>OW804096.1:114300940-119300940 GCA_942159475.1 Sthenelais limicola
CCATCCCTCCTCCTCCTCCTCCTCCATCCCTCCTCCTCCTCCTCCTCCTCCTCCATCCCTCCTCCTCTTCCATCCCTCCTCCTCCTCCTCCTCCTCTTCCATCCCTCCTCCTCCATCCCTCCTCCTCCACTGCAAATGTCATTAAAATACCATTAGGACGGAATTTTTTTTTTTCTTTTTTTTTTCATCTATCTTGTCTAGGCTCTTGCTCCGAACCGCAAAATGCCATTCAAATGCTCCAAACCGCAAATGTCATTAAAATCCCATTAGGACGGAATTTTTTTTTTTTCATTTTTTTTTTCATCTACATTGTCTAGGGTCTTGCTCCCAACCGCAAAATGCCATTGAAATGCTCCTAACCGCAAATGTCATTAAAATCCCATTAGGACGGAATTTTTTTTTTTTATCATTTTTTTTTCATCTGTCAGGGTCTTGCTCCTAACCGCAAAATGCCATTGACTTTTTGATTGACAATTCTGATTTTTCGATTGACTATTTCGACTTTCCAATTGATTGTTCTGACTTCATGACTTTTCGATTGACTATTTCGAGTTTTTGATTGACTGTTTGTTCTGACTTAATGGTTGACTATTCTGACTTAATGATTGACTTTTTAATTGACTATTTCGACTTTATGATTGACTTTTCTGACTTTACGATTGACTATTTTGACTTTTCGATCGCCTATTTTGACTTTTCAATTCACTATTTCTGACTTTTTGTTTGACTATTTCGAATTAAAATGACTTTTTGATTGACTATTTTTTACTTTTCGATTGACTATTTTGACTTTTCAATTGACTATTTTGACTATTCTGACTTTCGATTTACATTTTTATTGACTTTTCTGATTGACTTTTGACTTTTCTGACTTTTTGATTGACTATTTCGACTTTCTGATTGACTTTTCTGACTTTCTGATTGACTTTTCTAACTTTCTGATTGACTTTGATTGACTATTCTGACTTAACGAATGACATTTCTGACTTTTTGATTGACTTTCTGATTGACTATTCTATATATGCCCCCATTTAAAAGGCCACAAGGATATATCATGAATGAAATCAAATATAACTTAATGTAATTGTACTTAGTTTCTTGACCAAGTAATAGAATAATACTTAGGATATATCATGAATGAAATCGAAATATAACTTAATGTAATTGTACTTAGTTTCATGTCCAAGTAATAGAATAATATTTAATTTTCACTGGTCAAATCAATAAGGCCACCAAAAATAGGTGTGTTTCCGATTACCCCCACCACCAACCCCCTACGTAGAGAAACATTCCCCTCCCTGCCTTTTTTTGGCCTAAATTGAAAACATCCCTCTTTACCAATGTATAAACACCCCACCTATTAGCTAACGCTGTGTTGGTAAAAAATCCAACACTCCATCAGCCTCATTCCTCTCTTGTTATGATAAATATTCCAGTCTATTATAGTTTGTTCACACTTTTTACACGGGAAAACAATTTCTTTTAAAAATTCAAATCTTTATTCAGGTATGGGCACGATCATTGCAGTTACATTAAATATAATTTATTAAAGAGCAGAGATAATTCTCTGCCCTTTTCTACTTTCAATATGTGATGTGGGATCGAGCCTGTTGGGGTTGGTATCATATTGTAGGGCTGCTAATAAGGTATCATCTACGCGAGGTGTGTTTTGATCTTAATTTTGGGCCAGATACTAACATTCTCTGGTATTTTCTCAACATTCAACATATAGGCACTATGGACAGAAAAATATGTTTGATAGTATAAGATATAGAGAGATAGAGCTAGAGGATGAGTATGACTTTGGCATATTGATAATTCGAGGTTCACTTCAGTGTGTAGAACATGATTTATAAATAGATGCATCAATTTGAGGGAGAAGGGCAGGGGCGGATAGAGACACGTAGAAAGAGGGGACGAAATGGAAGAATATGTTTTGTATTAGCAGCTAAAACAGATAGTATTGAGAGGTGTCTATTGTAAAGGCCCAGAAATATAAAACATTACACCAGTGCAAGTTAGGGAGTATGGCACTTTGATAAATAATCACAATCTATGTTATCAACATTATCTTCTCTAACCTAAATTTCAAGCTAAAATGTTCTCATAATTATTACTAGGAAAGGTCCTGTACCATCATTTCATATCCACTGGCCGTTACGTATCTACCAAATGTACCTGAATATAGTTCACATTACTATTAATAATCCACTTGAATCCATTTGATATGTTAGTATTGAATTCATGTGCCTGGAGGCAACCGCCACCAACTATCTCTAGTTGCCACTGTCCATTGACATTTACGTTTCATGGGATTACTCAGGTGTTGCTGAGTTGCTCGGCTGGCCTGTACTCCAGCCCTGGACATGCCTGGGACTGGCTCACTGCCACCCGGACGTCAGCAAACGCCCTCATAAGGCGCTCTTTTCCTCCACAGCCTTTAGAATGTTTCAGGACCAGGGAAGGAAGGTCTCAGACGAATAGATGGACAATATAACTGCTTCTTAATTTAAATGTTTCATATACGTACAGCTAGGTTGGTTTCTAAGAGTTTCAGCTAACTTATATTACAATATTGCACATAATATATTAGATTAGCAATTATTCATCCCAAATATGTCTTCTTTTTTTAAAAAATGAACTAAAATACCCTACAGATATAATCTAGTTTATAAACTTCAATTTTTGTTTTCGGACATTTCAACCCACTGCAGTACCAGTTTGTTCGTCTATAAAACATCTCTGCTTGGGCTTTCTATGTTGAATTAGACTATCACATATTCAACATAATCTTGGTAATTATTGCCAAACATCCTTCCTTGTTGGTGTCAAACGGAAAGATGGGCATCGGTGCATTGTATTTCAAAATTGAGACATTATATGATACCATTATGAGTTTGGCGTTGTTTTTTTAAATGTTTTATTTCTCCACAATTTTACAGTTTGGATTTAAATTATTCCTATTTCATTGGTATATGAATGTTTTTGTTAATGAAGGATACCTAGCCTGCCTATGTATACATGCAGGCCAGTCTATGCATGGCTGCCATATTCTTCAAAACTTAAACCTCAACTTCGGCTCACTTTTTTCTCCAGTTTAAATAAAACTGGAGGTTTAGGACGATTTACGCAAAAAGACGTACTATAGGACGATTTACGCAAAAAGACGTACTAAACGATCAAACATTTTGACCTTCAGCTGTTCTTGTTTTTCAAAAAAGCTTTCAATTTGGGCGATTCCTTGCCTTTCTCAGAAGCTGGCAGTTAATGTGGCCATTTTTTTCCACGGGTCTTATGTTTAAAGCTAAGAGAGTATTTAGTGCACGATATGACTTCTGCTCTCTATGATGCCTCATGTCAGGGCACCATATCTCCTTGGCTTGGATCAATGTCGAGAGACTAGACCCTCCTGGCCCTCCTACTCCAGTCTAGTATATGTATGCCAGGAAAGGCAACTGGCAGTTTTAGTGCCCCTGAACTACCTGCCTTGGGTCTGGATCATTCCAGCTTACTTGTGTCTATATTTGAGTGATGACTTAATTTCTTCTAGGAATCCAAGTAACCGTCATGCTTCTTGAATATATTTTCCTTTGTTTCTGTCTGACTGCGTATGCAATGGGAATAAATATATAGAGTCAATTGCTCCTTACTTGTTTTCAAAGGTTTAATTTTCCATATGCAAGATAGTTTTATTGAGGCAGAAGATTCTACTTTATAGATGAATATGAATAACTAGTGATTATAATGATAATAAAGGTAACGGTTTAATTAATTCTTTAATATACATATCATGTCAACCTTACGTCGGCTGGTACTTCGATCATGTTCCAGAACTATCATGTACATTGCATCATCAATGATCATTCTGGATCATTACATCATCAATGACCCAGGCCTTCCATCTGGAAAGCTCATTCCTTTATTGAAACTCTTGACAGTTTGCCAATGTCGAATTAGACAATTTGGATCTGTCATATCTCTTTCCACAATGGACAATATTAACCGGTGCTACGTACTGTATCATTCAGAATTCAGAGGACTGTGATTCATTTCCTAAGCCCTTTTGTTATAGCGGTACAGTAATGAAACATTGGTGGTTGCATTTTTAAGGATGCGAGACAATGAAATAATAATACAATATGTGAAGCATCCTTTCTACAATTGACTTTTTTTTAAACATATAGTAGTGTGTGTGTGGGGGGAGGGGGGTATATAGGGCGGGTATTATACATACAGATCACACAACAATGCTAGAAAAACACGTGGGATTTGCTTACTTTTAAGGTCATTTTTACTAGGCTGAGTCCACACGTCCAGGCATCTACACATTTAGTCAATTCTGCTACACATTTAGTCAATTCTGTTAATAGTCTGTAATGTGTGAGAAAAGGCTGTGACAATTGTAAATACTACTTTGAACAGCGTTTTATCTCAAATGTCCATGCTATTTATCTTAAATTTCAAATAACGTTGACAGAAAAAACGTTTTGGTTTGTCTGTGTACATATTCCTCATAGTCCTCACTAATGATAAGCCTCACCATTTCAAGCCATTTGTTAATTGTTACTGAAGAATGTGGTGTCACCAAGATACATTACCCAGTAAATGGCTCATTTAGCATCTTTCATGGCACTGGCAGCTGGTAGACAGAACTTTGGACAGATCTTAGGAACTTAATGTGTTTACCTCTATACTTTCATAGTCTTTTTTTTTGTAAATATACTTTCATTTTCTTAAGTAAAAGCTTGTAATGGTTTTTATATTGAAAAGTTTGACTATAATAGTAAGGGTCTCGCATCCTTGTGCCAGGAGGCACTCAATAAAGTAATCGACTTCCAACTGAAATCCAATTAAACTAATAAACTAATCTAACACAGGCTACATTCTTGTCATGTTTTATATCACTGGCACTAATAATGACCATATTTGATGGCTTGCTTGTAGTTGATAACACTTGACATTATCTAAATTACACCATGGGAGGATTTTGATATTCCCTTTCATTTCAATAACATGGCAGGTGTACTGGTCTACTTGATAGCGTCAAGTGTTCTGATGTGTTGGTTATATATGCATCATTGTAGCATGTGGTGTGATGTCAAAGCCAACTATTTGTGTATTAGATATCGATTTCATGTACATTTAAATTGTGCTTCAATTGCAATCACCAAGACTTACCTTTAAATATT
The DNA here is from genome assembly GCA_942159475.1 of Sthenelais limicola. NCBI lineage: Eukaryota > Metazoa > Annelida > Polychaeta > Phyllodocida > Sigalionidae > Sthenelais > Sthenelais limicola. The sequence continues at coordinate 114,306,130 of OW804096.1, forward strand.
CCAAATATACCCCCATCACTCGTTTGCATCAACTAGATTTACTGTTATACCTCATTGTGTCACATTTATGCATAGCTACAACTCTGTCCAGCCTCTGTAGAACCTAGACTTCAAAGAGTATCGGTATAGGCTAGCATTGGGGTTTAGGTTCTTCAGAGTCTGGACAGGGTGTATTATAGCCTACTAGAATTTCATTTTCATAACTACTAGATGTTTACCCTGCCGTACATCATCTAAGTTGATATAACCATACTATACCTGTACCAGCGATAACAGTTCGTACTTCCACCCCTGCCTGCTTCGGAATTTCCCATTTCCTGTACCCACTCACTTTTTCCCCAGAAAGGAAATGTTGAAGGATCCAGTTTAGGCCTGCTGGTCATGTGGATAACCGAGTTGTCTTCTGTGCGCGGAAGAGACTGCTGCTATATCCGAGACTATCATACTATCACTGATGACATTTCAAATCAAATGCCATCTCCAGCATATATAAATAACCAAAGCTGCTTATTCTGACTGTTGCAGTTTATATACCTTATATTTACTAGTCTTATGGACCTAAGACGTATAAGAGCCATTCCCAGAGGGGCGGCGCAGTCCCCTAACTGAATCTACCAAATTAGTATTTCTTTGAATTTGAAGTTGATTTATGAAATTTTATTCGAAACCAGAACTATACCGTTTATAAAATCATATGATTATCGACACAGGACAGGAGACATTTCTGGTGAACCCAATCATGGCCGACCCCTTAGTACCACCCTAGACATTAATGATCTGTTATCGACGCATTGCTCTACGATGCAGGACATATTCCTGAATTGTGTATGTAATGCTATGTAGGGAGATGGGAGGCGAATGTTGAAGTACTTCTTTGATTGTTGTAGAAATATTTGCGAACCAAAATAGGTATAGGGCAGGAGATAAAGACGCTCTCCACAATTCTACAATGTCGTAGATACCCATTTCGATGACAAAACATCGTTGGATTCTACCTGTATGTAATACCCATATACATGTATTTTCACACTCTATTCTGGTGGTATCTCGGTGGTCTCGTCCAACCCATAGTATCTTTTACGCTAGATCGCTGCATTTTCCACCTGAGACAGCAGATCTAAAAATAACCGTCAGTCAATGCATGTTTGATAGTCAGAACCTCACCTTCCACGTGTGGGGTTAGGGGTTGGTGTCCTTCTTTGAACCCAACATCATCGTGAATCGATTAATGTGTCAATTTTCCTTGTATCGGTGCCATATCCCAATTTACTGACTGGTAGTGTTTGAGACAGAATTGATGATGGTCCTCGTCGCATTGGAAATTCATTTCATTTTGTATATATTATAAGCATGTTAAAGATCGTTCCAGTTCCTTAGGTCTTGTATTCATATCGTACCTACATTTTTTAATATTCCTGCAAGGATTGAATTTGTGCAGGCCTAATTGTATTTGAGATGAAACCGACACAGATCTCGAGGGTGCCTAACTGTATTCATGTATGTATTCATACAATATATCTGTCAGCCAGTAAACATTACAGTCTACTCTGGCTGGAGAAGAAATGGCGACTAGTTCACTTGAATTTCCCGCCGGGTGACGTAGGGTGGCCACGTGACTATCCACATATAGCAACACGACACAACACGACATATAGGTTGCAATACAGAATATCCAGTAAATAAATTAAAGGATTTGTTAAAGGAGGGGTTGTTCACTTTGACAAAGGCTCCTATATAGTTAGACTTTGAGTTGTTTGGTTTTAAAAAACAAAATTCATATTGGAATCACTACTTATTAGAGTCCCCTCCCCCCCCCCCCCCCCCCCCCCCCCCGCGACTGAGACACTCCCTGAATGGAAAGTACTAGACCTGCACTAGGGCCCTACGAACAACAGCAGTCTTTGGGACGAGAGCTATATCTACTATATAGTATTCTTAATGGTGGTTGACGTTCTTAGGGTGTGGCCGCTAACTTACTCAGTGTCCATCAAATCACTTAATTTAGTGTCGGGGCAGCTTACCTAATGGCTACCTGGTTGCACAATAATGGATCATGACCCTGTGAATTAACCACGAGCTGGTTACATTCCCTCACACTTTTTCATTCTCATTAAACTTCTGAGACTGTTCATTACCCTCTCCCATCATTGTCCAAGAGATTGCACCAGAAAACTAACTTGACTAACTAATGGTGTCCGGTATCTACAATTTATTCTCGTCTAGGGTCAATATTTGCTTGTGACGGGAAGGGCAAAGGAATAGCACTAGTCTGGGCATATTGATTCACTGTTAGATCAAAACCACAAGAGCCTCCTCCCCATCCACCCACCTCTTGCAGCTTTAACCCAGCATCAACACTACCACCTATTGTATTAAACTGCAGCAGACCTGTCAGAGTCGAGCTTAGCTACAGGAGAAGGAGCAGGAGCAGCAATGACTGAAGCATTGGTAGCCAAGTCATTACTAGCAGCTTTGTTGTCCTAGTCGCAGCAGCTCCCAGCATTGGTTGAGAGGATTATGCTTGGAATACCTACCTCCTGCATGTTAAAAGTTCATTCATTTAGCCTCAGTGATCTGGACATACAAGCCTCTTGTATCCATGCTATACAGATAGCATGTAGCTCCTTTTATCTTCTCTTTCCTAATTTTAAGTGTCAATTATCGGGGTTCTAGGACAAATGGTTTAAAATAAAACATTGCGCCCATTGGAGGCAGGGGGGGGGGGGGGCGTTATCCAGGAAAGCTAGCTCAGATGGTAGAACACTCACTTAGCATGTGAGAGGTACCGGTATCGATAACTGGGTTCTCCACCAGTGTGAGGTATTGATATAGGATTTATATCACAACTTAGCTTGTTATCAAGTTCAACCCTGCAACTAGCTGATCCACACTATGCATAATGTTTCAGAGCAGCGCTTGTGACTTCTGCTGAGTAACAAAGGCACTTGTTATCTTGCATCTGATTGGTTTATGTGGTTTACAGGGCGCCAGCTTCAAATTGTCGCTCTTACCGATAGTAGAATGGATGAACGTCGATGTTCAAACAGCTTAATAATTATGATAAAAATTCCACAATATTTTCAATGCAAGTTTAAAATGTTCAATATTTGGAATCATAGTAGACTGTCCTGAGTAAAATAGACTAATAAAAGTAATTACTTGACTAGAAAATGCAAACCGGGTGTATCAAACCCCGCCAAGGCCAGGGCCCCAGCGTTGGGGCTCTACAACTCCCAGCGTTGGACCCCCCCCCCCCCCCCCCCCAAGTCAGCTCAGCGACCCCGAATAACTAATAATAATCGAAATCACCATTGGACTGGCCCTGAAGAAGTACAGAGATGTCCGAAACGTCGACCAGTTAAAGGTCCAAATAAAAAAGTGTCACAATCAATTCCACAACCCTCTTTTTCAACCAGTAACAAGCTAAACAACCTGAAATTCAGACGTTTGGCAGCACCCCTCCCAACAATAATCGAAGAAGTTCACCAAATTTATTTTGAATTCATTCTTTTTTTCTATTTTGATTTCATAGATTTCAGACTATACTTCCCTATCGATGTTTATGAATATCAATATTGCACAACCCTCTTAATGAAAATACCATTGGCATATATATGCATAAATGAGGCGGCCCAGAATTACGAACATGTACATCCATAGACTCGGCACTCTCAGCCTGAATCTGCATTGTCAGTAAGCTGATTCCCATGACCAGTACATACTACTTAGAGCAAGGCGTCTGCTGGGACGCTGCTTGCGAGAATAGTAAAAAAAAAGTCAGTAAACATAAACGATAATGGGACCATCTAACCTGGCCTGTGCGTATTGGCGTATTTATACTCCAGGTTCCAGCGGCCCCCCGATTTTCAAGAGCCTCACCTCCTCCACCCTGCCCCATATGCTCCGAGTAATTACAGCTATTGCTACCATGTTCCTTGAACGCCTGGGAAAGGCCTTTTAAAAGTCTGGTCTATTCGCTATGTCTGTATCGTGTGGGGAGGTCATATTTTATGTTCTATATGCTTAGTTTGCTATGTCAAATATTGCAGGAAATCGGCCTGCTTCATATTCTAAGAGCAGGTCTGAGTATAGATAGGATATAAAAACCTCATCCTGATTCTAATGCCTATAAAAACTGAGACCTCATTGATAAGAATATGGCGGGTGAATAAATGGGGCAATATGGCTATATTGAAGGCAATGGCCTGTGATGTATCACTGTTAGGTTTCAGAGATATTGGTTCTTGTATATACCAAGACTAGAATTGCCTTTATGTGAGAGATTCCAAAGTTGTCTGTATGAAAGTGCTTGATCGAATGGAAACAAACATGCATCCAAATTGAAAATTTAGTTCGGAGATGATCCCTCGAATGTTCTGCAGGGAAGGAATTTTAAGGGGCTGCTTTCATTTCTTTTAAATTTACAACTTTTACTTTCAGCTTCAAAAGTGGACTATTTTAAACACCTGGATAACTGATTCATAAACGGTCGTAAAACCCTATCTTGCAGTCACGTGAATTGGTTGTATCTAAGCTCTTTGATTGTGTGTACAGCTATGCGCTGGAATGCGCATTTACGTTTCAAGAAATTACAAAGATTCTTTATCCTATAAAATAGGATTAATTTCTAAGAACTATTATGGCCTATCACCTGCCTACCTGTGATGATAAGGATTCGTCTACCAAGACTTTCGTACAGTCTAAACGGCGTGATCTCCCCTTGTCTGTGGTAGTCGCCAGTGGTAACACCATGACTCATCCTTTATTCGCTAGAGTGCCCATTGGTGCTGGTCGCTAATAGGATCCTCCACGCATCTCCCGCTCCCTACCCAACATTCATGCTGCTAGTAGTATATGGATGATGACCGTTGTCCCAGGAATGCATGTCTTGCTCGGTGGTGATCGATCGGTTTAATTGTTCTATTACTGAAGTATTCGATCTTTTGTTCTATACGATTTATACTTAGAGTTTTTGAAAAATATTTAGCTCAACAGTTGGTTATACCAGGCACTTAAAAAAAGTTTTTTTGGTGTGTGTGTGTGTGTGTGTAAGGGGGCGGGGGGGGGGGGGGGGATCATCTGTGTTGGGTTAGTTTTTCTCGGATTCAGGAATCCGGCTGACCAACCTATTTGCCATTCAATTTCCTTAGTGCTGGTCATTTTCCTGGGTGTAAATACAAAGAACATTATCTTAAATCTATATATATGTTCCACACTGTAAGAATAAGATATTTCACATTGCAATTGTGGCCTTTGAATCATTTTCCTACCACAATTAGTATAGACATGGGCGGGGGTAAATGTTTCAGTATTTCTACCGTGACCCCCATTTTTATCCCTGCTCCCCTTATTAAGATCCATTTATTGTTCGTTGAAGACTTCGTCAATGGGTTGATTACAATAGTCTCCGTGTTAATCATAGAACTTCCAGTAAAACCCCTTATTAGTCGAAGTGTGGGTTACGGTGGTTTGTAGTGTGGTATTCCATATCTGACTATACTGCTAGCTGATAACATTTGTTTGTTTGTATGTATTGACCTTTTCATTTCTGCCTTATTTCAGGACGGGGCACGGATCCATTCGATTATTCACCTTCACATCTATTAATATGGCGAAAAGGACCGGTGAGTCGAGAAGAACTTTTCCTACTTCTCATTATTCTTATTTCAGATCTAACATAGCAAAGAGTTTAAGACGTATATATGTATTTTATCGCCAGATTTAGGGGACTTTATTAACATGCACTTGCGGCTTTGAAAACTAATGACATGTTCGCTTTTATTCTGGGAACCAGTATTGCTAAGGAACTTGTAACACACAAATGAATGTATATAAAGTAAACTCACCGGAGAAGTCCCACCCCTCCAAGGGCTACAATGATGATACTATATAGTCCGCTGGCATACATTTCTGCAAAATAGATTAAACATAAGATCCTGGAGGTTCAGAATCTCTTCTATACCTCGTTCTGATTTGGGATGAACCTGCAGGAGCGGAAAAAATAAAATATTGGGGGTCTGAAGATTAAGTAATGGACCATTTAAATCTAACCTGCTGAGGTGTAGACTCTTTCCTCTCTAAACTTATAGAACAACTTGTAACAGTCATGACCAAGAGAACAGGAGCCACATATCTGACTACTCTCCTGTCGTCCAACTCTCTAACTCCAGTCAGAAGCGCCCTGCCAAGCTCCTACAGCTTGTTTCTCTGCCGTCCAACAACCGAACACCCCTCTCTTCTAGTGATCTAATCCCAATTCCGCCCGCCCCCTCTCCCCTTGCTGCCAAATGTACACTACAGGCAGGGAGGAACACTCGGCCAAGGTGACTTCTGCGTAACTGAGAGGCGCAGGGCACTGTTACCCTCTTTGTTTACATCGGGACTAGATCTATGTGTTGTCTCTTTCTGCCTCCAGATCGCTCTCAGTAGTGTGGGCTATGTCGGCGGGAAGGATGTGATTGGACTGGTCCTTGTACTTCATAATTTACTCAAAAGTCTATGTTGTTTATTGTTGTATAATTCCCAGGGGTGTAGAAAATATATATGTATGGAGATGCTAACACTGAAAGGGATTATTGAGCTTTGAAAGGAATATAATACATGAAATAGCATTACTATCAATATGGAGCTAGCTGATATCGTCTTCGATTACCTACGATAAATACATTTGATAAATGTAAATATAAATTTCCATATCCTAGGTAATCGAAGACGATATCATCCCCCTCCCCGTCCCCCTGATGCATATCCGATTTATTCAACTTTTTCAATTTGTTAGTAAAAAAAACTAACTTCCCTTCCATGACTTTTTAATCTAATGGCATATTGCTTAAGCTTGCCAAGTTGATCTTGCCAGTTCTTGAAATAATCACGTTGTGTCTTTGTCAACCCCTATTAAACCCATACATTCTAGCACTCGGCTCTCAACTCTCCTGGTGTGCAGTACGTGGGTGAAATATCCTTCTCAGCACGTTCTTGCCTATTATAACTCCTTTTGACCGATTGTTTACGGCAAATTGCTCTACTATAAAGTTAGTTCAGCAGCCCTAGCTGAATGTCTGCAACATAATGGGTCTGTTGTGGAGGAGCGATCTACCGTCAAACAAAGTCACAGGCACCTGTGGAAACATGGAAAAGAGGGAGCAGGGGCAGGCTCCAATTACTACATATAAAATCCTGTCCCGGCCTTCACCTTTTAATATTTCGTTGTGCATTAACCTTGCCTATTGGATGCCACCCAAAACGTGTCTTGTCTGAATCCACATATAATGTACACATACACCGTTAGGCATCAACCGCTTCCATCGTGGGGCTCTGCACCATAGCTGCGTAGTAAAACAGTTCCTCAGTAAACCAGTAGATGGCAGTAGAGGTGTTGCATTGGCCAGGGGTATTAATTGGATGATTGGAAGGCCATCAATTCAGGGAAATCTGGCGCCAAAAACAATTCCTAACACAACTATGACCACCGCTAATGGCGTCTCTAATTGAAATTGCGCGTAAGGTACTAAGGAGCTATTTTTTGGTACAAATCCATGCATATCTATCAGATAATTTCGAATGGTAGATGATATGCTATTTCAGGTACGGTCATCTTTGTAAAGCTGTAATTAAGGATGCGAGACTTTTTCGACTTGTCGACTGACTTAAAATTAATATCGTTTTAAGAATGACCACACTATCGTTTTAAGAATGACCACTTAGACTTTCCAGCCCTCCTCCCTCATACTCCCTTGCCTCAGACCCTCCTCCATATGGCCCTCCTCCCTCACACCCTCCCCTCTCAGACAGACCTCCAGCCCTCATTGTAGACTAGCATCAAGTCTCTCAGCCTATCTCAATGAGTGCACAGGGCCTGAATCATGCATTACTTGGGACTCAAATGAACTGATGCTCCTCAGAATTATACAAGACTACCGTCAAGCCTTAATTGTTGCTCATCCTTGTGCCATTAGACACTCAAAAACTAATCAAGTTCCAACTTTCAAACAATAACTGATAGACAATTCAACTAATCGCTGCTTTCTTATAATTGCAAATATGTCTTTATTGTTAGTTATTAGATGAAAAATTAATGTACATGTTGGATAAAATATTCACGGTAGCTAGGCCTAGGTAGAGGTAGTAACGAGACGGAGTATAGGGACATCACCCAATCTGCCATTCATGTTCTTTACACTCGCTATCACTGGCTCGAGATCTCTGTCGGGAATAATTCCTAATGATTTGAGAGCGCCAGACTGGCCAATCTATCCCTGAGCACCGGTTGACAAACCAGGTGTTTACTAGTCTTAAAGAACATCATACTTGTAATTCCATAGATCAATTTAAAGTTAAGCTCCATTTGACAAGTGAAAGTATATTTACAGATTAGGGGCAGGTGACTGGTTATGAAAAGCGTAGGCATTAGACTAGAGTATTTGGCAGCAAATCAGGTTAAGTAGGATCTGTTTCTACATTTGCCAGTGTGAATTATACCTGCGATTTGCCTTCTGTCAGCTTCTATGTACTGTACCTGTACACGTGTCATGGTGCCTAATGTCTACTACAAACACGGCCTGATGGGGCAGTAAACAGCAGCGGGCAAGTTTGCCTTCATACATATTGCTCTCTTACTTCATTATCTCGGTTAAAAAACAGTGTGGTATCTTTCGTCAATACAGGGACTTTTGATAGCACTGTAAATGTTTCTTTTGTTGTTACGGCAGAGAAAGGCGAAGCTGAAAGGAGCCGTTCTTACTTTCACTTATATACTATGCAGATTGACCACCTCGTTTATGGCCCCCAGGTCGCTCTATATCTCTAAATGAAACATCAGACCTGTCAGAAAATGAGAAAATAACGCCGTCAATATAGGCAAATATTGGGTCCCTATATCATAGGGCTTTACCTTTTAAATTTCCCAAAACCTGCACCATAGGTGGCAGTGATTATCGCCCTGCACACACACACACACACCACCCCCATCTCCGGGTAAGCCATTAAATTGCCAGTGCTGTCCAGTCTCTTTTACTCTAAGGTCAGATACACCTAAAGCCGGGAATCCACACGGCGACTTCAGGGCCAAGTCGCCCATATTTTCCGTCCAAGTCGCCCAAGTTTTCAGTCGCTCTCTGTCGCCCGTTGTGTCGCTCATGTTGGCTGCTGTGTGGACTCCCAAACTAAGAACGTCTTCTGGCGACACCACTAATTACCTCGGCGACTTGCACGGGCGACACAACATGAGCGACTAGATTAAACATTTTCATTCCAGTCGCTCGGGGGTCATTAGCCTGAAGTCGCCCAAGTGGGTTTGATATGCTGCATATTGTGTGTGGATTCCGGCCAGTAAACTAAAGCTCAGCGACTTGGGGTGTTTCAGCCAATCACAAGCCTAGAAAGCTTTGAAGTCGCTCAATCCCCAAGTAGTTGGGCGACTAAAATATTTTTATTTCAGCTGTGAAAGTTGGGCGACAAAACCATGTAGCCAGACTTAAATCACTAGTGGATTCCGATTTTAACTGGCGACTTGCATGTTGTCGCTCATCCTGTATCCTATAATAATGTCCCAAGTCGCCAGACTTTAATGTATGTCGCCCAATTAAAAAGATATTAAATGTTTTCTAGAATTGTGTGAAGTCGCTCACCGTTTTTAGGCGACAATGGATTTAGGCCTTAAGACAGAAGGATCATTTAGACCACTATTTATACTACAGGCCTATCTTTCTACGATTTCACATACTTGTCGAAAATTAGTCAATATTGGGCAACCCGAGCTTCTGATCCAATATTTTGCACTCACTCACTCACTCTCAACGCCCCTGATATGATGTTTGCTCATCAGTTCTGTTACCTTGCTCTAGCGTCCGTTTTATTACCATATACATACTTTTTATATCTGACTTTTATTAGCGTCGTAGAACATCAACCTCCGCCCATGGTCTGACGGTATTACTGCAAGGGCCTGGGCACTGGAGATAATTAATATTGGACTCATTATTACAATTTTAATGCCAATATACTTTGATCTTCTGAATTGTCCAACCTTACTGGGGATGGGCAGAGAGTTGGATACATGTTATAATTCATGTTCGAAGGCTATCCCTTTCACCAAAAATCTGAGATCACCTTTTAAAACAAACAATGCCCATGTGTTTTCACAATGCGTTGAGAAGTAAAAGCATCAGTTTCGCACTTCCGTAATATGGTGTGCAATCGGGTCATAAATTCAATATTTACTACTGATACCAAATATTTAGTGATATCGATATTATACTTTACAGATATTGAAAATAACATTATTGATATTACTAAATACATGGGCAACATTCTATTGGAGATATCGTTTTTGAGCAATTGGTATGCCCGAGGATGTCTCACAGTTGAAAGTTGCCATCAGAATTTCCCTTGAGACCCATTGTTTTTTTGTTTATGGCTGACCGTGTCTGATGCACTAGCTTCGGGAGGATTTTCGTTTTTAAGCCCTCAAACCGAGAATTCCATATCCTACTCACAGATCTCAAGTGGTTCACATCAGTGGTTTGACATAGATATGCCTAGGTTTGACATAGGTAGAAAGTTTATAAGGAAATATAAGTATCGCTATTGTTGCTGAATCTTGCTGCTTATTGCTGCACTGCTTCTCCTCCTTTTTCGCCTTCTCTCTCATTTCCTCTTTCTCTTCTCTTCCTTCTTCTTTTCCTTGACCTATATTTCCTTCTTGCTCCTCCTCTTTCTCTTTCTATTTTGTTGCTTTCTCTTCCTCCTCCTCCTCCTCCTCCTCCTCCTCCTCCTCCTCCTCCTCCTCCTCTATTTGCTTTTTATGCGGTACTCGTTTGTCCTGCATATACTAATGGCTCTTAAGCCTGGGTTCCACTGCCCCGCTGCTACTCCCGTTTCTTTGGTCCCACTACTTTTAGAAGCGGGAGCAAGTAGCAGGAAGTTGCCACTTCAATTCAACCATGTTTTATTGGAATGGCTACTTCCCGTTACTTTTAGTAGCGGGACCAAAGAAACGGGAGAAGTAGCGTGGCAATAGAACCCAGGCTTTAAAAGTAAATGCCAGCGTTCAATCAAAAAAGAAGGAATCATGGAACTTTGGATTTAGAAAGAACATGGTTGGGGGAACCAAAAAAGCCAATAAAAACCATATGTCATTGAATTAGTTTTTATTTCAGGGAACATTTAAATTTACTACCATTCACTATAGGAGTCAATGAGAAAAATCTGAATTCAACAGAATTCTTAATTTTTCATTTGAAAAAAAAATTGTCAAAATATTTCTTGAATTTTGATGTGCTGAGTTATGTTGACATGGTAAGATTAAAACATACCCCTCTTAGTTCCTATTTCTGCCACCAGTTGCATGCAATCTTTATCACAGGCAGTTCACAAATTGACAGTGGTGAGAAAGAGCAGTGGAAACGGCCCAAACTATGAGTTATATTGGCAGGGGCACAGAAGCCTTATGTCTTAACCATAGGCTTCTAACTTTCTCCTTTTTATCCCAGAATTCTAGTTGTTGTATAATACTGTCCGCTATCCAATATTAAGAGATATGTTAAGATTAGCTTGCCTGACACCAGGACATTTTATCTGTTAGATTTTAGTATATGGCAACATATGTAACTGTGTATCAACAAAAACAAGTAAGCGTAGGGGTACGGGCTGCAGTGGGTCAGCGGCCGTGTGGTCATAGGCACACACACACCTCTGCCCGTCCACTGGGAGCCCGGGTGGAGGGTGCACGGTTTGGCCCGCATAGCCAGGTGGGTCAGCTGAACTGCGCATGCGCTCAGTGGTAGACTGCCACCGCCAGTGACTGGTGGTGGATTATGTGAAGTAGGCTATTTAAGGTAAAAGTACCGTATTAATCCCTGTGTCCATTTTGGTGGGGGTAGGTATGGTTGAAACTGACCTAGGATCCAGGTAAACAAGTGTTGCTAGGCAAATCCACACTTTAAAGCAATGTTGCTAAGCAACCAGTTGCCCTAGTAACAAAGGAATAACAGCAACAACATACTTGGCTCCATGATTTTAGTGGGGGTAGGTATGGTTGAAATCGAGCTAAGGTCCTATTAAACATGTGTTGCTAGGCAAATAAACAATTAAAATGGTTGTTGCTAAGCGACTAGTTGTAAGTGAATAACAGCAACAACATCCTTGGCTCCATTTTAGTGTGGGTAGGTATGGTTGAAATCGAGCTAGGATCCAGTTATACATGTGTTGCTAGGCAAGTAAGCAATTAAAATGGCTGTTGAATAGCAAATCTTTATATATATATAACCAGTTGCCCTAGCAACAGACCAATGTCACAGATGGATCCCTTGGGATCAATATGGAGAAGATGTGGTTAAAACCACTCTAACAGCGATATTCTTGTAGTAGGAAACAGGATTCCATTACAATTGGCAGCTATTTTGGAAATGGGCTGCCATAGTCGTTAGGGGGCTAAGTCGTGATGGCACTACGTTCAAAACTTTTGTTACGGTCCTCATCTACCACCAGGAGAAGTTGCATGCTTTAATCATTAAACCCACAATTCATCCAATTTTTGACACTAATCTGCTCTAGTATATATATATATAATAACCTTAGACCTTTATAACGCCCCATGTTTGTTTTACTTTGTTAATGGATGTATTGAATTACAATAATCAGATATAGATAAAGATATATTGAACTTAAGAAATCAGGTTTAATACTTGACACACATAGTTGATAAACTTCACTTTGCAATTCTGCACCTCGAGCTTGGTTCAGACCTTTGCGAGAAATAAGATGTACTCGTGCCCTATTAAGCGCACATAACCTATTTGTCTTGGGCCATGATGTTTGTGTAGACTAAGAACATACGCTACTCTAAGCTACTACGTTCTATATTTCTCCCTGTGCCTAGAGGTTTTACTTGTGAAACCTCTCGACTTGGTGTTCAGACTGGTTGTGACTAGGAAGCAACTCAGCTTTAAAAATTGACTACTAACCCATTACTACAGTGCATTGAAAGATTTTAAAAATATATTAGAGTCATTTTGATTTTGTGGCTAAAGGAAATTTCTTTATTCATGTTAAAATGACATTTCATATCGACTAAAAAAAGCTTAGATTTTCGTCAATTTAATTTATTTATTTTTTAAGAATTGTGTTTTACATTTCGTATCTATTCTTAGTGCAGTTTGTGTTCTCAATCACGTCCCCTTCAGATTCCTTCATAAATTGCTTTATATTTTTGTATTTAGTTGAATGAAATGATGTATATAATAAAAATGCATGAATAAACTCAAGATCTTTCACTCGATGCAATTACAATAATTTGAAATTAATATGAGCGTACCACGCAAGATGTTTTGTGTCGACTGATATACATATATACATGTATAGAGATCGGAGAGCGAGGACGACCGAAAAAAACGAAGGCAAACACTAACTCCAAGAGGATTGGCAAGCTGCCAACAATCTATGCACCAGTTGCAGCGGTTGTGGGTCGCTGGCCCAGTTCCCGATGATACTCCTCCAAAGAGCTGATAGTTATGACATCCTTGTTATGATATGGTATAACGCATCTAGCTAGGCTCGCATACTTCACTCACATCACTTTTCCGTCACACTTTTTATCCAAGTATGGATGAAAGCAGTGCCATGTATTATGTACAACCTGTTGCCAGAAGACAGGAACATTCACACACTAAAAGCTTTCCAATGGAGACAAAGTAAAGTACTTGCTAGGAGAGGATTGCGAGAAATACATATACGGTACTGTATATAAGAATATGTTTACAATATCATCAAAAATGGACGCAATGAATCATGCCCCACTTGATCCTCAGTTGTAAACCAACGATACTATATAATATCTAATATGTAAGAAGTTTTATTTCCCTCACCCCGACCGTTTAATCATTCATCATGAATTGTTTAAAGGACTACATCAATAAATCTGTTTACCAGTCTAATCTAGGGTCTACAATATTTGTTTTAGATAAAAATATTTCATAGCTCAGATTATCGCGTCTGAGATTAATAACTCCTTCTCTTATATGATTTCTTATATTTAACCAGGGACCGCTCATTTTTGTGACCAGATATGTTCACAGCTTGATTGGTTATAATGATAGCGATCTGTTCTATTCAAAGCTAGTTTTTTTTAGTGGAAGGAATTTTTACTTTGAAAAAAAACAAACATTGCTCCGTTATACTTTCTCGACCAGTCTGAGTCAATGAAGCTGTAATCATGACATCCTTTTATTGGACTTAATATGTCAATCAATATTTCACCTGACATACAACTTATGGGATTTTTTCATCTAGATATTTTATCGATTGTTTGATTGAATGTTGATTGCACTGTTGTGATAAACAATACAAAGCTTCTCAATGTTCCCATGTCTTCCATGTTATAAGGAAAAGTTCATTTGATGAAACTATCGATCGTTAAAACAATCGTCCAATCCATCAATACGGTTAAGAGTATTTTTTCTAAATGGTATCTCTATTTATAATTTGAGAAAGATTTAAAACTTCAGTTTTGACAGATATGATGGCTCTCAGGAACGCAGCCATCTTTGTCGCCCTGATGTCCACCCCTGGCCCTTTCAACTGCATCGAATGAGGCTTGAGGGGAGGAAAGAGCACGTCATCTTTATACATTCCATAGAGGAAAAAGAAGTCTCCTTGCTCAAAACGAGAAAAGGACAACCTTATTGAAGTTTATGGCTTAGTTCCGAGGGCAGTCAGCTATGTCCTGCTATCCAAAAGACATTGTATGTTAGTATCTGGAGGATGCGTTTGTGATTTGGTGGCGCTGCAATCGTGCCAGCTGATCAGAATAAGGCAGAACGTTAGCACCACGACTACACTCGCATATACCAACTGAGAGACAAGTCTTGTCCTGGAGAGGTCAGCCTTCCTTCTCTCTCACAGTCACACACACATCCTGACTCGTACATGCCATTCCCCCCTCTCTCTCTATCTCCCTCTTCAAGTTCAACTCGCCTACCTTCTCTCCACCAGGTCAGCATTGTGATACTTGCCAGGCTCCAGGCAACCGTCAGGTTGGGAAGGACATTGAATGTTTCAGCCAGCCATGGATCGAAGGGGGTGGAGGAGCAGGACCAGTACTGTTGTCAAGAACCTTCCTAGGACTGAGTAATAGAAGGAGAAGGAGGGGCCAACACTTGGGAGACTGGCACTCATTCCCAATATACAGGGGACAGAGATTCGTCTTGCGTATCGTGACTGTTTTTAAATCATTCCTTTCCCAGGCGTAGAGGCAAGAGAATCATAAGCCATAACGGAGGATAGAATCTGCTACGTGTGGAGTTGAAGTTGAGGAGGAAGTCCCAACGTCGAGGGGCATAATAAGCAATCGTTGGTGCTGGTGGTGCTGCTAGTGCTACTGCTGTTGTTGTCGGGTGTTGACTTGGCCTTGTAGGGTGAGTGGGCTGAGGGTGAGACATGGGCATGGTTCTTCTGCTGGTTCAGCAGCACCATCAGCAGCAGCACTAGGCGAGCAGATGGGGGAAGGCAGCAGATGGTGAACACATTGATGGAGTATCAGAAAGTAGGCGAGGATCCCCAGTAATACACGGTGCTGGACCCGCATGCATCGCTGTCCCTCCCTCCCTCTCCCTCTCTCCGTGCCCCTCTGTTTCTCATGCCATCTCCTGCAGTCTTCAAAAAGCACACTTGGAGGACACCAGTTCCAACTCGTCTCCAGCTCCAAGATCCAACTGCAGTAGGGTAATTTTCACTCAACATCACGCGATACCTCTAGCACCATCACCACTGCCACCGCCACCTCCACCACATCCAACGCGCCCACCATCCCAGGATCATCTCCACCTCACATATGTTAATATTATAATCATTCCGCGGACCCTGGAGGTAGAAATAGGTAGGGGAGGAGGAGGAATAAGGGAGTAGTGGTGTAGAGGACGTGGGCCTGACCGTGGATGGAATCACTTCAATGAACAGCTGGTGCGCTGGTATCTTACCAAGGACCCATAGAACGCCGCAACACTTTTGGGGGTCGGCGAGAAATCGATATAACCCAATTTGTGATATATATGCATCTCCCTGTGAGGCTGTGTATCTTCTTAACTGAGTCAGCCTTCTCGCCACCGGACTGTCATTTCAACCCAACACCCACAGGACACGTATATTGCCAACTTGCCTTCATCAGATTCTCTCTTATTGGATTTGACTTCAAATGGATTTCTTACCGAGATTAACCCTTCTGGGAAAAGGAAATAATTCTCCATTAGAATAAATTATCGTCCGTGGGATTGAGGATATTTTAATAATATAAATGTCACTGAAGTGACAGCAATCTTTCCCAATTACAAGTGTCCCGATTATCCTCTTTCTGCTCCATCTATTCCTGCACTATTGCATCATTTGAATATATATTTATCTACATCGTGTGGGAGAAAGCTTCAGGAAACTTGTTCTCCGTTTCCATGCATCATTAGGCATCGATCGTGAAACCATTCGTGGAAGAAACCTGCCATGTAGGCACTTTAGGACATGTGAGTATTGATTATCAGGAGTTTAGAGGTCTGACATTTAATGAAACTGCTGGCCCTGACTATTTAGCTAGGTGTGGCACGTTTACCATCATATATGCTGGTCTCATCCCTCCTATCCACTGAACATTGGCAAAATATCATCCCTTGGTGATCTATGTCCCATTCTATCTGAATGTTTTCCTTCCATCTCCCATCTTCAAAATTTCAATTCCATAAGATAAATAAGATAAGTCTATTTTCTAACCATGTCTTTTACCTAATGATTGATGGATCTTTCTAAACAATTATTATCATGATATGGTGTTGATCAGCGATATTTTATTCCTTACTTCCTGGTCCATTTACAATTGCTTCGAACTAAGAACAATCGGTAGCTCCTGAATTTCTCACCAGGGTACACATTAAATTTCCCTCTTTGAATAAGAATTAAGCGCCTGTGTTTTATTTCTAAAATCAATGAGGGATTCTACCCATCCTCCCCGTCTTCACGTGACGCATGATCAATCGCATTACCAAGAAAAGTGGGTAGAAATGGAAAATTCCTATTCTAATCTATTGCTACATTTCTCTAGCATGGCTCGAACTTATAACGCAAAGAACTACCTTCAAAGTTCTGGAACGGAAAATAGATCTCTCTCGAGTGAGGTCCATTCAAATATTGATGGGAGCTTGCGTGCGGCATGCGAGTTATGCCCGAGGTTGAGTCATCTAATCTGGCCTGCCATGTACAAAACAAACCTCTCATTCTTTTTCCCCATTCTTCCCGGGCTGTATTTCTCTGAGACCACCTATTTTTTTTACATTTTTTTTTAAAAAATGCCTCAAATCCTCGCGTTCAGTAGTTTCAGAATATAACGTAAACGTATATTATATATACTATACATAAATCTCATAATTTGTTGGTAGCTTAGTCATATTATCTGTTATATCTGTGTATATGCTTATATATATCATTTTGGCCTGACAGCAATTGTTAACCTGAATTCTGACTTCATTATTCCAGGTAGTGGACGCAAGAATTGTTGCGATTCCGGCGCAGTACTTATCACATGGTATCACACTTATCACAATTTTCCTGGATCTTGTCGATGTCAGATATTTGAGACCATGATCATCAGACCATCAACTTTGTGCTGCCTCAGTGTTGTGGAAGTGAACAACAAGAATTGAGTTGGTTCCCAACCCAGTGTAGAGAGAGGTGTTATGTGAGCACCTGAACCTCGTTTCACCCCATCCTCCAGACTCGGCCAGCCACTGATTGGTGCCTGCGAGACGCGATGTCACTTGAGATTTCTTTTGGGAACTTAAGCAGAACAAACTCTTGTAACGGATACCCTGAGAGGACAGTTACCGAAATGGAATCAGCTTGCGTTATACAAAAGACTGTAGTCGGGCAAGGCTGACTCCATTTTAGTTAGCCTTATTTCTTCTTATATTGACTTTTGTATATAAGAAGTATAAATATAACTGATATGATATAGTGCCTCAAAGATATTAACTCATTCCCGCACTCAAGTCTCAGGCTCAAACCAAATGGCCAGTACATCTACTTGATTTGGATCATAACACGTTTTCAGATCCTTTTCACTTGATTTTATATCACATCACGCCTTCACACATTGATCAATTGACCCATGCCCCTCCTGTAAGGAGTGATTTACTAGTTCCAAGAATAAACAAGGAGATCTATTCTAACAGGTTCGAAAACACCTCAAGAAGCCCGGGTTGCAGTACAGCAGAGAACAGGAGCATTGTCTCCTTTATACCCACCTTTGAGGAGTGATCAAAGAAAGGCTGGCCAAAGCACCTGGCAAGAAGGACAAGTCGGCTGTCAAGGCTGACCATCCCAGTAGTTGTGACTGTATGAGGGCGGAGGTGACCAACGCTACGACCAGATCAGTTTTTGGAGGAGCTGGACCCATGCTCCGGCGGACACTCAGTGGCGGCTATATACGGATTCCCATCCGCTCCACCATGAGGAAATTATTCTCGTTCAAGAGAGCTCGATCTCTTCGTCTTAGTCTTACTCGAAAGGTTTGTCCATTCTAGGGTGTCTGATTCTTTGCTTAGGATTAGTCCCTACTTTTTTTTATCAGAAAATTATAGAGAACTGCCTAAATGCCTTTATTCCTAACACATTGCATTCAGTCACATCAGTGCATTATCTCTGTGAAATAAAATAATTCTGGTTTTCAAAGTTTGACAATGCGGGAGTTGGGAGGGCGACCATAGTTAAACTCTAGTACAGTCCCACACTACAACTTAGTGGCTGCGGAGCGAGGGTCCGGGGTCATGGACTAGACCATAGTGTAAATGGTTGAACTATCTTCTTAATATTATAATGATATAGTGCAAAATTCCACCCTAGGCCTTCTAGAAATAACCAGGTTCATATAACATTATTTTAAAATCATAAATATATTCCACACGTGAACCGGCCAATTATGTGTGCACCAGTACTTCCAAATCTTGTCTCGTTCTAGAAAAAGCTTTCATTTCACATCAATCAAGCCCAGAATTTGGGGATGTATGGTGGCCGAGTGGTCTAATGCGCTGGACCGGCGCAGTGGCATGAACATGTTGTGGGTTTGAACCTGGGCGCGGCTACAAGTTCGCCTCCTCCCCCAAGTACTAGAGGAAGACTACCCTTGCGGTGATCTAGTCCTGGTAGAAAATGTAAGAAAAAGGAAAAAAGCCCAGCATTTGTTTGCCTGCTATAATTAGTACTTTTACAGACCGAACTGTGATATAATTATTGAAGGCTTACTTCGGTATCGCATGGTTCCAACAGAGAAAATTTAATTTCTCATGCGCTGCCACACTACGTACCTATGCCAGCTAATAACTGCGTTCAAAAACGATTGATTGTGACCGCATGGCCACCATGCATGGGAAGGTCTACGGTGCAAGCCAAACTCTGTGTGTGTATATGATCAACTGCCAATAGCATCCTACTTACGGATGAGTGTATGTTGGGTTATTCTCCTCCAATTATCACTATTTGTGGAGGAGGAATTGAGGCTTTTGACAGGCCTTGGCGCGACCTCTTTCCGTAACAGGGTTAACAAAAAAGAAGCCAGGCTTTACACTACATTGCCAAGGGGGGTACACTGGCCCGGTTCCAGGTCATTGTAGAGGCAGTGAGTGGAGGGGTGCGACTCCAGTGTAACGAGGGAACTTTCACATTAAATCTCCCCGATATCTGGTGATGTTTGAACCAGTGCATTTGATCGCTTTCTAATTGAACACGTGAACATTGCGATGTTATTGATATGCTTTCATTCACTCGGCCATATGGAGGAACTCGGGCAATTAATTAGAGCTCACCTGTGAAATGTCGGCTAATTGGTATTTCTTACAAGGAAACGAGAAATCTACCTGACTTTGATTGCAACAAATATCCATACAGAAGGGGGTGCTACTAGAGGAAAAACGGCGGTGACTCAATTTTTTGTTGCCCACTAACATTAGTTCATTTCATGTTTGCAATGAAAACGCAAATGGAGGAGTACGATGTGTTGCCACATTCTCTGGAAACTGTTGTTTCTGTATGGATATTTGTTGCAACAAATTAGTGGGCAACAACAAAATTTGTCGGCGCCGTTTTTCTCTCTAGTGGAGTCGCCCTAAAGGGGGTTTCCACTGGGTGTGGTAAGCTCTGTGATAAGCCTTGCGATGGTGTTGTGCTGGTCCTGTAGGCGGATAGGAATGACAAGGTCCTACCTACATGGTTCACTGGCCATGTAGGCAGGACCTCGCCGCTCCTCACCATCACAACACCATCGCAAGGCTTACCGCAGAGCCTACCGCAGCCAGTGGAGACCCCACTTTAGCAGTTTGAGAAAGAATGAGGTGTCGTACCTCGTAAGAATCAGTTTAATTATCAATATATCGAATTGTATTAACTTATAATTAACCAATACAAGCACCTGAATGCCCTCACCTCTTTTTTAATAGACACGCACACATATTGTGTATAAAAGATAAGGGACGTGTGCATCGTAGAAGTGTATCTAGGTATAAAACTAAGTGTGTATTCCTTCCTCTTGATTGTCCTCGTGCTGTCTGACCTAGTTGATATATATATACATTCTCCCATTTGACTTTTTTGTTTACTGTAAATATCAGGGGTCTCCACAATTAGTGCAGGGATCACCGGTATTTTAATCATCTATCGTCACCATAAACATACGTGTGACGCATAAACTTACCGCTGTAGATGAAGCAACTACCCTCCTTCCAGCTAAAATGCTACTATGCAAATGCCTTAAATGGTTGTGCTCAAGCATAATACCAGTCTCTTTATAAATTTCGAATTATAACAAGTGAGACTTCGTTTCGGTTTCATGGCTCACCTCTTTCTACGCTTAAAAAACGTACCGTTCTATTTCATAAGTAGCACAAGTCGTATTTCCTTTTTATTCCCTTGAAATCACTATAAAGGTAAATTATTTAAGCTCGCTCGACTGGTAAGCGCGTTCGGTATGAATAGGTCATTGTCGCGTAAGACTTCAGTATAACGTTCATCTTTATGCTGATATACTTTTTGACCTAATGCGTTCTTTGGTGAGAATGTAGAAAAGTGATGTGAATGCATTCTCTTCAAAACCAAACCAATATATGTAAAGCATGCATGCCATCTCGATATCAACCTTACAGAAATCTGAGACATAAGAACTTGGGTGTATCATTACTGCCTATTGTGGCTTTCAGTTCTTTTAAAACCAAGACATAAAAATAGGGTGCAGTTACTTTAACATTTTTCTCAGAATACATGTATATTTGCGCCCTGAAATATCTTCACATTTTAATTCAAGACATTATTTACTGTTCGATTGTTGCTGATTGTTTCATATCTTTGTTTCTCAAACAGTTACCGAGTACAGACGAGGAGGATCGAATGGAGGTCGAGGACCTGGACGAGAATGAAGACCTCGTGTTTTCCAAGTTCATGAAAGCTCACAAATGTTACGACCTCATACCCACCTCATCCAAACTAGTTGTATTTGACACACAATTAAATGTAAGTGGGAATAATGGTAGTATAGGAGACTGGTATATGGGCTACCCCTTATATGAGGCGGCCAACCATTCTATATTGGATACACACCTGAAACCTATTTGCAACTTTCCATAAGCTAGCGTCAGTGATAATTGATTAAATTTAATACTTAAAGTGGTCCGACCACTGTTGACAAAATCGTTGGCGATTAGACATCTCTAACGCAATTTTGTAATATTCATTGCATCGACTTGCCATCGCTATGGTCGATCTTATTCTGGTTTTCGATGCCACTGATAACCCTCTTTATCGACGTACATCGCCGGCAACTACACCGTCTTTGCATCTTAATCATTTTGACCGCTTAATGTTTCATTCTTTGGGAATTCATCTGGGTAAATACTAAAGAAGGAAACGTCTGATTATTTGGCACATTTGTCCTTCTCTTGCAGACTTTCCACTATTTTTAGTATGTTCTATTCCTTCTTCCCAAACTTTTATTAAAATTGGCTTTTAAAAAATCGGGTGGGGGTCGGGGGTCGGACAGTGCGGTCTTGGAAAAGATGTTAAAAGGATCGTGAGTCTCACCTGTGAAAAGAATGCTAATGGATCCCAATACAATAATTTTATTGGTAAAGAATTTATTCAAAATTTTCGTGGAAACCAATTATCATACGTAAAACCATGGACATCTTTGTCTCGTTCATAATATTTAAATTGCCGAATTATATACCGAATATATTAAATACTGAAAATGGTATTGGATTTGCAATGATTCATAAAATGAGTCAGCGGGCTTTAGTGCGTAGACGACCATAAGAACTCTGTCTCTCTTTCTCATACACACATCTTAGCGCTGTTATATGTTTACTTCGCATGAATCCACGTTTTGATATACGTCTCTGGTAAAATGATTCATTTGTCCTTGTATTTTGGAGGTATAATTAGCCCCACACCCGAGAATAATACATGTCGTTAAGTACATATCAAACGTTGACAGAGTGCATCGAATATAGAATTGATATTTTCTGCAAAAAAAATCTTGTCAGGAAAACTCATCTTCGTGGAAAACTTATCCTATCTGCATTTCCTTCTGTCAGGATGCACAATGTTTCAGTTAAAACCAGTAGACAAGATTTGGAAACTCACCGGCCTTTCAACCCATCGTAGTCCGTCCTGCTGATCAGCATTCAAATCCTCTGTCCTATCCCCTCTGCCATTACTCTTGTTCCCGGAATACCCCAGAAATATTTTGTAATCAATATTAGCCCAGTATATCTGATAATACATATCGATATTACGACACGTTTAGCTTTGAGAATTTTAAACTGCCTAAACTCTACTATTTTATTATCGATGACCTCTTCAAGTTTTTTCATAGTTTTTCATACTATGTACTGATTTTATTTCAGGTAAAGAAAGCGTTCTTCGCATTAGTATATAATGGTGTCCGAGCGGCACCTCTCTGGGATTGTAGCAAACAAGACTTCGTCGGTAAGTTTACCTACAAATTACAGTTGAAAAATCAGAACGCAGATATATAATGGACATTCTTCTGTTGAGTATAAACTAGGTTATTTCATCATTTCATACTATTACTAGCACATTTCGTGCCCATCACTTTTACCTCTTGAACACATTTAAGGGAAACATATCTAGTCTTTTTAAACTGGGAATTGACATTATATAAACGACGAGAGCAGTGAAGCGATGGTGTGCAGTCTCTATATGTTCAAGTTAAAAATATATGATGACATGATTTATTTAAAGCTCTTTACATGAAAAGTATACGTGTATATTCTTGTTAAAAACTCTCAGTCAAAGTGACTTTTCATATCTCTGGAATTATTGTGTATATTTTCCCAGCCCTCACTACCTCAGAAATAATTAATGTTAAAATTGATTAAACTTTCTATATATTGCTCGTTATCTGTGGTTGCTAAGATGACATTTTTTTTCCAGGAATGCTGACGATTACAGATTTCATCAAAATTTTGAAAAAGTATTACAAATCACCTTTAGTGAGTATACCTATGAATATATACATTACTCATGCTAATAAATGTAGCGCCTTTTATATTCATTTAATTTTCTCTGCACATTGATGTTTCCTACTTTCTTACTAACAAGAGTTTTTCATGCAGCTTTTATTCTCCCTTTAATTATCTAAAGTGGCTTGTATTATATAAGCCGTTTCTTTTTTTTACCGAGTATACTGAAGTGGCAACGGCCTTAAATTATGCCTAGGAACATAACCTACTGATCGTTTGCTTTGCATCATTCCCCGTCCGGTAGCATGTTGCCCATTGCAGAACTGTTCTGCAAATAAAAGAAATGGGGGGCGGGTCCAGTCCAAAGTGCGTTTGTGGTTGACAGTTTCTATTCGGTGTACCCAACCAGGGGAAGTTAACCAGCTAATCCTTCGACATCCACCTTTGTTTCTTTTTATTTGAGATCTCAAGCAATACCTCTTTGGTTTGACATATGCTGTCCCTTCCACAGCATTCGCACATGAAAATGATATTCTATGCTTAACCCTGCATTCAAATAAAACTTTACACCAAACGCATCTCAAAAGGGGAAAATACTTAAGCTCCGACGAAGCTACTATTTTCGACACCTAACCGATGGTCTTTCATTTTAAAATACAATATTCAACTAGACTGTATCACAGCACGAGGGCTATGCCATATGATTTATCTCGTTGCTTCTGTGCAAATGTTTGGAAGGGACAACACACGAGGGAAAGAAGGGAAGACATGAAGGTGAATTGTAGTTTGCACCATTCGTCTTAAGCCATGTTGCCCGCATATAGCATTTAGACAAGTGTTTATGACTGGGCCTATTTTTATCCATAGGACAAGGACTCCAGTGAACCACCAACAGTAAGTATTATACCAACATGACCAATGTAACTGATTCCAAACTGTTATGAGGCTGTGTGGTCATACACTCGTATTCGGTGGTCTTCTCTCAGGGTGCGACTATAGAGCGTATCAGAAGTGTGTCTATATGATGCTATGGGCAGGAGAAAGCCTCTGGCTGAAACTTTAAATTTATTTTAATTGAACAAATGCAAAAATGTGTCCATACTTTGTGGCGTTCCTTTGCCAAATTCTATCTAGATCCCTATGCAATACTTAATCTATGCCATAGTTTACTATAAGAGTTCATCGGCTATTAATTAAATATAAGTATCAGCAATAAATGGAATTATACAATTATAAAAGTATATACTCTCCCAAACAATCCCCCGCCTCCTTTCACACACACTCCATCGCCCAAGCACTGTGGGTCAATATGGGGGGGGGATGTCCATTGGACACGAAATTGTCCTGGAATGTATGGAGCGAATATCGTGCAGATGAAGAGTCATAAACTGAAGCTATATTGCCGAACCAGCGGCATCTTCAAACTATCTGGTCCTAGTTGGCGAGCTTAAGCTTCCAGCTTGCTCAATACCTATGAAAAATACGCCAGTTTTCCCATACACACTTGGCTGCTGTCTGAAGAGCTGGGTTGTGATCTGTATAGCATGTAAGAATGGGTATTGTATGTTCATATTCTTGTACAAATATCCTCATAACCTCAGGTATTTTAAGAAAAAAGGCACCACTTACAAGAAATATGTACTATATTTTGTAGTTTAGATTGGTGACATGCATCTCTTTAAACAAGGTCCCCCTGTTGCTTAGTAAGCCGATGGAAATTATTGATTTGGCACATATACTGTACGGTAGTCAAGTCTATGTATATACATATATTCATGGATACATGGGATGTGGGCATATCACACTATTATCCGCCTTGCATGATCCTTGCATTATTTTCCTCGCTACTAGTTACTTAATTGGTGGTTGTTGGTATTTATTTAATATTTAATTATTATGCTTATATCTTTTAAACTGTTCTTATAGCTGCCAACTCTTGGGGGTTTTTTTCATTTCTGCACTTCAATATGGAACCCTTGTATGGTATGTTGTCCTACGAAATTACTCTTAATGGTAATAGAAACCTAAGTAAACTTTTTTTTCTACAGGTCAAAATGGACGAATTAGAAGAACACAAAATAGCGACTTGGCGAGGTATGTTTTTACCTTCTTTATTCAGTAGGTGTGAAATCAGAATAACCAATCACTCTTCTAGTCGGCTACAACGTTCCTGCTCATAATTGTTAACATCTTACCTGACAAAACATTGCCAGTCTCCGGTTATTCAAAACCTAATTGTGTTTCTGGAGGCAGCATATTTGTATTTTTTATTTTCACAAGCTTTACAATAATTTACACAAGCGTCAATAAGATACATCATAAAAGCCTGCTGATTCTGATAGCTCGGGTGTTTACCAGTGATAAATGTATCCCAATTAACCCATGATTAAAAGTTGTAAAACTCTGGTTGCAGAAGTACTACAAGATTATAGTCGACCGTTTGTCTCCATTGATCCAGACGCCAACTTGTTTGATGCTATTAAACTTCTCCTCACCAACAAAGTGCACAGGTTACCAGTAGTAGACAAGAGTACAGGCAACGCGCTCTACGTACTCACTCACAAAAGAATCCTTCGTTTTCTATATTTATATGTAAGTGTTTCGGATTGTTTCAGTTAATTAAATATTAATAATTAATAATTATTCATTGATAAAATATGGTTAGTCACATAAGATATGGGAATGTATGATTTTTTAAAAACTTTCCCTCAGGAAATTACGGTATGTAGATTTCAGCTGGAATGGAAGGTCATATAAATTAGGACTAAGCGGGGATTGGAAAAGCCTTGAATTTGGACAAATACATTCAAGGCCTGGAATAGCCTGAAAATGGACATTTTGGTCGAGGTACCTGGAAAATCATCATATGGGCATTGAGTCCTGTTGGAATTGTCGAAATTTCTCAGTTTCTTGATGAATACTTTCATCGGATATGCCCCTCTCACATCATATATGGAGTGACTCACAATTAAAAGTTAAAAATGGTGATTGATATAAATGTGAATATAAAACTTGTTAAATACATCATTGGCGTATGTACAACAATAACTACAACACCCTGACCCGTTATTAGGGTTCTGAATAACCACAAACATGGGCCTGGATAAGCCCTGAAATGTGGATAATATAAGGCCTGAAATCCTTGAATTTATTCTGACCAAAAAGCGCGGTGACCAGCTGATCACTTGAGGTCAGGCTGAGGCTCTACTTGTTCTCACTACCACGCTTCTATTCTATTCCAGATATATGATTTGCCAACACCAAGCTTTATGAACAAACCATTAGGGGAACTAGGAGTAGGAACTTACGAAAACATTGCTACGGTAAGACTTGGCATTTTGCTCTTCACCCCCGATCTATAATGTACTATGTCTAACAAGAGCGAGCATATACAATTCATAAAACATAGGAGCTATACAATTGATACAGCATGCCTGGAGGCGATCGAAAAAAATCCTGCTCTCATATGTTGTGAAGGTTGGAGGGAGCAGTGTGTATGACTGACAGAATATATTCAAACATCTAAGCTCCTGCAGAGATTTGATGTAGTGATAAAGTGCCTCGTGCCTCTTGCCTCTGAGGTGTTGGGCCGTGTTTTCAACCTTTCTGATGATGCTTATGGCTACATGATATTCATATTTTGGGATATTTTCCGAAACTTTCAACTTAAAAGTCATTTGACCACATAGTTTTAGGATTTTCTCCGGTTGTTTTTTTTGTACAGAGCTCCATAAAAGGCCAAAAGACTCAACCAAAATGAGTTTAATATTCACTTAAGTCAAGTTGTATGGCATTGTCCTATTTGATTGTTTGATTTGAAAACGTACCCTAACCAGTTTTGATAAGCGTTCATGTTTAATGCTTCGGCCTTAAATAATATACGTACATACTTATAGATATTTAGTAATTGGAATTGTTTGTTTAGTCATAGCCGTAAATCTTGGTTTGCTGGTTGACTGATAGGTTATCTGTCGCTGCGCCACATTGAGTGAGATTCATGACTATGTTTATTTACGTATGCCTTTTTTTCTGCAGGCCAAACCAAACACGCCGCTGATTGTTGCTCTCAATATCTTCTTGGAGAGGCGCGTTTCGGCGATTCCCATTGTAGACGAGGAGGGCCGGGTGGTCGATATCTACGCCAAATTTGACGTTATTGTAAGAATTTAGATATGACGTTTTAGCCGTGTCCATCTTTTTCAGTCTAGTTATTATCCCTAGGGTTTTAGACATTTTGTGGTATAACGTAAAAGGATGGCATCAGGCCGTACGAAAGTTCTGAGATTGCTGAGGGACTAGTTGGATGGATGTTAATCACAGTGCCTTTTAGTCAATTATTTATGTGATAATGACGTAGGCATAAACTAAACTATTGGACAAGTGTGTTCTGGGGCATTTATAAGTTTTAAATATGGCTATTTAAATAATCCTGAATGAGTAATTTTTTGCAAACGGTCATTATTTATTTATAAATATCCTTTATATCTTCCTTTCATTGGCTTATGACTATCAACCAGATCAAGTTCAGTTTAATCTTCCATTGTTGAGACGTTGCTTTAGAGGGCGGGATTCTGTTTAATATTTAAACTGATTGCCAGCTCTAGCTGATAGTAGCGTGCTAGTGACACTTCGATTTACTAAGTTTTGATTTTGTAGAATATAACAAAGCTCAAAACAGGGACTTAGACGTTACAACACTTCTACATATTATACATTTGACATTACTGCCCTCTAACGACCCTGATTACATCTAGTACCTCCCATTTCCAGAATCTGGCAGCAGAGAAAACGTACAACAATTTGGACGTTTCTGTAGAACAGGGTATGAGGGACCGGAGAGAGGTAAGTCTGAGTATTGTTTCTCATACAGACAATGTTTGATTGTGAATCTTTTAACCCATGTTCAAAATGTCTGCCTCTATATGACCATTAAACGCTGGATTCCTGCATGCCTTACTGTGATAGAGTATTTCAGCCAACTTCTCACTGTATTTACGCAGACTGTTCCTTCCTCGTTCTCTACTGTCTTTTGACGTCAAATTTATCCTAACCCGAATTAGGTTCTGTTGAGACGCTAGTCATAAGTCCCTGTTTGAAACGTATGGGACTGATCTTATTAACTCCTCCTTGATTGGTCCAATGTATAGAGAAGACTGCCGATTGTTGTTTGAAGTTTCTTTTATCATTGAATTATGATTTCTCTTTGTCCGGGCCTCACGGAATATTAGACCTCTTACTAATTGACACGACTCTGTCGCGGTGAATTAGCATAATCAATTTCTGGACCTGAAGCTACTTACTTGAAAACACAATATTTTTTTAGGAAATATCCGTACTAAGGAACTCTTTTTAAGGCATACACTCATACGTTTGGAATTTCCAGATATATTATTTTCCCAATACAAATTCCTAACTTATTCTGTCCCTTTTTTGAAGACCGATCAATGTTAGGATATTTGGTTCACTTGATAGAACTCGGCGACCTAACCCAAATTCGCATCCACCAAAAAGAATATTTCAACATGCCGGTGTTTATATGCTGATAGGAACCAAATAAAAATAAGTCCATGCCATTCCATTGATTCCACAGTTTCTAACCTTGAGCCACTCCTCCGTTAAATCTTCTTTCTATTAAATACTTTTCACATACAACCGATGACAATATTCTGGATTTCATTCACATTGTTTTAATTATAATTTATGGACATGCATTTTAGCGACCGAACACCAGTCCATCATCATTTTGGACTAGGCTCATGCCTTTCGCGGTGTCATTCAATAAATAACTTTTTTTACGAAAGTATGTTTGTATGAGGGTTTGTTTTATGTCACCTACCTAACTCTTCCCATTTTCCTAAAAATGACCTGTTTAAACTTGGTTTCAGGATACTGCTTTCGGCAGTGAAGTGGTAGGTTTTGTATGCGTGTGTTGCGTTCTCGTCAGACGCTGACTTTCCCTATGTAACATGCAATCCATCGACCACCATTCGAATCTCTTCTAAAAATGAATCTTATCACAATTCTGCTTCTTGAATATCCATAGGGCTTTTGCCTATCTAGGCCAGACTCAAAACCCCCATTATGTTTATTATTTGAGTCTACTGGAGCCACTTTTGAGAGATGGGTAGCATTCGTGTAAGCATGTACATATAACTTATCATTCGAGGTTTGCATAATATCTATGAAGGTCCTTGCCAAGCTGATGGATTGCCATGCTTGTATAGAGAATGTCTGTAGGCTTTACCTGCATGAGGGTCACCTCTGTTATTTGCCAAAGCACAAGCATGAAAACATCCCCATGCCCTAAGTTTTCACCACCAGAATAAATACCAATAAGATATTCATGGGTAATTATAACTATAAGGTTTTCGGCTTGAGTCCATACCTCCAAAAGAAAGTTGATTCTGGTCAAATGAAACTAGGGACTCATAACTAGGGACTGTAATAGCGGAACCCCACTAGAGGAAAAAGGCGGCGACACATTTGCTTGTTGCCCACTAAGAACAGTTCATTTCTTGTTTGCAATGAAAACGCAACTGGAGGAGTGTCAGATGTGTTGCCACATTCTCTGGAAATTGTTGTTTCTGTATGGATATTTGTTGCAACAAATTAGTGGGCAACAACAAAATTTGTCGGCGCCGTTTTTTTTTCTCTAGCGGAGTCATAATGCATATTTTTTAAATACACACATATACATCTATAAATGGCATGCGGCCTCAGGTTATTTTTATTAGCATTAAATATTGTATTGGTCTCGTTGCAAAGCAATTTTTTTGGTTTCTTTTCTTTGAGGGGCAGGTCATGTCGTTCTTTGTAAAGATGTTCAATGCCGAAAATATGCAATATGCTATGCTGTAACTGGGATCGTGTTTCTAGCCTTTATCAGTATTGTTATTATCAATTATCATGTTCCAATCATTCTATGGCCAATTGAAAGTATAACATTTGTTTTGTTGGCGAACTACTTAATTTGGCCATGAATGATGCAAAGATTCATTCTTGTGCGAGGCATTTTCAGTTTAATCTTCCATTGTTGAGACGTTGCTTTAGAGGGCGGGATTCTGTTTATCATTTAAACTGATTGCCAGCTCTAGCTGATAGTAGCGTGCCCGTCCTGGCTTGTTAGAGGACTGATGGACACATACTGCCATCAATAGATGTCCTACTCTGGTGTTGGATTAAAACATCTTTAGTACGGATTAAATTCTTATGAACTAACAGACTCTCAAACCATTCCATTTCATGTACTGTGATCTTCAAGGAATTATATAATATATGTATGTGCGTGTGTTTTTATAAAGAATTCTACTTTAAATTTGGATGTTATTGATCTGGTGATTCGCAGGGGAAACAACACTATGCACTCCGTTCTTTCCTTACGTTTAAGTCTGATGCCAAAACAAACCTAAGCGTGCATCGCTCTAAGGCTTTAATGTTTTTTATATACCTTAATACACCGAATAGTGTTAATGATTCAGTGACCTATGCTTATGCATAACATAACGAGTAATTGAGTGTTTTAAATTGATTTTGTTTCTTAGTATACTTGATATGAGCCAAATAATTGTTCAATAAACAAATCAACCGCATATCAACCAAAATGGGTTGCATCGGTCCTGGATCACACAATATGTAATGCAATTTTCATTATCCATTATCCACCATAATAGTTTGTTTTCTTTCAATTAATCAAATTATTTCTCTCCTTTTGACTGCTATAACGCACCCACTGAAAATAGAGTCTTAGCTCCTTATTGTTTTTTCTCATACATCTAGTCTGAACCTATTATCTGAAAAATTCCAAAGATACATACTCCCAC
Source organism: Sthenelais limicola (assembly GCA_942159475.1). Taxonomy (NCBI): domain Eukaryota; kingdom Metazoa; phylum Annelida; class Polychaeta; order Phyllodocida; family Sigalionidae; genus Sthenelais; species Sthenelais limicola. Next base: position 114,337,448 of record OW804096.1, read on the forward strand.
TGTGCAAGTGCTGCCTGGGAGACTTCAATCTGATGGAGGGAAATAGGCAGGGAAACGCCCACATTTATACCTTGCTGTGCATACAGTGAAATCTTAATTTATGTATACAAACGCAGCAATGATATGTATGCTGCTCTCCATGGTATAGAAATCTTTACTTTGTATATATTGTATATGTATTTGTACATACATGTATATCCATATGGCTGTAACCATGTCACTTGTGGCCTCGAGACTGAAACCATGTTTACAGAGAACTTAATATAATCTATGATGTATATCTGACTATGCGCTGGACTCGAACCTCTAGTATACAGTAGACTCCCCCACCCTAATTCCATGTCACGTGTAATTAAGGATCTTTGGTAGAGCATGTGCATCAGGCTCAGTATCCTAAATGCTACGTGTCACCAGATACTAATAACGATCAAGAGTCAACTGTTGTATCGGGCCTGTTTAAATGGCTTGACCCCGCTCATTTTTAATTGATGTGTTTTTAGGGTTTTGAAGGAGTGGCAACGTGTAAGCGGTCCGACACGTTAGGGACAATCATGGAACGTATTGTTAAAGCTGAGGTTTGTTATCATCTTTCTTTCATCTTTCCATATTAATTATTGAGCATGGGTAACATGCTCTTTTCTTAGGACTATGACTATACAGTAGGTGAGGATCCGCTCGAAGCTGCGCTATGTTTGAACTATTACTATTTCCCTGCTACAAAATAATTTTTTTAAAGATTTCCATTATGTATTTATCCTTTGCAAAAACATTGTCCAGATTCTTTTTAAAAGTAAGTGAGTGGCATCTCTGTTTTATTCGAAAGCTTTCAACAGAAAGATTTCGTATACAAGCGCTACTTCAAACAAGAGATACAGAGCGGGGTGAGGCGGGTGGTATAGCGACCTCTTTTCTAAGGTGTTCCCGTTCGAATTTCCACACAGTATTCGCACACAGGAGAGGAAATAGCCTATAGTATAGGTTGATATCATTTTTTATTATGTTTATAACTTTAAACATCTTAATTTTTTACGTTAAAATTCCGTTCGCAGCCCTCATTGCACCGAGTGACCGTCTCGTTTTCTGGGTGACCCAGACAAGTGACCTGACCCCAAAGGCGTGACCCGACTGCACTCACGGTCATGCAATCTGTACCTACAACCCATTCAAGTGACTGGGCTGTAGAGCGCCCTATGCAATAATTTCCAAAATAGCCCCTTAGTGTGTGAAACGTTCAAAATATCACTAGTAAATCACACTCTTTTCCATATAGAAGTTGCTGTGTGGGTGAATAACATATTTTGCTATGTTTATCTCAAATAATCTGACTGGCTGGCGCTATAATCAACTCAAGACAACCATTGAAATAGATCATAGTCAGCGGTGAGATGGACAATAACCGCTGGTGCTTATAGCACGTAATGCGTAATCATGCATGGTCCCTGTCACTGTGTCAGTAGGTTTACCGTAAGTCAGCAGCAGAGGCTAACGATCATTGAAAGTGTTTTAAAACACAATTTCTTCTTAATATACAACAAAATAAGGCTCACGTATGCCTTGTTTGATATTAGAGACCACTAAGATACAGTTTCCCATTCATTTTGGGTTTGTATAAGCAAAGGTTAAGACCGCTCCACCCAGGCGTGGATAGGACATTTGGGTGCTGCTTAGCAACAGACAACGTTGCGTCATGACCTACAATTTGATTGGGTGATGCGTCACAACAAGCATGACTCGTGCGTAGCAGAATATAAACAACATTCCTCGTGGACGGGACTTGTTGCAAAAGTTAGGATTACAAAATAAATATTGTCCCCCGCATTTAGATTGTATGCCCGTGCATCAAATTAATCATATAAGATAGTACATGTAAAGTTTGCCTGCTCAACTCTGCACAAGTCAAGATCTCAGTGTTTGTTAGTTATTTTGCATGGGCTGCTCTTCGACCCTAAGACTCTGGGTAAAGCATATACACAAAATGCTTCCTATATTCTGCTCAATAAATAACTCTAAAATGTGCGATATGTTCTAATCAAAATATAAACATTGTTTTATCACAGTCCCACACCCCTCCCCTCTCATGTCTGCCTCCCCCCCCCCCCCCCAACAATAGCCTTTGCCCTCCCTATCATTGGAATACTTTATTGAAGCATATGTGTGCATATGATTCTATATGTTTACTGAAAAAGTCCCACCGGAAGTGTCCGCCGGCATATCAGGTTACAAATCCAGGGTTCCCAAGGTTGAGAAGAAAGTTCAGATTGCAGAAAGTATTAATGGTGCAGAGCTGATTTTTTTTTTAAGATTTAATTTAACGGCACCGTGGAATGCTGTTCGAAGTATGAGTTTCCAGGATTTTATTTCTCTGCAATAAATGAACATTTAAATCCGATTCCCCACACGCCTTTGATCTCCTCTTATCAGGCCTTATCTGATGAGATGTGGGCCTTATCTGATAAGGTGTGGGCCTCTTCCCTTGCGCCGATCTCCCCAGGGGTCCCGTCCAGGCTAGGGGATGGTGGTGTTCCCCCAGTGACCACAGAGTAATAAATTCCAGATGTCCACAGTCCAGATGTCAAACTATTTAAATTAAAGGATGTACACAAATAAGCCCTGTGTAAATATATTCTCCTTAACATAAGAAAACTTTTGGTCTTTATTCCATAATTCTATTTTGTTTAGAAGCCAAGATAATATTTTGGACATAAAACCCTCTGAATAGGTTGTGATGTGAAAGGCTCAGGGCTAGGCTAGGAGGAGCAGGAGGATGTCCCAGAGAGAGGAGAAAGAGAATCGACCACAATATTAATTATTAAGCTAATATACATCACACAGCAATGATTCAAACACCCATGTTTGTCTCTTCTTTAGTAGAATATTTATGATGGTAAGTTATTTTGGTATATCATAGATTTTTAAAAATTGAAAGAAGTACTGGGGTGCGTTGAGAAGATCTGAGGGTGTGAGAAAAGTAAGATTGTCTGTCAATCTTTCTCAGTTACTAATGGGGCCTAAAATAGCCCCTCGCCTGGGCGGCCTGCTTGACGGCCCCCTCGCGCCGCTTGACCGCCCCCCTCTGATAACACTGCCCCAGCTTTGCCAGCTGTCCACTCCACCGCTGGGTGCGCTCTCCTCCACCTCGTTTTTCGCCGCCAGGAGTCAGGGAGTAGGGGGCGCTTTGACACCTCCTTACAGGCAGAAAATGTACAATTGGCAATTGAACAACACATTTAATAAATTCTCCTAAATTAGGCTGCAATTTGGTGGTGGTGGCGGCGGCGGCGGGGGTGGGGGGAGGGATGGCATTGATAGCGACCATCTGGGGCTATAATATAACAACCATTATCTTATCAGCTATTTAGGCCCCATTAGTAACTGAGAAAGATTGACAGACAGCTTGTCCAGTACTTCTTTCAATTTTTAAAAATCTATGATATACCAAAATAACTTGCCATCCTAAATATTCTACTAAAGAAGAGACAAATATGGGTGGTTGAATCATTGCTGTGTGATGTAAATTAGATGTAATAATTAATATTGTGGTCGATTCTCTTAAGGTTCTCTCTTTCTCCTCTCTCCTCTCTCTCGGACATCCTCCTCCTCCTGGGTGTATGAATGTATACATGGTGTCTGTATGTATGCATGGGTGTATGAATGTATGCAGGTGTGAATCCTATTACTTTCTTGGCGTCCCTAGTTCCTCTGTCCCCAACCCCCGACACATATGCTTTCATACTAACTCCAATAAGAGTTAGTATCCAAATCTTTTACACTTTTACTTGTTTCAAAACTTATTTCCCTGTTTCTCTGTGTCAAACGGGGTTAATGGGACACCCTCCCTCCCCCACACCAACTGCCCCTCTCCTCCCAGAACTTTTAATCTAAGAACAAGATAAGGAATTTTCGCCCTGTGCAGTATACAGTATACTTTCCCAGATGTTATTTCTTCCCCGCCCCCACCCTCCTCCACTGACATTAACCCCTCTGAGCCAAAGCGCCACCCAGTGTTTGTCATCATCAGCGACACCTGTTGGCCGTCATCAGTGCTATGGTGTGACATTCACAAACACTAATCGTTTTGGTTGAAATTAATCGAAAAATCGCCGAAAGCTTTCGTTGTCACTAGTGACAATCAAAACTAAAAAACGTCAAACTTCAAACTAAATCTTGTTTCATGTCCTATTTGTAATTATACATGCGTAAGTAACAAATTGCAAAGGAAGGTGGTGACTCAGACAGCTTTACTCTGATTATTGCGGGTCAGTAAATTATTTGTTCATGCGTGGAAAAATCATGGAATCTGAATCCAGATGATCTGTGGGAACCCTGTCTGCACATTTTGTCAATTCTGCTAAATTAAGACTGAAAACGGTCAGTATTAGGCAGATCTGAGTATATATGGTGGGTGGGGGGGGGGGGGGCACCTGTAATAATAATGATCATGTTCAAATATAATGATATGATCTGTAGTTGCTTTTGCTCTTCATTCTTAGAATAATATTATGGCCCTTGACCAATACGATATTGAAGATGGAGCACTGTTTAATTATATCATTTTACTTTACATTTGCAGGTTCATCGGTTGGTGGTTGTGGATGATGATAATAAAGTAGTTGGCATCATATCGCTTTCTGACATCCTCACTTATTTGGTGCTAAGACCTCACGGTAAGTCTTTTCAATTTAGTTATATCTTCATGTCAAGATCTGGGAGGTGAGACCATGTTCAATATTGTCCAAGTTGGACAGAATAGACTGATACACCACAGCTGATAGACTTGCATCTGAACCGATGGGGGCGATAGGCCCTAAAAAGTCTGTTTGACTTTGAACCACCAACTTGTCTATTTTACCATTAGTTAACAATAATATTGAAGGTAAAGCTATGCTACCTGTTCGTTCAAAACATTTGACATCTACAATGGTATTTCTTTTTTCCCTTTCAGAGGAACATTGTAGGAAACGGTTGCAATCCCAGAATTCTGAAGAACCGATGAATGAAGGGATAACAGCGGACTCCTGATTGGTGCTTAATTCATCATCCAGTAACTCCGACAATGCTCTATCATAAACTTGGATCGCCGTCATCGTTTGCCATGTGTATACGTAGGGGCGCTGTGATCGATTTGTAGTGTGTCTGTGAAAGGAAGTGCGAGGACAGATGGGAGAGAACCGGAAAGTTGAAGTATCGTCTGACCACTAATTTCACAGAGGGTGCACAGGTGCTTGACATTAGGAGCTGCCGACTCGTGGCTGAATGAGAAGGAAGGCCTCATATCCGTTTCACAGCTCTTTAGCACATCTTTTCCACTACTCGGAAATTCTATGTAACTGGGGAGATTTGGGGAGGGGGGTTGACAAAATTGCTCTTTGAGAAAGATAAATATATATTTAGCAGTATACGAAGTTTAGTGATGGGTACCTAAGAAATACGCAGCTGGACAGACAGAACCTTTGCTCCTCAAACCACTATAAACGTTGGTGTCTGAGTTGAGTAAACGATTGCATTTTTTTGTGTGGTAATTTTACAAGTTGTGTGAGAAGGCACCAGTTGGAATGTGTGGGCCATCTCTAAGTTCAGGGGACGTAAGGACAGGCTGTAGGTGTGGTCGACCTGTAGGAGACTGGCGATCTCTTTGACCTTGTCAGGGATGCTGGGGACATTGTACAAATCATCATAATATTCATTACAAGGAACTGTTCGTAGGTGTGTCCAGGGAAATAAAGCATCATATACTTTGCTTTATATCCAGTGCTTCTCAGTATTTCATGCATATGAATGTTTAAAAAAAGAAAACACGAGCCAAATGGATAGCTTTAAGTGTGATTGGCTCTATAAAAAATTAGAATATGAAATTTTATCATTATACCATTATCAATAGTCCAGAATTATCTCAGTTCTTGAAGTTAGTTTTTGGACTATAAACGTCGTTATTATGCAATTGGGACCCCCCTCAATTAGCTCCTTTTCCCGTCATTTGTGCAAGATGTTCAATATTGAAATTATTAAAGATTGTCATTGATGTTTTGAAAAATGGAATTTTGTATATATTTGTAAAGAAAAATTATTCTTTGATAAGTTTATTCCATTGTATGTTTAAGGGTAAGGGTCTGGAATAACAGTACTTGCACTGTTAACCAGGGGCTTTTGATAATTGTAAAATGGGTTTCCAAATGTAGTTTCCAAAGTGGGAATAATGTAAGTGATTTTTGACCGTTCTGTTATTGAAATATATTCTATAATTTGTGTAGAATATATATGGACTGTTTATGAAATCATCAGTTATAATATTAGTCCTCGCCTTTGAGGAAAACCCTTTCTAGGTCAATTCATTTTTGTGACATGAAAAGCTTGTATATTATGCATTAAATGTCACTTTTTGTGTCTGCAAGCTTATATTAGATTTTAATACAATTTTTTAAAGATTCTAGTAACGACCTGCAAAGATTAATGTTTTACTCGATCCAACTGTGGAATCTTTAATATATCAGAAAGGGTCGATGCTAATGAATAAATGATACATTATTCTGGAAAGAAAACTGTACAGACTGTATATACGAACCTCTTTAAGTCGCAGAGAATTTTTTGTTTTACCTGGACGGCTAACATAGAAAATGTTTCGTGATAAACCTGTGGGTTCTCCCGAGGTAGGTTTGGAGCGGGAACAGACAGTAGACAACTATTTGTATATTTGTGATTAAGCTGTTGGTAATGTAAAACCTATGAGCGGATGTGTTAATAGAACCTCATCTAATGTTAAAAGGGCCAAATCTTGGTCTTGACCTTGTATAAGGATTCAATTAAGAAAATTGAATTGAAAATTATAAATTAAGTTTGTTAACTGACATTTGTAGCTCGAACTTGAAATGCCGAACTGAAAATATTGGGCGCCTCACGATGCACACAGTTTTTTCCCCTCCGTCATAGTTCGCCCATGTCTGCCTCTGTGCGGATTTTGTATAGAGGACGTATTTTAGCACAAACCGTGTCATCACGGATAACCAAGGAATGATGACTCCTTGTTATGAAAGATTTGTACAAAAATTGTTATTGGTTAATTTTTAAAAGTTAGTGTAGTAGTTTAAAATGGGGAAATAATTGTTCAATTCCAGATCTTTCATTTATTATCAACTCTGAGGGGGAACTGCTGTTGATTATTAAATATTAGATGATTCTCGCCGCTGTGAAGACATCTGTTGATGGAATCATTAGCCTTTGCAGGGTACAAAGTTGGGATTTTGCGTGCTCGTTATTTGAAAACAAAATAATTAAACTTCAGGCCGAAATTAAGAACACTTTTTACTTCCATGGGTGCTTGTGTCTCAACAACAATACTATTAATGCATTGTCAGATATTAAGATGATGAGTTGCCGTGGTTAACATTAAAATCAAGCTCAAGGGGCTGCTGTTCTCCATATATAACAATGCCTCTTCTGATTTCACCTGTATCTGCCATCGAACGTCACCATATATATTATAAATATGTAAACTAACGCAATGTATAAATGTACAGATCAACATGTTACAATAGAAAAAAAAGCTATTAAATGAAATTAACCTGAAATGAAAGTGTTTGTTTTTAAACCACTTTATAGGCGTGACTTGTTTTGTTTTCCTCTATATAATTATGAGCTAGAATGAATCACTCAGTGTCAATATTTCAATTCCACACATAGACATAAGTGCCGGTCATAATTCATATAATACACCTTTCTGGTATCATTAATGAACATCAACTATACCTTCCCCATATGCGCAAATAATATCAAGCGCCGAATATTAAAGTGGCTAAGATAGTTAAAACGAGTAGTCACAGAATCACATGAAACTTATTCAGTGTAACCATATAGGATATCTATGACAATATCTAAAGTATGGAGCACCAAAATTGTTTCTTCATTCAATAATCATTGAATAAGTGTAATGAATAGACCAGATTTCAAATCACAGAATAGTAGCCGTCAAGTGGTGCCCCCACTCTCTTAGGTGACCATTGATGTAACTAGATTTAACATAGGAGTCTACCAGTGACCTTTGGTCAAGGCTGGCATTATGTAACTCCAGATGCCAGAACCCAACTGCCACTCTGACATAGCTTGACATTTGGGTTGGTAAGCCAAAACGATTTTGCTCACTGTTTTACCAAATATCTGATATAATATGAATGTTAGAGTTTTGATATCCACAGGAGTTAGTTAGGTAGGGTAAGGTGAATCAAATACTAGAAAAGGAAGTAGAAATTCCGTTACTCGATAATCTAGCCAACAACAGTGAGAAGTGTCACTTTAAGAATTCCAGAAAGACTAATTGTGCAGAAAATCACCACTAGAGGTCAGTACCTTGGATCAACAATTTGATATTGCTAGCGGCTACATTCTGAAGAACAAAGTTGCAAAGAGCAATGGTTGCCAGCCATTTGGGGATAAGTATTTTTCGATAGCTCATCGACAATGACAACTTAACTTTAAAGATGCATTCTCAGCTGTGAAAATACCTACAATATAATTAGGAGGCTAGCCTCTATTTTTCTCTTTGTTCTATTGTTAAACTGGTGTAACCTCCTTTTAGAGCTATTATTGATAGGCAGAATTTTAGGTTTGTTGCCGATCTATTACACTAAGATTTCTGACTTAGCAAGCCCTTTGCTCCCTCATAAAAAATAAGGAATTGGCTGCGTATATGAATTTGAGACCAAAATTGTTTGGTGGAAAGGCGTTGGCGGTATTGTGATACCAAAAAAAATCAAGGAAATTATTTTTTTGCTTTCATTTTAACGCAAACGTCCCAAAATTGACATAAACATTGGAATATTTTAAAGAGGGATCGGCCATAAAAAGGGCGGCCAGAGCAAATGACATGATAATCAACCTCTTAGAAGATAAGCAATTAGGGGTCCATTATAGCATTAATACCCGAGGTTTTGGATGGTCTAAGTGGTCTGTTGCCTGGTGGACAATTCAAGGGTAACAGACCACTTGGACCATCCAAAACCTCGGGTATTAGTGCTTTTAGACATGGTTTGGTCAGATTCGACCTCTAGACCTTTTATTAAGCATTAGCTTTTTACATATGACTTCAGAAAGTACTTCTAATACTGACAAACGTGGCCCCCGACTGTTTGAGGCACTTTTTCGCCCCCTTCTCCCTTTTCCTGCCCTTCCTATTCTATTCCTTAACCTAGAGAAAAGTTTCGGACATTTACCTATTGGCATAACATATCAGTTTATAAGTCAGGAGTGTTTCCTATTTCGGTTTTTGGCACAATGGGTCACATCAGAGAAACTCATTAGGGCGATGATCACCTGACTAAGAAGTTTACCCCTTATCAGATCTGACAGGCCAGATGTCCAACTTTTTAAATTAAAGGATGTACAAAAATAAGTCATGTGTAAATATATTCTCCTTAACATAAGAAAACTTTTGGTCTTTATTCCATAATTCTATCTTGTTTAGAAGCCAAGATAATATTTTATACATTTTATAAATGAAACCCTCTGATCTTACCACCATCACCACCACCACCACCGCACCACAGACAGCACTAATGCCTACTCTCAAGTGGGGCCTCAGGCCCAGATGTAAAATGAATATATAGCTAGAGGAGAAACCTATGGGAAATATGTGCGTCATTGTACATCATGCTTCTTTATGTGCTTATTAGAATGAAGAAATATGAAGGTATTATATCAATCATTATCAACTGGCTTTTTTCACACATATAATATTATTTTGTTAGATTTGCAGTGATATTTAGGGGAAGTAGCTAAAAGATCAACATGATGCACCAAGATGAGAATAGATTAGAATTAATTAGAGTGGAATTGTTATAGATTCCCACCGAAATTCAAAACAATGCTCCTAAACACAAATTTATGTACACCTTATCACCCAGCTTTATCAATATAGTGGTCAGGGATTCAAATTATTTTACTGAATTTCAGAGCTCATTGTGAATTGTTTATATTCATAGTCCTTAAATAAATCATGTAAGCTGGTATTTCACATAAAAATTTATTCATTTTTAAGTCTGTAAAATAACATATTTCTAAAACGTTGAATCAATGCTTACTATAGTCCCTGAATTTAACACGTTATAGGACTGTCTAGTCACCTGACCTTTCACAACCAATTTCTATTAGTGTCCCTTGGACAAGAATGCGTCTTAGACTTAGAGTTTATATATCTTACCGATAGCTACAAAATGAATCCTAAACGCTACCTAGCTACTTCATGAAAAAAGTTGATTAATCGTTTTCTAGCCACTGCAGGGAAAACATACCTTCCACATAGATAACTTCCAATTTTAAAAAAAAACATACCAGTATAAAACTCCTTGTCAGTAGCAAATCAATTGTGAGATTTGAGTTCAAAAGTTCGATTGTAGATTATATTTATAGGCCTATTAATGAAGTGTCCCCCGCTCCCATAACATATTTACCGTAGGCCTACGTAAGGAAGGGATTGTGTAGGCATTAGTGCTTCGCCACTTTCATCACCCTCGCATCTCGATGGGTGGGCCTTCCTCACTTCCACCACCCCCACTAGGTGTCACAGGAAAATGAGTAACAGATAACATCCTAGCACCGATGTCTGATGCCAAGATAATTGTGGGCACTGTGTGATGTCAACATTTACACCCACACGACCACAATCAATTCCCTTTATGAGTATCCCTTTCATGAGCCCCTTCTATCACATCGGCTAGAGTGCCTGCGAAATCTTGTTCTAATTCCCTCTATAAATACAGGTAACATTTGATAAGAATGGCAGTTGCAGTGTGAATGGTAATTCATTAATGATTTAATAAAATTCGAAACCATTTCTTTACATTATACAGCTAATACAAGTGTCTCTCACCTTTAGAGAATCGATATATATTATCTTAACAAAGTTCACCAACTTTCAACCCCCTCTCTGTCTCTCTCTCCCTCTCTCTCCCTCTCTCTCCCTCTCTCTTCTTCTTCCTCTATCTGAGTTCAGTCCGACGACTCATTTTCCTGTGACATCACATGAGGAGGGGACCCCTCCTCCACTAAGGATGGGCTTTAACAACCCCCCCCCTCCCACTACCCTCATTTGCCCTCATCCCTGCCCCCTCCACTGTCTTCCTCCTGCATTGATAGCGACCATATGGGGCTATTATATTACCGACCATTATCAACCACAGAAATCAACCACCCTAACCTTGCACTCATCTGACCTTGCACCCTCCATCCCTCCATCCCTCTTCCTCTTCCTCTTCCTCCTCTTCCCCTTCCTCCTCCTCCTCCTCCTCCTCCATCCCTCCATCCCTCCATCCCTCCTCCTCCTCCTCCTCCATCCCTCCTCCTCCATCCCTCCTCCTCCTCCTCCTCCTCCTCTTCCTCCATCCCTCCTCCTCCTCCTCCTCCTCCACCGCAAATGTCATTAAAATCCCATTAGGACGGAATTTTTTTTTTCCCTTTTTTTTTTCATCTACATTGTCTAGGGGCTTGCTCCCAACTGCAAAATGCCATTGAAATGCTCCAAACCGCAAAGGTCATTAAAATCCCATTAGGACAGAATATTTTTTTTTTTCATTTTTTTCCCATCTTCCTTGTCTAGGGTCTTGCTCCCAACCGCAAAATGCCATTGAAATGCTCCAAACCGCAAATGTCATTAAAATCCCATTAGGACAGAATTTCTTTCTTTTTTTTCATTTTTTTTTTCATCTACATTGTCTAGGGTCTTGCTCCTAACCACAAAATGCCATTGACTTTTTGATTGACAATTCTGATTTTTCGATTGACTATTTCGACTTTCCAATTATTGTTCTGACTTTATGACTTTTCGATTGACTATTTCGACTTTCTGATTGACTGTTCTGACTTAATGGTTGACTATTCTGACTTAACGATTGACTTTTTGATTGACTATTTCAACTTTACGATTGACTTTTCTGATTTTACGATTGACTTTTCTGATTTTACGATTGACTATTTTGACTTTTCGATCGCCTATTTTGACTTTTTCGTTTGACTATTTCGAATTAAAATGGTTAAAATGACTTTTTGATTGACTTTTTTTACTTTTCGATTGACTATTTTGACTTTTTGATTGACTATTTTGACTTTTTCGATTGACTATTCTGACTTTCGATTGACTTTTCTGATTGACTATTTTGACTTTCTGATTGACTTTTCTGACTTTTTGATTGACTATTTCGACTTTCTGATTGACTTTTCTAACTTTCTGATTGACTGTGATTGACTATTTCGACTTTCTGATTGACTATTCTGACTTAACGAATGACATTTCTGACTTTTTGATTGACTTTCTGATTGACTATTCTATATATGCCCCCATTTAAAGGCCACAAGGATATATCATGAATGAAATCGAAATATAACTTAATGTAATTGTACTTAGTTTCATGTCCAAGTAATAGAATAATACTTAATTTTCACTGGTCAAATCAATAAGGCCACCAAAAATAGGTGTGTTTCCGATTACCCCCACCACCAACCCCCTACATAGAAAAACATTCCCCTCCCTGCCTTTTTGGGGCCTAAATTGAAAACATATCCCTCTTTACCAATGTATAAACACCCAACCTATTAGCTAGCGCTGTGTTGGTAAAAAAAATCCAACACTCCGTCAGCCTCATTCCTCTCTTGTTTACCAGTTCTTTCGACGTCTATAACCCCCATTCCTTACAGGAAGTTGCCGGAAGTGATTGCCGTGGTCTATTGTGACAAAAATACACCCTAGAATCTAACCAAACTGGGTCTAAAGGGGTCCAGTGCTTGGCTTCCACATCTCACTGTCAATCACTATGTGTCTTGCTTAGTCGGTTTGTGATTGGTCAACACATGGTCCACCCTGACCAAAGGCAACCAATCAACCTTGGCCACCTCTCTCAGTATGTGAACCATGCAGGTCCCGTGAAATACATGTCTTCCCGAGCTGTCAATCACGCCCCCAGCCGTCACTAGTACGGCTGAGCGGTTCCTGTGCCCCTAGTTAGTCAAACTTAAAGCCGAAACTTCATAGGATATCATGTAAACATTTTGTAGGAGGGGAAATCGTACCCAACAACCTCACGTATGTATTTTATGTAATTCTCACATATTAAAGAAGTGGGGAGCAATTTTACCTGGAATTAATTATAGCAGACAACTTGTATGGAGGCCGCCATTGCTATAAGTCACGTGACTGGGAGTGACGTCACATACCCTCATACCCACAACATAAACAATAGCTCGCAGTGCCTGAATGGACACACTCCTATTTTTCCTCAATTGATTTGAGCCATATTCATATGTAAATGAATGATGCTCTTTATAAAAAGGTTAGGCTGGGAAAATATCTGCCATTGACAAATGCAGGGAAAGGTGTTAAAGCTATTGAGGGTTAGGGTGAGGCAGGGGAGAGGAGTGAAAGTGTTAAAACATTACCGCCGTCGCCGCCATTATTACCGAGTTTCTGAGTTGCAGGGAGAGATTTGCACTCACAAATTAGGGGTCCCTGGAGTGAATTATGGATATTTATAATGTGTATATATATACTAATATGAATATTCAAACCTTCTCACTGTATAGGCCTATACATCATATAATTATGTATATACCAATGCTTTAAACTAAGCACTTGTAAGTTCAATGTTTGTTTACATGTTTGTGCCGAGTAGAGTGACCAGTCACACCTAGTGGTTCAGTGACGTCATCAATAAATGTAAATTACCACCAGTGGCGCTGTTGGTCACCAATATGGCTGCCTCCTTGTAAGAGAGAAACTGACTTTCTTTTCTTATGTTTCTGGTGGTAAATAATGATGTCAATCATTATAATGCTGTAGAAATACTCTGAAGACTATAATGTTTTTGCTATTTGCAAAAAAAAAATTAGAGTTTCCTAAATAGTGTTTCGGCTTTAACTCAACTCAATGGTGGTGGCTTGAGTTAGGCAACACTGCAGTTGATGCTACCTGGAACAGGTGCATTCTAAGTCTTAAAGTGGCTAAGATCACTATTTGACTATATGTCATTTAGAAATATGTTTGTAGTTTTCGATGACCTGCACAAGTAAGAACATTTGTGTGGAATACCAACTCTATATATTCCTTAGATTAATTGATATTTGTTAATGAAGAATGTGGCAGAGATTCCATTGGGGAATTCAAATCTGAGAGAGAAGTAACTTGACCATAAGGTCCTGCCCCAGTGCATGGTGAAGGGGTGTGAAGTACAAGCTAGGCAGTAGGTACATACTGACATATATACCTGTGCCATCCAGGTGTTATCACTTAACCAATTATGATAAGAGGCGTCGGGGACCTTCCCTAACCGACCAAATTGGGTCTGGCAGTTGTGTCAGGGTGCCTGTGGCACCCTACGAAATTGGAGTTTTAAACTCTTAAATACACGAAATATATGTAATTCTTACATTAATGCTCCCAGGTATGCATTACAAATATACTAATCTAGAACATAGTTGAAATTCAGGCAAACTTTCCTTTAATTGGGAGCTCAGTGATATGTGTCACTTTAAACATGTGTAGTGTTCCTACTTATTAGAGCGGAAGTTTCTCAGTTGACTGAGTGACATGAGATAGATCTTTAAACCTCTTCCATCTCTCCATATTCTTAAAAACGGAGTTACTTCTCACCTAGGCACAATGCGCTCAATTAATAACGCTTCAAAGGGTCCCACTCCTTGCTCGGCTTTATCAGGTCTGCCACTGAGGATTGAGGGGGCAGTTGCTGGCAGAGTTCTTCCACCGCAGCCTGAGCTCAGCCGGCGGACCTTGGGAGGAGTGGTCCAGGACATTTCAGATGAAGAAGCCCGAGGTCTCTTTGTGCTTTTCGATCCAGCAGCTGAGGAGGCGGAGGCAGTAAGGGGTGGGGAAGAGGATTTTTCTGACTCCCTTTGTTGTTGGACAATGGCCAAGTCCATCTCTCCCAGAGTGCTCATATAGTGAAACACACCATTGACCATCAAGGTGGTGTTCACCAGTGCCACCTTGCCCAAGGTGTCCTTCTTAGCAAGGTGGTGCTTTTAAGCACTACGCGTAGCACTATGCATAGGAGTGCTTTAAGGCAATATGCTGCCAAACGCATGGGAATGACTTAAGGCAATACACGGTCAAACGTGTGGGAATGCTTTAAGGCAATACGCAGCCTGAATGGGTTAAAAGGAGAGGAACAACAGAGGGATTGAGGAATTCAGCCATGGGCTAGGAAGGAGGAGGTTGATGGGATAGGAGAAGCTACTAAGGGGAGAGAGGAAAGAAAGAGCTAGGGAAGGGGAGAGGAAGAAGAGATTGTGTGCATGGAAAATAGAGGCTAAGCAAGGGTGATTAGAGGGGTCTATGAAGACAGACTGAGGTAGGAAGGTTAAAAAAGATCTAGGGGGATGATAAAAGGGCAGTCGATCTGTAGGGGAGAGAGGAGTGCTGATATAGAGGGAGAGGGAGATAAATAAATAAGAGATATATAGCAGATAGACACATATTGACAGAAAGACAGATGTAGTTGGTCATAGAGGATGGGAGAGGAGATAAGGGAGGTGTACAGAGTATGAGGACAGAGACATGCTCAAATACTATGAAAATGAAATGAAACTAGGCATACATTTTAAGGAAATGACTCTAGAAGGCTCTGACAGACTGACAAAAGTGAACTATTGATTGGGAGGGAGAGGAGACAGAGGAAAGATAAGCTTCAGACTCTTAATTGTCAACCCTTTCTTGAATATGCAGAGAATATAGGAGGCAGAGTTTACTAGCCAATGGCTCACACCTGACACCCGGTGATTCATGGAAGAACTGGAGCTAGCACTGTTAATTCCTGCATTTCCCACCAAACTCCACCACAACTCAAGTGCCTCACCACATGGGCTGTCAGAGGTGGAGAAGAAGGGTGGGTTATGGGAAGACATAGAGATAGCGGATGTGTTAATAGAACCTCATCTAATGTTGAAAGGGCCAAATCCTGGTCTTGACCTTGTATAAGGATTCAATTAAGAAAATTGAATTGAAAATTATAAATTAAGTTTGTTAACTGACATTTGTAGCTCGAACTTGAAATGCCGAACTGAAAATATTGGGCGCCTCATGATGCACACAGTTTTTTCCCCTCCGTCATAGTTCGCCCATGTTTGCTTTGAGCTGCCTGCAGAGGTTGTATGGGTTCAACCAACCCAATGACCAGCAGACATTTAAATTTTAGCAGAAGAATCTATATTTCGCATTTTAATGTAATAATCCCGGAGTTTCTACCTTGGAAAACGACAGCAGCAGTTTGTAGCCTAGACCGGAATATGGGGCAGCAGTGTCGCCTCTAGCGTTAGTTTCTCGTTGTGCGTGCAGTCAGTTTCTCCTAGCATCAATGGAGGGAAGTGTGATGCGAGCAAGGCGAGTGTGATGGCTGCGTTCCACATCCCTGGCTTCAATGGTGCCGTGAAAACGATTACAGATTGTGTAAGTGTTGATAACGGAATCGTAAATCTGAGTATACTAAGTTGTAGCCAAGACGTTAAAAAGAGTATTCCATGCATTAATACACATTCTCACCAGGAAAAATATTGCAAACGAGTGGATAAATATGTGGGGTGTAAAGACAATAATTTCCAGAGGTGCCAAAACTCCTGACTTGGCGGGAGATCTCCCAATTTTTCAGACAAATTGGCAATTCCTCCTGACCTCCCGACTTGACATCAAAACCTCCCGCCAAAAGGCCCAAATTATGAAACCACAGATATTTATCAAAAACATGCCCTAACTATACACATCCGAATAGAGAAACAATTCTGGTCACAGGTTTATTTTACAATTTCAGTTCAAGCCCAGCCTTACCCGAGAAGTATGTTCCCAAGCACCCAACTCAAGTTACAATTCATGGTCGTTGTGGTGACAGTGGTTCTTGTGGGGTAGGACGATAATGTCTTTTCCATGCCCATGTAGGCCTACATAGTCAAAATACTGACGTTTACCAGCTTTTCTTATTTATTTTTTACAACCAGTGACATACTTCTTTCAGGCAACTAAAATCCTTCATTCTAACAAGTGAAATCTTGCTCAAATTATTCTTTTAGAGATTTTTTGGACTGCTAACGACTTTATTTTGTCAATAAAAATTGGATCAATTATAGTCAGTAATTTGGACGTTTTCCACCCTGGCCGACTCAATTTATTTTCCCAAATTTTAGGCTTTTCCAAGCACCATGATTGGCATACAGTTGGTAAAGTGTACATAACGTATATATCCTATTTTATTGTTAGTGTTGTATAAGTGTTTTTCATGTGTCTTTTGCGCCAAATACCCTACCTTGATTTTGAAAAAAAAAATTCTTTGGAAAATATGAAGCGGTATATGGTTTCAGATTTATTGAAATATGATGTGAAAATGTGGCTGATATCGCTATGAGCGATATCGTGGGAATATATTATCGTGGGAATATATAAGCGCTTCTTAACCTAAATCTTACGGACACTGACTCTCATCGATTCAAGCAAATCGTTACCTGAACTGACACTTCTACAACAAAATACCATATAACATAATAATAATTATGTTTCCCGAATGATTAATAAAATCATTAAAATTAATTACTGTGTTGTTTCTCGGTTCATAATGACCCTAAAATGCACCATTTCACTCCTAGTTTTAAAAAATTTCCGGGGGGGGGGGGGGGGGGGGGGGATGCCCCCGTACCCCCCTAGTGTATACTACTCACGCCTACGGCCCCAACATCCTCAAAATCGAGAGATCTCCAGACTTCCACTACCCCCTATTTGGTACCTCTGAATTTCAGTCATTTCTGACTTCTTCCAGGGAAGAAGCGGAGGGTGCCGAACGTCCAGGAAAGTTAACTGTAGCAAGGAAGGCCTATACTATTAGGCCATCAGCCAATGCACTCAAAATAGACTTTTCGTTCCCGTAATTGGGGTGCTACAAAATTTTTACATATTTTGGTAGACAAAAACCTTAATAACACAGGATTAAAAGTTCTCCATCCAATATCCTGCAGTTTTTGAGTAAAGTGGATTTAAAAAAAATAAATATTAGAAATTGAAAAAAAATTCTGTAGCTCAATATGAGGGGTTTAGTGGTCTTTTAAAAATATATTCTAGTACACAATGCCATAGATAATACAGGGAAAAAAATTCTGTCCAATCTCCAACAGTTTTCATGTAAAGTGGATTTAGATATAAAAAAAGGGGAAAAATTGGAAAAAATGTGGAGCTCAATATGAGCCATTTAGTGAAATTTAAAATACATTTTCTAGTACACAATACTGCAGATAACTCAGAATTAAAAGTTCTCCATCCAAAACTTTTAAGTTTTGATGAAAATTGCAAGTTAAATTTAAAAAATATAACAACATATATTAAAATATATGAAAAAAATTGTTGTGTTAAATATGAGATTTTCAAGGGAGGTTTTTCTCTTTACATATACAAGTACAAAATACTACAATAGCTCAGAAATAAATCCCATCCAATATCCTGTAGTTTTTATGGACATTGGAGTTAAATAAAACAGAAATCATGTAGTTCAATATGAGTTGTTACCCTATAATAGGCCTTTGACATGGACATAGTTCTTTCCTCCACTACCCTTGCTAGAGATATGATTAATATTTACGCGGAGAGGTAACCTATACGATCACGAATATATTATTATTAAATATCGATAGTATTTAAGCCTGGAAAAGATCCAGAGTCGAAACACAGAAAGTGCAACACTGGCAAATCATCTCACTGGAAAGAACATAGGCAAGAGTTGCAACAATTATACGGTGGTCCACATCGTTCAAAATCAGTTATACATCTTTTGTAGAGATCCAAAATTGATTTTTAGATACCTAAAATGTTGGATTCTATTTACAGAATATAACATCTGACATAAATACTTCAATACAAAAGAAGGAGTTCACATTGGCGTGTTATATAGACTTTTCTAAAGCTTTTGATTGTGTAAATCATGAAATTATGGTACAAAAGTTGGAAGAAATTGGTATAAGAAATAAGGATTTGGAATGATATAAATCATACCTTAGAAATAGGACTTAATGTGTTGTACTAGGCTCTAGCACCTCACAAACAAGCGAGATAAATTGTGGAGTGCCTCAGGGTTCTGTTTTTGATATACGTAAATGATATAACAAATGTAAATATGAAATGCAATTGCTTACAATATGCAGATGATACAGTATTATATATCTCAAACACAAATTTACATTGTGAAGAAACAGCTTATACCGATATAAATAAATTCTGCACATGGTATATAAAAAATAGGTTATCTATGAACGTTAAAAAAACCAAGGTCATGCTAATCAACCGCCGACGTGGTGGCCTAGTTGGGAGAGCATGGGACTCTCTCTCAGCAATGACGCCCTGCGAGCAGGAGGTCTGGGGTTCGATCCCAGGCTGGTGCCAAGTAGAGTGAGTTTTCATCCTGGGTGCCCACCAAAGGTTTCTCACTTGAAAGGCATTCAGAAAATGTTCGAAATTCCAAATTCCAAATTCATGGTCCCCAACGTAAAGCTGTAATTGTAAAGGCCTGTATCAACGTAATAGTGGTGTGCCAGCGTTGTTAAACAAATGCCTTCCAGGCCATTATTATTATAATCAATACAAAGCAAAGGCTAGGAAATAAGAGTGTGAATATTTTCATATGGCAGGAAGAATTGGAACAAGTAGCAAATTATGAATACCTCGGAATAAAAATAGACCAACATTTGAATATGGGAGGATAATTCAACTCGTTAAAAAATAATTAAATCACAAATATTTTCTTTACAAAAACCCAATCTAAAACTATAAAAGCAAGACTATTGAATAGATAGTACAATGTAAACCCTGATATATGTATGCTACAAATTGAGCAGTAGAAGTAATCAGATTCACTCACTCGTCGCGTGGAAGTCTATGTATGTAATGATAGTCTGTATAACGATCATCTATCAAACAATCTCATCATTACGTGTCTATGACACAACCACCATCCCAATTACTAAGTATTAATCAAATCTTGTATGTGTCCATATAACGCAGGTATGTGGTTATAAATGGATCAGGGGTCACATGATCAGCTGGTCACTCCTCCAAGCTCAAGCCCCGCAAAATTCGAACAGGACAGTTGCTGCACACAGTTTGAACGGAGAACATGGACAATTTTTCCATTTTTCCCTTCTTCTATTATTTAATAAAGGACATGGAGTCAGTATTATGTGTTCCTAAGAACCTGCAGAACCTGCCCAGGGAGACTGATTTGTACGCAACAACGGTTTTTCCCAAAGGCAACGGTTTTTCCCAATATATAGGGTGAATACTATTCTATGCTCCTCCGGAAAGAATAGCAAGTCCAGTTTTATTCCTGATCAATCCTTGAGGTGAGGTTGTGTCCTTGTTCCTAACCTGATGATACAAGAGTTCCGGGCATAAGTCATAATTATTTCAACAAGTAACATAAGGTGGTAACAATGTGAATCGGGAATACATAAATAAATACAATGAGCAAATAAGTATAAACTTCGTCATAAATTAGAGTAATTTATAACATAAGAGATGGTCGAAGTCTGGAAGCTCTATAATTAACCAATAATTTGTTATAACATAATGAACTAATATAAGCAGAGAATCGCAGCAGTCCTTGATACGTAGCCCTTGGTGGCGGCCGGAGATATCACGGAGGTTTCCCGGAGATTATTCTGGAGATTTCCCAGAGGTAATTCCGGAGGTTTGCCAGAGCTTCATAGAATCATCACACATTCGTTACATAATAATGCCGAAGTAATCAAAGTTGATAATGTGAGTGTATGATATAGCCTATGCATAGGTATTTACATGGTTTGACCTCTCTCAATATATATATTTCCTGTTTGCCTTATCTTTTATCTCTTTATTAATCATGTAACTAACTGATGAGCTCTGGTCATAACAAATAAATGGATTCGGAGAGTTCAATACAACAACAGTGAATATAAAATTACTGAACCTGGATATAGGAGACTAGCTGTGCTAAAAATGTTTAAATTAGTATACTTATTGAATAATCAATTTGAATTGTGAATTTAAAAATAAAAGATATTGCCTCTGAATATATAATGGGATGGGTATATTGTGTGTGTGTGTAATGTTTTAAACCACTCTGTTATTACTATGGTTTCTTAACAGTTGGTTGAGAGACTTAAGGTTAGTTGAGATCTAGATCACTTTTTCCGTGTGGCAAGTATCCAAATTGCTCTTCTACCAAGATATCTGTATTTTATGTGTACAACCCAGTTTCTCATTTTGTGTCTGTGATTTTTCGAAATTATTAACAATACCATTAATTCATAAAATTGAAGTCATCGAAGTGCATCAAGTAAGCGGCTTCTTCGTAAAAAAGAAAAAAATATCCTCATAAATATACTGTTGTTTTCTATACGCTGTGTACTTTGCAATGTAATTATTCATTCTTTCGAGATGATGATAGGGGATTCCACGAATAAGGCAGGGCTCCACCAGACCGCATGCTTATTGCGGCTAATATGCGGTTTTATAGTGATTGCCATTTATTAATTATTATAAAGAAGCTATATTAAACAACCTATCAAGATTCGACTCCATTTGTTATTATATTCATTATTAGAATGCATTGCAGGATGCAACCGCAACGACATCAGAGGGGAAAATGTAGGCCTAAGTGTCAAGCCTATAAATTCAGACGAACGTTCCTATTTATAAATAGAAATCATAGACTACATACCACTGCACAGTCTATGATTCACATCAGTGAAGTGTATATGATTATGTGATGCCAGTGGTTATATTAATTTCAATCGTGTGACCGTCGATTAAAGCTGCATTCCCAGCTAATTTCTATACAAATCTCAGTTTTCACTTGTTAAGCTAACTAGTACACTGCCCCACCTTATCCCAATCGTTAAGGTTTCTTTCTTAAGGTTGGAGTTTAATATTTGAGAAGATATACTCGTCCTCTCATACTGGTGGTCACCAGTATGACCTCCTTAGTCAACAGTGTGACCTCCTTAGCCTTGTTCCATACAGATAGCCGTTGACAGGGAACATTCGTTGGCATACAGAGAGAAACATGTGGCTTGATGTGGCACAGAGGCGCCACATGTGACCACTCAGTGCATCTACAGAACTGTGGTGATGGCAATTATACATAACCCTGTGTGTTCCCGATCGTAAAAACACAGAATTTAGACATTAATTTTACTTTTCATTGAAACAGAGATGGATAATATTGAGTTTGGGAACTAATATGAATGTAATTCATGAAGAACCACTCGATCTTAAATCCTGGGAATGCAGCTTTAATCGGCGATTTCGTGAAATAAACTTAGAAAAGCCATACAAATGATACTATATTTGATAGGCAAATATATTACCATGTATCAGGCCAATACAGAGAAAACAAATAGTTGCATGATTTATAAGTCGTGATTAAACACATCGAATGCATGCGATCAATTATTATATGAAAAATCTTTCAAACGAACGCACTTGGCGGTACTTATTAATCGCCGCGGTGTGTGGAGAACATAACTAATCATATCCATGGTACACCATGATTATAGTGAGAGGTAATTTGCCATTTCCGTAAGGAGTGCGATGTGGCGTACAGTGTGTCGGGGCAACCAGCATAAATTATAACTGCATATATATAAGGCAAGTTTGTTTTACTATTAATCATTACTTTTCAAATAAGTAATGAAGTTTTTAAAAATCGGTCCATTTCAGTTAGTTTTTTTCAATTCGTTTTAGTGGTTCTTCCCGCAAATTTGGCACTACTACTGCTACTTTTTTGTTTTTCGAAATGACTTCATTTTATATTATCATTACATACACATCTTTTCACGGAGATGTTCCCTCACTTTGTGAAGCAAACAGTGGAATAAAACTGTTTGGTTATAGTGTTTCTACCCCACAACGTGATGTTCCACTTGGCAATTATATAAGTGATCAATCTATACGTGTATGGGGTTCAACTGTTTTGGATAGCATATTTTCTAGCATATTGAATCCTGCGGTGGCACACCATATCTATAGTCGTCTATCATATTATTATTCGTTTCTCAATGGATCATTATTTTTACTTCTAACGAAGAACCAAAGCGATATTGCTCTCATGAGATAGCACCGCCAGCGTATATTTACACCATTCAGAACAATTTGCTTCAAAACGAATAATAATTGGTTTATCGATTCTTAAACACTTTACTTTTGATCAATATGGCTTATTTAGTATACACAACGAGTAGTATTCTCGTTGCGAAAATTGGACCCAGTGGCATAAGAATGTTATGTGTTCAAATCCTGCATGGTGCGGCGACGATCTCGCCTTTCCTCCGACTGACCAACTGTACATGTATAATTATGTGAGTTGAACTACCCCTGGACGGTAAAATAATCAACAAAGATCGTGACTGTAGACACTTGTGTCCTCTCAATGGCTTTGGATGGGCAACCAAGCCAAAATGATATGTCGTATTTTAGAGTATGCATGATATCGGTAAATTCGGTGCATTTGATGAAATTATACGCCGCGGAATGGTTTTAAGTTAAAGTATTCTAAACACGCAATTGTTTGGATTATCATCGCATTAAATTCAAATAATTCCAACAAGATTTAGTTATTCACTCTATACGCATAGTAAATTAGAATTATATAAAACAGAACGTTTGTAGGCGAAAACTTAAGTGACTGAAAATCAATCTGCTCCTTTGATATGTATTTCTTAATATCCATACAATGTACTTTTTGTATTTGTATTTTCTGCCTCCAATGGAATGCGCACAATAGATGAAAATAAAATATCCTGATGAAATGTTAGTTAGATCTTTTAATGATTGGTCGGACACTTAATGTATCACAACGCATAAAATGAGGGCTGATATGTGCCTCGCAAAAGAGTCTGACGGTCGAGGACGGCTGTTCTGTAGCGAACATTTATTTTTTATTTCATTTTTGTAAAGCCAAGTTTGAAATTGTTACCTGATTTCCACCTAACGAGTTCTGCATGTAACACAAATAAAATTAATTAAATCATATTGGACCGTTCTCATTTTATGTTATCATAACCTTAGCAATATTGGTAGCCATCTGAGATAATCTGTGAGTTATTGCAACCAGCATAGAAAACTTCGCGATGACCTATAGCGATATCTGTGAATGGGTGGTTGGGTGATGATAATCTTTTGGACAGCATAATACGCATATTATATGATTGGTTGGTCCATTTGCATTGGACCTGTCAAGGATAAATCAATTCTATGGGAGGAAATATAAAACTATCTAATTATTAATTTTTCAGAACGTAACAACACAACCGGTGCCTTTAGACACCATGCGCAGTATACTGAAGTTACGTTCCCTGCCACAGATATTTACTGCTGCGCAGAACATCAGGGGAACGAGAGGTTCCTCAAGACATACTCATGGAGTCAAAATGATAGACAGATTGAGTGCTTTTGCCCTTGGATTTATTTTCTGTAGCGCGTGTTACACCTGTTCATCGGTACAGTTGGAACCTGTATATGAAAGAGTGAAAACCTTGCGAACTAATATCAAGAGAATAACTAGGATGCTCTCATCATTCTCAAGTCAAAGGGTGTTTTACAAAGACAGAAAATCTGATGTGAAGGACATTGACTCTCAAGTAACTCAAGATATTGATGGCATATTTAACCTATATTCCAGTTATTACACTGGGGCATCTTCCAACCCAGTTATGTCTGCTTCGGATCTTATAAGAATCTGCCGTCCAGATAAGATAGTATCGAATGTTAAGAAGGATGCTCAAACTATTGTTGCGGGTGAAATACCGCCACTATGGAAAAGTTCATCAACCTTCTTCAGAGACATAGCAGCGCAGAATTGCGGCATATTTACAAAGCAAGATTTATATTTAATCCTGCACCTTGTAACAAATACGTCGGCCTTTTTCAAACCAATATTTAAAGTGATGTCTAAAGACAAAAACTATCTTAATTCCTCGGATCTGAAGAAGATTAAATCAGCATTGTCTGGAGGAAATTCACTAGAAAAGGACTGTGATCTCTCCACTCTTGATATACACCTTACAAGAAAGGATGGAAGTGGCGTCTTTAGGTACAAAGATTTCAAAGAGTTTGCTGAAAATGTTCAAGCTGAGGTCCTCCATATCGAATATGACTACTTTTCCTTAAGCTCAAATGGAGGGTTTGGTGTCATTGAATTTGGCAAATGGCTTACAAGGTTCGAGTCCGATCAGTGAGTACCGTCAAAAGTCACCAATTTACTAAGCATGATAACCCAGGGAAGTTGGTCGATTTACCGCCGACGGCGTCATAATAAACAATATAATTATAAGAAAAAGGTGAACAAAAATCGGATGTAGAGTAAACTACATATAAAACAGTCTGATAGTGTTGGGAGTGTGCCTGATTTACGACTGACGTCGCCGTATCAGCTGTGCTCAGTATGCCCTTATCCTCGTCTGAATACCAAAGATAAATCATAGCTGATGTAAATATATGAATAACATGGAATTGTATCACCAAAGGCAGTATACAAATAATGCTCCTCAAATAATAGATTTTCTTTTTATTTGAAATACAAGCTAAAATATATAAAGAAAACTATGAAAAGAGATCATTAATTTAATACCAAATCAATGTTGAATACCACATGAAAATACCCATTCAATTGATTATTGTAATTGTCTTTTGCAGGGACAAGGCACAATGCTGGGAAAGATTAACAAAATTCCAAACAGAAGATACTTCGCTTAGTGAAGTGAAATATACTGATCTGCTAAGAATGCAAAACTTCCTGCTGTTTCATTTAGATGACTTCTTTGAGGCTCTCCTTTTAAGACAGGAAAGTGTTGCCCGTGGCGCCCTCCAAGAGAAAGATATTCAACTAGCAGCAAATGCTGTCACTAATTATCCAATCCCGCCCATATTCACCAAAGCTTTGTGCGTCATATTTTGGGATCCCACAACAAGAAGGTTGGAGATAAACAAAATGAGGAGAACATGCATCAATCGTCATAATTTTGGTCTAAGCTTGCATGTAAAACATTCTGAGCTTACTGATTCAGAGTAGCGTCACGGTATCGATGTACGCGGTACATTTCATGCACAGTGGAAATAATTGTTATGGTTCCCTGCTCAATAAAATCATTTCAAATAATATTCCCGGTGCATTAATTACGAGCATCATTACGATTATATGAATCTAAATTGATTATGCCCTTGGATGGAAACCATAAGGAGGATGTGTTTGTGTCATTGGGGTATCATAAAACTAACCACAATTTAGCTGAATAAATGAATGAACATTAAGGATATACTTTAACAGTAGTAGAATTAACATCTTTATTCTCTCAAAACATAACCAGTATATGCTTCTTCATAAGCTATAATCATATCATATTGGCCTTTAATGTATAAAAAAAGAAAATAAGTTATTAATCTACTATAATGTTATCGGATTACCAATAAAGATATAGTGGCCGACATCTTCATAAGTTTTTGTTGTTGATGTTGTTGTGGAAGAAATCTTAGATTCCACCCATATATTGAACTCGTGATCACTTACATCAAAATGAAGGGATTCTTTGTGATAAAGATAAAATAATAGTGAATATTCCTTATTTATATGTGACCAGTACGCTAGGGAAATAAATAAGTTGAGAAGGAACAAGGTTTGGCCAAAACAAAAAGAAGCTGTTTATCAAAAGTATCCCAACAGATATCCACAGTTACAAGTCAAAATACAACCAGTATCATAGTGCTTTAGGAATAGCTAGAAGATAATTTAACAGGTAAAAAAACAATACCAGATATTATATAAACAGGTAAGAGAATCTTTTTTCAAGTGATGAATCCCGCGATGTTGCCGCGAAGGCTATATAATATATAGTTTGAATGGACGTTAGGGCCCACCGAGTGGTCATGACAACTTAAACTGGGCGAGGTCAATATAAACACTGAGGCTTGTGTTGTTTTAATTATTACCATACAGACTACTTCTTTATTTTAATAGTAGTCGATAGACATCAAAACCATGAGTCAGCTGATTGTTGTGATCTTTAAGTTTTATTCAAACTTTATACAATGGTCGTATGATTCCTACGTTTCGGATACTGGTTGATCCTTCGTCAGGGAATGATTTACAGTGAAACTAGCAGGGGCTATATGAATATAGTGTAAGTTAGGTTGCTTGGTTACCATGGCAATACTTCTTTATTTTTTTAAAGTTATAACCATAATTATGTGAATCACAATGACATAAAAAAGCATAACTAGTTATCGTTACTAAATATTGGCACAAGTTTCATCTTCACTTACTAAAGAAGTGTCTGATGATCTAATTTATATTTTAACACCACCCTGGAATTTTCAGCAGAACCTTTATAGATACATGATACTCTGAATTTTAAGTAATAGACTTCGTTGTAATCTGCGCCAGATTTGGCCTTTCTTTTTATCTATTTCTTCATTGAAATAATAGCGAATAATCCTTATTCTCAGTTAGTATAGACGATTCGGAGATATTTGGTATGCTGGGAACTATTATTGATTTTCATGTTTACTGATGCGGAACTCACCATGAAGCTCACCGGATCGCAGGATTTGTGTGATGACTATGAATTGAACACCGGTGCAGGAATACATCAGGTTTCGAAAAAGAACACAACTTGAGCAGCAGACGTCGTTTCATAATAGCCTTTTTAACGTCCGCA
The DNA here is from genome assembly GCA_942159475.1 of Sthenelais limicola. Classification (NCBI taxonomy): domain Eukaryota; kingdom Metazoa; phylum Annelida; class Polychaeta; order Phyllodocida; family Sigalionidae; genus Sthenelais; species Sthenelais limicola. Next base: position 114,365,153 of record OW804096.1, read on the forward strand.
GCTGAAGAGACAGAGACACACACAGAGATTATATATATAATATATCTATACAGGTAACATGGTGTGGTAAAGTATTTACCAGCATACCTGTCACCTCCCAGGTAGAACCAGCTATTGATCATTGCAAGTACAGTTGGCCTGGTACTCCAGCCTCGATTGTGGCGCTATCTCTCTCTCTATCCTTGGTGCCTTTGTGCTCTTCGGTGTATCGTAGGTTTACGTACTATGCTTTAATCAACACGACCAATAGCAGGAATCCAACATTTCAACATGTCAGCTTCTCTTCTATAAGAAGGAATTGTCATAAACTGTATCATGAGGCCCAACAGGGATGCCTGGATGACTGGAGCAAGTCTTCATGTGCCCACATAATATAGGTATGTTGTTGCAAATCGAGCTTTGATAATATGAGTTTTCCATTTAACTATAGCTTAAGATTCTTTCATGTTGAGGAACCGGATGCTGAGTCTACTAGGCCTTACGTTGCATTTTGGCTTGTCGAATTGTAAATGCCTATAATTCGAACCATATATAATGTATTGTTCAGTATTTATATGATATACAAGCTATGCATGAGATACATTTTATCAGGTGGGAACAATTTTTGTGAGTTCATGCAAATTATCCCTTTTGAAGGCAATGCTGTTTTGCTCAAGTTCAATGACTGCAACTCGGCACGTGATTGTTTAATGCACAAACAATTAATAATTCTTCTAAAATAACAATGTAGGAACAAAGTGTTTACTGGCAATAAATTATGACCATATTAAATCAAGAATTTTGGATTGGAACATTTTTATGGATTACAGGATCATACCGCAGGAAATCAATCTGTGGTCAGCCTCCATTTGAAAACATTGGGTGTGGTCGAGGTTATTATAAGCAAAGTAAATTTACCTGTCTGTTTATGCCCGATGTCACTGTTTTCCTTTTCCAGATTTACATTTGTCAAATCTGTCGCAATAATATCACCAGGAGTTATGACTGCTTGGCTGCAGACCATCGATTTAAGGCCCAGGTTAATTGATTTATTGCAGGACAGTTATATAATTGTTTATACATACGGGTATACCTATTGACCAAGCGTCTCCTTGCCTATCATGAGGATGAAGACACCTCTGAAAATTGGGTTGTCTGTTGGTGGGGGGATATTGATCATCATCGTGATTGTCATTGCCACGTCTTTCCCAGGACTTGAATACTACGAGGTAACTAACTGATACGGCCATTAAACATATTAGTAAATGGCAAGGAATTCCACATTTAAGACAAATCCAAAATAGCAAGGTGACCATCTTGAGCCAATCTTCCTAAACTGATTAATGATAAATTATTTGCTATTAACGCCCCACTTATAGTTGTAATATGTTTTAGAATAAACAACAAAGAATATTTTGACAAAGAAAATTTTGAAATGACAATCTGTTCTCAAGTAGCAACAATAGAAGATTTGGGCCTTTATGTACCGGTAGTTAAAAACTTTATGTTAAACCTCTTGAGATCAATCAGTCGGTGTAGGAATTAGAGTAGTAATTTGCACGGTAGAATTAGAATAAGACTTTTTTATTCTCATGAGAGATGAGACATCTGTATTCAACTTCATGCTTTTCTCCATGTTTAGATGGGATTCCCTCTCAGTCGTACTACTGGCTACGTGAACACGGACAAGCTGTATTTCGCTGGGAGATATTTGCTTGGCCCAGACAAAACCTTTAAATCATTTCCCAAGAATCTACACATAGAAAATTTTCATAGGATTTCTGTATACACGTCCGATAGACTTGAGGTAAGATGTAAACAAATTCTCTTAAACATTTATCTACCACAAAAAATTCTTATACGTTTGCATGGTACAACATTTCATCATATTTGCGTTTCCTTATTGTGCCTTTGCTACATACTCATATGACTTTTGCCATTGTGCAAACGAAGGAGGGAAGGGGCTCCAGACGTTAGGGCCCAACGATGTAGGGTCCAGACGCTAGGGCCCAGAAACCTGGGACGTTAGGGCGCAAAGTCCAGACGTTAGGGCCCACCCACCTTCAGACGTTAGGGCCCACGGCTGATTTAGGAGTGGGCCCTAACGTCCGATGGGGGGTGGGCTCTAACGTCCAATGAACAAAATAATAGAGGCAGAATTAATGTGCATAACTATTTCGTTATGGCCTTGATAGACTTACAAATCCACATAATTGAAATGATTCAATATTTAATAATAAGAGGTTGGTATTCTGAATAGTTTGACTGTACATAACTGTCAAAGTTGGAAAACACCTCCCACGATATGTTAGGAGAATAGTAGTTGAAATGACCAGCTGAGTATTGAAATAATGTCATAGTTAAGCATTGAGACAGCAGTATAGCTGATCTGGTCACATGCATTAATAAATGAGTTAAACTCTCGACAGTAGTATAGCTGGTCTGGTCACATGTAACAAATAAATGATCAAAGGTCAACACAAATGATCACCTGACAAAACATGTAACACAGTTAGAAGTGTAACAAAACAGTGATGTAGGATCAAAAGGTGTTCTAAAAACATTGCAATTAACTCTTCGACCTATTTTCAAGAAAAAAGGGATAGCCCTAGTACAATGGTGTTATTGTAGATGGTGAATTGACTAAGATGTTTGAAACATTATGATTGTAAGGGAGATGGTATTTTCAATCAAAATCTCCTAATAACTATGAATAGCTGGGTCCAACATTAGAGGACGTCAATAAAGCAGTACAGTATAAACTGGATAGTGTATATAATACAATATAAACACTGTAAAATTTAAACAAATAGTTATGAAAATGAAAATGAACACTGAAATTCATATAATAACGACTCGATTACTTCAAGAATCCACACTAAAATCAATATTCTGTACCTATATGTATGAGTCCAGATTGACCAGGATCTCTCATCAATAATGCATAGAACAAAAATTAAATAAACAATAACTTTAGCATTAATATAAATATACATGATTGAACCTTGGTAGTCACTCAGGACACGGTTGACTACACAACCTTAAATTACTTCAATAATTAGCAGTTAGATTATACAGGTGCTAGGCTCTGTACACAGTGCCTTATTCAACTGATGCTAAAATGCCTAATTATATAATACAACCACTGAATAGATTTTAAGCTTCTGACCACTTCCCGAGGGAAAGAATTCATTTTACTAAATGCACCCCTGGAAAGTAAAAAGGGTAATATCATCTCAAGTTTACTTTGAATCAGGGATATTCATTCCAAACCATAACAATCAAGTTATAGAATTGTATTTGGTTAAAACAATTGCCGGAAAATATTGATACTGTATATATAATGCCTTTGTTTTTTTTGCCTAAAATCAGATAGTAATAACGACACATTTCCAGTATTACCTGAGGCCTCACCAAGTTGCTGCATTACACGAACGGTTTGATATACATTACAGACCTATCCTAAAGAGTAATGCATTGGATGCCCTAAAGGTAGGCACAAATATTAAATTGCGTGATGTGAAGGCAAGGCTATATATATCTACCTATAATTATAAAGGATTAAAAACCTGAATATGTAGAATTGCCTGCAGTCAGATGAAGTCCCCTTTATGATCTGCAAGATCTGACCATTTGACTGGTTGTTTTAGAATTTCAGTCACTATATTACCATTGATTCCCTCTATTTATTTCAGAATACAGCAATATTCTACACCACCAGAGAATATATTCGAGATAGAGAAAGGATTGAAAAAGCTTTGGAAGCGGCGGTTAGAGCAAGGTTAAGTGGAAAATGTTGCGAAAAGGGTTGTACGCGGGAAGGAAAAGGTGAGACAATGTTATATTCCATTTTATGTACTTTGATTCTGATTTAAATAGTGACGTGTTTTGAAGGGATAGTAGTGGAGGAGGGGAAGGGGGAGGGCGCTGAATATTATGCCATTTCTTATCTTATTGTCCCGTTTCTCATCAATATGCATGCATATCAAAAGAAGGAAGAAGGGCCGAGGTATAATCAGATTGGATACTAAACTAAACCGACATTCCATCTCTATGGCACTTATATAATATTAATTTAATATGTTATCCAAACCTCTCCCTGACTTGGAAAAGACGAGCACCGACCTAATGGTCGCAGCAATACACTATAAAATATATAAATGATATATGTGATTGAATATAAAAACAATACTCCAATACCATATTTCCTTTTTTACAGATAAATGTCTACCTGACTGTAAGAACTACGATGATTGTACAAACGAAGATTTCGGCCTTTATGCAACTATGGTTTTATTCCAACTCACAGGCGTTTCTGTCCCTAGAGAATTAGCAGGCCGATTTACCAATTCCCTGCTTCTCATTGAGAACAACGTAGAAGCACAACTTAGTCAGCAAGCTAGTGTCATTCGCAAAGAAACAGACCAACGTGTAAGTAATGTCTTTGTTAACCTACTTCGGGAGAGTCATTTCCACGCGCACGCACGTGTGTTTATAATAGTGTGCGTCTGTATAGGCTGCAAAATCACTACAGGTATATGCATGTATACATGGTTACACACCAACAAACTCACTACACGATACCCGCGTAGTGAGTTTGCTACTGATATAAATTATGGAAGACCTTTTACCCATCAACCGATGTCAAATATCCGAATCGGATGCCGAAATCCGATGCCCGAGACCGTACCGAACTAATCCGAACCGAATTTCGCACCGATACTGAACCCCAAACTTAACTTCCCCATACTATTTCATACAGAAATCCTTTGGCCGATGTCAGTTAACTCGGATGTCAGAGGTTGGATGTCAGCCGAAGTTCGGCCGAAATTCGGTAATCACCGACCTTTATAATTTGCCGAATGATCCGATATCCTAACTGAGCCGGACCGATATTTAATAAATTCGGTAAAATCTCTCTTTTATTCGGCCGAATTCGGCCGAATTCGGACTAACTTCGAACTAAATTCGGACGTCACATATTGGGCCACTATGTCGCCATTTCCCAACGGATTGGAATACTTTAAAAAGCTCTGTAATGCTGACATGTTCCCAGTTCGTTTAGTATACAATACAAGTTCATAGTCTTAATTAACTTGCCTGTACAGACGTTAATTAATAATTTAATATATTTTTTCATATTGTAAAATATTCACCTTATATAATACATTACTGGCAACGATTGCCAAATGAGGTACAGATAATGATTCAATAATTATATGATTTTAGGACAGTCAAATAGATATGTTCAGGTATTTAATACATTTTAAATTTTGGAAAAGGCTCAAATAGTTTTCGAGTAATGAGCATAAGTATTCGGACATAATTTTAGACATTTTTTAGCTGCTGCCATTAGCATTACCATTACTGAATGGTTATTTTGCTGTAACCTTTCTTCTAGTTGGAATATTTTCACAAACTAAAGAGTGTTATGACCCATATATATACTTATCAGGTACACACATAATTACAAATATTACCATTGACTATAATTTTAGACATTATTTAGGCAAATTAGTTATACCTGAGTATAATGAGTAATGAGCGGCACTATGTGTAGAAAGAGAGAGAGAGAGAGAGAGGAAAACAGAGACTTGTTATGTATGTGTTATGTATACTGTATGTTATGTATACTGTATATTATGTATACTATACATAGTATTCACTGACGTCACGGCGCTAGCCGCGGCTTGCCATAATGTGGGTCAACTTTAACTGGACATGAGTGCTCCAAGACTCAAAAAAGCAGTTTTCACCTCCGAAAGTTTTAGAGAATGTTATATACAGTATGCTGATAGGTTATATGGTTATTTTTTAGTGTGTCATGATGGGATAATGAGTATAATTGCCATTAGCAAACATTTAAAACGGGAAATCCTGTCGATCTAGTGTCTCCCGCTATCTATGCTGCCACACAGTATGGCTGCCAGTGAGGATAGCCGCTGACTGGGGTGACGTCATGCGAATACTATGTATATGTTAGTTATATATGGTATGCGGTATATATACATGTATGTATGGATGATATATTGTATGTATATTATGGTGTATGTGGCCAATTCCACCAATTTGACAACATTTGGTCTCCTACTGTCATAATCATTTTATTGATTTATTTATTGAGTATCTTGCCATATATACGATTGTACATTATTGTTAATTTAGAGATTAAATTGCAATAATAGAGCCATTCTTATCAAGCTTGTAAGTCTTGCATGCATGTATTGTTGAAAAGTGGGAATAATCTGCTATATATTATCATCCAGAAATTTTACCCGCTAGTACTTTTGCTTGCTGCACTTATTTTATTGTCTGTTTTTGTTTTTATAGTTGTCGTTTTTCTCACCTTGAATGACACTGCATGCCCACCCCCCACCCACCCTTCACTCCTCCCGTCCCATTAGAATCCATGTTAGTGTTTGATACCTGTGTGTAGCCTTGCTTCAAGGCTACACACACACTAGTGGCAGGCAGTGGCAGGCAGGGAGAGGCAGCGGCAGGGGCAGTGTGTGGTACTGGGTTGTGTGAAGCTATGTTAGTGAGTGAAGGTGCAGTGTGTGTGAGAGGTCCGACAGGGGTTGGGAGTCTAAATCAATTTTTTCCCATATATATAAATTGACCCAGATTTACGCATTGGACCAGCTAGGCAGCTACCAAAACGAGGGTCCATCTCGCACAGTTGAGATCTCGCGTAGGCTTATGTAATCCCAGGTGGGCGCTCATTCCTCCCTCCCTCCCTCCGCGCCCTCTCTCTCTCTCCCTCCCTCCCTCCAATGGACAAAGCGTGACATAGCGTTAATTACCTTACTATGTTATTATATTAATTGAATTTATAGGTGGGGGACAGGTGGGGAAGGGTGTTGGGGGGCAGGCATCACAATATAGGTTGGGTGGGGGGAGGGGGGGTGAGGCTTAAAGTTTCTTTTGATCATCACACTTCACTCCCTGCTACCATTCCCAATACATACCAACAACCCCCAAGTCTCAAACGACCTACTCCAGTTGGGGGGGGGGGATAAAAGGAGAAGAAGAGCTGGGGAGGTAGACTCTTATATCTGTCATTCTCATCTCTCCTCTCCCTCTCTTCTCTTCCCTCTCTTCTCTTCTCCTCCCCTCTCCCTCTCTCTCAGTCCCTCCCTTCCCCCCTCTCTCTGTCCCTCCCTCCCCCTCTCTCTCTGTCCCTCCCTCCCCCCTCTCTATGACCTTCCCTCCCCCTCTCTCTGTCCCTCACCCCCCCTCTCTCTCTGTCCCTTCCCTCTCTCTCACTGTCCCTTCCTCCCCCTCTCTTTCCCTCCCTCCCCCTGTCTGTCCCTCCCTCTCTCTCTGTTCCTTCCTCCCGCCCTCTCTCTCTCTGTCTTTCTCAGAGAAAATGTACCCGTCCACACATTACTCCTCAATTAATTTTTAGAAATAATATTAAATCCTTATTTCTCTGTAATGCTGACATGTATGTGATTCATTTGGTATTAAAGACAAGCTAGGATGAATTGTCTTTCCTGCATAGATGTTACAGTACATGCCATTTAAAATGTATTTAAAATTTAAAAGGCTAGAATATAGCGCCAGGGTAAAGTTTTCTGACCATTTTGTCAAATATTTTCCACATATATTGTTCATATGCTTAGAATACTCAGGTACTAAGTTGGGAAAGAATAATAATAATAATCATTTTTTAAAGACATTAGGCCTACTACCCCGAAGTAGGCACCCTGTGATTTTAGCCATTTTTGGCAATCAAATTAATATCTCCAAATTCAAAAAAATCCAGCAAATTGTCAGATTCCTATAAGAAGTAGAAACACAACTGCCTCTACAATCCAAGTGCCGAAGGCACTTGTTATATTTAAAATTGCAACTTTCCTGTACCACATTATACATAAGTCGTCCCCTAAAAAGGCATCAGGAGGAACACGACTTGCCTTACAGACGATGTAATGGTACCCATTTACATGGGAATACATAAAAAACAGGGCCAGGACTGCGAGTTCTGTATAAGTGAGAAGACCAGGGGTATTTGAGCAACATAAGGAAGTTTAGAAGTGGTCTAAATCCGCCCTGTAGGGGGCGGGTTGGTTGCGCAAAGTCAAGAGACATGGTCTATATTGTTATATACAAGGAACTATTAAGTTGCTAAAAACAAAGAGGACTAAAGTTTTAAAAATTGTATTCTTATTGAATGAATGTACATAGTTAATAAGATGTTGGTGATGGTTATACCAATTTTAAGGATAGAGTGTAAATCCAGAGTAAAAAAGATCCGATTTATGAAAAAGAAAAAGAAAAAGAATTGTAATAATGATTTGAAAGCATATGGGCACTCTAGGAAAAACAATGGGGACATTGACTGAATTATGACCCTTTTCTATGTAACTGTATGACTATTTGGAAATAAAAACACCTATATATATATATCATTTTCTGAGTCAGGTGTGTATGTCAGGTATGTATGTATGTATGTATGTATGTATGTATGTATGTATATGTATGTTATATAAGTATAAAAGATTGCCGAATGCCGAGTTTTCCGAATTTCGGCCGAATTAGGCCGAGTTTCGGCCAAAACTCGGCCGGGTTTTGGCCGAGTTTTGACCGAATTGATCCAATTCGGATAACCGAAGTTTGGTATATGGGTAAATGGTCTTCCATAATAAATCTTACTTAACAGAGACTTAGATCTATCGATTTTCTATCAAACTATTCATGTGTGGGTTGGTAGCTCAAATATCAATGTGTAGTGAGTTTGCTAATGGTATGAATCTACTTAACATAATTATTTAGTTTGATCCATTTTCTATCAAATTATTCATGCGTGGGTTGGTAGCTCCAACATGAAAGTGTGTGGTTGCTTCACACACATTTCAAAAGTCAAATTTCAAGTCTAACACACTTTTATAAGGGAAATCTTTTTTAAATTCTTTTTTTGGGGAACCCTTACCCACCGTATAACCAGCTAAATTTGAGATTTTTTTCCTGTGAAGTGATGTTCTTACACTGACTACAGTGTGTTCATTCTGTTTGTTCTATGTAGTGAGTTTCCTGTGGTATAACTATTGTAGTGACTTTGTATGGAAATTTCATGTTTAGAAAAAAAGAAATATGGATATTTCCAGTTAATTACAGCCATATTGAAAGGAAATGAAACAAGAAAAACAAAGAGAAATATTTCTAGAAGCATTAATTCATAGTGTAGTGATTTGCAGGTGTAGAGTCATGTGTAGTGACTTGGCAGCGAAGACGTGTAGTGGTATGTGTGTGGGTGTGTGTGTGTGTGTGGGGGGGGTAATCGAACGTCAGATGATATATTTAATATTCATCTTAGGTATATTCCATGTTGAATGTAAATATAGATGTACATAATTACATAGAGTGGCCTCAAGAGATAACGCATCAGGGTTTTATTTTTAATTAAAACTACTTTCTCTCAATTTTTTTCTCTCAATCTCAATGCAGGTAGCTACCTTGAGAAATACTGCAGACCGGATAACCCAGGCTGCAAACGCTAATTCGTCACTCATCAATACACTTGCCACGGCCGAGGCAAAACTACTCATTCAAAATGCAAGAACTGAAGGATTGAAATATTTATACAAAGAACTGGCAATAACAAATGAGGAACACAAGACGGCTTTTGAATATCTGAGGACTCTCAAAGGAAAAGAACAGCTCAAACTTGCCATCGATTTTCAAAGTTATATTGCAGGTGATTTAGCAAAAACTTAAAAACCTGTTCATTAACTCATGTATTATTACAGATATTACTGATAACATCTCTCATGGGATGAATATTGACACACGTATAATTTCCTTCTTTACGGAAATTACTAAATGGCGAAAATGCCATTTTTTGCAGGCATAAGGCTTGAGCACAAGCACACAGGGTACGCATAATAATCACTGGAACATAAAAATACTCACTGAAGCCGTCCACTTTCCATACTGTCTTCAGTATTAAAAGGCAGTTTCTATTAGTTCAAAACTGGACAATAGTATACTGTAATGAGCCACTCAATGGGTTTAGTGCATGGAATTATACATTTGATTTCCCACTTTGTGCTTATCTTTTATGTAACGATTTAACAACCACATACCAATGTTTGACTTAGAGAAGGTCTCTTCCTTGCTAACTTGAGAAATATTGGCGTCCCAATACAATGATCCACAAAGAACATGGATAACTTTAGTGTAATCACAATAGCTAGATTTAGGGATAAAACTGTTAGTGTATGGAGTTGATTTTATTAAGTACTATAGTAGAGAATTTTTCATATTTAATTTTGGAATCTCAGGAACTAAAAGGAGTTGCGTAGATACGATGTATTAAAGAAAACATTTTGTAAATGTTATGAACCATTCTGCCCTATCATTTGTATATTGAAAAGATGATACTGTGAACAATTCCTTAATTCGATACTACCGAATGAAAGGATTGTAGCTAGTATTTGTAGCTCTTATATATGAAGTAAAAATTGACTTTTGTATTCACGTTGTTCCACTGATGTAGCATATACATGTAAACAATGCTAAAGGACACATTTTACTCTAGAATTCGTTGTTTTATATATTATTATTTTTATTGTTTATACGTACAGGAATGGCTCGGGGTTAAGAATATATAAGTATCATGGTTTAATGGTCCATGTAAACAACATGAAATTGAGTATCAAAATGATATTAAAATTCTTGTTCCGAATATGTCTAATATTTCTAAGTTGGTTAAAGTTCGGTATGTATAATCATACTGAAACCCAGGAAACCGATCGATTTATATGAATACCGTATAAGGAGATATTTTAATGTCTCATTAATATAAATTTCCATGTGCCTTGTAAATTATGTTAAGACAATGTTCATTTTGTATACATGGCGTTAAGAATTTGTTATGCACAGCGTCAAGGAAGCTTAACAACATATTTTGTCATATAACACATGCAGGAACAAAGTTGTGTTTAGCCTAATATTGCTCTCCCTTCATATGGTTTAACATATGTATACGATTTTATATGGTTTACAACTACGGTAGTATATATACAGAGGGTTATAGTGGAGAAGCACAGGGTGAAAACAATTATTATGTATGCTATTCACACCTAAATTACTTATTTGTTATTCAAGAACACAACTTAGGTCGAGTATCTATGGACTCGGCGTCATTCTGGTTTCCATAGGAACGGAGGACCCTCTGTTCCATCAGAGAGGATTTGATTTCAGTGAATCTGCAGGGGAGCACACCTAAGTTTTATTAAATAAAGGTTTACTCGGTGCTTGCTCCACAAAACTTATCTCCCTTATATAGCTTAAACGTGATCAGTTACAGTTTATTTCTGTTAAATTACATGAAAACAATTACCTATTATCCGTTGTTCTCGTGGACACGTATGCTTCTTCCAAAAACCAACGACCACGGCCACTAAGATGTGGTTTATATATTACCTATTTTACCTTTGGCATGCAGTTATCATCACCAAGATAATGTATTTAACGTTTTATAGGTAAACTCATCCTGAATTTATACCACACATGCAAGCATGCAGGTCACTCTAGCATACTTTGGAGGATCGGGGGTGGGGGTGGGGGCTGGGGGGGGGGGGGTGAATGTTGTAGTAAAGGGATCAGATTCAGCGAGATAAAAATTGATATGAACTGATAGAACCTATTATATTGTTAATTCATTCGTGACATATTGACTTGTGTTTTGCTGAATGCTGGAGACTTCACATATTCCGAAGTCAGTCACTGCAGGGCTACACTACAGCTAAGAATATAAATCATTGCCTCAGCTTCAAACATTGCATCAGCATAAATCATTGCACCAGACTATTCAATACAATTTACACATCCATTGATACATTTCAGAGTAACACATAAATTCATTAATAAATACATGCTCAATATTAGGGTAATAAAATATTAAAGTGGCTAAGATCACTATTTGGCTATAATGTCATTTAGAAATATGTTTGTAGTTTTCAATGACCTGCACAAGTAAGAACATTTGTGTGGAATACCAACTCTATATATCCTTAGATTAATTGATATTTGTTAACGAAGAATGTGGCAGAGATTCCATTGGGGAATTCAAATCTGAGAGAGAAGTAACTTGACCATAAGGTGCTGCCCCAGTGCATGGTGAAGAGGTGTGAAGTACAAGCGAGGCAGTACATACTACCCTGTCCCACCCAGGTGTTATCACTTAACCAACTATGATAAGAGGCGTCGGGGACCTTCCCTAACCAACCAAATTGGGTCTGGCAGTTGTGTCAGGGTGCCTGTGGCACCCTACGAAATTGGAGTTTTAAACTCTTAATCAGCAAGCATTTGCTTCCCGAATGCAACCACTGACAGCTTGGTAGTATTACATAACACATGCATGCTTTACCCAGGTACCCGGCCAGCCCCTCTTAATTTCAACGGGTACCCTGTTACAAAGCCTGCTACCAAAACGAGGCCCACATCAGGGAGGTTGACCTCAATTTCCAGTGCCGTTTTCTATGTAGAGGTTAATACACAAAATATATGTAATAGCGCGCTGTCATCCAACTATTTATAGTATTGAGGTCAACGGGTCAAACAGCTGACCACCATAGGGGCAGTCAAACATGAGGTGCATGCCTAAGATGCTCACTGCATTAGTGTATGAGACAGTACCAATCGTTGTCAATGTTTCTTAGATTTAAAACTTTAAAATCCCATTTTAAATGAGGAAACGGTGTTGCTGATATATATGAATATCAGCGGCGCCTGGGACAACCATAATAAGTCCATATTTTTACTTAATATACTGAGGAAATGAGGAGGGGTGACTGTCTCCAGATATAACTCTATAGCTGCTGTCTCTGACCCGATGTATCTGGTCTAACATACTCAGCTTACCAGTAAATGAAAGTTCAATAAGGATCCAAAGTGAGAGGCTCATTAAAATATAAATTATTTCCTTAAAGAAAGGGTTTGGGGTGGAGTAAACTAGATATACATAAACTCTTTACCTCTTAATTTAGGATGTCTTGTGTTTACATCATTCGATAGTATCCAAATAACTCCACAAAACAATGTAAAAGTGTCTGAATTGTGGCAATAGCCACCATTCAAGAGGACCGCCATTTTGGGGATATCTCCCATGATTCCCTCTTAGTTGTGACATCAGTTGGGTTCACATTGGTTTGTTTACATCTGATCATCAATGCTATATACTGGCTTCACAGCTATAGGATCGTAGATCACACCTAAAATTCTGCTATTTGTCTCATCATCATGGCATTGTGGAACAACAATCCCTTCCTGCCTTTATTATTGCTAACTATAAAATGGGATTCTAATCTAGTTTCACAGTATTCCTCCCGCTCATAGTGCTTTCCATCTCCAAGCATCATCATGCATCCATTGCCTGAGAGGGTGTGGCAAATGTACCATGCTCCCATTCCCTTTCTCCCCCCAGGAGCCCTAAAAAATCCTTCAGCACTTTGAGACATCTAATAGTAATAATTACAATGTAAGGACTCAAATCTATAGCTGAATATCTTTGATGCTAGTTGTAATTCTCACTCACTATCAGCGTGGCGATTGCTGTGGAACTGGGTCATGGGCCACGTGATTCCCAGCCATAGTGTGATTGGCCAAGTTCCCCTACCCACACTGCATTGCAGCAACATGGCGTCATAAACAAGAGCCACATGACGAACATCTACAACATGTTCCCCAAGGAATAGGAACATATATAGACAAGGAAAATATCACACTAGTACTAGGGCAAGCAAGAATAATGTATTATCTGTCTAAACAGTGGGCGATATTAGTGTGTCAACAATTCTATAGCTGTAAATGCATAGATTCTAGGTTGTGTTGTTGTTTGGGGTTATCTCTTGTGCGAGTTTCCCGCCTGCTAGGAGCCAGCCAATCACAGGCCTTCCTTGTTGCTAGTGTATAGCAAATTCATGCGCATTTTGGACTCAGAGGGTATGGGCCTAAAATATGTCACTGGAGGAGAGAACATGGCGGCCCCTACAAGGGAAAATAGTTCCCTTTTCTCTCTCTTATATTGGAATTAATTGGATGCTAGGGAACAATTTACCCTAAATACATCATTATCAATATGGTAAGCAGTTCATGTAGAGCTATCTTATCCCAGGCTGAACTGTTTCTTTAATCACTAAAATGAAATAGGTTTAACAAGTAAACCTACTTACACAGTGCCACTACGGCACTCACCAGACACCATACGGGACGGGAGTATACCCCCAACCCTGCCATTGGATGACCGGGACTTGCAGGCTCACAGCCCGTCATTCCTTACGCTACTGGGCCCTTCTAGAATGGGGACAGTGTAAGTGGGCCGAATAGATGAATAAAGGTGGAGGCTCCAAACTTAGCCATTTCTTTAAATATAATGTAAAAGTTCTCATGTTTTAGAAAAAGGGTCTGTTAATCTTTCCTTCGGTCCAAGTTTTTGTCTAGACCGACCGGCGTCACTGGCATATTCATATGCCTCAAGCATTACCGACGATTTGACCCACGCCATCTTACATATCGACACTACCAACAGATAACCCGATGGTCCGCCGATCCGCCGAAAAATCATATTTCCCGACTTCCAAGCCACCAAAACAATCTCCCCACGCCTAGAGAAATAATATAGACTGCGATTACCTCCAATATATCAAGGTCTTTCTGGTATCACAACAGAGTAATCACCGATTCCCCGACCCCTATGCTTAAGCATGAACGGACATTTTACCCTGCGTATGGCCATGTGGGATGACTCATAGAATGAAACCACACTCTCTCGACTACCGCACATAGCGCAGTGGTAACGAACTCGCCTCCATACCTGAGGGTTGGGAGTTCAAGGCTTGCCTGGGCATTACATATTTTTTTTTCATCCTCTACTTGTTGGGCCGTGTAGAGCTGTACCTCTACACGGCCGGGACGGGACGGTGGCGGGGATGGTGGCGGGGTTTGATGATTTGTGATGATGGGAAAGGCAGGAGAAACAAAATATCCTATATTATCTGCCAAAAACTATAATATCCTAGTTAATTTAAGAGTTGTTGTGACGATAGTGTAACCTTGTGCCAGTCACCCTCTGGATGTGTAGGTTTCCACATTTCTCATAATATAAGTTATCAAAGTACCTGCATGCACATAGGCAGTATGGGCCATAGGCATGTACAACACACACTATTTCCCTACATCTTTCTCGAATGAAATTGTCTACAATTCTTGGCTATTTACTTAAGAAAACTGGATCACTAAAATCCCACATGTTTTCTCGACAACCTGTGTGAATTTCAATGGAAGGAAGCTGCCAAATTATGTTTAAAAGGAAGTTTTGTACGAGTATGTTTTGGGCTGGTTGCAATGGTTTAGCATAGGGACGCGCCCACGTGGAGTTTGTTTGGCTGTCCCTACTCGGCACCGCTACCTCATGAATATTAAGTAGCTGCCTGTGACGTTTGCTTGGCGGAGCGCTATTCCTACATTAATGCTCCCGGGTATACATTACAAATATACTAATCTAGAACATAGTTGAAATTCAGGCAAACTTTCCCCAAATCGGGAGCTCAGTGATATGTGTCACTTTAATAACCCTGTAATTAGTTAGACATTAAAAATCAATTAGGGTAATGAGACATGTTAAATCCAGAGTGGACATTAACACTTGTAATTTTTACCATGGTGGATCGATTAATTCGACTTCATTGAAGTCAAGTACTATTCCATAGCTGGCAATTAGGGCTCTTGAGTGGGGTATCAAATTCCTCTTGTCGCTACCAAAAAACAGCAATTGTCATTTGTCACTAAGAAAATTCTTAAAAAAGCAGTTCTAGACAATATGGCGCTCATAATGTATTTTGTCTTTTGTCTTAAATTGATTTTTGAGGCCTTAATACGAATTGCATTCTGTTTTTTGATATAATAATAATACCATATGCCTTTTACATAAGAAACAGCGGGCAACGCAAAATGTGGTTATCACATGAAATTATTAATTCATTCTCATATTTTAATGTACTGTACTTGAATGTATAGACTGATTGATAGTCCTGCTCAATGGTGCCAATTTTATGAGACCAGGATTAGCAATTGCTCTCCATTCAATAGACAATCATTAGATACAATGATCATTTGTTTCATTCTCAAAATTTAATGTACGTGGGACTCTCTTGAGAGAAAGTTGTTTTATTATAATTATCTTTCAACATTAAGCAGTGACATAATATGCAGTTGGAGTTTGTCGAACTGGGGATTTCCAATCTGTGCGATGTATTGTAAAAGCATAAAGTAGGAATGATCTGAATCGGCACACTTATTTCCCACTATTGTTTGTTTATTTTGAGGATTTATAAACAAAAGTTTACAAAGTACGTGGGGATGCATAACGCCAATTAAGGGTTGCACCTCCACCCCTCGCTAATAAATCATCGTATATGATTATGAACCAGAATAGCGTGCAGGCCGTGAAATGGATACCCACATCTTTTGTATATTTCTTGACCGACCGGCGAAATGGCACTGCATAACATGCATGCACTGCATAACCAAAGCAAGAACATTCGCCATCACTCCTTCGGAGATGCCAAATACACTATACAACTTCCTCCATGATCGGGAAACCCCCTCTATTTCTCATTGTCCAACACCCAAAAGTTACATGAGTGCCTAACTTAGAGCCTTAGGGAGAGATTGAACCAAGATTTTGTAGCTCTTACTCGTATAATTACGCAGTTCCAGCATTACATGCTTATGCCTATGTATCTCTGTTTCTCCTCGTTGCCGACATTACTCGGCTCACGCTCGGCCACACTCGGTGAACTTCGTGTAATGACGTCATAGGCGCGGGGATTCCCCACCGGAACCCTACCCAGAACGAGGCCCATGTAATGACGTCATAGCAGCGGGGAATCGCCGTATCATGTGCATTCATGATCGGCGATGATTAAAGCTAAAAGACGAAACGATTTGGAAGGCGTCGGGAGACGCCATAGGAGGGAGGTGGGCGGGATGATGGGCAATGTCAATGTACAAAAACATTCCATACTTATGAAAGTAAATAGCCCAAGACATCCCTTCATTCCCATCAAATTGTGACGATAGTTCTAATCTGGTGCCACACACCCCCCTGGACGATCGGCATCCATCCGCGTTTTTGTATACAAAAAGCGTCAGCTTTATAGAGGTTTCTGAACGATGCCACACCAATAGCGTCCCACGCCATACAGTACGCCTCGCTACCTTTCTCTGTCTCTTTTGCACATTTCCTCCTCTAAAGCCCTGCCTTTTTCACCGTATTTCCACTTCAATGCTATAGTTTGACAACTCAACATGCTAGAAACAGTTTGTATGTGTCTGTAGCCAAAACCCGCTAAAAAGGTACAATAATTACAATGTGGAGGTGTGGGTACACGAACAGTACCAATCACAACCACTTAGGCCTAGCCTGGGAAACTCCGCTGGGCCAGCGCATGCATACAGTGTTATGCATGTGCTGAGGGTGAGGGTGGGTGGGTGTGTGTGTGTGTGTGGTGGAGGGAAGAAGTTCCCTCTTACTTCATTGACTAAGTGACTAAAGCCCAGTAGCCTACCTTCATTGATCTTTCTTGGCGGATATACTTTCTAGATTCCTCCGACACCTTAAAGTAATATTTTTGAAACGCTATTTAAGTAAAGTATCGTCTCCTTTCCGATGCAAAACGCCGACATTATTTCTGACAATGACCACAGTGTGTCTCTTGAATACAAGCAACGTGTGGGAAGTGGGTTTCCTTCCACAACCAGAAGATGGAGTACAGTTCTATATTCAGCGGAGCAACGAAGCGAATCCAAGTATCGGGTGTATCAGATAGAGGGAACAACCTCCGGAACAACCGATGTTAAACGAGGAAGCTTTTGAGAGTCATGGCTGAGGAATAACAATACATTTCGTGCAAATACTGATTGAAAACTTCCACTACATGGTCGATGCTGTACATGAATACAGTGACAGACTATAACTACTTAGGCTACTATAGTCCAAAAGAAGTCAGACTTCTGCTCACCCTCTACAGTGCAACGCTACAAGTATACTACCGCAGTACGTACGGCTATTAAAGCTAGAAGGTTTCTGTTCTGTTGGTAAGTGAAATGTTTACTTGACTTCCTTGTGGTGTTATCCCGGGTGATATGCATGTGACATGTTGTGATATATGTTTACAAGGCGGTCAGTGGACATTTGAACTGAAGACTTTCATGTTGACGTTTCGAGGAACACTAATTGATTGCCAATTCGTTGGGTCGTTTGTCGAGTATTAATTGTGCATCTCAACACATGAACATTGCGCTGCATTTTACATAGAGTACCGCAGTCATCGCATCGTGTTTTTCACGCATCATTCAAGTTCTACGTATAATATTAGTAGACGGAAACTCCGCAAAGCCCCATAATGGCCAAGACATTCTTATATATTCTCGCACATTGATTAATGATGCATATTCTTAGGGACTGAATTTCTCTCCGTCCTGTTATCTGCATATAAGCATTTGATGAGCTCTAGCTAGCTTTGATTACATCGAGAGGGGGTGGAGTTGGGGGTGGGGGGTGGGCGGGGGCGGGCGTTTGGGGCGGGGGGTAGCCCGTGTAACTGCGAGGCCAGTAGGTAACTCATTAGAAGAAAGGGGGACGCCTAAAGCCATCCATTTATACACGTCTTTTCCTATCTTTCACACGTTGGAAACTTATTTAATATAGACAAACCTCTAGACATTATTCTTACATATTGCCTATTCAGTGATGCCTTGGGGGGTGGGGGGGGGGGGGGGTAGGG
The DNA here is from genome assembly GCA_942159475.1 of Sthenelais limicola. Lineage (NCBI taxonomy): Eukaryota > Metazoa > Annelida > Polychaeta > Phyllodocida > Sigalionidae > Sthenelais > Sthenelais limicola. Next base: position 114,383,926 of record OW804096.1, read on the forward strand.
GGCATAACACCTTTTCAGAAAGTGCCCGCTTTTGAGCTTTTCACGCTAGATTGAAATCTGATTCAACAGAAACAATTGTAATAATAATGTCTAGCGAATTGTCTATTAATGATTTAACTAATAATTGTGGCAAAGGAAAATTATTAAATAATGATCGAGATCGATCAAAGAACAATAGCAACAATATAAGAAAAGTCTCATAAATAAATCCAGTTTCGTCACAGAATTGCAAGAGCCTAGCTGTATAGCCCGAATGCAAAAGAGTTATAGCAGATGTGAATAAAAATGAAGAATAAATAAAGAACAGGCAAATCCGCTATATATTACTTTAACAAATATGATCAGCGATAGAAATATGTATTAACTAGACCAATTGTATAAATTATAAGAAACCAGGCTCGTTTATAAGGTATTAGCCTAATGCACATGTTTTTGAAGCGTTGGTGAATAAATCCTTTATTTGTTAGATTGTTAAAGATGAAGAGGTAGAAAATACGAAAATACAAAAAATCAAATCAAATTGGGTAATTGTTTAATGCAGCTAGCTATGTATGCATTCAGTTGACAGGAATATGGAATAAAACCCTTTAAAAACAAAAAAATTGTAGAATCGGTCACCCCTAGGTGATCGACTGTCAGTGACTAAAAAGCCACATTTTGTCGTACAAGTAAATACCGACCAACAGCAGCCACCAACAATGGCAGGTGACCGATTGTCGGTCACCTGTGGCCATTTTGTTGGTGGTCATTTTGTTGTACAAGTGGATAACGCATTTAAGCAACTCAACACAAGGAACTTAGTATACATACTCTGCTTGTATTACTAACTCTCAACTGGGTGTACTGGCCTAGACGGTCGGCACCCTCCGCTTCTTCCTTGGAAGAAGTCAGAATGACTCTATTTACAATTTCGAACGGTGCACAGACTACTAGTGTCCAACGAATTTCCTCTTACTCCATGTGGTTACTTCTCTGCCTGCATTCAATAATTTCCCCGCTGAGAATGTCTATTGACGCATGGAATACTTAGTTTAGGTTGTTGCCTACAGCCTAGCGTACTTAGATTGTCGATTCAGGTACTAACAATTCCACAATTGGTTTTCGTTTCAACCTCCACACTCAACCAACACAGCTACATCCACGCCATTATCGCGTTGACCATTCCGATCCCTTGTTCTGTTCCGTACGAGCCGGAAGTCACGTTCACTCTAATCAACGTAACCAGCAAATGGGATTCAAAATGGATAGCGCTGTTTATTGACTGAATAAACAGCGCCGAGGCCCGGGTGGGACGTGGGGTGATGCGACGGGTGGGTGGAGGGTAATTCGTCGGAAATTTAAAATAAAAACGATCTAAAAGCGTTGAAATATAACCCATTTACTTCCTACAAATAAATACCTTGTGCGGATACTTTCTGGAGGCCGTACCCTCTGGAGTTCCTCTATGTCTATCTCTCCTCCATTTATATCTGCTCTATCAAGATCATGGGTTTATATAGTGTCGGGGCTCTTATTTGACTCTCCCATCCCTCTCTACCCTTAGTGTTGCTCCCTCCCTACCCCCACCCATAGCCTGTATCTAGTCAGCATTTTAGTATCCTACTACCTCTGTTGTGTAACCCAGTTACCACACTAGCTACACATAGGTTGAAAAACACCATTCTAAATAAAATTCCGCAGAGGCCGGCAGTAATTAAGGAGAAATACCAAGAATATTACATGTACTCACATGAGGATATTGTGAATATTATGTAAGCAACTAAAGCTCAGGTCTTGAATTTCAAAAAAAAAATACTCAGTACATATAATATACATATTATGAGATGTGGTGATATCAACCATGGGGAATACTTTTGATTAAGAATTAAAATGAATTAGCTATATTCAAGTATCCACCAATACCTGTGAGGTCATATATACTATTCACGAAATATATAATGTTTGTATAGTTATACTGTAGGAAAGGATTTTAGACATCATTTGTCTAACCATGACTTGACAAACCACTGACCCATCGTTTGCTTTAAACTTTGCGGCACGTTATTCAGATGCCACTATGACAACAGTGTTGGCAATTTTAAGAGACGCCAGAACGATTGAAATCATATTCATGATGTCTTTTATTTTACAGACCTGCCATCTCAATTATTCTTCCCGCTTGACAGCCATCGTGTAATTTGTGTTTTTAGGTAAATGCATTTTGACAATCCAGAGTTTCTTTGTACGCTCTCCAATTCTACCGAGTCGAAGCAACTGACACTGAATACTCTTTGTGTTCGCCGAGCATTAATTGCTATTCACTGCAGTGAATATCTTTTCTTTATGGGTGATCTGCATGTTGTACTGCCAAATCCGTTAATTTTTTCAGGTGTAACCAAATGCCTCAATTGCGGATGTTGATGACCATCCTCCCAGCCCCTACTGACCAAAAATTATTGAATTCATGCGTAATTACTCTTAAATATGCAAAGCATTTATTTGTTAGGTAGAACAGTTATTTGGAAACGTAGGTTACACTACTGAAACAATCACAATAACACTACAGTAAAGACACAAAGAGAATTGGCTTTACTCAGACGTTAATCATTTAATTGATTTCTTCAAATAATAATAATGAGTTCTTTATTTTGCCATGAAAGTAAAGATACAAAATAGGTAGTACACTCCAGATTACAACCCTATCTTCCAGTGTATGCCTCTAATCTCTGGGGTTGTCTATTATATCTAATGTTTGAGGTTAGGGTTTGGTAAGGGTTTTTATTTGTGGTGGGAGTTGTCTGGCACTACCGAGAGTACCAATTGTTCTTTTAAAGTTACAAGTTTACAAATTCTGGTAGGAGTATATATAGAACAAGGATATATGGTACAAAAAATGGTCTAGACCATAGTAAAATAGTAAAAGAAGAAATATATCCATATGCAATATTAAAGAAGAGAGTTCATCCATCCAACAAGTTTCATCAGAGTTCAGATTACCAGTCTTGTATATTCCTGAATAGACAAACAAGGGTAATTGAAGGTTATGGCAAATGAGCCTGCGAATTTGTCGGCCACCCTTTATTACATTAAAAATCAGGAGTCAAGGATAAATGAGTCGGCAGCTGCTTGGGAATAAAATTTTATTATAAGTTTATGTTGGCAGTATTGAGTATATTTGTTAGGTAGAACGGTTATTTGGAAACGTATATATGGATTGGGAGTTGCATGGTATTGATAAAGGGATTTTAAAAAGGTTTGAAATAGTAATAAGAATCTGAGAGTTGATTAATAAGAAAATAATTATGAAGCCCCGTTAGGGCTGTTATGGATGAGATGAGATAGAGTTGTTTTTTTAAACAAATTTTATTGACAATTTCACATTGTCAATAAAATTTAATTTATTACATAAATACTAACCGTAAAAAGAGGGAATGAGAAGAAAGAAGGGAGTTGGAAGTGTGTGTGTGCGGACATATAACTATCTAGATTTTATTTAAATGTAGTAAACTACCATTATATCCTTCTATACACCCTCCAATGACATTGTTCTGTTCCTCTATTTATGTATTTTGTCTGGTATTTGGTGAGTAGGTACCTCGTGAAAATTGTGAATTAAAAAACATAAGTGTATCATCTTCACAGTCACAATAAGGCGGATTTGTTACTCTGGGTTGTTTCAAGTAGTTATTAGTGGGAAATGCTCTTGACAAGATTCATTAATGATAGTTTAGCAACTGGGCGGAAGGGCTCATCTTCGCAGCTAAATGCCACCAGTGTTCCAGTAAAGTTCAATATTTTAAGATACTGTCAGTATCATCTTCCCCAGCGTAAATAATTTAGATTTCTACTGGTTCAGTATCATAGTCACCATGTGATACATCGTCCCCATATCATACACAAGATTGACACAGAAGCTCACTTTGTTATCCGTATATGAATAACAAGATATAATCATTAATTAATTAATTAATTAATTAATTACAGAGCTCAATATTTGGAGACTTACTCATTTCTTCTCATTCGAATAGATAGCATCGCAGCATTATCTTTTTGGACGAAAATTGCCTTCACTACCCGTGTTGCATTTCACTGTCATATGCAGGGAAAGCGACGCAGAAAAAAAGGCCTTAATTATTCAGGCAATGTATAATTAGTCGCACTCATGCACAGTTCCTTAGTTTAAATTCTGGCATAGTTACAAATCAATTAAGAGAGGCTTGGTGGCAGATCAATGGCACTTTCTGTCATCACCTGTCACCATTATCTAACATTAGGCCTATGTCTTATCATCATTAATGCAACCACGTAATGGCTGAAATATCTGCGTACACAAATATAATCTGAATTTTACCCAGACGGTACTTATTCAATTAATTTCTTCGAATAATATCAAAATTACTATAGATATACTAATAAGATATACTAAATTACTATAAGACACGTAAGCCTTGTTTTTAAGAAAGGTCGTTTTTATTGGCAGATTTACGGTAATCTATTGAAACCCTCATCCATTATTGGCCTGGAGGAGTGATTCGGTTCAGAATTGAAATGTTAAACATCTTTGAACTGCCCTAATTTACTGATGCACTAAGCTTTCCCGGTCATTAACATTCACTACCACCTTTTGTTCAATGGAAAACATCCCCCACCGCAGCGATGTCTTTCTTTACGATGAAACAATGTAAGGGTCTAAAATTTAATTATATAGAGATATTATTCTTTTCTATGCTCATGGTACAGTGTATCTCACCATCTAGGACTTTTCGTTGGGTGCTATGTAAAAAGGCTCTCTACATTCAAAACCTCAAAACCATAGCGAACTGATTGCCACAAGTAGTATAAGATCGATCGGATTCAATTGTGCACCTACATTATCTGCTTTTCCCCAACATATGAAGGTAATATCAGCAGCAATCCTGCACCACTAAATGATGAAAGGCCATTTACCTATCGACTCAAATTCAGATGGGATTTTACCCCTGACTGAAACATTATATTCCTTTTATTTACCGAAGGGGAGATAGTTACTCATAACCTTTGAATTCTTACAATATTTTGTTTTTATTGGTCACCGCGTCTATTTCAATGTATTCTGGAATTCTCATCATAAGAAGCACACACAATTAATCGTCTCACAATGCATCCTTGTGATATTTGCAATTTAATAACATCGTTGAAATGAAAAATACTATCGAAACATTAACTAATTAAGAGCATCTATAGATATGAGTCTGAATACCATTCAAGCGATATTCAAATAAGTCATTTCCACCGTTGGAGAATTGACCCCAAATTTTGCCGAAAATTCAAACTTCTTGAAATACAATTTAATGTATGTGGTACGTAGGTATGGTAGCCTTTGGTACATCCTGAAAATTTGGGAAGGCTACTCCTATTTTAAAGAAAATAATCGACACCTAAAGGTTAACACTGGAATCCCCATAGGGGAAAAATGCACGATTAATATTGAGATATTGATTATTAAGATTTACGATTATTTCAAAATATCATGTATTTGGAAAGAATAGATGTATCAGAATAGATTTTCATCGTTCTTAAGATTTGGATGTTCAATTCATATAACGATTTTTTCCATTATTATGGTGCAATCAATACAATTTAATATGGATGTCGAACACGGTGACAATTTGCCTACACCACAACATTTTTGTTCCATTTCCTCATCCATATAATCTATGGTTAGAGCGATTTCTCCGAAAGAGGCAGAAAAGGGGTTTCTTAGGTAGAAAATAGGGGTTTCTTTGTCTTACATGTTCTCGGAATTTGCATCCTCGCGAGCCAGGGCAGATTCTACTAATCTTGAGGGAGGAACGAAACTGAGTTTTGGAGGATGGTAATTTGTTGTTTTACAAACCGTTTTACTTATCTGTAGAGTTCTGTTCACCCTCTCTGGAGGACATTATATGTGGTTTGTGAAGGTATCTGGGGTGAAAATGTGATTTTGAAGCCTTTTTTAAATTGCGATCTCTACACTCTATTTATAGCCTGGGAAAGCCCCTGTGAGATACTACGTCATTTCCCACAACCTATATCAAGGGGGACCTAACTACATGCAGAGAAGTGGGAGAGTGAAGAAGAGGGTGTAGGAATAGGAGAGGGTGAGGGGAGGGAAAGAAGAGGGGGGAAAGAGAGGAGGGAGAGGATGTAGGGGAAGGGAGAGAGGGGAGGGAGAGAAAGCAGGGAGGGGGAGCATGAGGAAGAGGGGAGGGAGAGGGGGGAAATCTGAGATGGGGTTGGGAGAGAAACACGAGCATGAGGAAGAGGTGAGGGAGAGGGCGGGGGGAAATCGGAGACAGGGTTGGGAGAGAAAAAACAGGTATGAAAGACAGAGAAGAGGGGGAGGGAAAAGAGGGAGAGGGGGAAGTGTGGGGAGAGAGGGTGACCGTCCAGGTGACCGGACGGGTCCTTTGCTAGTATATAAATAAATACAGACCGCTTAAGGGTTTTGTTTATTTTGAAGGACAAACATCATTTTCGTTTTCATTTATAATGATGAATATACATTCTGTTTATCATTTAATTTCTGAGCCTCAGTGACAGTATAAAGATGTTGAACGGCGACATTTACCTACACCAACACATTTTGCCATAAAATAAGACTAAATATATGAAATAGAAATTCTTTTTGCCATGATTTGATACCTAATGGCTTGAGTATATTACAACACCAAAGACGAAACAACATTATATTAGAGTAGAATAAATATATGGACCTTCGTTTCAAATATACTCAACTTTTAAAGAGAAAAATGGCTTAAAAAATGGGTTTTGGAGCCGTAATTTGCTAAATATTCGTCGTAGATACATGTATGTAATAGGGCTGCCCTTTGCTTCATTTTGACTACAGAAACCATTTGTTATGATTAAAATATCGTAAAACATTCGTATCAAAATATATTGCTCATCTTGGTGATAACGAGGTTATCTACAACTCTCACGAACTCCCAGTATCCCCTTTAATATAAATTCATTATATTATTTTTACTCTATAATCATACTAGATTTTCTAACTAAACAGTTTACTGTGGTTTTCAATGTTGATCGATGCTACACCGCTTTCGACCTCAATCATGAGAGAAAACGTATGGTGTACAGGGTTACAGTTTTATGCATGTTGGCTAATGACTTGGTGTCGAATTTATTTAAATTACGTTTAAAAGTGATAATGTATAGGGTGTATTGCCTTTTATTTCACATCTACTTAATTAGTGAAACCAGAATAATTGTTATCTCTTTGAATTCATATTTGCTTCAATGTGGTGGAAAGATATTGGTGACAGATACCTCATCGCAATATGAACGTACAGCCCTTTACGCACCTTAATAGCCCACTTGCGCTGACACCATTTTGCATAAATTATCATGGGATCCGAGGTCCCATTGCAATAGCAAAAAATCGTCATGCATGATTTGGCAGACTTTATAGACCCCAAACAATCCCATATTTAAACAGGATACGTTCATGCGCTCTTTCGAATGCAAGTTGCCTATTGCCAATTCCATATACTACTTTTACACTCACAAGGAAGGCAATGTGTACTAGAGGAACAATTACATTTCAGGAATCACTGTGCCTGTTTCATAAACTTAGTGAGGACAAACTAGGATTGATTAGGATTGATATGAATATTGGTGGCTTTCCCGATCTTGGAATGGCTGGATGGGTCTGTTGCATAAAGTGTGTAAGGAAGATTTTCTTTTTCTCCTCCTCCTCGACTTTCTCCTCCACCTTCTCTTCCTTCTCCTTTTCCTCCACCTCCTTTATTGTCCTCCGGAAAGGGTTGACGGAACTGTACAGAGCAGAAAAGAGAGAGTGAGAGAAAGGATACAGAGAGACTTTGAGAACTCGATGGAAAGCACGTCTTACAGGAAGATGAAATGGAGGAGCTGGAATAAAATATAAAAAAATAGACACAAAAACAAAAAATCTCAAATCAGGTGAAGGGAATAAACCTAAAAATACTGGTGCCAACCCCTCGCGCACAGAAGAATAAAAAAGATCAATTATTTTTTCAGCTCCTCACTCATGGAACGAAACAAAGAATTCATTTTATGATAAAAAGAACGCATATCTAGATGACCTGTTCAATAATAGAATGTATCTAAAGAATCAATATATGTTTGCATTGGATCCATAACAACTCTGTGACTATGTTATATTTGTAATGACCCTTGGTTAACACTGGGGAGGAGAAATAACGACAACAAGATCAGATCTAGATTGAAATTACTCTGTTTAATATGACGATAGACATCTGACATAGTAGAAACGGGTACACAAGAATATAGGTGTCGTATAAGGTAGTATAAAGGTATAAAGAAGTATAGGGAAATAAAATGTAGTATACTGACTCTCATTGCCACCTTGTGGCCAAGATACACATAATATGGGTAAGAAATTATGCGCGCAATGTGCGAGAAATGGTTGCGCAGCTTGCGCGTACACATAAGCCTATATTATATGGTCGATTCTCACTAAATGTTGTCAAATGGGCCTTTTTCTCTCATATGGCCATAATTTGTAATATGTAATTCAAAAACTAATATGGATGTGACAAAATGATCGGACTAGAGCAGAGGAACATGTGGGTATATACTTTTCACTATCTACAATGTATATTTATGCTGCCTTAAAATGCCATTTTGTAGGCATTTTAAAGAAAATAGATATGAAAATCAAATTTTGAACATCAATATTCCTGAGATATCATGTAAATTCAAATTAAAGCAAATACAACATGAAAGTATAGGCAGGCTCCTTTTTTATGAATGAAAAAAAAAATCAAGCTGGTGCATTTGCTATTTTTCCAGAGTCATTTTTCACTTTGTGTAATTAAAACGTCATTGAGCGATACCACAATCATGAGGTATGCTATTGACCATTGGAATTAAATTCAATGAGTTCTTGATACTGGTATCATAGCTCAACACATCTATTATTAATTGGTATATTTAATATTTGCTTAACTGGAGAAGCCTTATGACAACATGCCTTTTAATAATATAAAGGGCTTTTGGTGTAGTTTTGGCATCATTGAGCGATACATCTTTATTGATGCATAACTTATTTGCATGTTAATATTGATAAGTGACAATATATACACATGTAGCCTATTTCAATCTCTATTGTTTTAGATATATTTTTGTACATAATTCCCATCATGTATGAAGCTTCTGGGTATCCAATAGGAAAAAATCATCAAGCAATACAGTCATTGAGCGATACATATGGTATGATATGTATGCAGTTAATTCATGAGAAAAACAAAATGCACAAGTCTGTATGTATACATTTCAAGTTACATCAATTCTGGACATACTTATTGCTAAATTAACTATAATAGTCATAGAATTTCTGCTTAATGTTAATTATGCATGATTCTAGATGGTATGAAACCAGCAAAAACGTCATTGAGCGATACCACTTCTTTGTTTCATTATACCCCAGGTATATCATGTATATATTTAGGTTATAATATTTTGTCAGATTTTAAGCAGATTACACCATTATTCAAATAGTAAAACCACATCTAAATTCAATATTTGCCTTTAATTCCATGGTTTCAATTTCACCCTGTATCGCTTGATGATGCAAATAATTCAGGCCTCAATATACAAGGTAGTTTTCAATATTAGTGTTCCCAACTTTGAACATATCAAGTATAGTACTATAACTATAAATAGATAAAATATTTAAGGATTCAGGTATATTTAATTTTTACACCAATTTTGTTACCCATATCAACCAATTGACGATGTTTTGTGAGAATCGACCATATAATGTGTAAGTAGTTCTATACAAGTAGAGTTAGAACATGGCACTACATATTGTCTTATTACATTGTGAGGATACCTTCGAAATGTACGTAACCTGATTGTAGACTAATGTTATACAGCAACTCAACAGTTTATTTCAACTATAGAGACCATAATATATAGTATATACAAGCTTGTAAGTCTTGGAAGAGATGGTAAAAACTATCATAGATATAACGTCTTATCAATTAATGCTTAATGTCAATTTTAATAAGGTGATCCTTATGAATTTAAAAGTATGGTTGTCACTTGTATTGTATTTTTCAGTGTGTATTCACCAGTTGAATACAGTTGAAGACAGTTCAGTCTTTATGATTATCATTGTATTTTATACTCCTAACGACTCGACATAAAAATATATGTAATTCTCGATGGTCCGTGAGGAAGAAATGCAGCTGAGCATAGAGTGATTATCCACGTTCCTGTATAACAATGATAAAAGTCATGGAAATAAAATTCAAATCAATCAATCAATCAATCAATTGGATCCTATATCACATCCTTTCGAGCAGAGTTGTAAAACCTATAACACACAATTATGGCGTTTCCGTAACCACACTCTTTTGGCCAAAGAGTGTGTCACAACCAAATGGTTACAACCTCAATGCATCATGTAAGTGAATTTGTTCCCAATAATAATGGTATGATTTCATGAAATCCACGCAAAAGTGCGCTATTCTTCCTTTATATTCGATCAGCCATCATTATTCAACGGTGATGCTATACACTGTGGCAAGAATCAATGATTGAATGCCACGAGAGTCTCTCCTAGCTTAAACTCTAGAAATCAAAATTCAGCTGCCTTCTAAGCAGATTATATTTCATGTAAAGCCACAGAATATAGCTACTTCGCAATAGGCTGATTTTGTATTCTCTTTAGACACTGAGACCTATTTAAGGTTGGTGTTCTGCATGGTAGTATTCGACAATGCCGACAATTCTCAGTTTCCTTCCAGTTGCGGAGATACATGGAAACACACACTATTCACTCAATTCTTGTCACCGTGTCGGTAATGCAATTATTTGTAACTCTAGCGGGCAGGTGGGTTGTTTTTCTGGTATTTGCGGTGTTAGAGAGGCGGGTATATGTACATGTATGCACACACAGTTCCGATACAATTCCTGGGCAATAGCTCATTATTAGATGTTCGGTAGACGAGGCAAGCACCGACGTGGATTCTGAAAGCTATCCGTTGAGGCCTTTGTTCTGAGTAAATGTAACAATGTTTAATATAAAACAGCATAGATCTGTATATGCAATGTTATTCTTGTCATAGACAGTACAGACAATAGACTAAAATCTGTAACCCCAGTACCCGCTTGCTAAACGTATTAGGAGAAATTGCATACATTGACTTTGATGTATACAGGGTGTAAGAATACGTTTTATTAACATTCTTGACTGTTGTTGATTTAACTTTAACGCCCCCACCACCGGAATACAAATATCCTGGCTTTGTTTATCCAGATAGTGAAGCAACTACGAGTTAGCATCACTAGGAAATGATGCCTACATCCTTGTTGGCACTAAATGAAGAATATATAACAGAACTGTAAGAGAAAGAATTCGTTTTTTTTGTTTTACTTTGGAATATATTTGGTTTGCTTCTAAATATTCAAGGTAGGGAATACCTTTTCAGGAACCGGGATTGGGGTGTATTTTAGGTCGGGATTCGGGATTTAAAAGGGTCTACGGGATTCGGGAAAGGGATTCAGAGCCGGATTTAATTTTCCCATGTAGGGATTGAGAATAGAAAAACGGGATTGCAAATTAAAAACCTGCGATTCGGGAAATGGAGCTTGTTAAAAGATTCAAAGGGGGGGGGGGGGGTGCGGTCTTTCATACCCTGAATTAGTGAATATTGTTCGGCACGCCCTCTCTCTCTCTTATGAAACCGAGTCAAACATATTGTAGGAACTAATTTCTTTATGTAGAAATAAAAACCATGTATGGTCCCTGAGTGACCGGATGCATCAACTGCGGTAAACCCTTAAATCCTCTCTATTAACTCTGAAATTAGCACAGATGGCAAGTAAACATTATATAGGGCAGGGGAGGGAATGATGGCTGAAGGGGGCCGAGGTGTGTGTTCTCAGCTGGCCTTGTGTAGCTGTGTGTGCTTCGTCCCTTCCACGGGCGTGGCCTCGTTGATAATTGCTTCTCGCCCAGATATAGCACCCCCATCCCCCCAAGATGTATTGCAAATAAATCTTGAAAGCACGAAAGCACGCAGCCCTACTTTTTAATTTTGAAGCCCTGTGATTAATGACAATTTTGGAAGAGGCGCAAAAATGAAATTCTGTCATCGTTCATATTCGAAGAATTGTATATTGTAGTATAATTCAAGACGAGGGTCATGAGCGCGTCAATATTGTTAGTCTTAAATGTCTAAATGTCTAAAAGTACCTCCAACAAAATCCTTCATAGAACTATAACATGTAATTTATATCTGAAAAATGCTTCTTTTCGTGACCATCCGGGCTGCTCTTTCTGTGACAGGAGAGATGATATAATACACTTTTTCCTTTTATGTCCTGACACAGAAAGATTATGGGCAAGTGTATACAACCTTATAGGATCGGTGGGATACCTCAACGAAGATATAGGGGGCAGAAAAATAATAGAGAGAAATTCTCATGGAATATTGAAAGTCGAAAAAATAAATATTATGTTTGGCTTTAACAAGAACTGTTAAACATAAACTGGTTCATTCTCACCACAAAGGCCTTCATACATAGGCAAAAATTGTTTCATCAGGGGGCCATGGAGGGGATGTTCTTTGTATATGAATTGAGGTCCAAAATATCGATTATATTGTATCAAAAGAAGTTTAAAGCAACACGCAAAGAAGAAAACACTTTATGGAAAAGACTATTCGCAGATATTTCGGAATTGTTAAACAATAATAACAGCTAGAAAAGCTTTGCTTTTTCACAGCAAAGCCAGTTGTCTAGGCGAAAGTAGTCCAATTCATAGTGTATTTAATTTCAGATAAGCAATGTATACGTATCATGTTCAGCAGGAGTAGAGGCATATGTAAATCTAGATGTCGATATGCTTGGTAAGACGAAGGATTTGTTGACATATGAAGGATTTGTTGACATATTGAATAAAGATGACGATGTAAAAACAAAAAAAACAACAAAGAAGTGCAGTTTCCGCATATCTAAGGTCCCGTGCTAATGGATAAACAGGGATATTATACTAACAGATATTTAGGATAATTTATAAAAAATCAGTACTTCAATTGATGGGTGATTTGGGTACTAAATCAGTTTTTGAATGTTTGACATGATATCTTCATTTTATTCGAGTTGTGACCGATATACACGAAAATGGATGTAAAATACTAATTCACATCACTTCCAGTCATTTTCTTGCCAAGTTGTCTGAGGTATTACCAGTATGAGCACATACTTGATTAATTGAATTAAATTGAATTTGTCTTTAATTTGTCCTTGACGAGTTCAGGGCGACGTGAATATAATGATTCTGGCATTGTATAACTTCTTTAAAATTGAACTTTTGGCATATGTGTATTGACGCGCGACGTCTGTACACAGAGGCCACAATTCATTTGTATTGTGTCACTCATTGTTTTATTATATGTGGAAAATCCAAAAATGGCTTTTCTTTAAGCTGATGTTAACATTGTTTATCTTATCTATCTAATCTGACTGGTGAAATTAATTAATTAACGGTCGTACGTCTTAATTTATCTCTATTATAGTAATAGCTGTATGTAAGATGAATAGTGTTCCAAGTGCTGTCTGGACCTATACCTCATCAAACATCAAATCATAATGATACAGTTGCATCAGATGTATCATGCTGTCCAAGGTGTGCAAAAGAAAAGTGTTTTTTTGTAGGTAAGAAATGCACGCCGTTTGATACTATTGACGTAAATGCAGACCTTATGAAATCTGCATGCATAACCCTGTAGGTTATAGTCTACACTGGTCAGATCTGGTGTTGGAATGTCAATTACGTGGGTAGCATTAATGTATAGTCATATTATATCTGTTTACATTGATGCCATAGTCCCCATTTCTGGTTTTAATAACAATAAAGGTTAAGAACTTTTACTCTCTTAAGAATTCCTTACAGAATCCCTGATGACCAAAGGGTTCGTTTTTTTCTAAAGGTCACATGAACATATTGATTTACTGTTTTGAGCTCGTCCTCATTAGTGTTCATCTTCTGGATATTCAAATTTACTTCATAGATAATTAGCTTTTCGTACCAGGTATTCAATCAAAGAAAATAGTTACAAAAATGTATCATGCTTTACAATTAAGTCGTCCAGATTCTCACGTGATTCATTATGCATTTTATACTTCCCCGTCATTGTCCTCTCATTTAGAGATCTTCAATTAAAAGGAAGAGGATGGCAGTGTGCCTCTCGTCGTTAAAATCCTTAGCCGCACAGGATGTTCATCCATGCTTGAATTGCTTTTACAGAGTCCTGCGGCTTCAAAGGGAAGCCATGCGCATGCTCTTTTCACAGTTTCTAATAAAAAAAGTTCTTCTACTACATACATACTAGCGTTAAGATCCTGTGATTGTGCTTTTGCTTCAATAATGACCCATCTGGGTCAACACAACGTGATTAGATCTGTTAGCACTGAAGTATTTTTTAGAACATTTGATGGTTTCTGGTTTGCGTTTTGTTGAGTAATTTAATGGTTTTCCTTCTGACGGCATTTGATTGAATCTGTCTATAACCCTGATTAAATCGGCTAGTTGAAAGTCAATGCCGCGATTCGCAGCTAAACGTTTGAAAAGATCTCCTTTAATTTATTTATTCAAGTGCATCTGAGAAATCTTTGTGGCATCATTTGTAACATTTTATCCCACCCTAGCTTTTGTTGTTTCTAGAATTTAAATTTGGAGCTGGTTGATTCAACGTATCCAAACTAATTCCCAGTTTTTTGTCTTTCATGAGCGCACACAAAGAGATGTGATAGTCAAGAAGGTTTTGAAGTGGATTAATGGTTTCTGCTCGTTCCATCCATTTTTCTTTTTCCTTGACAGCACTCACTCCCAGTGAATACTTGACCCTTGTGAATTGCGTGGCTCTCTTCTGTGGCTTCCCGACCATATTGCTAAGGTGAATGACAATGTCCAGCGCCCTTCTAATAAGGGCCGAGAAATGTCAAACCGAAGCCCATCTCTGAGTGTGACCTGCCCATCTTTCCTAAGTTGTGGCCGTGGCAGGAGGCCCTTCTAATGGAACGAACCTCTTGCTCTGAATGTGCTGCTTCTGATCAAAGAAAAGTAGCTTCTTATAGTATCTTACTTCCCGTCTCAATCCCTGAAGATAGAGCCAGATGTAATAATATAATCAAATGGGATGGTCCATTTTAGGAAACTGCCCGAATAGCAAGGGTCAATTGAGAATAATGGAGGGGCGTATTTAATAAATCTCCATTTTTGCCATAACTGACTAGACTAGGATGAGGATCTGAAAGGCACAGTTCTCTTAATAGCGGTAATATCTTGGGAAATGCAGTAAAATGAGTGATGATGGGGCTCATACTTGAAGACACAAGCTTTTGTCGTTTTTGCTAAAAACGATCAATCTCGCGAAGAAAAACCCATTCGTAACAATTAACCTTTGCAATTTGATGTACTCCCGACACCACATAAGTCCAAAGAAAGAATCTACACACTGATATCTGAATGATAAATCTCGGCATTTGTGCTCTGTATAACTATACTCGGTTAGAGTACACAAGAGAAAGTGTTATGAGACATTACGTAACATTACATAACCTTACTATATTTATACTAGTTATTAATTATCACCCATATTTCTAAAATCGGACTATATGAGGATGTGACGTAACAGGGCATGCAACGCCCCCTACATCCATCACATACTATTGAGAGTCTGTCCATGTTTCTATGAGAATTAAACAGTCGTATTTCAGATCTTAAACTGATCCCTTGTGCCTCACAAAAGAAGGGAGGGTTAGCAATAGAGGAGAAGGGAGAGGATCGAACCAGAGGAGAGAGAGAGAAGGGAATGAGATCAGAGATGGGAAAGAAAACCAGAGAGGGAAGGTAAAGAAGAGAGGGGAGATGGATAGGGAGTTCAGAACGTAAGATGTTGCATTCATGAATACGGGCAAAACCTATAGTCATGTATAGTCCAAGAACGTATGCAAATTGCGACGTCACCTACTTGTTGCGTTTTAATAGGTAAGCGTTCTTCGAGATACATCGGCTGCAGGATCTCCCTAGTATTGGTATCAATCCATGTACTCTATTCCACCTCACAGGATACTGGAAAGAACCAGTCCATCATGCCGTGATAGCTGTATTAGTAGCCTGGCGCCTAGTATCTAGTCGCTTTCCTCAATACGTCAACACTATTATTGTTCAGAGGGGAGCAGACTTCTAGTTTACTCCTCATATTTAGCCTTTGATAGGAAGGAGAGTAATATACACATTTTCCTCACGAACATGAACTAGAACTTTGAAACAAAAGAATTTGCCCCCAAAAGTGGGACCACACCTTTTTGTAGTAGAAAAACATCTATCAAGTATGGTGCCATACTGCATCATCCTTGGTATCATATCACTTGCGCTGGGCATGTCATTACCGGTAAATCAGCCTTCTTAAGTAGTCCGATAAGTAGATACCAGCGGCTGAAGGTCGGGATGAACTGTGTCCATGGCTTTACGTTTATCATGAAGGAGAGGAAGCTATCCCCACAACCACGATGTATCAGTATATAATAGTATATAGACTGTCCTTAGAAGAAACCTTTGCCAGATACTGGTATTGCAATATGTGGGAAGTTGATCTTTTTCCTTTTTTATAGCCATTTACATTTCTATTACTACCAGTCTTATGTTTTATTTTCTTTCTAATTTTCTAATTAGCTAATTATCAGATTTACCAATTAAGGTTTGTCTGAATAGATATCTTTCCTGCGCTTCTCACGATGTCCAACCTAAGTATTTCAATATCAAATTCTGTAAAGGTTTTGCTTTTTATCAAACCTGATTAATTATCCTACATAAATATATATTTGCAATAATTTGTGCTGGTTTTAAGAGATGGAGAGGGGGCGCATTTCTACTTGATATAAAATTCCTAGTTCTGTTATCTAGGCTCCCAATGTAGCTGTCAGGTAAATATCTACTTCGATATCCTATTTGTGATTCCTTGGTGACAGCCTGGTCTTGCTCCCAGGAATACCTCAGAGGTCTGGGAGTTCTGCAATCACTGCAGATTAACGGATCTAATTAAGCATCCATTTATTGTTCTCCCTTAACACCTTACCCCCCAGCCTCACTCAGTTTTACACCTTGCATCAAGATGCCAGGTCTTGATGCCAGAAGCTTCTCAAATTATTCCTCTTGTGTTATTAGATTTCCCCTTAATACAGCGGGATCCTCGATTTGTAAATGATGTATTATTCAAAAGGCATAATCAGAGAACGTGGAAATGGCAACTTGACTCGAATATGCCTAATCCAATAATCACTCATGAAATTTGCACATGCTTTTTGATTTGCCGACTGTGGCATGGATGTTGGTTGAAAAAGTGAATATTTTCTTCTACGCTCCAAGAAATACCGAGGGCGAAGAAAATGAAATCAGAGGTGATTCAAAACTAATGCAGTTGGTACTCGTGATTATGCGTAACTGGCAGCCGCTATTAATATCATTGCAAGCCTTTATAAATATTGATAGAAAAGATACAGGCAATATCACATCTGCCCAATACCGAATACTCCATGGCTTAGTTTCTCATTGCTGAAATAGAAATGTGTACTTAGGAATCAAATCATAATCGTATCCTCCTTATGGAATACAATGTGCGTGATACTACAAATCCATGGAAGCATTGTGACTGTGAGCACTGCATCCATTAGACGTAAAAGACCTGAAATGTATGCATAAGTACGGATCAGAACTACTCCTTGTCAATGATGCAAATATTACAGCCACTAGAGTTTCCTAACAGCACCTTTCATTACCGGTCTAATCTGTAATAGTCATGAAAAGGAGTATTTGTTGGACATGTTTCATTTCAATGGGAAATTCTAAAAGTCCTTCCAAATGTATTCATGAATATCCTACTATATTGTCTTATAATTCAAAGTTGCTTCGTTCGTGTTCAATTGTAGTGCTAGTTAAATAGATCATATGAATCGGGCAATGTTTACTGACTTTTGGCGATAAACATGACTGAAGGAGTCCTTTTTAAAATGAGCGGAAATATGTCCTTGTCCACAGTGCCCATGAATTGGTCTGAAGTTACCCTGCTTTGAAGGGGCAAATCATCGAAATCTTCTTTCAAGACATGGATAACAGTATACCTGAATCGGATAGGACTGGGATGTATCATCGATCCAAACATCACCATATATAATCAATTGCTAACCGGGAGGTGATTCAATGGCTTAAGCATTGGATTAAATGTAGTAGACAATAATGACAGCAGAAGCGGAGATATGAAAGCTTTATGATATACTGGATCAATAAAAGTGAAACATTACACCAGCAAAGGCCCTATAGATAGTATGCCGCTGCAAGATCTAACTCCAGTACTTTAAAATGTGATTGGTGGCACTTCAATTTCCAACGTTGTATTAGTAATTCAAAGTTGCTTCTTTCATGTTCAATTGTAGTGCTATAGTTATATAAATAATAAATTATTTTTATTTCCGCCATAAAACATATATTTAGCGTATTTAGCAGTGAAATAGAAATGCTAGCTCTATATATATATGGACAGATAGTTCGCTTTAAACTAAAATACTAAGGAAATCTTACACTCAGAGACACACATTGCATTGAATAGAAATGGAATTTAGGAAATCTGAAAAGTATTTTTATATCTTATGTTTGAAAAACTTTGAAAAAAGGTTTGCAATATTTCTGGATGGACAATTATTAGTGAAATAGCTAAATATACTCCATATAGAATGCGTAAGGATATATCTAGTGGTGGATATTTATTTGGATAAATGTATGAATTTATAAATATGTGATACCTTCCTGACCCCTTAATATGAACTGGCAGTGTTTACCCGTTGCTAGCCGGAAGTTGAAGACGGCAGAATTATCCCAGCAAACGGACATGAACAATATTTTCTGTAACACAGCACACATATTAAAGTTAGAGTGTGTCCAATCAATTTAACATCTTTTATGGTTTTACCGCAAACAACGGCCAAGATGGAAGTAGGTTTTCTGCTTTTTATTATTCAACGTTTCGACCACAATCGGAACTTTTAGTCCATAATTTAAGTTACCTCAGGTATTAGGATTGTTTGCCTTGACATTCATAATCTGGATTCAGATAATTCCATTTTATAATAATTCCACTTTATAAATCTCCTATTTAATTCTTTCATTGTTTCATATGTTTGTGACGAAGAATCAACGTTTTGTGGAGCGGGAATGGATGATTGTCTCCTTTTGTGAGAGATCTTAAATCCATTTTCCCTGAGTTCCGAAGTTTCTGCTTTTTTTTTACATCTGAAAAACTCAAGGAAATGCCATTTTCTTCTCTCATCTAATTCAAGCAGTTTTAGACTGTCATGAATGAAATCTGTACTTGTTATAGTTTTGGTAAATTGAGAACTACTTTGACAGCTGAATCTTATAGAACACTTGTTAATTGGGGCTAGCTAATGGTTGCTGGGTCTATACATGTATTATAGAAAGCACCGCCAGAATCGAGTAACGGTATAGTTGTATGTATATTAAGATTAACATTTTCTATGGAACATAATAAATGTGGTTCTTAATTTCGATCGAGAGAGAGAGAGAGAAAGAAAGAGAGAGGAACATGACCTTCAATCGATCTAACCTCCATTTCAGTCTAGTTGATCTAACGAAGTTGATCATTCCCTCGAGGTTCTCTCCTAGATAATAAGTGAGAGACACGGAGGTCCTGATGTTGGTATTCTTCATTGTTCCTCACTGAGGAAGCTCACCGGCAGGTGGTCTTGCAATGTGTGTAATTAGTATATGTAAATGAGCGGACACCTAGTGGAGGTCTGCATATATTATATACATGACATAGATGTGGCATGCTTGTAGCAAGCATGTAAGGTTTATATTGTTAGAAATAATGTTACCCGACCATTATGGCATGGCAATTAAGGATAATTAATAAACATATTTAACACCTCATAATTAATAATTGTTACGCAATATTACATCATGTTATATAATCAAGTAGCGTCCAGACCTCATACGGTGTTTCCCAGTGTGTTGAATATATGAGTATAGTCGAGATAAATAAAGATTTGCATTTATTGTATTCATTATAATATATTGAATTTTTATTCATGTTTCAATAACAGTTACATAAGCACGAATAGGGCAGACAATTCTCCAAAGTAGGTCTTCCATTGCGTCCTAAATAATAATAAATTAATTTATGATACAATTTTATGCTTATAATTCTTGCATCATAACATTCACGTGTTTCATTAGCCCACACATATCCTCTGATATTACATACTAGGAAAGGTACTTTAAAGATATCTTGCTCCGTTTGCACCTCACGACTCAATATATATATTGAGGTCCTCTAACCTTATAATCACCATTGCGGGGGGAACCGGGGATCCTGCCTTCACTGATCGAGAAGTAGTTATTAGATTTGTGTGAACTATGGAAGTCATACAATAGTCATACAATAGGACTAATAAATATCGGATATGTATGGCCACAATAGAATATAAACGGCGGAGGTTTACAACTTCGAATGTGTGGTATATTTGATGTAATTTGATATTGTCTATGGTTTAGATTAAGGGCGGTGGTCTTCAGTCTGGTATGGATGCAACATTATTTCTGGCCTTGATATTTGAAGTGAGCTAGCGCGTTCACTCGTATCGGATAGGGTAATGTATTTTTAAATGGGGTCGTAGAACGTAATTTATAGCTGATTCTTACGAAACCGCCGATGAAGCTGATGGTATATTAAAAAGGTATAATATAGGATGAAGAATATTTCTCTCTATTGCTGTCCCTTTCTGTCGGTGATACTAAAGGCTAAATTGAAAGCAACATTCCCCAAAACTGCCAGAAATATAAAGGTCAAATCAAGTTTCGAATAGTCGATGGGACATTTCTAGTTGACGTGCTCGGCCTATTGAAACAGTCACATCATGCAGCACAGGGATATTTACGGAAGTAAGCTAAACCATGTCTGGGGCTAATGAGAGAAACACCTTCCCTTTTCATTCAGTCACTTTAATGAGTCCAATCCTTAGTGTGGGTGTTATATACACTATGGGCCTGCTGTATAAGAAGGCCGACGTATCTCAGTCATAACATCTTGACAGGCTGTCGCATCGTCGCAAGGGGTGAAACGAAGGAGTTGGGAATTGTGAAACTTACGATGGTTGGTTTGCATAAGCCCTTCAACCCTGGCCTCCCCAGGGGAATTTGGAGGGAAATTTCCTACCAATAATATATATCTGAATAAAAACTACAATCTAACACTTTCTTTCACCATAATTACATAAACACCACATTGAAGCACTTACCATAGAGACCCCGAATTTAAAATGGTTATATACTAAAAATTGGTTACCATGGCAACGCTTGGTTTTATTAAAATATTTAGTTTAATTTTAGTGTCATACACAGATTCTTTGATATATGATTTAAATAATCTTGTATCTAGATTGTTCATGTCACTAGGAACGTTTTAATACCAAACACGTCAGGGGATTCCTAATAAAGGTTACCTAATTAATACCTACCTCCATGGGTTTACCAGAATACCATTATAGAGAAGGTATGAGAAGAGATATACCCCTGTATTCAATTTGACAATTTTCCTACTTAATGGGGATTTGTCCATTTTTTTTTGCCCAAGTCAATCTAAATGATTCCGATATTAAGTTAGTTTTTACAACATTATATGAGTCTTGTTATACAAATAAAACACATAAATTAAAGAATTCAAGAAATTTTCTATTTTTGGTTGCTATGGTAAGAGAGTACCCCAATCTGAAAATAACTTGTATTTCTGAATTCTCCTTGTTGAGACCTTTCTTATGATACCATACTTGCCTGCTTATATTTGGAGATTTATGAAAAATCATTATTTTTCTGAGAGAAATTAGCCTAGGGTATATATCCTAAGTTGTTTCCATGGTTACCATTGAAGGACAGAAAAAAATGGATTCGTACAACTAATTTGGATATGCTTGGCACAAAATAAAAGTTTCAACAAATTTGGGTGAATGAATGTTTTAATGGAAATTAATCATTTCAATTAATAAATAATTTTGAGTAAAAATTGATGTATTTTATCAAAATTTGTTTCCATTGTTTTCGAGTAGAACTATATATTTTCTTTAGAAATATCAAGGTATCAAAGACCTTGAAATCTAGTGTTTATGTAAACTCCACCCCAGTTGATTAAATTCCTTAAAATCTAATACTATATATTATCAAAATACAAACTCCCTATTGTAACTCATGACATTTACGAGCACCCTATTGTAACTGCTACCATTAACAACTGGATAGATGTGTTGATAGGTATGAAGACTAAGAAGTCGTAGTTGATGATTCTGTAGTTTATTGTAGAATGAAGTGTAGCAAGGTATGATATTGAACATGGGTACATGTGAACTATATGATATTATTGCATGCAAGCAACGTTCAAGCAATGTTTAGAATGTTCTAGCTGGATCCAGGTCTATTATGTGGATCTTTCCAGAGGGAAGATCCATGTGATAGATGATGCAATGATCCAGAAGAATCCTGATAATAAAGAATTAATTAAACCGTTACCTTTATTACCATTATAATCATTAGTTATTGATAATCATAAATCATATTAATTAAGGTTATGCCTTGTTACATAATTATACAAGGCCGGATATGACAGTGTTACAATTAAAGTAATGCCAAACCAAACCATTTGCCATAATGAAACTGTGCAACAATCACAGTACAATATTCCTATAGTATTGTAACTTCTAACATGATATATTAAATTGTTCTTCTATAATAGGAAAAAAACCAAGGTGATCTCCTAGCTGTACTCTAAACCACTATACTTAGGTACTCTAGAAAAGCCCAAACATCAATTAGCAAAAAAAAGAGATAAAATTCATGCACTGTTCAAGTTTCTTTCATTCCTACTGCATGAAACATGGTTGAACTGCAAGCCGATTGTGCAGTATATTCAGTCTTCTAGGAAGGAGCCATATAACACTCATTTTCAACATTCGACCGAGAGAAACAGCTCAAAATCAGTTCTCTGATGAACTAAAATAGTACTATATTTCAACATCCCCAAGGGTCTTTATTTGCATGAATCATTTTGAGAACTAATGGTGATGGTTGGAAAACCTTGATTTGATTGAAAATCCAAACTATCAATTGGTGTTATGTCAATTGTACTCACTTTAAATGACGAAGTTAAGCCCCATTATGGAACTGAATAAATACATTTTACTTATAACCTAGTTAAAATGATCTCTTTATAATATGTTGCAGAACAAATAATTTATACAATTCTTCAAAATTGAGCTTTTACTTTATCCTGCGGTGTTCCCCTAACTTTAATACATCTGCTACTCTTCATTTTGTAAGCAGTACATGCCGTAACCACCACTTGTCTTTCCATCATACTAAAAGTGTCTTACTGCTTATTTGATTGCTTAAATATATAATAGTATATGCTACCTGTGTAGGCACCTCCCCAGAACGTCACCATTGAGGAGTGGACAATAACCAACCAATAATATATATTATATATATATAGGCCTTGGTGGTTCGTTCACAGGCCAATATGTTGTTGGCTTGTCCGCTGTGGTTAATGCCAAAAAGCATTTTATCTCCATAGCCACTTTTCATGCCAACGGTTGCCCCCCTGTTTTTTGTTCCATAGCTATAGGCATATTCCAACCCTACACAAAACGAATAATAATATTACGCACATTTATATACATAACATAATGCAAGCGGAGATGTCAGGGTGACACTTATCGTCGCTTCGTACCAACATAAATAAGCTATCTGTAACAGTAAAAATCATGCCATGTGTAAAACATCAATCGTCGCCTACCTCTATATTATATATGGGATCTGCATCATGACTCTTCGATTGCGTCATAAATGCTAAGAGCGGAGGCAAGGACGTCTTAGTAAATACGGTACTGCTTTAATTGCATGCCATCTCATGGTGATGGTGTCGAGCAGTTCGAGCGATAAATGACAAAGCATATTACACTTTCCATTATCAGACCGCTTATAAACAGCGCTGTTCCAATTAGCTACCTACTTCAAGTACTTATTCAATTATTAATTGCTTGTCAAGTATCCTCAACTAGACCAACGAGTATAGAATGAAGCTTCTTCGCAAAGCATTGCCAAGATATTGATGTGCCTAGGCCCTATGGGCTAGGCACGTGTACTTACTATTGGTGTACTCATATAATTCATATTATATACGAGCGTTATAGTAAGATCGGAATGAATCTCAAAGCACACTCAGGCTATAGGATATTGGCTTTCATAACACAGTGTTATATGTAATATATAAAGACCTAGGTATAGTAAACGTTGAGTATAAAGCCTTGTGCCTACTGAGCCTATTTTCTCACGGGGGAAGACGGTTTTTTTTAATTTTTTTTTATTCCATTTAAGGCCAAGTCATTAATTTACAAGTACAATAGTTAGAAAAATACGTATTTTGTCGTTCAACGACGTTTCTCATACGTTGCCTCAACCTATCAATTTAAGGAGTGACACCTTTTAATAACAATAAAATTTATGTCAGACCATTCTCTGTTGCTATTAAGTAGCTTACTATTAATACAGCTTAGACTGGTAATGAACCATTTTATAATCCTTCAAATACAATACTCTTATCCACTAAAAACAGGACCATCTAACTGATCTTTGTCCAAGGACCTTCGACTCGATATTGTCATTTAGGTCATTATTACAGTTGTTACCACATGTCATTAATACATACTGAATCAGCTAAAATACACAGACTGTCTGTTATCTTATTACTCTGTCAACTACCTCGGGTGAGATTAAGACTAATACCGTGACCAATACAATCTTCAGTGATTTTTATTCGATTGTTTACATGCGGTCCCTATCGAGAAATCTTTTTTTCCATTCCACCTTGATTTTGGTGTTAAAAGATTCTCTACTGTTCTCACTTCTCAAGTCACCCGGGAGACTGTTCCATAATCTTCTCCCCCTATCGTACACACTGTTCTTCCATCTGTTTTTATGTGCTCTACATATTTTCAGCATATTCGCCTGTCTATTTCTTAATGCCAAACCGTTGTTAGTTAGGGGTTTGTATCTGTCTTTCCTTGTGAAAAACAGTTTTAAGGTCGTGATCTCTGCTCGTTCTATCAGGGGTAATAAACCCGACTTTTCTCTTACCTGGTCATTGGTGTTATCTTGCCCAAAGGCCAGTCGCAAACATTTGTTCCATACACGCTGGAGTTCAGTGGGCATCTACTAGGACTCAATGTCAATAACGATGAAGGTAAATTAACGCCTAGAGTGTCCATGCTCCCATCAAAGCGCCATTTCATAACTTAAAAGAGAACTCTTTGTTATTGAATGTTGTGACTCCATTTCCCGCCTACTAAAATGTTCATAATTCCGAATTCAATCATACTCCCCTATCAATACGAAAAGATTAAGTAACAACTCATGGATAAATGCATTATAATGATATAAATGACTGAGGCCAGAGTTGATTGATTCAACCATAATTAGTATTTTTACATAAAAACATGAGTGCATGGTTGGTCGTCACTTAATTACAACGCCTTTGTATTCACATGACGTCAGCCCAGTCAGCGGCTGTCCACATTGGCAGCCATTTTTCTTTTTTTATAAACTTTTATTGACAAATTTCACATTCGTGATACGTCTCATGTCAAGCAAAAACAGTTACAGGATATTCATTTAATCACTTTATAAACAATAATTGTCATTTATATATTACTTTTTACTTCATTATATACTAGCATACCATTTAAGCAGATCAGTTTAATCTTTAAACATTATTACATACGATT
This sequence comes from Sthenelais limicola, assembly GCA_942159475.1. Classification (NCBI taxonomy): domain Eukaryota; kingdom Metazoa; phylum Annelida; class Polychaeta; order Phyllodocida; family Sigalionidae; genus Sthenelais; species Sthenelais limicola. The sequence continues at coordinate 114,409,801 of OW804096.1, forward strand.
CCTCTCCTCATTTTTTTTGCCCGAAATTATAAAATATTCAGCCTCGAGAGCTTCAATGTACAGAGTTTACCGCATTGAGATAAAAATGGAATACTATTCATAATCATTTCAGCTTGGATTCACACCGGGGATAATTTCCCTCTCAAAGATCAGTTTTTTTGATACAATACCAATTAATTTGCAAGCCAGTTGTTGGATTGTTTCAGGTATTCTTTTAAGTTTGGCCATGTTGAATTTTTTCTTTTAACGATAGTGAATTCCACATTGTGGGACCGTGGAAATGCAGAGATTTCCTTAGTTTCTCTGTTTTACATGGCGGAATTAAAAGATTTATACCATCCGCTAATCTCGTTGGTCTTGCCATTACCTGTATGTACCTTTTATCTTCTTTCCTAATAAACATCAATTCCAAAATGCTGATCTTCGCTCTTTTATATAATGGATCAATATGTAGCTCATCATATAATTCGACAATTGGTCTATAGTTGTGAAAATTCTGTTGAAACACAACTCTAATTCCTCTGTTAAGTACACTTTGAATTTTTCTAGTCGTCGATTGATTTGCTAAGCCAAATACTACCAGGCCATATTCAGTCAGGGATAAGACATGTGATTTGCAGATTTTCTTCGCTATACCTATATCCAGGAAATATCTAAGGCGCGACAGTTGGCTTATTTTGTTTTGTAACCTACCTCTCATGATTTTAAAATGATCATTGAAATCTATATAGTGATTCGTCAATAATAAATCCGAGGTATTTCACATTTTTTTCCAAAGAAAGAGGATGACCATTTACATATACATGACCAGCATCTACTTGCTGCAGTCTTAATCTTCTCAAACGAATTTTTTATCCGATTAGCTGAGCTTGACATTTTTTTGCATTAATGTTTAATTTATTCTTATACATCCAATTGATTATGTTATTCGATGCTATCTGGGCTGCTTGCAGGATGTCTAGATAATTAGAACCAGTGATCGATACAGAGGTGTCGTCAGCATAGATGGTCATATTCACCTTCAGAGTGTTATTAGTACATAAATTTTGATCATTCATAAATTTTGAGCCATACTGTGTGGCTACACAGAGAGCGGGAGGCTACAGATCGGTAGGCTTTTCCCGTTCCGAGGCTATTATGTGACATATTCACTTGGAATATTAATATAAATTAGTGGAGGTATACCTGAATCGGTTGGAGGCGACGGTCGCCTAGGTAGCAACCATTGTTTAAATTGGTTACCCTCGTACACCCAAGAGCCAGTTCTCTACCAACGCTCAAGCTGACAACATGACTTGAGATTGTCACTTGAAAAAAATCTAGTTAGTAGGAGTCAACATGTCACATTCAAGCGCAGTCGATATGCAGACCAATCGTAGCAATGGAACCCTGTTCTACGATTGGATCTGCGGTTGGATTGCGGCTAGAAATGTGAGTTTCATGTGCGGCGATTGACACAGGAATTTTTCAGCATGTTGAACTGAAGCACCTCTGCGATGTGATTAGGACTCTACCGCAAGGGTTGTACATACAGCGATTTTGGATTAATGATAATATCGAACTTATCAACCTGTATCAATACACAATAATACGGGAGATATTCAAATATGATATGATATGATGATATAATACTATCTAAGGGTAATAGTGACTAAAACAATAGGTATTTAAATATGGGGTCTGACAGACAGAGAGGGAAGCGGGATCGGATAAGAGTAGGTTGACAGCAGAGTCATATCTCTCATAATATGATATTTGTTAAATTTATGGAACTTGATCATGATTCATCTTTTAGACATTAAGACAAAAGCTCTATTTTGTTTTGGTACAAATAAAGGATGATATTTCATAATTTAATTGTTAGATTGAAGTCACTTGAACTTCTTTCGTTGAAGGGTAATTTGTGGGCAGGTAAATTTCTGTGTGGGCGGGTAAATCTCTTGTTTCACTCGTCAACTTGGCACATCACAAATATAATCAGATTTAACCCGTTTTCTCAATTTTTCAATGCAAGAAGCTCTGATTCAATTTTGCTTCATAGGTTTTTGTTTTCCTTGGGAAAAACGCAATAAACTGCCACGGTGGACACGGCGAGGTACTTTGATAAAAAGTCATCTGCAACTTGCTAGACCTTGACCAAGCGCACTCTCTATCGCAATAACACTGCGGTAATTAAGCTCTGTGTTTGGTCTGCGGCTCCAACGTAATATTGAAAGAATCGCAGAGTTTGAATCGCAGACCAATCAAAGATCAATCGCAGAGCTTACCGCAGCCAGTGGAGACACCCCTTTTCTTATAGGGATGAATCTATCAATATTCTGCTGCTGTTATGATATTATGTTTATAAATATAAGAATTTGAAGTTGAATCGGCCGAGAGAAACCGAGGGCACCGCAGGAAAGGATTCGGTGGGACTCGGAAATATAAATGCGGACTTTTATGAAGCCCAGTAGCAAAAACAACTGAACAAAATCCCTTTTAGATGGGTTGAAAAGAACTGTAGAAAACTGAGAAGCTACATAGTTTAGGACCGATGTTAACTGAGAGTGCAGCTTTAAAAATGAAAATAGATATACTATGTATAGATGGGCCTGACAGTAAAAGAACAGAGACCCAGATATAAAATCCATAAAAACCCTAACCTTTCATAGCACAGTAAACGTACCTCGTATCAATACCGGGTACCATGGCAGCCCCTTGAAAGACAGGATTCCCCATGGGTGATACATTGTGTTATATCTTGGGCTTTTCCAACAGCTCTCTCCAAAGATATGTATTGTTCCAATATACAACATTTGCAGTAATGGAAAAGGACAGAGTCTCTTCTGATAAACTCAGTTCTTCCAGGATTAAAATTACAGTTTGCAAAATTATAAACCATTTTCCAACACATAGTTTGATTTTATTCATTGCCCTACTATATGCATGGTTGCTATGGCACAGCATATTTATCCTTCATTAAACATCAAACATTAAACATTTCCTGCAGCATTACCGACTTGAGTGGTTCACATAGTTTTCCTTTTTATTACAGGCAAAACTTCACATAAAACTTTAGTATATATATAATATATATCTAAGTTTGAACTATCCAAACATATCCTTCATTACATTCGTTTTCTACAGCGTTACTCACTTGAGTGGTTCACAGATTTCACTTCTCTTTTTCAGTAAAGACAAAACTACACATTACTCTTTATCATCCATATCTGAGTATGGACTATCTTAAATACAATGATTCAGGTTTAATTAATTTTTACAATACAGGCAGCACTTCTTTAAATACATGTCGAATAAAGACCTTCAAATGTGATCTACCTTAGCACAAATATCAATTATCAATTATTACATTATAATTATTACAGGGTGAATATCATTTTGATTCCATATGCTTTAACATATAGTTGTTCTTCAAATACTTTCTAAATTCTCTAAAATCATCTGTTCTGAAAATCTTTTCTTTTAAATTTTAGGTGTTCCATAGAGTAGGGGTCACATATGCTAAAGAACTCCTTATCTTTTCTGACTTCGGAGTAGTTACTTGTATGCATTTCTGATACCCACGAACGACCTGAGATTTAAGTTTGTTCACTTATATTTAGCCTATTGTCTAGATGATCTGGATTCTTTGATAATGTTAAGGCAAATGGGAGTTACTAATGGGCTTCCCTCCTTTTCTCCAACAATGGCAATGATAAGTCAATATGAGCTTCCTTTACATTTGATCGTTTGTGGGTCCCTGTGATTAATCTGACCATTGCATTTTGAGTTGTTTGCAATTTTTGGAAAAATAGTTTTTGATTCCGGGTATAGTGCTAAAACTTAACATTTGTTAGAAAATGGATTCCCGTCTCGCTAATTCAAAATCAATCCGGATAATACAAATACCTGCGTGGTGCTAACATCATTGTGAATTGTTTGATATATGATATTAATTTATTGTGTGAATGTTTTTCAATGGGCCGTATGTATTGACCACACTCAAAGGTGAAATAAGATATCAATTTTTCTCAATTCTACTAACTTTTCTAACTGTTTACACATTTCTGGATATTGTTTATATAGATGTTAAATAATAACGGCCCTAAAGTTGCACCCTGCGGAACTCCATATACACCTGTTTCATTTGATACTTTGACAAAAGACAACGAGTCATTGATACGTTGGGACGTTTCTATGAGGTGGACGAAATGGAGTTTTTTCACAAGTGGCCAGTCCACTTGTGAAAAACCTCCATTTCGTCCACGAGTCCACCTTGTGTGCATAGAAACGTCCCAACGTATCAATGATGTTTTTTTTGTTTTTATATCATAAGTCCTCCGTTTTGGATGACAAAGAAAGCAATAAATACCTTTATTTTCTACCGACAGCTGTCTGCCTGTCGCCATATTGTATTCATCAACTAAACCTCGTAAACAACAACATTTGCTATAGTGGCTAGCACCTTATGATGTCACACTCTCTCCTTCAATCAAATCTCACCAAAAATAAGCACCTTCGGCGTATCAGCACATGTATGATACGTCTAAACGTATCATATAGCTGAGTGATCATATAGCTGATATCACTCATTTATATATGATAACACCCAAACTTGTGACATAATATGTTATTAGCTACAACACTCTGTTTCCTTCACTCAGGTAGTTCTCAATGATACATCCCCTCAATGATACATCCCCTATACCATACGATTTAAGTTTTTGTCAGGTAAATTACCATTTATAAATGCTTCCTAAAGTCTAAGAAGACTAATTCAACTTTCAGTTTATTACTCATATTATTGTAAATATCACCAATAAGATAAGAGTCAAGAGTTTGGATAAATACTATTGATTAGCCAGAGTTTTTACATTCTCTATTGCGTAGCTATGCCTTATCTCAAAAGATAAGCTCTATTTAATTATGGTTAAACAATTTAGCATAATTATTGTCCTTCTTCGGGATTGAGTATGTTTTTGTATATTGGTTAAGGATCGAATTAATACAAACATCTTTAATTGGATCTTCCAAATTATCATAATTAAATCTCCGGCGATCGCACTTTAGGCAACGCATGCAGTATTTAATCTTATGGATCAGGTAGGACTATAAGGCAGAATACACTGGTGTATTTACATCAAGAAGATCAAATTCATGAGCGTCATGCTTAGTGCACCCAGCGTCTCTTGCTGCCTACCACCTGTAATTCCACATTCTCCGTGGATGCCCCTCTCGTTGGATATGTCTCGCACTGGATATGTCTCTCGCCTATTCGCCCACCTACATCAATATGATAACATTAGCCGAGAGTGACTCCGTCATGGAGTCCGACCTCAAACGTGATTTATCTTAGATTGCCCCGACTGTTGTATCTCCTCTGTGGTCTGTCCGAGTTGTAAAACCTGGCGGGGCATCCTAAACTGGCCAATCCTAACGAATTGCGTAGGCAGTGGGCGTGGCCTGAGAGGCAGTTCGTGAGCCGAGACAGAGATTGGCAGGCAGCGAAGCGTTTGGGGCGTGGGATATGATTTGGTGAGTGAGAGTGCGGATGCTGGGAGGGAGAGGGAGTTGATCTCGTGGAGGAAGAGCACTCGTACTGCTAGTTGCTGTATGAGCTTCAGCAAGAAGGGTTCTTATCAGAAAGCTTTTACCAGAAGCCATAGTCTACACTGTAACTAACAGAGACAACTACTAAAGGTAAACTTTATCTCTGATATTTGTTTTTATAGCAGCATGAATACTCATGGCGTTATACGATCCATGAATAGAATCGGCGAATCTTGTGTACTAACATTACAACTGGTGGGTATGTATGTTCAGCCGGAATCAATTATATTCCGATATTATCTTTTACCATGTCTAAAATTAACTGGTGACGATTCCTCTTATGCCCTCCTTATATACTAGTGTCTCGTATTGACCGTGCCAGGGTGTAACAGATACCCGAAGGGTTGTCTATTGTTATCTATCGTTACATAAGCTACAAATAATTACCCCCATATTATCAGTGGAAGCAAGTTCGATTTACGGATTTATGTTGAATTATATAATATTTCCAAATCGCATATCAATTACATTCTATATCATATCATCTACCATGAATCAATGGATACGGGGTGAAATTAGTCGTCGAGACATCGGGTTATTAGATTGCATTATTAGGCAACCATTTACGTAATTTTGTCAGACGTTCCTGACAGAAGACTTGGTAGAACAGAAAAAAAACTTGATTGGAAACATAGATGCACAGTGTCTTTCTTGTTATAACAGTGCCCATTGGAAATTTATAGTAATTGATACCATCATTGTGAAAAATCATTATACAAAGGCATTTGAGACATCATCAAAAGAACAAAGAGAAGTACCCCAAATTGCATCCAAATGGGGACTCAAGATCATAACGCATTCCCCCCTCTAGCTGATCTGTTGGAAACCGATAAGTCTCGTACACAAAACGGTGAAATGCTTTCCAATGGCTACGTTCATTCCAATAATCCATAGAATTATTTTTCTATGACACTTTGTCTCCTCAGCAATTCACAAGGAGGTCGTGTCTGTTGAGCTATGCTCCAGCACTTTGAATTCAACTGGATGCAAGCAATTAGTGATGGGAATGTAGATGGCTACCTTTGACAAAAATGTGTTGAAGAATACCAAGATCCACGAGCGCTGAACCTCTAAGACTAATACGGCCCATTAATCATGACACTGTCTTCCAACAGTGATTTATCGAAAGACAAACATCCTGGCTGCCTCTTTTTCTATGGTCATTTATCTTTGTGTTTGTACACAGGGTATAGCCGTTGCTATTACAATTACAACGAATTACAACCCTGATATGACACAGCTCTTGCTCCCATTGTCGTCGACACCTTTAAAGAACGCTATCGAGGACAATATTAACTATCCTCATGAGTTATATAATTTGGCTGTAGAAATTACGAGTTATATATGTGTGTATATTTTCCATTTTTCACCAGACTTAAATAATCATAAAATGCATAGATGTAACATATTCCCTTAATTGATTTCGCCACTTTGCATATCCTTCTCTAAAGTCTCCCGGGAAAATCTTCTGTAATGTATCTTCAACGCTTATATACATTTCCCGCCAATGTGCTGGGAAGCAGGAGATAACTTATCTGATCAGTTAAAAACTTAAGTTGTCTTACACTAATGGACTAAAGTCAGTGTATTTGCATTTATAGGGTATCAGCAGAATCCCTAGAAAAAGTCATTATAATACAACGATATTCCGATTAAAACACTGAACAAGCGCCGTGCGTCGGTTCACACGGTTCCGTCGAATTGTAAACAGCATAGCACATTTCTTTTTGCCTTTTGGCTTGTTTCAGCAATTTACAATGGAATTCGAAATTACAGTGTTCATAACATAGCTTTAAAGACGACAGCCGCCTCAGTGTTCTTTCCTGATCAACAGATAGAGTGTCTGTCCATTACGCGCCCTATGGAAAGTACGCCTTTTCCTGAAAAACTGAATGCCAATTACGATAGCCGTTGATTGTCAACATTTATTATTCGATAAGAATATGTATATAATTTGTTTTTTATTGAATTTTGGGACCAGCTTAGAGTTTTACAATGTCGCGAATCTATTTGTTTGCAGGTGATCATGTTGGGACCTTGGCTGCTTATTACTGTGATACCACTGTGTTGGGTGTTGAATAGCGTGGAGAGCGCCGATTTCTACTGGGAATATATTGTAGTGGGAGCAGGACCTGGGGGACTACAGTTAGGCTATTTTCTACAACAGGCCCACAGAAATTACGTCTTATTGGAAAGAGCAAACATATCAGGTAAGTAAAGTATTCTGATTTTTAAAACTTCCGGATCTTCTTAATCTTGCAAGATTGCTTTTCAGTTTCCGTGCATGCAGGGGTTGACTTGGAAAGGTTCGAAATAATTTGAGTTAACGCAATCTGTGCCTTTTAGTTCTGCGGTGCCTAACCACAGCCACACTTCATAGTGATGGACCAAATTCTGTATCTAATTACTCTACGTTAGTAACGGTCGTTAGTTTGGTCAGCATTTTGTAAGGTAGCTTTCGAAGATAAATGAGGTTCTGATTTCCATTCATTTCAAACAACGTTTACTCAATTGTGGAACGTCTGCAGTTTAACAATTGGCTGCATACCTACGGTAGTGTTGGAATAATCAATTCATTCAAATTCTAACTACTTGATGGAATAAAAGATCGTAATAATATGCGAAATGCACTCAATCCTGAAAATTGATGATGATACGCACAACAGCAACTGAACTCTTCGAAACGTATGCCCATCCGCTCGCTCATGGATACATTTATGCACAACCAATACAACCTCATTACAAAGACTATAGACTATAGACCTTTAAGAACTGCACATAGGAATGAGCAATCAAAATATAATTATGCGTTTTTACAAAAGCAATGGTCTTGTTTTGGCATAGAAAATATTTATAACAGCACTAAAGTCTTTTAAATGTGTGTTTTCAACTATACATTTCAGAGACAAATTATAGTCTAAGAGGTCCATGCTTCTCATGGCATATGTCAGAAACTGGATTGCGAGTTCTTTTACTGGGTATAGGTAACGTAGAATGGGAGCACTTATAAATCCAACGAGAACTTCGTTTATATATATGTATATATACATTGAATCAAGCTATAGAGGGTAATCTTTAGCAAGAACAAAAGTTGGGCGATTCTTTGGTTTGTTAGCAACAGGTCACTACTGTGGACAGTCTAGCACAATATTCCAATATGAAAACGCAACAAGGGTCTGTTGGTGCGGATTAAAAGATGAATTGATTAGAGTGTTGAAGTGAAGGTATTGGTAACATATATAATGATTAATAATTTAAAAACATAATGGGACCTAGGCAGAAAGGAAGGGTATATTCTAATTAAAAGTATTGTTAGCTTCAATATAAATTATATCCGAGAAAAGTAGGACTTCAGTACAAAATAATGAATAAAACAGCTACAGGAAAAAATAAATATTTTGCCTTGTGACGAGATTTTGCAACACCTGGAAACAACTCCTTTTGAAATGGCTGAAATTATTCCCCCCCCCCCCCCCCCCCCCCACACACACACAAAAATAGATTCACACACTTATTGATTAATACATCCTTTAGTGTGTTAAAATGCACAATGGATACATACACACCAGCTCTTCCAGTGTGTGCCCTGCATCTGCCGGAATATTACGGAATATACACCTATTAGATATAGGCGTGTGTGGCATTGTCTTATTTATAAAGCAAATGCAGATAGGACATGTCAGTCGTTAACGTATGGTTTTCTTTCTCAGAGAATTCAATGCATCTGTTTAATTCCTTCTAAGAGATACCCGCATGACAAGCATTGTACCGATCATACATAGCTATGTATGGCCCGCTTTGTCTTCCACATAAAATACTTATACTTGCATTTTACCGATTTGTCATGTTTCGAGACAATCGCAAGTATTCCGATAAAAGAATACTCTATAAAGGGATCTCATTTTAAATGCCAAAGTGTAGATGCCCTCTAGAATCCATAGATTACCGATCGATTACTGTATTTCACATTCACTATATCTTAATGGTCGGCATTTTCTCGCTTTATTATGTAGATCACGCCATGGAACAAAGTGTTGGTGTATAGATACTATTAGATACGCACATCCCTTACCATCGATGTAAAACCATTTGATATGATCGGTTATTTCTGTGTTAAGCTCTGTAAAGGTTAAAAGGCCCTCTTATATATTTGGGGTGATGTTGAACTACGTACATCATTGGACTTTCTGAAATTGTATTCTATGGGGGCCCTACTTACGCAAACATCCTTTTTAAGTAAATGATTCTGGAAGAAGAGACCGTTACATTACGATGCCGATGGATACAGTATGCATCGTTACATCCATCATATTTTAAAGAAATGAAGTGATTAGTTCATTTTAAAATAATCAGAATGGAAGCTGACCATGTCAAAAGGCACGGCACATGGGTCATTTCTCTACAGTAAACACAGAGTATTTCTTCTCCCATTCTGTCTATTATAGTTCACATTTCAAGCGATCTAATTTCTATCATACCGGCCACAGCCGGCCATGCGATGGATAAGTGTAGGATAGAGTACGAGAAGCTGTACTCTTAGTGAATAGGAAATGTCCAAGGCCGTCAGGCCGCGGACATTTCCTATTCACTAAGAGTAAAAACTTCGAGTACTCTAGCATGCTTATCCTACAAGTTCAATTGTTTGTTATGATTGTGGTTACCAAATCCCCCCTACCACCCAACCACCCTACCAGAACTACCCCATCCATGATCAGTATTGCTTTGAGATGTACATTTCCTCACTTTCACTGATACATGGCTTGTAGTGAATGAACCTCACACAATATAGCCAATGGGTTTGGTGTATAATTTTAAGTACAAGTTTACGATTTTGTACATATTTTTCTACTACAACTCTTAAATTCTAAACAAAGAATTGGAGGGTTGGTGTGAGCTTATATTGCCATTTTCTGACATTGCTAATGTATGGGCAGGACTTTTATGGGGGTTACAACATTCAAGAAATTGTAAGGAATGCATGTAAATCTCTCTACATGGATTACCATTTTGTCAAAATATAAGTGTAATCCATTATAAACAATTCCAACTAGTTGAATAAGATATACTTCTCCCCACTGTTTACCATCATTGGACTCCGCATGACTCATTTTCCTGTGACACATCACATTTTCTATTTCAGGAATCATACTATGCTATATACAGCAGATCCTATCTGAGCCTCTGTGGCCGAGTGGGTAGAGCCTTCAACTCTACTTGCCAGCCTATACTTATGTGAGAGGTCCTGGGTTCGAATCCAGGCCAATCCTAGTTCGAAATTATTTGCAATAGATACCTGAGCGGACTCTTTAATGAAACAGTCCGCCCAGGCATCTGAGAGGACTCTTAGGAGCGGACTCTTTCATTAAAGAGTCCGCTCAAAATGCCCAAAGAGTACACCTGGAATTCAGGAATGTACTTTTCAGGCATGGGAGTCCGCCCAAGCCAATGCTGGGGAATAGGGACTCAACAGCAAGTGTAGGATAATGACACATAGCCTTTCATTCATGCTCATTCATGCGTCATAGGTCAGGCTCTTCGAACTGGCCATTTTTCTCCCTCCCATTATAAATCACCATTCATGGGGCATCGTTAATGTCCAGAGCAGGTAGAAACTGCACAGTTTTGATTCCAATTAGGCAGGTTTTAGACGCCCCTACTACTTTCCGGTCAATCAATGACTCTCAGCTGAGCTAGATTAAGAGTCGAATGCATTATTGAAGATCATATAGCGTGTCCCTCTAGTGGCGTCAAGACTTGGCTGCGTTTGATTGTCAGGTTCAAACATGACAATTTAGTCATTATGGATGTTTGATATTGGTTTATATAAATTTTATATATAATAAGGAAGGCTGAAAAATACCAGCGGGGTTTGTTGGTTGCTGCAAGGCCAAAACTATTGCCTCCCTACGGTGAGGGGGCATGTACACACACGCAAATTTACTTCAATATTACAAGGTATCAATTACAGGTCGATATCAGACTTCACCGCCAACATACTATCATCTGATCAGATTGGCCTCCATGCAGTATCTCAAGGAGGAAGCTATAAACCGAGCCACTATATATAATAGGCTGCTAATCCTGATGCAACATCAAAGGAACGAATCCGCCCTTCCCGAATGTTCTAGACATGTCCTGGACTGAAGTCACACATAATTGCCCTCTTGTAATATTTTGTTTGTTTTAAATGTGTTTACTAGTATTCAGCCAAGAGACATGTTGTTATACACTTTTCTCAGTATTAGCTGATGGAAAAAAGCAAAGCATAGGATTCGTTACAGCAATTGTAGTTTAACAAATACATGTTATAATAGTAGAAAGAAGGTTTTCATGATACTAAAAAATATCCAGAAAATTCCGCTTTAACAATAAAACTGTTATATCTTAAACAAAAAGAATAAAATCGAAGCAAAACAAGTTAAGAATCATCACCCGGATATAATCATCATTTTGCTACTATCCAGGGAGAGGCTAATTAATCCAAAAAAGTAATCAACATCCAAAAACATATTCCTGAATCATTCAGATCAAAATCAATGTAAATGCCTCATCAACCGAAAAGGGCTAAATTAGATTTTCGGGGTCTGGAAAATTCCAGATATTTAATGTTCTATTGAACGCGTTTGTACAGATTTTTTTCACCTCTCTTTTAAAGACCCTGCCATCATCCAAAGTTGTTACCTCCATCGGTAGAGAGTTCCAAAAGGCCATGACACAGCCGAAAAAGCTCTTTCTGATTTTTGATCTCAGACCTCTTTAAGAGGTCTGAGATCAAATGAGTCACTATGAAATGTGCCAATCATTCTTCATCTGATAACATTTGTAGCTGTATGTAAGGTGTTAGAGCTTAGATATGACATCAGGGGAGCATGCCATATCTAACTCACTGATCAGTGATACATTTCGCACTGTTATGCCAACACCTCAGCCTCTTCACCGAATGTCACTCATTTTCTAGTAACAAATCACATTTGCTCTTAATCGTGATTTACTTAATTCCTTAAAATCAGAACTAGCATCGTTGATATTGACAGAACATGAAATCAATAGCCATGTATCATGATTATAATCCATGAAGACGACTCATAAACATTGTGAAATGCCTAACTCACGAGAATACTTTTCCTAATGGTCTGCGCCAATAAGCTCATCTTCTAATAGAGGAAATACACCCGAACATTATTTTTTTCTATCAAACAAGCGCTCTTTCATTTGATCATGCCTCCTGATATTCATTGATTCCCCCTGAAATATGTTCAGATTTTCACAGAAGCTTACATGTTCGGTTGGTGTATGTATCAAGAATTGCTAGTTAACAAGTTAATAAATTGACATCGGACACAAGTAATTCGGTCTGAGAATCGTTTCCATTGGAAACGCCAGGTATATAAATTAAGTTGACACTAATTGTAAAGTTAAATAGATAAACCAAACTTAACTTGATAATTTCTTAACTTAGTACTTGTTTCTTTTCGCCAGGGTGTCAATGCTAGTCTAACATTTCTCATATGGTAACTATGTTGAGGAATATTATCATTAAGATTATGACAGGTAGAGAAAATGGTAAAAAATCGTTGCAAACGCCTATAACACAGGGGAATAAAATCGTACATTTGGTGTAAATCAATGTTACGAATCCTATAGCCATTTCTCCTACTCTCCACACCAAAGCAAAGTCTAAGGCAATTATTCTGTTGTATCTGTAGCCTATTTGAGTCCTTATCACATGCAAGATCAATCAGTAAAGATCCAAATTCGAGAACAGGTAATATATAAGTTTTAATACAATCGCCAACGCAGTTGATGTAGGGGAAATTAACTTTTCTCGTGGGCCGCAATCAAGAAGTTAACGGTAGTTAACATTGCTGTCATGACCGGTGTCGGATACCAATGGTAGTAACGGATATCAAATGCCCATCAACATAGATTCTCATCCTTATGCAAAGGTCATCCAGTTATATCTTACCTGAGTCATCCCTATTCTGTCAAAGTGTTATTTGTTGAAAACACTGAAAAAACCCTAGTTTAGTACCAATAAGTATTCCAACTGGATTCTCAGCTATTATGACAAAAGAAATCGTATTGCCAAATTCAGAATCAACTGGAACAGGAGAAGCTCCAACTAGATCGCAGAACAGCAGAAATTTATTCCGTTAGGCATTGCAGGTTTTCATAGTATTGACTGACCATGCATGACTCTAAATAGTAGCAACTTCAGCATCCAGACCAGAAACATTTACTGCAACACAGAGAACAAGAAGCAGTTATTATTCTATTGCTGTTTTAAAGGTAAATACCAGCGTCGTCAGCACTGTAGCAGGCGGGAATCCAAGAAACTAATGCATGAACAAATATATTTCAGCTGTATATATAACTTTTTTTTAGTTCATTGACCCCCTATTTATTTTAATTGGGAGGGTAGAATAACATGTCAGCTATGTATATGCAGATTTTAAAGAAAATTGCATGATTCAATCATCTGCTATTGGGGGAAATACCTGGTTTTCCCATAGGCGTCTATAAGGAACAGTAGTAAATTTCAGCAGTCCCTGACACAAAAACCTTTACACACCTTTACACATTTACCTTACATGTAACCCATGGTCAAGTGACAATTATCGTTATGTATAAGAATATAATATCCTGACTCTTATTGATGTGGCACTTTTATTTGCGGTTATACGGTAATCAGTAGGGCAGATCTGGTGTTACATAACACAGCCATGGAGCTGCACCAGTGAGGTGTTAAGGATAAGTGGCATGTGGTCCTTGAGGAATTATTGGAAAGAAGGCAATCACACTTTTGATCTTAAAGCCAGCAGCAGGCCAAGAAGCAGAACAAGAACATTAATTAATTGAGGTAACTCTAATTTGATCTTAAGCCATGCACTCCTGCTTATCTGAGATTAACAACTCCAACCTCCACACACATCAGATCCTTATCAATGATGGACATATGTCTACTCAAAAACATAATTGACAGATTATCGTAAATCTGCCAATAAAAATGATAATGATATAATGTAAAAGGCTATATTGTAAATAGAAAAGAGGCTATATTGTTATAGAAGAGAGGATATATATCTATAATTATAACTATAATTGCATTTAATTAAAGTCAATTTGTAACACACTTAAACTTATCGAGGTGAAAACGACCGGAAAACAGCATGTTCGAGTCTTGGAGCACACTTGTGCAGCTAACATTCACAAGGACTGACACAGAATATGGCGAGCCAGCGGCCAGCATGCTGTGACGTCAGTGAATACTATGGTGTCATAGTAGTATAAGGATCTGGTGTCTGAGGCAGGTCATTACCAAAACCCACCGGGGGCAGAGATCACGGGGGTTTTAAGAAAGGGTTTGCATACTCTTCACTTGATTACTCCAAAGAATTATGAAGGATTTTTCAACCGAGGAATACTGGAGGCCTATAATCACGAGTAGGGGTGCGTAATAACTATATTGGTCTCTTTATTTCTTAGCTTTACAATGGTCTATATCAATGATGTGTTAGACATTTAGTATTACACAATCTCTTTTTGGATGATATTTCTATTGCTCTATCTCACGGAAACAATTGCAGTAACTAAATATTAAAATTAATACTAGATAGAGTGTTGGTATCACGAGTGTACCAGATGATTTTCTTGGGCATAAAAGCCTATTGCCTATACGCACAAGTTTAAATGACATAACGATGATATTAAATTTCAACTTATCTTATCTAACAATACTGACTGTTCTCGAAGCTTTCCTTTAGAAACAAATTGTGTTTGTCGATATCCAAACGACTTTGTTCCCAATGTAACAGGATTCCAAGTTAATTTGATTTGGATTCTTTTCTTTAACTTCTTAGGTGACATCATTTTGGCAGGGTGATATTTAGTGTCGACCTTAGGTAACATCCATAGCAGTTAGCCTTATTATAATATGACGAAAGATAATTACACCTGCCAAGTGCTATGCATCTCGTTGCATGATTGGCAAAAATATCTCCATATTCATCATAAATGACCTGTCACCCAAACTGCCTAGTAATGGACCAATTGTGTGCGGATGTCACTTTTGCTTACTAGAGATTTGTGTCGTGTCATTCTCGTAGAAGTAATTTGATACGAGCATGTCACTTAGTAACTATAGAATAATCCATAAATACTAGTGTCCATATGATTCGACTTACTCCAGCGGGGTCCATAATGTGTAATTAGACCTTAATAGTGTATTATACAATTACTCCCGGCTCAAGAGTTACTCATTGACATGTTGTATATGGCCAATTCCACCAATTTGACAACATTTGGCCCCCAACCGTGGAAAGGGATAAAATGGGCTTAAATCAAATTAATTACCAATAATTTGATTATTTTTTTTGATTGGATGGTTCTACCAACCTGTGGAACCACATTTTTGGCATTTTTAGCCCAATTTTTTTATTTTTTTTTATTTCAAAATCCCATTTTGAGGGCAAAAATCGTTTTTTTAAACTGCCATTAGTCCATGGAATTGCTAAATTTCTAAATAATCTTCAAAATTGAACATTTTTATTTATATGTTGTGATAGTAGGTTACGTGAATATGATCTTTGAAAAAAAAAATTGCAAAAAAAATATTTTTTGGCCAAAAGCCATCAAAATAATGAAAAAAAAAATGTGGGTACCCCTGATGAAGATTAACGACATCCCTGTCAAATAAAGTGGAATTTAAAATTTAAAAAAAATGAAAATCACCCAATAATCACAAATAATGATAAAACTCACAGGATTTGATAGGTAATGATCATTAAAAGTATTGGTTAGAGTTTTACTTGGACCTGAGCACACAAAATGCATGGTGCCAGCCTCATGTGGGAACCCAGGGTGATGAAGATTAACGACATCCCTAGATTAATGATTTTATGGTTTTTTGAGGAAGCAATTTAATAATGAACTTTAAATTTGCTATTTATTATTAATTATGAGTAATATCAGTCTATAAATATCAATACTTAGAATTTCCGACTAGGTTTTACATGCTTATTGCAGGAAAATGGGTTTTGAAGATTAACGACATATGTGAAGATTAACGACATACAAATGTGATGTGTCACGGGAAAATGAGTAACAATTACTATCGTTTAACGTTCGTAGATGGGGAAATAATTACAGTAGAAAGTTGTGTTATACAGGAAACGAACCGCAAGGATGTCAGCATTACTGTGAATTTTGAATTATTAAAATCGGATGAGAATTGATGAGACTATGGCTCTGATAAATGCATCTTTATCTTTAAAAATGTTAAAATATGCAGTGGTCACGATATGCAGTGCATAAGACATTTTTGCTAAAATAACATTATTTTGGGAGATAATTTCTGAAATATGGACATTAGATACATGAAAGTATATATGGGATGAATCGTCATCCTCTGGCCGATGCATCTGTATATGTAGATTGTCTCTATTCTTAAAACTGACAAACATATAACAAGCTAAGGGTACAGAGCAGACAGTAAAAAGCTCTAAAATCGCTATTTTTTCATGATTTTATGTCGTTAATCTTCATTTGCTCCCCATAGCAATGTCTATACATGAGAGTATCCTGAAATTAATATATTGCATTTATAACATTCAAAATTAATATATTATGAAGTTTAAGACACAAGTCCTTACTGGAAAAAAACATTAGTGTCTGGTAAGATGTTATCACTTTTTGAATCGAATGGTTTTCTACTCTATTTATATTTATATTTGTATTACTTTGTTGGGCTCTGCACATAAGTGAGGCAGAAAATATATCCTTCTTTCCAGGCTCAATTTGTGATAGATTTTTATTCTTTAACTGTCATTGTTCATTTTATATTAATTTCGCAGTCTATTCCTACACAAATTATATGATATGGTGCTAGATAAAATGAAAATATTAACCTTAGTTGCATTTTATATTCTTATTCACATGATATGTCGTTAATCTTCATTCTGTTTTTGGCCTTTTTCCCTATTTGGGAGCTATTTTCCGACCCCCCTGTAAAAAAATAACTAATAATCAGAATGGTTCCATGATTGGCAGTTCAATACACATATATATAAGGTTCATAAAAAATAACAACTCATCTTATTAATGCAAGATTTTATTTTGGGGTTCTGAGGGGGGGCTAGGGGCCCAAATGTTGTCAAATTGGTGGAAATGGCCATATGGACCATGCAGTGGTGTCATTGTAATTTTTTTTATATAGAATGAATCGAAATGCTTTATGTGGTAAGGATAATTCACGGATATTCGGACTCTTAACTGTGTAACCGGATCTCTCTCTTGACTGGCTATTGAGAGAAACAAAATCGGAAAGTAATGAGTTAGTATATTGAGTTATTTCAAGGGAAAATTCCCTAATAATTCTCCAAGTTGAAAACAATATTTTGTTGCCATTGTAAAAGTCTGGTAAATGCAGTTGAGTATCGGCAAATTTCGCATCTTCCTCATCTGTATGATATGTCATAGAGATAAGACCAATCGGGGGAGTCATCATTATTCGTAGCCATATTTACTCTAAGTTGTTAATTACTAGTCGGAAGTAGAGGGAAAGTAGCCTAAAAGCTATCGATGAACTGGTTAGTAGAGTAAGATTAAGCAACCAACATATCCTCCACCCTAACCTCATGTAACCTATCTCTGCCTAACCAGGTCACTATATTATGTTCATGTATGTTATGCATAGGTAATAAGGGAGCCTGCGGGAGATTGAAACCACCATTCATAGGTCAAGTTTGTACCTAGCTATCATTAAACAACGAGAACTCAAGATTTATGTAGATAGGTATTTATTCAAGTTTGGGGTAATTAGTTGATATTATTATGATTAACACTTGTCCTTGACCGAAGGTGTTGGTAGAGTATAATAGGACACTTGGAGTACACAAATATATATAGATATACCCCGACAGCTTGTACACTGAACAGCCCCTACGTAATGTAGGAGTAATTAAAGGATATTGTTTTTACATAATATAGCAGTCTGTTTTACGGGAGGGATTTCGCGTGCTGGTGTCTCTATGGTCAGTGCAGAGTGAGGGCGATGTAGTGTTTGTGTCCAGGAATTTAGCCCGCTAGCTATAGGCCTGCAGGATATTATTTTATTTTCTGTTTTTGTTCTTATAGTTGTCGTTTTTCTCATTTTTAATGACTGCCCACCACCCCGCCCTGGTTCCCACACTCTCTCTTCCTTGTTAATGTTTGTGTGTAATACCTGCTCCCTACAGTAGTGGCCGACGCCACTACCGTGGGGGAGCAGGGAGAGAAGCATGAGCCTACTAATCGTGCATGGTGGTAGTGGCGAGTGGTGCTGTGTGCAAAAGTTTGAATGGAATAGCCATAGGACCAAAAGAAGTGCTGATCCTGATGTCCGTGTACCATAAAAGTATGTATTCCTCCAGTAAAAAATGTATTATACAATTATAACTTTCGATTGACACCAACGAGTTTGCCGTACGTGTTGTTAAAGTTGGTGAACTGGTCGAGACATATGACCTAGACATAACTGGGAAATGACCAGGATATCCTGCGACAGCTTCAATTTTTAGTTCAGTGGCAATCCGCCTCTTCTCAGAGGGTGGGGGGGTCGCTAGTGGTCCAGCACCTGGAGTGTGGCCAGCTAGGTAGCGTGGTAGTACTTGGTGTCTGAGTGTCTAAGTCCATCCCGAGTTCCGGTTCAATGAGGAGGAATTATCCTTTGGATAATTCCTACCCCATCATGGCCCGGGCCTATGTCACTAGTAAACTATGCATTGATGTTTAATCTGAGTTCTTTATTTGAAAACTTACATATATCTTGGCTGTACTGAAATAAAACTTTAGGTATGAACTATTATAACAACGTTAGTTGTATATAGAACTTGCATTGAAGTGCACCAGTACTAGTATACTAGGCCTCGTTCCTTAGATTGGTATTGTTTGTAGGGCCCTATACTGTAGGTCTGAAATCCAAAACAGAGATATCTGTTATATCTGTGGGAGCCTTATCTGAAATCTTGTTATTATTCGTCAGCCCTGTCATGTAATAGTTGCGAAGGATTATATGCATATTAACTTTAACTAGTTTGAGAGACCACGACATGGTCAATTCTGTTCTTTATGAAGTTGAATAAATGTAAAGAAAAAAATATTCTAACTTCAATTTTCTCGATAAATAATATACCTTACATCCAGTTCGAGGACAAAACTGAGTTCTTCTGAGGTGTTTAAAATGAAGCTAACTTCAGTTGAAAGACAGTAAAGTGTAGTCTGATGAGCCTTTAGCCCACGATAATTCAGTTATTTGCCCGTGTTCAGGCAAACAAATGATACACTTATACGTCCCTCAATATATACGGATTCTCTGAAAATGGGACATCAGGAAATGATCAATTGCCCGTCTAAAGGATTGTGCTCTATTTTCTTTTATTTCTTCACTCTTTTAAAATGGTCGACATATTCGCCTAATGAGACCTCATGGTGCCCTCACAACTGTTATAAAATGACATCCCACTCGTATATTCCTACTGTGGGAACACGAAATAACATAAAAGGGGGTCGGCGCGAAAATTGATTGCTCTGTATTCAGGCATTGCAATCGGATTTAAATTAACGAAGTTCAGATATGTTTCATACGTCGATAACACATTTCATGTTCGTTCAGACTTTGAGCATACATAATTATTTAGAATGGACGTAAAAAAAAAGGTGTAGTCAGAGAAGTCCCATGCATGCATGGGCAGGGTCAAAAATCAGCAGAGCTCATCTGACAGTGTCATACCTAATGGCTACGATGGCAATGTAACTTAAAATGTATATTACCTCCTGAAATACATCAAATGGACCAGCTGTTGGAGCCGATACATGGTCCCATGAAATGGGGACTGGGCCTGCATTAATGAATGATAAAACAATTGTATGGAAGGATTATCGGAATTGTTCCCTTGCGTTCCGTTCTGTACATACAGTTGGCAGGCATTTTTTACCCCCGCTCACATATAAGGTACAATGAGACAAATGTTGCCGTTCTCAACACTCTGTCATCCACATGAAGCCTAAGGTTAATTCTAGTTGGTGAGTGTTGGGAGGCACCTCCGTAGCTATGCTCCTAAGAGTACTCAATATAATCTAATTTGGATTTCTCTGTACTTTAAAGTCAACATTCCGTTGTGATATTCAATTCCTGTTGAACCATAATGATTTGCCTGTTAAATGCTCGTAAAGCATTAACAGGCACATACTTTATTTTAGCGATCGGTGAGATGGCTAGTGAGAGGACTTCCATTGCTTGAATTTAAACCTAGGGCCAGGCAGGCAGGTAATCTTGTATATTAGTTATTAGGCCGTCTTGTACTTCCATTTAGAAGAGAGGTACAGTATAACGTACAGAACCCATGCATATGTCACCTTTTTTGTGTGCAAATCTTAGCCTTTATACTGTGCCATTGCTGTGCCACATAGTCTAGCTTCGGAATATCAAAATATTTGGGTATAGGTGCATAAATTTCATGTTAAGTTACCTGATGTATGTTCACTTAAGTGTGAAAAGTTACAATCTCCACGTGACTCACGTAAATCCTGGTGCCAAAACAGGACACGTAAGAATCGTAAATTCAAGTGACACGTACGTTACATGGTTCACGTAAAGTTAAGTGACACTTAAAGTTACGTGAAATTGGCAAGGAGCTGTGGGTAAAACGACAAATACGCTATCTGGATTTTACTACAGAAGTACGACACACTTCCACCGGAAACAAGATGGCTGGGAAAATGGGCACTGATGCAGTAATGTCTTGCTCTTGTTTATTTGTAATTCTCCCTATCTGTTGGGATTGACAGATGTCGGCAAATATAGTACATCATGAAATCAATTTGGAGGATCCTTTCCCCCCACTTACTTCACATAGTGACATTTTTCTGGATCTTGTTAAATCTTTTTAAAACCATCTGTTCAAATTTGTTGGCAAGCTTGGTGGAACAGTGTGTTTGTGGGTGGGTGGGGGTGGGGTGGGGGTGGGGTGGTGGATATGGGGGTGCATATATATATTTTTTTTTAATAAATTGTATTGGCCAAAGTTTCAAATGCGTGATAATTCTCATCTGCCAAGTAAGAATATTGGTAATATGTTTTACATCGAGAGAAATACAGTAGGCCTATATTTTAATGAGTAATTTTAACTTTTAAACATGGGATGAACAGGTTTGTTACAAATGCGGATTATAATGGGACAAATTCCCAGTTAAATTTGCATCTGTACCATCACATGTTCTGTAATATACATATAGGGATATAACACATATCGGCCCCGACATGAATATATAGAATCAATCATTATCAATCAAGCAAATCATTTTTAAATCAAATCAATATTTTTTTTAGTTTTTGTGGGCATTTTTAAAACACATCGAAACAGCTCGCACATAAAAACAATTAGTTAACATTAGCAAAATTCTATTAGATTTTGTTCAGGTATAGGATTTATGTGATGTCTTTGCTGTGAAAAATAATAATCAACCTATATGTATATATATGTGGTCTAGAGCCAACTCTCAAACGAGAATAGATTACATTTTTGTGTCAAACAACATTGCAAATCTGTCATCGAGATCGACTGTAGAATCTAACCCTCATTCTGATCATAAGGAAATTTCTGTATTTGATACAAAATGAAGCCCGAGGGGGAAGAGGGTTCTGGAAATTCAACTCATCTTTGTTGGAGAATGATATTTTTTGAACAGGTGACGAAGAGCTTGTTGCCTCGTCCCAATGTAATAGTCTCTCTGAGAAATTAAGATGGGATTTTTTTAAATCAAAAGTTAGAGAATTAGTCATTAACATCAGTAAAAATCAAGCAAAGGAAAGAAGAAAACGAGATTCAGTGTATACGCATAGAATTAATGAGTCAGGTGAAATTAGCATATTAAATGCTGAGCAAACGAGCGAGAAACAAATTATATTATTAGAAATGAAGGAGCAAGATTTAAAAAAGGCTGAAAGAGCACTAGTTCGCTGAAAAGCGAAATGGGCAGTTGACGATGAAAAACCGACCAGATATTTCTGTAGTTTAGAAAAATATAAAGCGAGCAAAAAAAATTATCTCTCAGTTGAACATTAATGGGGTAATGGTATCAGACCAAAAAGAAATATTAGCTGAAGGTGAAAAATTCTATTCTATGTTCTACGCAGAAGGAAAAAACAAACCAGGTAGTGGCAGAAGAATTCACAGACCCAGATACAGCAGTACAGCTGGACGAAACAGACAATGAAATATTGACAAGACCTATATTACCTGGGGAGGTGGAAAAGATAAATCCCCAGGGTGCGATGGTTTCACAATTGAGTTCTATCTGGCCTTTTGGCCTATTATTGCAGATATGTTTATGAGAATGCTATAGTGTTGCTTAGAGGAAGCTGAAATGATGTGTGAGCAGAGGAGAGGTCTCATCAATATTGTTCCGAAGAAAAATAGCGATAATACTTTCCTGTCCAACTGGAGACCGATCACTCTGGATTATAAAATTATTTCGAAGGGTATCGCAAGTAGATTAAATGACATTTTACCTAAAGTTGTTGGAGAAGACCAATATGGCTTTGTCAAAGGTCAATATAGGTACAGCCATATGCAGAATTGATGATGTTATTTCTCTATTAGAAAAAAGACAAGAGCAAGGCCTAGATTTTACCAAAGCATACGATTCAATTTGTTGGAAATTCTTAGAAAATACCTTGTGATCACATGGCATATATCGCGTGGATTAAAACCCTTATGGGGAACTCGGTGGCAACCTTTAATAATAATGGTTTTTCATTGAGATGGTTTGATGTGAGAAAGGGAATGAAAGGACACCCCATCTCATCTTCCCTCTTTATTTTGTGTGTCGATCTCGGGGGGAGAGTCAAAACTAGTGCAATTCGCAGATGATCTTATAGTCCGCCAAAAATGAATTTTCCTTACACAGAATTATCCAAATGCTCGACAGATATGCTATATCCTCAGGGTTAAAATTAAATACAATGAAGTCGAAAGGTTTTAATATTGGCAAGATTGAGCTATCAAACAGAGAAATTCTCAAAATAGACTGGACAAACAGAATGAATGTACTGGGTGTGACTCTTCTCTCCCCACGAAATTAAACATCAACGAATGGTGAGCTACTTTTAGAAAGAGCTAAATCTATTATTAATCAGTGGAAAAGTCTTACTATCAAAGGCAGAGTGTTAGTGTGTAATGTCTTCCTTCTTCCTATATTTCAACACGCTCTTGCATACATTGTCTTGTCAGGCAAAATACAGAAAGAAATCCATGGTATTATGATGGAATTTGTTTGGCAAAATAAGATTCACACAATAAGCACAGCCTTCTTAGTGCAGAAGGCAGAAAACGGTGGACTAGGGCTAAGAATGATAGAAGAAATAATCAAAAAGGAACAGACTCAAATGGGTACAAACGATAATTCAAACAAATGCAGGCAGATCGAGCTTTTAGAGCAATGGCCTCTTATTCCGCAACCATGAGTTGAAGACTTTTAAGCAGATATATGCCGAAGAAAGTTCGTAATGGCTTCTATCAAGAGGTGTTTAAAATATGGAATAAACACTATTATAGCAAAGCCCCTACTTCAACCACCGAAATATTGAGAGAAAGATTGGTCTAACAGATTGATAAAAAAAAAGAAAAATGTTTCATTATCAAAGCTGGGAGATGAAAAGCATCATATGTGTAAGGGATCTGTTAAATCAGCAGGGAAAATTGATGTCAAACCTGGAAATTAAAAGGCAATATGGTTTCATTCCTGATTACCACTTGATGCGAGACCTACCCTACAGAATGGCTGGATATTTATAGCATCTTCCCCTTCTTGCGAAGACAAAGCGAACATAGATATAAAGATTAATGGTCGGAGCTATGATATTTTAACCTCTACTAGCAAAATGATTTACAACGCACTATTCGAAGGTATGAAGGTAGAAATAAATAAACTCAATACATGACAATCCCCATTGGATCTGAACAAAGAAGAGTTCAGCCAAATAGAATGGAAAAAAGTGTTTCTTAACCCATACAGAACATCATGTGAAACCAGATTTCAAGTGCTACAATATAGAATTATCCACAGAACAATTACTTGCAATTACTACCTGAAAAATTCCACCTTAGAGAAATCAATAGTGTGTTCCTTCTGTAACGAAAAGGATGATATAGTCCATTTCTTTATATTATGTCATAATACGACGAACCTATGGAAAAAAGTGTTTAATTTTATAGACTCCACAGGCTACCTCGATGAAGACATAGGAGGAAATAGAATATTTCAAAGGAATATAAAAGACGAGTTTGAAGCTGCAAAAATAAATATCATGTTTGGGTTTGATCGAAGAGGCATACAGGTTAAGATTATAAACTGGATCGTGCTCATGTCCAAGGCCTTTATACATCGTCAAAAACTATTCCATAGAGGAATCTTAGAGTGGATTGTTACGAACTAAGATCTAAAATATCAATCATATTATGTCAGAACAGGTTTGTAGCAGTCGACAAAGAAGAAAACATACTGTGGAAAAAGCTACATGCAGATCTATCTGCTCTGATTGAACAGAATAAATAGAAACTCAGAAAATGTCAAAAGTATATCACGCCAAATTTAGCGTAGAAAAATACCATGTTGTTTTTTCTAAAAAAAATATACTCGAGAATAAATCAATGGGAACACCCTAATGGTTGAGCAGAAAGAAAAAAGTGAGTTGTTAAATCTCAATGTCACTCACTTGAAGAGAAGGATTTGTTGCCAAGATGAATAAAATAGCAGATGCTTTAAAAAACCCAAAAAACCCTAGGCAATTTGTTCTCAATGCAGCACCAAGTCTGGTTATGTTCTCACTGCCTCAAAGCTGCCGTGGGTTGATTGGCTCAGATGTCGCACGTAGATGAACCACGCACCCCTTGGTTCAAAACAAAGTACATGTAGTTCCCAACTGGAGTCATTCAAACTCACATTTCAATAGTTTTCGATCATATGGACGGTAGGAAACATTTAAAATCTACTATATATATCTGGTGGGTAGAAGTGAAGTAATCTTGAACCAACCTTGTTTCCACCCATTCGCTCGTTCTCCATTCATCTCCAAGCTATTGACTTCCTATGACTTCTGACATGTGAAGGATAAGAGTAGTATATATAAAGTGCAGGTTTGAGAGACGCAAATTTGCTTGAGACAGGCTTTTTGAAGGGGGGTCCAGGGCTAACCCCCTTACTATCCCTTATTGATGGGAATCTTAAAGGTCTTTGTATATTTCCTGGAAATGGTGTTGTTGTAGGAAATAACTTTCATCGAATTGTAAATCATTGTAAATCACCTGGCGTAGACAATGCAGGTCAACTTACAAGTGTTCAGTTTGAATAAGGCTAACCATCCTTTAGGAAGCTTCAGTTCGTACGAATAAGGATATTTGTAATACCCAAACTGTTTATTGAATGGTTTAGCCTCAATGAAAGCCTTCAACAGCATTAACAACAACAAGTATGAGAGCATTATAGCTTATTTGTGTATATGTTTAATAATGGTCATCCTGGGACCTAGATATGGGGAAAAATAATATATATTCCCTGCAAGTGATTTAAAATGTCCTCTTGAGAATAAAATGCTATTTCTATACCGAAGGCAATTTGCAAGAAATTGTCGTGGACATAAAAGGAAACATAAGCCAGTGCACATATCTCAAAAAGGTCAAAATACCCCCTGGATTCATAAAGATAGGGATTTGGCATAAGACAAATTATCCTTATTGTTTGCATTGTAAAGCTACAAACTCAGATTATTTAAATCCAAAACACAATCTTCTACATTATATTTCACTATTACTACTATTCTGACCGAGGTACTTAAATTCTAAATGATTTTTCCTCTTCTCTTTAGTGAATAATGATTCCCATAGCAAGCCCAAGCAGATCGAAATGTTGTGTACTCTTTACTCTCCTACAACATTAGAGCTACCTTATATACATACATATTATGCCTCATAAGGCTCTTATGGAACAACTGCAAATGTGCAAAAAGTGCTGCCTATTTCCTACTATTATAAAATTGTCAATGTTGTATGGAAATAAAAACGATTATATATAAGCTCTGTCATTTAGGTGATTACACTAAATATAAGGCCCATGACATGGACACTTATAAAAATATAAAAATTCTACCCTTAATCCCAATTGTGTAAGTTTTATTTGTTATACTCATATTTTTTAGAGATTAAATTTGATTTTTAATCCAAATTACTGATGTATCCATGACAACCAACTAATGCTCCATTCTTTGGTAATGTCATCACTCTGATTATAGACAAGATGTTTCCTCATTCACGATGTCTTCCAATATCATGCCGAAATTGGTAATTCTTTTACCATTTCAACCCTTGACTCATACTGTTTTTATTCCTTGTGACAAAGTTAGGATCACACATAACATGGTATATATCAATAGATGCAGAAATGTGTTTACCACAACTTGAAGAGATAAAATTTGTTTTTATCAAGTTTTCATGAAATGGGAGAGGTTTGATTGCCACAAGGTCCTTATCTTTTCACAATTTCAAGATTTGTCAGAAACAGCTGCCATGGCAACTTGACCAACGAACATAATTTCTAAGAAGTGACAGTTGCAACAAACTGTTTCCAACATTGTAAGCTCTAATATATATACATTTACAGAACTCGTATACAAAAATTAAAAATTATCAGGGTTCATTTGGAGGGATGTCTGGAAACATAATGTTTATGGGCATAATTTGGCGACTCAAGCTATAGGGCCTAGATATAATATTCTTACATGGTCATAAGGATAACCCTTATAATTTCTAAGAATACCTCTTATAACATTGGACAAATAGCTGAGAAAATGAGTGTTTAAAGACTCTCCATAGGGGCTCACGAGCTGTTTCTTCTAAGCTAGGAAGTTGGAGGTGTTTGGTAGGTTGGGCCTCGTGGGACATCATGGAGTATGACAGTTTACCTGAATATGGTAAAGAAGCATCTTACTCTTTAGCTATATTCACCCTGTAATAATATGCCATTGGATTTATCATTGATCCTTATAAGGGTCCATACTTATTATTTCCGTCAACACTTAAACTCAGTAACCAACATGACAGCCTATTAATAATCTTATAATGAGATCGCAATGTCCCTAAACTCAGTGTTGGATCAAAACATGAAAGGGATGAACAAAGAACTTATTGATCGATTTAGCTAGCTGAGAATGCAGCATTGATTGTCAGCTTATTTGTTTCGACCAGGATAACTTTAATGGGTTTTAAATGGGAATTTCAACCAATCTTAGACCTCATAACGCCTATATATAAAGCTCAAGAAGGGTTTTTTTGGGGTTATGTTCTTGGAATCTATGATGTTATCAACCGTTTTTCTGTTCTGTACAGTTCCGTTGTCCTTTTCCGGAGGACACTATATATGGGTCAGATTTTCAGAAAATGTACAACTCACCTTCACCAATCTTCTCAAATAACCCAAATTTCAGACGAAAATAAAGTTCAAAATTCAGTTCAACCTAACGAAACAGATTGCTAGAATCAATGCAATGCCAACTATTCTCGGATTTACCTAGCATCGACCAAATTGCAGCCTAATTTAGAAGCATTTACTAAATGTATACAGCTGCTAATTGTGCATTTTCTGAAAATCTGACCCATATGTGGTTTGTGAAGTTATCTGGGGTGAAAACATGATTTTGAGGCCCTTTTTGAATCAGGATCTTTACACTATTTATAGCCTGGGAAAGCCCCTGTTCGCAAGTAGAAGAGATTGAGGTCATGCCTTTATGTCCCACCGTCCTCGGCAATGTGGGATTCCCTAGCAATGCGTCCTGCTAGAGTCCCTAGCAACAGGAAAGAGAGGGAGAGTGATCAAAATTTGAAAATGAGACGGATGAGTTATGCCTGTGCCTCTCTCTCCCCACCCCTCCCCAGCCTCCCTCTTAGATCCCCCTCCTCCTCCGTTTCCTCCCGTACTCCTCCTCCTTGTCCCCAAACAAGGCAGGAGACAAGGCACAAATGTTTAACTGTAGCTAACTGTGTACGCCTATGGGTGGCTATGTGTAGGGAGTGCATGTCCGCTGACCCAGGGATATGTACATGTATGCATGCAGGCTGTGTGGCCGGGAGGTCGGTCTATCCACTGCCCACAACAACCAAGCCATACACCCGACATCCAGGGCATGGATAAGCCCGGGACATGCACCTTTGTCTCACTATTAGTAAGTGTAATCAAGTTATTCCTTCTTATGGTTTATAACTACAGTTGCCTCTTAAATGTGCGTCGTTGCCGACCTCGCCATACACACACATACGCGGCCAGTTGTTTATATTCCCCTCTTGCCTCAGGGTTGCATGTGCATGCCCTCATTTAATATGCGTGACATCACTGAGTTAAGGGTCTATATGGCAGACTGTCACTCAAATGTACAAGAGGACGAGAGCCAGGTGAGGGGCAGGGGGAGGGCGGGCGGAACTGTCAATCATATTGTAGAAGCATCTAACTAACTGCCAATCAAGTCCCATGACTGGGAATAGAAGGACTGTCAATGAAACTCACTTGAGTGTACTATCGTCGAAGTGCGAAATGTATGACTGATCAAGTGAATTAGATATGGCAGGCTCTCCTGATGTCATATTTAAGCTCACACACAGCTCACACACATTATCAGATTGATCTGATATCAGTGACTGGCACTTTTGGCTACGAAGCAATTGTTCTCAGGCCATAGTCCTGAGAAACAAAAAGTAATATATATGTGATCGGGCGATGCAGCCTGAATTCCACTTCAATCATGACAATGAAAGGATCTCTCAAGGTAAATTCATGGATGAGCAATCCACATTTAAAAATAAATCCAATAAATCTTTATTTTCTAATTAAAACTAGTTTTTAAGGATTGGGATTTAGCCACCAATAGAAATATAGTATTAACCCTTTTGTCCCTAAAGGGGTCGTTTTCGACCCATGTGAGATGTTTTTTTCAACAGCATTATTATATTTATTTCAAATTAAATAAGTAATGAAAATGATATGTATGGGAAGCATAGATTCTCCACATTGCATAACAAGCGTTACCATGACAACGCCATGACAAACACTATTTTAGGTCATGTGACCATCACTGCTGTTTCCTTGCTACAAAAAAAAGATATCTAAACAGAAAAGGGGACTCAAAATTGCAATATAATAAGTAATTTTAGAAAGAAAATGCATAGAATGAACTAACTAATATCTCAGGCATCCATTTTCATCCTTAAACTAGAATTATCAAAATTTGATAAGAGAAGAATGGAGGTTCTTTGAGGTTGGGTCGAAAACGACCCCATTAGGACAATATGGGGTAAAACAAACCCTTAACATTAGGGTAGGAGAGAACCCCTACCCACTATACAATAAGCTAAATTTGAGGTATTTTAGGTAGAATTTCTTGAGCTTTCTGAATCTACAGAGAAAACAGCTGAAAAGGCAGAATAGAATTATTCCCCAAACAGGCCGTTTCTATGGTAACTGATTTTTTTTTTCTCTTTTAGCAAAAAAATTGGTTTTTAGGGTTTCATTACTACACTTTTATCCGGAATGTGACCAAACTTGGTATTATTAATGGTGCATATGAGGGCTATCTAATGTCTCAAAGTCAATGACCTTGAACAAGGTGGATATCACCAAATACGACCTTGAAACACAAAAACAGCAGAATTGTGTAATTTGAAAACCCATTTTCTCTCATGAAAATAAGGCAATTATTAAGGTCAAGGATACAGAATTAAAGCTTAAGATAGAGTAATAAGAGCTCTTTCATTAGACATCGTGTTAATGACCTTGGTCAAGGTCAAGATAATCATTTTGCTATTGCTATTGCCCCTTAGATGGACCCCCCCCCCCCCCACCCTCCACTGGCCCCTCCCGCACCCCCAACACACACAGACTTAATCCAAAAATCCAGGCCAAATTCAACATTTGACCTTGAAACTGGTGACCTTGACCTTTGCCAAGGTCATTTACAGGGATATAGCACTTATATATAGGCTACCATCAATATTTCTAAGTTTGGTGCCATTCCTGACAATAGTGTAGAAATGGGACAATAAAGTGCCATTTTTCTGACTTTTTGGTCTGCCTTTTTAGTTGCCATGGTAACCAGATATTAAATATTAAACAAATGGATTCAAATTTCAAATGGATATGAATATTTGACAATGGTTCCACTGTCGTATCTACATTAAACTAGTTAGATAAGCGTAAAGTAGTTTTAATACCTGATAGCAATGATCAGTTGCCATGGAAACCACTTTCATATTTCAGAATGTGATCCCATCTAAAATGATTTCTAAAATGATTTCTCCCATGTACTCACAGTACCTTTCTAATCATTCTATTAAAGTTTTAAGACGATTAAACAATTTTTACAACCTTCGGTTTAAATGGGTTAATTAGTAGTGGGCTAGCGTTCATAGGGGAAGGAGCTAGTTATGTAAATTGAAAATTATTAGGCACAACGAGGTATAACAATATACATATTGAATTTTCATTCATGTTTTAACATCGGCTACACAAATAGGACTTATAATTCTACTAAGTAGTTTTTCTATTTAGCCCTTTCTGCCATGCCAATGCTTGAAATCAAATGCTAGCAAAAAATCCATCCTGCCGAAACGCACCTCTCAGCCCATCCGGAGAGGCAAAGCAAGAGAACGACGTTGAATGCCTACGAACCAGTAAAGAGCAGCGCTTTTGTAGGAGGCCGCTGCATGTACCATTCATGTTGATAGGTGTGTCCTTGGTTTGCACAACTTCCGCTGGACCACACCAGGCAGGGAATTAACTCATTGAGGTGAAAAGGTCTCACTTCCGGTTGAAAGCACAAAAAGAGGTACTCATGTGGTGACGGGGCAGTTTATTGGGTAGCGGAATGTTCGATGTGACCTTTACCATCCTAAATCTTTACGCAATTATTCACAATCTGTGAATTCGCACGAGCATCAATGTAACGCCAGCACTTCCCGTTGTATACATCTTTAATTGCAGCCTATATATACTCAGGGTGAGTGTCAGGCGGAAATAGAAAAGTCTAATGGGCGTTTATGTGATATATAGCTGTGTGCTATATATAGTGTACATGAACCGACTTTGTGCTATTTTCAAACCATTCTTCGTGCAACTTCGAGGGACCAATTTAATTATGCTCCCTCAAAGGGCCAATGATAAGGTATTATTTTATCTATCTGAGCACATCATCATGTTAACATATTGGTAATGAAGGAATTAGATCATATAAAATAACGAAACTCAATCACTAAATGTTTGACCTCTCCTATATATTACAATGATATTGTTGTTCCCCTGGCTCTCTTAATAGGTGTTGATATCGTCCCTTTTATCCGCCATCGGAAGTTAATCTTGGCAATGGTTGTAAGGAGGCAGCCTCATTCTATATATAAGAAATCAGAGAGCTTTCAAAAGGCAGCTGACAATATAAATCACCATCTCCCATATAAGCTGGACGTTTTAAGTCTGTTTGCCTTGCGGTGTACCTCATGGACCAACGTTCTAAGACATAAGCTTTAGCTCTCAGAAGTCGTGGGTATATCAGTGGTTATAATATAAAACGTACTGGCCCTTCCGTGCACAAGGAATCTATAGATGCTTTAAAAAAAGGGAAAAAAAGGAATCTGTCTTGAGAACTGTTCTTCCTTTAGATCAAGACCGCCAACCATATTCATTCATCTTGAAGAATTGTTTATCTAAATATTTATGTTATTTTTTTAACGATGTTCTGTTCGAAATTCATTCTTATTGGGAGTAACACTGTTGTAGGAACCCTTTAAGGGCTTTTAATTGTGTTTGCTATCCTGGAGAATGTTACATATCTTTGGTGCGTCACGTACCGTCATGTTTGGGATTTAGCATCTAAACGGATTATATTGTAGTGGATATTAATTTTGTTCCCTTAGCCTCATATTTTCCTTTTGCTCTAAACATTGGCCTCTATAGGTAGAGAATCAAAAAAGGTTATTTTATATGTCATTGTGCTACTGGAAGGGCGAAGGGCTGCGTTGAATTATAGTAAGCTTATAACTCTCAGAAAAGTATGTTACAGGTTCCAGGGTCAAAACATCGCCTGTTGAAGGTGAATTCTAATAACATGGGAAATATTTATATAAATTGCACTACCATACCTAAAGCTAAGGTAGTGAACTATTAATGTTAGGTTATACCATTGATGTATAGTGAAAGTTCCATCATTGAGTAAAATTATATTAGCTACTTAATTTCGTAGAGTTGAATGAGTAGATGGATCTCAGATTTAATCATTTTCTTGCATTATTTATTTATAACAGGGAAATTTTCGTTTCGTTGAAATTAAATCTGTTTAAAAAAAGAAGCAATAATTACAAAATTAATGATTATAATTATTATTTACTTTACAACTCTCGGGAGGTCCTAAGCTCCAAACATTATACTCCTGGAACGTAGTATTCATAGACTAAACCTAAAGGATTATTTTAGTAGCACATGGATTTGGAATATCGAGGACAATAACCCCAATAATATGATTAGCTTTTGATTGGTTTAAAAAATCTGTTTAACAAAGTACTAGACTGTCGAACAAATCTGAGATCCGAATGTAATTAAGTTGCAATATTTTCATAGCTAGCGTTGTCATTAGTTTGTCTCTAACGTTTTAGACTCTTTAAATGCTGACCGTTCACTTGATTGCGTGACACATGTCATATTTCGAGATTTTCACTGGAGAATGTGTACAATGGTTGCATTGAAACCTGCGCATTCCTTCTTTGTGTCAATTCATTCTTTGCGCCATCACGCACTGGGGTTAATAACACAACATGTTACAGACCCTTCAGGTGGCCTAGTGTCTATTGTTACATACAGAAAGGTGTCTCAGGTTTAATGGCTTGCTCCCTTTATAGTATATAGTGTATTGAGAGTGGAACAGTTGTTCCTATACGATGATCAGTTGAAAGACATGCCCTTTGGTTTATGTTAGACGGTCCTACATCACCAGCATCTATCGTTAATAGACCATGCCTTCTCATATGACAATTTGGCTGATGCAAAATCCTTTTTAGAAAGTTGTAGATATTTTTTTTACAGAGCAATACGTACAGTTTGCTGCGCAATACAATGTCGCTAGTAGAATCAAATCAGTAAGTGTCTAGAATCTACAGGTAAATCCATATATATTTCCAGAAAAATATCTATGAGTGCCTAATTTCTGCATACAATTCTGATGGAGCAGACCATGATTTGCCCCCAAAAGGAAGATACGGTTAAGGTTCGGAGTTCGGAGAACTAAGGACCAAATGTCTCTATTGTCTCATGAATAGACCCAAGCTCACGGAAAGGAGCTCCACTACACAGGCAGATAATCCACCGACTTAGAACAAATAAAACAGTACCTATACCTAATCGAATATCCAACCATTCTGACCAATTTCTATGTGTTTAACTGAAAGCGGGCACGTGGAAGCAGTCCGTATAACACCTATATAAAAGTTAATGCACACGTTTAAACAATCCGAGGGTTTATAAAGCAACTATTAGAATAGAATGTTTGACAATTTTTACCCCTCTACTTGGTGATATTAATTTTGAATGTTATAATCTACGGTCTGGTACTAATTGATATACGTCTTGTTCAAAACACGTAGATCTGATTTCAACTAATTGGTAGATATTGCATTGCATGTAATAATAGCTTTCCATTTTAACATATACTTATTTCGGTTTATTAGAAGGCTAGCTTTAAGGTCGTTTTTTTGTTATTATATTAAACTGGGCGAAGCCTCCTGCTAGAGCCACTATTGTACATAGTACGGTACTATACCCTACACAAGGATTAATAAAGAATGAAACAAGTTGATCGCAACTTGAGTACACAAAAATGTCTACGACAACATTAATTAATAAGACTGATTTAGTGCAAAGGCCAACTTGAACTGTTTAGTTTAGAATTGTTTTTACTCATTAAGCTAATTTTATCTTAACTGTTATAGATCCAATTATTTAGACCAATTGGATCCTTGAATTATAGAATCTAGCCCAAGTGAGACATGAGAACAGCAGTCACACGAATGATTGGATTAGATACGAAGTTCTCTTTCTCTTTCTTATTATGTCATTTACACAGTGTTCCTAAAATGGTGTAGCAATAGATATCTGTATAATATACGGGAAGAGGGGTTTCTTTGTCTCACATGTTCTTGGAATCTATTATGTTAATAACTGTTTTTCTGATCTCTACAGTTCTGGAGGACAACGTATGTTGTTTGTGAAGGTATCTGGGATACAAATGTGATTTTGAAGCCTTTTTAGTTTTTAAGTTCTTTTCTATACAACTATTTTTAGAAGCCAGGGAAAGTTGGAAAAGCATTCATGAGAGCCTTTCTGGGACTTTCTGGGTGAACATCATTCCCTATATGGGATTCCCTAGCAAGAGAGAGATCAGAGGGGGAGGGGGAGATATCAGGGATCAGAGGGGGAGGGGGAGAGCGAAGAAGCAGAGGGAGAGGGTGGAGAAATCAGATAGGGAGAGGGATAATAGGATAGAGAGAAGAGGGGGAGAGAAAGACGGGAGGGGGGGGGAGAGGAAAGAAGGAGGGGAGGGAGAGGAAAGGAGAGAATGAAAGAAGCAGAGGGACAGGATGGGGGAAATCAAATAGGGTGAGGGACAAGTGGATAAGAGAAAAGAGAGGGAGAGGGAATAGGGCAGGGGAGAGGAGGAGAGGCAGGGAGAGAGGAGAAGGGGAGAGAGAGTGAGAGTGAGAGGGTGACCGTCCGGAGGACGGGTACTTTGCTAGTATTTTATAAATGTGATGCCCTTCATCTATAGGATCATTCCGCTTTCGTTCATCATGCAGTTATTGAAAGGTAGAAGAAAAACCTTAATTCATTGGGAACATAGATGTCTGTATGTTGTGCACTAGGCAAAACATTTACTGGAGAGAGAGTATTTACCATTACCCCGTGTTAGCATATATCTTGCTTGCAAAAACATATTCCGATTCATGAAAACTGTACTTATTTGATAAGCAGCCTTCTACAGCTGACGCTTTAGCTTCGATAAGATATGTATGGTATGCACATCTTGTTCATTTGAGGAACAAAGGAGATTTTTATGTGTTATATGTCTTCTTCACGGGGAGAAGAAAGGAGACTCTCACCAACCCGTGGTCACATATAAGGCCGTTTCCCTTTGGCAATTCACGTCCACATTCCACATTCTTAGTATTAGTATTTTCTGATCAAGGTGCAGAAAATTCTCCTCAAATCACACGGGGCTTCGGTAGAACTGCCCTTTGCCTCTCCGCCCCAGGGACTGGTGCCAATTTGTTACTTGATATTCCATCCCTGGACTGCCACAGCCATGTTGGACAATATTCAGCAACAAAATGTGTTGACATCAATGTTATTGGTCCAATGCATCTAGGGGTCAGATAATATGTGATGTGTTGCAGCAAAATATATTCTATATTTTATTTCTATATTTTAAGTTTGATATTTTTATTCTTGAAAAAAAAGTTTGCAATATTTCTGGTTGGACATTTACTAGTACAGTAGCTAAATGTACTCTATACGATACCTCAATAGGGGACTTGCATAACCGCCATTTTGAATCTTGATTCGCATGGAATCATGGGACTAATGGTACAGCATAAAATCGATGGAAAATATATTATGTTCAGCATAGAATATTTAACAATGATTCCATGTAATTAGCCATATATGTTTTACAGGATTCCATGAGAGAGGACTTCAGCTTTCCCATCATGCATTGGTGTTTTATAAATCCGTTGCACTAGCTATGATATTGCGGAAAAGATAATATTCTAATAAAAATGTTACTAAATATGTGCATGTCAGAATTGAACTGAATGCATCCCAGCATGCACTTTAAAAGACATGCACAGTGAGACATGCATGTCCCCTATTAGAAATGCATGGATATATTAAATATAGGACTACTGTCTTGAAATTGGATACATAAATCCATGCTACAAGAAGCATTAAGCAAAAAAACAATGAAAAAATTCCTACAAATACATCTTGTGAATTAAACACTTTGAAAAATAGCAATTTTGCGACTTGTGACTCATTTTTCTGAAACAGATCATATATTACAATTCGCCATAATACTTTTTAAATCCTTGCTTGAATGAAGCTGTCACAACCATGTTCTAATCCGAAGTGAAATATTTATATCATCCGACCAATATTTATAAAGTATCATATGGCTATGCATCGTGTCTAATAGGAAGGCATATATAATATATTGCCCGCAAGGATTCTTATATAAGGCAATGCCTAGCTTTTGCCAATGGTCTCATATGTCACTCGGCTTTAGTCGTAGGGCTACCGTCCGTACCTCTGTTCATTTTATTTATCCGGATCAGACAAAGACGAAACGAAGAGATGATGCCTTATCAATTTTGGACGAGCCTGGTCCGTACATTTCAGGTTATGTTAGGTTTATTTTGACTCTTCACCTTGCATAGATGTTTTGATAATGTCTGAAGTTTATCGAAATATTATCAAATGAAACTCTGCAGGCGCGCACATAAACAGGACAATCAAAACGAATATTAAGCAGTTCTAGACGATATTGCGCTCATAATGCATTTTGTATTTTGTCTCAAAGGCATTTTGAGGCCTAAAGACAAAAGACAGTTCATATAGCTGTCTTTAGGTGCACGCCTCGAAATGTTGAAGTTGTCCCTAGAAGTTTGGCAATAAAAAAATATTAAAAGTTCAGGTAATCCTATGTACCTGACATCTCCCTTACTTTCCGACCTGCTGTACTATGATATTGTTTTGTCAACCAAATCTATCACCGGCTAGCTCCTATTTAATCAATATTGTCATTTTTTCTAGCTTCTATTCAGCTTATTATTATGTATCCTTACGTTCGAACTCTAGTATTATGAACATAGACGTTTGTCAAAAACTGAATATAGAGTTTTCAAATAGTCATTTCCGGTTTATCAAACCGATGAATGTAGTGGTTAATATCACAAATTTGCTAGTGTTGAATAAGAAGTCATATATGAAATACCCGCTCTGGGAAAAACTAACCAAACTTAATTGTGCTTTACATACACACCTTAGATGCACACTATAGAACGTTTTGTTAGCGTTGTACAAGTGAAAGGTTAGGCAAACCTCAGGTTGCGATGGAATAAAATAGAGCGTGATGATTAAAATACTCTTTGTAATGCATCATTCAGTGCGTGCTTCATCAGAACCTCTTTCCAGACTTGGCACGTTTGAATAATCATCCTGTAAGTTATCAAGACACCCTCGCCAAACCTGGTATCTGGTATGGCTGACCAAATACACCCTATCCTCTTGTGCGGGGTATAAAGCGGGTTTAGGCGGCAGGATTGCGGCGAAGCACTCTTTATCAGATTCCCTTATAAATTTCGGGATCTGCCCAAAGATAATTGGAAAGGGGGAGGAGTGGACATTCGGATTAAGCCCAAGCTCAAGATTGCGCAGCACCACTCATTCCATGAGGTCATATGGACAAAGCACTCAATGGCCCTGCATAAGGGATAAATCATGTCAAGTGTTTTCCCATTTTATTGTTAGGTAAATAGACCTTGCACACATCTTGAGATAATGTAAGAACCCTTGCTTAGCGTATAAAATGTCTACGCTTTGCGGTCTCAAGTCCCCATTTCTGATGTCCCGTGTGTATTGTGTATATAGGCCGAAAAGATGAAATTCGTTTTTAATTTCTTTCATCAAAATGTGCCAATGGATATCAATCACGCATTATGTAGAAATATTCTTAATTGGGATATTTTACAACTCATTTGATTCATATATGTGTGGCCTATGCCATATGCCTCCTTGAACAGTTCAGATCAATTAACTTACATTATATTGATTAACTGACCAATTAGGAACCTCGTCATCCCGAACCGTGTCCCCAAGTCACATATATATATATTATATATATACACGTATAATATATGTAGTGCCCGCGCCTCCGTTGCGCAGCCCGCGCGCCCAGTCGCGCCGCTGCAACCCAGAGCTACCCAGAGCTGACCTAGTTCTAACTCTAGGAGCAGGGACCCATTCATACTCTCCAATCTCTTCCATAAATCAGGTCCTCTAGTAGACACAAACCACAGCCAGCAAAAAGCATGACCAATATATTTACCCATTTGTACGTGATCTGAGATTACATTTGTCTCAATGCGCTGGGTGATGTTCAAAGGATTCGAAGAGCAGATTTGCCTATTCTATATATATATATATAGTCTTGACCGAATCTCCCTCATTCAAACTCCACTTTCCCTACACTTCTGAGTCCTGACAACCTCTATTGTGCCTGTACATCAGGGTCTTTTTCGTATACTACTCATGATATAAATTGCATATCCTTTGTAGCTGGGTCGAATAAGACGGACAGGTTTTAACGCGACAGCATTCACTACCCACAATGGATTTACTTACAGGGTCAAAGGTTATAAGACTTACAGTGGGAGAATAAGATGCACCGGTGTTAGAAAAAAGGATGTGACAAGAACTTCCATTCTTTTGAAGGCGTTGAAATGAGTTTCTGTCAGGTTTAAAATGGTACTGTTACGCAAAAGAACCATGTCTCATTTGACGTTCTCACTTGATTATTCCGTCCACCCACACAGCTTTCGCTCTCTCATAGCGACCATAACACACGACACGTTCCTAGACCGTGTTCCATATCAACAACCCTCCCCCTTTAATTACTGTTGTCTTCATGATCCTCCTCTCCCCTTGCCTTCTCAATCTTTCTCGCCTTCGTCTTGTTCTCCATATCCCTGCTTTCTTCTCTCTCGGATGATTGTTTCTGTGGTCTATGTAAGATAGATTTCCCAACTTTCCCTTGGCCAACCCGTATTCTTCTTTGCTAGGGATTCTTCAGAATTCGTGAATGATGTTAATATTGCGGCTTAATATTGCAGCATATGGGATAATAATATGCACAGCATGTAGCAGTTATCCCACCGAAACCATGTCTAGATATTACTTGAATAGAATTACAAGAATGTCAATACTCCATATATACGTACCGACAATCCATGCATTTGATTCTTCAGACAGAGAAAATATGAAACGCTGACGCGAATAACGGAAAATCATAATTAAACTTTCATTCAGACTGTCTTCGTGTTTGTTCTTCCATGCATGGAAATTAGGAGAAAAGTAGCGGAGTAGGAATACGGGAGTCTAATGAATTTTGCCGACCTGGCAAGACAAAGTGCAGTAATGGTAATTTCTTTATTGATGACAATGTTAATAGGCATCACCTCTCAAGATTTATGTAGTAAGCATACATTTGCGTGCCGAATGAGGAGAGGAGACAACCTTCGGTGAGAAAAGGGGGTGGTGGTGGTGCAAAATACTTCATGGAAAAGCACCTACCGTCTATGTAGTATAATGACGTAGCTTCTTTTACTAATAGAAACCAAGAATCACGAATACACCTTTAAATATGCGTTCTTATCGACATAATAAATCATGGTATACATGATATACTACTAAATTATGAGTTGTTTTGCGAGGATACGTAACACGTACGCCCATTAATTGGCGTGATGGCACATATAGAATGTAATTATATTATCACACGATCATACTTCTAGGAATTCTTACCTATAATGCTCTTATTTTATGCAATCGTCAATGCACGCGATCGCCAATTCTGCTTCATGTGTCATGGCCCAATGGATTCTATTCGAGTATTATGCACACAAATTATACAATATTTGTAATATATTGTATCTATTCCCCGTTCTCTTTATGAAGTGACCACGCAGCCAATGCCCATGTTTCTTCCTGGAGAGCAGATCTCATTCAGCTAAAATAAAACAGGAACTATGTTGAATAAATAGGGGGTTGTATTGTTGGTTCTGTGGGGAAATTCCGGCTTCTAACATATAACATGGGTACCTTTACCGGCCTAAAGCAAACAATAGTGGACTATTAGGACACGAATGTGCTGCATTTAATTGCATCCATATTGTACCCCGTCAGCTTGTTGATGCTAACATTTTCAATTGATTGTACCCCGAAGCATCCCGGGTCCTATGATTGTCAATCTATCCTTGCTTAGGGGTACTGCATCCCACATTGTGCCGATGCTGTAATCAGCAAAGGGCGATCGCTCTTGGTTCTTGTTCAGGTTCGTTTATTTCTCTTATGCAAATTGTCCTGGCTCTTAGTCTACCGACCATCAGTCAAGTCAATCCAGCATTGCTTTAAATAGCCATGGCTGGCTTTGCCCGGGTTTTAGATCAATTGAGAGATTATGCTCCAGCAATTTTCTATTGCTCCTCCATTGGGTCATTGTCAAGGAACAAACAAATGAGCAGTGATGCCGGGATTGAAATTTTTGGTCACGTTGGGCGTTATTGTACGTGCGAGTTATTCGGCTATTAAATTCGATTCGACCTAATCCTAAATTATTGTTCCCGTTGCAATTGTTTTTTTCACAGGTTATTTATGAGGTCCCTTGTATAGTTTTTACATTAAGGCTACTTAATTTAGGAGAGATAGGCATAAGACACTGTACTAATAGAAACTGTAATCATCATAATATGGCGACGCTGCCATGCCGTTGGGAGAGGACATACGTCCGTGACCAATTGTTTCTTGATATGTTTTGCCGAACGTTTCAAATATCACCGGAAGCCAGGTCCCCTGGTACTTTGGGAAGCACTAATTAGGACTCTTGGATGTCTGTTATATATCATACATATTATATATGTAGACAATATGTTTTACTTGTGTTAAACCATTGTACACAGATTTATGGACTGATGTGAACTATATGTACGAGCGCCATACACTTACTCGGAAGTATTAAGAAAATAAGGCGCTATCTCAAGGTAGGATTAATCCTCGTGAGAATTCTTTAAAACGGGGGCAAGCATGCAACTTAAAGCTTAAAGCCACTGAAAGCTATACATTTAGGGCTTCTTATAGTTCAAAAAGACAAGCTATATATGTAGTTATTATAATAATACAATACTTGTAAGATAAAAAGGAAAATGCAGGCTTGACCTAGGTATTAAATGAAGCTATAACAACCAATTTATATGACTGTATATATATATAGTTGTCAGCATTATTTTCTGTGCGTCCCCTTGTAATTACATATAGTCAGTAAGTAATGAAAGCTATGCATGACTTATTTGGATGCCCGGAATAATTATCTGCATATTGATATGTTGGTTTGAATTTCAAATTCTAACTCTTCAGGATTGGAAGGTTCAACCAGTGGAGTATAGTTACCCGGGAGCATGTTTTCGCATTTATTTACACTATCCGAATCGGCGTGCCGGCAAATTATTCCTACATGGAACCGGACCGAAATGCCAAGTGCAGCTTTGGAAGGCTTTAGAAATTTCATTCGCTACTTAATCTTAAAAATCTTCATATGCTTTTGGCAGATTTACTGACTCGGACCAAAGTGAAATATTATTATCGATATCCATGGTTGGCAGAAAACGCACAACCCTTAAGCGGTCTGGCC
This sequence comes from Sthenelais limicola, assembly GCA_942159475.1. Classification (NCBI taxonomy): domain Eukaryota; kingdom Metazoa; phylum Annelida; class Polychaeta; order Phyllodocida; family Sigalionidae; genus Sthenelais; species Sthenelais limicola. The sequence continues at coordinate 114,451,964 of OW804096.1, forward strand.
ACTGTCGACAAAATGGTGCCGATGCAAAGTCGATGCAAAGACGATGTTATTGCCGGCGATGCACGTCGATGAGGAGGGTTATCAGTGGCGGCATCGTCTTGGCATCGACAAGGAGAAAAAGATCGGCAACTATAGAACTCATTTTCATTCTTAAATATGTGCAATCTCATCGACTTGGCATCGCTTACACATCGCTTACACATCGCTTTGGTCATTACCTCCATTGAAATTGCACCGATGCAAAATTACATCGGTGGGAAATATCAAACATGTTTGATCTTCATCGCTACCCTTACCGATGCAATTTTTACATCGCCCCCTCATTGCCGGTCATCACTGGCTACTGCCGAAAATATAGCGATGGCAAGTCGATGCAAAGACGATGCAATAAATTTCACAAAAATCTTATCGACTACCTCATCGCCAACGCATCGCCAACGATTTTGTCGACAGTGGCCGGACCGCTTTATATATTACGCAATCTATTTCTTGGCATCTTATATGATCAAATTTTAGAAGCAGTGGCGTATCCTCGAAAAAGGTAATATTGACCACCAATAAAGGCAACTATATAGATCTAATTGCTGACTTGAGATTACTTGTGGGGTTGTTTGATACTGATGCGAAAAGATGTTGGACGATTCTTCAACTTTACGATGCGTATGAGACTAAAAGGCCCATATCCACTTACACGTCGGTCAGTGCCACGCGGTCACCGTCGAGCCGTCGCATGGTCTTTTTGACCGACGTGCAAGAGAGAGATGCTTTGCTAATATATATGTAGAAATATGACCAGAAATGTACCTACACTAATGAATCAAAAGTCTAGTCCGACGGTGACCATGTGGGCACTTTTTGACGTGCAAGTGAATACCGGGGACGGTCAACAGCGACGGTCAAAGATGGCCATCGGTGGCCACCGTTTGACCGTCACCTCTGGCCACTCTTGACGGTGGATCCAACCGACGTGTAAGTGGATACGCCATTTAAGTAATACATAAGTGTAATCCCATCTGGACTCTCTCCTCCTCCTCTCCCACTCCCTTAGATCTCATTTGCCATTACCTTTACTTACGTCTACGATCACAATCCCTATAATTAAGCTACTCAAATGGCGATATTTACTGTGTATCAGTGGCCTACACAGCACCGTCATCTAATTTCCTTACTATCAAGGTTTAATTTCCATGCCATCCCCCATAATACAGTCCTAACACAGAGCTGTTAACCTCGCCCCTTGCTGGTTTTCAGCTCGTCTGATTACCTTTGAAGTGCAGCCACGGTAATGCACCAGGGTCAAAGGTACCAAGATATCGCGGTATTCTGACTTTGCCAATCGAGAGAGGGGAGACTGGCACGCAATGCAAGTATCAAAATGAATCGGATGATCAGGTCTTCTTGGCCTTAATCATTTTTCTGCATTAAGAATGTACGTGTTACTACTCCCTTTACTGACTCTCACCTCACTCATATATTACTCCTGAACACATGTTCTGGAAGTATGTTGGAAGTTTTTATCGTTTTACATTTCCAAGGACATCATGCATTCGGTTATTTTTATAATAAAAGTAGTCGCCTTGAGAATCACCTTCCATGGGGTAGTATCAAGCCATGACCTTTTCCTCTGTGGGATATAGGCATATATTTCTCATTCGTGCACATTTATATGTATACATTTTTCTATGGTTCTAGCACGTGCTTATCATGTGCATATAAGTCACAACTACGTTTTTGCTATGATTGCAAATACACCTTGCTCCAATAAAAGCAGTAAACCCATCTCATGTATGTCGTGTTTCCTATCGCCTCGAAAGTTTCTTGCTGTAGGACTATGAGTCTGTATGACCCCTTTTAGGTATTATGGAGACTCGAGTCTCCTTCTTTGCAGGAAAAATATGAAGTTCCTGCCTCAATAGCAATTGAATATAATACATTGCACCTATTTTCTTTTCTTATAGAAGGGACCCAGATGGCACTCCAGACTTTAATCCCACACCCTTTGTTAAAACATCCCATTATCGATAAATCAAGTCCTTATATTTTTCCGATCCGCTAAATAAATGACCATGTTTATTTGTTAAAAGACATCGGCTGTGCAATCGTTTTAATTGCTAATGATGACTGTACCCTTCGTATTATTTTCCTTTGTCTTTTCTATAGGTGGGGCAAACATAAATAATTGAAAGCGGTTTATAAATTGTGATCTATTAAATATCTACGATTCCTCAATTTAATACGAGCCTGTGCAGATCATGGAAATTTCACACGTGCGTTGCATAACATCTCAGCACATTCACACCGAAATTGCAGGCTGTATCCTGTTAAATAGACGTGAATTTTAATGGGATACCATTTCATTTAAACATATTTGCGGGGTTAACAATCTCAGAACTTTTATTGCAAATTGATGTACGGGGTATGATATAAAGAATTCCAAAAAGCGTTGTCAAATCTGCGATGAGTCTTTTAAAAGAGACCTTTTTCCAGAAAGTTATAACTGTTCATCATTGAAAATGCAGGTATCCATGTATTTAATTTTCTGAAGATGTATACCAGTAAAGGTATCTTAAATGTCTAATCTTGACTGGCACGCACTTATCATCTAAGGTTGAACCACTGTAGTAGCAGAGATTAAAGTGTACAGATAGATTTGACTGACAATTTTGTTTAATTCATAATATCTGTAATGACACTTATCCCAGATTCATCTTTCTTACAGGGAGTTTTTATTCAGTATACCCACGACACGATAGACTCATTTCTATCAACAAACGTCATACTGGAAAATCGAACAAAGAATTCAACCTCCGTCATGATTGGAACTCATTACTCAGTCACGATGAAAGTCTTCAAATACGGCATTATTCCAAAAAGTTTTTCCCTGAGCGTGAAGTCATGGAACGTTACTTGAATGATTACCAGAATAAACTGGGAATACATGTTCGCTTTAATACTGATGTGAGGGACGTAAGACGTATATATAACTCAACACTTGGCGTATATGTATTTACTATGAAGGATAGCCTCGGAAACACTTTTACATGCAAGTGAGTGTATTTTGTTGAGAACATAAACCCGAATGTCATTTCGTTGCACACTTAAGACGCGAGTCCGTTATTCGACTCTATCTATCTCATTGTCTAAATGTCCATACAGGAAATATAACAAAAATATCCTCTAATAATGGTAGAGACCACGTTATTCATGTGATTCAAATTTAAATTTGTATAATTAATTGTAGATTAATTAATTTTAAAACCTCGGACTAGTTAACAGATTTTAAGCTTGCATGGTGTTACTGAATACTGTAATCCGGGGATAATAAACATATTCTAAGATTGCGATTACGAAACTCGACGAAATAATATTTAAATTGTACTTCAGATTTCGATCTAAAATTATAATGAAATGATTGTTTCGATCAACACTTTTTTAAATTTCCAGAACTCTAATTCTTGCCACTGGCATGGGAAAACCGAATGCACCAAATTTTGAGGGTAAAGAGTACACTGAGAGTTATGAAGATATTTCACTAAATCCAGACGATTTTGAAGGCCAATCTATCCTGATTCTTGGTAAGTGTTCGCAAATTTAGTCCGGTTACGTTAGTCCGCAATTACCCAAATCAATAGTCTTTATCATCACAGATGTTAATGTACAAATAGCATTACAATCACATTTAATACGGTAGATAGTATCCGTGCGTGCATTTAATTTAAATTCAACATCCAAGGAAGCACCTGAAGTTATTTACATTAACAATTATTAACGAATGTCTTATGTCGTATTCCCAATTATTTAATGGTGATAGACAAGTATTATATCAAGACGTAATATCTACTATTGACGGCACTTTATTTTCAATTTGAGACATATATATATATATGATTGACGTGAATGTTAAAAACCTTTATAGGACGCGGTAATTCAGCTTTTGAAGTCGCAGATCACATTTATGGTTCTACCAATCTCATCCATATGCTTGGGCGTTCCCGAGTACGATTATCCTGGGCGACACATTACGTGGGCGATCTACGGTATGGGTATATCATATCCTTTTACATTTCTATGTGATAGAGGTATTATTAATACACACTGGTTTAAATATAGAGGTAGACCTGGGCCTGGAATTGTTCCCTTTACTTGAAAAAGGCAAATGGATCGGGTACGTAGTCTTGTTCGTTTTAGCCACAAAAGGTACCAAAGTTTTAGCACGTATTTGAGCCCAGAGAGGGAATTCTTTGTCCAAGTTAATTGATGGCTTTGTGAGCGGACCACTCCCACAGCTGCCATTTTCACACCATTTACTGGGCGGCAAGATAATCTTTATTCATTAAAGACGTTTTTAGTCACCTCGATTGAACCGTTTCGGATGCCATGTAAAGTGTGATGGATGATTAATGGAAACAAAGTTGGGAAAGAACTCAATTTTAGTAGTTTTCACGGAGGCTACTATAACTGAGCTTCATTTGTTTAAATCGCAATCCAACAGTCTCCTAGTAATATTTTGATTGCTGATAACAATTCACCACATTTTAGTAATCGTTTATTTGATAATAATTATTCCGATTGAAATTTTACTCCAGTTTGACTCCAAGCCACATTTACAATATTTTACCCCTAATGGGATTATTCAGAATGAAAGCTAGCCAATAACTTCAGAATATAAAGGAAGTATAAATCTCAACAGAAAACAAATAGTGAAAATATCTGTACTACACTCCAGTCGCATGATGAGGCCTATTCCTTACTGTCATATACTATATACTATACACATTATATATACAACCTAATGTTTACTATTTGAATGACTTCATTGAGTCTCCATTCTTGCCCTTCTCTTTGTCCCTCTTGTCTGTCAATATATATGTATCTAGTCCTTTCCATTGTATGCATGTATCAGCGCTGTGAACAATGGGTTATTGGATACCTACCAGCTCAAATCGTTAGATGGTGTACTTGAAGCCCCAATGGAGGAGGTTAAGGTCACAAAACACAATAACAAACTGCGAGTCACTCTTGTGGAGAAAGGATCGGAGAAGGGCGGACTGGACTTGTACGATAATTTTGCACTAAGAGACTCATACGATAGAATAATTCGATGCCTTGGCTGGCAGTTTGATGACTCTTTACTGGGAAAGTAAGTTGAGTTCATATCAACGACGTATCGATTTGCTTCTTCGTGTACGGCTAATTGAGTTCTATTGTCCATAAAGTAAAGTATTGAAGACATCAGAAAGCAGGGATAGCTAATTAATTCATACAATAAGAGACAAAATGATCACAATTGAGTGGTTGATTCGCGAACTTTAGTCCAAATGTCATGTGTATCAGATTGTCTACAGGAAATGCCATATACCTGATATATTTGGTCTGTAATTTCAGCGATTCCTACTTAGAGCGTGGGGCAGGCCGACGAAAGAAATATCCGGCAATCAAGCATAATTACGAATCAGAATCAATCCCTGGACTGTTTTTCGCTGGCACAAATACGCATGGTTTGGATTTCAGGAAATCATCCGGTGGCTTTATACACGGATTTAGGTACACTGGTAAGCATTGTCCGTTATCACAAATTCAATAATGGTGCAAGTTAATATACTATTTGGTAATTCTTCGTTTCTTGATTTGCTTATCCCGTTCGACTTCATTTACTTCCTTCCTTATCGACTTAATTTACAGTGCTTTACCATTAAATCCGAGTTAAATACAATGTATTCATTTGCTAGTCCACTAGTTTTCCTCTTTCTGATATTTAATCCGATCAAATTGTGAACTATTGCCGTACATATTACTTTAGCGACTCGATTTACAGCGCTTTACCGTCATCCGAATTTACTTATCCACTTCTTAGCCGGTCCACTATGTTGTCGTGCTGACCTGATCAATTTCTGTGCTTTACATTCTATTTAGAGCCCTTAATAATTGTTAATTCTTTGTCTTGAGGACATTGGGCCAAAGTTTACCATTCCCAATAACTCTTAACCACAACTAAAACTATTTTGTTACAGAAAGATAGCTTTTAACCCGACTTGAGACTAATGGGGAAAACACAATTTCAAAATTTCCCATGGTTAAAGACGGATTACTGATTTTGTCTTACAAATCCCATTTGTTAAATCCTGGATCAGCTTGGCAAGATTAAAAGGACGCCTTCTCTTAACCATTTTTCGTTTTTAAACGTGTCAATTTTCTCACATAGACACTTTGATTAGCTTGGGGTATTAAAGCAAAGCCAGGTCCCAATCTTGGTATCAGCAGAAGCTCCCGTTGTTCCGTGTTTCTTTTGGTAATAATCTCTTGATTTATTTTCAGCTCAAACATTATTTCACCTCCTTGAGTGGCGCAATCAACGTGTGAAATGGCCTTCAATTAAGGGGCCGATTGATCAACTTGTCAATGTTATCGTTAAGAGAATTAACGAAGCCTCGAGCACTTATCAAATGTTTGGAGTGCTTGCTGATGTAATAATGATCAGAAAGTGAGTGCAAAAATGAATTTCTTTTTCTATTTCACCCAAAAGCTATTCTTGGCCGACAATAATATTGATCGACAAATATATTTAGCTTCTAGAACGCATTCTAGATACTGAAAGGTGAAAAGGTGAGATACATTTTCATACACTCTTTATACAACAGTGTGAGGTATCGATATAGGGAGCAATCTAGAAATGAAGAGAGTGAGTCGTTCGTCCTGTTTGTATTCTTTATTACTCTCACTGAGGAGGCCTTGGTGCAACATGGTTTATATATACGGTTACAAAGTTAAGCATAAATCATCCTAACAGAGTGACACGAGTCTTTAGCGACCTGTATGTAATTAGACATAGTAAGGGTGACGTGTCCTTACGTATAGGGCGAAAAATAACATTACCTAACCTCTCCTAAGTTACCGTTTATAATTAACATTCACTTAACACCTATACCTTATTATTCATAATCATTACTCAATATTACATAACCAATTAACACCTAGACCTGACAACAGGATACATACATGCCTCCATGATCATTGCAGGAAATGAACTGTACATGTATGTATGTGGAACGATTGTGATGTTTGTTTGTCTGTGGTATTTTTCTAGTGGAGGCAATGACTTTGAATACATGGAGCAGTTCCCATTAAAACTGCTTCCAGATTTCCCGCTCTACAGTGGACATGAAGTAGATAAAATCATTGTGGTGTCCATGGAATACGGGGCGAATTTCTCTGGTCCTGGTAAGGACATATTCAGAATCGACCGGGCAGTTGGAGAGCCAAGGGAGGCACACAAATCGAACTTCTTACATCCTGTGCTGTATTACTACACAAGTCTTCCTACAGGTAGGCCAGTCCGATAAAACCTCATGGCCTTAGTTCTTAGATTCTTTATTATCGATTGGCTCCATGGCATAGAAGGCTGCTGATGCATGTAAAAATTTAAACAGTTGTCTACCTAGAAAAGCGATAAACACAAATTTTCCCTCTTTCTCGCACCCAACATCTGCCATTGATCGTTTTGCTCCACTAAGGACGTGTCACTATCGGCACCTGGCACCTAGTGTCCATTTTAGTAAATTAAAGCTTGCCTCCATCTGAAGGCGCCCCTAATTCTTTCATATGTGATGTGTTTCAGGAAAATGAGTCATAAGTCGCAAAAAAAAATTGTTCAAAGTGTTTATTTTACAAGATCACTTTATTGGAATGTTCTGATTTTTGGAGAGCTTATCACTTATATATCAATCGATGTATCAAATATCAGGACAATCTATGTAATATGTTCTTTCGTTTTAAAGGTCCTCATATGGGCTATATTAAGTTACTTTACTGCCCCCCAGAAATATTGCAAACTTTTTTTTCCAAAATAAAGATATCAAACTCAAAATCTATAAATATTTTTTGGATTATTAGACTGTTTACTATGATTGGAATCGGCTTGATCTCATCTTTTCAAATATAATGGAATCTCAAAATCTATTTTTTGCGACTTATGACTCATTTCCCTGAAACACATCACATATGCCACATTGATTATAATGCGCCACCGGCAGCCAACTGATGAAAGGACATTTTTGACAATATAAAAGAGCCATGCAATATGTGTATACTGGTATATCTATTCCATTAATCAAACGTAAACTTAATGGTTCCATAAATAACCATTTATCTAATGCGTATCACATGTCTATCCAATATCCGTGGTAATGATGCTAATTCAGGACTTGGGAATTGTGTATAATTTAAGAACCAATGCTATACACACCTTCAAATATGGGCTTCAACGTTTACGATTCCATAGTTGCAATTGAATAGACAATGCCAAAGATCCCTATATTGTCCAGTATCTTCTCAAGGTCCTCCCCAATATCACAGTCAGTCTTCAGTCTCTAATCGTGAACTCGGTAAATTTATATGCTAGGTTTACACTTTGCTTGCTAGCCCATGGGCTATTTTTGTGAACGTCGGTTCCCTTTCTGTATACTTTGGGTCAATCTTGTCAATCTTGTATTTTTATATAGGGTAACATATAAAGTACATGCACCCATGTTTTATTTGTCATCTAAGGTTTGTATATAATATATAGTTATGTAGTGTCTGGGATAGTGTATACATTTATCGTCCCGATTCTTTGATCTTGCAGCTGAAGATTTTGAAAACCGGAGGTGGTGGGAATATTTACCACGACCCAGGAGGATTCACCATATAGTTGAAGACTTCCTTACACAGTGGTTGGCTCCCACTTCCCATATACTTCCTCTTCGAAGGTTCATAGAGACCATACTGAAAGAAGATCTCAGGGTGTTCTTCGCCGAGGATTGCTTAAAATTGGCATTGGTTTTTCAAAAATTGCCCAGAAATTGTGACAAATATTTTCTCAATGGCGAAGGGATTGAGGGTACAGAGGATTTGTTGAAGGCTGCAAATGAGGCAAGCTTACTGCTATGAACATCATGCAGATGACCTACATGTTGTCTGAATGTTTTAGTAATTCTAGGTACACAGGAGAAGTTATTGGATAATATGTGTAGTGACACAGAGTGCTAGAGAAAGCGTAGTTTGGGAGGTTTTTGTGACTTCGAACTGAATATTTACATGAGGTATGTTTGCGTTAAATTAAACTGAAAAGGTGATATTTTTTCAGGTGGCCAATAGCAGGTATACTTATATATATAAAGCTATAGAATGAAATAATCAAAATATTGGACGCATTGTGGAGGTCAGATTGTAGCTGTGACGATTACGGCTTTACCTTGGGACCATGAAGTATAAATGCGTTCAAGCAGTGTCGATACTTTGAATCATAAATTTATGTGTTATAACTAATAAGTATATTATTGAAATTCCCTCTCATCCCATATGTTAAGAGATTGTTCTTGCATGGAACCAGCAATTGACATTCATGTGCCATTTCAATTGACTTGATGACGTGTTCAAGATAAACTTAATTTGTTATCAACAATGCTTATTACATCTCTAGATTTGATTTGTGTAATCCACGCTGCTTCATCGTGTGTATAATATATAATCACCAAGTGATAAACTGTGATAATTACTGTATATATTGTATCAAACATTCAAAGATAAAATAGTGATATAAATGCTATTTCATTTATAGAAAAACTATGTAAAGAATATCTCGCAGTACTGAGGTTGTTGTCCTGCATGTTGGACAAACAGCCTTCTTTCTAAAAGAAACATGACTTCTAGGCAGGGGATTTAGGTAGCAAATTCTGTCATGTTTAAATATACCGTAAGTCCCCTATCCTGGAGTTGAATATTATTAAGCTTGTTATCCAGTCGTTTAAAAACCATATGCATCCATAAAGCATGCATTAAAATAACTGTAGATGATAATTTCATAGAATATCTATCTATTACATATATGTTTGTCGTAAGTCATGGCTTAAGGTAACAAACACTAGGCAAATAATTTGCCTTAGTTCCGTACTTGAATTCTCAAATAGCTTGCTTGGAATCCTCTTCTCAGTAGTATGAATGCAGTGAATAGAATACAAACAAGGCTCAGTTTACATATCTGGCTGGAATGTCCTCAATCACAAATGACAATCAGTAATCACAGTTCAGTTATGATTAAAAGTTCTAAAACAATCTAGATCACAAAATGTTTACAATTGAACGCTAGGAGGGTCACATTTATTATGGTTTAGCGAGTGTTAACAAGCCCAAAAATTTGAGTTGCCAAAAATTTGAGTTGATGTTAGCAGATCCAAAGAGGCAGCCACATGTCAGATTGGAACATTGGAACTATTGTTATCTTTTTCAATCTGAGGTATTTTCAATTTAGTAATTAACATGAATTAACACACTTTTAGGGGGTTTAAATGCAATTTTGCCATGATTTATTCTGAACAAATTCACTGAAAAATGCTACTAATTATGAATTACCAAACTACAGTATGACTACACTAATTGAAGTGTGGATTATACTAATTGAAGTGTGGATTATTATAATTGAAGTGTGGATTATTATAATTGAAGTGTGGATTATAGTAATTGGACTTGGATGCGAGTGCATTAGTATGTCCTCTCTTGAATGCTGATGAATTATTAACCTGGGCGTTTGAATGCTGATGAATTATTGATGATGATTTATAGAGGTTGTCTACATGCCGATGCATTATCATTATCCTGCTGCAGGGTCGTGGCTGTTGTGTTAATTGCCTCTTAATTAAAACCAATACTCCCATGAGGTTAAGGAGCGACGAGCCGGGAAATGTTCATTCAGTGTGAATGAAAAACATATTTATAAGTTGGATGGGCATGGAATGTGCCCCCTAGTAGCCGCCCCTAGTGGCCAAGAGTCAAGGCATGGGGGCATAATACTTAAGGGATAGGTGAACCTATGCGTTCATCATTACTCTACAATTTATCAAGAAATATATGACAAAATATTTACCTAGACAAAAACTTGTATCGAGAGAAAGATTAACAGAACCTTTGTCTGATACCATATATAACTTTTGGGCTATGTAACAAAAGAAATGGATTAGTTTGGAGTGCCCCTCGCGGGTAGGAGTGCCTGTGGTAGCTGGTGGCTGTGTGTATGGGGTGCCTGTCCGCTGACCCAGGGATATGTACATGCTGTGTGGCCGGGAGGTCGGTCTATCCACTGCCCACAACAATCAAGCCATACACCCTACATCCAAGGCATGGACAAGCCCGGGACATGCACCTTCGTCTCACTATTAATAAGTGTAATCAAGTTATTCCATCTTATGGTTTATAACTAGGGTTGCCTCTAAGTTTAATGTGTGCATGTTTCCAGAATGGTTTGGGTAGAAAGTGAGATATTTCAGTCACACAGTGCAGGGGCGGATTTAGGGGGAGGGCGCGGGGGCACGTGCCCTCCCCTTTTCAAAATCATGATAGTGATTTGTTGGTGCAAAAAGACACAAGAAAAACATTCTTATAACACTATTACTATGAAATAGCATACACTTTTATGTACACTTTATCAACTGTATTCCAATAATAGGGCTTGGAAAAGTCTAGAATTTAGGCAAATACATTCAAGGGTTCAAACATTAACATATAGGTCGAAGGCCCTGAAATATCATCACATGGCTTTGAGTCCAGTTGGAATCTTTTAAATGGCATTGGAATTTGAATGTTGAGATTCTCATTTTCTTACAGAGGGATGGGTGAGAGGGGGTGTAAATATGTTCTTAAATATGTTAAGAATGAAATACTTCGATTATAGTTGATGACATAAATGCACATTCAAGTATCAAAATATATACCTATAGCTACCTACCTAACAAACTATTTCATGAAACGTTAATGTACAGATAGCACTGACTTTCTGATCTTTATTACCTTATACAACTTAAATAATTCTTAGAAGCAGGCCAATGTAAGTTCTGGGAGTTCCCCGATGTTACTTTAATCTTTAGAAGTAAAATCTAAAATTGAAAATAAAATCTATAATGAAATTGGTCATTAAGGTAAATATGTATATATATGCTCTTAAAATGAATCCTTGAATAGTGAGGAGGCATAACTACTGCTGTATTTAAGAAAAGTTCAAAACCAATACCCTTAAATTCAACAAATAATTTTTAGTCATGTACTATGCACAGAATGAAAATTCTTTTTGGGTGATTTTAGTACTTTCATCATGTCGGTTTTAGGCTTGAAATAAGTGAGAGGCATCTCTGGATATTTAAAGCATTGCAGAATATAAGCTGAGCAATTAATTAGAATATAACATATAAATATGTTCTTTAAAATAAAACTTGAAACCGCGCCCCCTCCTTTTGAAAATCCTGGATCCGCCCCTGCACAGCTGCATACAAACCCAACACAAAGACCATGAATGACAGCATGTTTTGTTTGTATGGGTTTGTATGTTTGGCGTAACTTTAGCAAAGTTTAGATTGAGCGCTTAAAACAGTCTCAACATTTTAATAGATTCGTCCTCCATATGCCAAACACTTTTATGATACTGTATACAGCCGCATACATGTATATCCTAAATGAAAGCTTCCCAAAATCACTCCAAAATACCTAAATACCCCGTTTTTCCCTTCTAGTTATTTGTGGGCGAAACCCCCACACCCCCATTTGTTCCCCCTCTTGTTTTGTGGGGGGAAACCCCCACACCCCCTTTTCTTCCCCTTGTTTCATGAGGGGGAAACCCCCACACCCCCTTTTTTCCCCTTGTTTCATGAGGGGGAAACCCCCCCATTTTTTCACTCTTGTTTCAAGTGGGGGGAAACCCCCCACACACCCCTTTTTTTCTTGTTTCATGTGAGGGAAAAACCCATCTTGTTAGCCATAGACCCTAAATAGCCTTAATTCCTACACTCCAATAAATGAAATATCAATTAAGTATTAAGCTACAATTTTAGTCATCCCTCTAACATTAACCCTATTAATAACACCAAAATAAAGCTAACCTCTGTCTTTGCACCCCTTTGCACTAACCCTAGTACGATCACATAAAGCTAGCTCCAGGGAGGATCAACGTGAGGTCATGTGACTAAAGTTCTGGTAAATCATAGTAGGTAATCTAAAATTCTCTCCACTCCCCCCTCCTCCTTATGTCGTTATCAATGAACAGTCCCTACATTGAGGAAGAGGCACAGGGACAACTTTCCAGCTCCTATGACGTCATTGTGTCTAGTTAAAACGCAACTGTGCACTGTGAAAACGGAAGGGACACATAGACATGATTTAGGTAGTATATCTCGCTAACAAAAAAACTTTAAGAATGAACTTGACCACCTGCTTACCACCCTGCTCGACCCACCTTTAGTGAAAGCCAGATGTACAATTATGAGGTGTCACAGGGAAATGAGTCACAAGTCAGAAAAAATGGGTTTGTTACATCATCATATTTGAAAAGATGAGATCAAGCCGATCCTAATGGTAATAAACAGTTGGACATTTAATAAGTATTTCTATATGTTAAATTTGATATTCTTACTTTTGAACATAAAAGTTTGCAATATTTATGGGCGGACCATTGGGTAAAGTAGCTAAATATAGTTTATAAGAAGCAGGGATATATCTAATACACATAATCAACACTTACATACTAATTATTTTTTAATTTTCTGCAAATTGAAATAAATGAAGAAAACTTTCTATGTGAATAAAACATGTTAGACCTACATGGGTCAAGGAACAGGTCATAAATATATTCTGGAGGATCTTCCAAGAGTATTTCCCCACACAACTCAAGTCGAACAATATAAATAACAGTAAGGACTTATCTTCTAACTTTTGATCTATATATGGTAGAAATATGAATAAAAAACTATTAGTATCCTACAAACTGGTAGAATATATTTTTTCCACTTAAGAGATTCTGTGACTAATATTCCTTTTTCAAAAAAATATCAAGACAGTTCTGAGCCACATGCACATGTGGTCACAATTATCCACAATTATGTCCACTACTATTGTCCTGTGGTTTGAGAGTGTGGCCCTGTGCTTAATTGGCGTGTTGATTCAATTATACCATCCATGGAGCCTCCTGTGATGTGTTAATTGGCATGTGTCTGTGCTTAATTACGTGTGTTAAAACAGATGAACCATGTGCCTCAACGTGCATAGTGGATTTATATTATAATTCCCTCGACGGCCTAAAGGCCTTGTCTCGGGAATTATATATCATAAATCCACTATCCACTTAGGGGCCCATGGTTTATCTGTAAATTGAACATATATGATGTATCTCAATACGTAGGAAGGGACTTTGACTAGGGTTTATTTCTCTTGAGCAACGCATATACTTCTCGATTCAGATGAATATTTTTCTTGTTGGACCAAATGCATTAGAACCTACTCATTGTCAAATGTTACAGGACTGTATGAATTTATTGATAATTTATGATATATTGTGATCATCGAAGGCGAAGAAATTTCTCTTGGTTATCCCCCTATGATATCATCAGCGAGTCTTGAATTACTTCCTTTGGTTGATTATGGTGCTATTATCACTGGAAGGAGTGGTGAATATGGACATTTGTTCTCGTCGTATATATAATTCTCCTTTCTGCTTCATTTTCTTCATTCATTTATAAGTAAAGAAGCAAATGGTGATAAAAATGTGGCATGAGTTGAGAGATGGGACATTTTAATCATGTATCTTATAAGTAGTATGGCCTGGTTACAATTATATTAAGCAACGAAAAGCTAAAGACGGATTCGCGAAATACTGTATACTATATCATGTACCATCTATTTTAAAATGATTAATAAATTGTATTTTCATATGGCAAACTATTGTTATTGGACATTCTTTTTTCTGGGAATAACCTGATATTTTCTCCCTGCAACTTGAGTTTTATCTCCACCACAGTGGTCAGTGCTGGGCAGGATGGCGCTCCTCTCACCAATCTCCACCATAGGCTTATATAAATGTAGCTTTTACACCTTCCACTCTCCCCTCTCCTTCTGTGACCTTCTCTCGCTCTCCTTAATTATACACCATGTAAATTTTAATCTTGATGTAATAGGTATAGTGGGGAGGTGGAGGAAGAGTAGGGAGTGGAAGAAGAGGAAGGGGGTGTAGCAGTTAGTCGGAGAGGGGGAAAGGGAGGGGGACGAAAGGGGAGGAAAAGTAAAAAAAATGATTAATCAATGATTATATTATTCGTCTGTTTACAGTCTGACCTCTATCCTCAACTCCCCCCCCCCCCCCTCCCTCTCTCTGTCTTTTCTTTATCTCCCTCTACCTCTCTCTGAGAGAAAGAGGAGAATAGGCACTAAGAATTTGAAAGATGAACAATAACCGATCAATTGTCCCCCGACCTAGGCACCTGCAGATTTTAGAAAGAATTATTTCTTTTCTTAAGAGTTTTCTACCATAACAAATTAAAGGAGGAACTACACAAGTTTCCTTTTTTCTTTCATGAATATTATTTGAAATGTAATAATTGTTAAAATGTCATTAGGATACAAACGAAAAACAGGATTAATAAAAAAACCAACATTACAACAACAACAAATAATAATATCTCCTATATTTCCACAAAAAACGTGGGTTTTTCCCTAGGTGGGTTCTGTCCAGGGATTCTTATATGGGGTTTGGGGCTTTTGGCCGGCGGGGTTTTGGCTGGACACCAACTTGGTTGGGGTCGACTGACTCAATTCTAAAAGTAGAGATGGCAGCACCACCCAGAGTGTACGACAAGTGGCACTGACGCTCATGAGCTGAGCTGGAGCGACTTTTGACTGGCCTACAAAACGGAGTTACTCTGTACGTGCATTGAAGTTGAAACAATGTATTGCCTGCGTATTTAACTGTGTGTTATACAACCCCACCACCTGAACCAGTGGAATACCTTCGGGCAAATTCATCAGTGGTTTCACTCCCTTAGAATATTGCACGAGTTGCGCAGCAACGAGTGCAATATTCATGCAAAACCAAGACGTTAGTTAACCTATATATAGCGCCAACTATTACAGATATTATCTAAGTAGAATGGTGGGATGTTATAGGGATTTACCTTTTATTATATGCATTTGATATGAAACAACGTATCTAGAATGAGAACCACCGGGAGTACTTCGGAGAAAATGGCTTCAAAATGTTCATTTTTGGATTATTAATTTAGGCATATATACAATAGATTAGTTAACTAATTCGTTGGTTTTACTTGCTTAGAATATCACAGTTGTTTCTACGCCGATCGTTTACAACGAAAATATAACCTGTATGGAATAGAAAACACAATGCTGAGTCTAGTACATAGATTTCTGTACAACATTTATTAATTCATCAGCCACGAATCGTTTTGCCACATTGGATATATTTAAGTACATGTATATTCAACCATGGGGACAATTTTACATAGGAACTAACATAATTAGTACTATTTTTTAAACATTTAAATAAATCTCAAATGTTAATATTATATCCATGGCTTCAGTCTGATGCGGAGAGAAAACGTTTTGAAATAATTCTAATGTTTGAAAACCCACGAAAGATTTTCAATAGCCTACTCTTCAGAGCAATTACCTGAAATCAGATACAACATTAATGCCAGTTAAATATAAAAAGAGAAACCTATTATTATTGAGAGATATGTGTGTAGATCACTGACACTATCTGGATTCTGTTCTACCATTGGTAGAATTGCCCTTTACATTTCTTGAATTGAGATACTTGATTGTATCGAGGATGTGGCAAACAAATGGGTATTTCATATCCTTTACGTGGGCGACGATTTTACATAAACAGTGGCGATTTGTTCTCCTAAGCTCGTATAACATACATATAATATAATATGAGGCATTACTAAGACGCTACATCAAGTGATTTTCTTTTTCATTTCGATAAAGACCTGGGGGTATTATCCTACCGTATCCCAGATTTATTAAATTCAATACTGCTTCGATACAAGAGACCAACGTCTACAGGATAATGTACCCAAGGTCTCAGAATATGGGGACTATACTGTGTCAGCGATAATGTGACAGATACTCAGTAATCAACTTTAAATGCTGACACTCATGTATGGCACTACTGTTCATGACTGGATGAGCTGACGTAATAATTAATAATAATAGTTACACAATATTTGGAGTGAGCTCGCTACCTCGAGTAATTCCTATTCAACTGGATAATACCTCCATATTTGATGTTGTATGCAGTACAATACCAATTTCCTGGACCCCAGTAGCGTGTTTCTCTTTGCTTAATTAAATGAGACTTAAAACCACTGAATCTCGTGCTTGTAAAAATATGTCAATTTGAGTCTCAGGGACACGGGAAATACATGACTGTTGCATCGCGACATCAACAAAGATAGACACAACAAACCGCCGTCAGAAAATAGAATCTTCCCAATATTCATACAACAGTATGAAAATATGATTACCTAAAGGCTTTCATCCATCGTTCCCGATGGTAGCCTTTCTATGTCTAAAGCCTACATCAAGTGAAATTTGAGGCACACTAAGAATACCTTCGATGCAGTGTTTGTCTCTAGATATATTATATCATGTACATCATTGGAATACCCCATCCAAAAGTTATAAGGACTTGATGGTCATATTGCCTTTCAATTCTATTACTCTCAACATTCACAAATATCACGATTATATATATATATAATATATGTACATATCTGACACCAACCTGTTATATAGGCTGACAGAATATATCACACAAAATTGTATTTACCATAATATCATGTTGTTTAACAAAAATAAATTCAGCAGGTCTAATGGCAATACATGCCTTCAAGTTGGAAGTATGTCAGTGTCATAAAATATAATATGTTACAATACCTATAGTTACTTGGCTATAGATAATATTTGCGGTAATATTTTCATTATAATAATATACTACATATATATCATTGTTCATGTCTTAGTAATCGCATTTTCTCGCAATTGCCATAGTTTTCCTGGAGTCGTCATTGGTCGGTTTATTTTTAATTTAGGACTTATTACCCCCTCTTTTTTCTCCCTTGGGTTCCACTGCATGCATGGTATCACGTCGGGGACGTTTCATATATTTCGCCATTGTTCGGCGTGAGCGCCATTCTGAGATGTCCCTCTTTTAACAGCCCTCTGCCTGATAGATAGTGCAATTTACATGTTTCCGGCAATTTTTGGTGCGTCAAAGCCATTCGAACGCAGTCAGGAGCGAAGAAATGTCTCATGTCCTTGTCAACGGCAGCCTCTAGGAACCGCCTCAGAGGAAGGATATGAGTCTGTGGACCGTCCCAGGAGGTTAGGAAGTCCTCCACTACATGGTGTAAGCGGTCTGGTCGTGGAAGGGGCCAATCCCCTGGCGCAGCCTTCATCATTTTCTCTGCAATGTACCAAAGAATCAAAATATACTTAAATATCTGAGACTAAACAAGACCGTAGAGTACTATAAACAGGCCATGTCTGGGTCAGGGGTTCAAAAAGTGCTACATAACCTCTAACAGAGGCGGTTTAAAAGTCATAGAACATCGGTCAAAACACAATTATATCCCAGTAATCTACAGGTCCTTAACTTCATGATGAGCCTAATTCTGCTACGATCCATTCAGTAGTTCAGTCTTTACAGAGTGGCAAAATTGGGGGTCTTTTCTTTTCCTAATGCCCTGTACAGAAATAGCATGGCTTGGGGTTTAGGGCCACAGATTTCCTTAGTGTATTGGTAGAAATTAACTCATAGTATCATTGGAAAATAAAATGGATTGGTGCCAATCCCAATCCAGCATGAATGTGTCACACAAGCAGAAGAAAATGTTGAAGCTGGTGAAGCACTATTGATTTTCGAAAATCTTAAATAGACTTAAAATGGGTCAGTTTAAAAGGTAATTTTGTAAATTCTTTGTAAGAGTAATTCTAATGTCTGTAATACCAGGTATGTACCATCATTTATTCCATATAGCACAAAAACATTTTTGAAATATTTCCAACAACATATATGTCCACTACAACCTATGTGTATATCGAACATGAATATAATGATAGATTAGGGTTAATACATGTGCTTTGGCTGTGAGATGAAGCCAACGATCATACTAATAATGCCCGGTATGAAAAAGGTTGTTTTGGGATGTAAAGTGTACCTTGACCAAAAGTGGTTTCTATACCACTCGATATAGGAGCAATTTAGAAGCATTAATGCATTCGAAGCATTTATGATTGTAGATACATCCTGAATAAAAAATTGTTTAAAACAAATGTGTCCAATGAAGCTGCATATAGAAGTGGTATTGTTACGTCATATATTATACATATTGGCGGGGGGAAATACTCAGAGTTACACACGCTTGGGGTGTAGAAGGGTATTCAATATATACTTTTATAGTGTTCATAACCACTGCTAGTTTGGTTTATAGGCAGTTGCAAACAACATTTTAGTTAGCACAGTTAGCACCATCGATGTAAAATTTAGCACCATCCATTTAAAATGATTATCATCTAGGTGTAGGCTCGTGCTTTGCTTGTGCCTTGTAGTTTAACCTTGCATTGTCTGTTACGATGCCATAACAACCCCTTAATTAGTTTTCTCGAAGAGCGTATATAAAGGAGGGAAAAAGTAGTTCCATAGTTTAACACTCCACTCTTGAAATGAAATTGCAATAAACATAATAAACAAGTCTCCCAATTGCTGCTAGAAAGAAAGGGGTTGGGGATGGGCGGAAGGAATATTACCAGGTGTGCAGACCTAAACAAATAAACTGTATTACAGGGACAGCACTATCCTTTAGAAGTATCCGCTTGGCAAACCCATTTTTATATAAACCCAAGTTTATATAATCAATCGGAATTCCGATGTGCTTTGAGCAGATCCTTGCTTCTCTGCTCACACTGTTAAAACCCAGCGTACATTTATGGTTTTATTTCATGGTCCGTACTCATGTGTGTTGTCGTGTGTTCTCATGTTTGTCGCATAAAAAATGCATGTCACGTGAAACCCTCTCTGAAAAACGTTTCCGTCACGTTTTTAAAAAATAGCCTACCTGCGCAACCAAGTGCGGCGAGAAAGCTCCAAGGCAGTGAGTCATATAGCATAGATGGTCCTACCATGCATATGAGCAATTCCACCAATTGGTCGTCATTTGGCTAAAAATTCTTAATTTTCTAAAATTGCTTTATTGGTTATTATTTTTCGTACATAAACTAGACATATTCCTGATGATATAGACGAAATTGGGAATGTTAATGATGAATATTGTAGTCGGGGCAGCTTGGCGAGAATGCTGATGATAAGGGCTCCGGAGAATGGTAGGCCTACATATTTCTACATAAATGAGAATCTAAATTAGAAATGAATATGCACATAATGTTTTGAATTCTTGTGTAATTCATAGGTCTCGACATAAGTGTCATAATGCTTTATAATTTGTGAAAATATTCCAACTAGAAAAGAAGTTACAGCCCCAAAAAAGATTCAGTTATGGTAATGGTAATGACAGCGGCAAGTGTCACAGGGCATTGACCCTCTGTCCATACACATATAATCTACTATATTTAGAATTTATGCAAAAATATATCACATTCTTCCCCTTATTTTCCTGTTAAGGTGACTTGAATATTTGTATTGGTTGTTTATGAAGGTAAATATGAATTCTGTTTAGGTATTTAGAGGCAAAATTATTAGGGAAAATGTTCTCTGTATGTCCACACAATACATGTATAAATAATGTCACATAATTATTATGTCACATAATTTATGTCACCGTAACATGCCAGCACATTACGGTGACATCATGTTATAGCACTCTTGAGGTGCAATAATGCACAGCAGGAGGATAATGTGACTGTTTATGTTTGAGCTATATGATGACTTACCTTCAACCATACTTTAATTTTTGCAACTCTAAATATTTTATTTTTTATTGACTAAAATGTCCGGCACATTATTGTGACATACAACCTTCCCAAATATATATTATATGCTGTAATTCCGAAGAAAATTAAAAAGTTCAAATACATTCATTATTATACGGGAGAATATATTGGAAGCTATCTAAAACATATCCACCTAACCCATCTTGGTGTATAAATCAATTTTTATTCTAGGTTTAAATAGGCACGTTATGGTGACTTCCCAAGACTTCCCCAGACATTTTTGCATTGCAAATCAACCATTGGATTATTAGAAATATATTTTTTTCAAATTATTCGGTAGCTAGGGTCATAATATGAAGTTTGAATAAACATGTAACACTGATTTTTTTTCTTTGCACACTTTTTCTCATAAAATAGTAAGATTTTCTGTAATGTTAAGGCAATAAAACAGTATTTTTTTTCTCTAGAAATTAAAATATTGGTGCCAGATATGTAAAAGTGGGGTATTTCTGATGTATTTTCCGTCGGAGAAACTGACAGAATTGATTAAAATACCTCCAGACCAAGATGTCTCGTTAAAAATGCAAAGATCTATTTTATAGTCGATCAATTGGTGGAATTGGTGGAATTACTCATATAGTGTTACTTGTACCAGGGAGTACCTGCTGCCTGCTGCCTGTACTATAGTAGCATTCATTACCACAGGGCAGAGAAAGCTCTCTCTCAACAGTCTCAAACTATATGTTTAGCTTGGATAATATACCCAACAAAACCAGCAACGATATGTTCACTTGCAATGGGTCATCTTAATCCATTCTACTACCTGTCCGACTATGATATTAAGAGATTATAGCATAATCCATCTGTTATCAAATCAAACTTTATTTATTGCTATTCACTAACATTTTTGTTCCAATGTGGATATCAATGCTTTAGGCTTACCCCTGCACCTACCAATATAATGCCTGCAACTATGCAAGTCCCATGATCATTCTCGTCATATCCTAAAGATTAAACTTCTTGATTAAACCCATGAGTATGTAAACTAAACCATCAAAGCTAAATTTCATATTAAAAATATCCTTTACCTTTGATTTAGCAGATGACAAAACAAAATAAATGACCCTCTCCATATTGATTGTGTGAATCAATATGAAATGTCCAGTGTATAACCCAAAACAATATTGTGAAAAAAAAACCAGCTTAAAATTAAATTATCAAACTTATAAAATATGACTTAGCAGCTTGCCCTCAACACCAACAAGCCTTGATCCGTGGGCTTTCGCTGGTGACAAATATGAGAAGTAACTAGGTCAGGGTGATTTAGTAAAGGCAGCAGACAATACAACAACTGGGAGACCAAGCTTCCTCCCATTACCTCCCTGCCTCATCTTTTATTCTGACTTGTTTTCCTTCAAAAACCAATAAAAAAAGGCAACAATATTATGTTCATTTGTGATGGGTGACCTTGATCTATCATACTACCAGTCCACCAATATTATTCAGAGATTTGTAGCATAAGCCATTTGTTGTCTAAACAGACTTTATCTATGAATTTTCACTTAGAATTCGGTTCCAATATGGATCCCAATGCTATGGCATTACAACTGGCTCAAATTCCCTTATTCATGCTTGTCATAAACATTAATCTTTTTATCATGAACCCAGTATAATGTAAAATGAACAGCCAAAATAAAAATTCATATTCGCAAAGACATAGACCCAGCCATTTTATTTTTATTTCTTTTAAACCTCACGATGTTATTACCATAAGTGAAATAGATGCCCATGGCTTATGCCAAATCACCTAACATACAGAAAATTGGATCTCTTGAATTTTAAACTAGATATTAATACATTTTCAGAGTCTTTCCCAAAATAAAAAAGGCAACAATATTATGTTCATTTGTGATGGGTGACCTTGATCTATCATACTACCAGTCCACCAATATTATTCAGAGATTTGTAGCATAAGCCATTTGTTGTCTAAACAGACTTTATCTATGAATTTTCACTTAGAATTCGGTTCCAATATGGATCCCAATGCTATGGCATTACAACTGGCTCAAATTCCCTTATTCATGCTTGTCATAAACATTAATCTTTTTATCATGAACCCAGTATAATGTAAAATGAACAGCCAAAATAAAAATTCATATTCGCAAAGACATAGACCCAGCCATTTTATTTTTATTTCTTTTAAACCTCACGATGTTATTACCATAAGTGAAATAGATGCCCACGGCTTATGCCAAACCACCTAACATACAGAAAATTGGATCTCTTGAATTTTAAACTAGATATTAATACATTTTCAGAGTCTTTCCCAAAATAAAAGATAAAATAAAAGTCAAAATGATCAGCTCCCACAAATCACTTTAGTCTAGGACATTAGCCAAGGAGGGGGCATATATATCATCAGATGCCTTGACCCAGCCCCTTTTCATAACTTGAATTAAACAGGATGGTTATAAACTAATGTGGTAAATGTGGTAATTCCTGAATCAGTATAATAAATCATTTTTAAGATTTTTTTGTGTGAAATATTTTCTTATTTTGTATGGTACATTTCAGTTCTAGTACGATAGTTTATAAAAGAAATTTGATACAAATTACTTTTTATTTAATTTCCCCACTCACCCTATGAAGCTTTCCATGCTCTACTGATTCACACCCCATCCCACCCATGCTAGTTTTGACGTCTTACCCCATTGTTTGAGCTTGAAGAGTCACACATCAACTACTATTCAATAACACGAAAACAAATTGCGTACGAAGACATGAGCGTGAGGATTTGCATTGGCCTAGAAAAGACGAGAGTGCGTTTGTACAAGCAAGTTGACTTCATGACGAAATGAACAAATTTGCTTGCATTGACCAATATTGGTTCAATAATCTTGCAGACAGGAAAAGTATTTTCGCAGGCCTAAGATTTTCACAAATCAAATTGATGTACCTGGAATCAATTTGTTCCCCGGAAAAGGGATTAACTGTATTTAATGTTAAATCCTTTTATATATTGATAACTGCATGGTATTTATAAATATTGTTGTGTAGATCTCACTCACCGTGCTGCAGAATAGTAGACCATTACTGAGCATTCATATTTTAAATCCCCATTTCAATGCATATATCGAAGTATGCAATCTCTCACTTTATTTTCACATGTATTTCCAACCTCACCAATATCTACTATGCGAATAGCCGAGGCAGTATGGTATGAAAGCTAATTCCTAAGCTTCGTAATAAATCTTTATTGGCACGTCTAGTTCACGGCGCCTACTATAACCTGACCTCCGCTTAAAACAGGCGGCATGGTTGTTCCTCCGACGTTCAGCTAATTCCCTGGGCTGTAGGTTTCCCATCTAGGGAGGATGTCTACTTCAGGCATTGTAAATAAAAAGGCAGAGCGCAATTCGGCCCTTACTCCTTAAAATTTCTATCTGCTCCAATTTATTGTCATCTGTGACTCGAAGGGCGGGACTCTCACAAGGCAATTAATAACTTATAGCTTCCAGGGCACCGCGGCAACTAGAATAACCATTCATAGATGCATTTCCCGTGGTAAAGAGCAATTTTCCATGACCAATTCAGAGCTGCCACTTCTTTCTATTAATAATTTTCAATCATGCAATTACCTTGAGACTTACCTACATCATGATTAGCACCTCATTATTGTTGAAAGAGTGATTCTCGCTTGAGAGGATGGGCTAGATCACTTCAATATCGCATATATACATAGAGAGAATGAAGCGTGCCGGCAGTAATCGAAAATTTATTGGACGAGATTTGTCTGCAAAAGCACAATGCCGGCAGAGTGCTTATATGGACGAATCAAGTCCAATAAATTTTCGATTGCAACGGCGAGTTCCATTCTATACTTATTATATGGGCATAAAACAAATATAATTCAAGGAGGCTTTCCCTCACAATACTCACCTGTTGGTAATTTTTTATAATAGTAGAGCACCGGATGGAGAAAGTTCGATCTGTGTGCTTCGTTAGCGAAGCCAGTAGCTCTTGCTTCTCTGAATACATCGTTTCCTGGGCCAGAGAAGTTTTTTCCATACTGCATTATAAGGACAAGGAATTCTTCCAGATCTCTTCCCGTCGCATCAGGAAATGTGTGCAGTAATGACATTGGGATTTCCTCGAATACTTCAATCTTGGAATTAGGCCTAAATATAAGAAACAATTATCATTCCATTGCGGTTAATTTGTTTTCCTTCCTTTTAGTAATGATGTCGCAAAGGTGGTTGCAATCAAATATAATTTTCTTGGCGAAATAATTGAGTTTGTTGAGATGGTTGTCTATGGGAGTCCATCTTCACTTGATTATCATTACTGAATAAGCACTATGCAGTTAATTGAAGAGGTACCTTAGGGAATAAGAAATCGCTGTCTCTGGCAATATTTTGTGCATCTATCTTAAATATCGAAAACAGTCGTTAGACAGAAATCAACCTGTCCCTTGGCCTTATAGGGCTTGATAACCAGGATAACTATATTGAATTTCCATTTATTAAATACTTTCAGACACAATTTATTCCGGAAAGATCTATGTGCTCTACAAGGAACATAAAGGATCTTGTCAAGTAATTTAAACCGAAATCGTCAAAGCTTTTCATAACTAGCTTACCTTAGTGCTATCACATCACCGAGCTCTCCGAACATCTGATAAGTCCCCGAGGCTTCGTTCATTCTCTTCACCACATAAGAGAGTAGGTCGGTTAAAGGAGCCCTTATAGATGGCCAGGGCACCTGATGGTATTTCCATTCGAGCAATCGATGAAGGACTCTCACTGAAGTCATAAATGGCTTCTAATTATAGAAGGTACTTCATTATACCGCCAGGATATAAATAAACGTATGGACAGGGGATATCACGGTAACAATGAACCTAATTCAATCAGGATTTTCAGTTGTCTGATTGTTGCACGGAACTTGTGCTTGAATAGAATAGGGTTTGATGACGATCTTTTATACAATAATCTTAACCCCCCCCCCCGACACATAAGAGCGTACTCCAAAATTTATAATTTATTTATTCATCTCAAAACTCAACACATTAGTTACATTCAGAATAAGATGAATTCCGACATTAAAGAATATCTATTCCGATGCGGTCATAGTCTACTACTTTCCAAGACGAAGGGAGATACATGTATTTAGAAAAGCAGAATAAAAGATTTAAAGTGACCCCGAGTACAAAGCTGGCAAACAGACTGTGCTTCTATTGAGCTTAGATGCCTGGTACTTGTAAAGCTCTGGACTCTAGTTGTTTAACATTGCCTCTACTCGCCCTCAGTCAGAATCAATGAAGGGGTATCACACACGCAAGCCTCTAAACGGCAGCTCGCGTCAAATCCAATGTTAAAACAACTTACTCTTGTTTGTAACTATTGTGTTCACGATGGGTATAGCTGAGGGTGCATGGTACGTTTGAATAGTATAGTTGATAAGTATGATGATTATCTCGGAAATATAGATCTTTCTCAATAATGATTTCTTACTTCACGGATCACAGACGAAGGAACATTATTTAGATGTACATATACCTATAATTTATGCCTAAAATGATTTTTCGGTCAGTAAACGTTTCCTAACCACACTTTTTATAGGGATTATAAAAATGCCATACCATGCATACATGAACATTTGGGATTGTTAGAAAAGCAGCACATTATCCCAGAATGAGTGTCCAGATTCAATCCACAAATACCTGACAAAACGAATGGATGTTCTGCACTAACGAGACATTGTTATCTTGACCTTCCTCTCTTATTAACAGAGAAAATGAGATAGAGCCAAGACAAATGCACTAATCAAATCAGCGTTGAAAGCTTTGCTTTCACGATAATGATACCACAGGAACCATTCCACTCAGTCCGTTGGTTCGCATATAGTAGTATACGTAATTCACAAATGGGGGACAGGAGCAGGGAATTGTGAGTAGTGCAAACAAATGCAACTTTTACCCTGGTGTTCCAGGGAGGACCACCCATAGATAATAATAAAAATATAGATTCAAGTCTCCTATTTGACTCGAATGTAAGCCATTATTCAATTTATTTAGAAAATATTTCCCGTACGAAATTGTATGCAATCCAATAATTAGCAATGTAGCTTATTTCATGTATGCTGGGGAATGGCGTGCTCTGGCTGAGATGTGCTTTAATGGAATGACATAAATAATGAAAAGTAAGAGAATACACCGAAATGTTCGGATGATATCTATTTTGATGCGATGTAGTTTACTACTCACAGACCGCGGTATAAAGTCACCGTGGGAAAACAAATTAATGGCGACCCATGCTGGGAATGGAATGGACACACTGAACAGCTCAACAAATAATACACTTCCATCCTGAGATGTAGTCAAACATATTCGAACCAAGTATAGGTGGTGCTCAACAAGGGTATATAACCTTCTGCCCCCACCTGTCCACCATACCTCGTTATCATTCTTGCAATCAGTCATCACGTTTTCCCTTCTGTCTGATGGGTACGACCGCACATTTTCCCATATCTATTTTAAAGGTCGGGGATATTATCGTTTTTTTTGTGGCACGAGAACTTGGTATATGGAACAGATTCCTCGCGAATATTTAAGAAAATAGTTCGTTCAATCGAAAGATGGCGATCCATCTGTGTCATTGCTCTCTATGGATTTACATAATATTACAGATTGCATTATATTTAAATAAATGTATATCCCTACTTGCGCCTACCATTATATCTGAAGCCATGTATGAAGCCACCTGCTGAGCGTCTATAGTCCAGGGAGTGAGCGGCCGTTCCTGCTATGTACATTCTTGGTATGTTGACCGCCTGATAGTCATGCCCTATAAGGGGGTATTTGTATTGCTTCCCTCCACAACGTTGGGGTTTAGTTCCACTGAAAAGGAGAATGAGAAACTAACATTGATTAGGCTGGAGAAGAGAAGACCGCTGCCACATCAAACGCAATGCAGAATAGTTTGCAGGGATCTCAGCTGTGCTCTGGACAATGATGCTTATTCCAGTTTGTTTGAACAAGACTGCTGATATTATGGCGTATTCTCGGCAAGTTATAGTGTTGTCTATGATGTGACCAGATTGAACACCTGCGCTTGAGATTTATGCTTGGCGAATAAGATCCATATAGGAAAGTTGTAAACTACATGTCTGTGATTTTCCAATGC
Source organism: Sthenelais limicola (assembly GCA_942159475.1). Classification (NCBI taxonomy): domain Eukaryota; kingdom Metazoa; phylum Annelida; class Polychaeta; order Phyllodocida; family Sigalionidae; genus Sthenelais; species Sthenelais limicola. Next base: position 114,479,905 of record OW804096.1, read on the forward strand.
ACGGTTCGACAGGTTGTCAATATATATATGTGTCCACAATCCTGTTTTTTTCTCGAGCATCCTTGCCTTTCTTTATGGGAGCTCTCTTTTGTATCGGTATGTTTGTTTTATTTCTATTTCCATCTATATGTATGTGGCTGTTCATGGCTTCGATATTTTTCTTTGGTTGTATACCTTTTTGTTAGTAATTCACATAGAGTTAATCCCGGATAAATTGGGTACAATTATATGCATGCACATGATAATTAGATGTGTCTAGCCTATTTAAAACACTAAAGATTATATTTCACTCAAATGCATAATCATGAAAGACTTACTCACTTCTCGAAAATGTCATCGTCAAACAGGAAGCCGAGACATCGAATGACTACATCATATGCCTCTCTGAGTGCAAAATTGTCCTGATTTTGTGACGTCGGATGCCTGACAACGATTTTGCTGCCAAGTCGCTCAAAACGCACATCTCTGAAAGGCCCTTCTACCACCCCGTCAAGTGACTTAAGCTGATATGTATCTAAGAGGGCGTTGTTCACTCCCCTGAAAGCAATATGAAACATGAAGTATGCTAGATACAGTGATGAATAAATTTAGGAGAAAAACTGTGTTGGCAGAGTCCCATCACGCCTCCAAATATCTTATTCCCCTATGAAGCAATTTAAGAACGAAAAAGGCATACATATAAAAGTGCGGAGGCTGATTATAATTACCGAAACTATCTAATGATTGAGTGTAGACCAACATTGTCGACGTCAAAGATGTAAAAGAGGTTATTTATATGGAAGGAATCATGAATAAATAGTATGTTGAAATAGGCTTGGGGTTAGGAACGCACTGTTTCCCTACCAGGATAACAATTACTGAAGAGAAAGGCCATTGTTTATACATAAATGTTAACGCATATATATATATATCTCCCCCCCCCCAAAGCTTTCCGGTATTGGAACCGTAGTTATGATGTTATAAGTTGTGGTCTTCTTCTTGAATTATATAGCATATTTTTTTCTGAAGGTAGTAAAGTAAAGAACATACTATACTAATTATTTTTCTTTTCAATGGAAATGAATTGAATTATAATATTCCCAACTAGTTCATCATATGATCATCAATGGAAATGCATCATTAATGGAAATAAATCGAATTATAATATTCCCAACTAGTTCATCATATGATCATTAACTAATGAATATTTTTTCTGAAGGTAGTAAAGTAAAGAACATACTATACTAATTAATTTTCTTTTCAATGGATATTAAGCATTCATAAATTGAATTATGATATTCCCAACTAGTTCATCATATGATCATTAACTAATGAATATTATCCTGTAGCAAAAATACTTAGTGCCGTATACAGAATATGTGACATCATAAATAATTAATGACTCAAGATACGCTTTTCACTCAAGATAAGAGCAAAAAGAAACTAATGGAACTAATAAATTAAATGAGTGTTTCCTGGCAGCTTGCACCGTCAATTTACAGGTACAGCAGGGAGGTATATACCTCCCTGCTAACAGTACTCATAGATTATCACGGTGAAAAGAAAACTTTGATAAAAGGGGCCTTGCACTATCGGAGTATAAATCCCCAAAGAACAGTATCAAGCTCATGAAAAATGGTCGCGTGATTTATTTCTTCATAATGTTGGGAAAATCACACCCCTGACCTTTATCCCCCTCTGTCTAAACAGTATCACGGGGCCTTTGGCGGATTCCAGACCTTTTCTGACCTTCTAAGGTAATGCTCTTCTAGTCCATTGACATATTGGAGAGAATGTTGAAGTAGAGACCCGGCGTAGGGTTAATATCGAACCAAGCGAAGGCTATACTACATGGATTGTGTCCTTGACCGGTGTTAGAGGGCATGGGACTTTGCTAGGGTTTAGAACCACGTATCTGATGCACGTTAGATGTCTATACGTGGTTATGAAATCAGGGGAAAACCCATTCGTCTTAATCGATACATTGCATCCAAACAGTCAATTCTGTAGGGGTGGGGGACATTGATGGGCTTCAAACATAATTCCAAATATTTGATATTTTGTGTTACAGAGATAATAATTAAGAATCGTCTGATATAGTGAAGAAATCTAGAGCGATATCAACAATTGATTCTTTTGTAATGTCATACGGCCGTAGTAGATTTGTTGTTGTTGTTGTATTAATTAAGTCTTCTATAAATGCACACATAGACGTTCAAAAGACCACGTATACAAACGACACTGTCCATACATAGGCTAAATGCCAAAGTTTCATACCTTAAATCGCCAACATAATGCGTCTCCCAGGCTAATCTGACTCTAGAACGACCTGCCATGTGTACACCATTTGCATGACCATAGATGCTGTCCGCAGTCTCGAAGGCTGCGTTGCCATGACCTAGATTGGAGAGGGTTAGAGGTTACATTGGAGACCATTATTTGCTGAAATAACACTAATAGGGATGGTCCAGTCGTGGAAGATAAATGTTAATATAAGGGCACTTGATTAATGTCATCGCTCTTGGAAAACCACAGTACCTTTATCGTCTGCCGAGTTTCGAATCATGTGAATAAATTTACAGGTAAATTTTCAGTAGTCTTCATCAACATTATTGAATATCAGAACACTTTTTCAAAACCAAGATGCATTAGACAAAATCTTCAAATGGGCTCACATATGATGCATATGTATATACAAAGTCAATTGAGTATTTTATTCGCTCATCACCACTCTCATTAACTCATAAAAATAATCGCCTCCTCGTTGTGTTGATGCTTGTCTGGAACACCTGTATAGTTTATAACCATTCTGTTAATTGTACATATATTCTCACGAAATACTCACGTTAATACTTGGGGCTTTTTGGGGGTCAAAAATTAAATTCATTGGAACTACTAATCCTTCACACGATCGATTGTACACATGTTTAACGACTCAAATCTAAAATTGGGAACACTAATATTAAAATATCTGCCTGTGGCAGCCAAAATTATAGAGAAGTATACATTGTCTTGTGTTGCGTTCCAACGCCCTTGTAACGCCTTGCAACTCCCTTGAATACAATTCTAAAATTACTGTTTAATATTGTACCATTAACAATAGCTGCTAAACTAAGTTTTCGGCTGAGAATTCAGTGTACAAATATTGTTTTGTCAATATTTTATTGAGATATAAGTTTCATGTTTTGGGGGGCGTTGGAATGGGCGTTGGAACGCCACATTTGATGATGATTTACTATCATTGTTTTCTGGCACTTCTGTAATAAATTCTGGTATTTCTTTGACCAGTAAATTTATGTCAATTAAGGATGAATTATCATTATCATGAGTCAAGTAATTTATTTGGAATGCAACAGGGCGTTGGAACGTAACGTTGGTACTTTGATTCAGTCTAAAGAAGTCATAAATCATCCCTGGACAAAATTTGAAAAACTATAGTAGTAATACTTATATAGATGCTTTAACTGTTAAATTTTCATTGATTAATCCATATATTTGTAAAGATGGTATTGCAAATGAAGGGCGTTGGAACCCAACGTTAGGAATTTCCCCACTTGGAATTTTTTCACTCATTCAGGTCGGGCATAAACACTGTTGTTTATAGTTCCCTTTTTAATATTTTAATCCAAAGTAAAACTCTTGGGGAGCGATTTGGGCATAATAGTAATAACTAAATATTTATTTTTCATAACTAGATGAGCTCATCAAAAATGGCGTTGGAACGCAACGCACAAAATTCTCAAAAATAAAAATGGAAATAGGAGAAGTAAAAAATATTTCATGAACATATATTTTGGTCTTGGTAGATAACCAATAAATTGGGGGATAATTGCAAACAGAAAATAATTATTATAAATATTTGGAGTACTGTATGACTTGGTGGTGATCTTTTTCGTAAGATTTTGTATATCTTCATTGAAAAATGATCGATTTTAGCAGGTTTATTGCCCATAAAATATTTATTATTTATTCTAGAGACACAAAACCATACTTCCCCTGAAAGCCCTATCGGCGCTGCATCTGTTAATACAACTTAAATTTGTACACTGTCATCCCCTTCCAATATATCACCCATGGAAGCCAGGCAGAGCCCGTGGGCCCGTTTCGTGAGAATTGACCGTGTATAAGTATGTTTGCATTGTTAAAAGGCACAGGATTTTCTGAAAAATGCTAAATAACATGCGATGTAGATGTAGATACCTGCATTTTTTCTCATTTCAGAGAAATATAAAAAAACATATTGAAAGTGAATTTGGTCACTTTCAGTAAGTAATATTATTAAAATGGTTTGGTTTTCCTCATTGTCATAGTCTTCATTCCTTTCCTTATTGTCTGGGGTTCATTTACGTTCCCTGCTAATAGCGGCAGGTTTCCTCATTGAATTCGTTCCAATTTATTTAATGATCAGCGCCAAGATTGTTTCCCATTCGTTCATTAAACTACACTTGGGGTGGATACATATGTTATATCCATGCGGCTTTCAAGATCATAGATATAATGCTGGCTTTAGATTGTACTTACCCAACACAAGAACCGTCTTTCCTTCGAAATCCGTAGGATTAGTTGATATATCCTCATAGCCCGTCGCCAAATGAATCCCTCGGTAGGAAGGAATATTTGGTTTCCAAATTCCTGTGCTAATAATCAAGGTCCTGCATATAAAAGACAAGGGTGATGTATCATAATTTGGTAATGGAAACAGAAAATCATAAGGATGCCCGGGCCCAAGTCATAAATAATAGCTCCCAAGTCAATTTTATATTTGCTTGCATCTATGGTAGAAATATCATAGAGCACAAACCTCAATAGAAACGCTTTGTGTCGCAGTAACTATGGAGGTTTTATTCAATCTATGTTATACGATAATTGCAAGCACAGAGTGTTAATTTATTAAAATTATTTGTTTTGAAATCCTTTCGTTACACAGTGATTCATAAACTATTCTTAATTGAAGAAGTTGCGGGAAGGAAGGGAATATCGTTTGTGTATTAACCGTCCCGGTGTGATTGAGAAGGGTCTAGTTGAGGAAGGAAAAATCCCTAGATTAATATTTTCGGTTTTATTTCAACATAAATAAACAAACATAATTAAAGGCCCATAATTAATCAACCTCTCGCTAATCAGATATCCAATATATATATTATATACAAGCTTCCTGCAAGTTCTAGCATTTGTGGTATTGGCAATCGCAATCACACCCAATAACACTTCATTCTGAAATAAGTTTGCCTTGCATGCCTCATCAGACTAAATAACAGTATTCCAATCCTATAGGTGTTGAATGGATGACAGTGACTGTCATCCATTCAACACCTAGGATTGGAATACACTTGGACACTGGAGACAAGGCAATTAGTTTGGTAAATCTTTATTATTGTATAAGGTTACTTGAAAGTTCAATAAAAAATTATTTAAAAAACATATTTTGCATCAGATTTTGGCAACTCGAATGCAAAGTCAGTAAATACTCGGCTGTGCTTAATCCTGATGTTAAAATGTATATTAACATGAATCTATAGATTCAAAATAGAGGCTTTGAAGTGATGTTGATTTATGATTAAATTATTCTCCTTATTGGTAAGCCACGCTGGGTGCAATAAGTTGGTACAACAATCATTGACATGTATCCGCGGTTAAATAGCCCATGCTATCATGTCCGCCCGCGGTCGATATGAATGTTTCTATCTTATTAAAATACCCCCGATGGTTTGGGCAGGTAGAGTATTCAATAACGCCACCATTTAACTATTCATAAGTCAAGCATCCACATCGTTAACAACCAGTCCGTCCCATACCCACACAGGATGAGGTGCACACGGCAGATCAACGACAGCTTCAGAGCCTTTTAGAGTAGGCGTTATAGTGGGCTACCCAGACTTTTATCAGAATAATGGCATATCAAAGAACCTCTTAAAGGCCTTAAGATCTCTATAGTAGCTGAGAGGCACGGGGACCATACCCGTCCATACTCGTTTAACACAACCAACTGAAATAAATTGGATACAATCCACTACATCTTCAGAGGCTTACCTGCAGGAAAATGTGCGGCCCCGTTGTTCCCTCATGAAAAATGAATCTTCCCCTGTGCTGATATTCCTTTCTCGTCTTATGTCCGATATTTGGTGGTTATATAGCAGGTTAAGGTTAAAATATTTAGCATAAGTATTGAGGTACTCAACCATGCTGCGGCGAGGAGGAAAGAAGTCTTTAGAAAATTCCCTGAACAGAAGGCGTTCATCATGGCTTAGGATAGAGTTCCAATCATGGCGCATGTTGAACTCCTTGTTGCTTTTACCTGTATGTCGTTTGTTGATGGAAATGAGTTTCTCATGGCGTGGATAGTTGAGGAAGAAGTGTCCTGTGCAACGAAAATTGAATAATCTTTCTGTATTACAAAATGTAATATTGTATATATGTATTAGATTAGGTTGGCACGATTTTCACATAATATTGGACCACAGAAGGTGACATTTTGACAACAAGCCGTCCTAATTAAGAAAATGGATAGGCCTATTTAATTGAGAACTCGATTTGCCCCTAGATTCATTTCTCTGTAACAACATATCCTTCAGAAGGTCAACAAAAAGATACTTGGTCTGAGCATATGGAAAACATGGTGGGGTGTGAGTGGTAAGAGGCGAGAGGCAAGAGGCGAGAGGCGAGAGGCGACATTAAACTAGAAGCAGTTGCAGTTGATATTTTATTATTCTATTATAGTTTTGCTGTTTTAAAGTATTCGGAAGGTGTGTCAGCTTAATTCAATTAATTTCCAGAACCGTTTGCAGATTCCAGATACATGTAACCCATGGTCAAGTGACAATTATTGTCATGTATTGAATTGAATTGAAAAATACTTTATTTGTCAAAGGTTATAGATATAGAAGGATCACAAATGGGTAGACAGCCTTCTGGATAATATACAGTTTCTCCAGCGGTTACCTTTAAAGAAAACTTTCTAGACTATGAGAGTGACTGTCTGATAAGTACATAAAGATATAATATGGAAAACGACATAAGCAAGTTTTACAACAAATAATATAAAGCTAATGAAAATCATCTTACATGAGAACAGAATATAATATCCTGACTCTTATTGATGTAGCACCTTTATTGGAGGGTATACGGTAATCAGACAGACAGTTGACAGTCTTATGGGCAGAGGTGTTACATAACACAGCCATGAAGAGTTGGTGACATATATGGAGGGTGCTGAAAGACCAGATGCTTAGTGAGATCAGTCATTTAATCTTCTTGTTCATACGCCCCTTCACCCTTTATCACTACACTGCATTGAGTTAACAGATTCCATCTTAAAAGAGTCCCGCCTATATGTCCCGCCCATTGAATTGAGATTGGGGAAAATCATTTGAGATCCAAATCAATGATTGACGTTTATATGTATAACTTGTTTATGATTTTTAATATTGTTAAAGCTCCTCCGCATGTTATGGAAGGATTTATGAGTATTGTATATAATGTATAATAATATCTGTAATGATAGTAATATCAGTCCAGCCACAAAAAAACGATGCCCAACTTGATAAAGAAGAAATATTCTCGAACATGTATGAATTGGGTGGCCTGAAAGATCTGCTTTAATTAGCAGAGGGTATTTTGTCCAGCATAAGAATTTAAACATCCTTTTCTGAAAAGAATGATACAAATCTGTATGTTTACTGCTGGAATTAAAATATTACAATACAATACAATTTGCAGATTACCTTAAATCTGCAAATAAAAAGTGAGAGGCGAGAGGTGAGACTTAAAATTCAAGAGGTGAGAGGTTAGAGGTGAGAGGCGAGATGACAGTCACGAGCTTCCATAATAGGCAGAGCCCTGTGGCCTGCTGCCCCACCCACTCTCACACAGGCCCCCGCTTCCTGTCTAAAATAAGTGTCAGCTCCTTCTCTCTCTCTCTAGCCAAATGGGGCACGGTATTTCGAATCTTGCGTATTGAAGAACGCAGACCATGTGAAGTTAAATTATATTGAAAAACTAAAGATAAAATAAAGTATATATAAAGACTTAACATAGGCACGAGCCCTGCATGTACAGTACAGTGCAATGCTAAATATTTAGAATATAATAATATAATATGATATAATATAAACTGTCTTATCAGACCTCTCGTGTTTTTTTGTTTTTTAACTGTCTTATCAGACCTCTCGTGTTTTTTTTGTTTTTTAACTCAGAGTATAATCATAGTTATATGACTACATAAAAACCTAAGATCAGGTAAGTATGACGGGCAGTTTTTGGTAAGATATACTTCTCACTATTGTCTTAAATGTAAAGTAATTCGATATACTTTCTGGTAGGGTATACCTCCGACTCTAGACACACAAATGTAAATGTAAAAAACAACAGCCTATGCGAGATAAACTACATGTTTATCTCCCTTTCAGAGAGAAGTTTATATTCCTACTAATCATTTTGTGGTTTTAATTTTTGTATAATGTTTCTAAAGTGTTTTTTGATTCGTGAGCCTGGTTTTCACTTGATAATGAATTCCAGGCCACTTTGCTTATACAAGAAGCTGTTTTGGCATAAAGCTGATCATGGGTTGTTGATTTTTAAATTTCTTCTGTTGGCCAAATGGCTTATAGTTGGTAAGTTAAGTGTACAATAACCGGTTAAGACTTTCATATTTTTATAAATCCGGTATTTTCATATTTTAATAAATCTGGTGTTGTTCATAAGAGAACATTTGAACGTAGGTATTGAGCAGTTTTGATAGGATATTTTTTCAAAATTTGATATTTTTGTTACCGACATGGTGGTAGTCACAAGCTTAAAGTGACACTTCTCACTGTTGAGGGCTAGATTATCGAGTAACGGAATTTCTACTTCATTTTCTAGTATTTGGTTCACCCTACCCTCCTAAATAACTCCTGTGGATATCAAAACTCTAACATTCATATTATATCAGATATGTGGTAAAATAGAGAGCAAAATCGTTTTTGCTTTCCAATCCAATATTCAAACTGTCAGTTGGGATGACATCTGGAATTATGTAACACCCAGTTCGGCACTGGTCAGTACAAAGGGCATTCTGCCACCAGGGCTAAATCTGGCAGCACCTCCTGGTCTCCAAAGCCATTTCCTCATGGATTTGACATGGGTTTAGGTTCTGACCCATTCATTACACATATTCACTAATCATTGAATGAAAACGCAATGCTGATACTCAATACTTCAGATATTGCTATACCTATCATATATGATTACACTGACCAAGTTTCACACGATTCCATGACTACTCATTTTAACTATCTTAGCCACTTTAAAGTAGCTTTGTCATGAACATCTTTATGATTTACAGGTTGTCACTTCTGGCATGGTTCATTGTAGCCGATACAATTGTTCATTGTAGCGATAAAAGTTAAAGGTTGCATGATACGATGGAACATATGGGAATATAAAGGTATTATTTGTGTTGGAGACATTTTATATCCTCTTGACTGCATTGTGTCTGAGAAAGAGCTCAAGAAGGAATTTAATATTGATCCAACCTTTACGCAAAGGAAAGAACTAAGATCAGCAATCCCAAAGCAGTGGTTAGAATTAATTAAGAATTCTCCATGTAGTGCGGACAATGGTGAAATTGAAATTGGTACAGGAAAAATAAATATATTAGAGGATAATAGCAAAAAAATGTATTTCTCATATAATAACTCCTGCATCCAAGGTGTTATTGTATTGCATCAAATTCAAATTCAACATTGGATCAGGCAATCACTAATGTGTAGCTTTTTTAGGTTGCAATTTTCCCCTTAACTATAACATATGACAAATTGGACCCCCGGTCTCTGGCTAGTTGTGGGTATTACGTTGACTTTCCAATTAACTTTTGTCTGTAAGTATTATTCAGTTCTTTTGCTTTCATGACATTTCCTTGATTATGTCGGGCACAATTTCTACACAACACAGTACAAGTATATTGCTACCTGCTCGGTCAAGAGTACATATGTAACAATCCTAAGATATAAAATGTATTGCAATAATTCTGCTGAGCTCCGGATACCTCCGAGTCTTTGGAGTAGCGGACCCACTAGGGGTCTACATTTCCAGCCATGACGATATTTGCAGTTTATATAACTTGAGTAATTTATTATTAATTAACGCTTCATATTCATATATACCTTCGGGAATTCAACCATGTTACTTGGTACATATTCCACTATTTATGTTCTAGTTTGCATTTATATAAATATCATATTTATCTAGTTATTCCTATTTAAGTTGGAAACACAATATTAGCTTATATATATTAGCATATATATATATATATATATATAACACAATATTAGCTTATGTTCTTGATTCTTATATTTCGATGTACCGGTATCTGTTGATCATCGGGGTGAGGAGCCTGGGTCTTCACCTCCCACACATAAGGAGGAATAAAGAATGAATGGAGAAAGTATTTCTCTCTAGAAGTTATATCTTGGAGCTGCGTTTAAACATAGGATATTTCAACCCTTGGTCCTTTGGCTTTATATTCCAGATGCTATAGTTCTTTCCTCCCATTTTCTGGTATCAATATTCATAATATATATTTTCGCAGAAGTAACTATACGATCACAAAACATTATCATTATTTAAATATCAATTGATATTAAGCTTGAAGCTGAAACACAGATCTGCAACACTGGCCACTAGACACTGGAAAGAACATAGGCAAGAATCGCAACACATATATTTCTCAGTAACATCTTTTGGGGTACTTTTCATGACCACTGCCTTCTTGAAAAGACAACTTGCACAGATTGTCTGCAGGTTGTTTGGGTCCTGCACCCCATAAGGCAACTGTACACTACTCAAAAGAAAAATATTCTTGCTACAGATTCTAGGCTGTCTGCTCATTTCTCCTAACATCAGCAATTCAGTGACTTCTTGATCAGTATTCAGAAAAATGTGATCAATATAAAGGGAATTTAAGTGTCTTGTTGGTTAACAGAATCATTAAATATTACGATATGGTACCATATTTAGGGGCACAGCCACAGCAGGAGCTGTGAGACACAATATATATACTAGTCCAAATTTCATGTACCTACATTACCCATGCACTATTTCTATTGAGTATCACAAATGCATGGCTTCAATGGCAAACATACACTGACACCAGTATTATGAGTGCAACCCTGAATTGATTGAGACCAATTAAGGGCTGTCAGCACCACGGAATTAAGTCTCATGTAGAAACAACAGAAGAAGTCATTATAATACACTCTTGTTGATGAGTTTGTACAACTTTCTTGAAACCATCAATGTGGTATAGGCCAACCAGACTTCATGTGTCACAATGCAAGGTTCACCCCTCAAATCGTGGCCCCTTGCAGTGACAAGTTATCACACATTATGAAAAACAAGTGAAGGATCAGAACAGATTATGAGAGTGCCTGTATTGCCCTATGCATGACTTATGGTTGGTCATTTGGCTACTAATCATCACACAGTCTTCACACCGGGCTGATTTTAATGCAAATTTGATTTAATCCTACTCCTCATGCAAAGCGCTCCACTTGTGCAGTACACTTCTGAATGAAAAGGAGTCCCTGTGGCATATTTCTCAAACGTTCGGCCACCCCCCTCTGTATAGGACAGCCTTATAGGCCAGATCCAGCCGAAAAATGTCATTATAGCAAAAAACCCTTCCCCACCCATATAACACCCTTTTCTCACCTCTTACATAATTTGGGACAGTCCATTACAGTTGGACTGGTCAATCCTAACAAAGGTGAGTCCAAATGTGGTAAATACAGTTTTTAAGGCTATGGAGGGCTATGGAAATTCAGAAATAGTAGCTCTACAACCCCTTCAAATGAAGGGAAAAATTAAACTAATCAAACCAAGACATACCATTCCAGGTTCAAACTCCACATATCCCTTCATTCCAAGGGAAACTTAAAACTTAAACTAATCAACCATAAATCTTTACAGGCCCAAATCCCATATATCCCTTCATTCCAAGGGAAATTATTTCATCTTGCAAATCCATGTCCAGCCTATGCTACAGCATTGCATCATCCACCGCGCTATGCCCCAGGATTAACTGATCTACTTGAAATCTTTATCCTCACATAATCAACCATATTACTTCAGGCTCAAATACTTTACAACCCCTTCAAATGAAGGGAAAAATTAAACTAATCTAACAAAGACATACCATTCCAGGTCCAAACTCCACGTATATCCATTCATTCCAAGGGAAATCAAAACTAAAATTAACCTAATTTCAACACACCTCCCCTATGCTCTTCACATGATCTGCCTTCATTAATCCCAACCCCTCATTCCTTTTCCCTTCATTTTCCTCCCTTTTCCCCCTCCCTCACTCACACCCTTCTCCCCCTCTTCTCTTTTCTCTCTCTTACAACTCTCTCCTCTCCCCTCTAAATATGTACAATTACTTGTGGACAAGTTCTCACAAATGGTTATCTGTACAATATGAATGATACTGAGGGGTTATAATAGACCACGCCAAAATACACAACATAGCTAGTGAACCGATATACAAAAATCCACTTGTGATTCAGCCCTTTATTATGCTGTAATCTAAGTTCAAGTTTAAGGGTTTTTTTAGGTAAATATCTAACATTTTCAGTCAGAGCATGACTACATCGCAGTAACTATAACTTGACATCGGACACAAGTAACTGTCAATGAGAAAACGTTTCCCTTGCAAACGCCAGGTAGTTACATTATGTTCACACTAATTGTAAAGTTAAATAGCTCAATAGTTAATAAAATAACTGTTTACTTAATACTTGTTCTACAACCGTAGTGAACAGGAGCACCGCTAGGGGAACTAAGTGTTTTACGCCTCTCTCGATTTCAAACCAGTCTGTCCAGAGTATTACCGCGAGATTAATTTGGTTGTGTTGTCTTAGGCTATGTACTTGTATTATATAAGTATGGAATCTTTTTCTCATTTTCAATGCTTCCCACCACCCCACTCCCCGGCTGCCCCTCGTGTCCCATACACACACCGCCACTGGCGTCATGTATATGGGACATTCATGCCTGCATGCAGGTTCATGTAAACACGGACGTACGGTAGCGCCAGAGCGGCTTGTCTCGGAACTAAAATGCGGCAATGGGGATCGATTCAAATCATATTTCATGACTTGGTGGTGGTTAATGGGCTTATATCTTCTTTTCTAGACAATATTGTTCCAGTAATCACTAGCTAATATCGTTGCTTACTAATATACGGTAGGAGTGAGCACGGAGAATAAGCTCAATAGGCATGTATTTGGTGGGCAGAGACAGCTATAAATGTCGTTCTAGGTATATAGGCGTTTAATCGTGATAACGGGTTCGACTGCTCTTTTTCTTCAGATTCTGCCGTTGGCAAGCTTCTTACAGAAGCGGTAGTCGTGGGGAGTCAAGTGCCCATTGTTTATGACCTATGTTCCAGTAATCACTAGCTAATATCGTTGCTTACTAATATACGGTAGGAGTGAGCACGGAGAATAAGCTCAATAGGCATGTATTTGGTGGGCAGAGACAGCTATAAATGTCGTTCTAGGTATATAGGCGTTTAATCGTGATAACGGGTTCGACTGCTCTTTTTCTTCAGATTCTGCCGTTGGCAAGCTTCTTACAGAAGCGGTAGTCGTGGGGAGTCAAGTGCCCATTGTTTATGACGCATAATTTAGAATTTTTCAGGAATAGTTTATCCCAAGAGGAAAACCATTCCCCTATCTGTAAGTCCTCTAAACATTTAAATATATACTTCCATGATATGGAGTTGTATGCTTTCGAGAGAGACGAAAAAGCCGCTTTTTTCTCTTTCACTTTCACTTTCACTACATATGTCCTGCAATCTTCTCGTCACACATCCAATGTACCTTCCTTTCGAAAAGCCATATTGATCCTCGTTGATTACTTATGGAATACTCTCTTTTACCTAACTACCTATCTGTCTTAAAACACAATCTTTCTTAGGGATGACTGAAATATTCTTTTCTTTTCCTTTTATTTCTTTTTTCAAGATTTAAGTAAATACGCTTTTCACCTTCCGCAAGCCATCTTGCGCGACTTCGGGCCATGGGCCCTTGCGCCCTTAATGCGCCCAAATAAGAGCTCACTCTTGATACTTACTAACTCAATAACATCGTTATCATCTAACGAAACCTTCTTTGCCAGAATCTCTAGTCTAGCTCTGTATCGCCGCTCTAACTCTCTCCTCCTTTTATTTTTCGTTTTGGCGAATCTTATGGTTTCCAACTAATAATATATTTTATATAATTCCATTGCGAGCTTGCATTGCTCAGACCCTCGTCATGTAACCAAATTTACATAAAAGCTTGGATGTTTTATGATGTGGTAAATACATGTGTTTGGGGCATTATCGTCCCTTGAAATTGTGCCAACATATTCTAAAAGAATTAATGACCGCGGTTTAAAAAAGGATTTGAGGCCAAATAATGTACCACAGCTTAGCCAAGGCATGAAACCATAAACACAATTTGTCTTCATCTTCAAAATTCAAATTTTCCATTCTTGAGTACCAATGATTTTGGGTCGATTTGGTTGGGAATAGATGTTTTATAATAACATGTAATACATAACATATACTACATAATACATGCGACTTTTAAAGGGGGTCGTTCTCTGCTTCCTTTAATGGTATGGAGCCAATACTGGGCGTGTTGCTGCGAAATACATACAATACAGTATTTTACTTAATTTGAGCTAAAGGTAATTTTAAACTTATCAAATTTTCAGAGCGACTTAAACGCTTCTATATTCCATAATTAAAATAGCCTTCAGGTATAGGTCGACCGGTTTCATCTTCCTGAAGTCGGTCATTACTTAGGCAATATTAAACAGAATGTTCCACAATCATGAACATGTAAAGTATTTTAGCGAATCCCTAGGGTATGGAAAAATTATTATGCGCAATCCAAAAATCAGCTCAGCCTATATAGAATCCCAAGAGAGGCAATTATCACAACGGCTAGATGGTCTCTGAAAGAAATCCCCTTAACATAATTCTGTGGCACACAGAGACTCTGTTATTGTACAAAATTTAATGTTATTCAGTTATAATGAATTGAAACATAAATGTCATTGCTTCAAGTTACCTGATATGTTGCCTCTTTCCATAATGACATAGTCTCGTCCGGCCATCTCTAGATGGTAGCCCATTTGTAAACCGGCTGGTCCAGCACCAACGATAATGTATTCCCAGTGTTCATTTCGAGGCAGGTCTGTGAAATCTCCTTCAAGACTTGTACTCACAACTAATAGGGGCACAATCAGCAGCCGCCAAAGTCTATCGATTCTGCAAAGAAATTTTGTAAGGTATAAATTTATATGGAGTGGCAACGATGTACAGAATCTATCGCCATCGGTCTTCATTATTATTATCATTATGGAACTTTTATTGAGCGAAACATATACATGTATAGTAATACAAATCAAGAGGAGGACAGGTTCGTTCTCCAATGGAGGTCTTCAGAGTAGCCCTTTTGAATTAAACATGATAATAAAGGCTGTAATGTAAATAAACTATCAGTAGTACAGTTTTGTTCATACAATGTTCATACAATATTGCGTTAACATTATTTATTTAGTGGTAGGTAATGTGTCTCAATCAAATTTACAATTGTAGCGTATAGATAGAGTGCCTGCTTCGTATCATTTGATGTTAATGGAACAATCATATAAAATTTAATGGAAAATTGCATGAGATTCCAAAAGTAATACAACTTATTTCCAACGAGAGTCTAATGTTTGGGTGTCGTGACCACAGGGAGCTGGAAACAGCCAGAAATAGTTCAATGCAAAAATTTGAGTGATCATCACATAATGCATGGTCATTATTTTGTTTTTCTTCCTCGTCCACGGCTTCGCGATTAAGTGAACCATCAAATTTCATTTTATTATGAAACAACACCGGACCCCATTTATTTCTTCCATTGTTTCAGATACCCGACACTAAAAGTTGGCCAGGACTACAATGGAAATCGTTATTGCCGGAGCTTTAATTCACTGACAGGACTGAAAGGGATAATTTTCACATTAAATTGAAGGAGATAAATGTTCGCCCTTTTCATTTCATGGCAAAAAATAACTATATATATCGCCCAACGCTGGTAGCAGCAAATGTGGATTGCTTTATAAATGTGTTTGTGGTTGCCATCTCTCTTGACCTTGCAGTCCTCATATATTTGCTATTTGCTATGTTAAGGAGGAGACTATAGAAGAAACGTGAAACTGTAATTATAGAGGACACTCGATGGCCTGGACCACGCATCCCCTCCCACTGATGACTACAGATTCAGTTTTAGTCTAGTGTAGGCTTTCAGGTTGTCCGAGCTACTGCTCTGTGATGTGTAGGTTCAAAGGCCTCGCTGCTGCATGTATATATATATGCATGATTGTATTTCCCATGCACACAACCAATAAACTACATTAGATAAAAATAAAACACAGGTTTACTACAACTTTGGCAAGGACTTTCTGGTTTGCATGAGGTCTCATAAGGGCGTACTACTAACAATACAATTATTATCGATCAGTATTCAGACTACCTTTTCCTTTGGAATCGCTTTGTTGAATATGACGAGGTCGCAATTGCTTTTCTTCAAAGATAAATCTCTATGTTTTGGTGTAGTTTCCTTCATGTTAAATAACCCACACGTATAACCTTTTATAACATCCATGCCTGAAATAATTGTCTTACGTAAGCTAGGGCAGTCGGGTGAAAGGTGGGTCGCTCCATATAGATAAATGGTGCAATAGTGGTTAGTCCTCTGCCCAGTACCATCTCCGGAAGAAGTACCATAGCCTGGCCTTGTATGTTAGTCCCACAATAAAGTGTTCATACATTATCAATAATTTGATACCACTATATATCGAGTTATTCCACAATAATTGTATTTACCTTTAATGCTGTAGCCACTGAGATATTAATTTGATATAGAGACATGAATGGAATTGAAATCCACTTGGGACTACCTATCTTTCCATGGACTGCATTAATTTTATCTCTCAACGAACTTGACATTTACAATACTTTCTAATGCTACGCCAATTATTTTAAGCTTGCTACATGTTCCAAATTAAAATTTCGCCCTCATTCTTAATGCCACTATGGATTTTTTTAATTTATTCTTTGTTTTATTATATATGCATGGAATAGAAGAAGGTAGAAGAAAGTAACATTACATAAATATATGGCTATAAATTGAAAGCCCTAAACGGAAATACGAAGAGGCAACTACATCTATAGTGTCACTGCCATTTAATTGGACATTCTCATTCAGTTATTCACATTCAAATCAAGTTGCATTTATATGACATTATCGGCCCTTATCGTATCAAATTGGTAGTATCTAGTATGATTTCCAACATGCCCGATAACCGAGAAAAACCACGACTTCTTGTTTTATGTGGATCAGCTTTGTATATATATATATTACATATAATATTATGTTCACTTCAAATGTATCGCTCAAACTCCCACCTGTTTCCCGACCCCTCATAAATGCGTTGAGTAATGGACTTATAACTATAAGGTAATATATAGCTAATGCGCTTCGTTCTGTTCACAATATAAATTCTACCACTTTCCAATACGCGGAGAAGGCTTGAAAACAAAAGAATTGTATCGTGTTGTCCCGATATTAAAATTTCGTTTTGCATTCAGCCTCTTTAACAAATATTTGAAGTTTTATTTGGTGATAATTAGAAGTTATGAGTACGATTCCAACGTTTCGCTAAAGGTTGATGCTTCACCAGGGAGCCTTTAACACATATTTTGCTAGATTATTCCGTTCGATTAGTCCGTACTGAAGCTCCATTTTGAAATGAGAAATGGATCGTTTTCTAGTGTTTCGTCTACATTGCAAATCACGTAATATTATCTAAACTAGTTATAACATTGTCAAGTATAAGTATCGCCTCCTCTAATGAGTTACTATGAATACCATCTAAGCACATTAAAGTGTGGGCGAATAAATGATTATAATAGCGAAGATGTTGCAGAAATAATGTAAAAATTAACATTGAAATCGATCACATCGTGTGGGTGGATGGCGTTTAGTGATTGGCCATATAGTGAGTTATAAATATCTCGATTAAGATGCATGCTTTTCCTCTCGTGTCCTTCACAAGTTTGCCGAAGCTCATAAAGCCCCGTCAATCCATTAGAAATCTGTGAATTTAGATCGCCATCTTACTCTGGAATAATTAAGCCTACATAAACACAAAACGTGGAGGAGGTTCAGTGCTTACAAAACAATGCGAGATATTAATCATAGTTGTAAGCATGACGTGTTCGCTGCAATCGATATCATTTCATCATTTCACATGTGTGGATGTGCGTGATACTGCATGAAAATAGGTCCGCTATTAAAAGATATTGTGACAAGTCCTGGGTGGATTGGGAATAATATATAGAGGCCTAGTTTATATATATCTCTATTTTATTTACATAAGACCCTCTAAAAGGTTTTATTAAACCATCTACGTTGGGCAGTTGGGAAGTCTTCTTCTGGTTGAACAGATCCAATTCTGTTTGAACTGTCTGTATACATGGCGTTTATGAATGCCGAAGGGAACAAGCGCTTTGCTGCATGACACATCCGCTGATGATATAACAGGCTTTGTCTGCGACATGTATGCAATGATATCTCTTCTGTTTTGCTTAAGACTGTAATGGTTGCAAGGATAGTAAGCAGACATGTGAACGGTTGCTTGTGTGTAATGGTGAATAGTTATGAATTCTTCTCCACCCTATATGTTACTCATTGCGTGCACCTGTATACCGACAACCTTCTCGTTAAATAACGCGACCATTCAGCTGTATAGGGTTACATGTAAAACCTTAATAAGGAATCAGCAGGGGATATATCAATAAATCAGTGCGGTCGGCTTCGACGAGATTTATAATTGGCAGTTCATATTAGATGGCGAATCATGTTCATAGAACTAATTGACCTCTCGCCCAGAGCCGCCATGCTCCGCCCCCTGTTCTGCATAGGTCCTGAGCGCGGTAGTTAGACAAACAACAGCAGGTCCCACCCCATGGTCAGTGCATAAGCATAGGCTTAGCATGGCATAGGTGAGGGGTTTCTTCCCTACAACCACACATTGTGTTAACCTACTCTATGATATGAGATTTATTTACTTGTGTGTCTTAAGTTAACAACTTTCGGAATTGCGATGTATACATGTATGATCTGGCAAAGGCAACAGTTGGGAGGGGGGGGGGGTATATAAGGCCATATTTTTTCAGTCAGTGTCAGTGGGTCTTTAAAATTGCATGCAAATTGTTTAATCAGTAATGGATTTTGAGATTGAACTTACGTGACAACCATGTAATAACTACTAATAAGTTATCTAGTACTAAGAAGTTAATAAGTTATCTAGTACCAGTGTGCAACATAACCCAGAGACCGACTGTCTCCAATGAAATTATCTTGTCTAAGTTTTCTTAACTATGAAGTTTCTCATCACAAACTTTGATTCAACTGTCGTTGAGTGTATCTTATTTTATGCATGTTATTTAACATTAACCTAATCCACTATGTTGCAAACAGTAGTATTAAGATGTTTAATAAGCTACCAAGTATACATAGGTTTCACATGACGTCAATATATTGAAAATCATCTAACCAGCTCCCAGGACATGGCGACAGCCGGGACATCAATGAAATTGATGTATTATAATGTTATAATGTTTATATAATGTTATGATGTTTAACATATGATGTTTAACTGCCATGTTATGATATTTAACTGCCATGTTATGATGTTTAACTGTCTCTACTATAACAGATGATGTTTATCTCTTGATGACTGTCTCTACTATAAAAGATTCTATCTATTTATATTAAGATCTTCTGTCTGTACTATTTCTATGTCTTTACTTCTATTGATCATGTTATGTAGAGACATATATCACCCTTACTTCGATTTAACAGGTTATGTAGAGACATATCACCCTATCTGTATGTACCCTGGCCTCACTTTGATATGACCTTATCTGTATGTACCCTTGCGTTGCTCTCACCCTATCTCTTTGTACGCGATCGTTGCATACAGATATTCATCAGACCTCCCATGGTAAGTTGAACTGTTTAAACCAATTTTTGTCATTCAGAACTGATTGAAGCAATGAAACTATTACAATATTTACAATTAATTGAGTTGTTCATTAAATGAGTTTTTCATTTCGTTTCAGATTGACCTACCAAAATGCCGAGCTTCAACTGCCCAATCTGTGCCGTTCAACTACCGTCGCTCCCGAAGTATGTGCAACATTGCCATCACCACCGAAATGAACGTAACTTTTGTGTCCCATGTCCCTACGACAGCTGTCGCAAGAAATTGAGGTCATCTAAGGGCCTTGAAACTCATGTCTACCGCCACCATTGTGATGAGGTTTTCCCTACCAATGGTCATGCCAACCTTGACGTCAGTCTAGTGTGCCCCCTGCCCCAGTGTGGTGAGCATGTGACGGGAAATGATCGCCTCCTTAAACATCTACAAGACCATCTGAAGGAAGGACGTACGGTGCCATGCCCATACAAAGATTGCGGGCTTACCTTCTGCACTCTGAATGCATTCCGCATCCACAAGACCCGCAAACACAAGAATTCAGACATTTCTCCACGACATGAAATGCAGACAAGTGAGTGCGTCAATGAAACTGGTGATGATTATGACATGGATAGTAACTGTGACATTGACTATGATGACGACTTAGTTTCGCACAACATGGCTCTTTTCTATATGAGGCTAGAAGCAAAACTACTTGTCCCCAAAACCACCATAGATTCCATCGTCAGTGAATTCAGTGCCTGTTCACAAATAAGCACTCAACAGAGATTGGACCGTGTGTCTAATGTTGTCCAACGTCTAGAACTGAATCCTGATGCCAGAGATGCGATTATGAATGTCGTGAGTGAACCTGACCCTTTCTCAGAGTGCAACGAAAATTTCTTCAGCACCGCACACAAGAGACTGAATTTCTACAAATCCAACTTCAAATTTGTTGAACCAGTAACTATCCATTTTGGCCCTGACAAGTACAATAAAGACAGTCATATGCAATATATCCCCATCAAAAACACTCTTTCTGCAATGCTTGACAACCCAAAGGTAATGGCGCAATGTGAGGCGGTGCCAACAAACGAAAAGTGTGTGCTCAAAGATGTCACAGATGGCCGTCTGTGTAAGGACAATGATTACTTTAACCGGCAAAATGGACCATGCATTAAGATCCTACTGTTCCAAGATGCTTTTGAGGTGGTCAATGTACTGGGGTCAGCCAAGACACATCACAAGCTTTTGGGGGTGTACTTCACCCTACTAAACATACTTCCAGAGAACCGTTCGAAACGTGACAATATGCAACTCGCCATTCTGTGTTATGACAAACATGTTTCTGAATTTGGAATGAACGCTATTTTTAGGCCTCTAGTTGAGGATTTAAGGGACCTTGAATTAAATGGACTGTGTGTAAATGGGAGAAGATTATCTGTTGGCTTAGCTTGCATCACCGGGGACAACTTAGGTCAGCACCAGCTTGGGGGATTCCAGACCAACTTCAGCCATGCGCCATACATCTGTCGATTCTGCGACATCCACAGGGCCAAATTTACTGATGATGCTGCGGAAATTGGCCGCAAAAGAACCCCTGCCACCCACAACAGAGATGTTGCAAGGTCAACAAGACAAGAAACTCCCAGCAACGGTGTGGTACGTGGTTGTGTCTTCAACGAGCTGGACTCTTTCCATTCTGCCACGCCCGGCCTTTGTCCATGTCTTGGCCATGACCTCTTCGAGGGGGTTGTGAAAGAGGATGTGTGGCTGTGTATAAATTATTTCATCAAAGTAAAGAAGTCCTTTACCTTGGAACAATTAAACCAACAGATTCGTCAATTCCCCTTCCGTGGCAGTGAAAATGCATCCGCACCAGTTACAATCTCCCCAACAGCTAAACGCATCAGTGGACAGGCAATGGAGGTATATAACTTTGTTCGTTTCATGCCCCTCCTTTTTGGCACCTATGTAAGCGATAAGAACGATGATGTGTGGCTCCTCCTTGAAAACCTTCAGGGCATCGTCCTCTATCTGATGGCCCCAAAGATCTCCCATGGACAAGTGTACTACATGGACTCGCTCATCAAAGAATACTTAGAACTCCGACAGACCCTCTTCCCCAACAACACCATGAAACCTAAACACCATTATCTTTCCCATTATGCCAACCTCACCTTTCACTTCGGGCCACTCAAACATTCGTGGACACTCCGGTTTGAAGCCAAACATTCCTACTTCAAGAAAATAGCCAATAGGAACTGCAACTACCGTAACATTAGTAAATCCCTCGCCAAAAAACATCAGGTTCTCCAAGCATACAACGACCATAACTTGACAGAGGGTGGGCCAGTGATGGCTGATGATGAACTATTTGTGCCCTCCCGATGTTCTACCGATATACAACTTGCAGTTGAACAAGCTGATCTTGACTTTCGTTCCAATCCAATCAGTGCAGCAACAAAAGTCAATTCAAGGGGAATCACCTACACCAGTGGACAGTATGTAGTGTTGAGAGTGGAGGGCGAGATTTGGGAGAAGGTTGGGGAGATCATGTTCGCCTTGCAAGACGGAGACTGCTGTTACCTACTTCTACAGCAGTTCAGTGTGGAAACTCTGCCATACACCCACCTTTATATCCGGTCCCCCCAGAAGGAAGACACCCTATGTATCAGCACCGACTCCCTCCTTGATGCTTGGCCACTGGAACTTTATACTATTAATCATATTGCATACCTCGTTCCCAAGCATAGTATAGTACCACCAATGTGATACTTTGTGTTCCCTGTGTTCTCTCTCACTCTACCACTCTATCTCAATCTAGTCTGTGCTCGCTCTCCCTATCTCTCTCACTGTCAATGTGTTTAGTATAATGTCCTTTCTTCGCATATAGAGATGAAGACAGTTACATGAGGGGTGGGACTGACCATAAGTTGTTGTGCGACCTGGAAGGCCCCATCCCCTTTGAGGATGTTCGTTCCTTGTTCATTTATTTTTTTTGCTATTTTTGTAAATAATTCAAGCTGTATAATATTGATTTGTTTCTAATGAACAGAGAATGTAATGCTCTTATCTCACCAGATAATAAATTGAATGAGCAATACGGTGAAGAGAGCAAATAGAATTTGTGTACGATTCTTGGTAATCAGCCATGATAACCTAAACAAGGTATTCCTTTATTCATACAAAATAGAATGTCGTATGTATGTGTAACGTTTCTGCTTAGTATATATGTCTTTTTCATAATTGTATTTTAACACCCATAAGGTAGCATTAGGCAACGCACATAAACACCTGGGTAGGGTAACAGTTTCGGTTTTTTCTCATATTATAATTTCCCAATTTAATGTACTGGCCTTAAATGAAGTAAAAAAAAGTGTGTAATTAACAACTGTTTTTTTCAGATGGCATTCCAGTGAAGTACCCCCAATGGGATAAGTTGTACTGTCTCTCTCTCTCTCTCTCTCCACTATTATAAAATATAATCAAACAGAAT
This sequence comes from Sthenelais limicola, assembly GCA_942159475.1. Lineage (NCBI taxonomy): Eukaryota > Metazoa > Annelida > Polychaeta > Phyllodocida > Sigalionidae > Sthenelais > Sthenelais limicola. The sequence goes on from OW804096.1 coordinate 114,503,447, forward strand.
TATATTGATGAATGTATAAAAAACAAATGTTTTTTTCAGATAGTATTCCAGTGCAGTACCCCCAACGTGATACTTTGTGCTCTACTAAATAAATAAATAAATAAATATAAGCAAACAGAATAATATTGATAAATGTATGAATAACATTTGTTCTTTCAGATGGCATTCGAGGCACTGATTACGGAGCTTATGCCCAACCTGCAGAGCGATATGGTGAACAAGCTGGACCAGCTTTTCATAGACGGGGGGGCAGAAACGCATGAGGATCTCCTGTTATTCAAGGTGTCAGACCTGGAGTCCCTCTTGAAAACAATACCTGCGAGAAAGTTTATGCAGAAACTGAAAGGTAATAATACTTGCCCATTCACACATGAAATAATATGTGTATTGCTGTTTGTATCAAATCATTATTTTAACTATTATGAACTATTCATGTTTTCTTAGAACTGATGTTTATTTATCTGTATTCCCCAGTTAAACTGTCACCTGAGCCGCCTACTCCACAACCTGAGCCGCCTACTCCACAACCTGTCGTATCGCACTCCCCCCCCCCTAACACCATCGCCAGAGGTACAACAGCGGGTCAGCCCAGAACACGTTGCACCACTAGGGCAAAACACTGCACCACAGGTTTTCCAGGACTTCCACTACATTTCGGGTCCAACCGATCCTGCTGCAACGAAACCAGCTGTCTGCAGCTCCTACGTCCCACCACCACGAAGGAAGCGCTCATGGACCGACAGAGTCCAGTTTGAACTCCCCTCGGCATTGGCCCAACGTCTCCAGCAGAGAGCTAGGGCTAGGGATGTCCGGTTGTTCGTACAACTGGTAGTTGATCAGGCCAAGGAGGTAAAGAGATCCTATGATTCATTATATGAGTATTGAGTATGTATTGGTAAATTGGATAAAAGAACGTAGTTTATATTTAAATTGATTTAAATTGCAATTCAGTTAAGAATACAGAAGCAAATACTTATATGGATACTATATAAGGGACAAATATGGATAATATATAGGAGGAAAAAAGTGAATTGAATTCTCATGTATGTATGATTAAATAATTCAGCAATACACATAATACCATACATAATAATTCATCCCATTTCTGATTTGTCCCATTTATTCATAGGTAGAGCCCAAAGCACGAAGACCAGAGATGAGAATCTTGGCAAAACGGCTGATACACCAGTTCCCCTTGCTAGCGGACCATGATGATGGGAAGGTGTTTGGGGATGGTTGCGAGGCCATCCTCAATCGCTTCATGCGGCGACTAGACAATCTCCGGCGGGGACTTGTACAAGACGCGGTTAGCAGCACCAAGCGCTCTATGCCTGAACAAGATTCTGTAACCAAAAGGGTCAAGGTGACAGACAAGTGAGTATTTTAGTAATGAGTGGTGTTAATTTAGGGTTGGTGAATGAGTCAGTAAAATGTTCATGGTTATATTATCATGCTTGACCATGATTGATCACGCCAGCTCGTCGATCCTGCTGGTCGGCGAGGACTTTTTCACTAGTGTAATGTAATTTTAATTAATTTTATGTGGACCATAAATATATTAGTTAATATTTAACCAACGGGGATGATATAAATATGATATTAATATGTAACCATTGTTACAGGTATGGATGTGTTAGCTGGCAGCCATCGATGCCCAGCAACGAGACAAGTGCTTCCCTGGAAACAAAAAGGGTGGAACTGAAACGGGTGTATGCCACAGACCCAAACAGCAGGGCTGTATTACGACTCCAGGAGGAAACATTCCACGCGCAACGTGTTGATGTCAACAGTGGTAAATACAATCTACTAAATATTGTTCTACACTCATTATTGTTTTCCTTGAATTCCTTATTGTTTTCAGTGAATTCCGAGAGATAAACAATATATATTACACATATTAGTATTTTCATTGAATGTCTTGTGCTGATATACACCTAGCTTACAAAATGATTACAACTTTCTACTCGCAAGTTCCATCGCAAAAGTTTTAAATGTGCACTACATTGTATTATATACTCATTTTCTTTGTTATGCAGGCATTGCATCTACTGAAATGCTAGAGAACTGGCCATCAATGTTCAGCACGGAGGGTGCATTACTTCATTGCCAGCAGCTAACTGGTATGTTTAGCCACTTGTATACTGAACGCTAGACTATTATGTAAATATGTAAAATCAGACTAATGTGTACAACCGCAATGAATAAAATTGGCTGAATTATTCTACCTCTTTCAAATTGATAGATCGCTGGATATTAAAGTGTTTCAATAATTTATATAGATAGCTGGATATTCTGTCTATATTGATCTGTCTATATTGCCAGGAGCAGAACCTCTGGTATTTTGATAAATAAATATTATGGCTAACACATAAATATACCACATACTTATTACTTATTGCAGGAGAAAACATTTTGAGTAATATATATTCGGCATATGAAAAGAAGGTGGCCCGTTACATTGGATTCATCAGGTCGTTGAACAAGAAGTCAACAAACGAAGTCTTGTAAGTTTAAATAGGAAGCTACATATTCAAATTATATTATTTGTAATACATGTATAAAAAAAATCTTATAAAACGTGTTCCATAACACCTTTGAATAGAATGATTTACGTAACATTCGAGCATATGAGGTTGTATATCGATAAGACTCACTAAACAAACAAAAAAACCTTTAAATTTTAGAGCTGCCAATATTGCCTTTCAATTTTAAATCTTGTGATATTGCCTTCAATTATAGGACTGACAATATTGAATTTAAATTTTAGGCTTGAGATCGACGCTGCCCGCCAGACAACAGGTACAGATGCTGTCTTTTACCCTGGCCTGTTTGTCCTGATGGCAACACACTTCGCAGAGCCACTTGGCTCCATACTACAGCAGGCCGAGGCCACTGTATGTGAGTCTGAGCTTCCCCCCCTTCCAGCAACACCTGCCATTGTGTCCTGTGGTATGTTCTACTAGATATTATACAAACGATACTAATACATTTTATACAAACAATACTACTAAATGTTATAAAAACGATCCAAACAATACTATAAAAAACCATACAAACAATATCACTATGTGTTAAAACGATACTATGTGTAAAAAATGATTCCCATTTATATATACTATGGAATACAAATGGGTAGTTATTGCGAATATGTTAACATTTCGTATAAACATTAAATCGCTCAACTGGAGTAACCAACGTTCTGTGGTAATACACTTCGCTGAAACTTAATAGATACCAAATTTCTATTGCAGGAGACTCACCATTGACCGCCAACCGATTCCTCATCACATCTGATGGGCAAATTGTGTCCAGAAACATCAGAAGCTTTCCGGTCGCCCTAGCTGTGTTGTTCGCTATGTACTTCAACACGAATAGCCACTACTCAAAGGGGGCAACGAATACAGCCACCCTCTTCCAACGGTAAGTTAGATTAATTTTTTAAAAAAATATTTGTATTGGCCACAAACATAAAACTATCAAACATTAAACTATCAATATTAAATTACGCATGACCATATGGATGGACCGAATTGCGAAATCATCATAATAAAAAAAAAAGATATTCGCGCAGACATTATCCTGATGAAGTTTGGGAAGGCAGGGTCAAATAGTGCGATTCCTACACCTATGCTTCCAAACCTCCATTTTTTGCCTTATTTCGCCCATATTAATCTTGATATATCAAATAATATAGTATAAAATTGAGATGAAATACCCAGTAATTATGTCAGCAATATCAAATGACAAATTAACAATGTAACAATGACAAAGTTTGTCGCCAGCATAGGACCTGGTAATAATAATCGTAGAAATATGCAGATGCGTCACAACGGGAGTCATAACTAGACTGATTTATGGAATCAATACTAAGACAAAAAGTATTCGTTTAAACGATTTTAGTGACCAGTCGACTGATTATCTGACATTTTTATTGCAGGGCATTTGCAGGGATCAACCCCCAGAAGGGAACAGGGTCGTCCTGTAATGTTCCAGCAAAAGTAACTACCTTCTACCAGCGGTTTGCTATGCATGATGCCTTCCAAAACAGCGATGGAACTCTTTGAGATGCAATGCAACAACGCAACAATATTATCTCCAATTTCAACGATGCTCTAATAGTTTATTGATTTGTTTAGTTATTTAATTTATTTTTTTATTTATTTATCTATTTATTTATTTATTTACTCGGGGATACAAGTTCGTAGATCATCATCTGAAATAAGGTTATTAGATGAATGTAAAAGTTTTCAAACGTCCTCCAAAATACAGCATTCCATTGGTATATTATTTCTAAAACGAGGGGTTTTTAATCTTGGGGAATCAAAATTTCTTCTGTTTCTATTGGGAGTGTCCTTATATTTTGGGTTCCTAGCTCTTTTAAAGGCATACTCCGTCGGAGTATCGTGGGGGAGTTGTTTATTTGTATATATGTTGCCTGTATAATCTATGTGATCTGAATGATTCCAAACTGAATAAATACAGAATCATAATGAAAGCAACCTGTGTCCTTGTATTGTCTACCGTAGCTCCATTTGCCAGATCGCTCCATGATATGCCAGATAATAATAATATATATATGCATGTAATAGATGCAAGTAAAATTCAGCCAGTATAGGCTGCACAATAATATATTATATATAGCGCAAATTCGAGCAAAATTAGAAGCCACAACACCCAGTGGTACTGCATCCAGGGGCCGTCACGGGTGAGCGCACAATCCGTCATGGGTGAGCGCACATTCGTCATGAGTGAGCGCACACTCCTTCACGCACTGCCGCACACCCCCAGACGCGCCAACTCTTAACGCACCACCGCACACCGGGGATTAGGAGATCTATCTAGCTTTCTCACTTGCAAAATAACGGAGTTACAAAATAACGCAAGAAAAGGATTACGCAGAAAATGAAGGGGAATTTCCAGCAAATCTCCGTAATTTAAAGAGGTCCGCGTTTAGCGTGTAGGCTATGATTTATTATTGTAACTTAAATTAAAGCTACAAGTAAATTTCTGATAATAAAGGTCTAATTAATCCTCCAAAATCGACCCTATATCGGAAAAACCTTTCTTACAGAGCAAAAATGGCCTGGAACTCACTACCTACTGATATTCAGGCCCTAGAGTCCAGAAAACATTTCCGAAAACAAATAGAAAACATATACATGAATTAAAAAGAACAAACACACCTAACTTGGGGATGTGGGCCTCTCTCTAAGGGGAAATACAATGTATAAAAATAAGAACTTTGTATTGTATCTTATACAATGCGTTTTATATACTTTACGTTTTACTATTGTTTGAAACAACATTTCAGATTGTATTGTCAGATTTGGTAAGAAGTATATCTGACCAAGCGTATTATATCATATCACACTATACCGTGTATTAATACCGTGTATCTATCTATCTATCTATCTATCTATCTATCTATCTATCTAACTATCTATCAGGCAACGCCTGAGAACCATCCATGACGGACAGAGCGTATTTTGTAATGTATTAAATATTATATTGGCCTTTAACGAAATAAAAAAAAATCTATCTATCGATAGATACAAATACGTAGTAATTATTGTACATATGGCTCGGGTTCCTTGACGGGGATAATCCAGCTAAGAGGGATGGTGATAGAGGTCCACCAGAATGTGTTAACTGAATGTTTTACTCGCAATCGTTTCACCTAATATAAAATAACAACTCCGAGGGACAATTAAGTCCCCATTATTGACTCTCATCAACCGCTCATCACGTGTCAAGAGAATGATTCAGACGCGAGTTGGGATCTTTTAAAGGACGTATAATGGCGTCCATTACACTGCAACACTGCAAAAAGTGTTCGTTGTTTTCCTATTATTAATAATTGAATGGATAAAAGGCTGAGGATTTGATTATACACGGTTCGTTATGTAGGATAGCAGCAATTAATATAATTGGTGCTGCGGACTGCTGATGTGTTTTAACTAACAAGGTAGTGGCCTGTGGTATCATTAATGCATTTTGCTGCTGATAATATTAAGTCAAACCGTATGATAGCAACAAATAATTGTGCACACGCTGAGGCCGGGAACGTATCCAGCTTTTCCCAGACTGGAGGCAGACATGCCTTGTAGGAATGAATAAATGGTAACTATATTGTTGTTGTTGATACTTTATTTTGTCATATTAACTGGTGACACGATCGGTGGGCACTTATCTCCCAACATAGGATTTAAAGCCCTACCGTATATATGACTGGTTCGTTAGAGTTATAGCTACGTACTGGGGGTGTTTCATAACAATCATCGTAGTCCTAATCATATAATTATAAAAGCGTCGTATATATATGGGTCAGTTTTTTCAAGATAAGTTTTTTTGTTTTTTTTTGAAAAACTTTATTCAATTTATCAACAAATCCGCACTGCCCAGGGCGATTAACACTTTATGAATACAACTTTTAGCTTCTACTTCAGAGACTTGACTCAGTTAAAATACTTTCTGCTTTTTACAACTATATCAAGAACCTAGTACTATCCACATGGACAGGTTTAAAGAGGTAATTTGATATAAGTTAAACTATATTTTACTGTCGTTTTAAATCGATTTCTGACACAATATGCACTTATACATTTTATATTAGATCGATTCCACTTGGGTAAATATATTTTTGGTTTGTTTTGTAGAAAAGAGATAATTCTCACGTGCAAGATCCCTATTTCGAAGTAGCAAATTAGGCATTTTTACTATCAAACTATGTTGTATTGTTGTTTTGAATGAATTCTAAGTGTTGGACGCATGTGCATTATTATGATTAGATTGATTATGCAGCCACTGGTCCGACATGGTTGGAATGGACTTTTTCCTGAATCATTAGGACGAATATTTCACGAATTGACACAGAAAAGTTAACTTATAATTTAATCTAATATAAGTTAACTTTTCTGTGTATATTGTCTAAGTGCATATTGTGTCAGAAATCTATTTAAAACAACAGTAAAATATAGTTTGATAGAACAAAATCGCCTTATTAGGCCACCTGTCAGTAGGGTCCTTGCCTGTGAGAATTATAATTATATTTCCACAATAACACCAATAATACATAGCATATCAAAGTTGAACTGGTCATAAAGTATTAACAACTACAAATTGTTTTACATGGATTCCAAACGCTTGAAGTAACCATATCAATACGAAATGTTGTCTGCAATGGAATATTTGCAGTGAACATACCTTTAAATTTTGTTGGGACTTGTAAGTGAGAATATTAAATAATATTTATTTAGAAATTAAGGTAATGTAAGGTAATAAACAATTGAGGAGACAATTTAGATATATGAATATCCAGTAGGAGCAATATAATTGGAATGATTAATGTCTGGAACATACACTACATGTTAGATCATGTATAATGGATTTTTTTATCGGAAAAACGAGGAAATACATTGATTTTTGACATTTTCAATGGGTAAATATTGATTGAAAGTATAAAAATGTACCTTTGGAATAAACGAGCAGGATGAGAGGAATCAAATGGCACTAAGATCGTGAGTTTCCATAATTTATTAAAGAAGATATTGACGACAATACAAAAATATGGCAAAATAGCACACTTGAAAAAACTGACCCAAATGGGTTTAAGATAATCGTAAACATAAACCAGAAATCTTAAATTTAATACTCCTCTTAAGGATGACAGGCAATACGACAACCGGTGATAAAGCCACCTTAGCGAAAAGCCATCCGGAAAGAAGCCATCTAGGCGAAAAGCCATACGGAGAAAAGCCACCCGCACGCCATACTCAAACTATACTGACCTTGACTCTGTCAGGACTTCTCCCAATGCCGGTGTGATATCGAAAAGTGACCCTGTCGAAAAGTGACCCACCCCATCGAAAAATGGCCCACCTTTTTATGTAGAGATATATAGACATAACTTTTATACCATATTGAGCGTTCATTTATCAGCAATTATGAAGCTACATGGAGCTAATATAACAACATGGAATGTGTTTTAGCTCCCGAATATTGTCACGCTAAATGTTACACCTATTCACCTGGTACATTTTCGCGCATGGTCCTGTCATACATGGTGTCTACATATGGTATCATATAGCATGTATACATACCATCGAAAATTGACCCCCTACTTGTATGGTATCATTAAATCATACCAGTTTTACTAATACATGATGTATATGGTATCATATATATTTATGTATATAAGCTGCCATTATCTAGGCAAAACTACGTCCACACCCGCACACATACTTGTACCAACACCCACACACACACCTACATACAATATCAGGCATCGTAATATATTATTTCAGAACATTAAGTTAGAAAAGAAGACGGGGTCGATTTTCGATGGGGTGGGTCACTTTTCGATTGCCGAAAATAGACCCATGGGTCACTTTTCGATGGGGGTTACTTTTCGTCATGACACCTGAGCTTAGAGATATTGTACATGCAACGGTTGAAAAAAACCCGGTAGAATATATGTATATTCGTGAAATTTTAGAATAGTTGAATAGATATGTTCATGTAATTACTGCAATTTAAATTTACGATAGCCTTCATAAAATACAAATATAGTCTGAATAGATTTAGTGCATGAAGTGCAGCGCCCACTGCATACTACTAATACTATTATATTTATTTCCATATTGCCTCTGGGATTTTATAACATTGGTTCTTATGGAATTTAACTAATCAAGCACCATATTTAAGAACCTTTCTTATCGTATATTCTATGATACATTGCGCAACAATCTTATATCGTACTATATTTATTCGTGATTTCCCTGGTGCGTTGGCAGGGAATATTCGATCGTATTCAGTGTATAATTTTCGTATAATTTTATGCTTATAATCAGAATTGCTTACCCATTGTATTATGTACTGGTGACTCACAATCATCAGCTTAGACCGACACGATTAAAAAGCAATCAATCTTCAAAATTCTCACCAGCTACACATAAAACCAAAAGAAAGACTGACGGTCTGGCAAGAATAAAAGTGCCCCTACAAAAAGGATTATTGAATGCCTTTATATGATAGTGAATTATGCAAATAATGCAGATCGGCAAGATGAGGTCGAGCCAGCAGAGGGGGAAGCATTTTGTTCTCCCGGGCAAAAATTGGTAAAAAAAGAAATAGTATAATCGTACTATGGCGCAAGCATTTGAACTGAACAATTGTCACGAGCGAGCAAATCGGTTGGCTTTTATTTTGTCCAGTTGAAATATCCGTTTATTAGTGCGACCCAGGATAGAAATCATTGTTCGCTTGAGTCCAATATAGTGGGGGTTCGAAACGCCTCTATAGCCATGGTGATTTTCAAATAGATTACAGGCGTCGCCTCGATATAGTGAGTTCAAGAGGTGAGTTAGGACTGGACTAGGACAAATCTGACAAGCTGGGCTTGGGGAATGGTGTGCGATCAAACGCCAGCGGCTTATGAAATCACGAAGAGAAGCCTGGGGTGTCACAGAAACATATCTGTGCCGATGCATGCGGCTCAGAAATCTCTCCGGGATGCCGGTCCTTCTGATAAGTCAGTCATATCTATATAACCCATCGGCTCACGACCATTTTGTAGAGATTTCCTCCATGGCCTGACGTGGTTCATCTTTGATTGCCCAGTTAGTAACGCTGTATAGGAAGAGCTAAAAAGCGTTTTCAGTTGACGGTGGCGGTCAACAAAATATTTATCTGTCTTAGGCTTGAATGATTTTAGGACTGGTTTTAAACAAATTTAGCGCTTGTCGCTCATTTACCTGACCTCTTATGAATTCCTCGCCACGATAATCAGGGTCATTAAGGTAATTAACACGATTAGCACGCTCCGACCGGGCTCTCCCGTGATCGGCCTACGATTGACCTTGGTGACGGCCAACGATTGATCTTGGTGACCTTGGCTGCTGCCCCTCGCTGGAGTGTCTTGACTTTGAGCAACCGACCCGCCCTCTAGAGGGCGGAATTAGCCCACTTCTAAACCTCCTTTCGTTGCCCAAACAATCAGTGTCATTTCCCTCTTATACAAGACCCGTACATATGGGGTCATTCAAAAATTATGTAACGCTTTTTTGCCCCAAAATTTACACCCCCCCCACACTGCGTTACGCCCCGCAATGTTATAGTATGGGACCGTCTGACCTCCCCCCCCCCCCCTCGAGCGTTACATAATTTTTGAATGACCCCTATGGCCCTGTTTTCTATGTATTCCCATGTAAATGGGCACCATTACATTGTCTGAAAGGCAAGTTGTGTTCCTCCTGATACCTTTTTATGGGACGACTTATGTATAATATGGTAAAGGAAACTAGCAATTTTAAATATAAAAAGTGGCGCCCCATTTGTTTTGAGTCCCACCCCTCTCGGACCTCCTTCCCTCTAGTACATGCTTGTCTCTCTGCCTGCACACCAGGTATTATACACACTAACACTAACAAGGAAGAGAGAGTGGTGGAAGGAGGGCGGGGTGGTGGGCAGTCACTATAATCTTCTTATAGACAACTATAAGAACAAAACAGAAAATAAAATAATACCTCTAGCGGGATAAATTTCTGGACGAGGAGTGACAAAACCGCCTTTGAACAAGGCGCAGCCAACCTATTTGTACTCCTATCTGTTACCCCAGGGCTTTCAGTCTTAACCCAATAGTATAGTACAGATCCATCCCATATCCACCTGTTTTCATAGTAAACATACCGATATTCTACTTTCTTACCCAGAAATGGCAACTATTTTAAGTTTCCTCAATGTTTTGTCCGAAGAAAAAATGCATCTATGGTTTACAAAGGCTTATTGGTATATTCCTATACTATTCCTATGGCAAGTAATTCTGTTCATGGCACCACCATTTGTAGCCCTAGGCCATGCATATGCAAACCTGATAGAACATACAAAACAGAACAGCCAAGAGCTGTCACGTGATCTACAGCAATGACGTCATAGCAGGGGACCAAGAAAACCCCATGTTCCAGCAGAAAAACAACTACAAAATGTTGCTGTCATATTCAAGGTAGAACTCTGGGATTATTGCATTAAAAAGCTAACGAAATATATAGATTCTTCTGCTAAAATCTAAATGTCTGCAGCCGTGTTGCAGCTGTGCTGCAAGACTGACTGCAGACCTTGGAGAGTCACACGGCAAAATGCCTGGCAACTTGTGTGCTGAAGGGCTAGAAACAGTCCAGTAGCCGGCAAACTCCCGGCTGGTTTGCGAAGGCCGTTTTTGCAACGATCTTTTATTTTTAAATATGAGAACAATCTTAGGTGTTCAGATCTGGTGAAATATAACCAATTTACATCCCCTGAAATAAATATCACTTGCAGGGTAACTTTCTGGACCCATTTCAAGTGCACTGGAGCTGTCATATATGCCAGCTGTCCATTCTTCCTCCTCAGAGTTGGATTCGGCCACATTGCCACAAGTTGAACGTGCCAGTTCCGTGATAAGCTGAGAGCGGGGGTGGTGAGTTCCTCGTGCCACTGGCTGGTAGACTCGCTGAAGCCATGGTCTCTTGAAGTATTCTACTCAGATACTGGCAGTCTGTGGATTAGTTATCTCAAATCCATGGTGCTGAGTTAGATGTTGGTAGCGTGCTTATGATGAGAATAAATCCACATGAAGCAAGAAAGAGAGGGAAAATGAAAGTGGAGTGAGAGAAAGAAAATGAGTATAAAGAGAAGAGGAGAGCAAGTGAGCAGAGAAAGACTGAAGAGAAAGAAAGGCGAGAGGAAGAGTGGACAGAGAGATGGAGACTAGAATACAACTTGCCACTATATACAGCCTAGACCAACTGTGTCAATACTGCCTTTCGTTTACAAAAGCGAAGCTTAATTCTAAAACCTTTACGAATGACACGCCATAAAATCATTTTTACGCTTACACTACTGAGTCACCTACTATTTTTGTCTTTATTGCCTTTTTTTCTCTATGTTTCTCCGTGGTAACAACTGCCAATCGACATGTATCCAATTGTACTTGCCTTCCAGGAGTGATATTTCTTGAAATAAAGCGTAATAAATCAAAACTGTAAATAACGCTTGCCTGTACCTGACAAGTCACGGTATAGGCCGTCGCACACAGTCAGGATTTGGAGGACTCACGACGAGTTGTATGATCACATTTCCCCCCATACGTTGACGGCTGCCTTGCCGACAAGATTTACATCAACTCACGTCGAGATGTGCGTCCAATTTTCACGCACACATACAAGATTTCATGCACGATTTGAGGGACACGATTTCAAAAACTTGTGTTCACATCAAATATTCTAACTGCCAAATCGTGCACCAAACCTTGAATAGGTGTGTCTGTGTAAAATATGTCGTAGATTCCTAAATTAATGCTCACAATTAATTTTTGTTAAAGAATTGATTTTGTAATAAAAAAAAATATAAAAAAATATAGGAGCTGTGCCCCACGACGATCCAAATTATGGATTGGCGTAGGCACAATTCCGATGGAGAAACGGTGCAATTTTACACATTTTATAGAATCAAACAAACAATTAATGGCTACTCCTACTGTCCAAAATCTTTTTACCCATATAGTACATATAAAAAGGGTAAAATATATATGTCATCGCGTTAAATTTCATTTTATCAGGGTAGGGAAGACCCCCCTCTTGAATTCCGTTTCCCATATTTTATATACCCCATTTCCCGAATCCCGTTTTTCTATTTGCAAACCCTACCTGGAAAAATTAAATCTGGGTCTGAACCGTTTTTCCGAATGCCATAGGCCCTTTTAAATCCCGAATCCCCACCTAAAATAGGTCCCAATCCTGGTTCCCGAAAAGGTATTCCCTACCCTGTTTTATAGCTGTCTCAAATAGAGATGTTTGGGTAACAGAGCTATCTGTGGGTACTCTCTATTGGGAAATGTTGCATTTTTCTTTCACGGTTTTGGGAATAAAACAAAAATGGGTACTCCTAATGTCCCATAATTTTCTACACAAATACTGCAGGTAATATTCTACACATATATAGGGAAATAAATGTATGTCATCGCATTAATAATTGTAGCTGTCTGAAATAGACATGTTTAGGAAACAAGACTTTGAAAGCAGCTGATTTTGGGGTTGTCAGTCATGTTTCAAAGCCCCATAATTCAGAAACTAGCATGGTGACCCATTAATTTTTTTTCAGTTAAGCATAGAATTATTGGCCAAATAATACTCTCTCCAAAAATGTTAATTTTACTTAAATTGAGTGAATATAAGTAGCAAATATGAACCAAATCGTGGCCAGACTACTTCCTGAAATCGTGAATGTGTGTGCACAATTCTCACGATCTCAGGTTTTCACCAAATTTTGCCTGAAATCGTGACTGTGTGCGCAGTAAAGATGGACACGATTCAAAAAGAAATCTGCATGATTTCATCCCAAATCGTGAAAACATATGAGATCTTGACTGTGTGCGTCGGCCTTAAGACGTTCGCCAATGCGCCAATAGCGCTTGCCTGTATAAGGCTGCATACTGATCTCCATTGGGACTACCCATGTGCGCCGCTGCTGCTAGGCCAAGTTATGGCAAAATTGCCTCTAAATTATGAATTTAGAGAAAACTTCTCAAGACAAAACCGCTTAAAGACAGCTGTAGGAGCTGTCTTTAGTCTTTTATCTTGAGACCTAAAAAATGCCTTTGAGACAAAAGACAAAGTGCATTAAGAGCGCGATTTTGTCTAGCACCAAAGATACTCAGCTACCCACAGTGCCAGTGGTAACTCCATCAGCGCACCGCCACCACACACTGGGCAGTATAAACTCATGTCGTACATAGAGTCCTATATACTGTGATGGGCAAAATCTGGCGTTTACAAGAGAAATGGATGTATACAAGGTTCTTATCAGGGAGTAGGATTGGATTCAGAAAACAATCTCTCATTAGTTTAGATATACACAAAGTGTAGAATTATGATTGCATTGTTTTCATGTCTTCTTGTTTTGCCTTTAATCAACCAGACTCTATTTGAGTATAGTCGTGTTGCTCTAAATCCTGCAATCCTTCATACACATGTATACCATGCCATTTAACGAAGTCAAATAGTCAAATAGTTTATTTACACACAATATTATCAAAACAATTATTCTACCGAGTCTGTTTGGTGATTCTTAGGACATTGAAAAACTCTATCCCATGTTCGAATTTCATCATTACAGAATACAATTTACATTGGAATGTTGTCATAAAGATTTAGCGATCGATTCTGTAAAATAGCCTTAAAATACAGGAACTAAAAAAATTTCCGGGGGGAGAACCCTCCCCCCTCCCCAGACATTTTTGGATCTTTTTTGGATTTTAATCGCTGATGCGATGCTTTAGGAAAGGGGAAAGTTACTAGGTCATGGTGCTTTGTATCATATCAATGCACTTAAATACTCCCAACAGATACAACATTTCAGTAACACCATTGAAAAAATATTTATTATTTACAAAAAATGAATCCAGTTGTTTCTGTTGTGAATTGGAGCATCCAAATGCAGAGCAATACTGAGACAATCCTCAAGGCCAAAGCCAACTGCCCCAAGAATGGGGTGGACACATACTTTCTGGGGAGATAAAATTAGGCCATAAAAATAGGTCTGTTTCCAATTTACCCCCCACCCCCGACACACACACCTTGAAAAACCCTCACACGTAAACAGATTTTGACCATACCTAGTTTTTCTAGTGATATTTTGTCAATAGACTTTATTTTCAGTTCCTGGAAGGTGGTTTCCTATTAAACAAAATCAAAAAGGGAAAGTCACCATCCCGCTACCTAGTTTCTAGTACATAAATAAGAAACACACCTTACTATTATGTCAACACAGCAAAAACCATTTCAAAGCAAGACAGGGAGAAAATAGTTAAAGCATGATTGTTTTGTCTGTCACAACATGTGTATATCCTTTGGTCTTTGGTCACACCGAAGATATATGAATTTAGAGAATTCCATGGGGAAACTGAAACCATGGTGTCTGTGGTGATTAATGACTAACTCAGCTGCTGTTTGTATTTAGTGCTGAGGATTTCATTTTCAGAAGAGACCTAATCTTGTTCCCTTACATATCCATAGAGCCAACATACGTACCACTTGTACTCCCAGCTGTGTGGTGGCATAGGCTGTCGCTCAAGAGAAGTATCTTTGGGTTTATAGTATCTTTGGTAGAACTGCTTAATATTGTCTTGTTTTGATTGTCTCCCATTTATGTGCGCGCCTGCTGGTCCATCCCGTTTTACCTCTCGTGGTCGCTTGGAGAAAACCACAGTACCCTAGCTACATGTAGCTTGGATTATCGTTGAACATAAAACGAGCGTTCTTTTGACGTTCCAATCTCAGTCACAGCTATTCCAGGATCTCCTAAGTTGTGCTTAGACCTAATTATCCCTTTAGCACCTTGGAGCATTGACAGTCTGGAAAGGTCATAATGTCTTTTTCCAAGTACCGTATCCCCCTTTCCCTAGCGAACAAAGTGTATTCGTCGCCATGACCCGGGGCGGTCTTGGAGATCTTGCTTACCATGCATTCAAAATCGTCTCTCCAGTGGCTATAGCAGGACAGCCTACTGCTCTCCAGTTGCCGGAAATGGCGTATGCTCAGAGAATAACCGCTCCTGTGCCCAAGGACAATCCGGGTCATTTGAAACGTGCCCTGTATCAGTCGTGAGCTGCATCTTAAAGAAGCTTCACGTACGTATCAAGCAAATTGCTTGCAACCAACACGAGAAGTGTGACAATTTGTGCCAGAAAACACTTCAAGCAGAAAATGTTACTTCCCCCATTGGATCTTCGAGAGGCATTAATTGATTGCATGGGAATGCGGTTATAGTTACAAATATGGTTTACTATGGAAAATATGGCTGTTGTAGAAAACGTAAACGTGAATGAGTTTGTCTGTGCGACTGAAAGTAGTTTATACTTAAGAGATCAAGAAGAAATTATGTTAGATTAGATTATTTGTACCGGGATCTGCTGAAAATAACATCCCATGATGTAATGTTTTTTCTGAATAAAAATATTTTAAATCTAAAGATTTACCCCCGCCCTTGCCTAGAAAAACTTTCCCCGATTAAAAAAAAAGATTCGTGACCTTGCCTAACAAGTGTGTGGTTGCCGGTAACAGTTGCTGTTAACAGTGACAGTAGGCCTAGTTTACTGTTAATAGTTGCAGTTGCAGTCTTTTGGTAGTTCACTAGGTCTTTTAGTTAGTTCACTAGACATTATATAATATATCTAATGGCGTTTCCGAGAGGAATCGTAGCAGAAGGGTGTCAATCCTATCCGTATACCGGTTGCAATATACGTTGAACATTTTGCTTCATATTTTGAATATTATTTTGCTGGGTTTGGTCATTTCACACAAACGTTATCATTGTAACGCATACCAGGTGAAAGGAGATATAGCATAAAAGGTACAGATAGAATAAAGAAGAGAGTACAGCGAGGGAATACGTCTTCCTCTTTCCTTGTTCTTAGTGAAAATAATGTATACATTAATTTTACTTCAATTCCCTGTGAACATGGTAACGTTGCAGAGATATGTGGATATTTAAGCTACCTTAAGCTGAATGTCTTGATGCTTCTGCGATTGGTTTGATAGTCCAGTTTTGATGGTATTTGCAAGTGGTACCTACTCCAACTAATTAATTGATAATATCTGGTGAAAAGAAAATTTACGGAATTTATTTTTTCATATTTTTGTTTATTGTCAACTAGCTATGTCTTTCATATTTGATGACATCATTATACAATAAGGAAAGACCCCCTTTTGGAACGTAATGAACTACTACAAATGAAGATATACAATGAAAACAACTCTAAGAAAATGAATTTTAAAACAACTCTAAGAAATTTTAAAACAACTGTAAGAAAATAAATTTGATAAAAACGATGTCATGTACAGGTCTATCTGTCCATCTACTTGGATGTTAATTGATTGGGAAATTTATGGATCTAGAACGTTACGTTCGCTTCTAATTTGATCTTGGTTTGATCTTATATTTACTGCTCAAGACGGCTTTCCACTAGTCCATTTTGTTTAATCATAAATCAGTAAACAACAAATGGTGACTAAAGCCATCGGCCAGGTCTATTGGCCATGGTCCATTAGGCGGTTAGATCCTGAGTTTATGGTCCTTTGTTTTCTCTAAGCCTGCCGGGAACAAGCCAAGGCTTTGCCGAGGTCCTTCGTTTTCTCTAAGCCTGCCGGGAACAAACCGAGGCTTTGCTGAGGCTTCGTCCGACGGTGACTGCTCAGCGGACGGTCAACGTGTATGTGGATATCGTGCTTTTGAAGTCTATACCCAATAGTTTTTTCTTTTAACAAAATGCCCGTTTTTCCCCAAAATACAAGGCCAGCAGGGTAGAGCGACCAAATGGGAAACCTCAGCAGCCTGTATGCAAGCACTGTCTGCCACTGCATTCACCGCTCTTGGCCGCTGGGCTAGCTGTCCCCCTAGCCCTGTGACCAGGGAGGTATATGCAGAGGGAGTGGAAGCTGCAGGCTGATCCTACCATGGTTGTCATGTATGTGTTGTAGCTACTGTATGCCAGGTGGCGCTGTGGTGCTGTTGAATTTAGACAATTAGCTATATCATTTAATCATAAATCAGTAAACAACAGCTAAGTTATTCCATCAACATACATAATCTTGGACACATTGGTCGCCCAGGTAAATTTGATTGCCTTTTCCCAGCAACACCATAACAGTCACATACTTAAAAATAGCTTTAAAATTGATTGGCTATTTGATGGAGGTGGGGGTGGGTGGACCTGATTTCACTGAATACAACTGGGATGTATGAAGTTGGCTAAATCTTACAGCACCACAAGCTCTAGTGGATTTACTCTTAATGACTATTGGGGTACCACGCATGAAACCTTGCTTCCACTCCCTCTGTATATACCTCAGCTGCTGTGACGGATATGCTGGCATGCTTTTTTAGTGGTTTCTATAACCATATGGAACACCCTCATGTTAAAATCTGGCTCATCTTGCTACATCCTTAGTCCGACTTGTTGTCACCAGGTGGCATCATGATTGACTGGTTTGCATTTACAAATTCTTTATTTGTCTGCACCCCTAATTAAAATGTATGCAACAGAAATATTCTCCAGCATGTATTTAAAAAAACATTATAACTTATATCCTACCACAGTTTATTTGTGTATTTTTTCTGTTTGACGATGCAACACTCATTATTAAAACCCTGGATTATAACCCTTGATAATGTTTATGTGAAAGTGTAAGGTGGCTTACATTACAGAATTGGTGCTAATGTTTGACTCTTGTCTCATTGACTCAGGAAAGTATCAATGAACAGCAAAAATGATGAAATGAACCAGGGATATACTAAATAATATGTAATAGTTATACCTTCCTTAAAGAACTGATGAGATCCTAACCAAAAATTAGGATAATATAAATTTATATAATCCCCCCTCAAATCACCATGAGATGACTTCTAATTAAAACTACTTATCTAACATTCATGACTGCAATAGGAGTATAGAAACAAGTCTTAAAGGAAGCTGATTTTTTTTTAACATCTGCAGCCTGACCAGCCGCAATTGTGCGGCCTGTACGCCAGTGACCCTTCTGCCTACCTGGCTGCGCGTTCAAATGAATGCCTAGCTAACATTGACTGCAGTTCTATACATAGTAAAGCTTAACTAGGGTCACATTGCGCGACACAGCAGCGTGAACGTGTGAGTTCTATGAATGTGTGAGTTCTATGTTTTTCCTAAGTAAATATTTTTTCTGTTGTCATCCTATTCATTCCCTCCTGCCCCACCCCACCCTGCCCTGCCTGCCCCCCTCGGCCATAGCCGTGATGTTAAACTGTCTCTACACCACTCCCGATTGTGCATCGCCGACAATTGGCGATACCTGCCGATACTTTTTCAGCGCAACTGTCGGGGTTGGTGTAGAGGCTTTCCCGACGGCCTCCCGACACTTGTAGCTATCGGCAGCTGTCGGCGACAGTCACCGATCACTTCTAACTTGTTTGAAATATTGTGTGCGTCACCGACAGTCTGCCGATGAAGATCGCCAGTGTAGAGGCTTTCCCGACAGGTCCCGACGTGCGTGCTCGTATCGGGGAAATCTGTACTATCGGGAACAAAATGGTGACCGCAAGTGTCGCCAGTATCGGGATACGGTATCGGGAGTGGTGTAGAGTTACCTCAGTCTATGTGCATTCAGTGCTTATTGGTTCTTTTGAAAGTGGGTCAACCCTATCATGTGCACAACGCATTTAAGCTATAGTATTGAAGAAACTATTATAGAAAAGTTATACGGTAATGCATCTAACATTTTAGTAATTTTTTCTTGTTGACATTGGATTTTTACGCGATCCAAGGAGAAGGCCACAGGAGGAGTTTTCGAGTTATTGGATATTCATACGAAGTCAGTAAGCCTGTAAAGAGCACTAGGTGGAAGTATGGTGACCCATCTGTTGTTGTTATGGATTGGTCATCCAACTCTTAGGGGCTACATTTGGGGTTGCTTCATCTAGAAAGTATATCCGCCAAGAAAGATGTTATGCACTGGGCTTTAGTCACTATAAATGGGTAACGTGTATACGTTGCCTGCGCTGGGATGGGACACACACACCCACCCACCCTGCCATAGTCAGTGCACCGCGGGTGGAAGCGCGGGTGCCGAGTCACATGACAGGGGTTGGTAGTGTTCGTGTAGCGATAAATACAATCATAATGTAAGTGCCGTTTTGTTGGTTTTTTTAAAATATACACGTATCCAGTACTTGCATCTGCCTGAGATGTTCATTGATATGCCTGAAGTGGAAATACGGTGAAAAAGGCGGGGCTTTAGAGGAGGAAATGTGCGAAAGAGACAGAGAAAGGTAGCGAGGCGTACTGTATGGCGTAGGATGCTATTGGTGTGGCATCGTTCAGAAACCTCTATAAAGCTGACGCTTTTTGTATACAAAAACGCGGATGGATGCCCATCGTCTAGAAAGTGTGCCTGCAAGAGGTTCTGGGAAGCCAGGGGAAGTCTTAGGCTGTATAATTCTGGATTCTTTTTCTCATTTTCAATGAGAGTGCTCTCCACCAGCCCTGCTCTCCTTCCCTCCTCCTAAATATTGGTTTGTTTAGTGTGTAATACCTGTGTCCTGGCAGGGACAGTTGTACACATACAGACCAGTCCTACTAGTGTTGGACGTCGGTTTCCAGCCGACCACTTACATCAACAAAAATAAAAACAGTATTTACTGCTCAAAACGGCAAGATCTTGGCTGTCCATTGGTTCATTTTGCTTTGAAATCATTTATTATTTGTTGTTAATGAGAGTAACTGCCCAACAAAAGGGGACTAAAGCCAAAGGGGACTACGGCTCCCAGAACCCGGATCACCTCAAAGTTGAGTGTATTGAATGTTACGTCACAGCCACGCCAAATTAGCATCTGATAGAGAAGGTCACACCTGGATGAGGGTGCCAATGATTAGAAATCCAACTCATAATAGCAAATAAAGCAAAAGGTATATGTTTCTTAAAACAACCATATTCTCACAAAATAGGCATTGTTAGACCCCCCTCCCCCCCCCCCCCCCGCCCACACACACACCCACACACCTATCCTACCTAGGCTTCAGCCATATAAATCGGAAACACATCCATTTTCCTTGGCGTTGTATATTAGATTTAATTATTTGCCGAGCTTTAAAAAAGATTTCAAGATGTCATCCGGATGAAAACCTGCGATTTATTTAAGTGCTTAGTTCAATTTCGAAGTAGTTGAAACGTGAAATGCGGAAATGTCAGACGTGCGAAGGCCTTGAGGTATGATTCCCTGCATTTTCCTTTTAACATCCATCCCAAGAATTAATGGAGAACTTGATATTTAATTTGGATGTTCACACCATCCAGCTCATGAAACGGAAATGAAAACAGACGATTGAGAAAGGTGGACAGAATGAAAGAAATGCCGCTTCCCGTATCACGACATGACCAGATTGGATGATGAATGACTCACTCAATCTGTTATTTGTGAAAGTAGATATTAGGCAGGTTTGTAGAATGCTCCTTCATATGACCATGATATGAACTGAACAATATACATTTGGCTCAGTATCCCCTTAAATCCCCTTTATTGATAATTCATGAAAAACGAGAACTGCTCGTTTATAGAGCTATAGAATGCAGTGAATACATGTACATGAATTAATGTGTGTTAAAAAAACAATATAGTAAATTTAGACTTGCAACAGCTAATATCTTAAACTGCAACCTTTGTTAGACAGGAAGCCGACATTAATTATGATTTGTTACGGGAGGTTTTGCTTCATGCCTATTAAAATTAATCTTACCTACAGTATAAAATGTAGGTAAAATCTGGAAATCTAAAAGAAAGTTGGTAATTATTTGTCAAAAAAAGTTAAGAGAATATAAATGGAGTAGATTTTGGTAAACTGCTTGCATGACAAGGTTAGGGTGAAGTATTTAATGTATTCATCTGAAATGATAAATGATACTAATAATGCTTCTGTTATTCTCATGTGACATTAGTATGTGTTTGAGGATTGTCTTATCTCGTTCTTACAATACTGGTATTGATAAATTATTCTTTGGACCACCGTGCTTACTTTTCATACCAACACCAAGACTTTTTAAGTCTGGTACAATTAATTCTTGTAAATGTGTAAGTATGATAGTCCTTCAATGGGTAGACTGTATCAATTAATGGTGGTGTCTTTGTATTTATTAGTTAACTCTAATAATATGTGTTCCGTATGTGTGTTTTCAATCACTATTTATAAAATATGGGAACTATGGTTCAATAGATATGATTTATATGGTACTATACATATCCACTCACAACATATTAAGTATCCTGTTAATTGAAATGCCTTCCAACATTGTTACTAATGCAATGATACAAAAACACTCTGCTCATAGAGTACCGGCCGACCGTTATTGCAGTGTATGATATAATGTTCTTGGCATCCTCTTAGGTAATTAATGATATTCTCATCGCGCTTGTCATAATGTCCTGTAACTTGAGGATAGGTTTTCTTGACATGGGACAACCACTACCCACGTAAAACAGTTGTTTTCAACACTGGTGTGGACTGTAGGATATCCCGAATAAGCGTGCGTGAACGCTCCGTTCTCCACCGACCCAAGATGAGTTGGTAGTGTCAAGAAGAATGGGGCATTTAAGACAATGTTTTACTCACCTCATTCTAGTTGTATGTAGTAATTTATACTCCAAGGTTTGGCGAAGATATCACTGTTTCCCTTTTAATGTATTGTTTCCAGTTGTGTTGCTCAAGGATGCCCTGAACCTAGCATATCGCCGTGTCACATGCACTGAAGCTAGACATGTTACAGAACTAGAACTCTTCTCCGAGTTGCTCTTCCCTCATATGACTCGTGTGGGCGTGGAGCTTATCACTTCTCCTGCCACTGATGGAGTAGTTCCTCTCGTGCATCCTGGTCCAGGCGGTGGTGTTGGCTGAGAAGGGGAGACGCTAGGATGAAGCGATTGGCGTCAGCACTATGGCAACTGCGCTAGTAGCGTCAGCATCGTAGAGAGTGGGGAACGGCTTGACTGGGGGTGGGATATGATGAGAAAAGAGGGGGAAGCTGAGATAAAGGCAATTTGGAACAGTGGTTTCAGAGGAAGGGTATCTGGTGCTGCAATCACGGCCACCATCCACCTCACGCTCCAGAGGGTGACTCCTTCAATTACGGTTGTGGTCACCACTGTAAACGTGCATGTGGAGTCATTTCCCTCGAGCTCCGAGGGATGGGACCAAGTAGATGTCTTTTCGGACATAGGGATAATGATTCCATTTGATGGGCAATACACCTTACCTCCTGCATCAGAAACAAAGCATTATAAAATTCGTATTAAAAAGCATTCTCAAATCAACCATGAGGGAAATTGGTGTCCATCATACTGATTATTATTTGCTATTTGCTTGTGGTGCACATTGGATAGTTTGTCATGACTCCTGAGAGGCCATAACATTTGTTCTATTTTCCATGTCAGTAGGCGGTCTATACCTGCCAACATTCCCGTGAGGTTCTCTGAATGAATTGCGTGGGAGGGGTAAATGAAAGATTAATGATCTAGTTTTCCAGGTACACACATTGTACAACAATTTTTCATGATAGATTGAATGTATTCCATCGAAGGCACGCACACGAAAAAAGTCGTCTTACAGAAAACTATATTTCCAAATGGCTTTGACATGCGAAATGAAAATCGGGGGGTATATTGTAAAATGACACTGACTGCCTGCTCTGTAGTGCCACAATGATGTTAGTGAAAGGATATCGCAAATGAGAAGGCTGCCTGTGTAATGATGTAACAGAAATATCCATATAGATGTTATATTCTTTTGTTATACCAGCTCTTCCATAATATAGGATACGATATGCTTTGCTGCCTGGTACTATCTGACACGCGAAGAACCATGATTACCAACATTGAAAAGGGAAATCTTTCCTAAACATTAGAGTATTTCAATTATATTAACATGACGTTGTCTTTCTTTTACCTATCATTAAGCATACATATATTCTTTGTCTATGGTTAATCCAATCAGGTGGGATATTTTTACAAACGTATTGACAACGCCCACGCATACGGGGGGATCCATGAAAAGGGTGTGCTATTTCTGTCTGTATATCTTCCTTTATCAAATAAACGAGATTGTCATCGAAAGTGAACTTACTAATCTTGGACTGGGCTGACATCACACTCCCTAAACCTTTTCCCGAGGCAGCATAAGCCATGCATCCACAGACTAATGTAATTTGTCACTTTGGGGTCCAGCGTTGCTATTTCAGCGGCCTTAAAGCCTTAATTTGTGTCAACAGACATGAAAAGGGACATTTAGAAAATTAAATGTGATGTCGCTCACAAATCTTGCATTATCATTCTTGGCAGTTATTATCGTAATGCAATTAGGTCTTTCCAGTAAAATAAATGTTGAAAACATGGGCCCCATGTATTTCCATTTGTGTTCAGATGAAATTCATTTGGCTTTAATTGCCACAAACATTAAATGGGATATGGTTTCTTACATTAGGGAGAAGTATATGGGTCAGATTTTCAGAAATTGTACAATTGGCAGCCCTACATATTTAGGAACTTTTGCTAAATTAGGCTGAAAAATGATGAATACCGGGTATATATCTGAGTATATTTGGTATCGCATTGATTCAAAGTATCAGTTCTGTTATGCTAAACTGCATTTTAAAGCTCATTTTTGTCTTAAATCTATGTTATTTGAGAGGATTGGTGAAGGCGAATTGTACATTTTCTGAAAATCTGACCCATATAAACATGGTATGTCTGAATGCAGATTGTTATTATTCAGGTCATTCATATAAATGATGAACAATATCGGCCCTAGGACTGAGCCCTGTACCACACCTGCATGTAAAGTCAGCAGACTCGAGCAATTCTGCTCGACTCTAGTAATTATCTAATCTTATTATTTAGGATGTTTATACAGCAAATCAGTAACAACAATCATATTACAACAAGTTGAGTATAACATACAAGTAATCTGGTATCTGTTTCTAGAGTATGTTTCTACTAACTTGAGATGAATTCCACCAAATCGAAGTCGTCTTAATTAAAAGATCAATGCATGGATATTCAATGAGTGTTGTTTTTAAAATCAGAGATGTCGTCTTGAGTGAATATTTATTTACCCAACTAAAATTGTAATTCCGTTTTTCGTAGTAGGAGATTGATACCCGGGCAGCTCGTGGACATCGCGAATGGTATAATAATTACTAAATTCACGTTTTCGCAGTCTTAATCAATGCATACTAATTAAGAATTTATAAATACTCAAACTTTTGATTACGTTATTCCATTTTATGAACAAATCCTTTAAGGATATTCAAAATGTAAAACGGATTTGGTTATATATAATATACATTGTTATAATTATTATGGACCAATGAAGAAGTAGCCTATGCGAACACGAGGTGAAGACGCGTGTGATAGATAAGAGAGTTCCACATCACATACATGTATATGATAAGGGTAACTGTCATCACACTAGTAATATTGCAACTCTCAAATCTATTGGTTTATTCTGTCATAGAATAAATTAATACCAGGGAGTTAAGTATATCACTATTACTTCCCTGATTATACAACAGTATACATCATCAAGGTTGCGTCTAAAATGGTCCCGTATGGCCTCGGAGCATTGGAGACTGTCAAAGCAACAAGCACCAGGGGGCAGCATCAACTAGACACTTCAAAGGTAGCCAAGGATTCATGTTTCCTGGCTGCCACAGTCAAAATGTCTTGTGGGTTGCAATTTGCATAAATGTAATGCGAGAACATAAGTTTTTGTTATTTATGAATCAACAATAGGGACGGCCTTTGCTGACCAATTCTAAGAAGATCAGGAATAAAATGTTGTTTTGGACCTTGCTCTTGGCTAAATATAGGGCAAGATATGTGCTATTTCCAATCAGTACCGCTTTTGTTCTAACTGGCAATTTGTTGGAGTTGCTCCAGGGGATTATTTTTTCACAATCATTTCTGCAGGAGTAAGCAATCTTTATTGTAAAATGTTTCAGTGTTTATCAGAACTATATCTTCAGTGTAGAATTAGTTTATGTACCATTGAAAAATAGATTATGAATATGATTGATGTAGAGCAAGAAAACGATTGATTTGACGCAAAATAATATCCTTGGGGCACGCCCGTGGTAGTAACTAAATCTTTAGATATTAACTTTTGTTTTCATCCATTGGTTTTATGGGGATGAAAAAAACCCATTGGTTTTATGGGGATAGATATTTTGGTGAACCAGTTGACGTTAAGAACATTTGAGAACAAGTAACGGTGACAGTTATCGGTTGAAATGGTTATATTACTGTTCTATAGGATCTTTTGGTCCATATGTGTTTCCCCAAAGGAAACGTGACAGGGGCCAGTCAAATTTCCTATCCCAGTCGTGAGTGAACTTGAATAAGACATTTTCGTTCTCATACATGGTCGCATTAATTATAGCAAATAGTGCATCTGAAGAATGTTTCTTGCCGCGCGTAGAAACTTTTATGCCTTCGGAACTGGATGCAGTGACACATAGATGATTAAATCAGGCTAAAGTTGTGCTAGGAATGTTTACTAGCAAAGTCTACTGTAGCATGCAGGGAATATGAGTATCAATTTTATTAAGCACACAGAAGCAAATGCTGAGATGGAATCGATGTTCTAGTAATGATAAATAAAAAAAATATGTTTGATTTACCTAGTACAGAGATTCTTCTACAATGTTGGGCAAACTACATTATCCATCTGTGAAGAACAATTGATTATAATGGTGCATCAAAACGCAGATGTTCAGAAGAAGAGATAGTATACCACTACAAGAATTAAGCACACAGAAGCAAATGCTGAGATGGAATCGATTTGGTTGAGTCAAACGCAACCTTGGCTTCCAAATATATGCGTCTCTATATTCGCGACTTACTCCTTCACATGTTTGAGAAGCTGTATACGCTGTTCTAGTATTGATAAATAATAAAATATGTTTGATTTACCTAAGACAGAGATGCTTCTACATTATACATCCGAGAAGAACAATTAATTATAATGGTGCATCGAAACGTAGATGTTCAGAAGAAGAGATAGAAGAATACGACCATAGTGAACCACTATAGATGACGCAAGTTCCTGAACTCTCGGGGACATACTAAATTATGTTATGATATTCAATAATCGTATAACAGTCAGATTGGTTTATCACAGTCGTGAGTGAACTTGAATAAGACATTTTCGTTCTCATACAAAGTATAATATAAAAGCCACACAATGCGAATATTCTTCAAACAGGTGATAATAATTCCTCGGATTATTCAATCCACCATGGGTACAGACTTTTCTACCGGGAATTGTTTCTGGTCGCCAATGGTCGCCATGAAAGCTGGTATCGGCTTCTGCATCATGACCTCACTGTATGCAGGGGGTACAAGCAGCAGGAAGTCATTCTGGAAATAGAATAGAAATGAAATGATGTCCAGTAACAGCAATGATCGGTTATTCTATTTTGAAGACACGTATATTAACACTGAAACGTATATATATATGTATACATATATTATGTATTCATATTTGCAAATCCACTCAAGCCAGATTCCAAAAAGTTATTAAATTGGTTGATACCTTTGAAGGAGCATTTGGGGATATGGGTGCAATTCCTGTGATTTCAATTCCCTGTGATAATCCAAAGGCTTCAATTTCCTTATCAGAAGGGCGAGGTGTGGAAGCGACGACGTAAGGATCACCTGGCTGTGGTGTCACCTGTTCAAAATTTGCACGTAAATGATAAATGATGTACCAGACTAATAATTGATAGAATTCATAGCTTCAAAATACCTATTAAATGTTCTGTCGGTATGCCTTACCTTCTGGGGGTTGGGGGAAGTCGTAGCAGATCTGCAGCAACACCGGCGCGAAACAAAGATAAGAGCGCATATGGCAGAGAAGACGAATGGCCAGAAGGCAGCATGGAATCCACGGGACCGAAGGAAATTCCTGGCATGGAAGTCATGAGCCATAATGACAACCTACAAGAAAAAGATGGTCAGTTGCATTTTATTACAGGCAAAATTCAACGGAACGGATTTCTTATTGTACCTGTAGGGCTGTGTTTTATCATACTACTATCATTCACACATCGCCTCGTCTTTTACCACTTTTATTATACTACTGTCAGAAAACCGGACTCGACTTACTTGATCAGGGTTCTGTTTATTCACAAAGCATTTGGCTGGAACGTTTGCCGTCTTGTGTGCCAACCACTCATTGCGAAGATGCGATAACTGCTCTCTATTTACCTCTTCGTTTTCACCACATCGGCTGAATGAACACTGAAAATGTCGATTTTTGGAAGGGTTATCATGATATTGAAGATTTTTTTCGCGGGGTCTTTAATAATTATTTAACCGGTCGAATAGAAAAATTGAGATGGGTTTTTTTTATAGGATTCAGATATTTCTGAACATGTCTATAGGAAAATGCAAGTAATGTATTATGTTTTGGCAAGGAATGCTTTTGGAGTAGCTTTGCAACTGTCGGCAATTGATTTCTCTTAGCGCTTAATTAATATGGCAACAACTGGTAGTGGTATGTTAGTATAGTCGGGATCAACAAAGATGAAGCCAATGGATATATTATACTATAGTCGGATATCTAGAACTATGCCCTGTTTATTATGCGAGCTTGAATATCCAAATCAGTACATGAATTAATATGTATTATAACGCCCCTGTTAGATTATTACTTCACGGGGACGTGTACACCCAGTCATTATAAATGCAATCTTTAATAACGATAAATAAAAAAAATGGTTGGTTGGAATCCGATGACGTCATCTAATGCACGAATTAAGTAGTTCTAAATGATTGACCAATGCATATTTCATTGCATATTGCGTAGATAAACCCGTGAATACAATCCGCCTAATGCGTATGTACATTACATGTATATTTATTATGTATTTTGCAATCTTCATTAAGTATTTGTATTTAAAGATTGTTTATTCAGCGAACATTAGTAAGTAACATATACATTATTCTCAGAATGCGCTTATAAGTACTAACTTAAGTTATAGATTAACAGAAGATCTTACTATAGCGACTTCCTATCTGGGCTAGCTTGACCCATTAATCTTGGAGCTGATCCAGAAGTTTATGAATTATATTATATAGAATTATGGTAGGGGCTAATTTAGACGAAACAAAAGGTTACTCGGTTCTTTTCATTCTCAGTGCACCAATGTCTCTCTTGATAATAATAATAATAGATTTTTATTTCCTGCATAAGATATTTACAAAGGATTATTACCTGTACTGTGTACAGGTCTTCCAAATACCCCGGAATTTGAACTTATTTGGATAGGTAAGTAAACAAGGAGACAGAATCACAAGTGTATGAAGTGGCTTCGTCAAATGGTCAAATTCAATGGTACCTTAGCATTACATGCAGGATAGATAGATTCATAATTATAGAAAGTGATGGTGTCTCACTTAATCATCAACATTCAAAATCAACGAGTAATTATAGAAGTTACAATCCTAAGTAGGATTATACTCTGTTTTTAAATATCATTGGAACGCTAAACGAAAAAATAAGACTTACTCCTGGGAAATTGTTCATCGTGGTAGTATTTTCATAGGCCTGTGCACGCCTGCGTTCCTCTTCCTGACGTCTTCTGTAACTGATTTTCATCTTCATGCAACGGAATCTATGATGCCTGCCCCTTCTTTTTGGTTCATCATGATGCTCCTCGGTTTGCTCATGAGACTCTTGCCTTGATTCTGGCGCATGAGACCCTCGCCTTGGTTCTGCCTCATGAGAGTCTTGCCTTGGTTCTGGTTCGTGATGCCCTGATCCACGCGGGCCCCTGCTTTCATGGTGCATAGTTTTATCACGATGTGCTTCCCTCCTTGTTCTCCTAATAGGGGGTGGAACTGGATGCTCTACCGCTTTTTTGAGTTTCTCCGACAACTCCTCCTTGTCCTCCAAAGCACACCATTCACCATTTGCATTTTTCGTGCAATCTACGTCCTTATCCGATTCCTCGACATCATCAATATCACAGTCTGTCTCCTCAAAGTCAAGGGGTCTATGTCCCAGCTGTCTCAAATAGTGCATACGATCCTCTTGGTCATCACCAAACATGTACATGCGATGCCTGAGGAGGTCTTTCCTAAGAAGCGTACCTCCCATAATAATCGCAATAAACATACCAAGAATAGCCCCGGCTAAGAGGAATTTGTCGATGACACCCAACTTGGGTGCCAATTGCTTAACCGAAAGCATTTTGAAGCGCACAGAAATGTTTCTTCTTCAAAATATCTGACGATAAGATTCAAGCTATTGGAGACAAAAGATATTCCCGCACCTGCTCTAGCGCAGGTATATCGAAAAGTGCTGGTGTGTATAACTGCCTTGGAAGCTTATATAAACATAACATGTAGCGCATGAACTCACCGCAGGATCCCGGCAACATACAGTTACATTATATACCTAAATAGACTTAAAGCTTGCCAAGGCAGGATAACTATATGTGTGTACAAGAGCGTGTCCGAGAATCTTACATAAGCTACAGGGTCATAACTAGTGACTGCTTTGTTCCGAGAACTTTAAATCACTAGAGTTTCATTATCATCTGAAGTAATAGTGCTGGATCTTACGGGTGTTAATTATGACATTGTATCCAGTTGTGTGTTTTTGCTTTTATCGGCAACAATGGGATGGCTATTGTTTTGTATCAAATCCTTACTCCAATGGGAATGGGAATTTGTGAGCTATCCTGTAACCCAAGCTGAGGCAGCTTAATTGATCACATGCGTAGAGTACACAGAGAATAATTCCAAACATGGAACAGTTCAAATCAATATAAACAGTGCCATGCCGTACCAGGTATATATGTGTATACATATATATATATATATATATATATATATATATATATATATATATATATATATATATATATAATATATATTATATATGAATACATTTCTTATTCGACATATTTGCTATGCAGTAGAACAAGAAAACAGCATTATCATTATTTTTATACGTGTAATATGTAATTTTTCTGACTTTTACCAATCCATTCAAAACTTTCAAGCTTTCAGAAAGTTCATGACTGAGGTGTGATATTTACCAAATTCTAGCCTTTAAAAGTCTATAAGAAACACGTTGTGAAAATTATCCCATGCTGTTGTATTAAAGAAATACGATTAAAAACGTACAACTTTCACACCCAAATATAATGTTTGACGTAATATATCGGTTATTGCTGGGAGAGATGAGGGTACGATGAGGATAAAAAGATTATTTTTAGAATACTCATTATGGTATGTATGAATTTGTTTTACTAATTTTTATGAATAATATTTGACGCACGAAAACGTGTGGTTTGTTTCTAATATAATCGCTTTTGATATAATTTAGTGGACGTTGACTGAATGATTGATCCTGTTACATATGTGTTAGATAATTAATTATCCAAAAACAATGTATTATACCCGATGTGCATTGAAAAATCTTCCAATGCATGCAAACCTGCATCTGAACAGTCACACAACTGCAATCCGCTTAAAAAGGCAGTTTCGTACTTGGTTTTGCACCTGGTGAAACGTGCTCATCTGATGCACTTTAAAATCAGTATCAAAGTCATGTATCTAAATCGGGTGTAAATGCATATGGTGAATGCAGTTACATTATTTTAACAAGTGATAAGCATGCAAAGATATATATATATATATATGAAATTTGTATTATGTTGTTAAGTCTAATGATAGCTAAACATGAATTAAATAGTTGCATACTCCCCAATCTGAGATTCATTTTGATAGCAGGCACTTCATATTTAAACCATTTAGGAAGAGTAAGGGAGGGACTTAACTGCAAAAGGTACAGAACTAAAATATTTTTTTCTCAATGTCTGAGAACAGGATGTATACTCGTGTTTGCACATGTGCTCTCCTTAAAGGATTTCGATTGAAGCAGAATGTTTCGGCTAATGCTGAATATGTGTGAAATAGAAACACTACATCTACCTATGTATATGCCTAGCTGTCTCCAGAGGTTGGAGTGTGGTATTCTGTGTAGGAACAGGGGGACCTAACTACATGCAGAGGAGTGGGAGAGTGAAGAAGAGGGTGTAGGAATAAGAGAGGGGGAGGGGAGGGAAAGAAGAAGGGGGAAGAGAGGAGGGAGAGGATGTAGGGGAAGGGAGAGAGGGGAGGGAGAAAAAGCGGGGAGGGGGAGCATGAGGAAGAAGGGAGGGAGAGGGGGGAAATCGGAGATGGGGTTGGGAGAGAAAAACGAGCATGAGGAAGAGGGGAGGGCTGCGAGGGAAATGGGAGATGGGGTTGGGAGAGACAAACGGGTATGAAAGACAGAGAAGAGGGGGAGGGAAAAGAGGGAGAGGAGGAAGTGTGGGGAGATAGGGTGACCATATGGAGGACGGGTACTTTGCTAGTGATGAAATAAATCTATTAAAAATATGCACATTAACGGTATTGGTTAGAGTTTTTCTCGTATTTATATTGTAAAATATAAAAGTATGTATTGGATGTCCTAATGTTTACAATCATTGGAATCGGCTTGATATCATCTTTTCAAATATCATGATATCTCAAAATCCATGTTTTGCAACTTGTAACTCATTTTCCTGTGACACATCACATTTATATGTCATTAATCTTCACATAATTATGTCGTTAGTCTTCAAAACCCATTTTCCTGTAATAAGCATGTAAAGCCTAGTCGAAAAATTCTAAGTATTGATATTTATAGACTGATATTACACAGAATTAATGATAAATATCAAATTTAAAGTTCATTATTAAAATGCTACCTCATAAGACCATAAAATCGTTAATCTTCATATGTTGTTAATCCTCATCACCTCTGGTTCCCATGTGTGGCTGGTGCCATGCATTTTGTCTGCTCTGGTAAAAAAAACTCTGTTTTTGCAGAGCGGGTCACATTTGCTATAATTGGATAATTTTCATTTTTACTTTTTTTAAATTCCACCTTAATAAAACGATATGTCGTTAATCTTCACCAGGGGTACCCACAAAAAAATTCTGGATTTTGATGGCTTTTGGCCAAAAAATATCTTTTTTGCAATTCTTTTTACCCAGATCATGTTCAGGAACCTACCATCACAACATATAAAGATTATTTAGAAATTTAGCAATTCCATAGTTTAATGACAGTTTTAAAAAATGATTTTTGCCCCCAATATGGGATTTTGAAAACCAAAAAAAATCTGGGGTAAAAATGCCAAAAATGTGGTTCCACAGGTTGGTAGAACCATCTAATTAATGGTAATTTATTTGCATTAAGCCCATTTAATCACTTTCCACGGTTGGGGGCCAAATGTTGTCAAATTGGTGGAATTGTCCAGGTACATCTCCTGGTTTTCACCATATTTTCGTCAGTAGCCTGATTACAATTACCTTCAGTTATAATTATATTACTATACATTCAGTGGTATTTACATTTACATTAGATTCTTGTTTTGTTTCATATAGTATAAGTATGGGTTTCAATATCATAATGAATAGTATTTACAGTTCATCTTTAATTATCAGTAAGGATAAATTGTCACACTAGCAATTAAAGTGCTGTTATAATTGTATGCTTAGATGGTCTCCTATCACTGCTATCACTATGTCCGTTCATAGAATATTTCTAGTTAACAATCATAAATAATATTTGATTAATCTGATCAGCCTTTAGTCATAATGCTGAGGATGCAAGGATGTTTTGGTCTGGTACTATAATATAGGTAATATAAGCGGTAGTGTGGTTCTATTTTAATCTACTTAAAATATCAACCATTCTTAAAGGTAGTGTGGTCAGTTGATCAAGTCAGTTTAGGGTTTCAATTCAAAACCCAGAAACTTGTTGTGTCAACTTTTTATTTTTATTTTTTTTTAAATTTCTAATTTTTAAATTTCTAAATTTCTAATTCCCTGATAGATAGTTCCCTCTAATTGCGATTCTTTAAGGTTATCCACTCTAAACTTTCCTTTTTGAATTTTGCTTTTTGGTCTTGTAGTTGTATGTCTCTAGGAAGTTGATTCCAAAGTAATGAGCCGGTATGAAGGAAACTGTTTTGGTATTTCTAGGTCTTGGTTATTAGTGTTTGCATTTTCTTGATGGCTATTCCTTTGGCTAGTAAAGGGTGTGGACTTTATTTTCTTGGCATTTATAATTATTTATTCTCTTCACACCATCTGGTAATTGAATTAAGGTCTTTTTGCAGGTTTTTATTTGCATTTTCCCCATTAGTGCTGTAGAGGATGGTATTATCAGCGAAAAGCTGGATGTTTGTATGTTTTACAGTGCTAATCATGTCATTGATATATAATATGAATAGTACAGGGCCAAGTGTTGTGCCTTGTCGGACACCACATTTTATCTGTAATTTTGTTGAGATAACTCCATTGACTATTGTTTGCTGTTGACGGTTTTCAAGGTAATTTCCAATCATCT
Organism: Sthenelais limicola; assembly: GCA_942159475.1. NCBI lineage: Eukaryota > Metazoa > Annelida > Polychaeta > Phyllodocida > Sigalionidae > Sthenelais > Sthenelais limicola. Next base: position 114,537,456 of record OW804096.1, read on the forward strand.
GGGTCATGTCTTATCCAGGGAAATAATTCTGAAGTCAATTGCAATAGGCAATGACTGGGCATTGACACGAGATATACCCCCTCCCACTACCCACTAACAACTACCACTAATCCCACGTGACTGGTCACGCTCCCTCCCTGCACCGGTCCACTCATTCCTCACTTCACCTTTGCCCACCAACCACTACGGTTCGCAAATTTCTCTATTGGCATTGTGAAGCTTGGTGCTTTCTCAACCATACACCGGCGCCTCCTCCATAACTACGCAATACATACATACTATACCAACATGCCTAGGGGTAGGAGGAAGAAGCCCGCAACTGGTGAGGAATTACCTCCACAAGATATAACTCGCGAACTCGTTGGAGACCATACGGCGGTCTGTGAGAGTGAGAGTTCTGAAGAAGAGGTGGTACCTCCTCCGAAAAGTAATAAGGCCAAGGCAAAAACGTCTAAGGCCAAGGACACACACCACACAGGAACTGGACATGCAAATGAAGTCCATGCAGCAGGCAGTATCTGGGCTGCAAGGGTGCGTGGAAAAGATGGCGAAACAAATGGCCCACGTAGCAAGAGGGGTTGCTAAACGAAACCTGAAAGACAAACCTCCCCAGCTCAGTGAATCCGAGAGTGACAGCGAGTATGACAGCGATGACAGGCAGCAAGCACTACCTTCCCCTCCACCTACCCGTAGGTCCGGGCGCCGCTCCCGCATCCAGAGACCACCGGTACTCAGCCGCCAAATGGACGCAGAACGGTACCTAGAGAAGGAAGTGGAGCGGGAGAAGAGGGCGTCCAGCCTACAGGGTAAGAATCAGTACATTACCGATATTCACACGCTCAACATTCAATCTAAGCCCTACATGTATATATCGAGGGAAGGCATAAGCACTATAAAGCAGAAACTCGATGTCAGAACGTCGATGACAGGGATGGAATATGTAGACGCCTTCCTGGCCCTGTTAGAAGACCCCCGGGCATATAAGAAACGTGATTATCCCCATATGGTATTCCATCTAAGAAAAGTAACTCGTGATACATTAGAAAGGCCCTGGCCCGCGGTTAGAAGGTGGACACAGTTTGTGTGGGATTCCATTGAAGGGGGTACACTCACTTGGGACGACAGACTCGGCATCCAGGAGGAGCGAGTCAGGCTATGCCTCACAGCTGGGTCGTATACAGGGGCCAGTACAGGCTCACAACACGGACCTGCCACAGGGGGACATAGAATTAACAGCAATTCATATAATAGCAAGAATTCTAGTGGCCAACAAGAAACTGTATGCAGATTGTATAATTCTAGGCAGGGGTGCAGGCACTCTAACAACCACAGCGAGGGCTCTGTCATGGCACTACATACCAAGGGTTTTCAAAAAACGATTAGGCTGTAAGCTTGAACCCACAGGCGACCCCGTTTACACCTTTATTGAACAATGTCACTAATCAAAATGTCTATAGTTCTCATCCACATGTATACAAGCAGACAGCCTCTCGCGATGACAGCCAGCGCGAACTCTCGCCGGAACTCTCGAGGAGCGAGATAAACAAGCAAGATGGCGGCCGCCATGCCAACGCAGCCACGGTCTCGGAGAGTGTGAGCCCTCGAGTTGACATTCAGCGCACAGGGAAACGCAAAAAATAACATAGTAGGTCATGACATTCTCACCCCGAGGGCGCAACGCAGTCATCCTCGAGGCCGCAAGACTCGCATGGATGATACAGGCTCTATACGACGTCAAGATTTCCTATCGACACATACCAGGCGCCGAAAATACCCTCGCCGATAGGCTTAGCAGACGACATATCAATGACAAATATGACAATGAGACAAGACGAATAATTGCACAACGAGCACTAACCATGACAACACCCTGTGTATTCGCACTAAAAACTCTATTTTCTCATCGATCAAACAGGTCCAAAGATTGCAGAGCTCATGAACCGAGCAATAAGGCGCCAAAGAACAGCATGGGCACCAGGAACGGCGGCAAATCGAGATCAGTGCGATCAGACGATTCACAGAGTTCACCACAGCGATAGGCGTACACCCCCTCAGGGCATCGCACATGATAATCTGTGCCTACATAGAGGAACTACTCACCACGATAGCATCCCTCAAGACAATCCGAAACCATATATCCAACATTCGGACAGTGTATCGACAACTCGATTGCCCCACTACCGCTCTCGACCACCAGCGAGTCAGGTGGGCATTGCAGGCAGTGGATCGGGATAAGAGCTTCAAGCCAAGGGCCAAACTGGCGGTGCCAGCCACAGTACTACGCCGCGCAGTCGACCTCATTGGGACGGACTTGCTATCCACTACAGTTAAAGCAGCCATAATGCTAATATACTATGCGGCGCTGAGACAATCTGAGGTCTTGGCCCCATCGGTATCAAAGTATGACCCTCTTCGACACCTCACGAGAAATGACATACTACTAAATCGCCGTAGCATATCCATAAGAGTGAAGAGTGCCAAGAACCTCCAATCTGCCTACGAACACAAGGTCGTCAAACTCAAACCCTCGCCTGAAAGAGAGATCTGCGTAGTCACACACATAAAGCAGATGCTTGCAGCTCTGCCTACTATGCATAAGGACGAACCAGCTTTCATGTTCCCCACAACCAGAACACCGATGCCCGCATCGTATGTATCCAAACAATGGAAACTCCTCCTAGCACAAACTGGAGCAGACCAAAACCTATACTCGCTGCACAGCTTAAGGAAGGCGGCAGCCACGAATGCTTATAAGCACGGCTGCTCTGAACTACAAATACAAGCATACGGAGGATGGAAATCGGACGCGTACCGCGTATACATAGAAGCCGATAAATCCAAGGTCCACAGGGCTCTCAGGAACGCAATAAGCAAGTCCCATGCTCCCTAGAAACAAATCAAAGACTACTCGCTCACGAGCTATAATCACCCGCCACTACCCTCCCCTATTCTATAAAAATAACATAAAGGCCAATAGGCCTATCAAAGACTCATATAGACTGTCCGCTCACGGCATACAAACGCCTAAAATGGCTCAACAACTCATAGACTATGCATTTACATAGCATTTTTACCGCCTACGGGCTTGTTACTCTCATTTTTTTCAAACCTCATACCTTATACTCCCCACCCCATACTCCCAAACCCAAAAATACAATCTACAAAATTGGCAGTTTTGGCTAATTAACTCTCAAAATAAAAATTATTTTAATCAATCTTCATCAATTTATATAAAATCAACCATTTTATACAAATTTACTTACCAATTTTACACCACTTTTATCTATTTATATTTTATATAAACAAACCTTTAAATTAAATAAAATTTAATTTCCCAAGACTGCCTTCACATCATCATTTACTTATTAATAAGGGTTCTCTGTGTCAATGCTGAAGTCAATTGCAATAGGCAATGACTGGGCATTGACACGAGATATACCCCCTCCCACTACCCACTAACAACTACCACTAATCCCACGTGACTGGTCACGCTCCCTCCCTGCACCGGTCCACTCATTCCTCACTTCACCTTTGCCCAACAACCACTACGGTTCGCAAATTTTTCCCACCCACCCACACCTTTTTCTTATCTTTTCGTTCGTACTAACTAATTAACTCTCAAAATAAAAATTATTTTAATCAATCTTCATCAATTTATATAAAATCAACCATTTTATACAAATTTACTTACCAATTTACACCACTTTTATCTATTTATATTTTATATAAACAAACCTTTAAATTAAATAAAATTTAATTTCCCAAGACTGCCTTCACATCATCATTTACTTATTAATAAGGGTTCTCTGTGTCAATGGTTGATCTTATTTAATAATATTTCATGGTTTATGGTATCAAAGGCTTTACTAAAATCCATATAAATAACTGTTGTGTCCTGGTTCTTGTTTATTCCATTGTATATAATATAATATAATATATGGCCTGGAAGGCATTTGTTTAACGACGCTGGCACACCACTATTCGTGGATATAGGCCATAGGCCTTTACAATTACAGCTTTACGTCGGGATAAAGTTTAATAAATTTGCAGTTGCTGTCTGGGTGGATTTATTCTTCCTAAATCCAAACTGTTTGGGTGATAGTATCTTATTTATATCTATATAATTCATCATTTGTTGGTAAAGACATTTTTCAAATATTTTCCCTATTATATGAGTGTTGAATATTGGTCTGTAGTTGGTTACTTCTGATTTCTCTACTACATTTGTGTAGATGGGTGTAACTACTGACCTTTTCAATGCAGTGGGAATTTTCTTTGTTTGTAGTGTAAGGTCAATAACGTATTTTAGTTGTGGAAGTAGACTTCTTAGGGCTATTTTGAAGATTTTGGAGGATAAAGTAGGGTAACAGCTCTTGTGGTCTTTGAGACTGTTGATTATAAGTAATAGCTGTGCTGTAGTAGTTTGTGTAAATCGGAATTCAGATTGTTGTTCATTTCCTTGATGGTGTATAGGTGGGGGCTATTTGTATTGTTATTTCTGCTGAGTTTCTCACCAATTTCAATGAAATATTTGTTTAGAAAGTCAGCAAGTTGAATTCCACTCAGTTTGTCATTTGTGTCATTAATTATATTTATCTTTTCCTTATTTTTATTTTCTTCTGGGAGTGCAAATTGCCTTAGGATATTCCAGAACTTCCTAGGAGAATCTTTTTCTTGGTGTAACTGTATTATAATATAGTTGTATAGATGGTCACATAACTTTTTTGTCGTAAGGTATCTTAGGTTATCCAGTCTGGTTTGTGTTTTACATTTTTGATTTGTCTTTAATGGGCACATTTTATCTAGGCAATTAATAACGGTATTTGATATAGCATTCCCATTGCTTCCTCAGGACTAGATAAGTTTTGGAGGTTTTCCCAGTTTTGTGTCTTTAGATTCTGAGGGAAAAGATCAGGGTTAAAGTGTTTTTAGTTATCTTGTAGTAAATGTATCTTTTTTAGTTTTTCCTACTGATTTTTTTCTAACCATATAGATCGGGAAGTGATTGCTAGCATTGATATTGATGGTTCCTGCATCTTGGATGTATTTGCAGATAGTATATGGTCAGTTCTCACGAAATGTGCTCCATAGGTCTGTTTATGCATATGGTGTTAGACCAAAACATTATGTATAAGCATCTTCGACTCCGACTGCACAAAACAATGCTCAACTGCAAGCAGATTGTGCAATATGACTCCTACTGCCCAAAACAATGCTTAACTGCAAGCAGATTGTGCAATATATTTAGTGCTGTAACTTTCATAATAGTACTGTTATACTCGGTGTAACGTACACTATATTGAAGAGGGAAGAAATATCTTGGATATTGCAGATATATTTATTCCTGTTGATGGTAAAGTACAGAGGTACTGATGGTAGTAGTACCAGATGGTAAGTGAAGACAGAGCTGCCTCTCCCTGATTGGACGGGATTATGTCAAATCACAGACCTCAATCAGTCAGTTAACCTTTGGTCTACGTGCAGGCAGGAGGTAGAGGAAAATGAAAATTCTATGTATAAAGAGCATAATACTGTTATAATCTATTGTGACATATTATGTCACAATAGATTATAACAGTACTGCAGATAGGTGAAGGAATTGTGGGTTTGATGAAACAAGCATGAAACTTAGCAGACAGTTAAAAAAGGTACTCAGGAAGATTTTTGGCTATAGGGCCATTCCAAAAATTTCTCTACAGACCCCCCAAAAAAAGTGTTGCCTAGCAACGGGCTAGTATGTTTGGTAACAGGCTCTAGCTTTGCAGGTATTTGAGATATCTAAATTCTAAAGACACCTACCCCCAAATGGAACTATGGGGAATCCACTGGTATCATTGGATTTTCTCTATCTATGATGGTTGCCTAGCAACGAGTTTATTTCGCAACGGTGCCAAAAACAAGCAATAGTACAGATAGCTCTAAGGAGTTTAGGTCTTATCTCTCTTTGAGCTCTGGGTTAGGAGGTTTTTGATAATGCTATAATATGTCACCAAATGTTGCCTAGCAACATACATTCCATGTGTATTTTTCCCTGGAAACCTTCAGTGTAGCAGTAATAGTGAAGACATATATTATATATATATCTGAAATCTGAATATCTAATATGTACAAAATCATTGTTAGTGATAGTGGACATCTCCATGAACAGAAGAGATATGCACAAATGGCATTGGGCCAAGATGTGCAATCACTGAGCCAAGCCATAGAAGAGATGGGAAACCCATTCACTATATACATCAGTGCAGAAACTTGGACTCAAGGAGTATGTCGAAGAGAGGCTTGTGAACCAGACAGTGCCTATTTGTAATGCCGTCTACAAATGAACATTTCTATACTACTACCGTGAGCTGAGCTGACCTTGGGAAGCGCCGACGATCGCCGCCACCTGTCGGGTAGTGCTTATAGACGCTAGAGGGAGCCACAAATCATCACTCATGATGTTGCCATATTCTATAGTATACTTCCACATATTCTACTTGTACACATCGCTTTTATATTGTAACTGTTTTACCCTACATTCCTTCCTATGGTACTAAAAACCAGACTATTAGGGGTCTTCGGTCCGGTTTTATCCCTAAATTGCCCTTGTAACAGACAATCCTACCAGCGGATAGAATATGTGGTCAACCCCTAAAGGACTTGGAAGGTTGTGGTGAGGAGGAAAGAGACTTGTGGCATATGTGATAGAGGATGATCTAGAGGGTGACTGGCACTAGGGTAGAATCGTCACAACAGATAACTCTTAAATTAACTAGGATATTATAGGCTACTGGAAACTTTAGGCTATTTAAAAAGGCTTCGCCGACCACCTACTGCCCACCGCCACCCAGATAGTCCCGGCCGTGTAGGCTGACAGCTCTACACGGCCCAACACGTTCATGCTTTAGCATATAGGGGTCGGGGAATCGGTTATTTCTCACTTATTATACCAGATATACCTTGATGTGTTGGAGGTAATCGCAGTCTATATTATTTCTCTAGGTGTGGGTACATTGTGTTGGTGTCTGGGAGGTCTGGAAATATGATTTTCGGCGGATCGGCGGACCATCGGGTTCTCTATTTAGTAGTGTCGATACGAAAGTGGGCGTGGCGCAACTCGTCGGTAATGCTGAAGGCATATGAATATGCCAGTGACGCCGGTCGGTCGAGCGATAGCTATTTACCATAACCTTCTAAGTCCATAATATATTCAATACAAGTCTCCAAATTTGGTACATATGTTTATGCTACAAACAGCACCAAACACTCCAACAATAAACATATTCTGGCAAAGGGTCTTTGGAAATAAATCATTTTGGAAAAAATAATAATTTTTGCAACTTGTGACTTATTTTGAAATTTGAAGTATTTTGAATTATTACTACAAGAGAAAGGGTTAAATCTAGTCCTATTAATCTTTTCTTACTCATTGCTTGTAGGAAATAAATTTACCATAATACCATAATATCGCCAATCATTCTCAATAAATGGTGTATCTTGCCATAAGCTTACCATTATGCCACTTGTTCTCACTAGGCGGCGGTAGGGCCTACTGTCTTCACTAATTAAGTAGCGCAACTGGTAACTGGGGTGCATTTACAATTTCTTTTACAATGAAAGTGCTGCTAATTCACTTATGTGGCATCTATTACATATTGATGAGCGTGGGTAAACCTACACCTCAATGGGTGCTGGGGAAAGGGCTATGCCTATATAACAGTGGTGGCACCACCTGGTCTTAAAGGAACGGGTGATTTTTTTTAAAATAAATTTCATTGACATGTTGTGATTTATCACATTCGTCATCAAACAGTATGTGAATAATACAATGCTTAATTTAACAGCGTTTCTAGATAATATTCAATTAATACTATAAGTCCTTAAATTCGATCTCTCATCTTGATTGCAATGCCAATAAGGTTATTCCACCTATGTCGCCACCTGGTGGAGCGACGTTCAATTGCTTTGAGATTAACAAGTTACCTCGTATGACATGTTGTTGTTACCCTTCTACAGCCCAATACATCGAGATTTTGTTTGTGCCCTGTAAAATACATAATGCGCTCTGTGAAAATGGGTCTGATGCCCCCCTTACATAAGACGCGTTTTTGCAGAGTGGGTCACATAAGTATACATTCCACTATGAATGATGAAAAGAATATTGAATCTCCATCACCCAAGACACATACCCTTATTTACGAATAAGTTTTGCAATTACAATACTGCCACAATTCATTTGTCTTTCCAAAACTCTATTAGAGCTATTGTCCTACAAATTCCAATTATTTTAAATCCCAGCACACGCGGACTCCCAAACTTTTCAGATCTTGGGTGTGGTACCTTTAAGTTAACCCCTTCCGGTAGTCTGGTTGGGCAAGGCATTTCTTGTATACATTGGTATAAATGTTTTGAATTATTCATTAAACCCAATATTGAAATGCATCCCCTTTTCTGTTGCCTACACTTGGATCGTTTAAGGTAGTCTCTGGACTCTGGACACAAAGATGTGTGTGGTGAGGGTGGCGGGGGAGGGAAAGGGGCTCATTTCAAACAAGGCCGGACTCTTACTATCGCTTGATAACGCAACAATTAAACACCTGAAATAATTCATATTTCTCCTCGTATTTGAAAAAACGTAAATCCGTGATGGCAGACTAGCTGAACAAAAACACATCACACTTGTATAAAAAAGTTTTTTTTTTATTTTGGTATTGCATAGAACTACTCCTCAGAAGCTTCTTTTGCGACAGCAAATGGTGTTTCTACTGGAATGGAACCACTGTCAGAAATAACTACTTCTTTCACGGGCTTATCGCGGGAATCTTTCTCGGTGTTCTCAATCTTCCTAACAACACTCTGAAATGGAAACATCGGAAGTCGGTAAAAGATAATGTGGTAATGAACACTCCGTTTTTCAACAAGAAGCAGGATACGGTATAAAACCAACTATTTATGGAACGAATCCCATGAAAGGCAAAGTAAAATATTTTTTATTGACAAAGCCTTTTCCTATTTTATCAAACTAGTTAGTAAAATATTTTTATATACCGGTATACATCTTTACTAATGCTTATACCATAATTATAGCTTTGTCTAGTTAATATAAGCTGTGCCTAGTTAATGTAAGCCTAAGCTTTGCAAAAAATGAAGGGCGCTGACTTGAAGCTTACGTTAATATCGACAGTAAAAGGACTAAGCGAGAGCTACGAATATTGTACATAGAAGAAGCAAATTGTAACTTTTCTAATATTAAATTGAGCATATCATCCTGGAGGCTTTGAAAAAATATCTGGAGAATAAGAATGTTCATAGCCCCTGATAAGAATTATGACACTAACCATTCCCTCAAGAATCTTTCCGAAGACGACATGTCGACCGTCCAACCAGGGAGTGATTTTGGTAGTAATGAAAAACTGAGATCCATTAGTGTCCTTGCCAGCATTAGCCATGGAAAGCCATCCAGACCCGTAGTGCTTGAGCTTGAAGTTTTCATCTGGGAACTTGGCTCCATAAATGCTCTTTCCTAATGGTGATTTAAAAAGAAAAATATAGTTTTACAGGAATAGAACTACTATGAACTATAATAGAACTATGAACTATAAAAGAACTTCTTATTTATCTATTGAACTATAATAGAACTTTTTATTTGTCATAACTTCAATCTTGTAATAGAGGGGGGTGAATTTGTGCAAATGGTTACTAAAAGATATACGTATATAACACTTGCTCAGTTCCGATGTGAGCATGTGTATTACCCAAACGCGAGTAAATAAAAGCACATGGCTTTCTGTTGCAACATATGTGGAGGAGCTGTCCGTAATATTAATTTAATATAGGTTGTTTACTCCCCCTTGACATTTGACCTTTTTTGTTTACTCCCCTTGTATAATCGCTTATGGGCAATGCACATGCTCACATCGGAACCATGCAAGGGTGCATGGTTCGAAATTCGTGATCCCCATCTCTCCTCCAGATACACTGGTATAATGGTATAATATTTCCAACTGATAAATTCATTGAATAAACAACGATAGAAAAAAAATACAAATTAGATTCTTATTTGACATTAGTCAAACGACGGAGGAAATTAAAATTGAAACTTGATTTTATATGTCAGGATCGTGAGAGAGTTATGAAGTACAATGTAGTAATAACAATAAATTACCTCCAGTTCCATCACCGCGGGTGAAATCTCCCCCTTGGATCATGAAATCTTTAATGACTCGATGGAATTTGCTGCCTTTGTATGTAAGGGGCTTGCCATCATCACCGACCTGAATAAAGAATTTTTAATTATATACTGGACGTATGCGTCAGCTGTGAAGATGATAACAATATAAAGTAAAGGAAGAATGTGTAATGTATGAAGTTAAATGAAATGGAAGAATGTTTAATGTATGAAGTTAAATGAATAGCTATAAATGGAGCTAGAGACAACAACACTGTCAACCCACCTCAGTGCCCTCTGCCAATGCTTTAAAGTTCTTTGTTGTTTTTGGAACTGTTTTGCCAAAGAGGCCGATTACGATCCTGCCAGCAGGCTCTCCTCCTATGGTAATGTCAAAGAAGACCTGGAAATACAAATAAATAGATTAAATAATTAATTTAACCACCTGACACTGCATGGCTGAGTTGGCAAAATTAGAATAGCTGATCATGCGTTCATCATATCACATACATTATGTAGCGATATTGGTAGCAATGTAACTAGCTATACTGCTGGCACTGTGTAGGGTGGAAAATGCGGTCGTGAAACGTGGCAAGTCAGTGTTACATATGAGATAAGAATTGTTTTCAGTATGTGGAACCGTATCGATTATCAATTCATATTCAGAGCAATACGAAGTTAACACCTTTACGACAACAACTACATAGGCCTAATCGTGCCATTCACTAAAGAACATAACGGGAAAACTGACCTATTTAAAAAGACAATAAACGCGGATGTTTAATATTCATTGACATTGTACAACAAAAGTAACGTATACCTACAGTGTAGCTGTAGGTTTAGACTTTTTTTACATGCGTCACAACGTTCTGACCATTATATCTTATATGGACACATATGTATGGGAACATTAAGTCTTACGTGGGTAGGGTATATTACTGACAATCAATATTAAATAAGGGGGACTTTAATTCTCAAGATGTGGTAGAAAAACAAGTGTCCTGTCCCATGCTATCAGCGGGTCAAACTGGGTGTGAGCAACGACCCTCCATAGGCATAGACCATACATGGGAGGATCGTTGGTGTGAGTCATCAATATTCGGTTACTATGTGGCATTCTCCTACTGTACTAGAACCAAGAAGCAAAGGGGTTATAGAAGACCGAAGACATTGTGTGAGTGTATTTGCCTTTTAAATAAGTTGAACTATAAGCCAAAACCTAAACTGTAGCGAAGGGCATCTCGCCATCGCGGCTCCGCTTCACCGACGACGTCGACCCGGTTCAGGCCCACGACGCCGGTGACAAGCCACTGACGCGGCACCGGCAATGGTCAATATCAGATTCACTTACCTTGTCGGTCACTTTAGGGCCTTTAGCTTTTGAGGCAGAAGCATCCGCATATTTGAAGACAAGAAGAATGCACGCAATGAGGACTGAAGCACACACGGCGGTCTTCATGATGCGGCCGTAAAAGAGCCTTCGCATGCACTGGGATGATGGCAAGCCCTGGGGATAGAGCGATAGTACTTATCGTGTGTGTATCCGTGTAGCAATCGAGGACTGTCATGTGGTGTGATGTGATTGGTCCGTAAGTCAGTAACTTCCTTAGGAGAAAACGTGTTGTTTTTAAAAAAAATATGCCAAGAGATGGTAACCTTTCTAAAATTATATCAAATAGTTTACTAAGAACTAAAAATATTTCGAAAAGAAGAATAAATTAAAACATTTGGAAACAACTTTGCTGACATGCGCGCTGATCGATTTCCGGTGTCAACAAAGATGAGGGAACTCTCCAACTGTTAGTTGTTGACATTCATGGTCTTTTGTTAATGGATAGCGAGCCGCAGACGGCGCGCTTGCGGTATCTTAAGATACCATGGGGAAGCTGAAATGCTTTGAAATCGTCTTCACGGATGGCAAGTCAGTGTATCACCCAGGAGAGCGAGTTAAAGGGCAATGTGTTGTGGATTTGAAGGGCGATATGAGGATGCGGGCGCTCCGCGTCTTCATGCGAGGTGTAGCTAAAGTACACTGGACAGAATCAAGGAGCACGGGAACCAGACTTGGATCCTACACAGAACATTACAATGCCGAAGTTGAATACTTTTTCAAACGGCAAATTTTATTTGGCGGAGGTACGTACGTTTAATCATTTCACCCAATACAGATTACACTTACCACGGACGTATGCATTATTAACTAGGCCTCGCACTATCGATTCGATCATTGACAGCTGTTTCTTGTTACCTTGGTCGGACTACAGTCTACAGTCAGCTGCCCTTGTACTCGGATTTGATGTTACATTTGACCATATAACTTTTATGGTTTCATTTGATTTCTTTTTTGACCCAACCCTCCAACTCGGCTGTCTCACTCAGGATTCCCCAATAATATTAATATATAAATATATACATTTTTTAAAAATCTTTTTATTGGCCACATCATTTATTATATTTTTTAAAAATACGCATAATCACATATCTGTGATATATATATTTCATGCGTTGCCGTATAATAAAGGTAAACATAATGATAAACGTGTAAACATGTAAATCTGCCCTATAGCCACGGTAAATAGGGGGTCGCTATTCTGAATTCGGGGTTGTTGGCCATGAAATAGACAATTTTAGTTTAATCTTCTGGACTAATAACAATTTGTGTATTTCTTAACTACCCTTTGAATAGCAACACATTGTTGTCACTTAATCTATTTTTTTTAAATTAAATTATCAACGCACAGATTAAGATGGCAATGCCACATTTACTAAAAAGAGAAGAGGATATCTCAAGTTTTATATGAATTATATGATTAAATTTACCGGTACCAGTTAGTACCAACGATTTCCTACAATCATGCTTATCAGTATGGTACTATGGCACAAACATACTCTAATAAAGCCTTAAAATGTGGTTCCTAAAGTGTTCAAGCATAGTCTTTATTTCTGAATTTACTATATACCGGTAACTAGTTCTAAATAGAAAAACCGTTATCTTCTTCTTCCCTCTGGTACTTGTGATAATCTCTATGTCTGGCGTTGGGCTATTATGCTTGAACATGTCATTGCACTTAGCTAACATATATAGCTGGCCCGGGTTTTCCCGGTAACATAGTCAGGGGACGACTATTTTGTCTACATTCCACTCAGCTTTATTTCTTTAAAACTAAAAGAAGCCACTATTTACAGCATGTTGAGATTGAGATAAGAGATGCCACTGAACAGAATGATGCCATAACATTCATAACACTCTACAAAAGTTACAACTGTGTAGTAAACACACATACCCCTACATACCCACACACACAAATATATATGTAGCAGTATGCATACTATAGTAAGATTACCATAGTGTCCAGAAGAGTAGGCGGCTGCTAGTCGGCGCTTTGCGAATGTAATTTAGATAATGTTTAGGCCGTTTTTGTATTATTGTTGGTACACATTAAAACACTATATGGATATTTTGTTTCTATAGCCTGCCTTTCCCCTCACCACAAACCTTCGAACCCACCCACCCCCGGGCCGTGTAGTGACAGCTCTACACGGCCCAACAAGTAGAGGATGATAAAAAAAAAGCTGACGGACCCGGGCGAGGTTTGAACACTCAACCTTCACGCCTGCAGTCGAGTGCTCTAGCCTCTGAGCTATGGAGTTCTGTTGTGGTGGTGAGGCTGAAGTTTGCTAGTGATATGAGTAGGGCCAACCCATGTGTAGTGGTGAAAAGTGGCCGAAATTGTTTATTCTACAGCTCTGTGGACAACGGCCTTGTATAAGCAGTAGGGTTATAGTCGGGGGGAGGGGATGGCGGGACTGGAACTGTTCGTGACATGTGATTTTAAAAAGTTAGATGGAATATACCGGCAAGCTCTCTCTATGTTGCCCCAACCGGGAACGGTAGGTGCGACTGCCCCAAATCTCAGGAGAGTTCCCGAGACGGCAACATAGGTGCCGCCACTGAGGTCGCTAGAAGTCAAGTACGAGGTGGATTATATTCCACCATTGTCCACCAAAGACTCGACACTGGTCATCTTACTTTTATTCCCAGATTTCATGTAAAATTAATAAAGAAATCTACATTTTTTGCTACTTAAGTTTAGATACTATGCTAATGGCCCTCTCACACTGTAGTGTAGGCATCCAACTGGTCGCACGACTTACAACTGAACACTTACATCTCAAACTAGCCAACTCAAATCGGGAGCAATGTGGGTCTTCTTGCATAATGTTGGAAAACTACTTTTTGTTTCTCAGGACTATGGCCTGAGAACAATTGCTTCGTAGCCAAAAGTGCCAATCACTGATATCAGATCAATCTGATAATGTGTGTGAGCTGTGTGTGCTCAGATATGACATCAGATCGCCTGCCTTATCTATTCCACTTGATCAGTCATATCTGCTCCGCCCATGCACCACCCATTTCTCACCTCCACCATATTCCACTCCACTCTGGCACATGCTCCCTGCACCATATTGTCCCCTCTAGTTATTACGTAATAACCCTCACCCTTACCCAGTCATGGTTGGGTGCAAACTGACATTGTGGCTCTATCCCTACCTTGCCTTTCACCCATTACCCCAATCTCTCTTTCACTCTCTGACTCTTACTATAGCAGTAGCAATCTGGCTTTGAAATAAAGTGTTCTTTCATTAAATTAGTGTTTAAGTTACCTCTGTACTGAATACTAGAAGATCTATAGCAAGGCAACGCTTTAAAAAAGAACTAATACATTCAAACAATTTTTCAGTCTAAGCATGACTAAATTGCAGTAACTATAAATTGACATCGGACACAAGTATTTGATCCTGAGAAATCGTTTCCTTTGGAAACGCAGGTATATACATTAAATTGTCACTAATTGTAAAGTTAAATAGATAAATAGTTGATTATATCATTACTTAACTTAATACTTACCTAACTTAATACTTAGTTATTATAATAGGAGGTAGGGTTGAGAATAAGAGATAGAACTATAGGCCGTACATTCTTTTTGTTTCTCCTTGTGGGACACACAGGTCCGCTAGTAATTAATAGATAATATATTATATAGCAGGCTTAAGCGATGCAGTTCAGTGACAAACAGTTAGCTTTTGGAGTGATTGTGTGGCCATATACATAGATCTAATTTGATTACTTAAAGGAATTAATCATGTCATTAATCATTTTGCAATGGTTTCCTATATGGTTTATGGCTGTTTTTAATGGCTGCCCCATGGACTACCACCGACCAAATAATATATAATGGTTGTAACTGTAAGATTGTTTTCAGTGTTGCTCTATCCATATACATGTACATGCTTTGTTAAGTAAAGAATATTGGGGTCATGGTTTAGTTCTTCGATCGCTGCCACTGAGCAATGAATAATACGCGCACCTTCAAATACATTAAATGGCAATGATCGAGCAAAGCTCTCTGGAAGTTGATATTATGTCTGTGAAACTTTATGGACAGTGGTATGACCTGATATACGTCAAAAACTTAATGTTATATGATGTGGTGTATAATATTCATTGCGAGTCATCTGAGTACTCGTTCAGTGTTTTGCTTTTTGGTTTTGATTGTGGTATCATTCTGGACACATAGCAGGATTATAACCGAAGAAGAATTCAAAGAATGGCCGAACCACTAGTAAATAAGCTCTAAGTAACAGACTTAATCATTGTATCGACACCACATTTCATAGGTGTATATAATATCATAGAGGGTTCTATAAATATGAATCATGTAAAATTCAATATTGCCGTATAGTAAAAAGAAAGGGTCACGATTCTGATGGACTGTCTTATAATGCGTATAATTGTTTTAACACCTCAACAAAAAAAAGGGGGATTTTTTTTTGTGTAACTGTTAACCCTATGTTACTTGATGGTATATATAATGTTACCACCTAGAATGTGCAATTTAAATGTATTGATGGGAAATACTGTAAAACAATGTAAAATGAATATCGATATTTCCATTCATCTAAAGTTGTCCCATTCTTTGTTTTGCGTCTTCGTATTTGTTTATTTTCATTTCTTAATCACAATAGCACATACATGTAGGCTACCGATTACTGCAGATCACGTCAGCCTATTTAATGCAACAATTATAACGTCTTTACGGGGCCAGTGCCAGAAAAATGACCTATTATTTACGCCTGGGATTATCTCAACTTATTTGGCTCCGTTACAACCTTCCCTTCATCATCGAACAATAGACATTAGGCTATAGATAAATCACGCTTTTCGTACTGACCTGATATTTATAATCAATGATAAAAAACACTCATCAATTCTTTATGTTGGAACCGAGGCCTATAAATATTTAATTGACACTTGTGGTTGGAAATATAATACCAGGTGGTCATCTGTTCCCGAAACCGTTGTGCTATCATTTATTCATCGCAACTTTATGCTACAGATGGTGTTTAAAACTCCCACCTAGAAGTCAGGAGATCGGAAAATAGTTGGTCAACCCACTGTTGTCTCTAGATTTTTAAATAATTCAAGACTACCTAATCTCCTCTAGATATTTTTCGCGCAATACATGGTTGCGTGAACTTAAATTGTTCTTTTCGGAGAGAAATAAAACATATAAAGAAGTTTGTCAACCCCAAAGGCTGTAATGTTTACAAAATATTTTATTATAACCAGATGAATTATATATACAGTCGTATCTGAGTATTCTAGTGAACGTGTGGTGTATAAACGATATGGAGACAATACTGTTCTTGGTCAGGCTAGTTCAACTAGATTCAAAGCCTGGTTGGCAAATTACAAGTCTGAAAAATGTGCTCCCAAATACTCATTATATAAAACAAATTATAGCTAAGGTTCAGTGGCAACACTTTTGTTGCTGATTATCTTCACTAGAAATGTTTCAAGTACATCAAATCATGATATGCTCAAGGGATTTCCGCAAGATAATTTGTAGTATAATCTATTTGGGATCATCTCAATTATTTTTAGTAGAATAACTATTCAAATTGCACCTATTTCTAAACTGCTAATTTCGTCGAGTCGAATAAGGCCAGTTATTCTAGTATGCGCATCTCGGCTCAACCGCTTTCATGGTATGGTTATTTACAAATATGCTGTATGTTTTCATGATAATTTATATTAAAGTTATTCTAACCCATATATGGCTGGGTTTTTCTTAATAGATTTTCTAGTCCAGCAAACCAAGCTACATCAATTTAGGGACTTCTTACCTGATATTTAGTACCTGAATCCCATAATGATAAATGTCTAAAATCAAGGCAGATTTAGTTGTTTTATGGATGTATTATATTCGAATATTAAGTCTTTTACAATTTCTTTCAGATCATTCAGACGTACGAGAAACGCTGACTGAAGGAAGACATGAATTTAATTTTAGCTTTGATCTTCCGATTGAGTGAGTATTGCTTACACACTGAACTATTTTACTTGAGATCATTTGTTAAATGTATTACAACCAATTAAACACAATCAATGGTTACGAGAGTTTAATTCAACCGCAACTATTACACTTTTTAATATGAATGGTCTATTTCAGGGGTATTTCTACGTCATTTGAAGGGAAACATGGCAGCGTTCGATACTGGCTGAAAGCAGAGATGGATAAACCCTGGTCCTTCAATCATAAGACCAAGCGTGCCTTCACCGTCATTAGTCCAATAGATATCAATAAGCCTGAGTACCAGGTTAGAAACATCGCAGTTATTTCAGATTTTATGCAGTTTTGTTAGTTGCTCATGGCCCAAAATTTAAAGGTAAACGCGACCATTCACTACCACTGCCCTGTTGTATATGCTATAAATAAGGGCATTTTTTGTACTATCCCTTTATTATTGAATTCTATGGAGAAATGCTGCATTTATTCACATTTTAGAAGATAAAACAAAAAATGAACGGCAACTCCTAATGTCTCCAAATTTTCTACACATATAGTGCAAGTTATTTTCTACTCTTTTAAAGGGAAAAAAATACATGTCATCACGTTAGAAGAAAATTTTGGTTGTCTGAAATAGACATGTTTAGGAAACCGAGCTAGTTGTGGGCACACTCAGTTGTACCCATTTAGTATGCGAGTCTATGTGGAAATGCTGCATTTTCCTTTCACGTTTTGTCGAATAACACAAAAATGGCAACTCCTTATGTCCCAAAATTTTCTACACAGGTTATATTCTACACATGAAAGAAAAAAATACATGTCAAAATAATTCAGAAACGACCATAAACACCTAAATTACAAAAATAGCGAAACATTGTGGGTTTTTTCGAGTTTTTAATTCAAAATTTGCATCACGGATTTGTTGATTTCAGAATAAAAATAACCATGCATTCTATGACGAAGATGCATAGAATTATTGACCAAATAATAGATTTTTTTTTTCATTTTTATGACCAGAAACACTTCAAGACTCAAATCCCAAAGTTTCAGAAAAATGACTTTTATTTATTTTCCACTAGATAGTAGCGTTTGCCTTTAATTCGATTGCGTCTTTCGAAATACCTCGTGTTGTATTATTTGATTTTTAAGTACCTATACAGTACATGTAATTTATATATCTAATCATGGGGACACAAATTTGATTCTGGGATACCTGGGTTGTTTTGCCTCGGAATCGTACAGACCACTCGAACTCGCTAAGCAACCTATTGTTGTCACTATGCATGAGTCAAATGTGATTCTCAATTGAGTCCTAGGATTAAATTAGCATACATGTGTATGTATCTTGAATTATTGTTTAAATGACTTACTTTAATTGTTTGATGGTGTTTAAGTCATATCTAGGATCGCCTCTATAATGATTAAGCTATCATGTCTGCCCATGTGAATTGATTATTGATTATACATTTCCTTGTGTTAAAGATTCCCGTTGAGAACAGTGTTGAGAAGACGTTATGCTGTTGGCTTTGCACATCGGGTCCTATCTCAATTAATGCTCGTACAGACCGTCGTGGGTATTGTCCTGGTATGTATGACATTTGTATCTTAGGATTTATTTTAAATTACAAATTATAAGATGAATCGATATACAGTAAAATGTTACTTTATTATGACATTACTGAAAGTAAAGTATGATATCCACGTCAACTGTAATTAGCGAAATTGTATTGTAGGAGAATCTATCGCCATCTCAGCAGACTTTGAAAACCATTCATCGCGGACCATAATTCCTTATGCTACGTTACATCAAACACAGACATACTTTGCCAATGGAAAGTCCCGTGCCCGTGGAACTAAGTTCACAGTTCTCACAGGTAATGTATTACAGTATACTACTAAAAAAAATAATCTCTTTTTCTTTACATGTGTATAAATTTGTCTTTAGTCCTGCGTTTGTCCATCTCTAAGTTCATCGATATTGACGTATGTGATTCTTAAAGTTTCACTATTTCTGACCATTTTAATAGTTTTCCATTATTGCCGTCCCTCCTCTGTAGTACCACAAATCAAATTTATTCAATCCATAGAACGTAGACAAAAAACTAAGCCTCTCCATCTGTGAATTCCAATGATACCATTATTTTTTTAACTTAATTCTTTTAACATTAAACTGTAGTGAACTCGGTTTGGACACTTAGCGGAATAAACACGGAACAAGAGATTAATCTTATTGCAACGGTATTTATTAGCAACTCTTGACCATCCTTTGTGGACCAGCCACACATTCAGTATAAATAAAAGGTTAAAGTCATAAGATAGGTGTGATAAATCACATCAGCACCATTTCAAGTAAACACAACAGAATCATTCACATGAATTAAGAAGAGTTGACATACATATTGGATATAAACATTATAGTAAAAGCTCAATAGGGATAAAAGGCACATAAATCATATTACAACATGTAATAGAGAAACAGAAGATAAAATGGCAAGAATACTTCCAGGGTTGACAAATCAGACTCAACCCGAGAGCCCTTCACTGCCCACTGACGTAGTCCGAAGGAACTACACCAGCGGACAGCTTCGGACTCTTGAGACCAATAATAATAACGATAGACATATGCACAACCACTGCAAAACATAATATTGTTTCGGCCTTCGAGAGTGCATGAATGTTTCCAAAACAGGGTTGCTGGACCCTAAGTACTTATTCCAGACAAAGTTGAAGAAGAATGGGTTGACCTGCCATTGCTCGCATCATTAGTGAAAAACTTATGTGCTTGAGATGGAGAACAGGGTGAAAAGGACGATATTGGTCTAAGTGGGCAATGGCCGGTGTGACGTATGTGATTCTCAGTAGTGGCTACACGTCTTTGAAAAAGGCGGGTTGTCGCATCTCGTCTAGGTGCTAGGCTATGCGACTTAAACTAGTTGGTTGGGTGTGGGTTGTTTTTAGCGCTGGTTCATTGGATGGGTTGTGATAAACTGCTCGGGGACTCTTTTCTAGGTCTCTTCTCCCAATATATTATGGTTTAACAATAGTACACATAACTCTAGGGTAGTTTACCACATATAAGAACCACAGTCCTAGTCTTCTCGTGACGTAGACTTATACCTTTTTATTAGGGCTACCTGTCGCACCTGGCAACCGTGCAACGTGGGACGCACAGCTGTTGAAAATACCTGCTGTCTCACCTAGCATTATGAACTGCTGTGTGATCAAGGTCGAATATTATGTCAAGGTAATACTTTCTCTGAGGGGATTATTTCTTGTATGCATTCTGCTATACTAACCTCGGTTATTTAAAAAGAGAATACCTATGCAATTATTTCGACATTAGCTTTTTCAAATCCCATCAGTAATTGATAACTGAAGCTTTTCCGCATAGTTATAACACCCCCAACCTTTAAATGTATCAATAAAAATTATATAAAATATGAACTACTCTGGGAATAGTGTTATCAAGTACAGTAGATTCCAAATCAGATCTCCCTCCTCCTTTCACCACAGTTCTTATTCTGTCTCTAGGTGGCACTTCACATCCCTGGTTCCTACAACTTGTCCATGCACCTTCCGGTTGTCATAGGGACCGTGCCCTACCGGCGGGCGTCGCCCTATTTATTACAGACAACTCGTATCTACCAGGATTCTACCATTGAGTACTATGGCACTCAGTTGTTGCCTGCACCTCCGCCGTATCGGGAAACTGCTACACCTCCACCTCCCTTCGATATAGAGGCGCTTGCAAATGGTATTTTTTTATATTCAATTTAAGGCTAATATTTATTTAACAATTACAAAAAAATGCACTATCCTTCAAGGATGTTTTCAGGCGTCGCCTATATTCAATATATTATAATTATAATATATATAATATATTTGTAAAATCAGGTCTTAGAACTAGGGTATATATAATTATAATTGAATATAGTTGAATGAAACGTATCGCGTAGCGAAATTTTCAGCAAATAAAAATTTTTAGAAAATAAAAAAAATAAAATAATTTATACTCACTTAGTGCACATTTCTATCCAGAGCCACCAACCTACCGTGAGACCACTACAGGTGCTGTTGATATTCGCGATGAAGATGATGACCTCCAGACCACTATGGGTGAACTCATGTATACGCCTATGTATACATACGTCTATGATTACCACTACAGACCGCCCCCGGCCTATTCTGAGGTAAAGAATAGATATCTATTATATTGTCAAACTAGAATGGTACTAGATAATCTAAAGTTGTAATGAAGACAGGATGCTCTGTCTGGTTGTTTTGAACCTAGACTAGCCCTCGTCCCTAAGACTGGTTGTTTGTAGGGCCCTAGTGCAGGTCTAGGCTTTCCCAGCCCTGGAGTAGCCAAAGTTTTCCGAAATTTAGATTTTCAAAAATTATCCCATATTCATATATTCAAAAACTCAAATTTTATGTCAGTAATGGGACGCCTGTTGCGTTAATGGCCTGACCATTCCATGACCATGACCATTCATTAGCACCACTATATCTATATACAAATCAATAGAATTTTGACATTTCATACTCAACTCTCTTTCTTCAACCAGGACAGCATCATCAGCATATAAGAATAATCTTAAATTATGCATCAGACCCATTAGTGAAATTCGACCACGTTTATATAAAGTATCTATTCTGCAGGCAACCCTTATTTCAGCGATGTTTCTTTGGTGATCTGTTGAGGATCCTTTCCAATTTGCTTTGAATATTTTGGTTAGCTATTAATGAGAAACAGAGACCATATTCAAGCGCTGACAGTCTGATTTTCGTTAATTGTAACGATTTAAATAGTGCAGAATTGTTTTAGGTACAACAGATGGGCGTTCATCGTAAGACGATCGTCAATCTTATACCCAAGATAATTTATAGTTTTGCATACCTTGATTGTTGTGCCATTGATATAAATATTGATATAGTAGTAATGGGAAGTGCACATCTCTGACAGGAAGCTTTCATCTGAAGGAAATATCTTATCACCTTTATAACTGACAATTGTCCAGTCTTCTGCCCCACCCAGCTTTCTCATCTCTCATCTCATAGCGCAGTAGGCGTCCTATCAAGGGAAAAGCGTTCAGAGATCCTAAGTTGATCCTAATGGGTTGTAAAACCACTGATAGTAGTATGTATGTTAAACGGTTCTTGTTAAAAAGTTATTTCTAACTTTGTAACAAATTAAAACTAGGCCTTGGTATTAATTCATATGAGATTACTTTATAGAAATATTCTCTGTGATTTTCAGGTGGACCCATTCCCAAACAGCAACTCCACCGTGACGCCTGCGGTTGCTACGGCCACGATGTGCAGCTTGCAGCCCTCAGGCAACTCGTACCAAGCCACGGTAACTACCACGACGCACAATACCCCGGGTATCACGAGCAGCCGTCTGTGATTCTACCTTAGTTATTGTCATCAGTGGAGGGCATAGAAAAACAGATCTAGTGTATCTAGTACGATATTGCGTGACCCAATTATTTTTGAGAGAAAAAATGAGGAACAATGATATTAAATCGAATACGAGCAGTTGATTCAGTATCATAAAGGTATTATGGATTATGATATTCAGGACTAATTTCAGGGTTCTTGTCGAGTGTAACTTGTCTATGACTTATGAATCCATACAATCTCGTCTCTTTTTCTCGGTAATTCATCATTCATCCGTATTGTTTGTTTGCCCTGAACAGATCTAGTCACGTATAGTGTTTTCCCTACCTTTAAACAGTAGTGAGTACAGTGGTTTAATTGTTCGATTTTTCATTAAGTAGGGTGTCGGTGTGGATGGTTTTCCTAAGTTATTTTTTTTATTGAAGGACATTGCTCTTGTGCTGAATATACAACATTTTCAGACCTTACATTTTCAATCGAGTACACTTGAATATTTTCTGTATTTTACTGAGCTTAAATCAAAGTATTCTTTCCCTTACTATCTTGTACATTGTATTTCACGCAACGTTAATCTAAATTTGAGGTTCTAATGCATATTTCGGATCGAGAGATGTAATTATCTCCCTTTGAAAGTGTACAAAAATCTTCCTTCATTGATATGCACTGTATTGAATATATCTCCGCCCTTCAACACTATTGCAACAATGGAATACGGTATTCCCTATAGAAAAAGACCCTCTTGAAGATGGAGCTTTACTGTTTTCGTCTGGTATGAACGTCGTGCATTGTCCATATGGAGCACTATTGCTTCACGCTCTGATGAAGTGATTTCAAATTTGACTGAAGTATCATTATTATTTTTCGCCAGTCTACTAGTGGAGTCCAGCTAGAATTGGAAATAATATAGATAGTATGTGACTTATTTTATACTCATATATAAGTGTATTTATGATATATAACATATACGTATATTAAGATAAGAAATATGTGTCGTCTACAGACACGCTTATGGTTTAGACATATTTACTTGACATGTTGTGTGGGCATGTAGCATTTATAGTTACTGGTGAATTGGATCATTCTTGTTTTGTGCTTTAGCAATTCCATAGGTGTTTTCTCTGCGAGTAGACTATTTAAGTTAAGTTTTCTAACATCTCCTTTCTTGTCCCCAAAATGTCAATAGGGTGGTAGAATGATGTTCTAGAGAATATTATTTCTGGACGAGGTGTTTTGGTGTCAGGTAATCAGTGTGCGCTAATTAGTTAATCAAGTTTGTCCGCAATAACAAGTAGTTCTCCATTCAGAGGCTCAAGTTAGAGAAAAGCTGGTTCTGGTTCTTATTGCAGTGTATTCAAAGTATAGTGTATAGAAAAGGGTTGCAAATGGGCTGAAGTATGCTAGAATGTCAATTGACTTTTTTGCCAAGTGCGATCACTAGAGAAATAAATGATGGTTCAAGTCCAAGATAGATGTATGGGATGCTTAATCCCATGTTAGATGTAACGATATTCTATTATAGATTTTTATGGGATGAAGGCCGGTCCTCGAACCGTTCAGTGAATGCGAAAACTATTCTACCTTTTATCTGCTTTATACTATGTCATTGACTTTCTCTGTTGAATCCTGACTGATTACCATGTAAATATATAAATACATCACCAGAGAAGAGGAATAATTATCATATCCCCCTAATCATTATGGATATAACTTATGGACTTTGAGGTCAACCGAATATTAACTTTTCTACATTGTGGATTAGATAGGATGAACTTTTTCGAAGGTATTAGTATCCCCTATGACTGTAGAGAGAAACTTACTTAGTTTCTCGAGAGAATTCATTTGATCTTTTTTGAGGACATGGAAAATTAACATTCCATGGTATTTTAACGTGTTTCCACAATGACAGAATCTCATCACGAAGGTTATTTGATTGATATAAACGAATATTTTGTTGATATTTTCATATATATTCAGAAATCCTGTGTTTTTCCCATCGGATCATTTGAAAAAGAAAAGCTGTGTATTATGCAAATTGGTGCTATTTATCTGTGAAACCAGTAAAAACATTGTGATTTTCTTTTTTTTACGTTCACATTGATTATTTATGTCTAATTTTATTTTAATCTATTTTGTGAAAATCGATTATCGACACTTGGTAATGATAGCATTTTTTAAATATAGTGATATCAATTTTCTGATTTCATTGATTCACTTTCTAAAAAAGGTTCTTTATATGCTTGCCATTTTGTTTTGTTATTTTCTCATCAGTTTTGTATTTATTAATAACAAGAGTGCAGACCAAGGCACATTTTATTTTTGAACTTTTGTGGTACACTCATATGCTCACCCACTCCGGCTAATTGTATGCTCAATACGGTATAAGAACTTAAACCATGAACTGGCGTTCACCAATCCGAACCCGTGTACTATGTTGCAACCTTTTGTTACAAAAACTAAACTACTTAAACGGAGATTTCGGACCTTTTAGCTAATCAAATGAAACGAACCTATTGGCTTCTAGTTTAAGAGAAGAATTAGGAATATAAGAGATTTAATTTATCTAGAAATCCCATCTAACTCATTTTCTGGTTGATGCTTTGTCATTATCGGAATCATTGTCGGTATATGAACACAAACCAATTCTGTTGATTTTTCCACTTCACCTGTTTTCACTTTGATATTGTCATGAAGGTAGATCTGGATGTTTTGTACGGCTATTGTTTGATGATCAGTGATTTGGGTGTTTTGAAATAATTACTGTTCGCCGAGAGAGATCGGCACAACTCTTATCGAAAATTGGTATTCCGATTGCGATGTAGATGTGCATACAGAAGACAAGCTTAATTATTTACTCTGATCATACTTGTGAATATCACAACCGACCTTGATGTACCGTTCTTGGATATTTGTCGTAACTAAGAAATGTTGGAATCTCCGAGCTGGATATTTTTTTGGTACAGTATTATTTCCCCATGTAAAGAGAAATATCATCATCAGTAAAAATGTGTAGGTCATATTTAATTGGACCTATTTCTCTTGAAAAAAAAACGACATCTACTTTTACGCATTCTGTATATGATTTTGGGTACTCCTCCCCTCCCTTAGCATTATCCGATTAGTGTTTACTTCACATATTTATGTAATAGTTTAAGAATGAATGCCTCTCAGATCATATATGTATTCACACTGTAAACTATTACATAGTATTATATCATATTATAATAATTATCATTTAAAAGTCGAAAAACTAAATGTTTTGAATTCCTCAATGGTTGGCGAGCAGTCATGAAAAAATTTATGTGTATAATTTCCTGTTCATAATTTATCATCACGAAATCCCATGTCATTATATACTCGGTATATCTTGATATGAATGAGACCAGTGGGTATTTTCTTACTTGCTCTTCTCAAAATTATTGGGAGAGGATTTGGTTTGTTCGGACCACAGTATCATAGACTAGCGTTGAATGTGTTCTTGTGTTTGCTATAATATTTGACCCTATCTCTCTCCTAACATCACATATAGTTTATATAAGTGCGTTGGTTCCCTAATAGATCGATGTCTGTTTCTCATATTCGATATTCGGGGTCAATTCGATATTTTATCATAATCAAGACATCAATATATTCAAGGATTCCGTCTGCTTATGAAATATATTTTGATTCTGAGATACCTTCCTGTAGGCTCCGTAGGACAGGGTACATGAGCGATGCAGATTCATCCTTGGTACTGTGATTAGACTAAGAATGGTCTGCGAAATTATGGAGCATGACATACGTCTAGATTAATCTTCTGCAGGCAAAATCCATCGTTTACAATATGGCGTATGATTGTACTCTGCGAGAAGTTATGAGCGAAATGCTATATTTCAAAATTGTCCTATGGTAGGAACAGAGTGTAGGGGTCGCGCTGTCTACAAGTATTTTTTTTGTACACATAATACCTTTATATTGTTTTCTTATAGTTTATCATATACATTGGCATCTATATGTATCATCTGCTTATTTCAGTTTGCGTGCAATAGTGTGGAAATAGATTAAATAGTTTTATTACCGTTATTATATAATTTCGTACGTAGCATGGCAAGACGTAAGTAACAAAGGCTTCGAAGCTTGAATTGAAAGGTAACAAGAATGTGCCAGGCACGGGTGGGAATAATATTTGGCTCCATATTTATTTTTGAGTTAGTCAATTAAAGAGAGGCACAGATTTTGTATTTATATCTATTTATTATGAACATGCATTCTCGAATCCTGAATGACTCATGGTAACATGGGGTGTATGAATTGTTAAGAATAAAAGTTATTTCTATAACAAACGCAGATACGTGTTCATTATTTTATCTCTCTGAAGAAGGTTCGAAGACGGTTTAAAAAACACTTCATTTGCAACCAGTGGCTTGACCTCGACGAGAACTATACAAAGAAATCAATGAACAATTTCCATATATTGTGATTATATTTGCATTATCGAAACATGCAGTAACAGACGATATAACATGAATGTCAAAGGATGTGAGTCGTGATTGCCAATATCATTAATGACTGTCAAAAATAAAAAGAGATTAACTTAAATTGTGTATCAAAATTGGCTTACATTCGCATTGTGGCAGTAGAACATTACCACCACTCACCACTAACAGTATATGAAAGACTCGCATGTGTATGGACCAACACAAACTAATTCTCTTGGCAGTGAGAAGTAATGCGCACTATGCTATACATTAAGTCCATTCACAAAGACAGTGATACACATAAGCCTGTACGAATGATGGCTGACTTAATTCTTCTTATATTGATAACATTTACAGTGTGTACATGATATATTTACAAGCACCATTATCTAGTTGGTATACATGATAATAATTTAATATACTATACTGTCTCGAAGCGTATCACAAGGTCACTTTAAACTAAATTGACTGAAAACCAATATTGGAATGTCACATAAAGTAGGTGATAATAAACTGGCGGCCTCTTTCGGACTGGAGTAGGTCCATTACTTCCGCCAATACTGGAAGACAAAGTAACACCATTTTTCAAATCATTTAGAAGTAAAGTGTTGTGACAGTGAAACTCATAAAATGCATGAAATTACGCTCCTTCAAGTTCAGAAACAAAAGGAAAGCTTCGCGAGTGACCAGAACACGGTGATATGATTGAATATGCAAACACAATTTTGTTGCCTGCTTTGAATAGCAAGATCCAGGAGTTAAGCTTGGTTTGATATAGACACTAAAATAAAGAATATACAATTATATAAGAGAATAATGCTGCTATATCTTACTTGAGCGATTTTGTGCATCTGTTCCATCAGAGCAGCCATGGTTGCAGACATGCTCACATCAATGAGACTTTGCATGTAGTGCACTGCCTCTTCATCAGTGAGATCTAGACGGAACTTGTCCTGCACCTTTTTTACAGTTTTATCGGGCTCCAAAGCAATATCAGGAACATTGGCATCCACCATGAGGGAGAACAGGTTAAGGATCAAATTAGCAGACCTGAAATAAATGTTCACATCAGCACATGTATACATTTCCTCAAAACTGTCAAATTACTTTTGACTAAAGACACGTGAGATACAAAGATGTGTATAGACCTCCTGTGGGACTACACTTTAAGTCATAAGAAGAAAAACTATAAAGGGTAACATACGAGTCCATAGGATTTTCCATTTAAATATGATGAACTAACAATGATCTCCAAAGTCTATAAATAATTTAATCAACACATTGTAACTGGATTGAATAATTGGTTTCAACTGACCTCCTAAGATGGAGGAAGGCTGTGTAGCAAAGCTTTTTGAAGTCAGTAAAATGCTCGCTATTTATTCCTCCCATGGCGTCAACCATCTCTTTGCTTAACTTCATTGGTGGAGGCATAGGTTTGGGGTCACGTCCGAGGATATAACCAAAATCCACATGGAATAATTTGCCTTAAATGAGAAACATGTGACGCACTGAATACTTTTAGATGGATGGGTTTCATCAGAAAAACCTTGAATTTCAAAAAGGAAATTAAAATTTCCTGGAAATACTTCTCAAACTCCTAAAAAAGCTGACATACCTGTTTTTGTCAACAGTAGATTGTCAAGATGCCGATCGCCTACACCCAAAAGATAAGTTATTACCGAGTAACCAGCTGGAAGAAAACGTAAGAAATATATTAAGAAGAGGCTAGTGATACGAGAACCGTTCCATAACATAGTAAGCAAATGTAATAGGCTAAATGAAACACTTAGATCTATTATTATATATGTATGGATGTCGGTGGTGAATAGCAATGGATGCTAGTACTATTACTATAGCGTTAGTCCTTACCACATGTCTTGACATAATTGTCCATAACTTCAGGAGCCACATTGTACGGCGCAGTCTCAGAGTAGGCGTGCTTTCTAAAGAAGTTTAGAATCGAGCCCTCAGTGTTTAATATCGCCGCTACCGTTGTCGACTCTACGAACTGGAAAAAGCCTATAAAGAGGAAGAGAGATTGATAAATGTAAATGTTTTTACTTCAAATTTAAATAGCAATATGAAATTTCAGGTACATATTTGTTGTTCGAACCACACGGAAACACCACTAAATTTTATTTCCAATGCAAGACTGATATAATAAAATTGAGGAAAACTGAATATCAGGTCACATTATTTTTAGCATCATAAGATGATAACATATTTTATTATAGTATGATACCTACCATGCTTGCTACTAGTGGCCAGCACTTTATAAGGAGTTAATTTGAGATCAAGATTTTCTTTGCGTAGAAGCTAAAAAGGGAATAGATTGTTTTCAGCAAGATATCGTAGAGATTTGTCACTTAATAACCAAGGTATAAATTTCCTCTCACATTGGATAAACATAAGCCAACTTATGTTAGATATATATTTTGAAATCTGGTTATAATATCAGTAATCTTATTGGATTAAGTTTAGAAATGCGTGTATTATTTCTGCAAAATAGCATCAACTGAATAATGTAAATCGTTTACCAAATGTACTTTTTATCATAAAAGTACAATTATCTTTAGTCTCATTCACCATTAAGCCTAAACAGTGATAGTGAATACAAAACACACCTTATCCATTAGAGATATAATTTGGAGGATCAGCTGATCTTGTCGTGGGTCATCTCCATGCTTGAACATGATGATATATTCTTTGTCGTCAACAGTTTCGAATGTGAATCGACAGGGCATGAGGTTGCTCTAGAAGGTATGAGATTAACAGTAGTGAAAAAGAAAATATAGTTGAGGACATGCGATTCAGGGCAAGCATTAATAAACAACCAATATATATACGCTTTCAAAACACTGTATTGTTACTAATAATTAGAAGTACGTTGTCCACCCAGCGGAGCTATCACAACTGTGAGCTCAGATTTTAGACACTCTCGTCATATTTCGATACGTGACTTCATGGAGCTATGAATAACTGAGATAGAAATCTCAAACCTCTATTTCGCTTCTACTAATGCAAAACGTTTGACTGGAAAAGAAAGAAAGAGAAGAACGGAAATGTACGCATAGGCTCCAATCGATCGTACCGAAGGGTCTAAATTTGGTGGACTGGAGGTGCAACAGTACTCTTTTCACTAAAATAACGTAAACAATTGTTAGTAATAACTGTAGTTTAAACTTTATAGGAAAAGAATATGTTCAATGGCGAACAAATACAGAATCATGGTGCGGAAAAAAGTATACCTTGAAAAGTGTAGCATCTTCGGCGCTTATGCCCTTGACTCTTACTTCAGGATCAAGCGGTAGAGGAATTGGATCAAAATTGCTAAAGTTGAACTTGAGCGGTTCGGGGTCAAGAAGTAGAGCTTGCAACTTTTCGATCTGTAAATGAAAGCAATTCTAAAGAAACTGTCCTTAACTATATTACCATTCAGGAAAATTCTCAAAATGTCCATTAATTTACTACAGTGCATGCGTATGTATTATTATTTAGACAAGAAATATTTTCACAAGTTCGTTTAAAACATGTATTGCTTTCAGTTAAAGGCGTCTTAATTCCGAGTGTAGGAATTTATGTTCATCAGACATCATAAATCATACATAGCATTATTTCTATTATGAAGGATTATTTTTTTCATATTTGTAAAAGATTATGCATGAATCGCATTTTCGAGTTGAACAAGCAAACATAAAACAGCTATGTACAATTGTTCCAACGAGGGTAACACAAAAGGTAACGAAGTAATAAAGTTTTAAAGATGTATTTATTCCTGGTGCAGGTATATAACGTGATGGTATAAACTGTAATAAGGCATATAACTAATGAGCATGAGGTCAGATATCCCCTTATGGGCGAACTTTTTAATCTCCATCCTATCCCTGATTAAAGCTGATCCAGACAGCTACACCGCCAGGGAAAGAAGGAACTCAGAGGAGAAGAGATGGATAGCGAGACTTAAACTATGGAACCCAGAGGACTAAACATTTTGGATTGATCTCCTTTAGAACATTTTCACTCCCACATTCACAAAAGAAATGAGGGTTTACCTTCTAATATTAAACTCACCTTTTTAGGTCTGCTTCCACTTTCCCGTGCGACAAGCTTGGCTAACTTGACTAATTTTTCAATGAAGATTTGTTGACCAGCAATGGCAGCTCTACATGCACGACACTCTACACCTCCCTGCAACAGGTATTAACTAAATTGGTTACAAGACGAAGAGAAATGGGTGCATTATAAATTCATTTAACAGTTTCTAAGTTTGCTGTACCATTAGATATCATAGACCTGAAGGTAAATCTAAAGAATGATATAGGTTTTAAGATGTCTATCTTTAAGTTACCGGTATACATCCTAAGATAGGATTCTCATTAAAACAAATCAATTTAAATACAAATCAATTTAAATGAGAAATTTATCTTTAAGAGGTTATACAATGCCATTGCATATAACTTACATTGTTCAACGCATTGCTAAATCGCTTTAGCACAGTGACATACATATTGATCACCCGCTGATCTTTGGTTTGTGACTCCTGCTCGTCACATTCCACAATCAAGTACCTGGCGTAACATAGTGCAACGAAATCGATTATAATGAGCATCAAAATACACGAACAGTAACAAAATCGATAAATTTAAGTGTGTCTTACGATGAAACGGAACGCTTTAAAACACAATTTAGAAAATAGTTTATATTTTAATTCATAAATAATTGCAAAATCAATCCAAGAGAGTTTCCAAGGGATATTTGTATTTTTACAAACAATAGTTTTGCTTACCAGCAGAAGTAGTTGGCTAAAGTGGAGTTATGGCATGCACGGTGAATGAGGAAAGTTGCAAGGTCCATGTCCTCGTCCTTGTTATACTCCTTGCTGATGCTGTTCTCATTCTCTACCACTCCCAATGCATCCAGGAGTGACTCGTGAGCAACTGGATCTATGTTTGGTCCCGATTCTCTCATTGTTTGTGATCTACCCAAGGAGAAAATATATCAAAATAAGAACTGGAAGTGACTGGCCAAAATGGAAGCACAAACCGATGGACAAAAATCTTCAACCCAATTTAAGAAAATAATTATCCCATAAGCTCTACACCAAATATATTCTATTAATAGCATTTACCTAGAGCAGACCATCTTACCTGTCTCTAGAGTCAGTCATTACACTGCTAATGGTACTGGAGTCAGAGATAGATCCAGGCAGTGAGGACGCAGAGCCTCTCCTGGCCATGATGGCTGGAGGGTCTGCGGTCAGGGGCATGAGACTGGCTTCCTCTCGTTCCTGCTCATAGGCGGCCAAAATGTCATCAGAGTTCTCATACTTGAGGGCTTGCACCAGTTGAAGGAGGTACAGCTGGAGCTCCTAAGTACAAAACGAAGTGACACGAATTTGAGTAAGTAAAGTAACCAGGATAGTACACTACAGAGGGTATGGCTTTCGTAACACACACTCTTTCTATCTGCGTGACCCTGTTTCTCTTACTAACCAAGTTAGTAACAATCTCTCTGTTTCTATGCCCATCTCTCGACTTCACTCGTACCTCAATCCTCTCTTTTATCATCTTTCTCTCCCATCTTCCCCTTCTTTGTCCCTTTCAACGTAGCCTTAATCCTCTTTACACGAACAGTTTACGTCATAAATATAATTCAATTTATTTCACTCTTTTTTTCGATGTTCAAATATGTCAATACACAGCGCTAAGGATCAAAGAAAGAAAGAACCGAGAAAAATAGTTTTGGGTCGAAATGGCTGGGAATGGAGCTTTAATACCCCCGCTACAGCTCACCTCATCGTCAGCTTGCTGTAACCTACTGATGGCATAGCGCCTCACTGGCGTGTGTTTGAAGGCTGGAGACAGGAGCTCCAGAGCGTCCTCTACGTCCATGGGTGACCACTTGTAGAGAAGCTCCATGGCCTGCTTCTCCTCTTGTGCTACCGTCCATGACACTGACTTTAAGAATTTGGTCAAAGCCTACAGAACAAAAAGGATGTTTAATGAATACATTTAGAAATATAGAAATACATACATAATATATTTTAACATTTTATTGTCAGCATTACATAGAATATCCAATAGTAAATATTCATAATTCTTCATAGAATTGGATACTTTTCAATATATAGAAGTACACATGGATATATTTTAACATTTTGTTGCCCGCATTACATTTAATATCCAAATAGTAAATACATGTATGCATACTGCTTTGTAGATTTTCTTTTTTTTTTGCTTTGCCGCCTCAAAATAATCGATCCAGTTTTTAGACATAATGTGCGTTATTGATATTGATATTGATAACTCTTTATACATTTCACTCTTGTAACTTCACAGTAAATTGTGGAGTCCGCATTACATAAATTGGAGCGGGATATGTGGCAGTTTGTGAGATGGAAGATAAAAAAAAGATGCCTTTAGTACACGTGGCTGCTGTAAATTGACAGTACATCAACTTTACATTATGTAACATATCAGAAATGAATTTCCCAAAATGCCAAATTCAAATTGCTAATTACCTTTTTCTGAGTTGAAAGGTAGAAGCGAAACTTCCAGATGAGATCCTGTTCCTCTGATGTGAGATTTTTTGTAGGTGGATACCCAACTATAACCTGCGAAAGAAATTGAGAATTTAAAAAAACACTGATCGCATTTCATTATGGCCCTTAACTTCTGAGTTATTAGGCACGTTTATTATATCTCAGGGTTATGTGCTATGATCTATTTTAAGGGTTCAGCATCATCATCCATTTCAAAGATATATCAATACAACAAGGTGAAATAGAACTAGAATAGATGCAACATGTGGTCGTGAGAGGAAGATAGGTGTAGCCTATTGCAAACAAATGAACTGAAATAATCAATGAAAGGCTAGAAATAGATGTTAAGTCTTGGTACGTGAACGCATGCTTTTGTTCCGGATCGTTGGCTGGCTATTTTCGACGTGGATGGAGCATTAGTAGTTTATTTATGCACATCAGTTATTATCTGTTTAGAGGATATTAATAGTAAATCTGTTTTCTTGGTTCATCAAATCCACGCATCAGTATTATAATCATATTATAATCGTTATGTTCGGCAACGGTATTTTCATTATATTACTTCTTTTTTTCTTTTCTTTTTCGGGAAGGACGATTCACCTCGCGCCATCATCCTTATATTACTTGATAAATTCTTCCTAGGGGACCCCAACACTACTCCCAAGATTTTAACCATAGAACCATCTAGCCAATCGACCATTTTCCGACCCAATAGTATCAATACGATAGTAGAAATGGGGGCTTGAAATAAGTTGAATAAGTCAGTTGTGGTCGGACAAGGGCAATACATAGATATAATCAGCGTATATAGGTCCTTTTTATATCAGTGAAAAGACTCTTCATGAGCAATCACTTGAATTATTTAGTTTAAAACTAGTTCAAACACCATATCAGAACAGCCCATGATATGAGATCAATTCTCCCCAGGTGACCCGAAAGCTACGATTATATGTCTATAACGTGTTTAACCGAAGAACCGTCTAGCCACTCGACCACTTCTAGATCCAATGATATAAATAGGTTAGTGGAAACTGGCGACTGGTCTCCAATATATTTGTAAAAAGACTTATCTTCAGCAAAGATCACTTTAAATATGTTTCAGGCAAAATATCAAAGGAGCCCATAATATGAGCTAGCTATAACCAAGAATGTCAGGTTTGTTGTTCTGGAATCTGGTCTCCTTCCAAAATCGTCCTATCGACGATGTATTCCAGACATCGAATCGAAAAATACCCGATAGAGGATAACAATAGAGTCAGGTAATTTATCTAGATTCTTGCACATTCTTATCACCACGACTGGTATTGTTTAAGGGCAGGCATGGACCTTGAACTATTTCCAGTTCAACGAGGAACAACAGAGAGGACAAAGCCGTACCACCAAATGATACAATAATCTTGATGGATCTTTTCTTTTCTCACTTTTTATGAGAGCCGCTGACTAAAGACGTATTATTTTTCAAATAGCTTATCATTCAAATACAGCTCGGAGCGTTGTATCATTTAATTTTGCAACTCATCATCTGGGTGAAATCTAGCCTGTGGAACTGGTCTCTGTGGGGAGTGGCCCGGGCGACACTTTGTCTAGGTGAAATCATTAAACTTAAGTGTTGGCCACTCTGCGTGTAGGCTTGAAAGGTAAAGTTTGATGACGTATAGGAGGGTAGCAATATTACTTCAATGAGACTATATACGAATCTAAGATCTTGGTCACTACCTAACACTTCCTTAGACTCAACATCAAAATAAATATCTAATCTAGTGGTTATATACTTCTGGACGACCAACCACAACCACCCATCCAAGCTCACCAAGGCACCAAAACAGACACAACAAACCCATGTGCACCCACTAACTCCTCCTACTAAATCTCTACCAAATCTACCGACTGGGACACGGGGGGACATATCCTTGTGTAGGATAGTACCGTATTATGTACAATAGTGGCTCTAACAGGAGGCTGCGCCCAATTTAATATTATGACAAAAAAAGATTAAAGGCTACCCTCCTAATCACCCACCAATGTGAAAAGTAATGACATGTGCAAACATTTAAGGTATCGTCATTTTCCGAGGGGTGTGGGGAGTTTTCCAAGAACCCTATGTGATGTCTTTGTCATTTTGAATGTTGCCGACAAAGGCAATATGAACTCCCTAAACTCCCTTGAAACATATGCGACCTAAGCGTTATTTTTAGCACATATAGATCTGATCCTCATACAAATACATATTGATTCAGCACTTACGTTGAGTTGATCGCGGGTGTGGGCGTTAGGCTTCAAATCTCTATCTGTAGGTCCACTGCGGAGACTACGAGCTAACTTATGGTGCTTGCTCTCCACAAGGTTTTCCTGAAAAATAATAGGTATTGTGTTAGATATAGGTAGATCACCAGGTGCTTATAAGTTTATAATTCGTCACTTGAAAGACTATCTTTCATTGATACATTTCAATCAGGCTAGCTATACTCATGCAAGATTTTGAAAATTTCATTTAAACTGCGTTTGATTGCGCCGCATGATATAACCTACTATTTTTAAAACATAAAAATGAGATATTAACGATCGTCAAAAGCAAGAAAAGAGAAGGGAGGTTGGTTACTTTCATCTAATAACATTTTTTAGTTGGTTATACCTAGGGGGACAGAGGAAAAGTGCTAACGGGTGCTATGCCCTACCCTATCTTTTGTTTATCTAAAATCTATTTTGACGTCATATAATGAGAGAACTATCAACTTTATGTACATCTATTTTCTTTTATCACCTAACAAATGAAAACTAAATTATGATAAACAGTATTTCAATTATGGGGATCACTGGAAGTCATTTCCCAATAATAAAAAGAAAAAGAAAAAATAGAGCGCAGTTCCAACAATTGATAGTGATATAGGACAGGATTATAAAACACAAACCTACATATCTTATTATTCGTTTTTTGGCGTTCATTAACTGGCGATATCTACCAAAAGGTAGACGTATCCTAGGTCCAATACGTGGAGTACTCGTATTTGCAAAAGATGGCGTATCTAAATCCATGTTTCCCTAGCGTATGTCTCGGAGCACTCAAATTACCCTGAGGTGTATAAGAATCCCTAGAACGGTTTTTCTAGCCTATAGTGTGTCCATGTGCATTGTATTTCACGGAGTCTAAACGCAATATCCTATAAGACTTAGTGACAAGTGTAATACAAATAGAACACTACATCCTTTGCAAAGGCACTGTGAGTGGAACATAATCGCGAGAGAGTATATAATCTTAAGTACAGCCGCGAAGGAAAGTGGCCAGATTTAGCATTCCCAAATTAGGGTTCCTGACGAAGGCTGGGCATAAACCGATGTATGAGAACACATACATGAGTGTGACTGACTGGGCTCTCCATTATTTACATACCATCTGTTGGGAGGATCAATGACAAAGACAAAGCAAACAATTGACTATTTTCCCACTCACTATGTTTCTGTATCAGCTGTCACTGACTATTGTTAATTTTAATCAATTGCTCAATATACTTATAAGGCAGTCTCCATTTAAAGGACCCGTAATATAGGGATGTCCTGTTGCCGAGCAACTTTGGTGAACCTGAGAATGTTACAATGAATGTGATACTTTATCTACTATTACTTAAGATCGGGAGAGTTATTGCATATAATATGCAGGCCTAATTATTTATATATAGCTATATATAGGACTTTGTATGTGCGCTTCTTAGAAAGAGCTCCCTATATACAGTTATGCGATACGTTGGTCAGTAGCTACATATAATTTATAGCTTTAGCACAAGTAGCTAGGTCAATCCACAAAATCACGACCTTCCTTTTATATCACGTTAGCATTGGCCCAAATAAAAATATAAAACTGATGTGTAAGATAGAGGAAAAATTAGTATCAACGGACCAAGTTAACGTTCCAGATTTAAAGCCAGGCAAGTGCATGCTCGTTCATATGGGGGCTAAGGCTCTAGGAGGGGATTTCAACTGGCCAAACCTGCGCATGCCCGATACACGAGAAACAAAGGTAAATCGGCCCATCGAATAAGGTCAGGGTTCTACATATAAATGCAAAGATCATGTTTCCACCCACGAGATTAGTATCTGAAGTTCTGTCCCTCCAAGAAAATAACAGGAAAAGAGTAAGATAACGATCGGAAAATAACGCAAATAAGCCAATGTATTATCGCGTCCTTGCAACAATTTTTACACAGTAGACAACATAATTATCTTACCATGAGTATCTCTGGGTCGGGGACTGTAACAATATCTGCGTAGGCTCGCACATGATAAACGTCATCACCACCCTGAGGGAGAAAAATGAAAACATGTAGGTAAGACAAGTAGGTGATAGCACCAGTGGGCGTCTCCAGACGTTCCTTGGAAAGTAGTCACGCTGGGGAAGAGGAAGGAGTTGAATGCGGCCAAGTATTCAAGTATTTCCCACGAGAAGGAAACCTGTACCACACTGAAGGTTTTGTGTCTATGTATTCTATTATACATCGTTCTGCAAATATTCAACGATTAGATAGGGATGTGTTTCTACCAACTGCTTATAGAGCGTTGCTGTCTTAATGGGACGAAGTTCTTTCGGTAACAAGTAAACAAGTCTAGAGTCAATAGTCCACATTTCAGGAGATTTGTCATCTCAGGGGCCATACTCAGTCTAAAGCCACTTGAAGATATTGTTGTATTGTCAGTAATTTAACATATCTTATTTAAATATGGCCCCATCGGTTCAGATGATTTGCATGAACAGTTGCAGCTGAAACAGTTACAGTTTTATATAGTTATAGTTTTATAGACAGTACATACTCAAAGTCGAAAGTCAGTTGTAAAAGTCAAAGTGACAGTCAGTTGTCAAAGTCAAAGTCAAAAGTCAATCCTAAAAGTCAGTTGTCAAAGTCAGTTGTAAAAGACAAAGTCGAAAGTTGTGTAAGAATTACTGTAAAAGTCAAAGTTGAAAGTTTCAGGGTTGAAAGTCAGTTGTCAAATTTGAAAGTTAGTCTTCAAATTCGAAAGCAAGTCAATCGTAAAAGGCGAAAGTCAGCCAGTTGTAAAAGTCGAAAGTCAGTCAGTCGTAAAAAAGACAAAGTCAGTTGTAAAAGTCAAAGTCAAAGTCTAAAGTTGCATAAAAGTCAAAGTAGAAAGTTCCACTGTAAGTTCCACTGTAATGCCTAGTGTTAATTAAGATATAATTTGAAATAGGTGCTTTTTCTCAACTATCTGCCATGTACACTACACAGAATTATACCTGCGTATTCAACCAACACTGTCAACAATTTGACCACGTAATAGGCAATCAAAAACCACTTCAAACAGCAGTTTAATAATTAAAAAATCAGACCATTAAATATCATGGCTTTTTTTGTGATTAGACATACTGGTTGGCCTCCCTGAACACTGTTCCTAAAGTAGTTTAACACCCCCTCCTATACCAAAAGGGGCCAATTAACTATGGCCCTTAACAAACCCAGAGAAAAACTTCGGGCTCCTGTTCTCCTTGTTTGGGGTCAGCTTACTCCAAACCGATTTTTTAAAAATTGCCTTTTAATTATGCTAGTTTTCCCTCCAAAGTCAAGCAATAAACCGAAATGATAACATCTATAGGTGTACAAAATAGCTAAATCTTAGACACTTTAACGAATGAGTTAGGGATAAAATAAGTCCACCTGCCTGCGTACATACCAACACCGAACTCCACGGAGAAGATGGACATGAAATATTTTAGCGATACCATGACCATGTGTTATCAACTGTTTTCTGTCCCTCCATACCATGCACTAAAGAATTACACCAACATTCCGGGCCAGTCCAACAAATAGGACATATTTGTTCAGACACCTTCCTTTCCACCCCCGCCTTGGAAACCTTAATGCGACATATTTAGTCTCAATAAATAATCGTGAGTCTAAGGTGCCTGTTTTTTTAATAAAAAAAACCCGTTTTACTCAGACAAATCTTAGACAGTAACCTAATGAGTCTGGCCCCACATAATTATAAGCACTTCCTCCATGTTCATGTTAAAAGAGAGTAATTAAGGGAGGTTATATTTTCTGTCACCCATGTAGTTTACATGACATGTATTATTTATATATACATTATTTGAAATCTGTATAAGTTGCGGCAACTTCGTGCCCGCTTCGTGCACTAGATATAAATTCTTTAATAACATGTACACATGATATTTTGAAGATATATAGAATCTTTATGGGAATATTTATAGGGTGCCACCATCTGATGGGACAGGAATGCCTCTGCACAGCGTGATATTTGACAAGCATTCAGGGCTTGCTTTTCATTCAGTGCCATTATAAAGGAATACACGTAAACGTACGTACGCCTGATGATAGCAATATTATTTGACAGACTTCCCTAGGAATGTTAAAGAATTTAGTCTGAAAGCATAATTATACAACAAATGTAAGCATAATGTTTTACAACAAGAGTATAAAGAATATTTTGACCACATGAAGTCCCCCCTCAGTAACATGCCAAATATATTATATTCCCCTTTTACCTGGTGCTTCTTATCATAGATTATCTGGTTTGAATTGAAGGGGGTATTGCACACACGTATACATTCGGTAACTTAGCGCAAGCCATCATATGGAAGTCGTCACACCAAAGCACTTGAGATGAAAGATAAAAGACAAATCATACCACCAATCCGCAAAACATTATCGACACTAATCTCGCTATCATATTTCAAGATCATTACAGCCTAGGTACACTACAGTACTCGCCTTTTCAAAATTATACCGGCAAGTCCCAACGTCCTGCCTTGTGATAAATCTCATGTTTAGTGATTCGATTCATGGGCAGCAGACCCTAATAATGCCCACATTCATAACAACTAAAGGGATGTGAGGTGAACCAGTGCATTACACGGAACTGAGACAATAGGTCTCTCCCATCTCTAACAACCGGCTATAACTCAGTAACCTAATGAGTCTGGCCCTGCACCAAATTAGATCTTCCTTTTCGGAGTTCCAAAGTAGGACATATAGATTAATGGTCCACCGGAGTGCTGATTCGGATGATATTTGCACAGCTGTCCCATTGTAAATTTGTATACACTGTTAGGGAAGTATGATACTTGAAACTGTCTATTTTTGTCGTCAGTGCTCAAAGTACACAGGTCTAAATTCATATTGCACCTCTTCTGCAAAACATCTGTCAACGGTAATTTTAATTTTGGCGGATTTTTGGCCACACAATTCAAATAATTCAGTGCTATCATACAGTAATTTTTCAGCTATATATTTCTCTTATACATTCCTGAAACAAGTAAATATAACGTCCAAATGTGTTTACATGTATTGAATATCTCAGACAGCAACAGCCCACGAATGACCTAAAGCAGGAGTAAACTGGTATATCCGACCACCCAGGTAAAATACATAACATTCAAGGACGATCGTTTCTCATGTAATGGTCATAAAACAATATTGGAGACTCACCCAAGAATAAAAGCTGCCATCGTCAGTGAGCCACATGATTTATATGTGTATAGTACAGCTCACTGAATATACGTCCATATTTAACCTTCATGAATAAATAGTCTCAGAATATACACAGCTGCCAGAAGATGAATCTCTGTTATATTTTACATTTTCACAGCAACTGACTAAAATCCAGATATATATATGTGTAGCATGGATACATCGATGGCTAAGGTGTAGCGCTCAAAAAACGGAACCGTAGTGTACTGACAGCTACTCCTGACCATTAGTGACACTGAGAGAGGGAGAGGGAAAAACAAATCCACCAAGCGTTTAGTCTGTTCAGTGTTGACACTGGATCATCCGCTCTAACAGAGAGCCTGGTTTTATCTCCGTTGACACAGTGCCTGCCACATGCACCTCCACAGAGGCGAACAGACTAAATCCTGCTGTCATTAAATACAGAGAAACAGTGGCTGCATTCGAAAAGCAAAATTCATAAGTGGCACAAATATAGATATTACCAAATACCAACTGAACATCATATATAGTCACCATGGGCACATAACTCACGTGGTCATGGATGAGTTACGGCTGGTCTTATTCTTTATA
This sequence comes from Sthenelais limicola, assembly GCA_942159475.1. Lineage (NCBI taxonomy): Eukaryota > Metazoa > Annelida > Polychaeta > Phyllodocida > Sigalionidae > Sthenelais > Sthenelais limicola. The sequence continues at coordinate 114,579,395 of OW804096.1, forward strand.
ATAGTACAATAAGGGCAGGGCCAAGATAGCCTGTCGGTCTGTAAAGTTACCGCCATGCATACAGTTCTCTGTATTAGTTAAATAGTGTGCACACATAATGGCAGCATAATAAACTCAAGTGTGAACAGATAAAAACAACAGATGAATGTGGGTATATTTTTGTAGAATCAAAGGGGGGAACTAACATGGGTGAAAGATGGAAGAGGTATGTAAGGCAACTATCGTCTTCATATCATTTGTTAGCACATGACGGGGAAACCCAATATTAAACAAATGAATAAATGCTGATAATTCTCGAATGATCCCATAACCCTGGTTATCATTGCCTAGTTTCCCATCAGCTTTATCAAGAGGGCTTCGGAGAAAACGTAGTAAGACCTGTAATCATAGGTCATAATGAATTCTCGAAAGCGTCCAAAAATAGAAAAGGATTTTAGATATCATCATACGACAAGTGCCTTTGGCACTTGGATTGTAGAGGCAGTTGTGTTTCTACTTCTTATAGGAATCCAACAATTTACTGGACGTTTTTTTAAATTTGGAGATATTAATTTGATTGCCAAAAATGGCTAAGATCAGAGGGTGTACGTCGGGGTAGTAGGCCTAAGGTCTTTAAAAAATGATTATTATTATTCATCTTTCCCAAAAAATGGAACCAATATCTTCATTATTTTGAATGTTAGACTTTCCAAATTTAATGATGGTTTAATATTATTTTTAAAAAGAATTTGTAAATTATGAAGGACGTAACCAAACCTTGAGCCGGCGATAGAATCACTTCTTTATTAAATAGAATGAGAAAAAAAAGAAGAATGGAATAGGAGGAGGGCAGTCGTTTATGGCGGAGGGTCCGGTTGTTTTCTTTCTAGTTATAACTTGTGGGTGTAGTAAAAATCCCAGAGTTTTGTGATTATTGGGTTTTATTTTCACTAGCTTTCGGCCGCTATTGGTTTGTGGCTCGGCGCTGGATTGTTTCTCCACTTAAAACGTGTTCATAAGCAGTCGGGCTTGAAACCCTCCCACTATAAGGGAGCTTAGTCCATGCTGATTGCTTGGCAATAAAAGTCACAACTACAAACAAAGGTGGCAGGTGCGGTCCTCAGGTATTTACACCGCCATCTAGTAGGGGATAGATAGCTAGCTGTAAATTATGAAGGACGTACCACACTGAAGGTTTTGTGTTTTTCAAAAGTTTTGACCCATGGGAACGAAAAGCGTAGGGCCATGAGTATACAACTGCAGCGCAAATGAACTTATACTATTTGGCGAATTAGTCCCCCTAAAATTGATTTGGGAGGCTAAAACTTTCGCTAATCCTCTAGCAAATTTGAATATCTACAATATGATACAAATTCCCCCTTGATCGGCCGTCATAGGGACGAGCTACAGACAGTCCAAGGGTCGTACCTACAGGTATATGTACTCCACATCTCTCTCTGATGCACATAATAAAGCAAAGAAAACAGGATGGGCTTGGTCTTACCTGCTCAAAGTAAATGACGGAGAAATCTGTGCCCTCGTAATGTATCTTGGGGAATTCTATCATCAGGAACATGAAATTGGAATCGCGCTTCTGCTTCTCATTGATCATTTCAATCTCACGGAAAGTCAGTCGGTCCAGCCAATCCACCTTGGCCATATGACCATTTCGGTGCTTCTTGCTTAGCTGGAAAGAAAAATAGGATGCAATGGCAGGTACAGTAGCATATCCTAATCACCGATTGATAAGGGGATGGGATGAATTTGAATATAAAAATTTAGTTAATATATTGCAAAGTCATACATTCTCCTTCTGCCGATGCAGTATTTGGAGAAAAATACGCTCAGGAGGGCTTTAAAAAACTTGGAAACGTCCTGTCGGTTACAAGGTACCTCGACGGCACCCTAAGATGTGGTAAACTAAATGTGCCTGGTGAAGACAAGTCCCATTGTTTAGAAAATACTCCAGTATTGTTTGTGTTGAACGGTAAATAAACATTGATGGGAATCACCACTTACAGCCATCCAACAAAAAAGTAAAATTGATTATATAAGTTGTTAAATAGGGGGGAAACATCAAAACCGGACAACGGACGATTTGTGAATAATGGTTGCCCTGTAGCTTATTTGAAAATTAACCAACATTTCACCTTCACCAGGGTTCAGATCAGATTATATAAGTCCATGTATACACATTATGGATAGATAGAAGTATGTATCATACCTTCGCTAGGCGGCTCATCTGATCTTCCTTACCAGGTGTTTTACCTGGAGTTGTAGTATTGATAGAACCATCGGATTCTACACATGGCCAGACCCTAAGGTCATGCATGCCTTGACGAAATGTCCTGAAGCAACATCAATCACCATAACATGTAATAATCTCATTCTGACGTGGAGGTTTACGTCTAACACTATAGTTTATCCAGCCAAATATAGAGCACCTACCAACTATGTTTCGATAAAAGATATAGAAAGAGAAAAGCATTCCCTATTCCCAAATTATCTATCTTTATCTGAGGGTGGATGATGATTATATCATCAATGTTTCAGTTTCTCCCCAGTTTTTAATAAAGATATATGTTATGTACATAGCTTACCCTCTCTTGCCGAATAGTGAGACGGTGGTTCCACCTACTGGTATGGAGCGGCGGGAGCCGTAGATGTCCCACACTGTAAGAGCTAACTCAGCGTTCCTTGGGAGGTCGCTGTACTTCACTGGTAGGGTCAACCACTCGTTCCAGCTGTTTAACATGATTTTCTTATGACATGGGTTGTGATTTAATAGGAACATACTAAACAATTAGTGACAAATGGGATCTGCATGGTTAGGAAGTCCCTTTAGAGAAGTAATCAAATAGGAATTTGCGACTCAACTGACGAAAACTACTTAATTTATTTGCAAATCCTTGCTAAGAGCATTTTTGTCCCATGTTTTGTTTAAACAATTTTATTGACTGAAGTTCCTCAAAAGATTTTGCAGTATTTCTCATTCGTCACAGATACAATATAGCCGAAGTTAGATGTTTTTTACATGGCAAAAATGTGATAATCAAATCTAGTACATACATTTTACTGTTAAACCCTTTAAACATTATATTTTGTTAATAGTGGTGGTAATTATATTATTACGCCGGCTGGCGACTTTCACATCCTACATCTAGATAATTAACAGATTACCAAGTTCTAAAAAATGAAAGTCACGAACGGAAAATTGGCAAGGATACAATTAAGCCATAACATACACTGGCAACTATTCGCGATATCACACTTTATCTGATACCTTCAGATAGATCGCATTGTACTGATAGGGTTAGATTCATGGGAAGTGGTAATTTGAGAGTATGCTCAAGACAGAATCTGGACCTACTTCCATCTTGTAATAAATGGCTTGTAGCTTGTTCTGACTGGTAGAGCCAGAGGTTTGCCATCGGCAAACACTTGACAGGTGACGTACAGGTCAGAGCATCCTTCTTGGTAGGCACCCGAGAAGCGGAGCATGGGATCATCTATGAGGTCCTTATAGGAAGGGCGCTCCCTCATCCCCTCCAACGTACCGCTGGGTAAAAATATATAATAAAACATATCAGTATTCAAAATAATATTAAAAGGACTGGCACTGGTTGGTACTAAAATATATGCGCAATATTTCCTTGAGGAGTGGGATAATTAAGTGTATGAATAAATGAAGGTGCGAATGGAGTAAGGAATAGGTAAATGAATAAATGAAATGAATTAACGTCACGTCGTAAATACTTCTACTACCGGATCGGGTAAGTATTTAAATTTATAAACATCTTTTATAATACACCTTTTGATCTTCAAACATGATTCAATAGGATCAGGAACGAATGATTAATAAGAGCAAATAAAGAATGGTAATATCGTAAAAATATAAAGTTTATACGCCAAAATGTACCATTATAGTGATCAAGTGTTTGATTCTATTGAAGAAATAATAACATCTTCCAGCACCCTCTATTTGGGTACCAATTCAAACTTACTCGACGTATTCACATTCAAGCACATTTTCTAATGGTAAAGAAAGTGCCGCTTAAAGTGGATTTCTAAATAGTTTTGAGGTCTGGCAGCCAAGCAACAAATGGTTTTCCAAGAATCGGCTGCCTGCACCACCAAATATACATGACATCAGGTAGTCTTGTAATAAATTGAGGATAAACTTCCAATTTCTAGTATTAATGGCTCTGTTAATAGCAAGAGCCCGAATTACATCTCGTAATGATTAGGAAATTCCAATTATCGAGATCAAGTTAGGATATCAGCCGTTTTTTAATGGATCGGTCCCCCTCTGTGATTAGGGAAATCAACCCGAGGACCTCCACTCAGTGCCACACACTATCTAGAAAGAGGATGGGCGTTTTCCCTTTACATATTTGGGACTATCATCTAAGTTCTGTATTTACTGGGCCCCTAAGCCGAATAACAGGCACATCTGCTGGACAATCAAAGTCGGTGTTATGACGTCATTAGCCTGAAGCAGTTCATGACAAGGATTTGTTCAAACTTGAACACATTGCGCAAATTGATTTTTTTCTCTGGAAAGATTTCCATAGTATCAATGATCAGAATTAATAGCCAGGGACCCATTCAGAGAACACGCATATATGTTATTAATCCTCAAATACACATCATATTGCGCATGTATAGCTCTCCAGCTGTGACAGATAATAACAGTCAGTGACCTGACATACATTTTCCAAATCAAGGAAAAATACAATTTACATGCACACATCAAGGAAGTTGATGGGATTCAATGCGTGATGTTCAGTGCGTGATGTTGGACCATTGAACCAAATTATTTTTGTTGCCTAGTCATTTTTCATCCTATTTAGTAAATCAAATCAAAAGAGATTCGCATAACACTTACTAAGTCAAAGTGGGTAAACTTAACGTATACTGTTTATTATTAAATCTCTTATTTAATCTCTCTAAATAGTAGACTTTGCTATGAAACATAACTTTGTAATCTGTGTAATTCTTATGTTTATATGATAATATTCCTCGTACATCAACTGTGTAACTGAGAATAATGTCCTTGTGGCATAATGTTTTCGCAGAGTTAATTATTTATACAAAACAAGATGCGCACTTTCAAAATATTGAACTCGTAAAATCTTCAGATGGAACGGCGGCTATTAAGGCTGGGTTCCACTGGCCGGCTACTCCTCCCACTATTCAATTCAATTCAAGGATATTCTTTATTGCAGTAGGTCTTTTTACAATAAGGTGGTCCAACATTCTAAATAGACAAGTGTCTAAATAGGTCTTCCGTTGACTCCTCCCGCTACTTCAACAGTCTATTACAACTCAAGCAACTCAAGGTAACCGGAATAGGTGCTATTGCCCCGTTACTTCCACCGCTACTTCTACCGCTATTCAGAAATGTGAGTGTTGTGACTGGTTCAATCTAGTTTATTAGACAGAGGTGGCGCCTCCCGTGGCGGCAGCATACACTACATTCCTCCCTGCTTAAACATTTTGTTCAGACAATTTATAAAATAATGTTTCTGAAAATGAAACAATATTATGTTGTTAGATTTACTGTCTTTGCTTTATATGCAATGTCTTTTTCTTGCTGAAAAGTCTCTGGTCTTCTTTTCACTTGTGAAAGTCTGATATTTACGATATCATTAGGAAAACAAATTCAGGGTTTAACCCAAATGTCTTTGATGATAAAAATTCTAAATTACTAATAATCAGAATAGAATATAGAATCACTAATTATTTGATATCAAAGTAATAAGATGTCACTGATAGTTCTGGACTTGAATAGTTCATTTATGAGTTAGCACATAGTCATCAAGCTTTGGTGGTGGTCTACTTGTTCTTGATGATCTTCTCACTTCTGGCACTGGTGATTTTGTAACTTTAATGGGAGACACCCTTGGTGTGTCTGGAGCTTTGTCTCTAGGGATTTGGATCTCTGGAGGAGGGACATCATCTTCGATGTAGTTTGGCCAACCATTTAGACTGTACTCAAGAACACGGCTGAGTGTTCGGTCTTTCTTGGTGCATCCTGATATTTCTTTTGAACTTACAGGCATATCATCTACATGAGAAAAATAGTTGACCTCAGATTCTATGTTTTCAGTAGCTCTTTCCACTGGAGCTCTGCTGAGGTAATCTGCATTACTATGATCCTCTGATCGGCGATACTGTACTTCATAATCATATGACATCAGCAACAATGCCCACCGCTGTAATCTTAGCGCAGCCAGTGTTGGCACTGCAGTCTTTGGTCCAAGTATGGTTGAAAGTGGCTTGCTATCAGTCACAAGGGTAAACTTTCTACCGTATAGATACTTGTGGAATTTCTTTATTCCATAGACAATGCCTAGAGCTTCCTTTTCTATTTGCGGATATCCTTTTTCTGCCTTAGTTAGAGATCTGGAAGCAAACGCAATAGGTCTTTCATCCTCTCCATCTAAATGCGACAGTACAGCTCCCACTCCGTAGGGGCTTGCATCACAGGCTAATATGAGCTTCCTGTGTGGATCATAGTGTGTTAACACTCTATCGCTGGTAAGGGTCTCTTTTACGATTCGGAATGCTGTCTCACAGTCTTTGTCCCAATTCCAAGGAATTTCGTCTCTCAGTAGGTTATTCAGTGGTGCAAGAGTGGTGGAGAGAGACTTCAGGTATGGCCCATAATAGTTCACCATACCAAGGAAGGTACGTAGCTGTGAGACATCTTTGGGTGCTTCTGTGCCTCGAATTGCTTCCACCTTTTCTGGGAAAGGATGTCTTCCTCTCTTGTCAATTACATGACCTAGATAGCGCACCTCTGACTTCATGAAGGAACATTTCTCCCTCTTGACTCTGACATTGAACTTTTCCAAGCGTTCAAGTACCTGCTTGAGTCTCCTCAGGTGTTCTTCATCTGATGGTCCGGTTATCAATATATCGTCTATGTAGCAACAGACACCAGGAATACCTTGTAGTATTTGGTCCATGATGGACTGAAAGATGTGAGGCGCTGTTTTAATACCATAGGGTAACCGTGTCACTTCATATAGACCTTTAACAGTGTTTATCGTCAGGTATTTTTGGGATTTTTCCTCAACTCTGACTTGAGCATAAGCTTGAGATAAATCAAGTTTTGTGAATTTATCCCCATTTGCAAGTGTGGCAAAAATATCTTCTGCGGATGGTAGTACGTAATGACGATCAACCATATCAGCATTTATTGTGACCTTATAATCACCACAGATCCTTATCTTACCATCACCCTTTGGTACAACGACAACTGGTGAAGCCCAGTCAGTTTTCTCAATTTTCCTGAGTACACCTGCTGACTCAAGTCTATCCAGCTCTTTTTTTACCTTATCTACCAATGCATAAGGAATAGGTCTGGCTTTGCAAAGTTTCGGGGGGCTCTCTTCCATATCGATGCGTGCTTCAAAGTCTTTTATTTGGCCCATGTCTGCCTTGAATACTGACTCGTATTTCTGTAATAGCCCTTGTAGGTCATCAGTTTTTACTGAGAATATATTTGCCCAGTTAAGACGAATGTTATGAAGCCAAGTACGACCTAACAGAGCAGTCCTTCTGCCCTTTGCTATAACCAATCTGAGATTTTGGCATTGGTCTCCATATTTCACGGTGACTGGTATTGAACCCAATAGTTCCACAACATGTCCAGTATACGACTTAAGATTTATGTCCGGGTCTTCTAATGGAATGTCACTGAAGAATTCATAGTACATATCTTCACCAATGATTGATGATCTAGATGCTGTATCAAGAATGAATGTCATATCGATGTTATTAACTGTGACAGGTATGGGTATTTCCCCATTATCTCTTTTTACTTCGTTGTCTTGTAATTCGTATAAGGAGGAGTAACTGACTTCCTCTTCTGGAAGGTACTCATCTTCTACTTGGTTTGTCCTTCCTTGCGTCCTATACGAGTTATGGCCCCGACCTCGACCACGACCTTGATGATGCCCTCGTGGCGGTCTACTACTGTATTGCTGACCTGGTAATACTTTTGTTTTGCAGGCCTTAGCTATGTGACCAACCTTCTGGCACTTGTAGCACGTTTCTTTGATGAATGGACACTCTGTGGGTTGATGAGTTCCTTGACACCTATAACAGCGTGTTTTACCATATTGTCCTCCACGGCCTCTACCTCTTGGCTTGTAGCTTCCCCGATTCTGCGCTCCTTTGTAGTTGCTCATTCGATTGACTTCCGATGTGGCTTTCATCTTTTGCGCATTCAGATGTGCTGCATCCATCGTTGTTGCCATCTCCATAGCACGCTCCCATGTCAGACCTGCACCTTCACTTAACAGTTTATTCTTAATGGCCTCGCTACGCACTCCTGCTACTAATCTGTTACGTAGTCTCTTTTCTACCTGATTGGCATCCCCAAATCCACTATGGATGCTGAGCTTTTTTAACGCAACAATAAAATCAGGTATTGACTCATTTTCTTTTTGGCATCGTGTGTCAAAGTTATAAGATTCCGCCAATTCATTTGTCCCTGACATGTAGTGAGCATTCAACAAAGTACACAGAACAGCATATGTCTTATCAGTAATATCAGCTGGAGTACATAAAGACACCAATAGGTCCACTGCCTCAGGTCCCACTAGTGCTATCATGGCATCTACTTTGTCTGCATCTTTAATTTCGTTGATTTTCATCCAGGAATCCAACCTAATTTTGTAGTTGGCCCACTTCTCTTTCTCACTATTAAAGTCACTCATAGCACCAATAACACTTTTAGCCATTGTTTATGCTGGGTATAGCCTATAGGCTTACTGACACAGATGGATGTAATTGTCCTATCACACAGTTCAAGATATCAATGTTTAGTCAGGCAGGGTGTATTTTCCCAACAAACCTTCACTTAAATGATATCAGTCTATTTCCTCCACTTTATAACTGTTCAGTTCTTTTCACAACTAGCCTATACAGAGTTCATAGTCATAGCATCATAAGCATGGTCAAGCAACTGGTTTCAACTTGCATATGTATCCGGCCTACAAGTCATGTGGAAGTATGATCAAATATCTACTAACAACAGTTCATTTGCACAATATTTCACAATTCAGTACTTTCCTTCTTTGTTTCCCTGCATTCCTGCTGAAAGAACTTCTCTGGTAGAGCTAGGATGCTTGGTTATTTGTGAAAAAAAATCGCGGGGGTTATTCCATGCTCGTCGCCATTGTTGTGACTGGTTCAATCTAGTTTATTAGACAGAGGTGGCGCCTCCCGTGGCGGCAGCATACACTACATTGAGCAGACTTTTTATTTTCACATGGAAATGAACACATCAAGTAACATGAGGGGTAACATAGAGTAGTGCCGTTACCCCGCTTCAGCTCCCGCTATTTCCTGTTACTTCAGCTACAAAGTAGCGGCCGTTAAATATCAAACATGTTTGATAGTAGTGGGAGCACTCTACGCTTCTAAAATCCGCCAAAAGTAGCTATGTAGCGGGAGCCAATAGCACCCATCCCCGTTACTCCCCCATTACTGCTCCTGCTTCTTTGATCAAGAAATGGGAGGAGAAGCGGAAAAAGTAGCGGGGCAGTGGCTTTAGAGACACCCTAGACACAATTAGAAAGGTTTGTGGTAATAGAATAGGGGCTGGAGCGCATAAACGTCATGCTTCCGGCTTCGCGAGATGTGCCAAAAAGATATTTTTACTGCACTTATAGGTTTGAATAATGCATACTAAAATAGCCATACTAGAAATGAAAAATAATTTTAGTAAAGTAAAATTGGGTACATCAAACTCTAATCTAATAACTATAAAGGAGGTCTTGAACTGTGTTGGCAGAGGGTCAGCCCCTTTGTCGCTGATCTAAAACTCGAGTTTTAGATCAGCGATATAAGCCCACAAGACAAAGTGATCACTTTGTCTTGTGGGCTTATACCGTAGTAGACCTTTTTATTTTAATACCGTAGTAGAATTAATAAATAACTGCACAAATAACAGTGTTTACCTCCTCTATCAACTACACAATATACTTTTGTTTGCCAAAGAACTCTACGCGTGAGAAATTAATAGCAATTTCGCTCACTTGCTTGGCTTTCTAGATAACGTTTAAGATACACTGAGTGAACCTTTGTAAAGGTGAACACTCCTTATCAAGCATTAACACTATACTAAGGCTGCTTACGATGATCCTTGATACAACCACAGCATTGTCATTTAATAGATAACACCATATGAAAAATGTAGGTAGTGAAAATGCTGCTAGCCTATCATATACTTATAGTTTTATGCATGATAAGCCATGATTCAATAAGGAACGGGATGGCGAGTAAGTTGTACACTTATATTAATGATGGTATGATAACCCTGGATATTAGAACCAACACATATATATGGGAGGCAACCAGTGAAAAGATAGTAAGTTTTAATCTACTAAGCGGTATCATACGGACATGATAAGCACATTTTGTTGTGTGAGAGCTTTCGTTCCTTAATATTATAGTGTTCAAGATGAGGGTGGCTACAAAATGACTCAGGAAATATGAAGAAAATATTTTCTACAAGTTACCATTTTTTCCTACCATGTATCCTCAAGAGACAACAAGCGACATGCAATTTTAACGCAATTTATTTTTTGACCAAATATTGACTTAAATACAACAATCTCCAGAACGGGTCATTAATATATTTCTATAGCAGAAATATAGTTCTTATAACTGTTGCAACCATAAGGGTTACCAAGTTAAACTAGCAACGTCAACACGCTGCTGCCGCGAAAACACGTCCAATATAATCTGGACTAATACTTACAATCTCACATTTTGAAACCCCCCTATTGCAAAGAATCACATGTATTAATCTAAACACCAAATGAGTCTGTATCACACTTGGCCATTATAGTTGAGGCAGGTCACCTCTCCTAGCCGAAAGTTGTATAAAATTCAAAGTCAGTAAATGATATGCATATAGATCTTACAACCACTTTTGGCTCTAAAATTATAAGTACCATTACCAAATGCAAATAGCAAAATCGGGAATAAATTTTGTGTAGACAATCATATTAAAGAAAGTGTCCATGCTAGGACCTATAGTCTTAGTGACAGCGATGTTTACAGTTGAAAAGTCGGCTGAAAGTTAGTCGAAAAGTCGAAAGTTGGTTGAAAGTCAGTTGAAAAGTCAAAAATCGGTCAAAACGTCGAAAGTCAGTCGAATGTCAGTTCAGTCGAAAAACTGAGTCAGTTGAAAAGTTGAAAGTCAGTTGAAAAGTTGAAAGTCAGTAGAAAAGTTGAAAGTCGATTAAAAAGTAGAAAGTTGGTTGAAAAGTGGAAAGTCAGTTGGAAAGTGGAAAGTCATTCGAAAAGACGAAAGTTGGTTGAAAGTCAGTCGAAAAGGGGGGATAATACCAGATCCGAAAGTTGGTGGATTAAAGTTTTATGAAATAGTATAACCTGGGTGGTAATAGTGGTACGAGATATACCAAAATCATGCTGCCAACATGGGAAACTCTGGAAATAATTCTGGAAAGGTGCAGAGTCTGAGTGTATGGTTAGTATTTATGTAACAGGCTTAATTGACCCCAACCTCATAAGCTAAATTATAACCATTCGACTTTGAGCCTAATACTAGTTATACCAATGGATTGAAGTGGCTGGATGCCCAGCTTAAACGGAACATTTGAGACGGACGATTTGGTTCAGAACTTCATATTATACAATTGTTGTCGTACCCTTTAATTTTGAAATAAAACTGCAATATAAACTGTGCTTTTATTAGACGGTACAATAATCATACCACACCGAAAAAGGTGGGAGTACAGAAACATGACTAATACAATAAATGTTGTCACTAACGTGCAACAAATTAATTAAAAGCATATATGTAAATGCATCTATCTGTTAACAACTACTCAAATATAGGCGACTTCAAATAAAAGCCATTTAAGAACAGTCGAATAGTCATCTGTGATGATTGCGATTATAAATTACTTCCTGAGAGGTTGGATACTAGGCCGTTTCAACAATTCTTTCTTATCAATCTCTGCCATGAAGGGTTAATTTTAACTGAGTAAAGCTTTTCGAGGATTCTAAAGCTGGAATATCAATTTGACATCGAAACAGTGACAAACGATTGCAAATATAGATCTATACTAGACACTGCGAATTTTAATTCACTATAGATATAGTGAATAGATGTAATAGTGAATAGTTGTTATAACCAGTGTAACATAAAGGAGTGAAGAAGTTGTAGTTTAAGAAGTAGTCTTTATTGAAGAGCTATATGGTGATAAATACTTGGTGTTGATAGGTATAGCAACTATAGCTAGATGGTACGTGATGCACCTGTTATATAATTGAGAGGATTTCCATAAGGTAATCCCCGCCCCCCGACCTAATTGGCAGGTGCAGCATGACCAATAAGAATAGAGGAATAATGAGTTAGCGTCCATACAGGTAGGAGCTAGCTAAAAAGTTCAATTTTAGGGGTAGGCACAATGAGGTATAACAGAGTATAGCACATACACTTTAAAATATATAAGTTAGTTATGGGGTTCTCCGTTAAACAAATTCAACAGAACCATCACTCCGTACCCAACGATCACAAAGAGTACTTTTAAAAGACTATGGTCCATTCCAATCTCTCTCTGTAAGACTTCAAAGAATGTCACATAGAGGAATGTACCCGTAGCCATTGCCTGCAACACAACTGAAACAACTTCTCCACTTGTTCCCGTCCCTTGAATAGCGAAGATGCCCGTTCCTATAGAAACGCCAATCGGTGACATAAGAGAGAATATGACAATGAAGAGGACGGCCCTTCCATAGGATTTCAAATGTTCAGAGAACTGGACACCCATGCTGAAGGAGATGATCGCTTTGTGTACAACAATTGCAATGAATAGGTTCCATACAGCAGCATTCGTGGGCTGCAGACCTATCGCTAAGCCTTCAAAAACGGTGTGTAAAGAGAGGGCTAGGAGAAGGATGAAAGATCTTATAGAGGCAAGTTGTGTGGTGTCTTGGTGATGGTGTTGATGATGATTAGGATGGATAATATGAACGCAATCCCCAGTTTGGACAACTATGGGCTCGTGGCAATGATTGTGAGCGTCCATGGTATCGTGTTGATGCTCTGAGTGTCCTCTGTGTTGATCATCTTTTTCACTTTCAACTACAACTCTATGATGAGGATGGTGATGGTGGTTAGGCCCGAGATGTGCTACTATCTCTTCCTCATGACGAGCATGGCATGAAGATGTTGGCTCGTTTTCTTTCACAACAGATCCATAGGATTTTGCTTTCCGGTTACCACCCAACATGGGTTGAGTTTCTCTTGTTGTAATAGTAGGTGTAGATTCATTGTCACTCTCATCACAGCATATTGAACTCTCCACAGATTCAAAGGGTTTGTGGTTTTGGTGATGCTGTATAACCATAATGAGATTTTCAACAATCATGATCAGGAAAAAACCAACGGAAACCATCGATTCCGCCACTGCAAAATGGGTGTTGATATTATTTTCCTTCAACAGGTCTTCGACGGATTCTCTAACTTCGGGAAGTAGGTGTAGCAATGTTGTCCCCAAGAATACACCTCCAGCAAAGCAGTTGAGTAAACTGAGAATGAATTCGAGTCTTTGTTTGTTGAAAGCTCTGCTCACTGACTGTGTAAGGCGAATGCGCTTTATGATGAAAATGGGAATCAGGCCAAACGCTAGAGTGAACGCTAACATCAGTAATAGAACAACAATCTTCGTTGCCCACGTCTCCATGATGAGTCCTCCACAAAATACCGCCTTCTACAATATTGAGAGTATATATTATATATATTGCCCTGCTTTCCACTATAAGTCCGTTATAGTTCGAAGGTTCCACTGTACCATTTTCACGAAAATCGGTCATGGGACATTTCCTACCCAAACTAGTCCGAACTAGGATACTGCCCTGGATACCGCCGTGTCATTCAATGGTATTGCCGTGCTCTTCAATAGATGAGTGTGTGTTATCCGACCAAACACACCAGTTCCGAAAGGCTGTAAGTTGTAAAGATATCTAGGCTAAAGTCCTGTAGTTCTGTATATATGTATGATATTCTCTAAGAATATCTCGAGTGTAGGCTACAGGATAGCGAGGCTGCTGTAGGTTGTCTGATTGGTCTGCTATCATACCTGGACTCCGTTCAGAGCTGGCACAGTTGAGGTGGAAACTCTATTTAGTAGTACGTCTGATTGGTACCTTGGACCTGGACCCGGACGCTAGACGGGCCATTATCAACGGTATGTCGACAAATACCAGCATGTGACTGTGCTTCACATACTGCCACAGGTACATGCAATGCGGCCCCTGTAAACGTGAAACTGGGTGGGAGGGGGCTAGGGCTTGTGGTGCTGGGTGCATGCTTAAGGCACGTGATAAGTCTTGGCCAATCATACACAAGTTAGTCACCACGGGAAATAATGTGAAGACCGATTTTCACAACTGGTAGGCATTTGGGTTTTTGAGCAATAACAGGTTTAAAATTATGACGGACCTAATAGCAATGAAAATTGCTGGGTAAAACTTGTCGTAAATCTATCCTAGGAACCCTACTTTTATGGGTCTATGGTTAAAAATGGCGGATATGGGCGGACCAGGAAGATCTGTTCGCAGAGGCTCCTGTCCATTTCGTGTAACTGTCCTGATCAACTTGAATAAAAATCTTTTTATATATATAAAAAGGAAGAAGTTATGGGCAGAAAACTAGTGTTTTCTGTAATAATATTCCTACAAAATATAAAATTATAACTTTGTAATAATAAAAAAAATCGTAATATTCTGCCCACCCGTTCTTTGTATGAATATTGAGCTTAATTACTTGCGAATGTATCCTAGCCATTTTAATGTTTATAAGTTCAATATTTCTCTGTTAGCTAGAGGGGAGACCTATGGGAAATGTGTGCGTCATTATACGTCACGCTTCTTTATGTGCCTATATCAACAGTAAATATTTAGCCATTATACCGAAGTAGTGTGTTACTATTTGGGCGCCGCCATATTGTGCGCGAATACATTTTCTAATACACCTAATACATTTTCAGGTAGTGTGTTTCACATACCGTAGTTTCACAATCCTATGTTAGATTTGCAGGAATTCGTAGGGGTAATAGCCAAAAGACTATACCTAATCATTATACCCCAAAAGAATAAACCTCCAGAATAACATTCAGGTAACCTAACTGTTCCTTTTACATATCAATACTGAAGTAATATATCTCTGAGGTAATCACTTGAACATTAGGTATAACCGGTTAACACTCAACCGAAC
The DNA here is from genome assembly GCA_942159475.1 of Sthenelais limicola. NCBI lineage: Eukaryota > Metazoa > Annelida > Polychaeta > Phyllodocida > Sigalionidae > Sthenelais > Sthenelais limicola. The sequence goes on from OW804096.1 coordinate 114,594,645, forward strand.
GGGAGCGCCTTGCACGAAAGTAGGTCACTAAAGTATGATGGCTGCCGTGGTCAGTGCAGTCATTTACTCGCAATAACTCTTCACATAAGCACACCATTTTCACCAAAACACCACCTAAAACAAGACAACCAACTACTGCATCGAGTCAAGTCATTAAATTGACTGATAATATCTTGAATATTCAGTATAAGACCCTAGCAGGAAATAGAGAGGCTTCTTGTTTAAGCTGGTTTAATTCAACTCCTTGAACGCTGTGAGCGCGCTGCCTCGCCTCCAGAGTACTGGTCATAGACGCTAGTGCAGCACATACATCTAAGCAAGCGCAGCGTACAGGTCACTACTTAGCAGCAGCATAGAGAATTTCGATTTTAGTACATGGGTTGACGATGTAGGATTAACGGCCAAGTTGAAATCCTAACCAGAGAAGACTATCTACAATACTTTAGAGAAACTCGCCTTAGGTCCAGTTACCCGGTTGGGGTTAATGGTCCATGTGTGTGGGCTTACCACGGCCACAATCATGGACTTGTTATCTATTTTACAAGAATCATTAGCAAAGAGGAATATGTCAAAAAGAGCTCTCCAGAGACTCTCAGCTAGGCCAGACAAGTCTTCCACGGGGGGAATCACTCTGTCCATAGTATACAACCACATCAAACAGATAACAACTCCCTGGCATCGTTGCAGTTACTAAAGCATTGAGAGCCGATCTTATGTGGTTGGTTCATCAAGCTGCAAAATTGAACTTATCCTTAGCCATAAGCGACTTGCGCACTACACCCCTCTCACCATCGATGCTTGCTAAAAGAAAACAACGCTCTCAATACAATGATAGTCCTATACCTAGTTCTTCAGGTAAAATCAATGTCAGCTGGATTCGAACATAGATATGGTGAATAATAAGTGAGCTAGAGGGCTTAGAATGTTGGATTATGATGGTTCATGGAGGCCGCCATTGTTGGACCAGCGGTCACGTCAGGCTTGAGCAGGGTATGGGAGTAGGCCTAAAGGCCGATATCCATTAGCACGATAAGTTATACCGACAAGCTATACCGATAACAGTGCCTCTTGACATGACCAATATCGTCGCAATGGATACTTTTGACAGCGACAACCCCCACGATATCGTGTTGACAGGTTGTTGACGGGAGCCGGGAGGTCTTTTGAGAGGCTCCTGATAAAATCAAACCTCAGTTGGGTTTATGCTTCACTGAGCAATGAATCACCCGTAGGGACATAACTATAGACATGTATATATGACTCTGGTCTAACAATTGGCACTTAAAATTCAATCAACATGTCCAATACTGAACTAGACGAACAGGTGTCCGTGTTCGTCTGATAAGCTGTAAGGGTTTAAACTCAATCGCAGGACCACACTGCCGGAATCAAAGCCTCAACACAACACTGCCTCACTTAATTACAGGAAACCAATGTAAACATGCTACAGCCCAAAATCACCATACATGTGAACTCACTTGTCCAGAGTATTACCGCTAGATTAATTTTGGTGTGTCTTAGGCTATGTACTTGTATCATATAAGTATGGAATCTTTTTTCTCCTTTTCAATGCTGCCCACCATCCCCCCCCCTCGACCTGCCCCTCCCCCTCCCCTCCTACCCTTTTGTTTTGCTGTCTAATAATACACATCCTCGCACAGGCTGTGCGAGGCATGTGTACAACCAGCGGGAGTGTGTATGCAGGGGCGCTTGCGGCGGTATTGGGAGACACCATTTTCGGCGCTTTTGATATATTTCGCGGCAATGGCCGTCGATTCGAATCTTATCACAGGCCTTGCTGGTGGTAAATGGGCTTATATCTTCTTTTCTAGACAATATTGTTCCAGTAATCACTAGCTAATATAGTTGCTTACTAATATACGGTAGGAGTGAGCACGGAGAATAAGCTCAATAGGCATGTATTTAGTGGGCAGAGACAGCTATAAATGTCGTTCTAGGTATATAGGCGTTTAACCGTGATAAAGGGTCCGACTGCTCTTTTTCTTTGGATTCTGCCGTTGGCAAGCTTCTTACAGAAGCGGTAGTCATGGGGAGTCCAGCAACACTTATCTATGATACTTTTCTTTAGACACATACCTGGTCTTGCATACCTCCGGTAATTCACTAAATAATGCTGGCAAAACCCTACAGTAACGTTATTCCGATGGATGTAAACACTGACGGACATTTCGTTTAGCTACTAGTTGTGTCACCTGCGCATTTCCTTAGCATGAGCCTGTGCGCAACTCATCCGTGCAGTGACGTCATAGTAGAGAGGATTCCACACATCCCGTTCAAACACGCTCTAGATTTAGGTGTGGAACACTCAATCTTGGGAACTAGCTCAGAGGCAGAGAGTCTGCCTCCCACACGGAAGGTTGCACGTTTGAAACCAGCTCACAACTGCTGTTTCATTTTTCTTCATAGGCTGCCTACGCGGCTCTGCAGTCATACACAAACAATGGCCTAGGTTGGTATCACATCAATCACAAATCATTTGTTTCATTTTTAGAAATGACAATACATTATTTAAAATGCCCTGCATATACGAATCGCCATGGCAACACAACTAGCGAGATCCCACTCAGACTGGCCAACCCAGCTGTCAACACTACCATCAGACACACACATAGCGGCCCAGGACATGGTCCTCTATTCCCGCTGATTAAGGCTCTCATATTAAACCTACATTCTCATAAGCAAATTGAGAGCCCTTTCCCCTGGTATTAATCATAAGAGTATGCATCATTGGGAAGGTTAAGAAAAACGGCCTGACAGCCCGAAAAATGGCACGACGTAAGGAAGCGAGGGTACAACTGACAAGTGAAGTGACTTCCCTGCAGGTTAAGGGTCTGATCTACCATGCAGTTTTTGCAGTTTTGTTTGTCATTTGCTTAATAATGGTCACACAGTCTTCACACTGGGCTCATTTTACAGCAAATTTTATTTCCTTTAATCTAAAGAAATAAAAAAAAACAAATAAAATAAAAATGTTCCTTTGCAATGAATGGCTCAAAATCATTTTGTAGCAATGAATCTTGTTTTTATTGCATTAGTCATTAATCTTATCATCAACCACAAATAAGATGTACTTAACATTTTGTTGGCATGTCAATGGGGCTTATTTACCCCATTCGACTGCAGACGGAATAAAGGATAATATCCCAAAACTTGTTTCTGGTGTGCCTTTAGGCGCAAAATTGCTTCCAGCTTCAATGCAATGCATATGACTACACTTTTAGTCTCAGTGAAGCCAGGAACACATCCTCCCCAAATGTTCCTCCCCAAAAGTACTTTTTTATCCAGTAGAAAAATATGCACCACCAGCTAAAGGGGGCAAGCAAAACTCATTTTACAGAGAAGGAAGAGTACACCAGGTATTCATAAGGTTTCCTACATTCAGTCCCAGTAACACACACTGGTTTCACCTGTATACAATTACCACTTTTACATTTTAACTGAAAGGCCCACACCCTTGTTCCCTATCCCTATCCCCTATCCCTTATCCCTATTGTTTATGGTGGGGGCAGGGTTCTAACACTGCGCCGCGCTGCCTGAGAGAACCTGCCACCGCACTGACAATATGACAAAAAATAAAATATTTTTTTATTTTTTTTTATGTTTGATAAAGTAAATGAATCTTTTCTCAGTTCTAACATGACAGAAAATTAAAAGTATCATTTCTGCATTAATTCAAGGAGTTATATAAGGAGCCTGAGATTGATATTCTGAATATAATTCATGCTACCCTACACAATTTTCTCTAAATTCATTGCATTAAATCCTGTTTATTTATTAAGCAATTAATAACTAAATAGTTGCAATAATATGAATAGTTCCAATAGATAAACATCATAAAAACATATATTGAAAACTCTAGTAGGTTCTTGTCTCAAATGCACCAGCATGCACCACAATCAATTATGTTTTCAACATTTCCCAGGGGGGGGGACTCCCCCTGACTCCACCCAGATACAGGGCTTTGCGCCTTTGGTGCTCGCAAGGTTATGCACCAGCTTCTCCCACTGCGAAATATTTCTGGTTAGAACATCTAACTATTAATCATGATGATTAATAGTTTGATGTTTTCCTAAAGATTTAGAGCCTGATTCTGTAAAATAGCCTTCAAATACAAGTGTTAAGAAGAATATGTATTCATCGCAAATGCACCAGAATGCACCATTTAAAAAGAATGAGTCCAAAATTTTCGGGGGGAGGAACCCCCCATACCCCCCACAAAAGGGATGGGATTGCCGACTTGCACCACTCTGAGAAAAAAATCCTGGTTAGAACCCGGGGGGGGGGGGGGGGGTATGGGGTAGGGGGGGGGGGGGGAGGCAGGTAATTGTTAAAAAAATCTTTCCTTATCCACTCTATATTATAAGATCTTAGTTAATTTTAGAGTTCTATAACGGCTTCAAGCCTATATTACGGCCAGCCACCACTCACTGTCTGGTGGGACATGCTTTCCTGGACGAATCGTGTCCCCTTGCAAAAACCAATTTCGCAAAAAAATAAACACAAGCTTACGACCGCCACCCATGCCTCTATTACAGAGAATCTATGTATCCCCATCTAACTCACTTTTCTCGCTTAATTTGATCTTAGCCTCTCTAATTCTTTGACAAATCAAAAGGGAATTGCATCAATAACTACATGTGTGAGTTTAAAAGAAAACCGAGTCCCAGATATGAAGATATTATTGAAATAAAAAAAGAAATGACTTGAAAATGAGACAAATGTTAAAAGGCTGGCTGCTCTGGGACTCAGCCAATCTCGCCAAATCCGCCTTTTGTATACAAAAGCGCAGCTTCTTATAAAACATTACAGACGGCGCCCCATACAATTTTTCTACGCGTACTAGTCTGGTCACCTCCTAGATTTAATTTTTTCGCCGTTTTTCCCATGTTTCTCCGCAGTCACAACTGCCAATCGACATGTGTGCAATAGTACTAGCCTTCCATGAAGTCAAATTAATCACTACAGAATGGAAAAAATTACAATCATCGATACCGTGAAAGTTGGGCCACATGGATCAACAGACCAAAATTGACCAAAATGCATGGGAATGGTAAGTAAGGCTGCTCAAAGCAGCCCAAAACGAGGCACTAGTCAATGACGTCATAACGCCACTAGGCCGGGACAGACAGCGCATGCAGTCATATTTTTAAACTGTTTTATTTCATTACACATTTCACTAGGTGATACATTTCACTGCACGAATAAATTCAGATACAAATTCATTAACTTTTTACTGTGGTCTAGCATATAATCTAATCATTAACTTTACTGAATGAAACAACATTTTAAATAGACATTTTCGAGATCCTCCTACAACAAAGATGTAGCTTGATTCTCTAAGATATAGCGCCTGATGAGACCTAATTAGGTCGAAACCACATCACACCCATCATATGTCTTGATTTTATTTATCTTCCTAAATAAATATCATCAATTTATCATTTCATCTATGACTACTCTCCTGTCCAGTCATTGAAGCCCTCACAGCTTACCTATGACATCACCCCAGTTGCGCAACAACTGAGGTGATGTCACAATCGGGCGTTACCAAGCTCATATGGCAACGACTAACGTTGCCCAGGTGAGTCAAGGTAGATCGTTCTATCTGAGGCCTGAGCCTCAGTTGTGGTAGCGCTTTCAGGACACTCACACGTCCCTACTAGTGCACAATGTCCAGTTTGAATGTCTAACGCTTTAGCCACTAGAGTGCGTAAGTGTCATGGTGGCGGGGCGCGAATTAAACAAATTTGTCGCGTAGTTGTACCGATGTGTGGACCGGAAGTAAACAATCTCCATTGAGTTAGCATTGGGGCGATAAATAATCACTCTTTACATCGCCCCTGTTAAGGTTTAACGATTATGGAGGCTATAGTTGAAATTGTTTGCCTCTAGAGATGGATGTATGTGAGTTAGAAGTCTTAAAACTATATGATCGTTGAAAGAACAGAGATTTAATATGGTGGTAACGTGGGGCGGTGACTGGTGAACTCGGACCGTTCTGGGCTCGGACCATCGTATACTCGGACCGTTGTAAGCTCGGACTGGGTAAGGTCGGACCAGTGGGTTAGTGGACTCGGACCAGGGGGTTAGTAGACTCGGACCAGGCATAGCTTTAGGCAGAGCATTATTACGATAGGTATATAGTTAAAGTAATTCTTTTATTAGTCAGTTTTACTTCGGACACTCCACTACTAGCTTTACTGACTTAGGACAACCAATTTTAGGGTTAGGGTTAGGGTTAGTTTTTGTATTGTATGGTTTGGTCCGACTCCACCAACCCAGTGGTCCGAGTTCACTAACCCAGTGGTCCAAGTTCACTAACCCCCTGGTCCGACTCCACTAACCCGCCCGGTCCGACATCAGAGTGGTCCGAGTTCTCTAGGAACCCGTGGGGCTATGGGACTTTCGCGCGACATGTCCACATGACGTCATGAAACTGATACAGTAGCGTGACTCAAAAAATCGCCGTGGTGGACTACTTACGCGCCCTCTTGGCTATAAGGTGAATATAGTAGGGCATATATGCATACAAACACTTACATTGATTCATTACAGTTTAGGTTTACTTTAGTCCCCCATTGTTCTCATGATGTTTGAGGAGGATGGGGGAAATAAATTATCTTTGAAGGTCCCTGTATTTGCCGCAGGCTACTTAATAATTCAAATCAATTATAACAATACATCTTTTATAAATTTGGATTGTTTTTGTAGGTTGACATTGCCAACCATCCTCCAAGCTGTCCCTCCCTCCTCCCGTGGCCAGTCGCATTAAAATCGTTTCGTTTTAGTGTTAAATCCATGTGCAAACCATCGCCGATGTAGGTAATGGTATTGCACATATACGCGACTATGGTGGTGGGTGCTACTGGTGGTGCTACTGTTGAGAGAGTGATAAACCATTACTACGATTTCCCGAAACTCACACGAGTACGGCCGAGTGTGTTGCAATGGACGAGAGTGATCAAGCTTGAAGAATACATAGAGAGATATGCAGTACCATGTGCGGTCTCGTATGCAGTTATTGTACTAGTAAGAGCTAAAAATATCCTCGGTGAAATCTCATTCATACAGTCTAATAGGAAGAATAAGGTAGGTCTGGAGGCCGGGAAAATGGGAAATAGGGCATTATTTGGAAATCTCAGCGGATCCTGACTAATTGGCTTCACCCTGTTGAGATGGGGGCGAGTTAAGAGCATGGTTTGTTATGTATGCATGATTAATTATGCCACTGACGCCTCCTTGTCCAGGCTCCTACTCCCTGATGCCTGCATGAATAAAGCCCATTTTCCTCCTGCCCAGCACTAGGTGACATATGTCAATCCACAGAACTATAACAATGAATCCACAATGGCAGACCGCTAGCCTGTCACTCGGTATGACGGTGTATTTGTAGGAGCCACGCGAATATTTACCCCAGAATTAAGTTAAAACCTAAAGTCAGTAAAGAAGACCCCCCCCCCCCCCCCCCCCCCCCCAGCTCAAGCCAAGGCTCAATTGCCAATAATAAAAGAAATTGATAAATAATATTAATTATAATCACGTTACAGTCACATATTCTTAATTGTGCTATAGTGATCATCATGGAAGTATAAAATTATGTGTCTTTCTGTTTATAACACTGAAATGACAGGTGCCAATGCAAGGGGCGGTTACTTCTCATTCATGAACTGCATCGCACTAAACACTGTCATGCAGGAGTCAGGACAAGTGCTTCCTCGTCAGAATTCAAAAAGCCTTCTTATAAAGAGACCAGTGAAAACAGTGATCACCCAGTAGAATAATTTAAAGTACCGTAGGTTTTGGAAATTATTATATTTTGTACTTACATCTTGATCTGGATGTTAACATCCAGTTCACAACTGTAAACATAGTAAAATTTGTCCGAGACTTCCACCATCTTGGATGTTTTGTCCCTGCCCGATAGACTTACAAACTGCTAATTTTGTTATCTATGTTCTAAAAGATACCACCAGATGGCAGAGCGGGTGTCAGCAAAGGTATATATTTTATTATTGTTTTATATTTTTGTGTATTATTCTTTTCTGATATGATCCCGGGGATGTGATAAGGTCAAAGGTGGGAATGGATGCTCCGTCTAGTCTCTAGACTAGAGGCGCGTTTGCTGAGTCCGTCAAAATTCTCAAATGATAGATTATAATTTATTTTTAAGATTTCCTATTTTAAACAAAAATAATAAGAAAGACTTGCGCAAGTGTATTTATATATTGCTGCATAGCCTACGTGATGTCTGCGATCAGGATGTCGTCACTTGTTTGTAACACGCCGTTTCCCCTTGGCACTATAAATTATCTGGGTCATACAGGAGGTGTGTCCAGTCACATGACCCGATTTACGTATTCTTATAGGCTGTTTATCAATTTGACCACGTTGTGAACCTTGCTTATCCTCTTCCGACTGGCAGGCGAAGGACACCCACGTAAAGTTCAACGTCGGGGCATCTAAAGTTTCTACACAACATATCATAGCTTTTTATCACCTGGGAAAAAGTTATCTATCAAGATGTCCAGTACGGGTTCAAGCATAGACACTGATTGCATGACTTTGGCCCGGTTCTTGCTTGCAGAACAGAGGAAACACCCCGAGGCCCAAGGCGACCTGACTCAGCTGATAAATGCCATACTCACAGCAGTGAAAGCTATATCGAACGCCGTCAGAAAGGCTGGAATAGCAAGTTTGTAAGTCAATTAAGTCTGTCTATGTAGCATATATGTAGGAGAGCTAATTAAGATTAGGTACCGTAATAAGTTATGTGACTGATAGTGCTTAGAGGTGTTGGGTGCTGTTGTTCACATGGTAGCCGAGCTATATTAGCCTATAGTTTAATTAAACCAAACTTAATTTAAATTAAGTGATGGCCCGGGTGAAAGGGAGAAAGTAGATAACCTTGCAAATATTGTAAAGGTTGGGTTCCATTGGTAGGCTTCTCCTTACATTCATGATCGGTTTTGTTTACGCTTATTTTTATCTTTCTCTTCAAAAGAAGCCTATACGCCTTAAAGAAATTGACTGAAGGGAAACGTAAAGTAGTGCTATATTGGTTAAAGTTGGGTTCCAGAACGCACTAAAAAGGCACTCAATTAACTCTAAATTTTCTGAGGGAGCATGCTCCCGACCCCCTACATCGTGTCTTGGCTCCGCTACGCTGTAAAATATTTCTGGTGAAAATAAAACAATGGTTTAACTTTTTATACTGTGTGACACATTTCTAAAAGTTATTATGAGGTAAAATCATCCCCAGAATGCACCATTTGATTCCTAAATTTGAAAATATTTCCAGGGGTGGGGGGGGGGGGGGGGGGGGGGCTGCACCCGGATCCCCCTTAAGGGCTTTGTGCATAAGCGCACTCGGCTCCGCTAAAAACTAGGATTTGGGATCCTCACAGTTCGACAGCTCTGCTAACTGCTTATTTTTTGCTCTTCTAGGTATGGCATCACAGGCAGTAGTAATGTGCAAGGTGAAGAAGTTAAAAAGTTGGACATCCTGGCCAACGACTTATTTATCAACATGCTCAGGTCATCCTACACGACATGCCTTATGGTGTCCGAAGAGAACGAGAACGTAATTGAAGTAGATGTAGACAAACAGGTAACGGCTCTGTTTCTTTTTGAGAAAACGCCACTTTATTCTGTTTCCCATGTTCCTTACTATATTATAAGAAAATCAACACTTTCACCGGACTATTTTACTTCAAAGGCAAGAATTGGGATTATGATAATAATCAGGTTGCCACTTGTGTATCATTAGTTCGTATTTAAGCAGAATGTTAAACATATTTGTAAGACAATGTTCCATTATTATGTGTGGTATTGCTCAGCATAATTGTAATTAAAAACATTCCTCAGATATACCTATTTTTAAACTTTCATTTCATTTCAAAGTATCAGGAAATATCTCAGCTGAGAACAGGCGTCGTATTCGTTTAGGTAATTGAATAACAATGGTGTGGTGACCTTAAAGTAGATGCTATTGTGTGGAAACACGTTATCCCCGCGTGTAATTGAAATTTGAGTTCAAAACCAAACTTGTTTTTTTCTGGGTGTGTACCGGTACTAACTCACTTATGTGTAAACGTAATTATACTCGCCATAAATTGTTACCTTTATCTGAATGAGTTCAGTAGTTCAAGCAACATTCTGTTAACATTACAACACTTGAGATACATAACTAGTCATAATGTAGGTTTACATTGTATAAGCCCGGCTTAATGACTCTATGTGCTTTTCTAACCTATAATAATAACGGGGAGAAAAAAAACTATAATAATAACGAGGAGGAGAACCAGAGAGATGTATTAATTTTCATTGATTTAGTTTCCTGTAATTCGTGAAACGTAATAACACATGGCAAATGGTATATTGCACTCACACATGGCAAAATTAATGGTACATTGCACTCAATTATTTAAGTCGCATTCATATTCGTCCATCTCGAAACATGGGGTTCAATACAATATGTGGGTTGATGTTGCTCTCAAAATTTGTGAAATTATCCAAAAACCGATTCTCAAACATAATATTGTTATCTTCTGCGTAGGGCAAGGTAAGCACTTTTGAAGTTACATACTAGATGATAGTATGAAGCTGATTGCACCAAGCGGCTTTTGTTCTGACTAGTTCTGCTTTGAAGTGATTTTCTAATGTATTAGAAACAACATCCCTGTCCAATGACCATGTGTTTAGACAGCACAAAAATGTTTAGAAATAGATCCTCTATTTTCACATTCATTGCTTTAACGATGCATGTGTTTAAACGCTGGTTTTTAATATTCCCATAGTTCTGCCCAATCAACGTCTGTGGCTATTACTTGATTTGGTGTGCGAAAGGCAAACTACAGATTCTAGAAGCCTTATCAGATGAAAAGGGGGAGGGACACAAGATTTCAGTAATACAAGAAGATGAATCCCCCATGCGCTTAGTTAGCCATATATACTCGACGTTGAAGTGGGTTTTTTTAGATTTTCCTTCCTCAATTTAGAAAACCATGTAAAATATTTTTTGCAACAGTTGAGGAGGTATCTGACTGCCAAACATGCGAAGCGCAGAAAGACGGATGCGGATATTCAGCTTCCCAAGAAGGTATTAGCAAGTTGATCTGATGGGAGAGGGTTCTGTAGTTGTCTTTCATCGCCAGCCGAATAAAAATACTGCCTCTTAATTCCATAAATCTTTAACGTGTACAGTATTATAATTTAGGCTTAGCTGAGATAACATTTGCAACGAGTTATTAATTGACAATAATGTGTCATGGACTGCTTCCGAATTCTGCTGCGTGGAATGTGCAGTTAAGTCCTCTTCTTTGTCACGTTAAGGTGACAGCTTACGGGCGGAATGCTTCAGAGAAAAATGATGCTCTCTTTAAGGATAACATCTATTTAGAAATTTATATGTATATTCTAGCCGTAGATTCGCGGCAATAGTTGAAGAAAAGGGTCCCAGTTCCTTGGTTTGAATACTTCCAAAGTGGATCCCAACCGCCCCGTCGCATGCATTTCCAAATACATGTAGATTTTTTATCCTGTGAACGACCTGTGAGTGGGATTTGTGTCGTGGCAATGCATGTGTTACTGTTTCATTGTACCCAAATTGTGTTTCGTGTTTTTTTGTCCTGGTTTAGCCATACCCTTCCTGGCATATTTATGCTGCGATAAGATGATATTCCTTTGCTCTACTGCATCTCACAACTTTCTAGTAACATGACATCTCTTATGCAGGCTATTTCCGCAATACATATTCAATGAATCTCCTTATTTGTTACCTGGATTGTCGTTCAGAAGATGGGACCAGTTATTTTACGACCGATCACTAAGAATACCTGCCCTTGCCTTATGAACGCCTTTCCTGTCATACTATTTATACTATATTGTTGATTTGATGTGCCCACACTAAATACCGTATGTAAAAAGGCCATAAAAGTAGAATTATTGTCATTTACAATGGGCGCACTTGTGCTAATATTTTCTTGAGTGGTGCTAATATTTTGAACTTTCCACGAGTTATTTCCATTTCACGCTGAAAAAGTGAGATACTAATGGCAATAATATTCTTTTCAGGGAAAATATATCGTATGCTTCGATCCATTGGATGGATCATCTAATATAGATTGTCTTGTCTCCATTGGAACGATCTTCTCAATCTACCGCAAGGTGAGGCTATTGTTTGGTATTTGTTTCCCTGTTATTATTCGGGGAGACACGTTGTTCTGTCAGGTATGTTGACATGATAGGAAGGGGAATCCCTGAATTCTGGAAGAACATCTTAAACTCAGGGGACGGTATTACTTTGCACGTGGCAATGTTGACAAACCCAGCTTGGTCGGTAAGCTTTGTTCTGGTGCTCTGGGAGTCGGCACGCTTTAGATTGGAGGTCGGCGACTTGTGTGACGTAATTCGGCACCTCTTGTGTGACGTAATTCGGTTCGGCATACTATAGGTCTGGACATCAAAGCTCTCCCCTCGGCCGGTTGAACGTAAAAGTAATGGCAAATGGAATCTGAATGAAGGAAACGGAACAGAACTTTTTTTGGTGTTTCTGCATGTTATAGAAATGGTTGAAAGTAAAAGTAATGTGATAAATCATGTTTTAAATATTTAGATGTTTATTAGCAAATATAAATGATTCGGTTGAAAGTAAAAGTAATGACAAATGGAATCTGAATGAAGGAAACGTAACGGAACTTTTTTGGGTGTTTCTGCATGTTATAGAAATGGTTGAAAGTAAAAGTAATGTGATAAATCAGTTTTAAATATTTAGATGTTTATTAGCAAATATAAATGATTCGATTTAGGGAATTTTATGATTATTAAAGTTGTTTAAGAACAAGCTGGATTAAACCATGAGGCTTTCATAGGGTATTAATCCCTAGGCATTGTTAATCCCCCTTATGGGCGCTTTTTTTTTTACGAACGACTGACTTTTACGACCAACTTTTTTTTCGACCAACTTTCAACTTTTTTTTTCGACCAACTTTCAACTTTTTTTCGACCAACTTTCAACTTTTTTTCCGACCAACTTTCAACTTTTTTTTCAAAAAAACTTTCAACTTTCAACTTTTTTCCCGACCAACTTTCAACTTTTTTTTCAAAAAAACTTTCAACTTTTTTTCCGACCAACTTTCAACTTTTTTTTCGACCAACTTTCAAATTTTTTTTCCAACCAACTTTCAACTTTTTTTTCCAACCAACTTTCAACTTTTTTTTCCAACCAACTTTCAACTTTTTTTTACCAACTTTCAACTCTTTTTACGACTACCCTCCCCCTTCTTCATCCTTCCCCCTACTCCCCTTCCCTCTTCTCACCTCTTGCTTTAAGTTATCATTTTCCTCCGTTTTAACTCCATAACGCCACAACGATTGAATACTATTACTTATGCCCCAAAAACGATTGAAAGCCCATACTTCAATTAATTCAGAAAGTTCAACTGTTTATAAGTAGATCTGATCTATCTATCTGATAGATATCATATTAAAAAATGCGACTAGTATCATGTACCACGCAGTCAAACTTATACATCTGACACCAATTGATAAGAAGAGAATATGAACTGGACAGAGGAAAAGCCTGATAAAAATGACAAGAGGGCATCTGTATGGTCGACCCGAATTGGGTCGGTAGACCCTTCTCAGGAATGTTAGTACAAAAACCGATTTCATGCTGTCTTGTATCATGACTCGTTATTTTTTATCCTGTTTATTCATGCATACATTTCATTGTACCGTATTATTTCGGCTTTGTCTTTAGGATTTGTATGTATACACATTCATGCCGATCTGATAGGTTGTCTATTTTTACGAAGAGATATTGTTAGAAATTTTCTAAGTATCAAGTATTCAACTATTGCCACCAATAGCTACATCCTCATTATGGACCACGGTTTTGTTATACTGATAGCTATTTACATATTCTCTGTATTGCAGGTCTCAGACGGACCAGCAACAGTTAAGGATGCCTTGCAGCCTGGCAGGAAGATAGTTGCCGCTGGTTATGCCCTCTATGGAAGTGCAACAATGATCGTTTTGTCTACGGGCAACGGAGTCAATGGATTTATGCTAGATCCCGTAAGACATCTTTTTAGAATTTTATTCGCGTGCTTTGGCATTAGTGTGCTTGCCTTATAATTATGTATACCAAAGTTCATTTGTATAGTGTTTTTTTTATATAATTCTGTTTCCTGAAATTCTCACAATGAGATGTTTCTAATTTTAGTGCCGAATAATGGTATTAGTCAGGATTGTTTTCCCAAAGGGATTATAGTAGTTACTCAAGTGTTACACATACAAATTTTGAAACTATTTATATATATATTCTTCTAACAATACTTTCTTTTATTCTCTCCAGTCAATTGGCGAATTCATTCTCACTGAGAGGAACATGAAAGTCAAACCAAGGGGAAAGATCTATTCCATCAACGAAGGTTACGCCAAGTTCTGGCATGATCCTGTTAAAGATTACGTCGATAGCAAAAAGAATCCAAAGGTGAGTTTTCAACGATTTGATTCATCCATTTTAAACACGGGTGCAGATAATTATAGTTGTATCAACGAGGTCAACGATTGACAGTCCATGATCTATATAACGTCTTTAACTATTTAATTTGAGATCATCGCCCCTAATATAGAATAATTATCATTGGCAATAATTATTTGCAGAGCGGTAAGCCATATGGAGCTAGGTATATTGGATCGATGGTCGCTGATGTACACCGAACTATCTGTTACGGTGGAATATTCGCTTACCCTGCAACAACAGAAACACCAAAGGGCAAGGTATGGATATAATAAGAAATTCATTTATATTCTTCGATCACTATTTTTCATAAACACACAAAAAGCATAAAAAAAAACTACAAAAACGTTTTTCTATTGCTATAATTTCTTCAAGTTGTCTTAATTGCATAATTTCGTTTTGGAAAAAACCTGTTATAAAATTATCATATGAATAAAATGTAAGGCAAAATACGATATGTTGACGATTGATGAATCTCTTGCAGCTTCGTTTGATGTACGAGTGCAACCCGATGGCTTTCATTGTTGAGCAAGCTGGCGGAATGGCCACGACCGGTACCAGGCCTATATTGGATATCCAGCCTGAAGCTATACACCAAAGGACGCCCATCTTCCTTGGATCGCGCGAGGATGTTGAAGATGTAATCGCTTGCCACAAGAAGCATGAAAAAGATGCTTAGTCAATATAGGGAAGGGGTATATTATGTCATCCATGAACTTCACATGGTGCTCCTGATGCTATATTTCATCGTCCTCTCTAACTACGCCTCCCATCATGGTTTCCATATAGGAGATTGTGTTGCTTGTATGCCAATTGTTAATATTTGTTTTCGTATAGGATTAAATCCTGTGATGAAGTGTCTTTAAAATTCCAGTATTTTCGATTATTGCTATATATGTTAGTAGCTAAAACCAATGCTTGTGTCATTTCCCAAGAATGTATCTGGTTGACGATTTACTCCAGGCTAAGTTTGAAAAAAAAATCTGTTATATTTGTTGTTGATTTCATTATAGTGAATATGGTACTATAGTATCGACCACGAACTTTGAGTATTACAAGTCCGTGGTATCAACACACCGCTGATCTGATCATCGAGTATCCACAAAATATAATTATACTGTGATTGATTTCTGTGGATACGGTTCATCTGTATCATGACTTAGTCATGTGTGTCTGTTAATAAATCATATAATGAAATATTTCTGTCTGGCATGTATCTTTTGAAGATTTACCAGTCTTACTGTGGGAGGGGAAAGTTTGCTTTGAGGGTTAAAAATTGATGAAAGAGTTGGGTGGGGGAGGGGCGCAATGGTAAATATCTTACAATCATTTCTCATTCAATAATTTCCCCCCTTCGTGCACACACATTTTCTCACGAGGCGGGCAGTAGATTCTGGAATATTTTTTATTTGAATTTTATTGACAATCAGGAAGAACACATTTGACTGCAATAGTCGGGTCTGCCAGGAAAAAGCTCTAGTTCTATAAATAATAATTATATTTATTTATTTTTTCAATGCCTTGTGAAGACTCAGAAGAGGCAAAAGATATCAACAGAATGCTCTATTTCACTCCCAGGTTTTTTACAATTTGCCCTTTTTTGCTGCAGTGTCTCTCGTGTTTCTTAGGTCCCTTGTCTATTAAAGTCCGTGCCAAGTCCTTGATATTCATCATGACAGAAGTTTAAGAAACCTGATATACAAATGTATTCTACCTGAAACAACGAGCGCGAAAATTTCTCGAAAAAGTGGCGCCTCGAGTGGGAATAAGTGGAACTAATACAACGAACGCTTGATTCAGGTCTCTGAATAGATTATATTTACTCGTTTGAAATATATCCCAAACGAACAAATATTTCCCAAGCTATTCAACATCACATATATTATCTCCATGTAAACGTATGTAGAACATATATTTCTTTGAATGAGCGAACAAATAAAAAGGTTTGACAGTTAAATGCGAATTGTTTTGCACGACCTACTAACTCTAACCCGAACGCCTAAATTCAGAAGAACCCAGCCAAACGCTTAGACGTCCAAGCGGGCCAGCAACAATTATTTGTGCGTATATATTTTGTTCCTTGATTTTTAGCATACATTTATGTGCTACTTCATAGATCAATACACAGTGGTATACCTTATGTAGATCTTTTGATTTAAATACTAGTCAATTTGTAGATTTATCGTGCAAAACTATTCTCAAGTAGGTGAACCAGCCGGCGTCTTCCGCCATATTGATTTCTTTGTCCGTACGCTTTCATGCACCCAATTTGCTTTGTAATTTCCACATTATTACGCCGAACAAAGGCGCATACATCTTCAAATAGGTATAGTGATAGATCGAATTTTTAGCATGGAATATCGTTGTACTACTACTTTTTGTGATCATTGTGTTTAAAGCGGGCACATCCTTGGTAAATTTGCGAGACCTACTCCGACTCGAGTGGTTTTGGGTGCTGCGGCTCGCGTCGGCGTCGGTTGGCGCATCACGCCGAGCGTCTTGGCGGGGAAGGGGCGTGGCTAGCTCGCTACGGGGTATGGGATAAGGTGTTCAACGCCCTCATGTTCTGGTCAGACAAAGAAACAAGTCTCCGGCGGTAAAACTTAGAACACTGAACAGGGACGGTTCTTACTGACGATACATTAATTGCTCCAGGAAATATATACGCGTGGGTTTATTAACATTAATCGTGAGGGCATGCCATACCAGCCCATGCCATGGCATAGTGACCGGGTGTAGTGAATATGAATACTACTAGTACCGTATTGGTTTCTCTTTCTAATACTCTAAGACTTACGTTTTACCAGTGCTATACATAGGCCTACATCTGGTTTTACTCTGAAGCTTGGTTTAGCTGGCCTAGAGAAACCTCTTAAAGTTACAACGTTTAAAGGAATGCTGGGAGTGTGCCTGCTTTGATTGCTTGGGCCTATAGGGAATGTGTTATCATGTATCATCAGGTCTGATTCCAAATCTGTTCAATTTCAGTATTGGCCCTACTACCATACAGATACCTCCTAAGAGCTGTTCGACACCACGTGTGACTTAACCCAATGCAAGAAAGATGGAGGCGATAAAGCCGGATCAAGAACGAGTTAAGAATTTGCTCCTCGACACTGTCACCCTTCTTTGTAAGAACAGTCTCCAGTATGAGAATCACCTACGAGTTGAAGGTTTGCTGGGAGTTGCTGTAGATGACAATGACACTTTTTTCTTACATATTAGTGAACACTTCAAAAGTGACGCTTTTCTTGAAAAGATAGCCGCCGAGAAGGAAAAAGAAGCCAAAGAAAAGCGGGAACAAGAAGAGAGAGAAAATCTAATAAGACTATCTAAAGAACAACATAAACGGCCTCCGGAAGAGGCGAGTCCGGATAGTAACTTTGGTGTTAGTATTAAAAAAGAGGCCGATGATGGCTCTAATGATGAGGACCTTATGATAACAGGTACATCTAGTTTACAGTCACCTAGTACAGTAGCACAACCAGTGACTCTAGTCGCAGGCCAAAGGAGAGCCCACAGACGTCCACACAGTCCCTCTAATCGCAGCTATGCTGGTGCTCAAAGTGACATTGAACACGATTCCAGTTTTCAAGGGGATTCCTATCTACAGACAGAGGCTAGTGGCGATGGCAACTTCACACAAGCTTATGATAATCAATCTATGAAACATGAACAATGGGAGGATGAACCGCCTATCAAAAGACAAGCAGTTTCCAATCCGTGGCCAAATCTATCCACCCTAGAAGGAATGGCAACTCAAGCGGCAGATACAGCTTTCCAAGACACGAGTACAGATCAATTCGCTGGGGGCGGAGACCTAACACAACCAGGTTGTTCAGCATGGCCAACAAATGTAACAGGATCTCAGGAATCGGTAGGTCTACTTTTTATTCACTAATACACCCCCTTAGCACTGGCACACTTGAATAGAAACCAGAAATATCCATCGTTTTGTCGAATTTCCTTTCCTTAATACTAGTAATAATACGGTACGTGTTAGTGCCATGATCAGATTCATAAAGATACGTGAGTGAATAAATTACTATAATTAATTAGTGCATTGATTTATTAATCATTACATGAAATTGAATGTAATTTATTAAACAGATTTAAACATTATCTCCATTAATGTAATTTTCAACTTAATAAATATTCAGTTTGTCAGTGCTTAAGGGATCTTGATTTATTAAAAATCGAAAATTCAGTGTTACATACGTATGGCTATATTTCTAATAGTAATATCAAAATCATATTCATGAAATTTCTGGGTAATACAAATGGTTAATAATTATACAATTCTCAAAGTGATAATTCAATCTCATTACGATAAGTATCTCAAAAGTTCATTTGAAGATCAAACACTGACTTTTCAATAGATTTATTTCTTGGCCACGTTGTTGCAATTCATAGACCTCAATCAGTCGTGTATTTCATATCATATTCTATTGACAATTAATGTATCATGGTTCCCGCGGGTCTTTAACACACATTAAATTCATGTTTACCTTCATACTGATCATTAAATTTCGTATTTCTTCCTAAAAGTCATTAAACACTGGACAGACCAGCACTTAGCTTGGGGAATCAAACTTGCAGGGATGCAAGTTCTCCGACTATTGTCTGAATTCAAATACTTTGGAAAATTGACAAATGTCGCCCAATATACTCCCATTTTACATCTTAACATTTTCTCAAGTTCCCATTTGTCAGAATTATCGTTGGTAGCTTTGTATGGAAGTGCCTATCTTTTTCTGAGGAAAAGTCAATAAAAAATGCATTAAAAACGATTATAATATCCCTTTACTTTGTCTCTAAGAAGTCATCCAAATCATGTAAAATGGTCATTAAAAGTCATTAAACTTCATTTGGTCTGGGCCGCGGGAACCGTGTGTATGGACAAATAATAAAACTTACGTATGATTTTTTAAGTTCTCAGTATGGTATTCAAACATATCCTAATGGTATGTAATTATTTGATGAAATAACGATCTCAGGAGATGTGAAATCACGAATGTATTATGGTCGTTTATCGTTTAAAATTAAGTTTCATTATCATTTCGTAATAAGGTGTTCTAACGTCATTATCAAACACCTACGTAGTTAAAGATCCTCCCCGCTAATCATTTTTATTGTACTGTCCTGATGTAGTTTGGGAAAGAACCGATATATTTTCTTATGCAATATTTTGTTGTCTAGGTAGCCAGACCTTTGTTTTTTTATTGTAAAATATATATGCAATTGTCATTCATCTTAATTTTTCATATATTTTAATCAATCTCTACATCGAATTATTAATCGGTAATAGTTGAGATAAATCTCCTCGATGGTTACAAATTAGTTCCTAAATTTGTCACTTTAGTTATTGTTACTATTATTATACGTGTATTTTTTGACCTTTTCAATCTTAAATTTACAATGCATAAAACGGGAAAATCGGCTCCTGCTTTTGCAGTTCTTCCCGCTCGTGCCCCGATTGACAAGTAACACATACACCAAAATTTAAGTCAGATTTGAGAGTTTTATTATAGTTAAAATATCAACGTCAGCAAATAAAAATTACAAGATTCAATTGATACATTATTCAATCCCGGTCAATGTTTAAGGATCTTTAATCTTATCCCATGTTGCGATTATTTCTTAAGCTGGGTGGCCTTATTGCATCCCATATCTGGTAGGAGTGTACACATCAAAACACATTGTCCAAATCACCCAGAAGTACATCAAAGTTATGAAAACAACAATTTCCCTCATGATATTGACATTTAATCAGGTTTATTTCACCAAACGGACGTAGATATACCTACCGATATGGTGCATAATGCCAAGCCAGATGTGAGGGTATGTTGTACACCAAGCAACTGCCTTGATTTTCCATCTTTGCAACATTTATTACAAGTGTTCGAAGTTTTAGTTCCATATGCTTCTTGCAAACAAAATTTCAATGTCTAGGTCCTGAGATATGAATCTGTTCGGTAACTGCAATTTTGGATATATTTATTTTGAGATCAATTCTAATTTCTAAACTAGTAATTCCGTTATTAAATGGGATTGATTTGGACATGGGGACATTGAAATTCTGTTGCCGTCTTTTTCAGCACCAGTCAAGAACATTGGCGAGGGCTCTTACCTGTATCTATATTATCAATGTCAAATCTGGTTTCTAGTTGGTAGCTGATACTTTATATGTTTGGAACTGTTTTATCATAATCATTACCGAAAAATATAAAGAGGTCCTGGGATTTTCAAGATGATAATTCTCCCCTTTGTAAGGATACCAATACGTCGATATCGTCCGTGTTTGGATTTTACATTCTTGTCTGCAGCCACCGTAAATAATCTCATTAGCAACCGCGTAGCTGGAACTGATACCAGACGAACGTTTTACATGAATCTACTCAAAGTTAGAGCTATTCCGTCTTAGATTTTCCTAATGGTAAAGACATGATATCAGATTTCTATTAAAAGGTAGTTTATATCTGATACACCCAAATAATTTGGCTGGCAAGTGGCCGGTGTGATACCTAAAGCAGTCACTGTTTAGGACTTAAGTTGGATGGTGAAATGAAAATACCCCTATATTCTTGGTATAATACTGAAACTCGGGAGGGCACTCCACAGCTTTTCACCAGCTGTCATACAGCCCTGCTACTTAAATTTTACCTGTATAATATTACCTTTTTTACCTGGGTTTTGTATCATACACAGATAATGAATATATATGTAGCAGTGTACCACAGATGAGCAAACTCGAAGTAATTTCAAATATGTATCTCCACTATATGATGAACAGATCAGGTCATTCATACGACGAGGGATAGGGAGTTGGTGTGTGTGTGTGTGCGGGGGGAGGGGTCATGGTGGTGTAGGTGTCCTCGTATTTATACTATATCATATCGCGCGTATATTGTAGAATATTGGACTAGAAGTGCCATAGAACGCAATACACCAGTTCTGACTCCATGTCTCTGGGTCCTTTTCAGGGCCTCCAGCTCCCCCTATCTGCTAGGCTTGACTTAGTGTCTAGAAAGAGCGAGTACTGCCCCACCACTGGACGCCTGATCTGTTCTTTCTGTGGTAAATCCTATGTGAACAAGGCGGTGCTCCTGACACACAAACGCATCCACACTGGAGAACGACCCTATGAGTGCTCCCGATGTGGCCGCAAGTTCAACCAACCAGGGACGCTCTCTCGCCACCTTAGAACTGTACACGGAGAGCACAAGTATAGTCCCGTTGTTCACTTAGAAATAGATCCAGCCGCAGTCATCATCAGTCCTTCGAGTTCACAAAAACCCGCAGTCATCATCAGTCCTTCGAGTTCACAAAAACCCAATCTTTTTGGGGATGCAATAGTGTCTGTTGATCCACACTTGTGAACATCTGTTCATTTATTCCCTTGAACACTGGAATAGCCCTTTTGGCGCTGTGAATTAAAAAGGATGTTCTATAAAGGTATAACAATATATTTTTAAATAATTAATTTAAAAAAATAGATGGCAGAAGGGCCATACACCTAGATAGTCTGCAGTGCTTAGCTGGATATTTTGTCTTACATCTAGATGTCTTGATTCTGGTGTCTGACCCACGTATCAATTTACCGTTCCCTCTAGAAATAAGGCAGATCTTAACTTCATTGGCCTATGAAAATAATACCATACTTTCTATATATGAATAAGTTAGACAAGTTAGATGAACAACTGATGACATGGTGTATTGTTTGGAATTATTCCAGGGTCACCTTGCAACATCGCCGGGGACGAACAAGGGGACTAATTACAAATCTGCCCAATGCGGTGTTTGTGGTGTCGTTATGATATGGACTAACTTGAAACGCCATATGCGAATCCATACCGGCGAACAGCCGTATTCATGTAACGAATGCGGTCAACGCTTCGCCCAATCAAATAGCATGAAAAGGCATATAAGAAATGTTCATTTGAAGTCACATCTCTCACAGGTGTTAGGGCAACTTGACCGGAAACCCACTCCAAATGCCCGGGATCAAATGTCACCGACCCTAAAGTAGTAAAATGATGATTTCATGAGAGGAAATTTACTCTTCTCTCTTATAATTCCAGAGCAACTCTGTAGTGGATTGCCTACCGCTATACACACACAATCACAATGGATCCATGTTTGATGATGTCGGTCCTCTAGCGTGTCCTGTGTGTGGCAAGACTTTCTCTTCCAATAGTAATCTGAAACAGCACGAAGCCTGCCATAAAGGCAAGTCTAGAGCGTGTCGGATATGCGGGCGGCACTTCGTCCATAGATCCAGCCTGAGCAGGCACATGAAAACACACCAGACTGTCAAACCATTCTCATGTGGCATTTGCAGTGCAGAGTATACCCGTTCAGACCACTTTAAATCGCATTTACTCAACCATACCCAGGGTCTATAGAAAAACTGATTACTCTCTTCCACAATGGTGCAGTAGAAAGTTGTATGTTTTGCATAGTTGATATTGATCATTCACAATAGGTTCCTATTATGTTCATCGGCAGTGCTTCCACATAACGTTGGCCGCCTTGATCACTAATTGAAAGTGAATTGTTTGAAGGTGACTGAACTGATAAATATACAACGGGGTGTTTGGTACAGTACTAAGTTAGAGGCGGAGCACAGTTCACTTGTTAAAGAGACACAACTCGGTCCCTCCTTCACAAAAAAAGATCTTGAGCTGGCGTGTGGAAACCGAGGTCACTTTTCTGACGGACTCTTTCTGGTTTTTGCAGGAACTGCGAGAAATAAAGAAAAAAGCGCAGAGTCCCTGGACTTGTCCAGTATGCGCCCGTATCATCCGCTATTCCCAAGACATAAAGCGACATGTTCTGACGCACACTGGAGAGCGACCACATCCGTGCCCTGTGTGCAAAATGAGATTCGGACAGCCAGGCACACTAAATAGGCATATTAAAAAGCTCCATGCCAACCACTTTGCACAAACTCAAATCCGGAGTTCCAGCTCTAATAATAAGTGGGTCAGAGCTGGTACTAATCGACCTGTTCCCGAAGCCGAAGCCGTTATTAGTGAAGAGACATTTTCGGCTGAGCTAAATATCAAACAAGAGGCGTTGTATTAAACTCATTGGATATCATGGTATATCCTCAACGTTGTGATGGAGTCTATGGATCTTAAAATAAATGAAAACAAGTTTTCCAAGCAGAACATAACGAAGTTTATATTTTCAAACTGGCCTATTTTTTTATTGAAGATGTGTTTTTGTCTAATTGGGCAGGATGTTCGCCTAGTTCTGTGAGATTCTTGTTATGAATGTTTTCGTGCAATGAAAGTTCAATAAAATGAAGATAATGAAACGTTTTGCCTTTTGAGTAGTAATATTTAACATGGCATGCCAATATTCCCAAGATCGTAAGGTCAAGTGTAATGACAATTTTAAAAATCGAGATAAGGGCTGTTAAATATAAAATTTTCATTGGTTACCAAATATCGCCTGGGAGATTTCGGGACGTCCATACTGTCAAGTAATACCAAACTACCCGCATGTTTTAAAATATCAGTAGCGTAATCGGTGAACACTTCCGAAAGTTATCAAGGCTTTAGTGATGTACCTGTAGAGATAGCTTTAGTGCAGGCAATTACTTTCTTTCTCAGTGATACGGTTTGGGTGTGATTTTTAGATTAGCTTGAGAAGAGCATGCTGATTTGTTCAGATAGTTGATGCCCGGAATTGGTGCCTATTGGTTCCCCACAAGGACAAGGCAAAGCAAGACCTGACTATCAACTTCCATAGCTTTCTCTCTTGAAAAAGATGTGCAGAAAGCTTAAAACCCAAGAAGAATCAAATGTTCTCTCGCCGGCTATGACATTTCGGTGTCTTAACAGTATGTCCATTTACATTCCAGAGAAAGAGAACCCGAAAGGTAATTTTGGGTGTTCAGATGCAGGGGACCCAAGGCGGAAACGTGGACTATTCGGAAAAAGCTCCACGAAGGCACGAGTGCCAGTTATGTGGCCTTGCCTTTACCGAAGCTTTCAGGTTAAAGAGGCACAGCATGACACACACTGGCGAGAAACCTTACCCATGCCATCTCTGTGCGGCCAGATTTTCACGAAAGGACCACTTGAAGAGACACTTAGATAAAAAGCACGGTGTGCAGGGCTCTGCGTTCGCTGAACTGCAGTTGGGCAATGCTAGTTTGGAGCCAGTGGATGATGTGAAGTGATGATGGTAGTTCTTTTTTTTTCTGAGTAGATTAGATTTTTAAATGTTTTTCTGACAATAAAGATGTTAGAACATTAGGTTGGTTATTTAGTTTGAGAAAATCCAGAAAAAAAATCTTAGTAGAGGTACATGGACAGTGATAGTCGCTCGATCCGATTCTTTCTTGAAGGCAGTGTTTCGAATCTGGATTGGCTGATGATTGCTATACTCATCTTTTGTATTGATGTAAAAAGAATAAGATGTCAAACATGGCATATGATTATAATATTATATTGATCGCATTGTACAGTTGAATGTTCTCAGCTAGAGACTGAAAGCAGGAATGAAGAATTTTATCAATCTCGTCCGACTTTTTATAATGTAGGGTTAAGTACTGTTTCTCGAGCACAATTCAGTCAACAAGCCCACAGCTATCACCAATTGAGTCAGCATAATTGATCTATTGGATTGACTTGTAAAGTTAACGCGATGTAAATTGTAGATATCACAATTATATTATATGATCCTCCTTGAACCTCACCGTGTCTTAAAAATATGAAAAAAGGCTTTTAAAGCCCGAGTGAGCTGTGCCCTGTGCGCGTTCATGTTATTTGAATTGCGCTACACAGTTTGTATCTATTCTCTGCGTTCTCAGGATCTAAACAATGAAATAATTATTGGCCATAAATATTACCATTATTATAATTAAAAAAACCGATGGGCTCAAATGCAATAAGAATCATCAGTTTGGACGGTATATTATTTATATTAAATGCAATGGATGATAATCTCCAATATTACTGAGGAGTCCTCGTGACATAGCAGTTCAGAACAAAGATACCAATTTTATGTTCACATAATATGTAAATATCTGCGTATCACCCTCATTTTACTGTGTTTTACTTCGTTCTCCTTTAAAGCGTGTCAAAGATTTGTTATATTCATGGCGTAGAATATTATAGGCTTTTAGTTAGGTAGGTTTGTTGAAGAGATGACAGATAAATAGGAGAACAGCATCATTAGTGCCACTTAGTCCCCTTTCATTCAGTCCTACGACCTGGAGCATCAAACTCGTCGCTCCCTCGAAAATATCTTTATCCATGTGTCGATTTGGTAAGGCCTATATTTTCCGGAACGTAAGAAGCTCTGTGATTACTTTTTCAGATACTGGCCACGCTTGATGAAACGGTTTTAACAACTCTTGAACGTTCATCAATAAGAAATTGGTCCGCTGACATTGGTGGTGGGAGATCTGTTTCCTCTGATCCATTTAGGAAATCATGCAATATTTGTGGCAAAAAAATGTCTGAAGGAAGTTTGAAACGCCACATGATGACCCATACAGGAGTAAAGCCATTTTCTTGTGAATTCTGTCAGTCCCGGTTTTCTAGGACGGACCACTTGAAAAGGCATATTGAACATGTGCATAAAGACAAAGTGCCCGCTAAAAGCAAGGAGGCAACATGAATATTACACAATTGATAGCGGGTATCAACGCATCCCACTTGTCACCTAGGTTGTGTTTTAATGAACCTAACTGATTACATTCTCCCACATTCCCTTAAATTTTACTCATTAGGCCACTAAGGAGGAAAGAGACTTAATTAAGTAGTGCCGTTAATCGGCATCACACTACTAATTTCTCTGTCTCTCTTAACGCTGGACTAAGTGGAACTTTTCGATATTGATTTTCCAGATGGCCGACCAGCAAGGCGATAACTTTTTTGCGTCTTATATTCGTTCTTCGGAAAATAACGAAAAGGGGAAGCCCAGAGGGAAAGCGTGTCCAATGTGTGCGAAGGTACTGCACGACAGTAGTATGTCGAGGCACATGGCATCTCATATCAAACCACATGGGTGCACCATCTGTGGTGCCAAGTTTGGTAGGCTTTACCATCTAAATCGTCACATAAGAACTGTTCATAGGGACTGTACGCCAAAAACATGAACTAAACAGTAGGGTATTTTTTAGATCTTGTTAAAACCCCATGAGGGTGGGTGATTCCAATTGTATTATGCAGGTTAAAAACCATATCCCAGTTGGCGATTACTATATTGTAATTGACCGAGCTAAAGGTTTTAGTACTTGACGTCCAAAGATCATGAATGTTAAACAGAAAGATGTTTCCTACAGACTGTTTATAGGGTAACGCGTTGAAAATTTTATTTCGTGGAACCCTATTTTTTTTATGACGGGGAAATGTTGGATTTGGTTTTACTCATGAAACAAGTCTCTACTTGCATATAAGTAGGTTGCCGTTAATGTATGTCATTTGTTCACAAATCTGTCAATAAAATGCAAGAAATATGTTGCAGTCTATCATGCCTTTTACTGTGTGTTAATTTTTGTCTCGTTAGAAAATTAGTTTTAGGGTCACTAATTCCAAGGTAGAGCGAGTCAAGGGGGCTTCAGTACTGATTTGACGACCGTATGTATTCATATCGATGACCAAATCTGGTTCCGTCTAGGGAAAATGGAATTAAGGAATACTTATATAGGATTTAGTAACAAGTCTTAAGTGTGCAGTTCCTCTATACTATGCGTCCGCTTTATAGCATGAAAGAAGTATATGAATGGATGAAACTTTAACTGATAGGGATTTATTTTCGGCTCCCTCTTACAGGTTGCAGCCTCGCCCTATGTGATCGGATTTGGAAGACCAATAACCAAGTCAAAAATACCTCGATCGCCTTCAGGAATGAAAGGACGGTACGAATGTCATGTATGCGGCAAACTATCCTCCCAGTTGGGCCACTTGCAAAAACATTTGCGAACCCACACTGGTGAAAGGCCGTACAGATGTAAATATTGCGATCTATCGTTCTCTGATGGCAGCAACTGGAGGAAACATGAACGAAGACACCACCCGGAGTTCTTTCAGGAAAACGCATCAGAAAATAGTAGATGAACAGTTGAAATGTTACCTAGCTCTCAAAAAATAGATTTGTATTTCAATGGGAGGACATGTTTCCGACCACTATGGAAAATACAAAGAGTAAGAGTAACGTCCATGCCATGTTACATTCTGTATTTGGTTCGTTTAGTTCTGGCACCAAGCTTCTTTTGTGCTATTTGTGACTCAATTCTTGCCAGGGAGATGCGTCACAGCTCTCGAATGCTCTCCACTTCTATCTAGCTTCCATCCCACACTGGGCCACCCTACTTGAGTTTGTAGACGCGCGCCCTGCACGGAGATCCAAGAGCTCCTTCACATCGACAAAGCCTAGTTTCTCTGCTTCCCGGCGCGTGTTCGAGACCCTCACTCCCGTCTTTTAAGTATACCCCACAGCTGAGCTGACGATACTCAGGGTCCCACTCCATGGCTGGGTTTCCCTTGATAATTGCTTCTCTGCTTCCCCTTCAATGCCTGGAACCAACCTGCGCGGTATTAATGTAAATTGTGAAATTAGAATTTGTTCAGTATTTCTCCCTTGGCTGAACCACAGCTTAGCTCAGCTTGTTCGTATTGAACACAGCCATATGATCCCCTGTTTCAGGTGGCCACCCGAACATCTGAGGATACGTCGCGACGTGGCCACAAAAGGAAGAACTCTGACCAGACCAAAGGGAAAAAGACAACAGCTATCCCTGGTGCAGACGTAGATTCTGGAACTAGACACGAGTGCAACATTTGTGGATGGACTTTTAAGCAGACGACGCATCTAATTAATCATATGCGGACCCATCTGGGGGATGGGCCATACAAATGCCCTTACTGCACTGTGGCGTTTGCCGTTAAAAGCAGTTACAACAGTCATTTATCCCAACATCGAGAGCGCAAAGAAATACCATGAACTGAATGCAAACTACTATGTACACATTTCATGTCATAAATGCACGTGGAGTAATATATTATACCGTGTTATACATCGACCATGATTATCAGATATCTACCCACATAAATGTAGGAGATCAGGGTCTCACACTAGATATGTCTTTTTTTTTGTAATTAAAAGAATCCTTGGTAGGGAATGTCATAAACTTGATCACCATTATCCCGAATTGGCATTTTAATTAGTACGGTATGTAATAAGTTAGATTAGGCGCTCTTCTTGTGCTGAATCTAGAAAATTTGGACGTGGTTGTACTTCTATATGGGAGATTTCTTTGCCATTTCAGGAGAATGAAAATATCCAGGATGCTGATTCAGCGACCCTCCTCCCTAACAGGGCCTCCTTGTCTCCTCGTCTTCTAGAGGCCTCTCCCCTCCCCCAAGGAGCTGGGTGTCCGTATTGTGGGCGGGTAATCGTGGGAACGACGGACATGAGGAGGCACATAATGACCCACACCGGGATCAAACCGTACACTTGCTCAATCTGTGGCACCAAGTTTAGCAGAAACTTCAGCTACAGAAGACATTTGAGAGCTATACATAAAAAGTCCTTTCCGTCAAAAGTGACTGACGGGCATCTCATATTGTAGAACCAATTGGAAAATTTGACCAGATTCTTTTAGGTTTCCTCCCGATGATAAAGTTGTAGTTTAATGGCGTTCGAGAGAATTTATTGTCCACATCAAGCAAGTTCAGGCAGCCAATACCATTTTTATTTTCTCCAGCTTATTTGCACAATTAAACTTAAAACCAGTGAGTTGTAACCTCCACACAACACGGAGAAAAGAGATGTGTGTTATCAATGATGGCAAACATAACCAAATGTTGTGGGAGAGAACGGACCATCACCGGTGGAGGAAGAGGTGTTTAGCATTGTATTAAGTTCTTAGCAAAGGGGAAGTTGCACTATCATACAGAAAGTTGAGTTTGTGACTTTATTAAACAAATACCATGTGAGTTGCACGGACGTCAGTTTGGTTCTGCTGCTCTCCAATGATTCGTTCACTTTGGGACATATTCATGCTAAGGGCTTTTCAAGCCTGAAAGATCAAAACACTTTGAAGCTCCATTAAAAGTGCCATCCTGTGTTTCAGGTGGGCTCATCTTCAGCGCCTGACGTGGCGAGTGGATGGCTGAGATTCATTGCCCCGAACAAACAGATCCGAACTCCAGGCGATAGTTCCCCCAAAAGACACGAGTGTCACATATGTGGTCGCGTCTTTTCGCGTGCCTCTCACATGAAAAACCATTACAATGTTCATACTGGCAACAAACCTTATAAATGTGCCCACTGCCCTGCCGCTTTTGGCGATGATAGCAACTGTCGCAAACACATGAGAAAATATCATAGTACTTGTTAACTACGATGTATTAATTTTTAAGCGGGTCCAAAGAAGAGGGTTTTTTTCAACAGCTCCCGACTTTA
The DNA here is from genome assembly GCA_942159475.1 of Sthenelais limicola. NCBI lineage: Eukaryota > Metazoa > Annelida > Polychaeta > Phyllodocida > Sigalionidae > Sthenelais > Sthenelais limicola. Next base: position 114,624,619 of record OW804096.1, read on the forward strand.
ATTGAACATGTCCATGTATTAATTATTTTTACGGATGTCATTAATAAACCAATTACGAAGAAATGTCATGCTGTCCTTTCTTTCAAATATATTCTATTATTATTTTTATTTTATTTTTTTTTTTTGGGGGGGGGGGGGCGGTTGCGAAGGCTAGTTTATTTTTATTTACCCATTTTATTTAAGGGCAGTCAGGAATACCTATTTGTCCCTTCCTGTTGGTAATGTTTTTGATAGAAATAAAAAAATAATCATACCGTATATGGATTTTAATTTATGGCCACTAGTTATACGCAGAAATGAATCATGAATCAAAATGGAATTACTCGCTGCGATTAGGTAGTGAATGTCGTTTAAGAGGGATGGGCTGGGTAGGCTTGGATAAGCGGGTTGTGTTGGGCAGGGTCGTATATAAGACGAGTACTTAAGAGAATTGGGCTGGGTCAAAATGGAACCCTTGCTGCCCAGCTGCCGATATAATACAGCAAGTTTCAACACTCGTGGGCAAGTAAAACTGCAGAAATATGTATGTGTACCTAAATGTTACCCTGACCACTTTTTAAATATTTTTTTTGGCCTTTTTCCAGAATTTCTCTCCTGCTACCTCGATAAATCTCCAAGGCAATACAAAACGGAAAAAGCGGAAGTCTGCTGTTTGCTCATACTGTGGCAAAGTGATACAGAGAGCAGACTATATGCGAGCTCATATAAGAACCCATACTGGAGAGGCGCCCTACAAATGCCCCCATTGCTCGTTTGCTGCGAAATATAAACCCAACCTGAATGCACATCTGAAGACACGGCACAGCCAAAGCCTCATCTGATTTCCTATAGCTTATATCTCAGCCAGCTTGCATGCTGTTTCACAAGTGCACTCCTGCATCCGAGTTACATGAATTTAAAAAATACTTGTTTGCATCGTGCAGGTAGATATTCCTTCTCCCCTGGGATTACATATTGCTTATGTTCCCGGCCCAGCTAAAAATTAACAGAAGAATGGCTCGTGATGAGATCCCAGTTATTCTTGTCAGGAACTTGCTGTATACTCTTAGAGTGAGAGATCTTGCACGGCGAGTTTTAACTTGTACTTTTGGCTTATTGCAGAGCTTGCTGTCCGTGAGGCCAATGCAGCATGTAAGTGACACTAATAAGGATGTGTCTATTCTTGGCGTCATGAGATTTCTAGTGCCATCCACTAGTAGTAAAAGCTCTTCACTTAGTGGAGACGTACTTTCAACCTATCAGAGGCAAGGATTGGTGGTCACTGAAAACCATATACATACATGTCCTTATTGCGGGAAAAAGTGCAAACGAAGTGACAATCTGAAGGATCACATTCGAATTCATACCGGAGAGCGACCGTATAAATGTACTATGTGTAGCTATGCCACAGCCAAGAAATCTAACCTAAATACTCACGTAAGAAAGTGGCATTCAGCTAGTAATGACTATGATAATAATAATGCCTAATTGTTTTGAATATGAATTCCGAGGAGTTTGTTCGATGGTTTCAAAGACGTTTGAGGCGTACAATAAAAAAAATCACATTGCTAATTTCTCTTTAACTTTTAGATAAGTTATAGCTATTCAGAATCAATGACATATTTACAAAAGTTTACTACGATATTCTTTGCTAAGGGAATATATAATTATAAAAAAAGGTAATGGACGAATTATCCCTACGGGAGGTGGTTTAATTATCTTATAGACCTAGTATTTTCTTATGTGTCATGTTGATCCAAACAATTCTCAGTACGATAATTTTTGTAATAGTTTTTGTCTGCAAATCTTTACCACATATCCCACAATAGACGGACTGATTACAGAAGAAAGTTACTCTCTTCCTTGTTCTCCCGAAGTATCCGAATTCAGTTATTGGTTAGCTTACGTTCACTTCATTGGTTATTGAAGCCAGCTGCTTTGATATTGCCTTTAGTTTGATGCGTATTTTATCTCATTTCACACCGGTTTATTGTACCATAATTCCTTCTGAATAAATCATTAACAGTTAATGAGCATCATGTGATATTTGCACTCTAATTTAGAATTCGAAATCCTAAAGACAGCGGTCTATTTCTGGGTATGAAAAGTGATATTTTAAGGATTATGAAAATGTCAGTTCGTCGTGGATCATTTGTAGAGATTTATTTCCCTTTCTAATCCACATAATATAAAGGTCCCCTTTGAGGAAGGGCTTTCGTTGTATGCATTATTTAAGTGCGGGGAGGGGGGGGGGAGGGGGAGGTCTGAAGACATCACGTAGTAAACACATTGCTTCAATTGCAGCCATTCCTACTAAAATCAGTTCCCACGCTTACTAAACTTAAATCAAGGAAAAACTGCTGCGGCGACTTAAGAAATATGTTGATTTTTGAAATGTTATCTAAAGTTAAAACAACCTTTTACACTGCACTTTGAGTCCAAACTTACTGGGCTACTGCGTGATGTAATGGGAGGGGAGTGACCAGCCAACGGATTACACATAATTTCTTTCTAGTCTGTACTACTAGCTGCAGCTTCACGATCTTGGAATCTGGTACGCAATAGTAAAGTGTCTGATGTATTTCTTTTATAAAGTGTTGAAATAGAAACATCTTCCGCTTTTAAAAAACCTCACAAAATGCATATTTGGATAAGGAACAGATATTTGGAACTTGCCCTGACGGAGAACGCCCAGTGTCTTCTCGCCGCACGATTTTAAAATCCAGTTTACAGACAACAATACTTACACCAAGTTATTTTTTGCCCTTCCAGGACAAAGACAAACTGTGGGCTACGCTGGAACCCAAAGAAAGGGGTCCTTCAACGCCGAATAGGATGCCAATGTTCATTTGTAACTATTGTGGCAAGGAGAGTTCTACAAAAAGACGCCATCAAACTCATGTGCGCACGCACACCGGTGAAAAGCCATACATTTGTCCCCTTTGTCCTTATGCCACTGGGGACAAGTCAAATTTACGTAAACACAAGATATCCAAACATCGCGAAAAACAAAACATTGCCATGATGTAATAGGCCAACCGCGCCGGTCCTTTTCTTGTATTCCCTTCCCATGTCCACTCTTGGTGTTCACATGGAGGAGATTCATCTGACGCCCACCGATGGTAGCCTACCCATTTTCATCACAATCTTAAAGAAATGGAGAGAAACTCAAAGAGTCCACCTAAGGATAAACTAGCGAGCACTTTTACATACATCAATATAGCATTGAAGTGGCATCATAATTAAAAGCAGGGGGGCCGTTTTGTCCAGTGTATCTTTTTCTGTCTGATTATTCGTAAAATAAGCTTTCTTCTGTTGGAAGTATACCATTATGTGACAAAGGGCCTGAGGTGAAGAACCTATTTTGATCTTTGCAGGGTCCTCGGGTGCCAGTGATTAATCGCGCTGGATCCTCACAGTCAATGCCCAGTGATAACATTCCTAAGGGACACACCTGTTGGCATTGTGGACACTGGTCGAAATACAAATACAACTTACAGAAACATCTATTAATTCACACCGGAGAGAAGCCATTTAAGTGTTCACAGTGCAGCTATGCTTCGAGGGATCCATCAAATTTAAAGAAACACCAAAGGAAACATAGCCTCCAACCGTGGCCCCTTGGTGGGTCCTCATTTCATGTGATCAATCCATTTTCTGGGTCATTAGAGACTCCGTTAAATGATGTGGGGATGGCATTTATTAAATGATGTCCTATATATATATATGTTGTCATATTATTATTAATGACAATCTACCTGGTGGCATTGATTCAACAAAGCATCCCTCACTGAAACCATTTTAAAACAAATGATCTATACTTACAGGAATGTTTTAAGTTTGGATTCTGATTGAGCTGCTGTGGAAGTTAGCATAATATGCTGTATCTTCCTTTTCTTTTATTAGATATATTCAATGATTTAGACCGAAGCCTTAGGTTCTTATTTCTTAACCCTTTCCCGCGCTCTTTCACAACCATTTGTGGGCAGGACAGAGTTAAGTTACGGAAACTCGTAAATCATTAAACACGAGATGAAAACGTGAGGCAGTTTAGGATAGAGTGTAAAAAGTATTTTCGTTTTTGCAGGATCTTGAGATGACAATGTTTCCCGAAGGATCCTCCGTAGAGCAAGGGGAAGAGACCGCATTAGGCTTCACGTGTAGATACTGTGGACATTGGTCTAAGTACAGAAATAACCTGCGGAGGCACTTAATAATCCACACTGGGCAGAAACCGTTTAAATGCACGAAGTGCAGCTACGCATCTGCGGATAAATCTAATCTTAAGAAGCATATGAGGAAACATGCTCAATGAGTTGCCACTGTGGAAAAAATTGCAGTGTGCAACTTTTCATCTCTTCATCTCTCTTTGAATCAAATTCAAAGACAATGCTTAGGAAGGCGAAATAAAGGAAAAATGATATATCCCTGCAAACCGTGATGCGCCATGTTCATGTCTTAGAAACAATCAATTGACAATTCCATCTGGATCAGCCAAAAATTGTAGTTCAACTTTGTTGTATTTGTGCCCGGTAAATTTCGGGCTATACCCAAATGAAGGATTCGAAGTCCTTTTAAGTTGTGTTGGACTCGTAGAACTGTTGCAGAGTTTAGTTTGCTTATTGTTTAGCAAGTTCTCTGTCAAAACATGTGATGAATTTCTTTCCATTATCATATTCTGTTATCATATCCTTTGATACTCAATATTTCACCAATACTCCTGTTCTAAAGTTTATGCCGCACTCCAATGTCAGTGAAAAGAGATTTACAAAAAATACTCCTTAACAGTATATGGGCAGATCTATAGCTTGGCCTTCTCTTTTCATATTTGCAGGAGGCCCTCAGTGGAATAATTGGAAATATTTATGGTGGATTCCACGTTAGTAAACAGCCCCATAGGACATTCTTATGTGGAGTCTGTGGACATCACGCCAAGAGAAAAAATGATTTACAAAAGCATATGTATGTACATTCGGGGGAGAAGCCTTACAAATGCACTTTATGCAGTTATGCATCAGCAGATCTGTCAAACTTGAGGAAGCACATGAGGAAACACGCTATGTCTGAGTAGGAGTAGGACACAAATATCATTCGATCTCAGAAAACTGCTATGTGCCATCCTCTTTCCTTGAATGGCCACGGATCGATTGCCACAGTCGATGTCAAAACGTATTACATTGAAACATATTCTTGAATATTAGAAATATAGATATTTAGGATAATTTTGTTTCCATCTGGGATACGTTAACTTCATATTGACAAATAAAATATTTTATTTAGTCGGTAATGGTTGGTTCATAACATTTTCTTGTAAAATGTTTTTTCCGTAAGAATAAATGATGAGAAGATGTTACGAATGTTTTGGGTTTTCTTCCGAAAAGATCCACGTTTTGTTAGTTATCTTAGTGCACGTAAGCGCAGATAGTGAACGTGTGGCCTTTACCACTAATAAGAGAAGAAGAATATCTTTTTCCGTTGGTGACTTTCGTTAATGCCTCTCCTTGTCTGTGACGTTAGCGGTGCTAGATTTTTATTATCCATACATGTACCACGGATTAAACTAGGCCCGAGAATAGCAAAGTGATTATTTCTCGGAATGTAATGCACTTTACAACACATTTTTACAATCCTCTATGCCTACAAACCTGTTTGCATGAGGCTGTGGTGAAATTCACAGGTGAAAATCCATTTGAAGACGGAATATTCTCTGGAATGCTGAACTCCCAACTACGTATGTTTCATTCAACGTTTCTTCCTTTTTTCTTTTCTTTTTTTTTCTACAAATTTATTACCCGCTCACCGCTTGTATGCAAGTATTTTCTACTTAATTTGAACATATCGCCTCGGTAAAATAGGATTCATGAAAATGATAAAGAGTATATCGACATTCAACAAGGAATATCAAACCCAGAAAATGTTTAATATAGACATGGTGTATACCTCTCTGTTTCGTACTTGCAGGGGTCTCAGAGAGGATATGTGGGAGATAGTCATGATGGATTCCCTGTGGAAAATAAGACTCCCAAGCTATTCATATGTTCAATCTGTGGCCATCAGACCAAGAGGAAAGGTCACTTAGAGAAGCACATGTACATTCACTCGGGAGAGAAGCCACATGAATGCAGTTTGTGTAGTTACGCTACGGCGAATATATCTAACCTACGTAGACATGTGAGAAAACACCATTTCCCTGAGCTGCAGCTAGTGAAAACGCCAATTGACGAACATTAAAATCGGTAACTGCGAGGACAATAAGAACTATGTTATTGATATGCCTTTAATCAACATGTGTGAAATACAGTAAATGAGTATTTAATCCAAGGGAAGGTAAAGAAGGGTTAACGCTTGAATGGACTAAATGAGCAAAGATGTATAAATGTGCATGTCTAGTCAGCTTAACCTGTCTCGATAGATTGAAGCTATGTGTTTAATGTTTAAACTCTTGGCCAGGCAGCCCTAGTCATTTGACATTCCATTTTTACTCTCGTTGGGGAATTATGTTTTATGGTCTGAGGTTATTATCAGTCGTCAACATTCCTGCACATGTCTAGTCTTATAAATGTATAAATGTCCCTCTGGACTGTGCCAAAGGGCATGAATAGAACTATATCCCTCATGCAGCCAAAAACTTGTATCAAATCCATGGAGTGCATACTACTTGTTTTCATTTTGCAGGGGCCTCCAGGAGGAATACTGGGAACTAATAATTATGGATGCCCTGTTAAAAAGGCCCAGACTCAGAAGAACTTCACATGTACATTATGTGGATATCAGACTGTGTCCAACGCCTTACTGCAGAAGCATATTTACATTCATTCAGGAGAGAAGCCACACAAATGCATCATGTGCAATTATGCATCTGCGGATAAATCTAACTTAAGGCGTCACATGAAGAAGCGCCATGGAACTATTGGCATTTTCTTACCTTAAATGCGTTGCCAACTTCTTTCGTCTTCTTCAGATTTTACTTTTCTAAATAGAACATTTTTTCTGCGCCTTTCAGGATCTATTGCCAGAGCGATTCTCATCGGGTAAAGAGAGGAAACCCCCGGCGAATCGTAATGTCATCGCCCAGTGCCACATTTGTGGACACATACCCAATAGGCCTTTTGATCTGGTGAGGCACATCCGGACGCACACTGGTGAAAAACCATTCAAATGTTCTATGTGTAGTTTTGCGACGAGTGATCCTTCAAGTTTGAAGCGGCACAAAAAAAACCGCGGACATATCGATGGTTCGTATGCCCCTATCATCTGAAGAAAAATGTATTGTGAAAAAAACCCTACTAATGATGGTTCTCTGGGTGACACTAGGAGCCTTTGGATTGGCACTGTTCAATCAGCGAGTAGAGAATGGAGAGAGGTCCAGCTTTGGGGGCGCTTAACCGAGCTTATTTGTTTCTCCTGGTGTGAGGGGTCAGTAATGTAAATGGGGGAGGGTTGGGTAATGGGCGGCAAAATCCAGATTGACAGACATTGCTTTATACAGGGAATACGACCAAAATGAAAATGTCACTAAATTTAACATGGTAGCGAACTTTCCTCGCATATTTTGGATTGACCCGTGAATGAAGGAAGATGTAAGCAAAACGTGGACGGTTAAGTTAAGTGTAAAGATTGAGTCCAGTGTCTATTAAATACCAGTCTATGACGTCACTCGGCGATCATTAGAAACATCCAATGGTCGCCGATTGAGTTGGGATACTGAATGTTATAAATTTATTTTAATCAAAATCTTTAACAATAAAGTATATATCTGCTATATATTAGCAGTTACTTTTTGCAATCTAACTATGGGGGAGTCAGTCGGCCTATTGGATATAGGGCTATTATTTTATTTGGTGACATCATGGGGTAAAATTGCAAAGTACTGGCTGAGATTCAGTAAATAGATAGTTTACTTTAAGTGTGCACTCCTTTAACCTTACAGAAGAGGTTACTGGACAGGAGATGTAGATATATTGAGACCGATCACCAAGTATAGATAGATAAATGCTATTTTTGAATAGTATAGTGTAGGTAAAACATTTTAAACCTCTCCCTTGAATGGAAATTCAATGTTTGCCATGGGCCCTAATTCGGTATGGGGAAATTAAGTCATGCCTTTCGAATTAACCCATTAATACTGGTGCTGAAAGGACCATTTGACAGAAGTGATATATGGGGGGGGGGGGGGGGGGGGGGGAAAGCTTCAGGACCTCTTCACTTCATACTCGTTGATTATATAAAGTAGTATCTGCCCACCGATTGAAATGAATTGTGTAGAATTATTTCTTGCAATTCAAAGGCAAACGAAACCATGACAGTTCAACATTCCTTTCTGTGGTTTTTGCAGACTCCGCAGCCGGGAATCTATAACAGCACGTTTAGGATCCACTCGATGCCTAATGTCTACACCACTCCGGAAATGGATGGAATTGGCAGTCTAACCTGTAAAATCTGTGCACATAAGAGTAGTTCCAAGGCCAACCTACTAAAGCATTTCCGTACCCACACTGGCGAGAGACCCTATAAGTGTCATATATGTTCATATGCCACGGCCAACGCATCTAATCTGAAAAGACACGTCAAGAACCATGAACCAATGCAATTGGCTAAGTAAAGATATGCCGACTTGGAAGTTAATTGTCATGAACAAGCTTGAACAGATATCATTGCTGCATGAAGATTAATAGAATCTTATATTTTCAGTTTCAGTCTTTGTAACAGCTAGTTTCTAACCAGAAACTGGGAAAATGTATTTCATATTGATCGCTCATGAGTACCAGATTATAAGGACAAATAAACCAAAGTGTTCCTATTCGTGCACATGACCCATTCCTTTCTTTGCTCATCCTGGTCGTTCTTTTCTGAATCAGAATGGGAAAATATTTACTTTGAAAATGTCTTTGTCAATGGTAAAACGCATTTTTGTAACTTTTGCAGGATTGTCTGCGGAGGGGAGATCTGAAAGTGAAGAATTGTTGCTGCCACGTGTGTGGATATAAGTGTTATTTAAAACGTGATCTCAAAAAACATATTAGAACTCATACGGGCGAAAGACCTTACACATGCCATCTTTGTTCCTACGCTACGGCCAATTCATCCAACTTATTCAGACACGTTAGGAAGCATGCTGCTAACCACAACGTATTGAGTCCTCATTGAACTGGGAACATGTTAGGACAGGAAAACGATGTCAGTTCACACCTGTGACAGCAATGTTCTCGATATTCAGATCGCAATTGAAAATGTATTCCCTTTATTTGGGAAATGGTTCATTAGTATACCGTATATTACAATGGTTATGAAAAAATGGTTCATGTGTATGATTTGATATGTTTGAGGCAAATGTATTATGACTATCTACTGACATAAACACCTTTAAGGATTGTGATACCGTTGTTAACCTTAAACGCGATGTCTGATAAATATTTCTCAAACTTTGTTTGAGCTAAAACTGAAAGCCTGCCTAAATGACATATGTGATGTGTTCTAGGGAAATGAGTCGCAAGTCGCAAAAAATGGATTTTGAGATATTATATTATTTGAAAAGATGAGATCAAGCCGATTCTAATGATAGTAAACAGTAGGACATTTAATATGCATTCCTATATTTTAAGTGTTATGTTTTTATCATTTAAAATAAAAGTTTGCACTATTTTGGTGTGAGCAATTACTAGGAAAGTAGCTAAATATATTCATTACGATAACCTTAGAAATACATAGATATATTTATTACACTCCTGAAATTTGGTACATGTATTCAGGCTACGAGAGGCGTTAAGCATTCCAAAAGTTAAAACATTCCCACAAATATATCCTGTGAATAAATCACTGAAAAATAACAATTTTGCGACTTGTGACTCATTGTCCTAAAACACATCACATATTATAATGAGATATTATACCGGTACTTTAATTATACGCAAACTAGAATAACCTCTAGATTTCCTGGAGATTTGCATAAGACTTGTGTTTTATTCAGACTAAGTTCTCTGTATTTAGATACTGATTTTTTGTTCGAGGGTGTGGTGTGAGGCAGTAAATTTTGACAGTCCCCTCAGAACTTGACGAATCTATTTTTTTTGTTTGGGAGCATAAATTTGTCCTAGGTGTACATGATTGTTCTAATAAAGGTTTATTGAAGAATACAATACGTTTTAGAGTCATCATTACTATATTCTTTAATGTTGCAAGGAGTAATAATTATTGTATATGCCCAAGAGAGGAACATTATTCTGGTCATAAAGCGTAGGCTAATTAGGGTGGAGAGGGCATCTAACCATTTCCTTGCGAATTTAATTCATTAAATGGATACCCTGGTTACTATACTTTATCTACAAAGGGGGGCTTTCCCGGGAAAAGGCAAAAACACACCAGGAACACCTCCAGTCAGGAGAAGTTATATATATCGCCATATTTCCTTAGATAAATAAATGATCGATCAATTATACACTGAGAGCTTCCACGACCGATTTAGTTTACCCAGACGCCGAGCGTACTCCCGGCGATCTACAATATTAGATTAGAAACAGTATTGTACATAATACATTGCCCAGGATGACCAGCTGAGTTTACATCGGGTGCACGATCAGTGTTCAAAGGTTTTTAAAGATGATACATCTTTCTTGTACCTTTTGCAGGAGCCACACGCGAGTCCTCAACTAGAGACTATGATAGAGAGAATACCATACCCTGGTTGCGATGGAAAGATGTTCAAATGTACTGTGTGTGGACATAGTTGTAAGTCTAGGCATAACGCCCTTAAACATGTCAACATCCATAGAGGGCATCGACCGTACAAGTGTCCAACGTGTGATTATGCCACTGGTGATCAATCCAACCTGTTGAGACACAAGAAGAGGTTCTCCCATTTTTTAATACCACAAAGAGACACATGGCAGTGGGAGCAAAATCAGACAACCAGCTGATGTGTAAGAATTCAGAATTCTTAACACTTCTTGAAATACACATACATGTATGTCTATTTGGAGGAAGAAACCATCTTTATTGCACTTTATAATTGACGTCTATAAAGACGACTCAATCCCGACCTTAGACAAGCTCTGGATAGGCCTACCCAGGTGGACAGTGGACACCGATTATGTTTTTGAACACGGGAATGATAATTGATAATATGTTCCTTTGCTTAAGTTCCGGTGAATAATACACCTAAGTCCCAATGTAGGATTGGATATATATCCTCAGCTTGCAGCAAATAAAACTACCTATCTCTACGTACGTCAACAGGACAGCCGTATGACACGGAGTGGACGATACAATACACATATCCTAGAATGGTTTTCCTTTATCGGTACACTTATTTGCAGTTGGTGATAACAGATAATTCATCTATATTTTGCTAAGAATGTTTTAAGTTAAGGCCGTTCATGAACGCCCATCCCCAACTCCTTCGCTCTAATACCATAAAAGTGTTAGTGTTTTCCTTTCAAAGCAGCCTGAGCGATGCTCTTGGGAGTAACTTAAAATGCTTGCATGAGAGATTTTGCTTACTATTCTTTTAACAAATCTATGATGTCCTTTATTGATAGATTGGGTTACTTGTTTTCAATAGAAATTTGTACTTGAAAGCACACACGTATCTAGGTGTTGCCGTACATCTGTAGGCACTATGCTCTCATCAAAGATTTTGTATGCATGTCTTTCTCAAGAATCTCATATTTGCAAACATACCTCTCCGATTATGATGTATATCTGTGGCAGGAGTAGTTGCTAGACAGTGTATTTATTTCATTTGATTCCCTTCCAACAATATACATTAATTTCAATTACATTATTGAAGTAGTAGAGCTAGGGGTGTGATGGTCTTGTAGTTATCTTTTGAAACGTGCTGGAAATATTCATCCTGACCATTAAGATCTTTATAACCTGGCTCAGAATGATTGGGTTGTATCTTCGTGTGCTTTGTCTAGTTTCTTGAAATGTTTTGTGCTTTGATAGTTTGTGGGACAAACGCTGTCCAGCATGGCTGTTTTTATCTTTTTCTTTTTTTACAATCTACAATTAATAGCGGATTACACTTGATGATATCTGGTTCTTTGCCGCTCTTTTACAGAAACGCCTACACGGCAGGAAAATATCGAGGCATTTTTTAAATCTGGTAGATCGACCTTCGGGCACGGGCCTTGCTATGAGAAAGTCATTTCCCTGCCTCATCTGCGGGAAGGTCAGTAATTATAAGAGAGATCTGGAGAAACATTTACGGACGCACACGGGCGAGCGGCCGTACAAATGTCCAAACTGCAACTATGCCTCGAGTGACCAGTCGGCCCTGAAAAAACACCAGAGAAAATATTCCCACTGTGGACTCCAGCTCATGAGTCGGTAATATATCATCGGAGTTACAGCCTGGCAAGAACCTGTCCCTGACTGTAAAGTAACGGCCTCATCAGGACCACCTCAAGTACAATTATGCTCGCTTAGTGGAAGAAATTTGCCCACGTTAAAAAAACTAGTCTACCAACTTCAACAATTGAACATAGAACATAGTATCATTACATCTTGATCGACGCCAATATCACAGCCACAGTGAGTGGTCACAGGGCAAACATATTTGCATATCATTCGCAAGTTTCAGAGCATTCATGGCTTCCAGTCTCTTAAAGCAAATAAATATATATTATACAAACCCACTGCTACCCCATTAATGATTATATAAGCCACGTCAATCTATGAACAGTGACTGATGGGCTGTAGTAGAGAAATGTCGCATTGGAATACTTTGTTATATTCAGGAACTGGAATTTTATGCGACCAGACTGACTGAAAGTCATTATATGAAGTTTCTTCCGATTCGACCACCAATTAAGAGCTCCCTCATTAGGTCTTTGCTGGAAATATTCATCCTGGCCATTGAGATTGTTATATAGACTAGGCTCCGTCATACTTCTCAGTTGTTATCAGAGAAAAATGGTATTAGTAGATGTATTTTACAAAAGAGATTTTCCACTTTACTGCTTTTAGTTTTTTTGTTGTTTTTTTAGGCGTAGGCCTAGAGTAGAGTAGGCCTAATTGTTGTTGGAGTTCCTGAAGTTTTTTTAAAAAATGGAAAGCCCGTTTGAATAAAAAAAAAAATAGGGTTTGTAATAAAACGTGTGTTGTGTTTTTCTTTAATACCTCCACGAGCTGTGCTAGGAGTGATCACACCCTGGTATGAGAAACTTTTAGATGACGATTCATACGATTCGAGATAATTTCAGTGGTCCATTTAATTGCACATTAATATAAATACAAATCCAACGCCCACTTTATCAATAGCACTTTAAATATATGAACGATTACACTCTTCAGATAATTTCATTTATATCAACTTCGTTTCTTAAAATTTATTTCTTACTATTAGAGATAATAATCAAGACAGCACATAATTGTTTGTATTTACTCCCTTAGATAAACCAGACTAGCGTTTAAAAACAAAATGTGTTTGGATTCTATACCGATGGTTATCGAATAACACTTCTTAACAAAGTAATAACGTCAATTATGAATTTCGAATTTCTGGCTTTAAGTTTTCGTGAAGGTGAGCATTGCTGCATCTAAAAAGGGCCCAAGGTTATTATGGAACAAAGGACAAATTTAAAGAGCTTTAAATGTCCCAACTAGATTTAGTACTATTATTACCTAGGAGAACTTTCTATCCATTCGATATGAGGTCTTCTAAGTGGATTCTGTAAATTGAATTGATCGAATTTCTGATAAAAATAGAAAACTGCAATTTAATTGAGATCTCTTCTGGAATTGATTTCATAATTATGTATGATACTGTATCGGCACCTTCTAAAAGAAAAATTGTAAACCGCTTTACTTATGCAGCCTGATGTTGGACACAAATAGACAACCCCCCACACACCGACATAATACGCTTGGCCAGTAAAGTACTTACACAGAACTGTACAAGAGGTTAGAACTACAAGTGTGATTCAATGGCTTGAGTTTATACTTAATTTTTTTATCCAACAAGCAGCCGCAGGTGCGTTGGATGCAAAATTAAGGGTAAACAAGAGCTTAACCTTGAGTACAGTTCTTTCTTTATACTACGACTTGGAAATGATAGAAAAATCATCATTCTTACGCTTGTAATAGGCTAGCTAGAAGTTTTTCTTAATGTGCCTCGCTGCTGAGTAAGTTCCATCTCTGATTGGTCTGACGTCATCAATGACGGGGATATAGACCAATCAAAGATGGAATTGGTCAATAAAAGTCAGTAATTTTGATACTGTCTGGGCCGCGGGAACCATGTATATTATATTTACATTTCAACATTCTACGAATTCATTCATTTCCTATACAATTTATGGTATTATATTATGGTATTCTTTGGCATATTGAGGACTTCATTTAGATTATGACGATGTAGATACCAGCACCCACCATCTTCTCTACACCCACTTTTTAAATGGTAGAATAACATTATTATATTCTATGAAATATTTTTTTTAATTTGCAGGCACATTTTAACGCTTTTGGTGAGGCAGTGGTCATAAAGCCAGAAGAGCATGCAGCAGACAACATCGATGATGAGGACAAGGTACCGTGTAGCACTACAAGTGCTACTGAATTAGAAAGGTTAATGTCAATGGATGATCTGACATCTGATGAAGAAATGCGAGTTAACATAAAGAAACAAAGAAGTCATAATACAAACAAGAAGACAGGTCAGGTAATTAAATGGAACAACAATTACTGATATCATTTTTTATGTGAATAGCATGGTTTCCGAGTTTTTGACACCCGCAAATATTATAAATAATTCACAATTTGAAACAAGGTTAAGTAGATCAAAACGGAACTAGGAAGGAAGCCAGCCCAAGTCAAAAAGAATTCTAAACATTAGCTAACCGACATGAAGTGATATAGCAGTTGTTTGGGATATTAAAAAGAGCTATGACCTATATAATAACTGCTACATCAATGCTCCAACATTATGGTAGCACTCAGGTAATGTGAAGTAACTACTACCTAACAGCTCTACTAGTGAGGTTCTGGAGAGAAGGAGCTTTGACCTACATCTTTAGCAGTAATGTTGCAGTGAGGCGTGTGAGCTAACGGTTAGCTCACAGCTCTAAGAAGGCAGCAGCAGTGAGGAGGAGCTGTGAGCTAACGGTTAGCTCACAGCTCTACTAAGAAGGCAGCAGCAGGCAGGAGCTGTGAGCTAACCGTTAGCTCACCGCTTCGCCCAACAGCTCCCTAACCACTCAAGTGGTGAACCAACCGTTAGCTCACCGCATGGCCTAACAGCTCCTTAACCGCTCACAACTCCATATCTTGTAGGGTCCCCAAGCCTTCTCTGCCAGTCCTAAGCCACGCCCTATAATGCTAACAGCTCACTTCATTTGAATACAAAAATGTGAGCTAACCGTTCAGCCTAACAGCTCCCATTATTTTGCCTTGGGAGGTGTTGAAAGATAAAATGGAACCCTACATAAAAACTCATTATGTATTTCATCTCGTACAAATATTATTGAAATATGAATCTCCAATCCCTTTTTGCTATTCAACAGATTATAGCAAGGTTCAAGGAGTGGCTACGTTTCGAAAAGAATATCAAGTCGGACCCCAAAGACATCAAGCCAATCCCTTTGAACCACCTTATAGGTAATTACTTGTTGACAGCGAAGAGACAGGACGGAACAGATTTCGAACCAGATACCCTCACCTCCATTCATCGAGGCTTTGAGAGGTAAATACTTTTATAAATTGTTGTTTTTTTACCTTTATTTCTGTAAAGTAGCAACGATTTAATGTTATTTCCATATATTAATGATATATTATATCTATCAATGGCAACACTTTACTTTTTTTAATTTATTTAGATATTTGAGGGACTGCGGCTATAGCGATAATATTCTTACAAGTGAAAGGTTCACATCTTCTAGAGAAGTATTAGACAGAAAGAGAAGGGAGTTAAAGGCGAAAGGACTTGGGAATAAACCGAATAGAGCTGAGACAATAAATGACGAAATGGTGGCGAGTTTCTGGGATAAGAATTTGTTTGGCGACGACTCTCCCAAAAATCTGCAAGATACGTTGTTTTATTTCTTGACCTCGGGAGGGTGCCATGAGGCCAGACAGCTTTGCTGGAGAGATGTGGAATTGAAAACAGACAAATGGGGTAGGAAATTTTTAGAATTCAATGAGAAGCTCACCAAGACCAGGACCGGGGAATCCGGATCAAGACAAACTTTTAAGCCTAAAATATACGAAAGTAGAGATGGAAACAGATGTCCCATTCACCTGTACACCAAGTTCTCTTCGAAAAGGCCAATAGAAATGTTAGAACCTACAAGCCCCTTTTACCTGGCCATTAAGCTGGGAGTAAATTCTGAATCTGATGTTTGGTACAGAAATCAGCCTATGGGTAAGAATACATTATCAAAAATCATCTCCGGTATTGCCAAAGAGGCAGGGATCGAATCAAAGGTAACAAACCATAGTGTTCGGAAACGAACCAGTACATAAACTAACCAGTGCAGTCAACTCTATCCACCACAGATGCCAACTCGGCCCTTCTGATTCATATAAAACTTAAAATAAAGATTACATCTATATAATGCCCACCCTCTATCCCCTCCGCTTTCTCAACTTAATATCATCTCTCTCAGGCTTGATCTCTCTCCAGTGATCCATGTACATATCCATCCTGCATGTTACTATCTGTTTACCTCTCGATCATCTATACATCCATGTAGCCTACAAATATATTCATGCACTGAGAATTTTTTATATAACTAGGGCCTATAATTATATTTTTTGATATGCAGGGTTTTTTTTGTTCTCATTAACATTCGGGTATGCTCAGTGAATCATTTCTAGCAAGAATAATTTTAATTTTTAAGAAAATAAGCCCCTTTATATCTGCTGGTCTGATGGCCTCATATACAGGGTGAATTAAAGTTATTGAAAATGATCTGGTGATCTTGGTCTGGTAAGTCAAAGATTCTCGATGGGGTCACTTAATAAAATTCTAAAATAAAATTAACACAAGGAGTTTTCAGTTGAGTTGACTTCAATTCCTATTAATTCTCATCACTATGCTTTATTTCAAGGTAGACCTGACGTCACTCGTTGGTGCCCTTTTTTGTTGTACATTTACTTGAAGGACAAAGAAAACGTTTAACTATTATTTGTATGGGACATTCAGACTTAATATCAGGCCTGCAATGTTCAATGATTTAGGAACAATGTACATTGGTTCAAAGATAAGCAGTACGACAAGGGGAGAGTGCCAAATCAACAATACAGAAATTGGTCAAATTACCCAGTTCCCGTCGAGTATTCACTCTCCCTAAGGAGAAAGAAGAAAAACAAAAATTGTTCTCACTGACTGAAAAAGTTACAAATAGAGACCAGTTGTAAATCTAGCAGAGGCGTGTTACCATACCTCGATCAGCCAGTGTCAAACACACTGCTACACACACCCACTCTACAGGTAGGGAACGGTTTAGCCATTTGAAAGTTATCCTGGTTACAGTATTTAACCAACTTGTATCCTAAAGTCTATTAACCAACTAAAGTCTATTAACCAACCAGGTTGCGTCATGCGTAACCAGGGATACACTAACTGATCATGTGATCCGAACTGCACCTTTCAAACTGATCATCAATAAAGATATGGTCAATATTCATTAAGAACCCAGAACCAAATGTAAGTGCTGAGGAAGTATTATTTTAGGTTCAGATACATTGAAGTAAGTGTTCATAGGATTTTCTGTGCAAACCTGTTTGCTTACTACTAGGATTACAATAGGAATTTTATATCAAAAGCATACCAAAATTACAATGCACAAAATATTCCAAGCTTAATAGAACTTTAAATCCTTCATATACACATTCAATCACTAACAGTCATTCGTCTAAATCTCGTCACAAAAACCATCTTACACTTCAGCTCAAATATCGTCCTAAGCCAACTATTCACTGAATCTAAGTCCGCGACTGTTAATGCGATTAGATCTATTATGTCCCATGGCACCAGGCCGCCTTCTGTTTTTGTATCCATCTTGGGCTTGTCTTTTTCTGATTATTGGGCTGCAAACAAATAACAAGCTTTGGTTAATGTTCAATTAGGCCTAAACAATGTATTCATCCATAACATGTTCAACTCAAAATAGAAAATATACATTGAATTCTTTAAAAGAACGAGATAGCAGACATGGCGAAAACTTTAGAACTTTCACCGGACAGTTGAACTGGTGAAAAGGATCTTTCACCGGATCTCCATAGTTTTCACCAGTCCTTCAAATGTTTATCCATTGTTTCCTACAAATTTTTCACTGGACAGTCGGACCAGTGATACTAAAGTTTCATCAGTCCCACATGTCTTTCAACGGTCAAGGACCGCGGTCCGGCAGGTTTAGCCATGTCTGAGATAGACACTGATTTCAATCACTCATGAATATGCACTGATTTCAATCACTCATGAATATGCAACAACACACAAAGGAAATACCATTCGAAATGGCAGCAGTTACCTGAAAATATATTCTTCTAAACTTTGAGGATCAAGATGGTGGTTCTCTTCTAAACTTCTAGCGAGTTCGTTCATTTTATGTGATAAGACCGTTTCAGTCTTCCTATCAACCGCAGACTGGAGTTCTCCAACCTTTGAAGACAAAATTATGTAAGTTCTGTATATTAATTATTAGAAAACTGTGGACATATTGATGTGTGCAAATACCCTTGAAGGTTTCATATGTTGGTAAACTGTTCTCAATCACCATAACAAAGAAGAGCTGTTAAAACACTGAAGATGAAACATTTGGGTTCTCAATTTCAGCTGTTTGGTACCCTTTTACAGATTATTTCTAGGAGATTCACCTATCTTCCTATATTTCTTTTGGTTGAAATAAATACTTCTTATTCCATCGGATATTGCATTACAAATCTTAGTACTACGTACCAGACATCTAGATATCTTAGTTACATTATCCCAAAGCTATTTCATTAAGGTATTTACTTCAGAAACGTAATTTAATGAAAGGGAATCAACACTGCATTTGATCTCCGTTAAACATCATTTATAAGTTATAAATTCACAATTCACAATCTAAACTTCTTAAGTCCGATAAATACAATTTTGAATGCATGGCTTGTAGCTATGCATAGGCATTCGCACACCACTTCCTCATATAAACAAAACAATCAACCAACTATTTATAACCCTCTCACTCACCACCCCTAGCCTTTCAAACCAAACCAACCTCACTTCTCTCACCATCCACCACTACAGACCTACCTAAAATTTCCCACCCACACCTCTTTACTAACTCTTCCCTTCCCTTGTCAGCATTATATCGTTCATCTCTTATCTCAATGTCACATTTCAATCATCAACTTTTTATATTTACATTAATTCTCATCACAATTAATTTACTCATTCATCAATTAATTTATCTTCAATTTTAATTCCCATTTTATATTTTATATGAACCCAAACAAACATTTATAAATAAAACTATGTTCCAAGCCTGCTTGTCATCTTCTCCATATCATTTATCAGGGAGGGGCATAGGTGCTAATGCTATAAACCAACTGATCGAAAAGGTTATGAGGATCAATCGTTTAAACACAAAAAATAAAAGTTGATGGAGGTAAGAGTATCACTTTATATCATATTCTAAACAAGAAATGTTGGTGTTGATCAAGGAAAAATGGGGTTCCACCAATAGAACCATGCAGACCAGCCCCACCCCCGCTCCCCGACTTAGCGTGGGGGGGGGGGGGGGGGGAAGCGTTGTGAAGGACACGTTACCAAACTTTTTTGCAATACATTATGAAGAGAAATATTTTTTTTTTAAATAATTCGCAGCGTTTTTTGCGACTGTGCAAGAGCGGCCACTTCTCTGCTACTGACAGAAAAAGAACTTCACATATGTCACGTCTTCCTCATTTCTTCACCAACATTGCTGAAATTACAGAACTAATAGGAGAAAGTTTTCATTAGAATTATTTTCTCGTATTCAACTCAGAAAGTGAATTGCCATTCCAGCTTAATTTTTGCTAACCCGCGACTCAAAATTGTCTGGTTCGTCTCGATTTGACACATCTAGTCTACTGATCTATACTGACACAGAAATACCCTTTCTCCCATATCTTCCTTATTTAAAACCAACATTGAAAATAAAATACCTAATTTGGGGTAGAAAATCGTGCTTTTTCTGAATTTCAACATGTATTTAGAGGAGAAATAGTGTTATTTATTACTTCAGCGTTAGTTTTCCGTGGTGCAAATGCGTCTGAAATTCAGATGGCAGGATGCAGAGTTGTTTCCAATTTATACCCAGACCCAACGTTTATTAATAGAGCACCCTTAATGGGGGTGCCCATGAAAAACGTAAAACCTATAAAAGGTTTCCCAGTATGAGCACTCGTAGCACCTTCGGCAGGGGAAACCTTTAAAAAGGTCAGTAGATTTTTCAAACACATACAACAATAAGCAGGGGAAACCTTTAAAACGGTCAGTAGATTTTTCAAACACATACAACAATAAGTTATTTAGGATCAATATAATTGTCACTTACAACTTCCTGTAAAACATCATGAATACGGCTTTCCGGACCGTCGTTATTGAGCAAGCATTGTAATTCAAACATCGCATCCTCTAGCCTACCTAAGTGCGTAAGGGCAAGCACCTGAGAAAAGAAAAAACAAATTTAAACTTTCATCAATTTGAAACGAGATGGGGATTTATTTTTGTATAGAGTACAATCATGCTTATCAGAACATTCGTGGAGCTCCAATGGTTCACTGCAGATCACTGATTGTAATCATCTCTGAAAACACCCCACATACTGATCAGGCTACATAAGAGTCCCGGTAAGAGATCACTGATCATGCTACATAGAGTCACGGTAAGAGATCAAATGGATTATATTATGATCAACTAAACAAAAATGTGCAACACTTGATATGCATCAGTTCACTGGATATGCAATTTATCCTGGAGATCACGACGAACATCAAACATCGCATTATCATATATCATTTTACAATAATAAAGGACCGAGATATGCTCAAATAATTAAAAATACTAAACGAAAATATGAAACACGTGGCTTTTTTTATTATTAAAGCATTGCCATTCAAGACACTGAAGGGAGTCTTTCCAGAATCGTCACCAAGAAACCAACCTTTAAATTCGTGTGAATAACTGGAATGATACCGCTGGGGTACTCTCTTCTATCAAGGATTTCCATAGCAGCGGTAGAATCCCCCTATAAGATAAGTCGATAAACGATTATTTAATTTGCGCCATGGAAAAAGTGCATACCTATACTCCCCAAGTTATGTCATAAAGGAATAAAGGAGTGGTTTGAGTTTGAAATTTTCAAGAAATAAATCAAACATCGTTGTCTAGCCTCAAACAACTAGAAACATTGCAGTGAAGAAGCAAACTAGGAACATACCTGCTTTATGGAAAGATACACTGCATAGGCATATGTTCTACCACTCATTTTTTTGTCATCCTTTGTAGCATCTTTCAATTCATTTAGTAACATTTCATGAGATTCATTGGTATTCTGTAAAAATAACAAAAAAACAAATGGAATAACAAAACAAATACATTTGGAGATAATACATTGAATTCCGTACCGCAATTGATATCCCTGAAATTTTGGATCTGAATAAAACAAAATTGATGGGTCAACAGTTCAACTGAGAAAGGTTTCAAAGGTTTCGCACCAGTTAAATAATAATGATGGGTCGACAAGACCCAAAAGTAACTTAATATTAATCACATTATGGACTCGGAGACGGACGGAAGACCTGGATCTTATCCAGAGGCCAGTCTACCAATTTGCTCTGCCTCAAATGTAAAATTTTGACAAAATAAAGTATTCATCAATCAAACAATCTGAGATGTCCCGAAATTTCAAGATTAAGAAATAATACGATAACCCATCATATGAGATACTGTTGAAAGTTTTGATGTATACATATCAGTTGAGATAATGAAAACTTAAATTTAGTATTTTACCTGTTTACAACAAGCAGCTGCGAAGAGGACAAAACAGTTTGATGGATATTTATAACCACCCACTTGACGTTCTTTGACTATAGTCATAACATCAATGACATCATTGTACCGTCCACTCTCGAATAGAAGGTCCATCAGAATAGAGAACGTAGCAAACTGGTCATAGAACCCATCTGCTTCCGGCTACAAAAAAAATCTTAGATCAATTTGAGAAGAATAGTCTGGTCGAAGTCGAGAAAAAAAACAGAAGGTGACATTAATCGAATCACGGGAGTGGAAATAGAATACAGACAGTATACATTATAATCATTTTCAAATTAAGGCCTACAAACTTACGGGATACCTATTAATAATTAAATATTTTACACGTAGTATTGAACAATGAAAAAAACATACATCTTGTGTGAATAATTGTAGAGCTATATCAGGTCTATTCAGATGATGTAACAAACGCATGACAATCGGGCCAAACACGAAGTCGGAGAACCTGATATCCTGTCTTTGTTTCCTAAATCTAAAAAAGAGCAAACACAATTCTCCTTCACTTCCTTGGATTTACTGATGCTTTTTGTATTCAAATGAAATCAAGTTATTTCTTGGGTACTAATAATAGTTGTAAGTGCTGTACATATGATAATAATGCTGAGGTATATATACAGTCTTAAAAAAGGTCTCGATACATTATCAAAGCGTTCCACATATTGACATAATAGTGAGAGAGCAAATATACAAATCAATATGGCAGACCTTGTTATCATTTTGCTCATTGTTTTCAAATCATTTTCATCCGATGCTGTATAAAGCATACTCTTGAGATCACCAGTGAACACTGTATTGTCTTCGTTTTTCAAGTACTCGTCCATTCGCTCCCTGAACACACCTGAAGAATGAAAACAAAAGTTTAGATTAAAAAAAGTATTTTCTAGTATGTGTCTCTCAAATTGAGTTTCAATGATAATGTTTTAGGCATTAAGAATGTATGCACAAGACATGAAACTATACCTTGTAAATCCCCGATTTTATTTCGCATAACAGCTTGTTGCCTTATGAAAGTATCTAAACCAAGCTGGTCGGAGGAGAATAGTTGCTGGACCCCTACAACATAGCAAAAACAGCGTCTCAATGGAAGTATAATTCAACTGAGTGATATTAAAGTACATTTGTTTATCAGAAAAAGACAATTGATAAAGTACAATTATTCATTCAAATAAAATCTCTAGCTGAGGTATAGTAATGATAGGAATGTAAATTAAGTAAGTGACATTAAAAAACGGTCCACAGCCATATCTGATATAACCATTGCCCATGCCAGACAACTGAGTTATGAATGCAAATATGCATTTCCTTGTCCTTGATAATATTAATAATACTGTACAAGTATAGCCACTGACACAAGGGAGACATAGCATCTGCATAGACTATCGATGTATCGTCTCTACTCTAGGCTGTTGTGATTTTGTGTACGGTACCGCATGTACATGTTATAACTTACTCATTGCCGCTTAGTTTTTTAGTTTGGCAAACGTTTATTGATATTCAAAACATTAACATTAAATGATAAAGAGCCGGAGGGACTACGGTACTAAATCGTCTGGTTCGTTCGCACTGATTTTAAACCGCTGATAATGATATTATAAATTGTGGGTAGCCTGGTGTCCTGTGCACTCCGGGAGCTTGAGGAGCAGAGAATAGCTAACGTTAGTTCTGGACTCCCGGTTTTAAACGGGGAGCAGAGGAGCAGGGGAGCGCTGCGATTAACCTGGCATACTACAAGTAGTTAGAATTTCTCTCCCTGTTATTCCTGTCGTCAGACAGGGTTAGATGCAATTTTATACGTATAACGAGGGCGTGGATGATGTGGGAAGGCAAAAATCAATGGGTACATGCAAAGTTGTTCACCTTTAACATGTTGTCTCTAGCAATATTTCGCCGCAATTTCGTAATCCACCGTCGAAGTTTAAGTGTTGTTTTGGTCTGATACATTTCTGAATCGGTGACCAAAACTCCATGCCATACTTCGCCGTCTTGCATTGAAGTCATGTGACCGCAAGAGGTGTTGCATTTCATGCCTTAAATGCAAGTACTAGGTATTAATATAGGCCCCCCACCTATGTGCCCATATGTAAGGTTACCAATGTAACCATATATAATCTCCAATACATATATAATCACCTATATCTATATAATCACCTATATCTATATAATCACCAATACTTGCATGTGCCATTAAGTACTATATATGTACTATATATGTTAATCACTAAAAAGGCTATAGATATAACCACTGGTATACCCATTGGTCTGCTGTGTACACTATATTTAAGTTCCCATGTACCCAACTAACCTAAAAGAAGAGGATATGATCTGAGCCTAATATGTATCTATTGTAACTGAAACCTGGTTAAGGCAGAATTCACCACGGATTGTATAACCTGCATCCACTGTTGTAACTGGAATCTTTTGCCTGCTTACGAATAAACCAGATCCTTATACACTAAATCGGACTTATTCTTCAACGGAGTCCCATTGGCTATATGATACTTGTATCTTAGTCAGTGGTGAACACGCGTGGTATTATAATATATATAATTAAGTGGAGGACAAAATCCAATCCACTATTCTTTATGTTCTCGAATGACCCCTAGTTCGAAACAAGAGGCAGAAACCTACCATAGCTAGGGGCCAATAACCAGCTGCAACACTGCACATATTTTTTACCATTTTCACTGTGCGTTAAGCGGATTGGCTTAGCCAGCTTAGATAGGCGTGGCTTCATTCTGCCAACCTGTTAGTTTGTATCACCAACTCGGCCTGTCCCGAGTTGGTGGTCAGAACCTCTCCTCAGAGAGGGTGATCAGTTAAATGGCGTGTGTTTACAAACTACATGCTGGGCACATTAATAAGGGTATTCACCTTTGAGATCTCGTTGGTACACTCCTTCATGAGTGATTTGAACCTTGTCAATGTGATAGAAATATTGTTTTGAGTTACTTAAATGTTTGAATCGATGTGGAGAGCCTACATAAATGGCGCCATGTTTGACTTGAAATCACGTGATAGGAAGTGGGAATCGGGGAGCATTCAGTGAGCTTCCCTGAGCTCTCTTCACTGACATTCAAGATGGCAACTAAATTTGAGCGGGAACAAAGAGAGCCTGTACTTTAATGACTGCTCCCTTTGGAACAGGAAGTGCCAAGAGTAATCCAATGATTTTAAAATGGAGGTCTGGTTTTCGATTCAACTAGATTATTACTAAACATCCTATGTATTTATGGATTACAATGCAATATAAAGTATCCTAGGGGTGAGTTTTTACATCAGTGATTAAGTTGAATCTACTTTTAGAGTGTGTTTATTTGTGTATGTCAAGAATCGGACTTTCATTACCAGCGATCTCCTTTAACACTGGAATAGATATGCGAGCACTCCACCTCTGTAGTACCAACCTGTATGACTGAGTTAACATTCTGGCTTTTGGGACTTCCGGTTTATCTGGGGAGCGAAAAGGTGTCCGTCAAAAGGCTCGTGCCTTGTTGTCCCTTTTTTTCAGATTAACCGAAGTGTAGGAAGACAAGCTTTTGTCAAAACATCCGTGAAATACCCAAGAATAGGCTGGACTTCTGTTTAAACCATAAGGCTTAAAGTGTCAAGTGGATTAGGCATTATATAGTAGGCGCACGAGGCTAGGCTTCGGCATCTCAGTCGCCATATTGAATATCAACGGTTACGACGAAGACAGGAATAGGTCCTTAGGAGAGGGTAAAACTTCTTCAAACAAGGACAATAGGCGCAAAAAGTGAACAAGAAAGTGCACGGATTTAAGTTTGTGAGCAAAGAACTGGACTTTTACCGTATACAGTGAGTTTATTCTCATCTAGTTGAGTTTGCCGCCATAGACATGCGCACTCGGTTCTAGTTGATCACGACTAGGAAGCCGAGCGCCGCCATCTTGAATACCGTATCGGTCGAATGTAAATGCTTTATATTTGATAGTACAGGACAATACGAGTGACTTTGAATTGGCAGAAAGGCTTGATTTTATGTTATAAAGGCTTAATCGAACTCTCCAGAGATATTGACCTGAATTGCTAAAAAAATAGAAGTTGTGTGCACCATCTCTCAAAGTACCAGTGCGCAAGACAAGTAGGAACCGGAAATATAGACAAAACAATAACATCCGGCAAAAACTGGCAGTTTTATCGAAATCTAAACTTAGACAATTGAATCTAAGGGATTTTAATGAAGCAGAGTAAAGAAAGCGACACAAATAAGAGACGAAGAAGTGAAGACGGCTCAGAGATGTCTAATAACAAAAAACAAGTCACTGAAATGGCAGGTTTTTCGAATGAGGACATAAAGAAAATGTTCGATGATCTGAAGCTACAGATAGCCACCACGGCGAACAATCACAAGGAGGCAGTAGACAAAGTCCAGAAACAAGTGGACCGAGTTGAAGGTGATAACTTTGTCAGAGACAAAAGGGTGGACGATTTGGAAAAGGCTATGAAGCAACAAGCGGAAGAAATGGAAATAATGAGGATTAATTCGGTCAAGAAGAATGACCCTCGTCTGCTAGCACTCGAACACTCAGCAATGGGTGACGAAGAAGATGGGATTAGAAAACAAATCCAAGAGTTAGAGCTGAACCTGATAATCGATGGCATAACAAAGAATGAAAACGAGGACGGGCTAAGCTTGAAGGTAAAAGTTGACGACATCTTTGAAAACCTTATGGGTGTCATCAGAGGCCTGCAGTATGAAACGAAAAGGATGGGAAAAGGTCTGATGGCGCCGACCATGGTATCCTTTAATACTCTAGACGAAGTTAAAGCTGTATGGAGTAAGAGATCCAATCTGGAGAAAACTGTTGATGCGGAAA
The DNA here is from genome assembly GCA_942159475.1 of Sthenelais limicola. NCBI lineage: Eukaryota > Metazoa > Annelida > Polychaeta > Phyllodocida > Sigalionidae > Sthenelais > Sthenelais limicola. The sequence goes on from OW804096.1 coordinate 114,651,456, forward strand.
ACAAACGCCTTTTCTGGATTAAGAAGGACCTGCCGCTTGTAATAAGGAGGAGAATTGCTAGGGCCAGGCCCTGTGTGGCCGCCGCAAGACTGTCTGGAAGGTATAATGATGTGGCTAATGCCCACGGTGACGTGATTCTAGGCAAAAAGAGATATAAATTCAACCAACTCGAATTGCTACCGAAACAATTCACCCCGGCCTTCTTGGCAAAAAGAGAAGATGGAAATACCTTTGTTTTCTTTACAAGGGAATGCCCCTTGTCAAACCACTACGTTGCAAACTTCAAAGCTGGAAAGAGGTGGTTCAACTGTGTTGAGCAATATCTGGCGTATACCAAAGCCATGTTAGATAATGATATCAACAAGGCAGAGTTTGTGATGGAATTAGAGGACCCGGCGAGATGCAAAACATCCTTAGACGCATTTGTTTCAGACGAGGTCTGGGATAGGTGGGAGGAAGGCTTGATGGATACCCTCTCAAGAGGTCTGAGACGAAAAATCAGACACAACGAGCATATAGCCGACTACTTGCTGGCCACCGATGGGAAGGTTTTGGGAGAAGCTTCTCCATCGCAGTCACACTGGGGCATCGGCATGAGTCTACATAATCCTGAGGTGCTAAACCAAGAAAAGTGGACCAAGAATGGTAATCTGCTAGGTAGAGCGTGGATGGCCGTCAGAACTCGTCTGATAGAAAAGATGGAGAGAGAGAAGGCTGAAGAGGAAGGTACCAAAGTTTCGGCTGAAGAAGGCATGGACGTGGTCCAAGGGAAGGATTCTGATTAAATATTGGTTGTTGATATTGTTCGCGTTAGACCCTGTTAACTGATACAATGTATGTACACACAGCTGCAGCAAAGCCCTTGCCCAGGCTAAAATGGGTGAAAAAATGTAAACTGGTCAGGTATGAAGATGTAAAGCTCACAGGTGTCAACGAGATATATGTTAATAGAAGATATGGAGTTATGCTATGTAAAACAAGATGGCAGTTTGATGGAAAGTGTAGATGGGAGTCCCTGGTAAAAACTTTTAATGGAAGGGAATAACATAAATTTCTACTCTCTTAATGTAAACGGCGCAGCCAATATAATCAAAAGAAAAGCAATTTTTAGATTCTTGGGTTCAAAGAAAAGATCAATTTTTGCACTGCAAGAAACTCATAGCTCAGTTAAAGAAGCCAAAATATGGAAGAACCAATGGCAAGGTGTTTCACATTTTGTACACGGTAGAAGAAACGCCAAAGGGGTAGCGCTGCTAATATCTAAGGATCTCAATATTACTATACATAAGAAAGGGGGGGACGATCAGGGAAGAATAGCCCATATGGAGGTGTCTATCGAGCAAAAAATGTTATCAATATTTTCTGTATACTTTCCTACGAAAGACAAATACAAAGAACAAGTCGAAATGTGTAAGTCTTTAAGAAATATCATAGAAAGTAAATCGGAATATTCTACCATATTAATGGGTGACTTTAACCTTAACATAATGGATATAAATGACTTCTTGAACCTAAGTGAAAGTCAGCAGAGTAAGCTCGAAGGTTTGAGAAAAATGTTACAAATGATAGAAGAGCTTGATATGTGTGATATTATAAAAGAATTATCCGCGGATGGGACCAATATGAATACCTGGTCGAGAAAAGCCCAAAAATCGAGGCTAGATTACTGTATAATAGACGCGGTTCTTAGACCTGAAGTAACAGAAGTAGGGAATGAATTTTGTGAACATTCTGATCACAATATAATACATTTTGCGTTAAAATCTGATGAGCAGGCCAGAGGGCCAGGTTTATGGAAGTTTAACAAATATCTTCTGAATGATGACGATTATATTGAAATGATGAAAGAAAAGATTGTCGATGCAAATAATACAGAGGGTTTGAGCAGTTCCAAAAATAAATGGGATTATATCAAATTTGTAATTAGAAGAGATACGATACGCTATACCAAGCAGAAAAATTATGAAAAAAGAAAGAAAGAAAAGGAGTTCAGAAACAGAATGAACGACCTCTTTCAAAAAGGAGTTCTTGATGAAAAAGAGAGCCAAGAGATAGAAAACATCCAAAATGATTTAAAATTCGAGCAGTACATCAAAGCTCAAGGAGCAATGGCTCGAAGTAGGTCACAATGGCTGGTAGAAGGTGAAAAACCGACTGCATATTTCCTTAATTTAGAGAAAAGGAATTATAAAAGAAAAATAATATCACAGCTAGAATTTGAGGACCGAATAATAAACAAATCTGATGAAATATTAAATGCAGAAAAAGAGTTCTATCAGGAGTTATACAGTGAAAAACCTATGATTTCACCTGAATCTAATACCTTTATGTCTGAGTGTTCTAACTCATCCTTCGAGCAGTTGGATGTCCAATTGCTTAATAGAAGATTGAGTAGTGAAGAGATTAAAAAAACCCTAGATTCCTTTGCGAATAACAAAGCTCCGGGACCAGATGGCCTCCCAGCGGAATTTTTCAAACGCTTTTGGAGCATATTAGGCCCTATATTTGACGAGGTAATTTATGAATGTGTAGTGGATGATCGTTTGTCAAACGAAATGTACAGAGGTGTAGTCTCTCTTATTCCAAAAAAGGATTGTAATCTTAAATTAATCGGAAGCTGGAGACCCATAACCCTGTTAAACTCTGACTACAAAATAATCTCGAAAGCTTTAAGCATAAGGCTGAAAAATTGTATAGGTAAGGTAATAAATGAAGACCAATATGGATTCATAAAAAATAGGTATATAGGTTGTGCTGTTAGAAGGCTTGAAGATGTCACGCAATATTTAGAGAAAAACAGCAAGAAAGGTCTTTTTGTATCGTTGGATTTCAGGAAGGCTTACGATTCTGTGTCTTGGAGTTTTTTATATAAATGTTTATCTGATATAGGGATAGGGGACGAATTCTTGAGTTGGATAAAGCGACTAATGTTGGGATCGCAATCTTGTATTATTAACAATGGTTATACCTCTGAGTGGTTTAAGGTGAATAGAGGCGTTAAGCAGGGAGACCCCATATCATCGCTCCTCTTCGTAATTGTTGTAGAAAAACTCGCTGAAAAGATTCGCAATGACCCTGATTGTAAAGGTATAGTCTTCGGAGGTACTGATAATCGAATCATACAATTTGCAGACGATATGACTGTTATCGCCAGCTGTGAAAAATCGCTATGTAAAATGATGGAAATCATTGAAGAATTCGGCAGAGTATCAGGACTGCACCTCAATATAGGCAAAACAAGAGGCTTTAACATCGGGCAAATGGTCCTTTTCCAGCCATTGGCAATGAATATAAATTGGGTTAATTCCATGAAAATTCTAGGCGTTCATCTGCTATATCCATATAAAAAAGATCTGCAAAATGATATGAATTTTGAGTCAGCTCTGGACAAAGCGCGCACAGTTGCCACACATTGGGGAAAGAGAGATATCTCCTTGAAGGGTAGAATTATAATTGTCAACGTATTAATTATCCCTCTATTCTTGTATGTTGCTAATCTCATAGCAGTAGACGAAAAAATGATATGTGAAATCCAGAGGTTGGTAGGTAAGTTTATATGGAGAGGTGGTAAGCAAAGAGTCGCCAAGCATTATTTAAGCAGAGAGATCGAGGACGGCGGATTAAAACTACATGATATAAGAGCAAAACTAATGTCCGGAAAATTAAAATGGATACAGAGGATACTAAATGATCCTGATAGTAAATGGTGTGCTAGCTTAAGGAACACTTTCGGTGCTAATTTAAAAGAAAGGTTGAAGTGTAGAAGAATAATGATCATGAACGAGTCAAACTTTTACAAAGATGTATTCTCGATATGGAATAGATTCTACAGCTCCTGTGAACCAAAATGTAAAAAAAGTGTGCTATGTGAGTCCATATGGTCGAACAGTTGGATCAATCTAGAAGATGCAATATGTAATGTCAAGCTATGGAAGAGAAAAGGCATAAACAAGATAGAAGATGTTTTAACCAATGATCGAGTCAAAAACAAAAATGAGTTTAAAAGTGATTTCGGTATCAAAATTAATTATTTAGAAGAAATGAGCATAAAAGGGAAAATCCCTGAACGTTGGATTGCCATAGTAGTCAATGGAGAAATTGATAATTATAAAGAAGAAATATTATGCTCCATTGGGGAAAAACAGATTAACATTAGTAATGCTCACTTCAAAGAAATATACATAGCAATAAAGGCAGTGCTATATTCGCAGGAAGACAGAAATGTCGATTGGCATGTACGATTTTTACAGAAGGATATAGACATATCGAATATTGAATTTAAGATATGGTATCGTTTACCTTTTCTTTGCACTAGAAATGTGAGATTACAGTCCTTCCAATATGGAGTAATCAATAAGTTAACCGTTTGCAATGTCCACTTATGTGATATGGATATAGTTGTTTCTAATTTATGTAAGTACTGCGACTCAGTGGACGACCTGTTTCACTTCTTTATAGATTGTGAGAAATCATGTAATTTCTGGCACTGCTTAATAAACTGGGCTAAAAGAAATGTGTATTTGGATAATGAAATAGCTGAGAACATGAATGCTATTTTTATGATGTTGGGTGTTCCAAGCTTGGAAGAAAAATATTGTGTGTGGAATTATATATTGATATATGCGAGATTTTATATATACAAATGTCGTTTGTTTAAGGATAACAACTTGTGTTTCTTCGAATTCCTCAGGGAATTAAAATTTAAGTTGAAAACAATGCGTGACGGGGCATTTATAAATGCTTCTCACAAGAAAGATTGGAGAAGATGGGAAAAAATATTTGAAACAATATAACAATGTGATAGTTGTATCTCTATAATAATGTTATGGTGTTCCCTTCGGATCTCAGTCAAAGTTGTTCACTGGTTTAAGCAGAGATATAAAATATGATCTGGAAACATTCTCCTAGTCAAGTCGGCGTGATAACGTCAAATCCGCGGTCCTTTTTGATTCGTATTATATGACCCCCCTCACAGTATTATCGGGTCCGATCAATGGGTGCTAGACCGTTGGTGAACCTACGCCTTTTTTGTCGGTAATCTTGCCACATGATCTGTAAACCCGGACGCTTCTTATGTGTTGATGGGAAGAGGTGTTCTTGTAGTCACAATGATTTTTAGGTATAAAGCTTCAGTAAATGAATGGAAAAATAATAACTACTTGTTTGCACAGGTCACTTTATTGTCCTTTTTCTAATTCTTGTTTCTAAGTTGAAAAGGAAGCGATGTATCAAATGTAAAAGCTTCTTACTGTTGACTTTGTCTACTTTGGAAATAAAGACCCGGTGTTGGGAAAAAAAAAAAAAAAAACATTCTGGCTTTTGCAAAGTAGCGCCATCCATTCAAATATAGATGGCTGCGATCCCATCGCTTCATTAGCATTTACATCCCTAGTTTATTTACTATTGGAGTATGAGCAACATGGAGTGTCAATAAAGTAAGGGGAAATAAATAGCTATAAATTATCTTTGAACTTGAAGGTCCTGTGTTTGCCGCAGGCGATTTTATAATTCAAATTATTCATAAAAATATATCTTGCATCTGCAATCTATATCTATAATATGTGAATGCAGGACTTCTAGGACTGCACGCTTCCTGGATTTCCACTGCGACCCTGTGTCTCAGCAGCGGCTACGTGCATGGGTGCACTCTGAGTCTCCCGTGAAGCTCCGTGACTGACCTTCCTTCACCGAACTCCGCGAAGTCATCCGGACCATGCGATTGACCCTCAAACAATTCAATGCCATACGATATACAAACACTACACTGTTACTGCATTTGTACTGCTCACCTGATGTGTGAATGAATGAAGTTCCTGGTCGACATGACAGATGAGCTCTAAGCAACGACCGGCACGCACAACGAACAGCCATGCTTACGGTACGTTTTGATAACCGGAAGTTAATGGAAAAGAGTAAAACACCGTGAGCCTACAGCGTTACTACGCCCTGTCTGGTGCCTCCTCGAACGGATAACTATATATCATGGGATAGTGGAGCCGTCTCTCCACAGACCCACTCTCCCAGGGTGTGTGGCGGGTGTGTGGCCCAGAAGTAAATTCGCCCAGAATATCTTTTTTTCCTGTAATAAATTAGTTGCTTGTGACTACTAAATACGATTTTAACCACCTTACAAATTGTTGACTGATAGCATCGATATGTGCCACCCCCCAACACTCCCTCCGCCCCCCCCCCCCCCGCCCGACACTCCCCCCCCCCCCCCCACCCCGCCTCCACCCCAAATTCGGGTAAAATGCGGGTTTTTCGTGTAAAATGCGGCCTTTGTGTAAAATGCGGCTTATATAGTGCAACCGCCTACCGTCCCACCACCCTAGACGGAGACCCGGCCATGCACTAAACGTACGTTGTTTTGCTGCTCAGAAAGAAGGGTTGTCCAGAAAATGACCGCACAAGGATAGGAAAGTATAGGGAGCGTTTTGCAGGGTTAGTTTAGTTAGATTATGTTTGTTATCACCCCCCACCCCCACGATGCTTTAGTGTTACGGAACTAAAATTTAATAGAGATTGGATTTCAATGTTTAAGTCAATGCAATGTTCCCAGTCATGGAAAGTCATGGAATAATTAAGTGATTTGGTTTTCCAGGCCTGGGTAGTCATGAGGTTCTAGACAGGTCATGGAAAGTCATGGAAAATGAAATTCTGAATGTTAAAATTAAAATTCTCCATAATACCACTGTCAAGTTCTACATTTTGTTCAGCATGACGTTTGTCCAAAGTGACCACACTCTTCCACCGTTTTGACTTGTCCACCGTTTCTCCTCGCTGTTGGAAGGCTGTTTTGGCCTTGAATTTGTCTCCAGATTTTTTACCTAGCACCTCATTTGTGCCTCATCTCATTCCCCTCTCCTACCTCCTACCAGAAATGGGTGGATCGGACAGCTTTACTCTGATTATTGTGGGTCATTGAATTTTTCATTCAGGTCATGAAAAATCATGGAAAACTCATGGAATTTGAATCCAGATGTTCTATGGGAACCTTGCAATGTTATCCAAGCAATATCCGTTCAATTACCTCCAGATATCTATAGATGAATTATAAGAAAGGAGATAGCTAGAATAGTGCTGAATATTATATTCTGAACTTTGTATTAGATATAAAGGCTTACTATCATGTACCTTCCCTTGCATCTTCAATGGCTGCACCTCCCCCTAGACCCCTAGAATCGACGACTAACTAAGAAGAAAGTAATATTCAAGAGACCATTATACAATCTCAACCGAATCGAGATTACATATGTTCCAGTATATATGGAGTCATCGCTTGTAATGGATATCTCTCCCAAATACAGGTTAAAGCCGAAACACTATTTAGGAAACTCTAAATTTTTTTTTGCAAATAGCAAAAACATTATAGTCTTCAGAGTATTTCTACAGCATTATAATGATCGACATCATTATCTACCACCAGAAACATAAGAAAAGAAAGTCAGTTTCTCTCTTACAAGGAGGCAGCCATATTGGTGACCAACAGCGCCACTGGTGGTAATTTACGTTTATTGATGACATCACTGAACCACTAGGTGTGACTGGTCACTCTACTCGGCACATACATGTAAACAAACATTGAACTTACAAGTGCTTAGTAGTTTAAAGCATTGGTATATACATAATTATATGATGTATATACCTGCAGTGAGAAGGTTTGAATATTCATATTAGTATATATACACATTATAAATATCCTTAATTCATCCCAGAGACCCCTAATTTGTGAGTGCAAATCTCTCCCTGCAACTCAGAAACTGGGTAATAATGGAGTCAACGGCGGTAATGTTTTAACACATTCACTCCTCTCCCCTGCCTCACCCTAACCCTCAGTAGCTTTAACACCTTTCCCTGCATTTGTCAATGGCAGATATTTTCCCAGCCTAACCTTTTTATAAAGAGCATCATTCATTTACATATGAATATGGCTCAAATCAATTGAGGAAAAATAGGAGTGTGTCCATTCAGGCACTGCGGGCTATTGTTTATGTTGTGGGTATGAGGGTATGTGACGTCACTCCCAGTCACGTGACTTATAGCAATGGCGGCATCCATACAAGTTGTCTGCTATAATTAATTCCATGTAAAATTGCTCCCCACTTCTTTAATATGTGAGAATTACATAAAATACATATGTGAGGTCGTTGGGTACGATTTCCCCGCCTACAAAATGTTTACATGATATCCTATGAAGTTTCGGCTTTAAGAACAATTAACCCTCACTGTGCTTTTTGTCCTAAAAATGACGATATTATACGTAACATTTCCTTGTCGAATGCCCCAAAACAACATCATTGTGGAATGAAATACTGGAATGGATTTATAGTTCAGGATATTTAAACATGTGTAATGCGGGGAATATTATATTCCAAAAGAAAAATGGCGTAATACTTGTAAAGCCTAAAGACATAGTATTTGGGATCGAACAATCAAATGTAACTTCAAAGATTGTAAACTGGATAATATTACAGATCAAAGCGTTCATATACAAACAAAAATTGTTCGCGAAAGGTGTAATTGATCTATTGTCAACCTTTTACAAGTTAAGGATGAGGTCTAAAGTCATATTGTACTCTTTTGATATCAAAATGGTGGATAAGGAAAAAAACAATATGGAGAAGACTATACGGTGATATTAAGGAATTAATTTCAATACATAATTAATATGCTAGTGTTGTCCTTATTGATCCCCCTATCTCGCTGTATCCTTAACTTTTAATTATCTTCTTGCCATGATTTGATTACCCTTTGCTTTTCCTTACCTTTTTTCATGTTTTAGAATTGTACAAGCCAAGATGGCAGGCAACTGAATAAAGTCTTTTGCAAAAACAAAAAAAGAAGGGTGGTGGACCACTAAAGTCCTGCTAAGGGCCCCCGTCGTAAGGTCCAGAACCACTGCCCGAATTTCCACTTTCTTCAAATCACTGATCGACGCTATATGTGCAACAATCTCAATGTGATTATGCAAGGTCGTTCAGTCTTTTCTGGAAAATGTTACAGATCTAAGAGTGTTACTAAGCACCCTTCTCCATCCTTAAATATCCAGTGGTGATCGACCACTTTGTTTTTTCCAGTATAGATATTACTCTATACATTTTGTGAATTCAGGGAAAATTACATCATTTCATGATGAAACTGAATTGGAAACATTCTATTTTGTGAAGATAGGGAAAACACAGTAAGTAACTTCCTAAGTCAGCTTTATTGGTAGAATTTTTTAAGACAGTAAAGATGGTAAAAAGTGTTTTTGATCAAACGCATTTCAGCTATATTATGGTCGTCGATCAGGGATACAATGTATTCGATATAGGCTTGTGAGGTTAGCGAATGTGCAGGCACTGAGTACACAGTGTCCCGATGTGCCTTTGGTGGGGGCACAATGTGGCACATATTCTATTTTGTTTTTGTTTTGTGGGACCAATTCATTAAATCTGTACCTCATGTAATGTGTCAATGTCATAGTGTCAAAAATAATAACTGGAATTTCTAACCATTCTTATGAATTTTGTTTCTAATTCACCCACCCCATAAAAAATAAGTAATGGTTGATACTTGGTTTGAGGTATACAATCAAAGGTACAAAACACTTCAGAAATCATATTCTCAGAAAAGATGCCCGGAACCCAACATTTTCTGTATTTATGAAAAGAATGTTAGCACTAATTCTTAATAGTCAATTACTATAATATGTAACTAAATATACTCCTGAGGATGAAATCAAATATACATAGATATATGCAATACAGATTCTTCAAATTTGGTACATGTATTCACGCTACTAACAGTGCTAAACGCCCTAATAATGAAAACATTGTGAGCAAGGGTTCTTGTGAATATATCACATTGGAAAATAGCATTTTGTGACTTGTGACGCATTTTGTTGTGACACATCACATATGTTCATAGGCAAGATTGGTATAAAGGACCACTGCAAGGAAATATGTTAGAGGGTTATTATTATTTAGAGAACTAAGAGTTGTATTGTCTGACTTATATTTCTTTCTTTGTGATTAGGTATATCAACTGTTATGTGCATATTTAGAAAGAATTGTCTATAGAGAATTTTTGCTATTATCTTATAGCTTGCCATCTTAAATGTATTAATTGCTCCGAGATGACGTTCAAACAGTCAAATTTGGAAGGAGAATTTAACCTCTAGTCTGCCCCACCCCCAACCCAGACCACCAAGAATCTTAACATATTGTTAAAATTATGGTGGAATAAAGACCCGGTGTAGGGGGAAAAATTATAACATAGATTCAATATATCTTATAAGTTCCTTAAGATCATTATTTAATAACTGCTGTACTTTCATTCTGTTGAAACATATATATAATGTAGTGGTATTAGGTAGTTCCTCCGCGTTTCACTAGGTGGAACTACTACGTTCAGTCTTCTAAACTAATGCAGGCCTTAGTTCTTGTGTGTGTTACTAGTAGGGTAGCAGTCAAGTTGACTGCTATGCTTTATATTAATATCCTTATCCGAGGTATTGAGTGTTTAACCGTAACTTAAATATAACTCTGGTCCAAGTGCCTTTACTATTTTCTATCATTCGGATCCCTTTATCTGTGTGTAACCAGTCTTTTTACTATTTTTTATGTGACACCATGTGGCATTGACTGCCTAGAATGGTTTCTGGGGCTGTGTAGGTGACACAGTAGGGATGTAAACAACTGATTTGAGTTTGGAATAAACACAGAACGCTTGTTAAGCCGCCTTGTCGTCTTATTGCTTTGCTAATAGAATCTGGTCTGTAGTGGAGAGCACTACAAAAATATATGTTCAATTTTTATTCTGACAAAATTTACAGAATAGGACGACGACTTCTGAGTAGTTCTTCCAGTCTGCCCAGGAATTATACATACAATAATGATTGACATTTTATACCAACATTCCTCAGGAGAAGTTCACAATATTATTCTTTCACATACAAGCGGTAAGTGTTTCAAATACATCACTCATATTAAAGTCTGGTATTGTTATCCAGAAAACTAATTTTATTAGCATACCAATTAGACCTAAAACTAATGAATGATGTATAAGGCAATCTGAAGAATTAAAAAAAAGTAAAATTGTACGTCCAGTAGTATAGGAACTTGAGTGACGTATGCTAACAAACATTTTGCGATTATTTGGAATAAAAAAAGTAACACACCATATACATTATTAATAAAAGAACTGAATGTTAATGGAATTTAAGTCAAACGTAAGACCGGGATACTAATGAGAAAATTCCAAAATGTGCCCGATTCATGCAATAAACGATTTCAAATATAATCAAATAAAATCGCAAGAAACCATGAAAATGCACATGGAATTTCTTATGAGTGCATTTTTCTTGTGTAGAGAAATGCAAATTCATTTATATATTTACAGATTTCATCAAAGGTTCATCAAAAGTTAAAAGATGAAAGACATTACCCTTCAATACAACACAGACAGACAATATTTTCCAGCAGGCATGTTACTGCCCACAACCCAAATCTATTGACACAAGGATTCTGCCATACCACTCAACACATGAAGTTTTCCTATAAGTAACCAATAACAATTCGGTTGCTATATAATGTGGTTAGCCCCCAAATCACTACACCAGTCCCTTGTCACCATCAATTTGTAAGCAATTTTAAATTGAAATATTGCAAATCGGGGTTTCCGCGTCCTTTCTGTATGTCCGTCGATTTATCACCAGGAAGTAACATGCCAGAAACGAAATAAAATCTCCGGGGTACATATGAAAAATAATGGAGCAGATTAACAATTAATATGGCCATTATCCTAAACCATGTTTTTGGACACGTTTAAGAGTATACAACTTAATTGTAATACTGATACCAAGGGTTTGATGCCCTATATGTATAACATATCAGCACACAATCTATATAAAACTTAATTTTAATAATAATGATTTGATTCCATTATATTATTATGAAACAATTCCGATAAGGATGTTATCATTATACATGTACTATCAACTATCATTACTGTCATTTATATAAATGCTTCTCTACCACAAAGAGTACCTTAGATTTTTTTGGGGGGGACACAAAGTACCAATCCAAGCAAACATAGTTCAAGCAAGTGTAGGTATTCGCGGAATACGAGTTTGATCTAAAGTTAACTTCTTGGGAAGTGTTTCCATTCACTGAGATGGGTTTACCGTGTAAACGTTAATCTACTTCTATAACCACCTGATCGGCAATCTCGGAGTCTTTACCGATTTCCTCTACTTGGAGAAAATCACACCCGGATATTGTATGCGAATTTGATTCTTCGTCGACATCAACAATACTCAGAATATCATCAAATTCAGTGAAGTCAGAGTCAGCAGTACATTCACTAGGTGTAGGGCTAGGGGTTCGCGTATCCATCCTGAAATCCTCTCTAATCCCATCCTCGCCATCCACAGTGACATGATTTTCCGAATGCACAGAAGCTGCGACAGCCTGTGCTAGAGTGCCAATTGCTTGTCGAGGGACTTTCTTTGGAGATAACATCTCCTTTGAGCCTCTACATTCATGGTCATTTAAAGAGACGTAGAATATATCACACTTGGGACATTTGGCATGCGAATTTTCGAGGTGATCTTGGCAATCTTTAGACGTGTTGAATTTGAGATCGCATAGATGGCATATAAATTGTCTTGAGAACCCTCTGTGCACATATGAAACATGGCGTTTTAGAGTGCGTCTAGTTTTCAACCATTTTCCACATTCACTGCATTGATAACTTGGAATTCCCTCTGAATGCTCGGACACCACATGGTCGGTTAGCTCTGTCTTATCGCGACAAGTCTTCCCGCATTTTGTACAGTCGAGTCCTATGCCTAAATGTTTAAACAATATGTGGCGGCGAGCAGAGTCTTTCTGGGCAAACAGACGATCACAAATGCTACACATGTATGACCCGGACGGCGTCGTAATTAAATAAAATCCACAAGCATTTCTCCTTTCATTTAATTCTGTCGGCGAAGAGTGATGATCTTTTGAATTCGATATATCACACAGTTCACGGGCCTCATCCCCTACCATGACACCACTACTCATGTCCTTATCCACCTCTCGTCTGTTTGCCTTTGGGGTTGAGGTCGTCAACGCAGGAGACCCACCATGAAATTTACGTTTGGTTCCAGCAGACCTCGAGGTATTGGCGGTCGTGGGGGTATTTTCCTGTAGCACAAGATAGTATTTCTATCATTAGATATTATATACACAGGGATGTGATTAGGTAATCGAAGTATAGACTCGATATCAACAATAGATCGATAGCCATTCCAAAATAATGTTGCTATACATAATTAAAATGCTTTTATTGGATCTAATAGATCAACAAAAATAACACTTTAGCACAAAACATTTATTATGCTAAGATTAAGTTAAGATCGCAAGTTACTTTTATTAATATTTTGTAAATGAAAAAAGGAAAATCGCTTTACCTTCTTTTTTTGTGGGGTGCCCTGGCGGTCAGTACCCGGCTTACTCATATTTTCCGCTCCGGCCGAGGGATAATCTATGAATGCTACCTGTCCAATAACCTTGGAGTATTTCTCATACTCTTTACTGATATTAGCATCATCAGTGCTATAACTGTCATCAGGTTCATCCTTTATGTCAGCAGTTATTACGGTGGGGTCTATATACGGATTAAACCCATTTTCATAATCTTTCCAGAAGGAATAGTTTGGATCGCCATCATTTATAGTCTTCGGTCTCTCTTTGATGTCCACAAGGAGGGCATGACCACTTTTAAACTCTATGCCCATCACACCGGCAATGCCCGAAATCGTGGCGTCTCCTTCCATGTAGAACTGGAACACCTTGGAAATAGCACAAACCAGGGAGTCCCGGACGGCTTCCCGGGTTTCTAACCCAACTATAGGCATTATCCCCGATTTGGTTCCTACAGCGCTTTGAACAGAATACCTGGAATATATATATATTTATTATACGCGCATTCTATATGAGACGTGCTAAAAGTGGGGTGCTATGAAAATATTCATATAGGACGTGTCCTATATGAAATGTAGTTGCCTAAAAATAGCTCTGTTGTTATGCTTCGCGGAGCTTTGGCTCTCCGCGGAGCATGTAAACAAATCCCTGCGATCGGTAATCCACCCGTGATTCTGGTACTATGATTATATGATTATACATAATAAAAACCATATCATTAAATAGAGCATTAAATTCTCTATCCAATGATATAAGTTTTATTAATGTAGCTCAAGAAATGGCCACAATATGAACGTTTTAAATTAACAATATAAATAGGCCTATACTAACGAAGCTGTCAGCAGGGCTGTCAGCAGGGCTCTCTGTGCTTCTTTAATATTTTTTCAGTAATATTTGATGACATATGATCAAATTTCATGCACATATAATAAATATAGAATGGAACTCGCCGGCAATGATCGAAAATTTATAGGACTTGATTCGTCCACATAAGCACTCTGCCTACGGCATCGTGCTTATGTGGACGAATCTCGTCCTATAAATTTTCTATTATTGCCGGCTCGTCCCATTCTCTCTATATATATTACAAGATACAAACCATACAGAACAGAGCGCTAAAAATAGCTATTGGGTCTTCCAAGACTTTATCCAACATTAGATCTACATCAGCAAACACGCAATCTGATCTTTGATCAAAAGATGGATTTCAACCTGTTAAAACTAATTCACAATGATATCTACTTTAATGAAAATGCTAAAATATTCACACAAATCCCACATGGGGTGACAAGATATCCCTATAAAATCTTTTCTATACCACGGAGCTGGAATTTAGAATAAATATGAAATCATCCACCTGTAATTAGGCAAAACCAGAATCCACTAGCTTTTAAAAGACTAATGAAAGATACCTTTCTATAGAGCACAAAATGTTAAGACTTTCACCCAACCCTGTTGGATGAATAGTTATACCAATTATAAATCCCAAACTCTAATATCCGCTATTATCGCATGTAAAATGCCAGGGTCGAGGTGAAAACCAGACACATAGCCTGATCCCTGAAAATAACCCAGTTCATAAAACCTGGATAAATAAACTAAAAGTATTTAAAAAAATGTGTGTAGTTTTAATGCATAAATCTGACGCAAATCTGTTTAGTTGGTCTTTCTTTCCCTTTATAATAAAAGCTCGAGGTTGTACAGCAATACACATATAGTCCGGAGGCAGGAGGGTGAACCTTGCGTTTTGGGTCATACAATGTGTTTTTTAGTGATTCTAGTTCTAATAAAAAATCTCCTGATTCCAAATCTGCCGGGTACCAAGGGTACCACTCTGTAACCCTTGGCTTGAGGGACATTATTTATCAAGCCAAGGGTTACAAAGTTGGGTTTTTTTAAAGAAAAATATAAGTATTAAATTTAATCAACAACAAAAAATATTTCAACCTCAATATCCACCATGATTGCATAATATTGATAGAACATAAACTTTATAAGTGGAATCACTTATAGGCCTTTATAAATTTACACACTTGATCATAAAAAAATATGGTCGCTGAATGGAAACTTATTATTTTGAAATTCAATGATGGCTACTCCAAGAAGATGAAGAAGAAATTGGGAAGAGGGACATAGAGGAGGAAGAGTTCGCGGAGGAGGAGAGTAAGAAGAGGAGTAAAATTATTGGAATTAACCAGGGGAATTAAAGTGGCTAAGGTCACTGTTTGACTATATATCATTTAGAAATATGTTTGTAGTTTTCGATTACCTGCACAAGTAAGAACATTTGTGTGGAATACCAACTCTATATATTCCTTAGATTAATTGATATTTGTTAACGAAGAATGTGGCAGAGATTCCATTGAGGAATTCAAATCTGAGAGAGAAGTAACTTGACCATAAGGTGCTGCCCTCAGTGCATGGTGAACCATGGTGAAGTAGGAGCGAGGCAGGAGTTACATAGTGACATATCTACCCTGTCCCATCCAGCTGGTATCACTTAACTCATTAAGATGAGAGGCGTCGGGGACCTTCCCCTCACCAACCGAATTGTGTCTGGCAGTTGGGTAGGGTGACTCCAGCACCCTACGAAATTGGAGTTTTAAACTCTTAAATACACACAATATATGTAATTCCTACATTAATGCTCCCGAGTATACATTACAAATATACTAATCTAGAACATACTTGAAATTCAGGCAAACTTTCCCCAAATCGGGAGCTCAGTGGCATGTGTCACTTTAACTCGACGATTTGGCGTCAAAAGTGGCCATATTTATGGCCTATATAGGTCATACCGCTTAAGATTTTAACCACGCCCCCTTTATCTAGAACTGCCAGCTTTATACTCGACTCTGGTTCGATCGTGTGAAACTGCTACTTCCCGACTTCCAATCGACCCAAACAATGTCTCCAGGCCTAGGGAAAATGTATAGACTTAGGTTGCCTCCAATACAACAAGGTCTTTCTGGTATAATACGTGAGAAATAACCGATTCCCTGACCCCTATGCTAAAGCATGAACAGATATTTTACCCTGCGTACGGCCGCATGGCATCTTCGGTAACACTCGGCATCGCATCTTCGGTATGCTCCGGGGAAAAAATCGACCAATCACAGGGCGCGTTACATCAACCTTCAGCTAGGCTCTCAGCCAATGGGATCACCCCTTCCAAACGTTACTCGGCGTGCCATGTAGACGGGCAGACGGGCCCGGCTACCATGGCTGCCATGGTGGTGGGGGACGGGGGGACGGTGATGGCGAAGTTTTTTTTAAATAGCCTAACGTTTCATTATCCAGCAAACAGTATCATATTCTAGTTAATTTCTTTGACTTTGTTGTTATCTGGTGCCACTAACCCTCTGGACGGGGATACTTATAATATATTTGGACATCAAAAGGATGTTAAGTTGGCGATGTGGGAACGTAAATCAAAATGGTTGTCAGTTTATAAAGAAAAATAAGCGGTCACATATTTTTATCATTTGCATGTGCTAGGAAGGCAAGTAAATGCAATTTTTACTGTTTCTGCCCGCTGGGGCCCCATCTGGGGCCCCATCTTCCAGGCGCGGCGGGGCCCTAACGTCAAGGCTCTGGGCCCCACCGTCCGGGCCATAAGTGGCATAACGACTATAAGTAGTGTAACGTCTGGGGGCCCTATATACTACGGCCTCACGCGCGCCAGAGAGACATGCAACCCAGCTCCGAGCCAAAATAAAGTGGCAGTACATCTGAAGAAATTTCATCACCGAGAGTCGCCCGATTTTGAACAGATTATTAATTCATTTTTGAATGCTACCGGTACGGTACTTACACCAATATCTCCTATCTTAGATTTCTTGAAACAGTCAAAGCTATCCCGAGAAGACCGCATAGCAGCTACGTCTTAGCTCCGCAGTAAATGTTATTTATTTTCTTGCTCATGGGATTTAAATCTAAAAAATATTCTAGTATCCAGTTTCATGATTAAATGTTATACTGTATGAAGGGAACTTATTTAGGGCCGACAAATCCAAAACACGTTTAAAAATAAACATTTTGGAACTCACTTCCGGGATGGAAGTAAACAGAAAACACACGTGGTTCCAGGCGGAGTTCGGACGTTAGTGCCCGGGTCGCAGGGTCCAGGGCCCGGACAGTAGGGGCTTTAGGCGGAACCTTACTATTTAGCGCCGGCTAACCGAAGTGGGCTGGGCTTGGTAGATCCGGTGGGCGGGGCTTACTTGTCTTTACTAGTCATGTAATTAGTTTTATTAGTCTATTTTACTCTGGACAGTCCACTATACCCGCTTTACTGACTTAGGACCACCAATTTAAGGTTAGGTTTAGGGTTAGTTTTAGTATTGTCTATTGATTTCTGTTAAGTAACATTTGACAGCACTTAGTCAAGACGGGGTAAGACCCTATATGGCCCCGATGCTCGGGCCCCGGCCTTGGACGTTTGGGCCCTGGGACGTTAGGGCCCCAGGCGGTAGGGCCGCGGCCTGGACGTTAGCTAGGGCCCTGAGCTTGGATGTTAGGGCCCGGCCTTGGACGTTAGGGCCCCGCTGGCCTTGGACGTTAGGGCCCCGCCGGCCTTGGACGTTATAGGGCCACGGTCGAGGCGGGGCTATATCACCAATGTGAAAATGTGAACTAACAGTAACAGAAATCCATACTAAAATCAACCCTAAACCTAACCTTAAGTTAAATTGGTGGTCCTATAATTTAAAGGTCAAGTGTAATGAAAATCTAAAAAATCGAGATGGGGGCTAATTTACATTCATGGTGGTGGGATATGGTATCTGTGGTAAAAAAAAATGAAAAAAAATCACTAATGCCTGCATGTTGTTCACAGCTTTCTGATGAGTACACAAATAGGACTGAGTTTGCCTTAGTAGAGGGTGTGTATTCGCGCCCCACCGCTGTGACGTCATCCATGTCCAAGCTAAGGCCTGCTTTAGCCTGGCTAAGTATTGTCTCATAGCATGTAGGTGTTATAGTTGGTAACATGATACCGGCATTGCGGTGATATTGGGGGCTAATTTACATTCAGGTATTTCCATGCCTGCAAAAATATTAGAAAAAGTAATCCAAAAACAGCTTTCAGACTATCTCGAAAAAAACAATTACTATTATTACAAACAATATGGTTTCAGAAAAGGTAGGTCCGTCAAACAGGCGCATATTGATCTGCTACACCCGATCTATGATAGCTTAAATGATTCTAATCTAACAACAGTGGTTTTCTTGGATTTTAAGAAAGCATTTGATACTGTGGACCATGACAAATTACTTCAAAAATTAGAAAAATATGGTATATCAGGAAATACAAAAAATTGGTTTAAAAATTATCTGACGAACAGACAGCAAACTGTGAGGGTGAATGGTGTTTCTTCCAAGAAAGAGACAATAACTTATGGAGTCCCACAAGGCACTGTACTAGGGCCGATTTTGTTTTCCCTGTATATAAATGACTTAAATGAAATAATTGAAAACTCAATTATTCAACATTACGCCGACGATACGGTTATTTTTAATAGCAACAAAAATGAAGAAAAATTATACAAAGATCTACAGAAAAATTTGGACAATGTAAATGCATGGTGCAAATTAAATAAGATTTCGATGAACACCTCCAAGACACAATATATTCAATTCAATATAGGTAGGAAGAAAGAACAAGAAATTATTTCCCATAATCTCAGACTTGGAAACGAAACACTCACCCAAGTCAAACAATATAAATATCTTGGTCTTGTCATTGATGAAAAACTGACATATACCGACCATACAACCAATGTAATAAATAAAGTAAAATGGAAGGTTAATTCATTAAGAAAATCAGCCTACATTTTAAATAGAAAAATAAAAACTGACATAGTCAAGATGCTGATCATACCAATTATCGAATCAGGTGACATATTCTATCAGTCGACAAATAAAAAGCTCCTTAATAGACTTCACACTCTCCTGAACACAGCAATACGTTATATATTCAAGTTACAGAAGAGAGAAAACGTGGAGAAAAAATATGCTGAACTCAAAATTCTAAACAATGAGAAAAGGGCAGAAAAACACATTCTTGAAGCTGCCTTTTACTTGTCAAAAGAAGAAAAAAATCTAGACTTGAGGACGATTTCGACTAGAAGTCATGCACAAAATAGGAAAAAATTCAAAATTAAAATACCCAAAACAACCTTCTACAAAAAATCTTTTATTTATATTGCTCAATCAAAATGGAATGAGCTCCCAACCAGTGCTCACGAAGCAGTCACAAAATATGATTTCAAGAAACAGATAGAAAATGTATCATAATCTGACATTAAATCTATGTACTTGTACTGAATATATACAAATGACATTATATGTATTATATTATATTTTATACCATGTATATAACCATACGATACCATCTCACACCAAGTAGAACTTGGTCACTAGTGACATACCGTCCCTATTTTTTACTTTTATTAAAGAAATATATATTGAAACCATAAATATTTATCTCTTATATTTTACAATCTTTTTTCAATAAAAGATTATTATATTTTCAAAATTTGCTCGGACCAACGAGATGGTAACGTCTGGGAGAACTGGATCTGATCTAGATGACTGTATACCGATTTGTCTTTTATATGTTATTATTATTATTATTATTATTATTATTGTCATTACCCTTATGTAATGTGAGTTCGATGAATAAAGTAGTATCTTATCTTATCTTATTTCTTTGATATCGATGGGTGCAAGACGGAATTCCATTAAACATCTCGAAATCTGTCACCTCCTCCTTAAAACAACAGCTGGTGGCTCTGGCCGGCCCACCCGATTTTGGAGACACCTCCTCCTGTCTTAGCTTTAACCCCCTTCACTCCAATGTACCAAGTGTAATATACCGTAGCCGCCTATGGGCGCCGCCATATTGGATATCGTTATGTACAAGAGTTTGGGCGAGAATAAAGCATTCTGGGACTACCGTACCGCAATGGCCGCTACTTGTTGTTATTTACCTATGCTATGAACGATCTCTAATCTATCACATTGGTGACAAGAATACAGTCACAAAATCGTAGGACATGGAAGATAAACTATTGGAGATACTTCCTAGAGACAGTTTAGATGTACAGCTTCAGTGATTCAGTGAATCAACGCGTAAAAATGTGACGAGGACCGACGACAGGACCAGCGTGGACCAGTTTCAAGCTAGGACCAGAATCAAGCACATGGTAGCGTGGACCGAAACTAGACCAGTACCAACCATTACAGAACTCAGTAGAAGCATCAACACACCTCACCTCTGAAAAGTAGGCCTAGTTTCATTAATAATTCAGCAGTATGGCAGCAGCTAAGGGCCCAAAGCTGAAGGTTCAACCTTTCGAGATTGAAGGAGACAGACTGACTCTTGGCAGAAAATGGCAAAGATGGCTAGAGAGGTTTGAGAGGGATTTGTTATACAATGGGGTTGACTCTACTGACAAGGGGAACAGTGCTGTATGCCAAATGGCACTGCTAATATATGCAGGGACGGCGGTAGAAGATTTACATGACTCTCTAGGAGAGGTGACAAAGCCAGCTGATGTAGCAGCAGCTGATTGGACTAGCTACAGAAAATCGAAGGCAAAGCTTAATGCAAGATTTCTACCCAAAAAGTCCAATGATTTTGCTCTGTGTGAACTAGTTTCCCAAAAGCCATCGCAGGATGAAAGCATGATTGATTATGCATCCAAATTAAGACGGTACGCAGAGAAATGCGATTTCACTGATTTGACTGCAGACAAGATGATCAAGTGTCTGGTGATCTCAAATATGCAAGATGATGAACTGAGGCTAAAATGCCTAGAAGAGGACTTCAGGCTGGACCAAGTGCTAGACAAGGTCCAACTAGAGGAAGACACCACGGCAATGAGCAAGATCATGGGGCAGCCAAAGCAAGCAAACATAGAGACAGTGCAGTACATCAAAAAGAAGAAGTGGTCAGGAAAAGGAAGGACTGAATACAAAACAGACTTTAAATCTAAAGGGTGTGAATTTGGTGGGGGGGGAACAAGCACGATCCTAAGGTTAATTGTCCGGCCAAGGACAGAAAGTGTAACAAATGTCAACAAATGGGGCACTATGGGAAAGTGTGTACGGCGAAAAATGTAAAATTGCTAGAACATAAAAGTGAAAGTTCTGAATCAGAAAGTGATTGTGTTTTTGTCTTGCACGATGACCATGTCAATTCCGTTCCAGGGTCAAAGGTTGAAGGAAGAACCAGTGTCCAGGTAAATGGAATAAAAGTGAAGGTTGTAATTGATACAGGTTCGAGTGTAAACATTGTAGATGATGATACCTACAGGATGTTAGGGAGTCCAAAACTCTCTAAGACAACTAGTGCGTTATACCCGTTTGGTGTAGACTCTAAATTAGAGGTTGAGGGTCAATTCGAAGCAACTGTTAAAGCAAAAGGCGTAAACACAAGATGTTCTATCTTAGTTATGAGAGGACCAAGAGTCTGTAATATCATTTCAGAAGCTCTAGCTCTAGAACTTGGTTTAATCCAGTACACCTACAAAATTGAATGCTCTGTTGAAACCATGTATCCGCAGCTTTTTCAGGGATTTGGTAAGTTAACTGATTATCAAGTCAAGATTCATGTTAACAATGATGTTAAACCAGTTGTACAGACTTCACGAAAGGTGCCATTTGCACTTCGTGATAGAGTTGAAAAGAAACTACACAAAATTATCCAACTTGACATTATTGAACAGGTATCCGAGACACCAACTTCGTGGGTGTCACCAATGGTAGTTGTGCCCAAGAAGGGAGACGATGTGCGCATATGTGTCGACATGCGACGTGTCAACCAGGCAGTGGTTAGGGAGAGATTTCCCATCCCAACGATTGACGAGATAATGCTAGAGATGAACGGTAGTTTCGTATTCAGCAAGCTAGATTTAAAGATGGGGTACCATCAATTCGAATTGGATGAGTCATCAAGAAAATTAACCACTTTCAGTACTCACAAAGGTCTCTACAGGCATAAACGGTTGATGTTTGGAATCTCTGCTGCTCCTGAAATATATCAGAATGTAATCCAACAGGTTCTAAGTAGTTGTGAGGGTGCAGTAAATGTGTCTGACGATATATTAGTACATGTATGGTAAAGATGTAGCTGAGCATGACGCGAGGTTGGGGCAGGTTTTGAAAACTCTCAGTGAGAGAAAATTAACCCTAAATAAAGACAAATGCCAATTCCGCATGAACAAGCTGATTTTTACAGGTCACGTGCTTAGCCGTCATGGCATAGAGGCAGAAGAGAGCAAAGTAAGTGCAATCAACAACGCCAAGCAGCCAAGTGATGCAACCGAGGTACGGAGTTTTCTAGGTCTCGCTACATACTGCTCTAGATACATTCCAGACTTCGAGACGGTGGCAGAACCTATGAGAAGGCTGACTAGACAGAACATACCATTTGAGTGGGGAGATGAACAGGAACAGGCGTTCAACACTCTCAAGAGAAGGCTAAGTTCATCCCAAGTTCTGGCGTACTTCGACAAGAATGCAGAGACCCAGGTCATAGCAGACGCATCTCCAGTTGGTCTCGGAGCAGTCCTAGTCCAGAAACAGGAAGATGGTAACTACTGGCCGATACATTACGCAGCACAGTCTCTCAGTGATGTGGAGAGACGATACTCTCAGACTGAGAAAGAGGCACTCGGTCTGGTTTGGGCCTGTGAACGATTCAAACTGTTCTTAATCGGTCTAGAATTCGACCTGTTAACAGATCACCGACCACTCAAAGTGATCTATGGCCCCAAGTCAAAACCATCACCAAGGATCGAGAGATGGGTACTCCGGCTACAACCTTACAAGTTCAAGGTGAGATACATTCCAGGCAAAAGGAACATCGCAGATGTCCTCTCCAGACTAGCTGAGTTCCAGAGTCCAGGAACAAATGTCGCTGAAGACTACATCAGGGCAATGACTGTTGAGAGTGTGCCGAAAACGATGTCGGCACGAGAAATCGAAAGAGCTTCCAAAGAAGATGAAGAGCTAGAAAAGATCAGAGAATGCATCGCAACGGGTGATTTTTCTACAGCATCTATTGGTTACAAAGCTTGCAAAGAGGAGCTAACAACAGTTGGTTGCATCGTCCTGCAACAGACGAGAATCATCATACCAGCTAGCCTCAGAAAAGAAGTAGTGAAGCAAGACTAAGGGAGAAAGTATGGTGGCCAGGGATGGACAAAGATGTAGAAACCTACTGCAGGAAATGTCACGGTTGCCAGGCCGTATTGCAACAAAACACTCCTGAACCAGTTGTGGCTACAGAGATACCAGAAGGACCATGGCAAGACTTAGCATTAGACTTTCTAGGACCTTTCCCTACCGGAGAGCAAGTCTTAGTAATTGTTGACTACTACTCAAGGTATTTTGTAGTCAAAATAATGAAGTCGGCAATTTGGTAAAGTATAGAGCAGCTCTTCCCTGAGACACATCACATACAACTGGCGACAAGGGTTAAAGTAGTGAGAGGGTTTCAGGTTTCGCGCCACGTTCCGGTCTACCGACGGAGGCGGTGGCGCAAATCAGGGAGGCGATCTTAACGACCAAGGAAGCGAGCTTAAACGACCAAACCATGAGTATTTTTCTCACTGTATTCCACGGGAACCATGTTCAGAACTATAGTTGGGTCTAGGCACTCTGTCTGTTTTGCCTATCAAACCAATTATTAAATTGGTCAAATTAATTTATTAAATATTACATCTATTGTTGCCTGGCTAAGCATTGTCTCATAGCATGTAAGTATATTTTCTCAAATCTCTTGCGGGGAGAACGGGGGAGAACCCATGCAACCCTGCTCTGTATGCTGTGTGCTTGTAGATCCCTTTCCCATACATAATCGTCAGAACCTTTTCCATCAAATTTGCATTTTTTAGATGATAAAATTTCATAAAGAATAGGTTGTTGACGAGTGCTGAGTGATTGTGGACAAGTACCTCCACCCGTCCACTAGTCCACAATACGAGAACTGACCCAAGGCTTACTACGACCACTGTAATAACATAACAAATAAGATAATATACCGGGTGAATATCAGAGTACGGACTTATATGGGTAAAACCCAAAAGTTACCGTCCTTGGCGGGTGAAGGAAAGTGAGAAAGAGAGAGAGAGCGAGCGAGACAGAAAAAGTAGAAAATAACGTCCATTATGATGTGTTTGAATGATTTAGTAGCTAGCATGAAAACAAAGGGGGTGGGGTCTGGAGGGGGGTTGAAACTATTTTTTTCCAAATTTCCCCTACTAAGTTTGCCTCTAAATGCCTAACATAATTTGTATTTACCTTCATAAACAACCGAAACAAGTATATATGCCCGACAGTAATTACAAACTATCAAGCTCTTTATTTAACTCTTATGGCAAGCCTAGAACTGGGAAAGTTATGTGTTGAATATACCAGTAAGGGGAGAAAGCTTGGTCCCCCAGTGAAGGCCCGAGGAGGCTATATGGTGAGGGGCGGAAATAGGTATAAATTGGTGATAAATTGTTGTCTCGGATTTGATTAATCTATTCAGTAATTATAAAGAACTTTCCTGAATGTTTATTTTTTTCATTGTTTGTTATTGTTTTTGAACACTCGTAAAATGCAAGACAAGAGCCAGCTTGTTTACAACTGTAATATTTATATTTCTTTTTTTTGAACAATTTTTTTGGCAGATATTCACAACAGTGATACGTCTCATCCCCAAGTGAAAATGATATTTAAAGGGTCAGTCAACGGGTTCCTGGTCACTTTTAGGACAACAAACTTCATGGAGCCATAAATACAACACCCAAGTCTCAATTTTTTACTTCCATTTATGTCTAACTTATAGTCACTTACAGGCACGAATTGGGAAAGCTTAGTTGAAAAGGTCTGTTTAGCACAAGAGGGCACTGAGAGTGCTGTGTGACATCATAAAGGTGCGCCAGAAATGAACATAATATCCCTACCTTTCCCCCCAATATCCCAGCAATTGAAACAGTTCACTGTCACTGCTTTCAGCCATTGTTTTGACCAGAGAACTATATGTAACACAGTGTTGTTTTGGTCTGCACAACTGCATTGATCAAACACCTTCCTCCCACTCCACCCTCCTTCTTTCTAGCAGCAATTATGAGAGTTGTTTGTTATGTTCATTGCATGTACATTTCAAGATTAGTGCACCTTTATGACGTAGGCAAACAGTGGTGCCTTGAATGGAGTGTTAAACTGTGGAACTACGTTTTCACTCCTTTTAATGGGTAAAACTCACTAAATAATAACTTGAATTAAGTAAAACCGGGGTGGTTACATTTCAATACTAGCAAGGAAATGGAATTGCTCATAATATTTGGGGCTTTACTGACACTTTAACTAATCAATACAAAAGCATTATACATTTAGGGTAGGGTGGGGCAAAGCGCCCACTCTAAGCAAAATGTGGCCCATCTCTTGAATGGTTTGAATTACAGCAACACTGGTAAAACCTAAATATAAACTGTCAGCTATGCTCCCCATATATTCTAACTTAAAGTTGTCTTCATGTGTCATATTATCAAAATTTAGAAAAAAAGGAAAATAGTCAAGATGGGGGTTTTGCCCCCTGGGTGGGGCATATTGCCCTATGGTTGGGGCAAAACGCCCATGGATAGGCGTTTTGCCTCAGTCAGCTCTTCATGCTATTTGTCGACCTCATGTATAATATAACATATTCTAAGTTAATAATCAGAGAGGAAAGGGAAAAGTTGGTATGTGGGAAGCCTTTTTTCCCCAAATATGTCAGAAATAATTATTTTTATTATATGTGCATTCTATATGAGACGTGCTATAAGTGGGGTGCTATAAAAATATTCATTTAGGACGTGTCCTATATGAAATGTAGTTGTCTAAAAATAGCTCTGTTGTTATGCTTCACGGAGCTTTGGCTCTCCACGGAGCATGTAAACAAATCCCTGCGATCGGTAATCCACCCGTGATTCTGGTACTATGATTATAGAAATACATAATAAAACCTAATCATTAAATAGAGCATTAAATTCTCTTTTGAATGATATAAATTGTATTAATGTAGCTCAAGGAATGGCCATGATATGGACGTTTCAATTCATCAATATACTAATGGGGCTGTCAGTGGGGCAGCGGGGCTCTCTGAGACTTCTTTGGTATTTTTTCAGTGATCTATCTGATCAAATTGTATGCACATATGATAAATATAGAATGGAACTCACCAGCAATAATCGAAAATTTATAGGACTTGATTCATCCACATAAGCACTCTGCCTATGGCATCGTGCTTATGTGGACGAATCTCGTCCTATAAATTTTCGATTATTGCCGGCTCGTCCCATTCTCTCTATGTATAACATTTCCTAAATTCTTTTTTTCAATAGGCAAAGCACTGGGGCAAAACGCCCATTGCGGGGGGCAAAAAGCCCAGGGGGTGGGGCAAAACGCCCAGTGGGCGTTTTGCCCCACCCCCTGGGCTTTTTGCATGGGCGTCTTGCCCCATTGGTACTTTGTGAACAAATGTTCACTTAGCTACATTATGATGATTTACCACTCATTGACTATCTGTTAAATGACAAGTTAACATCAATAGTTACTGATAAATGTTGGGTTATGGGATGTCAATGTAATCATTAGTAAATGGTGCCCATTCTCCAAACCTCTAATTTTACTAAAACTTTAAAAGGATGCCCTATAGTATAGCAGCTGGAATAACATTCATTCTTCTCTCCCAACATAAGACATCGATTCCACTAGGGGGAAGCACTTATTGATGCAAAGGTTTCATGAAAAAATCAAATAGATTCTTCTATTTTAAGGGTGGGCGCTTTGTCCCACCCCACCCTAAACATTTACAAAGTACAAAGTTAATTATCTATGCATCAGATCTTATTCAGCCTTTCATCAAATACTACAACGACTTCTTCATTCGATCATCGCTTATTACATACACTATTATTTTATTTTTTTGTAGTTTTTGCCTCAAAATGAATCAAAACAATACATATATATGATTTGTTTGCAGTAAGATAAAAACAAGTATTTCTTCTGGCAACACCGATTTTTGGCTGTTTAACAGCCGTCCTACTCTCATATTATTCACTATCAGTCCAGTAACAATTCCTAGACCTATTTCGTTTTCCCAGTCGACAGTTTACAATTCTACAGTCTCAAGCCACATTTAATTCTACCTCTTTTAGATGTTGTTTCAGTTTCGGCCACAAAAGTAATTTCAACTGTGGCGCTAATTTATTCCACTCTCTCAGCCCTTGTGTGTGTGGCGACCTCAAAAATTTCTCAGATCTTGGGTTAGTTTGAATTAAATTTATACCTTCAGCCTGACGTGTAGCACGGGGCATGTCCTGGACTTTTGTTGGATCATCTTTAAAATTAAGCATTAGGTTCAAAATGGCAACTTCTCCCCTCTTTCTGAAACTTATAATGTTGAGGTCTGTACACATATGTTCTAATCTTTTATCTTCGTTATAATAAACCAAGCGAACTGCTCTGTTTAGAACGCTCTGGATTTTCTTAATATTGCTAGCCGTTGCCATTTTATAGAAAACATTCCCATATTCCGCAAGTGAGTACACATGACTCTTCACAATGAGTGCAGTAATTCTATTATCAAGGCATGATCTCAGTCTAGCTAATACATTTACCTTTGATTGTAGGGCAAATCTCATCTTCGTAAAGTGACAGTCAAAACATAAAAAGGGATCAATTACATACCCTAGATATCTCACATTTCTGGCAAGTTTAATTACTCTGCCATCAACATAGTTTTTACCAACGTTATCAGGGTCAATATGCGTCAACTTACACTTCGAACCAAGGATCTGAAGTTGACATTTGTCAGCGTTCAGTCTTAGTTTGTTATCGTTCATCCATTTACTGATGGCATTTGTGGATAGTTGTGAGGCAGTAATACATTCATTCACATTAGATCCTGTTTCCCTTACAGCTGTATCGTCCGCATAAATTGTAACATGTATATCGACCGGACGCATAAGTTCTAAATTATCTCTTACATTCACAATACATCTGGGTAGATCATTGACGTAGATCAAAAAGAATAAGGGGCCCACCAAGCTACCTTGAGGTACCCCTTTGTTTATCAAGATTTCATTCGATATTATGATCCCCAAGTTTGATGCATTGGATTCTATCTGATAGCTATTCTTTCACTATTTTTATAATACATGGGTTGATTTTATAGCATTCCATTTTTCTCATCAATGAGATTCGTAGCTATTCAACTGTGCGTTTTTGTGAAAAACGGGCATATTGTTAAAAGAAAGAAGTTTACTTATTGGGTAAATACTGCTAACATACAAAGGCAAAAGTATTATACAGAATAAAATGATGACCCCCGCTACATTGGACCTTAGAACTATAGTGCCTACAGTTCTATATGCTCAGACCTAGGCCTATACCAGTCGCGCAGGACATGGATGACTTCACAGGCCGCTGGACCCGTCCAAAGATGGCTACTCACCCTTGCCACACTGGGCTACAGTGGCTCACTAAATGGTAGCGCTAACACCTCCCACTGGTTTGATTTATTAGGTTGGAAGCTATAACTTTGTAGATCGTTTCAAAATACTCCCCCAAATGTATCAAACACCAACAAAAATCCTTTACATTTGACCTTTAAAGTCAGTGAATTTAAGGGAGTAGTTGACCGTTACTAGTGAAAATGAGCAAGGCGGGGGCCCTAACATCCAAGACTAGCCCAGGTAACAAAAAAGTTCGTCCAACGTTTAACAACGTTCGATGTCAGTCACTTTTACAAACGTTTAGCCATGGGGCAGGAAATGTTGCTAGCAACAATAACCCACTTGCGAGTAGGGTGAAAAATGGCCGATGGCAGCGCTGAAGTCGGCCACGTTGTTGCTAGGTCTGGGATGCTCATCCATAGCAACCACTCAGAGCATAGACTTAATGAATATATTTTGTGGAGATATTGGAACTAAAGTAATGTAAATCGTTAACTTTTTTCTTTTTTTTCCCCAACACCGGGTCTTTATTCAGGAGGTAAACATAGGCAACAGCCGAGAGCGTATACATGTGTTACAACACTCTTGTTATAAAATTGTCATGCTTGAATTCTGTTAACCAGGGTGTTACCCTTTCAATATGAAGTGCATGCTATTCCGCTTTTGACAACAATAAACCTGAAATTCCAACAGTACTTATACACATTTTGTTCCGTTCATAGTGTGATGCATACGATTATCCATACCCGTGGTCAGTGGTCAGGGGAGTCCCATAGTGGATGTGACCCTTATAATGCGATAGAGTCCAAGCTATGTCAGTGTAACAAACAAAGGTGTACAGTAACACAATATGCATGCCTGTAGATCTAACTATGTGCAGTAGTAGTGTGGTGTGCAGTGTCATGTTCATGTAAAACAGTTTTACAGAGTATGACACATCTTAACTCAGGCAACAGTTTAATGGTTTTAAGACGGTTTAAAACATTATTTCACCCTTGATATACTCAGTCCATAGAAATAACATAGGCTCTGTATATTGTTTAGCTGGTCAGTAACTGAAGCGACATTGCACGCGAGCAATACACGGCTGACCTACTTTTTTGTACACTGTGCGCATGCGTGTATTCTGATCTTCGCCAGTTCTGGTCCTTTTTCGGAGCCATGTTTTCGAAGTAAATCAAGCTAAAGAACTAATTATTTAACAATTTATTTCTCAAAATTGCTGTAGATCATGTTAATTTAACATTAGTTCAGTGTGCGGGGTGAAATAAACACAGAACAACCCTTGGATTCTCAGCGTCGTGAATATTCACCGATGACGGTCGCAGCACTACTGTTAATGTCCCCTTTTTATTTTCAATGATTTGGGTAATTGTACCTATCCATTTATATGTATGTTACTTGTTTACTTATTTAATCGTATTATTCGGTCGAGAGGTGGTAGGGAGGGAGGTCTGACCCCTGGGGAGAGCGAGCTGATGCAATGGAGCTGGATGATGAAATCCCCCAGCGACATTGCATGTGAGCTACTCCGCCATTAACTTGGAGGCTGATGCAATGGGCAGTGCTCCCTCAGCAACCTGAGTTGCTGATGAAATGTCCACTGAACATTGCAGGACACCTGGAAAAGATGATGAAATGTACCCAGAATCTGTTGCAATGTTTAGGGTATATAAGGGTTCCCAGTCACTGTATAGTCAGACCTTTTCCTGAGAGCTCTACTACCCAATGCTGTATAATGAAGACCTAAGCTGACTGACTGGAAGCCCTGCCACCTCGAACACGGACCATGATATAACTGACTTGCTATACATGACTACTGTGTTATTGAAAGACTAATAAAAGAAGCCATTCTGTACTCCACGCCTTACCTTATATTATCTACATACATCACAAGCCAAGCATAATTCCCATTCGAGACATTAATCCATTATTAGAAGCTATCCCCATTTATATATACATCACGCGAGATCCGAACATTTAGAGTAACCCCCTATTCCAATAGAAGTAATCCTTTATTGTAGTGTCCCCGCTCTACGGACATTAACACTACCGTCCCTTGACCGTCATCGGTGAATATTCACTCCCGCCTCAAATCCTGGGTAGTTCTGTGTATGTATAACACATTTAGTACAGTTTTGCAGAGTATATTGCAGTTAAACACAGTCTTAACACAATTTTGCACACTTTAACTACATTCAGCATGGTTGCAATGATGTTTTGTGATGGAAGAGGGCATCCATATGCAGGTTCTGACAGTGATAATGAAGTGATATTTCAACAGGATCATGTTCCAATGTCACTTGGATGTTGAACATTACATTCATTCCAAAAATTCCCCAAACTGACTCATTTTTAGGAGAAGGGAGATATCAAAATGTGGCTAGAAATGGTCAAAGACTGTATCGAAATGGTAGAAAAAATAGTCAAAGCAGGTTATGACAGTGATAACGAAGTGATATCTCAACCAGATCATGGACCAATGTCACTTAGAAGTCATAGGTTACATGCACTCAAAAAAAAAACCCAAACTGATTCTGGAACATTGATTCGACCTACTTGTAGGGCAGCTAGGGCTTAGCTGTTGGAGTAGGAGACGCAGGGTCCTCTCTTACCCTGGTGCCAAAGGAGGTTTTGTTCCGAGCATTCCGTCATGTGCAAAACAAAGGATTTGTTTGACATTGCCACATCTCTATATATGGTTGGCATGGTTGTAATGTAGTCGAAAAATCAAAACTAAAACTTTGACTCAGAATGACTCCCAAATCAATTAAATCGTCAATCAATCAATCAATGTATTCAATTTATTGTTCAATCAGTTCATTTATCAATCATTCAATCAATCAATTCATCAATCAATTCATCAATCAATCAATCGTCAATATTTAATCAATAATTATGTAATCAATCAATCAAACAATCAATTAATCGCACACTTACACTTCAAAACAATTAATCAATCAATCAATCAGGAACAAAAAATTAACTCACTAACAGTGTATCAAACAAAGGTGTACAGTAACACAATATGCATGCCTGTAGATCTAACTATGTGCAGTAGTAATGTGGTGTGCAGTGTCATGTTCATGTAACACAGTTTTACAGAGTATGACACATCTTAACTCAGGCAACAGTTTAACAGTTTTAAGACGGTTTAAAACAGTATAACACATTTAGTACAGTTTTGCAGAGTATATTGCAGTTAAACAGTCTTAACACATTTTTGCACACTTTAACCATATTCAGCAAGGTTGTGCCACTGCCAGTGTGGTTTTGCCACTGTCAGGGCTGTTATTCTGGGCATGTATAACACCTTCTCTGCTGTGGGTCTATCTCTTCTCTTCTGCTGTGTGTCATCTCAATCCATTGTAATTACATTTTTAGTTGGGCTGTCCGCCTTATTTTGGTCGCTTGGACACCAAAGCAGTTTATTTATTAACAACTATTCATGACACAAAATACCTGGGTATTCAAAAAGTCAACTTCAGGTAGATATGGGAGACGAGAGTTTATATTATGGCACCACTCCTCCGGATATGTTTATCGAAAATGATTAATCATTTATTTCCAACTAACTTCACTCACTTGTGTTGGGGGTGAGGATGGTAGGGCTAGGTAGTATTTTATCAAATTAAATACTTTACTAGTATTGCGCCCTGATAAAAAAAACAACATTCATATTTTTCAATTGTATATTTCTGTACTTATTGTCTATATAAAGCATTTATTATTTACTTATATGAATTAACTAATTTGAGACCACATATAAACATGACTCCTGAAGATTATGTTGACTTGACTTACTGACTTTTACTATGCATCAACTCATGCTCACTTGAGAAATCGAGACTTGCATCAATTGACTTTAATTACTTAACTTTAATTTATGAACGACTCTGGGTATTGGATCACACTCACTGACAGTGACTATCCTATCCCAATGTGGCGCTATCTAGCTACACAATGATGCTAACCTGATGGTGCATGATTAATGGATCACACTCGTTGATAGTGACTATCCTATTGCATTGTATTATTAGTTATCTTTAACATTGTACTACTATAAAATAAGGATGAAAATTGTTTCTTTTCAGTACACTACTGCGATAATCCCACCTTATTATATGTGCTGTCTGTATTGCAATGAATCTATATGTTTTCTTGCGAACAACTCATTATAATATAGGCTGGGCCCATTAGAACATCCTAGACCTCCGGGAAATGTAACGCCAGTTAAAATAAAATCTTTAAAAAAAATTTCATGACACAAAATTTTATTATTTTTAATAGAGCATCATTACCAAAATCACAACTATCACTACAACTTGCTGAATCCAGTCCAGTTTGGGTACTAATACAAGGTGGAAATAAATTCCGTACCTCAACCTTATAGTATACGAAACCAGTATTTCAATAATGGAACTGACTTGCCTCACAGGTTCTTAGGCCCTCGCACTTGCTAGTTCATTATTTTCTTCTTAATGATAATTTAATAATAATTTAAAATGTAGTATGTCTCAGTTTAATTATGGTGATGGTAATTATAAAGTTCACATGTGTTTTTTTATCAGTAACTGCAGTTGATTGAAAAGGGGTTGCTAAATTGATATAGTAGAAAGATGTATAGAAACAAGCGACTCCAAGTTAATCCAATAATACAGTATATTGGGGGTCCTATGCCAGCACGTTGATTCTCGGATCCAGAAAGTGTGGGTCCGCTAGAGTAGAGGTTGCAGGGTAAGTCTTTGTCTATTTAGTTATACTAGCAAATACCCGTGCTACGCACGGGATTTGCTAGTGGGACAGTGGGGCCCACATCCTCATCTCTCCTTGTTCCCTCCCCCACTATCTTTCTCTTTCAAGTTGTCTCTATAACTTAGTATCTTCATACCACAAATGGAACCCTGTTTAGATGCTTTTTTTGTCACTGTTCAGTGTTGTGCTGTTGTTGTGTTGCCTGTCCCTGTCCCTGTCCCTCTCCCACTCCCTCTCCCGTTCCCTCTTTCATTGTGAGGTAATTAGTGGGCGGGTTCCCCCTGCTCAAAAACCATCACAAACAATAGTTTATGAACTGATTCAACTCTGGCGATGCTCCTTTCGGTGGAAATATATCAACTCCCATCCCGTAGTGAAGCAATGATGTGCCCATCCATGAGTCATGCTTTGGCTGACCCAGAAACCTGGTGTAGGGGCACTGATAGGTTTGTTTTCAGGCAGCGCTGGGGGCCCTGGATGGGGGTGCTCGATGTAAACCCATTTCTAACCCCTTTCCAACCCTAATTTGTTAATGAAACATAGTGGAATGGTTCGGCACCATTTTTGGCAATGTGCATGTGAAATATAATGGAGAACTGCCCAGTGGTTTCAGAGAAGATAGCTGTTTAAGGCTCCAAACCCTTATTTTATTAAGATATAGATACATATGGATTCTTGTTCTCATTTTCAATGACAATGTCATCCCCCCCCCACCCTCCTCTTCCTCCGTCATAGCTAAATATTAGTTTGTTAAATGCAGAACACCCACAGCACCGCAGGCTGTGGCTGTTCTACAATGGCACCTCTAGCGTTAGTTTCCCTAAGTTTGTTGGTCCTGGGGTCAATGCTGAGAACTAGTTTGGCCTTAGCAAGCCATGGACGATGGCGGCCATCAACTTCCCTGCCATAAAAGCTGCCATGGATCATTATATACTGTGTAAGTGTTGAGAATGGATTACAAAATCGCAGTAAACTGAAGTGTAGGAAACATGTTGGAAGGACTGTTTTTGGTATTTAGAAAAATTCTCACCGGGAAAAATATGGAAAAAGACTGGAGAACTGACGGTGCTTCTAGATACCTTGATGGAAGCGGCTTTGGCAGATGCAACGGTTTGGATTGTGAATAGAAGTCATTTTGACTCTTTCCTGGGGAAAAGCGGTAGGTTGCCGACGGTCCAGAAAGTAAACCGCTGCAAGAGGTCATTGTTTATTTCATAGTAAAGTAGTAAATTGGTTATATATCACCAGATCTGAACGCCTAATATTGTTTTTTATATTTAAAAATAAAAGATCATAGCAAAAATGGCCTTCGCAAACGAGACCAAGAGTTGTCAGGCATTTTGCCTTGCGACATCTGCTGTCGATCTCATGATTCCATAAGACGACAGCAGGTATTTAGATTTAAGGATTCAATTCTGTATTTCGTTAGCTTTTTAATGGAATAAATTATAATCTCAGAGTTTGTACCTATGAGGAACGGCAGTGCTTCAATGTTTTTCTGATCGGAGAGGCTTCCCCACTCTGCGCTAGGCCTATGGTATGATGTCATTGCTGATCTGATTGGCTCAGAGCAGCAGCGGTTCTTCCATGCTGCTTCCCTGCTCGCTGTTCCATTAACTTCTTGTTTGGGCTAAAAGGCGGCAATGGATCCTCGGTACAAATCATAACACAGCAATCAAAAGTGGTAAATGGGGTTATATCTTCTTTTGTGGACAATAATGTTCCAGTAATCCATGGCTAATAATGTTGCATATAAAACAAAGATATCATTCAGGCAGGGTAAAAAGGTGACCGATCATTTATTGTGTCTGCAAAGACGGCAATAATTATCGTTTCTGCTTCTATAGCGCCTGACTGTGATAACGGGTATGACAGTTCTGGGTGTGAATAATTAGCCGATAGCGGCTTTTTTCAAAAGCAGTTAGTCGCATAGAGTCCAGAACCATCTAACAAATAGTAATTTGAAAGAAACTGATATCAAAATGAAACATATCCAAGACCAAAATGTTGTAGCATACCAGAGACGTATTGGCCTACCCTCATTCGAAAACTACTCTTAAAAGGACGGCATGTTTTTAAGTCGAAACAAGCGAATTCGGTCACAAATCAGACATTTGCCAAGTATACCCTACGAACAAGCCAATAACAATACAAGTTTTATTCATTTAGTAAAGACTATATGTTGTATGGAGTATGCTCGTTCTAAAACTTCTTTCTAATCAAACTGAAACCAACCACTGATAAGACGCTGTTTCATTGGATCATCCTGGTCATTGGACACTACTTCAGGAAGATCCATAGATATAGCCTGGTTTCCCGAGTCACATGGTCGGCACAAACATTCCATGGCAAATTTTAACGCTGTCCTTAACTTTGCACCATCATTACATTGAATAGTAGCTAACTGAACTCCAAAACGGGACGGTTGACAACATCTGGAAAAGATTCGTGATAAGCGATTAATTAAAGGACGAAGAAGTATTTAGATCTATTTCAATGATCACCATCCAATGTTTTTCCTCTGTACTCCGATTAATTGAAAAAATTGATTGATTGGATCGATACACAGAAGACAACGATAACAGAGTAAGTTTTAAATGAAATCATGTCTTACTTGCAATGTCTATGCACATCTCCGGATGGGTCTGTATCACTGGCTTTGACGTAAGAAGTACAACGCCCATGGCAGCCAAATGTCATAACTCTGGAACTTGGACATCGGGGTCGGTACCTTTCTGGAGGATGAATGGTCAACATGAGGGGTAGAACACCACAGGTCTCCCGATGTGCCGCAGGTCTCGCGCTAGACAATGGTGCCAGCTCATCCCCAGAAAGGCAGAATGGTAGCCAGGATATGCAGATTGATACAAGCGGCAACCACAGAGCACGAACTGCAATAATATAGCTGTTATTTTTATAAATGTTAAAGACGTATATTAATCAGAGGCTCCTCCTCCCCTTAAAATACCGCCACAAACTGCATTTACTTCAAGCGGGCCACGTACCGTCTGGCCCCAATCCCAGGAAATATGGATTTCAGAGACATAAACACCAGAAATGCTGTTCAAGGAAGAAAATATTAAAACACACTGAATACAACCAAATAGAACAATATAATACAAATCATTTAAGAACCAAGCTAGAGCAACTTAATTATATTTGGCAAGACGAATGTTTTATATAAATTCTAATTGTACATTCCGAGTGTAAACCTGAATATTACTATTTAACGTCATATTGTGTACTGTAATAAAAACATGTAAAAATGTAAAACCGTAGAGAATCGACTTCAGTCATTGATTGAAACGATATTGTCCTCTACAAAAGAAAAATGTAAATATCGCTAAAGACGGGGCTGAACATGTGCATCATATTGGAGGTACGTCCCTCGTGCAGGAGAGATCCCCTTCGATCGCGTTCTATGAGCGCAATACAATGTTTTTCAATTCAATTCAATATACGATGCACACTATCACTATTCGTGTTTAATATGATTGGTACGCTCGTGGTTCGCAATGAAAGGGGCAACATGTAAAAAGCAATACAGTACTCAGTACTGATTTTCAAAACTGATGGAATCCTCTAAAATTTTAACCAATGAAACTTGACATGAAATAATGATTATTGAGTGGGAAAGAAGTATTGCCAACACGAATATAGGGTGGTAATAATAATGCTATAGTGAAGGTCTTTAATTAGTTCACTGTATTAGATTAATTTTATCTTACAAATACACCCACCCCACCCACCCGGTTGTCCTCCGGCGCACATGCAAGAAGTTGTAATGTATGTATGAATGAATGAATGTTAGGCAGTTAATTGAACCGAGGATATGTATGCTGACCGTTAGATACACGCGTACCTATAGAAAGATCCGATATGGTGCCTGTAGTGATGAACATAGCTCTAGGGAACAGTAATCATTTTGTACAGACGAATTTGCGCTTATGCCATGAAGTGAATTGGCACATGAATTCATTTTCACTTACCTCTCAACACCTCCATGTTTCAACAATCGAACTGTCAAAATAAATCCTGACGTGAAAATTGAATAATCCTTAAAAGGAAAATTGCCAATCAATGCAACCCGGAGACACTCGCTGTCCCTGTATAACGCACCAACTCACTCGAAGCTAAGTTGCCATGCAGGAGAAGTAAAAGTCAGGTCTATCTGCCACTAATGGTCCTTTATTAGTCTTTCCACCCACAAAAGCGAACGGCAAGCACGCGCTTGAGAGATCCTTGCCGGACGCTAGAATAAGCCCCCACGTGGTCTCTATTCTTATGAAATGCCATCCGTCAGTGAACCATCCGCTAATATTACTACTTGTTCCTTTACAGTGTAAGAGTTCAGAAAGACAAAAGCTGCACTATCAGTTGCGGTGACATTTAGGACCCTCGCTATACTCGATAGGGTTTTTTTTCACGTACACAATTATTTGATTACAAAATAATTGCCAGAGGAAAAAGCAATCACTTTTTGGTACTTTTTGGAGATCAGATTTGTTATTCTATGATTATTATCTTGCACTAAGAGGATTTTTTGTTGACGTATATAGTATCGTGAAGTGACGACACCAAGTGCAAGAAAAGGTTTTTAATAATTTGTATAAGACATCTTTAGAGTCTGGAATATGTATTATTATACCAAAGCACCTTTAACAGCCAACGCAATTATAAACGAAAGAATATGGGACAATCGTTTGATTAGATGTAAGAGGAAAATGCTATATTTCAAAACTGGGAAATCGAGGGTATAACCTGCGTCGGTGACCTGTTGAATGTACAGGGGGAAATCATGTCCGGCCTAGAATTTAAGCAACAATATGGAATTCGGGATGGAATTACACCACATTTGACATATGGCCATTTCCACCTGACTTATATCAGGTCAAAAATGTCACAAATTACAAAATGTCATTTCCATAAGAGATTATCATATATATGCACCTTAGTCACTTTATGTAGTATTAAAAATTAAACTAATAATTTTATTGCACTATAATATATGATCATAAATGCTTATTTAAGCATGTTTACACTGATTTGAAAGTACCTTTTTAATATTCTTCTTGTAGTCTTTACCCAGCTCAAAATTTAAATAGATTTTTATTGCAGTATATCAGTTTGTTTATTAAGCAGGTATTGTCATCTAAAATTCTTTCTTGAACATTTCATCAGTACCTCTATACATCCTCCCAGTTGCATAAAAGTGATTTCCTCACAAAATATAAAATGGCTAAAGATTAAAAAAAACTGTTTCGATCGCTATACCTGTACATTATATTTCCTATTGGACTTAACAATATTGGACATAAAGGGGGAGGGGTGTCGCATCATGTGGACATTGTGTATAACTCAGGACCCAATTTTATGATCATGATCATGATAAATGGGTAATAATTATTATAAATACAATTAGACTGAGCAATGTAACATAACACTTTCTACTAAAGTGTATTTATGCAATTATTATTCTATGCAGAATTACATTTTCTATACATATTCCGATGCAACAAATAAAACTACATTACAGATTACTGCCCCTCTCTCTCCCTGCTCTCTCCTCTCTCCCCTTCCTCTCTCTCTCTCTATCTCACTCTTCTCTCCCACTTCCATCTGCCCCTTCCACTTCCCCTCCTTTTGCCCTCACTATCCTACACTTTCCTTCTGATCTTCCCTTCCCCCACCACCTTGCCTCTCCCTCCCTCTCCCCTTCATCCCCGCTCTACCCCTCCTGCTCCCTGTACCACCCGTCCCTCCCTTAATATTTGGTTTAAATGTTTAATAAGATCCAGTATAGATGTAACTATGTCATTTAAACTATTGAATTATGAAAATATTTTTTCCCTGGTAGTTAATGTGTGGCACATGATGCAACAGGTTTGCCTATCCACCCTCCTAGGTGTCTGTGTTAAGTCTCCTGGTGCTTGCAATACATGTTTGAGATAGCACCAAACAGTGTCCTAGTAGGAACCTATATAGTATTGACCATATAGAGCCATTTTCGGGTCTATTCTTTTATTTTGTACTCAAAATTGTCTCTCACATCCATATCTGGACAAATGATGTGACACACACCTACCCCACATAAATAAATGAATAAATATGATTTTTTTGCAAGTAAAAAACTACAAAATCAAATAGTTTTTGGAGCGAATGGCCAATATTAAGCAAGTTCCTAACCCCAGCAGAAAAAATCCACTCATATATCAACATTTATTGCTATTGACAGTTTGAATAGTCTGGAAGAATACCATTTTTCAGGTAAAAAATTTCATTTGTATATATTTTTTCCCTTTTTGTGGCAAAAAAATGTTAAAAATAGTTGTTCCCCAACCTATTTCTACCTTCCAAACAATAAAAAAGAAGGAGTGGCTGTGAATTGAATAATATTGCTTCATTGTAGTGAATTACCCGGCCGGTTCGTGATCGCAGTTCGAGCAACAACACTAAAACCCAGATCTAATAGTCCTTGCTAGCAGTCTCTCGTTTATTACCAATTCAAACACAAGTCCAGGGCACTCTAGTAACACAGTATAGAGTTGCGTATACAAAACGGCAACATAACCCTTTAGATAGGAAACAACCCGATTCTACTGGGTGTTTCAATGTTAAAACAAGTGCAACAATAAGATCAATACTGTAAAATACCATAAACAAGAGCCTCACAGGCACACATCGCCACCTGTCATTCAAATACAATAACTCAATAACCTTCCG
Organism: Sthenelais limicola; assembly: GCA_942159475.1. Lineage (NCBI taxonomy): Eukaryota > Metazoa > Annelida > Polychaeta > Phyllodocida > Sigalionidae > Sthenelais > Sthenelais limicola. The sequence continues at coordinate 114,691,882 of OW804096.1, forward strand.
GACAGCTTCGGCTATCACCCGGCTGTGTCAGCTGATACCCGGGTCACATTTTAGAACGTGCCCGGGCAGCACTGCAGCGAGCGGGCAAACCTAACTCACCACACTTCATTTATAGATTCATTTATAGATTTTCCTCTCTGGGACCGATTGTCGTCAGATTGGTGGAAATGGCCATATGTAAGAGATCTAAAGAGTGTCATACCAGGAGGATGGCTTAGAATCATTAACTCGAGAATAAAGGTATACTATTGATATAAAAATCCATAACGAATGTTTAGATATACTAACGTGTTCTAGCAAGGCCATCTACAACGAGTTAATAGCAAAAAAGGTTAATATATTAACGGAAAATAATTCGACGTATGGCAGAGGTTATTAGATATGGAAGATCAGGATTTTGATCAAGTGATATGGAAAAATGTGTTCTTAAACCCATACAGATCATCCTGTGAAACCAGGTTACAGACCCTCCAGCACCGAATTCTGCACAGAACAATGACTTATAACGAATATCTGAGTAATGCCACCATGATAGAATCACCAAAATGTTCTTTCTGTGAATACGACGATTCCATTGTACACTTCTTTATATGTGAAAACACTGTATAGAAGCAGCCTTTTGGTCTTATAAAACGAAACGAAAGAACGATAGAACGAAACGAAAATATGAACGGTAATAATATACTCCAGAGCGACTTGGAAATAATTAAAGAGGGATATAAATCTTCAACACTTTAACTAATTTGAACAATGTTTATTCAGGATCTTGCAGCACATATTGGTGATGAGTTGATACTTTCACAAATGTCTCTTGAAGATTGTTCAGGCAATGTTCATAATATGAATATAAAGAAGGACCATACATCAATATAATAAAGCTTTCACAAATGCCTCTTGGAACTTGTTCAGCAAATGTTCATAATATGAAATATAAAGGAAGGACCATAAGATCCAACATCAATGTAGGCCTAATAGCAAGTTTAGGACATGGTAGAGAGAAGATATTCATAATATCGAATTCAGGAATAAGTGAGTGGCTGTCTTCTTAGAGTAGAAGTAAGGCTTGCGCCCCTATAACTAGTATAAGAAAGGAAAGACTCAACGCATAAATAATAGATTGGTCTATTCTCCAGAGCAAAGGTTTCATCCATCGTCAAAACTATTCCATGAAGGTAAATTGAACTGGCAGATCTTTCTGTGCGATCTCAGATCCAAAGTGTCAACTCTTTTAAATTTTAACAGATAAATATAGCTCAGTCTGCAAAGAGGAAAATGGTATAAAATGGAAGAAATATTGTGCAGTCATTACTGCGTTGATAGAATTGAATAAGTAAACGAACGTATGGTACCATCACTGTAAAAGACAAGAGTATTTCCCCGATGTAACTTGAAGAATTATGTCTAAACTGTTTATGGAGAAATAAATTATCCTTTGTTCAAAAACAAAACAAAAATAATTATAGGTGTGTGAGCGCATTGGTGACGGGAAATTTGTTATCTTTCTTTCCTCCTTTCTTTGTTATTATCTATTTTCCGAAACAAGAACAAGGGAATTTGGAGAGCGATTTGATACTTTGCAATATTGGATTTTGGACAACTTCCAACTATCTTGATACAAAATCAAAGACGTGAAAAACGTACTTATCATAAGTAATTATTTAGCTCTTTATAAGCCCCATGGATATTGTAGTCTATTGTCTTGATGTAATGAATAGTATTCTGTTGGTGGTAAAACCCAACATAGATTTCTTTCAAGGATAAGATAAATTTACTTCATTTCCATAGATTGTCTTTTAGTTACAGATAATTCAAGTTAACAAAATAACAAAGACAATGTGCTTATAAATCTACGTAAGCAGGATCTCCCAGTACGTCAATGTGCCATTAGGGTGCCAGTATAAAGTCACTAACGACCAGATATCATATAGTCTATTACAGAGTCCCGTCCTTCCCAAATCACCAGGGCACTACCTTTGTGCATAAGAACACACAAATACAATGAGTTCGACCTTTACCATTGATCCATTGATGATAGAGAAGCAGTCACTTCTTGAAGTCACTCCTGGAGTGGGTGTTATATACGTTCCTCAAAAGTGAGCTATGTCCTTCATGGTTATATTTCACAAGTTCTATATTTGATGAGTTCTTTCACTCAATTTGCTTCGGTGATGTAGTAATGAATGAACGTAGCACTCGGGTTCAACACATCCACTGCTAAGCAGAACTGCATGTATGTGATATTGCACTAAAATGGAGAAAAGTGGTTTACAGGAAATTCAGGTCTATTTATATAGACGACACAAGTTCAGAAGCATCCTATATATCCTGTTATTATATGCGCATTCCATATGAGAGGTGCTATAAGTGAGGTGCTATAAAAATATTCATATAGTACGCATACTATGTGAACTACTTCGTCACCAAGTTGGCTACTTTTTGCAGATTTACACATGTATGATACATTTGTGATTACACATCCAGGATGAGTGGCAATATGCTAGCGCTGGCCTGAACGCCTATTTTTTCCTTTATGCACTTGTCAATTGCAACCCCCCCACCCCCACCCCCACCCCCACCCCCGGGGATGTAGGGGAAAGTCCTAGGAGTTTTGGGAAATATGCTGAAATCCCCGACCCCCCAGGGCAAGAGATTTGTGTAAATTCCCCCACCCCATGGGGCACATTTTTCTTATTATAGAACTTGTCCACCTGGAATTGCCCAGTCACAGCAAATGGAGGATATATTCGTAGGGTTACCAACTTTTAGTGGTTTCTGATATGTGTGGGCCAGGGAAAGCTATAAGAGGAAAATAGAGCTCCCCATAATATATACATGAAAAGTCTCACATTTGAACATGACAGGGTTTTTGGTGTCCACAGCTGTGTGTAAGACTGTCAACCCTGAACTATACTGGATATGCAATGTAGACAATAGCTGAATGTCTGAACTAAGGAGAGCCTAAGCTGCCCAGTGGTGTAGTGTAGGAAGTTATCAGCTATTTGCGGGGTGGGGGCAAGCTAGAGTGTGTGTGGAGGTGGGGAAGGGAGGAGAAGGGGGCAGGTGTAAAATGTGCTATTTGACAATAGTTCTCAATGGTCAACAGAATAATTGATGCATACACAACCCAGAGGTTAGAGCAGCAAGTTGCTGATAGCCTCCCTCAATATATGTGTGAAGAGTGTCATCCTTGAACATGGCAGGCTTTTTGGTGTCCACAGCTGTGTGTCAGACTATCACCCCTGAACTATACTGGATATATGCAATGTAGACAACAGCTGAATGTCTGAACTAAGGCAGAGCCCAGTAACTTTGGCCCATTAGAATTGTACAGGAAAACTCCAATGCTATACCTATAGAACATCTGAACTATGGGTATATGTACTAGTAATGTTTGTGATAATGGCCATATGTGATGTGTTTCAGGGAAATGAGTCACAAGTCGCAAAATGGTATTTTTCAAAGTGTTTATTTTAAAAGATCACTATATTGGAATTTCAGGACAATGTATTTAATATATCTTTTCGTTTTAGAGGTCCTCATATGGAGTATACTTAATTACTTTATTGTTTATTGCCCCGAGAAATATTGGAAACTTTTTTTTCAGAAATGAAAATATCAAACTTAAAATCTAGAAATATCAGATTATTAGATTACCATAGGAATCTGCTTGATCTCATCTTTTCAAATATAATGATATCTCAAAATCTATTTTTGCAACTTATGAATCATTTTCCTGAAACACATCACATATATGAAAAGATGAGAGGAAGCCGATTTCAATGATAGTTAACAGTAGGGCATCTAATAAGTACTATTATATTTTAAGTTTGATATCTTTATTTTTGAAAAACAGGTTTGGAATAGTGTTGAGTAGACAATTACTAGTAAAGTAGCTAAATTTACTCTATAGGTAACCTTAGAAATGCATGGATTTATGTAATACACCATCTTGAAATTTGGTGCATGTATTAATGTTACTAGCAGCTCAAAGAACACCAAAAATGAAAACATTCCAAGGAAGAGTTCTTATGAATGAATTACTTAGGAAAATATCAGTTTTGTGACTTGTGATTCATTTTCCCTGAAACACATCACATTTTCTCTCACTGCCTTTTGTGTTTCTTCATTTAAGGGGAGGAGACTAAATCCAATTATTGACCTCTCATTACAGGTGTCACTGAAATACCTGTATCAATAACTGTTTCAATTGCTGAGAGATTGCGGGGAAGCTAGGGATATTATGTACATTTCAGGTGATATATTGTGACGTCACACAGCACTCTCAGTCCCCTTTTGTGCTAAACAGACCTTTTCGTTCTTATCTAAGGCAACTTAACCTAAATCTTTAATTTTAACAAGCGAAATTTTGCCAGAATTATTCCTTTAAAATGAGGAGATCTTGGGTATTCTAAAGACATTCTTTGGGGTACCAACAACTTTATTCCTAAAAATTGAGCTAAATAGCCCCCTCCCCTACAAACCAATACACATAAATGGCCTGAATGAGAACTACTTGTGCCCCCCTGGGGCCCACCTCCTGGATTCGCCCCTGGCCAATGGTCCTATTAATATACAATCAACATTTAGACAATTATTGCAAGGTTATAATTTTGTTCAACCCATTTTTCTTAAAATGAAGGTTCATTTAATTGTCCAGCGCTAATTTAATGTTGATAAATAACCTTACTAAAGTTTCTGTTTCTACCTTGGTATTCTTATGATGGCATGAGTATAAATTCATTCATTCATATATTATATTCTGGCTCTGTGTCAAAATGTGTTGATGTAGGTTTTATATGCTAAATTGATAAACATACTCCTGCCATGAATCCTACCACAAACTGCAATATATAATTTGTATTATGGATAATGGCTTTGCTATAACTAGAGACAATAGTTATTGTTTGTTTGATTAATTTATTCTACCGAAACATTATGTCCAGAGAGAAATTATTCTCAGTTTGATATAACAGTATGTAGAGAATAAATTAATTGCACATTCTAAAGATTGCATAGTAAGGTTATTTATCAATAATTAATGAGAGCTGGACGAATCAATACCCAATATTAATTATTGTTGTCACTGGAAATCCAGTGATAATTTTCAGCAGCCGAATATTTTCTTAATAATGAGAATATACTTCAGTAATAACCAGGGCTACCATATCTATGTACAATATAAATAGAACTGCATTTCAAGCAGTTTGGCTAAATTTTGGTAAATTCTTCCCAGCAGTAGAATTGACCATATTCTTACAATTTCACTTTTCACTTTACATTCCTATCTATCTTATGTAGACAGACATTCTATGCTTCATTTGCATCAGAAAATCTTATTTTATATACTCATTGGTCCGATGTTCTATTAGTATAGCATTGCTCTTTCCCTATACAGTTTTAATGTGCCCAAGTTAATGTCCACATATGCAAAACCTGATTTAAAAAATACTCCGATTTGGGGTAATTGGGGCTGAAATCCTAGGAATTGTCTGTGTAATCGGGCATATACTTTGGCCCACACAGATACAATTTGAGCGCTAATTATAGTATTTTGTGTCCCCAAACTGAAATTGGCTGTACTCTGCCCACACATACCTGATTTGAAGCCCGATTTGGGCTCCCAAAGAGTACCAGGATTTCATTTTGAAATTGAGGATGTGTTTATCAGTCTGCCTCATATATTGTTTAGTAGAAAGAATAGAATACCTTCCTTCATTCCATTATTCACTGTGTCAGTACAAGTTATGGGACTCCTTTCATTTTTATTTCTTTACAAAAAAACCAAATTTCCCTTCCAGGAAATGTATACTTTCTATACCTATCTCCATTATTTCAAATCTGATGGTATCTCAAAATCAACCTTTGATGAATTATGACTCATCTTCCTGTGACACATCACAAAAAAATAAAAAGGTCGCCATGTGCAGAGGGAGAAGTGAGCAGTATGAAAGTGAAGAAATTGTTTTGATACTCCAAAAAATAGTGAAGTTATAGTCTTTCAAAGTTGCCTACCTACCTCAGGCTCTGCTTAGTTCAGCCATTCAGCTATTGTCTACATAGCATATATCAAGTCTAGTTCAGGTGTGATGATGGCCACACACCACTAAAACTCTGTCATGTTCAGGGTTAACACTTTCTGTGTATATATAGGGGGAGGTTTGTAACTTTAGAACGTACTGCCTAGCCAAGCTCATGCCCGCTGAAAGCCACCAAAACTCTCTTGGGAACCAAGTTTTATCTGGGGTTAGACGCAATTTGATCAGATTCTGGGAGGTTTTTTCTTGCCTATAGACCACACAGACCACAACAAACCACCAAACCTCAGGGTAATAATGCTATAATAGGTCCAAGACACTGTATTTGCCCCCGACTCACTGGGGAATAGATAGCAACACCTCTGCTGTAGAGTGGGCACGGGCGGACATTCCCCCACCCATCCAGTTGATACTGCTGTAAACTAAGGGAAATCCCCGCCTGGGTGGGGGAATGTTTTCTCAGACATTGCCCTACCATTCCCCTACCTACCCGGGGGTGGGGGGGTGGGGGATTCAATTGACAAGTGCATTAGTAGAATTGATAGCCCATTGAGTATTGATGGGTAATTATGTGTAAAACATTATATGGATATGTACTTTCTCCTGCCTTTCCCATAACCACTCAAACCTCACCAACCACGCCAACCCACCTGCCGTCACTTTCGCCACAGAACTCCAGGTTCTCTGCATGGAGTTCTGTGGAATGGCATAGCATCTACACAACCCACAGATAAAAAATATAATAGTGGCACCGGCCAAGGCTCGAGCGTGCAATCGTCCACTCTTTGTGCCAGTGACTTACCACTGAGCTATGAACCTTGGGTGGAGCAGTGAGGGTGAAGATTTCTAGTGTAGGCTAGTGGTATGAAAGGGGCCAACGCATGGCATAGGAAGGAAAACATCCATTACTCCTTTATTAATAATATGACTAGCAAATACCCGTGCTACGCACGGGATTTGCTAGTGGGACAGTGGGGCCCACATCCTCCTCTCTCCTTGTTCCCTCTCCCACTATCTTTCTCTTTCAAGTTGTCTTTATAACTTAGTATCTTCATACCCCAAATGGAACCCTGTTTAGATGCTTGTTTTGGTCACTGTTCAGTGTTGTGCTGTTGTTGTGTTGCCTGTCCCTGTCCCTGTCCCAATGTCTCTCCCACTCCCTCTCCCGTTCTCTCTTTCATTGTGAGGTAATTAGTGGGCGGGTAAATTTCTGTGTAGGTGGGCCTTGTCCTTGTCTCTGTCCTGTTCCCTCTCCCACTCGTTCTTCCTCTGTCGTTCCCTCTCCCTCTCCCATTCCCTCTCCTGCTCCCTCTTTCGTTTTCAGATAATTTAAATTAGTGGGCGGATAAATTCCTGTGTGGGCGGGTAAATCTCTGATTTCACCCGCCAATATAGTGGGCAAAGAAAAAAAAGTTAATTTCACATACTGTACACAGAGTGCTGAAGACTGAGGCCCCTTCTCCCCAAGGTTTTCAACACAAATTCTGAAGACGCAGGAGGAAAGAATCACTGAGAGTTCTGCTCCCTGAAACCCTTGACAAACTTTAGCTGCCACTGTCCTGTAGGCCTAAGGGGCAACAAACTTCGGCACCACTGTGGTCCTTGTATACCACCTTCCCTCCCCCTCCCCCGCCTCCCTATCCCCCCCTCCCCCTGGCCCTTGCCCTCCCCCCGCCTCCCTCCCCCTCCCGCCTCCCTCCAACTGATTCAACTCTGACGATGTTCCTTTCACTGGAAATATGGTGAAATATATCAATAATATACTGAATAGCATCCGCGGAATCACTGCGGAATGACGTTTCTTTCCAGTAATTTTGTCCCGTACATTAATGACGTGATGTTTATGGTGATGTCATCACATGTAACGTTGCATGGTTAGAAACACAGCAGTTTAATTACGTTATTCTGGAATGGGTGACCCAGAAACCTGGTGTAGGGGCACTGATAGGTTTGTTTTCAGGCAGCACTGGGGGCTCTGGATGGGGGTGCTCGATGTAAACCCATTTTTAACCCCTTTCCAACCCTAATTTGTTCATGAAACATAGTGGAATGGCTCGGCACCATTTTTGGCAATGTGTATGTGAAATATAATGGAGATCTGGCCAGCGGTTTCAGAGAAGATAGCAGTTTAAGGCTCGAAAAGCTTATTTTATTAATATAGAGATGACTGTGTTACTTTAAAACATCGATCTAGAGATGTTGAAGGGGGCGTTCTGTGGCAACGGAAATGACTAGATATATCAGATCACTGTAAAAAGGTGTTCGTGTGCTGTTTTGAGCAAGTATCCTTTCTCTGAAATAAGAGAGACTGGGGCGACACCTGCAGGGAATTGATTGGAACCTGTGGCACCTTTGGTAGCCACAACTGAGTCGCGCCACATCAAGTTTTATGCCCATATAATAAATATAGAATGGAACTCGCCTGCAATAATCGAAAATGTTATTGGAGTTGATTTGTCCATATAAGCACGATGCCGTAGGCAGAGTGCTTATGCAGACGAATCTCGTCCAAAAAATTTTCAATTATTGCCGGCTCATTCCATTCTCTCTATACACCGTTTCGGCGAGCATGCGCTGTGCGCTTCACTTGACCGGGAGCAGCAAACGTTAGGATAAAAAAATCTAGGTCACCGTGACCACCCATTGGATTAAGCTTGACGCTCAGACACACCACATTACATTTGCTCACAAAACTCACATATCAGGGAAGAACAAGTAATTCCTTTTCTCATATACCCAAAAGGGATATATGGATTATCGATCTGGTAAAATAAACTAGTTTTGAAATACTTAATAAAGAATTTAGATGAGTTTGAAGTTGTTGTGTTGGCATGCTGTTGGTGTGTGCACTTTCCTTGAGTGACCTCGCATGGAGGAGCGGGCAAGTGTGGTTTAGAGGGGGATCAGCCAGTCCCTATAACTAGGGGTGAGTTATACGTTTCTACAGAGGGAGAGGCAGAGCTTCTAGTTGCTGCATAAACTGCAACATTTTGATGGTCCCCTGGATTTATCTAGTGTGTTCATAGTAGTAGAGTGAGAGTCATTTGTGCCTCGCTTGGGTCGTTTGGGTACCCTTTAGCCAATTCCCCTCCCACCCACCAGGTGGCGCCCCCAGTATGGGTACCCTTTAGCCAATTCCCCTCCCACCCACCAGGTGGCGCCCCCAGTATGGGCTAACCCCTCACCCAATCACTAGGTGGCACCCTAGTATAGGAGGGTGTGGGAGGGGAGGGGGTTAGCTAACCCCTCACCCAACCACTAGGTGGCATCGCTGTATGGAAGGGGTTAGGTAACTCCCCACCCAACCACTAGGTGGCATGGTCGTGAGGGTTGGGGTGGGGTTGGGGTTGGGTAGGGGAGGGATTTGATACACTTCATAACTAATAATGATCCCCCATCTGTTGAATGATTTCTATTATCATTGAACGAGTGTACACACGCTCCCCATAGTTTCACCCCACTAGTCGTTAAAAATGTCATAATTATAATGTCATAATTTATACTTTGAGTGTGGGTAGATTCGGAGTGAAACAAACATAAAGCAATTTGTCTAAGCTCATGTGTGGGAGAGCGCCAATCTGTAGGTTTCAAGAGGTCCCCGGTTCAATTCCGGGACGAGTATAACCCTTTTCTTTTCTTTTTTTCATTTACCCAAATAATTTCATTCGAGCACATAACATTAACACTTGTTTCATCCACAAGGTGGCGTCCACTTTACTGTCCCTCCCACCCCATTTGGAGGGGCTGGGGGAGAGTGAGAGGTGGGTGGGGGTTTGGGTGTGTATATATATAGTGGAGGAGGGATACTTTCATGTCCTTCTATTTGGTTGAGCGTTTGATTGAAGTCGCCTACTTTAATGTTCATCTATTGGTGTGAGCAATTTCGCGTTTATAGGAGACATGGAGGAGATTTGAGTCCGATGATTTATCCATTTTACTCTACATAAACTTACATATAAGTTGGACGTCGCTACAAAAGAGACAATTTAAACTTCTGGAAAGTCGTTTATTTGAGAAACACTACATAATAGGTGAGTTCCACTTTTGTATGTTTACACATTTTAATGAGTATAAACAATAACAGTTTACAAATAATTTATAATAAGTTTAAAATCGCTAGTGAATGAGTAGCACTAGTTGAGCGTTATGAGATCACAATTATTTCATAATGAGTTTAAAATCACCACTAATTGAGCACCAGTGAAATGCTTCAGCCATAGAATTTATCACGAGGCTGAGAATATATTCATGGAGAGGGGGTTATGACTCCACTTTTACATGCGCGTGGACAAAAATCATGCATTGCGTAGATGGATTATATGCTTTCTAATTGACTATCACTATAGACATAACAGCTTTGAGGAGAGAGTATACACATCAATAGACAGCGTTATGCGCTTTCTAATTAACTATCACTATAGACATATCATCTTTGAGGAGAGAGTATACACATCAATAGACACCATTACTATACACAACAATAGTTTACCCATATGGCTAAAACAAGTACGATGTTTGGAAGACTTTAGACTACTATAGCACACTAAATAGTGCTCTAATGACTATTAAGGTTAATAAGAAATATGGATGTTACACCATATTTAACGTACATTGGTTATATGCTTTCTAATTGACTATCACTATAGACTTATGTTCTTTGCGGAGAGAGTATACACGCCAATAGTTTACCCCTATGGGTTATAACAACTATAATGTTTGGAAGACTTTAGACCAGCACTGTAGACTAAATGGCACCCTAATGAGTGTTAGTGATAATATAGAATATGGATGTTATCCCATATTTATGAGGGTTATGCGGTGGGATATTCCCCATCTTTGAGGAGAGAGAGAGTATACACATCAATATGGTTATGGTGGTTAACGAAGGGTTCTAATGAGTATAACATTTGGGAGAGTCCATCCCTTTAAATAGCACCGTAAACGATATTTCTGTTAATATAAAAATATGCTTTTTATCCAATATTATGAGGAAGTGTAAGATAGGGGCTACACGCTCCCATTATGAGGTTTGAAGCATTTCATCCTTCAATAGCGTCCGCATTTTCATTGTCGTTTATCGTGTTCGTGAATGAGGGCTTGTACTTCCTTTTTGTTGACACTCTGAAATAAAATAAAATGAGGGATGTACTGAAAGGATATGACATTTTTATCTTTTAGGGATGGAAACTCCAAAATCCCACTATTGTCGCCACTGCAACACCAGGTTTTTAACAGCGGATGAAAAGGCGAAGCACCTCTCTTCATGTGGACCTTATATCAAATCTAGGAGTTGTAAACATTGCGGGAAAGTGCTTTCGAGACCAGTGAAGAAAAGATCTCATGAAAAAAAGGAAAAGGAGGCATTAAACACCGCACGACCACCCGTTCCCCCAACTCAAGGGGGTGATGGTGTCCAACCATCAATTTCAGGGGGGGATGAACCCCAACCTTCAACTTCACGGGGGAGTGGGAATTATGGAGATGCCACCACGTCCATCCCTCCTCACCAGAAACGATCTGCTTCGTTGAAAAGTAGAAAAAAACTTAAGTGTCACGATTGTGATCACGAATTTGAAGGATGGCATAATTTATTTAACCATAGGAGGAAAGAACACTCTCACTATAAGGGGGAATCGAAACAAAAATCATCAACATGTTTCCAACAAAATGGACTTCACAGTTACCCCTTCTCTTCAATAGAAGCACCATGGACAAATGGGGAGGGGGAAGTTGTATACCCCGAATTAAGGGATATATATGAGAAAAACAAGGGGATGATATTGGGTGCTCATGAGAGGGGAAAAGTAAGGGGGGTGTATAACTTTCCTTTAGATTTAAGGGGGGGAGAAATGCGTATTGGGGACAAATTACGGGAGGTATTTGAATGTGAATTTGATGCTTTTAAATTCAATATAGCGTTTGCATACATTTTGAAACATCGTGAAACTGGGGAATTGAGATATTTCACTGCCTATTTGAATAATACTGTGTACAACTTCCCGAGATCAATCACATCTCAAAAAGATTTATTACAGCTGATTGAAGAACTTAATGAGAGAGATGAGAATTCGTGGGGTAGAATTGACAGACCGAATACAAAGTGGTCTTTACTTTGTATTACAAATGTTAATATTTTTGTATTTAGGCGGACATATCCGATTGGTGCTCCGCAAAATTTTCCAAAACATCTCCAAGACTCAACGTCCATTAAATTGCTAGAAAAAAATAGACGTGGAGAACATTATATGGACAACCTCTGTTTGTTTAGGTGTTTACTCTGTCATATTGAGCCCTCACCTTTTTCTCACACCCTACAGAGAGTTTATGATATATATGGTGTATATCGAGGATTTTGTGGGGATGAAATTTCAAATAATCCCAAAGAATTTAAGGGGGTGACACTGGGGGATTTAAAAGTTTTTGAACAATGCTTTCAAATAGGGGTGTATGTCCTATCTTTGGATGAGCATTTATGCAGCTCTCTCATTCGAAAACCAGAAGGGTTATACAACGACATTATGCACGTCAATTTATTTCAAAATCACTTTAGTTTTATAAGTAGAATTGAATCATACGCGAAGAAATATGTGTGCAACATTTGTGATAGGCATTTTAATCGAAAGGGGAATCTAACTCGACATTCAAACAAATGTTTTTTAAAGACTAAATTCAAATACCCTGGGGGAGTTTACACTCCCCCATCATCCATCTTTGAAGATTTAGAGCAAGTGGGGGTGCACACAAATGAGGATTTGCGGTATTATAAGTGGTTTTGCGTGTACGATTTTGAGGCATTGTTGCGGGATATAGAAGTTGGGGAGGGGGATACGACTCAGTTGAAGTGGACAACTGAACATGTGCCCATATCTGTTAGTGTTTCATCCAACATCCCAAAGTATAGTGAGCCCAAATGTTTTGTGGATGAAGACCCTGATTCTCTTTTAGATTCACTAGTTCTTTATTTGACGCAAATTAGTGAAGAGGCGAATACATTGGCGATTGAGAAGTGGGAGGGGGTTTTCAAGCAGCTGGATGAGAAAATAGAGCGGTGGACGAAAGAGGTGTGTGATGGGAAAATGGGGGAATATAGTCGTGTGGGTAAAAAGAAAAAATCGCCCCCTCAAATGATGTTAGATCATCTTGTGAAATTAAAAAACAGGTTTGAGATGTATACATCCCGCTTGCCTGTACTAGGCTTTAATTCTTCCAAGTATGACATAAACCTTGTGAAGAAATACTTATTAAAGAAGCTTGATCTAACATCAGCAATAAAAAAGCGAAGATGTGGGGGTCAAGGTGGGACTACAAAACGCAAGAAAACTGGTTTTGGTGGTGGGGATTTTGTTTTAATTGATGTTAGTGAGAGCGAGTGTGATACAGATGAGGAAGACGTGGAGGGTGATGGGGAGGGTGATGAGGAGACGGGAGGGCGAGAAGGTGGGGAATTTGATGGTGAAGAAGAGAGGGGGCGTATGTTTGGGGGATCGAGATTAGGTGGAGAGGAGACAGGGGTAAACAAAAATGTGTTTGTGATCAAGAAGGGGAACGCATACTCCGCAATTACAACATCCAAATTTCTATTTCTCGATATTTTGAATTTTTTGGCTCCGGGAACAAATTATGCTGCATTTCTACGGGGGTATGGAGTGGAGGAGGAAAAGGGGTATTTCCCCTATGATTATTTGAACGCGTTTGACAAACTGAGTGAGACAGAGTTGCCCCCCTATGACTCATTCTTTTCAAATCTGAGGGAGGTTAATGTTTTAGATGAGGAGTACAAAAAGTGGAGTGCCTCAAACAAATGTTCCCCGAAACCAAAAACAGGGTTGGAAAAGTATGGGGACTTAGTTCGTTTGTGGGAAGAGAAAAATATGAGAACATTTAGGGACTATTTAATTCATTACAATAATTTGGATGTGGGTCCTTTTGTTGAGGCTGTCACTAAACTCCAACAATTCTATTTTGATAAACACCTCGACGTTTTCAAAATGGCGATAAGTGTGCCGGGCATTGCACGGCAAATGTTGTTTCGAGCAAGTAGGGAAGAGGGAGTCTATCTAACGAATTTTTGCGAGAGGGATGCGGATTTATATCACACGTTAAATCAAAATATGGTGGGGGGACCTTCAATTGTTTATTCTAGACACCAAAAGGAGAATGAGACATACATTAGGGGCAACAAATCCAAACCTTGCGCACGAATTCAGGGATTTGACGCAAATTCTCTCTACCTATACGCTTTGGGGGGGACATTACCCTGTTATAACTACATTAGAAGGGAGTATGAAAATGGTTTTGCACCCACCCACTCTTGGAAACACCTTTCAATGTACTATTGGATGGATTGGGTTTCAAGAACAAGAAATATTCAAATATCGCATAAATTAAATAGTGGGAGGGAGTGTAGAATTGCTCACTATTATGTGGATGGATATTCCACTTTAACTCACACGGTGTGGGAATTTCACGGGTGCTGGTGGCACTATCACGACGAGTGCATGCCTCCAACAAGTGACCCCTTACTTTTAGACCGTCAAAAGAGAGTTGAAGAAAAAAAACAATTCATTATCGCTATGGGTTATAACTATGAGTGTATATATGAATGTGAATTTAATGACATTGTGCGAAATGACCCCAATTTACAGAACAACATTAACAACGTCCAACCACCATTTTACAAATTAAACAAGGGGGGTGTCAGTGAGGAGAAAATCATTTCATGTGTGGAGGATGGGACATTTTATGGGATTTTGGAAGTGGACATCTCAATTCCCAAATTTTGGGGGGAGGGATTTAAAAGGAAAGTGACGCCTTACGAATACTTTTCAGAGTTTTCCCCCATTTTTTGTACAACGGATATACCATACGAGTGCATAGGGGAACACATGCAGGATTTTTGTTCAAATGGGGGTTCGAAAGTTGGGGCAACGAGGAGATTACTTGTTGGGGGAATGGCCGCCTCAAGAATACTTTTATCCTCTGATTTGATGAGGTGGTATTTGCAACACGGATTAGTTGTTACTCGAATATACCAAGTTGTCGAGTTTTCCCCAGCCAAATGTTTTAAATCATTTGAAGATCAAGTAACAGCAGCGAGACGAGAGGGTGATTTAAACCCCCAATCGAGCGTCATCGCCGACACAACAAAGCTCATCGGGAACTCGGCTTTTGGCTCGCTCATAATGGATAAAACTAAACACCAAAATGTGGTTTATGCTGAAGATGAATATACCACTAGGGAGATGGTTAATAACCCCCTTTTTACGAATTTGAGTGAAATCTCTGACAACTTGTACGAAATTCAAATGGCCAAAAAAACAATTAAATTGGACTTGCCCATTCAATTAGCTTTTGCACTTCTACAAACAGCAAAATTGAGAATGCTCTCTTTTTATTATGACTTTTTGGATAAGTTCATTGACAGAAGCGATTATGAACTTTGTCAGATGGATACGGACAGCCTTTACATCTCTTTTTCCAAAAACAACTTAACAGAGTGCATTAAACCTGATATGAAAACCGAGTTTGACAACCAAATTTCAGATTCGTGTGTTGATGGGTATGGAGCAACTTCAACTGCATGGTTCCCACGAAAATGCTGCGATAGCCACTCAAAGTATGACAAAAGAACACCCGGGTTATTTAAATTGGAGGCTGAGGGGAATGAGATGATTTCATTGTGCTCGAAATTATACTTTTTAAAAGATTTGAGTGGGTATAAAATGAGTTGCAAGGGGGTGAACAAATCGCGTGTATATGACCCATACACACACTTTTTAGACTGTTTAAAAACGAAAACAAGTAATATGGTGGAGAATAGGGGATTTCGCCACCATAAAAATTCCATGTGTACATACTCGCAAAAAAAGGTGGGTTTTTCTTATTTTTATTGTAAAAGAAAAGTTATGTCAGATGGGACAACAACAAAGCCTTTAGATCTAGTCTTATCCCCATATCCCCTCAACATTTACATAATCCAGGGGAGTCTAGACATTCTTTCCATATACAACAAGCGGGATTTGCACTATGAGGGCAAAGTCTTTACTTCAATAGACCACCTCTTCCAATACCAGAAAGCTCTTTTTCACAACAAAGTCGATTTGTGTAGGGAAATAGAAGTTGGGTATGGGGAAACAAAAGAGCTATTCCAAAGGATGACATTCAACATTAATGTGGGTTGGGTCAATAAACGAGATTCAATTATGGAAAAAATAATTTTGTTGAAATATAAATTGATGGAGGGCGATTTTAGTTGCATTTTACAAACGATGAAAAACAAGCGGATTGTACACCCCGGTTCTGATTTTGATAAGTATTGGACTAGTTGGTTAACATTTGGTTTATCGAGAGTTGTGACCCCAGAAATGCACCCTGGATTAAATATATGTGGACAATGGTGGGAAAAAATTGTGGGGAATTTGGGTTGATGCTTGCTTTCAGGGTGTTATTTGGTAGTTTCAATGTATCTAGGGAGGCTATCACACGTAAACTACGTTTGAGACATTGTGATCGATATGGAACTTCAAGTTGGACCCCTCTTCATAGCTCCAACAAGTATCGGAATAGCGGGGGTTTCAGGTTCAGGAAAGACATCTCTACTGTTCAACATATTGAGACATAAAAACGATCTCTTCTCTTTAAAAACTGAGAAGGTTATGTACTGTTATGGAGCATGGCAGAAAAAATTTGAAGAGGAGGAGCAGGGGGACATTATGTTTCACGAAGGTTTACCCTCGGAGGAGGATGTAAAAGATTTTTCTAGTCAGGGGGAACACATTATTGTTGTTATTGATGATTTGATGTCGGAATTAGTGAATGATGTAAAAGCCGATCAGCTATTTACTAGAATATCCCACCACAACAACGCCACCATTATATACCTTGTTCAAAACTTGTATGAACAAGGTAAAAAATCAAGATCGATAAGTGTGAATACCCACTATTTCATATTAACCAAAAACACGCGGGATGTAAACCAAATTGCTGTCCTTGGTAGACAAACTGGAATGGGAAATGTACTTGTTGAAGCTTATAATGATTGTGTATTATCAAAACCGTATGGGTACATTGTTGTTGACCTTAGTCCCCACCAAAATGTTTTAAAGCCAGATTTGCGCTTAAAAACAAACATTTTTGGGGATGAGGTAATTGTATATACGCCCAAAGAACTGTGATACAACCAACATTTTCTGAATAAAGGTGCTATTAAATGAATAATGACGTGTCTGTTTATGTTCACTTCCCCTTTAACCCTCGATCGAAAAACAACCATGACATTTAACATTAAGCAGGAGAGGGATTACATACGACTTTTATTGAACACCAAAAGTCGCGTCCAAGCCAAAGGGTTGATTTACACAGCTACGCCTACTCAAGTCAGAGCTCTATGCGAAATTGCATCCAACTTGAAGAATATCTCGCATTCTCCCGACATTCAAAAGAAGATAGACAAGAGGAAAAGATTCGTTTCAAGTCTTTCTGTACCTCGACAGTGTAAAAAAAAGCAATTAATATTGATTCAAGAACACTTTAACGATTATTTGATTCTTATTCGTAGTATAAAAGAGCAGTTAGAATCAATACTACAATGAAAAAATCAAGAAAGATGGTGTTAGTTCCGTACGAAAAATACGAAAAACTTAAGGAGGGAGCTAAAGCATGGGAGGAAGGACATTTGGGGAGAGACAGCGTCACGACAAACAACGGCAGGGGCACTCCACCGCCAAAAGAGGAATCAACCCCATTTTCAGAAGGGGATCGAGCAATAGGAAATGAGCGGCGTGAAAATACGGATCATCCCCCACTCAACATTAGTGACTCTACTACTATTACTCGTCTACCACCCCCCGGAATACCGGATAAGAAAGAGTCTATTGACATTGTTAATGGGGGCAAAAAGATAAATCATCCTTTTTTTAAAATTCAAAAAATATTGAAAAGCCCAAAAAATCTAAATTAAAAAAAAGCGTTGGTCATAAGGTAAAGAGTGATTTGCATAAGATTTGGGTGCCTTTGAAGTAAATAAGACGTGTGTGTGCAGAATGGCAGGTGTGAAGGAAAAGCGAGAAATGACTAATGAAAAAGAAAAATATCTCCACAACCTATATTATAATTCTAAAGGTGGTGCCGCATATGCGGGTGTAAATGTGATGTATAAGCAATTGCGGAGAGAAGGAAAACACCGAATAACACTAAAACAAGTTAAAGAATGGTTATCGAAACAGGATTCATACACTTTTTTTTCTCCGATCATTAAAAATTTTAAAAGACCACGTGTTGTTGTGTCAGAAATGGATTATCAGTGGGATGGGGACACGCTAAATTTGAACTATTTTAAAAACGATAATGATGGTTTCGCCTTCATATTAATATTTGTCGATATATTCACCCACTTTGTTTGGGTCAGACCCCTGAAACAATTAACGGGGATTGAATGTGCAACAGCTATGGAGAGCGTATTCGAAAATATTCACCCTAGGGTGTTAAGGACAGATATGGGGACAGAATTTGCAAACAAAAATGCATATGAAGTCTATAAAAATTATGGTGTACACCACTTTACTACTCGAAATGATAAGAAGGCCAACTTTGCAGAACGGGCAATAAAAACATTAAGAATACGTCTACAACGAAAAATGAAGTTTAAAAATACAAATAGGTGGGTTGATGCTCTGTATTCAATAGTCGACTCCATAAATAATTCACCCCATTCTAGCATAGGGATGACACCACTAACGGCTAGAAAAACACCTAGGGATGTATTGTGGAAAAAACAATTCATAGAGAACGAAAAACCGTATTTGTGGTCAAAAGCAGCCTATAAATTTGAAGTGAATGATAAAGTGCGTCTCACTTACATACCTTCCACGTTTCACAGAGCATATGACGAAAAAGTGACAAAAGAAATATTCATAATTACAGAACGGTTAGTGAAACAACACACACCGTTTTATTCGATAAAGTCGTGGCAGAATGAAGCAATTTCAGGACATTTTTATGAAGAAGAACTCCAAATAACACACGTGGATGACGATACATATTATGAAATAGAGAAAATACTAAAGGAGAGGAGAAACAGACGAGGGCAAACAGAAGTTCTCATCAAGTGGTTGGGATATCCACATTCGGAGAGCACGTGGACATTAAAGTCGCAGGTGCGCAACATAAGGGATATAGAGGGAGGGGAAATTGGGGGTAAGACGACGAAAAAGCGACGGAGAAAATAAAATGTATATATTTGCGTCTTCAAGCGACTGTTTGGATAAATTCCCCTTTAATTCCCCCCTCGATTTTTCAATATGTTTGGAGCGCTCCATTACTTTAAAGCAGGGGTGGGAATGCGCACTTATTGATTTTTACATGGAGGATGCATATGGGAACATTGTGGGGGATAGAAAAATAACAGAAGAAAGTGTGAGAGACGTTATTTCACAAACAACAACCCCAATACTTGAAGAACAGACTACAACGGAGGATTTTAACGCTAAAAAAGAGGAGGGTGGGGGTGGGGGTAAAATAGAGAATAAACAAAAGGAGAGGAAAAATAAAAAAAAAAAAATAAAGGGAGGACCTAGGCTTAGTGGAGGACATGTGCGAGATCCCCGCTTAAGACCTAGAAACACGCGACAAGTGAGTGAAGAAAGAGAAGATAAAACTCCACAATCTTGTCAAATCTCATCAACAAAGCGTAGTATAGGAACTGCCGATTTTTTGCGTAAAAACTTGAATATTAGAGTTTTATCAGATATTGTACAATGTAGTTTTATGTATGGGAAGTATTTGCCTGTTTTAAGCATTTTTCCTGAACACAAGGTACGTGGTAAGCCGATGTATATCCCAGTGTCACAACATTTTATCCAAAAAATAAGGGTGTATATAAGAGCGGATGAGGATAGAATGCCAAATGTAGTCGCTGCCTCAAAATCATACTGCACACTTCACTTGAGATTAAAAAAGTGATATTCATATGATGTCACTTGTACCATACACAACATCAATTGAAAAGTGGGAAAATCACTACAAGAGACTTTTGAACAAAAAGTTTAAAAAGAAGGGAGGAGTTTACAGAGTTGAAGGAGGTACAAGTAAGAAGGATGATTCTAAAGTTGTTGTTAAGATGGTGTCCGAAAATGAGAAAACTATACAACAAAATAAAGCATTGGCTCGGGAGCAAACAATTGAGGAGGATGGTGTTAAAAATACTGAAAGCATTGCACACATATCGTCGCCCAATAATTTCAAAAAAAACAACCCAAAAAAGCCGCAAACATCCAAAGCTATAAATTTTGTGAATTCGCTGCAAAAGGGGCATTCACGCGGAAAAAAGAGGAAGGAAAACACGCAATCACGGTCACCATCCAAAAAGAAAAAAACTTCATAAAACATCGCTTCAATTCACTTACACCATGGAATACATGCGGGACAACTTCGCCGAAGCTCATGATGATGACTTGGATTTATTTGCTCCCATTAGTGTAAATTCGGCTGTAAAGTATGAGGAATACAGGGGATACGCACCCACATCCTCAATCAATAATGGATCCCCAATACAATTCTATATTAGTGGAAACTCGGGGGATTATATATGTCTTAAAAAAACTCGCCTGTATGTTAAAGTTCAAATTGAAAGAGTGTCGACAGGTCAACCAATAACAGCTGCAGATAAAAAAGTGGGGTTATCAAACTTGCCATTATCATCTTTGTTCAGACAAGTTGAGGTTTTAATAAATGATCAACCCACAGCTGTTGGAGTTGGTTTAAACTATCCATTTAAAGTTTTTGCGGATGTGATGATGGAAACAACTGATAGTGAGCGAAAAACAATACTCATAACAGAGGGGTATACATTAGATGGTGGAAACGATGTTGATAGTTGTGACAGTGGGCTGGTAACTGTAAATCCAGGCTTTAAAAAGCGATTTGAGCTCACAAAAGATGGGAATGAAGCCGAATTTGAAGGACCAATCAGGTTGGGTATTATGAATCAGAGCAAACCAATAATAAATGGGGTTCCAATAAAAATTGTTCTACACCAGTCAACTGATGAATTTCGATTAATGAATTGTGAAAAAAACGCTGGAAATGTTTATGTGGAATATCGTGTTGTGATAAAATCAGCTGTTTTGAAAATGTGCCACATTAAAATAAATCCGGATGTGATGATTGCGCATAACGAGCTTTTAAAAGAAAATCCCGCCATATACCCGTATGTGAAGGGGGACGTTAGAATGTACACAATAGGGACGGGAAATAGACAGTGGTGTGAAAGTAATATACTAATGGACTCTGTCCCAGAATCTGTTTGCATTTTATTTGTGGAGTCTATTAGAGCCGCAGGTCAGTGGGAGAAAAATCCCTTTAAATTCGGAAATTTCGGGGTTCGGGAAATTGCATTTTATCTTGATGGGAGGTCTGTGCCTGGGGAACCAATAAAGTGTAATTTCGAAGAAGACAACTATATACAAGCATACTCATCAATTTGCAGGTCTCCAATTCGAGGGGAAGTATATTGTGATTATGCTTCATATAAATCAAATTTCACGTTCTTTAAATTTGATTTATCCTCTTCAAAACAGGGGTTATTACCCCTTTTAAGAAAAGGACAAACTCGCATATATGCTTCATTTGATGCAGCATTAACAGAATCTATTACAGCAATTGTTTATTGTAAAAGTCACGCGCAAATGGAGATAGATTACGTGAGAAACGTTAGAGTTTTGTGAATAAAAATGTATACCTTTCTTAGTGTAGCCGGTTTGAAGGCGAAAAGGTCTGATTGTTGTTGAGGGAGAACTGATGAACTTCGTGCGAATACAGTTGTCTCTTCATCGCTTTGATCGCTGTTCTTCTAAATAAATATGAAACAACAACATAATTTCGATTCAAATGTGAGTTGACAAGAGAATAACCAATAAAATTTTTAAAAACAATTATTTTACGATTTTGTGTGCACTTATTATGTTATTACTGTGTTCTAAATCACTCCCCACTTTCTAATTTGTCACCCCACATATATGTCTCCCCAATAAATAAATAATGGAATTACCTCATTCGTTTCACCTAGTAGTGAACCCGGACACTTCTGTTTCCCCCCACGTCGCCCCTATTTAAAAAATAAATGAATAACAATATATAATGAAAATTATATGAAATAAGGATTAATTAATACGTGATTATATAGTTTGATGACGAGGTTATGAAATATACATGTAATATACTTCACAAAATAGGAACTATAATTCCAAATAGATGGGGGACAACCCATAATGGGGGATGTGGAAAGGGGTTTATAAAAAGAATGTTGTGTTATACTGCAGGCAGTAGACCCCCTTAAATATGAGACTGTTGTGACATAGAGTAGTAAATACGTGATTATATAGTTTGATGGCGTCGTTATGAAATATACATGTGATATACTTCACCAAATAGGAACTATAATTCCAAATAGATGGGGGACAACCCATAATACAATGGGGGATGAGGAAAGGGGTTTATAAAAAGAATGCCATATTATACTGCAGGCAGTAGTCCCCCTTAAATATGTGACTGTTGTGACATAGAGTAGTAAAATAATAAATACATTTTCTTACACAACAAAACTTCGAACGACAACACATTGTTAGTACAACCAAAAAGCATGATATTGCAATAATGGGGAAGACAATAACTGCCACCCAAAAGAAGGGGGCCAGTTGCGTCTTGGTCATTCCGAAATACAGGTCATCATTTCGTCCAGCCACTTTTTTCCACCCTTGTCCTCGTGTCCTACGTCCTTCCTCACGAACATTGTCAGCCAGGTTTTTAATTCTCTCACTACGTCTTGGGGGATCATAATTCTTTTTGACATCGGGTTTTCCGTAATTTCGCTTTTTCCCAATGGTTGTGGGGTTCGGGGGTGGGGGTAATGTTGGTAGAGTTGCTTCTACAGTCGCTTCTGCAGTTGTAGCATCGTCTGTCTTTCGGTTTCGTTTGCCAGCTGTGTGAATAAATGCGGACATTCCCATTAAATAAAACTCGACTTTACATCACAAATCAATTAAACAACTAATGACCCATATTTGGAGGGTGTTGATCCACAATATCATCATTTAAATTGGGTGGTTCATACGCAGGAAATAGAGATAGAGAAGGAGGGAGAGAGACGGAGAAAAGAGACAGAAAGGCGCTTTATGGTCATACCCAGGGTCAGAGATTGTTTGGGATTGGATGCAAACTAATGCATACGAAATAATGCATGCACACCCAACGGGCAAATCAATCGTCAAGCAGTCTTCTCGATCAAAGTTGGGTGGGATTATTTGAGACTTAACCCATTTATTTACGTCAGTTCTGTATTCACATTTCCCCTCTTTCAAATCCCTCATCAACATAATCCCCAATAATGAGGAGTAATTCACGATGAAGAAGAGAACTTATCCCTTTATCTGCTAATACCAAGTGTGCTTACCGTAGTGAACTCCTGCAATCATGGGGATTATAACGGCTGCTTTCTTCCACGTGTGAATCGGGGATGATGTTGGCTCATCGCACCCAGCATATATTTTGAAGGATATTTTGGGGGGGATCGATGAGCACTTGAATTCAACCTTTGACGTCTCCACATTAACCACCTTCAAGTTGGGAAAGCGATTAAAAAACTTTGAGTCATAAAGCTCCAAGTAGCCATCTGACAAATCCAGCGAGAGCACGTGTTTAGGCGCCACAGCGATCGATGATGGATATGCGTCAAGACCCCTGCATGTGATGGATGTTTTGGTGCATGTGCACGTCCCCTGTCGTTCGCCGCAATCATATTCCCTTCTTCTCAAACATGATGCACAATTGAACAGCGTTGCAAACAAACAAAATAGGAAATACAGACATCCAACTCGATCCATCTTTGCTTCCCGCTATATGTCTGTCCTCGTGTCTATCTCCCCAACATGTGCGCCGGAAGTGAACATTCGTCGGGAGTTTTAGAACACTTTTTATATCGCCTGGATAAAATCTCTTTCTCATCATATTATCCCCAATCTTTCCCCCATATATGAATTAAGCGGCATTCATTTTAAAAAGATACAACTCGTGGGTCTATTTGCGTAGATATCTCGTGGGATAAGCGAGAATTCGTGTATCGGAAAGTTACGCTAGGGGACATATGAGGGTGTCTGTGTTTCTCGTTAGGTGTCAGCACTGCGCTGCGCGCCACGTTAAAGCGAGTTGAAGGTGTTAGCGATTTGCCCTTAAGCATCTTATAGTCAGTTAATATATGTAAATCTGAATGAGTAAAGTAAATTCTTTGTGAGTAGGGGGGATTACAAGCATTCATGAGGATAGTTTGGTTAAGGAAGTGGACTATAAAGGGTGTAAGAGATCGTGTGATTTAATGGTGCTTGTTGTACAAGCGGATTTTAGATTAGGGGTTTATAGTCGGAATAAAGGGGGAGGCGGAGTTTCGAGGGGGACTGGGGTATTTGAATATATGGGGTGGAAATTTAGTTCAAAATAAGAATGTTGCATTTTAACTCTATTCTGTTTTGAGAAAGTGACATCGCAAAGTCGCTTTACTTGGAGGGGAATTAAACTATAGGAATTTTCAGAATGGAAATCCCAATCGACATCACAAAGTGGATGACAAAGAGAATCAGGTATGATTTATTTTACACACACATTCAACAATTAAATCTCATCTACACACTACCATATTTAACAAGCGTAATACATTATTGATAATTCACCCTCCAATTTAAGGTATCTAGCCGATCTAGTGGCCGAAAAAAAGCTTCGACGAATTATGGGGGAAGTGCGAAATGAGATGGTGGATGTGTCGGCGAATTGGAATGGGGAAGATGCAGAC
Source organism: Sthenelais limicola (assembly GCA_942159475.1). NCBI lineage: Eukaryota > Metazoa > Annelida > Polychaeta > Phyllodocida > Sigalionidae > Sthenelais > Sthenelais limicola. Next base: position 114,716,752 of record OW804096.1, read on the forward strand.
AAAAATCTCGACGACAAAATAGAGTATTTTGAGCAAGATACACTGAAATGTCTTGTTTCAAAATTACATGTTGGGGAACAACCCAGCGGCCCTCCCAAAAAAGAAATGGATATTTCAACAGCCGCAAAACAACCTTCTAGAAAACGAGGGAGACCACTTGGGAGTAAGGATAAAGTGAAACGAGTAAAAAGAGCGACAAAAACACCACACAATTGGCCGACAAAGTCACCCAAACGGTATGTACATTAATGCTCGCTTTTTGGAAACAGCACATAATATGTCATGCGCCTTTACCCGATAATTTGAAGTTCTCATATTTCCCCCTCTCATGACGATTGTCTTATGTATTTCAGATGTGACATCCTTCAACATTTGGTAGATGATTGTGGGATTAAAACAGAAAAAGGGGACACACCCTCTCCACCAGCCAATGAAACTGTCGTTGGAAAACACCCAAATGAAATGTACGTGACATATACACTACGTTTTCGTTTTCATTTTTTCTTTTCTTTACCATAAGATTATATTACCACACATATTTATGCGCACAACTAATAAATACTATGAACTCTTGCAGAAACACTCCAGAGGAATTGCCGAGAGAGTCGTCTGCTCGCCAAAATCATGAACTTCTCACATTTGACAACTTTTTCGCATCACTTGAAGAGCCTCCTTCTACACCGGGTGGGTGTTTTCTCGATATATCCTCTTTTATCCTTATTATTAATTCATATTTCTATCGATTTTATATATGCACTCTCCCTTATGTGATCTATTTTTACTTTTCAGATTTAATGGAGTATTTGGAGACTTGGTCATTACCACGTTCATAAAAGGCGATATGGGGATTCGAAATATCTACATTTGTCGAATAATATAACAACAACATATTGTTTGTTAAATTTGTTTATTTCTTAAATGTAGTGGATTACCCAATATCAATAAAGATTGTACAACTATCGCTCATTCGCGTGTTCACGTCTCTGTCTTGTTGCCCGCCTTCTTGTTCTCCTTTTGTAAAATATGCATTCGGTTTGAAAACAACTAATGTTGCAAGGGCTAGAAATTTTAATCGATTGGTTTACAATATTAGAATTTGTGCAACATAAAGCACCCTTAAGGATCCTTGTTAATTTGCGAAATAGACTCGTCTCTTTATCACGATATTCTGAATGGGCCATTGTGTCCTATGTACTCGCTCCTTCGTTCGATCCCGATGTCAATTTCCAACTAAAGCAAATGAACAATAAACTCAATTCTTTATATACTCTGTATCTTTATTTGTCTAAAAATTATGATAATCCCCCTAAATGTACATATTTAATGTATTTTTCACTTTAAAATAAGCAAACAATAATTCACACATAATTGCGATGGTTAAACGGAATTTACACATTTGGGATGCACAAAATTGTGATGGTTAAACGGAATTTACACATTTGGGATGCACAACATCCCCATATGGCGAACATTCTGGGCAAAACGCCTCATCAACATGGGGGCACTCGACCATATCATTTGTGAATAAAAGGGGGTATTTATCCACGACTTGTTCACACGATGTTATTAGTTCATTTATTTCTGCTAGCGATATAGATATGCCCGTTTTTGAGGGGGCGAGTGTTTTGTGGTCTTGTGGTTTCCACCACTTGCGTACATCGAGGCGTGCCCACCCCCTTTCTACTGTGGCGTAATATGCGCCCCCCAAATGAACGCATATCGCGATTTTACTCCCATTCGGATTGTCCAAGAATTCTTTAAATGTCTCCAAGTTCTCGACTAATATAATAAAACGGCGATATGTCAGCCACACAGTCCTCGCAACTTTTTGGAGGGAAACCGAATTTGGTCCGGTCTGGACGCTCTTCCACCTCCTGAGCTCAAAACCGGGCACACTGTCCTTAATATTCGGTTCCAGGCACAAGAATTCAGTCAGTTTAATATCCGCGCGAGGGAAATCTCCCCCTCCTGCAGAAGTACTGTGCGCGTAGACTGTTATGGGAGTCGATAACCTAGCCCTTTTTGCGCGGGGGGTAACAACCACTGGCTCTTCCACCTGCAAATAACGCAACAAATATTAGACACATAATGAATATGTTCGAAATTGTCTTTTAAAATTGAAAAACACGTGATTGTTTAGACTGAAATCCCATCTTTTAAACTATCCACAATTAAACATATGTGTGTTACGTGTAACATATTTTGTATGCAAATTACGTGTGTTAATAAAAAATCCGATATGCGCTCTTTCAAAAAGTGTACTCACCTCAGATGTGGATGAAGACGTTCCCACATCATCCACCATTTCCATAGTTACAGCCGCCTTTCCCCTCCTCTTCAAGAAAGAGTTGGATGACGCTGCTTTCTTAATCTGAATTTGAGAAATATAATTGAACTGTATTACTCTCGTGTTCCTCAATACTTCATTTATTCATCAGCATTCTGACTGTCTAATCTCCCCTCCCATCCCTCCACCCCCATTAAATCCATCCCATAATTTACATGTCACTAGAATTTAGCTCAATAACAAAAAGTATATCAATATAAATATGAGAGTAACTTACATTCGACATGGTGACTTGAGTAGTTGAGTAGACTTGAGTAGTTGAGTAGTGTAGTTGTGAAGTGTTGCAATTCAATGTCCAATTTGATGGTCAATGGATATCGATCTGATATTCTGGTTGATAGATGTCGATTATGGCAACAGTGTTGTGATTGTGTATATATTTCTCCTATACCCCAACTGTCCTCTCCCTTCTGAAATGCTGCTATATATACCCTCTTTCCCCCACCACCTCTCACTTAATCCGAGATTATCTTGAAACTAAAACTTCTATTGGTTAGTAGAGGGAACTCCTGTCTACACCCCTTTCACACACTACACATCCACCCTACCGGCCATCCCCATTGGGGAAAAGCAAGCATATAAATATTGTATATATTTTGATGATAATTATCGCTAACAACAATCCCCATCACTCTCTTGAAAATAGGAATTACATCTTTCAACAATTTCTCGCATTTTATGTTGGTCTGTCTTCCTATTTTTTCTGCGCAAATCACTCTTTGTCTTAAAGTTGACCATGCTCCTTTCCAGATCACCCAATTTTGTAAGCAAATGAGACATTATATGTGTTATGTGCGCATTTGCTCTAACCCTCTTTTTTGCTACTCGACACACAGGGGAAAACTTCTAATGTTCCACAGCCGGAATATCGCCATCAACCCAAGAATGCAACACAATTCCGCAGTTATAACACTGGTATGAACCAGAACCCAAATGAAACAAGCCGTTATAAGCCATTTCATCGGGACACACAACATGATGTCCGGATTCATATGTCCTACGCCTTACACATATATCCTTATATTTGGGGTATTTTACCACTTCAATTCCCTCTTGCGCCATCCTGACTCCCTCACGCGAATCCCTATTCACGATATGGCTACCCGTGTTACCGCCTCCCAAACAATATAATAATAGAAAAAAGAAAACAACGCTCTAAAATAAATTTTGAGTCTTTATTTCTTTTCCACGTCTATTTGTTGTATACAACAATGTAAAATTCCTTCAAAAATCAAATAATCTCCCCACTCCCCCAATTTGCTACCCCCTATTGTCGAATTCCTGTTATAGTAGCCGCATCGAAAAGTATCCTTCCAGTCTAGTCGACACCTCCTAAACAAATAGAAATAAATTATAATTTCTCAAATTTACACACCCTACCATAAACAATTTCATTTATTTTCTCATTTTAGAAGACAAAAATTAATAACATTAAAAGCAACTCACCCCCTAAATGCCCTGGGTCTAAGTAGTGGAGAATGGCATCCATTTTGGAAATCATTTTCCGACACTCCTTCTTATTACAGTCGATATGCACTATTCCACTTGAAAATGTCACCATGTGTTTGGCAATATCAGTCCTTGCAACAACCCACGTGCCAACATTAAATGATGAACCCTGATCAGCTGAACACAAACGGAGTAACTTGGCTCTTTGAGAGCTCAACTCTTTAAAACTCTCATAGTCCAAAAACGGCACTGATATTCCAATAGCAGAGTAATACGTCAACTGTGGTCTTCTCCCACAAAGAAATTTGGCAATTTCCAGACCATCTCCTCCCTCGAACATCCACCTGATTGTGAAAAAATATCGCTCATACCCTTCTCTGCGAGAAAGTTTTACTTCTCCCCCTTTTAGTAGCGCGCTATTAAATATTAAAGACATTTCGCTATAGTCTATTTTGGTTCGTAATGCGCCTAAATATTGGTTTGTTGATGTCAAATGTCCTCCTCTCTATAATATATCGTGGAGATATAGTCTCCCACTTCACCCTCCCACACCTTTTATAACCCATTTCTAACACCTAACCACCGCATTATAATGCTCCACCCAACACCTATAACACTCACAAGATTTGACGTGTAGCACACATAACAAACATATATAATGTGAGTGTTGTGTGACTGTTGCGCAATATCTCAAAAACCAAAATGTGTAACTCCAGCAATAGCAGTTTGTTAATAGTTTGAACACCCTGTCATATAATAAATACTTGCCACAACTTGTACTATATGAGAGCATATATCCCCATATTCCCCCACGAAATCACAGGTGCGATGACACATAAATTGGGGGATCATTAGATCGAAAATAACCTCAGCCACTTCTACTGTATGTCATGTTATATCCCCAACTTTCTCCAACAAATCACAGACGCCTTGATAGCTCAATTGGGAGGGAGTTATCCTGGGTCACGGCAGTGTCTTTTATTTAAAGGGGGTGGGGGTATGCATAAATATGAGGGGGGTGAAAAGAAATTTTTAAAAAGGGAGACGTATTTGAGTGTGTGTTATGTACCCCACCTATAGCGGATAATTCTCTAGTTGTTAGGCATGGAGCTAATGTGTGGGGTAAATGCACCCTCCCCAACTATGGAGACACCTAGTGGTTGGGGTGTGTATTAAATAATTTCCCTTAACCTCCCCTCACTGGGACACCACCTAGTGGTTGGTTGAGGAGTTACCTAACCCCCTCCCCTCCCCTACCCCTCCCACCCCCACTAGGGCGTCACCCCTCCCCCTCCCCCTCCCCTCCCCAAGCCCCTCCCTTACTAGGACGCCACCTAGTGGTTGGGTGGGGGGTTGCCTAACCACCCCCCTTACTGGGACGCCACCTGGTGGTTCAGTGGGGAGTTGCCTGAAGGGTACCCTAATGTACCCAAGCGAGGCACAAATGACTCTCACTCTACTACTGTTCATAGTATTTTTCTCTTATATACCCCGTTTTAGAAATGCAAAACCATTGTAATATTTGGTTAGCATACCCCCAGGTTATGGGGAATGACCTGTCCGTGCATATCTCCCAGTGTCCCAGTGGTGTAACCCAATCCGCTGGCTATCCTCAAGCATGCTTCATTCACTGTTTCTTGCATAGAATTTAATCAATTAGTTCAGGTTCTTGCTGATGTGTCATGCTAATGTATTTTAACAGAATGGAAAAAGAATACTTGGCCACTAACTCACAGAAATGGTGATTCATTTCTATGATGAAAAACGACTTTACTGATGTCATGAAAAGTTGCCTTCCCCCATGTATAAGTATAGGTCGGGGAACATTCTATCCTAACAAGTTAGTTCTGAATTCTACCGATGGTGACGCCACTCTATCCGAATCGGTCTATATATGTTAACGTCATCTCATGCAACACCCGCAAAATAAGGATAGTCTATAATATCAGGTAACAAGCCCGGAATACTAAAGATATGCTACTGAATGAAAAATTGTATACTAAATTACCACGGCAATATTACCTTGGTCCATATATAAGTCTGAGAACGGGTCCAGAAATGAGCCTGCTAGATAGGCCTAGAGGATATCACTTTAGTTTCTGTTTTTATTCTTATGGTTGTTGTTTTTCTCACTGTCACATTGCCCACCACCCGCTTGGCTCCCTCCTCCCATCCCATCCTTTGCACCTTTGCCTCAGCAAGGGTGCACACTAGTAGCCTAGCGGCGAGCAGGTGGCGGGAGGCCAGTGTGTGGAGTGTGGGAAGCTATGCAAATGTGGCGCGCATTTATGAAAAGGCTAGGCCTACGAAAGGGCATGAATGTTTTCAAATCGGGGTTTGTCTACCACAACTGCCTTACATCCTCCAGTCAAAAAGGCGTGAAAATGACTTTAGTTACTATTTGGCCTAACAAGAGGTCGCAAACTATATCAGTAAACCAGCAAAACACCTTGATACATACAGGCTTGGTATATATTGGTACAACCGTGTAGTACGGGTGTCGGAGCAAATATTTTGGTCTGATGCTATCCGCCTCCTACAGAGGGCGGGTCAGGGCGCCATTGGTCTAAAAGCATAACTGCACAAGAGGGTCATGTGAGTGAGGGGAAGTGTTAGGCTATCCAGAAAATAACCGCAGCAAAACATTTATTTGTGGGAAGTACATTGGTTATATTTCACCAGATCTGAACGCTTTTAAATTGTTTTTATATTTAAAAATAAAGGATCATCTGATCCATCCCCCCCTTTCTCTATCCCTCCTACCTACAATATCCATTTGATTTAGTGTTAAATACCGTAGCCTACACAGCACCAATGTGCTGAGTAGGCTCCACCACCCGCCCTATAAATAGCCTACATGTTGTCAACAAGCCTGTGAGCGCGGGTGGTGAGGCAAGCATGTCAAGCTATGAAGGCTAAACATGGCCTGCACTAATGAATATGCACTACCAAGGGTAGGGCTTGCTGGACCATAAGTGCAGTACTTTTTCCACCCCTCGTTCCCACCCCACCTCCACCCTCAGCGCTGTTCAGCTAGGGATGAACAGCGCTTCTTTAATTATTCTGCCAAAGGCAGCTTTTTTCAAAAGCTGTTGTCGCAAAGAGTCCAGGAGAGTGTGTCCCACCAGAAAGTGCATGGTGGCTGGCTGTAATAGGTTTGAAGCCCTTATAGAACTCTTTAAAATTAACTAGGATATTATATTATTGAGCCGATAATGAAACCTTACCCTATTTAAAAGATTTCCTGCCTTCCCCACACTGTAGGAAGGGCCTACATAGAGGCGCTACACAGGCACTACTGTCATTTTGCCTACATAGCACCCTGCGCGAAAAATGTAAGGCCAGCTGTGAGCTGGTTTCGAACGTGCGACCTTCCATGTGGGAGGCGGACACTCTGCCACAGAGCTAGTTCCCAAGGTTGGGAGTTCTAGGCTTCATTCTACTCCTGGTCTAGAGCGTGTTTGAATGGACGGGTAGGCGTAGGGCGGACTGTTGATGTGCGGGACAAGATGCGCACGGGACTGGACTAGTAGCTAAACAAAATGTCTGTCAGTGTTTACATCCATTGGAATAACGTTACTGTAGGGTTTGCTGGCATTATTTAGTGAATTACCTGAGGTATGCAAGACCAGGTATGTGTCTAAAGAAAAGTATCATAGATAAGTGTTGCTGGACATGACAAGTGACATCACATCACAGCTATCTGGTACTACCCTTTTTAGACCCTCTGGATGCAGTGCGACTGAGAGTAACCTTGAAGGCAACAGAGGCCACCACTGAGTCGCGCAATGTCAAGACTGGTAGTGAGCTCTTTGAAGTTGTAATGGGTGTTAGAGCGACTAACAATAGGGTGTGTAAGTTCAAAATGGCCGCCAACAGGTTTGTCACGCACTTGCTGCTTCTTCTGGGAAAGGAAACATATTGAAATAGCATTAGGCCGAAAAATTTTCACTGTTTTTAGATTTCTTTATTCTAAGTTCTGACAACTGAATAGCCATAGGCTATATAGGGTCAAATTATTCCATATATGGTGATCAGAAATTTTGGAACATTGCTGGGGCGATGGAGAGAGAGGATTTTTATTTCGCTATATGCATTATCTATGGCCGTTACGTCACTTCATTTCCCGGAAGTGATATGCGATTAAAAAAGCAAAAGCGGGCGACGGTGGCCATGACACTTACAGACCCTATACCTAAGTGAGAATTAATTGTCCACAAGTGACATCGGCACTTGGATTGTAGAGCCAGTTCTTTCTACTTCATAATAGGAATCTGACCATTTATAAAACGTTTTGGGGGGAAAATGTAGGAGATATTTGTATTGCCACTTTTTGGCCTCCAGCCCTCATTTAAAGCGCCATTTTTGTATACTACTTGGTTGTGGGACAAGGTCGAGGAAGAGCAAAGCATGGAACGCCCTAGCTTCAACAGAAAAGAACACCCTAACATACGAGCAATTCAAGAATCGCCTCAAGATTAACCAAATCTCACTCACTACTCACTCAGACTGACCAATAAACCAAACCAAATGGTATGCAGTATCTTCACGCTACCATAACAAACCCACACTGAACCGATGACATGCTGTATCTTCAAGCTGTCCAAATTCAAATCCATCTAACTGACCATGACTTTTATTCTTATCCTAAAGAGTACTTCACTTTGTTACCTTATTTGATTTATGTGATTATGTGTTTAACCTAACTTGATCTCGAGTAGTATTTTTTACATAAGGTATAGTCTAGCTAGACACAGCAGTGGGAGGAAGACCATGGTATTTCTGTTGAATTATCACCCGTGAGCCCATTATCCTCAAGTGTTCGTTGACATCCATTGTTCATAATATTATTTGTACACTGTGCATGCCCATTTATGTTCATTTGTCATCTCACGGAAGATTAGCTGTATAAAAATTCTAAATAAAAAAAAAAAAAAAAAAGAGGCCCGTTTTAACCTACTTATTATATAACCTTACTTTGCTGGCCTACTTAACCTGTCCACTCCCAAGAGGCTTTTTTTTAAAAAATGAACATTATAATCAGTGGTTCATGATTTTTTCTCCCTGGCATATAATAATACTAGATTATTTAGACCTTTGAGTGAGTAGTTTTTTGCGTACATTTCCGCCAATTTCTGTCTACGCATCTTCGCTTTGTTTACCATGCATCATAGGCTTGTTGTGCAATGCAGACTCTGTATTGCCCGCATTTTTTAATACGAGGCTCAGTGCCTATGAGACTATCATACCAACCCCACCAAAGGTATAATAAATAACGTTGATCCCTGCGGTGCGTTCGGGCATTGTTCTGTTCTGCAGGTCGGTTTGAGGTGCGTTTGTATATCAGTGTGGGCTCACGAGGCACAGCCTCTTGTCCTGACAAAATCTTTGGTTTCCCTTGTGTATACCTTTAACCAAATTGTGTTTGGCTTCAGATGTTTGCAAAATTAATTTATCCCCTAATCCCAGTCAAACTTATGTAGAATGGTCTATGTAGTAGCCTATACCATGTTGGTGACTAAGAGGACGGTGGTCACTGCACACAATAGGTTATCATATCTGACATTGTCTATAGTTTTAACAAGAAATCACATCTTTGTGAACAATTTTTATTCTCAAGTTCTGAAACATTGTGGTCAATACATTTGTAAAATGAAACAAATCAATCTCTGGGGAAGGCACATACGAACGTAATGACTTAGTGGTGTATATATACTATATGGATAGATGGGTTAAGGTATGAACCGTTAGTTTCGCATGGTTGCGATCACAGATGATGAGCATATAAAGTAGTTAAAAATAACAACATTTGAACACTTTCCCTCATAGATAGACTTTTTCATCAACGTATAACTGGAGCTGAAGACAGCATTAAACAACCGGGACGTTAAAAGAACGTACAATTAAATGCATTTCTAATTGGTCCAGCATCTGCTATTCATTGTATATATGAAAATGTTCCGAATAAATTTGGTTCTCTTCTCTATAAATGGAATTATAATTTGCACGGCATAGAACTGTCAACAGTAATTAGTCAACTGAGCTTAGCCTTCAGATTCTCAGCGACCTTTTCCAAAAATTCGAAAGTGTTGACATAGTCCTCACGTTTAACGCTGAAAGATAAAAGAGTAACACGTTGAAGTATGTAGTCCGTAGTAATGTTGTTTTTTTTTAATAAAAACTAGGCGGGGCAGTATTATACGATTAGACATTTTTGATTGGTGTAGTCCTGGACATTTGTAGTGCAGATTTGTATTATATAAATTATATTATAGTATGACGCCGAGCTTGCAGTCTATACCTGCAACCGTTCGCCAAAACTTCAGCGCAACGCCAGTCCAACATCCCTAATCAACAAGCATAGACTTACGTCATATTTAGACTTTTCATGTATACATGTACACATACTAATATAATACTTGTAGAAATAAGATAAATAAATGTATCAATCAATACTCTTAATACACATTAACAGCTTCTATTATAAACCCCTAATTGTTACTTCATTGTTACTACAAACTGCCTGAGACAGTGTAGCTTATATATATAGCCAGGCAGACAGAGAAACATACAACTTGAATGCTAATAAGCAATCAAGTAGGCAATCAACGATCCGCACACAGATGTAAACCCCCCGGTGTAAACCGAATTTTTTATAGACATTGCCATGTGGACATGCAGCCAGATCGTACCTACAACCCGTCTACCTATACACTACATACACACCCATGTCAACAACAACACAGACATGTGCGCAGACAGTCGAAATTCTCCTTGAGCCTGAGTCAGACCTAGACCTCTCAGCGGGATCTTTTTAACTGTTTAAATACTTGATATTTTAAAACACCCCGCCTCGAGAATAAATAGAAATGGAAAATATAAAATGTTTAGAAATTTTACGGAAGTTTTGAGAGGGTGTCATTTAATTCGAATGATCAAAACGTCTCATATATTATAGTACCGCCATACTAGTTTGAACCGAATTAACCATTGATAAAAAAAAGAGCGGTTAATAGAAATGGAATCGATAAGCGAATTTGGCATATTACGGTGACTATACCGTGGATATCGTGCTCAATAATTTAAGGAATTGATGACTTACTTGGCGATGCCTTTGATACAACCAGCAAGATCTTTGGTCATAGTACCAGCCTCGATGGTATCGATGCACACTTGTTCAAGTGCTTCGCTGAATTTAGCAAGTTCAGCATTGTCGTCCAACTTGGCACGGTGGGCTAATCCCCTGGTCCACGCGAATATGGAGGCTGAAAATGTTTGCAAATGGTTAAATATGGAAGTGAGTCCAGAAACAACTATCCAGCTGAAACCACATCCCCAATAGTCAGGGAGCACAAGGCCCAAAAAGGGGTTGTTAATTGCTAAACATTTTGGTTAGAGCTTGACAATTTAACACGGCCTAACACCATATAGCATTCATACTGGCCTATAAGAAAACGATTGTTGTCATTCTGGCATTTTGTTTATTCCATGGTTTCCATGGCAACAGAAGATGTTCATATGTCCCAATGTTCGACACATTAATACAATAGAAGAACTCACTTGTTTCGACATAAAATTATCTGAATATTTTACGTTTATGGCATACCCTATCAAAGCTTAAAACCTCTTTTAATTCCACGGGGAAAAGGCAAACGCTATTGTGGTGCCGAGTGGACCATACTTATATTTATCTATAATTACTATAACAGGAACCAGCATAAAAGTAGATTTTAATCTGAGTCGATCAAATGCGTGAGAAAATTATGTTTGCCCTTCTCCAAATAACTACAAGGCATCACATGTCTTGAATGATTTGAAAGCAAAAGTACATGAAATTGGCAATAGGATCATCAGAGATTGAATTATAACAAGTAGGACCATTTCTCTTGAGAGTCATACTACAAATCCTCGTTCATCACTCACCGATCGAGTTTGTGGAAGTCTCCTTGCCTTGTTGGTGCTGCCTATAGTGGCGGGTAACGGTACCATGAGCTGCCTCAGCCTCAACAGTTTTACCGTCGGGACACATTAGGACGGAGGTCATCATACCCAGAGAACCATAACCTATAGAGATTTGTACGCAGAGAGTTCAATGGAGGCCATATACAGTGCTAACGCTTATGAATTAAATGGCAGACGTAATAGACAACATGAATAATTAATTCTCGGATATCAACGAGATACAGGAAATAATACAACTACTGCCTTAAAACGGTCTTGGACCAGTACAACTTTGATCCACTGATAAGAAATATCATTGGAGGAACCCATGGTTTTGACATAGTAAGTGGTACCCCACAAATAAAATCTGCCAAATGGGCTAATCTGTTCGCGATATGGCCAGTTGTGATGTTCCAAGGAGCCAAGTTTAAGGCATCAAGTGAATGGCTTCTTTATATCAGAGAGGTATACTTGTAAGTGGACAATATGATATAATTTATACGTCAGGGTGTGGCGGAAGAACGGGTCTCACCGAGCCACATTAATTTTGGCCAGAGCCATATTACCAACCTGAATAAAATTCGTTTTAAAAGAAATTCACCTGTCAATATAATTCATTCACAATGTATTTAATATCAAGGAAATTATGTAACGACCGCCTTGCCTTGAGCAACAGAGTCAGATTGGACGTCACCGTCGTAGTTTTTGCAGGCCCAGACAAATCCTCCCTCAGACTTCATGGCTTGTGCCACCATGTCGTCAATGAGACGGTGCTCGTACCAGATACCAGCCGCCTCATACTGGGCTTTGTAAGTACTGGAATAGAGAAATCAGTCGAAACAAACAATTAGTCCAGCTTCTTTAATCGAAATAAACAAATATGTACTCCGAGCTATCGGAATCGTATTCCAGTTAATCTAAATAGTAAGATATTTGATTTAATATAAATATATGGTAACAGGGAGTTATGTGTATGTTTGTATATACCTCCCTAAACCTCATAATAGAAAGATATTGATACATACGCCTGGTAAATCTCTTCAAAGATGTCCTTGAAGCGCCCGTCATACTTCTTCAAAATTGTATTCTTGGTGCTAGAATAGAAGACAAACATTGGCTTCAAATATGCGTTCCTTCAGAATGGGTGGAATAGTAATGTGACCCAATGGTATGCAAGCATACACGCTATAGTGTAATCATTTTGCTTACATGTGATGTAATAATAGATAAGAATCTCATAATTTTTGTCAGAACAGATTCCATTGTCAGATCTAACGTAAACTTTTAGATGTGTTGCTACAACTTCAGTACAAGGCCATGCAGGGAGGGACTGGGGTTGAATGCTATTGGAACACACCTAGTACAAATATGGAGTACTTTGGGGAAATGCATTAGGGATTGTGGCCCAGTGACAACAGGCAGAAACTTTACACAAACCTCATGTATAGGGGCATTTTCCTGTCAAGTGCTACTTTGAATGACGAATGGGCGAAGTCACGGATTGACTTGTCAGTGTTATACATGGCCAGGGCCACTCCTCCTGTTCCTTCAAAGTCAAATACGTTGAACTTCATTGGCTCACCACCGTCCTTAGGATAGAAGCACAACTCTAGTTTACCGTCACCGGGTACAACGAAGTCGGTGGCCTTGTACTGCAATCAAACATTTATAATGTAAATATGTCCAATTTCTTATATCATAAATTGCAGGAAGAGAACTGCATGTGACAGTGTACAATGTAATAATATATATTATATTATATACTCTACTGAGCAAAGTCAATTTGATATTGACCATTATTATGCGGCGTATAGATTTATTCATCCAATAACTGCATGCGATTCCATCTTAAGGTGGTAGGTATGCTTGAGATGTATGTTCGCAAGTAAGGGCCAATTCAATGGAATTCTCTAAATATGAGGGATCCAAGGCTAGAATTCTGGAATCCCTCCCTGTCATATACCCCCTAACTATAACAAATACTTATCCAATACATCAAGGCGCATAGAGACTTGTCTTCTATTCTCTCCCCTTATGCATTCTATAATGTACCTGGTCGCCATAAGCGTGTCTGCCAATGACGATGGGTTTTATCCAGGGTGTGACCAGTCGTGGGATGTTTTTACAGATGATAGCTTCACGGAACACAGTTCCTCCAAGAATGTTACGGATGGTTCCATTGGGAGACTTCCACATCTTCTTCAGTTTGAATTCTGTGATAGGTTAGTCAAAGACAAAGGTGGTTGACAGGGATTTGTAGTCAGTTCTTGTCAAAATTGTTGCACCTATTAATCATTTATAGAGGGTGGTGTATATATCGTCAATTCAATACTTCAACTATTAGCTGAGATGTTAAGACCTGGGTATTTATTCTGAAAAGTTGCCTACACGATGACACTGACAACTCAAGTATATCAGTGATATGAAAATGTAGTGGTATCTCAGAGGGAGTATAGCTTTACATGTTTTACTGTTTATATGTTGTATATATTAAAATGGCAATTATAATTATTCTAATTTACCTCAATTGTTCTACATTTGAAATGATGAAATATTATTGGCCACATTTACTCACCTTCAACACGATTCTCATCGGGAGTGATGGTGGCACACTTGATACCTACGTTGAATTTTTTAATGGCATGTGCGCAGTCAATTGTTACTGAAAATAAAATATACCGTAATAATAAAAAGCTCCTAATAAGTAAACTTTGTCATTGGAATAGTTTTAACGGCACCTGCAACATCAAATGGACACATATAATTCAAATGAGACTTTAAAAACATAGGAGCCGAAAAATATATTCATTCGTGGTTATAGTAATATTCATGGTTACTTTCTCATACAAGATTACCTTTACAGTACTACAATTGGTAGATAAACATCTGGTGCGAAATAGATTTTGCTTTTTAGAATAATTATATTGGCCTTTAATGAATAAAAGTGGAACTCTAGAGAACCTTCTTTGAGTTAAACAAAAATACAGATGAATATTTACCTTGGTCATCTGTTATATCACGATTCTCGATGCCGAGATCGTACGTGTGAAGCTCGACATCAAGGAATGGGAATATGAGCTTTTCTTTGATAAGCTCCCAAATGATCCTAGAAATAAAGTAAAATAACAATAACAATTTTATACCATACATATGTGAATTAACATTACCAAATCAATTTCAATATGTTGATAATTTTCGCAAAATTGGACGCAAGTGTAACCATGGAGGTATATACAATTGTTCTGTATAACCGATCATCCGTACAGGGAAAACGCTGCCATAATCAAACCTTCAACCAGTCCATCATACAATCAGTACCCAACTATACTGCTGGTGTATCCATAAAAGAATCGGCTCGACAAAAGTCATAAAGGACACCAAGACGACAAAAACAACCGACTTCACGAAAGCCCCAAGGAACGAAGTGCATAGCAACCACGTAACCGAGCTCTGGCACAAGTATCCCACATAAGGGCCTGATGAAGGTGCTATGAATAGGTTACATTATTAATTCACGAACTTGTATGTAGTATACTCCCCTCTATGGAGATATATGGTAGTAACGCTCTCTATAGTATGACAAAGGATAGAAATAATGGTGGGATTTTTCACTACTAACTGGACTTGAAAAGGATAGAAATGTCTGAATGCACAGCTATAGTTGGACATAGTGCTAATAAAACCCAACAAGCTCCAAAACTTTCGGTTCATCCTCTTCCTTTTATAATCATATATATATACAAATACTTGGAATTTGATTTGGGTTCATCCTCCATTATTTCAAAATCATATGATTATATCTCCATATAAGCAACAGGGCGAATGGAACGAGTATCTATTCAGCACAATATGATATTATAACAGATGGATTTTTGGGCTCACGATGGAAAGGTAAAGATTATTAAAAGTATGGAATAGGGAAATAGTTACACCCCAAATCACCATGTAAAAATCAAAAGGGACAACTATTAATGTGACCCGTAATCACAGATGCTTGACGAGCGTTACAATCGAGTTTTAGCTAAACCGGGGAGGGGTCACATTTAGAATTAATTCCTCAATAAAACACAATCAATTATACAGAAATAAAAGAAAGGTGCATACGTGTGAGATATTTCGTAGATTTAATCATAAGTATTAGTGTGCAATAGACAATGTTTAGACCCTCCCCCCCCCCCCCTCCTCCTACATCAACCTCTCAGTCCGTTACAAAACATAGCAAGCATTTAGAAGTCACAGACAAGGAACTGCAGTCCTAGCAATGCAGTAACATATGCAGTAATATATAAGATAACAAAAATCTACAGACAGTGAGGGACTAAAGTACAGGACGTAGTTTGATCGGAAAGTAAAGTCCATATAATAAAGTCCATACCATTGAGCCTGTCTATAGTATATAGGGACGTATCGGAGACAGATTTGACAGGATACTGATAACAAATATAACGATGTAAAAGATGATCATATATACATACACAGGCAAATGGTCGTTGGAGATAGTGTATAGATAAAGGCAACGCACTTTGATCGATAACCGAGAAAGATTATCTAACTCGCAAAATGGAGCCATGCTAACATGTTTGGGGGATTTCGGAACTGAACCCAAATTATGTAGAAATGGTTCATGAAAATGAAAGTCATAATGCACACGAACACCTGTGTATCTATAATGGAATATTTCTTGAAAAGCATTTACTAGTAAAATGAGTCAATGCCATTTAAAACATATGTAAATACTGGATCAGTTTTTGATAAAATGGACCTAATTATTTAATTGAAGTGAATCAAATTATTTTGTTTCCGTTGCAGTTTTATTGTGTGTATTTCTCCTTCTCCTGTAGTATGAACACAATCTTTTTTCGGAATAACAGATATTTTCAGTGGGCTTTTTGCAAGTCCTAGGCTCATTTGCAGTCGTACCAGGGTTAGTGTTACACATCGCCTCGTCTTTCACCACTATCACTAATTATTTAATTGGTCAATTTTCTTATATTAAATTATAAATTACATACCAGTACTATGGAGCTTTCGCATTTTTCTAACATGAGTTCTATATAAATGAAACCAGGCTTTTTGACTGGTCAATTAAATAATATAGCTTTCCTGTGTGGCATTTTTCAGCCTGTCCGTTCATTTACAGTTGGACCTAACACGTGTACACACAGGAAATTAAGTACCATGACGCATACTATACTGAAATACCGTGTTGATTACGACTGATTGGTAAATTTTCAATTCGGATGCCCTTTGTTAAATTGAAAACATGCAAAGGCGAAAATGAAAAGGACATTGTTTTATTGCGAAGTGTATAGAACTGGATCACTGTTGTTACTTTATTAATCGCTTTGTTATGGGCTAACGGGAAGACCTGTACACAGATGTTACAGTCCTATTCGTGTAATTACTTACTGAATAAAAATCATATATAAATGAGCCGCTCAATATCAGCATTTTCCCAAATTTTTGTCCCAATTTTTTTTTAAAAAATGTTATTCAAGGAGGAATATACAAATAAGTGGCATTTGCTATCTCTCAGGCATAAGTTGTCTGCTTTTCACCTCGTTCAAACTAGAAAATAGAGGCAGTGGAAAAGTTCTTGATGTTTATCACACGTCAGGGTCAATTGCTGGGGTTTTTCCAATCAACATTTGTCAAATCACCGAGGCTGTCCACACCCGGTGTTCAAAGTACAGAGATTAATGAACTATGGCTGCGTAAAGTAAAATGGGAACTTTCAAACACGATTTTCCATAAAACAGTGGACATCTAACCATAGATAAATATTTACCCCTTCTCTTTCCAAATTTTTACCCCTTCTCTTTACAAATGAACTAAGGATAGCCTACATGTCATTTCATGAGTAAAAGTACTATAGGTAAATGTTAGGATGTGCAACCCTGTGACCTCCAAGTGTAAGTTAAACGTCTTATGTTTATTCACAGATGTCTTAAGGGGAACATATCACCTGGTTTACAAATGCATGCTCCAATTCCAGTATCCCGGTTGGGTCATGGCTGTACATGTACACAGGACCGTGGGCACACATGTATTATATTTGACTACAGTCATTTCTTGTCTGTGATATTCATTTTTATACCTAGTTTTGGAAGACTTTCAGCAAGTTTCAAAGAAAAAGATGAAAATGCATCAAAATATATCTAACCCGTCTCTCCTTGATATGATAACAATTGATATCAGGGAGATATGATTACAATTTATATAGCAAGTTCCGAATCCAGAGTATTCCCGGGTGGATTGTCTTGCATAATAATGATAAGGAGATGCAAATCTAGATATTATATAACATTATGATGATTGGTCAAATATTATGCTAGTGGCAACGTCAGTGTAGGCCTACTGGTCTATAGATTTTTAGACCCAGTTTGGTCAGATTCTGGGGTGTATTCTTTCACAACAGACCACGGCAATCACTTCCGGCAACTTCCGGTAAGAAATCAGGGTTATAGATGTCAAAAGAACTGGTAAATAAAAGTCAGTAAAGTGGTAAATAATAGTCGGATCTGACCAAATCGGGTCTAAAAGCACTAATACCCGAGGTTTTGGATGGTCTGGGTGGTCTATTGCCTGGTGGAAATTCTCGGGGCTAACGCCCCTCGAATTGTCCACCAGGCTATAGACCACCCAGACCATCCAAAACCTTGGGTATTAGTGCTATAATGTTAACTGATTGCATCATTAAAACATTTGCCATGATTTAAAAACATTTATGTAATAGAAGGAAACGCAACGATCTACATAACACTTTCAGGGTGCATGTTTTACAAGTGGCTTTAATAACAAAAAGCCATTCACCAATAAAATACTAAGGGACTGTTCATGATTAATCACTGGGGGGGGCTAGGAGGATTTGAAGGGGGGGCCACCTTTTTTTGCACAGACCCAGAAGGGGGGGCCATTTAATTTTGCACAAGTCTTGAAGGGGGGGCCATACATTTTTGCGCATTAAATTTGACCTGAAATAGGTATTTCTATATGAAAGGATATCTCACCACACATCCTTGACTTGTTTAATACAACTTTAATCACAACCTTAATATAATCATGTAGTGTCTAGTATTACTTTGGATAAGCTCGGAACGCAAATACCAAAACACAGAATCCAGATCCTTCAGTCTTTGCTTGGTCTTTTCTCATTATTCACAAACTCTTTCTTTGTACTGGGGATGGCTACTGGGTAACCAACACTGACACCAGACAGTGAAAGGGTAAAAGGATACAGAATATTCCAGGAAGAAGGGAGTCAGTACCAATGTGGTAAGATTTTCAAATTAAACGAGACGTACCGTAGGGGAGGTGAAGTTTAATTTTAATTTAATCGAGGACACCACGAGGGGTGTGGAGAATAAACGAGATGCGCGGTCACGTGATAGGCATACTTCAACGACACAGGAGACGGCGAGCTGAAAAGACTAAAACACATAGCAACATACAAATCACAAGTGTTTTCCGTAAGGGAAAAATCTTAGTAAAGAAGCGAAGATCGAGGACCACCACCCTCAAAGGGAGGGAAGGGCGGGCGTTTATTCTCCACACCCCTCGTGGTGTCCTCGATTAAATTAAAATTAAACTTCACCTCCCCTACGGTACGTCTCGTTTAATTTGAAAATTAAATCTCGGCCACCACGAGAGTGTGTGGTCGAGAATAAACGAGACTTTAAAGCCTATCAGCTCGCCGCAGCCTGTAAATCATTTATATATATAAAAACTACTCAATTCACTTAGGCTTAAGAAATAAGCAAGAGAGAGTATAACATTCAACTTTTTTATTTTTCTCCAGTAGAAAAATATTCATACGTATAACCATTTTTTCTCTTTTTGAGTCAATATGAGCTCCCCAAACTCTGACCAATCGCTTAAAACTTTAACAAGCTCAGTTACAACTTTACTCTTTAATACAACACATAACTCATAACGATTACTTCCTCCTGTTATTCAGGACAACATGTCCAACCGACTCTACAGGGTTATCAATGTTCTTATTATAAAAACGAGCAAATGTCTTCTGATTCTTCCAGGACGCCTGTCTTAGTAACACATTAACATTAATTCCAAGCACTGTGGCCTTAGAGGCTACCGCCCCGCGGGTGCTATGCCCTGAATATTTCGAAATATCCACTCCAGCCATTGACATCATTTGTTTGACATATCTAGATAATGTATCCCTGGACACCTTCTTGTGTGGCCTATAAGGGCTAATAATCAACTGAGGTTCTCCTTTCCTCACTGACTCCGTACGTTTTAAGTACGCTTTCAAACATCTAAAAACACAGAGCTCTTTCTTCTCGTCGTACTTATACAATTTTACCGTGTCAAGGGGGTCCCCCAGTCGGTTATGTTTCAATAATGAGTCCAATCTGAATGCTACTTGATCCTCTCTCCAGACTATTGCGTCTACCTTTAGTGCTAATAACGTCTGGCCCCTGTGAGCCGTCGTAAGAAGGATTAAAATCACCAATTTCAGCGTGAGAAAAGCTAACGTTAATTCTGAATTCTTCCCCTTTTTTGATAAGAGATCAAAGACACGTTGCACGTCCCACATCTTCTCGTATTTAGGTTTGGGTGGATTCAAGTTATATGCTGCTTTTACCAACAAACATACTAAGGCGTGTTTGCCTATATCTATGTCACCCCAGGGCACGCAAGCCGCTGATAGCGCGGACCTCGCCGAATTTACTGCAGTATATCCTGCTCCCTTCTGTGCCAACGTCCTCAAGAAATCTGTTGCCTGTCTAAGGGTAGGCCTAAGCTGATCGTACCCTCTGGCTAACGCGAACGTCTGCCATTTCCTAAGATAAGTAGTGTAACAACGTTTAGTACCCGGACGCCAAGCATTCGAGATAAACTCAATAGACTGTTGAGAGAGATCATAAACTTCTAACTTCCGCCGCAAAAGAGGCATGCCAATATCCCTGTTTTGGAAATGTTTTCTTCCATTTTTGACTCCACTGCATGAACCAAATTCTTTTTTCCTTTTCGGAATTTTATAACCTTCGAGGCCCGTAGCTGTATTAACGGGTACCAGGGTTGCCCTGGCCAATCCGGCACTATCACTATAGCCCACTCCGTTTCGTCTGCAGCGATCTTCTGTAGGCACCGGGCTACCAAGCTGAAAGGTGGAAATAGATAGAATTCTTTACCACACCATTTCATAGCAAATGCATCGATACATATAGCTCCTGGATCAGGATGCCAACTACAATACTCTTCACATTTAGCATTCGTTCTAGTAGCAAACAGATCAAAATTTGGTACACCTAATTTTTTACAAACATCATTGTAAAGCTTATCATTAAGTACCCATTCCAAATTATCAGCAAATTTTCTAGACGCAGTATCTGCTACAACATTCAAAACACCTGGAATATGATACGCTATCAACCAGTTATTGTTAGCTTCGGCCCAAGCCCAAATCTTTTGAGCCACTTCATTACATTTTTGTGATTTTGTACCTCCTTGGTTGTTTACGTAAGCCATTGCCGTAGTATTATCCGTCATTACTTTGATATATGTATTCTGAACCTTACATAAGCTTTGTAAAGAGAATAAGATCGCCATTAACTCTAAAACATTGATATGTAACTCAGCTTCTTCGTTCGAATTTGACCATCTACCATTGCATATACCTGCATCACCCGTACCTCCCCAACCATCATAGGAGGCATCGGTCTGAATAGTCATTGAGGGATTTTCTAGTCTGATGTTTCGAACCCTCCAGGAACAAGCTTCCAACCACCAGTCCACATCTTTCCATGCTTCAATCGAAAGCTTCATATTCGCGTCAAAATTTCCACCATTGTTCTTAAGCGCTTCAATTTTTTCTGATTCTAACTGTTTTGTATGGCACATGCCATAATCGACTGCTACTTCATAAGCTATCATTAAACCTATTACTTTAGCCACTTTCCTGATCGTCAGAACTTTCTCTTTTTTAAGCTCCTGTAAAGCTGAAACCATTTTATCAATCTTATCTTGTGGCAACGACACCTTTAACTCTACTGAGTCTATAAAGAAGCCTAAGAAAAGAATTTTCTGTGTAGGACTGAACACCGATTTTCCTGGATGTATGAAGAACCCCAGCTTTTGTAACAGTTCCGCTAGCTTCCACGTTGATTCTACACATTCCATGGGTGAATCCGCCATTATCAAAGAGTCATCTAAAAATGCAAAGCATCTGATACCCTGTTCTCTAAGCATAGCAAAAGGCGGAGTAAGCAATTTCGTAAAATACCTTGGAGCACACGCTAGACCATTTGGCATACCTACATAGCTAAACAAATCACCTTGCCAGACAAATTTGAAAAATTTTCTGTATTCCTGAGCAATAGGAACCGTGTAGTACGCATCTTTTAAGTCAATCGAAGCAAACCACATACCTGGAGTAAGATTTTCAATTGCTGTATTTAGGGAAAACATCTTAAAGTGTTGGTACTCTATAAAAGTATTTACCCATGTCAGGTCTAAGATCACTCTGAACGACCCATCTGGTTTGGGCCTAGCAAAGATATTTGATACAATCTCACCATTTTCAGAAATTGAGGGCTCTACTGCCCCTTTTTCAATAAGTTTCGTAACCTCAACATCTATTGCGGCAAACTCTTCCATATTCAATTTGAATGGTCTTGGTTTAGAATTTTGAATAGGCACTACATTGAAAGGAATCGAGATCCCGCTCGCTGCCTCTGCAATCCACGGATCACTCGAAACCTCAATCCACTTATCAATACAATTTGTGTATTACCTGCTGTATAGAGGGAAATATCACGGAGTGGGGGTGTCGCCTGGCCCTCTACTTTTGGCTTCCCCCCCTGGGAAAACCCTTCCCTTGACCTCTTTGCGACTGTTGCTGCTGAGCGGCTGGCTGATAGTACTGGGATTGTTGTTGTTGTTGTGACCCCCATTGGTTGTAACCTTGTTGTTGGTACTGTTGGTTCTGATAATGGAAATTGTTATTGTTCTGAAATCTAGGGCCCCATTGGCCAGAATTGATATTGCGATAACCGCCTCCTCGGCCTCCTCTACCGGAGCCATTCCTCCTGCCGTTACCTCTACCACGGCCTCTTTCATTTCGATCATAGGGAGTATAGCGGGCCAGTTTCTTCATCGCCACGCTCTCTTCATCACAATCTTTGGCTGCCTCAACCAATTTATCCCCCATAAGAAGAGTGGAGGGTTCATCAGGGCGCCTACACATACGATGGTATTTAGGATGTAACCAGCTTTTAAGGGCATCTCTCCTTCTTTGGCTCAGTTCCTGATGCACAAACGAGACAAGTCTCAAACCTGACACTAGGCCAGCTCCTGCCTTTCCTAACTCTTTATCATCATTTTCACGAGCTAACACTTCAACCAATAAAGGCGAGATAGAACCAATAGCAGCATCCAAATAATATTGCATACTTTGACACTTCTGGTCAAACGTGCGTTGATAACGCTTCACAGCCGACCAAACTGGTTTGTTTAGAGAAGGAGGTGTCAAGAATTTTAAGTTTGACGGGCGAGCTAGAGCGAGCGATAACTTGTGAATTTCATTTTCCTTATCCGGTAATGTAGCCGCTGCCTTAATAATCTTTTCTACCGTATGAGAGACTGGCGGTGCTTCTCTACACCCGTCTAAAATGTCCATCAACTCTTTTAACTTTTGCGCTGTTGGGCCAAAATCTGCCTCAGCCTCCGGGTCAAAAACCTCTTCTTCGTCATCTGAATTATCAGAAAAATCTTGTAATGGCTTCGCTTTGCTAACACCAGCGCTTGCCTTGGCTAATGCCTCTGCCGTGGCCCCTTTTTTCCCCGGGCCTTTGCCTTTAGACACATTTACCGAACTGTCAGAATCTTTAGAAACACTAGTAGAAGAACTGGCAGAATCTTTAGAAACACTAGTAGAAGTTGTAGGTATCGGATCAATTACCTTCTGAGCCTTTTTAGGTGGTTCACTTTCCTCCGATCTTGTTTTAAGCCACAGTTTAAACCAGCCCGGCATCTCTTCCGAGTCTTTTGTTGACGTTTTGTCTCCGGAGCCAACTTGGGCGGAAGTGGGTTTTCCCGCCACTCCTGACGTCGTGGCAGCTTGCTCGCTGTCGTCAACCAACTGAACGTCATCTTTCTCGGCCATCTTGGAATCTTTCGATCTCGTGCTCACTTTGTTTTTACTCAAAATTTCTGCTAGCACCGCCGATTGTTCCTCCAAATTTTTAACAGAACTGGTTTTTTGTAAGCGTCTACGCTTATTGGCCATTTCAATCTGCACAACAAAGATCGGTGATTCGAGACACTCGATGGCAGCAACAGGGGTTTTCACTCGAACACTGCGAAAAAATTAAAACAAGATATTTAGACAAGGATCGCAGAATTCCTAATGCAAAAGCAACACGGCTAATGCTATACCCCAAAATTGACAAAGTCTATACTTTTTTAGGAACAATCTGTTCCTAAATCCAAAATAAATCCAAATAAACCGAACTTACCTGCTCGCAGAAGTTCTTTCGCCTAAACGTATTCCCGCTGAAGTGCCTATCACGTGACCGCGCATCTCGTTTATTCTCGACCACACACTCTCGTGGTGGCCGAGATTTAATTGTACAATAGAATTGAACATTTTAACAGGTAAAAGCACATAATGACTACCTAGTGAACTACCATGCACCTATTTCGGCTGACCTGGAAGAGGAGCTGAATATCCGACAAGCGGTGCCAATTAAGACAGAGCGAGGATAACTCATTCTCTGCTCGGCAAACTTCATCTCTACACATAAAAAAGCAATGTGTGGGAAAATCCAAAAATCCAAACAGAATCTTTTTGCAACCCTGCCACTCCTTGTGGTAGTAGTTACTCTTTTAAAACTGTGAGCAGCATTAGAGGCATCATAATTTCGCTCATCTTCATTTTCGCTACTGTTGGAATAATGCATCGTAATTGATTCCACCTCATATTCAGGCTCAGAATCAGTCAGTAGACACATGTTGGCTCACATCATGTCCCTCATACACAACACCTTCCAATGTGTTATCATGGATCCCAATGTGACTGACTATTGTCTTGACTTTGTGTTTCTTAGTTTTACCCTTAATAGTGAGCCCATGGTGTAGTAAATTACTTATCTAACTCAGATACTTTTAAATTATCCAGTTTTCCTGATAAAGCCATTTGGGCCCAGTTCATATGTTTTTCCCTCCCTTTTTGGAGATATAGTCCTGACCCTTGTGGGTTGGAAAAAATGGCACATAGAAATACACAAATGCGTCAAGACAGGAGTCATGATGTAAAGAAAGATATCAATGTCAACATCAACCAAGACTAATATGAATTTAATTTCATCAATAAATCTATCATACTCGAGTACATTTTAATAAGTAACAGCGAAATAAAATAAAACAAAATCTGTGGGACTATGTGAGAATTCCATATCGTCGCTTGCCTTTGGTATTGAACCATGTGAGCTCTGTGTACTTGGTTGAATACCTCCACTGCGCGACGATATGCCTTCCTGCTCCATCCCTTGGTTATTTTTGTCTTATTATAGGTTATAGGTTTCTAATTCTCCTAGGATACCGATATGGAGCATTCCAAATAAAATTATCAATCAATCAATCACATTTATTTGGTGTCGAAAGGGGTAGAGAGAAAGGGGAGGGAGTGAGATTGGTTGCTTTACGCCCTTATTAACACATTGAACTGAAGGTTGAGAGGAAGGGGGGGCCATTAATTTTTGCACCAATTGTGAAGGGGGGGCCATCTTTTTTTGCACAGATTCTGAAGGGGGGGTCATACATTTTTGCGCAAGAATTTTGGCCATTTCCTCCTAGCCCCCCCCCCCAGTGGTTAATTATGAACAGTCCCTAATAAAGCCATTATAAATAGATATTGACAGATAACCTTGAAAAACGCTCTAATGAGCGATATACATATCTGTATTCTGCTTGTCATCAATACAAAGTTATAAAAGAATCTATGTGGAAAATGTTAACCAGGAAGGAAATTAACACTCACACGACGAATTAATTAGCCAGCCATAGCTGTATAGGCCTACGTGTGTCATACACCACTAACGTGGTACCGGTACTGATACTTACAAGAATTTTCTATTTACTCTCCTAAAAGAATTCCCCTGATTTAGAGCTGTGATGTGTTGCACAATAATATGTTGCAAGACATTCCTGCATATAATAGGACATAAAGTCATGTATACACACGATGCAAAGGTCAGAACTTGCAATATGAATTAACATCAAGATCTATATGAGGTGTGCTATGCTGCGATCAGACTAACAAATAGGCCTACTTCACAGGAATGTATGAAGAATGGACTTAGGCCACACCAAAGGTTATATGACTGTAAATTTGCCACAACCAAGGTCCATTATTTTTTCAGCTACATGCCTCCAAGTTATTGGAGCCTGGTAAGAAGATTTCATACGAATAAATCGGGCGTTTTGTTGTTTTTTTAATTAATAATCAAGATATGAAGATGTGGACTTTTAATACTTTTTCTAAATTTTTCGATAGGGGAGCTAGTTCTTTGCACATATATGTATGTTACCTCTATATATGCCAATGGTCAGGTGAGGCATCCCATTGGCATTGGTCAGCCCTCGGAGTAAAATTACTCCAAGGTATTTTACTCCAAGGTCAGCCTGCACCTGTCTAATCACGTACGTACGGTAGGCCTAATGAGGCACCACTCTTTGACCCTATATAATTAAGGGGCTGCCTTAATTAGCCTTTCCTCGTACTGCTGGTTATAACATCATAGTAGCCTACATCATAATACCAGGAATTAACATCATCTTTAAATTGATACTCCGTTACCATTATGATTTATGATACGCCATTCACAGGCCTAACATGAACGTGTATTTGTCCGAAACGTATAGGCCTAGGCCTATATTCGTATGGATACTTTTTATAAAATTATAATTTGCCGGTAGCGGTAGGCCTACTAATCGAGGAATGATGGTGGAATCATGAAATTTGTTCTACCAACGTGTTTAAATGTAAATGCAAAAAATAGGTGATCGAATAGTTTTCTTTCTATTGACGTTAGAAGATGTATATTCGCCGGAACGTTTTATTTTAACCAAATTTGCATTTCTCATCATATATAATATAATATTATAAGCACTAAAATAGTAAAAAGATATGCCTAAATCAAGATCTCATTCTCGACTCAGGCCAGAACGGAGTAGGGCTTGTTAGATGGGCAAGATCCAGGAAATATTGATCTCCAAGAGATATATAAGCAGAGCTAGGGAAATCCATGTCCAGGCAAATATCGCCTGATGCATGAACCAAACGGGGAACCAAATCAGGCGACTATACTCTGTAGCCAGTCACCACTGTTGCTTGTATAGGTCGAGTAAATACAGCCCTACTGATCACTGAATGGAAAGTTGTGTAAGTACAACCCACCTTGTCATTTCATCTCCCTTGATTTCCACGACGGGTCCAGCTGCAAAAAAAGATAGAAAATAGTTAGATCACTTCCTCTCGAGCCTATATTCAATATGTGTTTCCCTGAATTAAGTATAATTTTGAACTTACCCTGAATTTTACCCATGTTGTTTGTCTACCGGCCTGTTCGACTGACAGTTCACGATGGTGGGTTAGTTGAGAAGAGCGAACCTCAGGGCGCATGTCGGTCATTTATAGCGGCACTTTGACCCAGTTTAGGGGGCGTGGCACATTTAGACTGGTGCGCGTCAAATTCAAAAGGGATTGATTTTCATATACATATATAGCCTATGCATTTACTTGTTGAGTAGTGGGATCGAATGTCTACGTACACCTGCACACGCATCACTATTATGATAATTGTATCTCGTAGTAGCATTATGGTAGAGCGATAACATGTCGAATAATAAGAACAGATCAAGATATGAATGTATCAATAACCATAACCATATAGGCCTAATACGGTACAAAAATAAATCTGGAGCCGATTTATTAATAATAATTATACCCTATTGCACTATTATGTACGGTAGCCAGTCATTTGGAATACATGTTCTCACGAACTGGGTACACACATGCAGGGGCTAGTTTTGGCTAAAAATTCAAAAGCATTGAAACTTCTTGCCATTTACACATATCATTGTATGTATTGAAGGGTTCAAACAAAAAATTGGGAACGCTAATTTTAAAAACTGTGCATTTGGTGGGAATCCATTTTCTTACGTTGCCACCCCAATGCTTTTGGATAGAAATATTGTAGAGGTAATTAGCACGGAAGACGAGAGTGCTCACGCATGGAAAGTGACTTTTTGTTTCATTTTTTAAATAGAAAATCATTATCATTTCCAAAATCATTTTGAATTTCCAAAATCATTTTCCATCTCATTTAAAAACTAAAATTCCTTTTGTTTTAACGTTTGTTTCAAAGACACAGACGTTTTCATTTCCGTTTTAAATTTGATTTCAAGGCAATCTAGATCTCGCGAGAACCTTTAAGTGCGTTTTCATTTCCATTTTGAAATCTAAATGAAAAGCTAAGAACAAGACTTAAAACGATCGAGATGAGATCTCACAAGATTTCATGCACAAGATGGCGGCACCCATGGGGGCTGTCATCTTCAATTCCTTAATTCCTCAGGTGAAGTGCAAAGTTTTAGTCACTAATGCAATAATGGTGCTATATGAATATGGTATTTCCATCAATCATAGCACAACACAGAGCAGCACTGTGTTGTGCAGCACACAACTTTCCAGCAGCACAGTGCAGCAGAGAACAGGACACAGCAACAGAGAGCAGTGCAGCACATTAGAGTGCAGTACTATGCTGCACAGCACTTCATAGTGCAGCAGCACATTAGAGTGCAGTTAAAGTTGGGTCCCATTGGTCGGCTTCTCCTAAAATAGCGTATCCACTTACACGTCCAATTGCTACGACCGTCGACCGTCGACCTTCCACCCATGGCCACCGTCCGATGGTGGCCACAGCGGACGGTGGCTGTGGACGGTCCCCGGTATCTACTTGCACATCCAATAATGTATGCCAGATATTGTACAGACTAGTATTTTGATCTATCCTTATTAATAATAAACAATGAGAGGTATTTAAATGGCCACGATTCCATATTGCCAAGAACAATGCTCAGCAAACAGCAGAATAATTATATAAAATTCATTCAATATGTCCACCATTTTCGACTTTAGATGTACAGGTAAGCGTGGCAGGTATATACAGTAGAACTCCCTTGTTAGAGCCAGACTAACTGATTTCTAATCCTGTCCTCTAACAAACTGACTAAGGCCCTTTCACATGTATTCTGATGCATTACATTGGGCTTTGTTGTCTGAGAAATAGCATATGCCAATATTATTGCATTTAATGTCTAAAACTCGATAAAATAATAAAAATAACTTTAATAAAGTATGCATATTTCTACGGTGAGAAGTAACCCATAGTTAAATAAAGAACAGGTAAATCCGCTATATTAGGCCTACTTTAACATATATACACAAAGAACATTTATGGAAATGTAATAATACCTATATTCGTCATATTTGTATATTAATCATTAATAAATAATAAAAGTGCTATTTCAGGCTAGAAAATATTTAATATAATACACAGGCACATTTAGAAAATATATTACTTCTGCTGAAATTATGGTTTCTACACATGCACACTGGTTCATTATCATGAAAAAAACACATTTTTATGTAAGCATTAATTTACACTGACCTAGACATGGAAAATATCATTTTGGAATATTTGTGTCGCCATCACTACATATATTGGCTTCATCACAATCAAATACCCCAAGAGTAATGATTGATATTAAATTGCATTTAGTTTTTTGTGTAGTGAAGACGTGTATGTATGTATAGTTAGATAAAACGAAACGTTATTAGCCCACGATATCCCTGAAACCTTTTATTACCTCACATAAAATTACTTGAACTGGTGTGGGAATATTTTTATGTCACATTACGACATGTGAATTATCTCCAATATTTTTTCTAAAAAAACATTTTCATGTAATTTCGGCCTTCCTAATTATTCTTTAGGCATGCTTGGTGTAGGAATTGACATATTTGCCTCACCTTTCCCAAACTATTTCAAACAATTCCCAAATTATTAGTAATGTCCAGGACTATATTAAATAAAATGTCAAATCGTGTGAGTAGGCATACTACCGGGGATAGTCAAAGCAAAAACCAGACTTCATGTATGTTCAATTCGGTCAAATGATTTAACTAATAATTGTGATGACGGTAAATATCAATATTAAATAATATGGAGATCCATAAAAAAACAATAGCAACAATATAATTATAATTTACTCATCACACTTGATTTATATCTTTACTATTAATTAGCCATCTATGTTTATCCAATTCGGGAAACACTGACACCTGAGGCCTCTCACACCTTTTTTATATTGTAATACTTTGATTATTACTGAAGAGTCCAGACCAATTCCATCTCATCTCATTTTTCTCATACCTTCGTCTGAATGACTATTAGTAATAACGTCCTAAATAACTTCCTGAATAAATAAATTTCACAAAAAAAATTAAGAAAAGTCTCACAAATAAATTCAGTTTCATCACAGAAGTATAAGAGCCTGTATAGCCCGAATGCAAAAGTCTGAGGTTACCCAATGAGTAGAGTTGGAGAAAGCTATTAATTAATCGTAACTTATATACATTAATTCCAATTGAATAATCATTGCAGGAAAGTAGGCCTACTCCAAAGCACTCCAAGACGTCAAGACAATGTACCCAGGTCTTAAGACCACTTTTTATGGCCATATAGAACAAAAACAAAAACAAATTTTTTTTGGGTGGTACCGTCGGACGGTGACCCTCCCGTCGAAATCTAAATTTTTAGATATGGACGGGAGGGGGTCACGCCGAGGGACCGCCGAGTCACCGTCGGACGGGAGCACCCCTGCGCTCGACGGTGGGTGCGGTATCCACATGCACGTCGAGCGGTTGCTAGGGTAACCGTCCGACGGTGACCGCTTAGCCGACGGTCGACGTGCATGTGGATATCGTGCTTTACGTTCTTGATCGGTTCTGTCTACGCTCATGAGCCAAGGGTTGAGCATAGACAGAACCGAAGGTGAGCGTGGTCTTTTAGGCTCTCTCTGCGCTTGTTTTTTTTAAGCCGGACTTGTCCCGGCTAAAATTAAACATGTTTGATTTTAGCCGAAGCTTTTACGCTTTTTTAATGAGCGTAAGAATAGCGTGAACATAGCTGGGCAGTGGCACTGCATTAGGTTACGTTTTATAAGCTTACGTTTCTTTTCGAATGTAACAGCCAAGGAAAACATTCTTATTTATATATTATGCTCAATTAGCAGCCGATTAGCGGCCGCTAGAATGGGAAATGAGCGTAACCAATAGCACCACTTTATGTTTCCCTTCGGCTTATTTATATGAGCGTAGGCTTCTTCTGGTGTGACAGATAAAAAGTAGCGTAAACAAAACCGATCATGAACGACCAGTGGAACTCTACCTTTAGAGTGCAGCACTGTGCTGCGCAGCACTTTAGAATGCAGCACTTTTCAGAGTGCAGCACTTTTCAGCACATCAGAACTTTAGAGTGCAGCACTTCAGAGTGCAACACTTTTCAGCACATTAGAATGTTAATTCAGCACAGAGTGCAGCATTGTGCTGCCCAGCACAATACAGTGCAGCACAGTGCTGCGCAGCACTGTAGTGTGCAGCACTTCAGAGTGCATCATTTTTCAGCACATTAGAATGTTCATTCAGCACATTAGAGGGCAGCACTGTGCTACGCAGCACAATACAGTGCAGCACTGTGCTGTGCAGCACTTTAGAGTCCAGCACTTCAGAGTTATTGCAGCACTTTTCAGCACTGTGCTGTGCAGCACCTTCAAGTGCATTACTGTGCTGTGCAGCACTTTAGAGTGCAGCACTTCAGAGAGCACAGTGCTACACTGAGTCTAATGTGCTGAATTAACATTCTCATGTGCTGAAAAGTGCTGCAATAACTCTGAAGTGCTGCACTCCAAACTGCTGCTCTATAATGTGCTGTGCAGCACAGGCACACTCCTGCACTCCAATGGGCTGAATTAACATTCTAATATGCTGTATATAGTTTTGCACCCTCAAGTGCTGCACAGTGCTGCGCACCACAGTGCAGTACTGCACTGAATATTGCTGAACATTGATGCACTAAATAGTGCTGCACTAAACAAAGGTGCACTAAACATTGGTGCACTAATCAGTGCTGCACTAAACAGTCCTGCACTAAACATTGTTGTAAACTGCTGCAATGGACTGTCCAGACTACTTTTATCCTCCTTTATAATTATAGGTATTACGTAATATTATGTAACCGCATAACAGTAAATATTAATATATGTAGTATATGAATTATGAATATCGTTATTGGTTGGGTAAACCAATAAAATGACTTTGATTGGATAATAGCTGCACATGCTGGCGCATGCGCATTTCAGTATTGTAGTTCTGAGCAAAAAGCAAAAAAGCACTGGAAGCCTGTGGCTTCTCGTGACATCCCTGGATGAAAAGTCGCCAAGTGGCAATGCCATGCATAAAAACCTCAGCTCAGCAATTCGACCCAAGCTCATTGGCCAACACCTATTGCGCAAATCTGCAAATAATTTCCAAAAATCCCTACGTTCCCATATGTACACACACTTCAAACCTGTCCCAGTCTCAAGCTTATTGATTTTAAGAGACATTTCAGCAAAAAATTTAACGTCTTACTAGTATAATTACGGAGTTCCAGCATTGCATGTTTACGCCTATTTCTCTCTGTTTCGGATCGTTGCCGACATTATTCGGTTCACTGTCACACGCTCGGCCACACTCAGTGAGCTTCGTGTAATGACGTCATAGGCGCGGGGATTCCCCACCGGAACCCTACCCAGAACGAGGCCCATGTAATGACGTCATAGCAGCGGGGAATCGCCGTATCATGTGCATGCATGATCGGCGATGATTAAAGCTAAAAAACGAAACGATTTGGAAGGCGTCGGGAGACGCCATAGGAGGGAGGTGGGTGGGATGGTGGGCAATGTCAATGTACAAATAATTCCATGTTTAGTAAAGTAAATAGCCCAAGACTTCTCCTGTTGTGATGATATCCTGCCGATTCCTGGTGCCACATATACTCTAGTCGAAAAAAACTTGGGGGCATCGTATACAGTAAGTGAGATACTGACTGTGTCACATCCTATCATATTACCTCATCATGTATAAGTAGGTGTTGGCATACTGATATAGCCTATATCCCTGATACTGCGTATTGCATTATAGCAAGTGCCAAGTGCAATTCACAGCCACAAGGTTTACATAATCAGATAGTTCATACATAGGCATACAACACAGCAAGAGGGAAGGTATCCTATTTATGCATACCCGAAATTCGATCATAGGCTTAGTAGGTGTCTTCAGTCAATAATCTCTTCATAATATTAAAACGAAGGAGGTACTACATCAAGATATTAGTACACCTTTCAAATATGTCGGACCCATCAGAAGATTTTGTGTTTTCCCTTCTGAGGGGGCTAAGGATACTATTTCACATTCAATTAAATGAAGAAACTTTTGTTGATTGTAAATATATGATCACGAATATACCTCATACACTAAATATCTGGTTGTAAAACTATGCAATCGTTATCTTACCCTGTGCATTGCGAAATCAAATTAACCCAAGGTATTATATAATGTTATCCCAATTGGTTCAATTTAAACAAAAAATACTGCATCTCGATCTATGCACGCTTTTTCGAAGAGCTATCTATCAAATGTATTTGCTCTAATTCATAGATGTTATCTATCACGTCTATGTCTAATTTTAGTTTATCGGGGAGGTAAATCTATTTTAAATAAATATTTTATTACATTAATCGATTGATGTAGGCTATAGGATTACATTTACATATTAATTGTGTGAGATTTGTTATGGCTTGTTCTAACAATTATTATTTGGACTTTTCCCCATTACTGCCCTAAAAAGATTTGGAATGTCATGATTTTATATTGTTTGGGCGCCGACGAATATCCTTGATGTCTTTTCAATCCTGCCTAATAGATAAAAAATGACGCCATGTCTCATCCTTTTAAGCACCTCTTTTAATATTGAATCCCATTCCATTAAAACAATGAAGATGAAATTTGATTTGTGACGAGTCATTGGCTTTTGGATGTAACTGATGGATTTGACACCCCTGAGAGGCTTATTAATTGCTGCCCAATTTTCCACTGTAGTGTAATATCAGCACCTGGTAGATGATCGGTTGCTAAGTAACATATATAGTTTGATGAATTTTAACAGCACCATTTGACCTGTTGACACTATTTTAGGCGGCTGGTTGTTCTTTAAAATGTTATTTGTGATTTGTACTCCAATGGATTGACACAAGGGCCTCATTCTCCTTGGAATTGCAATAGCGACTCGTTGCTAAAAGCAACCAAGCAGATAGAACATTTTCAATGACATCATTGCACTCCTTGGAGTTGATTTATGTGGGATGGGGGGGGGGCTAGGTGTCATCAAAAGCAAAATACATACTAAGTTATGAGACGATTCCTTATCAGCCAATCAGATTTCAGCTAATTTGCATAAATAGGGCTAAAAATGGCCGAAATATTGAAAATATGGGAAACGAACCTACACCCATATGATCATTATGAAAATCAATGAAGAAATACCGTCATGGACGGTGACGGGGGCCGTCATGGACGGTGATGGACAAAATACTTCCCCATTTTGGAAACTTAGATCTTTAGATTAATTAGTATACTAAGAAGGATTTATGAAAGTGGATACCTCAACAAAAATGCCAAGGGAAGAATTATATTAAAAAGGAGAGGAAATGAAATTGTCATTAACCCAATAGATAATGTTTGGAATAGAAATAACAAATGAATGTTCTAAGCTGATTAGTTGGATAATTTTGCAGATTAAATCTTTTATATATAGGCAGAAACTGTTCGCCAATGAATTTGTAGATCTGCTCACTGCTATGTACGAGCTAAAAATGAGATGTAATGTGGTCATAATATATTCGTTCAAATTCAAAAATATCCGCAAAGAGGAAGAAATGCTGTGGAAACGACTAGCTGGTGACATAACTAAAAATATTGAAAATTTAAAATGAAAAGCTAGTTAGGCTTTGTATTTGTAATGTCTTCCTTGTTTAAAAAAAATCGATACAAGTAAAATGAAAGTGGCTATTACCCAGGGTCGATTTTAAATGATAATACTTGATGATGATGTCCTTTTGGTTTTTTCCCTTATTCTTGTTTCCGATCGTGAGATAACATGTATTTAGACATGTATATGCCCCGAAGGCAGGTTTCAGAAATAAAGTCGGTTGTAAAAACAAAGAAAAAAATTAGAAATATTGATCGATTTTTTTCTTTCTGTTTCAATACGCCCTTTCATCAAGCATATACACCTTTCATCAAGCATATACAAAGTATTCATTGGATGATTTCTTAGTTAATTAGGCCTACAGCCTATTATCAGCGTCAGGGACAGTGACGGCCATGTTGGGTTATAAAGTTCTCTCTTCCTCTGTGTATCTAATCCCGGATTTCAGTGCAATATTTTTTCATTGATTATTCTTCATGAAACTCTTGGCACATATGGATAAATAAACAAACATTTCCATGTAATCTTAAATAATTTTGGAATGATATATTTAATATTTGGGTTGGAAGGTATATTTTCAGCATATTTAATGGCTCTAATTTCCTAAATATTCATCGTAGACCTATGGAAAAGTAGGTAGGCCCTACACATTTGTTCAAAATACCCGGTACAGAGTCTGATAGCATAGAAACATTAATCATAAGGCATGACTACACAGGAAAGATCTTTTGAAAGAAAACTTGTAAAAATGACATTTTCCCATTTGGGACGATTTCATGAGAATCGACCATAGTATACAGTTTCGACCATAGTATACAGTTTATACTCATAATATACAGTTTATACTCTTTTACTTAAGAGGAGCTTATTGCCAAGTGCTAATTGCACCGATTTCGAAGGAACTAATATATAGCCTACATAGATAAATTACAACATCTCACTCATTGAGGAGCGTTATTTAGGTCCAAAGCAAACTGGGCAAGAGCAGGGGAGAAGCCCACGAAATATTTTTTAAACATTGAAAAGTCAAACGCTAAAAAAAAATCGATTAACAATTTGTTTATTGATGGAAAACTGAGTAGTGATAAAAAAGAAATACTAGAAGAAGGCAAGAAGTTCTACGGAAAATTGTACGAACAGGAGGTAGTTAGTAAGGAAAAAGGAGATGAATTCCTGAATGAGATAGAGGTGAAAATAAAAGATGAGCACCACGAAAGGCTGAGTAGAGCTATTTCGGAACATGAGGTCTATATTACACTGAGTCAAATGAAGAATGGAAAATCTCCAGGGAACGACGGCTTATCTGTAGAATTCAATAAAAAAAATTGGACTGATATTAAGAAAATTTTCTGTAATATGATAGAAGACGCAAGAAATAACAAAAAATTGTTCTGGGATCAATACCAAGGTGTAGTGTCGGTAATTCCTAAGAAAGACACAGATGTTTGTTATTTAAAAAATTGGAGACCAATAACATTACTGAATGTGGACTACAAAGTGATATCTAAAGTAATAGCAGAGAGAATGAAATGCGTATTAGGGGAAATTATCGATGAAGACCTTTATGAACAAAAGATATATAGGTGTTGCCATTAGAAGAATACACAATGTACTCAGCTTTCAAAAACAGAAAAACAAAGAAGGTAGAATGGTCACAGTCGATTTCCAAAAGGCATATGACTCCATCAGTTGGGAATTTTTATTTAGAGGCCTGGAGAGGTTCAATTTTTCTAAGTACATAACTGAGTGGGTTGAGATATTACTGAAGGGTTCGAGGGCATGTTTTACTATTGATGGCTGTATCTCAGATTTCTTTGATATATAGAGGGGCGTTAAACAGGGAGACCCTATTTCCCCTTTTTTGTTCACGGTAGCTGTTGAGTACATGTCTAATAGTATAAGAAAAGCAAAATCGGTGAGAGGGATTATGACTGGTACAATAGAGCATAAAATTGTACAATATGCGGACGACACCACAATCTTAACAGAGGACAAAGTCTCGATGACAAATGCTATGGCCAAAATCAAGCTGTTTGGGGAAGCCTCTGGGTTGAAATTAAACATTAAGAAAACTAAAGGAATAATAATAAGGGAATTTCCAAGAATGGGGGACAGGGAGGGTGATGAAATACAATGGGACAATTCGGTGAAAAAATTTTGGAATCCATATCTTTAACCCATATTACAGGAAAGATGAGGCCAGAGTTAACTTTGATACTGCTCTGTCTAAGATGAGGAAAGTCGTAGGTATTTGGAGTGGCAGGCATATGTCCTTGAAAGGAAAAGCCACCATAAACAATACATTGCTCCTCTCGATTGTACAACACATCTTATCATGCATCCAACTTGATGAGAGTGTTAAGAAAGAAATAAAAGCCATCACTAAAAAAATGATGTGGGGATCTAGGGGCGTGAAGATCAGTTTTAACTTTTTGAAACAAAATTATGATGATGGAGGTCTGAAGGTAAGATGCATTGATGAGATTGTAAGAACAAATAGAATGAAATGGGTTCAGAGATTGTTGAATGAAACCCACTCGAAATGGTCTGGTATACTTGAAACTTTTCATCGCGATAACATTCAAAATGTACTAATGAATAGAAATATGCCTCAGAGATCATTAAGTGGTTTTTATACAGAAATGCTAAAAGAATGGAACGAGACATACTATTGTAAGCAGCCTGAGTCTGGCTTAGAAGTCTACTTGGAGAGTGTGGGAAAATCAATGGATCAGAAAAGAGGGGAAGATGCTCAATAATGAAGACTGGAAAATGGTGATTTGTTGGATTCCGACAAGAAAATCATGTCAATGGTGCAATTAATTAACAAATATGATATTTGCTGTGACGTTACTGATAGACTCAAACTGATAGCAGTAATACCTAGGGAGTGGCTCCGCCTGGTAGCATCTGATGACTTTTCTCTACCAAAAAAAAAAGATACAATATTCAGGATCAATGAAAAACTCATGTGTATTACTGAGGTAAAATATAGGAAATATATGAAATATATATATATATATAGGAAATATATGCGGAATGGGTACAGTTGTCCATACCTGACTATGAAAAACTTGATGGATGGCATGAAATTCTCAATGATAAAAGGTTTAAAGGTGATAGGAACCAATGGAAGGAGAAGTTTGTTATTCCTGTCGAATATTATTATATTGTCAAATGGCAGGCGCTCCAGTATAGAGTGTTCCATAGAACAGTTGGCTGTAATAGTTATCTCAAACAGGTTCATGCTAAGCCTTCCCCGTATTGCGATTTTTGTGATGAGATTGACTCAATTGATCACTTTTTTATAAGTTGTTCCAACCCCAAACGCCTCTGGGAAAAACTAAAAATATGGGTGGACAGAACTAAAATGTTCCCAGGTTTTAGTAAAAGAGATCTTAACAAAACTAACATCTTTTTTTTTATTTTTGCACAACGGTTTTATTTCCATTACACATGGTACATATCATAATATCGTGATGATCAATAGATTTGTGATACAGACTTAAAACTTATTAAAACAGTCACATGAGAAAAATACATTGGCTGACACACAATAAGGACAATTGCCATTGACACTTTCAAACAAACTGTTGTTGATAGAGCGGAGAGAGTAAATTAAAGAACGCAATCAATTGGATATTGTTATCAGCCAAAGCGTACATTTATCGCCAGAGAATCTTTAATGATAGCAGAATAAATTTCACTCCCTTTATTAATGAAATGAAAGTGAATATAAGAGTGATGGAGTATAACAACGTAGTAACAGGAAAGAAGAAATCCAAGGATAGGTTGTGGGAAAGAATCCTTCTATAGTGAACTAGAAGGGGATGGGGATTAAAAACCTTATCGGTAGATACCCTGTCTTGTACTAGGTCTCTTAAGGCTGGGTTCCACTGGCCGGCTACTTCTCCCGCTACTGCTCCTGTTTCTTTGCTCCCGTTACTTTAGAAGTAACGGGAAGTAGCGGAAGGTAGCAAGCAAACACGCGATTGTCATATACAGCCAGATGTTTACACGAAGCCTTCCCTCCCCACCTAATCCCTACAGCAGTGAACAAGCCCTCCCCTATAATAGAATACAGAAACAATAGCAGGTGTGGATGCCAGCCATATGAAATGTCGCGACGACATATGGATTAACAGCAACTTGCGGGTCGAGAAGCTTTATCAGGCACTTGCACGTACAATAACTCCAAACTGAAAAGAAAACACATACAAGCTTTATTTCCTACGATGCCTAAGATAATGGGCACAGGGGCATAGCCAACCCACTGGTCACGCTTTAATACGTGACAGATAGGTATAAAGCTCTATAACCTCCTTGAATCCCCATCAGTATTCTGAAACATTGCATTCAGTAAACATCGCAGCTAGACAACTCGCCGAAATTAGTTTGACTTCGCTCGATTAGCGCTATGGCTAGGTAATTATGTCTATACATACTGTATTCATATCCAGTTCATATATATATCGACTGTGCCAAGACACATATATACCTTGAATTTTACCCTGGAACTACCAGAGGATGAAATTATTTTGCAATTTGCAAAAAC
This sequence comes from Sthenelais limicola, assembly GCA_942159475.1. Classification (NCBI taxonomy): domain Eukaryota; kingdom Metazoa; phylum Annelida; class Polychaeta; order Phyllodocida; family Sigalionidae; genus Sthenelais; species Sthenelais limicola. The sequence goes on from OW804096.1 coordinate 114,756,164, forward strand.
TAGACATTTTTATATTGGCGTATTAGTAGCTCACTTATCTTATTTTTATTTAGGATTATTCTCCTCTTGTGGGGAATAGCTTCGGTATGTAGAGAAGCAGACATGGCGCGGCCAACATTACGGCAAAATATAGGGGTGTTGTTCGAGCCTTTGCCGGCCCCTATAGTAAATGGTCATGATTCTACAGATATGGTACTAGCGGTACCATACAACATACCAGAAGCGCCAAAACCATCCATATCTTACGAGAGGGAGATGAAATTTCTTTCGTACCCATCAGCTTATCAAGAGGATTTATCAGAAACACTGATTAAGCAAGCAAGAATTATAGACTCTATGATAACTGAAATACAAATCCAGACTAGGCAGACCATGGATACCATACGATTATTCCTATCAAATCCCATTTCACCCAAATCGGACAGGAACAAGAGAGAAGCAGTTCTCGGATTTATGGGCGATTTGTTCAAGGGATTATTCGGTCTCGCCACTATGAATGATATCCAAAACATAGCAGGAGCCTTATCAAACATCGACTATGTATTACAATCGTTTAAACAACAGGATATTGATTCAGCGCAGTTGCTAAAGAAAATAGTTCTTGAACAGAAATCTTTTAAAAACACGTACATATCAGAAAAGAGCATTCTCAATAGCGTCTTAACAGACATGGCTACAGATATGGACGCGTGGAACTTAAATTTCACACTAAGATTAGGCAATATAGATGCGAATGCGGCCAACGAAAGAAGCCAACTTGCCTTGCTAATGGAAGCAATATCCACGTTGAGCCACAAATCGCAATTCTTACAAACACTACATTCAGTGTCAAATTCTCTCAGACTTTTATCAACGGGGATATTAACTCCGGATCTAATAGACCCAGTAGAACTAAATAATTATCTAAAAAGAGTGGATTTACAGTTAAAAGTGACAGCACCAGGATCAAGGGTAGCTGTTACCAATGTTGATTACTACTTCTCCCAGAAAGTTTCAGTTTTTATGTATAGCAACAAGTTGCTATACGTACACATTCCTATCATCATTTCATCGACAGAGGCAGTGTTTAATATATACCAAGTGGTGATTATTCCGATACCCGTCAACACAAATTCAACCCCTACAATAGGCACGACAGTATTGAATAACAAAGTGAATTTTGTAGCTGTGTCGACTAACGAAAGACTATTCTTGGAACTATCCACTATGGACTTACAGGCGTGTAACGGAGAGGCAATAAGGATCTGTCAGAGGACTTTACCCAGAATTCATAGCACATCTCCATCCTGTATCGTCGCCATATATCTGAATATTCCAGAAATCATATACAAAAAATGTAAGTTTGCAATTTATCCTGTGGGCATTCCAGAAACAAGAATAACGGCAATTTCAAAAGACGAATATTTTGTAACTACAAACGAAAAATATTATAGCATGATATGTCATGGTTCGCCAGCAAGTAAACATGTGGCGACACCTACCATAATTCTAGGAATTCCATGTTTCTGTACTGCAATCATCGGAGACATCTCCATACCAAATTCCAGACTACCATGCAACGAGTCAGAATCGTTTCATTATCACCTACACACCTCAAATTTACCTTTTATGAATGCTATGCAGATTGACACGACGTCTTTTACTGCAAGTAGCACACACAGGAAGCCAATCCAATTCATTCCTCCAAATATTTCGCATTTCTTAGCAAAACTTGCAAACAGGCCTGTAATGGACGAAACCACAAGCGTGGACCTATTGCCTTTTGCAAATGCAATATTAAAGAATGCAACAGAATTAGTTATTCCACATGTCCAAGCAAAGGTGGAAGAAGAGAAATCTTGGATTGCAACAATATTTCAGAACTCTGCTTGGGACTATTTATCCCCCTTATTTTCATGCATATCTATGTTATTGGCACTATTCGCCCTATATCGCACACACCGCGCAGCCCCAATGATAGCTTTCACAAGGGCGGCGAGTGGTTACAAATTCTTGTCGGAGGTGGAAGATATCATATCAAAGCAGAAGAACTCATCTTACACATTTGAAGTCCCACAAGCAACTAAATCACCTCAGATAATCAACCAGTTATTGTCACACAAAGACACAAAGAACTTGTTTGCAGCCTTCATCATAGTAATGTTCATATACCTCGCAATCAAAATCATTAAGAAATGCAAGACCTGCTGCTCCAAGAAAATTGGACTTATTTCAAAGAAAACAAGAACCACGCCTCATATCATCCTAAAGTTATATGGAAATCCACATTATTCCCTGCCCCTACTCGAACTCCCATATGAAATCGATTCGGTGACACCAATTTCAGCTCCAATTATCACTGATATCACAACTTCCTCATGTTTCAAATCAACGGTCAATCTGGAATGGTCAGGACCACTAAAAATGTCGATTAACGACAAGGAGAAAGACTTCTACTTGCCAACGGACATACAATTGCCACGAAAAGCACACTTTTCCATGAAAGGCATGCTCGACGATGAGACCATACCCAAGCGTGTAGTAATGATATCGAATTTTAGCAAACCAGTGACTATCTCCAATACTAATGATAACATAGAGGAAAAGGATAACCACATTGTAGAAATGAAGTCAGAGGAACCAATAAATCCTCTACTCAACTTTGCTAAAGCTTTCTCTTACAAACCTACTGACATATCAGCCGAATAAATTTAAAATGATTTAAATACTCAAGTTCAAGAGTGTATGACGACCAATTTTCAATGACACCAGAAGGGAATTGTCTTATTTAGCACTGCATAAAAACTATGTGAAATGTATAATTGACATTTATATTTTTCAGACGAATTCTAGAAAAAAAAAAGGGTACAGATATCGGTCATGGTTATGTTTTTCAACTCTGACCAATAAGTAGATAGAACTCTTACCTTAAGTACAGATATCGGTCATGGTTATGTTTTTCAACTCTGACCAAATATATCTATATACGAGCTCGCCATATGAATGTTCTAGATTGATTGATTAGTTATGTTTAGTATTTTTGAAGGTTCAGACTGATATTTACCATGAGTAGCAGTGAAGGTTATCACACGTTAAAATATTGCTCTACGTATAATAAGGGAGCGAACAGTATACCGAATACACATAAGAACCACAAAAAGGTTAAAGTCAAGAGACATATGTGACTATTCTTTATTTTTGTACAATTAACAAAGGTATTATATTTCGCATGAATGAACCCACATTTTTGTTACCAGAGGACTAAAATGTCTCCACGCCCGGCCCATAGGCTGACAGAGGTTTTTATGGAACAAATCTACGTATACGAGCCAAGATATTAGTAATAACGTTGTAGAAATAATTCAAATACACCTCCTATACATATTTTATGATTCGCACCATGGTTTCATTTTTCTACCTTCCATTGTTGTATAAAAATTGCACAAATGTTTGAAAATATTATATGTCTACGGAGAGACATCCGTCGGAGTTGGGGGCGTTATGTCACGATCCATAATGCCATGATATAACATTACGTAATATCACCTAATGATATGTTATATACATTACCCAATATTATTATATAAGGTTACATTGAATTATGAATATTATATTAATTATGTAAGGTGACTAGGGCAAGTCTAGTCTACCTCAGTTAGTTCTTAGAATACTCCATAGGGGGTCATCCTGACCCTCCTACGGGTTCAACCTAACTCTAGAGTACCTGATTGGGCAGCCACTAATTATATCTCATTGGCTAATTAACTTAAGAAGGCTGACCCAAATAATAATCTCCTTTCTCCTATTGGTTTATACAAGCGACCCCCTGTGGTCAAATACTTGATAAATGTTTACTATTGGTTATGCAAATGTAGTGCATATGATTGGATATTAATTACGCATGCGCACGCATGCGCACTGACATGTAATATGATATATAAACCCATGGTTTCCAATAAAATGTTATGTCTAAACAGGACAAACCGCTGCTCTTCTTATTACATCATCTTAGGCTATACTTAGCCTAACCTCTTATTAATTATACACATTCTCAGGGACTCTAGCTAGCTCTACCATCTACACATATCCCTTGGAGAATAGTAGTTGTATCAAAATCAATCATGTTTGAATTGAAGTGGCTACCTCCCGCTACTTGCTCCCGCTTCTAAAAGTAGCGGGAACAAAGAAGCGCGAGCAGTACCCAGGGAGAAGCGAACGTTCACGCACAGCGGATAAACGTTTGTTGATCAGTTGTTTGGCGTTCTGTGCGTTTGCAACTGTTCATGTAACGTTTCCATTGTTCATCTACCGTTTGTATTGGTAAAGGGAGAAGTGAACGTTCACGCACAATTAATAAACGTTCATTGAACAGTTGTTTGGCGTTTTGATTATTTGTAAATGAAACCTAAGTCTAAGTCACATGACATAGCCGTTGGAGTACCATGCAGACTCAGCTAGACACATTTATATTTTAGGTAAGATCTTGGTATTTCATTGATTTCATATTCATCCAACTGTGCAGGAAGGAGTGTAAATAGTTTGTGTATAACTAGGATCAACTTCAGTATATGTGTAATGTCTGAATGGAACAGATTTCTCTGATGTACCATTTGAACTGCAAGGACGCATGCAGCCAAATGTAAAATGGCGGCAGATTCAAAATCTGCAGTGAAAGAGGGTAGCGTCGCCGCCGTCGCCGCAACATTGCCGCATTTTCCAAAGCTTACAGAAGACGAACCACTGATGTCAGAAACTTGTATTATATCTCAAACAAACCGGAAATATGTCAGCATCATGGAGGAGTGAGATCATCAAAATCCGTTAAGATCTCGCAATGTAGCGATCAATAGTATAAGACTATGTTTATCCACAGCCAGTCAGTGAGTATACTAATGATTCGCCCGGCCTGCCGTCCTCCTGTTTGCCTTATAGATACATATGAAATAGGCCTTGTTTTTATGTGCAACTTATTTCCTTAGTAGGCATACATGTATATATATATCATAATGAGGTATAACAACATTTAAAAAGGACCGTTTGTATAGCGTTTATTGCTCGTTTGCACACCTCCTGATCGTTTGCAAACGTTTGTTCAATGTTTGCATACAAACGATGATTGTCCTCACTCAATGTTCATGCACTGTGCGTTCACTGTTTCGGTACCGTTTGCGAACAGTTATATCCAAACGTTACACAAACGTTCAAAGAACGTTACATTTCTCCCTGGGTAGCCAGTGGGACCAGTGGAACCCAGCCTTTACATCCATATTTAATGGTAGTCAAATGACTTTTTCTTACTCATGTTGATTGGACAAGTGTAACAAATCCAATATTGTTAAGTGTGTGAAAGAAAATCAAGAAAATACCAAAAAATCTACAAAATACAAGGTACAACAAGGAAGTCATTTAGAATTGTAAGAGCCACGATGGCAGACTATGTTGAATAAAAACCTTTCAAAAACAAAAAAAAATTCAGGGATGTGATGGCTCTTAAAATGCTATTTCCCAAATGGATTGAACACTAGGGGCTGATTCTCCATATAGGCCTAATTGCAATTTTGACAAAGCAAACAAGGCACATAGAACATTTTCAATGGCACCATTGAATGCCTTGAGGTCGATTTAAATACAAATGTGTGTAACCTATTGATTTACCAGTAAACTATCAAGAGCCCCCAAACCAAATACATTATGTATAGGCCTACATTTTTTCATGTTCAGATCTGTATCACCAGAGGGTGCCTCCATCGCTTGGAGTAAGAAACCGATATCACGGCCTGTTGGCTGCGTGTTTTGCCATTTCCTCTTGTAATTTCCGACATAGAAATAACTTGTTTGGTGGCGGCCTGACCAAGTCGCTGAAACCAAGCAGGAATAGTACTTCCCTGAATTGTAGGGCTTTATCTTGGATTTAAGTTACCCAACTCCACAGCTCGGCGTTGATATATTAATAGGTTATGGATAAGCGTTCAAAAGTGGAAGACATCCGATTTTAAGTAAGTAAACCACATGTTTTTCCAACCAACATCGGTGAGGTAGACATCGAGGTCGCGTACGTGTCGCGCGGATACCCGCGCGCCAGACCGTTTTGACCGGCTTAGCGGTGGCAGTAGCCCGGTTGGCTCAACTCGGGAGAGTAGCGGTGTGTAGGCTTACACCTCAACTGTTGAGCGTGCAACGATTACGTGTTTAGACTGTAGTTATACAGTTTTATATCATTCTGTTTATGTTCTGGGACATAATTATGTGGATATTGTTTGAAATGTTGCCTGGGTCCCTGGTAGGCCCTATGGCTATGGTGCACTGAAAGGAATCCTGTTATTCGTGGTTATTGCCTTGGTATAATGGCCCTGGTATGGGTGAAGTATATCGACACAATACAAGCTACCGAGTACCGTATATATATATATGTAGCCTAACCTTATGTAAATCTGATTCAGGGTACAACGAAGACCGCTCATTAGAACGAGAATACCGTGTAACATTTCTCCTGAATACAAAATATTATCAAAAAAAGAAGCTACCTTAGGCTTATGCGCTTGTTAATTGCCCCCCCCCCCCCCCGGAGTGTGTGTGTGTGTGTGGGGGGGGGGGGGTAGGGTTATCGGGGAATGGGATGGGGATGTCAGAGAAAATATGCCACCACCCAGGCGGGGATTTCTCTTAGTTTACTGAAGTATCAAGACAAGAGGTGGCCCAAGTCCGCCAGTTTTATATATTTACAAAGATAATGCAAAAAACGTTTCCCGTAGGGTCGGGGATTTCCACAAATTTGGGGGGTGGGTGGGTGGGTGGGATGCAATTGACAAGTGCATTAGTCTACCACAGGTGTAATAAGATTAATATAGGCCCTAATATAGATTACCATTTTCCCTTCTGTTTTGTGGCATGTATGTTTTACCTTTCAGAAATTATTTGATCAAATATTTAGGAGGCTATATAATTATTTTCGTAACAGTAAACTACATATAGAAGTCTAGGCTGTATTCCTGACGACGCAATATCTTTATAACATTATATTAATGTTAAAATAGTATTACAATTATAAAGCTACCAAATGTAGCATACTAATATATATAGTCATCGATCCAAATGCTTGTTGTAAATTAATTAAAAGTAATATCATACTTCCCACAATTTCTAATACATTCATGATTAATGATAATTATCCTCCTGAAAATCTATTGTCCCATATGATTTAATAAACGACTAATTGGTGACCACAATTTAAATACGATTCATCGCGTATATAAGCGTCCATCAGAGACTATATATATTCTATATTGTTCAATTTGTTGAGAGCATTGTCTTAAGATCGCCATCAATGGTTGATTGTCATGCCATGTTATGTCATGCATTAATCTGAATAAAGAATACTTGGAGGAAATTAGAAGAGACAGTCGGGAATCACCTAGAGTAGCTTAGAGTGTGTCTCTGTCAGTCCCCCATGCGGGTCAACGCCGGGTCATTGGATCTAGGAATATTCAACACCTGTTATTGTTAAGCCCCCGCAGTATTAGGTAAAACTTCAATGGCTTATCGGGATCTTACTTTAGTATATTCCGTGCTTAGTAGTGGAGACTTGTGAGCGGGGTGGTTATTGGAAAAATATCTTAACCCAGCAATCTTTAAAGTTAAACTCCCAGGTTTATGATATTACTTATAGATAGCTACAAGATAACTCGCTAGTCTCGTATATGTAGTATCATACTAGTTACCGATTTACAACTTAAGTCCTGCTTTTTTTGCTGCTTGCATAATGGCCAAGTCTTAACAGTGTTATACACTTCCTGCAAAGTAAACCTTTAAATGTCTTAGGTCTCGAATTATGACCAACGAAATTACGATTAACATTGACCTAAGAATATGGCAAGGCGTCCCTAATCTGTGTAGCCATAACTGGCGGCAATTACCTGGTGTAAGTCTGCTGGCTGACCATGCCAATGCCCAAATAGATCATGCTTCGCCAAATTTAAATACATCACGGTCATTCCTCTAGGTTATCCAACTATGATCAACTTCCATGCTTGATGGAGACTGATTCATGCCAGGTAGGAACTAGATAAGCGATTGTTGATACGCATAATCCCGCAGCTAGGCCTACCTACTGGAAATCGGATCCATTCTTCCGAAATTATTGACCCATATGTGATGAGTTTCCATTACTAAAGCATCTATATTTTTGTTGGACGCATTTTAAGTGGCAACAGACACAGGGAAAATATTACGGATTCTCTTATCTGAAACCTCATTTACACTGTTATAAAGGAATGCGCTTTCCCCGTGCGAAAGTCAAGGTATCCCATGGAATCTGGGATGCCAGCTTTCCCGCGTAATATTTGTGGACCTGCGATTTTATCCCCCCCTGTAGAACGCAGCACCGGGAAAACGCAGTACTCCCTGTGGGAAAGTACATTTGCCCCTGTGGGAAAGTGCAGCGCTTCCCCCGCACATTACTACAGATATACGATGGGGTTTCCCGGGAAAGGGTAGTGGTTTTCGCAGACATAATGACGCACTTTTACGCATGAGAATCAGAATTTTACTTTTAATGTTTGCCCCCCCCCCCCATGCAATTCTTTTATTTATGCTCAGAAAATCATCATTTCATCATTTTGGTTCATCATTTCTTGTTGGTGTACTTCTTCACATATCGGCTTCTGTAAGGAATAAAATACAGCTATATTCGATGCCATTCATCTACAATTGTTAATGTTACATTTCAATGGGAATATATTTGTCTGTAGACTGGCCAAATTGCAAGTTTGTTTGAGGAAACAAGGAAAATGATAAAAATACATGGTGTATATATTTGGACATATGGATGAGAATAAATGAAGAATACACATGGGTTCAGAAGAAATAATACTTTCCTATAACAAGGTAAATGAATGAACATAAATATATGATATTTCGCCACACAACAAATAATACACATACATGAAATATATACCAAATGTTACTAACCTCTGAATGACAAACCTTCACATAATGTGTTGTATCAAAAGAAGATAGCTCTGGAGGAGTAGAACTGGTCCACACATTAGATTTTTAAAAACTATACAGAGTTGGGTTTACCTCCATGTTTCCGTGCTGGGGGACTCTAGGTACCAATTCACTTCTGTTTAAATATAGCTTGAATAAGTAAAATCCTATCGATCAGCTTCTGTAAGGAATAAAACACAGCTAAATTCGATGCAATTCTTCATACATATTCTTAATACATTTCAAAACTAGTTGATGTACATAACACAGTACGTCAAGCATGGATTTTCTCTCAGTTTACACCACTAGAAGAATGGCCAAACTCTAAATACCCGCTTACCTAGAGATATTACTTACCAGATAAGGAATTCAATTTCTGAATTCATCCCTGGATTCGTCCTCACACTCTCCGTCCTCCCCATCCTCCCTGTCCTCTCCATAATTCATAGAAAATATCCAAGAAACTTGGGAGATGTGGTCAAGTAAGATGTACACAAATCTGAGCGGATGCTTGGTCTAGCTGGTTCTTTGTCTTCACTCTTTGGGTCTTCCTTTGTCTGTATATAATTGGCGCGAAAATTAGGGCTCTGTCCCCCACTGCTTGTGAGACCGTTGGTTAGGCCTTTTTCAAATGGAAGCTTCCCAAAACGCCCGGTAGCACTACCAGTAGGGTATTGCATAATACCAAAGATTTATAGTTTAAGATGCAGCAGTCCTGCATGCCTCTACGGGAATGGCGATGGGTGTTTGGCTCATGAACACTAACTAAACCTGGTGTAATGAAATACACTATATATCTCCCTCTGGTAAGAATCTATGTTGCCTTTAATTGATATGATTGTATTCCCACTGTATGAATGGTACCAAAAGAAACCCAACATTAACCCACATATTAAATATAAAGTATATAAATTATACATGTGTATATAAATGGGCAATACATATTAGAGGGCTGTAACTCAGAGTCATAGCATACATGTATATGACAGATAAAGTACAGGACTGTGGCAGGACTTTCACAGGACCAACGTGCTAGATATCACAGGGGGAACCCTCACACTGCTTATTTGACAGGGGCCCTGTGTACTTTCCCGGGGCGTTTGGATTTTCACAGTCCTGCCTGAAGTATCACAAGCAACAAGAAAAATTGCGCTGAAGTAGTGTGAAAGTAAAGGCGCCCCCTGAGATTTCCCAACCATTTCTTAGAGTGTATAATGATTTGTGACTATCATATATCCGGGTCGCACCCCCTGTGATCATATCTAACCAGAGCAACCAGTATAACTGTATACGCTATTCAGAATATTGTCTTTTTTTTTAATCTTCACCGTTCTCCAATTATTTTGGGGACAGGAAAATGTAGCGCTGCGTCTAATCTTTCAATTCGTTTATTTTACGTTTGAGAAAATCTCTCAATCTGCAATGAGTCGGTTGCTTTGATACATGATAATACCTGCGATAATACCAAGATTATCTATAAATGGTGCCTGTGAAACCCACGATTAGCAGCTGAGATATTGACGCAGTACATGCCATCGCAGCGAATTGCCATTTTTATCATTATAAGGATCCTGACTAAAAAGGAGGCGCATGATTACTCATATTATATTCAAGAGCTGGATCATTATGTATTACACTTGTTGTATACATTCAGTGGGGTAAATAAGTAGCAGACTGTTAATGTATGGTTCTACCGACTTAAAGCAATATCCTAAAGATTACAGGTAGGTACTGAGATCTGAAAGTGTTTTCGCAAGGAAATCTAGGCTAGGGAGGCTAGCCTGTGAATGGCGTCACATATCACGCTTGTCCCGTCGAAGTAATTGACCAATAATTGATGGAGGAATTACGCATACTATATATCCTGCGTCAAACACATCGATACGTTATTGGACGCTAACTAGTTCGACAGAACTGATGAGGTAGTGAATAAAATCCCAAGGCCTATAGCTATCACAGATGGCAACGACGTGAAGGATCCATTCTATAGATTTCCTTTCCTTGGAGTGAGCACTGATAAAATATGCATATATATACATCATATGAATATATATTCGACGCTATTAATAAAAAGAAGTTGAAAATGTATATCCAGTTGAACGCTCCAAAAGAAGTATTAGTATTTATGTCATACTGTCTATTAGAATAAAAGTTGATTCTCAGATTAATTCCTCTCGCCGCATGGCCTTCGTTTGAAACCTTATTAAAGTGATCTTCGTGAATTATAATACTTATCACGTAATACGGTAATCATCAATGGACCCATGATTATGAAAGGCTTTGAACACCCGGACCGATTATCATGGCGATGTAGTGTGTAGCAAGTCACTTGCTATTGGGGTATGGGGAGGGAGCTTTCTATTTTAACAAAATTATAATGCTGCCTTTCAATATTGGTATGTTCTCAGAGTTTTAGAGGTATGTCACTTGCATGTTATTCACCAAGGACTAAGTAAGGTTCCTCCAACTTCTGGCCCTAAAATAAAACGATTCAATGTAAGTGGTAATTTACATCTACGTTCTGTCTTACAAATTTACAATTCTATGAAATCTGTTCAGTGTATAGTTACGAGCTTCCAGATAATACATTTAGATATAGAACTGTCGACTGGAAGGTTTTATGCTTTTATGGAATGAGACCACGGCGTGAAGGATCCATTCTTTAGATTTCCTTACTTGGAGTGAGCACTGATATAATATGCATACATCATATGAATACATATTCGATTATACTAATAAGAAGAAGTTGAAAATGTATATCGATTAATATCTAAAGATGTAGTGGTTCTCGGCTTGTCTCAGATGCTTGTCTCAAGTTCCGGAGATATGTTATCCCCACTACTCAGAAATATAAGCAAATGGTGGTTCCTGCCCCTAGCAGTGAGCTCGATGACAAATAACACTCCAGATATCGTTTTTATTATTTAGAAATCACTATTTTTTTTCACATTTGTCAATATCACTGAATGAGTTTAACTTCTTTGACCAGGACTAAATCACCTCAGTGGTGGTCTTCCTCTAGTACTTGGGTGGTGGGGGGAGTGGGCGGAGTATGAGGCGCCAAGTGTCAAGCTCCCAATTTTGTTGGCTAAGAACGAAATTGTAATTTTGTTCATTTACAAATTCATTTTGTCAACGAAATAGTAAATTTGTCCATTCAGCAATAAATTTTGTACGAAATGAATTTTGTGCAGCCCCAAAGTCAATTTTGTGTACGAAGATAGGCCCCTCTATAATGAATATGTAGTGGGGCCGCCCAGTTCAACATCAACATCGTCGCTGCCAGCCATTGTTCATCCAGGCCAAGGCAGCAAAGGGTATCTCTACTAGAGTCGGACGTGATATGACGTTCAGGCCTGTTCCAACAGGAGGCGACGCAACACCATCGTGACGTCTCTACTGCAGACACCCTCCAATGGACGGTAAGCGGAGTATGCATCTAGCTCTGCAAGGGATCAGGGCTTCGCTTAACACTACAGACGCCGCACCGCAGATTAAAATAATTCTGTTGTTCAAATGAAGCACCCATCAGTTCATTGCTTATGTAACTGTGTTTTGGGGTTAATAAACCAGCCTAAATGAATTCACCTTTGATTTGTTGATTCTTTCGCGAAATTCGTGAACTCGTGCCCATGAATCTGCAGTTCACTACAAAATACATTTTTATTTTCAAAAATCACTTTTATTTTTATTGAGACCAGAAAAGACATTATTCAGCGATATTGATAAAAGGATTAGTCACAGTGTTATTGATAACAGATTTAGAGATATCAGAAATAATTAGCTATATTATAGCTAATGATATCAATAAAAGATTTAGAAATATGTCTATTGTAATAGAGATGTCGGTAAAATATTTAAAGATATCGGTAAATATAATGTTAAATTTTATATCAGAATATGAGGATGCCGATATCAAAATTAAACCAAAGAGATATTGGTAATGTATTTAATGATATCTCTATAGAAAATATTGATATCAGGTTGCTTTATATTTGTCGATATCAAAATTGCAACTTAAGATATTGACATTAAGTCGACATCGCAAATATCTATAATATGATTTGGTGATATCTATAACGTATTTAGCAATATCAAATTTAGGTTTATCAATATTGATAATTCATTTATCGATTCAATATCAAAATATTGAATGTATGACCAAAGTGTTGCACTCCGTAGGACTGTGGCATCGGGACACAATAGGGAGGGCATATTATAGATCAGGCGCCTCGGATTCCTTTCCCAGGGACTCTCTGGAAAAAATTAGGCCCATAACCCCCGAAAAGTTATATGAGCTATGGTTTAGATTCGTAAACTTATATTTTTCTGATATTTTCTCTGGGTGCAATTAGGCATAGTTGCTACAATATCATTAGAATTGATGGTTTCCGACTGGATTGTTGTGCACGTTTTGGTTTACTGTGCTAAGATTACTCTATTATTATTCGGGGAGACACGTTGTTCTGTCAGGTATGTTGACATGATAGGAAGGGGAATCCCAGAATTCTGACATCACTTTTTTTTTACTCTACCCAAGGGACGGTATTACTTTGCACGTGGCAATGTTGACAAGTCTGGGAGTCGGCACCTCTTTTGTGACGTAAGACAGTGTAGTCTGGGAGTCGGCACCTCTTTTGTGACGTAAGACAGTGTAAGACAGTGTGACGTAAGCCAGTTGACAGCTCTCCGCTCGGCCGGTTGAAAGTAAAAGTAATGGCAAATGGAATCTGAATGAAGGAAATGGAACGGAATTTTTTTGGGTGTTTCTGCATCTTATAGAAATGGTTGAAAGTAAAAGTAATGGCAAATGGAATCTGAATGAAGGAAACGGAACGGAACTTTTTTGGGTGTTTCTGCATCTTATAGAACTGGTTGAAAGTAAAAGTAATGGCAAATGGAATCTGAATGAAGGAAACGGAACGGAACTTTTTTGGGTGTTTCTGCATCTTATAGAAATGGTTGAAAGTAAAAGTAATGGCAAATGGAATCTGAATGAAGGAAACGGAACGGAACTTTTTTGGGTGTTTCTGCATCTTATAAAAATGGTTGAAAGTAAAAGTAATGTGATAAATCATGTTTTAAATATTTAGATGTTTATTAGCAAATATAAATGATTCGATTTAGGGAATTTTATGATTATTAAAGTTGTTTAAGAACAAGCTGGATTAAACCATGAGGCTTTCATTTTTTTTACGAACGACTGACTTTTACGACTAACTTTTTTTTCGACCAACTTTCAACTCTTTTTTTCCGACCAACTTTCAACTTTTTTTTTCGACCAACTTTCAACTTTTTTTCCGACCAACTTTCAACTTTTTTTCCGACCAACTTTCAACTTTTTTTTCAAAAAAACTTTCAACTTTTTTCCGGCCAACTTTCAACTTTTTTTTCAAAAAAACTTTCAACTTTCAACTTTTTTTCCGACCAACTTTCAACTTTTTTTTCAAAAAAACTTTCAACTTTCAACTTTTTTTCCAACCAACTTTCAACTTTTTTTCCGACAAACTTTCAACTTTTTTTTGACAAACTTTCAACTTTTTTTACGACCAACTTTCAACTTTTTTTCGACCAACTTTCAACTTTTTTTACGACTACCCTCCCCCTTCTTCATCCTTCCCCCTACTCCTCTTCTCCCCTTCCCTCTTCTCACCTCTTGCTTTAAGTTATCATTTTCCTCCGTTTTAACTCCATAACGCCACAACGATTGAATACTATTACTTATGCCCCAAAAACGATTGAAAGCCCATACTTCAATTAATTCAGAAAGTTCAACTGTTTATAAGTAGATCTGATCTATCTGTCTGATAGATATCATATTAAAAAATGCGACTAGTATCATGTACCACACAGTCAAACTAATAAATCTGACACCAATTGATATGGGGGAATATGAACTGGACAGAGGAAAAGGCTGATAAAAATGACATGAGGGCAGCTGTATGGTCGACCCGAATGGGGTCGGTAGACCCTTCTCAGGAATGTTAATACAAAAACCGATTTCATGCTGTCTTGTAGGACTGATACAATAATTTTGTTGCTTTTCTGTAGCTATGTTTGTACCCATCTATTATTGATATTTCATTGTTAATTACCTCACGGACGATAGCATATCTCTGAATAGAAGGCCCAGTCGGTGCAGTCCACTGACACAGGATATTCATAACATAGATGCTAGAATGTTCCCAGTTCGATCATTGTCTTTCCATCTCTGACATACATCATCTGGTCATGAATGAGTAATATATATAGCAAGTCTCAGCTTTTCGATAAATGCCCTGTGGAGTGGTTAGGACTTTTCCTTTGCGATGCCCTTGAATATAATAGAGCTGTGTCACCTATATACAGGGATGTATCATCTCATAAACGGCGCACAGGGGGATATATCCAGAATACCTGACCTCTTATTCACATGTTCATGTAATACTTAATCTGATAGCTACCTGTTACACTGTGTAGTAAGAAGCAAACCTGGTAGACGGATTTACATTGGATTTGCAAAATAAAGACAGGAGCTCTCGATTAGGCGTATTCTTACGTTTCATAATAAACAACTGTGGAGTAATTAGCAACAGTGATTCCTAAGTCATTTAGATGTAGCCTCCCAAACAAGCTTCCCAGATGAAAATGTTTATTAATTTTGAAACTGAATACTGTAATTGTTAAGAACATTTAATAAAAGGAGTTGTTGGGGCTCCATTTGCTGAAACTGAAAACTTCGATTGTGGGCACCTCTCGAATCTGGACACCCCACCATAATGGAAAGTAAAACGTTGGACACGTCCGAAATGTCCGCACTCAAGAGTAAAACCAATAGAGAGTAGGTACTAGAAGTACCGTACTCTGCATCCTCTGTGGAAGGGTCTATAAAAGATTGAGTGCGTATGGGATATATATATGATTTGATTTGATTGATTTCGTTTTACCAATTAGTAATCTATCTACCTGCGATATGAGAATCACCGAACAGTTTTGTCTGTCTAGTTTGCCATCCCCTGATATTCAAGTTGGGGTTTGTTTTTTTTGTTTATCCTATTAGCATGGGGTCGTAATCGATACCGATATAGTTTGTTGGTGTTTTTTATCATGTGTAGATCCAGTGATAGACCTATATATCCTTACCTAGCACTTTGCGGCCGAGATTTTGTTTGAATTTTGTCATCGAGAGTTCTTTGACAAATAGAACCAACGCAGCTTTCAGATAGGTTGGATCATGAGATAAAAGCCAAGGATAAGGTAAGATAAAGTAAGAAGGTCATGTATTGGGACGTAAAATCAATAGCCTCGTCAATGATGTCTGGTGAACTATTCATTGCAAGGGATCTATCCTTGCTGCCCTGATCTGCTGGATTAAATGAGTGTAAAGAAGCAAGTGCTTTAAGGACTGAAACATAACTATTTATAGAAAAAATTTCATTCGCTAATCCTTGTTTATCTTCTTGTTGTTAACCCAAAAGTATCCCATAGATAAAAGAAAATACCTCCTGAGAAACTTTTTTTGTTTCTTGGCCAACCAAGTTCAAAGACCTTATTCCCGAGAGCTTTGAATGCGACTGATGGTGGGTGGAGGTCACATTTTTAGGTCTCTTCAAAAGCTCCAGAGAAAAGCGGAGTGGACTTGGAATGCGTCTTATCAAGCAAAAAAGATTATCCCCAGGCCACAATGGATATCGGTGCACAGGAAGTTTTTGGGCTTAATGGGGGGATGAGATGCGTTTGCAAAATATTTCATTGTATTGTCTGTGGAAAGGGACACTCCAAATGGGCGAAGATAAATTTCAACCTGGAGATATTTTTTAGTTTTAGTTTTTATGCTCCAGTTCATCCATTCCATTCTGGGATGCCTATATTTTCTAGGTGATGTTTCACTTAGTTGTTTTCCTTGTTTGGCTTTATCCAGAGTATGATTAGACTCCTGTTCGTCTTAGATGTAATCCCCCCACGAGAGATGGTATTGATTATATCTGTTCTAGTTTTCATGGTCCATCAGCCTGATGCACACAAGATTCGTGAATATTTTAGGTTTTAGCTTGAATTGATTTCTAGATTAATAATGCCAAGGAAGCCGGTACTCTCTTGATATACTCTGGATACCTATCAGTTTATTAAACGTAGTTAGATTATACTTTAATCACCGTGGACTTATTCGATTGCGATGCTAATCCTATATTATTTGGATTAGATATTTACCTAATACTATCGTCCCTTCAACATTTCCTCTGACCATGTCAATATTACTACAGATATAGGCCTAGGTCTCGTGGACACACGGGAATGCTTTTATTTGCTTACAGTCTCTATGGATCAATAGACTTTCGCCTTTCTTGTGTATGCCTTAAACTCGGGAAGCCTTTTCCCCATCAATGTTTAATGGCGGCTATGGTTCAGTGTAGTACCTACACAGTGTGCTGTACTAAGGGGAAGGCCTGAAAGGTTAATGATGGGCGCTATTCACCGTGAGATTATGGTGTATGAGATCCCTGATCAACGCTCGCGTGATTCTATCTCTCGACTTGAGGTGATCATGAGTTAATTTCCTGCGCTGAGGTAAATTCCCTCGTGAGTTGTTGCTAATGGGAATTTACCCCGCCACTTTCCTCCTCTCCGACCCTTCCCCTGGCATCATGTACACTCACATGCAGGTTTTACGGTATAGGAATATTATCACGAGTAGCGGTAATAATTATGTGAGTCAGTGGGTCGAAATGGATGGCCCACTTCACCAACTATTGTAATGCCTTTTAGCCCAGGTGTCTCTCATACACCTATTGATATTATTCATATCAACATGCACGGAGCTATCGATCCTCTTTCCGTAATTCATAGCGTATTTCATTTTACAGGCACAGCCCCGCATATTATAATTGTGCGATTAATTCATATTCTTGAGTATAAAAGCAGGCCCGAGTGGGTGCATTTGAAATACATTTTTGTGTCTTTGTATAAGGAATATATTATGTCAGAACTCCTCACCATTACCTAAAATCATGCAACAAAATTAAATTAGATTAAAATATGTTGGAGCTTGTGTCTTTCTGTAATAGTTGTTCTCTCCATAGGGAACATCTCAGGGGATATTACGTGTATTTCTTTGGATACAAATCTCTCTCCTGACTGAATATGCCCCTTTTTCGTACGTCTTTTCTCTAAGCGCCCCATCATTAACTACCTTAATTACAGTTCAGGATTGAAGAAGAGAGAGAAAAACCTATTGAAAATACTACATGGACGAGAGTCCCGGCTGCTAAGCCCATGCCCATAGAGACAGCATTGAGAGTATGCTGGTCTATAGGTGATTACTCTGATACACATGGCGCAGCTTTCTTGTATTTGTATTAATGAGCGTGGAAGGCGCAGGTGCTCTTTAGAATTAATTGGTATGATTTAAAACTATCCTTTACTTACAGTACGGTACATTTCATGATAAAGTTCTAACTGCCGAGAGTTGTTTAGCCAAGAGCTTGATGCACGCCGAGGAACAAGTTATTTTTACTTTGCCCTATTTTTTTCTCTAAAGTCTAAGTTACTTAGCATGTTAGCTAAGAGAAACTTCCAAATCATGTTTCCTCATACTTCATGACTAGTATTGTTGTAATGACTAAGTTTTCTATTTGCAATATCTTGGTTAAATCATATCATTGACGGTCGGGGTTGCCATTCAGTCATGCTCGCCCAAAATCCACTGTCGACCTAAAACGATGAGCGATTCTACAAAATTCTCTCGGAATCCACACAGCAGCCAAAGTGGGCGACAAGACGAGCGACCGAGAGCGACTGAAGACTTGGGCGACTTGGCGAAAGTGGGAAAGTTGAGCGACTGATGAGCAACTTCCCTAAAGTCGCTGTGTGGATTCCCGGCTTTAGAACAAAAGGGAATCTATATAGAGATTCTTTTAAAAACATCTTATCTTCGTGAGTTGTGTGCTCTTGCATTGTAAGAGATCATCAAGATATAATTGATACTGACATCTGAGATGCCTCACTCCCTTACAACAACGAGAATGGCACTCCCAATAAAACTAAAAGTGTATTTTCATGATAGATATTCATATATATAATTACCAGTATCTTCTCCGTTCATTAAAAAGTAATGTATGGCAACCCATGCCCCTGATCTGAAATACATAAACTGTATTGAGCGCTATATAATTCCATTATTCATCCATAGGGTCTGCCTAGGGAGGATGTGCTGCTAGCATTAGGCCGTACCGTGTCAGTTCACCGCAATTCCGCTGTGCTCATATTTTTTTAATATTTTGAGTTTGTGTGTAGGGGTGGGGGTGTAGGAGGGGGTGTAGGGGAAAGATATTGGCTGCGTTTCAGCAATGCCATTATACTGACATCCCTCACACGCGGTCAGTGGACTAGACACTGAGAATAAAGATATCCATCATTGAATGAGTATAGTAGCACTTTATAATCAGACCTGTATGAATGCAACTCATGACAACACTATACTTCCATGCTTGATGTACAGTGCCAATATTTCCTCGTTAGATATATATTGTATGGGGTTTACCACTGCCAATCCATTGGATGATTTATGTATGATGTATCTGTGAACTTTGGACTTATCAATTATTCGTGCATGAAAAAGTGGCATTGTATTGGAGTTCATAGGATATCTTCTTCATGCAGCTATTGTTATCATTAGTATTGATCATCTTTTATAAGATTGCACATAATTTGTGCTAGGAAATATATGGCGAAGACGCAACAAATTTAAGATAAAAATGTTATTTTCTAGAAGTCTTTGAATTTTGCGAATCTTTATTATGGTAACTCTTTTTTATTACGTTAGTGGAATTTGGTGAATAGCGTGGAAAATAAAGTCTTTCACCTGACTGCCTAGTTTGAGGCGTAAACGAAATTTACCCCTAGGCTCGTTGTCTTCTTTACATTCACATGTATCTGTTGGTGGAGCTATTACCTGTAAACCATGTCAAACTCGCTGCTGCTGTAAGTTGAAATCATTTTAGGACATGTGCCACACAACTCTATCTACGGTTATCTTATTTATCCTTCCTTCTGCATCAGTGTGATATGATAGTTATAGATCATTGCGCATATTTGGAAATCTGCCAGCTTCTTTATCTGAACAAAAACTCCCCATTTATTACTATTCTGTCACGAATGTTTCTTCTCTACAAGTTTTTATACTGAATCATCATATATTATGTTAAGAACTTATGGCTGGATCCTTTTTATGATTTGATGCAATTTTGTCTTTGCGTACACTCAGACATTCAACAGAAGTGGCTAAGGGATTTCCTTCCTGCTAAAGCTGTGGCCCAATAATCTAAATACCCACTGAACCTGGGTTGAATAGACAAAATTATACAAAGGATGTCACAACTCAACTACAGATGCGTTTTTTTGCCATATGCTTATATCAATCACTAAGCAAGCTCTTTGTCTGTCTCCCATAGCTGGTCCTGCGTTTACCTGTTTACCATATGCCAGATGCCTGCTGGTTTACACCCATTCTCCCCCAAAAGAAAAAATATCTCCCATAGCCTCCTTTCTTTAGGCTGATTTTAGACCATGTCCTAGCAAGATTAGTTTTCAAGCGATACTGGGTATAGAGTCCCCCCCCCCCCCCCCCACACACACACATCCATCCACCCCCCCCCCCCCCCACCCCCAATATGTAAGCAAATGGTGGGGCTTTGTGCCGCGTAATTCTGATGTTTATTATTCATTTTAAAAAAATACTTTTTGACTCGTCTGGGTGGGACTTGTTGCTCCGCGCCCTTTTTTACCCGATACTGTCGTATGTATTTGGTCATATGAGGGTGAGAGGGGAAACACGCTAACGGGATACGATACCCTGCTCTTTTCTGTTATTAGCAATGGAGCTATTGCATGTGTATTGTACTCGTCTGTTTACACCCTAATGTATTTTACGATTTGTTGGTAATACTTCAAGCGATATTGAATGCTAATGCTCATTATTGAAAAGGACATATTTATTACAATGCACTTTTCTAGAGCGCTAGCCTAGAGCCCTATCTCGCTCGTATTACCCAGCTCCTGCTTTCTATCACTTGAATAAAGGACTCACAAAGCTAGACCTCGTAAACACAGAACAAATATCATATTTTAATGTTGTGACAGAGCGCTTTGGTTTTGGTAACTATCGAAGTGGATACGATTATATTGGTTATAGGATATGATGATAATAAGGTTAATAAATTCTGCTGGTCTCTATTACGGAAAAGTAATTCATTATACCCCATTTCTCTCTATCTACACATCTTTCTTTCTTCGGCAAAAATAAAGTCCTCTTCTTGTGGATAACACGGACTGTAAACATCATGGGGGAAAACTCCTACTGGGTGAATTAAAAGATCCTTGTAATGTATGTATCTTTCAAGTTCCATCATAGTGCATCCTGATTCAAATACTATAAATAGCACGGGAGCTTTTCCAGTTGCAGGGTTTCTTTTCCAAAACAACGCATTCTGATTTTCCAAACCAATCTCTCGGCTTCCACAAACTTGCCAACCGTGCTCTTGCCGTTAATGCTGGAGCCTTTTCTATGTTACATTACCTGGCTTTTCCGGACGTGAGATCGGGTGTGCTCATCCGGTTAACGTCAGGTCATCTTACATTATGACTATGAATGCTTTTGGCTACAAGGAAGACACGCTTACAGATGGTATCCTCGATGCTAAAATCCCTGTGATATTGAGCCTCTCAGCATGTATGTCCTCTCGGTAATATTTGGCAAGACACTCTTCTTGCGTGGACATATATCCATACTTTGCCTTATTAAACACATTGACGCCTTCATGGCTTATTTAATATACACTATTTCTAATTTGACACCTCAAATGATTAGGGGTAACATGAGGGGTTCATGCATTGGCATTACCGCTGTCTTGTCTGATGCACGTGACAATAGTATGGATCGATTCACTTATCATTTTTTTTGTTACAATAATGGATATGCAATGTAGAATTAGTAATTGTTAAAAATGGAAATCTGAATCTTGTGGGAGAAAATCGGAGTGGTGTCAACTTTGAATTGTTCTGGAATTAATGGCAAGTGGCAATCCCATGTCATTATGTTTGATATTTCTCTACTCTAGGAAGAATCTGGACATGAAGGCATGTGTTCTGTAATTTAAGCTCCATTGAAGGAAACGCTTTGGGAAACATATTCACAGTATTTGTATAGTATATCACACTGAATGCTTCTTTAAGGACCGATTACTAAGTTACAGACCTAAACTGCAAGTTTCATTCCCCTATGCCCTGGAGCTACACTCTAGATACTCGTCCTGTAGGCAGCGGCGTGCCATAGAGTTAACCATAGAGGGCATTGATGTTTACTGCCTAGAGGATGTGTATAGAGTGTAGCTCCATATACTGTTTGAATGTTTTGAGGAATGAATCCCCACACATTATAATGGTAAGATTTTGGCGTGTATTTCTTGATTTACACCATGTTTACGGTTATGTATCTGTCATGCCATTGCAGAATAATCTATTTTAGATAAAGTTTATGTACTTTTTCTCAGATTCGATGGAAAATATTGGTTTTTCCTCTGAATCCCTATGTGCAAGTAAGTGCTCTGTCGGTGAGAGGGGCAGAACATATATAACGCACAGTCGTCTCTGGAATCACTCAAAGGGATCGGTATTTATACGGTATTGGGCTCAAGAGGAAGATTGTCGCACTTGGAATTGTGTGTTTCAAGTGTTGGCCTGCGGTGACAATGATCCAATGTTAACAGTAGCACAAGGCTTGCTCTGTATACATGATCACCCCAACACGCCAGCTGAGGTCAGAGCCAAGTGGAGCACACTCATCTTTAAGGAGGACTGGTTGAAACAGACCTCCAGGGGATAGGATTTATTACTCGTACGGTATTTGAAATAAGGTAATTTAGGACTTATATGCAGGTGATTTTCGACTTATGGCTGATGATTATCAACCGGTGTTTCCCCTTCATCCCTCCTATATCCTGGATTTAGATTACCTAGTGTGGGCATATTGAGTAATGCATATTTTTGCCATGATATAAAGAAAACCTTTTTGTTGTTGCTTTTGTTTAAGATATTTTCAACCACAGTTTTCTAATGGCTCACATGGAAGATGCATTTAACAAAAATCCCACTCTGTAAGCTATTATCTTGGGAGGCCATAAGTAAAGTATGTGGGGGTAATTCCCTCTGTGTCCACTGTCTCATAAATTGCCATAACGCGGCTCAAAGGGATATATGTTATAGTTACACTATAATATCCAGGGAGGTCAAGTTATAAAAAGGCGTAACGTCATTAACCCCAGTTTGATGTGGCTAAGGCCATCCATTTGTTTAAAACCTTATTATGATGAATATCTGTAAGCATGTCCGTTATCCTCATATTGAAGGGTATCTACCGTATATCAAGCATGTAATGTGAATGTTTAGGTCACCACTTTGCCTGCTTAGCTGTCCTCAATTAGCCTCCTTATACCCAGATCAGAAGAATATCTGCGAAATTGATGATCGGGTTATTATCCGGACTTGTTCCTGAAACTAGTATCCATGATCATAAAAAAGTCTATCCACAATGTTTGATAAGAAGGTATCAGCCGGACTACATGATTACTGGCTTTACTGACAAGGATGGTTGCATCTTCAAAGGGATTGCGATATATCAGTTTCCCTGCATTCGCTTGTGTTTATTGACCCCTGTGAATTTGAATCTTGCATTAAATCTATGAGAAAAGCTAAGTGGTTTGTCATCTATCGTTGGGAAATAACTTCTCCCTCTGAGTATCATTCTTATTAGAGAGCTTTAAATCCATGAACAGGTTACATGATCTGGCTATTCGTAATTTCGTCACCAAACCTGTTTCATAACATGTAAAGCGAATTTAAAAAGTAGTTGGTGTGTTACAAGAAGGTGTTCAGCCTTCTTACGCACCGCAATATATAATATTTTCTTTTTCCTCGTCAACGCAACTCTACGACGAGTTATTTGTTTAATTTACCTTACTGCTTATCGGATAACCCCTCTAAAAAACTATAAACATTGCTGGCACATTTTATGATTTAATACCGTTAAAAAGCAGTCTATTTTATAACCTTTGGTGAATAGACCTATAGTTGCGTGATCAAACAATATTGAAAAAAATCGAAGCTACATCAAATAAACATTTGAATTGGAAGTAGGCTATGTTACAAACATGTTTGTTGTAAAATTTACCCGGCCATTATGCAATTGAGATTCTATCTGTTCATGTGTTGCGCATACATGATTTAGCTATTTATGTTAAGTGATCCATAGTAAGAAAAAGGGGGGTGGGGCGGGGGGGGGGGGGTGCAACGTTGAGTGTTCTGTGGCATATCAACAAAACAACCAACCCCTGTTTATTTTTTCTTCTTGCTGCTCACCACACCTCCTACCTCACCACACCTCCTACCACAACTCGGCACATACAGTTGACAGAACTCTATTGAGGGCAATCCAACCATTATTCTATCGGACCAGAGATGACGGGATCGAAGTTTTTTTTGTTTGCTAGTTCATTTTCTTTGGCAGAACGTCCCGCTAGCTTTAGTTTATTCTAGCGCAGAATTTGGCTTATCATCTTCAAAGGAATAGCTTTATCGTACATGCCAATAAAGTCAAGTGGGTGGTAACAAATCTTTGATCCAGAAATACACATTGCACCATAAACCATAAAATATGTGTTTGCATTAAAAATAAATTGTATGTTCTGTGATACTATTACTATTTATATCTGCAGTCGCAGCAACTCTACGTCTTGTTAGGATATGATATATCTCGGTATTTTGTATTAGCTATACAATGAGTGAGCTGTTATTATTAGAAAAGCATGTGCTGTGAGCGTGGGATGCCTAAGTTTATGCATTAATGTATGTGAGATAATTATATTACTACGTTATTTATTGCTACACCATTGATTAATCTAAGGGAGCTCTCCCCCCTGTCAGCTGTCTTTATTTGATATTCCACCTTTCAACAATGCAACCTATCGTTGATGTACATCCTTGGTAATTTCATTCCCCACGAGTATATTAATATATATTAACTAATTTTTCTTCCTATATAAAAAGTCGATCATATTGCTCTCAGGTTTCCAAGAGTATAGGCCTATTACAAGTATGTTCATCAACCCAATTTTTAGCCTTCCATATATTATATGACCGCCCTCTTTGTTTGTGGCTTAGCGTCATTGGCACTATGCCTAATCATTGCTAAGATTACCCGCAGAAATATGAACACTCTGTTAAGGACTAATATGCTGGCAAAACATTTTATTAATACCCACGAGTATATATAGCCATTTGCTGTGTCGAGTAGCATGCATTTACGTCGGCAAACATCGCAAACATTCCAAATTATAAGAAGGACACATATAGACACTAAACAAATTGATGTTACTCGACATTGCTCCCCACGGATAAGCATTAAAAATAAGCAATAAAATAAGCAATAAAAGCAATAAGCAATAAAAAGTAGTATACTACTTTTTATACTCTTCTTGACAGAATGCAAGATGTTTCAAATATATTTTTTAGCGGCCATCTTGGATTTATGCAACCAGCATCTAGAAATGAATATATCAAATATCTTTCTCCAATTTCAAGAACATTCAACTCTAAGTGTATGCTTGTCCGTGGGGAGCAATATACCTCAGAAAATTACATTATGTACGACAATTCCTCACTTTTATTCAGTTAATTACCGGTATATTATGCATGTATATAATTTGAAAAATCCCCATTCCCCATTAAAATATTGGTTTCCATGGTTACCTCATGTATGTTGAGATAACTGCCAATGCTCTGTCTTTTGTTGCTCTACTTTATATAGAGCTATGTACATCTATACTCGTTCCTAACTCAGAAATTCGCGTTCTTGTGGGTAGATCATGAGAGGGATTATTTAAACCCGTTTCCTTCTAAAATAACAATACTGATCATTAATCATAATTCAAGATTACGATATCACACAAGAATAAGATACATTTTGTATCGGGGGTCCTGAAACTATACATTGGTGATTAGATTATCGGCGATATTTCGTGGGCATGAATATATTGATTGCGTACGAAGAAAAAATGGCATTTCGTCCATTACTAGGGTGGCAAAAATCGAACATTGATGCGTTTCACCTTTTTCATCAACGTGTGCCACATGCTATTAAGTTGGTCTGCGAATGAAGAATGAAGTGCCTATTAATTTGAAATCATTACATTAGATATGTTGTGGTGTGGGTGCTTTCCACTCTGTTTCACATGACATGTGAGGCAAAAAAAATGCACGTTTATTCATTTCTTCACAGCATGTTCTATTTCGTATACGTATGCGTGGTAATTTTCATACCTTAACAATACCGTAACAAAATACATGTCTGGATTTCGTATACGTTCGTTCTCTTCAAGGCAATCCATATTCCAACCTCTAATAAAAAATATTATTCTACCGTATTACATTTTGATAATTGTTTGACATTACTGCATGGGTATTCAGTATCAAGATTATATCGTGCAGTTAGTTTCTTTCAAATTAAATCTAAGGAATGTCATTTGGTCTATGACCACTCGAGATGTCATTCAAACTATGATATTGATATATGAGGTATCCTATTAAGAATTGCCGTAATCCTCTATTTTATGTTAATGGGGATTTTCTAAAACATATTAACTTGAATCAATGTCGTAGTGGCAGCCTGTTGATAGATCCGGTATTTGAGAGCTCTTAAGATGTTCACGATCAATTTAACAATATGTAGAATACGTGTATGCAGGGTGATCGATATCTAATTAACGTATCCTTTCTCAACACTCATGAATAGAATTGCTTGTGTATGTATAGTCTACGTTACATAGCAAATGAAAATTTCCTTCTCATTAACCCATAGAGAAATTTGGTAACCCGTTCCATTCGCACTATTCCTTTGATTCTATTTTAACCCTGGCCTTTGGCAAGGCTTGAGTTATTTCCCCTACAAGTATAGGCTGGTTTTAAAAGCAACTCTTGGTATACCGGTATATATATTGCCCACAAATATTTGACAGGTTAAGCTAACTATAGCCAGTGCATGAGCTTTTCCTTGCTGGGTTGTGCCATTGCATCCAGTGAATAAGCTTGAATATGGAACAATTTTACTGGGAAAGTCCCGTGACCGATATTAACTTATACTTTCTCCGGATTTGCAAAATAAGTCACATCTACACAGCGAGTCGGTTTGTACAGTATTTCACTCAATTAGTTTGTTTCTTACAAAAATAATTCACAACGTATTTTGAAAACCCAACTGGATTATTGTACTCATGGGGTACTTTGTAGAAATATGTCATGCTTCCTTTGCATATTTTTCCCTTCAACATCTCTTGTCTATTTTGATCTGATAAAAAGTTCTCGACTATTTCTTGACAAGAGCAAAATTGGTTGATTGATTACGCGGACGAAGCCCGATTTCTATTGCATTTTAGAGTCATCAAGGCGCAAAAAGTGCGATCAAAATGGTCAATTTCAGCAGGAGGTCATCATTTTAATCTTCAAATTGTGTGTTAAAGATTCTTGCCGGCAGCATTCTTTAACTTTGGTACAATATAATCTCTTATGAGTGCTTGATTTTTCTATTTATGTACGTACCTAGCCTAGGATTATAACCTGGCCTCTACTCAGACCAAGTGGCCTTTAAACAGACAGGTAGCATGTTTGTTTACTTGCTAGCTGATGATGAGGAGGCCTCCCCTTCCTCTGGCTTGATCAAATATACCAGAATAACATAGCCTCCTGCTTTAGCAAAACATTCCAGTTAATGGCATTGTGGAGTTGGAATTTCTTCGCAAAACCAGTCTACTAGCTTCAGTTGTATTGATTGAATATTTTCCTAAGTCTTTCCGTCATTGGGTATGTGAATCTCCACATTTCTTAAGAACTAATTGGACCAGTGAAATTCACTGTACATTGGGCGCTGTTGTTAAAGGAATTTCTTACAGAGGATTGGTGTTTTTTTGACTACTTAGTTTACCTCCTTCGAGTAGGCCTACACTCAATAAACGATGAGTCCTGATCTTTGAAGTCGATCCCGCCTCTTCATGTCTGTTGCTTGTCTCACGCTTATCTAAGCGCACTTAATTATGCAAAGCAAATCAATGCTTCATCGAGATCTTTTGGTCCAATGTAGATAGCATGCTATTTCTCATCGCTAAATGTGAGTCTCTGTTTCTCAGAAAGTATGGACAATTCAATCGATATCGATCGCTTTCATTTCTATAGGAAATCGTTACTTTTCCTTTTATTCTCTAGCGGAAAACGGAATTATTAAAACAAATTAGTTCTCCATTGTTGCACACAGGATAAGTGTATTTGCTTAATTAATAGTACTGTGATAAAATACTTTGTACTCTATATATTGCGTTAAATTGACCGAAGATAAAAGTTGGAAACCCCATTCCTTGTTCGAGATTCAACATGTAATCCGCATCGGCGATTACGTAAATGACTGTACTTCTATTAATGTTGTTCCCTTAATTATAAGTCAAAGTAAATGAACAGGAACCATCTGTTTTGCTTTTGATCCTTACTTTGTTTGATAAACCCCTAGCAATATATCATCTTCTTAAACTTTGGGAATCCTTTTGGAATCGAAAGGATAACACTAGTTAGATAGGTATATGAAGAAGCGAACTAATTGCACTATTAATACCATTTGATCCAGATTGCCACTGTAGAAATTAACAAAATCACAAAAATATTCAAGAAAAAGCCATAAATTCATGAAAAACTCAGGAAATTCGAGGAAATATAATCATTTCTTTATTTGAATCTTCCATTCTACAGTACTGAGGATAAAAAAAATATTTTTGGGTCGCTTTAGCTGGGAATGCAGCTTTAAGAATGCATGTCAGAGCTCCTAATCGGAAGATAATAGATATATTCGATTAGTAATCATATTTTGTAATCATATCTCCTTGGACTGAGGTTAATTAAAGCATGTCCCATGATCATATATCGAAGCATCTATCTGATGTAATGCGAATTTTCTTTTCTTTTATTTTTAGTCGAATTTCACTGATCTGATCTGATTATTACCAAGTGTTGATTATTTAAGCTTAAAAAGACATGAATGATCGGTACCCTATGTTTATACCACGTCTAACAGCACCAGAACAATGGAACACTTTAGTAAATATCTAGATTAATATGGCAGAATAGTTATTACCTAAAGATATGATGCATAGGAACAACACATTTTAAAGCGTTTTGACAAAATCTAAAATAAAGTCTGATTACATACCTTAATCTGGCTTTATTGGTGCCTTCTAATTAATTGGTACACCTGAACCCTCGATAACGAGAAGACTGATTGCGTGGGACACCTGTTATACCAGTAACCATGTGAATAGCATTTACCTTCTCATATCCTGGTTGTACTATAACATACATAATATGTCAGAGGTGACATACAAATGGTATTAGCTTTGGACTGTACTGTACGTAACGCATGTAAACATTAGTTATCCTTTACCCAGGACTCGACTAAATTGATAGAGCATCTCAACTCTTCGCGACAACCGTTTTTGAAAAAAGCTGCCTTTTAATAACTCACAGAACCATTGTACCCGTTATCATGGGTCCAGGCAAATACTGCAGAAATGATAATTCTCCCCCTCTTTGCCCACACGATCGTGCTCATCCCTGTATTCTACCTACAATAATGATCATCTTAAGATGTTTTTGGCCGGAATCGATACGTCATTACTGTAGACAAACGATGCTAGGGTCAGGTATAGCTCGATACATAGTCCTGTGAAGATTCGAACTGATGGCCATTGCCGCTAAATATATAAACATAGCACTGAAATCTGGTGTCTCCCAAAACTGCCACTGCATATTACGCTGTTGATATAGACGTTTTAGAAGCGCTGTTCAGCTGAGGCTGAACAGCGCTGGGGGTGGGGTGGAAAACAGGGCGGCTGGGTGGAGGGGAGTGTCATTGAAAATGAGAAAAAGAATCCATCTTTATACAACTTAATAGCCTAAGACTTCCCCTCATGTGAACCTCTCTTGCGGTTATGTTTCTAGACAGCATCAAAACTTAAACTTTGTTTGAAAAACGACAGAGTTTCAGGACATTTATTTCCTTGCATGAGGAAGCGGTAGCTGTATCGGCATGGTAGCCATCTGGGCTTATAATAGTGTGGATGCTCCAGGGCATAGGATTAAGATAAAGGAAGCTTATATAAAGGATTACTAATCAACCAATTTAATTACTGTAGTGACCTGAACCCAAACAAATCTGGATTATGATTTCAGGAATGATTGACGAAAGACACATAGATTTTCACATGGAGGATTAACGTCAGTCTTTGTGGGACAAGCGTGGATTACCTATATAGGTCAGTCCTTGTCACATGGAATGTACAGTATAGACCAGAGGCTAGCTAGTGTCCTATTTAGGTCAGAGACGACTGGGATCTGGGTCAAGCCCAACAAGTTACCGTGCAGCTAAAAAACTTTCATGGGTTAATATTTCATGGTAGGGCATTTCAATACAGTTTCGGCGGAGAAAATATTTCATGGTTGAGTACCTCTGTGCCATAGAAATGATATATGAAACCCCAGTTTCACAGAGAAAAAATTTCGCGGTGCCAGAAATTATTTCGCGGAATTTGCAGTAATTTAGCACGCAAAAACTTTTAGCTGCATGGTAAGTCACTGTAGTATAAACTGTTTACCCTATTACTTTGACAACAAAGATAACAATTGTAAAGGACAATACTTAACTCTGGTGGATATAATTTTGTCACCTATTCTCAAGACTTTTAACTAGCACTCTTTTTTTTTTTTCTTTTTTTTTTTAAAAATTTTATTGTACGAATTCTCACATTTTATGTTGTGATATGTCTCATTCGACAAGTTCAAATATATTGCATGTTCAGTACATAATAATTGTTTAAATGTTTATAATAGCACAATCTTTTTAACATTATATGGTATTATATTACAACTATCTTCTCTTTATGGAATAAGTCAATCTTAACAAATACGATGGAGTGGCCACCTGGTGGCTTTACATTGACATAAATTTACTACCTTGCTTCCACTGCTGGTGTTTGTTTTCTTACATTTTTTTTTGCCCAATATAAAACATTCATTTAATAAATAACATGATACGGTCCTTTTGCATGATAAAAGGGGAATAAAACAACTCATCACATTACTATACCCTGTATACTTCATCTGCTATGTACAATTAACAGTTTAATAACTGCATCGATTCTGGTTACTCTCAAGATCACATACTTTTGCCATAAGCAAATCAATTCATATCTATATCTATTTTGCTGTCCAACCTTCTCTGGTTTTTAGCACTACCTTTATTCTATCCCAAGATTCTGATTTAATCTGGGTCTCAAGCTTATTCCACATAATCGGACCTTGTACATGAGGGCTGCTTCTGAATTTCTCAGAACGTGGGTGCGGCACCTTAAGCATAATTCCCTCAGCCAGTCGCGTTTCCCTAGGCATCTCCTGTACATTACTGACAATATCCTTGAGGTTATACATTAAACCTACTAGGGAGAGACACCCTCTCTTTTCAAGTGGTATGATGTTTAGTCTTTCCATAATTTCAGTGATAGGGTCATTATTATACGGATTTATTAGCCTTATACTGCGGTTAATCACGTTTTGCAGCTTTCTTATGGTACAATTTGTTGATAAATTAAAAAACATGAGACCATATTCTGCCAATGGGAGAATTTGCGCCTTGACGATTTTCGTTGTGGTGTTTTTATCTATGTAGTACCGAATACGAGCTAGTTGGTTAACTTTCGATTGTATTCCGAATTTAAGTTTGGAGAAATGTCTGTCGAAACTCAAATTCTCGTTTACCTCATACCCTAAGTATTTCACATTAGAGGCTCTCTTTAGTACATTGCCCTCTATGTAGATAGGGCTCAGATCGTCATAAGTGATCTTTTTTAACCTTCTCTTACTGCCAATATATTGGTAAAGACATTTTTTAACATTTACCTTTAGTTTGTTTGCACTCATCCACTTTTGTACTTCATTGGTTACCTGCTGTGTTATCTTTATACATTCCTTAATATCATGCCCAGTTACGCTGGCTGCCGTATCATCGGCGTACATCGTTATCTGTATATTTAGAGCAGTATCAATAGTGTTAGTACAGGACGGCAGATCATTGACATAAATGATAAACATTATTGGGCCCACCAGGCTTCCCTGAGGTACCCCTAGTTCTATATCCAATGGCTCCGATGTTACACCATTTAATATTGTTCTCTGCTTACGATTCTTTAAGTATTCCTTCAGAATGTTGATAATACTAGGATTTACTTGATAGTAAGCTAGTTTTCTATACATGATATCGTAGTCAAGACAGTTGAACGCTTTCGCGACATCAAAATAGGTACCTATAGATACTTTTCCTTCATCCATTCCTGCTAACATAGGTTTCAAGAAGTCATATAGCGACCTATTTGTACAATGTTTTTGTCGAAAACCTCCTTGTACACATGAGAATAAGTTATTTATATTCATATGTTCTTTAAGAGCCTCACATATAAAGTGCTCAAGCAATTTAGATGGAAGGGGCACTAGGGCGATCGGTCTAAGGTTTAAGAACAGCCGAAGATTTCCTGTTTTCGGTAACGGAGTAATGATATATTCTTTCCATTCCTGCGGTATGGTACAATATTTTATACAACATTTTAGGAGGGAGGTCATTCCTGTCACATTCTTATTGAAATAGAATTTTAGCACCTCTGAACTAACCCAATTTAGCCCACTGCTCTTACTGGTATTGATATTCTTAACGAATTCTAGGACTTGATCTTCTGTTATCATTATCCTGGCAGAGGCATTAATACCTATATTTGGGTCTAAATAAGTTTCGTAGTCTCCATTTAGGTTTTTTGTTATATTGCCTAGATCCCTAAAAACTAGGTTGAGAGCATTACTCGCTCGCTCACCATCAACCGATATTCCTTCATGAAGGAAGTTATCAGGTAGACTACTGGTTGATTTTCCCATGAGTTCGTTTACTTTACGCCAGAATTTTTTTTGGAATTATTCGGGTTATTTTCCAGAAGAGACGTAATGTGTCTTTTTCTTGCGTTTTTAACTAATCTAGAACACTCTTTCCTACTCTCCCTGGCTGTAGCCCAATCATTCACACTTCCAGTCCGTCTGGCAATTTTAAACAGTCTGTCTCTATTTCTGATTGCACCAATGGTATCCCGATCCAAAATCATTTCACCTCTCCTGACAATCTTTTTCTCAACAACAGGGCATACATCGTCCAGATATTCTTGGATATCTCTTTTCATATTTAACCATATTTCATTTGGGTCAGACATATCATTATCAATCCCCCGATTAGCTCGACCTATATGCTCGCCAAAATCATCCCATACAATATTTGCGTATTTTCTGCACTTTTTAGTTACATATGACCTGGGGGATGTAGTCTTTTTCAGATTAAGGTAGGTGGCATAGTGGTCCGATATCGTGGTCTTAATAACTCCATGTTCGCCTAAGTGCGGGTGATCGGTAGCCAAAATATCCAATAAATGGTTTACATTTTTTTCACACCTGGTGGCTTGATTAACTACCTGTAACAGTGAATGTTCTTTTAGGATGTGCGTCATGTTTTTCACAGCTTCGTCATTCTTATCTAACAAGTTCATATTGATGTCCCCACATACAACAATCTTACAGTTTCTTGAGGTATTTCGAATATGTACAAGAACCTCATTTAGTTCGTTCATGAACGTTTGTTTACATCCATTCGGTGCTCTGTACAGATTTACCAGAATGATTTGCCTGCGATTTCCCGGTTTGATCTTTATGATTTGCATTTCTATATTCATATTTGAGATGTTTCTATCATTGTACTTCCAACAGTCAACGGGAAAGTCTTTATCTACCATAACACATAATCCACCACCCTTTTTGGGGATTCCATTAATCATGATATTTCGATCATGCCTTATTATTTTGTATCTTTGGTCACTAACTAGGTTGTTGTTAGAGTCATTGCTATCTAGCCAGGATTCCTGGATCGCCATAACCTTTATGTTCCCTTTTAGAAAGACATCATATACCTCAGCTGCTTTTTTACGCAGCGATCGTACATTGAGTGAACAGATAGTCAGGCCTTTTAGCCTTGAAATGCACCTAATCCTATCCAATGCCATGTTTCGTGTGTCTTTTTAGTTTGTACATAGATTCTCGCCATAATATAGTGAGGAGCAGAAAGCTCCGGAAAATTCTTTCAAGCATCACTTTAGTGCGGACACAATAATATTCATAAAAGTAGTACAGTGTGGGCGGGAGTAAAAACAAGTCGTTCTCATATAGCTGAGACATTGCTATACCTTACGGGTAGCGAGCGCGGTTTTCAATGAGCACGGTCACTTCAACGAGAGTTTTGGTACATATCTGGGCTTTGCAGAGTTATATACATTTTCATACACAGCACATATAACATTTTCACCAGTTTATAGACCACAAATTAATTCGTAGAGACAAGGTCGACCAGTTACATACCTTGAATCAGTTGCGCACAAGCTGTAATCCAGTTTGTCAAGACCGTGTCGGCCATTTTGAATCGTTACGCAGTAAAGATTTCACCAATTTTCTTTCAAATTTTATATAAATACAATTCTCGGTGTTACGATAGGGGATAATATAAATCAGCATTTATACTCTTGGTTCCTCCTTTCTCTGCCACTATGGGTGAAGAAGGAGAATCCCCTGGGGAATTAGGCCTCATGGCGCTGGTTGAAAAAATGAGGGACAAGTCTCTGGAATATTACCAAAAAATTCAGGAAAACTTTAAAACCCTATTTGAATTGAGAAGCGTGTAAAATTGCTTGAGATATGTGATGAAGTTGAAGATGGTGTAAGATCCAACAAGGTGGATGATGAAGTTGAAGTGGATGCAAGTTCCAACAAGGTGGATGTAAGTACCAAAAAGGGAGCCTTGCTTGAGGACCAGGAGTCCAAACTGAAGGTAATGTCAGAAAGGCCTGATAACATTGAGAAGAGTGATTACCTAGAACAACAGAAGATGGCAGAACAAAAAGCTGCAGAACTCATTCAGGAAGAATATTCCCCAGGCAATGAATCCCAAGACAACCTCTACACTGAAGTCTCCAACATTATTGAAAAGCTCTTGGCTTTCCCCAACATAAAAATTATTTGATATTACAGAGTAAATAGACAGTTGTTGTTGGATCCAGGTTAGACTAGCCAACATAAATCAGGCAGATTCTGGCGCAAAAGAATAAGTTGAGTGCTCTTGTTCTAGAATACAATATTCCTCATAATTCCTAAATGGTGATGGAATGGATATCATACAATATATTATGAATAAGGTGTTATAAACACATAGCAGAGACAAATTGTTGAACATTGTCCTTTCATGCTTGAGTCATTTTTCATGTGTCCTTTGTAATTGAGTATTATAATAATGGCACTATATAAGAAGTATGAATACGTTTTAAGGGAGGTGGGATTTAATGACCAACAATAATGGCAGTTCATAATTCCAAGACAATATCTACAGTAGTTCTAGTCCTTAAAAAGAAGTATTTTTGAGATTGCTGAAGAGGTTATTAAAATAGTCCCCTTTTACATGTTTTTGAGGGGTTATCCAGGACGGAAAATGTTGTTCACTTAACTGCCATGATCTGTTCTATGTAAGATTAGAGTTAAAATCCCTGTACAGTTGCCATGGAAATAAAGAAGAAAAAGAGATAATACTGATGTTTGCTATATCATTCAATTATTGTTGTATTCAGTCAGCTTGATGTAACCTGTTTCGAATTATGTCCTAGTTTGGTAATAGAATCGTTTTGCTTGCAAAAATAAAAAAAATATTGACGCTTATCCCTTGTGATATTTAAGTCATGATAAATATTTATAAGATTATTGTGTTTCAAGACATTTTCTAAAGATAACGGGCGTAATAAATTCTTTCCCCAATATTGCAAATAGATAGCTACTAGAATCCTTAAGAAAGAGTTGATGGATGTGGAGTAAAGGGAATATAATAGAAAGACGGATGCATTGCAGATTGGTGAGATATAATAAACGAAAGAAGAGATTGTCGAGGGAAAAAGTACACATATGGCAAGTACAAGCAAGTACTCTACCATATTTTTTTGCTCTTTTGTAATCATATAGTTGGCAGTATACTATGTCCTGTATTCCTAAAGAGACAAAAATGGGTGCAAAACATCAGAACGAGAGGAATATTAATATGGCCTCTATGATAAAGGTTTCATAATGTATTGTGGAGGTCATGACTGAGACGTTTAGGTGTTAGATATGCTATATGCATATAATATGCCGTCTACCAGTGACTCTGGATCAGTGAATGTAGCATCTCACTAATGTGTTTAATGGATTGATTCAATCAACCCTGCTACTATGCCATGTCTGACTGAATTATGTGGCAGTAAAATGTAGAAATGGCCAAGAACAAATTACCTTGTTCATTTAGCTAACGTGAACTGATGTCTAGCCTCGCCTCAAACCCATCTCTACTCTGTCTCCACGATGTCTATGATGTGCAAATGTCTGCCAGGGTGTTACAATTGATACCATATATCCACAATGAAAAACGCATATGGGATGTGTGCGCATTTAGAGGATTCCCAGTCACTATTTTTTCCGACTGACTTTACTTCAAATTTTTGTACAAACATATATAACAGTAACAGAATATTGATGAACTCAGTACTACAAGTCATAATTATGGGTAAATTTGACAATAAATAAATAAAATTGGGTCAGTCTCACTTAAGTCTTGTATTAGGGGATGACAAAATGGAAATAAACGTAGGCATTCATTGATTACATTTCCTGAAAATACAGCTTTTTCTCTACAAAATCCTAAAAAAAATGGAACAAAGGCAGCAATACCTGTTCAACAGGGGTTTTATTGTAACTACAACTGTCGACATAAGCCCCACAATCCTACCTAATACCAAGGATCTCGGACTACCTGGCCAGCCAGGTAGCCCAAGACCACTGGTGTCTTAGGTCATATCACATGCTTGGTGATCATTCACACAAGCCCTGTCTGTCTGCTACCCTACAGGACATCCAAATCTCAAGATCCATTCCCGAAAGAGAACTTCCCCACAACTCTCAGCAGTGTGATCAGCCATGCAATAGGCTTCGGCCCATTTTAAAAAATGGTCTACCACCACCAAAATAATTATAGAGAAATACTGCCACCACCTTTTTTTTTTTTAGAAACGTTTATTAATCGATACACAAAATAATATGACAATATACAATCTATTCTTGCAGAGTACAGTGACATGTGTATAATTGGTAGGAAAATGAGCCTCAGTTTTAACCATTTGAATGGTTAAATCTGGTTTAACCTTTAGTCTTCCTCATATTACATTCAGGACAAGCACGGGCCCATCACTTCAGATCATACCTCATCCCTGGCTAAAAATATCTCATCTTGGCCGACCAGGTATTTTTTAATGTTCCAAAGTGACCTGAAATTTTAGCACCATGAATGCCCTGGAAGATCTCCTTTCACATTCAAGCAGAGATGATTTTCCTCCAGCCAATTAATTGGCATATTTCACATTAAACCTACCGTGACATAACGGGACATAATCAGGAGGGAACCTTTTCAAATATGGAAAAAAATAGAAATTGCAAGTCTAGTTATTTTTTTCCCGTTTTCATCAAAAAGACATCATTCCTAAAGTTTTCCCTCAATTTATCTAAAAATATTTTGTACATTTAGATGAATTACATGTCTTCCAAAACAGATAATATGCTGGGGGACATGCTATTTCAAGTGTGATAACCATGTTTAGACAGCAAAATCAGCAAGAATACCTACCCAAAACTATAGGAAGCCACATATGAAAATAAAGCTTGAGATCTATAGAGTCGATTTATCAAGTCAGAAAAAAAATATAAATGAATTGTAAAAAGATAGATGGGATAGAAACATGGAGACACCAAATGCAAGACTTAACTGAGATTGACCCAAGAATGTAGGACTAGTTTTAACAGGTTTGCAAAATTTAGGGGAAACTCCCGATAAGTCACGAATATGTTCATTTGTTGCCTGACTTCTCTAATGATTACTAAACTGATTATGTTATATCGCTTTTTTACTTTTGAAGAAAAACATTGCTTTCTAGGTTTGATTTGTCCTTGTTGATGGAGATGCTGGCAATAGCCCATTATTCTAGTTAAAAGCAGATGTGCTTCGGACCCAAGTCCCTTGACTGTCGAAGTTGTTGTGCCATGATCAGAGGGTACAAGGCAGTCCCAGCAGTACACAAATATCTCATCTAATTCTACAATAATTAACGTAACTAACTCCATGCCTGCCCTACGTTTGCTTTGTGCAATGAGTGCTTATATAAGAAAAACAGTTGAAGTAACTATACAATCAGTAAAAAAAAGAAATCTTTTTAACCCCTTCGGGCCCGTGGGCAACAATTGTTGCTGGACCCATGCGGCCAATTCTTGCCTGTTTGGGCAACTAGGGCACCCTATAAGACCAACGAGTTTAAAACATGTTTTAAACTCGTTGATAAGACTAAGGCTAAAAGTGTTAATGGGAATCACCTGACCCTTAAAAGATAGTGGGTCATTAGGGCTTTCTACTACTCACTGTGCACACATATACTGCCCTCGCCAATAAGGATAAGAAGCGAACTCTACTAAACTAATGGTGTCACTTTAACGTAATGGCTAAAATCACTTCCTACAATAATTGTTCTTACCTGACAAGTATTTAGTTACTACAATGAAAATGTTTTTCACGAAAATAGTTACATGCTCGGAAATTAAACCTTTGAATATAAAGGGTGCTAAGTGCGAAGGGGGAGTAAGTTCCTCGTTCCTCCGTCTATATAAAGTACAACGGCTCAGTGAATTTATAATACTAATGATACAACAATGATAATGATAATAATGTACTCATGTAATTCAGGATTTGTTTAGTATGAACCACCTGTACTCTTTTTGAGATACTTCCAAGATTCTCAACAAGAAAGAGGTGCTTCCTGACTGCAGAATTTGTTATCACAAAGCCACAGTTGACATGGAAAGACAATATTTTTACACATGCTATTCTATCGACGCAAAATGAATTCCTGTTTCTCCCCTTGGTTGTGCAGCAGGAGGACTCTTTTCCCTGAATTATATGTTTATATTTTTGCTTCTTTGGCAGGCTACCAACAGGAGCTACACTGCGCACCAGCTGGTCGTAGAGGTCCATGCCTCGGCGCAAATCTAGGATTGAATCATGGTATTGTTATGATTATGCCTTGATATATTGTTGTATAAATACTTATTACTTTTTAAAATCTACCTGGAAGGTTTTTGATGTATCTATATGATATTTCTTTTTATTATGTATCCTGCTAGGAATGATTTATTTCACACGTAATGAGAAAACTTTATGGATGTAAATGTAAGAAAACTTGGATGTGTGTACATCCATGGATATGTGTACATAGATGCAATACTATATAATGATTTACCCAGTAGAATCGATGGGGCAGATTGTTGATTTTATGAATACGCCCCTTATCACGCCTCCGCCCCAACACACCTGTTCTTAGAAATAGTACACCAATATTCAGATAAGAATAATCGCTCTTTTGATATAAGCAAATTAATACAGCCCACCCTTTTTAGGCCATCAGCTGAGCCTCAGAATATGGCTAGAAAATGATTTTCGTTCCGGATTTTGGGCACTACTTTTTGACACCAGTTTCCAATTGCTAATACTATATATTATGATATCCCAAAAGTTCTCCATGATATTCGTGCCAGTTTTTGAGAAAATGAGCAATCAATCAGACAGTGCAAAGCCTATGGAGCTTATGGTCTGGCTTCATTTTTAATGGTAATTTTAATAGTCCATCTTTTATTTGGTAAACGTTGAATTCTCGGTTCTGCCAAATTTTTATGATTGATTCAAAATCTCCAGAATCTCTTGATTTCGAATCTGCCAATTTCCACTTTGTAACTTTTGAGGAATTTTAATTATTGACGTTTTAAATGGGTTTAGAATCAAGTGACTGGTATGAATTGATAGGAAATGATGTCCCCTAAAACTGTTTTTATTTGACCTAATATGTCAGTGCATTATTTTCAGAGTTATTAGCGAAATACCTCACAATTAATGACCTTTGACCTTGACCTTTATGAGGCATTTTGCTAATAACTCTGAGAATAATGCACTGACATCTTAGGTCAAAAGAAAACAATTTTAGGGCACAGTATTCTCTATTGATTGATATCAGTCACTTCATTCTAAATATAGAAGATAATATTTTTTATTATTTATTTATTTAAGTTTTTACATTTTATTTTCCAAACATGGAGAACTAAAATTCCTCAAAAGTTAAAAAGTTAAAAATGGCAGATTCAGAATCAGAAGATTCCGGAGATTTGGATTCTATAAAAAAAATCATTGGTATGACCGAAGACTCAACATTCATCAAATAAATGATTGTCTATACTCGGCCTCCGTGGCCAAGACTGCGGTATCCTTTGATGTTCCTGTACTCGGCCATACTATCTTACTCCCTCGCTATGGGAGACAGAGTATATGCTCCATAGGCTTTGCACTGTCAGAAACAATGCCCAATTACTCAAAATCTGGCAGGAATTGCATGGAGAACTTTTGGGATATTATAATATAGGGTATTAGCAATAGGAATCTGCTAATAAAAAGTAGTGCCAAAAATCCGGAACGAAAATCACTCTTTT
Source organism: Sthenelais limicola (assembly GCA_942159475.1). Taxonomy (NCBI): domain Eukaryota; kingdom Metazoa; phylum Annelida; class Polychaeta; order Phyllodocida; family Sigalionidae; genus Sthenelais; species Sthenelais limicola. The sequence goes on from OW804096.1 coordinate 114,796,913, forward strand.
GAGGTACAGCTGATGGCCTATTTTCTATGGGCTTATATTCTGTTATTGTCTGAGGTGCCTCTGTTCATTCAGACTTATTGCTTAGTAAGCTGGTCTAGTATAACCCATATTTTACATGGAGGTAAGAATCGATTACGTGTAAACATAACCTTAATCGATGGGGCTGTGTTTGTGTACAGGTGGTAACTTTCTCAAGTTTCTGGAGGTGCACAAACAGTTATTTAACTCTTATTAACTCCGCTCATGTGTTTTTTTAAAAAAAAACAAAAAAAACTCCGCTCATGTATGGCCGACCAAATAGGGGGATTTGCATAGCCACCATATTTGCACCAATCATACACCAATGGATGTGACTGATTGGAAACCTACTGCGCCAATGGCCAATGACCCTGGAGTAGTCATCTGTAAGCTGAATTATAACTGCCCAGAGAGAAAGAGAGAGATAGAGGGGAGGGGGAGAGCAGACGTCTAGGCTCCCAGCCTCCCAGATCAGACATGATAAGCAAATTATAGATGTTTCGATTTTTTCCCATCCTTTCAGCCTAGTCTAGGCCCTCCCACCAAACCTCAAAGTGTCATTAGAATCCCATTAAGACCCCCTACTAAAGGCAAAATATTTTTCGAATTTTCTTCTTCTTCTTCTTTTTTTAACTAACACGGTTATTTTTTATTCATTATTGGTCTGGTGAAACCTTGTTCGGACTGATGAAATTGTGGTGAAACTATAATTTCACCGGTCCGAATGTCCGGTGAAACCGCAAAAGTTTTCGCCATGACTGTTATTGGATCGAAAGTATCAGAATGTAAAATTATAAAATTGGCTGAGGGACATTCTAAAGAATCTCTTGATAATCGTGCGAAGTGTGTCAATATTTGAGGCGCTCATTGTATGAACTTAGAACAGACTCAGTACAGCCTTACCAAGAATTGGTATAAAGCCATTTGGGACGGTACACTAACGATGTCTGAAGGACTTGAGTCAATATTGGGCGAGGTTAGTCATGATGAATGGATGGACTGTCCTCCCCTCAGGCCGGCTCATCTCTGGTGGATCAACTGTTCGCATGTCACCAGCCCTAATTACCACCTACTGCTCAACTTCTGAAATCTTTGTGCACGTGGCCTTCATACCTTCCAATTAGCTTGCCATGAGATATTGCGATAATACGACTAAGTGATAGGAGTAGGTGTTCGCAGTGGCTAGGATGGGCTATTCATCGTAGAGCATTTTAGTCCTGGATATTACTTCATTAAGTATTCATACTTGAGAATACGTAGATTCATAGTCGAATATATATTTTAGGGATTGTCCGTGTCTTGCTGAAATAGTTATAATACATTATATGTTTAAGGTATGAGATACGTTCCCTCTTTAATAAGTCTTGTATGTACATCAACCTTTATAAATGAGTGAGGTTTCCTCGGCGATGAAGTGTATCGTTGATCAAAGGTTAACACAATTGTAGGCCTATATTGTATCTATTATTCCTTCGGAAATGCTGTCGGATGAAGTCAATAACTATTCACGTATTAGGATATGCCATAAGAAGTTCGGTTCTTTGTGACATATGTGTGTGTGTGTCTTGAGGAACTAACCTTATTCTTCTTCCTTTCAATAACCCTTTGTATACATTCATTATTGATAAGTCTGGAGTCTGTAGACAGATTCTTGATAACGAATTGGAATATAGCCTGTGTGGTACGATGTGGTATAGATGTGTACTATCCACACTGCATCTGCTTGAATTCTTTTCCGTGGAAAATAGTTATACAGAAGTGCACGGCTGTTTGGAATATGGATCCCCGCATGACGCTCAATGCCGGATTATTTCCCACAATCTGCTCTGGTCTGGTGATAAATACATTCAACCGCTTCGAGTTATCTTTTACATTCACCTCATTGCCAGCATGGTATCGATTTTCACTCCCAATTCTGTTTCAACAGAGTTCCCGTTTCAATCGTTAACGTTCCCATTGTTTATCTTAAATCATGTTATGTCATATTTTGGGGGTATTATCACGGTGCTGTCATTTCCCATTTAAAGGGACAATCATTATTCGGGAATGCTAGTTAGGATCCTTGCAAGAATGCATGCAAGAACTAGGGACCATTAATTGCTGTTACTCGATAAGGCACTAATGTTACATAATAGCTATCTTGATTACCTGGTGGTTATCATCTGTAAAATGATACCAGCTGGTAGTAGACCTGCGGATAGGCTTTGGGTGAGATGGAAGGGAACGTAGAAAGGAAACAAAAGATGGGCAGACGTCGCATTAAACACCATGGACATGATTGATTAATCATTAATGCACGTGTTGCTCCTTCAGTTTAATGTTTACCTTGTGTCTTGGCAACAGTTGTTGCTGATGTAACATAGAGATAATTTTATCTAATTGTCCGCAACGTTGGTCTTTGCTCATGTTATGTGAACGATTACCATGTCTGACAGGGAATGATGTCCGAAATTACTCCCCACTTAATTATCAATGTTATTTACATCTCCCACTTGAAAACACAAAGAGACACTTATTAACTTTATTGCATACTTTTTTTTGTTCAGCATGACATATATTAACAAAGTTATAATACAAACAGGTAGAACGGATAAAAAGTTGTTTGTTAAACAATTTAGTGGGGACACAATTTTATAGCTTTTGAACGATTCTTATAATTAATCAATTGCATGACTGGTTGTAGTAACAACAATTTCTGCTTAGATCCTTATTTTCTGAAGCTTTTTTGCTTTTTTTATTTTTTTTTATTCCGGTTATCTTATTTTCTGACGATACTCTTTGTAGGATATATAACACTTTTTTTTGCTTTCTGACCCTTGCTATTACTATAGCGGGGGCTTACAGGCTCTCATAAATGTAACTCCATGATTTAAACATTTTCTTGGCTGATGAATTGTACTCAGCTGCGATTTTTAGGCCTGTCAGCCTTTTTTTTAATTTCTGTAACTTTGCCTATGAATATAGGACTTACCTACCAAAATTACATAAGTTATCATTCTGGTTTTAAAACCCTTGCCTCTTAATCCAAAAATAATTTCTTTGCTAGTGAAATGACGCCTTAATATCTGACTAAAGCCTATCCAAATGGAGATCCAGTCCTTTATCTCAGTCCAAAGTTCCTTTATTGCATATTTATTCAGTTACTAGAGTTCCGTTCAGGGATGCGTTCAGCTTTTCATAATCGCACACCTATGGGACACACGTGACCTAAATGACACAATTTCGTTTGTTAAAGACGTTGAACTCTTTGCTGGGCTGGCGTGCCAGCTCTGAAAGTTTACAGACATTGCACCTCAGAGCTTTAGTAAGAGAAATTAATCTTACCAAGCGCTAATCCCTTGGTTAATACATTTATACATTATATAGCGAATATACCCTGTTCTAATTTCATAAAATATAAAATGACATGATGAAACTAAAACATTGTTTTATCATATTACATTGATGGTTTCCCTCATTGATACAGTGTAGTAACCCCCCCCCCCCCCCCCCCACACACACACACACGAACCATTTTATGCCACTTTCCTCGACCGAAACCTGAGATTTTTTTTTATATAATTGTGCAATAAATACTCCTCCATAGCGGAGTGCAAAAGTCCCTGGGCACTAGCTTCATAATAAGAGGCGATACTCTTTCAAATGGGACAAATGAGCCTCATTTTATTCATTTTAAAAATCCTAGGGACATATATGACAGTCATCTGTGTTGTGGTACTCTTTTGTATTTATGCCGTCGGGACATTTCATATTATTTTTGTGACTACCTAACACGTCACAAATCACTGTTTGACATATCATCTATTGTTACCCGGATTTTATATCTACCATATTATTGAATGATAATCAATCGCATCCCTAAAAGGTGGCGGAGAATGTATCCAAAATATATGTTACCGATAGTATAATTTGCCGATCCATTTGCCTGTAACATCTTAAGGAATTCTTCGGACATTATATCAAGAGTGAAATGATAAGAGGTTCCAGTGATAAACGATAAATACATAATAATGAAAAATGTCTGTAATAGAGACTTGGCATGTCAGAGTGTCATCAATCAATTATGGCATTTTTTAGTCCTCTAATCTCGTATCGAGGATCAGAGGGGAAATATACGTGATTTATGGAGGCTACTTCATAGCACTTTGGGGGTAGTCCTGGATGCATTCGATCCGCTTTATATCAATCTTTGTATTTCATTTCAATTTCTCATTGCAATAGATCTATACTCCTCATGTATAAGTAAAATATATCTCTGTCGCCCACCACCCCTTCCTCTCTCTCTCTCGCTCTCTCTCTCTCTCTCTCTTGAATTAAAAGAATATTGTAAAGTTGTAGCAGTAAGTCAAGACGGATGAAAGAGTTTCTAGTTCAAAATAATTGTGTACATGTCATATTATAAGACCGACTTAGGTCGTATGGCCATTGACTACTTTGTGTCTTGGTAGATTGAACTATTTTTGCCGATCTTTGTCTAAACATTAAAAAAGTGGCTAGACTGATATTTCCTAGCTTCTCAATAGTCTCTTACAAAGAATTATTAGACGTACTAAGTTTGGAATCTGTTGAAGAGATTCAAAATGAAGCATATAACCTCACTCTGTCGAACAGTAATGAACAGTTTGGTGTGCATGTAGGCCAGACTCCAGAGAGCCCTCAAGCCCTCCTGAAGGCTACTGCAGTAGGCTGACCGCACATTTCCCTACCATCCAATAATAATCAAATTGGAGAAGGGTTTGTGATCCCTCACAGATCTGTGATCTAAGACGAATGCTCTCAACCTAAGTGGTTAGCTTGGCTTTGGTCATCACTTATGCATTGTTCCCTGTGCGGCTCTCTTAGACGTAGACAAATAATAGGAGCATATGATGTAACTGTGCGTCATAAATTGCAGAGAGCTTGCCTCTTAGCCTTGTCAACAAATCCAGCCTTGATCTGCGTGGCCTTATTTACTTTGGTTGTGTAGTGAGTTAGTAACAATTTCTCGATTGTAGACTTTCATTTTCTATAGAGGAATCGTAAGAGCTATTGACTGACACGCGTTTGCTCTGTTTTCTTGAGCTTAGTCCAGTATCCTTGATTTCTTACGAAATATCTATTTCCTTCTGGAAGATCAACGAGATTATGGGAAGATTAACAACCTCATTTGCAATACTCGCTATTTTGCTTTGATTCTTGAACTCCATCTTATATCCCCGATGAAGGGTCATTGAGACCTAAATGGTTGGAACATAATAATTAATGAAATACTTATCCAAAACTCCATTGTCCCAAATACTGAGAATTGATCTTGAAATACCTGACGTAACGTATTTCTCGGCGCAGCCCCACATTAGGCGGTATTGTATATAGTGGGATCTGCTGACTGGAGTGTGGACGGATGTGGAGGATCCAGACTGGAAGCTCATTCAGTTTTATCTGTTGCTGGGCCACAGGTGAGACTGGCTCATGCCGACATCGAGGCGTTCACCCTCTGAAAAAAGCTCAGGGACTGATCAATGTTATTAAATGCCTCGACCAAGAGCGCGAGGTCAAAGGAAGAGAAAGAGCCGATAGAGGATGGGCTTTTTTTAGTCGCGGAAAAATCCTAGTATGAGTGGATCTGGGGGAATGAGTGTATGGGGAGGGGGAGGGGGCATTCCTCCTCTTCCATCACACGAATCTAATAAAATTCCAAGCCAGTCCAGTTAAAGCTTCAGGGAGCAATTAGAAAATTAATAATTTTGGTCACCTAATAAAGGTTCAGTGCCTGACTTCACTTCGATTGAATTTATCTGTTGCGATCTCGAGCATGCTTTCATTTGTTGTTTCATTAGTTTTTTTTCTCAATTGCTGTTGGGAAAATGCTTGGCAGTCGGAGATTTTACTCCCTGGCTGTCCATCACAACATGCATCCAATTTGGCGGCGCATCATCAAGCTATTTGAAAATTGTTTCAACTTCTGTTGTAATTATTAAAAAACATTTATAGTGATGAACGTGGAACAAGGTAAATCATTTGACAATTCTTTGAAAACCACGTTCTTTATGACCCCCCAGTTTTCTTTGTCCGCTAATTGACCCATATCGCGTTAGTGTTCATGATAGGAATACCTGGATGTTATATTTAGTCAAAGAAACATAACTTGATATTAGCTATGATTTTTACTGGAACTCAAAAAGAGACTAAGCGGGCTAAAAATGGCAGCCGAGTACAATGTTGCTGCGATGAAGCAGTGTAGACCTTGGAAAAACATATTCAACAACTTGTAAACCTAGCTTTCTGGTAGGAATCAGGGTCAAATCTTTTTATTTTTATATGTGTGCCGAATGAAAACTGAAAAAAACATAAAAAGAAGAAAATCCTTCAGAAAAGCAACGTGTCCAAGCTAAATTTGTCTTAATTGTTAATCAAATGAAATAATAATGTTTATATAAAGGTATAGTTGTAAAGCCCTTCCTTTTGTTAGCAGTGTCACACCTCCAAAAAAATGATTATCTTGATGTATCGACTATGTTTTAAAAATTGTTTGCCTCTAATGAAGATCGGATGTTGGACAAAAAAAGAAGCATAACTTGATCATGTTGCTTGGGATCAATTATTACTGTCTGGCCATATCCCATTCCATTGGCAAGTAACCCATTCGAGGGTAACTTATCAGCCTTTCATTTGACGATCTGGATTTGCTCCATGGCAATTAAGGAAATATCAAAATACAAGTCATCCCTTGATTTGAAGGGACCAAAGCCTTCACGTTGTTTGTCTGTTTTATGAAGAAAGTTGAGATAATATGTCCAGCCTCGAGATGACCATGTGTTTATAAACTGTCGAGAATTATTTTAAATGAGTTGTACTTCATGCGGTTTGTGTTGGAGATGGGTACATGGGCACAGGACCAATTCAATTATTTATGTCAATATGTCCTTGATCCACCGACAGACAGACTTGTATCAATCAACTCTATGTACTGCATGAATACACCAAAGAGTATACATGGTCGTGGCATCAGGTGAATAAAGCACACGATGGGTTTTAACAAATCAATATTCAACGTATCCTCGCATTCATCAACATAAAACATTTCACTTGATGTCCTTTTTTAAAGTATCCACGTGAAGAGGATTGGTTTTGCCGTACCGTATCCGATTTCCCTCAGATGTTCTCTTCGTTATGTCAATGACAATTTTAGGCATGTTTTAGGCACGTTTTAAAGGCATCGCTTGTCCTTAGGTCATGCGACTGTGATCTTGAAAATGTCAACTTAAGACATTTCTCAAATCGATTTTAACTGGTACCAAGCCGGTATCTTTTGTTTCAAAACAACCTTTTATCACAGTTCACAGGCATGAATGGAAAGAAGACTACCATCACCATAGCATAGATCTATGTGTGTGCTCTGCATTTGAATATTGAATATTTATGGATCGTACCGAGTGAATGTATCGTACTGGTCCATACAATGTGTGAATCCGTTAGGATATGCGAATGTATTAGTGTAATAATTGTGTGTTGACGTTTACTAAAACCAGCTAACATTGTAAGTAGTGCAAAAATGTTGTCTAAGTAGCTGGGTAGATGGACCAATTGTCAGATATGAACGTTGTTCTAGCGGTGAGAAATCAGCTATGGGCGAGGGAAACTGTTGCTATAATCATAACCCAAGACCCCCCTCATCAGTCACTCGGGAATCACATCTGATCCACCCCTCCAAGAAATAAGTCAAGACTGACAGGTCGTAATAGGCCCTTTAGGGTCTTTGTATGGATTAAGACTTGATACCGATTAGTTTAATATCCTTAAGGGTACGTTTCCAATGGAGGAAGGGGTAGGGGGAGTTGTGGTGCTTTAATGAGTTGTTTCCATTTGTGCGATTTGTGATGCGTTTGGTTCATTACTTGGTGGTGTGAATAGTTCTGTACTTATGTGAATGTATACAGAATTCCCAAGTCAGTAGTGAATGACTATTCTGGTGAATACAGAATGACTTTTGTACAGAATTGATTCCCATGATATAGCTTTATCTGATTCTATTTCGAAATAATAGTTTATTTCACCTCTGGTACAGAGTGTCCATAGACTTTGTATAGGCTTGTTATATGCCTACTGCTAAAAGCTGGTGAAGGTTCATGTATATATAGTGAAACTTTTTGTCCAAACTCGTGAAAGTTCATGAATATAGTGAAACTGTGGTTTCCTTGAAACATTACTACAAACTATTAACTTGTTTTAGTAGTGTTAGCTGTGATGAAATGTTTCCTTTTACGAGTAAATTAATGTTAGCTTTAGGAATTCAACAAACCATTATGCTTCTTTATGCAGTTTCGATTATCCTGTTCACATATATCTCAGGTAATTATTAGTAGTGGAAAATAACCAAACTAGAAATATATTTGCTTTAAATCAAAAGACTTTTATGTACACAAAATAACATGTTTTCTTACTTAGCATTCTGCTTCTAGCAGTGTATGTTGGAACTGGATTCTTGCCACACGTTAGAACAATTTAGTATGTCAGTTAAACACATACTTACATACATAATTTAGAGTGCACTAAGTTTCACTCAGTCTATGTGGACGTAATGTTATGGTGACTGGATGGCTTCCGCTGTGTTGAGGCCTTTCCTCTTTGCCCAAACAGCTGACACATTGTCGCAAGTTGTCTATTGGAAGCAACCTTTGAATCAGGTTACAAGATATTGCCCTCTGATAGTCTGTCCTATGCTCCTTTTCAAGGTCTCTGTATTCCAAATAGACCGTCTAAGAAATAACTCTTCTAGACTATTTCGTTTCCTTTTTAGTATTTTAGTTGTTTGCTCAATTGGGATATTAAGATTGGTAAGATTGAGGTGTCCATGTCGCTCAGTATACATTGTATACAGATACTACCTAGGATATTATGGCCGATCCTGATAATATATCCACGTGTTTTGCTAGTGTCGACTCTACGCCTAAGTTACACCCAGAGACCTCTTTCATTTTGTTTGTAAAAAAGTTACTTAATTATTATGACCATGTCGGCCTTAAATTGGCATGCTGAAGGTGCAGCTGTATTGAAAAACATAATGTTCTTAAAAACAATACTACCATTTTTATTAACTAGTTCTGTTAAATAGAGCATCCGTAGGCTACATGAAGCTGCATTCCCCGCTAAACGACACCCAAATATTTTTTCCGTTTTTTCTTTCCATTATCCTGATGAGTACTGTAGAATGGAAGATTCAAATATAGAAAAGGAAGACAACTTTTATATTTTCTCGAATTTCCTGAGTTTTATATGAATTTATAGCTTTTTCAAGAATATTGTTATGATATTGTTTTTTCCTGATCTACAGTGGCAATCTTGACCAAATGAGATTATAGTGCAATTAGTTGGCTTCTTCATATACATATCTAGCAAGTGTTATCCTTACATTTTCGATTCCAATAAAGAAAAGGAAGACAAATTTATATTTCCTCGAGGATTCCAAAAGTTTAAGAAGGTGATATAAAGAGTCAGGCTGAAAAAAAGTGAAATTTCGGCGGGTCATCTAAATAACTATTTTGGGAGATGATGACATTTTACACCGAGAAGAACAGGTCAAAATCCTTAACATTCTATCTGGGTGACCTTTGGATGGGCCTGGAAGGAATAGACCACTAAATAGACAATTTCATTTTTGACGAAAATTAGCTGAGAATGCAGCTTTACGGAACACCAGCTGCCAGCAAACGATCACATGAATATAAAAAGCTCTCTAACAAGGCCCTCGGATGTATATTGCTTTCCAGCGTCAGGAGAGAAAAAAGCCGTCGGGTTCCAATAATATATTATCTCACGTATGTTGAGCGCATTGCCATCTGCCTTTAATTCATAACGCTTTGATAATGCTATTCTCGCGAGTTCTCGTCCCTGGAGTACAAGTGCTGCTCGTTAATACTGTAATACACCGGAATTGATCTCAGCAATTTTATCACCAGGGAGAGACACCCAGACTCTGATTGAATAAAACAATTCTCACTGATTACACAGCCATAGGTACCTAAGCCCTGTATGACTCCTTTACAGGGATGTACTTCTATACTCATAAATACATGTATACCACAATAGAATCTTACTACAATACTGCATTGGTGTATCCCAATATACTTTTGCATGACTGTATATGTATAGCCCTGTATACGCGCGGTAGGAGGAGGATATTTTAAGCACCCAAGTGTCTGTTCCCTTGTTGTGTGTAGTATATGTAGAGGGTGGTATTCTTTGTAATACTACCTTCCACTAACTCTACTGACATTGATCTTCTACCTGTACATTCTGACGTTTTATCATTTTCCTGTATTCGTTCTTAAACAGACTTGTCACGCCAGACACGAGTGGGAAAACCTCCTTTATTCACGCTGTCACCAGATGTTTCATGGTGTCCATATTTCAAGCTCCCCTCATGTTAATGAATGTTGTTTTATTGGAATTACTCTCCAAATTTCCCACAGGTGTCTGTTCACAATTTTATGCAAATCGCCTTTTACTACAACAAAGGTTTTGCAGCCATTTCTTTTTAATACTTTCCCTGTTACGTATATCGCTACGAACTGTATTTAGTAACCACTTGTTTCATATTATAATAGTGCACAGCGATGGACTAGGAAAGATGGTTGGAATTTATGAACATTATGTCTTGGTTCCCTCGAGGGTGGCAGTAAGGCAGTTCTCCCCAGATGGGTAAAGTGCCGCATCTCCGCAGGCAGAAGGCCATTCCAGTAATCAGACTGTTGAATGCAGATGCGACGTTATTCCTCCAGGCAAATATTTCCGCATGGTGTGAAGGGAACAATTTTTATACTTAAAAGTCACGGAAGGGAATGGATATGTGTCACTCAAAAGCAAGAGCCATGGGACATTAGTAGTTTTTATAGGCTCTGTGCTTCCCCTGGGTATATGTAAATATTTCCTCCAGATTTCCAAACTCAACGCCAATGATCGTTATCCAATAATTTTTTTTTACATTTAAAAATGCTTTTGATGAAATCCAGGAATTATTCGTTTATTCATATAAGGAAAAGAGACGATAACCTTTTCAAATGTAATAATGGAGCTTTTATACCAGACACTTCTACATTTTGTTGTCCGCCTAAAAACCAAGTCATTGGCAGTAATGGATTCTTTATTCATTGCAGTTAAGTTGTTTTTTCTGAACACGGTAAAGATATTGTTTTTCTTGTTTCAATAGTTACTCGGTTCCGCTCTTGGATTGGTTCCTAGGCTTGAAGTAAGCCGAGGATTTAGTTCCGTGGTTGGAAATTCTTGAATCTATCACATGGAGTCTACGCCCAAGTTGTCTCAACTATTAATAGTATTATATGGGCCTTCACTAAAAATGTATACCACCGAGGATAGTGAATTAAATATTCAGATATGTCTTGATTCACGAAATATGATAGAACTAGAACATAGAACATCGACTGAGTGAAACTTAGTGCACTCAAAATTATAGAGTATGAATAATTGATTTTCCCTTAAACGAATTCACTTCTCCTCGGGCAACTGATTTTTGGTCGGACATCATCTGTTGATATGAATAAAGCTAAACTTAACTAAAGCATGTGACTACAGTCCATTCCCGTTCAGGGGATGGGCGCAAGTTCCAGGTTGATTAAATACTGAGAAGTATTCTCTGCACTTGTATGTCATAATTATTTTGTCAAACCAAAGCCAGGCAAACGGTTGTTTAACTTGTAGTTGGGGACACTACCTAGATTCCATAGGTCATTATACATGTATCATAATCCACCTTATCTGAAGTAATGGTTCCTCCAATGGGAACAATACTTGATTGCTCGTATAAAGTTAGCCAACGTGGAATATGCTGTCATGCATTTTATTATTTATTTACTTGGAATGTGCCATTTTGACGCAGGTAATTAATTAGATGGTATTGTACTTAAATTTAGGTCGTACTGTAGGACACACTATATATATTATGTTGATGGTGATCATGGTATGTCTTTTTTCTCGTTCTGTCCTATTTTACATTCAACTACCGCGTTCCCATGTGCTCAGTTTATGCATTTATTTATCATACGCTTTGTAATTCAATGTAGTTCCTTGTTTACCGACGAGGAGCATGTGGCAAAGATTGATTTTTTAAATCATTCTTATCGCGACCAAGCCCCAACATGTCAGACGGAGCACTCACTCATATTGTAACAAGGACTTGGATTGGTGAGATTGCTGTGATACCCTCCGAGGCCAGACGTCTCCTGCAGGGTTTGATTGGTTTAGGGGTCGGTCCCTTCGTGGCATGCATACCTATTAGAAAGAGGCACGGGCTCAATTTTCGTCTGAAAAGATGTAATGTTAAATAGCAACACTAGTAAGGCGCCAAGTATGAAGTTTCCAAATACAATAGGACGTTTCCCGCGTTTTCCTGTTGAATGAAATTGCTTTTTTTGTCAGAGATCTCATGGGCCAGTCTGGTTTCTGTTAATACTGTTACTTTGATCGGCGGTAGGAGCAAGACCGTTTAATGTTAGCATTTGATAAAATCGCTCTCAACCTAGTAACAGTACTGCTTTTATGATCAATCTGACGCTATTTAAATATCACCACTATTTCAGCGTTTCAAAATTATAGAGTATTTATAATCTTTCTTTCCAAAGACTGCAGAACGGATTTTCTTTTGGCTTTGCAAGTCTATTGCTGACCCACAAACCTGGCGGGGTGGGACATTCTTGGAGAGCTACTCACGGTATGACAGAACGCACGGAGTTGCTCGATAGCCCATAATGTACACATACATTTTTGCTCGCCCTAGACCATGACGTGAGATAGATAAACATGGCTCAGTCATCAGAATGAGCCTTGCTTGGGGCCAGGAATTTGTATTGAAACCATAGTTTTTAAGCGTAACACTGTATTACACATTGCCATGTTCTACAGACATTGATTCCCTTGGCAAGTGGCTTACTTTTCATTCCTGGTTCCCTTCTATAGAGGTGACATGTAGATTAAATTGTGTGATTAACATGATTAACACAGACATTCCGCATTCCACATTTTACATTTCATTCTCTAATATTCGGTAAACCGGTGTGCAACCCTTGGTCCGTTTACTCGTGAGATTAATGTTTTTCCGTATGATCTATGCTTTACTCTAAGATCTATGTGTCTTACATACATGTACATATATTTCGGGACAGGTTGACTTAGTTCGTATTTACATGTATACTTATGCAGAAGAGTTATTATGGAAATTATTATAGAAAGTACATCAAAGAGTACATTTTTAAAATGCTCCATATTTCATTGTAATTATAATTTTATCTTTATATTCACAGGTGTGACTTGTCAATGACGGTGCAGATAATATATATCAGGTGCGTGTGATTTATGAACAATAATTTCATCACCTCCGTGGACAGGTTTTCTTGATCAATTCTTAATGCTCCCAACAGATTTAGGCTATAAATACTAATGGAATTTGGCGAAGCCACAAAACTGCGTTCCTGGTCGATGATAGCTACATGGAGATATGCTATCAGACAGATTCCGGGCCCTTCCTTTAAAGACCTATCTCGACAAGTAGCATCGGTTTGCATAGCTCTTATCTCAGCTCAACTCCCTTTGACTTCTCTGTATGGATCCAAGTGGTGAGAGACACACAAGTTGTTGAGGTTTGAAAAGGGGGAATGAGTGCGCAAGGTTACAGCCTAGGGTTGGCAGATGAGAAGGGGTTCCAGCTTTTATGTGCAATTATTTCATTAGTATCTTGTGTTTTTCATTCTTGGTCTCTCGCCCCTAGAAAGATCAAAATGAGATATGGTTCTTTGCAAAAATATCGTTTATAAAAGTTTATTTCACTGCCATCTAGTGGAGATGAGCAGGAATATTTGAGATGTATATGTGTGTATGTACACATCTATAACTTGTGTGTGTGTGTGTGTTTGTATTTATGTATGCATACATATGCATGCCATGTGTGTATACGTATCTATATATATATATATATATAATTATGTACATATGTACATGTGTACATATATATTCATGTCCAGAGCATAACTAGGCTATTAATGTGTATAAATATGGATTTTTTTCTCATTTTCAATGACACTCCCCTCCACCCGCCCTGTTCTCCACCCCACCCCAACGCCCAGCACTGTTCAGCTAGGCTGAACAGTGCTATAATAGTATGCAGTTGCGCTTGCGGTGGTATCGGGAGACACCGTATTTCAGCACTATGTTTATATTCGGCGGCAAATGGCGCTCGGTATGAATCCTCACAGAAGGATGTATAGTGGTAAACCTGACTCTAGCAGCGTTTGTTGACAATAAAGTTACAATAATCCCTGGCTAATTCAGTTACAAATTGAGCAAAGATATCATTATTGTGGGCAGAATATGCAAATGAGCACGATCGTGTTGGCAAAGAGGGGGAGAATTATCGTTTCTGTAGTACTTTGCGTTTGGACCCGTGATAATGGTTACAACATTTCTGTGAGTTATTATCCTGCCAAAGGCAGCTTTTTTTCAAAAGTGGTTGTCGCGAAGAGTCTAGATGTGTATGCATGCAGCTGATTGCATTGTAATGCGGTGGACATACAGGGGTGATTTGACACCTACGATTCATCATACGATCTCATTTCAGTGGTGCAACAGATCAAACATGCACGATTTCGGGGACAATTTCAGTGCACGATTCTTTTGAGGTCATGTGATTCCTACGAGGAATCGTGTATGTGTGCGGTAACCCACCATTAGTCTAGGCACCAATGGTATGGTGCACAACCAGCGTGGGTGGGTGAGGCAACTTTCCATAATGATGGAAAGTCTAGGATGATTTGAACAACTGTATCTTCTAATTTATGATGTACAAAAGAGATTTTGTCACATGACGTGCCTAGACATACCGTCTAGTATCCTAAAATCTTGTGATCAAACACCTATTTTCTCTATATTGTCTTCCAATCATCGCAAGTACATCATAGACAAATATTTGTGCAAAACCACTTCATAATTTGAAGTGATCCAAATCGTACACCCTGGATGATTTTGACTCACGATCTGGACCCAAATCGTGCTCCAAATCCAAAAGACTTTTGCACTGTTATAATGCTCATTCATATATCTTTTTAAATGTAATGGGCAGTTAAATGTGTAGTGTAAGTAAAAGTACTCCATTTCAATTATTCATATCGTATCAAAGTCGTTGTAACCACCACTTTCATTCTAACCCCCCACACATAGTCGTAGGCAGTATGGTGTAGTAGTGGTGGTTCTACTGCGTCATGCTTGGTTGGCAGGCTCAGTGCTAGTGTGGTGGTTGTAGCAGTTGTGATCGTCGTAGCAGGATGGCAGTATGCTTGGTTGCCGGCTGAGTGACAATGCCGTAGTGGTGGCGGCGGTATCGTGGTGGTGTGGTGGTTGGTAGAAGGTGGTGGAGTGGTGGAAGTGGTGGTTGTAGTTATTATTATTGCCTTGACCTAGTAGGTCTATGTAGTATGATACATTCATTCAAACTTGAAAAGTTTACACCTCTCAGTTACTTGGAATTTAAAATAGTTCTTCCGTTAATGTCTATACAAACTTTGAAATAGTCTCACTTGTTTATGAATTTAGACATTAATATATTATGTACATGTATACATTATACATATTTATATATATATTGTGTATGTACATACATGTATGCGTGCACTGTATATATATGTATGTATCTATGTATGCATGTAATAAATGCTACAATATGTATGTGTGTATAATTTATTAGTATGTTTGCACTGGCAACAGGTTCTAACTCATTATTTATTTGGGGATGTTGAAATATAATACTTTTTTATTTTTTCGGAGAACCGAATTTGAGTTTTTTCCGATCTGCAAAACTGCACAATTAGCTGTCAGTTCTGCATTGCTTTGTGCAGTAGGAGACAAAATAGGCTATAAACCTATTAAACTTCAACTAAGTTTGGATGAAACTAACACATTACTGATATTTGGGTTCCTACTGTATCCAAAGACTAGCTCATCTCTAAAATGTCTATGATATAAGTTTTGCATTTTTTGTATGTGTTTTTAACAATTTAGGTGATTTTTGTGGAGGTTGCATTTTATACTGTTACAAACGCAATCGTTCCCATTTCAGGCAATTTTATATTCATTCCATTAGGTTCAACAGTGTTGAGTGCCTGTATCCATTTTCCTTCAATTTGTAATCTAAGGTTTTTTTCGTCTGAGCCTTGATCTAATATTTGTTCTATTGGATAAATTACCATATTTTCCTTTGCAGTATGGAAATGTTCAGCAACTGTTCAAACTGTTTTTCTGTTCTGACAGAATGCCATGTAGGTGGCCTGGTAATCTCTGACGTAATGAATTTGAGGTTTCCCCTATGTATGTGTATGTATGTATGTATGTACCGTATGTATGCATGTGTACATGTTTATGTATGGCCATACATGTGTATGTAGCCCATTGCAATTCTATATGACGTTAGTCATAGCCGTGCATCTTGTTTTAAACACAAATCTATTCAAGCGCCCCGCAAGCCCCCCCCCCCCCCACACACACACAAAAATGAAAAAATAAATACCAAATAAAGGCCAATACATCTACAATATTATAACAAAAAACGCATGTCGACCCTGTCGTTGTTTTGTCTCCTTGCCTATACCGATATCCTAAATATTAATTTTCTTTTAACTCTCACACATTACATATCATTTCTTTGGCCATTATAACTCACACTTCTCTCAGCTTGTCACTAAATATACTACTACATCATAACACAATTTGTCCTTTATAATTCTTCGAGTCTTTTGACATCATTAACATATTCAGTTTTCACTTCTTTTGCTTATACACTCCATTTCGCATAGGCTATTGTACAGGTTGTTCTCTTTATTATCGCCTATGGCCCTGACAATGGCATTTCTTGTGTATAGAATCATGTAGGACCGATAAAAACAACAGAGAATACATTCATATTTCAATGACATACTTATCAATACCTTCATCTACTTTGGACCAATAGAATTTGGACAATTTTGACGAGAATTCCTTATTATCATTACAATTCCTAATCTCATATGGTAAACCATTCCATAGTTTTGGTCCATTGTAGAAGGAACTTTTTCTCATTTTATCACTTTTGGGAATAAAGGTCTTGAATGTTGTGCCCATATTTTCTCTGAGATTTAGCATTCCTTGTGTATTGCGATATTTCTCTTGTAAATTAAATAACCGTTTTAGCAAAGCAATCTCTCTTCTCATCGCTAAGGGAAGCATTCTTCCTTTTACAAAAAGTTCTTTCCTAGTTAGATTTTTTCCGAAAGACATTCGTAGGGCTCTGAGCATTCCCTTCTGAAGTTTAGATTGAGAGATTTTGTTGCTAGACATGATACACGGATCTGCATAATCCAGAATTGGTAGAATATACGTTTTACATAATAGCCAACATATGTTCTCATTCATATATTTTCTTCTTTTCCAAATAATGGCAAGTGGGCCACACGCCTTGTTATACATTTGGCTAGCGCATGGGTTCATAGATAGTCTATCGTCACCCCTAAATACTTAAAGGTTGATGTTCGAATAATTATTTTACCATCACAATTTAGATCAATTTTTTCTAAATCTGGTTTCTTCCCCCTATAGAACAGTTGGTATTTTGTTTTTCCAACGTTTAACTCCAGCCCATTTTTCTTACACCACTCATTATACTTTGATATTACTGATTGCCCTTTCTGTTGTATATCATTACCGTTGGTGCCCACAATTGTAACCACCGCATCATCAGCATAAGCAATGAGCTTTCCTTCGAATTTTATTTTATTCAAATCATTGCAGAAGATATTGTAGAGCAATGGTCCCACAATGCTTCCTTGAGGAACACCATTCGACACAATATGTGTAGATGAACCTAGTCTTCCTTGCCTCAGGAATTGCATTCTATTGTTTAAAAAATCTGATATCAAATTTACATATATGGGTCCAATGCCTATATTCTGAAGCTTTCTTATTAAAATGGCACGTGGGACGGAATTGAAAGCTTTACGTACGTCGAAATACACAGATAGGCAACATAAATTATTATCTAGTGCGTGGAAAATCTGTTCTTAATACTCATGTGTCGCCCCCAGCGTTCATTTGTTTCTCTAAAGCCATATTGTGACACGTAGAAAAACCTACAATCCTCTAAATAATCATATAATTTATCATACAATAATCTTTCTAGGATTTTACTGGAAGATGGTACGATAGTTATCGCCCTTATATTATGCAGGATTTTTTTATCACCAGATTGTAGGCACAGCTTAAATCACAGATATGTGATGCATGTCACTCATGATCTGGATTCTTTACCCAAATCAGCAGTACAATATAATCGTGAATGTGTGCAGATAAAAAGCAATGCGGCAAAATCATCACGATCTTAGCCCATGATTGGTTGTAGAAAACGAAATCTTGGCCCATATATGCCCACCGCTTTATATGACGTTATAGTTATAGCTGTGTATCTTGTTCTATTTCTCTTCTCCAACAGGTTTTCGCCCTGATCATCCACCTTTAGACATATATTCACTACATTCTTCCCTTTCAAAGCTAGATTGACTGGAAACATTTACTGACTCTTAAAAATGCATTATCAGCTATGCATGCGGAAATCAGACACACTTGATTCTTTTTGCACAAGGTCACCAACCTCTACGCTGTTCCATATTTTGCTGCTCCCCTATCCCTGTGAGTTGTTGACATGGGGGTTATGTGGGAGTGTGTACACTCTTGGATGCCCAGACCCACAAGGTGGGTTGTTACAGTTGTAAGAAGCCATAACAGGCCACTTGTAGTACCACACTCAGTTCAAAACTTTGACTTACAAATTGTTAGTTTTACTTTATTTCATTGTTATCTCCTGAAGGGAGGGTGACTTTAGAGTGGTTATCTTGAAAGTTAGCAATTATATTGTAGGTATTTTTCACAGCTGATAATGCATCTTTAATGAACACACTGCTTCTACGCGTTATAGTTGATATATTTCGGTATATTTTAGATTCATTCTATGTCGAAGTTTAGTATATGATCCAGTTATTCACTGATCTGGTATCTTTAGTTGGTAGCCTATAATGTACTGTGGTTCAGTTCGGTCGGTCATATATCGATAATGCACTGAAGCGCTTTATGGACTAAGTGATCGGAAGACCCCTGGTAAAAGCCGTGGACACACACAGCCGATTTGGCTCCCGATTGCCCCCCGTTTTTGGTCTCACGATAGATCCTATGATTTCATTTCAAGTCGTGGTTTATGTTTTTGAAATAACATCAACCAGGATCGGAAATGAAATCCTAGGATTCATTGGAAGACCAAAATCGGGGGACAATCGGGAGCCAAATCGGCTGTGTGTGTCCACGGCTAAAGCTTTTTCCCATCTATATCTTGAGGTTTATCTGACTGGGATAAATCTCCTCTACATCGGGATAAGCCGTCTCCCTCCTATCTTGAGCATCTACTTTAGATCTATCTGTGAAACATCGTGGTTGGCTTGAATCCATCAACACAATAGTGGCAAGTTCCATAGGGGCTATTGACAAAGATAACGACATTGTAATGGTTCAGTGCTTGCTAATCAGTGAACCCTTTATCGTCGTAAAAGAATGTCAGATATGTCAATATTCCTTACGTTTGTCTGGCGATGTTCTAACATGTATTCGCCAAATTCTATCATATTGTTAATATAACTTTAACTTTTGCTTCGTTTTTTACTCAACCCATCTAAAAGTCTTTTGAAAAAAATTGTTGAGGACTTTGTCTGGATGTCTTTGCTACAAAGCTTATCATCGCTCTTATCATTGCTCACTGGGGCCGTTTTCTCTCGGCCTAATCGACTTTAAATTCCTGTATAAATGTATAGTAGCAGCATGGTATTGACAAATCCAGTCCTATAAGTTCTAATATGAGTAAATTTGGTAAAATGTTTTTGTCGTAATCGCTGAGAACGCAGCTTTTATATTCTGTCTTCCACATTTTTCTCAATAGATATCTTTCCCATCACGTGTTGATGTAAAGTTGATTACAAACTTAGACACTCAATTTCAAATGATAACGCTTTAATTGAATAGGGTGGAATCCTGTCAAGTCAATCCCTGAGCATGCTTTGTTTTACCTTGTTGCTTATCTAGTTGTCCTTCTATTTTAGACATTGACATGTGTTAATCTAAATGGAAACGTTATACAGATCTTGCTCACATATATCTTGATGATATTAATTGGTTTCGCAATGTCTACCAATATGACAACCGTAAATAAATGCTTTAAAATACATAGCCTAATTTGTTTTCAAACACCCTACTATGACACAATGGTTATAGCCTAATATAAAGTCACTAGCCTAGGAATATATGAACTAAAACTAATTTTAGTTGATTTGTTCCTCTACGAATTTATTTGTAGTTTCCTGGTTCTGAAACCGTCTTTTGCTATATGCACGCGTATAAAGAACTCTCATATTCCTGTCATTCTTCTTCCGAGATTTTTGAAGATCAATATGTTGACCCGCGTGGTTAGGTGGTCTCCACTGGCTGCTGTAAGCTCTGCGGTAAGCCTTGCGATGGTTTGTGCTGGTTCTGTAGGTGGAGAGGAATGATGAGGTTCTGCCTACATGGTTCACTGGCCATCTAGGCAGGACCTCGCCACTTCTCACCATCACAGCACCATCGCAAGGCTTACCGCAGAGCTTACCGCAGCCAGTGGAGACCAACCTTAATAAAGATGATCAAGTCACAGTTTGGCCTAAACCATGTGCAACAATGGTTTATTCGCCATAAGAATGTAACAATAAACAGTAAATAAAATAATTGGTTAAATATAATACAAGGACTCCAAGATGAAGCTGGAAGGAAAGTGGGGCATGTAATACATAATGTGTATTGAGGTGACCAAGGAGGAAGGCGCCTCCTGATTGGTCCACATGTTACATGGCGTGATGTCACAAGGTGGGCGCAGCATGGCATGGTGGCACAACTGGAGGCGTGGTCAATTATTCCCATCGATGGGTCGATTGCACAATTTGTCCAATTTCTATGAAGTTCTCTTTCTTGGCCCAGCGTTCTATTTAGACTTTCCATAATCTGTCTTGTATGATTAAGAACATCAGGACAGATTTTGAACACCAAGTGTTTGGTGTTTTCTTTATCCCCATCGCATGCACGGCCAGATGCACAGTATTACAATTTCCTCTCGGTCTGGTTGATTGATCCTTCCTAGTATCTGGGTTTGAATATCACATTAGTGAAAATGTGAGTAACTCGAATATATTCATGGTTTTTGGTGTAGCCAGTGAAAAACTCCATGTCGTCCTCTTATGTGCCCTGAATATTCAATAGGCGCCCCTATTTCTTTTCCCCTTTATCCCTATATAAGTACACATGCACATGAATCCTTGGTATAAAAGAAACAAAATGTATGAGGGAGGAATACTGGTATACTTTAAAATGGGTCGTCTATTAGATCTTGAACTAATCGATAGTAATCGCATGCCGCACCAAGGTGTGCATGCAAGTTTTGCATTAACATTATGATTCCTTATTTCTTGTGCCGATTAATTATACTAGCAAATACCCGTGTTATGCACAGGATTTGCTAGTTGGTCAGCCTACGTTCAAAAGAACATAAAACGCCAGAAAAATAATCAATGGTATTGACAGAATATATTTTATGTTTACAAGTACATTAAGAAACCACCATATGTAGGAAACATGGAAGTAATATAATTTGATTGTGAGTCTTTTTCTTTAAAAAAAAAAAGCTAAAATAAAGTACCCAACCCATTCATAAAATTTTCAAAATAACGATCCGTCGTAGAAAGGGGATGGAACGGTACTAAATAAAAAGACGACATCAAAGTTCCATTAATGAAGGGAAGGTGTAAAACAACCTTGTTAAGATACCAATTTGGATTTGTAGTTGTATGCATAGACATGAGCAAGATATGGGTGAGACTTTATTTTTGATACCACTAGATTGGAAACATGAAAATGTATAGCAAAGTCAAGGTTGTGAGGGAAAGGATGAGGCAAAAGAAAATGAATGGTTTGAAGATATGAGGCAACACTTGAAAATAGCCATGGTGGACAAAGTGTATTTACATTCAAACTTCTTAAATGTCTTGGCCGTAAATGAAATAAAAAAAAATATTCATGCTGGTCAAATCCTGAAATAAATGAGAACGTATCACTGGTACCCCTCTAGGAGTAAAACTAGATGAATGATAAGTTGTTTTAATCGGGGTCCGCTTATGTGGCTATTATTTACCACATTGAATCTGGCATGACCTCCTTGTTGATTAGGCTAACTGTGATATGATGCCTTAACTAAATCTAACTTTTAATGTACTGCTAGCTTCATCTTTAGAGTAGCACTGGAATTGCCGGAAGTGGCCGGTATGAGTCTAAACTTGGGTCTAAAATCGTTGGACGCGCACGTGGTATTTGACCATCCACCACACAACAATAACACACACACAACAATGGTTATTGTTGTGTGGTGGAGTAGAGTGGTGGTGGTGGTGGTGGTGGTTGAACAGAGGTGCTGGTGTATATACATGTATAGTTAATAACACAGGTTTGGGAGTAGTCAAGAATCGCCTTGAAAATGCCCCCAACAACGAAAACAAACATTTTTAGTCCTATCATTATCTTACTTTACTTTGATTGCCCCCATAATATGTTCTTAAGTAATTATACCAAATTCACTACATGTAATTATTGGATGAGGTTAACCTGAATATTGACTCAAGTAGAACTACAACGTTAACCACCGAGACCTGATCCGCATAATTGTATGCTTCTTCCGGGAAATGGGTGAACATTTCAAGAAGTTATTTTGGCTAGTCATTACTTTAACTCTAAGAAGTTTAGAATGGCATAAATTGGTCCTTCACCCAGTAAGGAGGTTGAACAATGGATCTGTTACACGTCAGTGGTGTCATTAGTGTATAATAATGTAACGTGGAATACTGTTGGAGGAAAACTCTCCACGAATGCAAAGCACTGACATTAGTCAGAATCTTTCTTAACATTAGCAATGTGAAGTGGACCAATTGAAGCTAGTGCACAAGGGTGACCTGTTTTAGTTCCCTCTTATACTGGATACCAGTTGAAGTATTTTTCTAAGATATTATATTTTTCTCTGCGACAATTTTCGTTTTGTAAATTTCTGTACATGGCTAGTTGTAGTAGCTCTAAATAGTTTCTTTTAAAACTCGTTTTGAATATGTTCGGTCATTTATTGTGACTCGCCCCTAACTTATAAAAAAGTCCACCGGCTAGTTGTAGTAGCCCTAGATAGTTTTTTTAAAACCTGTTTTGAATATGTTCGGTCATTTATGGTGACTCACCCCTAGCTTTTAAAAAAGTCCGCTTCTAATTCGGAATCTTGTGACGCTTTTACAACATAAAGAATTAGATCAATCAATTTATCAATACTCGATTATATCAGTTATTTCTTTTTAATCAGGTTTAATTTGCATTGTTACCTGACACCCACAATGTATGTACAGTTTCTATATACCTTTATCAGAATAAGCTGATAATTCATTCACTGGGCAGGCTTCTCCATTTTTCATCATTAATCCCCTACCTTAAGCAATGTTTTCAGATCTGTACCTCAGCCATATATGACAATATGCATTGGAGAAAATAGTTATATAGTCCTCCTGAGATGGGTTGTACGCCCAAATAACTGTCAAACACAAAGATTGAGTAGCGAATAGCCCCATTCTGCTAGGCCCACTGTGTAATTGATTATACAGTTAAAGATACATTATCAGCTGTGGAAGATCCTGAAATGTAATGACTATCCAAATGAAGAAAAACTGATTAAAAGTAACAAATTCGGCATTCCTTTTTGCTCTGCATACCACTGCACCGGTGCCCTGTAATGGCCCATTCAAGACTGGCGGTCTATTTTCATTTAGAATTGTTTTCTCAAGTCTATCTGTGATTAATCTCCCTCCTAGGCTGTCACTAATTTCCACTAACCCCAAAAAACCCGCACAATTGCAGCCCCTCCCAAACAGGGGAGAAAAGAGCCACAGGTCATTGGGTCTTCACGGTACTCCCAGTCTACATTTTTATCAACTTGATGATCTTATAGACATTATCATTGTTTGTACTAAGAACCTGATTGAATTTCATTGGGCAACCGTCTACACCACGCAAAATGATTAGGGCATGAAAAGTATTAACCCCATAATTAGGCATTAACTTCCTCTGAAACAGTATACCCAGGCGTATACTATGTATACTATACATGTGAAAGCCTGTCTTCTTGTCTCAACTTCGATTCAGACACATCTCAAGTCTGTAATCTTTTTGCACTATGGTTATATATTCCCGTACCCTTTGCTCCATGGCCTTTACTGTATAACCCTTGACCTTATCCTTATCATTCCCCACAGCCTTATCTCTATTGTCAATTCACCTCTCCTGACGAGATGCCCCCTCTAGTGTTGTCCCTGGTGCGGGTTCCACTATTATATTCCATGTGTTCGGTTACGCTTCCATATACCCACCCTCTTCCATTTGTGGAGCATTAATATTTATTGGGTCTTACGAGTCCGATCGATTCAATGCTCTTGGAGATACACATCTCTCGCTATATCCTCCTTGTGTTGAAGTTGCAATACTTCTAAGGTCAAATTACGTTCCCTGCAAGTAACAAGTTTCAATTTTATTACTGCGCCATTTCCAATACGAAGCCTAATTCCTAGTTTTTATCGAAGGTCAATTGTGCCCTAGAAAACTCGCCGAGCCTCAGGCCCATTCCACCCAACCTATGAATTAACCAATCGAACCCAACCCGATACTTATGGTCTGAAGCCCAGATGCTGTGACCTATGATCGGGTGATCATGGTTGAGTCGCCCGTTTCAAATTGCCTCTGGCCTTTGGAGGATGATGAAGCTCGCCTTTTCCTCACCTTTTGCATATTAGGAGGCCTGTTTATGACCTCGCCCTCTCCTCCTTTGCCTCCATCCTTTCCAGGGTGAAGTTCCTGGTGTATTGTGCCCGGAGCGTACACATACGATGTTCTGGTGGAAATAGTGAATATAGTGTGATGGTGATGAAGTATTTACAACTTTGGGTGATTGTGTTTGTACAATAGGTGTCTTCAATGCATGCCAAGCTTTCTGTTTACCTATTAAATCAAAATATAATGCATATTTAGCTCGAATAGCAAAGACAAACACGACCTCCTTCTTGCTTTTATATATTATGCAGTAAGAATCAAACGGAAAGGGAATGCCAGTAATGCTAAGATGCTACGAAGCTTATTATTCGTGGAAAAGGACGAATACTATTTTAATAGTGGGTAGATATAGTAGATATATATACATTACAATCACTGTAAAGTTGATATTTCCACACTATGTTCATCCAATAAATAAAATATATTGGTGAAATGCAGCTTTAATCAATTCATAATACGTGATGTGAGATCTCACAATTCCATCTCTTGCGTAATATCCTTTACCATCCATGCAAACAGCTTTATCTTCCACCTTTCCTTACAATGTGGTTGCTGCCTACATGTATACATATCGCGTCCTTTAATTGTTTTAAGTAAGATAATTATTATTCATGCCCAGAAAAAGGGCAGGCAAATGCCGGATCACATAGATTTATAGCTTTATGGTAAAATTGAAAGCTGTGAATATCATAGGAGATAACAGCAATAGATGAGGCGGCAAAGAAATATTTCATTAGCCAATCTGTCCAAGATGGAACCGTTAATCCGGGTGATTAATATTTGATTAAACATGTCTCAGCTATTTGCACTGGCAATCCAACCCCGCGGCTCAGCAACACTTTTCCCTGACTCAAGGAATGGAGTGTGAGTAGTAACGGAAAAGTGACACTATATTCATCCGGCAGGATGCAGGTCAAGTTTTATTGTTGTAACTTAAATGTGTATCTGCTTCGTAAAATGTATCGGGTATTAGTCAATTGCCTCAAAAGAGAGAATTGGTTTGGATAAATTGTCTTAAGTTCATTATCGTTGTGAATTATAATCCCGTTAGAACGCATAGTCCTAGGCCAGGAAACTGATTTGCGAAGTAAGTGTTCAATCACTGACATACCATTCTTATCTGATCTGAGGGTTTGGGCCTGGGCTGGCCAGGAGGTATCCGCCCGTTTTTTTGTTTAGTCGTGAAGATGTCTACCTACGTGGCTATAATGGTTATCAATCTACTCCATTTCGCCAAAGGGAAAGTCATTTTATTTTGAAAGTTGTGCAATCTAGCACAGATTTTAGAGATGGAATAGTCATGATGTGCCCTTTTGCTTATTTCATTAGTTCTGCCTTCCCAGACCAGTGATCTGGAGACTTTATTTATGGTTTTCTTCATGTGAATATAAACATTTATGCAAGAAAAAACATATCGGTAGGATCAGAGAATTGTTAATGGTCACCTTCCCTTTGAGAGAGAGATGTCTCGAATTCCAAATTCCACATACCCCTTTCATTTTTGTATCAAGATACATATATTAAAGCGAAATGAAATATAAATAAATCAAATCGAAATATTAATGAATGAAATCGAGATCTCAACATTTTAAGATCTTAGAGCGAAGTATTATTATGTCCCCTTTGTATTGCTGTTCACATATATACACCAATTAATTACAATAAAACACGAAGCCTTTGCCTGTCGAAATTCAAAATACCGCTGACGATATGTTAGTGGTCCATGAACCCATTAATTCCTTCACGCTTTCCTTGTTTATAAATTCATGTTGACAATGCAAGCAGCTCAAGAATGGAGATGGTTCTATCTACCGACATTTCACTAATTTATTGTATGTCAAAATGATTTGCGTCTGCCAATATTGAGATATTGATATTCTCCCGGACTGTTGAGGCACAGGGAATTATCAGGAGTAACTGGCCTGTTATTGAGTTATTTTCAGATCATAACTCCTTTATTAATGTGCTGTCCATCGAATAAAGATAATAACTGAACACAAAGAAATTCCATGAGGCTCAGGAGCTCTAAATTAGGTCTTATTGAATTCCTGAGAGCCTGGGGAGTCACTATCAATGAAGTAACTTGTATGCGGAGCCATCCACACTGAAGGGGTTGAACCGTCAATATTGTTCTATTTGAGATTACAAAATAATAAGCTTTCATGTCTTGATTGCATCTAGACGGTTTCTTACTACTTAATTTTAAAAACTCCAGTTCACATTAATTATTCTAATAGATGGGAACTCTGGAAATACCGAAAACGTTACAAAGAGTATGTTGATCTCGCAAGTACACTGTCACAGCTATAAATAGCACATTCATATACCTCGTATCTATTACATAACATTGTGTAACTTTATTAATTATCATTAATATTCCTACGTTACCTCGATACTCTACCTGACTGGCAGTATAGCAGTCATATCAACATGTTCCTTTGTCTTCCTTATAATTTTGGTCGGACGGAAAATCTCATTTCTCCAACTTCTTCGGGGTAAATATCATCTATTCCCATTCCATTGGGGTGTATTATTAGAGCATAAGTAACGATACAAATGATGTTCTACTATCACTATACAGGTCAAGCTGTATTGTGTCATATCACATGACATCTGTGAAAACGAATCGATTCTCACATCTTTTGTTATCCGCCTATTTTCCCCAGTTTTTAAAGTTGTGTTCAGCAAATAGATTCCTCCCCGAATCCCTGAACGTTGTACTTCTTTCCATACATTTTGCGATACACATTGCCATTCAACAAACACAGCTGGACATAAGCAATATTGCACATGGTCCTCCTTCCTTTTGTCAATTATTCCTTTTCACTTAAATGTTTATGTCCCTTATCCTCCCCATTTATACTCTACTATAATTGTACCATTACACATGGTATGATGCTTTCGTATAGAAGTGACTATTAGGATTTTGCCCTATTTTGGTCTACAATGCTAGTTCAGGCTCATTTGGCTTAGCGCTAATTGTGTAATTGGCCACAACCACATAAACACAGTCTACACCCACACCCACTCTGGGTTCCTGACAAAACTGAATGTCCTGGATAATCTGCTTGCAGTTCAGCATTGATTCATGCAGTGGAAATCAAAGATGAATGTACTGCACAATCCGCTTGCAGTTCAGCATTGTTTCATGCAGTAGGAATCAAAGATGAATGCACTGCACAATCCCCTTGCAGTTCAGCATTGTTTCAAGCAGTAGGAATCAAAGATGAATGTACTGCACAATCCGCTTGCAGTTCAGCATTGTTTCATGCAGTAGGAATCAAAGATGAATGTACTGCACAATCCCCTTGCAGTTCAGCATTGTTTCATGCAGTAGGAATCAAAGATGAATGTACTGCACAATACCCTTGCAGTTCAGCATTGTTTCATGCAGTAGAAACCAAAGATAAATGTACTGCACAATCTGGTTGTTGCAGATCAGCATCGTTTCAT
Source organism: Sthenelais limicola (assembly GCA_942159475.1). NCBI lineage: Eukaryota > Metazoa > Annelida > Polychaeta > Phyllodocida > Sigalionidae > Sthenelais > Sthenelais limicola. The sequence continues at coordinate 114,825,362 of OW804096.1, forward strand.
GCCATGCAGTAGGAATCAAAGATGAATGTACTGCACAGTCTGCTTGCAGTTCAGCATTGTTCCATGCAGCATTGTTGAATAGAGAGACTGAGAGAGAGGGAAAGAGAGCCAAAGGGAGAGTGAGGGAGGGGGAAGAGTGGGAGATTATAAGAAAACGCCTGGGTGCTTTTATTTACTCACCCTTGCAGCGCTTAAACACCTCCCACTGGTTTGATTTATTAGGTTGGAAGCTATAACTTTGTAGATAGTTTTAAAATATTCCCCCGAATGCATCAAACGCCAAATAAAAACCTTTACACTTGACCTTTAATGGATTTGACCCCTACATAGTATACATAGTATACTTTGCATTCAGTGCATTCAATGATGTAGATATTAATTTTTAGGATGTAGATATTTTCGGAATTACATGTTATTTTGCCAATAGTGGGGTAACAAAGTAGGCCATGCTGGATTCCTGGTGTTTGCTTAAGCCATAGATAACATTCACATTATGGTTTCTCACATTTCAGAGATGCCCCGTAGGGCCATTTCTCTCCAGTGATATAGTTTATTTCATACCGGGTTTCTGCTTTGATTTTTCTAAGAAATCAGGCCGAATAATGCTTCTTCCCTCTCAGTGTCTTAAAGAGTATATAGAGCTAAGTAAAAAAAAACACTGACACTGGTGTTCCTTAAGCATTTAAATCACAATCACATTCACATTCACGGCTGTTTCCCTTTGATGTCCCAGAGCGTTTTTTATAGGATATTCATCCCCCGAAGGTACATACAGTGTATGTCGGTCTAATCCTTCTGGTGTGAGTTTCATCTTGATAACAATCGAAAAAAAGGGATGAGTTTGTCAGTTTCTGAACATTGGTAATGTCTTGGCTCAGTCGTGTAGTGTAAACCTTTGGTCTAATATCTCTGCACATACAACTAAGCCCTTATTGGGTGCTTGTTTCCATAGCGACGGCAGGTCAGCGATCACTGTATATATACTCATCGCCAACGATAATCCTCCTGTCCTTGGCAGAGGAAAAAAATGCCTGCATCAACTCGGATAGGGCGCTCCGGACCTCTAAATCCAACCCTGGGTCACGCACTCGTCAAGGTAATAGAGCGACTTAGTTCCTCTACCAATTTACTCGATTATATCAAACATTAAGCTCGGAAAATAATTACGAGCTGGGATGTTGGTTTGCCGTTGGGTTTACCCACGTATAGACCTAATTAAATATATCATATACTATTTGGGCTATATATTTTTGTCAATCACTACAGAATTAGTCCTCTCTTTTAATCAATGGCAATATACAATATAAATACACGTACAACATCACTTTCTCTGGATTTGCTAATTGGAATTTATAATTTTATTTAGACCTGGTCTTCCCTGTTTTCAAGTCCGTCAGATGAAAGTCAGGAGTCAAGATCGACATATGTAACATATCTTTAGTTCTCATACAGTATAATAACGCCATTTGGATTAACTTAATACGTTGTTCATTACCATTAACAATCTAAGCTAATGTGCAAGTGAAATCAAGCATCGCGATCTGCTCGTTGTTACATATCAAATTATTCCCTCTCATTAAAATTGTTCACATATACTTTCTGAAATACCAATTATCTGAGATGAATATTCAAGAATATCTTATTTAGACACCGATTTTTATTTTTGGTAAATGCTTAACTTGCGTTGGTATAAAAGAGGGACGGATTACTTGTTCTATTGACATTAACGAATGTTTTCTTTGGCCAAAGATTACCGATGAAATTATTACCGTATTTATTATTATCATATTTTTCATATCTGTAGCTTGGTTTTCTATCGCCTATATGTATATATACAGAAATATTCCATTTCTTCTTGTAAACCTTTGATAAATTAAAACCCTTTAATTGTGCGACGAAAAACAAAAGCTTTTACCGACAGACGTTATTAAATGTGGACATCTGATTCTATCTACACCAGAAAGATTTCGGTCCAAATGTTGACATCGGGCCGTGCTTTGAACACTCTTAAAGACATTACTCTGGAGAACCTTGCCGGGGTCAGTTTCAAATATTCATCAAAGTGAGCTGTCGGTCCATAGCTTTCCTCTTGTCCGGTAAAATACGTGTTGTGGGGAAGGTATAGTAAGTGGTCTGGGTGTGCTAAAAATAGTGTCTCCGCTAGCAAAGGATTCCTATATTGCATATGTACACATTGGTTCAGAGAAACTTATAATTCATCTACACAGCTATTAATTCCACGTGTAATTGGTTGAGATATTCCCTCGGGGCTCTCTCAACATTGTACTTTGAAAATATGAGACACAGAACTTATGATTAAGAAAATCGATATATAGTGTTGCGCTAGCAAATGGTGTATTATGTACTTGGGTTGTGGAATGAATAATGTGAGAATGAAGAAATGAAATCACCATTATTTTAGGGTTAGTTATATACACAGGTCATTATTCTCTTCAACTTGCCGCGTACTACTTCTAATCCTTGGTATTATCGAGAAATCTCCAGTATCTCCGACGACCTCTCACTGGTAGTCAAAATGATTGAACCTGTCTATTCTTTCCCAACTGGGAAAACTAGGTAAACCACGTTGTTTTCCGAGACTCCTTTCTGAGTTTACAGAAGCCTAGAAATGTGGTGTCATGGTGGGTGGATATAACAAGAAAGGTTCACACATTATCCATACATTTTGTGTTTTGATAAAAGATATTTCAAGCTATTATCTTAACCTATGATAATCAAGGGATCGTTACTGGCAGCATTAAATAATAAATGTATACCGAATGTAATAATTGCGTCATCTACTAACATTCCTTAATGGGGAAATTCCAGTCAGTGCCAATTGACAGATCCATGCCAATTGACAGGCCTTTTTTCGGTATTAATACGTAGTCATCACCTTGTAAAATCGATGTGATGATTAGTCTCAGAACCATTGAAACTATAAAACAATTGAATTGTAATAGCTCTCCCCACCCCTTCGCAAAATGACTAAATATACTCCTAATACTAAATTATTAGATTATTTTGTTTAAATCATTGCATTTTAATCTATTTCAGATGTACTAAGTGACTGTGAACAGTGCAAAGGTATGTTGACGTTGATTTTATCTTTTATGTATAGGTAGAATTGCAATAAACTGTGTTCACCTCACCTTAGCCGTATGTATTACATGAATAGATAAACTGAATATACAAATTATGATGTGGCTTTTTATTAAGCTAATGTACACTGGAAATAAATGATTAGAAGAAGAAAACAAGACGAATGAATGTAAATTTAGATGTTCCTTAGTTCGAGGAAGTGCAATATTATAGACAGAAAATAAAGACCCGTTGTGGCCAAAAAAGTCTTAATGTAAAATATAGATTGTGAGTTAAAGGAACGTTCTAATACCGTAAGCTTCCCTAACATTATTCTATTATTCTCGCCAAATCTCTAATTTCCCAGAAGTCATGATACCCACTAAAAACCATTATACATCATTAAGATTCATAGAACTATATAGAAAAGAGTTTCGTTCGTTCTATGTTAAAATATACTTATGAGGAATGACTACCGAGATTCCCTAATATAATTCCCGACGCTGAAGGGCAATGAGTGTTGTGATTGCAAAATGTATTACCTGCCCTTAAAGGGAAACGTAGATCCAGCGAAAAATCAAATCAATAAGGAGATGATTTAGAAAATCCCTTTTTGCCGGCCGGCGTTCATTGATTCATATTGCGCCGAGTTCCTTGTCAACACTCTGATCTCATCCATCAAAATGTCAGTCTCCATAGCACGTCATGTGAACAGTCGGCAGTCTGAGTGACTAAATTTATCGAAATTGGCCTCAGGGTGTGGACAGATCAAAAGAACCCGTAGTCTGGGTCAGTAAGAATGTTCCGTAATTGGATCATTGGCTGCTAAATGATGTTTCTCCGTAATTGTCGACTTGGTAATTTTGGTTCCAAATCAGACCGCTTCATACCTGTTAGAAATAACAGCACAACTCTCATTATATAGAGGGGAAGAGAAGTCCGTTCATGTATTCAAATCAAAAGAACCAAAAGGATGGTCTTTATTTTTCTGAATCTAGGGGTGAGAGATCAAGAGATTTATTTGATTTGAAATCCATAATTGGTTTGCATTGATTGATAGGATTTCCACGTGACAGCATTTCACCTGATGTTTGAATTGGAGGAACAGCAGACGACTAATTTCATCTTAAGATTTACTTGGTCTTCTCTGTTTGAAAATTCTCAACATTGTGAAGTCTTCACTCTTAAGTATATGTGATATAATCTTCCCTTGTCCTAGTTACATTAGTCGCTGTCACTTTTTCATGATTTAAGTGCTTTTTTCGTAAATCAGATAGATCGCACCAAAACATTTGGAGTTAGGTTAGCTATAAAACCCATTCCATTAATTTGGATAAGAGGCTCTCCATTGACGAATGCATCCTCAATATGCTTTCTCCTTATTAAGGAGGGTATGGACTAGACGAATCGTGGCCCCTGCGAAAACCATTTTCACCGAAAATAAACACAAGCTTACGATCGCCACCCATGCCTCTATAACAGAGAACCTATATCTCCAAACCCTATCCAACAGACTTTTGTCCCTTAATTCGATCTTAGACTCTCTAATTCTTTCACCAATTGAAAGGGAATTGCATCAATAACTACATGTGTGAGTTTAAAAGAAATCCGAGTCCCAGAGGTGAAGATATTAGTGAAATTAAAAAATAAAATGACTGGAAAATGAGACAAATGTAAAATGGCTAGCAGCTCTGGGATTTGAACCCCCAATGTGCCGATTGGGAGTCCAGCATCTTACCCCTAGACTATAGACTGGTTGTATGGAATCGCATATAAACACTAGACATATGCCACCCATTGATGTATCACATTTTAGCTTTACTTTAATCCGCCATTCTCCTCATGGTGAATGAGGAGAATGGGGAAAATAAATTATCTATGAAGTTCCCTGTGTTGGCCGCAGGCAATTTAAGGATTCAAATTATCATAAAAGTATATCTTGCATCTGCAATATATTTCTATAATATACCAATGGAGGGCTTCTTGCACTGCACGCTTCTCTGGACTGATTTTCTGTTGAAATGAAATCCCGCCTTTTTGAAATGGGTACAACGGGGCAGAGGTATGTGACCATGTCCTACTTACGTAACAGAAATCAGAGTCACTTCGACGTTGTTTTTTTTTAAATATTTTTATTGGCCACACTACATTACAAAATTATATCATTCATTCAAATCACAAATACGCATAACAAACACAGCTGTTATATTTCATGCGTTGCCCGATATTTACGATACATTGGACGTGGCTGGGGAGGAGGGGGTTCCATGATTGTGGGCTGATGTAAGTGTTGTCAAAGGCAAGGTGATGTAGGTGTTGGAGGATCAGTTATATGCCATAACTGAAATATAAAAAAATAACAAAAAAATATAACTGAAGAGTTGAACACAGGAAATCAGTCTTTACAGATCTAAAGATCGCAGTCTTTACAGATCTAAAGATAATGAGCTTACAGGAAACAGGAGGTGGTAACCAGTAACCAAACACCATCCAAGCCTTCCATATACACTCACTCCCTGCCCACCCTTACAGGGTATAACATTATCATTCATTTCCAGTGTCTATTTAAATAGCTGCATGTAGTGTATTACAGGCAAGCAAAAAATAAATATTACTTTCATGATAAAGGTTCAAAGATACTCAATGACAGTAAAATTATAAATGGGTTTGCCCTGTTATTTTAGAGTTAATAAAAAGTGACTCAATCAAGTAATAGTAAGTCAACACTACAGCTATAGCTGCCATACCCGACTGGTATCGGTAGATATCATAGTACGTAACTATATGTTTGCTTGTATAAATTGATCTTGATGGATGTTTTTCTTGGCAGTGTGGATTAGGGGAAATAATGTGGTTGGGATCGCCACTTCACGCTCTTTAGGTAGATTCACTTTGAAAACTAGATGAATACCTTTGATGCATGGGATCACACAAGTCTTATGAAATAACATTGTAATATTTATTATGGGTTCCACGTTTGCGGCCCAATGAATTTACCTAACGTGGACAAAATATTATAGGTTATAACATTGAAATGTTTATTCGGGTTCTGCGTTTGTGGCCCAATGAATCCACTTAACACTTCACCTGTATCTTTCTGAAATCTAGGGGAAGGACTGTTAGTATAGTTCCTTCTCTGTATCGTGGATGGGCTTGACTGATCTGTAGTTGCGTCTTGCTTTTGCATCTCATATCGATCTCACAGACAACCTTCTGCTCCAGGGGTTTTCTAAAACAGGCGTAAAGTGACTAGTTTTTATTTTAAAGCCAAAGGCCTCGCGAGCCATAGGCGCTTGTTCACTTCCCTCGGCGAATCATTATTTGGGCTGTTGATACTAATGTCTACGCTCAGTTGATATAATAAACAGACACAAACAAGTACCATTGCCCAAAGGCACCATGACAGAACTAACAATTATACCTATATTTATATTGTATAAATATATATATCAATGATTTGCATAGAATGTAAACACAAATACACACAACAACTTTTAATAGAGCATAACATTATAAAGCCGTTAGATTTTCCTAAGTGAATTGATTTGATTAATTGGCCTGGATTTGAGACCTGTTTGGATCTGTTTATACGGTCATAATTATGTTCTCTCATTAAAATCAAATGTTTTCAAACTACATGTATTTGGTTTACGGTCCTATTCGGATGATTTAAGCTCGAGTGGCAACTCTTAGGCAGTCTTCATGTAAAAATCATAATTTGTGATATAAAAGCCTACAATCCAATAATCCATTTTCAGAACAAAACCTCTCCCCGTTACGAGTTTTCCTTTTCAGGGAGACGCATCCTAATCCTGGAATATTGTCTCCTCGCAGATGCATTTGGGATTAATATTCATCTTTTATTAAGATATGGAAATGGAATAAAATAATTGACTGACAATTAATACCCAGTCGCTGTTAGCAAAACCATCTGATGTTAGGAAACAGATCCCCACTGATTCCCAGAGGCTTCTTAGAAGCCTCTGGGGATCTGGTTGTTCTACACGGAGTGATTATGAATAAGGATAGTATCCATTCGGGTTTTGTAATTTTTCAGAAAGGTAACTCGGTCATCTTATACTATTTTCTTCTGTGACAGCCATATCCCCATACATTGATCCTATCATGATCTTCCACATTTAGTTCAGCAGTTTCGTTTCGCAGTTTCATGATTATTCAGATTTTGGTTATAGCGGAACTCCACTAGAGGAAAAACGGCGGCGACAAATGTTGTTGTGGGCATCCATACAGAAACAACATTTTCCAGAGAATGTGGCAACACATCTGACACTCCTCCATTTGCGTTTTCATTGCAAACATGAAATGAACTGATGTTAGTGGGCAACAACAAAAATTGTCGCCGCCGTTTTTCCTCCAATTCCGCTACAATTTAGGCGACAAATAGCTGTTTTTGATGGGATAAAACTCTTTAAGCCTGGGTCTTAAAAACTGGCGCCCTAAAGCAACTTGACAAAGAGTTTTACACTTTAAAGTCATTAATTTTACAGGTAACAAAAGACAAAGTAAAAGGTAAAAAATAAAAGGAATGGGAAGTTCTATAGGGACTTATTGTTAATGCGATGGTACAAATACGAGCCTAGAGTGTGTAAAAGACTAGAGGGAAATGGGATGCGCATTTGTGTCGGGGGTTGAGGAGGGCTGCCTTTGCAGGAGAAACATCTGTCTCAGTTCCCAGAGCTGAGAGATTCTGGGTTCGTGGCAAACGGCCGAAAAAAGGGTCAGTTGATTACTTCTTTTTGCTGAAGCAATTCACTTACTGCTAGTATTCAAGGCCGATTGGAACGGGTTGGATTTACTAGTTGGTATATCTTCTTTCCTGGCTTCACACGTGATTTGTTTTGCACAAGAGATGCGATGAAAGACGTCTTGATGTTACTCAGAAAGCCTCTGTGAACGAACAGGACTGGTTTACCATTCATGTATGGATTTGCGGTTGGTTTTATATTTATTTGTATGAGTCGAGGAGCTAATCATTGATTGCTTATTGTTTTTTGCTATTCTACAGTTTCCATAAACAGGCCGCCCACAGTGTTAGTGTTAATTATAACATGCCTGCCAGCACACTCTTTCTTGATTCGAGCTGCGCTCTACATAGATTGTGCCCTTAGTATGCATTTCCCTTGCTTTCCCTTCCCCTGCCCAGTAAAACATCATTGATTTTGGCATGGCAAGAGTCCACGTAGAAGGTGCGAATAAGGCCGTTACCAGTGCACCATTGACTGGTACCCTGACTGTGAATGGTTGTATACCTCCATCCTGTGTGGGACTCCTGTTTGTGTATAACCTCCAGGGTATGCACTGCCGGGGTGAGACGCTGTTGACACGCCCCATCCCACAGGCACATGGATTGAACCATCGGGAGTAATGCTATGATTTGCTCGCGCTCCTTGGTGTCTTGTTTTCTGTAGATAATCGACGTTAGTATTCTGGGTAGGAAAGCACTTCACTGGCCAAGTGCCAATGTCTCCTCGGGCATTGCGAGATGTATGGACTTGGATGAATGAATTCCACCAACTAAAGTGTGCATCTTTCCTTTGCTGCAGGTTCAATTCGTATTCAATAACCGCGTGAGATTTGGGCTGGATTCCCTTTGTGTCCCCCCAACCATGCAAGTATTGACCATTGGGTAACTTCATTTTGATCTCATCGTCATAAAGAATCGGCATTGATGTACAGGCCTTCTATGGTTTGTCAGGTCCATGTCAAGTCCTAGGATTATCATGCAGTTCATATGAACTATAATATATGAGTATTGTTGTATGTGTCAGAATGGTTGCTGACTTTGGACAAAGCGAGTGTAATATAAGAATTTATAATTATTGAGTCGGTGACTTGAATGAATGAAATTAATCACAGTAAATAATTAGAGTTATTGAAAACGCCTCAAGTCCTCATTGTTCCTAACAATTATCTGAAATTATGAGTGGGATTATAAAATTTATTCATTTGTGATGATGATTGGCAGTTCCATCTGTAAAGCCCAGTGCATGGCACGTTTGCTCTTTTTATGATCGGTCAAATGTAATTGTCTGAAATCAAATTCTTGGAGAATCAAATAAATACAGTGTCAGACATGGATCTGTTTGATGCATGTGCTGGAAGACATCTAAGTTTTAAAGTTAAGACCTTTTATCTTTAGCTCTCCGCTATCAATCTGTGCCTGTGGATTTACTTACATTTCCTCGCTCCCACGAGTTCTGATGTGCATTAAAAAGGCAAAGGGAGTGTGACCGAGCATTATCAATGCTCTATAAGCTGACCCCTTACTAGGGTTAGATAGTCTTAAGGTGAGAATTGAAGAAACATCCATCAAGTGGCCTCTGACGGGTTCAATAATCAGATTTGCGAATATATATGCCATTTACGGTAAATACCTTTGATACCGGTATGCACTGTCTAAATGTCGGTTTGCCTCGGAGCGGCTATAACTATTGTTCCATTGTGAGCGGCACAAAGTTACCTTTCTTTGCTGTATTATAAATAGGTCTATGTTCTTACCACTTTCTCCTGTGAGGCATACGAATAAGAGGAGAGAAATGTAGCTCTCGGAAGAACCCTCGGCGATATCTCTGCTCGGGAGCCTGATGATGAGCAAGTAATATTTGCCTCACTGCTTACTCGATTTTCTATGTGTGGTTACGAAGGTGCCACATCAGTATAATATATTGTTTGATACGATTCAGTCCAATTGTGGAGCAGAGCCTAAAGGTCATCAGTGGTCTTTTAAATCAAGCTGTTCATGTACAAAGTGATCTGTGAGTTTTGTCTCAGGATACCCATATTTTCGCCATATAAACCCAAAAATAAATGATACCTTAATCTATGAAATCAGTCACATAGCAACTTTGGACTATTTTTTCAAGCCTTCCAATTTGCTTCTCAATCACTAGAAAATGTTTGATGCAGTAGAAATATATCATGTATATCGGATGAGACTGAGATAATATGTTTACAACAGCCATTCATGTGTGTGTGTGCCTAGAGCTACGACTTAAGATAATGATTGTGTCCTTTTGGCCCCAATTAAAGCATAGATTTGGCAGCAAATGACGCTATATGCATCTTTCTAGGAGTGGCCAATAATGGCCAACCACCTTCTTCCATTGCCTGTAAGTAATCAATACATATCTCCTTGGTATGAAGGTGTCTTAATCATGATTGTGCGCCACCCCCTTTTACACCCATACTTCCCACAGCGCAGGCAACGGTCTTGCCATTAACCTTCCTGAAAGACATTCGTGTAAAAGCCCTCTCTTGTAGTGTATCCTTCGGGCTGAAGCTAGATAGGTCTATAAGCTTGGGGACTATCAGATATTTGCCTGAAGGCTGGGTAAGCTGGATAATTGACTATGCATTATCCCTTTTAACTGTTATGTATTATCGGGTGCGGATTTCCTCATGACAAACACGATGGATATATCTCACTAAGATTAAGGGAAAATGCTTTCGTATCCAGTCACGTTTAGCCTTATTGTCACGCACACCCATGCATTGACATGCCATATTCTAAAAGACCATATTGGTTGTCTCATTTCCAGTTACTACAAGCCGGTGTATAAGTTACTGATCTAAATTCTTGTAAAATAATGAATAAGACGCCAAGCATACAGCATTTTTAAGAATATATATGATCAATATATCGAGTCCTACTCTATTGAATACATCACATTCAGAACATTTTGGCGTATACATCTGATTGATATGTAGGATATGGAACTTGCAATTTAAAACTTTCTTGTATATCTCCAATGAATCATTCCCTTGCCGCTCATAATAACCCCAAAAATTGCTGCAATTTGATATTTTTAATCGGCAATAGTAGCAGTACGAAAGTAAAGAATGTGGTGTAGCATAAAAGGTGAACGAAGAAATATATGACACACTGAGGTATATCAACACAATGACATTCCCTTGAAGAGAATCCTAGTTTGCTTAACTTGTGGGGGATCTCTTTATTTGACTATTTAGATCAACACACGTGATAGAGTAGAGTGATTAGTTCTATCTTACAGCTTTACTCTAGAGTTCTATCTACGACAACCCTCAATACAGCTTACGTCAGCAAACTATCAGAAAATATTGAGATGGCTTACATCAGCACAGTTTCATCCACAATTTCATGAAATTATAATCTGCGTGAATTAATTTGACTGATTTATCGAAAAGTATAGTTCTTGAATGATATCAAATTAATGAACTAGATATGCATATATATATATATATATATATATATATATATATATATATATATATATATATATATATTCCTGGCCATATATTATATAAACTATATATATTCTTGTATTCCCCAAAGTATTCTCCAAAAATACCAGCTTGGAATGCTCTCACTTATGCGCTGCTCTCAGTGCGTTGGTAGTTGGTCCATCTTATCCTAGCGGTACACAATTGTAATGATTCAGTGTGTACCTACTCTAACACCAGCTAACTAAATGGTGTTATAACTCCCATGATAAAGCTGCTTGAAGTAACTATGTTTTAGCCGAAATGTTGCTCTATTGGCGCAGCGCACGTTGTCTCGGAAATAGAGATGAATGTAAGTAGTATATGAAAGTGTTCACTGCTAGCGGTTCTTTTAAACATGAAGCCTGTATAATATATGTGTGTCTTTTATATTTTTTATCCACATTTCAATGTTTTATTGTAGCCCATGCAAGAATATCTAGTAATTTTCGTCCTAAGTCTGTCTGGAAACGAAGCGTTCATAAATAATACCACAGGGTTACCATTAATTTCAATATAAGTAGTATGCGCAAAGTGTTATTTGGGTGTGGTGCAGTACAGATCGACCCTTTCATCATCAATAGGCCTGAACTGGGTCAACTCCCCTTTCATTCATTAAGAGTGATCAATGTTTATGACCTAGTGGTAGGATCTTTTGATTTCACGTTTCCACTGGCTACATGCCATGGTAGCCATATGGTCAATCCCATACATAACCTCTAAAGTGTAGGTTATACATGTGTGCACTCTTTTAATTTGTGCGGCGATTACCAGTTTTATGAGCTTGGGGTGTGATGCCACGGTGGCATAGGATTATTTCTGTTCAATTTGAGCCTTCGTCCCAACAATCTTTATTTGAAAAGCAATTACTAAAAATCCTAAATAACCACTGTTATTCGTTGCACTTGTTTTTCATACTTCAAAATTTAGCCTTCGCTTTAGTTACTCCATATATATACTTTCCCCAGCCCACCCCTACACTCCACGACTCTTCTCTGTTCATTGGTGTATGCTTCAGTACTTGGTGAATAGGTTCTTCTACACTCTAACATTTCATCCGACAGCAGCTCATCCTTTGTAGCCACTTGTTATATTACCTCTATTACCCGCTCATTGATTCATTAAAGGCTGGTGGTGGTGGGACTTAGCCAAAGCACGTGGTCTCCGGCGCAAAGGTGGTCTGGTAACCATAGATCAGGCAGTAGTATAGGAAGTCAGGAGTTTAGTTAGTGGTCGCAATAGTCAGTCCTTCACTCTAGCTCTGTGTGAGCGGCATGAACAGTGCTAACCTCAGCTCCAGACACTGACTCATTATCAAGAGGATTAGATGGCATAGATTACATACAGGTTGGATATTATTGTGACTATTCTTCCAATGTTTGCAATGATTTATTTCTATGGTCGGGTCACGGTCCTGGTATGTATACATCTTTTCCACGTTTCCTCGCGTTGATTTCTCAGATGCATCGACAACAGGGACACCACAGAGGACATCAATTTTGTATTTTGATTTGTTCACCATGACGACTCATGTTAAAATCAGTGTGGATAGCGTACAATGTATTTCTCCGACTCATTTTATTGTACATGATCCCGTACTTATAACATTTTAGGAACAGAAACACTTGCTTTTTGGACGGTTGTATTTAACTCCAGTTATTTTGAACATTTAAAGCCACTCAATAGTTTATAGTTCTTACGTTTTTTTAATTCCCTTACATTGCCACACTTATTGCTACTATTGAATATTTTACCATGCCCACTGACATAAATGCCTTCGAGAAGTGTATATATATATACATATATAGATTCATATGCCTTTAATAATCCGTAAGGGGGCATTTTGTGTACTTTTCCCGAAAGTAATTCCAGCGGTTTGGGTGGCGGGTTTGCGTATATTAGTACTGAGAGGTATACTCATGCAACGTATCCCACTACGTTGTTTCATAGAAAATGCGTACAATTATATTCAAATTCGATTATTTTAAATAAGTTACATTTTTCATATAGAGAATGACTGCTCTTTAATTCCATGAGGACTATATAACATTCATGAAGTTGGCATCTTAGATATTTGATTAGATGTTAGCGTGAGAAATAATCGTCGTTAAGGCAAAGTTTGAGTTTCACTCACACTGAATTTAAAATGCTTAAATCAACCGTTACACATAATTATCCCTTCAATTTGATAGGTTCTTGTCCTCTGAGAGTTTTCCAATTCCTAGAAATCTATTATCCTATGATATGTCTACTGACTCCATTTTGGAAGTACTGGGAACATTTTCTCCGACTTTCTCTTTCTCTATAGCTATGATGAAAGTCTCTCTATGGTTGACTGCTTCCCCTTCCAAGACAGAGTGCTGACACCCTTTACTGAAGGAAATTGAGAGGAGCTAAGATTACCTGAGTTAAAAGAGCATCATCACCAGTTATATACATTATGGTGGATGATTAAAAGGCCTCAGACAAGGGCTACCCCATCCTTGAGCTTCTGTCCTCCAGCTTTTAAGTCATATGCTAATCGTCAATCCCGCGGACTAGACAGTGGACAGATTATTATTAGAATGTGATACTCTAAATCTTGATAGGTTGAATTATTTTAATCGCAGTACGATCAGTATGATTTTTGCACTGTAGTTGACAGCATTGAAACAGAACACATAATTATGATGAAAAAGTTTGATGATTGAATCTGAATTTTATGTTTTAATTGAATTAGACTGGTTTCATTTTAAGTTCAGTTTAAAGCCTGTTAAAATGATCGACAATTGTACTTATTGCTTCCTATAGACAATTTGATTGAAATGATTTTTAAGCTCATGAGTCTTAGGAATTGGAACTTCAGACCAGATTTAGATTCATGATGTGCATGTTCTGCTAGACTAAGTTGACTTGGCATTGGCAGTAAACAGCGACTTTTTGGCTAGCATACTTCAGTCTCACAAGATATTTATAGTAATGGCTTTGAAACTCAATGCATGCCATCGAAGTTAGAATCAGCATTTCTTGCAAGTCTCCTTCTGTGAAAGTAAGGTAAAGGAGTATGCATTTGTATTCGAGCATCTCATTGATTCGAATCAGACGTTTAGCCTGACCGATACGAAAGTCCCACGTAAACCTACATACATGTAGAAATAGTTCATTCTATAGATTGATTTGAATCTAATTAGGATAGGGATTTCCTTTAAGACTTAATTAGAGCAGGGATTTAAATGAACTTATTTCAAAATGATATTGCTCCTAACGACCTTCCGATATATTGGTCGTGTGTGTCAAAAGTTGAGTTTAATTGTTATGGGACCTAGAGCTGCGTCCACGCGCATCAGTTACAACTTGTCCCGAGCTCTTCATTCCCTTAAATTTCTTTGATGAGCGTTGCTAAGGTAACAAGGTATGCTATTTTGCTTTTTCTCGGGCTACTTGGTCAAGGAATGTTGTTGATTTAGATTTTAGATTAATTACTTGGTCTACGAAATGTTGCTGCCCATTCCCCCGGTACCACGGGCTTAAAATAAAAGCTATATTCGGAGTGTAGACCGGACTAAATTAACCCTTTGCACAGTGTTACATTGTTGCTCGTACTATATCTGATTGGGGAACTTTGTAAAGAAATTTTTATCAAACATTCATTTGGGTAAAACACCAGGTATTGAGTTGAAGAAGCCATCCATGTCGTAGCCTTAGAAAATCATTCAGGTATGATCAATTTTACTCCCACACTCCTACGCCTCGGCCATCTGTTTTCGATTTAGATAGTCGTTGTTTATCTAGGGTTAATGTTCTGTGACAGAAAATGCTAATTAGTGATTTAAGCTTTTGTTTATGATTTATCTGTGTCAGTTCATCTGACCACTCTTTATAAAACGTCTAGATTTATTACATAAGGGAAGACTTCGTCGACTGATCTTTATCATTAAGTATGATCCATGAAATGATATTATATGTGTGGGATCCCCCTTCGGCCACTCCCCTCAGTCCACTTACAATTTTGTATTCAGTAGGCTTATCACATTATACATGTGGTTAAATATATCACTGCCGATTCCTTACATCGGAGGATGGCTGTACGATCATATATTCAACATCCATGCATTCTCGATCGTTGTGTATTGATGCTCTAGATATGTTTGTACGAGCTTTGGATGGGATTAAGGAAGACGATGTTGAGGTTGCTTTGCTCTGGATGGAATTGTCTTGCTTTTTCAGGATGTTTCGTCCGTGTTTCCAATGCATTGTTTTGTTCCTGTTCCCACACTTTTCATGCTGGCACGATCGCCTGTTGACAATGACAAGTTTTTCCCCAGTGATGCATGGGCACCAATCGACTAACGACTCAATACTAGCTGGTGATTGTACCGCCTCAAATTTGAATACAGATATTGATTTGTCAATCCAGGTTTGAAACAGGGAAATTTAAGATATGCAGTTGTTAAAATGTCGAAATTTCTACATTTTAGATTCATTTTTTAAATTTCGCCGTTTTTCTAAAAGCATTGCCTTTAATTCTTTCCCTAGGGACCTATACTAATTGTTGATTGGTTTGTTATATTTCACCTCCTTATTACCAGAGCTATCACATTACTAAGCCTGAGTAATAAGCTCACATGCTTTATTCTTATTACTATAGAGTACGTCTGTACAGTAGTACATCATATCCAATTACATCCATGAAAAGGAAACGATCCTCACATCTTTCGTCATAGGTCTGTCTGTCAGTCTGTCACAGTTGGGGTCTTGCCTGTTGGTTCAAACCTTTTGAGATTTATAAGCATTTACTTCATAACTAGTTTTAAGCGTCGAATAGTCATTTGAATGGAAACTGTTCGATAAATGGAACAGGAGTTATGATAGTTGTGATAGTTATGATTTGTTGTATGACAATGATTTTTCTACTTACTGTAAAGTTCTTCTATGCGGAGTTCTAGTATGCGGGTTAGTCAAACATACAGTGGCCAGTCACTCCATAGACTTAATTAGCATAGCACATACACCTCATCTTTCTGTTCTTCCTTAAATTTCCTGTATAGTCCCGACACATTGGATACATTACCAACAGTTACTATTGACACTATAAACATTATCTCTACAATACGCACATACCCAATCCTAAAGACTTAATTGAGTCATTGATTTAAATTCTTTGTAATATCTGCTGTTGTGAAATGTATTACTAGTACCTCCAACCAAGTCTATGTGATTGATTTCAAAGCCTTGTGCATATATTAGGTATTTAGGCATATCTTGAAATTTACCCACACCACACTAGGGCTCATACCACATGAGACGCTAGGGCCCACACCACATGGGACGCTAGGGCCCACACCACATGGGACGCTAGGGCCCACACCACATGGGACGCTACGGCCCACACCACATGGGACGCTACGGCCCACACCACATCAGACGCTAGGGCCCATACCACATCAGACGCTAGGGCCCACACCACATCAGACGCTAGGGCCCACCCCTGGGCGCCACCTAATAGGGGAATTGGCATAGCCACCATTTCGCAAGGAATCATAAGAGTTGTACATATATTTTGTTGTTGTAACATTTTTTTATTATCAGTTCTCGTGGTACATCTCGATATTTCTATTGGTTTTCATTCGTAGCCAAATCAAATACCATTATACATATTCATTGTTAAATATAGGAAGAATAGTTGTCCGCGTAAGCATGATGCCGTAAGGCAGAGTGCATACACAGATGAATCAAGTAACCAATATTATGGGCAGAAAACCGGTGTTTTCTTTAATAATATTCCTACAAAAAATAAATGCCTTACTTCAAGCTGTAATAATAAAAAAAATAGTAATATTTTGTCGACCCTTTCCTTGTATGAATATTGAGCTTAAGCACTTGCCAATTGATTCTAGTCATTTTTATGTTTAAAAGTTCAATATTTCTCTCTTAGCTACATCATGAGCCTCATTCTGTGAAACTAACCTTTGGGAGATGAGTGCGTCATCGGATGTGACGCATTTGTATGTGCCTCTATCAACAATAAATATAAAGCCACTATATTGATCTAATTCATTATCAAGTAGTTTTTTCACATAGTTTCATAAATCTAGGTTAGATTTGGAGTACTATTTTGGAGTAGTAGCTAATAGATAATTCAAATGCCAGGTTTATGATTTGGGAAGCCAAATGCATCATCGTATGTCGCACCTATTATCTATCCTCACAATTTACAGGCTAAAGAATAAGAAAGTTATTCTGGATATTCAGTAGAAGTGTTTAGGATCATTTTAAATTAGATATTCTTACCACAATATATCAAATTATTATCGAAATCTGAATAAATAGGCCGGTTTTTTAAGGTAGAAAGTGAAAATAGTTAAAATGAAATTACCCCATGGACAAAATGCTACTTTAAAGATTAATTTTAAATTCAGCGTGACGCACGATGACGATAGAGGATGAAAAATTTGTCATGCCAATGGATGCTAATTTTATGATATCAAGCTGCCGAACTTCAGGGAATTACAGCTGGGTATCCAGAAAATCAGCAATATATAATAAATTCTATTTTTGACGTTCCTTCAACTGCATTTCGTGCAAATGACTACTTTTTATGACAATCGGGCAAACAGTCATAGTTATGTTTCATTAAAAGTCACGAATAATCATTATATAATATTGACGTTTCTCGAATGACTTTGCTATGTAACGTAAACACTTACCAGGGTGAAAGAGAAATGCACGTATAATAAATTTATACAGTGATTAAATTAAATATATACAGGCGCTTTTGAATATTATTCCAACAGTCAATATATAGTACAATATTAAAGTTATTTCGATTGACAATATTAATTGTTGGTAAAATTAATGGTAAGATTTATATTTTCACTGTATAGTTAGTGTAAGTATTTCAAACTTCTTTAAATGCAGTGACATTTAAATAATACAAGTACATAGATATGGTATCCCTGTGTATATGCTGAAAATTTGGGAACGATATTCCCATTAAAAAAATTGTGAACTGCTAAAAATTAACAATGGAATAGGGCACTTCACAAATGCATTCAGTCTCGCAGCAACTGTGGTGACCTCAATACTAGCTCAGGGTGAAGGCGGGCAATATTCCAGGGCTCTAATACCGCTACTATAAGCGTCAGACTTTACCCACTTGTACCAGCAATAATTTTTGCTCTGTACCCGACAAGTTGGGCATGATTATCGAAAAATATGTTAAGATTATTCATGCCAAATTCCAGGTCAATTCATCCGCTACATTTTACAATATAGCAACTTTTATCAGAGTGTACCAACAAAAACAAGTTGGCGCAGGGTTTCTGTGTGGGCCAACGGGCAACAGGGCTTGTTGTGAGGGGCAAACACACAGGGGTGGCTGGTATCTATGGTTGGAGAAAGCAGGAAATTGCCATGCTGTTTGATTTAGCTGCTTTTGGTGCAATCGGTGATTTTAGTGTTTCCAATGATTTTTTAAATTTCATTTAAGGCCAATACAATATTAAAAATATATTTTTTGAATGATGACCACTTTATACTTTGCTCAATACTTAAAAGTACTTTAGACATGAATTTTACGTCTGGAGCCTTGAGAGGTATCCCCCTTTTGAAAGGTCCAAATGATTATCAACAAAGTAATTTATGCAACCCAATATTATGATATGTCCCACATGGATTATTCTACTTCCAGTAACTTGTACGACACATCTAAAATGGCCTCTTCATGTATTTAAACGTATCTGAGTAGTTGATTCATGAAGGGCACCTCTGGATTATTTATCTTTTTTGCAGATAGGAAATGAGGGAGTTAAACATAAGATATTGATCGCTTAATCTCGCGCATTTTATTTGCCTTAGTATGGAGACCAGCGCTCTGGTCGTTATGGTTTACTGTGCATGATATTACATAGATATAGCCAGTCTCCGATGTCATGATAAAACCGTATCAAATCATGCTTGACCGAACCACATGAATGGCCCCCCAACATTTTGATTTTGTGCACGCCGTGATATGAATATCTGCCATCGTGATGTATATAAATCTTTAGTAGCATTACCAATACGCACTCCCAGATGCAATTAAGCGATTCAACAGGGACCTAAATTACTCCGTCCCGAATGGACATCAGGTAGAGAAACGAGTTGTCTGAACTGAACCATAGAAAGAAATTAGGCTTTTTATATTTATCAAAACATGTGAACCGGTTTACTTGACAGTTTGTATCATTAGGACCTTGCTGTTCATTCTATATAATATCGCCAGAGTATTAACCATCTACTTATTTTCTTTGCAGAATGGATGTAATAGCCTGTTATGGGAACTGCTGGCGTAACATAAGATTTGCACCGACTTGACAGCTAGTAAATTTATGACCTACAGAATGGCGGGGTCACATCATGATTCCTCTCCAGCTGCAGGGAATATGGCATCAGCGACCATTGTCTGTGCTTCTGGGAACCTGTCGGATCCAAACTACAATGGCACAAATGCCCCTGAGATGGATTATACTTTAGCTGAAACACCAAAGCTCGTCACAGGTGCTGTTGTCTTCTTCGTGGTGCTTCCCTTTGTGCTTTTCAACTTCAAATTCTTCCCCATAGGCACTACCTCAGCGCTAATGCTTGGCGCTGTATTAATGGTGGTTGGACAGGTAGTTTCACAGAATGAGGCTTATGATGTTCTGGGACACAAAGACAACTTGACAACGATATTCCTCCTTCTGGGAATGATGCTTCTAGCGCAGTACTTCGAGAGGGAGCAATTACTAATGAACGTGTTGCGCCGATTCCTCAAGCCGCACTTCACATTTGCTAATTATATATGGAGAGTTTGTCTAATATCTTTCGTCCTCTCTGCACTTTTCACAAATGATGCCAGTTGTGCTATACTTACTCCACTACTATTAAAGGTATGGGAAGTTCATGAGAGGCCCATGACTGAGATCGAGTGCATTTTGTTAGGGATAGCTACCTCCTCAAACATAGGAAGCGTCATAACTATATTCGGCAATCCGCAAATGGCACTAATAGCTGCAAAAACGAACACTCATCCCTTTACGAATAGCAGACTTGATCTCCGGAGATCACTTTTGTACTTAGGGCCACCTGCCCTTGTGATCTTCGTTTTCAACATTCTTTTCCTTCTGTTACATCATCGAATCAGGACACAAAACATTGAGAAATCCAAACTCATTTCAGAGAATTCCCACAGTGAGCAGGAGATGGCTGGACTGACTGCCTGCAAGGAGAATCACGGGCACTTACAAGTGAACGGAACATTGAAATACGATAGGGACGATTTTCTGTATGAAGGAGTTATTAGTGATAACAGGACCGTGCCTTGCCAGCTTGAGACCATTCACGAGGATGAGGTCCTTGAGATCACCAGTGCACGCAGTGATGGAAACATAGATGTTCAAGCGACCGACTCGGAGAACATCACCTCGGACACCACTACCGAGGATGATGAAGAATTCGAAGATGACCCCATAGAAGAGAATCATGGCAATAACTTGAAACAGAGAACGCTTGGTGAGGCAAACTCCCTGTCTCTTGATATTGAGTACAAACCCAGTGCTCTTCAACAGTCAAATGTCGGTCTTGGTGACAGCACCTCATCCTTGCCCAGGTCTTTTGAAGAACACAGCTTGAGGCTTTCAGAGCGTTTAGGGATTTACCGTTCGATCGGAGCATTTTCAGCTGCCGAATTTCTACCACCGGAGGCAGGGTGCCCCTTGCCCCATGGTGTCAGCAGTGAGACAGTCTTTGCGCCTAGTGATTCCATCCCCTTTCACGTATTTATTACGCTGATGCTTGTTGCAGTAATAGCCCTCTTTCTCGCATCAGGCGATAAAGTTGTATTTGACATGGGTAAGTTTTCTGTTTACTTCTTGAAATATTGTGAAATGTAAATTTTTCTGTGCACTCAACTGCTATCATCTTTTGCTATCATCCCACCACCGCTCAATGTGTGTATGTTAGATAATGAATGTGATAATTAATGTACGGCATTCATATTCTTATGGCTATCAATGTTACAATGAACTGCTGGCTTGTCATTCATCATCGCCACGCTCTCGCAACAATGCATGCATGTAAATGATATTAACTTGTTTTTGAATCCTTACTGCTTATTAGATAAACCCTGATTTAAATGCAGTATCAGTGGTGATCTAACAAACTCAATATGAATTAATCACATTTAAAGTACTAATCACTATATAACGATTTGGTGTTATGAATGCATTGCTTTTAAAGTTGGTCTAAACATGAAAGGTAGGAGGAGTTATGAAAACTTTAAGAATTTTATATATTTTTATAATATTATATATTGCAAACTGATGTCAGACAAGGGACCATCTGTAGCAGCTGTGTTTTTATAATACCTATATCACTATGACATGCTGAATTTATAAGATTCAATATCCCTTATTGCAGTAAATTACCTCCTTCATAGAAGTGCTATCATCCAACAAACGTAGAGTTGTGACTACACTTTTAGCAATAGATATTTGGAGTAATATAATATGAACATTATGATATGAATATTTTAGAATAGTATGATATTAATACAATATTAGGAACGTGAACGGGGTGATTCTTTTAGGACAGTGTCTGTCGCCATTTTGGTACACATATAGTAATCCTGGTTATTCTAAGATCCTATATACCAAATCATTTAGCAAAAATGTACTAAGAAATAACTTGATTACGGTCTCTTTGATGTCCTTGCATGCTCAACTCTATTTTATCAGAAACGCATTCCATCACCCTATGCATTAAGTTTTGCTCGCTTTGCGTAAATTCTCCAGGGGGTCTGTGGGAAAAGGCATGTATTTCCCCTGATTTAATTTGTGATGGTCCCTTCGGCTCTGACATTGGACAGCAAGCTCTTCATGTGACTGTGGAATAGGGGTGAAATCTTGTGACTAGCTAAGTGTATTGGCGTATACCAATGGTGTCAAAAGGCAGTTGAATGGTTTGAAATTCTCATTAATTCTTTCGCCAGCGAGAAAATATTTCAATAGTGAACAATGATTAACTATTGACATGGAGTATATAACATGAACTTCTAATCACCAAGCACACCATGTCTGGCCTGGAATTCCTGTTCTACAGTCACATGGATAATGGACCTGGGTCAGTTAGGCTTCGATTGCCCTGGGCTTCCTAGCTGCCTATTGGGCCTCATCTAGCGGTCCCTATGCTTTGCCATTTCCCCAAGTTATGGAGTCTGGTTAGTCTCCTAGGCACTTATGATCAAGTTAGTCAAGATGGGCGTTCTGTTAATGATGGTGCAGAGAGAACACGGGGCAAAGGAATATTGTGATTCTATGTTTACAGAATATTGTGATCATAGGCTTAAGAAAGGCTCTATAAGATATGGTACAGTATTTAGGCCTTGCTGGCGTACTTTCCTGTAATTGATAAGTTCCGACCAGTCATAATTTCTTTATGTTACTTACGGTGCGCGAGCGGGGGGGGGGGGGGGGGGCAGGGGTACTTTTGGTAGCTCCTAAAACCAGCCGAATGACACTTTATGCATTAATGCGATTTTTTCAAATACATTTTAGTGCTGACATTTTGCTTATGATGAACTGAATAAAAGTTTGGCCATGTTCCCCATTTCCACAGGAAATTGTTAAACCTGTTAATTACAAACTGTTATCCACATCATAATTACCGTCTATCACCTCCGTTTAAAAAGTAAAACCAATCCATGATTGAAGGTTGAAGGTCGTTTTATTTACCTTCCAAATGACAACCAGAGCTGTAGGCAGGTCTATTAGACATTTTTGCTTCCCCGCATGGGTGGCGCTGAGTCTACTTCATAGAATTTCTCCATAGCCCCAGAAGCTGGGCAATTTGTGTTTTTCTCACTCGATATTTCAGCGTTTGGTGGATATGTTAGAAGGGTGGGACTAGGACTAGGTTTGGAACCCCGGGTGCTAATGGGATTCCATATCCCGTATATATATGCACATTCTTCTTAACATATGTTAACCCAAGATCATGTTTATTTTTGTTGTTGATTATTCTCCTATATTCGTATGATTCGTGACGAGAGATCTGTAGTACTGATTATCATTATCATCATCACTATTCATAACTTATCTTTATCATTGTTAACAAACTGTGTATATGTATACTTGAAGTGATTTAAAATCCATTAAAATAATATAATTTAAGACAAAACATACTGAAAAAGAAATCTGATTCATCAATAAGGTATAAATCTGTATAAATGTACACAAGAACCAAAAGAATGGGACTAGATAATGTATCATGATGTATTATTAACAAACAAAATGTAGGCTACAAAATAGGTAGTGTCACGGGATACTGATGAAAACATGGACAAATCCAGGAGTTACCTGTGTGAAAAGAATAAATAAAAACGTATTCAAATCAAATCAAACTATTTTAAAATAGAAAAGTATTGCCCCCCCCCCCCCGCCCGCCACACACACACTTAAACACTCAGCCGTCTTTGCGATTCTCTTTTTCCTAAACATAGATTATATACATAACTTGACATTTGTCTATTTATTATAATTGTCCATTAATTGCTCATGTATACATACTAGTTTGCAGCTACTCGACTTACGTTTTAATTCCTACTGGGGCAGCCCACCCCCACCCCCCACCCGACCCGACCCCCCATATACCCCGGTCTGGTTCCACTACTGATTTCTTCTTTATCATTGATGCGCTGACGCTCCCTCCATAAGGCTCCTTCGAAATTATACAATCCGGGTAAGCAAGAACATCTCTACCCCATGCAGTTAAACATTAAACCATGTTATTGATTTTTTCCCTACCAAGACCGAAGAAAAATTCTTGAAAATGAAGTCCACCGATGGACCGACCCTTTAGTTTGGCAGATAATGACATCCTTTCACAGTATTTGCATTAAAATAATATAATGACGCACGATCTCTTTAAATAATCCCAGGAATGGGCGTGTTGGGTCAGCTTTCCGTTATATCTGTATAGATAATCCATTTTACAAATTTAAAAAAAAACGATCATGGCCGGACAGTCGTGGGAAAGCAATTTACTTTCAGAATACGCCAAAATAAAATAAAAATGAAAAAAGAGGACCATTTGGTCTTCGTGCATCTGGAATTCCATCAATGTTGGTTGAGGAATAAGAGAGATGTTACATACATCGTCCCCTGTGCCTCATGGAATTACAAATGAAGTTTTGTTTTACTGAATTTATATCTGCTTCTATATTTTCACAGTTCTCCTTTTACAGGCCCTGCTCCCTCCATCTTTGCTCTGTACAAATGCTATTATGCGTTACCCACCTTCTCTGGCTTTGTATATACTTCGCCATAAATAAGGAACAGTGATGTGTTTACCTAGAGCATTGGGAGTCAGACCCATCCCACAGGCTCGCTTCAACATTTTAGATGCGCGGCCGCATTGCCCAATGTGTATTTATATATTGACAATGTTAAGAGGTAACACTTGTACCACATTTCGTCCTACCTTTTTTTAAGCCAGCAGAAGCACTCCTAAAGGGGCCTTGATCTGTAAATCATCCTCCCATATGCAGCTGAATAATTATTATACTTAGAGTATGCGTATCACACACTTCATGCCTTTTTCATATGTAGAATTACAGCCCCTGGAAAGTATAGTTATAGAATGTCCTTATATATATTCCTGCATTATAAATTATGTGTATAAATACATACATGCAATCTCCTATTCTATATTTGAATACCATAACTTACTTTTCCATCGCATC
Organism: Sthenelais limicola; assembly: GCA_942159475.1. Classification (NCBI taxonomy): domain Eukaryota; kingdom Metazoa; phylum Annelida; class Polychaeta; order Phyllodocida; family Sigalionidae; genus Sthenelais; species Sthenelais limicola. Next base: position 114,850,443 of record OW804096.1, read on the forward strand.
CCAGGTGTTCCTATATGAGGGTGTAAACTATATCAATTGAAAGCATATTGTTAATTTCCGACATTTCTTTTTCATTGTTTTAGGTTTGGTGCCCATGGGTGCAGCAGTGCTGTGTGTAACAGCCGACGCTATCATTAACCGTCAAACAGCCTTCGTTATTTTCCGGCGGGTTGACTGGTCAATCCTGATGATGTTCTTCGGTATGTTCATATACATGCATGGACTCAATGCCACACGCCTACCACGATATGGATGGAAAAAGCTTGGTCTGGCTACACCCGGCAAATTGTCCTCGCAAAAAATTGTTGTTCTCTCGACGTTCATACTTATCGGCTCCAATATCTTCAGCAACGTACCTTTAACAATGATAGTATTGGAGCAGTTGGTACCGTGCAAGGACCAATTTGAACTAGTTGTCTATCTAGCCTGGATGGCCACCATTGCTGGGAATCTGACGTTATTCGGATCGGTGGCTAATTTGATAGTTGCCCAAAAAGGGCAACAGACAGTTAAATACAGATTGACATTCTTCGGCTATTTGCGCTTTGGTTTCTTCACCACATTGTTCAACTGTGTCTTGGGAATGTTGCTACTAAATGGGCTCCTCAGGATTCGCTAGATGGAAGATATGACTGGTGCTGGACACTATTCTTCGCATATCGTTTTAATTACGTGCATAAAATTGATTTAGGGTGAAATAAAGAATCGCCAAAGATTTCGAGTGATATCAAACGGTCTCTATTAGGTTTTAACTACTCCCTGTACAGCATTTGCGTTTCCGACTGATCCATTCTACATAATATTATATGTAATTGAAATATTCTGTCATCTCTTTGGATTCCGCGATTCTAATTTTAAATTCGCAGTACATGTAAATACAGAGTCCTTTAAATTTTACTTTACTGGTAGAATTGTGTTAATACAAAGTTTATTAACACTGGAATCATAATTAGTGTAGATGTGGGATATAATTTCTGATAACAAAATTATAAATGTGTCTCTTATTCAAGGCCCAGATTGCTTGTGGGTAAATGTAGGAATTGGATGAATCGGAAATTAAATCATGTTATTTTGGGATAGCAATATAGGCTTTGGCCAATGTGTTCTAAGATGGAAGTGATTTCAAATCAACAAAGATCGAATTAGGTTCAAACTTACTCACAGCTAGACTAGCACCCTCAGTCCATCTCAACTGGCGCATCAGACATCCCTGTACATTTGGGAACATCAATTGTAAATAATTGCGCTTCCTGGTAATAGGCATGTCTTGGCTTTAATTCCTCCAGGGGGGGGGGACAATAGTGACCTCTAATATCATAGACCCGGTTTTAAACAATTGAAATCAAAGACTTGCACAAGTCTGATTCACAACTTCGAATGTGGAAAACTTTGGATGTATGTTCTCTCCACCTACCTCCATCCAACGAGAGTCTATAGACTCTCGTTGCTTCATCCAAAGCCTTGGCCTGGGTAACGTCTCTGAGTTATGTTGCACAGTTGGACTTTTTTGTTGCGCCTGTATTCATACAGTGTTTCATGCCCTATCGTGTCACTTGTGATTAATTTATGAGTACAACTTAGGACCCGTCTTGCTAGCTTGATTGGAAATGGCTTATATTGAGTCAGGGCTGTCAAGCAGCAGTCGCAATGGTGTGAGATATGCCCTCGGGGAACAAGGCATCAAATCCTGTTTCAGCCATATTCAAGCACCTTAGCATCCTACCAGTAATTCCGAGCGTATAAAAGAGATACCTGCAGTAGGGCTTCCAAAACTGCGGACACTGCAGTCAATTTAAATACACCCTGACTGACCTTTTAACCTACCGGCAGTTTTGATTTTCTCCTAATTTGGCAGTGTTTTTTTATTTATTAGAAAACGAGATATTGATCTAACTCTTGGTGCCCATGAACACTATTCATTCTGTGCTACTTTGAAAGCAAAAGAAGTCGCTGAATTCACTGGGTTTGCGATAATACGACATGGGGTTTCTTGGTAACAACCAATTTCTTCGATCTATAATTATACATGTTCTCGAAACAGAAGTAGTGTTGTGATTTTGAACAGTATACAATGCAGATATTGGACAACGTAATATTGCATGTACTTACAAAAGCAATTTATAAGAAAGCAATTATCAAAGGAAAAGTTCGAACCCCACATTTCATAGATGGCATGTTATAATAAAATAGGGTGTTCTGAACACGATCAATGAAAAGTCATGTATATATTTATGATGACCTTAAGGTTTTCCGGTGCTTAATCTTGACGATGTACAATCTATGTAATAATGTCGACATATTTATCATAGGAAGATTGATATCTTTAATACAAATCTTAAGTTGTATTCCACAGGATGACACAACGCTGATTTGAAACGAGAACTTTAATCTACCGTATGTGAAATCAATTATATTGTTGGCATTATTTTTTTTGTAAAAATTCACACGTTTATGACCTGTTGTAGTTCTACGAATTTCAAAGGGAAATTCAACCTATGATGTCGGAAATCCAATGTTAAGTATTATTAATCATTACCCATGTGTGAGAGACTGGCATGCACGTTGGTGTTGTCTGAGCTAAGACGCGAGTTATTAAATTGACAGGGAGGGAAATTCAAGCTTTCATCTTGCAGCAAAGTAGGCCTAGCTTATACAGCTTATACGATCGGTCCAATTATTCGAAACTAATTTGACCGTTATGTATACCTTTCTTGTAATAAATAATTGCCTGTATTATTTAAGTTTGATTTACTTTGAACAATTCATTTACATAATTTACATTTCTTTGCAACAGCTTCCCGAAATATGCATGTAGTATTTTCCTTCTGTTTAGTTTATTCATTACTGTGGTAATCTGAAGAAACTATATCGCGATCATGGTAATTGCAACGCATCCGCTTTGTTTAAGCATTTTAGTATAATGATTCTACCTCATGACAATATGTATAGGAAATACTTGCCCACTTCTGAATTGGTGAATTTTTCTCACAGGTCCCTGTATCATTATGTTCTACATTGTTGTTCAAAGCTATAGTTTGAAATTCTACATTGTTCTGATAACGGAAATTTTACGTATATTGACAAATTTGGACACGAGATCATTCTTGGTTCATTATCATTCGTACCGATTTAGGACGAATATCTATAAACGTGTTTTAGTCCCAGTCTACGTGTTTTGCATTGGATGGAATGATGCTTGCAACCAAAATGTTCTTTTTAAAATAATAATTATTGTTATACTTTTCATGTTCATGATTCACCTATGAGTATTATTCTGCTCAGTATTTTGTTAACCCGGCTATGGGCAGCCTGATCATTGACAAGTTTGCTTTATATATATGGTACCACTAATGTTGTAAGTTTGGCATATGTGATGTAGACTTTTCAGATAAAAAAAACATTCATGTGAATCATGCACTAAATTATTAATGGCTGATGGTAGAATTGTATTCCTTCACCCAAATTTTGAATGATTTATGTTTATGGTGAAAAATAAATGACATCAAGATTATTGACAATTGAAAAATGCATAAATGCTTGCAACCCATGGGTTTCTCGTTCATTGTGCCAATATAATGCTCCAAAATCCTATTAAAACTATGAAAATACACGAGCAATTTCCACTTTAAAACGCGTTGTTCTAACGTTATAGATTATTCTTTTGTTTTTCCAGTAATGTAGTTAGCTCGATCATGGATACCCCTATTGTGCAAGCAACTTTTCCATAATCACAATTAACTTCTTACTAGCAAATACCCGTGTTACGGTATCCTTTTCCAACTTCTTTCTCTATCTTCTTATACCCTTTGATATACATGTATGTCTCAAATGGAATCCTTTATAGATGTTACCGGTCACTGTTCATCAACAGAGAAATTGAGACAGGTTCATAGGACTGTTCAAAATTATGATCTCTGAAAAGTGGAAAACTTGAGTACTCATTTTAGAAAGCTTTTAAGCCCATTTTGGCCATAATTCCATTCCTTTCTTTCTCTCTCTCCTTCTCCTGTCTTTTCCCTCCCTCTGTATCTCCTCCCCCTCTCTCTACCTCCTTCCCCTCTCACACTCTAGATCTACATCCCCCACCTCTCTCTCCTCCCTCTCTCATCGCCATGGTTGATTGAACTCTGTTGCTTTGACAACACGTTCAGACTAAATTCGGTTCTTTCTCATAAGCATCGTTGAACCTATTTGACTCGCGTTCACTGGTTGTCCAGCTACTGCTTTCTTATGGAAAGTCGCCCGTAAACAGGTGGGAGTAAAAGAAGTGGGTGTAAATTTAATTTGAAACCCTTATTAAACCATTACTCTAGGAAATCGCTCATAAAACATAGTGGAACGGGTTCCAACTATGCCAAAGCATGTCAACCACAGACTTTATGGCAATCCCTCCAGCAGTTTCAGAGGAGATGCGGAGAATTACTCTTTTCTCTTACAGAATTAATATTATAGATACTAATAGGCCACTTCACATATTCGGCCATCAGTGAGTGCAGAATCAATCTCTATCTTTGTGCGCATGCACAACTCATTAGAGTCACGTCCATTGGCATACAGAAGACACCTTGCCCCTCACACCAAGCCCGTCGGCCCACGCAGCAACCCTGTGCCAACTTGTTTTTGTTGATACACTCTGATAAAAGTTGCTATATTGTAAGATTCAGCAGATGAATTCACCTGGGATTTGGCATGAATAATCTTAACATATTTTTCGATAATTTGTCGGGCACAGAGCAAAGATTATTGCTGCATGGTACAAGTGGGCAAAGTTTGACGCCTATAGTGGAGGTATCAGAGCCTTGGAATATTGCCTGCCTTGACCAAAAGTGACTGACCCGCCCTCTAGAGGCGGGATAAGCCTACCTCCAAAATTTGTAACGTCACCCAACCCATCAGTGTCCACTCCCATCTAGACACAACCCTCATATATGGCCCTGTTTTCAATGTTTTCCAATGTAAGTTGTGACCTGTAATTCATCTGAAAGAAACTTGACTTAGTTAGCTGCCCTTTTGCCTGGAAAAAGTACTGCATTTATGGTCCAGGGGCCCGTTTCATAGGTAGTAATGATAATTAACGATATATCACTATTTATCGTTAAGATCGGTAACGATATTTTAAAAATTGCGATAGAAATAGCGATATATCGTTAAACCGTTTCATAGGTCGTTAAAATAAAATATCCTTCGTTAAGGATCGTTAGACATCGTTATTGCTGGTTACTCATCGCTATCTCTGGTTAACCATCATTGAGCCTATTCGTTACAGATCGCTATGGATCGCTACCATCCGCTATATTTTTGCAACCATTTTCCGCAAGATGACTTGATTTTTAGTACATAGAATTGTTATAGAACACATATCCTACTTTTACCTATATATAGCTTACCCCTCTCCCTACCCGGACGCTACTCATAGGCCTATACATCATATACACCTGTACAAGTACACGCCTCATTCAGTGAGGGAGAATACATATAGGTAAATGGCCCCACTGATATTGATGAAAATATACATATATAGATCGCCGTTTCCGCTTATATGGGTAAGATTTTCAGAAAATGTACAATTGGCAGCTTTACACATTTAATAAATTCTGCTAAATTTGGCTGAAAAATGGAGAATACCGGGTATATCTGAGTATATTTGATATCACATTGATTTAAAGTATCTGTTTTGTTATGTTAAACTGCTTTTTGAAGCTCATTTATGTCTTAAATGAGGGTTATTTGAGTGGATTGGTGAAGGCGAATAGTACATTTTCAGAAAATCTGACCCATATATGACGTATCTATGGGTGCGGGGTGGGGGGGGGGGGGCGTCATCATGTACATCATGTAAGGATATCAATATAAATATATATATATAATCATACAATTCTATACCTACCAAGAGACTGTTTTGGTGAATATTTATGTAGAGTAGTTGAGCAATTGTTCCTCGGATTGTTTTCATATATTTAGGCAATTGTGAACGATGTATTGGTCTAAAACTTATCACCCATGTGTTGCCCCTAATGCTTCTGTGGAAACTTTCACCTCATTCATCCCCTTTCTTATAATTAATTACTGGTACTGGATGTTTTGGAGGAGGCTACTGGAGGGATTACTGGAGGGGGTTACTGGAGGGGGTTACTGGAGGAGTTAATGGAGGAGCCTACTGGAGGGGTTTACTGGAGGAGGTTACTGAAGCAGGTTACTGGAGGAGTTTAGTGGAGGGGGTTACTGGAGGTTACTGGAGGAGTTTAGTGGAGGGGGTTACTGGAGGAGTTTAGTGGAGGGGGTTACTGGAGGAGCCTACTGGAGGAGGTTAATGGAGGAGCCTACTGGAGGGGGTTACTGGAGGAGGTTACTGGAGGGGGTTACTGGAGGTTACTGGAGGAGCCTACTGGAGTAGGTTACTGGAGGAGGTTACTGGAGGAGTCTACTGGAGGAGCCTACTGGAGGGGCTTACTGGAGGAGGTTAATGGAAGAGGTTACTGGAGGAGCCTAGTGGAGAAGGTTACTGGAGGGGGTTACTGGAGGGGGTTACTGGAGGAGGTTACTGGAGGAGGTTAGTAGAGGGTTTACTGGAGGAGGTTACTGAAGGAGGTTACTGGAGAAGGTTACTGGAGGTTACTGGAGCAGTTAATTACTGGGGGAGGTTAATTACTTGAGGAAGTATTGGAGGAGGCACAGCAGGATCATTTTCAGAAAGGATATTAGAGGAGTAACAGGTAGAATTTAAGGCGGTACAGGAGGAGAAAGTATGGGATGAGATGTATGATCATGTACAGGAGAAGGTACTGTAGTAGTACTGGCGGAGGTTACTGGAGGAGGTTATGGAGGCCCTGGAGGGGATACAGGAGGAGGTACTGGCGGAATATGGGAGTACTTTATGGGAGGACAATCATGTACATATGGGAGGACTTCATGGAAGGACAATCATGTACAGGATGGAATACTATACCTCCTCCTGTACCTCCTCCTGTTCATACCCCTGTACGTGTTTTTAGTTATTTTTTTTTATTTTTTTGTCAAATTTAATTGCTGTTTGATTTGGTTGGAGGCTGAATTTGGCCTAAATTCTTTCGAACACTAGAGAACATCAATAAACATCGCAAATTTCGAAGAAAATGTCTATACAAAAATATATAATCTAAGTATGCAGACTATGCACAATACTGCTGGGGATATAGTTTACATTACCCCTGAGAAGCATACAAGTTAAAGATGGGGCGCTTTGCCCCAATACATATTCATAGCAAAGAGCTTCTGCTCTTTGGTATAAATCAGGATTTATTCAGATCGGTTCATATTAAGTTAGGATATATAGGCTTTCTTTCCTTCTAAAATTAAGGTATTTGCCTTTTTTAGAATTACCATTAGCAATTGGCACGTTCATTATAACACAAAACACAGCTAGGACTAACAATTGCAATGGGCTATACACATTTTTAAACATCTAGGTATGAATATGTATACACATACGTGTATACATACATACATGTATACATAGCCTACATATACATGAGTAATTCCACCAATTGGTCGTCATTTGGCTGAAAATTCTTAATTTTTTAAAATTGTTAAGACATATTGCTGATAATATAGACGAAATTGGGAATGTTAATTATAAATATTGTAGTCAGGGCAGCTTGGTAGAGTCATTATTGAGAATTATGATGTAATTCATGGGTCTCGACATAAGGGTCATAACGCTTTTTAGTTAGTAGAAATATTCCAACTAGAAGAAAAGTTACAGCCCCAAAACGATTCAGTAATGGTAATGGTAATGGCAGCGGCAAGGGTCACAGGGCATTGATCCTCTGTCCATACACATGTGATGTTTTCCCCCCTCTAGAATTAAAAATATTAATGCTTTGGAGGACTGCATATGTGATGTGTTTCAGGAAAATGAGTCATAAGTCGCAAAAAATAGATTTTGAGATACTATTATATTTGAAAAGATGAGATCAAGCCGATTCCAATGATAGTAAAGAGTCTAATATAAGTATTTCTAGATTTTAAGTTTGATATTTTCGTTTTTGAAAAAAAAAGTTTCCAATATTTCTGGGGGTCACTAAACAGTAAAGTAACTAAATGTAGTCCATATGAGGACCTTTAAAACGAAAGGATATATTTAATACATAGATTGTCCTGAAATTTGATACATCGATTGACATAGGCCTAACTATAAGTGATAAACCCTCCAAAAATCAGAACATTCCAATAATGTGATCTTGTGAAAAAAACACTTTGAAAAATATGAATTTTGCGACTTATGACTCATTTTTCTGGAACACATCACATGTGTTCCAAATGCGGCATCAGTATATGAAAAATGCGCCAATTTCCCCCCCCCCCCATTTAAAGAGCAAAAATAATGATTTAATTAGCAAAAATGACGAAATTATATAAGATAAGTATTTAAAAGCATTTAGAATCATTTTAAAAATGTCTACGATGACGTCTTAGGTGACGAAAAAATTTGCGGAGACAAAAATATTCTCCGCAACTTTAGCGATAACTACCGATTTTTAATCACTATTTATCTCTATTTATCACTATTCATTGTTAAGATCGCTATCGTTACTACCTATGAAATGGTCGGAAAACATTCATGCACCCTCTACCTGTTGTCACTCACTCCCGCCATGTTTACATAGCTTCAACCACCCCTCACTCTACACTTATTAGCGACTTCCACCATGCATGTGGTTAGTAGGCTCACGCTTCCCTCCCTGCTCCCACAGTAGCGGTGACGGCGGTACTGTGGGGAGCAGGTATTACACAATAACATTAACAAGGAAAAGAGAGTCGAAGAAGCAGGGCGGGGTGGTGGGCAGTCATTAAAAGAGAGAAAAACAACAACTATTAGAACAAAATCCGAAAATAAAATAATATCCTGTAGGCCTATATCTAGCGGGCTAAATTTCTGGACCCCGAGCTAGTATTGAGGTCACCACAGTTGCTGCGAGAATGAATGAATTTGTGAAGTGCCCTATTACAGAATAATCTTCGCTTTTAAAAAATGATCAAGAGAAGATCAAGAGAAGTATAGGTTCGAACCTAAAGAAGGAATATATAATTTTTGTTCCTTTGGGAAATATTGAATGGCCCCCTAAAAGCAATAATCTTGTTTAGTATCGTATCAATATTAGAAAAGTTTAACAGGTTCTTATTTATCATTTTGCAAAGAATGGGATATTGAAATAGCCCATGCATATGCATCGAACTGCATGATGTGCACATGCATGGATTCTTCAAATTTGTGTGTAGGCTACTTTAATGGAGGTATACTGATATAGGCCTACTGGCCCTGTAACTAATTATGACATGCTCGATAACAAGTCATCGCCTGGCAGTGAAAGTCCACTCGCTGCGTTGGTGTGAAGTAGAGAATACGTGTAAAATAGCCAGAGTCGTAGGCCTACAAATATATATAGCGCGGCATTTAATTCATATAATTATATCGGGCACCGCTGGAAAACCTGGGATGCTGTCTTGATGAGTGCTGCCATCTTCCGTTTTGTTCTCTAACCGCCATGATGATACCCGCTCGTAGCTACACAGCGTTTCAGGATTGCGATATTTAACCTTTTCACCGTAAAACTAAAATATAGTGATTTGACAAGCAGTTCTCCTTTCACTGAGAGATCGTCTCGTCCGCGTCTCTTGACGCTTCCAATTAATAGTACCGATACGAGTTCTATTCATCATTTATTATATACCTCTTAGCGGGCTCTTAGCCCTCTAGCATAGCAAAATCGGAGCAAAATCTTCAAATATAGACTTAGGCTAAACCTGTGGTTTTGGTTTTGAATCGCCATATATATGCCCCTATGTATCTAAAAGTTAGGTAAAACCGAATCAAATTGTCATCGCACACATACATGATAAAAATATGTGTATTGCACCCGGGATTGCACCCCACTCATCACTCATATATGTGGAATGCGCATAAGCCTATAATAATCTTTACATGACAAAAAGTAATACGAACATATTTCTTTTTAGACCTCACTGGATAATGGGATTCATATAGCCTACGTAACATGTAGGGTATATATAGGCCCTATAGACCGTAATTGACGCTTTGTCGGGTCATTATTAACTAGGCCTACAATGGCACTACCATCTTAGAATAAGAATTAAGGTACCATTAAAATTAAAAGTAATCAACTTTAATTACTATTGCGTGTCAATCAAGGCAATTTAAAAGCTAAAGATGATGGTGCTCTGATCATGTTAGATGTATACCAGCTATAGCCTACTATACATGTATAGGCTACCTCTGAAAAAGATCTGACTCGCATCACGCAAATTTATACAAAATGAGTTGTAACTAAATACAGTACAGGCCATGATCGAGGCCATGCATAACCCTGGCTCAGTGCCTCCTTTAAAATTACTTGTCCCCCTAAAATAGTTGCTATTCCGAGCCAGATTCTTCACGCTTCTTGACATTGAATGAACGCATGGATTGAATGGACGCATGGGCTGCCTCTCAGTATCTCATATGCTCATAGTCATACACACAACTTGGGCAAAAGCAGTTTGAAAGCAGTCGGGCGTCTCCATAAAGGGTCTCGGTCACCAGCCAGAGTGGGAGTCCAAGGGTGTGATAATGCTCAAAGTCGGCACTCCCCAAAGGATCCAATAGCTAATTTTCAGGATAATGCTCTGAGTATAAGTAAGATATTCAGTAAGATAACCAACTGCACCCGTCTCAATCCATTTTAGAGGCAATCAGTAATCAGCGTTGGTTGAAAACAACCATACCTACGCAGCGGCAAGGGCAGCAGCCGGCAGAGGCAACAACATGGATACAGATTCATCTTGGATTGACTGGAGTCAAATCTTTGGTTCCCTCTCCCCTTTGCAATGGTGGTGGGTTGTGCAGGTTATACTAGTTGGATCTTCTCTACTTTCGCTTGTTGCTCAGGGGACACATTTGGAACTGAGGGCGGATCCTCCTGGACCAGGAGAAGAAGAGAAGAAGCCACGGTTTTACCAATTTCGTAAAAGGTAGGCCCCTAGAACGCAGATATAGGTCAGGGCAGGGAAGTAGGTCACACTCTATAGGACATCACATTGGTTTGGAAGCAGGCTATACATAGAAACCTCGAGAGTGATGCATTGCGATGCATTTATTTTTTGCTTCACTGGTTCTGTTTCTCGTTACCTAACAGCGTTTGCCCTATATACATGTATAAGATATTCAGTAAGATAATGTATAAGGTATTCAGTAAGATAACCAATATTTGTAGAGTGTTTTATACCTATTTTTGAAAATGACTTTTTCGCCAATTAAAGACCGTATTTTTCAATTCAATTCAAATCAATATCAATGCAGATTTTGATAAGCTTCGGAACCTGAGTTTCACAAATCTAATTTGTAAACGTTTCATATATTTTTTTTATTCCATTTTTTTTTAAAAATTCCATTTACAGGCCAAGTCATTAATTACAGAATGATAGTTACAAAAAAACGCGAATGTCGTTCGACGTCGTATTTCGAGCGCTGGGATTTTATTAGGCCTAAATCATTCAAACATGATGAACTGACGTTTCGGTCTAAATATCCAAAAGCCTCAATTGGTCAAAGTTACATAGGCTATATATGCCTGCACACCTCCCTCGGGGACCTCCCTCCAAAAATATGACTTTGAAAGTGTTCCAACCAAAAGAATGAATGTCCAGAGTAGTTTATTTGTCAAAGGGTATATGCATGAGAAATGATAAACTGGTCTTCTTGTTTCAAATTTATATGTTTTTCTTTCTTAAGCAAAAACTCCCTTTCATACTGAACTCTGACATATTTAGGGTGCAGGGTTATTACATGGTTGGCTTTCTCTGGAGCGTGTGGGTAACATGGAAGGTGTACAAGACATACTGCATTGGGGCACCTGTGGATTCTCGTCTTCAAAGTCTTCTTGAAATGGTTGCCACCCCAAAGAAGGTGTCAGTTGGTGAGTATTGATGTGAATGTATACGACTATGTACTATGAAGGGAAACTAGTATACGTCACAAACGGTATTAGAGTGTTAAAAGCTATTTGGGGAATTTGGAAGGAATGGAACAACAAATAATCAATCTGGTATACCTCATGTAATATACCTCCCTAATATAAGTAATCAACCTTTATTACTATCTCTAGTAAAAGATATACAGAGTGCTCAAGACTGAGGCAAAGACAGAGAAAGGGTGAGACAGGGAAAGAGGGGGAAAGAAAGGTCTGGATTGTGTGAACTAAAAGTAAAACTAGGAGTGTCCGTGATATTATTGTTTATACTATAGGGGCTAGTTAAATAAGGACTATCGTAATTTTGCATGCTATTACGTAACCAAGTGTGATATGGCCGGACTTTTGTGTATCTATGATGTATATTTTTTTAATTATATACTATCAAATCAAGGAAAATACCCCAATAATCACTACTCAACTCATAGTTATATTGGGAAAAAATCTAATCGAATTGATATACATAGATAAAATTCATGCCATAGAATGCTACTAATGGGGGATGAAAACCGAACAAAATGATATAATTATTAAGTTTAAATATATTGGCAGAATTTATGCTCATAACCTTGTTAAAGGCAAACGCCTTTCTAGTGGAAAATGAAAATAAATATCATTTTTCTGAAACTTTGGGATTTGATTCTTGAAGTGTTTCTGGTCATAAAAATGGAAAAAAAATCAAAGGTCACCTTACTCATTTTTTAATTACAGCCTTTCAAAGTTTGGTATCTTTCAAAATAACCAATGAGAGCCAAATGAGAATGGGGGCCTCATTTTGCAATCCCTCCCAATAATTCTATTCCTCTTTTTCATAGAATGCACGGTTATTTTTATTCCGAAAACCACAAACCTGTGATGCAAATTTTTAATTAGAATCTCGAAAAAACCCACTATTTTTCGCTATTTTTGTAAAAATAATTTTATTTTTTTCCAACCGAAAAAAAAGTCATTTTTCTCATTTGTTAGTATATTATTCTCTAGGTGTTTGTGGTCATAGAAAGGAAACAAAATCAATGGGTTATGGTGTTCATTTCTGAATTATTGGGCTTTGAAACATGGCTGACATACCAAAAATCTGTTGCTTTCAAAGTGTTTTACGTTTCCTAAACATGTCTATTTCAGACAGCTACAGTTATTTTGTTAACGCGATGACATACATTTTTTTCCCTATATATGTGTAGAATATTACCTGCACTATATATGTGTTATTCCCAAAACCGTGAAAGAAAAATGCATGATCATATAAGATCTCATTGTAAAATGACTGTCCACTGATAACTTATAATAATATTAATAGGGTTGAATTACTTCTAACAGAACATGTATAAGTTTTCTATTTTTGTTTTCTTTCATTGGTTTAGTACCTGTACCTTAGTATTTATAATAATATTGTTTCTATTCCATTTCCAGATTCCACCTGCGTGTTTCTTGCATCTACAGTTTTCATTCTGCATTTGGTGAAAAGACTCTACGAGTGTTTAACCGTGAGCATATTCTCTAGGCGGCAGCACCTAGGCCCCTTGGATCTATTCTGGTCATTTAGTTTCTACATTGCAGCAGCTGTCGCTCTCATAGCTGATGGGCCTGAGTTGATCCCTCAGACATGTAAGTAATGGTATAGTTGTAGGTCTTAGAAGTACTCTACATTGAGTAGCCATTCGAGATCTTACACACCTCCAATATTTGTGAAAGCATGCAGAAGAAATTTGAGAAATCAATATTCTTAATGTTACCTCACCTCGATCTTTGCCATGCTCGTATCATAAGAATTAGCCAGTTGCTTAAGTGTAGTGTTCAAAGTCGGTGAGATGATGGGGGAAATAATGTCAAGTTATGTCAATTTCGTTTTAGTTTTTAAATTTGAAATAAAATCGATATTTGACTGATTTTAAAGGGATTAATATTATGTAAAGTATTATGAATTTAAAGGGAAAATCTAGTAAAGAATTCAGCGCATCAGTGTAAAATTGGATAAATATGTGACCGATTTCCCCATTTCCCCAAGATTAATATTATAATGAGTTTGATTATTGAAGCATACAAAACACAACTCATAGTGCAGATGATTCTGACTTGTGATAATCGTTTCAAGTCATAATGTGAGTTGATTCACCCACTATAGTCCCATATATGGCTTGGACGCCCGCACTACGCTGGAATGAACACAGAACGGAGGAATGGCCTTGAAACCTTCATCAGGAGGTTTTATTATCACCATAAACAGTTACATATATAAAGAAAAAATTTATACGTGTGGCGTGGGCGGAGGAGCGGTTGAGAGTGGAAGGATAGGTGGGCGTGGAAGCATTGGGACTGTGACGTCATAGGTAAACACAGGGGCGACGTCATAAGCGGGACCAAGGGGGGCGTGGTTACCTAGGCGGCGTAGTTAAGGGCGTGACTTCTCCAATATAATCGGTGATGTTTTCACCTTCACAAACAAAGTATTGCAAATATTATCAGTGTATGGCAGTTTTGGAAATGTTAATGCAGCATTGCTAAATACTTTTCTAACTCAAGCTTTCTGTTCAAAATAGAAAGCAGATGGTTATGTATGAGTTATAAGGGATTTAAATGTGTAATAGTGATAAGGTATCTTTTATTTGCTCTTCAAAAGTTAGCTTTGTAGCATTAATTTGTTGCTGTTTCTTCCAGCCTGTTTGAGTCTCAGCCATCTTTCTTGGTACCATGGCATTGGGATCGGCCTGTATGTCTGGGCAAGTCTTCATCAAAATAAATGTCTAAAGATTTTAGCCAAACTCAGGAGAAATAGGGCAGGTATGTATTAATATTGGTTAACTTGTATCTACACCGCAACTGCATTAGCCCGTAACATATTTTACGTCTGGTAATATACAATACAGGTATAGTTAGCCTATGCTTTGGTTAATTATTGAGGGTTGAGGGTTGAACGACCATCAATGTGGAAAACTGAATATTGGAATTGCATTTTTTTTAATATTTCACTATATATTAGGATAAATTACTCCCCGTTGATGTATATACCACACGCTATTAGTATATATATGGGAGAGCGTAGTGCAATAGTCCCTCATACCACATTCTCATCAGGTTCTATCTATATATGCGCATTGGCATTGAAACAACGTATTGTAGAGTGTTTTACGTTTTGTGCATATATCCCACTACACTCTGGAGTTGTATATGGTACGGGGAAAAAGTGCGGCACTTACAAGTGCTGTTGTACTTTGTAGTGCCCGAAAGGGAAGAAACTCAAAATGTAGTATATAATTCCAAGTGAACCATGCCTAGAGGAATGTTTGCTGGGTTTACTTAAATTTTTTTTTAACTTAAATATGAACTTGATACTTAATTCACTCTTTGAAGGCGCCTATGACAGCGTGTCGGCTGACAGTATAAACTTTCTTAGTCGATTTTTTACACAGTGGTAGGGAGAATTGCCGATCAAGCAGATAATGCCAATCACAAAAGGTCTTAATCTAATCATGTTTCTGCACATTGTGCAGAAATATACATTGTTCTATCTCATATATAAAGCATATAATCAGGTAACTGACTCGTGGGTCTAACTGACTCGTGGGTCTTCGTCGCTTGGAATATTACACTCGTTCCAACCGCGTAATACTCTCAGCCGTTGGCTTCATGTGTTGCACGGTTGCAACTCAAGCTAATTCATACAATATTCCGGCTCCTTCAGGCCCACTCGTCTGTTACCATGTATGTCACTATAGCAGGTGGTGATTAAGTAGGTTCTCATTTTTCTCACTTTAGGTGGAAACAGTCAAACTTACAAAGTCTCTTTGACAAACAAAACTATAAATTTGGTCAATTAGTTGTAGGTGTGTCCTAGAAAATTTCAACAATCATACGTATTACATCAAACATCGCCTCAACCATTTTTAAGATGGCAGTCAAATGATATTAAAGCTTTCTTTATAGTTCGATGTTTAACACCACCTAGAGCTATATAGAGAGAGACAGAAGAATCGCGTACGTCAACTTCACTTGACCGTACACCAAGCTTTTAGTTTTATGCTTTCCTATCTGAAGACAGCCAGTTGGCACTCTATCCGCGGTCGTACCGAGAATTAATCTGTTCGCCTATGTTCCTAATTCATTGCTGGTATTCTTCATTTCCACAGGCCACATAGTGAGCACAGGCTATAAGGTACCCAAGGGCGACTGGTTTGACCTCGTCTCCTCTCCTCATTATTTCGCAGAAATACTCATTTACATCAGCATCGGCTTTCTCCTGGGCATGAGGAGTGTTACCTGGTGGTGGACGGTTGCATATGTTTTCACCAATCAATTCTTCCTCGCCTATAACACACATGTTTGGTACATTAAAAAGTTTGGACCTTTTGAAAACAACAGGAAAATAATTATACCATTTGTTGTATAAGTTTATTTATTAACATATATAAGAAATTATATTCATCACGTTGCACATCGATAAAGAAATCCAGTTTTAAAAATAGTCGCACAATTGTATTGTATAAACGGCGTGAATAAGTATTCGAACACTGGCAGAATAACTGCCATAGCTAATCTGTTTCGATGTATAATTGGCATAAGATATTAAAACAACAGTCAGAAGAATATGTGCACGCATTCTGTTCCAAAATAGATTTTTCTTGTCACGTTAGTTGTAGTAGAACTGGGTCAATTTACTGTAGTTCAAATTGCTGGATTATTTAATACATTAGACCCGTTGACTTCATGTACAAGGCATTGCTGGAATAAAGAGAATCTTAGAATAACAGCAATTGAAGCGTTATGAGAACAAGTAGGTCAACCAGCCGGTACCGAAGGCTTTTAATTTCCATTCTCTATACCTTGGTCGCATTTGCATATATTGACAAACTCCTTCTTTCCTTCACGATTCATTCTCGAAAACTACCTACCCCCATTCCAATTACGATTTTTGTCAGTTTATTCAGAAGATACTTTCACTTTCCCTAGAATGTATTTAATGCTATTCCATCTGACATCAGGACTTCGGTGTTTCTACTATATTCTATATAATGGTATTTTAGCATTGCAATTTATGTGACCGTCTCATTAACCCAGATCGACAACCAGCTATACAATAGGATTCCCACATGGATGGCCAAACTCCCCATAGTGGGAGTAGAAATTGTAGCTAGTGGGTGGGTAGAAATATAATTACCTTACATTTTGTCCATGTAACCTTTGTCTGAATGCAAACTCGGACTTCTCAGAAGGTCTCTTAATACGAAGTATAGTCTTGACGATAGGAGTAAGACCTTTATGCGAGTCATTTCGTATAGGAAATGTCCCAAAATGTTTCCTGCTCGATATCTGTTAGAAAGACTAAGCAGGCCTGGTCCTCAAATTCTACTCTGCATTTTACAGATGTTGGCTGTGTATGATACATCTTGACGATTCTGTTTTAAAGCGATTTATGTCTAGATAGGGTATCAGTGCATGAATCACAATTCATTAAGTCCCACAAAGATGGCTAATTATCATACCTGGGGATGAAATGACTAACTCTCATATGGGAATAATTAACTGGAGTAAAGTAGACAAGGCTAAACATTTGACGTTGCTCTTCAGGGCTTTCATGTCTCATGCCATAGTGTCCAAGTAGCGCAATCCTCCATTACCAACTCCGACACCAATGCTCACAGTAACTCTAGACTAGGCAATTGCTACACCTCATTACTCCAGCTCTCCGAATTGCCGAGGAAATTGCACGCAAAGCCTCTTCCAGCTGTTCCAACAGCTCAACTATACCATAGTGGTCCTTTAGACCAATGACAGTTGGTATTTTGTTCCTGGACAGATGTACAATGGAAGGCCAGAGTTTCATAATTATACATCCATATAAATGCATTGCTTAGAAGACAACATTTCATGCTTTTCAGAATTGGGGTCTGATAGGTCATGAGGCCAGGTCGGGTTCGTCCACCAATATGTAAGTGTTGTATTAAATTATATAAATTGTGTAATGATTAGATTATGTAATGAAGATATGAATCAGATCTTAAGCTTTCTCTGACTGGCTTTTATTAAGGGAATTTAACAGTCCGTCGTGCACAGGCAAGGTATAAAGGATAGTAGATAAGAGCAAAATAAAGAAAATAATAATATGTAATTTCCTTGTCACATACATGTCTCTTACTCTTCCCCTCTCTCGCTCTCACTCCCTCTCTCTCTCTCTCACTTCTATCACCTGTCTCCCTCCCTCTCTCTCTATCTCTCTCACTCCACTGTCTCTCCCCTTCGCTCACCTGTCTCTCACTTGTCTCTTGCCTTTCATCTTTTAGGCCCCCTGACCTGTCTCTCTCCCTCTCTCTCACTTGTCTCTTGCCCTCTCTCTCGCTTTTCTCACTTGTCTCTCTCCTTTTATCTTTCGGCCCCTGACCCCTCTCTCTCCCTCTCTCTCATTTCTCTCACCTGTCTCTTGCCCTCTCTCTCACTTCTCTCATCTGTATCAACCCCTCTCTCTCACTTCTCTCACTTGTCTTTCTCCCTCTCCCTCAGTCCTCTCACCTCTCTCTCACCCTCTCTCTCACTTGTCTCTCTTCCTCTCTCTCCTCTCTCTCCTCTCTCTTCCTCTGTCACCTCTCTCTCCCTCTCTCACTTCTCTCATCTGTCTCTCTCACTCTCTCACTTTTCTCTCTTCCCCTCTCTCACTTGTCTCTCTTCCCCTCTCTCACTTCTCTCATCTGTATCAACCCCTGTCTCCCACTTGTCTCTCTCCCTCTCTCAGTCCTCTCACCTGTCTCTCTCCCTCTCTCTCACTTGTCTCTCTTCCTTTCTCCCACTTATCTCATGTGTCTCTCTCACTTCTCTCATCTGTCGCTCTCACTTATCTCACCTGTCTCTCTCACTTCTCTCACCTGTCTCTCTTCCTCTGTCTCCCTCTCTCTCACTTCTCTCACCTGTCTCTCTCCCCCTCTCACTCACTTGTCCCTCTCCCTCTCTCCTCTAACCTGTCTCTCTCCCTCTCCCTCTTCTCTCCCATGTCTTTCTCCCTCTCAGTTGACAGAAGATAGTCACAGGTTAGAAATGAGAGGAGGAGAGTAAAAGAGACAGACAGTTGAGTGAAGATAGAGACGGAAATTATGAGTGCCACCATAAGTACTCTGATACTGCTATGAGTACCACCATGAGTACTCTGATTTGGTATAATGAATCCTATCAATACTCATGATCAATCACTTTAGTACTCCTGGTCAATCTCGTTAGTTCTCATGACCAATCCCTTTAGTACTCATGATCAATTCCTTTAGTACTCATGGTCAATCCCGTTACTACCCATGATAAATCAAGTTAGTACTCATGGTCAATCATGATAGTGCTCATGGTCAATCATATCAGCACTCATGGTCAACCACGTTAGTACTCATGGCCAATCACAAAGGTTGATGGTTTCCCAACAGCACTATAAATATATTGCACAATCAGCTTGCAATTCAGCATTGTTTTGTGCAGTAGAAATTGAAGATGGTCTTATATAATGTTCTGGTCAGACGCAACAACCAAGAATATTTGATGCTACTAAATCTTTCCTTTGTTGCATTGTACTCTATTGATTGGCCTGCTTAGGGTCCGCATTTTTACTATAAAAGCTTGAGATTGTTACTAGAGAGACAGAATAAACCTGGCTACGAAACTAGACAGTGGTTATCTTGATTCTACTGTGATTCTAAGTTGATTAATTCACTAAGAAACACCCTCACGGGTAATTGGCGATTCAGCTATATCAGGCGAGAAGCAACTAAGAGAGTAGACGAACGAATACATAATCTTTATTAGAGGCGAATCCAATACAGATGATATGTAGTAATACAAGTATCATGGCGTATTCTACATCTCCATCTCTTGAACACTGGTGGGACGACCAGCCCCAGGGGGAAGACCCCCTTCATCTAATGAGCCAGCGAACAAATGATAGGCGCAACCGTATCAATACATATACATATGTATTATGTATACACACATGTATGCATGTACATATATGTACATGTGTTATGATACATGTATACATTACCTAATTGGTATAACAGAGACTTGGTTGAACAACAGTAGCCCTGAGCGGTACATTTTTGGGCCACATTATTGTTAAAAAATGATAGGAAAATCTTAGGCCGAAAGGAAGATTTCGGACCCGATTTTAGCAGAACCTTGCCGAAAATTTCAGACTTATTATGAGTGCCACCATAATTACTCTGATACTACTACGAGTGCCACCATGAGTACTCTGATACTACTATAAGAGCCACCATGAGCACTCTGATACTTCTATGAGTGCCACCATGAGTACTCTGAAACTATTATGAGTACGCCGTTTACCCGCCGGGGTTGGTTATCCATGCGCAAGGTTCCATAGGTCTGGTTGGGCTACAATTTTGTGGACACCTCATAATAATATTATATTGGATCGGTAATATATTCCCCTTTGCATTCACTGTTAATGTGGGTAATAATTTTCATATCATTTCGATCGGCGAAATCCATCAGATCCATCGATTTTCACTAATAGGAAACGCCTATTAAAAAAATAAAGATGAAACTCAAACTTTTAAAATATAAAATATATAAGAAGGGTGCATATGTGCTATTCTATCTGTACCTTATTAAACTCGTTATGGATTCTGATCATGAATACAATGCATGTTTTTCTCCCACCAATTCTTCGTAGCTCGTTTCTTACATTATATTTATTTATTTATATCTTCATCTACATTTACTTATCTGTGACGTAACCACCTAGAACAATTTCTTTGTTGCCATTACAGTATAATATTATTTTACATATCTAACTTTAGTAAGAAATCCAGATAGAAAATATTGTCTGCCCACAATACTGTCTTTTAGGTATTATATTTTTTAAATGGGGTGATTAATATGTATTTATGCTCAGAGTATAGAGAAATGTGTTTGATAGTGACATCATGTTGATGCTAAATAAATAAGTGTGATAAAAATATCGATTCCAAAATATCTAATATCTGTATCTTAGAAAGATAGTTCTACTGCTATTTTTTTGGTTTTTACGACAACTTCTTTTATTCAATCTGTCAACAATGTCATCTTCTTCCGGGACAGCTATACATCAAGAACTACATATATGTCCCTCTTCTGCATCATGTTTGCTCAACAATTTTATATTTTTCTCTATTTTCATTCTTATGACATCAACACTAGAGTACAACAGGTGCACAATTTGCTCATATATATATCACAACACAACCATCCTTATGTATTACCTACTCATTTGTTTACCGATTTGAGGTGGGTAGGGTGTCGAAAGGTTACTTATTCTGATCTATTAGATCTGTCAGATCCGAGAATATTTTTCTCCACTTTCCAAGTTCTACTGCTATTTGACGTTTTTGACTTTTAACTATTTGATAACTTTACTGCTAATTAAAACAACCTTAAGTGTTGGTCAAAGTTCCAAATCTTAAAGGTTATGGGTGAAGTATTTTAGATAAATGTTTTAATGAGTAAGAAAGGAGAATGACCAAGATCAAACACTTCGGATTCAGTTAGTTTGGATTCAGATTCTGGTATTCATGAACTTTTGAGAAAGAGATTGCGAGACTTTAATTTAACTACGTGATGGACCACCATTAGATATGCAGACGATTTAATTGGCAAAAATCAAGTAAATTTTTCATAATTGCAAATGACTTTGTAGAGCGCATTTAAAGTATTTTCATTTTCAACCAAATCACGGAGAAATTATTCAGGACAAAAATAGCGATTAAAATTATTTACTGGCATATAGTTATATTTGTGTATTCCTCCTCCTGGAATGTGAATAATTCTTTTTGCACTTACAACACAGGGGAAACTAATCCCAGGGCCACCCAGTCGACGCTGATTAACCCTTCTGTCCTCTGTAAAGTAGATAAAGTGATTATCCCGTCACGAGGGAAAATCCATACAAAGCAGTTCAGTCGAAGATTGTCTAGTCCTTCTATCACGGCCTCGCCCGAAAACACCCCAGGATGATTGGATTTGAAGATTCTTTGATTTATTTTAATGAGTCGTGAAATATCATCTACTATGGTAGCTTTAGATAATACTGCCAATAATGAATGCAACTCACACATCAAGCTGTGGCATCTAGAATATTCGACTGGGCAGACAGCGATAAACTTCAATTTAATTCAATAGAACATATTATTTATTTGTACCTAAACGCACTGTATAAACATAGATCTAAAAAATAATTTCCAGATGTTCTAGTATGTTCCTAGACTAGATGAAAAAATAAAGCGAAGTAAGTTAGTTTGTAATTCAATTTTCTTTGCCGGAAATGTTTGCAAAATTATGTTTATTTATCAGACATTTTTATGAAACCAATGAGTTTGGAATTACTTTCGATCTTTGTTTTTTTGGTGCGCCAGAGGTAAAAAAAACCCAGCAAATTCTTCTGCCAAAATTCAGGCATGAATTATAGGATGTCAACATTTTGACGAGACAAAAAGAGAAGACGATATGAATAAACACAACCCACAAAAAAATGGTCAATGATCATTCGAGTGTATACTTCGATTTCCAATAGGTCAAACTATACAAGGATAGGCGGATTAAATATTAAAGGCAATATACTCACAAGAATATGTCCATTTCCTCCGATTTGTCGAGGACGAAAAGATTCAATAACTCAAAATATTTTCATTATTTTCCTTCAGAATGTATTGATCCCATGCAGAAACCTGGGGTTCCTAATTATTTAATTGTTTTAGCATTTGTACAAGGAAAAATAATTCATTGCCAGTAAAAGCCCTTTTTAGGACCAACAGATATGACCATCACTATAAAAATGCAAAATAAAAACAGGATCACAATAATTAGCATTCATTGTCAACACCATTGAGATGAACATACGGTATATATGTATATATGTCCAACGGCGATCCTGTCATGGAATAATGTATGAGTAGACAAGGTTGGCCAGAAACCTAGCAGAAAGCGAGGTTTATTTCACCATAAACATAATAATCATAATAATTGAGATAAGTTTTTTTCCTATAAGAAAATACACATCCGCACAATGCGGTAACAGGTGGAGAAGTGATTAGGAAGATCACCGGGAATATTTTCATCGATGGGTCGATTATATGTACGTATGATTCAATAAAATAAAAAAGTGTACCTTTTGGGGTTAATTCAAAGATGATGTATTTCTTTGCTACACACGTTAAATGCTGGTAGGTACACATTTCAATACAGTGCCAGAACTTTTGTACATTTGTGACAACTTTTGTGTCTATTAATGTAGGCCTATGGCATTGACCTTATATCCGAAGCGCTGAATTGAAACGAAACGGAAACCGCTAATCTTTACATCAAAGTCTTCCCCGGTTCTGTCTACGTCACCCCCACCCACCCACCCCAACCCCCATTTTGATTAGCTCATATTCCTTGTTATATATATATTCTCACACGATGAACTGGTTTTTAATATATTGTCGAGAGAGAGGTAGAGAGCTGTGACAGGCGTCCATGCAGCGATGTCTTCAAATCCGCACTATATAAGGTATAGATGACCTCATGCTAGGCTCTCAAGATAAATACTTGTCTGCAATCATACTATAATCTGGGATATGGAGGAATAAACTACCATCATCAATGTGGAGACTTTCCCATAAAGCTTTATACGGCTAGCGTATCAGAACTTTTCGAGCTTAAAAGTTTGTCCAAGCAAAATTACTAGATCGCTGTTTCATATATCACACTTTAGAGAACAAATTAAGTACTTGACTCTGTTCCGCTGCAAAGCATACGATTCCTGACACGTTCTGTTCGCATCGTAAAACTGTCTCATCTCATATCATAATTTCTCCCAGAAGAATATAAGAATAGCTCTTATCGTTGATACAAGAGAAGTAACGCTGAGCTATATTAGCACAGTCCTGCTTCAAGGAGATCTATAAGGTCCGTGAATACTTGCATTCAGTCAGAAAGACGCTTTTCTCTCACTGACTAGCATTCCCCACCCTCCCGTCGTGAAGGATATAGAATGGAACACCTTGTCCGACATTCCACTCTTTGAGCATACAATTGTTTGATGACAACTACTGGCAGTTAGTCAAAAGGTCATTGCAATGACTGACAGAATGACTGACAGGACTGACGTATTTATTGTTCGGACTTTTTTTATTCACTTACAGGCCAAGACATTTAACAAACAATATTCAAGTGTAATGACGTATTGTCCGCCATGGACGTGCTTCATACAGGCAACGCACGAAAAGCACCATATTATGGTCATGCGTAATTTACAATTGATTGTTTAAAATGTTTGTGGCCAATAAAAATATTTAAAAAAAAATACGGTGCCTATAAAAATGACAAACATACCTCTTAGGTAGATCTACATATAATGTGACAAGAATATTACCTCTTGTCGTATTAGCCAAAAACAAATAAGGCTTTTATTAAAAGAGAAATAAAATAAAGGACAACATTTCAGAAGACCAATATTTTTCAGAGAAATTGAGTTGGTGAATAGTTTGAATCCTCAGACTTCGTAACAGATGTGGTCTTGTAGGGTTGTCTTTGTATCCCTATGATTAATTACCACAGTACAGGTATCACTTAGCGATGTGCAATCAATGTTAGGATGTTAATCTAAATGAGGGATGTTGATCACTACCCTACCATAACTGTGAAAGATTGAACGCTTAGTAATTGTTATGAATGATTACATAGTTAATATAAACATAAACATGATTGCTCCCTCATTTCAATGACTCTATATGCGACATTGCCTTATTAGGCAAGCTTCTATTGAAAAATGGCTGCCATATCGAACGAAGATAGGATGAATTAATAAGCGAATCTAAGATGCTGCAAACTTAAATTATATTCATTTAACGCAATTAACTCTAGGTAAAATGGTAGACCGGTGTTATGAAGTCCACATTTGCAGCACTCACAGGACTGACTCGAGGTGGTCTATTCCAAGGCCGGTGCCTCTAGTGAGCATCTTAAAATAGATTACTGGGAGGGGACGGAACATCGATCTTTAAAAGAGTTACAGGGTATGGGGCGATCGGTTATGCATTGTTGACGGTCAAACCTCGCTAAATTCCAGAAAAGCGAGATCTAGTGCCGCCTTTTCGAATGTGGGATTTCCCTCAGTAAGACGGATTGAGTCGATTCTCCTCTCCCTGTCCCTTTTTCTTTACAAAGCCATACATCCCTCAATCTCCGACTATTTTACCCATGCCTGAATGTATACGAGTGCATGTGAGTTATACAATGGCACTTGCCTGCAAAATATATTATGTTTACTTCTTGATGAATGCATCAGTCAGTCCCAACCCTGAATTAACTTCATATAATACTCATGAATTAAATAAGATTCTAAATACTACCCTATCGGAAGTATAGTATAATATTATATGTATAGAACATCCTTAATACAAATCTAATATCAGAAGTCGTGTTTGCCCAAACTGTGATTCATTTTCACAGAAACACAAATACTGTCGATAAGAGAAATAGGAATTTTAAGCGCGGATACAAATTGTAAGTTTGCTTTAGATGGCTGAAGACATTTCAGTTGTATGTGCTACTGATTCCATGCGAATATTTGCACTTCTAGTCGAGGGGGAACTGGCCTGCATGTGGTATTTGCTCGGAGGTTCCTCTAATTCCCCGATAGGATTCCCGCCAGAAACATAGTACAAATGGGATTTCAAATTTCCAGTGACGTCTCCTCAGGCACTACCTCGAAATATTTACGACTTCAAGATGTCATTTCGATGAATCTCCTGAACAAGGTCATTAGTGAATGGTATTCATAAATCTGCGCTGTTACCCGGGAGGAGTTAGAAAACATCAAACATTATAACGCATTTAATAAGCAAAACTATTCGAACATTTCTTCTTTATTGCATTGTCTCAGTCATATGTCATGAACTTCTAAAACATTCCTGTGATTGGCACTAAGCATTATTGATAGAAATAAGAGAAATGTTGCAAGTGAGTGAGGAAATCGAGTTTCAAATACTAATGGTTGCCACAACCTGTCCATCATGTCTATTCGCATAATTAATTTACCAATAACTATCAATGTCCCTTTGCGGGTAAAAATCGGACGCGGGAATGTTATACGTTCGGGGGTTAGCTGGTATCTGGTGCTCATTCTGTTGCTTGTATGGAGTACTTCCATGCTGGTAGGCGAGCGCGAAGCTGACAGTACTCTTTTGATAGCCTCGGCTAATAATGAAACCTCTACCCCCACTTGTTAAAGAATTTTCAGATGGGTCGGCTGTAACCCTTCGCTGCAAATTATCCCATTACTGCTAGCTACTGCTGGTCCTGATTCTATACAACAAAACGCTGAGGATGGAAATAATCGATCGGATGTCCTCTGACAACATTTCCCACAAATGATTGTCTGGGTGAAGGGTAGAGGATGAAACAGATTTTGAATTGTGTTCTCTGATGGTGAGGATGGGTTATTCAGCAGAAATATGCACTCTCCATAATGTTCTCTCTGCCATGCTTTATAATTGCTTTAAACCCTGTCCTAATCACGCGAGTGCTTCAGCCATTGGCAGAACCAACATTCCCGTCTGCTTGCGCAAAGGACTGTTGGGCACATGACAAGTCAAAGCGGGCACACAGGGAGAGAGAGGGAGAGAGCCCCTAAGCCCGAGAACAGACTAGGTCCGCAGCGAAAGCGCTCCAGCCTGCATCCCCACAGCTAAAGCAGCAGAGAGCTGGTCCGCCGTTGAAGCCACCATCTAGCGGACATACCAACGCATGGAAGCCACATTGAGATTATAACCACCCGGAGCCGTTGCTACGCCACTCAAAGGACGGGGAGCATGCAGTGTTGATGGACGCACCAAATATCAGGAGTTAACGGAACATACCACTTTAAAAGTACAACCTGTGGGCGTTGAAAACCATCCAAACTACATTTACAGACGCTTAGAAGAGTACGAATACACAACACGTGAGCACTGATTCTTATTTCCTAATGATTTATACAGTGTCAAGCTATTAACGCGCTCTTCCACCCACTTATCCTAAAGGTATCTGCAAGGGTTATGGGGCGTGTAAGGCAGAAAGAGTTCCCTATTAGGGTAAGCTGGTTTAATTACACAAAGAACATCCTACATCTTTGAATCGTTCTTAGTTGAGGATACTGGTAGTATACATACAATATTCCTCCAAGGGATCTGAATTATCCTAATAAATATAAATAACATCTTATGTGATTACGTTATTAACGCATAGATTTAAATAGCCTTTAAATGAGGTGGGCATGGTCATTGAATGGCCATAGAAATCCGAATGACCGTGCATGGGCTGAGCATCAGCGATCACCACCCGAGGCAGTAAATGTATCATTTCCACAACTCCTGTATAAAATACCCATGGCGTTTTCCACTTTGTGCCACCCTCACAATCCCATTTAGTCGTAAAAACACGCTCCCACTCCTTCTCGGTTTACATACCCCGCAGGTCCCTAGAAACTGGAATCACTGAGTACAACTCCATACATGATTGGGATGAAGATATCTTCCCTCTTTCCCTTCGGAACAGGTTGCCCGAATCTTAATTTCCCGAGAACAGTTACCAACATGTTTATCCCTGTTCAGACGGTGTCTAAGTGGTTGGGCATGGCCAGGGAATGGAGATTGCTTCGATCTGTCTTCGATTCCGACAGCTCTCGTAAATGCACATCTCTGGGGACAATATAGATGTTCTTTGGAAAAAGAGGTTGCGGGATTTTCTCGCTTCTAACGGAAATCCGGGACATTGAACATTCAAAGGTTTAATTTAAATGGTATTAAACGATTAGGGCTTATTATTTCACTCAGCTTAGATTTCGATTTCAATTTTTCATACCTGCTAATATTTTCAATATTGGCTCTGAGACCTCAAACAAGTCCAACCCACGCCAAGGCGCTCACATTTTGGCGCAGTCAGGAGAAAACTCGCTCACACTCAATACACACGAAGTTTTCCTTTGAGAAAGGTTCCGCCTCTTGATCATGTGGAATCAATGGACCTCCACATTTTGGTGTGTTTAATGTGGTCGAGCATGTTATGAGAACGATAATTTCATTGTGACGTGGATGTCCCATTGTAAACGCTAATGCGGGAAGTTCTCAGAGGTGATGTAGTTGTATTTTCTAAGTATACATGTACATTATAGGAACCTTTCATGTATTTCTCAGATAATCTTTTGAAAATAGGTAATAAATATGTATGACAACTGCCTGCTTGGTCTATACCAAGAACATGCTGGGATGATATAATGGCTAACGTGTTACCCCTGCAGTCTCTAACAAATTCATCCAATTCCATTGGCGTATTTTCAAGGGGTTATATGTGATCTCAACAGCACTCATCTTTTTCGTGTTTCACACAGGTGAGCGGTGTCATACACATTAGCGACTCTTGCGCTGATACTTCCTGTGATCTGAAAGGTCAAGTAACACAAGAGCCAAGCAAAAGAAATTGAATTGTGCCCGATGACTTCAATTATATCGGTATCCGATCCCTTGCATGGCGTATGACAGCTCCGCCCAAAAGGTCAACTTCATGGCATTGATATGATCAAGATTGTTATAGCCTTTCAGAGACCAACATATCATAGTAAATGTTATTTATCTTTATATATGTGTCATTTCATATGAGAGTCTTCAAATAGAAGCCTGCCTGTTTACTTTACTTAGGATTTGAGACGTAAAACATGCATGTAACATAAGTCTATCATCGAAAGTATCATTAAAAGTAATTTTAGTAACCATGAATAAAAGGAAAGCTCTAGCTAAATTGCTTTGCGATTCCCTTTCGATGTTGAAAGTGTATAATGGGAATTAAATGCGGTTAATTGTTACTAACTATATGTATCTCCGTGTCAGTAGATAGTGGCGACGAAACCAATGTTGATTTGTGTTGGCCCAAGGACATTAGGACCTGAAAGAAGACAATTTAAGATTCAGAGATCACAGTTGTGATTATTATGAAATGTGCAAAATCCATATCCAAACGCTCAAATGATCAGTATTGAAATGAAATTATCTTAGCTGTTGATAATGTAAATAAATCATATCCCGGGGGCTGCGTGACCGTAGGTACACAGGTTTGGGCCCACTCCAACCAGCGATTCGACTCATTTTTACACTTAACTAGGCAATGTCACAGAAAGCTGTTACAATCATGCACGCGGACTTGATGCATGACTTCCGTTACGCGCTTTTCTTGGGCGTGGTAACGTGTTGGTAGTATCCGTTATGGGAGGCAAAATGAATATTTCATGTAAAGCAACATGTTGGAGTTGAACTGGAACAAAAAATTATACATGTTATTTTCTACTTTCAGCAAAGTAGCCAATCAATCCAATAGCAGAGATTTAATCGCATTTTAAACGGACGCCCGCACTAGACACGAACTAAATAATGTCACAATAATCTGCTTTCGAATAATGAGGTTTTACCCAATAACCCTCAAAATGGAGCCTTTGGATTTAAATAGGTTCAAGTAACATCACTGTAGCATAAACGTGAATGTGAGGCATGCATCTATCGATATAGCAGTAGGAAGAACATACTATTAATATATGTACACACCAAACGCACAGGGATGTTTTGCTGTCCAATTGTTCACATAATCACAGAAAGAGAGAGAGAGTGGGAGGTTCGGGAAAGGGTCGATGTTAGTTAACTTCCTTGCCGTTCTATGGTTAATTTGATCGTGTGCTCCCTTCGAGAATATTGCATTAAGATGAGATGTTTTGTGTAGGTCTCCAGCGGTTGGAACCCATTTTCATTCCACAGTTGACTCGGGACAGGCAGGGTAAAAAAGAAATCGATTTCCTTTTAAACAGACAATAAACTGCTACTAACCAAGGCTTTATTAAAAGAACAGATCAAGATAGGGACAAGGCGCCTCTCTCATTCTCAAGTAATTAAACTTCCCTAACAACTACGCATTATTTTTGTATTTTCAGGAAGATGGACTATTTCATGATAATATTTTAAGCAACAAGAGAATTAGAATTACGGGTGGTGATGATTTGGAATAGGAGAATCACGCAGATATTTTGAGAAGAATTTGCCTCTGAATAGACTTAATTGTTTAAAAAGTATTGCTTGATCCTGTAAGCGCAAATCGCTAGATAGCACTTGTGTATTAATCACTATATCTTATTCACCCCATACGTATCCCCGAACCACTGAAGAAGCTTGATGTTATTCAATGTTTCAATTTTCCCGCATGCGTTTCCTTCTGTATACAACTGCAATAAGTTGCGCCCAACTGCACGGTTCCTTGTGCAACCTTTCATCGCAAGCACACTGAGTAATCAATAATGATCTCTAATTTCTTTGAACCATGCCTTGATGATATTAGCACAGAAAGATATTTTGATAATATAACTTAAGCTACATAATATATATTAAATAAATATAGGAATTATAGATGTTATTTTTCAATGCCCCTAATTCATAATCATATCTATTCAAATTCAGTCCAAAGTCAGAAAAAGTACTGGCTGTGCAACCATATCCGGCAACGGATTAAGGTTCTTCTTTAACGTAGGCGTGTACATAGTCTTTGGATGATTCCTTCAATAGAAACCTGTGTAACCTCGAAGTCATTATGTACCCTGAGTTTCTATCTACCCCTCCTAGCTACTAGCCGATATTACACACTCGACAATAGAGCCTTGTTAATCTTGCGCGTGTTTATAGTTCATATCCTGTGAAGGTTGTTGGTTGCCAATCTTCCTGACTGCTGCCATGCTTGCACTGACATGGTTACCAAGGCAACACCTAATAATGCTTTCCTCTCCGGAACATACTGTCGTCGCTTATGTTGGTGGAAGATGTGGCCCATATGAGACCCCAAAAGGATCCATCCATATTCATCAGATTCCTTAATATTATCTATATATGAGAAGAGGCGGTTTCAGATTTACATTAACTTTACAAGAAGATTTTGGAAAAGGGATACCAGTCAGAAATGGGTAAGTAGTGGGGAATAACCTGCATTCTATGATTATATAATGGTTCTCGGAAAATTTGCACTTTATTGGTTTGGGAAAATAATATATCCATAAATCCTCTCTGGTCCATGTCTCAATAAATTCAGCATACCGTAACTACAAAGGACCATGTGGTGATAGCTCCTTTAGAGATAATAAGTGGCCTCAATGAGATGCAGCTTTTGTGATTTCAAATTAAGGCTAAATGAACGAATGGTTCTGAGTTTGTACTGTCCAGAATACGAAAAAAAGCATTATATAATGTTCTTGTGACCTGAAAACATTTTACATTAATTCTCCAATAGTTTTTGAAGGCAGATTCAGTCCATGCTTTTATTTAGATTATAGATAATTTCCTTTGACCTCAAAATGTTAAGAACGTTAAGAATTTTGTCAAATTCTTACAAAGTTAACCAAAGATTTCTAATTCGTTCCCTGAGTTGTATAATGGTAGTGAATCCTGTTCAGAAGCGCCGGGTCACGTTCCGGCAATTGCTCGAAAAAAGGCGAAGCAATTGCCCACAAAAGAGAGCCTGTAAAATAAACTCGACCTATACCCAAGGAGCAAGCAAACAATATACGAAGTCTATAGGCATACATTTCATTAATGGCGACAACGGTGGACGTGACCATCCATTTCGTTTCGTGGTCGAACCAAAGACAAAAGAATACCACCATGCGTGTGCAGAATGGGGAATGTCATGAGAAAAAGTTAATCTCTTGATACCTATTCCATATTTCTTGCCTTTGTGGATAATAATAGTATCCTCATCTACCAATGCTATATGCTGCTGAATGATCGCCTGCATCTATTTTACTAAAATTTCAACCCGCTCTATCTATCTATGTATCCAATGGATATAGGAATAAAAGACAAGACTAATTATCTAGTGTGTGGACGGCATGCACTGTAAGACCGAGCACTACTTAGAAGTGCATATTCTCTTTGTCTCATAGGGAAAAGAAACAATTCTTCTTTTATATCATCACCATTAGAAATGTTATTAAACGTATGATGTATTCATGTTGCCAAATTCGGCATGATGGGGATAGGGGGCGATATTAAAAGAAAGGTCAAACATTCTCCCATGCGTCTTCGCATGCATGGTTCTATCCACTGATTAAACGGGAATTTAGAGACGTTAATGAATCGCATTTGGTTCATTGAATGTATTCCTTGGTAAGATATTGGCGACGGCATACCTAACTGATGTAAAACCTCCCAATAATGAATGTCTATTCGATGACGCATGTTTTTTTTATCCCAGTCTCCCCCTAGGGATGCCTAGCGATCTGCTATACTACTCTAATACTTAATTTAGTTCATGAACGGTCGGTTTAAGAGCACGGTAAGGTGCCCCAGTGGGACTAACATTTACAGGTCATCGAGACAGCTAAAATGTAAAACCTGAGTGTTTTCGATTATTCTAAGTTCATCTTATATAATTTAGGTGTGGAAGTGACGGTGGGTAGTATACGTTGAACAATGAGAAGGGATCGAGTTGTCAGTAATAACCCCCCCCCCCCCCCTTGGTATTAATGAATACACATTATATCGCTATATATTTTGGGAAATACATCTACAATGATAAATAAAAAGTTTATAATTAATATTCTAAAATAGAATTCGATGAATAGTACATTGCATGGGCTTGAATGACGATGACATTTGGTGAGCAATTTCAGGAGAGGTGAGACGTGGCGTTGATAATAGTAGGATACACGGGGTAGTCAGCCTACGCAGTCTGACCTTGTCCAATCAATAGCCTGCCTTATCGACCTCCTCCAACCCACATGCTCCCAAAGGTATTTGGCGAAGAAAAGAGGAAGAAATATGCAAGCTGGTTGAAGTAAAAATATTTCAAATTCACTTAAGGACGATAAAAAGGACAATACTATATTGAATATTACTATGAATTATGAAAAAGGTTACAAATATTTTTCATGAGAAGGTAGAACATGGTTTCATTTGGAGATATAATTATGCGTGGGCATGCTTGTAATTGTTCGTTAACTGAGGTTTCATGGCAAGGCTTCACATCTGGCTATACACCCAGCGTGAGCTAGGCAAGAATTAGTCATGTCAAGCCGAATTCTAAGTTGCTTTCATGCCTAAGTCGCTTTCACTGCCTCAGAACGAATCTAACTTGATGAAAGAACGTTTTCTACTGTTGGGTGGCTATATTTTAAGTTGATGTCAGCACAGAGGAAAATATACCTTTCCTATGCAATGGGGCTTTTCAAGTCACACAGGACCACCTAAGGAATGTATTTCTTCATCAAAGGGCCTGTCAGAAAGTCCTTTTGCTTAAAATTAAGATACCGCCCATAATTTGTGCCATGGAAGTGATGGGTTGATGTGGTGTCGATTAATGGGGTCGTAGGCCTAGGTTTAATAGCCATTCTAATAGGAGAAGGTAATGATGAGATTGAAATGATATCTTTCTCATTAATCCATATATTTATGGGCTGTGAAATTGAAGGCTATTATTGTTATTTTGACGAAAGACTTTCGGTACAGTGTAGCATTAGGTTTCACATAGTTTTCATTAGTGAAAGCACTTATCAAGTTTGGGGATTCATTTTAGAGTTGCTGCTGCATCTATCGTATAGCGTTACCATCCCCACCTAATATATTATTATGAAACTGATATTCCCCTATATATGGATTCGTTCCCCTTCGCATAATCCAATAATAAAGTTGTTATTTCTGGTTGTTCACAAATACAGGTTTTGAGGAGAAGAATAAGGCTCATGAAATCGAGTGCAAACTGCAACGGATGCACAAACATCTGACATAATTTACTGTGGAATATGAAAGTTGCTTTCCTTTCTTCAGTAAAGGCATTTATCTTTGAACTTTCTCATGTAGCCAGACTAAATTGTTTTTCATACGTAATTTATTATATCAATGTGTTTCTCCAAAACCTCATCTCTTGCAACCAATCACTTCTACATCTACTTTAGGCTACGAATCCGCACACGCAGTCTTTCCACTACGAATACTAGGTAAGGATGACCCGATGGGTGTGTGTGTGTGTGGGGGGGGGGGGGTTGTAGTTATAATATCTGGTAATATAGGAACTTTATCAACACCAACGTGTTGATAAGCTCCTTAAAATAACTTGGTTTACGTAAGTTATGCATTTTACATGCTTATTAGACAGATTTTTACCATGCCATTCCTGCTAGTATTAATTGGGTTGATGGATGGCTTTAATGAAACAGTTAATATTCATTAAACCCAAGTATAGATAGATGGAGGGAGATGAAAACATCATCTGTATGGGTCGCCATGAATTGATTTTGGATCGCTGCATCATTTCCAGAACAACGCCCATTAGCAGCCCTTCGAGTTGCTATTATTTTTTACATAGACTTAGATCACGAACACAAAAACCTTGAGTACGTACTGTCTCTAATTATCCGGGTGTAATACCCAGTTGGCTTAGAGCAACCAGGCAATCAATCCATGTTTAAACCACACAGCCAAACCATCATTAAAATCCTGTTTTTAACAAGATTCCGGAGAACGCAAAAGCCATGCAATGGAATCATTTAAAGCGGGCTCCGATGGCCGCCATGGGTATAATAGCAGGCTTCTTTTAGATCATAATTCCCAAATGAAAACACGACTATTTAGAGGTTTTTGCATTGGCATTATTTCAAATATGATGTTGCAAGAAAGAGTTGCAATGTACATACTACACAGGATAGAAGAAATAAGAGCCATGTGCCCATGGGAAATCTAGCATTTCTTGCAAGCCTCTTCGGAAAAACTGATGGCATAGACGATAAGAGGCAATCCTTGGCTTTCACGTATTTAGTCTCATTTTGACAAAAGAGAAAACATTTTCTATGTAGATATTACGCAGAGAACCTCGGAACATCAATAAATTGCGAAAACCATGAGACAAATGCTTAACTTGACAAAGGGTTTTTCAAATCCTACTAGCTCATCCCTGTAGTTTATCAATATGTTCAGGGTCTACTCGAGGAAACGAGTGAGAAACTGTCCCCCCACTTCTTGACATGTTCCATCATGGCGACATTGCCAATTAATTAAAGATGCCATACACGCTTTGAAAAGGGGGAGAGGTAAGTAAATTCGCTAATGTCAATTATCTAATTACAAAGGACTATTTGTCAGACAACTTAGGTCCCCGTAGAGAGTCTTATTCCTATGTTAAAGAAGCTATAGCTTTATGCGTAGTCTATAGCCATGCTATGGGTGATTGAAAAGATGGATAGAGCTGCCTTAGGGAATTCCGAAACAGCACAAAGAACTCGCAGCTGGGATAACAACTGGCCCTTGTCATATTTATTGTGGATAGTATCAAAGACTTGGATAATCCGCATTGAGCAGGAAGCGTTTATATCGGTTGGCTGTGCTCTCACGTTGTAAGGAGTAGAGATAATTACATATCTGTAGATGCTTTGGATGCTTGTAGTGCACTGGATAAATGTAAATATTGGTTGGTATAAGGATGGGACCGGCGAGACATACTGGGTGGTCCACATAATATCTAGGGAAACCAGGATAGATATTTCAAAGTTCATACAAGGCACAAATCATAAGGAGATTTCCCAGATTACATGGCTGTATACTTGAATGTTTGACAAGGGTATTCTACTAGATTTACGAAAATGAATAACATTTCAAGAACAATATCTGATATAAAAGTGAAAGACCAGCTGTAAAACTAGACTAGAAGGAGCATGGTAAAATAGAAAATCAAATAGCTGTAAAGTGCAATTAGCATGGTTTTTAAGGAGGGACGTGACTGGTCATTAGGAATAAAAGTGCCTTTTTGTTAGAGACTGAGAAGATGGTATTTCCTCTTAGGTTTTAATTGGGTTACTAGCCCCTTGAATGCGTATTCCCTCTACAACTTTCACCGACATCATTCCTTCCTTTGTGAGCAGAAGCCATCAGCATCAAAGCGCGATATGTACATCATATATATATATGGACTGCCATTGGCTTGGGCGCTCACGTCCATTGGCAATCATCCTTGCTTTGTTGGAGTCAGAGATGTGTTTGTGGAAGCAATGGTGGCATTGCTGTATGCTATGATGGATTTACATTTGTCTCCCCCCTGTAAGCCACACATGTACATATATCGCCAATTGCGCGTGATGTGTTCCCTCTGTGAGCTCGACTTCTTCACGGAGAAAAGGATGGCATGTATTAATTTTGTTCAAAACGGTGGCTTATTTCTGACGAGGTGCTCAAGTATTGGCCTTGGAACAAAAGGGACACTTTTATGTTTAGGATAAGTCTTCTAATGAAGCCAAATAGCGGCGAAACGCGTAAGGATCGCATGATCGCCCAATAAATGTACAACTGAAAATTTAACACAATATGAAACACTGATATGAAATTGAAGTAAAATGCGTGTATAGAAATAAGCAAAGAATTACTTGAAATGCTAATACATTGAAATGCAATTATTAAATGGTAAGTAATTTGAACGACTTTTCGCGAGAGAAATCGCAGTGTTATCTTTGTATTTTAGGATAGACAACTCATAAAATGCAGTAAATAATGATGTCCAATGATGTCCTTGTATGAATTGTTATATGGCTTTAGTTTTAGGTAATCGTGCGAGTATGTGAGTTCATTGTCACATGTATGTCCTATCTATTCGGAACAGACATAGCCATGGACAATATGATAACCATCGCGTTCCATCTAACACGTCAGTACCAGAGGAATATCTAAGCCACAATCGTTTAACAAAGTCACACACGGGTTGCATCTGTTATTAGCTGATAGTATTAGCAAGCCAAGGATTAAATGGTGTGTATTTTGCTCATCGCTGTTTCAAAACTTACGTTAAAGTTGCATCATCAGATATCACGTTTCGTTGTCTGCTTCTCGTGACATCCCTGGTCGATAAAAACTTGAGGGCATCGCATTCAGTAAGTCAGAAACTAACCTCGTTATATCCTATTTTTATTTTGGCTTATTCGAGAGGGAATTTAATTATCAGAAAAAAAATCTTCCTTTTTTTCATGCATTAAGGATATTCTATTTGTTTATGATAGTTTTTCTTTCTTTTTTCATATTGTTTGAAAATCAATCACTATATTTTCCATATATAGTACAGTACTTGATAAATAGAATCAAGAAAAACATGGCCAAATACCAGAGAATTTCATGATTTGGATATGACTATGACTAGGCACCTTGCACCCCTTGAAAATTACCCCCCCCCCCCAAGAATAAATAAATAAACCTGAACTGTGTGAGATGGACCCTCGTTTTGGTAGCTGCCTAGCCATGCTTCATGGGCAAATTGACCCCATTTTACTAGAGGGTTTAAATATTCTTAATTGCTTGTACAAATACCCGTTGTGACCATTCACTGATCATAGTAATGGTTAACTCATGTACAATATTCAAGCTAGAGATTGAAAGAGAGAAAGAGAAATGGGAGTAATGTGTGAAAGGCAAGGGAGGGACAGAGCTGGAAGGCAAAGGAGGGATAGAGCCACAATGTCAGTGTGCACCCAACAACGACTGGGTAAGGCTGAGGGTTATTACGTAATAACCAGAGGGGGGCAATATGGTGCAGGGAGCATGTGCCAGAGTGGAGTGGAGTATGGTGGAGGTGAGAAATGGGTGGTACATGGGCAGAGCAGAAATGTATGACTGATCAAG
Organism: Sthenelais limicola; assembly: GCA_942159475.1. Lineage (NCBI taxonomy): Eukaryota > Metazoa > Annelida > Polychaeta > Phyllodocida > Sigalionidae > Sthenelais > Sthenelais limicola. The sequence continues at coordinate 114,888,103 of OW804096.1, forward strand.
TGGAATAGATAAGACAGGCGAACTGATGTCATCTGACTTCACATGTGTTATAAGATGGGAGCTTTGTCATATCTGATAAAGATCTCTAATCAATGATTGGCATCCGTCATATAAACACCATTATTTTCTCATTCCTAAGAAAAATAAAAAGGGCCATATTTTCGTGTGTGGATCCATTCAACAAAATTACAATGGCATGTATCCACTCATTTGCAGCGTGTACAACCCCCGATCGTGGTATAAATATAGCTATACACTTAGGTTATCAATATTTTGAAATATATAATAGCCGAAATTCTTTCTACAATGGCTCTATTTTGCTCAAAAGACTTTCAGATGGTTGGAGGAAGTACGGAACAAAAAGTAATATCGTGCATTTCAGGTCCTCTATCACCTTATTATTTCAGATCTCTAGGATGTATTCCTATATATGAATGATTTTATTTCGAGATCAAACTTTAAAACATTGAACGTTATAACTTTAAAACTTTGAATGTTATAATATTTGGAAGAAATAATTTTTAATTGATTAGATATCATAAGAAGTATCGTAAGAATGCTAGGTGGGCCTATATTTAATGAACTTTATTTAGGCTGAACATATAGCCGTTGAATTAAAGTACATCGAGTAGACAAGCCAAGGGATTAGCATTAGAGTTGGGTGACGGGCATAAAACAGACCAGCAAGAGTAGACAAGCCTGAGCGCTAACCCTATATAGCGACTTTTCACAGATTTATAATGTTTTTGTTAATATTGTCATGTAGGTTCTGGTATCCAGAATGAGATATTGTAAGAGAAAGAAAATAAGAAAGAGACGGGGAAAGGAGAGGAGGGAGGAACAACGAAGAAAAAGAAAGAAAAAGAGGAAGATCGGCCTACTGATTGGTTTCAGTATAATGTTTCAATGGTTTCAGATAATGTTCCTCCTCTACATATCATGTGAACCAGTCGTTTAAAAGCTGAAAACATCGAATGGTTCTAAGCCGGAAACCGCATAAAATGCTACTTTGCGAGTATATTATTTGTAATATTCATTTGAATTTCTTATGCACCTTTTGTTTCAGTTTATGTTATCACTTTCCGCTCTTGCAGGTCAGAATATAGATAATTGGAGCAAATGCACGTTTCATGTGTGTCGCTGGTCTTAGGTCATGATTATAAATGATGGCATGGTATGTAAGTTACTAACTGCATACTGATTGGTTAGGACAACCATAATTCTTACCTGATGTCCACTTTGGGTGATCTCTAAAGTGATCTCCATGCATGATGTCAGTAATTGGTTACTAATGAGCCTAGAACAATGAACATTCCCTGAACTCATACAACTATTACATCACAACACAATACATTGATTGTACATATACTTATATATACATATATATATATATATATATATAATATATATGGCCTCATTCTGTATATCGAGATGACTTAAGAGGAATGCCCCTTTTCAGTTAACAGACAGGATCCTCATTCATGTATATGAAAATATGCCTTAATAGGATCTGACTTGAAAGTGATGGGAAAGTCGAAAGAATCATTATCAGATGGAGTTGAGGAAGTCTCTGATCATAGATGCTTATGTCTTGGCATCTATATATATGTATGTAGCAAGTGTCATTTCACTTTACTTCACTACTACTTTACTTCAGCGTGTATATAATATAATGAGGAGAACATGCAGACATTGATTTCATTTGAGAATATAAATTTGTGATTTTACTCGCGCCTTGCTTCTTAAGGGGTAGACCTCCAGTCATCCTCTTAGGATTAAAGGGCCTATGAAAAGCATAATTTAAAAGGTCAACGGTACAGAGGATCCGTTCGCTAATTCAGTAAAGTAGACCATAAAATGAGGTTCTCCCTTATAAATGATTAATGAAGGCTGACTCGGCAATAGTTTCCCTGTTGGTTATACTGTTTCGCCTCGGAGCAAGAGTGATATTCTCATCTTAGAACGTGAGACCTGTTATGTAATCTATACATGGTAGAAAAAGAACTAGTTTAGAGAACTGAGTGAGACACATCTTAATTTTAACTGACTGTCTGCTCCCTTTAAGTAAGATTTTATGCGGTCTCCAGCTCAGAACCATTCGATGTTTTCAGTTTTTAAACGCCTTGTTCAGATGATATATGTAGAGGAGGAACATGATCTATGGGATTGTACTACAAATTGGCTTATCTTCTATGTATGAAGGTAAACCTCACAGAAAGTGCGTCATAATTCAGAAAAAAACATTTGACGAATGTCACTGAAGACATTTCTAGGAACAAAACCCTTTTCAGCGGCATCTATCCTAACTTTGTATATTCATAATTTCAAGTACACAAGGTGACATTCGACGAGCCTACTTAGGAATATTTTAATAATAATACCGAAAACATAAAGTCCATGCCTCTGTGTTTACAACTATATGTATAAGCAGCTCTTCTGATGATGAATATTCGATATTCTGTTGGAGATTTACATGGTCTTCGATATTCTGTTGGAGATTTTAAATGATTCGATATATAATTTCCGTAATGCTAAAAAAATTGAATCAGCCTAAACATCTAAACATTGATTTTTGCATAATTAATTTCGGATTGTTTCCATCCACGATTCTGTCATGGCGCATTACATGGATTTCAAACAATTAGTGAGATACGCAATCATTTAAATAGAATTGACGTTTCAATAATTATGGACTTTGGAAATTGTAATGAATTGCATTACAAATTTTAAGCCCAATGAGAAACCTTACCCTAAAATTTCCATGGAATCTAAATGAATTGAAGAGCATTTTTTGAGAGAGGTTTTGGGATAACATGAATTCGACATCTTTTACTCAAATATTACTAACATGTTATATTATGCTGTCAATTGCTTAGGGCAAGTCACTGATTTATGTTAAGCAAATAGCTCTATATCATTCAACTGCAAATATGGGCGAGATTGGGATTTCATGACATATCAATAGTTATCCTCGTGGCAAAACAGTTAATCAAAGGGAAAAGCTGTAAAATTCATATGGAGAGGTTTGCCATCTTGAAGGGGTTAAACTGTTAAATGTGCTCTCGGACTACGTTCTGTCGGGCCATCACATATATTTATATATATATAGTATACACCTCATTCATCTCGTGACCTGGCCGCCTCAGGCATTCAGCAGGTTATATGGATTAGGGCAAGATGAATGGATGAACACGCGCCTGATGGCAATCAGGTAAAAGTCTACCGTTAGTAGTTTACATGAAGAAAATTAAAATCATTTTCCATACATAACGATTGATTGTTTTCTTTCTTTGTAGATTCTCTGCGCATTATATGAAATGACTTGGTAACCTCATATTAAAAGCCAGCCCTATAGTTATATATATAGTGTACGTTAGTCATGAAGATAGGAACTGTCAGTAAAATTGCAACTACCAACAATGATTTTTGACTATCCCAGCAGCATTGTTAAAGGTTATATATATAACTTACATTAAATGGCAGAATAAGCACGTTTACCCCTTATATATAGCGTGTTTGCACACATAGATATGATTCGTTTTGCTCAAAAGTGATCAATCCAACTGTTGTGTAGATACTCCTAAACTTGGAAGTGAGGCCGTGACTAACCGTTTGTAATGGTTTTAAGGAGGTCCCTTACTGCTATATAATATCTAGTAAAAGGCATTTGTGTATAGTCAATAGTAATGGCACTGCTAGCTTAGATCCACTGAGGGGAGGCGAGATACACGTAGGAGCAAATCAAAACAGACGTTCGAGGCTGGAGTAGATATTGGATGGGTCTACTAAGATGCCATTTCGAAGACTTCGCTCCAAGGAGTTAAGGGTAACTGGATATAAGTGTGGCTATCGCCTGGAGTAGTTTGGTCATGGAGGAAAGAGTACGCCTGGCTAACTCTATTGATTCTAGAAGAAAACACGATGCGCTCCTCCCCCAGAGCCGAGCCATATGTCACATCTGTGATCTCGAATGAGAATAAAGAATGTATAAACGACATTGAGATTACTACCCCGAGGTCGTGTGTATGAGACATGTCCCCTGTGAGTGCACCGGAATAAAATAATACACCAATTTCTCCAAGCGGTCACTGCATAAAGCGTGTCAACACAAGAAGCGAATTGTGCAATACCGCTCGGGATGCTGATCTGTATACATATATGTTATATTATTAAACGTATTCTGCTGTTTTATGCAGAGCAATAATATGGTTTTAATTTAGATAACTAATTAGAGAACTAAATTTAGATAACTAATACTATTTAGAACTTAAATGTGAACCCGTCTAAATTGCAAGATCCTAGTAGAAGTAGATTCTCTCTGAGAGATGTATCAGCAGGCATAGACTATTTGGGCATCCGGTTCGACTAGGTTTATGGTAAATATATTGATCAGTTATACCAAGCAGCTGTTTAAGGGCATTTGGATTAGGTGCGGAGGCACTTGTTGGGGCGCCAGTACTACAAAGACTTATCGTCCGTCGCAGCCGTCGGTGGCCCGGGTTTTTTGAAGTGATAAATAGCCTGGAAGGATCCAGGGGCCTGTGTCGCTTCCTTAGGGTTCTTATCAGGCACGCCCAGGCTAGGTTTAGAGTAGCTGCCCGTGAAGTGTCTTGGAGTCTGGACATATGTGGTCATAATGATGAGCTCCATAATAAAACATTCTAGGGCACGCTTGCGTCCATTACCCATGGCTGGGGGACAGTGCTTTATCACCAAGCCCAACAATTATTCGGTAATGCAGTTATCAGATTTACGGGCCAACTTTGTTTTCTATATATAGCCGATGGTGTCAGGGATCCTGTGCTGAAATTAAGTGGCCCGAGAAAAAAGGTAGATAGATAAAGGTAGCTAGATTCTTAACCTGGCTGGGTCACTAATAATATGGTGCCCCTGAAAGTTGCTCATGGTATGAATGGCTGATGTGAGCCCTCATCCTGGGGTGTCAATACAGTTTTTACGGGGTATACACAAGAACATAACCTACGACCTGCGATTTTCACTTCTTTATAAATTCAGCCACGAATTCTGTTACAACTTTGGTTGCAACAAATTTGTCACCATTTGATCCACACACTTACGAATTAATCCAGCTACAACTTTTTTCACGCAAATGTTTTGTGAATTTTATTTTAGGCATGTAGAGACTATATATATGCATGGATCCAAGCAGACAGTGTGATGAATTGCAGGTAACCCTAAATTATCATCTCTGCCTGTTAAGACGTGCAATTTCCAAATTTGTGGCCATTTTCAAGTTGTATCAATTTCTGCCCCCATTCATTTTGTTCAGCATTAAAGCCTGAATATATGGTAAATATTGCATAAATAGACATAATTTCTCCCTCCAACATAGCTACATTTTGATTTTCAATCGTTTTTGAAGGGACTTAGTTATCTATGAGCGACAGCCAGGGTTGGTTAAGCTTAAGGGGAAAGTTAGGGTCCTGGCTTTCTTTGCAGAGGGTTTTCCTACAGGTTTACTATGGGAGACTTATTATGGCTCGTCGATTAATTAAAGAAAACCTTCGGTAAAAAACAGAGTGGTTAGGTTGGTCTTTACTGAACAGAATCTGCCAATGGAGGAAATATGACCAAATAAATATCCAAAGGATATGGCCCGGGTCTCATGTATACCCCTGTCAGAGCCTGAATACACCCGAAATATGCCTGGGGTGACCAGACATGGTAAATATTATCATTACGATTCCAAAATCTGTGAATGTGTGTGAGACACTTAACTTTAGACTACAATTAACGATAATTACTCTAATGGCGTTTGTTGTAAAATTGTTGCACTGAAAAGGCCTCTTTGTAGAATGCAGCAGATGCTGGAAAATATGGCCTGAAAAATTAGATTCGTTCAGAGGAACAGAATTATGTTGCACATGTTACACGGTATGCGGCTACCTAACCCTGAACTTTAGAGTTCAAACTCTCTATACCTGTTGTTTTTAAATGTCAAATTGTTGACAAGTGAGTTTTTTTTGAGATGATCAGAAAAAGTACCTCATTATTTTAATGATGGCACATTCCTGTGACTAGCATGACTATTTTCATCGGGCTTGTACCAATTCGACTAACCTCAATGTTTTTAAAACATTTCTATTGGCCAACAGTTCGTGTTGCGTGTAGATACTTACACTTTAAGGCGAACAATACAAGCGCGTGCACATATTTGATCTCTAGTATCAATCATTCTTTTTTACCGAAAGGTGGTTCATGGTACCTTGAAATCCTTTCATTAAAACATCTCACCAGCCTTCGAACACAATTTCATTGTTGATCCTAAGCAAACCAGAGACACATGCATTAGCTTTTGTGTTAAAGGCCTGATCATAATGGAAGAGGGAATTGTGAGAAACATAGCAAAAGTCATCGCGTTCTCGTGTATGTTTACTGTACATACCTATCCAAATGATGCATTATTTTAAACAAAAAAGGGATGTTATGTGTTAAACCAAAAGCGAGTATACCATGGGTTCGAGATCTAAGTAGTAATCACCTTTAGCCTGGGAGGGGTAAATGCCATTCGAACGTGCTAAATATAGATGTAACAAAATGTAGTTGCCATAGCTACGATCTAGGCACAACTGAACATAGCTTTACGGCATTTACTCCGTTTACAATCTGTACTAGGAATTTGAAAAAAGAATATCTTCGTGAGAGAGATGGTAGTGGTTTGAAAATATGCATGGCACTGCCCTTCGAAAAAGCTTCTATTGATGCCCCGAACAAAATAGATCGGATAGGTTACTACCGCTTCCATTCGGTGTTTCCTAACCTACTGAGCCTGGGGCAAATCGTAGATCTTGTTCGATGCATTCCGATGGCTATTTCTACCATCAATTCTCCACGTAGGCTTCCCTTTTCCATTGCGCTCTGTTTATATTATCAATACAACTATCATATCAGTCACCTCATTCAATTTTATTCCTAAAGAAAAATGGCACGTCAATCCACTTAAACTTATGCGGAAAGATTAAGATGAAATCGTGAAGATGAAATAGCGTTTATAATTCGGTAGAAAGCAACGTGAATATCGGCTCAGATCGACTCTTAATGACCGGATACAAAGGCATCGAAACAGAATACTGACAATTTAGTTACTGTGCATACGAAACGCAGCCTACCGATCTATTTGGCCTGTTCAGGGTTTCTATTCTGAAATACGCACATGTATTTATAAGCATTCATTTATCTTTTTTGATATTCACCGTTAGGCATGTGGTTGCTGAAATGATGAGCAGAAATGTGAGGTATGAAATGAGATAATAATGAATATGGATTCCAATAAACATTCTTTCTTTTAATGTGAAACCAAATAGCTCTCAACATCTCGGAATTCTTTTTTTAAGCCGTTTTATCAACCGAAGTCTTGATCGAACAATTCTATAAGAGTGTAAGAGTATGTCATGACATCAAATGATGAGCCAACTATATACAAGCCTAATAGGATAGCAAACCCTCTATTCCGTAGACCTTTCGATATACTATACGCATTGCCCGCGCCATATAGATCTATATAGGTAGCCTGTAGAGAACCTGATTTATCTTCAGACAAGACTTGTTCCTACTTCAATGAGCCATAAACGCACTTTACTGCCTTGATACACACTATTTCTCAATGAACCCACTCGCACAAGGATATTAGGTCCAATACCATGTTTCAGTCCACCTGGATGAGAAGGGCCAGATCCTTCTGTCCCATATCACATTTATGACTTCGATATATTAACCCAGGCAACCTATATAGACAGTATAATCATTAATAACGTCCATATAGATCTATGTAACGAATCGCTAAAAAAATTAATTTGAGTTATTTCATTACACTCTGTCAATTTAATGTTACTCTAGAGCAGATCTTATAATGTATTACCAGCCCAACAAGTTACACTTATTGTTGTAGCAAATCGTGGTCTGCTGTATAGAGTATTTTTAAGGTCGACGGTTTGGGCCTTAATTAGGGATTCCCCCCCTAGAAAAATAGTAATTGGTAAAGGTTGCGCTTCATGTCTAATAAGCTTTAATGTAGCATTGCAGTTACTATGATATCTATGTAAAGGGCCTATAGTCTACTAAGCCGATTCTCTTAGTGAACTAGGCCCTTAACTATGTAACTACAATTCTAAAGTCTATAATTGCCAGCTATAATATATATCATGTTATGCATATGGGGCTGTATCTGGAACAGTCACCTGGCCGCTGACGTCAACTGGCGGGAATTATAAACTAGGCCGCCGCCATATCTATCATTCCTCGCCTATAACCATGGCAAATATGGTACTGATTGAACCTGTTACTTGTGTTTACTATACGATGGGAGAGCAACTATTAGGATATATATATAAGACACACACATATATATATATATACAATATTAACCGCTTTGAAAATTACCACAGTATAACAATACCCATGCACAGTCACATAATTGGTAAATAGATTATGTTGATTATGTAGATTCTCCTCCCCAAAGAGATTCCTCTAGAAAAGGAAATTACACGGGAATAGCATCTAATATAGCCGGGATTCACCTTGAGATCGGCCTGCCATGAAGGCCAATGACGATGTCCCCGGTCACGTGCAGTGTCGATGCATCATATGGAGGCTGACGCCCCCCCCCCCCCCCCACGCCCCTCCCCTCTCTTCTCACATTCCATAAATCAAATTCCAAGGCAGGCACCTGTCATCCTTTCTTTAATATGCCTGTTTGCTAAAAATAGGGCGGATAGCGTAATTAGATAAAATCTAAGCATGTTGAGTAGTTGAGTAGCAGTATGGAGTGCAAAGTCATTTGGAGAAAGATGGTTGTGTATTAGCTTTGTTCTCCGCTTGTACGATATAAAAAATTCCGGGTAATTCTCGGTGGAAGCATAGAACTAAAGAGACTCAATATGGTGGAAGTTATGATAACAGCGAGTGCTAGCTGCGATGCTTGGAATAGCGAACGCACTGGTTGCATGACGTTGCTGAAGGATAGTTGTGTTAAGCCGGATTATTCGAAGGTAAATTCCATTTTAAAATGGTATTACATATTGCAATATTGCTTGCTGGTAAATCTTTACTTTCGTCATGACTATGGAAACGTTTTTTTAGAACCCAGCAAATTCTTGACCCAGGAAAAATGAAAAAATATCAAAATAACAATTAACATTAATACCTTTTTTGATGTCTTAATTGAGAAAGGTCCCATGAGATTAAATTCTAGTGATTTCATATTCCCATGCAAGTCTGATTAGTTTTTTCTGATTTCTGGTTTGAAAATTACTTTGTAGAGATATAAGATGTTATAGTAGAGAACCAGCACTAACATCCCCAAATAGGATTCGTGAGTTGGGAGATATAAGATACCCCAAGAATATGCATATTAACCATAATATAAGTATTTAACAAATGGCCCCTACAGTTCATTACGGAGATCAGGGATGGAATGTGAGTGTATCAATTGCTGAATGTTGCTGTTTAGCGTCAGAAGGCAACGCTATGTGTAGGTCACTCGCTCAATCATTCCATAGAAGGCTCGGAGGCATATTGATCGAGTACTACCATAAAGATTGATCGACATTTAATATCGCACAAGACATCATTATTTTAAATTAGGATGGCGACTCAAGTCATGGACATTCTCTAAATGTAGAATAGCAATTTCTGTTTTGGTTTTGTAACTACGAAATAAAGTATCTTTATGCTAGACTTTCTGGGCGAATAACACACAATCTTATGAGTCTCGTTACTACAAGATATGATTGATTTTGGATATTCAAAACGTCTATGGAACTACGAGTCTTTTGAGAGGAGAAAATATTTTTCACTAATATCATAAGCAATGGGCAATCACAGGCCGTTTCGTAGCATTACGCATACCACCAGTATGCCCATACTTTTTACAAGATTATGAATAAAAGAGGGAAAGATCAAGATTTTTAGTGTTGGCAAACAAAGAACATTCTGGAGCTTCAATGAAACTGAGTAAAGTAAAGTTCAAAGGTATATTAATAATTATTGCAAAACCATTTAAGTTGGCCGTTGTAATTATATAAAAAAAATACGCTTTTTCAAAATAATCCTAATGTGAAATTGAAGGGCTTGAAAATGCTTCGGTTTTATTTTTGATATATCGTTTTAAAGAACCGGTTCTAGAATATTATTAAGGTCTAATGAGGATAGTTTAAAAACTGAGATACCATTATGAGATACCATGGAGTACTACGTTCCATACATAAATCACAGAAACATTTAGAAAATTTACAAAAAGAACCAGGCGAAATATGCCTGTATTCTATATGGTTAGGCGAAGGAGCCTTGTATTTAACAACTTGGTTATGTCAGCAACACTAGAACCTAACACTTTACGATTTTTCACTCTTATTGCAGACAGCTCAGACAAGATGACGGATAGTGGACGAGTGTAGGCAGACTCAAAAGCACCATCGCCAGTACCCACATTAGACGCTATGGGAGGCAGTTCAAGCAAAAAGCAGGTGGAACAATACCTACTGAAGCAGGGTGCAGTGAAACATTGGGGGGTTGTTCACACGTGTTCATTCAGTGAATGGACCAAACATCAAGCTGTTCACTGGGGCTGCAACCCTTGTGTCAACTACACCACCCGACAAGAGTCCCGATATCAGGCCTGGGCTACCAAGGGAAGGTACTTCGTTGGACAGATTCCTGCGCCGGAAACGCAGGACATTGACATGTCAGCCTCCAGGATGTATGCCACGATGGCGATAGAAGAAAAAAGAAATAAGTACCAGGTCCAGTGTGTGGATTTACCATACTCTTACTTCAAAGATGGTGTGCTTTTTGTGGAGGTAATAGGCTACAGAGACAAAAAAGCCTTGGTGCAGGTGGCAACAAAACACCAGAGGGTGGACTTTCTGTTGGTGGACACGGATCACGACATTGTCACTGTTGTTCACAGAGAACATTGTAGCCATCAACCATACCTATACGAAGCAGCGCTCTCGCCAGATTACTCCCGTGCTTTGTTAAAGCCTGGCGGCTTTTACTGCCATTTTCACAATGCCCAGGGTGTTAAAGACAAAATACATTTTCTGGAGACTAGTTCGTTATATTCTAGGCCAGACAGAAAATCTAAAACTGACACAGTTAATGAATCAAGGCGAGATTTCGTACTGTATGAAAATGAAAGTATTGGACTCGCCATGACATTTGATCCCAGATATAAGCATTCGCGCATCGTTTTAGCAAACGTAAATGATGGTAACAAACCAGCCGTAGTTATGTATGACACAGACAAACAAACAGTCGTAATGAAAAGTCCCCTGCATTCAAATCTAGAACGTAGTGCACTGCAGATCGTGTTCAGTCCTGGTGGAAACTTCATTGCAATTCCGATGATGAACGGCAGCATGAAGGACACTCCCCCTTTCACCATGGTGGAAGTGAAGGTTTTAAGCGCCAACACGTTGGAATGTGTTCATAATTTGCCTTACAAAGGCACCCCAGGAAGTTATTTACATCTTGTTCCTGTATCCCTTTTCCCAATGTTTTCTTCCTCAGGGGCTTTCCTGGCACTTCCGGTGAGTAAGTCTCATCCCGAATCTCATGCCTACCAGAGGGCGCTGTGCCGGGTCGGATCGGTTTCCATTCACAAGGTGGCACCCTTGATGCACCTACAGAGCATGTGCAGAACGCGAATTAGACAATGTGTAGTGCGTGAAAAGATCCCTCATCTACCTCTTCCGGAGGCAATGAAGAGATTTTTGTTGTTCATGCCTTTTATGGATTAGAAGAAGGAACAGAGAAAGGGACTGCTTCATTAAAATTAAGGACAATATACTTACGGTGCAAGAAACCTTAACCTGCTTTGTAATGACTGTGTATGTTAGAGTACCAGAGAAATCATTCTCTGGGAATCAGGAAGAATTGTGGAACAACTATTTTTAATGTGTTCTGGTCAAAGAGGTAGTATAGGATGTATAGAGACGACTAAATTCTACTATTTATGTGGTACATAACACCTGTATTATATGCGATGAATGTGAAGATATTCAAGTCAAAGGTGAGCTAAGGTAATACGATGTTCCACAAATTGCCTCAGCGCCTCTGAGGGAGTGGTGACCTTGGCCTTAGGTCAGGGTCAATAGGGGCGCCATATAATACTTTCACCATGCATAACAGGGTAGGGAATACCCCTTGAATCCCATTTCCATTTTTTAAATGCTCCACATACCGAAACTCGTATAGGTTCTCAACTGTATTCACAATCCTGGAGCTATAGAACCATGCTATTCTATATTTCCATTTCCATTTCACGAATCCTGAATCCCGAACCTTCTTTAATTCTGAATCTAAAATACCAAAGAGGCCAACATGCTCCCCAATCCTTTCCCCGCCCTGCACGCACAAACGGTATTCCCTGCCCTGAATAGATGGCCATTGATCCAATGGTTTTACAGCGATGGTCGTGGCAGGATGACAATATGACCAGTGGGCAGCTGCATGTAACTAATTAAGAGAGAGTCCCAAACTGGACGCAGCGCGGGATATATTAGGCCAGCGCTCACTATTTTGACAATTTGTGGAGCCGACTAGCTATTGTGCTTTACTTAAGAAATGATATTTCCCTTTCCTTGTTAAATTGAGATTTCTACAAAGAAAGCTCACAAATACAATTGAACCTAGAATTAACACTTGCCGTCTACTATAGCTACTTCGACTTTATCTATATATTTTCAAAGCGAGTACTATATTGGAAGGTTGTCGGAAAATGTGAAGTGGGGTTGCTGGGCTTAGGGCCTGCATGTCTATATAAAGTTATATCGAATCACAATGTTGGAACAATTATATTTTGCCCGTATATGTACTCACCACATTCTAATCGAGTGATCTGATATGTCGTCTTTGATTGACACAAAAATAAAGGCAAATATAAAAGAATCAAGTCTGCTGTGCTGTCAAAATTTTAAGAAGTATGATCAAGGAGGTAGATCCCAGCTGGTATGATCCGAAGTTTGGTGTCATTTGGGGTAGGCTACATCTTATCTGCATGGCATATTCTCTCAATAGCATATCCCACATTATGTATTTAAAAAATGTATACTGGTATATTCCAAAGAAAAGTAAAAGTAAAAATGAAAAGAATATTAGGATTATGCGTATGGAATGTGTTAAACAAGCTCAATGAAGCATTATTAAAATACTTATTACATTTACATTTCCATTCCATTCAATACAAACTTAATTAAATCTTTATGATATAGCATAGGTAGGGAAGACTTTTGTTTTGATATTTTCCATAGCAATAAGAATAATGTATTCGGAACTTTCACCCAAGTGACTGGGTCATTTTTATATGTATCTAACCGCTCGGCTTAATAAACTTCCGGTAACCTTTAATTTCAGGAAAAGTACACCCACACACGCTTCAATGATCTGTCTTATAGAGGGCCTATACGCCAACGCAGAACATGAGCCGTCATTTGCCGAGACCCCGGCCAGAAGTTCACGGAGAAAACATTTTCCAACCATTGAATGAATACATTCATTGCGCCAAACGTATTCGATATCCACGAAATTGTTATAATGACCAACACATAAATGGGAAATAGTAACAATATTAAGGTTCAGCCAAATGAATGCATTATGATCAAACAAACATATTGATTTATTATGATCCAAAACATATTTACTGCCTCTCGTTCATCATGCACATTAACAATTCATCCATCTTAATTGTCACGACAATATGTACTAACAAGAATCACCTTTGCGCTGCCCAATCAGTCACGGATTTAAAACTAATGACTAAAGTAATGTAAACAGGAAACGTGAAATTTAATGAATATCAACCTAATTGGAACCAATATTTAGAGCACCATTTCCCTTCACAGCTCAGTTGAATTGGATTAGATTTGTAATAGACTCAATTACCCGGGTCCGTCCTTCAATTAAGAAATGGGTACAGTCGGTCTTGGAAAACAATGGAACGAATCCTGGTTATGTATTTTACCTGATAATAACTGAGAACAATATTCTCAGAATCTGATAAATGAATTAATCTCCCTGACAAAAATATCAGAAAGCGACAGGAGTTCTAATATGGTATCGTATAACAAGAAATTCATGTCCAGCATGTTCATATGCTAACTCTAATGGACACCGACAGTAAAGCAAATTATAGTCTCACGATATATTTTTCATATAATCATTAAATTGCTATATTGGTTTTATAGATGCCCCATAGAATAATGATTATAAAAACGTGGTGTTCCCATGAGTATTCAGTCGTCCTCCTTTTTTTTCTGGTCATGAAAAGGCAAGTTTGACAAACAGACGCAAGTTTGACAATCTATAGCGCTTGCAATCCACCATATCTTGATATTGCTCAATGTTAAAATATATAATACAAACCATGATTCACTAGGAACATCATGGTAGACTCGCGATCTCTTTAATTTTTACAAAGCTATAACACTGTCAAGACAGATATAAAATAACTAATTGATTGTGAAACCCTGAGCCTTAACTTTAATAATCTGCTGATTTGATTAATCATTGGCTTTGACTATGAACTGTTTGAAGAGGCGGCACACTGTGGTTGGCCGTGTATATGACACAGAGGCTCGGAGAAAGAGCCTAGGGCCTATCCTGAGGGCTTTGGCCGAAAGCAGTTACAGGTGCAACGCAATATAATGATTTCCCGACAGGTGAGCAATGCAGCAAGACCTGTAATAATTTGCGGGGTGGGCGTTTCAAGAAAAATGAGAGCATCAGTTGACTATCATATTTAGGATGACATAGTATGTGGCCATCCATATATGATGGTTGGCCATTTTCTAACAATAGGTCAACGATCGAAAGCACAACAGCATTGTCAGCTGTCACATATAGGGTATTGGTATAATCCAATTATCCATTCTCCTCAGATGAATTCCTGGGATACGATGCAATGGATACGTGAGTAATTGCCATACTCCAGACACTTGCATCTACTGCCGCAAAGGAACTTGGGAATACCATGTCTTCAAGCGATAGAATGCAGCCATTCTACTCAACCCAATAGGGTGGGAAGTTATATATTAAATTGAGTACTTGTATAGGCGGCTAAGTACAGCGATATTCTCTATAGAATGGATGCTCTTTCTACAGGAATAGAATGAGCAGTTAAGCAGTTAACCGGATTCATTCTAACCACAATTACTATGGCCAGATTGGGATTTAATCATGCACCTTGACTGGAGACTTATTACATTCTTGCTAATCCTCATTGGTATATTCAAGAATGTTTTTGGAGGATGGCATAAGCACACCAAAGTTGCGTACCGATTGTATAGCAAACAGAGGGGTAATGTGCACCATTTCAATCATAGAACTCATCATCACCGCAGTCCACATGTAGTAGTTCCACACCATCACCATTTTGCGGCTGCTCGTGTACCTCTACCCCACCCCCATCACCATCACCCTCACCATCACATGCATCACGCCCATCACCATCATCCCCCTCACCATCAGCATCAGCATCATAACGGGGGTATGGATCTTGCTACTTTGTTCCTCCTCCTGTCTCTGATGACAACTGCAGCTCCAACAACGAATGATGACCCACCTGCCATTCTCGATGCCCCCTTAACATCTCGGACAACAACACAGGCTCCCACAACTCTAGCATCACCCTTGAGTACGACCCCAGGTGTAGACCTTTCAAAAGGTACACCTCAAGAGGAACCTTTCGGGACAACACAAGTGCAATCTCAGGTAACTTCTGCGCCACTTAGTACCACACCAGCTCCAATCACAGTTGGGACTAGAGCACGTTCGACGCCAATCAATTACCCGCATACTTCCTTACACCAGCTGTGGTCAAATAAACCAGTATTTCCCACATATCCATCAAGTCAAAGATACCAAGAACATTCATCTTCATCTTCCAACTTTTTCTCCCAATCCAACATCTGGGAGTATCTGGCTCCGACAACTGAATCAAATCAAGATCTATCAAGCCAACCATCATACATCAACCCAGAGTTAGGTACAGACAAAGCAAACAAACACGGCCACTTGTCTACCCCACCTGCTCACGTCGAGCATAAAGCCCCATTTATTAAATATGAGCACCATAACCACTGGCCAGGAATATTTTTCTTTTTTAATACAGACCTGTATAAGAAGATGATTGCATCGCAAATTGATATTGAACCTTCAGGGTACGCGAAAGCGACGTCTCCCTCTCCCCGGAGAATTATCACTACTTACAGCTATGAAAGAGCTGCCGCCCAAGGAAGCCAGCCTGATATATCTGGATTAGGAATGCTTACTCACACGAAGCATGTCACCACTCCTTCCCCATCTCCCTCCGCCTCCCTGGAGACAATTCCACTATCAAATACGTTCGAATATTTGAAAAAGCTTAGGGCAATCCTCAGGAAGAAAACAATTAAAAGAGAGATAGAGCCGAAAAATATATCGAAGGAAGACATCCCAGAGGGCACATTGTTAAAGGATGACCCAGTACTCAATAGGGAATTTATGAGACATTCAGTAAGTGAGGAAGGAGAATCAAGCTTAATCGAAAGTCAGGGTGGGTCGACTACCAAGGTGGATAAACCAACGCTAAGCTTGAACCCATACGTGACAGCTTCAACACACCCGGAGCAAGAAGTACAACATTCTTGGTTAATACATTCAGGTGAATCTATAACTCAGATTCCCATCACAAGCACATTGGACGCCCAACATATTCTTACAGAGGAGAGTACAGAAATAGCAACCACCCCCTTTGAGAGAGTTGATGCTGATCGGGGTAAGCTTACGGATCTATCGGAGGACAAATCCTCCCGGCCACTGTCTGAATGGCTTACTATCATGCTGGACTCTTTACATGGTGTCTGACGATTGTCGCTGAGATATTTATGCAGACTCCAACATATTGTTATTAAGAGTCTACAGACATACATGACTATACTCTGCAGTCTATATTTTCTATACGGAATCGTAAAATGTGGTTGAAATATAGTGCAAAAGCATATTAGTACTTTGAATTGAATTGAAATTGAATTGATTTTTAAAAAAATTGTATCTAGGGTGTTATGTGACATTGAACAATATATTTCGACTGAGTTTTTCCATAGTAACCTAATAACCATTGGTATAAGTTGTATATTATTTACACACTATTCCTCCACCTCAAGTTGCAGTTCTAGACCTATCCTATATATGTGCTCCGACATGAAAATACTTTCAGTGTTCTATTAAGAATATTGTAAATAAAATAATTGATGTATATTATTTTATATATTATTTAGATATATTATACATCATGATTACATGCGTTTATGAACCAACCAAAAAAAGTTATACATCTTTTATGTAATGACCCAACAATAAATCTGTTGACGCGTTTTGCCCTAAAGGCAAACTAATTTTGTGCCTCTCATTGTCTCCTCCATGCACCATTCGTATCAAGTTTATTGGGCTCGTCTCCGATTCGGAGAAACGGGATGAGTCGATGACATGCATTGAATGGACCATTGTGTTTTACATTAATACATTTTCCTTTTTCATTGGGTTTTAACAATATATTGTTTGGATTTGCGTGAGATCTATTTGTTTTGTATTACAGTATAATGATGTGATAGCATGTGTATTGGACGTTTATTAAGAATGGCCTTAATCCCCAAGAATGAGATCTAATGTCTAATCTGAAATAGTATTCGCTTTGATTGGAGCAATGAAATCCATGTGATTATTAAAGTGTATCTTTATTAGGTAAACACAACGTATACATCCAATGAAGTCAATAATCTTCTCGAACATTTCAGGTGATCCAACCTAGAAGAACTTAGAGTCTACTCAGATGACCAGTCCCTGGAACCTATACCATGAACCGAACTCCCCACTCCCCTTTCCCCATATCCCATTATAAATAGATACAAATTCATCTTTCATCAATATCTTACAGTTTTTTCTTACATTTTAATTTAGTTCTTCGCCCTATATTATTACATTGTAACATTTGATATCGTATAAATATACACTGTATGATGGGACCAATGTCCAATACTGATTCATGATGTCAATATTCATGACTTCTGTGAAGACAAATATGAAGTAACAATAGCCGATTGAAAGTCGATACATATATATCCGGAGGTCATAAAAATCTAATCTTCCTCCACAACATTCTGCTGTAACGTGAATCATGGACATTGTACGCTTTTAAGAATAATAGGCCTACACATACATGAATATCATTCTTCCTTTTTGGTATTTTGTACTTGATGGAGGTTATAATAAAGGCCTTTCTTGAGGAGTAACTCATTGTGGTGACCTTTCTCCACAATTTTTCCTAGATGGAAGACACAGATCTGGTCAGCATCTTGAATGGTAGAAAGACGATGGGCTATCACTATACATGTCCTACCAGCACGGGCCTTGTCCAATGCCTCTTGCACAATCTGCAAAGTTTTAAAGATAGACAATGAAAATCATTCCGGTTAGAATATAAATATGACAAAAATAGATATAAATGCGGATGTGTGAGTCAAATGGGGGATATCTGGTTCATTGTTAGGACATAATTTTCATTCATTAACATAGATACATATTATGTTCGTTTGTCTTCGCTGTGAATCTCGCAATCCCAGTTAAGGTATGTGGTGTGCGAATTTAACACCAGTGATAATTGTCGCCACCACCACTAGCCAGAAGCCGCGACGGAACCTTCCGATTATAGTGCTAAAACTAAACATTTGTGGCCATAACTGGAAGTACCTCAGGACGTTCAAGCATCACCCAGAGTACTTCCAGATTAAAAAGATAGGCGGGACTGCGTCACAGCCACAGTTTACGTTTGCAATGGCTATAGATATAAAATAATGATATCATTTTCAAAACGAAACATCAAATTTTGTGTCCTCAGGAAATGTATAAATGAAATGAAAAATATACAATATTCATTCAACAAACGTATTTCTTTTAATCCGATTTCATGTAAAAGGTTCATATGGATTCAGTACACACCTTTTCACTTTGCGTATCCAAAGCAGATGTAGCCTCGTCTAGTAGAAGAACCTTGGGATTCCTCAAGAGAGCCCTGGCAATGGCCACTCTTTGTTTCTGTCCACCACTAAGTTGGGTTCCTCTATCGCCTACTCTGGTATCGTATCCCTGAAGAATTTCACGGGGGAAATAGCATATTTCAAATAATTATGAATAGAGGTCCTGCACATAATGGGTATATTGTTCAGAAATGCGTTGATATTCAAAATGGCGAAGGTGGTACGGTCAAATTCTCAAATGATAAATTATAGTGTACTATTTGCTATTCTCTGAATAATGGATTGCTCCTCTCGTACAGAACGTTATTTCTGAATATTTATTCTACAAGTCCTATAATACCACCAATGCTGCAATATATGTATACCCAAAATGTGAATGCGTCAAAAAAGGTTCAATATTGTGCACGTACGAACAATTGGCGAGCAAAAATATTTATTCTACAACTGTTAAAGAAAGGGGTGGATAGAATAGATGGAATGGAAGATCGTTCAGAACACACAATGATCATGAGAAAGCCGCTCTTTGGAAACCTTACCAATGGCAGGGAAGCAATGAAATTGTGGATATTGGAGCTCTTTGCAGCGGCGATAACTTCATCCATGGTAACTGTTCGGCTATTGTCTCCGTAAGCGATGTTGTCGGCAATTGACTTGTCGAAGAGAATAGGTTCTTGGCTCACGATTCCAACTTGCTGCCTTAGCCAAGTAAGGTTTAGATCCTTTACGTTATGATCGTCGAAATACTAGTAAAGATAAACGAATGAAGAAAACAAAAATGATCAATGTGTATCCTTCATAGAGGTTTTTACTGAAGGAACAGTATAAGAATGTTCACTGATAGTTTGATTAAAATCGATGCACCTCCAATTCTAAAGTACCTAGACGATGCATCTTCGCATTGATGATGCTTGTTTTCAACAAGGAAGGGTAGGATTTGTTTTTTTTTAAACTTACCACCTCCCCCTTGAGTGCCTCATAGAATCTCTCAACCAGAGACACAGTTGTTGACTTTCCGCACCCAGATGACCCAACCAACGCCACTGTTTTACCGGTAGATACATTCAATTCAATACCGCGCAGAACTGCAACTTCTGGTCTGGTCGGATAACGGAAGCGTACATCCCTGAAGGACACCTCCCCGGAGAAATAATTCTGACGAAAACAATAGTATCCACCTGCTTAGAAAATGACTGACTCTAACATACATTTTTTTACATCGTAACTGAACCCTGACAGAGAACTTAAATGCGGAGCTGGCCGGAGATAGTAAATGTTATTGGGGTAAATGATTGACATGATAAAATGATTGATATATAGTTATAATGAGTAATAAAGGTTCTTATTAAATAATAATTTGTAAAGAAGAGGTAAGAAGAAATGTTTATGTTTAAAGGCCATTTTTTAAAAATAAATTCCATTGAAAAAAACGATATATACACCGTGGGCTTTTTCAGGCGTTGCCTCTAATCTGTAATTTTGCAATGAATAATGCTCTTACTGGTTTTCGGCCACCTTGTTGGGAAACATCTATTGGTGGGACCCTATCGAAAAGTGAGAAAAGCTTTGATGCAGCAACTCGGGCTTTTGTGTAGTCGGGTGCGAAGGCAATCGTTTCACCAATACCCATAGCTCCGAAGATGATCACAGCCACCACCCTACCGAGCAAGAATTCACATTGATAATTGTTAAAGATACAATTATATGAATTGTAGGAAGAGTCGCGTTGAAATAAAATCGCTGGACACAATTCACTGCGTTATGTTTTTAGTCTCCTCTTCCTTCACAACAATTATAGGAATAGTGAAGATAACTATGGTCCTTACATGAAAACGTTGGTGAAGGTCGACAGACCGAGTCTGATCAAGTATGTTCCATAGAAGAACGCCAAGGCGAATGCGACGTATAGAATAGATTGTGAAAGAGAGAAGGCGATACCAAGAACGTAGGCCTTGCGCATGGAATTCCTGAAGAAAATAAATATGTCATATACAAGATCTTACTCAATGGTGTTGGCCAAAAATGATGGTAACGATGATAATAAAAACAAAATGTATGAGGGGTAACACCAAGTATAAATTTGTATCACAAACGACATTCGACAGGTCACGTATATAGCTATAGAAAAGGATAGTGAAATCGAGTGCGTACTTGAAAGGCAATTCCAACATCTTATTATATGTCTCATAGAAGTGCTGTTCTTTTGTGAGGGAAGCGACGGTTCTGATATTTTCAATACCCTCCAGCGCGACCTGTTGGAAGACAAAAAAAAGTCAATTTCTCTCAAGTACAAGTTGCAACATGAAGTGATTAGATTTGGTTAATGGAATGATTTCATTTAAGGGATATTCCATTTATATTGGCTTGTCAGACACAAACCTTGCCAGCCCTCTCCAAGTTCTTCTTATCTGTACCAGCCGAACCCTTGAGCACTCGGGTTTCCACCAGACCAGTGATAGCAATGAGCGGGATAAAGGCAAACATAACTAAGCTGAGCCTCCAGTCGATAACAAATGCAATGATGAGACCAACTCCAATGTTAGAGACATTCTGTAGGACGAGGCCAAGTCGAGACCCAGTTGCCTATGGAGACATGGATATCGTTGTAGAGGCAAGAAATTAAAACATGGTTGCTGAAGTGTATGCACACACATCGATACATATTGTGTTAGGGTATCCTCCAATGAATGAATTACACATTTTTATAATGTTGCATGGGGTGGGGTGGGGGTGAAAGTAGAAGGCATAACCCGTAAACGTTTAACATCTGGAAAATGGTGGAATCGTCAATGAATATTTTCAAATACTTTAGATGTTTAACATCTGAAATATGATAGAATCGCCATTAATCTTTTAATTTCTAAATATAGATATTATATATAATATATACATGTATATATTGCTCACCCCTTGAACGCTAGATGATTCTGTTGCTAAACGAGTAGTGAGAGCACCAAGGTTGTTACTGTGGTCATCAAACCAGGCAATGTCCTAAAACAAAGTTGTGACACAGAATCTCATTCATCTTGGCTCCTTTCGTGCTAAGAAGCTGTACAGTTTAAAAACTTCCCACTGTCTTTAATGGAATACTTATGACCACACTTTTCAAAGAAGCATATTTCAGCCGAAAGCACTGCGGATATATATGCAGACATGAAATAATAATAAGGGACACTTACCTGCCTCAACATAGCCTTGAACGCCATTCGTCTTAGTCGCATAGTCAGCCTCTCTCCGGATTGCGCGAAGAAGTAATTCTGAAAAAACATTAATTATGAGATATATGTTCATGTTCCTTTAATCACATGGTGATGCGCTTAGGTACAAGACAGAAGATGAGATAACGTAAAAAAACCCTGTGGTTCACTAAAGTACGATTGATTGAGAAGGATATTGATATTTCCCCACACAGAAACAACTTAGGAACGACTATCTATAGCATGGACGAATTATGTTTATTGAAGGTACACTTAAAATATATACATTACCATTCCAAATTGACCCATAGCAACAAAGGCGCCAATGACTATGAATATGAGGCATCCACGTTCAGCTAATTTCATTTGGTCTGCGTCCTTTTCTAAGAAAACCTTAGATTATAAAAAGAACCATGAATATAATCCCACACTAATAATTGGGCTGTTACGTTACACATGTCATATATGCTTCACATACGATATAATATAACAATGAAGTAATAATTAACCTAAATATGATTTCATCTTCTTTGCCCCACGGCCTTCTATGTATGGATTCAAAATAATATGGATACTCATTCTTACGCTAAGGAGGAGAGAGAATACAACGGCAAAAACAGGGTTTTCTGCTCCATTCACCAGGGCTGACAAACATCCAAGGGCTATGAAGCCCGATTCAGGAGAGTTCAAGCTTGCAATGCGGCTGACAGGGGCTGGTTGCATATCAGCATCCGAGTCCAATTGAAACTACAAATGTAACGATGGACAGTCAAATTAGTAGTTTTTTTTGTTTCTTGTTGGTTTTTATTGAATTAAAGGCCGATGCATTTAAAATAGTTCATGTGTAAAGACGCTACGTCCGTCATGGACATTATTATGCAACAGACGCAGAGAAATTGTAATAATTCCCTGTCAAATTGTTCCAAAAGACCCAGACCAAATCATGCTACTTCATAATGACCTTAAAGAATCTTGCATAAAAAATTGCAGATACCGTATCGTATGCCATGTTTGTATGCCGCCGGTCCTGTAGCCAATAAACAATGACCCAGAGCGGCAATCTCAAGTCTTGTCTTATTCATGAATATTATACAGAGAGGCATAAAACCATACAGCTACCAATATCCCGCCTATCGCCTAATCCTATATACCCACAACATGGGAATTAATTATTAACAAAATAGACGGACAGTACGCACCCTTGACAACTCCTCTAATTCTTCGTCCTCCAGTCTTTGCATCTTGAGGGCATATCCAACACGTTTTAGGGATCGCATGCTGGCCCTGAGACTTCCTTTGAGGCTAAAGCATATTGTATATGAAAAACATTTCTCCGATTAATTAGATGATCAATATAACACATATTTCGTTTCCCTTTCAACGTATATATGCAGTTTAGAGATGAATGTACGCATTCATTCCAAAACAAACATTGGATTCTGGTCACACTTTAATTGGTGTGTTGTATAATTACAAAAATAACCTACATTGCCTATTCTGATTCAGTGAGAATGAAAGAACACAAAGTCCCGTCTAACCTTTCGGTAAATGATTTAGCACGATCTTTCAAAGCGGATTCCTCTGCGAAGGATGGGGACCGGGCAAGAGCCTCTTCAACTAAAAATACAGAGTAGTAGTTTTTGTAACTTTTCAAAAGCTCTGATTCTATTGCAGTTTTTGTACGAAGCGAATTTGATCAAATGCAATTCAATCACTTTCCATCTGCATCAATAATGAAAGATTACATTAAAACTTACCACTGTCAGGGTCAACGGCCTTTCCGTCAACAACACCTGCAAAAATTATTGGATTGCAATAGAGGCTGTTATGTAAAAACGAATTTAAACATCCCGATCTTGAATGGATGCAACATTACGTAGATACTAAGCTCCGTGTCTGGGCTGCGCAAGAACGGACTATAATTATGATCGTCCCCAGAATACAATTTACTTCATTGTTGAGAGATATTTCTTGCAATTGCTATCCAGCTTAGTGGACATTGTATTAACTTTTAACTAACACTATTATGAATGAATTCGGGATGTGGTTATTCCTAATTGTACTTATCATTTGACCAGAAATGAAATAGTTTGGCCAACCATGACCGCATACACACCTGCTTGAGCATCCATCTCTGCCTGGCGAGTCTGTCAAAAATACATAAAATAATCATCAACTTGACAACACTTTAAACACCCCGTCCTCAACTGCAACAACTGCAGGGTTTTTAAAGAGAATTATATATGTACATGTACTAGATTTAATTGAATGGAGGAAACTTCCAACAGCATCTCCCGAGATAAGGCTTCATAAAAAGAATCAGGCGGGTTCAGGAGGATTCCATTTTGATGAATGTATAGGATTAAGTAAGAAATTGTTATCTACCTGCAGTGTCACTAGTTGTTGATATATACCGTCTTGTATCTTCATTAATTCGTCATGGCTTCCCTTTTCCACAATAACTCCGTCCCTGAAGCCACATATCAAGTCAGCATTTCTAACAGTAGACAGGCGATGAGCAATAACAATGGTGGTTCGTCCTTGGCTTGCCTATGAAAGGAGATATCCCTTAGATACGAATACATTTACGAGGTATAGAGCGGTTTCTATTGCGCAAGAAATCGGAAAATGAAGTCATGGAAATTCGATACATGACTCTTTCACAATAATATTTTATACAGAATGTAAACTCTCTTCATCGTATTGCCTCAACATTGATGGGACTTTTTTTTGTCTCAACGCAAGCTTATCAAATTAAAATATTTTCTCAGTGTGAGTTATAAACTACATAATTAACGAAGGCTTTTAACTAATCTAAATTGTTTATTGTTAGTCAAAACTTACTTTGTCTAGGGCGGACTGTACGATGGCTTCACTCTCAGTATCTAGAGCAGATGTTGCTTCGTCTAATAGAAGAATCTTAGGATTCCTAACTAAAGCTCTGGCGATAGCTATCCTTTGTTTCTGTCCCCCGCTGAGCTGGGCCCCTCTTTCACCGACCATGGTTTCGAAGCGCTAAAAATAGTCAATATGAAAATGTCAGAAAACAAGAAGTAGTTGCAGTTGATATTTCATTATTCTATTACTGTTTTGCCGTTTTAAAATATTCACAACTTGTGTCAGCTTTCAATTAGTTTCCATTTCCAAGGGAAACGTTTGCAGATTTCAGTTACATGTAACCCATGGTCAAGTATCAATTATTGTCACGTATTGAATTGAATTTAAAAATACTTTATTTGTCACAGGTTATACATATCGGAGGATGACAAATGGGTAAACATGCTTCTGGATAATATCCGGTTTGTCCAGGCATTACCTTTAATGAGAAGAGCACTTTCTAGACTATGAGAGTGACTGTCTAATAAGTACATAAAGATATAATATGGAAAATGACATAAAACAAGTTATAAAAGAATAATATAAAGCTCATTAAAATCATTTTACATGAGAACAGAATATAATATTCTGAGTCTTATAGACGTAGCACCTTTATTGGAGGTTATACGGTAATCAGATAGACAGTTGACCATCTTATGGGCAGAGGCCAGCAGAGGTATTACATAACACAGCCATGTAGTGGGTGACATATGTGGGGTGTAGAAAGACCAGCAGATGCTTAGTGAGATAATCAGTCATTTAATCTTTTTTGATACCTACATCCCTTCACCTTTATCACTACACTGCAATGTGTTAACAGATTCCATCTTAAAAGTCCTGCCTATGTCCTGCCCATTTAATTGGGATTTGGGGGATATCAGATGAGATTCAAATCAATGATAGACGTTTATATACATAACTTGATAAGTTGCAGATTACCGTAAATCTACAACTAAAAAGAATCTTTGTATAGAAATTGCTGTTTGTCTTCATGGGTTATACAAAACAGCCTAAAGAGTGACACAATTAACATGCTTATTAATGAAAGTAAATCCTTAGGCCCAATCATAATTCTGTGATTAGTTATACACTGCTTAAGCCATCAATCAAAATTCACAGAAATCTTAATAAACCCGGCAATGCAACTCTACCTCAGGAAGTTTGCAAATGAAGTTAAACGCGTTGGCTTCCTTAGCTGCCTGCTCAACCTCTGCCATTGTTACACCTTCACGGCCGTATTTGATATTTTCAGCAATCGTTGTTCCGAAAAGGATGGGTTCCTGGCTCACAACACCGATACTACGACGAAGCCATTTGATGTTGAGTTGGCAAATGTCGTTACCGTCAATGGATATCTGAACAAGAGAAATCAAATAGTACTTTCATCGGGGTTTAGCCACAACCAGGATATCATGTAATGCCTCATCGCCATTGCATAATCCACAATTGGTTTTTGTGATGAACTGCCATAACAAATACACATAAGAACAATAAAGACCATCGCAATTGAAAAGAAATCGATACTTACTGAGCCTTTGGCAATGTTATAGAAACGTTGAATTAATGACACTGATGTAGACTTTCCACACCCGGATGGTCCGACCAGGGCCACTGTCTGCCCAACTTTCACATCAAGACTCATTCCATTCAGAATCTACAGATAAGGATAAAGTCTCAAGCTAGGAATTGGGAGCAAATTTTCCGTTATCCACACTACAATTTGTAAAATCAATAGGAGACACACATTCAATTATAGATCGATAGATCAGCTTACTGGTACATCAGGACGTGTTGGGTAACGGAACCATACATCCCTGAAACTGATGTTTCCAATCACTTGGCTCGGTTTGATGCCCTCCTCAGAGAAGCTGTCTATTTCAGGCACCTTTGTAAAGTATAAGAACATTTATACTGAGCAAATACACATCCATTGCTTTATATATATCCGTCAGCGCTCAACGTATGTATGATTTGGCCTGCATTTGTATTATGCTATTAGAAATCTAGCAAGTAAATTTCAAGCAATAATTTAGGTCTTTTTACATTCTGTCCAATGCTAAAATATGTCTTACTCTATCTATGACACCAAACACAGCGTAGCAGGCACCTCTGGCTGTAGAGATGGCTTGCATCTTTGGCCCTGCTTGACCAATGGCGACTGCACCAGTCAGAACACTGAAGAACACCTGTCAATTGCAAATGTAGAATATGGCCCAATTAATACCCTTGTCATAGATTTACATTTACATAATTGATATAGACTTACGCCAAATATTATATATATTTGTATACACCTGGAGAAAGTAGAGTTGGAGTCAAACCCTACTTCCATACAAATGTTGTTGGTTTTATTCCATCACTACTTTGATAATTGGTGAAACAAGATAATAGAAAAAGTTATGATATGTCCGCATACCACAAGCAGTTTTCCTGGGGTGTAACCGTCCTCAACGATTAATTTGGCACCAAACCAGAAGCCAAGGGCATAGGAGCCGTAGAGGATAAACCAGGCTACAGCCATGCCCAGGCCGAGCACAAGACCTTTTCTGATGCCTTTGTTTCGTGCATCGTATAGGTTAAGACTGTATCTGAAAAATATTAAGAAAACGATGAGCATGCAAAGCAGATACAGGTTGTGCACACAATTTCACTATTCTTATGGTAGTCCTTCTAGACAAATTAGGACATACCTTTCTGCTTCTCTCTCCTCTCCTCCAAAGGCCACTACTGTTCGGATGGAACCAAGTACTTCCTCTGCAACTTTTCCGGCCTTTGCATAAGCTTTTAACTCTTGGTTGGTCAGATTTGCATTTAGCTGTGAAAGAGAGATTTCTCTTTGGTTTTAACTTTCTGCATCCTATCATTGTCTAATCTGCTAATACATAGAATTAGACTGCGAGTGTCTACGTCTTGATTGTACTTGATTATTTAAGCAATATACGGTAGAGAACATACCAGAGAGGCAAGAAGGGCAGCACCAATGAGAGCAGGAACAATGACGAGCATGACTAGTGTCAGTTTCCAACCTATGGCAAATCCTTGAACAAATGCTACCACGAAGCATGAAAACAGCTGGATGAAGGTTCCAAACTTATCTCCCATTCCATCAACGATTTTAGTCATGTCACTATAACATTGAGGAAAGTTTTCTATTGTTTCACGATTTACGATCAACTGAATGTCCAAAAATCATAAGCCAGCAGGATTGGGCTACAGCTCTTTGCAAATTTAATCGAAAACAGTTCACTTACTCTGAAAGCCTGGTATTTAGTTCCCCTGAGCCGAGTCGATCGTACCAGGATACATCCTGTCGGAGAGCGGCTTTCAAAAAAGCAGTCCTGATGCGACGTACCTTTAGGGAATAATTTTAAATAAAGATAGTAACACGGCCTTAGAACTGCTCTCTGCTCTTTCATATAACATTTGTATTAACTTCAATTGATGAATGTTCAATCCTACATATTCTTTGTGGGAAAATGTTGCTTACACGTTAAGTATTAAAGCTAACTGAGGGCTAACTAATTACCTGTCTTTCAGCGGGGATGACCCAGAATGTGATTTGCCCAAAAGCAGCTACCAAAGCAATGCCTCCCATGACTAAAGGAAAGGGAAGAAATGATAGCAACAAATTAAAGTTTGATACATATTGTCATTTCAAGAGTGCGCTGTCCGACTCTACTTGCTGAGATTGAATAATAATAATAATCACATTCTGTAACACAGAGATAGACAGAAAAAGAGTGGTACGCACTTAGATATGCTAGTGTGTAACCAACCATCTCTTTCAGGAAATAGTCGTTGTCGATTTCCGGTCGTGGAACGAATGAGATGTTGATATCTGTCCTGTTTGGTTCCATTTTACCAATGATTCTGCAATAAGATGTTAACCAAACGTAACGCAAATCAAAATAGAAACGGAATGTAATCGATGCTTTACTAAAGTATCACTTTTAAGACGTTTACATTATTTCCCATAATGGTCACTTATAGAGTCATATATAGCAAGTGTGACCGCAGATTTATTGAAGTCCCACCTAGGTACTTAATGAATGCAGGGTATAGGCTACAACGAAAACCAAAAATCCTGTTAAAAATGACTTACGTAATGATTGACTTGTTATTCATGACGTCTTCACTAGTGAGATTATACTTTCCCCAGAGGTCTTTTTTCGAGTCAATATAATCCTTTCCTTTTTGATAATCGATAAACATGTCAACCTGGGTAAAAAATGATTAAAAAGTCATTCTTGCCACAACAAAATTCTAACAATATAGCTACAGTACAGCTGCATTTTAGCTCGGGCGATTCAGTTCATATTTTGAAATCCCCCAAGGATTATTGAAAGTGTCAAGGTTTCTTACCTGTCCTCCTAACACAAGATTTGATACAATGTACAAGGTTCCATGGCAGGCAGCAAGGACTGCACCCAGAAACATTAAGAATCCATCTCTTCCGTCAGCAAATCGAAACTATCGTAATAAGAAAAGAGGGTAAATTTATTTGCGATACGTTTTGGTAAAGTCACAACTACTGTATATGTAATATAAAACTTCAAATGCAACACAATTTTAGCGTCAATGAGGAAATGGATTGTGTTTGTTAAGTCAGGCTCGATCATCACTCGGTCAAACGTACGAATATGAATAGGTTGATTTTTGTTTAGTCTAAAGTAGAGTGTCTGTTTTATTACAATCAATTATTTGTTTGTTCTCACCATTTCCCTCCATCCTACTTTCCTGACCATGGGCTCTTCGTTCACGGGCGTTGTTTCATTGGCTTTAGTAGGCGCTGCTCCCGCGGCTGTTGGTGCAGTAGGATCATAAGCCACTCCATAATCTGAGGCGCCATTGACATAGCCTTTAATCGGAGAAGTGAGTTGGAATAATTGTTTTGACGTATGACATTTTATCAGTTCCGGCTTATGTAATTCTATATGTAAGGATATACCTAAACATAGTTTTAAAATCTAGTTTAATAAAGCATGTAAACGGTAGCTGTTCAAACACATTTCAAATCGCGCTTTTCACCGACAAATATTGTGGTAGTAAAATTTGGGTGGGATCCTGTTGCAAATGTTCATGGCGGACACTTACATACAATTCCTTAATTTTAAAGGTCAATACATTGGTTAGAAACCACAGTTATGATTATATAGTTGGAATTGTAAAAGGCAATAACCTGGTGTGAGACTCAAACACTAACCCTCGTATTATTGGCAACTGGTGTGAGAATCAAACACTAACCCTCGCGTCCCCTCCCTCCCCTGTGGTCACTTCCGGTCCCTCTCCCCCACTTTCTTCCTGCTCCTGCTCCTCCTGCTCCTGCTCCTGCTCCTGCTCCTGCTCCTGCTCTCCTGCTCCTCATCGCAACACCTCTTTCTTCACCCTCCCACCCACTCCTATTCTCAACTTATCTCCATAAGGTCAGCAGGTATTATATCATACTGGTATCATATTACTCTTATTAACGAATAAACTTTAATTGCTCAGAACCAACTGTTCTCCTCTTAAAATTCCTCACACCAGCTGCATTTCAGTAATGAGAATCAGAATGAAAGTGAATCTTATCTAAAATACCGAATATATATTGGGGTTGTGGGAAAATGGGGGGTGGGTTTTCATATAGCAAAGTTTGCCTAATTGACTCACCCTTGTTGGCTTTGCCAAGATCATACTCAGAGTTCTTTCTGTACATACTGCAGGTTCACGTCGCCCAACTGCACAAGAGAAAGATGCTTAAAATGAAAACCTGCATAAAATCCTTTCAAAAGTGTCCGTAATATGGAAACCATCATTTTTTAAAAATACAAAACAGTTGTAATCCACTTATGGAATCACGAGCAGAACAGTCCCAGTAGTCAGAGATAGGATATCTCTTAATCTTCTTATGTGTTAGATAAATAGAATTTGAACAACCAACCGGTAACACTAACACTTGGTTTTCTGTACAGAAATTGGGATATCACAATGGGCGAACTGTCTATGTGATGAACAAAGTGATTATTTAGTATGCATGCAGTTGATGATGTAGACTATACATTGAAGTAGTAGACGAATCTTGTCTTATGGTCACCCCAAATGTCTAGTTTTGCTACTAGCATGATTCCTAAATAATTATATTAACCAGTATTGAATTCAGCGATATATCCACAACTATATACTTGTATTAAGTGATTTACGAAGCTCCCACCCCCTGCATTTATGACTTTCGATCATTATGGTTAATTTTTCTTGCATTTTTCATTTGAAAACCCGATTATTCTTGTGGAGCCGAAGGGAAATTAAAAGGTAGCATATTGAGCTTGCTGGACGTTGAAGGCTCAATAATGAAACTCCACATGGGCCCTAATCATGCAGGACATTGATTAAATGTTCATTCAGCAGTATTTGTTGTGTCTTATATTAAACATATTAATAAGGAAGTGGCACTGATATAGTAAGAATAACATAGTGTGGAGTACAAGGTGGACTAAACTCGCCGAGTAAGACCAGAAGAGTTCTTGGATCACGAGGTGAGTATTATCCACCGAGTTTGCTTACTTTTCTTTGCAATGAGTTTTCTTACATTTATTTCAGGATTTTATGCAAAAGAATACGACATTTTGCCAATTTTCAAAACTGTGGAAATACAGCTCATATATATACGCCACAGTCACGGCCCGTCACGGCCAGTGGCGCTTATGGTCGATTCTCATGAAACGGTTCCAAATGGGTATTTTGGGGGAGGTCATTGAAATGAAATGAAATTGCTAGTTTAGGTGACCCTATAGGTGACCCTATATCCTGAAACTGCGTTTCTTGGGTATGGAAATTGTTGGAAATATACCCTAAAATATATTGCGTCACAAACGGTGATGGTCACAGAAATATTCGTCGTATATTTCATTCATTTATAGAAAGATAAAATGATTATCATTTCACATGATTTCAAAGAAAAAAAATGGCTCTTTCGAATGGTATATATGAGAAACAAACCTACATCCATAGGATCATTGTGCAAATCAATGAAGAAATACCGTCATGGATGGTGACGGGGGCCGTTATGGACGGTGATGGACAAAATACTTCCCCATTTTGGAAACTTAGTTCTTTAGATTAATCAGAAATATTGATCGATATTTTTGCTTTCTGTTTCGATACACCCATGAACGATTTTTGCACTAAGACCTGGGAATATATACTCAGAGGAAGAGGGAATGTATAACTCAATATGGAACATATGGACGAATACACAAGCATTTCCATGTAATCGTAATTCATTTTAGGAATGATATATTTGATATTTGGGATGGTTGGTATATTTTGAGCATATTTAATGGCTCTAATTTCCCAAATACTCATCGCAGGTATGGAAAAGAAGGTACGCATTTTTTCACAATATAGAGTCTGATAGCACAGAAACATTAATTATAAGGCATGACTATACAGGAAAGATCTTTTGAAAGAAAACTTGTAAAAATGACATTTTCCCATTTGGGACGATTTCATGAGAATTGACCATATCCGATAAACGCCACTCTTACGGCCAAAACATGGAATAAATCCTATTATTTGTGGTTGTTATATTATTATATGGTGGTTCATATTTTGACTGATGAATACAATTCTAGGCGATGTATTCATCATGGGATTCATCAATCGACATTACACTAAGAGTTAATATCTTCTTATCATTTCCAAATAAAAGAATACGTTCATACAATTGAGAGAGTGGAGGAGACATAAATATATATATGTCCTTACATTTTATAATACAAGAGTTAATCCTATCTATACTATCTTTGTATAAACATTTCTCTTTGGCATTTAGCGTTACTGATTACTTTGCATATGAATATCTGCCATTTTCCTTTGGTGATATTTGCTCTGTAACAAGTAAAGTAATATTCCAGTTAAGTAGTGAACTTTTGGTTTGAATTTTGAAGGAATTTTGAAGGAATTTTCCCTTCACTCTAGCTTTCACTGACTGTGCCTATTGTCTGAATACTACAGCTAACATATATTGTTTTTTGGGCCTTCTTACACTGTCTATTGGGCCTTCTTACAAAGTCTATGTAGGTTGTTGTTCTTTCTAATCGGAGGAGCACTTGTCTGTCGGTGCCTCATCCATTGTTAAGGTGTCATTGCCTATTGAGAGCACCGGTGCTTCGGGAAAACTATGATACTCCGCAAAGAATAGATGGAATTACTGAAATGTGGAATGAGTGACACGCTCTCAAAACCCACACATTATCTTTTTGTACATTGATGTTTCTAAATTGACTCCAGCAATAAATTGAAACTCCTCCTGAACCATGTATTCATTTCCAATTAGCTATTCAAGTAAATGGCACAATGTTCATAATGCACGCTGTGAAGATAGTTTCGTCTGATACTTTCCATAATCAATATGAATCCCGGTAAAACAAAGGAATATTCATTTTCAATGTGTTCACACTTACACAAATCCATCATGCCTCGAGATCGTAGATTCGGCAAAAAATATACTTCTATGGGTGTTAAAGGATGTTGATGGGAAAGTTTAAACCCCCCAAAAAGATGCTAGAAACCTCGCAGTTTCGACGCAGAATATTATAACAAAAGCTGCGGTTCCTAAATGAAGGAGATAGATAATATGATACTTTCTCTAATAGATATCGTCGCATGCGCGGCAATACATGCAGACTTGAAGGCTCCTCCAAATTCGGGAAAAAAGTCCACTGATCGATTATCACACATATATATACCCTATCTTTTTTCCTTCGTGCTGAGAAAATAATAAATAAACACATTTTAAAATTATCCCTGCATTGCTTTACGCTGTATATCGTCCTGTCTTCAGGAAGAGATACCAACGATTCGGTCAAAGTATCTATAAGCATCAGACCTTTTGATTGACCTTTCTCTAAATTACTGTTTCCTTCATTTAGAATTATTCCTACAACGATATGGACCAGGTAAAGGGACTGTATACCTACCATAAAGGTAGACGCATCAGTCCCGGTTCCTGGTTCATATTTCTTTGTAATTTCTGAGCGGACATTTTAAAATATATGATATAATAAATTGGCATGGCATGTTTTGCTGAATCATCCTTGGGCTCTTTGTGCGAGACATTCACACCGAATCTGGCTCTGTCATTATAAGCTAGTGTTGATATTCTCATCTGTCTAGATTGGACTTATATACCATAAAGACTGTGGGCGGAGGTTGGACAAACATAAATGCATTGGGCGGTGGGATGTTATGTCGAGGTTTTACCAAAAGATCAAAGTTCATATTTTCAACTAGTATATAAACCCCCATAATAGTGATAATGGTGCATACCAAGGTGGTGCATAACAAGGAAATATTTCGAATCTTCAGTCATTTTAGTGGACCTGCCGACGTGCTCTAAAATATTTCGGTTATATAGCATAATTATTTCTAATGAATATTGTCTGGGCATCATGAATAGGATAAAAGCAATTACATTCAATTATTAATAACTGTCTGTGTTAATGAATGACTTACCGAACAGATGAATATATTCCTGGTAAAATAGTATTTCCTAGTCCCTTTTTGAAGTTGGCATATCCAATCTAAAAGTGTTAGATCCCAGTGGAAAGTAGAAGTGCCCCCATGTATGAGGCGGAGAGAACTCTCACACATTCACTTGAGGTCCATCAATATATATAGGCTTTGGACAGAAGCAAGATAAGCCTTGACCAAATCCAACAGGAGATAAAGATAGCCACATCAGTGTCCATCGTGAGGGTGATAAGACTTTGTCAATAATGAACTGTTCTATGACTGACGGTGAGTTGTCATCTATAATAGGAAAACGGGATATGGTTGATATATTTGTGTTGGCGTTGCCTGGGATTAGAGGATGCATAATATGCTTATCTGTTTTGCACATGGCTTTGACTCATATTAAGTCACATTTGAGACTTTAAACATGTCTTAGAGCAGAAATGAGTTCAGCAGAACAAGCATCTAACTCTCAATCCAAAACTCCTTAAGCACATGATATAATTTGTGAGTTACTTTGTTTGTGATTAACAGCTATCGTTTTGATAGATTTTTTTTATTCTCTATGTATATTTCTACAATATTTATGAGAAACAGAACGAATTTTTACAATGAACTCAGGATTAGATAAAGATTTATTATGTAGTCCCTTTGGGTCCATTATTACTATCATTCTCCAAATATCTCATGCCAGAGATTGCTCGACTACCATATTACGAAACCTATCAGGTGGAGAGGTGAGAGTGAGGGGT
Source organism: Sthenelais limicola (assembly GCA_942159475.1). Classification (NCBI taxonomy): domain Eukaryota; kingdom Metazoa; phylum Annelida; class Polychaeta; order Phyllodocida; family Sigalionidae; genus Sthenelais; species Sthenelais limicola. Next base: position 114,923,449 of record OW804096.1, read on the forward strand.
TGTAACTAAATACAATATTGGATATGAATGATGAATATGAACATGTCAGGCATGCTTTTCATGTTGTCAATACAGTAATTATTAAAAAGTATATCAGAGTTGTATTTGATAAGAAAGGATTGGGCACCGCTGGATACGATGTGATCAAAGAGAAGCAGTCAAATAATCTTATTATTGAAGGCAGGCTCCCATGTATATTGGACAGGCTAATATATTAATACATTTTGCGCTTTGCTGATTTAGATAAGGTCTTGTGGTTTTGGCACCTTGGAATAAAGTAAGCGTCCTGCATGGAATGTCTAACCAAGGTTAATTTATAATATAGGCCCATAGAAGCTTGCTTGGATATGTTATATCGAATTCAATCATATCCAGCTTGCTTGGATATGTTATATCGAATTCAATCATTCCTGATTGGGTGTCAGAAGTCCCTCTAATTTAGTTTTATAACGGTTCCTTTTATCTGTAAGAAATAACATTATGCAGTGATTATACTTTGATAGTTTAATTAAAGTATTTAATTAATGACTGATAAGCCTAAAGACCTTTGAATAATTCAGTCAAAGGCAAGAGAAAAGATGGCTGAAGGATGGCATACGACTTGATGATAAATATTAGTCGAATTGGCAATTTAATAAGGTTATATCATCACTAGATTATGGAACACGACAGGAACAGGATTCATTAGAAATATGTATATATATCATAATTAGTCGTCTCAAGGTTGATCATATTTGAGCGTTGCTAACAATACAAATTTAATGTGTTTGAAATATGATATTACGCAATATCACTGCTCTTACTATACACGATGTGTTCCTAATGTTAATGCGCATTCAAATAAGTAGCTATAAGTGCACTATTTTCTGGTGCCAGAACTTGGTATGTTTATCTCGTAGCCGTGACCTGAAAGGTGTTATAACATACCCATGTCTCGTAAGTACAGTACGATAAACATAAGACCAAGTGGGATTATTGAAATGTGTGTTAGGGTTCTATCTTCCACGATAGGCTCGGTTATATCAACGATTACCATCGACCTATTGAGAGGGAAATACTGCTGGCCAGATGAATGAAAATATATTGTACAGACTCTATTCCAAGATTAAACACCTACTAAATAGTGAGTTGAACTCTTAGTATCTCTATCTGTTTGATAGGATGACAAAGGAGTATTTCTATCTAAAATTAAAACATACATTAATAATGCCTTATTTGTCTTTATTATTATTGGTGTTGGTATCTGTGTCCCTCCATGTTCCAAAACCGAATACGTGGACACAAATTAAACACAGCTTGTGTCACCTAATTCGTTCCTATGTATTTAGAGAAGGCTTATCAACTACATTCACAACAACCAGATTTTGATATAAAAATATTCCCACGGTCCCAGGTATAAAGGTATGAACCTGAAACATATAGCTACATATTGCACATTGCAAATGCAATAACGTTAAGATGAAGTTCTTTCCAGCATGTGTGTTGCTTTCTTTTTTAACAGTAAACGCTTATCGGAATTATACCAAGTAAGTATGTAACTATTACGTGAACTATTTCTATGAATTATGGTTACATATGATATCAAATGTGTTATAACCCAATAGTATTTTGTGGATGGACACAATGTGCATTTGTAATTATAAATCATACATTACAAATTTAGGTGGACGATTGTCGTTTAACTATAATTATGTCTTATCAAACTCATGATTTAAAAACTGAAATGACGCAAATATATTCTTTAGCTACCGAGTCTACAAGGTTATCCCAAATGTTGCTGTTCATATTGATCGTCTACGAGCCTTGGAAGCTAGGGGAAAGGTAATTAGCTTATTACTCCTTTTTTAGCACTATATTGGAATAAGATATATATAGTTTGAAAAAGTTTAATTACGCACAATAACACACTTTATTCATATATTTTCCATTTTCTTCAGTTCGAGATCATGAATACACCTCGTCTTAACGGGCCTGTCTATTTAATGTTCGAGCCAACGATGATATCTTTGAAAGCTCTAACTAAACTTTCTGATATGCAACCAACTCTCCATATCAACAATGTCCACAGGCACGTACACGTATGCTGTAAAGATAGGGCGACCACATTCATTATAGTGCACAATCATGTAGTGTCAGCAAATTTTGACTTCAATCCCACAACGTATTTATACCAATAGCTGTAGGATACAAGCTTTTCTTGTGGTGCATTCATTGAATAATTACATCTGCTGTAAAATGTTCAGTGTTTTTTATATAATATTATTTTCTGATTGGTGATACTTTCAGTGGGATCAATGCTGAGAGGATTCGTCTACAAAACCGTTATCGGGCTGATCCTTACTCATTCGACTTGAACGATTTTAACACTTATGATTCGGTGGGGAAACGCATGTCTTTCACACTTCTCTGTTCATTGCTTTTCCCTTGAATTTACGTAGTAAATGTTGCAGATATTTGTTGACCTTGTCGTTCTTTCTCGTAGGTTATGAGACAAATTGAAGTTTGGATATCAAAATGTCCTTCTGGCTTAAGTTGCACTTCAAAAAGTATCGGGAAAACCTTTCTTGGCAATGATTTGCGAGTGATGAAGGTAGGTGAAGTCGTGTGTTCCAACACCATTTTCTTTGGGGATTTAAACTTGAACAAATGCTCAGGGAGCTGTCTTGAATTGTACGTTTATTTTTATGTCGATTCTCGACAGAGAAAATATGACCTTTATCTACTCGGACATGGGAGAAAATAAATTGCCAAGATAATCCAGCTCTTGGTGGCAATAATACAGTAAGCACTATTTGCCCTCAGTGAACGAGGATATTGGATGTGTAATAATGCGGAGAATGTGACTAATAAGAAACAATCACAGATAAAGTGATTACTGGTATTGCTTATGACACTCCCGTGACATCGTCGGTTATGTCACAGCATCAAAGTTACAGGTTCGTGTTATCAGCTCGGTTATCATTTGGAAGCTATAGCAGCCTGTCCTATGAAGGCTTCATAAAACGCCCACGTTACAGCTAGTCAGCTTAACATGGTCAGAACTCAGGGGGAAATCGCGTGAGAGACTAATGTGGAATCGGTAAAAGAGGAGAGAAAGGAATTGTGATCTAAGCTAGAAGAAAAGGTGGTTATAGTACATAACAGAGAACTGGGTAGAGAGGAGGTGGTAATGATTTGGTATTGCGCAGCCTGATATATATACATGTGTCACTACGACTGTCCTTTCTTCGAAAGGCCGTGATTTTGTGTATCTCTGGTAGATTTCCCTGGAGCAAGTGTGCCCCTGGGTGTACCCACACCGGATCGGTTGGCTAATAGTGAAATCGATTTAACTTGCTCTTTTTCTTCTCAGGATTTTCCTGAGAAGTAGGAGGTTGATACCCATTATGTCAATCATCTTTATCGTTTCAATCCAACATAAATGTGTTAGCTGATTGTGGGGTAACAATCAGTGTGAAATCATCTGTCTGATCAGTTTGCATGTTTGCAGAAGGCTTATCTACTCCACCCATGTACCACCCATTTCTCACCTCCACCACTCCACCCTGCCCCCCCTCTGGTTATTACATAATAAGACAAACCAGGCCTGCCCCTCACCAAGTCATGGTTGGTTGTCCCCTCCCTCCCTTGCCTTCCAGCTCCCTCCCTCCCTCCCTCCCTTGCCTTTCACCCATTACCCCCATCTCTCTTTCTCTCTCTCACTCTGAGTGCTGTTTTAGTGCATTCAATTTTAGAGAGATGCACATACAAAATTTCTTACTTTTAATGTCCTGAAAAAACAAAAATCATAATTACTTTAAGAGACCTTAATACTGACCTCAGGAACCCTGTATAAGACAGTATATGTGATGTGTCACAGAGAAATGAGTCACAAGTCGCAAAAAATAAATTCAATTTTAGAGAGATGCACATACAAAATTTCTTACTTTTAATGTCCTGAAAAAACAAAAATCATAATTACTTTAAGAGACCTTAATACTGACGTCAGGAACCCTGTATAAGACAGTATATGTGATGTGTCACAGAGAAATGAGTCACAAGTCGCAAAAAATAAATTTTGAGATTTGCCCCCTGTTGTGCACAATCAGCTAACAGGTTGCAGACTTAACGACTTATCATGCATGACAGCTGCAGAAATAAGAGTAGACTTAAAGTTCAAAGTAAATGTGCCAAGACTTGAATTGAATAAAGTTATTTCACACAGGTTAATTGAATAAAAGTAAATCTTAAAAAAAACTTTCTAAATTTTACAAGAAAGTTACAAACTATTTAGCCTAGCCTAGCTACTACTTTTTTGTTTTAACAACACTTTATTTTTATACCAACGACCTTTTTTTCCGACCACCTTTTTTTCCGACCAACTTTTCTCCGACCAACTTTTTTTCCGACCAACTTTTTTCCGACCAACTTTTTTTTCCGACTTAACTTTTTTTCCTGACTTAACTTTTTTTCAATTAACATCTATCTATCAATATGATTGATACAAAACTGATTCCAGTTTTTAAATTACTGAGCTCCACATGCATTGTACAAACACATATTGAATTTGGAACAAATTTTGCGATTTAATTACAATTTATTTAACTGAAAAAAAATCTGTATTTCAGGACGCCCTCACAAAAAAACTAGAGTGAAAACTATATTTTTTTCTTTTATAACAAAGAAGACACTCCCAGGCAGTATATATTACAGTTTGAAAAAAATCTATATCTGGGTTCTTGGTGAGAAATATGAATATGTTTCGAAAAGTCATCATCTTCCATAGCAACCAATAGTAAAAGGGTCAAAATGTTTGCCACCCCATATTTCAGTGTGTCTTGACATCGCGCACAAATAATTGATCCTGAGAAGTTGTCTCCTTTGGAAACGCAGGGTATAAACATTAAGTTAAACTGATTATAAAGTTAAATAGAAAAATAGTTGATTAAATCATTAGTAAACTTAATAATTAGTAAACTTATAACTTGTTTTATTATATTTTCGTTTGGGAAAAATAATTTCTGACACTATATTTTTTGTTTACCGAAAACTCAAAATTCTGTAACTTCTAAGCTAAGATAATTTTGTCGTCTACAAATGATTTAAACCCTGCCCCCACACAGCCGATTTGCCTCCCGATTGTCCCCCGAATTGGGTCTTCCGATGAATCCTAGGATTTCATTTCAAATCCTGGTTTATGTTATTTCAAATACATAAACCAGGATTTGAAATGAGATCATAGGGTTCATCAGGAGACCCAAATCGGGGGGCAATTGGGAGGCAAATCGGCTGTGTGTGGGCAGGGTCTTATGCATAAACCAGTAAGATTGATATTTTGGTCGGTATTCAAGAAAACGTGAAACAAGCGCCACATATAGCGGCCAATTTGCCAAATTTCCACAATCATTTTTGTTTGTTTGTTTTTTATTCATAAGCTCATGTACTAAGTACAACATTTTCAGCCTATATAAACATAATTAAATAATAGTAATACAAATTAATTCATGAAATTGTACAATCACTAGTCAAATTGATTACGCAATTAAATCATAGTCAAATAGTCAATCATTCAAATACGACACAAATATTATACATGTAAACTTTTTTCCATTTTGGGTATAAGGTAAAACATATTAATGAGTTGAGAAAGGTGATTAGATTTAGATGATCATTGACGCCGTGCATCCATACACAGAGTCCAAAAAAGTCACTATTTGTTTACATCCTTACACGAAAATCCCTATATTCACGTCACCAGAAAAACCATACAAATACAGTTTAGGTCAGTCAACCAAATAATAAACAATATACTCAATATACAAGACCACTTATGAACCACAATAAACAGGTCAATCAATGGCTAGATAAAACCAGCTGCGTTGAACTTAGCCCAGTAGAGTTTAACCACGGCTGCCTTAAATTGGTGTTTCCCCTCCAACAGTCTAATATTTTCGTTTAAACCATTCCACAGAGTGGGTAGTCGGCCGAGAGTTGTACGACTTAGAGAAGTCCTTTTCCATCTCTTTACCGGGATCTTATTCAAGGCCCCACCCCTTAAATTGTACCTTGCTCTATTATCCGTCACCTTTTCATCATACCCATGTGACAGGGTCAGCATTCTTACTTCCCTTCTCAGGGCTAATGGTAGCAGGCCATATTTTTGATGTGATTGGAACATGCTTAGATTCCTGAATTTGTTCAACTTATTGATTAATCTCAGGGCACGGTTTTGTATAGACTGTAGGCGGCCGTAATTACTCTTCGAACCAAAATCTACAAAGAGAGCACCATTTTCCAGAATAGGCAGCACAAAACTTTTATAGATCTGCAGGGCTATCTTCCCATCTATCAAGTGACCTAGACACATTATTTTTCTGAGATATTTTCCTGCTATACCACACACTATGTTAACATGGCTACAGAAATTCATCTGCTCGTCAATAGTAATACCAAGATACTTGAAAGTTGCAACACGATCTAGGGTGGATCCCCTCATTCTTATTTCAATGTCCCGGGTGAATTTTGCTTTGTTGGAAAGTAAAATTTGGACTTTTGTTTTCTTAATGTTAGCCATGAGGCCATTTTTTTTTGTCCAATCATCAAATATTGTTAAGTCATTTTCAAGTAGCTTGGCATATCTAGCATTATAAAGAGGTAGACACATTACACAGTCATCTGCATATAAAAGTATGTCACTGTTAAAGTTCTGATCAGATAAATCGTTAATATACAAACTGAACATGATCGGGCCCAATATGGTTCCCTGGGGTATGCCGGTCTTCAGTATCATTGGGTCAGAGATTTCATTATTAAAAAGAGTATGTTGTATACGACCCTTACAAAAGGATTTGACCAGTTCAAGTAGTGTGCCCTTGATACCGTACATGGACAATTTCAACAGGAGCAGATCAATGTTAATACTGTTAAAGGCCTTGGATATGTCCAGGTATGCGACTATAGTGTTAATGGAGTTATCTTTATGATTAGATGTTATATCCATGAAAGATCTCCAGGCTGTTTCAACCCCTTTGCCCTGCCGAAAGCCATGTTGGTGAGGTGATAACAAGTTTGTTTCATCGAAATAAGAGTTCAATTTTTTCAGGAATAACCTTTCAAATATTTTTCCAACCACAGGGGTGATACAAATTGGTCTGAAATCTGATAGTCTCCTGGCATTTGGGACTTTGCATATAAGGGTACATACACCTTTCTTCCAAGATTTGGGGAAAACCCCGGAGGTACGAACTAAATTCAGGAGGGCAGTGAAACGGTCCAAGTCACTTAACAGAAACAATTTCAGAGTTTTAGTCCTGATGTTTTTTAGGCCAGATGATTTATCACAGTCTAGGGCCTCCACCAATTTCCTTACCTCCTCCCCTGTTATGTCTTCATCCCATGAAAGGGTATGATCCCAAGGTATATTATCATAGACAATGGCCGAAAGAGAGTTTTCACTAACTATCTCCCCAAAAAACTGATTTGCCTGGTTTGCTGCATTTTTACCAGACAAGCGGTTGTCATCCCCGTCAAGAATAAAAGGGATTTCAGAGGTTTTGTCCTTATTAGAGTAGATAGTGGAGAGGTGGCACCAAAATTTCTTGGGATTTAAACGGTTCTTCTGCAAATTCCTCAGAATCTCCTCCCTTCTTGTCCTCATAGCAAGAGATTTTACCCTTCTTTTTAGTACTTTTAACTCATTCCACAGTTGAGGGCTATTTGTTCTTTTAGCTGCCCTTAAAACCTGGTTTTTTTGTCTAATAAGTACCTTAAGCTCTCGGGTGACCCTTAACTTGGAGTTTGTTTCAACTTTCCTAAGGAAACTGGGAGCAAGATGCTCCTGTACCTCATCAAGATCACTAAACATTTCATCCCAGATCACGTTAACGTCACCTTGTCTGTCCCTGTTTCTGTGGTTGTCCAGGAAATTACTTATTCCCTCATTAGTTATCTCAGAATAATTTCTGCTAACAATAAACCTCACATTGCTGTTATTCTTATTCTTTTTTATAGTACAAAAAACTGGGAGATGGTCAGCCAGGGCGACGTCAAGTGTGCCTGAATCTTTAATAAATCGGCAGTTAGTTAAGATAATATCAATACAAGTACTACTGTTGTTAGTGATGCGAGTCGGGTCCCTAATGAGCTGTCTCATACCAAACATATTTCCAATGCCTATCAGCCGGTTCACCGGGGGGGAGTTAGCATCTAGCATATTCAAGTTAACATCTCCCATTAGCATAATTTCAAGGCCCTTCTTAGATCCCTTGTCTAGTAAATCTCTAATGGTATTGAGGAACCTCATCACGGATCCACCTGGCGGGCGGTATACTGTCAGATAGATGATAGGTTTTCTTTTGCCTGCTTTGACCTCAACGCCAAGACATTCACAGTCACTGTTATTTACACAGAGCTCCTCTATGACATTACTTGTGAAGGCACTACGATGATACAATATCAACCCTCCACCTCTTTTGTTTGCACTCCGGTCTTGTCTTTTATATGTGAACCCCTTGCACGATAACAACCTTTCTGGACTATTCTCACTTAACCATGTCTCAGAAATACCAATCACATCATAGAAACCATTTATCAGTTCAAGTTTCGTCATCTCCATTTTATATAGTAGGCTACCGATATTGACGTGAATCATTTTCAGGCCCTTTGACAGGCCCACCTCAACGTTATCGTACATCAGTCAAACAGTTAAGTAATGCGTCACGAATGATGGGATGAGAGATAAAATAGTCAACAATAAAAATGCATAGCGTGGTTCGTGCCTCACAAAAATTCGACATGAGAAAACAGATAACCACTTCATGGCGTGTTTTGAAAAAAAATTACGAGATACTGAACCCAAGTGTGGGGCAAGCGATATAGTGTCATGGCCAGAGTGATATAATAACTCAACAAACCTTTAATGTAAGATATAGTCTAGGGTCCATATGTTGCATACAGTTGCATATCGACTTAGCATCAAGTTGGTAGCCACCATCTTGGCCGGAAGTACCAGAGTCACCGCTATCGCAAATAATGTTTGTTTTTTCCAAAATATTAGCAAGATAACAGTACCAGGCACATTGATTACAATATAAAAAAAAAAAAAAAAAAAAAAAAAAAAAATACAAATATCATCAACTAAGTAAGTAAATATCGGTTGGGTCATTGGTTTGTATCTATCATATCGAAGCAGAAACACACATAAGTACCCAATTAGAAGAGGGGCAACTTTTGCCAGTGAGTCCGTTTGAATATAACCCTCAACTTAGACTGTGTGTATGCCCTCCACTTCTGTCAAGAGATCTGCGACCACTGACGACTGATTAAGGGGGTTACCTCTGTTGAATGAGTCCTCCGGCAAAGCCATACGAGGAGCTGTTGTTGAGGTTATGACTGGCGTGGATGTGGACGAAACATTGCTATTTAGGATGGCATTAAATGCCAACTCGCTTCTGTTCGGATCCATCTGGAATATGCGAGGCCGATGAGCTTCAGTGCCCCCTACAGCACCTTTAGAAGTGATGGTGCTGTCTTCAGATACATCGGTTTCCATTTCACCAGAATCCCTGTTGTCTGCCAGTGCCTGGAAAGGGTTGGAAGTAGGAACAGCCTCTCCAGGGGCAGAAGCTGGGTCCATGACTTTACTTTTATTTCTATGTCTCCGCTTGATGTGTGCCCTGTTCCAAGTATCATATGTTTTGTCATTTATCGCGCGCCTTATATCATTTCTTACTTTCATTAGGATAGAGCCAAGCTCATTGCGGCCCCGCCATGTTCCCTCAGACAGCTGTGGGTCGCCTAAGTAGCAGCCGGCTCCCCACTTGGTGTTACGAGTTGCTTCAATCAGCAGTGCATCCCCAGTGTTTACCAGTTTTTCGGCAATTGACTTGTTTTGGACAAATTTCTTCTCAACTATGCTTTGCATGACTTTGGATTCGATGTCGTCCCAGCTGTCCCGCCGTCCCAGCTTGTCACCCAGGGCTTTAATGGACCGAGGGTCTTTGGTCTCCTTGATTTGGGTCTGTATATCGGGGTTCTTGAAATGGGTAGCCTTAGCATGGGCATAAGCTTGCTCCGAGGAGCTGAACAGATATCCTTCATAATAAACATTTGCGGGGAAGAAGTTGCTCATGAAGGCGTGTTCGCTCTGGAAGGCGATGCCAGGCCTAGGTCCGTCGATGTTAACAACTTTAATATTTTCGGGTCGATATTCGGGCTTAAGGCACTTCAGTTGGGTTTCGTCGTAAATATACCCATCAATCAAAACTTTATCCCCTTTTGGTTTTGTATTGTCTGGGTTAGATCCCTTTAGTACCGCATTCTTGGCGACAAGCCTCATCAAGGCCCTTTTCTGTTTTATCTCAATGGAACAAAAGTCATGCACGAACATGTTATTCCTGGCTGGCCATCGTGGTGGGGCAAATCTGGGGTTGTCCTTAAATGGGTCTTTCATATGCAGTAAATGGTCTCTGACCCTTTTGCTGAACACTTTAACGACCAGGGGTCTGGGGTTGCCCTTAATAGTGCTTCGCACTTCCCTATATGCAATGTCAACCATTTCGTGATTGGTATCTAACAAAGTTCCAATTAATTCTCTAGCCAATTCAAATGAGTTCTCATCTCTTTCTTCTCTCACGTTTTCGAAGACAATATATAATTCCTTCTGTATTTGCTTGACATTCTCAATTTCAGACCTATTACGTGATATTTCAGTCTTGTTGTATGCCATATCTTTGGCTATTGAATCGATCCGATCATTCACCGAAAGGTTGCAAGCCTCCAACTCCTCAGTTGCTTTGACAACAGAGTCTAACTTATTTCCCTGTGTTTCTTGTAATAGGGCTAAGCTGTCTAGTTTTCTACTCAAAAGTTCGATCTTTTCTTTGTCAGACCTTCGGGCGATAACAAGTGCCTCAATAACATTATTCTTTTCAGAGTCTTGTGTACTTAAATAATTCACTGCATTGAAAAGGGTTGTTCTGTCATTAGAGCAAACGTTCCCTTGGACAGCTATCTCTGTCAGGCGATCCTTACAGTCACAAGACGACATGCTTGATTTATTTTCAACAGAACTTATAATATTTCTAACTGCTACTTTGGTGGCAGGGGAATTAGCAGTCGGAGACCTTTCCTTACGCTTATTACTTTGGTCAGAAGGTTGTATAACAGGTGTATTGCTGCCCGTCGTCCAACTCACTGGCTCCATTGAAATGACCACAACAATGGCGTGGGCCTAACACACTCTAATATCGCTCACCTTTAGAAAGTTCAGCACCATTTCGCATTAAACCAGCACGTTAGGTCCTCGGGTCATGGCACATAAACTGTCAGTAGTATTGTCCGAATGATTTTCACACAAATTGATGGTCGATGGGCTCAGGTATCTCGTAAATATACTTAGAATGCTAGAGCGTTGAGCTAGCCATGTCCGTACGTTTCAAAATGCGCGCCGCACATATATCATGTACATTTTTGTATATATTATATAGGGGGCTGTACTCTACACATTCCCGCAAAAATAAATTCTGTTCTAATTAGTGGTGGATTCAGTCAAAACAATGCATAGATTGCCTGGGCGTTTAGGCCTAAATCTGAAATTGCTTTGTGGACTGATGTGTCCAATTAGCATATCTTAAGATAAATTGGGGGTCTGGCCAGAACATTCCATTAACTGGAATGTCGTGAGGCCACTCCCGATCAGTCGTAGACCATTTTATGAAAACCTACGACTGATCGTGGTACAACCCACACTAGCAACACTAGATCGTAGAACTGAAAAAAATTAAAATGTTTTTCTATCTCCATTTTCTAATCGTACGACCTGTTTATGTTTTGATTTTGACAAGGACTATATTCCTAACCTGTCGAAGATTACGAATGCAGATGTATATCAATGAAGTATATGCCAATCTGGACATGATTTGGGACAGTGGGAAGAAGCATTCTTTCTATTCAATTGTATTTATCATGATCAACTATTATCAGAAATATTGGCGATCTAGGCAACTTTGGACATTATTTTTGCTCATGACTGAGAGAATCAAACAGCTGTCACCAAGTATACATAATTATAATAAAGTGGTGATGAGTTGAAGGAGAAGCCATTGTCAAACTTATTGTTATCTGGGTGACAGGTGAAAAAGATCGGGACGTCTAACAAGGCATTTTGGCTCGACTCGATGATTCATGCTCGGGAGTGGCTCTCCCTAGCGACACTTCTGAATATCATCAACCATGTAAATATCTCCTCTCACGTTTTACTCGTTAATTCTTTAAATCGAATATTGGAATTATTTCTTGATTATATTGAAATTTGAAAACACAAGTTTGTAATAGTTCTAAATCATCATGTACTTTTAACTTCATCAGGTTTTTGAAGACTATGGTAGCAACCCGGAAGTAACGTCATTGGTTGACAAATATGACTTGTATTTCATGCCTGTCATGAACCCAGATGGATATGAATTCACATTCTCACATGTATGAAATATTGCAGTTATGAACATATTTTTATATCAATTTGGGTACTTACAGTTTCCAAATCGGGATTGGTCGTGTCGATGCTAGTACATACTTGGCAAAACAATATACATAAATTTATTACTTTTAGGATCGTTTGTGGCGTAAAAATGTTCAGGACTACGACACAAACTGTAACGGGACAGATTTAAACCGCAATTTCGACATCACAGCTTGGGGCAGTACGTTAAACTAAACATACTTTTGATTATGACGTCTTTATATTATGTTAAGATTTTAAAAGAAACTATATATATATAGTTTCTATATATATATAGTTATATATATATAATTTACAAGCCTGAAAGCTGCCCAACACACGTGTATCAAATGTTTCTGGTGAAACTGATATTGGATTATTGTGACGAAATATTTCGTACAAATTATAGGAGAAGGTGTTAGCCATTGGCCCTGTTTTGATACCTATTGTGGACCTGATCCAGGATCGGAACTTGAAACAAAAGCTATTCAGGCGGAGCTGAAAAAGGTGAGTGCAATAATTACTGATTTATCCAGTATGTGCTGATATCTTTCTTATGATAGTACAACAATGATTTAGATAATTTTCGCTCTCACGAGGCAGATCCATAATACACTTCTGGTATACATATAGAACAAATATTCCTTGAAACTTTCAGATAATAGACCAACAAGGTATGGTAGCCTATGTTTCTTACCATTGCTTTGGTAATATGTGGGTGTTCCCACCTGGCTCTACCGTTGACCATGCTGGAAATGTTTGTGAGGAACCAAAAGACAGAACAAAACTAGTGAGTCATTAAATGAACTGCCCGCTATTGAACTGGCAAATGATTACACTTTTAGATACAAACTAATGTCATGTAGAAGTGTATGTTGACACAGTCGCGTCTCTAAATGAACATAAACACATATATACATGTATATATATATATATATATATATATATATATATATATATATATATATATATATATATATATATATTTGTGCTTCAATTATTTATTTAGGCATGGTTACAGTTACATCGGTGTTATATATTAAGACGTCTATCTATCTAAATCATTATTCCCCAAGGCAGATAATTAACCCCCCAAGGACACCAGTTTTAGTGGATTCATTCTTGTATACACAAATAGATGGCAGTCACAAATGCTGGGGTCGACGCTCTTGAAGCGACGCATAGCAGAGAGGGAAAATGGCTTCGAGGGTCTATTTGCGAAACCATTTGTAAGTAAATTGACAAAAAGACACAAATATGATATAATAAATTATTATATTATATAGTGGGGGAGATTCATTGCATTTGGGAAGATGCGGCATATTTGAGAAAATATTTGGGAAGATGCAGCATTATTTGAGAAAATAATTGATACAAATAATTTAAGCAATTTATCAACCTTTGTACTTTATACTTTTGATTAAGAACCTCAGTGTAGTCACCATTAACCCTTTTCGCCTCAGATCCAGTGACGGGATCCTCGGGAGAATATGTCCACGAACATGGAGTTATGTATGCTTTTACATTGGAATTAAGAGGACATTGGTTTGTGGTTGATAAATCGGAGATCAAGCCATCCTATGAGGAAGTATGGAACGGTATGATTGGAATGGTGAAGAAAATAGAAGAAATGGCATAATGTACAATGTTATGCACTTATAAATACATACATGTTTATACATATTAATAAATAGCATTAATGTGTTTCCCAAATTAATGAATTCAAACTGCATCTGCATGTTTCACTGAAGCTGCAATTCAATAAATTACTTATAGAGACACTTTATCTACGTATTTTTAATCTTTGAATAACACAACAAAATGACCATTCATTCACATTCCATCCATTGGTTGGGAAAAGTGCGATAGTAAACCACTATTTTCGACCCTGTGATTCGATGCAATAGGATAAATACCATCGTTATATTGTCATCAAGAGACTCATATCCGATATTAAAATAAAAGGAGGGTCATTTTGGGTAAGCCTACAGAGACAAAGCACCTGACATGATCGCTGGCAAGTGAATGATTGTGTAAGTGCTCAAACGTAGGCACAAAGTGCAATACAATTCAACATGAAGTGGTATCATTCCCAGTCATCGACCTGATTCTCTTGCCAACGGGATGTTGCCTCTCCTTTTCAACAACTTATCATACAAATTTGGGATGCCTAGTGATCGTACTTAGCAGATGAGTGTTTGCACACCCGTGTTTAATCCCAGTTAAAAGTAAAGGGCTCCTCATCACCTCATTCAATAAACTCTTGCAAGGGATTTTGTTGGTTGCATCGCATCGAATATTACAATGTTTTAGCGTGTGTGTGGTAACATATGCACACTTTTGGTCCAATCCATGGGAAGGAGTATCAAATTATTAACAAAGCCGTCCCGCCGCAATATTGTTATCTTTTGTATTACCAAATGAGCCTCGGTATAACACTCACTGTATTACACTCAAGTAATCCTTTCATCCCTGATAATAACCACTATGTACTGCTATTGCGAGAAGTTGGCAATTAATCATTTTCCTGCACATAGGATATATATATTACATTACCGTTTTGGGAAGAATTTTACATAATTAGCAATATCTTTTGATACGATTCGTTTACAATATTTTAACCAAAACAAATGACTTCTGTGGTTAAAATGAAGCAATGGGCACCCCCGTCATATGCATATGCTCTGAATATTTAATTTTATTGCAATATATCGCCATTCAACATCCATATTTATTAATAATTTCTCCGAATATGTTAAAATATGCTTTTTATTTACCCATTTTTCTATAATAATCAAGAATGAATGAAAAGAAGGTCTACGTATTATCCTTACGGGGAATTAAAATTTTGGGACACAGACTCTTCTTGTGTTCAAGCAAAGGAAAACTTAAGGCCAGGTCAGTGCAAATATAGGCCAAGGTCATCCGGTCAATGACCTAATTAAAGCCGACCTGGTCAGACCCCCTATTTATTAATTGGTTAATTAATTAATTATTAATTATCAAATATATATTATTAATATCTGATACACAGCATTTTATACCCGGCATAGCCGTGTCAGGTGGACTCCCAAGGGACACCTTGATCTGTATAATGCAATTTTCAATAATTAATTAAACATGGGACTTCCCATTGTTTAAACAAGGTTACACATTCTGGATATGTAACCAGCAAGACGTGACATTATTAAACTATTACGTAATATTATGCAACTTCAATGGACCTTATAACAGCAACTTTATGAACTCCATTTTCGTGTTATGTAATATTATGTCACGTCAGCAAGCAATAACAGATTTATCCCCAACTCAAATCCGAGTTTGTTTAAACTAATGTTATGTTAGTTCTCCTGTCTTTAGTTAGCAAATGATCATAAAAAGAATTAATTCATCCATATATTTATTCTGGTTATTTAAAAAAATATGTAAATGTCGCCGTTCAACATGGTTATGGGAGATGACTTTGCTATGACCAGAACTGAAGCAAAGGTCACCATTCGCGATATTGTCTCCATTCAACACATTCTTTTAAAAGCTATTTTGTACTTGATAGGTCTCGACATAAGGGTGAAAACGCTATTTAGTTTGTGAAAATAATCCAACTAGAAGAAAAGTTACACTCAAATAACGATTCAGTAATGGTAATGATAATTATAATGGCTGCGGCAAGGGTCACAGGGCATTGACCTTCTGCCCATATACACATATAGTCCATTGTAATTTAGAACTTTAACAAAAATATATCACTGTAGTGTCTGGCTATTTCCCTCGTATCATAGTGGCTATGAAACTAGATAGAAATAACGACACAACCAGGTTCTTATGGTCCTCGCCAGCCAAATCCTTTATTACACCTCAAAACACCTGCCGCGGTTGGAGCTCGGAGAGCTTCTGCCAACCCTTACAACTTGGGGCAGTAAGATATAAGAATGCAGAGCATAATAAGAGTAAAAGGTGTTTACAAGAGAATATGCAGAAGTACAAGAGTCAATACTGTTGGAATACACAAACACAAACACCGCTTTGGTTCTGACTTAGTCCCCGTAAGTGATAGCAAAGCAAAAATAAAAACATTTGTTAAAACATATATAGGTATAGCGTCGTGCTCTAGCAGAAAACCGTTGGGTAATACTTATTTATGTCTGAGAGAAAATAATAAACATCAATACTAAAGTCTTGTTCATTCGTTCAAGTTATACAGGTCCGACAAACAAAGCGATCAGGTCAAAACTACTGCACATAAATGGAAGTCTGTACACAGATATAAAGAAATTACAAGTCAATCTCTCGCAAGCATGCAACAAAAAAACCGATTTCAGATTCCATTGCTTATAACTTCACTAATTTTTGGAGTATCAAATCTTTTTTTTTACTTTTATAATTCTTACTTATCCTTCTGCACATGCTTACATGT
The DNA here is from genome assembly GCA_942159475.1 of Sthenelais limicola. Lineage (NCBI taxonomy): Eukaryota > Metazoa > Annelida > Polychaeta > Phyllodocida > Sigalionidae > Sthenelais > Sthenelais limicola. The sequence continues at coordinate 114,940,338 of OW804096.1, forward strand.
TTTACTTGTTTTAACAATTTACTTTTGATAAACATGATGTGTCACAGGAAAATGAGCTACAATTAAGCATACTCGTTAAAGAATGATGATTATGTAGAATATGGGTTGTCATGTATTTGAATATTATTTAGACTCCACCCTGACCATCCATCACATCCTCCACACCAAAATTTCACCGAACATTTCAAGGCCATTTAAAAGATTCCAACAGGATTCAAGGCCATGTGATGATATTTCAGGGCCTTCGACCTATATGTTAATTTTCCAACCCTTGAATTTGTTTTCTTATTTCTTTTAAATATTTTATTCATCATGACATAATACATATTGTTTTCAGTACATGATGGCAATTCTTTTTTCACAAATGTGATATGTCACAGGAAGATGAGCCACAAGTCGCAAACGAAGGATTTTGAGATATCATCCTATTTGAAAAGAAGTGATCAAGCAGTTTTTAATGATACTGTTACGACTATTATTAGCCTCATTTATTATAACAAAGGTATTGCATAAGATTATGCAATAGTATAACGATAAATATGAATATATGTCAGCTGATATATGGGTAGGATTTTCAGAAAATGTACAATTGGCAGATCTACACAATTAGGAAATTCTGCTAAATTAGGCTAAAACATGAAGAATACCGGGTATATCTGTATATTTTTGGTATCGCATTGATTTAACGTATCTGTTTTGTTATGTTAAACTACATTTTGACGCTCATTTTTGTTTTAAATGTGGGTTATTTGAGAGGATTGGTGAACACGAATTGTACATTTTCTGAAAATCTGACCCATATATATGTATAATTATGTGTAATGTCCGGTCGATAACTTAAGCGACAATGAACCTAAACTATATCAATCAACACAAACAAACAGGAACTATCGGACCTCGCCAGCTGCTGAATTTATTACTCTTCAAACCAAAAGGCTCAAGGATGGCACCCGGAATTCACCAACACACCAACATTCCAGTCAGGTAGCTCATCCATACCATATCACAATCGTACATCGAGATAAAAGGTATTCATATAGCAGGTAGAAGTACAATGTATCACATAAGAGTAAAAATATTAAAAATACACCCCTGTACACACAGCCGACCTCTAGTGGTCATCCACCTATGGTACTGACCAATTCGGCTCCTGTAGAGTACAGCCGAAAGCTAGTTCGGCTCCTATAATATCTAGGACCCGACTCGACGAGAGGCGACCAATAACCGCCTTAAGAAGGCGGTGCGCAAGCAGGCATATTTCGAACCCTTCTGTCACCCCGGGCCTTCACAGCCATGACTCAGTACCTTCCACAACTCAACCTGGCAGCGTCGTTTTCTTATTAAACATACCGATAGCCGACATCCTTACCCAGAAATCGCAACGATAGGATGTCCTCTGCAAGTTTTGTCCGAAGAAATAATCAATCTAGGCTGTAAAATAGATTTTCGATATTTCTATACTAATCCTATGGGGATGCGTTGGGACTGCCGACCGCCATTTGCGCCACCCCGTTGGAGCCCTAAGGGCACCCAGGCCAGGCTTATAGCATTGAGCGTGCTCCCCGCACACACCACCGTGTGTGCGGGGAGGACGGGGCAGGAGAGGTGGCGGGGGGGGGGGGGGGGATCATTCAACAATCTGTAAGGTAAACGTCAGTCACAAGCACCTCATTTATCACAGGAAAAAACATATTATGGGCGGTTTGATACTTCTGGACTCAGATGACTCCCAAAGCCGAGCTTGAGCACCAGATATGATCTAATAAACGCATATGGGTAATTCCACCAATTGGTCGACATATGACTATAAAATATATTTTTGAATCTATAATGAGAAATCTTGGACTGGAGTTATTTTAATCAGTTCAGTCTGCTTCCCCAAGAGTACTACAGGATTTGGCCCTCATTGTTGATATTATTATTATTTGACTTTAAGAAATACACTTCTTCATACTTCTACAAAATCGTTGGACTTTTGTGAGTTAGCCTTAGCCAGGCCCATAGACTAGCCCTCGGCCCTAAAACTGCTGTTATTTGTATGGCCGTAGTGCAGGTCTATAATACTACTCCCCATTCGTGGAGTGTCTCAGTCCAGAGGGTGACTGGCACCAGATTAGACTATCGTCACAACAAAGAACTGTTAAATTAAATAGAACATTATATTATTGGGCTCATAATGAAACTTTAGGCTATTTAAAAAGCCTTCGCCAACACCGTAGGCCTACCCACCCGCCATCATTGCAGCCGTGCATGTCGCCGGCCTATGGGGCGATCAACATGGCATGCCGAGTAATGTTTGGAAGGGGTGATCCCATTGGCTGAGAGCCTAGCTCAAGGTTAATGTAACGCGCCCTGTGATTGGTCGATTTTTTCCCCCCGAGTATTACCGAAAATGCGATGCTGAGTGTTTTCCGAAGATGCCATGTGTTCGTACGGTAAAATCATCTTTTAGAATATAGGGGTCGGGGAATCGCTTATTACTCCGTTGTGATACCAGATATACCCTGATGAATTTGAGGTAATCCCAGTCTATGCATTTTCCCTAGGCCTGGAAACATTGTTTGGGTGGATTGGAGGTCGGTAAAAAGCATTTTGGGACGATCAGCGGCCAGTCGGTTACCTAGATGGTAGTGTCGATAATTTATTTTGTGGGCATGGCAGAAATTGTCGGGGATGCCTAAGGCATATGAATATGCCAGTTGACGCCTAATTGTCAAGGGGGAGTGACCCTAACATGGTAGTGACCACAACATGATAGTGTAGGGAATATGGGTTTTGCACCTGGGCTGTGTTGGTCAAAAAAGGACTCTCAGATAATAGTTGCTGTTCTTATAAAAATGTACACCAAAATGTGCCCCAGGGGTCGGGGATTTACAAGCATTTCTTGCCCTGGGGGTCGGGGATTTCATCATATTTCCCAAAATGCCCAGGACATTCCCCCAAATCCCCCCGGGGGGGGGGGGGGGGGCAATTGACAAGTGCATGAAGTCAATGTGATGATGGTAAAGCGACTGAATGATTTCTGTACCACACTTGTAAATACTTTACGGGCATCTTCCCTATAAAAATGATAAAAACATTTCCACACCCTTTACTTCCACACAGCCTGAAGTTAAAGTTATTACAGTATTCCTTGGTGCTGTATGCCTCCACAACCACATAAATAAACAACCCATATGAATGAAAAGGGTGTTAAAACCTAGAAAACGTTTATGATCTGAAACCTCCGAATCCCACTTTACCTCATCATGTATAACACGGGTGGGACACTGATCCCCGTAACGCGCGTTACCTCATCACATATGGCGATTTTGAGGCTCCCATTCAAAACTGTTTGCTAAGGTTTAGCACCTTTTCCATATACATAAAAGTTATTATTTCATACACTGTTTGAGGCATAATACAATAACGAATACCACATTTACTTTAACTTAAGCTATATTTAAGTAGAAAATGTGTAAAAGCTCTTTTTATTTTCATGGGTGATCCCCGTAACGTAAATTGGTGATGCCTGTAAAGCAGAAACACAGTTTGTAAAGGATGCATGTAAAGTGTAATTATGTGAGAAGTGATTGCTGTTAACTGTTATTGTTTTCTTAGTATTATATGACTATGATTTCTCATGAACTGTCTTTTAAAACACTGTAATAACCTTCAATGTATGGGCAATTCTCAAGAAATGTCGACTAGGGCTCCATTTACATGTGGAAACAAAATATCGAAGTCTAAGCTTCATAATTATATATTTTAATAGGTACCATTAACAATTCTTTTGTAGGTGAAAAATGGCCTGCGTCATTGACAAATGGCTGGCGTCACTAAAAAGTTTTCGAGAACATTGTTTTATTGTTCTATTAATGAATGACATGACTACGAATATTTTTTGGGCCATCACCGTCTGTGATGCAATGTATTTAAGAGCATATTTCCAAACGTTTTCATACCTAAGATGCGCAGTTTCAGGGTTTAGAAGAGGATGATATGGGGCCCCTATACTAGACATTTCATTGACCTCCCCAAAATACCTATCTGGAACCGTTTCATGAGAATCAACCACGTACATACATTATCAATGTAAGCCTACGAAAGGAATTTATATTTGAATGGCCAATAGAAGGTATGGGGTTGAGGGTATTTTCGAATAATGAAAAATAGAATTAATTGGTTTATTTAAGGGATTATTTTATGGTGGCATTTGTAGACATTAATTCTGATTGTTCATAAAGAAAATTGCATAGATGTTAGGAATATTTATATTTAAAAAAAACGCTTTACAGGCATCAACCAGTTGCTTCACGGGCATCACCACAATCAATACTGGTGTGCGTTACCTCATCACCATCAGAATTGTTCACACATATCATAGAAAAACTGCTGTTGGGATGACCACAATAAAACAATTTTCATTATCAAATATCGAATACCATCCATAATGATGAACCACATACATATCCAAACTTTATAAATACCTAAACTCAAATGTAAACAATGACCACGTTTAATTGCACTCGCCATATATGATGAGGTAACGCACGTTACGGGGATCAGTGTCCCACCCGTGTATAAGTAGGTGTAGGCACAGTGAACAAGGTCTGAGCGTTCGTATAGTAAGGTTAAAGGCTTTGCAATGGCTTGTTGCAAACACAACACCGCTTTAGTTAATAATCATTTGCATGTATGGATAAGCCTATTGGACACAAATCCTACCTTTCAAGCTTAGAGAACATTGTTGAAAAGCCTGTTGTTGTGAGGGCAATTATGTCCCCTCTGACAAGCAGAGAAGAAATAGTTACATTAATTTTCTTAAGCACATTGACCTGTGCTCGCCGGGTCAATTTCCAGTACCTTTTTTATGACAATAGTACCGAGTGTTACCAGCAGGGATAAAATTAGGTTGACGTCATAATCAAATAGCATATATCTCGAACATCGTATAGTGTGGTAACCATGTGTCACTAGAGCCATTCAAACATCATGTCAGAAAAATAAGCGTTCACAAATCGCCTGCCTGCAAGTTTGTAGCTAGCATTTTACCAGAATTTCCATGTTCCTTGGACAATAAACCTTCCTCCGTGCTTACTTAAACATGCATAGTTAATTTTCCGCTTTGTTAACACAGTTAACACACACACACTTTGTTCAGGAATATATAGTTAGAATAAGAAATAATTCAATCGATAAGGCAAACTAATACCAGACATCTAATATCAATGATCTCCTTAAGAAAATGCAGTTCCCATGGACATGATATATAATAAAGCACCGTATAGCCCCTCGAGCCTATAGCACCTCGATAATAGCAATAATATGAATTCATACCATAAGTGTGTATTTTGTGTAAATTACGTCACCGCCAACCATTTACCTAATTTTCATTGAACATAATTAATGATATTAATGCCGATTGTTAATAAGTGAAATCACCTATGAGATTTAAAGCAACAAGACGAACTTCAGTTTAATACTAACGCCACTAATCTGAAAAATAACCGTTTCTCGATCTCTTTGCGCTGAGCATGTAACCCAAGATTTATCTAACTAATCGGGTGGCTTATGGCTTTAGACCAAAAACATATTGAATAACTGGACGTTACATTGTATGCCCGAGTTCAAGAAACATTCCATTATATATGCATAACAAACAACCCCATATTGTCAGTTATATATTATATATACTGAAGTTAATCAATCTAAACTAAATCTAAACTAATTTGCGCTAATCAACTATAGATGCGATGTAAACATGTTTACGGATGAAAAACGTCTTAAATTAGCCGTCCCCTTGAGCTCCAAGAAGTAATGGAGCGACAAAATCGCTTAATGCATACTGCTGTATATTCATAGCTATTCATCTTGGAATGGCCAAAGGAACATTTCTACTTAGTTGCTTTTCTTAGAACAAACACCAATCTACAAATGCAATCTATAAACATTGATAATCAACATCAGCAGGACACGGGCTACCTGAGTTCATTCACCTTAAGAGATGATCACGGGTAATTATGACATTTTGGTAGTCACCTTCCAAGGCATCGTCAAAGCTTGGCGCTATAGGCGCTTGGTCGGCAAGTATAACTGTGTGCATGCTGCACTCACCCTTATTTCGGGGTTCGCACTCGGGAGTCGATGGAAACAATGCAATACGTACTAAACTCTGATGAACGGATTATAATTAATCGTATTGGAAGCCAAGCTGCTAATTTCTTCATGGCACTGATTGGCACGTGGCATAATTTCGAGGAACGTTCAATTACATAATGACGCATTTCTACCAGTCACATTCAATTCAACCATTCGTTTTCGTTCAAGTTTTCCAGGAGGCCTCATTGCATTTTGAAGTGATTATTGTCCTGCGAGGATTGATGTAATTATACGTTATCAGTACGCTCCTAACCAGTGAGCAGTGTTTCTATTTGATTTCTACATAGCAGGTTGGTTGGTATCTGCTGGGGTGTCAAGAAGAATATTACTTTGATTAATTCGCCAGTAAGACTTGTATCCTGAATGGACAAAATGTACCGTGTACTGTACCTTATATATGGATTACTACCATACTACTTAGCACAAAATATAAATGTCACCGAGAGCGTGCCTGTTTCGTCGAACTATACACTACTAGATGGATCTGGAGAAATAGAGATCGTAGTCGTTGGAGGACCATTAGTCTATAACAACAGCACCGGGAACTATACAGCTGATGGTAATGATGGATCCGGTGAAGCTTCATCAGGCGACATTAATCCATGTAGGCCCTGCTTTATTCTTTATGATGCTATAGCACTATCATGTCTGACATGAAGAAGCACCAAGAAAAAGGTTTGATAATACATATATTCTGATTTGTTTTACTTGTCAATGAGATCAACTGAAAGTATCTGTGTTTGTTTCAGGGAATCGGAGGTGTATGGAGACTGGGTATACGTGCTATGTTGGAGCATGCACACTGAATAGCACATGTGAATGTGAATATGGTTTTACTGGTAATCGATGTGAGACATTCAATCAGCAGACAAACTTTGGTGAGCGTTTCCGTTAACTTATCTCCAGATACAGTGTACCCTAAAGTGGAATTTCTTAAATGAGTTCAGCCAAGTGGATGCCAGTTGTTTGTATGTCTACTTTAGCAGGCATGTTAGAATGGCACCATAACTACAAAGCCACCCCTTAATTTGATAACCAGTATTTAATATTTCACTTTTCGCCCTCAAATCGATGCTAGGTTTGCCATTTTTATAGCTTCTTCTTCCTCAGTAAGCTGCTCAAAAGCAGGACTGCCACGACGCATATTCTCAGACGTTATAAGCCCCCCCCCCCCCCCCACACACACACATCACCACCCCACCCCCCTAGGACGCTAGGGCCCACCCACCTTCAGACGCTGGGTTACTAATCGTCATAGGTAGATTGTTCCTAGTATCCGACTTCTTGCTAAAATACATTTCAATATCGTGGGAGGTTTTTGCAACTTTGACAGTTATTTACAATAAAACTATTTAGAAATCTTCACAATTGAATCTCCCGACTTTCCAGACTGTTTGGCAGTCTGGAAGGGTGGGCCCTATCGTCTAGTATCCGACTTTAATCGATGTTTTAATATCGTGGGAGGTGTTCGAAACTTTGACAGTTATTTACAGTCAAACTATTCAGAATATCAACCTAATACTTCCAGGCGTTAAAGATCTATATAGTATTATTACCATTCGTATTCTGAATTCTCATGGTTATGGATTGATTATTTCTTGGGAATAACGTCAAAGAGTTTCGTCTACTATTGTTCGCGGAAAATGTCAAGTTCATTTGTTTTTTGTTGTTCTACTGACTCCAATAGATAATTACGGGTCATAGTGGCTGGAGACTGCAGCTATCCTAGCCTAGGTCCTATGAGATTCATCTACTATTATTGATGCAAAAGGCACTGGATAACGTACAGCCCCTTAGTATGCTATTGTTTTCACCCACCATCAAACGTTAGGGCCCACCCACTGACATACGCTATGTAGCCCTCGCACAATCAGCGTCCGATGTGGGATGGATAGTATTTGGTGGGAAATCTGTGTATAACTGTATAAATCATATTTTCCCTTTTCAGAGGCGGATCTGTTGGTGACAGCTTCAGATACGGAAATAAATTTTGCTGGCATATCAAAGTATCAACAAAATTCTACTCCACATGAAGATATAAAGTTCAATGGTTGGATGAATGAAATCGACTTCAATGGATATAATACCTCTATCGAACTTCTCAACAGGGAAAACAATTATTTTGGAAACCGTATGGGCGTATCTACTGAGCGCGGGATATTAGGACTCACCGTCTCTCTTTTATTGAAATTAAAAGAGTCAGAGCTAGAAAAGGAATGTATTCTTTCAATAAACCATGACGATGGAGGGACGGGATTCGACATAACACGATCTGGGAACAAAATCTATGCTTACGTAAGTACTTTCAATAATGGTGTGTGGATGTTTAAAAAAATACGCATATTTATTTACGCATCTAAAAGTATTTTGACTTTTGATCCTATGAGTACATTTATTTCAGAATGTCCTATTTACATCCATATCCAGACTATAACAGCATAATTACTGTATTTGTTTTATTTACTAACAACATGTTTTCATTTCGCAGTGGCATCCGTAGTTTTTTAAAATCATCTACGCATTTTACGCAACTGATACATCAAACCTGACACATCAAACATAACAACCTTTCTGGATGACTCATCAACAAATTGTTTTATAGGGTCTACTTTCTTTTATTTAGAGGAAAACACCCACTCACAATACGGTTCCACTAGTCGTAGACGTGCTTCCCAATCAATGGATTCATCTCCTGGTTGTTTTGAGACAAAACCCTTATACGTTTTATATCGCTGTGAACGGGAAAACAGAGGCAATAGAAACACAGTCTACTAGCAATATAGGAGAGCTTCGTGCATCTTACACAGCAATGGAATGGAGATCTTATCTAGGCACATGTAATAGCCTAGGAGGGCATGCTATGATGACATTGCTTCAATTTCGATTTTGGGGGGCACCTCTAGACGCACCAGGTTTCTCCGAGTTTCTTTTTAATCTAACGTCAACGGGTACGTCTTTTTGTCAATTGTATGAGTTGCGATAATCAATTTTACTATAGTTAAGAATCAAGCAGATGAGATCACGCATCTTCTGACATAGGGATGTGATATGAATACATGCCAAAGATATTCTGCTAATTTCTGCATATTTTAAGTTTTTCTGCATTTCTAGGATTGTTTCTGCGAAACAAATCAAGGCTTTATCATAATAAAGTAGCTTTGGTGTTGCTGAAAAATGTACTTCACGCAAGAAACTATTAATCATTGTCCCTCGATCTTTCCTAGTTCCCGATGAGCAATTCCAGTTTGAAAAAGCCAATGGAGAATTCATCTACCAAGTTGGAAATCCCTTCACCACTGGGGTAAAGGGACGATGTCTGCGAACCGACGGCCGTCGATGGATTCAGCTACGCGATGCATCCCATCCGTGTGCCAGCGATTACACACAATGTAAGGATGGGGCTACTCTGACGTTCTGGCTGCGTCTACACAATCACTTAAACAAACAAGGCATCCTAACTGGTGGGGGATTGTCGATAGGAGTCCTATCTCCCGCTATACATATCAAATTAGCGGCAAGACACAATGACACTGCATTCAGGACATCAAACATAAAGATAGATATCTTACCATCGGGGAGGTGGTATCATTTTAGCCTGATTTTCTCAGCGGAACAGCCATACGTTTTCTCTCTATTGATAAATGGGGAGCTGAAAGGCACATCAGTACTTGAATCGTCACAATACTTTCCTGCAGTAATGACACGAGCAATCGGCCTTCCCCACGGACCCTACACCAAACGCGGTCTAGTGGACATTGATGATATCTTGATCTGGTTTCGTCAGCGTACAATCTCACAGATCGTGGCACTCTACGACAGCTACATAGGTGCGATATAATTAACTCAATTATAACAACAATTTTTGCAAATCCTAACCGCAGCTACCACCCGACTGTATCTGGATGGATCCAAGACTTTCAATGCGTATAATAATGACCTTGAGTCATAGCGCAATATTATAATTGAATATAAACCATTTATTATTATAATCATAATAGGTCAAAATTTAATTTGTATAACATATCATTCACAATCTTATGTAAATTTCATTTTTTCTAAAGTTTTATATGTATTTGATTTTTTTAAAAAAAACTTCTATGATTATTATGCTGGAGGTATTTTTCTAATAATGTTGAGGTAGAAAATACTAATCCGACTGATTTCAATTATTAGTTTTCTAATATTTACCAGCAAACAGAACAGGGGAGTTGCCAGCATGCAGCCCCGCGCCCCTTCAATCTCGTTTACTGTTTTACTATGAATGTTTTATGAACATTGTACAATCACTAAACATCATACATCTTCATCCTATTATTTTCCATTTCATATAGATAAATCATTTGATTGTTCGAAGGCTGATTCATACTGCTCAATTGGGACATGCTCCATTGTGGGCATCAAATATAGCTGTGGATGTTCCCATCATTTTTACGGAGCGAGATGTCAAAACTTCTCCCAAAATGCATTGAATGGTGCGTAATACGACTTATGTTCTTCCATTCTATTGTCCTACATTTTTTACAGGAGTTCTGTTATAAATGACAGCGATTTATATGGTTGTACCTCCTGCATTATTATATGTGTTAGAACTATGATTTAGCTATAGTACCTGTCTTAAAATACTAGCTATTCAAATTCATAAAGAAATTCCATTGGTTTTGTTAATGTTTTGGGGTTGGGTTTACAAGTGTAAAGAATTATGTAATTGTTGTGAATTGCAGGTCAATCCTTGCGGGTCTACCCTACAACTGACAAGATAAACTTCCATGGCATCTCGACGTCGTATGCCCAGGAGGCAATGTCATACCAGAACATTGCCGCTAACCGATGGATTAGTGGAATTAATTTCAACGGTTTAAACGAGTCCATCGAGTTAAAAAATAAAGAAGATAACTTTTTCGGCAACCCAGGTCTAAACTACCACCAAGGATCTGGAATGTCGTTTTCCCTCCTGTTGAAATTCGGCAATTCTACTAAAACGGAAGAATGTGTCCTTTCTACAAATTCTTTTAATACTGGATCCGGCATTTCTATACAACGCAAGGGAGATACCCTTATCTCCATCTACGTACGTCCAATTGTACATTTAACTATACATATTAATGTCATCCCCAAAGCTGTTTCAAATGTAGCCCCACCATTAATTGGTAGGGATTTGCCGTATGAGCGCCTATTGCAATTTTTATACTACAAGAAAATATTCGCTACAATTCATTTTTTTTAAACATTTTTATTTGCTGAAAATTTCGCTACGCGATACGTTTCATTCAGTCATACAATTTTTACTATATTTATTTACGAATATTTATTTCCTAACACACATGTACATAATCTATAATAATAATTATTACTATCTTCATATCGTCACTATTTCAAGAGTGAATTTTAATTTCATTTTATTATGTTCTTCGATTTACACGCTACCACAGGTACAGGTACAACAACTTTGATTATAATGGTGTGTTTTCTATAAACACTGATACTGCTTTGATCGAGGGTTTTGTTGACTGAAGGGCCAAGTCCACTAAGCCTATTCTCATGCGATTGTTACAGAATTTAGTGAAACATATTATAGTCCTCGTTTTTGGACCTTTTAACAGACATGAACTCGAAAGTCGGTCAATAGAAATAATCATTCACACCAAGGTTTTTCTTTGTTTTTGTGTGAGATTTCCTATACGTTGTTAATTAACCCTCTTTTAAAACAGTATTGGAACCAAAACTCACTCAGTTGAGATCTCGCACTGTACTTTTTTTATTCTTCTTTTATTCTTATGAAACGAAGGTTAATGTGAGCGATGATAGTCAAGTAAAATACTAACTATATATTTGTGGGTGTGTTTAAGAAAGTGAAACACCCAGTTTGGGTTTTAGTTGTTTTGTACAAGTTTATCATTAACTTTTCTATTTAACCTCGCATAATCAAAAACTATTAAAGTTAACTTTAAAATTACCAAATATTTACATTATGGAATCCTATTGGAACGTGCATACTATGAATTAAATTAAACGTCTTCACATTTGGCTCAAACACTAAGACAGGCATAATTTTATATCCATTTCAGGTAAGGAACGGAATATCCATGTCAACACCAATATACTTCAATGTACCTCTTCACACGTGGACTCATATATTCGTGACGATAAGGTGGAGCCCAAGTTTTGTACATGTGCGCCATAACGGGAAGCTTGTTGGTGAACAATCTCCTTTGGTCACGTCGGAGATTCGTCCGGACTACTCTTTAACGAATGTTACACAGCGGTCTTTTTTGGGTTCATGCGACAGTAACAGTGGGTTTCTTAATGGAATAATTGCAGAGTACAGAATGTGGGAAGTCCCGATTGATGAGGGACAGTTTATAGAGGACTTACGCGCTACTGTTATGAAAGGTGCGTTTACAACATGTCAGCAATTGTTTATTTTTGTTCAAAATTTTATAATAATTTTGATGGAAAAGAACACCACCCACAATTTTCGGTATCTCGCTTTCATGTTCGCTTATATTGGTACATTGTCTATCAACGTTTCTCGCTTGCGGTCTTCTTCAGAATATATAATTATAACAATAATAATAAATTATTATTAGGTCCAAAACGATGAGCGGTGAAATAAACTCGGTTTTCTTTGAATTTCATATGTTGCATACTGGCTACTTTTAAACATGACCAAGGGGGGAAATGTTGAATGTTTTGTTATTTTTTCTCAACAGAACCGGACGAGGTGTTTCTTTTTGATGGCATGGCCGCTGCCGCCGTTGCGACGAGTGAGGAGGGGAGTATGGACAGATCTCGAGTCCTTACTGGAGATTTAAACTATACTGAAGGGATAAAAGAAACTGCCTTGTCTTTTTCGAATGGAAGTCTAGGGGCTACGATCGGAGAAACGGATCATCGATGCTTTTCAGACCTACATAAGTGCTGGGATGGTTTGACCACAATGTTCTGGATCCGCCTGAAGAACATAACTGGCTTAAGGAGTATCATGACAGGAGGTGGACTTTCCATAGGGCTAATTGATTCTAAACTTCGCGTTTCAGCCTTCCTTCACAAATTCAATGACACCTACCGTGAGCACAGTACTGTCTCCAATGTGCTAACGGCCAACTGCTGGTACCATGTTGCAATTACATTTGATGCTGCTGCTGAACAATCTATTCACATTTTTATAAATGGGGTACTTGTGTATAACCCCAGGGTAAATGAACTTGTGAGTGATCCCGCCAACTTCTTGTTGGACAGGACAATATGCCAAGAACATGGAGAATATACTGACAATTGTCATATGGATATTGATGAGCTCTTATTCTGGGCTCACACAAAAGGAACTGCCGGCATTATGGATTTCTATCGCGAGTATAACGGTAGGTATATTTCCCCCCTTTCTAAAAACTGTCAAACCATTTATGATACCAAGATTAACATCCTTGTATAATATTGCTCCGACTCAGTTCGAGGGAAGCTGGAAGGAAAACCAATTGTTTTGGTCATTATTATATAAGCTCGCCGCATCACCGCCATTCTCATATATGCATCGCTGCCATTCTCATATAGGGCTCTTGAGGCCTTAATTCAACAAATCGACACGGACCTTTCTTAGATCGACAAATTTCAAAGGCAGCTAGTGACAAACGACAAAGACAAAGTCCTTAACGACAAAAAAATGGCTGTTTTACGAAAATATAACGACAAACAAATTTTCTTAGTGACAAATGACAATTGGTGTTTTTTGGTAGCGACAAGAGAAATTAGATAGCCCCCTCAGGAGCCCTTCATATGCCTGACCGCATCTGTGTCTTGGAATAGAGTCAGTCCATGGAGTCCATGTCATGATCCAACTGTTGTTTTTATCAGGAGGTGGCAGATTAATCGGGAGTAATGCCATTCCTTCTTCCGCACATCGCGATCAAAGACATATTCCCGACATGCAATTAGTGTGAGAAATACTATAGAGGGGATGAGGCGTGCTATCGATGATTCGGGTGGGGTAGCTGCCTAGGAATCAAAAACCAATTATATATATTAAAAAACCGTCTATATAAATGATAATTACATCCATCAAAGACCACAGTTATTTCTGTCCTACTGGTAAATCTAGTTTTAATTCACGCCTTATCTATGTTGACCATAACATGCCTATTTCTTTACAGGGCCTGTCTGTCAGATAGATAAACCAGCCCCCGAACCAGCCGTCACACAACAACCAGAGCCAGAGGTAGTAACAGAGGCTCCAGAGGTAGTAACAGAGGCTCCAGTAGTTTGTTTTGAAATCCAACACAAACTAACAGGTCATCGCCAAGAGAGTACGGCAAAAGGGGTTGCTAAAAAGAGTGCCCTCAGAGTTTCTGCAATTTTGACTAATCGCTGCAAATACCCCAACATTAATGTTACATGGCTGATATCGAATTCTTCTTGGGCATCCACTAGTACTAAAACCATGACACTAAAGAGAAAATCACGTAGAGTGAGTTACAGAGCAAAATTTCACTCTCTTGTACCGGGTGTGTATATGATTAGGGCGGTGGTTGATTATCTCAAGCCTGATGGAGAGAAACCAGAAACATCCCTATTTGTGCGAGTGATCGGCTCTGATCTACAGGTTATCATAGATGGGGCCTCCCTACAGACTGTGCAAAGAGGTGATGCAATGCTTATCAATGCAAAGGACAAATCGTATGACCTTGATCTCATCGACAAGGAGGACAAAACTGGTATGATTTTCTCGTGGTCGTGCCAAATGTTAACGGAAACTTGGTCAGTTAAAGACACTAGCTCCGATTGTCTAACCGGAATTGAAACTGGGGATGTAGAGGGAATACTCGCTATGAATACAGCTAAAATTCCAGCAGGAAGGTATAAGTTCACAGTTAATGTGAAGAAGGATATTAGGTCGGCTTCAGCCTCCAAAAAATTTCATCTCGTTGATGGATACATACCAAAGGTGGAAATCAGGTAAAGTAAAATCAATAGAATAAGGCAATATGATGCATATTATATAGTACAGAAGAGAATAGGATTTCTTGGCGATACTGCTATCTACAATGAAAACCATATTTGTTAGTCATCTATTAGGTTCAATTTAGAAAAGCAAATAATGCTGTATAGTACAAAATAAAGATCAAATATGAAAAATCATATATTATAACTCTTCAGATGTTTGGTGAACTGTGACACAAAGGTTGTGACTGGAAGAAAGCTAAGCCTACGCGCGGCCTGTAGCGATTGCAGCATCAATACCCTTGATTCCCTCAGCTACAAGTGGAGCTTTTACAAGGAAACAAATGGGGTACTTGAGGCATACACATCTCTTGTTGACATATTGTCCTTCCGTAAGTATTTCGCATACGGTATGTGTACAAATTGTGATCAACCTGTACAAAATATGTTGTTCTGTCGATTCTGCAGGTTAGGAGGAGTGACAAGCTCCTCCCTGTATATTTTAGTTTTAAAAAATGATCTGAATGAGGAAGTGAGACTAAAGAAAACCAAATTCATCCAATTTTGGGCCGAGGCACTCGGCTAACAGCCGACAATCAGCTACATTCATCCCTCATGCATCTCCACTGGCCTGACAACCCTCTGATTATCCTCTGACTGTCCACCGCCGAGATAATCGGCTCAGTGGATAGGCGGGTTTAAAAATGCATGAAGAGATTATATCAGTCATTACTACTGGAAATTCTGATTTATTTTTCCCAATTTATTTGAAACAGATCCCACAGTAATTTTATTTTACCAATCTAGTTCATAAAGTGGCTGTTGGATCATATATATAGGAAAACCAAGCAGCCGTGCAGGAATTTCAAAATGAAATATTGCATTATGGCAACTACCGCAAATATTTTCGCGGCCACGGAGCCTCCTGCAGCTCAAAATCTCTTGAGAATTGCCTGTCCATGGGCAAGGGGCCTTATACAATTCAGATAAGGTTCAATTAAAACCTTTTGTAACATTTGTATGCCATTTGATTCGTCATTCTTATCTTATTTCAGGTCCAAATATCATATACGATGAAGGTAAATTTACGCTCTATTAAGATACTAATATAGGCCTATATATATATATATATGATAAGATGTGGGGTAGCTTGGGGTGGCTGAGTAAAGCGATGGGTCGCCCCAGTGGCATTCATGAACGTGTTGTGGGTTCGAACCCGGGCGCAGCTACGATGCCCCCCCCCCCGCCCCCACTAGGTACTAGAGGAAGACCACCATTTTGGTGATCTAGTCCTGGTCAAAAATGTAAAAATATATTTATATAAATAACTTGGGGTGGTGATTTGTTTAAAGACTTGATTACCTCTGCTTTCGTTCTCTACCTTTCATTACTTTCGAATAGCTGAGTGATATATAGGCCTAATGTAGCTTTCTTGATTTGTAGATTTCTGGATGGCAATTTCCCTAGAATTATGCTTCAAAATAGACTTCCATATGACGTTACCATATTCAAATACTTTCATATGACGTTTCAGGTACAATTGGCGGGGCTGGACTTGTACTAAAGCGTAATTCATTAGATGACGGGGTCAGTTACTGCATTCAAGTGGAAATAACTTGCAATATTTGTGAGAAATCTCTTAGCCAATACTGTTTTTCTACGAACACCCCTCCCTCCAATGGTACATGCGAAATAACCCCCGAGGAAGGTACGTTTTAAACTAATTACCTGTACATACACTTTACAGTTGAACTATAACCGATTTTCGTATTATTAATTGCGTTTTGAGATATTTGTGGATCAGCTTTGATGCGCACAAATCTGAAATCATATATCAGAACTTGATAACCTGTTAGTCCTGTCATTGAATTATATAAACAGGTACCGCTCTCAGCACCACATTCCTTATCCGCTGTAGTAATTGGACGGATGAAGGCGAAGTTGATCCTCTCTTAAATTACAAGTATGAACTTGTGTCACGGAAAGGCAGGAGATCTCCACTCTATTCAGGATCGTCTCCTGTATCTCCACAACTTCTTATGAGTGCGGGCCCAGCGTCAAGGAACTATACCCACTCAATTGTTGCTCAGGTTTATGATCAGCTCGGTTCCTTCACCGAAATTAATTTGGTACTAAAGGTAAACTCATATCACGATTTGTGATTAATTACTCGTAAAATCCATGTGTAAGGTAATCTACATAGTCATAACTGAAATATCAGTCTTCATACAAAATAATAATAGTCGAGTATATATGTGTATTGGAACATCTCCTTGGTTAAAGTATAGGGCCTACACATTAATGTATTCGAGAACGATACTTATACCGTATTATATACCGCATACTGTGGCTGCAAAATATTTTTCATTGATTTTTCTTTGAAATAATTACATCAATATATTCAAAATTCAGTGCTTTAATTACACGACAAAAATACAGGGCAATTCGTGAATCCAGAGTACATATAATGCTTTAAATACAATATCCCTGGAAACATATTATCATCCTCCAATTTTATTTATAGGTCAACCCACCCATGTTAATCGCTGGAGGGTCAGATTCGAGCACGGCCTTGGTGGAGAATTTATCCAATCTAACCTCGGGTGCTGACAGTCCCATTGAAGCCTTGCTCTCGAGTGGCGACGATTCTGGTGCCGCACAGGTCATCGATGTGATCGCTAATGTACTCAATGACATGGCAGGCTCCGCGAATGACTCTGATGTAGCAGCCAAAGAGTCAATACAGCAGGTATATTCAATAGCATCACATTCCTCAGTGAATAAACACAGATAAGGTTTAATCCTAAATATGCTGCTCATGGTATATCTATTTACTGAAAAAATATATTGCTGAACATTTGTGGAGAAAAAGATTTTATCTATACGCCTTGACATGAGTATAGTTACCGAGTAGTACATGATTATATATGTTTAATTAACAGGTTCGTTACATGAGTAAGTATAATTTGAGTAAATAAGATGATAACCCTTTGTTTATAAATGTAATTAATAACAATGTGTAAGAGACAGGTGAGGGTGGGTGGGTGACCCAAAATGTACGTCTTTCCCCTCAAGCTGCTGGAGAACGGGTGTCGTAGTATCCAGGTTATGCAAATGGGCCAGCTTCCTTCTAGGCTAATGTTGTTTTTGTTGCTGCTTTAGATAAGGACTACCCTTATCAAACAAGTCTCACAAATGGCTTCACGAGCATCAAACACTGACGATGTCAGGGCCATGTCTGCTGCTCTCACTTCAACAACATCTGTATCAACTCAAGTTACAGAAGATGCCCTGGTAGGTCAATAATATATATAAATGTTTATTCAAGGAAAATTAATTACATGAAATGGACAGAACCTTCTGCGAACAGTTCTTCCTGGTAAGCCCATGAAATAATACATTATTCAGATTTCGAAGATAATAATGACTACAAAGCACCACCTCTGGATACAATAATCATCTATGCTATATCCAGTAAAACACCAACTTATGGATGAATACACATCTAGTATTATGATTGACCAAATTTTAATGTATTACCTTGAATATCAAGCGTGGAATACTATTTCCTGTTTTCTGAATAGAGAATCCAAGTTCCTATTGATTTTATGAAAGAATACATATCGCAAATTCTCACTTGCAGGAGGAAGCATCTGCAGCAATTACAAACTTGGTCAATGCATCGGAAGGCCTTCTTAAGAGCCGTCCAGATCAGGTTGTCCCTGTGGCAGAGGGTGAGTGTAAACGAGTCTAATCTATGGTTTATGGTTGTTTCAAGAACCATAGATTGATTTGTCAATGATTCTTTGTAGAACCTCATGGTTCTAGTTGCAACCCATGAATATGGTTAGATTGAACATCTACATACCAGCTTTTAAAGGTAAAGTAGCATAGCTGCATCTTAGATGAAACCTGAGTCCACTTAGGATACTATACAATATGGATGTGCATGATGGAGATTGGACATGGACAATGTGACATTTTAAAGTAAAAATACAGACGATGCTTCTTTTCTTATGCGGAGTATATGCGGTGCCATATATACAATTACATTAAACTTATGTTAGAATATAGACATCCAACTATTGGGTCATTTATTTACAGGCTTGTTTGGAGCTTTAGGAAACATTTTACAAGCTTCTCAGCCCAGAACTGAAGCAGTGAGCACCGTACAGAAACTCAAAACGGAAGAGGAACTGGAGCAAGAACGGGAACAACAAGAGCTAGATACACTGTCCCCAGAGGAAAGAGCATTTGAGGAACAAATTCAGAAAGAAAAACACAAGAAGCAGCGGGATGCAGAGAAAAGGAAGGTATGAAAAATGTTAAGCCTCACCTTTTAAATACTTATCACTATTCATATATCATACATGTATATAATATTTTCTGGCTGACGACAAGTCGCACCTACATTATATAATGTTACTTTATATGTTGTATACAAATACTATATATGTTAGGTAAACAGATTTAGAAAATAAATATTGTAGTGGTCCTCTACTTAAGTAATGTCGTATATCAAAATTATTTTTCCAAGGCATCAACGTCTGCTCCTGGTATTCTGGCGTCCGAGGAAAAAGTAGTAAACACAGTGTTGAAAACACTAGCTCCAGGGGAAGACTCACAGACCTTCAAAACCAGCTCAGCTGTGATCCAAGCACAAAGAACCGAAGCAAAGGATATTAAAACTCAGAACAGATCGATCGGAGATGTCTCTCTTGAGTTCAAAGGCGATGCCTTTGGGGACTCAAAGGAAGTTCTTGATATAAAGGTACGTTTTTTGTCAGAACTTCGGATTGATTAATTGATTACTCTCTGTCACCTTTTCAAGTTTGTTCTTCTGTGGGACCTTACAACCAAGATAAGGGCTCATCGCAAATAACGTTTTGTGAGCAGTGAGCAGTTATAATATTATTCGTAACAAAATTGGCTTTCTTTTCAGAGTACAACATATGCATATGACCCAAAACCATGGAATAAAAACTCAGATGATATTTCATCCCCCATCTACAAATTATCAGTCGTTAGTGAAAATGGCAGTGGAGTTAAACCACGAGGGCCTATCGCTCTAAAGTTCAAGAACACCCCTCCCCCAGCTGTTTTCACGAATATTTCAGACGGGGGCAATGATACCAATAAGAGACCTATCCACAAATTGCTTATTTCTTCACCCGATTCATCCCTTGTGGCTCGCATGGTACTAGATGGTGAACATGATGGTGTATTCGTTTACCTGCGGAAAGATGTTGCCCCAACACTGACCACGTATGACACCAAGAAGGAGATTATTGGTACGAGGGACAACGGAAACACACAAGTTCAGATTGTCATGGCCGGGTCAGAACTTTCTGGTTCCGGCACCTATTATCTTTTTATGCAGCCCAAAGGTGAGATACCACTGATGTGCTTCCTCAATGCAATATGTCCACGTAAAGGGGATCGTACTGCATCGATCCAGGGGGCTCCTTACAGTTCTATAGAATATCAGCTTTTGAATAAATATTAAATGTTTACCACATTCCGATCGACTTCTTTGATTCTAGCATAGTTTTCTACACACTGGCTGGTTTCATGGAAAGAGATTATCCACTAGGTGTATGCATATGGCTTTTGTGTGACAAATTGGTGAGACAGCCTTGACTATATGCTTCTTCTCTTTGTGAGAGGTTGCGTTCTATTCACTACAGCCGGTGTCCTCTTTCGGGAGTTGAATCATAATCTCCAGTTTATTTTATTTTCAGATAACTCTAGAAAGAGAAGGTCGGTAACTGGGGACAATTCAAACAATTCCTCGTCGTATTCACTGTCAATATCAACATCCGCCTGCAGAGCACTTGATGAAAAAACGGGCGAATGGACAACTTCTGGCTGCAGTGTAAGTGAATTACTATATTATTCCCACATTAAATTCTACAAATAAACCTCAGCAAATCTAAGCAATACCGGTATGTCAGCATGTGTTTAAAATCGGCCCATAGTGATACCAATCAGGTCTAAATGTGCTACATTTATTTATGGTAATATTTATCCTTTCTAAAAGACGACCCAAGCACCTTATATAAATATATATTTTTTTGCAAAATGATACAATATGTATAACGTTACGAATGTGCATGCATTTGAGCTACACATTCGCTGAATAGGTAGACTAGGCACTGGAAAATTTAATCAATGTTTATTAATAGGTTGGTCCATCCTCAACTGTGGAAGAAACAGAGTGTCTGTGCGAGGCAGATTCTAGTGAGAAGTCATTCGGGCTATCGTCCATCGCCACACCCAACCTGATTGATTTTTCCACTGTATGGAGCAAGTTTGCTGACCTCAGCAATAATGCCGCTGTCTTCAGCACTGTGATTTCAATCCTTTGCCTCTACGTAATATTAATCGTTTGGGCGCGTTATCACGACAAAAAGGATGTCCTATGGGTAAGGTTATGCCGTGTGAACATCTTCATCTTTTATGCGCTAAAGCTTTTCTGAAGCAATTATTGGATATGATAAATTGGTAATATTTGTTATTCGGTCTAGGCGAAAAGCCTCTCAGATCAGATAAGAATGGCATGTTAGTGATTGGACACCTACTGCGCTAATGGCTTTTTTGGCCCAGGAGTAGGCGGACGTTTGAGATTATAATGGTATTTTACGGTCCTAATGGAATTATGATGACATTTTGCGGTTTGGAGCGAGAGGCTTTCCCTCACTTTGAAGGGTCTCTCTCAACTTAAGCCTACACTGTATACATTTTGTAAAGTGTGCAATACGTTTAGTCCCCAGACTCACTATAACCACCGAAGAATAGCCCCATATTTTTCTAGCAAATCAGCGAGTATTACACAATCAAAATTGCAATGTTTGTCACATATGCTAAATTTAAATAGCTTTATTAAATCTCGGAATAATTTTAGGATGAAATGAGGGGGTTGGCTGACAACTCTCCTTCCGAAAGCTATTCCTACATCATCACAGTGGAGACAGGCTACAAGATGGGGGCCGGTACCAAGGCTCATATCCGATTTATACTGAGTGGCAGTGACGAGGATACAGGAGTTCGGAATCTAGTGGATCAGGAAAACGCCGTCAGTATGAAGCTGCTTTCCAACATATTATACACATTTTTATTCACATAAGACTGCTGTCTCTCAAATGACAATAAAGTAAAGGGACCAGACCGTTCGCAGGTCACAGACTATGTAAGAGTATGATGTATACGATTTCCTGACTCAGATTGCCGTTGCCTATACTGTGGTGGTAGATAACAAAAATCGTTCCTTATGTTCTTGCAGGCATTCCCCACTGGGAAAACACGGATGTTTTGCATGACCACGAAAAGGTCTTTGGGTACATTGACGACTTTGAGAATTTGGCACAACAATCTCCTTGGTAATAGCTCCTGGTTTGTCAATAAGATCACCGTGGAAGATGTTGACCAAGGCAAAAAGTAAGTTTGACATTCGTACCTTTTTAATATATGGGTTGTAACTGAACTTTTTTCGTATAGTCTCAAGGGATAGGTTTGAGTTGATGCAAGTTAGTTAAAAAATATAAATATTTAGTAACAATTACCTATTTCAGATATATATTTTTGTGTAACAAATGGTTCGCGCTAAACAAGGGCGATGGTTTAACAGACAGGACGTTGTTTGCTGCTCCTAAAGCAGAAGTGACCAAATTTTCCTATATATTTGGTGAAACAACCAAGGAAAAACTTTGCGAGCATCACATGTGCGTCTCCATATTTTACCGACCGGTCAGGTAAGGCATTCTTTAATAAAATTCAAATATACGATGTAATCACCAATTTCACATCTTTCGGTAGTATCTGCCTCATATACGACATTTTATATAGCCAGATGAATGGTCAACACATTATGAAAGCTCGATTTCATCCGCAAATATTTTGATGCAACGCCCGAGGAAATGAGACGAATTATAATCTAAAAATAAACCATTTTTGGCCCTCCTGTAATTTTTCAATATCAGTAAACGTTTATATTTTGTAGGAACAATTTCACCCGAGTACAGAGACTCTCTTGTTTCATGTCCTTCCTTTTCCTAACGATGATAACCTCGTGTATGTTCTACAAGACCGAGGATAACGTTGAAAGGCCAAATGTCGTACGCGTGGGACCACTGTCCTTCTCTGTTCAGGAACTTTTTGTCAGCTTTGTATCGATCCTGATTGTCTTCCCTGTCAATCTCCTAGTTGTACAGATATTCAGGAAAACTCAAGAAGGAAGCATTACAACGGGTCAGGGATTACCTTCTGGGCATTCGAGATTTTCGAATGAAACAGGGGGGACTGTTAGCACCAAGGTAACAGGTATATCTGCGGACATCGAAGCATATCCTGAGAAACCCGAGTCGAACAATAAGGATTTAGACCTGCAGAGCGTCTCGTCGTTTGGATCGTCTGTCTCATTCGCTGAAACTAGCATATCGACATCTTCAATTAGTGAACGAGGTGTTTACAATGATTTCATATTTATATGTATACATTTCATGGCTATCCTTGGTGATATTTCTACCTAACGGGATCCACTTAACCAGTTAATCATTAACTCTCAAATCTGATTGGCCAGATGTCTGACATTAATATCACATTTTAATGTTTTGTTTAAGAAGGAATAATTATAATTGGGATTTTAGTTTCCTCTTCCTTATGAAAAGGCCTTTTTGCATGCATTACATTACTAATCAAATCCGGATAGCACATGATTTCGTTCTATTTATTATTTTAGGTATTAAGGGTAAATTATGGCCTGCCTGGTTACGCATTATTGCTTGGATACTTCTGACTTTAGCAATTTTGGTATCGGCCTTCTTCGTTATACTGTACAGCATGGATTGGGGACCAGAGAAATCAAATCAATGGTTGACATCTTTTATACTCTCCTTTGTGGAGCAGCTGTTCTTATTGGATCCGGCAAAGGTGAGTAAACATATCATCCTGATTTGTCCGAAACCTGCAAACCACAACATTATTGTTTTAATATATCCCTGAACACCTACCTTTGTTCCTATATAGGTTGACTAACGAGTTGCGTAAAAACCGGTATACGTAAATAACCAACGGTTGCGATGACTATACTTCTCATTAAACCTCTAGTGGTTTAATACTTACAATTAACCCATCTAACCCCCATCAGATCCAAAGCATATAATATATACGGTAATAAATCATTTTAATAAACAACATGGTAAGTGGATTTTCTTTCTGTACTGCCTCTGGATGGTTGTCAATCGGCCACATCAGATACACAGATATATTGGTGGCCATATATGAAAACAATCGGGAAATTGGTAATGCTCATTTTCTAAATATTGATGGAGGTAAAACAAACATTTTAGCCAATAAATCTTACAGTTAATTACACTTTAGTTCATATATTCTTTACAGGTCTTTGTTATTACGCTAGTTTTAACGATAATTCTACGAAAAACTGCTGTTGATGACATTGGCGACGGCGATCCTGATACTGCACGAAAACATCACCAAGTTGGTATGTGAATTGACATCTCAGCGAGGCAGGCTACCCTCTAGTAGTCACCTAACCTAACTGTCCTGCTGCCCCCTGACGTTTAAATCGTTCACCGATTCTCAGTTCTGGCTTTTATTTCCTTATGGCATATTGGACAAAATTTGCAGTTTCCATACATGGATTCTGGAATAGATTTTGGCTAATTAATTTTCATGGGAAGTCATGGCTATCCTAAATTATTGATGCATGAAGAATCTATGTACAATATTACATTCAATCTGTCAATTTTAAACGAAACCTTCGCCTTCACCTCATAGCTGCAATCATTCTCTGAACTTTTAGATATGACTGAAGAGGAAATGGTGGAACTCCGCCGTCAAGAGGCGCAAACTCGTTCTGAGTCGAGAATTCTAATACGAGATATCTCCGCCGTTTGTATTCTGGCTGCCCTAGTGTTCTGTCTGAGTTTCGTGACTCGTGATTCTGCCAGCTACAACCTCCATCAAACTCTGCAAGATTCTTTTGGTAGAGGTTTTCACGAAATGGTAATTTTCTTTCATATTAACAATGTTCTTAGAATATATCTCTTCAAAAGCTCATGGAACTTAAAATATATTTGTGGTTTACATTGTACTAAAACATCTAATTAATACATTCATTATATTACTGAAACTCTTGCAGCGATTCATGTAATTCTAAAAACGATTTAAACAATTAAACCTAACTCTTTTTTATTCTTTAAACAATTCCATTTCATTTCATGATTAAGGCAGTCTTACAGGCACCTCCTTTAACATTGAAATATACATAGGTGACTTTAATACATGTTGCACAAATATAAATCAATCGGTTGTTTTTGAGAACGCCTCATGTTCGTTTTGTTTTTATCTTTTTTACCGTTACCGTTAGGGCATAATTCCTTCTATTTCCCAAATCTCCGCTTCTTTTCGTCATGTCCGGATGTTCCTATATATAGTTCTATTCCTTATTCCAAACAGGCCACGAGCAGAGGTGGCTTCTTCGAGTGGCTCAAGGGTTCTTTTGTACCGAATTACTTCGTAGAGAAAGACATCAATGGCAACCTTTATCACTGGAGGCAGAGAAAGTTTTTAATTGACAGAACTTCATATAGGGTTGGTCCTGCAAGACTGAGACAAGTCCGAATCCAGACAAGTAAGTTCTAACTTGATATGAACTCAAAAATCTGTGTCTTGATACAAAAAAACATTTGTATTACATTTAACTGAGTATGCAAGCTTCATCATTAGATCAATTAGATCAAACCATCTAATAAAATCCAATAAAGAAAAACAGGATAAAACACAGAATAGAGCGTTACGTATGACTTCTGGGAAGTTATTGAGTTAATTGTGTTTTATTGTATCCTGCATGATTATTACGGTTGGATAGTATAACGACTAGACATACAAATGGTGGAGTTCCCAATATATATTCCTCACAATGTAGTAGGTATGCATTATTGAAGGGAACAACGTAGTACATATTAAAATGTACTATTAGACATAAAGTAAGGTGATGACTCAATGGGAGTAGCAATATGCAATATGACGATTTGGATACTGTAAAGATGGTTATATACGATAAATTTCTGTATTTTCTTGGCAAAACATGAAAATAAGCCCGTTCAAGGGTTATGAATCTTTTTGTAACTGAAGTTTAGATATAGATGACCAATGAAAAGGTTTTTTTTATAGCTACATATGTAATGAACCTGGCTCATGGTTACCTTAACTTAGGGGAAGGGCATGAATAGATAAGCCTGAGGCAAATCTGCTATAGTACGGGAAGTTTATTCCATGTACCAAACAACAGTTGCATGTGAGTACGGTATATATAAGCACTGGCGAGTGATCAGATCTGGTCATCCCTAGGTGGTAGTGGTGTAGTTTAGTGAGGGGTGATGGATGGCTTAGGTCCGACCTCACATGGGACCAAGCAGATTTTATAGAGCTATAGTCTGTCCGAAAAGTAGTTGACACGTGATTCCTTAGTTCCCTTATAGTTCCTTTAAGGGGAGGGAAAAGTGGGAGATTTCTGTCCACTCTTTGCCCAGCGAGTCGCTCATTGCAATCAACCATTGAGAAACAGAGCCATTACAACCAGCTCTTCCTTTCTTTTAAGCAAAACAACAGCTGCTGCACATAGAACAGAGACAGCACAATACAGTACAGAGCTCTGTACATTTGGTCATGGTTGGTCACAAACAGCCATGGTTGGTCGCAAACGGCCATGGTCAGTCGCAAACGGCGATTCAGGGAGCAATAGTTTGACGTAAAAAATATCCCACTTTTCCCTCCCCTTAAAGGAAATAAGGAATCACGTGTCAACTACTTTTTGGACAGACTATACTACCTCCAGACAGCCCCACTCTCTCCCCACACTTCCCCCTCTCCCTCTTTTCCCTCCCCCTCTTCTCTGTCGAACCAACCAACGAACCACCAAACCTCGGGGTAATAATGATATAACAGCCCAGAGTGTATAGTTTATGACAGGTTAATTAGACACCGGTGTTTTCTCTCTGATCTCGAGGAGTGTAAGAGGGAATGACCATTAGTTCTTGTTAATCTGTTAAAACCCTCATAAAAGAACAGCTGGGCCATGGCATGGCTCTGCCCGCTAGGCCAAATTTTTATGATAGTTCCTCCTGTCTTAGCAGTAATAGGATATCAGATCTCTCATCCCGTTCTGGTCTATCGGCAGAGGCGGTGGACGGTGACATTTAATGGTCAATACATGTGGTCTGTCCCCCCAATTCCTTCTTCGACCTACCCCCTTTAGGCCTACTCTCAAGGAATAGGGCGCTAAACTATAGGACTGTACTAGCGTCTAAGCGCCGCCTGCTAAACTGGTACCTTTGCTAAATCATTGAGATGTAAAACAGTATTTGATAGAGAATACTGAGACAATTATCAAATTATTTGAATTGAGATATGTTTCTTTTATCATTCTGATATACTAATAAACCGAGTTTTTACTATGTAGTGTCCGCCTATAATGTAATGATGTAGAAAATAAATTGTGAAGATTTCTGATTGTGTCATTATTTTCCCTTTAGGGAACTGCACTGTTAAAGGTCATGACTGGGGTGTGTGCCGAAATCACTTAGAGGAGAAAGCAACCTACGGTCTGGGTTTGATAGAAGAAGGCCCGAATGAAGTGAGATATACACCAACTGCTTGGAGTTATCAGGAACCAGATGGGATGTGGCGTGATGGCCAACATTCCCGTTACCCACCTGCAGGATATGTTGTAGAATTCGACCTCAATCGAGACATATCTACCAAGATGATACAGGAACTGGAGGACAACCTATGGTTGGACAGATTTACTGGCGCAGTCATTTTGGAATTCACTGTCTATAACAATAACTTGAATCTTTTTTCTACGTTGGTTTTCATTTTAGAAATTCCAGAAATTGGTGGGGTGTTTCCAACTTCCAATATTGAAATCTTTCGAGTATATGGGGTTGGATTAGGAGGAATCCTGACTCAAGTCATGGAAGTTCTGTTTGGGCTAATGTTTCTTTACAACATTGTTATTTTTATCCTGAATTTGGTCAAAGCTAAATGCAAAACAGAACTGACGTTTTCCCTCCTCATCGATACACTAATCCTGGGGAACATGGGCTATCTCATTGTTTTCTATGCCCTAAGATACGTGCAACTACTGGAGACAATGGCACAATACAAAAGCAACCCAAAGGCCTATGTAGAATTTGGACGATTGGCTGGAAACGATGCAATGTACAGATATGGATGGGGCTTCTTGACCTGCTTTGTGACCATAAAACTGTGTGTTCTCCTCAGACTGAACACAAGATTAGCTCGTCTCGGACTTTCCCTCCAGCGTATGGCAAAACCGTTATTGAACATCGTACTGCAAACGTCAGTAGTTTACCTAGGGATGACCTGCCTCATAACCAGATGGTATATGACCCGTGTAGAGGGTTTGACAGATTTGACCAAGACATCAACGACACTGCTGTCATTCACACTTGGTGCCTTTGACCAGCTAGACGAAATGATGGAGGTAGACTCACAGTGGACACCGATAATTTTCTCGGTGTTTATGATCGTAATGAATTTGACGATGGTTAACTGTTTTATCACTGTTATCATGGATTCGCATTCTGAATGCGAAGAAACAGACAGAACTGCACACGACTACGAACTTTTACTATTCTTGAAGAAAGACATCAATGGTTTCATCAGAAAAAAGCTTGGATTTGACGATAAAAAAAAGAAACACAACACCAAAAAACGCTGAGCCCTGGACAACCAGTGGTTATAATTAGTATTGTTACTGCTCCTGTGCTAAAACGATTCTGTATGCGTTGTTAAAGAGTGTATAGCAATCAATGTATTCTGTGATAACCTGTGGCGTAGGAAAATGGTGGGAGCGGGGTGAGCATGCAAAAATCAGAAATCTCATTAAGTGACCAAATATATCGGAATAAAAAATCAGAAATCTCATTTAGTGGCCATGGAAATTCACTCCCAACACTACCGACTTCAACAACCGGGTCTTACACTGTCCTCAGATATCTTAGTGTACAACATCTGAACATAATTTTACGATTACATTTACTCATAAATAGTAATGTCGTAGGAAAAAGTGGAGCTAGACCAGCATACCCAAATGCCGTTGAAGAGACGACAAGAAGCAGGTTCTCATTAGCTGGCGCCCTCTAGTTTAAAAGGCCGGAACTGAAAAGCATCCCATTGGTACAAGGTGTATCCTTTCACCTTAAAACTTACATGAAACATGAAGCCAGTCTCTGAAGAAGTTTTGATTTCATAACTGTCGACCACCAGTGTATATGGTCATCATGGTGTCATCAATATATGGCAATACCCTTGTAAGTAATTTGAATGAGATGATGCAAAAAGAATTAATCCTGTGATGTGATACTTTCGTTGTAATATTACTCTTTTTTGTTCCTGTTCCTGTTGTGGATAATAAAATGTTGAAATGAAAATTAAAGCCAATCTTTATGGAAAATGTCTCTTTATTCGTGATAACCATAGCAACTGCAAACATATACGAAGTACAAGAGGGCCACGAATATATTCTACTATCATTTTTCATGCATGAACAATCAAATAAACACCAGTGGTAAGGATAACCAATGATGCATTAACTCTATTCATTTTACTGTGCGATGAACAGAGCACACATGTACATACACTTCCTTCATAATGGTTACATACTTTCATACGTATCATTAAAGGTCATCACAACTTTTACGGAAACCCCGGGGACTAACAATGAGGGACTGGCCTGGTAGACAGTTACATGGGTAAATACACATTCCATTTATACCACTAGTTTCATTCACTTCTTGATTATTTTTTCTCTTGAATGAATGCATTATACTTTTAACTTGTCTATATAATATAGGGGTGAATGAGAAATGCGGTTACTCACACGTTCGAAATCACAAATCACCCAATACAGGTTACCTATAATTTTTGCCTTCCACAACCTACCAGCGATACGGCAACCAACAATATCTACACCATACAATAACTGGCCAGTCCCCACTAGATACTAGAGGCAAATATCCTACACGGGAATGTGAAAAACGTTGCGTATTCATTTATTGGACATGCTGGTAGTTAGCGTTACTTCTTCAAGTGAAAAGAAAATACTTTTCGGACAATCTCATTGAGGTTCAGAGGTACAATGATTTGACGGCATAGAATGGCCTTGAGGCATTTACAGTGAAAGAAGTATCATTATAAATGTGAGCTTGAACTAATGCTTCCTAGTTATCACATAATGCGTACTGAATGCCATGGTTAATATGGACGATGGATAGTAATCGTACACAGTTGTGCCACTCGCCCTGTCTTCTTAAAGCATATTAACGCGTATTCTGAACTGCAAGCTTGCATGCTCATGGGAAGATGCCCAAATAATTTCCACCAGTCGTATACATATATATATACATCTACATTCATTAGGGGTATGATATTTATTTAAATTCATATTTCGGTACTTCAAAGTAGGTTTACATGTATTACCATTACGATTACTTAGGAACTGATATTAATTCAGCATTAACCTTGTAGAAAGCCTGATCTAGACCACCCCTGTTTGTTATGGTCGATATTGGTCCGGGCTCCATTAGTACTTTAGATTTAGTGGTTAAAATGTTAAGATTACTGAATGCAAATGCCATTAAAATAATGAATCTCTTTCTAGATCAGATGGGAGATAACATCCGGCGTGAAATGGCGTTTAGTAGTGTGTTTAACTGCTGCCAGACCGACACAAATGCTGGCGGAGAATATTCATTGCACTTGTGATTTACTTCTTTCTTTCTATTCATTTTAGAACCATTTCGTACCAAACTATAGAAACACTTGACTGGGTCTAATATAACCGTCGAATACCGGCATGTTTATACCATTGCGACAGTGCGTTAAGAGTGCTTTCAACACCTTGCACCAAATAATTCAGGAATCTGGGACACAATATATGATGCACACGAATGTGAATGGGACATTTGACATAATGTCCGTGTTTCCTCTTTCATTGCATCCATACATGGCAACGTTATACTCTAAGACCTTTGATCTTTGTCTATTCGCCCATACCAAATATAATGAACCATTAGATAATTACAAAAATAACATACTTTTGGAGCATTCCACCATGTATTAATTAACAATCTAAGTAGTATAAGATTATATAAACAATTATTCCACATGTATGATATCAGAATGGCTGTAAACAGATTAAAGACCACTGAATGACAGATTGGATGACTCCCATGACCGCCCCCTGCTACTGCTAGTAGAAGGGCCCACTAGGGAAAGGACATGGTGAGAACACACCTGCAGACAGCCTGGTGGTTTGAAATTCCATCTGCCACCGCGTGTTGTTCAAATAGTAAAAAAAGATATGAGTATACTCCAGATGTTCACCTCAATCCATTTCAATATGAAACAAGCTTCTAGAAATCCACTGGACAAACACTTCTACAATTTCGTAAGTGTTAGTTTTTCTCGTGTTTCCAGTAGCCCGAGTATTAACAAATTATTATATACGAGTATAAAAAGAAGAAACTGAGAAACGAGTCAGTCACGTAAGTACTACGATCATTACGTAAAAGGTGATTTACCCCTTGAGAATGAACACATATTTAAAATCATTGCCAGTTCCTTTTAAACAAATATTTACTTAGTTCAAATATTGTAATATTCTCAAAGATAGAGAATCATAAATGTGAATAATGTTAATATTTTCAGTAGAATGGCTGGACTGGATACGCTCGGGGACCCACTCTTTTGTGGCCAGTCTTTTTGGGGGAGGGCTTGTTTAGACCTCCAACCTTCCCTCAAGAGTTTGCTCAGCTGTTGCCTAAGAATCCTCATGCTCATTGAGTTGTCGTCCGCAAGATTTTTGTTTTCTTGCGGATCACTCACATGGTCATACAGCTCTGTTCCTAGAAGAGGCTGGTCCCAAAGGGCTTCTCCAGAGTCAATGTTGAATCGCACCCATTGTGTGAAACGATGTCGCGAGGTGCGAAGGCTGTATCCCATAGACTGGTAAGGGGAGCGGTAAATCTGAGAAAAGGCTGCTTGTTTCCCATTAGGCAGATTGGGATCATCAATTAAATCAACAAAACTCGATCCCTCACGACATACCTTTGTCTGACTGTTCAATGTTGCATTAGTATTACAGATGTCAAGTTCAGGCAAGCCAACCAATTCCACTAATGTTGGGAAAAGGTCAATTAGTTCCACTATTTTTGTGCTTACTTGCAATGATGTCGTCCTACCGGGTACATGGATCATCAGAGGCACCTGGAGGGCAATGTCGAAGTTGGTATTCTTCGTCCATAGCCTATGTTCCCCCAGCTGGTACCCATGGTCGCTTAGCAACACCACGATTGTGTTTTCACTGAGGCGGAGGTCTTCCAGTTCCTTCAAGATACGCCCTATTTGGTAATCAACATACGTCACCGAAGCGTAGTAATACCGACGAAGGGCCTTGATTGTGCGAGGCGGAAGAGTAGATTTTTCAGCCCCATTCCATGCCAGCTTAAATATGTCTTCATATTCCTTCAATTCTGATCCAGTATACCATGCTACGGGGGGCATGTCAGTAGTAGGATCAGGATTGCTAGGAAACTGGATCTCCTCAATTGGATAATAATCCAAATAGCGCTTGGGTACGATAAGAGGGAGGTGAGGAAGGCGAAAACCAACCGCCATGAAAAAGCTCCGATCTTCCTCGACCTCAGGAGCTATTTCTTGCAAGGTCTCCACAGCTCTTGTAGCGATCTCTTCGTCTTTGAGCTCGTAGTCATAGGTAGTGTTATATTTCCTATGGCTATGTAATTTATTTGTCATTCTCCAGTAGTCTTCACTTTCAGCATGGTAGTAGGGGTATTCATCCAACGACCAGGACACGGGGTCATCATTGTCCGATGCCCTTCGCCCTGGGTGGAACACCTTTCCCATGCCTATTGACAAATATCCATGGTCTTTAAAATACTGTGGCAAGGTGGTAAAATCGCCTCCGGAGTTCCTCCAGTAGGTGTGACTGTCATACACTTTGGTAGTGTCGGGCCTCCTGGCTGTCAAAAACGATGATCTGCTCGGATTGCAAATCGCCACTTGTGCGTAAGCCCTCCCTAACACTAAACTCTTACTGGCAAGTTCATCTATATTGGGGGTATACATCCTAGGGAAGGGCTCTATACCAATATCCAAGTCTTTGTATATGTCTATCTGTGGCCTGAAATCATCAGCAATTATCACTAGAACATTTTTCTTTTTGGGGGTCTTATTGCTCCCCCCTGTACCCGCAGAGGGCACGGTGGAGACGGACTGAATGCATAATGTTAAAAAAATCCATATGATGATCCAGCGCATTGTTAGGGTAAAACTGTTCCAGATGATATGGCAGTCTAGCATGTTGTGTGTAACCCTCGTCATGGTGGTTTGGCACATCTCCTCGAGCCTAATTCCATATGCCATCGTTTTATGCGTTCGCACTTAACGCCTAGACAAAATAGCATTCACCTCAAGAATTATCTATGTTAGTTCCAATTCATTTTGATACAGTTCCAACTTCTACATTAAATGTTGCAGAGGCCTGTATCTTGTATCTTCGTGTACTCGGTAGTCAAGGGAGATGTATATGTATATTGTGCATACATGGGCTGTTGTTGTACAACTGCACTCATCCTGGCACTAATGGTTGCATGTAATCCTATGTCTGTAGGTTGCTGGGGAGACAAAGGCCGGAGCACACACGGACCATGCAGTGCATTTTAATACTTACAACACAACGCTTTCCTTCCATCACACACACAGCGATGACATCAGCTCTCCATCACCGATCCACCACGAGGACCGGTGGAGGGAGAATCCTTTGTATTGAACTCTGAATGATCCAAACACTGCAGCAGCCAGAATCCTTTGTGTTTGACTTATGAATTCAGCACACGCTCTTGCTTCAAGTAACTTAGTTCCTCTTCCAGTGCTATATGGGTCTTCACACCAGCGGACCTGGTAATGAACACCGGCGGGTCCTAATGTTCATAACGGGGTATAATACCAACACCAGGGCCCTCCCTCTCTTTCCTCCTCCCTCTCAGCCTCTCCGGTGGCTCGTCCCTAACAAAGTCCCCTGCCGCGCTTCTGCTCCCCGTTGCAGGCCTTTGTGCTTCCCTTGTCATGGCTCCATGTGTTCGACGTTACAAACTACCCTAGGGTTTGCGAGGAGTTTTCAGGGTCACCGTCCTCTTCCCGCCAACTCAAGGACCTATATCTCTAGGTTGGTCTCCCTTGCTTGGCTGCTCTCGCGTTAGACGTCTTCGGAGCGGCGAGTAGTAAGGGTGGGTAGAGCGGAGTGTTACAGTTGTGAACGTTGTTCTCCAATAAATGACAAAAAATGAGGAAATGCAGGACTCATTCCCACCCCCGGTCTAGGGGTTGGTCATTATGTACCCATGTCTAGTCACACCCACCGTGCATTGCGTGACAAATGACATTTATACATGTTAAGCGATTAATGGTTTTCTCATGAACTTCATTTATAATGGCTTTGATTAGCAAAAAAATATATGCATGTCCATTTATTTATATATAGATAGTGTCTATTGTTATCGGCGATTATTTCTTCTCGACATGCCATCCTGTTTTCCTTTTGAATGCAATATGCTTCAGGTGGAATAAGCGGTACTACTACGAGTCCCAGATTCTGCATATAATTCTGCATATAATAATCAATTGCATGTATGGAAAAATAAATCAACCGATATAGGGCGCATATAAAATTATTCCACACACGTGGGCAAAATCTGCACGTTTCATCGATATAAAAATATCCAATTAATAATACTTGTAATAAATACTGGTAATAAACTGGAGCCACACCAGTGAGTTTTTTTTAATGTTAATATTTCCACCAAACTGCATGCACTCACTGGGCAGTAAGTCTGATGAGCTCGTTCGAGGGTCCGCATGCCTCGCCGGGAGCTGGGATGAATGAATGAATGAACGCCGGTCTGGTTAACATGTAACTGGGTCACGCTTCTGGCATACATTACTGCCCCTAACGTGCCGTCTTTGTCATCCCTTGAATCCTGGCCTAAACTTGCTTAGGGCAGAATAATATTGAGAAGGAATAATATCTAGCTAAATTTCTATTTAAAAAAATCTTCTATGGATATAAGATAATATGAACGCGGGTGCCGAGCTCAACAGAGCCATGTATACAGAGTTATATAATTGACTCATGTGCCCAGAGTTGTACGTACCACCAGTTATGTACTTGTTTAATTTTTTAAGTTTAATTTTTAAAAAGTGTCCTTGTACACTCCATCTCGTTTCACACGGACAAGGTTCACTGATTACAGGTTAAAATTAAGATTCCTTTCGGTAGATCGCCGATAAGGTGGTAAAAGATTATAAGAAAAGATCATTTTTTCCTCGCCTTAGCCTTAGGGCTTAGTCGGGCTATGGGGGCGACCCCCAAAGGATGGTATGCACCTGTTGTGACAAATCCAAACGTTGGGGCCAAGTGACGCGTAGCCCCGTTGTTGGTCATGGATGTTTTGTGGTACATGTATATAAGAAACTGAACATTTCAGTTTCATGAGACTGCCACCGCTGCCACTGAGGTTCAACGTTGCTAAATCCAATACTCTGAATAGGCATTATCTAAGGAAACACTTGGTTTGAGTTTTACATGTAACTGAAATGCCTCGGAGATGGCAATGAGTGCAAATTGGTGTTAGACGGCAGCGATGATGATGTTGAGCGGTCTCACTACAAGCTACTACAAGTACAACGAAGTGTTGTATAACAGTTTTGTGCAGAGATTGCCTTGTTTCTGATATTTCTCGGCACTCATAGAGCCTACCTATTTAGAGAAAAATGCATATAATATAGACTCTCTTTCTACTTCAAGTTCTTACAGTAGAATTATTTAAAGGGGATACAGTATCATACACCGACGTAGATATAGATATAAAAAATGGTATGAAGTTGCCTGTGTAGAATAATAATTATGATATCATAAACTTTATGCAGTGTAATAGTGTATGCACATCGAATCCCAATTAAGGCTATGTGACTGACACCTTTTATACAACGTGGCTCCCACTTCCATCTTCTCTGGATCTGGACCCTTGTCTCCTTTACACTGTTATCTAAAACTCTAAAACTATAATTGTGCTTGGAACCAACGCACTCGTTGAGCGAACACATGGAGGTACATGGAGTGAATTCGATGCACATCGAAACCGCCTTTTAGGGGTTTATCACAATACATGTACATAGTACAGTAGATCTTTGCTATGAGTACATACTGTAATATTAAATAGTATGTCCACGCAGTTACTACACATCTCATCCCTCGTCACAGTAAGATAAGCTAACGTTAACTGCGGGTCTAGAAAGTTACCACGACGAGTCTGTCACATTAATCTGATCTTGGCAAATCTACCTGATTTCGCGCCGGCTTGGGTCGAATGACGCAATTCGCGAAGCGGGATGAATCACGCTCCTGGCCATCGTACGCGCATAGTAGGAGAGAAAATTATGTGAGCAAGTGCGGGTGGCCAGGAAGCGATGGAAGAATGCTTAAATATTCCCCAAGTCCATCCTCAACATTTTCTTAATTCCTGTTAATTTCAGCATATTTAATGACGTTTTCATATTTTTCTTCAAAATAAGCCTATATTGTCTCCCCGTTAATTCCATGTTGACACAATGCTACACCTATAGCCAGAAATAGAGCCCTCCCCCTCCATTCTGAAATCGTGCTCATCAATGATCAATGCATGTGTGGATCTTTGTTACGACGACTCAATGAATTGAAACACTACCGGCACATGCACCAACATTGTGATATCGCGGTGAAAGTGCGGCTGTTTGCATTCCTTAATAAAATGCCATAAATACAGGGAAAATCCATTCAATGTCCGTCAACCAAGTTAACCAGGTCATGCCCGTTTTAGAAAAACGCCATTCCTGATGAGAAGTTTACATTTATTACTTAAATGGGGGGAAAATCTGTCACCCATTTGCTACGGCATTTAAAATTATATTTGACTAATATTTTGTCAATCGATTCTTCTGGATAGATGAAAACCTGCACCTAATCTACCTTTGTATACATACATCCACTAGCTTGTTGAAAATAATCAAGCCATATCACATGCACTATTGTTCTGATTTTACCTATTCCATTACCGCACAG
The DNA here is from genome assembly GCA_942159475.1 of Sthenelais limicola. Lineage (NCBI taxonomy): Eukaryota > Metazoa > Annelida > Polychaeta > Phyllodocida > Sigalionidae > Sthenelais > Sthenelais limicola. The sequence goes on from OW804096.1 coordinate 114,977,638, forward strand.
ATTAGCTAATATAAAATCGTAAATTTTACTTTCTAAGTTGCATTCAACCATTTTAACTTTCACAGTGCGTGTGAAGCCATGACATGGCAACAGTAGACCTGTGTAATTGAATAAACAGCTATCGCGAGTCTCTGCCTTCTTCTGCAATCCCTGCTATAAGACCAGCCACTGGAAATCCCCTGCATGCCGAGATGGCGGAAGGTGAAATATTTATGAGCTGGCCTGCACCCTCATGACTGACTTCCTGGTCGAGGATGGCCAGAACCCTTTTCTGCAAGTAGGCTGTACATAGCATGTATACGACTCGGAGCTGCTCGATGCAAGCCGCTACAGCTCGAGTGGCACACAATCTGCTGAGTGACCACACGACAGTCTATGATATATCCCCCTCTCCTCCTTTAGACTTCGGTGCATTCACACACCCAAAACTCATTACGCCCTTATGGCTCTTGGCAATTAGGGATCAGCCTGCATGAGACAAGGTCATTTTTTACGACAAGGGTTTTGATTCTGACCACATGTAATTATCGATTCTTCGAGGTGCTTTGACATTTCCGTTTAATTGCAATATGGCTTGTGGCTTTCGTCGTATCGATTGGAACATTTGATCCTCGATTCGAGATTGTTTATGGCGAATGCAATTATTCTTTAATCAGAAGGTAATATTTAGGGATGTGGGAGAGGAGTATTGAGACATGACTGTGATTCCAGCTTAAAATATTTCGTGCCAGTGATTTTTATCGCACGAGTTTGCCATATAAAAACAATTCAATAGCATCTCAATAGATATTACAATATTATATTAGCCGCGTGATCTTTACTGCACATGTATACCTCAATTCTAACATGGTGGTACACACTGAGCAGCATTCCAACAGCAAACACGTAAATACTGACCCAGCCCTGGATACTTCCCATTTTGATGGGTCATATGAGACAGCAGAGCCAGACTGCCTATGGCTCTATTGATAGCAATAGACAGTTATTACGAGCTGACGTCAGCCCTTAGCCTCCACCTCAGGCCTCCACCTCACCCAGCAGTTCCTTTAGCAATACCGCATGAAGGCATGCAATCACTACCACAACATGTTGCTGCTTTAGACCACTCCCTTATTGTCCTTGATTGTGCAAATAAGCCCAGAGATCTTATTGTTTTTTGATTTGATCCTTTTTTGCACCTGCCACAACACAGACACATCTCATGATTCAGGGATTGCCCACTTTTGTATTTGGTGGTGTAAAATTCCAATTGATAGTAACGATATTTCTTTATGACCGACCACCAATGAGCAATGTCCAGAGTCCAGTAGAAAGTCTGCGCCCCAGAGTATAGTGTTCATAAATTCATGTTCATAATTATGGTAGGTATCACATATATTTTGCAGAATGCAAATCACCGCGAAGAAAATATGCGGACCATATAGATCTGATGGTTCTACCCGTCATGATCATGAGTAGTATAAGCAAATGAGCCATAGAATCGGCCGGGCCTTCAGTCGGTTACTAATAATTTAGTTCTGAAATTCAAAATGCGTGAAGATATCGTTAACGTTGTTATGTTTCCATTGTAATGTTTTGTGATGGCTATTTTGATTAACCTGTTAAGCATTTTTACCGTACGAAAGTTCCATCGAATGTATTAATCTTTATGATTTTAAAAAATAAAATTTACCAAATCCGAAACTCAAAATTTATCTTTGCTTAATATATTTTTTTTTACAATTAAGACTATGTGTTTTTTTGCGAAGGTGCCTTAAAGCAGTGGATTTCTCCACATCTTCTAAATATTAACATGGAATGGGATATGACCAAAGAGAACTCTATACACGTTGATATGGTTAATCACCTGATGCGACATATATATCTATATCTATATATATATATATTATGACCATGTTTTGGCACAATCACAAAATTGATACGTTCAATATTGCATCAGTACTGAAAGTAAGATCTGTTTTTACTCTGAGAACAGTATGATGTTAATTTTTCCTATGTAGGGTATGTAAAGCTGGTGGTGTCGAATGAATCGTTCACGGTGTTGTGTTGAGACTTGCACTGAGCTGACATCAGCTTCTATATAATCAAGGGTATGCCACGCCACACGTGGTAGGATATGGCCCAGCGTCGATCTAATCATTTCATATGACGGAGTGAAAGAAGGAATGAATGCGACTCTTATGCTCCAGATGATAAAAATACCTATAAATTTCACCCTATACAAATTATCCTGAACAAAACATCAAGTTCATTATATATTTGTATTCGATTTTAATCAATACAAAAATAAATATCAATATTTTTGTCTTTTGTATCTTTAAGCCAATACATATCAACATTGTAGGTAAACATGTGATATCGGTATGAAGGACATCAAATCAGCACACAGCTAAATCCTGACAAGGTTTTGTAGATGAAACCCAAACGTTTATAAGAAGCGGACAGATATTCGCACCCTATACCATTTGATACATCTACCACCCCCACCCAGGAACCTACCAGTTATCCCGGGCAGTTAGACACTTTACTTTTGTTCGCGTCAAATACCTTGCTGGGTAAAGCGTTACACTTGCCAACTATCATTGAGATTGCACTGAATTAAATCCTTTATTATGGCCAGGCGCGACATGTGGATTTGGGTCTATCGGAGGCAGACCATCGGGGAAATGATGTGAGGAGGAGGACGCCATGTGCAGGGGGATGGAAATATGAGCATTCATTTCATGGAATGAGGCTTCGAGTGCGGGTGTAGAAAAAACAAATTAGAGGATTGGATTATGGCTTGCACCTGGTTCTGGGAGATGTGGAGCAGTGGATTTCAGGGGAGATATTTTCATAATGAGACGACAGGTATCAATGATTCAAATGCCGGACCATATCTATATATATGGATACATGGTAGATATCTAACGCGGCTCTTGGGAGAATATCATTCCACGCTCAGAGACAGATGAGTGGATATGAAGTATGTAATAGAGCAAAAGTAAATACCAGATGGTGGTTTTAATAGAAACGAAGACTCATAGGCGCCCTATTATCCTTGACTATTATCTAAATGTTAACATTCGCATTAAAGGGTATTGCATCCAAACATAACCTTTCAAATCCTCTCTATTTAGGATGCTTATTTAATGTTACTTCGAGCATGATATAATTTCATACTTTTCTTGGCATTGCTTTAGCTTTTGTAACAGGTGTGGCTTTTTATGAACTAATTACACAATCGAATAGATTCCCCACCCCCCACCCGCGCTATAATTTCCAATAATGTATTCAGTGTGCACCTTCAAAGTATTGTTCACATTAGATTACGTACACAGAAATGTGAACATTGAACTTTAATAGGCCACTCATTTCATACCACTATACAGTCTTTGTAATCGAGACGAAGGGGAAGGGCGGGCATTCTACATATTTTATGAATAGATGCGAGGCTGATGTGTCAACAAAAAGGAAGGCCAAAACTGGTATTGGTGAACCTGGGCAACTTTTGTTATGTGACCTCGAGTAACAAAGACTGGTGCATGTGCAACAGGCGTGACAGGTATCCACCTGGCGCTTCTGGCAGTGCACCAGTTCAACACTGGTGTTGAACCAACCCTAAACTTTATTTTGTTAAAGCGTCTTCCAAGTATTTTGTATAATTGACTTAACAACTACCTTACATCCTATTAGGATTCAAAAACAAAACTAAATACTTTTTAGTTGTTTTCACCTGTTTGCAATGTATCCATTCCACTGCCAATGCGTAGAATAAGATTTGTTGTATCAATAGGAGGGTACATGCATTGTCGGGACAGCTAGAAAAGCTAGCAGAAAATCACCTCCTATGTACTAAATACTTGATATAAATTATTTGGATTAAGTATTCAGCGATTACATTGTATACTTTTCCAGGCACGCCATCGCCAAGAGCTACTTGTGTTGCACTACTTCCAAATCATGTAATAATTATGCACGTGACAAAAGACTCGTTCAAGAATGGCTTTACAGTACAAGTTACTTCCACACATGATTATCCCTATACACAAAGAAGCATAGTAATAACTTGGTACCAGGGGGGATTGGAATTATCCAAAATATACAGGCTTTATTCTTTTTGAAACGCATATACAGTATCTCCCGACTTACTAATAAAACAGGGCCATTCTTCATAACCAGCTTCGAATTTCTTTGGAAGACACATCAATATAGTATAGAGGACGTCATGGTACTTGTAAGATTGATTCTATTTCGTGGTTTCATTGCTTATTTCCAAATTGCTAAGTGACCCGTGAAATGCCATAATAATTACCAGGACTGTGTAGCTTCAGTGAATGTCGGCTCCTAACAAATACCTGGATAATAGGTCAATTAACGCAAAAATAGATATGACCGAAATGCGTCTCTGAAACCTGATCAGGGTCTAACATACAATTGATTGGTACCACACAGGCACACACTGTTATCAAACATGGAATCTGATCTGTAATTATCTTTGGAGAGGTAGGGCAGCATGATTGCCTACTTAATAGTGAGAAAAATGGTCGTGTACACCATCATCCTTAGAACTATAGGATATTTGATTATGGCGCATTAGATTGCCTTGCACTAATCACTATTTTTGTGTTCCAAATTTTGTCAATAATTTATCTCTGATATATATAGTCATTATTTTGATTAAATATTAATTAGCATCCAGCACTCACTTAAATATATCCATGAAGATCTTTGTATTGTATTGTATTTGGTATCATGTTTGCTTATTATCATTGATATTTTGAACTATCAATAATTTACACTGCAGTATCTTTGGAATAGCATACACTATAGTGAAGACTAACGTTATAACGTTAGTCTTCGTTTTAAGTCTGTATCTCATGACAATGTGCACGTGCTGCCATCTTGTGAATTGAATTTCCACTTATCGTGAAAACAATCTTCGATGGCAGCTAGAATCATGCCCGGCATTATTTTTGCTTCCCCAGAAATTATCGGTAAAAACAAGGTCTTTTGTCTTTGTCAACAGGTAAATTGACCATATACAGGTGCAAATTTAAATGGTCGATTATTTGAAGAAGACATTGACTTGGATGCCTACACCTCAATGGGTGCTGGGATTCGAAGGGCTACATGCCTATATAACAAAGGGCGTATGGCCAGATGGGCTGCGCTATCTCTCGACACGTGCTCACGGACATTATACATGGAGTCTATGCATTGCAATGGTGTCTCTCTATTAGAACAAGGTAACACACTTCACCATTAGTGTTATGCTAAACGTCATGAACACATGGTACGTCATCTGTACAGGTGCATCCTTAGACATAGACTAGGCCTATTGTCTTTATAAGCAATACTGGTGGTTGTTTGCACACAAATATATATTCTAAAATAGACAGCAATTTCCTCTTGTTGTAAATGCAATTGGCGAACCAATTATCTTATTAGGTTGTTGGTATTCATTTCAGATAATGCATGGCCTATATATCATAAGCCCTATAGATATATTACTCTATAATACTCAACTGATTGCAGGCGTTGTTTGCTTTTTTAGCGTATTTTTATTCAGGATAAACATTGCAGTTGCAATCTCACCACAAGAGTGTTTTTCATAATGCCCTGTGTTCATTTTTATTAGAGGTAGGCCTACATATTTAAATGTGATGCTCCAGGCTATTAGAAAAAAACAGTACCTTCAATAGATAATAAACTACTGCTTTAAAATAAAAATTAAAATAAAATTACACATTATCAGGTTTTATATTCGGACGGTTGAGAACAGGTAGGTCAAAAAACGGATAGAAATATTTCACCCTCTTCCTCTCGCTCTCTCTCCCCTCCTCCTCTCACAATGCATCTCTCCCTGCCTCTCCCCTCTTCTCTCTCTCCCTGCCCCCCCCCCCCTCTCCCGCCCTCTCCCTCCCCTCTTCTTCTCTCTCCTTCTCCGCCTCTTCTCTTTCATTCCCGCCCCCCTCTCTCTTCCTCTCCCTCCACAGAGTGATATTGGAACCAACAGAAAACATATTTTCCATTAGATAGCTTTATCAATTCACCATCGTGGTTTGGTTTTAAACTTCCCTGTTGGCAATATGATTTCAAATGTGATGACATTTTAGTGTCAAAGTGACAAATCTGTTATCAGATAGCTGTATCTGACTGTTTATTAATCCATTCACGTGTCTTTGAGTCAAACGCCCCTGTTGGCAATATCAATACATTTGTTCAAATCAAGCTTTTATTCTGCACTGATGTCTACACACACAAGCTTTAGGCCTATAACTCTGGCCACCCCCCCCCCCCCCGCCTCGCCAACATTATTTTATTAGTTTAGCCTACCCTATCGAGTTACAAGTAAAATGTCATGTCAGTTAGATCACATTATGGGATACTATACACACTATATATTATAATATTATATTTCATGTCTCTATGACTTGACATTTTTATATACGGTACTTGATATTTTGCAATATTTGATCAAGTTACGGTATTGATTTTTTTCTTATATAAAAGGTATACAAAATGTGTACCGTAATGTACTTATCTTCTAGAATAAAGAAATGGTATGAATGCATTTTAAACCCCGCAGAGGGTAGTATCGTATACAGATTATATTGTATATGGCCAGAGAACGCCGACTATTTCTATATCCTACTCACAGAAAATTTCCAGCGCTCAATTCCAGCGCTGCCAATTTTACCGTCAGAGGGAGCCATATTTTATGTAACGTTATTACATTCATCAGACCATTTAAATCCGCTCGTTACACTCGGATCCATATAACAACTAACAATTTGTCTACTCGAGCTTGGTTGTTACCCAATATCATTAGTATTCCGTACTATATAATGTTTGTATTTTTGTTGCCTCAAATTAAAATCAACACTGAAATTGTTCACACATAAAAAACAAAATTGCCAGTCTCGAAAAGAGACATTAATTTTTACATGTATCAGAAAGCTCACCACTTCAGTGATGTGAATATCAAATTTGTCGAACTAAACAAGCATATCATTCTCCCAACCAACTATAGCATTACTCCTTAGGAATATTCTAAGTTTTCCCTAATGCCTTACTTTAACTGCTGGTGTTTAACAGCTTCCCCATTTATATAGATTTTATTCGGGCAATCGAAGTCAACCTTTTTTTATTTTATTTCTTGTTCCTAATAAATGAAGTTGATTCATTTTTGCATTCAACCTAAGATTTGTGTGGTCATCCATGCATAGGCCTATGATTTTTTCCTAGAAAAAAAATGAGACAAAAACGGCGTTATGGGGCTATAATTTTCTAAATATTCTTCGCAGATGTCTATAATGGGGTACCCATTGGTTCATTTTAACCACAGAAGCCATTCGTTATGGTTAAGACATTGTGAAAAAAAAAAAAAAGAAAAAAAAGAAGAGCAGCAGTGTCCTGGGCAGACTGTAATCGGGTCAGCGTAGGCCGACAGTACTAGCCATCTGCTGGTGGCGCCCTCTTTCGCAAAATAGGTAATGGGATTATAAATTGTTCCAACGATACCTACCAGGTGACGGCACTGGCTAGCTCAAGTCCCAGTTCTTTTGAATTGAGCCAGTCAGTCGTCCCGCTGAGACCAAGCTAGGGACAACAGATCGTAACCAAGGCTTTAAAAAGAACTTTGACTATGAGAAATTTGGGGTTTTGGGGGGAATTCAGTTGGGGGGCTTCAGTCTGTCATTATTAAACGTCTGAGGAGGCAATATATATAATAATTACTTACATCTTATGACGTATTTATTCGTTGTTTGATTCCATTTATATGCATATGATGATACGTACCAATTGCACAGCATATATCAGTAATTCAACCAATAGATTTCTGAATTTTTCGGAAGAAATCTTATTCTGGGGTCATTTGAATCACTTTGGCATATATGGCATCAATATTTTAAATTCTAGATGGGGAAAAAACTTATTCTATATTGCCTAAAAATATTTTTTTTAAAAACATATTGCAAATATGAAAAAAGGTCTGTGCAAATAGTCAAAAGTATGTTCAATGCTGGCTACATGTTTATTCAAATTTTTTCTTTTTTTTTTATTTATTCAAATTTTTAATCATGACCCTGAGTACTGAACAACTTGAGTATAATTATGTTTCTAATAATCCATTGGTAGTTGCAAATATATTTGGGGAAGTCTTTGTCTTTAAGTCTATATTTCTTATTTAACTTGGAGGAGCGTTAAAACATCCACCCTATACCATTTGAAGAGAAACTACCAACATTTTAGATGATAGCTGATGATAAGATATAGAATGTATGTGCATGAGATGAAATAGAATATCAATAATTGAAGTAAAAAGATGTAAGAAAATAACATTCCAACATGATAGGGGGTGCTAACGTTAGTCTCTCAGGTAGAACATTTTTCACAAGCCCTATCTTGGCTTCTGATGGGTTGATCTTGTTAGAATAAACATTTCCAATTGGAAAATCTGACCCAAGTAGTACGGTAGGCCTAACCTCACAACAGCTTGTCAATTTTAGGCAAAAGAGTTCCGTATTTTCATCGAGATTTCGTCATCAAAATCAATTTTGATAAGTTAATAATTAACAGAGTTATTTGATTGGGTTTAAAACAGATTTAGTTCTTCGAATAACTTCGTTAGTTATCACCTTTTTAAGTACTGTAGTAAGTTTTAAATAGTAAGTTGAATTGAAATTATGATTTTTTTCAAGGCAACTCGAGTGGTCGCAGGGAATACCCCTAAATGATAGAACAGGTTGTTATACCTTATTGTGTCACGTCTATGTACCCCTAGAATTTAATTTCATTAGCTCCTACCTGTCTGGATGTTACGCCACACTGATTAATACTTAGCTGTCATTGGTCGGCTACCACCGCCCAATGAGACTTGGAGGCTTATCTGACGGTAAGCTTCCCTATTATATAAGGGGCTATCTAACCCCATGTACGTCAGTTACCACCGCACCTGTACTCCATCTAAGGTCGTATTACACCTGTACCAGGAATAAATACATAAGCATACTTCACTCGGACTTCCTCGTTCCATTGTGTTACACCACTTCTAACACATTGGTAGAGAACCACTTTGACTCTGGTGCCATAAACCCACAATTTGAGGCAGTCTGCACAACAACGCCTCATAGCTGAGCAACGTCGCACAGAACATAGGAAAAGAGTAGAAGAAAGACATCAACTTAATTTGAAAAATATTATTTAGTTTTGAAGATGTCTAATGTACCCGTTTTTTAACTGGTCAGGATAAGAATTTTAGTGAATATTTTTTTATAAAAACCAGGTGACCCCCCGCCGTGTTCTTACTTGTCAGGGTAAATCTATATGCTGCAAGCTATCAGGGTGAAAGTGGGGTCACAGCAAAAATAATGAATCATTCCCTTTTCCACATAGACTTCTAAAGTGAACGGTAATGCATTTCAGGGCTCCCTGAAATGAAAACTACCAGGCGACATTATTTGTATTGGCTTTTGGGATTCATTTAACCATTTTCATTTACGAGGCAAACAAAGTGTTTCGTTTCTTTTCTGTTGAACAGTGGTTTATACCTTTAAGGACTGACATCGAACAGTGTGAACACTTTGGACATGTCATGCTTAAAGTGACACTTCTCGCTGTTCTTGGCTAGATTATTGAGTAACGGAATTTCTACTTCCTTTTCTAATATTTGGTGCACTTTACCCTACCTAACTATCTTATGAAAACTATGAAATTCATATTATATCGGATATTTGGTAAAGATAGTGAGCAAATCGTTTTTGCACTCCATAGGCCATCAGCTGAGCCTAGAAATATGGCTAGAAAATGATTTTTGTTCCAGATCTGGGGCACTACTTTTTTACAGTAGTTCCCAATTGCTAATACTATATATTATAATATCCTAAAAGTTCTCCATGTAATTCCTGCCAGTTTCTGAGAAAATCGCCATTGATTCTGGGAGTGCAAAGCCTATGGGGCCAAAAGCCAGGATTCATTTTTAAGTGTAAATTTAGTATCATTTATTTGATTAACCTTGAATTTTGAGTCATATCAATGGGTTTTTTTATGGATTCCACACCTCCAGATTCCTTTCATTCCGAATCTCCAAAATATATCTACAAATATATTTGGAGATATATAAAATATATCTACAAATATATCTTTCATTCCGAATCTCCAAAATTCAGAAATCTATTGGTTGAATTACTGATATATGCTGTGCAATTGGTACGTATCATCATATGCATATAAATGGAATCAAACAACGAATAAATAAGTCATAAGATGTAAGTAGATCCGAATCTCCAAGATTGTGCTCCCTGTAACCTTTGAGCATGACTTTGTATAAATAATTTAATCAGTTTAAATATATTTACTGGCTCTAGAATTAGGTGACTGATATCAATTGATAGGGAAAATTGTGCCCTAAAATAGTTTTTATTTGACCTAAGATGTCAGTATATTATCTCCTGAGTTTTTTTGCAAATAACTCGGAGAATAATGCACGGACATCTTAGGTCAAATAAAATCATTTTTAGGGAACATTATTTCCTATCGATTGATATCAATCACTTGATTCTAACTCTTGTAGATATTTTTTATCTAATATTTTTAAATTTTTTTCAACGTGGAAAACTAAAATTCCTCAGTGGTTACAAAATGGAAATTGCAGATTCTGGAGATTAAGAACCAATAAAAAAAACTTTGGTGTGACCAAAATAGTAAGGCTCCCCAAATAGCATGATATTCTGCACCTGGGCTATTAAAAATGAATCCAGGCCGTTGGTTCCATAGGCTTTGCAGTCAGAATTTCGATTTTAACTCAGAATTTTATTTTCAATGACTTTCCATAATTCAGAATTCATTTTTTAATGACTTTCCACGACCTCTCCAGAATGGCATGACTTTCCAAGCCTGGAAAACTAAATTACTAATTCCATGGCCGTGGGAACCTTGTAATTGGCAGTGAAAAATAAAAACAAACGCATTGAATCTTAGTCCCTTGTTTATTTAGTTAAGGTCCAGGTTATATACATTTACTTTTTTTCCGGGTCAATAGAACTGAGGTTCTACGGTCCCCTTTATTTTATTTTCCAACAGCTTGGACAAAATATTTTCAAGAATTCCCTTCCCACTTATTTCCTAGATCCCAGACCCTGAAACCCTATCATACACATTATGCATGTGCTTTTAGCCCATATGCATAATTCTAACATCTACTTATTCTTATGCGAAGCATATGTGTGCAAAACAAATAGATATAGAAAGAAAGGCATCTTTTCTAAACTATCTTGATTGAGCTTCTCTTCACAAATAACTAGATGCACATTATAAGTGCTCACTTAGTTTTTCAAATCAAGGATATAAGTAAGTGTACATCAAAAGTATATATATATATATAATACTAACAAGTTTTTGACTTGTCAAATATAAAAAGATATCTAATCAAAGACTGGCATGCCAGACTCCAAATAAATGAAACTCGATTACTTCCAAGGTACTAATTATACTCTTATCTGTAAGACAACATCTTCGCCAGGTCTCTGGACCCGAATATAAAGTCTTGATTCATCAAATACAGCTCATACTCTGCGATACCGCATGAAGTTATTAGTTGAGGGCGATTTTACACAAAAAAGGAAAGAGAAATCGCCTTTCTGTAAGGTATGGATAGCAAACTAAGTCCTCTACACGAGGTTTACTCAATAACCAAACGACCTACACATTCCGCTGCCAGGTAAAAATGCAGCAGTCTTACCGTGAGATGGAAACCATTGTTACATGATGAAGTGATTCATGCAAAACTTGACAATGCTAGGTTAAAACAAACAACAATTCCCCCCATTATCGTGAAAATATAATGTATACGTCACACCCACTCGGACTTGGTCAGTTCTCAGTGTCAAAACGTGTCCAGTCAAAAGGATTTTCAAAAATTCAAAATTTGTAAAACCTGAATAATGTGTGTTGGCTAAAATGCTCATTAATATGCGAAATAGATTCCACTATTAAAATCCAAACAAGAAATTATGTTTCAGTCTAAATGTGCCAGATTTCATTTACAGGAAATCAAAACACACTCGTAAGAATTTTTCTGTTAAAATTGATTCGAACAGTTCTTATTGTCTAGAAATATTCAACACGGTTCCATTACATACACAATACTCTCAACATCATCTGAAAACATTGGATGACACTGTTAAGGCTGTAAAACACAAGTAAAAATATATGGAAATAGTTTGCTATCCACACCTTAATTTTTTTTTACAACTCCAAAACATCTCATTCACGCTTCATCTTTAGTATGCAATAAATTCGAAACCTCACAGGTCGAAATCTGTAACCTATTGTATCTTTTATCTATCGCATACTATCCAAATCTTGCAATCATACGTGAAGATCTGCAACTTACGAACGAGCATGTCATTTGTCTTTATCAATACGCTGCACCATCGCTTTTGTCAATAATTACATATTGTAATAGGACAATGATGTATATATAGGTAAAAAGGTTGGTCTTTCCGTAATACTCCACATCTTTAGGCACATGCTAGAATACGGACAAGAAGATCACCAACTCATTACACTTACGGTATGCAGTTACAATATTCACTGGAAAAAAAACTCGACCAGGAGTTTGTAAAATACCTGCGCAATCCATGCCTAATAGACCTTATTCTCTCACCGAATCATCCTGTCAAGATCAATTTACAAATTACAAGATCATCGTTAAGTTGCATCTGCAGCCATTTTCATTCCTTATATAAGAGTTGCCTTACATCTAGATTTTCTTTCAAACATCTTATGCTAAATAAATTCTTATACACTAGGTAAAAAGTACATTTCTAAAGAGTCAACTTAAGTATTACATATTATCTTTTCCTATAAAGTATACATAAACTTCCTACAAGGAGAATCTTTGTGTTGCTAACACTAGTATCGCTCTTGAGCGTGTTCACGTCTCCTTGCCATCGCATCTAATGTACCTTATATATAGAAAATAATCTCGAGTACATCTAGGCTGTACACTAAAGTATAATAACTATACAGAAAAGCAGTGAGGTTTTGTTATAGAGATTGCGTATGTTATCCCTGATAGCTAAACATGGTTAAGCACCTCGGGTGTAGCTGGAGGAGTGAGAGGTTGGTTTCCGTCGCCATGCAATCCCATGTCACCGGCAGGCATGGGAGGCGGTCCCATGTGGCTGATCATCCGTTGTTGAGTGATCAATACTTTAGAAGGAGGGGTGGCCCGTGGACTCAGGGACACGGTAGGTGTGCCGAGGATCTTCCTTGAGCTCTGTGGCAGCGGCCGCTTGTAGGCCACTGGTGTGCGGTGGACGGGTAGGACAGTGGTGGCCGGAGCGGCCATGGATTGCTGGACCACCTGAGGTTGTGCTGTCTGAGAGTGCTGAGTTACTTGGTGATGCTGAGGGTGATGATGTGCTGTCTGGATGGAGGGTGGGGCAGGTGCTGGCGGCTGTTGGTGCTCATGGCTCTGGCTCAGCGCCGCCTGGAGGGCCTGGTGGTAGGTGGGGGCATGGTGGGCGTAACTCGGGTACTGTGCTGCCGGATCAACATAGGCCCGCTGCATAGTGGGATCCATAACCATACTGCCCTGAAAAGACGGCATTCCTATAGCTTACACTCTCAACACACAAGAGACATACATGGAAAGAAAGAATTTTCAGGTTCTAACAAGACTGAGCGTACATGGGGAACGGTGGGCAGGGGCCATTAATTTGTAGATGGCACTTGTTACAGAAGCAACGCGTTTTTTTTCTCCACATCAAGAGAATGACAGGGGGGATTCTGAAGGCTTTATGGCCATCTCATTCCTGAGTCAAAACGTAAGCTCATGCATTATTTGCCTTGAGAGATAAAAAGTCACGACTTAGTTACCAAATGCTTGATTCATTTTGTTTTATGATAGAATATAGCGGCGATATTCAAAGCATATCATGTTTGCATCTTCATTAATTCTTCAAACTCGGGATTATTTTCAAATATAAGCAAATTTTAATTCGATGGGAAGGTTCCCACTTACAAAAGCTCAAATGAGATATGAATTAAAACGGGAGGTTGTTTATGTTAAAAGTTTGGACCTCTCTGTCAATAGTCAAATGCAATTAAAATATTAGCCTGATCGGGATGTCATGCATGATCACTCAAAAGAAAGAAAAGAAAATGGTAGAAAACAGCGAAGAGTTCGAGGAAAGCAAAATGGAGCATGCAAGTTTAGAAAACTAGGGCCTCAAAATCTGGACCTGGAAATGTGTGGAAGGCACAAGAGTATAATTCCTTGAAAACCTCTGCTTTGAAACAATTAATTTGGATGGTATGATTTTTTTTATATGTGCAAAGGGCATATTCTAAAGGTTATAGTAAAATTACCCCAAAATTTAAAAATAAATGTTAGGCCTCTTAATGATATTCCGCCATTAACAGGTCATAGATTTAATTTTCCACCAGTTAAAATATTTATTGGAGTGGCACTAGAATTCATACACATTTGATCGTGGACATGACAAATAGATAAAGAAGTCACAGAAGGAAAGAAATTGATGCATATTTAATACATTGATGGTTAAAATAAGTAATAACAGGAAAATGAATTAGTCTTAACAAGAGCGAAATACACCAATGGAATCCTTGGACGGCATGCACTAATTGTTCTCATGGTAAGTTACATTGCACGTTAAGGCATGCTAAAGCATAATCTTAAAGTACTTAAACGGAGATGATACTCAAATGTGACATACCCTTCTTAAATTGCCATTTATAGCCAACTAAAATAAATACGCAAGGCATAAGTTACAGGAGTTTGCAAGAAAAAAATGATATGGTATTTTAAAATCTGGATTCCTGATCTTGAGAATCAACCTAGATATGAATCAACATTCGAAATCCAACTGCAGTTTTTAAATGAAATAAATCTTCCTACGGAGTTTATTCAGAGAGGATTGACTGAAAGCGCATATCTGGTAAGAGAGGGTCATGCTCAATATGGAAAGAGCTGTACAGGATGTGGTGATAAAAAACTTTAAAAAAAAAAGCAAACTGGATTTCCTGCTCATTTCAAAGAGGTGCAATATCTGACGTTAACTGTATATGTACCACATTTAGTGAATTAACGAGGAAGATCGAATACGAAGCTTGCCATTCACGCTTTTTATGGAGGTGTAAAAAGATGGTCAATTCCCTATCATTATCATCGTCAGTGCAATAATCATGGTGTATTTCAACGATTCAAGCGACCCTGGGATGATGTGGATTCAGTCCCGTCATGGTTCTGACAAATCCTATTTTGTCACTTTCCTTACATGGTATACTGCCCACAATCATCCACACCAAAGGTAAAGAATTAAGATCCAACCATATCAGGGCCACCTAATTCGTAACATTACTGTTAATATCGTATGCTACCGTGAAACGTAGGTAGATTTCTTATTCGGTGAAGAAAAGAAAATCATGTAACATTTGAAATGGCAACATCACACAACTACTAATTCTTTGCCAACAGAAAAACGGACAAAAGAACTAATTAATAATAATAATCATAAACAAATGGTCAATAATGATTCAGGACTGGTTCGATTGATCTGTTCTCTTCATTTCTAGGGGGATAAAGCCATAGACCCTACCTCAGCGGGTGCTGCTTCCATCATAGAGGCGTCGGCGATGTCGGTGGGCTGGTAGCCTGCGTGCGTCCCGTGGCCGGCCGCCTGGGCCTGGGCCTGGGCGTACATCTCCGGTGTCACCGTGGGCATTGTCGGGTACGCCAAGTAGGAGGCAGCAGACGGACTCTGTGGACAAGACACGAAGCACAGAATCGTCACAAAAGTGACCAGTGATTTAATACAAGTGTACAGTCATCATAATTAATAGCAATAGTTGTATTTCTGTACATTCATGAGGCAGTCCAAGATATTGGGTGGTAAGTGGGGTTGTGTTTTTTTTGACAAAAAAAAACGTGATGAAGAAAGATCAACATCTCCATCGTTTATCAAAAGCATATGAATAATGATTGATCTGTGACTTCCTTGGGGGAAGAAGACCTTTGCAGTTCTAGTCGCAAGGTGTTGACTTGGAAGTGAACGATGACACAAGTCCCATCATCTGTTGTTGACTAACAAGCACTCCACCTTAGGGTCATTATGATTATTTCATTATGCTTCAAATATAAAAAATATATATATATATTTGGGTCGTCTTGTTTATAAATAGAAATTCCATATGTCGCGCATATAAATATTATCTATCCACTAAGTCCCCGAGAAAAGAAACAACTAGATAAGCCCCGTCAAGAATGAACTTCGTAAAATAAGTAACTTAACTGGAGTGCAAAACACGTCACACCATCTAAACCACCCAATAACAGTAACGATGTATGCTGCTAGTAGAAAAGAGGGAAAACATTTACACAGAATTTTATGCTCCAACTCGGTAATCAGGATTGTAAGAGTCATTAAGGAACATCGTGGTGTAATTCAAGAGTGAGAAAAAAAATATAGGGGCTATGATTTGTTGAGGAAAAAGTATGAGAAACGGTATTTTGTTGGAGCAAAAAATTCATCACATGCACTGAAAATGCACTGAAACAGAATACAACAGGTTTTTTTTTCTCGTTTTTTGTTCATGTTTCTCCCGGATAGTCTGGACAGGTCCAGACAGTCAGTTATAAGACAGACGACAATTTATCTTCTTCTGCATGAAGAAACAATCTTATTCATTAGGGTACCTGAAAGTCAACATGTGGCATGCTAGTGGTCAATAGGCTGGGGTGGCGGACAGCAGTAGTAGCCGTCACCCAGCATTGTAGTCAGTGAGTGGTCCCTCCTCCCCGTCTCAACCAGCCTTTCCTATGGCACATATATAATATATACTATGCTTGATGTCTCTCGCCTTCCCTCCCACCAGTTCGGGGAGGCTCTTGTTGGAACCCAGATTTCTTGTTAAAATTTGACTCACTTTTTCATATAGTAGAAGTAATGAGTCGCTGAGGGCGAACAGGAGGAGAATTTTGAAATTTTGAACGATTTCTGGTGATTTTTTTCTTCCTTTTGAAAAAAATAACTACCATACATTTTTGGCTTCAGTATTATTTTGCGCTCAATTTTATTTAGAATGCCAGAGACAAACATTTGCTTCTGGGTGTTCTTTTCACGTTCTCATGGCTGTAGTTGACATACCAGCGGGTGAACTTCTAAGATGTTTTTTTTTCTTTTTAGAGATAAAGAAAGGAAATATGCAGTATACCATGCACATCTTCTACACATAGTCTTTAAACCAAACTTGCATGTAGAGTAAGAAACCAACCAAACAGTCGAATAACAGTTCTTGGACCAAATGAACGCAGAACAAATGTGTAAAAAAAACCATACCCAAGACCAAACGCCTAATAGTATAGAGTCCTAACTGTCAAACTGGTGGACAGGTAGAACGTTAACACCAACCAACAGAAAAGCGCTACCAAAAGGACGGAACAAAAGAGATGGAAATATTAACATGCAGGTTGTTGAAGGATATCAAGCAGGTATGGCGCGGTTCTTCTTACCGCATGTCATAGAGTTGCGAGGGACTTCACTTTGCTGTCCTATTATCATAGCGTGTGTTGGTTGTGGCACTGATGGCATTACTATGTGAGGAGGGGAGGCTGACTGAGAAGGGGGCCCTGCAGAAAGGGGCAGTAGTAACGAGTCAGTTTTTCATAGATATATCTATTATCATAAAACACCAGAATTTTGTTGGTTCGCAGCCAAAATACTTTGTTTACATTCAACTTTGCCCCGTATGTCATCATTTCAAATTAGCGCATTTTTCTTTCACTACTCAAAAGCAAGTGTGAACAAAGAAAATGCAAGACGATTGGTACGTATAGATATTTCTGCATGATTAGGGGTCCCACAATTTACTGGTATTACCCACTATCCAGTCCCATTAAATGCACCACTGGCACGCTAACTATTACGACGCACCGTGAGAAATACACGACCTATGTATGAAGTATCAGAAAACACTGTACCTCCTATAGGAAAAACAAGAGCTAACCAAATAGAAATTAAAAAGAAGACGTCATGGCGCTCGCTATGTGCACAAGTAGAAAAACCCAGTCATCCTGGACTAACTTCAAATACCATCTTTAACTTCGTTAAGCTCTTGCAGGCTTCCTTTTAAGAAAACAATTCTTTGCTGAAAAAAGTTCAAATGTTTACGATATGCCGAGAGAAAAGTGAATAAACCGTGAACTGATTTCCTTACTATTGGAAAATTGGTTTGAGCGGAGCTAGTCCAGAATTATCAGTCCATATATCGGCGACACCTTAATCACTATAACGGACTGGGCACATGTACAGTATATATTTGCTACCAAGTCAACATTCACTTATCACTAGCTTACCTGTGCAGTCCATCGCCACTGGTTCTGGGTGGCAGCAGCGTACTGGGCGGCAGGCAGTGCAGCCTGAAAGTCAATCAAACCGTTATTCTTCATCACATCTACCAAGGTGGATTATACTATGGTGAAAGTTTGAAATTAACTCAACAAACACTTGTTAAAATGAACTAGAGACAGTCGTCTTGTCTTCAAATTTGATTTTCTAATAGCAATCTTGTTTAATTTAACGTTCATTTTAACAAAAATCAGGACTAGTTCAGCTCATACAACTGTTCAACTAGTGCCTGCGGGGAGGAGATGAAATTGCAGTCAGTAACGGGTTCGAACTCACAACATTCTCATGCCACTAAGTCGACCCACTGCTTTAGACCGCATTATATTAGTATAGGGTGCTGCAATTTAATGATAATGATAACATTTATGTATATACATAAATAATAAATAAGTTATTTACCGGTGCTTGATACGCGTACCCAGGTTGGGACACATAGACCGGCTGGGAGGGCATCATCATTGGGTAGGCAGATGGCTGGAAAACGTATTCCCAGATTAAATTAAAATTTTGAACGTCAATTCGAAGACAGACGCGGTGAAAGGAGAAACATTTAAAAAGTCATGTGTGAGAGGAACCAAACGCTTAAGACTCAAAAGTGCTAAACAATACCACCTGCCACAATGACTAGAAACGTCAGAACGTAAAAGCAGTCGGCAGTGGCAGAACGAAAATTTATCCAGTAGCATTAAAGAAATCGAGAGCAGTCTGACATATGGTAATGGCAAGCCACCAGACCTAAGAGGCAAAGTACTCGGATGGACTTCACTCTTTATAACATAGACACTCTACAGCAACAAGCGCAGTCAATTTTTGACTTCTAGTCAAATCCAGATCATTCAAGGTTGGGGTGAGAAATAAAGAGCAGTTGCGTGCGCTTTGCTTGCCTTGAGCCACATTATTTTTGTATTTTTTTCCTCTCATGTAACACTGGAAATGTGAATTTCAACAACTTACCTGTGGTTGGGAGGGAACGTGATAGGCATTTTCCTGGGGCTGGAAAATGGCCATGCCATTTTGGTAGGTGTAGGGCACACCATTAGTAAACATAACGGCACCGGGCGACACAGAGGGCTCTGAAATGTGAGAATTGAGATCAAGGACATTAGATTTAGGAATCGATAAGCAATTAACCTTCCTGTTTAAGGTAGTGGTAAAAAGATATTTCTACGAATTAAAATCTCATAAAATTTCTGCCTATCAAATTTTGCAGACGCTATAAGAAATGAAGGCATATTCTTGATGTGGTCTAATGTGTTTTGGCAGCAGTCAATATAAGGCTTATATTTGTATATCATTGTTTTCTCACAATAAAAGACAAGAAGAAAAACAAAACTTAATTGAGTCATTGAGAACAGTGTATGGCGGGTGAGCATGTTAGGAGATCAGTGTTGGGTGTAAAAAGAAAGGAAAAATGAGTGTAGATGTGTTGGATTAAGGCAACCCTTTGACCAAGAACATAGATCATATACATTTTAAGAACCTGCCCTACATAGCACCAAGGAATCATTTCTCCAGAACTTGTGAAATAGTATGAGCCAATTTGATAGTCAAGTTTCTTCATGCATTTAGGGAGAAAATATTGCGCAATTATCTTTTCAGGGGAAACCTAAACCCCTGCTCAACGACCCTGTTCGACTGATCAACAGCCGATGGGAAAACATCTGCGTGACTTGGTAACAATTATCTATCAACGAAAAACCGAAGTCTCGGCACAATGCTTAAACAAATGCCATCGACATGACCGTGAGAAACAGCACAGAAATACCATTGCTCAACAGACCCACCCACTCAGGTAAATACATATATCCTCACTGGAAAGTGATGAAATGCCCAAAGATCAAATGATGGCAAGTATATACCGGTAGGCATAACAATACCTAGGCGAGCTGTGGGAGCGGGGAGGCGGGAGGGGCGGGAGGGGCGAAGGGGAAAGAGAGAGAGAGGGGGGGAGAGGGGGGAGAAGAGAGAGTGGGAGAGGGAGAAGAGAGAGAGGAGGGAAGAGAGGGGGGAGAGGGAGAGAGAGGGGGCGTAGAGAGAGAGGGAGAGAGAGAGAGAGAGAGAGAGAGAGAGAGAGAGAGAGAGAGAGAGAGAGAGAGAGAGAGGGAGGGGGGAAGGAAGAGGAGAGAGAGCGCGCGCTATATCAAAGGAAGAGAAATTGAAAAGGAGAAAAAAAGGCTGGATGGAGGAATAGTCGTGTTTGGTCCGTCTACAAGAACGTACAGGAGTATATTTGTGTATTAGCCCGACGATCACGCCCTCCAAGGTCTATGAGTTAGTACTGGTTGCCATAGAAACAGCCCTGTACCTACTGACCTACCTTCCTGGCGTTACCTGTAGGGGGCAGAGCGATCAACAAACACACCGAGGCGGGAGCACCTCCCAGAATATTTGGGTCGGCAGCGGTCTCACCTTACAACAAACCTAGGAGGGATAGGGTGTGCGAGCATATATAATCTTACTCAACAACTCGGCGCATCTAAGAAACCTGCGCTGGTGCATTTTTCTGAGAATTTCTAGCAGCTGGGAAGCTTTTTTTCTTATTGCCTTTTCTCCCCCCATAAAATTCCCTTCTTCAGCCCTGTTTTCAACACCAACCTTTTGATTGTGTTAAGGACAAGTTGAGAATTGCCGCTCGTTTTCGGATTAATTATTACCCAGCGAGGGTACTAGTATCACGTGCGTTTGTCTAGTCAAGGGCATATCGACTTTTTTTTACCAACAATGATACGTGTATTACAAAAGGCATGGATGATGATCTTTTGTATTTATACAACACACTGGATATGGTCTGAAAAGCGCATATTTAGATTAAATCTGTTTTCGAATAGTTCTCTCGTGTGATGAATTAGAATGAATATTCTTGTTCAAAAATCGGGTGAAAAATGGATTAGATTCAGAGAGAATCTCTGTAACGTGACAAAAAAGAAGCATTCCAAATGGACTCAAGAGGTTTGTTAATAAGTATATCTGCATAGGTGGCAGATCTGAAAGAGATGAGAAATCATTGCAACCATGCTCACTTTCATGTTTTTGTTTTGTTTTATTAGATGTAAGATGCATGCGTGAAGAACAGAAACACTGAGGGGTACTACATTTGTATGCTAGAAGAAGAACTCAATGTGAGCACTAACTGCGAACCAGCAAAGAGTCTCCCTTACGGCTATATAGAAGGCAGAAAAAACGAGTTAGCGGTTTCAAAAGTAAAAAAAAAACATCTTAACTGATACGTAATGTTTTCTTGGGGGAACCAGCATGGGGAAACAACTAATTACATGTACTTACTGCTAGAATTTTCTACTTGTTCTGCAAATAAGAGGCACTACTTTTAGAAAAAATTACATTCATCCACCTGCGGACACACTCGATAGTCATCAATTAAAACCTAGGACAGCCAATATTGATTGCGTAAAGGATTAGGAAGACTGAGGGACCCATTTTCACCCTTCCCCTCCTCATATTATTTTCCCAATAATAACTTTTGATTCCAGTAATCCATACACCAGGTGCCTCGGGATAATGTAAAATGACAAGCGCTGCCAGGAAAATTCCTCGTTTGATGGATGCTCATTCCAAGTCTTCGCCTCTTGTCTAACCTCTAAACCCTCCTGGGCCAGAGAAAATTTATATATTTTTGAATGAACTTGTGAGGGAACTGCCGGGGAGATGCATGTGAAGTAAGGGAGCAGCGTTTTGCAGCAAGGGTTTTGGATCAGCGATAGGCTTTCTCGAGGCCAAGTAGTGGTGGTGAGAGGGATGGATAGGTTGCTGTTGGAAAATTTGACACCTTCTACCCCCACCCAAGCAAGTTGCTCAGTCCTCTGGCATCTTCCCTATCCCCAACCTGTCCTTGCCCTTACTGCAAGCATGACTAGCAAACTTCACCTCACGTATGCTCCCATACCTTGGCCATTTTTCTATCAACTGTATTCTTTCAATAACAAATGATAACCAAGTGACCCAAGGCACACATGTAGATTCCAGTACAGAATGAAATAAAACTGTTGACAAAGCTTCACGAGAGACAAATTGCAGGTAGTAATACATTTGCCTCGTAGATGAGATGGAAGCTAAGGTAGGCTTCAAAATTCAGCAGGTTGCCAAACAGGTCTACTATTACATTTACCATCGCCATCTCCAATCAACATATTCTTTGCTGAACCCTTAGGCAGTCTAGGTCCACAGACACCTTCTAACTTCTATTCTGCTGCCTCAGCCTATATAGCAGAATATTCGCGCTATGACCAGGGCATATGGCCCAAGAGTGTGGAGAAAGGGAGGATGAGGAGGAGGCAGCATTGGCCAGATGCCCAACCTGTGTACATAAAACCCAGCGTAGCAGGGAGAAAAGCCATAACCATCCATATCTCTCAGCCAAAAACGTGTATCGAGTTCCAAAAGTCATTCAAGATTCGAGATATATTAAGATGAAGACTGCCTGAATGGACATCTTAGCAGATCTAAATTCGTCTTATATTTGCCATGTGCAGGAGCTAGAGGTGGTGGTTGGGGAGGTGTGAGGAAGAGAGAGCGAGAGAGCATCATCTATAAGCGAGGTCAGGTTTAGTGTGGTGATGCGACATAGCAACCTGCATCAGCAGTTCTTGGAATATACACACACCTTCTTCTCCTTCTCGTTCCTCTCCGCTATTTATCCACTCTCAGTCCCTCACAACACCAACGCAATACTCAACACAAACTTTCCTAAAACCAGATTTAAACTTTAAAGTGGTAGTCTCGCGTCCAGACAGTCCTAGTTTTCTTGATCAGATATCAAGCCAGTCCCTTCTTGATCTAGGAGGATGTCAAATTATGATTCAGTCAAATTTGGAACCCAAATTTAGATTAAGACACAAGTTTGTGGTAAATGATGTAATCTTTACAAAAGATACACACGTAAATTCCTCGCGTTAATTGATTCCAAATAGCGTATAATGATATAATGATTTGCAAATGCGTTTCGGTTGGTTCCAAATTAGGAAAACAATTTTAAAATACTTGTGCAATATGGACTCGGTAGCCATAATGCTTAGACTATCACTGCGTTGTTCAGAGCAGAAACGGAGGATGTGAGTGCAATCAAAATAGGAGGGCCAATGACTAGCCATTATATATAATACTGTAGGTGAAACTGGGGGAAGGCACATACACACCGCCTAGACACGTCACTTGAGAAGGCTTTCATATTCGCCCAGTCAGAATAAAGCAGGAATTAAGGTGAGAGCTTAACAATCTCCGCCTGTCACGAGCACCAGTGTTTATGTGCGAGTACATGGGAGTAAAACCAGACCAGGGCATCATGATAATGATCTACGATTTTCTGGTGGATCCCCATAGGCGGGCGGGCATCCGAGGAAGCAAACTATCTATGGCTAATCTAGAGCGATGATAAAAACGGGGAGGGCATATGAAAAATGCTTTGTGAACCCCAGCCTGAATCATGCCTACCACGTAACAACTAGGGATATTAATCTTCTGATTTATTGGTTCTAGTTGCCAGCTAGAATGTCCCACAGAGCGACTGAGTCTGAGAGGAAAATCGGCTCCTCCGCCCCTAGACGTAACTACCATTTCCTATTGAAGCTATGTTATTATTGCTGGCATGTAATGCTTAGACCCAGTGTTTTTTCTTCCATTTTCTGCGCTGGCTTTTCCAAAGCAGCCAAGAGAAGGTGAGCTCCCACTAAGATCATCAACGAGTACAAATCCCGAATCCTAATCAAGCAGGATCTCACGCATGAATACATTTTTCAGCATTTAATAAAATAGGACACCAATTTTGTTTTTTCTTAACAACTTCTATTTGAATAATTGAGGCTAATTCCCTTTTAACCTCCCAAAAGAACAGCAGAAAAATAGTACTCACCATAAAGTCGCGGGAAAGCCTGAAAGAACAAATGGCAGTGTAGATGTTTGCAGTTAAGACGGGGAAAAAAGATTGCTTGTCAGTTCAGGCAAAGTCAACTTATCACTTAAGAACTCAAGGGATGAATATAGGGAGCTGGGGAGTGATGTGCTTACCTGCTTTTTAATGGCCGGTCCTATATTTAATTTCCTATCCTTAAACACAAGGTTATCCGCCTGCAGAAAATACATTATTGTAAAGTTAAGATGAGTACATGTATAGTAAATGTAATCCTCAAGTGGTTATTTTCTTTTTGTACGCACATTCATGTCTAAACATGGGTAGCTCAAATTAGGACTGCCTTATGAGTATGTCAATTTATAAAAACAATTCACAGCAATATTCAAAGAAATTGCAAGTTTCATGAAATCAATGGTGAACATGACGAACTTTTAGAATAACAAACGAGTACCGACCTCTTTCTTTATAATCTTTTCTGCATCTTCTAATGTTTCAAACGTAATAAAACCATATCTGCGGGATAAGAAGATCACAGTGAAATTCATAGCAGAATGTGCTACCAATACTTATAGTAAGGTTGGTGGGGGGTGGGTGATCGCTTGACCTACTTAAATATTATGCACTTGTCAATTGCAACCCCCCCCCCCCGAACCCCGGGGTATGGGGGAATGTCCTGGGCATTTTGGGAGATATGACAAATTCCCCAACTCCCAGGGCAAGAAATTTGTATAAATTCCCCGACCCTATGGGGCTCATTTTTCCTATTATTATTGCAAATCAAAATTATAAAAAATATAAACCTTGACCCATGGGAATGTCCTTGATACCTCGGTAAACTAAGGGAAATCTCTGCCAGGGTGTGTGTGTGTGGGGGGGGGGCAGTTTTTTGGACATCCCCCTACCATTCCCCGTTATCCCTCCTAGGGGTGCAATTGACAAGCGCATTAGGGCCTTTATCATGTATTAGGAAATTCTGGTAGGAAAAATAAATCCTGCTCGAATTACTTAATTTCTATTGGTTATGGTAGACTATAAGGACAGCTTAATGTTTCCAGTTATATGAAGAAAAAGATAACTTTTTGCTAAATTCTTGAAATATTTACTTTTAAATAACTGTAACAAAATGTGACGCCGATCGCTTTTGACAACTAAAATGTGACGCCGATCACTTTTGACAATTGATTTTTCCTTTCTTGGATAATCTACTGGCCAATTATTACAACCAAAACTATGTTTCCAGGAAGTTAAACATCTTTCTCTGTATGTGAATCAAGAATTTCATCCTTAAAGATGGTGCAAGTTGTTTCTTTTGCTCATGCAAAAAAAGTGACGGAGATAATTTCAAATTATGGTGACGTACTTAATTTCTGTATACACAACAACCCTCCCAATCTCTTCGTTTGACATTATGTCAAATGTTATCTCCGACCAAAAACATACCCCCAAAAGATAGTAAATAGCTGACTAGGATTGCGTTTAACTATTAAAAAGTCCCTAGTATCAGAAAGCCATTGATAAGCCTATCCTATTGCTAATTAGCAAGAAATGAAATAAGTGACGGAGATAACGCACGTCAAATGTTTGACCGACAATGAACATAGCCTTATGCTGCCTTCCCCTTCACAGAGGATGTCAAACTGATGACGTAGTCTATTTCAAAGATATTATCTTTTCTATCCATTCAACTAACAAGCAACATAAATACCAATACCTCATTATTCCAAGACTTTTCACTTTATTTTTTCACCAAAAGTGACGGAGATTACTATTTCCTAATACCTGATAAAGGCCCATTACCCAGAGATAGAGAAGACTGTTGTAGGATTTATAAGTTTCTCATTTCCACCAATTACCATGCCATTAAACAGAGCTCCTAGCCAGGAAATGTTTCTGAGACTTAATATGCTGTTGCGTTTCTACTTCACATTCTGCACATTTGTTAGAGCATCATTTTCAAGTTAACGTTTATTACCATATTCTTAATGAAATAACAGAAATTGAATTGAAAATGCATATTATGCGTCAATACGTTGTTGCCGAAGTTCCTTCAAAATACTCACTATGGGGACTAAACATAAAGCTTATGAATGTTATACATGTCTATGGTTAAATACCAAACCATTCAACAGTCAGAATATTGACTTTCAGATGTATGCATTGCGTAAAAGTAAATACTTCCAATTAGTCAATGATTTCTTGCACAAAATTGCCCCAAGTGCTTGGTGCTAAACGGGGTAGTGGAAGTGAGGAAACTCTTTCATCAAGCCCATAGATCTGCCAGGGGATTTTTTTCCATCTGACATGGGAAATACTGTAACAAGGTGTAAGGAACCAAGGGGGTGTACTCACCCTTTAGAGATGCCTGCTCTGTCCGTTATGATTTTCGACTCCTGGACATTTCCGTATCCAGAGAAGAACTGTTTCAGCTCTTGTGCTGTGGTCTGCGAACAGAGAAAAAATATTGCCATCATTTTCAGTTTCAGTTTCAGCAGTGAGGTCTAGCGGCTATCAATACAATAAGCACCAGATACATTGCAACCCCGACACGGCTGAAGCAAAATCTATCAGGGACAGGGAGGAGAGAAGATAGATCTCCTGTCTTAAAACTCGGACACATCGCAGACTAAATATTATGGACTAATACATCCTTCAGAATCGACCTGATCATTACACGTTAATAACAATAAAACACGTCAGACTTAAAACTTTGCCATGTCCATTTTAAAAAGTAGTTCCTTTTCAAAGATTTTGTTTTCCAAATAAAATACCGGCATCAAAATTGAATACAAATGTCAGATTTTGTTGTAATCAAATACTTATTAATAATTAAAAACAAATAACAAATCTTTCAAGTGGTCAGTACTTACGTTAGCAGCGATGCCACCGACGAATATTCTGTTGGGTATGACAGTGCCATATTTGGGCGCGTGTGTGCCTAATGACGGCGTCGTGGCCGGCGTGACAGAAGCAGGTGACACTTCACCTGACGAAGTCTGCAACAGAAAAATAATTATTATTTATAAGTCCGGTTGTAAATAGTTGTGTTTTTTAACGTACTATTTTATAATAAGGTGGAATTTTTAATAATTTGCAGGCATTGCAATAGGTAGATTGTATACTTTCTGGACTTGGTTCAATCTAATTCCACATTGTTTAGTGAATATCATCTGTACCCCAACCAGAGAAAAGACATTTTAGTAATTTACAAAAGTCATTACCACGAAGCATCCAATACTAAATAAACTACTTGATGAACTCCCAATTTGTACAGTAGCCAATGACTATGGATAATCTACTATATATCGGATATTGAATAGGGTGTTTAGGGTGGCCTGGAAGACCTGCTTTTATTAGCAGAAAGTATTTTTTCAATAGAATAATTTAAACGTCCCTTTCCGCAAATGACACAAATGTATAGCTTTTACCGCTCAGGAAATACAAATATTACAATACAACATCAATAATATCTTTGCAATCTTAATGATACTTTCAATACTGTGTAAACTCAAATCTATATTTAAACTATTGTATTCCAGCGACGCAAGTCGGGATGTGAAATATTGACCGGAAATTTTAGAACCCTAGGCTAGTGGGATGGCTAATATTATATACTATGAATACTAATAAAATTGCATTTTTGAGTATCTCTCGAGCTCTTATTTGACAGAAATTTCGAAGTAAAACTTTTTTTTAATTAAGTTTCTTTTTTAAAAAAGTAAACTAATCATTTGCAGGGTCGATCTTAGACTAGCCCTCGTCCGACTGCAGTTGTTTGTAGAGCCCTAGTGCAGGTCTAGTACACCCCATTCATGGACTGTTTGAATTCCTCAGTCAAGGGGGCGGGGCGGGAGGGGTGACCATAACATGGTAGTGACCATAACATGATAGTTTTCGTTTTTTAAACAAAAACAAATTCGAAGACTTGCGCAAGTCTAGGTCGATCTGGGACGGATCTTTTGATCATTTAGTATTTTCATATCTCAAATGTCTTATTTTTAGAGTTTTACCAACATTTTTCGAAAGGAGTGGATTGATTGATTTCAGTGACCTGTCTGAAACTTTCATCCCTGAATTATTATCCTGCTACCGTCCTGTTAAAGCAGGATCTTTATAATGTTAACTATATACATGTACAGTACTGCACATAATACCTATTATGATTTTAGTTTGCCACGGCGCCGTATACTTGTTACTGTGAACTTCTGAAACTACTCGAGCAACCGTTTACACAGTAACTAATTTATACTAGTTTTTCCTCCAATCCAACAACCACGCGAAAACCTTTAGTTCTACCTATCTAAATTACATATGTCGTCAATTGTTATAGTATGTGTTTGTTTAAAAGTATTTGTGAATGTTACAACTTACTGTAGTACAACAGTGCGACTTAGTACTGTGAATTGCAAATTAAATCCTGTTCTATTTCTACTTTTTCCTCCCAATGTTAGGGCACACATGATTTAGGTAAGATTAAGTATATGGACGTAGAAGTAAGTTTGAAGGAGATGTAATGTTTCAAACTTTTTAACCTCAAACATTACAGCTATGGCTTTGTTTGAAAAAAAAAAGAAACAACCCACAAACGAAGTTACAAATTGTTATGATGACTGTTTTAGTAGTAGAGGACTAAGTCTGGAAGACGGGACTATTAGTCAGAAGAGATATTTGTCAAGATAGTGTGGCAATAACAAGAATTCAAATCTGGATCTAGACGGATATTAACAAAATATGAAGGAGTTGTGATATCGGTGGCCCACATAACTTTACCAACCTACCAGGTACCCCCCACCCCCCACCCCCCCACCCCCCACCCCCAACACAACACAACACACACACACGAAATAATCTTTTTTTATCGGGGAATGCCATTCTGTCAATAATGCCAATATTGGACTAAATAATCACTCTTATTTATTCGATTGGCCAATGGTCAGAGAATACAGCTATACAATACGACACTACTCGTACGAAATGGTACTCCTCACCTATAATGCTAGTTTCACACGATAAGATCTTGTTTAGTTAGTGATACAGCATAACCCGGAACACTCCACCGCAACCCTCTTCAGTTGTCTTGTCGGGGGTTTTCACATTAATCAACTGTCACCGGCCTGATGCACGGCGCAATACATCTGACAACTGAATTTGCTGTCCGCCAGACATGTGCGAGTGCGCTGGCCATTGACTGTTTCTATCAATTCAAGCGTCTACGAGTAAATCACCTTCTCGGGTAGCCTGACCAGGTTACACGTGCCCCCATCCCCATAGCCATATAGCACGCGTTTCTGATCTCCCGTTTCTGAACCTACACAACGCCCCCCTCCTCACCCCCCCCCCCCCCCTCACCCCGCGCGCGCAATCATAACGTTCAGATCTATTCACACATTTAGATTCAACTGCTTATCAGTATCAGTAGACAGTATGGTTATTGTGTAAAAATCCATTTTATTCCCTGATTTGGTTGTGAGCGGACACTATAATGTCATGACAATGCGCAGCAAAAACGTAGATTTCTTAGTAATTTTACATGAAATCTGCTGGGGAAAAAAGTAAGATGATCAGTGTCATGCCCTCGGTGGACAATGTTCGCCTCGGGCTTCCTTGGCGAATATAATCCACCTCGTACTTGACACTGCGGTAACCTTACTATAATATTTAAGAATAGCCAGATAGATATGCTTCCATCGGGAATAATCCTAAAGGAAGCGGGCGGAGCAGGCGGGCAACCATAGCCTACGGATTTTGTTTGCTTGTAGCCACAACATACACCAAAAAGACCTTTTGGTTCATTCCTCAAATTGATTTTTTGAAGATCTGACCACGAGGCACAGAGGATACGACGTCAGCTTTTGCGCGCGCGTCATAACCGAGAGAGCACGCGCGCGTCCAACGTCATAACCGACAAATGCAACGTGATTTTGAACACGATTTTTTTTTTAAATTAGAAAAACTCAGGTCATAGGTTTGGTCGTTTCTTTGGCCAACATTTGGTCGTTTCTTAGGCCAACATGCCCTCTGTTTTCAGCCGCGGAAAACAAAAATATTAGGCCACGTTTGTCAGAGAAGAACGACGAATGAAGATGAATGGCAACAAAAAGCCAGACAGACACTCGCCATCAAAGAGTTGCATTACGGAGTGATGCGATCCTCCCTCGAGCCAACAAAATAAACCCAAAATAACCCACGTTTTGTCCCGCCACACTACGACAGCCTACATGATGAACCAGCAAACATTTCATAACCTATTTCATTTTTGCAATGACAACTTCAATATTTGTCAGAGCGACACGATTCGTACTTTGAAGTAGGCCTAGCTAGATCTACTAACCTATTGATTGATTAGGCTACGTCTCAGAATTTTGAGCATTTTCAAATGTAATTAGGATCTGTATGTTTAGGCCTGGCCATTGAAAGATGGATTTTGGTATCTGAGATTACTATACTCATATAGCTATTTGATACATCATTGCCTATAAAATACCATTGCTGATTGAGAAGGCTGTGATTTCACTCACAAAAACCTGTCGCCATTCATTTTGCGCAGGTCTCGATGGTTCGCGCGCACGGTAGCCATGCAGGGCAAGTTTCAAGTCATTCCGCAGAATAAACATCTTAAATTGTCAAATGAAAATCATCTCTTGTGCCCTAAAAGAACGAGCAAATTACGAGCAGAAGAGCTTGAGTATATGTTCCCAGCCAGAAATCCGAACCACTGTTATGTTTGCATAGCTAAATTTAGTCTCGGGCACAGAACCAAGATAGATCTCTCCCTAGAAATCAGGCTGGGGTGGGTCACATGCTTACATGATTCAAGTATTCCATGAAAATGTCTCAAAATTCTCAGAGAAACACATCGTTAATCGAGTCCTCATACTATGTCCCATTGTTGTACATCATGTGCCCATTGAAAAATAGGAATTAATCCACTTACCATCTTATGATGTTTAGCAATATCTCCAAGAAGAGGTAGAACGAGTCAACACTTACTGCACCTATCCGCTAACTGGCCCGGCCACCGCTCTTCTTGCAAGGCTGCTGAATTGGGTGGGTCTACTTTACATCCGGGGAGGGGTGGGAGGCTACCTCAAGTATTCATCACGTGTCTCTCTCCCTCCTCGGCGCTTCTTCACAAATTCCCGCAGCTCAGAAAACTTTCAGGATTTCAACAAATGTTTACCTGTCGCAACTTATGATGTACGCAAAATAAAAATGAGTAGCTTCATTCGATAGCAAAAAAAAGAAGAGAGACAAGATCCAATCCACTTCGAGAAGGCTGATCTGTGTGAGATCGACCAGTTGGGAGTGAATTGCCCTCGTTGTTATTATTGTTATGCTAATTAAATCCATAAGAAGTCTCAACTTAATAGTCCAGTTCACTATTCTAACCATTATAATGATGGCTTTAATAAGGCTTGTTGTAGTTGTTTGACTTTTGAAACAGCCATTTATTGTGAAGTTCAATCACTGTCAATTCACGACGAAAGAATGGGTGGCCTGTTAACGAGATTGTCCACGACTTGGCAAATCTTTCACAAACTCAGCACGTGTGCCCAGTATATCGAGTAGGAATGGAAAACATTTAATTTCCATTTAATTGGTAGTGACGCGTTCACTCACAAATGACATAATGATTATCCTAAGGTACACATCCAAACAGGCTTTCCACCCCGTGGCTGTTAGTGGTCGGAGATTACTAGGGCCAACAATTCTACTCATTGACGGTTGATCTTCCACAGATCACAGGCTACTGCAACTGAATGTGAAGAAGCTCCTCTGGTCTAGAGTGTTTTAGATCTTAAGAGGTAATTTAATTAGGCCTACCGGACGGCGGTAGGCCTATCTAAATGCAGATCTGAAAATAGATGTTTCATATAAATTTGTGTTATCACAAGAACGTATTAACGCCCTTTTGTTCGTTTTCTGGAGCCTCTAGATCTGCTCCACTTTTTTTCATTCAAGCGAAGTCGGTGTCAATGCATGTTGTGGACCCTCGGGTTGTCCGCATGGTAGCAGGGGCAGGGAGACCATGTTTTTCTTAATCAACACTCAATTTATTGTCTTATATGGCGTGTTCCTAGTAGCAATCATAATGTTTTAATTCTGAAAATTTCTCTTAAGTTCAACGTTTCGATATCCAATATTCAGCACAACCATGTAGGCTATTAATTCAGCCTTCCCTCCCCATCGAGTTGCCGTTATGGGCACGTCTGGTTGATCATAACTGCCAATCAAAACGTCTTTTCCCGCCGTTATTTTTTACACAGGCCGCCCCACCCCTCCCCCTCCCCCACCACACCCGATTACCAATAGGTTTTGTCTTCGCCCCCCCCCCCCCCCCTCATAATTTTATCACGTGGAATGTAATTATCTAAAAGTCCGTCTGTGTTGGGACTTGGGCAGAACACTTTTTTTATCTGACATTTTATAGAAACAATGGTGCTACGATACCGGCCTAGCTCCTATATAGCCTAGGCCTAATAATCCTTTTAAAACTTTAATGACTCGATAGTGCGAGGTTTTTTTTAAGCTAAAAACCAGCCAAGGAGCAACTATGTATTGAAACATTGGACAAGCACTTTTCTGGGGAGTACATTGATGATTTCTAGCTTGGATTAGTAGACCCTACGAATGAGATCCAATCGGATGATTCTATAAATGAGTGGCTGTCTCTACCAAACTCCTACCAATCAAAAACGTACCGTAGGCTTACCACAGTAAACAATTGAGTGGAATGAACATTAAAGCACCCTCCCCCACGCAGGAATTAAGTTTTAAAATAGAATAAAACGACTTATGTGTGTAGGCCTACACTGAACATGACAAAAAATGATATTTGATATTGATTTTCCGTCTGTAAACACCCATGTTGCCGGAATTATGGTGATAGGAATTTGAAGGAACAACGTGAGTGAGTGAGTGAGTGAGTGAGTGAGTGAGATTGGTTGCTTTACGCCCTTATCAACACATTTAAGATGGTTAGGCTATATCAAGGGCGGGAGAGCTGAGAGGGAGGCAGTTTATGATCATACCCAGGAAATAGAGATAGAGAAGAAGGGAGAGAGACAGAGACAGAGAAAAAGAGACAGAAAAGCACTTTAAGGTCTTATCCAGGACCACAGGAACAACGTTTAGGTCATATAGGGTTACATTAGGCCTTACACAGCTTTTTCACCCCCCAAAATACTTTATGTTCTTATGATGATTTTATTTTGTCTATAGACAGACCCGCGCAGGTTGGTGGACTTGCTGTATTATAGTAAGGATACCATATAGGCCTAGTGTGGAGTACAAGGTGGGGTATACCGACCGAGCCCATAGCCTAGAAGCAAAGAGACCGAGTTGCTTCTGGGGTAGCCTAGTAGGCTTATGAGGCGAGTATTGTTCACACTTCACACTATGGTTTTCTTACTTTTATTCCATGATTTCATGCAGAAAATCAGACGTTTTACCATTTTCGATCCGTCAACAAGTATTGTCATTATGCACTAGTCAACCACCTCTTGATACTTCAGTAAACTAAAGGAAACCCCCGCCTTTTCTCATCCCCCCTACCATACACCCATACCCCCGGGGGTGGGGGTTGCAATTGACAAATGCATTGTACCCGCCGCTCACGGCCTAATCAGGGAATAAAGGCTACTCTCGCCGGTCGCTTGTTGACTGACCAAAAAGCAATCTCAACTGAAATGGTCTGTGTCATTATAAACAACGTGTTCATTCCGATAGAAAAAGTAAACTACATGGCTTGCACTTATTACCAAGTATTTCTGTTGTTTGTTGATGTTCCGATTAGGTCGGAAATTAGAGTCAGTAAAATTAATAACCCACTTCAACGAAGAACATTCATGATGGTATATAAATACTGCCTCGTTAAAACTACGAAATATAGGGCCTAATAGGCCTAAGCTTCTTGGTGGCAATGATGAATTAATAAAGCTGCTAGTTATCAATGAGAACCGAACTATTTTCAGGCTAATCTTTGTTTTTGTCTCACAAATACTATTCTGATCGGTAAACATAATAAAGCCTATGACCTATACAGATTTGGCGATTACTTATTATCCGATGCACTGCATGTGATGGTATCTAAAGTTGGTCGAGGTTTCCCGTCTCACCAATCCATTTAATTAGCTTTCATCTGCTAAATAACAACCACTGTCCAATCAACAACCACTAACATGAACATCCTCTGATTGATGGAAATATCCCTGGCTCACACAACTTGACCAACGGCAATGACTAGACTGACTTGGACAGATTATCTTATTGTTTTCATCATAACTTATCATAGCTATGAACATCTATCAACTTTCTTCTCTAACCAATATCTTTCACTCATGCACCCCCTCCTTTCTACCTTTCTATTTTTTAACACTGCACTAACAACAGCCCCTAGAGGAAGATCATGGATAATACTACATCTTAGTTCCTGTGAGCCTTGTAATTCCTTCTAACATAAGAATTGGCTTTGTAAATATGTTGAATTTAAAAAAAAACATGAATTAAAACAGTGGGGAATTACGTTTCTTCGAAGTGCATGGCACACCAAGGAATTTAACTCTTCCAAAAGCAAACATGTGTGCGTGTGTTGTTTGTCCTGATCATCATCTCTATGCATAGTGCACAGTCACAAAATTACATTACACTACTCAACATTATTCTAGTATTCATTGTCATGAATACACAATCTCTTATCTTCTCTACCCTAATTCTGGGAGACTATGCATATCCTCGGTATCGTTTGATTTTAAAATATGCCTTATAATCTTGCTTCAATGTCACAAATGTTAACAGCTGTTTCATTGATCAGTCAAAACGGACAGATGCTCAACTTGATTAAATATTTACTTTAGTAAATAGATGTTTAGTTAGACACGCTAGTACCAAATATTATATGTTTTTTTGTATCACATCTAGATGTTATTTTCAAGGTTACAAGCTGGAAGACCTGATAGTGCATGTCTATATCAAATTTATGCCTCCTATTTGTACCTCATTTATCAAGTGCAAATAAATAATTATGTTTAATTGAATTGAATTTTGTTTGGGGTGGGGTGGAGGTAAGGGTGGGGCAGGCATGACTAGGACCATTCCATTGTTATGTATCCTTCAGCACATAATAATTAGGGGTGGAGATAGGGAGTCCAGAGGGTGAATTATTTATATATGTGTTTATTAATCAAGAAATAAACTAACCTTTGGTGAAGTTTATTTCCGGTTATGCAAAGCATCGTAGTCGCTATAGACGGTAGTACAAAGGAGCATATCAATGACGTCACACTTTCCAGCCACGGTGAGGGGACCTAATACAACTTGGTATAGATCCCAACTAATTTTATAACTACTCAGAAAATTAGCGAGTTATACAAAGAGAATTACTAATTCTGGGTAGGGAAGGGCGGGCTTTGGGTTTGGGTTAAGCAGGCTGATTAAATAGAATAGTAGCTAGTCTTTAAACTCTTTTTCAATTTTGATCTCTGTTTATTCTGGTGTTAAGAATGAACACAGTTGAGTATAGCGTTCAAGCGGTGGTGGATTTCATCATATTTGACATGAAGTGATAGTAGTTGTTTGGGATATTAGGAAGAGCTATGACCTATATAAAAATATATTGCTTGGTTATGCATATAGGATGACTGGCTCATTGCTGTGTTATTAGAAGACCGGTCCATTGGCTCATTTGCATGTGAAATTTCCCCACTTCCATTACTGGTCTATTAACGTTACATGACCGGTGCATTGGTCTGCCATTAGACCGGGTCACTGGCCTGCTTTTTCCATATGGGTAGTCTGTAGGACGTGCAAACATAGGTTTATGATTCTACTATGAATATAGAGGGCTTTTGATCCACAAACAAATTACGCAAAACAACAAAGCTGCATAATGTCAAGTATTATAAATTTTAACAAGACTATTAATTGGACGCTACCATGGTTCAACTGCTAGAAGTTAATCATTATTTCGAAAATATGATAGGAAAAAGATAAGAACGAAATAAAAAAGTGGCATCTCTTTAAGAAGATTATTTATTTCTTTGGACCATATCATAATGTCTTTTCTCTCTTTATCACACATGATATACAATTTGTATTCAAATTCTTTAAAAAGAAGGTAATACTTTACACATTAACAATTTTTAAACAATATTTTCGGTCATTTCTTTTGCGATAGACCAAGATAATCCCAATTTTACGGTAGATTCACCCCATTCTATTTACATTGGCCTACCAAGTCTACCAATCAAATAAACAGTATACTAATATCACAGGAGGTATACAGTACATGGTGTCTTTTATCATATTATTTCATCATACAACGGAAAACCCGACATAAAATATGAGAATTTGGTTATTTCAGACAAAAGCCATGGATATCACGATGCTTAAAAATGGAGATTTTTCGTATGGGTTAATCACATTTCGTTTAATATAACACTTTAATAATAAAACGGCCAAAATTTTATCATATCACAGATAGGACTAGGAATGTCAAATATATTCTTTTTCAACTTAAAACTAAGGCAAACAAGCCAGGTGTACTTTTCTTTCTACCCAGACCATGGGCTTCTCTTTGCAGGGTATGTCAACTTGGGTGAGAATGTTATTCCAATGAAGATGTTGGTTGTCGCTTGATAGGTAAACCGGACATTGGTAGATGTGTTGTTTTTGACTATTGGTTTCCCTGTGCAGTTTTTCCCTCACTTCAGGCTTAAACAAAACAATGGGGAAGCTATTGGACGCAGCCGAGTCGGCAGATTCATCAAAGGTTAGGCACGATTCGGCACCATCCCATGAAGCATTGCGCAAGTTCAGATTCTTGACATAGACTCCGCACACAGGGGGGCTCTCTGGGGGTCCATTTTCCATCAACTGAAATGATAAAAGTACATTTTAGAGTCCTCTCGGTAAGAACGGTTTGGTTAGCCTTCAAAGTAGACAGGTTAATAGTATTTCAAAATCTGGGTGGAAATGTACAAAGAAATTTTGAAAACAAAATGAGGGATCTGTGATTCAAGGAGTAAGTATTTCTATGACGTTTCAGACGCACTGTAAGTCAGACAGTTGTTTATCATCCTGTCAAACTTTACAGATGGCGTAGTTCTTTGCCTCAAGTTCAATGCTTAACAAAGTATTCACTTGCTATTTGCAAATAACACAACAAATAATGTGTGGACATTTTTAATTTCAGCATATCCATACTGCATTTCATTCTCGGTCAATAATTTACGACCTCATTATGAATTCACCCCCCCCCCCCCGGGGAAATGTTCCGTTTATTCATCTGAGCATGAACTCCGTTTCACACACTGGAGGTATTACAAGATACCCCGCCCTATGGTGATTTGTCAAAACACAGTAACGTACATGACCTTCCCCCAGGCAGTCTTCAAGCTTTCCTTTCCTAGTTAGTTTATTTTTGGCTGCATCTTTTCCGTCAATGTAATGTTGCCTAGGACTACCCCTACCTCAAAAACTGTCAGGGAACACCCATATACTTTTTCCTTAAAATCAGCTCATGATATATACTTCGAAGCCTGCTTGATCACTTCATCCAAATGACCATGATTTGAGGGTTGTTTTGATATAATAGCCATGATTTGAGGGTTGTAAAACTATTCATAAACCGCGCTGACATAAAAGATAAAAAACGATTTTATCCTGATTGATTCATCTAATACCTCAAAAGGTGAATCTAGGGCTTGTAATGTTGTCAAGACCACAAAAGGTGTATCTAGTTCTGGTTATATTTCTACCACCCCTGATCATGAGACCATGGATGTAAACAATGCTCTAGGTTGGAATAGACCATCCAGCTTGTCTGGTTGAATTATAAGTTATTCTCCCATATAGCCCAACATGTTCGCGGCTATATACTTCGTGGATTGGTAAAATACATGTACCGGTAATGTTGCGGTCTTTAAATTTCGAGAAAGAACAGAACGCACTAGTATGGTTTCAAGGAAATATTAACTTGAAGTTAAATTACGATATCAGCAGTCTAACCTCCATTACTGTGAACTATTAAATTAACCCTAGCTACAACTTTTGGTAACCAGGTATGACACGAACCTACTGAACATAAGCCAAACAATAAATCTCGACAACACTAATAATCAAGTCAAGGAAATGTAAAACTCCGTGTAAACAAGGTACCTGACTGGTTGAAATGGGGATTTTCCTGACTAGGATTATAGGATAACAATATTTTACAACAAATGGCTCACTTCTGCTTCACCCATTGTAAAAAACAACAACCCCACATAGCAGGATTATTCCTAGAATAATTCTAGGAATCGTTTTGCCCATCCCTCTGAGAGGCAGGCATGTCATTTTCCCTTGTGTTCACGTGCATCTTCTCCGGTAACATTTCGGTATGCAACATCAGGGGTCATATAAATGGATGCCTGCTTATTGGGAGTCAGGGAACACATGTACGTAAAGTGTGTTTGTGCATTCATCATGTTGGCTAAATAATCAGCATGAGCTTACTCGTCAGAATCGCAAACATGTGGTAGGTCTTACGGTGGGGTCTGCGGCTATATTTCTGTTTGTATTGTTGTCCTAGAGAATTATTAATACAGGTCTTTTTTGCATGATATATGACCTTTGTGCAAACCCTGACCTTTTCTGTGCTATATGTTCTTGCGCATTTCACTCTCCAATTTCTGAGGTGAATGATTACACTTGTTTTCCTGGCATCTGCAAAGCTACGGCTTGGTCCATGTGAAAAATACAGCCCATGGGTGAGAGATGCT
This sequence comes from Sthenelais limicola, assembly GCA_942159475.1. Lineage (NCBI taxonomy): Eukaryota > Metazoa > Annelida > Polychaeta > Phyllodocida > Sigalionidae > Sthenelais > Sthenelais limicola. The sequence continues at coordinate 115,016,676 of OW804096.1, forward strand.
GCGTTAATGAAGGGAGATACCAGCGCCAAGACGACAAAGCCATGTCTTCCAAGCTCTCCCAGGCCTTGATTGCCTCGAACTGCTGTTTACTTTCATTTACTTTCAAGGGAACATAGTATTTTCTGAGTGGGTGCGTAGGATGGTAAACTCAGAGGCTAATAATTTAGCTGAAGATCAAAATAAGTCAGCAGTAGATATGTGATTTGGTTGGTAAATAAAAAGGGAAATATGGGACGTCTGCTTTCAAAAACACCCAATAAAAACAAGTATACAGGTTGGGTAAGTTGGTTGTGAAAGTGACGTGGGTCATCTCGTATAATATCTGGTTTGATGGTATGACAGGTGAGTGTGTCTGTAAGTGTGGCCTCAGTACAAAGTGGGCAAAGCGCATACGAACCTATGCCTAGTTGTATACATAAACAAGAAGCTGAGCTTCATAAAACAGAAAGCAGGTGCGTGTAAACAGGATGAGAGGAGAGCTAGATGGAGGTGTACATATGTGTAGCTGCTATTGCAAAGAGCTGATGGTCACCAATTTAAATGTCCCCCAGACCTTACCAATAGCCTAGTAATAGCTGCTCATAATTTAGGTCAAGGAGGTGGTACGATTGTTCAAGCATGGGGTTATACTTCGAGCTATGGAACTCTGAAGTAAATACAGTGGACCCAGAGTGTATTGGACACTTTATCTTGGGATAACTCAGCATTATATTTTCTTAGATATTTTAGATATCTTCTTAGATATCAATGTTTATCTGAATTTTTAAAATGAAATTATCCATTTTGTGTGAATAGATACAAGCAAGAATTTCATGAGAATTAGTTTATTAGCACTAGATAATAATATTATAGCTGAACCCTTTCAGCTTGAATTAAGTATTTTGAGTGCTAAACAAACACAGTATAACAAAAACAAATAGATACCAGTACAAAAGACCAAAATAACAAACTGACGATGGAGCCGTTTATGTTTGAGAATCGATATCCCTATAGATATTTTTAAGAAAAAGTTAACTGCTGTCATCACTGAGAAATGACTTATAATCATTGCTTTACCAAGAAAAATGTTTGGCTATTTACCTCCGAGTGAAGAACCAAGTTGTTAACATCGTGGAATTCCTTTCGGGCAAATGTTTGAACAACACTCTTCAACAATCGGTCAGGGCGGCTGAATGCAGCAAGGTCGTACAAGACCAGATCGTCAGCTTTGGCATCTTGGTAGGATTTAAGCAGTTCTGCTCGATGTGACATGGACTGTGCCCATTCTGTTAACGATTGGAAGTTGGGGAATGATTGACCCAACCATTTCTGAGGAATCTTCTCTTGGCTGATCTGCATGAGGAGGAACTGAGACTCCGGGGTGCCAGGTATTTCTCCCTTCGCCACTTTGGTCAAGAGAGCCACATCTGTTTGGACCATCGCCACCAACTCATGAAGAAGTTTGTTCTCCGATTGGAAGAAGGCCTCTGTAGGGTAATAAGCGTCGGTTCTAATTTCGGGTAGGCTGCCCATATCCAACATGATGTTTGTAACACCTTGAAGCACCATCTCGGCCTTCTTGTGGGAAAGCGCAATTGGCAAGGAAAGAAGAGCAGGGGCGCCGCAAACCTTGACCAGGTCCCGTAGGAGATTGCTGAAAATAAAAGAAATAAAACATATTGAATGATCTAGATTGAAACTACTGTGATGACATTATTGGATTGTATGTGTTAGTGCACAATGCACGGGGCCACATACATGTATATATCCGAGATGCTATTTAGATAAAGATGCCACTACCACCTTTCTGTTGTTTTTTAATCAGGGGAATAGACACATATTTATGGCGAGGTGGGGACTCGTATTTACAAAAGTAAACATCCAGTATTTATCCAACCACAGTGCAATCAGTGCAATGGTCTATCATCAAGACAGACATTTATTCTAAACAGACACGGTACCAACATGAACATCTTCCCATCAGCTTATATAACAAATATTTTCCATTATTCCCGCGTAATATTTACGCCTCGCAAAATATTTCCTCTCCAAATATTTTTCATTTATTTGCGTCCTAATATCTAACCAGGGGTACCCTGCGTAATGGAACAGATTTGCATGTATGTGTACCATGGGTAAAAGGTAATATTTTGCCATCCAGTGCACTGGCTGCGATCCGGTCGCGCAGGTGTTATTGTCGGGGCTGTGAATATGGGGGATATGTGATAACACGTATCATCCGTCAAGCAGAAAGGAGACAGAGCGATACGCAACATTCCCAGTGATACTTCTAATCAGTTTTCCCTATCCTTGAGGAAATAAGATTGGCAAGGCTTGAATATACACTCTGTCTACTGAGGGGATATAAATAAAGATGGTGGGCCACCAACTCGCACCAAAATTCATAATTGTTTGAAAATTAATATTATTACGATTATTATCAATACTTTATTCCAAAGGATAACACAATATTTATGTACATTAATCTATGCGTAGAGGTAGCACTTTATAATCTATAGCTTGTGGGATGCATGGCGTTTTGCATTCGTTGCACTGTGTGTTCTAATTCCCATACAGTAAATGTAATACAATAATAGAAAATATGTTTACTAAGTGAGGTGTCAATTACGTTATTTTTCGTGCGGAGCAATGTGAATCACTTTTTATGCCAACGCCGAGTGTGGTCTCTGGATGGTATTTCTAGTCTTCTATTGGTTAAACATAACTGCATATCCCCAAGAAATACCCATTTCTCCATACTTCGGTATAGAGTTCATGTTATCTGACTTCGTAACATGTGTGCACAATGTATCGATTTGTTTGCACACAGATGTTTTTCTTTATTTATTTTATACCGATGCATCTGCATCCATTTCAAAATACGATCCACTAAGCCAGATCCGCAAAAATTGCTGGCAAAAGATATAGATCTCCTATAGGTCAAACCATTAGTAAACAGCCTATACCTTCTGCTTATTTTGATGTGCCTATTCTTGAATACATATGAGGACATGTTCTTGTTGCCTGATAGTGAAGTGATATAGATTTTATAATAGAAATAAGAATATACCAAGGCAAAACAAAAGGGATAATCAGGTTTGTGACTCACAACTCATATTTGCATCATCTGTGTTCTCGCAATTTCCACAAAGTATGCTAGAAAAGTGTGAGCTTATCCATATGTCAAGTGATTTTGATGAGATTATATGTTAAATGTGATAGGATTGTCCATGAAATATGTACCGGGTATGTAGCAATCGTGGCGTTCTGACTCAGTGATCGAAAGTAATGTCCATTTCCATGGCCCACGACAACCCACTGATGCACGATTTACGATCTTCATGAAAAAAATACCAATAGACATTTGTCACTCCTTCAATATCCCCATCAGCACTTCTCTCTCCGTTAAACCTTCTGGGGAGCAACAGCAAACTAGCAGTATTTTAATGATTGATTTATTCCCATTTACCTCCAAGATAAAACGAGAGTAGAACATACAAGCATGAGAGTAGTGTAAGAAAAACACTTTTGGCTAGAATAACAGTAAGGCACCACCAGCACCCTGGGTTCCTTACTGGATGGTTCTGAGACACCCCATGGTGTCCAGGCCACATTTTGGTATCGTCTAACACTGGGTGTAGTACGTGCGTCGCTACTAAACTTTTGGAGCGACAAAAGAAATTGATCATCGCGGCGTCATAACTGCATATCTACATATCTTTGTTGTGGGTTCGAAACAGAGAAATCTGTCGAGAATGTGTGAACTAAGATTTACAGTTCTCCAGCGTTGTATCAACTATGTTATGGTACTATAGCCACCGCCAAATATCACCAGTAATTTTCCTGGTACGTGGTTTACAAACAAAATCGTATGTTTGGCCCCAATATACAGAATAAATATATGTCGAGAAAAAATATTTAATGGATATATTTCTACTGAACTCTCATCACTTACAATGGTGTAAAGCTATTAATTTCTCTTGAAACATCGCTGAGTAGGTTCTTGCTGAAACATCAACATGTGTGTTCGTTAAGTGGTGATGCCCACACACATCCTTCGCCAATTATCGGATGGTGAGACCCCATTACTAGGATTCACTTATTCAATTTGAAAGCATCTAAATGTAGCCCAGTCAAATATGATCCTTACTTGGGCCACCAATGATAGCAATTGAATGTTTTTACTGAAAATAGTTATTTAAATCATGGCGTCCCTCCCCACTGCTACAAGTGGGCGTGTGCACACCAGCAGGCCCTTCACAGGTGAGGAAGTTTCCAGGTATTTACCCTGGACGAGGTAAACCCCAGGTAGGGTACTTATGTGGCTACGAGCATACCTGTATAATACATAGGTTAGGTGTAAGTTCACCAGGCTCACCACCTGCTACAACACAGTGGCGCTGGCCAGGGATACCACCGCCACTTCAAAATCAGCAATATCGCGGATAGAGATGCTTCATGCAGAGTCAAATAACGGGGGCTGGATCTGCTGGTAAATAACTCGATCTACCTGTGGGATCTGAACACCATTGAAAATGTATACGTGCGTATATAGCTAATCCTGCAGTCGGTAAAGGTCAAATATATGTGGATATATTAGTAAATGTGACCAAGAATAAGAAAATGTTAGAGGGAATCTTTTGTGTTCGGTCAAGTGGAGGTGTTAAATTCCAATGCCTCTCATGGCGTAATACGTTTTGTACCTTTATGTCGATGAAGCGGATATTACTCTCCAGTTATGAGATCAACAATCAGCAAATCCTCGTCCCCCTTCTTGAACTCTCTTTACATGTATATTAATGCATTATTGGAAAATGGTGATGGACGATCACAGTATCTGATATGCATAATTATAGATTTAAATCTGCTCCGATCTGAATTATTAATTAACATGCTATGTGTTCCCTCGCGACATTCGACGCAATATATATGTATAGGTGTACTAGTAGTTTCAATGACAGATGATACTGGTCGATTGAACGATATCATAAGTTCATTTCATCAGAGGTAATAGTCATGCAACAGCGTATTCCAAATACCCACACTACAACACTGGACATGTTGTTCAAGGAGACAATGAAATAAAGTCATTTCCTCCAACACAAATTACCAGTTTATATACTGAAGAGGCCACGAATGGTAAGAAAACACTTTCGTATACTGAAAGGTATTTACCCGAAGGTCATGCTTTCCGCGGCCAACAAGGTGAATGGCCACGGGCCGCCAGTAAAACTTCGGCTCGTGCCAGGCCCACCTGTTCCCCAGGCATGCCTTGTATCTAGAGCTACTCTCGATCTAGACAACCTTAGGTCTAGAACTGCATCTATCGACACATCGTCTCATACTTAAACCATTACATTCTAGTACAGAGTTATAAACGTCCTCTTGTAGATGGGTATGTTAATAAATCATTCATCCCTCGACCCAAAATAAACAACGCAAAACGAGGTTAAATATTGCATGTTCATAAATTTGCATCATTGCCTGAAGAATTGCCCATGGTTCGAAGAAATTCAGAGACCACACTCGGCGTTGGCATAAAAAGTGATTCACATTGCTCCGCACGAAAAATAATGTAATTGACACCCCACTTAGTAAACATATTTTCTATTGTATTGTATTATATTTACTGTATGGGAATTAGAAGACACAGTGCAAATAGTATTTTAAGAGAGTTTGATTAGTAAAAATATCTTTGAATATCAATTTGGATATGAATGAAATAAAAAATATAATGGTTATATACTAGAATATAACAACAACACATTACATTGATCGAACATTACTATGCTTACGTCCCCGCGAACCCCACTCATTTTAGGTCCAAACACTAGCCACAATTTAGGTTCAATTATATTTAAATACATATTTAGATGCCACATCTTTAGCTAATATGCTAGAGTGTTATGCTGATAAGAAGAGCAAACCTATCATAGTATGGACTCATTTTCAGGCAACCACAGAGTGAAAGATGAGGGAATGGATTCAGTTATAACCATGTCCAGTGCTATCGTACGTATCGTACTGATAAACATGCCAGAGGTCACTTTATCAAAACCCAGAACGTTACTTTTTACTGGCATGCATGCATTTGTGGCGAGCACTCAGTTGGGTAAACATGTGAGCCTCTCCAAGATCTGGGTTTCTAAATGGGTTACTGAAACGCCATATGTAGGATCTAAAGGAGCACGTGCCCCGGTCGCTTTCTACAGGTATAAAAGATATTTTGTGTACGGGAGATGGCACACTTCAATAGGTTCCCATTTGTTGTAACTTTAGAGCTCTGATGTTATGTGTGTTTCTCTCAGAGATAATTCAAACCGCACCGTAAGTTCTACCTAACTACACAACCAGGTCAGCTAGCACACAAATATTATATGGAGTCGATTCCAATGGTATGATAGTATCATCACCGAGTGAAGACATACCTTCAAAGAACTTACATGATTCTCTTGCCATCTTCCTACACACCCTCAAAGCAATTGATAGTTATGGAGGCGAGTAACAACGAAGGCGATGCTTTCTTCTGATATTCTCGCCTCGGCAGCGGAATAAAGATCAATGGCTGTGAAGGACAGGTGAAATATGAGAGATAGAGATATTCAAAATTTAGGGAGATCACACCTGCAGATGGAACTCTTCTAATATAGGTCCCTTGGAACAGTAGGTGGTTTACATTGCTTAGTATTTCCAGTGGTTGCACACAGGGTACCCCACCTAACTGTACACTCATAACTCATACCTGGTTCGAACATCCATCATCTGAACCAACAGGCATGGTCAGAGGACAACAGCAGCTTCGCCCTACAACCAGCGTTTTCAATATTTTTGAAGATGGCTAGTTCTAGGCTATCTTTAGTGCACCTGGTAGCACAGAGTTTGATGACCGTTCCATCATTCATTGAACTGCTCTGAACCCGAACACTGCCATACAAAGTTTCGCGTTAATGTTCGCGCGAACCTGAGTTCAGTATGAGGTCAAGGAAAGACATTGACATACGGAGAGATAGGAGAATCTCAGATCCCTACATCGGATCGAAATCCATGCGAATATTAGCCCTGAATTTCAGAGTGTTTTTTTTGTCTTCTTAGAGATCAGGTCATATTAATAGTTAAATTCTAGCTCCTTGTTCTCGTGTTTATTAATTAGAGAATAATAATTAGTCACGGTACTAATATCGAATAAGTCTAATACTATAGGATAATTCAAAACTTATGAATAAACTCTGATTTTTCGGCGAGTGAAACTGTACCTTCAAGGATATGATGGTAGCCAGACAGGTACATAAGATAAATCGGTTTTCTTGTTATGAAAGATGCACTACATGCGCGTTATGCAATTAGATAGATTAGATGTCAAGTAAAAGGTATTGAACGTGACTTACTGGCCATTTCTCCCTGAGGTTATTGGGGAGAGATAGAGTAAATCATATGGAGGGCATTGATACAGAAATTTTGCCCCAATCTTGTTGAAAGGAGCCAATTCCAGTGATGTATTCCATGTTGACATATCTACCGAGCATAGAAAGGGAGACAGGCCGCGCTTGTAAGCTCATAAAACATGCCATCAAAGGCACCAGGAATACTGTTTATATCCTATCTGATAACGAAAAGAAATCAGAATAGATATGTTTCGAGATGGAATTTCCATATAACATCCCTTATCATGGATGTCAAACTAAAAAAACACGAGGGAATATTTAGAGACATGGCATTTGCTGATCCTATCAAATAGGACTGCTAGGCCATTGAGAGTGGAAAGGATAGGGTGAATGCTTGGTATACAATTTCGAAGAAATAGAGATTCCTACTTATTCCAAAATGTTCAGGTGGTATATTTGATTACTGTAAATAAGTAATCACACGAATCACGTCAATTCTCCTAATAGTACTAGCGGGTTCTAAAGATACTTGTATGATGTCAAGAGGGAAGCAAATAATACTGACCGTGATTACAGTCACCTCTCTTGTTAGTTCCAGGTTAGGTATGCACTGATACTTGAACAAACAAATATCAACACATAATAGATTGACCCTCCAACATAATTGAAACTCTTGGGCAAAACATGGAAGTTCCATGACTAGAAAAATACAAGCTAGGACAAGCAGAATCGGCCCAATATTCTATGAAGGATCATAATTATACTCTCCTCTGCTCTCATTCCAACACATCATAAACACTATGTACCAATAGCACCTAACAAAAATAGGTCCTCGTTCTTTTGCGTAAATAGCAAAGATACGAGATGGATTAATTAGTATATAAACCACATCCCGTTCTGACCAGGACTAGAGCATTTAGCTAATCCAGACTGGAGTAAATTAAACAACAACAGCGCCAGTAGCATCAAATCAGATCATTTGCTCTGCATATGGGTAGTATCAGGTCACGTACTTGGGGTAGGTTTGGTATTGCAGACAGAAGCCATATATCAATACAGGGTGCCGGAACATTATTTCTCATGAGGACATGGCGTAAGCAGAGCAGCCCGAGAAGGGGAAGAAGCACTTAATGATCTGGCAAATACTCCTACCATAAGATGTATAGCGGAGAATAACTATCTGCTAAGGATGTGGATGGTGCGGGAACCAAGTTACCCTCTTGCATTCTACACATTCTCTCATTACATTTCATTGGCTATTTTTAGACACTGTTGATTCAGGTAACTTACTACAGGATATACGAATAAATTCATAATATATACTTATGACTTGACCACTATATTTGGTGAACTCGCTTATGATATGTATATTATATATATCGATTTATTTTAAACATTAGAACTTTACGCAGTTAAATTGTCACATGTTCGTCCAATCTTTTATTTCACAAGGTCGCATAAGAGAATCTACTCACGGGTAGTCTTCTGGCAATTGAACTCATTTCATCCATTGCTTATTGGACATGTTTGTGGAGACATAATGAATAGCAGATGGGAGGTGTTGCTATGCTAATAAGTCTCAAAGTCATACCGCGAATATCAGGATTTGAAGTTATCTTTACTTTATTCCCGGGGCTCATGAGCCATTTAATTCTTCTGTCCATTTGACACTGAACCACACCCATTCGAAGATTCAACAAGCATCAAAGTTAATGGCGCATTTGACAAGAATAAAAAGGTGGTGGCAAGAACCGCTAGCAAGCTTCTTCTTGGGACCAAGGGAAATTATCCTGGCGCCGAGAAATATCCAGTATCTGGAGGATAGTTCGAAATGTGGACTAAACTGGTTTGGGTATGCCTGGCGTTTCCCAATCTTAGGGCAGTTTGATTTTTAGCGAGAATGTAGTTAAAACCTTTCGGCTGAGCAGTGTTAATGTGGTTTTCCATAGCTAATTATGCAAATGACATAATATTACATTTTTGTGCATCACAGAGACTAAAGGATCAATGTGACATCATGCACTAATGGACATATCCAGCAATCTTACATAGAAAACGATTCTAGAGAGTAACCCACAAATCTTGGTAACAGTGTTGACAGATATCGCGATCATTTGGATGACATAAATCCGACGTCAGCTGTACCGGTTAATGAATAAAAACAATACCTTATTACTGTACACAGAGTTATTAACATAAAGCTCTCTAAAAATGAATACGTATTGTTGGTATGGCAAAATGATGGTCATTCTTGAGGCTAGAGATGTTTTCACATATGTCGCCTACTTTGCTTAGAAAAACCATGTCATAGGAGACCATAGCAATCTTTTCTCTTACTACATCAGCACTAGTATTGCAATAACACTGCAAACTGTTTTGAACAAATTTCAAAACCAAGCGATAAAAAGACATCATCAGGGTCTTGCCACTTGCAATCTAATTTCATACGAACATCAGAATTTTTCCTGAACGAAGTATCCTCGTTTTTTAACCTGTGTAATTTTGAACATGTCAATTAAAACAGCAGCCAATAATCCACCAACACACTCTGGCTAGGGTTCTTATTAATTCTGATCCATGGTGAGGAAAATGTTTTGAAGAATCTGGGAATATAATGAAGGGCAGACAGCGAACAAAACAATGTCTGCGGGGCATACTAAACCGAATGATGGAAACAGGAGTGTGGTAGGCACATAGGAATATGCCATGCAGACGCAGTACTTTAGAAGACACAAAAATCTCTTGCATGTGCCTTGGGTGGCGGGAATGGAGCATTGTTTATTATGTCCAGGATGGATTCAGGCGAATACCAGGTGTGGCGTCTATAACCACTTTTATCACCGCCCAGTAAACCAGCTGCGACACCTTCTGTCATCTCCGGGAACCACCTCCAGGTGACCATGGTAACGCTCGAGCCCCTCACCCTAGCAACCCAGATGTGATAACATAACTCGATAAAACACATACCCCGCCACACCACCACCACTGCCACCACCACCACCAGCCCAAGGCGAACATTGTCTTGTTGGCAGGTATCTAACTGCATGGGCTGTCACATGGAAGCAACATTTAATTTGGAAATTGAAGACTGGGGGATCAAAGTCTCACCCGAGAAATCTTTCCTCGAATATACGTATATTACCCCACTATAGTTTTATCTGAAACTGTTTTGTTTTTTCATAAAATCAAGAACCAATCTTAAAACCAAGCAAACAATTTACAGCGGAGGGGCACCGAAATAGATGTCCTCCTCGACAATCTTATCCAATATGTAATTCATCTGCCAACAGGTAATATGTATCAAGTTATCCAAATACTCAATTGAAAAGCTGGAGATTTATAGGTTTTGAAGGCTATGAATTCCATGAGCAACTGTAAAACAAAACTACGAGTGGGATTTTACATTAATTTTGCGCTGAAAATATAGGGACGGACGCGACATGCATCGCACCTGGATCTTTAATTAAACCTCTAGATGTCCGATTCATTATGTGCAGACATCATGGCGACAGACAAACAAACCCTTGGCTCCCTAGCAACCAACTGCCGACAACTGACATGTAGTGTTTACCGGGTGCGACGAGATGAAAGGCTCCGGTTGACTGGAGACTGATACACACCCGTTGCGTCTTGTCATCACGACTAAAAAATTAGTCTTTCTCACTGTTGGGGTAGCTCACAATCAGGGGTACATGGTCTTTTTTACCTGATGAAGGACTAGGATGAAAGTTCTGTCCAAGGACATACGCCAGGGCTTCAGATTACGGACGATTTTAGTTCAATTACCAAAATCCGAACACGATTTAAGTTACTGTGCATATGTTCTTCGCTTTGACATATGATACTCATTCATGTATGCCTACTCAAGTATAAATGATATTTTATTGATTAAATTTCCTATTTTTTTTAATGAAATTTTAAAAATAGTGTCTTACGCCCCGACTGTACATATCGAGATGACATGTCCCGTGTTTAACTTTTCCAATTATAGAATCAAGTAGTTTTACTAATTGAATCGTTTTCCATGGATGTTTTCCCCCTAGCAATCTAATATCTTGATGTAATCCATTCCACAGAATGGTTAATCTGGCAAGAGTTGTACGACTTATGGAAGTCTTTTTCCATTTCTTTACAGGAATCATATTCAAGGCCCCACCCCTTAAGTTATACCTTGCTCTATTACCAGTCATCTTTATATCATACCGTGGGACAGGGCCAGCATTCTTACTTCCCTCCTCAGGGTAAGTGGGAGGAGGCCGTATTTTTCATGAGATTCGAACATGCTTACATTCCTGAATTTGTTCAACTTATTGATGACTCTCAAGGCATGGTTTTGTATAGACTGTAGGTGGCTGTAGTTATTCTTTGAACCAAAATCTACAAAGAGGATACCATTTTCCAGAATTGGCAGCACAAAACTTTTATAGATCTGCAGGGCTATGTTCCTATCTATCAAGTGACCCAGACGCATTAATTTTCTGAAATATTTTCCCGCTATACCACACACTACATTGACATGTCTAAAGAAATCTTAAACAGCTTAAACACAGGTCCCTCCTGCATCCCTCTCCTTGTAGGGCTCACTACCCCAGCCAAGGTGCAGACAAAAAAAAAGTATTTTTAGCTAATTTGTAAAGATTGATCTCTTTTTCATTTGAAAATATAAAGATTAGCATCATATCTTTTTTACTGTATCAAGACGTCAGAATTATAAACCATTTTGAAAATAAAAATTGCTAAAATCATTAATGTTGCCTTCACAACCCATCCATAGAGAGTCTCACTGGAGGCAGATCGCCGTCCAGAAGGGGCGACCATCAACTATATAATGACAAACACCCGGATCCTAAATTTCAGGGACTGGTTTGTCCCTTCTGGACTATACTGTATAGACAATGGCTGAAAGAGAATTTTCACTATGTCTCCGAAAAACTGGTTTGCCTGGTTTGATGCATTTTTCACCAAACAAGCGATTATCATGATCACTATCAAGAATAAATGGATTTTTAGAGGTTTTGTCCTTATTCGAGTAGATAGTTGAGAGGTGGCACCAGAATTTCTTGGGAGTTAATCTATTCTTCTGCAAATTCCTCAAATCCCTTCCTTTATTGTCCTCAAAGCGAGAGCAATATTTTCACAGATGGCTTTTTAGTGCTGGAAATGTTTTAACCAGAACAGAGAACAGGAAGAAATGCAGCCCATTAGTAATATGCATATATATATACCAGTACAAGTTACACACTTTGTATTTTACAGGGTCATTTCTTGTTACTTTCAGTTGATTGTATGAAACAAGTATATCATTATTGTCATTACAAGTGTTGTTATAATACCTCATGTATAATACTATTAATAGAGCTTCGTTTCAACATAGCAAGAATAGTTGGTTTCGTGCCGACCTTGCACTTGTACCATCGCGATCATTTATATTGACAGGAAACTTTTAGCACCTCTTGGGAGAGTAATCGATGCGTATACCAAATGGTTTACCCCTTCCAGGAATATCAACATCCCAAGAACAAAGGAGAAGTGGTCCAGAGTAATCCCCGGTGTTAAACGAAATGTAATGTTATCTTAGAACACCTAGGAGCAGACAGGAAGGGAGGAGCCCTGCCGTAACTTATGGAGGACTTGGCCTACTACACATCAGTAGAACAGAAGGTAATTTCCAACAGGTGGACATGGACTTGGCTGTCCACTTCTCATTTTCACCTGCCCTTCCAGACCGCCTCAAATATATGACATGCTTAAGTTATGTACTGGTAATGAATCTTCCAGGTTGTCTCATAATTTTACGATGTGAAAGGGGTCTAAAGCTTCTCCACATCCAATAATAAAGCACATTACTATGCCTTGGTAAACTAAATATATATTGGGCACTGGGAAAGCAATTAGGAAATACTTTATGAGATGACCAAGTTCCAACATTTCCAACATATTCCTTCATTATTGACCGTTTGTAACATAATCATTATTTAATACCAATCCATATATATACTTTTGGACTAGAAACTTTAGCGTAGTTAGATAGGGTTTACTGATGAACCGCGGACACCAATTGACCCTAACAGTTATGCTCAGACATTGGGACGGAAAAGAAATAGCACAGATGGAGCCGTCATGTACTTTTATAGCTAGGATATCAAGTGAGTAGAGGCATGACATTGAAGAAGGGTGCTAGCATTGCATCAAGCCAAAGAGAGAATCTCGAGGAAGCTTTGAGGCGATGGACGTTTACATGCTGGTCTGCCCATCTAGGTGGCTTACTTGATTAGCGGGTATGTAGCACTAATCGAAAGATGCGCACCTGGCTCTGGGCCTCACCAGGGTAAAATGGGATCCAATCCTGATAGATCACATCCTTGGTGATCTCTAGACAACAAACATTCTCTCGACATACATGGCCTATATCTTCTTCCTCTCGATGATAGGTCTCCTTATGCCACCAACTATTTCTTTTTCCACAACTCCTTCCGCAACCTTCTTTTCTCCGTTTATTAACCTGTCTTGGGATCAAATCTATGTCAATTAATTTATCTGAGCTCGGATTGGTTTCAATACACTTCACGGGGGCAAGGTTCATTTGACCGGACGCTTCTAGCTTCTAAACCATATTCTTCCCTTTCTGGCGCAAATTAGACCAATTCGCATTCCTCCCAAGCCCTACTTTGTGCAGTGGATCGGCCAGTCTGAAATCCAACATGTCTATTATCATTTTCTACCCGCTTCCCGGTAAATCGTTTCAGCGACCGTGTCCAATGAGTGAGAGAACTTACATGATGGCATTTTGTGTTTGGCTTACCGGTCGGGTATTCACCCTTAAGCATGCCGAAAGGCCTGTTTATACATATCATATTATTACAAGATCTAGCAACACAGCGTGTGTGGGACCACGATTGGGACCCCCACTCGGAGATGGCGTTATTCACGTGCAGTGCAGAGGTCTAACCATTTCAAAAGTTATCATTTTTTGTTGGTATATTTATCTTATCCAATATTTCACGCAAGCTATGTCCAATTACAAATAGTGTAACCTCATGGGAGATGAGGCCAACTATTCTTCCACGCCTGAATATAAATTCCGCCAGAGTTGTTCTCATCAATTATTTAGGTTCCTGCGAGCAGGGGTTAAAGTCTTTGAGTATAAATAACTATGAATTTCTTGCCAATTAAACATTCACCATCAAGATGTTTCCCATGGTATATCTTCCTCTCAAGATGTAGTTAGCATCATTATATCGATTACCGTGGTTGTACAACCGATGGGAAAAGATGGAGGTAGACATAAGCCAAGAACGGACATAAACGCCCCAGGTAAACATCCACTGCCTGTCTTAGTTTAATGGTTATGGCTTACTGTTGTCCGGGACTAACATGACCTGTATAACTTAGACTTGAAGCAATGTGTACCTCCCTGTTAAAAGGACATAAGAAAGTCCAGAAATAGTTTTTTTTCTAATTCGTTTTTCTTCTGCATGTATTACGCCGTCCCCTCTCCTCAGAAATGTACAAGCTCTGTACAGTGAAGTATAAACGCTACAACATAGTTGTGAACAGATATAACTTAAAAGATTTAAACATCCCTGTCCGCAATGACAATAAGTACCGTATGTTTGAATAAATAACTGACGCTGGAATAAAAATATTACAATACAATACGACAGGAAATATATGCACCGTGTGCATAATATTCACATTCACATTTGTAACTAGAATTATGCCAGGACAACTAAACATATATTTATTATGTTCTTCCGTCGGCTGTAGTTCATATAGATGTGGCATATAGGAACAGAAACACATAGGAACATGCTTTTTTCTGTGCTTAGAAAACGTGGCTATATTACCTCCCCAGGGGTATGAAACACTATATGCTAGCAGTGGTTGTACCTGGACATGCTGATGCCAACATGTTTTCCTTCTCGGGGTTTTATCTCCTTCCAGGGCAGTCATATGTAGAAAATACACAATTCCTCTTCCCGCTATCACAAGTGTATGCCTAGGGCAACGCATGGCATGGGAAACTATTAGGAATCATCGGTCCAGCAAAAATATTGCATGAAGGCCCCATGTTGTAGACCAGGGTCCCATATTGAGTTTTCCCTTGAGGTTCAGAGCATATAGGAAAAGCACTATTATCTTCCTAGGAGATTCACTTAAAGATAAGTCATTGTTTTTATGACAATGAATAAATAATGGATGGGAATGCTGATACCTCTTATGCTGAACTCGGAATGAACGCATTTAATCTTTGTCTACGATTCTCACCACAAGTGCATGGACCGGCAGGTACGAACGAGAGAAGGAGGTATTATGCAAAGATAAATACATATAAATCAAAAGCGGCAATGATAAATTCACAGCCGGGGATGATGGAAGCTAGCATAAGCAAGGGATGAAAGGTGTACATGGATGGATGGTGTCATTTCAAGAATTCTGGGAACAGAATATATATAGAACAAAACCAAAATTAAAATAACAAAAGACTAAAGAAGATTAGGAGGAGGGCGACCACCCCGACACACCCAAGAAGATAATGAATCCTCTATGTAACAACTTCTTACAATACATATATATTCCAACAGGGCATTTGTTCTGCATAGAACGTGCTTCCTTGGACGGGTGTGGGTATGAGGTAAAGGCCAGGTAAGATATATAGGTGGTGCCTGTGCGCACATATGTGTGTACATGAGTGCATGTGTGGAGTGTGGGGAGGAAGGTGTGGGGGGGGGGGGGGAGGGGGGAGTTTCTTGGTTCACAAAGAGCAGCGTCACGGTATTGCACCCAGTATTCAGGAGGAATTCCCGCAGACAAGAAGCAGGAGCTAGGAGCTCCCCACACCTCCCTGCGCACCACAACCCGCTATATGGTAGTTCTATGCGCTGTTGCTTTCTTGCTCAACAAGAATAAATTTGATACCAACAAATACTGATGTAAATGGATACCACCCAGGATCCAAGTAAGACATTCATCGGGTCCAAGGCTGACGGGCAGAGTATGGGAATTGTAGATGTAGGCAAATATTTCCTGGAGATGTGCATGGGGTGGGGAATCCAACAAAAAAAGCAAGGCAAAAGACAAAAATACTTGGTGAGCATTAGAAGTGAAAACACAAAATGTGTTTTGTTGGTTGCCATAGAAACAGTAAGATTCAATACGAAACAGGAGAGTTGATTCCACAAGAGAGAATATCTGAGAGTTGGATTGATGTTAGGCCCCCTCGCACCCTCTGTAACTCTTTGATTTTTCGTGAATGTTTTAAACTCTTACAGATGGCAAAAGTATAGGTGCTTGTTTTCATTTTTGTGGAAGCATTCTAAAGACGAATACCATGTTTTGGCACCACTGGAGGAAGATAGATGGTGCTCCATCTGGTGAACTTTCTTAAGTATCCCACTCTAACTTGTGTAGATTTCAAAGTATTCTAGCATAGGTTAGAACAAATTACAACATGCTTCTTTGGATACTTTTTACCCAGATTTGTTGATAGTAATTATTAAAAACGGCGCAAAAGTGATGTGGAGTTATGGAGGTAATGTATTTCTCTTGATAAATAGTTGTAAGCTTGGCAATTACCCGGAGCCCTTGGGGAATGATCGCTCTGCAATTTCCCAAAATTGAGTTCGACCATTTAAAATTGCCTTTTTGTTGAAAGGATAGAAAGATTGATACAGACCACCTTCACCAGTGAGCACTTCACCTGGCATATATATATTCAATCAGGATCGAGGGTATCACCGAACACATTTGTACCTAACTCGCATAACTGTGTCCATCAACTCCTAAATCTTTACCTAAATTTCCAAACACCATTACCCTAGAAACGCATAAAAGTCATGTACAAAGCAGGCGGGCATTTGAAAAATGTTTTCTTAAATCAAGTTGTTACACGAGTTGCCGCCTTTGAGTGGGGAGGTGCGGTGCGTTCGTCACAATGAGGTATATGGATATTAGCTTAATATTTTCCATGCAGATATCTGGGTGCGCGTGCTCCTGGGGAGATTCATGGCAAGAAGCACACGCTAGTATTGGCTGTGTTGCCATATGTTCAGGTAACATGCATGTATGGGAATCGGGGGAGCGAATGGGCTGGGCGGTGAGGGCCAGGTAGGCCTATAGTCTCAAGTTACCAGGAACCTTTGTGTTGGGACCGATGGATACAGGAAGATATACGGACCCATGCTCCCCATTTCCATCCCATGACCTCGACATACCGCCAAGGCAAAAGGTCACTTGAAATGAGGTCAAGGTTAAAGGTCAACTAACATTGTTATTATACACCCAGTTAATCAATCGAATGATACGTAAATCTTGTTTATGTTTCAAAGATCCAGAGATAAACCAATCTAGTTTGTCATTTATTCTAATATGAACGCACCTCCATGTGCAATGTGAGAACTGCTCTCAAGAGATCCATATGAACCTCTGATGGATGGATCAACATGTAATTAATTATAAATATCTTCCCACAATAGGAAAACAACAGTAAGCAGGTACCTGAATATATCCTAAAGTTAAATTCATAATGACATGGGTATTATCTATCCTAGTCAGGAGTTTTATTATGTAGGTAAAATTGAAAAAAAAAATGATGACAAGTTTTGAGGATACAATCCCAACAAAATGTTGAAAGCAATTTGAAACGTGGAAGACATCTGAACAAACGCCAATACGGAACAACATAGTGCATGCAAGGCGATATTTATTGTTGCCGGACATAATATGAAACTTCCGATTGGGCTTTACCTGCTTGAAAAGGGTTAGACGCCATTATGTATGTTAAGTCTGTAACCATAGTAACCTGATCCAACGTTTGTTCACCGGGTGTAAACACAGGAGTGATGCGGCAAGCATGGTCTAGACACCCCCTCCACGCCTCCGGAAGGCCTTTACTCCACCCCTTGCAATAAGCCCGTAATCAGAATTACCACACACATACTACAAAGCTATCTTATCTTCGCATGATTCGTTAGTAACACAATTCTCATACTTCCAGCCCATGTGAAAATGATACTCCAAACTTGGTTATAACTTTTTTTTATCGATGACTGAAACTTGATCTGTACTGCGCTGACACAATGGTTACTTTCAAAGGCGGTAATTTTCCCATTAGTTTGTCCCTGCTTACATCTCTTATCCTTTCCCTCATTTGCCAACACAATTCGATAGTTTCATCCCCCAAATAAGTGGTCTTATTACTTCTACATGAGTATTTATTTTTGGCATTGCTTGGTCTTATGAATTGTTAGATATTTGAAGGTGAATCCAACAAATGATCTCCAATGTGGATGTAAATGTGATGCGTACCAGCTCTAAGTGAATAGGAGTAGGTGAACACGACTCGACATACCTGGATCACACAGGCAGGGTTCTATACAATCGGGGAATGGCGAATGCCCTTGACAATTATGACCCATATAATCCACATTCCTCACTATGATAATAATCCTGCAGAAACCACAGTCTCCGCAGATGTATCTTCAAATTATATCATGTTACTGAGGTTTGGTTCTTGTGGTCCAAATGTGTTCTTCCACCACAAAAAGGACCCTGAAATAAGAAGCTATGTTTGAGGCAGACCATGTTAATTTGATGTCGGCAATGGTAAGACCTAGGATGATTACTAACATCTGTGATCTTTTCAATATGATCCAAGGTAAGCCAGATCACTATGGCGGTTTTATCTCACATAATTCATAAACATTGGGCGGAGTCTTTATTTATAGTACGTACTGATTTCCATAACTATTCATCACAAAATCGCTCGCGTTTTTCGCTAACATTTACTCTCCGCGATAATAAGTTCGGTGCAAGGATCAGCTTTATGACCCATGAAGTAGGATTTTATTACAAACAGGAGGATATCCGTAATTTCTGAGGGAAACACATCTTTCATACCGAATCGTGTCTGCATAAGATATATAAGAGGTAAAGATTTACTAATGTAATCAACATATCCTCGCTGGTTTTCTTTACTGCAGACTATCAGAAACCAAGATAAGTCTGTATACTTTCTCATTAGGTGCCCAATCCATGACCAATAAGGTCAAATAAACACGAAAGCAGTTGAAGATGTTTGAGAGTAGATTGTAAACAACATAATATGGTGATATCTTATATTTTATGACAATGGAATTAAGGCTATGCCTCTCGGTATTGCATCATAATTATGCAATCCTGCGTGCTCTTGTTGTGATGTGAAATTCCTGTGCTCCCTATTGCAGAAACATATTATGTAATACCGATCTGTTTGTGGACTTGAGAGCACCAAGCATAAATGAGCAAGGTAGGTCACCCATTCCCCCCCCCCCCCCCCCCACCCAACTTTACATTCCTAGCCATTAAACATGTCTCTCACATGGACCTAGCTATTTCTTCTTTCCAAGCAATCTGTTCCTTTAGCGTTGAGGTATCTTCCAACTTCCCCGAGAACCCACCTTACTTCCCATTCCCTCCACAACCTGGAGCCCTTTTTTCTTGAGTTCTTTTTCCTCTAAGCCTGTTCTCAATGTTGGATGACACAGTAACCATGTCTATGTTTGTAAACATTTACATGCCATAGTGGTCGTTTACAAGCCAGCACCACTAATGATAGCAGCCATTTTAACCTCAGCCTAAATATCGCACCAACACCCAATGATTGCTAAAGACAATATTTATTTTCAGTGTAACTGAAAACACGAGGGTGGTTCTTAAATTATTATAAGGTTATGATGCTCCAGTTTGCTCCTTCACTATTTCAGTATTCTTGACACATCTCGACAGAACCCAAGATATATTGTATAACTATATATATTATATGGCCCATTCCCAGGAAATCCGGCGCAGGAGAGGGCCTTGGACAACATTTTCTGAATGAAAGCCATCGTTTGTGGTTCGTAAATTATTATAAGGTTATGATGCTCTATTTGGCTCCTTCTTTATTTCAGAATTCGCCACACATCTCGAGAGAACCCAAGGCATCCGTCTATTCATAACTATATAGGATGTCGATATCTCGCTTCCACCTGATCTCATATCATCAGTTACGAACATATACTATGTTTGAATAGCCATCCATGCATCCGCATAGGTATGGATACATTTGGTGTACTGGGAATCGGATGAAAACACCCCGTGTGTAACATGGTTCATGCTAATGGGAACATCTATAGATTTATGATAACATGTAACTATTTACCATAGCAAATATATGTGGTTGGCGGGGTGAAACCCCCTAGTGTTACTTATGGGTGATTGGGTGCTTCTCTTGGGCTTTACAGCCTCGAAGTCGCAGTATACCGATTTTCAGTGGGTAAATTGAGACTATGAAACAATTATAAAGATTATGATGACAATGCAAATAACTACAAATTTCATATAATCTTTAATATGTAAAACATAGAACTAGGTTGTAGTTATATGGGTAAAACTATGCTCATGCACAACAAAAGCAAAAAGAACGCATAGAATATGAACGAATATGAATGGCGAATCATTAGAAACTAGCCAAGACATAGCACTTTGATATTTGTATACCCCTGCACAGTAAAAAAAAATCTTTAAACAAAATATGACTATATATCCGATGATCGAACTATATGTGTAGCCATAATTGTCTTAAATGCACTTGCACAAAGTGCTCTTTCTGCAGTATGATGTATTCAACAATAAAAAAAATTGCATTTTACATCATTTTATAGTAACGAACACCTGAATACGGTATTGGAAAGATAATAATAGAGTGACCTGGAAGACCTGTGTTTTGATTATACTAAAAGTTTTGATTATACTAAAAGCGTGTCTTCATCCCTTTTTCCGGAGAAATGTATCCGTTATTACTGGAAATAAAATGATACATACATATACATACCGTATAGCATGTTAAAAGTAGGAGCGAAAGGAGCGACACTTCACGTGCCTCCAGCAAAATGCTTTGAAGTAAGTTTAATTACTCCCCAGTTTACCTTTGTTAACCTAAATGGTTAGGTAATGGTAAAAATCAGGCAAAGTTGATTAGGGTGAATTATATAAACAGGGCACAAAATGCTGACTGGACATATTATCCCCAGGTATCTGGGTTCTGCCCAGGGTGCATGTAACACACTGCCCTCAAATGATGGCAATCCTCTCTTCGTTACCTTGCTGGTAATCAATCAGACTCTAGTCACATCATTCGTCTTTGTCCAACACTGACCTTTCATTTATACTTGCGCTGGTTCTTTATGTGCTCACTCCATCGCAATACTATAAACACAGCTACTTGTCGCTTTTACGAGCTTGGAAGACAAACATTTATAACAAGCCAAATCTCGTGCACACGTTTCTACGGAGGGCGCATCAAATATTCATCCAATAAATAGTCATGATTCTGTCAACATCTCCAAATCCTCAGATTTTGGATGTAGGAATTATGTGTTTATTGGACGAAATGAGTGGATTTTTACGTTAATCGCCCATATTTGATTATGATGTACGAAAAAAGAGTAATTTCTTCTTAAGAAAGTATTCGGTAACTAGCTAGGAATGAGACATACTAAACATTCTGGAGAATCTACCTCAATTTCAAACATCGTGAAATTGATTGCCTTGTTTCAGGAAAACGTATAGATGGACCAAGATACGTTTTGTACATACGGTAAGCATCTATAGTCTGTCATTTAGTTCTCCGGGAGTTTATTCTACACTTTGCAAAAACAGGTGATGTAGAAACTAAAATCCATCCATCAACCTGAAATTCCAGAGTGCTAGAAAAAGTATAATGCTATATGGAATAAATCAGATGGTACTTTTCGTATAAGCAGCATGTAGCCACTTGGAAATATCTTCCAAAATAATAATCCTAATTTGCCATAAATCTTCTCTCCGAAGGTCATATGAATATTTTTGTATCGGGTTTCAAACAAATGCACCTGCTTCAGTCCGATGTGATGGATTTGATTCGACCTCATCTCGATAAACGGACGTAAATATCAGAAGGTTATGGACTTTTTAATCACAGTTGCAAATGTTAATGCGCTCTACATTCACCAACCCGTGCAGTCGTATAAATGCTTGTGCTGGAATATCTCTTCAATGCCCATCTTCTCTTAATGAAACCAAAGCTCAATGGAATGGACCCCCTCCAGGTCATCCCCTCACTTTCCTTTGGTGAAGTGAATGCCTGATGTTATTGAGCTGCTCTCCCACCTTTGCATTGCATTCAGAGAGCGATTGAAATAAAAGGTATGTGCGCCCAACTTGTCTTGCTTGGTGTTGCATCACCCACACGCACACCCGTTTAATCAGCCACATGTCTATTTATCTACCACACTTCATGATCAACTTTTTGCTGCTTTCTCTCTAATGTAAAACATCTGAGGGACAGAGATCAAGCAGAGGCTTTGCGGGTGAAAACAACATTATGGGCGACAAATTGACTACCGAAATTAGTCTCAGCCTTTAAAAAACAGCAGTATAATGAAGGGTTAATGGGGAAATCAGAGCTGCATCCTACAATATAATACCACAGGGTAATATATTACCAATGGGAAAACTGGGGAGAAAATGAGTCGTAAACAATCGAGGCCTGCGGGGGACATTATCAGTTGTAAGTTCAAGGCAGGCTCCCCAAAGCAGACTCTCCTTGAGCTTATTCAACTTGGGTAATCCATCATTGAAAACTCTGTGATGGTTTCCAATATAGTACCATTAAACTCCAACTTAAAAATGATTGTACCAATGTAGGTATATCACATATTTCACATCAAAGGTTTAAGATATTCAAGAGTAATTTAGTGAGTAGGAAAGTCTTTACCAAACAAATCTGCACGTTGCCATCCAGAAATACCTTCTCGGAGTTTGAACTTGGCAAAGGCTGTCCCTAGAGTCACAGGATTTTGAAGATATTTTTTCTTAAAACGGTATACCACTGCTCATTCATCACCACATAAGCTTTTAATGATGAATGTAGACACCAGAGAGAAAGACGGGAGCAAATGCCAAAAACTTCAAGTTTTGAAAGAGGCTGTTTCTGATGGGAAAGATTAGCCATATCTCCTTGTACTATTCTTGGAGGAGGAAGGCTAACGCATATTTTGGACAATTTTTCTGTCTTTCGATATTTAACAAAAAGAGTGATAGGGGCAGTGGGATATGTGCAAAGCTGAGGCAGGTGGGTTTCATGTGTATAGCCGTATAGCCAAGAACACCCAAACATTCATCGAGGGAATGGCGGTGTTACATGTACATGGATGTACATTCAGCAACACAATTAGTGCCGAGGAAGACAACGCATATCCATCACAATAAGGAGGAGTCGAATGAAAGCGATTCACAAAATCGACAACACACCCAGATTTAATTCACGTGCGATACAATACAAAGTACTTTTCTTCATAATTCCGTTAAAATGTTGTTCTTGAAATGGTTTTATCAAGACTTTGACATGTTTAAATTTATAATAATTCAGATATGAGAAAAAGCACATTTCTGCAAAATACAGATTAAGAGATACATAAAGAAAAGGGAATGTAGAAATCTATGTAGACAATATATCATTTGCTTAATGGCAATACACACCTACCAGAACGGTATGTGCAGTACACTACACATTGGACTCAATTAAAGCGTAATTAATTATTATATTATCTAATTCAAAGTACTAATACATCACGGAAAGGTGAGACGATTTCTGTGACAGGGTGCCAAGAAATCCTTGTTCGTGGCACACAGTACAAACATTTTTATTGTATATGTTTACCCGTTTTACTTCCGCCATTAAATATAGAAGCTCTTATCGTTGGTGGATGGTGGGGGGGGGGGCGTATATTATATATAAAAAAAATAGTGATTAGTTTTTATCATGCCACTGCGTTGCAGATACTCAAGGTTGTGTCTGGGGCTTCCACATCATCACCTTGACTGTGCTCGTTACAGCCCACGATAACATAAATAATGAATGCCCCTTTCACCCTCTTCTATAGCTGCTGCCGAGTGCTTCCTACCTGTCCAGATCTATATTCATGCACGGTCCCGGCACAATAGTTACCCGATGCACAGCGGATTATTAGAAGGCTATATTATGGCACGTGATGCTGCTGGGGTAGAGCGTAAAAGACTGATCTCTCCTCACCGATCAGTGCTCGATCACGCCAACATATATGGAGGCCCAGCTCGAATCTGACAGGTTTCATTCCCAGATACCTAGCAAAGTGGGGCAAGGCGCTAGATTAAACACTTGTTTCTTGTAACGTCTTGAATAGGATTATACAGGCCACAAGCCTGGGAATCCTCAGTGTCTGGAGCTTAAATGATATTGGTGATACTGGGGTGATATATACCGAGCTGATGATTTCAATACCCTCCACTGATAATCTACATGATATGGGAGAAATTACGATACTCAAATAAGCAAATGCAATATAATTAAAACAGGAGTGCGAGATAAATATTCTGCAAAGCGAGATATGCACGTGTAAAGCTGTATTTATTGCAGAAACTTTTTGCCTGTCAGCTGAACTTTTAGCTTATGTTCCTTACATCTTGGCCAGCAATTCTGGGGTGCTCCATATATTTCTTTGGCGCCAAGGAACTTTTAGTTTCAAAGGAATTCTAGCCGCTTGCCACTGGTTTTTGATACAGGTGGCAAGCTTTGCGGACATGTCCGTTATGAAAAAGACCTGCAAATATGTCTGGTTATCTAAGGAGTGAAAGTAGCAACTTAAAGATTTTGGGGGATGGGTAATTTTAGTGTCATGCATGATAAGGACACCGGACATTAGGGTGGTTCAAATCATAGAGGTTATTCGCTTAACAACTGAATATATTATGTAAAAAATAAAGGTTAGTAATTCAAATGATTGCATACAGTATAACGGTACCATTACAATTAATACATCTTGTGTATATTCCAATAAAGTAACATATATTCTTTACTATTATTTCCATGTACATTGCGCCATTTATCGTACAAACGGGAAAATAAATGTGTCGCCGATGAGACAATAATTCTTTGGCCGACTTAAACTAATTATTCAGATGGCAATTGTTTAATTCCATCAATCCTCATTTGTGTCTTAAGTGAAAAAATATTTACGTTTTAAGCGCACCCCTCCCCAGCGTTGGTAAACACAAACATAAATATTGAAGGGCTGAGAAAAGGAATGAGGTTTTCTTGGCCTAAGACTTAGGGGAGAGAATGTGACGGGGCCAGCTAGAGGCTGGGCAGGTAAGAGAACACCTGTGGTTGGGATCACGGATGATGTTCGGGTGGGGCACTGTAAAAACTGGTAGCCACAAATAGACTGGCACTAGACGAGCAATGGTATTTAGAATAACATTCAAACTATATAGCTTTACTATGGCTCTTCTTCACGCCGTTTCATCTCATTATTTGAATTGCTGATCGGAAGCATTTCACAAGTAATTTGAGGAGCGATAAGTAGCTATAAGTGCCTCACGAGGGGGTTCCCACATGTATCAATTGTGACGGTTTTTATCTAACGCCAACAGAGCCAAATGCCAATCAGGGAGATAGGCGATGAGAAACGATGCGAGGATGATTATTTTTAAAACATGAACGTTTATACCTTAGGTATTGAGGGTTTGAAACTCTAGGAATTTATGAAATTACACTCATGCTTTGAAGAGGACTGAACTTGCATATGTTCAGAGTGCTATAAATGAATAAATGATAACAGGCATTTTGGCGCAGAAAGTTAGGTTGAGCTGGGAGAAGCGAAAACAAAAATCAACGCGTAGGGAGGTCCTTTTCTCGTAAAAAGATATTGTTGTTTTTTCTTCTATAACATGCATGTGTATCAGTGGAATGGCCAGAGTGGCTGAGCAGCCTTGTGTAGCTAACTGTGAAAAAGTAAACAAAAATATGGTCTTGACTTTCTAGACACAACCCATGTCCACCTGAGACGTGATTTATTATTTGGATAGGGACAGAAAAGAAAAAGCATGCCTGGTTAGGTATTCTCATCCATCACACTCATAAAGACAATGATAAACTCGCGGGGTAAAGGTTAAGGTAATAAGACTCATAATATCTCTGATAAAGTCAGGTACTTTTTAAAATGATGGTAATATCAATAAGTGTTTTATTTACTGTCAAGGTATCAAAAACTGATGTTGTTCTGATATACGAATATAGGAAGGTTAAAAGCTTTCATATATTTTTTTTTAATTATCGAAGCCAGACTGTTATAAAATGTAGAATATGTTTGACCACATTTTTGTAAGGCCAGTACTTATTTTCATAACTCAAACAAGACGTGGTAAGAGCCAGGTGGTGATTGAATTTACGAAGTTATCAAAGTGAGCATAGCCTGTAATTGAGATAAATCATTTTATAATTTTCACCAGTGGTTCCACCAAAAATCTATTATGAGTTGTAGACTAGATTTCTTGCCACTTCATGGCGGTAGAAAGGATTTTTCCGAGCTCTGGGGCGCTTTTTCTTAAGTAGTAATGACCAGATAAGCGAGAACAGATCGGCTTAGTTTTATCATATGAATTTAAGTTTCTCATATATTGCTTTGATAGGCCAAATAACAGTGGTATGGTCAGAGATAGATAGTAGGCAAAACTTAAGACTCATTAATGTGACGAAAACTTGGCTAACGAGTAGATAGAACTGACCGTCCAGTGGAAATAC
Organism: Sthenelais limicola; assembly: GCA_942159475.1. Classification (NCBI taxonomy): domain Eukaryota; kingdom Metazoa; phylum Annelida; class Polychaeta; order Phyllodocida; family Sigalionidae; genus Sthenelais; species Sthenelais limicola. Next base: position 115,043,658 of record OW804096.1, read on the forward strand.
TGAGGAGAGGGCCATCTACATGCATCCCTTCGAGTGGCTAACCAAATAATGGACAAAAGAAACTATTAAAACACCTGTCAAAAACACTCCTCTTCAATGTAATTGATATGATTGAAAGGGCAAAAGCAAAAGGTTTTTTGTATACTATCGAATGGCAAAAGCGTTAGCAAAACAGATCCTAACCCCGTCATATTTAAGGATGGTTGGACAGAAATGCTCCCATGGGACATGAGAGCTGGCATTAGCCATGTCTCTGTACGAATATTGGCAAATAAAAAGGCGATAAAATGAAAATAAGAAGTTTTGCTATCACGCTTCTGCAATTCCCTGCAATATTGGCTCACTGTGCAATGTATCATAATCAGCAGCCTGGTAAGTGGCTTGTCAAACTGATTTATAGCCGTTCCCCTGATTAAATTTAACTACCTTTGCCCGCCCAGTTATTCTTACCGACTCCATGAAACAATATACCTGTGCGCACAAGCGCCATTACATAAGCAAAAAAATATGGAGGTGTGAACACAAGAGCATAGACTCAATAATTAAAAAGAGGGACTGATACAATTAAGGAAAGTATAGTAGATGGGGATAACATTAGACGGAGTGACATAGGGGTTATTTACTGAACGTTCTATGGTCGGCCTCTCAATTATTTGGCTAACAAGGTGCTGATAAGTCTTTAGGTCTGGGTTAACTACTTATAATGATGAATACACATCTATGATAATAGGCTGTATGAAGGAATAAGCCCTGACCTGTGCAGATGTACATAATTAGCTGCATTTATATTATGACAAAAGCTCAAACCAATATCAAATACATATATCGAGTCTGTGTAAAAAGACTGCAGTGAGGGTTCTAAGTCAGGTTGGGGTGTAGCGAAGGCACGAGAGAGAGAGAGAGAAGTGAGAGCGAGAGAGACAGCTAGGGTCTCTATACCTTACCCCTTTTTACACATACCACAGATGGCGACAGGATATCAGGGGGGCTTGGCAGGAAAAAAATGCTGACTTATAGAAGATCATATGCGCACATCCAGCTGGTCTTGATGGAAGGAGGCGAGTTGTCAGGGAGTAGTTTCCTTATGATAATAACCTGTCCCCTCTCTACCTCTATAAGCGGCTATAATAAACATCAAAGGTGGTTGAACCAGCTGGAGAGCTTCTAGAGCTCTTCCCAATGAAAAAGGTGTCGTTTCTTTTCTTCAAATGCTTGGCTTCGTGAATGATATTCCTTCACTTACAATAACGTCATTTTTACGTTTGCGTTCATTATTTTTATCCAGAAGAACTCTGTGATAGAAGAAGTTTAGCTTGCAAGTGCAAAAGATGGCATCAGGGTTGGAAAAGCCCCGCGGCCGGCCCTGTGGTCCGCACCACCCAGGTCAGCAATGCGGACAACCCAAAATGAATATTTGGGCGTCCGGCGGACAACCAGGTTTCACCTTTCATTGGTGTGAGCGGACAACCACATATTGTCATATATATATATGTCGGACAATCATATTTTGAAAAGTGATTTTCGAAGCGATTTTTCCAACGCTGGGCATAATTATATTGTCAACAATTTGTGACACGATGTCATCTTTAGGCTTAAACTTATCCTCTCCACTAATTAAGGCATCATCCATTACACCAATGGGGTGAGGGAAGGGGGTCATATAATGATAATTGATAATTAGAGACATCTAAAACTTGTTATGCATTTAAATGTATTGAAACACATAGTTTCAATGGTAGGACGCTGAGGCAGAACGCTATAACAAGGAATGTGTTGTCATAACATTACCCCGACGATAAGAACATATCACCTTATTATGTTACTATATATTGTATGGCTGTTTTGCTTATTTATGTCAGTCTTGATTACATGTCAACCCCTTAAGTAACTATACCTCACACACATATGTCACTGGTAACTTGGCATTACATTGGCATTGCATTGGCATTACATTGGATTGCCAATGTTAGGACAGGTGCACGGAATAGAGGTAAAATGAGATGCATTGCTCTTTTGTCTGATTTCAAAACGTGGGTAACCACAATTGGACCCCAAGGAATTAAGGATGTTGGAGAGAAAAAGAGTAAAACGTGTATGACGTGACTGAGGCCTTACACCTCTGCACGTATGCAGCCTGTACGTATGAGTCTAGAGCATACACCTCCTGATCTCCACCTGCACAACAATTAGGCAGGTGGGTGTGGTGAACAATGATGAACACCAGCAGGATGGGAACATGTAATACAAGGGTAGACAGCTTTTGCTCACCTGACAAGCATCCGAGTCCTAACCCCGTGGACGCTGACAGTAGACAGCCATACAGAGGGGGATAGGCGCATAGTGGGAGAGGGAGTGGGAGAAGGGCAGCGTAGAGGGCGGAAAGGCCAACTCTTAATACACATACACAGCCGATACTTATTTGTTTAGAGTTTAAAATGTTTCATCCTCTGGAAAATCAGACACAGCAATAGAATATATATTATGTTTTCTTTGGTCAGCGATGGAACAGTTAGTAATGATTATTCATTTACAAATATGTGCTTACACATGGCGTTAAATCAACCAGCGTTTTGCATGCATGGTCATCTATAGAAACTAGGACATTAGGGTTTGCTTTGTCTGCATACATGTGGGTGGCGTGAGCACAAGTCCAGATGCGCACCGTAATAATGCAATAATTCAAACTAATCACCTCTTTGGGCCAAGTCATTATAGAAATCATTATCCACGAGTCATCACCTCTGTGCGGTATGACTATAATAGTTTTAAAGGGGCATAAACATTTCATCTCATGAACATTTAGGTAAAGCCACTCGTTACAATGCTTCTTAGACAAGTACGTTGCAACATCTGGTTACCTTCTATCTGCTATCACAAATAAGCGAAACTTTGGAGGCTAGTTAGCAAGACAAGTTGGCGCCCGATGCAAAAAGATGCATAGGAGAAATATCCAATTGTCAAAATCAAGTTTTCCTTGATCATATTTTCTAATTAATGGGGTGATCCCTTTCTTGTGTGATTGATTCAGATGTTTACGCATGATGCTCAAAGAAGAACAAAAAGGAAAAAGCCCGTGCTATATTAACATGGGGAAATAGTAGTCTGAAGGAATGACAAACTACACTGTTGACAGCCGGATCAGTTCCTCCTTATTTTTCTCCCCACACTCCAGGGAGGTTGGGTGCTGCAGTCACCTGGAATCTACCAAGGCAATAAAGTGCAAGTTCGTGATACATTGCCGAATTTACAGCAGGTGTTTGAAACCATTATCATCACAGTCACCATGCCCAGGCGAGCTACATACAAGACTGAAATATATCGCCATGGTCGAGTTTACATTGTACATTTCACCTTTATGCAATTGGCACAAGGGAGACGGCTCAGGTATAATTGGAAACAGACAAACGTGGGCGCTCAGTGGTAGAAAATGTACATGGAGCTGATTTTATTAGAGTAGAAAAAATACTACATGTTTACTCCCAACTTCTGCAGTGTATTCAACTCTTATTGGAAACTCATAACTTTATTGGGAAAATATATATATCTTCCCCCAATGTATGTTTTATCAAGGTTAATTACCCTCCACATGCAAGATTGATAATTGAGGCCACCAAAAGTTAGAATCTGCGCCTTCCATACTCAATATTAGATGAAACACCCAGACCTTTTCAGCTGGACATCTTTCATCTAGCTCACTGTCAAAAGGTCATAGACAATTTGTGTTGTACGGGAGATAAGAGAAACTACTTCCATGGCTTTTAGAGACCAGCAATAGTCTATTTGAAAATACATTGATAAGAGGGGGTATTTTAAGAGACCAGCATAATGTGCATGTTATACAGGTTGCTTGAATCATGTAGTGACAGTATAATCGATGGTGATGGGCTGATGGGTTTGTGGGTTGTTGAACTCTTCTGGGTATTTGGGTGAGACAGGTCAGGTTTACCTTTAATCTTCTGGACTTATTACCTTTCCGCCTGCCAAGACGGTAATCACATTTTCGTATAAGAAGAAGACATGTGTGTTCGGAAACGGATCAGTAGCCATAGTCATACATATATATAGATATATATATACTGTATTGGTAACAGATAAAAAAAGATTGATTGAGTATTCGAATGTACGAGTGAACCAGAGGAAATATATATACTTTAACTTCTAGCATCTCCTAGAAGGCCTTGAGGATTTTAAAGGGCAGGTATAGATGTCCACTTCATTTTCAACGTAATCTTTGGGTCTACAAAACCGCAAACTTGCAACAAGTGTGAGTGAATTATTCTTTAATCATAACAATAATGAATGACTTAATGACTTGGCCTGTAAATGAATAAAAAAAAACCCAACCCTACCCCCAGTATTCCTGATTGTTAAGTGGTATTTTAGCGTCCTAAGAAAAACATGAAATCTGTTAGTTTTTTATGAATAGCAATCATATAATGAAATGACTGACAATTAGAGATCAAATTGACAGGCATATCCAGGTGAAACCTATTTTATTCGGAGATAAAGGGCTTTGGGTGAGTATCAAACTTCATGGAAAGTACAAATTCCTGGAGGTTTTTTCGAAAGAGCACGAAGGGTTTTCCGTTAAAATAAATTCATCTGCCATCAGTGACACGTCAAGTACTTCCACCCATGATGCCGATTTTCTCCTACACTTGGCACTAATCACTTACCTGCTGAGTGCGGCATTGTTTGCTATAGCAGCTGAGAGGGACAAACTCAGTTGTTGAGCATCTACTTCCACGAGACGCTCCAGCTTCTGTTCCAACAGCTCACCTCCAGAGGGAAGCACTGAGGCTAGCAAGGCACTCACACCACGGGCATCATTAGGCAACTGAAAAATAAATTCAGATGACGTTTGATGGAGAAACATCTTATTTCTCTCATATTGTGGGTAAACGATTTCAAAGAACATTTACAGCAACTATTTTAATCAATATAGATATTCTATTTGTCGACCGACTATTTTTAGGTTTGCATGTCTCGAAACAATTCAGGGCATTTACTTCCGTAAATTCACTCTTCTTCTTTTTTCTTTTATTAAAACGTATTGTAGTTATCTATAGTTATAAGATGCCACCCCCCCCCCACCACCCCGATGAGCTATATATACTAGAAGTTGGACATCAATAGACTAAATAAACATTCTGTAATCCGAAAAAAGTATGTAAAATCCTTTTCCGAGGACTACAACAAGTAGATATCTACCTCTTTAAGTTGTTTAGGTGAGAGGAGTAAGGCATTTGCAAGACTCTCTACCAACGCCGCATCTTGTAGATCCAAACAGTGACCTCCGTAAATGTGTGACGTAATGTCGGGGACGCCGCGATGACGTTGACATAAGGCTAGCAGAATCTGAAAATGGCCAAGAAAAGATGTAAGATACAAATAACATCATGCTTGGATTTAGCCCATTTTTCAGCAGCAGCATGAAATGACTCAAAATCTGAAATAGAAATGAATATATATGTTTTAGATAAACCCGTGATGCCTCGTTACTGCGGCCGACCTTTTTGCTTATCAATGACATATGCACTTGATGCTTTATGAATTATCAAATGCGACATATTGGATTGGAGTCAGACACCTAGATAGAAATCTTGTAAATAAAAATATATACATTATGTTCCTTGATATTTTCACTTTATTGTACTTGTCATAAACATGTCTCACATGATATCACTCATTGCAAAATATGTGAAAAGGTACTGAAGTATTAGTCCGAATCAAAGATTTCAATCTAAGATGTCTGAAATGCTAAATCCCTTTATCCAAACATGGACTAGATCCCACCGTCAATCTCAAAATTTGGTTTTCAAGGTAAAGGCAGCAACCACAGAGTGCACTCTGTTATGACGGTTGGCGAATTGAAGCTAAATGAGTATGACGGGGATATCTGTAAACGAGTTCGAGAATTTGACAATAAAGTTATAACAAAGCAGAGGATTAATAGGCTCTCCGATTGCGCTGATATAATGTTGCAAATCCAGTTGTTATAGTAGTAGCGTTATCTCCCGCGTTATCTATTACCGTACCAATAATTGCACCATTATAGTAAAACAACGATAACGACCCGAGCAGCTCTTGAGAACCATGGGCTGTTAAAATAACGAAGTCTCCCGCAATTAACGATATATCGAGCCAGGCCTCAAAAGTATTGTCATTGGACTTCCATTTTCCAATCTTGTTTTATTATGAGGAAAACACACGTACATTATATATATATATAAAAAAAGGGGTTGATGATTCATAACATACATTGCAGTTTAAACTCTCTCAAACTCCATATAATTGTGCTAATAAAAGCCAATAGCAAAATCAATTGAATATGTCTCTTGCTCTGGCTTGATGCAAAGTCTAAAAGTGATTATTAACCTGTAAATGTTCGAGGGCGGCAGCCAGATCGGTCTGTGTCCAGTAGGGCGTCTCGTTGTAGGCAGCTTTACCGTAGGACCGGCGGCTGATGAGGACTGAGTGGAAGACTGCCAATGGTATGATAGGGTCTGTATGAGTATACAGCTGGAAGGAGAAGGAAGAACGGGTCCTTTTAGTAAGTAAGATAAATAGAATAAAACTTACAAACTCTTTAAGTACTCGCAAGATCCGACTTGTCAAATGAAAGCTTGTGCAACCAATTATGTGAGTGATCTTTTATACGGGTGAAACGTCTGAGGAATCAAGAATCAATGAAAGAGAATTCATACGATTTGGATAATTAATTGACATTCGAGAAAACAAACATGATATAGTGATTATATTACTTATGGAGAGAACATAACTTGATTTCAAGTTAAAAGTATTGAACCACCGCGAACAAAAATAGAGATTGAAGTCTCATGATGGATTAGATCTTACACTAACACTTGTGTTGAAATTGCATTCAAGATTAACTCTGACTACTGAGTTATTTTCATTAATATGAGGTAACTCATGTTGGCTTGGTAATACGGGACAGAAAATATATCTTCAAAAGTCCAAGTAGACACAAGTTAAAGATGTGACCTTTTCAGGGATTTAGAGGGGTTATCTCTCCAATAGATTAAGACAGCAATCTTATTCACTGCTACACCATACACTATTGAGATAAGTAGGTTCAATTGAAAATAGCAATTTCAGACTGTCACATTGTCCTGAATAAAGATCAGATTATATATATAATATATGTGGCCTTTGAGTGTGATGTTGGGCGAAATACCCGTGGATCGCTAACTATTACTAACTAATTTAGAGTTTAACATGACTTGTGAGTGAACTTCGGGTGGTACGTGTAAGGGGTATTGTATTTGTTACAAAAGTGCAGGGCTCCATTTCTATCTAGTGAATGATACCACAAGAACTGATGGATAATCAAAGCATTGTAATGTTCTTCAAAAGACTCATAGCTACTCATTGGGACCATGCGTCCATTAATTAATGTGAATTTCCTAAATCTTAAATCTAGTAGTTGCAGTGGAAGCATCTGTTCTATTTGGACGGTGTTTGATAATCAACGTACTGAAGCAATCCTAGCTCTACTGTTTTACGATCTGTGAAACTGTACAATACTTCTGTAGTAATATTGACCTTAACGTATGACAAAAACAAAATATTTCTAGAGCAAAACTTAAGAAAAAACAAGAGTAGAATAAAGAAAATAGGGGAATTATTTCCACGATGACATCCAGATTTAAACCGAACCTGATTTCTCCGAGATGGGAGAGTTAGTGAGGAAAGGGAAGGCAATGTTCCTGAAGAATGAGGGTGGCGACCAAGCGACTGAAAGAGGGAGAATGGCCTGTATTCATAGCGAAAAGCAAACAAAAATAAGACTGCAAACAAAAATGAACCAATTCTCTCTTATAATGATTCATAAACACTATAGGGAACATTTGCTATCTCCTCCGCCAGTGAAAACCTAGTTGCCTGATATCAGGGACATCAAGGAATTCATCTATATAAATTATCAAACATTCAGTCTAGATGATATATATGCTGCCGAGGTTAAAAGGATTTTTTTAGTATCTCACATACCTTTGCATTATGTAAAAAGTTGAACAGAAAAACCTAAGCAATTATTTATCATTAATTTGTGATTATAACGGGTATTGATATACCAATAGTCATGGAAGCATTATTATCTATAGTCTACATGTATTCCTTTATTCGCCAAGAAAGGTGCACACAATGATTTAAAAGCTACTACTTAGTATAAATCGATGCTTCCATTCTTATTACACCATTGATTGTACATTTTCTTTCTGTTGCCCATCAGTCAGTTACATCTGTATCATTACCACGGAGAAAAAGACACAAACCTTTCTAAATACTAAAGAAGCTCTATCTCTCCTGGAGAAGAGTCGCTCCAGGTTGTGGTAATTATAGAGCAAGGTACTCTTGAAGTCAGTTGTCTGTTCACAGGTCACCTTCACGCCATACTGAATGAGATAGCCTGAGAGGGAGAGGAAAATTATAAAAAAGAAACTTATCAATAAATTAGAGAATGTTGTGGCAAGGCTCCAAGAAGTTCTTATATTGACATAAACGTACACGGATTTTTATTGTTACAGGTTATATTCTTGGCCCGGTTACAAGAAAAATACATTGTGTTTAAAGGGATAAGTTTTTCTGGTTTATATTTAGAAGCATTTTTTACTGAATGTGTATTTCTTACCTGGAATTAGGCGCTCATTACCGGCTTGTGTTGTGACAAACAGGCGGAAGTCAGTGTGGACATCCGGTAGGTTGCTATGAGAACCTCTGCTGGTGAGTGATGTAAATGTCACCACGTGGTCTTTTGACGCAGACACAAGCGCTTTTAGGTCTACTTCCTCTTCTACCCGAGTCTTACTATAGACGATGGTCTGATAATATGGAAGCAATCAGGAAGATCTTAAGAACAGGCAACAGGTGTATTTATCTTTCAACACCCAATTTCTTACAGAGCTTTCCACTTGGATTTACAAGATTCACACTTTTCACAGGTTAGAACTCAGGTGTTGTTTTTTCTCTCGAAAAGAGTGATCCCAATTTGAGTTTTCCATCTTGCCAATCATCCAGGTAATGTTAAATAAATCTACATTTAACCTGTGATTTGTGACCTTATCAAACTTAATTTATTGCGATTGGGTATATATGTATCCATATATTTATATGTGTATATGTTCTTAAGATTAAGAATATGAAATGAAAATCTCTCACCAGCGACAGGTACAAAGTGATGCCCATCTCATAAGTTGAATGACAAAATGTATGTAATTGATATCTATTATCAGGAGCTAAACCTAAAAGTATTGAAATATATCTTGCCTTGATGAGGTCGAGGAAGGCTTTGCTCCATGACTGACACAGGTGAGCGTTCTGAATGACCAGCCAATTACCAGAAGTCATTGCTTCTTGCAGGGCATTTTCTATCTCTGGCATTTGAGATTCCACCCCACAGGTTACCATGGTGACTTTACCTCCATGCCCAACTTCTCGCGAGAGTTGGACCAAGTCCGGGACAGGATAAATGGAAACGTGACCTAAACGATATCGGAAACATATCAAAGTCGATGAAATGATAGCAAAAAAAAAGTGTTTCCATTGCAACCATTTTGGATTTGGATTTACGAGGAACCGTGGGTATCGTATATGATATAAAAACAAACACTCAATAGAATATATGCCAGAACTCGACGATATCCTAGCACCAGTTTCATGTGTCCATGATAGCATTGGTATAAACAATAATGACGGATTGGCGATACAATTAACTTTTTTTCGCATTACATTTGTCATATACTTGTATGTCTATATACATATTAGATATGAAACGAATTTATGACTGCATTCCTCTATAATTATTCTAATGTACTAGTTGCTGACTTTGGGGTTATAACTTATATCTCGATCCTAATAAACAAGGATAAGACTCATACCTTTAATGCTGGGGTCGCCATCTTCATGAGTATCTTGAGGGAGAATTAAAACGATGGGTGTTGCCTTATTGGTGTACTCATAAGCACCAGCGATGTTCACCTGTTCAGGTGTGGGAAGAGTACCCCCCATCTCATATAGTACCAGGGCATGAGACAGCTCGTTTACCTATATATGCGTAGTCGCAGACATTGGGTTATAAATTAATTGATATAGATATAAATGGAAGGGGAAGCGTAGAAGTAGATTTGTCTTGTTTGAGATTATCGTGGTTTTAATTAAACGCCATGAGAGTTTGTTTTAATCTCATTACCTTGTGTGGAGCACAAATTCTCCAAAGAAGACAACGTTGGAAAACAGTTAGATCTTGGAAGTTTGAAGCTGGTACGGACTCAAGAAGATCTATTTCACACTGAAAATATGAAAATAAATAACCAATGCACAAGCGAACTGTACAATTAAACCACAGGAATTATGTTAAGAATCTGTATTCATCTCCAATATCCCTTTTTACATAATACCAATACTACCAATATTGAAAATAACAGTACTCGTTACATATTAGCTTGAGACCGAATCCTATGCCATGCCAAAATGCCAGAAATTGGAACAGCAAGCTTTAAACCTCAATCTCGTCTATGTCCCCTAGTTTATTCTTCACACTCTGTAATCACAAGTCAAAAGCAAGACGGTATGTTGGAATTACTTACTTTGAAATATTCCTGCCACGCCTGACTATGGTCACACAATGACAGGCGGAGACCATTGAATACAGGAAGCGTAGTTTCAAGTGCAGAGCAATCCAGCCACACCTGGTAGAAAAAGATTACATAATATTTTAGTAGGTAGAACATCAAAACTGGACAACAGCAGGTTTTATGAAGTGTTTTTTTGTATTAACGTATAGTTAATTTAAGGTGTGAGTCCAACGTTTCGGTTCTCAGTCAAACCTTCTTCAGGGAATGAAGATTACATGATATTTTTTGTTGTTAAAATAGTTTGTGGAATAACAGATACACGCTCACGTTATCCAAGTGGGTTTCGTTCTGTCCTGAGATTATTAAACTTCTTTAAATAGTGTGTGTTTGGGCGGGGGGTTGGGGGGGGATTGGATTTGGATTGGGTATGATGAAAACACTGAACAAAAACATATAGAAACTGTCATTAAAAACATTTGGACCTATTCACATATAATTTGTTCAAAGTAGGACTCTATCATGAGGCGTGCAAAATAACCATAGTTCTGACTAGCTATGAACATCTGCCCTTCACTATATGCAGGGACAATATCAGGGCTGTGTCAAAGACTCGATTCAACCAGTGCCAATAGGGTTGCAATAGTTTGTGGAGGAGTTTGTAACCACATACTGAGCCAATTAAATGGATGTTTAACATTTCATGTCCCTACTTGTTACCAATTAATCCACATGCACACAGTAAGCAATGTTTTCATCGGCTCAAAATACCCTGCAGCTATGGCACCATTTTACACTTATTATTGTATTGATTATACCAGAATACCTAGCGATTTAAATATTAATTTTGGAATTGTCTATTTTTGTGATATACTGAGAAAATTATCTGTATGATGAAAATGCTATCAATAAAAAACATAAACATAAACATAGTTTCATAGGAATGGGTTGAATATTATGTGTCAACAAATGACCCTATATTCAATATAAAAAATATAAGGGAAGTTTTTGTAGGCTAAGTTCTGACAATAGGGAGATCTTGGGTAGACCAACAAGCTGACCCTAGATCTCTATTCTATCATTATAAACAACCTCCAACCACAAATATTGAAGTTCAAAGTTATGTTGGTGTACAAAAAAAGCTCAAATCATTCCCGGGTAATTTAAGGGCTATTCTGATGCCAGATTTAGATATTTGAACCAACAAATAACTATATCTAACAAGTTAACAAGCGGATTGCTCGATATTCTGAGATATTCATGCTTTGAATGTACGAGTATGTTTTGGGTTGAATGCAATGGCTAAGCATAGGGAGACAAACTGCCATTGGTGATTGCTGGTGAATCGGTAACGCCGTCTGGTGGAAAAGTGTGTCACTATAGCTCTGATGGTGTTGGGCGTGGTATTACCAAAAGATTCACTAGGCAGCACTTCAGTTCACCGCGTTGTATTTCCGATTTTTTAAAATTTGATAAAGAAGAGTTCCATAAAGCTATGTTTCCCTTCCCTCATAGGTACTAAAGTAGTAGATTCGAATATAAAGGCGGTTTGAGTGTTCTTATAGCAACAAAGAAGAGGGAACGCAGTAGGCATCCAATCATTTATAGAGGGAGAAATTAATTCATTTTAAAGGGGGGAATTAGCGCAGTAGGCGTCCAATAATTTACAGAGTGGAACGAGGTCATGGACGAGCATGTGAAGGAAAATTCTGAGTCTAATGGTATGAGGAGGATGTAAAGTAGTATAGAAAAAGAGGCCCATGTGAGCAAGCTGCGTTTGATCAGTAGCACCCGTCTCTCAATGGGAAAGAAAAACGCAGCGTCAACCTGAGAATAGACCGACATGATCCATACTAATTCTGCATGCTCGTCAACAAGTAACACAGAAAGAAATCCTCATTTGTGTGGACAACAGCAATACAAATGTGACACCTACCTTGTTGTTCAGCCATTCAGGTTTGTCATCAAACACAATGCTGTCCTCTATGAGTGCAGTATTGATGCCATTAACGTAGAGCCCCAGTTCCTGGTCTGTGAGTTTATCATCAGCTCGCAACTGTTCCAATGTAACAAGGAGCGCTAACAGACGAACATGTGGAGCGAACATCATGGAGCTAACAAACTTGTGAACAGCACTTGTGGTACCCGTGATCAGCTCTTGGGCTCTGGCTCTTGGTGCACCTAGAATCCATAAGATATAGATCATGACCATATAATCATAGATATAAATCTTTCATCTATATCATCAAGTATCATTTCATCGCATCTATATTCTTAATTATAGTTCAAATGACCAATTTATAAATAATTAGTTGTTAACGCTGTAGACCTTTTTGTCTGATTAAATACAATGTTGTCTGATCAAATAAAATATTTTTAAAAAACCAGAGAGTATTTCTATAACCTTCGCGTGGTATTGGAGCTTATTTATCTTGTGTATGCAAAAAAGAGATTTAGATGTGCAATAGTACCTTGTGTTCCCTTTCCTCTATGCCTTGATTTGACGGCATTGGTAAATATGTTGATGTACATGGAGAGTGGGAGGTGGTAGAGAGGATTGAGAACAGAGATTCGCTGTACTATCTCATATATCTTTGCTCCATGGACGGCTACAGGAGTGTATGGAGCTCTCTTCTCCTCTAAATGATCCTAAAAATGTACCCATAAACATTGATACTAGACCTTGATACAATGGACTAGAATATATATTGGCATCTAGTACTTATGATAAAAAATTGTCATCATCTAAGCTATTGTAGCGAACTACTCCCAATTCGTGGTCCGACTCGAGACAAAGAATAACACAAGGCAGATTGCTATTCTGCTGTTTATTCTAATCAGCAATTATATACGACTGACTCAGCTTTGGGACCCAGTCTTAGGTCACCAAAGCTGCACTCAAAGGAACAAGGTATCCACCGGACAATGTAGAACATAAACATAGAACATATAAAAGGAGTATTAAGGAGTAAATAGCTATGGCATGAACCAAATGTAACATGCAGATAGGCATAAGGCCTTTATAGTGATAATAGTAATAAATGTTGATATACACCAGCTGCTAAGCTATATGAAATACAACTCTTCCTCATTTTTCAAAGTGCTACTATGATGGGGGGATGGTAAAAGAAGAGGCAATGGAAATGTTACCTGTAGGTACTTGGTCTCTTCCAATATCATTTGACTCTGGCTGATGGCATGGTGACAAGCGATCAGGGCCTCAAGCATGCCAGGCTCCTCAAGCAGGGCTCCCTTTAGATTCAGTGTCTTTTCCAATATCTGAGCCTTAATAGACAATAGACAACCGGTAATTTTACAGTTGAATAGAATGTAAAGAACAACATTTAATATTTTGTTAGGTTTCAATAGCCAATGATGTATTTAGAATTAGGAGATTAAAAATATTTAGTAGTGATAAGAAAGAGTATCTATACATTCTCTACTATGAGGTTTTATTGTTACCTATTGTTACTTGGCTGTTTTATATTTACCAGAAAATGAAGGTATTTTTACCTGTTCATTTCTCAAGTCCTGTTGGTGGTGAATAAGATCTCTAATAATAGAACATCTCTGGCTTTCGAACTCAGGTCGTTCTACTGACATGATATCTCGGAGAAGAGTATTAATGATTCCCTCCTGACTCACACTTAGGTCAATGACAGCTAAGTTTGAATGTAAAACAGGGTGGATTCCGTCCCCTATACATAAGAGGTAGATAACAGGACATTATTAGAAATGAGAAAAAGAATTCGTAAAGCCTATTTCTGTATTAAAGATTTTGACCCATTTAAGACAAGCGCTTCTATGAATAGAAGTACAAATTCAAATTAAATCTTCTTCTTTTCCCTAGCTTCAGATTAATTGATTTTGAAAAGATTTCTTTTAATAAATGAAACTATAAATGTTGAATGGCGATTTATCTCAGGTTCGGTACGTGTCAGTCAAGGGAATGGCCCTGATGCAATAGAATTTTGAGTTTTCTTCTTATAATTCTTATTTTTGAGTAGAAGAGATAAAATCAGTCGTGGACGAAAAACTATTTCCTTTGCATTAGCAATTTATGCTGACAACATGGCTAATGTACCTTGTAGGAAGAGAGGCACCGATGAGCTCAGATATAGTATGAAATCTTGGTGAACGATGAACATTTGGTTGCCAATGCTGATGGCAGTTTGTCCATCATCAGTTTTGTCAAAATCTTTGGCCAACAAGCGGGAGAACATAAGCGGCAAGGGTTGGCGCTCCAGGTGCGTGATAAGTAGAGTTATACCTAGAAGTAAATAACGCATAATTTAAATATATTAAAATATACCACAATGATCGTTACAGTGAACAATATTGACGATTGAGTTCTTTTGTACATGCCTTAATACCAAACAAATCAGTACAAATACAATCAAGTACACTAACAAGATCGCCTGACGTTGTAAAGAAGTTTAGATAAAGAAGTACAAACCATGGAAGATTGCATTGACAATGGTATTGTGAAGATTTGGATCATCTGCGCATATGATGATCAGATTGTCATCAGGCCTCTCAAAGTTCTCCGAGACTCGCAGTTGTGCTTGAGAGGAAGCTTGACTGCTGAACAGCATGGACAGCATGATCTCACTGGAGGACTGATTCAGATCAGAGAGACGGCGTCTGAGAGAAGATAAGACAGATTATGGTTTATATTGAAAGGCAATATAAAAATGAAGTTGCAAATAAGAACACAGCATAATGGCGAAAACCCTAATTACATTGTGATACATGAATAAGACTCAAGTGATCATCAAATGGATAGAAAAATTAAAGCAACATAATATTAAACCCGGTGTCCACTGAGGAGAGACAGGACTGGCCTCTTGGGCGCCCCGACGAGCCCGCCACTGGTCGGACTCCTAACAAGTGAGTCCGCTGGCCTCTTAAGACTAGAAAACGGCTTAATGGATATCGGGTCTTAGTAGAATAGGAATTTTGACTAAAGCGATGGCGAAGGTAATGACCAACCACTTTGACAATGCAATGTAAAGCGTTCTTTGCTTTTGAATATGATTATGCTTACGCCAAAAATGACTCTTATCCCATATCAATTTAATTTAAATCTTTTGGGGGTTATTCAACAATTACTTACCCGGCATTGTGCTCAGACCTAGGCGTGACCAACTCAGTGGTGGGAGTTGTGGAGCCCTCTGTCAGCCCGTCACCATCAGAAACCATACTCAAACTTTGACCAAGCGCCAACTCTTCCGGGTTCAAAAAGGCTGAATCGTCATCTACACTCATTGAAGTATGCCGGGGGAGGACTTCAAAATCAAACAATTATAAAAAGTATTAATGTCTCCGTTTCTTTCCAGGTGTCATATTTCAATTGAACACAGCTATGGGGTTCAGGCCAAGTACTAATTAGAACCAGTGATATGAAGCCAGTGTCGCCGATCTCTGCGGCCCACAGAAACGTTGTGCTATTTCAGATAAAATATTAAATTCAGATCGCTTCGTATAGTTTTGAACTTATATTCACCACACGCATCAATACCTACTAATAGCATAGTCCCATTATCCTTATACCAAAGTCACATTCTCTACATTCATATTTCTAATAATCATACAGGAAAGTTATACTCGGGGTTATACTTTCCTCACTAACATGTTAATCAAATCAGAAATAGGTTCAATCAATCAAATTTTGACACCGAAAAAGGGGGTGGGTCTCCTCTATGAAACCATAGATCTTCCTGAGGAATAGCTAAGCATTAAAGTGGTAAACTGACCATCAAATAGTTCCCGCTCCTTAATGATATTGCTGCCTTCCTGCAAGACCCTTATCCACAACTCAGCCTGATTGTCTGGGTCCACAAGTAAAGGCCAGCTAGCGGGGCGGTTGTGTACACTGGCGCGTGTTATAAGTGCGTTATGCATGCTGTATATGTCACTGGGGAAGCCACGCAAACTCCAGTCACTTTGTTCTTCAAAATTGCTTAGAACCTGTTAACACAAATAAAGGATAATGGATGGGTTTGGCACTACTAACTGTATTTAGAAAACCGTTGTTGACTGTTGTTGCTTTCGTTGAAGAACAATTGATTCGTGGATTTGGAATTTCTTGTTTTTATTGATTAACCCAACGTTTCGGTGCTCTTTGCACCTTCATCAGGGGTGGCGTGAACAATAAAGGATAAGTCTGAGATGCTATTAGGTGATAAAGCTTCCTTGGTGATTGCATATAGGAGCGTGGGAGAAACTTTGCATTTGGATTTGAGATTACATCATTATAGGAAATGGAAAATGTAGAATATTCTAGATAAGTAATTAAGTTGATTGTATCTATCAGGGTTGTTATCATCGCATTACTCAAGTTAATTAGGGTACATATTTTGGAATCACTACCACGAAAGATCTTGTGCAAAGTTCTTATTTCCTCAATTAATAATTAATTGCGTTCTACCTTCCCACTAATTGAGTATATTCTGCTTGATATAAGACATTGGAGGAGGAAAGAAAGGCAAACATTATACAGAAGAAAATAATGTTTAAATTGCCTCGGTAAACTTAATGTCTACAAAGAAAATGTGAAATCCGTGCTAAATTAGTTATTCCCATAAATACAAGTACAAAATAAAATACCTCTTGCAACGTATAATTTTCCCTGACAGACACAAGATTCTTGGGCCGATCATCTGCCCCTGCGGCTGGCTTTGACCCTGCCTGAGTGCCGCTGGTGTCTGTTACCTTGACCTCGGTATTGTGAGCGATGCCCGTGTCACAAATGGAGGGTCTGTGCCTGTACATGGCCATCTGTGGTGTGGCTGTTGAGTTGCGCTCCTCGTCTACCGCCTGCGCGTCTTCTTCTATTCGAGGCAGAGCATCCGCAGGGTCGCGCAGGGTCGTGTGCTGTATGGCCAGATGAAATTTACAATAGGTGATTTACGGAGACTCGAGAAAGAATTTTTATTTTCCAGGAACTATTGGAGTTCTATGGCAAACAAACGAGGTATAGAAATGAATATTACTACCTTGGTCAAACTAAAGCTTGGCCTAACTATTTAGATCACGGTATTTATTAGTGCTCAAACGCAAATGACGTCTTTTATGGATAGGAGCGTAGGAGAAACTTTGCATATGGATTTGAGATTACATCATTATAGGAAATGGAAAATGTGAAAATATTCTACGAAACTTTGAGAAGAGAATATCTGTCAAAATGTGTATGAATTGTATGAAATGAATTGAATCTATCCCAACATAAACTTTAACTAACTTGAGAAGTGGCACATATGCAAGGAAATCAGCTAATACTGTAAAAGTACCATATTGCTTTAAAATTAAATTGTAATGAAAATATTACCTGAATTGAATGAAGTGACTCTGTGGACACGTCTCGTATAATGGAATCTAATTTAGCGCTTACGGAGAGTTGCTTTACTTCCTGGGCATAGTTTTTCTCGTCATCAAAGGATCCAGACTCACATCTTCGAGGAGAAATAGTCAGTTTAACATACAACTTCCTTGTCATATCAATTTTGACAAATATAAAAAGGGCAAAGTTGAAAATATAATGAGAAATGTTCACCTATTTAAAATCAAGTGATAACTGGACTGGCCCTGAAGAAGGCCCGAAAGGCCCGAAACGTCGACCAGTAAAAGTCCAAATAAAAAAGTGCAAAACTCCACCCCCCACTTCTCTTACTCAACACAAGTCACAGCAAAGTGAAATTGAAATTCAACCGGTTGGCAGATCACCTCCCAACATATTTAAAATCAAGTTTGGGTGAAAGTATGACGTACAAATTTATAAACAGGAACTACAACATAAAATCTATCAAATATTCTGCATCAATAATGAAGTGAACCGGAACTTGTTAGTATGCCATCAATATTAGTATCCGATCTAAGAAGATTTAGGCCTCCTGAGGGAACTAATAGTATATCATTTTTATTTTGAATATTTTCTAGCAGAATTTCTGATAAAGTCTCTGCATGGGCACCACCCGATACCAATATGTATACCATCTAGGACCAGTTCTCACTATCAGGGTTTTAAATGTCTTTGGATATTAATATTTGACCATGTGAAACCAGTAAAATGAATTGACATATCTTCTAGTGGACGGATAACCACTTTAAACGAGAGAGAAAAAATCCACAAATAACTCACCTCTGGAGCCAGTCGACCATCATTTCCGCCCTCGCGTGGTTGTCTAGAGGTCCATGGTAGGATACGCAGGCCGCGGCGAGTAGCGCGTCACCTGGTGCAGTGCGGATCTTATTACGACAAGCTTTGAGCTCCTGTCGCCAAAAGGCGTTCTGTGCTGACATATTCTCCATGAGATTATTGGCCTTACTTATTCTTTTCTCTATAGTCTGTTGGAATCAATTATGAATAGAATTAGGTTCATTTGTATTAACTTCTTTTGTATTTAATAGGAAGAGCATGAGGAGTTACGCTTTAGATAGTATACATACTGGTTCCTTCGTTTAAACCAACTTTAAACGAGAGAAAAGAAATCCACAAATAACAATTTAGGTAGCGGAATCAAGTTTTACATTTAAACCTTAAAATTGTTATACCAATACATACAAACAAATATATATTGAGGAAAGGTACACTCACAACTTTGCGTGACACTTATCATTTTATATATTTCCTGGCTTTTCACTTTGCAGTTTTATTGTAAAGTTTAAGATATTAGTGCACCAACATGAGAACCTGGGTTTTTAGCAAGCCAAGTGTTATAATGAGTACAACATCTTGTGATAATAAAATAATTAGACAACCACATATAGTGAAGGACCTGTAGTATTGTGATGATGAGGGTATTCTATACTGTTACGACAATCATGATTGACCCAGGTGTTAATTAAACTAAATGATCTAAATAAATCTGCATAATTGGTGTGTGCGCATGGGCTATATCTCCTACATGTGTGGTGACAACATATCAAAATTCTACTGTATCTATGGTAGATTACTATCTCTGTTTAAAACAAAGCTCTGAATACCATATTGATAAAAAAAAGGCATCCAGAACAGGTGTGGGGGGTCCAGAACGAATTATTACCTTTATACAAACCTTCTTATACCACTTGTGCAATCCCTAACAGAAATCAAAACAAGATGAACGAACGAGGTCTAAGCAGAAACTTATATAACACATATCTAAAGATTCTTCTAGCATATTTGTTTGTTGAAATTCTCCGATAGCGCCCATTTATAGGCTCACAGTAAGACTAAAGTGATGATAATTCTCTTAAATGATTTTAAATAACAACCTTAAACTGACCTGTATCTGTTTACTTATTGCCTTTGCTTCCTTTACCGACTCCCTATGTGCATGGATGCGTTGTTCTAAGGCGCTTTTTATGCGATTGGCCTGAACCCTTTTCTTGCCTAATAGTGCCTGTGCCTGGAATGTATTTAATTAATGAAAAATTTAATTTCGTTGGCAAATTAAACATAGTTGGCAAAAAAGATTAAAACAAACTTAATTCGAATTTGAAGCTTCATTTGTGACAATACAGGTAGAAAAAATACTGACATAGTTTAACAGAAATGTCCAGACAACGAGCAATTGTTCTTCTCATCTTGTGCACCACATGAAAACTTTGATGAACGAGAAACTATCTTACCCCGTTGAGCTGTTCCTGGGCCTCTTCTAATGCTTTAATCTTCGGTTTCATAACACGGGAGATCTCGGCGTATTTGTATAAGGCATGGATCCAGTGGCAAAGAGCTGATGCAGCTGCGCTATGCTGAAATATAAATGGATATTCTCGTCGTCTACACGTGTACTTCGAATAAGATGAAGTTAAAAATTCAAGATAAGTTAAGTTTTTGTATGATTTACAGTATTATTTATATACTTACACTTTTTACATAGTCCGGCTGAAAATCTTTCCTATTTACATATTCTGTCATTTTCCTGAAAACCTTTTCAGGGATGTGGTCTTTGTCATAGTAGACCAGGTCTCTGAAGAAGGTTTCCTGTTTCATGAGCTCTTTCGCATCATTCCAACTGCAAAGTGAATGATAAAATTTAGTGTTCTCGCCTAGATTTGGGATTTGCAGTTACCCGTATCTATAATTAAAATGTTATACGGAAAGGCTGCAATTGATATTTATTTAGTTTCTCTTCAGGCCTATTCGACTGCCATAGATATTCATAGGTATGAGACCGAACTGATTTGAAAGAAGATCATAATTGGACATATGGGTGTAAAAATGAGTAGGCTACGCATTGATATGTTTTATATGCTTCAAATCTGGGCGTTGGATATAGTCAAATGGGAAAAAAACGGACTGACAATTAGTCAACAAATAAATTACCTCATGATACGCGCTCCTTATTTTGTAATGCTATAAATAAGGTGCACAGGTCCCGAGCTACCCAAAATAAGGTGGGGAAACTTGTCAAAATTAACTTGACCGCTGAAATCAGTTGGCAATCTACTCTGTTCATTTAAAACTCGTTGGTAGGATCAGTTGGAATATCTGGTTAGAGATCGTCGGTTCTATCAACGAGTTTTAAATTTACCCTAGTTGGCACTATGAAAGGTTGGGAGACTGACTACCTGTTCATAGAATGGTTCTCGATCATTCACCAATATTATTTATTACTATGTATATAGACCTGACGAAAAATATTAGTACCATATTATTTCTGCTCACTTACCTGCAGGGTACACGAAACAGAAGGCAAACACACTCAAGTACTAGGACGACGGCTGATGGAGGCGTGTAGAAGGACTTTATCTCTACAATGGCGTGCTTGTCAAGAGAGTTTACAGCTTCCACAGCAGCAGCATACGTTGGCTTTACCTGAAACATTGAAGCATCTGCTTTAGACATTTGCAATAATGTTGGGATTTCCAACAGGATTTAGAAGAGATAAAATGAACAGAACACAAATTTATCACAAAAACTTTACTAATATTTTCCTTACAAAATCGTCTACTTACCGTCTCGAAGTTCGAGTGGGCGTCCTCTCTGAGTTGTTCAAGGGGGGCCGCCAATGAATCGATGATTTCATCCTGTTCTTTGCATCTCTCAAGAGCCTGGTGAATTGAATTATAGGTACCATTATGATCATAACAATCTGACTATTTGTGGTAATTTACCCTTGGAACCCGTGGCATGCGGTATCCTGAACTACTGGCTGGTTATATCGCATTGCATTGTATCGTACCGCGCATTGTAATATATCCTTTTCACTAATCGCCCCATTGGATTTAGTAGTAAAATAAGGATAAGGATCCTACGTTCTCTCGAGCACCCTTATCCTGTTAACGCTATCTCATTCAACTCCCACAAAATAAGGATATATGTCCGTGCTGTTGCACAAGCACATTGGCTCCAGAGGGCACCTTAATTTGCATGGAGTTGTACTGTGAAAATATCTGTCGCAATGTATATGAATCCAAAGAGTTAAGCTACGTTAACATACTAAAAAATATGGCATACTTAATGTAATCAACATTTTGGATCATATCGCCAACCATCGTTACGATTGCAATAATGCTGAATTTCAAAAACAAATTTCCATGCCAATTTGTATCTCGAGATCTGCACCACTGTCAGTGTTATTGGCAAAAAACCGCAGGCTCATGCAACGAACCAAGGGCATGCAAAAACAATAAAATGATACAAGGATATATCCATAATTTGTTGAGATGACCTCAAGCATGTTGCATACTTTGTGTGCTCATTGAAACGATTTCATTTTATTGTTGATATCAATATTTGGCATATATATAGAATTGATGAAAAAGACGAGCATCTATGATAATATAATAATTGATTCTTAAATATCGTACGTATAGCAGGTGCTTTTAAAGAGAACATTACATCTTGGGTGATCCAAGTTAAGCAGAGGGCAGAAAACGAATAAGAAAAAAATGTACTGTGTATCTGACCCCTGAGAAAGTAGAACATCAACAATAGAGTGCTTATATAAAGGCCTCTGTAATGTGGTACCTAGGCAATGCTATAACAACAAGGAGTGAATATATAAAATTTCGAAGATATAACATACCTCAACCACCGGCTTTTATCTAAACAATGCAAACTCTTTACATTACTGAATATCAACATGTAATTTCGGGGTAATAACAGGGAACAATTAAAAAATAACAGTTCAATATTCCTGAAAGAAAGACTTCTTTCTACGAATGCCCATTGGGATGCTGAATTGTATGTTAGATAGTGGGGTATGTCACCCTGTATTCAACCGTAGATTATTCATATTACAAACCAATAACGCCACCACTACTTACTGATATGTATTCCTCTCTATGGACTTCAACAAACTCAACATGTTCCTTTACAACCGCCTGAGCCATCTGATGTTTGGGGACCAGGTTTGATACTTCTCGCTTGTAGCTGGCTATGCTATCAAAGGCTTCGTTTAGCTTGGACAGTCCAGCTTCATATGTTTCCATTTTCGCCTAGATGAATGACAAATGCTATTTGTTAGGCATGGCATCTTAAGCACTTGTTAATCAAAACAATATGTCAGCCTAAATATTATATATACACACATAACATCTCTCAAAATCCTATTATGTTTAAAATTCTGTTTTCTAAGAAGAGTCACAGAAAGAAATTATATGTTCAATAACGTTAATATTAGAAGTTGCCATAAATTAAACGATTTTGTACAAATAAAAAAAAAAATAAAAAAAATGGATGATTGGACTTCATATAATGTTTTGTCGTATTCAATTAGCAATTAGCAATTCTTAATAATCGAGTGATCTTTTGAAAAAATAACTTGAATCAGCATATATAATTATAGGAAACAAAACTATAGAATCTCATCAATAATCATTGATAATGACCGTAATATCTGTGTTCAAATAGACATACCTTCTCCTGCTTATAAATGTTGGCTGAGATAACCCTGAAGACATGAACAAACTCTTTGAAGGTCAAAGGTGAAACAAGTTTGACTAATTTTCTCTGGTGGCTTTGCCGCTTTTCCATAGCAGCTTTGCTGGAATTGTGGATATAGGCCATAGCTGATGAGATCATTTCAATCTGTTCCTTGCGATAATTTTCACTCCAAGGTACAGGGATTTTCACAGGTCTGGTGTCACTCAGCCATTGGTTGGCGACCATGAAGAATGCATCGTATGTCCAAGGTTGATACACATCAACTGAACAACACTGGCGAAGTAGCACTGGGTATTGGGCCAATCGTGAGTGGAGGCTTTCCCCATGGTGATCTAGGATGATACAATTATTTAATTAAGAAATAAACTAACCTTTGTTGACATTTATTTCGGGTTATGCATAGCATCGTAATCGTTACAGACGGTAGTACAAAGGAGATATGACGCGCGTATCGGTGACGTCACACTTTCCAGCCGTGGTGAGGGGACCTATTACACCCGCTATAGATCCCTATTAATTTTGATAATCGAACCAAAATATAGCGAGTAGTATAAAATAGAATGAATGACAAGTTATGAATCTTTTTTCTCAAAATGATATATTAGAGCATATTCATATTGACCAGGGAATCCTTGTTAGATGAATAAAGGAAGTATGTAAAATCTCTAAATGTTTAAACATAATATTACGGTTTCTTTAATTCTTACCAAAAACATTTATGCAGACTATAACATGGAGATTCTGGCGCACTCGGAGTAAGAACTTGTTGAAGGCAGCTTCTACTTTGTCGATACGAGTGACCTTCACTTGTCCAGGTGTCATAAGAGTGGCAATGTTTTGGATCTCGGTAGCATTGTAGAGTCCAGGACACTGTCCTGCAATTAAGACAAACAAAATACAATACCAAACATGTGCTTTTCTTCTCTACATAACAACCCATTATAATATGCATGTTATTGGAACCAAACGCTTACAGGTATAGTCAAGGAAATGTTTGTATCATCGGTCCAGTTTTTTCTTAGCTAGGATTCATAAAAAGGGATCGTAAAAGGTACTTAAAACAGGAACGAATTAAAAGGAACTGGCAATAGGAACAAATGTGAAATTCTATGGTATCTATATTTCATTTTTTTAAGGAAAGATAAAAGATACTAATAACTTTAGTTGATGAAGCTTAAGTGAAAGTTGTATCTGCAAAGAATGCACTTGAAGATTGTTTACCAGCATAACTTATTCAGCTCTTAGCCAATTATACCTCATCCATTTACTAAAACATGCAATAAGCCATAATATATACCAATATCCACACATACCCCCAACCTCCCTTTTTTATTGAATTAAAGGCCGATACATTTAAAATAGTCCATGTGTAAAGACGCTATGTCCGTGATGGACATTCTCAAGCGTTGCCTACATTTCATATCTACTTTTCACATTTACTTTCATATCCTTATCTCCCCATCATTTTGAATGTGATGCCTTGGAGAATCAAATCCTGTACTTCTAATAGTATAAGGAAATTAACTGAATTTGAAAGAAAGATGTATGATAAAATACTTTTCCGAATCCTATTTACAGTAAATAAAACATATCCACTATGACCTGAAATTAACATGATGAGAAATTGCATAGAACAGATCCTCATTGTAAAGATGTGTCTTTAATCGTCGCCATGCGCCATCCTATATAATAAGTTAGTACGTCATTCTATGATTAAAATGAAAACGAATATAGGGTTTAACTACTGAAAAAAGAAACCATTTTTGATCCAAAGGTAAACTGATGTGCCGACAATAATTATGTTAAGTAAGCCAATTAATATAGCTCCCAAATACAGAGATGGTAGATCATAGATTATGTATCGACCTACATGTTTACCCACTTTCTATTAAAGCTTACCAAAGGCGCGCTAGCAGGTAATTTAATTAATTCTATTTTGCTACCTATTTCTATATTCAGTATACATACACAGTAGAAAGGTTAGTATTGATTAACAGAATTATAGAAGCTCAAATCTATTCTGTTCCGAATTCGATGCAAAGATTGAGGAGAGATAAACGTCCACCATTTTTCTAACTTAAGACCAAATCATGAATCAAAATCGATCTATAAAAACATGTATAAATTGTCTATTTATTAATGAGCAAACACCCTCATGATATGTATATCACACCTTCAGTACTGTCAACGAGACCGGGACATAACCCTGGAAAACAAAATAAATGAGTAGTTGTCGGAGAATCCTGTATACATGATGATTGGTTCCCTTTCTTTCCTTGTCTCAAACTGCACAAAGTGACCGCTTCTCAATCAAAGACAATAACAGCAACTCCAACCCCCAGCCAGTATCAAACAAAGGTAGGGCACAAGCAAAATTATTATTATAGAGTGTTGAACTATCCCGAAAGGGGTGGATCACCTATCATGAACGCGACATTCATAATAACATACCGCACCCTTTCGCATTTCATTTATTCTTTTATAACAAATTACTCTTATCAACATTTACAAGAAGGCATACAACAACACGTACGTGTGAGGTTTTGCTGAAAGTCTTAAGGGAAAGGACTGGGATATAAACAATTTTACCTAGGAATTTAATTGGGTATTATTTAAGAGAAAAGGTCAGTTATCAGACTAACCTTCTTTGATGAAAGCACACACATCCTGCAGACACTCTGGGCCCATGTCTTCTTTCACCAGTAGAACCATGGATCGGTTTTTGATTGCTGCCATGCGACTACAGGCCTTCATGCATTCATGGAGGCTTTTTCTACAGTCCTGTGGGTCTTCGAAGACTTGTGGCTCAAAAAGCTAATGTCAAAAAGATAAGTCATTGTCATTAGTTTCGTATTATAAAAACCAATGATAGCCATGATACCAACTATTTGTTGATTTGTAACTAAAGTTCGTACACATTGATTCCTAATGTTCTGTCAATAGCACTTATGATTATATCTTAATCAGATATTCTTAGATTTGGATTCATAAAGTATTAGATTTCCCCACCTTGCAACTAGTAATGTGAGAGGCGAGTCTGGTGAGTGTAGCCCTCCCAGTGCCATAAGTCATTCCTACCAAGAGCGCATGCCCAGCGTATGTAATCTAGAATCAGAAATAAAATATCACAAACAATTATTTATTGGCATTTGTTAGAGTTAAAACCTGTCGTAGATTTACATAATCATGTAACAGATGATGATATAGACATTCACATCTGTGGGGGTTTAAAACATATTGCAACTTCCCCCAAATGAACAACAATAGAACACATTTAGCTGGTGCATGTTTTACTGCAACCGTTATGTTTCAATGTTTATTAATATTTCTACTCTGAGAAACTTTGAGATTTAGTATAGCACCCAACAGATATGCTGACAAGACACGGTACGATTTTATCAATGAAAGCTAAATCCTAAATAACTCAATCCCAAATGGAAAAATGACAAAAATATAGAAATCTCTGCACAGTTAATTATTAAGGAAATAACTATTAGTGGGATTAGATAGCACGTCCTCAGGCATTGCTCTTCTTGCTACCATGTGACGAGGATCGAAATCCCCGTAGCATAATTGTTCCAGTATACACGCCTCTCCACAGTAGCCTCTCCTATTGTGTCATCGTTTTTGGTGCACTCGTATAGATGTCTAACTCCCGTCCATAGTAACTTGGGTTAGGGGAACCCTAGTTTCTATGTTGATTTCTTGTCAGATGACAAGTGACAAGAAAAAACTTTCAACAGAAAAAAATATTAGTGAGATTATATTCTAACTCACCAAGACGCGAACGAGCCTAGTTATATGACGAACAGCATCCTCAAAGAAGACCAGATCCAGCCTTTTGAGGGTCTCGGTGTTATAGAGGCCAAGGCAGGTGTTGAGGGCAATAGACAACTGGCGCACTGTGCCCTCAGAGTAGCCCCTCTCAGCCTGAATACCGTACACATTAGCGTGCTGGCCTTGGATGAAACGACTGAATATAAACCCAGTCAATGACTCGTGAGGTTCGCACACCTGGAATAAGTAGGGGGAATTAATAATAAATATGATTATAGTGTAAATACTAATGAGCTTCAAATAAAACCAAAGAGTATTCAAGAAACTAAGTGCACAGCAATTCACCTAGTTCAAATGGTATTTTCATAGGCACTACCAAATCTATATGGCATGCATTATGGAACAATGTGGTAAATAAATTACATATAAATGAATACAAATCAATACAAAGAAATAATATCCTAACGAACATTAATATGATTTGTGGAAGGGGAGAAGACACTCACTTGATCTTTGTCAATAAGGGGCCCGGAGTACCGTTGTATCTCTCGGTCTACAAGGCCTGTCTTGAATGTCACTCCCCTCTTCGGTGTTTTAGACTGGTGCCCCCTTCGTGGCGTTTCACTCAGAGCGCGATTGGAGAGAACTGAACCAGTACCTGCTTTAGAATCTCTGCCGGGAGCTATTAGAGAGAAAATATGTTAAAATTATTGTCAGTTGCTAATGCTAGGGACCAGATAATATTTCAAGTTTCAGTCTGTCCGAGGTATAAAGTCATTGAATACGACCATATTCATTACCTAAAGCGTACTAATAACCCTAATATTGACAATTCTTATGGAAATGAAATACTTGAGCATCAAAATTACCATAAAATCTGGTATACAGTATTAGACAATTGTTAACTCGAAAGTTACTGATGGTAAAAACAAAATAAAAAATGCAGACATTAGTTGACATAAAAAAACGTCTTTTTTACAATAAATAAAATGTACATTAAAAACGCGACAGGATTCATCGTCATTTCAATGATATGTATACATCAAATGTACAATTCAACGAAACAGAAAAAAATGAATAAAAGCAGACGGACAAAAACAAATTTAAATCATTATCACGCATGTGCTCCACCCAATCACTTTGTGAAGTTTAGACCCTCGAGATCGCGAAACACTCATACGAGAGTTCGAACTACCTTTCGCTAAAAGGTTTCTGAAGCGATTGATGCGAGCTTTCATTTTTATGATCAGCTTCAAATCAATCCCCGAATCTGACTGATCTGTTGATGTGAGTGATTGGTTGGCGTCCACTGTTGAATAAATATAGCGATAGTCCCAAATTTGAAAATGAATGTGACTGTTTTGTTGATTAAGCTATTGTGTATTACCATGGATTTTTGTGATATGTGGCTAAAAGATAATCTGGATACTAGTGGTTTCTAAATCGAGTTTGAGACCTTAAATTATTTGGTTTTGTTGCATAGAATTCCAAATTAAAATATGCATATATAATGATATGAAATATATTTCATTTTTTTAAGGAAAAATAAAAGATATTAATAACTTTAGTTGATGAAGCTTAAGTGAAAGTTGTATATATGCAAGAATCGCACTTGAAGATTGTTTACCAGCTTTCGTGGGAATGCAATAAACTCTTTTCCCATCAACTACATGTACTTAATGAAGCATGAATAGTAAATATCTTACTTGGTGTTCTGAGCTTAGATGGAGATTCTTTGGAAACGGATGATTTTCGGACGGCAAAGTTTTTCCTTGCTTTACCTTTGGCACCGCTAACGCTCGGCTCTATCAGGGAAATGATACAAACAGTAAAAATAATATGCTATAATTCTGTACTACAGTTTGCCATTAGTGCATTTGTGTTTGAATATGATATATATACATTTTCATATGTATTAAGAAGAACCTTTACTAAGTGATTTTGAGGGGTAAAATATAGATTTTTAATTAAAAAGAGACCAAGTACGCGTCCCCAGTTTCCATGTTATAATATTATTCCAGAGTATTATTACCTGTGGTTACTTCCGAGGAGCTTAGGACACTTTCGCCCACGGACTCCTCGCTGCTACTCTCACTGCTTGTGTCAGAGCTCTCGTCACTGTCGTCATCGTCATCATCGTCGTCGTCATCCTCAGCTGTGTCAGCATCTGTTGTGACGTCATTAGTGTCTGCCGGTGTCGTAGTGGACTCGGCGTTTACCTCGGAATCAAGGTTTATCCCTTTTGCGTAATAAAATATAGAGTCAATGGATAAAGGGAAGTATTAAAATATATCTTTATAAATGGAGAGATCTTGCGGATCTTGTCACGTTTTGTAGGTATTATGGACTAGGTGGAAGACCATGGGTTATCATACTATATGTGTACATCTTCTATAATTAGTCAACGGTCTGTAGAGGGGAGTGAGTGAGTTATGGTTGCTTAATGCCATGACGACATCCATGTGGAGTCATATTCATGGCAATGAGGGTTCTGTAGAGGGGATATACGATATTTAAAACCTGTGTTGTTGCCCTTATGGCCAATGGGTATTACGGGAATAGATAGATAGATATAAATCAGATATTGGAGTACAAGTGATACACAGTGCCATTATATTAGACTCACTATCTTCAGCAGCAGACACAGTAAGGGGTTCACTGCCCACGGGGGTGCTGATGCCCTCCTCTGCCGGAATGGCCGTGTCCTGCTTCAAGGCCTGCAGCTCATCCACTGTCATGGAGGTCGTCTCCCGGGAGGACAGTGGCTCCACTTGAGCGGGCAATGTCAGGGTGTTTTTCACCTAAAATGTAAAGTTATTTTGTTCTGACCCTTGATTTCTGTATTTGTTATAGCTAGAGCACTTTTATAATGTAAATAGAATAAACTATACATGGCATGATTTGATTTGGGGGTGTCCTCTCCGAGTCCCCTTAATTTCAGGCGAACACACATATATATGATACAGAGAATATCTTCTCTTTCAGACATACATGAATGTTCGACAGTTATAATTGAAAACCTTATATATATATTGGTTGAAGCTAGTTGTGATGACGTATGGTCATTCTTACTTAAGAAATCATTTGCTCTGTGCTCCTGGTCTTTGTTATTTTGAGAGGAAAATAATGCAGTTAAACCGTATATCTACAATATACTTTTCTAGCACCATTTGTAAAATAATCTACAATATCATTTTCCCTTTTCGTTTTGCTAGCATCACCTCAATTAATGAATAATAGACAATTTACTCTGTACAACTTGATCAACTTGTCTCAGGTTCAGGAAATGGCTCTCTTATTTTGATACCCAAACTAATCCAACGTATACCATTTTTACAGGAGTAATCGTCCATGCAGTCATTACCTGGCAATCCTCGGGAATCGTGGACATTTTGTCCCGATGATCCTCGGTGCCCGTGCAAAAGCGTTTTGTCACAACATCATCAAGCAATGCCTCGAACCATTTTTTCTCTGCGCAGAAAAAACAAAAAATCATTAGATAAACATAAACAATACGGGCATATCATTTAAAACGATAAAAGTCATTGTGAATGTGATAATCACCTTGTCCAATCTAAATTGAAATATCATACTTCAGGGTAAAAAGAAAGCTTATCATATGATAAATTACTATTGTAGTGGATATGAGTTTTAACGCAAGGCTAGTCTCATTGTCTGACCATCATATAATATAGGTCGGCCTTCAAGGTCAAAGCTTGAGGGAAATAAGCTACAGATACAGAGCCTTTGGTCTGGTTTTACTTACCCTTTGTCGAGAATGTGACCGAACGTGGGTTGTATAGTAATAGCTCGTTATCTAATTATATCTGCATTGTTAATTATTAAATCAACACTATTTTGATTCCACTCACCTTCCTCGTCAAATATTCTGTCACCAAACACTCTAGTACACTCATGACACCACAGTCTGGTGATGAACCTGACGGTGGAGATAACTGGAGACATTTCCTCCTCGCCTTCCTTCACCAGGGATTGGGACTGAGCAGCCAGTAACTCAGTGATAGGTGTATGGAAACCAAGCGCGACCAGGGAGGCTCTCTCTGTAATGAGTTATTTACTTTTTTAGTCACTGCATTGAAGGTTAAGTGCTACAGCGCCCTCAGACAGAGACTTAATGGATTAATAACCTACATTTGGGGCCTGCTGGTGACTTATGGATATCCATAATATTCTTTCCAAAATAGACAGTGCACTAGCAGTCACTCAATTTCAATCATTAAGCCTTTAATAATTGTGCCTGCCATAACCATATCTATATAAATGCATCGCATTTATTGGGACAATGCATTGTAAATTTTACAGTTAACTGAGACTTACTTGGAAGTTGAGGTTTAATCTGTAATTATGTCGAGGACATCACGGTGTGGTAAGACTACATGAGATCACGCATGCGCAGCATCACGTCAGGTTTTAAAGCAATACGAGGGTTTCCTAGTGAAAAATAACTTCAACAAACCTTCATCCTGAAGGAGGACGAGGCATAATAAGGTAATGACAACCAAACTCAGAAACAACTAAGTTAACTGCCCAAATCCCTTAGCACCTGCTCTGAGCACTTAGCTTCAGAGGGGCCGGCGGGAGGGCATGTAGTCTTACCACACCGTGATGTCCTCGACATAATTACAGATTAAACCTCAACTTCCAAGTAAGTCTCAGTTAACTGTAAAATTATGTCTCGTCCTATCACGTTAGTGGTACGAGACTCCATGAGATTTCGTAGCTTCAATAGGAAGCCCGAGTAAAGGAAACCCTCTTAACTTGGAATAAAGTTAAAAAGAGGGAAGTTATTCTTCACTGGTTGTCCTAAACAGGACTGAAAGGACTGTAATAATAATAATTTTACAGAACCAATCAAATATAATAAATATAATAATCTGAATTTTTTAAATAAACATCACAACTATAAATGTGAATACTTTGAATCAACTCAAGGTGATTACCTTAATTCTTCTTTGTGCGAAGCACCTTCTTTTTCGTTCGTCTATCTCTTAGAATGGTGTGACCCACCGTCTCTTTGGGATTCTCGATCCGTTTCTTATAGAATCTTGCGAATGTGCGTGTGTTCTTCCAAGAAGCTTGTCTTATTAAGACGTTCATGTTAACCCCCATCTGAAGGGCTTTGGAAGTTACCGCTCCACGAGTGCTGTGAGCTTTAAACTTGTTGGTGCAGATACCCGCTAGGGCTAAGGTTCTTTTTGTCCAATTCGATACAGTATCACGAGAAATTTCTCTGTGAGGCCACACATAACTTATCAGGAGCTGGTCCTGACCTTCACGAATGCCATCCGTTCTATCTAAATATTCTATTAGACAAGCTACAGGGCAAATTAAATCATCTTCCGGGTAACGTGGAATGCTAATAATGTCAAGAGGCTCTCCCACTCTGTTGTGTTTGAGTAAATGCTTCATATGAATTTTAACGAACTCTGAAGTAAATTCAAGGCCTGAAACAGGCAACCTCCACGCCGTCTGCCCGCGTTGGGCAGAGGTCAGTAGAAACAGTACAGTAACTTTAAGTGAAATTTGTTTAAGGGAGAGATTACAATTCTTCCCCCAACGACGGAACAAGTCCAGAACTAAACTAACGTCCCACATTGAGTTGTATTTAGGCATGGGGGGCCTGAGATTATGAACTGCTTTCACAATAAGACAGATATTGTTGTCTTGACCTATAGAATCCTTTCCTCTAGCTTGAGGGGCAGTTCCAGATATAGCTGACCTAGCGATGTTGAGCGTGCTAGCCGATATACCCTCTTCAGATAAGAGTCTTAAGAAATCTGAATAATTCCTTGGAGACGGATCGTACATGTCAAATCCATGAAATTCACAATACTCCATCCATCTTTTAATATAAACATTATAGGTCTTGCGTGTACCCTCTCTGCGGCCCAGTTGGATGAGGTCCGCTGTTTTGCTGGAATAGCCCAGTTTCATTAAATTTCGTTTCAGAAGAGGCAAGCAATGAGGGATATGTTGGTGATTTGGTCTCGATTCTTTTCCTCCTCCCTGTGATGGAGATTCCCTTTCTTTTTCTTTAACCGTAGTACTCTTTTCGCAGAGGATGTTAGTAGAGCGAACCAGCTCTGACCTGGCCAATCGGGAGCTACAATGATTGCGTGTGTGCTTTCCCTCATAACCTTTTGCCAGGTCCTTGCTACCAGACTAAAAGGAGGAAAAATATAAAAGAATTCATTACACCAATGAAAAGTAAACGCGTCTATCCATTCCGCCCCGGGGTCCGGACGCCAACTACAATAACGGTCACATTTATTGTTCACTCTGGAAGCAAAAAGGTCAAACGAAGGGACCCCTAATTTAGCTGTGATTTCTTCAAACACTTCTTGATTTAATTCCCACTCTACGTTATCGGAAAAGTTCCTTGACTCAAAATCCGCTTGGTCATTCAATCTCCCCGGGACATGAGCGGCCACTAGCCAATTCCTGTGCAGTTCAGCCCAGTCCCAGATTCTTCTGGCAATAGTTTGACACTCTCTAGACTTTACTCCTCCCATCTTGTTGATGTAAGAAACCGTGACTGTGTTGTCGGACATAACTTTGATACAGGTGTCTGACACCTTGCAAAGGCTGAGAAGCCCTAGTAAAACAGCTGCTAGTTCTTTTACATTAATGTGCCATTCTAACTCCACTTCCTTCCATCTGCCATTTGCCCTTTGGCCATCGAGCACAGCTCCCCAACCCAGGTTGGACGCGTCACAATACATAGTTAGCTCAGGAATGATATCTCGCACTATCCTAAACGCCGAACCGACGTTCTCTTTCCACCACCTAATGTTATCCCAGCCATCTTGGGAAGGGGACATGAAAGCTGCAAAATTTCCTCTCGCTACTCTCAAAGCATCTATCTTATCACATTCCAACTCTTTTACGTGATTCCCACCGTAGTCTGCCGCCACCGAGAAAGCTATCATCAGGCCTATTGCCCCTGCGATCTCTTTGATCGAAACCACTTTCTTTACTAGAATGTCCTCACAGGCTCGTAACATCTTTTCTCTTTTCCCCTCCGTAAGGGAGACCGTCATTGACTCAGTGTCAAGTAAAAATCCTAGAAAAACTAGCTTCGTTGAAGGGGTGAACACCGATTTCTCCGGCTGTATAAAGAAACCCAATCTGGCTAATAGTTCTGCTAACCTTAGCGTACTACTCTTACATTTCTCATACGAGAGTTCAATCGTGATGGAATCGTCGATATAAGGGAAACAGTTGGCCCCATTCTGTCTGAGTGTCGCAAACACTGGATATAACAACTTTGTGAAAAACAAAGGGGCGCAAGCTAAACCCATTGGTAGACATGTGAATTGATAAGTATTACTACCCCACTTGAACCTCAAAAACTTCCTAAACTCCTGTCTCACTGCTACTGTAAAGTACGCATCACTAAGGTCAATACTGGCTAGGAAAGCCCCCGGGGTCATAAGATCAATTGCTGCTTGTAAACTAAACATCTTGAAGTGTTCATAATGAACCGCCTTGTTCAGGACTGACAAATCTAAAATCATTCTAAATTTCCCATTGGGCTTGGGCCTCAGAAAAATATTCGAGAGAAACTGATCCGGAGACTCACTAGTTAATTCCACTACTCCCTTGTTCCATAGCTTAGCTACTTCCTCACCTAATATTTGAATATTCTTCCCCGACGCATTGAAGGGGGGAGGGGGGGACAATTGCCACGGTATCCAATCAAAAGGGATAGAAGCTCCCTGTACTAAGTCTAGCACCCACGGGTCTGAAGTAATGTTCAACCACTCACTAAAATGACAAGTAATATTCCCTGCTCTAAATTGAAAAAAGCAGAAATCAGGGGGACTTACCAGTTCTACTTCTTGGCAGCCCCCCCCCGCTGAAAATTCTGGTTGCGGGGTTGGTAACCTTGGGTATTCTGAGCTCGAGGCTTAAAGGCAGGCTGTTGATTCTGTTGGTACTGAAATGGCATTACAGGAGTTTGCCACTGTTGGTTCGAAGCAAAGTTCTGTTGATACTGCGGAGCAAACCCTTGTTGTTGCTGTTGTTGAAATCTGGGGTTCTGGCCCCTAGGTGCATTACCCTTGTAGCCACCTCTTCCCCTGGGGAAACGACTCTTCGGTTGGCCTCTCTCAAGCCTTCTCTTTACCTTGTATGCCACATCGCTGTCATCCAGCTTATCCTTCAGGTTCCCACCGAGCAACCATTCCGGGGTCGTAGAGGTCTTATGCGAGAAAATAGGTGCATACTTCGGGTCTACTGCTGACTTCAGAGCCTCTTTCCTTCTAGAATTCACTTCCTGAGAGAGGAAACAAAGCACCCTAATAGCCTTGTGGGCTTCCAACCCTACCGCCATCAAAGCCTCATTTTTACACAAGTTATTGTAAATGTTCGCTGACAACGCTATCAGAGAATGCAAGGCCTTCTGCATATATTTAAACGACTTATCTCTCTCCTTAGTAGCGAGGGAAGTGATGCCATAAACTGCGTCATCGATCTTAGGAACTTTTAACATATCCGCGTTTTCCGGTCTGGGATATTCCGCTAACACTTCCTGAACCATTGAACGACAAGGAGAGGGGAGATAGGTTTCAATCACTTTAACAACAGTCTCCTTCAGCGGAGGACCCACCTTTTCTCCTTCCTTTTGTTCCAGCAACTTGAGAGATTCCTTCTCTAGCGCCGACATCGGCTCCGCAGACTTGGAGACGGACTTTTCACCTCCGAGCTCCGCTCCTAATTTCAACAAAGTTTCCTTGTTAACTCTCGCGGAGAACTCCTCATCATCTGAATTCTCAGAAAGGTCATGAAGATTCCTTCTTTTTATCGGAGGGGCTTCTTCTTCTTCTTCCCAATACTCCTCTTCATCCCACTGCTCGAACCGCTCCTGCTGGCCCCGAGGCTGCCAATCCCAAGATGGCGCCGTTTGTTGATAGTAACTAGGACCGTAACCAAGGCTCGAACTGGGCCCAGAAGCTGCTGAAAGACGGGGCGGAGGCCCATACCTATCCCAACTCTGTTGTTGGCTCCTCATGTGGCCCACTTCGTCTTCTGAATTAAGTCCGAAGTATCCATGCGAGAACCCGCACTTGCTGCGGCAGACGTGAGGTCACGTGGTACGTCTTTGGCGGGAACGCCACCTTGCCCGTTTTCAACGACGTCACCTTTCGGGCCATTTTGGTCGGCTGCTTTGCCGTTCTTTTCTGGTTTATCTCCCATAACCGAAGAAACCACTTTCCCTATAGCTCCACGAGGGGGTTGAACCCTAGTAGGGAGAATATTTCGATATAATTTCTCTTGCGAGTTAAAACTCGAACTTTTTGACTTTCTCGCTCGCCTGGCTGGCATCGAGTTCTGAAAAATATATCGAAAGAACATAAACAGTCATATCTCGACCCGAAGGTGGCTGTTTGAAATAGGAAAAGAGGAGAAATGGCGATCTACGATCCAGACCAACTCCTCAACAAAACTAGAGAGCCAAAAAGCTCTCAAATTGAATAAAAGTAAATAATACTTACACAACCTGTGAACTACGTGACTTGCAGCGACTTTGGAGCGCGCGTAGACTGACGTGATGCTGCGCATGCGTGATCTCATGGAGTCTCGTACCACTAACGTGATAGGACGAGACATAATCCTTTTTTTCCATTCTCATTCAGCCAAGAAAATATTGTCTCAATTATATTTTATCGTGGATTTGTGTGATCAGAAATATCATGATCATGCTGTACAACTATTGTTAAATTAATCATGGTAAAGCTAATCCTAGCTACAAAAAGCAAACAATAAATATGTGTGTATACAGAAGCTCATTATTCCTGTTGCCTTCTATACTCACTTTCCCTGTTCTGTTTCTCTATTTCTTTGTCCTTCTCACGTCGAGCTTTAGGCTTTGGTTTAGCTTTAGCTTTAGACCTGGGAGAAAGGAGAAGCATTCCTTCCACAGCATGTGCCAGCTCATGGAGGGTGAAGACGTAGTGGGGACGGGCAGGAGTGGCTCTGAGGTGTTCCTGTACCGAGCGATAGACATCCAGCAGTCCGCGCACACATGCCTGCAACATAGTTTTTTGGTTTGTACTTGTACTTCTAAAGTCCCTAAAGAAGAGTCAAAGTGACTCGAAACGTTGGGCGAATAAGTAGGATTAAAAGACTTAAAAATCCAAAAGTCGTCATCCAGAACCACGGGTCAGGCTAGTTAGTAGTGAGATCCACCACCATAATTATTATTCTAACATTGTTTTACGGTCATGTCAGCTCATACAGCTGGTTTTCCCATACTTTTTGTGTGAGAGGAGGTGAAACTGCACTTGCCCCCTGATTACCACCTCATTGACACGCACTGAAGGTTTCTGTCATACGTCATTGGATTGAATAGTAATGAATCAGGGATATCAGAACAAAATTGACTGATGAGGGTTTTCA
The DNA here is from genome assembly GCA_942159475.1 of Sthenelais limicola. Taxonomy (NCBI): domain Eukaryota; kingdom Metazoa; phylum Annelida; class Polychaeta; order Phyllodocida; family Sigalionidae; genus Sthenelais; species Sthenelais limicola. Next base: position 115,081,323 of record OW804096.1, read on the forward strand.
ACTATTGTGTTAACGATTTTATCTGTTAAGAAACCTTCTCTGTCATGTACTGTAGAGGAGTCTCAACAGCAATATTTGAATCTATTAATACTTACCCTTGCTAGTTCGGTTTGATGATCTAACAGATTAGCAGGGAACTCCTCTAGCCATGTTTGCACGGTCTTATTATGCATGGCATACAGAGTGGTTTCTGTTGGTGAAAACATGGTGAGCACTGTGAAGAGGCGGGTCAGCCTGGACGACATGACATGAGACACATATCCGTAACCAGATCCTGCAACACAAATATTTGCACATGCCTAAATGAAAATATCGCTTACATAAAATTAGTCAAGATATAAAAAGTAAATAAATTATTATTAATATTATTCATATTATCTAGGTAGTGTAGAACTAATGCTTGAAACCAACTAACAACAATAACAATTAAAAGGCTTTGTGTAGGCCTACGGCGTAAATAATATAGTATAGGGAAATAGGGTTTGTGCAAGGCATTAGTAGTACATGGAATGCGGTAATATGGTTTGCGGCATAAGATTTGTGGAAAACATAAGTAGTATGTGTAATACCTAGGTAGTATATATAAATAGGATTTGTGCATGGTATAAGTAGTATCTGGGAATAGGGTTTGTGTACAACTGAGGTAGTATAGGGAAAAAGGCCAGGTTGGTGCATGACATAAATAGTAAGTGGAATTAGGGTTTAATTAATTTATTTAATAGTACATGGCGCATAGGGTTTGTGCATCCCATGTAGAAGTACTATGTGGAGATGGAGTTTGTGTACTACATATGTAGTATAAGGACATAAGGTTTGTGTTCGGTAGTAGTAGTACATGGAAATGGCATAAGTAGTATGTGGACTTAGTGTAAAGTATAAGTAGTATGTGGACAATGGAATATGTGTAAGGCATTGGTAGTATATGAAAATGGCATAAGTGGTATGTGGACAATGGAATATGTGTAAGGCATTAGTAGTACATGGAAATGGCATGTAAGTAATATGTGGAAATGGGGTTTGTGTAAGGCATTAGTAGTACATGGAAATGGCATAAGTAGTATGTGGAAATGGGGTTTGTGTAAGGCATTAGTAGTACATGGAAATGGCACAAGTAGTATGTGGAAATGGGGTATGTGTAGGGCATTAGTAGTACATGGAAATGGCATAAGTAGTATGTGCAAATGGGGTATGTGTAAGGCATTAGTAGTACATGGAAATGGCATAAGTAGTATGTGGAAATGGGGTATGTGTAGGGCATTAGTAGTACATGGAAATGGCATATAAGTAATATGTGGAAATGGGGTTTGTGTAAGGCATTAGTAGTACATGGAAATGGCATAAGTAGTATGTGGAAATGGGGTATGTGTAGGGCATTAGTAGTACATGGAAATGGCATAAGTAGTATGTGCAAATGGGGTATGCGTAAGGCATTAGTAGTACATGGAAATGACATAAGTAGTATGTGGAAATGGGGTATGTGTAGGGCATTAGTAGTACATGGAAATGGCATAGGTAGTATGTGCAAATGGGGTTTGTGTAAGGCATTAGTAGCACATTGAAATGGCGTACATAGTATGTGGAAATGGGGTATGTGTAAGGCATTAGTAGTGCATGGAAATGGCATAAGTAGTATGTGGAAATGAGGTTTGTGTAAGGCATTAATACTACATGGAAATTGCATATAAGTAGTATGTGCAAATGGGGTATGTGTAAGGCATTAGTAGTACATGAAAGTGGCATAAGTAGTATGTGCAAATGGGGTATGTGTAAGGCATTAGTAGTACATGAAAGTGGCATAAGTAGTATGTGCAAATGAGGTTTGTGTAAGGCATTAGTAGTATGGGGAAATAGGGTTTTATTCCATACATCAGAACAAGGATAGTTTAGTGTCCATAACAACAATACTGACCTGGAGAACCTGGAGTTGAGGCAGCCACCAAATAGTCTATATCAGGTAATGCAATAGGAACATGTCTGGTGCGGTCATAAGTAGACTGCTGGCTGATCAGCTGTCTTAGGAACTCCAGTATGGGTTGAGAGCCTGAAATAAAAGAATGCAATATGCAGTATACTGATTGGCATTTGTACGTGCAACCATGGTATATTTATTGCAGCACATGGTGAGGTAGAATATTTGTCAGAATTTGATTAAAAGTTGGCAGAATGTATATCCCAAATATCATAGTCCATAGTAATGCAATTATCAATACACTGCATGATGAAAATGCCTGATATGGCATCATTTACAATGCTGGGTTATTTTCATTGGATTGATAATATCCTGAAAGTCCTTGTCCTTGTAACCTAAATTGTCGGCAACGTAAGCTCAATGTTTGCTATGTTTAATTAGAATTTGTTTTCAGATAATGTTATACTGACCAGCCTCATCGCTTGGAGCTGTATTAAGGTCGTCCATAAAGAAGAGATGTCTCGATTTTTTGCTTTGGTTGCCGGCTCCTGAAGGGGAGTTATAGCCAAGCAGCTTGTTCTTCCTTGGCTCATACACACGGGAGACAATGGCAGAGTATACTGATTTAACTCCCAGTCCTGCAGAAATTGGTAGACGAGTGTATGGATGCTTGGCTTGAACTAGGAACTGGAAGGAATGAGGGCTTTAAATTATGAATTGATTGATAAAAGTGTATCCAAAATCACCTGTATCTGCCCACATTTACAATGAGAGTAATAGATTGTCGTATAGGTAGAGCAACAAGCAGATAGACAGAAGAATGATAGAAAAACAGAAAGATTAATTTATCATTTAAAATCGGCACTACATTGTCTGAAACATAAATTCTCGGTACTTCCTTACCTCCACAAGGCTTGTTTTACCAACACCTGGTGCACCAGTTAGTAGTATAGGCTGTTCAGCTGATAGCAGCATGTCGATGAGGAAGTTGTAACGGTCAATCTGAGAGTAGAACGAAACCAAATAAAAAATCATTGCATAATGCATTTGTTTGGTGTGAATTCATCATTGATAAGGCAATGAGTTCTTTACACAACGAGTTCTTTACTTAAAGGTTTTCTTTCAGTTAAAAGGATAGCCTAACCACTATGAGTTGTTTTTCTTGTGTTTTTTTTTAAAGTGTTTTTTTATAAGTGTTTTCTTTTTCTCGACAGAAGACACTCACCTCAGGAAGGACAGTATAGTGTGTACTGACGCCACGGGCCCTTTCTAAGGTCCTATCACTCCATTTGGTGAAGAGGCCGGTCTTAAAGTCCACATAATAATCATAGACTGTGCCAGAGTCAGGAACCATCACTGGATGAGCTGCTTTGCTCAAAATATCCCTAGCAAAGCGGCTGAATTTCTCCATGGAACTATATAGAGAAAATATAATCATCAATTATTAACCATTCCTTGATCAGGCATTATTATATGGTATAACAAAATTAAAATAATTACCTTGTTTAAATGTATAAGGAAAATCTCCAAGAAATTAAAAGAAGCCAAATACACTAGTCATTCAATTCAATTCAGAGATTCTTTTATTTGCTGATGGTAGTACAAAAACAGGTAGTTCAATGTCTGGTCACAGGGACATTAAGTTTATTATAAGAAAAAACAAGAAATGACTAGATAAACAACTCATTCATTTAGCTTACCTGTCATGTAGGTTACCACCAAAGCCCCAGATGTAGGCGAAGGTGAACATACACTTGATCATACAGAGGTAGTTCGGGATCACTTCCTCAATCCTGGAGAGGGCAGTAGAGCGACCAGTTGGTGTTCCAGCAGCTTCTGTAGCCTGGCCTCTTGGTGTCCTTGATCCATGAGAGCGCTGGTCGCTGCCTAATTGTGTATGTACAAATAATAAATTGCATGGATGAAAATAAACACACAAAGAGGGACGGGGCACTGTTCAGCATTTTAGCTTGACACTATGAATATGATGGGTATTTACCTAAATCTTTATACTAATAGACAAAAGCATGGGATTCAAGAAAGGCACAGTGCTAAAGAAGACGAATAGGGCTAAAAAGAAAATTGTTTTCTCTATTAATGAATACAGTGTTCAATTTGGAGGGAAACCCTTTTTCTTAAGCATTCAAATTCACACAAAGAACAATATATATTATATATGTGTTGTTCAAAACATTCCCTCGTTTGTGATTGTACTATCTGAGTTGTCTTTTATTACCTGCGTTCGCATCCTGTGTAAAAAGTTTTTCCATATCATCCCTCTTCAGATGCCTGTCTAGAATAGCAGCAATGAGTCGGATGAATGTGGTAACTTGCTGAAGTCCAGGAACAATCTGGTTAGAGTATGAGCTCAGTCCTGTACCATAGGTGAGCGAATAGGAGCATTCCTTCTCCAAGAAGCTAAGCGTGGAGCTGAAGACTGTTTTAGCCAGGGAACTCAAAACCTGCCATCTGATGGATAGTGCATATCAAATCATCAGAACCATGTGCTCAACCATAATCAGCAACATCATTCCATTCATTAAGTGCTCTGGGATTTTCATAGTGAAAAGTGATCTATTTTATGAAGATACAAATAATTTGGAAAACTATTTGATTTAATGCTTACCCTGAAGTACTGATGACCCATCTTTGTTTAGCTGTCTGTCCCCAAGCTTCAAACAATGCCTTCCAGCTGACAGACTCAGGGCGACAGCACAAAACAGCACACTGACCAATCACTGACGGAGAAGCGTTAGCTAAATCTCCTACCTCAAATATCAATGAAGTAGCCTCTGGAAAAAGAGAAAATAACTTAAGTTAAACAAGTATGTACAATACAAGGAAAGTTTTAGTATAGAATCAGACATCAGAATTGATATATTTGAATTGAAACTAAATTTGCCATTCTATGTATTGGCCGTGATTGATACAAAATGTTAATGGATTAAATCCTTAGAATTAAATTCACTTGAGCTGAAACAAACCTTGCAAGTCAATAGACTGACTGTTAGCAAGTGTCAACCTCCTACTATCACCATAGAGAGTGGCCATGGTGTCAACCCAAGCCGGGTTCACCTTTCCATCAAGGACCACCCACTTTTGGATCATAGAGGGAGTGTCCGAGTTGCCTTTCTTCTTATCATCATGAGTGTCAATCATCCAACGAGCTGCCTCTGACTGGAGTTCAGCATTAGCCATTATGTTTGACATTAGACCAGGCACCCACATGCCTTCCACAAATGATCCAAAGAGCTGAAGACAAAATGAAAAGAAATTATTATACTTCATGTATCATATAGAAGATTTTCAACAGATTGGTTTTTTTTTCAAAAGTGACATGGATAGATACATACATGAGGAAGGGGTACACTTGTAAGTAAACTTTGGGGCAACTGTATGAAACCAAAATGTTTCAGGTTGTTTCAGTCCAATCAAATACAAGTAACTAACTTGTTTCTGAATAACTGCAATTCTCAGCGTATATATAATAGTTTCTAAATAATTCATGCCAATACCTTTCTCTCGTTTATTTGATGTTTTTGATTTTGGTTAAAGCAAATTCTCTGAAATCCCTAAGGCTTAAACGCTGACCTGCTGGGATACACCGGAACAATCAACTTGATATGTAGTGATGAGTTTAAGAACTGACAAAGACTTTGCACTCCAGGTCCACATTCTTTATGCTTGTCAAAATATTAAAGAATTGGAGCAGAAAGAAATTCTAAAAATAAGACTTCAATCAAAATAGATAAATAAATAAACCATAACCAGGGTTATAATGCACATAAAGAAATAGAATATAGGCAAGCTTTGTGGAAAGAAAATTTTCACCCTACCATATCTGATAGGTGAAAAACAAAAGCAAAATGATACAGCACCACATTCACATGAAAAGAAATAAAAAGATTTCCCGTCTCCTTTATCTATTTCTATTCAGGCTCCGTATATCATACTGAGAATATTATCCCAAATCCAAAGCTTTTTAATAACCATCAAGTGATAACCCTTCACCCATATGGACCTACACCAGTTTTGATACTATATATAACCAGATCTATATTATTGTACATTTCTCTGGATTCATATAGAAGTCGTTCCTATATTTCCATACATTGTAACACCATTACCCGGCTTCACACATGTGCCATGAATGCTTATCCGTCAATCAGAGCCTTTTAAAGTAAAGTTGCCAGCAGAAGGAAGAAGAAAAAAAGAAGAACGATAACACTTCAAGCCAAACATATCCACCTGACGCAGGCTAGCAAATATATAAATCCAGAAGCCATGAGTTTGCATCAATGCATTATGACTTGACATGTAACTAACATAACGGTCAGAAAACATGACACATGCAGGTGCAGAACATTCCGTATGACACTCTGAGGGTAATACTGATGCCGTATTTCCCACGGGGAAGATATACTGCCTCATTGTAAAGTCAATGGTCGAACGTATCAACAACTCACAGAGGTGAAATAAACATAAAAACCTACCTCTGGGTAGGTATACATATTAGGATGAATGACTTTGACGTCAACTAAAGGGTACTGAAAAATAAATAGGCGGTATGGGGTGATATTTCAGTTACATTTGCTACGCTGTGGGTGGATTGATTGAGTACTATCTTATTACTATTTGTAATACAAAGGACATTGAGAGAAATCCAGGAAAAGAGCTGTCTGGGATGACATTATAATTCTCTTCATAGCAAGTACAAAAGTTAAGGATATGTACAACAACAAACAACTTAACGCGGGTGGACTTATTTATTGAGGGGTGAGGGTTTCAAAAAAGAAAATGTGACTGGGGAGGCATCACATAGGCTGCATTCGGGTTTTGTTTGAAAAAACGTGTTGTTAAATTGTTTGTTATTTTTCAAATAGAATTATTGACAGAAATCCGAATCTTATTGTATAGGTAATACTTTTATCCTCAGAATATGTAAGTAATAACACCTTTACGTCTCCAAGATCTATTCAGAATAAGACAAGAACATCTTACAGATCTCAGGGCACAACAGTACAAAGGAATCTTGGAAACATTATTTACAACGATTGCATTATGTACAAGACCATACCTCTTCAGACGAAAATGCACTCGGGTAGACAGTTTCGACATCCACTTTGGGATAGATTTCTGGTTCCGGAACCTCTTCAGCCACGGCTGCGGTGAAGGTTGATAGAGTACTTTTTAGGATGCTGGATTTCTTGGTCATTTTCTGCCAAAGTTTTGGTGTTGCCACAGCTTCAGGTCTGATCGGGATATCCTTCAAGATCTGAAAACAGAATACTTAGTCACTTAGTAGGTAAAGAGTCACTGCACTGGCTACCCATTTTTACTTTCAATACTATCAAAATCTCATTTGTATAAATAATCATTTCCCTTGAGATGATGCATGATACATTTTTCATTGATCCATGCCTTTATAGACTTGACGGAATGGTTGTCAGATCTTTTGATTTGTAAAGCTAGCATCTATAGAGAGACACACTCTACCACTGCAAATGCAAAAAGTAGTTCTCTACCTAAAGCTCTTGATATAGCCAACTAATATAACTTTGATTTTAGAGAATAACAATCCAAATGACTACAGAGAACCATAGAGACTTGAATCAATATTTGTGATATATATAGATGTATGTCAATACACTTGGCCTGGAAAATACAACACAAAGTATTTAAAGGATAGAAACCATAGACCTAAATTGACAAAAGAATCATATAGTGTGCTTCATTGGCATGTGTATATAGTATATCAGAGATAAAATATAGAAATGTTGGCTTAAATATTCGATCATGATTTCATGACTTCACTAATTTCTAATTTGGACCAAATCAACATCAAAGCCTCTTAATATATTGAGATTCAGTCACAAGTCAACAAATCATGAATGAATAATGAATCTAAGAATTACGAGTAATGTATTTAAAAAAGGAATATCAAATTTATGAAGACTTTATTGATTCTATTTATGGTCAACACACAATCTACATGAAAGAGGTCTACCGAAAGGATGGTCTACATCCTTCTATATGATTCACAAATTAACATATGTGTATACCTCCTCAACAGTTTCTGGTGGACCTGAATCCTAAGGTTAGTGTGACAAAAAAAATGTGTTAGCAGTTCATTGAAAAGAGGATTTGTGACTGGGAATAATTAGTAAGTGTTACGTTTAGTTAAGGAACGATTTCCTCTCTAAATCTTTTGTCATTATTTTTAAATATGTTTGACTAAATATGTCCATCAAAATGAGGGCAATCTTCTTCTATTGACTAATTGACAATATTAAATGAGTTAATACGGTATATTTACATTCATTTAATATCTACCAATGTATTTTATTATTTCTTATGGAGCTACTATACAGAGTCAGACATTCATTTACAAGAAATATCTTATTCATATATATTCAGATAAAATTACCTTAAGTTTTTGCTTAAACTGGAAGGCCAGGGATCTCTCTGGTACTAACTCTTCATCTTTTGCTTCAGCTGGAGTACCATAATGTAGGGTAGTGAGTGTCTTGGCCAGCATTCTGTAGCATGTAGTCTTACCCGATCCTGCTGGACCAACCATTACAACAGACTGCTTTGACTGGATAGCCGTATAAAGTTGCATGATCTATGGAAACAAACACTAGCGTTTTCAATAATTAGGGTAATAAGGGAGGTTTGGCTTACCTAATGTATGTTTTCACCTTTTTAATTTGGCTGACTAACTTGTGATTCCTGCATCAGAGGCAGTTCCCCAAAACAGAGTATGGAATTTGAACTTGAATATTTAGAATAGGATGTTAGTAGTAACTCATAGTATTCAGGTAATACTGATGTATTGTGAACATAGATTAAGGATAGGGAAAAAAATAGATTAAGAATAGCATTAATAATGCAGTGCCCGGTTTAAGAACTGTTATCTAACTAAGACTTTTCTAAAGACTACAAAAAGAAACGAAGCATTTTCAGGTAGAGCTGGTTAATTCCAGATGAATGCAAAATTAAATGCAAATGGTTGAAACAAAATCATTTCTTCATTCATTGTTCATGTCCCATATTTCTTCAGTCATTGTTCATATTCCCCAAATAACAACTACATTCCTTCAAGTGCACCGTGAATACATCCCCGCGGGAGTTGGACTGGAATGTTTACTATAACTTACCGTATCCACCATTATTTTGTTGGGCTGTAATCTATCCTGTTCCAATTGCTCTTCCACTGCCTTGATCAGCTCCTTAGTTGGGCCTGGGCCCGAACCAACGGTTTTCTTTCCAATGGCCGTTGGGAAAACATCGTGCAGGATACTGACCATTTTGGCGTGGTCCTCTTGGTTCTCTGTCTTGGCATACAGCACAAGCTCAATGGCTGCGATAAGAGAAGTCTCGTCCGGATTACCCTCGTACGATGGCTCAACAGGGGCTGAAAGCAATCATTGGTCAGTTGCTGTATTTATGAAAGTTTGATATCTTAATTTATTATGGATAAATAGGGACATATTGGTCATAATTCATCTCAATAGAATCATAATTACTTTGATGTGCGCTTCTGTTATAGTAGTTATTCCATTTTAACTGGTCCGCGAATGTACATAAAGGGATTTTCTACAAGAAGCACACTCATGGCATGAAATGCTAGAGACTTTTAATAATAATAAAGTTTTCCTCCACAATAATATGGTGTTTCATATGAGCTTTTCGTTGTCACAATCTTAGGTTTAGTAACTGTTCATACCTAGAAAGAAAACAATTACGTACATTTGTGTCGCTTCTGTCTCTTAGTTTCATGAATCATTATCTCCTGATAATTTTGATAGGCGATATTAAGGACGGTGGTGACACACTTCAACCCGAAATCATACTGGGGCCTCCTTGGCAGCTGCAGTGACGCAACAAAATTAACATTGAACAGGAACACTTTTTAAAGAGACTTATAGAAAGAGAAACACAAATTGGTAAAACATTCTGTAATGAATAGAAATATAGGCAATGACAAAAATATTTAGACTGGCAATGTCAATAGGCTAGTATTAAATCTCTCCGTAGAATATTTAAATAATGCCAACTTCTGGAGATGTTAAAATGAGCAAATACCTGTGTTCCTAGCAGAATAAACAATGCATTTAGCTTATCTGTCAGTTGCCTATAGTGCGGGAAGCCATTGCTGTACATGAAGACTTCGATGATAACTTTGGTATCAGGTTGAATCATTGCACAAGGCCTCATAAGGAGCTGGAAAAATAGAAGAGCAGAATTAGAGATTAAATAAGATTTTTGATAAGATTTTAAAGTCAGGACTCTGTGAAGATGTCGAGTTAGCAAGTATTAAAGCTGAGAGTTGCACAAGTGCGTTCACTTCGTTGTAAAATCATACCGATTTAACCATCAAATAATGTTTTTAATAAGTTCAATGCAAGACATTTCTTTACCCGAAGGTTCTCTGGTACTCTCCAAGAACCAGGGTTTGCAGTGTTGATGGTTAGGAAACATCCGTAGTTGGCGTTAGCTTTGACCAGGTGACCATTCAGGAGAATATTGCCAAGAAATTCGGGTTTGTATGGAGCATAGTCAGGCACCAGATGGGAGAAGTTTGGCTTCTTCTTCCGATGTAGTGTAACGTATTCTGGAATATCCGAGAATCATTTTTTAGACCGGGGAAAGTTACACTTTTAGATAAGTCATTTGATATTTCTAGCAGTGGCAAGAACAATTTTATTTATAAGATTAATTTTCATAAGCTGATTTTAAAATTGCCAATATGTATACATCCAAATAAAGTTGTGAAAATGGACCCATGTTAGTATGTCATGCTTCTGTTATAGTTTTGGATGTGATCAAAAACATTTGGGAAAATGATTAATATGATTGTGGCATGTTATAATGTGCAAATCCTAGGCCTCTATTTAAATGTTGGGTGTTCTTCATGAAAGATTAATGCCAAGGTATTTAAAAGTGCTCATGAAAATAGTTTAATATTCATTCAAGGTCTTTTGGTTTCTCATTAAACAAAAGACCTTACAAAAAAGGATGTAGTTATGTACACGAAACCAACAACCATAATTTTGGAAAAGGGATCAAAAGGGTCGACTCAAAAATCGAAACATTTGCTAATGGAAAATTACCGTACGATCAGCTTTACTTACGTTCTGCAGAAAAAATCGAAGAAAGCAGGCAATGTACAAGAAACAAGCATTGCAAAATAAAAAGCCAGAAATACGACTAAAGATAAAGTTCTATAATGTCTACTAAAAGTGCGAACATTTCCTAAATATGTTGCTTAAAACTTATGTTTAGATGTAAAACCTTAACCGAAAATTACATCAAAGTATACTTAAAAGTATGCAGGGGTTTAGTCCTTTTTTAGCTAACTATCTTTATTCCGATGTGTGTGCACTTCAGGATATCTACCTTTTTCATGACTGATAGAAAGAGTGTTGGATGGGAAAATGAATTTTCTAGGAGCTTTCGCAGAAAACTACGGTACAATCTTTCCTAGAAACTAAGAATGTGTGAAATATGACTAAAATATAATACTTATATATGACAGAACTCGTTCTGGGTTTATATATTTACCATAGAAGAGCGGTGGTGGTCTGTTATTCTTATAGATCTCTGAATCCCGAACATTGATTTCTTTGACTACAGAGTGTCTTCGTTCTTTCTCTGCTACCCATGTGTCCTCGAAGTATGTGATCAATCCATCTTCCTGCAAAACCAGACCAAATTAAATTATGCGGCATCCAAGAAATACAAGAACAAATTTCATTTAATTTGGTAGTCAGTAATGGTTTGCAACTGAATACCCTGCCGACAATCAGAAATAATTATTTATCTTACATTGAAACCATGGGGAACCGTTGACTGCCTTTCTAGGTTTCCAACATTGAAGTCGCTTGCTGGCAGAGAGTGTAGGGTGGTGAGAGAATTTCTCCTGATTCTCTTAGAGTCATCCTTAGCGCAGCGGACAAGTTTCTATTATATATCAAGGGAGATCAAATGTATTGGAAAAACACGTCAGAAATGTATCGCCGATTGCTGTTCTCAGAATTATGTTAGCTTGTGACTTTTTATATTTGTTATTGACATTATCATTGTCACTGAGCAACATTTATGAGTTTTATGAAAGTATATCTATGAAGGTTTTAATGAACTCTGCATTAATCACTTTGATAACGATAATCAATTTAATTCAGTACCCATCTGATAATGTGTATGGACAATTTACCAAATAAATGACTAACAAATTTAGACTTTTTATATATTCATCTTAAATATTCTAAATCTAAAGTGGCCTTTTATACAGTGTCTACATTCCCAAGTACCCAACTTTATTTACATGTAAGACTAGGATCTATGAACCAAGGTACATCATCTAACTTATGACACGTGCAGTGCGTTTTTCTCTTATAATTGCAGCAATTATCTGACAGCAGTTCTTTCGTCTAAAGAAAATCTATTTATAATAAGATAAGAGTGTGTGCACATCAGGATATCAATGTACAATTGCCTTACGTAGTTCAGAGCTGTGAAATGTGAACAGTGGTTTTATTTGACCTTGACTTTGCATATGTGTGCTCACCTTAGAGTTCTTAAAGTTGTTTGGTTCTAAATCAGGCTTAAGACGAGCAAGAACATAAAGGAACACTCTTAATATTCCTCTATATGTGCTTCCATCCCAGATTACCCACAATGTGTAACTATCGCAGCGACTTGTATTCTTTATAAAGGTGACGAATGGTAGGGAGTGTAATTGGATATGATCTTTTAGAGATATTTTAGGGGAAAAACTAATAGTGTTGTACCTTGTCAACTGTGGGCTGACCACGAATGCCATACTGATTATCACTTGATGCATCCAGGACTCTCAGAGCATTGCAGACGTAGTCCATCTGTTGGCCAAACACTGACATCAGACCTGCAACAAAATATATTAAAATGTTTTCAGAGCAAAAGATATATATATATTAAATATGAAGATCGACCATATGCACAATCTTTAGATTAAACGGGAAAATACTCCATAAACTTCCACAATTCTGTTAAGATCCTGGAATTTTCATTTCTTGTATAGGTGTTGGTTATTGGTTTATGCAAGGTGTCCCTGAAGGATTAGGGACAACACTACATGTATTCAGACAGTTAATCTGGGGAGAAAAATTGCATTCCATGGACAGATGTGGATGCAGCTTTCTCATAAGGCAAGGGACCAATTTGATCCTTCTGACTCACCTTACCCCCTTCTTTTTTAAATAGAGATAATTACACTTTATTTGAATTTACCTTGTGGCATGCGATCACAATGATCCAGCAGGATCCAACAACCTGACTGTACCGCACCACACAGAAGTCGGTTCATGGTGGAGATGTTCAACGTTTCACTGATGTTCAGCTCTACCAGATGTCGTCCAAGCGCCTTGAATTTTGAAACAAAAGTTAAATTATACACAGAACCATTCGCTGTTTAACATATATTTGTTTTGTATACAATTTGTTTCTAGATTCAAATAATTAAACCAGGCTTTTGATCAAACAGCTAACCTTTGATAAATCTCTGATTGTTTCAGATTTTCCAGTGCTAGGAGGACCAGCCAATGTTCCACACTGGAACGTGTTTAGAGCCATGGTTAGATTCAGGTAGGCTCTCTCAGTAAGTGGGGTAAAGGCAAGGCGCGGTGTTGGTCCAAGATATTCACAGTCGTAGGCGAAGGTTGCTCCCATTTGAGAGACAACACATTTACCAAACTGATATCCCTGCTGTACCATGGACATACTACGACTGATTCCTAAGTCATCTGAAACAGAAGAAGAAAATCTCTCATAAGGTACAGCTTCACTAAGTTTAATGTTAAGTTATGTACTTTAATTTCTGTTGTGATAAAGATTTATTCTTAAATAAGATGTATATTTTACTCTAGAGATGTTGAATTTAAAAGGTAAGTCGTAGTAAAAATAAAGGTCTCAGACGATTATCAAAGGAGACCTTACTTGAACTTAACATACTATGAAGCTTGCATTGTTTGTATAAGAAGATGAATAAATGGGCTATTTGAAGAACGCCAGAATTAATACACTGAAAAATTGTCTTTTGTGTCTCATCATCTACTGACATACCTTAATTGTATGGGCATCATTAAACCAAATACATATATATATGACTAATAACATACCTCTTGTCCTGAACTCAGAGGCTCTCCTACTGGCGGCTGTTGCTGGCTTAGATCTCTCCCTCTCGTCATCAATGTCTACTTCACTCTTAGCCCTAAGAACTGTGTTGATTTCCATCTGGTACTTCAGAACTTTCACCCAGTCATACCCGGCGTCTGATAACGTATCGTTCAATAGTAGATCTGAAAAAGCAGGTGAAAAATGTATGAATGATTTACCCTCTTAGCGTTTTATTCTTTCCAATTCTGAGTTGATATCTTAAAAAGGCATATTTTGAGTGACGACTGTGGACAACATTGTACATGTATATATATACACTCAATGCGACGCTGGAGAAGAATTTAAATAATTGAATCAAAGAGTAGCATCAGTCATCCCTGCCAATTTTTCATCCCAAAAATTGATTATATAATTTCTATGTCAGGCTCTAATTAAGGTGACTCAGTACTGATCTTGTGTATTCAATGCATATAGCTCAGTACTGATATATGTGTATTCAACACATATTGCAGGGAATATCAGCATTATGCAGACGAAGTATGTATGTTAAGTCTTGATATAAACATTTCAGATAGAAAATGTATGCTGATTTTTGGTGTGGGAGTTAGTATCTACGATCCCTATGCATCCATATTAAATTTCATTAAAATTTATGGAGCCATATGTGTATAAATCAAATATTTATTAAGAATTTTCTCATTTTTAGCCAATTTTCTCATAATTAAGTTGTAACACAAAAAAATCGGCCTGGAAATTCATGCTGATTTTTGGTGTGCGAGTTAGTAACTATGATAGCTGTATCCATATAGAATTTCATCAAGATTTATGAAGCCATTTTTGTTCAAATCAAATATTAATCAGGAATTTATTTTTTTTCCCAATTTTTCTCATAAATAAGTCGTAATATAGAAAAATTTAGCCTGGAAAGCCATCCTGATTTTTTGTGTATGAGTTGGTAAATACGGTATCTACATTCATATTAAATTTAAAAAATATTCATCAAACAGTTTTTTTTTAAAACGCTGATTGTCATCAGCCAAAGTCAATTTTGCTAGTGCCCCATACTGCCACTAGGGGGCTTCCAGGGGGCTAACTCAGGATCTGAGGAAAAAAACATTATCTAATGATAAGTATATATATGTTGAATGTCTGGGTGAAATTTGATGTCTGAATTCATGTCAGAACCATTTCAAACGAATTATGTTAATAAATCACTCAAATGTAGTAAAATTACTCAAATATGATTCATTATTTCTATCTCCATACTGCCATAGCATGAAAACTAGCCTGGTGACCTATGTTTTTTTTTCTCTCAATAATGATTATTTCATGTCAACTATCATTGGTAAAAATTTTAGAAAAATTCATCAATAATCAAAATCACTACTGAATCACCTTAAATAACGTGAACAAATTCAACAACGTGAGTTGGTTCTCTCAAGTAGTTGATAATCAACCATCCACTCCTTCAGAGTGGCCACCAGTTGGCAGATTCACGCCAAGAATTTAGATATTTTTTGTTATATGTTTTAACACCAAAAAGTGAAAAGAAGATGACTTACGATCAATCACATCGCGATGGTGAAGCCCCTGATTGATGAGACAAGTCAGAAGGCAATGTAGTCTCTGCCTTGTATCAGACTTAGGATTCTTGTACGAATTCTCCTGTAGCACCTTCACATATTGTTCCAACCGGGACGACAAGTTATTCCTGAATAAAATTTAAATGAGCACATTTTAATGAGATGAATCTTTAGTTCCCTTAGAATCAAGAGAAAATCAACTGATATTCATCATTATATTTTCACACTTTAATTTCATAGTTAAACTTAGTTAAATAATTATGCACAGGGCATTTTTGTTGTGGGGCATAGAAAAAACATTCAGCTCAGTTTGTATCAATCAGATATTGCTTACTTGATTCTCCTGAGCTCATCAGCGTCTTGCTTCTCAAGTGCCCAGAAAACAGTGCGTTCCCACATAATAGCCTCAGCATTAAGGACGCATTGGCTGGGGAAACGTAGCAGCCAATGGTTGTACGTCTGGCGTATTTGTTGCAGCATTTCTTCAGCTCCTCTAGCCGTACTTGGAGCGGCGCTCTCAATGTGTTCTAGTTCTTCCAGAATTTGATTTGGTTGACCCCAGACTTTGAGGGTAAAAATATAAAAAAAAATGATTCTTTTCATGTAAATCAGTACTGCTTTCCTTAAACACATGTAGAGACCTTTTGAATCATAACAAACTTTATTGCACGAAAGTGAGTGAAGTGGCTAACTGCGACTAGTACAACAATATTGAGAACAATCATTACTGACTTATGAAGCGGAGTCAAGCGTGTGCACCATTGTAAGATAATAGTCTTCATGGACTGAGTGAAATATTTTTTAAGGTTTCCCCCGCCTAAGGGAACTGGGAAACCTTATATAGGTTCCAGTTTTTTGCCTGCTGTACTACCAACGTCACAAGCTGCGCCAATAAGACCGCCTCCAAACTCAAGAAGCCGGCCCCATGTACACCAACACCTACAGCAAGTGTGCAGGGGCGCGCGCCCAGTCTCCCAATACACAAGCGTCGTAACTGGGTCAACCGAAAGTATGATGGCTGCCGTGGTGAGTGCAATACACTATCTCCCGCTCCCTGTCCGTGTCTAGCGCTGTTTGCCCCAGAGACGTCCATTGCCTCCGTGGCGACTCCGGATCCAGTCTGACTGGAGAAACATCTAGACTAATGACAGGTAGCTGTTATTGCACGCTCCATGGTAGTCATCGGACCTCCTGCAACAATACCGCAACAACTAACCTGGCCGACCTCTCCTTCCACCTCCTCCAGCTGGAACGAATGAACCTCTAAAACCTCTCTCTAAAACTATCTCCCACTGGCCCATCTCCATCAACACTTCACCCTAACCCCACTTCAAGGGACCAACATCCAACTGACTGGCAGGCCCCCCTTTGTGAGACTGGGCTAGCCACCCTTCCACCCTCACAAAACTGCTTCTCTCTCAATCTCTGCCTGCTGTAGAAACGTCCGTGACGGATCCATGAAAGGAATCACAACACCAACACAATTCTGTCTATTGCCACCTGAATTTCAGACACATTCGCGTACACATCGCGGTGATTTTACGCTTCAGAAAAATAATAAAAAAAACGCTATTTCTACTCGAAATACATTGCCAAGATGTTGAAATGCAGAAAGAACATGTTTTTCTACCCCTAAATATGCAATTTTATCAATGCTGTTAATTAAATAAGAAAATGTTATGCATAACATGGGTGACTTTACCTTCCTCCAGGCGGGCCTGGACGCAAGCCTCCAGTATGGTGTTAACTGTAGTCTTCATGTACAACTCCAGGGTGGCCATCCAGCGGGCCGCGTCTGAGGGCGCCTCCAGGCGGTCGAACAAGGGCAGGGTCTCCCCAAAGTCACCATGAAGGGTGGTCACCTCCAGCTTATGGGCTGCAATGCAAGTGCATTATGGATTTTGCATTAACACCAGAATACAGTTGTACACGTACAATGCCCATTGAGTAGGGTTATACACTGTATTACTAAAGTATTTGTATTTCTTGTAAATAAGATTAATGGTATTCAGTCGCAATCTTTCAGGCAATTGGCGACTCATAAAATCAGCCCAGAAAATTATATGAGTATTCTGTTATCTGATCAAATACAAGATATGTTTATACACACAATATCACATCTCTGCAGCTGCAGAGAATTCATCAAATGTTCAGTCATGTATCTTTGCAGAAGGGTTAGACAAGTAACATAGGGACATTTTTCATAGATTCATGAATTTCAAATAAAAGACCATCTGGTTAAAATAGTTTATAATGTCGAAAGTTTCCCTTTTCGAAAATAACCTAGTATTGGTAAAACGTGTGACATAATTAATTGGGCGATTGAAAATCTTTTTCAGTAATGTAAGAAGAGTGTATTCACTATACCCGAGTTAAATGATCTTTCCTTAAGTGAGACAGTGTAAAAAGTAATTCTATGTTTGCAATTCTCCCTCTTGTTTCTTGTAAGGGTATTGGAATAATTCAATTCTACGAGACAATGTATTTCGATTTTGTTTGCATCGTCATAAATCACAAAATATGTTATGTGCAGTCTACTCCTTAGCAGTTATTCCACTATATCTCACCAACAAGAGAGTGATTCTCTTTTTTAAAAGCCGATTTCTGAGCTGGAATGAACATTGGACTTTATAACATAACAAGCATTAGCAAATTACCCTGCAAACAATGGACCCAGCTACAGACAAGATCAAGAATTAGAAAAGAAAGTATCGGAATATGCATCACAATAACTAGGCAACCCCATTATAAGAGCACATTTGTTATGATCATGATATATATCCACCCATTCTAGTGTCAGAAATTCTTACCATTGAGTTCATAATCGAGGGTAGTGTTTAGAGCTTGCTCTTGGTTGGGCAAGGCGAAGGTTAGAGATTTGATTCCAGTGAAGCACTTTTGGACAAAGGGCATGAGGGCACGAGGGTTCCTACTGATGGAGAGCAACTCGGCCATCTCTGAGTTACTCAGGAAATAGAGGCGCGTGAACTGTTTCCTTGCGTTATCTATAACATGGTCCAGCTTCTTGAGTATTTCCTCCTGTTAGGCAAAATATCAGAAAATTGAAAAAGGTCACATCAATTGGTCAATCGTAGAGATAGGTTTAGAGTGGGGTGCATACATTCCCTATTTGTAACCAGAAATAAGACAAAATAAAACATGTTAAGACTTTTAATATATTCATAAATACATTTTAACATTTATCGTATCATGTATACTTTAGCTGACGTTTGGATTGGGTCAAGTCAAGTTTGCACGCTCCGATTGGAATTGGCATATATCTCACCTCAGATTTTACCAAATCAAAGAGCATTTTCCTGAGCCTTTCTCCTTGAAGAAGCCTGTAGCCCTTCTCACCACGTTGCTTCGTCATGATTGAGGTGAATTTAGGATCCAGTACAATAAGTTGCATAAACTCCTGCAATCAATAGGGCTGGATTAGATATTTGGTTAATATAGAGGTAGAATCGTATTAAGCAATCCGCCTGTGGGGAGAGTGTCTTTCTGTTTTATTCCAATATTAAATACTTTATGTAGATTCGCATTGTAGGGGAAAACCTACCGTAAATTTGCTGTGGACATCTTCAAACTTTTTTGTTTGGAATTCCAATTTGCGGTACAAATCTGGATCATCAAATATCTTCAGCAAATAGAGCCATTTGGTTTGAGCGTCTTGCCACAAGTCAATCACTTCCTCAGCTTCCTGTAGAGACTCCGCCCACTGCTGAGCTTCAAGTTTGTGCTCCACCAAATATGGGGAGGAGAGCATCATTTGTAATGCGACTTGACTGTCCTATAATGGAATGAAAAGCCGAGATGATACATGAGAAAATCAATAGTCTTTGAACAATGGGATTGGGCACTTCCCTAGCAGTGCTAATATTGATATATAATAATAAACACATCCAATATTTTGGAAAAAGTTTTAAAAGGTTTTACATTGTATATATTTTGTCATTCTGTATTCTTCACCAAAAAAAGAAGTGTGTATGTGAGTGGGTGTGTCTATGCGTATGTGTGGTGTAGCAATGTTACGTAATGTTATATAATAGGACTCTAACATACCTCGAGTAAATACTTCAACTCTTCTACTTCTATCAGCACGAAAAGGTCTTCTTTTTTTATTCCAGGACCACGACCAGTATTAACAGCTTTTTCACCTTTTGATCCACGTTTCTTTTTCTCCAAGCTGCGTGCAACATTGCTGTCCTCTGGAACAGAAATGTCATTTCATTGTTATTTTGATGTACTTGTTTTACATTTACTAAAAAAAATACTGTTATTATGAGTTAGCGACTCGTTCACTCCTCTCCCTCCTTGTGCGAGGAAAAAGAGGGGAAAATCCCTGACATGGTAATTAATTTTTCACACAAAACCCCTGAGAAATATTAGAAATCAAGCCAGTATTGTTATGCAGGAATTTTACAAGGCTAACATAAAGTAATTCAGAGGGTTTATCTAAATAATATTACTTGGCAAAAGGAAGTGAATTGAAGTCTGCAACAGTACCTCTATAGACACTGTCTGGTATGTGTTTGGCCACTTTAAATTCTTTCTCCTGCCACGTGCGCTGTAATTTTACTAGCTGCTGTTCTACGGCAAATTCCGACAAGGCCGCCTGATGAACTGACCGTATCATGGGGGCGTGAGTGCCCAGGTTGTATGCAAGCAACTCGTCCACCATAAATTGGTGATTCGGGTCATACTGCTCGCCCATATTGGTGAAAATTACTTTCCAATGGCGCAACTGCAAATAAAAGTGTTTTCCACAATTTTCTTTAATCGATTTTATTCATGAATAGAAAGCCAATAAGCTGAAGCAAACAAGACATATTAATTAGAAATAAATTATCTAGTGAAACGGGAGTCATTTGACAGAGACACTTTAGCACAAAGTAATTTCATCTATAGAATAAAAAAAATTGTTATACAACATTACAACTAAGACGAGAATGAAGAAATGGCCTCAACCGCATATATCATTTTAATCTAAACAACAATTCCCAGTAAATGTAATTCAAACAATAATTTGCACTAAAATTCGATCAAAATGATAGAAGAAGAACCGAGTGGGTAACACATATTTGAAGAAAAAAGTGGCGAAATGTATTACCTTTAAGGCAACACTAGCAAGCTTGTGGAGGACGGGGAGGTCCTGCCTGAATTCATGCAGATTTCTGTACCAGTGGGTCAACACTGCATCTCCTCTTGGCATGTAGTCCTTGAGCTGGCCAGCCACAGCGAGCCACTCTGTCACTTTATCAAGGGCCTTACGTACATGAAACTATTTTGTTGCAAAAAAGAAAAGGAATTAATGGATATCGCATATTACATCACATTTTGAGCTCGCAAGTTATAAAGTAGCATGGTAGCATTGAAGGGAAGAGATCGACCAGGCTGGTTCCGTACAAAAAATGTTATTATAAACTGTGTTACTTGTAAAGAGTCTAAAATAATTAGGGATTTTGCTGATAATTCAAAGACCTCAGATACAAATAAAATACTAATCAAAATAAGTCGGTCACCTTTTTGAATTGTTGGTTCTTCCAATCTCTGATGCTGTGAGTTGACACCTCGACGTATTTCCACAGCTCCATGCGGAGGTTCATGTCAAGAGACATCTCTTTCAGGAACTGCAGATCGTAAGGATCCCCTGTTATGGCTTCCTTCCACTTGCTGGCCTGCTGCATTTGGTTCTTTGTGTCATAGAATCTCTCCTGAAGCTGTGAACCAGGACATAAGAAGATTATGAGTGCAATATAGTGAGGTGATAATATGGACAACAATTAAGGGGCAAATAGTATAAAGGTAAATGCTAATGGAAGGCTTTGTTTCTAATTTCAACTAAAACCTACCTTGGCCAATTCTTTAATTATGTGCGTTGGGTTTTGGCGAGGATCAAGGAATTTGCCAGTGGTAGCAGACTTGGCCAAACTACGGGATTCCTCTTCCAACCGCTGGGATTGTAATAAAAAAGTGGACATTTTGATTCGAAGTGTACAAATATCTCCTATTGCGATATAATCGATATAAGTTTCGAAATGCCATATAGAAAGATCTTTCAGTGAATTAATTGTGAAAATAAAGAAACTATCAAATCATGAAAGGTCATCAATTTCAAAATCCATTTTCAATGTGAATTAATACTCCGAATTTTGCATGGCAATATAATTCTGAAAGCATGAACTCATATATCATAAATTCAAAAATAATGACTATCTTATTACGTAAATTTATCTAGTAAATCATGTGACATTCCCCCTTAGACAATCCACACGAGCTTTGAAAATGTGACTTAGGAGTAGACATGCCTGAATCCTTCAATATAAACATATTATTTCTAAGTGGGAATCCCGCAGTGGTTCCCAAAATTGGTGTTCTTCCTTACAGTGCCAAATATTACACATTTTTGTTTTTTTTGTACAAGAGGTTTTGGTCCATCTCGATGTTTTAATTTTGAATTGATTTGATAAAAATGAGTGATAGTTTTAGGATATTATATACATCTCTGAATACGTGGGAATCTGTAAAATGAATTGAAAAAAAAATGGAATAACCTTTTGGTAATAACTATGAGACCCTAGTGATGAAATGATAAAATAGAAAATTTCCCGGGTAAATGCAATATTTAGCAACAAATAGCTTCAGCACAGGAACAGGGACAATCGAAGCATTGCAAAGAATACAATTATATTAAATCTTCCGACACCGTTGTTTGTAACAATATTCAATTCATGTTCTTCGAACTGCACCAACAGCGTTTATGATCTGAAAGTTTTAAAAATGTCTTGTTTTTGTCTTTATATTTAACAGAAATTTGTACATGTTGTTCGTTTCAGAAAGGTTGCTATATGAGATTTTTTCAAAACATAGTCGGACTGAGTTAAAAAGGAGGTTTAGAAGGTGTTGTTACAATTTTGTTTGCATATATTTATATACTATTTTACAATATTTATTTACAATGTAGTCATTTATCTGTCAATGTATGGTGCAGTCAGAATGGATATGTCATAAAAGAGAGCAATGGAAAGCTGCGAACATGAAAACGCCCAACAACCGCGTCAATAAATGTCACTTTAGGAAAGTTTTCATTCATACATTGCTGAACACAACCTAGCTAGTGCTTACCCCAAAAGTGTTCTGTTGTCGAAACAAAAAGTAAGCTTGTTTTAGAATGCTCAATATGTGTTAATGAAGCTTCTCAATTACAATCAAATAAAAACAATATCATTATTACTTGTATTAGGCGCCTTATAGTTATGTTAAAACAACAAATATTTAAAATTCAAATGTATTTATGTCCTGTAGTTCAATATTGATAATATTTCAATATCTAACATGTATCAAGAAAGAAGAGGTAATACGACACTGGTGACAGTGGTTTATGGGAAATTATAAAAATTTGCTTCATCGAAAGACTGAACGTAGGAGACATGAATAACTAGAAAATATCATTAAGCGATAATGGCATATACTCTATTTAAAAAGGGATGTTTTGCATGTGATATATATATTGGAGCTTCGCAGTAAGAAAATAAACTTAGTTCTGGTTTACATTAAATTCGTAACCAATCACGATTCACTTTCAGGGTCACTACTATTCCACACGAAAAATATATAGTGAACATTTTAGCTTGCTCTAACAACTTTACATTAAAACAAGTATATAGTGTAATAGAAACATAGGGTAATGAACTGAGAAAAGAAACATTTAATTGAAGGGCTCGGATATTTCCTCTTTTTGTTGCTATTTTTGGAATAAATGAACTGATCCTATCCTAACAGGAGATATTTATAGTGATCTACATCGTTGGTATATATCTTTAGAGAGGCACTGTCCAAGATGAGTTTTGTCTAAAGCATCGTATGGGATACACCAATATATTTTGGGACGACTTGATATCTTGACTTTTGGGAAACTTGACTCATCCCACAACAACAAAACTTACATTTATGACAATAACATTAAGGAGACGTATCTATTCAGTCTAATGGGACCTTGCGTGTATGCAATATATATCGTATTAATTAAACCAAATATGAACGCACAGATTCGGAAACCATTCATGTTATCATCCGATTTTCATTTCATTTCATGAAAAAAAAAAATATTTTGATTGAATTCGCATAACAAGTTTATGTTGTAAAGAATGATCTGCACTCCAATTAAAATTTATGATTCTGAAGTCAGGTGTACCCACTAGAATTTAATGCTATTCATTTATGATAATAATTATCATTATGAATGAGTAACAATGCTACTTATTCATTGCTGAATAGTTTTATAATAATGAAGTTATTCTATTGTCTCTACTGTTATAACCCGAATGATTTCCCTCTGACCATGCGCCCTATTTGCACACATTAATCACCTAATGCATACAAGAGTTTTGCTCTACTCTTGGTAGAAACAAGACCCTCGTGTCACAGGGGTGATTTCGTAAAAAAGAGGATATTTGAGTGAAGGTATATTTATTCTACTACTACATAAGCATCTATATATATTTGTGCCATCGACCAAACAAGCATTGGGGCTCATGTGAAGTAAACAGGCAATGTTTATAATAAAGCTTCAAATACAATAATGGATGTGTACACATAGCATGCGCAAGACTGCGTTTCTTTACCGAGAAATTGCCGCTGTCTTCAGCCGCATCAATGGCGACATCAGAATATTCACCACCTTTTGGCCGCTAGAAAATTAAATGTCATCAGTGAAATGTTAAATGATATCTAGACGACATAGTCCATGGCGAACACCCGTGTGTTGCACGATGATCCTAAGACAAGAAGCTATCTTCAGTGAATTTGAGACATTCCGAGCTTTTGTTTAGAACGTTCAAAGCAAGGTTTGAAGGTTTTATCCCAAACTCTCGGATTGTATGTGTTCATATCTGCCCTTGCGTATAATTGGGGTGTTTGTAATACATAGCTTCTCCTGAAATGGTGGGAATGATAGTTGGCCTAGAAATCAAAAAACTTCGAACACTCTAAAGAACACCAAGAATGTTTTAATTAATTAAGAGAACATTTGTTGATATGACATATATATCGTACATATTGTTAGTAATACGTATAGAGGATCTACGTAATTGTTAGTGTATCATAGAAAGTTTTCCGTTAAGGGTCATTGCGATCAGCAGACAGGTTACTTCCATATTCACATGCAAACGTACATGGGGACTGACCGTGATAAAACAAATTTGAACTTAAACAAATCACTTATCACTTAGCGCTAATGATGATAAAACATACCTGGTATGTGTCCTCTAGATTTTGCGTAATTAGGGGAGTTTGGATATTAACAAACTCCATCGCATCCTGCCAATGAGAAAGGAAAGCTTCCCACTGCGACCACACTTTTTCCTCCAACTTCTCTTCCTCATGAGACAGTTGCCTGAAGCTCATGCGAATGACCTTTCAAACATGAGCGAATATGGTTCATGTTAATGAATATAAATTGATGATGCTAAAATGTAGATTTAAAAGCATTTAAAATTATTCAAAAATAGTGACCATGTTGGCTTACCTCAAACAACGATTTTATGTATTCGATCCTTTGCTTGTACTGTGGAGTGTTTTCTTTGCATTTTGAAACATTTTTTGCATATAGTGCGAAACCGCCGATTGTAGTTTCTTGTTTCTTCAGAGCCTGAAAATAAAGTCAGAAATGTTCTCATTGATGCTAGAGTGAATTGGCAATAGTAACAGTAAAACATTATAATGAGCTAGTATCATATTGCTATACCTTATTGTGAATACCCCTAAAATTTAATTCATTTGCCTAGCTCCTACCTGGATGGAGGCTAGTCCCTTAATGATAAATACCCTTCTCTGCGCCTTGCACCTGCCAATCACATGCAGAGGCTTACCTCATGATAGTTAATCCTCTCTACTATTTACCCGTATTTGATCAAGGTATATTACATTGATATTGCTCTGCAACAAACAAGCTACACACTTCTTTTTCCTTTATGTTACACTCGAGTGTAACTCGATATGTAACATATTGGTGGAGGAGAATTGTTAACCCTCAAGATTGCTGGTACCGTTGTTGTTCGGGTGACGGCGGTATGTGGGAGGGATGACGGTCAGGATATAGGGTTCAGGTACCAAAGCTGTCAGCCTATAACCACCGCTTAAACCTTTATAGTACTTATGGCGTTAATCATTACTAATGTAAGATAACAACTAACCTCTGTGACTGTGGACATTTCAGCACTGAAATCTTTACCAAGCCTTACAGATTCTTCTGCGACGTAGGTGCAAAGCTCCCTGAACACCTGGTTCAGTTTGGGTATGAGGGTGTCATGAATTCCAGAACAATCCACATAGAAAACTTGATTTTCTGTAACGAAGGATTTATCGACGTTTCTGACTTTCTCCATCCACTGCCTAATCTCGTTCAGTCTTTGCTGTAAATAAAACGATTCAATGGTAATTACTTTTTTAATAACCCAATGTTTTAATGAAGGTGGGACGTGTTCTCTAATAATATCGAAACCCCAGGGGATTTAATATTTTGGATTGATAATCCTACAGGACATCTTCAAACCAATTCATTCCAAATAAAAGATGTTTTAATTTTTAAATTAAACGAGACGTACCTTAGGGGAGGTGAAGTTTAATTTTAATTTAATCGAGGACACCACGAGGGGTGTGGAGAATAAACGGTGTTGAAACAATTTATATATCCATGAAGTAAGACATGAACCAAGATATGAAAGCGGTTTTTGTTGGTTTTGTTTTGGGTTTTTTTTTCTGGGGGTTGTTGTTGTTGGGTTTTTGTGCTTCTTTTTTTTTTCTTTTTTTTTTTTTTTTTTTGGGGGGGGGGGGGCAGTGAAGGGGCAGGAGGAGGTATCGCATCATCCACACACAAGATATAAAAGCAACTCACTTCAATTTTAAACGCTGCTGCACCTTGCCATTCATAAACACTCTTTTCACTCCATGACTTGCAGAATGTCTGGATGCTGTGTAGCCATGTGTGATTATCACAGAATTCTTCAATCTCCACCAAGCCCTCCTTCATTAATTTCTGGTGCAAAATCAGAGCTTCTTGACAAGCCTCACTGAAAGATAATGGTTATTAGCTATGTACTTACTATATAATTAGGGTAGAATGATGAATATTAGCGATAGAATTAATAACTTGAAATAATATTTTGAAACTCTATTATACTGGTTGTGACTCTAATCATCAATATGTAACATTATTAAAGACATAATTTTGAATTGAAATAAAAAATATTCGTTATTTGCTAAGATGGCATACAAATGGATCGCGAAATCTAAAATTGATTCAGGTCTTGCAGTTCGTGTTGATTATGAAACAAGCCATTGATGCAAAAGCTCAGTAATTTATCTACTGGTCTATTGAATGGCAAATTTCAACGCCATTGTTAAAATAAAATGGTTAAACTCACTCCTTCAGTATTTTATCCTCGATATTGGCACTGGAGAGGGGCTTATACTGTGTCATCAAGCTGTGCCCCTCCACAAACAGATCATCATTACCTGATACCACCATGCTTGGGGTTAACTGACCGAAATCATCATCCTTCTTGTTCGGGGTGGCTGAAATATCCGTATATCGAATATTAATAATTGACCATCAAACTCTCGAATGGAGACATTCGATTTAAAACTAGGCCGTGTATAATAGTTTGATTTGTCATTTGTTTTCAAATATCTGTAAAGTTAGTAGAATACCCTGCCTCTAAAGGGTGGATTTCACTGCCCCGCTACTTCCCCCGCTACTCCTCCCGTTTCTTTGGTCCCGCTACTTTTAGAAGAGGGAGTAAGTAGCGGGAAGTAGCCGCTTCAAATCAAACATGTTTGATTTGGAACGACTACTCCCCGCTGTGGAACCCACCCTTAAGTGTCGCCGTAATATTAAAATATATAGACACAGGAAGGTATAGATCTACCTACATCCCTGATAAAAATACAAATAGCCCCAACAGATTTTAGGTTTTCCAAGTGTATTCATATAATACAGGCCTACCTTCTCGGTTAATTTCTGGGCTTGGAATCATTTCCTCGGCCAGTAGGGAGGTCTCGCTGCTTGGTTTATCAAGACCAATGAACTTTTCTATACCAGACATTCTGGTGCTTCTGCCAGGGTAAGACCTGCGAGCTCGGCGATCCCTGAGTGAATCTAGGACCTGTGTGATGTGCCTGCTGTCTCTCCGGTGAGGCGATCCAGCAGTCCTGTTCATGAAACACGCGGGTGAGATGAAGGTATTAAGGGCGAGTCTGATAAAAATAAGCTAGACTTTCTTAATACTAGATTTTGATAGGAAATATAACCTTGTAATTGTGAAATTCCTATGTTTATATGATAATATTTTTTGTACATCAACTGTGTAACTTAGAATAATGTCCATGTGGCATAATGTTTTCGCAGAATAAAATATTTAAACAAAACAAAAAGATATTAATATAAAGTATATTGCTCTATGTGTTTGTACGAGTGAAGGGATGGCGGTGCTTTATATAATTGACTGCAAATGAAGCCATGCTTGAAGCGATATTGAAACCTAATGGAAACATTGCTGAATTCCGGGTAATAGGGTGGGGTTTTTTTTACAAATAAATTAAACCCTGATTTTAGCATTTAAGGTTAAATGGTGATGAATAATACTGAATACTCCGGACTAAAACATAAAGCCACATTTCAGAAGCATGGAACAGATTTGTTTAACCTTTTGTGGCTGGGACAAGGTGCGCATGTATGATATTGCCTACCAACCCGTTTCCTCCATTTTTGAGATCGTCAAAGGCAGCAAGCTTGAAGCTTGTAATTTAGTGAGAATTAACTACCGGGAAAGTTATTCAATTGCCATTATCCAAGAAAGATGTGTGTACTCTCACCAATAATTTGTATACTATTGGCTATAGTGCCTTTAACCCACCTGCTACTAAGAATTGGGCGATTCTGTGAGTCAAGGTCATCCTCCTCCCTCATTTCAGGTACGGTCGTCTCGCCACCAAGAGCTTCCGCGGCACGACAGCACAATTCAGGAATATTTGCCAGTGCTTTTCCCAATCCATTCACGAACTTGTCTTTGGGAGGACTGAGGCTTAAAACGTCTAAATAGAGGAATTTCGGGACTAAGTAATTTGATTTGTGTCTTTGTTTTAGATGTACACAACAATGAAAATGACTAAATGGCATTCCCTTAACACTTATTATACCCTGCTGTAAATCAAATAAGACCAATTCAAAACAAAAGATTCCTTGTACGATTCATGAATAAGATTAACTAAAAGGGAGTTGAAGCTGATTGTACCCCAAATTACTGAAAACATTTTGATTTTTACCGAACAAAATGATGATAAATAATTATTGTATCGTATTGTATTTAAGATTTTTATTAAACTAAATCATTATAAAAGTTTACAGGAAGAGCGCTCTTTTTGTGCCAGCGCATTATATTATTATAGGAGCAAACCTTTTGGTGTGAATACGAGGATGGCATGGAAGAGTCCGTCTCTGGGAGAGTCTGATCTCCCCTGCATGGTCTTACCGACAAAGGAGGTGATACTAATGCGCGAGAGAGCAACAAGATGAGATACCAACATCTGGTCCACCAGACGCACAAATATGCCCAGCCAACTCATCTCTTCCTTGGCGATCCTCAGGTTATTTTCTCGTTCCTCCCGCTTCAATCTCTATTAGATGAAAACAAGTAAATTCTTTTATGATAATCATCATTCATAAACTAAAATATAAAGATGCATCCCCCATCCCTCCCTGTGATAACTGAAGTTTACAGGAGGAGCGCTCTTTTTGTGCCAGCGCATAAATGTGATTTCCATATATTACTTGGATTAACACCAAGGCAATATATACAGCTGCATAACCGCTATTGTGAAACGCCTTTTCCTATATTGCTTAGAAAACAAGTGGTCCTCGAGCTCGCTCCAAGCAATGAGTTAATTAAAATCTGATAGAAAGGGGAAATATGTGTTTACTTGGGCCGCCTGCCATGTTTAACGCGTGAAAGTGAATGGTTTACCTGCATGTGCAGAGAATCTTTGCTGAAGACGGTTTTCTGCTTCGCCTGATCTTCACAATGTCTAACTTTCTTGTAGAGTTCTTCGGCAGTGGTGTCAACGATGACCTTATTGTACCTGATATTATAAACATTTATAAGCAAGGTTTTTAGGGGATACTCATTTTTAATTTGTCATTGGGCACAATATGAAGACATACTATCAAATCCATAACTTTTAGTATCTTAGTACCTGAAGAATCGTTCCATGACTTTTTCTGCCTGCCTATTCATATAATTGATTCCATTCTCGAATTCAAGAAGCTGGTAGCATTTCTCATCATCCAGAGGAAGAAGCCTGAGGTGGAGAAGTTCATGACACAGTTTGTAAATCTGCAACAGGGCAGCATTCAAACTTGGAACTGAGCGCAACAAACTTCTCCCTATGTTATACCTCACCCGGGCAAAGTCAGCAAAGTGTCTGTTAGCCCGCCAACGGTTAAACATTTTCCTTAAGAGGTAATTTTTGAAGAGTGGGATATGGGAGACTGCTTTGTAGAGAACTGCCTCCCTCTGCCAGTCGGCTAGAGACATGTTCACGGCCGGCTGATCGGAATACACATGAAGAACGCCGAAAGTGGAAAATACATAGTGTTCTTTCTTCACCTATGGATAAACAATCGAATATCAATGTAGCTGCAAGGCACCGAAGTGGATGTTTAGGGAATGAGATAAATAAAGGAGCATATATGTCCAAACTTTCTCGTGAAAATCAAATCGCAAAAATAGATTATAATTGGTAATCAAGTAAGGAAGAAATATCTCAGAGGTTCCCATAGTGGTAACATTAAACAATTAAGAAATCTCAAATGCCAATATGGATAAATGAAGTGTAAATGAAACTTTGCTATAAAATATCATTACTTTGTCTTTGGCTACAGCGACGAGGTCGTATGGCTTGTAGTGGCGGTTTGGAGCAATGTTGAAATACATGAACTTTATTTGGCCGGTGTGGAAGCACTTGCTAAAATATTCCACAGCCTGTCTGCCATTCATGGCCTCTTCTGTCTTCTGAAACACAAATAGTTAGAATATCTTTTTTTTAAAATAGCTAATGCTAACACATCTATTTTAGAAAGACAGGAAACAAAATTGTCTCTCAGAATATTTTAAGCCAAACCGCGTCAAACTGATCTACATCAGTTCATATCAACTTACTGGGATTGCTTCCTCGTCTCCTTGGGACATTTGGTCTATTTTCTTCATTATTTCAATCACCTCGGGGCTTTGCCGCGGGGTGCGGGGTGTACGTTTCCGAGGCGTCTCTGGCTCAGGCTTTAAAATGATTTTTTAAAAAACATCTCTATATTATGTTCCATAAAGTCATGCAATGGATTTAAGTGTAGAAAACATTAAGAAGGAAAACATAAATGAAAACAAGTGAAAATTTATAAAGTCTACATAGAGTTGCACGGGGTTGGACAACCCCTTATCGGACCGGATTCGTTCTATTGTTTATCATATTGTTTGATTATAGTTCTGATGCTAGTCAGGGCAACTAGGCTATGTTTCACGATGAAAATTAATGATAGATTACGAATGACATCCCTTGAGATTGAATTACTGGATAATATTTAGAACCAGTTAAATTTGTTTGCAATTTGAAAAAAGGGTTTTTTAATTTTATTTTTTTGTCTGTGTATTTAAAAATCCATTAAATTTCCATCTCTTAAGTATATATATAGAGACTTTCTTTTCATTTTTCCACCATATCTCATATTAAATAAATGTCTAAATCTGGCATTGGAGTTCACGATTAGGGCTATACATACGTGAAAAACACTTGTACCTAGTACATATAGAAATGTGTTGACCCTTAATTTAAAAAGCATCCATACTCTATCACTAAAGCCATTCTTGAGATATTTAGTAATATCACATATAGTAGGTAAGGTCATAAACTGCTGTTGTTGCATATCATTTATTCCTATTTCATAATCAACTTCCATTGAATAACCATCTTATTTTGAATAAGAAAGCAGAATTTTATTTTTTTCTGAGATTTTTGCGATCTTCAATTAAAGCAATTTCTCATGTTTGAAAGAACTTGATGTTTTAATCAGACTTTATTTTTAATATGATTATCATGAAACATACTCAAGTCCAGTTTTCTGACTCTAGCTTCATTTATACAAAAAAATGGGAATCATACTCACCTCGTCATATAAGTCTGTGTTCAAGGCGACAGCAGTTGACCCAAGACAAGCAGTCCAAATTGCTTCTCCTGAAATCGATGATATAATGATATATATATATATACAAGTAGACAACACAAAGGCTTAAAACCGAGAAGACTTGAGTCCAGGTGAATTTATTGAGCTCTCGCCCACTTCCATTGGGGCAGGTTGATGCCACAAAGTTACAGTGTTGTAACTGGTACTTCTCAGTACAGATAAATGAAAAGAAAAGGAATTTATATGAAGAAACGTATCAAACAACAAAGAATCCAAAAGGGAAATATATCAGACACACAAATCATTGATTAACTATAACATAAAATGCCCTACTTGTGGCGGTTTCCCAAGCAACGTCAGCCAACGATCCTCGAAGATCGGAAATTGTGACACCCTTTGGTCGCAACCAACTGTCATCCTATTTATGAAGCGGAAACATAACGTAATTAAAAATGGCTGAAATTCTTGGCTACATTGCATGTAAAATGATTGCTTTTACTTCTATATGGGAATAAAGTCATTGAATAAAGACTCAATATCTCAATATCAGGGGACTCAATACCTTGGATTGATAAACTATTTACATTTTCAACCATTTCGTTCAATAAATATATATGGGAATAAGGCTATGGAAAAGTCATACTCACATTGTCCATTAGTTTGTATGGTAAAGACCCATCGGGTAATTTAAGGTTTGGCGTTCGCTTGCGTCTTGGGGAATTTGTGGTCATGGAAGGGGCATGTGAAACTTTTGGAGGAACTGGTACTTGAAAGTTGTTCTTGGGTACTGATTTAATGTTTTGGATAACTGCAACTTCCTGAATGAAGAAAAATATGAATAAAATATCAAGTGACGCGTCTCCAATAATGGAATATCTATGGTGATGACATGTCGGTATTTATGTTTTGCTTACGGTATTATAAAGTGTCTTAATCTAAATTGGATAAATGTTGGATTGGGTAAGTGTTACGTAATGGTGAGTCAGCACATAGCTGGAGTTCATATATTAATTGATTATGAATGTGTCTACCATCCACGTACCAGTTTGATAAACCACTTTATATTCTATAAGTCTTCCTGTTGACATCGTTATCATTCCCATTACCCTTGGGACCATATTTTTTGCTATTAACATCAACTATATTAGTCCATACCTATCACTGGTGGCGAACTGCCGGTCCGTATAGTACCATAGGAAATGTCAAAGCCTAATTTTGTTTATACTTATCACAAGCAATGTTGTATTTTTACGCAGATGGAACAAACCTTAGGAAAGACGACATTCAGGGCTTCCAATACATGCAAATCAAAGAGTCGTTCCTTGTATTTATCCAGATGTTGTAGTATCCTTTCAAGGTAGTGCTTCAGCTGTTAAAAATATGTGTGTTAAAATTATGTGTGTTTCTTTAAATGCGCATTTTTGTAATTGATCAACGGAGTATGGCTATTTAATAAATTTCAACTTGAAATCCAGTTTTGCGCCATTTATTTTAATACAAAACAATCAACACACCTCCTGCATTCCGCTCAGTATATGTGAAAAGGATGACACTTGTTGAAGCACTTCCCGTAAATATGCCCATGAATGTCGGCTGTAAATTATTAGAGTTAAAATTTATAACAAGAAAGCTTTATGGATCATTTCAACATAAACAAGGTCACCTAAACATTATAAATCCTTGTGTTAATTATTATACTCTCTTCAAAATTAAGAAATACTTGATCTGCGTAAAGCGCAAGTCCTATAAACCACTTTATAAATGTGGACTTAAATTATTTAACAAGAATGCTTTACGGATCAGTTCAACATAAACACGAGCACCTAAATACAATAAATCATTGTGTGTTATTATCCTCACTTCAAAATTAAGAAAGCCTTGATCCAAAGCATTTTTTATATTATATGGATTAAGATTTAAATATATAGTGTGACAATTCAAAGGGAGTAAATAGATGATAAAAGTATAAGTAAATCATAAAGTTGTCAGCAACTCACTTATCCTTTTGAAGAGCATTTATAAAAACTGCAACCAGTTCCTGTTTGAGTTCAGAGATATCATTTTCATCGACAACAGCCTCTTGCAGAATTGCCTTGTTTATCCTTAAATGTATAAAGTTAATGCAGGATATTTAGTGGAAGACGAAGCTTGTAACACCTAACCTGCACGACCGCTGAATGAAAAAAAAAAAATTCCCATATCTGAGAAACTGGACCAGACTCACACAATACGTAACAGCTCTCATCCAGTATTCAAAGAGGGTAAGAGAATTAAACAATTAATGCAGGATATTTTTATTATTTGTAAGATGCAATGCCCATCTGGCGTCCGTGAACAAAAAGAAGCAGGATGTGGAATTGAGATTTTTCTTGCTATGAATATATGGCAGACGACGGAAACTAATGAATTAGGACGGTAATTAAGTATGTTTTTGGTTGTTGGAAAAAAAAAAAAAGTATGTTTTTGGTACGGTACGGTTCTGTAAAAAAAAGGAATAAGTATACCCATTATGATGTAAATTAAAATACGAGATACATTCAATTATTTACATGCGGTTTACTAATGATTTAATAACATCGAATACTATAACATATGGAATTATCTGTTTACCTGTCTCTAACATCAGCCGCCCAAGCTTCTGCTTGATCTTTGAGTGGAGTTGTCCTTGACCTTGCCGTTTGACTGGGTGAAATTAAACTGCGGTTCTCATTGATGACAGGAAGTTTGGGGGAGCTGCCCACATCAAGCGGGAGCTCAGTTCTTGACGTCATTTTCCCCTCTCACCTGCCAAGCGACATTTTTACAACTTGAAATGAATTCTGAGAGCCAAGAATATATATATAATTATATGTACTAGCACATATATAATCGAGACAAATGTTTGAGCTGCCCCACCCAAAGAATACAAGGTGGCATAACAAAAAAACTCCAACTGCTTGACTTAATTTATTCCACACCATAGTTGCAAAAAATCGGGAGCGGTGTCCATGGGCAGGTGCGACATGTCCATGGACACCGCTCCCGATTTTTTGCAACTAGGGTGTGGAATAAATTAAGTCAAGCAGTTGTCAACTCTTCCACAGTGCTGCAATTCAAGATAAACCTCAGTCGATGCGCATCCGAAAAACCACTGCTCTAAACCTACTACTTTATAAACGTTTAATTTGATCCGCGAAAACCGTCAGCCGTCATCTTATATGATATCAAAATATGACAAAATGTTGCAATTTACGGGCCCCTGTGTCTGTGTCTGATACTATCACTGATACAATACCAAAAAAAACGAAAGGCACGTACATGAATCACGTAATGGCTAATGCGCGAGTCCTACAAACTTCTTTAATTGATTAATGAATATGAAATCATGAATACTATAGCATTGTAGCTTACATATTTACAGTTACACGTTTGTGTTTTTGCCAGTATGGACAGTTTTTCCGTTCCCCTGCCTTTGAATGTCTTTAATCCAAATCACCTTAAATCGATTTAAGGGAAATGATTATGGAAGGCAGCATCGATTATATTATTCAGACTTCAATGTTTTATTTTTAATAATAACCAACGTGTTGACAAGAATTTTTATATTTTAATATAAGTTGCAAATTTGCTTGACTAATAGATCTACATTTAGAATCTTTGTACGGAAAATCGTGGTAATTTATACATTTGTGTATGCCTAGTAGATCTCGAATCAATATTTCGTGAGTAGGCCTACAATCAAGCTGTGTCAATTTATCAATTCAAATATGACAGAATGAGGCTACTTTACAATATGATGTTCTCAGACTCAGTGCATTTTAGGGTAGGATGATAATTAGGCAACGTATGAAGTACGTCCATGGAGGACAATACGTCTTTACATTTGAATTGTTCGTTGTTAAATGTCTGGCCTTTAATTGAAATAAAAATATGAAAAAAAATAATAATTAATAGAGAATATCCGTTCCAACCAACATTATACTATAGAGACTATAGTACGTATAAAGTTTATATGCATTAACATTAATTTAAAGCTGCATTCCCAGGATTTAAGATCGAGTGGTTCTTCATGAATTACATTCATATTAGTTCCCAAACTCAATATTATCCATCTCTGTTTCAATGAAAAGTAAAATTAATGTCTAAATTCTGTGTTTTTACGATCGGGAACACACAGGGTTATGTATAATTGCCATCACCACAGTTCTGTAGATGCACTGAGTGGTCACATGTGGCGCCTCTGTGCCACATCAAGCCACATGTTTCTCTCTGTATGCCAACGAATGTTCCCTGTCAACGGCTATCTGTATGGAACAAGGCTAAGGAGGTCACACTGTTGACTAAGGAGGTCATACTGGTGACCACCAGTATGAGAGGACGAGTATATCTTCTCAAATATTAAACTCCAACCTTAAGAAAGAAACCTTAACGATTGGGATAAGGTGGGGCAGTGTACTAGTTAGCTTAACAAGTGAAAACTGAGATTTGTATAGAAATTAGCTGGGAATGCAGCTTTAAGGAGAGCAACATATTTCCGACATATGTCTTTTTCATATATCATGTCTTAAAAGTTTTTCTCTCCTTCTGCATAGCCTTAGCCTAGGTCTAGATCAATTTGGGCAAAATTTATGATTTAAAAATCTATTTTAAAGGGGTCATTTAAAGCCCCACTGGCACTGGCACTGCATACGGATATATTTACGGGAATACAAAAATAGATAATTGAGTGTATATGTCAGTTAAATTCCCATAAACCGGATGTATTCCACAGCCGAACCTATGATCTGAATGTTTGTAAAGTGGAACTTTGAAGTGCTAAAAGTAAACTATTTCATGCGCCATGCCGCATAGCCATAGCCTGCATAGCCATAGGCCTACATTATATCAATATATGCCCATGTTTACCTTTTCAACAGAGGAAGTTGACTTGGTCAAGGCGTAATTCGGTAGTCTTTGATTTGATATTGGAACCGGTGTCATCAATTATAACTCCATAAATAAATCTCAGCATTGATGTTCAACAGCAAGATAGTATCAAATGACTAACCTTTGGCTTTTCTTTCGGAAAATACACTTTTAACAGTTCCTTAAATCCTAGTAAACCACGAAAGCGTCATGTTGCCAGGACGCCATGACACATTTCCTCGGAGTTAAATCTAAAACTAGGTCAAAGATAAATGTTGTTTCTTTGACAATTGTTTTAGATTA
This sequence comes from Sthenelais limicola, assembly GCA_942159475.1. NCBI lineage: Eukaryota > Metazoa > Annelida > Polychaeta > Phyllodocida > Sigalionidae > Sthenelais > Sthenelais limicola. Next base: position 115,118,395 of record OW804096.1, read on the forward strand.
GGTTCTATAAGCATTCTTTTTATCATAAATGTATGATTACTAACGTGTTATTACTAAAACTGTTTTTGTATATTCATATAAAAAAAATATGTTATTGTCTAATCCAAGAGTGAATACTTTTGGCTGCGGGTGTGAAAGCGCCATCCGTTCAAAACAAACGAGGGCGCCGTGCGTTGTGAAGAGACATTTTTCGAGGGAAACGCGTGAGGATATCGTTTGAACATTGTTAAAAGTACGTATATTTAACCCTCTTGATATATTCTAATACCTAGGGAGCGAAAGTATCTTTAAAAGAAAATAAATAACTCATTTACTTCCCCTAGCATAGCCTATAAGGTTTGGTTCTTTGGATGTGTATTGCTCTGTCAGCCTGCCAGTGGCAGTGCTATTGTATGTATTGACAAGTCTCGACAAGTAACGCCTCCAAATGTAATGGGCGGGGATGCGATGTTCAGTGCATTTGCTGGCAGACATCTGTCAAAGACCAATACACAAACTCTTTCTTTCACAAATTGACTCTGAATTTAGAATACCTGTGCTTTATGATATTATATAGCCAAGTAATTTATAGCCTAGATTGCACCGCCACCTCTGTCCTCTACCCGAGCGTACGCGACATCATTAAAATAAAAAAAAACCTGCCAAAAAACCTGCCAATGGCCTAGTCTCTAGACCAGCCAGTACCTTCATATATTCATATATTCATTACAGAGTGGACCCAGGGGTGGATATTCAACATAATTATAGCCTAGTTAGCAAGGTCGTCACATTATACTTTAGCCTATGATATAGGCTAAAGTATAAACTAAAGCTATAACATAGGCTATGTTATGGCCTCGACTTCCCGCTCGGGATAAGTCAGGGAGAAGTCGGGGATGATACCCTGTCTAATTATACTTCATTTGATTTGATTTTTTTTATTTCTTTTGAACAGGTACATCTCCTGGTTTTCACCATATTTTCTTCAGTAGCCTGATTACAATTACCTTCAGTTATAATTGTATTACTATATACATAATACAGTGGTATTTACATTAGATTCTCGTTTACTTTCATATAGTATAAGTATGGGTTTCAATATAATGAATAGTATTTATACAGATCATCAACAATATTAACAAAAATACAACTTTACAGGGATTCTCCAACTACGTCTGATTACTTGTCATACTTGCGATACTGCAGTGTCCATGACATGGCCATGCCGTCTAAATCTGTTTTAATATTATGATAAATTATAGGCTTATTTGCATCACCCATGACCATGTCATGTGATTGTCATTTTCTGCATGACCAGTCCATGATGATTAGGCCTAAGTGTTTCTAGTAGATGTGTCTAGTATTCAGGATAAAACCAGGAGAGATTTTCTTTACTGTATAGAAGTGTTGTACAATGTTTGCTAGATATGTTCCATTCTATATATGTAATATAATTGTGTCGAGACATTCTCCACTATTTGGAAGTGTTATAGTTGATGTACAATGAAAATGAGCTTCGGGAGTCAATATTTAGTTATATTAGGTAAAAATAGAAAACTTTAAGTCAAGACGGGGAGTCCCGGGCTCCTCATCTCCCGGACCTATGTGGAAATGAGGTCCCGTAGCCCGCCAGAAGAGGAGAAAAGATGAGGAGTCATGAGCCCTAATTAAGTACTGGCCTTGTTGTCCACTGGAGTTTCTTGACATACTAGACCCATGTATTCAGGAAATCTGTGTCTGGGAGGTGTGTACTTGTACTGTAGACAGTGTCGTCTGTACTAGTAGTCTGTACGGATATCCCTTAATGTATTTATTCTGCAAGAATCAAACCTGTATTGCTAACTGATACAGGTATTAGTTAATGATCTCCTATACTATAGCAATAGTATAATATTAATACTAATTGCTCTGAAAATAATAACTCTTAAATTCCCTCGCATAGTATGGGAGGGAAAAGAGAGAGTTATACTAGATCATACGGTTCAAATCTATCTAGATGTGTTTATCTCACTTTATTTTCAAAAGTGACGAAAAGATTTCTCACCTAGTGAAGTGATGTTTTTAGCGCTAAATGGATAAGCAACCCAGCGTTATCATCGAAAAAATTCGCGTATAAAAACCGCGAACTTATCGCCCAGACACATTCCTCCAATCAAGTAGTCGCGAGATACATTAAACTGAAAAAGCCACAACCCCGTGTCGCTATATAATAAGAGAACCTCGTCAAGATTCAACAGTTGAACATCTGTAATCAGAAGAGTTGGTCTATATACACTCATCTCCTTGAATTACGAGTTCGTCATTTCATGTGCTGTATTTCCTCGTTGGGTACAGTATGACTATCACCGAGCTATGCTTACTTGATGATGAATCTGAAGTGTCATTTTGCTCTGGGATTGAAAATGGCCGGAGAGCTGTGCATTTCAATATTGTTGATTCTCCTGGATTACAATTTCACGGCGGTTAGTAATACAATTCGGTTCCTTATCTATTGTAATCTGAATAGTCACGGAATCCTCGGAACACGCTTCTGGTATTTTACCCTTAGCTACCCTTCAGTCTAAATCTGTGATATTTCGATTGATTTCCATGATTTTTTTTATTCACTGACCCGAGTAATTCATGGTCCGTGTTTAAATGCGTACATACACTGTATAATTATAATTGTATGTTACAACTTTAGACGTAAACGCCCACCTTAAATAACTTTTATTGATACATTTTATTTACACTGTATAATTATAATTGTATGTTACAACTTTAGACGTAAACGCCCACCTTAAATAACTTTTATTGATACATTGTATTTGTTCATATCAATTCACATTTTGCTTCTCGCCTATCCCATGCACTAGTGGTGGAAATATTCTGACTAGTGCACATAGGCAGCTCCTTATATTTCTAACCCAGCCTTTGGCCTGATATCACACTAGAACTTCACAAAAATATTTATCAAGTACCTAGCCTGTCTAGAAATCGCGTTCCATTCACACACACACACACACAAACAAATAGAATAGATTTTTATTTTCGATAATGATTTAAAATTCTATGATCGGCAAATATTCTGAATGTAATTAATAGGCTTTATATTCTATCCATTTTCTACTGACAATTTAGGAGAAGTCTAATAACTTATTTTTATATATAATATTTTAATCATTTTCTAGGCAATATGAGTGCAAGGCCACGCCCAGTCACAGCCACGGTGAACCCTCCACTCACTAGCACCCCTCTACATGGACCTCGCACCTTCCTTTCGTCAGATGGATCTACGGAATCCCTGATATCTGTGCTAGATCATGATAGTTATGTGAGTCCATTTCCCAGTGAAGACGAGGAGGGACCTGCTAAGGAATCTGTGCCCGAACCTGAAAAGCATAAGTAAGTTTTATACAGTTTGTTTCTCTTCGTGGGACATGTTTATTCGTTTTTTCTTGGTCTACGATATTTGTTCTATGAAAAACTTTTAGTACATGTGGCATGATGCAAGCTTCAAATATACAATGGAACCTCTTGTTGTCTCATAGCGAAGTGGTCTCATTAGCTTTAGAGGCTATAGTCTATTAAGAGGAAAACAATTCGGGACTGAAAGAAAGTGGGTCGTAATAGAGGGTTGGTCTCTAAAAAGAGGTAGTACTTATGCGAGGTTCCACTGTATATGCCAAGGTTGCGTTATTGTCAGTGTCGTATATAATTTTACATATTTTCCTGCTCGCATTCACACATAGACAAATATTTTCATAGATATGAAGGATTTGTTAAAATACATATGGTCATTGCAGTTTGGGCTGTAATTTTTGTTATATCCGATTCAATCATTCCTGAATCTAAGGGTCTTAACATTTATTTATTTGATTTTAGTACCCGCGTTCAACGACCCCAGAAGAAAAGAGAGCCAATCCCACGTGTACAGATCAATGGGGGCCGGAAAACATCGACACTAACAGACCGGGAACAGAAGCAGTTGACAGATTGGGAACAATGGCTCATTCGCAAAGCTAAAGAAATGCGCCTCCAGGAGGAGAAAAAGAGGCAAGAGACAGAGACAGAGAAAGAAAAGGAAAGAAGGTTGCAAGAGGACAAGGCAGATGCTGACAAACGGAGAGCAGAGAGGGCAGAAGAATATTTGCGTAAAAAAGAATACAAAGAGAAGCTCCGGCAAAGTAGGGCAAAACAAAGAGAAATGACTAAACAAGAATTAGAGGCCGCTGCCAAGAAGGACGTTGAAGAAAGGGCCAAGCAAAAAGTAGAAGAATGGACCCGGCAAAAGAATGAGGAAGAGAAAAAGCGTAAACAAAAAGAAAAAGAGAAGAAGGAAAAGGAAGAGAAGTTAGCGGCCGACCAGAAAGCAAAAAGTGAAGAAAAAGTGAAGAATTGGTTCAACGAAGTCAAAAAACGACCGAGGAGCGCGCCTAGAAGTTATGGATATTCGCAAGGAAAACTAACTGGTAAGTAACGCTATGGATAATGGCATAATCGCTAATTGTGCCGCGCATATATAACTTATGAAATAGTATGCAATTAAGGTTTATATTTATGTTCATTTATTATACGCTTTGCCTTTCATAGATCCACTTGATTCAGTTATTAAATTACTTTTATTTTTCAATTATTAAATTACTTTTAATTTAATGATATTAGTACCAGCACATTTTATACATCCACTGATTCGCTGTTTTCCTTTGTAGGTTACTATGATCGGAGTGCTTATCCCGAGCCTGCGTTTTACAACCCGATTCCTTGGCAACCCATTCCCGTTCCAAATCAAAGCACCGAGAAGAAGCGAGTTAAAAAAACGACAAAAAAACGATTTAATCCAAACAAATATCTCTGATCTGTGTTTAGTCATTCATTTTCGTGAACTTAAAATGATCTGATATGCTTCTTCGAATCAGTTAGTCCATATATTGATATTATTTTTCAAATCTAGTGAAATCTCGCGAGTATTATTTTTAAGATAGCATACCCGTCCAAACCTATACTATAGGTCTACAAGTTACATATTACTCAACTATACGCGTCTTATGTTCGCCTATCTTTGAATTTCTTTCGTTTTCCCAGGTAACCTTGAATTCGGAATTCAAACATGACTTTCGTTGTATCATTTATTATAAACTATGGTAGTAATGTCTGATAGGGCGCTGATATTTTCGGGTTTATTATAAAGGTGGGAAACTATCGTTTGTTAAAGACCTCGTTTTGATGGTAGTGGTCGCGTGTGTTCATATTTCACAAACTGTAAATGTTCTGTACATTATGTTTGATAAAGCTATTGTGATAAGTATTGTAAATAAAGAATATAACTTATGATAATCGGTTTGTTTTTCTCTTGCTTTTGGTCCCATCAAAACCGTTTGGACTGCTTAATCATGCGTGTAGCTATGCATGTGTTGATGTCTGGGGAGCAGGGGCATCACATGAATTAATGTCAATCGAATGATCAGGGAACTATTAAATATAATTAAGAGCTGTGTTGATATTCCATTAATACACGTCAATTGATTGAATAGGATAATCACATTAAACCCAGAGAAGACATTAACACATGTCCTCGGTATGGTGGAGTTGGGAGGGTAATGTCACATTCTACCCACCAGTATTACCTTGCAACCATTCCCAATAACGTAAATGCGAGAACTGGATAAGTAACTTAACTTCGGACTTTAAAAAACTCGTGAATGCACATACCGCTTTTCTTAGACCCTCTTAACGCATGCAATCTAATTAATATGGCCTACGTTCATCCAATGCCATGCGAGTATTTAATCGCATTACAGTATTCTTGATTTGGGGAAATACAGAGGCAAAACAATTGTTCACTGTTTCAACTGAAAAGTTTATTTTGAAAGCATATATCACAACTCGTGGACTCATCTTTTTTAATATCATACACTGGAATCGGAATGAAGAGGACAATGACTGAAGACTGGAAACTGGTTTTCATTATATAAATACATCGGAGATCATTATTCAATAAACCCTTTAACGAGACAAATAATATTGCCAGAGGAGATTTCGCCAGGAAGATACAAATGTAATGGTTACGGACAGCTTAGGAAAAAATAGAATTACAATATACCCATGTATTATTGAAAGGTAGAGAATAAGAGTAAGAGAAAGATTAGATTAATTAGATGTAGAAAAAAATGCAGCCAGGAAATATAGAAAGACGAAGACCAGCTCGTTCTCTATCGAAGTTATTTTGAACATTTTCCTAATCATAATTACCATATTAGAAAAAACTACACGTGATTTGAGCTAATACGTCATAACACAAGACATCACTAAGCGTAGTTATAACTACGTATAGTAAACATCACATCAAAAAATAGCATTAATCCCTGTGAATTTCGTTGACATAATTGCAGGTATCCACTAGTAATATACAGAGGATTACTTGCCAAGTAACTATGTACATACATGCCACTTGGGCGACAAAATCTTCCCGGTGGTAAAAACTATTATGTACATTTTATTCACATAGGCTGCGAATAATTTACATTGATATCTGCTGTTAGATATCATTAAATTCAGGACAGGACTTGTAGCAGTGACACGAATATTGCATGAGTGACTAACATCAGCTAGGTAAAATGAAAGCAATACTGTAAACATTAATCATAATTTAAGAAATAAATAATAAGTAGAATAACATTGCATGAATTAGAACGATTGAATAATTAAGCATCGGCTATAATCAAACTTTCAGTGTACACACCGGATCGACCTATGTAAATTAAATAACTCACTGATGACCTAACTATTTTGCTAGGTACATAATATTGCCAATATAATGCAAGGAAATGATACAAGTTTGTTCTACAAGATATTAGAGTTAAGAGTTAAATCGCCAAATTTCAACTAAAAATTGAGATCGCAAAGTTGGTCCACGACGAGTTTCCTCGACGTCATTAAAACAATACAGGAATCTTAGAACGAAAAATTCTAGGCAACCGGTTCATATATACCTATCCATAAAATTGAAAAGTCTATCGAATATGGGGACGATTATGCACTCCCAATTTTCTTGTCCCAACTAATGGAAAAATTGTTACCTATATCTATTTAGGTCAATGGGTATAATACCTTAATATGCTAATCAAAACATCAAAATCATGTCATTTTATAGGATGTAAACTATTCACATCACTTTGCTTGTTGGTTCCATTTATTTTTTTAGCTCTTTCCGTTGTTGAATAAAACCGGGTCCAAACACGTTGTTTCTAGTCATACATAGAGCAATTGACAAAACACTCAACCTGAGAGATGAAAGTGTGAAGAAAAATATTAACTTCTTCAAAGACATAGAGGGTCGAAGGGAATTTTTCACTTAAATGCCACAAGGCTGGGTTTTGGTATATAATATATCTTATACGTACGGGAAAATAGGTCTCCTTTATTCTGATATTTTCATTTCCTTAAAGTTGGACTTTCATTGGGACAGACTAACAGATAAAACGGATCGGAGGTGTGGCAGGAAACATGCATGGATGGGAGAAGGTTGTGTCCATTATGAAAACATAACAGATAATACAGGTTCACTATGATATGAATGTCACTGACACGGAATCATATTTTCTAAGGTCTAGGGAAGATCTGTCTCATTCGCTGGCTGTTTCCGCAGAGAAATTTGCTGATTGATAAGCGATGATACCAGTCTTTCTCCGATAGAAGATTACAATGATGGCTAATAGTAATACGATTATAATTATCACGGCTATGGCGACGATTATAGGTGTACCTGCAAGAAATAATTTTAACACTGGAGTCAATTGCCAAAGAAATCAAAAGTAGACAAAAATTTGATTCGCATCAAAATTCAAAGAGAGGCGAGTTATTGCAAATGTAGGTTTACATTATTCTCAAGACAAAAATAGCGCACTATTTCTTGTTGACAATTGAGACATAATTAGATAATTTAATCATTCCCTTATCATTACCGACATGAGATAATACTTTATTTGGATCTCATCGTACAAAATGGTAGCTCTGGGAGGCAAAATTCTCCCAATGATCCTTACAATGTACAAATAGTTGATTATGAAACCTAAAAGCCAGGGAAGTTTTTTATAATTTCTTAAAGCGCTAAATACTCGTACAGAAGCAGTTCCACGTGTACCTTTGATTTAGGTTTGTGTTCTAAGACGAAGATTATCACATTCTTAACAATAAAAGATTTAAAACAAAGCTTCAGATCAGAACCTCGGAGAATCATATATATGCAATATCGGTGCGGAGCGGGAAATATGCCCATACATTAATAAGAAAGGAACTGAGGTACTGAGAAAATACGAAGAACTCGAGGTGCCAGGAACTCGAATTCAAGCCATCAGGGATTACTTAAATCTGATCTTAACTAATCTTTCGTTGTAGTCTGGGCCGAAAATTTGGATATGTTTGAAAAAAGTACTACGGTAATTGCCAAAGTATCAGAACTTAAGCAACTTCTATGAAAGAGCTTTTGGGTGTATACTCGTGTAATAGGAATTCACTCCAGTATGGTTGCGTTAATTATCTGCATTTGATATGATATTATTAACTAACATCATCAGTCCGATATGTTACAATATACACTAATTCAATTTAATATAAATGTGCACATGTGTTGGCAATGTCAGTCATTAGTTGACAGTGAAGAACTTATCGTGGAAGGAAAAGGCATGGTTTACGCATTAAACCTTATATTGGTTCAAAGGGTGTGAACACTTATGGTAAATAAGCCCCACGTAGATCCAGATTACATACTCTTATCATGTCCCACAAGTTGGGAGACTCTAAAAGACAAGTCGGAAATATCAGAAATATATTATAAAAGTATTTATCTATGGAGTGTAATATGTAACAAAATAGTTAGTCAAAAATAGAAATAAAAATACACTACTGGCTTTTTAAATTATATGATTCTATTCTCAATATCAGGCAGTTTTGATTGTGCTATTAAAAGGATTAGTGTACGGTAAGTCAGAAAGTAACACTAAGGTACCGGACTTACTTGAAAAATGTGTCTCATGAGGCGTCTCGTTGGCACATTCTTTGAACCAGTCGCCCTTGTATAACATAGGTTGAACGACTTCTAGGAATTTGTCTAAATCACAATCTTCATCACATCCTGAAACATTATTACACAAATAATCTTCAGACTGAATCAATTAATTCGTGGTTAGGGAATATAGTCAGCGTGAAATAATAGATTACGTTATAACAGAAATGTATAAAGGAACAAGGTAATGGGAGGTCCTCACAGCTTGCGATGTTTATTTGATTAATTTAATCAGAGCCGCATATAAAATAGCTCTCATTGAATTAATTGTATGATAACCAGGATGATGTGTACACATCCATAGCCGGTCTTGGATTATTTCCTGAGCTAGTAGAATGACATTTAATGTTGAGGGGAATTTAATGTTAGGGCGGAACCCCGCCGGCCAAAGCCCCTGGCAGAACCCATCTAGGGCAAAACCCCGCAAAGAATGAATACACTATACAAAATTTAACCCTTAACCCTAGTGGGGTTTTGCTCTAGATGGTTCTGCCCAGTGGGGTTCTGACCAGGGGTTATGCTCGGCGAGGTTTTGTCCAATCAATCTTTAACGTCAAGGTGGAAAAGACATCCATAGCCAAGAGCTGTAGAGATGCCCTTGGTGTGAGGCGGGAAGAAGCCGCCACCCCAGTGGATGACCCCTGCCATGGAGGATCGTTCTCCGAGCTCCATACAAGCTTGCCGGCTGAGAAGAAAAATATAAATACCTAAATTCAAAAAATTTATTACCTCTAATACTGAGTGGTACTGGTGCTGAGGAGGCGTTCTCTAAAGAATCGTTTTTATAGAGTAACCTCACAAAATGTCCATGGTCAGGTCTCTCGTGAAGTTCAAACATAAGAGCTGAAGAATACGGTGGGATCTTGTCATCCCATGTGTTAAGGGCTATGAGAAGTACGGATAAAGTTGTATCGTGCTGGAAAAAGAGGAACAAATGTATATTGGCACAGATCAATGACAGCTTTGTGAATTAATCGAACAAATTCATAGGACACTCTCCCGCTTTCACCTCTCCCCTCTAGAACTGCCATGTATTTGGAAGAATGTATACTTATCATATACCGCATCATCATTTATACACTCATATATATCTTATTACCTAGTAGTAGTAGTAATGAAGTAACATCTCTATCAAATGGAATTTAATGTACAGTTAAACTTATCTAAAAACGACTTTTGTATTATGTAAATTGATCATGACAGGTTACCATGAAAACGCTCGAATGTGAGCGATGTGTTAATCTGCATTCTGTCATTTATGAATAAAATTCTTTAAAGAAAAGAGCGGAAACAAAAGGAAGCATGGAACCTCGCCCTGTCAGGTATGTCATAAATCAAAATGGACCATCACAGATAAGGTAGACTAGTAATTAAAAAATAAAAAATAAAAAATAAACCCCGAAAGTCTGTCTAGGGTTATAGAGACGCAATATTCTTTTTAGTGTTGATAGTGGAATTTATGTTATATGTATTTTATAGGGCACAAAAAAATCTTCCTGTTTGATGAACTGAGGTGTAAATAAGGAGGTTAGAACGACAACATCATGTACAAGAGGTAACTGCTATGATTACATGTAATGATAAAGTAAGTGAGCATCGCTCCACCAGGTGGTGACATATTGTATAGCTCTTAGAGTACAACGATGCTAGAAGGAATATAGAACTAATTATGCTCAAATCTACTGTTAAAGTAAGCATTGTATCTTATCACAGCATGTGAAAATTCTGTCAATATTTTTTTTTTAAAGAAAAGAAGGGGGATCTTGGGCAAAAAATGAGTCCAAGGTAGGCAAGGCCTCGGTGCCACTAAATTCAGTTACTTACCGCGGAATACATGAACATCTTCTGAGGGGTTTCCAGTTTACCGGCTACCTTGGCTTGTATCCCGTCACAAATCTCACTCAGCAGAACACCTGAAGCACAATAAGTTTTCGAATTTATAGGATATTACACAGTGAACGTTTGTCTGAAGACGAAAAAGAAATGAAGATCTATGATCTTTTACTTAAGTATTGCAGTGCAGACATTACCAAATATTTCTAAACATTGTCCCAGACAAAAAATATTGATGTATAACTTATAGACCAAATAACTTATACATTATCCCAAAATGTGAATAAATATTCCCCAGTTAGCAATGATACCTACCTCCTCTCAGCCTCTGCATTTCAGGAGTATAAAACCACAATTTTGTTTGAAAGGCTTTTAAGTCAAGGAGTCTCTCATACACATCATCAGTAACCCAAGGTGGCATTTCTAAACTATGCATTTTCTATAAGGGAAAGAAGAAAAGGAGAGTTATCATACAAAACGAGGAAAAGTCGGAATTCCATTAGTTTTAAAGTGGCCCAAGGCACTAGGATGCGCAAATGGAAGCAGGCTGTCTGCTGCGGTGGGCTTTTTGGACAATCAATCATATAAATAGTGACATTTACCTAAATCGGTCGGAACAGAATTCAGGAAAGTTTGATATTAAGTTGGTGACCTCCAAAGAATAAGTTTGACATTAGGTATTTCTGAATGTCAAGGTAGCATACGTTACCTCGCAATACAGTGGCCCTGGTACGGTTTCCATTATTTCATATAGGGTGGCGTTAGGTATTCCCGCATTTTGACGAACCATATTTAGGAAATCCTAAAGTAAGATTAGAATATGGTTAACCAGATATAAGAGTGAAGAGCGCACTTGTTTCTGTCACATAAATTATCTGTAGAATTTATGATTAAGCAAAGCAAATTCGTAAACAGCATAATGTATAGGCCACAATACTAATCATTTAGAAAGGATTAAGATTAAATAATTGTTTGATTTAAGGTATAATTAAGAACTAATTAAGAAAAACACATCACAATATATAGGAGTAAAATAAAACCGTTGCAATTACTTTCAATCATTTTACCATTTATATCGTACATGGTTTTAGATACAAAAGACGGATTAGTTCGCAGCAGATTAAAAAAGCAAAGGACGATGGAAACTGAATAATCGTGTGTGCATGCTCCTTACCTGCTCATCAACCCCAAAAGTCGCCTTTACTTTCAATAACTAATCTAAATATGCAAGTGAAGGTAATTTACACCATAAGTTGAGCTATAAGCGGATCATAAGAAAATATCTAACTAAAAGAGCCGCATTAATATTATATAAAACTACTGTGGTGCCTCTCATTGATATACAGTTCCAATGTCTAAAGACCAAAGATCTAATACAATTTATAAGTTTTGATATTTAATTGTTTAAGGAGCAATGCAAATGTATTGTAATTATCCGTCATTATTTATAGGTATTAAAGAATATCTCATTCCACCATATCTAACAAACACTGTATTTTTTTTTATTAAACTAACCTCAAATTGATGTAGCTCCAGGATCGGGGTGAAAAGAAAGTAATTTATGCCTGAACCCCTAAAACGGAACTGCCACTCAAATTGTTATTCCCTGGTTGAATAAAATATTTTTTTAAAAAAACAGAAAGATTTCTACATGATGTAGTCATTGAGACTTGGTAAAGCTAAAGACACTTTTACTTCACTACCAATCCAAAGCCTCCACCCTATATTACAGATTGCATAGATCTTAAAAGATGAAAATCGTCCTAGTACAGTTGGCAGAACAAAAATATTTAAGGACGTCAGACAAGAAAAGAGATTAGTCCAATTCTATAACGGTAAAAAATATCGTCCCTAATTATCCAGTGCATCGTCATACTTGACCGACCAAACCCCCAAAGAAACACGCCTTGTTTTCCTTCCCTTAGTCAACCACTGCCACAATAAACTGCATTTAAGGTGTGGCAGCACTTGCGAAATTTAAGTACTAATACATCCATCTTAATTTTCTATTATTGAAGCTAATACATATCGCCCATTTAGTGTATGCCGTTTCCAGGGTGTGTACATATTTTTCAAATGATAGTATGAGAAAGGTTTCCCACGAAGAAACACACCTTGTTTTCCTTCTCATAGTCAATCACTTCTGGGCTATTATAAACTGCATCAAGTAATTGGTCTCCATACTTGCAAGGTGTAGCAGCGCTTGCGAGCTATCAAAAGATGTTTAAGTAAATATCTTAATTTTCTAATATTCAAGTTAATATATATGCCCCATTTAGTGTATGCCGCGAAGAGACGCTTCCATGGTGTGTACATATATTTCAAATGTTAGTATGCAACAGGTTTTACCATTAAATGCAGTAAAGTGCATAATTCAAACCTCCATCAATTCATGCGGTTGCACACAAAGCCAAATTCTCAGGCTGGTATAAAAAGAATTATTTGCCGAAGTTAGTAGGGTCTAGATCTGTTATGTTAACCCCTAAAAAGAAAGCATAAGCAATGAGATCAAATTATCCTCCCATAAAAGATTAATGAAACAATGTGACGCCAAGCTAGGGACATGAACGGCTTTTGAGCTATACCTTGTTCGTTGCCTCGTATTTGAACACTTCAAACGATGTATATGCTCGCGTCACCAACGCATCCACTTTTGGACATGTCAAGCCCGTCTCCAACAACTTATTAACAAGAAAAGAATTAAAAAAACTATATAAAAGCTATCACAATAGACGAAACCTCTCTGTACTTTACCTCCTATATCCTCTTACAATCCTGTGGATGACGTACGAATTCGATGTTTTATGTCTAAAGGAATTGAACTTAGGCTTACTTGGTGCAGTCTATTGACTGTAGGTGAACTAAACACGTGTTTCCATTAAGAGGCAGGTTTACTTTATTATTTGAGCATAACATTTGTGGCACCGGGAACATCTTATGTTTGCGTTTGAAGCCCGAAGAAGGTAAATTACTTCTCGTAAGGACGAATATACAAAATGTACGTCCTTATAATTTGCCAATGTTATCCCGAATGTCCAGGAAAACACAAGCAATAAAGGTGTTGGCCTAAGATACGTATAAATATCGCCATAGGTTACTCTTCGATTTTCTTACCTGTAACAGGCTGATCCAACTAGTGCTGTTTTAAATAAAAGTGCTTCGAAACTTCACATAAATGAAACAATCTTTTTTTATTTTTACAAAATGAGTCCATGAGAACTACAAAGTAAATGACTCTTCATGTTTTTACTATACCTTATTTTCTAACTCGTATTCTTTTACTTCTGGAGAATTAAATGCTTCGTTCATCATCGGGTTGTATTTTTCGCACGGGACTCCCACACGTAAGAGCTAAATTATGCAACCATTACCAATGTGAAGGATATATTTCATGAAATTTCAACAGGGTTCTAGCAACTAAACACCATATATGGCATTTGCAAAATGTGATATACCAGTACGTATACATTGATAATGAGGTCACAGTTAATAACTATAAATTTTCATGAAAGTGCTAAAGATACAAATCATTGTAATACGAAATTATTTCGTTACGTACTAATACAATATCAATACTAATTAGAGTGTATAATATAAAATACATAAGAATATTATTGTTTGTTATTAAGATATTGGTAAATGGAAGGGATTTTATTATCGCTGTAACAAATCATAAACGTTCCTAAGAATGGATGCATAATATAGGCTTACATTGTCCTGGTCGTACGGTATGGTGTGGACCGGTATTGGTTGCCATGCCAGGTCTTGATTCCATACTTGAGACCCCACGGGAGGATAGAGACCAGCAAGATTTGTATAAGCACTCATCAATGTTCTGTCCTTATCCGTAGACCTTACATAAATCTGAAATACATTAACAACAAAATATGTTTTGAGGATAAGGATAAAATTACCTTGTCTGACCCCGTTTTAAGATTGATGATTTGTTTTAATAAAGCACAAACTTATATCATTATGGCGGCATAGAAATAGAAATGGAAGGAATATTTCAATAGAGAAGAAGATATGTACTCGTTATTACTGGTATTGAGGCGGTCATTTAGACTTTTATAACGACTACGAGAGATTTTTAGCGCGTATTGGGGTTTGAGCTCTCTATGGCAAAAACTCTGATACACCTAGAGTAACCTAAATATACAAGTGAAAGTCCCAAGTTAACAGAGCTGAGGTTGGACAACATCATATCGGATCAGATTGTCATTAAATGGCGTTTCGCATTCTTAATAACTAAGCACCACAGAAGGACATTCATAAAACGAATACTTACCTCCTGCCTAATATAAGTTTCATTCAGGAATCCATTATACCAATCACGGAAAGCTTTTCCAAGATGATACTGCTGCATCATACCCTTCTACAAATACACAATGTCCACATTAGCAAAATCTGGACAAAAGAAGACTCATTTAACTGTACTTACAAGTATGGGAAGTCTTAGTCGACCTTCTAGACAGAGAAATAAAAATTGGGATTGTATGCATTGCATTTCATTTTACAAACCTAGGACTTGATACTTTTTAAGATTGATGGGTTAAGTTTGAATGGAGTTGGAAATTATACGGACCTCAAATATTGGAAAAAGTTATCAATTAACATGATCGGGGTTCACAAGACTACTACTATGTTGCATACTACTCGTGTTGCAAAAAAGTTTGCGTATAATACAAAAAAGACTCAAATATTTTAAATCATATTCGCAACACCAGGGAAATTGAGCAACTGTATTACTATATATCTCGATGGCCTGACTCTGACATTGTTGAATAATTAAGGCACAATAAGATGAGGGAAAGTATCCATGTACGGTACCTGTGTCAACTGGCCAAAACCTTGAGGCCAGGAATTCTCCTGATGTTTGTCTGAAGGGAAAGTACGAGTCGGGCTACGATCTCCATGACGGTATATCTAAACAGAGGGAAAAGATGACAAACAGGAAATTTCACAAAGGGCATATTGTCGAACCCCACGAAAATGAGGCAACTTGTCATTTTGGTGTTGTTCTCCGATTTCTTAGATATCTTGTGGATAGATGAGGTACATGCCATAGATTACAAATTTGAAAGGAAAATTCTTAATTTTGAAAATCCACAACACAGTGCACATTCTCTTAATTTGACTCCTCTAAATGTTAGTTCCGAACGACATGAACAAAACCACTGTTGTAATTATTTCCTTTATAGCATGAACGCAAACTATCCTTTATCATCCTTTTCCATTTACCTCATGCCTTCAAGAGATTCTGCAACTAAAATGAATATATTTATGTGTGAGAGTACCACAATCCTCCTCTCCCCCAACCTTATCCCTTTTCTGATGCCTTTCATTGGCCCCATGCCAATGTTGTGGATGAACATATATGCATCCTGTCAAATTGTATACAACAACACCAGATTTGTGTAATCCTGGTACTGCTTTGCTGTTATAAAAACGGTGCAATACGCCACTTGGGTTGCGCTCATTTACTTACTCACCATGACTGTTTTGATTGCACAAACCTTTTACAGATAATTGGCCGTTTTAGAGGTTTAAAATTATTCTATTTAAAAAAGATTGGAGCAAATGGTAGCGAGTGTCCATCCACGTCTAACCCCGCAAAAAGCTTAAAGATTACTACAGCAGAACACCTTATTTTAAGGCGAGGAAATTGGACAGAGTTTTAGTGGATTAAAGGATCAGAACTCATAATAAAATGGAGAAACATCGGTATTGCACATAAGCCATTAGATCTCCTGCTGAAAGATCTCCTCTGTTTCTCCTAATAAATCTCAAGATATTTTGTTGATTGACTTAGCTTACCGAGATTAAAGTTCAAAAAGATCATCAAGACTCTTTTCTTTAGGATTAAACAAGTAGGCATAGGCATCAGCTTACATTTATCCTAAAATGATGTTCATCCTCTCAATTATGCAGGTAGTCTATGCGCCATACCTGGTTTCATGCAGCTATTATATAACCCGCATGGCTATAAGTGCGCCGCTATGACCTCGCATATGTATTAAGGAGCATTTAACAATACACATTTTCAGCTCTTTGATTATACACTAACAGACTGAATTATCGACTGTAAACTAATAGAAGTACATTTATATGTATGGAAGGCTTTTGCATGTCTGTGATCAAGATTAGAGTGAGTGATATCAGACAATGCACTCAGTCAATGTTATGAGGTTATAACCGCACTATATTATACATATACATGTGCCCCTTACATTCTGGCCATACCAGACCATCTCATGTTATCTAACATTATGTTAATTAGGTATGTGAATTGCCTTCTTAAATGTATAGAAATACGGTATATGTTACATGAAATTGTCAAAACAAAGCCTTCCAGGAGTGTTTTTTTAACAATGACCCCTAGTTTCCATCATCAATTAAAACGTCATGCAGTAACCAGTTACCTCATACTCAGTTTATATCCAAGACTAACCTGTACCAGCAGCCTACATATTTGATTTTAACTTCTGTGCCGTATGAGGCTATGTTTTGTATCGAACGGGGATACACAGACTTAAATTATGATTAGGTAGCAAACACACCAAGTTATACAACAGAAAACTTTGAGCATTAAACATTTAGTTTATATGTAATTTACAAACCTACTATTATAATGAATACGTTGTTTTTTTATCAGAGACAATATTATACAGAACAAAATAATTGTCGTGATTAAAATAGTTCCGATTATTCTGAATTATTCAATTCAATTCAATTCACAGGCATTTTAGGTAGATTTTAGGCCAAACCCGAAATAACATATTGTAAAGCTGATTTTTGGATATATGATGCGGGACACATGGGGGAACATTCCCTGAAAAGTCCCTACCTAGGGACTGTGTGCTTTTTGAGATTTTGCGTCATTTTCCACAAAATAGCATTGGTCTCTATGGGAAAAAGCACCGGGCTCAGTCCATTATTGCCAACATTAAGAATATTTAGCATTGTTATTTGCAGGGAATATAACATGTATAAAATATACTGTACAGGTTGGGGTATCATAGTAGGCCTAAACGTTGGGAGGCCATAACATATGTATGTATTTTGTTAGATCTAAAGCTTAGAAAGTATTTAAAACCAACTTGGCGGTATACTTTACTGGATTAAATGTCCCTACTCAAAAGCTATGTATAGAAATAATGAAGATGCTGCGTGCACTCATGTAAATATTATTTATTTGTAGGCCTATAGAGCATTTGTAAACCTCTTCTCATCAGCTTTTTCGTTCTGTATGCCAATATCATATATATATATATAGGCCTATGTGGGCTCAAGAGGCGAAGCCTCTTGCCATTACATAAACTGAATCAGGACTGAACAGGTCGAGCCTTAGACAGAGTATCATCCCCGCCCCTCCCACACCCGCGAGGACAGTTACACAAGCTAGTCGAACCTGAGTGGAATTTGGCCTAGGCCACAGAATTCAGTTCAGTGCCAGAACAACAGATTCCAATGAGTTAGAAAACGACAACCCTATGAATCCCAAATATACAAGCCTGACAAGGCATTATTATGTCTTCATTTGCAGCAGCTAGAACTTAGACTAAACCAGTACCGTAGCTGTTGATGTAGAACCAGAAGACAGAAGTTAGTACGGTACCGCGTCGTACTCTTATCAGTAGGGTACGGTATCAAAGCCAACGACCAATCAATGCAAGATGAAGATGACGAAAAAGAAGAGATTTCTAGGACAACTACAGAGTTTTACCGAAAATTAGAGTCTCCTCCTGATTAATTGTAAAATGATTATATGATACTTACCACGTGAGCAAGTCTGAGTGTTGATGGCGCTTCAGCTATCGAATAACCCGCAAATAAAACAAGGAGAAGCGAATATGAGACATGTGAAGGACCTGACTCGGCCATCTTGAAATGTAATCAATTACCCTGCAAACCCGTTGCAACGGTCCCGCGGATGAGAGGTGCGCGCGCTGTCTTCAGTCGCATATCACCGAATACGGATAACCGCATCTGCAAATCGCACGTAGACAGTATTAGCTGGTATTGTGGGGAGGTGGGTCAGTTTAAGCTTCCGTTATGCATCGTACACTTAAACTTCATTTTTGATCTAAGGAAACCGACTTTTCGGGGAGATGGTAAATGCCTGAGAAGGAGTTTTGTATATAAACTCTGATGGATATCAACCATCATTGAAAGTTATATATTGAAATTATTTGAAAACGAATTAAAAAGGTTTTTTCGGGGAATAGGAAATGCCTGAGAAGGGGTTTTGTATATAGACTCAGCCGGATATCTCGCAGGCATGGTTGATCCTCATTGAAATTGCCTCGGTATCAATTTCCTACAGAGTCAAAAATGAAGCTCAAGGGCATGATACCGCTAAATTGAATGAAACTGATCGAAAAAAAACATCGGATAGGCCAGCTAGACAGCACGGGCAAATAATGTCCTGGTCCAACAACTTTATCGGCAGGCAGATCTCAAGCCGCCCAACAAAGTTCAATGATTAGGCCTATGTTACATAAATAAATCACAAGTGTCATGTCATTGATAATTAACACAATTTTTCTAGGTAGGCCTATATCTGACCTGTATTCTTATCTGAACATACCGTATCTGATTCATGGGACTCATGATGATATCATAGGTTAACCAGAATTATTGCCTGATGTTGGATCCATATGCTAAAAGTTTGTTATTGTTAATTTACAGTTAATAGCTAATACTTCAAATAAAGAAGGCATGTCTGTGAACGCATTTTTAAAAGATACTGATGCATGGTGTTTTAAATGAATATCTGATGCTGTTTATGCAAAATTATTTTTTATTCAAAAGAAGGGGATGTTAGATACCCGTTACAACATTATGTTTACCAGCTTTGAAACCGGAAATAAAGTGAGCTTCAGCCAAGCCTCCATGCATGCTGTCATCACCGCGTTCTGTCTTGATCGTTAACGTCTAGAACATAACAATAAGGAGGATCACCCAGTTTTGTGGGAATCCTTTCTGAATTTTAACGTAACCGTCGTAGCACACTTAATACTTTAAATCATATCCTAGAACTCAACTTCTTGAAATAATACGATCGCATGAAGCCTATTATGAAGTCCATTTTTTAATCTTACGTATACATTCGATCATAATTGTTCTTTTTGCAACACTTTTTTCTAATCAGCAGTCCAATGGCGACACAGACCAAGACGGCGACAACCACCACAATAGTTATCACCACTGCTTTGCCAACATCTGAAACGACAAGCATTACAGTTTTGCGTTTTTGTACCGTACCTTTATATAGGCCTATGCAATGATCGTAATAATAATGTATCGCAATAACATAATTGTATATATATTTAACGTTTACATGAAAATCCAAATAGTCTTATTTTAATAATTACATTTGTAATTATTGTATTGTAATCATTGCATTATGGGTTAACCTACGGCAAAGCTATAGTAACTTTTTCAATACGCACCAGAATGATTTTGAGGCGTGGGAGCTATCATTGAGCATTCTCCAAACCAGTCTCCCCGATACACTACTGGATCGATTGTATCATAAAACTTCGACCACTCACAGTCCATGCCGCAACCTGCGTACCAAAAGTATGCATGTACTAATTATCTTGATTAATATATATCCAATGGGCCAGTTTACCCCTGGCTATCTTGAATTATGGCCTCACTTTAACCATTATCAGCAGACAGTAGGCCTACCGTATATATGGCGAATTACATAATTGGTGATAACAATTGTAATAATTCATATTAGTATGAATATATAAGATATTCGCAACAAGAAATGAAATGAATAAAATTAATTTAGCTTCACGGAGAAATGTACAATTTACCTTCGAGTTGCAACAGCATGGGATCCGTGGCGGGCGATGTTAAAGTGTCATTTTTATATTTTAAACGTACAAAATAATTTCCGTCATTGTTTTTATGGAGCTCAAATGCCAAATAGGAGGAATATGGTGGTAGAAGGCCATCCCACACACCCAATGGTATAAGTAAACCAGTTATAGTAGTATCATGCTGAAATAATTATATTGACAATTATATTGTGTATGGAATCGAAGACACTAAAGTTTATAGCTTGGATTAATTTTTCGATATGGCCATAACTCCCTGGCAACTGCTGTAATATATACGCATGGATACCAATAAATACAGAGAGACGATGGCCCACTTCAATTGTGTCTGGGGATAATAAACTAGAAAGTGATATTTATGTGTACAATACATCGAGTTCCACCATGACGAAATCTATAAAAAAAAAACATCCATGGACCATTATATATAGCAGTGGAAGTAAGGCTCTGAGAGAACCCGTACCGTATCTCTTCTAATGCATAAAGGTTAATTATATATGTGTCACTGCACATGTATCTCTCTTCGACTAAAATTGATTTACAGAGATCACAATAGAATGCATTTATGAGGCTAGGGATCAATAGTTTATTGAATTAAAATATCTACATTCAACTTACGGCTGAATACATATACATTTTCTTCCCCGGTACACCCGAAATATAATCCGACGTATGATTCACAAGTTCACTGAGGAACACCCCTGCAAATAATTCGGAAGATTAATACACGTGATATACCAATTATAAACCTGACAGCGACCACCTATCTACCTAGATTTATTGATCATGGAACATTATTTCATGTGTTATACATCAAATTGACATTATGAAAAAGTCGAATTATACCTCCTCTCAAACGTTGCATCTCTGGCGTATAGAACCAAAGCCGGCTCTGATAAGTTTTTAATTCCTGTAATTTATTGTAAACATCATCGGTAACCCAAGCGGGAAGTGTCATGTTGTGCATTCTCTGAAATGAAGGAACTCAATTATTGTAGTTATTGTGCCTCTCGCCTTAATTATTCCATTACACAAGATCGACTTTCTGGTTAGGAGGGGTCGGCCAGGTGCAGGCCTCCCATTGATCAGCCTGCATCTGTCCAATCACAGGTACAGCTAATCATATATGTATTAACTTGTAATACTATTATATTGGCTTTATATATGACACGTATTCGGGAATAAATAAACGAGTACACGCATGATTCATCGAGACCAACTCAATTAGATCATCCAAGAGCTATAAAAATGCTTACCTCACAAAAAAGAGGGTTAGGTACGTGCTCCATAATATTGTACATTGTTGCGTCCGGCATTCCGGTGTTCTTGCGCACCATGTCAAAGAACTCCTTGACAATATTCCATGAAAAAAATATTTTTAATGGGATGAGAATCGTTAGGAAACGAATATTATCTAACATTCAACTTTCAACCATGTATGGATAAATCGATGCTTGCTCATGCTTACAATCTTTCATGGACATGTTTCTTTCAACGTATTTTTAAATGATGTTTTACCTCTCCAGACCTTTCTACTGTTTGAACTTGTGGAGACTGAAGGACATTTAGCAGAAGTGCATAGTACTTTGGGCATGCTGTGTCGGTCTCAGTGAGAAGCTGAAAAGACACACCCCTAATATCAATTAATGTTTTTGTATAGATATTTATAAATGAACTTTTTATCGTGACGCAATCAAAGGTACCTATATCTTTCTCCGTGACACTATACGACTCACACTAAACCGGAGCTACTAGAAAGAGAATTCAGTTTCCTTCACCTGAGAGTCATATACCTAATAAGGAAGTTGTGGGTTGAAGAGGCAACAAATAATGTCCCAGAAAGTAGTAAGCATGAGCTAAATGATTAAACTCAGCATATTTTCCGCCAACCTGCTGACGCTCCTCCAGGTTTAGTACTTCAGGAGACTGGTAAACTGCGTCTACCATTGGAGATAACTTTCCGCAAATAGAATCCGTCAAAGATAGTAACTATTGGAAGTGTAATATTTTAATTTCTTGTTAGTAAAATTAAAGTCAATTTTCTTTCGGTCAAGTAATATCAATGTTTTGAGAAGATTGACATTAACTCGTATAATTAAGGGGTGATCTTCACTTCTCTGGAAAAGCCTTACTCTATAATTCATACACTTATTTATCCCGACTTTTTTTCTCGCACTAATTGAGCGTTCTACAAATAGCCAACAGAAAATGTTCTTAGATATAAAAGATTCTTAAAAGTGAGGCATCGAAGGCTCTTTAGTTTAAGCTCTCCTTGGATGTCTTCGAGTTTACAACGAGGGAAAATAGCAATTAAATCTCCAGTTACAAAATTTCGGACCATATTCCAAATTCTACAGTGGATTTCCAAGACATCATAATTAACTTTTATCTAAATCAATTTAAACCATGCATCCATGTTTTTACAACTGGCATTTGTGACAACTCACATTGTCCTCTGCGTACTCGACGGTATGGACTGGAATAGGCTGCCATGTTATATTCTTATTCCACACCTGAAACCCTTTAGGTGGATAAAGACCGGCCAATGTGCTATATCCGCTCATTAGGGTACGGTCCTTATCGGTGCTTCGCACGTATATCTGTCAGAGACAACAACAATTTTATTATTGGAAATGGATAATGCATGGAGTTTAGTTTTCTTATGTCCCTTTATATATCAGCTTAAGTTGATAATTAGAATTCCATTGACTTAAAAGTTTATTTGTACAAACCTCATCTGTCAAGTATGTTTCATTCAAGAAACCACTGTAAGAGTTTCGAATCAGTTTACCAAGTTGATATTCCTGTTGCATTCCGAGCTATGTTTGTGAAAATATAAAGGTCATTGTATTATGGCGCCAAACTATATATGATGGACGCATATTTAAACTAAAATTTCGCTATTTAATGATGAAACAAGTTTATCGAACAAAAACCTCCTACCAACCTACCTACTCAAACCAATTTAAGAACAGAATAGTCATAGGATAGTTCTCAACGATGAAAATGTCACAATGACATAGAATATCCAACCTGAGATAGTTGTCCAAAACCTTGTGGCCAAGCATCTTCTTTATAGGGATCTGTTGGGAATGTTCCTGTCGGAGATCGATCACCATGGCGAAATATCTGGCCCGCCATAATAAGGAAATAATTAGTAAATAGAGCGTTTATCCATTACAATTCATGGGACATGCTATTTATTTGTTATTATAATTACGTACGTAGCTTAACTAACTGTATTCAGTATTTTCCTTGTGCATTGGGTACCTTTTATTCATATATGCCCTCCCGCATGATTAATTCTTTCTCTTTTGCTCAAAATCACGTAAATCACAAGTTCAATGTGCAGACGATGAACAAACATTAGATTTTAAATAGAGAGAACAGAAAGTGTAAAGATCATGCATAATAAACCATTAAAGGTAAATCACGTACCAGATGAACCTGCTGAAGTGTAGAAGGAAAATTAGCCCCGCTCAGGGGGAGAATCAGGAGAAGGATTGCCCCAACGCAATAAGTATCTCTGTGGAGGATCATATTCCTTTCCCGGAGCAGGTATGTATTGTATACAACAGGTACATGTACGTGCTATAATCATGAGTGAATGAATGGATCCCGTAGATCGGTTATGTGTATGCAGGACTATACATCAGGTTGTATGACTGGTGTATGCTACTGTTGATGGGAATGCATAATTACAGTACCCTAATTGACCTCATGAATTGCGATAGATAGATACAGCTCGTCTTTCAGGTTCGCCATTGCCATGCGTTTGTTGACGGTGATGATAACGTTTGATAACATTCATATGCAAGAACTTAGAACTCGGCTAGGTTGGGACCTGATCCAAACTGGGTCAGGGTGTCACATGATTCAAGGTCTGTTTATCCATAGAACGGTACGCATTGAGGGAATCTTCTGAATGTAATTAGGGACATTTACGAATAATTATAACGATTGCGTTCCCAAAAATACAAGCGATTCGCGATAGTAGCATATTGCGTTAAGCACATAATACATGTACCTAGTTCTGATGAAACTATGATAAATCCTTGATGACATGTCATCTATCATGTATGTACAGATTTGTATAATTTTACCTCGAATCTTTTAAAGAAATGTCTACCGGTCTGTAAATCATTAGTCTCTTTGCAAATTGGCATTCACAGGATTATGAATCAATAACATCATAAATTAATGATAGATCTGGATAAATTGGTATAGACACCTGGTGTCTATGAAAGATATATTGGTTAGACATGTTGAGGCATGCTTGGAAGTACAGTGCCGTATATTCCCTATAGAAATTAACTCCTACAAGGGATGGAGGCTCTCAGTTTATAATGACTTATAAACACCTCATTTGAATTGTTTATAGGCCTGCCATATTTTATTGGACCCACAAGTTATTACCGTGCGAATTTATTTCCATTTCTATGTTCCATAGCTAGGTGAACATGATCCTCAAATTATAAACATAATTGATTTTCTATTTGGTTCCAAACCATGTAGTAGCTATTTCTTCTCATCTATTTGGTAAATTTTACACCATCCGGTCAAATATGGACACATTTAAAATTATTCGACATTGAACATTTCATAGCTTATAAAAATCAAAAGTCAGTCGTTATAGTTGGAAGTCAATCGTAAAAGTTAAAAGTCAGTCCTAAAAAAAGTCAATTGTAAAAGTTGAAAGTCAGGACTTCGAGTTGGGATGAAAGTCAATAGTTGGTTGAAGGCATAGCTCTTTGCTTTTCTCTTTCAGCCAACATGCCGGAATACGTTCTGTGAAACAAAAAATAGCCTCTCCATAGGGAAGGGAGAGTAAGGGGAAGGGGGAGGCAGTCGAAAAGGTCAGTCGTAAAGAGGTAAAAGTCTGTTGTAAAACCATAAAAGTCTGTTTTAAAGTTGAAAAAGTTAGTAAAAAAAAGTCTGTTGTAAAGTCGAAATAGTAAGTTGTAAAGTCGATAAAGTGGGAAACGTTGATTCAACCGTAAAGTCTGTTGTGAAGTCGTAAAAGTCTGTGGAAAAAAGTCCATCCAAAAGTCGTAATAGTCAGTCGGAAAGTCAGAAAAGTCTGTGGGAAAAGTAAAAATAGTCAGTCGTAAAAGTAAAAAAAGGCAAGTCGGAAAAGTCAGATGCAAGAGTTTGAAAAAGTCACTCAGGAAAGCCCCGAAAAGCCTGGAAAACACCAGTCGGAAAAGTCATAAGTCAGTTGTAAATGTCAAAGTTCCACCTGCCAAACCTTGATTTAAACAAGGGTAGTGTTAAAATATAATTTGAAATAGTTTGTGCTTATTTCTACAGCTGGGCAGGGAATGTCTGCCACAGAACTAACCATAGTGTGTGGTTTATGGCTTTATTATAGTAGTGGGGTAGGTGGCTAGATCATAGCATGCCACACACAGCAGGGGTCTTAAATCAAACTCCAGAATAGCACATGTAAACAGTGTCACATGGATTTGCACATCGTCCCTCCACTGAGTGACTCCAGAATGAGGGATCGGATCCAGTTATATTCCATTCATATACATTCCAACACTCAAATCCTACCGACCCTCATAACTAGGAATACAGCAGGGTTCAGCTTAGCAGAATGTATGCTAGGGAAACTAGTGTCAGTTAATTAGGGAATACTTAATTAATGACTTAATTAGTGAATAACAAAAAGGCCTTAACAATGGAAGAAACTGGAAGTGAAAATGGTTAGTCCTATCTCCCCAAAGTAACTACCATTATGAAAACAATAATGAAGAGACATATCATTGATGCAATTTCAATTTTTATTTCAGTGGTATAAAAATGATAATAAATTAATAGTCTTCTTTTTAAGGACAGAGACCAGGTCATAATTATTCTCATCATCATATCTTATCGTGCCAAACCGATATCCAGTGTGTTGCGATGCAACAAATCAATAATTATTCTGCTAATATGCTTTTATACCAATATACCAATGAAATACTGACAATTATAACCTTTGCATAATCCCCCAAATAAACCTCACCCTAAAAGGCAAGTTCGTTTATTGAGTGATTTAAAACTACCAATTTATTGACGATCATTCCAGTGGTTATTCCTGAACACGAGGTTTCTTACTTGGAGATTCACAACTTTCACTTGGATGAATATTCTTTTCCCTAATGGCCCCGGGAGATTTATCTTGTATAACTGTAGGTTCACCCTCACCCGACAAATCGGATATGTTTTGGGAATGATTTTGATCCCCGTAGTTGATAGCACTTGACCCAGAAGGGGATTCTACTAGTGATGCATGTGTTGCGGTCGTTGCATTTTGCGATGAATGCTCAGGAGATTCATTCCTAACATCGTTTGGCAACGTAGAACCGTACAAATTTTCTTGATCAGGTTTATCTATTTTGACATTGTCTATATCTGCATTCACACCAGTCTCGATCTTTATTTCAGTTTTTCCCACTAGTTGCAATTCTGATTTGATTTCACCTTTGCACTCTTCTGTCACCAAAAGGGATTCATCACATCTTAAAATTGGAATAAGCTTTAGGTCCTTTTCGTCTAATGAATGTTTAGATTCCAAGTTTACAATCGGTTTTTGCCAGCTGGGTATTTCCAGTCCTAGATATTTACACACACGCCTCATCACCCCGTCAACATAGGCATTGACCTTCAAGTCACATTTCTTGTCGTGTTTTGTCCCCTGGAGATTGATGATGACAAATTTTCCTTTGTTTCGTTTGACTTTGAGAGGCAGGTTGCCGCATGGAACAATTTGAAGTGAGGTGCCAAGCGTCAAAATGAGATCCCCTCGCCTAGATAAAGAGTAATAATTAGGTATCATTATGGGTCTCTTCAGCGTCATGAAAATGAATAAATATGCCTCATTTTAAAACATATAAATGATTATGTTGTGACCGCGACCGTGAAGTATTTTTTCATATTAATTAAAGTAACGTGAGGAAAAGACTGAAACAAACAAAAGGTGTCTTGCAAAAAAACCTACAATGAAATCATATACGTATATATGTTACTAGCAAAATACCCGTGCTCTCTCCTTCCCCTCCTTTTCTCTCCCCTTCATCCTCTAGCCTTCCTCTTCTCTCTTCCCTTCCTCCTCTTTTCTCTTTCCCTCTCCCTCTTCTCCCTCCCCCTCCCCTCTCCCATACGTACCCTAGCTCCCCTTGCATCTCTGAGTCACATGATCAATTGGCTCAAGGGCTCATTGATCATTGCCTCTGGGTATCACGATCATTGGTTTGATCATACCTTCTTCCCTGGCTATAAATAGTGTGTGGATATCCCGATTTAAACAAGAATTACAAGCATAAGCTTGTGTAAACGCGGGTTTTTAATTATTCGAATTATATAGAATTGTAATTATAAGTAAAAATTAAGTATATTTTTTTATTATAAGTATAAATATAGGTCGATTACATAATTATAATTATAAGTATAATTATAATTAAAAATATGAATATATCAGAGCAAGGGTGGAATGAAGGATGGATTGTGAGACACAGAGAGAGAGAGTGAGTGAGAGACAGAGAGAGTGAGTGAGACACAGGAATCCGTGAAAAAATGTTCCAGTGTTAAATCCCTTCAAGTACCCTTCAAGTACCCGTACCCTTCAAGTACCCGTACCCTTCAAGTACAAGTACCCTTCAAGTACCCGTACCCTTCAAGTACAAGTACCCTTCAAGTACCCACCAAGTACCTTCAAGTGCCCACCAAGTACCCTTCAAGTACCCTTCAAGTACCATTCAAAGTACCATTCAAAGTACCATTCAAAGTACCCACCAAGTACCCTTCAAGTGCCCACCAAGTACCCTTCAAGTACCCACCAAGTACACTCCAAGTACGGTACACTCCAAGTATGGTACACTCCAAGTATGGTACACTCCTAGTACACTCTAAGTGCACCACATAGATACATGCATAGATAACACTTCTTCAAGTGCACTACATGTATACATACATGCATACATGTATACATACATACATACATGCATCCTTCAGTGCTCCCTTCAGTGCTCCATGAGCTTGGACCCTCGCTCCGCAGACAGCTGACTGGGCTGAATCCCCCATTATCGCCCACTCAGCTGGGCCAACAAAAACACCTTTAAAAGTTATTTAATGAATTATATAAAGTAACTAAAGAGATAGGAAGCTTAATATGACTCTTATTAAAGATCCCAAATGAACGATTCTGTTTATAAATGAACATTTCTGTGAATTTGGAGAACTTTATTTTCACTTGACCATCGGTAAAGAGTGTGTGCTGTGTGTGTACGTGCACACAGGACTAGGTTTGTGTGGGCAATTTTCAACTAAGACGGACGGCCGATCGGGTAAAGGCGCTGGTCTGCTGAACAAAGGGTCCCGGGTTCAAACCGCGGCAGAGGACGGGAGGGATTTCTTTAGGCAAACATCATAACATGAGAGAAAGAGAGAGGGGACGAGCGCAGTAGGGGTCCTATCATTGGGAGCGGGGAGCAGGGAAGAGAGAGAGAGAAAGAGAGCGGGAAAAATATTTAGTTTCCAGGGCTGAGAAACCATTTTTTTTAAAAAAAAATCCAAGGCAATTTGCCCATAGGAACGCAGTAGGGGTCCAATCACGCAATTACGCAAAGAGGAGCAAGAGATAGAGAGAGAGGAGGAGAGAGGAGGAGAGAGGACACCACTTGTCAACCCCTAGACCTTTTAGTACAGTCTACACAGAAGGATTATTGAAGGCCTCTGGGAAGGACTATAAGAGGAGGAGAAAGAGAGTGTTTGATGACGAAGTAGGGGTCCTATCACGCAATTGACGCAAAAACACCACTTCAGCTGCAAAACGCAGCACCATACACTAACTATGCCTACCAAGATCAAAACTAAGCCTACGATAGGCTTACATAGGCGATTTAACATGGGGAATCTGTGAGTAGTATATATCGTTTTAGGATTGCACCGTAAAGTACTGGCTCCGGGCGGACCTCTATGTCAATGCGTCCCGTCAGCCACAATTGCGGCTTTCTCGGATTTCCCTTATGATCTTAAGGCAATGCTGACCAGAGCTCACGGTCACTGAAACGGTCACGGGCAAACCCATTCCAATAAACGCAGGTTGCGAATCCGCGTTTAAAAAGGCTTCAATATGACATTTTCACCCCAGATATCTTCACAAACCAAATTTAATGTCCTTTTTTTGATTCCCAGAACATGCGTGACAAAAAAACCCTTCTTGAGCTTTATATATTACATAGACTGCTATAATATACCACTAAAACACACAATAATATATGTACACATTATATCTTTGGTGAACATATAAGGATACATATAATATAGATAATGATTTGACAATACAAACAGAGTGGCACTAGGATTGATGGTCTAAGAGCCTAATAACCCAATCGACCAAAATGCCAATATTCCAGGCCTTGAATTTATGTTTCCAAATTCAAGGTTGTTGCAGACCCCGCAGAGACCCTGTCATGATGAAAGAGGTAAAGTTATAAATTTCTTACCTGCAGTGCTCGTCAGACAAATCCAGATCATTATCAGGCAGAGCATCTTCCCAATCCAATATTGTGTCGCGCAACCGACCCCTACGAGAAAAATGACAAATGACAAATATGGTCAATCATAACTTTTCTAAAATATATGATGGTCATACTAAAACTAAAACAAGAATGAGGTGGGGAATGATATGTTGTAGCTTCGAATTGCCACAAAAGCGACAATAAAGGATTTCATAACGATTTTAGAATGCACTATGTGGAGACAGAGAGAGAATGAGGGACAGACAGACAAGAGAAACACAGAGAGAAAGATAGACAGAGACAGTGTCACACAGAGACAGGGCTGGGGGCGGGGGGAGTGATAACTAGAAATCACCCTGATGATAACAGATCAACCAAAAGTCTAGTAATTATAATGCTAGTATTAAGTTTAAGGGCAGTATGGAAGAATAATATTAATCAATTTGAATAAGTTTTGTTATAAACATATTATTTACATGTGACATTAAATGGTCATCTCTCTTCCTCTTTCTCTTCCTTCACCTCTATTTCTTCCGCCTCCTTCTATTCCTCATCGTCCCCCTCCTGTTTGTTTTTTCCTCTCCCTCTCCTCTCTCTCTCATTTACTCACTCCACTCCTTCTATTCACTCCTCCTCCTCCTCGTCTATTTCCTTCTTTCGCCTCCTAATGGCTTTCCCTGTTCTGGACAATGTAATTGACGCCTACTGCGATGTTATAAGTCCTAATGGTTTACCCAGCCAAAAATTAATTGACGCCGATTGCGTGATCGGACGTCTACTGCGTTGGAAAATGGTTTTCTATCACCTCCCCCCTCTCTCTCTCCTCCCCTGTGTCTTATCATGGATTCGGGTCACCGGAGTAGTACACCTAGGACAGAGATGTGGCCTGCTTAACCTACGTCTAGACATTCACAACACCACGCAGTTGGGCAGTGGGCGGGAGCGTCTCAAAACTATGAATGCTTAAAATTCTAAAACTAAATAAAAGAATAACTCCTTACTTTCAAAATTGCGACTACAGCTAAGTATCATATATCGTGAAATTGTATTAGAACATATTGAAGCAGTAGAACTCAGAGCGCATGGCACTTGGCTGGAGAAGATGGATGCATTATACGTGGGCCACGGTGGGGGGCGTATATTTGGCCGAAGTTAAGCCAGAAATTAAATGCCCAAAAAATACATCATATAATCTACAAAAACTTTTCAAATTTGAGGTACGAAATCCTAAACCTTAGTGACACTGTTGATTTGGTTTGGGACATTGTGGGCTAAGGGAAACATTGTCAAAATGCCTCCCAAACAGTCCTGCCGACGCTTTCTCCCATATTCTAACAAGATTGTACAGACTAGTCAAAATAATAATGAATAATGAATTCTTTATTTTGCAAAGACTACACGTTACAAAACTGGTGATACACTTCAGATAATAATCCTTTAATAAGGAAAGCCGATTCAATGGAATATCCTAAATTCAGACGTAATCGTACAATTACCTACATCACATGATAGTGGGTCAGCTTACCTGCAATTTCGACCTCCCTTTTTGGTAATTGTACATTTGTTACCCGTTGGTTTTAACGTCATTGTCGGAACAGCATTTTCACGGATATACTACAAAAAAGTAAAGTGTAAGTGTGTATTTTAATTCATTCAATAAAACCACCTCAGTACTGGATAGTGATTCTTCTAGTGATTTTGCCATATAAAATTTAAATCGAAAATAGGTATACATCCTCGTTTTAGTCAGGGAGGTATATACTAAAATCATATCTAACTCGCAGCTTTGGTTCATAAATCATAAAATATTGAGGCGGTATACAAAATCAATGACCAACCAAGAGATTGGATTTTGAGGTCTATTCATCGATCATCTTGGACCAAACAAGATGTTTGAAATTATATATTTGTCAGACAATTACTGAAATTACGGGGATGCAATAAGTACCTGTGCACTACAGTGCTCACACTGTTCCACAAACATATCTCCGTGGAGTTCTGCTAGCCGGTTTCTGGGGAATCCAGATCTAAGGTGGAGGCCATCGACGTTCTGACTAATGAGGTACTTCAATAATCCTGAATTTAATGGAAAATATTATTAACATTAGTCGTTTAATAAGCGTTTAATTCCACCCAGTTATTTATGTCGGATGGAAAGGTAAGACAACCGGTAACAAAATAGGGCATAAGGTTGAAATCTGGATATTGGGTCTGACGTTCGGAACACATTATCCCTGTATTAATAAGAAAATAGGGGATTGATTTGTCTTAGGATAGATGCTTACTAAGTATACATATGTGCACCGTTGTTGCTGTTTTAATGTTACTGCTGAGGTCCTAAGTAAGGAAATGGGTAGTTTTATAGTCACAGAGACATGGGTTACACGGGCCCCAGGTAAATAAATCGACACTCAGGGGTATCAGAACTTTACATCTGAAAATGGCTATTATATATTAAGAAGGTGATAAATAATGAAAACGCCTTACAACAGACCAAGTTTCAAATAAAGTCCAATTAAATTACTTCTCATTACCTGCCCGTTCTAATGCAACTAATGCCATGTGGGTAGGAGAAGGGACAGCACTTGCAAAGGTAACATCCATTTTGGGTGATTCTCCTTGAGCCTCTAACGTCCACACTCCTGCAAAATTGTTTATTCTTATAATCACTTGAGTCAAAGAAACAGGCAAGAACGTGAATCGCTGGATTCAAAAGAGTCATTGTAGCATCTTCAGAGCTGTGGTTTTAGTATGTTACTTTGAATATGGCTGGATGACTGAATCAGGCATATCTAATTTTATATGCAATGGAATTTCTTGTGGAAGTGAGCGAGCTAGAGAGCACAAGACAGTGTGAGACATATATTTATCATATAAATTGATCATTGATCAATTAGGTAACGAAAATTTAATAAAATAACTGGTTGGTTAAAGTATGGTTCAAAGCAAATGTTACCTCTAGGTCCCCTGAAGTCTGGGATGCCACAAGATGTACTGATACCAGCACCAGTGATGACCACAAAATGGCGACTATGCTTGATCATTTCAGCCAAGGCCACAGACTTCTCCTCCACAACCTCGGGAGGATCAAACAGTTCTTTCATGCCACATTTCCCCTTGCCGTCGAATGGCGATAAACCAGATGCATAGTTCACGGACATCTTCAAAACCTGAATTCGGAAAAGGTAATATTAGACATCCGTTGTTGTGATTAATGGGCATAATGGAAGCAAATGTATGTGGTGTAAAATTTTGCCTTGGCCTATACTTTAGGCCTATACGTCCAGCGCGCAGGGCCTAAATACGTCCTATACATAGTATTCACATGACCTAAGTCACTGGCAGCCATATTGTGGAGCTACGGAAAACAGCATTTTCGAGTCATGGAACATGCATGTCCAGCTAACGTTCACAAGGCTTGACGAACAGCACCTACCACTATTTTGATAGAAATAGCTATGCTATGCTCTTCGCAATCGGGACCGGTGCACTTGCCCAAGTAGTAAGACCCACCTATGATCGACCATTTAGAAGAATTTTTCCGGTGTTGAAAGTTTCTAACCAATCCCAGAAGCTGGCTACTCCACATAAACTGTTTGATTTGAGCAATAATTAAAAAGTTCTCACAAACCGCGTATTTGAAGTGAGGGGAATTCAAAATGGCCACCAAAGCAAAAAGTTGAACGGAACAGCAGAACAGCCGCTCTCAGCCAATCATATGGATCAGATGTGAACATGTGACCACTGGCATGCCTACTGCCACAATGCCCACAATGATGTCATAGCGGCAGACTGCATGGGGAACCCATAATCTCCAATCAGAAAAAGCAACTAAGGACTGTCACTTTCATGTTGAAGGTAGAAACTCTGGGATTATCCCAATAAAAAGCTAATGAAATATACAATCTATTCCTAAAATCTAAATGTCTGCAGTAGTCTTATGGAGGATCCTAGTCTTATGGAGAATCCATAAGACTGACTGCAAAACGCCTGAGAACTCTTGTTCTGAACGGCCAGAAAAAGTTTAGTAGCCTGGAATCTCACGGCTTGTTTGGGACAATCCTTTATTTTTAGATGTCAACTTAAATATAAAAACAATAATATACTAGTGGTACAGATCTGGTGAAATATAAACAATTTACTCAAACAAATATCTTTTGCAGCGGTATACTTTCTGGACACAGAATATGGTGAGCTGCAGCAAGCGCTGTGATGTCTGAAAACTATGTATAGGTCTGGAGCCTCTCTGCTCTGGATGTATAAGGCCTAGACGTATAGGCCCAGCACACTGGATGTAGAGCGACAAAACCGCCTTCTTAGAAGAAGGCGCAGCCAGCATATTTGGACCTCTATCCGTCCCCCCAGGGCTTCACGGTTGTGACCCAGTACTGTACCGATCCCTTCCATGTCAACCTGTTTTCCTATTTAACTCATTTGCCTATCATTAAAAATGAGAAAAAAAACAACTATAAGAACAAAAACAGAATATAAAATAATATCCTGCATCAATCTAGGGCGGATACTTTCTGGACGAACAGCCCCTTTCCGCTATTCCGATAGGAATAGCTCTGCTATGTTTCTCAAATCACGTGACCGGGGCACTGACCAAAGGGAGAAACGACGTATATACAGAAACTGCCCCTCATCGACCTGTTTTCATGCTTTATTTTTTTCCGGAACTTTCTAACCGATCCCAGATGCTAGCCTGACATGAGGGGACCAAGGTTCAAATGGAAAAATGTTGCATTTAGTGAATAATTAAAAAGTTATCGCTAACCGCAGATTCGAATCGAGACCTCTCAGCAATGGCCGCCATAATAAACAAGAAGTAGAGGGGAAGAAGCAACTACGACTCTAAGCCAATCATATCATCCGATTCGGTCACGTGACCATATGCGCAATGACGTCATATATAGCGGCAGGTCGGGGAAGCCCTCCGATCAGAAAAACAAACCTGACATAGCCTGTTGCAGGTAGAAAATCCGGGATTATCATTTATTCCATTAAAAAGGTAACGAAATATAGATTCTTCTGCTAAAATCTTATTGTCTGCTGGTCGTTGGGTTGATGTAACCCATACGAACTGAGCAGACAAACTCAAAGCAAAATGTCTGAACGAGAACGGGACTCGGTAGCCATGCCGTAAGTGGCGTGACCAAGCAGCTAGAAATAGTTTAGTAATCGGGATTCCCGGGCGGTTTGGGAGGGTCGTTTTCGCGACAATGCTTCATTTGTATATATAACAAGAATTACAAGCATAAGCTTGTGTAAACGCAGGTTTT
Source organism: Sthenelais limicola (assembly GCA_942159475.1). NCBI lineage: Eukaryota > Metazoa > Annelida > Polychaeta > Phyllodocida > Sigalionidae > Sthenelais > Sthenelais limicola. The sequence goes on from OW804096.1 coordinate 115,153,892, forward strand.
TAATTATTCGAATTATATAGAATTGTAATTATAGGTAAAAATTAAGTATATTTTTTATTATAAGTATAAATATAGGTCGATTACATAATAATAATTATAAGTATAATTATAATTAAAAATATGAATATATCAGACCAAGGGTGGAATGAAGGATGGAGTGACGGATGGACATTGTGTGCACACAAGTACATTGTGTGCACACAAGTACAGTGTGTGTACTTCAAGTACCCACCGCGTACCCTTCACGTACCCTTTAAGTACCCTTCAAGTACCCTCCAAGTACCATTCAAGTACCCACCAAGTACCATTCAAGTACCATTCAAGTACCCTTTAAGTGCCCTTTAAGTGCCCTTCAAGTACCCTTCAAGTACCCACCAAGTACCCTTTAAGTGCCCTTCAAGTACCCTTCAAGTACCATTCAAGTACCCACCAAGTACCCTTCAAGTGCCCACCAAGTACCCTTCAAGTACCTCCAAGTACGGTACACTCCAAGTACGGTACACTCCAAGTACGGTACACTCCAAGTACGGTACACTCCAAGTACGGTACACTCCAAGTACGGTACACTCCTAGTACACTCTACACTGACAAGTACAGTGTGCACACTGTATGCACACACAAGTACAGTGTGCACACACAAGTACAGTATAGACACAAGTACAGTATAGACAGAAGGGGAGAGAGAGGAGAGGGGGGGGGGGGGGGGGGGGAGAGAGAGAAGGGGAGAGAGAAGGAGGGAGAGAAGGGGGGGAGGGAAGGATGGAGTGAAGGATGGATGGAGTGATGGATGGATGGATGGAGTGATGGATGGATTGAAGGATGGATTGAAGGATGAATTGAAGGATGGACTGAAGGATGGACTGAAGGATGGACTGAAGGATGGACTGAAGGATGGACCGAATTGATTTTTTTTAAAAAATTTTCTTTTTTAACTTTTTTAATTTTTTTTTAAAGTTTATTTTCACATGTCTTCAAGTACACTACATGTATACATACATGTATACATGTATACGCATACATACGTATGCATCCTTCAGTGCTCCCTGCCACCTAGTCCACCTCCGCAGACAGCTGAGTGGGCTGAAACCCCCATTATCGCCCACTCAGCTGGGCCAACGAAAACACCTTTAAAAGTTATTTAATGAATTATTTAAAGTAACTAAAGAGATAGGAAGCTTAATATGACTCTTATTAAAGATCCCAAATGAACGATTCTGTTTATAAATGAACATTTCTGTGAATTTGGAGAACTTTATTTTCACTAGACTGATCGGTAAAGAGTGTGCTGTGTCATGTAGTGGGAAATCCTGCGACCGGGAAATCCTGCGACCGGAAGTCACGTGACCAGACTTGACCCAGTTACTTATACGTTACGTTATAATGAGGATTAAGCAGGTAAATTAGAGACGATTATTTATATCTATTTATGAAACTAGAATAATGGAATAAATTCTTTGATATGTTCGAATCGAATGTAAGATTAGCACATAACCTATTTACTGCAGACTGATTGGCAGCCATGCTGCTCACCCCACGTGTGTCATTGACTCCCTGTACACTCCCCAGCGCTCCTTAACAGGACGAATTAACGATCTTTCCTGATCATGGCATCACTGAATAAGTGTCTGTGTGTATATATCAACCTCTTTTCTTATTATATTCTCAAGTTTCATTAGTCTTTAAGACTTATTTACTCAGTTAATCACTTATGCCATTAACTCTGATCTGGTGATATCTGCCGCGGTAATGGCGTTGCCGTTGGCGGGTAAACGCTAGCCTACATCGGGGTAGACTACTTATGATTTTGTGCATGCACGTCTTTTCGGGAACACTGCTCTGTCAAATTGTAACAGGGGAGAACAACAGGATTTTACAGAGACCGAAAAAAAGGGGGGGGGGGGGGGGGCATTGATATGGTAAATAACATGCAGAAAACAAGATTGTCTAAGACAGGGCCAGGCAGACTGTTACCTCTACCTCCCGCCCAGTCCGGCTCTACCTCTACTGTTGTAGAGGTCAGGTACTGTTTTTGTAATACATGATTTAAATGTCATTATTCTGTAGATCGTTTTGTGGTGTAAATAAAGTAAGAAATATGCATCCGTTTGTCTGGCTGACAAGTAGGCTAGAGCCTTTGTTGTGGCTCGCAGGCCGTGTGCCAGTGGCGTATCCGATTCGCTAGCCAACAGATCATTGCAGAAGCTAGGCCCAATCGTTTCTCTTAAATTCATGTAATATTAATGCAGATTCATTGACAACTAATAATTCGACAGATAGAACAATAAAGGTTAGATTAACTTCTAGTAAGCCTAGAAAGCTGGAAAAACTTTTATTTAATAGCAAATTGCCTGTTCTTCGACGACGACGCCAGTTAGCACTGACAAGTGGCGGACTTGCTAGGCCTACAGCCTCACACAGGTCACCGCAGAAGCCCCAATCATTTCTCCGAAATTTTGGTAATGATTAAGGCGGATTCATGGTAACAAATTCATGATAACATCAACTTAAATATAGATTATAATGCATCGATTTCTGAGCTAAATGTGTTGCCAAAGCTGTCATTGAAGTAAAGAAACACAATGTTTATTGTTCGAAATTTGCGCTGACAGTTAAAGTGTCCAGTGAGATAGCCGCTAGAGTAGAGGTTCATGGAGGCGAAGTCTTTGGCTATTCATTTATAAACTATGGATTATTTTTCTCATAAGCACTACCCCCCCCCCCCATCCCCCCTGCTATCGATATATAGATGGAACATGCCAATGGGGAGGGCAGGAAAGGTGTTATCCACCCAGGATTTAGGGGGAGGGACAGAGGGCCGAAGCGCAGCGTAGGCCCTCTGTCCCTCGGTTCCTAGAGAACTCGGACCACTCTGATGTCGGACCGGGCGGGTTAGTGGAGTCGGACCAGGGGGTTAGTGAACTCGGACCACTGGGTTGGTGGAGTCGGACCAAACCATACAATACAAAAACTAACCCTAACCCTAACCCTAAAATTGGTTGTCCTAAGTCAGTAAAGCTAGTAGTGGAGTGTCCGAAGTAAAACTGACTAATAAACGAATTACTTTAACTATATACCTATCGTAATAATGCTCTGCCTAAAGCTATGCCTGGTCCGAGTCTACTAACCCCCTGGTCCGAGTCCACTAACCCACTGGTCCGACCTTACAACGGTCCGAGTATACGATGGTCCGAGCCCAGAACGGTCCGAGTTCACCAGTCACCGGTCCCTCCCCCTAAACTACATATCGAAACATACATATGCCCCCGGGGCATTATACATCCTATGCCCCCAGGGCATTATATAGCCCTGGCTATACATAGATCAGGCTGTCTATAAGTAAGTTAGTGCTGAAACATACATATGCCCCTGGGGCATTATACATCCTATGCCCCCAGGGCATTATATAACCCTGGCTATGCATAGATCAGGCTGTCTATAAGTAAGTTAGCCCTGAAACAAACATATGCCCCCGGGGCATTATATATCCTATGCCCCCAGGGCATTATACAGCCCTGGCTATACATAGATTAGGCTGTCTATAAGTAAGTTAGCCCTGAAACATACATATGCCCCTGGGGCATTATACATCCTATGCCCCCAGGGCATTATATAGCCCTGGCTATACATAGATCAGGCTGTCTATAAGTAAGTTAGTGCTGAAACATACATATGCCCCTGGGGCCTTATACATCCTATGCCCCCAGGGCATTATACAGCCCTGGCTATACATAGATTAGGCTGTCTATAAGTAAGTTAGCCCTGAAATATACATATGCCCCCAGGGCATTATACATCCTATGCCCCCGGGGCATTATACATCCTATGCCCCCAGGGCATTATACATCCTATGCCCCCAGGGCATTATATAACCCTGGCTATACATAGATCAGGCTGTCTATAAGTAAGTTAGCCCTGAAACATACATATGCCCCTGGGGCATTATATATCCTATGCCCCCAGGGCATTATACAGCCCTGGCTATACATAGATTAGGCTGTCTATAAGTAAGTTAGCCCTGAAACATACATATGCCCCCGGGGCATTATACATCCTATGCCCCCAGGGCATTATACATCCTATGCCCCCAGGGCATTATACATCCTATGCCCCCAGGGCATTATATAACCCTGGCTATACATAGATCAGGCTGTCTATAAGTAAGTTAGCCCTGAAACATACATATGCCCCCGGGGCATTATACAGCCCTGGCTATACATAGATTAGGCTGTCTATAAGTAAGTTAGTGCTGAAACATACATATGCCCCTGGGGCATTATACATCCTATGCCCCCAGGGCATTATACAGCCCTGGCTATACATAGATTAGGCTGTCTATAAGTAAGTTAGCCCTGAAACATACATATGCCCCTGGGGCATTATACATCCTATGCCCCCAGGGCATTATACAGCCCTGGCTATACATAGATTAGGCTGTCTATAAGTAAGTTAGCCCTGAAACATACATATGCCCCTGGGGCATTATACATCCTATGCCCCCAGGGCATTATACAGCCCTGGCTATACATAGATTAGGCTGTCTATAAGTAAGTTAGCCCTGAAACATACATATGCCCCTGGGGCATTATACATCCTATGCCCCCAGGGCATTATACAGCCCTGGCTATACATAGATTAGGCTGTCTATAAGTAAGTTAGCCCTGAAACATACATATGCCCCTGGGGCATTATACATCCTATGCCCCCAGGGCATTATATAGCCCTGGCTATACATAGATCAGGCTGTCTATAAGTAAGTTAGTGCTGAAACATACATATGCCCCTGGGGCCTTATACATCCTATGCCCCCAGGGCATTATACAGCCCTGGCTATACATAGATTAGGCTGTCTATAAGTAAGTTAGCCCTGAAATATACATATGCCCCCAGGGCATTATACATCCTATGCCCCCGGGGCATTATACATCCTATGCCCCCAGGGCATTATACATCCTATGCCCCCAGGGCATTATATAACCCTGGCTATACATAGATCAGGCTGTCTATAAGTAAGTTAGCCCTGAAACATACATATGCCCCTGGGGCATTATATATCCTATGCCCCCAGGGCATTATACAGCCCTGGCTATACATAGATTAGGCTGTCTATAAGTAAGTTAGCCCTGAAACATACATATGCCCCCGGGGCATTATACATCCTATGCCCCCAGGGCATTATACATCCTATGCCCCCAGGGCATTATACATCCTATGCCCCCAGGGCATTATATAACCCTGGCTATACATAGATCAGGCTGTCTATAAGTAAGTTAGCCCTGAAACATACATATGCCCCCGGGGCATTATACAGCCCTGGCTATACATAGATTAGGCTGTCTATAAGTAAGTTAGTGCTGAAACATACATATGCCCCTGGGGCATTATACATCCTATGCCCCCAGGGCATTATACAGCCCTGGCTATACATAGATTAGGCTGTCTATAAGTAAGTTAGCCCTGAAACATACATATGCCCCTGGGGCATTATACATCCTATGCCCCCAGGGCATTATACAGCCCTGGCTATACATAGATTAGGCTGTCTATAAGTAAGTTAGCCCTGAAACATACATATGCCCCTGGGGCATTATACATCCTATGCCCCCAGGGCATTATATAGCCCTGGCTATACATAGATTAGGCTGTCTATAAGTAAGTTAGCCCTGAAACATACATATGCCCCTGGGGCATTATACATCCTATGCCCCCAGGGCATTATACAGCCCTGGCTATACATAGATTAGGCTGTCTATAAGTAAGTTAGCCCTGAAACATACATATGCCCCTGGGGCATTATACATCCTATGCCCCCAGGGCATTATATAGCCCTGGCTATACATAGATCAGGCTGTCTATAAGTAAGTTAGTGCTGAAACATACATATGCCCCTGGGGCCTTATACATCCTATGCCCCCAGGGCATTATACAGCCCTGGCTATACATAGATTAGGCTGTCTATAAGTAAGTTAGCCCTGAAATATACATATGCCCCCAGGGCATTATACATCCTATGCCCCCGGGGCATTATACATCCTATGCCCCCAGGGCATTATACATCCTATGCCCCCAGGGCATTATATAACCCTGGCTATACATAGATCAGGCTGTCTATAAGTAAGTTAGCCCTGAAACATACATATGCCCCTGGGGCATTATATATCCTATGCCCCCAGGGCATTATACAGCCCTGGCTATACATAGATTAGGCTGTCTATAAGTAAGTTAGCCCTGAAACATACATATGCCCCTGGGGCCTTATACATCCTATGCCCCCAGGGCATTATACATCCTATGCCCCCAGGGCATTATACATCCTATGCCCCCAGGGCATTATATAACCCTGGCTATACATAGATCAGGCTGTCTATAAGTAAGTTAGCCCTGAAACATACATATGCCCCCGGGGCATTATACAGCCCTGGCTATACATAGATTAGGCTGTCTATAAGTAAGTTAGTGCTGAAACATACATATGCCCCTGGGGCATTATACATCCTATGCCCCCAGGGCATTATACAGCCCTGGCTATACATAGATTAGGCTGTCTATAAGTAAGTTAGCCCTGAAACATACATATGCCCCTGGGGCATTATACATCCTATGCCCCCAGGGCATTATACAGCCCTGGCTATACATAGATTAGGCTGTCTATAAGTAAGTTAGCCCTGAAATATACATATGCCCCCAGGGCATTATATAGCCCTGGCTATACATAGATCAGGCTGTCTATAAGTAAGTTAGCCCTGAAATATACATATGCCCCCAGGGCATTATATAGCCCTGGCTATACATAGATCAGGCTGTCTATAAGTAAGTTAGTGCTGAAACATACATATGCCCCCGGGGCATTATACATCCTATGCCCCCGGGGCATTATACATCCTATGCCCCCAGGGCATTATACATCCTATGCCCCCAGGGCATTATATAACCCTGGCTATACATAGATCAGGCTGTCTATAAGTAAGTTAGCCCTGAAACATACATATGCCCCCGGGGCATTATACATCCTATGCCCCCAGGGCATTATATAGCCCTGGCTATACATAGATCAGGCTGTCTATAAGTAAGTTAGCCCTGAAACATACATATGCCCCTGGGGCATTATACATCCTATGCCCCCAGGGCATTATACAGCCCTGGCTATACATAGATTAGGCTGTCTATAAGTAAGTTAGCCCTGAAACATACATATGCCCCCGGGGCATTATACAGCCCTGGCTATACATAGATTAGGCTGTCTATAAGTAAGTTAGCCCTGAAACTACATATGCCCCCGGGGCATTATACATCCTATGCCCCCAGGGCATTAATAGACAAAAGTGCCCAAGGTGAATATCGGAGGTGCATATTGCCCGAGGGCGTAGAGATTTTAGTGAGTGCCCGTAGTATGCACCTCTGATATCCACCGAGGGCACTTTTGTGTTTATTATACCTTTTTTTTCGACATCTTACGTGAAAATCGATGGAAATTAGCCTAAATGTGGGTCCCCTCGACGACCCCTCCCACCTCCCTCTGTTTCCCGAGTCCCTGTAGACCTATATATCAATGCGCGCTGGACCTGCCGGGCTTTGAGAAGTCATGCAGAATGTAGTTCTATTCAGCTGTACTAGTTAATGAAATAAATTATTATCGTTGATATACTTTAGCAAAATAGCATCTTTACATATGATTCTTCCATTGAACATTTCATTTGGAGTACCTAGCTTTATTATTTCGAGAGAAAATCGGGAAAACAATCAACGGTTTACCGAGTGGACGATAATATAAGCTTTGCAAAATCAAAACAATGTGCTGTGCAGGAAAATCGCTCAATCGTTGTAAGTGAGTCAACTGGAAGCTGGACAGGGTGTACCTGCCCATTATACATGCCTGGCTATACATAGATTAGGTTGAAATAAACAAATTTTGGTTTTTGATCATAGGTATGTTTCTCCTGAGCATATATATATATGATTGGTAATTGAATGGTTCATACCACTGGCTATAATTTCCCTGCTAATTTGATATGTTACTTTCAAATATTCCTCCTCAGGTTCCTTGTTCGATCTAGTCATTGGAAGGACTTCTTGAGCAACAACATTGATTTCCTAAACCCATACGTATGATGCTGGTGCTTCTTGACCCAGGGATAAAGAGAGATGACCATCCCAGACGAAATCATGATCCTGGACACTGCAAATGCGACTTCTTAGCTTGGTTTGGAATGCTGTTTTCATTGAAATCATGGTTCCTGTGCTCATTAAGTAGTCATGTTTGGATGTTAATGTTCTAATTCAGTAATTTTTGGCGTCATAGCATGGACACTTTTTAAAATGTGGTTGTCTACACTTTATTCCCGATTTTCTTAGTTGTACTTGATAATAGTACCTATGATTTAAGAGTTAAAAATGGTTCTAAGCTTTGATATTATAAATACATTTACTGAACTGGTATAGGCAAAGTAAAAAGATAATCTGGGATGCCTAACATTGTGTCTCAGCCTATAAGGCCAGCTGGTATGTCTTATCTGACACACAGAGAGCAGTGACCCGCCTCAACTATGATGGCCCAGTGGTGTTTAGATACATGTTAATACTTGATATTCATTTGGCACTTAGCATTCATAATTATATATTCATCTCAAATGCACCATTTTAAGAGTTTTAAAAAAATTTCTTGGGAGAAAACCCAACCTCCATTGGCTTGGATCCTCTCGCAAAGAAGTTTCATAATTTTTTCAACCTCCTACTGGCATCCCTGATAACACTGTTATGTATTTCAATCAATTTGTAATTTCTTAATTGTCTGCTTTTTAGCAATCGATACCATAGCCAACAACTTCGAACTTCAGTGGCCAGATGATAATGAGGAGGACATGAAGCTAACGCACCCTTACATGGTGATGAGAAGAGAGGTATGAGTGCCATCATGGCCAGACAAACCTGTCGAAAAAACCTACCAACTTGCAGGTATAACTTCAATTTAAAAATATCCACGGGACCTGCAATTGACTAAACTTTCTGATCTATACTTTCTTATTTATCTGATAACTTGTTAATTACATTGCCCTTAGCTGATAACAAAAGTAGTTATATCAATGTAGTTGGGCAAGTCAAACTATACGGTAGATGCTCACAAGTTGAGTTAGGTTTGACTCACTAGTGCAAATGATGCAGGATAAACCTTGTTATACATTTCAATACATTGTTGGATAGGCCTGCCAGTGATTGCACGCAGCAATAAGACCCCAATCTATGTTTTTTTTGTATACTACCCTTGTCCAACCATTGTTCTTGCTGATTGTGCTGGTCCAGAGAGGGGACACTTTTAAGATAATTTAATGTCCGATGTCCGATACAATATATAATTTGTATGCATATATGATATATGAGCAAAGTCTAACAAATCACATTTTATCAAAACATGTTCAGGGAAAGTTGTTTAACTGAAAGTGCAAGGTTTTATCACTGTTTTATCTGTTTAAAAAAAAAATCACGCTCTGTAACACTATGAGCAGCCCATTGCTAGAACGGCCAGTTAGAAGTTTGTGGGCAGAATACACAAAACAGCTGAGTACATATGTATGTAGAAGAAGCCTAGCCAGTACCTCTTGTAAGAAAGGATGACACAAACGGGCATTTTAAGTGTCCAGTATGGGTCTTTTATTTACATGTATAACTTGGTTGACATATATGACATGATTGACATAAAATAGAATAAAATCATTGCACCTCATATACTTACAAACATACATACATTGCACCTCATATACATACATACATGCATACATACATACATCCAAACAGACAGACAGACACACATAAACACAGATGCAAACATAAAAACAGCAGCTTCATCTTTAAAACAGATGCTTTAAAATTATCTTTGATCTTTAAAATTAGAATACAAGTGATAAAAGCATTGAACATAGTTATCATATAAAGCAGGCATATGTAACAGGTATATCTACCACACATAAAACATGGTTGACATTAAAATATAATTATAAAAAGCATGCAGTATAATTATCATATAAAGTAGGCATATGTAACAGGTATGTCTACCACACCTAAAAACATGGTTGACATTCAACATAAAATAGAATTATCATCAACAATCCACACTGACCATTATCGTATATACAAAACAGCTCTATCTCTTATAATTCCATATACTTATTCCTGAGCATCGGTTACACCATTCCATTGTGTGAATATCAAACTTTATCAGAAATATTGTTAAAAGTAATCACTTTTACTTCATTTTTTTGCTTTACAGCATTGAGAACCTGTTTACAGTGTGAATATCTAATATTTATCAGAAGAATTGTAAATCCTAATGGCTACTACTACCAAGGGTACATACTGTACAATGTGAAACGCTCCAGGGTGATTCTCAGTCATGACATTATCTTTGATGAGACAAAGCATTGGATCTGCAGTGGAGAAGGACCCTGAACTATGCACATATATAAATGTAAAAACTTTGCCAGCGTTCTGAAACATAACATTTCTAAATCCCTGTCACCTGAATGTGATTCTTTTTACGCACCAATACCAATGTTTGCATTTAAAACTGAACTCAACTTTGTTGGTTGCGTCTGATAGAAATTACTTAATACCACTGGGCTTGCCTTTACTAATGTCTGAATGGCCAGTCCACAACCAAGGACGGAGTAGTTTGAATTAAGTACATTTAGCATCATAAAATTAAATTCAATACATTAGAGATCTACTTCTCCTTAATTTGTTATCTCCTAAAACATTTAATATCCAACATTCAATTCTCAGTATTTGGCATGCCAGTACAGGCAATTGTTGTCCTAACACATCCTTCAGCTGGTAATTCAAACAATGATTCATGCAGTAACAGAGTTATGTACACGTCTAACATATGAATCGCTCGCTCGCAAGCCTGTCCTGCTCGCTTCGCGGGTACTGTTTAAACCACTTGCGAGTGGCACTCCTGTAACAATGGGGTATGCGGTCTTTGACTTTGAGATCTAGCATTTCCTACCCATTTTTGTAGAGTTGAATATCTGTAGAAATAAGATCAAACGAAAATGATTTTGCAGCAAATTTTTCCTTTATTTAAAATAGGGGTTAAATATCAGTTAACTAAACCCTCACTCGGTTTTCGGTCAGGGCCTGAACCCATGATACCCAGATTTAGACCCTTTAGCAAAATGGACTAACATTTTGAGTATAAAGCCTTTGTTGCAGTAGTAAACGGTCAAGAATTGAAAGAAAATTTCACAGGTTGGTAGAACTCATGGACAGCCATTATATGAACGATATAAGGTTTGCCACCAATATAAAATTAACTTTGTGAACATGAAAATTAAGCAACATTTTCAATGTGAAACCTTTTTCAAAACTCTTCCTTACCTCACTTATATTGTGCTGTGCAAATTGGGCACACGTAATCTTTGGGTGGCTCCCTCTTGACATTTACACATTTAAAATGGCACCATCTGCCACACACATCACACCCAATCCATGGGACATTCATCCCGGGTTTGCTACACCCAATCATGTCGCAACACTGCCTTTGATTGGGTGGCAACTTGGAGTGGGCTGCCAGCTTTTCGCACACATACAGCCGCATTTGTAGTGCGTCCTTGTGCGAAAGTGTGGCTGGTGCCACATCTTTCGAGAGAGCCATCGCGTTCTAAAAGACATTGTATAAAAAGCATGTTTTACAGCTTCAATGAACCCTCCTTTTTGCTGTTCTTATTATTGGAATTAGGAAATAAGTAAAGGTGTTCAAAAATTGAAAATGACTCCTGTATCTTTCATTCATTATACATAGACGCACACATTCATCATGACCCAGAAAGATATATGCTATGGTGGCCCAGAAATAGAACCATTGCATTGGTTGGGTGAGGGTGTGGGTTGGGGTGGATGGGGGAAGTGAAGATTTTCAGCTTATTTCAGTAAGCATCCCTGGTATGATTTTAATCCAGTCAGACCTACCATCATAACGAATGATCCGCAGGCACTTCCGTCTGACTGTGCTGCTGACGGAATCCGTACTTCGTCCCAGTGCGGTAGTTCCCCAGTCTCGCGGTATCGTGCTGCCATGTAGTGTCTGAGGTATTCACAAAGAACAAAATGGAACTGCCAGTTGACTAGTCGAGGGGCAATAAATCTGCCCTAAGTAGGGATGGACAGATCCATAAAGGCAACAGCAATATGTTGACTGAATTTAAAGAATTCTTACTGACAAAATTGTGATATGATTTTCCAGCAGTTTTTCTATGTGAAGAAAGGGTCAGCAGACTCCCGTGACATGGTTAAAAGAATTATCTAATTTTGTCTACAAAATCTATGATCATTCTAAAATGAAATGTTGGAGTCTGCATCAATTGCACACCTTGAACTGAGGTTGCCTTCAAAGCTGAAGCAAAGTGTATGTCAAGCGATATTGAACATAAGATAACCTACTTCCACATTTTTATGAGGTTGTCATGTCTTCCATGTTGGGAATCAAGTATGGAGACAGTTTTTGACGGCACATGGGCCGCCAGAAGGATCCAATGTACATTCTTGATGTTCACTGGTAGGAATATCCACCTATATTGGCTCAATTTAACCTGAAAAAAAAAAGGATAATAGCTGTTGGCAACAATTGCGTCGTAAGTCCATTTCTCAATGAATATGACCAAGCAACCATATGAGTCAAAACAGGTGCACTAACATGCATACTGTTACAATGGATCATATTTTCTTGCATGAAGTTTGGTGATGTGTAGCAATGATTTGTCAGGCTCTTTAAAATTCATTATGAACGAAACTTACCTAAGAAGTTTTCTTGTATAAAAAAGTGCATTAAAAAGAATAAGTTACCTTCTTATACAACCAGGCGTAGAACCGGTTTTGTTCCCACAGCACAGCCAGATATGATGGCATAATATATATGTGGTAATTGTCTTCCTGGTTTTTCTGGCTTGCCAGATATTGCAGGAAAGCATTAATGATCTGTCAAAAGAAACCACAAACCAAGTTACTATTATGAAAATTGTTGACATGTAAAGCATCATATCCTCACCATCAGATCATACACTTATTTTCGTCATCTGAGAAAATTTCATATGGGTAATTGTATATTTCATTGCAAGAAATCAAAGCTCACTTTTTTTTTATTCAATTTTCCTGAAAGGCTATTTAAATTGGAATATATTTTATCTATATCAGGAGTGATCTGGCCCATTCAGTGCTGAAGTTACATCTGCAGTTCATCCAGTTGCAGTAGATATACTGATGTAATCATATTCATGACAGAACAAGTGATTGTACTAGGGTTTAAAGGAACTTTGAAACAATTCTATTCTATAAGCCATAATCAGATAACCTTGTCGTTTATCCAGTTTGGATCTTTTAACGTCTCAAAGTCCTCCTTCATGAGGACTTCTTGGCCCACATGGTACCTCTTGTTGGGCATGATTGGCCGCTGGGTGAACTTTTTGTGAAGTTCTGGAAACAATAAGAACAAAGATTTTCCTCCAATGGTTATAAACTTTTTATGATAAAATTTTAATTTTATATAACAATTTACAACTTATGTTCAACTATAGGTATTAATGAATGGTGCAAATAGAAGGTACTGATTTGATTACCTTTAACCATTGGATTGGTTATCTTGTGGTCTCCAGAGCCTGATGACAAAATTCATAGCCAGTTGTTAGTTTACAAGTGCATTGATGAAATGAAGATTCGGAACGACAGGCTTTTTAATGTGATGGATTCATTTGCATAAGGGCCCTGGTGTGTATGTCAATGTGTATGCACTTTTTTGTGCATGAAGCTTCTATGGTTTCACCCCTGGGCAAGATAATTGCATTGTTAAAATCATTCCGTGTTCACACATTATTTGTGCAAGAGACCCAACCATTATTCAATATGCTTCTTTCTGAAATAACTATAATTCTTATTCATTGATGTAATTCTGTGGTACTCACCATGTTCACCCACAAGAGCTTGCTTTGCAGGAGTCAAAGGGGCTTGCTTTGCTTGCTTTTCAGGAGTCAAAGGGGCTTGCTTTGCTTGCGTTGCAGGAGTCAAAGGGGCTTGCTTTGCAGGAATCAAAGGGGTTCGCTTTGCTTGCTTTGCAGGAGTCAAAGGGGCTTGCTTTGCTTGCGTTGCAGGAGTCAAAGGGGCTTGCTTTGCTTGCTTTTCAGGAGTCAAAGGGGCTTGCTTTGCTTGCGTTGCAGGAGTCAAAGGGGCTTGCTTTGCTTGCTTTTCAGGAGTCAAAGGGGCTTGCTTTGCTTGCGTTGCAGGAGTCAAAGGGGCTTGCTTTGCAGGAATCAAAGGGGTTTGCTTTGCTTGCTTTGCAGGAGTCAAAGGGGCTTGCTTTGCTTGCGTTGCAGGAGTCAAAGGGGCTTGCTTTGCTTGCGTTGCAGGAGTCAAAGGGGCTTGCTTTGCTTGCTTTGCAGGAGTCAAAGGGGCTTGCTTTGCAGGAGTCAAAGGGGCTTGCTTTGCAGGTGAGCCCATGCTGTCGCTATCAGAAATAATGTACATGAAGAATTATGGTTTGGCATTAAGCAACCCTCATTCACTCCAAGAATATACTAATTTCGTGGTTGAGTGCCTCCACACCATCAAACTGATTATGTGAAACTCATTTTGCAGTGACAGGAAATTTTTGCGAAATTCATGAAAATGGCATTTAGTATGACTACCAAACAATGGGCAAACTTTCAAAATAAATTTTCAGACAAACAGGTAAAAGAACAGAACATTTTTCAGAATCTGGTAACTGTCAACCATATAGAAGTTCTACCTTGAAAAGCTTGAGTTTACATACTATGTATCAGAGGGGAAAAAATAGAATATTAGAGCATGTCTTTTAAATTTCTTTTTTAGGAATGATGGCAGTAATATTTCATTGAAAACAATACTTTGAGCAAACTTACGTCAGTTTCTTCAGTATCCTTCTGGCTAGGGAAATCAGTTTCTGAAAGGCAGACCAGACTAAAAGTGTCATGAACCACATCACAATAGGGGGTTTTACACTATGCCACCGTTAATTTCTACCACAGTATTAAGCTATCCATAATATCTTTTTAACTGCACCTTAGGAGGCTTTTATTAAGAGATCTTCATTGTTCTTACCTGATTTCTGGATGAACAGTTAGACATTTTGGTTTAAGTTCTACCACAACTTTTAATTACACCAGGAAAATCTGCTATTTAGTGATGCTGGACCTAAGGAGGCCCATATTAGTACATCCCTATCATCCTTACCTGATTGTCGGATGAAGGGCTTGAAATTTTTACGGTTCCTTGGGTTCAAGTCCTTGCCTTCACCATCCTTTACTGTCAAGGAATACGGTGTGACAGTTGTCACTGTGAATGGCCCCAGCCAATTTGGACCACCATTTCTCTTTTGGCGTTGGTTTTTCATCCACACTTCATCCCCAACTTTGAACACAAACTCTCTACCCCTTTTCCTTTTATTGTAGCTGACCTTCATCTTCTCCTTTGCACTATCATTGTTTTCTTTGATCTAGATTTTGAAGAAACATGCATTGACTTTCATTAGAATTCATCCTATATCATTATGGAATTAGATAATCAGAGGTAAGCTTATAATTTTGTGGGATATTGTTTAGGGGGAAGATGTACATTTTTCATGAATACTTTCTTCGTTAAAACTTGTTCCGCCTATATTACAGTCAGTATGATACCTGAGTCAGAGGTATAAACTCATTTATCTCTTGAGATTCATGACTTAAGCTGTCACTGAGCCATAGCTCTGTATCCGCCCCCGTCCATATTAGCTGGACCCATCTCTACCTCCTAAGCCCCTCCCCTGACCATGCCTAGCTACAAATATACAATTACATTGTATCACCATGCAGCAGTGAATAACCTCAAGGGGAGGGATGGGAGAAAAGCTTTTGAAAATGTTTGAAACATAATGGATAATTGTATTCATTGTAGAATGCATGTTAGCAGATCATTATATATATATAGAATTTTTATTCATATAATAAGTAACAGTTACATGAATGGGACATCATTAGATAAAATATTGAATCAAATGTAATCATGTGTGTGCATAAGGAGGAGGGGTCACAGAAAAAGAGGAGGGAGACAAGTAAGGAGAGAGAAAATAGAGAGTGGGAAAAAGATGAGAGAGAAAGGAGGTGGAGGTGTAGGAGTAACGTCAAATGTCTTTGTAGTAGCCTTACTACGATCCCTGATTAATTGCATATATAAGTTATCAGTATAGAGCCCTGCATCACAGTCCCCATATAGTGTAATAGATAAGGGATAATGCACAACATATGTGACTCGTTTAATCCCTAGGACACCCCATTCCTTGTTTAGACGATTCACCTTTAATCCATAACTTCTGCCCACATTCTTTCTTCAATTCGACTGAAGTGAAGGCTTAAGATGATTAATGCCGACAGACATACTTAGCCTTTAATCCTTTAAAAGTTCAACTGATCTTATTGGTGTACTGAGGATTGCCTAGATTCTGTAGATACTATGAATTGGATGAACACACTATAATACTAAGGATTGCCTAGATTCTGTAGATACTATAAATTGGATAAACACTATAATACTAGTTTATAAATTTGTACCTTTTTATTTAGTAGTAATCGTTTCTCTTCTCTCGCTTCCATTCCAAGTCTAATAGCTTCCTCTGAAGGAACTGCAATGGCCACATCTTCGAGTTCACATGGAAATCTAGGTTTCCTGCAGAACATTGCCTCAAAGGGGGAGACTTTGGTCGCTTCGCTGGGTGCAGATCTAATCGCCCATACAATCTGTTTGAGGAACCTGGGCCAGTCCCTTCCTTTCTCTATTATGAGCTGAAACGAGAATGTCCTACCATTAACAGATTGTCTATGCATACCTTGGAATTAACAACTTCAAATTAAGATAATCCATTTGACGAAACACTACTTCCACTTTGCAGACAATTACAAACCAACCCTCTTTATCCTGTCCCTCTGATAAAGGAGAGAAGCTATTCATTGATTAAACGTTACTTGTTTAAATACCTTTTCAATCGCTCGCTCAATCGTCCCGTTGGTCCGTTCATCTTGGCCGTTGCATTGTGGATGGTATGCAGCAGTGACCAGGTGGCGTATCTTGAATTTTTTGTACAGCAGAATATTGAGTAGCTTGGAATGAAAAAGATCAAATATAATTTAACTCAGAAAACTAGAGTGCTAAAAACTGCTAAGAGTTGTAATCAGTAGACTGAAGCATTCAGTATCAGTAATCTGCTTTGCTTTAGATGGTTGAGCTGGCATTATTTTGAAATCCTTTACTAATATTATATGAATTTGTATTTGAAAATATTTAAGTTGCATAGAAACCAGGTGTCATCGAAATACATGAGACACCTAGTGGTTATACAGCCCACATCAACAAAAATAACAAACTGATATATAGATGTCAAACTACAAATAAAGATAATCCATTATTTATATTATTGTAGTACCTCGTTATTAAATTCCGCGCCTCTGTCGGTGAGAATATTTTTGGGTGTCCCATACGTATAAATGACGTCTACCAGGACGTCAAACACGTTTTCAGCAGTTTTTGTCTCAATAGGTCTAGCAAAAACCCATTTTGAAAATAGATCCGTTCCGGTTAATATATACTTGTAACCCTCGGCGGACATTGGCATAGTGACCAAGTCTATACCCACTATTTCCCATGGTTCGCTTGTCTGAAAAACATAGTTGATGTACATTTTGTTTTAAAAGTGCACCCTGTTACATGGGGTCAGACTTAGCCCTTTGTTAAAGGTTGAATATTTATCCTCTTAGCTACTGTTGCTTGCTTATATCAACGAGATTATATTTCAATAGATAATTTTGTGTATCTATGAACAGCTTAATAGATGCTGAAATAATGACATTAATAGTACTCACATAAATGGGTTTCAAATCGGGTTCTCCGACTGTGTTTAACTGCGCCTGACTCTGGCAGGCATTACAACCAGCAATCTGAAGAATATTAAATAATATGGCAGAAATGAAGTAATGTGTCTTTGTTCCAACTTGAATGGACCTTGTAAACTACTACAGCCGCTAATTTCATTGAACAAGTATATGATGTCATTATAGCAATAGCTATACTTTATCAAGAACTATCTTGGGAAACATTGTGTTAGCACCATATTTATTGAAGTAACAAACATGTTCAGATTACTTACATAACTACACACATCCTCGGTCATTGATGGCCAAAAAAACCTATCGGCCACAATTGAATGCGTTTTGTTTTTTCCAATATGTCCGGTGTTGTGGACATCTAATAGGACTGTCGTTATCTGCAAATAATAATTAGCTTCAGAATAATTTTAAAGACCCAGTGACATTTGAAATAATATGTACTTTTGCTGCCCTTATATATGATAGCCGGTCTAACCATGATGCCAGATCTTAAATATTAAGTTTCCATGTCCAACTATAAAGGAAACGACTGGAAGAGCTGGGAATATCCCAGATGTTTGTTGCCCTTTTGGCCTTCCTATATATATGTAATTTTAGACAATAACAGATTGTTCAATTCAATGCAATGCAACATTTCTTCGTGATGAACTCGATATCCCATGTAATTGTCATCATAACCTTTACTTCCTCGCACATATGACAATATTGTGACGAGAGGTCAATTATACATCATATTGTAAAGGAGAGAGCCATCTCCCAATATTATACAGACATAGCAACATTTAGAGAAACCATAGGCAGTGCAGGGTAAAATAATATTGATCCTGATTAATATTTCAGTAATAGCTGTCACTCCCCCCCCCCCCCTCCCCCCATTTAATCCAGCTTCACGATATGTGGCTACAAGTGGCCACATTACGAATATCCTCAACATTCTTAGCCCTAGGCGGGCCCCAGACCCCATGCCTAATGGGTTGAGATGTAGTAAAACGTTTGCGTTTCAGAGATCATCGTATGGAGTATATTTAGCTACTTTACTGCTACTTGCCCTCCCTGAAACATTGCAAACGTTTTTAAAAACATAAATTATATCAAACATAATATATAGAAACACTTCTTAGAAGTCCTTAATGTTTACCATCATTAAAATCGGCTTGATCTCATCTTTTTAAATATGATGGTATCTCAAAATCCAGTTTTAGCGACCTGTGACTCATTTTCGTAAAACACATCACAATTAGTATCATTCAATATTTATAATGGAATGGTTTTGGATAATTCTATCGATGTTAGGCCTATATTACTGCAATATATATAATATAGGCAAGTATCCTGCCCTCGAAGCTTTTACACATCTAAAGTTCAATATCAGTTTCCCTTATATTTTATATTTTTTTTTGTATTTTCATGTGTTTTCTTTTCGGATCTTACCCACCTATCTAAGAAGTTATTAATTATAGGTACAAATGGCCTACGTCTGTGACAAATGGCCGACGTGACAAAAAAGTTTTCGGGAACACTGTTATAGACAAACATATGTTTCCTTTTTCTCTTCAAAAATTGAAAGATAAGTAAAATGAATACACATGAATAATGCATGAAGATAATATATATTTCACCTGAAATGAGATCTTTTCCCCGACGAGTACTGTGTGGGAAACTACCCATTTAATAGTCAGAGTGACTAAATCCATTTCATCATCAGAATCGCTGGTGTCTTGACTCACTTTGTATAGGGCCTATACTACTCTATCACTGGCCACAGCAAGGAATTTTCCACGCAAAAATGCATGACCAGAGCATTATTTCAAACCTTATAAATGCAATATTTCGGTAGGCCTTTAGAGTAGGTAAAAAGGGTCTAAATTGCTAACTAAATCGTCATACTGAGTAAATAGGGAAGCATCCAGACACTGGCAGTGCATCCTCAATTTTACCTGCCATTATTTCGAAATTAAATGACCAGTATACACTTAAAACCTGTTACATGTATTTACTAGGCTAATTATTATAATAATGTGTACATGCCATCATTTTGAACCTTTTCTGGATGAATAATATGACGAGAAAATGAAGTATTTGGGGGAGAGGAATGCTTTAATAGGGTAATGCGTTTACATAGATCTCCTTCCTTTTGATCCCATAAGGTTATTAAAAATAGGCCATAGCGACATGTAAAGGGTCATTTTTTTAATCATCATTTAATCATTAGTGTCGGAACAACAAGAAAGCATAACACAATGAGCGGCAGAGAGAGTGAGAAGAGAGGGAGGGCGGGTTGAAGACAATTGAAGTTCAATGCGCAGACAACGGAAGTTATAACAGTTATGAAATATCTAAAACCTAGAAGTTCAAGTACCATGTCTATGAGACTAACATATATCATGACTAAATTGCAAACATGTTATATCATCATTCCTTGCCGGTTTTTTACTTGCCTCTAACATTGGAATGCAATCCAATGGCAAGCATATATTTTTCTAGTACTAAGCTGCTCCTCAGTTACACATCTACTTATAAATGCTTCGAGCACAAACACCATTCATTTAGACAATGTTTTCCAATTGTGATGTGTCACAGAAAAATGAATCACCAGTCACAGAATTTTAAGATTTATGAAATTTATTTATGTTAATTTAATTATTGTTAATTGTATCCTGATAAATATTATTGTGGATCTGAGATTCTTTCTCACACAAAGCTATCCAAATATTCATCATGATACAGTACCCAGGTCTCTACCTCTCCCCGCCCCCACCCAGACTCCCTGACATTTCTCTCCCGCCCCCCTTTCTATCTCTTTCTGTCTGTCTCCTGCATGCTCCCTCCCTCAGACGATTCTCTCTCTCGCACTAACTGTCAGGCCCATCTCTCTCTCGATCGAACCCACTCCCTTTCTGTGTCATTTATCTCTCTCTATCACTGGAAAAAAAATCGCGTTTACACCATGAGTATCTGCACTAGTGAGTATCCCCGTGTATCTGCAGTCTCCCACTGCAGATACACGTGTTCAGTGAACCGTGACTAAAGCTGAAAGTATATGGTACAGATGCTGGTGTAAGTCAGCAAACCCTAGTGAAGTAATTGGGTCAGCACTAATCCCTTTACTGAATCAACACAAACTTCCCTTGCTGGATTTAGATGTATGAAGTTGGTTTGTCGTTCTAGAGAAATTGGTTGTCCTCGTTCTATACTATGCATGTCCATCCTACTGTAGAACCAGGAGCTTTCCCGCGCTGATTAGCCCCGTAATTGTATTGTAATTGCAACCCAAAACATTGATATATATGTAGTGTTTGATCATTGAGGTATTTGGAAATGATGGAAATTCAAAATTGTCAAAATGTAATGATAACCAGTAAAAGTGAATGAATAGTATCTTATTCATCCATTTGATACCTTCATTATACCTAGAACACAAACAATTTCATGAAACCTTAACATACAGATAGTAGCACCAACTTTCTAATCGTTGTTACACATTGATTAAGCAATGATTAATATTATCTGTGTTCAATTAAACCAGTCTTATGGACCCCCCCTCCCCGAATATAGTATCTACCTGCAGTGTTCCCGAAAACTTTTCATAGACGTAGGCCAATATGACCTGCGTAACCCAACCTCAGGCAGGCCATTTGTCATAGACACAAGCCAATTTTTAACATTGGCAAACTAGCATAAAGGACAATGAAACCCTGCATAATATACTGAACATCTTTAAATGGTATTGCAAATGAAACGATATGTTCTGCTAGGTGACTACCAGTTACTTTTAGGTGAAGGATAAAGGATGCATGGGTTGAATGTGTAAGCCTATATAGAACAAACTAAACCCTGCACAATTCTGTGTCGGTTATCACAGCTAGGCCTGATATCGTTTTTATATTTCCCTCTATATTTCTATATTTTAAACAATCCTATATGTTGGCATATTTTCTTATGTATTCTATACTTCTCAAATTTCCGTATAGACATGCTAAGAAAATAAAGCCCACTAAGTGTTTGGCTCAATAAATTTATTTCTGAAGAATCTGAATCAAAATAATGAATACTTTTGAGGTATTGAAATCCGCTACACTAGTAGAACTTGTCATGATATGCTTTAGCAAGGTACACAGTAATTGAGACTACTCAATGTAGGTGACAGCTATCCCTATGAAAGACATAAATAGAATAAGCCTTTCCTATAGTAACATTTCGTCCATTACCTTTCAAAATTCCTATATTTTCTACCAAATGTCCTATATTTTCAGAAAAATCTTGATATAGCATTTTGTATATTTCCCAAGAACATGTTACGGTATGTGCTACCATGTTTTCCATTCATAAATTGATCTACTTGCTTAATTCGGATTATGCCTATAATATAGGCCTACTTTGACCTGACATAAATATCTATTTGCTAACTAACTTAACTTAGCACAATCCATTTATACCCTTTGTTTGTCATGATACATGAATTCTATAGACATCAAGCTATTTACAAAAATATGGTTTTCTACACTGTTCTGATTAAGAGTGGGGGATAGAGACTGGGGAGAAAGCTGGAGGAGAGTAATTTTAAGTGGGTCCCATAATAACGTACATGGACATTCAGAAAATAGTTGTGACACTAGCTAGTATGGACGGTTACCTCCATGCCTCCCAAATGCAATATAAGCCCACCCCAGTCACTGAATGTGTATGTAGTAATTAATCCACTGCAGTGGGGATAGATGCAGATACACCACTTGTTTGAGGATACACGAGTATACTCATAACTGCAGATACACCACTGCACTTTGTATACACGCAGATACACAAACTCAATTGGAGATACACGCAGATACTCACGCAGTGTGGAGTGCGGATATACCAGATTTCCAACGCAGATACTCACAGTGTAAACGCGATTTTTTGTCCAGTGTATCTCCTACTCGCTCTCTCACATGAGCACAACGAGTACAAGCTAAGATACGAAATACACCTATCAGAGATACAGGTACATATTATGAACCAATCGACTGTCTTCACAGGTCAAAATTACTTTAAATATCAATATTGCGACTATACTGACTCATTTTCATGTGGCATAGGGGGTTCACACGGGGTTTGCACATCAGACAATGAAATGTGTCCTGAATTGGACGTTTCCCATAGCTCGAACCTCTTCTTACCAGACTGGAAATTATTCGCTCATTGAATGCTTTATACGCTTATCACTCCACCCACTGAATAGCAGGTCCTTCACTAATTGTTATCAAAACAATAACTCCTAAATCAATCACAATCCTGGGTGTCGAATGCTATGTAAACAACATGAAAGCTAATCCTCAACTATTAATTTCCAAGAAAGACCCCTGCGATAGAATTGTGGTATGTTGGTCAGAGTGCGAAATTAACTTTTTTCTCCACCCGCCAACTTGGCGGGTAAATGCAGATATTTACCCGCCCACACATAAATTTATCCGCCCACAAATTACACTTTAATGACAGAAGTCGGAGGTGATTTCAATCACACAAGTAAGTAATAAAATACCATTTTTTTGGTATCAAAATAACATAGTATAGTATATATTTTTGGAAGAAATTTAGCAACGACTTTTGAGACATTTCCTCTGTTTTTAAGTGAAGAGCTGTTACGATGTCCAGTACAGTATAGTTGTAACGAATCTATCCAGTACCTTGTGACCAGACTGGTCATTTTGCCTCGTGCCCAGTGTCTGAGACGTTTTTAAAAGTCTTTTTTTAAAGATCATACAGCTAAGAGAGTGTTAATCTAGAAAAATATTTATATGGTTAGGGGCACAGTTAAAAACTACGCCATATGGAAAAAGTTGGATCTATTTGTTTCTCTTCTAATCCATGACTCAACGCAGTGTTCATAACATGAAGGATTTCCAAGAGATTGAAACACCACATAATTACTGTACATCTTTAAATGGTGTTTCAGCAAAAGAAATGATATGTTCTGCTCAGCAACATATCGTCCCTATATGTTTCTATATTTTAAAACAATTGGCGAAATCCTATATTTTGGCATATTTTCCTATATTTCTATACTTCTCTAATTTCAGCGTAGACATGCTAAGAATAGGGCCTATGAAAACCAGTCAGTTTCTGGGCTCAATAAATCTATTTCTGAAGGTTCTGAAACAAAAGAATGAACACTTTTTGTGGTTTTGAAATCTCCAACCCTCAGGACCAATTGGTCGAAATTGCTACATGTATGCACAGTAAGGTACACAGTTATTGAGACTAGTCTGATTCCACTGTACTTATCGCTATTAAAGACATGTAAAGTAGTAGATTATAAAATAAAAATGCCTGCATTGTGCTCTCACTGCATGCCTCTAGGTACCCACGTGCATCTTATCTGTTTATCCCGTCCTGCTCATCTAATTGGTTGCAGGACATTAAATTAGTAGGTCGGTAGGGTATATGACTATAAAATCATTTTTAACGAGAAATCTTGGTCTGGAGGTATTTTAATAAATTCTGTCCCTTTCCCCAACGGAAAATACATCGGAAATATCCCACTTCTACATATCTGGTATAAATATTTTAAATCGTAGAGGGAAAAAATACTGTTTTATTGCCTGTTTGGGAGAATTGCTCATATATATGTTGTTATATATGACCGATTTTCACAACTGCTGTTTACATCAGGGGGCAAAGGTTTTATGATGATTTATTGTCATTCCTTCTCTCAAATCATATTGTTCCTAAATGCAATTCATTCCTAATTTTATTCATGGTGCAACTTTATCTAACTAGCCATGGTTGCAATCATAAGGAATACTGATGCAAAAATATCAGTTGCCAACCTGTAGATTACTAAGCTATAGGTTTTTAAGCGATATTCTGTGGTTATTAAAATCGCCTCAGTCAGAGGTAATGTAGCACTTTTAGAAATCCTGACACATTAGAGCAGTATCCTTTGTCAAGTATGGTCGTATATAACTTGTCCCCCTCACTCCAAATTAGCTTCCAACGCCGCGGAAACTTGAAGTTGAACGAAACAGTGTGAAGTACTGGAGGTCGCTGGCTATACTACCAGTGACGTCACCGCGCCGCACTACCAGCAGTGGGTGGAGAGAGGGGTCTGTGCCAGATCGGGGCTCTTTATGGGCTTCTAACTTCGCAACCGCTGGACATAGAAACTTAATATTTCAGAACTGGTATCATGGTTAGGCCAGCTACCATATAAGGGGTTCAAAAGTACATATTATTTTACATGTCAGTGGGTCTTTAACCTGGAGAAGGAGATTTCTATTTCAGACCAAAGATAATATAAATGTCAGGAAGGTGACATCTATAAATAAAAAATAATAAATAGACGAGTGATCGAGGGGGGTCACAGAGATGCATATTGCCAGAGGGCTACACACACTTACTGAAATTGCGTAGTTCAAGGGCAATATGCATCAGAGGGATCGGATCGCCCAAGGTCACTCTTGTGTTTATTATACCTCTTTCTGAAATTTTAAGAGAAACACTGAAAATAAGTAGTCACCAGAACTGATGCTTAATGTTTGTTGTGTTTTTCAGGCTGTGATGATGACCAATCTTTGGGAGAAAAACCCACGGCTACAAAGGGCACCCCAGAAGGACCTTACCTCGCAGCAGGAGCAACACTGCAGCAGAAGCCCTTGCACATCACTCTGCCTCTAATCCTCTAGGAACTCCAATCACCCTCACCAGGTCCACAAGTTCGCAATATGCTTCAACTTAGAACAACCTTGTACCTGAAATTCTTACAGGTTGGTATTTTTTCTACTGATCTTATGTTTTATTCCCATGGGATCCTGATGCAGGCTTCATTCTGATTTTAAACGCATAGTTTACATGAATAAACTTTATTTTCCTAATCCCTTATAATATTTTTGAGATATCATTCTTCTAATGGCGTAGCCTAGTGTTATTACACAATTAAAAACCCAGCATGCTTATTACTATCTCATATCGAATGCATTAAAATCTTAAAGGAATATTGGCCTTAGTACTTTACAGTAAACCAATGGTTTCTGGAAATGTCAGAAGGCGTAATGATGAGGTAAGGAGTACACCATGATTGTTCAATCAATTGAAGTTTCTCAAATGCATTGATGAAATCAAGATTCTGAACGACAGCCTTTTTTAATGTCAACAGATAATACTAAATTGCATTGAGTATTTATTGACGAAAATATGCACATATGTAGTGGTATTGGTTTACTTCCTCTCCGAAGCACCAGCTGGAGCTACCACTGTGTGCTATTTCTCTGTGTCATATTACTGAGATTAGAAGTCACGCGTATTTCTATCTCCTATTGCTCTCTGGCAGCATTTTACAGTATTGTTGTCTAACCTTAATGTATAAAGGACTGTGGCCTTAGTGCCCGTGTGACTGTAAAGTATTTCAAATCTTTTATTAATTAGTACTGATGTTCATGTACTCTGAGACACCATGTGGTACTGTGTACCTGGATTGGTGTACAGGTCCGAGAACCAGCTTCGGACAGGTCTTGCTTACCTCTTGAGTCTGAATAAACAGAGAACGGTGTAGGAAATCCCTCTTTTGTCTTATTCTTTGCTAAAAGAACTGGGTTGTAGTGAAGAACACTACACATATATGTATATTTTGATCAAAATAAAAGTTGCTAGCCCACGATGTATCTGAAACCTTTTATTCCCTTACATAACATTCCTTGAACAGGTAAGGGAATATTTTATGTAGCGTTACAACATATGATACATCTCCAATATTTTTTTCTAAAAAAACATTTATATGTTATTTCGACCTTCCTAGTAATGGGGGACTTTAGCGGGTAGTTCCACCCGTTAGACGCTAGGTGGCAGGGGTAGTGATGGGGTATAGGAACTTGGGTGGGTCACTTGCCCGGGTCACTTGTCATAACAAATGACTCAACCCCAATCATTACAGTGTATGACATTAACCTTTTTCTTCACCCGCCAACTTTGCGGGTAAAATCAAGCGATTTACCAGTTACCTCTCTGTCTGACCATTATTCCCGCTATTGATGACTGCTAATGAATGCAATATCAATTATACACCATATGCATATTGTAAAATAGAGAACTATCTTCCAATATCATAGAATGAGATGAAGGCCAAACATCTATTACACAAAAAAACCTCGATTTCCGACTATTCAAATTACATTTTTATCTCAATATATTTTGCCATACCATTTTAAGCAAGATCATCATACAGTATAATAATTACAATTTACTCGAGAACTCAATCACTAAACACATCGCAATGGACGTTAATGTATCTTTCTGTCTGTCTCACCTTCAGGGGGGCTGGTAACTTTGGAGTTTTACCCGCCCGAATAATTTTTTAGCCGCATTTTTGCGGTGGGTGGGTGTTAACTTCACACTGATTCAACCTAAATTATATTCTGAGAAAATGGCAATAAATATGCTGCATGAACGGACCTAAATTCGCCTACCCCACAGCATTCTTCTGATCTTGTTGATGTATTGATATGAACATATATGCAACTGTAGCTATATGCCAATGTGTTTCCAGATTAATTCTGAGCTAATTTAACTTCGTGGCAAAATGAATTTTGCTAAAATCTGCATGTGCCTACGTCCGGGCACGATTTGTTAGTCAAAACTGTTAGAAACGGCCAGAAAACCTTACCCCGACGTAGGCCCCCGCCCTAATTTAGGCAGCAAGTAGGCTTTATATATTCTAACTAATGATTCTCAGTGTGGTGACTTCAAGATGAATAGACAGATACTTAAATGTTTTCCAGTCGTTTTTGTAAATGATTGAGATTGGTGCCTACGTCGGGGTAGGGTGCCAACGTCAGGGGTAAAGTGCCTACATTGGTGGGGTGCCTACGTTGGGGCATTTTCTTTTATGATTTTCAAACCTCTACACGTACATGAATTTCATCGCAAAACTGAAACGATGTATACACAGGTGTATACATCGTTTCAGTTATGTTATGTCAGTTATGTTTCAATCTGATGGGCGTCCCAATGATGCATTTGTTATCATTACTGGTTATTATCAGTAACATAGTTATTATTATTATTATTATTGTAATCGTTATCATTTTATTGAACAATGCAGCTGTAACCCTAACTTTGTCAGAATAGAGACAGAAGTCGCCAAAACATAACCAGCCTACATGTCAAAAGACCAGGCAGATCATAACTGAAGTGAGATTCCCGATATTTCCGTTAGTCTTTAGCATTGGATCAATGGAGCTCACGGAAATCTCTGAGGTCCTTCTCTCAAGAACTCCGGGAATGGTGCAGTAGGTGGCATCTTATACACCCCTTGAACTGATCTAGATACCCACCGCTAATTAGGTCACACTGCCCTACAAACACACATGGTCCTTCATATGACATGTACGCCTATATCTATCTCTCCTTGGACCTTGGAAAATGTTCAGATTATTTTACCTTACTCAACTTACTTTTACCTTACTCAACTTGTATCCCTGTATATAGAGTAGTCCACTCTCGTTCAGGTAAAATCTATGGCCCATGGTAGTTTTTTCTCTACTGGGAGCCTATTCCATATACAGTATTCCGTCCCATGAATTATGGACTTTTTCTGTGTTTGGCTGTGGTATTTTTAAGTTTCTGCCCTAGTATGGTGAGGCATTTAAATACTCTGAAACCAGTATTTTCTATATTTCCATATCTTCCCTATCTCTAGTGATGAGTAGTAAAATTTTGCTTCCTAAATCTCACAGAAGGTAGTATACTACCCTCTAATTCTCATGAGTAAAAGTTGATAGGCCTTGAAGGCAATGGTTGTAAAATCAGACAAATTAATTTCGTTATTCTTGTAGGCAAATCTTATATTCACAGGCAGAGGCTTTTCGGAAATAATAACCTTTTATATGACAGCTTTATACCCGAGATTAAAAAAGGCTATCTGGCCTAAAAGTTGCAGCTGAATACAATGTGACTGCCATGAAGCTCTTTAAACCATGGAGGAACATTTTTGTTAACCTGTAAACCCACGTTTTGATAGAAATTAGGGATAAGACCAATCCATCCATGTGTGTGTCGGTAGAAAAAAGGAAAGAAAACAAATGGAAAAAATATAAAAATATAAAATGAAGTAAACCCTTCAGAAATCCAAACGAAAGTATATATTAGAAATAGAATAAGATCTCTTTACCACTAAGATGACCCTAAAGTCGAAAGTATTGTCTCCATTTTTCAGATATTGTATCACACAAATGATTATCGATGTAATCATATTTACAGAATGCTTCCATTTGTATGTTATTTTTGCCTCCATCTCTATCGTCATGTTCATCTTCACTCTAATCTGAAGCTCATTTTCACCTTTTATTTCAGCTAAAACAGTTTGTGAAGGCCATCATCCAGGAACACATTGATCAACTCATGCCCTACAATCTACCAAATATCACCAATGCCTATATTTGAGGTATCATGGGTCCATGTATATACAGAATGGCCAGAATCAAGCAGGAATGGGATATGTTCTGGCTAAACATACCTTACATTCACCATCTTGGAAGAGCGATACCAGGTCACCATAGGAGGGCAGAAATGCAAAGGAATCCCCTTAACAGACAATCGAAATAACTTCAGGAAGAAAGAAAACTATATTCCTCTCACAAATATTAAACGTTTGGACACTTGCTATCGCTCTCCAACACATCCAATGGAATCAGCTTAGTTAAAAAAAGCCCTATTACAAGGGATATATGTGGCATATGAAGGCATCGCAACTGATGATACTGTCCATGCTTTCGCCATCCAATATCTTCTAGTGTAATCAAATTTAATTCAAATGGGAGTGGAGGCAGTTTCAACACAAAAACCTATGGTATCGAACAGTATAGCTGCCTTGTTCAAGCCCAAAGTAAAGAAATTGGACTTACGAGCGGCCACTGTTTATGTTGGCATGACAACACCCTACTAGATGTGCGTTTTTGGATCAAATTAGAAAATAAGGATGAGGTATGAACTAAAAATAAATGTATCAGTTGTAGATACATGTTTTGTGGTGAAAGCTAAGGTAAAAAAGAGACCAGTTGTACATGATATATGTGAACTCAGGCCTGTATATCTCATAAATCTTATATCGCAAAGCATTAATTCATTGATTAGTAGACGGTTTTCATGAAAAGCATAGAAAGAGTGATTTATCTCTCAAATGAAGCTATTATTTTAAACACTATCAAACTCTTGTACTCAAATAACGGTCAAATACCTAATCCCTGTCACATGGCCCCTATGTATAGTATTAATCAATTTTGTTTGACCATAAAAAGAATTGGGAGAGTTGTTATGTTGACGAAAATGATGTATGTCACTTACTGGAAATTGAATTTGATTGTAAAACTTCCTAGTAGGTTAACCAATTGACCTCTCCACGAGCGGGGCTATGCTCCGCCCACCGTCTCCCGGGAGTCCATGCGGTGTAACCTCAGACAAACAACCCAACGACGGCCACTGTATAGCATTAAAACTGCCTATCTAGAGGCGTGTTTTCATCTTAATTTGGACCCAGATACTAAATCTCTCTGATATTTTCTCAACATACAACATATAGACATCTACACTACGGACATGAGTAAATACTCAGTCTCAATAGCAACGAAAAATATGTTTGATATCATAAGATATAGAGAAAGAGGAAAAAGTTTAACCTTGAAAAGTACCAGTATATGACTGTGAATGATTTATTGAAATTAACATCCATTGTGGAGATTGAGTGAGTCGGTATTTAAGCATATTATAGGCCTATCATTATACACAACTTCGCCTAAAATGGTAGGATGAATATTAAATATTTTCAGATAAAAAGCTGGGTCCCTATCCCCCATGCTAGCAACTTAAAACACTTAAATTCCAATAAAAAATCCTATGTTTGGGGCAAAACATGGTACCTTCCTATTTTAAAGTATAGGCAATATTGTCATCTGTGTCTGAGGTCCGAGTTGTAAACATGTAGTGCGTGCAATACATGGCCATGTGGGCCACATCTGTTTATGGTTTCAACCCACTGTTCCAAAATCAGGCATTTATATAGCAGAACACAGGTTCTCAAGCTTTTACATGAACTCCAAAGCTTCATATACGTTAATGTACACAAATTAATACAAAAACGTGATTTTTGC
Source organism: Sthenelais limicola (assembly GCA_942159475.1). Classification (NCBI taxonomy): domain Eukaryota; kingdom Metazoa; phylum Annelida; class Polychaeta; order Phyllodocida; family Sigalionidae; genus Sthenelais; species Sthenelais limicola. Next base: position 115,184,916 of record OW804096.1, read on the forward strand.
ACACTGAACAGTCATAACTGAAATTGCTAATTGTAGTTTGCCCAGGCGTACAAGCTAAATAGCAAAGCGCAATACTTGTGTGACACTAAATGACATATGGGTCATATTTTTTTAGAATGTACAATTGCGAAATTCCTGACCTTTGCACATTATACTGAATGGGTATTGCACACAAATGAATCAATCCTAATGATCCTGGTATCATTGGAAAGGAGACATCTTGAGCTTTACGAAAATGTGCACATTAGTATCATATTCGTATGTTTTGTATGAAATAAATCACCTTATATGTTGATTTCCTTATAAAAACACCTCAGAATTCACTATTTTTTCACATTACACCTCCATTCTGAAAAAAGTAATGGTTCTAGGTATTATTTCTCACCTGGTTTCATTCCTTATACATATCTATGACAACTTGGTAAATTTGTATCCTTCTATTAGCCTTCATCACAGTATGCCAGTCCTATACTCAAATCTCCAATTTTTAGAAGTCACATGGGTATGCCCGGTATCAAACACAGATTCTAGTATACTGGCTATGAATATATCCTTGGCATATGATTTAAAATATCTAGAATACACTTTAACATATCATTAATGCAATCTTGGTACAATTTAGCCAGTTATGAAGACATTAATAGGGCCATGGTTCAATGTTTACCAAACCGCAGGTTTTATACTATTTAATACCGGGTATGCCCTTTACTTACCCTATTCTAATGGAGAGACCCAGTTCCACTGGTACTAGAGTACTGAATTTCCGCATATATAATCCCAGTATGTATATTCATATATGCCCCAAATGACATTCTTCTAAAACAATTTATTATGGCGATATAAATGCAAATGATATAGGGGGGTATGCCCGGTATATTGTGGCATACCCGGTATGGCTGGAAAGGAACAACTAGGAGACACATTGAAACTGTTGTTACATGTTCAAGACTCAATGTTAACTTATGGAAACCATGTCGACCACCACCTATAGTGATTGGCTGGGTCTTCCTGCGATTTATTGGATATTATCAACCAGAATGAGAATGATTGAGGCTTATACATTCATTTCTATGGTGTGCGAATATTGTTAAAATGTTTAGGAATCAACCATTTGTGTGATATTCATCAGTCTAATCATTATTTATATGTTTGAAAAGTTGTTTTCAACAATTCTTAGTGAAGCATTTTCCTGTCCTATGTTTAAGGAAGGATTAATATAGCCTCAAAGTTAACAAAAATCCAAGAGGGTATGCCCGGTACCATTATTATTTAACATGATTTCTATGCACATTTAACAATTATTTCTCCATGGGGATCATCTTAAGTTAGTTTTTATTAATCAGAAATGTCATATGTATAATTCAACATAATTTTAGGACTATGGGGGTAGGGATGTTCAGACAAATGTATTTTAAATTGATACCGGGCATACCACACAAATCATTTTCTGTTGATAAATGATAGCAAAATATCAGTATTAGTGTCGGTAGGGTCCTCCTGTTATATCTCAATGTCCCTTGCAATTCCTTTTCCAATGTACGAGTGAAAGTTTGCTCATAAACACAATAGACACTTTTTCAAAGCATATTAAAAGAGTGGTTGATACCGGGCATCCCCTGATACCGGGCATCCCCCCTTCTATCCTAGTAACCTTGACTAAGTACATTTTTAACCCACACATCACCATAAAACGTACCATTTGAACATATCACGCCTTAGTGTACATATGTCTGTGGCTTTATGCTTCATTTCCATGCAACTTAATTCAAATTTAATCAAAATCATGATACCGGGTATCCCTTGGCATCCCCTGAAAGGTAGAATTTTTGTAAAAACTTCTACCCATGTGACTTTATCTTCAGTATTTTTGTACAGTAACATGCCCTGTATCCATTACTACACATATTTCTTATGCACTTACTGAGTTTCATGTGAATGTACCCATTTAAGTAGCCACTACAATAAGATGTTAGATAACATGTACCAGATAACATGTACCCTTGTGGGGGATGCCAGGTATATTTGAGAAGGTGTTGTTCTCAGGCCAAGTGAGGTGATATTTAGACAAGGAGTGACTCAAAATTAGATCAATTGTGTCCCAAATATATTTCTCCTTTGATGTAAATAAGTTTCTATTAGTGATATGAAAGCTTTCTGGTTTATTTGTGATGTCAAAGTCGGTGGGGAATTATAAGGGGATGCCCGGTATATTGGAAAAGGGATGCCCGGTATCAAACATAACTTTGTATTATCAATTTTCCCAGGGATACTAAATATGATAAATTGGTAACCAGTTGTTATATTAATGGAAAAGATGCATATGTTACCAGAAAACAGGTTTTCACCCTGTTTATGGCAACAAATGCAGCATTATTGAATTTATGTTTGAACCATATGTTACCGATCAAAACACTCCTGTTTTGGGGAAATGTGATCCATTTGCTTTCATGTTTCACATAATATTCTTGGATGCTACATAGTTATGGATTGGTATACTTGTAAAGGAACATTTAATCCTTATAAAGAACTACTTTTTATTTGGAAATTGAAGTTTTATGTCCTGAGTTATTGAAGATACAAGGAACTGACACTTCATTTGATACCGGGTATACCCTAAAAATGATCACCTTCTTTCAACTACAATAAAAACTGAGATATTGAGAGTTCGTGAGTATAATTGGTGGTTTTAGGTAGTGGAGACATCTATGATACCAGTCAGAAGGAATATGAGCTTATACTTACTACTTTTTTTTTCAATCATCCTAAATCTCATAAAACCGCAATTGTACATTCTAAAAAAATTTGACCCATATAGTCGATACAGTGACCTTAGCCACTTTATATAGCCTTGAAATTTTTGAAGATCTGTTATATAGCCTTGAAATTTTTGAAGATCTGTTTCTTACTGTACTGTAATTACACATCCCCTGATTTTCCCCTTTCACCCCTTCCACAGAGTGACTCATGAAGTAAAAGTTGAAAAACAGTGATTGATGTAGAATGTGAATATATAATTTGTTAGATACCGGTACATCACTGACCTATGAAAAACAATAATGTCATCTGACGACCAATTTGTTTAGTTGGTTACTGGTTTAATCTCAATTTTCCGCCTAATTTCCATTTTCAGTCATTAAGACTGAAGATTTATTGACGATTGGCCCACAAAGCATACTGGTGAACCTTCATTCCTTTAAACATTTAATCTGTCCTTGTATATGCTAGCTACTATGTTTACCATACAGTCTAACGGGTGAGCTATATTTTTAAGACTGGTTCATCAGTCCCTGAATGCTCTACCCCATTATGTCATGGACAGCTGGGCAATGATATTGATGCAATAAATGTGATCTTCACGACAGTATCAGTAGGCCTACAGCATGTGAGTCAGGTAGTTTGAAAATGTAGGTTTCAACTATTCTCTCAAATAACAAAAATTCACAATAAATGAAATTCAAATTATAGTTCAATCAGTATGCGAACAGACTTTTATAGCCAAATCAATAGCTATGTACTCAGTTATACCTAGTATTAATCATTTGTTTGAGCTAATTTTACAGTATTCACTGTATTGCTGCTGATTCTATATTTTCTGATCTGAACTGTATTTGTTCACGTTCTATAGGTTGGTCAACACATCATTGTACATTGATCATATATACAATCTCCCATTAATTAATATTTGTCTGAGATTATGTGTAAAAGAATGTCGATTTACTTGATAATAAACAGGAGTTTAAACAAAACCTCAAATGTTGCTCGATTTGTGTCAAAGGCACTACAAGAATCAATACCTCCAAGCCACCAGAGTGCTAAACCGATTCCTTCCATATAGCATTAATTAAACCCCTCTATTGTATGTAATAAGAAATTAATGGGCTATCAACCCAATTTCGACTCAACTAAGAAAAAGAGAAATGAACTATGGCTACCTCCTCTCTTGTTAGCAGCACCTTCCTCCTTTCTGTATGGTTCTCGTCTGGTTGCCTATACATCGATTTCGTCTCACCTGGAAAAAATAAATCAACACATGTTGAAATCAATGCACATTCAATCATAGCTAGCCTACTTCTTAAAATTTTAAGTCACAATTTCAAAATAACTTACCATCATAGAAGAAATTCTGAGCGTATCTCTTGAAGGAGTACTTCTTTGATTTGTCCAGGTCAGCTGGCAATACACCAGTAGCCAAAAAGGTACGCACTTGACGTAGCTTCTCCATTGCCAAGGCCAGCAATGAACATGGGGAGCAGTTATCCGAGCTTTATATATGGGCTTTGATTCGCTTCAAAACATCGTTTCGAAAAAGCGCAGGCTGATCGGGAGTAGGCCCCGCCCACTTTTAGATGGTGACCACAAACTTTAAGGGCAAAAAACTATATTTTCTGCTTGTTACAAAACCGTATTGGGCAAATCGTTAGAAAGGAAATTCTCTTTTATAGCTTGGTTGATGATTTCAATGTCATTAGTGGAGTAATAAGGCAGTTAAAACAATCGGATTTACGACTAGACTGGCCCATGGAAGGATAAATGTTTAGATGAGTATGTATGTCATGTGACTGACTGACCCAGATCTGCCAAGCCACAAATTTACATAACATAACCCCATTGGCTATCTACATTTCGCGGTATAGGTCATGTGATCGTGTAAGTCCCTCCCCACTGATATCCCCGCGAATTTACATAAGCATTTTTCCCGCCCAAGGTCCAGGTGATGTGATCTTGCAAGGCCCCGCCCCTATTCGGTGAAATAAGCTATTTGTAGAACTAAACTCATCCAAACTATGTTTAACACCAAATGTGTCAATTTTATTTATAAAAACGTCCAAAAACTACAGCAGAAGTGATCGTTGAAACTAGGCATCACTGCGTTGCTGTTCACTGTACACTAGCGTCGAAATTGTCAATGTCAATCAGTCATTGGACGCCAATCAGCATCGCCGAAAGTAATACAAAATGCATAATAACATGCAAAATTACTCAGGTACATCAATTCCTAAACGTAGACGTTTATTTCATCTTTGTAAGTAAGAGTTAAAGGAGGTAGCAAAGCTAAAATACTACGTCGCAGAGAAATAGGTCAACATCCAAGGCTAAATGGGCCATAATCCTAGCCGCGCAGTAACTGGGTCAAGTCTGGTCACGTGACTTCCGGTCGCAAGATTTCCCGGTCGCAGGATTTCCCACTACATGTCACAGTGTGTGTGTACGTGCACACTGCACTAGGTTTGTGTGGGCAATTTTCAACTAAGACGGACGGCCGAGCGGGTAAAGGCGTTAGACTGAAGGGTAGACTGAAGGGTCCCGGGTTCAAACCGCGGTAGAGGACGGGAGGGATTTCTTTAGGCAAACATCATAACATGAGAGAGAGAGAGAGGACGAGCGCAGTAGGGGTCCTATCATTGGGAGCGGGGAGAGAGAGGGAGAGAGAGAGAGAGAGAGAGAGAGAGAGAGAGAGAGAGAGAAAGAGAGCGGGAAAAATATTTAGTTTCCAGGGCTGAGAAACCATTTTTAAAAAAATAAATTCCAAGGCAATTTACCCATAGGAACGCAGTAGGGGTCCAATCACGCAATTACGCAAAGAGGAGCAAGAGGAGGAGAGAGATAGAGAGAGAGAGGAGGAGTATAGGAGAAGGACACCACTTGTCAATCCTTGACCTTTTAGTACAGAGTATATAGAAGGCCTCTGGGAAGGATTATAGGAGGAGGAGAAGGAGAGTGTTTGACGACGAAGTAGGGGTCCTATCACGCAATCGTACGCAAAAATACCAATTCAGCTGCAAAACGCAGCACCAAACCCTACCTATGCCTACCGAATCCAGAACTAAGCCTACAATAAGCTTACATAGGGATTGTAACATGGGGGATCTGTGAGTAGTATATGTCATTTTAGGATTGCAGCGTAAAGTGACGGCTCCCGGCGGACCTGTATATTGACTTGTCCCGTCAGCCGCAATTGCGCAGCAGTCGGATTTCCCTTAGGAACTTGTGGCAATGCTGACCAGAACGCACGGTCACTGAAACGGTCACGGGCGAACCCATTCCCTTAAACGCAGGTGCGAACCTGCGTTTAAAAACAATATTAGGCAGTCAGAAATATAACCAAACTATTAGAACAATCCAATTCAAGGCGGTACACTTTTCTGGACATATAGGCTCATCTGTGGATGTATAACCTGGGGTATAGCCTACATAGGCCCAATTAGGTGGTTTGATATATATAGACCCACTGTTAACAAAGCTTAAAATTAATGTTAAAACCCCCTAAATTATGCAAGAAATGAGAAAGTGTGTGAGGGGATATGTTTTGTCTAGAGCATGTTTTGGTTGTGTAACATAGTGTAAATATAGTATGCAGATATCAAGGTAAAATATAAAGAAAATACAAGCAAATACTGAGATTAACCAGTAGGAACTGGTAGGAATGTACACAAATAAGACAACACATAGAACTGCTATTTTCTATCCAATGAGTAAGACAAGGAACACCAGTGACAAACGTAATAGATCTAAAGAATGAGGAGATCTAAGGATATGATCAGATAAGCTGGTCACTTGTGCCTTATCACTACACTGCACTGACACTGTACACCTCCTCCCTCTCTCTCTGCAGACTCCTCCTCATTCTCAAGCAGTGGTTACATAATGTGGTGTCTGCACAAGTGGCCAGCTTTAATATCTGATCATCTCAGATCATCCAGCGACAATTGACAAATACATTTTCTTAGCCTGATGAACATAAACCTTAATAGTCCTTATATCGACAAAAATCGTCCATGTTAAAAAAAATGAAGTGACAAACGATAAGAGAATTTTCGTAGTCACAAACTGTTAGCTACGGTACTGTTTCTTGGTAGTGACGAGAAATCAAGACCCCCCCCCCCCCCCACCCTTTCCCCTCAGGCCAGTGACTCAGGGTACCTTTTCCTATGTATAGTATATGTATTTCCATAGTATAATCTGCCTCACCCACCACTGTTTACTACACCGTGCGTCCAACGCTAACGCGCCGGCTAACGATTAGTGTGAATAACTTGGACCTATATTATGGTAGCCTACTCCCGAGTCAGCGATGGGCCTATAGGCCTACTACGCCTACGTCCAATGATGTGGGCCTATACGATGTCGAAGGCGCAGGGTGTCTATGGGCTGGCACTGTGACACGCCTATTACAATAAAAATAAAGGAAAATTTTCATAATTTACCAGTTTTATCCGAACGTCAACTAAGCGAACATGCTTTGTTGTAACAGGTACCCTGAGCTTCCGGTAGAACCAGGGAACCAGTGGGCTTAGTAAGAATCTACCAGGTGGCGCCACCTGTATCTTCAGGTTCAGGACCACCCTGCAATGATCTAAAAGCGGGATCATTTGTTCGGAATTAAAACCAACGGAACGACTTTTATATCAATCCTGGGATTTTATAAATAAGTAGGGCGTTCCAAGTCCTGATGAGGAGCCACTACTATAACTGGCATGGCCAGTATTTATTTTGCATATAATAATAATCTAGAAAAACGCGACATTCAGTTTTTTTTTTCTGAAATGATCTTTCACCATATAATTATATACAAATTTCCCTCTGCTACCAGATCCAGATAAATAAATTTGCTAATTGGTTATATATAATTATACTAGAATTCCCACATATAAATATATCCCTGTTTTATGACGGTATGTAAATAATTGAATCCAGATTTATAAATTTGCCATATCATGATATCATTTCGTTAACGGCAAGATAAGGATTCAGGAATCGTATCAAAATGAAAACGAGAAGACAAAAGATGTACATTTTTTTAGTTTTCCTAGTTTTTATTTAAATTATGAATGTCAAACATGTGCAGCCAGACCATTCACTGGTTCTTCAAATAACTGGATGATTACAATGAGAGAAGATACTTGATCGATTGGTCCGTTCAGGGAAATAATTTCACAATTTTAAACTGGTAAGTAAGGTGAGGTAAATATTTTGGAATAGAAGTACCATGATGGAAGTTATGGAAGAAGTTAATCAGAAATTATCCATGCTGTGGTTGAGATCATCCCCCCTAACTTTCGGGAGGAAGAAATGAGAATTTTGCCAACACTGGCGGGGGTAGAGGACTAGTTTGTACTTACGACTACACTGTCTGCATATTAGGAAAGGTCTGTACAAAGGAACCAGTGTTAGTGCGTTCTCATTTCTACCTGTCACCGATGGAGATCGGGGCCAAATAACAAAATGCCTACAATCTCATTTAAGTGTACACAGCACTTGGAAGCATCTTAAAAAATAGTCAAAAATATTGTCAGTCTTTCTGAGCATCTAAAATATAAAAATTCCTCTAGTAAATATTTTTGTTAACCGCTCGCTTAAAGACAGACACAGCAGACCTGTAAGATGTTCCAAGTTGACTGACGTTGGAGGGAATGTCAATCGAACCACGTAACACAAATATGTTCCAACTTATATATTAAGAAAAAAAGGAGGTTGGGTGCTCAGACAATCTATTGTAACGGAATTTCACCGAGATTTGAACATGCAATATATTTCCGCAACTAAAAATCCGTTTATGCCTGCACAACTTGTTCTTTGCAACTAGTAATCACGTAGATCTTATCAGTCAAATGTAATATGAGTATGTACTTTTGATGTAGGTTGATTCGAGTCACAGTGAAAATCTCTACAACATGATGAATGTAATTTATATCGTTCTTGTTTTGTATTAAACTGCACAACGTTTGTCATCTTGCTGCTTAGTATGATGTTCACATGACTCAGCTTATTTCGCCCCGCTTTGTGGAAATAGGGGGATGAGGCCTCGTTAGGGGAAGCTTGATTTTCCTCAACATTGTTTCACCTCAGTCCTGGTTTGGTTCTTCGAGATGGTTTCTTAATCTTCTTGCAAGGTTTGCATGTGCCAAACCCCGTTGAACTTGAGAACTTTTCTTTTTTTTTCTTTTTGTTTAAATTAAGTGTCTGTCTGTCTGCCATAAGACATCAACTACCAACATGCCAAGCAGCATGGTAGCTTCTGTCTGTAGTATCTGTAGAATCCGGGTCCACGCGCAGTCTATTTTGATCCCACTGCGGCTTTGGCCTCTCAACAAGGCCAGCCGTGACGATCTTTGTATCACAAGGTAGTATTTTTCTTTTTACATCGTTAATATAGAAATCATCATAGGAATAATCTTTTGGGTCCATATCTTGTGCATCTTGCTTCCTGGAGAACATTATTCTTGAGCCAAAAAACTTATGCCAATGTTCTTGTCACCACTTGAACACAAATACACAATTACAAAAAGTACAGATTTATCCACATTAAGGAAAATATGCAATTCTGTGCGCCTGCCCAACATATCAGACGGAAATACAATAATTTATCTACCTTCCTACATTTTGTAAACCAATGTTAACCAAATTCTGAGACCCGTTCAGTTCTTACTGTCCATATGTACATCAGATGAATATAAAAGAATAGGCTATCATTGGTTGTTGTTTCCTAGTCAAGGAATGATAGTAAAGTAATATCTTGGGAGGCTCAGGTGTTGTGAATAATTCACAAAACCATGAAGCCTAGAACAAGTAACACTTATTTTCCAGACCGCCAGAGATCTCTAATATGTCAACACCTATACCTGAATCACAGTTGTCTGAACCAGTTAAAATGTGCAGCTGAAAACAGTACACAAGGTTGACAAGTAAGAGGTTCGCTATCCTGGCATATGACGTCCAAGTGGGTGGTAATCCGATTCGCAGAATTGCATACTTTCGTCTTTCACAAAGCACCAAGGAGCAAGCCTAACGTCGAGGCCCAAAACCACCCCTTTCGCTACCGCTGCCACGGGTTGGCCGGTCACCCGATCTCTCCCTGTTGTCAGGTCTGGAACCACCTGGGCCACCTCTGCCACCACGAGGGCCACCGCGTCCTGGGCCAGAACTGCCACCGCGGCCACCTCCACGAGTGCCACTGCCAGGACGGCCACTCTCACCACGCTGTTTCTTCTCCTCTACGTTCAACCGATGTCCACCTGACAGCAAGAAGCCCTGAAAAATAATGAGACAAATCGTATTACGTCCTACACAGCACACATGCTCATTGCTATTACAAAGGCATAAATAAGGAATTCATCAAATCATTCTTTCTTAGACAATACTTTCACTTGGACACGTTTAAAATTCAGGGATGAAAGTGGGGTCATGGCAAAAATACTGAAACATTGAAACACGAGTTATTGGTTTAGTTGCTTACCCCTTTGTGATTGAGAACATTCTGCACGGTCTTATCATCGTCAAAGACTACGAATCCATAGTTCTGAAGATAAAATTAAGAGGATAAACAAATATTTCGGACGAGCATTTTTTTTTTAAAATATTTCGGACGAGAATTTTTAAAAAAAATATTATTAAGTAAATCCATATAGAAATTCGTCGGAGTTATATATACTAGCAATATCGTCGGGAATAAAGATCAAGATTCATATACTAGAAATAAAAATAATGCAGCATAGATGTAATATAGATACTTACAGGTACACTCGTGCTTCCTGGTTTTTTGTTAATACGCAGCTCAACGACCTTGCCGAATTCTAAAAAAGGCAAAAGAAACACGTTATTTGTGGGAAGAGGACAATTAAAATATCACTAAAAGTCAATCAAATAGTATTTTTTAAAAAAGCTAAGTGGTAAAGGCATCAACAATGACTCAAAGTGGTATATCAATACATAATATGGCCATTCAGGGGGTTCTTCCCTAAAATCTATGAGGTTTTCAAACCCTATACTAATTATGCAGGCTCAGTTGATAATTTGTCAACAGTGGCATAAAGAGGCTTCATGGAAGTAGGCAACTTCCACCTTCTTTAGCCTTAGACGCAAATTACATCATCACAGCATTTTAATGATCCAAAACACACTTGTAAATATTCATCATTAGAGCAATGAAAAGGCATTGACAAACTGACAAGGGGTGACAGTATTTATGGGAAAATTCGTACTGCTTTGGTGATGAGAACGCTCAGGGATAAAATTGACAACAATGACTCAAGGAGGCATACTGAAAGCGGCAACTTTCACCAGCCTTGGTCTTAGACGCAAATTACATCATCACAGCACCATTCACCATGTATTGCAGTTGATGGGAGTTCCATGATCAAGATCCTTGCATTATATTTTCGTGAAAAGGACAGAAATCTCCTTGCAAATTCCCTAAGTCTCAGCTCAAAAGCATCAGCTGTTAATAATGATGTATGGCATGAAGAGGCTTCATGGAAGAAGGCAACTTCCACCCTCTCTAGCCTTATAACTACATCGTCCCAATATTAAGTTTTCAGGTGCCAACTATAACCAGAGTAATTAATGGTTGGGGACATATTAATATCTATATGGGAAAATTTGTACTGCTTTGGTGATGAGAAAGCTCAGGGATAAAATTGACAACAATGACTCAAGGAGGCATACTGAAAGCGGCAACTTTCACCAGCCTTGGTCTTAGACGCAAATTACATCATCACAGCACCATTCACCATGTATTGCAGTTGATGGGAGTTCCATGATCAAGTATACAGTTTAGTTACAGAACTGCCCAACAAGATCCTTACATTGTATTTTCGTGAAAAGGACAGAAATCCCCTTGCAAATTCCCTAATAGTCTCAGCTCAAAAGCATCAGCTGTTAATAATGATGTATGGCATGAAGAGGCTTCATGGAAGAAGGCAACTTCCACCCTCTTTAGCCTTTAGACTACATCATCCTAACATTAAGTTTTCAGGTGCCAACTAAAATCAAAGTAATTTATGGGTGGGGACATAACAATATTAATATGGGAAAATTTGTACTGCTTTGGTGATGAGAAAGCTCAGGGATAAAATTGACAACAATGACTCAAGGAGGCATACTGAAAGCGGCAACTTTCACCAGCCTTGGTCTTAGACGCAAATTACATCATCACAGCACCATTCACCATGTATTGCAGTTGATGGGAGTTCATGATCAAGATCCTTGCATTATATTTTCGTGAAAAGGACAGAAATCTCCTTGCGAATTCCCGAATAGTCTTAACTCAAAAGCATCAGCTGTTAATAATGATGTATACCAATATCAACATTCATGCTCAGTTGATAATTTGTCAATAGTGGCATAAAAATGCTTCATGGAAGAAGGCAACATTAAGTTTTTAGAAACTAACTATAACCAGAGTAATTCATGGGTGGGGACATATCAATATTTATATGGGGAAATTTCTACTGCTTTGGTGATGAGAAAGCTCAGGGATAAAATTGACAACAATGACTCAAGGAGGCATACTGAAAGCGGCAACTTTCACCAGCCTTGGTCTTAGACGCAAATTACATCATCACAGCATCATTCACCATGTATTGCAGTTGATGGGAGTTACTTCTAAAATAAAATGATCATGACGTGCTTTAGTCAATCTATGCATGAAGTAAAATATTATCTTGGTTCAGTCACTTGCTCCGTTGAAGAGTTGACAACAATGATAGAAGGCATCTTTCACCAACTTTGCTTTAGACACAAATTACATCATCAGAGCAATTGGACCTACATGTGTTCACTAGTCACAGCCTCACAACACTTTCCAAGGCATCTGTGGATACTTACGCTCAAAGAATGTTTTCAACTCGTTTTCTGACATATGATGGGGCAGGTTGCCGACAAACACTTGGTGGCTGTCTGGGTGTCTTGGTCGCCTTGGGTCATCAGCATCACTTGGATTACGGCTGCCATCTCTTGGTTCTCGAGAGGTGCGGTCCCGTGGGGGTCTGAAAGACATTTTTCATATCAATAACCATTTCACTAGTCCTCACCAGCCTGGTGTGGTCGACTATAATTATATAACCCGGATTAGGCATGGCTGATCTACGAAATATCACAGCTTCAAAATCAGCGCAGGTGATACCATTAGATTATAAGAAATAGCTCATACCTTGTCTCGATAAGATATTGAGGGCCAGAATGAAATAGGGAATTCTCAAAACTTGGGGTGTAAAAGACGATAGTACAAAGCAGATCACAATTTATCTGGAGGGCATAGGGACACTTTGTGAAACCAGGATGAAAAGAATAGCATTAAGGATTAAATATTAGGAAGACTCATGCATGGTGTAAGACGCCATTTGGTAGTAAACTAAAATCAAAGCGGAGGAGCATAACTCTTAATTGCGAATACAGTTATCAACTTGTCATCCAAATGGGCATTTACAAATGTGAAGGGCAATCACATGCATCTGTTTAGAACTTAACCCAAGAACTGTAGTCCAGAAAAGTCTCAGTCAGGCACTCCACTCCACCTTGAAAAACAGCTTTCCAGTGCCAGTGAATATTGGTTTGCTGGTCAGTTGGAATTGAAGATAAGCTGTCTGAGTCATAAACTTGCATCATGCTTTGCCGACACAACGGCTTTGTATGGCAAACGTTAAATATAACGCAAGCAATCAACTTGAAATCAACATGCCAGGCACCCTTGTTAAAACTCAAGTTTTGAAATAAAGCCGATTCAAGAACGTAACTGACACGATCATCCTAGTCCTTGTTCGCGTTTTTCATCATCTTGTAAACTTATCATAGCATAGCTTTGGATATTATTAGATCTGGGATTAAACTATGTATATTTACCTAACGTCCCAGCATTGTAAAGATGGCAATTCGATTAGTAGTTGTATTTTAATGTTTTTGGTTTTATTTCATTTCTATTTTGGGGGTGGGGGTGGGGGATGGGGGTGAAGTGACTACCTTAGTTCTTAGCCATTGTACCCCCGCCAAGCTTACCTTTGTGGAAGGGAGTCTTCTGATTGCCTGAAATTCGGTCAGAAATTAACTAAGTATTGGCGCCTAAGGCTCAAATCAGCTCTAAACAGTACTCAACATAATGAAATGAATAGGGCAACGGTTTATGAAAATATCAAATACAAAATGTAAGTCGGCCGATTTGAAAGTATATCACAGAAAATCGTCCCAGCATTGGGAGGACAAAATAAGATATTTAAAAGTGCAGCAAGAGAGACAGCAAAGGGCGGGTAAAATTACGCTGGAGCAAGGTTCCCAGCCCTAGTGTCGGCCTGCTTAAGCTGAATGGCTCCTTACCGTGGTGCTCTCTGTGGTTGTGGTCCTGTGGCTGGGGTAGGGTCTGCCTTGGTCTCGGGTTTGATTACTGGGGCTGGAGTTGATTTGATTACAGCGGGTGTGGCGGTCGGTTGATTTGCAGGTCCGGTAGAAGCATTCTTTGTCAACATGGCAGCCCAGCTCAGAGATGCAGGTGGGCCTGATGACAGAACTTTTACTTTAGTACATTTCGAACCGGATTCCAAATCACTACTGACTAGGGAAACAAAACAAAACGCCTTGAAATTCAGAACCTAGATAAAGAGAATGAATGAAATTCAGAAAAGAAGATTTATAAAAAAGTGGCTCACCTGTTGGGGTGGGGGCAGGTTCTGGTTCTGGTGTCTTCTCAACTTCGGGTTCAAATGTCTCGGCTGGTTGAGGTTCTTCAACTTTCACGGGTTCTTCGACAGGCTTGGGTGGGGGAGATTCAACACGTTCATCAACATGGGCAGTGCCATTGCTGTAAGAAGAAAGGAAAAGAAATGAAATTTCCCCAGAGAAACGATAGGTCCAAATAGTATGCCTCCATGAAAAATACACGTAGGTGTCCACATTTCACTCAGGTAATAAACGCCAGGTAAGCAAGTTGGGTTATTTAGGGTAAGTGAGTGAGATAGATTGGTTGCTTTACGCCCTTATGAACACATTTAATATGGTTATATCAAGGGCGGGAGAGCTGAGAGGGAGGCAGTTTATGATCATACCCAGAAAATAGAGATATAAGATGGGACAGAGAGACAGGGAAAAGAGACAGAAAGGCACTTTTGAATTGAAGGAAAACATTCTTAGGTATGGGACAGTATCTGCAAGCGCCGCAGGCACGCAGCCTATATTAGGGTATGGGTGTGGGGAGGGGCAATTTATAAAATAAACCCTAAAATGATAAATTCTGGTGCATGTACATGTAGAAATTATTAACAGTACACGTTACGTAAGGACGCTAGATATGTTCCTATGCCAAGTTCCATAACCCTGTTTTTCTACCTGGCCATATACATAGCACCAGAATAATTCCTGGTATAGCTCAGTCAATATCCGATAGCTGCAAAATCACTGATTAGGCCCGGTCGAAATAAGCCCTCCCTTCCCTTGCATGGCCTTGGTAATGTTATCCCGCAGGGTAAACATGGTTTCGAGACGGGAGGTTTGACAGTTCTGCGGTGTTTATACATTGGATGCACATGAGGTCACATCCATCCCTTATTTATGTTTTGGGATGCTTACTAGTCTAGGACTGAATATAGCCAGGATTGTTTCTTAAGTTATCTTCATAGCTGCAATAGTGCGATACACCATCCTATAATATGAACTCTAGTCTAGAGAAGCTAGTACAAGCCAGTCCTATATAGCTGAACACTTCTTAAATACTGATTACTCAACAGAGGCCTGCCGTCGATCTACAATGCTAATATAACATCTAGCTATTGATATCTCCCTATACCCGAATCACCGCCAATCATAAAATCTAAAGATCGCTGCGTAACAACTGTCATCGGCGTGAGCGATATTCGGGGAAAGACAGCAAAATCACCCAAGAATGACATACATCTTATATATAAAGTGAGCATACCTCTCTTGATTTAATCTACATCAGCAAATTTCTCACGATTCCAAGAAAGAAATCAAGGTCGGACATTTTGCCAAGGCTTCACATGTCTTACCCTAACCTCGAAGCTCTCCACAAATTCCACTAGGAGCTCTGTATTCAAACCATGTGGCCATCCAAGGACCAGGCGTTGTATTTACTTTTTCCCCTACAAGGGGGCAGTCTACTCTGGGGAGATAGACATGTCATGCTCAACTGATACCTTATATGTCTAAATTTATTGTAGCAGGAGGGGACGAGTCTCTCTGGGAGGGGACGAGTCTCTCTGGGAGGGGACGAGTCTCTCTGGTTGGAATGACCCCTGCGACCTGGGTTCTTGGGGGTCACTCAGTCCACACATCCACTACATAAATCTATCCACACCTTTGTATCTAACTCGTCCGGGGGATGTGTGGGACGACTTAACCTCTCATCACCTTGCTACTATTTTATGTCTATTTTATTGCTTGTGTTGTATATAAGGCCCAGTGTGGGCCATGTGAGATTGTCACTCCCAGTTGACATACAACCTTGGATGATGATGTGAGCCTGTGTCTGGAGAATAAAGCCTTGCGGAAAACCATATTCCTCTTCTCTGATGTCTGACTAGATCGAGCGCGGTCCGAAATGTCTGAACCCCAAGGTCACGAGCACCTTCCCTACTTAAAGTTACTTATATCGCTAAGTCCCTCTTCTGTGCTAAGCTGCCGCGCTACCCCTGATAGCTGACCATTGGAATGGACTATGTAATTGAGCCGAACTTAGAACAACTTTGGGATGAATCAGCCCCCAGTAACCAATCATCTCCCCCTCTTCCTCCTAGCGGTCAAATAACGAATACCATTAATTCCCACTCCAACATTATATAGGTAGTTTAAGGGTAATATGGGAAATTAATATGCAATTTGGGAATGATGGAATAGAAGGAAATCAGTCAAATGACGGAAAACTTGCATCCTTGTATCATATCTGGTACTTGGTGCCTTTATACACTAGATCTTACCTCATGGGAGGAACTGGAGGGGCCTCATTGAAGTAAGTTGTTGTGGTAACAGCGGGACTCTGCACTGTGTCCTGAGTTGGTGCCGTCTCCACTGCATCTTCCATGTCGGAATCTGTCAAGCACAAATAATACTCGATGAAAGATCCAGCGATAGTACTGATAGCAATAATAACAAGGTTGGGGAGAAGGGCATCGTATATTGATTATACAAACGGGGGAAATGGCCCAAGGATCCGCCCTAATTTACCTTTGATCAATAAAACATGTGCAAATATACTTGAGTTAATTCGACCACCACTTTACAACACGTTCTTTACTTGGAAAAGATTCTGTGGAATGAACCCATGGTATGGAATGAGTTGCCATGAAATTAAATATTAAACCTGTAATTAACATATGATTGGTTACTTATTTTAAGTGTAATACAGAGGGGGAAAAGGACGAGTGTAGATGTAATTTGAAAACTAATTCGGGGATCAGTAAATCAATAAAAGGGTGAATGTGATTTGTTTAAACAAATTTCCCTCTTAATGAAAGTTTAAATTTGTTTGAACGTTGATGTACCAATAAGCATATCAACATTAGACAGCCCAAACATGGTCCATTGGGGATGATTAGTAGAGGATACTTTCAACATTGTATTTTAGTTTGTTTGGCAGGAATGCAAATAAGCTGGGTAAGGCAAATAAAATCTGTAGATTTACTGACGTCCAAGGAGAGGTACACTATTAAAAAGGGGCTCACATATGTATAAAGAGGGGATATTTAATTTTGATAAATTTTAAAGTAAACAAAATCTCCCACTTTTTATGCTCCAACCAGGGTCCCTGGGACATAATGTTACAGTATGCATGTCCAAGATCCATGCAGACCATGTGCGTTTGTAGAGCCCAACTAGTCTAGCGTTGGGTATCTAGGTCAGTCCACCTGCTGCACATGGAGTTCTTGAGTGAAGGCACTCGGGACTTCCGTGAGCTCCATAGACTCAATGCAAAAGACAATCTGAATAATCTGAGGACGCCTCTCGGCAGGGGATAGGCGGAGGACGCACAGATATACATGTCTACACATCATTCCCCTATGAAGTGTGTACAACCTGAGATTCCTCTACTCAGTATTGCCTGGTCATACACAAGATGAACAACGGCAATATTGACAAATGGGATTTTGAGAAATTTTTGTACCTAGTAGAGTATTTTATGGGATATTTGCCAAATTTTCCATTTAACTAAACTGAGAACTTGCATCCCTGGTTTGGTACTGACCGACTGATTCCTCCGGCGGGTCTGTGTCGTCATCATTGTCATGGAACACCTCATCTTGGTATCTGAAGATATCGTTGTGAACGTAGTATTGTTTAGGTGCTTGAGGCACCAGCACAAACGTCTGCATGAAGCGGCGCATAGGCTGGCCAGAGTTCGACAGTTCGCCAGTTACCTGTAAAGCAATACCAGAGAACTCAGCTGTATGTTTATTTTCCAAGGTGAAAGAGAAACGCAAGGGTGCGAAGTAGTTGACATATCACAAAGTTATATTCGAGTACAAAAACCGTATATATCTCTTTACTAAAATTAGATTAATGAGATAAAGGGATTTCTTTCCGTTTTTAGCAATATGTAACATTACACAATCTCAATCCTGAGTGACACTTACCTGAACTACAACTGCTTCAGCCACTGTGGCCTGGCTGTCAACCTGACGAATTTTGGCGTGACAGTCTTTGAAGTTCAAGGAACATATTTTCTTGTGAATTTCCTACAAATACAAATAAAACTAAATATTTGATCAAATTCATTATTTGAATATTTTGTTATGATCTGCATAGTCGATCCCTATAAGATTATCGCAAGTAAATTCTAGTTGTTGTCTATACTATTATTTTTTAAAACACATTGATACTATCAGGACGTCATCTTACCGCTTGTCCCATTGCTGGGGGTTGTTCCTCTCCTGGCTTCTCAACACCTCCATGCACAAAGCTAGAGTTGTGACTGTAAAACCTGTGGTAGAAATCAACAGTAGAAATAAATTAGAACAAGAGCTTTGAATGGAACTAGACTCCTTACTGCTTTAACTTCCAAGCCATTCATTCTAGCTATCTGTACACCCAAAATGAACAAATGAACTTACCTATGGAGGTGCATTGGCGCCTCATTCAGGACAGTGTAATACTGTCTGACAAACTCCCGCCCGACACATTGTGGGCTGGGCGATTGATCCATGAGCTGGTGGGATTGTTCCATGACCATGATCTGGTTTTTTACCACGGGGGCAACCTGAAGATAAAAATTTCGATTAAAACTCTTGTCAATCCGTCGCATCTAACATATGATTTACTTCCATCATATAAATGTAAGTAACTAGAATATATAGCCTTTGAAGCCGTTTTAAAGCACAAGACATTCACATATGCGGCCATGAATCAAGCGTCAATAAAAATATGACTTTCAAGTTCATGATTAAGTCAAAGACACTTCGGATATCATGAGAAAATCGCACGGACTAAAAAATATCAAGCCTTAAGGTCGTTACATCCCAAGAATCACATTACAGATATGGCACTAGTTGCAGGTACCGTAGTAATGACCAGATTTGAGTACAAGAACGGTAGGCTACCGTTTCTGATGTAGCAATGGTAGTGAAACTGGGTAATTCAGACATCAGGTTCAACTATTCATAATTTTAAGACATAATGATTAAAGTAAAAATTAAATGGCACGCGACGCCACGGGTGTTTATTTCGTGACCGACATGTGGGTGAATTAGACAGGTATGAAGACCGAAATTCAACGCCAACGGTCTGCCCCTAGCCCTAGGTGCTAAGTAAAAAAGGATAGAAGAACCGGCGAAGGTGAAAAATGGTGAGCACATGTCACCAATCATGGAACCCCGTCACTTGAGAAGATCTGGCGTTCAAGGATATACGGTATGCATTCTCAGTGCACATCGGAGATTCGAGAAGAAAACTGCATGGCGATATACCTACACCGTCGGTAATTGCAACGAATTGAAAATGTATATCCATGAAATGACCTAAACCGGGGTAACACCAGTGGATTCATCACATGTGCTTCTCATTCCTTAACTTAGACCCTCACGCCGTCAGCCTTTGACGATTTCCGCCAAGGAGAAAAGGAAATGGATGGAATCTATCGAAAAGATCGTCTACTAAATGTGAGCACATTTTAGGCCGGGTTTAATTTAACCCATACAGGTGTCTGAATAAGTAACAAATTATTCCAATACTCTGCAGAGACGTCTAGCCCATCCCAGACAAGCACTTGAGGGAATGAATGAGTCGCCACCGAGCACTGAAAGTGTTCCGATCGGTCCCATACATCGAGCCGGCATCATAGGTTTCTTTTTCTTTAATTTTCTCCTCAAATTAAATGCTAAATTGATTCCGGTAGACCAGGCAAAAACATGATCAAGATAAATTCGCAGATAAGCATAGGAAGTTTTCTCTCCTTTGTTAAGAAATTACCAGGAACAACGATTGAGGTCACGGACGTCAACAATGAACCAAGCACGCCTAAGCTCGCTCACGGGGACTTGAATCGTCCGGTCAATCAGATGAACTAAATCGACCACTTCCATCAAATACATGAGTAATTCAAAACCAGAAAGGAATGAAATGGGGTAAACATGTTACACAGAGTCAAAATGTTAAGTCTACCACAATTTGTCTCATGTGATGGCAAGCCATGGGGCGATCACTACCACTTCCCATCGCGGAAGGTCTTTCTTTCGGTCGGGATCTGAAAATCAATCCAACCAAGCCGGCCATGCTTTCGAAGAAAAAGCAAGAAAATAGTGAAAACTACGATTCTAGAACAAAATATACATACCTCAAAATAAACTAGGTGGACTCCGGCGTAGACAGACACTAGTAAGACATTAGAATTATAAATATGTGTGATCTAGATGTAATATTTCGTTACAAGTTTTTCGGAGTGCGAGTTCGCACGGCACATGCACGTTGCGCAGTAGTGGTCTCGATTCCGTCGTAGTTTACGCAGGTCTCCCGTCGTGGACAAAATGTGAACCCCGAGCATGGCAGCGCTAAAGCGGAACCACAAGAGGAAATAGCCCATATATACCGCTAATGATTTTATTTCCTATCAAAAGAAATTGTTTAAAGGCTAAAAGTCTGCTATTTATCCATTTCTAACGCCTAAAGTCGACACATGAACGCTTATCTGGGTTGTATTTATTATGATATAAGCGATGCCAATGTTGATGACGAACCCGCATATAACATGCATAATACTTCCTCTCGGGCTTATTATCAAGAGCATGATTCTATTTGGTGATGCTGGAGAAAATGGCTATAATTGAAAAGAAAAAGATCATAATTTGATAGGATTCTTACTGTGTATGAGCGTCGACTCCTCTCAACTTCCCTGGATTCGTAAACGTCTGCCCGTCGAAAACCGCGGGAACAACTCAGTTAGCCAATGCGCAGGCGTGAATGAGGGTAACCTTGGTGACACTAGAAGCTAAGTGTCCGTAGCAGGTGCGTGTCTGCTTAGAGGAATACACAAACCTTAACAGAAAACTTCATTTCCAGTCGCGACTCGAGCGTATACAGAACATTTCTCAAAATGTGTGCCCAACATATGCACAATGAAGCCCAACGCAAAACTCGGGCGTTGGAAAGGAAACAATTGGCAATGCAAAAAGAAAGAGATCTAATGGTTAGTAACCTTTATACTTATTTGCCTCCATGCGTGTACACCCAAACCAACGACTATAGGCTAGAATAGGCCTACGTTTGGCTTAGGGATAGATATTGACGGATACAGATGAGGTTATTTATTGTAAAATTGTACTTCTAGTAGCTCTAAAAATTACCGTGTATACCTGTAGACTTACACTTTCACAGCTAGGCTTAAGAAATATGCAATATATAATATCCAGCCAGAGGAATTGATAGACACATATAGGCCTATGGCTATGAATTGGAATTTACTTAGTTACCCGGTTGGCTAATTGATTGTTTCCATTACGTTTTTTTCCCACACCATATTGCCATTATATTGCTTTTCACATTCTTGCCATGAAACGCAAAAGTAATTGAAAGTCTTTCTTAAATTCTGGACTAGGCTAACTACGCCTACGGTAGGCTTGTGCTATATACTGTACCATAAGCATAAGCCTTATAGTCATATATTTATATTGATAATTATTACAAGATTAAATTAGGCTAAGTCAAAACAAAAAGGTATGTAGGGCCTAGTCGTAATTATTCACTTCCCGAATACGGGTACATAGCACGTACAAGACAATAATAAGTTATGCAGTTGTCTATATACAGTACATATATATAAGCCTATAGTGTGTTATGATTTATGTATCCATTGGTGATAACACTCCATAGACTCATACCAAGGTGATGTTCCATAATTTCTTTAAATTACATTCTGTCCCTCTGTCCTGACGGAATCTGATGGAATTATATTTACTGGTGTTATTGAATAATATTGTATATATCTAGTATGTTAAACTTGAGATCCACACAGGCCTAGTTAGTCAGTAGGCCTACCATTTTAAAGCCTGGTGTATAATGTTTTTAAAACTCCACGAATTCGTTCTCATTAGTGTAACATACCGAAGCAACAATTCTGATATTTCCTTCGATGTTGTTAATAGCCACGTACGTGCAATGACTGACATTACGAGAAAAAATGCTTGTATTGGTAAACCTTTCTGGGTTATAGGCCTACGTACTCTACAAATGAAATTAAAGGCCTGATCGGGTCCGTGGAAGTATAGATCCAAATGGCACCGTCATAGAACTATAGTGATAGCCCATGCATTTGAATCCCTATACCGACATATAGCTGCATATGATCTAAGTAGTACTTTCCCCCCTGCGATACTCTTTAAAGCCTTATGGTTCTCATGAAACAACCTTTTGTCCAATTCACAGGGAGCGGATGATATGGCGATTGAGGAACAAATGAACATTGATGCAATGCGTAGGGCGCAACATCAAAAGGAACAACATGGCCAGTACCAAACATTACACGCTGAACAAGCCAGGTAAATCTAATTCCACAAATGCGATATCTAAATATTAGCCAGGAGTCCCTTAAAGGAACGCTGTGCCAGAATTGAGAATTTCCTATTGTGATTTCAATTATGTATTACACTTTACAATATATTTCTTCACCACATCTTATCTATACAAATGAGTAGGCTACATGTATTACCTTTTCATTTGTGAAATCAAGCAACTAATTGATCAATATATAAGATTCATGACACACACTGAGAAAGACGGTCAAACACGAGGGTGAATGTGGTCGGCCTGTCTGCCTAATCATCTAATAGATGTGAATTGCTTGATATTTCAGATTCTTTTAATCTCTCATTCATTTCTGTGAAATTCTTTGGCTTGTGTTCATTATTTTAGGAACTTAAAAGATTCATCCCATGACCCCAATTATAAGTACCGGGCGGGATTGACACAAGACGTTCATGTAGACAAAATTTATCGAGTCATTTATCCTGGTGGTCAATAGGAGAACTTCATAACCAAAGGTGCTGCCATAACTCCTAGATTAATTTAAACCCGAGTTAATTTGTTTGGTTGAGATGTGTTATCTGAAAAAGGACATTTACCGATGACATGAATCGTTCTGGGGGGGAAAACACCATTTTGTTTATGTCCCTGTAGACACTCAATTTTAAAATTATCTGGGGAAATTTTGTAAGTCCTTATGTACAGGTAACACTAACAGCTATTCCTATTTAAATTACGATGTTTTCAACTAATTTTCTTTCTTTGTGTGGTTTGTCTTCTCATCATTCCATCTTTTTATTATGATTGTTCTAGTCTTTCTCCCTTTGATTGTAACGATACAGATGCCATTCAGGGATAGCATATTTTTTTTCAAATTCGAGTTTTGGTTAGAATATATGTATACATAGATAATATATGTGTGTGTTGTTTTGACGAGATATAAACCTTTAAAAAAAATGTTCACACATCATATAAAGAGATCATAAACGTCTCCTTTCCAGTTTTCCCACTGATAGTTTCAATGGAATTTCATCCGACTCTGGTCCAGGGGCAAACGTTCCCCGCACCCCTGGATCACGGAACAGCCTCCTTAAAACCCCTCCTCGCCCTGCCTCCACTCCTGCCTTAGATGACCTTGACGGTGGCACTATTTCCCCATCGAAACTGATTAATGTGGTGCCAGGAGTTGCATTTGTCCGCTATGATCTTAATGATCTGATCCCGGCTGATGATGATGACATCGCCCTGTTTGACACCAGTCATAACACATTCTAAAAAAAACGAGTAACACATTGACGTACTAACCAACGTGAGGTATAAATTTATTCTCATAAATTCACCTTTATATTCTTAAAATCTACCACTGGCCTGCGCTCTTGGCACCAATTCTCTCTTGCATGCCCAAATGAAGGGGTGAATATTATCTTAATACAGCATTTATTCACCTTTCGTCATTTGCACGAAATAGGCCCGACACTTATCTACTTTTTATAATTCAAGATTCTCTCTCTACAATCTAAAGCCTGAACCTATATGGCACTTGTTTCCAAACACTCAATACACTTGCACACTTGCATGAAACTATAACCTGTCAGTTAGCCTCAGAATAGTTGAACACACCCTATATGGGGTCTGTACATACATATGGGTTGCGATAATCCCAATTTAAAGCACTTAAGATGCAAATTTAATTAATATAGGCTCTACTTGAATGATTTTCCTTAGAGCAAGCCCATTTTTTGTCAATTTTCAGACTCGAAAACTTTCGGGTTAATGAAGAGGGCTTCCAAAACCGGTATCGTGGGCGTGCTGACCAAGCGCCCCATGTAGATAGGATGTATGCTATAATATACCCTAGTGGGGACAACTCAGACTATACTTGTGATGAACTGAGGAACAACCGTAAACAGAACAAAGCAGAATCTTTCTATGAAGCACGGAGCAAAGTCAATGGCAGTTTCGACCAGAAGGTGCTCTTGGAGACGATGCCTTGTGAAGTGGATAATTGAGATTAAAACCAATGTAGGCATTCTAAAAATTAGTGCGTGATTATTTTCAAAGTAGTGCTAAAACATAATTTTTTTGTTTTACACAATATTTTTGTTATAGATTCCTTATATAATTAATTTATAGGAGCTACTGAGGGTATATGTATGCAAGCTGTACTCACTAATGACACTATGATTTCCCAATTCCACATAAGGTATACTCAACTGTAAGGGGAAAAACAACTGAAAAGGTTTTAGTTTACAAGATTGCTATACATTTTAAAAACATCTTCCATATGATCCAAGCGGCCTTGTGGTACCATTTGCTTTCTGTGAGTGTGGCTGTCCATTTGATTCTGTCATCCGGTCTATACTAACCACGGATTAACATTGTTTTTATTGCACTAACCAGCGCCAGGTATATATAGTCTATAGGCTAATAACTCAATTAGCCCTAGCCTTGTGTTGCCCGTAACCTCTATTAGTAGTGGGGTATAGGGGATGTATATATATAATGGTTATAGTTTGTGATATTCATTGTTCCAACCCAGAGTACCGTATGTGCCTGGCCACCTGCGAGACCAGATCTATTCCGCCATTCACCCCATGGAGAACCGTAGTGCCTACTATGAGTATGGCCACTCTGATATGTGAGGCTCGCGTTGTCTTCCTGAATCCCATCTTAAAATGCAGTGTCCTGTGTGTAATGATTGTTCAATCTAAATAGGATGATTTGTTCTGAACAAAATCAATGTTTTCCCTGGTTTTGAAACTGCAGTCGGGAGTTCTCTATAAAATGCCATTGGAATGAACAAAATCATCTTAGCTCGATCTTATTCGATTAAAAAAAATCCATCACAATCCATCACCTCCATGATACTTTTCTGAAGGGCTTATTTATGTTTAAGATTACAATGCAATATCGATTCTCATGTGCCATCACATATAGAGAACTCCTGAATGAGAGGTGTTTATTTCGCTAACTCAATACAACCCAGAGCGGAATTCTTTCCCCTATCCTGGAGGTTATTTTCGTCGGGTATGCCTGGGGTTAACTTTAGTTAGTTTCACTGGATGACAATTTTGTTAGAAAACAAACGCCCCACTTCTTTTTAAAAATTCTATCCACTTTACTCTTGGTGTGTCCACCCCATACATTCGCATGTAGATGTCTGAAATGATCACTTTCAAATGTTGTGACATTGGATTAGCCAACTTGCATTTCAAAGAGTGCATTCATGAACCAATTCTATTTTAATATGGGACTGCTTGAGGTCCTTACAGTCTGCCAAATCATGCATGACGATTTTTTGTTACTGCAATGGAACCTCAGATCCCATGATCCCTTATGCAAAATGGCATCCGCGCAAGTGCATGGCTAATGACTCCAGGATGCATAAGATCTGAATTTAATCATAGAATTGTTCTCAGTGCTATGATCTGTTCATAGTTACCTCGATATATTCAACTTTCCATAGAAGTGTATAAGGATATCCTGCGTTTTTGACATTTTTATAGTCCCATTATATAATGTCTCTTTAAATAAATTAATTGTTCCTAATATTGCTAATACACCAGTAGTGTAGCTATAATGCTTTAATCTTTGCCTGTAGAGTACTTCCATGACATTATTTCATACATAGTTAAAATCGCTGGAAAAGGTCTTGTTGTGGCCGATTTTGAACTGGAGGTCTTGGTGGTGTACATGAAAGCCAGCTTGGAAGAAAGTATTCTCATATTCTTAAGGAATAACACTTGAATATATTATGGATCGGGAGGAGCTGTATAATTATAATACAGTAAGTGTATCCAAGAATGATTGATTGAAACAAAAACTTGGCGAACATTACAAAAGAATAAGCACAAGAACATACTTATGAGCTGAAAATACAAGCTGGATCAGGGGGATCTCAAGTGTAAGATGATTTAGATTAGTAGGCTACAACTGGAATTACTAAAGTAGAAGTGTTTTGTATTTAGGATATTATTCGGCGACACCTTTAGCATGCATTGAACATTTGGTATAAGTCTAAATACGAAACACATTTTATGAAATAAAAAAAATTGAGCAAGATGAAGAGAAATTTACACGGGATTATTTAAGGTGATGTTAATATTGAATGAAATATGACAAGTTCACTGTTAATACTCCCCTTTAAGATTATCAATGTTAAGACGTGCAACTAATTCAAAGAGCTTGGCATTTGCAATACAGTGAACGACCAATGTCATTATGTTTATAGAAAAGAAAAGAAAGCAGGGGTTAGATTAATTAGGGTTGCAATTCCTTTTCGGTTAGAGAAAACATTAACAAAATGCATAGACTTTCTTGACAATCTTAACTTTGTAAACATCGAATGGAAATGTCCTTATCTTCAATTAACTGGGGTTCTAACTAATCAATTCGTTATTGCTTCACACTAAGCAATGGCACATTATTATAGAAAAAGGGAAAATAACTAATTCTCATGTATAACTGATAATGAGGCAGTTCCGTTTCTGATGATACTTTCAGAACGACAAATTATCGCAAAGATCACCTGATAAAACACCGCAAGGTGGACAACTCTCCTCCCGATCATGTTGTCGCAATTATGAACCCGCCTAGATACGATTTCAAAACCGACCCAGCAGACCTTCCCAAAAGACGACCGCACTTCAAAGTCTAATATCGATATTGTACATCGCATAGAAATTAATTGAATTATTAGAATTTCAACTTATAAGTCGTACACGTATAGGGCTAGCCTAATATATGATTGTTAGAACACGGACACATTTAAACCGCACACACACTAATGGAAGAAAAAATCAGGTCGATTGACACCACTGTTAAGAGTAAAAATCTATGTGCATGTTTTCGTTAAATTTGTGATTAAGTTCTGTGTTGTATGAAAACTGTCTCCTGATATGTAGATACCAATCTGTTCTCGATAATTCCCATTCCATTAGGGCCAATACGAAATATGGAGTGGCCTATGATCGCATGCAGTATGACCATTCAAGAAACGGACCAACCCAGGCTTTGACATGGAAGAACATGGAGAGAGAATTACATTATCAATCGAAGGTTTTAAGGGACCACAACCTTTACATGGGACATATTGATACCTTCAAAGATCTTTATGGTCGTGGTATGCTCGAGAATAAATAGATCCAACCTGGTGTAGGAATCTGATAATCGATCAAAAATACAATTTATAAATCTTAACATTAATGCTAAATCACGATCGTGTACCTGACATTTCCGTATAGACTCAATTCGATTAATATGTCACAGGAAAAGGGAATCTTTCATCTTATGTATTACATGAACTTTTCACTAGCTATATAATCCTTATCATGTTCAACAAGAAAGCTTATGACAAATAATGTATTGTACCATCAGTATTCAATTATCAAATCCTCTGACCAATGTATTCCGGAGACTAATGTATATTATTACTTGATCAAAAGCAAACATCTCTATATACATCAGTTGTTCATGATTTAGCGTAAAACCACAATACCAATGGTATTAAATATACGCTTGAGCATATACTACTGAAAGGATGCATATATACATATGTGCTTGTTTGCGTCCAGTTTTGTACAGCACTGACTTATGTTTTTGCACTATTAAAATTGATTGTGTGTTGTCTGGGGATATGGTAAAATGGTATTTCTTGGAATGTAATATTTTCTCACAGCAATGCCATTTATATAAATATTATGACGGATCATGACTGACTTTCCATGGCGTGGTTTTAATTTTGTGTATTATAAGATGCGCAGTGTTACTGGCAAAAACGATTAGAAGGTAAATTAATAACAGATCATGTGGTAAATTATATTTTAGAAGGCCTTAAGATAAGTTTTAAAAATCTGATTGTGAACTCGATTAGTCTATCTGCTCAAACATTCTTTTTCTGTATGCTTATTCTTTTTGGTGCGTTGTGCGTGTTCTCTGATTTAATGTATTATTATATTGGTACCAACCATGAAACTGGTAAGTCAAAGCCTGTCTGTGATATTGAGCGTAGCCTTCCAAGCGAGAGGTGACACTCATGGCGATTTGGCACCTTAATTGTGGTGTGCGGTGGGGTCAAGTCACTGTTAGTTTTTAGAAGATTATTATTGTATAATATGATTTAGGTTTAAGTTAAGTTATACTCCAAACGGATTATTAGCGATTCAACTGTTAAGTATGTTTCTACACGATCATATTCTTCGGTGGATTTTATTCACAACCTTTCAGTATTGATATGTATACACATTAATCCGATTGTTAACAAACTTCGGACTGGTCTCTGTAGTGTCGGGGGTATTCGCGTCTCTATTTTTTTCTCTGATCACCTTTTGGTAATAAAGAGATGACACACATTAGCAGATCTTTGTTTGCAATTATGTCACGGAGTTAACAATCAAAAGCACTGAGATTACAAATATCGTATATAATGCATAGTATAGAAATTAGATTTAGTGTTGTCGAACCATTTCCCTTACAAATTTCGCTGGGGTACCAGGAAAGTATTTGTATTAAGGCAAAAATGTCCTAAGTGAATTAACCTCATCGTATCCATGGATACCTAAGCCCTTTTTTCGAGTGATAAATGATAAATATGCTGATGCGGCACATAGTTAACTCACGCATGAGGCTATTGACTCATTTAAAATGTTCAAGGCTTCATAATAACTCTTATATATACAAATGCTTCCCTACCAATAAAGAATAACTAATTATAACTACCCTAGCCATGCAATATTTTCATTCCCCTCCCTCTTCAACGCATTATTGGTATCGTATAAAAAATAATGTATACACATAGGTGAAAGTGTTAGAATGGTTACATTCATCTCACTAACGTTGAGTGGGGACAATCGGTACACTGGCTATATACGAAACCGATGAGATTCTAATACCACTGACTGCGATAAATGATACTATTTATTCGTTTATATTTTGAAAAAAAGGACATCGTCGTTAAGTTTGGCACATTTTTATTGTAAAGAATCATCCATGATTTTCTTTTTTAATTGTCCTTGGACATAATCAAAATTGACCACTACAGAAATCAAAGCTTTGAAACCAGATATAGTTTCAATTAATGACAAGCTAGAATCCTGAAGACATTTAATACCTGGAGAGAATACAGTAATTTTGCCCCTAAAACTCTCCAAGAAAACTTCCTCGTTGAAATGAGGAATCTTCCTTGGCGTCCTTCTATCCGTCTTTTCATAGTACAATTTCAAGGCTGTCACTTTCAATGCACACAGAAGAAGGTCCTTTCAAAGCCATTGATAATACACCGTCAATATATATATAATACAGAATATCAGCAGCACCTGGTAAGAGATATACTGTAGTGCATATTCTATCATACAAAGTTAACTAGATGTATATACATAAATAAATGATCCAAACTATTTCATTCATGCATAAATTTGTATACACAAATTGGTTCGTTTATAAATGGTTATTTACACTTCCTAGCGAAAACCTTTTCATACGAAGCAACAACATATTCATTATTTTACAAAAAGTTGAAAACCCATGCGCTCACATGAATAATAAGTAATGGCAGTTTAGATTAAATTTGACCTTTGCAATACATTAGTAATATAGAAAATCGTATGATAATTAATACAAATACATGTAGCTGTAATAGTATCTTTGGCATCAACACGTGAAGTTGTGACTTACATGGTTATTTTTCAAATTATACTAAATTAGTAAGAAAATTAGCATCATAATTTGAGACGTTGGAAATCAAAAAATCCACTCATTATGGCAGTACATAAGTGTAATAAGGTATTATTATTTCCTTAGCCAATTACAAGCTCTTTTCGGTGGTGCATTACTAAGGAAAATCACCACTCAGAATCTATAGCACCACATAATGTACATACACGATTTACATCAAGTTTGTTTTCCTTTGATTGTTTACACAGAAACCTAATATGAAACAAAGCTCATAGAAGTAACTTTTTCCATTCTACGTTTCCATGGGAACGATGAAGGTATCACAGTAACATCATTAATCCTTCCGTCTACAGTAGCACTTGCAACGCTTTTGTTTTTCTCGGTTCATTGACACTTTTTTTCTCCGGTTCATTGCTTAATACATGCGTAGGAATCGCAATCAAATCAAATCTAATAAAAGGAAAGCCATGATTAGAATTTTTAAACATGACAATTTCTTTCTGCCATTGGTCCCCCGATGTGAAATTGGATATTGACACCATTTTGTACCGCTTGTATGACAGAATAAATAGCAAAGATAGAAAAATAAGGGCGGCACCATAACTAATCTAATCAATCGCTTCTCTGAGTATTGCCACTTCGGATGAACAACAAACCACTGTGGAAGAACATAATTGTATAATTATGTGAGAGGGCCTGCATAAATGAAGGCAGATATACTATTAAATATTTGTTTTCTCTTTACAACATCCCTGCTAATCCTGAGTCAAGGTAACACTTTGAAAGCAAAACCACTTTACATCTCATCAACATGGGTCCCATTATAACACGAGACTCGGCTTACTAAATGAAGGCTGAATTACGACTGAATTAAATCTATAAAAGGCAAACCTGGGTTTCCTACCTTGTGAAATGGACAATGATTCGTTGTATAAAATAAAGATTACCCACTCCGTCTGAACCTCCCATGACACATTAGTGCCAAAAGAATCGGTTCCATTAGGTTATAATTGAACAAACTACATTCAGAAATATGAGCCGACTTGTCTGCTTCCATTTAGAGCAGGTCGCTAGCTAGACAACTAAATTCTTTAGTCCAATTAAACTTGGATAACAATTGCTAGGCAAACGCTATATGACAAAAACAATACTGCATATTTCAAAACCCTTAGCCAGGTTTTGTATTTGGAGAACCACGGCAAGTTGCGTGACACGTAAGGCAAAGGTGATGTTCAGTGGTCGGTGGATAGTAAGATACCCTTTAAATGGTACATGTGTATAGTGACATAATGTTCGATGAATGCCTTTCTTGAAATATCAAATATACCAAAAATATAATTGTACTCATCTATACCTATTCGAATAATTCCTTGTAATTTGGAGGGTCTTGTTTTTGAGTACATGGACGAATAAGTTTCTCCTGTCCGGCGCAACTAATCGGTGTAACCTGAAAGTTTGATTTACCGGTATATCATGATGTAAATGTTAATCGATTGATTTTCAAGAAGCTATGTGAAAGTTATGTGGAAAGTGTAGTATATATTTTAGATACATACACAAAATGCATAAACTATTCTATCAAATCTAAGAAAAATGGAATTTAGGCTGCATCGCTAAAAATCGAAATGGATGAATAGGCTATGAAAGAAATATAGAAACTAGACCTGTTCATTTACCATGCGATTTTATCTATTAGTGTTACAAATGAGAAATCTATTAGTGTTACAATTGAGAAATGCCATATACAACTAACCTTATGGAAATTGACTAGATCTGCTAGCTTTCCATGTGCTATTTGGTGGGTGCCGAAAAATTGGTAATTCCCGCCTGCGGTGTCTATAAGGAAATGCTTGCATCTACTGGGACCTCTATACGAGACTGCATAGCCCCAGATCCTCTCACTAACCCTGACTAAAAATGTTCCGATTTCTTCCTCCTCCAGCAGATCCTCAGCTTCCTGGCGGGTTATAATGCCTAGAATACAAGATTTCATGAAGATCAGTTCCACTATAATCGGCTCTGGGCCATTTCTTAGAGAAATGTCCATATATCTCACTCGATTAGCATGCCACCGAGTTAATCAAATCTCCAGGTAAAACGTAATAAAAGGCGACACACTTCACTCAGAGAAGGCGACACTTAATTCAGAAAAAAGGTCACTTACCATGAAACCAGGGTTCAATTTCCTTAGTAATATTATTGCTTCCACTTCCTTTCGGTTCCTCAACCTCTTTGAACCAGTCAACGATTGCCTTCCTACTTGGTGGTTTGGGTGGTCGGCCAACTTTAAGGGACGGAGGTCTGAAAGTTTTGATTATAAAGTTGCAAAGAATGTAAAAAAAATATGTCACATTGAATTTATTGAGTATGGATGAAAACAGTCTTATTTATATAATCTTAACGCCCCAAAAGATGTAGGCCTAAATGATTAAGAAAGTGTTAAAGATAGGCCACCAAACGTGACGTCAAGATCACAAATTCAGATATTCTCTTGAGGACTGCGTCTGAATACTTGTCTGATATGAGCCCGAACAATATCAAATAATCCGCCTAGCAAACATGATTATCATACAATTTACCAGATCTTTTATTTCTCAGTCATTTTTATGAAAGCAAATCATGTTATGTAGTTAGCAGAGTATTATTTACGATATACTTGTTCAATGACACAAATTGTAAATTAGACATTACTTACTTGGAAGGTACTGGGGGTTTATCTTTGCCCTCTGCAGTTGGTTTGTCAGGTTGTGGGACTCGACTCTGATTACACTCGTACAGAGAACGTCGGTGCTCGGCTCTCGCCCTGCGAGCGATTGCCCGAATCTCTTCCTCGGCCTTCTTAGATTTCTTTTCTGCAAGGTTTCATTATATATTATCGTTAAAACTGTTATTACATACTTCGCAGAAAAATAGTTATATATAGGCCTACTGTCTACACGTACGAAGGGTTTTTAACCCTATGCATGTAACTCGCAAATATCAATTGTGATCCAGGAAATTAATTAAACTAATATATAATATTCCAGGAATTAGATTTTCTCGGAGGTATGAATAATAATGTTTTGAAGCTTTTGATTAAATATCAGTTCATTAAGTCATTATAATGTGTTGACCTTTAAGCATATCCTTAGTATATCCGTATGCAGCGGGGATGAAGTCCCAAAGGATAATGGAAGTCCATGTACAATAACTGACCGAAAATGAGCACATCAGGGGGATGAAATTGTCAATACTTGAGAAAACCACACGAACACTGAAAGGGGCACATTCAAGAGAATTCTAAACATTACTTACCTTGTTCTTGCCACTCAACCTCGATTTCCCTACTATCTTGCTCGGCTAGTTTTTCTATAGTCTGTCTTGATTCTTTGTACGACATATATATTTCGGACGATCTGCGCTCTTTCATTAGATTGATTTCATCGATACTTTTTCTACGTCGTTGCTCGTGTCTGACCTAATGCAAGATCATCACAAGAAAGGGTTATTTTTCTGATGTAAGATGCAAGAATTCTACCATGTATTCAACGAACTAAAACTTGATTATAATTATGATAAGTAGATCAAACAGTTGGCACACCTGGAGAAGTTTGAGTTGCTCCTGCTCTTCTAGCTCCTGTTTCTTACGCTCATCTTCTAGCCTGTCCTTCTCCGCTTTTCGTCTATATTCAAGTAGGAATATAGGTTAAACGTTGGTACGGCGCAGTCATCAAAGCACACAAAGTATTACATGCATTTATCATACTCTTATTATGCATTATGGATCGTCATGTTTGCAGAATAAAATTTCATAAAATTTCAAAGCTGAATCATTGAATCCACGTAAAGAAAAAAAGTACATGCACACACATTATAATGTAAGTACATGAACAAATGTTTATGTAACTATCAAATTTAGTATATATGGATACTATAGTTAACATTATTAATCAAATTAGTTAATGATAGCATGCAAGCACATTAATACGCAGGTTAGGCACAGAGAAACATCACACTGAACATGAAGCGGTTACATCAAAAACCTGTCAAATGATGTATATCAAAGAACATTAATTTGCATTAATTTCCAAATCCAAAATTCTTTTAAAAAGAAAACTATGACGAACATAATGTTCGCAAGATTAAAAATTCAAAATTAACGTTACAGTAAATAGAATTATTAAAGATTTAAAAGTAAATAGAATCCTTCTCATCCAAAAAATATAGTATGTGCATTTCGGCGAGGGGAAAAATCTTAATTTCAATAACTTGAGAACAGTCTTTTCGGAATGAAATGAAATGAGGTGAAATGAATGAGATCTTGACTAAATTTGAAATTCACAAAAAAGCTATTGTTATATAGAAATGTACATATGTTAGGGTTTTTCTTTAAAAAATCTTATGACACATTCTGGTTGATTCTTCAATCGATTTTACTATAAGCCAAATTGTAATTATTTGTGGACCTGATTTCTTCGTCCCTTTGCTTGACAAGCAGCTTCTCCAACCGCTCCTTCTCTTCCTGCAACCGGGCCAGCATCTCAGCTTCCTGCTGCCGCCTAGCGACAAGCCCCAACAACACAAACAGTATTACATGCCACTAACTACAGCCAAGCAACAAATGAAAAAATGAGCGATGTTATCTTCCAAAGCTATGGATCATGCAAGCAATTATCTCGTTATTACCCAATCTTATGTATATCTTTTTGTTTACGATATCATACTCGACAAGAATTAGATAATATAGGACAATACTTTTGGGAAACCAGAGAGGCCTCCTTGGAGATCTGAATGGTAGGCCTATCTATGTATTCTTTTTCAGCATTGATTCTTTGAATTTCAATAGACTGGGATTTATGAATGATCCATAACCTGAAGAGGAAGGCAAAATAACAAGACCCAACAACGTTCAACACAAGCTTCACTGAACCACCAATATAACATTTTAACGATCACAAACAAGTGGGTTTGAATAGCGTGGGTAAATTTAAGCAACACGAGGGTCGAGTGCAACTTCAAAGTAACGATAGATTTGCGCCATATGAAATTGCCCAGAATTTAAACTTTGTTATTTTCCCCCTACAACATGTTATACCCCAGGTGGCAGCGAATGAAATCAAGGGAAATGTTGATCTCGTCATGCATTTGTATCATTTAACTCTGAATTATGACCGATATAATATAGCTAGGGGGTATCTATAATTATAGGGGCCTATACCTCCGGCGAGACGTAACAAATATCAAATATCATTAAGGTAAAATTTAGTTTTAGTTATTTTATTTTATTTAAGGTAAAACAATACTTGACTACATGCTAATTTCCATACATCTTAAGCAAGATTAGCAGTCTTCAATGTATTAGCTATTTTAAATTGGGTGCGATTCCGCCGGGAAACTATTGGCATTTACCTTCGATAGAATTCTGCGTTTTTTTCGAATTGTATGTTAAATGTGGTATGGCCAAGAAAAATATTTAAAAAAAGAATGTTAGTTCCAAAGCGGAGCCCGGTAATTTCTAATTGGACCTTCCTATTTGATTTCGACATAAATTATTAACGACTATCATATTACTTTCCAAATTACCAAATGCCTAACGATAGCAAAGCTAAAGAATTGAGGCAAGCTTTGAAATAATTCACTGGAAATTCAAATGGCAGCATAAGAACACGATTCGGGTAGGGCGGGAATTGTAGCGGAACTAAACAATTGGATATCAGCTAAGGAATTTTAGACACGAATACTTCACACCATAACGTTGACATTGTAAAGTTAGCTACCATTTGAGAAAATGACTGTACCTCAACCAAAGCATTGCTGTCCTGACATGAGAATCTATCGAGTGATAAGAAATAGTGTTATTTAAGGTATTTAGAAGATGTCACAGCACTGGAATAATACCATTTATGCAATTATCAGGAACGCATATATAATTCAGTATAATTTAAAATAGGCCATAACAAAAATAGGGGGGGGGGGATAAAAAGAAGAAAGTAGCAAAGTAAGATGAACGCTTTCTAGATGTAATAAGCTAAACAAGTTTTGAGATGAGGGGGTGATTACCGCAGGCTTAACATCTACATTCATCATGCAGGAAACAATCCTACCAAAGCTATCACATCTACAGTGAGAATTGAACCAAGTCATTTGCACTAGAGATCGAAATGAGTTCATGGAAAATGCTTGTAGGAAAATTGTACCATTACACTTAGATAAACACAAATGACTTATGAAATAGATTTAGGCACTATCATGACTAAATATTTCATTGTGGCGTTCATATATCAAAACAAGGATAATTTTGAAATAATCTTAAACACAATGACTCAGCTCAAGACACAGCTCCTACGCACATGCTAAGACAGCGAACATTATAAAGGGAATTATAATTATCATAGCAGATTCAGATGAATCCCGTAAAGTGAGATGCAGCATTCCTTAAAAAAGACTTTTACGGTTGTTGCCTGACTTACGCAAGTTCTTCTGCTTCTTTTTCGGCAAGGATGGCGGCTTTTTTGTGTTCCTCCCCCTCTATAATGTCCTCGATTGTTTTATCCTTTTCGTGCTCACCCATAACCCAGACCCACACGTTCTGGTCCGAGCCCAGTAACCACTCCACACTCCTTTTGCCGTTTTTACCTGAAGGATAAATTATTGCAAATGTTAGATGAATGGGCAGGGTAGATATTCAACAATGCTAAATTACATATGCATTATGATATAAAAGTGAAAATATTATGGGGTTTAATGGAGAAGAAAACTTGTTAATGTTATGAAGATTCTGAATATTTTTTGGAAGTATGGACATTATGGAAATTCATTAATTCATGGAAGACTGGCATTCCTGTACCATTTATAACAATACTATGGATTACAAAGTTTTGATATCACCAGGAATTAGTCAGGAAGGTTAGGAAATACCAGATACCAGAAAATTGAGTAGAAATTCCGTTACTCGTTAATGAAGGCCAGAACAGTAAGAAGTGTCCCTTTAAATGTACATTGACTAATGTATATATTTGTAAAGACAGTATTGCAATAGAGGGACGTTGGAACGCAACGTTAGAAATTCCCCAACTGGGATTTATTTTACCCTTTCAGCTCTGCTATAAATACTGTTGTTTGAAATTACTTTTGTAACATTTTAATTTAAAGGGAACCTCCTGGGGAATAACATGGACACATGAGTAATGACTGGATGGGCTCATTAAGAAGGGCGTTAATTAATTAGGAACGCAACGCACGAAATTACCCAAAAGAAAAATTGAATTAGGAGAAATGAAAAATATTTTATGAACATTTATTTTTGTCTGGGTACATAGCCAACAGTTAGGGGAATACTTATAAACAGAAAATGTGATAATTGGGAGAACTGTATGACCTGGTAATGATCGTTTTCATAAAATGGTGTATATCTTCTAAACAGAGCGATTTTAGCATCTTTATTGCCCATAACATATTTATTATTTATTCTAGATACACAAAACCATACTTCCCCTGAAAGCGCTACATCTGTTAATATAACTTTGATTTGTACATGATCAACCCCTATCGATATATCACCCATGAACGCCTGGGAAAGCCTGTGGGCCCCTTTCGTGAAAATTGACCGTTACATATAATATAACATAATTCTTACTTGGCGGTTTTTGTTTCCTTCCCCTCTTCTTTTCCTCTTCGTCTAGTTTCGTCTCTCGTTCTCTCCACCTCCTAACTTGTTCCTGGAAAAATACCATATTGTCAGATCCAATACAAACAATGTCTTAATTCAGATAATTACTAAAAGTACCAGAATATATTGTAATACTCAAAGTCCGTATGCATGTCCTGTAGCATAGCAATCATAGTGTAGTATCCTGTTAAATATAATTTGGAGATAACTATTGGGAATAGCAAAAATTACACATATTATAGCAGATAAATAATTATTATTAAAGTTAAATCAAACGGTAAGTACGGGATACTGGTGAAAAAGAGGATTAATTCCAAAATATGCACCCGATTCATGAAATAAAGGTTTTCAAATCAAACCAGTAACCAAAACTAACCTCTCGTAGTTTACAGAAGAGAACCTGTTTCTGCTCCTCGTCCAGCTCAGAAAGGAGCTCGGGATCTATGTACATATCTTTAAGGATCTGCTGCAACATGGCTGGGACTGAAAAACGGAGATAATAATGTCACCCAAATCTGGCAAAGATAGGTCAAGCATATAGAACCAAGTCATAACATCCTGGAAGTGGATGATATCCCGGTAGATCCCTAAGCATATGTATTGCATTATGAGAATACTAATATAACCTCCATTGATCTTTTCTGATGTCCAATTGATCTACAATTAAACTAACCGACTATCCCATGAAATAGATAGTTGCTTCATTCTATAAGGACCTATCTACAAACCCTTATGTCAGGGATAGGTACCGGTATGTGAACATCAATATAGCAATCTTAGTCCCAAACATCTGTTATCAGATCTCTTAGTTAATATTTGCTGTAACATAACACTTTTAAAACGTTACCATTTTCGGTAAAAGTATAATCATTTGATGCAAAAGATGGGTCGTACAGAGAAAAGCATTATCCTTTAGAATTTAATAACACTCTAGAATTTAGAGACCATTTAGAATGTGGCAACGTAGAGAATAAACCTTTGAACCTTTATCTTTTTATTTTTCATGTTATGTACAGCTTGGACTGTAAAATAGATCATCTTACTCATCTCATCTCATATCATCAGCCCTCACTGCCATTACATAATCGTGGAAATAAATCCAGATGATACGAATATGTATCATTTGGTTGGGTCCTTTAGTCATTGGAAAGCTTGCATATAACATTTTATTTTAGTTCAACATTGTCATACAAAGGCATTTCTCACTTATAAATCTCATGGTACATCTTTATAATAGCCGCAACTATACCGGGTATATGGCGGATTATTCCGAGGTATAAAATATCATCATTTAAGTTTCGGCGCAATATCAGTATTTTGTACCAGTAAAGAATTCAATAAATTGGCGTACAAAACTCAATGACCAATGAAATGATCAGATATAATTCTCAGGGCTTTTCTAAGAGAATTAAGCAGCAGGTATAATGAATGACTACATGTATACACACACTCACACACACATATGCCATCATCAAGAACATCAAACTATAAAATAATAATTAAAATGGGGAATATGTACTTCAATATTTATAGCAAATTGGGACAATTCTCATATGTCGCAACACGCTGTATTAAATACATATATATCGCTCGCAATATGAATCCCATTTGTGATTTATTTAATCACTGGATTTAGATATATGTTGGCCTTCAAGTGAATAAAAGAGTCTCTCCAAATCCTCATTGACGGTCACCACTGGACCCGCATCGTTCGCAGAACAACCGTCTCAGAGGCTCTTATTGTTAAAACAAAAGTGTATAAACAATTAAATCCTCGCAGTCTGCTTATGTGTTGTGACACCAAGATGGTATATGAGTAATACTTCCTTGTAAGACTCATGATGAAGATTAGATACCAACATACCAACGAGACGCTGTGTTATGTGAATGGCGTTCCTCCTTGCCTTGTGCACGTTCCTGAGACTAACCCGCCTCTGGCGGGACTCCTTGACAAGCCTGAGGGCAGGTGAGGACCCGATACCCTTACCATCATCAGAACCATATCTGGTAACAGTCTCATTATCCTCCAGGTTATCATAGATGCCGGTTTCGGGTAGCTGGAGGATGTTTGGGGATACCAAAGGGATGTTTTCCTGGGAGGTACAGCCATTGTTCCAGTAAGGAGAACCTTCGTACATATGTAAATAGCTATCGGCATGGGAGTGGCAGAGAACATCATCGATACTATCACTTCTGTAATTCTTCCATGTGATATCGTCCAGACTTGAAGGCCCGAAACACACCCTCTCATCGCGATCACTAATGGGGACGTACCTCCAGTCTCTACCATGGTAGATGGTATGATCATCCCCAGGAGGAGATTGATCCTGATGAACTGACAGGAGGAGCACTGGAGGGTCGTGTCTGTGGCGGAATATGGCTGGGGAACACTTGCAAAGGGCCACGAACCATTTCCACAGTTTGTTGCCTTTGTGTTTCTTGGGTATGTTTCGGCGGTTTGAGTTCTACAGTTGATGGATAAATTGAAAGAAATACCATTATGCGAGATACATGAGATTATGAAACAAGGAGGTGGGTGATCCTAGTATTGACCTAAATGTGTTTTGTGTTTAATATCACCATGTATAGTAAAGAGGACACATTTCTAAGTTATCATATTTAAATTAAACCATGTATCCTAACTACACTAGGTGAACGAAAGGGGAATTTTATCATATTTAAACTAGCATGACTGGCCTATACGGAAGATTTATTCTTTATTGAAATATGTATTTTCAGCAATTTTGAGAATGGTCAGGGGCTATTTGCATAGAGAACAATTTGACCGAATTAGGTCCCTCATCAATTCATATAGTGACTGCGAGGATGACAAACCTTCTTTTTCTTCTTCTTTTGAAAAGGAACTGTCTGGGTTTGGTCTTCATCGGACATTGAAGTTGAATATCCATTATGTGAATTTTTTGCCTTTGGTCTGGAGTACGAACTGGTATCAGCCCTCATACCATGGAGGGATCCGAGTAGTGTATCCACAATGGTTCTCCGCTGTGGTGTGGCCACTTTACCTCTCATTGTAATCCTATCGTCTGAGCGACGCCCGTTTTTTCCATAGGGAAAAGCAGGCAAAGTTCTCGAATAAGTGGTTCCCATCATATCAACGCCTAGCCACTGGTTGAAATTGAAATCTAAATTGTTCTGACAAATTTCCCAGACAAGAACTTAATTTAAAAGGATGCAGTACAATTTAGAACCCAAAAAGAGAAGTGGAAATCTATCTGGATGTTGGTATTTAACAGTGAAATTGCCTGGCACTGGAAATCAGTTTTTATTAGTCCTATAGTTGTTTGCTGACATAAAGACTAATGGTCTGTTTAAT
Organism: Sthenelais limicola; assembly: GCA_942159475.1. NCBI lineage: Eukaryota > Metazoa > Annelida > Polychaeta > Phyllodocida > Sigalionidae > Sthenelais > Sthenelais limicola. Next base: position 115,226,291 of record OW804096.1, read on the forward strand.
GTCCTATGTAGCCGAAAGATATCTTCCATCTCTCGAAGTACTCAATGTTTGGTAATCAATGATCCATGTATATATAGCATATGATGAATTTCCTTAATATGATCCAGATACAGATCCCAAAGTGAACAAAAGCAGACACATCAAATTAATCCAGCTTTAGGTATCCTTCGTGAATGACAGAAGAAAGAAGAATCTCCTATTAATAGCTGCGGGCAGATGACAGGAAATTTCACATCCGTGTAGAAGCATGGAAGTTGAGAGAAAGAGAGATGGTGGGTCAGGGAGACTGTGATCACCTAGAATCCATCTGATCATCATCATCATGGGACCAATGATGGAGACAGGTGTAACAAAGAGGAGGAAGATGTATCCTACATTCTGGGCCCGAGCTGGCAGGCACCAGATGACGAATATTTCCACAGCATATTTGCACAAACAAATCCAACCAAAACCTGATTGTTTATCGTTCCTTCACATATGTCAAAATCCTTACAATCGGTGGATGACTATACTGTCCTGTGTGATTTGCTGAAGCCATTTTGTTTTTATCAGTGAAATGATAATAAGCGTCTGTATAATATGTTTGTAACAGGGATGGCGAACACGAAAATAAGTTTTTGCCTGGAATAAAAACCTGGCCCGAACTTTTTCCATGTCCAGGCTGGGTCAAAAGCGCGGGTGGTAGCAGCTGTCTCCAGTCCAATAGGCGAAAGCTTACAGGATAATTTTTGTCATCAGTTCCTACAAATAGCTATAGAAGAAAAGTCATACAATGACCAGACCTAAACAAATCACATCACATAACACAGAAGAGTTGTCCCTCATATCTGATCTTCCGTTGAAGATAAAATGTTAAATTGACGTCGCAAGGTTATCGTCATCTATCTTAGCGTAGATCAGTCAATATAATAGTTATTGTACCATGTCGTCCGCTATTTTCTTTATCATTATTATTAATGTCCAAATTGAGAAGTAATGTTCATTTCACTAACACGGTATCACGTAATAGTGTTTAGTTCTGATTTAGAACGAATTGTCCATCACCTTGGTAGATAACACTACAACATTACCGCACTAACGACAACTTGGCTATTACACTAATGGCAGCAGGGGTAAACTTTTGACATTCGCCAGTTTTCCCTATCATATCGTGGAGAAATGTGGGGCGATATTCTCCCGGAATTACGAAACAATTCCTGAATGAACACCTGACCATCAGACAAATGACAGGTCCACCACCAAGTATGTGAAGGTCCTTCTATGTTTGCGCAATCTGCCACCATCTTACCTATCCTAAGCTGATCTCACATACCGTTTCTCTCTCTGCAAGCATGTGGGTCTAATGATACGGAAATACAGTTGACAGTCAAAGTGTAGGAGAGGAAAGAAAGATACCTCTCATGTAAATTCGGAAATATATGTGAGTTCATAGAATGAGGAACAAAATGAGGTGAAACATTGATTATGGCATATGGGTTGGAACCCCGTATATCCCCGTCCAAGCTCTGAGGATATTGTTTTATACGCCAGTATGAACAAAAACCTGTCATAAAGTATATATATATATTGTTTAAAGAATTTTTACATTTAACCGAAAAATGCAGACGAACACTTCGCCCTAAAGTTAATTCTAGCGATTTTCAAGGCAATCTGCCGTGATCTATCCAAACAAGGTTACATATGTAATTCGAAAAATGACATATAGAGTAGGGGACATTAAGGGCGACCTAATGGCCGTGGTTCGAATTAATTTACATAAGTTCAATTGTATATATTGTCCGCATGAGATATGAAAAGTAGAGAATAATGGAAGATGAACGATGTTTCCTTGCTATATAAATAAAACAATTAAAGAGGACAGACGGACAGAGAGAGGCCGAGCGAGCAGTTATTTCTTTTTTAAATTGTTCATGATCTTGTATATTTCTGAGTCTAACAGGTAAATTATTCCAGCTAGAAGCAATCGGGTAGTGGAGAGAAGATCTGCTTTTTTCCTTTTTTGGTGTAAATGAGGGGCCTGTATAAAGACAAACTGATTGCACTAGGATAATTAATATACCGTATCAAAAATATGCTTCATCCACATTTCAAAATTATACTTACCCCTGCGTGGACTATAGAGCCTACGCTGTGGTAATATAATTATTTCTAATGTATCCAATATAAACACACGAGGCATTACCAATTAGGAAGAGGCGAAACGGCCAGCTATGAATGGAATATTCATGGAATAGGAATATCAAATGGTAACATACTAATACCATGGGGAAATATCAAATAAAGAAACATGTACTAATTTGAATTGACACGATTGAAGATTCGGCAGTATCATTATTCGTAGAGGAGTACATAATCATGGTGGAAGGGGAGTTTGGATGCACTTCTAAGCGTGTGCTTATGTTTTTCTACCTTCCATGCCAACACTGTATTACAGACAGCTGTTGCGGCTCTACTAGCACCCTCGGAAAATGACCTCATCTTGACTAAGTATTTTGGCAAGGTTTGGCCCAGGAGTAGGGTCTGCGTCACATGACGTCATGCGTCATTTGTCCGGTTGCACATTAGAAACGTAGAAATAATCACTTTGTGGAAGTTCAAATAGGTATTCCTATCCTACCATGGGAAATTTCTGTAGTAAGTATCGAAATGTCAGCCATATCGAATAAATATGGTAAGCCTATTCATGAACGCCGTTGGTGAAACATGACATGATTAGTCAGCAAACATTTCCCATGATTTATTCTATAGGAAAACCATTGGTGTTTCAAACCCAAACTTTTAGAAAAAAAACCATCACGGATGATTTACCATTATCACTCTACAAGCCATGGATACGTGAAATAGATCTCATTTATAATCCACATGGCACCTGAGAGCTATGACAATGACCGAATGCGCCCGTTTCCTATCACTATGTCTTAGTTATAAAATGGAAATAGTGACTCGTTTGAGTACATTAATGCTTTGTCACACTCGGCAGAGAACTAGACCAGGTCTATATTCTATGCACTCGGCAAACTCTGATAAGTTACCTAGCGCTAATCTTGTGGGTGTTGGGGGCGGGTACTCTTTGAATTTACATTCCGAGCCATTAATTTACAGCCCCAATACTTTATCATCATGTAAAATCCAAAAACCAGAAAATGCAAAATCTAAATAAGCCTCATGAAGTCACTGAGGTAAGCAAACATGTCCTTTGTTCCGTTACATCCACTAGATGGGAAACGACAATGACTTAATAATAATTTCATTTTCTAAATTAATGTAGTGTAAGAATGGATAAGCAAGAGTAATAAGAAACATAAGACATCCACATTAGGGCGATTTATTTTTTCCATTTCTTTTAGGTCAAGGTACTGGCTTTGAGCTGTAGCCGAAATGTTCAAGATAAAAAATAATCCGAACAGAACGGAAGATAACCTGAAAATCGTGTTAACTATGGACTGGATTTGACAGGAGGGCATCACTCCCTCCCACCTGCCATTAATCCCATCGTCCTTATCTCCTGAGATGATAAGCTGAATCATGAATGTTGATCCGAGATCCCACATATTCATAGCAAACAAAGGCTTCATCATATGTTAGCTCAATGGTCATAACAAAACCGGACTCGTTCGAGTATACGTGGACCGCGTAATTATGGATCTGGCCATAGACCATTGAATTATAGCCAAGTTGTATCCATGATGAATCATGATAAGTATATCTGATAGGAACCCTCGTCATACGCGTATACGTATGTGCACAACTATCTCCAATGAATAATTTCATGCCACGTTATGTCCATCAGACATTCCCAACAAGGAAAATATTTGGATAAATAATTGATAGTTTATCAGCCGCGAAAGTAAATACACCATTTTAGCTATATGGCAGGTAGGCCTATATTCTTCAATGTGAGCAATATTCAGACATCGTTTTGTAACACGTCATGTAATCAGCAACTGTCATTTAGCTTGGCATTATATATAAAACGCAGATCTATACACAAAAATGACCGCTGTTCGAAATGATACTTTACCTGTAACCTGTCGAAATTGCCGAAACGTTGGACCAAAGGGATAAAAGCAAAAAAAAAATAATCCAAAACAACAAACTTATCAACCGACATAAAATGTGTAACACCAAGTTTGTAGAAAACGACGCACTCATACACAACAAAAATCAGTTACCGTACCGTAAACAATTATATAAACACATTCTTTTTTGTGTGTTCCTAAACTAACGACGGCTGGTGTCAGTATAATTTAAGGAATTTTCGAAAGGATGGTCAAGTCGCAGTTATTGTCAGATACTGTCAATTAAATCATTTTGATATATTTTAGATAACATCAATTAAATTGTTTTAATTTAATTTTTTTATTGAAAATTTGGAATAATGAACATGAGTAACTTTCTGGCAATTACCACTCATCATAAGTAACTCAATAGCTGACAAGTCTCACAATTACCTCTACATTTTGAGCTTTGGAGATCAATATATTGTGCTAACACTTTAAGAAGAACGTTGCACTGATATTAATTGACTCTGATCAATTTGCAAGTATTTGAGAATCATTCCACATGTTTCAATAACTTTACCCGAATTACCATAATCAAGTAAGGAAATTCTTCTGAATATAATTATGGTAAGCTAAACAAGACCAGGGTACTGTTTCATAATGGACTTGTTAATTGGAACCCCTATCCCTGGGGGTACGGGGAAATGGTAGGGGGATGCCAGAGAAACTATGCCCCACCTAGTTTACTGCAGTATCAAGGACATTCCCTGGGTGGAGTCAGGGTTATTATATATTATGTCCGTCAGGGTTTATATTTTTTATTTGCAAAAATAATACGAAAAATGTGCCTCATGGGGTCAGGATTTACACAAATTGCCCAGTGGGTAGGGGATTTCATCTATTTCCCCACCTGCCCAGGACATTCCCCCATACCCCCAGGTTGGGTGGGTGGGGGTGAATGAGATATAGGGCATTTTCTTATATTATTAGCAATGATTGACAGGTATGGTAAAAACATTTGAGATATCATTTTCTCTTAAAGAAAATCAGTCTAAAAAAATTAACATGCTGAGTAAATAAAACATATATGAAATGCCGCGGTAACAGCTAAGTATAGTTTAGCGCTCCTTTCCTTTATATGGAAGGGGGAAGGGGGGAAGGCCAGATCCTTTGGTCATTTTATGATTTTAAGTGTCATTAAACGTCACCTACTTATGTGCTATTATGACCTGGCTTAGAGGGGAGAGGATTAAATCTAGGTCAGGAGGAACTTCCCCCCCCCCCCAAATTGGATCGGGGAAGGCGAGCCCAGCTCTTTTTTATGGGGATGTGAACTGATTAACAGGGACTAATGGAATAAGCCTTCTTCCACACCTCGACATCAGAGAGAAATCCCCGCACTATAATTAACCTGCCATACACTATAATTTTATGAGACTATGATGGAAGTAAAATAGCATATTAATACATGTATTTGTAGCCTATGCATTGTGAGTGGGTATACAACGTGTAGTACTGAAATAGGCCTTATATTCCAGGTCACACAATGTATTCTGCCCACAACATGAGCCATTGTTATGCCAAATGCCACAGTGATGATTCTGCTCCAGGCTTAAATGACCTAGCTATAATAGAGTGGAGTTCCTGTTCTTTTCGCCATACCTGACATCTACACGTACTATTGAGTATGGTATACATGTGTAGTAGCCAGGGACCCTTCACATTTTGTCAAGAATGTATAAACATGTGCTAAGTTTAGTAAGTTCAGAAAGCCACTCACAAAATGCGAACGATTTACATTCTGACAGCACCACTCTGAAGCGAAACTGTTAAATATCAGTAAGCCATTTACGATAAGTAATGTCTGACCGATGTTAGTCATACGCATTTAGGATATTATGAAGGTAGATGGCAATACTATACTCGTACAAATGTATATATTACGTCAGGGATAAAGTAAGGGAAGACTTGTATGTGACAAGAAAAGGGATCACAGCAAACGCTATTGTAAATATTTACTTTACTTTAGCGTCACAATAGAGTCCATCATATGGTGATCGATTACCTGAAGTGAAGACTTATCGACAAAAACATATTTTCGAAGAATTCCTATTTTAGGCCGAAATATTCAGACAAGGAATGCAAGGTAGTCTAGACTTTGCAATTCATGATGAAACGAGCTGACGTTATACGAGGATATGCAGCAAACGCCCTGCGTTTCCCAGGTCCAACTCAATCACAAAGAAACTGAAATGAACCGCTTACACCCAGTTTGAAAGGTGAATTTAGGTACACAAGAGGAGACTTGATACTCCTCCAAAAGACTTACCCCAAATTGTGTCAGCTTACTTCGGATATAGGTTGTCAGTGAGAGCATGCATACATGTCTCCTAACAAGTTCAGCTGAGTTAGGAAATATTTGATTTTTACGCCTGACTGGAGAAGGGAGCACATGGCAAGACATTTATTGGCTTAAGAATGGCTGTTCGAGCCAAGAACATATATTTATACATCAGCAATGAGCAAGACCAATACACAGATTTTGGCTAGGAAAATAGCTCTTCCCTTGGTACAAATCTGATGCCAAATTCATATATCAAATACTGCTTTTCAGGAGGCTTGTTCTTCGTTATGTGCATAACCTTCCAGGCTATGCTGAGTGAATTCGTACTATGCGAGACTGTAAAATATATTTGTTTGGATTTTAAGGGTGAGATATGAATGGGAGAAGACCACCATATCAAAAGTGCGCTGGGTTTGAAAAGGGTGTTCAGTTTATGCCCATGCATACTTTGATTTGTATTTCTGTCAGTCGTCTTATTCTATATCAGTCATATTTGAAAAGATAGATATAATACACACAAACATTAACATGGACAACCTATACTAGCACCAAAACAATTGGACACGGTGTTCTGCACTTATGAAGATATGTATACTCATAGAAAGAGGGAGAAACGATGCACAGGAGACTTTACATGCATAGAAACTTTAATATAGGGGCCGTCGTAGAATTTTATGAATTTGCTCGAGTATGATAGAGAATCAACATACGGAAGTCTATAACCGACGGTGTGTCAAAGTGTAAAAGGCCATGTAAAATGTAGCATACAAACAGGTCAGTGATCACGTATACACAAAGTGTATGGATGTATGGACTGATTATAGGGGTATGCGCTAAGGATGGTGGATGAGCATGATACGTTTACATGCTAAATAACCGAAAATGAAAGGACTTGGAACATCAATGGGTGCATAAGGTATCATACTGAGAGTAAAGGTGTAACATACTGAATAGGGATGGGTAATCGTAAATTTACGGCTGTCTTTCATGGCTCATTCTTTTCCATTGTTTCTTTTTGTTAGTATTGCAATGCCAGAATATACAGTATTTTCTACTATTTCAGATCGAGTATGTATAGCTCTGCTTTGTGCAAAGAATCGGTCTATATGTACTATAGCACAGATACCCCGTAGTATTGTAAGGAATACAAGGTATTATAATATGTGCATTCCTCTCGAGAGGTGCAATAAGTGAGGTGCAATACAAATATTTTCATCATACGCATACAATGAAAATGTAGAACTTTGTCTAAAAATAGCGTCACAAGTTACTAGACAGTACGCAAATTACACTCAGACAGCCCTAAGCGATGTTACACCAGTATCGTTGGTTACACGCACATTGTTTACATTTTTTTTTATCAGGACGGCTACATACTCAAAAGTTATCTGACGATTTTCAGATATATTTAGTCAGATTTAAGCACATATAATAGATATAGAATGCAACCGGCCGCTCGTAATCGAAAATCTATTGGACGAGATTCCTCTGCGGAAACACGATGCTCTACATCGATCTCACCCAATACATTTTCGATTACTGGCGGCTCGTTCCATTCTCTCTATACATCTGGGACAGAACAGGGTCATCACGTTTCCCATTTAGACTGTGAAAAGCACGAGAAGAAAGGCTCTAGAATCACACATCGGAATACAACAAACATTCAAGAGTTTTTTTTAAAAAAGTAACTGTAACAATGCTCTTGCGAGTTCTTTGCAAAGCTAGGTAAATATTTTTGCCCCAGATCCTTCTTACTAAATACGGTATTTCCCATATTAAACATTGCTCGCTATATTTACAGATGAACCACCCGACACAGTTGGTTCGTCCTAACCCTCAATTATTTTTTCATTCCAATTGATAATTCAAAACAAGTTCTGGTGAAACAATCTCAATGTCGTGGGAAAGTACTCTTGGAAAGATTTGAAGCCATACCCAACGCCACATTTGATATTCAGATCATGTACTCACTAAAATTACATATATTCACATTCTATAACAGGGTCTTTGTTGTATGGGAATCAGAATACATGACCGCATTTGTTCAAAACTACAAAAAGGTGACGTTTTCGCTGGCATTAACAGCATTTATTCTGAAATGAGTTCTCAGGAGAGTAGGCTTAGGAAGAATACCACAATGACAAAGTATGCAGTATTGCCATTAAAACCGTTTAATTTGTATTCCATGTCTTGGAAAGACGTTTAAAGGATTGAGGGAAAACATCTCCGCGGTCCGACAACTGTAAGACCAATCCTGATGAGGGTGGGATTCGGATGAGATATATGGTAAAAAGAAATGCTTGGCGAATCCATTGAAAACTATAACAATGAATGAATCGATGCACCATTAATTTTTTAACTAGAAGGGAAGGTGTTTTTATCATCAGACCTGTACATGGACCGTTGATTCTATTCGATTTTTTAAAATAGTCTGTCAAGTATTTCATTTTGCGTCGGTGGTAATAGACGAGTAAAAACAGTATAACTATGCCCAATGTAGAGCTAGGACTATAGGCTGCAAGTCCTGATTTCTTTGTGTTTTAAGTAAGCAGTAACTAAAAGTCACAGCAACTACCAGTTTTATATATATACGTATATCCATTTATGATAGAGAATAGACATCTCCAACATTATATGATAATTAATATCGATATGTTATTTGCAAGCACACTCAAGCAGGTCGTGGCCAATCATCATGCACTGATTGACGTTCATTATTTTGATAACCTTTGATGTATAGCCCCATAAAGATGATCTAATAGTACCCAAGGACATGACTGGGAGTCACAAGTACAGAGCAAATACAGAGATTACCTTTCAGCTACAATACATTTATCTACACGTACATTTTGGTCAACCCATTGGGGAAAAAATACATTCGTAAAAGTCGGGGTATATTGGTCAAATTAACCCAAATAATAACTGCTCTCATAACACAACGTAAATGACATGTGATTATAACAGGTCTTGAGGGCCGTTGAATAATTAATTAGAGAATTGAACAGGGCATTTTCCACAGCTGGTGTTAGGCCAGAGAAATGCATTTGAGCCCATATTGCTAATGTAAAACATGGGGAATCCAAACACTTATGTCTATAATAGGACAGTGCTGACCGATAACATTGGAAGGCACTGACGTAATACAAGTCGAGAATGAATGGTATGGTTATAATAAATAGGCAGGTATATAAAATATATGTATGTATGACATATACATGAACTATATAACACCTCCTAGGAATAGGCTATGACAAACCATATACTTCGCCAACACCGACACACTATCTCCTAATATGAAAAAAAAGAGATATTTCCAGTGTCTTAATGCTATCCATTTATTACATATTTTAAGCACGAATAACTTAGTAGGACTGCACACACTGTTAAATGAACATTATGTACATGAACTACCGGTATGTGCAATACACGAAATCTTAACAACGCCAACAGGCTCGCTACGAGCTTTCCCTTCCATACTGCTGCCAAGGAATACAAGCATAATATATATGACTATGGCTCTTTAAAAAGAACAGGAATTGATACTACAAAATCATCACCAACCTTTGTAGTATGTCAAGTGTGTATTTCTCAGATCGAGTAACAGTAATCCAGTGTAATGATCTAATTTAGGCGAGTCAGCCCAGCTTGTAAAGCTGCATGAAGTAATGGCACTGGAAAGTGGGTGCGAATAAAGATATGATTATGATCACACCCTTTAATTCTAAACACTGAGATGATGTGGTGTCAGGTGGGCTCACGGACAGGTGGGCACTGATGAGATTAGTAAGGCGGGCGTCGCCAGCGACCCGGCTCTGTTCGAAAACCTGATTCGCCTCGATAAACACGAGCAATGAATGCGTCTCAAGGTTCATCCCTCCCTGGATATTGATAAGGGCGTATTGGATGAAAAGATGCTTTCATAATCGTTCATGGTGACTTTCACAACATCGTATTCGTGCTTTCGTAATTTTATGTCAAGGAAATAAGATTTTGAAAAGTAAAATGAAATATAAAAAGCGAAACTTTATCGTGTGCATGTACCCACAGGATGGGAGGAATGGAAAGATATGACAGACCGGAAGCTTAAAGTAACTTAGATATGAAATATTGCATACTGATTCAATGATGTCAACTCTTAAAAACATAAGTATTACAGTAGATGAATAAAGGACTAATATATAGCCGTCAACAGCTCTATTATATATGGTTTCTACTTAACAGGGCCGTAGTAGCTCTTAGCCAAATTAAATGTACGGTCGTTTTAAAATGTTTTAAAAAGCTAATAACATTCTTTTAAAGATAAAGTCAGAACCAAGTTATCAACATACGTTTCGTACTCTACAAACACCGCACATATAAAAAGTCTCATTTGATAAATAACATTTCTATTGGATAGATTAGAATATTAACTATTTGGCGGACGTTTGACATCAATCAAATTCGAAAACAGGCCCTAGGGGCAAGTTTATGATACGCCAAATACTGAAGCTCTAGATATGGCAATTAAACAGAGGAACTGATATCGCCAATTTAAATACATAACATTTTTTGTCATTTTTGCCATATAAACATCGTTATTTTCGTTTTCGAAATATAAAATGTAGCAGGATATGGGCAGATGTCACTCGAATCAAGACCAGGGGATCCGAGTTTTTGTTTTGATATATAAGAGTAAGGAAATGTTAAAGAAGAACACCTTGGAGTTGGTTTTACTGCTGGGTTAAGGAAATGTCACGTATCTAGGTCGCAAGGATCAGCTATTGACTAGCCATGCTGGTTTATTACGAGGCATGCAACTTAATAATTAGTTTCAATCTTGATATGTAGTACGCGTCCATCACTTGGCACCTTCCTCCCTCATAAAGATTGAACTACAAGAACTAATAGAAAAACATAACTTATGTTTATGTCTCCTATGGCGTTTTTTAAATCTAATGTAGAGAAGATACACTTCAGAGAATACAATGGATAGATATTTAAATACGCCTCATACTGTGAAAAGGAGGTTTAAAATCTATTCGGATTAGACTCCCATGGTTGTGCCATATATATATAAGATTGTAAAACGCCAATTTCTAACCAATGCGCTTCTCTCCTTGTTTCAAGGGATGACATACATACATCTTTGGATAATCCTACAACATTGGTCCCTTTGTCCATGTATTTTGTCTTACGAACACTATTATTTTGTATCACTTGTAATTTATTTACAATAGAGGAGCCTCCGAGGGCTCGCTGTACATCGGGGAGGCTGGCTTAAATGATGTAATGATCGAGAGAGCATAATAAACTTGATCTTTGTTGTTTTATTCAGTTTCTCGAGCTTTCGGGCGACTTGCCCTTCTTCAGGAGTTTATCAATGTAATTTATTTAATAAGGCAGTATTAGTAATTCCACTATAGATTGTGTCCCCAAAATCGATATGAGGGAGTACTGTCACTTTATACAAGTTCAAAAACATTTTTCAGTAAATATATGTCGTGACTTGGATAATAATCTGCTCTTGTTCTGTATTACTACTAACTTCGTCCTCAAATGTGACTGAAAATTTAACTTGGCATCTATATTCAGGCCTAAGTAGTATATATTCATTGGTATTTTATTCATTTCAAATTTATAAGTATTGATATCTTCACATTTTTTTGTTTTAGCATAGAGAAAAGAAAGTTGTTTAACTAATGGTGTTACATCTGATACGAAATTGGTAAATTCTAGGTATGAATTTACAAACGGACCTTTAAAATATTAATTTATAGTGTAAGTTTACCAAAATATCCTTGAATATAGACAAATGTAAAATGATGAAAATTAACTCGGTAAATAATTTGTAAACCATCATAGGAATTTCGTTTCTAATGCTGTATGCCTCCAGTTTATTAAGTAATATATTATGATTCACGGTATCGAACGCCTTTTTAAAATCTAAGTAAGCTATTTCGACATATTGGTTATTATTAATAGCATTACGGTATATAAAACCCTAAACAAATTTTGATGAGCATCTGCTATAGAAAGACCTGACCTGAACCCATATTGTTTCTCATATAGCAGGTTGTTTTCCTCAAAGTATCAATATAGTTGATAATCATGTATACATTTTTCTACGATTTTTCGCATGCAGGACAATAATTGATACAGATCTGTAATTTGATTCAACATTTTAAGCGCATACTATAGAGAAAAAAACAATATTTTTGTCTATACTATACCCTCGCTTTATATTTTCTTTTTAAGTTCCAAAAGACAATTTTAGTCAATATTAATTTGAGAATAATTGTTCTGGGTCGGTTAGCCAGAGTTGATGTTATATTGCATTGGCCTTTATCCAAAGCATTTTTTCTTTACATGACGCCAAATTGTTATACCGTGGGAAAGAGATATTAAAGACTCTGACGCAATATTATATTTGTCCCATAATAATCCTTGTCCACTCCATAATAAATAACAATATTTTCCATCCATTATAGATTGAAGAATCTGCCCCGACAAATCAAAACCCTGACAGGCAATATCAACTAAAATCGTACATGAGTCCTTTTGTTTACTCATGAATTATAAGAGATTACATGGCTGGAGTTCGAAGTGCCGATTTTTAAAACTTACTATATAATATACTGTTTGCCAACTTGGTCAACTCATGCATGTTGCCATGGCGACCTAGATGGTTTACAAGCACTTTGGTAACGGTGCCTCATCCTTCAGGAATGTGGCAAGCTCACCTTAAGACTGACCCAGCGCTAGATGTTTGCAGAAATGGATGACACAACTCTTCCCATAACTGATCCTGCTCGTTGGCCCTTACCTATTCTGTTATTGTTTTAATGTTTTCCTTTCATAACAGCATGAATCAATAGATGAATAAAAAAACATTAGTCTAAAATGGAAAGAAAGATAACATATGATCATGAATATTTCCTTGAATTCGGAGTTCTAGAGCTAGTTCCTACAGAATTATGAAATATGTTTTTTTAGCTACGTTCACATACATGAATTATGAAATATGAGAGTTCTAATTTGTATATGGAGAGACTCAGACTGGACATGGGTTTGGTGCTTATTGTGTATTGGACCAGGAAAAGTAAATGAATCAAAAAGAAATAACATAACCATGATTTCATTGTATTAGAAAAAGATATGTGTATACTCTGAATACAATTTGCTCTTTTTACCAAATGGCACACTTGCAAACTATGGACGTGTTGAGACTTTTTTATAGGTCGACCAGGTATGTGGCCTTTCTCGCCCTCTCACGCACGTGGACCGGACGAGATGCGCTGGAGGAAAGCACTTTCAAAACAAGCATGTTTCCTGAAACGTGTGCGCGACGGGACATGTTGGAGATGCATTGGAATGGTAAAGTAAAAGATATCTTTACTGGCAAAACACATGTAAGAAATAAGAGTCAAGACGCTATTCAGGAGCGTTTGGGGCGAATATAGAAAACATCACAGCTGCAAAAAGGCGAGGTTATAGTGCCACACCAATTATAAAACTATCAACATTGACAATTCACCGTAAGCTATGACAATCCACCTGCAATCGCGCAACTTTTAACTCCAATTAAGGCAATAAGTCACAGTCCTGGGATTACCATATGGCGTGTAAATCTTATCCATAAATATGTCAATCACTACAGGTCAATCAATATATGGTATGTTTTGATCAGATAAATCCAGCCTTGCCGGGTGGGTAATATTATTGAGGTCGGATGCCAGGTCTTTAAACAAGATACAGATGGTAAATCATGAAATATTCAGGGAAACGCTAGTTGAACCAGGCGTTCTTTAATTAACAAATAGGTGAGAGCGTGAACTGACCTAGCTGCTGTTTGCAAACTAAGCCCCAGGCCTGACTGAGTTGCTTCGTGCAGATATTCATAAGCTACAAGTTCAACAGGAGACTGATTAGGGTACGCCGTCAATGCTTATTATTTCCATGTTATTTAGCAATGCCTTGCTTGGTCCCAATTCTTGATGTATGGCTACATGTAAGGGTCAACCACACGAAAGTATGCCTGGGGATACCATAATCCAACCATGGCTATGATCAAAGAGATTAGATATACGACATGGGGTGAGGGATGGACGAAATGGGGGGGGGGGGGGGGGGACGGGCGTGGACATAATGTACTATATGGTACATAGCCCATAGGCTACATATGCATAGAATGGCTACTTCAAAACAGCAAGGCGGATTTTGTCCTAATGAGAACAGCAGTACAGAAATTATAGGCTATACATGTAGACATAGATGATAGAAGGGGTAGGCCTAATGGCAATTTTACCCTGAATCAACTTCATTGTGTGAATGTTAGAGAATTGTTGATATCAAATATCAATAAATCCATTAATGCTGTGACCTCTCTCTCTAGATATCACCCATTATGCCATAATTATGCCTTCTATATATGGTTTGTATTTGGAGGTACAACAGAGAGTGGTCAAGAATTATATCGTTCACTACAAATAATAATGACCATAGTCTGGCATTGGTAGGCCATATATACAGGACGACTTTCTTATGTCATGGGAATGCCGTGGGAATGACCTGTTCAAATAACCAGAGCTATTACGTATAGCTCTGAAATAACGTACAACAAAAACAATAATTGTCACACATAATGGTAGGCCTATAGTACTTGTAGCTAAATGGAAGAGGTAAACATAGGAATGAAAGCCTGATAATTTCTTTTTTTAAATTCTCAGTTTTTGTCTTTAATTCTGAAGGGACCTACCGTATATATATATACATGTATGAACCCTTACCCTCCTTCTGATTTAGGAGTTCATGAACGAACAACATTCAAATCACCTCGCCACACATTCCATTTGACATATTCCTGAATATGTTAAGCAATAATTCAATAATGACGGGTACACTATACAAGTAAACAATGACTTACTGCGTATCAGGAAAGTGGTTATAACAGGGCGAAAGAACAGACATTAGACAAGGAGTGATTTGGACACCGGAAATATCGTATTCACGTCCGTTCCCTCACTCCCTGATCCGGCATAGACGTCGTTTCAGGAGATTAACACTCACCTTTTGTGGAAATGGCAACTGTAAGGTAGACCTGCTATTTGTTCCGTGAAGAGTATGCGTTAATTAGGATCTCCAACCTCCTGGATTTGAGCATACTTTTCTTTGCACATGTGAAATCTGGCGTGTCGGCTACCACATTTCAAACCAGGCGATGTAACTCCGCCATGTTGACTGTTGTCATGTGTGGCCCTGAACTGGGTTACGCTAATGGTGTATGGACCGAGAGTCTGGCGAGTAACTACCATAAACCACCTAAATAAGGCCCTCAGCGTCTGGTCTCTTCTTGGTTTTACGCCATGAACCCTGCGTGTTTCAACTCTAAATGTATGTCTCTTCATATGAACTATGTGTTTACTGTCACTAAACCTTCCTAAATATCCACAGCCATCTACCAATTCCACAACAATTATTTCAGAGGTATTCTGGTACAGATGCTCTTCTCACTCAAGGGTGAGTCAGAGGGGATCGAGACGCGACCGCCCTCCCACCTTCTCACACCTCCCCCCGTCCCTGGTGACCCCTGACCTTGGGCTGCCTGATGGTGTGGGCCCATACAAGTAAATGCTGCTAAATAGATGTCATCGTCGGATTTCATGCAGGGGCTGCCAATATAATTTTATGTTTTTGTTGAAGACAAGGGGTGTTTTATATGCTTCCTTCCCGCTCATTTAGATAGGCTACTGTATTGGCTTGCAAAATGTGTATTATGCCACAAGAAAAAGCATGCTACAAGAAAAAGCATTAGCCATATATATAGACAACATATTCGTTCAATGACTGTCCACCGGGCATATGTGACTGGGTAGGCTACCCCAAGCAGGGTAAGCACCATAATAATTATCGTCTATGCATGACTTCGCCTAGGGAATCTTTTGAATGATTTTGCACATGATTAAATAATGTTTTTGTCTACAGCTTATCCCGCCTATACTCTGTAGGCCTAGTATGTTTTTTAGAAAACACCTTAATTATAGGCATACATACATTCGATTGCCTTTTAATATCAGGACTTTCCAATCATTCATATTGTTTTGAATATGAAAATGTAACTAAAACATATCCTATATTCATTTATCCTTGAGAGCATTCATGACTTCCGGGGATCATTGGTCAACTATTATCAGTACTTACAGCAGGATGTAGCAGCTTATTATATCTATATTCATCTATAGCGATAGGTAAAGCATTTTAATATCAGGGTGGAAGTAGCTAGCGGGAATGGTTAGATCTCGATCTTTGCACATGTGTTGGCCTATCAAGAGGCCAAACCATCAATATAAGATAGAATACTAGTTTCCTCTTTTACCCGAGTTATTCAGGGTAGGGTTATATGCCTATCCTTTCCGGCAATCGAGAGCCTATTTTGGGTCGGGATTCAGGATTTAATTTTAAAAGGGCCGCCCCAGGTCCGGGATTGTTTATTTATTTTCGCTTGAAATATGAATAAAACCTAATTTTACCCCACATTTTCACTGTAAACTATTTAAGCATTTGACTAATTATTTCAAGTAGATGGGCTTCAATTAATTCGAATTCGATCAATGAACTTACCGATCGGACGGAGGGGGTGGGGGTGGCGGGGGGGGGGGGGGGGTGACGGCGCATGTAAGATCGAATTTGGTTTTCTTTTTACGTTGAGGCAATATATATGGAGATTCAGAACCAAAAATGAAGTGTCTGCTAATCAATTAATCTATTAAATAAAGATTGAAATTCGATAGGTACTATACTAATTGGATTTTCATATAATCTAATATACTATAGTCCTGTGCCATTATCTATGTATACGCGCAGAAACGTAAGGTCAGGTGTACCCCCGTGCATCATGAGACACCAGAGGGAGCCATAATCACTATTCATTCCTTTTTTGCTGGTTTCAACGCATATACTCATGTATACTGGGTGTATGCATGTATAGGCCTACATGTATAGTATTTTCTACTCGTTGCCGTCATATTAGAGAAGAAAGTATGTAAAATGATATTAGTAAGCAGATTGTAACTTCTGTATCAATGTATTGTAGATTTTGGGAGTGTAATTAATCTGCCCCGAGGGTCATGTACGTGATCTTCCCGTTCATTTGCCTTCCACATCTGGACTATTGCCTAGAAAATATTCAGGAATGTTACTTGTCAATTAATTGATTAATTATGTTTGAATTATTGTCAATTATTGAGGCTGATTTCAGAGAATCAGAGAATCAGAGAAATTGGAAAAATTACTATATGGCCAATTCCACCAATTTGACAACATTTGGCCCCCAACCGTGGAAAGGGATAAAATGGGCTTAAATCAAACTAATTACCATTAATTTGATTATTTTTTTTGATTGGATGGTTCTACCAACCTGTGGAACCACATTTTTGGCATTTTTAGCCCAATTTTTTTTATTTCAAAATCCCATTTTTGGGGCAAAAATTGTTTTTTTTAACTGCCGTGGAATTGCTGCCGTGGAATTGCTAAATTTCTAAATAATCTTCAAAATTGAACATTTTTATTCATATGTTGTGATAGTAGGTTACGTGAATATGATCTTTGAAAAAAAAATTGAAAAAAAAAAATTTGTTGGCCAAAAGCCATCAAAATAATGAAAAAAAAATGTGGGTACCCCTGGTGAAGATTAACAACATCCCTGTCAAATAAAGTGGAATTAAAAAAAAAAAAATGAAAATTACCCAATAATCACAAATAATGATAAAACTCACAGGATTTGAAAGGTAATGATCATTAAAAGTATTGGTTAGAGTTTTTCTTGGACCTGAGCAGACAAAATGCATGGTGCCAGCCTCATGTGGGAACCCAGGGTGATGAAGATTAACGACATCCCTAGATTAACGATTTTATGTTTTTTTGAGGAAGCAATTTAATAATGAACTTTAAATTTGATATTTATTATTAATTATGAGTAATATCAGTCTATAAATATCAATACTTAGAATTTCCGACTAGGTTTTACATGCTTATTACAGGAAAATGGATTTTGAAGATTAACGACATATGTGAAGATTAACGACATACAAATGTGATGTGTCACGGGAAAATGAGTAACAATTACTATCGTTTAACGTTCATAGATGGGGAAATAATTACAGTAGAAAGTTGTGTTATACACCAAACGAACCGCAAGGATGTCAGCATTACTGTGAATTTTGAATTATTAAAATCGAATGAGAATTGATGAGACTATGGCTCCTATATAATGCATCTTTATTTTTAAAAATGTTAAAATATGCAGTGGTCACAATATGAGCCGGAATATCTGTAAATAATGCCCGCCATGCAAGGTTTGTGGAAAAAGAACTATTTCAGCTAGAAAAATATATTATACAGCTATCAAACTGCAAGAACGTCAGCATTATGGTGAATTTTAAGTTAATTTTAATGACCAATGATTAATAACTAAGTAATGTGTAAGGTTACAGAGCAGACAGCAAAAAGCTCTAAAATCGCTATTTATTCATGATTTTATGTCGTTAATCTTCATTTGCTCCCCATAGCAATGTCTGTATATGAGAGTATCCTGAAATTAGTATATTGTATTCATAACATTTAAAATTAATATATTATCAAGTTTAAGACACAAGTCCTTACTGGAAAAAAAACAATAGTGTCTGGTAAGATATTATCAGTTTTTAAATCAAATGGTTTTCTAATCTATTCATATTTATATTTTTGTTACTTTTTTGGGCTCTGCACAGAAGTGAGGCAGAAAATATATCCTTGTTTCAAGGCTCAATTTCTGATAGATTTTTATACTTTAACTGTCATTGTTCCTTTCTTATTAATTTTCGCAGTCTATTCCTACACAAATTTTATGATATGGTGTTAAATAAAATGAAAATATTAACTTTACTAGCATTTTATGTTCTTATTTACATGATATGTCGTTAATCTTCATGCTGTTTTTGGCCTTTTTTCCCTATTTGGGGGCTATGTTCCGACCCCCTGTAAAGAAATAACTAGTAATAAGAATGGTTCCATACTTGGCAGTTCAATACACATGTACATAAGGTTCATGAAAAATAACAGCTCATCTGATTAATGCCAAATTTTATTTGGGGGCTCTGAGGGGGGGGGGGGGGGGCTAGGGGCCCAAATGTTGTCAAATTGGTGGAAATGGCCATAATTTGATGAGTTAATGAGTGATTATTTTTACTAAGCGCTCGAGCTCATCATGAAAATGTAAGTATTTTATTCATGATGCAAAATATTTACCATGGAGGAAAGGAGCGAATCAAAGGTAAATACCAGTGTTTACTTAAAAAATGAATGAATCATGGAATTTTCTTTAAACTTTGGATTTAGAAAGAACATGGTTGGGGGAACCCAAAAAGCCCCCCAAAACCATATGTCATTGGATTAGTTTTTATTTCAGGGACCACTGAAATTTATTACTGTTCACTATAGAAGTCTATGGGAAAACGGGTATTTTCTGCATTTTCCCCAATAGCATATGATTGAATCATACGATTTTCTTTAGAATCTGCATATAGATTGCTGACATGTTATTCTACCCTCCCAATCAAAAAACATAAGGGGTCATTGAACTAAAAATAAAGTTATTCAGGTAAACTTGTATCACAATGAGCTTCCCCCATTGAAATCAATAGTGAAGGGAACTAAACTTCACTCATCCCTAAAACACAAAATAATATGATAACATCCAGTTTTTTTGGCATTTTATATTCCCCCAACCATGTTCTTTCTCAATACAAAGTTTGAAAAAAATATATTGACTTCTATTGTTTCGTGCATTAGTTCCTTGAATTCCCACCTGCTGCAGTGCTGACAACGCTGGTATTTATCTATTCCTAACTTCATGGTGGGCAATAAATAAGGAGATGGACATGAGATAGTTACACCCCTACACTCTGTCCAGCCTCTGTAGAGCGCGGCACCCGCGTACTGGGGTATGTGTCCCTCCTTGAAGTCTCTTTGAAGTCCCAGCTCTTCAGAGGCTGGACAGAGTGTAAAACCCCATTCGTACCTCGTGTGGTTATTGGGGTTAATGGATGACCATCTTCACCATTATTCAGTAAATGTTACATTTTTAGTTAAGATATACTTGAATCGTTCTTATTTTATTCTCAGGAGAGAATATTATGTTTTATAAATTCTACAGTTCATCCTGTTAGATAATTATACTAATGCAAGGAACCATCCCGGAACCATCAGAAGTGATCCGATTCCCCAGCTAGATCACTCTCTACGTCCCCTATCTCTCCCCTCTCTCTAAAACAATATACACACAGCACAGGATGTTGTTATAAAGGACTTTATCACTCTTGCAAATCCACAAGAGAAGTCCCCAGAAAAGCAGAATGATTCAAGTTTCTCCATCGACTTCCCTTCCCCATGTTGTTCCCCTCTCCCTCTGTTCCTGTACTTAAAATTTAAAAGGCTAGAATATAGCACCAGGGTAAAGTTTTCTGACCATTTTTTTCAAATAATTTCCACATATTGTTCATATGTTTAGAATGCTCAGGTACTAAGTTGTGAAAGATGAATAATGATAATAATCATTTTTTAAAGACCTTAGTACCCCGACGTAGCACCCTCTGATTTTAGCCATTTTTGGCAATCAAAGTAATATCTCCAAATTAAAAAAGTATCGTCCAGTAAATTGTCGGATTCCTATAAGAAGTAGAAACGCAACTGCCCCTACAATCCAAGTGCCGAAGGCACTTGTTATAAGTACAAACACTGCACTGGATGCCACTTATGGATGAGAAAATATTGCGAATTTTTTTTTAAAAATGGAAAATATCAAACCTAAATAAAAGATATAAGTACTTATTAACTATCATAACTTTTACTTTCATTAGAGTACTGATGACTTTTTAGGGGGAGTAGACAAAGAAAGCAGTCATTATTGAAATATCCACAAATCAAAAACAATATGAAATATGTGACCCGGTCTTATCTAGCCCCTAAATAAGACCCGTTTTGCAGAGCAGGTCACATATAAGTCACATCCCCAAAACATGGCAGATTTGCAAATTGTGCAACACATGGCCAATGTGCCCATTTCAAAACGCATTATAATAGGTCTTTTAAGGAATTGCAATTAAACTATGCCAATAATATTTACAAAGAAGCGTTTTCAATTATCACGGTTTTTTACTTGGAGCATGACAATATCCTGGCGATCGCAAACAATAATGTTCCAGAAATTAATTAATTAATAATGTTTGGCTTTCAAATTGACAAAATTGTATAATGTTTGGCTTTCAAATTGATGAAATTCTTTCTTCTCTGCCATCAACACAAATTTATGTGTTTGTTGAAGATTTTCCATGGGACAATTTACCGACAGTTACCCAATGTTTGTTACCTCGTGCCTATGCGTGTAACACCCATAACAGTTTTGAAAAGGGAGAACATTGGGTAGCTTTTTATTTTGATCAAACTTCTCTTACTGCTAATATTGGCTATCCAGAATATTTTGATTTGTATGGATTGCCACTTATTCAAAAAAGTGTTATCAAATTTATGAAAGATGCATTCATATATTCATCCCATTGTATTTAAGGAATATCATTATCTACTGGTGGATATTATGTAATGATTTTCATAATCAAATGTTGTCAGGGATATAATTATCAAGAAATAGTTTCATCATTTACCATTTACCACACACAATTAATTAAAAGATGAAATTATTTACAGGTTATACAGTATATAGTATATACAGTACAGTATAGGTAATACAGTACAGTGCAGTATATACAGGTTATATAAATTATTTAGGTTATACAGTAGTTAGTTTACCATACAAAATGACTCCTATGCTATACATGTTAACATAGTTATTAATTGGTTTGAGCGAGGAGAGGAGAAAATGTATCCCTAGCAAAGTTGTATCAAGCGCTTGTAATGGTACAGCAACATGATTTGGCAGAAAAATTATGGGTTGAAGGTAAAAAAATAAATAGTTGCGTAACACATGCCATACTTAACACATTAGGTTATGAAATAGCATCTTGCTGGGAAGAATTGGGAATATTATTTGAATGTTCCATACAAAACTAGAGAGGTTTTTAAATTAGAATACAAAATGCGTTTACTAGAAAACTTAAAAAGTTATTAGCTTAAATAATGTTTCTAGGCAAATTGTACAATTGAAACGTAAGTGATATTGTCAAAAATCTAAGAATACACTGATTAAAAAGTTATCAGCCTTTTCTTATTGTCTTAATAGCAATTGTACGTGTCGCCGCTGCTTCTGCCTTGGTTGTTTCTTATATTCACCCAAGTTGGATTTTTAAAAAAGTTTGAGATGGATAAGACTGGTGGTAACAAGTCAAAACAAATAAGATCCGATTGAAGACCTTATTTCCATTCAGGAAAATTGTCTTATTAAAATGTTGGTCAGACACGTACCATGCTCAATGGCCGTAATAACTACAAACAAAGTGGTATACAAGCCCAAAACTATTAAATGGTGATGGATCAAAAAGGACGGGCAAGGCACTCCTAAAAAATATACCATTAATTTCTTTCATTCTTTCATAACATTATTACAAATATCTTATATTCTGGACAAATATACATACGTAACAAAGTGTATCGATTGTCCTAGTATATATATATTTAAAAGTGTTACATCCAAGAAAAAAAACAGGTATACATATGAACAATTCCGCAAAATTGTGTCATTTGGGTTGAAAGACAACGCATCATGCAGGACTGTTGTGTTCCCAGTGACCAGTGGTTAGCTGAGATAATCAAATCAGGGACAGTTAATTGTTAGATCAGTTTGTACCTATTGTATAAATAGCCTCGAATAGATTGAATCCACCTCTTCTTTTGCTCTGAACCCAAACACAGAAGAGAACAGAGAAAGAGAACAAAAATCCCCAATAACCCCGGATATTAGCTTTGTATAGCCAAGATGCCAGGGTATCGTCAATAAATTGTGATGCAAACACAAAAATGTTAGAAATGTTCGCGATGGACGTAGACTACATTTATTATTAAATTGCATTGTGATTAAACATGTAAAAGACATTCGGATGATAAACTGATGGCACTCTCGTGTAGATCAGGTAAATGTATCGCCGGAGAAACAGAATGGTATGTCTTCAGAGACGGGCAAGCATACCCAACCGATACAAATACTCCTACCAGATACTGAACAAAATAATTGGACCATGATGGGTATGCCCATTTTCCATGTGATCATTGGAATAAATACATGTATAAATATGTAGCATGAGTGTTGTATACCAATATATGATGCTGCCACGGAATGATTTCCCGAAATATCAATATAGATTTTCAATTTCCAATCAATTCCTATCAAAATATTTACCCAAGACTATTATATGTTTATATCAGCTGTCTGGGGATGTACCCCACAACCAGACGTTCTTCATTTCCTCGGGATTTCTATGAATCAGGGTAGTGAGTCATGAGGTTTATGTACATGTATAGGTAAAACAAGTTTCGCCGCAAACATCTCACCCCCTGTTTAGATATCTTTTTTTGGGTACACCACATGGCAAGTTAAAAAAACATGTGTTATGATATATTTTTACATGTATTTCACGCATTTAATCACCTTCTCCATAATTATTAATAAATCACCTAGAATTAATTAATATATGAATGGACAGAACGAGTATGTATTTCATCTTGTTTTGGTAGTATGTACATTATAATTGACTAAAACATGATCTTATCATATTGGAATGGACTCATAGAAACATTGTTTCCGAAATCACCATATCCGGAAATTTTGTATGTCAGCCTCTGTAATGGAACTTTGGTGTATCATGAATGGGGTACGATTATAGATTTTGGTGCCAATCACCGGAATGAGTATGTCAGTATTTCTGTGAGTGTGGGGAAATAACAGGATATAAATCCTTTTGTCAATGGGACTAGTAAACTGAATCTATAATGCATATAATAGGAGCCTGCAATTGTTTAATAGTCGACCGCTGTTGATTAAACCATTGACTTACATACATGTGCCTTATCGATGAATTGAACGAGTATTGTTCTCAGGGTGGTCTCGTTGTCCATAGAATGAGCTGATCTTTTATTGTCAATCGATCTGACCCTGACTTCCATCACCTTAATGAAACAAACCGTGCCATGAATAAGCCACTGGTCTGTAAGTAGACGGTCTACCCTCGGTTAGTGATATTTATTCAGCGAACATCTACCTTAAATACCTTGATGCGATGGTTCTATGGAGATCAGGACAGTAGTCATCCGACCGGAACAAAGGTGATCACCAGTTACTACGGTAACCTTTACATTAAAGGACCAGGCGTACTAGACATGAAGGATCTGAGTAAAGATCCGATTGTAGAAAGAGGAAATTTGAGGGCGTGAAAGTGAGGATGTAGGATTCCCTGCTTCATGTAGGACTGTACCATATTAGTAGTTCAATGAGACGATCCACACGGGGGTGGGGGAGACAGATGCACGCTCCTCCACCATATCACGTAACGGATCTTACGGATCCTGGTCAGTCGTAAAGCAACACTGTACGGTGGCTCGGGGCAAAGCGAAGATCGGTTGAGGACTATATGGATCATAAACAGGCGCTATATTGTGTGCCGGTCTCCCACATTCGGGGGTAGTATACGGGGTCATAAAGTATGGAGTTTAACAAAGTGCAATAGCCATATTTTGTCATTGGTCTGATTGTCTTAGACAGCACGTGCCTACTCATACCGCGACTGATGATATTTTGTAACTATATTTTCATGTTATACTTTTAATTGTGACGTTAGGCCAAGCCGCTGATACATGGATTTCAAATGGATTTGTTTGCCAAAGATATGGGTGCATATCTAGGAATTCTCTGAGTGTGTATCAAATTGAAAGGGGAACCAGTTTGTCTCTCTCTGTGTAGAACAATTAACCGCGAGACAGAAACAGAAATTGAAAATAGTTATATAGTCATTATTTCAAGAATAGGACACATGCACTTAGAGAGGATAGCTCGGCCATCGTTGGAATATTGTGGTAGAAGCATTACCATTGGGAAATGGAACGGACGCACACACATGAAGGAGGCGTGACCAAAACACGACACATGTAGGCCCTACATAGGCACCCGATGTGTCACGAGGGAAAGAAGACATCTAGAAAATAAGTGCCAAGTGGCCCTTCAGCGTAGATAACATGCATACAGTCAACTCTAGTGGAATAATTGTTTATACTGATAGTATTTAGATGTATTACTGCCTGCGAAACGACTTATCAATACTTCGATATTATTTGGATTCAAAATACACTTCCGTTGGAATTATAATGAAACAGGGGTCTACGTCAGATAGGATGTGGTTGAATGGAACTTGGCATTACCCACTTCATTTCATCCACATACGTATCCTAACCTATAGATGTATACTAATATATGCTGCTAGTCTGGTCAAAACCTCGATTCTCGTCGTTGGATCCGAATGAAAATAATACGATAAAGATCAAGCCACTGGAACTGAAAGAAGATAACATACTGCCTTGTTTGATAGCAAATCTTGACTCATAAACAAACCGCTGGAACGAAAATGGTTCTCCGAATGGATATGTTACCTTCATATATTATAGGGAATATGACATATGCCCCTCAGGATCTAATTGAAAATAAAACATATTATGAGAATACTACCTCGGGGAATGCTGGTCAACCGTGGAGTAATTTCAAGATAACCTTAGTCGCCCTTCTCGCCTGCTGTTCAGCCATCACAACAATCGGAAATATATTAGTCGTGATAGCTTTCTGCATAGAAAGGAAACTCAGGACAAATTTTAATATTTTTTTGTTCAATCTTGGTAAGTGTTTATACAACATTTTACCCTTCTCTTGAATGTATATACCTTGAGAGAGGCATTGTTATTTTTTCTGGTACAAAGTCTGACGGTGGTTATCAATTCCAAGTTAAAAAGCCCCGAGGACGTCAGCGATTGACCCGGTCAGGGCGGCGCTTGATGAATCAATCACTAAAGATTGTATGTGTCTTGATCATTCAGTGGGGCTAGATCGGAAGGTGTGTGTGTGTTGGGGGGGGGGGGGGGCTTTATAACAGAACAATAATATTATAAACTGTATACATACAGACCCTGAACCATTTTTGTCAGACCTTGGAACGTAACATCTTCAGATCACACAGTGAGTGGGGTGAGGTGTGGCACTGGGTATACGTAAGTCAAGATTTGGGGGAATAATATTATATGCATATGTGTTGGTGTGTCCTACCCTTAAGTTAACGTGTCATCATGAAGACTGGATATCTATAAAATGTGAAAACTTCAAGGAAGAGTACATGTGGGAGGGCAATCAGCAATTTAAGGTTTTGGTACGATGCTATAGCGATTTCGAAATGTATTTATATATAATAAATGTTGATATATCTATTGATTTACCATTTCCCTCGAGATCCAGAGTGGTATCACTAATTAAGGTTTCTTTCATACGCCTAAAGTCCTAAACACGCGCACCAGTTATTTCTCAGGTCCCAATACAATGAAGGATAATCATAGAAAGTAACTTACATGAGGATAGCTCATGCTATCCTTGAACGATCACGCGAAGTTACAACTTACATGCCCCATCAATGATATTAGACGTCACTTGATTATCCGTTATCGCACACGACGTTGGTTTTAAACCCATGCTTTGAATATGTCTCTCTCGTATTGTCTTTCAATACACATGTTAATTAAACAATATATTATATACATCTGCTTAGGAAATATTATATCTTTGGCAAGGGCAAATAGGAAACACTTCCTATTCTTCACAGTAGTGATACGTTTCAATGTTAACTAGGGTTCGTTTAAAAGTCAGTTTTATATGCTATATTATATTTTCCACAAAGTATTCCACCAAGATGTCTGTATTTACATCTTACGTTTACCTTTTTGAACTAAAAGGCTGGACCACTTTTCTAAAAAGAAATATTTACACCCTGCTCGTTGCAAGTGCTCTATTTGTATCACACCAAACCTGTGACCCTGAGGGCAAAAATAAATGACCTTAGTAAGAAACACCCCTACCATGACTAATCTCAGGGTCTGAACATTGAAACTTTATCCTTGGGACTTGGGAGAGATTACCGTTCGACGACAGTAATCTCTTAGAATCTAAAAATGCCGATATAGTTAACTTAACTGATAGAATAGGTGCATTAAGTTCTAAGTGGGGTGAGTCCTTAAAACCCGAATACTGGTATGTTATATACGAAGTTTCCAATCAGTTAAATGTTCATTTTCCTCGATGATTCGTACAAATTTAAGATTTTAGGGAACGGTATTTTTCACCAAAAAATGCAATCTAATTATTCACCAAATTACCAGTCGATTTTTATTCCCATATGAAAAAATTCGTAGGGCAATGAAACAATTTTGATATGCATGTACATGGATATATTCATACCTTATTGGATTAAGTATTTATGACAAGAATGGTAATAACTATGCTGATAGATAACTGTCCGCTGGTCAATTATGTGTTTTGATACCACATTCTCAACGTTATTCTCCTATATTTTAATCGCATAATTATGATAAGGCAACACAAAGCAAAACACGTAATCCTATTCCTCTGTAATAATGATATTATTGTCATCTCATGTATAAACCATTACTTTTGCAGCCATCACCGATCTCCTGGTGTCAGTTACCGCCATGCCACTTTACACCGTAGATTACGCATACGGATACTGGCCCTACGGGGTTTACGTCTGTGCTGTATGGGTGTTCTTTGACTGGGGAATGACTTTCGCTTCAATCTTCACCCTAGTTGCTATTTCCGTAGACAGATATTGGGCAGCGTGTTGGAGCACTCATTACAGAGACAATAATACTCGTAAAAGGATGTATATAATAATAACTGTGATATGGTTAGTATAAAAATAAGCTTTCACTTAAAGGTTTGCAACTTCACTAACTTGTTGGTTCGTGAGCAGAAAGGAGTAGACATACATACATGTATGGAGCAATCTGTAAAAAAAATGATAAGCCAGTCTGAAAAATATATGCCAGATTACTAAATCACTGCAATAGTTATGTAATCTATCACTGCTTCATGACAGGTCTCTACACCGTTAAGTATAACTTCTTTTGAACAGCTGTACTTTTGGCGATAAATGCACTCAGAATGGTTGATATAATTTGGCCTTGAAACTATAGGACCGTTGCTTCTCCGAGGCTGAAGGGCCATGGAGGGTTCTGATGGTTTTAGAACACGTTAGGGAGCATTGTACTCACCTTTTTTGTTCTGTTACCTTAAAACTACTCGGGGTTAGCAACAATTAGAAATATTATAATTGTTATTTCTCTCTATTATTTTCTTACCCACGGCAAGCACATGAGTATGAGTATACACTAAGACAATAACACATTACTATCTTATTATAACGTAAACAACACAGTATTTCTTTCTTAACTTATTTCACCTCACCGCTTCATCCCTTTCATTCATCCTCAAACATTTCTATGATAAAAACTGTTGTATTGGACTACCTTTCGTAAAAGGGAAAACCGGATACTAATTATCCGAGCTAGTGATTTTTTACTACTTGGCATATGCCAACCTACCAGCTCAATACAAATTCGTTTAAAAAGAGAAGCTGAGGCGTGTGGGACCATTTAGACTGCGCTAGGGTTTTAATTCTCCGCAGTCTAAACCCTTTAAAACTGGGTTGGGTAGGGAGGGAGGATTGCACTCACTTTGCCCCTTCAGTCCTATCCAGACACACACATTCCTCGATACCACATCCAGCGATAAGCTTAACCGCAAGGCTAAGACTAAGGCTAAAGTGTTAATGACTCCCTGAGACTCAGGGAGTCAAAACTGCCTTCTGAACCTGACTGCCTTAGCCTTACCTTCTAGATTTTTTTTTATAAATTTAATAGTCATCCTTTGATGGCAATCGAAAATTAGATAATACAAAACTGGCCTTATCATCTTCTCATCTTACTATCTACTATAGCCATGTTTATGTCAGAGTAAGTCTTGTCATTTTCTTCCACGTGCTCAGGGATAATAGTGTGTTATAGATCTAGCTATAGATCTATATTGTTTAAGAGGTAGGCTATAGCACTTAGGTCGTCAGATTCTAATTAAACAGTCATAAACGGCAATGTTTTAGATCGGATATATGCACCCTTTCTTGGGTGTCTCAGGTCGGCACTTCAAACACCCCCAGGAGGGCCTCTGCTGTAATCAAAGGAACTGTCATTTAAGACGGCACAAGCCCACACCAATCATTTATTACCTGCACGCTGAAAATGATAGAGCATGATTGGGAGGAAAATATACCACTCTTGAAACTAAAAGAGAGCACACAGGAGAGAGAGAGGTGAAAGAGAGTCAGGGCCATTGGGCAATACCTTAAGCATACAAAAGTTACAGGCGGATCCAGAATTACTTGAAGCAGGGGGGTTGGGGGTTCAGGTTTGACAAAAAGGCACATTAAATGATAATAAACCAAATTTATATTTTTACCCAAGTGGAATCGATCTAATATATATATATAATGTACTTGTGTCTAAGG
Source organism: Sthenelais limicola (assembly GCA_942159475.1). Lineage (NCBI taxonomy): Eukaryota > Metazoa > Annelida > Polychaeta > Phyllodocida > Sigalionidae > Sthenelais > Sthenelais limicola. The sequence continues at coordinate 115,256,200 of OW804096.1, forward strand.
GCCAATAACTGGATAGGCCCTGAATAAGGACAGCAATGTCCGAAACGTCGACCAGTAGTAAGTCCAAATAAAAAGTGCAAAAACTCCACCCCAAACTTCTCTCATTCAACCAAAGTCATAAGCTAGACATAATTGAAATTCAGACGGTTGGCAGAACCCCTCCCAGCATAATATAAATATGTTCTTTAGAATCCTGGATCCTCCCCTGGTAATACATAAACATAATTAATAAACACATGCTCAATGATACATGTAATTAAACACATTAAAACCAAAGAAGGCATTAACACAATGTGAATTATCTTTTCAATATTTGTAATGGAGGAATACAAATAGGATTTCAAAATTGAAAAAAAATATTAGAAAATAAATGAATTCAAGGCCTGGAATAGCGTTGAAAACGGCCACTATACAGGGGAATATTCAAAGATATGACGATCAATGTTGTAGCTTTTATTGTCGGTAGGTCTGGGGTAAATTAAATACTTTTGAAATAGGAAATGGTACATTAATGTTAGCCCAAAGATCTACCCGTCCCAAAGACGTGTAGATTAAACTTCTCAAAGATGATGTCACACAAAGCCCCAAACTGTCATTGAGGGAATGAGGGAAGAATACCCGAGCAGAGAGAGGGATTGTGTGTTTGCCGATTTATGACTGTTCAATTAGAAATCTGACGACCTTACGTGCTATAAAGTACTTACACCACGGTCAGTCTAATGACATCGTGTTGCTGCCTTTGAAATATAGCACTCGTACCTCGTGCTATATTTCAGGCAGTAACACAATGTCATTAGACTGACCGTGGTTTAAGTACTAACTATAGATCTATATTGTTTAAGAGGTAGGCTATATCAGATGTCCAGCAACACAGGGCAATACCTGGCCTTTAGCTTCTAGTGCACTGGGCCAGAAATACACTCAGTCTTTAGATGAGTAAGGGTTACTTTCCATTGGTCTGGTTTGCGGTGTGCATCAGAATTAATTTAAACAACCGGACCAGTGGAAACAATTTATTGACAATGTATTATGTGGTGTTGGAATCAAAGCGCATCTGCAAACTGGACCAATGGAAACATACCCGGTCGCATTTGTCTGCATCTCTTGCACGCTCCAGCCAGACTAATCCATCCACCATTTCAAACTAAAATATTGATTTGGGGATGATACTCACAACGTATTCCCCCAAACAGTAATCCTATCCTGTTTCAATCAATTAATTAATGTGGTACAAATCAAATTTTACAAATTACCATATCCTTTTCTTACTAATGAAAAAGATGTTGATAAACAATAGTATTATTACAGGTGAACCTCGATCTCCTTTGATGGTATACATGTATGTTCTTTTTCCAGGCTCGTGACGCTAGCTATTTGGGTCCCTCCCTTTATTAGAGACCGCGTTGTATGGAGCGGGAAAGACGACCGCCATTGCATCTGGGAAATAAATAACAATAGGATATTCTCAGTGTTAGTGGCCATATTCGGTTATCATGGTCCAAGCATACTCATGGTAGTATGCTACATCAAAGTTGTCCTAACAATGTGGAGGATTAGAAAGCGTTTAATAGAAAAGCAGACCCAGGGACTGACGCCTTCTAAAATGACATCTCAACCGGAGACAAGTGAAACATCTACCTCATCACGAATGCGCTCATATTCTGGGAGTACGTCGTTTGCTACAGCCAACAATGTCATTAGAATGACTCCTGACCCGAGTTCTGATGCCTTAAGTTCCATATCGGGAACAGTAGAAACTACCGGGAAAAAGATGAAGAGAGCCAACACAAGGAGAAGAATAGGAATTAGTAGAAAAGAAAAAAAGATTTTTGCGAGTTTGTCATGTGTTGTTATCGCTTATCTCATTTGCTGGACGCCATGGCATATTGTATTTGACTTAAAATATTTCATACCAGAAAGTGTTACTATGGAGTGGTATACTTTTGCTGCAATGATGTGCTATATCAATTCAGCTATCAATCCAATACTCTACACGTGTGCAAATAAGGACTTCCGAAAGGCCTTCCTGAGAATATTAACATGTGGATTGTACAAACGCCGACGATAAGATCATTAAACATATATATCAATATCCTTATCCTTTGGACTAGGAATATAAGCTAACCAGGATCTTAAAATGTGGATGAGGATATATAGATCTACGCGTTTCATTGCTCGATCAGCATTAATATTAAATACTTGAAGTTAAGTTAAATTGTATGATGGATTGTAAGCCAATCGACGATGCAGTGAAAGTCATTTTCCAATTAGCAAAGGAAATAACAGTAAATGAATATAAGAAAATAAGTTTAAGTGTACATTATTCTTCCACCATAATGATACTGTGACTCAGTAATTAAGCAGCTTCATTAAAAAGGAATATAATATGATACGCAAGTTTAAAACGTTTTATGATACGCACGATAGTGAGGAAATCCGAGGATTGATTTGGTGCCTGGAGCACGATAATTTAGTATCTTGTTTATGCTCCAATTCCTGTAGAATAATTGCCAAGTGATGATTCTATCAATTTTGCTTGGCAGGCACTACCGATCTCTAGTATATACTTATGTTCATATATTAACATATATGTGAATCGGTGCAAGCGACCAAAGGTACAAGAGAATATATTTGGAATATGCTTTTACGGGTGTCATTTTTGTTTAGATAAGATGAAAAGGGATAAGGGGATTGTCATTCTCTGCAAATGTGTTTATTGCTTTCGTCATGGTTCAACATCATAATTATGATAACAGCGCAATTCTATTTCAAAGCGATGTGTGGATCCAAGAGACCGTTTATTCGTTAAAATGGCTTGTATATATATATGAAAGAGAAAAGTATTCAACATACGGCTTCCTGGTACTAGTATAATTATATGACTTTTACACATTCATTATTGTACATAATTACACATTCATTATTGTTTGACTCGTGAATAAAATAATATCATAACCTTTGTATAACGTCCATGAATATCACCTAAGAAAATAAACAAGAACAAGCTGGGATAAACCATCCCACATAAAATCGGTTTTTATTATTTCATATGTTGAAAAAAAACGTAAAAAACAATGCGTTCAGCGATATTAAAACATATCGACATGATACATTTTACCCTATATAATGTTGGAACAGTACACAAAAAAATAGAGTCCTCATTCCTGTATTTCCGCGAACACCTTTCTGATATCTTCGAATACCTGTAATGTAATATCATTATTCATGAGATTGCTGTATTGCTAAAGTTTTCAGATTTAACAGTACGATTTGCCCCGCATATATATATGTTAAACAATAGTACGAAGTCTAAAAGGTAAAAAGATATATTTGTCAAGAAATTATATTGTGTACGTGTACATCAGATCTATATAATCACGAACCAGATCAATGGTCAAATAAGATTATTGCTACCAACCTCATTAGCATCTCTTCCAGCATCTACCTGACGTAATAGACCCAGCTTCTTGTAATGATCAATAACGGGCATAGTCAACTCCTGATACGTTTTCATTCTGGGCGAAATTAACAGATACATTATAATAACATTCATGTAATATGATATGGCGAATTCACAACACATTTAGTGTGCAACCAAAACAAACCTTCTTATGCAGCAAAGCTCCCCATTCATAAAAAAAATAATGTGTATTCACAGGTCAATAGGAAGCATTTATGATCGGCCTACCTTATCTTAAGTATGTCAATGGTATCATCAGGTCGACCACTTCCAGCAGCTCCCCGCCCAAGACAGCGGTCAATACATGTCTGTAATTAACATGATTACAAACAGTATAAACAGTAGAAAACGTCCGTACAATGATCGATGACTCGCTGGAGAGGACACAGTGTATACATAGGTGTATACATAGGGCCTACAAGTGGCCACATAATAGTAGTCTATCTTGTAAGACGAGACACGTAAGTTTGTGTTGAATGGACCTGCTCCAAGCGTCTCTGCCCACTAATATAATTATCATCCCTTAATTATTGATCGAATAAATTTCTTGGACCAGGTAGCAATACTAAATGACAAACCACTTGTTCTTGCATTAGATAATGTATCTTATATATATAAAAAAAATATTTTAAAAAGAAACATGTATCAGACAGGTATATAGACGCAAGAAATTATTTGTGCTAAGTTACAACACACGATTATATCCAGAACTTTACAAGCTCAAATTTGTATTTATGAACGTAATTCATCCTATAAGTTTTATTTTGAAGAAAATCAAATGTGGCCAGAAATTGACTTACTGTTAAATTAAAATGGTGTTTATTGTTTCTAATCGAACTTCTGCAAACATTGTTTATTAAAAATGAAACTAAACATTCGAAGTATAGACTAGGATTCAAATTCGCTTGATATGGAAAATTTTATATGATGTCATTTCACGCAAAAACAAATGACTAACATACCTCTTCTGGACAGTCCAGGAACAAGATGTACTGCAGGTTAGTTTTGTCGCCCATATGTTTCTCCCATCCCATCCGATTGTCTAAGTTTCTCGGGAATCCGTCGATTAGGAAATTATTTTTATTGCTTTCCGTTCTTGTCTTTTTCATCGCCTATGAATAGAATGTTTTTGGAAATGTGTTTACATTAATTGTATTTTATTTTTTAAATCATAAATAATAGAGGCTGAATAACTAATTCAATTTATAATAAATACATGAATGGGTTGCAATAACATAATTAGTCGGGAGATGAGGGAACCTTACAATACCACAGTATATTATGTATACATATCAAAAGGTAACAAGGAGAGAGAACTTTTTAATCTGGATTTAAATCCAAACAATACTCGTAACGTAAATATGTCCTGATATCACGCTATTTTTCCCCTGTAAAAACTAAGGTTTATTACAAGAACAATGAAAATAACAGTGACACTGCTACATAAAAATATTCAATAAGAGACCTTACCTTTTCCAGCAGACCCATTGATATCTCAACTGGAACCATGGTACCATTTTTCACGTGTTCTTTCAATAGCTCCTCCAATTCCTTTTCAGCTCTTATGAGGCCCCCTGTTGAGAAATGTGTGTACCCGAATTCCTGTGCATAGACAACACGAGATCAGAGACGATACAGTATACATTCCGATAGGAATTGATATATTGCAAACTTTCATCAATTGTTGACCTATTTAGAATATTTAATGGGAATTACCATTACAATCTCGGTAGGCCTATTCATAGTTCATACATGCCGTTCTGAAGCTTTATTTTTCCGTAATTATTAGTATTGATCCTTAAAGCTTAAAATTACCGGCGTTATTATTAGATGGAACTCAGAAAAAAGTGTCATTGCTTAGAGCGGCTGCGAAAATTCTTACCTCCACAATTCGTTGGCATTGCGTTCCCTTCCCTGATCCAGGAGCACCCAATACGAACACGACGTTGTATTTGTCCATCTTTGTCAGATGTCGTATAACACGGAAATGCCGACTGCAAGCTGCCAACTTTTTAAACATCTAAAACAGAATAGTATACTCATACACGATCTATAATATACTGTAGTATCAAAAAGTGGTTCTTAGTTTTAAGCTTATCTTGAGTACTAAATATAGAAAGCTATTGTCAGGTCTAATGATCATGAATGATAGATATAGAAGCACGTGTTTCCAGACCGCGATAGGCCTATATTATATAGTAGGTAGGTATTTAGGTCCTATACATATATATACAATGTAATATTAAAGTCTATATAGATTCATCTAGGTCTAAGTTGCCGTCATTCACGCACGTTACAGGAATTGATTACCGTATACGGTATATATATATCATGATAATACTAACTATAGTAAAGAAAATACATTGGCAGCGCATGGGAATATCTGCTCAGCAGAAATGGGTCTTTTCAATATTTTCATGTAGCCTAAATTAAATTTAAATGCATTCAGTCAATAAAACTTTTCAACAAAAGCTCGATCAGAGGTAGGAGCGTAGCTGAGCGTGTACTACCAGTACCAGCTGCCGAGACGGCGAGAGAATTCCTCTTTCTCTAGTCAAAAGGTTCAGCGCAGATAGGCCTAACTGAAACTGCCCCGATAGTGATAGAGCCAAAGTGAAGGCGTACTGTACTGTTGACAGAGTTTCCGTCCCGTATCCTCCCGCACCCGCTGGGAGTCGAGGCCTAGTATAGGCTAACTGTACTGCAGACAGTGCAGTGAACAGTAGGCTACATGCCATAATAGCCAATAATAGGTAGCCTCGGGTAGCCTATAGAATCGAACATTTCTATATCTCATTTCATGTATTTAGGTCTTGAACAATTGACACCAACTTAGCAGTAAGGTCTACACACAAAACTGGGGTCATAGTATTGGCTAATTACCGAATGCATTGCAGGGCAAGCAGAGCGCAGCAGGTTTTTGTATTTGATAGCTTCTGATCACAGTGCCGATCACTGTACACTGGTATAAATAGACAAATACAAATTTACGCCGTTCGCGAGGCTACACATATGGTTCAGACCAGAGGACCGAGGTCAGCCACAGTAGCTGTGTCATTGGGCCCTGTATAAATGTCCTTGTCATACTAATGAAATTAGGCCTTGCCCAAAATTAAAACTACGCTGTCCTTACCGATACCGAACCATACAACTTCCCCTCCTTGCCGAACTAACAAGGACAAATCTCGCCAGTTTCCCGGTTGTATTCGAAACTGGCGTTTTCGTGTGCACGTGGTTGCCAGGGTGGATGTAGCGTCAAACAAAGCGATGACCCATTTTTGGTGGGAACGCGGGAAGCGGGACCAGCGGCAAGAGCTGGTGTCTGACGTAGAGGACGTAGAGTTACAAAGCTGCTATTAGAGTGGAAAATGGGAGATGAGATCTTGGGGCCAGTTGTGAGGAAATTAAAGATTGCTGCCTAGCTTACATTTGTCCTATTGTTGGCCTACCTGCAGGAAGTACAGCCATACTCCATTGATCTGGTAATCCAATGTGAAGCTATGTGACATTGGATACATGTGATTTCATCTTTTGAGGGAGATTTTGATTCAATGTCAACTAGTTAAATTTGCCTTTGAGATTTCCCCCCTAATTGCTTTTTTTGTATCTTTAAATACAAACAAAACTAATTATGATCCAAAAATGCTCCCAGAATACACCATTTCACTCCTCAACAGGTTTTATAATTTTGGGGGGCAATGACATACCGATATTTCCGCATGATAATCCAAATGTTTAATGACGTAATATTGTATAACATTACATAATAAGGTGTATCCTTATTAATATGATTATGTAACCTTATGAATATGATTATGAATATGTACCTCAGTACATGAATATGAATATTGACTTGTCAGTTATAATCTAGGTCATCTTGCCATGCCTAACCAAGCATGGCTACCTCTACACCTGTCCAGGTGTGCCACATATTACGTAACCCAGTATAGAGTAATTAAGGTGACTCAGTACTGATCTTGTAACGGGGTGCGCGGTAACGCCTAGCGTGAGTAGTGGGTTACAACTTTTGCCATTTTTCATGCAATGTGTATTCAATACATATAGCAGGGAATATCAGCATTATGCAGACGAAGTATGTATAATATAAACATTTCAGATAAAAGATTTATGCTGATTTTTGGTGTGGGAGTTAGTATCTACGATCCCTATACATCCATATTAAATTTCATTAAAATTTATGGAGCCATATGTGTGTAAATCAAATATTTATCAAGAATTTTCTCATTTTTAGCCAATTTTCTCATAATTAAGTTGTAACATAAAAAATTCGGCCTGGAAATTCATGCTGATTTTTGGTGTGCGAGTTAGTAACTATGATAGCTTTATCCATATAGAATTTCATCAAGATTTATGAAGCTGTAGTGGTCCTGGTGGTTGAACTTGGGATTGTGACCTGTTGAGGATAGCTTGCCTCGGTAGCTCAGTTGGTAGAGCATCAGAACGTCAATCTGAAGGTCCGGGGTTCGGTTCCCCGTCAAGGCAATGGCATTTTTCAGCAGGTTCACTACAATTGGTGCCGTGACCAGCCACCTAAGGGCAGCACCGTAGACCCCAAGTTGGACGATACCATATGAGATGAGTTTCGTCCATTGTTGGAAAGGGGCAGTGTAGTGGTCCTGGTGGTTGAACTTGGGATTGTGACTGGTTGAGGATAGCTTGCCTCGGTAGCTCAGTTGGTAGAGCATCAGAACGTCAATCTGAAGGTCCGGGGTTCGGTTCCCTGTCAAGGCAATGGCATTTTTCAGCAGGTTCACTACAAAGCCATTTTTATTCAAATCAAATATTAATCAGGAATTTAATTTTTTTTCCCAATTTTTCTCATAAATAAGTCGTAATATAGAAAAGTTTAGCCTGGAAAGCCATCCTGATTTTTTGTGTGTGAGTTGGCAGATACTGTATCTACATTCATATTAAATTTAAAAAATATTCATCAAACAGTTTTTTTTAAAAATGCTGATTGTCATCAGCCAAAGTCAATTTTGCTAGTGCCCCATACTGCCAATAGGGGGCTTCCAGGGGGCTAACTCAGGATCTGAGGAAAAAAACATTATCTGATGATAAGTATATATATATGTTGAATGTCTGGGTGAAATTTGATGTCTGAATTCATGTCAGAACCATTTTAAACGAATTATGTTAATATATCACTCAAATGTAGTAAATATACTCAAATATGATTTATTATTTCTATCTCCATACCGCCATAGCATGAAAACTAGCCTGGTGACCTATGTTTTTTTTTCACTCAATAATGATTATTTCATGTCAAGTATCATTGGTAAAAATTTTAGAAAAATTCATCAATAATCAAAATCACTACTGAGTCACCTTAATACTCGGACTAGTCCATGAACCTGGACCCTCGCTCCGCAGAGAGTCCATACACCAGCACCCGGCCGTAGTAGCGTGACGTCACGCTGACGTCATGGGCCAGAATTTTCTGATTGGCTATCTATTTTTAGACACGGGCGCGCCTATGTGGCAGCCATTTTGCCGCAATGCATGACCCTGGTTATTCCGTAGTTCCGGCTTGTGTCAGTGAACAGACTCACCCTGTGGATAGTGGGTCTGTGCAAGAGACTATACTCGGACCGGCCACATGGTGGCCCGGCCCTCATTCACCATTGGTCCACGTGACCATATGCAATACCACCTGCTATTGGCGACAGACCACATGACCTAATGTAACCCCAACGGTCACTGGCTAACCATAAGGCACACCTGGACCCCTGCTGATATATAACCATGTCGTAGACAATAAAGCCTTGTTCTCTGATATTCTTTGAATATACTTCTGCCTCCTGGATTGATTACTTATTAGCATATAGGATATGCGGTTTGATATGCTTACTTGTACGGTGGTAGGGCTAGCGCATTCTAATTTCTAGGGTCATTTTCATATTCATATTCTCATTTTCATATTTTCAGCAATCTGAAAGCATACTGACTACCGTATTTCCTTGAATAGGCGCCCCCCGGCGCTAATTAAGTCAAAGGACTTTGTACCAGGCGCCTATTCAAGGCCCGGCGCCTATTCACAGAAGGTAGAACAAGCATGGAAATTTTTTATTTACTTTCCCAGAATCTCATATAATATAGGTAAATCATTTGTAATTTACAAGTCTAATTTACAAGATTAGACAAGAATGGCTTACCTTTAGGTCTGAACTCAATATAAATCCACTTGGTAAATGTTTTAGTTATAATTACCAACCAGCCTAAATATTTGTATTCCTTTCATCTAAAACATACTGGTTTTAATTTGCCATGATTATATCCCAAATCTTTCAGAAGGATCGTCATAAAATGGCATATAAGCAGTGTAAAGTTATGCCAGTGTCTGGTTACTGTTATCTTCAGAGTAAACTCGAGCTAACCACCAGCATGAAACTGGATACTTAGGTCTGCTGGCTGGCATCCTAATTAATATTGTTTGTTTAATAATAACCTCAAGAGACTTAATATCCACAACAGAAATGACAAGCCAAACCAGTTATAAATCATTACCACTACAGCTGATTATAGTGACACATCCAAATCGTATTGCATCATTTGTTTTGGCAGTGATACATATGATAGCTTAACCCCGGCGCTTATTTAAGGCCCGGCGCTTATTAGTAAATCATCCTCTACCCCCGGCGCTAATTCAAGGCCCAGCGCCTATTTAAGGCCCGGCAGTATTTCAAGGAAATACGGTATCTCTTTAATTGGTTGGGACTGGAGGCTGTCATGTAAAGAACATAGTTGGCCAATTCCACCAATTTGACAACATTTGGCCCCCAATTGGTACCCAAAAATAAATTTTACATTAATCAGTTGATTTGTTATTTTGTATCAACCTCATATATATGTGCATTGAACTACAAAGTATGGAACCATTCTGATTATTAGTAATTTTTTTACAGGGGGGTCGAAAAATAGATCCCAAAGATGAAAAAAATGTCAAAAATAGCATGTCAGGTAATGGTTCATATTTCTACATGAATTAGAATTTAGATAGAAATGAATAAAACAAATATGCACATAATGTATTGAACTATTGTGTACTTTATAGGTCTCGACATAAGGGTGATAACACTTTTTAGTTTGTGAAAATATTCTTACTAGAAGAAAAGTTAGAGCCAAATAACCATTCAGTAATGGTAATCATGATGGCAGCGACAAGTTTAATGACCCCGCCTATATTATATCCACTATTCCTGGCTTGAATGGAGGCTTCATTGATACACTTTCTTACAACCAGAGTCATTTTTTAACATATTAATAAGGTCTGAAATCATAATTTTGAATGAAATCTGTTTATTATTCATAATGAAATTGATTAGTAATAATGGCCACAGAATCTAGTTCATTTCTGACTCACAAGGTGATGTTAATAGACAAATTAATAGGGTTGTTAATAGACAAATATGTTCGTTAGTGGACACATATGTTCGTTAATGGACAATGGGCCATTTTGCTGTATAAATCATATAAAAATTAGGCAGAAATAATAACTATCGATCTATATAAACTGATATTATACTAAATCAATAATAAATGTCAAATTTAAAGTTCATTCTTAAAATACTGCCTTATAAAACCATAAAAAGCCTTAAATAGGGTGTTCGTTCCAGTTCCTATAGGTTCTTGGCACTATGCATTTTCTCTGCTATGGTTCAAGAAAAACTTTAACCAATACATTTAATGTTCATTACATATCAAATCCAATGCATTTTATCATTATTTGTTATAATTGGATAATTTTCATTTTTTTGAAAAAAATTATTCCACCAGGAGGCCTAAATCCACTGTCGCCCAAAAACGATGAGCGACTTTGCAAAATTCCACCTACTGTTTAATAACTTTTTAATTGAGCGACAAGCATTAATATGCGGCGACTTTGCACATAAATAAAGGACTCAAGATGAGCAACAGCATGCAAGTCGCCCACCAAAATTGGTGTCCACTAGCGTTTTATCTTTGGCTACTTGGTCCTGTCGCCAAACTTTCAGAGCTGAAATAAAAATATTCCAGTCGCTCTAACAACTACAGCTACATGGAGGTTGAGCGACTTCAAAGTTTTCCAGGCTTGTGATTGGCTGAAACAGGCCAAGTCGCTCAAAGGTGCTTCACTGGCCGGAATCCACACACATATGCAGCATATCAAACTGACTTGGGCGACCTCCCGACGGGCGACTTGGTGTTTATGACCCCCGTGTCGCTCACTGTTTGAGCGACTGGAATGAAAATGTTTAATCTAGTCGCTCATGTTGTGTCGCCCGTGCAAGTCGCTGAGGTAATTAGGGGTGTCGCTCAAAGAAGATCATGTTTTGGGAATCCACACAGCAGCCAACATGAGCGACATGACGGGCGACATAGAGCGACTGAAAACCTGAGCGACTTGGGCAGAAAATATGAGCGACTGATGGGCGACTTGGCTCTGAAGTCGCTGTGTGGATTCCCGGCTTTAGGCAAATAAATGTTCGTTAGTGGACACCAGGGGTACCCATTCCAAAAAATTTCTGTTTTTTATGGCTTTCACCCTGAAAATCATTTTGTTGCTAAATTTTTTGACACAAATCATGTACAAGTAACCTACTATCACAACATATAATGAAAAATGTTGGATTTTGATGATTATTTAGAAATTTAGCAATTCCGCCATGTAATGACAGTTCAAAAAAAAGATTTTTGTCTCCAAAATGTGATTTTGGAAAAAAAATTATAAAAAATTTGGGGTAAAAATGCCAAAAATGTGGTTCCACAGGTTGGTAGAACCATCCAATCAAAAAAATTACCTAATTAATGGTTATTTATTTGTATTAAGCCCATTTAATCACTTTCCATGGTTGGGGACCAAATGTTGTCAAATTGGTGGAATTGGCCACTTTATATGTCTAATATATTTTTTTTTAAACGTGTTTATTTCGCCACAAATTCCATATAAATGGTACTTTTCATTTTTATAGAACTGACTAGCATAGTATACCCATTCTTTGGACTGTTAAGAACAGGTAGTTATTTCACCTCTGGAATGGAGTGTCCATAGACTTTGTATAGACTCGCTATATATGCAAGTGAGCGGGAAGAAATATGTTTCATTCGTCCCTAAACAGATGACCCAGCTTATCATTCTGCGTTTTCATTGGTTATTCTGAAAGTATGCCAGCATTGTCATGGGGACACATCATGCCATGACATTACGTCGTCTGCTAAGCATTGAAAGTGCGGCGGCCATCGTCAACGTTATAACGGCTGTCATAAATTCAAGCTTAATGGAACCATGCCATGCCCCGCTGTATATTTCTCTCGCAGCAAGTTACCGTAATTAAAAGCAATCTAATATGTTTAAAATTGTTTGGAAGAGGTCAAATAAATCTCGAACTAACCTTAGTTTATGACTCTGTATCATTATGTATTATAGGAACGTTAGCCGGTTGAATTGGAGTTGGAAGGACGCGTCCTCAGAGTGCTCTGCAATTTGTTCGGAATTCAGGGACTTCCCATATTCTCAGGAACACCATATTTGGACTATGACTTAGGACCGCTGGTGTGACCAACTAGGTGGGAAATATCCTTTTTGCAACATATTCATAGCTGCATTTAGCGAACATTTTGATTCTGAAATCGTGTAAACATTGTTGTATTGGAGTGTGTGTGTACCCACTCAACCATGGCCGAGGCTTTCGCTCCCCCCTCGAAACCCAAGCGTAGGGTGCTGCGGGCAGTTCGGCTGCCTGCAGTAGTTAATCAGATTAGGAAGATTGACCTTAAAAAACTGTCCGATGAACGCACCCAACATATGGCTAATAACCCACCCAATACCTACACTCTCGCAGATCTGGCCGCTTCTAATAATATCGCCCATGCTGCCATTGGCGAAATTACATTCCAATTAAATGCGCAAATAGAGCTGACAAATTCTTCTGAAAAACGGATTAAATATTTAGAAGAAAGTTTGGAGTCGCAAAATAGCAAGGTATTAGACTTGGAAGACTATGTCGCGCGGTTAGAGACCCTATTATACGATAGGAGAATCACACTCGACGGCATGCCCGAAATAGCCTCTGAAAATAAGGAAACACTCAGGGTCGCAGTTTTCTCACAACTGTCTCAGGTCTGTGAAGGTATTAATCCCCAAGATATAGGTAACGCGTATAGGCTTGGCGCCTATAATGGTCGTCGCCCCAGATCAGTGAGAGTTTTTCTCTCCCGAGAATGGATGAAGGATCACCTTATGAGTAATAAAAAGGCCCTGAGTGGCAAGGAAAGGGGTCAAAATCGAATTTATATCAATGACGATTTGCCAGAATTGACCAGAAGGAGGAAATATGACATGCTAGCGGTAGTACACAAAGCAAGAGACTTGAACTACCCAGAGGCCCGACTAAAGGGTGACAAGCTAATAATTAATGGCTCGCAGTACGCATACCGAGATCTTGATTGTGTTGACCAACAAATCTCGCTCCAGACGATCAAGACCAAGGAGCTGAATGAAATGGTTCTTTTTCAGAGTGAACACTCTCTACTGAGCAATTTTTCACCCTGTGAGTTTTCTATCAATAATATTGTCTTTAAATCGTCTGAGCAAGCATACCAATATGCTCGCGCTAATGTACATAAACGCCCAGACCTCGCCAGCATGATAATCCGCTCTACCACTGCCCGAGATGCAAAGCAGTTAGAGAAAGCTATAAACAAAGATAGCACTGAATGGGAGAATATGAGAGTGGATAAAATGAGACAGATCTGCTTTGAAAAATTCTCTCAAAGCAAGGATCACAGGGAGGCCTTACTGGCCACCAACAATAAAACACTCATTGAAGCAACGCGCAACTCATTTTGGGGCGCGAACGCTACCTTAGAGTCAACTGTCCTGCAAGCCGGCCACTACACGGGGCATAACCACCTAGGCCAGATCTTAGAGTACACACGCGATGCGATCTCCACAGGTAATAACTGGCAAGCAGCTGAGTATAAGCCTAGGAAACCACCGGGAATCCCAAAGCCCCAACAGAACCAGCGAAATGGCAATCCTGGGCCAAACAATCAGATCAATCAGCCCCGCCCCCAAAATAATAACAATGTCTATCAGCCCCGACCTATGGGTCTCATGAACCCACATGGCCAATTATATCCTCAAGCAGTTAACCAGCAATTTAACAACCACTGGGCTCCTCCGCCTCAGGCAATGGCGCCCAGAATACCTTACCCTCCAAATGGGCCTCGTTGTGGTTAGAGTAAGCACTATATAATTACTCTTGAGGTATTATTCAACTGACCACAATACCTTTATTCATGTTCCATTTGAACACTTGGCCAGCACACAGCCAGGACTCCAATATGAAAACCACTGCACTAGTCACCGATTCTCGGGGCAAGGCCCTAAAACCATACATGCGAAATCCATCAATCTTTTTGACCGCCATAAGCGGAGCAAAAGTAGTGGATTTAATTTATGAGGCAGAGCGCATCCTCGATTATAATACTAATATTAGAGCAGTTATTATCTCTGGAGGGATCAACGATATGACAACCCTGGACAGAGCCAGTCGCACAGTCTCCATACGAAACAGCACCAAAGATGTAATTTACGATGACATCCGAGACAAGCTCACAACCGGTTACAATCAACTTAAGACCAATCACCCTACTGTAACAGTCATCTTTACCTCAATTATTCCGATGTCGATCAGTGCATACAACAGGCTGGAGGAAAGAGATCCTGACCAAGAGGCACTCGAATCTGAGATAAGTAAAGTCAACTCATTTATCCATCAGTTCAATCGAGATAACTCCGTACCCTCACCTCGCATATTGACAACTGTACTCAAGAAAGTGAAATCCAATCACATTTTCAAGACGCACCTACTGACAGACGGGCTCCACTACTCTGATGCTCTTGGGCAAAAAATAGCATCTAAAATCACCATTACGCAGCTAATCCTCAGCAGAAAGAATGGATCTCCATCAAATGGCTGATGAGGAAGACGCTATCACAATATGGCACTGCTCTTTAATATATTCGTGCAAGTCAATTATTTCTCCAATCACACGTCGATTAAACTATCACCATAAGCCACTGGAGGGTTGGGGAAATTATTCCCACCCTCTAGTAAGGCCATACATGGTGAAAAACACTTATCGAGCTGATGCCAAACGAACGCCTTTCGCTTCTGCTACTGTCGTTGCCACCATACCATCCACCCCGCGGTAACAACCTAAGAACATTACGGTCCCCATTCACACCGCTTACTATTCTCCCACCATTAAATCCTGGAGGCAGGGGAAATTTTCCCCGCCCCCATTATTGTGATATGTGTGTATCAATAAGATATTACTGTACTGCCTCTGTCCTAACGATGCTCTCTCTCTCTAGACGCTTCTGTGGGGCCGAGGAAATTATCCACGCCCCACACTTGCCTTATTTGCCTATACCTAGCTACTACATGTCGTACTACCATTCTTCCCACTATATCAATGTAAAGCAGTGGATTTTTTCCACGCTCACATATACTGGAATATACCATCCTGACATACCATGATGGAAGAAATAGAAGCAATTAGACCCTATAAGGGTTTTAAGATTACTCACTTGAACGTAAGATCGATTATGAGGAAAACCGAACAGGTCTCATACATTACGAATGAAATCGGTATTAATGTACTATGTATCACCGAAACGTGGTTAAAGCCATATATCCCAGATCATTACTTTGAAATTAGAGGTTACAACTCCATTAGATTAGACCGTGTAGGGAAGGCTGGGGGGGGGGTTTATTAATATACTTGATGAACTCGATATCGTATGACGTTATAGAGAATATCTCGAATCCTGATGTTGAATTACTATCTATTACCCTAAACCCGCCTGGCAATGCTAAATCATCCTTGGTACTTGCTTATAGACCCCCGTCAGGACAACCTGACGCCTTTATAGACCATCTGCGTAACTCGCTTGAAAAACAGCGGCTACTAAACACGAAAGAAATCGCAGTGTTAGGAGACTTTAATTTAAACATTCTGGAACCAAACCATAGAGATGCTTCAAAGCTAATCTCACTGATGAAGGAATTCTCATTAACTAGCCACATAAACACCCCAACTAGAATATCTTCAACAACTCAAACCTGCTTAGATGTAATTTACTCAAACCATCGATTTGTGAAAAGGTCTGGTACAATTAATATTAACTTGAGCGATCATCTTGGAACATATATATTGTTAAAAAAAGAGCATGGTGACAACAGGAAAACCTATATTATGGGGAGAAAGTTCCGCAGCTTAAACCAGGAGAGTCTCTCAAATAAACTTAATGCTCTGGACTGGGATGATATCATGTCAAGCCATGACCCCTCCATGATCTGGGATAAAATGAACAGTAATTTTATACGAATAATTGATGAAGAATGCCCCATGGTTAAGATTAAAACTAAACTTGTTGAGGAACCCTGGATTAACGCTGAGGTCATTGAACTCATGAAACATCGTGATTACCTATTCCGAAAATGTAGATTACCAATGAACAAAGATAACATAGAACTAAAGCGTAGAGCTAGGAGAGCAAGGAATCAAGTTAACCATACTATTACTAACCTTAAAAAGGGTTACTACCAAAATCAACTAGAGACTAATAGTCGTAACCCAAAAAAATTCTGGGAAACTATACATTCATTAACAAAAGGCAATAAAGAAATTAGGCGAGTCAAGGGCGAAGACGGTAATTTACTCAGTGAGGAAGAAAGCGTGAAGAGAATTAACAAATATTTCTGTGACTTAAACTTCAATAACCATGAGGCACATAATGTTTCCACGCTAAGAAATGCTAACACACCTATGCTATACATAAATGGTGATATAAACAGAGAAGAAGTTGAACGACTGATAGAGGAACTGGATGTTGCTAAATCTTCAGGCAGTCTGGACCTACAGACAAAATATTACAAACTAATCCTTTCCAAAATAGCTGACAAATTCACCCAATTAATTAATCTCTGTCTAACCACTTCTACCTTTCCGCTGGGCTGGAAATCTATTATCATGAAACCAATACCCAAAAAGGGGGACATTACTGAAGTCTCAAATATACGACCGATCGGTTTAACCCATGTTGCTGGGAAGCTGCTAGAGAAAGTCATTTACTGCCGACTAGTGGATCACTTAGAAACTAATAACCTTTTATCGAGCGCCCAAAATGGGTTCAGACCTGCTAAATCTACTTCAAATGCAATATCTAACCTTATTTGGGACGTTAATATAAACAATAATGATAAAGATATAACGGCGTGCTGTTTCATAGACTATACCAAAGCCTTCAATTCCATAGATCATGAGATACTAATCAAAAAACTCCCCTATTATAATATTGCTGAGCCACTAGTCGACCTAATAAAAGATTACCTACAAGATAGAACGCAACTAGTAACCATAGGAGCTAATACCTCTAGCAAACTCCCTATAAATAGGGGGATTGTGCAGGGTTCCATTTTGGGGCCAACGCTCTTCAATCTTTATATCAATGATCTAACAAACCTGGAACTACAATCGAGCATTATAATGTATGCAGATGACATAGCAGTTTATCATAAAAGCCATAGTCTAGATACCGCAATCGCCGGTTTGAATAAGGACATAAACAAAATACACCAGTGGTCCACATACAATGGTATGAAAATTAATGAGAAAAAAACCGAAATAATTCTGTTTGGGTGTCCAAGTAAAGATATGCCAAAGGAAATCAACACTGGTCTCATAAAACTAAACGTTGTCTCTAAATTCTGCTATCTGGGTACAACTGTAGATAAAGACCTCAATATGGAGCTAAACGCGAACCAGGTGATATCAACTCTCTATCAAAAGTTAAGCTATCTAAGAGTAATCAGAAAATACCTGACAAAAAAAGCTGCCCTAACATTATACAAAACTACTATAATGCCTATCATTGATACCCAGTTGCTATGCCTAACCCCATGCACCGACAAAACGATCTTGAAAATACAAAGAGCCCAAAACCATTTCCTTAGACTGGTGCTCAAAGCTGAGCCCCGTTCTCCTGTCCTGGTGATGCACCAATTAGCACGAGTAATGACAATATCTGATCGCATGAAATTCAATGTTCTTAAAAACAGCTTCTATAAGATAACCCTTAAACCAGAGGCCTGTCGCCGCAACACGGGGACAAGGAGAGCGGAGGCTCCCTTATTTGATATTATAAGACCCAAGAGTAACAAATTCAAAAAATCATTGTACTATAATGTCTGCTCAGAGTGGAACGATCTTAATATTCAATTCAGAATGATAGATTCTTTTGATCACTTTAAACTAACAATTAAAAACACCATAATGCCTGTCTTGCCTAATTAGGGTCTGTATACTACTAGTGAAACTTTGTCTCAATGTGCTTGTCTATATTACTTTGCATATTACTAATGAAACCTTGTCTCAATGTGCTGGCTTATATTATTTCGCGACTGTGCGACTGTGTGTCTAACCCTGTATAAGCTGTGTTCTGTGGTGTCTTGTAAAGCCTGTGTGGCTGACTACATGTAACTTTTGACTGACTTAGACTAGTACTTAATACTATCTGACTGTGTGCTTTTGTATAACATAACAAATGATTAACACTTATAAATTGTTTGTATTCTTTGGACTTTCTGTCCCATTTCCTTATATATAAATCAACTTACTTATGTACATAACTATAGCTAATCAAACTCCTTTTGCCGGCTCAGGGCTTGGAAGAATACCACCGCAATGGTGACCTGAGGAGCGGCTCTTTATAAATTAACCTATGTAACAATGATGCATGTTGGCTCATACCTGAATAAAAATGAATTAAAAAAAAAAAAAAATGTAGGAGCTATAGGGGTGAAGTGTCCAGGTGTGAGCTAGTCTGAGTCATAGGAATATCATTCATGATGATGCTAAGCCTAGCTCTTATCGATTATTGATATCGATATCCAATAAAATAATCTATAAATAAATGTGCAGGTTAGGTGTTACCAGCTTCGTCTATCTAACAAATAAATGTGTGTCATCTTTTAAAGTGACACTTCTCACTGTTGCTGGCTAGATTATCGAGTAACGGAATTTCGACTTCATTGATTAGTATTTGGTGCACCTAACCCTACCCAACTAACTCCTGTGAATATCAAAACTATGAAATTCATATTATATCAGATATTTGGTAAAATAGTGAGCAAAATCGTTTTTGCACTCCATGCAGAGATTCAAAGTGTCAGTTGAGTTACCATCTGGAATTATGTAACACCCAGGTTGGCGCTGGTCAATACAATGGGCATTAGTTTCTTTCCTTCCACTAGGGCTAAATCTGGCAGTACCTCCTGGTCTCCAAAGCCATTTCCTCATGGATTCGAAATGGGTTTAGGTTTTGACCCATTCATTACACATATTCACTAATCATTGAATGAAAACGCAATGCTGATACTCAATGCTTCAGATATTGCTATACCTATATATATCATATATGATTACACTGACAAAGTTTCACACAATTGCATGACTACTCATTTTAAAATGACACTTCTCACTGTTGTTGCCTAGATTATGGAGTAACAGAATTTCTACTTCATTTTCTAGTATTTGATTCACCTTACCCTACCTAACTAACTCCTGTGGATATCAAAACTCTAACATTTATATCATATCAGATATTTGGTAAAATAGTGAGCAAAATCTTTTTTGCACACCAACCCGAAATGTCAAAGTGGCCGTTGGGTTGTCATCTGGAGTTACATAATGCCAGGCTTTTGACTAGAGGTTGTCCATAGACTCCTGGGTTAAGACTAGTTACATCCATGGGTATTATTGAGTGGGGGCAGCACTTGACGGCTACTATTCTGTGATTTGAAAGCTGGTCTATTCATTAAACTTATTTAATGATTATTGAATGAGGAAACAATGTTGGGGCTCTATACTTTAGATATTGTCATACATATCCTATATGGTTACACTGAATAAGTTTCATGTGATTCTGTGACTACTCGTTTTACCTATCTTAGCCACTTTAACTAGCTTAGCCACTTTAAAACACTTATATACCCGCCATATAAGTGACAGCATACTACTGAGGTAACTGGAGGTAAAGGTGTGTGGGGGTAGAGGTAACTGGGGGTATATGTGTGTGGGGGTAGAGGCAACTGGTGGTATAGGTGTGTGGGTGTAAAGGTAACTGGGGGTAAAGTGTGTGGGGATAGAGGTTACTGGGAGTAAAGGTGTGTTGGGGTAGAGGTAGAGATAACTGGGGGTAAAGGTAACGGGGTAGATGTGTGGGGGAGTAGAAGTAATTGGGGGTAGAAGTAACTGGGGAATATGTTTGCTGGGGTTGAGGTAACTGGGGTTAGAGGTGTGTGTGGGTAGAAGTGTGGGGTAGAAATGTGTGTGTGTGTGTGTGCAGTATGACAATATGAAAATATTAAGGAAAACCTGACAATATAAAGTCCATATGCATGGCCAGATAACAGAATCCAAAGGGTTTTTTTATTACTCTATAATATAACCTCAAAGTCAGGATTCATGGAAATCAGCAGCAATTGTACATTTCTAGGTGACCTGACCCTTATATAAAATGTCAGGGAAAGCGAACCAACTTGACACTATATTTCCATGGAGACCATTTGCATAAATATGCATAGTAATATAATTAATTCATGTGCCATAGGAAGCTGACCCCCTCTAATGTTCATTTGAAGTTTGAATGGTTTGTTGCTATTTTTTCCATAAATCCCCATAAATCAATTTTGGATATCCAAAATTCGAATTTCAGATATCAACAATTCAATTCTTGATATCCATAAATCAATTCTGGATATCCATGAATCAAATAAGGATATGAGTAGTGCAAACTCTCCCTACTAATTTTGGATATCAAGAATTGAATTTTGGATATCAAGAATTGAATTGTGGATATGTGGAATGTAATTTTGGATATGTAAAATTGGGTGAAATTAAATGTATCCAGAATTGAATTTTGGATATCCAGATTTGAATTTTGGATATCCAGAATTGAATTTTGCATATCCAGAATTGAGTTTTGGATATCTAGAATTGATGTGGATATCCAAAATTAATTGTGGATATCTGAATTGTTTTTGTGGATATCCATAAAATCAATTCAGATATCCACAATTCAGGAATAAATATACCAACGGCTTCCCATACTATTCCACAATCCAATTCTTGATATCCAAAATAATTTATTTATTGGCAAACTTTTGATTTCGGATGTGAATTGTTTATATCTAATATTATCTGGATATGTAGAATTTCATTTCTGTACATTCTATCACTTGATTTTTTAATTATGGACATACATTTGACATAGATTAATACCAGTTGAATATCGACAATTCCACAATTTTGGATATACTCACAATTTGAATTGTTGATATCCACAATTCAATTCATGATATCAACAATCCAATTCTTGATATCCACAATTCCACAATTTTGGCTATATATTGTTACGGAATTGCATAAAGGGGGAATCACTTTTATACGAATCACTTGTCAATTTCTCTTAATGCCTATGAATGTTACGATTTGTTAAGAATCGCTACCCAAATCGTTCTGATTTGCAGTGTCTTGTGTGATTTTATAAATATTTCCTCAGATTCACGTAATATGATTCGCCTGATCTGACCTGCTTTGGGTCAGAGCTTTGTGTATAAATATAGGGTAAATTGATTATGTGATCATTAATAAACCTGGCGTTACTCTAACACCTTGTTTGTTGCACTCCTTCATGAGTAAAAGCACAACTAGTCGATTAAGCCAAACATCTAGTCGCTTAAGAATTGGTTCGAGAGATAGACGATTCAGATCAACTAGACCTCCAGACTTGGAGATTCTGATCCACCAGATCACCAGACCCATCAAACGATTTGCCACTGAAGTAACAATATGAGCTATAACGCACCTCACTAGAAAACCTCTGGGATGAGGACAAGCCTCTCCCCTATATTCCCCATGATCCTTTCTTTATGTGCAATAATCATTCCCTCAACAATATATCCACAATTAGAATTGTTGATATCCATAATTCAATTGTTGATATCTATGGGAAGCCGTTGGTATATTTATTCCGGAATTGTGGATATCTGAATTGTTTTTATGGATATCCACAAAAACAATTCAGATATCCACAATTAATTTTGGATATCCAGAATTGAATTTTGGATATCCACAATTCAATTCTGGATATCCAAAATTAATTGTGGATATCCACAATTCAATTCTAGATATCCAAAACTCAATTCTGGATATCCAAAATTCAATTCTGGATATCCAAAATTCAAATCTGGATATCCAAAATTCAATTCTGGATATATTTAATTTTACCCAATTTTACATATCCAAAATTACATTCCACATATCCACAATTCAATTCTTGATATCCAAAATTCAATTCTGGATATCCAAAATTTGAATTCTGGATATCCAAAATTCAATTCTGGATATCCAAAATTCGAATTTCACATATCCACAATTCAATTCTAGATATCCATAATTCGAGTTTCACATATCCACAATTCTCTGTCACATATCCACAATTTATTTATTGGCAAACATTTGATTTTCGGTTGTGAAATGTTTATATCTAAAGTTAACTTCTGATATTTGCCAAAAAAATTCATATATCCAAAATTCGCATTCTGGATATGCCGAATTTCATTTGTGTACATTCTATCACCTTATTTTCGAATTATGGACATACATTTGACATAGATTAATACCAGTTGAATTAAGTATATCAATAATTCAATATCTGAATGTGAATTATGGATATACTTTTTTCGAATTCGAATTTGGGATAACCAGAATTGGGAGAGGGGAATATATATCCAGAATTGATTTATGGATATCAGGAATTGAATTGTTGATATCTGAAATTCAAATTTTTGATATCCATATTTGATTTATGGATATCCAGAATTGATTTATGGATATCCAGAATTGAATTGGTGATATCTGAAATTCGAATTTTGGATATCAACAATTCAATTCTGGATATCCGCAATTGATTTATGGATATCAAGAATTGATTCATGGATATCAAGAATTGATTTATGGATATCAAGAATTGAATTGTTAATATCTGAAATTCGAATTTTGGATATCCAGAATTGATTTATGGATATCAAGAATTGATTCATGGATATCAAGAATTGAATTGTTGATATCTGAAATTCGAATTTTGGATATCCAGAATTGATTCATGGATATCAAGAATTGATTTATGGATATCAAGAATTCAATTCTAGATATCTGAAATTCGAATTTTGGATATCCAAAATTGAATTCCAGATATCCACAATTCAATTTTGGATATCAAGAATTCAATTTCAGATATCAAGAATTCAATTTTCAATTCTGGTATTAAGCATTCAATTTTAGATAGCCATAAATTAATTATTGGTATAAAAAAATAATAACAAACTTGAACTTTGGATATTTTAAGCATAGAATTAATTCCTCCACACACAATTTTAGGTATAGAAAGTTTTAAATCAGATATCCAAAATTCAATTTCAGATATCCAAAATCCGAATTTCAGATATCAACAATTTAATTCTTGATATCTGAAATTCGAATTTTGGATATCTGAAATTGAATTTTGGATATCTGTTATTGTATTGTTGATATCTAAAAATCAATTTTGGATATCTTTAAAAGATGTTTATTATGGATATGTCATTTTTAATTTTGGAAATGTCACGGGCAATTACGGATATCTATAATTCAATTTTGGATATCTAAAATAGAATTGTGGATATCTAAAATTAATTTCTGATATCCACAATTCAGGAATAAATATACCAACGGCTTCCCATAGATATCCACAATTTTGGATGTATATATATATATCCACAACTCAAATTGTTGATATCCACAATTCAATTGTTGATATCAACAATTTCGGATATATACATGCATATATATATCAACAATTCAAATTGTTGATATCAATAATTCAATTCTTGATATCAACAATCAAATTTTTGATATCCACTATTCAATTGTTGGTATCCACAATTCCACAATTTTGGATATCCACAATTCCAATTCTTGATATCCACAATTCAATTCTTGATATCAACAATCCAACTGTGGATATCAACAATTCCACAATTTTGGATACATGGCCAATTCCACCAATTTGACAACATTTGGCCCCCAACCGTGGAAAGGGATAAAATGGGCTTAAATCAAGTTAATTATCATTAATTTGATTTTTTTTTGATTGGATGGTTCTACCAACCTGTGGAACCATATTTTTGGCATTTTTAGCCCATTTTTTTTTTTTTTTTATTTCAAAATCCCATTTTCGGGGCAAAAATCGTTTTTTTTTAACAGCCATTAGTCCGTGGAATTGCTAAATTTCTAAATAATCTTCAAAATTAAACATTTTTTTTATATGTTGTGATAGTAGGTTACGTGAACATGATCTGTGTAAAAAAAATTGCAAAAAAAATATTTTTTCGCCAAAAGCCATCAAAAACCGATTTTTTTTTGTGTGGGGCACCCCCCATGTCGTGTGCCGTCACGCAGTGTGCCTAAGGTGGAATAAAAAGAATAAAAAAAAAAAAATCTATCAAATTATGACGAATAATGATAAAATGCATGGGATTATATATGTATAGAACATCAAATGTATTTGATGTTCTATTGAATTCAGCAACAGTCGTCCTTGCATGAGAACAAGCTGCAACATGTGCGAGCATGTAATCACGACTCGTAAAATAATGTCCACATCAACCAAGAAAAACTTCAACATCAATGGACACAATACCTGTGATACAGTAAACACGGTCTACTGTATCACATGCCCTCTCTCCACCTGCCACAAACAGTACATAGGAGAGACTGGACGAAATGTCCGTGAGAGAATCAAGGAACATCTCGCAGACATCAAATACAGACGCCGGGACAAACCGGTGGCCAAACACTACAATGACCACGACTTACAATCCCGTGACTTAATCGTCACAATCATAGACTCAACACCCTGCAACACCAACGACCGTAAGCGCCTGGAAGAAGCATGGATCATCATGCTAGACACCATGGCTCCGAACGGCTTAAATCTAGAACTATAACCAGTGGCGGGAAACAACGCACACACAAGAGTAACATGAACCGCTCCCTGAGAGAGCCACGCCCATGACAACCACTGCCCTAGATCCGCATTCCTAGCAACGAGCGCTGATTGGCTGCCGCACCGGAAGGAGCCGGCATCGAACAAGGCTTCAAATCACAACAATAACAACGTACACGCGGCCGGCCTATAAGCTTCCCTAATCATAGTATAGCTTTGAAAATGAATACACACAAGGAGGACACACCTATTCAGTGCCATCTGTGCAATGCCTGGATGTCAGGCAGAGGCGGGACTTTGATAAAACACCTGAACAAACAGCATGCGGGACCCTCGGAGAGGGGTAAGTACCCTTGTCCGATCTGCCCCAAGCTATTCACACGACGACAAGAGTTTATGTTACACAGTGATCGGGTACATGGAGGAGAAATCCCCCTACCTCACCCTATATTAAACTCAGAGGCCCCAGCTAAACCAAAAATTCCTGAAGTTGAACTCAAAATCATCAAAACTTTCACCACTGAGAAACCAAAGGCACTGTTCCGTATACTTGAGGGTAATAATTCCCCATACGTTGCAGGTACCATCCCACCACCCAGCACGGTGAAACCATCTGTAAAGAAAATACAGCATCCACCATCCTTTCCGATCCTCAGACCAGAGGAGAGAAAAGCCAAACAAGCCCTCAACAGCCAACCCCTGAGGAACCTAGAGCCTACCTTTGAACACGACCCTACTGTCCGTCGCCAAAGACTGCAACACGCCCCACCAACACCGGGACAACGAACACCTAGACTAGAAAGCCCACCTCGTCAACCCACACCTCCAAAAAGACCAGCAACAACCGCTACAACAGCCGAGCAGCCGCCGCCGAAAAAAGCAAAAGTTCTCCCTATGAGACATACCAACTTCTCAGATGCCCTCAGAAATGTGCTACCTATAGAAATACTGACATCACCAAACGTTGTTCCCCAGCCGATCCCAAGTACATCGACATATGTACCACCTGAACCAGACCGTAGCAGTACTCCCTGCTTAGATGAAGTCTCTACCGAACAGATAAGTACTGACCCGCTACCAGGGACACCAATGATTTCCTTATCCTGCTCCAGTGACTCTGACCTCTCAGAAATGGACACTGACTTACTCAAACTACTGGGCACCACATCCAAGCCAGAAACCAAGGATCAAGCAAAACCTGTGAAACAAGATAAATCAACAATGACTGTTCCTGACCCCAAGACACGAACCACAGCCAAACAGCTGCATATCATCCACCAGCTAATCGAAACAATTGACAATGACTTATCAAATGAATTTAATAACTACTTAATCAAGAAAGGGTATTCATACGACCCTTCTACTTAAATAACAGTATCATCTATCTCAGTGAAAAATCCGAAAAAGCAAAAAGTATCATAATATTGTAACAATAACATCTAATTTCCCATTACCATCACCAAGATCACGCTTACAACCAGTTATCTAAACTCTCTTTCATATTGTATATGTATGAAAAATTTTTTTGGTGCGGCCACGACTCTGAGTTATTCAGTGCGGGCAGCACCACGATATTGTACTGACTCACAACTACACCAAAGTGCACTTACGCACCCACTCAACTCATGTTCAAACACCTGATGAAGGGCAATCTTAGCCCGAAAGCTAGTGTAATAAAGAATTGAAACCATAAATTAGGGATTTTTTCCTACCCAAAATAACACCACCACTAAGACAACCGGGATACTCGATATAAAAGCGACTATCTACCTACCTCGATACATCAAATGTATTTATTTGAGCTTTTCTTGGATCGTAGCAGAGAAATAACATGGCGGCAAAGGGTGGTGGGTCCCTGGGTTCATGTCGTGTGCCGTCACGCTTATTTTAGGGTTTTTAGAGCTTTATAAGGCATAAATTTAATAATAAACTCTAAATTTGACATTTATTATTGACTTTGCTTAATATCCACCATTGTAGATTGGAATTCATGATTTCTGTGCAGTTTTTACATAATTCTTACGGCAAAATGCTTAAAAAATTTGCCGTCATGCTTTGTCGTGTGCCGTCACGTAGTGTGGAAGAGATGAACTAAATGCCAAAAATTTCCTGAGCCGTCTGGCGTAAACGCTTGAAACTACCGGAAGTTTCGTTGCAGACGACAATCTTCCAAAAGAGCAGTCGAACAAGGCAACTTATAGATTACAATTACTTCCTGGTAGGTATTTAAGCTAAATATATGTTATTTTTATGTTGATACAAGCAGGTCCACTGTAGACCACTGTAGATGAATCAAAAGTTTCTGTACGAAAAGTAATCACCGTGTTTCAAAAAAAAAATATCTGATACGATATCGGAGGTCATCTAGCAGCGTAAACAATGACATAGCCATAGGCGTAAACGATATAACCTTGGCCCTTGTCGTCAGGGTTGGGGTGAGGGGGGGGGGCACCTGTTACTTAGATTTGATTAATTAATTGACCTACTTTCGACACCCACAAATAATTATAACCACTCACGAAATACTAGATCTGCCTGCTAAAGCCATCTGTAAGGAATGAAATGTCACATTCATAGGCAATGACAGACATAGCCATAGGCCAAAATTTTAAATGTGATTTTTCCAATACCCCTAAAAATATTTTTCCAATATGACTTTGATAATTTTTCTAGAAAATGACTAACAAAACGTCTGCAGAAGACAAAAAGGCAAAGGCTGCCGAGAGAGCCAGACTCTACAGGGCCAGGAAGATGGCAGCAAAGGATGAACACTACCGTGAAATGAATCTTAGCAGGTCACAGGTATGTTTTTAATAAAAAAAAAAAGACGAATAAATACTGAGATTATATTGTATTGTGTTGATATATTGTTGTATCAAAACTCACCGAAATGATTAAGACCAACTGGTCAAAATATTTGATATGTGTTCACAAATTGTTTTTTAACCTAATGCAAATATCTCTTGGTCTTTTGTCATTGTTTTTCTACGTGCCTATATGAAAATTTAATTCCATCTCTACCAGCGGTTACCTTTAATTTTGAATGTTTGGATAATTAACTTAGGCTCTGCAGAGAAGAATATAATATAATAGTATAATATTATTGAATAAATGCAATGTGTCTGATGGACCTACAACTAACAAATAATATTAAAACCTTTTACAGTGCTTTCTTCTTGGATATACTTCCAAGAGGTTTGTTAGACTTTATAATTACATGAGACGATAATGTTATTAGTTAATTACTTAAACATAAATCCTATCCACTACATTCTATACATATGTTCTGGCCCGCCTGGAAGACCTGTGTTACAGAGGGTGTCAGCCTTATTTCTGTACGTTGAGAATCTATGGAAATAAAAACTACTATATATATATATCCTCCGTACATGCTGTTTCAGTTAAAAATCGCTGTAAGTTGTACTACCAAAAGGTCATGCTCGGTACATTTTGCTTCACTTTTAGTACCAATGGGTCATTCTCAGTACATAAGGTTAATATAAGCACAGCGAGAAGTGTATGGCTGGTCTATATTTATCAGTTAACTACCACAGAGTCATTCTCAGTACATTTTAAATATAATAATATAATAATGATAATAGTAATAATAACAATAGCAACAATGTTGACGACGACAGTTGAATTCTAATACTGGTACCTGTTCGTACAGAGTTAATGAACGACTGAGAACAATCCCAATGCATGTTTTAATTATTTTAATTTGGGAACAAATCAAGAAATAAAGATTTATGTATCATTTCCTCTGCTATCATAGCTTGCAGAGTATCTATCTTTTCACAAATTTTGATCGTGATATGGCGATTGGTTCTGAATGATGATATTATATTATATATGTTGACCTTATTTTGATCTAGAATATAATTTTCTCTTAAACCTGTATACGATTAAAGCTATACTTTGGTATTTTCGTAGATGAAGCCTTTATAACAGTACTATTTTCTTCACATGAAGGTATCACGTAAATTGAGAAATTGAAAGGAAATAAAAATCTGTTACAAAAACAAAAACATGAACGACTAGGTCTGATGTGGAAAATTATTATGTGTGGCATATATAATTCCATATCTAATGTATGTCAAATCAAATTCCGATCATTTATTCTGTGATAGGTTGAAATATTCAGTTTAACAAGACTTAGTAATATTACTAATGAAGATAAATATCAGGAAGCCCATATTTGGCAATGTTGGAGAACTGAACTGAATACTTAAATTAACCAAATATTATAGTCAGCTTGCGTGATTATCCATTACATCAGAATTTAATAGAAAATATTTTTTGTTTTTTGTTTTTAAAAGTTTTTATTCTGTCTATCAACAAATCCTTTCCTCCTCCAGGGTCGATCACACAAGTTACATCGTACCCTCTCTTCACTTGAACACTGGTTATTATTTCGACTAGGAATATTTAATTAACAAAAACATATTAGCTCTATGTATGAAGGATGACTCTTTGGTAGCAGCCACGATTTATGTACGGGGCATGACTTTTTGGTATCTAACCGCGTGGGCTTACCCTAGCAAGAAACATTTCTCGCTATATCTAAAATAGTTGTATGTATGGAGAATGACTTCTTGGCAGCAAGAACAAGATATGTATTGGGTGTGACCTTTTGGTACCCAGCCGAAGGGTTTGTCTTGGTAAAGACACTTCTACGACTAGCTTTATCTTATAATGACAATAGAAAATATTCTTACCATATAGATATGTATTTGATGTACACATATTTTATTCTTTATTGTAGAAATACTATCAGGCAAAGAAACTGAAGATGACGGGGGAGGAGAGAGCTTCTGACAAAGTAAAGAAAGCTGCATTGCGGTTGGCCCAAAGGACAAAGGCTTCAGGTGCGAATTTCCCAAGATTTGTAATATTGCTACTGTAGAAACTTTCAAATCTCTTCAACACAAATGCCTTATGGAAACAATAAATTGACTGATTACCTTGTTATAAATATTACCTGCTCGGATCACACTCTGCATCAGTGATTATCTCCCTGCAGTTCTAATTATTACAAATTTTCTGCTGTCTGATTATTACGTATTTATGTATATAAACTAACCTGAGCACACTCTATGAAAGTGATTATCATGGTAAATCTATCAAACATTTTCCAATGAAAGTACATCTGACTTAGAATCCCTTCTGGATACTGTGTTTATGTTCAGATACGTTGTATTCTTGCTTCAAGATTTTGACTATATATATTTTTTGTAAACTGGGCGCATTACGATAATAATGCCAACCCAGTGAAAATAAAATCTTAAAAAAAAAATTTGAACTGAAATTATAGTTATAAATCAGTTCAATAAATATCCAATGCTGAGCTTTCATTTTAATATATATTTTTTTTAATTTCAGCTTCTGCTGCCACTGCAAATACAGCTGAACTGCCCACAGAGTCGGCCAATCTTGTTCGGACTCTCCCTGATGTGCCTGCCATCCCTGCTGCCCCTGCTACCCCTGCTACCTCTGCTATCCCTGCGACACCTGCTACCTCTGCTATCGCCGCTACCCCTGCGACACCTGCTACCTTTGCTACCCCTGTGACACCTGCTACCTCTGCTATCGCCGCTACACCTGCTACTGTCACTTTGAGATCGGCACCTGCACCGTTAAAGTATAATTAATATTCATTTGATAGATTAAGACAAAAGCTTCTCTTATTAGGATGTGATTACCTAATTATGAGACAAAATTCCAAAAATCAATTTATATTTTAAGAATGTATTTCCATGGAAGTGATTGTCCATGTGAAACTTGTACTAAAAACAATGATATTATCTTTAAATTTGTATTTCTATGGAGGTGATTATCCATGTGAAATCTGTACTAAAAATGAATCAATATTTCTTGAAGGATATGATAATTATGTCTATTTCAGGATTCGATATGAGTCAACAAAGAGTGGTGCCGAGGGAGAAAAGCCCCTAATGATAAGTTGTTCAAACGAATATATTAGTGATTTTTTTGCAGAGGATAGAGCTAAGTATTCTAAATATCTTTTATGACAATGATATACATTTTGTGATGATAATAATAATAATAATAATGATTAAAATGCTAGCGGATTACCCTTAATAAGGCAATCGCCAGAAGTAATTTTAGGATTTAGGGATAGTTGGCGAATGAATATAACAAACTCTTTCTCAGGCAGTGGGTAATTTGCTTGTGTTGAGTTAGATATAACAATGCTCGTCTCAACGCTGTAGGTTGAAATCTTGTGACGAGGTGTTCAGCTTGCTGGCAAGGCATGGTGTGAGCGGTTGCGGATTTTCCCCGCTATTTATACTTCTTGTTCTGTGGCGAATTTGCTTTTCAGTTTGTACCGAACCATTGGAGATTTAACATAGGAATTTTGACATACTGATTACTATTCTCGTTTGGACTGAACCATTGGAAATTTAATATTGGTTTATAACATAGGGGATAAAGCTTTTAGTTTGTACTGAACTATTGACGATTTAGCATGGAAATGTTTTTATATCGATCTGGAATTTATGAATATTGTTTCATCTATTCTATTTTCTTTTTTTCAGCATGCTGCCAGTTCGCATGGCCTTTAGCAAAATGCCTGAGGTTAGAAGATTGAAGCGCCAGCAGGCACAGACTATCCAAGAGAGAAATCGCATGATTTTGCAACAAGAAGAGGCAATGGCTGCCCTTAACGAAGAGTTGAACTGCAAAGAACAGAAACTCAAAGCTCTTCAGGAGGAGTTGAAAGGACATGGAAGCGAAAAGACCATCGAGCAGGAGGCAGAGGAAATAATTGCACAACATGACATTGGTAGGTTGATACCTTTACTTACCATCAGAGAGTCAATCAAATCGTCTAAAATTTTGGACAAAAAGAATATTTTTTCAACAGATTCTGGATCTGATTTTGGGAAAAAAATTCCAAGAGGTTTGAAATCAAAGGTTGCTTTGGAAGTTGGGGTAAGTCGACAGCTTTTAGGTAAACCTAGGATTAGACAGCCAAAGAAGGGAGAGTGGTTAGCAAAGAAAGCTATGATTAACGATTTTCTGATGCATGCTGAAAATTCCGCCAGGCTCCCATCCAGTAAGGACAATAGTTTGGGAGAAAGATATGGTTTGACCAATACCATGACAGAATTATTCAACGATTTCTGTAAGGAGTACCCATCATTGAAAATCGGTAAGAGCTTCTTTTTCCGCTCAAGGGACAGTAAAAAAATAAAACTTCTGAAAGAAACAAAAAGGCGTGACTGTATGTGCAAGAAGTGTCAGAACATGTCCCGGTTAGGTTTGGCAGCAGGATTGAAATTTTTTAAGGATATGGGGACGGAGGAGGTCAAGGATAGGGCTGGGATCAATCTCAGGGCTAATAAAGTGGTGACATTTATTTTCTGGGAGAGGCAGGAAGTTTCTAGCAATGGTAATATTTTCATGAATGACATGCCAGTCAAGAAATCGCTCAGGAAGGAGGAATTTATTGAATTGCTTTTAACATCACACATTGATTATCTTAGCCATGTCAGTCGCTATCGTCACCAAGCAAAGACTGCCAGGGAGATGAAACAATGTTTTTCTATTACAGAATGCATCCTGGAAATTGATTATGCAGAGAACTATGGCATTATCTACCAAGACGAGCCTAGTTCTATCTATTATTCCCGACCACAGGCTACCATCTTCTCAAGCGTAGTAACATTCAAGAGAGATGGTGAAAATGTGACTAAGAGCATAGGAGGCATTTCTGAGGAAATGAAACACACTGCTCCTACTACTTTTTCCTTTTTGTCACATATTATTCCAATGATCCGTGAATTAAATCTGGAGATTAATATTGTCCATATTTTCAGTGATTCCCCATCATCACAATTTAGAAATCGGTACATAACACATTTAATATCAATGGCTCCCAAACTTTTTGGTGTTACTCTTACATGGTCGTACCATGAGAGTGGCCATGGGAAGTCAGCATGTGATGGGGTAGGTGGCTCATTAAAACATAAGGCGGAAAATCTTGTGAAAAGTGGAGTGATAATGAGCAGTGCTAAAGAATTATCCAAGGTCCTCAAGTCATCAGGGATTCGTACAGAAATTGTGTATGTTTCCTCAAAACATATCGAAAAAAGCAGAGCAAAAAATGGCATGTCAAGCCTGTGGTCGGTTTAATGAAGCAACATATGGTGTGTCCCTTTGATGGGAATTTGTATGTTCGCAATATTTCCTGCTTTTGTGATGACTGTTCTATTTTAAAAAATCTGGTTCCCAAGTGTGACGGCTGGGAAAAGTTGAACATAGCTGCATTAAAAAATGAGGCCTTGGTGGAAGACATCCCGGAGGATGAAAATAATTTAATAGTAAGTAAAGAGAATGAAGCAGAATTGGTTGATGTAGAATTGGCTGAATATTATGGGTCGGACAGTGAAGATGAAGGGGATGGTGGGGAAGGGATCGAGGATGGGGAGGAAGATATAGAGGCTGGACAGGAACTGGATACAGTTATTAATGCTTGTATTCCAGTGGAAGAAACCAGTGTCCAGCCAGAAGAAAGGAAACGAGGGAAGGGAGATAAAAGAGGAAACGGAGAGGGAGGGAAGGGGAGAAGGTCGGCGAGGTGCGGCAGATCTAAATCAACCTATTTTATGTTCATGGATTAATTTATAACCGTAACGTATTGATAATTTAGATATTACATTTGTTTTTAGAATCAATTTCATTATGAATAATAAACAGTTGTCTATCAAAATTATGATTTCAAACCTTGATATTATATTTTGTTAAAATGACTCTCTGATTGTAAGAAATGGTATCAACGAAGCCTCTATCCAAGCCTCATATATGGTCGTTACTGTAGACATCTCTTCTCATGTATTTATTATTGTTTGACAGAATGGCCTCCAAGCGAGCAGAAACTTTTTATTTTTAGATAATAAAAGTGAATATTTTTTATCTTTAATCTAATTACGAAAAAAAAATTGTGGAAGCTTTAAATTAAGAGACTACCTCCAGGACACTTTAAATTACTAGAAAAATCTATTTTGATATTGAAGAAGGGATATTTAGGGTCTATTATGCCAATTTTTCCAGATATTGTTGATTTGGTAATGCTTTAGCGGTAGTCAGTGAGTTTTAACTATGAGCCAACAGATGGCGCCACGATCACAGTACTTTTCATACGCGAGATACAACTAGTGACAAATAAGAAAACTTATATTTTTTTAATTCACTTACAGGCTTGGATAGAGGCTTTTTGAGGCAGATATTTATTTGTATTTTATACTTATTGTAATTATGACAAATTGATAATTTAATACATGTAATATATGTTACAGGATTTATATATTCTTGATATACTTGAAAAAGTATTGCTTTTTCAACTGCTTCGCTTCATGCAATTACTTCTATGTGAAGTTACATGCTGTAAATATATGTTCCAGGATGATAATACATCCGTGATATACTTGAAAAAGTATTCCTTTTTCAACTGATTCGCTTCATGCAATTACTTCTATGTGAAGTTCCATGCTGTAAATATATGTTCCAGGATGATAATACATCCGTGATATATACCTTTTTAATGTTTATATTTTATCTGCCTCCTGCCATGCGATGCGATTATTTCTACATATTATATGGGATATTCCATGCTGTATAATATAGTATTATGTTGATGAATACATCCGTGATATATTTCTTTTTAATGTTTATATTTTATCTGCCTCCTGCCATGCAATTATTTCTACAAATATGGGATATTCCATTGTATATACGTTCCAGGATGAATACATCTGTGATATATGTATAAAAACAATATACTTCACTTCATGCGATTATTTATACCTATTTATACCTAAATATGATATTACATGTTGTTAATATTTGTCGTTACTCCCGCAACCCTTAGTGTCTAAGATCTAAGTATTAATTCAACTACCTACGGTAAGTCTCTAGAAATTATTTTTTTTGTTTTTAAAAGTTTTTATCCAGTCTATCAACAAAAAGCACTTCTTCCTCCGGGGTCGATTACACAATTTACATCATACCCTCTCATCATTTGAACACTGGTTATTACTCCGACTAGAAATATTTAATCAACATAATTACATGAGCTCTATGTATAAAGGATGAATTGTCTTAGCAGAAACACTTCTCGCTATACCTATATTAGCTGTATGTACGGAGAATGACCCCTTGGTAGCAGAAACGATATATGTACTGAGCATGACTCTTTGGTAGCCAACCGAGCGAAATTCTCTTAGCAGAAACACTTCTCATTATACCTATATATATGTATGTACGGAGAATGACTCCTTGGTCTCTAGAAATTATCAAATATATTGTATTCAACTGAATATAAGCCATAAATCGATCAACACTATAACTATTTTGAACAAGGTTTATTCTAGATCTTGCAGCACATATGGATGTTGAGTTGACAGGTGATATCTGTGATATATTTAAAAAATATATTTATACTTAATCTCTATCGCTTCTTATGATTATTTCGGCATGTTTAATGTTTTAAAGATTTTATTTTCACTGGGTACATCACCTCCAAGAGGAGTAGGATATTCCGGCGGAACCCAGCTTGGGCTAAAGAATGATTATATACATAGGATAATAAGTAAGCAAAATTAAAGACAAGATAGAAGAAAACCTCTTACTGTGAGAGAGACTTCATAATTGTTTGTACCGTACTATTGGCGAATTCTATGTTACAGAAATTTAACGTGAAAAATGAGCTTCATATCACCACTTGGTGTCATATAATTATTGGAGAGATTGGGTCAAAACTTGTTTGGACCGCACCATTGGAGAAATCAATGTTAAACTGAAAAGATGTGAAAAAATAGCTTCGAATCACATAATGCTGTTGAATTATGTGTGAGAAGGTCTACTTTTTCGGGTAGAGAGGTTAGCAGAGGATTATTGGTGTACATAGAATTTCACAATTTACAGAATGTGAAAATATCATTTTGTTTTATTGCTATATATATATGTTCCCGGAATATTATGGGAAGCCGTTGGTATATTTATTCCTGAATTGTGGATATCAGAAATTAATTTTAGATATCCACAATTCTATTTTAGATATCCAAAATTGAATTATAGATATCTGTAATTGCCCGTGACATTTCCAAAATTAAAAATGACATATCCATAATAAACATCTTTTAAAGATATCCAAAATTGATTTTTAGATATCAACAATACAATAACAGATATCCAAAATTCAATTTCAGATATCCAAAATTCGAATTTCAGATATCAAGAATTGAATTGTTGATATCTGAAATTCGGATTTTGGATATCTGAAATTGAATTTTGGATATCTGATTTAAAACTTTCTATACCTAAAATTGTGTGTGGAGGAATTAATTCTATGCTTAAAATATCCAAAGTTCAAGTTTGTTATTATTTTTTTTATACCAATAATTAATTTATGGCTATCTAAAATTGAATGCTTAATACCAGAATTGAAAATTGAATTCTTGATATCTGAAATTGAATTCTTGATATCCAAAATTGAATTGTGGATATCTGGAATTCAATTTTGGATATCCAAAATTCGAATTTCAGATATCTAGAATTGAATTCTTGATATCCATAAATCAATTCTTGATATCCATAATTCAATTCTTGATATCCATGAATCAATTCTGGATATCTGAAATTCGAATTTTGGATATCTGAAATTGAATTTTGGATATCTGATTTAAAACTTTCTATACCTAAAATTGTGTGTGGAGGAATTAATTCTATGCTTAAAATATCCAAAGTTCAAGTTTGTTATTATTTTTTTTATACCAATAATTAATTTATGGCTATCTAAAATTGAATGCTTAATACCAGAATTGAAAATTGAATTCTTGATATCTGAAATTGAATTCTTGATATCCAAAATTGAATTGTGGATATCTGGAATTCAATTTTGGATATCCAAAATTCGAATTTCAGATATCTAGAATTGAATTTCAGATATCTAGAATTGAATTCTTGATATCCATAAATCAATTCTTGATATCCATGAATCAATTCTGGATATCCAAAACTCGAATTTCAGATATCAACAATTCAATTCTTGATATCCATGAATCAATTCTTGATATCCATAAATCAATTCTGGATATCCAAAATTCGAATTTCAGATATCAACAATTCAATTCTTGATATCCATAAATCAATTCTTGATATCCATGAATCAATTCTTGATATCCATAAATCAATTGCGGATATCCAGAATTGAATTGTTGATATCCAAAATTCGAATTTCAGATATCACCAATTCAATTCTGGATATCCATAAATCAATTCTGGATATCCATAAATCAAATATGGATATCAAAAATTTGAATTTCAGATATCAACAATTCAATTCCTGATATCCATAAATCAATTCTGGATATATATTCCCCTCTCCCAATTCTGGTTATCCCAAATTCGAATTCGAAAAAAGTATATCCATAATTCACATTCAGATATTGAATTATTGATATACTTAATTCAACTGGTATTAATCTATGTCAAATGTATGTCCATAATTCGAAAATAAGGTGATAGAATGTACACAAATGAAATTCGGCATATCCAGAATGCGAATTTTGGATATATGAATTTTTTTGGCAAATATCAGAAGTTAACTTTAGATATAAACATTTCACAACCGAAAATCAAATGTTTGCCAATAAATAAATTGTGGATATGTGACAGAGAATTGTGGATATGTGAAACTCGAATTATGGATATCTAGAATTGAATTGTGGATATGTGAAATTCGAATTTTGGATATCCAGAATTGAATTTTGGATATCCAGAATTCAAATTTTGGATATCCAGAATTGAATTTTGGATATCAAGAATTGAATTGTGGATATGTGGAATGTAATTTTGGATATGTAAAATTGGGTAAAATTAAATATATCCAGAATTGAATTTTGGATATCCA
Organism: Sthenelais limicola; assembly: GCA_942159475.1. Taxonomy (NCBI): domain Eukaryota; kingdom Metazoa; phylum Annelida; class Polychaeta; order Phyllodocida; family Sigalionidae; genus Sthenelais; species Sthenelais limicola. The sequence continues at coordinate 115,294,717 of OW804096.1, forward strand.
GATTTGAATTTTGGATATCCAGAATTGAATTTTGGATATCCAGAATTGAGTTTTGGATATCTAGAATTGAATTGTGGATATCCACAATTAATTTTGGATATCCAGAATTGAATTGTGGATATCCAAAATTCAATTCTGGATATCCAAAATTAATTGTGGATATCTGAATTGTTTTTGTGGATATCCATAAAAACAATTCAGATATCCACAATTCCGGAATAAATATACCAATGGCTTCCCATAGAATATTGCTTCCGTGATAAATATCAAACAGAAATACCTGGTTTCCATGATTCAGTGCTCAATGTTTGTATTTTGATTGTCTAAATTGTCAAAATATTGATATTAATTACCATTTACTCCCGAAACCTTTAGTGTTGCTGATAGAAATCTAAATCTTAAATCTTAAAAAATCTCAATTTTACCCCTCGGTAAGTACCTAAAAATTATAAATTCTTAATGAACTAATGGGTAAGCTTATCGAGCAGAGACCTTTAAAATCAATGATTTTTCATGATTTTTCATGATTTTGTGACGGCACACGACATTTCTTTCCCATAGTACTGTTTGTATATGAGAGTTCCCTGAAATTAATATATTGTATTTATAGTATTTAAAATTAATATATTGTGAAGTTTTAGACACAAGTCCATACTGGAAAAAAACATTAGTGCCTGGTAAAATGTTATCAATTTTTAAATCGAATGGTTTTCTACTCTATTTATATTTACATTTGTGTAACTTTGTTGGGCTCTGCACAGACGTTAGGCAGAAAATATATCCTTCTTTCCAGGCTCAATTTGTGATGAATTTTTATACTTAAACTGTCATTGTTCATTTTATATTAATTTCGCAGTCTATTCCTACACAAATTATATGATATGGTGCTAAATAAAATGAAAATATTAACTTAACTTGCATTTAATGTTCTTATTCACACTGCGTGACGGCACACGACATGCTATTTTTAGCATTTTTGTCATATTTGGGATCTATTTTTCGACCCCCCTGTAAAAAAATTACTAATAATCAGAATGGTTCCATACTTGGTAGTTCAAAGCACATATATATAAGGTTGATAAAAAATAAAAAATCAACTGATTAATGTAAAAATTATTTTTGGGTACCCAGGGGGGGTCTAGGGGGCCAAATGTTGTCAAATTGGTGGAAATGGTCACATCAACAATTTGAATTGTTGATATCCACAATTCAATTGATATACACAATTCAATACTTGATATACACAATTCCAGAATTTTGGATATAATGACCGATTTTCATGACTGATAAGCATTTGCGTTTTTGAGCCATAACATAAATTTTATGACACTTGTCAAAATCTGTCATGGGAACCCTAGTTTGGGGGCTCTATGTTCAGAAATGAGGAAGTTATAGTGTTTTTTATTTAATATTCATACATTTAAATGAAATTATTACTTCAAGCTGTAATGATTAAAAATAGTAATATTTTGTCCATCTGTTCCTTAATTTTAGCTTTCCTTATGACTATTGAGCTTAAGTAATAGGCAATTGATTCTGATCATTGTCATGGTTATAAATTCAATACCGTATTTCAACGATAGAACGCCGGTTCCCAAATAGACGCCTGCCCCGAAAATGCCCTGGGTCATTTAACGTCATGAAATAAATAAACGCCGACTGAACGCCGAGTTTCACCACTTGAATAGGCTACCCCCCATCAAAGAGCATGATGCTTTGGATAATTGGAGTGTCAAAAATTTAGACACAATTGTAAATTAAAAAGCGCAAGAGTTTAGGATCATTTTACACTAAATATTGTTATCTTAATGTATCAAATGACTAAAGAAATCTTAAAATGTAGGCCGTTTTTTAAGGTTTTTTAAGGTAAAAAAGACAAAATACTCGCAAATATTTATTGCTAAGCTGCCACCTAGTGTGAATCATTCTAACGATTCTCAAACAGTGTAATTTTGCCATTTTCACACTGATAATAGATGGACCGGCTCGACAGATATCACTTCGAATCTGTCTACTGTCTAGTTGCCTTTTTCAAAAATGGAGTTTGTGACATTACCAAACAGTGACCTTCGCGTCTCCCAAGTGTGTATCGGATGCTGGCAATTCAATGGGAACCAACAAAGCGCAGATAAAACTTGGGCTGCCCAGCCTGAAGAGGTAAAGACTAAACTAAAGTCTAAAGTGTTTAGCCTTGTGTTTAGTTGTACTTGTAGCTGTATGTGTAGTCTGTAGACATAAATTATGGGCTTATGGCTATATGCTATTATTATATTATTATCATTAAACTATTATGGTATGTGGTAGGCCCTAATAATGGCTATATTTCGTTGATTGCCTAAACATCCACTAATCCGCCTCACTCCTTGCCAGCTGCAACATTAGCACCTCTGGACTTTGGCCTGAGTCGGAGCCTGAGGTACAAGTGCCTTCGGCACTTGGATTATAGAGGCAGTTTTTTTCTACTTCTTATAGGAATCCGACCATTTACTAAACTTTTTTGGGGAAAATATAGGAAATATTTTTATTGCCACTTTTTGGCAAAAGGAAATGATAGGGATATGGTAACTAGGCCTATTATATGATATGGCATATGCCAATTTGTTGCTGTTGTAGCGTTATTTTTTATTAAGGCCAAGAAAAAAAATAGGTGTGTTTCCGATTTACCCCCCCCCCCCCCTACCTAGAAAAACCTTCCCCTACCTAAAATTTTTATGACCATACCCAATTATTTTTAACCACATCTTACTTTTTAAATTCTTTTTGACAAAGAAAGCTTATAAAAGCAGGAAAACGGGTTTTCCTATCCCGGAACTGTCAAAAAGCACATTCCCCATGCTTAAAACAACTATTGTTATGAAATAGATATTTTTCCAGATGCTGGGAGGTCGTTTCCTAAAAAAAAAAAAAAAAAAAAAGTTACCACCCCCCCTACCTAGTTTTCAGCCAGATAAATCGGAAACACACCTATATTTTTTTTTGCCTAATCCTGTTTTGGGTTTGTATCCTAATGACATCTTAACAAATATTACATTTCAAATAATATTCATGAAAGAACAAAATGAAACTTGTGAAGTTCCCCTTTTAATTTGTCATGGTAGACAAATTCTTACGAAAAGAAATAATTATTGCTAAAACCTGCAAGTGCCTAGGTCGGGGGACAATTGATCTATTATTATTCATCTTTCAAACTTAGTGCCTGAGCATTTGTGACATACCAGTAAGTCTTCTTTTAAGCCTTTTTTAAAAAAAATAAAATAGGCCATGACAAATCACATTGAGGCTATCGCTATACTAGTTATGCAACAGTTTAATGATTGTTCGCTATCGTTCTTGATCGCTACTAGTTATGAAACGGGCACAGTACTATAAAATATATAAATATGATGTACCAGCTTATACAATGATCTTCTAAATCTTCGGTACCCTGTACGATAATCTTTATGTATTGTTTCCATTCCTAGGTTTCCAAAGCTATTGTTGATAAGGCAATCGAAGTTGGTGTTAATTTCTTTGACACAGCTGAGGTAAGAACGATTTATTTGATCATCACGATAAATAATGTGTACCGGTATTCTTAAAAGCCATTTTATGACGATTGGATTGATAATATAATATAAGCTCTGGTGTCGAAATAAAAGCCATACCGGATCCATCAATCATTTCAATAATTGCATTTTAATGTTAAGGGGTGTGCAATTATTATATTATTATACTTCTGACATAGTTTATCCTTATTTTCTTTATCTTTATGTCCCAGGGCTACTTGAATTCAGAAGCTGTGCTTGGGCGCATTCTAGAGGGACGAAGGAAAGATTTGATACTTGCCTCCAAATTCGGCACTCGTGTCCCAATTTATCAACCAGAGGACGTGGAAGTGTCCCTGACCAACACTCTACAACGATTGAAGACAGATTATCTTGATCTTTATCAAGTGAGTTTAAGATATTGAAGAACAATTGTTTCTTTTTATCGCAATTGAGTATGATATCTTTGGGGTGATGATATTGCACGTGTGGGAATTTTTTTTAAAGTAGGCCTACCGTTAAGATATAATGATAATATCCGTCCATTAATGATGTGGATTACTATAATGTCTATTTTGCGATCTATATATTTGACCTCTACATTGTAGGGAAAGTGATTTTGTCCAGAGGGTTCTGACATCATATGTAATGAGGTATAAAAGACCTTAGTCTTAGCCCATTTGTTCAACCCGCTGTTATTTAACAATGAGCATATCTTGCTTTGTCACTGTTATTAGGTTCATTGGCCCAGTTTTATTGACAATCCAAGGGGGATATTTGATGAGCTTAAGAGACAACAGGCTAAAGGCCGTATCAGGAGCTATGGTGTCTGTAACTTCGGACCTCACAATATGAAAGATGCCCTGGCCGCAGGCGCAAAGCTGACATCTAACCAGGTAATATTAAAGAACCTATAACATCTATTCCGTTATTGTATTCATTTGGATAAACACGCCCGCCCGTTTTTATTTGAAGAATATTCATTGTGCAACAGTTAACTTGGACCCATGGATTTTTTCCTCTTTAAGTGGCATTTTCTTCGTCTATTTTACTTTTTTGTCCATGAAGCTCCATTGAATGTGCTCGGACTAAAAAGGCACTATATAGATGTATCATAATAATGATTCAAACAAAAATATAGCCATTAATCAGTTCATGTTAATGAATGTAACATTTTTTTAGTGTAAATCCATACGTTTTTATGACATATATAATAGTCAAATGATGACTATATATGACCAGTGGTGATAGTCCATAAAATGTCCTTCCTTCTCCGTATTTCGCATTTGAATTAAGTCAGTGGAGGATGATTTCCTTGCAGCTATCCTACAGTATGTTGTGGCGCAGTATTGAATACGAAGTTCTCCCACTGTGTGATGAGAAGAACATCAGTGTCCTCCCCTACTCACCTCTTCAGCAGGGCCTCCTCTCCGGCAAATACCGCTCCCTGGATGATGTTCCTGAGGGACGTAGAAGGACAAGGCTTTTTAATGCCTCTAGGTATGTGTAGATTGGATTTAATTTACTGTCAGTTGTTCCTGGTTTTCTGTGTGGATGAAGCTTGGAATAGCGCTACTTGCTTGCTTTTGGCCCACAACAAATTTCGGGTCGCAGGATAGATTCTGCTATATTGGCAAAGTTTTTGCTGAGGTCCTATGAGGGACCTCAGCTTATATATAATGGCTTTTTTCCTGGTCCGTTAAACAACTTTTTTTCCGGCTCAGCTTTCTGTGCTTTTGGTACAATCGGAGTACTGAAAATATAGGTTCCTCTGAAGTTCTCATGTATTCTCGGCCAACCCCTAGAAAGTTGGCGAGAAAATATTTTAGAATTTTGAGAGACTTACCTGTTAAGTAGGAAGTTGAATTAAAGTTATGATTTTTTCGAGGCAACTCGAGGGGTTGCAGAGAATACATTTCCTCCCTGATCTCAACCCTGTATTCGTATATCATCTTTTCTAACCTATCGGTTATAGGTGAAGGTCTCACAATTCTGTCTGGACCCCACCAAAAAAATGTTTCCAGCTACTCGAAAGCCTGAAGTAATGTGACGCGTTCTCGTCAGTTCTCATGTATTCCCTACATCCCCTTGAGTTGCCTCAAAAATATCATAATTTTAATTCAACTTACTAATTAATAGGTAAGTCTCTCAAAGTTCTAAAATATTTCGTCGTATAGGAAAGAATAAATTGAATCTCTTGCATTCATAAACCCTAGGTTACATATATTTGTTTACCTCGAGTTCTATTTCTATTCAAGCACTTCACTATCTAAGCATGGCACGGGGGGAGCAGAAAACCTGATGTTCAAGACAATCGGTGACATAAGTTCTGTCTGTGAGAAGGCAGGTATTGCCATGCCAGCTGCAGCGTTGTCATGGCTTCTACAGCAGCCACGGGTCGCCTCAGTGATAGTCGGAGCCAGCTCCCCAGAACAAGTGGAAAAGAATGTCCAACTTGTGAAACTCCAACAGGTTAGATATTTGAAGTTACCAATTTTTAGTTTGTTACAATAGGAGACTTCGTATAGTCTGAAGTCAGTTACACTTGATCATTTTGCGCATGTGCGCTTCATTACAACTGCACCTTACTGCGGGCACAAATGCTCCCCTCCGCCTTCGTTTTTACTGATGTTAGCTGAGACAATGAAGGGTTACATTTGATTCTTGTCTGTTATCCATGAACGTATCCCTAATCCACCTTTGAATTAAGTAGAAAAATAAGGATAAGGAATTGTTCATAATTAACCACTGGCGGGGGGGGGGGGGGGAGGGAATTTATGAAAATTTCCTTAAAGTCTTGTGCAAAATTTCTTTCGACCTCCCTTGAAGGTTTGTGCAAAATGTCATGACCCCACCTACATCAAATTCTGTGTAAAAATAGATGCGCCCCTCCCCTCACCACCACACACTTTTAGAGTGCGCAAAAAAAGGTGCCCCCCTCCCTTCTGAGTCTGCAAAAAACACCCCTTCAGAGTCTGCACACAAAAAGGTGCCCCCCCCCCCCAACACACACACACACACTGAAAATTCTCCATCTCCTCCCCCGCCTTGGTTAAAAATGAACAGTCCCTAAGGATCCGAGGTGGTCAAGAGCACCTTAATGCATAGTCTCTCCACAGACTTACTGAATGCCTTTAACAATATGAGCCTACGTTAAATGAAGTAACTATCAATTAGTTCACCCGAAATTATTCTTACATCAGGCTTGATTCGTGGGACTAGAAAAGAATTGCTTGAGATAAAAACTATAGATTCTGTATTTTTCAACATTTTTTCCCCCTTCTCCAGGAGGTTATGAACCAACTGTCTGAGGTAACCAAGGACCTGAAAGAATTCGCCGGCCCTAATCCTGATATGTGGGCACCGACGTCCAGGATAAGTTAAACCTTACTCTCAACATCACACGACACCAGCAGTTGCGTCCACTGATGTTACCTGCGTCGTAACACTTATCTACTAGCAGCCCTTGAAGTGTACTGACACCCATCGAGAAAATCTGTTAGCGTGCATATCGATTTCATGTCGAAAGATAGTTCCAGTGCATGAACGATTCAAAATTGTTGATTCCGATTATGTATCTTATCAGCGATAAATTAAAATTGGATTATGTGTGCAATATTTATTTCAACAAAATATATTCTATGGATAATTTGTAGAAATCATTTTAGGATATTTGATTGTGCAATGTAATAATTGATAGGATCTTAGGATAGGGCCCAAACCAGTTTTTGAAGTAGCCTACTCTAGTCTTAATGAATTTGAGGAATGTGTTTTTCTCGTGTATGGCTAATTTCAGATTTGCGAAGAAATCGTATTCGAAAATTAAATTCATTATGTTTGGGCATAACTATTGTATTGATATCTCTGGTTTAGGCATAATGATTACAAGTACGTTACACATACTCTCAGACTCAGGTTTCTTGCATTTTATGACGTTTTGGTTGTGACTCCGAAAAAGGGTGCGAATTTATATCACTGGTTTTATTTAAAGAAAGTTGTCTCCTAGGTGTGGCTACTTTATATTTATTGAATAAGGATAACACATCTAAAAGTCTGTGTGTTACGGTTTTGTAATCAAATTTGATTAATATCGCCTTCACTATAGGAAACAGTGACAACAGCGTGACGCGCCTGGATGAAGTGGCCTGAGTGTGTTTGAAATGCTCTATAGTCTCTTAAATAGTTAAATCAAATAAAATGATTAATAAACCGTTGGTTGTGATTCAAAAGTATCAATTTATATTATAAATTGCCATGTGTATGACTGTCAGATTCATTTAGCGAGAAAGAACTGCATCCCGTCTCGTGGGACTGTCTCATGACCTACGGTATAACTTTCCAAAGTCGATGTTGATCTTGGCATACTGTCACCAGAGCGATTATATCACATATATCCGTTATCACCAAGGTAGGCCTATGTTATACCTACCGTATAGGCTATGCCTACAAAAGTTAAACAAGGGAGGTGGTTGATTCAATGTTGTCAGATGACTACACTCAGAATTATGAAAAATAAATGGACTTGTTAGTGAGTACGCAGAGTTGTATATCAACTGTGAGTACGGTAGGCTACGCATTAATTACACCATAGAAGTTTATTATATATAATGATCACTGTCCCATTTTACGGAGTCTGTAATTAAAGTTGATGTAGATTCTAAAACAGCGAACGACACGACATCTTGAATATTGATTTGACCTCTTGCTCGAGATCTTATCTTAGAAATCTGAGGGCGGTGGTGATTCACATTTACATGAAATTGGGGTATTGTAGTCATTTCTATGATTTCTTTCCCGGAAGATAGCAGCATGTAGCCTACCGGTATTATCATATGGCCCGATTGTAAATGACTGCCTCAATGTAACTTCAAAGTATCGATAATAAAGGATGGTAAAGATGATTAAAACGATCTACTCTCAAGTCTTGTATTTTAAGTACGCTAGACTAGGCCTACTGTAGGCCTGTCGCGAGGGAACACTCATAGACCTAAGTGTTCAAAACTGGCCTTACATAAATTGTTATAAAGTAGCATAGGCCTATATCTAAACGGCGATATTAATTTTAGGTCCATCTATTTATTCGTTCGTTTTCAGTGGAGTCGATGAACTATCTTTATTTCTTGATTGGCAGAATAATATTTAAGGTACAACTTGTGTACGGTAGGCCTACATGTACCTCCAACTTTGTTTTGTTGTTGAGATTCTATATAAAAGGAAAATAAGACTTTAAAAAAGTAGAAGACAGGATATGGTAAATAGTAGGGTAGGGTGGGGCAAGATGCCCATGTGGGGTAAAAGGCCCATGTGCTGTAACGGGTTCAAGGACAGTTTTGCTGTCACGTTTACCCTTTTAAGAGGGTGCTGCTGTTATACCTCGTGGTAACATACCCTAAAATTTTATTTCTTACATACATGTTACCTGTCCGATGGGTCAAGCCCAACTGATATTTATCTCGACTCTCCCGCGACCTACCGCTTTTTTTAAAAAAGCCGCCACCGGCTCCTCTCTAAAATTGGAACAGTCGTACCCGTTATCACGGTCTCACGTACAAAGTAGAAGAAAAGGGAATTGCTGCTGTCTCTGCCAACGAAATAAATCCTCATTCAGCTTTGTGTCAGGTGTGAGAACTACCGTATATTAGTAAGCAACGATATTAGCTAGTGATTACTGGAACAATATTGTCTATATTCAATGCTAGAGTCAGGTATAGCTCGATAGGTCCCGTCGGGAAGATTCGAATGGACGGCCATTGCCGCGAAATATATCAACAAGCGCCGAAAATGGTGTCTCCCAATGCCGCCGCTGGCGCCCCTGCATAGGCCGCTGCTCAGTCCCTACGCACTGAGCAGCGCTAGGGGTGGGGGTCGGGTGGAGGTCGGGTGCGTGGACGGGACCTCGTCGGCAACTGTTTTTCTTTATTTATACAAGCAACTAGCCTAAAACTCAGATCCCAACACAACCCAATCCAGCGGTATGCTTTCTGGATATTGATTGGGCGCCATCGCCGCCCAATCAGGGAGCACCTGCCTGCGTGCAGGGTGTCCCCCTAATATATAATGAGGGGTTGTGAACCCCTAACTTCACTTAAGATCGTACAATAAAGCTACGCTACAGCTCCTTTTCCTTGTGTTACACTACGTATAACATATTGGTAGAGAACCATCGATTCTGGTGCCTTTAAATGCACAATTTGAGGCAATCTAAACAGGAGCGCCTTAAAGCTGAGCAACGCCGCCTAGAACAAAGGAGAATAGTGGAAGAGAGAAATTCAAGCAGTAAACTTGCTAATTTTGTTGTGAATCATTTTGAGGATGAAGGTTTGGAGAACCACCGGGTAGGTAGGACCAAATATGGTTAATTTTGAATGTTATTCAAGCATATGTACATCGTATCTGGGTGATAATAGATGAAAAAAGAATGTGACCTTCCTCTCAATTGTCTATGTCCACTTGGGGTAAAAGGCCCATCTGGGCATGGGGCAAATGGCCCACATGGGCATATTGCCCCATCAGTGGGCATATTGCCCCATCAGGGGCCCGTTGCACCACCTTTTGGTGATATCATAGCGTTAAAATTATATTAAGGATACGTTAAGGATATATTAACAACACGATTGTTCTAGTGTTGCATGAGAGCTGTCCTATCCTTAACAAGAGGCGGGCATAATGGTGAAAGTGGTGCGTTGCAACTGGTAGAAACATACCCGTACATTGTGTCTTATTTTTACATTTTTGTACATAAGAAAATTATTTTAAATCATGAAATCTACTTATCATATGTATCCTCACCATTTCTGAGAAAAAATACGTTTGAAAATACTCCCTGACCCGCCCATTCTCATTCTCAAATTCTCGATACGCTAGTTGCTCTATTATCGCTCAGAAACGAGCAGACAACGGAAATCATTTAGCGCTACGATAAGGATATCCCATGCTCAAAGGCACGTCGTTAAAAGACCCCCATTTAAGGACACTAAACATGATTTAGGGACACGATATTGGAGTAAGGTGTTAAGGATATTTTAAGGACACAATTTTTACTTAACGATACCTCATGCAACGGGCCCCAGTGGGCATCTTGCCCCACCATGCAATGGGCATCTTGCCCCATTCTGCTATAGATCCAGCTCAACTCAGAGCATGGGGTAAAAAGCCCACCCCTGGGCAATTTGCCCCAGTCAGTGGGTGTTATATGCCCCAGGCCCGGGGCATAAAGCCCACTTTTAAAAAAATATGTTTTTGCATGTAGGCCTAACCACCCTAAAATCTAGATTGTGTCTTATTCAGACATGAACATTATTTGATGCAACAAATGCCTTAGATTTGTATATTTGGCATGTGGTTATGACCATTCCAGCAAATGTTATGGCATGTGCATCTTGCCCCACCCTACACTAGGCTAGAAGATGAGTGGAATTGTTATTATTAAATCAAAAACTACATAAATCATAATTATTAGGATACTAAAATGATTCGCATTTACTACCGGTACTATTCCCAAGGGCATATTTTTTTTAGAAAGAATCTCTTTATTCAGAATGTGATAAAAGAACACATCTTTCGAATGATTTTCGTTTGTGCCCTTCTCGTCGTGCATAGATTACATAGAGTGCAATTTAATACTTTATATAGGCTAATACAATAAGTTTCCAAGGGTGTTCATGTAGGCCTACCAAGTTAACAGCATGAATTCATTATTAGAATTACAGTTCAAGTTGTATATAGGCTATATTACACCAGGTGAGAATAACGAAGAGATGAAATGGGTGAGTGGAATGAAACTTTTCAGACTTTACAGACTAATAGTTGTAACATCTTTTCTTTTACCGTAGTGAGTAAAAAATGGTTGCTATATTTAATATTAATTTTTATGATAGATTAGGGGTGTAAAAGAAAGAACATTGATTATAACTGGAAGCCAATAATGGCCGAAAATCTATTTGATACATAGCCTATACTCCCTATACTATATGCAGGAACTGCTTCTACTCAAGAACTGATGAAGCATTCCGTCCATATCGTAATGAATTATGCGTATCTTACACACCAGCTGGCGCCACGTTAGGCCATCTCATTGACCCGGAAGTGCTAGTTTTCTCCCTGATAAGAGGTCAACCCTGCGATGAGTGCGGTCTGTGCAGTGTGTTAGGATTCGTGTTAGCAAACCATGGGAAAACATCAGTTCGGAGTTTAGAACGAGCTAGGAAATATACTACCGGACGGATTATAACACACAGGTAAGTACCTGTCCGTAGCACTGTACTTCAGTAGATTTTGCATTGGTTTTAAGGAGGGTTGTGTAGGATCTGATGGAGGGTTGCGCCGGGACGAACTGGCCAGTCAGTCGGCAGTGGCTTGATGGGCTTGGACTGAGTGCAGTGAGATGCTAATAGTAATACTCTCACTGACTTTCTCTCTCTGTGTGTGGGGCTGTGGAAGGAGGGCAGCCTGGAGGAACCTTGTCTTCTCACAAGAGATGTTAGTTGGGACAGGGAAGTCACTTTCTTGACTCCATATGGTTTTTCTGGGATAGATGATATTGTTTGTTTAGGCTTACACAGGCTCGTCTAAAGTAAACTGAAAACCGGACCGTATAGACTAGTAATACTAATAGTAGTCCCATCGGTAGTGTAGATAGATACTGCAGTCTTAGTAAATTCGTTGTTTTAATCATTTAAACTGTATGTTTACCCAGCCTCAGGTGTTGCCTCACCAGTGGCAGTGTTGCTTTGCTACTGTATTATTACACCATCTTTAAGTGAAATATAGAGATCCTATATCGAGCTACAGGGATAGAGTATAAGCTCGAGAGGAGTGGTGCACTCAAGGTTGACTCATTTGACACAGCTGTTTTATACTGACCTAAGTTCCTGACTCTGGACCTGTTCCTGCTTCTAAGTTCAGGCGGCGAAGTACAGCTTGTGATAATACTGTCAGTTCCAGGCTCAGCTAGAGCTAGGGTGATATACTATGAATCAAATTTCACTGTATTCTATAGTTCATGCTTAAATTAGAGGTTCCTACTAAAATATATTATATCTAATTATATCAATGATTGTTCCAATCTTTCTGATAGACCTTAGAGTAAAATAATTTTATTCTAAGAATAGATTAATTCCATGACGATGCTTTTTTAAAAAGCAGGTTTCTCTCTAAGGCTTGACTGAGCTACCATTGAATGGTTCGTATACACGTGTGTCCTGGAGCAAAATATTCCGACCAATCAGTGTCCAATGGGTATCTTGTCTTCTTGATAATCTAAAGCAAGGTCTACAAGAGGAAGGAACGTTTCTATTGATTGATTGATTGACATTTCTTTTCATTTTGGTCTGAATTGTTTTGTACAGAACTGTGCGGGATGATATCCTGCAGGGTTTCCATTCTCTTCCCATCTGCGTTATTATCGTAGATAATTATATCAGGACCATACACAAAGGTTGCATGACTCTGATTATAATTATATGCAATGCAATATTACTCATAGGCAATGCAATGTTATTGCACTGACCTTTGGCTACCTTTCATATAGACCCCAGAGTAAAACATGAATATAGACTAAAATAAAAAATATGAGTGTTGATTTTGGAACTAACAACTTATTCGATTTCATTCACGATGACTGTTATTCCCTCACTCTCTTAGGTTGGTGAAATCCATCACATGATGTAGGTTACACTCAAATGGCTTATTAAACTGCTCACTTGTAAGCCTTTGAAAGAATATAAACACTTTTTTTTATCAGCATCCATGGACCGTTGGGCTGTTGGGTAAGACATGACTTGTAGTCTCAATCTGTCATGGAAAAGGAGGCAACTCTCAGGCGGGGGTTCACTTGTATATCAAACTGTGTGTGAACTCGGACTGGAACATTTTTTGCCTTTCTCTCTCTTTTGTTCATGTGTCCTCGTGTGGATGAAAACTGATCTCCATTTCTACCGCCTGAGTGTCCCCGAACTTGGGAGCAACATCCCCACCGGATGTTGGTTGGACTGTGAGGGGCCGTGCGAAACCACTCCTCAGAAGGGATCCCTGGCATTGGGATGGGATGGTTTGATCACGAGTTTCCTACGGAGGATGGTACGATTGGGGCTTTCAAGTTGGCAGCCAACTAATGCTATGGTCATACATGTCGTCTATGGAGACCGTTTGCTCCCCTTTATTTCCGTTTTGCCATCATTAATGATATCACTAGTATTTGAAACTCCCCACACTTTTTTATTTTCACTTCAGTTCATGTTCAAGACTTGACTGAGTTTCTCACCCCAGCTCTGATGGGTATACATGTACCTACTTTCTCACCCCTACTTTCTCTCCCTCCCACCCACCCACCTAGCTCCAGCTCCCCACCAATTCTTCCTTATTTTTCCACTTTTGCACTCTCTCAACAGACTTGATTTGTTTATGTGATATTTCCCCCTCTCAGTGGGCCATGGGCGTTGGCTTGACACCCACATCATATGAACATGTCACAAAATGAGATCATATCATATTCATCATTATAGGAAAAAACCCTCATATTGTTGCCTTCATACTCATATACGGCAACTAGAAAACTGCATCCCACTTGTGTAGGCATGTCACAGAAAAGCATGTAAATAAAGCTCATGAATAAACCCTGGCAAAGAAGTGTATCTGGTGACGAATATTTTCCATAACCTCGATCAAAAGATAAAATGTTAAAGATTTTCAAAACGTTCTGTGGCTGTTCTTCTGCGAAAATCTTTCTGTCTTCGACTTGTCACCAACAACGTACGGTTCGTCACCACAACACGATCTTCCCAATGGGGATGTCATTTACTCAATCAACAACACTAAGATTTGAATAAATTGAATCAAGATTACCACCACAACCGATGGACACGGTGAATGGCACAAGTTCATTGAATGGGCTGTGAAGATGACACAGGGTAGTGTTAATTCTGTTTGTCTATTGGTGGGTGTGATAGTGTGATGAGTTGAGGGGACGAGAGAAGGGGGTGTTAAAGAAGGAGGGAGAGCCTCAGTTTGTGTACCCTTGTGATTAGATCCCGGTGTGACGTGTGTGGCTAGCCCCTTTCAGACCTCTGTCACCACAATCTCAAGACTATCCTCATCACCCCTCCCTTCCCGTCACCCCCCCCCCCCTCCCCATTAACTCCACTCAAGTACTACTGTCCCTGCTCTCTTCATGTACTTTAGGGGCGGTCACTTGGATAGAGTTAGATATGATATAATATCCTCTCCTGACATCCTTCTGTATCATGTTTCGGGATCACTCGCATCGCTCTTGATAACATTTGCGATAGGAACTGAAAGAATTATTACTAGTGAGCCGAGAGTAATCATATCTACTGTTCCCCATCTCTTGTTGGGTGTAATAGTTACCCGTTCCACTCATATGCGAACAAATTTACATAAGAGGTGGAGGGGGTGGGGGGAGGAGATAAGATATCATTGTATTTATTATCATACCGGTTCTCATCTGTTTCCCAGATTCATCGTTGGAAACTCCAATGATAAATGAGTCAACCGTTTAGAGCTTTACTTTTGAGGCTTACTATTCCAAGCCATTATTCTGAATATCTTTTGTTGTGAAAGAAAATCATTCAAATTAATCCTCCAAATTCGCACATCGATAGTTCTATCAAAGTTGTGATCCAGCAGAACTTCCAGAAGTCTTGTTTGAGTTAATACTTAGGGGAAGAGGAAGAGGCGAGGCCTGAGAATGTAAACAGGAGTTATTCCGCTGTTTATTTATAGCGGTAGCCGGACAGCAATGGTCTGAGTGACTAAACCGAGGATCCACAAGATCGGCCAGGAATCCCTGCTTATCAGTTAGTGGTATCAGCACTGGTCAGTGTGATATAACACAGAGATAAAAGATGTAGGCAGGGATGCAGTGACCAGAGTACCTGATGCTGGCACAAGGTCGGAAACATCAGTCAGATTAACAGCTGGCCTACCTGGACATGTTGTAGTTAATTTGGTTTGCAACATGCATCTGTCTTGGTTTAAACATCTCTCTTCTCTCTCTGACGTCCACTTCTTGCAACACATGGCTGCGAGGAACTTAATCCCAGATGAAGATTACATTTCAATTCTTGGCTGAGCTGTATAATCAAGCTTATAGTTCGGAGCCAAATTTAACCTCAGTGTTTATCTCCCTCCCGTTTTTTCCCTCTACCCATATACTTAGGTCACTTTACATAGTATAGAGGGTGTTCTATGATATCATGCATCTACTTGTCCTATTAGAAATGTCGATACACCGTATATAGAAAGCGTTCTGCATGAACTCGTAAATTATCATTAATCATGCCCACATGCTGAATAAATAATCATTTAGATGATTTCCATAGAAATCATTTGTTGTACCGCCATATGCCGTGTGATATATATCTTCCCCCTTACAGCGGGGAGAACCCATGAATATGAGTAATGGGAAGCATACGTCTTATTATTTGCCTTTCTTTTGACTGATGAATCCCAGACCTAAGAGCAGGTAATGTTTGGGCCTGTCACTCCCAGACTTGACCGATCTCTCTCCCCCTTCTCTCCTCCTGAAACTCGTCTCCTGAAACTCGTCTCCTGTCTGGCCCAGTATAAATGGGTTAAGGACTTCTTCTATTGTGGCTACCAATTACCAAAAGGCAAGCGAGTATAAGCCTCTTGCTTTTAGCCAAATGGAACTTTGTCGATAGCTGCTCGTGTGAGGGGTAATAACAACAGCTTGCGTGCTGCATGTATTTTAAGGAATTTGTGAGCCTGGTTTATGTTCTCCCCTATCTTAATGGGAACGTCCAGAGGGTTATTGACTGATTTTATTTACTACAAATTACATGTACATGTATAACATTTATGTAGTTAGCAATACCCTTTAATAGTCATTGGAATTAAAATTTAGTGAGCTAATCAATTAGTCCGAGGCGTAAGTACTTAGAGGGAGGGATACATGGTCACACTGTGTATTGGTTTTGTCCATTAAAAGTGACATTGGTTTGTGCAGTACTTGAAAAAAACCAATATGGAATAATTATAGTAAACTTAGCTATAAAAACAACCTTAGCTACAGGCAGAGTGTCTTAAAATTTAGTGGTGACTTACACCATTAAGCTATACGTGAATATTTATTACAAGCTCCTCCTGAAAAAGGTCAAATGAATAAATATTTAATCACTACCATCATCGAGGAGCACTTGGGAATATTAACGAGGAAACTTCTCATTTTTGACCACGTAGCCTTAGTCGAGTCAGCAATCCCGTTTCCGCAATGCATGTTGTTTTTGAGGTATTTATTGTTCATGCGCCCCTGCCCTGTGCAAATTGTATAGGTTCCTGTTCTGCATCGAGGAATGGTTTGGTGTTCTAAATAAATGTAGTGTTGGTTGTATTTGTGGCACCAAGATACCCCCCCCCCTCCCCCCCCCCATCAACCTCTGGATTACCATATCACATTTTCATTGCTTAACTAGATGAGGGGGGGGGGGGGGAGGCTAGTTTAAGTGTGGAGGTGGGTTGAGGGACTGGAGTAGGAGTGTAGTGACAGGTTGAGTAAGATATTTGTCTTTTGATCTGTAGACTGTGTAGACTGATTTCCTGTGTTTACATCTAGTGTTGCACCCTGCTTTAATTACATAACTTATCTGATGATCTCCTTAGATCTCCTCATTCTTTAGATCTATTACGTTTCTCACTGCGTTGCCTTGTCTTACTCACTTGATAGGATATACTTTCATTCATTCATTAAAGTTTTTCTATTAAATTTATTCTAAGATTAGTTATATGACTTCAGCCTGCCCTAGCCTCCTGATAGTGATCGATATCATAGTATACGTGGTAGTTTTGCGTTGTCTTGTACTCGGTTCTCTCCATCAATGTTCATCTGTATGGCCATTCTGAGCTGTCATATATTACAAAGTAAGGAAAATTACCTCATCAAAATATCGAAAAGAACACATTTACGTGGATATTTACCATATAACTGAAGTATAAAATTCGGATTTTTTTTTCTTCTATATTTGTTAGCATTCATCTTAAAGAAAGTATTGAATCAAATAGAGGAAAGTCACTAGTGCTTTATCTCCTTGCAATCCAGTCTGATCCCTTTAGAGATCTCTAGTATTATTCAAGTGCGTCTGAATGTATTCGTATTAAATATGACAGGATATTGACATAAAAAGTACCTACTTGATGTCACGGGTCAAGGATTCTAAGTGGACCCTTATCCCTTCACGCAGCGTGATAAGCAGTCTTCTCAACGTCATATTATTTACCAGATACCTTTAATCCTGTTACAAGTTGCGTTCTAATGCTGTCAAGTCATAGATAGGACCTGGATTTGCACTTACAATTGCTAGTTTGTTACACCGTCATATGATATCGTTGGCATAATACTCCCTAACCAAAAGCCTGCTTGTTTTTATTCTCTGTTTAATATACCCAGGTAATAGGTTTTGATAATAGTATTCTATTGAATGGCACGCCCTGTTTGAAAAATACAACCAGCCGTGGAAATATGCTCAAATTTGTGGTTTTGATGATAGATGACACCTGCCTCTTGACATTCTTCTGTGGTGATTATATTGTGATAAGAGTTCTTAATACAGGTGATTTCACCCTGATTACCGAGAAACCTACACCCTTCACCCAGACATTTCCATTTCTAAACCAGGCCCATCCTCCAGCACACAAAATGGCGTTCTGTACACAGATTTGCCTATTTAGGTATTCCCGGCGCTTGCGTTTACCTTACCTGACTTCAATGTTGTAGAATCTGGAAATGACCCAAAAGAATTCAATTCTTTACAGTACCATGCATCCATCCATGTATAGAAGGCTAAAGTCTGTACAGGGAAAACACATCTCAATGGACCAGTCATGGTCTTGTTTATTTTTCTTAAACTAACTCGACACCGCTTGGCTCTTGTCTGTTGCACAGGGAGGGTGTACTCCCAGTGCTCTCTTTCTCTCTCTACTCAACTCTTTCCAAGTTTCAGGCGGAGTGTAGAAAATCCTTTTGGCTCGAGAGAGGGGAGACTCCGAGAGGGAGAGAGAACTGGAGCTCACGTCCTCGTTGGGTAAGAGAAAGAAGATCTGTCCCCTACTATATAGTTCTCCTTGCGAGGTCTGAAGTTCTTGTTTGTAAAGATGCATTAGGGATTGGAGAAGAGGCATTGAAGGCTCTCGTACAGTGGAACCCCGTTTGCCTTGCTGTTGTGGAAGCACATTGGTGAGATACACTCACACATGTACAAATATTGTTGGATTCACAGTGGGGTGAATATTTAGCCTGACGACACAATCATGCATCAGATGTTGGGGTGGTATGGAAGGCGACACTAGCGACGTGGGGAACACAGTGAGACGAGGGAGAAGAGAGTTGGGAGTATGGAGCCAAGTGGGGCCTGACTTAGGCCAATTCAACCAAGAGGTTACCCAAAGTACATCACATTTTGAGAGCAAGTACACAAAGAGAGCCTCCCCTGATCCTATATCTCTCCCCATTTCAAATCATTCGTTGCCAGGGGATCTTGAGGTGATAAATACGTTTGGTACCTTCCTTGTTGACATCGGATTTGGCCTGATCCAGGAGCAAAGTGAAGCCTTAACTTCTAACAGTTAGTAACACTGAAGACATTGGATGGATTATACCTCCGGCCATGAAAAGTCCGGGTATAAGGCATATATTTATGTATTAACCAGATCCTCTACAGTTGGTACATAAGGCCATAGGTAGGGTATGCTATTACGAGCCTTTAGGTCTTGGATGATTGTGCTGGCTACTGTAGAGCAAACACGAGACTTAACTGGAAATATCCCAGATGCACCACTGAATACAGTACACCACACCACGAGCAGATCCTATTGATGTTATGTTGCATGAATGATCATTTTGTTTGGGTGATAAATATACCTGAGAAGTTATAAATAAATGTTTGGCGGCATAAAGAGATCGATTCTGTTGTATTATCACAGCTCGGGTATGTGGGAAATTAGCAAATTCTCCTTGGTGATTTGAGGGATATTCAACAATTCAAAGGATTTCCCTGGATTAACATAGCACCACACAGTCCATTGTCTCGTACTACATCATGATGTCACAAACGTACGGATCAACTAAAAACTTCCCACTTTTCAAAGAGGTGAGTCTATACTACACCTGAAGGAGTCGACAGGTGGTTTCAGTTACTTGTCAGACCTCGTGGAAGATATATCGTGGTTCAAATTGGCTCGAACGTTTTGAAGCGCCTATATTTATGGTTAATTTGCTAATATATGGCACCAGCCGAGTTTTAGTTGAACCTTGCCCCTAGAAATAGCGCCTAAATATGAATAAGCACCCTGAAAAATCGTTCTATTTAGTTATGACATTTGTCTGTCTTGCTTACCTCAGTGGAATATATGGATATACGAGTAATAATGGGAGTGTTATATCTTCCATATATCTAAGATAGCCCAGGGTTTTTAAAAACCTGTGTCCGATCGCCTAGGACAACTAAAAATTGTCTTTGGGCGAGTAACATTTTATGTTAGTCGTCCGATTGGACGAGTGCAAATCTCCGCTCTATAATTCTGCAAATGAGTTTGGGCAAGTGAAAAATAATATCGGACAAGTAAATCATAGTTTGTTGGGCAAGTGTAGTTGGTAGATTCGTTTTCGACCCCTGTAACATGAATATCATAATCATACATACATGGATCAGGATGAGTATCTGTGAGGGGACATCGCTGGTGCTGTATATTTACCAGGGCAATCAACGTCACGTCTATATTTATAAATTGATATAATAGCACAATTACCTGGTTATGTAGGAGTCCATTAGTTCCTTCACAAGCAAAAATATAATTAACAGCGAAGTGTCGCGTGCCGTATATTTGGACCAAGTAAATTACACCACTCGGAATGGAGGCACCTGTGGTCTTGTTTGCTTTATATCATCTACTCCCCCTCGATTTAGCCATAAATTAATGTTTTATTGAATACAATTAGCGTCCTTGTAATACGTTTCAAGATCGACCTGGCGAACAGGCTAACATTTTGTTTTGAATGTCAGAGGTGAGGGGATGAAAGCAATCGGCAGAGAGTAGCTGTGCATAGGTATGCAATATGGGGGGGGGGATAAGGTGAAACTGAGATATATACCCCATCATCACTGCCTTCTATAAATATCTCTTTTGACC
Organism: Sthenelais limicola; assembly: GCA_942159475.1. Lineage (NCBI taxonomy): Eukaryota > Metazoa > Annelida > Polychaeta > Phyllodocida > Sigalionidae > Sthenelais > Sthenelais limicola. Next base: position 115,315,401 of record OW804096.1, read on the forward strand.
CCCCTGGGGTGATGGTTTGAGTACAATGTGTCTCCTTACTTCAGACAGGCCCCGAGACAGGCACACACATGTAACGTGTATGGAATGAGCTGCTTACATTTAGACGGAATGAGAACTCCCCTCTTGTGCAGGGGCAGTATGTCAGTTGTTGCCCCTCCCCTCACCGTTATCTGCTAATGTCAACCACCAGGTGAATATCAAGACTGCTCACCTGTTGGGCTCCTCCCCCTCCAGTGCCAACTGCCAATTACAATAGTGACACCACGCTGTTCCCTTCTCTAGCATTGCAAGAAGTGCTGTGACTGTGATTGCCCCTTGTCTAACAGAATGCAAGAAAGGTCTGTAATTTTCTATACACTAGGATGAAACAGTAAACAGCTAGACGAAAGGAATACAGGGGACCTATAAATCGCATACATTATTTGCTACATCGTGCAATGATACCGTAGGTAATATGCTTGAAAGCTGTCAGTTGCGAAGGTCGTGTCTCTCCCATCTGACTTGCAAGTTCTGAATGGGATTATAAGGGGTCTTTTTTACTCCAAGCTTGTTAATATTGCGTTGGGTCATCCTGTGTCATCCTCACCCCTAGGCCACTGCTATGCTGTGAAATTGAAATGGGAAGTGTGTATGTTAACCCCATGCCCACGGTGTTATTTCGGAGCAGAATGGTGTAAAATCTTGGTCACCTGGATCCAAATTCGGCTACGACTGTGAAATAGGATATCTGATTACACAGGCAAAAATGCCGCCATATGAATGACCTGGAATGTGTTGAAATTGAACACACCTCTGTTTTGAGGGAAAAAGCTGGGTGTTTCCCCGTCGCATAAAACCGAGTATAACGTAAGCACCTACGAATAAGGGGAATGAGAGCACCTGGGGGATTCTGGTTTGTATGTAAGTTGTGTCTGTGTTAAGGTTAACAGGTGGTGGTAACATGAAAAGCCCCTTGTATGATATTTCTCACTCCAGATCAGTGGATGTATTCATTATTTGATGCCCTGCCAAGGTCTCTACCAGTTGGGGACGTTGCTAAAAGTCCATGGAACGCCTACGCTGTTCCTCCCCCATTTAGCTTGGTCATGGTAATTAGGGGAGAGATGTGACATCGCCAGGAAAAAGAACTTTGGGGAAGGGGCAGGAAAAAGAGCATCCAGGTATTCGATCGACGATGGGAATGTTTTAAACGCGGATTAGCCCAGAACGGTTCCAATATGAACCTCCCCATAGTTAGCCGGCTGTATCAACCTTCCCCAAGATATTACGACAGAGGCACCCAGCAGTTCGTCTAGCCAGACCTTTGTGTCACCTTGTATGAAAATATGATCCATACAACAAATGAAATGTAGTGACCTCGTTAACTATGAAGTTGTCATATATTTTGTCCACACAGCGCCTTTGGCCTATTGCCAACAGGGCATGCTATATATAATTACCTTGGATCTCCAAGTGATAAATCTTTATCAACATTTCTTGTGAGGCTCTTCCAACAAGCTGAGTCAGAGGAATCGGGTCTGTATACTGTCTAACAGACCTCTTTTCATTCTCATGTTTTGGCTATTTTGGCTTGGGCTCAAGGCAAACATTCTAGGCCTACTCGAAGGTCAGTCAGCATGCCCAGTAAATCCTGGACCTGGAACTCTTTTAAAAAGAACATAATTCGTCGTCTTGCCACCAATGCTTCAGTTCTCCCATTCTTCAAGCTGAGTGTGCTCGAAGGCTAGAACCAAATATTGATATTGATAGATTGGTCCATTCGGAGATTTTGAACAATGCTCAGCAATAGCAGCTACCGAATATTATATGCATGGTCCAAATTCCAATACCACTTGTATGTTTTGTGGTCAGACCATGCCACTGTACACTTTAAAATCGTGTATGGTATTATTACATTGAAACACTTTAAGTGTATGTGTGCGTCATTAGTATGAAATGATGATGGTTTCAGGCTGTTTACACATTAGTATCATTTATGTTTCTCTTATTAATCCTTATGTTTTGTGTCTGATGACATTTGGGATTGCTCCGAGGAGAGGCAGAGTGTGCCTACATCACTAAACAAATATGTACTTTGCCGGAAAACTGAACAATTACCTGTCCTCAGTGGAACAAAGGAACAATTGATTAAACAGCTTTAAGGCAAGGCAACACCTTATAATTGTCTTGTCTGCTTGGCTGTTTGCACAGTTCGTGTAAATGGACAGTTCGTGTAAATGGACATGGGTCTTAGCCACTCTGTTCTCGGATTAACACAGATGTCTAAATTCCATGCATTAAATGTAGCCTAACAGCATCACGCACAAAATGGCAACAGTCGGTATGTAAGAGGAATGCCCCGATCCCTTAATGTTCTCACGGGTGTGGGAGGTAGCGAATCGTGTAATATTTGTACACTTTATGACTTGCATAAAATTACTGAGAAGGGCAGAAGGTCTTGAGGTGACAGAGAAAGAACTAGGACGATGCGTGTCAGTGGGTGCAGAATGAAAGGCTTTTTTTTACAATGGCCGGGTTTTCTTGACTAAACTGTGCTCCTCTCTGTTCCTCTGATGTTGATGTAATATATGCTTGGATGTCCCCTCCCCAGTCGTTCTAGTTTCATTCTCACATTATCATGGAATTAGGTACCTGCAAGCAAAACCTCCTTTCTGAACACCACTTCACTCAAAGGCTCTGGAACTTCAGCATAAAAAAAATGCAGTAAATTCCAAAAGTGTACAACGAATAGCATAAGTGCCGTACGTTCATTGTCTCTTCAAATCCTCGCCCCTTCTGCAAGAATAAGAGGAATGTAAGGGGAGCTGACTAGAAAAAATATCCATTGCTGAAGGAACAATCACAGTTGAAAGTGGGTGGTGTGTTTTACTCTTGTAAACTTTGCGGTACTATGCCTTTCATTTCAAGAGGGACCTTAGTGTTTGCACTTTTGATTTGTTCAATATCATGTTCGGTGTTTAGAGGGTATGGCCTGAATCTAGACAACTAGACCGGAACGATGTATTGTGTGACTCAGCCTACAGCTATCATGCACTTTATTGGAACTACAAAATCGTTCTAACTGAAAGTTGACTCTTGTTATCTTGATATTCAATATAACAATTGACTCTTCGGTCAGTCAGCTGACCCAGTCAGCTTTCTATGTTAGAAGAAACACCAGTTAGCTGATGGTGTCCAGAGAGGTTTTGTCCCCCAGTAGACATCTCTCTACCTGAACCCTTGTTATAAGATTAATCACTTATGGGTCGTAGCAATTTAGTGAGGACAACCTGTATGATTATAGTGTAGAATTGCACTGAAAACATCACCCACCAGTCCTGCTTTATCTTTCTAAGAAATTGTAAGGCGAATACTAAATCAGTTTTCGTTGCATCTCTCCTGGCTGAGTGATTAATCAGATTTGGGTGATCCGTTTCATGAAGTTGGTGAGAAGTTGGGACGAATAATTGGGTGCGTGAGTCTGAATAATGGCTTCATTAAAACGCCTGTGGCTTGGACTCGGTGGCCAGTCTAATGATTGTAATGTGCCAGTTTTGAGGCCAGAGTTAACGGTCAAGGTAAAACGTGTGGGTATTTTTAACAGCTTCGGGACGTTGACTCACTGTAGCGTACTTTTACACTCGCTTTGTCAACTTAAGCACCGAGGGCTCTTCATCAACTGATGACACTTTTATGATTTTCTTCAACAGTGTTTTGCTGCTTGATCTTTGCCCGAGTTAAGTTCCAGTGCATACCTGGCCTTTTCTCCGCTCTTCTCAGTCGATGAACTTACTACTACCACACGCATACAAACTCAGCTAATCATGTTACTTTCTATCTGAGTTGCAATATCTTATGCTTATAACATACCAAGGGGTTTCATAATTGCTTGGCTTCTCATTTGTATAGTTATGATGTATACAAATGTGTGTCGTCGAACTATTACTAGCAATGCCAATGTGATGTATGTTTACAACAGCCATGTCTCTTGTAGAGAAATTAGTGGATGTTGTCCCTCACTTTCCCACTCCGCAGTCCTTTCAACTTTTGAAATTCTGAACTCGTATTCCCCTTTCTTAAATTTGTATTTTGTGACTCGTTTAACTAAGTTGTAGTTCCACTCCGCCTCTAAATATAAGGACATTTGTTTTTGTAATTATATTATATTTCTGTATGCGTGTATTTACCCTGTTGTGTATGTTTATTCATACAATGTGTATCATCTATGTCCTATCATCCGCATGGGAATCAATCCCTTGCTTTTTCCTACCCCATATAGCCCTATCAGATAAGATAAAACTACTCACATAATATATACATGTATACAGTATAGATGTATGGTCGAATCCTACCAAAGTGGTGCATTTTTGCCTTTTTCTTATCAATGTCGCGGATAACTGTATAAGGTCAGAGTGAAAGTGATTCCAGATATTTCATTTGTTTTCATAAATTAAATAATGGTATGAAAATTTATGAATACATTGAAGATTCTTTAGATGTCATTAAACTACTTGTTTTCAATACAAAACACAATAAAACGGTAGACAAAATATATTAAATGACTAATCTAAGGTTTAACAGCCACAAAACTGGTTGTTTCGTAGCATTACGCATACTATAGTGGGTTTTTTTCAGTGAAATCCTCATATCTTGGCCAATATTAGGATTTAGTAAATATCATTTTGAACATTAACGGTCGAGGCATTACACTATAGAATAGATAAGAAATAAAAACGAGTCAACATTTTCCAAAAGTGCACCACTCGTAGGATTCGACCATATATATATATTACCCCTCAGCTCATATCTTCCCTCATGCATAATCATGAACAAGACAAATGCCTCTCGTTTCTTTCTCCCTTTATGTAGCAAAAGCATACTTTTTACCCCTGCACTTTTGACGCTGACATACAACCTTTTATACTATTTTATCCTGAGGTTAGCTCGTGTTTTATAATGGCTCTCTGGTTTGTATTTAAATGATCGATGACTATAGCTCCTCAGCATAAACATATACACACAGCTAAATCAATGAGCCGGAAGCCTGAATGGGGAGCAAGATAATACAGGCCGACATCTGATAATTACACAAATTAGCCCAGTTTTTTCATTAGCCTCTCTTGCTAGCCGGACAGAGCTGAAGGCAGGCGGGATCAGAGAAGCTGGCTGAGGCTGTTGGTCTGCCTAAATAGTCGTGCTCGAGCCTGTTGTGTTACCTAGCTTCATGGGTCTGGTCTGGAGGCTAGGACTAGACAGGGGAACTCGTTATTTTCTAATATAAATGACAAGCCAAACTGTCCAATGGGGCTATAGCTTTGTATACATATCATTGTAATCGGCGGGATGAGCTCCTTTTGTTCGAAAGTGATTCTCATGGAAACCAGTGTTAAGTAGATTCAGGTATCATACAAGTGGCTCCTATAATACTACTGGGGAGTGTTATTACCAAGGTCTGTTCGTTGATAAAATTAAGTACAACCCCCTGCGTATAATATTTCTTACTTCAACCCCTATGTGCATCCATCCACATTCTTATATCACCATAGGTCACGCCGTACCTGTTCCGTAAATAAATTGATATTCTGCACTTTTTGAAGCGATTAATGACTCACACGAATTCACCCCAAAAATTTGAAGTAGTTGCTTTGTGAAAAAGCTACACACATGTGTAGTGCCTTTGTGAAAAAGCTACATATGGATGCAATGGCGGCTCGTTTAGAGTTGGTTTTTAAGTATTTCAAATCCTCAGGATTTGTTTGCTACTTGCTCCTGAAGATCAACGAGACAAAGGCTCTCCTAATTGATTGTTATAAGATTGCAAGTCTATGTGTAGTTAGTGGTGAGAAAAAGGAGTAGTCGACCATCCTGTAAAGAGAAATACGATGGCGACCTAGCAGCGGGATACAAGTTTTTGTAAGCTCAGGAACTGTTTGTTATGAAGAAAAAACCGCGGGAAAGACGGAATTGGAGGTGATTCTTATAGCTAAGCCCTGTGTACCTTCAACCCCCGCGACCCTAGGCTTCATTACATAAATATATACATCCCGCTCTTTCCTGACCGCCCCTTTCGTGGTATTTGTGTACTTAAAAAAAGGCTATAGTTTAAACTTTGTATGACAACTCGACTGATGTTATTTGAAATGTTGTATCATTATATTATGATGAAGAACTCTTTTGTTTTGGATTGTGTCCAAGCCTAGAATGCACGTTCTCTTCCATCACCAAAGTATACTAGAACATATAAGCCTAACCATTAGCATTATTCACATTATATTTGAAGAAAATATCTCGGAAGTACTTCGAGATGGATTAAAACATCTGGTCTTGTTGGCTTGCTATTCCTTTTTCGTCCATGTCTTGATTTATTTAAAAGATTATTTAATTTTTGCGTGTTCCTTGTAATTAAGTGATAGCAAAGAATCCATCACAACCTCCCAATGTTCGCCTGCCTGGCCAGCTCCCATACTGTGGCTCGGCGTTTAATTTACGACCAATGAATACCTTTTCATTGCTTTGCCCTCGTAAGTTCAATGCTCAGGTGATATGGGTCAGAGGTCACGCGTGCGTGGTCCATGCTCTGTATAGTAAATGTTTTCATGGCTGTAAGATTCTTTGTCATAAAGGAAAATTAATAACACTTGTGTATTCCCTTGACAGGCTATGTATGCCTAGCTCTTCGCTGGTTTGCTAAGTCAGTGAGTCAAATGAAGAATAAAATAAAATAACTAAGTTATTTTGAGAAGGTAATCTGAAACTTTTATTTGTGAAAACTGTCAAATCAAAATTAGAATTCTCATTAGTATTTGATGGATTCTTTGCAAAACAAGGGAGTTTTAACATGGTCATCGCAATATAAATGGGAACTGGAACGGTTTAAATTTCGAATTCGTAAATAATTATGTGAAGGCAAATCATGTGCGTGCTGCTTCGACATTTGAATATCCTGTCCAAAAGATAAATTATACGTTCTGCCTATTACAAAGTATCTATCGGAGACTACGATAACCCGGTAAATGACTCTTATGTTCCCATAAAAAAAGTTTGCTGTGTTGTTTTTTCTCCATTTACTGATAGTCGATTTTTCAATTTTCTAGAAATTACTCTTTTTTCCTGTTTAGCTAAATACTCGGGTCATCGTTCATACCAATACTCTCGTGAACATGGAAACCCAGGATGGATGTAATTCAGAAGATTACACTTCTTCCATTTGGGAAATTGTCTCTTCTGCATCGTTTCATTCTAGCGCAGTCCTGGGTTCTATCCGTCCACCCCCTCATTATGGAGTTATCATTTCAAAAAGTAAATTCTCCATTCCAGACGCGCTATGTTTATTGCACTCCTAGCTCGCTTAGGGAATTTGATGTAGAGTTTCTGCCAACATAATTGAACGAGGTTTGTAGGGCATCATTTTAATCAGTTACAAATTTAATCAGGGAATAGATCCGAAATTAAACTGGCCCTAGGAATCCACGTCGGAACGTTAATGGGAAGCTTTGTTCTTACTAATTTTTAAATCAACATCATTATTTCCATTAATTCTAACGTGTGTTACAAACACAGTTTGCACACAAAGTTCGATATTGGTCATGTCCTCTGGGAACAATCTATGTAGATCTATGTATGTAAACCGTCACGAACGTAGAACCCTGCTTTAGGTGGGGTTTTTTTTCACTAATACCTTTTCATTCAGAAAGGTTGATGCCAATTTAAATGGAAATATGACAATGAAATCCACATCAGCCATGTCGATTTCATGGGATACACTTATGAACTTGAGAACAGTCTGTATATTTGACGAGGCAAGTAGAAATTAAAGCTCTTACCAGATGGCGCTGGCCCAAAATGTCATATCCTGACATGGGAAATTGGGCACGTCCCAGTCGATGAAAAAATAGAGAAAGAAAAAACAATGAGAGAAGAGTCTATTTCCCGTACAGTGTTATTGACTGGGGAATTGGGAATGTGTGTTGAATATTTATCTAAGTCAGTAGAGCGTGGTAGCTTGCCAGGCTTGCCTAATGGTTATTGTGTTTATTTTGAGCATACACACAACATGCCTGGTAGATCATCAGAAACTAATCAATTTGTCAGCCTCCATATGATAGTCACAGCACCCGAGGTGGGTTGCGCGTCCGTATGTTAGAGAATCTGACTCTCTTGGAGAGAGACTTTTATACAGAGAGAGGCACAGAGAAGAGAGGGGTTCAGATGACAATGATCCATACAAATGATCTAGTTTACCTCGTGTATACGAAGACAATCAAATGGTCTAGTTTGTAACGTTTTATCACTTTTTTTTAAATAAAAAAAAACATAGAGAATATTCTTGTATGTATAAGGTATGCCCCACACTGGACGCCCCAGTCTTCCTGAATTTCAGCGCACGTGGTCGCCTCGGAAATATCAAAAGTTTTGATATTTGCGCGCGCTGTAAAATTCCGCGTCCAGAGTGATTCATGTTTTATAAGAGAAAGCGCTCTTAACATCCTCTCCAATACCATTACAGTTGCAGGGTAAATATTTCGGTAGAAACGATGGAAAGCAACAAAGGGTGCTGCTAGCTAGTTCCATCCACTGTAATGTTCATTTTTTTCCCCTCTTTTTGAATAGAAAATTATAAATTTAAACAAAAATAATCTGTTATCTGCCCAGGCATTTAATACAATAAAAAAGACGCATAACCAACTAGCGGTTGTCATCAATATAACTTCTTTACTGTGACAAAGTGGTGTATTGTTATACATTGAGAGCCAAAGTTCTGTTGTGGCAATGCCCATAGGCGGTAATAGGCAGATTACTGGTGGTGGGGCCTCAGATAGCTTTTGACAGTCCCTGCGCGCTCCAACCCTCTTTCAGGCAAGAGTCTCTCACAATGTCTCTGTGCCCGTGATCAATAACGTTATCAACAGTTAAATATCACTCTCACTTTGCCATGCAGGAACGCTATTGCTAACTCGGGTCTTTCCACCTATAGAGGCCGGGTGTGAATGAAGTGCAATGATCATATTATCTCTTTCCTACGTTCGATATTCCTTGTGCAAATACCATCATCAACTGGATCTGTATGAATTGAAATGTGCCCTCGTCCCACTGAGGAGTTTGGTTGGAAACTAGTAGAACCTTTCTACATGTTTCTCTTGATATCAGGGTAAACTTCCCAATAAATCAATTTCTATTTACTAGAACGATTAACTGAAATATGGATAGCAAAAACATTTGGAGAAGATTTATTGTGCCATTATTTTATTTCCTGGGGATTCTTTTCTTCCCAGTTCATCTGTCATGAAAACCTGATATCAATCTATTTTCAAAGGTCTCCAAGCGTTTATTAAGGATGCGAGACTACAAACTAATTATTCTATTAGTCTGTTAATATGTCGAGAATCCTTTCTCTCATGACGTTTTTTTATTTAGATATAGTGTGTATACACACGAACGATGTGTCGGGTCCGATTTTCAGAAAGTGTACAATTGAACTTTCCCAATCTTTACAAATAACCCGAATTTCAGACGAAATAAAGTTTAAAAGAAAGTTAAACCTAACCAAACCAATTGGTAGAATGAATGCAATGCCGAATGTACTCCAACTTAGTCGAATTTACGTATTATTTACCAAATTAATTAGAATGTAGATTTGCCAATGCTACAACTTTTCAAAATCTGACCCGTATGATTTACGACATTAACAGCAGAGCACGTGGTACTTTGTTGACATTTCCACTTGGTGGTGGCTCGGTGGCTCGGTGTGGTTGGGCGGTTGGGGTTTGTTGACATTTCCACTTGGTGGTGGGTCGGTGGCTTGGTGCGGTGGCTTGGTGTGGTTGGGCGCTTGGGGCGTGCAGTCCATACCCGGATGTACACTTGGGGTGTGTGTAAAGCCTGTCAGCTAGTAGGGGCGGGGGTGGTAGTAGGGGCAGGGGTGGTGCTTCATGGTATGTGGGCCACTATGGTATGTGCGGGTGGGAGGGGGAGTGGGACTGGGTGGGTGTTGTGTTTTCTTCGATGTGCGGGCAGCAGTTATAGAGGAGTCAGCAGTGACCTACACTCATTCATGTGCAGTCTTTCATTCAGTGTGTTCATTTGTTAGCTAGATCCGTGTTGATTTCATATACAAGTGTTTGCTACTGACGACCATTACGCCTTGATTGGTTAAGTGTTGCCTGTTGACGAATATTACGCCTTTGTTGGCAAGTGACTTATATAAAGCCTTGGTTGGCTATAACGCCTTGGTTTGGCATATGTTGATATATTAATTTAAAAAGCCTTGGTTGGCTACTGACAAATGTAAAGCCTTGGTTGGCTACTGACAAATGACAAATTTAAAGCCTTGGTTGGCTACTGACAAATGTAAAGCCTTGGTTGGCAAGTGAATAATATAAAGCCTTGGTTGGCAAGTGAATAATATAAAGCTTTGGTTGGGTTGGCATATATTGTCTGTTGTCAGCTACCAACTGACACAGTCATTTAACTTGTATGAAAGGGAGAAACACGATCATTTAGTGTTGAGTCTTGTAAGACTCTTTAACTATAGCATATCCTTTCTGTCCATGTCTCATTGTTTGGCCCTGCCCTGTTTATACTTCAAGATATTTATTGCGTAAAACTGACTTTCCTTCAGTCATTCGTTGGTTAATGATATACAAATAGACGTCGATCAAGATGGCTAAAAGAGAGCCTGAGTCAAATCTTAGGGTTGTTCTTGCTTCTGTTAATCAGGGAAATGCCAAATATGGGCAGTATGCTGGAAAGCAATGTGTTGGGTGCTGTGCCGCTTTTTTGCTCTTAACTTCTAAGCTGGCTAAGCTGGGAGGTTTGGAAAACGTTTATAGATCACATCTAGATAATATAGTAGACACGGGTACCGATATATATGCACAAGTAGAGCAATTTGTTGGGAGGGATTATCTGTGTGTTGATGAACTGCCTCGGAAAATTCGTATTCACAAGTATAATTATACCCTTAGTATTGGTGATGCAAAAGGTGGGCTTATATCCAATTTGGACGAATTTACTCGTCAACTGGTAGAGTTGTTTGGAACATTCTGTCAAGTATTTATAATATGCAATGGCAGTTGTGTCTGTGTCAAGTTTGAAAAGGGCAAGTATTACCTTTTTGATTCTCACAGTCGAAATACCAAGGGTTTGCCTTGCCCCGATGGATATGCATGCCTTTTGAAATTTAGTTCTTTTCAACGGCTAATTGAACATTGTGGTGATTTATTTCAAAGTGATAATGCTTTTAGACCATATGAGATAACTCCCTGTTCTGTAAAGGTTACAATAACCAAAACAAATGATAATCATGTGGAATGTCATTTGGACACAATACCTGCCACATCTGTACACTTGAGTCAATGTTCTAGTGAACGGTATCTACTGAGTAAAAGCCATGCAACTACCCTTTCTTCTGAAAAGGATATTCTTTCTGAAATACCCTGTAAGAGGGCAAATGTGACTAGGAGCCACAACAGTTCTAAGAAGAAAAGTTCTAAGAACAATAGTTGCAAGAAGCAAAAGGTGAATAAGCCAATCGCTATAAAGAAAGAATTGGTAAATAAGCAAATCGCTATAGAGAAAGAATTGGTACAAGAGGATCAGCTATCCGATTTTGATGGGGAGGCAGATATGGACAAATATGATGATTTCGAATTGGTTCAGGAGGAGATGAATGAAGGGCCACAAACATATGAAGATTTGAAATTGGTTCAAGAGGAGATGAATGAAGGGCCACAATTTGTGTGTTGTGTGTGTTACACCATGCTGTTTAGGCGTGGTGCCAAATTCATATCTGCAGCTTCCAGATGGAAGTATGAATATTTTTTGAGGCCAGATTATGCTCATCGGCAAGACCTGGCTATATGTCATACATGTAAGTCACACATATCTAAGGGCAATATTCCAAAGTGTAGTTACATTAATGGAGTACAATTTCAACCAGCAGTGCCTGAACTAGATTTAAGTTGTGATGAGGAAAAGCTCATATCACTTAGGCTACCTTTCATGCAGATACGAGTTCTGCCAAGTGGAGGACAGTTACAGATGTTTGGCAATGTTATAAATGTACCGACACAGATTGAAAGGGGTATTGTCCTTCTTCCTAGATACATCGATTCTGAAGGTACTGTGTGTGTTCGGGTGAAGAGAAAACTACAATATCGTGGTGTTTACCGGCGAATGAATGTCAGACCTGAAATGGTTCTTAGGGCATTGAACTACCTTATGACTAATAGCCATTTATACCAAGGCGGAGTTGTCAGTATAAATTCAGATTGGTTAACTCATACTCTTCAGTTCCTATACGGTGATCACAATGAACAATTGACTGATGACAATCTTGAATTTACTGATCCCATTAATGATGAAGGTGATCCATGTTTTATGGAAATTGATGAAACCTATGTTGGTGAAACTCCTGTCCCTGATGAAACACATGTTAGTGAAACTATTCTATCTTCGTGTGGTAATGTATATACCAGAACTGAAGGTGAGACTGATGAGGATAGCAATGATGGTTTTTCTGAAATCGATCCCACTGAAGACTATACATTTTTGAACACATTGCTGGATGATGAAGGGCTCATTCCCTATTTAGATATTGCTCCTGGAGAGAATAAGATACCGCAAAATTTAGTTTATGATGAACACTCTGAAGCGATGGCCTTTCCAACTGTTTATTGTGGTAAATCAATTCAGGATACATTTCCTCATGATTTGACATTCATAAACAGATCAAGGTGGGAATTAAAAAGTGATGACAGAAGGGTTGCCAGGAACTCAGAGCTGATATTTTTTAAATATAAGAAATATCAAGTGTGGTTTATTTCTAAAAAAGTTCCATTTGCCTTACGACTTGTGAAAGGTAACCGAAACTATACAGCTGGAGATGTCATTCAGGACACAGACCGACAAACAATAAGTGGTCTGGATGATGGCTATTACATATATAGACATTTGAGAAATAGCCCTCATTACTTGAAAAGTAAAAAGTCTGAGTTGTATGCCACTATTCGACAGTGTGGCCTCCCTACTTTTTTTATATCATTGTCATCAGCTGATACTCGTTGGAATGGCTTAATTAGAGCAGTTGGTCTTGTCATTGATCACAAAGAATACACAGATGAGGAAATTGACAATATGGATTACAGAGAAAAGTGTAGACTCTTGAATTCTGATCCTGTTACATGCGCTCGATTTTTTGATAACCGGTTCAGAAAATTTCTTAGTAGTGTTGTCCATCATCCAAGTAAGCCAATTGGTAATGTGGTCGATTGTTTTTTTCGGGTGGAATATCAGCACAGAGGCAGTCCCCATATTCACGCGTTGTTGTTTTGTGATGATTCTCCGACATATAAACCAGATGGAGACAATAGTGTATTGTGTCAATATATCGACAAGTACATTAGCTGTAGCTTAACCAGGTCTGATGCTAATACACCTTTTATCCAGTATCAAGTACACAGACACTCAAAAACATGTAGGAAGAATCAGAAAAACAATGCAAAGCCTACATGCCGTTTTGGCTATCCTCTTCCCCCATTTCCTGAGACAGTTATTCTGAGACCGAATAAAGAAAGTACTAATATTGACAAATCTAATTATAAAACAATCCAGTCTTTCTTGGACAAGGAACACTATGACGATACGTTTGCATTTGCCGATATGTTACATGAGTTAGACCTTACATATGATCAATATGTTTTGGCTGTGCGATCTTCACTCAAATCTGATAAGGCTTTCCTGAAGAGAAGGGTTAATGAGTGTCGGGTTAATATGTACATGGTAAACCTACTTCACATTTGGGAAGCCAATGTTGACTGTCAGATTTGTTTAGATCCATACAGTGTTGTTGCATATATTGTAAATTACATTAACAAAGAACAACGAGGTCTGAGCCTAGCACTTAGTGAAGTTGTAAAAGAAAGCAAAAGGAATAACAGTAATATTCAACAAGTAGTGAAATCTATGGGCAATGTCTTTCTCAAATCATCTGAAGTGAGTGTCCAAGAATGCATATATATGTTACTGGGAATTCCTTTGACCTATCTCAGCCGAGATGTGGTGACAATTTGCACCAAAGAACCTAGTGAACGAGCAAAGTTGTTAAAGGATTCACGAGAACTACAACTGGAAGACAGACATAGTACAGATATATATATCAATGACAAATTTGATATATATGCAGAAAGACCGCAATCCCTTGAAAATTACACATTCAGCGACTTTTGTACCAAGATAGAGAGATCGAAAAATACTGATAACAAAAGAAGCAATAGAATTAGTTCGTTGTGCTCAGAAGACGGTTATGTGTATAGGTTACGACTGAAAACAAAGGTTCTATCATACTTTTGTCCATTACTTTCCGAAGACCGGGAAGGATATTTTCGGATAAACCTGTTACTATTTAGACCCTGGCGCTCAGAGGGAGGGTTGTTGGATGAGTTTGAATCCTATGAAGAAGCGTTCAAGTCACTATCCGATGAAGAAAAAGAGATTATTGTAGAACGAACATCTGAGTACAATATGCAAAATGTTCGTGAAATTGTAGAATTGTGTCTAAATACAGCTGATGATGATGATGATGATACAGGTCTTGCACCTGGGGCAGAAGAAACAAATGCCACTGACAAAGCACTTCCGTCTAATCTTTTAGCTGATGAAAATTTCTTTTCCCCAGTTGGTATGAGGGACTATTATACAGACACTGACAATCATGGAGATGGAGATGGGATTAACACTGCAAGTGTTTCTGAAACAGTAGACCGATTGTGGCCATTGCAACAGTTAAAAGATGAAGTGAACACTTTAAATGAAAAACAAAGACGAATATTTGACCATATTCAAAAATCGGTGATAATTGGTACAGATCCAGTCCGTTTGTTTATAACAGGTGGTGCGGGGAGTGGAAAAACAAAACTCTTAAAATGTTTGTACCAAGGTCTATCTCGACATTTTAACTTATTGCCAAATGTTGACCCTGACATGCGAAGTGTTTTGTGTCTTGCGTATACGGGCAAAGCTGCATATCTTATTAATGGTGAAACAGTCCATAGTGGTCTCCACATGCGAATGTTAAACAATTACCAAACGTATGACAGCTTATCTTCTGACAAAATGAACTCTGTACGGGCAAAACTTGCAAATGTCCGTGTCATATTGCTTGATGAAATTTCACTTATAGGCAACAAGTTCTTTCAGTTCATCAACATGCGCCTACAAGACATATACGGTACTCGACAATCATTTGGTGGTTTACATATTGTGGCTTTTGGCGATTTGTATCAATTACCACCTGTCAAAGATGGTTGGATATTTACTGATAGTGCTTTTGGATTAAAATCCTTAGGGTCTAATGTGTGGAGGGACGAGTTTTTGATGTATGAGCTGACAGAAATAATGCGTCAAAAAGAAGATCGTCAGTTTGCTGAAACACTGAACCGGATTAGAGACGGTTCCCATACACAAAAAGATATTCAACTCATACAGTCTAGAAACATAGTTCTTAATGCCAATACTGTTCAACCAGATACGCTGTATCTGTTTCTACTAAATAAAGAGGTTGAATGGATCAACAGAACAGTCGTTGAACAGTTTGAGGATGAAAAAGTCACTGTTATTGCACATGACGAAATAAAAGGACAGCGGAACAGATCTGAAATCAGCAAACATCTCGATCAGGCTGCAGGTTTCAAAGATGCAAATCTTTTACATGAAATAGATCTGTGTACTGGCTTAACTTATGACATCATTTATAATGTGAATGTGTCTGATGGGTTAGCCAATGGCTGTTCAGGTATCCTTAGATTTATTGAATACAAAGAAGGATTTAGCAAACCGTCTATTATCTGGATGCAATTCCAAGATGAAAAGATAGGATTACTCCAACGAAGACTATATCACCATTACTACTCAGACAAAATTAATCCAATATGGACCCCTATATTCAGCCTAACGAAAAGTTTTAGTCTAGGAAGAGGTGGAATAACAGTCTATAGATCACAATTTCCTATTAAACAGGCCACAGGAAAAACAATACACAAATCACAAGGGTCTACCGTTGACAAGGTAGTGGTATCTCTGTCTTCATCTAGGGGTGCTAACTTTATAATAAAACATGCAGCATATGTGGCATTGAGTAGAGTGACATCATTAAATGGCCTTTCAGTTGTCAATTTTGAAGAAAAGCACATAGTGAAAGATCAATCAGTGGATCAGGAAATGCTCCGGTTGCGACAAAACCGACAACTAACACTGTGTTACCCATTGGTAAAAAAATCTTTTGGCATTTTCAATATATACTACCAAAATGTTCAATCACTAGTTCAGAATCAAGAAAACATTCTACATGATCTACAAGCGCAGGAATGTGAAATTATTCTGTTGTGTGAAACACACATGAAACCGGACCAATTGATTACAAGTAATCTGACAACTAATAGATTTCTTTACAGGTTAGATGTCATATCATCTAAACAGTCTAATGGTCTAGCTCTCCTTTTTAACAATTCATGTTCAGTTGATCATGTCTTTGAATTTCGACAAGAAGGTTGTGAATATTTATTAGTTCACCTCAATGAACCGATTAAGTGTATGACTGGAGTTTTTTATTGTAGACAGTCAGCCAGCCGTTCCACAATAAAAAAAATGTTCATTGAAATGCGGAAATCAATTGAAGGACATCATACTATCGGTATTTTTGGTGATATGAATATTGATCTAACCAAAGAAAGAAATATCCCTTTTGTAAATTTTCTATGTACTCATTTACAATGTTATCAATTAATGAATGAAGTTACAACCCGATGGAATACATTAATTGATTATTGCTTTGCCAGTACAATGGGCCCAGTTGGAACACATTATTGTAATTGGTCCCATCATATGGGAATATCACGGTCAATCACTATCTAGTATATAATGATCAAAACAATTGAATGAGATAAAAAAAAATATAGAACGATATAATTCATACGGTCAAGACAGTCAAGACAAACTAGTATATATATATACAAGACAAACTAGTATATATATATATATATATGGTCAATTCTTACCAAGACATTCAAATTTCCTGTTGCAATGTTCAATCACTATTTAGTGTAGAATTTAAAATTTAGTGTAGAATAATCACTATTTAGTGTAGAATTTAGTGTAGGATAATCAAATCAATCCACTGTAGAATTTAGTGTATCCAACACATTCAACAATGTTCAATCACTATTAAATGTAGAATTTAGTATAGATACAATTTAGTGTAGAATAATATAGAATAATCAAATCAATCCACTGAACATACTTATTGTTAATGCAGCTAACTCTCAGAATTGGCCAGAAATCTCCGAAAACCCCACACAAGGCCCCTAACAACACATACTGAATAGTCATGTACAAACCTGCAAAAGGTACAAAGCCGCATTTTTGCACCTTTTGCTAGTTTTCCGTCTTTTCCCCGGGCCCAAACCCAATTCTATATAAAATGTGTCCCCAGACAGATATTTACCTGTTATCTAGCTCCGCTATATGTGGCACGAACACAACCACCAGCTGGATACAACCAAATTGTATTTATGACCCTATTGTCGCATGGAGAATATTTACAGTTATGGTGTTAGGGTTACAGTTGTATGTGGTTGTGTTCGTGTTAGTAAATAATACTATTGAGAAATGAGATGACTTGAGAAATTGGAAATGGGATGACTTTTTAAAAATTACTAACCTTTTCAGTTTATTGCCATTGCAACGGTCTTTCTGTTCAATATATACGGAGATAACCAATACAGAATGGATTTATATAAGTCTGTGATTAAAGAATACGGGACACTTCTTTCCACTTCTTTCTTATTTTTATTTTAATTTACAACTTTACATTTATTTTAGTTTAGAACTTACATTTCTATTTTAGTTTAGAACTTACATTTCTATTGATAATTGTCCATTTCATAATTGTATTTGCCAAAAAGATGGCAAATAAATATCAAAGTGAGATCTTACTAATCATAACTTATAAAACAAAAGTCAGAAAATAACGTTTCAGATTAATCAGCGGGTGGGGATTGTGTTCTCCAGTGGATGGGGATTGTACCAGACAACACAAGTCTAGAACTAATCTTTTCAATTAATGAGAGACTGGGGGTTGCGCCAGACAAGGATGTAGGCCTACCCTCTGAAAACATACATCTTGTGACCTTTGAGGTCATACCTCCATATTAGGGAATATATACAGGAGGAAATACAAAGGGAAAGTTTAAGCCAATAAGATCTCTAGTTTTAAGATTAACCTTCAAGGTCATACGTCCATATTAGGTAATGTATACGGAAAAAATAAAAAAACAATCACCGGGTGAAGATTCGGCCAATAAGATCACTACTTTCAAGATTAATTTAAATACTATTTGCATTAGACCTACAGTTATGTAAATTTATCATCTAAGAAAGCGTCAGTATGTCTCCAGCTTTTGAAGTAGACACAAGCACGATACACAAATCAGTACTTTGATATACACGTGGCTATGGATAATAAGAAGGGCCAAAAGGGCCCAAAGGGCCAAAATACCGGAAAGATCCATAGAAATAGGACAGAAAAGGAAGACAAGAAAACTGGAAAACCACAAAATACTCCAATGCCAAGTCCTCTTCCAGAAAATCGATCTACATTTCTGGCTGACTTGGATAAAAGGGATAAAACGGCCACATCATCGAAAAAAAGGACGGCCACATCATCATCAGTCAAAAATAAATCGGCAGCCAGAGATAAAGTACCCACAAACAGCGGAAAAGTACCCACGAACAGCGCCAAAACACCATTAACGAAGACGCGCAAATCATCGTCTTCATCAAGCACCCCAGTAGCCACAAACACCGCCAAAACCCCAGTAGAAACCAAACGGAAACCATCGTCTTCATCAAGCAGCCCACTATCCACAAAGACCGCCAAAGCACCAGTAGGAAACAAACGCAAACCATCGCCTTCATCATCAACCAGCCCAAGCTCCAGTTCTGCCCACAGCCCAAGCTCCAGATCTGTCCCATCCTACAAACAGCGCAAACTTGCTCCAAAAACGCCAGAAAAAACGCCAGAAAAATCGCCAGGAACTACCCGCAAATCATTTACAACAACCAGCCCTCTTACAAGAACCAGCCCTTCAACATCGTTTCAGGTCAGTTTTACAGTTAACCTATATCAAAGTGATTTTATTTATTTTGTTGGTATATTGCAATCATGTAATAGCGGGCCCTATGTGAAATAGCGGGCCCTATGTGAAAATGTCTATGTTAAAATACAATGGTTATAGCTTGAAGGTGTGTTAAAATACAATGGTTATAGCTTCACAGTTTGAGATCGACTGAAACTATATAGATGTTCACAACTGGTATTATTATATACAACCTGTATTTGAAAGTTTAGAACTCATACATTCTTTGGGTCACAACTTTTCAGACGAAACACCCATGTTTTATTGGACACCGATTTTAGACGATTTCAACCCTGGTACATAATTTAAACCCATTGCAATGTTATTAGATTTATAATTTTGAAAGTTTAGAACTCGTACATTCTTTGGGTCACAACTTTTCAGACGAAACACCCATGTTTTATTGGACACCGATTTTAGACGATTTCAACCCTGGTACATAATTTAAACCCATTGCAATGTTATTAGATTTATAATAAAAAGGAAGGAATCTATCAATTTAGTTATAATAAAAAGGAAGGAATCTATCAATTTAGTTTATAACATCTAAGATAACATAGAACAGTATATATATATCAGTTATACGCCTCACTCCCTATTTGCGTCTATATAATTGACTTCAGTGGGACTTCAGCGGCACCCACAGTACCGCCACCAGCGGCACCCACAGTACCGCCACATAATGGTGCGAAGTAAAATATAGACCAACTGTAGCTACAACATAACACTATCTTACTGTAGAACCAGGAACTTTCCCGCGCTGAATCCAGCGCCGATTACGCCCATAATTTCATTGTAATTGCAACCAACTAAGATATTTGAAAAGAGTGCAAATGTAACGCAGGACAATTTGACCCAGTCAATAGGGGAATTTCCATACCCATTATGAGCCATTATTTGCTATCCTAGAATCTTACGATTAGTAAGCCATTATTTGTACCTCTGATTAGTAAGCCATTATTTGTACCTCTATTTCCAACGCAGAAAATTCCAAAGCAGAAAGTAGTTTCTATGTTAATATATTTGCAACGTAACCACGCATATATATATATAGGAATTCATGTGATTACGTCGCATATTTCTCACGACTCATAATCAAGAAATGCTACAATTAAAACCAAAAATAGGTTTGGGACTCATTGAAGGGTTTGAGACTCATTGAGGATATATGAAGGGTTTGAGACTCATTGAGGATATATGAAGGGTTTGAGACTCATTGAGGATATATTATATGTCATGCCTACTCAAATATATTATTCAACAATTGTATTTTGTCTTCAGGCATACCGACGGCCCACTGCCACACAGACAAAACGGCCACAGGGACTCAATGTACAAACTCTGACAGGGAATGACGTAACATGCTACGACGTCAAGTCAAGTTTAACAGCGGCACAGAACATCATGGCCAAAATGACGGTTCGGATCATTTGTATGCAAGAATTTCTTGAACCAAATAATAACGTCATCAACAATAGAAGAAAATTAACTCTCGCCGACCACACAGGAGCCCTTCTAACATTTCTAAAACGAACAAAACCTATCTACTTTTCGGAAGGAGATACGGTCATAATTTCCAACATAAGAGCCAACAATGGGATATTGACTATCCATAACAATTCCTTCTGTCCACGGTAAGTTATTCCATAAGTATATTGCTTTCATAGGGATTACATATTTATAATATACAGTATCATCTTTACTAGATTAACTGATCATCTTTAATACATTAACTGATATTTTATATCATCTCATTTTTCATATCGTGTTTTTCACTCCAAAGTGATAATGAAATATGCTAAAAAGGTCATTTCCAAATATATAAATTTTAAGACTTGTGACTCTTGTCCTTACAACAAATCACATTTGTTTTTTTTCATGACTGAGATTGTCTTGTTTTTTCACGACTAATCTAATCTGTTAAAATTTCCTTCTGAAACCAGAACATACACATCATTGGACATACCTGACGAACACATATGTGCGGCCGAACGATTATTCGAAGAACCTTCTTATCCATTCCTCACAATACCAGCCATCATAGCAAAAGGCCCGAAAAACACGACATCCCTTACAGCTAGAATCATACAGGTAAACCCATTAATCTAATATCAATTATTAGTTATGCCATATCATCCAATATATTCGGATCATACCATCCAATATATTCGGATCAGTAAATTCAGATTGATTTAGACTATTGAATAGATATTCACTCCCATTTTAATATTGTCATAGACTAGACCGATTTCACTAAATATTTGTGGTGATTTTAATATTATCATACACTGATTTCAATAGATATTTCTAGTGATTTTAATATTGTCATACACTAAGCCTATTTCAGTATTGTTATAAACGTTATATTTACGACACATAACATTATAGAATGTATTACGCTAATAATCAGATCATAATTTTCCAAAAGATAAAAAAATCAACCATTTCAATTCAGACCGAAGATGCGAGAACAGTACTTGTCGGCAAACTGCAAGAATCGAAATTAGTTAAAGAGATAACACTCCAAGAAGACAACAATACTATCCGACTGACACTGTGGGATGCAGCAGCAGCATACTCGGATTTCAATATTGGCGATGTCCTGGAGGTCCAGGACGTACAGGTCATCTGGAACAAACATTACAATGTCCCAGCGCTGACATGTAACTACATTGATCAGATAAAAGTGAGTACCGACCATTTTGACTGTTTTCAAACATATTTTTTAATGACATAACTAGTGCTTAAATATTTACATACTACTCCAGTTTTACTCGTAGAATCACATTTATTACCCTACATCGAAAACCAATAAATTATCTTATAGAAAAAAGGGACAAAGAAATACATAAATACTATAAATAACCTTTGTTATTAAATATTCTGCTTACATAAATAGTATAACGTTTATTATTAATTATTTTGCTTTCTTCTAATAAAGTAATTCCTACGGAACAAACACAATACATCGACCAGGACGCGCCACCGCTACCTTTATATATTGAACCACCAAAGCATAATTTACATACATTTTCCACTATATTTCAGGTTATGGTCCCTGAAGATGTGACCGAACAATGTGACATTGTAGGACTGGACCAATCATCAATACCAAACAGATTCGACTGTGTCATAGAAAGAGATACAGGGATGGAATTTGTTACAGTGGATATGGTCGACTTTTCCAGTGCTCTAGGACAGGACTACCAAAATTCTGTAGAAAACCTATTACGGTTCTTACCAATGCAGGTCACCATTGTACTACAAGGGCAACACATCACCCACATAGAGGTTCTCAACCATTCAAAACAACAGGATGACGACACTGACGAACAAGAAGAAGATCCAGACAACAGTGACAAAGAGAGTGACAAACAGAACGCAATGAATGATGAAAACGATACTGATCAAGGGGACGAAAATGATCAAGGGGACGAAAACGAGTCCCTTTCATCAGAGGACAGAGATGATCAGGATCATGAGGAAAATGATACTGAAGAACATGATACTAACGATACTGATGAAGGAGACAAAGATAATGAAGGAGACAAAGATGATGAAGGAAACAAACATGATGATGAAGGAAACAAAGATAATGATAAACACATGGAGGAAGAAGACATGGATCAAGGCGAACAGGAAATACATGACGACATAGAAAAACAGGACGACAGAAAGGGAGAAAAACAGGACGACACAAAGGGAGAAGATGACGAAGACACACTCAGCTTAAACACAGACCCTAGCGTAAGCAACTTGTCTGACATCTGTTTAGATACGTCAGAAGAGGAGGACCACGCAATGGTCGAACCCGAAACCAATTAGAAATGAAACAATCATGAACGATTTATTAGAGTGATATAAATGGTATAGTCTGTCGAGGGAGGCATTTTAAGCATAGCAGATATTTGAACGATTATATTATATGAACAATTGATTAATAATAACATGAAGGAGAGGTTTGGCGAACATTGAATTTTGAACTTTATTATTGTCTTTATTATGGTGGTTCAATGTTGACACAAGCAGTATGGGTCTGTTCAGCCCGAGTGTAGAAGAAGGTGTGTCGGTTATATGAAATGTTCCAATGATCCTGCGCTCCTATTGGCTGAGCGCGTCACGTGGTTGACGACCGTACACAAACAACAAGTGGGCGTAGCCTCGTCGCAGCTATATGGCGGCAAGGTCTTGCCTATACATTTTTCTACGTTGATACACTAGCTCATTAATCTGTAACAACTATTTTTCTACGTTGATACACTAGCTCATTAATCTGTAACAACTAGCTCATTAATCTGAAACACATTACAGTGATATAAATGGTACTTTTATACATTGCTACACTAGCAATATTTATGAGCTACACTGAACGTACATTAGATAATATACGAGATATAAGGTTATATTCAAAAGCGTCACCAGAACTAACCTTTTATATAGCACATTTTTGTTAGGCTATAACACTTTTATATAGCACATTTTTGTTAGGCTATAACACGTTTTAGTTATGCTACTTTCCTATATTCCTATATTCTCAGTAACGCTCGTTTTCTACGATACTATACATGTAATTAGAGTAGACTAGATACATTCATGTAGACTAGATACATTTGATTTTTATCAGCGATATAAAATCAGATGTAAGGTTATATTCAAAACCGTCACCAGATATATTCAAAAACGTCATCAGAGTTAGCATTGTTATGCTATACCACTTTTACTTTTTAGTTGTAGACTAGATACATTTGATTTTATCAGCGATATAAAATCAGATATAACGTTATATTCAAAAGCGTCACCAGATATATTCAAAAGCGTCATCAGAGTTAGCATTGTTATGCTATACCACTTTTACTTTTTAGTTATGCTAGTTTCCTATATTCCTATATTCTCGTTGTAGTTTCCTATATTCCTATATTCTCATCAGGTCGAGTTTTCTACCACGCTATACTCTCATTATAGACTGTATTAATCGACACTAGATATATGATATGAATCGAGACTACATCATATGGTATTAGTCTAGACATGCCAATGCTATTTCTCGAAATATGTTATTACATTGCACGAGTGAACATAGTACTTTCAAAGTCACCATATTATTATCGGGTTTTGTACTTTTAAGTCACCATATTATTCTCAACATTTGTTCCAGTATATCTCTAAAATAACAAATGTGACTTAACAAATGTGACTTAATACTTATGAGTCGTAGTATTGCACAATATTTACTCGTCCATCGCTTCAGTTACTTCGCTTCAGTTAGTTGTGTACTGAAAAATATTTGGCTACATAATAAAAAGATTCAAATAAAATACAATCTTGGTTTATTCATTCCCAAAACACAATATCCTCCGATCAATATCCTCCGATCAATTGATGATGTTTACAAATTAAGCTAGACTACTTCGTACAGATGCACTAATTCTAAGCTAGACTACTTCGTACTGATGCACTATAATTCGTACAGATGCACAATATATCGATTCGACCTAGGACACACCGACCTTCTTTTACTGTTAATATAAACGACAAAATAGACAAATTGGTACCGGTCTCGCATCCTTGTGCCATTAGGCACTCAATCTAATGAACTTCCAACTATCAACTAAATTGTACTAATCAACCAATCAGCTAATTATTGCTTTCTTGTAAATTGAAAGTCTAAGAGAATACCATTACTTATATGGAATAAATCCGTCATGGGTGCCCGGGATGACTGTTTGCAAGCATTTATACATGAATAATGAATACAATCATGACAGGGATTAATGTAATTTATATGCGTCATTAGGATTTGACATTCCCATGGCTGGCTCTGTGCCAAACACCCATTTCCATTGCCATTACTTTCTACACAGATTTCGAAATCAGGGCACAGGATGGTTGAATAAAATATAAAGATGATGATGACAAATATGAACAAAACCACTATTTCTCGTGCACAAGTGTTATTTATATGGGTGGCCCAAAGCCAAGACCTAATGGTTGTGGGCTTGGAAGAGACCTGGTTTTTCTGTTTGAGGTCCGAAGGGTCATCGAGTTGTTTGTTGCTCGGCCATATTTGGGCCACTTGTGCTGGCACCGTGGGTGGATAAATCTGCCTCTATGCTCGCGTTGAGAGTGTCGTTGTCATTGTCTCCGTATACTAAAACCTCTTTAAACTTGCATAAAACTAGTCTATTTGGCCCTCGAGATGTTTTTGTGTCTATGATTTGCTGGGAATAAGCAAGCCATTTGTTCGCTGAACAAAAGCCTTACTTTTTGTCATCACAGTTGGCCGTTGTGATGTTTTGTTACGGAGAAGGAAGCAAAAATGTGGCTATAATTGTCAATAGAATCTTCCAAGTTCTGTGTTATTTTCGACAATATTTTGTATTATACTGCTTAAAATTAATTGTGGCATTTGTCCTATTGATGGATTATTAATACAGCCTACAGGTGATTACCATGCTTCAACCAACGTAAGGTGTACTTGAACTATCCTGTATGAAATCAATATTCATTCATCGTGTTGGATTCTGATAAATATTCTACCATTCCACCACAGCCGCAGACACAGTGTTCTTTACGTATTTTTTCCCACTGTAGCAGACGACATTTGCCTCCGACTGATACACAGACACCTGGCGCCAGAATACTGCTACAGTGCCGTCTCGCCATCTCAAAGGTATTGACTAGAGGATCTTGTAAACAGGAAACCAGCGATACTTCCTGCAAACCTCACTGCATTGTTCTAGACCAGATAGGCAGACAGAGAGGAGGTAGAGTTCTAAGTGGCTCTAACAGTCCGAATGTTCAGTCTTTTAATCCGTTTTATTTGAACATCGAGTAAACCGAGACCAGATAAAAAGCCCAAGGCACCCCTATGATTAGACGCGTTCCCCCAACTGTTTCATTTGAGCTGCCAGACGAGCAAAGGCTTTGGAATGGACATGTACACTCAATAAACGCTGATGAGAAGTGGAAAAGACAAAGGCTGTTTCAATATGCTGCATTTCAAATTTCTCTCTTTCAAACCACCTGAGACAAGTAACCTTTACGGTCGTATTTTGCTTTCGACTTTATTTCCCTATGTTCGTTCAATCACTTGAATGAGGTCGTGCCGAAATGTCATTGATCCAGGCTAAAGTGATGCTTCTAGGGAGAGTGAAACCACGCCTGGGACAGTAGCTATAGCCTCTGTCTGAAGCAATAGCCCCTGTCTGGGCCGCCATGTTCTGGGAAAGGCACATACATGTACCAACAGCCTCAAGACTAAACTCTGGACGGTTACCCCAAATCCCATAAAGCTATTTCCAAACACAATTGCCAATATTTTAGTGTACAGTCAATCGTGTAAATGCATATATATATATGCATA
This sequence comes from Sthenelais limicola, assembly GCA_942159475.1. NCBI lineage: Eukaryota > Metazoa > Annelida > Polychaeta > Phyllodocida > Sigalionidae > Sthenelais > Sthenelais limicola. Next base: position 115,341,933 of record OW804096.1, read on the forward strand.
TAATTTACATGCATTGAGAGATCCAATATTTCTTTTCATTTGCCTGCTTGGTATGACCAGACGCACATTGTAGACTTCACGGACGTCACAATTTGCTGCTGCCATGTATCGCATGGCTTTTAAGTTATTTGTGTTATGGATGGTTCATCATGCAATATTTCATGTGTCAGAGGTCCAATGTTGCCATCCCGGGGTTGCCATGCCCATTCAACATTCGATCATGGTCTTCCAGTCTGTTCTCTTCCCCCAACTGCCACACTCTCTACCCCGGCCATGACGATAACTTGGATAACTTATGCATGTGCCATTGTCCTTTTCTGTCTGCCTGCCTGTCTTTCTCTGTTTATGCATGTATCTCTATATATCCAGTCATGCACCCATCTGTCTCTTTCAGTAGTCGGAACGTGGTAGACATTATGACTTATCACGTTTGAATCATATTTCAAATGTCTGGGATGATTGGGGTATGTCAAACAAGGAATCCTTTTGCATTTCCCGTATCTGTGTCTGCTGGTTGTCATCATCAGTTACTCACCCTCTCTTAGAATATTTTCCTTAAATCTATTCGATCAATATTCACAATACAACATCACACCCCAGGTCAGCCACCGCAGTGGATGTTCAGTCGGAACAAATCTATGACACGACAGATGAAATGGCAAAGATCGTTTCCAATGGTTTTCCCACCCAATTGATTTTCCTGACAATTAAACAGAATGGAGGACCATTCTTCCTGATTTTTTAATGCGTGTAACGCCTATCGACTGGCAATTTGTGAATTCAATCTCTTTTTGAACACTTGCCGTGAGGTATCATGCGCTACGAGCTTTGTTGTCATCTTGCTTGCAGGAGCAGGACGGAGGCTCTAATCGATCACAGGTCCCCTATATATGTCGTCTGGCTGCTTGTCTGGTTCCTTCTGACTGATAGAGGATTGGTGAACACGTATTGGGGCTGTTGGGAGGTGTTAATCAGCTCCATTGGCCATGTTTTCCCCACATCTTCTCTACAGCTTGATGTAAAGCCCACAGCTTCATCAGCTTCCATCACCGTATATAATTCCAGTGCGATATGACAGTATTCCCCCAATATTCGCCTTGGAAAGCTAAGTTCATTCTAAGACCTCTGGCGCTTGGTAGATGGAATCCTATGGTACCAGGTTATGGCATGTCATGAAACAATGCACCATTGATTGCCCCATGTTCTGCTCCATTTAACCGATGTATTGGTTATTGGCAGACCAAGCTGTGTAATAAAGACTGGAAACTGTGTCCATCTCTTACACACTGATTGAACACAGTTTGTAAGATTGAAACTACTAAACATGAGGGTAATAGGGGTGTGAGATCCGGGAGATTGGATCCCCTTGATCTTGAACGCTGGATGAGTCGGACACGTAGCCCAGGGAAAAGAGTTAGATTGAAGCAATTGATTTTTCCCTCCAGCTCCTGAATGCCACGAACTGCCTGCTAGATTAGCCAGATAATCTGAGTTGTTTGTAATATCGATACTGCATACACGAAGTTGTGCTAAACCCTTCATGCATTGATTCCCCAACCCTCTCTATATTGTAGCTCTCACTAGTCTGTGTAAACTGGTTTAACCTTTACCTCTGGGGCGGCATCCACTTCATGGGATAATTCCGTACATTAAATGTCTATGAATTTTAGAGGACTCATTAATGTGTGTCCTAATAATCGTTTCTGAACTTTAGTGAAACATATCCTTGGATAACATTTATATGACATTCTACCATTCTTCATAATACATTTCCAGAATCTGAGTACTACATGTGTTAAAAGTGGATTAGTTATTCTCAGGCCGCCTCATATATTGGCATCGTGTCCTTGCATCCTGGATGACACCTCTACAAAGGTTCAAATACAACTTAGCATAGAATGGCTTGTGTACATGATTCTGTGTACAATTCAATTTGATCAAATGTCCCTCTCATAATTGCCGATCACAGATTGTGAATCTATTGTGTACATTTATGAGGAACATTGGCGAGCAAGGTGCTGGTATCATAATTGACCCTATGGTTGTTGACCTGTGCGAACAGTGATCAGACAGCCTAATGCAGTCTGATCGGAGCCTGGCCGACATGGGTCTCACTAACAACACGTATCAATAATGCCCATAACATATTGTACTCAATCTTTTTGCCCTCGGGGCGCTGGCATGGGCCCATGGTCATGCCCTCACGACCCATTTGTGAAGTACCTCAAATTAATCCTATATGAATAAGTACAAGGCCTTCTTTTTGTGTGTGTTTGATTTACGAGCGCGGTGATAGAGTTAATTAATTTGCAATGTATCACCGTTTAGCGTTCTGTTCTGCCTTGACTTTTTATGTTTATGACATACATGTTCTTCGATATGTACAGCTACCGTGTTGTAATGAACCCAACCAATAGATCAATGAATTATTTGGTCCAAGGTGATTGACTTGTACCCGTATGGTATCATAGTCGATATTTCAACACTCCTAACACTGTCTGTATTATGAAATAATGTGTTATTCATCTGTTCAGCAATTCATTATTTAAATTCTAGAAGTACATGTAGATCCATATATGTGATATGATCCATCCACATGAGACACATTATGTCACATGAGTTATTAAAACCAATATCTGTTGAACGAGGTGCTCACTCTCCTGTGCTACCACTGAGTGAATCAAAACGCAGGTGGGACGTTACTGAACACTTGTCACAGGTGATTTTATTTGTTATCACATGGTAACAATACCAAGGCTAGTGTCTGTATGGTGATACTGTCATTGTTGTGTCAACAACGTTAGGATTTTGTTGGTGAAGGATATATCCTGATTAAATTTGGAATTTTTAACCAGTATATATTATTAGCCTTGTATTGCTTTCTCCTGAATGTGGGAATCATATGTGTCAAGGGAAAGTCGGTGAATGGATAGGGGCCATAGTGAGAATTCTTAGGTGGGAAGAAACTTTATACAAGTTAGATGTATAATGATCTTCTGCTATTAGATAGTTTATTCGCAAAATGACAAATTTTATGACAAAAAAAGAAGACAATTGGATGCACCGTCTTCAAACAATAGTCCCACGAGAAGTCAATCTGGCTGATTGAACAGGGATTTATGGGGAGGATAAAAGTACTCTACCGTATATTAAACCAATTTTCTCTTGAGCTTATATTGCACCATTAAATCTTTTTAACAAATCTATACAAGATACCTGGCACGTGCACATGGAAATGATCAAAGCTATATACACACCCCGGCCACTTAGCCTAGAGTAACCGATACTAGACTGCCTGAATCGATACTCTTTTATGCTGACTTTGTATATATGTACATTGTTCTGCTAATTCGCCATTATGTTGTATGTACACAGCTGTCCTGGCTCTGTTTATTGGACCTTTCTGTGTTGGGGATCTCCTTGCAGGCTAGAGTTACCTTTGGTTACTTTGGATATGTATACACTGGGGCTTAGATTCCAGGGACGTTAGGCGTTTGCTTGGGATCAGGATCCTTTGCCTTGGGTTTTTGACGTTGCTCTGTATTCTATCTTAGCACCTGATAAAAGCTATGTTTGTTTGCATTCTATACCAATATTTTCTCAAGACCATCATAATAACATCAATTAAATAGATTATCTACTGGTTTACTATTTGACCTTATATATATGTTGCTTCGATTTAACCGAAATTTCAATTCTCATATTGCAATGTTGTTCAACATTTGATAAGTCAGACCAACGAAAGTGGAAGAAGACATTCAAGAAATCGGCCAGTTATTGTATGGAATATATGCCTCGACCTGGGATATTGCGTTGCTTTCCCCATAAAATGATACATCTATAGATGTATGTAGCCCAGAAGTACCTCCCGATGTAAGATAGCTTTTCTATTGCCTGTGTTCTATATCAAAAAGATGTCTTTTTGCCTTCCAAAGATAACAACCCAGTAAGCCGAATACAACATGTTCACATTTTAATGTAATCGAATGAGGGTATTTTCTATACCCATTCCAATTGAAACCTTCAACAACAGGATCCAATCGCCCATCAGTTCATCAATTCATGGGATATGGGTATATTTATGTCCTTTGTGTTAATTTCATATTCTGGTCTTACTTTTCATATGACAACACACTCATAGCGTGATGCAGAATTACTCAAGTATATGTACACTGTACACGTACAAGTTTGGTGCAGATTATGAAGTATGTAAAAGTGTTGTGTACACATATCCTTCACACCGTGCCCCACTCATCACAACTCAATCGACGGACATCCTCCCCGATATTTGGCCCTTGACCAAATCTACACTTGATGAGAGGCTGGGGATTGATGTACGCTATATAACAATGAGAAGAGAGCTTACTAGGCGTTTGGAGGAAACTATTGAACCTTCAGAACATGTTTGGGCCTTTTTGGACCCCATATACCGGTCACTAAAGGCTGATATCCACTATACGTAAAGTGTCTCCCGTCAAGGGAGCCACTCTACGGGTCGTTTTGACGCATAGTTCATATCATTGACGCCGTAATCCTGTCAATGCTTTGACGGGAGTTCTAGTTCTGCTTTGAATTTTCTCGGCCACAAAACAAATGAGTGTCTAACCCTTAAATAATTGATAGTGCGGAAATGCGCATATATATGTCCAAAATATTATGCTCTTCGTAAAAAAAATAAATGGGGTATTCATGTCCCTGTGGACTGTTTTATAAATAATGGTAAAAATATATTGTCACGTTTACTTAGGTATTTTTTTAAGTTACCGTAGCGTTGGGAACACCAACATTTGGCATTATTGCCCTTCGTTGACCCAACGAAACTGTACATTCATGGTGCGAGGCCGAAGGCAATAATAATGGCTCTCGGAAACACCTCTAGATATGTAGGTTGTGACATCACAAATGATTCTCATCAGGCTGATGACCATCCTGTTTCCACAATGACTTGGCACCATTCCACAGATGCTGAATTCCTATCGGATGCGTCTGTTTGTACGATTCCTATGAATGGCACTTTCCACTCCACTATATATCATTATACATGTACCAATGGTTGATTGTTCCCCATAGCAAATTCTTTGCCTCTTGGTGTGCAACAATGCTAACATACTGTAATTCAAACGTTACTATCTATCTTGTCTGAGTTCTGAGGTTCTGAGGTTAATATGAATTATTCATTTTGTTTTGAATTATTTATAATGTGTGGGGTTCTATTCAGAACTACATTAGAAAGTTAAAACATGAGTTGCATCCATCGTCTATGGTTTATGATATCGCAACTATGCTTAACATTGTTTCTTCCTCTAACTAGTATTAGTTAATCGATGTTTTCAATGGGCTATTGATACCGTACCATTGTAATCATCCCTCTTTACATGTCTTTCTCAATATCCGAACCACTCGTGGTATTGTAAGTAGTGGACTTACTTAGAGGAGTGAGGGTCCAGTAATGACTTCTAAAATAATCCTAAGGTATACATCTCTACGCTCATATACAAGTTATGTAATATTGTGTACATGAAAGTACATTAGTATTATTGACTACATATTCAATGATTACTGTACATACACACCGATACATTATCATATGAGCACGCCTTCTGCCCATAAGGTATAAACATATTCCATGAAAACTTTATATTGCATGGCCTTACTCTAACTCATCGTGCATATTATTTATGAGCTAGTATGACTCATTCTATGAGAATCAGGTAAATGATCACCATTGGGTCTCACCTTCCTGGGCGATTTTGAGGTTTTTATTGTTGTTTCCCACCGATTAATTAACTGGAATGCATCGAACCTGAACAATTTTGGTGGCGAGTATACATAACAATCCCCGACTGGGGAGCCGGGTTCAAATATGTAACTGTATCGCCTTCATGCTACCTGTTACATACCAACAGTGAAGGATTAAAGCGCATCTCCTTTTTGGCGATTAGAGAATCTGTGAACGCCCAGTTCACCTTTGAGTAGGAAACACATGGGTAACTTTTGGCCTCGATGAGAGCTTTGAGATGTCAGAGGGAGTCCAGTGATCAATGTTAGCTCCACTGTATATGGTCTTCAGTAGGAGCAACTCACCGGGAGCGAACATATGGGTACCTGAGCAGGTGACTGACTCGTCGCTCCAAAGTTTATCCGTTCACATGATATCAGAATTACTCATACATCTTCAGGTAGGGCACGCTTCTCCCCCATGTTCCCCTCAAAGTAGACTTGCCAATAATACGTATAGGTCCTCTGTATTGTTCCTATGTACTCTTTTTCTATTGATTCGGCTTTAAATAGATAATCTCCTGTCGTATATTTTTACTAGGTATGTGGGCATTTTGCATTTTTTACTTGCATTAGTGCTTAGATTATATGACTGAATTTCGTGCATTAACTTTTTGGGAAACACGCTCTGCCAGCCGCCTATCCATGTCACTCATGAAGTCTGTGAAACCCTGGAGTGGGAAGAGGAGTGTGGCAGCTCGGGGAAGGAAGGGGTGTTGGAAGGATATTTGAGGAGCACACCTATTTTCTGGCATGATATTTGATAACGGGAATGGCGAAGATGCAAGTAACCCAATGAAACATGGAACCCATCTGTGTGCCAAGTAGATATATACGCAGAACATATTTAAAAATGGATGGGATATTTGAGCATTGTGAGTTAACATTTAATGTGTGATGCATTTTGCTATCATTTTGTATGTACGACAGTAGGGTACGTCTTATCAATCCCTTGGTTGTAGCTTTATCATTTAAGGGGTATAGGGAAAGCGTCCAAAAGCAGCACTTGGACATTGAACAAAAAAATACCCTAACGGCGCGGGTCTTTGACGCTGAATACATGCATTCCCTCCCTCTGGCATTTGTTCCCATTTTCTTCATAGGTTCCTCGGAGGAAACCCAAACCTTTTACTGAATAATATCACAATGCATCCATCCATTACACACTCTTGTTGTAGCCATCGGGAACCAAATGAAAAGCGTCGCCTAGCAACTCCACTCTGGTGATTGGTTTTGTTCGTTTCTACCGTTATCAACCATACCTTGATCTTCCAATCGATCTCCTCTAGAATAAACATAATACCAATTGTGAAAGATGTATAAATGTTGTAATTGTCCTATCGCGTTTTGTCATGAGACCCCTTTCCTTCCCTGCCTTGGAAATGCTCGCTTGGTATTTTTTCTACTTTCAAGGTGCTAGCTCCTCCAAACAGGTAAATATGGGTGGATGTGGGGGTAGAAATATCGAGACATACAAACACAACACACTGGAGGAGGATGACTCACTCCAGCTACCTGGAGTTTCTGCCTGCCATGATGACTCAGCGCGAACGATCCTCGACGTTCCTCGTGGACTCTCGTCCTTTACACACGTGACCTCGCGCTACCTATAGCACGGGAATATCGCCTCGATCATTACTTGGAAGGACATGGATGGTAGATGAGCGCATGCGTTGAATGATTGGGAGAAAAATTATGGCTTTTGACTGAGGTTTTCTAAGCAACACGTGCGCCCGGGGGACCTCTTCAAACAACATTTCAGACCATGATTGAAGAGGCGTTGCTTATTCACGATTTCTTAGGATCATTTGGACCGAACCTCTCAATCAACTTGACACCCATATAGAATCCATACTCAGCTATACTCTTTACGTTTATCTGTTGATTATTATACTCTCTGACGGTTTTTTAACTGAATCCATACTACAACAATATGACTCCCTAAAGGGCCCGTTCTTTATTAACAATGATAATCTGCGATATCTGGTATATAAAGTGATCCTTGTGGCATAATAGAGCAGATGGAAAAGAATACGATGAAGCAAAAGTTCTGACCAATCGTTTAGCCATGTACATATATGAACGATGAAACAAATCAACCAAGCTACTTTAGAATTTATTCAGGTATAATAGCGCAGATGGAAAAAAATACGGGGAAGCAGAGGTTCTGTCCCAATCTTTTAACCATGTATATACATATGAACGTTGAAACAAATCAACCAAGCTACTTAAGAATTTATTCAGGTATATTCGGCCACACTCCTCCCCACCTGTTTCTTGGACACAATCAATTAACGTTGACTTATGTGAAGACTTGCAGCAATGGGCAATTCCTCCATGGAAACGGTGCTATTAAAATGTCATTTTTCGATCCTTAAAAGTAAAGCGATCCAAGGCCCTATGTGGGTGGGCAAAGGTATGGCTCTATGAACAAAACAGTGGTAGATACATTTTGAGATGTTGGTACGGCTGCAGGAGTTATATTCTATTGGTCCGACTGGGTCTTGTATTGAATCTCCTATACTTTTATTGGATTGGTGGCATTCCCTCTTGAGGGTTTGGACACCATGGGGATGACCTCCATACTTCAACTTTGGCGGTCAGAACCATTGCTGACCCCTCTTGACACCAATCATGTATACTCTCGACCCAGGTCAGGGAAAATATCCCCAATCCCCTACCCTTTAGGCCCATTTTGAAGAGGTCCCAATATAGACAGGACCCGTGCACTTAAAGCTGCATTCTCAGCTATTTCCGTCAAAAAATTTAATTTTCTATTTTGTGTCAACAATCGGTCTTGGTGTAAAAGCACTATTTTCAATATGGCTCTTTTTTAACCTCCATATACATATAGGGAATCCTCGATGATAGGATAAGGATAGCACTGCCTAGATAGGTATGTCAATAAAAAGTTAACACATTGCAATAGTTTTAACCCCAAAATGCCACTGTAAAACAGCAATATGCATTTACGAAAATTTTGAGAACAATTCGTGAACGCCAGAGGAAATACATCAAGAAGAATTAAGAAACATAGCTTTAGGTCGAATTAGCTGGGAATGCAGTTAAAAACCATCATTGTGGCTAGTATAACTACTGGGTAACTGGTATGTGCATACAGAGCAAAATACTATCAATGCTTGATATGGTCTAATGTACATGATACCATCATGTAATTTACATGATTGATACCATCGTGTATCTGGGGTGGTGCATCGAGGTTTTATGGTATCATCCGAATTCATGGCCCAGAAGATCTAAAAACCTTAAATAGATGTATGGGGGTGAGGCGAGAATAGATTAGAGAGTTATCTGTCGAGACAGGGATGGTCTTGAGATCTTGTTTTGGAAGTCACTTCATTTAAAATAATTACAATTCTTATCGCCGGAATTCCTAGAGCCCCTGAACTCCTTTATTGTCCCACATGTCCGAAGTCTTAAACCTAAACTAACAATCTTTTCTATTCTTGTATTATTTACACAGTTTCAACTTTTAGTAAATCTTTTTTTAAGCCACACTTTACGTAGGCAATTCGACGCGTTCTTACGTGCCTTCTTATGACTTAGTTGTACTGGAATTCTATTTGCAAAGTTCGGAACATCTTTAGAGTGCAAGTCTATGGATGATTAGAAGAGTCTGCTAAACGATGTGTCCAACTAGGGCCCGAGAACCCATTTGCCAACACGCGACCATAAATCACTGGGATTGAGGATTGGTCAAGTTTCTTTACCTGCCCACTCGAGACCCACCTGTGCTGTCAACCTCTCCTTTGAAGATAGCTGCAGAACAAGATTAAGGAAGCTCCTTGATCCTTCCTGCATGTGGTCAAGCGGAAAGAATGTCAACAACATAGATCTACCTGGGGCATTCATCAACTATCATTCTTTTGCTTTCCACTGACGATATAGAGCTGTCACTTGTGGGTCTTTTCTTTGATATATGATGAGTGATACTTCATATGCAGATTATTTGCCTGTATAGGTCAAGGGAACCTCTCACAACACCCCTTTTATGATGGTTAATCCTCAAGGTTTATACGTTGGATAATTAGAAATATCTTTTTAAAAAGAAATCGTATATTGATGAATGAGAAAGCTATCTCATGGGAAGACCACCGCCCCAAAGTGAGCTTGTGTTATTCTTCTCTTGAGATTCACTGGTCTTAATACTTCGTGTTGAAAATTTGGGTCTCCCTCGCATTCTTGGTTATTGCGTTGCCTTCCATAATTCAAATCAAAGAAAACAAATAGATATGTTTATCACAAACAATTTAAACTTTCATTCCCTATTTTCAATTTTACTCGAAATCACTTATATTATCTGCTTTCTAGCGCATCATTAGTATTATCTTCTTGAATTACAGCCAACATTCATCACTACTGTGTCAACTCCTTATCTCATGCATCATAAACTTTGACAATATGCATTATTCCATAAGTTTTATACATAGAACCTGCTTGTTGAGCCCTCAACAATCGTTCATCTACATATATAAATATTCTGCACATAGATGTAGAACACCACTTATACATATAAGTTGAATGATATTTCAAGGCTATAATTATTGAATATCATCTAGGAGTCTGTTTTGTTCCTACGCAGTTTACCCTATTTTTTTTACCCTTTCTGAGCTGCAAATTCTGACCTTGGTTAAAACAGTAGAAAGTGCATCGGTCACATGAAAGGGGAATCCCCTCCCTTCCTCACCCATAATACAGATATGATGAGTCATATATCCCATGCCCCCTCCCCCACAAGCTCTTCCCTCAGTGCACCTTACTGCGAGTGTCATTATATTAATGGTAAGTGATTGAGGCAAATCGGAGTAACACAAATCATCACTGATCAATATTCTTGCCTGCGCCCTGGAATCTTGGGATGGATTTATAACATTCCGGCTCAAGCAGAAGAGCAAGAGATTGATTTATGGCTTTAAATGTGATGAGCAGTGACGAGATTGCATTTAGATTAAGGGGTTTCATTTTATTTTAGTATGTATTAATTCTGACATAAACATCATTTCCTAATCCTCCTGAAAGGAAACTATATCGGTTATATTAGTGACTAAATAATAATTTAATGTTTCCCCCTAGAACTTTCTTACCAAACTCTATTGAAATCATTTATGTTTACATTTTTAATACTTTCCTTTGTAAGTAGAAATTCCAGTGCGCTTCCAATTCGCGGTGTAGTGAAGTCTATGCGAAGTTTCATTTTCCCATTCGTTCAGGGCATGACCCAAGTAAAAATAATACAATGTGAGGCATTCAGCGCCAATAGTGAGTAGGAGCAACGTTGGTAGGAGGTATTGTGGGCCGGGTCCTAAATATATCACTTATAACGTCATTTGACGTGAAGTCATTTACAACTGGCTCTGGCCATGATGGCACAGCTCCAGTATTTCCCTCTGGTTCCTTTCCAGTCATCAGTACAGTCTCATCTGTTGGTGGCTTACCGGTATATATTCTTTTTCTAAATCCTTCGATTTTTAAATCCTTCTATATCTTTGATATAATTATTTTATAGCCATCCACGAGAACCCTATTTAATAATCATATGTCATTCCTAGCCCCAAAAGCAATGTCAGCAACTAGGGGAGGATGTTGTTCCTTTTTTAGACTCAACGTATGATAGTATGTCTTCTGCTTGTTGAAAGTTAACATAATTTTAGTCGATGATTAAAAGTCCTTGTGGGGGAAGAAAAAGAAAAGAAAAAAGTCCTTGTGGGGGACTGAAGATCGTAAGTCGGCTTTATAAAGTTCATCCAGAATGTCATGCCATATATGTTAGAATAAGGTTTCATTCTTTAAGTTATTTGAGAGACATTATTTAATACATAGGAATGAGGGATCAAAGATAGGAAATATGTTGGTGTTGTAATCTTATTTCACTCCGGTTGATACAATCGTTTCATGTAATTCTCTTTGAGTGAGCGACGTTTGGCAACCTTAGAAGAAGGATTATGACGTTCGCACTTATTTTCACATGGATTAACTTGACTCATGTGTCAGTTCAAAAGGTATGTTTGGAATTTAGCAAGTGCAAGTAATTCCTGTATACTAAACACTTGAACGCCAACCTTTTTTAAGACCCATTAATAAGATTTCTTGAAAAGTCAATTAGGTTTAATCGCCATTTTAGCAGGCTTGACCTATTCCTAATTCCAATCTACTTATATTGACTTGGTCCGAGTTGGGCATATGAATGCTTAACTAAATCATGCTAAATCTTAGCGTTAAATTCATGAACTTACAGGGTTCGTTATAGGCCTCAATTTCTCCTCGTGTTTTAAAACTCTTTTTGACGCACCATTCCACTCGAGAAAGATCAAGTTGTTCATCACCAATGCCTTTTCATGTCCTCAGAGGACCGCCCGACCCTGTCATCATTCTTTCCAAACGACTATAGCAGATCATCGAAGGATGTCTTCATTTTAATCCCCATCAATGATGGAGGATTATTCAGTCTTTGTGAACCAAGATGGAAGACAAGATTGTCATCAGCTGAGAGATGGAGGATTTATTATTGGATCTCTCTCCAGTTTCTCAGTCAATGCTCGCGGGTGATTAGGCCAATCAGTATTCGCTCTTAAATTGTAATTACTTCGGATGAAAGACTTGAATTCTCCGGCCATGGAACAGTATCATTTCTGGAAGTGAATCTATTTTCCATCTTGGTCTTAGATTTTTTTTCAATGAGTGGATTAACTCGTTTTAATCCATGGGTTTGAAGCATTTCATTCCGAACTTAACTACTTGATTTTAACCATACCAAAATAGAAAACGTAGCTGAACTACGATGGAATACATTTGAATTTGATATATTTTACGTCTATTGGACAAGCACGATTTCCCTTGCATGTATACAAACTTTTGTTATAGCCACCCTATCTCCTTACCTTAAAAAGATTCACCAGGAATATCATGGTGAAATTAAATCGGTACTGTCCATCCCGACAATTACCATCCTTCACAAATTGAGTTGTGTCACGAAACATGTATTCTATAATTAATTTGGTCTGGCCTCAGAAAATACAACCTGGGAGTATTTGAGTGCGTGTTCCGAGTTACTTGTATAAAACGTAAATGCTTGGAGAACAGGTGCGTTATTTGTACTTGCCTTAGGCGTAATCGTTCGCCTAATTCGACTTAGTGATTCGCCCTAGATATAGCCTTAGAACTGTCATACGTTGATCCATTGAATGGACACAAGATGTGATCTTTTTATAAGTAGTCCAGGAAATATGTGAAGGACCGGTGTATTTATAGCCACATACTCATACAAGTGAATGGGGAATTAAGACCAGTATTGAATCTACTAACTTGAGTTGGTCTATTGTGCATATTGAATCACTGACTTTTCCGCAGTGTATTCCCGTATCCCCCTTTAAACTAAGTTAATCCACAGAAGAATCTCTCTGAGTTGTTCAAAGTATGCCGTGTGTGCCACTTGTTCAAAAGATCACAATCTGTGGCGTTGTATGGATCGCAGGAAGGCTGTGCGATGGGGAACATGGACATATTTGTATGAAAGGACACATTGTTAATGTAACTTGGGCAAAGAATTTCAAGTCCAGGAATTGGTATATTGCACACCAGCCATTTAAGCGATTTTTTTTTAACGAATTTCCATTAATGAGAATGTCGTGGCAAGACCTGCGACCGTCCATAGGATGTTATGAGGCAAGCAATTTTATAATACTATAAGTTCACTAATTTTTGGAGTATCAAAAGATTGTTTCCCTTTTATAATGCACAATTCTCCTTCTATACCTGCCGACATGTGGTCTTCATCTTTACATATTTTATTCATTTATGTTTAAAATCAATTTTCAGATCCATCCTGATCGACGAACCATTTATTTCATCTAATTTCTGTGATAGAGAAGGGTGGGCGTCTTTAAAATTGTAGAAAACCCTGTCGCATGTCGCATCTTTAATTCAGATTTTGTTTTACACGAAATCGTAGGACAGAATCGTAGACGAAATATTGCCTGTGTGGGATAGGTTGAGACTAAAAACTACGATTTCACTTCTTAAGGCAAATCGGTCATGCAATCGTGCTTGTGTGGGTCCCCAAAACAGGGACGATTCCAAATGTTTGACAAGATTTTCAGCCACGATCTGTCGTAAGCAGCGAAATCGGGTCTATATTTAAGTCGGCCCTGTGTGTGCACAGCTTAGCATGCGTTGGCACATACACAGGGGTACAGCTTATGGAAGGCATTTGATGTGGGCGGTGGTTCAAATCATAAATAGTACAATCAGTTCATGGAATCAGTGTTATAATGACATAACCCTAGCCATTATTGATACTAAGGCGGACGGCTATTGGCAATCACAACTCGAATGATTTGCCCACTGCATTAACCCCAAACACACTACCCTCTGATGTTAGTTATTCACCGGTGTCATCCAGTCCTGCCATTCGATCTCATTCTCTCAGATCTTTCCCCCATCTCCTATCGCATCGGCACTATTCCCTTTAACCCCTTCTTTCCTACTTTCTTTCTCCCTCCTCCCTGTGGCATGCATTCCCAGAGAAATTCCCTAACATCGGCTCATTCCCATACATGAATCGGGGTCGGGGAACGGAGTTTGGGGAAGGAGGGAGGGAAGGGGTATATTGATCGGGAGGTCATTACGTCCATTTTCCCTGCACACTGCATTTCGTGTTCAATCCCACATGCACAAATGCATTGTGCACACGCCTTGAACTCGTGATGTATTGACATTTTACTTGAAACACCTGTACAGAAAGTGTCTCCCCCTAAAGGAGGTCCCTCAATACATATTAGTTTACATGTATAATGCAAGCATCGTTCTATGTTCTGAAAGAGACAAGAGTATTAGATGATGGAACCAAGGATGATGTATAACCATCTATTTTAATTTGATTTGATTGATGGTTGGTTGCCAAAGAGCTTTTACACAAGCGTCCTAGGCACATACACGTACCATGTTGGAATCATTGCACTTCTAGGCTCTGTATTTCTCTTCCGTTGACTTGGAAGGCCATTACACGCATTAACAAACATCAATAGTACTCTATGTGTTTTAGGTACTAATATGGTACCGTAGTTCATTTCTTTCGGCTCTCATATCGTGCGATCTTGTCAGACGCAACAATATTATTGTCCTAGACTGTATGGAATCTATGAATAATCTTTCCATTTTCTCCAATCGACTTTGATGGAGGTTGTTGGTTGTTCTTTATGAGGCCGATGTAGACTTTATCGCATAAGAGTCAATTTTAAGCCCACTACCAGCCTATCATTCCGACAATATTGCGCCGGCCTATCACAATCACCTTGTCATATCAGGGGAAATACTGGCTGGGCGGACTTCATTTTAAAGTTGAGAAACACGATCCACACTATGAAAGCACACCACCTGTCATCAGGGACGCCAAAGCCACAACCCCTCAATTGTCCCACTCTAATACATCCACTGCTCGTGAGCTATGAGCAGCGCAATATGGACTCTAATATGGATATGGAATATCTCTCTTGCCTTTCTCTCAATATGCATGCCATCTATTGATTCTGATTATCTTGTAGCTCCCATAGTTCATTCTTCTTTGGTTTGCGACCTTACAGTTCTTAATATCATGTATCGATCAATCCCTGATGGAACAGTTATATAAATCACCACAGCTATACTAAATATTATTTTAATCGATGGCTTGCCCCCAGCTCAAATAAAGCGTAAAAGAATTATTTTATTACGAGTAGTTGGGTTTATATTTTAAAAATTGTGCAGATATTGAAATGGCGTTTTTGTTTATGCTTTAGTTTATGCGGCCCTCATTCTCTGTCACCTTATGTGGAAGGGTCTTAGATGTTGAAGCGTCTCTCTAAATAAATCAATAATAAAAATAATCATTTATTCTATTTTAAAGAATAGGTGCATCATTCCAATTGAATACGGATGAGTAATTAAAGTTCCCATTTATGGATTCCCTCGAGAATCGTGACAATTTTAAGACCGTGGAAAAGACTTAGTTTCTGATGTTGGTTTTAAATCATAATACATTCCTATCACCTACTAGTTATTTTCCATTCGCACCCCTTTGTCTCCTTACTTTCGAAAATTTCCAGTAGAAACGGGAACGTTTTGCTTTCTCAAAAGACTCGATTACAAATCTATTGCTCTGATTAATTCTTGCCATTCTTCGCAAGAATTCATTATTCATAGTTTAATGGAGACTGCTTTCATGAGAAAAATCAATGTTTCATACTCACGCTCTTTGTCCTATTACAATTCACTCTGTGTTTAATGGGTTTGAATTAGTTAGGTCTTTTCTTAACTCTCTATCGAAAGCAACCCGAACCTGGTTTTTGCAACAAATTGCAATATCTGAAAGAATTTATGTTTGGAATGAAACGATTTTGTGTTCGTGAGTCATTTTCCATATTTGCACGTATGATAATATATGAAGAGGTTGGTTTCACCCCATCTTTACATTATAAATTGATACTTCTCTTAGGGTAGGTACATATTATCTTATGAAAGACCCTATGTCAGTGGAGTCAGGGATCTCAAATGCATAGGGTTGCTCTCTTAGATCAAGTCTTCGGTGAAATGTATTGCTCAGAAATGTACTCTATCTCTTGCACCTGTGATCTTGGAGAGAGCTATAGATTTGAGGGTTGGGGCGGAGCTTCCTAATTACTTCAGTCGTCTGGCTGCTGAGTGAGTCATGCCTTATGTGTCTGGGTCCTTTCATGATCCTAGTTTAATATCGACAAAATTTACCCGAGTTCCATTGAATATAATATAAATAGATCTTTTCGGGGTCACCTTTGAAGATTCTAAGACTGGTGAATCTTAGGAAAACAAGATTTCCTGCAAGATCGATTCGAGTTCACATTTTTCGTCTCTGCCAAAATGAGTTTATTCAAACGCATAATGGTGTATTACCACGGTAGAGGAATGTGTTCGTATCTTTAGTAGATGTGTAATGACGTTTTTGATAATATGATCTGGCCCCATTCCGCAGCATGAATCGTATCGGTTTTGAATCATGTCCGATAAAAGTCATATATTTGCTATGGTGATTTATTGTTATCAGATATATGAAACAATAACGTCGAGATGATTAAAAACTTGAAGAAATATTTCCTCACATATCATTTTACCTGTTGTACTCCCTCTTTTAACCTCTACGTTGACACTATTCGGAACAGTAATGTAAATCATGTAGGCACATGGAAAGGAGGTGTATTCGGTTTCTCAGGTGCAAAATAGTAGTCGTAATTTACACCTTTACTTTGTTCATTTTACGATATTCTGCAAAGGTCTTTTACTTCGTGCTTGCCCTCTCAGATCATGATCAATATATCAAAGAGATGTAACAGAACTGTTGTAGCAAATACATCAGACCGCTACAGAACTAGAAGACATTTATACGACAAGAATATTTGACATGAATGTTCTATAATCATGTGTCAGTCTCAAACCCCAAGAGGCTTGTACCCACGCTAACCTCATCGATTGAGCATGAGACTCCGGTGGAAGAGACCCCATAATCTCTTTCTCTCCTCTAGTTCAGATTCAGAATTTTTATCGCCCTGTTCCGATTGCTCCCTTGTGTGTAATACCAACTCAATTTTGTACGGGCAATGAAAAAACATTTTATCTCCCTAAATGGTGTTGTATATCGACCTGCCATGCTTGAGGCTCTCATCCCTCCATGTTTATATACATACCGGTATATGTATTGTATACACATTCCATGAGATGGGAACGATCATGCTAAACATCAGTCTTGCTGGGTGGTGATGAACATAGGCATAGACATAGCATATAACATATTGGTCCGACCTGACTTATCTTCTTGTGCTAAACCAGCTAATCCTCTTTTTAATTCCTTCCCTAATCCCTGCCAACCAAGGGATCCCATCGCGGGTAGTTATCTCGATGCATGTAGCCTGGAAAGGGACAGTTACTGCTGACCATTTCGGACAAAAACCACGGCTGTGATGCTATTAATGCATAACCCTAGCCCATAAAGGAGGCCCCTGGCTTATTTTACTGCTCTATGATAATGTGACAAGATTGCACGTTTATCACTAGGCTACGCGTTAAGGGTTCAATTGCTGTCTACCCCTAGTCATCTTTCCAGCAGAGCTATTTCTCATCATGGTGCATGACACATGCCTGCAAACCCATGTATAAGTGTCACAGGAGCAGTGTCTTGCATGTGGTTTGTGGGGGCTAAGGGTACAAGATCTATTACCCTGTTCTTTCCTTACATTCCCCACCTTTCCCCATCCACCCTTAATCTGGAAGCCGGTCCTGGTCTTGTATATGCCATGCTGCGGTCCAGTCTGCCCCTGAGGATCCAGATCCATCGATCTCTCACTATGACTCATCCAGTGCGCCGAAGCCCGTTTCGCTAGCACCTGCCTATTTGCTTAACACCAAGGGCGTGCATGAATTTGTGAAGCCATCGATAAGCCTGGCTTGCCACAGTTAAGCCTGTGTATTTACTAAAGATGGTTTATTCATGTTCATCATGTAGCGACCATGCTTATCTTCTACTACCTCTTTATACCAACCCACATTCCAATAATCCGAACACATATCGCAAATGCATCAAAAATGATAATTTCTCGATGAGGCCATCAATTGCTTTACCATGGTCTAAGACTAGTAAGAGTCGACTGTGAAACATTGCAATGGGGAGTCATGTAGTGTTGGAGCATATATTAGGGTTGGTCTTCACTACTTCCCTCACTACAGTCCTATGCTTAGCCCCTCTTCACAATGTATCTTCCCAGAACATTGTATACAGCTATAATATCCGTCATATCTGACTTTGATTGACTTGCTTCAGATGACAGTGTACCATAAATACGGCAGCTCTGGAATAGTTAGTGGCTGTTGTTGATTATTCCAATCAATCGATGTTCAGCTGATGGCATTGCGCGGTGTTCTCGGTAATAATTGGTGTGATCATAATAATGACATTTATTGTGTGATCACAAGGGGAGTAAATAAATGAACACTATGTATATGTACATGCAATACGAGGTTGTGGAATATTGAACGCGTTTGTTAAAGGAGCAAAGTAATTTAATTTAAGAAGGTCTCAACTTAATTATATTGCCTTTAGACAAGTGCCTCTCTATCGCGTCTTCTCTGCTTAATTTAAGTCTGGGAATATGCGAGAGGCGTCGGAAGGAATCTACGCTAAAGCTGCTAGAATTGGCACTCGGTGACTACATTTTTCTTCAGTTTCTACTTCCTGAAGCAAATGCTCTGCTTTTAACTATTGCTTTAAAGTGAATGAATTGTCCTCCTACACTAGGAGTCTACTATGTTGGACTGATTGTCACATAAACCAGGGAAGCTGTTGAACGCTGTTGCAGACAAGGATAATTAATAATATCCGGTCCTATACCTATGATTCTGTATATATCGGTTCGTAGAGGCTTATACAAGTCACAAGGAAAAGGATAACAAATCGAGTCCTTTTATGTCTTTTTCTCTGTCAATGTGGGCTGGTGGAACTTGGGTATAAACATATAAAAGATTACCAAATGTGAAACATGGGTATCTTAAGTGATAAAAAGCCCAGCATTTGAGAAGCCAATAGTTCTTTGGCAGGAGAAAAATCACCAGTAAAGAAACTAGAAAAATACTGGCGGAGTGGTGAGAGAAGAGTAAAGGTACTAGAAGGCCTTAAGGCTAAGGGTGTGTGGGAGGTGAGGAGTGTAAGAGACTCAGGTGCTCTGTGCAGCTTGCCTAGAAGGTCTGGGATATGGCTGGTATTAAGGCCCGGGGATTGATTTAACATGGTAAGGATGGCAAGCACTCAGGGTCCCACGCGTCTCTAGTTCCATATATATGTATGTGAGACGATCGAATGGTAATGCGTTCAGACTCTGTTAGCTGATGGAAACTCATATACAAAATGGCAGAATAAAAACATTTAGATGGGAATTACACACAGCTCATGTAACATTTACTCGTTGATGCACCACAGACCGTTATTAGTTCTGATGGAAGACAGGAAAGAGCAATGGAGAATTTCTGACTAAATAAGTGCACTAAAAAGCGAAGCATTAACTATGTTTTGTTATTTCCCAGTTACTTTCGTGGGAACATTCAAGTAAAAGAAACCCCATCAAAACAGCCTCCAGATATCTGTAAGAAGGGTATATCTTCCCATTGACAAACAACGAGTATAATCTGTATATTCTACTCGCTGCCAAGGCTTTAGAGTATATTTGAGTGTGTCGACGTGATATTACATTTAGTGCTGGGATCAATATATAAAGGAAACATGGATTGAATATTGGTCATTTATTTTGGTGGGTCCCGACTCCAGGTCTCTAAGGTTACAGTTCCCATGGAATGAATGCCTGGCCCTCAAAGCAAGGCTTTCATATGACATGTGTTTCGTTGCCAGAGAAAAGACTATTTTTCCATATACTACTTACATCAATCGACAACTGATGTGGTGCTGCACAGAACTTCTGAAAGGCGTGAGACCCTGGGTTTGGTTATATCAAGGGCGTGCTTGGCCATACAGATGTTCTTATTACAGAGATTTAAAATAAAATATAACAAGTGTGTGTCAATCTTACTTGATTTACACGAACTTGGTCGGTTAAACTATGCTTGACTCAGCAGTTATATGGGTAGTAATGTACGTTTGGAAGAGAAAATAGCACTGTAGCAAATGACGCCCGGCCGTATCACCAGCTAACTGTGTGATATCGTATATGTTTAGTCTGCTTTACCTGGCTCCCATGGGAATGTATAGTTGAGACGTACATTTTACACCATCCCCTGGCATATATATATGAGCGATTATGGCGAGTCTACCTTCTATACCGCAAGTACATTTTACAATTGGCTGTAATATGCCGATGTGATGCGAGGCGTGGGACATGGGCAGTGGGAACGCTGTGGGACGGCATCAAAATATCAATAAATGGGAAAACTACTGGTGCAGATAGATAAAACACGGATGAGCTGCTCGTTTGTTTGCCGTATTGATTTGGCAGATTTCTTTATTTTAACGCCATTACCAATCTGTACAATTACCTACTTGATTTGAGTTTTTCTTTCGCGCGACGCAAAGAATACCATGTTCTTAGATATTTGTTCGGTGATATAATTGTGCATTCTCCCATTTCGCGTTATTGAATTTCAGTGAATGAAAGAGATACTCATCAATGTGTATCCTTTCTTTTGTTCGGAGTGAAATGAACGCTAGTAACCGATTAATGGTCTGAAATGATATTTTTATTCGGTATAATCAAACATTTCCATTGTGAGACTCGAAAAGCCTATTTTGTTTTACTATGCCTTGCTAGCCCTTATAAATGGAAAGCTTCGTTGGTTTTGATTTAATAATGTTTTTCTCCGAAACCACGAAGTGGGGGTGTTATTAAGATCAAGTCCCGAAGCCCTTCACTCCATCTGTAAGACCTGGTTTTACTTAACTAGATCCTTGCTTGCTCTTTACAGGATTTTACCATAATGGAGTCTGAGGACGACCTTTGTGGCCCGAGCGATGCCGAGCTCGACTCGGAAGTGGAGGATATGGATGATGACGCCGAACAGGAACTCAGCATCTGGCTCGACCAACTCAACATGATACAACAGGTAAGTTAACCAAAATCTCGTCTGACAATTTAGTAATGTTACCTCTAGCACCATTTCCAAACGGGCTGCGTGCGGGAAGAGGACGGAGCGGATGTTTTGTGTCCAATCAAACTGATACAAACCAGAGAAACAACTGCAGTATGTCCGGAACAACAAGTACATGGAAATTGGAACCCTTCTGCAAAATCTTTATCTGTCCCCCACCGATTATTAAAAAGAGTCAATTCTTTTCAATATTTTCACAATGTGGTGGCATATATACTCGACTATAAAGATCTCTCCGTTGTCAAGTTATAGTAAGTAAAGAGAATGGACGAGGGAGTTGACTCCTCAGCGTTTGTGAATGTCTGTTTCTGTTTGGCATTTAGTTTGATCCCCCGTGATCCCTAGGTCGCATGCCAGGTGGTTCGCGTGTCTTATGGAAAGGGAGGCATATTACCCGAGGGGCATTTAAACTTACTCCATGACAATAAATCCCATTTGAGCGCGCAGTTTGAATCACTTGGCGTCTTAAATGATTTACAAGTATTCCCTCTTAGAGGCAGAGACCTTTTTGCTTTGGCCTCTTTTCAATACACCGTCCAAATGCATTGCTAGTTGAGCCAAGATGATAGAAAATGAAACCCATTTATTCCCCTGATGATAGGCCCCTTTCGTATTGACCCCAAGGATCAATATTTCTGTCTAAATTCAAACACATCCCTCAAAACCGACGCTGAAATAAGCTTGAGTGTACAATGAGGAAGTCTCCAAACGAGATCCAATAATCTCAAATCAAAATCACTGTAGGAGAAGCGTGTGGTGGTACTACTTTTTCATTCTCACCGAGCTCCATATTCCTCGTCTCCAACCTCGTTTAGCCACGTCGCACAGAGCCTTTCATATATCCCTACGCCGGGGTCGCGATGATTGGTCTCTACTGAGGGATAAAGCCCCTGCCCACATCCACTTGAAGCCAATAGACATGCTCCTGAGGGCCCTAGTTACTGTCCCATTGTGTGCAGGATGGACGGGAGGACCAAACTGCGAATAGCAGCAACTTTTCCCAGTCTCTTTCACTTTGTAGAAAAATCAAAGCCTTAAATACAAGAGATGTTCTTGAGTCAATCGGAAGTGTTGTAGAAATATTTAAAGGGGGCTCTGTATAACTATCAATATATGCCTTTCTGTATAAATGACGTTGCCGTCATCTTCATATACTAGTAAACCAAACTTGAAAGTGATTCTCATTAGTGGTCCAACCACATAAGATCTACATATACATTCTAATCACTTGAGGTATAATGTAGTTGTATTAATTCAAAATTTCCTTTCGATTTAATTTAGGCTTTCATTCAAGTCATTCATTTATAGATGGCAGATGAGGCATTCTCTAGATTGCATACGTTATATCCGATAGTTTATTATCGCGGTGTCTGCTGTATATGCAAGGCCCATTGAGGCAACCAGAGGAATTGCGGCAAAAGCAGTTCGAAACTTATCATGCCTTATGTAAGTGCGCTTAGAATGTTGCCAAGAGAATGTTTTTCTGAATGTAAAACTGAAGAAAAAAAGTCCTCATCCACGCTCTATACTTTAGATTTTTAAGGTTGGGAAATTCTCCCAGACTGACTGCCTCCATACGTCTAAAATTCGTGCTCACCGTACATTAGGACTTGATGTTCACTTTGCTTGAACATGATGAAGATTGAATGAAATTCATCTCTTGGGCCTGTCTAATTCAGCATGAGTGCGTTCCAAACATGTTCCCTGAGTATTATGGGGAACCATTATTCTTATTAGTCTAACATCCATCCTCGTACTCCTTCCGTTACACACTGAGAGCAGCCTGGGGGTTGGCCCTTCCATCTTATCAACGTTGCCAAATGCCTTATTTTACAATAATTACCCGAGGTTTTAGTTGCTTTGTACCCACTGCATGTTCAGTGATGGGTTAGGTTATGGATTTTATTCTGGAAATGAGAGTACTAGGCGTAATTATATTCCGCCCACTATTCCGGGATTAAATGAACCCAACACCTGTGCGAGCGCCTATTTAGGAGCCAGCTACCGCCGGAAACAAGTCTGATCTGAGTTGCTCATTAATTAGGCTGATTGAATCATTGCGCGTGCTCATCATAGTCCAGCTATGCATCTCCATTGTTGGGAACAGGTCAATGCGATTATCATTCCCATGTATTTTCACTGCTGCAATTAATACTTGCCTCTACCACAAATACATCCGCTTATAAATGCTCATTAGGGTTCTGTATTGACATTAAAATGTTTTGCTCATGGTGTGTCCGCTTCCTGGTTTGTTTTAATCGGCGAGTCGCATCTTTGCAAATCCTTTGTGTGTGTATATTTTACAACCGGTAAAAATCGGATATAATTATGTTTGTCGTCGTATTATTCGCATGTTGAGCAAACTACACACATATGCAGGGCTCCTATCGGATCTCCCCTGATCCTCTGATGTAGGATTCATCACGAGGCCTCCCGTGTGTAACTGACAAGTGGTCCTGGAAATCCTCACTCACTGACCCTTTGGAGGTCCGTCAGTGGCCATACTAGAATACTTCGTGAAATCATATGCAAGAAAAGCAGATGAATGGAGTTAATTTACATGTTGTCCTTACTCTATCCAAGAGATGATGAGTTAAAATTTCCAATGATAATTTTAACGGTATTTTGTCTCGGGTTCATATTATTTATTTAATTACGATTAATTACTTCAGGGTTTGTGGGGCTATATTGGGGCATTTCTCTTCAAACTATCCGTGAATTCCGTAAGTTGTCTCAACATTTCCATATGCGAAATACGTGTATTTAAATCATGCCTTCTTGGGGAGTAACAAGGCGTCACTCACGTCCTCTACATGGCCTTAGATATGTGAAAGAATTGGGTCATTATTGTTCCCCCGAGGCTTTAAGGGAAGCGTAAATACAACGTCTTGGGATCATATCAAGAGGGGAAACTGACAGGGAGAGATGAAATGATAGGCCACCGTCCTGTTGCATCGATATCCAAGGCGATGAATTGTTCGACATAAGTATGAGTCAATTACAAGCAGAGTGCGAACACCATGAATAAACAATGGGAATACGAGGGAAAATTCCCAGGCGCAATTACAATAACAGTTGATTTTTTTCTGTCTTTGTTGAGAAACGCCTCAATCGGATTTTGTGTCTTCTCTGAAGACTTGTGGCTCACCCCCCAATGGGGTACCGATCTTTCACATTGTTTTAATGCAAAGATCCCATATAATTTCCATGTGGGTTTTATCATAGATTTTGCGGCTAATAATGATCTCATTTGTATTGCCCCTTAAGAGGATTAATGACCACGCTGTCTTAAAGATATACCCTAATTGCATAATTGTGACTTTTGGCCTTCTTTTCTCTTGCACAGGCTTAGTCTCATTCCGGCTTACTTCCCATCCTTTAGGGCGATGGGCTGGTGGAGCGCATTATCTTGATGTGATTACTATGGAATCAGGATTAGTGACTGTCAATGGATTGTCCTTCCTGCTCTGCTTTAATGCTAAAGAGGGCTCAATGCCCAATGAAAAACATGTGTACACACAGTTAATAAGGATTTACATAAGAAATGTATTTCTAAAAGCCCACTTTGAAAGAAGCTCCTCTGAAGGTGTCTTATCGTCGTGACCAATGGGAATTGGGAACCTATGTAGACAGGGTCAGAATTCCTCCCCATTGTTGCCATGATTCTCGTGTTCAGTGTGATATGGGGAGGAGTAGGTCACGTGTCCACGAGAGTAGCCTTGACAGATGAGGAGGTTCAATATTGACCCTGTGCGCCGGGCGATAAACGAAGACGATGGGGTGGGGGAGTAATTACAATGACCAGAAGAGAAACTGACTACTCCTTGTGTGTCCACGAGTGATATGATTGGGATAAGGACAGCTCCCAGACTTGGATGTCTGCCAAGCCGAGGTGAAAGCAAACTAGGCCAGGCAAACGTAGGCCATTGCCTTTTTAACAGACCACTTGGGTGTATCATTGATTCAATGTTATCTCTCGACAATGATAGGCTTCGATAGGTTGGAACGTGGAGATGGGCGGGAATGGCTTTACACAAAAGAACAAAAGCTTTTTGAGCTGGTGGAGAGATGCTGTTGTACTGGACGTCACTGTTATCAATTCGATAAACCCAGGAGCATACTGATGTTATTGACGGTGATGTATGATATCTACCTGGGTTGGAGATTTATGAGCGATTGATCACCCCCTTTCTAGCGTATACATTTCCGGCGGATAATCCGTCATGTGTATTACGCTTGGGCGAATATAAAGATATTACAAACTGTTATAAAGTGTTAGTTCTCCTATAGATTATCCACCTCCATCGTTTTGCCATCTCCAGTTCATTTTCTTGATAACAGAGCATGTTCCCTGGACATGACGGATAGACATGTCTCTACAGAGCGAGAAAGATCCTTATCCATGCGAGGCCTTAGGCGAGCGGTGGTTCTTTTCCTGGAAAGGTGCAATAATGTAGATCTATACGTTGCAAGTTAATCCATCCTACCCACTTTTATTCACCTTTCCCTGCATATTCCTGCCTTGGATTCTAAGTATTTTAAATTATTTCTCACCGTGGACCTATTCCCTAGCCTTTTAGTGGGTCTGTTTTAAGGTTATTCGAAACGTGATCTAAATGGACCGAATTCGTAATGCGCAATGTGTGTTCAAAATTAGTATTAGTAGCAAACGCACTATAACAATGTTAACGGACTTTATGGACTGTAATAATATCACAGTGAGCACTTATTGCATTTTGACCATCAGATATGTTGACCCATTAATCCCTCTGCCTCTCAGCACATGCGTTATTGACCTTAATAATAATCAGGAGAAAATGCAGATCAATTTTTATCATTTGCCCCCGGTATTCAAACCAAGTGCATGTCTCGTAATTAGTTAATGCAGCAACCCCCCAAACGCCTATTACACTAATAAATGGTGGCTTTTCTCCGATCGCTTGACCTTTGATGGACGCGATTTGACCATGGGGATCCCCCTTCGTTGAACCCATCCTGACCTTCGCGCTCCCCCGCAGAGCGCTCTATTGAGACAGAAGGGATTTTGTCAACTGGTGCCCCATGGTTTATGGATGGGCTAGCCTTCAGACAGTGCAATTGAGAGAAAGGGTGGAGGTCCTGGGTGATCGATCCCGATTGTTCTTTATCGATTTCTTAATCCTCTGCAAGTGTGGTGAATGAGTCTATATTTGATTATTAAGCGTTTATTCGATTAACACCAAACCCATCCTGAAAGTCCATATCTCCCCTGCTGTAACTTTACCTTATTAGAAAGGTATTTATTCAAATTAACGTCAGCGACTCTTAATTGTTTTTTAATTTCCCTGAGGGGGTCTGCGTCCCGAATCATCATGTAACTCAATCATTGCGGTGGTATGTTGCATCAGATTTGATCATTATGCGATCAGCTGAACTTTTTAGGGGAGGTTAATTTAAATATATATGCGCCTTTGTATTTCATGTCTCTAAAATAAAGATTCTGCTCAGAGTGAGCCGCTGACGATAACGTCCTTCATGTAAAAAACCCCTCTCGTACATATCTATTATACAAATACATCTTACACATCTTATTGATTGAGAACTGCATTAATCGAATTTGCGGTACCAGTATCAATAATTGACGATCTTTCGTCCTTTTAACATATGTATCGGACCCTAAGACGTTAACATGATTTCTTTAGGACTACCATTCGGTTGTATGCTATATTGATACAAGCCTAAAATACTAACCCAAATATGGGTCCGTCTTGTGCTGTCGGTTCTTCATTATTTAACCATAATCATACCATACCAGGGCCCGCCGAACATAAAAACGTTGAATATTCCACCAATAAATACGGTCCTATACACTCAGATAGTACACGCCTCAGATGTGACTATTTTCTGGTAGTTCCGTAAGCCCCAGCCTTTTGTGTGGATTCTTGCACGGGGAAAATTGCGAAATACTAAAGGACTTACTCTTAGCGTCTGAAACATATATGATGATCCTTTCTATCCTGACCGCCACGCATAGGATTGAGTTTTTAATTGCACCAGACGCATACAAACTACATAGGCCACAGAAAACAACCTCGTCTGGGCTATTGTGGATAAACCTCTTATATTCATTAGTGTGCACTATGGACGAAGTAAGTATTGGATAATCGTAAGTTACAGGGGATTAACGATGGTTTGGGCATTGATTATTCTCCCTATATGTATGGTTCATTGCGAAATCCTTTTAAGTTATTTGAATACCGTCATATAATGTGCTATACGTTCTATATAAAAATGTCAAAATCGCACTGGCAATATATACCTGCATATCCATACATCCCCATAACCCCCGAACCAACGCATCCTTTTCTAATTGGATATTCGCCTGTAGAGTAGTCGACATCTGACCATTGGTCAAGGAAAAGTATTTGATTGGCAGGACTATTTTGCGACCATTTCGCCATCTATGAAAGGTTCACCTCTGTCGGGATGTGGTAGTCTACCCTAGTTTGTCCTAGGTGCTCATCTATTATTGATATAGGAGATAAGTAAATGACCTACAATGAATGGTGATGCTGAATGAATTCATGATATAAATTCCCTCGAGTATTGTTCATAAACATTGACTGGGACTTGGTGCTATGGTTATGAGAAGGAATGGACTGTCCAGTGAAAAGGGCCGTATTCACCGGTGGTCTGTTGTCCTTGAAACAACTGCAATGAATCAATTTCTTATTTTGAAGAATGGAAATCTTAACCTCTGTGCTCAAAATTCATTCTACAGTTCCCCCGAATATGTGTGGAAATGACACAGGATATCTGTTCCTAACCGATCAAAAGCATCTACTTCCAGTTGATGAAGAATGTTCATGGTCTGTGTTGCCCATTTCAAAGAATGTTCAACCATAAAGCAGAATTAGGCCAGATCCTTTGAAGAAAATGTTTGGTCAAACGAGACATTTAACAGGAGCATGCAGTCAGTGTTCACCTTTTTCTCCTTGGGCGTCTTAATCAATTTCCGATGGTAAGAATTGTCCATCCCCAGGACTTGTTGAAAACCAGTACTTTAATTAGATTTGTCAAGAGAGCCAAGAAATAGACCAAGTTATTGCGCCTCGGGCGATTTCATGGCATAGAAAGCGCCATAAACATACCTGTTTCTAATTGTAAGGGGTTGGGGTTGAGTTCCAAAGGTCACCCAGAAAATCCATGCAGAACGGTTAGTATTACCCCGCGACCCTCGTCTTCCACTCTTGGCATTTCAACATGTGAAATAAATCCCACTTTTTGTTTGTTCTGGCACCCGGTGGGTCATTGCGTTTCGGGGGCCCCCAAACGAGGTCTTCGTGACAGGTCCCCGAGTGTGTCCCCATAACGCATAAGCCTAACATAACCCGGGCTATAATAACAGGGAGAGTAGGAGTTATGCTACCCCAATATCCCACACCAAATCTGACCTCGACCTCCAGGGTGGTAAAGATCAAATCATGCCCTCCGGATGACCCACTTTCGGGCACCCGCCTGGTCTCTTGAGGGATCGGCCGGCAACAGCGCCAAGGCCAACAGCACAATAGGGGAATGGGAAATGGGAGGGAGTGGGAGAGACGGGATCTTTAGCGAGGGTTTGAAAGGGGAGAGGGTGAGAATGCCGACCAGTGTGTGGTGACCAAAGCCCCCATGAAAAGCCCTCAAATTAGACCATTTCATAAGTGGTTCCCCGAATTTGTTCCCCAGTAATTGCCATGGCCGTGCTCGGACCCTCAAGTGTGATCAGGAGAGTAAACCCCGGCTTTAAAAGCCAGATATCTGCGTGAGTCAGAAGCATTTGTAAACCACTACAATAGAACCATTTATCTCAAATATGCTTGAATGTATTCGGTTAATCATACAAGAACCTCATCAGTGGTTGCATGATTCCAAACGATCCTTTATGAATCGCCATCGAAGAAACTGTCAGGATAATTTTAGAGCACTGAAAAAACTTCCAATAAGTGTTCTGAAATCAATAATTATTATTGCTGTCATGCTGTAGATGGATATACCATGCTTGATGGTTGTGCATGCGATCGCTGATTGCAGTAAAAAGCTAATAAAGATGGTCGTCTGTTCAATGTCGTTCGGGTTAAATGGTTAGTTGAGTTGTGAGTAAAACCATAAATCCTGGCGGAGCATCCCGAAGCCTCTACAAGCGGATGAGATCAGCTCAGGCTGGTTCACCAAACCAAAAATGTGTTGATCTCTGCCCTGTCTAGTCCTATCTATTTCCCACCTTTCCCTCTCTCACCACGTAGATCCACCCGTCCCTCTCTACATCCGCTCTTCTCACCTCCTTCTCAATTCTTTCTCCCGTCTTACCTGACTCACCTGACTATTATATGTATCATTATGATCTCCCCATAAGCACAGCCGGAGCATTTGTAGCTATTTGTTTTTTTTATGTATTCCCTGCAACCCCTCGAGTTGCCTCGAAAATATCATAATTTTAATTCAACTTACTGCCTAACGGGTAAGTCTCTCAAAATTCTAAAATCTACTTGTTGGAACTTAACATGCGTAATTTTTTTTAAAGTTCTTTGTGTTTTTATTTATTATGTAAATCAGAATTCCCTGCAACCTCTCGAGTTGTCCCGAAAATATAATAATTTTAATTCAACTTACAGTACTACCTAATGGGTAAGTTCTCAA
The DNA here is from genome assembly GCA_942159475.1 of Sthenelais limicola. Taxonomy (NCBI): domain Eukaryota; kingdom Metazoa; phylum Annelida; class Polychaeta; order Phyllodocida; family Sigalionidae; genus Sthenelais; species Sthenelais limicola. The sequence continues at coordinate 115,372,041 of OW804096.1, forward strand.
AATTCTAAAATAAAAATGTTACAATACTTGGAATTCGATGCTTTATCGATTAATTAAATATTGCATGGGTTTAGATCTTAACTAAGTTTTAATGTCAGACGCCCTACAGATTTATACCCCTTTCTGAAGTCTTTGCCTAGGTTTTATTCCATTTACCATGTTTATTGCTTTATCGATGAGGCAGTCAATCACAGTAATAGTTCTAAAATGCTTCATTCGACTCACTGTGGTAGGCGAATGGAGGGACTATAGCAAGCCTTACAGACTGGCTCGGCCAGGCTCACAAGCTCCCCCGTTTTCCCCATTTCCCCAATGCCTTGGCCCATCCATTCTCTATTTCACGAATCCTCCGCAGCTCCAGCATTAAAAAAATAAACTGGTCGGCCGCAATTTATGTAACATGCTTGCATGTTTGGTGGGGGAACACATGGCATGCTACACCGCCGCCACCACTATGCAGCAGCAGCAGCAGGTGACCCATGTTATCGCACCCTACCTGCACCACCGGCAAAATGCTCCACGCCAACTTTTTCAGAGTTGAAGTATCTGATTTCTAACTCTGCTATCTTTGATTTCCCCGCTGCCGAATATATTGCTGGTATGCATCTGGTAGCACGATAAACTAAAGGCCTTATTGCTCAAATCCTTATTTGACAAATTATATGGAGGATCTGGTTTCAAACTCATAAATTGCTATGTACTGCTTCTGTGAGTTCCATATTGCTTTTGTTTTCTATTATTTGTGTAGGTAATTTTCCCTGGATTGCGAACCTTCAGCTCCAGCAGTCTATTATCTGAGCTGCTCGCGTTATCAGGAGCTGATGTCAGACTGTCGGAACCTGGGTCATATGGTTGCTAGTAGGGAAGCGTTTGGGTTCTCTCTTGGAGGTTATCCCCCTATTCCTACCTTAACCTATACCGGTATATGAAAATCTTTCTCTTCATTTCCTAACACAATCATCCCTTACTTGACTACCCGTTACTTTCAGGTCGGTCAAAGCATCAATGTATTTCTTGGCTGGCAGGCTGTTTAGACAACCCTTTCTGTGAAAGAGTTTGCGTACTACCATAGCCGCCCCCCTCCCGCTCCCTTGACGACCTGCTTCCCTTTCCTCCCAAGGCGGCCCCTGCCCTTCCTATATCTTATAATAAGTTGATGGAGGGCTCAGATCTCCCTCTTCCAACCTTCGTTGCCCCTGAGATCTTGTCTTCTTGGCGTTGCGTGAGCTGGCATCTGAGTCCTTACACAGTCAAGGCGTGGTGCAGCATATTCAGTATGACACGAGTAAATATGTTGTATGTTGGTGAATTATTGCCCTAGATGTGCCTGTAAATTTGGATCGTGAGACACAGCACCATGCGGAGAAACTTCAATACAGTGATTGTTCATATCTTTCCAGGCTCTAGTATTGGGATATGTATGACTAATTTGCTAAAAGAAAGTGGTTGATGTTAACTTTCCTCTTTCTCTAAGATGGTGCTGAAGACTGACACTCCCGCCTGGCACTTTGCGAGTTACATGATTTGTACGGATCTGGCATATCATGTTACAACCATGTCATACTGACGCTTACATCCGAAATGTTGACTTGTGAAGGCTCAAATAACATTTCCTATTTCCAACGCAACTTAAATGGCTCTTGCTCCAAGTGTGGTTTGAATACGTTATAGTTTACCATCCACAGTGAAATAAAATGATTTCCAAGCAAACTGGTACATCGGAGCTATCAAAACCAAAAATTAATTGTCATGCTAGACCGTGCCTCGAACTGCACTAATCTATTTATTCTTGTAGAAGTCCCATGAACCTGGTTTTGACATTGATGGCAAATTCACTTTCCCAGTACCCGAGTACCTCCGCTAATACATTTTAACTGTTCATTACAGCTCAATAGCAATGCCCTATAATTATAGTCTCAAACAAACCAGCTTCAGTACACACCTAGCATTTAGTGGGGGTGGGCTGGGGTTGGGGTAAGCTTTGGGGACTTATTTTCATGTGTTTGGGCGTGTAGAAATCACAAGGCATGTTCAGAACCTGGTCACCGGGAAGAACATATCTTCGCTTCATTGCACATCCGTTGTAATGCCTTATTTGGCATTGATTGCTCTGTTTTGTCGGCCTTGTTCAATTTATATAGGGTATCTCAGTCCGTTTTGGGGGTATATTGAGCGAAACATTGCCTTCAATTTTGTACATACTCATAGTAAAATACATGTATATCAGAAGTGATATTGTATTATTTGGTGAGAAGTTCGCGAATGGAGTATTAAAGTCAGTTTGCAATGGAATTTATATTGTTCCATAACGCAATATTCCTCATAATTAAATTTGCACCTTCTCCCATGTTTTTCGAGGATGTGGCCAGGGGATGTTAAGTCATTCCATTCAGTATAACATGTATAGTCCGCTATGCCCGGTCTCTGGCTATATAGTGACTATGAATAAACAAATTTGGTTATTACATAGACTGTCTGGGACAAGGGGTTGGGGCTGGCTAGACTATTCTGTGGTGCCTATTCTGTAATATACATACAAATGTCCCCTAGATGCATATAAGGGTTAACACTATAACGCATAGCCATAGTACCAGACATATATCGTTCTTTATGAATACACCAATATATGCCCTAGTCTCTATCATTCATTCTCTTTGAACGAAACATTCTTTATCGCAGCGATATCGCCTCAGCTTATTAGTCAGTGTCTGCGATCTACTGGTGTTTAGCTCTCATAACTTTCATCACACAAATGATCACATACACAAATATAGCTTTTCTCTTGTTACGAGAATGAACCCTGATATTAAATAGTTACCGACTTATTTAGTTGGTCTGTATTGGATGAATCCACCATAACGTATGTGATATCACATGTATAGATTTATGACTTGGACTTGGATGAGTGTATCCAATAGGGTATCTATACAAATTCATGAACACTAACATTGTGAAGTTTCGTGCACGATGAGATGATTACTAGTAAATATCATGAAGCCTAGAGTCATTAGCATTTTATTGTAAAATTACTCCCTTGCCAATATTTTCCGGGTAAACTCGCGAATGTCTAGGACATGAGGAGGCTAAATATTAAATTTAGAGACTAATTAGTTGTATTAATTGTTCATATCCTTCTTGTCAGGAGGCCTAATAACCAGACCATTACCAGTAAATGTATATACCCGTTGCCTCTCAATCTGAAATTAATTAGCCTATATAATGCCTGTTTTGTATTTGCCCTTTTGCATTATTTTCTAGCCTTCTATCGTCTGAATGATATGTGTACTCTGATTTACAAATCATTACTCACAGATTGCGGATGTACACAAGTTAACTCATTGTAAATTTGATTCGTGGACAAATCCCTTCATACGGTGTGTCGTTGTGCATTAATCTCAGCATTTTGTCTAAATATCGATGCCCCTATATAAGGCAAAAGAATAGGCTTCGTATAGAGATAAAAACCTGGCTTGTGTCTCGAGATAACTAACAAAAAGTGTATAGCTATGCAGAGTTGATGCATGGAATGTTCTTTGGAATAGTCTTTTATAGAATGGAATCCTTTATGAGCCTTGATACATGCCGTCATTACTAAGATCTGACATGCGTATTTCATGGCTGGGTGCCCCAGCCGAGCCCCTATGCCAGTCAAGGATTTGGCGATAATCATGTTGTAAATTTGCTGATCCTATGCTGCAGGCATGTTTGTTGGATGTGTCTGCGCTTCAAACACCTGGTGATGTTCCCTGTGCTTATGATCAAGTACCCCTTGCCAGTGGGCGTGTGGAAAGATATGCTTTGAAAGTAAACGATTTTTAAGGTGCAAATTATCAGTGTTAATGTCATAAAACATCTCCTAAACAGACCACAGAATCAATTCTGTAGTATGCATTGAACCCTATTCTGTAGTATGTAGAATGCATGGTCTTCAATATTAGAATTAACCTGTTGACAAGGGCTTCATTCTTGATATTAGTTTTGAAAGTAGCCTATTTTTCCACCACCTGCTGTAGTGTCTTGTCCATGCCTAACATCATATTACTCCACTAATCACCGTTGACAAACTTTTCCTTAAACATTATCAGTAGCCGGGGTCATATTAAAAGCACTTGCCCCCCTACACCATAGAAGTCAGATCCGTAACCACTTTAGCTATCCAGGTGAAAAGTATGGCAATCTGAAACCGACGTGAGGGATCGAAGTGTAAATTTTAGATGATAGTAAAGACATTCGTGTTTCACTGCCTGCCTCTCAGAATGAATACAGATGAGATGACTCGGGAAAATGGTCTTCCTCGTCCGGAAGCCAGCTTGGAAGCCATTTCCAGCGTCCAGGTGAAAAGCAAAGGAATCTGAAACCCGTATGAGCGATGGGCTTCTCGCTGTGGGGCGGAGAAAGGAGGGGCTGAGCGAAATGCAAGTTATGCTCCGTGTGCCATTATGTTTAGCAAGCGTGCATTACTGCACTTGGAAAGAACCCATAACAATCTAGCCCAGACCCGTCATCACCCACACCCCGAGGAGGTAACAATATTCACGTGCCCCACTCCATTAGCTTAGCCTCCGACTCAGAGCGCTTTGGGGTGATTTAAAAACTCACTCTATGTATTTTAGAGTACTTCAGTTAAGTAATGGTTGTTGCCTCTGTTACCTATACCAGAGGTTTTGTACTCCCAACCATACGAGAATATCGAGGCAACGTTGTTTCTCGCGCACTGAAGTATGATTTGTATACAGTATATAATATTATTATGTAGCTGTACACATCTGTAATGTATAGTGCTTATGTGTGTGTGTGAAACCATAAATGAGACATGACCAATATTAATAAAATATAATCAAGTCCAGAAAGTTATTAAGGTGTATTCTGTTTAGATTATTTGACCATAGAAAACAATGGCCAATAACATTGCGATGCAATTGTTGCATATCATACGAAACATTGAAATATACCGAGATGTGAAGAATTCGCAGTCACATTTGTGTCTCTGTATTAGTTCCGAGATTGAAGCTTTCCAGCGAAGAGAATTATTTTCTCAAGCATGTTCTCGTGTTGGTAAATTGTATACGGACAGGCTTTTCACATCAGAATTTTTTTCTGACGACATACGCCACAGGTGGTTATCTTATCTTCTCTAACCATTAATCTTGAAGGAAACCAATATTCTCCGAGTTTCGATTATTGTATTCTATGTTGCAAGGGCTGGTGAGTTTACCCGTTAAGTAATAGGGCCATCCTAAAAAATGTTTTGGCGGGAATTTTGAAGGAATTAATTTTGATCAATGCTCTCTGACTATGGCGATTGAAAGAACAACACTTTATTGCGATACATACATTTACTTTGGTGCTTTGATATGGGAATCGACGTCAGAAGGGACTTCGATGTCTTCAATGTTACTTTATTATGGTTCTGATGGTTGTTAGCATTAGAGGCCTTTGGGTCAAGCCTTGTTATGATATGACCACTGTTCGCTCAACAACTTCTCATTCTCCGACCTTCCAAGAACATACCTAAAACATGTGCATGGAGCGGCATGATAGATAGCCATGATGCACATGTTTTTCCTGCAGAAATGTACACATAACAAACTCCCTAGCATGTGTACATGGCATGCTCTTTGCCACATGTTGGATGCTGGCGTTGCTAGGCAACCGAATGGATGGGGGTGCTTGGAAGCTAGATGGGTTATCAGCCGGAGTGGGTGGGAAAAGATCCAGGAAAAGAACCCACATGTACCTTTGCATGGGGAGGATAAAAAGTAGAAGTACATAGTAGTAGTAAAAGTAGATAAACATAAGGTGGTCAAGTCATTACTTGAGGGATCCAGATGAACCCCATGTTCCCAGTCCCAGTCCCAATTTGGGCTTTAAAAAGTAGAGGATGACTTTTGATAAGTGGGGAGCTAAACTCATTATGTACATACCGCACTACCGTTGATGAACATTTCAAGTGGTTTTAACAGAATCTTCATTAATTGACACCCGTTTCAAATATGTCAGAACAGGGCAGGTGTGTTGGAATGTATCAGAAACACCCCGATACGAACTCACAAATAATAACGCTAGTTTGTTACTACACTGCTAGAGTAGATCCGGGGTGCCATTGCAATATTATAGCCACTCCAGGAATATATCATCCACCGAAAATTGCGATAACTTCTGCCATCCCTATCTCCAATATGACAACTTAGATTTCGCTGGCAAAAGAAAGAGGAGATATATTAGCATCTTATCTAATAGACTCTATCAATTCCAGCTAAGGTGTCGGAAGATATTCCTCTCTGGGCAGAAGAAGCACAGAATTCTGTTTATCTCATGAATAAGTCTTACCTCTAGATTTTTTATCCGACGAATATAATGATTTGCTGTTGGTATAATATGGACTTATTTCCCTTTTTATAAATGGCTTTCCTAGCTTCGATTCTAACAATTTATTTTATTTTATTTGCCTCTTCAAAAAGCCAGTATACATGTAAGTATTCATTTAGTCAGAGCGTAGAGATAGTTTTTGCAATTTTGTTTGATCTTGTACAGATAGTTACCTTTGACTGAAGACAGTGCCTTCCTCAGTCTCTCGGTCGCGTGCCTGTTCAGGTATAATTGTTGGTATCCACCAGACTCACTGAGTCACGATATGTAAGCATGCCGCCAAAGCTTTACTGATCTCTCTCTGTTCATTAACGTGTATCATTCTCTTCCTGAGCGTAGGCATAATCTGACATTTCCTTTGTTACTGGCGATTCTTCTTTGTGTCAAGCTTTTTCTCTCTACATTCTACAAGGATTAATGCCACGATGGTATGTTTCGAATGAAATATTGACCCGCATATATGTTATCGGAGGACGAATTGGTGGAATGGTCCTTAAAACAGCGTAATTAATTTGTGGCAATCCCACAAATATATATCTTCATGATTTTGGTCACAAATATATATCTTCATGATTTTGGTCACAAACTGCATTGAAACAATCTCATTGCATACGTTTTCATAGAAGATTATTTAGCGCTCGTATTCCTGCGATTTTTATGCACCGCGCCAGAGTCTCTGGGAGAGGAGGGAAGAAGCTGGGGGAATTGTGGCATGCGGATGGAATGGAAATGTTCGCACTGGCGTAATTGTGAAGAGTACACTCAGCACAGAAATGCAGCAGGCTGCTAGTGTTCTCAGCCTTTTGGAATTGGTCTCTCACTATAGAGACTTTGCTAGGAATCTCTGGAATTCCCCTAAGCTAATACCCATTACAGGCAGGCTATTATCGTGTCTCTGTGTCTCAAATGAAACACACGCTCATGAGTGGTGGACATTAAAATCTTGATTAAGCCATGCCTAGCGATTTGGAAATCAGTTATTTATAGTTTTCAATTATCTGACCACATCAAATATTTATCTTTTTATTCGGTTTCACCCTCTGTTTCTGCTATAAGAATATTCCAAAATCCTATTGACTCGGGACTTAGCTTCTGCGTCTGATTTATTTCCATTCAAAATATGTAAAAGTAATAATTGGCGCCTGTAGCCACATGAATAGATACCCTACTGACCATAAGAAGACTACAAGATAATAAAAAATAGTACACCTTTCACTGTTTCTTGGCCAGTCTTCGAAACTTCTGAACTACTACATTAGATACTATCGATCATTTCTTTTTATTGTCCAAAGAGCATATGATCTCCATATATCATATATCATAGCCATGACTGTTCTGATATGGAGTTAATTAAAGTACCAAATGAAACTGATCACCTGTTGCAAGTTGCCATCGATTGTTCCCACCGTGTTTATTTGCCATGTTCCCCGACATAAACCAGGTGATGAATCATTGGGCATCCATTCACTTTCGAAGCCATGATGTACTAGCAATAGCCAGTGCCATCTGTTTACCGGTATAAAGCCAGGATATTTGGTAAAGAGAAACCAAATGTTGCAATCGCACCTTGGTCTCTGGCCCTGCCGTTGATCCAATTGGCACTGGGCACAACATCATTGTTTCACACTGAATGTGTATGTACATTCTTGATTGATGTACATTCGATTAAAAACTATTTTTCCGATGCCCTAGGGTCGCTTATCGGTGCGACCAGCTGCCTGCGACGCGAACATAATATTATAATGAAGATTAGTTATCCTTCGTTTACTTTCCTACTTGTCCCACTGTGCTCGCAGTATCCCTATAGGGCTTGTCTGAAAATGCGACGGTTTAGAAGTATGAAACTGTTGAAAAACCCCAAATTACTAATCAAATTTAAAACATGCACTACAAGTTCTGTACATGGGCCTTTTAATACTGGTGCACGCATTACTGGCACCACATAATGAGCACACATGTATAATTCCCTTCATTTTTAGATGAATACATCTGTGAGGTAAATTGCTGTTTGTCATCTTTTCTCTCTCGAAGGTGTAAAGAAGTTGGTATGGGGGGAACATCTGACGTTGAGACCGAACACGCAGCCTGACTCAGCATGCAGGGTTAATGCATACGCCTCAACATCTCACGTTTATCCCAGACGCTATAGAACTTCTATAATACTGCCTGCCGTGAAAGTTTGGGATTAAGCAACGAGACTGTGTTAATATAGTCTCGTTGGATTAAGGCATAACTTAACCCTGGATAGGGCGGGTGGGATCAGGGGATCAGCTCTGAATTACTGACATTGCCACCACATGGGGTGAAGCATAATTAAAGGAATGTTGATCTCGGGAGATGTAATTTTTTAATTGAAGCATTTGTGCTCAAGGAACATGCGATTAATCCGTCTTGAACCTCTGTCCATGCTCACTCACTCATGGATGTCATTACTAATCTCAGATATTTCATTAGTAGGTTTCTAGGTCGCCGATACGTAAGATAAGTATGGAACAAATGAATCCATATGCCCCATCATATTAATGGAACCCTCGGATCAATCCAGAGGTGGGCATGTCAGCTATGCAAACATAAAATTTGTGACTCTCAGGCAGCTATATGATATGGAGATGTTTTCATGACAAGCTTTGGTGGTATATAAATTATGGTGGTATCTGGTATGTGGTGAGTCAGCTACTTTGGCCTGAGGCCATTCAAGCCTTCCTCCCACCCTTCACTCTATGCTATAGCACCTCCACCACCATCAACTCTTACCTATTCTTATTTCATACACACACCTATGCCTAGTCTATTGTAATACATTACTCACACACGCCAACTAGGTCATACTGGCATCTGCTAAGAGGCTGGGGGAGATGCCTACCTCATAGCCATTTATATAACTATTTTAAATCCTTAGAAATAATAATGTTATTGTTTAAATTATAGTTTTGTCATATTCAGCTGATATTCCCTACATACACTTTAGGAGTCAGTTTGGAACCATCAATAATTTATATGGTTTTACACAATTTGGAAACATGTCAGCAATCTGTAACATATTTAAGCTATATATTCATACTGCTCAAAATCTGATCATAAGAAAAGGCAGAATGCCTCGTCATACATTTAGCCATATAGACCCTAACCGTAGTAACGGGATGTTATGAGTGGGTGTTACTGCTTTGTGGTTTCCCTCTTCCTGTTCCACTAAAAAGGAACTGAGCTCTCATTTCGGTAATAGAGAGAATACTATATTTACTTTATAAACATATTGGTCTATAGAAAAGCGTGTGTATACTCATTACATCCTACTGACTTTGCGGGTAAACCAGGGCGTTCATTTTAAGCTAGAACGCGTGTCATCTCTGAAAATCCGCGATTTCTTTAGAATATTCGCATCGATGTTTGAAGGCATAATATTATTTCAAAGGGGGGGGGGGTCCTTAACCCTGTCCCTGATCCCATGGTTTTTGTGGTTAATTTTCAATTAAAGAAGCATGGCATCCTCGTATCCATAACCCTAAATGGCCCTCTACCTCACCCATTTCCTCATTGTATTAATTTGCCCTTCAAAACTGTTAATATTTATGTTTCTGAGAGTTGGGAGATACACAGCCTCGTTGAATTGTTCCCTCCCTAGTTTCGATGGGAAATTATTCGCAAACAGAAATATTTATCCTGTAATGAGGGGGCGATATTTCAAGAGCCGTCATGTGTATTAATTATTAAGGGGATTATTTTTAGCCATGGAAAGATTAAAGAATATTGATAATCTCCAGATCCTGTCTAGCGTTGCATTTTCATTAGTTATCTGATCAGCGTTGAATAATTCAGAAAGCAGCATTTTGTTTCTCGACACGTCCTTCATGAGGCTGTACTATTCAAGTATCAGCTTACTTTTATCTTCTTTGGTTTACAGTTACGGGTATGCTGATATTTCAATCATAAAGGTCTCACAAGTTAGTTCAATGAGCAAAGACAAGGAAACAGTATGATTTTTACGTCTCCTCCTATATCATTCCATTCAAAACATTGTCTATTCATACCTGGGGGGGGGGTACAAATATGAGTCTCAAGGCCCTTGCCCACTAAGCCGATTCTCATGCGATTTTGTGCTGCAGAAGACCCTTTTGCACTACATTCCGTGAGAATCGCATGAGAATCGGCTTAGTGGACAAGGGCCTATATTTGAGATAAAAGATCTTTCTGATCTTCCTGTATGTTCCTGAACTAGAGTTTTATTTTCTAATTATAATCATAATTTTTGGAGAAGACATTTGGAGTCTATTGTAGTTCTAAAGGTCTATTGCTTAGTGGTTGGAGTATATAGGAGAAAGAGTTTATCATAAATAAACATTAGTTTTTCCTCTAACTAACATATTCTACGGTCTAGCATTATCTAGTGACATAGCCAATATCGGTACCTCACACTGTTCAAAAAGTTCAAAATTTTCTAATAATAGGCTAATAATTTCAATTTTCGGAACTCGGAAATCAATCCTCTGGCTAACTAACAACCTTTTTACGTTCAAGCGACGTTTTACGTTCGTTTTGCATTTCATACAAAGATGTTGAATTCTCTTATACTTCAGAGTATTCTGAGATTATACAAAGAGAGAAAGGCACAACCATCTTGGGAACCGTATCTGAGAGATCAGTATTTGTTTTGGAATGTCTGGTTCCTAGATGAGGGAGGGTTAACATGGGGATTGCGTCTCTTTACCGTTCAGTCTCACTGGTACTATGATTGTAAAGACAGACTTTGCTTGTTCGACTGTCGGGGCGAGAAGGAAAACACGAGGCAATTGGCAGTCCTAGCCGAGGGACTGAATGCAGCAGAGCTGCTCTTGAAGGACTTGCTTGCTTCTGCTTCTTCAGGATCTTTAGTAGTTGGCGATATTGTTGGGAAACATGACCAATACTATTCACCGTTTTTAATTGTTTGTTCGTATGAACTTCCCCTAGTGTTACCCTTACCCCTACCAAGTGCTTTTTGTTTATGGGACTAATGATATTTTTCTGAGTTGCAGTTTATGTCAGCGCCATCAAAGCTTATTGTGACGTTTGACGTTTTTTGTATACATTGAGTTCCAGTTTTAAGCTTGGCATCCACTGAGCCGATTATCTCGATGGGTAGCAGTCGGAGTCATCTTTGATGGGTGGAGACAGTGGACCGGGTGCCTCCAATCAAGATTGGATTGATCCAATCAAATAAGACGGGATGAAAAAAGGTTTATAGTGGGCTCTAGGCACTAATGATCAACATATGGAGTGTTCTTTCGCAACATATTATCATGTCTCCGCTGGTATCTCACCTACAGGTTTTTGGTATTGGGAAGTTATCATTGTAGCCCATGCGTGAGAGAACATTGGGCGCGTAATGTCTTGCCCGGAGTAAGATAGTCATTCTACCATTGATTGACCCAGTCAGTGAAAGTAGTTGCCTGTCTTTGATCCCCAGAGAACCCTCGTATCATGATCGATGTCCATGGATGATATACTCTGATCTATACAAAGTGGCCTGATACCCCTGTCGCAGTTCATCGACATCATTCAAGTCAAGTTTGGCTGGTTATATTCATGACAGTATTTCGTGAGTGGAAACGCGTCTATCCGGGAGGAGGCAGATCAGCACATTGACACTCTCCAAGTCTCTCCTTCTTACCCATGCAAGGTCTTCTCGTGTACTCATGAATCGTTAATCCCTACATCTCATCATATCCTGAGACACCCTGCGCTAATCCCTGTATTTCATCCTGTCACAGGATCCAACCCAATGGGCGTGTGGCTCCAGGGATGACCTTATATTGGTTATTAGGGGCCAGCTAGTTAAGTTGTATCTCACGTCCATGATGTATAGTGATGTGGACGATGTGGCCCGTGGCTGAGCGGACCTCTGAGAAAGCAGTTGAGAGAGAGAGCACCTCGAGCAGTACACGGTGCACACAGTGAGTGACTCGCCTTGTCGTCATCAGAATCATATATACAGGTGCTGATGGGACAGGAGGAAGCCTCTGAAACACGAACCGTGTCCAGGGCGTAGACATGTCTACAGCCCTATCAAACTTGTTGCGCCTGCTTTATGTTGCTCCTCACTTCCTTAGCTTTATTTTCTGCTAAAAAACGTCAACCACCGCCGAAAGCCCTTTAATTACCGCTGTTCATCTGTAAACATCCCTTTACTTTATCACTAATATATTCTCTCAGTTGCATCACTAACGTAATACTCGGTGTGTGTATTTATGTGGTACATAGTTTCATAAACCCCACCTCATTCGCTCGCTCATTCACTCACTCTCACACATAAAGTGATACACACACGTTACCCAAAGAGCCCTTTCTGCTGACAGCAAATTGAGGGATTGTTCCACGATAACAATTCTTTTTGCAAGAGCCTTGGCCGTAAGTCTTCTGATATGAGGGGTTAAACCTGTAGACCATCAAGGGGTAGAGATAACGATAATACCTCCAGACGATGGACTGGAGAAGGTCAAAAATCCAAGGTGGTGGCCGCTTTTGATCCTGTCTGGAATCTTGGCATTGGTAGCGCGGCCTATATACCTGATGAGGTCATTATTGTCTCCCTGGTCGGCAACATTGGCCTCCAATAGTACGAGCTCTGCCCGGGAGATGAACGTTGGAGCAATATTCATCCTCAGTCTCGGAACCAAGTCGGGCTTGTTATTGGTCCTGATGGGGAGGCATGAGGTGATGCTAAATGTTAGCCTGAGGGATGGAGGAGGAGTGTAGTGAATTGAGGAGGTCAATCCTGCAAACCCTGTACTTGGAGGACATCCATCAAACAAATAGAACCATCCTTGTCACCTCATGAATGGGATGAAATCATGTTTTCCGTCCAATTCTCTCTTCCGTCACTGATCCCTCTCCCAATACATGTACCCTCTCGTATATCAGTGATGGATATCCCTACTGACAAAAGGCTACAGTTTCCTTAGCTCCATTGCATTTGTGTCTTTGCTTCAAGCTGTTGTGTACAATTTTCTTTTTTCCCATGAAATATCTATCACAAGCACTCAGTTAGGTCCAGACACCCCACATTCCTCGATACCACATCCAGCGATAAGCTTAACCGCAAGGCTAAGACTAAGGCTAAAGTGTTAATGACTCCCTGAAACTTAGGTGACCAAAACTGCCTTCTGAACCTGACTGCACTGCCTTCCAAAATGCTAGGCGATCTGCCCTGGTCGATAAACTGTCAATCTTAGTTGTAATTGGCTGTACGGAAAGATTTAGAAAGTCAGCCGTGGTGAAAGGCCCTGTCCTTTGGAATAGCCTGCCAATAGCTGAAAGGGCCAAACAATGGCCTAAGTTAGAATTATATTTAAAGAGTAATCATCAGTGGCCAGTTGAGTTTTGATATGTATTGATTTATATCTTACTGGTATGGTACCGAATAGTAAATTTATTGATCTGATTGATATTGGTGTGTACAATTTCGACCTTTTTTTGTTTTTATGAACGGACTGTAAAAAGACAATTAGCCTCGATTGCTTAAACATTATCATCACTATTATTTAGCTTGCTCACAAGTTTATCATTAATAACTAATGCAGAAATTGAAATAATCTTAAACTACACTTAAGATTTGTAAAGCTTAGGGCATTACTTCTTTGACTTCTTAAACACATATTGGTTCCTGCAGGTTTGTTATTAGCGTTCTTCCAGTGGAGGAATGGTGGCCTACTAGTTACTTCCACCATGAAGATAGGAAGTGACCCAGATTGTAGCCAATACTCCATCATTTGGATCCCTCCAACTGAAGCGGAGATAAGCAGAGTAACTAGGTGATCATGCGGGGGAGGAGTAAGAGTAATATTGATAAGGAAGATAATAAGGGATAACTTTGAGGCTGTCATTTCAATCTCAGCCTTACTTTTCATCTCACCCAGCACGTGTGCAGGTAACGTGCTAGAGAAACTTCTCTTTAAAAAGTCCCCAAACGCCTCAGTTTTAGCTGTTCTATCTAGATTGGCAATACACAACCCACCTCTCTAACATGCACCGGTCTATCGCATGCAGTTACCGTTTCTGTGGTCTCATTCCTACGGCTGCTAGCTTGGTCAGGCAAGATAGCATTTATAGACACACGTCTGGTCAGGGTTACCTTGGTTACGAACATTTGCCATCTGGATCCTTGATAAAGTCCCGCGCTGGGATCCCGCATGTAGAGGGGGCGATCAGAAGTGAGGAATGAGGTGCGAATTGAAATGCAACAGTTTGGAACCAAAGCGGGTGGATCAGAATCAGTTCCAAGTTTCAGGTTGGCGAGCAAAGTGATAATGTGCAGGACAGTTATCCGACTTAGTGCGATATTTTGTGCGATAAATTCTGGTTTTATTTGGCTATCCCATAGTATTTCAACATTCTTGCTCCATGTGGAATAGTTATATTAAGCTGACTTCTTGATCGGGAAATATAGCAGATGATAAGGTTCCTCGTATAACGGTATTGTACAGCAGCGATATACGCTTGCCATAGCAATGGTTATATCCTTGAGGCAGGGGTCCTATATATCCAAGAGGCACAAGTCTGGAATTAGGTGCTCCCTGGTTATTATACACTACTCACCCAAACACCTGGGTGGTCCTACCTGATCTATCAAGGTATAGCCATGTCGTGGACGGGATTTGGCAGATGTGGACCCTGTGATAAGGGAGTTATTCACCTATGAAACATGTTGTGCTTCTGATATTCATGTCTAGACGCCATGTGACAGTTATAGACATTAGCAGGTCAGAGTGCAGTTCATGCTTCACCCTGCTTCTGCTTATTATTGAAGCTATCCATATTTTCACCTGATTGTGAGGTTAGAAATATTTCAACGAGTATGGAAATATGTGTGTGTCACGCCAAAATGTTCACTTGGAGATAATTCAACTCTTGATGTATCTTAATCGGTAGTTCCCGATATTAGCAGTGGTATCTTAAAATATGTCTATGGAGTATTTAATCTTAACATGCTGGTAATCACCAACTTGATATTTACTGCATATTAAAAATGTCATCCCGATTATTTCTTGACATTGAATAATATTGGTATTTACATTTACCTGCTGTAAATTCAATCATTAACGTTATGATCCCTACACTGTACACAATGACTTCCCAGGATCATAACGTTAATGATTTGAATTTCCGCAGGTTATTCATAATGATTTAGAATTAAGAAGTAAGAAATTAAAGTTTGTGAATTTGAAGCGTCCAATTGTTAATAAGGAGACGCTTTAACCATGATTTTTGCGTTTACAATTGCGTGACATGCTAGGAATATTATCATTGTCTTCCCAAATGGCCGCTATCATATTCTGTTCACTGGTATCCTAATATCCTAATGTAGCCTATATGTTCTTAAGCCAAGTGCCGTATCCCCTGCCTGTCCTGACGGTCGTCCCCGTTTTTGAAGCCATCCATGAAGCCATCCCAGGAAGCATTGCTTGTTGTAACTGCCTTTACTTGATGTTTACATGGAGTGGGATAGGATTTAGTCTTTGGATGAGCGAGGCCTGATCCCGTGTCATTGTACCCCGCCATGGTTGAGTGGCTGGGAGTTACGTCACAGTGGTCACGTGGTTGTGCCAGGTCCGAACGAGGCTCTGCAGATGGAATCGAGGCTTTGGGCACGGAAGTGGAGAGACGATGTCTTGTCAATCGGGAAATTGCCTCCTTTGATGGTTAAATGCGCAAAGCGATGTTCAGTGTATGATTTAGGTCAGTGCAAGTGCCTCGCTCATATCTGTACCCTATTAAGAATGTGATTGGAGTGTTTGTCTTGAAATTCTAGGCCTATCATCTTCAGAGCTGCCACATTTTATTCCACCGCGGTACGCCAGTAATGCACTTGCAGCACCAAGAGGAAGCTTGAGCTTGAGGGAAAAAGAGGCCGAGATAAAATCCAGAAACAATACCTCAGATTTATGGCCAGATATGGGACGCCCTGAACATTGACTCTTTTTTGTTTTATTTAATTGTGGGGTAATGGAGGGAAAATGCAATCTGGGTAGACCATGAAAAACAACTTAGGCCTATCAACTATATATAGTTTCTTTCTCAGATGCATTTTCACAATTTACGAAGCATGGAAAAGGAAGGCGGCAGGCATTATAAGCTATTATATAGGCCTTCCTTTTCCATGCTTCGTAAATCGTGAAAATGCATCTGAGAAAGACAACGTTTGATTTAGCTCATCTTCGGACTCGCCAGTGCATGAACTGTTATACACACTTTTGACCTTCGTTTGGTCATTTTATGTGCCCTGGCAGAGGACGATAGAGTTAGCTAGAGTTAAACTGAGGTTTGTATAGGCCTAGTGAAATGAAATATTGGGTTAATGAAATAAGTACTTGCGTAGTAGTGGCATATCAGAAAGCAGTTCCCCTAAAGGATTAATGTTATCATATGTCTCATTTATCCCATGTCCCATGGTATTGGGACTTGTGATTGATGAGGGCCTTGTAACAAAAATGGAAATCTACAAGGACTGCAATATCCACATCGGAACCGACATTTGTCCCTTCATAGACTGGGCCGCTTCCTTTGCTGCAATTATTTATCTGGAGAAAGTATGGGTCATCTACCAGACCTCACGTTCTTTGCTTCATTGATATCATTTGAATTGGCAGGACAAATTATATTTTGGGAATAATAGAGGGACATGGTGGTTTTAAATGACTAATGGGTGAAAAGTGAATAAATTAAATATATGTGATAGGTTTTGGGCCTGAAGCAAGACCAGAAGCGGTGATGATATGTATACATGCATGCCATCTAATCAATAGTGGTCAAAAAAGCAAGCAGTCAACAATGTCATGTTGAGGATCACTATCCCTGCGTTTACACTTGATTAGAAGCTTCGCTTTCTAGGGGAAATCATCCGGTGTCATTTGCGGAAATTGTTTCCGACCGCTAAAATTCATCTGTGGTTGCCAGCTATCTTCATCCTCCCCCCCCCCCCCCCTTAATTTAAGATTCCTATCACGTGAAAATGTGCAATACTTTATCATATAATTTTAGAATGAGTAATAAGTCAGAGGCTTGTGAACAAACCTGGGCATAGCTTGGTCAGTTTTTCCCGTAATAACTTATGACTGCTCATAAGGATAAGGGATTTGAGACCGACATGAGCCTGAATTTAGCCCGTTTCAGAGGCCATCTGATCTATCGATGCACAATCCTGCTATGGCAGGCTCTTGGTCCTGAAACATGTCTATAATCTTGGAGCTGATTTCTCAATTGCTATTAATAAAGGTTCGTAAAAATAAATGTTCTGATTTCAATTGGATATGCTTAGTGCATTATCAAGCGTCCACATCTTCATATATGTTGATCCAATTTCTGATTACTGATGTATCTACTCTTGAATGGAAAGAAGGAAGTTGTGGGAGGAAGTAATTTCATGACAAAGTAATATATTTCCCCCTTAAGGCTCGCTTGGTAAGTGATGGCAATGATTGGGGATTTGAAGCTTTCATGTAGGATATAGTTCCATAAATATCTAAACACCTGCTTGTGCCGGCAGTGGGCCTTGTAAGAGATGAGAATAGGGATAGTGTGGGAAATCGCTGCTATTATGTCTAGACTGCATGATGAACGAGGAAGGAGCGCATATCTGCTATCATAGCCGCAACTCGAGCTACGCATAAATAGGGGCCATACATTTTCTCGTACATTTGCGAGACCTATCTTGGAAGTAATAAAATATTGTAGAATGTATTGAACAATACATGTCTTGGAAGATAAATTGAGTAGCCACATATATACAGCTAAGCTTGAATTCCTAAATGTGTACATTGGATATTAAAGTAATGGGAAAGTGTTGATGAAATTGTCTGTACTAATATAATTCCTACCGCACCGTTATGTTCTGTCTTTAATATGTATAAGTGTACATATTATCCTATACATAGCTGAAGTCAAGCCTAGCCAGAATTACTGCTTGTGATCCTTCAGTCATGACTGTTATTGTTTGTGGTAAGGTGACGTAGGCGTGAAGTATAGGCCTTGTATTCCCGACAATGTGTCACTCACAAAGGGCCTTGTATTCATTGTGGAATATTAAAGTGTCCTAAGCTTGTGTCAACCTTGTCATTCAGAAGACATCTCCCTCGGATCTTTCTTATAAAGCTTTGATATGTATCATTTGGACGCTATTTAAAGGGGAATGGTATTTTCGCTTGTCGTGCTTATATCTCGAGATTATGTGGTTCAGATTTTAAAAGAAAATATATCGAATCTGTGTAGCCTTTGTCGCAGAGATACGTAATTAAGAAGGGGGGATTGGCTATTGTGGTGATAACTTAATACTACTGGTCTTGCATCCAGCAGGGCTACCTCCTTTCGTTTCCTCAGTCATACGTAGAGTGCCCTTGCTTGGGAGGATGGGTCTTACAAGGCTTTGGCTGAAGATAGCAAATGTGCACATTTTGAATATTTAAAGAAATATTACTTTAAGTTTACATTCGCCCACCTGCTCCCATCTCATTTTCAACTTCTAGGCCTTATCATGTGCCCTTTGGTTTGGAGGCTAGCATTTGGATCATGTCAGGTACTCAATCCCGGCGCAGATGGACAGATTCTTGCATGAAAAGCTCTGAAACCACTCGACTGCCCCCTGGTAAAGGGATTGAGTGGATAGATGGTAGAGCTTGAGTTCTAAACAGGTTCTCACGTTCCCAGTCTAGAGCTGTCAATGGGATAGGAGGAAAGATGCTCAGAGTGGCTCCCATGGCTCACACGGAGAGGCCAGGTGGTTGTCAATGGTTACCCCACATCGGGTTCATCATGTCACTTCAGGGTCAGGTCGAACTAGGTCACCTCTGTTAACAATTCGCTAGCGGCTGACCTAGTTAGGGTCGCTGCAAGTCTAAAAGTCTAAGTGTTATCTAATAGGAAGTAAAAGAAAAGAAAGCTAAAAAGAGAAGGCTACTAAATATGGGGCGGTGTAATTGTTTTAGACGCGTCTGAAGGTCACATCTGGGGGTGCTTCTTTATTTAGGCTCTCGTAGTCTGATCGGGTGACTGTTGTCTCGCGGTTGAGGCGACGGAACCGTGCGTGCCACAGTGCAAAGATGATGCAAAAGTGACAAAGCCAATTTTGTGGATGAGAGAGCCTCAATTTGCGATGCCCGATGACATGACATGATACCAGAGAGCCGTGAAAACTGGCATTTTGTAAACCCACCGACGAACATTGTCAAATCTTTCACGATAGCAAAGATATCGGCAAATATTTTGTTTTAAATGATGTATAAACCTTTGGATTAACGTGACTCCTCTAAATGCTCTTGTTTATGTCATGATAATGTAGAATCTTTTATATACATTGATCGTCTATATTGATTTATTAAATCAAGTTTATTGAATATATCCTGCCTTCTTGGCTTCTACAATGCTAAACATGTCAATATCGTAAATGCTGTCATTTCCTTTGCCCACACAACTCCATATCTGTTTGCCGTTATCCTTTTAATATTTCACGTTGAAACTTAAATCAGTTCTGTCAGAGACGATGTTGAATTGAAACTTAACACATTTCTTTTTGTTTTCCAGGTAAGCAACTGGCACTTAACGATGATCAATTTCTAGTTTCGATGCCAAATCACCCTGTCATTCACTCCTTTCACCACACCGTAAGTTGTTTTCGCAATCAATAATCACAATTATCATTAACGACAACTACTTTTCATTATGACAACGCATGTGAGCAATGTCAACCGAGGGGGCTTCAACTCTGTCAGAAGTTCTGGTATCGTGTAATATTAGTTTGATGGATCAATACCGAATCCCTGAATATTCATTTTATCAAGTGGGAGTATGGACTAATCTGGTGCCTTTTTGTGTGTGGACAGCATGGAGGTCTTCATTGCGGGACAGTGAATGCGTCATGGCAACCCTGCGGACCTGATCCAGTGTGAATCGGGGAGTGGTCAAAACGTGACTTCTCCAAAAGGGGGTGGGGGGTCGTTGGCTTGACACTTTTCCTAGACAGCTGAATGCGTAACTCAATCGCAAATTACTTTCAGCTTCCTTTGTCTAGACTAGAATATATTGTAGATTAATTCGGTTCGGGTCCTTACGCTTCTTCGTCGAAACAAACCAGACGTATCCCTAGTCGATGTAGAAATGTCAGGTGTAGATTTTTCTTTAAAAAAAAACGAAATGAATTTGAGTGCATGTATTCATCAGCAAAGGAACTGCTCTACGGAGAGGAACGTCGCCAACGGAACTGCTTTTGCCAAGTTGAACAAATCTGCAGTAAAAATTCATGCCTTGCTCTTCCAATCTAATGCATACTCTCATATAAAGGTTATTTGACTTTGACCAGGAACGTGTGTGCATCACCCGAAATTTCATTTGCCCTTGAATTAATTATGTCTTGGTTGTAACATAATAAATATCCGTTTACATGTATGATTAGTACAATGCATTCATTCCCATCCCATTCGAACTCCATGACAAAAGGTATCGGATTTGCCACAAATTCGGTCCTGAACCTTACCACTTTATTACGTGCACCCGACTGACTGATCTCTGGATCTCTAATTAAAGTGGCTATTATTCCTCCCTTCTCTAATATGTTTTCCTGACATTTCTCTAATAGGGTGGGCCACTTTTTCACAGTGGACTTGCGCCTGTTCTCCCCTGCTTTGCCCAGTCTGTCTGGCCCTGTGTCTGTTTAATTGGGTTTGCATTGATAAACGTGAACCCAGCTGTATGTGAGGCTTCCCGAATCACTGCGATAATTATCCCTTGAAGCAGCAATCAGAAGCCCTACAACTGTGGGACTGTTCACGTACTGCCTACTCTAACTTACACATCTCTCGTCCTATCACAATGCCTGGAAATTGCATTAGCAGTGATCTGGAGGGCTCCTTACATATATATTCTCATTTTCATATTGCAAGGAAATTGAATTACAAGATAATATTCTTCTATATCAAGCAATATTGAACCGACATCACTTAATCCAATGCATATGGGAGGATATTACATGGAACACTGTCTCCTTTTGGAACTCTTTTCCCCTAACACATTCTCTGAATAATGAACGGTCCCTATAGTAAAGCAGGGGTACTTCTACGATCTGTATCTTTTCTACATTGTACTCCGTATCACCGTCCCTATAGTAAAGGCAGGGGTACTCCTATGATCTATATCTTTTCTACATTGTACTCCGTATCACATCCCTAATCATTACCCTCCCTCCTCCCAGGAAGAGTACCCTCGAGTCCCTCCTCATTCCGTACTACCCATTATAAATTTCCACTATAAAAGAAAGATGAAGCGAATTCTTCGACCCATCGTCTGGAATACGACTTGAAATTAAGTTAGAGGAGGGAGTCCTTTTTTTGTGCGAGAGCACTTTCCCCTCTCCCTCGGGCTGCGTATTTTTATGAGAGCAGCTCGCTGGTTAGCCCTATGGGAAACCTCCATCAGCTCCAAGCATTGATCATTCATAGAGATGGATTTTTACTGGTGCAGCCATCCCCGTGTGACCATAACCTCGTAATGTTATGTTGTGTATAGTTCTCCCAAATTTAGTAACCTGCTTATCCATTTTCAATTTCTAACAATAATGCATGAACAAAGTATTCATAGCCTCGGGTTCCTTCTATTACATCAAGCTAATGAACTTATCGTTACATTATTGGATCAGATGGGAGTATGTAGCGTTCGGATCGGACGCTTGAAAGCATGTCGTTTAGTGTCGGACTGTCCCATTCGCAATACTTGATAGTATATGTCTTTTCCTGTTAGTAAAATGTGTAATAACAGCTAACCGTTTTAATGAAAAATGTTTCGCAGATATAAGTTTAATCGTACATGTATTGGCTTCCTGGTTGTGGATGCCATATCTAAGATGCCCTTTAGCAAAGCCCAAGGAAATGATATACACCCACGAGCCTGCATGGAAAGCCCCGTTTTGCCGCTCGTTTAACGCCCTATCTGGGGTTTGCCTAGTCCATAATCCTCAGCTCCTGTTTTTTGGGCCGGGTTATGTACCTCGCAGTAAACAACCATAAGCGAAGAATGAATGGACATGGCTAAGAATGATTAGGTGCCCCGTATTGGGCGGCTGGGGAAGGGAAGGTATAAAGCTGTCAGGGACACGCATCCAGTTCGAGTGAGATGGCATATGGGTCAAATTTTTTTAGAATGTACAATTGCAGTTTTGTGAGGATTAGGAGGATGGGGAAAAAAAGTAATAAATATGCACTCATATTCCTCCTGACTCTTATCATAGATGTCCCCACCACCTAAAAACACCAATTATACTCACAAAATTTAAATATTTCAGTTTTTATAGTGGTTGAAATAGGGTGATCTTTTTTGAGGGTATGCCCGGTATCAAATGAAGTAGCAGCTCCTTAAGTTCTCAATAACTCAGGATAATTATTCAATTTCCAAATAAAAAATACTTCCACATAAGGATTAAATGTTCATTTACTGGCACACCAAGCCATCAATATGTAACATAACAGGTTCTTTTGTGGGATATGAAAGCATATGGATGACATTTCCCCAAAACAGTAGTATTTCGATCAATAACATATGGTTCAAATATAAATTCAATAATGCTGTAGTTGTTGTCATGAACAGTGTCAAAACCTGTTTTCTTGGAACACATACATCTTTTCCATCAATATAGCAACTTATAACCACTTGACCACGTTCAGTATCTCTGAGAAAATCGGTAATAGAAGCCATATTTGATACCGGGCATCCCCCGGTAAAGTACCCATTATCTGATGTCTCACTGTGGCTACAAAAGTGGACTAAACCAATTGAAACCTACCAAGTGTATGAACAACATGTATGGTAATACATACAGGTTCGAATAACTGCAACTCCATGCACTTGGCCTGAGACCAACACCTTCTCAAATATACCGGGCATCCCTCTACATATACCGGGCATCCCCCTAAAGATATATGTTATCTGACATCTCACTGTAGCTACCAAAATGGGCACAAACACATGATACTCAGTAAGTACATAAGAAATATGTCTGGTCATGCATTCAGGCTCTAAAAGCAATGATAACAAATCAATGTAATGGATCATAACATTTTTGAATAAAAATATCTAGGGGTTGACAACATAAAAAAATAAAAGTTTCCATATCTCATTTTTAACGTTCCCACATGTTAGGGGAGGTGACAGGGAATGTTTCTGCACAGAAATACAGAAGATGAAGTCACATGGGTAGAATTTATGACAAGAATTCTACCTTTCAGGGGATGCCAAGGGATGCCCGGTATCATGAGTTTGATTAAAGTTGAATTAAATTGCATGGAAATGAGGCATAAAGCCACATACATATGTATAGTAAGGCATGATATGTTCAAATGATAGGTTTTATGGTGATTTGTAGGTTCAAAATGGACTTAGTCAAGGTTACTAGGATACAAGGGGGGATGCCCGGTATCAGGGGATGCCCGGTATCAACCACTCTTTTAATATGCTTTAAAGAAGTATCCATTGTGTTTATAAGCAAATTTTCACTTGTACCTTGGAAAAGGAATTGCAAGGAACATTGACATATAACAGGAGGACCCTACCTATACTAATAATGCTATTTTGCTATCATTTACCAACAGAAAATGATTTGTGTGGGATGCCCGGTATCAATTCAAAATACATTTGTCTCAACATCCCTGCCTGCACACTCCTAAAAGCTTGTTGAATTATGCATATGATATTCCTGATCAATAAAAACTAACTTAACTAGAGACCTATTGAGAGATAGTTATTAAATGTGCATAGAAATCATGTTCAAAGATGATGGTACCGGGTATCCCCTCTTGGATTCTTGTTAATTGTAAGGCTATATTACTCCGTCTCTTAACCTATGACAGAAATATGCTTCACTAAGAATTGTTGAAAACAACTTTTTAAACATATAAATAATGATTAGACTGATAAATATCACACAGATGGTTGATTCCTAAGCATCTTAACAATAATTCCACACCATACAAGGGCATGTATAATCATTGGTCACTCTCATTCTGGTTGACAATGTCCAATAAATCCCAGTAATACCTACCCAATAACTATATATGGTGGTTGTCTTGGTTTCCAGAGGAAAAAACCGAGGCTTGATCATATAAAAACAATTTGAATGTGTATCCTAGTTGTTCCTTTCCTGCCATACCGGGTATCCCTCAATATACCGGGTATACCCCTCATATCATTTGTATTCATATCTCAATAATAGATTTTTTTAGAAGCATGTAATTTGGGGTATATATGAAGGTACATACTGGGATTACATAAACGGAGATTTAGAACCATTGTATCAGTGGAACTGGGTCTCCATTATAATATGGTACAGGGCATACCCGGTATGAAATAGTATAAAATCTCCTATTTGGTAAACATTGAAGCATGGCCCTCTTAATGTCTGCATTACTGCCTAAATTGTATCAAGATTGCATTGATGATATGTTAAAGTATATTTTAAATATCTTAAATCATATGCCAAGGATATATTCATAGCCAGTATACTAGAATCTATGTTTGGTACCGGGTATACCCTAATGACATTTGAAAATTAGCGATTTGAGTATAGGACTGGTATACAGAGATGAGGGCAAATAGAAGGCTATAATGCTTCCAAGCTATTAGAAACATGCATAAGGACTGGAACCTGGTGAATTTCGATACCCAGAACGTTTACTTTTATTCTGGCGGGAGGTATAATGTGAGAAAGTAGTACATTCTGAGGTGTTTTTATCATAATTTCAACGTTTATAGTGATTTATTATATTGAAATATACAAATATATACATTAATGTATACATTTTCGGAAAGCTTAGGATGTCTGCTTTCCAATGATACCAGGATCATTAGGATTGATTCATTTGTTTGCAATACCCATCCAGTATAATGTGCAAAGGTCGGGAATTTCGCAATTGTACATTCTAAAAAAATCTGACCCATATAGAGAATGCCGAGGGGTGTGGTGGTGGTGTCAGTTTTATATAAGAGGAATATGACCTGCAATGTTACAATATTTTATGGGGGAATGATTCGTGTTTAAGAGGAATCTGGAGAATGGTTCAACATTGTCGAGGTATGCTTCGCGATTATGATAGGATATCCCAAGCATCTTCCCACTGGCCTTATAATTAACTTAATCTACACTTAATTGTTTTCCAGTGGGGCTCATTCTGGACAAGAGGAATTTAGGATTATTGTCACCGCCTTCTATATAGTTTGGCTCATCTGAAGAATGCCTATGTGAAATATTGTGTTCATGGAGCGCCAATGATGCCTAGACCAGACCAGTTAGAATAAGGCGCGCTTGTGATTAGAAGGTGACCTTTCTAATTAAACCCTCGTGAAAAACCATTGCAAATAGTCAAGTATGGTTTACGATAGTGTCCAGCCAACCCTTTATTGTCCATAAAAAAGATGTACACCTGGCGCTTCTCCCTCATTGTCTATCCTTCAGCGCAATCACCTCAGGGGCAATAAGAATGATTGTTTCTCGTTGAAAGACAAGAGTGCCCTGATGACTTCATAATACACTAATCATGATATTTTCATTTATACCGCTCGGTAATTATAACTTAGTATCGTGGAGGTATTGCTACTAATAATTGCTGTATTTCTCATTCTGGATGAATCTAAGAATGTTTAATACCCATAATTACATTTAACCTACCTCTTACTTTGAATTGATAAACTGAATGGCATGCCAATCTGTGCAGCAACTAACACAATGACACCACTGCGTTGCATTGATGTCCTATCCGGGATGCATGTTATAACTTGTTGTATTACCACTTGTGTTTCCTTCAGTTCTATTTCTAGCTATCGATCATCTTCTTTAGATGGCCTAAGCTGCAATATCAAGCCAGTCATTCAACCGTTCCCATTTCTTTAGGGTTTGGATTTGTATTCATATCCCGTCTTTAATGATTATGACGCTAATAAAAATCTGTGATACTCCGGTCATGAAGGATCCCCAGTTGATTCTTTCCAAAAGCGGGATAACTATTGGCAATGCATAAATCATTAAAACATTGTCTTTGATATGGCGCTTCATAATGGCCTGGAATGTAGGTTGCATTTGGCGGAATTGTTGCAGTGATGTATGACATCCTACTTGTAAACTATGTGGGTCATATTTGTGGCCAAGGAGGCAAGTTGCTATAGAGCAGAGCAAATGCTCAGGTGGTTTGCTAAATAACTAACTGTATCGCGTGGCCTCCCCCGTTTAGCATTTAGGCTTCTTAGTTTCCATGACTACCGCAGCTTGCTATATTAGGGCTATCCTTCGCATGCAATACATTAATTTTTGCCCTTTATATAATAAGCTGAATGCCATTACATTTCCTATTCATCTATGTCAAGGCAAAGACTACGGTATTACTCAAAACGTTCATTATATGAGCTTACTCTACTAGGAGAAAGAACCTTTCAATCATGTATAGTCTATCACTTTTATGTTATCCTTGCTTCTTACTAAGTAAAGTGCCGATATATACGAAAGTCCTTTTCGCCAAGCGCATGGAATGAGATGTTTACGGTTATTATACGATCATGTATAGACTTGTAATACATTTGACTTTATAGGCAATTGGAGTTGTGTACCGTCCTATAATTTCTCGTATTTCATGTGACTATCCTTAGTTTGTATGTATGTGTAAGTGTTATCCTTGATTACATTCCTCGTATGCGAAGTTCTATATTAACTAGCGATACATTACATGCCCTCTCTTCTTAAGCTATACCGATACAGATAGAAGTAATGATATTGAACATTTTGATTCTTTATTACACACGTGAGCAGTTAGAAAGGTGCCGTTTGGGGGTGCCGTTCGGTTGATACGAACCGCTCACGTGTGCCGTTCGGCCAAAGACGCAATTTGATTGGTGCAGCGTAGGCCAGATGACGTCGTCCCGACCGCGTAACCTAGCCTACAAATTGCGGTGAATGAAGCCTCCTCGAGCTAAACTATAGGCTTAACAAGTTAAATTTACTTTTTAACATCCAAATAGAGTGTGTAATAAATAGCAAATGGCCCTCTGTTCGGGTTCAAACTGATCTCGACCCATCAGAAAACGGGAACTCACCCCTTCGGGGTTCGTCCCGTTTTCTGATGGGTCTTGATCAGTTTGAACCCTCCATCGGGCCATTTGCTATAAAAATATGTTAACATAAGAGATTAGGGATAATGTGTCTGAGAGCCTGAAAACGGAATGTCCTCTGTATCGAGACTTAATATGTTGGCTGCTGCAACTGCTGCTGGAGGGACTAGGTCGCCATTCACATGCCATTCAACAATTAAAGGTGTTTAGGCGAATGATAAGACCGCGTAGCTCATGAATAAATCAACACTAGCGATGACTCGCCGTAGTACCCAACCCTGACGGGGTTCTCATCTGGAGCTGACTTTAATCCTCATTTTAACTCCTAATATGCAGTTTAAAAATAAAACCTTTACTATATAACTGATACACCTAATCTGATCCCCCACGCCGTGGGACTATTGTATGGTAGTATAAAAGCTGTGAAACGATCTTGCTTCAGTTTTAGTATAACTTCTTCCATATTAATCTCAAAGGATTTCGTTTAAGTTATTAATTACTCATCAAAATCCAATACAAAATCTCAAGCAAGCAGTATCATGAACTCCGGTCTCCTTGAAGTAATTATGGAAAAAGATGCCCAGGATTAAAGTTATGTAGGCTAACTTGTTCTTCATAGTCTGCCGGAGTTTTAATCGAATTACCCACGTAACAATTACCTATTGTGACTTGGATTAGTTCAGATAGTAAAGGCTCTGATCAGCAGTAGTTTGGGGACTCGCGCGTGTCACGAACACCCTCATTAGTGTCAATGGCGTAATGATGATATCATGGTGACGTCATGGTTATGAATACGACAACGGATTGGCAGTTTAGTTTGGTAATTGAAAGTTTTATCCTGTGTTGACCCACTAAGACCCTGGATTAACCATTAATACAGTATAGCCCATTGTTTCATGTACCAATATTATGATTATATCATTATCATTCATCGGTTACATTATTGCTTAGGATGAATTAAATAATGATTAGACGCTTTATTGAAGACCTGCACCGGTCAGTTCACTCTGGACGTTGTTATTAGTTTTTATGAAAACTATACAGCTACCAGTGAAACGCCAAATAATTGGAATCTAAATAGTCAAGCACTTCTATGTATCGTTTTGTCAAGATATACAATTAGTAGAAAATACCCCCTCCCTTCCCCCCAATAAACGTCAGCTTCTGGATTTTCCTTAAATTTGGCTATGTTGAACTGTGAAATAGACAGAATGTGAGGAATTAATCAGCAAGAAGTCCTCTCAATTGACTGTTATCTGATAATTGAGGGTGATAAGACACGCTATGCTGCCTGATAATATGTTCAATATATTCTTAATATAATGCATACAGATTGCCCTTAATCCCTTAATGAGAGTGATATATTTCACACCGAAACCCACAAGTTCCCCATCTTACTGTCATAATTATAACAGAAATTATGCATAATTCTAAAGATTATTTTCTGTTCCTCCTCCTTATCGCCACCTTATTTTTGTTTGGATTCCCCAGTAAAACGGTACCTTTCCTTATACATAACCATAGCCAGGCTGGGAAAAGACCAGAGACTTATAGAAAGAGGCGTGCGGCAATCGTTGGATAAAAACAATTCATTGTTGGTACCAATGTGTGCTTGTCCCACAGGCTAATATAAGCAGTAGTACAACGGTAGTAAGGGGAGAATTATATGAAAAATGTCTATGTAAATCTTGCTACAAATTGCTTTTCCCTCTCTTCCTCCTCCCCCGCCCCCGCCGCCCCACCCCCTACACAAACAGTTTTTCCCAAGCCCCAGAGACGATAAAAACACCTTCAGACACCTCGTGGCGTGACCTTTTGCAGAAACTAAGTTAACAGTTCCTGGCGGAGTTTCAGCAAGGGGAGAAAAAAGACACTCCTGAAGATTAATCATGTGAGGCATGATGATGAGAAAAGGGTGAGATAGGTCCATGGGGAAGTTGAGGTTGAACCAAGAGGCATAGGAAAACCAGGGTTACCTAGTATTACCTATGGGAAAGGAAATCTCGTCTATAGTAGTAATATATGTCGTTGCAATCTTCATTTGCAATGTACAGTTGGAGCAGGATAGAGATAGCCTAATGGAATTTTTTTATGAACGGTTATTTTATGAAGAACATCTTCTCTCTTAAACAATCGGTTAATAACAGTGGGAAGGAGTTAAAATAGGTTTCTAGTTGCGTTTTAGGTATTTCTTGAAGTACTTGGAATAGCTTTAGTTAATTACACCCCAAAATTAAGTCAAAGAATGAACGACATCGTTTTCGGTGTGCAGACGCTGTGATGAGTGCTCAATTATGCATCACGTATAACGTCAGCCAACGTAGCCAACCAGACGTATCAACGTGAAGCAGGCCGATTCTGACAGATTCATATCAATCTTGATTGTCTCACCAACTTATCGCCTCCACCCAAAATTCAATTAATAAACCTTGTTTATTAGGGGTCGACATCTGCTTTGTCTGGCAAAACCCTGCCAACTTACACTACCATATCTTACAAAAATGGGTTAGAATCTGTGTTCTATTCTTTTCTCCAGGCAATTTTGCAGTTTAGGCCCATGGTATTGGGGAAAAGAGAAACCTATTTTCCAAAAGGCCATTGAGGAGGGGGTTAGTTGCAATGGGTCCAGCATTGATTTAACGACCTTGGGATGACCCTTCTCGTGTTGCCCTTCTTCCGCTAGGTAGGTCGCCAGCTCCTGAAAGTTAACAAGCGTAAAATTGCCCTTCACCCTTTCAGTCTATTTACTCCGGTTATCTTCCCCAGTGGATGTTTCTTGGACGGGGGAAAGGAACCCAGGCGGAGTGGGACAGATGTTTGAGACACGATGGCATACAATTCCCCACTGAATCTTGGGTCCTAGAACAATAGTGTGCACCCTAAACCATAAATCCATTAAGGGTTCTTTGAGTTGAGATTAGAGCGCGGTACACTAAGTTCTCTGAACAGTACTTCTGGCTTGAGGCAATATCCCAAGTCTGGCCTTTTCATTATGGCTTTCCGTTTTCATCAGACGAATGCCACTTGGAATGATTGTGGACCTTCAGCTGAGGCTCAGCACATAATGGCATTCCTTGTGTCCAGAGGGTGTTCATTGGTTCAGAAGCCATGTCAATATGTCAGGTCTGCCGGACGACGTGCAAATGCAGAGGTCCTTGGTGTGTCATGACCAATTCACACATCATGGCTCCGTCTTTCCCATTTTGTGACGTCAACATGTAACGTGTGCTAACAAATACTGGGGATGACGTTAATTATGGGACTGTTTACATGTGAATGCATGCAGTTGTCATAGCCCAGATACTACATGTCGGTCGGTGGTAACCATCCTTGGGATTGCTTCTGTTTTGGGTATTTATCACATCATCCATGAGGCGAAGACAGGTCTTAGAAATAATGCTTTGATTGCTTGTTGAAGCAATCAAGGCACAAAGTCGCAAACGTGCCTCCCGCCGAACGGCTCTATATCTATATTTATTTTAGCTTCTGCCTTTTACAAAGTATGCATAACGCCACCGCAAATCGTGCACTGTAGATATTATCATTCCCCAATTCCGATATATAATCATTTAGAGTAAAAATGTCTGACCAATGGCCATTGGGAGCAGCGAGTCGTCTTGGTGGAGAGGCGATAAATAACAAATGCTGGTGGTGAGTAGCCGCTGACAAGGCCCACTTTCCATGTACTACTCACATCTGGTGCTCTTATTGTAGGTTAGACGCTGGCCAGTTGCTGACCATCCGTCCCCATTAAACGTATTCTTTCTCACCCCAAGCCTCACAAGACCGCTACACACATACTCTCCATAGCGACATTTTAAGTAGCACTTAAGCCTTGTCCTCAGCTTAGACTGAAGTTACAGGAGCTCTCTAGAGCTCTCTGTATGAAAACATAGGATCATAATAATCCTTGAGAATATCTATAATCAATGAGTTGGAAGTAGGCGATCTTTGATGTTCTAATACTATTTTCCAATTTAATGGTGAAGGTGAATATAATTTTGGAAATACTAATTAACTTATGACGTTATTTGATTGATATAGAGCATTAGATATAGCAACGCATGAAAACAACTACCCTACATAGTTATGCGTATGTTGTAACTAATTAAATGATGAGCCAATAATTTGTTTTCAAAAAGTACCTTTGGCATTATTCTATCCGAATATATATCGATTTTAAGCAAACATGACCTAAGTGGACAATTCGTCCATGCAAGTCAAGAGTAGAATGTGCTCCTCCGAGGCTGAACAATTACATTCGCTGAGGGTAAGCCTTGCCTTGATGACTGTGTGCGGGATCGTTAGTCTACCAAGTGGGCTTCGTAATGGAATCGGCAAATACTTCCCGCTCGTAACATACCAGTCATACCTCGATATTGTCTTCAACTTCAGCACATATATTTTAACTACATTTCGTATACCTTCGCGTTCGTGTTGGTATTATGGCCATAAATTGAAGTGTACCAACCTAAGTAGTTAATGTGTGTGCCTGGATGGGTCTCTGATCTCGGGACCCTGGAGGGGGATCAATATCGGCAATGGAGGGGTTGGAAGAGCCAGAGGCGCTGGTCTCTTCCTGATATCCCCCGCCTTAAAGGGCCGACTGGCTGGCGCACGAAATCTCTTAAAGCTAAGTTATCTCGTGGTTTAACACCCTCGGGGCTTCCTGGTATTATTTCTAAGGTCAAGCATTATTTTAGTTTCTTAAGTTCTGTTGTGACACAGCCTTATATATATATATCAGGGGATCTATGTATCATTCCTTGTATCGTGATTTAACACAAAGGCTATTTTCTACCCCCGTCCTGTATGTCGTGTTATTATAGTTTTCCTCTGATCCCATTTTCTATCATTGCTAAATGGATCGTATGTATAGATGGTTCAGAGAAAGGGAAGGGATGCATCTGAGTTCAAGTACCAAGACTGGGGAATTCTGCTATTTTAGCGCAAGGCTGAGACTACTTGCTTTGATCTTCATCCACGTCTCCAACACCGAGACGGAGCAATGCATCTCAACTTACCCTAGCATCAAAGGCTAGGCAATTGGTCATGCCCTGGCCACTCTAACTCGGTATATAGGATTTCCGTGAAGGCAATATGTTTATGACATATTCCTGGCATTAACTGATTCTATCCGAGCAGGCGAACATGAGAAAACGTCTGGTTCGCTCAATGCAAACGAGCTACAATTGCCTGAACTGATCCATCGCCAATGATAAGTACTGGTGTGGATCCATTTGTGATTTTTGCTATAGTGTTGTTTCATGGGAGATTTTTGCTGCTACCCGATCCCCCTGTACCGAGAGCGTTGTATTATAAACTGGCAGCTTTGATCCAGTTAAAAATTTACTCCAAAAGTGAGAAGGACTGCTTCCTGAAAATTAAAATGTCATAGTCACTTGGTGGTATGGGAGTAGGCCTACATTGCCTCATTCGATATTCGTGAGAATTGCCATAACTTAGCCTTTACGAACGCAGGTACGTTGTGTCTGGGAGAAAAGTCTTTTTCTCAGCTTGGGCAGTTCGTGAATCTTGGTGAGATTTAAAATAATGACGGTCCGGGCCTGAAGAAATACATTCTATGTGCGCCTGTAAGCGGTTCAGCGCTCGCATGCTATGCAAAGGTGGTATGAAATGTGTTTTGTGTGGCCATTGTGTGACGATTTCACTCCCCGATTCAGTCCCATTTATTCCCTCTCCCTCCCCGCCCGATCCCACGGATTCATCCTAATTAGAGGAGGCACAGGGGGGATCAAAGTCCTGACCTTGATCCATCGAAATGTTGTCCATGGGGGTCAAGGTCATATCAAGGCCGTTGATTGTGTCGACCGCGGATCTACTGGGATAAGCCAGGTCATCCATCCGGGACTGTCGCACGGAACGATGTCCGGATAGATTTCATTCTTTAATAGACGAACGAAGGAAAGTTGTTTATAGACATGCAAAGCAGTCTTCAGGAATGTGGGTCAGGATTAGAAAGATGAGGAGGTCAGGACATTGGGGATTATCTTGGGCGAATGGTGAACCACCAGGCTAATCTCCAACAATCGCCATAATCCCAGATGGATGATCCCGGTGCGGGATCGCTTGATGGTATCACATACACCCGTCTCCTACCTGCTTGTTGCATCGGAGGCGAAAAATGCCCTTGGGTTCATTTCTTATGACACAATTAAAGGATCAGGGGCTACAGGTTCTTTCAAGTCGCTGTACTTCTTCGATGTATAAAAACGTTGAGGACGGGAAATGATGCTCAGGATACAGAGACTCGTAATTTAGTGGATCTGTCAAGGTAGTCATTAGATCTGTATGACATTCGACCCCGGAGTTGGATTACTTGGGCCCCGCCTAAAAGCACTGCGCTTTGGGCTTACATAGCGTCCCTTATTTCTTTATGCCCCTATCCACCCTCAGTAATATAGCTCAAGCAGTAATGATGGGCTGCTATATTAGGCCAGCAAGAAGATACTATTTCTGCCCTTGTGTTCGCGCACTTTCATTTACTGGCCCATAAGAAGGAGTGTAGCCTCACGAAGGAAGTATCCGGCAACCAATCAATGGACATATCCACATAAAGTAGCCAATCACATTGTAGATTACCAACACATGGTGTGATATGTCGTGAGTAAATGGCCAATCACGAATGTGTTGACTAATGAGTTCAGAACACAGTCCACTGCGTGATCATGCAAAAGGCCCGTGTCCACTGATATGATTCTTTGACGGGGAGACAGTCGGTCCGACAAGCTTGCGATAGAGGTTTCTCCACCAAAATTTGTGTGTTCATACAAAAAGCTTCTTTCCTTAGATGCAATCATGAATGTCTTGTCTTTATAGAGAATATTTCTATGAGAATAGCGTTATGAAGAGCTGATGCCTTAGTTGTTAGTCACCTCACCATCTTCCCTGTCACGCGGACGCCCAATGCTAATATGCCTAATAGAAACTCCAGCCAGCGAGGCCTCCTTCAAGGCCCATTGCTTCAGGCTTCCGGACTCTAATTGAACTATTATAACTCCCCATAAGACCATGTTTCCCCTCCTGTCACACACACCTCACTCATCTCCCCAGCCATTGCCCCTAACGGATTAGATTCTTTTTATCAGTTCGAAGGTGAATAATGATTCATCCAGTTAGTTTTTATTGCCATTTTATCAACGCATATTCCCCGCCGCAATTATGATGTCATTTTATAGCAGAACATTGCTATCCTGGTGTTGTTTAATTAAAAATTCGGAATTTCGGAAGTTTACTCAGAATCGAGTTAAATATTAACATGTGGGTATCGACAAGGTGGGTGAGAGCTTAGGTGAAAGGGAAGGGGAGCTCAGCGATAATAACATTTGGGAGCATGGGCACACATGCAAAACAAATCTAATCTAAATAAAATAATATCAGAATTTGTCAGGCATCGGCCAATAAAAACTTTGTAAAAACAAATAAAACATAGCTGATGGAGTGACTAGCTCTGAGTCAACCCATTGTTGACGACTCTCATTTCACACCTCAACCCCTCCACCCTCACTCTCCGTGTTCCCCGTTCCTCCTCCCCCTGTCAATCTGCGTTCTGCCTATGTGAAATCTCAGGCATATATTTTCCTTTCATCAGTAATCACTCCTGGATACGAAACGAAATGTGCTGCATCAATCCTTTGTTTCTCTTGTCACTTAGGTCAATATTTCCTGTCACGGTTGGTGTATTACTAAGAAACCTTGACTACATGTTAAACCTATTCAACAGAGACGGGGCGCCCTTGTAGACAGTGTTAAATTGCTTGCACAACGGGTGGTATCGAAAACAACAGATGGGAGGGGCGCCCCCTCCCCCAGTGGTCTCTCTCCGTGTTTAGGCCCCCACTCGTGCCCCCACCTGGCTTGTGCCCACACCTTTGTCAATGGGAGTCGCGACATACCGCAAACCCTCCACAGCAACATGGCGCAGATATTCATATGTTCTGGTGGTCCCATAATAAAACACAAATATTGCATAATGGTCACATGGGAAGTGGTACAATTCCCATTTTAAGTAAGGTTGTGGTATTTGGATTTTTATAAATTGAGTACATAACAATAGAGGAGCAATATATAGAGACGATATCAGTAAAACCTAAATGAAGCCATTTTCTCTTGACGAGCACGGCATGGCTTGTGCCAAATAGTTTTGGATTATATATATACTGGGTGGAATTTCTCCATGAGTTGGACATAGGCGGGGAAAGTTATTGTTGGATAAATATATGTTACTGCAAGCACCATGTGACCTGGTCGCCTGCCAGAATAGCACTTGGCGCGAGCCATGTGACACCCGACCTAAATTCTTTAAAAAATAGGTCACGAGGGTTTACGGTGTAAACATTGGTTTTAATGAGTAAGGCCATGGATGCTGGCGACAAAGACCGCGAGATCGTTCCTCTTCGTTCCAAAGCTGACATAACATTTACAGGGATTTATTGACAGAATGCTGGAGGCCTCTTTACCAAAACAAAGATGAAGGCGTCTCAAGGTAAATATGATATAATTTCCTCCTTTGTGGAGTTGGGATAGTTTAAAGGCAGCAGTGAGAATAGTAAGTTTAGCAGGTGAGGGGTTGTGTACGGACGCTGAGTGAAGGCTGTGACAAGCGGTCCATGCGGGCATGGTGGAAAATGTCCATGTTTTAGCGTCATTTTTGACAGACTGACTCATCTTAAGTTGTGGTCTGGATGATGCATTTCACTGGCTTTAACAATGTGTTTGACTGTCTAGTCTGGAAATTTGAAGGGATAGTGCTCAATGTGCTCGTCTCAAAGCTCTCATACAATACACATGTATATCATATCCCTTATGAATGTAACTTTTCCTGGGTGGGCGGCAAGCCAAGGCACATGTACCTTTCTTAGCTTTTCTTTTACTCGAAGCTTGTACACGCAACACCATGTTTATCATTACATGGATTTCCTTCAATTTGGCATAATCTTATGCCCACCATTTGGATGCTGATCCCTAAAATAGTCTTAGGATTGGAGTGGTATACTGTGTGACCTTAATCCAGTCAATGACGGGAATGTTGCAGAAGTCATGCGACCTCGTTAGAGACTACTTAGTGGTAGATTAATAGTTGCCTGGGGGTACGTCAAACACCCCCACTGAGTACTATTGGGGTCTATATCTAGTATTCTCGATACCCCACAGAGCTTGTGTGTATGTCACCCTCAGAAAGAGGGGTCAAGAGGTGTTAGCATGCGTTGGTCCCAGGGTGGTATATGGGGGAGTGGGGATAGTATGTCAGGTGTGAGAATGACCTTTCAATCAGTCTGTTTCCCCCTGGATAACAAACAGAATCCAGCACAAAAATAAGTACTATGGCCTATGGGTGGTTTGTCCCCCCTCTCTCTTTTTACTATAAATTGGTATAAAGTTTAAATGCTATAGACGATCTTGATTCATGTGCATTTTTCACTTGATCCAAGCATAACAAATTCATCTTTTAACCCCTGTCAAGTTAACTCTCCTTTAGTTAGATTTTAGGTCATTTTCAGAGCACTTTTCATGCAGTTTATAGTGAATCATCACCCAGTGCCTCCCTTCCCTGGCGAATTCGGTTCCTTTGACACCCTAGTATATATGACCCAGCCCTGTCTGTCAGCTCTGGGTGAGGATTAACATGTCATATAAGTGACATGAATCATAGACATACGAGTGCGAATAACGTAGTGGTTGAGCCACGAAGGTCAAAGTTGAACAGCATGTGGCTGGTATTCCTGACAATCTGTAATGGTGTAAACCTGCTTCAAAAGCCCCAATGACACTCTGTGCCTAATAGTGGTGACAGTGAGAATGCATCGCCACTGGTTATACAGCTATTCAGTAATGAGAATAAAATAGCTTTTTGGTATCAATGTCAAGGTGTCGTATGCCAGTGTCACTATGTGCACTATACATTTTATTGCACCTATCCTTAGACCTTTCTTATAATGCCTTTCCTTTATCCCGCATAAATTGTATTACAGCCATCCCCTAATGTCCTTCCTTTATCCAGCATATATGAAATGCCATACAATGCATCCCCGATCGTGCTGTGCATTAATATAAATTACAGTGATGTATTACCCATGGTCCACTATCATATGTACTGGAAGCTTACATGTTGGATATGAATGGATTGAAAAAATGGACATGAAATGTGCGGTAATACGAAGATGAAGCAAATCAGCACAACATTGAGAGTGATTTAAAGCGCAGCTGACCAGGAATGAGTATCCTGCCACTCTGGTTTATGATTCTGGCTGTCATGAATGATTCATTTGGCACGTGGAGAGGATTAGGCTCCTCTTTGTAGATGATTAGGTGATGTAGTACGCTTTGGTATATTCAGTGACACGCCTATCACTTTGACACCTTCAAGGATCACAGCTCCACCTGAGGCCTTTATTTAAATAAATGGTGAGAGTCGTCCAGGAAATTACCTGAGTTGTATGCACTAGATTATTACCAGGTTTTCCTGGCATTCACACTTGGAGTGTCCGGTCGATTGTATTCTGAGGATTATTTAGTACCACACTGTATCCATTCAGTAAGGGCAAGTCTTTGCTAAATTAGCCCTTATTAATAATGTTCAGTTAGGTCTAAATGCTCATGAAGCCTCTCGATCCGATTGAACCAATGGGTACTATTCTGTGCAGAACATTAGTATTCTAATTCCATTTCATCAATATTTTTACCATCTATAGTATTGAGCAAGATATTTATCATGAATGTAATCATCTAAAATGTAATTGTGTGACAAGTCTACTGCGCCCCTTTTGATAAGAAAACAAGTAGTTAATGGTCAAATATGCATTTCATATAATTAATGCGCCACGTTGAGTATACGTAGGCCTATTATTATTAAGTTCGAAATTTTAGCAGGAAAAATTCCCGCTTCATTTAGCATGGGAAATTGTTGTGCTCTTGCGTCACACAGCTATGCTTTCGCCGTGAACAAAGCCACCCATACTCACAATGAATTAATCATATTCAGGGCCACGATTCACATGGATTTAATGTCATGTCCTGAGGTGAGGGCTTCCCATCTGTGAAATGTTACGTCAAGAAATAATGAGATTAAATTCAGTGGGAGCGAAAAGTAAGCCCCTCTTTTATAGTTGGTCACCGAAATAGTTCGCGTGTAGAAAATTTCAAGTTCGGCTTAGATAGTTGAACTTGTCATGTTTCAAATTTAAACGCTTGAATTTTCCATTTGCCCGAGTTATATGATGTTTTAGCTATTCTTTGCACTAAGCACTCGCCCGAGGGTTTAACATATTGGAAGGGAGTCAAAATAGTTGTGAAATATAGCTTTCGCAAACGTAACATGTTCTGATAGCCGTAATTCTATTATTTTGGAGAGCGCTACCAAGGGTACTAAAATCAGGCATATAGCTGCAATTATTTTGTATCAATTTGCATATTTAAGTAATTAGTCTTCGAATAATAGGACATCTGATTCACAATGGTTTAGAAAATGACTACTTTTTATATCGTGTTTTGCATGTAGTTAATAAACGTATTTAATAATAATTGTGCTAATATATTCGCGGATGCATGGCTTGATTACAGGAATAATTGAGCTATGATATAATCAAAATGCAATGAATAAGAAATTGCTAAGTTTAATTATTTCATATATATTTGTCCGCATAAAATCTGGTATATTTTGTATAGACCCGCGGTTATGAGAATAAAATTGCTTATTTGTTAGCTAGCTGTAGATCGCCCTTTGTTGTACGATATTCATGGCCAGAACCTGGTTCGATAAGTCTGAACAGAGTTTTTATTTATTAACGTTTTGCACCCTCTTGTGATAATTTGATCGTGATGTGGAAGGGATGCTTAGGTACACCCCATTTCCAATGTGGCTCCACATATTACACCCCAGTCGGTTAACTCAATATTGGGCCCCACTCAATCCTATACATGCGCTTCCGTATGGGTGAACAGGAGATATTTCTGGGTTTCCCTCCCACGATTCATTCATACTCTACAATTTACTCATCTGTTAATCCCATACAAGTGCTTTTCTTATCCCCCAAAAGGGTGTTAAGGAAATGATTATAGTTAAGCGATCATGGCAGGGCCTTGCGTGTTGGAAATAACAAAGTAGGGAACCGACACCAAAAACACAACGCCGCCCATATTGTTAATGCTTCAAGCTAAATCATTTCACTTTCCACTCAGTGTCAGTACCATAAGAGCTATATGCTTATCAGTGTGTTAATGAGAAAAAATATTACTATTACATTGGCACCGACTATAAATCAATCACATTTTATTTAGGCATCGCCTAATCGTGGTTGACAGAGCCATTTCGCCATTACTTTTAATTATTCATATTGGTTGCATTACATTCCAAAATTATGATGTTGGCCCACTGCTCACTATTCTGCCTGCCCTTCTATAATATGTGTTTTTTCTGTTCTCTTACAGGTAAGACCAAAGGAAAACCAAACCTTCGTCTGGTTGGTTAAAAAAGATGCTCTTGAAACAAGTAAGAAAAACCTTCACTTGAGATGATGCTGATGTGGTACAGGCTCCATTTACTGAGGTGGAAGGGCGCGGTTGCCGTTGGGATACATTTGTTCCTTCGCAAATTGCCATTGAATTCCTGAAAGTTTAAAAAGAAAAAAATCAATCCTCAACTTGTAACTTGTATGTGTCTGCCCCTTACTCCAAGCTTGTAGATCTTGTAGTATCACCTTTTGGATAATGGGTACGGAAGGAACAATATAATGAATGAATTCCACAGCCACTATATCAAAACTCCTCTCATATCATTTGAGTGAAAAATTAATCAGCGAGCTCTGATCTCCCAATTCTGGGTAAATTAAAAGTATGAATGTGGATGCATTTTTTTTTTCTGTGTTGGTGTGTGAAACACAATGATCTGCAGGTTCATTTTAATGCTCTAGCTTCAACCCGAAAAAGGTAACGAGATACCTTAATATGTAATCTATCGTTGTATCGTGACTCTTGTAGTTTGGGACTGCTGTCAGGTTCACACGAATACATGTCCCTTCCACATGAATGATAATTCTTCTTAGCTCCATATAGCAGAGCATAAAACATGATTGCTCTCTTTGAACACCCCAAGTACCTTATATTCCTGGACTCACATAGTTGGTGCTACAGTATAACATCAGCAGTAAGATACCATACTGTCGATTCCTAAACTTTACAATGTCTAAAACTAAATGTTAATTGTAGATGTATCAGGAATGTTTGAGTTCGAGAAAGCACAGCTTGAACACGTGTGACAATATACTGCTACAAAAACGGAATTGTCGATATTTCATATACTGATCTCGTGTCACAACTAAACTAAGAAAGACGTTTGACAAAATATAACTTGATTAAACAACTTGATGAAACTGGTGTACCCTATAATATTGACATAATTATGCGTCCACCTCAAGAATGCATTCAATAGTATGGCGAGTGGCCTGAATGGAAGACCTTGTCTTTACCTATCTCGCCTCTGGCAGTGTCCTTAGGTTTGTCCAAGTCAAACGCCCGATTACTTGACTCACTCCCATCCCCTACTTTTACCCACGCCAATACCTCCAGGGCCTATGTTCTACAACTACAAATCAGTTGACTGTCCTCCTGTTGCCCATAACGCCTCACATGTTGCGGTGATTCATGACTTAAATCTTAACACGACACTTGCTCCATACAAACCATTATTATTTGACATTTGGGAGAC
Organism: Sthenelais limicola; assembly: GCA_942159475.1. Lineage (NCBI taxonomy): Eukaryota > Metazoa > Annelida > Polychaeta > Phyllodocida > Sigalionidae > Sthenelais > Sthenelais limicola. Next base: position 115,413,235 of record OW804096.1, read on the forward strand.
CATAATTTACAAAATGTGATTGGTGCTGGAAGGTTGACCTAACCAAAGAGTATGAAATGATGAGATATTGAGAGTCGATGAGAAAAAAGTAGCATACGGTATTTAAATTGTATATCTGTAAATCTTATTCCTTGGCTTATAGTGGCTGAGGGGTTAAATTGTCCATTAAGATTCATCGCTTGTTGAGATTCAATTGTTGCTCTCTTGGCTCTGTACTAAAGGGTCGCGTGCGATCAGCTGACAAGGAAAATGACCACCAGGAGGAACAATCATAGCTCAGAGAGATAACAAGCGATGTCCTTACGATTAAAATTAACGTCAGAAGGCACTAAACATCGCGGAAACGTGCGTCCAAATGAAACTACCCTCTTCCTCGATAACGCTATCAGACTGATTTCTAGGAATTTATTGGATGTCCAGCTGACACGTTTTCAACCTTTGTATGACCTCGCAGATATCCTCTACGCCATCAGTGTAATGATCTTTTGCGACATTGGCCAAATGGCTTTTCCCCTATCTAAACCTTCCCATTTCGATTATGGTCTGTGAGGAAACGCGTTGTTATTCCGGACAGGATCCGCCTCCCCGTTGAAATCCCACCATAGACATCGTTTCTAGTGTCCGGAATAAATGAGCAATGTTCAACCTCACCACAATGAGGGTAATGTGTGGGGTGTAACGGCTGGTCCGGGCATCCTTATGAATCAGTCCCTTTCATAACCCCAATTGATTACATTACGGAATCATTAAAGAATCTGCACCAGCGCGGGGCTAATTTCCTATTCGGAAACTAAGTATTGAGAAAGACCTTAACTACCCTGCTTTAATGTTACATAGTGCAGGAATATATAGAGTCCAAATTCGACGTGTCTCTTGTTTAATCATGGTATTCCAGGGAGTATAGATGGCTCGTAGCAATGTCTATATTGTATAATCGGCGTTGACACTCGGGTATTGGGGGGTGCGCACGTTATTGATTACTGGACTAATATACAGTACTGTTCTTCCCCCATTATAAAGCAGGCCACAAGAGTGTTCTCTATTATTTGGAAGGAGATTGTTAATTGGAAATGGCACACGTACGGGGTTATGTGAGGTAGCACCCTTTTACTGCAATACCGTGTAAGGAAATGGTAATCATGCTGTGTCATAGATGGGTGGAGTATTGAAAGAGTTTTGATAAGTTTTGGGGTTAACTGTTAATTATCAAACTTTGCGCGCCATATTTCTGGCGAGCCATTTGTCTAAGAAATGACGTGAGGATATGTAATACCGTACATAACATAATTAGGCTGCTAGGTTCTGAACCTGAAAATGATCTCCCTTTCGGGCCTTTGCACCATCCTGGCAAGTATCAATTCTGTCCGAGGTATATTGCCTCTTGCCTCTTCATCGCAGTAATGACCGGTGCATAGTTTGGCCTGCCCTTCCCCCTGCGGCCAAGAAGCACTGAATAATTCTCAAATACTCGATACACACGAAATGACGTAATGGAGGCGGGGTCAATGCAGCTAGGGCGTACGCACAAATGGGCTAGTAATCAGGCTGGACAGTGGTCACCATAGCAACGCCCGTACAGGATGGGGAGTAGTAGAGAGGGGCAGATTGAGGGATGTGGGAAATAGCATCATGGGAGAGTGTGTTTGTGTGTGTGTGTGTTGTGGGGGTGGGGTGGGGAGTCAGGCTGCACCCCTGGGGCAACTCCCTGGTAGGAGGCTTACGTCACAGGCATGGGACCCTCATTTATCCTGATCCAGAGGATCATTTTGCAGCTAATGAACGCGTATCGGGTAGCGGTAGGGGGTCGAGGGTCAAGGGGTCAAGATACGCGGGTTAAAATCTACCATCCTCCAGATTTCCAATCTTTTACTCTATCAGGTTGGCCGCAAGTCCCTGAACTCCGTGTAATGTATTTGCATCTTGTGTACATACATCTTTTTTAAATGTGTCCAAATTTTTAAAAAGGCGATCTTTTTCACTACTAATGGACTCAACCTGCGCATGCAGTGCGGCTGTGCCATTACCTATCGCCGTACATCTCTATGATAAAGGCTATAGCGGAGGACCAACTCTTTCATTCTTGGGTTGCCATATTCACACCCCCCTCTCCATATACTACTTACACTCACCTAGCGCGTCCTTCGGGCTTGGGTGAGCACCAGACCTGATTTGTTATTCGCGCAACGAAGTTCCTCCCCTGTTCTGTAATCAGAAATACCTTAAATAGTGCCAAACACCTGGATCACTTGGGGATCACCCCTACCAGAGCTTCATGACTTGCAAAGGAGTTCCACACGCATTAGTCCTCCCAAATTTGAATCAAGTTTGCCAATCACCTTACCCTTCATTTATTTCACTTCAAATATCCCCACTTTAGTAACTGAATGGAAACAAATATGTTATTTCCATATTATTGGAATATAGGCTTTGCTCCTAAATCAATCAGGTTGGGTGGTAAGAAAAATTATGTCAACTGGGATGCCAGTCCCTTCAGGTACATACATAGTGAATACGAATGGTGTAAGATTAATGTGGGAAGCAGACGATTCATCACTCTTGCACCAGCTTCTGTCCTTTCTATAACTTCACCCGTGAGGATTCGCCATTAATTAAATAGATGGCATTAATCATGAGAAAGAAATTGTATTCCCTACTTCACTGTGTGACAATACTTTCTCTCTACTACAACGATAGTCCAAATTATGTTATTCATAGTTTAATTGGCAATAATAGAACTCTTGAATATATTTAAGCCTTATGATTGGTATACATCATGGTCGTGGCAATCGTGCTTTCTGTTCCACCTATCCAATTGCCATTGGTCTCTTCCTAATCGAGTTCACTTATCAAATCAATCACATTAGAACTTCCTCCACAGCCGTATTCTAATCTGTAGTAAATCATTACTTTTCACCCTCCGCCCGTTTGACGATGAAGAATTGTTTTATGGCTTCATCCAATACGTAGTCTACCTCTCAATATTATGACATCGATGAAATATGGATGTGCTTTGATTACAAGCCTGGGTGATTAAGTGATCGGACGTATGTGTCTGGTCTGGCATTGGGAAACCTATCATTCACATATGATTGGTTGGTCAGGAACAGCTTGGAGAATATATGTGGAAAGTATTGTATTCCCCATACTCCAGGCTAAGCCATACCTGCTGGCCCGTACTTAGTGGAATCTATTGGGGATATTCAATTCATTATCTGGTTCTCCTGGCCCAGTAATCATAATTCTGTTCCAGGTTCAGTGTGCAAAAAGGGCTGACAGTTATTACTGTGTGATTTAAATACATGTATGCCAGAAGATCTTTCTATAATCATATGCTCCTGTGGTGGAGGTGTTTGGGGGCTACGCTCAGAAGTCAAACAGGCTATCTTGTCAGGATGTGCTTTCAAATCTGCCTTAAGCGAACCATCCTGCAAGTAATTTAGGAGGTTTATCTCGGGAATCTTTCCCTGGGGAAATTGACCAGTTTAATTCTCTGAATAATATGAGTCAACACACTTTCTATGACAATGCATAATCTTTAGCCTGAATATACTCCACAACAATAAGATGTCACAGTGTAACTGGACCTGTATGTGATAAGACAAATATGACTGCATGAAGTTGGATCAGACCTTCCACTGAGGAGTACGTAGATCAGGAATTGTATGGGTAGGGTCATTTTCCGTGTATGGGCTTTTCCTTCGGGGGATATTGTTCTCATAAAAACACCGAAGCCTTTATCATGTCATTACCTAGAGAGAGATCTCTTGTCGCGCCACCGAATCGCGACACACTAACTACAGAGTAAGCATCGCCTTTATATTACTATCCCACCTGGATGTGGCCCCGAACGCCTTGAACCCATCGCTGGTGATAAGACTCACTTTCTCTCAGCCTTCACTCCGCATTGAATGTCGCCATGGCAACCAATACTGCCCCAGACGTACGCCCTTGTCTGGGCAACCCAAGACGTGACCCTCAAATGGCAGACGTCAGAATTCAACAGCACTTAACACCCGTCATGACGGTTCTTCTCTAGCTGGGACTAAGACTGCATTGCCTCTAGGCTTTGAGGCAACTATTGGCTATCGTTCATGGCGATCTAAATAGTGATCGGCGCCGTCGACCCCGTACGTTGTTAAACCGAATATAGGTGCCGTATGGTGAGGATTTGGCTGCGAGATGTATGTGGATTCACTGCTCTACTCGATCATCTTGGGAACTTTCCGAATCTTTTGCTTCATTTCGCAGGTGTACGGAGGGATGTTTTCCTTGGCGTTGTGGCTGATCAGTAGTCGTCCATGACCTTCCAGGGCTAGGATGCCCGGATGCTCAGTTGTCGTCTGTCACATGATGGGCGATCACAGCGTCCCCATGAGGACGGATGTGACATGAGGATAGATAACCTTTCCATGAACAGGTGTCAGGAAATAGGATCGAATATTCTTCCCCACTCGGTGATCCGTCCCTGATCTCCTTATCCTAAACCCTGGATTGTGGCGTCTAACAGTTCACGTCATGTCTAGTTCTAGAGAATATTCACAATATTTTTCGACCAGGAATCCAAATTAAATCCTTATCAACTCGATAGGTTTACTTTCCTCCTTTTGATCCAATGTTGTAACACATGTAGTCTGGACCTGTTATGTGTGCACGTTTTTGTTGACATTTTTGCCAATACCATTTCCTATACTAGGTCCCAATTCGAAATACAAGTATTTTTTAAACTGAAATTTACGAGGATAAAGATATATCAACGTGCGTCCGGAGTGGCATTTTATGGGAGTCTGGACATTTTCACAATAGAGTTTTCTGAATGTATTGCTAGTAGATATTTCCTTGGCCTAAGTGTCGTGTCTTTGATAAGGCCGGAGTCCAGTGATCCGGGATGAAAGGTGGGAGGTGTGGTCTGGCGATAGGCGGTCTAGAGTTACCACCAACATAAGCCACCTGTTTGGCTATGGTGACAGTAACTCGAGCATGATAGGATAATCCAGTGGCACTGCTGGCCCAACACAATGCATGCACCCCTGTGATTTATGGATCGCTTGAAAAATGGAATCTATGGAGATTCAAGGGTGATGTTTAACGACCTCCTCATCCATCTCAGTATTACCCCTCTTTCACTCAAAGTCATATAACTTACAAATGGATGTACATAAAGAGTGTACTTAGTACCTAGACAATGTCACGGTTCTTGTCACTGTTCAGTTCCTTCCTTTAGTTAAAATGTGGTATTGATTGACCAAACTCCACTCTGAGGGCTGATATCAATATAATTGCACCTCATGTTGATAAGTTATTCCAAGAATACATCCTTACTTCTTCAAACTCTTTTTAAAGGTTATATGTTATCATAGGGCGACTCATTCCGGCGTTTCGCTTCGTTTTCTTTAAAGGATTTCGATTCGATACAGTATATTGTTACGTGCAAGTCTGGTAAACTGGCTATCTAACTCATAATTCACGACCAAGAAACTTACCATCTGGAATTCAATAACAATTGTAAGAAATAAACATTTCTTTCATTCGACGTGACCTACTTTATGCATGTATTACCCCATGTCTGTTTCATAGGTTGATAAGAAATGCTACTTCTGACTCAACAAGGAACATTCATTTTACATGTCTTACCATACCTGTATGTAGAGAGAGTTAACTCTACACTTGCCTCTTCGCAATATATCAAGTCCAAACAATCAGGAATCTGTTGACTCAGCACTTTTCCCCCCACTTCATATCATCCATCCTATATAATGCGTTTATACCTTATCCCACTCTTACCATATCCCTGCTATATTGTGGGAAATTCTTAGATATCATATATTTTGTATATTATATATATCATATATCTTTGTTCAAAGCTCAAGGTAAGAAGTAAGTGCATTCCCAAGATGCCTTTGTAGTCAAGCTACATTCAAATATCGTTGATGTTATTCACGTGGCGTATAATTGTTATAAAAATAAAAATAACAAAATGGCACATGCATGAAATGAACTGAACGGTATGTCTCGGAATCCTCAATTTTGACTGTTTATCTGTATTCCTCTTTATTGCAACTGCTATATCTTGCCGACTTATTTTTATCTTGCCATTTTCCATATCTCCACTGACGCTTGCTACTTCCGGTGGAACAGTCTCATGATGCTAACCAGACACCCCCAAACGGAAGCCAGTGAAACTTGGAGTAACCCTATCATACATGTCACCTTCCACCAAGTTGATCAACTCGTTTCATCAGCACAGACCTTCGGGTCCCCATAGAAAACCCTTACTATAAAGATGACCACGCCTATTGGTCTCCTACAATCGAATTATTATAAAGCCATGTTTAGTCATTAATGTCCCTATAATATGGAAATCCTCTGAGGGAAAATAAGACTTAAACCGATGTCCAGGAACAGCTTTCAACGTATTATTGCATGTCAATAATTGAAACATGAAATAATCAAAATAGGTTAGTGAATCGCGATAGGAAACTGTAGGTGCTCTTCTGGTTGACCTTCGAGAACTTGGGATCAACCAAGTGGGTGCGGAAGTGGCAACCACCCCGCCATCTGGCGGCGGTACTGTTCGCCAGTTCTTTCCTGGCCCTGAAACAAGATGTGAAACACAGCAGTCGCTTTGGTTTCTCTAGCGGACGGGAGAAGGCGTGTGTGGGAGCCGGATGGAGTGGTGCATTCATTGAAAGTTCCACACCTCAGGAAAATACACCAACGTGCATACAGTTTCTTTTGATACGGCAGTTGACTTTTTTAAAAAAACGCTTTTTGTAGGCCGTTGTTACCATTTTCAAGGCGATGCCAAAGGACGAAATTTGGTAACATATCCGTTAAGGCTGAAGCGAGCTCTCAAATGAAAAAGGTTACTTTATTGATACAAGCTTGACATCAAAGAGAAATTAAAGCCAAGTTTCGCAGCTCGTGTTTTTTCCCCACAGCTGCTGTTGCATTTTGGACGCTGATTTCACTACAATGCCTCCCTTCTTATATCCTTATAAATCCTTGGCATTGGTATTAATACAACATTCGTGATATCAACATGACCTAATTAGTCCTCCGAGGGTCACGAATTCTTTAATTATTTGAAAAATAAGGCATTATTTAAAAGGGATACGAGTGGGCATTTTATGATCATGGTGAACTAGACTAGCTAGTGCATATTTCTACAAAGCACTCCACTGGCTTTACTATACAACTGCACAAGGGGTTGGGTTCAGAGCTCGAGGAGGAGCGGGTTATGACTTTTTCCGGATCATTGAGGAACATATACACGCAGTCCAGATGTCGCTCGCCTATGCGGGATGGGGCTGATGAGGTCAGACAAATACTCCATTAGAAGGTCATCTCAGGGGTCGCTAACCAGCCCTAGCAACCCTGTGGGTTGACCCTATACCGCTGGAGACGAATGTTTGACAGACAGGTGTCACATCTGGAGGAATCAATCATTCGAAAACTTTTTCGATGGCCCATGCATTTATCGACGTTTGTGATCATTGGTTCGTTTAATCTAGCAGGATTTTAAAACCTAATCCCTGATCATCCACCGCCTTGCACGACCACAGCCGTGCAATGGAGTCAGACTGATCTGTCATTTCCAGAGAGCTTGCCTTCGTCGCAGAACTTTTGAAGTTGTGATTTAGTGGACGAGCTTGCAGGCGGACGCTCGTTTTCTGTTGTTGTAAAATGGCGGCATTCTGCGGCGCGCACAGTAGCCGTTATAAAGCAGATTGAGACGGCTGAAGAATGGTGAAATCTGCATTTTCTTGATAAAAAGCATTTAGGTATGAAACCAGCCATGATTTATACAGTCGTGCCAGTGCTCGACTTACAGCGACGAACCGCCTTTGTTAAAAGGCCTTCAGGGTAATTCTCAGCAAAAAAGACAGTCGCATCTTCCCCCATAGATAGTGGTATTACTACAAAAGTGACCATTCCAAGCAATTACTTATATAAGTCCAAAAAGTCCTGACCACAAAGTATATGCAATAAGGATAATTCTCGTCCTAAATAATTATGGTATTTGATGTCTAATAAGGAAGATACAAGTGATTTAATTCTGATTCGCCAAGGTATAAAATCAAAGGTAAACAACACCCCACCCCACCTGCCACTCACACACTGATCACTCAGGGCAATCAAAGCCCCCCCCCCCCCCCCCCCCACACACACACGCAAACATATGTCTTCTCCGAGGAATAACATATTATTCCGTCCTTTACCTTCAGTTCATCCAATCATTTTCCATTTATTTACTCCTCAGCTTTAATACATGAATCCCCTACCCCAACCCAAGCTACTATTACTTGCGGGTGTATATATGTATTTTGCGGGTGTATATATGTATTTATTAATGGCAAATTTATAAATTTGCCATTTCTAACTTTAACTAAAATAAAATTATGTGGTACTCCTGGATTTTCAGCCGGCCGTCGTCATCGTCGTCGTGGCCACATTCTTGTTCGTTTCGTTGCACATTCCCAACATTCCAGAGTCATGTGTACAATTGGATGCACATATTGAGCATATAAATCAGACTCCAAGTTGAATAGTACTGAATAGATTGGAGTATGTTTTGTATGGCATTCAGTTTGGTTAGGTTGCAATGTATTTTGAAGTTTATTTTGGTCTGAATGTTGGTTATTAGAGATTGTTAAAAGTGAATTGTTGAAGTGAATTGTACATGTCCTGAAAATCTGTCTCATCCGTGGGCTCCTCCGTGGGCTCCTCCTGCCAGAAATAGTCAGAAACATGTACAATTGGTAGTTGTACACATTCAGTATGCAAGGCTGGCTGCGATTTGGTCAATAGTATGTAAATTCCAGTATGTTTTGTATTGCATTCTGTTTGTTTATGTTGAAATGTATTTAGAAATTTATTTGGGTCTGAGATGTGGGTTATTACAGATTGGTTAAAGTGAATTGGTTAAAGTGAATTGTACATTTTCTGAAAATCGAACCCATACATGTATGCTCATGTCTGGAACTAAATTGTGTTGTGTCTGTAACTAATGGGCCAGAGATAAGATAAGGCCTGTGGACCCATGCAGACTTATAACACCTGTTGTTGTTTGTTTAAACAACAACAGTTTAAACTTTTTAAAATCTAGGTCCAATCTCCACATATCCCTTCATTCTGAGGGAAACTAAAAACTTAAACTAATCAACCTTAAATCTCTACAGGCCCAAACCCCATGTATCCCTTCATTCCAAGGGAAATTATTTCATCTTGCAAATCCATATCCAGGCTATGCTACATTATTGCATCACATTTATGTATGTGCTACGTATGTATGTGCTACATATGTATGTGCTACATATGTATGTGCTAGCTATGTATGTGCTAGCTATGTATGTGCTAGCTATGTATGTGCTAGCTATGTATGTGCTAGCTATGTATGTGCTAGCTATGTATGTGCTAGCTATGTATGTGCTAGCTATGTATGTGCTAGCTATGTATGTGCTAGCTATGTATGTGCTAGCTATGTATGTGCTAGCTATGTATGTGCTAGCTACGTATGTGCTAGCTACGTATGTGCTAGCTACGTATGTGCTAGCTACGTATTTGCTAGCTACGTATGTGCTAGGTATGCATGCATGTGTTCCCCGCCATGGTGCATAGTATGAGCCCTGGGGACATTTATGTATGTGCTACGTATGTATGTGCTACATATGTATGTGCTAGCTATGTATGTGCTAGCTATGTATGTGCTAGCTATGTATGTGCTAGCTATGTATGTGCTAGCTATGTATGTGCTAGCTATGTATGTGCTAGCTATGTATGTGCTAGCTATGTATGTGCTAGCTACGTATGTGCTAGCTACGTATGTGCTAGCTACGTATGTGCTAGCTACGTATGTGCTAGCTACGTATGTGCTAGCTACGTATGTATGTGCTACATATGTATGTGCTACATATGTATGTGCTACATATGTATGTGCTACATATGTATGTGCTAGCTATGTATGTGCTAGCTATGCATGTGCTAGCTATGCATGTGCTAGCTATGCATGTGCTAGCTATGCATGTGCTAGCTACGCATGTGCTAGCTACGTATGTGCTAGGTATGCATGCATGTGTCCCCCGCCATGGTGCATAGTATGAGCCCTGGGGACATTTATGTATGTGCTACGTATGTATGTGCTACATATGTATGTGCTACATATGTATGTGCTAGGTATGCATGCATGTGCTAGGTATGCATGCATGTGCTAGGTATGCATGCATGTGCTAGGTATGCATGCATGTGCTAGGTATGCATGCATGTATGTATGTATGTGCTGTGCTGCACTCTAATGTGATGCGCAGCACAGTGCTGCACTCTAGAGTGCACAGTGCTCATCAAAGATACATCATTCATGGCACTTATGAATATATGAAGGCACAAATTTGCCATTACTTTTGTATCTCAAAAGTGATTCGAAGCATATCCTTGTACTGAGAAGGTGGCATTTACCAGGCTTGGAACTGAAGCATATGGTCGAGCTCCAGCTGCCCATTAACGTAAGCTGCCTGGTGGCTCGCCACTTCCCCTATCGCCCCTACCCAGACGTTTGAGGCTCGCATACAACTTGTCAATCCACATCAGAAGCATAGCTTTTGACGGGGCCCACATTGGTAGGAGGACAGGGAAAATGGTGTATGAAAAGACGACGCTTTTATTGCATTGTGCAGTCAAAGTGGGTGACGCTCGTGTATATTTCATGTAATGGCATTGAATGACCTGCAGTTGGGAGGGGATTATGAGGGGCTTTGACTTCCCCCCTCGGCTGATCTCTTCCCCCAAGGGGCGCTTCGAAGTTCTGGTTCGAAACATTATGAAGTTTCATTCAACAACTGGAAAGGCTTAAAACCTTTTAAATATGTATTGAATTCGGAGGAGATTTGTAAGTGGTTGTGTCGAAAACAAAAATAAACTGTTGAGAAGAATTTGAATACTAGGGGAGCAGAAGTAAAATAACCCGGGGGATCCGTCCTATCTTGTATTGGGTTACATATTATGGTTTATTTAGTCAGAAATAACAAAGTCGTAATCAAGATATTATAAGCGCTTGTTACATAATAGTGCTCCTATTTTTAATCAGCACACAGTTACCTTAAACGATGACAGACTTACTAGAAATATTCTTTTCTGTGAAAACAGCGCTATACAAATGAAATAGATAACTCTCAAGAGAGCTTAAGCCCATATATGTCATATGTCCCTGTTTTATCTCATGACTCTATTGAGTTCATATTTACCCTAATGATAATCCGAAAGTATTAGCTGAGCGAAGTGGTACCCATTGACTTCCCATATTGGCCCAATATGAGAATTCGCTACAAGTATTGCACTGCTTCGGGGTGGATTGGACTTGGCATATTGACTCTAAATCCATGTATACTCTAAGCCAGTAATAAGGGAAGATTTACCCGTGGATTCTGTTCAAATATTAGAAGCCTCGAGCTGCAGAAAAGAACGGGCCGTGTTGGTAAATATTGAAGTTTGGGGAATAAAGTTTTCAAGCCTGTTTACCAAGTCCTATTTCTGTTTAATCCCCCAGCTTAATCACAAAGATAGAGCATTGTAAGCGATTGTGGACCTTTCTGAACATATATAAAAGACTGTCATTTGCTTTATGTTCAGACAGGGGGCTCTAATCGAGCATTGCATGCATATGTAATCCGGATTTCTCTACTTAAGTGTATTCAATTATTATGCTTGGTTATTAAATTAATAATATTGCTATTAACAGACTGTCAAATCTGTTAACTGCAATGGATTGGGGTATTATACTAAACACCTACAAAGTATTCCCAATCTTTCCCAAACATGAGAAAATTGGGTTCCAGAAACTATAATTTATAAAATTTGCCCAAACCTTATAATTGAAGAAATCATTCAAGATTTAATTGGCACCTGAAGAAAAACCCCAACTAAGCGTACATAGAGTTTTTTGCAGCTTGTTTCTTTTCTCCGTTAATGATCTCCACTTGTAGGCATTCAATCAAACTGGCTAGCAACATCTACGCCAGAACCTTCCTGAGCATGTTATACTCACATCCATCTACCTTAGAGGCGATCTCATTAGCAATAGACTGGGTACTCTGACAAAGGTTAATGCGGTACCTTTGTACCATTCCTATTTAGATATAGCTCTACTACTGTGCATGTGTTATCCCATTCATAGCTTCATATCTTTTGGCCCCTTTTTACGTAGGAGTTGCCTAATATAGAGAATAATCTGAGATGCATCATGCCCAAACCCTGTGTATAACTTGATCCCTATATTATTAAAATATTGGACTGTTATCAGCATTGATTCAAATTCCCTTCATTTGATCCAGTCGAGGTATTGCTGGTCAGATTGTAATCCCATTCTCATCGACTCTGCATTTTGACAGGGTTCAATATTGATACAGCTTACTCATGTTTGATATGAAATGTGGGTTTCTTAAACAAAGAGGATAAGCACAGGGTGTTCATATTACTTCTTTGTTTGGTTTGATTGCACTCGTAAATATTTATGTTTTATTTACATTTTCGACATGTCGGTTACCCACTGAGGTTCACATGCATCATACATCATGCCCAAGCCCTGTCTGCACCTTTGCTGACCTTTTCTATGAACGAACGTTGAATTTCAAAATAAGATATTTGAATTGTTTAGTTGGAAGTAATGGTCTGTGGAGCTGACAGCCATAATGACACTTAATTAGTCAAGTTTTAATCTTCATTGGCCATCGATCACACCATCTTCCTTAATTGAGTATTTCAAGTAATTGATCGATTATCGAGTAATTATAACTCAACGACAGAATAAAGGAATTTTGTCTGAATCATTAATTGCATTATACTCAGGATGGTCGGCTGTTTTTTGTATCTTCCCATTTTCGCGAGTCTAGATTTTAGGGTACAGGGATGCAAGTTCTCAGATTATCAACTGAATTCAGATATATGGAAAAGTCGGCAAATGTCCCATACAATACAATAAATTGACTTATAAATACAAAAATTTTCTCAAAATCTAATTTGACAATATTGTTGGTGATCATCTTGTGTTACACCAACAAATGTAGGCAGTTTGAGTAGAGGTTGTACACAGCCATAGGGGAGTGATGTGTAGAGACCTCTATCTGAGTGTACTCACGGAGCCTGGAGCTAACGGAGCCGCCTATCCCTGCCGGGGGAGAGCCGGCCTCAGATGATAACTGAAGTGAGATTCCCGATATTTCCGTTAGTCTTTAGCATTGGGTCAATGGAGCTCACGGAAATCCCCGAGTGCCTTCGTTCAAGAACTCCGGGAATGGTGCAGTAGGTGGCATCTTATACATAGATTTCACATGACGTCACCCAGTCGGCTGGGGTATCACAGTGACCGCCATTTTCAGGGGCATCGCTACGCTGGCCGTCTATGGCGGGGGTATCAAAACAAAGTTGATAAAACTCACAAGAGTAGATACTTGGGTAATTCTACATTAAAGGCAGATTATCTAACCTATCATGAAGGTATTGTTGTGTCAGATTAAAACTGGTAAAGGTTAAAACAGCCAGAAAACGATATTTTCAAGTATCGCAGCATACATAGCCATCTATCTTGACCCCAAACATGGCCAGGGCCGTGACGTCAGTGAAATCTATGTATACACCCCGTGGACCTTAGAGTACTCTGAGCTTGGACCGACCTAGATACCCACCGCTAATCTAACATGGTCCTTTATATGACATTTGCGCCTTTATATACCTCTCCTTGAACCTTGGAAAATGTTCAGATTATTTTATCTTACCCAACTTGCATCCCTGAGGGTATTCCCCCAGCCTGCCATCAGGACACCCCCCCCCCCCCCCCCCCCCCGATTTCACCTCTCAGTGTGTAAACTACTTCTGCAAAACTGATACGCGTTTTTTATGCTCCCAATCACGGCGGAAGGGTAATGTGGGTTTCAACGTGTGTGTGTCCCTCCATGCAAACACAACAATGGACTGATAAAACAATATTCTTCCACGTGGATGATTCACTCGCGGGGGTGTAGGGTTATGTGTGGTGGGGGGCGGGGGGAGGGATTGGGTGATGTTGATCTGCCACCCGCAAAGGGTGGGAAATGTCCCGGGTGGTGCTTCCACCAAGTGTACCCCCACTCCCTTAAATCTGTTTATGATAGATTTCATATTTTATACTTCTGATTTACACTAATTTTGTTCTCTCTGCCCATACCATATTTACATACAAATCTAAGCAATTTATCACAGTTCGTTCTATGCAGAATTTCGTAGACAATGTCGCTTATATGCGCTTTATGAATGTTCATATAATATGATTCGGAGGTAAATGGCCTGGAAAGTAAGTTATCAACATGTTCAGCAGCGAGGATAATATCTACTCAACCAGTGTTGCCTCGTTGGAATCGGAACGTTGCATTAGCATGCCCGACACGGATTTGAGGTGATAATTTATTATCTTTTTAATCACCTTGATTTAAACTGAGCCCTGTTTGGAAGACTTTTTTTAATCCCATGTCAGCTGATGGTATTAAGGGAAATGGGGACCAGTGTTATTTAAGGCGAATCTTCCCAATCGACAAAGTCCACATGGCTCCATTTCACTTCAATGGAATAATAACATTTTCCCTTCCATTGCATACACCGAATAAACGAGAACACAAACACCTCAAGACTCGTCACAGAAAGGCTCCATTGCTTCTCTGTGGTCACTTTTTAAACGTGTAAAAATATCAAAGCAATGTCGGACACCCAGCATGTCTGGATACTGTTTATTTATTTAATCGTTCTTTACTCAGCCATGGAGAACTGGGCGAGTTGATGTTGCTTGATGGAAGCGCTCTTCGACAGAGACCAATCAATGCTAATCTCTGCTTCCTATTCACGAGCACAACAATCAATATCCGTCGCAAATTCTGGGGCGGGGAATAATTGGTAAAGAAATAGAGAACAGCGAGAAAAACACCTCCGACTACAGCAGCAATGGCAGTTCTCGTGGCGGTGGTGGGGTTTTTACACGCTTGATATTTTTGCCAACATTACAGCCACCGGTTCAGACTATTCCCTGCCCAGCGATTATTCACTGCCGAGTTATCATTCACTGCAGGGTCATTATCCTTTATCTGATAAGGGTAGCTAGTGGTGTCTTTTTGCTTGAATGTTTAGTGAGGTAATTTTTGTCAAAATTTGATCGCGTTATACAAGGTTTTAAAGAGACATCCTTAATCAAATCCTGGTGGCCTATCTGCTTTGAATGCCGTATTTAAAATGAATAAATATAACGAACATCTACAAGAATGTCTAAATGTTTTATACAGACATAAACATCCCTAAATGCTGCTGCTGTTATTGCTGCCAAGAAAATGCCATCATTGAATATGCATATAGTTGGCTGTGGAACATCATAATAGTTTGCATAATACGTATTATATGCTGGATGTAAGTGAGCGACTATATGCCATATAGCATTGCACATCTTTCAATTTCTATATGGAAGTTAGCCGTTTGGAACCTGTCACTCTTGCTGTCCCAACCTTTAAAAGGGAACGCTAATTCACGCCGACAGAAATATCCACTGTGTCGAGAAAAATTACACACATTCTCGTTCAAACTCGCGTTTAATCACGCGAAGCGAGAAGAGCAATGACGTCAGTCGGTGTAGACCAACGAGTTATATTAATGCTTAGTCGTTCAGTTTTGGCCCTTGCTATGGGTGATTTGTTTCTGGACAAATTATGAATTATCACCGAATGCTTTTATAAGTGAAAGCATGGTATTCGTGGGAATATTTCACCTAAGATATTCCTTGTATGAATATTTCCCTATAACTGCTTCTTTGTTTATTCTATATTACAATGTACAGTACTACTATAAATATGCATAGGCCTACCATAGGACCTCCAAGACATAACCACACGCCTATTGTTGATCGGGATTAAAGTTAGAATATAGATATTTTAATGATCCGAAACTATATTGAAAAAATTTCAAACATTATGTGACAATCTTTGATGTATTTCCGCATAATTGATTACTTTTTATAATAGGGTGGTCGGTAGAATGGTTTTGTCTATGGGGCTTGGCGAAAGGACCCTGTGAAGGCGGCCTTCTAGTCAAAACGTCCGGGACAAAAAAATACAATAATTAAACAAATAAGAATTGTTTTCGGAGGCGCGGAAGGACTTTCTTACGACTAGTTTGATGAATTGTTTTCTCGTAACGCATTCTTTGCGCAAAGTCAGACCGGCAGGATTCAATTTAAAATTCGCGATCTACAGGTCCCTCTGAAATGAAGGGATTATGTTATGGAACACCATTTGATGGATCGCCTTAATATGGACAAGAAGTTAATGCCTCTCTGAGCCTTACTGCAATATAATTTCCATCTTATTTAGAAACTGCATTGTTGGCCTGTATTTAATTTGCTTCTCTGGACTCTTGGTATTATAAATCAATGAATCATTGTTTAATTTATTTTCATCGCTGATCAATACATATTCGAATACGAAGAAATGTCCGCTTTGCTAATAGACTTTTCTCATACATGTCGTTTTTTGCTTTAACGCGTAAACAAGATAGAAATGAAAATGGCTTTATGTTATGATTGCTTTATAACGTAAGGTCCATCATTTCCAGATTGACCTCTAGCGAAAAGGAGAACACCCTTTGCATATGGTTGAATTTATGCGATTTTCAATGACCGTGAAATGCCAAGTAGGATCTTCGTACTAATGAAAACCAGAAAATAATTGAATTGCGCATATTTCTTCCCCTCGTTGTGCGGTAATTCAGGACTGAGTATTGAAGAGAATTGAGATGTGTAATTTGGTTTTTATTTGATATGTAGACCTTGCAGTGTGCTGTTTCGGATGTTGGGACAGGAAAACAATGGGACAATTTCCGACCGGCTCATGCCCCTCACGTGACCCGTCCTAAAGTTCAAGGTCAAGGCCACGGAGTGTTTGGCCGCGGATTGCAGCCAGTCAATACAAAAGATACCAGCTAATATTGATCCCTGTAGGCTTAGTCTGGGCCGTGCTGATTAATTCAAACCAATTTTCCTTGATTTTGGAGATATTTTCTTTCTCTCGGGCATTATTTTGGGAACACTGCTCGGAGGAACTGGCGCCCTTCCTCTCCTCTCACACACTCCTCAAACATGCTTCCTGACATGACATGCCCGAGGCATTTCTCTCTCTGTCGTGATATCAATGTTCTATTACATTTTTTTGTGTTCGAATGAAGTACATTTTACAATTCCCGTTACCGCTTGAAATGTTTTTCATTTAAGTCATTGTTTCTTTCAATATCAATGTATCGCTGTGTCTTATTAACTCTTTAACTATCGTTTCTTTCCGTCTTGTGAAAACATTCTCGGTGATATTTTGTTAGTTTTTGCCTTTGATTGAGTTTGCCGTGTTGCTTAATATTTTAATTATTTTTCTAATTTCAGAGCATGATTCAAACAGAAAAGGTTAGTAACGTATTGAGTTGGTATTGGTAATAGAACTAATGCTAGTAGGCAGATGTCAGAAATGGACATAAATGAAATATCATTTGCTATAAGCAACCGTTTCTTGGTGGAGGGGTTTCTTCCTATCTATTGTTTCCTGTATATTGCACATTTTGTTCATCTTTTCTGTTTGCTTGCTATGCACCATTTGTTATATACTGCCACTATTCTTGAAACTCTCAATGAATGGGATTGAAATGACTGATACTATCCGATACTTTCCTTTGGGTCCCCGCAATGAAGGTATTATACATACACGATGCATTGTATTTCATCTAGATTTACTTCTAACCCACTGCTTAACAATAATAAAATGTATCATATCATATTGTATTCGCAGGATTTTTTTTGTATAAACATTTGTTGTATGTATGGCCGTAAGTTGTTAATAATGTCTCTCCTGTCTTCCGGTCTGTATGGACGCTGGCATATTGGCGCTCCTTAATCAGAAACGCTTTGACTTGACTACCTCGCTGCAATATAAGCCTAAATTTATTACTAAGTTTTCATTTGTCACTCGACCCTTGTGCCCGGGATGTATTTGCGTTGGGAATCCGGTAAGTTTGTCATATTTATCAAGGTCTCCATGACAACTGGATAACAATGTCAAGGTTATGTCAGTGAGGTGAGGGAGCCATCGATAGCGTAGTTCTACTATAGCTGGAAATCGATGAGCATGCCACACATGACGCCTCCATTGATGCTTGTTGGTATGCTTGTGGACTAAGCATACCATATTAATGTCTATGGGCGATTTACATAAGTATTGATAAGTAACTGCCTTCATACACTGGATATGATGAACTTCTTGAACCATATATTTGTGAAGTTGGGAGAGCTGATAGTTGATCACTTCTTGGCTAAAAGGACTTTTAGCAATGTTCTTGGTATTATAATAGTGGATGGGAGGGTGGGTAAATTTCACCCCGGTGTCACATTAGATCTCGCGGGGTCGGCGTAATTCAATAATAAAAGAGATCTCTCTCCTTAACTGACAACATAAAGCGTTGGCCATTGCAACGAGTGGGAGCTTTCCCACCCCATGCATCAATTAATAATGCTCCCATTCTTTGCTTAGGAATGGCCATCATTATACTGCTTCAATTCCTGCTCAGGTGTACACATTGGATATACCGTGAATACACCAAATTAAGATTTATATGTATGTAAAGCAACTCGTCATCGCCGACTTGTAATGCTGAAGTTTTACTGATTGGTGTCACCTTACATATTTGGAAACGCCCCGTTTGCACAGGTTCTGCGTATATATCATACCTTATACCAATTATATGAAGTGGAATAAATAGCACATTTCAGATTGTTGACTTTTTCCAGTGGCCCCCAACTTCTGACTTGGCCTCACACTGATTATTCTGTTCAGCTGCCACCCCCCTCCATTACTACGGTTCCATTTGGGAATTGAAATCCCTCCCTCACATATCAATTAATAAGGGCGCGGTCTTTACTTAATCACTGAATCATTTGGCCTTCTAGCCTTCGCCTCAGGCCAAGCATAAGTAAAACATGATCCCTGAATGTGGCCATTGTTGGTATCCGAGGGAACCTTTAGTTATCGGGGCTCGCCCCCAGGGATAGGCCATTGTACGGGAAAGCGTGAGGGGCCTCCCAGATGGTAGGAGGTAGAAAGCTCGATAGAAAATGTATTTAGCCTTGGGGAGGGTTTTGCCAGTGCCCCCTCTAGCAGAATATTCCTAAAAGAAAACATCTTTATGGAAGGCTTCACTTGGATTACTTTACTTTCCCAAATGTATGTACATAATTATAGGCCTATTTTATATGTTTTCGTAAATTAAACTACCGAATGTGATCAAACTTTGATTTTGATCCGAAGTCATTTTCCATTTCGTGATCTTTAAATCTAGTCGCTGACATGGTATAGTTTCCTAATTATTTTTAACCCCCTATACATCTTATCTGACGGTGTAAACTTCTTATTTGGTTATATGGTTTGGGACAAGCATTCCGACTTCTAAGCTTGGATTGACTCTTAATTAGCCCCAGTCTTCGCTGTCGTAAGAATAGATATGTCTAAGTGGCTTGCCAACCCCCGCACAATGTACCTGGGCATCTCTTTGTGCAAAGATAATTTGAAGTTAACAAACAATGGAATAGAATGTTCGTTCCCCAGCCAAGCATTAATTAGTGACGTTCCTCACTGGATCCCATTGCAAAGAGCTACTCTTGTAGTGCTGGAGAGCTGATCTCAGAAAGTCCATTTCAACTAAATAATAAGTGGAACAGGCAAAAGTCAGTCCTTGATGGCACTTTAAAACTTAGCTGATATAACTCAATTGATGCTAGGCAGGAGATTGCTGGTATCACGAGCGATGTAATGAGGCTAACTGATAGAAGCATCTCATGGCCTGTCTAGTCAACCAGAGCAATTGTCCAGCCTCATCGACACGCCTCACTGACTTCTAGAATAAAAAATGCTTTGCGAAACGGCATTTGTGGCCGCTTTGGTACCACGGTCGCTATCAGATTTGGCTCATAACCGGATGTTTGCTGGCGGAAGTGTGTTTCTGGGATCTGGCTGAGGATTGTGAGCCCCCTGGTGATAATTCTATGGAACAATTGGTCCGAGAAATGCCCCTGTCCTGGTGATTTGTTGGCGTCTGTCATCAGGGCAACGTCCTTGATAAGTTGATAGGACAAGAACTGGGTTGGTTCTGTGGGATTAGTTTGGGGGGCTTTAGGATGGAATTAGATTTGCTAAAGGATTGTTGCATGGGATTCTTGGTTTATATTGACCAGACTGACCCCCACCCTATCCGCGTAGTCTCACAACCTCCGCTGGACGATTGAGATAAACTCGAGTTCTTTACTTTTTTCCCGCCCACTCCTGGCCCGACCAAGTTGGGTCGATATGGTGGGTGCTAAAAGTCAGTCTGGGACTCACTGCTATAGAAAGACCAAATGAACAGGCTTGGTGAATAGCCTCTTGGTGCCACGCGGCCAGGCCTTCAGCTGAAGGAACGGGAGCCCTTTGGAATAGAAGCGTATTTCAATCTTCAAAATATTCTTGATTCCCTGTTGACTTCGGTTCAGCTAGACCGGCATCGCAATAACTTTGTTGTTATATGCATAGTCTCTTTGCTTTTTTGAGGAATTCGCTTTGCCAATCCAAACATACTGTGGGGCTATTTCGATTCTTTGTGATTTTAGTGGGATTTCATTGTGCATGGACTGCAGCCTCTTTCAGAAATATATCTGTCAACCATGAAGCATTGTTTGTTAGCTGGCCACATGTTTGGCTGGCGTACTGGTGGTGCCTACTTCTATTTTTGCCACTCCTATAATATAATCAATAACTCAGAAAACAAGAGGAAAAAATATCACAAAAAGGGAAATTGTGGATCTCAGGCGTGAAGGATATATGAGGCTCAGATGTAGGCTTGGTAGAGATAAGAAAAACACTAGATCTTTTTTTTTCAGTCCAGGTCATCGATTGTAGTATTATATGAGATATATGAATGCTATATAGGGGGAAGGATAGCAGCGATATAATAAAGCTGTATACAGACGGAATATGGACACACAGAAAAGCAGTGGTATATGGATGTATGTTAAATACCGAGTATAACACAATGAAAATAACATAAATTGATGATTCAGGAACCAATGATTGATCATGGGCCTATGATTAATCAAAATCCATGTGAACCTATTGATATCTGTTTTTTTTATTGTATCAATCTTGAGTTATTAGTATTCAACTCATTATCGGGTTACAATTATCTCTTTAAAAATGTCATGAGGCAATAATGGAATTGAACCATTGATAAGGAACACAAAGATACCCTTTCACACTTCATCATGTCACAATGTTTTCCCAGGGTCCTAAACGTGATAAAATGCTATTAAACACACTTTTTCTCTCACTAATGATTTATTACACACGTTTTACACGTTTTACTGGAATGAAACGATTCAAGAACATTGTACGAAGTGGACCTTTTTTTCCGGGAGAGCCTGGTTGATCTGCCCCTCATTACCGAGATCAGATTTGAAAACTGATACACCTTGAAGTTGGCATGCTTCAGATATTGTTATCAACAGAGTCCCAGACCCAGACGGTTTAGATAGCATTTCTAGATACCTGCGTTATTACCTAAACCCATGGGTGAAGTTGGGGGTGGGGGTCGGGTTAGAGATGCAGAAAGATAATCAGTGAAACCCATTTAACCACAAGAGCTGGCTCCTCGCCTATCCCCCCATACTCAGTTAACCAACACGTCCCCGGTGGTCGCGGTTGATCAAGGGACTGTGGGCCTATTGTGGGTGATGAGTCACAGGGTCCTGTCCAGTATTGGGTTAGCCTTGGAGCCTGACCACTTTGTTGGCTGGGATTAGTGGGGGATAAATCAACTGTCTACTGGGGATAATCTATTTTTACACTATGCGCCTGTTTGGATTTAACTATCGGTTGATTGGCTGTGTTTGCCACTTGGGGTTATTATATGACAATACCGGTATTTATTTCTCATAAAGGACTCACGTGTGGGGGTTATTGTGTTCTGCGTGAAATATTAAGAGCATGGAGGATGAGAGGAGAAATATACGTATTATAAATTCATATATATACAAGATGTTGCATTACTTTCAAAACTTTATTCTTTTTAGAAATTTATCGATTATAGATTTCTTTCCTGCGTCTAGTATGATCAATTATATATGTTATAACTGGTGCAGTAATATCTACCCCCCCCCCCCCCCCCCCCCCCCCAGCCCCACTTATTCAGATACACAATTGGATGCCCATCAAATGCGAATCGCCATATTGTAGTTGCCTACCTAGATTAACGTTCTGCATGTGGCGGGGTTTTTATGCTTTATAGGTGTCACAGACCATTGCCGAGTTCTAGGGAGCAAATATCTTGCCAGGGATAACGAGAAAAGCCACTGACTCCTATGACAGGAATTCCATGTTTTAGGTCACACGGGGCAACTACTATTCCAGCGAGCATATTGCCAGTCTGGTTCTGACTTGACGACTGCCCCCTATCAATCCCCTCTCGAAGTGACCCTCTTCCTAGCCCTAATGAAATCTACAATACTGTAATGAAATGTACAATACTGAGATATTACATTGAGAGTGGTATTTCAGGCAGAGAGATCACGGCCATTCCATATCAGCAGAGACGAGAACCCGACGCCAAAGCCTTCCCTAAACCAATTTATTATAGCTCCCTCTTATCTTTCCCATTTACTGCCAGCTTGTCGAGCCTGTGTATGTTGGCAATATTGCAGTGCTCGCTAAAACGTATTCGAGCGTTGATTTGAAAATTGATAGATAATTCTGGATGAATGGATAGACCTGGTGTGGCATTTAATTGAAGCCATAGATCTTTTACTATGTAGCCGATGTATATTAATATGTACAGCTATATTTATTGGTTGGTGTCCGTGTGGCGTTAGCCAGTCTCAGTAATTACTACTTTGTGTTAATACTGAGCAATGGAAATACCGGCGCTAGTCTGTAGCTAGGAGCAATGCCCGCTACAGACGCCCTTAGTAGTATAGGCAATTCTTTACTGGGACCTCACTGATGGGGGTGACACACTACTGTACTCGAACGATACTTATTCCAACGAACGACTAGGTCTCTCATCCTCTTCCGAAATATATATTGATTCACCTGTTGGAAAAATAAAAATGTCTCATAAAGACTTTAAAACAATGTATTATGTTGGTGATAAACCAGTCAGTCAGTCGGACATCTTGATTGTTCACTTTGTCTAATATACACCGATGTTGCTACTAGGGAGCAGACCGTATGTCTTATCTGTCTTGCTTCAGTCTTATATATCCGATGAAGCCAAGCTAAGTAAAAGGTCATTGTATCATCCCCACTCCATGGGTAGATACGGCGAGCACATCGTCATGCTCTGGCCCTTGGGCGATCCAAGATCCCTTCACACTAGGGAACATTGGAGATGCCCATCTCATTCTCGGTCGCCAGGATAAGTTGGCAAGTGAACTATGTTGGGCTTGAGAATAATGACCGCTCCCGAGAGGTATGCTTTGTGCCATGATGTGCCCCTTGAGGGCTTGAAGAAAGAGATGACATTTGCTATAGGGGTTAAGCGCCATCTGTGTGTCATATATCGGTCCACACTGGCCCCACTAGACCAAAGGTCCCACGCAAAACAAGCGATAGTGCAAGGTGTATAGTTGATAGTTGGAATTATAAAACATATCTCTCTGATGAAGTGTCTCTCCCCCGCCTCCCGCCCTGTACAGTTATATTGCCATTATGTGAAGTTGTATATACATACAGTAGCTACTCACATTGTAGAATAGGTTTTACACTCCTCATTTTTAGGCAGGGGCAGAGCATTCCAAAGAAAACAACGACTGGGGTCCGTATAATTTCACGAATTTGCATTTCCAAGGTTTCCTGAAGAATAAAAAGAGGGGGCTATCCCTGGATAACAAAACAAATAATACCGTAATTGTCTAATGTACATCAGGTGAAGTCTCGAGTCTTTTATATTGTGATAGATCAGTTGAGGGAAAAATAAATTGTTATTGTGATACATCATAATACTTCATACTGCAATTAGGAGAATTAAAATCTTTCGTTCTAATCTTAAGCGTTACCCCAAAAGGATATAACATACAATTCAACACCATATTCTGGGAATTTGCAGGTTAAATGAGTATTTGAATTTCTAAATTATGTGGCATGCCATTTAAACGCAGGATATTTTTCCTGTAGTGTAGGAGTAATTTCTCATCAATGATGTGAGCACTACAATGCTTATTTAATATTAGAAAACTTGACACACTGCTTCTTAAAACAATCTATTTGGACAACATGGTTTGGTGAGGATACTCAGGCCCCAAAGCTTTTCTGCTAGCATAAATCACAATCGGAAATCCCTCTTAGCATAATATATAGCCTAGGTTTAATTTGAATTCATAGGGATGCTGTTCCGAAAGTATTGGATCTTTGTATATATGAGGGATCCTTTGATTTCTTTTCATTGTTTTGCATTGGGACAATCAAAGATTTGCCACAATTTGTTCTTATGAGGTGGGGTCTGAGGGGTGTACATGCCCACTAGCCCCCCCCCCCCCCTCCTTGATCCGATCCGCCCCTGCGTTTACTCCTGCTGACTCCGAGTCCTGCAACTGAATCGCATACTTATCTGTTCGGCGTGCAATGGTGTAAGTCAGTGGATCTCTTCATCTTAGTAATACTTAATCCAGAAGTTCACCAATGCCGGTGGACAAAAGTTTAGGATTGGATTGTAACACAGCTAGGTCTCATCCCTTGAGCGTATTATTTCTTCAATAACGCTTGGGTTATATTTAACTCGCCTAATTAATGGTGTGTCATTATATTATGGACATGGCATTGTATGCCGTTGTATACGATTATGGGAAGAGTCGCGCCTTATCCTTAAATATAGGACATTGTCATGGGAATCGTGTGTTCTGGTCGACTGGAAAATTACAACCATCACCGAGACATCATTTCGGGATTCTCACCCTCTCATGGTAGCATTTCTTAGATGTAATGTGTGAATATTGGTATTCCCGAGCGCTTCCGCAATAGTAATGGAATGTAAGAAATGTAGAACATTAAAATGATATAATACATTACGTCCCGATGCAAAGGCTGGAATAGTTCCCACGATTAAAACGTGAAAGAACGTTTTATATGTTGTTGCATTAAATGTTGCGGGTGTTGGTTGTTAAATGCTTTCCCATCAATCTGTATTGCCAACTAAAGCACGAAGAAGAACGACTCTTTGTATGCTGAAATTCTGTATGGGGCGTATTCTTCTCCACCGGGTTCATTTGAGTGAATTCACGTGACACTTTCATTCTGTGACTTCCTCGATCGGATGTAATAAGATAATTGCATTTTCCCAGTGAAAATTGAATTATATCCGAGGTCTGGAAAACAAGTCTCGGTCTAGACGAGACCAGAATCAAATAAAGCATACTGACACTTTCTTTTAGAATGGAAGCTTTTCTTTCTGATATAATTACCATAATATGTATCATTTCTGCCAGTGCATTTCCACCCTATCCCTCACTCACCCGTACTTTATCCGTCTATTTATTCAAACAACCTCCTTCAAACCATAGGAAACCTAATTCAATATTTTTCATAGGCTGAATTCCTGGGACATAAAATGTGCTTATCCCTCTTCCTTTAGCTGAACGCCTCTCATCATTTTCTATCGTGCTTGACTGGTTAGCTCCCTCTCAATGCCCTATGATTTAAATTTGAAGTGTCGTCAGGATAAAAAAAAAATGAATGCAGCAGCGATGGTGATATATCATCGGAACTCTATCATATCAATCCCTCATTTCCATTATACATAGATCAGAGGTCTCGCCAGACCCTGCCTCTTCTTGTAAAAAGGAGCACATGCAGGATATCCAGATAGCAATCAGTGACGAGGCTCAGAAGCTCATATTAGGAAAACCAAGTTATCATCGGACTTGGGCTGATGAAAAAGCATTTCCAAGCCGCCACAGCTCTTTCCTTGAAAAGCAATTGATCTGCCAAAGGGAACCTTTGAAATTTAATCCTGTTATCCATGTTTTAAACTTTTTTATTTTCTTTTACCAATAATGGGAATCTAATTCATCGTGATTTTCATACGCAGCAATCTTTATAATAAGATCTAGTTGGAGGCACTGATTTTTGTTTGATCTACCCTAAACGACATTGACACCCATCTGGACTCCATGATATGATGGTATTATTCGTTTGCTCTGATGGGTCGATATGCATAGTTTAGATCCGCTGGGCGTCTGTTTTCATCGTTGCACCAAAACGCGGCGTGGACATCTGTTCATGCAACTAATATAACTATTGGCACTGAATTGTTACCGTGAGGCAGAGGCAGGACATGGCATGTCAACAAAAGTCTAGTCCTCTAGCCACAGTGCATCTTACGGCACATATGGAGAGAGCATTGGGAATAGCGTCCCACGTTCAACACGTGTCCAAGCACCATCTTATACAAGTACCTGAGCGCCGCCAATCGATAGATTCGTTCCCCTCCGGAGATAGCCTTTCAATTCCAGCTGCTGCCTTCGTTTTTTTGCCTGTCTCCAGGACTTGCTTACTACATGTGCAAAGGCCCTGGCTCCAATGGAATGCTTTCGAGGCTCGTGGTATGATTGTCTCTCGTGACTTGTGCCATTCCCCGCGTCTTTTGGGTCCCAGAATGGGTGTAAACGGCTCTGAGGCCTTAATGGACAGCAATGAGAACTTGAGGAATTCTCTGAAACGCTCCCTGGAGGGAGTGAGGCATGTTTCACGGACACGTGCTTTAATAGATGCTGTGTAGATGTTTTATTCCCTTGTGCCTTTTCTGCATTAGTGAGTTATCTTGGTGTTCAGCTAGTCTAACATACGCACGTGTCATCATGTTAGCAAGGGTGTATACTCGGCCTATACAGATACACACGTTGTCACATGTCCATACTGCATTTTATTGTGTACTGTACCCAGTGTTTGATAGCTCATACTGGGGGCTGGGAGAGGCTAAGATCCCATATGTGCTACTGAAGTGTATTTCAAGAACTAAAAACAGGTCCCCTCTCGACTCTGAACGGCACAGCATTATCTGTTCAGTCGCTTTTGATTAAAGGACCAAAAGATTTGGAATCTGACCAGGCGTGTGTCTCTCCTTTGCCAGGATCATAGGGTACATGGGATGCACTGCAGCGTTTAATCCTGGGTTTAGTGATACCTCAATCACTCACAAATGATTTGGCCTGTAAATGAAATAAAAAAAAAAAAAAAACACAAATAATGTATTTGAGCTGAAAGATCTTATGAGAACCTTTGCCATTAAGTTAAAGAATTCTACAAGAACAAAGCAGTCGCTAGATTTTACATCTCACCAGATGTGCTAATGTTCTCTCAAATGTTTCCTTATTACTTATGAACCATGAAGTCCTGCTTCTATCGACCTTCCTTTTAGGATAGTGAGTGCCAGGCGATGCCCTTTGTAGCTGATGAGGTTTGCCGTTCTAAATCTGAGCCAGCTACCTAATGCAACTTGATGGGTGAGGACGCAGGCAAAGGAGAAAGATGTGGGTATGGTGGTGTGGTACTGAAACCCAAGTTGGTGAAAAATATTACTCAATCATTGGCCTTCCCTGATCCTCTTCCAAGGTCCATATGTCAGAACCCTGCTTGAGGATCACTTTGTTTGAACAGAGTTACAACCATCAGTCACAAGTCTTATCCATTACTTATATATACTGAAGCCTTTTTTATGACTTTTTCGAATTGTTTATCAAACTATGCTAGAACTGGCATACAATTTTGACAGGTTTACAGTCCCTTCAAATTTAGATTACACACATAGTGTAGTTCTAGCTTTGATAACAATTTTCACTGGCATATATATTGAAGAGGCCTGATATTTGCAGGCGACCAGGCAATGGAGGGTCTGGTAATAACAAGATTCCCAGTCCATGATATAGCTGATAGATCACTCGATATGCTGAATCACTCCACGGAGGAGCTGGTCGCCCCCGAAGATATAGGGGTGATATGCTCATTGTATGATCAGCCTTCACACATGCTGATCGCTCGTTCTCAGCTCGTGAGGCGCTCCCAATATTCTCTCGCTTATTTTCCATATCCGACCAGACGGCAGTGAATCTATGACCGGGGCTAATCCAATACAATTCAAGGCGCCACTGTCTGGCTGTGATGCGTCTGCTAGATCACCTTATTAATATGGAAATATATAACGCCAATCGATCTTTCCTTACATATTTTTGTTTACATTTGTAATGATATCAGTCGCCTTGATTGGGTTCCTTTCTGTGGTGTGCCCTCGAGAAAGCTAAGGTAAGACCCTACCCACACACAGCCGATTTGCCCCCCGATTTAGGTCTCCTGATGAATCCTATGATCTCATTTCAAATCCTGGTTTATGTTTTTGAAATAACATCAACCAGGATTGGAAATGAAATCATAGGATTCATCGGGAGACCCAAATCGGGGGGCAATCGGGAGGCAAATCGACTGTGTGTGGATAGGGTTTAATGCTGGGGGGGGGGGGGTGCTATTTTGTTGCAAGAGTTAGATTCTCATATTGATCCTACAGATATTTGTATGATTTATTACCTATGGTAACAAATGCATTACATTCGTGACGAACATATTACCCTGCCAATTATTCATATAACAAATGATACTGTCAATTATTCGTATTCGGTGGAAGTCATTGGCTTCTTTCACCTCACTTATAGGCAAGCTGACGTTGGTCACTATACAATGCGCATTCATATAGAAAAATTAAGCTAATAATTGGTATGGTGTCTTTCCCTAGTGTCTCAATAAACATTTGGATCTGCTGTAAAGTACCAAATCAATGGTCCTTAGGTAGAAGATTAAAGGGAGGAGACCACACAACGGCAAAGATAATCATGATGTATGTACAAGGTGGACCATATGGGCCTAGGTTACTTGGAAAGGTTCACCAAGTACGACACCTGGCATATTTTGAATAACATTGACAGAATGATTACCCAAATGGTACCAGTGCCTGTCTAAAATATTGTTATACCCCATTTTGTCATATATACTTAGTAATCTATTTTACTCTAAGCTTAATTAAATTAGATCTTGAGAATTGTTTCTGTACTAAATCCATTTATACCAAACCTATCCAATGTAAGGAAGGACTAGTATAGTCGATGACTCCGACAGGTTCAGTGCAGTCTGGTTTGACGTCCTCCCAGTTGCAGGGAGATAGACCCACTGATTTGTCTCTTCAGTTCCCATTTGACAATAAGATTATAATAAACAAACAAACAATAAGCTTACCAGTGCGCCATGCCGTGTAAATATGATCGTGTTAAGAGCCACGCTTAGGGAAAATGAGGTTCATATTGATATTACGTTACACTATCACATACAAGTAGAAATATAAGGTTTGTGGGAACAAATTGCCTTTCCCTACGAGCCACAAAAGTGGTTTTAAATACAATGTATATAATTTGAATTAATATCGTTCTACTTATCGATATCATTAAAATGAAGTGTGTGTGTGTGTGTGGGGGGGGGGATAACCTACCGAGGAAGCCAAAGAGTTTTATCTGTCATTTTAGAAGAGTTTAACATATAATCCCATCGACTTGCTTTCGCGTATCGGAATCGCATTAATATTTATTCATCGGGAGCCCCCCCCCCCCCCCCCGCTTCTCCCGGGGATTTCTCACACCGCAATAGAATTTAGAAGCTATTAGTTCAGAAACGGAGCGAATATGTATATTTTAAGAGGGGATAGTTGAATAATACAAGATAAGCATATTTTCTCTTCTATAAGGGTCAGTGTATCCATTGAGGTGAATAGAGGTCAAGATGGACATCCACCCCGGAAGGAGGTAGAGCTATTCGAGGGTTTCCTACTGCTCTTCTCTCCAGCGTCCTCCTGGGAAGCTGGGGTCAAGTGGCGATGGGGGAAAGGGAGGGCTGCAAGGTGTGTACATTAGGGTCCGGTTCTCCTCCCCTCCTTGTTTCAGGTGTCGCACCCGGGGAAGAGCGCACAAACATGAGAAGTGACACTAAAAATAAACATACCGGGAGATCCTCTCTGTGTTGACCTATTATACATAAACCGAGATATGCCAAGATTTGTGTGTTTAGTATGGGATGACTCTTATCAACCCAATTTTACATTGCTTACTTTTAGACACTGGGTTTAGCATTCGATCCGACTTGGGAAGACGTCGACATATCTGAGGTCATGGAAAGGTTCTTAACTTCCAAATGAACACAGCATTTCTTTTCTGACAGATCTGTATCTCTGCTAATTGTCCAGATAGGAATCAAAGGTTAATGCTGGAAAACTCCCTTCAGGATTAACCTGAAATATACATACTATTGCCAAAGAGGTTCCCTCTTTGCTATTGCCCACCCAATATGCAATTTACTCTGATAAGGGGGATCCATGCGCAAGCTACTAAAAAGCACTGTTATGGAATTACTGATAATGTCAATGGAGGCAAAATCCACTGACAATATCTCTACCAAATGTACATATGTATCCACCTCATCTAAATTAATGGTTCCCTCAGTGAGAACAGACTTTTTGCTAGTAGCAAGTTGTGTGGACTATACTGTGTATCAAGACCTGGTTTGATTAAGACCTGTAACCCGCAGCCCACTCAATGTTGCTATTAACCTGCCTGGTGGTAGCAGGTATGTGGATAAATGGACAGGCCCACTGCTGGGGCCAAGCTCTTGTATGGACAGCATCCATCTCTGTCCGCGCCTCTACTGTGTATTTATGCCTTGTGCCCTCGTATGTTACATTTGGAGGCCAAATCACTAAGGGTGCATTAATCTTCAGGCTTAGTGTTTACCTAGTTTACTGTATTCACGGGGCCAAGTCTGCAGGAAGTTATGGATAATGGAAATATATAATATTCAAATATTCCCAGTAGGTTGTATCTAGACTTAGAATTAGCTCGATGAATTTTTGTGTGGAATGGCATCGGATATTTGGTCAGTTCTGAATGAAAACCTTTGTGTTGTATCTTAAGATATAGTTTACTGTAGCTTAAATTAATGGTGTTTAATTTTTATTTGATTAATTGTGCTTACCAGTTTGTTGTTATCATTACGCTGTTTGTCATTTATCTTTAAGTAACTTCATGACCTGAGTGATCTGATCCGTCCACAACTTTCCTCACTATTAATGCATTTGCGCGGAATGTTACCCACGTGATTAATGGGGGTTTAACTGGAAAGAGTAGCTCTCCACAAGACATTTATAGAAATCATCGATCTCAAGTCTTGTGGATGATACCATGAGTCACCGGCTGAGTCCTCTACTCAATACCCACATATTATTGGTAGAAGTACTCGGCACGGGTATTAACAGTTCAAACGGGCTAAACCATCTCATGCTATAAATAGCTCGAGTGACTCATCTATCTGAATCGAGCTTCTCACTCCTCAAGGACCGCAGAATGGACTGGACTCATTAAATCTTTAATGTGTTTGTGAAAACTGCCAGCTTAGAGAATAAAGCCTGTCAGCTTTCAATTTGCTATGGATTATCTTGCGACATTTGATTCGCTGTGTAATTCCCCATTGGTAATGCAATGGTGGGGTAATGTACTGATTTTTGAATAATTGCATTTTCCACAGTTTGAAACCTGGTTTGACAGACACTTGGGAATGCACATAGGAAATTGGTGGACTGGTGTTATTGTAGGGGAAGGTTTAGGTCCACTGTGACTTGTATGGATTTATGTGCACTGAGTCATTGTCGTCGTCCAACTGTAATGTCCACTTGTAACCTATGACCTTTTGCGGTGACCTCTGCGGGGGGTAGTGTGTCTCAACAATGTATTGGCGTGCGTGCCGGTTTGGAAAATGTTTGAAAGGCAGATCAGATTGATGTTGGGGAGGAGTCGCCTGTCAGACTAGAGAAGAAATTCAAGTTGGTGTATATCTATGTCTTTACAGAGAATGAATCTTACACGTTCGGGACCTCTGTTCTTTCATGAGTCCTCCTATCTGCTATTGAAGCCTACTTTTGTCAGTAGTATAGGGAAACAGACAATAAACCCGGTTTGCCTGCTCATGTATGATATATATGACACACATGGCTGTTTGGGACCAGATCGCTGGTGAAATGATGGGTGCGCTCTTGGAACAAATACCATTGACTAAGACTTCTTTAGCTCGGGCAAATTCCATTTATTCTGGTTATCTTTGAGCAATCAGTGAGAGGAATGTATCCCCATTGCTGCGGTATAATGCCAGTAATATAATCACGATGTGGCACTCTTGTGAACATGGTTTTGTGTCTCTGTACAGGCAGAGGTCGAATATTGAATCCAAAGGAATATAGCAATTCCCCAGAGAGGGATATACTATGTTCTGGACAAGGGTTGGATCACTATCTATTGATCTCCGCGCGTATGGTAGGCTACTGGAGGCACACTATCTGCATTTAGTGCACCAGACGACTTTTGCCTCTATGCCCGCTGTTCACTTTTTCCATCTTTTCAACCAAGCGTCATTTCCTTGAAGATGAGCGGGAATAGAGCGCTCTGGCGGGGGCGGGAGATGTGCGTATTTACAGTAGACTAGAAATGGAAGGCGAGAACGCGCGGACTATAGCTGCACGGTCGCAGACAGCTCTCTAACCTTACAATTCTCCAAAGATCTCCAGCAGTTTCTGCTTGGTCGGGCTTGTGGGATAAGTGGACGGGGCTCTGGGAAGAGAAGCGAAGGAAGCTTGTTTCCTTCTTCTCAGGGGTCATGGGAGATTGGCAACTGTCCGTGTGATTATGTGATAGTGGTCGCCTTGGGCCCTCTGGCCGAGAGGAACGGTAGAACGGGTAGGGGTGCTTAAGGTCTTCAAGAAATTGTTGGCGTTAGAATCTAAAATTTGTATTCGAGAATGCTCCCATTTACTCAGTTCACTTTTTGCCTTCTGCCAAAGTCAATTACATTTTTTCTGCCTCGAGAATGGGAATGCTATATTACCGTGACCTTTATATATGACAGAAGAATGGGCGTATCACTCTGTCCTAATTACAAATGCTTTTTCCACACCAATCTAAATCCCTACTACCACAATGGAGCAATAAAACACGATACCAAATGACATTTAAAGCTTGTGGGACTTGGATACAATGGACTGACTGTTTGAATGGGGGAATTATGTATACATGTATATGGATTCATGGTGGAATATATACCGCGTCCTTCTTTTCCGGACTCCATTCTTATTCCATACGATATGGGCATATCGATCCAAAAGTATGTATATACGGTATGTATGCAGTATGTACTGGGGAAACCTTACTTCTAAAATGTTGATGATATTTTATGAAGTGTGAGAACATAGCATTTAGCCAAAGTCGATTAACAATGGAATTACTTGCTCAGTACAAGTCACCGGGGACTTGTGGTCAGTGTGTGTGTGCGCTCTGACAGACATGAGATTAGAAATGCCCACTTGTAGATAATGAATTAGGCAACAAAGAGTGTGTCGGGTTTCCGTCTGGAGGGTAAGAGTAAACTCCCTTGGTGACAGGGGTAAATCGGGGTGGAAATGAACTTGGGATCCAGGAGGGTTCATTCGTGTTTGATATGGTGGTGACTGAGAGGTCAGTAAGTGACGGTCTCATGTACCTGGTTTACAATGGCTGTTCCAAAAGATGGAAATGTTTCGCGAATATAGGATTTAAATATCCACATTAAACAGCGAAACATGGAATCACAGAAGTTGCTATCTATACTGTTATTGTACTGTTAATTGGAATCCTTGTTTCAGAATGTGCATAGAATTTGTCGTTTTCACTGTCATTAATTTCTTGACTTTGATGTATTTCAGGTGAGTTTCGGAGCACTATATGCTATTCTTCTGATGGAACCGTAAGTTAAGGTATAACATGAGAATATAATTGCCCAGAATAGAAGGAAGAACTTCAGGAAAAGGGAAAGCACATATATTATATAATGTATTGCATATTGTATTGCTGTTGGCTGCGAGTTCGTGACTGTAATAAGCAGGATAAGCAATATGTTGTATGGGATTGTTGTTCAGATAGCAATCCCTCTGCTATTCTGCTAGTGTTTTCTGTGAGTGGACAATAATTAGAACCATGCCAGCGTGCAAGTGGTCTGCGATGCGAGGCCAATGCTTCATCACTCCTCTGCAATATTCATGACAAATATTCATGTTAAGCATGTGATTATCATGTCTAGACTCAATCATTCCTAGACCTCATCAAAGCTGTGGGTAATTGCTATGATTTAGCACCAGCTTTTATCCCGAACTGCCGGTGCGCTTCTGCGTTAGTATTTACTGCGCCAGGAATATCATTTCTAAAAAATAACTTTGCGGTGTCTGGTTGAGAAGTCTGCCATGGAATGGGCAATGTTCGCTTCCTAAAAAAAGCTTTTGGTTTTCATAGTAATCTTTGCAGACATGCTGGACGCTAGTGGAAGAGCACCCTGATGACTATATAATACTGCAAATAGAATATACAGTATGAATTTCTTATGTTATGATATAAAGGGACTTAATTTATTCGCCTGTCAGTTTTGGATAGTTTAGGCATTAAGTATCTCTTTGTATCTGCATAGCAGATGCATGTAATATGAGTAGAGTGGTAACACTCTCTGTGATATTGTATTTTTATCTCCGAATGCCCACAATTGCAACCATACGGATGACGGATCTAATCATAAATTCATGTTCAATTTTTTAAAAATAAGACCCTGAATATCTTTGTGAAATCCAGGCCACAAATAGTAAAGATTGAATACCTCGCATTGTTCTCATCCTGTCGACGCACAGTCAGACATTATCTGCCGGAGCAATGTGCAAGCCCTAAACCCACCCTCAGATACTGCTAATGTTTCTTTGACATCATTGATAGTGCTCAGCCCCATTGGCTGTTCACCTCTGACACCTGTATATGGGCAGTTGAATGTAGAGTGCCCATCTTCTCTCTTAAGGTTGCATTAATGTTTTACTAGATAAAATTTGTATTCTGTATTGCTGTACAATATTCCAATGTTTTGAGGCAATGTCCAAATTTTATAGCAAACCATTGCATTTAATGCTAAGATAGAGCGTGTTTTACTGGGCCTGATGTCACAATTGGTCATCCGTGACATCGATAGATTGTTTATCATTTCCGCACACATCGTGTGAAAAATGAGCGCATAAAGTGCTGACATTTTCTCAAATAGTGCCTCCGATGTGAAGAGAAAAGTAACATTCTATCCGAGGCGTTGCACTAAAGGGTGCGCACTTGGCAGAATGACTAAGATAACCAAGATGATTTATTCTTCCAATGTACTGAAGAAATTCAGGGATGATCCCTTGGGGAATCGAGAACTGGCTTTGTCATGGAGACTATGTATCATTCTTAATGTGGGAATCACTCATATTTGGGATCCAAGTAATAGCTTTTAGCCTGAAGAACTTATGGAATATCTATGCAGACACTGTAAGGTTGTTGGGGTAATATCTAGGTCCCTTTGCACGAGTTACCCACTGAGACTATTCGTGTTCATGAAACGACCGGTTGGAAATATTATTTCTCTTGCTTTTTGCCGGCCAGATGTCTTTGAGATACATACATATGAAGGGAGGATGTCTGATCGCCTGTATACGTAATGGGAAACTAAGCTCCCTGTTGCTGGCACACCCATTGATCAGCCCCAGACCTTTACCTCTACACCTTTCCACGCCAGCCAAAGCTGCAACCATTTCCGCAGCCTTAAAGGAACCTTTTCTTCCATTATAGATTGGCGCCCTCAGCGCTTCCAATTCGACCCCGCTCCCACTTCCCCACCTTCTGTACCCCCGCACTCCCTCCCTTTTCATTGCCTTTCAATTACTACTTCCACTGCACATACGTCTGGTCCGACAAGCCCAATACGACACGAATACATTGAAATCGAATCAATTGGTTCTAAATGTCTGGTTAAGCTTACGAATTGAAAGTTAATGTAATTAAACAAGATCAATTATCCGGACCGTCTGATCCTTGTTAATTGGTAGTAGGCCTACCTATAGTTCTTGCACTATTGGCTTTGCGTTGTTAAACTGTAAAATGGCTAACTATTGATCAGAAATGAAATATCCTAGGGGGACCAATTAAAACCTAGAGGTTTATTAGACTCATGTATATATTCTCTTTACGATTCATCTTCATTAATCATTATTGAAGTTCGGAGATGTTCATAAGTGCTTTGTTATTCGTTTCCTTTTCGCATATGGCCGAAATGATCAATCGGGACCACATTCATTAGCATATCTTATGTTGAATAATCTGCATGGCTAGAGGAATGTTCAAAGAAATCTTTCCATCTTTCTGATACCAACGGCAAGTATTCACATAGACAATAGGGAATATGCGTAAAAAAAGCTCGCTTATTAAATTATTACGCACTAAATAATCCTACATTTACGTATAGCCTTCCATGAGGAGCGACGAAACTAATGCATCATAACTATCTGGGACATGTGTCTAGGAAATCGTAAACTAAATTCTGGGTCTCCCACAAGAAATAGACGGTCGGGATCCAGAAGAAATTGACGGTAGGGAGCCTCATAGTGGGATACTATGCTTGGTTAGTGCTAAAAGTACACGAATAGTTCAAACTGGGTACTTAGCACTATTATACGCTCGTCGCGTATTTTTTTTTATATCTTCATCGCTTACATGTACCTTATTCCATTTTAGCCTGATTCACAGATAAACGTCTGACTTTGGGGCCATCTGCTTGTATATTCACTCTAAATCTGAAATATAGTCATACCATTTTTTCTCTGAGTTTTCTTGCATCTCTACTGCTGACACCATGTGAACCACAATTTCACAGCAAGTGTGTTACACATCTACGAGGACGCCCCTGAGTAGTATATAGCAATATTACCCTTCTACAGGCATTGGCAGGGGCTGTCGTTGGTTCCCTTGTTGTCTGGTGCTCTGCGAGGAGACCATCAATATTGTAATGAAGACCGCCTTAAGCATGAGGAAAAGGCTTGCTTCTTTGATGCCATTCTGTATACATGTATGTTTTGACGATAGGTTTCTGTAGTAAAGGAAGCTTTGATTAGCAGGGATCAGCAGGTCGTATAGTTCAATTTTCCATATATTCCCATCTTTTGACCAATTCATTGATGCAATCCTTCAAGGTAAAGATGGGTGGAATTCGAACAGTAATTGTCCTCTATTCTGTTCTAACTGTATACTGTCTATTCTAACTGTATGCAGCAAATATGCATGTTTGTCCAGCCATTTAAAATTATTTTGGAACTATTCAATAACTCGGTCCATTATACCATAAAATTGCACTTTTCTAACAGTAACATACGTGTTGCTCGTTTCCAAGTCTCTTTATTTGACTTCTTGACAAGGAATCTACATAATTATATAGGACCAATTGTCTTTATCTAATCTCAATCGACGCACAAGTTAGGATGGTGGTTTATTTTCTCTTTCCGCTCTTGGCTTGCCATT
Organism: Sthenelais limicola; assembly: GCA_942159475.1. Lineage (NCBI taxonomy): Eukaryota > Metazoa > Annelida > Polychaeta > Phyllodocida > Sigalionidae > Sthenelais > Sthenelais limicola. The sequence continues at coordinate 115,450,748 of OW804096.1, forward strand.
TTGGTGTATATGTTTTGCACTGCAGGTACTTAATTCCTTTGCCTGATAATACGAAAATTAGAAGAGAAAGCCCGTCACTGGCGAAGCTAATGGATTCTCGTATTACTATGAATATTCACTTGTATCTGCGGAAGTGCTTTTGGGATTGCAAGGATTTCTATCTATTATAAGGAATGTCATGTGCTTTTTCCTATCTATAAATTACACATTGAAATGTGTTATTATGCTGATGTGGATAATATTACTTAATGATTTATTACATGACTGAATAATTGATAAACATATCTAATGAATCATAATTAATAACTATTGCATCATATTGAATAATTGTATATAATCACTAATAGCTGAACCTGGCAACACAACACTAATAAAAACCTAAGTACCTGTACTTATTGGTAAGATGAAAACTTAACACTACTTCCACTCGTTATATTATCATAGTATTTACACGATATAGCTCGAACACCGTTAATGGATTCTATTCTTTAAGTTTCCCTTTTATAATGTGATATATCCTTCCGATAGGCTCAATAATAATACAACATTCAATACTCGCTGATTGAGAAGGTATAACATGTAACGTGTATGGTATTTTTTTAATGAAACATAGCGAATGTTAAACAATTCGGATGTCCCTTTGTATTGGCAACACAATTTACAGAAGTATTTCCATCTCATCCCAGTACACTCATGAGAAACGATATCTAACGTTAACTTGATGGAATAGCCCCTTGGTGGGAGCAGCGGATGTTACCCTAGATGTATTTTTAGTACTTCAAAATCGAGATAAAACTCCAGTTTGCAATAGATCACCCGCCCAGAGAACCATGCAGATCAGTTTTTCATTTAGTAGGCGTTAGAGAAGAGATTAGTCTTTTCAGAGTGACATCTGCTATGAAAGAAGTATTTCCCTTTCGAAAGTGCTGTTTGTCTTTCGAAAGAGTAGAATGATTTTTGTATTTTCTTATTACGATTTGAGAAATTTTGATATGTGGATGATGTACATTTGCTCCTGAAACATTATTTTAAACGTACGTCTATTCGTTTCAACCAAATTTGCTTAATTTTAATGCGTCTGCCATAATTTAATGTTAAGCCTATTTCGTGAACCTTCGATTTCCCTTGTCGAAAGGCATTTTATTCACCACTGTACATTCATAAGCACACTCATGGAGTGCCGTAGTCACATATTGGGCTCCCCTCCTACTGGAGTATATATAAATCCCCCCAGTCTACTTTGCCAGAGCACATGGGGTAGAGGAAGTGGGTGCGATTTGTGTGCTGCAATGGTTTCATATCCTGCCAGTGCCTGACCACAAGTATGCTTAGTATGGAGGTCTGTGGGCCGTGTGTGAGCAACTATGGGGGTCACAGCCGTCCTTCCCAATGCTGGCTCTCACATGGAAAGAAACGGCACCACCCAACAACTGAAGTAGTACACTCGCACAGAAATATGTACTAAGTTTCCCCTCTTCCTTCTCTCCTTTACCCCGTTTTCATTCTCTCTTTTACTCCCTCCCCCCCCCCCCCCCCCACCCTCCCTGCTTGTGCGAGAAGCCGAAGCATTCACATTTTCATTGAACCAATAAAATGAAGCACCGATGTTATAGACATTCTCTTCTGTATTTTTAGTCTTTTTAGTCACATGAGTAAATTTGCTCATGTTCATGCATACATGCATAACTAAAGCAGCAACAGGTATAGTATTCCTTCAGATCTAAATCAAAATACGCTAGGAAGTCGTCTTGTCACCTTTGAGTATATAACTATCTCTTCTGTCTAACAGCTGCAAGTGCCACTTTTAATTAGAACATTCTAAATACCAGTTATACATTCAAAACAATGGCGTTTCTGTCTGTCTTCTCTTTTTCGCCTTTCTCCAACGGAAAAGCAAATTATGTTGGGACGTTCTGAGGACTTTTCCGAACAAAACAATGCTTTCCAGGACGTAAACACAATACTATACTGAACAAAAATATCCTCTGGCGTAGAGATAACTATTAAAGCTGCATTCCCAGGATTTAAGATCGAGTGGTTCTTCATGAATTACATTCATATTAGTTCCCAAACTCAATATTATCCATCTCTGTTTCAATGAAAAGTAAAATTAATGTCTAAATTCTGTGTTTTTACGATCGGGAACACACAGGGTTATGTATAATTGCCATCACCACAGTTCTGTAGATGCACTGAGTGGTCACATGTGGCGCCTCTGTGCCACATCAAGCCGCATGTTTCTCTCTGTATGCCAACGAATGTTCCCTGTCAACAACTATTTGTATGGAACAAGGCTAAGGAGGTCACACTGTTGACTAAGGAGGTCATACTGGTGACCACCAGTATGAGAGGACGAGTATATCTTCTCAAATATTAAACTCCAACCTTAAGAAAGAAACCTTAACGATTGGGATAAGGTGGGGCAGTGTACTAGTTAGCTTAACAAGTGAAAACTGAGATTTGTATAGAAATTAGCTGGGAATGCAGCTTTAAGTGCAGTGGCCCCAACACAGCCCACCGAAATGGTATACAGTATGCGGTACTGTTTTGTTCGAGGAAATTGGTCTGGTGTACTTTTTATACTCCAAGCGTGCGATCTTGTATGTAAAGGGGATATATCTAGTTGACATTTCTGTCTGGCTTGGGTTGAATGGACGGATTGGTGTTTTTACTATATATCCTCGGCCTGAATGGGTTGTTATTCTTGGGATACACTTGTTTGTATTATATATTTGGGGGCGTAGTGGTCCTGTTAGGATGGTAGGCTGACTGTTATGACATTCCTCAGAGTAGAAGGGACAGAGTCATTTCTTGGAGTTTTATGGCCGATCTCCTGCTGATTCCCGGCCCAAAGATGAGGGGGACCACCTGTGGTGCAGGGGTGCTTTGTGCCCCATGATGGTCACCGCCGATGCCCACCCCTCTCCAGTACCTCATGGCCTAATTGAGGTCTGAGCAAACTGGAGATTAATTATTGGTGCATGAGCAATACTAACTATTATTTTTACACACTGCACCATTCCAGAATTATGTTACCCATGTTGCAAGCATGATTTTGGTAGTTGAATTATCTTCCTACCATGTTTAGAACTCAAGTTATTGTTAAATTTCTTTGGAAGACTTATTTGAAAGCACCTTTTCTTTTCAAGATCTATATATTTCCTAATCCGTCCTAATTATTGGCATTTGGGTATGTAATTCTTGAGAAATGCAGCTTTCCTGTGGTTAAGGTGTCGCACAATGTCGCATGGGGAAAAAATGTAAGTAAAAATGATGAATTTTGTGTAGTTGGTACTTGATATCTCCACTTCTACTGTATGTATTTGAACCGGAAAAAGATATTATTTCTGCTCTTAACTAAACACTTGATATCATATTGAAATAATCCTGATATTGGTATCAAAGACTCAAAAGTTTAAAATGATTTTTTTTAAATTGCAATTAAGTCATATAGAAATGGTCAGGGACACCCCACTGCTAATGACTAGATAAGAGCTAAAGACCCAGATGGGCGGCGGAGATGATGGAACCTTTCATCTCCATTAGACTGTCCTCTGTGTGTTTTACTCTAAGGACATTCTGACATGTATGTTTACGAATGGTTTGATGACTCACTCGGTCAATTCATGTGTGTCCTTACTTTTGAGCAACAACGTCCCTTTCTGACCATGCTTCTTCCACCCATTATTCACGCAGTGGTTTCCTCCGCAACAGCTGACCAAGCGCAGATTAACATTTTGCTAAGTGAGCCCTTTTACAGTTACTTCAAGGTGAGCCATGCTCTTTTGGGTTTTCCCCAACCCAAGTAATCTCAGGTCTAGGGTTTGGATGACTAAACCCATGACTGAGTGTACCAGTAACTTCAATAGGCAATGACCCATTGAGTCACTGAAGGCTATGCATGATACTACTACAGAGAGCATCCATCTCTACGGTCCCAGGTATGGAAGGAAGGGCTGGTGATACTGATACTATAATACAAACTGCTCATACCAGTATATTTGCTGGTACTCCAGTCATTAAGGTTTCATGTCATTATATTAAGATATGATCTTTGAAATAAGTACCGCAGATCAGATCTAAGAACATATTCATGTAAGTTCTGGATACAATTTTATTTTTGTGTTAAAACACAATGGAATAGCTTAGAATGTATGGTAAGGCCTCAGAGTAGAAAAAGATGTTTTACTCTATGGTAAGGCTCAGTAGTAAGTATAGTAGTGAGTTCACATAACACGAGGGGGCGACAGTGGTTGTGGCACATCATGATCGCATCGGCTCAGTAGCGCCACTGCTCGTCGCCACTCAAACTAGATGGGAATAATACAAATATGCCATCTAGTGGGAGGGTCGATTTAGCTCAGCTGCATATGGAAAGGGGTTATCTGATGTAATTCCCTATTGGCTTAACATCCTATTTCCAGGTCCACAGCCAAATCTCTGATTCCCGAGCTGCGACGAGACCCGGTATGTTTTCTTTTTAAAGCAAAACACTTTATGAACATTATAACCAGTGGTTCATGATTTTTCTCTCCCTAGCATATACTAGTTTTAATCATGTTTTAATGCCTTCCCGTCAGCTTTTTCGTTCTGTATGCCTATATCATATGGGCCTATGTGGGCTCAAGAATATCTCTCTCTAGCTCTTTCTCTCTCTCTAGCTCTCTCTCTGTCTCTGTCTCTCTGTCTCTCTCTCTCTCTCTCTCTCTCTCTCTCTCTCTCTCTCTCTCTCTGTTCCCCCTTCTCCCCTCGCTGGGTAGGGTCTCCCCCCCACCCCACAAACCCTTACCAAACATCCAATGACATCTACTGTTTCAAATTGGTTTCTATAGAAACAAGGTTATGCGCTTTATCATGATTCTCTGTGTTTGTATCATTTATATAAAATGGCCATTTTCTCCAGATAACTTGTACTGACCATCTCAACTGCCATTTCATTGTGTGAATATTTCTATTTTACAACAATAAATTATTTAGCAGTCCAGCATCGTAGTACAGTATGCAAAGATGACATACCCTGCGACCCTATAGGCATTTTCCTGTGTGCGATCGTTTCAATAAAGTAAAGTTTATATAGTCAAAGTGGCTATGGTCACTGTTTGACTATATATCATTTAGAAATATGTTTGTAGTTTTCGATTACCTGCACAAGTAAGAACATTTGTGTGGAATACCAACTCTATATATTCCTTAGATTAATTGATATTTGTTAATGAAGAATGTGGCAGAGGTTCCATTGGGGAATTCAAATCTGAGAGAGCAGTAACTAGACCATAAGGTGCTGCCCCAGTGTATGGTAAAGGGATGTGAACTAAGAGCGAGGCAGGAGGTACATAGTGATATATATACCCTGTCCCATCCAGCTGGTATCACTTAACTCATTAAGATAAGAGGCATAAAGGCGACGAGACCTCTTCCAACTGCCATGTCTGAGAGACTAGTGTGATGGAGGCACCCCACGAAATTCAAAGTTTTAAACTCTTATATATTCCAAATACTTGTATTTCATACATTAATGCTCCCAGGTATTGGTTAATGGCATAATGATCCAGAACATTGTTGAAATTCAAGCATATATCAAAAAAATGAGGAGCTCAGCGGCAAGTGTCACTTTAAATCTTGGAAGAAAAGATAAAACATATATATACATGGGAGAGAGCAAAAGGAAGGATATATCTTTGAGTGTACAAAGTAAATAGATAATAAGATCACATAATGCTGTAAGTTACCAACGATCAACACGCTAATATTCCAAAGCTCTAGCATTCTAATATCCTTCGCCTACATCTACGAAACTTTGTAGTACTAGACCCGTCCCAAATAAAATGAGAAGCAAGGACTGAACATATGGCCTTATCCTAGCCTCAGGCGCTTGAACACCAGAGGGCTCGTACTATCACTCTCCGCTTATGTACCTCCAGGCAACATCGGCGCGTGGCGCCACTGGACTCTTCATTGCCAGGCAATTATACACAATACTCTTCATACACAATACTCCTTTCAGCTGATGACCTGCCACTACCCTAATCTGATGACCCACAGAAGACTACAGCCGTTTGTAGTTTTGATTAATAAATGGCTAATTTTAGATAGGGGATTTAGAGGGATAACCTGAAGCAAGGAACGTGGTTTAGCCATGACATCGCCACCGGAAAAGATTTGCAATCGTTAATGGTAATAGCAGAGACAGTGGTTCCTATTAATTAGATTCCGTACAGGACAGCTGGGGCTCAGTTGTTTCTTCCTTATTGAATATACATAGATGAATAAACTCAAGTAATCGGTAGATATTTTGTTTTCTTTATAACGATTATGATGTGAGTATCTTTTGTAATGATACTCTCTAATGGTTGTTTATCGGAGTTTGACACTTCATCTATTAATATACTTCAATATTTCTTTTTACTGTTGAGAAATACTTTTAGGTCACCTGCATTTCTACTCGTGTCATAATCCGGATGCTATTATGGCATTATTTGACAAATACTCTTTAAAGGAACTTTCCCGTATTGATACAAGATGGCGTTTCAGTAGGCAACATCTAGCTTTCCCCCTTCACCTGTCATCCAGACCCACGTAAACTGAGTCAATACATGCGGGTGGCAAGCGGTTAATGATCCTCCCACACTTTACATTTTATGTTTTCATACATGTGAATTTCCTATAATATTTTATAGACCGTCCGTTACACATATATGTTTTCATGAGTTGATAGTTTGTCCACGAAGTATGAGTTAGACCATCATAGCCATGCTTGTTCATCATGCAATATATGCATGCCATATACCATAAATGCCACCGGCTTGGATACCAATTCACAAACGTTGCCAACGGGTTCGCTGATATTTCTCGGTGAATATTGACAGCAATACGTGGCAGTTGTGTGCCAATGGCCCAAGAAAAGAGAGTAATTAATCCATAAGCGCGGCCGGTGTCTATTCAACAAACGATTAGCTCTCTGACCAGGAACCCGATGAGTCATTAGTGATTTGTGATGCTTCATTAATACAGTTACGTAAAATTACGTCTTGGGAGATGATGCTTCCTTCTAACAGGGGAGAACGGCTTCCCGGGTTTTAGATAATTGCCCGTGCACCAGATTTCTAGCGGTACTAAGTTGTATGTGTGGCTGAACTATATAAGGTGTCATTGGTCCAAGCACATAGACACAGGCCCCTCCAGCTCTCTCCACCTGTTCTCCAGTTCGCATAGTAGTATACGGAGATGGGAAGGCGGAGATGGGAAGGCGCTAAGGGTTAACGTGTTGTCTAGACGTACGGAACTCTCCCCCCAGCGGGATTGCTGTTTGCTTGGCGGACTGGCTAAAACGGAGCACCTGCCATGGAGATGGAGGCATTGTAGGGCTATGTGAAAGATAACTCCAGGATGAATTATAATGGCATTTTAAACTGCAAGGCGATTGATGGCGTTTGAATACCCCGTTTGTATAACCTTGACGTTGACGCTGAATTAACAGTATCTCCATCATTAACCCCTGTAGTTGTCTAGAGGTACAATTTGCCTCGTAAAATCTACTCCTATTTTAGATTCTATTATCCATACCTTCTTCCGATTGAATTATATATTATTGAGGTATACTGAGATATATATAATATATATATTTGTGTGATCATTGCAGATGATTAACCTGGTTAGGGAGTGACACTTTGGCATAACCTAATTCTTTATGACTAAGAGGTTGAGTGGGCAGAAGAGCCACGGCCTACAAATTACAAGGTTTGTCGCTCTGAGCTTGATATCAGTATCGTACTGATGAAGTGTATGTATTAGAATTATAAGCTGCCAATGGAATATAATGTTTTATCTTTGTTTTGGTACTCAGTCTAAATGTAATACTCCTTTGGTGATCTGTAGTTGTATATTTAGTATGGTCATGTTATAAGTGGCACCTGGACTCGCTATGTGCATTAAGTACACATACGTGAAAGTGGTGATTCACACAATTAATATTGCATGACTGAAGTCATTGTACACTTATAAGTGTTGCCACCGCTGTTGCATCATCGCAAGCCACCAAGCATTTAATCGCCAGATACTACCATTTAACCTCAGCAGCACCAGCTATTATTTTGTCCTTTAATGACACCTATTATCTTCACTATAATCCGTGTGATCTGTTAGCAGATCTGGAATATAATTCTTTCCAATAGAACGTTGCCACTAAATGTTTAACGTTAGGCAATAATATAGAGCCAATTCTAGGTTCAGGGGGAATTCCCTTGAGGACATTTTTACCCTTGGAGATAATGTATTTTCTGAATGTTGTAGTGCGCTCTGGCGGTGCCCCCTCCTCCATTCTCCTAATGGTGCATCATTTATTAAATCATCCATATTTGTGTCATCTGTGCACGACCACGTGGTCAGCTGCGGGCATGCGTGGCGGAGAGGAAAGGCCAAGCGAGCTGGCCGCTTGAAAAATTCCCATGGTTCCATGCACGGGGATCCCTCCAATCAACGCCCATGTCCCTTTGACTGAGAATCGATCAGGCAAGCAAAGTCTGTGTGTGTAGGGAGAGATAGAGGTTCAATCGTGAAGTATAGAACCAGGAGCACTGTACCCCACTATGTAACAAACTGCCAACCATATCAATCTACCACCATCACCCACTTGCTCTCTATATATCTCTCTCCCACTCACTCCCTACTATCTCATTCAACTGCTGTGGATTATTTTACCAACGCTTGCCCTCTACACTGCTGCTCAGACCAGCGAATGGGATAACTGCATGGGGATTGCCGCGCTCTATCGGCAATAAAAGGTAGGCAAATTCATCATTTTCTGAAATGGGTTTTCAAAACGGAGGTAATTGCCATTGGCCTGCTGCCGGAACAATGCAGGTAATTATGAGCTGGAGAGAGGGACATGTAACGCGGTTCCATCATCACAGTCCATTTCTGGAATCAGCTAATGCCGACATTACTCTGATTTATTCTGCAAAAGTTTCAACTCTGCGGATTTGATTCCCCCAAGTCAATTATTGAGGCACGACTTGGTATACAGAAACTATGAATGAAATCTGTCTGTCTATGATATCCATCGTGTGCATACATTTATGATTAATCGTGTGCTACAGGGTTATTTAAAGGAATGTGTTTCGTATTTCGTTCTATTGGATGTTGATGTCGAATGGTCTGTTTAGGCGACATAAATCAGAACTGTCATCATTAGATATTGTGCCACATGTGATCTATACAGAGATTGGGAATCATGTTTGAGATCAGAGGTATTATATCCTCAACTGTTTGCAGGATCATTCATCGATGTATTGCTCCATATGAAGGTAATATCACACGCATGTCACACCCGATAAAGCTTTCGTTTTTCATACATTAAAAGATACATAGAAATGACAATAATCCTCGATAGTGTGACGATGTAATGGATTATAATTTAACCATCTACCTCCCCTAGAAAATATATACGATTTCGATTTTCTTGATATTTACATCCTTCCTGATATCAATTACGATGTGTCATCAGAGTTTAAGCTCCCTTGTGTCGTCAAGTAGGCGTTAGCTGTATCAAGAATGAGATCATACCATTGTGTGTAACATATGCACTCTTTATCTTGTGTGTAGCAGAGACACATTTTCTGGTCTTTGCGGAGAAAAAACTTATCTCGCCATGTCAACTTCTAGTTAGTCTTAAAGTATCGGTTCCCCCTTCCCAACTGACAATTTGACTTTATCTTGGATGACTCATGCATATATCTGGAATAAGGCCAGGGGAATTATGAGGTAGCCCAAACCTGAATATATTTCCCCTGTGCTGGCTTACTCGCTAATCTGTGTCTATACTTATAAATTATACCCTTCCGCCTTAGTGTGTATCAATCACGATACAGCTGTTATGGCCTTTGATTATCAACTTAATTCATTTTAGATTTTTTTTCTGGTAGTCATTTGGAAGACTGGCTGGGTGATCTACTCTGACCAAGGGTTATGAACCAAATATTACTGTGGCCACTTAAACCATTCCCCACATAACCTCCCGCACGATAATACCCATTGCATTGCCATTTTAAAAAGAACTCACACTCCTCTATTTGAAATTGCCTTGAGCGAACATCTCTTTCAGTCGCTGGATATTGACTTCTTGATTAAGCGGGGGATGGAATAAGATTCATTAAGACGAATTCACAGGGCTTTATTAATCTCCATCCAGAATCAGATTCATTAACGGGAAATTATTAAGATTCCCTTCGGTGTCTCCGGCGAAATCATCCACTAAGCATATGTGCTTTTGTAAAACCCAAGCCATTTTCTATGATAATTACCGTTTTTGAGATTTTCCTACGTCTGGAAGGTAACAATAAACATATTGCATGATTAGTATCTCTTCTTGAGTGGAATGCAGCCTAATCCGCGTGTATGCATGGGTCCTATAGGCACGCGGGTTTGGCCAGTCTCCATGTGCGTGCTTTTAGCCTGGCCTTCATTGATCTGGTTTATGACAGAAGCTAATCCAGTTCCTAGAACATTTATCTTGTAAATCAGGCGCCATTTCAATAACTATGGAATTATGTGAAGCAATATGTTTTGTCCTTGTATTCCACACGTCGTTATGATTGCCACTATAATTATGTGTCTCATTTCAAAGGTAGAACTGTTGAAGAACCTTATGTATAGAACTAATCCCTCCACACCTCCACACCTTCACAAGAGCCCACCAACCATCTCTGCTGTAGTAACCCCTCGCGCTTTCTTCTTTCTATATATTCCTAGGTTGCCCCTGATTACCATAGCATTCTAAATGCCATATTGGAATACTATCCCTTCAGCATCTACCATTGAGTAGAGGCTAGGTGTAGCTGATAGTGTATAGAGGAATAATGTAATTTCCATCCACCTAATTCTGGGCCCTAGACAGGAGGAGCAGGCGATGGAGCGATTCGGACACGTCGAAGGTGCCGGGGGAAATGGTGAGATGGGCGAGATGAAGTGAACAATGCAGTAGAAACAAGTTGGGGTATAATGTCTCATAAGGAATCTGTCGCGTAAAATAATTATATAATATATTACGCCATTTTTTAAAGCTTTCAAAACTTCTACTGAGTTATATCAGTGAATGTGATTTAAGATTTCTGTTTCCTTTCCTTCTTCGAGGTCAAATTTATATCACTTTGTCAGACAGATTATCGATTTATATCTTCTTGTGTTTCATTGTGGAGCTCGGATTATTACCAAATCCTTTACCAGTTCGGATTGTATTTTTTCAAGCCGCTAGGTTTACGTGTGGCATTTGTGGGCTGCCTAAAATGATGTTGGACTTGGGGAAAGTGATAGATGATTAGCTACGTGTCATTGTGTGGTCATAATTAATGTTTTGACAGCTCGAGAATGGCGCTCCAAACGGAATATAAATTTAGCGGCGGTGGAATCAGATTTGAATATTAAGTGCTTTAATATGGGAGATTTTATTGAGAGCAGCTCTAGTTTCTAAGAGGTCTACAACCTCCTGCATAAGCCTTATATTTAGGTTGACTGAGTTTCTTCAGTGTGTGGTACAGGTAATCCTTTTGGCTGGTTAATACCACATCCCTATCCCCTCCCCGTCTATGCATATATACTAGTCCCTGGGGTGTCTTATCGACCACATTGGATCCAGATCTAAAAAAGGAGTAGGTATCTATCTTTACAAGCCTTATGTTACCCTCAGTAATACACGTCTCTCCTGGTAAAAACCGTTGAGAAAAAGTTCCAATCCATCTGATCATTACAGCATGTCGGACCAGACTCGCGGGGCGGCCCGTGCGATTTAATGCCTTGGAATTCCTGGCTTTAATTCAATTAAGCGGAAAAAATGTAATTGCTTTAGCTACCCTCCCTGATGTGGGGTATAGACCTTGGCTACCACATTTAATGCTGGGCCATAATTGAAAATTCTATTAAAACTATTGTTTCGTGGGTGGTGCAGTTGTTGCTATCATCACTCTCTGTCGCCTCTTTTTTCTTTTCTCTTTTTAGATTAGAATAGCAGGCAATATTCAGTGAATCGCTGGATGGGATGAAATAGTAAAAGAAGATGTTATATATGTGAATAAATGTAATTTGTAATTTAATAATATATCTTAGGATGAGTCTTCTATTGTGTCGAAGCGTGTCTAAAGCATCTGTCCAAGTTGATGTATGAAAGGTACGCACTATGATAATGAGGAGCAATTGGTGTAATGAAAAAAGAAGTCGCATGAGAGACGAGTGGAGGCTTCGCCCGCTCTAGTATTTGGCTAGCTTTGTCTGAATGCTCCACAGTTGATGCATTGCATAGACAATCACTGTAGCTTTATCAATTCTGTACCGACATGAAACATTGTTGGGGATACGCGGGTTATTATTCCGGGAATAATGAGCTTTACAAGATACTGAATTCTCACTTTTGATTAATTCTATGATTTTAGATTTTGTGTGTGGATAATAAGTAATACACTAATTCTAACCTGCTACTCCGTCATACGATGTAGACAGAACTGCAATCATAAGATCATAAAACGAAAGTATATGCATTGATATGAAATATGCCAAGTTTTCTTAGTGATTTGATATCTTTTGATCCCGGACCATATCAACTGATACGGGTCAATTTGGGCATACATTCCACTGGATCCTGCTGAAGAGTTCCCACCATTCTCTCTCACTCTGGGACATAAGAGAGCGTGAGCAAGGGGAGAGAGATGGGAAGTAGTAAGCTGTAAATTCTCCCAGGGGAATTGGTGTTGGTCTGTTATAAGTTCCGGTCCACTTTGAGTGAAAGTCCCCAATCATCCGTACCGCTGGTTCTTGATTGGTAGCCCCTTAGATGCCTTCTAATAGAATCAATAATTCAGTCTGTCTCTCCCCCTCCGGCATGATGTATAAATCGCACCTATCTTTTAGGTCTTCGGATACGTATTGTATTGCCCACGTCACTCACTGAACTGTTCATCTTGGCAATGAGCAATACAATCGTTTTGTATTGTGAAACTGTTTGTGGACTTTGCTAGAAATAATCGTTCTCAGCATTGAATAATCGCTTCTGGTTTGGTTCATTGGAACTAGGTGAGTAATTGATGGTGGGAAATAATAGTATTGAATATAACATCATGCATGGGGCTATAAATTAATTTGATTGAACTCATGGCGTTAACCATTACGCTCTGTATTGTTAAACATGATTATGACTCCTTTCTCTCATTTTTTCCTTTTTCTCCATAAATTTGCTGCTATAATAGAGAATATTTCATTTCTGTCACCTTGCATTACGCATTAATTAAAATACTTTTTGGTTGCGTATCGAAGCTCCCGGAAACTTAACGGCGTATTCATAGATTTGAAGAGTGGTGATTTATGCTGCCGATCTCCAGCGCTTTGGGTATTCCTTTCCGGAAACGAGGGATTGAACCCTGCACACAGTCATTGTGTCATGTAATGTGACCAAGTGTGATATTGAATCATTTAAGAGGACAATGTTTTCATATGAATTATTCGAGGGCTGAAATTTGACGCAATTCCAATTTCAGCCGAACCCAGTGCATCGCCTGATATATTTCTATCATCGCATTCAGCAATGGCAGTATGAGTGGAAACATACATACATGAAACAACGCCGGAATTATGTCCTCTGCTAGCTCTCGTTGGCTAGATATACGCTCAATTCTATTCACCTCAACGGGGGTAAACGATTGGGGCCAATTTGGTGGGACTTGTCAGGACCTATGCGTATTCTTCTGAATGGAAGAGAAGCACACTATCTCCTGAATGTTACGCGAACAGCTCCCTTCTCTCCATCCTTCCAAGGCAGGATGAGGCTGTCTCTCTCCCTCCCCCCCCCCCCCCCCCCCTCTCTGTCTCTCTCTCCCTCTCGCTCTCCTGCACCCTGGCAAAGATCGCTCCAGTGCCTCCTATGTCGGTCTGACTTAACTAACCGTTCTTGGCCTTGTTAAACACTGAAGTTACCTTATCTCATGATTTCAGCATCGCTCTCTCATTTCCACAGCAAGATGCGATCTAATTCCTTTCAAATTGTATTTATAAAAATATGCCCGCTTTGACAGTTTACCTCCACAAATGTACTGAGAGGTGAATACAAATATCAATGCAATGGCAAATGATAAATATAATTTTCAATTGTTCAGTGCCCTTTAGTGCTTTGCCATGAGTATTCTGTCACCCAAGAGGACCGGGTGTCGGTGGGAGAATATTTGTTCACATTAAGTATGAGGGAAGCAGTTATATGACGGTCAATATTTATTGTTACTCCCTGAAAACATTTCTCTATTTGTCCTTAACTCAGGCATGGGGGTGGTAATTATGGGTGGCCCGTTAATCATGGATTTAGCGCGTCACTGAAAGCTTTTGTTTCACATGTTATATCCAGGTGGTCCTTTTCCTATGTGACGGGTCTCTGGATATAAAATGAGAGTTAGCTGCTCCGTACGTGAGGATTTCTTCGATATTCACACTTAGATTGCGCAATTATGATTATGTCTGTATACATACATGTAATGCTTATCGTCTAAGCAACATTTTCAAAAGTATATGTGTGACCCCTTACGCTTCTTGGTGAATTATACTTAAAGCTTCCTCTTTTAGTAGAATAATAAATCCGATCACTTAAACAATGTTTATATAATGGCAGCATTAAAATGGAACGACCTTTAATTAAAGGACATTTGTTGGATGTCATGATGCATATACAGACTAATCGATCAGTTTGTTCTAGCGTCCATGCACAATGTATAATCGATGCTCTAATAAGGAAACCTATTGGGGTTTCGCCTGATATTTGCATTGACCAGGGTGAACACTTGCTCTTATATTGATCATTTTAGTTCCGCAGCCCAACTTCACCGTCCATGCTCCTCTACACACGTTATGGCGGTGGTCGTATCGGTGGTGGTCACCAATCCACTCACCCACCTTCCCGTCCGCTGTACATCAATCCCAATCCTCCACCAGTCACCACCTATGTCATAAGTATCCTCCATTCCATCATTGGACAGATGGTGGTGTCCACTTGCCACACTCCAAACAATGGGCTGGCGTAATCATCTAATCGAATCATTATGAAAATCTATTTTGCTAGACGATGGTCCTGCCCCTCGCCCATACAGTCTACATTTTCCCCCGGCCTCACACTCTATACACATGTATAGGGCCATGTGGCCATGTTTATGTATTGCATTAGTCAGATCTGTTAGTGATTGAAAGCCTTTCTTTATGCTCAGTATCATTTAATAAATCCCTCTTCTTAAACAATTTGAAAGGCCATATGGCAATGTTGATTTGAATACTCATGTTTTTACACACCCACTATTCTGTTATTTATAACTTTATTTTAACGATATACCCCAGATCATGGCTTTTTAACATTTTACCATATTTGACCTGAGGGAACAATGCTTTTTAAAATGGTCTATATTTAGATGCATCGAGCTCCTGGCACATTGTATAAGGACGTTGACATGGCGTGTTTCATATACCGAACAAACTTATGTGACATTAGCTTCAAGACCAATGACACATTTGATCGTTTATTGTAGTCTTTCTTTATTTGATGGCAATTTCGTCCTTCCTATACTCTGGTCGTACATAACGCATTTCCATGAAGTCAAAGTGAATTGAAGCCAGATAGAACACATCACCAATATATTCAGTCGCATACAATATGTTATGATATTTGTGGGGCATCTGTTAAGCACTTAGACTTCATACTAAATCCTGCCCACACATGTAGTTACAATTTTACAAAGACAATGTCATTTATTGTAGAATAGCCCGCACTTGGAACTCCTACGCAGTGTATACCGGTAGATTGTGAGACCAGTTCGCTATGATAGATTTTAATTAGTTCTTGGTATTACAACAAATGAACCGTTGCGAGTTCAAGTTACATATCAATTTAATTCTGATCAATTCCCCTCATCAGATGCTTCGCTAACATGCGTCTCATATTGAGGTCTAACTTGAGTCACTATACGCTGGAAGATCCAGTTAGATTTATGTAAAATGATGTAAGAGGATTTGTTATTGACATAAAGTAGGAAGAGGTAATAGTGCATTGTTTGCCTCAAAGGTGGTCTATCAATCGTCGGAGGTCGCTGTCAAACGGCTTGAGTATGTCTTGCGTCATGTTGCGAGGGCTTGGCATTGGGGAAGCTTCGCTCATATTGAAAGTGGTAAATCAATATGAACTAGGTCAGTGTGACCCACATATATTCGATATTGTAACCATTGCTCCCATGTCTCATGACTGATATGAGTAACTTTATACTTCAGTGGATGTTCACGAAACCTCATAATAGAATAACTCAGTCGTGTTATATTTCCCTTTATTGTATTGTTGCATAGACTCAAGGCATAAATCAGGGCAGTGGTTTCATGATGAAATGATAGATGAATAACCCTTCAAAGTCATCCATGATTGAAAAGTTCTTGAGCTGCGTAATTAATTAGTTGTTATGCCGCTTCTGTTCGGAGGCAGTTTTGTTTTAATTTCCATCGTAGGATTCGGAATCCCTTTTATTTACTTGCTTGCTTTTTCTCGCTGCCCCTCTTTGAAGACGTCTATCTCGCTGCTGGAATGAAATAAAATACGACCCTATTGTCAAACGCAATCACAACAACAGGATAACCAGGAACCACTGACTATGGATAGAGCAGAAATATTCCCGATAACAAAAATACATTGCTGACAAAATTTTAATATGGGTTTTCCCATTGAAGCTTGATAAATTCCGTTACTGCTTTTGTTCATTGAGAAGTTTGTATTCAGCAATGTCATTTCACTCAGTTTGGACCTAATAATCATGAAGGGATTAGTAGGTCAACGATTGATAATAATTAGTAAGCGCTATTATAGTGAGTAACATTCGATGGTTCCTGGGGGATTGGGACCATGACAAGTCCAGTAGCAATCGATAGTACTAGTCATTGATCAGGGGAACCCTGGACTGAGCAAATTTGCTGGTATAATGCATGTAAACGGCATGCTATCCTGGGAATCACCCCTCTTAATACCTATGCAATTATCATGCCACCCTTAATCATTAAACTCTCCAGTACAACATAAATATGATTCGTTATGAGTCAACTGTTTATGCACTCCCAGCCATACAGAATGGTTTACCAATGCTTGATTTGCATGATACAACTGTCGGAATTGTTCTTTGGTTTCAAGGCAAGGGCACTATAATATTAAATCAGTGATGAAGGATATGTGACCCTTACCGAAGGTGGTTACCGAAGGTGGTTACCGAAGGTACTGTTATCATGGTTATAATGAACATATTTGTGAAACTCCTATATTGATGCATCAGAATTCATTGCTCAGTTTGAATTAAAACTCATATGCGGTAGTAAATATGTATGACTGGTCTGAGTAGAAAATTGACCTTGAGATGCACATTAGTATTTCTAGTCCTAATGATTCTGGGTATTAATAGTTTGATTACCTGTGTGTATTCATTGGACGGACTAAAAACCATCATGCCAGTAAACAATTTTGCCTTCCCTCGTACAAGCGTGCACCCAGTTCCCTAGAAGATTTCTCGGTGTTTTTATTATAAACAGGAACAAAAAAAGCCCAGTTGAAATAAACCAACTTGCGTGTTGTTTGGAATTGAAGCTCTGCTATTTTTTCACTCGCTTAACCTCTTGATGTTTCAATTATGTGGTTACCTCCTCACTGAGTTTCAGGAAATACTTGTCTGCCCAAGAAAAACTTGTCACGAGAACTTACGCTGGAGTAAACAAAAACAAACTTCTTCCCATGGGATTCGGTCAGAAAGAGGATTCGATCCTTCGTTTCACTAACGCCTGTAGCCATATCCTCCTCATATGGTTCTTGATTCTAAAAGAGTATTTAAGAATTAGACCCTTTTTTAATGAAGAATGCATGGTTATCCACCATATAGGCACTTTCCCACGATTCATCCAACTCCCCATCTCATTCTCCTCATTTTCACTATGATCCGTGGTGCGAAACCAGTAACTATTAATTAAAATACATGGGTGAATATATTATTGAATGTAATGAAATATTGCGAGGCTTAACTAGCCTTTAATTAGCCTCGAATTTGTTCAGATTATCACACACCATTCTCCATTTTGTAAATCCAGACCAGATGCGTATTCAGGGAATGAATAAAATATCTCTGGTGCTCCCACCGATATTTTTTAATGGAAATGTTTCCAGTATGTTATGTTATTCATTGACACTTAAATATTCGATAACTATTCGTTTGGAATACAATTATCAACACTAGTTCCAAAAAATGGTTCAGTAGAAGAATCCCCGACACTCGCACACATGCCATACCGCCCCACAACAATGTGCTGTGTCAAATCTTAGGTCTAATATAATACTTGATCTACTTGGTGAAATCTGTAGTGAAACAAGAACAGCTACGGGTGTCACGATACAGTTACAACGTCACGACTGATCTTTACTTCCCCTATACATCCTCCCCTACATGACATGAAATCACAGGCACATAAATTACCCCCTCCCCCCTCTCCCCATCTATCTCCCGCCCTTATGCCCACTCTACGTGTATCAGCTGGTCTCTTCCAAATCATATATGCACTACAAGAAAAGCACAAGGATATGAGCCCCTAAGGGAAGGATAAACTGGGGACAATCCACCTACGCACCTTGTGTTGGACATGGTAAATCGTGTAGGTAAAAATGAAGAAATGGCGAAACCAGTCACCGCATATCCCCTAGGCCACGATTATGTCAGCAATAACAACTTGTGTATTTCCTGGCTTCCTCTACATTTACCAGGAGTTAGCTATGTTTGGCAACTGGGCTCTTGTGTTAGTTTGAAAATAGCAATCATAGTCTTTTAGCAATTTCCTCTGGTCTGTCACCAGACAACCCTGGACGTAGGTTCAAGTGCTTATGCAGTCATGGACACTTTGCCTCCCTGCACATCCTCTACCATGCAAGGACTTACTGTTTTTTAATGGATCCCCAATTCGATTTGTATTCCTCGAACTAAGTATACTAATGGCACTCCTCACTTTATCTCAGATCCTTGTTTAGTAGAGATCTACTTCACTTCAAGATTACTCTTATCAGGTTTGTCAGTTTTCATTATCTCCCTCTTTCTCTGATTCCTCATATTGACTCATAACCAACTCAGCACTTTATCGGAGATACATATTTGAGAAGAGAGGACAGGGGGGGGGGGTATACTAGATACTAGATCCGCATATATATATAAATGATTTGAGGTTTTCTAGAGGTAATTTAAGCCAGGTGGGGGTGATTTCCTGCTTGACCTCTTGTTTACCCCTGGACAGACGCGCCTCATGAAGACCCCGGATGTTACCTGTAGGTTACACCTTGCTGCCATCAGGTAACACTCGGCCACTTCATCCTCCTAACCTCAACCCGTCAGTGAAATGCTTAAGTTACATCTGCCCATTGAGGATCAGGCGCAGGGGGGAGGGTGGTAATGGCTTGGATTCGGTATCACCATTACCAAACTCACAGAGTATAGGCGCAGGCTGGGGATTTTCATGATTTACTTTTATCTAAATATCCCATCTCTATAACGTAATCGATAATGGTTATGGTCACCATGTTGATCCGGTTCGGGTCAGTCATTGTAATTCATACAAAGCTTAGCTTTTGTTTCCTTTGTTCTTGAGCTGTTTTTATTAGCTCTTTGAATTATTTCGAACTTGATGGGTATTTTTATTCTGAAATAAACTGTCAGTCATACCGTGTTAGCAAGTGGAATCAATGTGTACATATGCCATTCAACGTAACACTGCCCGCCTCAATCACGTGTAATGAAAGCCCCTTCCCCCAAACCAAACATCCTTTTACCTGATCTCTTACGCTTTTGATCGGATGAAGATGCTACTGGCTTACCCGCTGACCATTGGTCAAGCTTTCCTTGTGTCCCTGACCACCATTATCCACATCCCGGAAGTGGTCAATTCTATCTACGGTATTCACGAAGAAGTTGCCTTTGTTGTGCCTTTCTCCTTTGTAAGACAAGGGCAGTCGAGAAAGTAATGCAGACAGCTATAGATATACTAATAATTAACCGGTTCTTCTTTTTCCTTTATATTTTTATTGTAGTGCAAAACCGTAGTGACGCGATGGAATACGCCCTTAATTATTCATACTGAATCGTTTATATATCCCCCTCTCTCCGTAGGTATTTATATAAACTCTGTAATTAACAAGTGACTCATACATAATACACATATCTCTCTGGCTTCTGGCTTTATTCGGTTCGCTTTTCCCGGCGGACATATCCATAAACTGAAGAGTTTAAAAGAATTAGTTATTCCCCAAACCAGCCAGAATCCCCACGCGGCATGGAAAATTCCTTGATAATATGATCCATCGGTTTTGGGTGCATCTACACTTTCTGCAACGCGTATCAATAACAAGGAAACGGAACGTGGAACCTTTATAGGCTTTTGAAGAAGGGCTTTAGAGGATGTAGAAATAAATACAAACACAAACTTTATCTCCTCTGTTTGTCGCCCTTGACCTAGTATGTCATCTCTGATATCAGCTGTAAGGTATGTTTGTATATATATAATGAGACATGAATCACTCGTCTTATTCATTGTCATCCATAGGAAAAGACACTACATTAGTTGAAAGGGACAATGAACTATCTACTCTACTGACACAAACAAGTAGTTATTAGAAAACTTTAAAAATAGGACATACCACAGAATCATCTCTTATAGGATGGAAGCCTTGTGGTCAATATTAAGTAGCTCTAGATTTGAGATCCTGGTCAAAAAGGCAAAAGTAGAATTTGGGGTGCTTTCGATTCGACAGCCCTGACTAAACTCTTGAGTAGTCTGTGCACCCAAGTAGCACATCCCAACATGCCCTGTTAAACACGTGACCACAGAAATCATTTATTACGACGGCCTCACGAGGGAGCGCCGAGCATAACTCATGATGGCTCTCGAGAAGTCGGTTCTCACAACACCATCTCTTCCTCAACCTAATATTGGATTTTAAAACATTGCCAGTTCCAACTGGGATTTTTTTATCAGTGTGTTTCGAAGCAAACTCTAAATAGATCTTGCTTGGTTTGGATCTTCTCCACTAGAAAGAAGGAGTATGTTCGCTTGAGTTCTAGTCACCATGGCAACGGCTATACACCTGAGATACCCGAGTTGGCAGGTAGGTGGAATGGTTGGTGGGTTACCATGGGAGACCAGGTAACTAGGAAGATAACAGAACGACCTATATAACTAATATACTTGCCTACTATCCTCCCTAATATATTAGTGGGATGGAAGGGCGGTTCAATATCGCATTATGTCGTCATGGTAACCTGTCATGAACATGTCTGATGATCGAGTCCTCTGTGCCTGGGGTTTTACTTAAATATATTGCTTCATGTTTTCCCTCGCCATGCTTGTCCCAGGTATTTGCAATACAATATGAGGCATTATAAGCATGAAGGAACATTACAACTTCTCATCAAAATATACTTGCCTCAACATAATACATGTATAGGGAATATTCAATTTATTCGCTGTGTACACCATCTGCTAGTTTAACTCCACAGACTATGGTATAGATCTCGTTATTTCTACTTTATTTGTCTAAAAGGCACATAATCCCGAAGAGGGTGGTACCTTTAGAGAAGACCTAAATAAAGGATCTGATTTGGATGAAAAACCAACAAACACACAGGGCTAATTGAGACTTGGCGCTAGCATAGTGTACATAATATGTCTGCTTGCGTTGAAGTATGTCTATGTGGTTGATAATTGACTAGCTTCAGTCTGTTCATACCATCTAAGTCAGACCTCTGGTATCCCGTCTATGTTTGGTATGGCAATGACGCTCTGCACGCATACCTCCCGAATGTCATGCTCCAGCTGCTTCTTGAAAAGGCAGTCTCCCATTGAACATTTTCTACCCCCCTTTTTCAACTCGAGTACTCGCAGGTATTGATCATCCTATGGTGATCCAATGGTGGTATCCTTTTGTAATGCAGTTCAATGCACAATATTGACTACAGGAAGGGAGATGTTCTTGGTTCAAATAGATCATTTTGTGGATGTCATTTGGTCATAAAAGGCACCCATCAGCGAAGTACAGTTCTTTTAGTTTGCTTCTGTCGATTGATGTCGCCATTGACCACCATATCATAGACATGAGGGAGGGCAAACATAATAAAGGATTCATTTTTAAAGTATATAATGGCCGTTGAGGCATCTATATATAATATATGTATCTAAGTATATAATGGTGTGTTATTATCAAGGTTTAAAAAGGTTGCAGTACTCACAGCAGGTGCTGAAGTATCGAATGAAGAAATGAACTCAATTAAATGCAATTACAGCCACCCCAAGATTCCCAGGGAGTCTCTCAATTGGCTATGTTCTTCCTCTAATGAACGAGAATATTTTTTCTTATTATTTGCATAGTCCCTCTCCCCCCCCCCTCTTTTTGTCCCTTATCTGGAGCCGTACCAGTGGCCCCTTGAGGCCAATTTAGGAACTAGCAGGAACTGTTGGATCATGTCGGCATGCAAAGGGCGCCACTCGCCGCCCAGCGTCCAGTCCAGAAGTTAGACATCTGACTGAGTATATAGCGCTGATTAAAGCTTCATTCCCTGCGAAAGCTACCCTAATTAATTATCTTCACTATTCTCTTACCTGACATCAATACAATGTGTACTCCCTCTACCATATATTGCTGTTTTATATTTAAAAGAAATCCGTTTTATTATATTTCGCTGATCTCGAAAGAAGATTAAGATTATTTATTGCAGATTTTCCCTACGATTACCAATTTTACTCATGACTTTCATCGAATTCATGTGCCTGGGGCAATTAGAAAGAACTCATTTTTTTTCACGAGACTGCAGCTTTAAGCCAAGGGAGGTGCATGGGGTGTCTATTCCATGACTATAGCACATGTATCACCCCATAGCACAGGTACCCTAAGTCTGTGGGCCGTATACCAACTTCGCATAATGGATTAATGACCTCTTAGTATTTTTTACCAATGATCATTCCTCAGGGACGGTCGCGCAATTCGATACCAGTCTACGGATACCCTTGGAAATCGATGGTGAATTAAGGCAGACTTCAATTTGGGGAAATGGTGCTTGGTCTCTCCACTCAATTAATGTACTTCCAAATGTAATGGACAAAGCTCAATTAGGTAGTTAATACAGGTATATTATATACCATAACCTCCTGGTAATTGTTTTCTCTCGTCCAGGAACCAATATAGAAGATACTTTTTCGTTTGGTTTTATTTTACTTTTTCATAGTTTTAATTAATGTATGGAAAATATCGATTTTATCATAAATAAAATGTAGAAATTAAAGTCTTTGCGCACCTGTATTCATCTGTAGGATTTCAGAACGCTTGTTTAGAACAACGTTCTTATTTTGGTATGTGAATGTCTGATGTTTACAAGGTCTTAAGTAGAATATTCGTAGTTCACAAAAATAAATATGGCATTAATACTGGCAGACTTCCTCAAATGTTTTTGATATTTCATTTGGCTAAAGCTTGAACTCGGCTATCGGAAAAAAACGACCTGCCGACAGATGGTTTGAATCTCCCGTATTTTTGTTCTGTACCATGTTATAGACAGTGTGCATGATAATACTGTGTAGTGTTTATGTGAATATTGCTTCGGAAAATGCACCGATGCAGACTGCAATGTTTATTTGCCATTTGTTTGGCATTAAGAATGTCGAACATGTTTTTCTCATACAGCATTTCCATTTTTTTGAACTTTGACGTAAGTGGGATTTCATTTTACTGAAGTCAATACTTCGATTTCTTCCCTCTCGTTGTCTGACAGTATAAACAGGGAAAGTGTTCCTTCTATCACCTATAATATTATCCATTATGACCATATCTAGAAGAACCCCTCTCTACCCCCCCCCCCCCTCACACACACACACCATTTTGTAATAA
Source organism: Sthenelais limicola (assembly GCA_942159475.1). Lineage (NCBI taxonomy): Eukaryota > Metazoa > Annelida > Polychaeta > Phyllodocida > Sigalionidae > Sthenelais > Sthenelais limicola. The sequence goes on from OW804096.1 coordinate 115,474,689, forward strand.
TTATGCTGAATACGCCGAGAATTTGTTTATTTGTTGGAACTCTTTATTTGCCTTAGACAATGGACAAAAAAGTAGGGCATACCTATCTGAATCTATGAATCCAGTTCTTTCCATTTTAGCCTGAAAATTCTATTTTACTTCATGAATATAGTTCAGTAATAAAGTTTTGAATAAGGCAAGAAGTAATGGGAAAGTATTTTACCATCCAAACTATAGATATGAAATAAACTTGAACAACATTGGATAGGCTGTTTGTTATTGCAGCACTTGTTTATGTTTGTTTCCAGTTCCCTTTTTGTATCAGCACATGTACAAGCAATACATAAATTGATAGTATGTATATTACCTGATGTTCAGGGAAACGTTAAGGCCAAGTGTATAAAGTCGGGGAAGTACCTTCCTATACTAGTAAAATGCCCAAAGGGCATTTGCACCTGTATATTGTTACAAGTATGCACGTCCCGCAAATTAAAGTCATTAAAACTTAAGTTGTCGTTGAATCCAATTAAATATGGGTTGTAATCGACGTGGGAGTTGCATAGAGTTTCACGAGCAGGTTAAACGAACATACGCTTTAATAGTACTATAGCCCCTGGCAAATGTTGTTTGAGAGTTCCTGTCCTCAAGTATAAAACATGGTGATAATCTGTCCCACATGCCTCTTGACATGGGCAATACATGGTGTATATATCACGTTTTGTCTGCCACATAAAGACTCGTTATTGTGTCATGAGCCAACACAAGAAATGTTGAGATTGTTTAAGTGCCCAAAGTAGGTCTTTAGCTCAGGTCAAAACCACAGCACAAAAAGACATAATGAGTATGTCAAAATCCTTGTAATTTTGTGAGTCCTATCCGACCAAGATGATAATAATAAAGTTAATGCAAGCTGGTGGTCGGGAAATGGTAATTAGCAGCCCCCCATCTACGGTGCTAATTAGGTCGCGATCGCAATCATATAATTAATTTTGCTATGTGACTCAGGCGCTCATGTAATGTGATTACATGATCAAAAAACATGGACCTGCTTTCTGTGGGTCATAGTAATCGTGCCATAATGGATCTTCATTCCATCAGAAGGTCATTGGTGAAATCAATCAATCGATCTAGGAGATCACTTCTCGGATCTCATTTTATTATAAACTGCAATTATCTATTAGGGAAAAAATGATTTTATAACAGTGTTATGTGGAGAACCAATCTTGTTCGAAAGCTTTAACCCTATCATTACCACTTTCCCTCTGGCTCTGAGCATGTTTATCATCGATTGCTGCTATATATTATGAAAGATTGTGTTTTACGATGGGTTGCTTAACCAAATACCGTCCTTATCAGATCATCGCCATGCAGTTATCACTTCTGTAACATGTAATTACGTCTGACATTTCTGTAGGTTTTATTGGGGTACCAGCCTGCCCAAGTTCCACCTCACTGCCCCCTTGTAAATAAGGGCCTCTCCCTCTCTCTCCCTTCTCCCTCTATCTCTCTCCCGTTGGTTTAGTGTCCATGCCGGCCGATGTTGGCGCGAGTAGCGGCACTACTTGCAGTCATCACTTCTCTTTCTCTCCTCTCCTACTCCTAGTCCTACACCTCATCCCCTCCACACTCACTCTCACGCCTAACCACCGGCCTAGAGGGAGATTGCCAGGATGGCACTGTTACCTTGACTACGGTTATAACTTCACCTTTTCCACTGACCTATCGCATTGGACGTCATAAAGAATGGAGTTTACCTAGGAATGATTGTTGTGTCTCTTGTGGTGATGTTTACCTTGGACGTACGACTACGAGCTCTACATACTACTTCCATGTGTCTCACTCCCTGTTTGTTGTGTTCTAGGAAAATGGCTCGACTGCCGACATTCAGAAGAGGCACTCGCAGAGGGTTGCCTTGACGCCCAAAATGGCCATGGAGAGTTTCAGGATATCCATATTGGAGTCCGGGGGTAAGTTTGATTTGTTATATATTCATATTCGCAATATTTTTTTCCAGTCATGTGGATATCAGCTGATGGGAATACAGTTTATAGCGATGGAAGTGTGTGTTGTCTCGAGCTGTAACCCTACAGGGTCAGACTATATCACTGAGAAGTTGTAGATCTCTACGTATGGCACCAGGAGGAATATAGAGAAAGGGGGAGGGCCCTTGCCAGACGATCCCTGCAGCTAATCAATGCACATTTCCGGATTTAAAATAATACTGTAACGTTTCGCAGACAGGAGTATAGGGTTGTTTTATTCAGCGTTGTGTTATGTACAGTGGGTGTAATGTAAATACAATCGTGTTATTTTGTTGGATGATGGGTCGCTGTCGTGACATACAATATAATTCAGGTTGTAGATGCATATATATGTATCACCCTCGTGACATAAGCTATTAACTTTATCATCACCTATTTGAATCGAATGGAATTAAAAATAATTAGAATTATTTGCATAATCACTTGCATGAGAATGCACCGATAAATATATTGTATAAGTGTACATGTAATTTCGTTTTTTATTCATCATCCTTAATATATATGCGTTTGATTATGCTAATCACAAACAGTCTAACATTTACACGTGCTCATGTCCGTTCATCACGAGTACAATTACCTGGAAACACAAGGGGTGGGCGAAGTGTTTCCAGCCGGGTAGTAGCGTGTAGCACAATAGATAATATAGTACCCGGACAGTTTCTGGGTTATGGAATCTAGGCCTATATTTTTGTGGGTTAGCAAATATATTATGAAAGTATGGCCTGGCGAGATAGGATCGAGTGGGAGATGGAGTGCAGTCATGCCCAAGCCCTAGGGGTTGTATGGGTGTGGGTGGGTGGTGTACACGGAGGGAGGTGTGGGGTAGCTACGGTAAGGGGGCGTGTATTCACCTCTCACATACTTCTACGGGGCATGGGGTGATTGTTTCTACCTTTGCTGGAGCATGTCCTTAATCCGGAACCTGGCCACAACCAGTCAGAGGGTTAATTGATCATTAAAACATGAATTATTGCCATTTGAGTGCCGTCGGCGGGGGTTCGGGCACTGCATGGTTAAGCAGGTTGGGGGCAGACGTACACGTGAAATCGTGTTTGACGCTCAGGCCAAGTGTGCATGGGAGAAAAATATTTCACGATAACAGGCCGATAACCATGTTTGCACAAGTTATTGATTGAAATTCAGTGGGTTCCTTAGTCTAACAATCAGCTTCTCCTGGAAATGGTTTAAGATGAATGATGTATATATGTAGGATATGTAAACAATTTACATACATACGTTGAAAGATTTTGCTTATCAGCAATATTCTTCATTTGTTGGCATGCGTTTTCAATTCATCGGAGAAGCTGGCCCTGAATTTTTAAAACTAATCTGGTAGAAAGTTTGCATACATGGACTCTGTTAAATTTCCATCTGTTGGACTATGTTTTTGGCCAGTCCCTCGATCTTTTTTCCCATCCCCCATTCGAAAGAACAGAAGGTCAGGTCTCGTGTATGTTTAGCTGTTGGTATGTCTTGGCATAGTAGGGGCGTTTATGCATAAATCATATACGAATACTGGCGGTAGATATAGACCTGGCTGGACTGGAGAAGACTCCCCTGCCAACATTTGGCTATGTCAGCCATCTCTATTATGGAGAAATCTGGCGATCTGACCTGCTGTGTACTTGGCCAATGTTTGTGTGTCATCTATCATAGCCTTGGTTCGATGTAGTGACCCATGTGCTTACACATTTGCACTTTAACCTCTCCAAGTGGTAGATTTTGACTTGCCAGTGATCAGTGCCTTTTCAAAGAGGGCCAGCATAGCTTGGTAGTAAAGCATGCTAAGAGAGTTTGGGTGATGGGAAGAGGACGTCAAAATGGAAGAGAGCACACTCAGGGTCATATGGAAATAGGTCGGAGGAAGTGAGGGGAAGGATCGCCGGGTGAAGTGACGCAGTTGACTTTATTTCCTTTACATGTCGTTGTGACAGATGGCTCTGGTGAAAAAATCAAAGGTTCCATCTTAAAATTCCTGTCTGGTTCTGTTGGGTTTGCCTGACCCCTAAATATGGGAAGCGGGTTTGAGCTCTTCTCTGTGGTAACCCAAATGTACCGCTAGTTTGACGCAAATTGCATAGGCCCCCCGTGTCATTCATCATCAGTATATTTGGGACCTTGATCCCCACGTCGTATTCTTCCCTTTTCTTTACAAGAATTGCTGAGTAACCTAACCCTATGTAACACTCTTCCTGGACGCGCACACGTTAACAATGTGATCTATTATTAACTCAGCTTCCTGAAAAGGTCCCCCTATGCCGCCCCCCCCCCCCATACACACACACACACACCCAGAAAACAAACTCCGTCCCACCCATGGGTCTCTGCAACTTTAATGAGTAAGATCTATGGCGTTATAAAGACTTGGTCGCATACGGCGCGAGAATGCTTGGACGCGATGAGAGGGGGAAGAGTCCTTTTCAGACCTCAAATAGGCTACTGTCTTTGAAGTTTCGTACGTCTATTGTGGTAGGATTATAGGGACCAGGTCAAGGGCGATGCCAAGTCTCAATGATCCAAGTTACAAGCATCACCTAATCCTTGTTTCGCGTGAAAAAACATTCCCAACTTGCCACCGACTAGATGCATGGGGGTGGGTGGGGGTGTTACAGTTGTTATACCTCAATGCCAAAAGCTTTACACTGATATACACAGGTGGGATGCTCACATATTGTGTAATGTATGCGCTTTGAACTCCATTAAACATGTTAAAGCATCTGAGTGGCATCCCTGGGGTCCATAATGAAATAATAACTCGACCTGGACCTGGTCAAACGCCAGCAATTAAAAGAAGAATCCTTCCCTTCGCCTTCAGTCGTTTTCTTATGCACGCAAGTCCCGACAATTGCCGTCTATTGTTAAGGCAATCTAACGCAATTATGACGTAATCATACGTCACAATAGTCACGTACACGTCATTATTAAAGGGTTATTCTTGTGTCATGTTTTGTCCTCAACAGATGATTGCCCGATTAGTACTGGATTACTCAGGGATGTAAAAGGCTTTTATTCTGTCCGGCCGATGCATTTTCCTATGTATATATACGGGCCTGTAGGCTGTGTGTTTTTGAATTAAAACGTAACCTATACCCCCGCCATCATTCAGAGAATAAAGTCCTTTAAAGTTAATGGCAAGTAGATTAGTTGACTAATCCGCAAACCAGGTGGATTCATTGAAATTTTTTTTGACTGTCTTCCTATATTCAAAAGATAAAGTGTGGGTGACCCAGTTGTTCTAATACATGCTGTGCATGCTTCTCGTTGCCTTGTCTGCTTCATCAGCAGTCTTCCTCTTGCCAGGTTTCGGGGCTTAGACTGTACCTGGTGTTCTTCAAGAGGTGCCCCAGCAGAGCTGATCAGGCTCCACTTAGCGACTGCAGGTTTCCAGGGGCCGCGCCGTAAGTGAACCCCCTTCCACCTACAGTCAAGGCCATTCCAGATGTTATCCTCCAAGGCAATGCCGTTCTTTCGAAGTTGTGGTATAGGCTATAAGCGCTATGGTGTGTGTCCAGGCTTGTCTCCTATGCTGTCTCACATCCATTTCTGGACTGCATTCCACAACTTGACCTCCTGTGCAGCCCCATGGGTGTTCCGGACCGTGTTTCATGCCCGCAGAGCCCACCGGCAAAAGCTGCACAATTTGAACCCAGTCTCTCCCGGTGTCACTAGTCTTTCCCAGTTGTCAGCTAGCCTATTCCTAGTCGTCAGTCAGCCTTTCCCAACAGTCAGCCGTAGCAGGTTCGGTTGTTCTAATACATGCTGTGCATGCTTCTCGTTGCCTTGTCTGCTTCATCAGCAGTCTTCCTCTTGCCAGGTTTCGGGGCTTAGACTGTACCTGGTGTTCTTCAAGAGGTGCCCCAGCAGAGCTGATCAGGCTCCACTTAGCGACTGCAGGTTTCCAGGGGCCGCGCCGTAAGTGAACCCCCTTCCACCTACAGTCAAGGCCATTCCAGATGTTATCCTCCAAGGCAATGCCGTTCTTTCGAAGTTGTGGTATAGGCTATAAGCGCTATGGTGTGTGTCCAGGCTTGTCTCCTATGCTGTCTCACATCCATTTCTGGACTGCATTCCACAACTTGACCTCCTGTGCAGCCCCATGGGTGTTCCGGACCGTGTTTCATGCCCGCAGAGCCCACCGGCAAAAGCTGCACAATTTGAACCCAGTCTCTCCCGGTGTCACTAGTCTTTCCCAGTTGTCAGCTAGCCTATTCCTAGTCGTCAGTCAGCCTTTCCCAACAGTCAGCCGTAGCAGGTTCGGTTGTTCTAATACATGCTGTGCATGCTTCTCGTTGCCTTGTCTGCTTCATCAGCAGTCTTCCTCTTGCCAGGTTTCGGGGCTTAGACTGTACCTGGTGTTCTTCAAGAGGTGCCCCAGCAGAGCTGATCAGGCTCCACTTAGCGACTGCAGGTTTCCAGGGGCCGCGCCGTAAGTGAACCCCCTTCCACCTACAGTCAAGGCCATTCCAGATGTTATCCTCCAAGGCAATGCCGTTCTTTCGAAGTTGTGGTATAGGCTATAAGCGCTATGGTGTGTGTCCAGGCTTGTCTCCTATGCTGTCTCACATCCATTTCTGGACTGCAAAAGATATTGCCTCGTACATCTATTATGTAATATGTGAGTACCTTTGATTTATCAACTGGGAACAAGAAGTTTTGATTCCCGTCACTGAATGGAATATGCACACGAGTGGTATATATGTGTATTGGTATTCCCACGGGAGCGATGCTTGATTTTCTGAGCTAATTAATTCTCTAAATGTCAGTAGGGTCTCCTGTGTGATAGGTGGAGAGTAGGGTGCCTTCAAAGAGGTAAATACCAACGCCACGGTGTACTGGTATGAGCTGATGTATACATGCATTTTATTTCTTCGTAGGCTCAAAGCGCCCTTTGCTCTGTGTACCTACGGAGATGTGTATGGATGGTGAATATGACACAATTATGGTGAACGGCTGAATACATGGGGAACTGGTGTAGAATGTGTACCTAAACATTATCCATTACATCTGTGCGACTAAACCAATTAATTGGGTGGAGTCAGACACGAATCCCGATATATCAAAATCCCCCTCCTATGTTAAGATGAACCTTTTATTATTTTGCCATTCTACAGAAATTGAAGTGTATTCCAGTTGTCTCATTACATTACTCATGAAATGTTTCTAATAGGATCTGAACAACATTTGCTGAAATTGTTGGTGTTTTACGCATAGTTCTATGTAATAGTCACATTATTTTAAAGGGCTTCTCATCGTGATTAATTCCTCAATATTCACCGCGATCACGACAAGGATGGGAAAAGGAGAGGAGATAGTGTAATGGAATATTCGATCTTGCCTTAGGTTAGAATATTGTCTTTGAGTGAATATTTGGTGCTCTTAATGTCTCATCAATGTAATTACTACCTGAATATATCCTATGCCTCCAGCACATCCAATAATTATTAGCATTGCCTTCAATGTGCACACAGATCGGATTCAGTTTAGACTAGGTGAATTGAAGACACATTCCACTAATGAGTTCTGCCCAACTGAATTCAATGGACGCAGGGAAGGCGACAATGATGGCTGGGCGTTTCATTTGCGTCCAAAGTGGACGACAGCCTTGTTCTGTGCCCGGGTGGCGTTGTCCCCCAGGCTACCCGTTGGTCATTCTGTGTGGAGGACAGCGCTGTGGTCAAGTCAATAGTCTGTTCTAGCTGGACACATGGTGTGGCTATTGTTCTCCTTCCCCCTCCCTCTTGAACACAGGTGTGACGTCACCTGTGCTCCTGGCATTCTGCTGTTCAATACAGATATAACTTGGTTTTGTATTTTTTGAGCGAGGAGTATCTTTTTTTGGGGCAGCAACCCTAACCCCAAGGTTAAAGCCATCCCTATTTTCCCCCCCACCGAAATGGTTCTATCAATATGTATATATATTCTCGTGCATGTCCAGCACATCATCGTAATGGTAGTTGGCGCCCACTCCTATTGGATGTATAATTTGATCTCAGAAGCTAATCCTCTGTTATCCAATATGCGCATGCTACATGATATTTTAACAAACCCTTATCCCCTCGTACAGGTGATGGCAAGAATGGGACTTACCCAACCCACTCAGCTGTCCCCTCACCAGGAGCCAAAGAGAGGATTGTTTGTCAACAGCTTATATCATGACCATATTGTAGCTCTCAGGGAGGCCTCCCTGAACAGGTGTTATGAATTATGATGTCAATACAAATGAATAATTATGGTGTGTATCCAGATGAATGATTAATTCATTCGCCACATCCCATGTTAACCGTGGACTTACGGCTTACCTGACGTTGTTCTGGATCTATTACCTACCCTGGATAGATTCCAGGTATATTTGAATGATATACTATTGGAGTAACCGTAAGACATGCTGTTGATTGGAAGATAGAGTTATTGGTAGGTCGTCCGCCCGATTTTATAGCTAATTCAACCATTTATTGGCTCTCGTAGTTTCGGGTTATTTGCTGCTGTAAAACTGATAAGATCCCAATACAGTGTTACCAATATTTTTCACGAATCTACATGTGAACTGCACAAAGAATATTTTGAACAAGCCTTCCAGTAATATGCCCAACTGTGACAAAGGTGCTTGGGTTTAGAATTTACCAGTGTTAGGGAGTAGCCTTGCTTTGCTCAAAGTCTACCTTCTGTTACCCTTGGCACCATCAATGAAGCCCTTAGGTCCCCTCCCTTCTTGCACTAGATGTGTTTCTATTATCGTTTCCTAAAAAGAAAAACATACCTAGTCTTATTTACCAGATTTTTTTATATCATTTTCTATCTCATGGTTATATCTGGAGATGGAACATGGTGTATACTTTCCCATTGGCGCTATCGTGACTGGCTTATATCAAACTGGGGCTGCGCGACACGAAGCTTAAGAATTTTCTCCCTCTTAACCCGACCCTTGGCAAAGGAGGTGAGCGAAGCCCTTGCTTCTATTGACTCGGCCTTTGTTGGGTGGTCACTAGTTAAAAAGACTCAGTTGACCTTTCTAGTCACCTTGCAGCTTTTCTTCCTAGGGCCAAGATATAGTGCAGAATGCTAAAGGTGATTTACCACGCAACATGGGCGAGCATACTTGTATGATTAGAATTAGAACTATAATAGATACAGCCTCGCCGCAAGCATGCTATCATATCAGCCATAGGAAACCCCTGATGCCAACTTCATTTTGATTCCAGGCACGTTGTATTACATTAATTGGACTAAGTCAGTTTTGACGTCTAATCTGAACACATCTTCAGGCGTACTAGGACTTGATTTGGTTACATTTAATATGATTAAACTATTATCTATTTACGAAGGGATTTGTATGCGAATCTAATTCTTTGTTTTGCTTATATGCATGTACTTTGCTTCCTACTGAGCAGGCTGCATAAAATTTGAATTATTATAGACGATGCCTTGCCTTTTATACATCACGGGGGACCTATTCTATTGTAAACACGAACAACCTTTGCCTATATCATGAGATATATTTTGGCACAATAACATTGGATGTTGTGAGCTGACGTTATGTTGCAGCCCAAGGATCCCCACTGAGCCAACTATAAGTAGCTATCCCAAAAGTCAGACACACAGATGTACATACTTCTTTTTCTGTAAATGAGGGCCTCATCAGCTTGGCATGAATGGTAAAATCTAGAAATGTTTCCCGAAAATGCTTAAAATATGCACCTGAATATTTAAAACTAGGTCCCTATAACTGACCTTAATGGGATTGACGGAACAACCAAATTTAAAATACATTATTCATCATTTATTTACCCTTCCCCCGCAAGATACAATTAGTAATGGAGGTTACAGTGACATCTGCTTGTGTCAATATAGAGGCATACTTATCAAAACCGTTCCAGTGGCGTTTATACAGCGGGATTGGCTGCCTAACAGCCTCTGAACCCAGAAGAATTAGCCTATTCACCCTCCTCACACTGTGCCTACAGACCAACCGACTGTACGAGGCATCTCCTGATCCTTGCCCATCTATCTACCATTGGCAGCGCTGACAGTTAGGCCCATCACTAACATCCTCTCACTCTCCAGACTCCCTCCCAACCCCGATATCCCTCTCTCTCTCCCCCACTCTCACTCCCCTCCCATACACTCTCACTCCAATTCAAATACATTAGTGTGACTGTCGTCTCACAGACTCGTCATCCTTCTTCATTCATTTTTCTAGTCAGGTGGACTAGGGTTTAGACAAAATGGTTTGTCCGCCTCAGGACATTTCGTTTTGATCCATTGCGGACAGTATGAAGATATTCTGATCTCTTGGTAATGGTAGCTTGTGTGCATGTGGTTTTCACGTCCTGAATTTCTGTACGAAGAATCCAAGCCTGTGATCGGAGATGAAGCTTCACTTCTCAAAAAGACACTGTCTCATCACAAATGCTATTTTTTTCTATATTTCCCTCGTGACATTGCTGCATCGTCAACATTGGGTTATATATTTCCTCTGAAATGATGGACGATGGTACCTGCCTGATCTTAATTTATCCTACAACAGTTTTGCTCCGACACCTTATATAATTCATCTTCTGTCTGGTTAGTGCAAACATTGCGTCTATCTCCTGTCGAAAGAGCTTTCTAGTAATATCGATTTCAGAGTCCGTCTGATACTTCTCACATTTATTATATACTTTCGATAGAAAGAGGAGTTACAATCCATTACTTGTACATATTCAGAGGCGTCTGCAAACCTGGGGGAATTCTAGTAAGTTTTCAAAGCATGCTTACGCTGCAGCTACGTTTTCATGTCAAAAGATGACCACCCCAAAGGGTGTTTATAATCTCTGGATTCCTGAGCCTCCGAGGCTGCACACTCGCTCCAAAAATATCACAATGATTTATTACTTTCTCGTGTCTTTATGTATACATTCACTGATGCCATTAATATTAGGTGTGTTGGTGTATACGCGTAGAACTTTTTATTTTTTGTGAAGTGCATGTTGCTAACTTTGCAGAAAAAAGGCACTGTTTTTTTTTCAGTTTTTCTGAAAGAAATGTTTTGATACAGATTCCTGTTCTCCTGCAGTGAACTATATGGGAAATGTGCTTACAATGAAATAACTTTCTTCGGGCGAAACACACTAAATGTGTGTTGCATTACTCTCCATTAGGACCCTCACTTAAGATGACCAAATTCACACCGTACTCATTTTGCCTTGCGATTGATTAGGTTGGATGCTGTATAAATATATCGAATACTGCTATAGATATTAAGTTATGTCTGCTATTTATTTTTTTTAAAAAGTTATGTCTGCTATACCGTTACATACAAGTAGCTACAATTCTCAATGACATAATTTCTACTCCATTATTCTCTCCTGTATAAATAATCCAAACCTGATGTCCTTTTAAGTGATCAATTATTCAGAAGATTTTTTTCTTTGGCCGAAATTGGGGAAAATCAATCATCATTACAACTAATGGAGTGGATTTAATGGGCTCGGAACACTCATTGCAGATGTCGGAAGTTGCCCATTCAAGCATTGGGTCAGCATATACGGAGGGAGACTCATCCTATTTAAATCCTATGTCGTAAGATCTACCCTAACTCCTTTTTAAATGCCATTCCGTGTCTCACTACATTGTACATATTTCTAGTGTTTGATATAATATTGCCGGGCTATTTCAATCCCAAAGTATCACAAAGTACAAAGTCACGATTTTTGATAAATATATCATTATCAAATCAAATCAATTGACACAACTGAGTGTACAGATTTTTGGTGAGGTGACTATTCACTTGAATGTATGGTCTTAATATAAAAAAACTATTTTAATTTTATATATTTAAATATTTCATATATTTACCTCCTTCTGAATGAAACTATTGCTTTGCCTGTACCATACGGCATCAGTGCTGGAATAAAGCAATTAGTACTCTCTTCTATGTGCACGTGTTTCAAGAATGATTCATGTACACACAAACAGAATTCATTTTCTTTCATCTGTACACAAATCTATATTCAATCGAGTCTAGTTACTGCTGTTTCTTAGACATGTCGGTACCCGAAATTTGTTTCCCTTTGGGTTCGGCTGTTTGAAAGGACTTTTGAAATAGATTTTTGGCCTTTCTCTCCTTTCATCAAGTGGAAAAGGGGTCTTAGGTGACTTGTACAAGCGGTTTTGATGTTAACACCCAGAGCTATGACTCATCAAATTACTTCATTCAAGACTTTATTGTTCCGAAAAAGTTTGTATATTTGCTTATTGAGTTGGACAGAGGTCCTATACAAAAACAAAAAGAGACTGGTTCCTTCAAACGTGTGCTACGAGAAAGACATAATCTGGGATTGTACATGAATGGATGATGCTGGATCTGGATCTTCATACCGTAGTAATACATCTCTCCGTTGGTAGAATATTACCTGATAGGGACAGTTTGGATAAGATATTGCGATCAACGCCTTTCGTTTTAAATTGCTTTAACGTCCTTTTTGAGGGATTAGTTGATTTCTCATGAGAATACCTCGTGATATTCATTCACATGCAAATGTGGTCAGGAAAAATGTTATAATGAAGACATTATTGACGATAATGCTCACATCCACCTCTCCCTCGTGCTACTTCCTCATCACACGTACCCGGATTATCGGGATCACATGGTCCACCTAACGCCCAATAATGGATTGTTACTGGGCGAACCTTGACCCCTGAAGGTCATTGGGGTCAGAAAATTGGGCATTTACCCGAGCGCCAGCTACAGGGCGGTCCTTCCTTGGCGCACAGCCAGGTATTGGAGGTGGGAAGGGCAGCGTGCAAAATTGTGCCCGAATCACAGAATATCGCTTTCTAGTGCATCTTTACTTTGATAATTTTCTTCTGCTTGAGGCGTTGCATTTTGCTTACGGTCTTCAGGTTTTGGCCTAGTGGTTTGTCTCTGAATAGTTAGTGTGCCCCGAAGAAACATACGACTGGACATGCCACATGTATGTATTTACATAACTCTTCCTTTTACACGGATAGTTATTTAGTATCTTTGAAAGAAAATGACCCCTGACATTAAGGTTTGCTGGGCAACATAAACATATTATGCGGCAATTTAATTTAAATGCACATGTGGTAGGTGAACAATTGCAGTGATGCATAATATATACATGTATAAATTGCTATTATTTCTGGCCGGTACGTGTTTATAAGAAGGAGAAATACTTCCTATCGTCCTGTGGTGTTTATATTCTCTTTGTATATCGGATGAATATATATGTCATATGAGGCACCTGTCATGTAAACCATGTATTGCATATTTATGTCGATCCTGTGCCAAGGGTGTGACAGTAGATGTATTCAAAAAATGTATGTTTGCCTAACTGGGATCAAGTGTTGATTCTATGAAAGCTTTATTAGATAGCATAAAGTTTCCTAGATCTAGATACTTTCTATGCATCGAAAGTCGGTTGTACTAACTTTAAACGTTGCTGATCTTTTTCTCAGGAAAGCGTCAATTTCTCTCGATTTACACTCCAGTGAGAGTTGAGAAGTGATTGATGCAATATGCTAATCATCGTGAATTTTCGCCATGGACCATTGTATTCCAATCCATAGTGGAATGTCCTCTTTTCAATACCATGTGAGATACTGTCAACGCCCTCCTCAGGCCGTATTTCTATCAGCTAGGCAAGTCATTGTTAGCCTTTCGTATTCCAGTGAGATTTCAAGATGTTTTGTCGACATGATTTTCAGGAGAAATCACGTTCCCCTTTATTTCATTTAATCAGGAAAAGCTTACACAGAGAACGGAATGGGGAACCAAAGGACTCATCTCTCCAAAAAACTACTTCTTATCTTTGTAATTGAGACTTTAGAAATCAATAACTATGTTACTTAAATCATAGCGAATTATAATCATCCCTAGCATAATTGTCATTCCCTATTGCCATTAATCAGAACTTTGTTTCAGTCCAATATTAAGGGTTCTTTTCTTTAATTTGTCAACGTTCGACCCTTACTGTCATACTATATATGCAGGGCATATCCATCCTTCCGAAGAACTCCGTAATAAAGTTTATCCTTCCTAACAACTCCGTAATAAAGTTTATCCTTCCAAAGAACTCCGTAATAAAGTAAGTCCATCGATTGTAGCGATGGAGAGTGCCTAACCACATACTATTGTATCACTATTGTACCGTATTTTAAAATTGTAGTTCGATTTCAAATTCTGACTGTATTGCAAAAGTACTTTGCTGTATGGAAAATTGAATGTCATGTTTGAATCATATGGACCTATTCTGTACTTTTAGTAGATAGACTCTTTCCATTCACATTAGTTTTTACCGGGTAGGACACTTAGGAATGGTTTCTCCTTGGGATCAAAGTAAGGGAATGAATGAAGGAAGGTATATAGGGATTCTCTCTTATATATTATTCACACTTTTAAAACGAGTCGGTTCGATCTTTTCCTTAGTCTCATTACCGCGCTGACATTGTTACCATTCTTTTCCTGATCCGAATCTAATGGCATAGGAAATAAGATTAAGGAAACAAATTAGATCGTGGAGCAGGTGGTATGTGCGATTTGCTATCAATTATCTCACACATTCTCTGGGAACATATACCTTGCATATTTCCTCTTGCACTACTACGTCTTATCGAGGATTCGCCTTTGGAATATGAATATACTAGCCTATACTGTACGCACCTCGACCTGGATTATCCAGATTGATCAATACTATTGAAAAGAATTTATGCTAAGCCTTCGTTTGCTTTTGGGTATTTTCTCGCTTTTTCATGATAGTGATGGTGAAAGGCCCGAGACAGAAATTCCATCAACTTTTTATTTCATTGGAGTGATAATTTTCTTATTTGGTTCCTTATTTGGTTAAATAGACGATGTTTTCTGACTGGGGAATAGCTCTAAATAATGTATCTAATGGCTTCTCATGGTGCGTGAACTTGTACACAATAGAATGCTCCGCTTGCCTTGCTACATGTCTTTTGAAAACGTAAAAGTGCATCCCACTTATCCTTACATATATCCATCCAGTTCCGTCCCCCAAACATCGATTATGTGACTCATTTCTCTACTATTGAAGACATAGTCAATATTGATAGGTTTCCTGTATTGCTTATAGTTTATCGCTGGGTCTAGCATGCTGTACTGTCTGTCGGGAATAACACGTGTTACTTAGCTTTCTCCTAACTCCTCATTTGTTACTACATGTGTGGAAGTCTTTTCTAGAATCCTGTATCCATTGTAGTGGAGAAAGTCTTTGAATATAGCCATCTCTTCAGGTTCATGGTAATGTCTTTGTGAGACGTCTCTCTCCCACCTTCGCGTAGTATTGACTTACCCAAGTGGGTTTACTTGCCTGTTCTTGAATGGCGATGCTTCTTTTTGAAGTAATCGATACATCCCGATCAACTTCAGCTGTATCTGCTTCTTTGAAATCCCAGATAAACCAAGATCACCTTGGGCTTGGGTAAAGATACTTGGCGTATCAAACCATGGCAGCTCTAGTCTTCTTAAGTTATACTCATGTTCTAGATAGCGATATCTGACTGAAGATGCATTTGATATCTAACCCATTCACATACACTTGACCCAGCCAATATTATCCTATGCACGCCGAATCCACCCAACCAGTTCCTTTTCTTTCTGAATATGTGAACCACGAACCTCCGCTCGTAACACTCACCATTCCAAAACCTCAGTCCTGTTCCCCACATACAAACCTCCTTGCTTTTCCCATCTCACCACTCGCACCCTCTTCATTGTACTATATGGACGCTTGGATGACCTGATGCTTTCCTGTTTGGCAGTACTCATCTCATTGGTCTGCTACTTGCCATGGTCTTTCCTACGTTATCACTCTTTTCCCAGACCACACGGGCCTAGGTCCTATCCTACGTTGACTTGTTTCCTTAATAAACACTCGCCATAGCCTCTGTAACCATCACGACGACTCGACCATGGTATTAGTACTCTTATTTGCCCGAGCAAGTGTCCAGAATGCTTCAGTTTACGTCTAAAGCAATGTTATGTCTTGCTATACATTTTATTATCTTTGATTTTTTTTAAATTCACAACTATAGATAATTGATTTCGAGCGAAGGAGGAGTGATTCGTTTTAGTTTTTTTCGTATTTAGGTTTTATATATTTACGTATACCTTTGAGTAATGCTCCATCCCAGGAAGAGTATATAAGAGTATAAGATACACCAGTATGTATCACTTTGCGTTTGTATACTATTATATACACATACTATTTGGGGGTTAAGCATGTTTAAATAGATATCGCCGGTATTGATACAGGGGTAATGATGTAATGATCTGCTATTCTAAAACATAATTATATACTGCAAACAATTTCAGAATCGACGTGGGTTGAAATATAGTACTATGTATGCCTTCGTCTTATGGTGCCTGTTTTAATATAGTTGATATCGATTGCGCTGCGTTTGGGAAAACTAAATCTGGACAAGATTGAGCGACTCTTTAGACAGGTGAGTTATTCACGCCACAGGACCTGTCAAGCCGTCCAGTAGGGGGAAATCTCATACCGGGAGACTGTAAATAACCCAGGAAAAGGCAGGATAGCTTGATGAAACAGCCCCTTGCATGGCCGATTGGGGGAGATACGAAGTCATTTAGGGCAACACAATGGCATTATCCGCATCCCCGTGTGGTCTGCCTAACCACCTTATCGTTTTACCTTTCTCCAGTTTCCCTGTTTATTCATTTTCGCTTGGTGTACACACAGCCTGGATTCTATCAGTCCTGTCATAGCCAACCATTAATCTTTCTTATAGCGTGGATATTGAACCAATACACTGCTAAGATCCACTGTTCTGATTGTTGGATTCGATATCATCAAGAAACGTTCCGTTCCCTAATGCTTCTAGGATTGAAACAGGAAGGAATGTGTTATAGGAATTTGGGCCTCATTTGAATTTAATCCCATCGCAGTGTCCAGATTTCCTTTTAAATGCGTACTTAAAGTGTGGATCACGCGTCTACCTGCCGCTCCCGGAAGAGGCGGGGATATGGCCATCTACATTTCCGGTCCTAGTCCGAAATCAACGCGACTAGAATCAATGCGGCACCGCCGTCCCTGAATTAACATTAGCTTCAGGGA
Source organism: Sthenelais limicola (assembly GCA_942159475.1). NCBI lineage: Eukaryota > Metazoa > Annelida > Polychaeta > Phyllodocida > Sigalionidae > Sthenelais > Sthenelais limicola. Next base: position 115,491,808 of record OW804096.1, read on the forward strand.
GATGAAACAAAAGGTAGTTCGCCTAGTGTGCAGTTCCAATGATATATTGAAACTTAATTGTCTGTCTAGACGATGGAGATGTTTAAAACTTATTGGTCAGCCCGCCGCGGATGAGAAACACATTAACAGCCTGTGTGGACTGTGGATAATCTTAAGAGTTTCTTCCAGAACCTTACTACTATGCTGTTACAAATTGAATTGGAATCCTTAAAGGTTTTACCTGTTAAGTTTAGATAGGTTTGGATCATTTCACAATATGTATTGCTGAGAGAAAACCTCAAGGGCCAGGTTCGTGCAGACGTTCAGACTGTCTATTTATATGTTGTAAACTATATCCTCCTTAGGGTGAGGTCAAATGCCTAGGTATGAAATTCCTTCATGAATAAAGCAATGTCATTGTTAGCTAGCAGACCCTTATATACCTTCTCAGGACTAGATTATTCTGGAGATAGGATATACTACACATCGTCATAAATCACGAATAACATTGAAAACTATTGTCAAATACAGTTACATATTTTAAATAGTTTACTGTCTCGACATGGAACTACTACTTTCTACCCATTATTATCCTTTATCTGTATCCCATTTCCTTGTCTCTTTTCTTTCTTTCAATTTAAAACACGGGCGGATTTAATAATGTCGCCTGAAGGTGAAGTATTTAAGCACCCAGGTCTCATTCAATGAAGGTCCATTGGAAAATGGAAAAAGTGAGTCCTGACTTCATTTCCAATTTCCAAAGGAGAAAACGCACAGTTCTGACATCGGAATCTGCAGGCGTGTTTCTGTGGAAGCTTTGGTCTTCATTTCAGTATTTAGTTCGCCACATTTGCAGAGTTCCATAGGCGGCCAGGCACACGGGCGGCCCTTAATAACTTATAACATGTTATTGGACAAAGCAACCCAGATCCTATATTTTTTTTAATATGAAGTTTGTGGTGTATTAGTACAATAAATTCACTCAGTTTGGTCATATCAACTATTGTTCTTTATAAACTTTTTTTGTATGTATATTTCGACACAGTTCAATCTTTATTTAATTTAATTTCCTTTTTGAATGGATTCCCGGGAATCTATGAAATGTAGCCTCCCCCAATCCTCCCGTTTCAATATGTGCAGAGGAAGCCGTGCCTCCTTTCGTACCATTTCTCTTGAGAACGACTACAAAAGACTGGGGATGTATTATGATTGAATGCCCAGTCATTAGGCTCGGTGCTATTTAACAGCCATTCAGTTGTCACATCCCATACGTCGAGGTGTGGCTTACACTCGGTCCGCCTTGTGCAATACATTCCTCTTTGTATACATGAGCAAGAGATGAGGGAGATATTCCTTCCACTTTGGAATTCTACCATGCATACCCTTACATTCCTCATACATTGCCTTATTTCCCGAGTTATTAGTTTAGTTAAGATAAAGATAGTGCATGACTAAGATGAGATAATAATGTTAAGTAAAATCCTAGTTCGTATATTGCATATTTCGATCGTTTCAGTTTTCTCAGAACATTGTTTCTGTCACCAGTTCTTAAAGTGACTACCATTGCATGCCCCGGAAACGAACGCTGCCTAGCTACATCGGAGGTCACGGGTCAATTATTTAATGGTGAGGTTAAAAGGGTCAAGTGCTTGTACTTGTCACTTTTGGCCGACTGCCATGGCAGACCTGTGATCTAAGTCCATGAAGTACAAAGCTATCTTTCAGTGCTGTCCCTGTATGGGTTAAATGCACCATAATCAACTTCCTCAACGTCTGTCCACAGTGCTATAGTGTCATATGATAGATTTATCAAGTCGATAGCCCTCCTGTTTTAGTCATAAATGTTTCTAATATCTCAGATTTATTACTAGAGAATTCTTCAATATTTAATCTCATCGTGGAATCACCAAGTGTATTATATGTCAATTTTGATTGTTTGTCCCAAGGCAGAGGACAACGTTGCAATTTTACAAAGCCCCTTACTTACATGGTGTATATGAAGGCTGATTGAGAGGTTACCCTAACCCCATGTTGGGCCAGTAAGTAGTATAGTCAAAGGTGCTTCGGATGGCGTGACCATATATAGTAGTATATGGAAAGATGTGTATGTTTATGGTACATCATCCCCCACCCCCACCACCAACACCACCCCCGGCAGTCGTTTCTTTCAAAATCTTTTATTAAAAACACTCATGCGAATCATCTGTCTGAAGAAATTAACGGGTTTCTTCCAATACAGCTTCGTAGCATGATCGGCTTCCTTTACCGAATTTTTCTTTTCTCTATGGGAAATAATACCTGCTCCAGGGAACAGTTTCCTTTTCCCTAGAACTGAATGATCCTGATTACTAGCATCCAAATTCCCATAAAATAGATCTTTATTTTTGCCATTTCTTCTCCCGACTCCAGGGCCTTGGGAAGCCTGGCACTCTTTAATATTGTTTGCGGGCTTGGCTAGTAATTTCAAAATCTTCAATGAATCAGGACATTTTCTCTATGGCTTTCCTTCCATAATAATATCTCGAGGAAAAAGAACAAGACTAAAAAAAGCCTATAAAAGACTCTTTTCCTATACTAATCCCTTTAATACCCAAGACCCTTTCATTCTTCCTGTCTTTGGCAGTGTATTTACGTCGCTATAAAACTACCCCTCAATGTTTTAATTGGGCCATATTTTGTCGAGAAATTAACTCACTTCCGTGTGGAGATGTGAATAGGTTGGGGTAACGTCTTTTAGAACAGGCAGCTTTGTTACTGCGCATCTTTTATTATGCTATCATGAGTTTAATAGGCTGAAGCATTGAAGCTTGGGTTTGCTTGTGTCAAATGTATTGTTTGATTTGCGCTCTTTCTTCCTAATATAAGTACTTTAGACTTTCATCTGGTAATGGAGTGGTCATTTTCTAATCTTAAGGCATTTCAATCAAGAAAAAGGCTTAGTTATTCTAATGTCATGTAATTCTTCATCAATGCTTTTCATTGTGTTTCTTCTTAATGAGCTTCAATGCAGTTATATATAGATTTCCCAATACATGCATCTGCAATGAATGAAACTGATGCAATTAGAAACATACGGGCTATTTCAAATGTTGGACCACAGGTTAAGATTAATAGGATACGGATGATTGTATAGATTTTAGATTTGACTCCGGATGAAGTAAGCTTAAGTGGTCTCCTCGCAGGAGAAACTACTCGTTCTTTAGGGAAGCTAGCAAATATACTCTGACAGCTTCTTATATGCGGATTGTATGCGAGTGTTGCCGCCTGACACACCCACTTACATCTTTCTCATCATCCCCTGGGGCAATGAAAGGATGCGGGTGAGAGGCCGCCATGATGGTGCTCTAGACCTCCTTGGAGGTACCCAAGATGATACTGATAGTACAGAAGCAGTTAATTCTGCCTTTCCGTGGGATAAACCATAACACTTTCTTCTCTGTCCGCCATACATCTGTAGAATATCTCTTCGTGGTTGGAATCATATATCCCGCGTTTAAACGATAATGGAAGAATGGTGTTCCGTGATGTTTGGGTTCGTGTTTTGCCACACAACGCCTTAAGCATTGGATAAAGGTAATATGTATTCATCCCGATGCCACTGTTAATGGTGTGCTAAGTATATAATGTTTATTTATTATCTCATTTTCTCAGCTGTCTCATAGGCATTAGAATGAAAGATCAAATGAAGCAAAGTGTACGCACGCGTTTTCAGTCTTGAAATATCTTCAACATCAAACAACACAAAAAGGAAAATGGCATAGCCGTGTTTGTACCTAATGATATCCTTAGAAGCACGTTGATGCTCCTTGCTTGAAGGTATGATCAAATTTATGACATGCCACTCAGTAAATCGTTTTTCTTCAGGCCCTAAGGTGAAATATTATCTCACTACGTAGAGAACATGGCCTGATTTGCTCTTTTCCGCCCTCATATATGATGAAGGAAATCCTGCAGCCCTGGAACATTTTTATATACTACTTAGTGGCATGTATGTTGACGACCATGCGCTTGAAGGTTATACCTGCCATACAATTCGACTAAACGGCCCGTGTCCACTAAACCGATTCTCATTACGATTCTCACAGAATTAAGTGGAAAAAAGTCCTGCCGGGAAATCCGCAAACTCGCATGAGAATCGGCTGAGTGGACTAGGCCCTGACATATTAACTATTTGAGTATTTTATCTCTTCATGGTTACTTCTGAAACCCTTTTCATTCATTTTCTAATTGAAACGAATATTGTATTTTCTGTCCTTTTCCTGTGTTGCATGTTCAATAAAATATGGAACATGTTTTATGCTTGAGCCGCTAAAAGTTTCTATCTTAAGAGTGTTTTCTCTGAATACGTGGTTGTTGTTACAAGTAAAAGGGTGCATATATAGGAATGCGCACAACAGACCGCCAACTCCACATTCCTTGTCCCCCAGCTCCCTTCCCTCTATAATTATGTCTTACACGACAGACAGAAGACTGGCTTGGGGCGAGTCCTCTTGGGGGTCAGTGAATATGAAATATAGATTCTCTCTATGATGAATATGAAGTATCCTTGAAATAGGCTTCAGTCGGAATATGCAAGGAAAATGATGTCCTGCATTTAATTGTGGCATGGTTGTATTCCATTAGAATGGCTTTTGTTCGAGATTTAGGTCAATTTGATACACACAGTGAATTATAAATGTTCTTCTTCAAGGTTGGACGCCCTGTTATTTCCTTCCTAGCATTCTTCTTGCGGTCCGTACTCGAGTCGCCTAATATCGTTTCAGAACGAGATACTTATCTCGTTATCATGTTTCATCCCCTTGATAACCCGATACCACTTGGATGGAAGGGCTCTTATTAAATCTGCCATTAGACTCTTACAACTCGACATGAGTTAATTGCTACATGGGAATGAGGCCGATTAGCTTAATCCACATAACTGTAACATATGTAGGGATAACTATATCCCCTCAATACTATGAGTACAGAGCTGAATAAAGATGTGGTATATCTTATGAGGCTAAACGGTTACGTATAACATTCCATAAAGCTGGTCGCCCGTTACTGGAAATACGTCGAAATATATGATTACATGCAAATGAAGTTTCCATTCTGTGATGGGGAATGTAATCTCTGGATATCATATTTCACCAACATACTCTAAAATTATCAAGACACGATGCCAGTAGTTTCGTGGCTAGCAGGTGCTAGCTCCGCATGCTGGAGTCACGTGACCAACAAGATGGAGCGTTAATTGCTGGTACGTTGACCACGTGATGTGGTGTTATCTAGGCCTGACAGAGGTCGCTACTTTTCTCTATGTCCACGTGATCGATTTCCCGAGAAATTTCCTGGTGTAATCTGGGTGCAATAAAGCTCTCTCACTGACAATTGTCAACTTGGGCCCAGAGAGATGTGGTGGCGATCTTTGTTTCCTCGTGTCCTTGTAGCTCTTGACCGAGTTTTGGCCACGATTATGTATCCGTCACCCTCTTTCCCATTGATTTTCTGTCTGCAGAATATTTCATTGGGAGTTAAGTATGTCTCAATATTTCGTGGTTGGTTAGGATGATTTCAGAATCTATTCCCCCATCCTCGCATTTATCAAGCTTAGTGGGTTTCCCCCTCGATATGGTCAGAATGAAGGATTGTTTTCACATGTATTATAAGCTCCTCGGGCTTGATTAGCTTTACAGTCCAATCTTTAATATAGTGCATTCATTGTCCGGCCAAGCACGGTTCAATTCAAAAGACTCTTTCATATGGAGAAGGTTACCGATTTCATTTATCAGCAAAATTGATATCGCGTTCAATTTATTATCATCAGTATTATTCCTGTCCAGATAAATCAGATTTTACTCGGGGAATAACCTCAACTGGCCTTGGAATTTTCATTAATACCCAAGAGACAACAGGTATCGATAATCCCTTTAAAAATGTGATTCATGTTTCTTCGCTGTCTGGACCCAAATGCCATTCCCCATTGCTTTCATCAGCTCCCTTGATGGTCTATCATACTGTGTATCGACAGCTATGAAATAGTCAGGCTGACAGGGCTCCTATATAGGGTTCCTGTGTCAATAAACCATACAGGCTAGGATTGAATTCATAAAGCTCACTTGGGGGAGTTTACCAGAAGGTAGGATGCTAGAGGGAGGTGAACCCCAACGAAGTGAACCCTGTTTGAAGTCGCATCCCATACCCGTGATTGGGTCAAGAAGAAAAGTATAATAGTGGCCTCTGTACCAATGTCGAGAGTTCAAATATGAAGCCATATCCTCAATGTTTCCAGTAGTGTTAACTACCAGCCCTTGAATGTTTGGGAGATTGAAGCGCTAAGATGGGGATGCAGACGGGATGGAGAGGAAGAGGATTATATGGAAAGGACGTTTTTAAGTTCTTCCAATAAAGACGAGCTGGTTATCATTCATAATACTTAATACCGGGAACTGCGCGCGGGAAGAGGGAAGTCTTTATCAATAGAGAATGTGGTTGACCCTAAGGTTGACATTGTATCATAGGGATCTTTTATCGCGCTTTTACCGGGTGCGGGTATCGTACATTTCGATTGAAGCAGGAAATATAAAGACTTTCCTTAGGATTAAATAATTGAATGAATGAATGATCAGCATGAACCTTGCCCAAGCATAGTTCCCCTGTGTATCCACCTAGAGCAGTTAAGACCCTCGCGTCCACTGAGCTTTACTTTGGGTCATAGTTCAATTTACTATAGTTAGAAAGTATCATTGGGTTTCCCCATGTTATCCGCCTGTGTCAGTACCCTGGTTTTATCTGCACTGCTAAGAAACCTTAAATTTGAGGCCGTCAGTGAATGGCCATCATTCTGAAAGCAAAATGGAACGTGGCTCCTCGTGGGAACTGAATAACAAGACCGTGTTTTTTCGGGATGACTCCATTTTTATGGTAAAATAAAAGGATTTGTCATCCGATAGAAAAAACAACACATTAGTGTTGGAGGTATTAAATTGAATCCCTCACAAAGATATAAAAGAATATTTCCTCTTTGAATACAGGCCACGAATACATTCATTTGAGTCGATATAGCTCTCACATGGTGACGAGGTATGCAGAGGTAGCTTTCAAAACCTGTATATCTTCCCCTCACACAAAGGCAGTCAGGCTGACTGGCTTATAAAGAAGAAAGGGCCAAGGCATAAAAGCTGACAGACCCATGCCCTCACGACAGGGGCAAAGCTCTCGGAATGGATAGGCTTACCTCGCCAATGACAGAGAGACCCTCTCCGCCTGGAGGCATTATGACTATTTGTCGCTGTCTCCCCTAGCTTGTATGTCTGTGTTCGACCTCGGTATAGATGCTAGCCTGAAGATCAGTAATCATTGTGACAAATAGGTGCCCTGAGACAAGCATAATCAGTGCATATTTATGGTGTCTCTCTCTATGTGTGTATATTATCTTGCCCTGGCGATGCGATTAACACGGCCGCTGTTAATATATTGGTCCTACACCTTTGTTTCATCAACTATGATATAAACAAGCACTTTTTTATTTGGATAAATTAGATGTGAAATGTATGTGAATTTCTCGAAGAGGGAAGGGAAATAATATCAATGGCCCCCTCATGGAAAACGTTATACTGTGAATTACGTTGATTGGGGCCTTATGATTTCGGTCTCTATATTGCCAAAGCATAATTTTGTTGGACAGTGAATGACAAGAATTGTCTGTAAATTAAGTAAGGAGATGCGTTCAGTAATGAAAATGACCTCTGGTAGGGTCACAGCATGTCAGAGGTCGAAAACATCGGGTCGACCTGAGTAGAAATCATTCTGCCCACTACTTTTAGGGTCAAGCTAGGTCTTGGCCTGGTCAGCAAGAAGCAGTTATCCTCCAAAACATCAGATATTGAATAGTGTCGCTAATAAGTGGTATCCAGCACAAAGCTCCGGTGTTTTATGTTGATAATCTGAATGTCTGCTGCCATATAACTTATGAAATCATTTATCGATGGTTATTACCTATTATGTTTGTCTGAAGTCATCTAGCTTTATTATTTCTTCTAGGATCATAGTGTGGTGTGCGAGGAATATTTCGCGTACATGTAAAATTTGTGATCTAAATAAAGGGAATAATAATATTATAATATAAGATTACCGGTAAGTAAGAGTCTCAGGGAAGAGGGGGTCGGGGGAGGTTGTCTGGCTTGGAATAAAGTGGCTAAGGCCATGTTGGTTGGAAGTCCTATAAGTGTCTCGGGGCTTTGGCATGTGCAGAGACATATCTAACAGTGATTGCTAGGCCTACTTATGTGTAGAAGGTAGGGCAAAGCAGAGTAGAACTAACAAACATCTCTGCCTTCATCTTCATCATTATGTAGATATTATTTTCGTCTCGTTCTCTGGAAGCAAAAATATAAACATGTTTTTCATTTACTTAGTCATGGGGATGAAAATGATAAACATGTTTTTCAGGCTTAGTTACTGGCACCCATAGGAAGATCTGGCACGCCAGAATTGGATCACCAAAAATTGTTTTGTAAGAGAAAAGACAATAAAGAATGTTTGAATTTGAATTTGAATTTTCTTAGTCAAGGGTATGAAAATGTCGAATTGTCAGGGTAAATTGTGTAGGTCTATAAATACATTGTATCAATATTGAATTGAAATAATATCTATATAAAATTGAAATAAGAAACGTGTATATATGTTAAAAAAGATGTATATCTATTACTATAAACTCTTCGTATTATCGTGTTATGGAGCTTCAGGTAGTTGTATAAATCTCATTATTTTTCTAATGTTGGATATTGAGGCTCATTTGCTACTTTTACATGTATTTATGATTAATTTATTTTCTTTGTTATTACAGGTACCCAGGATGTTGACCTGGATGCCATATTGGGAGAATTATGTGAATTAGAGACTCAGTTGAGCACCCAACAGTCTGAGATTAACACCTCACTCCAGCAGTCAAACACTCCTACTTCAACGTGCAGCAGTAATACTACTAACAGTCACAGTCACAGTCACAGCCACACCCCACATAGGCCTCCACATTCCACCTGTCCATCTCAACCCCCACCTGTGCCCCCTCATAAGGGCCAGTCCTCCAAAGCCTCAGACTCCCAACCCCAGTCACAGAGGGACTCCGGCTTTGAGAACATAGACTCCCAGTTCCAGAGTGCCTTGACAGAACTGAGTGGACTCGGTGAATCTTTGGATTACGGAGCCAGTGGAAATGACTCTGCTCTACCGCGTAAAGGTAAAATGATGCTCCACGGAGGGGTAGGTGGTGTCGGTCACCCCCACAGTGGAGACTTCGGTGATAGTGGTAATCATGACTATGACTACCCACCCTCTGAAAGGGAGGATGTTTCAGACCCCTCACAGGACACCGACTCGGCATACTCAGATACTATATCTCTTCCATCCTCTGGATCACATATATCGGTCACAACGACGTCCAGTGGGTCATCTGGATCCTCCGGTGTGTCCTCTGGAATATCCCCCACAGCCCCGGTAAGTCATTTATATATTAGAATACTAGATATACACTGGTGACAGATATCAGGATTAAGTTGATACGGTTATGTATTTTATGGCTAAAATTGATACGGTTATGTTTTTTATGGCTAAAATTGCGCAAAGGAAACTAACTACATATGTATAAGTTATATCACAACATTCTTTACGTTAAGTTCTGTTGTGTCCTATGATAAGAACTTTTGATAAACATTTGAATTATTGGGCATCATTACAATTTAATATCATCAATGGTTGACATATCTCTCTGTATTCATGACATCCTCAATATTCAGGCTCAGGATCTGATAAACCTGATACCCCTATTCGTATTACGTGTCACAATAATTTGAGGGTCAGTTGCAATAAGCAATGACTTTTCATTGAAGCGAGGCCCTTCCCCCAACTTTCCAAACTCCACTACTAACAGCCCATGTGACCCCACCACGCACCACAATACCAACCTTCCAAACCCCTCACTTCACACTTCGCCACCAAGCTCTACGATTCTTAATTTACCCACCTACCCACCCACACCTTTTTCTCATCATTTCATTCCTACTTACTAATTAATTATAAAAAATACTCATTTTAATCGTCTCTCATAAATTCATCAGACAAAAACCAATTAGAAATAAATTTTGATTTCCCAAGACTGTCTTCAACTTCATTCCTTATCAATAACTGCTTCTTTGCTTCAATGAGTGTATAAACATATTTTAAATTCTTTAGTGATATTTTGCTTTATTCAATTGATCAGCCAAGATATGTTGTTTAAGCCGGCACTGTCCAGAGAGATGTTTATCTGTCACCAGATTCAAAGTGTTATAAGTTTGAAGGATGTATTTTTTTGCATGAAGATGATCATGATTTAAAATGGCTTTTTCGAATTCGGAATGTAGTGCTTCGAATATAAATTCAGTTATGTGAAGAATGCAGGACTTTTTACCAATGCATAATACTTTGTGTTCCTTGAGGGGTACAAACTTGAATGTGGAATTTCCGTAGTGACGAAGGACGGATTATGTTCACCCCTTTCTGAGCTAAATAATCACCAAATGATGGTCTTAAGCAAAGGATTGGAGCTGACATGAAAATTTAATTTAGATGCTTTTAGGTAATACTCCTCGAGGCTTTTACCTCGCACAAAGAAAGGCAATGTTTTCCTTTATGTCTCCTTATATTGTGTTGAATCTGTCAAGTCATTTTATACTGAAGAAAATCAAATTCAAGGACTCCTTCTTGAAAGCCCATTGTAGCTATCCAAATGAAAAAATACATTCCCCATAGCAATTTATTCATAGGGAGGCTTTTGCCTCTCCCCTTTTGGATTACGTCACTTCCTGGAAGCGGGAACGGTTACTAGGGAGTGTGATAGGAGTGTTGGGACATGATGACAAGGCCCTCCCCTCTTCGACGCTGCCCTGTATCTATGGCAACCAGGCAGACTGATTCAGTGATGCTTCCCTCTCCCGCATAATCCCCAAGCTATCCCTCAAGCCCTTTAGTTACTTCTTTTTTCGCCTTAGCTGGTATATGTCGCTAGTCCACATTGCTTTGATATTGCTTCAGATATTTCGGTGGGGGTTTAGCTATAGGTGGGTTTGCTTCCAGGTAATGGATGGACTAGCCATGTCGAGCTAAGGCATTTACTCAGGACCTGTCACCCTGCTCTTCCTGGCAAGTTCTATTTGCCGTCAAGCCTGCCGAGGGAAAAAGCCGAAGATTGCAGTTCGGAAATGGGTTAGCATTAGTACCTGACGACAAAAGCGAGCCAAATCCCTCTGTGTTATCACTATCGGAATTATTTAGATTTATGGAAAGAATTCACTCATTTTGTTGATTGGAAACGCTGTGAATATAGATTCGTATTGCTCATACACCAGGAACGCCGTCTAGCATATAACCTATCTCTATTGAAGTTATCTTCATATTGTCTTAATCTGCGGCCAGGCCTCTCTGTGCATAGCAATCGATCTGTAAAACACTCAAAGGGTCTTTGTTGTTTCTGATGTGAATGATTCAAAGTCTCATTCGCTTTATACTTTGTAATTGACTTAAGCAGGCCAAAAGCACGACTGACAAAATAGTCCCTGAGGTGAATGGGGGATAGGACAAGCCCATTTCCCGATAGAATACCCTTTAGCCGTTCCCATGTAAAACTGCTAACCTCTGAAGCATTGCACGCCCAGCAACCTTTGCTCGGGTAAGCAGTCAGGGCGTATACTACGTGCTATGACTGAAATACGTGAGAGTAATAACACTATTTAAATTCCTTAGTTGACGTCAATGGTAGCATCTCGAGTCACCAATATTGGTTTCCAGGGGCCGAGCTACCTGATACCAAGAGAAAAGAATCCTTTGCCTTTGGGTCCTTATCCTTGGAGGGAAATAAATATTACATTATTCTCATTCTTGTGCAGCTCAATCCTTAAAACATGGCTTTATTAATCAGGTCTTGAGTGAGGGAAGATTACTCTATATTCCAAAGATAGGTGATCATACCAAGTTTAATCATATGCTTCAGGGTAATGACTAGCTTATTAATGTCTGGCCCTCGGCATATTATATTCCATCCTGATGAAAATGTCAAACCGTTGAACAGGGTATCTAGTGAAGAGAATCTCCTGACGGAACATCAAACTGTTGAATTCCCAGAAGGTCGTTTTGCATGCTTAAATATAATAAAGCGGTACACTAAGTTAGGCAGATAGCACCGAGATTCACAGCCAAGTGGATTAGTGGGGTGATTTTTATCCTTTTGATTTAGTCCCAGGGCTTGATTTCATATTTCAGTTTTGATCGCTTCCCTGGTATTGGTTATGTGTTCGGCTAACCATTAATATTCTCCCACGTGGGAAGAAATTGAAGTTAGGCGCATAATGTCATAGTTGCGAAGAGAATCGGTGAGGCGTCCTCTCCCTATCACGTTTTGGACACATATGTAACACCTAGATAGATAGATAGATAGATAGATAGATAGATATTTTTTATTGCAAGTCCCATAAATTGAGTCATTTAAAAATTGCCGGCTTAATTTGCGCGGGATGCTACCATTTGCTGCAGTGATTTAGTAGAATTAAAAATCTTAAAAAGATGTATCCCCACAGCCAATATTAGAAGCCACGTTTCTCACGCGTAGATCTTTTCCCGAATCCCAGATCTGCTGGAATGGGATAGGGTACCTTCATTAGAGCCTCCCGTGTCCGTCTCACCCGTCTGCTACCAGGATATCCATCCTAAACCCAATATAATAAGCGACATCCTCGTAATGATTCCTTAAATGTCGTCCCTTTCATTTACGGTTCAATGCTAAATTTACATAATCCTCTTAGCTGAAAGACTTTTGTCAAAAGTGAGGAATGTGTAGTCCAGTAAATAGAAAAAGATTATCAGCTCCTTTTGAAATAATTTGTTTTCATTTTGGGTATTATAGGCACCAGATCTGTCTTTATATTTGTGTACAGATACCTACTATACAACCATTTCCCGATGATGAATGTTATTTTGCCTGTTCCAAACATGCCTGAGCCTACTTTACGGACTGGAGAGCTATAGTTGTATAAGTATACTTGGACATATCCATAGAATACATGTTGAGCTGTATAACATTGGGGTAGGGGTGGGGGCTTGGGGGACTGTAAAAAGGTAAAAAAAAAAAACACGTCGTCACTGCCCTGTGTTTCTATAAGACTTCCTAGCCAGGTTATTCCTTTGTTGACGATTCATATTAGGGAACAGGTGAGTTGATTTACCTATAGGTCTGGGCCTTGTCTTGAAAAGATGGCATTCAGCCAAAGCAAGTCTTCGATTTCTTGCCTGTCAAAGGGGGATACAGAATTGTTACATGTCAACAGTTCTCTTGTGTGGATCCCCAACCCCACACCATCACTGCTTTTAAATGACTCAAAAATAAGAGGAGGGACGCTCCTATACATATAAGCTTGTCATAGCTCCATATTCACCCGATTAAAATCCAGCCATCTTTAATGGTCATTATAGTCACGGTCATTAGTCACTCTGTGCTTGGGCCTATAGCAACGTTGGGCCTAGGTTGTCTCCCACATCCAGACAACGATCCTAATTGAGGAGGGAAGGAAGTATCCTGACAAGTCTAAAAATGGATATGTCCTCACCGCTCGTTATCCACAGTCGCATTCTCACAGTATCTCAGACCGCCATAGTATATATTTAGATATACCTTTTGAAGGAAGGATACTAGACTGGACATAAACTCACATAACAATATACATGTAGCTCATCTTTAGATATATGTTCCACTGAGGACTTGTGCATTCATGTGCCTTGAATTATGGTTTGGATATATGGACACCGCACACCGAAACCCTATATACTTTCCTTAATATAATTCTCACCATATAGTGGTTCTTCATACTCTAAAAATGAACCGTTTTGATTGGGAGATAGCTATGTCTGGGGAATTGTAAGTGGCAGTTAAATATCGATACATCGCTATTATCATTAACTGCCGAATTTTACATGATAAAACAAGTTTTCAACAGAAATCAATGAATTGACTCCGTGCCAGTTCAATTATTAGTTTCCTTGATTGCTATTTCTGTGTGCGGCCTTGCACATGCATTGGCTATCGTTTACCACCTGTGGCCCCAGCTTCCACTTCAACTAGTAGTGAGTGATTCGTTATTTGCTCTTTATGGTAATACTGTGATACCTTGTGTCATAATATATTAATGTACCTAATACATGGTCATACCTGATTATGGCGACAGCAATTAGTTCAATGGTGTCCAGCGTTCGTTTTTGGCGGCGGTGCGACATGTGACTATCATGTGAGCATGTGACTAATCATGGGAGCCTGTTGTCACTGGGCCTTCCCGCTCCTGTCGTCTATAACCAAATATATGAACCAATATACCTAAAAGGAAGTCCCCATTACTGTCCGGATATCGTTCGGCGGTACTACGTTACGACTGATGTCCCAACCCAAATCTGTTAAGACCAGGTTTGGCAGACATCCCACTTCCGTATTGGTAATATTTGTTTATCTATGTTCATCCTAAAAGTAGTCTTCAGTATGAATACGTAACCTAGTGTTATTTTACAGATCTCCATTCATTTCAAGTTTTCAAAAGTAGGCCTAACTATTAATGAAGATTTAGACGTACGTGAACATTGAAAAGGGTATAGGGTACTTTAGGGTTTAAATAGCCTAGTCTAGTCTAAGTATATGCTAGTCTACAATCGTTTCTTCAGCCCTGCACCGTCTGGAATCATAGACTGCTGAGTCAGTACTTTCGAAATTACTAAAGCAAGTCTGACTTCGAGAGATGAAAAATCAAACAGCAGAGTTTCAGCCTAACTTGTGATTCTCGTCGTTATCATAGACGCATTGGGACCTTGGGGTTTTAGTCTTTCAATGGAGCTTTCTTAGGTTCCTTTAAATCTATTTATGATCTCTGCTTTAAATGACTTTTCCTTCTGTAGGACTGCTTCAATGAGGACATCCCAGTGCTGCACTGCTTTGATTTGCATCTCAAAAGGATTTCATCTATTTTCTCGTTTCTATAAAGCACATTCGTTCTGAAAATACTGGACACTGCCAGGACTAATCCAAATGCATTTTATAAACGACCTAGTCTTGATCTTGAAATTGCCTTTTCCAAGCTATTTTGAGGACGGAAGATTAAGGCTTTCGGGGGTGCCTCGACCAGATGGTACACAATAAATACTGCCTGGTCTAGTGAATGATCTTGGTGAAACTGTTACAAGTTGAGACTAATGGTTCTTGGTAGTGTGAAGATCATTGATGAAGGGATTCTCGGGCACCAAGGCTCTTCTATTGCCCTCCATCCTCTAGTAATCACAAACCATTACCCCAATCAGACCATCGCCCGCACTCGCTTGATTACTTTATCCACTTGTCTAGCCAGTCTAATTCAACGTTTCTCTATAATCGATACCAACTACTGAAAGGAGATCCTGCCTGTGGACGAGAGATACCCTGGAATGGAAAGCAAAATCATTAGGGATACCCAATCCGGATGCAGAATTGGGCAGAAGACAATATGCTTGATCTGTCGGTGACACTGAATGCCCCCAGTACGCACCAAAATGCATTTCAATTTCTATTTCGGGTGCTGCTAAGTATATTATATGATGCGTTTATCGATCCGTCCCCATAGATTAAACGACTTTCAACGGCGAGATCTGTATTTTAGGATCGCTTCCCACTTGCCCTAGGAACGAGTTTATGTTATATAGATGTAGGATGATATGTCGCTTGATTCAAAGTCCTATTATAGCGATGGAAGATATGTCTTCCGCTTCCTCGTTTGATTTATGCAAGCACAGACTCAATTATAAGCCACGTTTTTTGTCAACAATAAATGAACATCCCCGAGTTCTGGATTAGAGTCCGTCTGGTTGAGAATTAGTGGAGTAGGTACAAGCACATAATTCACTGCTGGGTAGAAACATTGGCGCTTTATAGGAAAACAACGTATATATTCATCCTACTACATGTTTCCACAGATCTATGGTGTGGTCACTTCGACGTTAGTAGTCAAATAGGGTTGTCCTTTAAAACACAAGCAATTTGTCAATGGAATTATTTAACCTAACTACCTGTATGTACAGGACACGAAACTGAATACAATCACCGACAGAGTAATTCAGAACCCAGTTATGATATCTAAGTACATTTTTGTTACCATGCCAAAATTAATGGTCTTAGATATTGGTTGTCCATATTGGGAATTGACACCCATTGCATAAAACTGCATTGCGTGGCCACAAACCTGTCATTATATCTCCACAAGAGTCACACCCGCTCAACATAAAAAAGAAAGAACAATCTGACCTATTTAGACATGTAGCTTTCACGAAACAATCTTTTCAAAGTTGTGGGCGGGAGGATCAATATAAAAATTCAATATTTTTGTCACCAAAGCGCGCGTTTCCGTATTATCAGCTAAATAATTGCTCTCCTAAACCTGATCCCCTCTGGTGTTCACACCTTAATGTCTATCTTCTATACACTGAATCCTAATCGATTTAGTTGACAATAAATTGATACCACGGCCCAGCCCCAGTTAAAATCGAACGCGCTTAAAAATAGGGGAGGTATAGAGGCAAAAATGGCGCATAAATATGCTGTGGTCTCCGGAGTGTTCCGTGTGAAATAAATCTAATGTATTTGCCGTAATCGATGGGTAGTATGGGAGCAGGGAACAGACGCGAGGGATGGCAATAACTGCATGGGGACGGCGGAAAATATCTGCAATGTCCGCAATGTAGCCTCTTGGTCCACTCTACCTGACAATTTCATTAGACTTGGGGGACCACCATTCCCACGCACTCTGACCTGTAATGTTTGGTGCTTCTGGGGAGGGTTCATGCAGTTGTATCAGGCGCGAAAACAAATTTGTGGAAACAAGGAAATGTCTTCCGGTATGATTGGCATTTTTGTTATATAAATATCGGTCCCTCCTACCATGTTGGGTATTCTGACGCCCTGGCGGGTCAAGCCGGTGGACTTGGTTGCATGTTCTCAACTACTATACGTGTCCTCCTTCCCCGACTCTAATACCAGTTTTCGTATACTACTTACAGTATGGACTTTCTTAGTCTATATCATATATATAGCAGGTTCTAGACAGAAGCTCTGTTGCCTCTCGAGACGCGTAAACAATATAATTAGCAATAATCGGAGTGCCATACTTCATTTGCTAAAACACTCTTTATTACTAATTTCAATTTGGGACATCAATCCCAGTTGTAGTTGTGACTGGCTGAAATATATTATATGAAATTTAGGAGGGTCGCATTTATTTTCGTTATCGCCCTGAATTCGAAATATTTATAATTTAGATGCCTTTGTTTTTTTCATAATCTAGCTTTAACACGTACAGTTCCATTCCAGGTACAACTTGTTTATACATATTAATAAACCCCACTAATGTAATACCGTTTAGATTCATGGTACGACGAAAAACGGTTCCTATGAACGAGACTACTTTTTCCAACCTGAATGAAACACTGTTTTAAAAAATGCCTTTCCTAAATGCTCACCGTTGAACCTATTGAACGTTTATTTCGCAAAGAGGCTTCCATTTTTCCGGTAAATATTTTGATATTTGATTATGGAACCAGTTTCTATGGGGGAATTAGGTTAAATGCTAAGAGGGATATTTCCCGTGGGAATTGTGACATGCTGCTCCGCCATTGTACAGAAGCGAAGAAGAAGTATGTTTTCCATACATGTACATAATCATCTTTCGATGATTGAAACATGCTTCAGGAAGTAATATGTATAGTGTTGGTGTTTTTATCATAAATGTATTTGACTTAATATGTCCATTCCTCTATCAGCCTACGCCCATTGACATGCTGAATACTTTGGACATATGTGCATGTTTATAAATACCATTACTATGCTATTTGATTGGATCTTGTTTGGAACGCCCCGCCCACTTAATGAAGCCACGCCTTGTCCATGGCCTTAGCCCAGCCAGAAAACCGAATCCAGGGCAGCGTTTAGGAATTTTTCCACATGGCTTCCCCCTAATAGAAGGCCCACACCGGTAAATATAGCACCAGGAGGCACTGGGCTCGCTATCAAGTCACAGATAACATCCGCAAAATGTGCGATAATCATCCCCAATTGGGCGGAGGTTAGGCGAGTCGGCGGGACCGGGGAGGTATTAAAATATAGCTGAGGTTTGGGATATTGGTGAGGCATAAAGAGAGGACAGTGTCTGTATGTTCCTGGCTAAGCTGGCTTTTTATCACTCGCTCAGACGCATAGATTTATTGCCAGTTACAATGGTCCTGTAGGATTTTTGTGGTGGATGGGCTAAAGGAAGACGCTCTCATGCTGACCCTGACGGGCAAGGCTTTGGCTCAGCCCTGGCTTCTGAATGATCGGGATAAAGGATAGTTGGAATGTATCAACTGGGCGAATAATGATATATTAAATGCCCAACCTGTTTTATGTCCGTTCGCCCCGGTCCCTGTCAGTAAATCAATGGAGCAGAATAGTATATCTCGTTTCCTCCTGTCTCCAGTCTCTTTTCTAACTTAGTGACTCTATTTTTCTTTACATTCTGTATCATAATAGGGTTTCCATTTTACTGATACTGCAAGAATAATTCTGTATGCTAAAAGAGATTAAACGAAGCTCTGAGTTTTTCGAGCCTATGTACCTTAATGTGCTGGCTGCTATTGCAAACACTATTAATTCCCCTGTTCATAGAATATATTGCCACGAAAACAAACTTCTGCTCTATAGAACAGATTAATGATGGGCAGGGCAAAGCGGGGTTTGTTTGTGGAGCAGCAAGGAAGAGGTCCTCTCCTTAGACAACCAAATATCCCGTGATAACACTCACCCCCTCCAAAATACTCAAATAATCGTTAATTAGTACACTGGAAGGCCTACTTGATAATATTGATGTTCCTTGATGTAAAAACCAACCAAGATTGATATTGGTTGTTCGATCCTTCAGCCATGATAAGATGCTCTTAGAATAATACTGCATTCAAGCCTAGACCTCATTTTAGTTTTTTTGTCTGACGCTCTCACAATAAATAACTGTAGCCATTGGGTTTGACTAAAAACCACTCAGTCCCTGTTCAGAAAAGATGGTTGTTATGTACCAAGCCACCGATTTACAGAGATCCTAGATACAACATGGCAGCATTGAGAAGACGTGGTACGGATTGGGTAAATTGGTGCTTGCTCATGTCAGAGAAATCAGGGTTAGTTTACCATGAGCTTTAGGATAGATTTATGAGCTGTTGTTCTTCCTGACACACGACAACTCTTGCATCAATGCGCAGGCTTTTACGTGCTGCCTGGAAGCCTTAGTCAGGGTCTTTTGTGTCGTGATAGTTTGTACGGTTAAATACACCCAGCTACACATACCTAGGAAGACAAATGCATAGAATACTATTTAATGGATCAGGCCACCTGAAGCTGTACACTTAAGTATGTAACAAAGAATGCACAATATTGGAAAGAAATATATGAATGGGTTATGCATATATGTTTTATATGGTACGATATGAAAGTCTATTCAAGTGATTTATGACCCACAATTGTTTTTCCATATTCTTTGCTGTAATTTAGAGTTTCCAAATTCCGCTTGTAAGGTGTTTGGTTTTGGAGGATTGACATATATGAGAGAAAGACTGAGCCAAACATGTGTGTACGCATTTCATGGTTGATTAGTATGTTCATCGCATATTATATAATGTTTTAATATGAAGTAAGCATGTACGTAGATCACTAAAAATGTAACATTCAGAAGATACAGGAGCTACTTTGTGTTTCTTATCTTTCCCTTTATTGATTCTCATGCGAGGCTACTAACTCCCGCTCGCTATCCTAGAATTCCACTAGTCTCCCCACAGCCTTTGCTGTTACTGAGGAGGAATCGATTTTTATTGATATTCGACAAATTACATGAAGATAAAAATGTAATTATGTCCTCACAAGTCGGAGACATTGAATAGGTCCGACAGCATCCCTAAAGGACTGGTCTTGAAGGAAGGAGAGGGAGTTGTAGCCCATTAAATATTGGTGTTTTGGATTCTTTCAAAATAGGTTACCATTCTTATTATTGAACATTTTGCTCTGTCATCCATCATTGCCGTATTTTAGCTTCTATATTGGCATCATATATAACCAAATGTTGCCCAGTGGATGGCAAATTATCAAGTCATTAAGGCCCTGTTAATTGTGTTGGGAAAATTCTATGTTGTCCGTATAAAAGATTCTCCTGTTTGGAATCAAGTCTTCCACCCGTGATGCGTCTTCGATAACTGAATTGAAATCTCCAATTATTTCAGGTACGTCAGAGCAGATCGTTCTTGACGTGAAGTTTACTTCCCCATTCAACTGAGTGAACCATTACATTTGAGGCAATAGTTTGACTCTCTGGAGGACTCGCGTTTCTTTGTGCTTCATGGCCGCCAATATTATTGTTATTGACTGCGCTGTAGATATGAATTATTCTTCGATTGATAGGTTTGTGGAATGAATATTGATTTTCATTTCCCATCTAAGGATATTTACCAAATAAGCCAAGTCAAACAATCTTTTACATCGAAATGACTGCGCATTGTGATCTGCATTATAAGTACATGTACTTTAGACTGTGGAAATCCAGTAGTCTGTGGTTGAGGGGATCGACCATTAAAGAATGCATCAAGTAATACAAGTTCTATTGTACTACATGTCTGAAAACATTTATAGATGTTCAATGCTGATGTGCTTGCACTTATGCATATAACGACACCCATGTGGCTGACGTTGCTTATTCTAGGAAGATATCCCCATAGATTTCCCGACTTACTTGATTGTGAATGAGTGTGGGTGTAAAAGAGAACTCGTTGGCTTTGTCCAACTAGGTCTATACAACATTAAAGTACCTCGTATTGTTTCCCACTTCAGTTCAGTGCCCTAAACGTTGCACCAACAAGTATTTTGGTCCACATGTCTCAGATACCAATTTGCCACATGTGATGTTACTCCCACCACAACAGGTTTTCATGATACTCAGGCTTATGTTTGCCATGAAAGCTATAAAATGTGTCTAACTTCATCGAGAAAGATGTGCTCAACTTGTCTCTGGGCTCGTTCAACTCGAGAAATGGCTTTCGGACATTCCCATTGTAGCTTATGGGTGCTGCCATTAGTGTCTTTTATTAGCCATTTACACCACTTCACAATCACCTGCAGGCAAATGCTTACATTAGGCCTTCCTACATTACTCGATCCGGAGCCAAAGCAAACATCCAATTCCTACGGAAAATTGATCTCTCTAAAAAAAACTTTTTGACGGCTGGTTCGGAAATTTACCAGGCCTCTTGTCAATATGCCGAGCTTCTATGTATTCCTGTTATGTATCCTGACATTGACATTTTTAAAGCCAATATCTCTTGATATAGGAAATGACAGTGACAGACTATCTTTTCCCACCGGTGGCTGCCATTTCTATACCATTTTTGTCTCAGTTGGAAGCATGGTACAAATGGAAGTAAGGAAGTCAATGTTACCTATACAACATCTTCTTTTCTATTTATAAATGCAAGTGCAATGAATATAAGGAAAGAGAAAATACAGCCTCCTCGCATTATTCATAGTTCTTTCTGACCCCACCCCCTCCTTCATAACGGATTTTCCCACTATATATATCTCGTTTGTTGAACATCTATTTATGCATGTTATGGTTCTTCATGATCAATTTGTGTGTCCAGTACTCCATGACCTGCCTACATTAACTGGGATTGACCCCTCCTTGCCCCTATAACCCACTGCTGATGAGTACCCTGCCCTGCCACCCTCCCACCCATCGTGGTGAGTGGGTTAGTCCATGGATTGGTCAGCGGAGTTGATGATCGTGCCCAAGCCACCAGTGGACCTGTTAAGCCACTCTTTCCCCTTTAACACATGCCTTACTAAGTGTTGTTTTGGGGGAGTAGGTTTGGTTGATTCCCTCCATAAAGGATTTTCTAAAACCATGTCTTGATCACTCTGTGCCAATCATCAATCAGTTGATTCAGCAGGGAGAAGTTGAGATTAATATTTTAGATGCCTAGAAATTGTTTGAATATTCTCCCAACATTTGAATTGGTGGCAACCATAAATGCGCAGCCAAATATGATGGTGGGAAATATTAAGCCATCAGCTCGCTTCCTCTTATAACATTTGCCTGGACAGCTGGTCATCGTGATAACAACATATTGATTCTTCTGCATTAGGATGCCCCTCATCTGGGTGTCAACATCTTGACACCCTTCAATTCTAAAGTATGAACGGCAGTGCTTTTCACTAGTCCGATATTTCATCTAATTGGTAGATTTCCAAGACAGTATAAGTATTCTCGAATCTACGATATGTGTATACATATGTCTTCGATCTATTTCAGTCATAAAATTGGTTTACCTCTTTGCCAGTTGCTATCGTATCTTATTATAAAATTTGGTTTTCATACCTAAGGATCGGAAGAGCAATGCCTTCATGTCAATCGGTTATACATATAAGATTGCAATAAAAGAGGCAGAACAGATCAAAGATAGTAAAAGAGTACCCTTCACTATCATGTAACATTGTGTATAAAACGTCTCTCAAGTCCACCATTCAAAAACAAAATCCACGTGAAAGGGGTCAGTTGATTGAGACTGTTTTTGAGAGATTCAGCTTTTATTTTGGCCTCTCAATTCCCCATTTCCAGGCCGAGTCATCTCGTCTAATGGTCACATGACGAGTTTATGGTCACATGAACAAACAGTAGGATCGAGCTAAGGCGGGGTATAAAATAATCAATGTGCTACTTGATGAGGTCACCGGGTGCAGTGAGTAGTGACCTAGCCTGTAGAGGTCACTGCCATGCAATACCCATTATTATCAGGTGTTTCTCTGGAACACATGCATTGTGAAATTGTTGAGTGCATTGTTCCTCTCTCCACATACGGGGTATTATACCATATGATATAGAATAGTTCCCATATTTTTCTAGATTAGTTCTACTTTCCCCAAATAATGTTGTCTCCTTTCTTGATGCTTCTATGTATGCTAGATTTTGTTGTTACTTCCAACTATTTCTACCATGGATCAAAAATTAAATAATCATTTTCTTCTCCTTTGTAGGGTGACCATGCTGCCCGGATGAAGGCAGAAAAGGTCAAACTAGCGCTGGATAAAATCAAAGAAGCCAACATCAAAAAGGTGATTAACTTTCTTAAGATTAAAAGCTACGGTTCTCTTTGTAGTTTTTCAGGAACAAAAAGCTTTCTTAAAAACTGCCACTTTCTAAGGTTTAGATATATATGTTTACGGAGCAAAGTTTTAAAGTGGACTTTATTTTTTCTGGCCGACCGCTTGATTTTTTTATCGTTGCATTTGCTATTTTTCTAGAATGCTGTTCACGATTGGCGTTATTAGTTTAGTGGTTTTTTTATATAGAAAATATCATAGTAAATCGGCAGAATGTTATGCTTCTTAATAATATAGCACATTGTAGAGCAAAAACAAGCTTGAATTATCATTAAAATAGAGAGCGTCAACCTAGGTTGTCTCAGTCTGTGAGACTATTATACTTTGCTTCTTATGATAAAGTACCGATGAATATGATGAAAGCATAATTTTTACTCTCCTCTACACGCTTCTTGTAAACATATTTTATTCCAATTTCACACCGCAAAGACTGAATTATTTGCATAGGTTCTCTTCTTGTATACAAACTATCATTACTCTCTTGATGTTTGATTAATTATGCAGCGTTTCAAGGGGATGGGAGGGGCTTGAACTGGTTTTTTTCTCTCATATTATTCCAAATGTCATTAAAGAAGAAGCAGTCGCGCACTCTGTTAAAGACCTATCACGCCTATCGAGAAATCTTTGTGCACTTTTTATTTGAGTTTTCTCTATATCTTTTCCTCCCCGTGCCTATATGTACAGAGTGTTCGCCTGATGTTACCGCGAATCATCAAACCAGGAAATAATATGGTAAAGGCTCCTTTTTGAGGTTTTTTTTATTTTTATTTCATTTCATTTTTCACCCCCTGCGAGCGTTTGCTTTGGTTTTCCGTTTGATTTTCAAATACACATTAAATGGCCAAAGAAGTTTTCTTTGATTGCATCACGTTGTTAAGTTCTATTCATAATCAAATACGTTTGATTATATCATTGCCATTGGTTTCAGTTCCACATTCCCAAAGAGTTTATTAATTTCTTATAGGACTACTTTTAATTATAAATATAGCATGCACTGATTGTCCAGTCACACAATCATGCCCCTACAAATGTGAAGCCATATATCCTTAAATATTTTCCCCTTCCTCATTGTAGGAATCATCTATTTTTTAAATAATAATGATTGCTCCATTATTAATCGTTTGGCTTATTTTAACGCTCTACAACATTAATCGATGTGTAAACCGAATATGATTAATACTGTATTTAACAGAACATGGCATTTAGTGTGTATAGGTATACTTGATCGGGCTCTGAAGGGATGCTCTAAAGCGGACGGCTCAAATAGAACTGTAATCGTAGCATACTGTACAATAAATACATATACTAAATGCATCGACTAATACAAACACTGTGACAATGGTGGCAGAATATGCTTTCGGAGAAATCAGTAGTCTCACATAGGTCAAACTATTAACAAATTCATGCATTTAATGAGGACAGACTCTCTATCTCTGGTACATGGGGGAAAAAGCAAGCAAATTTGGTTTCCAAAGGTCATGTTAATATAAGATTACACATCTTTTGTAGATTACGAGAGGGTTGCCTGGGCTCTCTTTCTATCCTAGACTTGATCGATACTAGATTAGTAGTTACCTTAGTTTTGCCCTTTTCTTGGTATCTCTGACTTATTCATGTATTTCTCTGCTGTGTCTGTCTTCTTTCTCCCCCTCTTTCTCTCGTCTTTATTCCTGCAAACTGTACATTCGCCATTACCTCTCCCCCAACATCCATCCAACCATGTGTGCACGTATGTACACAAAACTTTTGACGTCACGTATACATATCACTGGATGAACAGAATGAGGAGGTGATAAAATACACAACATACACGTGGTTGTGGAGGGTAAAAACAAAAGTACATTATCTCACGAAATATTGCTATAATAATAGTAATAATAATATATCAGCTACTACTATATTACTAACCCCCACGTGTTCTAACTCACCATTATTACACGTAGTAGCGACGACATGTAGATTATGATCCATCATACTCATGCTAGGCGATCTTATCTAGGTGTAAAACTGATGAGGCTTTGATATCTATCACGCCGTATCCTTTAGATTGAACACCGCATTGATTTGGTTGCGAACGAAATAACATTGGGATCCTCGAGAGATCCATCATATTATTCTTTTGTGGTTTGACTACTAAACAAACGGGGGTCTTTTGCTGCTGCCTTGCACGGGTGCTTTTGTTTTTATCTGTAGCGCCCCCTGCAGAATAGCTGACGAATCTGAATGAGTTTATTGGTTTCCTTGGAAACTCTTCATTGCTGCATCTTTCCACTGGCAGTTCTTATATATTTATATATATTATATATATTATCCTTGGTTATATCCCGTAGGTTTTTCTATAAATATATGGCGTGCATTTTTTATATTTGTAGAATTTCTTTACTACAGAGACTCCCCTTTCAGTTATAAATAAGTATTTGCATTGTCAATATTTGACTGTATAGTTATAATGCCATTTTACCAGAATATGATTGTTCGCAATAGGCAGTACTGCGCATCTTTCTCACTTAAGCTTTAAAATCTTTCTTCAATGAAATCGTACCTTACATATAAGTCATCTCTGGGCGCTCTTATTATGCGATATGCCATGAAATTCTCTGCCTATTCTCTGCCTTGTTAAAATAACATTGCAAATTATTGATTTTGTGATTTGCTTCTTATGGTTTCAGTTGTTTGTACGGTGCTATTCACTGGATGGTTCGAGTAAGTCAATCCTTGTGGACGAGAATATGACGGTGGCCCAAGTGTGCGACATTCTAGTTGTTAAAAATCACTCCACACCCAGTGTACACTGGGGAGTGGTAGAACAACTACCAGATCTCTATATGGGTACGTTACTGTATTAATACACTATATTAATCAAATTTAAAGCTGTTCAATATATTCTGTGTAAGGAACATGAACCCGTTTAATGTATGGAATTGTATTGGGGCATCAGAAGTAGAAGCAGCATTAAGTATACATACATAACCAATTAATAACCAACGAAATTATTAACGTAACCTACCTAGGTTCAGACTTTCAAGTTCTATTTTTCCATGCAATTTGATTTTTCAAAATTATTAAATCGCTCAAAGAATGCTGATAGAGCATATCGTGCTTAACCAACAAGAATATTAAATTTTAAATGGCATGAAGTGAATGTAAAACCTAGGCTATATATATATATATATATATTCATGCTCCGGTGATGGATTTTATTTCTGATTATTGCAAATTCCTCTTCTTTTACAGAGCGCATGCTTGAAGACCATGACAACCTTGTTGATAATATTTTAATGTGGTCGCGGGATTCGACCAATAAACTAATCTTCCTCGAGAGACCAGATAAGTACGATGTGTTCAGGCGCCCAGAAGAATACCTTCTTGGGCCAGGCGGAGCTTCTGAGCTCAGGGGCAAGATAGACGATGCTGGTCGGGGGTCCTTAATACAGGTAAACAGTTATTTACATGTTTGTATATTCTATTAGATTGAATTTTGATTAGTATAGTTTCTGACCTGGTACTCTATGGAAGATGCTCTTTTTATTGAACAAGTTTCAAAATCACCAATTTCCTCGGTAGTTTGTAGGGTTTTTAGAATTGATATTGATATTGGTTCGAGGAACAAGCACAAGAAACTAAGATAATCGACTTACTGATAAACAAAATCCACCTGTCTAAAAAATGGATCAGGATTTATAAAAACATTACTGCGATTGTACCATGCTGGATAACGTGGGGAAACTCACATTTTAAAAAGCCTTTCACTCGAGTGCATCCTGCAACAAAATGTTTTGCAAATAATATCATGATTAGAGTTAGCCATTTAGTGGGGACTTATTCTCATTGGTAATATGCTGTATACTAGAACCATCGATTAGATTGCAATTTATTCCTGTTGTCATTTAAATCTTACTGAAATCCATCAGATATTTATGCTCAGAAGTTGTAACCATTCATATTTCTTATTTCATAGGAATACTTCTCACCGACTAGCAAGCGGGTGCCTGAAATGGAAGGAATGCTTTACTTGAAAGCGGAAGGGAAAAAGGCCTGGAAACGATTTTACTTTGTTCTTAGGGCTTCTGGTTTATATTATAACCCCAAAGGCAAAAGCAAGGTAAGCTTCCTTTATTATCCGAATAAGATAAGATAAATAAATCTTTTATTTGTCAAATAATTCGATAAATATAATGTGAAAAGAAAAAGACAAAAGGGTCTACACGTCTATATGAAAAGTTCATTCCATTTCTACCGACAGTACAATGCATATACTTGTTAAAACACAATACCTAGAGTTGAACCGCAACCCCGCCTCCTAAACCGTCGGAATTACTTCCGGGAAAAGTTCTTTTATAGATTATAAAGGCATATATAATAAATCAGTTCGTTAGCTATAATTATATCCTCTCTTTGAAATCAAAACCAATGGCTTCCACTTCGGGAACTTGGAGACATGTGATTGTATTAGAATACATTATTGCATTACTGTTTTCCAGACCTCAAAAGACCTTGTATGTCTCCAACAATGTGATTTCGCCGAAGTTTACACCGGGCTTGGTTGGAAAAAGAAATACAAGGCACCAACTGAGCACTGCTTCGCACTCAAGGTAACGCTACACATAATGAAATTATATCTTGGTATTGTATGACACTATTAATGGTGTCAGTCACCGTATTTCAATAAGGTACAGGATAAATATACATAAATAGGTTGGCTTTTTTAAAGGAAATGTTAGTATGGTTGCCTTCATCAATTATATTCTTATTGTAAAAACATTAACCACTCATCTGTGTGTCATATATATTATTTCCGTATTTCTTTCGCCTGCAGCATCCTCAGATACAGAAGAAAGCTGTCAAGTATATCAGATACCTCTGTGCCGATAATGCTCACTTGATGCACCAGTGGACTACGGCGATCCGGATTGCCAAGGTTTGTGTACACATCTTCGTGGCATGATTTTTCAGACTATCTTGATTTCTGTACCATTGATATATATCTTTAACTATATTGCACTTCAAAATCCTCGGCTGATCGTCCCCATGGTGGCCACTGCCCGTATGTGGTAACCACTTTCTTAAACCTTGATAATGAATTCTCTTTACGTCCATTTTATGAAGGGGAATATTTCTAAAAAGTGTCTTTTCATATTTGATAAATATATTCAAATTCTTTCGTTTTAGCATGGACACCAGATGCTTATTAACTACGAGAGCGTCAAGAACAGCATCGCCACATGGGATGCCCGGCAGATGGCACCGCACCAGGATCTTGTGTCCCTCTTGTCCCAGCCTGCCCCCGCCCACATGGCCGCACTAGCCGCCACTGGGGCCAAGGCACCCGCTGGGAAGGAACCTGTGCAGCCAGTGCCCTCCACCAGGCAATGTCCGCATCACCAACGCGTCCCATCCGGAGGTGGCCATGGTCACCAGCGCATGTCCTCCTCCAGCAGCATTGGATCCCCGAGACACAGCGCCGGGCAAAGTTCCCTCTGTGATGAGCCACATCACAGGCCCACTAAAATGACACCAGTGATTCCTGTCACTACAGAAGTCACGAAACAAATCTCTGAGCAGAACAAAAAGCAGCCTTTGCCTCCGCCACCGGTGCTCTCTTCATCATCGCCAGCATCTTCATCATCACCTGCACCAAAGATTCAGCACATTCCTCCCCAGCAGCACCCTCCCCAGAGGGCGTCTCTAGAAGGGCCTTCTAACATGGGAAGTATGGATCTGCCCCCTCCACCGCCTGAAATGATGGTCGGGGTGCTCTCAGCCCACGAGGCTGTGCTACAGACTGATCCTTCAGACTTCCCTCCACCGCCGCCAGCAGTCGCGGAGCAGTATGTGAGGCCTATGTCAAACGCAGGAGGCTGCGGCAGTCAACCGGGATCAAATCGCAGCTCAACTTCTTCAGCAGGGATGGGCCTGCCCCCTTCACCGGCCAGCCAGTCGCCCCGACACAGCTTACACCAGTCACCTAGGCACAGCATGGCTGTCAAACCCCCAATTCCTCCTCCTTCGACACCGCCTACACCTGGGCAAAACATCACGGCCTCCATGCCCAGCAGTCCTCTCAACCAGCCACCCATGTCCCCAAGTGGGGGCATACTTCACCGGCGCTCTAGCTCCGGCCCGAGCACGCCCACCCATTGTAGCAGAAAACCTCCACCCCCTCCCATCCCGAGGAGGAGTGACACCACCAAACTATCCATGTACGCTGATTCTAAAAAAGGCCAATTTTTCATGGCCGACCTTCAACGAGTGCTTTCACTAAAACAGACACGCTCCAAGAAGTACATGACGGATGCATGTGAAACACCAGACTTTCCCCCAGCTCCCCCTCCCCTTATCCCGCTCCCTCAGCCTCATTACACTTCTGCTAACGAAGATGAGTTTGCTGATTTGCCACCTCCTCCGGAGGAACTGTTAGAAGGACTTCCTGGTCATGAAAAACGGAAGCCACCTCCGCCTCCACCAAAGCGCCATCTACAAACACAGCTGTCCTTTTCTCGGGGTCAAATATCATGACAATCTTCAGATTACTGAATGGCTCTCCTCTAATATAACACTGTGACCTTTAACTTTTACCGCTCGAAGTCTTGAAGGTCAGGAAGGGCAGCAAAAGCTCACATGATTTAGTCCAGTGTTTCTCTATGGTGGCTTATCATTTTGAGTGACCACTCTAAATAAAAACCAAGGCCTGAAAGTTTGCCAGACCTTTTTGTATCTTACATTTGGTGAACTCGTGTGTTCCAATTGAAATCCAATGTTATATGAAAGAGTTTTTGATTGTATATGTCGCCATGACCCCATTGTGTGTGCGTCATGGCATTTGTGTATATTTTATCGAATAATGTTTTTGTCTACAGTCTACTGCAAGTGGTAAGGGTTTATACAGAGATGAAAAAAGGGAAATATTAAATGTGTTCTACTCATATATAATAGGTGAACCCCTATACGAATGGAGACCAATTTCAGCCCTTCTGTTTGTGTTTCAAAGTCCATGGAGTCCATGTTAAAAAAACCCAAAAAGTGTGTCTTACAGATGGAGAATCTAAAACAGGAAAAAATCTATAGGAGTAAATGTTGATTTAGAGGGCAATGTAACCTTTAGCGCTACAGAGTGTGGTTCTTAGTCTGAAATGGTCAAAATTTCTGCTAGTCGCTCAGATTTCAGTCCGCCTGAACTGACCTTTGAGGTAGTTAAGCCTATACAATGTTATATTATATGCGTGCGTATGGAATTTGTCTCCATACTTAGTCCATTATTGGCGGGCACTGATATTCAGAGACAAAATAATGTACAGTAAAAAAACATTTTGAGAATTTAGCAGATACGGTATATAAACTGTGAGATAAATGGTAATTAGTGTGAATTCTCTTGAAAGTGGCATTTTATAAACCATTTGGTTTGAAGATTAATTGTTGATGTTTCCTTAAAAAGGAGCATTATATTTGTATATAAAGACAGTAACCATTTTTGTTGTCTCAAATAATGTATTCTAACTGTTATTTATATACCATTATACATAACACGGTGTAAATGCTGGTTTGTTTTTTTAAAAGTGTATTAAGTGTTTTCGTCCTTTTCATAGAACATCAAACGTGTAATACCGAATGTCCGTGTAAGACCTTTCTTTAACTGCTTGCTTGTATGCATGTATATATAACCTCCTAAAATATTATCTGTAAACAAAATATATATGAAACATAAAATATCTAGTGTCTATGTTATATACCAGCCAGAATTGTTTCAAGTCCACCCCTAAGGTGAACTGGGAGAATTTAACAACAGTATCATCAGTGTATGGAAGAAACCGAACTTATGCGAGGTGGTGCCCCCAGCCCCTTGGATCTATGCTTCTGGCTTTGTATATAGAAAAAACGCATGTACCGTATTGTATGTGCACTTCAGACTCCACTCTCCCTTTTGTAATGTATTCAAGTATGTGAACAGTGAAGCCCATATCTATGTGCTCTATGAATACCAAGGATGGTAGTAGGCTTTAGGAACAAATTAAATAAGCTCTAGTAGGATGTTATTATGTTCAAATAACTTTTCTCTCGCCTCGGCTTGATTGAATTCTTCGGGTATAAAGGAAGAGTGTGAGGAGCTTTTGGATGTGTTTTATTGACCGCCTTTATGATTACTTTTCGTTTAAAAAAATAGTTATCATAATATGAGATCATTATGAGCATTTTGAGAGCCTGTTTATTTATTTTTGTTTTGTTTCATATTCTTGTTATCAAAGAAGGTGCTTCGTTGTATGATGCTAGAAGGAGACAGTTCTAGCCTTGAGGTGAACCTAGATTCCCCCCATTGTTTCAGTGAATAGTTTTTTTCTTTTAGAAACAAACTTTAGACTTATTGGTGTATACTATCAAATCTTGGCGAGTTATGATAAGTCGTTGGAGATATTTTGAACCCTTGAACAGATCCAATGTAATCCGGAAAGACATACACCACTAACCAATAAATCGATCTAGTTTTGAGATATTTTATTCCCTTTTAAACTAACCATTGGTACATTGGGCGTTTGAACAATGCCGAAATTTTGTGAAAATATTTCTCCATCTGCGTTGGAAAATAATTTTCCATTTCTGCACTTAATTTCCTCCGATATCAGTGAATAAGGTCTAATGTCTAAGAAAGTCTTTTAAAACTCAAAAGCAAGTTCAATATGTCATAACTCGCCGAAGTTTTTTCTCATGTTAAGGTGCGATACGTACTATAGGGCTTAGGACGAACCATTTCATTGGGGAGAAGCATCCGATTTTAAGTCATTATTCTAAAATGCAGTGGAAAAATAACTTTGTATGATATCGGTCAAACTCTAGACTTTCTGTTGCTTTTGGAAAGCTTGTATAAATGTGATACAGGTATCATCAGTACAATTTTAGTAAAACTCTATATAATAAAGACATACTTGTTGCGTCTTTCTTACTTGTTGCCCTTTGTCCCATGGATCCACTATCACGGATTGGAGACAGGTTACTAAACTCTTGCCCTCTCAGGTTCTGAGTTCCATATATTTTTTAGCATTTGTTAGTCTTTCCTATTAATCTGATCATCTCGCCAAATAACATATGCATTACTTTTCTAGAATTTTCGACACCTGGGTAGGTTAAACGAAAAAATCATGAACTACTAGTACAGGACCTACCCACTTCCTTTGTTAATAGCATAACATAATCACAATGGTCTCGAACTACCCTGCCCTTCAATGCCAAACGTGTTCCTCGTACAATATAACATGAACGTATTAAACGTACTAGAAATTAAGTTCTAATTTTACACGGGCAGGGTATCGTAAATCGATCTAGTTTTGAGATAACTTTAGATAGGTTGTGTACACACTTCAGGCGCCACATTCTGATGTCACACAGGACCCCCAGTGCCCTCTAGCTTGTGCTAAACAGACCTTTTTACCCAGGCTTTCCCAATTGGCGCCTTGGGGTGGCTATACGTCAGTCATAAATAGAGGTACAAAATTGGAACTTGGGTGTCGTACTTATAGATCCATAACGTTTAATTGTTGTCATCAAAGTGACCATTAACCGCTTTAAGGAACCGTTAAACCAGTGGTCGTTTAATGAGAAGTAATTCAGTGCAGCCGATGCATGTTCACCAGGGTTACTACCAACATTCAGCTAGGCCTAGGCCTATATTCAGGAAACGTAGTTGTTGCTAATTCACTTCTTTCAACCCTAATATAACTAGATGTTTTGTCAGACACCCCAGACCCCAGACATAATTAAATTAATAAGGAAATAGATGATTTTGTTAGGAAGGCTAAAACAACTAAAATTGCAATACCGTAGTGGGGGTCATGACAAAATAAAAATCCTCTAACATTTAATTCTCGTTCGTTTTCTGGAGCCTCCACTCCCAGTTTATTCAATAAACACCATATACAATCCAATGTCTTAGATACTCATATCTATGTGCGAACAATACATCAACAGGAATAGGACAAGTCTTAAGGACGTTAATGTTACAACCATCCTCAATCTCAAAGGCGGGGGGGGGGGGGGGGGGCGTCGAAAGAAATACAAGCTCGGGCTTATAAACGGGCCATTACGGTACGTCTACTTCTCGCTAAGTAACAAAAACTATGGAAAGCCATTTATGTACATATCCCTAATCAGTAAAAATGGACTAGCAAAAATCCTGTTCAGCAGTACACAGGGCTGGAGTAGGAGCCCATTGCGGACGGGTTAGGCTTCTGCTCTGCTGATCAGCAACAGGTCTCTATTCTCAGATGCGGGGTAGGAACTGGTCAGCAATATTCAGTCCTAAATAGCTTTTTTTTAAGAATTAAAACAAAATTAGTGCCAGGACTATCTTATTCAAACAAAATTTTTAATTTATATTATTGCTCTCCAACCAAGGTCAATGCGGAGTAGCGCGGAATAGCACCTGATGATCCTAATACAGTCAGAACAGGCATTGAAAATAGCTGCGGAATAGGAACCTTCCTTCCCTATAACCCTCGGACTAGCGCGACATGGTGCGGAGTAGAAATATGCTGCCTAATGGGCCGCTTCCACAGGTCGGAATAAGCCTTACGTCCCAATCAGTTTTCAAAAAAACTGATAAATAATTCCGACCTGTTGTTGACAGCAATCGGTTCTAGGAGCCTGGTCTGCAATCTTCATTCCTGAACAGACTTTGTTCAAAATAAGAGACATTACTGTAATCAATTAAAAGACCTAAAATTTAGTAATGCCAGCGATAGGCCTATGTTATTAACATAAAATTATAAATTCATAATAGTACACCAAAACACCCAGCATGCTCTGTATAATATTGGTATGGATCAGGTGGAGTAGTGCGGAATAGTGCCTGAGAATCTTCCTACACTCAGATTGGGCATTGAAGATACCTGCATAATAGAAACTTTCCTTCCTGATTGCAACAGAGTAGCATGCAGTAGGAGGGGAGAGAGAGAGAGAAGGGGGGGGGGGGATGACTACAGTCCCATGGCTGAGGCTAAGGCAGGTCAGTTTGATAATCCTGATCAGGAAATGTGAAAGGTGCGGGGTGGCATGTTATGAATTTACAACATTGCTGAACAACAAAACGTTCTGCAGAATGGCACCCAAGCCGGGAAGAATAGGAGAGGCATGATGCTGTTCAGGAATTGGTGGTGGCTGAGCAGGAATTATGGAACTGGAGGACTAGTAAATTCCTAAAATGTATTTTTTTGAAGAATAGGGAGAGTGCGGGTTGGGGACTATCCCGCAGCTGAACAGGAAATAAAATTCCCAGTCCGCACGCTTTTTCTGTGGCTATTCTTACTCCTGTATTCCTGATCAGCATGCTAATCTTCCCGTTTTAGAGTTTTGGGGATATACATGTACATAAATGGCTTTCCATAAAAAACTAATTGGATCAAGTGGGTGCAGCAGCGTGGGACCTATAAGATAGGCACAGACAAAGAGAAGAGATGGACTACCAATAGCTATATCAGGGAGTTGTGTGGCTGCAACATCAACTAGTTTTTTCAGTTGTTTAATCAAATTAAATTGACAGGCAACTCTCCGTAGTTATTATTTCGTAAACAAGATAGGCCCATATCACCTCTCACATTCTCAGTATAGAAGCAATAAAGAATGAATAATTACAAAAGAAAGATAAGTTTTGTGAGTCGAATAACGATTCCAATATATCTAGTCATACTTACGACCCAGATGGCGGCACCAAGTTGCCGTCAAGGTAACTTCCCAGAGAATTGCACAGTCGTCCCCGCCCTTAGTACAAGGTTGGGGCAAGGATATTACTGGCCTCCAGGATTATTGTCTCGAAAAAAGCCTCCCGTGACAAAAGATTCTCGTCCCAGGTTCTGCCTCCTGACTAAAAGGTTACTAATAATTTAGAGCCATTTTCCTCACAATTGTACAACAAACAATTTCTGCCACTTTCTCCCGCACTTTCTGGCCCATAGCCACCTATCGCCCGCTCTTATATCACTAGCAGAATTAAGCCTTGCCTCATCATCCAATCGTCATAGCTCATTGGTTAGAGATTTTAGAGCACCTGCCTACAGAGCAGAGGGTTGCTAGATCGAGCCTCGGCCAGCTCTCACAGCTTTATTTTTTCATCCTCTACTTGATGAGCCATGTAGACACGATGTCAGTCTACTCGGCTGGGGCGGCAATATCGAGAAGCAAAAATAATGTTTAAACGTGTGCCAACAATAATAGCAAACATGGCCTAAACATATATGAATTACATTCCCAAGGCGCCTATACTTGCAGCCGCCACTCCCTGGATAGCATGTGCAACGGAGACTTTTGTATGATTTTGATGAAATTATCTCATATAATAAAGTAGTAGTAGTTCCTACGTAAGTGGGAAGGAAGATAACATGGCTTCAGTATTATGGAATTGTGAAAGTTTTCTCTAAGTTTACTAAGGGCCGCATTACAGGTCTTGTAAACACCACTGACACAGCTGTTTTTATACAAAATGACAAAGGTCACAAAGTGAATATATTTGATTTATCTGCAAAGGATCTTTATTTAATCTGTGTAGAAATTTAGGATATGCCATATTATGTACAAAGCTGGATAAGGAAAACAGATACTGAGGATGATTCTATTTTTATTGTTCAATACTGGAAACACTGCATGGTGGCATTTGCCTTACATGCTCACACAATTACAAAACTTTCATTTTAGGGTGTTGTCCAGAATCATTCCAACCAATGTATATCTATTTAACAAGAACATGCTCCTTTTGTAATGAAGAAGATGAAATATTACATTTCTTCTTCAACTGTCACTATACTGAACTTTTCTCGATTTCTCTTGCTAAATGGTTGGAAGATAACGTTAATATAATAATATATAACATTAACATTGACAGGGCTGATGAATATGAATACTTATTTGGATTTGCAGGAGTGGAAGAAGACAAAGAAATTCTAAATTTTGTATTTTTGTTGGCCAGATTTTGTGTTTATAAATCAAAATTTTGTCTTAAAACCCAATCGAATTTTAATAGATTCAAGCAGGAGTTAAAAATCAATTTAAGATTAAAATTTTGGGAAAATAAATCATTACACTTGTAAGTTTAAACTTTGGAAACGCCTCGATCAAGTCAGTTCTTGAAAATGGATCTTTCGGGTACGTAATTAGCTTAATTCCATGATTTGGCCGTGAGAGTGAAGTATATCGGATATACTTTACTCTCACGGCCAGTGAAGTGTTTTGGGCTCATACGCTCCTATTGTGGAAAGTACCCGTATGAAGTCCCGTTTTTCGGCCTCGATTGATGCAATTGAAAAGTTCATTGATCGATTTTGAATTAATTCAAGCCAGTCTACTTCAAATAATTAGTGAAATGCTTAAATATGACTAACCCGAAATAGTTGACAGCAAAAATCTGTGGTAAAATGAAGTTTTATTCAAGTTTCAAGTTTATATAGGCCTACAGTTAGCCCACGTTGCTGGCCTTGATTCCCCGATCAAGGCCTTTTCTCTATACTACATTTTATTTTAGCGGAAGTGGCATCAGAAGGAGACACTGCTCAAAATGTCTGACATGAAAACATGGAAATGCTGATTATTTTTACATTAAATAGTGGAATGAAAGCAAGATTACAACAGTGTGGAGTACTTGGTGAACAATAGGCTACTCACCTCGTAAGCCCAGAAGCAAGGAGGCCGTATAGGCCTCGTGCTGGGCTTACTCGTTAATTATTATACCTCTGGGAGGGATGGTAGGCCTATATGGTAAGCTATGTATTGCCCACCTCATACTCCATACTATGGTAATCTTACTATAGTAACCTTCATGTCTTTAACACATCATGTCCTCTTCCCGTTTGCACATAGTCTATCATAAATGCATGTTGTAACTCCCAAGTCTTTAAGACATGTCTTATTCCTGTTCACCTATTGTTCGCTGTGATTTGTGGCATTGGATTGTGTAAGTTTATATTGAATAAACAGGGAGTGGAGGCTCCAGAAAATGAACGAACAATGTGGTTCGTAGGCCTAAATGTGTGTGGCACTTTACCAGCTGTTGATTGTCGTAGTTACGACTAACGTGTGGCATGACAACATAGAGAACGTTACGTCGTTTACAGGGCGCGACAGTCTGGACTCTGGTGCCTGGATGTCTTCAGTTGCGATTTACAAAGATTTCTAATCCTATTAAATCGATCAAGTAGAAAAAGGGTCTCCAACTCAGGTTGTCAAATAATGCGGGGATGCCTTAGGACATTATTTGGTTATTCCATGGGATTTTTGTCGGGAGTTCTGTTTGACATAACGTCATGTTGTTGACATCTATGGTGACGTTCTCATATTGTGACGTCACGCGGTTACTGTTCATAGCATTTATTTTCGTTACGTCGGGACCGAAGGAGGGTCGGAGTCGAGTGCAACTAAACCAACACTGCAACAGGTATTCAAATAAGGATAAACATGTTTGAAAATGTCAACGCCCATGGACACAGGCGAAATTGAGAGGCGGATGAGCGTTCAGGCGTGTAACATTTTAAATGATCTGAGACGAAATGGCCAGCTTTGCGATGCTGTGATCAAAGTTGAGGATGGGCAGTTTCCTGTCCATCGGGCGATCATGTCCGCATGTAGCCCCTATTTTAGAGCATTGTTTACAAATGGCATGCACGAAACGAGTGAACGAGAAGTGACGATTCCCGGAGTGACTTCACCAATTATGGAAATAATTGTAGAATTCGCATATACGCGTCGAGCCAAGATATCCTCCTCCAATGTTGAACTACTTTTACCGGCTGCAGACCAATTTCATGTGTTGGGCCTCGTTAAGGTGTGTAGGCCTAGGTCAAATGACTTTTATTTATTATGTCCCCATAAGACTTGTGAATATGTGAGAAAGCAACGATTTCCCGTATGTACAATTATTAGGATTTAAGTTATTAAGTGTTCCATAGGGCCTAGTTTTTCTTGTTCTTGTTCTTGAACTTCTTCTTGTTCAAAATTCTTCTTCTTTTTGATGAATGCCCGCCATAGCTAGACATGTGTAGCTCATGTATTTCTAGATTTTCGAGGAGCATTATCATTACCATATTTCCCATTCCATCTCCAGTCTGATAACAACTATATCTCCTATCATTTTAATATATAGATTTCATTCTATATTTCAGGCTTGTTGCGACTTCATGTCAAAGCAATTAGACATTGACAACTGCCTTGGCATAAGGAATTTCGCACGGTATTATTTCTGCGATGGCCTGCAAAAAACTGCACAAAGATATGTCGAAGAACACTTTTCGCAGGTACCGGTACACAAATCAATATTTTAAGCCTCATTCTAAACTATCTGAGCTAATTCATTGTCAAACTATGTTTCATGCTGTGCACAAGCGTGTAACGTTACACCAAATTCAATTTAATAGAAACTTTAAAAAAAATCCTTGCAGATTGCTAGAAAGTCCAATGAACTGCTGCAATTTTCTGCTGACGAATTGGTGGCACTGACATCTAGTGATGAACTAAATGTGAAGAATGAAGAAATCGTTTTCGAATCAATAATGAGGTGGATAGAACACGACCCGGAGCATAGGAAACAATTCATTGTCCCATTACTCAAATCGATACGATTGGGACTACTGTCAACGCAGTATTTCGTAGAGAAAGTGAAGGTATCAGGACACATATTATAGATATGATATTTGAAGATGGAATCGAGAGATTTCATAATCAATATATACCGTACTCGATTTTGTACAATCGCACAGATAATTATCGTAATAAGGAAGTTGTTGCCTGAGACCATTCAACCATTAAAAGGACATAGCTCGTATTAGCTGACTTTAAAAAAAACTATATCACCCTTTGCATTCCTAGGGATCTATTTATACAATGACATGGAATATTCTTAAAATAAATAATGCCCTACAGGCTACACGTTTGGAATAACTAAATACTGTGGATATTTGATAGCAAACCAAACATTTTGATGTAGGCTAATGATACTAAAAGTAAAAATAAAATCGTTGTCTATTTGAAAAGATACATGTATACGGTACCACTACCGGTAATAGTAAATAGTGCACACACTCCTTTTATGCAATTCCCAAGTAATTTGGTTTATCTCGTCTAGGTTCACCCTTACGTTCGTGAGAGTGAGGAATGCAGACCGCTGATAATTGAAACATTGAAATTTCTCTATGACCTGGACATGGATGAAGGTAAAGAGGTCGATCTTACACATCCCCTGGCACGTCCGAGAGTGCCTTTTGAAATCATGTTTGTAGTTGGTGGTTGGAGTGGAGGAAGTCCAACCAACGTAATAGAAACATATGACACAAGGGCCGACCGCTGGATCATGGTGGATTCTACAGACAAGGGTATGTAACGTATATATTTATCTGTCTTTGTTGCGGTCCATCATTTTTCTTCTTCTTAAAATCGTGTCTTTTGTTCTTTCTTCCACTACTGAATTTGGTTCTCTTAGAACATTGACAACTCAAGGTGCACACCGGTTGACGCCTAACTAAAGACCCACTCGGGTGTATTCATGGTAAAAACAAATTTAAAGTTCAAATGAAAACGAAACGAAATGAAAAGAACCCCCAACGTTTTGGGTATCGTTTATTCATTGTAGTATACATTATTGTTGGCATTGTCGTATTGTTGATATGGGCCTGGGGAAAAAGCCTAAAATGTGTTTTGACCAAACCTGTGTATTGTATTATCATTACCATATTTCCATTCCATCTCCAGTCTGATAAGAACTATATCTCCTATGATGCATACACGTTTAATAATATCGATGATAGGAACTTGTTGGTATGACTTTCATTGGTAACTATTTTCTGCCAGGACCCCGCGCTTACCACGGTTGTGCTACAGTAGATGGCGTTATCTATGTGGTGGGAGGGTTTGACGGTATGGACTACTTCAACAGCGTGCGCTCCTTCAATCCAGTTACTAAGGTTTGGCAAGAGGTGGCACCAATGAACGCACGAAGGTCTGTACTGCTTTGTGGCGCTCTACAGCTAGGGAAAAACATGTATCTTTGCTGTGTAATCTATCAAAGTAACTGGGCGTTTTGAACAGTGGGTCACGAAAAAAGACAAAAAGAGTGGGTCCAGATTCTGGTTTTGTACAGTAGGGACGGGAGAGAAGCTATGGCAGGGCCCAGGTAGGGGATGAGTGGCGCAATGTTGGGGTCGGGTGGGGGTAGGGGGTATTGGCCTTATAAGTCTGATATATTGTCTATAACAGGGCAGCCATGTGATCCAGAAGTATCAAACCGCCCATAATATGTTTTTTCCTGTGATAAATGAGGTGCTTGTGACTGACGTTTACCTTACAGATTGTTGAATGACCCCCCCCCCCCCACCTCTCCTGCCCCGTCCCCGCACACACCACCGTGTGTGCGGGGAGCATGCTCAATGCTATAAGCCTGGCCTGGGTGCCCTTAGGGCTCCAACGGGGTGGCGCAAATGGCGGTCGGCAGTCCCAACGCATCCTCATAGGATTAGTATAGAAATATCGAAAATCTATTTTACAGCCTAGATTGATTAGTTCTTCGGACAGAACTTGCAGAGGAAGTCATATCGTTGCGATTTCTGT
Source organism: Sthenelais limicola (assembly GCA_942159475.1). Taxonomy (NCBI): domain Eukaryota; kingdom Metazoa; phylum Annelida; class Polychaeta; order Phyllodocida; family Sigalionidae; genus Sthenelais; species Sthenelais limicola. Next base: position 115,532,594 of record OW804096.1, read on the forward strand.
GTAAGGTTGTCAGTTATCGGTATGTTTAATAGGAAAACGACGCTGCCAGGTTGAGTTGTGGAATGTACTGAGACATGGCTGTGAAGGCCCGGGGCGACAGAAAGGTTCGAAATATGCCTGCTTGCGCACCGCCTTCTTAAGGCGGTCATTGGTCGCCTCTCGTCCAGAAAGCATACCGCTGGATTGGGTTGTGTTGGGATCTGACTTTTAGGCTAGTTGCTTGTATAAATAAAGAAAAACAGTTGCCGACGAGGTCCCGTCCACGCACCCTACCCCACCCCCACCCCTATACTACCTCGGCGCTGTTTATTCAGTAAATAAACAGCGCTATCCATTTCGAATCCCATTTGCCGGTTACGTTGATTACGTTGAAGTGACTTCCGGCTCGTACGGAATGGAACAAGGGATCGGAATGGTCAATGGCGTGGATGTAGCTGTGTGGGTTGAGTGTGGAGGTTGAAACGAAAATGGATTGTGGAAGTGTGAGTGCCTGAATCGACAATGTAAGTACGCTAGGTTGTAGGTATAGGCCTAAACTAAGTATTCCATGCATCAATAGACATTCTCAGCGGGGAAATTATTGAATGCAGGCAGAGAAGTAACCACATGGTATAAGAGTATATATCGTTGGACACTAGTAGTCTGTGCACCGTGCGAAATTGTAAATAGAGTCATTCTGACTTCTTCCAAGGAAGAAGCGGGGGTGCCGACCGTCGAGAATAATATTGTTTGTCTCTACCCTGTAAACTTAGCCAGTCAGCATTTAGACGAATTGGTAATTTTCTGAATTTACGAGTGTTCGGAGTTAATTACCATCCCCATAAGCTCCCATATCTTCCCTCGTTATTGCATTTCCCAGGAAAGATTTTTCATGTTGCATATATTCTGTATGCATAAAATCTCTCAACCAATACCATATAGCTTTACTAAGTATTAAATATACTAATAATCACTCTCTCGATATGTCAACGGTAGTCGTTCCCTTGACGTATATTCCTCTATTCTACGGATAAGGCAGCGATGCTGTAACTCCTCTTCCTGCAAAAGCCAGAGAGTGATCTAAAATTCCCTTAACATGCAAAACAAAAAAGATAAAAAGATCATGTTGATGGGTATAACGTCAGTATATGGTAGGCAGCATCAGACGACAGCCGATATGAAAAAAAATAGACAATTCTCATCTCATGGCATTGAGCTGGGCATATTGGGAGGAGACGAAAGAAAAAAGAAAATAAACTTCATTATGGTGGTAAAAAAAATACAGATTATTCGGAAACGGCAATGTTGAATTCATAGAAACACTAAGAGAAATAAGAAAACATCCTAGTTTTTAGATTTTAAGACATTGGAAAAAATATGAGAATATTTGGGTTAATAAATCAATAAGATGAAAATCGTGGAATGAATGACCCAAAAGAGTTGTATTATATATTGTTATTATTATTTGTTATTTTATTCATGCTTAGAATTGTAAAATCCCAGATGGCAGGTACAGAAAATAAAGAATTTGCAACAAAAAAAAAGGTCATGTTGATCTGATAATAACCTTATTTTTCAGGTGTTATGTAAGTGTGGCCGTCCTGGATGAAATACTTTACGCCATGGGAGGATTCGACGGACATGTTAGACAAAATACCGCAGAAAAGTACATTCCTGCCACAAATCAGTGGAGCCTTATTGCCCCAATGAATCACCAGAGAAGTGATGCCTCAGCAAGTACTCTGCAAGGTAAACGTCCTCTTTTTTTCTAAACAAAGTGATTCCCATCAGTGTGTGAGGGTTGTCATAGATCTCTTCTGTAAATGATTGTCATAGAACAAGGATTTATTCATGGGACTGATAAGATTTTGCTACCAGGGTCCCACCAGAGAAATCTGGAAACCAGAATAGCAACAGCACATCCTATGCTTTATTCCAAACCCCAAACTAAGGTTTATATTTCAATAATGCATGCCTCGAGATCTATGTATGGATTTTCCGTGAGTTACAAAGTGATTCCCATAAGAATAACTTAAAAGAAAAAAGAAGCATATGGACCGGTAATATCAATTATCTGTCTCATGTAAATTGTTCTATTGTTTAGTTAGCCAGGATGTAGACCCTCAAATATGTTTTATGTTCATGAACAGGCACACACAATGCTGAAACGATTCTTTTCTATTTATTCAGAGATAAACTTGGCAATTTTAGGCGCATCATCCACAGACAATGTGAACATTTCATAAGCCTGATAATTCGAAGTCTGCAATGAAAACTATTTTACTATCTTTGATTCTAGCAGCATTATTACTTTCTAACGTTTAAAGACCACCCCTGTTTCCTTTTAAGAAGAATTTCCATAAAGTAAACCCAGCCTTCCATGTCTACAGGCAAACTTTCCTCATCATACTCAACAATTTCTTAGTTGAAATTGCGAAATCCCATAACTTTTCTAGATGCTTCGTTCCCTACAATTTGAGGCCTCGGTTTGTCAGTCTGTACAACTTTAACATGATCCCCTTTAAATTATTAAAGGCTTACATAATAAAACAAAATCGCGTTGGTTACACTAAGTCGCTTTGAATATCGATATATATGCAGGATACCTCAACCAACTCGTTAGTTAACCTGTATATAGACGACGAAAGACCTGATCATCTGAGTATGGATGTTATTGTGGGTGGGTGGGTGGGTTGGGAGGGGGAGGGGCTTTTCCAACTGAAGGCGTTTTAACAGGAAGTTGGTTCTAGCAGGAAATTGGTTTAAATGTTCTAATTTACCAAGTTTTTACAATGAGGAAACGACAATTCAGACCTTATTCTGAGATACTAAAATTACTATGATTTCCTGACAGATTGACTCAATAATAGACTTTGATTTGAATGACATTGGCAGTCTATAAATATAAGCTAATTTCACAGGCTATAAATAGAAGATAGTTTCATGTCTTTAATTCATAGAGCTTCGCTATATCGGGGTGGATCTCTTTTGTTTAACGCAATTCATATATAGAGTTTATAGATCCTACAGTGCTTCGAGTCCTCTCCTTTTCTGGAAGTTTCAATTTCGATAAGGATTAAATCGGTTTCGTTACAAAGTCTTCATGCATTATCAAGCAGACTCAAAATTCATCGATTTATTTCTTACTGGCAGGCAAAGTCTACATAGTCGGAGGCTTCAATGGCCAGGAATGTTTAAGCAATGCTGAGTATTATGATCCGACCTCCAATCAGTGGACACTCCTGGCGCCCATGCGCAACCGAAGGTCAGGCGTGGGCGTCATTGCACACGATGGCTTCCTCTATGCAGTAGGTGGCTTCAACGGCATCACAAGGATGAACAATGGTGAAAAGTGGAACCCCGTCACCAATACCTGGTCGCCCCTGTCTGACATGTACAGCCCTCGCAGTAACTTTGGCATAGAGGTAATACTTATGATCATGTGTGCCTTTTCTGCAAATTGTCAGAGCAATAATTATGTTAATTCCTATCACACCCACGCATGGTCCTAATGACGGACCTCCTCTGTTCGTCTGGGCTTTTGTGTTCCGGCTTTTACAGTCGTCTGGATTGTTCTTTTGTTCGCCAGATTGAAATCCAGTGTTTCTGTCAGAGGAACAGTTTCCTAGATGGATTACCGTTTCTCCTTACGTCAGATATTAATCTGTCTTCAAATACTTGAATATAGGTAATCGTTCAGACCACTTAGGTTCCCCTTCGGTATTCGTATGACTGCCATAGACACATCTTACCAGACAATTTTGAAATGGAACCTATTTCATGCAAGAAATATATTTTACGATACACACACACATTCATCCAAAATATTCATAGTTCTCATGTTCATTTCATTACTTATAAATACCCACTGTCATATATAAAACATATTATTCTACAGAAGAAGAGTGAATTGGATATAAGTTTTCTACAAACATTGGCTAGCTTTAATATATTGATTCTGGATGGCTTTATTTACAATACTTATTATTATCAAAAAATGATTTACAATATTTTGCCAATGTTATATGTCAGGCCTCTTTACTTCTCATATAGATGGACTCATTAATATCCAAGATATCCGAATCCTAGATCTCCCGACTTATCAATAACCGCAACTAATACAGCAAACTCACTTTGTATAGTCACAATGAACATTCAAGTCTGGCAATTTTCATGCAGTGATCATTCTCCTGAAACTGTCTGGGCATTACTTCCAAGAAATGGTTCAACTTCATATATAAAATATTAACCAAATTCAATTCTCCTTTTTGTATGGTTTAGACATTAACATACCTTTGCAACACCGGCGTTTCCTGACTATATCTATCATTTTAATACACTTCCACTTTTTTCCTCACCCATTTCAATCCATCACTGAGTTGTAAGTGTTTAAACAAATGGATTAAAATCGTTGCTGAAATCTGGCACCGCCATCCAATAAGTGCCCCAATAGAAAACCACCTGGCGGCAAAGGAATCCGGATGTAAACAAGTTTTGTGACCTATGCTAATACAACGAGTTAAATTTCGCGGAAGGGCTACACGGCGATGCCTCCACGTTATGTTGCATGGAGTGAGAAGGCAGGGCTCCTGACTGCATACCCCGCAGGTTGGCGATGGGGATGCCCGTGAACGCCCATTGCCCCCTGGTGACTGAATCTTACATGTTTCCTGATTGAAAAAGGGGCACAATCCATCGTGTCATTGACATGCAAATTTATGCATGCCATGTAAAATACTCTTCAACTATACAGAGGATTAAGAGAGGATATATATATAATGCATGTAAATACACACATATTGATGGTGAATGTTTATGTACAGTTATGATTGAATTGAATTGACAGGGAGTTATAATGTTAGAAGACATAACATGGATATTGCTTCTTTCCTGGAATTCTGAAAAATGGGGTAAGCAGATGAGTTGGCGTGCCATTGGGTACGGGGGTGTGTCCTATAGTCTAGAACTCGATGCTGCCACGATAAATTTTCAACTCTCGATAGCAGTGTCAAAGTGATCTAGGCAGCGGGCCTCGGCGCTTCGTATAAGGACCCTATATGTGTGTGGTTCTTTCCACAATCATTCCAGGAAAAAGTTCATGCTCCTAGGCAAGCGGAAACTTATGACCGTGTTCCCAGAACTTTTACTAATAACCACCGGTTCACCTTTTACCCAACGACCTCTGCGAGACTGTCTAAATGCCCCGCGGCCGTATACCTCCCGACCCCATCTTTTTTCCAAACAGAGATTTTTTTTAATATATGCCTGGATTCAATATACTAATCAGTCCATGATTGCTCACAAATATAACCCCATTCCAGACATCGTCGGCGACCGGCATGCTGGGGATTGTGAGAGGTTATATACCTTGTATGAATTAATGATGCAATTTTTGTTTCCTTTGACACGAGGAAATTTTGCTTAGACATGCTGCGGGTGGCCATAGGTTGTTGCACATCGTTCGGTGGAAAGTCTTGATGTGCATAAACCGGTATATATTCATGTCTGACCTGAGGGATTATGTTTTTTCAAATGAAACAATGCACAGATTTATTACATATATTTACATTCATTATTCATCAGTATCGTCATCAATCACTCTTTTAGTTTTGAGAAGGACAATAGCTCCCACAATGCATTTCGAAATGACTCCACCGAAAGTCCTCTATTCATACCGTTATTAGGTATTGCTCTGCGTGGGTCACAAAAATTACCTTAATTAAGATTGTTTTGCTGATATATGGAAATTACCATCGAATTACAATGCCTTTGGTAGACCTTTAGAATATGCATATCTAATGGCGATAAGAACCTCACGTATAGGACTAACCCATATCTTACAGCACTAAAAGCTGAATATTATGAAACACATTTATCCATCTATTTTCTTGAAAAAAATATATTCAGAAATTAAATAATCAATAAATTGACTCTCCATATTGTTATCAATTCTGTAATTTTCAGTGTGCGTGCATATAACTAGCACGGTATTGTTACGACATAGCCTGATATTGTTCATCAGACAGTTCTTTCATATCAATTGACGTAGGTGATAGACGAGATGATTTTCGCCATCGGTGGATTTAATGGCGTGACAACTATCTACAATGTTGAGTGTTATGATCCTACCACAGATGAATGGTGAGTTTGCAGCTCATTATACATCTATATAATGGATTGAATTGTTTGATTTGTAAGAAAGCGGACATAATTGACAATTTTTTAATTACGTTAGTACTAGCCTATTTCATAGAAACGAGTACATGCACAGCAGTGACGTTAACATTATAGGCCTTATTGTTTATTTTGGAAGATAATTTCCCATTTGGATTAATCCCATATCTAGATGCATGGCATTGGCACATCTTTATATTATTTTCAATTTTCAATACCTGAAGGTTGATGTATACATGTCGTGTTCACTTTGTAGGTATGATTGCACTGATATGAACATCTACAGAAGCGCCCTCAGCGCATGTGTTGTGAAAGGTCTGCCGAACGTCAGAGAATACATCCATAAAGATCGACACAAAGTGGAAGACAAAAAGAAGCGAACAACTTAACTGCTGAACTATATAGGAACTAAAACTAATACATTTTAAACTGGCACAAACACAGTACGTGAAAGGTTGACTCGAATAAGTCTTCAAGGAAGGTACATTTATCGCCACGGTATTTGGGATTAGCAGACACCGATTCTTAGCTTTTTGAATACTCGGGTGGAAAAGTAACTTGTATGTGGGAATATTTATACCAAGAGAAACATCTACAATGTATACTTGTCTGCTGATACAATATCGAATTATTGTTTATATGAAGGGGCTGGCCCACCTTTTCTCTGTTGAGCAGGTGTCGAGATGACATGAATAGAATGTAAAATTATACAATAACTTTATATATCATGTATTGTATAAATCCGATGATCTATATTTTTGGCTATTTGTAAAACATTTTGAAAATAAGGTGATATATTATGTGAGGTTTTCTCCAATCTGTTGCGTTGGCACAAGTCACACAAATAAAGAAATCTTTGATATGAATAGAACGAGTTTTCTGAAGCCTCATATTATCTCTTGGACTTGGACATCAACGACATCTTCGGATAAGACCATCAATACATCGTCAGTATTATTCTATCATTCTCATTTCCTTGACTTGCATGATGTTATGTTCATTTAAATTTCGACTATAATATATTCTAGCATATAACACAGGGTCTAATTTTTAATTGGCCGAGATAAACAAGTTGGCTTGGTAAACGGGGTAAACCCCAGTTGGCGGAGATGATTTTCGTTAAAGGATTAGTATTAAGTGGGACATAGGGTTTTCTTCATTACCGTAACAAAATAGATGGGTTGCCTTTCGGATCAGTTGCCACTCGTAATAGTACAGCGGCCAAGGGCCAAAAAAGCCATTATTTGAGAAGTTACCCTTACCCATCGTATAACAAGCTAAATTCGAGGTATTTTGTGTATTTTTCCGAATTTGAAGAAAAACATTGTCCATATCCTGTTTCCATGGAAACTAGTGATTATTTTGTATTTTAGCCCAAAATAGGTTTTTAGTGTCCCATTTCTACACTTTTATTAAAATTGTGACCAAATAGGGGAAAGAAAAATAACCCATTTTTGGTATCATTGGAATGTTTGTTGCCATGGTAACCAAGCCTTACTTTTCATTCTATGCTAAATTTTGTGTAAATCTAAATTACATACTGCAGTCTACATCTTTTGAACAATTTATTTCAAAGCTACACAATTTATACATGTGAAAGAGCTCTGAGAGTACTCTCATAATATATCTTTTAATTGACCTTTGTCAAGGTCAAGATCACCATTTTCAAGGTCAAACATAAAATTTTGGTTCAAATTTGAGTATTATGTATGTAGCTTCGGAATTATTTATCTCTTGGGTACACAATTTATGCATGCAACGTCCTCGTTTCCCTTTCAAAGGGAACTTCATGAATATGTTCCAGCAAGGTTTTGGTAGGTTTCCTCAGCAAGGTGCTGGAGGTTTCCGTCCTAGGTATTGGGCTCCTGCTCAAAATCCTCAGAAGGATTTTCAGAAAGGGTCAGCCAAGCAGTAGGACAGAATTATCAGGCCTCAGAGGTGAGAATTTCTGTGCAGGAAATATTTCAAATTATGTTCATAAATAGCCTGAAATCACTTTGGATCCATGGATCTTGAATATGGTTAGAGGTATAGGTTTGGATTTTGACTCTTATCAAGTACAGGAAAGAATTTCTCACCCGTTTTGCTTCTCTGAAGAAGAGAGCAGTTAAGAAGTTAATCTGGAAGTAATGAATATGCTGTATAAAGGTGTTATGCTTCACATCTCTGTTGCTAGACGGTAGCACTGAGGAGATACGTTTGTGCATATTGATGACATCACTTTAAGTCGCCATTTTCGAGTCGACACGCAAGCCGCGGGCCATGCAGAAAATTGGTTGTGAAGTGGAGAAAAATCTAGTGAAAGATTTAATTCTCTATCTTTTGGTCCTAGAACCCTAGATTGAACTTTTGATCTGGTCGGATCTGTGTTCTTTGGCATACTTTGTACAGAAAACTGAGTTGTTTTCCGAAACCTTCCTGAAGTCAAGATGGCGGATGGTGAAAAGTCGCCGAAAGCTTCTACGTCGAAGAGGACGTCCAAAGAGAGAGATGGAATCTCACACTCCAGTAGCTCCAGTAGGAATGGACATGGACACAGTGATAAAGATTCGAACCACGGGAGGAAAAGTTCTTCTCACTCTCATTCCCATTCTTCCAGACATGGGAAAGATGATAGCAAGTCGCAAGTCGTCTAGCAGCAGCAAGAGCTCGTCACACCACAGTTCTTCATCGTCCTCTAGTATTTCTACAGACATTGCTGATAAATTACTAGTCGAAGGGGAAGGGGCTTGCTGTATATCGGGTTGGCCAAAGTATTTTTAGTAGATCATGAGATGTAACTTATGAAGAACATAATAAAGTTGGTGTTGATTTTATTAGTTTCTCAAGCTTTCGGGCATATGTGGCCCTTCATCAGGAGGATGGTAGTGATAAATTACTAGTTTCCATTTCCAAAATCAGTGACACTGTGGGAAAAATCTCCGAAAGGATGGAAGTAGTAGAAGCTGATTTAGTGAAAAGCAAAACTCCGGCTAGGAAAAGGAAAAGGATCTCAGATTCGTCTGATGACTCTGTTGTCATAGGATACGTTTGGATCTCAGACGCTGAGTCTAGCTTTGCTGCAAGTGGCTACGATGGGGCAAGTCGTTACAGCTACTTCCCTCCGATCGGCACTCCGAAGTCAGTGATTAATCCTGCTGTTGCAGGACCATCTACTTCAGATTCCAGTGTGTTTAAAATACCTACGGTTACTAGCTCTAAATCCATTTGGGAGTCTTTACCCGAGGAAATCGAAAGAAGAAGACAAGGTGAGTGAACCTGTTTATGAAGCCATTAAGAACTTTTTGGATAAGAGATTCAGAGTAACTTTATCTGTCGATGGACTAAAAAAGGTCATGGATGAATACAGAAGGCCCAGTAATTTGGAATTCCTTCAACCGCATCAGATCAACACTAAGATCAGAATGATGTTAAGCTTTAACACAACGAGATTTTATTCCTTAGAATTTTCATGGCTGTGCTCACAGCAGCTCAGAAGCTCAAGGAGAAGGAACCTGAGGCCAAGTGGGTTGATGAACCTATGAGACATATCGCTAATGCAGTATCCATGGCCTCTTACTTTAGCAGGTTTAAACTTGTGAAAGATCGCAGAGAGGCGATCCGTTCCTACTTACCTCAAGAGTACAAGACCTTAGCAAATGACTCTAACCCCCAAGGAGTGACTTACTTGCTGTCTGATAACCTGGAAGGATCTCTAAAAGAGAGTGAGCATGTTGCCAGACTGGCTAAGAAAATGGAGGACATGACTGAGCCATCACAAAGCAGACTTTCAAGCAGGAGAGGAGAGAATCATTCCACACCTATGTGGGTTCACTCTCCAAATCCACTCCTATGCAAAAAGTATTCCAACAGATTCGGAAGCTTAACGGGGACCCTCCACCTACAGTACGTCATCTTCAGGATGGACCTGTAAAGGTGGAGACCCCTAAGGAAATTGCAGACACCATGGCTGAGCAATTCAGGAAGGTGTCATCTAGTGACAACTGCTCAGACCAGTTCCTGAGTCATAAAACAAAATGTGAGAGACAGAAGCTCAACTTCGAATCCCGTAATGAGGAAAGCTACAACAAGCCTTTCACCAAGGATGAGTTGCAGCATGCGCTCTCACAGGCAAAAGACTCCTGCCCTGGACCAGATGACATCCATTACCAGATGTTGAAACACTTACCAGAGGAAACCATGCACCTTCTTCTGGAGGTGTACAACGACATCTGGGTGACCGGAAATTATCCACCATCGTGGTCAGAGGCAATAGTTGTGCCAATTCCTAAACCAGGAAAAAACCCAACGTTGGCCTCTAGCTACCGTCCAATAGCCATGACCAGTTGTATGGCCAAAACAATGGAACGATTGGTGAACAACAGGCTAGTCTACTTTCTTGAATCGAAAGGGCACCTTTCAGTTCACCAATCCGGATTTCGTCGAGGACGCAGCACAACAGATCACCTAGTGAGCCTGGAGAGCTGGATCCGAGATGGGTTTGCTAACAAAGAACATGTGGTCAGTGTCTTCTTTGACCTGGAGAAGGCATATGATACCACCTGGAGGTATGGGATCATGAGAGACATTCACAAGCTGGGTTTGAGAGGAAGACTGACTGGATTTATTGGAAACTTCCTGACGGATAGATCTTTCCAAGTCCGCCTAGGGTCAGTCCTCTCCGAGCGTGAAGAGCAGGAAATGGGTGTACCCCAAGGGTGTATCCTCTCAGTGACCCTCTTCAGTGTTAAGATCAACAGCATCACTAAACAACTTCAACCTAGTGTTGAATGCTGCTTGTATGTGGATGATTTTGTCATCTGCTACAAGGGCACCCACATGCGAACAATTGAACGCATACTACAGCAGACTCTGACAAGACTAGCTGAGTGGAGCACCAACAACGGCTTCAAATTCTCAGCAGAGAAAACTTGTGTTGTGCATTTCTGCCGAAGGCGAGGGTGCAAAGAGGAGCCAACACTATATCTCCATGGAAAAAATCTGGTAGTCCAGGAGGAGGTAAAATTCCTTGGCGTGGTATTTGACAGGATTCTTTCCTTCAAACCACACATTGAATACCTCCGGAGGAAATGCCAGAAGGCAATGAACCTACTGAAGGTCCTCAGTCACCCCAACTGGGGTTGTAACAAAGAGACCTTGCTGACATTGTACAAATGTATATCCAATCAAGGTTAGACTATGGATCTATGGTGTATGCCTCTGCTCCAAGGTCTTACCTGGACAGACTTAAGCCCATTCAGAACCAGGGACTGAGACTTTGTCTTGGAGCCTTATGTACAACTCCTGCACCAAGCCTTCATATTGAAGCTGGTATACCACCTCTGGAGTTTCGCCGGGAAAAGCTCACACTGCAATACACTATACGTGTCAGAGCTAACCCCAAGAATCCAGCCCACAAACTCATATTTGACAACAAGAACACTGTGTATCAGGAGAAGCCAAATGCCATCAAGCCAATGGCAGTGACAGCAAGGTCTTTATTCCGAGAAGCTGGTGTACCAATGAAAAGAGTAATGACTGAAAAACCACCAGAGAATCCACCATGGGAACAAAAATTACCCCTGGTTATCCTGGACCTTGACACAAACAAGAAAACTGAGACTCCTGTGCATGTATTTGAAAAACAATACAGTGAAATCAGGACACAGTTTGAGAGCCATACAGCCATTTTCACTGATGGTTCCAAAGATGGTAGTCATGTTGGATTTGCCGTGCATACACCATTTGGGAACTTGAAGAAGGCTCTCCACAAGGAAAGCAGCATATACACTGCTGAAGGAAAAGCACTGCTTAAGGCACTTGAATGGGTACAGGTCTCACAGATGAAGAAATTCATCATATTCTCAGACTCGCACCCATGTCTAGAAGCTGTGACCAACCTTTATCCTAAGAACCCAATCATACAAGCAATTCAAGAGACATACACTGAAAACAAAAGACTGGACAAAGAGGTGGTGTTGTGCTGGGTGCCAAGCCACATTGGAATAGAAGGAAATGAGGCAGCAGACATTGCAGCCAAAAATGCATTGAGGCGCCCTGTTGGGGCTGACCAAATGCCATACACAGACATTGTACCTGTGGCGCAGGCACATGTCAAACGTAGCTGGCAGCGCACATGGAATGGTGTTAACAGTAACAAGCTGCGAGTAATCACACCATCAATCACACCAAAATTCAAAGATGATAACCTGACAAGACCCGAACAGGTGATACTGACCCGTCTTCGTACCGGTCACACCAAACTGACTCACAGGCACCTTCTAAAAGGTGAAGTGGCTCCTGTATGTCAGACATGCAACACTCAACTGAGTGTAGAGCATCTCTTAATACATTGTCAGGCAACCAAGAGAAACAGAATAAAATTCCTGCAAAATCGCAGGACACTGCAGAGTATTTTCCGGGAATCTGGGAACAAAAATATTCTTGATTTCCTACAGGAAACCAAATTGTACGACAAAATTTAGGTAACCTAAATGAAGCCTGACTTCGTCAGGCCAAACCCTGTTTCATGAAATAGGGAATTTCACAGAATAAAATAATAAAACCACAGTATATCTGCTAACTTTTAATTACTATTAGCGGAGGTGAAACTAACCAAACCAAACCAAACCAAAACATGCAGAAGTCCACCTGGAGTGATGGGAAAAACAAGCAAAAGCAAGGTAAACCCCAATACAAAGGCAAGGGCAAGGGTAAAGGAAAGACCTTCAACAAGTCCAAGAAATCGTTCGGAAAAGAACAATGCCAAATCCAACAACGGGTCGGATTTTCATAAGGGGGATGTGACGTCGAAGGGGTAATACTTCCGAGAGGTAGGTCTGTACCGATTCTCATTAACTTGACGTTAGCTGTTTCCCCTCTGAATAATGTCTTTACTCCAGGAAAAAGTAGGTTGCATATTGACAATTGGGAGAATATCTGTAGTGATCGGTGGGTCTTGAACCAGGTGAAAGGAGTTACACTTGATTTTGAACGGACTCCAGTACAGAAGACTGTACCTCGTGAATACAGAATGAATGATATTCAAACTAAGGCGCTCCAATTAGAAGTAGATAAATTACTACTGAAGGGAGTTGTCTCCCGTAAACCTGAAGGAAAATTTAGAGTTATTTTCGATTTGACAAAGTTGAATTTATGTATTAGTTATAAATATTTCAAAATGTCCAGTTTCCAAACAGCTTTGGACCTGGTCCAACAAAATCGTTGGATGGAATCTGGTGACCTGAAAGATTCTTATTACTCAGTGCCGATTCTTCCTGAGTTTAGGAGGTTTTTTAGATTTTATTGGGAAGGTGTCACACTGTAAAACTCCCCAACGGGGTGAGTGTCAGTGACTGTCGATATCAACTGTCAATGGAAGGTGCAACCTATGGTCAAGACCCGCCTGATGGACAATGACTGTCTGTATGGTCAGCAACAGTTGAAACAACGGTCAGGCACCTAGGGTGCTAACCAGACCGCGCTCCCGTCCACTGTGCTAAACATTCTGAGTAAATAATAAGTTGAGAAATTACGTTTTCATAATATTATGATGGTCGATTTTGTTAGCATTATAGCGGTTTCTAAAATTAGCGGTAGTAGTGAAAGCTAGGTAATGACAATTAAGTGTTAGAAAATGTGTGTACATGGACGGGAGGAGCTGGGGGTGTCAGGTGTGCAACAGGTTAGCGCGAAATGAATAGCTATAGGTGAGTGTGTATGGTCGCATAACTTTATGGCAATTGTGGATTCATTTTCTTGTGTAATTCTCTGGTACTTATCCTGGTGTATTCATGTCGGGCAGATTCCAAGAATTATGCCCCGGTAATAAATACATTTCTTCCCTTAACCGAGGCTGACGGCCTGTTTCAAACCCCATATGTATCAAAACAAGGCTAGTCAATAAGCGAGTTCGGATTTCCGCGCGCACAACTCCTACCACTGGACGAGAGGGATTAACAAACCAGTGTGCGTTGGACGCATGCTATATATAGCCTAGTACCATACACACACATATATATAAGCAGGTGGGGAGGTCTTTCAAACCATTTTCTCCCGATCATATATGTATATTGCCACACACACCTTATATCATTTCTCTTATTAATCTATCCTATCTAGATATCTATCTAGATATTTTTTGTTCATTTTCATAGCTTCATATGGTAGAGGCATACAGTATTGTTCCTTTCCCTGTATATTATATTTCCCTTATTATTCAACTATAACAAAAGGTTATGTGAATGTCTATGATGTCGCCAGAAAATGAATTGTCTTGGTGATAAGGTGACCCGATCTATACTGTATACCCCCCGTGATCTGGAACACCTGATAACTTTTGAAAAATTGAAAATGTCTTGAAATGTATTAGCTTTATTTACATGTTAGCCAGTTGAGAAACTAAAGATTAGTTTATGAACTGCTATTCCAGTTGAAGCAACCCCACATAGCAATATACCTTTAGTTAAATGTGTTGACAAGGGCGTAAAGCAACTCACTCACAAAGCAATCTCACTCACTCAATAGACCTTTAGCAGAGCAATAGTCTCCAATAGTGTTTTCCGGAATTTTAGTATAATTAATTAAAATTAAGTTTAAACCTCTCCCACTCTCTGTAGTCAAGGAACATAATGGAAGACCTGGAATTATTTTCTATAGCTATTCCCCCTCCCTGCCCCCAGCCTAGGCGGGGGCAGGCAGCTTAAATATAGGGAGATTAATCCTTATGATAAAGCTTCAAGCTTTCCCTACCAAAAGGTTCATTTTACTTTATTAATAATTACCGATTTGTTTCCCTTCTAAATACAAATATGCGCTATATGATACAATAATTAAAACATGATTTATCACACTACAATGTGCGTTTGTTTATGTTTATCCCCCTTACGCGGGGGCAGGAAGCGTTTGGGACATGCAAACACCGAACTTGCTTATATCTAGGTCAGGTCGCGGTAAATTACGTAATATCATATATACTCCTACCGGACTGTTGGGGAAGCTTTCATTTGAAAACATGCGACCATGGGAGCGATTTTGCTAGCAAAGCTATTGATGTTTTGGATACAATTCTATATCATAATTACCAACCCCGTACAGTGATTTTGAATGAGGAAGATGTGTAATTATCAAAGAGATGTGGACAATGTGGAGGATTCGAGATTCCACCAGACTTTATCCTTTATTGGAATCATCTTCTCGATGGAACCTGTAGAAAAGGACAGTTGTGAGCCAGTGTTATGAGTATGGGATGGAGGACGGCAACCACCGCAATGTTTCCTGCTACATAATTAAAAGCTCAGGTAAGTAATATATTTCCTAAATTCGTATCGGTAACAGGATTCTTGGGGGTATCCAGTCAAAACATCCCCACGCGAAAACGGCCCCATGAAAACGGCCCCCGACTTTTCTATATGGCTAGTGACTGATTTCACTCTGCACCTACGGTCAACATGTAGGACAGTAGGTGTTGACTTGGGCTATTACACCTTTCCGGTCGAGGCAGGGGTGTTTGTTACAAGCAGAATACTGACTGATTTTCACAACTGGTAGGCAGGGTAAAAATCATGACGGACCTAAATTTCATGACACTGGCTGGGTGCCGCTGGGTTAATCACGCTTCATTATGTGCGTATATGGGTCATATCGTCTGAAGCCGAGGTATACATTTTCTGAAAGCTGAAGGTTTTTGCTATACGAGGCCATGATCACATACTATATCGGTTGGTAATCTATTGAGCTATGAGCTGTATAATCAAGTAACCCCCCCCCCCTATGTTGACCAATTGTACATTTCCTGGCGATATGACCCATATCAATAATTATTACCAGCTTCATTTGTGACTCTTTACTATCATTGCAGCTAAAAACGTCTACATTGTAGGAACATGGATAGCACAAATTAATGTGCAGCATTCAGTCAGACTGGGTAAGTAAACTATGACATTATGTTATCGTTGATAATAGGCATTGTGGTGCAACAAAAAAGTCAAGATATTTTGTCAAAATCGTCATTCCAGTGATCTTTTCAGCTAGGAAAACTGAAACACTGACTGATGTTCCTTACAACTGTTATCTTAAGACATATTTAAAGAAGCAGTCCAAGCTGGTATAAATTGTTCTTTAATTTGAACAGTCGTTTAATTGAATATGAAATTTTGCCTCTAAATAAAGGGGTCCCATTGGGGCTCCACCGAAAATGTAAAAAATAATATTGTATAGAATATTTAAAATATCAAAATTCATGTTAACACTACATAACTACACCGTTAATACCAGGCAATTGTACTAAGAATTCTATTTTTCTTTTGTTTTCAGACTTGAGGAGCCATGTTATTATGGCAGGGATCTTTTCGACAGACAATAAAGGTTAAGAGCTACTAGCTGCACAACTTCATATATATTCGGTGAGTGTACTGATTATTGGATCGAAATGACTTGGATTGCAGTGGAAATCAATTATATTATCTACGTTAATACAGATGTAATTTAAAAATTGGGTAATCTTCAGCTCTTCTATGACAGTGCCAGTCCATCAATGATTTATGATTAGCATGGTCAATAATTTCTGAATGTATATATGATCAATATTAATTTAATTTATATAATTATACATTCAATTTGTCATCCTTTATGCAAAACACTTACAGGAATTGTAAGGTATCATCTGCTTAGGAGGTGTTCCTGATTGCTCTCAGATGAAATGGATAATGATCAATTTGAAGATTGTCATATAATATGGGGAAAATAATAATAGTGACTTTGCCGACTGGTTTCCCAGCTTTGAACATGTGCATGTCATGTGAATAAATGTATTATAGTCAAGTTCATTTTTATTATTTCAGGGACTGCGGCACTAAACAAGAATACGATTCATTATGTCAGAGGATGCACCTGCCATGCTGATGGCGGCTCTGTCCACAGTAAATACAAAATCTACTCTTCAGCCAGCACAGACTTTCCATGGTCATTCACCTGGACCGACCCTACAACTTCCCTCAGTCAACATTTTGTTCCTTGTTGCGTGGCTGTTTTTCACTAATATGTAATATAATGTATTTTTATTATTATTATTCCGTTTTTAAATATGCGTTTATTCTTAATGCCATTGACTCTTTAGTAGGGTGTTAGTTTTTACATATTTGCGTTTCTTGTCTACCAGATGTATCGAGGTAAGGCTTATGCCACTTGTATATCTTGTGCCAAGGGTTACTGGTTAGAGGTTGATAATGGAGTTCTGTTTAAGTAAGGCAAAACTTTTAGGGATTTATATAGGCTCTCTGTATTTCCCAACAACACTTGTCAGTGTAAGCGTCACGTGTGGAAAACACTCATCTCATGCATATGGGTATTATTAATTATTGATTATTAACTCCTAATATTTATCAAATGTGGTAGAGTAACAATACACATGTGACGCCGAAAACCTATGTTGGTACCTAGTATTCCAAGTATGAACAGATATCCGAACAGATGTATTCCTAATAGTTCCAGTAAATGTAGAATTAACAAAATTAGCATGTACTGTTCACCCATGGTTCTTACCTTTTTCGAGGCCTGGATTTCATGCCTACATTATTAGGATGATCAATGTAAATAAGGGGTATTTCTGATGTATTCCGGGCAATAATTAATAGTTTATTGTTAATAACACGGTATGAAATAATATGATATTTAAATGAGGTTACAGAAAATGTTCTGCAGAATGGCTTGATATACATTGAATTTAATTGAAAAGGAAGCATTGAAAAAACAGTTGGAAAGAAGTTGCACATGTCTGTTTCCCCCATTAAATATCCCTATAATTAATTGCAGATAATAACTCAACTTTTTTTTTCATGTGATTATGTGATTATTGTATTCATTATGTTGGAGTATTATTTCGATTTTGTTGAAATAAAGAAGTTTTGCCAAAAAGAAATATGTATTTTTTGTATATAATTATTGAGTTTTCAAAGTGATTCAGCATGTTTTAATGATAGGGAAATGATATAATTTAAAGTTCCCAATTCAAAATATTAATATGTATAATATCAAATGAACAATGGACCATTCAATTAAAGCATCTCAAACTCCTAATACCAGTAGACCTAGAGCTACCACCCTCCCACCCCAGGCATATAAGATTTTAGTTCTGAAAATATCCACCAGTGGCGCTACCGATTTTAGTTAAAAAAAAATCCGCCGTCGGCGCAAAGTGGCGCTGCCAACGCGACCGTGGCTGCCACGGTCAGGACCGTCCATCAGGGATTGGGCGATGGTCAGCTGACCGTGGGCCAGCACGGACCGACGGTCAGTGACTGGCACCTCTGCTGCCAGCCATTGGCAGTCGCATTGAGCCCAAATGACCGTCGGTCAGTAAAACAGTGCACCCTTTAAGGGTGACAAATTGAATTAAAATTTAGATTTCTATGTGCAACACATAGGGTTGTAGGGAGTAAATAGCCCACCTAAAATATTTATAACCCTCCCTGGTCTCATAATGCTCATGATATTCCAAGGTAGAGTAACAATTATTAAAATTGTGACGATGTTGCATTGTGACGATGTTGCATTAATATTGTTATTGCAGCTTTTTTCCAAATTCTGAAGTCTGAAGTCACCTGATACCACCGGGCGGGATCTCTATTTACTCCCGCAACTCTATGTGTTGCTCATAAAAATCTCAATTTTAATTCAACTTCCTACGGTAAGTCTCTTAAAGTTATAAAATATTAGGTTAAACGTTTGAGTTTTCATATGACATTTGAATAGAAAATGTTGACTTTCCTAGCAAGAAATACACTATTTGACATTGTTAGATATCTCGACAGTGGGGTTCAATTGTCGTGGACGTGTACACAAGAAATAATGGCGATTTGAATGTAAGCAATTTGTATTAAACGAGCAGTGCTAAACAGTTGTACGTGTTGCGATTCTTGCCTATGTTCTTTCCAATGTCTTTGTGGCCATCGTTGCACATTTGTGTTTCAGCTCCGGCTTAATATTAATCGATATTAAATAATGATATTTCGTGATCGTATAGGTTTACTTCTGCGAGAATAAATATATTATGAATATCGATAGCAGGAGATGGGGGAAAAGGAACTATAGTGGCCGGATTATATTAAAGTTCCAAAGGACCAAGGGTTGAAATATTCTATGTTCCAAGCGCGGATCCGAGATAAAACATCAAGAGTGAAATACTTCTTTCATATGTTCCCTTTATTCCTCCTTGTGTGTTGGGTTGAAGACCTTGCTCCTCAACCCGATAAATGAACAGGTACATCGAGATATGAATGATTTTCAAACCAAGGAAACATTATGTTTGCAACATAATTCAGGAATAATGGAATAAATATAATAATCACATAAATGCAAAGTTGAACATAAATATAGAAATATGTAATGAACATCATGGTCAAAGTCCGGATGAAATCAAATGAATAGTTAATTAATGATAAATTAATCAAATAATATAAACTGCAAATATCATCAATGGTTGCAATGAATATCCTAGTGGGATCCGGATGAACTACCCGGAGGCGGAGGTCCGGGTCCGGGTCAATCCGGAGCTATCCGGAGCTCAATGGAAATCTTCATAATGGAATCGTTACATACGAACAATCGTATAAATTACCCAACCTTGACCTCTGGACATTCAACCTGTCTTATGCTACAAGTTTTACTCTGAAGGTGGTAAGAAGACTTACGAGCTATTCGATTGCTAATGTTTTTCTTATATTCCAGATCTTTTAAGATACCTTTGTCTGGGCAAAGTTTGTTGCAATATCGGCGATAAAGGCCCTACATAAATTTTCAGCAACATCATGTTAGAAAGTTGCTGACATTCGCAAATGCGATATTGGATAATCTTGTAATCTTATCCCGCATCGCATATACAGTATACAGTATACACTGATCACATCATACTATAACCATCGTTTGATATCTCGTTTCATCTCATCTCATCCCACCAAACCTTACTTTATCTCATTATTATATATTCCTGAAAAGTCAACAAGACAGAATCGAGTCGAGGTGAAAATCAGGCATATTTACATATTTCCTGATCCTCGATTAGTACAGGGGAGGCAAAGGCCTAACCCTAATGTAATCACCTGGATAAATAAAAAATAATAAAAAAATATATATATACATCTGCTCGAATAATGACGATCTTCCTTTAGCTTTAGAATATTATAGGCCTATATCCTAAGTTATTGTAACCTTTTTACCGGTAAGACACTTGAGCGATATAAAAGAAATGTTCTTATTGCAAAATTCTATATCTACATGTGTATCTCCGGATTTCATATTGAATTAGGGGTAATTCAAATATGAATCACTATGTCTATTAGGAAGGCGAAGACGAATAAAAGAATCTACCGATTCGCTTAAGTTTGGAGAGAAGGATGGCTAGAAAAAGGAAACATATTCTGGGTTAATAGCATGGACTTTGAGAACTCCCACTCTTTATGTGCATTTGTCAGACGGATCTTTAGTCTAGTTTGGCCAGGAATAAGGATCTTGGTCGGGATATATCTTAGTGATTATCTGCAGTATCAAAAAAACTCACTTGACTTATAACCATTTGGTTCGCGGTCACAAGGAAAAGGGGGCTTTTTCTCATGGTTCCTGGTCCCAGAAGGAATCTCTAAGACCTGTAACCAGGGAATGTAATGCACTCAATCCGCCATCCTGAGACCTTTAATGTGGGGTGTGCCCGAATAAAATACGAGTCCTGACTTTAAAAAGAAACGATCTAAGTTTGTTCACTGGCCATTTACTTCTTTGATGATCTAGAGAGAATTTTCTCTTTTTCTCTTCATAAAACAATCGGTAATATCTACTTTATGCTTAATTAGAGAGGACATTATTTTACCTAATTAACTGTCCTTATATAATATCATATATGCACATGTATACATGAATATATGTGCTGAGAATCTTTCTGGCTGGACTTATTCACCGATTGGATAACGACATAATGTATAAATTTTCCCATTTGTTAAGTACCTATGCAGCATTAAAAGACGTTTCAGTGAGCATATCATGATACGTATCATGAGTGTGGATGGAAAATGGGTTCGGCGTCTGAAACAAAAAGTTCCTTTCCCTTTGGCGTCTATTCAAGGCTTCATTGACTATACATACTAAACTGTACACAGGGGTTCATTGGGAACTCTACAATTAAGTTCTCTCTCCCTCCCTGCCTGTGATCACGCCTTTATCCATTTAGTAAGGGAGGTTATCAGTCGGAATATACGTTGATTATTTATGCAGAACAGACACGAATTTATAATTATGATTTTACGGTTCTACAGTTTTTCTAATCAAATCAAATAACAAAATTATTCCAATATTTCCCAACCAGTATATGAGGCGGGACTTTAGGCAGTTTAGCTTATATTTTCGCCAAAGTAATCGAAAGAACCATTCATATAAAGGAGCCCCTTTTCCCACAGAAAGATTTATAGGGATCATTTGCATTCTTAATTCAACTCGAGTTAATTTAACTCGGTTTTTATCGCACAACTATGCAAATGGACTCCACATATATTTATGTTCATACAACGCAAATTATACTACGCGTACAGCAAATAACATGAAATCATAGAGTACATAGTCCTCACTAAAGTTTACGGTTGAATTTCTCTTGCATATGGGTTAGATAACTCAGGAGAAAGGACGGGGCTATAGGGGTGAAAATGGAAAGAACGTTGAACCCTAAATCTGATCTCCAGATACTTGGGTTCAGCATTGAGTTCAACGGTTTTCATCAATTACATGTATAGTGTCAGACCGAACGTACACCGAGAACCCGGGGTACACAGCTAATATATACATAAGTATTAGAAGCTTTTCAGGGAATTAAGCGTGTATTTAACCTCTCTATCACCCAGGCACGCACCCATTGGACTGTTGTTTTCCTTGCTTCTAGTCAATCTATATGGGTAGTTTCATTCCTTGGCTTTGAAATGCTGTTTATATTTCGTTTTGAATGTGTGAAATCAATGCATGAATATACACAGCATGCTCACTTCACTAGGTTAATTGGGTATCGTTAACATGTAATGATTTTAGCGGAGAATGGTGAGAGAAATACAATTTTGACACATATCATGCATGGTTATTGATGACGCAATGGAAACTAATACATAATGACAAACATATATAAATAATTTGAATTATTTATAGAATACGAATGAATAAACTTTAAAAATCAAGGTTCCTTGACACGATCCATTGAGACCGGTCATTTTAAAGCTAAAATGCAACAATCTCGCTTCGATGGAATTTTAAATCCATAAAATTGGAGTTTTTAAATACAAAGTTGCATTCAATGGCACCCAGATACAAGACGAGGAAAACTCATTCCCTCCCACTCCTCCATTTTTCAACCTATCTTTAATCAGTGGCGACTTTTTATACAGGAATGATCGTCGTCTAGCCTACTAACTCGAGGCTGCCTAAGTTGCACGTGACCCCAGGTTGATCCAAAGGAACACGAGAATGAGATTTGTTTACTAAGACCCCACTTAAAGTGATGATGGAAATGTGCAAACCTATCCTCAGCGACGGACGTCAAAAATAGGGGAGTCTTAGTGGCGATTGTGACGTCAGAGCGCCCCAATGGGAATGATGCGGAAAGAAGTAGAGAAAAACAGGATACACCAATGAATGGATAACTGTGGGTAGAGAACATGATACATGTAGTGAAACCATTTCATCACCGAAAGGCTAGAGTAGAAAGTTGCCGGCGGTTGGGCGCTCAGATTGAAGTTCTTTCTTTTTGCTGATATAGGTTCACTTAATTGGTCATATCTGGTTCTTCCCAGAATTGATACCAATTAACGGGATCACATATTAGCCTGAGAAATCCAACACATCAAGGGGTGTGAGGATTATGACAATTGATTTATAAATAATATTCCACATTTCTGACTTCTTCTTTTGATATTATAAGAACAAGGATCGAGGCCTTGTCAATACATTACTTTTCTATATGCTCTGGGAATGCAAGCTCGATATCATGAAATGATTATCTTCAATTGGTCTCCCCATCACTTAGTTTCCATATCATAATATAACGACCTAAATACCACATGTATTGTTTCCCCACATTCCTGTAAAAACCAAGGGCTTATTTCCTCGCTTTCCATGGGTATATGAAGCTATTTCATAATATGTAGGAATGGATAGGTAATGGTATATATTTTCTCTGATTGTATGGTACTTTGTATGAACACTATTTTTTGCCTTTCCTTGGACTATCACGAATATGAGTTTAAATGCCATTGCAATGAATGCAACTAGAAATGTTTTTATTTCTATGTTTGAATAGTATCTGTTTATCTATTATTTTTCTTATATTTCTAATGTTTTGTTTGACTTACATGTACAGCTGTAACTGAGAACAGTGTGTAAATACATAATGTCTGGCTGAATAAAAATATTTAAATACAATATATTATGTAAATGTATTTCGTCATGGCAAAATAAGAATAACCATGGTATATGTTCACTGTGTCATCTACAGACGCGCAAGAAACGCACTTATGGCTCCATGACGTCAGCTTTGATGACGGTCTTTAAATTCCATCACCATTGTCAAAAACAGAAAAATAACAAATTAATCTCACAATACCGAGTACTTCTTTGCTATGTATAAAAAAATGCAGCATTTATTGGAGTTCAGTTCTCCAGATGTCCACTGGAATATCGTGGTAGAATAAAATTCGATGGGTTAAGGATAAACATAATAGATTATGATATTTCCGGTCTTTTATCGATGGCTGTCGATATACTTAGAGTAAATACCATTGTGTCAGTGATTGTTTCTGAAAGAGGCACATTGTCTCTTGGGTGTGGTCGGATAGGACAAGGTGGAAAATGAATCTATATATTAAAGCGGTACACCGAGTGATGGCTCCTGTTCATGAGGAACCTCCAATTACACGCGGAGAGTTGTAGCACAATTAATCTATCTCCAATTATGGATAATCATTATACTGTTGAAACGTCATACATTGCATGAATAAAAATGAAACACAGATAATAATTAGGTCGCTAACTACCGCTGTCTACGTCCTGAATAAAATATTTTCAAATCAAATCAAACTGTTTCAATAGAGGGTACATTTCGTTGGATTCTTGATATTTTAGCTCTGGTCTTAGCTTTTGATTGGGGGTGAGGGGTTTGGGATTAACTTGGGAAAATAAAAAAGATTCATTTCGTTTGAGAAACCTTCTGGTATAGTGATAACATACGACAGATGGAATATGCTTCACCCATTTCTACAATTAAAACCACGCCAAATTCAAATTCACCATTGTTACAATAAATAGCACCCCGCCCTCCTTTTGAAGCACGACTCAAAATATTTCCATTAATTTACTTATGATGTGGTTCTGATTTCTTTCTCATCTAGAAATGTCGTATGCCTTTAGAACTAGGCTACGCCATTAACTTAGTCAAAACTATACATTGGAAAGATATTGCCTGGAAAATAAATGTCTATTTATAGAGGTTCTTTTTCATCATTTACAAAATGAATAATGGAAGGTGCTAATCCTGGATGGGTTTTCATTAGCTCACAAAAAGATAAATATCACCCTTTGCACATGGTTTGCAGTTATGCTCAATGGGGAACTCCATTGAAGGACATTTGCCAATTTTCCTACTAGAAAAGACTCTTCATAGATATACAGTAATATGAGGTCATATTTGCATGCAGGAATATGAGCATTAGAGTGTTATATGGTATACGTGACTAGAACCTACGTCATGATATACGTGCAAATTTACATACATGAATAACTTCAAAAGATTAATCATGAATATTATATGTTATACCTGACTATACTCACATTTATATCCCTCGATATATATGAATTATAGATAGATAAATTATTGAATAACGTTTATGGTTAATTACATTATTAAATGAAAATGGCATCTATGTGTATATGAAATTTAACATTTCTAACATTTAATGTTAAAAATGCACTGCAGTTATAGGGAACCTTGGTAATGACTCTAACGTCGTCAATTCCAGTATTTCTTCAGTGTACGTAAACTAAAGACACACCCGAGAACAAACGGTTTTGGTGTTGTCAATCGTAAGGGAAATATTTGGTCAGATGAAGATGTTTAAATTATTTCATTTAGAAAACATTCGCCCAGTGGGTGGAGTCTTGCTTCAACGCTTCTACTGACAAAACACCCCCCTGGTTCATTATCGTTTCATCCTTCATTTTCAGATATTGATAATCCCCAATGAAAAATTAAATTTGATCACGGAGAGTGCATAAAGGTTGTCATATCTGCGCAGTCGCTACAAGTCTGTTGGCAATTTTCATGATGTCTTCTGAGAATATGGAATGAATGTTGCGGTGCTTGTAGTAGACGATCGTCCGTGATGTGTACACAGGCAGACATTTCGGGGGTGACTCGAGCACCATGCCACGCCCCGATAGTTTATATGCAAAATCTCCTTCTAAAGATCTGCACCTGGAATTGGGATCCATGGTTTCCATTTATTTGATATTTTATCTTCACTACGGTTGTTTCCAATCCAAATTCTGAATGGAATATTAGATGCATTAGCAGCTAGTATCATTTGCAACTCTATGTAGTCTTTCTCTTTGTTTTCTATAAGGGCATTTGTCAAAAGCAGCAAATTTAGGTATAGTGGTATGATTTCATATCGAGCCATAAAACAAGGCGAACATGGGTGTAAGGAGACTGGGGACAGTTGAAAGGAGAAATATTTATGCATGGAGTTTCCTTCCTCTTTTCTTTTTATTCCTTTTAACTTCTACCATTGCAGTTTTCCTGCCGTCAGCAAACAGGACAAAGGATCATATATAAATTCAACAGTGATAATTTTGCCCAGTTATTTGTGGTTGAACAAGATTTGAGGTTTCTCTGTATCTGATGCTATAGTAGGTAACTAGGAGTATTCAAGAACTAAGTTGTCCCTGGTGGTCATGGTTGAATATTATGTAGTTGTACATAAATTAAAATTATGATTAAAGGACACGTGTTTAAATACCTTAGAAACATGATCGACTAATACACAGAGTCTAGGCGCCTTTGTAGCAACAATATAACACAGTCCTGTCCAGAAAGCCACATTCCTCGAGCGTTGCAGTTCACCGCATACACCGATAAACGTAACCACAAGGCTAAGACTAAGGCTAAAAGTGTTAATGGGAATCACCTGACCCCTAAACGTTAGGGGGTCATTAGGGCTTTCTACTACTGACTGGACAGGACAAATGCAAACAAGAGCATGTATCATTTGTATAAGGCCACTAACCATTAATACAACTATTCTCCAAATGTGCATGGGTTTCTCCAATATCCTTGGCAAAAATCTTTTGAGTATATTCACAAGTCTGAGTAGTTCATCCCAGTTTGTCACATGGTTTATAAGTGGTTGTCCGAAATAATATAAACACATACATCATAAGTCTAGTTTATGTCTAGCAAATTTACCAGGGTTAAATTCACTAGGGTTATCTATGTAAAGCCGTCCATGAGATCGGTTTTAATATCTCTGAACAAAATGTAGTCGTCAAGGACCTCCGTTGGTTCCTAACTTCAACCCTTTATACAAATGGTCTAATGAATAATTTTGAAAGTGAGACTAAAGGTGGTGACTGAAGAAAGTTTAGTTTACGGTAAATGGTTTTATTCATGAACCAACATTACAACAGTACATTGCTTTTCTCAGAAGATTATGGCATCTATACTATATCCAATTCTTTACCTAACTCTATATATTTTATATTTTTACTATAGTATTAAACTATCATAGGCCTATATCATAAGTACTTGTGTGTATCGTATGCTCTGTAGAAAACATTGGTATTAAAATAAGCAAAGATTGACAAATGGTTATCAACGTCACACATAAAATCACTACATACATAAAATCCACCGAAATCCATCCAAAGGAGATGTTTGCAAAATGCAGTGATTGTGTGAAGAGTTTGGGAGATTTACACAAATGGTACAATAGACCAACGAGTTGAACTGACACACAACTAGGGGAATGGAAATATTCTATTGAACTTTAATTAGAGCCATTATCTACAACATACAACAGACGATAGTCTACGTGGTATTTCAGGTACTAAATTTGTTTTAGAGAGTACCTAATTCTAAGGCCTCTGGAGAGAAGATGGATATATGTCTACATCATATCCGACCATTACTTTTTCATCCTTCTTACAACCCATTGGTTCACCGGTGTACTCTTTCTCCTCCTTCCAGGAAGTGTGCTACGACACTTTTTTCTCCGATCATGTATTGTTCAAGGTTGTCTGCAGACCCATCTGTTTAACCATTATGATCGTACATGTTTCTCTGCATGTAGCTCCCAGAGTAACCGCCAATGCCAATAGGGACTTCTGTCACAAACATTTAACCCATCCATATGTTGTTTTCACAAGTATTTTTCCCTCCCAGACATGATGGTTTGTGTTAAAACAATGTCCTATTTGTATTTGCTCTAACTAGATATCATTATCCAGGCAATGGAATCTATAAAAATACTCAGACGGTCAAGGTTAAAGTTTTTATTCTAAAATTATATTTCTACACGAGTGTTACAGCTAGGCAGAAAAACCTGCAGAAAAGCATTTTTCTTGACCATAGGTTCATCTTAAGTGGATGGTGATACTTGAGTATTGGTCACTCAATGTGACCTCGATGAATGACATATTTTCTACCTCCCAACTTTACCGTCGAATATCCGCCCCCTCTCAAATAATATTTTGATGAGAGTTCCCAGTTACTTTTAAAGGAATTCTTCCTCTCGATATATACGCTTGCGTATGACATTCTACAGTGTGAAGAAAAGGCCACCTTTGTAGCGCACACCAAAATTTAATCATGTTGCATTATAGCGATAATAACAACATATTGAATAGCTCTGAACATGACTGTCTGAAATTAATAACCAACCTTGCAAGGGTTCCTTAAGAACACCATGGGGCATCCTATTTATCCTCCATCCGGTAAGTAACAGTGTATATGAAAATTGGTATACCGTATATTACGTTAAGAGTAGTTAGAAATGTTCAAAAGACAAATTCCACTTATTAGCTACCTATATTCATTACATCACACTACTTTGGCAAATGCAGCATGCCAGAAAAGAGTACACCCCGAATTCCAGGTTTGAGCAATCACTAAGAGCTTAAGTTTATGAGTATCATGAGTCTAGTGTTTTTATTTAATCTTCCTTATATAGATGAATGTTTAAATGCTTTTGCCGAGGAGATATCTGATGCCTCATGTGAATTACAAGTTTTTACTGGCAACATTGGATATATAAATTTGATAAAATATATACCGCCCATATGAGAAATGTTTAAAAGGCATTGTGAGTGTTTGAAATTGAAATCCAAATGAATGTACACACTCAAATGAGTTGATCTATCCAGGAACAGGCAAACACAACCTTTTATGACGTCTGGAGAATTATTTAGATGTGGATAACTTGGAGGAATTCTGAATATATCTTAAAAGACATCTCTCATAAAAAACAAGTCTTGCTCTGGTCTTGTAAATCATTAAGTCCAGTGTTATTAAGTGATGGTTTTGAAGATAATAGAGTCAATGGAATAGATGGCAAGCCTTGGTCTTTGTAATGTTCATATCTGTATGCGGTATATGGTGAAGCAGCTCGCTCTTTATATACTCTCTCTCTCTCTCTGCTTCTCTGAGCTTCTCATGTACACGAGCTCCTACAACCCCGCCTCTGATGCCTCCAGTCCGCTCACTACTTACGATACAAGATGCGAGGTCTCTCTATCCATCCTTCAGTAGCACCAGTAGTAGCTGCCTTGGCTCGACTATCCACTCTGCTCTGAGGCGACTATTTAGTTCGGGCCCCTTGGCTACATCGGGAGCTAGTTACGCGCACTGATAGATACAATCTTCTACTTACTATCACTTCTGCCAGTAGTTGTTGTACTTTTGCTCACGGACCACACCGGTCAACAAAAAAACAGAGAGGACAAAGACGAAAGAATAAAATCTAATTCCTGGCATTTGCTCTCCACTTCAAGGCAATTCCAGGGACAAAATCTCTTTTCCCAAAAGCGCCTCAAAGACAAGTTCCCATTCTCAAAGCGCAACTGCACGGAGCGGAAGATGCGGGAATGTGAATGAGGAAGAGAAGGCATGAACTTCTAGCTGGAGAAAGGGGACAAGTAATCAGGATAGAATACACAAAATACAGAGAAGATGAAGAGGACATTTTGATATTTTCTGACGCCTTTTCTCATTTACAGAATGAGAGTTACAGACTAACAGTTTTTATGTTAGAAAACTTTTGAATCTCGCATACCCACTGAAAAGGTGCATGGTGTGCAGAAGATTACCCGAGTATTGCTTTTCGGAAATACAATTCAAGAGCTGACAAACAGCTGATATTAATGTCATATAGCCACACGACATAATATCAGCAAGGCATATCATACTTTGTTACAATAAGACAAAAGTAAACAGGAATAAAACAACTTCAGTTCAAGGCATATTTGTAGTTGCAGTGTATATTAAAATATTAAGAAACAACGCTTAGAGATTGCTCTACAATTTCTGCTAAGACATTTTAATTGAACAGCAGGAAAGATCACCACTTTTCCAGCATGGAGAAATCTTTATCTCTGGCTTTATTAATTGTGACTCTGATTGTAGTAGCGACCGTAGGCCATGCTCAGGAGGGGCAGGTTCGTCACGGACATGGACACGGGGCGGTTCAAATGCAGCCCATTGGCGTCAGGCGGATCCGGATCCAAAGAGTAAGACCCGGAAGTCGAAGCACATTGCCACCGCAGCCGTCTTCATCAAGTGAAAACATCGAGACTGAAGACTGGGGCGTTCGTCCCGTCACAGGCGACCCTTACACCTTCTTCAACCACCGACCGGAACCGGAACAGGCATCTCCTGGAGGAGGGGACGACGACTCTGAAGGAGATCGTCGTGAACAATTGCAAAGATTGCGGTTGTTTCAGCTGCGACATGAATATCTTCGGCCAATATCGCGCTTGCAGCAAAATCCGTCAGGCCCTAGAACCCCTACATCAAGACTTTCAAACACAAATGAAACAGGAAACGCGACAAGTCTCGACGGTGGCGCGTCCCTAACGCGGAAACGGAACTGCACGATTCAAAATGGAACATCCGGTCAGGTGGAACATTGTGAGGATGTAAACGGAACGGGGGCAGATGCGGACGCTAGTGACTACTCGCAGTATAATCGGCACGAATGGATCGTGCAAGAACGGTAAGTTGAGCTCTAGCATTACATCAGTGTTTGTTGTTCTTACATGTTTCTGGGATCGCTTGATTCAGGGAAACGTTGACTCTTGGTAATACGCTGAGAGGTAATGGTGTAAACAAGTGTAGGGAACAGATGCAACACCACCCCTTTCACAAGGACATAAACAAGCCTGTTCCAAACTGAGCCAATACATCCTATAATATCCCTCTTTGGCTTTGCTGAAAACATAAGAATCTAGGGGCACCCAGGGAAATGTCACAATAGCAGTTTCTCTGACAACATAAGTTGTTTTAACGTAATTAACTTTGAGGTAATCGTGCAATAGTACACGTGATCAAGTACATTGTGTTAGTCTGTATCTACTTTGATAAATATTTGTGGCTGGGACTAAATATTTTCTCATTAAGATGATAAAGTAATGGCAAAATGTTTTTCATAAAGGTTCTGATCTGCAGCTCTACAATTAAGGCATCTTGCCACATAGTTCCCAGTTGGCCTCACGAGGCTATAATAGATAGTACGGTATATTACTTTCATGACTAATGTCGAAATGCGCAGCAACTCATAGTTTTGATAATAAGTTTTTGGCAAGTATCTAATTACAAGAGATGTGCTAAAAGTCACAATACTAAATCTATACAAACTATTTGCGTGTTCTCAAACAACCGGGTAGTTTTTCAAAATATAAAAGGAACAATTGGATGGTTCTGTTCATTACATGCTTCCGTTAGAATACCTTGATGCAATTATTAGAAAAGTTTGGGATAATTGGTACAAATATCATGGCTGTTACCCTGGTTCTATTTTTTATGAATACAATGTACTCCTACACTCTTCACTCGACCTGTTGGCAGTAAACATCAAAACTCGCTATGGTTAACCCTATGTGGTGCTGCTGCCAACAGGACGAGTATAGAGTGTATGGTCCCGTTATACCGCACAGTCCCTTGATAGGTATGAAAAATTGAGCACTCCATAGTGCTTAAATGTTCACTTATGATAATATTCGGTATCCACCCATAACTATATACTTGGGAATGTGCCAATGGGACATGTGAATAATTATTTCGATTGATATAGTTCGAAAAAAGTGAAAAATAAAGTGAAATGGTGGCAAAATAGAATATCATAGAATTAAATTGTCATGGGCGTTTGGGCTACTTTTTTTCAAATCTAAACGAAAAGTTGGATATCAATGTATAACTGCCGTGAGGGATCGTATTAGCTACAAGCAAATGTTAGAGCGCAGAGGTGTTTTAATGGTATTTTCAACATTAACTTTTCATGGCCATGTCATGTATGTAGTCGCAACATATGGGCTCCTGGTCGATCTATAGCCATTTTCCCTTTCGTCAGCAAAATCGAGACTATATCAACCTGAATACCAAGCAAAGGTTTCCCAGTATGGTGCCCAATCAAGTAGCCCATATATATATCCACATTTCTGCCAACCAGTTTAAAACCGGTGGTTACTTTTCTGGTAAGCTCGAATAGGAGCCTGTATGTTTTATCATATTTGAGAACTGTCGTATTGCAAGTTGTTGAACGTGTTAATGATGGCAGAACATGATGGCTTATACGATCAAATATATTCAATATTAATTAATAATATACCGTTATGCCATTGCATGATATTACATAATACCTTTGTTATAATTACGTGAACAATACTGATCGCGACAGCAGCACATCCGCAGACTTAATTGATGACGTTTTCCCTATTCACACTCTTTTCATCGACAGAAAATATCAAATAGCATTTGTAAACATGATCAATTCCACCAGAAACTGGTCCAATGAGTTGTATCGATATTGGATCACATTTTTCTTGAGAAATGTGCTCCTTTTAAGTTGAACCACCCCTTCCCTTGGCAACGACATACATATCAAAACCCATTCTCAAACGTAGTATATCACAATCATTCCATGGGCATGTTTATCCCGATCATGTTCCATACGCAGGGGGCATGTTGAAGGACAAATACAGGCAGCATATATATATCTAAATAAACATTGTGAGCAATTCAATTCGCATAACAAGAAGAATCATGCAGGGTTAGAAGCCAAACTTAAACGATGAAAAACAAAATAAGGGGAGTGGGCAGGCTTCATAATATAAGTGGGCTATTTATGCTCGAGTGGTTGCTCCTAATCGGCGTGTCCCCGTTTGGAACCTGTTGCCGGGACATTTTCCCTGATTCCCACGCACACAAAGAGGGAGGCAAAGAATGCGGTCATTTTCCTAAACATAAATAAAGGCCCTTTACTTCCTCGCGTATCTTCTAGTTTTCCAAGTAACCGGTGCTCCCAAGAGTCTGCACTTAAATAAAGACTCAGAATTGTTATAAACTTATTTCAGTCAGTAAAGGAAAGATTGTACATTCATAATAAGCAAAATGTATATATAAGAAAAATAGACCTAAGTCGAACCAAAATAGAAAGATACAGTCGGATGCTATTTGTGTTCCCGGCGTTATCTTCCAGTGCAAAAATGGTAACTTATAGTATTCAAAGATTATTTCAATTGTCATGACTGATATATGT
The DNA here is from genome assembly GCA_942159475.1 of Sthenelais limicola. NCBI lineage: Eukaryota > Metazoa > Annelida > Polychaeta > Phyllodocida > Sigalionidae > Sthenelais > Sthenelais limicola. The sequence goes on from OW804096.1 coordinate 115,565,551, forward strand.
TCGGCAATCTTAAGTACATGTTGTTAGGTACAAGGCATAAGTATGTGACTAAGATTAAGTTCTCAGACTCGTCAGAGGCATTTTGGAGAAATTGGGACTCATATTAACGGGAACGACTGGCAATCAATAAGCCGCGCATGAGAAACCTCCGAGTTCAATATCTCCTGTCAATGGAAAAGAGTAAATTATGGGAACGTAGGGTATAGGGTATTGAAGGGGTATATCATGTTAAGGAACAACTTTTACAGAATGAACGGAGATACATATATATGCATCAACATATGTGATGTGTTGCAGGAAAACGAGTCACAAGTCGCGAAAATGGTATTTCTTACTTTCTTTATCAAAAGAACCCATATTAGGAATGATTTCATTTTTTGACAGTTCAGTGTTGACAGTTCAGTAGTCGCAACATAGGTACCAAATTCCAAGACTGTGTGCTGAATGTATCCATGCGTTTCTGGGTCATCTTGAGCAGTATATTTAACTAATTTACTATTGACTGGCCTTCAAAAAATATAGCTAACTTTTTTTTCATGCATAACACATATAGACGAGCTTATTATATCTATGTCCTAATCGTACCATCATTAGAATCCAATTGATCTCATCTTTTCAAATATGATATCTCAGAATTCATTTTTTGTCGACTGGTGGCTCATTTTGCTGTGACACATCACATATGAGGTATAAATGTTTATATATCACAAATATGAATTAAAGATAATCCCCCTGAACTATTCTTAAAACTATGATGTATGAATTACTTGTAGCTTCCGATACAGTAATCTTATACCTGGATATAATTGTTCTCATCAAAAAGATTCTGTATACTGAAAAGAATTTTCTTCTATAGACTATATCATCAAGTGACAAATTGAAAAGTGGGAGTGAGCAAGCTCTTACACAGCATAGACATGTGTACCAATATTTGAGTCGTAGTTTAGCCGGGGGTGCGGGTGGGGATTATTTTAAAACTTAGATCTTGGGTTTGTAGGCGGGTAAGCTTGTTGATGTGGATCTCGTCTTAAGGACAAGGAAAGGTGGGTTCATTGGAACCTCCTATCGGTATGACCTTCCCGTTACGTACCTGTCCACGATATCGGCTGATGTCGATGCTCATTTCCTTACTCTGTGTTATCTGGGTACTCTTTTAAAAACATATTATTACGAACAAAAAGAATGAGATGGTCAGTTGCCTGTGGGGCGTTAAGAATAGACTATATTAAGTCATTATACCCTATCTATATCCCCTATTGTATATATGTAATATTTAGAAATGGTAAATTGTTTGTTCACAAACGCATACATCTGTTGTTTATGAAAGTAGAATAGTTATTCTATCATGTTATTCCCAATAGCCTCCAGCACAGATTCCACATGATTTATTCAATTAAATGGGAGGGTGACCAAAGGAAATACTCACTGTAGAGATCTATATCACAGAAGTATAACAGATGGTTGCCACCCCCTACAGTCCGCATAACAACTACCAAACATTCCAAACTTTCCTTCTAAAACAAGACAAAATACATCTCACAAAAGTATCAAGCATTTCTTTAATAGAGGCGATGCACTTGACCTACAAGATATCATTAAACATGGGACCCCCAGCGAAGGCATTGGATGGAGTACTTCAGTGTTCAATAAAATATGACATAGACCGATATTTATATGAACACAGGGAAAATAGAATGATTTATGTTCCCCTCCTCTGATCAGGACCTACGCAACGGTCAGATGTTGAAAGCTTAAGTTTGTAACACATGAGTAAACAGTCGTACCACTACTACTCTGTGCAATAGTCACGAGCAACATGCTATTTCTATCAGATTCTCAGGGTTTATACTTCATTTATAATCTCTTTAATTTGCATTACCCTCTTCAGATTAAGCCTGCCCTACGCCCTCTCTACCGCCCCACCCATTATATCTATAATTTTGATGTTCAGATTATTGATTCTTGAGAAGTTGAATTTAGTTTGGTTCATAAAAAATGGAAATTAATTGAGAAACACTACGATTAGTTTAGCTTCACAATGTACTCTACCCACAGAGATTTGAAAGGGGGGAATTGAACGACTTAACAGATTGCAGGTTACATTTGATAAAGCCGTTGCGGAGAAAACGTCTATTCAATTAAGTTATCAACTTGTTTAATTCAACTGCAAAATAGAATAAATGAAAATGAAAATAAATGGATAGAACTGGGCGAGTTGTACAGGTTTTAGGTAGCCAAGAAGAGATTAAATATTCTGTCTTGGGACACTATGTGAGATTTTAATAAAGGAATATACCATTCTAATAAAGGGACTGACAAAATGAAACGACTTTGGGGTAGAGGTAATTTAATCAGGGGAATGGATATGATATATTGAGAGAATGCTCAAGGTCAAAGACCTCACTTTCTGCATCATTAAATTTCATTGTTACCGAATTACCATATCACTTGTCCGAAGTTATTGATTGGACTAGGATTACACCAGCTGACCCCACGTGACTAAGCGTTACTTGGCAACCGGTTGTCCGGATATCCTGACCGGATCTGACCTTCCTTGTCTAGACAGTTTTTCCTTCAATGTCTGGTCAAGGATAGAACGTCTGGTCAATCATGGACGCAGTAATCGAAGTGCGGTAATAGCAGGTGCTCAAAATATCTCATTATGGAGAAAAAACTTGTCTAGACCTATGAAGAATAGCGTCTCGCATTCATTACAAGGATAGAGATAAATGATACAGATACAGATGAAGCAACCTCCTATGGCCATTATAAAATGGATGTCGTGCTTTGTCCTGTCAAAGCCAATAATGAAAAAAGGTTTGCACGCCATAGTGTGGAATGAATGGGCAAATATCTGGCTGGCATTGTACATGGGAAAGACGGAACTCTGTCGATTAAGTTCGAAACATAGGTCGAACAAGTGTGGGAACTGTACTCACTGTGCACTGTCTCTGCACCTAGGACAGTGGCAACGAGTTTGACGGCCCTACTTCTCTATGCCCAGCATCGTCTCTATACTACTCGGCAATATGTAACGAAGAATCTAATTGAACGCCAACCCATGCTATTATACCTATACCTACAACAACTTTCTTTTCGTACCAATCACATGCATACTATTTTTTCTGTGCTGGTTGTTTTGCGCGGAAATCAAGGGTAATGACACCACTCTAACGGTTTAAAAAAGATCCTTTATTGTGGATATAGGCCTACCAGGTGGATCCGAGGTTTAATTTCGGCATAAATTAATTTTGATACCTAAAATATTAAAGAATCGAGCTTAAATATGAAACATACTCCCCTTGGTTAGCATAGAAGCAATGTAAATCAGAGATCTACGTTCACTGGTGAAAGTATCTATTTTGTTAGTTCTATATACGTGACTATAGGTCACATTTATGGCTACTAAAGTTATAAATTCTCGAGATCATACTGCTCGCTTATTGTAGGCCTATTCATTGATCCGACCGAATAGAAGTAAAATATTAATGTGATTGTCCTTGATGTAAAAACCTTTATTCCCTTAATGATTAGCAGGAATAACTGAGAAGAGCATCATCAATTGGATGTAATAGTATGACATGATAAACAATTATTTCTATACTACTACTAATAATTGTGATGATAAGATGAACTGACTCCAACAAGATCTTATATATGATTTTATTTTATTTTGGCAAGTAAGAACAGGTACAGGACAAAACAAAATATAGGTAGTATACGCATCAGGTTATAATCTTGTCTTCCAGCCAAAAAGCCAATAAAAACCATGTGATTAAATTGTCATTTATTTCAGCTAGGGACCACCGAAATTTACTACTGTTCACTAGAGGAGTCTATGGGAAAAACGGGTATTTTCTCAATTTTTTCACCATATCAGACGCATTATGGGTCAATGCATTTTCCTTTAAAATTTCTGTATGCATAGCTGACATATTGCGTTACCTGCAGAAATAATTTTGACTGCATGGGCAAAGAGATTATACTAAAAGATCAAGACAAACAAACATCTCAGACAGTGCAGTAGTCTTCCTCGTACCACATTCTCATCAGGTTCTATCAGGTTCCATCTACTGAAAACCCTCACTTGAAAATTCCATCAATGCTTTATAAACGGTATAAAGTCCAGTGAAAACTCCACTTAGTAGATATTGCATGATCATCTGAATCCCTTGATTTCAAAACTTTTAAAATCTAATGCACATCCCATGGTATGTATATTAATTTAACACTTAGACATCCATATACCTTATATGACTGGTCACTCCATGTAATTCCTTTGGGTAAGCATCTCATTGCTCCCTTGGCCCCCTTACCACCTTTACTGGAAGATATAATGTATATCTCATTCCTGAATTTGTCCCTTTAATTCACACCTACCCCTTAAAGTGACACTTCTCACTGTTGCTGGCTAGATTATCGAGTAACGGAATTTCGACTTCATTTGCTAGTATTTGGTGCACATTACCCTACCTCACTAACTCCTGTGAATATCAAAACTATGAAATTCATATTATATGAGATATTTGCTAAATATAGTGAGCAAAATCGTTTTTGCTTGCCAACCAGAAATTTCAAAGTGGCAGTTGGGTTGACATCTGGAATTATGTAACACCCAGGTCGGCACTGGTCAGTACAAAGGGCATTCTGCCACCAGGGCTAAATCTGGCAACACCTCCTGGTCTCCAAAGCCATTTCCTCATGGATTTGACATGGGTTTATGTTCTGACCCGTTCATTACACATATCCACTAATCATTGAATAAAAACGCAATGCTGATATTCAATACTTCAGATATTGCTATACCTATTATATATGATTACACTGACAAAGTTTCACACTATTCCATGACTACTCATTTTAACTATCTTAGCCACTTTAATTCACACCTACAGATCATCCCATCCCACTCGCAGCCATTACCAGCATGCTACTGATCTTATGTGCTGATATCAGAATCACTAACAGATTGTTCACCCTCATATTGAGGATGGGAGGACCAGATGTTATCAATGATTGACAGGAATCTGACCGAATCGTTTAGATACCGTATACATCAATCTACAAATGGCTCTATGTAATGTTACAGCATTATGGGTCAATGCATAATGACATTGTCTTTTTCATAATGCAAAATAACTATAAGGTATTTACTGCACAGGTTGTCAATAACTAACGGACACACACACACACATGATATATATTTGTAGCCATGGAGTTAAGTTAAATCCTGTCGGTTTTCTCATGCACCAGAAATTAATCGGTTTTCAACCCCAAATAAAGATCCAGCAAGGGAGTGTTGGAGTATTACTTATAGACAAACGTTTCACAATCCCTCCCTACTCCTCCAGGAGTAAGAGATGATGAATGGGATTGTAAAATGTAGCCATGGTTCCAGCAACCCATACATGTAAGGTGTGGGGGTGGTGTTGTCTTGTAAACTCCAGGGGGGACACCAGCCAAGCCCATACACATAGCATGACGATGACCGTGTCATCAACTGACACACCCCTCTCACCATCTCTATTACGAGAAGCTTCCTCAATTCTTTACCTACGGTACCGTATATGGTTTCTCTGGATCCGAAGAGAACTCTATTTTGAGACATGCAACGTCCATAAAGAAATCGATCGTCACTGATCTCTGGCATATCTGTTCTTGACATAAAGTGGAGCGCCCATTAACGATACCTGATCCACAAATCCTGAATACTTTGCAGATAGACCACTTTATTTTTCTACCGACATTTCCCACGGTGAAGTATTTTTATATGATGCATTGGAACGGAGTATTAGTGATTGTGCCGATAGCAAAATAGACATGGAGAGATAGGATTTGCTATCATAAATGTTAGATATAAATGTTACCTTGGACACCTCATATCCAAATTACAAAGACACCCTTCGACATATACTAATTAATTATAGCAATTTTACTCAGGTGTAGCCTGTATTTTTTTAAAGTTACATCAATATTTTACCCTAAGCTTCAATCGACTTTAAGAAACACTGTAATGAAAAAAAATATAATGTAAATTCCCTTTTCTATTAATGGAATCTAGAGTAACACCATGCAGCACACAAGAAAGTAATAGTGGAGACAGGGCACGAACAAGTGTCAGAGAGTGCTATTCTCTAAACGAGTACAGGTCACAGGGGCCGGAATGGAGGTACTAATACCATGCCAAAGAAAAACTTACATAATCCGAAGCGAATCTACAGTGGGGAATGAAACGGGCCAGCGGGCACGCCCTAATGGAGGAATCCCCAGCAGGCGGCGATGAAGTAAGGTTTGTTGTGGGAACGTGTGCCCCGGGAATGTTTGTGGCGCCTCTGACGGTGCACCTGCAGACGTACCTCTACACGTGACTGTCCAGACGTAGCCCCACCTTGCGGCTGCTGGCTGAGTGAGGAGGTGTGCCTCCCCTCCGCCCCTCTCCACCGCCCCACCCATTATATCTATAGTTTTAATATTCAGGTTATTCATTTTTGAGAAGTTGAATTTCGTTGTTCATAAAAACAGGAAACTGATTAACCAATAGAGAGATTAGTAATTCATTGCTGTTCGGAAATAATGTATGTGCCTAGAATTTAATCAAAGACGGGATAGAAGCTCCTGAGCGTGGCCAAGTACTTGGGTTTTCTTTATTACAATCACTGTATGATTAATATTCCTGAATATAATTACATAGCATTACGCAACATGGCGTACCCGATTATTAGATATGAATTGATTCGCAGTAACTGCCGAGATTCACACATATTATTAGCATGTATACATTCTGGGTTTCTCATCATATAATATATTATCGAATTCAGGAAAGAATCACTCAGAGACAACAACAAAGGACTATATTTTCCGAAAGGACTATTTTCCGAAAGTACTCCCACCTCCTCCTCCTCCCCCCCCCCCCCTCCTCCTCCTCCTCCGTCATCATCATCATTATAATAACGCTAACAGTATAACACAATATTGCTTTCATTTTACATGGGCCTACCCGACATACCTGGCTTTTCAGTCACTCCAGATACACAATCACAATATCAAATGAATTTAAACTTGGATACAAAGTTAGCCCTGGACTATATATAGTGATTCCCTTCTAAGTACTACAAAATATTTTACGTTGTTTGTTTGAAATCGATTTTTTTTTCAAACTTGGATCATTTATACCAAAATGCTATTCTCAGCTCTGACCTACTTACGTTATAATCTCAATGCTACACATACTTTTTTGATTGTTCATGTTGTAAAATAATGTTAAATAGCTATGACGGGAGTCTGGGCATATGGGCCGGGTTTAGATCATGGAGATCGAATTGTTTACTTCGTGTCCCATCTTGGCGATATTCGAGACCCCAAAAGGTACAAGTCTCTATTTTCTGAGATCCTATCATTCGTCACATAGCAACATTTCTATATTTGGCCAAACGTTTTGCACTTAGTTTAATATCAGACATGGTATAAACAATTCTTAATTAAAATTGTCAGTATGTGGATGTGATGACAATAATAAATGCAATGTGCCGTGAATGTCTTACTCTTGGAGGTTTATTTTTTTATTCCCAAGAGAATGGAATCGTCTCCATCTTTGGACATAGGTCATTGCCTAAATATCTGGAATGCCGAGGACGACAGGGAATATCTCATTGTGCAAACTATTCTTTAGAACATAGCATATAACTGAAACCTGTGTTTTCCTTTAGTCTCAAACAGAAATCCTTTTTGACGTTTACGAGTGCGAAATTTACGAGTGCGAGAACTGTGTTTTATCACTCACTGACTCAGTGCTTTACCTAAAGCCTTCAGATTGATATAGTATATTATCCCATAATCAAGTAATCGATGATCAGCCTGGTTTGATGCGGAAGCTGAGCCCCAGCTCAGAGCCCATTTAACTTGTTGTATTTGTTTCTTCTACTGATTTGTGTGAGTGTTGCCACGCCCCCTTCTTAATGCATTATGGACGTTTTCTCCTTTCTGAATGTGCGTATAACCGATATTATTTTATGGCCTGTATCTGTAGGAGACATGCCATATACCCACCAAATGATTGGCGAGGACATTATTCTTTCTCACATCATTGGGTTAGGCGAAATGTTGGTCTTCCGCCCATTTTATATAAGCGAAAGCGTCCTCTCCCCGGAGAACACTTTTCACAATGATTTGTTTGGTGTATACACCCATGATTTACTTGCATGGGTATGTGCTTTAACTCCTAAAGTTTTTCACTGTAGTCACAAATCTGCGAATCTTTAAGACGAAGGCATTAATTCTTATCATCCAGATTTCCTTCATAAATTATCAGGCCCATGCCCATGCATCCTAAGTTTTTGAATAACTTTGTTTATAGAAAAGGACAGGAGTGGTGCACTGTGGTCTAAGCAAATGTTATAATGTAGAAGTATGTGCTGATCGCTTTTATCATTCGATTACACATTATGTACATCGTTTATCAATTACTTCAATAACCAGAGATCATCAATCATTGAAATCTGATCTGAGCCATACATGTATTGTATCTTCCCAACACCAAGAATCAGTGCATTGCCACATCGAACACCTTAGACCTTAGTTCTCGGACTTAAAAAATTGGCATGTATCAAACAATTAAAACAATTACACAAGAGTTCTAGATTCAGAATACATTCCAAAATGTGACTGTTGCAGTAACCAACTTTAGCCCAATTGTGTGTGTATTCAAACACGTGGGCTGTGACTTATTGGCTGTAGCGCACATATAGCGTTTCACTAGTTGTTTCCATCGTTGTTTTCTACGTTCTTGTAAAAACTATTATATTGCACATGCACGTGTCTGACGGTAAACATAAATCATTGTCTCATAAAATTAGACTGGATAACTGGGACATGATGCGTAGTTTCCGTGTCAGATTCTAGTCAAAGAGATCTCAGAAAAGACACTTAATACCCCTAAGGAAAATGCAGAGTTATCAGGGATTTTTTATTGCCATTGAACACACTCCATACGGGAATATAATCTGATCAAAGCATTAGCATGTTAATGTAATCGGCTTCATGAGATATAAAATGCTTAGATCAGTGAGGAGCAATACGTTATAAAACGCATCCGAGTTGCTCTTCCTTCATGGCGGTTAACCCAAACCAAAACAAACCCATCACACGCCTCTCAAGAGTGTGGTCGACATGTTGCAGACCTTCTTCGGAAGAAATATTTTTGTCATAAGTTGAACCAAACCCCCAAAGATTCCGATAGATATTTCTCCCTTGTTTAGTCAAAACCGTGCAGAAATAATGCTGCAAGGATATGGTGGTCGTTTGTTCTTAATATTTTGAGATCCTGGTGAGTCTGAAAGGGTAATTCAGGTTTTCTTTTTGCTATAAAAATAGCCTCAAAGACTTGGCGCTAGACGATTGCAGGTTGTTTTGGCCCAAGCAACGAGGCTGTTGACCCCGAGGTCAAGGGGGAGGTCATAACAGGAATGCGCGATATGGGGTGTAAATGGGTCATAAATTGAACATTATGGACATATTAGAACCTTTCTGACACCGGTAATTAGTAATGCTTGTCATCACCGATTCCAATAGTGTCCCTGACCTTCAGTGACCCCATTAAGTACCACGATCTTCAAATTCTACCCAATTGTCGGGGTTACTTCGTACTCGACCATGGGGTTTTTACATTTCAGTCTTCTGATCCAACTTTTAGGGACTGCATGGGAATGATATAAAAGATATTGTTCCAAACTTAATTAGAATGTCACCATGAAAATGTCCTTTATCACTAGCGAGCTTTTATACCATTATGCCATACATACAACCTCTTTGTTTAAACTCACCCAAGAAAGAAGACCTTATTACTATTAGGCCTAAGTATTACTAGTATAATGTATTTCTGAACTACGACGAAACGCATGTCGCCGGGTATTCTAATTCATCCCAAGCCAAGGGTGTGCATACATGTGTTGCGGAGCAACATACCTCCAAATAACCCTCGGTCAATGAACTTGTCAGTGTTCTTCTCCTGGGTTCCACTTGTTTTCTGAACTTCAGAAAACAAGTGGAACCCAGGAGAAGAATAATATTATGTGGCCTGAAGTTGTTTGGCTCAAGTCAAGCAAACTCCACGTTTAGTTTCCGGTCCGTCACCCGAGAGATGTGCGATTCATGTGTAACGCATCCGCACTTTTTGGCGAGTCCTCTTTTCTATTCACATAAAATATCTTTTTCTCCAAGCCGATACTGGTCGACTTGTTCCCGTACACAGGTCTGTAGCGTGTCTTTGCCACAGACACACAGCGCCACGATCTTGATTCGGTGTGAATGGGGAGCTGGAGAGCAGCAACACATTTTGATTTCTCTGAGGTCGATGACCTTGTCACGACTATAAAAATAACACATATCAACCTCTTGTAAGTGACGTTGCTTTCATGGCATGGCATCTTTAGAAATTATGTAGCTGTGCATAAACCCCATTCAAGTGGTCGCATACCATTACATATAATAGGGTTGATGGTTCAGCTACAGCTAGAGACTAACATATCACTATCCTATCCACCCATGCAAGTCAGACACAGTACATATAAATGCAAATGAACCATGATGCAGGGTTTTAAAATATCATTTTTTATTAAACAAATATTATTATGGTTGTTGTAGACATGCGATTATCATGTTCATGGATCACATAACCAAGAATGTTGCCCAACAGAGTGTGAGGGCGAAAAATGCCAGTTGTTGGGCTTATTAGAAATACGCACTAGAAGAATGAGATTTGACTCAAGCACTAAAATGTGCACTGAGCGCATTTAAACTGTGACTCAGGTCACTTCAGGTATGGGTAGTCCTAGACACAATTTTAGCCCAGATCGAGGACAATAAAGCAGGTTAGGGTAGGCCTAGTCCTAGATCAGATGTGCAATGCAAAGCTCTGGCAGTAAATGTTGCTATGCCAAAATTCTTGGGTCTGGTTTTATTGTTTTCCTATTTCAAATTTCCATCGTCACGAAAATACTCTTAAAAATAGTCCGTTTCAGTTATACGTTTCTAAATTCACTAAACTAAAACCATCGAAACAATTCAAGATATCGAGTTGTTTTTCTAAAGCAACTGATTTCTCGAGTACGGTAATATTGCACCAGTTTCATTGAATAGAAACGAGCATTTTATACCACTCATGGCAATCGGAGTGTTAAAATGTCATTTAAACATTTCATAGGAACCGCCAAAATTATTAACCAGTTTAACAATGTATAGGAACCCCCAAAATTATTAAATAGTCCATGAAAATATTTAAAATAGAAGGATTATACTGCAAATTCCACACATTTCCCCCTATCCCAAAGGCAGGATGGGTTTTTAATAGAAATCCCGAAACTGTATAGATGTGGAACATGTATAGTATGTACTCATGGACGCTAAAGAAACAGAACCCTGGATTTCTATCTCCAGGTCCGGTATAGTCAAAATGAGGAAGTATACTATCCAAAGGTCAAGAGATCACAGAAGCTCTAGGCTGAAGAATCAGATCAAAACCAAGTTCAACGTTAGGACCTCCAGTAGAGGTTCTTTGAAGATTGTACAAAGTATGTTGTTCATGGCATGTATCAGAAGTTTTTGGTATTCTCCCTGGTCAATCCTAAATTACATGCCAACAATTTTGATTCCACCTGACATCGGCTGGATGAGATCGTATCAACTGCATGGAAATATCATTCATCATTGAATTCTAGTAAAAAGGTTGATGTTGGCGATAACACTTTTGGGCCACGGGCAACCCTATTACTTGACCTGTCGGGTGGGTACATAAATAATTGCATTCAGGTAAACAACATTCTTTTACAGGCTATGAAATATGAGACAAAGATAGGAAGGCTAATTGAAATGAAGCACCCGGTCAGATCACAAACCATTGCCTTATGATACCCCATGCAACTAGACGTGAATTTCAAATGGAATGAATCGAATTATATGGTTTTATTAAGGGGTAATTGCAAAATGAATATGTGTACATTGGAACGGTGATATTACTCCTGGTGTTTCGACCATGGGTAAACGACATTAATTGTAGTTAAACACGATGAACCTATAAATAGGGGAAAGAAGTGTTCCCGAGTGTTATAGATGCTGCCTTTAGAAGACGATTTCCCCGAGATTTCTATTGAGGAACCGGTGATCTTAATAGCAAAATGTTTTTAAAAGCTTTGCATCGCTGATGAATGTAATACAAAAGTTACAAGTGTTTCATTTAATATGAATACCGAATCCATATAAAGTACATCTCTTTTCCGGGTCCAGACTCAAAACACATTGCAGTTGGTTTTTATAAGAAAAACCCGAAGGAGAAAAATGTCAGTTGTAAGTTCATAGTTCATCAGTTCTTCCACAAACCTCTCACATGTTTTCTGAGAAGAGGGTCTCCAGGGCAGTGGGTCATATATTGTATCGGAAGTTATACATATAATGACCCTTTGGGATTATATATGGATGTAAGAGTAAACAACATTTGTTGAAATACTTATATAGGTGGCCAGTATCTACATATATGTACTTTTCCGACAAATAACCCGCTGGGGATTCTCTAGGGCAAGGTGTACAATAGTCGTTGGATGTAATTATGTCTCGTACTAAATTTGACAATCCCCTAAGATTCTTAATTTGAGGTTTTTCAAATTCGCTTCCCCATTCAAAGTAATCAGACTAGATTCTAGTAGCTATATTAATGAATGGCTTTCTTATTAGAAATCATATACAAAGATGTGTTTATTTCCGTTATTAAGTTATAAAGCAATCTATGCGTTAAAGTTTAGTTTGTTGACTATGTAATTATAATTGCGTAAGGATTACTTATTGTTAATGCATCAATGTCAGTATGACTACATTATAAAAACGCCCAAAGTACTTTCTTCCTTTTTAGCTTTAAATTAAACTGGCATTCGAAAATGGGCAATGATATATAGCTATTTCAAAGATACATTGGAAGGGTCTGATTGTGTTTTGTTGTCAGTCGACGAAACCGAATGCAGATATCATCTGGAATTGCAAGAACAAAATTCACTGTGCTGCAAAAGCAGCATATTTTCAAGTGGTGAAGGAAACAGCTGATGGAGTCATGTAATAACACTATGGCATTATGTTAGTAGGAGTATAACATGTCCCACTGGCAAATTCCAATGGTGCAGTACAGTGAGTTCGGGGACTTGTAAAATGGTATGTCTTCAAAACATGGTGTGAGGGAGAAAAACTTAACAGCTGGGACCTGTTGGTATGTGCCAAATACAAGACCTATTTATTACCATTATATTTTTAGAAAGCTATGCCGATATATTTGTCCAACTGACATACTTGTCCTTTTCTTCCCTTCTGTCCACTATATTCTGACGTGTAGCATGTGGAAATTATTTTTATATCTGTTTTTCATATCATCTATACACATGAACCACCCTATGCATTTATTACACTATTGGGTGCGCACGTGGAAACTATGTATATAATGCACAATTAATCATTACATTTACTGAAGTACTTTAAAATACTTGTAGGATATGTAGTTAAAAATAAGCATATGAACATGTCTTTAATTTTTCAGGCGCGTCTAAATACAATGTTGTAAGTACGTGTGGGTTCTTCATACCACAGTTTAAGAAATACAGTTGATATTTTTTTCGACTGGTGCCTGTGGTGATATAAATTGGGAATTTATGGGATAAATAGATTGCTCTAAGGAAGTAATTGGTTGTCCATGTCCATGTCAAGCGAAATAGAATCTGGGCCTGGATTAGATATTTTGCGAAAGATGTCTTCAATATTCAGTGCCAAGATTAGACCTCAAGCATAGAGGTCAAATCAAATATTAACTTCTGGACCAATCAAAGTGTGAACGTTTTCCAGTCGTTGGAGCACCTGTTAAAGGTTGTGGACCGATGAAATAAACAAACCCGTTTGCTCCCGGAGCAGGGAAGGGTTCGGATTATAGATGTTGGAGTAAAGTGAAATGAAAGCCATGAGATATTGGCTTGTATCAATGTCTGTGTGCATTGTGCACCCAAGCATGGTTTTCAGATCCATCTCGTCAGTGGTACCACTTTGGGGTAGATCGGATGGTTATAATACACATCCCTGCAAATCATGAAATCCCAAGGTGTACAATAGTCGTTGGATGTAAATATGTCTGGTAAATTTGACAAATGTTACCAGATTCAAGTACATAAACAGTTCATTTAGGTATGTTTTGAAGATTCCCCTAAGTTTGAGAAGAAATAGGTGGGATTGCGGTGTACACCGAAATGAATAATTTGGAATATTGATTTTACACTGAGGAGAAAGGCCAATTTAAACTACTTCAATATTCCATCTTCTGTCTAGGCCCAAACCCTCAGATCAGATAAGAATGGTATGTCAGTGATTGGACGCCTACTTCGCTAATCCGTTTCCAGGCCTAGGACTATGCGTTCTAATGTGATTATAATGACAAGGTGCGGTCTTGATGGAATTATAATGGCACGTTGTGGTTACAGGCAAGAGGCTTTCCCTCCGATTTAAGGGACTCTCTCATCTTTGGGCCTAGACTGTCTTGCTTACTTTCGCATGGGTCGAAAAGCCCGCAATATGATATATTGTTTTTTTACCGACTAGCTGAGAATGCAGCTTTGACATATGTATTTGGCAAATCAGATATCATTGTTAGCTAATGCATTAAATGTGATAACTTGCGAATTAACTTTGCATGGTCTTTCAATGCGTGGCGAAGAAAAGAGTGAAGGCATTGTATTCATAAGGCATTTCTCTTTTCAACAGGGCAAAGCAAACGCGACTGTTCATGATACAAGCGTCCATTTTGCACAAATTAGGAATGCAAAGGCAACCAACTCTGGGGAAGCTCAGTTTGAGTGACAAGCAACGTACTAATGTAATGCAAGCATATATGCTTTATGGCACTGGACTGGAGGATGATTATGACAAACCCAGCAAATACACACGCAACTACAATCTCTTAGCACCATCATGTAAGTGCCAATTAAGTTGACCGGAAAATCTCTCCCTCTATATAGATATATCTCATTATTCAGTTTTGAATGACACCCGTAGCATATTTTTCTATCCTTAATTTGCACCCCAAGAGATAGAACTCTTTAAATGTCTTCCGGCATACAAACTGGAATGAAAACCTTCAACTGTTTCAGGTGATCTCCCCTGCAACACACATCGTGATTGGATGGATGGGTCTCGTTTCCGGCTATTCTTTCACTATTTGCCACCCCATTGGAAGGTGACTAAAATACCGACAGCTTCTTTGCGATTATACAAACGTCCAATCTCAGGTGAGGAATTTGTATTTATAACTGATTTATTATATAGTTTCCAAGGCAGATACCACAGGTTTCAGTTTTTGAAGCGTTCAACGATTATTCCTGCAGTGAAAGAGGCTTCATTAGCTTTTGGGGTGCACAGTATGCATGTGGTTTTCATCACTCACTCTTTCATATTCAGTAATATATACAGCCTCTTGGTTAGTAAATCTATTCCAGCAGCTCATATATAATGGTCCTCTCTGTATTGCAATAATCATGCATATTATATTATATATTATGTTTTCTTCTATTATCCCACTTTTCCTCGTGATACTCGTTTCGTATACTATTAATTGTGCATGCATGTATGGGAAAGTCCTTTATTTGAGACATTGAGACAAAAATGAGGATCAAAATAGTCCTACAACATAACCGAGGAGTTTTTTTGTATACTCAGATATATCTAATATTGATAAATTTCCATCCCCGGTTTCCAGCAGAATAATAAAAAATATATGACATTTACTCCTGATGAAGTGAGCATAAGAAACCCAATAAAACCAACAACATCTTTAATAATATGTTTTCTTCATGAACCATCATTTCATCTCCGGCCCACCCCGATATACATCGATATCCCCCACCCCCCACCCCCACTACTAAAACCATATAGAGCTGCCGATTGTACATTTTCTGACGACTGTACCCATATTGCAACTACTATCATGACTTGGTATATGCCCTGTACTAGCAGCGATATAGCATCACGAACAAGACATATAACAGGAGCAATCATAACTTTGTATCAAATTCAGATTGTGACTGCAACATTTTACGTCCAGATGCCAATAGACACAGGGAACGCGGAGGCAGGAGGCGACACCAGCGCCGCCTACATACTGCCTCCAGTTACCGCCAGGGTGAGGATGGCACAGAGGGAGTGACGGGATCCCCCGAGAGTGACTCAGTGACTTCTAACCCTGAAGAGGAACGCAATGTGCGCGTCTCCGTGTATGCATACAGTAGACCCGTTAAGGCCAGGCGGAAGGGTACATATTTATTATATATCATTCTAAACATTTAGACTATAGAAAAAGTGAACTATTAAAACTGAAAATAATGATAATAAGATGTTAGATTCCTTGTCGCTCGATGCCATTGTAGATGGAAATACTTGTAGCCGACGTTTCGGTTTTCTCTATAACTTCCCTTATCAGAATTCTTTTTGTTAATACAAAATATATGGATCCACGACTGAGAACATTTTATTGATGTAATAAGGCAAAATTAGGATTGTTTTTTAAAGAAACACTTTTAATATTGTATTCTAGGTGTTAAACACGTGTTGAAATGTAGGCCTAATGTCTTCCTTTTAAAAAATTCCACATAAAGGCACAACACATTCATTCGAAAACGGGCTATTTCTCTCTCTTTTCTTGGAAGGGGCATCGATAGTAGTAATTTTAGTCAAGGCCTGCCTCTAATTAAACTTTTTTGTGTTTGTTGCAGAGCGAGTTCAATTACTCGACAGTGTCACAGTTGCTCGCTCATTTGAAGGCTGGCTCAAGCTAGATATCCGCAGCGCAGTCGATTCATGGTTCCAGAATCCCAACAAGAACTATGGCCTTCAGGTGCGAGTCGAAGACACCAGAATGCGGGAACTGGATCCATATAGTGTTATCAGTCCTGCCAATTGTACTCTAAACAACAGTAAGTTAACAATTGCCCCACTTACTTCCTCTATACATAATATAACGGCCATACCCTAATACATATCTATATATATTAACTAGTTGATTGGAAATAGTTGAGTAGAAATCGCCATGCGCAGTTTGAAATAAAATAATTGTGCAGTGGCTAGTTCCTTCATTGCGAATGCTATCTGGAAAGGGAATAACGACTGACATTACACTGGCATCATCTGCCTTAGCACAATATGCTTTACACCGAGACCACTTTTCATGCAGTGTTTAAGGCACGCTTACAAGGGCCCTGTTGTATAAGCTAAGAAAAGGAATGTTTTTGTGGGAATTCCTATATTTTGTCCTTTACTACGGTGGGTAAAGGCTATGCCTTCCCTAAACCATTCCTTACCAGCTGCTAAGCAAGGAAAAATAGTTGCTCATGAGGGAATTCTACCCAGGGTCATTCAAATTATGTTAGTAATCAACAGAAAAATCATCTAACTGCAGAAACTTAGTACTACAACAATAGCAGATATACGTTTAGGGAAATTATAATTTTGCAGTCAATGAATCCTAAGGAATTCCATAGGGAAGACATAAAAGTGTTCCTTAGTTTTACCCTCTTTCCATATTTAACTCAGAGGAAAGAATGAAGGAAATTACTTCTGAGGGAAATCCCTACAGAGAACCACTACAAAGTATCAACGTAGGAAATTCCTACAGCCAAAAGGGTCAGTTTCTAGGTCACGCCTGTGGATCTAAATTCTAATCTATATTTAGCAAATATCTCATATAATATGAATTTCATATTTTTGATATTCACAGGAGTTAGTTGGGTAGGGTAATGTGCACCAAATACTAGCAAATGAAGTCGAAATTCCGTTACTCGATAATCTAGCCAGCAACAGTGAGAAGTGTCACTTTAATACTAGTTTTCGAACCCAAGAAATGAGTGAATAGTTTGCATTTCTATTTACCTTTCACCTTGCACATGTACATCAAGGCATATTCCTACGAGCTGGGAATGGCACATAGAAATGAATGTATGGAGGGAAAAATTCCCACGCAAAAATTCCTTTCCTCAGCTTACACTACAGGGCCCAGGTAGCAAAGTCGTTGCCTGTAGGCTTCAAAAGCGGCACTGCGTCATTGTTCCATTCGAAGAATGGGGCGTGGATATGTAATATGTCAAACTATTGAATATATAGTATGATTTAGCTTATCATAATTATCCTCAATGCTTATAGTTATTACAACTAGTTTGGGACGAATACAGGGATGGGAATGGATAGACATCCTCCCAACCGGTCCAAATCCTGCAATATTTACTTGTGATATCTTTTATGAAAAATGAAAAATTGGGTTAATCACTTTCTGCATAGTGAAGGTCATCCAGCTGTTGCCCGAAATAATTTGTAGAGATATCTTGGAATTTAGTCAAGTTTTAATGCTTGGTTTTAATCAGTCTCTGGAGGTACATATACATTCACCATCACCATTCACCATCCACCAAGTAACCTATAAGGCTGGATGATGAGAGTTAACACAATAAATTAACCCATATAACCCACCATATATATATCCGCGAGCCTTCACGCCATTTTGATACCAAAAACAAGAGGCCAAACTTCTACAGATTACAGTATCTAGATCATTTAATAATAATCCAATTAAAATTTCTGTGGAATATTAATCAGGTCTCTCATTCTAGTTGTATGTATAACCAGATAATTATTTCATTTGATCTTTTCCGATGCTGAAAAGTTCACCACGTCTTGTTTGTTTGGGTATGTTTGCCTATTCAGGAAATTGCGCTTGAAGCTTCCCTCTCAGCCTGGTCTCAGCACAGCAAGCCTCAGGCTTGTCATAAATGCCCCTGGTGTTAAATTCGCGCACCATCCCGCCTATCCGGGATTGTGAAAATTGAAATCAGTCTTTGTTTCCCTTGGAAATGCAAATTTGTTATATTATACTGACACCAGTCGTCGTTTACTTTGGAAACGCAAAAACCGGAACAAAATGAATTTATATACGTTATAAAGTGTTAACTCTAACTGATTCTTGTTTGGTTGTCGATGCAAAGACGATGCAGCTACCGATAACCCTCATCATCATCACCAATTCCATCGCCAAAGCATCGTCAATAGTGGCCGCACCACTTTACTTATCTATTTGTACATTACAGATTTCAGCCTGCCATACCCTCTTGCAGTAGCAGAAAATGACGCTAATGATACAGACGCCGCTGTTAATCAAACCACACCATACCTTGAGTTCGTTATACTTGGTATTCCTCAGTCCCATCCTCTAAGCCGAAGGGATACATCACAAGTCCAGATAGCATGTGGAAGGCGGGTAAGGCGAATGAATTACTATATTGCTTGGATAGAATTTAATCAGTTGACGTTTACTTTCAATGGCTCTAAGTTTATCAAACGCGTCAAATCAAGCAAGCTGGGTTGTGGGCACTGATAACAAGGTATATATATATATATATATATATATATATATATATATATAATATCACGCATAATAAGATGCTAAATGCAATTTGCCTTTCCATATTTTATTCCATATGCCTTTGTATTTTTATAGTCTCCTGGGAGAACTCGTGAGCATCATTCTCGGGCAGCAAGAAGTCTACTTAAAACAAGAGAAAACCGAAAATCACTTCACAAAAAGTAGGTTTTAATGAAAAATCATTCGTGAACTTTAGGAAACTCCTATCTTTAGTAACATAAATGTATTGCCAGTATATCACTGTCAACTAAAATGATTTTCTCTTATCCATCCTGGATATTCCATTAATCTTTTCAATATAAGTTACACCGTTATCTCTTCACAGAGTTCAGTACCACGGACGGGGGATATGACTATGAGGAAGAAAGGCTAAACAAGATCGGAGTATTCTCTCTCGATTCCTATAGTTGGACACTTTCATCTGCAGATAATCTGAATGTAATTCCAATATAAAAGAGGATTTCATTCCTTTCTACCATTCAATGGACATAAAGAAATTGATATATTGATCAATGGTCAGATTCTGAGCGTGAAACATGAGTGTTGGTTCCTTTAGTCTATCATATTAAGGTTTCTGGGAGGAAACACTGACGAGAGGAAAGCTCAGATAGGAATAAATGGGTAGAATGGAGATATAGTTAGTATGTCTGAGAATGGAAATCTGTGGTAGACTGAAAACGGTGCCCCATATGAAATGCATTTAATTATGTGAAATGATTTAAGGTGTATCAGGGCACATATGAAAAGGATCTGTCTAGAGTCTCATAATTATGTGACGGAATATAATACATTTTAATCGATTGTAAGAGTGACACGAGAATTCAGATAGAAATTGTCCCTGTCTATACTCAACAACGGCTTCTGAAACCTCCCCAACGCAAGTGCTTCTTATGAATGATCATCTTTTACTAGGAGCTAGATATTATAACCTGCTTTCACATATGTTGGAGAAGGCGCATTTTAAAAACAGTAACGTGGAAATGAACATTTGAAGACGAAGAAGTGTTTCTAATCGCAGTAAAATTGAGCGACTAACGAAATGTATCAGGATTTTGAGTTCATATTGTGGTGTATGCATTTCCTAAATGTACTAATTATGGGGTCTTAGTAATTTAGTATAGAGTGTAGCAAATGCTTTAAGGACGAGAGAGAATATCATGCCAGATTCCATTATAGATCAAAATGGCAGTCTTCTCTGTATTATTATAAGATGATGTAGTAAACGGACTTCTGAAAATGGTGTATTTATGTAATATTCTTATTTTGTCATCACTTGATGATCCACCGAATATATTAGTTTTGTGAAAAAGGTTAAGGAGGTGTAGGAGAATTACATTTAGTTTGCCACTTTAGTTGTGTTGCCCGAAACCCCATCTCCTTCCTTGTTTCCACTATACCACACTTCAACAACTGGTCTAGTATGCAATCTGTTGCACCATTATGGGCATTATTTTCTCGAACTGACCTTGGTCCAATACGGATCTTTCAGAGGCAGATGCAGAATTTGATTATGGGAAAGAAAATATGAACATTCGTTAAGTTTGACCGAATGTCTGGAAAAAAACTAGTAACTACCGTCTCTAAAGGTGTCACAAAAAGTTAAAATGTCCTTTTACCAGTAATATATTTGGTAAGGCGTGGTCAGTAACTGTGAGAGGTTTTTACTTCTGTGAAGTGTTAGTACTTAATCGTAGATCCCCAGAAAATATCGTGTATCCATAGTAGTCTAGATTGTAATATAATTATGTATTTTGTTAGCAGTAATATCTAGAGCAATCCGTTTGATTTGACAGCTATTCCACTATTTATCCCAACAAAATGTCCGTGTTTTTAATCATAGCAGACCGGAAAAAGTTAGAAATAGATATTCCATAACAATATGATGATCGTTATTAACAGACCTCCACCATTTTTCAAAGGCTTCTTCGTTACCTTCTAATTTGCTATGTGCATATATGCGCAGGTTAATATCTTCTCATATTAGATAAAACCAACAGAAAAGTTTATACGGGTTCTTAAAATATGCATCTTTGTACCTATAAAACGCACAACCCCCTTGGAGATAGCTCCATACCTAGAAACGAATGATGTATACTATACTTCATCATTTCTTCGTACTTTGCATGAAAGTATTGTTAGCTAGCAACTGGAGATGATGCATTTAGTAACTGTCTATGGTCTGCAACAGAAGGTCTCGATGGAGATCATACTATTTATTGTTCGATTATTTATCATAGTGTTAGCATTTCGGTCATATTGTATCCTAGTCATTCTCACGCTAGTCCCTCGGGGGGTCTGGGCGATTTCAACGTGTTTTGAATGTTTGTGGCTGCTACACAGCATACATCTCAAGGATTTGCTTTGAGGCTTGAAAAAGAAGTTCTTGCATGATTTTATCCCATATTTATATAAAATTTGATATGATATCCGTGAGGACACAGTGACTTACCTGTCTATATGATTTTCCCCAGGTGATATGAAATGGGCATTAGGATAAATATCATGTGGGCATTATTATACTCAATTGTTTTACCGGTTAGTCCAGAAAAAAGGTGAGAGGTATCATATTATATACGGTGCGAAAGGTTTGTTAAAATGTTATTATGATACATGCTTCTTCACTGATTTTCCCAGATGCTCTGTATATAATGCAATAGAATTAACCAAATATCATGTTTCTTATACCAAGGTATATAAAAAGTACGTCGAAGATTACTGTAACTCGGTAAGAAAGCCTTTGTTTTTTTACCATAAAATCAAAGTCAACCTTACTCTTAAATCTCAGGTATATATGGAAATGGAAATTTAAGTTGACACCCGGCGTATTGAGTAAGCATGATTCAAAGGGCATTCAGACTAGTGTCAGGAGGGTGACTTTGATATGTAGATGAACCAATTTCTGCGGATTACTCTTCGCGTACAGCACGTGAGTTCAGTGTAGTAAATCGGCATATAGATAATAAAAACAAAAACAATCGTTATTTTCATTTCTTATCAATATATTTCTTATATATATGTAATTTATTCTTCATGGTATGTTTAAATGCCCTAGACAATATGGGAAATAAGGACATATTCATATTTTGGCCCGTGAATAATTTATCAGTAAAAGTATATACATAGTTTCAATCTCAGTTAAGTCAAGGGTTCATTGCTAACTTACTGGAAGAAATCTATTCACCAATATCTGCCGTTAATAACCACTTGGGCAATGGAAGACCGTTAATCAAAATACCCCATATCCCATGTTGCCATATATATATATTATTACAAGAAAGTTTATCCAAATGTTCGACACCGACTGCCCAATCATAGACCAGTAAATTCCCCTCCATTGGTACGGACGCTTTCTTTTTGTAAGTAAAAATGAATTGGCTATATGAATAGAAACTATTGCCTGTTGTCTCAACATCAGTGCATTTTCAGGCAGTAGTTTTGCCCTGCAATTCTTTAAGGTCGCTCCAGTACTTGTCAACTTCAAGACAATCCCATGACTGGTTGTTCAGCGGTTTCATGAACCTGGAACATGTAGAATATATGTTATTCATTCATTATTATTTAGAATATATATATATCAGCCAATGTGAAATTATTCGCCTCGATCGTGTCCCTGTCCAGCCAAACCTCGTGAAATTAATGCTATAACAGACCACTTGAACTCTTTCCTTCAACCCGTTCAATTAAACCCAACAATTTTACCCTCCCAACCACATTCATTAATTTCATCATGCCATTCATTTATTTACCCCATCTCTGCATTTAAGGAATTTCATCTCAATTAACTCTTGAAATTAATTATTCCAAATTATTGTAATTGTATATTTCCCCCAAAAATAATTTTTAGAGTTTACACATGTTTTCTCTCTTCCATTCATAGCATACATTGTATCCATTTTGTAAATGAATGCCTACTTACTTTTCCATCACCTCTGACGATATTTTTCTCTCATGCTCCGTGAGTTCTTCCAGGGCTGCCAGATTTCGGTCCAGGTTTTTTACGCTAGCAGTAGCCACTAAAGTTGTCGGGACGTCCTCGAAACTGTAGGTGTAGTTCATAGCTAGACGAGGCAAGTTACACCCATGCTCCTTTATAATAAAAAAATACGAGGTCAATCAGAAACAGGGCGATCTCTTTAGTGAATAATTTACCAAGTGTTGGGAATATAATCAGATAAACATTGTCAAATGATTTAGTGGAAGACAGGGCAAGGACATCTAACTTGTACGACCGCAGCATATATAAATAATGAAAGATTTTGAAAAGGGGGTAAATTTAATTAGAACACAGGCCGACGACGAACTTCCTTACAGCCGTTGTATTTATTATTTGTCATTTAACAGTGCTTTGTTGCAATGATTATTGTTTCTTAGGAGCAGGCTTCGGGTACATTCTTTACCATTTTCTAATTTAGAAATGCTTACTAATGTTTCTTGGCAAGCAAGAACAACATATACTATTTTGTAATAGAGAATTCAAGAACCAACCTCGCAATATTTTGCGGCGTTTGCACATGTATCCTTGATATTTTGCTGCGCTGGATGCCATTTCGGGGGTGGTTGGTGGGTGAGGAGGCCCATCGATATGGGGGAAGCATTTACCACTCCGACGCCTCGCTCCTGCAGGTTCAAAATCAGAATATGTCAATCGTTATTTGACAGTTGCTACACATGCGATCTGTCTAAGGGCAAAGATTTCTGACACGGTATTAATCAATTCACTTCGTCATATCTAAATTCTCGGATGTCTGAGTTCCTGGCCCAGTCTGGCTGTCTGGATTTATGAGATTGGATCAACGACCGCGTTCTTTATTTCTTGGATTTGTATTTTGAATAACTTGAACTTATTTTGAATCTAAATCTAGCTGCGCAACTTCAGGTAGAATAACACTCCTGACCATCCATCATAAACGATTCGTCTTACTCCTCGCGCTAATTTTATTATACGGTCTAAACCATGCGAGATGAAGGTATTTTTATTTCACCTTTTGTATCTGACACTGGTATGACAGTTCCAAGAAAA
This sequence comes from Sthenelais limicola, assembly GCA_942159475.1. Lineage (NCBI taxonomy): Eukaryota > Metazoa > Annelida > Polychaeta > Phyllodocida > Sigalionidae > Sthenelais > Sthenelais limicola. The sequence continues at coordinate 115,590,045 of OW804096.1, forward strand.
AAAAGAATAAGTATTTATACAGAAATTAATGAGTATGTATGTAGATCAGTCTAAACTCACAGCCTCTCTGATCAGATAATAATGGTATGTCAGTGATTGCCTATTGCGCTGATGGCTTTCCTGGCCCTGGAGTAGACGTCCTAATGGAATTTTAACGGCATTGTGCGGTTTTTAGCGAGAGGCTTTCCCTCAGACTGAAGGGATTCTCAACTCTGAGCATAAACTGTAGAGCATGACATAACTTTATAGTGTCCCCCCTTCAAGCTGCTTTATATCAGTTGCTATTGAACTATGAGATTAGAATGAGCTTAACCTTGAAATAATCCAGGTGGTCGAGGAGAGACGAGTCATTCATTGATAAATGGCAGTAAGTAAGAATTGTGTCGATTTTGACTGGACTTCTCTCAATCACTTTTCTAAAGTTGGAAAAAAAGAAAATGGATCATGTTGGTTGCTGACACACGTTTCACATGTATTTGAAACCGTTAGGTTAATGTTAACAATACCATAAACTTACTAATATATTAATGAGCCGGTAAACTTCAATTTCTATCATATGATTTTCCTGCTTTAGTTGATTGTCCAAATATAACGTCCAGATATATATGTTTATACATAAATACAACAGTCCAATTACCATGCAATTATTTATTACCACAAAGAGGACGTGTATACTATTTGAGTCATTATCGTACCTAGATGTACACTTTAAGTGTATTAACTATATAAACTTTATAGATCATCATGTTTATGACAAATGGAATTCACGGCCGTACCTGAAATTCTCCAGTGGGTATCCAGTGATACCTATGAATTTAGTTTTACCTGCATCCTTGACCTTTTGTAGGGCGGGGAGGGTTTCATTTATTATGATATCAAGACTTGGTGCGAATTCCATGTCATGAACCTGCAAATTATTAATGGACTAAAAAGTATGTGTACATAGGGAGGAATTACAAATATGCGGCGGATTTGTGAAGTGATTTGATTCATTATTAAACGATCACACCAGTGGGAGGGTGATACTCATCAGTGATAAGCCAAGGGACTCCTGTAGAGAAACCCTTCATAGCTATTAATCTTAATCTTAAAGCTCACGATTAGTATGGGAATAAAATATTTGAGCATATGAATGGCACGTTCTGTTGACGGACGCCCGGGGATGAGAAGATGGAGAAGTCATCACGAAATAGATGTCTACCAGAAAATGCGTAATTTATGACAATAAAGACAATAAAGAAAACATGAATATGGAATTAGATGATTGTATGATCATTGACAGATTTCTATCATTATTTGTAGGAAACATCGATATTTCTTGTTTCATTAGCCCAATGTAATTTTTGTTATCATCAATAGGGATTTTGTTCAGGTTCAAAATTATTCTCCATTCAGTACAATTATAATACATCTACTCTAAGGTTCCTACCTGGATAACATCCAGACACTCTATGCCAAGTTTCTGCAGGCTTGTATCGACACTGGCAAGCGTTTTTTCGGCTGAGAAATCGAACATCTTTTCCACTGTCGGTTCGTATCTACCAACCTTGGTTGCCATATAATAGGATTCTCTTGGCACATCAGCCATTGCCTTCAACAACAGAGTTACATGATTTGTGAATTAAGTAATATTTTAGCTTACTGTACCCACCCAAAAGACATACATGTACCGGTATGCATAATGTATGAATGTTCCCAGAGAAGACTTCTGCTATGGTATTTGCAATGAGAACTTACCTGGCCAAGGATATCCTCTGATCGGCCATTTCCATACCATGGAGCACAATCAATATAATTGATACCAGCAGCAAGGGATTTCTTGATTACTTCACAACATTCTCCAACGTCGGTATCTCTGTATATTCCACCAATTGCAGAGGCACCTGTTGTCAAAATATAATATTAAAAGCGAATAAATGATTGCTTCTTCACGGGGTTGTATTGTGCTTCAACCATAATTTTCACTATTTAAAAGAACAAAATAATAAAAAGCCTATTATTTACCAAAAATGCCGTTTTCTGATGATGTTGTATAGAAATAGTCGATTCTACATAGAGTTCCTCTAATTACCGCTAAGTCACAAATTAATAGACTTTTCCAAGCCAGACTTACTCCTTTATAGAATGATATATGCTCATAAGATAATATAATGATTATTTAGTCTTGGCCCAAAGATGAGAGAGTCCTTTCGGAGGGAAATCTTCTCGCCTCAAACCGCATAGTGCCATTCTAATTCCATTAATCCCATTCTAATCCCACTATAACGCCTAGTCCTAGGCCAGGAAACCGATTAGAAAAATAGGCATCCAATCACTGACATACCATTCTTTTCTGATCTGAGGGTTTGGGCCTGGACTGTATTATTTAAAAAAATGCGTCGGTGATGATATGGACAATTTCGATAAATTTATTATCTCCGGCATAACGCTTAAATTGCCCTTGTATGTTTTTAATAACTTTATTTTACATTCACATGATAGGACTCGGCATTATACCAGTGCTCTTGCTTTTCGGGATTGGGAATTAATTGCCCTTTTCGTCCCGTCTCAGGTCTTCAATATCAATGTTTGAGTAATTCAATTTTACACTTTTTACATGTGCTTGTATGACTAAAACAGTATAATTCATTAATCATAAATTACTCTCTGTAATTACTAAAATCTCTCACTAGGGCCACACTCTTTGATAGTGATTCCCCGAAGTGAGTATGTTTGTGTCATGTTTGTCTTGATATATTTCTGTGTATCATTTGTTTCTGAGAAACTTACAAAATGATTGTCATCATACACATGTAATTTCCCTCTACTGCTATTTTATCTGCTGTTATTCTGTATTATATTACTCATGTATTATCTACCACAATTTTGTCCACTAGCTGGGCTCATTCGAAGATCCCGGTTGCAATGGGAAAATGTTCCACCCAGCTGAAATAAAATCTTTTAAAAAAAGTGTGTGTGTGGGGGGGGGGGGGGGGGGGAATATACATAATAGATTGATGTATTTACTCCCGATAAACCGTTCATGTGATACATCTTTGCATTTGTTTAGTCTTTGTCATTAAGTACCGGTAATGTATCTCTCTTAATTTGGCCCTTAAAAGAGTAGGGGTCTCCTATAGATCACAATCGGACCTTCGTGTGTTTGTGTTTCATAATTTATATTTCTTATTACTTTTACAATTTCCAACATGACATTGTGTGTCTACCTATGCATTAAAGGAAGTCCAACGTTTTTTTAACCTGTGTCTTTGTATCACAATAGAAGTTTCTCACATTTTCAAGACTTGTTGTTCAAAGTACAATTCATACGCATCTGTTCAGAGCTGCCTTTATTTTTTGCAGTCTGCGTTTAGTAGCTATTATCAACAAAGATGATACATAATCTATTGTGTTAAATATCATATAGTCTGGCCAATATTTTCCCCGCTTTGCAATCTATAATATTTCTAACTGTCGAAATACTTTTTGTCCTTTCAGACATCAATACTAAGACAACAATATAACAATGTTATCAGATCATGCACTCCTTCACCGTTGTCAGAACAACTGGTATAAGTATGCCAACACGCTCTAATAATTGAGATAAAGTCAACATACCTGCATGACATAATGGTCGTTTATATAAATTATATATAAATTATATTATATAAAACCTGTATGCCATAATGTAAATTATATAATTATTCGAATGTGTTGAATACATTTTGCATCACTCGTTAATAGATCTATACACACAGGTAGGTCTATACATGATAAATACGATAGCTATTTAGAATATACTAACAATGAGAACAGAACGAAAAGATATATGTATTTTTTTTTATAGATATGTATATTCCTTACCAAGGCTGATATAGGACACTTCCATCCCGGTTTGACCGAGTACTCTGTACTTCATCTTGGGATTTTTCTCCATTGTGACTCCTTAATATGTATAGCAGTGACTACAAGAAGAATTGAATTAGTTAGTACTCCAATGATAGTATGTACTATACGTCTGAATCATGCAGTGTCCGATCCACAAACAAAGGATAGTTTTCGTTCTTACACCAGAGACCAAATAATAACACCTATAGTGTGTATAGATATCCGAGTTATATACCAGGTCAAGGGTTGAATCCGCCCTCTTCTATTGATGCGGATCGATTTGAGGCCGTGTGGATAATGAATTAATCATTTATTCCCGACCTGCAACACCAATACTCAATATAGACTTGACTCGCCTGTAATAATTGTAGCCGGATGATTTTAATTAGAACCGATAGGTACACTCTGAAAATTATAATTATGTGATATGTGTACATATATAATTCGTTTTATGTTTTACCCCCACCTAACTCATCCTGATGGACATATATACATATATCACATGCCAAGTCGTTCGTCATAGTTATTCAGTGATCCATAATATAATTCCATAGTTCAACAGGTGAGTTTTATTTCATGCATCAATACTTGCTAGCAATTTGTATCCAGATTTAAGGCCGGGTTCCACTGGCTGGCTACTACTCCCGCTACTCCTCCCCCTACTTTGACAGTCTATTGCTCCCGCTTCTTTAGATAAACCTCATACCAATGAATAGGTTTATTTAGTTGTGAAGACAAGGAGCTTGGTTCAGGTCTGGTGATAGTGACTTCTTTGGAAGCCGGAGCAAGCAATTGAAAGTAACCGGAATGGGTGCTACTGGGACGTTACTTCCACCGCTACTTCTGCTGCTATTCAGAAATGTGAGCAGACAACATTTTATTTTCACATGGAAAAGACCTGGGAAAAGAACGCATCAAGTAACGTGAGGGGTAACGTAGAGTGGAGCTAGTGGCCCGCTTCATCCCCACTACTTCCCGCTACCTCCCACTACAAAGTAACACCACTTCAAATCAAACATGTTTGATAGAAGCGGGAGCACTCTATGCTTCGAAAATGCTCCAAAAGAAGTGGGAAGTAACATGGCCCAATATCACCCATCCCTGTTACTCTCCTGCTACTGCTCCCGCTTCTTTAATCAAGAAGCAGGAGAAGTAGCCGGGCAGTGGAACCCAACTTTTAAGCCTGGGTTCCACTGCCCTGCTACTTTTCCCGCTACTAGAAGCGTATAGATTGCTCCTGCTTCTATCAAACATGTTTGATTGTATTGATTGCTATTTTTTAGCTGAAGTAACGGGAAGTAGCTTGAGCAGAAGCGTGGCACTGGCACCGCTCAACGTTACTACTCACGTTACTTGATGAGTAGTTAGTTGAGGGAGTAGCGGGAGTAGTAGCATGGCATATTTATCCCGCCTGTTGGAGATTTCAATAGACAGAGTTAAAGGATGTAAAAAGAAGTTTATACGAAATGGTAACAAATAAACATTATCCTAGATTCCGTTTATGGCAACCGCCTATGAACATTGGGTTTTAGAATTTTGTCTATATTTCTGGAAATAAAACTGATATAAACTTGAACAAAGTGACCACACATATATGTAACCTGGGATGGTATCAGATGGTCACATGACCAAGGTAATTGAGGTCAAGGTCAAGGTCATTTAAAGTCAAATGCCAAAGGTTGGCATTTTTGGACGTTTGAAGTGGTGTGGTTACATTTAAAAACTTTGCCAGATACCTGTTGCCAAGACAACTGTTTCCAAGACAACAACCTTTGATATTATATAGATGTATACTTCAGAGACCACAGTACCACACCTCAATATCCTTAGCTCCAATAACATACATTAGTCTCATAAAACTATATAAGTATGTGCATGGAAAGAGCCCTGTGACTCAATTAGATATGGACATGGTCAAAATATATGTAACTTGGCACGTGCTATCAAATGGTCACGTAATAGATTCTCTCATTGTACAGCAAAGACAAAAATGTAAATTGTGTAAAATTTATAAATGGCGTTGATAAATGTTTAACTAAATTGTATGAAATGTATAATGTAATGTATAAAACGGGAATGCTTTATGCGTAGTGAAAGACAAATATCAATACTGTTATCTTAAGGTGACTCAGTACTGATCTTGTAACAGGGTGCGCGGCAACGCCTAGCATGACTAGCGGGTTACAACTTTTGCCATTTTTCACGCAATGTGTATTCAATACATATAGCAGGGAATATCAGCATTATGCAGACAAAGTATGTATGTTAAGTCTTGATATAAACATTTCAGACAGAAAATTGATGCTGATTTTTGGTGTGGGATTAAATTTCATAAAAATTTATGGAGCCGTATGTGTTTAAATCAAATATTTATCACGAATTTTCTCATTTTTAGCCAATTTTCTCATAATTAAGTTGTAACATAAAAAATTCGGCAAGGAAATTCATGCTGATTTTTGGTGTGCGAGTTAGTAACTATGATAGCTGTATCCATATACAAACATCTGTTTTCCACCGAAAGATGTCTCTTGATTTATAAAACGTTTATCTTACCATTAATCGAACAATCTTGTGTTTTTATAGATCTTGCGACTAAAGGCAGTTACATAAGGTTGCAAAAGTTACAAAACAAAGCCTTACAAATTATTTATGGTCCATTATATAAGAGGAAAGGCTTATTTGAGATACATAAGCACTGTAATATACTTCCCCTAGCTATTAGGAGAGAGATTAGAGCGTTATGTTTACTAGCCAGGACAGGATCCTTCACAGATCAAAATACAGGTTATCGTTTACGTGGAGGTAATCTAAGAAAAGTTAAAGTAGTTAGGTGGAAAAAGAGCAGGCGAAGCAGATGTATAGCGGGCAGAGTTAACAATATATGGAATGGCCTTCCGGAGAAAGTCAGGATAGAGACTGACGCAAATTTATTGAAAACAACAATCAAGAACAGGTATCGAGAGAGCTTTATTCAATCTGGTCGGGTTGACATGTAAGATCAGAAATTAACGGATATGATGAAATGTACAATATAGCAACAAAATTTCCCCTTGACATAAGAGCCTATTTATAACGATATTCTCTGGACAAACAAATAGTCTGGTAACAATGTTGAATATTTTGTTATAGATATACGATACATAATGGTTTACGTGTGAGAGCACGTCGCAGGTGGTGGGGTATTTTTATTACAGCACTCCAAATATATACCGATATACTGTTATAAAGGTATACTATACTGGTCTGCTATATCATTTTAAACATGTCATATAACTTACAAAACAAACACTGTTATTTTGTTGTTGGAACTAGAACCGAATTAATTAAATACCTTAATGTTAAACTTAATAATTTAAATCAGGCTAGTCTGAGAATATTTATGCTCGATGTATGAAAATGTCTACTTGACCTGAATAAAATATTTTTAAAATCAAAATCAAATCATATAGAATTTCATCAAGATTTATGAAGCCATTTTTGTTCAAATCAAATATTAATCAGGAATTTAATTTTTTTCCCAATTTTTCTCATAAATAAGTCGTAATATAGAAAAATTTAGCCTGAAAAGCCATCCTGATTTTTTGTGTATGAGTTGGCAAATCCTGTATCTACATTCATATTAAATTTCATTAATATTCATCAAACAGTTTTTTAAAAAAACGCTGAAAGTCATCAGCTAAAGTCAATTTTGCTAGTGCCCCATACTGCCGCTAAGAGGCTTTCAGGGGGCTAACTCAGGATGTGAGGAAAAACAACTTATTTGGGGATAAGTCTATATAATGTTGAATGTCTTGGTGAAATTTGATGTCTTAATTCATGTCAGAACCATTTTAAACGGATTATGCTAATATATTACTCAAATGTAGTAAAATTACTTAAATATGATTTATTATTTCTATCTCCATACCGCCATAGCATGATAAATAGCCTGGTGACCTATTTTTTTCGCTCAATAATCATTATTTCATGTCAAGTATCATTGGTTAAATTTTTAGAGAAATTCATCCGTAATCAAAATCACTACTGAGTCACCTTAAGTTCCTTAATTTATGGTCAGACTGGAAGACCTGTCTAGCAGAAGTCATGGTCCAATTCCTGTTCTATTAACGGAATAAAAAATATTGTATTATATATGCCGTATATTCACTAAAAAATAACTTCCCGATAACTAGCAGTCTCCATCTTGTGAAAATATCTATACGTAAGACCAAACATTTGTAGTGGAAAACAATGTAAAATTATTTCTGCAATGGCGTCTAGGTTTTATTGTCATTTGACAGCAATTGAATGACAACTAGTTCGGTGTTATGAGCTCAAACTGCATCGGGGACGTACGTGTACACTTAACTAATTTCCATACACGTGGCAAAGCAAAGTTATTACCATTGTTAGATCACTATATGGTATATAATATAATATCTGTAAGATCACTGTAAGATATATAATATATTTAGATGGAATAGAGGGACGTGTCTCAATAAATACAACTCTGGGGGGACATTTGGGGTTTTCTTTTTATTGTAGTGGTGGTGTTACATGTCCTGACATGTTTCTAGCTTACAGTAAAGTCTTCATCAGAGGATGGGTTTGGGAGGGTGGCACTACCCCTGAGGTGCAAATTAGAGCACACTCATGTTACTCCTAGTGACGTCATAAAGCTAAGTTAGCAATAATGGATGCAGCAATTAGTTTCGTAAATAATAATTTTTATTCTATTTTTATGAAAATTTTTACATTATAATTTCCAGAGTGCTTAGTTCAACAGAACAATCATATGGCTTGTCGGTATGATTCAAATCTTTTTTAAAATCATACACCGTATTCATCAATAAACATTGGTAGCTGTTAGGTCTTCTCATATAACAATATATTATTTACAAAATTGCAACTTACTTCCCAACTGCGATTACGAATCGCTCATATACATGCATATTATCTCAATGGGTCCATCAGACTGGGAGGTAGATCCTTCCAGTTCTCTATGAGTAGTTCTTAAAATTCTCAGGCGCAAGAGTCTTAGTTGTTACATTGAAGCGCGGAAATCCATAATATATATAAAATTATATATAATATGTTGCATTGTAAAGCCATGGTTGAAAGTAGAACGCACCGCTATAAGCCCATTTTCACCAATTGGTCGAAATTACCACATAGTATAATGATATATGTATACATGACGTGTATAAAATAGAAGACAGATGCCATACCTATAGGATCTTCTGTCTGGCAGCTAAGGAATCGGCAGATAAAGCGAAACGTTGCATGGCAACATAGTATATGAACTCGTGGACCTTCGTGGACCTTCGTGGATGAAGTCAATGGAAAACTGCGTAATGTACCGGATATCTAGGGCGTATCATCTTCGCGTCACATGTACCGTACGATTCCTTTTTTGCCTTGGCCGGAAGCTAGGTCGGATTGTTCATTATTAATACTTTCTCATCACAGGACACCGCACCCCCCCCCCCCCAAAAAAAAACAACCCCCACACACCCGTTACCCAGCAGCGATTAGGGACAGTGAGTTTGGGATAATCGATTTCTATTACCACAATAGAATTTAAGCATAACAGCCAGGACATATATATATTACACTATGATCCACTTAACCTGAACTCAGTTTACCTGAATTTCCAGTAAACCTCAACATTATGCAATTGCAGTAATATGACAAATAAACACTCATTTCATATGGTCTTCGCTTGTGAATAAATGATTATTGCTGACAAGGATCAAGAACTTCAGTTAGTGTTCAGTCATTACAGTAATGTCATTACGTATGGCCAAGACAGAGAGTGAGAAGTGGGGATGATAGGTAAGGTGGCAGCAGGAGTTTGAGTGGTACTGGCAGTGGTTAGAGAAACTAGAGGGCGCTATATATGCAATGCTATAATTATTAGAAGCAATGCTACATTTTTTATCATGTTCCTATGGGCTAGTATGTCACTCAGTGTAATATGCGACAAGCCACTTTCACACCGTAACAGAAGCAAATAATTCAGGAGACGTCGTTTATGTGTGAAGCCTATAGGCTGCTGGTTTTTTTGTTTATTTGTTTGTTTGTATATTTTTCAGTCACGGCCTTACATTAATGGAATGTTATTCTCAACATCAGCTGTCCCAAACTAGTATATATTTGATCAATATTTTTACAGAATAGTCTATATTACAGAGTCGATCTAGATGGGACGCATTTCTAACATAAACATTAAAAACTAAAAAAAAACCAGTCGGTAAAAGATTTAATGCTCACATATCTCACAGATCGTAGCATATATCAATAGAGAACGTTTTTTACCAGGACTAGATCACAGCAACGGTGGCCTTCCTCGAGTACCCACAGCAAAACTGTAACACGATATATAGTCATATTATGTGGGTTATCACTTCGTAATTTCTGTCTAGATTGATACATTTGTGATTACATCATTTGTATCATGTAATTAGTGAACAATAGAGGATTGCATTTGTGTGCTACTACCACTTCTTCCACTATACCACCGCAACTACTACTACACTAGGCTCACTACGACTACTACAACTTTTTTTTGTGATTTTATGCCATACACAATCAAACAATATAATTATGATCTGTGATATGGATGCTCGTGCTCATTTCTTATCAACATATTCTGGCATATTCCTCTCCATTCTATAGATACAAACTTTCTACACCGGATCTGCTTCTGAATTGTCGAAGAATATCAACAGATTGGAAATGCATTTCATATACGAGGCGTTGTCTTACTTCCGTTGTTAGTATTTAATCGAAATTATGCAACAATTACAAATTTGAGCTATGAGAGTATGAGGGGCCAAGTTCTTTCGGGTGATCCTATTAATCAATTCTGAACATGTATAATCATGGCCGAAGCATTGTTAAATTGGAAGTGGAGGCCTAGTATATGGAGCTAAGTGTACTGTACAGCCACCGTTGGATGTAGAACACACCTTTGCGAAAAATGAGCGCTAACCTTATAGTCAAAGTGTCAATTGTGATGTGCAGGTGTCGGTATTCAGTATTGTAGGGCAGATTTTGTAAAAAAAAATCTTCTATTAATTTAGTGTCTTTCTTGAGCATGGCATTAGCAGGATATTCCTGGCCCTGTCATATTCAATGTATGAATATTCCCTTTAACAAATGTCTACTTCCACACTCCAGTATTTAATCTTTTGTGCACACATATTGCATATTGAATCGTAACATAAAAAAATATGGGTTAACTAAAGTTACGAGTTCCCCCTTGAAACCATTTAGTCTTTGGTTTACCGCCTAGAGTTCAGGTGTTAGTATATGCCCACTGCAGATACACATAAATATGTGTGTCAGGGTGAAGTCATAAGACATAAGTATATAATAAAGCAAGGGAATACGCGATCTGTCGGTAATTTCAGTCTTGTTCATTTACATGAAGTGCCAATCGATCTTTGCACACCATATACCAGCATAATATACCTTTTTGCGCGTGGCATGTGCGCCCTTTCCTCAATCGCAGCAAATCATTTCTTTATAATGAAGACAAATAGTTGCCCAAAATAAAACATGAAAACTAAGGCCTAATCCTTCATCCAAATAATTACAATTATGCATGTGGATGTCAGATGACTTAACAATTGGCAACACTAAGATACATCTGCTTATGTATATGTGAGTACATATTTATGTTAATGATGCATGTGAATGTTCTTATATCAATTGCAAATAAAGACTGACTGGAGATATACCAGTATTTCGTATCATCAGGCCTATATATAGGATGAGCGTGTTGGCAGACTTTGACCCGGAGAAGCTACCATTCAACAGACGATTACCTGGATTAGAAGGATACTTATTGACTTGGCCCTTATCTGTGCTTCCGTTTATGCGCAGCGTGCAATAACAAAATTAAGACACATGGTTACTCAAAAGGCATAATCGGAATATTTGATACATGATGACTTCATCATACATTAAGTATAGTAAGGAAGATCTTACAATCCCCGAAACAGAGGTAAGTACACATATTCAAAGTCCTACTTCCTGATGTAGGTTGTTTGCACTAGGACAAACAAATATTATCAAGCTAAGGTCAGAACTCGTTATGTACACATTGCACAATTGTCATGTCCTAGGAAAAATAGAATGCTTTATTCGCAACCACGAACAATTTACCAAGACGAAAACATCCCATGTTAGAACTTGCCTATAATTTAAAGGACGATCATGCCTTGATTGATAAAAGAGGATTAAATCTAAGATCTCATATCAAAGGAAGAAAACTGGCCTTAGGCCACGAACAGAATGGATAAGACAACCAATCTTCTATCAATTTCCAAAAATCTGGAATGACCTCACCCCAAAAGGGAGTCTCATGTCCATCAATAATAAATTAAGTAGTTTCTAGAAACTTTTTTTTACAATAGCTACCGTGACAAACCTTTTTGGGAAGATTAGAAATCGAAGTAAAGCAAAACAAAGAAAAGATTACTTATCCTTAGAGTGGCAAAATACAGAGTTCTACCAATGGCATGTAAGCCCATGCACATGATATGAACAGAATACGATGAAAATAAGTATCTAAGGACCTTAGATACAAGTTTACTGAAGAGAAAGAAAACATGTATATTCGAGGAAATTTGATAGATATGTAACATTAATATTATTACTGTTGGTGTTCATACATTGTTTATTAAATTAAATAAATTAGACATAGACAGAAGGAACGACAGAGAGAGGGACCCTGATGGGGAGGAGGTGGTGGCAGAGGAGGTGGATATAGTGGGGATTGAGGTGAACGAAGTGGAAGAACAGTAGGTGCTGGTTGAGGTGAAGAAAGAGTTGGAGATGGAGGAAGAGGAGGAGAAGGTCACAGAGGTGAAGGAAGAGGAGATACAGGAGGTGGTGGAGGAGTAGGCCGGTGGAGGAGAAAGAGAAGGTACACTCTGTCCAGCCTCTGTAGAGCGCGGCACCCGCGTACTGGGGTATGTGTCCCTCCTTGAAGTCTCTTTGAAGTCCCAGCTCTTCAGAGGCTGGACAGAGTGTAGAAGGGTTGAGGACTTGGTGGTGGAATAGGAGAAGGGGCAAGCAGATGAGGGGGTTTGGGTTGGTGAGGTGAGGTTGGTGGGGAGGCCAGGCGGGGACAGAGACAGAGGGAGACAGAGGGAGACAGAGGGAGACAGAGGGAGACAGAGGGAGACAGAGGGAGACAGAGGGAGACAGAGGGAGACAGAGGGAGACAGAGGGAGACAGAGGGAGACAGAGGGAGACAGAGGGAGACAGAGGGAGACAGAGTGTCAGTACCATCAAAAGGAACAATTACCCTGGGATAGAACTCATGATATTTCCATTTTCTTTTCTGGTAGCCTTAACATCTTAGTGTACTTGTTTTCTGGAGTTCCGTCTGTCCACTGACTGAGTGACTATTATTTGATAATCATATTATATTGTTGTAATAATGCTAGTAACATCCAAGTAAACAATTTCGGGAGATTGCTAAGAAATGGTTTCTCTGAGCGAATTTAGTTGCACGAAATCCTTCTGACCCTGTATATCTATGCCAACAATATCGCAAAAGGTCACATATATAAAAAGTGCAGTATAGTATACAGCCCCCCTTAAAACTGCAGATAAGGATGGTGAATGTCTTTGGTGGGTAAATGTCCTGGGTCGTAGATATCCTAGTGGTATAACTGGTACACAACAAATCTATCTCTCTATTTTTTTTTAAAGTTCAGCTAACGGGAGAATTTTACATAACTTATGACACTCGAGATGGTTTAGTTTTTTTAGCAAGCTTGTTCACAAAGGATAGTTCTTTATTCTACAAAGATTGCAGTCAATTGTAACTATATGCATATAAGACAGTCAACTATACCTGATATCCATGTCCTAGAATTATCTACAAGCTGCCGTTTAGTTTTATTTATTCTGAGATCGGCGGAAAATACGTGTAGCATAGAAGACAAGACACTGTACTCTTAGTGAATAGGACATTTCCTATTCACTATAAGAGTACAGTGTCGAGTCCTCTAGCAGCTTATCCTCCAACTATAATTGTTTGTTGTTATTGAAACTTCAATTGTTAGTTATTATTAAGGTGACCCAATCTCCCTATCACCTTACCATCCAACAACGACTGTCTGATCAGTGAGCGCGGGAGTGCTTGGATATACATGCATGGTCCTGTATATTGGATAATTACTCACTCTCACTGACACATAGCTACACATTGCTAATGGCCGCATGTATATGGGAGAACACTGAATGAAGAATAATTTATTCAATTCCTCTTCTGACGAATTTCTGGACCTGGCTCTCTCCCAATTCGACCACACCCAAGTCTCCAATGCTGAATATCTGTTTAGGGACCTGTTAGTTATGATAATGTCGTTAAAGTAATATAATAAATATATCTTACCCTTTAGACATATATATACTATATACACTTTTCATGACTTCTCACCCAAGATGGGATCGATATAATTGGTAACATTGATATGTATTCTCTAATTTCCAAATATCTATAACATGAATGAGACATATCACAAGCTGTGAAAATTCGTGCAATAAAATTTATTTAAAAAAAAGAGGGTTATAACAATCATTATGTTGAAATGAACGTTTAATATTTGTCTCATTGGATTCAAGAACAAACGAATATATTCAATGTACTGTAGCAGGTTTCATTGTTAATATTTATTTAATTCATGATTTAATAATGTATCAATGTGCAGAAATTACGCGTACAAAGGTTATATTTTTAAAAACAGAATTTTTCAGTTTAAGGAATCATACTATGCTATAACCTACAGACCTTATCTGACCCTCTGTGGCCGAGTGAGTTGAGCTCTCAACTCTACTCAAGTTTATTCTGAGATCGGCGTAAAATAGTGCCAAGAAATTATTTTAGAATATTATTTAGGCCGATTGCAGCTTCCTCGTTAGATTTAGGTAAGTATTGGTAAATTGAGCTAGAGGTCCACATCCCTTGTGATCGAATTCTATCCATGGATACGCCTGCCTGCACGCAAAGGTGAGCCCATGATCTTCTGAGCGAGTGCATGCTGAATGTGTGCCATCGGGGGATCCTATCTGTCTCAGGGCCTTCCTGACCACCGCTGTAAACTCGCAGGCCTTTGCTGTCTCCGGGTGGAGGAAGAGTGGAGCACCTGCAGCGTCCAGAAGTATCAAACCGCCCATAATATGTTTTTTCCTTCGGCACTTGGATTGTAGAGGCAGTTGTGTTTCTACTTCTTATAGGAATCCAACAATTTACTGGACGAACGGGCGACATGGCATAATTAAAATTATGCACTGCATAACAACATCAGCTGGAAAATTTGCCCCTTCCCTAAGGCAGAGACCTTTAAGACAACATCTGCTAAGATTTAAAAAAAAAACAGTATATTTCCTATTGGCCCAGACTCCTCACATATCTCAGTGTCTAAATTATACCCATAGGACGAGATTTCACCCTGAAATTTAAGTTCTTACGTACTAGTATAATTACTGCATAACAGATCTCACGCGCTAATGCCTCTAGGGCTCTGTTACTTTTCGATGCCGCCATTCTGCCCCTCACTATCGCTTCGGAAATAATCGTAACACCACGGCATAATTCGTGCATCTACGCACAACTGCCCAATCGCAGCCTTTGTCACACACTCCAACCTCTAAGCCAATCACAACTCGTTTAACTCTGACTCTGGAGTGGATGCCATTGATGTATGATCGGCGTTGGGGTCCTCATAGATTTAAAGCTAAAAAACACAATGATTTGGACGTGTCGGGAGACGCGATGGGGGAGAGAGAGAGGGACACAGAGAGAGGGGGAGGAGAGATGAGAATGACTGATATAAGGGGGTTTCATGGAAAAAAATTTGCACCCCCCCCCACACACACCTATACATCTATCCATTTTCCTTCTGCTCCCCCTCCCCGACTACCTCCCTTGCTCTCCCTCCCCTTTTATTCCCCATCCTTAATAATAATGAGTAATGTGTGGACAGGTACATTCTTTCGTAAAAAAAAGTTGGTTGTAAAAAGTTAGTCGGAAAAAAAAAGTTGATTGACCAAAAAGTTGGTCGGAAAAATAGTTGGTCGAGAAAAAAAGTTGGGTTGTAAAAAAGTTGGTTGTAAAAATAGTTGGTCAGAAAAAAAGTTGGGTCGGAAAAAAAGTTGGTCGGAAAAAGTTAGTCGAAAAAAAGTTGGTCGTAAAAGTAGTTGGTCTAAAAAAAAGTTTGTCGGAAAAAAAGTTGTCTAAAAAAAGTTTGTCTCCCTCCCCTTTTATACCCCCCCTCCTTCACCTCTCCTCTTCCTCCACTGCTTCGATCCCTTCCTTCTTCCTCTCCTCTTCCCCCCCCCCCCCCCCAACACACACACCTCTGGTGGAGTGCTGGAGATTGTTGAGTGGTCAGGGGTGATGCACAGGCCTATGGGGGAAGATTGGCATTTGTGCGAGTCCCCTAAACAGTGTGACGTCATTGTCGTAATGTAGCGCATATGTCGTAATTGGCGGCCCGTGACCGCTTTGCGTTAGCTGCCTAGGCTTGGTCCATGCGTAAAGATTTCTATATATATAGGCAACATAGATATAGATATAGAAGAAAATTTCAAAAGGTTATGGAGTTTCTGAATATTTTTGGAAGCATGGACATTATGGATATTCATTAATTCATGGAAGACTGGCATCCCTGATGACACACACATGATTTAGCTTCAATATGAATTATTCTAGTAGTTTCAATGTTTCCACCTTAGATGGTGAGGTTCAATAAGTCTCTCCTTCAAATTAAGGGGCCCCCGGTCCCCCTAGCTAAACAATGTGAACTTCTCTGGTTTTGTCTCTTCATTTCAAAGCCTATGACACCAACTATGTTCAAATCGGACTATTATTTCAAAAGTTATAGTATTTGAGCTTGGCTAAATATTGGTTTTAAGGTCTGTATATTGGACCACCAAGCATTTGCTTCCCGAATGCAACCACTGACAGCTTGGTAGTGTTACGTAACACATCTTCTGTACCCTGGCCGAAATGCGTCGACGGAAATTGACGGAAATGTACGCAAAGAACAACTCACTAATAGGCCTAAATAAGTGAGGGAAAAGGGATATTACTGAAAAAGAGGGTTGCACATATAACTATGGTGGGAATTCTTACTACATAAAAAAAAAGTCTGACGCCAGGCTTATCCCACGTGTACCCTGGTACGCCTATCTCTGGGAGCGGAGGGTTCACCGAGCCGTAACGAATCTCGTATGCTGCGAGTTTTCACGAGTACGCAAACCTCGAGGAAAGGAAGATTTC
Source organism: Sthenelais limicola (assembly GCA_942159475.1). Lineage (NCBI taxonomy): Eukaryota > Metazoa > Annelida > Polychaeta > Phyllodocida > Sigalionidae > Sthenelais > Sthenelais limicola. The sequence goes on from OW804096.1 coordinate 115,607,197, forward strand.
ATTGTATAGGCTATAAATGAGGTGCTTGTGACTGACGTTTACCTTACAGATTGTTGAATGATCCCCCGCCCCCCCCCCCCTCTCCTGCCCCGTCCTCCCCGCACACACAGTGGTGTGTGCGGGGAGCACGCTCACTGGCTAGGCCTGGCCTGGGTGCCCTTAGGGCTCCAACGGGGTGGCGCAAATGGCGGTCGGCAGTCCCAACGCATCCCCATAGGATTAGTATAGAAATATCGAAAATCTATTTTACAACGTAGATTGATCATTTCTTCGGACAAAACTTGCAGAGGACATCCTATCGTTGCGATTTCTGGGTAAGGATGTCGGCTATCGGTATGTTTACTAGGAAAACAACGCGGCCAGGTTGAGATGTGGAAGGTATTGAGCCATGGCTGTGAAGGCCCGGGGCGACAGAAGGATTCGAAATATGCCTGCTGCGCACCGCCTTGAGAAAGGCGGTTTTTGGTCGCCTCTCGTCCAGAGGGTATGATGGCACCAGGTGGGCGTTGGGGGCGCAAAGTCTTGGGTTATTTACGTTCATAAATAAATAAATAAATAAAGATTGTTTTTGTCGATTAACACTATCAACACCCCACCTGCTTCCCTCCCCCCTATGGCGTCTCCCGACACATTGAAATCCGTTCGTTTTTTAGCTTTTTATCGTGCGAGAACCATCGCCCATATAAGCGATGCTTCTCACACATATATAGGCCTATAGCTTTGTTTCTGGGTGTTTGGCTGGCCTGCTGGTGGTGCTACCTCGTGGGAGGGTGTGTAACCATTTTTCTGACTTCCTGTTAGTTCACCACATTACCACGAGGTGTACACCACAATAGTGAAGCCACTAATGTCTGATTTTGAGTTCTCCATGCAGATAAAGGGTCAACGCGAGAGGTCTGTCACGCCTTAATTATACCATTAAGAGCTAAATTTTTTTGGTCAAATCTCTCCCTAAGGCTCTAACTTAGGCACTCAGCTAAGTTTTGGGTCTTGGACAATGAGAAATAGAGGGGGTTTCCCGATCATGGAGGAAGTTGTACAGTACAATTGCATCTCCGAAGGAGTAATGGCGAATGTTCTTGCTTTTGTGTTATGTGTTACATAATTATTTAATTATGCCATTTTCGCCAGCTAGTCTAGAGCTTTCAGCGTGGCTCTTGACTAAACGGGCATATGTCTGATCAACCTCTAGTCTCGTTGGTCTGATACAGTTAGGTCCAGAAATGAGCCCACTAGATAGGCCTACAGGATATTATTTTATTTTCTGTTTTTGTTCTTATAGTTTTTTTTCCCCTTTTAATGACTGCCCACCACCCCGCCCTGCTTCCCCCACTCTCTCTTCCTTGTTAATGTTTGTGTCTAATACCTGCTTCCCCATGGTAGTGGCCGACGCCACTACCGTGGGGAAGCAGCTAGGGAGGGAAGCATTAGCCTACTATACATGCATGGTGGTAGTGGCGAGTGGTGCCATGTGCAAAAGTTTGAATGGAATAGCCATAGGACCAAAAGAAGTGCTGATCCTGATGTTTGTGTACCATAAATGTATGTATTCCTCCAATCAAAAATGTAGCCTACGAATATAGCTTTTGATTAAGACTAAATAGGCTGCTGTACGTGTTGTTAAAGTCTGTGAACTGGTCGAGGCATATGACCTAGACATTACTGGGAAAGACCGAGATATCCTGCGACAGCTTCAATTTTTTAGTTCCGTGGGAATCCCCCTCTTCTCAGAGGGCGGGTCGGTCGCTGCTGGTCCAGACACCTACATTCCTCGATTCCACATCCAGCGATAAGCTTAACCGCAAGGCTAAGACTAAGGCTAAAGTGTTAATGACTCCCTGAAACTTAGGTGACCACAACTGCCTTCTGAACCTGACTGGATAGAGGAGTTCTCATAACAGCAATAAACTCAGGCTCTAATTGCCCAGGAGAGTTCTTAGAGAAGAATAGTTTAGGTAGATCGGGGGTAGATCGTAAATTGACCAACATAAAATTGTCGTTTACGTACAGGTCTGATCTAGAGACCATTATGGTGTGAGTGAGAAGTTAGCAGAAAGTTGCTTTGCCTTAGAAGAGAAGCTATATCGAATAGACATGCCCCAGCATATATACATCTCCAATAGCAGATGAGGATGAGAGGGCTTTAGTTACCTTTTTTAAAATTTCGGTTAAGCTAAGAGGGGGTGCTTGTTCCACCGAATGCTGGGAAGATTTAAATTATACCTCGAATCATGTCTTTGAGTGCAAAGCTTTCGAATACCTTGGTGCCATGGCCATTATTGGCTAGAAATGACTTAGCCCCTGAAAGATAGTTTTTTTTTATTGAACTTGGGGCTTTGATAGAGTTACTTAAGAAAGAAATGTACATTTATAGTACATCAACCACGGTAGGGCAGGACCAGTGTTTGCTGTAGGAGAACATGAATGCAAGGTAGAATTTTGCTTAGCGAAGTTTAATTTGTTGACAACAGTCCCATGGGCAAAGGCCTTTGAGTACACATCTTTCCAAAAGAGCTGTGCCTGCGTATTCTGTAATTATAGAGAAGCATCAATGACACATGTTATATCAACAGGTTGGACTCTACATAGGTTGTTTTCGACTACCCATTGTCCCACCTTGTCTTAACAGCGACAAACCCGCCTTTGAAAAAGGCGCGTAGGCAATATTCAAACTCACTCCCGTCGCCTCAGGCCATTTGGTCAATACCCATATATGGTCAAAAGTAAAAACAAATGGAGCAAGTCATCCTCAGAATCCACTTTATCAATTGTTCTTCAATCAAGTTTATACTTTGGTGGTGTATTATGTCACTATTTGTACACTTATTCCCGAAGAGTGCCCTCCAAAAATCTCAATATTTTTCACATAGTGATGAATTGAATGATATGACTTTATACTAGAGATACCAATGTGTACAACCCTATATAATGAGTATATTAATTATTTTTGGTGCTTTTTTCTTTTCTGGTTTCCACTTTTCACAGCTGAGATTTAAAGAAGATATAATAACGTTCATATTTAGCCCTTGATACCAAACTTTCCCACAACAAAAGTTAGGCATATAGATCTACGTTTTTAACAAGTATACATAATTCTGAGCGTTTTTTATCTTATATATCTATATTTACTTCTAACTTTACAACCCCACAATCAATTGTGTCAAAATTCGTCACCTTAGTGAGGCATATGTTTCCTTCAAATGTGTAAAATCCCAAGGCTATATGTTCATAAGCTTGGAAGATACATCTATTTGAATGTGTATCACGTTGGTATCTCTGTAATCTCTTTAGTATGGGTCTGATGCCTTCGTTACCATAAGTGTTGATGATTACACAATTATCTATTCTGGAAAGCCATTTTATTTTAGGGGGAAAATAATAATTAAAATCCTAAATTTAACAGATAAGCAGAAAGGACTTAATTTTAGCTAAATCCATCAGTGATACACTGGATTACATCTAACTAGGTGCTGAGATGCATATCAAATGTATTTGTTACAAATGTTTTCTGTTGTCGTGAAGATTTTGGCCTTACTATCACATGTACATGTGGGTATCCCTGTACACATTGATATCTCAGGCATGGTAATAAGTGATATTTCTTTCCCTAAAAAAATGATTGGCTGGAAAAGTCTTTTTTTAAAAAGATGTATCATTCAATAAAAAAAGATTAAGCTCCTTTAAGATTGCAATCAAATCATGTCATTAAGCTGTGACTATGTAATAGATAAATTCCATGCAAAATCACTGGATTCTCTTCAAGATAACTATTAACGCTATTAAATACCTCATCAATACTAAGCCTATGCAGTCTTATATCACTACTGTGTTCAAAGTAATCAAATCCACTACATGAAATCATCGTTTGTTTTGGTTTGCAATGTCACAACAATATTTATATAACTCATCTGTTCATTTCTCAGTGTTACAATGTTAGCGATGGCAACCTGCCTATTGACATGTTTCTTAAAATTGAATTCTTCATTCGAAAAAAACACACTTTGGTTCGTGTGCCATGCTAAAAGAACCGGCTCGGGTCCATGTGGTCCTTTACGACAGACCAACTACTCGTGCGGTTCTACCACTAATAGAGTTTAATTAATGTGTGTGACAAATTGTCTAGGATTGGTTGTTTAGTGTGGGCTTAATTTTGCACCGTGCACAGGACCACTATCCCTTCAGGAGTAGCTCCTATTGGAAAGAGTTGAGACCAGTGTGTAGCGGCTGCGAGTTGCGTCTTGGGGTGACGATTATGATTGTTCTTCAACATTATTATGGATATTTTGTTTTTCAAATGACCAGTATTCCCCGATCTGACCCATTGCAAAAGCGCCCCACCGTCCCGTCCCCCCGCCCGTCCCGTCCCGGCCGTGTACAGCTCTACACGGCCCAACAAGTAGAGGATGAAAAAATAAAAATCTGTGCACACGACGAGCCTTGAACTCCCAACCCTTAGGTCTGGAGTCCAGCGCTTTGCCTCGTTGCTATGAGCGGTAGTCGGGAGTGCAGTCCTTCATTCCAGGAGTCATACACCTAGGGTGACTCATGCTGAGTGAGTTTTAAATAGAAAATGTACTACAGGTAATAGAATTCGTAAGTTAGCTAATATTTTTCTTCATAATCGTGTCTAGGGGATCCATATCTATGAGAATCAGTCACTGGTTTGGGGCCTGCAACTTGTTTTCTATGCAAACAGGTCGATATTGCCTGACTCCCATACATGGTCCTTGCTGAACCTGACGGGCCTGATGTCACTCCTGAAAGGTTAAAAAGTAGGCCACGGCCTCGGCCGCGGGATTGTGACGCTTCGTCCAGAGGGGATGTGCACAGGAGGAAGTGTTTCATTCCTTGGGCAGACCATGTTGTTACACCACGCTGTTTAACTTAATATTTCTTTGATTAAATATAACGAATACAGGATTTTAATATATTACCTTACATTTTCTTTGTGAATAACAAGGGGTTACAATTGATGGACGCGCCCAGTCGCGTCCACGCTTTGTTTCTTCAGTACTCCCTGTAGGGGTATCCTATAAATGAGAACCCCCTCCCCTCTCTCTGGGCTCGGCGGGAAGCCTTCCTATAAAGGCCTACCGTACTGTGAGCCCCAAACAGATAGAGGTTACCATCACGATACTATTCATCTTACAATAAACCTCTAGGATTCCACAATACCATCTTTACTTATTCTTCATGTTACAAAGACTGTAACAATGTGTTCGTTGGTCAGTATCTACGGCTTTCTTATGTGAGGGGCCATCAGATGAATGACTACAGTCGGAGGTACCACGCCCCTATGTTGAATGGACATTTAACCATGTTGCAAGACAGATCCAATAGATGGCGACAAGTATCATATATGGGTTTACAATTTGTTAGCTAGTGTCTTCTCGGTGAAATGCTTTCTTATTTAACTAAATTGATATGCACTACGGATACACAACATGAGCATCTATCCATTTCCAGAATAGATCACAGAAATAACCACATCAGGGTGAATTGACCTGACTGATCCTTTGCTAAAAAAATAAAATTAGTTGTTGTAATGTTATGATCGAAGCAAGTTGACCTTCGACCTGGTAGCACTTTGGCACCTCTCACTGTTCTGATTTATTATGTTGGATCCTATAACTTTGTAGATCGTTTCAAAATATTCCCCCGAATGCATCACCCATGGTCAAAATCTAGACACTTTGAGGCTTTTTAAATACATGGCTAGAATGTCTTTCTGAGAAATTTGTGTGAGAAACGTCGTACATTTCCACCATTCTCATTACAGCTAAAATGTACTTGACCCATTCTCACATTCTTGACCCATTTTTTAAAATTGAATGCCTAAGAAATGCTTACTATATTGTTATATACTATCAAAAGTACTTTTATTTCCTAGATCTCCTCAAGTTCTATGTTGCCATATATAGTTTTGCATACTTTACAATACTATCTCTAGAGATATTCATGAAAATCCTTGTTTTTTTTGTCAATTTGTGGATAAATTTATTACAGATAATCTAATTAAACCAATACCATTACAAATGTAATCACATAGTGAGCATTTGGATGCCCAATATGATTAAATACAGTTGAAATCAAAATTTGAACAAAAGTTACTACTGAAGTTAGTTGAAAATATAAAAATATATCACTTTTGTGCCCTTTTTTCCCACCCCAAATTGCCCACCCCTATTTACCTGTTTGGCTACTTAGTTTACTATATAGTTTGCTTACTCCCTATTTACTGGAGCGATATATGCAAGTCTATTGGGAAATGCTCCATTTTTCACGGTTTTGGGAATAAAACAAAAATGGAAACTCCTATTTCCATTCTCCTATTCCAAACTCCTATTGTCCCAAAGTTTTCTACATATATAGTGCAGGTAATATTCTACACATATATAGGAAAACAATGTATGACATCGTATTAAAAAAATAATTGTAGCTGTCTGAGATAGACATGTTTAGGAAACATAGAACACTTTGAAAGCAACAGATTTTTGGGATTTCAGCCATGTTTCAAAGCCCAATAATTCAGAAACGAACCCACTGATTTTTTTCCTTTTTATGGCCACAAACATCTAGAGAATAAAATACTAACAAATAAGAAAAATGACTTTTTTTTCAGTTGGGAAAAAATAAAATTGTTTTTACAAAAATAGCGAAAAATAGTGGGTTTTTCGAGATTGTAATTAAAAATTTGCATCAGAGATTTATGGTTTTCGGACTAAAAATAACCATGCATTCTATGAAAAAGAGGCATAGAATTATTGGGCAAATAATACTCTCTCATAATAAGCAGCTCATTGATGGACCGTTGTATGATGACACAATTTGTTTCTAATGTATTGGAGCTCTACCCCAAGATCTGATTTTTAATGGTTTTGTCTTCATTTCACTAATCACTGACACCCTTCACATATCTTTAAATATCAGGAAATAACCAGGTGGAATTATCTGAAAATTCTTCTTTTGTGCGTGTGTTGGGGGGGGGGGGACTCCAAATGCCCAGTATAACAGTTCTAAATTACCTGCTCACCACCACCACCCATCTAATTAATTTAGACCTTAGGTTTAAATGACCCTAGCTCTAGGTTCACATTACACTCATTTGGTTCATTGATAATCTTACACCAACAATTCTTCAGCAGACTTTAATGAAACAAAAAAACATTGGGAAGACTTTTGGAGATGATGACTTAATTGTGCTAAATTTGTTTAGGACTACTACATCTGAAAAGATAAACTTCAACTTAAAATGAATTTTGTAAATTCTATTGATTCCATTACTTTCCGCATAACAAAATTTATCATATCTCATTCAAATTTATCAACCCCACATTTAAAATCGGTTTGGTATTTGACTCCATAATAAAGACGTTCTGGAAGTTAGAGACCAGCTGCATGTATTTTATTGCTGCCAGCGAGAGACTATGTGAGCTCTTTTTTCCAGGGGGCCTGCCCCCTGATCCCTCTAGTATAGTGGGCTTTGTGCCTTTGGCACTTCCACATATAGATCCACCCAGCCTAAAAATGACTCACCCCTATGGGCCTGAACATGTCATTATGAATATCTATTATTTTGTTCTACATCATCTGTAATGAGCAGCAATTCCAAAGTTAATTAAAGTGACACTTCTCACTGTTGCTGGCTAGATTATCGAGTAACGGAATTTTGACTTCATTTGCTAGTATTTGGTGCACATTACCCTACCTAACTAACTCCTGTGAATATCAAAACTATGAAATTCATATGAGATATTTGCTAAATATAGTGAGCAAAATCGTTTTTGCTTGCCAACCAGAAATTTCAAAGTGGCAGTTGGGTTGACATCTGGAATTATGTAACACCCAGGTCGGCACTGGTCAGTACAAAGGGCATTCTGCCACCAGGGCTAAATCTGGCAGCACCTCCTGGTCTCCAAAGCCATTTCCTCATGGATTTGACATGGGTTTATGTTCTGACCCATTCATTACACATATTCACTAATCATTGAATAAAAACGCAATGCTGATATTCAATACTTCAGATATTGCTATACCTATTATATATGATTACACTGACAAAGTTTCACACTATTCCATGACTACTCATTTTAACTATCTTAGCCACTTTAAAATATTGTTAAAATACATTTATTTTTTAAAGATTTTATTTTTTTTAAAGATTTTATTTTCACTGGGTACATCACCTCCAAGAGGAGTAGGATATTCCGGCGGAACCCAGCCTGGGTTAAGAGTGATTATATGCATAGGATATTAAGTGAGCAAGAACAGGGACAAGATAGATGATAACCTTTTCCTGTGAGAGTGACAGAGTGATAAATACATAGGCCCTACACTAAAAAATACACAAGTTTTCCACTAAAAATGCACCAGAATTCACCATTTAAGGATTATATTTTTAAAAATTCCCTCCCGAACTTTTACTCTGGGGGGCTTCCCCCCTTCGCCACTCACAGAGGCCCCAACAGGTGCCCTTTTCTCCAACCTGAACCCCCCCTTCATGAAATCCTGGATCTGCCCCTGATAAGGCTATGGAAAGACATAGTCAATGGAAAGACAATCTTGGATTAAACTTTTTTGGTTTGTGCTATGCATACTGGACAATTTGACACTTGTTACATATTTGTGGTCCCTAAAAGTATTCGCATATGTAAAAGCTTATTTATAGGTGCTTATATTTATCGGCCCCATAATTGTAAAAGGAGGGCTATGGAAAGACAATAAATCTTGTTAGTGTTATATCTTATTATCAAGTGCATTTTGCTGTTGTTTTATGATATGGAGATATGACCCGTCATATGAGGTCAAATACCATTCAAATAATACAAAAATAAGGCCGTTTATATACAATGGAAAGACACTTTTAGTGTGATGGAAAGACAAAATCATGTTTATGGCATTTACTGCTTAGAAATGAAGAGTAACAGATATTTTAAGTTAAGGAAAGACCACAGGATAAAGTGAAAACTCAATTTCGAAGAATTGTACCAATTAATTGTTCTGCAACATATAAAGAGATCATTTAAACTAGGTTATTAGTAAAATATATTTATTCAATTCCATAATGGGGCTTAACTTTGAGATTTAAAGTGAGTACAGTTGACATAACATCCATTACGATTAACATTACCAGGTTTCCTATTCAAAAGAATCAGTCATTCAGACACATTAGTAAGTAAAGAACTCCAGAGGCAGTTTTGGGCAAATATAAAATTTTATTTTGTTTTATTTTTGATCAAATGAGAAGTTTGGTATAATAAAATTTTATTAGAGTAAAATTGATGTAAGTTGTATAAGAGAGATTGTAAATTTGGTTGATAAATAGAATAAATACCAAGAACTGCCAAATTGGAATTAGGGAAGTGGTGGGTGGGATGAGAGAGTTGTGGGATTAGGAGTATGAGGAAATGGATTGAGGGATTAGGAGATGGATTTGATGAGAGAGTGGTTGACCTTCGTTTGTGAAGGTTTAATGTAAAGTTTATAAGCTTGGCTTTTCCACCCTCCGTACTTTTGTATTTCAGTCTCTGTACAGCCTGCAGAATGTGCTGCGGTGGCGGCTGCTTTACGTATACTGTGAATGGAGTATATGTGTGGGTCAGCGTTCAATCTCTTTAAGTTGCTAGCCCATACTTGTTTCACATAGGAGACGGGCATCGGAGATGTGGTATGAGGAAACACGATAAAAGGTTGTTTTGGATTAATAGTTGGGCTTTTCTCCAACATAGCTAAAACACTTTGTACAACGCACAAGTCCTTGTTTTGGGATGGTTGAAGGACAAGTGATTTACTTTCATATGCGGTTTGCATGTTTTTTGCAGACTTGATCACGACATGGAGCTTGTTTTCTTTCACTTGTACATCTTCACGAATGAGATGTCTTGTGCTATCAAAGGCCCGAATAGACGGAGCGATGACTTCGCTCTGTCTCAAGGCCCCATAGTATATGATGAGTAGCGCACACTTTATGGTGTGCCCGATTGGCGACTCTGGTAGCAGTTGTATACACTGGCGGAAGAGTGGGACTGGTATGGCTTGCTTGACATTCGGAGTGTATGACTTGTTTTTCATTAGCCCATCCAGCAACCATTTGATCCTTGGGTGCTGGAGTGGCTCCGGAGCGATGTCTCTTTTCTTGAATAGGTTTCTGATATGCCCGAGATGATTGGCAATGGTCTTAGGCGATGGTGTATGCTCACTGAGGTATTGCAGGTAGGCACAGATGTGTACATGCGACTGACTCTCGGGTGGTGTCGTTCTTCGAGCGAAGGCCAGGTACGTGCGTGTAGCTGATATATAATTGGCCCTGGTTCCTTTTGCCCAGGCTTTTTCCTGAGTCATGGCTGCCCTACTCGCCAGTTGTTGCACAGCGGGGTCTGAAATTGAATTCATCACGATGAGCGAACCAGCTAGTTAAGTCAGGGGGCATGATAGAAACATTGAAATCATTGCATATATCGTCTGATATGCGAATGTACTTTTTATCTAAATGCCTCCTACTCAACGCATCAGCTAGAATGTTATGTGAGCCCTTGATATGTGTGTATGATATTTTTACATTAAGTCTGGCTTGTACTAGCCATGCGATTCTAGCTGAGGCAAGGATGTTTCTTCCTCTACCAGAACTCAATGTGGCGACACTTGCAGCATTATCACAAAGAACCAGAATATGGCCTCCCATATCTGATTCTGACACAAAGTTTTCTAGGGCAATGGTGACATTTAGTGCTTAAAGTTTCGAAATGTTTACTACTTCATTACTTTTGTCACATATTTTTACCCCGTACGCTGTGTTTCCGTCTGAACCTCCGACGCCTGACAAACACGCGTCAACCACAATAGTTTTAGTGACTGGTATTGCAGTTATGAGAGATACGCCATTCCATGTTTTACAAAATGATTGGAACCATTTGAGATTGAGTTTCATATCGTCTGATACCTTACATGTGTTGCCATTCATGTTACGTAAGGTTTCAAGTATTCTGGATACAAAAAGTCTGGCCGGTTGGACACATTTACTTATGTACAATAGGGTCCAAATGAGTGATTGGATTTGTCGTTTATTTATCCTTTCAAGATTGAAACACATATTTACCATTTCCATGGCTTGCTGAATCTTTTCACTTGGAATACTCAGGGACATTTCCTTAGCAGATATATCGATTCCTAGCCATTTTATGTCCTTGCTGGGGGTTGTGCCTTTTCAAGTGCCTGGGGCAGACCAAGCTCCTGAAACAGATTTGAGGCAAATTCATAATCACGTTTGGCCTTGTCAGCATTTTCAGAAATTATGACCAAGTCATCTAGATACATGTACGATTGAATGCCATGCTTTGCTAGTGTGAGGACGATTGAATTTGCTATGGTTTGCATATGATATGAGCTCACCCTGCTGCCAAAGGGCATTGTTATGTCACAGTAGTATGAATCGGACCATTTAATACATAACAGAGGCCAATCCAATGGATCGGCCTTGAAATTCTTGTACGCTCGGCTTATATCGATTGTTGACTCCGGGCAAAGTGTGTGGCCTAGTTTTTCCCCATACAGAGTTTTTCTTGATATAGCTGTTTACCGATTTTTCGATGGGAAATGTCATGTCAGTAATGATACGCCTTGATACAGAGTCTTTTTTAGGTCTACTCATTATGGGACTACAGTGCAACCATGGTGAGAAGGGTGGGTCCTTAAAAGGGCCAACAAGGCCCCCCAAGCTGAGTTCCTTTTCAATAAATTCATTTACTTGTCTAGGATAGTTCATTGCACTGGGGTGATTATTTCCATCACAATCAACATCACTGAACGGGCCTAGGTAGCCAAGGGGGAAGCCGAACTTAATAAAACTTATTAGCTCTTCTCCCCCCGGAATGTCACTCAGGTGTGTTTCCCAGGCCGGGATATTTAGTTGAGTATCTAGAATTATTTTAGCCCCGATGCAATTTGGAATACCAGATTCTTTTACCCTCGAATAGGTGTAGCCCAGGCCTTCCGGGTTTAGCAGTGTGTCATTTGGCCAGAGGCGTTTCCTATGATCGCGGAAAACATGTGGAGACAAATCAATGTTAGAATCAGGTAAGTCTTTTCGGCATATATTCTTTATGCTATCAAATAAAACATCCATACCTTCGACATTGGCTGAAGGAGCAAGGTAGCTGCCTGGTAGGGTGCCGTGGCTAGATTCTCTTGTTACCTCGGCCTCCCCTTCCTTTGCGTCCCCTACTGCACTTCTAACAACATTCTGATTTAAGATTGGATCAGTTATATAATGCATAGAAACGTTCAACAAGTGCCTAGCCGCCATGTAGACTGTACGCAAATCTCTCCCTCTCTGATTCTTTCTCGAAATAGTCATCGCAGTCCATCTGCCTGCGCAGGACCTCGGGCGGGGCAATGGAGCTTCCAAACCACTGTCTGGGGGCACGTTGGTCCATTCCACCGGTACGCACATGAAGACCCTCGTCTTGTAAAGGCATATGCCTTCTATCTTGCTCTGTCGCCTTGGGGGAGGACGAGGCCGAAGAGCGAATTGACACGTTGGCTTGTGCCTCCTCCGTGGCCTTCGTGGTCAGGGCCACAAGTGTGTCCAGTTTGCTGCCCAAGGACGCCATGTCGGATTTCATACCGGCCATTTCGCCCCTCACCTCGGCGATTGAAGGCTCCGATAACTTTAACGAAAGTTTCTTGCCCGCTCCGTCTACAGCAGGTGGGCCACCACCGCCGCTAACACTGCTATCCCCAGGTGGAGGATTGTCTTTGTCTCCCATGTTGGTATTGTGCATATGTATTACACTAGATTCAATTCACAAGCCAGCGGCCTCATGCACCCTATTGTATTCCCAGTGAGCTGGCGCCTGCCTGGTATTAAATAGAGGTACGGCCAAAAGTAGTTGAACGCGTATAAGCGTGTAGTGTAGGTGAATTGAAAGAAGTGTGGTAGGTGAGAGAGAGCAGGGCTATTTATATGAGGTGAGAGCAGAACGAGGTGGACTATGGGATGTATGTGATGGGGCAGTGGTTGTAGGGGATATATATTGGATAAGGTATTTATAGGGTCGCTCTACCACCAATGCCATTGCCTGAAGTAAAACCTCAATGCAAAACGAATTAATAGCTTGGATTAACAATCAGATCAATGATTTCAAACTTCCACCATTAGTTCTTAAACCCTTTGAGGATGTTGAAATATAATACAATTTTATTTCTTTGGAGAACCAATTTTTCAGTCAAAGGTTGAATTGTGTTATAAATTATGGGTTCCTGATAAACTGAATACACTCACACTTTCATACAGTAGGAACCAAAGATGATATAAACAGTGCATGGTTTTCATCATTACTTTTGCTAATTGATGTTTGGGCTTTTCTAGAGTATCTAAGTGTAGTTGTTCAAATGTTTTTAACCTTGTTTTAATGGTTTCAACCTAAATAGGTTTATTCAAGTTAATTTTGAGTGTTAATTTTTATTTTCTATAAACACCTCTATATATTTCAGTCCTAGCACTGAAATTCCAAAGTTAAAATATTTGTCTTTTTTCAATTTTTAAAAATATACTCCTTAAATGGTGAATTCTGGTGCATTTTGAGTGGATAAACTTGTGTATTTTTTATTGTATGTATTTTAACAATATTTTAACTTTGGAATATATGTGTTTGGGTGGGGATGGGGGGTAAGAAATAAAATGCATTTGAAACAGTTTTGATTAGCTGGATACAGAAGAATACATGGTATAACAAAGTTTTAGTAGTTATTTGTCTTTTTTCATCCTATTACATCTTGCTTGATCATTAGAAAAAAACTTTGGTATTTAATTACAAATCTAGAAGCTAATATGCTAAAAAAATGTTAAACTTTACTGAAACATAACTGAACATTTACTGAGAGACATATGAGCAAATTTGGACTAGCTTAGTTGACTAGTTTGAAATTAATTGAATAGTTCAATAAATATTGCAGATTCATAGAAATATTTCATTACTAAATATATTTCAGACAGGGTTAGCTCAATAACATATTAAAGGATGCAAGTTAGCTTTGAAAAAAAACCAGTGTAATATCAGTGTAATACATGACACACAAAATTGTCTTTCCATAGCTTTTTTATCTTTCCATTGTCCTTTTGGATCATCCATGATAATGATATTAGAAAATAACATGATTTGTATTCTTTAGTTCTAGAAATTGTGTATTAAGATTTTTGATGTCTAACAACTCATAATATAGTATGAATGAAACTAAAAAGTCAATTCAAGGCATGAGACAAAATTTGTCTGTCCATTATTTTCTCTTTCCATCAGCTTATTGGTTCCAGTTTTATCATTTAAAAATAAAGAAGGTTCTCATTTGTAGTTCTTTGTGAACAATCAAAATGGTTATGCCAATAGGAAAAGGATAATGAGTCATTGAGTTTTGATTTGCTTTCTGGACTGTGTGGAGCGTAAAATATTTGTCTTTCCATAAGCATTTGTCTTTCCATAGCCAGACATGTATTTTCCCTTATAAGAGCTTTCTTCCTAGAGTTCAAAATTATAAGTGACCTACCCACACCTCATGTGCCTAAGAGATATTTTAAGATACAGAAACACTGTTGGTTTATTTGAATAAACCATGTAAAAGAGGCCTGCATGGTTGTTTGCAGAAAAATATATTGTCAGTTCTACTGAATGAAAAAAATTCCAAAGAAATCCAATATGTACAGTTGGTATTGATAACGCCCATATTGCTAAACATGAATTAAGTTGTTTACCTTCCGCCTATGACGTCACAGCGGGCGCGACCAATCGCAAGCGTTGTGCCCTGCCCACCTGAGCCACACCTTCCATTCTAGCCACTTTGAACTCTGCAACGGTATGGGACACACCTACCATCTCGCCATTGAAAATTTGTCAGTCATATTGGGCGTTTTTTTTAGTTTGTGCATAATGCCGCCAGCTAAACTGAGACATTCTGATGAGTCGCACAGGGGCATGGTTGGTACTTCATGTATGAGGGCTATGAATGGGCGTATGTCAGCATTGGCAGGACTTGTTCAAACTTTGGTACGTACCATGGAGAAGAAGGTGGTCAGCAAGGCTCCTTCGGAGGGTCTCCAACCATTATGAAAGAGTAGTGACAGTGATCCAGAAGTATCAAACCGCCCATAATATATTTTTTCCTGTGATAAATGAGTTGCTTGTGACTGACGTTTACCTTACAGATTGTTGAATGATCCCCCCTGCTCTCCTCCCCCCTCCTACCTATTGTCACGCACACACCACTGCCGTGTGTGCGTGACGCATGCTCTATTGCATCATGCTAGGCCTGGCGTTAGGGTGCCCTTAGGGCTCCAACGTGGTGGTGCAAATGGTGGTCGGCAAGTCCCAACGCATCCCCATAGGATTAGTATAGGAATATCGAGAATCTATTTTAAAGCCTAGATGGATTATTTCTTCGGACAAAACTTGGAGAGGACATAATATAATTGCGATTTCAGGGTAAGGATGTCGGCTATAGGTATGTTTAATAGGAAAACGGCATGATCTCCGTGAGTTCTCTATAGACTTGGGTCTTGACTGTAAAAGCCTGGGGTGACGGATATGATTCTAAGTATGCCAGCTGCGCCCGCCTTTCTGAAGGCGGTTATTGTCGCCGATCGTCTAGATGTGGTCATCAACGATTCTCGTAGTTGTAGTAGGGCATCAAGTGTGGAGAGTTCCATGTCCATTTCCATATTTATTATCACTTTAATCATTTCAATTCTTAATATCGGGTGTTGCCGTTGAATGGCTAGTGTACACATATAATTCAAATGAAAAAAATTGTGAAGAAAGCTCAATAGTTGCAGAGGGAAACACTCATTCTTCAGGTGGTGCTCTGTGATGCATTTCCCTTGACCTTTGACCTCTTTCCAGTAGAACAATGCATGCTGGGATGGTACAACTTGACGATATTGGTTGCTATGACAACTGCTCCATGGGACATTGAAAATCTCCTGCTAGCTCCTTATATTTAGCGGGTGAAAAATTGGAAGATGGTCATATCCCAAATTTCCACTAATTTTTGCAGTTTCACATTCCATTTAGTGACCTTGACATGCATAACAACAGCATAAATGGCTTCTTAGAAGGTAACAACATGCAAAAAATAAAGAGAATTGCTTCATATTTCACAAAGCTACAGCAAGAAAAGTAATTACCCTTACATTACCCTTGTATTTTGGTGAACTTTGACCTTTGACCCCTGATAAAAGGTCAAACGGACACTTTTTAGAATGTGAGATTATCATGCATAATTGGAATGTTCGGTATCTCAGCTTTCATTTGATGTCAAAAAACGTTTGTTGTACTACTTTTCACCCCAAACCCCTTTTTCAAAACCTTTCCCAGGACTATATTATGTGCCAAATGACCTGATATGACTGTGTCCGTACTGGGTCATCTCCCGCCTGGAGCCAATATTAAATTTTGTGGTGATGTGTTTTTACCAACTGCACGTCAAAGACGATTGGTATTTATCTTATTAGAGATAGGTATTTATCTTATTAGAGACTCCCTTGGAGTGTCATACAATGTATATGGACCAGAACTGATACTAAACATTGCTGGGCTTAAGAGGGCATTGAATTATTTATCCACTAAAAAAACTTCGAACATAGCCTACTGGTAATATACTTAAGCATCCAGATTCCAGCATCCGATATATGTGAGTCGGAAACGAATCTGCTTGTCAATAAACATTAACCATTCTTTGGAATGCTTCTTTCCGGGAGGATACCACTCAGCATCATTTATGACGTAAAATGAATACGTATGCTTGTTCGATTTTCTAAGTTAGTTCTTGGGACTGGCCATCCGAATCGAACATACTGTTCTATAAAATAACCATCAATTTATGGGTGCACATTAGATATTAACTACAGCCTGCATAATATTCTTATGAACGCACAAGCTGTGATGTACGTGTAACAGGGCCGGGGGCTGTATTCGTATCGGCGTCAGAACTGCGCCTCCCTCCCCCCTCCCCCACCTCCCCCCCCCCCCCCCCCACACACACCAAATGAAATACCCATGTGCCTATCCTGGTGTTAATGATAATAGTACACGTCTGGAAAGACTATCTGCACTATTGATGGGTGTCTGTCCTATGGAATTAGAATAGTTAAAAAAGAAACGCTATAAATTATCATATCTCAGCTCTGTGTAGAAATGGAGCACTCGAGCCCCTTCTAAATAGCGTTGACCCACACGTCACAGTATATCGGAAGGGGATTTGGGCGGATAAGGAATATTGGGAAAACCGGGAGTTAATGTTTATAGGAGGGTCCATGGTTGGTTCATACACACATGTACACATTGTATTGCGGTCTTTCAAGGGCCTTGACATCGTGAGTACTCGGTCGTTGTCACCATTGCAACATTAGTTCTCATATACGGTGCCAATCGGACAGGACGCAACTCATTCATTCCCAGGACGTTTTATCAGGAGGGCTTGAAATATAACACTAAGTGTTGGAGGAAGAGGATACACAAGATCTCGACCCCTACCAAATGTTTAGAGGATTTTTTTATATATATTATATTTAGAGAGAACGGCGTTCCCAGTCAGGCCAGTGTTGTAAAATGGCAGTGGAAGGGATAAGTTACAAGTTGGGGCCGGGTGGAAATTCAGTTTCTCCTGCCTCTGAAGTTCGGATCACGAACCCTAGCAGTAATTCGACCCAGGTAGGTCCATATTTATGGTCAACAGCCACTAAATACTAGAGAGGGAAATTCTCCAAATCAGAGAGGGTGTCTTGAAACCGTCACAACAAAATGCGTCGAATAGAATTGGTCCTTTTTATAAGAGGTTAAATTAATTATGATTGACTTATTGGTTCTGAAAAACTTAGGTGCGTTTGGAATATAGCTAATAAGTCCTTTTCAAAAGGATCTAGATCAAGCACCACCATGTTCTTGATACTCTGGCCTCCTCGATTGAACTAATTATTGTCGAAACTATTTCGAACCAGTTATCTACCCTTAATTATACGTGGAATACAACCATTTTATATAGTGGGATATAACATTAATGTTTGCGACTGCTTAATATCATACCAGCTTAGAGCTTAGTTGGGACCTCAGAATTTTTAATTTAATATTATCCAACGTATGTGGGTATATAGTTTATTTGCTATCGCTCATCGTCCAAATATTAGGGAAAAGTTGTATGAATGTAAAGGTTACGCCTGTGCATGCTTCCTTACATGATACACATGCACTATTAATCGAGGATATCGAGGATATCGAGGATAAAGTAAACTCATGTCAATTATCATTCCATGTGCTTGTGTTCAAAAAAGGGAAGGGGGTTCGGTGTGTGACCTCATATAGGCGTCGATCAGATGTTACTTAGAGCAACAAGAGTGGAAGCATCGGTGCTGAAAGTGAAAACATTACGATTCTAGGTCCTTTTTGTATTGCTTAGTCCAATAAAAGTGGACTGATGTAATCTCTATAGGGGGAAGGGATGTGTATAATATTACAAAGTATATGTGCACATCTCTCATGGGAAGGGTAGTCTAGGTAGGCCTATAGGTAACAGGCTATTTCTAACTTGTCTATACCATTTAAATCTGTGTACATATACTTGGCATGTGGCCAAATAATGCACGGTTCACTGACATTTCTAGGGCTATGGTCAGTGCCATGGAAGCGTCTTAGACACCCCACCTCCCGTTTATGATACCAGCTATGGTATCTTTCATTCTTAGAAATGAATAAAAATCGATATATTATATTGATTACTTTTGGTGAGGATTTAGACAGTTATTTATTTAACATTTAGCACCATGTAGGAAATGGCGGATATTGGGTTTAACATGCCTAAATAGCTACTTGGGCTGCATATATTATATTTTGACAATCGAATTTCCTATGGTCATTATGGCTGGTTAGCATCATTATATCAAGAGGACACCCTGGTAACTAAATCTTCCTTTTGGGATCAATTGAATATTGAGATCATATCACTATTGCCTTTCATTTAAAGAAAGTAGTTCCTCGATTGAGATAGTTATCGTTGGATGTCAATATCACCCCATGTTTATTCCAATGTTTTATCCAAAGTTCTCTTTTTCTTTAGATCAAGCCAATGACGTTTATTATTTACAGGTAATAGAACAAATATAGAAGTGGACTAATGTACACAATCAGAAAGTTATAATGAACATATGTCCACTTTTGTAGATTCTCATTCTACAATAATATTCCCTTATCTCAGTTGGAGTTATATGATTTATTAAATAGTAGCATCCCATTGCATGGATGTGTATTCGTAGTTAGACTCGTGGCAGACATACACAACGTGTGTGCAAGTATTGTATGTGGTTTCCCTAGTGACCTGTGATGACTATATGTATTGCCTTTGTTGAAATCACACTTCCGCATGTAGTCCGACTTTCACCTTGAGATACAGTAGATGAAACACTGTCGCGTCCGTCTTTTTGATATATGAATTGTGTGTGTGTATTTTCGATTAAGACCCCATGGCTCATCCGTTTTCCCATTACTAAAGTACTCATATGTCATCTTTTTAAGAGTACTGCCATGCTATCTTTTTAAAGATTTCATGAGTTTGGAGGGCTGAACGAAGATCATCTGTTCAGCCTGTGCACAAATAGCATATTCCAGGAACAATTAGACTGCCTGCCAATTTATATTACCATTAGGTCTGATTTTCCACATTGTACTCTATCTTAGGTTTGGAAGGGTTTCGGATTTTGAAAATGTACACATATCCCACCCTGAAAAGTTGCAAATCAAAGCCAGAGTATTCTAATTTGGACATCTTTTTTATTTCAAAGATAATTATTAATCGATCGATTTATCAGTTACTTATCAGTCTCTTTTCCAGGCAGAAATCTCGCATCCATATTAAGAACAACTTCAGAAAATTGCCACTAAGCTGCAAGCTAAACTACTATGTGGCTATCGCAATTCGTTTACTTCCAAATAAACTGAAAGTGCTCGGTACACAATCAAATATTTACACATTTTACAGTGTGGAACACATACCCTTTCTTTAAACCCCACATATCAGGTATAATAATTATAGTCTCCCTTTCGTACTGCTTACTCTGGAAATAAATTATAACGTTGAGCAATACAGCCATTCAAATATGATTGATTAAAACATCTTTATTCGGGAACAATATTCATGTTAGACAGTCATGTCATACAGGAACTTTTCCAACATAATGAAATAATATAACATTTGTATGATTACTCTAAGTAAAATCTCGTAAGCACCCATCGGATATAAGACGGTCTGTATCAATATGGTGTAGACCATCCAATTGCATTGAAGTAATGTTATCATTATTAATAGTTCATCAGGATGTCAGCCACTGATTGACATGTAGAAACCTATCTATTCCAGAATGTCCCACTCAAAGAGGTCAGGATACAGCCGGACATGGGTGATCCAGTCCAGGATTCTGGTACAGAAAACAATAATGAACTCATGTATGGAATTGATGACAACCCCCCTTGGTATCTAAGCATCGTTCTAGGATTCCAAGTAAGTAGATTTCTATGATTAAACATGTTCACCTATAAACGCATAGATGTGGATGACATGTCTCATAATTATTAAGATTGATGAAGACACTACTTCTATATCATGTTATTAATTACAAACCATGTTATACAAGAGCATAAACCACACTTATAGAACAATACATCGATTTGATTCGCAATCAATTATATGTTATATGCCACATGATTTCTCAATCAAACCTACTCGACTATTTATGTTTTGTAAATCTTTATTGATAAATAGTCTACAACAGATACTTGAAAACCTTATCGATACATTCTCCCAGCATTACTTGACGATGTTTGGCGCCACGGTGGCTATTCCCCTAATTGTCACCCCGATGCTTTGTATTGGTAACGATGAAGTTGGTAAAAGCGAACTTATTGGCACAATTTTCTTCGTCTCTGGACTGGTGACCGTATTGCAGTCCACAATTGGAAACAGGTGGGTAGTGGATTATATTCATCAATTGAATAGGAAGTCAAGAAATACTATACAACCGTCCACACCCATGGATATGATATCTAGCATGGGATTCAATTCTGGCTAAAAGACGCCCAGATGTTTGTTTTGTCAGGAAGTCATTTTTCTTACAATACGGCGTGGGAGTCGCTGATGGCGCTATAGTGACCTTTAAGCAGATGGGAAATAAGGGCAGAATGGTCTCAGCATAGTAAATGGAACTTTAGTTCTACACTTTTAAATGCAGTTCCTATTATGATCTACCGTTGAATGGTATCTCTTGTAGATTGCCCATCGTCCAAGGAGGGACTTTTGCATTTTTGACTCCGGTGTTTGCCATATTAAGTTTAGACAAATGGAGATGCCCTGAAGAACCCAGTTTTTGTAAGTATCAATCCATCATCGAAGTACGTGTGAAAAAAGCTACTAAATGCTCTCTTTAAAAAGTATAAGAGGAAATAGCGTCCTTAATCCTAAATTGAAACAACATATCTAGAGTGCGATACATTAAAGGCATACATATACCACTAGTACGCCACCCCGTAGGTTATTAAAGACATGCGTAATACTAGTAAATCATGCAAAGTTAGGAGTTTCTTTAGATCTTCTTAGTCTCATTAAAACGATATATATAGATCGGTTGATTTTCCTCCGTTGGTTTCACTCACTATATCTGCTGCGCAACTCGTGTGATATTCAACCAACTTATTAGTTCACCTATACATGTATATGTTTTTTTGTTATACATAGATGACATGATTTATGGTTTTGTCCACTGACTTATACCATTCATATCCCACAGCAAATGCTACAATGATACCTGAATTAAACGGAACTAATTTAACAGACGCCGAGTTCAGTTCTTGGTTGTATGACTGGCGTCGGGAGGTTTGGAATAGTAGAATGCGAGAGGTGAGAAAGTTGCTAGGTTGCATGGTTACATTCCTTTAAAGCCGTCATCTACTAGTATTAAATTGATGGCAGTCGTTATCTGGTAGGGTTAACATCTAGGTGTATGACGCTTATGCCCCATCCTTCCCGATATTTTTAAAAATAATGTTCTGGTAATGTTTGGCTGCTTGCTATTTATTTTTTCTTTTCATTTCACGTCGTTTGAATTAATGGCTTCTCAGTTAAATCTTTTTTGTCTTAGTGGAATCTGTTTAGGTGGATTTACAAGGAATAACTACCACATGTTTGTCGCCCCTCTTCCAAAATCAAATGTATAGAATCGAGTGTGACGTTAACCACTACAGCTGGCGATGAAGGTTCTCTCTAGATATGTCCCTTTGTTATTGCAAGAAGATAGATCTATACAGAGAGGTTTCCTTTTCTTTTTCAGATACAAGGCGCTATCATTGTCTCATCGTTGTTTCAATGCATCATTGGTCTTTCTGGCTTGGTTGGTGTTGTATTAAGATTCATCGGACCACTTGCCATTTGCCCGACAATTGCACTTATTGGCCTTTCACTATTCGAGCCTGCTGCTAACTTTTGTTCAAAGCAATGGGGAATTGCACTCATGTAAGTTCACACACAGGGTGTCGACGGGAAATTCGAGCTTCACCATTTTCTCTCAATTAGGACCGACTGGATTTAGAAATAATACATACAACGGTTCAGATGGATGTTTTGCTTCATTCCACAAGTATTTTGCTTTTCAGACAATTTAACGACTCGTGAAGTACCGGTATCTGGTTCTAAGTTTTAGCACGAATGCATTTTTCTAAATTCTTTACGAAAATACTTTAAACTATGTTCCTTTTAAAGAGATTATAAGCTCAAGTAAACATTAAAAAGACACTTTTCTGTATGGAGACCACCATTAGTTAATATCAGATTCTGTCTTTGGTCCGTTGCAAAACATATCCCCAATAAAAGCTCTTAGTAGCCTGACACTAGATTGAGTAGCAACTTAAAGATAACAAAGGTTTAGTAAAAAAATGTAAATTTAATGCTGCATTTTGACCAACAATTTATATTCTAAATTCCTACATTAATAAATGATAAAAAATATTTCTTAAATGTTGACCCAAACAGTTAAGCCCGATTAACCGTAAGTATATTATAAACAACTATGGCAAATTGAGCCAGATCAAGTGAGCGAAAAAAGGGTGCATGTAAACAAATCCTATGGAAAAATGTAGACACGTATGGAAACCTATACCAAAAGAAACTGGCCCCAATGATTGATAATGTTAGTTAACTGACTTCCAGGTGGATAGGAATGAAGCAAACAAGTTGAATATTTATTTTTTTAATTAGAATTAGCAAATATATTTTTTTTTAAATTAGAATTAGCAAAGAATGTAGCTTTCAAATGTAGTAAAGGCTAGTGCTAAGGTAGAGGGACAGCTGATTCTTTCCAGCAATCAACACACAATGGTTTGTTGATGATGTGAGGTCTTGTAACTTAGGATGAAGTGAGTCTTGAGAAGTGTATTGCACACCTCTTTTTTGTCTGTGAGTTCATGGTTGTAATCGCCTTTGAGAAAGAAATATGTTTCTGGGAATTAGAGCGCGTGTGTGTAATTTGAAATCGATTTTAAAAGAGATTTTTTATTTCAATATTAGAAAGTTTCTACTCTCCGTGTAGGTAGTACTGCACGCAAGTGTATAAACGGAAAAATCGAAAAATCTGCATGATGTGACGTGAGGTCAATTTTTAGCCGTGTATAATTATATTATATTGCATAAATAGATGTAACCTATTTTTGTAACATGTAACGTATTTTTCTCTTAATGGTGAATAACGACTATACATTATACTGTAATTACAATTAAATTGAATTGTTTCTATCGATCTGGGTTGACTGAAAATAATGTCATTATGTGATGCAATGTTAATTCCTGAATACAAATCTTTAAAACTATATTTAACACAGTAACAACGAATCTGAGGGTGGTCAAACAATCCTAAGATATACTATATATGCATTGGGACTTGCGATTTTAATCCAATTTTCCTCTGTTTCACATTCAGGACAATGGCGTTCATCATACTTTTCTCTCAATACCTGCGTAATGTTGCCATACCGTGTTTCTACTATAAACGAGGTGGAGAGGGTTGTAAACGAACTAATTATCAAGCTTTCAAATTGTTCCCTGTAAGTATAACTATCAATGCCATCATGGTGTGGATAACCAATTTTTCTTCCTTGCATTCGTTGAATAAATGTGGTACGAACCAGTTAACTTAAGGACAATTAATGGTAAAGCAAACGAAAGCTCTTTACTGATTATTTCGGGGAGATGAAAACGTTTTTCTATCTTCATAAAAGAAGAATAAATATTATGCTGTAAAAATATACAAGTAAGGATAGGATGAAAAGCTAGAATTGACCCCTTTGAATTCAGCAGACATAATGATATCAGTGACCCCTCTATTCCGGAGATATCGCCATTGTGCCTACTGGAACCAATTATAAGTCCCAGGCAGGGCATGTTAGTAAAGAGGTTACACTATATCTGCAGTTATACATTATATTCAGTCAAATATATAAGCTATATACACATAAATTATGGTTGTTCTTAATGAATATAGGCATTTAGCTATTGTCACAACTGAAATCGGGGTAGAATAAGACTGAAAGTACTAATACCCTCCAGTGTTTGGCCTAGGGGCATTGGTTTTTTTTGTGCAATTACTTCCTTGGGCCAAACACTATCGGGAGATTAATACTTCACTAATATGCAATTCGTGAATCTCGATCTGACATATGTGTTTCTCTTCCCAATTTTTACAACTCGCAGGTTATTCTTGCTATATTGATTTCATGGGTGGTGTGTGCCATACTCACAGCCAGTGGGGCTCTAGCAGCCACACAGGACGGCATGGGCTATGGGGCTAGGACGGATTTACGAAATTCTGTCCTACGGGATGCAAGCTGGTTCCGCTTCCCCTATCCAGGTACGTAGGGCGCTGACAATCCCGTTCCTTCACGAAGACACGTTTTGATGATTAATTGATTCACGTATTTATGTTATTCACATCCGTATTAATTAAATCAATCATTACAATAAGCTTATTAATTAAATTCTTGAAAGAGGGCAAATTTTGCTCGAAACGTAATTACTGTAATTACTGTTAATATTTGTATGTTATAAACACAAGCAGAACTTATTGAAACTAGCTTATCTATAGTTATACCTGATCAAACTCACCACTACTCATACGTATAACTTCCATCTCATTCCATCTCCACCTAGAAACCTTTTTGTTCCTTATATATCCATATCCAATCGAGAAAGTGAAATGACAGGCTCGAGGTGAAAATCAGGCAATGAGCTTGATCCTTGATAAATTCGGGTTGGCAAATGCCATAACCCCTTTATAACCTCCTGGATAAATAAAATGCTTAAAAAAAACAAAAAAAACGTCGGGCCCCCTATAAACAAACCCCAACTCAAACACAAGCCCACGTCCTCATTGTTTTGGTTCAATCGTTCTCATCTCGAGATCGATCTATCTTGCTTATTATCTTATTGATTACAGTATGTCATCCTGCCTTGCTATTATTGTAGGACAATGGGGCACCCCAACTGTATCCGTGTCAGGAGTTTTTGGCATGCTGGCAGGTGTACTGGCAGGTATGCTTGAATCCATAGGAGATTACTACGCTTGTGCCCGATTGGCCGGTGCTCCTCCCCCTCCTGTCCACGCCATCAACAGAGGTACTTCTTTATGAATTTATAGAAATACTAGACATTGTAATTGTTGAAAGTATGTAAAAAATAATACTTGAAAATATTAAAAATATCGTTTATAAAGTGCTGTCTTGATAACAGTTCAGTAAATCTTGATGTCACAATCTGACAACTTTCTGTGTGTGATCTTGGACACTTTAACGTCAACGTACCCTCCTTTGACGTCACCATACCCTCCTTTGTCCTCATCGAACACTTGATATATTATCGACTTATTATTTTGCCTAATAAGGAATTACAATGGAAGGTTTCGGATGTGTGCTTTCCGGTCTCTGGGGTACAGGGAGTGGTACAACATCTTACAGTGAAAATATTGGTGCTATCGGTATTACAAAGGTAATTCCTCTTATCAGGCATCAGCATTTAGCCACATATCATCAACTGCCGTATATATATAGTGTAAAAACAAAATTATTCTCATTTTGTTAAAAAGATTCCATTCCAAGGAATACGTAATAGTTGATACTGTCAATTTACCTGTTAATTACGACTTTCACCACTACGACCTACGTTGGGACAAGAATCAAAGAAAGGGGGGGGGGGGCTGGGCTCGGAGGTTTATTAGGCGCCATATGTACGTGAAGAATACACCAAATTCTTTATATGTAAAAGGCCCCGACAATTAACTAATCTTTGACGAATACATGCAAAATCTCACATTCTTCACGTTAATTACCCTTCTATAAAAGAAATAAAATAGTTGCCGACCATGATCATGTTTTAACTAGGACTATGAACAAGCACTACACTCCCTTGTATTTATATGAGGCTATGCCAAATTTATCTGACAGGTTGGTAGCCGGAGAGTGATACAAGTTGGCGGGGTCATTATGGTGCTCCTTGGAATGCTGGGCAAATTTGGTGCCCTGTTTGTGACCATTCCTGATCCTATCATTGGTGGAGTGTTCATGGTCATGTTTGGTAAGTGAAATATTATATTAACTTTGGTAAGTGAAATATTATAGAAAGTAAATAAACATTTTCCATAATTTACTTAACTTACTTATGAAAACTTTCCATTAGCTAGAAATTATGTCTAACATCAAGATGCCTGCAGTTACGAAATGAATGACCCTTTTCATGGAACCTTTGATTCCAGGCATGATTACAGCAGTAGGAATCTCAAACCTTCAAAACGTCGATCTTAATTCATCGAGGAATCTCTTTGTATTTGGTTTCTCCATATTCTTCGGATTGTCCCTGCCTCTGTGGGTCGCAAAGAATTCTAATGTGATAAAGACAGGTAAGGTACTAAGCAATTCAGTCCAGGCCCAAACCCTCAGAGCAGATAGTTTCCTGGCCTAGGCCTGGGCGTTCTAGTAGTGGGATTATAATGACATTTTGCGGTCTTAGTGGAATTATAATGGCACTTTGCGGTTTGAGGCGAGAGGCTTTCCCTACGTTTGAAGGGACTCTCTTATCTTTAGGCTTAGACTGATCAGTCATTTAGCTTATAGCATTTCCTAATAATTAAGAACAAATTAAAAGAGGCAACCGAGCCTCATCAACGGTTCAGCGCGTTTATCTACAGTATAGTATACACCCGTGACTAATTGCTTAATTTTATTTCATCATATTCAGAATAGTTTAGAATAGTGGGGAATTCTATGACGTTTTGTTGGCGTCAGTGAAGCATGTCAGTAATAATATAGATGACATACATGTATGCACGTGACATGCTCTGGCGGGAAGCATGTGAATTCAAGTCTCACCTACATGTATATTAGTTTATATCAGAATACATACCAAGTCTGATAACTTGCATAGTTGACCCATGCAATCCACTACATTTTGCCATTCCTCGTGTTGAATGACATGTCTACACAACGCTCTATTACCACCCGGAATTCGTTTCGTTTTTTATGCACAGCACAGACCAGATCACCAAGGGCTATTGTTCTCATAACTATATATAGTTACCATAAAATATGCTCTTGACCCCCGACTCAATACAAGCTCTCGGATGTGAGGAGTGCCTCCATATAGGGTAGCCAACACAGACGACCCCATATATAACAGTTATTAACATTGTATACAGGGTAGTCCTGAAACTTGGTAAAATTGGGACAGTTTAAAGTTCTCTAGCTTGTCCAGAGAAAATACTCAAGCAATGCCTATGGAAATATGTGTCCTTAGATCTATAACATTTTGTGATGCTATAGTACATTCTTGGGAGAGGATATGCACAGCACATTATCATCAGGTTTATTATCAGCAAATCTGTTCCATAATCTTCTCAATATTGAAAACTTGCCGCCCCGACTTGTTTATGTCTCATTGCACATGCCCAAAAGTATGTAAATGAGCCCCCCCAAAAATGGTACTTAAAGACACTGCTACCACTGAATTGTGTTACCTATAGCTACTCATGGACTACGTTGTAACCCCTATAGGAAAAACTTTACCAAACGTCCCTGTTTTTTGGGGGTATAGCAGATGAAAACTCTGCCCACAGTTGATTAATTCTTCACATCCAATATTGAAAGGTAACAAGTAGGGACATATGAAAATAAACTCTGTTCTTATTGTCTTAGTGAGTGGTTAGAAACTTCTACAACTCTCCACAAACTACTGCAACCCTATAGCTGCCCCGTTTGAATCAATGAATGGCGTCTTCCCCATAGCCACGTATTATGTCTAGCGGGGCTGTGTTCATAATTATTTAAAACGTATTTCCATCGTTGTTCCATTTTGTTACATACAGGTAGTGATATTGCCGACCAGATTATTGTGGTTTTGCTTAGTACCAGTATGTTCGTAGGAGGTTTTGTTGGATTTGTCCTCGATAACACTATTCCAGGTAAAACGTTTCCGTGTCATTTAAAATATTATTATTAAAAAGAATAGTTCCTTACGTTCGTAAATCATCGAATGATTATCAAGTAAAAAATAAATCGCCCAATGATTACTTGGTAGCGTATTAACATGATGTAAAACATGTAATGAAATATAATTATTAAGAAAATGTTAATTTGAAATTAGTCCCATTGGCCAGCCCTGTTTGCCATGCTAATTTAGTAAACCAAAGTAATAAGTGAAAGCTTACATATTACATTTCTCGCTGATCCGTCTAGTGATGAAAATGTTTACCGCTGTCCATCTATACTTCCAGGCACACTTGAGGAGAGAGGCATTGCTCATTGGCGAAAACAAACAGAAGACGCTATGAAGGACGATGTGACAGGCAAACCTACGGAGAAGCACTCCACCTATGATTTCCCTATTGGGATGAGTATAATAAGGAAATGGACATGGACTAAATATATTCCAATCTGTCCAACTTTCAGAGTTGGATCTTGCAGCTGCAGAAAGAATTCCAAGAAAAGTCACAACGAGACAGAAATGGATTCAGTCCTAAGTTAAGAACAATATATCTCACCACATGCTTTACACGGATATGTACATTATAACTATTGTGTATAATTAGGAAAATATTTTAGTCACACTTTTGTTTCACATGCCTGAAAAGATACAGATTTGTAATAAAGGAAAAACTCTCATTGTGACGGGTCGGTACTTAAGATATTATCCCTGTCTATAAAAATAATACATTTACAAAATGAACATTGAATTTAGTCATTGCCTCAGAGTTAATATATTAGGGATTTTTTTTTAAAGAAAAAACTTTATTCAATCTATCAACAACTCCTTCTTTTCCTAGAGCAATTAACATACGTTTACAAAAGCCTTCCATAGCTGCATCGATAGACCTTGTGATATTAGAAAATAATCACCTATTTGCCGACGGCTCACTAGACCTTTTCCTCGCTGCGCGTGAAAACATATTGGCGGCGGTGAGGCGGGTGAGGTGTTACCATCGAGTAAAGTCCTCTGATTTGGACGTTTCACGGCTTTCTAGGGAAAATAAATTCTAGCCAGTTGGTGAGCTGCTACCATGCTTTAATAAGTTGTTGGTACCTGAGATGAATCGAAACGCTGGTTCTCCCAGCCTTCATCATAATATCAAATTTCCTCCTTAACTCGTTGCATTTATTATGAAAAAAAGTTCGTTTTTATGAAATAATCTTCTTCTATGAATATGTATACGCTCTAGTACATGAATATATATAAGCTCTAGTACATAAGAATACAAAGTTGATAAAGTTTGTGTAATGCGGTCGGTTCTAGACCATAATTCTAATACCCTTGGGCAAGAAAAGAAAAAAAATAGTAAAACTGTCTACCTCATTGCAATATATATGGGCATGTATCAGAATCTTTAACTCTAATCTGTAGAAGGTAGGCATTACACGTCATAACCTTATGGAATATCTTGTACTGTAGCGACTGTAGTCTCACGTCGTACAAACATTCATATGGTATTTTAAACCTTTCCTCCCATGCACTCAATTGAGTTGTATATTAACTACAAATTCATTGTTTTATATCTCTGCTTCCACCACAGGAACGGCTAACTGTGTCGAAGAATTCTCATTGAGGCCTAGTGCGTTGTTCTAAGCAAAAGCATTTATATGTTTCTGTGAGCAAGTGACCTTAACTAAATACTAAACATGAAAGACACATATTATTGTCTATGTCTCCCTACAAAATGGGAAGTCAGTGGGCATCCATGCAGTGAGTGGTTATATTCTGTCAAGGATTTATAGAGACTCGGAGGCACCTGGGGGGCGTTTCATAAGTTAACGCAGTGCGCGTTCGTTATGGTAGCGATAAATTAAGCGTTATAGTAGACATGTAAATTGGGTCCAGCAACATGTTAATTTCCAGCGATAAGATTTGTTGTTCTATATATTATGTCCCGAGTCGTAACCCCTTCTTGTCATGAGCTGCGATTGAACCAGTGCATAACTGACATTAAAGGCCTCCCAAAAGTACATGTATTATGTATGCATTTATTGTGAATCGTGAATCTTCATGACATGAAAGTTCTATGTTAATAAAAATGAAATGAATATTATAAATGTTCGAATCTTTGTCATGCATTGAACATATATATAATATATGTATAATAGCATTCTTCATATCATGCAAGCCCACAAATGGAAGAGGAAGTCATGTCACTCAGCCACACAACTATATGTGTTGAGAGCACTACACTGGCAAGGATATCAGACTTTAAAAATTCCAATCCACTGGCTGGGGGTGAGGGGCATTTTAAAAAATCTTTGTTTCATTGCTTGGAGTTGCAAATTCTCCCAACGAGAAAAAAATAGTGCCTTTCACTTTTAGGGGGGTTAAAATGGAAAAAATAATGACTTTCAATTTTAGGGGGTTAGTTAAAATGTTCAAATTCACATAAGTTATTGATATTACTAACTGAGGTCGTATGTACCAATACTATGGGAGGAAACAATAATGCCAGCTGGTGCATGTTTAGTTAATACTATTGTTATGCGGCTGGGCATAGCTAGGTGTTATATGCCAGCCTGTCTATTACCAAACCGTAGGGTACACCTGGATGGGATAATAAACAATCTAGGTGTCTGGGCACATGATATACATGTATATGGTTTATTAAGTAACATTATTGTACATATTTAACATTGCTTACATTAATATTCATAACTATAATTCATATGAATAATCATATTCATATTCATTATGCAATGTTATGTCACAATAGAATTGCAGAAATATGTGGAATAATCATGGTGACAGCATGAGAACCTCAATATCTCTCAATAACCATTTACAAAGTTGATTTGTTGCGAGTGTCAAAAGTGGGTTCTTCTGGGATTAACATGGCTTGAATATTTCTGACTTCAGAAACTAGTATGGTATACTAAACAAACACTGTGAACACGATGAGTTATGAACATGTTGAAATCACTGTACTAATATTTCTCTGTTTCTGACAATTGTTTTGTGGAATAAGTGTTGCAGATAAGTCTATAGGCCGATCAGAAAATCCCTCAGGACCCAGTCTCAAAGGGGCGGAAGTCACATTTAAAGTCAGATGTTTGTGCGTTTTCCTAGAGCCTCGGGGCGTTTCAGACTGTCTCAGGCAGTTTCATGGCCTCCCGTTTTGTGGCCTTCTTGCCATGGCCGTTTTTCTGATTAGTTCACCTTTTCCCGGTCCTCAAGTCTTGTGGGTCCCGACTCGCGGTCCTTGGGCTATTGCTGGTCTCCATGGTGACACATCACTCCATACCTGTGCCCCTAAAGAATTATCTGAGATCTGCATGTGTTGGTCTGTCTTATATACCACCCATAGTTAGGCCTCGCTGGGCTGTGGTGTCTAACATCATAATTATGATCCTTATGCACACAAATCCTTTTTAATATCAGAGCAACAAACTAAAAAAGTAGACCATCCATTCTCTATGGTTCAGTTAGTAAAAATGAGATCGGTAACCATGAGCGCTTCCAAAGGCATTTTCGGAAAGCTTAGAATTGGTGACACATAAAATGGTCTATGCTCGTATTGGGCCATATTACCAGGATAAAGTCTGAATTATGACAGATTTAAAAGAACCCTTCAAATGCATACAAAAATTAATGGTAATGTATTGTATTTCTTTTTAATTTTCATTTGGGGGAAAGAAGCCTTCGCTTACGTCATCTTCCATACATATTTCATAGTTGAGAAAGGTCAGATTCTGTGTATGTCATATATCTATAGTTACAAAACAACTTTTATAAGGGGTCGCATATAATAGTATAACGTATTTCAAAGTGAGTAAGGATGACACTAGATTATTATGACGATTGACCTAGTCTGTTCCACAGAGTCTGAACAATTTTCTAAGAAATCATACATGCAAAGCAGCTTTCGCGACAATAAGACAATCAAACAAGGATAAATCTCATCAAATATTTTTATTGATATTCAGTCAGAAAAAATCGTAGTGTTGTAACAATGATATTGCTCGATTGGATGAGAAGACACCTTGGTCGCGATAATCGAGAAATTCAACGGGTGGCTAAAACTATAGAGGATATTACATCCGTCCGTTGGCACTTTCCTCATAAGCTTTGGCCCAGTCATTTGACATAGATTTGTTGTCGTCTGTGTTCTGTCCAAAAATCTTCCTAACTAAGTAGTCTGCAGCTCTCTCATCGATTGTCTGATCTCGTTCAGGTCTCTTCCTCAAAACTTTAGATCCTTGCAGGATCGTGATGAGTATAGAGTTACTGATCACCAGGAACATCCCTAAAAAGAACAAAACAAAACAGAATGCTGCCCAACCACTATCTTCTACCATGGTGTTGAAGTTGATACAGCGGATCGCCGCAGCACTCATTGTAAATATTGTGGATGCAAAGTTGTGGAAGGCGTATAGTTTGTGCATATTTGGTAGATATTGGAGAAAACTGAATGCGATGATGAAGAGAGCTATGAATAATGGGTATGTGTAGAGTTCTGGCAATGTTTCTGCAAACGTGGCAAGGGTAGAAGCAACTCTTGTGGTTGATTTAAATGATAGAATAAGTTTCATAAACATTCCAAATCCTAAAACACCCAGACTGAGTTTGTAAAGGTCATCATAGAAGGCTGCAATGCTAAGGGGAACAAAGGACGACTTGTTCGCTGCAAGAGCTGCATCCAATTCTATCTGACGTTTCATAAACATCGTAATCATGACAACACAAGCAAGTATCACAAACCAAGACAGGTACGATCGCATTTCCCTGAGGTACTCATTCTTCTTATTGTACATTTCAATTACCTCAATCACGATACTAATTATCAGGAGTATAACAATAACTATCAAGGCAAAATAAGTCCAGCCATTGAGAAGTGGATTGGCATTGGCTCTCATAATTCGAATATTGCTGTAGTTGATCACTCCCCCGGTGACGTAGAACTCAGCTGTCATTGTCACAAAGGAGTAGGTGTTCATTCCCGGTGTGTATAGGGCAAATTCCAGGACGACAGCTCGCGTCTGGCGATCAAGCCATTGGTTTGCCATGAGCTCCTCAAGAACGGCGTTAGATATATCTTTGCTTATGTCTAGAGACGCGATGTAGCCGCCGGTTTTGTAGGTATCGACCGTACCCCACGTGTAGAGTGGGTCTAGATGATGACGATCTTGATATGACCATGACGTTTGTGTGACATAGGTTAAGCCTAGAAGATCACTGCTGATTGCAGGAGGAGTGTAGTCCGACTGTTCTGGGTCCGAACGACTGAAGCGGCTGTAGCAGCTGTAATTGGCTGGTTTAAGTCGAGTTTCCACACAATGACCTAAAATACAGAACCATGCTATTCAAAAAACATCCAAACTTATATCTCCAACAAATTTCAGGAGTAGAATAGAATAGTTATATTACATTTTTCAATGACGAACAGGTTTTTAGAGAAAGGGTCTCCTCATTTAATTTCAATACCCATTTATTAAAATAGAAAAATATGAAGGCACACACCTGGCTGGCTCCTGAGCTGTCGGAGCCGGAGGGGACCGAATCTAAATGATGCTTGGTCGCTGATGAACAGCCTATTTCTCCAGTGGAGCAAATTGCCATTGTGATCAGCCTCCGGATAGTATGCTGGGATGAACGAGTCTTTCATCCATGTGAAGAACGTCTCGTGTGTTGTGACCTAAAATTTTAAAAAGAATGTATTTCTAATGAAAGCAAATACTTTGCTGATGCATGTGAGAACCCGGACAAAACGTAAAGATGCAGCAAATTTTAAGGTTGGGAAGCCTAAAGTTCTATATATTGCATCACCTATTTGAAGCTACATAACATCTCATTCTACCCTTTCAATTTGAGCCCGTATCCAATGTACTCAAGCAATTAAAACGGTCAAGAACGGGGTGAAATCAGGTCTAGCATGCTAATACTGATCCCCTAAACAAGCGCAGACAAAGGCCTGGGTTTTAGGATATATATATTAAATGTGTATCTATAAATGATGAGTAAATAGTAACAATGAGCTATCAATAACGATCAGAGAGCCTGGGTTATTAATGTAGAGTGAAGTTTGATATCATGTGTAAGTACATAGAATAATGATCAATAATAAAATTTGCTGGTCAGACCCCCAGCTGTGCTGACACGGGCCTGTCTGATTATTTCGTAACAATGTATAACTACAACATTCAAATAAAGGGAGTTTCTTTACATACCTGATTGAAATTACGAGTAAATTGCCTTGATAAACTATTATGTAGATAGTGTCTTTGCTGGTCGACTGCCCCAAAAGTTAAGGAAATTACCAATATTATCAGAATAACATTGACTATCGTATCTCTCATAGAACCTTTAAGATGGTTGTGCAGAAGACTTTTCTCTTTGGCTTGACTTGCAACAGCTACGGAATTGAACGATTCTACAATGCACAAAAACAAAGGAAACTACAAATTTCAAAGAGGGATTAAGACACAGAATTACAGCGTATGTAAAATATGTTTCATCGCAGAACATCCAGCGATAATAATTGCTCCTACTTTGAAATACTAATACTTTGATAGAATACTAACCTTCAGGGAAGGAATCTGAAAATATATAAAAATGAATTGTTTAACTAATGTGCGTTTATGTATGCTGGTCATGAGCTTCATGAGTCATGTGCAGTTTACTAAATGTTAAGCTAAACACCTCGTATAGATAAGTACAAACAGTTAATACATTAAAAGAAAGTAGCAAATTAAGGATGATCGCGGGTATTTCTCAGTTACCAAAAACGGCGGAGATTTTACGACATTGACCATGTTCATATTTATTTATTTTTTTATCATTTCTTAGGTTAGTGATGTTCAGTTATTAAAAAGAAACACTTCTGAAGATTGAACAGATTAGTATATGTTTTTTTTCTTGTTTGTTATTCTTTTACGACACCGTAAGCCACCTTGTTTACATTGAGATTCTAAGCTATTCTACTGATATGTCAAGTTCGGGGGCCTGCAGCTCCTAAAGTAATCTGGGAACCACCAATTTTCTTGTTATTTTCAGAAAATATATTCCTTAAACTATAATATACTAAAGAATCAGCCAACTGTATTTACAATTTATGGTTTAAAATGGATGAAACGTTTCAAAAACACTCTTTTCTCCATAGAGGGCCATGTTAAATTAATTAAATAACTTTTTATTTTCAAACGGAAATAGCAAAAAATCTAATTTGGGAACCCCCCTTAAAAAAATTATATTTGAAATCAGCATGATTTGGAGTACAAACTGTGAAAAAATCAGGCTGATCTATTTACTTTGGGAAATACCCGCGATCATCCTTAAATAGTCTAGTAATCGCTGATCATAATAATTTTAGAAGTAATAGCAACATAGAATAAAACGACGAAACAAGAATTAATTTAAGGCTGCTTTCTCCCCTCTCTTCTACCAGTTGCATTTTTGCTGTTGAGTCAAACGGACATAGAAAAATCATTGTTAGACATATGTGACGGGCTTTTCCCCCTGTTAAATGATGATAATTCCCATCTTTCTTAACTAAGTTCCCAAACCTTTGATTAATTCTGAATTGATTAATTCAGATTAATTTGATAGACAAGATCATAATAACACATGCGAACTTGTGGCCTGGAGGACTCTGCAGTAACAGCAGTAGCTGCTAGTCAGCACCACCGCAGTCATCCAGGGGGCAGGCACAACTGGGACTTCAGAGAAGATCCAGAGAAGGATGCTGATCCACATGCTCCACAGGGCAAGGAGTCAACCCACAGACACCTGGACACGCCAGGACCTCTTCTGGACCCTCCGTATCTTTGTACTCATCGAGCTGTCAAGGTATCTTACAGGTCAAGGTATATATTGTAGACAAAAGTAGAAACACCCCTCTAGCCCCTAGTTGACCTTGATTAGTTATCTCTACTTAATGACATAATTAGTGACCTATTAATGAATCTTATTAGCATAACAATTATAATGTGTAATGTTAGGGGCTAATGGTCAGATGGGACAGGGCCTTCGCACCCCTGGGTGGGATCCTCTGCATGTATACACCTGTGAAAAGGGTGTGTGTGTGAGAGAAAGCTGTGAGAATGTGGGCTCTGGGTAAGTGGGGCCTGTGAGAGGCTCGGCTCCTCTTTGTCCCTATCAGCCTGGTTTCTTGGCATTTCATGATCCTTTGTCCTGTAGCCATTCACGATTCTGTACCTTGTCTGACCGTGATAGCCTCCTATAAAAGGAGAAGACGATTGTTAGCTTTATGCCACTTCTTGCTGTACCTTGGATCTGTTACCATTGCTGTAGAGCTGCTCCCTTTACTATGGGGAAACTGGACTCTGTTGTTTTGGAGTGATTGTGAATCCTTTACTATAGGATATTGGACGCTGTGTGTGTGAAGATATACTGGCATGTATATCAATCCTAGATTGTGGGATGTGTGTGGACTCTGTACTATTGTGGAACATACCTCGCTGTAACCTCTTGACCATGTGGACATATGTGAAAGCTTTATAGGAAATAAACCATGAGATACCTGCAACGTTAATGTTTCACCCTGTCAGGCTCATTGATTCGCCGCTCCTCGCGACGCTTACGGAGTGAAATACACCTCCGCTCATGACCTTGATTAACTGGATTAATTAGTATAAGTAATTAATTATGAACCCGACCGATTGCGAAGCTACGTATTATCAAGAGGGTCCGGAAGAGTTAGTCACGGGTCAAAGTGGGCAAAAGACCTGTAGAAATACAGAAGTCAACAATATAATATACTATATATGTTTGTGTATTCGTTATCCCTTGCCATCCGAATCAAGCTTACCTTTAGGCTCACTACAAATATCACTTTAGTTCAAATTCAAATGATCCTTTATATCTTATAAACTTTTTATTTGATAAACAAACGAAGTATTGGTAATACTTCGGGTAGGAGAAACTTATCTTATCAAATAATATAATAACTCTGAAAAATAATCAAAAGTGTATATAAATGAGGTGTACATACCATCGTGATCACTATCATCATCATAATACGTATTATCTCTGAATCTTCTCCAGTAGGAAACAATTGAGACTATTACACAGAAGATGCAGACCTGGGAAAATAAAGCAAATTCCAAGAACATACTCTAATTTTGATATATCGATGCTCAAAACATATAATATTGCCGTAGATAAAGCAAACTGTAATACAATAGTGCACTCTAATTATTCGCTGCTCAAAACTGTAGATGTTAACCATGACTACCTGTACAGGGAGTGACACGAAATATTATGCATATGGTGACATGAACTAAGATCGATTTGATTCCAATCTGAACTAATATCACACTACATGTAGTTGAATATTCAAATGGTTATATTACCTTTATCACGTCCCATATGACGACATCTTGAACAAAGGCAAGGACGAATGCTAGTAGCCACTGGCGGGACTTCTCGGTGCCCCACTCCAAACTATAGAGTATCACAAAGAATACCGGCACGAAGATAGTGAGTTCAGCTAGCACCCAAGCAGTAATCTGCATGATCTGCAATAAATTGACCAAATGAGGTATTTAGAGTTATTTAAATCGCTGAATGTGGATAAATTGCTCCATTTTTGTTTACTTTTGACCATATCATTTTCTCCAATCAAATTCATACTTTGGTGGTGTATTATAATCTATTGGTGCAATGATGAATTGAATAATATGACTTGATACCAACATACACGTACAACCCTATATAATGAGTATATTCATTTTATTTTGGGTGGTCTTTTCTTTCCTGTTATCCGCTTTTCACAGGTTAGACTTAAAGAGCACACAATAACGTTCACATTTATTTATTTATTTATTTATTTATTTATTTATTTACTGCATACACACGGGAACAAGCATTAGTGACGCTACCAACCTTCCATGGCGGATACTTCCTATCATCGTGATTTGCTGTAGATTGCTTGTCTATGTGACTTCTTTCTTCCGTGGCTCCAGAATCGTTGGCTGCTCCACTTTTTAAATCATTTTCTTCTGCGTACATTTCTGCCCTTTCCTGACGCCATCTTTCCAACCATTTTTCAGGGTCGTCTGCATCATCACTATCGTCGTCTGCTTCTGCTGCATCAGGCTTTGTTGTTGCCTTCGATGTCATGGTAACCGAGGAGCCCATGGAAACTCCAGAGTCAGAGCGTTCGTCTGCATACATTTCCCGTAACACTTTCCTTGGTGTATCCTAAACATGGTAGAAGTAATACTTTCAATTTAAGCAAAATAATACAAATTATAAAATTAATTGTAGCGTATATCCGTGAAAGACCTGGTTCTTGCTCGACTATTTATCCGAATAATAGTACTAGAGCTCAACACAGGCAAATTACTTAGTCCGTTTTTTATTCACTTTCTGGAAAGCACCAAAAGAAGTCCGAGACTCCTACAGCTCCTTTTTGCCCGGCTTACCTACGGATCTTTATAGTCTGATCCGAGGATCATATAAAGGGTGTTTCACTATTACACAATATAAGATAGAGTTAGTGAATGATAACATTATAACAGAATGGAGCATATAAAGCTCTGAATATGAATAAAAATGCTAGTTGACCATACCAAGGTTTGAGGTAAAACATAGGAGAAATATGAGATTCTTGATAAAAGCAATGCTGCATTTGTGCACACACGCGTTGCCTATAGCTATACTAGGCATGTGCGAAGCAGATATATACCCTTACAATAGATAGAAGACACTTACAATAGTACGGTATCCACTACCACATCAAACATCGTGGCTCCATTCGAACTGTAGCTTATTCTCGTCTATATTGTATCTACATGTTGTATTTGTCCACATACAGCATAGGTGCCTCTTATACCTAGGCTCATACTTTCCGAAATCAGCTTCTAGTAATCCCCGGGGAATTTCATTGAATACTTCAAATCCAATTTATGGCATTTAACATTATATTTAATGAGATATTTGTTAGATCTTCTTTATTGGAACTTACCCCCAATTCTAGTTCACTTTCCAGCCGCTGGCATTGCTCAACAGCCAATTCCATTTCATCAAGTTCCTTCTTGTTGCCAAACCGGAAGAGGAGTATGATGGCAAGACATGGCACCGATACTAAAAGCAATTGAACCACCAAGGTAATTCTTTTAGGGATGTATACTTAAGACACAATAAGGTATAACACTAGGACCAAATGGTAGATAGGAAACAGGAGTTGCTAGCATTCATACTTTGATTAATTCTTTTTTGTTACAAATCAAAGCGAACTACACTTCAGCTGTTCTGCCTTGTTCCAACTTCTGTAATCATTTTGTTATGGGGAACCTCAGTTAAAATAAGTTTGGTACTGACCGATTGCCAAGCTAATGAAGCTAACTACGAGGTCCTGTAGGGAAAGCTTGATGAATCCAAGATCGAGTCTGTTCCCCGCTGGCAGAGTATCCGTACCATAGAACATGGCGGATGCTATCATAGTCATGTAGAGCAAGGAGAAACAGCAGGTCACTCTTTGTGCCCTCGTAAACTGGGATAGCATAGGGCGACAGAATACCGAGATCCACATATGGAAATTGAAGAATATCGGCCACTTCCAAAGATTCCAATGATAGGAAAGCTCCTCTTTCTCTTCCCATTGCACAGGTCGAAAAGTCCTTCTGATCTGACCATCTTCAGAATCAAATCCAAACCATTTCTTGCATAGGTAGAGTGACCTACATTTGGAATAGTCAAATTCATTTTATGACTGTCATCAATAGAGGGTGTTGTGAAGTGGTGTAAAAGTGTTCCACCAAAATGCTTGCTGACTGGGTTAAAAAAGGTCCGCTGTGTGTCTGGCTGTTTAAAGATGTATTGCTATCATTTGAAATAGTAGGATAAAGCAACTTTTAGCGAGATTCATTTGAACAAAAGATGGTAATATCTACCTCGGGAGTGAGTGGAACACAAGCTAGAATGTTACTGCTTTTCTAGTTTATATAAGAAACCATAAATATATATACAACTTCAGTCTTAAATTTACTTCATGTCATCTCCGTAGACACCTGTACGTTGAAATGACACTCGGAAATGGTGCAAAAATGAACAATAAATGAACAAACTAGCATGTACCTGACATCATCATCTCTGTCATGAACGGTAATACTATGAAGGTACCATGAACCTCCACTATTATCATGCCATATTACAAGTCGCTTGAGTGGCCCCAGATGAAAATCTGTTCTCATTACAAAAATTGATGTTCCTCCACGAGCAAAATGCTGTCAATACAAGAAACCTGGTTATATATTATGACAATAGATGACCCATTCTTATGAAAGTTGTGCAACCCCCCATTTTTTCCATTTATTGGTCATTAACTTGGTCGATTCTGATCTGAAAGACAAATGAATTGACCAGAAACATCCGCCTTTACATGAGCATCAATAAGATATGTAACTTTGTGTATCTATGATGTATATTTTCTGAGTTATATACTATCGAATCAGGGGAAATGCCCAAATAATCACTATCTAACTTATAGTTATTATAGAAAAATAAATCCAATTGAATTGATATACATAAATACAATTCATGGTATAGAACGGGGGATGAAAACAAAGCAAAATGGTCAAGGTTAAATATATTGGCAGAATTTATGCTCCCACGTCAATCTATAAGAAAATGGCTAAATTGTAGTGAGACAGACATAGGACGGCTTTTGAAATTGAAGGATATATTTAATACAGTCCTGAAATTTGGTATAGATATTGCTATGATCAATAACACTACGCACTCCAAAAATGAGAATATTTAAACAAAGAAATCTGATGATTTAATCACTTTGAATAATATCACTTTTGTGATTTGTGACTCATTTTCCTTAAACACATCATATAAGATTCTACTGCATGAAAACGTCACCATCCTTGAGTGGATATTGTCATGAATGACAAATTTTCAATAAATAATGTAATCAACGGCTTCAAATTCGTTGCCCTATATCATTCATTTATTCTACTTATAAAGAGTATGGTACATCTATCAACTATCAGACATAATTAATTTAAATCATACCAACCTTTTTATAGAACCCTTCAAGGCGTCTAATTCCAGAATTTGCGTACTTTCCATAGAGGGCAAAGAACACTTCAGACTTGGTGCCTGCACTAGGTCTCATCCCAGTGTTTACCGTCAGTACATAAATATAGGGTGAAGTTGTCCTATTATCTATCAATGGCTCTGCTGTCCACTATAAGTAAAAGCAATGCAGAGAAGCTTTCAATCACATATCATGGGTAAAATGTAAATACCACCAACTAGAATGGGAAACAAGACCTTGATATACACAGTCCAGGCCCAAACCCTCTGATCAGTTAAGAATCGTATGTCAGTGGTTGGACGCCTACTTCGCTAATCCGTTTCCTGGCCTAGAACTGGGCGTTCTAATGGGATTATAATGGCATTTTGCGGTCTTAATGGAATTATAATGGCACTTGCACTTGTATAATGGTTTGAGGCGAGAGGCTTTCCCTCCGTTTGAAGGGACTCTCTGATCATCTTTGGGCCTAGACTGCAGATGGCAGCAAAATGAATTTAACCTTTATTTTGTCTTTCCTGTCTTTCCAGATGGCCCACAGTAGAAACAGCAAGTAGACGAAGAGCAATATGAGAACAACAGCGAAAACAAGAGGATTGCTCATCAAAGTAGAGAAAAGATCGGGAATATTTGTAAAGTCAATGATGTTTGGTGGGGCGACGACGGTACTGCCCCATGCTGATGAATCCGCCGATGGCTTGGATTTGCATGCTGTAGAACTGACTGTGGTCTTTTCTAGATTCTGTAAAACAATACAAATCAAATAAGAAGCAAACACGTTGCATTTAAATGATTGAACACAGGCATCTTGAGCAATGAGCACTAAGAGAGGAAATAAATATAACAATTTATAGGTTATAAAATATACAGACTCTCAAAAATACAGATTATAATAGGGAGTGGACGATCTACTTACTATTCCTCCTGAACTTGCCCAGTCTGCAGATGCAGGATCCCAATGGGAGCACGAAGTACCGACCATTGTAATACCATAAGTATTAGATGTCGTGTTAGATCCCGGTGGTGTGACAGAACGTTTTCGCCTACTTCTTCCAATAGACGGTGATATATCTATTTTTAAAAATCATGTGTATCATTCATACTAAAATACTTTTTCTTATTCACTAAAGCAATATTTACAAATGGGGCAACGTTAAGGGAGGTGATCTGTCTAGGGTTTTATGGGTAGAAAAGTAAGGATATTGCTGATTTTGTGTATGAGTTTACTGCCATTTATATAGCATTGGCAAAGTCAACAAAGCGGTCTGTTTAGATGTAGAATATCCATTTTCACCTCATTAAACACATACTTGAGAGAAGTACTATGGTAAACTAGCCGTAAGTTATTAATGCTCGAACAGTATTTTACCTGGCAAATGCAAACATATCGACAATACATATATATAATAATATACAGTATTTACAGCTATTTACAAGATCGCTATCAAAAGACTTCAATCAAAGCAATGTAGACACTATCAAATTGGCGAGCGTCACTCCTTAATCAAACTATTGTGATAATAAGGCCATTTTGATACTCGCTTGTCAGACATCTTTTTACAGGTGCGTACTTTCGAATCAACAAAAGGAAAAACTTTGTACATACACGGATCTTCATCAGCACAATACATGTATATATATATATCATAATTTATTCTTTTTAATGTCAGATTAATGAACTCAAGTTAGTTTAGTCACTTTACCTGTGTCAATTGACAATAATGTTGAATTGTCTATATCCTCTATATTTTCTAATGTTTCTTGCACCTCTGGTAATTGAAGGGATGGCATCATTAGCAATACAAACAGGGATGAACAACAAAACCAGCATGGTGGTAATGTTTGAAGGGATTGTGAAATATCTGTGTTACCCTCGAAATAAAACCTATGTCTGCGTCACCGTGCAGGTAAGCGTCATATCATTTATCGTTATTATATGTAGAATAAGCAACTGGAAGCAAGGGCAACATAGAGGATGGTTTGATTCTATTCATGGGGATTCTAATCGTAGGCTAAAATCAGTATAGATAGATAATATATATAAGATAGGAAATAACACTACCTTGCAGGACTGGTTTAATCCCCACATAGAATATATCAGGCTTCGGTATATATTCGTGTGAGATTGCCAGAGTTAGCTTCGAAGGATCCGATGAATTTGAGGTATTCAAAATAGTCTGCGGATGGAGGAGAAAATAATAAAATAACTTTGATATTTTATGAGTGCTGCAAGTATTGTAAATGCAAAAGTTGAAGCCAAATACTATTATTATCTCGTGGATACTGATTGATTATGATATACATATTTATATTACCGTAAAATCATTGTCTAGGACGCTGGGGAACGTTGCTTGTTTCAAGAACACTTCGAAGACAGAAGCATTTGTTGGTGGCTCCAGCTCAAGGACGATGGTAGTGTTATACTCGCTCACGTTGATTTTGTGGTAAACCAAACCAGTGTTCACATCTAGGGCTGAACTGAGGTCGACCTAAAGCATATTCATAGCATCCTTATAACAATCCAGTCTGTTGTTCAGTTATCTTTACAGCTAAGTTAAACCACAAAAAAAACTATCCCTGAATTGGCCTTCATCAATCATATTGCCTTGGGCAACATTCTGTGTAGTGCCCCCACAAAAGGATCGGAACCAGTACAGGTCTATTGGGGCCTCTGGATTCGAACTACACTCTGACTAACAAAGCAACAGCAAAAATACTCCTTCCAAAATCATATGGGATTTGTATCACATTTCTCCTCCGGCCATTACTTGTCAGATTTGATAACCGGGATTAGAGAACATCTCACCGTCTGTTTCTCCACCTCAGATGCTCTGTCCATGGAAACATCAAAGGTGGCATTCACCGATGGGTATTGACCATTCTCATCTCTAAATGTTATATTTGTTACCGGAGTGGAAATACCAGTCGATTTTGATCCCCAAACGTAAGGATTGTCCTTGAAAGTTGTGATCTGTATGAGGTAGAAATCTTTTTTAATTCAATTTTTATTCAGGATGGCAGTACATTACACAAAATATCAAATTAAGGACAGCTTCCTATGGAATAATAATGATGTTAGACGATGTACTTACCTAGGGTAGTTTTCATTCCATAATAAT
Source organism: Sthenelais limicola (assembly GCA_942159475.1). NCBI lineage: Eukaryota > Metazoa > Annelida > Polychaeta > Phyllodocida > Sigalionidae > Sthenelais > Sthenelais limicola. Next base: position 115,651,909 of record OW804096.1, read on the forward strand.
ATTATGACCAATTCAGTGAAGGAAATACTTGTTTCTTACTTTGCTAAATATTGTGAGAAATTGTTTACTCACAATCATTTCTATGAGTGAATCAGGGTCTCCAAAATCTATTCCATCTGGTATTTCTACTTTTGTTCCATGCTCCGATTCCACCAATGTATTGCCCAAGTCCGAGGCTCTGGCCCGCTAAACGAACAATGGCAGAGTGGACACTTGATTGAATATGAGATGAATAAATATATGTCATATATGGAAATTAATTGATTGTTGATTGTTGGTATCAGGGCAGTATAATAAATAAATTTGCATACCATATGCAAATCTGTTTGTCGGGGAGAACATTTTCTTCACCAACGGTATTATTTGAATTTGTATGTACATTAGTATTTCGATACAAATGGGTCAAGTATAGTCAGGTGACAGTCACTGGACACTGGTCACATGACCAACAAGCCCACCAAAGTAGCTCAAACTCAAATTCTTCACTTCTCGATCGGCTGCTAACCAGTAGCTCACCCCTTTCACACTACACCCAGAAAGCGCTTCGAAGCGCTTTGAGGCGCTTTGGGGGTGTAGTGTGAATAGAACCGACTTGTAGAAAGCGCTTCCAAACCGACTCAGAAGCGAATTCTGTAATCCACCTGAGGCTTTCTCAGTGCAAATTCTGCCAGTTTGAATGGAACTGAAGCAAAGCGATGTGTTTTCTGACGTCATCGATCAGATGTGATGCTTATAAACACATGGAAAAGAATACGGCGACCTGCCTGCAGTCTCAATAGAACCAACGTACTGAAAGCACTTCGAAGCGCTAGAAGCAGTGTGAATGGTGCGCATTATAGAAACCAGTTCGCAACGATTCGCTTCGGTTGTGTAGTGTGAAAGGACTAGATAGCATTAACCTGTAATAGTGGAATGAATTAATGAATATTGCTCAGTGTGGTGCTGACCGGATCATCCAATCTGACTGGGTCATCCGATCTGGTCAGTACCATGTCCGAATCATCTGGATACCTTCCTCAGGTGACTGGACTAAGCTGTGGTGGTATTATAAGCTTTATTACCACCAATAGAGGTCGTAGCTTTCTTACACCACCAACAGAGGTAGTTGTGTTTGACCAGTGGTCATTATGATGATTCAGTCGGTGACACGGCGTGTACTAGAGGGGAGGAGGTCCGAGAGGGGTGGGACTCAAAACAAATTGGGTGCCACTTTTTATATTTAAAATTGCTAGTTTCCTTTACCATATTATACAGTCCTCCCATAAAAAGGCATCAGGAGGAACACAACTTGCCTTTCGGACGATGTAATAGTGCCCATTTACATGGGAATACATAGAAAACAGGGCCGTACGTACGGGTCTTGTATAAGAGGGAAATGACACTGATTGTTTGGGCAACGTAAGGAGGTTTGGAGGTGGGCTAATTCCACCCTCTAGAGGGCGTGTCAGTTGCTCAAAGTCAAGCCAAGGTTAGTTGATAAACAAACACTCCAATTCACTCTTGATTGGTATAACGATATTCACTATACTTATATATCATTTAATTTATATATAACCCTGGTATATTAAGAGGGTGCGATATCTGTAATCAATATTAACCTTATCAATTGGAATAGAAACTGTTCTTTACCTTAACTGTGAGTGTGGCTTTTTCTGTTTGAACGGAAATAGGATCTTCACCTGGAGCCATCGTGTTCAGAATTGCATTAGCTATTTCTGCCTGTACTTGGGCAAGTTGAGCTGTCACATTCTTGGCCTTTGGAAACAATATGTACATCTCCAGATTTTAATAACTAAAACGTTTCAGTGACTCTTAAATTAATTGAATGTCATGTTCTATATCACTTTCACCCTCTCTCCAGAAAGCAGTCACTAGCCAAACTAAGAACTACTAAGCGGTTTGATAGTATTTGTCAACTTACTCGTTGTTCCTCGATGTCCCTCTGGTATTGAAGCAACTTTTTGTTACGTCCCGAATAATAAGCTTCCTCTGCAGGGGACTTACTACTCGATTCCACCGCCTCTGCAGCTTCCAATTGTTGTTTTTCAGTTGGAAAGTCATACTTCTCCTTTGGAACTTCGGTTATGGGTTTCGCAGCAAATATGACATTCCAGTTCGCCTTTAGTACAGCTTCAGGAACAATGAGAGTAGTTAAATGAGTTTCCATGTACATATATGGAATACAAAGCAAAATGGCCAGTTCATTATTTATGCTATATGGTGTATAGCTGACCATTATGTTTTGAGCAAATTTAAGCAACTCACCCTGGGCCACCCGTTCGGCATTTTCAGGGACCATAGCCAGTAGATTCTTCGTGGTATTAAGCAAATCAAACATAACGTCAGTTGCCTCATCCTGGAAAATAAGGATATATATGTAAGATGTAGATACAATTATACATGTACCCGTACCTGACCTGCATAGGGCCTATTGAAATTGCGCTGAGAGTGCTGACTAATGCTGCCTAATTTCATACACTGCCTAAGTTCATGCTTATAAACCTATGAAATCATGCAGCTATACAATTTTGCAGTAGGCTGCCTAATTTCACGGCTGCCTAATGTCATAGAGCACCTGCACGCGGAAGAGGCCCCTGCTGGTAGGGAAACTGAGACATGCAGCGGGTTGACCTAGTCATTCATGTCTTCAACCGAAATTGACTCATATACAGATAGGTATAGATAGTACAGCAATACAAAGTAGTATGGAAGCCCAACATGTTCACTTTAATTCTAAGAGAAATAATAGAAAAAATAGGAATAAATATTAAATATTTTTAATTAAGAAAATAGATCGAAAAATTGTGAACAAGATGAAACTGTAGAAACAAGAACGAAAATATTTGTTTTCATAGTTTTTTTCTTTTTTTGATATTATTTCTTTTAAAAATTAAGTGAACATTCTGGGCTTCCACAATACGAGAGAAAGAAATAAAGAGAGAAAAGCGGATTCTCAATGAAATGTTTGCCCTACCAATGTCTCAGGTTCCAATTCTTGCCTAACTTCCGTTGATTGGCCCAAGGCTTCCGATACTTGCACAATGTCATCAAGCTTCTCAACTCTTGCAGACATCTTCTTGATCTGTCCCACCATGTTTTTACGGAACTACAGAGGCAAGAAAACAAGAAACAAAATATTTCAAAAACATAAGAAAGCGAAATTTATAGAAATAGATAATGTCCACAAAAAGAGATGATACATCGATCTTCGTGTCACATAGACCTGTAAGGCATCCCAGTGGCTATTTATTACATGTAATTAAATATATTCAGATATTTTTAGGGTACACACAAAACAGTCTCTGACAGAAAGCATACCCTGTTTTCAAAGAAAATATATAGAGTAAAAGAAGTAAGTTAAAAACAAAGAGGACAATCAAAGAAATAATGGGGAATAGGAGTACCTTCTTAGCCGAATCTTCCGAGATAGCATTTGAGCCCGTCTGCAAAATGAAAAAATTACAATCTAGTCATTTATTCGGCGGAACTTATAAATAAATCCATAGAAATACAACCAGCGGTTCCGAAGTCATCGAAATCAACTACAGGTGGAGAGATGGTATGAACGTAGATTGAAAACCTTGAGAAAGGGTATCATTGAATTCCATTGTACAATTGTAACGACACAATCTTATAAAAGGAATCACCTTAGAATTTATAACCGATGCAACAGCTTGTATATACTGCGTTGCTTTCTTGCTGTTTGATAGATCCAGAGAATCGAGAGTATTTGTGAAGGAATCAGCTGCAGATTCATTGCTTGAAGATGCAGGAGGAGTTACCTGGAACGCAATTATCCGACAGATTACGAAGCGTTTGGGATATTTCTGAACGAATCAGTCTCTTGCTCTCTGCCTCACACCTTTTGATGAACTGCAGGGACTTATACCGAATCCTGCACCTAAGAGCCGCATATTAGCTAGTTAAAATGATTTTTTAAAAGATAAATTGTTCCATGCATACTATTATTTCGTTATTCATCTATCAATAACTTAATACAGGATGGGGAGCTGCACTATACATCTTCCGACAGGGATACTCCGCTAAGAAAAAATGTAACAATAATTAAATACCAGAGACTAGTATTTAAGTTTGAATAATTGTATAATATTTACCGTCACGTTTACAGTTACCCGGGTCTTTGACCCATATATGTCCTTGATTTCAATCTCAACTTCTCTGATATATTCGTTCTCGGCATCTCCGATTGTAAGAGGCAACGGTGGGCTCATTCCAGATGTGCCATGGTACAACAACTGGAAATGACACATAGCCGGTTACAAAAGTTATTTCCCTAAAGACGAAATCAACGATAGGCGGTACCTATAAAATTGAATGATTTCTAGGGCTATGATACCATTAGCTTTAGGAATACCTGCATGTCCCTGCCAGATCTTGTTTCAACTCTATAGAACAGTGGAGTATCCGCTGCCCAACCGTCGCATGAGATTGTGAATAGAGTCTGAAGTGCCGCACCTGAGAAAAGAGAATGGCAAGGAAAAGCAGGCAATCACAATTCACTTTCATTGAAGTGCCTACTTACATGCAGTAAGGCGTTCCTTCCGAATATGCGCTAAATTTAGTTATTATATATATTTAGACGCAAACCACATAGAATCTTTATAATCAATTTCGAAATATCCCATTTATGATAGATATACATGTATGCAATGCACATTTCATTTGATTCATAATCCTGTAATTGTTGTTATCTATATTCTGAAGTGTCAAACCGGAGAAAAGAGAATCGTAGGGACTCACACTTCACTTTCATTCAGTTAGGCGCTCATTCCGAATAAGCGATAAATTTAGTCATTCATTTAGCTGCAAACCAGATTGAATCTTATACAATCGGTTTCCAATTATCCCATTTTATGAGTATGCAATACACATTTCATTTTATTGATCATCCTGTAAGTTATCCGTAAGAGGAAATCAAAAGGTTTTCACTTACCTGCAGATGGTGCAAAGCTACAACCGCCTCCCCCTGGGGCAGTATTTGTTTTGAATACATATTCTGTCACCGTTGTCGCACAAGAATTACATGTGACTCTGGCCCTAGCCCTGTAAGTCGCGCTTTCTTCTAATGTATTCGTCTTTACCACCATACTCTCTGATGACTTATGTCTACGACCTTTAGGAAACATGTAAAGTAACACTTGGATGTGTGTTGAATGTGTGATTAACTCAAGTGCCGTGAAGTAAAGGAGAAATTAGAGGCTTGATTCATAGCACTAACTTAGAGCTTTTATACATTTTCTTACCATAAATTTAGAATAAAAGCTGATAATAAAACCCTTTGAGAACTTTAAGTGATGAAGTATGCTTATATATACATCTACTGTTTTTCAACTAAGACGTACGCTACTTATTTAAATTTAATTTGATGTGAACCAAAGTTTTACCCATTCTTGCAATACCCCTTAGGTTAAGGTAGGTATATATTTCTGATGTTTCGTTCAGTTTTGCGAGAGTCCATTTATAATTAAGGTCCCTAAGGCGGGCACAACCTGTGCATTTAACAACCAGGGAGATCTTCTTGCTCTTAACAGCTCGCCCTCCACAATTGAACACGCACCTTTATAAGGAAAGTGAGAATGCAAAATATATTAAACTAAGACCCCCTGGTTTTTTTTTTAATTGGGATTGAAATCTGTGATCATCTGAAATTCTGAAAATAAATGGGGGAAAAAGCCTTTTTCTTATTGACTCCTAAAGTGAACGGTAGTAAATTTCAATGGTCCCTGAAATAATAACAAATTCCATGACATGTTTTTATTGGCTTTTTGGGTTCCCCCAACCATGTTCTCTTTCTGATCCAAAGTTTTAAAAAAAAATCCTTCTTTTTTGATTGAACGCTGGCATTTATCTTTAAAATAGTTTACTCCAACAAATATACACTCGTTCCTTGTTTAAATACTTTTTTACTTTACTAAATAAAAAACGTCATAAGAAAGCATAACTATGGTTCAATCGGCAATATGTATGTCGCGTCCTGATCTGTTCCACTACTTACTTGATGTACATATCAGGAACATAATCCTTGATCACGGATATGACTTGGTCGAAGTAGGAGACTTTTGATCCCGATTTAACAGCCACTCGGAAGGTGTAATCAGACGTCGCTAAACTAGCAGTATCCACCGTGACTATTCCACGGTTATTCCTGTGATATCAACGGCATTTCATCAAATTTCATACAGTTCTGACAATATCATTACAAATAAATAGTTTTCATAACCATGCATAGAAAGTCAATAAAAATGTTAAACGCACAAGGACAATCATTGGATATTTGCTACTGATTATTAGAACCAAAGCTTTCAAATACTTCTATATTAAATGTGGCAAGTATAGGCCTACTTAAATTAATGTAGGCTAACCATGTATAGACTCACAATCTGATGCAAGACCGCAATCAAAATAGTTTATAACATTAAAGCTGCATTCTCAGCTATTACGACAAAACAAATCTGAACAAATTGACTCAAATTATGACTGAATTCGTCAGTATTCTGCCGTTGCTCTATGTTTATACAAGAATTTGAAGTGTAATCGTCGAGAATAAAGTGCCGCGGGTGAGCGATAGTAAGTGAAGTCACCATAGGAAGGGATTCGGGCAGGTCCTCCAAATACAAATGAGGACGTTTTAACAGACCTGTAGCAAAACCAACTGGAAAAAATCCTCCAAAATTTTAGTTAAATGACCTTTAGATGGGTTGAAAAAGTAAAAAAAGAGAGAAAAAAGTAGAAAACATTTAGATTTTGACCGACGTCAACTGAGACTGCAGCTTTAATCTAGCGATATGACCATACAGGCAATGTATTATTCTCAGACACAACGGCAAAAGATACCTACGTTGTGAGGGATGACAAAGGACTCGGAGCTGACCCCAAAGGAAAGTGTGCCCCACGGGGATCCGATGATGTCAAAAGACCTTTTTTGGTGGACCAGCTATATAACAGCGCATTTGTGCCACGAGAATCGGGATCATAGGACAAAGCCTTGGCATTTAAGATAATTTTTCGCCGCTTTGTCACCGTTCGTACACTTCCACCAAGGATCTTGGCAATGATTTCGCTGGGCTTTGTTTCCACAAATGTATAGTCTTCCACACCCGACGAAACCTCTTCTATCTAAATAGGCATAAAAATGCTTTTTACATCATCCACACATATGAATTCCTTGAAATATTTGCAACAGGCAACAGGTGAATATGAATAAATGTATGATTCATAGATATAGTGTCCACTAAGGAGATGGAGGACTCGACCCAGTCATCGACGCGCCATAAGACAATTGGATTCTTCCCATAGTCTTAAGGCGCGTCGGCAACTGGGCAGACACAATGATAAAGCTTGCCGCGGCCACACGTATCCACTAGCGGGACCCATCGACCAGCGAGTCCGCCAGTCTGGAATCTCCTTAGTGGACACCGGGCCTTAGGAAGACGCCCAAGTGTCCACTAAGGAGATGGAGGACTCGACCCAGTCATCGACGCGCCATAAGACAATTGGATTCTTCCCATAGTCTTAAGGCGCGTCGGCAACTGGGCAGACACAATGATAAAGCTTGCCGCGGCCACACATATCCACTAGCGGGACCCATCGACCAGCGAGTCCGCCAGTCTGGAATCTCCTTAGTGGACACCGGGCCTTAGGAAGACGCCCAAGATATTCCACAATTGCTCTAATTCTTCACGAGAAAAAACACCTTTACCTTTAAAATCACATCTTACCTTTAAAACAAAATTGGATCCCCAGAGGCTGTTTACAGGAACACGAAGCGTGCTCCTAGCCCCTTGATCATAATACTTCTTATCGATTTGAGTCCAAACTGTTGAATTATCTATGGTTGTACTGTTATCAGCGGGGCTATAGTACCAAGCATAATCCGGTGTATAGGATGAGCACCTGACAGACATAGGGACTTCAATTTCCATTCCTCCTACCAGTGATACTTTCAATGGGTTGCTCGCCAGTTTGTTATCACGGGGAAAGTCAAAGTTCACACAGGCAGCTATAGGGCGTTCGAACAAGACATGGAAGACAATGTTGAGATAATCAGGAGTTAAAAGTTATATATAATGGGACGAAAGTGAGATTGAGGATAAACTGTGAGCCATTCGAGGGTGGCAAAGCCCTCTTCTATTGGCAGAGAAGGGGGCCCTGCAGACTGTGCCATTTATTTGTGGCCTACACTTTTTTTAGAGAGAAATACAAGAAATAGGGACTGGGCAAAGTTGATGACTAATGTCTATTTTATAGTAGTTAACATGAACTAAACTTAGAAATCAAAAGGGCATATACCAGTTTCACAGTTGACTCCTGAAACCTTGTCCGGGCACTGGCAGGTGTAAGAACCGTCTTGTGGTGCGTACGTACAAGTACCTCCGTTCTGACAAGGGTCACTCTGGCATGCTCCAGCTGCAAGAAGGGTTAACGCAATTGTGTTATCAACAATCGTGTTTTTATTGCCAGTTAATATGTATGTGTTATTTAGTTTGTTGTAGTTCATGCATGATTGTGAACATATTTTGGTGATTTTGTGTGTGTGTTGATTCCACCAAAGGATGAATGTGCCATGAAGAACAAGAAGCAGGTGATACTTTATGATTCTGTTTTTTGCCCTTTTAAGTATTCACAACCTGTGACAGCTTAATTCAATTAATTTCCGTTTGCAGATTTCATCTACATGTAACCCATGGTCAAGTGACAATTATTGTTATTGTTATTACCATTGCTTCTTTTCTTAATATTAATTTATCTTCTACCCATTTAGGGCTTTTTCCGTACCCCCTAATTTCAAAAACCTATCCAGAACCAGAACTTTATATTTCCCATATGCTTCAACATAGGCAAAGGCCGCTCGCCTCGATCTAAAAGCGAGCGGTGTTCCCAGTCATTGCACTAACCACGGGAGCCATCATACTTTTTAAAGTAGGTCAAATTCAGCCTCCGCTCCACCGTGCGCTCGCCACGGCGAGTTGTGACAACGGGGCGCTGAATTTACTACCTCTTCTCCATTTTGGACACGCCAATTATAGCCTGCATTTCCGCTGACGCAACGGGATGTACCCGTCCCAGCTGGTGCAGGTCGTCACCTTAAATCCTAATTTTGATTAATCATTCCTTTATTACGTAATATGGCGTAACTTTACATTTCATCCGTACATGATAACTGAATAAATTTGAATATAAATAATAGATAGACACTTTTGTAAACTTAAAGAATCATGACAAAAATTATCATAAAATATGGTCCTGAATTATACACCCCCCCCCCTCTTCATGTCTAATATGATAAGTCCAATAGGAAATTTCATTATATGTACATGTATAGAGATTAAAAACAATGTTTCTTTGAAGTTAAACACTTGTATTTTGAGAGGCGATCCCTTTTTCTCAACTGGGAGGATATATAAAGGTAGGCCTACTGATGAAATGTATTAAAATGAATTTTAGATTACAATACCTGCTTAATAATCATTCTGATACACTGTAATGAGACATGTATTTAAATCTTGAGGTGGGTAAAGATTACAAGAAAGGTATTAAAAAGGTACTTTAAAATCAAAGTAAAATAGCTTAAATATGCATTTATGATCAATCATATATTGCAATAAAATTATTAGTGTATTTTTTAATACTATATTGGTGGAATTGCTCATATATGTGATTCAACTTAATTATAAAATCTATGCTCCATCCATATTAAACAAGTGTAGTGTATATTTAATGTTTTTCAAACGTCTAAGTACATTGTTTTGGGTACTAAGTCGTTGAAAACCAAAGCATCCGAAGCTAACAATCGCGTCACTTTATTTTAGTTTGTTTTCATTTTTTCCCTCCTCGGCCCCAAAATCGAGACAGTGTGCATGGACCAACTCACGACAAAAAAGTCCCGATTTAGTATTTTACAGCAATCGGCCCTCAAATCGACCCAGTGTGGACAAGAAAACACATCCCGATTTAGAAAATTCTAAATCGCCCGATTTGAACGCCCGATTGATCGGGGCCCCTCAAATCGGCCCGTCTTTAAATCAGCCGTGTGTGTCCACCGCTGTATAGCAATGCATGTCTGGAGATGGCCCAGCATAGATATAGCTTGCATAGTTCGGATGTATTCCTATCGGTGTAGTTTATATGTGCATGCTCTATTTAAACACGCACCTTTATAATTATCCAGAGAGGGAAATGTATTTATTTGTCTTTTCATCACATTTTATAAAAGGGTGCCATGTTTAACGCGTTTCCCTTCCGTGAATATAACTAAATGCTGTCCAGAACTTACAGCACATGGGAATATCACAGTGGTCTCTGCGCTGTTTTAAATCGGTTGTATAACACCAGAGGCCTCCAGAATTTTGATCTGGGTTTCGACAATAGTTGCTTGCTTCAGTAACCGTAGCATCGGGGTACCTGTAATTTAAGTGCATATTATAATATATTATATGGAATCTTGAAAATCGAGCAAGGTAAGTTCACCAACTTCAGAAATATTTTATAGATGAAGATATCTGCACTATTTGTTAACAGTTGATTGTATTGAATGTAGAAAATAATGAGTTATAACTAGAGGTATATTGAATATCGTGTGATAGTGTGATGTGCGTTTAAAGATATTCTACATCGAGGCATCGCTCCAAATGTGCGTATTGGGAGACTGCGCAGACCAGGGTTGGCATGTAAATCCCCGAGCAGTTGTAGTACGTTTTCCTTTATATGAAAGTCCACGCGATGATATTTTACAGGAGTCCGCTGGGGGATGAAATCGAAATGGAATTTTGATAATGATATCAAGTAAAGCTATAGATCTTTTCTGGCGATATCCCATACATTTAGAATAGACTTTCGGTTAAAGTAAAAACAGCCATATGCACCCTGTACTTCAACATGCAGTAAAAGTTATGTGAGGCAAAAGAATTGGATTGATAAAAGGTAAGTTATATATTCTGCCATAGTTTAGGCTTGAACATTTTTCTTTGCACTACTTATATAGGATTTGTTGGTAGTAGTAGAAAGTTGCCTTACCATGGACTGGGACATCACAATAATCCTTAATAATAGAATTCTTTGTGGTGTAACACCACGGCCCGTTGATATCATTGTTGGGATTTCTGCAACCATTAGACAATTCCTCCATGCTATTATCAGGGAAATCTACCACTGATGTATATTTATGTGAATGTGGGGTAGATGAAGCCCATTTTTGGCATTTATGTCCATTCTTCGTAGTTTGTAAAACACCCCTGTACTCGGATCCTGTGTTTGTTATCTTTGTATCTCGATCTTTGAAGAAAGAAGTAAAATAACCTTTCATATCAAACATATACTTTTAAAAATACAGTGATAGGCTCAGTCTCAGTTAAATCTTGCATTTGATGTTGGGGAAATGAATCAAGACTTTTGGAAACTATACTAATACAGATTAGATAAAAGCTGTCACGTTAAATGTTTATCAAAAGCTGCCGATTCATTTATAGATGTTATTATTTTGAAGTTTCCCCCATTTGATTTAGCGTCATAGTGGAATTGATAATAACATGTATAAAGCGAGTATTATTAGTAGTATAGCGAGGTCTAATCGCAGAAAAACATTGCAAAAAAGTTTCGTTTTACCCTTTTCCCCGCATCCTCTCTCTTAACAATTGTATGACATACATATAGCATACCTTAGTCGGCCATTTCCATCGAAGAATTACATACAATTAAAAACTAAGACATGTTTTTCACTATACAGTTATATTTTAAATGGTGGAAAACAACACACACACACATTTATATATGGGAAAAGTCCTAGGGGGAAAGGTCCTAGGGGAGAGATCCAGGGGATAGGCCCCGGAGGATTCCTAGAACCAGCTAGACGTAAAGGCAATAATAGTATATCTAGGGCCGCATTAACCAAGAAGAGCTACATTGATGGGCGGCCCCTGTTTAAAAAATATATTGACCGATGTACATGAACATATTTCCTCAAATTGTAAATGCTATTGATATGAGCAATTTGAATTTGTTTACAACTTCTTGCCATTTGTTTACCTTTCACTCCAATATCGCAATACTGCCAAGGAGTCGAGGGGTCTGTAGTGAAGCACCAAGGCCCATAGGGATGTATTCCCTTTGGATTACGGCAAAAGTTACTGGCAACACCCTTCGCACCATCGGGGAAGTCTTGCGCTTTGTAGGAATGTGAATGAGGAGAGCTAGAATTCCATCTTTGGCAGGGTTTTCCAGTAAGTGTCTCAGAGGTGGTTCCTTTGTATTCTCTTCCTGACACAGAGATCTTCGTCTCACCCTCTGCAATGAAGATCGCAGTTAATTTAAGGAAACAACATAATATAATAGTGATGTCCAAATCTCAATATTTCATACGAAATATGGACAAAATTGAAGGGTGGAGGTGGGAAGGATTGTACATGCCAAGGTGAAGGAAGGATCCAGAGAGTGCATAGAGGTGGATTCTGGATTTATTCCACCCTTTCATAAAATAAAACTATGGAAATGGTCATGAAATATCCATTTTAAACCATCAGTAATCGAGAAATATTTTGTTTAAGTGATTCTAAATGTTCTTATTCTTTCGAAACCCCACTCACACGAAATGTAGTCCCTGTCACCAACAAGTCCCTCCCATGCATTGACAGGTAGGTTCACCACGAGTCTTGTGTCACATTTATAATAGTAGTAGTACTGCGACCGACCAAAGGGTTATGTTAGATCTTCACCAAGCTTTTCGTCCTTGCGGCAGATATTGGTTTTCTATCAGCCGTTAGCCGCACAAGACCAGCCGTAAGGTGAAAACCGGATTGGTGCAACCTACTTGCGTCCACACTAACTGTTACCTGCCGTATTCCAACTAGGTTATACCAGGAATAAAGTACATCTACAACTCTAATTTACTTCGTTACTTCTCCATGGGTTGGAGTTATAGAATACGGCAGTCCAAGACGTAGCTCGGGTGGTATAAGTGCTCCAGCCATTAAATGCAGAGGTAGTAAGTCTCATAGTCCCATACCGTTCCTTTCTACCAATTACATCTCTAACTTATGACAATAGATAAGAATCTTTGATTAATACTTAATTCCAAAACTATTTACCACAGAGGGACAGAAGGCACGTGTCTCGAGGTTTGGTTCTGTCAGCAGTAAAGCACCAAGGGCCATCTTCATGTTTGTCTGGGTTTCTGAAAGACGCCATTAGTAATTTATAACAATATTAGCGGCCACCTTTGGTGGAGTTTTGATTTAATTCATGGGAAAACATCAGAAATATTTTTTATCGATTGTAGTATCCTATCGCAAAAAAAGGTTAAGTATTAGGATACTCTCTTATGTTGAGACGTATCACTCTGCCTTAATTAGATGTAACTAGCGTTAGAAACCTAGTAATTTTGTCATAGATCTCAATCATCAACTTGTATATAGATAGTTATAATTAATTGCATTTTTTTCATTATATAAAAGTACCTGCAATAGCTGCCGGCGGCGCTAATATTCTTCTCGGGAAAATCTCCATCAGTGAATGAGTGGCTTGCGGAAGCCCAACTCACACAGGCCTTTCCTGACAATGTCTTGCTGAGCGTTCCCATATACCCTGTTCCAATATTCGTTTTCTTACAGTGCCATTCTGGAAAAGAAAAGTTATACAAATATTAATAACTTAAGTTGTAATAAGTTGTAACTTTCCTGGAAGATCCTGCATTTTATTAAAAGAAATCTTGACTCATGCACCTCAACAATCTCAGCAATTCTTTCATTATTATTGAGTCTGGACATTTTCATATGCTGAAGAATTATCATGGTCTCATGTATATAATATATATTTTAATTTTCAGGCAATACCTGTTACAGCCATGAAGCGAGGGAACGTCATGTCTGATGTCAGGTTGAGCGTTCCTTCAGTCATTGCTATGAAAAATCCTGGTTTGGAATAGGACTCAAAGACAAGACCTGACCGTGTGGTGTCTGTGGGATCTGTGCCCTCCCTTATAAGGAATGTTGCATCATCATTGAACGTTGAAGGACTTCTGGAGTTCTTTGCCATTTCAACGAACATATTTTCTCCATACGGCCAGAGATAGAAGTCTGAATTGCTTGACAGCTGTTGAAGAAAAAGAAAAAAGGTTTAAGGAACATTCAGATAATTTCCTAGTGAGATTAAATCCCATAACTTCGATTGAGGATTTGTCCTCCCTAACTTTATGCAACAGACCCACTAAATTCTAACATATCATTGGTTGACCACTTGTGAGTGCTGTATTTTGCTGTATTTTGCTGTATAAAGCATGTATGTAGTAGTATATGGAATTGGTAATTAAGGTCCGTAAAAGAGATTGGCTACCGAAAATGGGTGCACAACGACGGCTGAAATATAGGCTCTGAAGACGGTCTCGACAGGGATTCGAGGTCGGAATTACGTCCTCGAGGTCCGCCCTCGGCTATACTCCTAATAAAGAGCAAGGACGCTATGCAACCATCGCTCAAAAGGGAGTTTATGGAAAATTTTAATTATGCCACCTTATGACGTAATGTTGAGGGAAATTGTGAAAAGTTCGTATAGAAAATGGTACCTGGAAAGAAACACCTCCCAGCCGACCATTCAGACCTGGCACTAGTCTGAATTCAGTGAAATCAGTCCTTGCCTCAGCAAGTTTGTATGTATTTCCTGTGGTAAGAGGGCTGATATATAATCCGCGTCTCTCCGCAGTGTTGAATGTTAATGTCACCGTACCATGGCCGGTGGGGTCTGAAGAAAAAGTGAAAAATACTATTCAGGATTCAACTCTATCTTAGGTACGCTTAGCTGTAGTGAATTCGTTGGGTCGTAGTAGCAAGATAGGTTTGATGATTCAGTTAAGGCACGCTGCAACACAACTTGTAACATATACATATGATCCTTTTACATCGTATCAAGGGGATTGACAGTTCAACTACACAGGTCTGATCATGCACTTGCTTACTGAACGTCCCTGATGAAGGACTAAGCTTCACAGACAAGTCAAGTCACAGTAATAAAAAACAAAATACAAAATTACACGACCAAGCGCCCCCAGTCAGTTTGTAGTGAAATCCCCCTTCCCACCGTGTGCATAATGTTAATGTACTAATTATATCACCTGTCAGCTGGTAGATCTGGGTAAAATTCTCGCCACCACAATCCTGGCTCACATTGCCTGCGCAGGGAATTTGTGGGTCTGCCCCACTAAACGAGCCATAGGTGCCATATGAATCTCCACACTGACATAGCGTCCTGAAAAAAATCGTGTATCATTTTATCATCGCTTTAACACTTTGGTTGATTTAGTTCTTTGATCCAGGAATGGCTTCCGTCTAATTTTGCTGGTGTTGCATACAGTATAGTCCGAGTGTATGCTTTATGTTTTGCGGGCAAGTGCGGTATGGTTTTGAAATCGAATTCTAAAAACGTCATCGTGGCCAATAAAGGAAAGGAGACAAACTGCTCCCTTTTGTTCCAAGCATTAATGATGATCCCTGCCAATCAACGTTGGGTTAAAATCAATAGTGGAGTTTTATGTTATTAAATTGTACTCACCCATTTTGAAGGCCAAAATATGTGAATCCACGAATGAAACACACGCTGGCACAGGAATCTATTGTCATCTCATCATCAGCAACTGCAACTCCTGATAGGTCAGGGCTCTGCAGGTCATTCAGGAATGTACCAATTGACGAGGACGGTGGGGCATTGCTCAATGGAGGTGGTGGGGCCAAGGGTCCTAAACAGTGTCATGCGTAAATTATGATGTCATATAGAACTGATAACGGCACATATATAATATCCCCTATTGAAATATGTGTGAGTTTTATGGCGCAACATAAGTTTGAAGCCGCAAAATAAATTACAGAAATCCTTAGAAATATTTGTATGGTTCAGCGAACATTTCAAATAATACCTTCTGTGGTTGCTTCTATTTCCGGGAGGACAGTGGTGATACCTGTGATAAGTTAATTCATTTAATCACATGTAAGTATATAGTTCTTGCATAGATCCTATCTAATTCAATCATATATAATTATTAGAAATGTTTGTATGCTTTCAGGAACATTCCAAATCATACCTGGAACCAGGATAGACTAATTCATTTAATTACATGGAATAATTCTTGAATAGACCGTATCCTATCCAATAATATTTGTGTATACTTTTTAATATTCTTTACGAGGAAAATGAATCAAAGAATATTTCGAGTAATACCTTCTGTCGTTATGCCCGGGGGGCCAGTGGTGATTTCTGAAAGTGTGAGATAAACTCTACATCTATAGATTTACCAATTCACCTTTTTTATATATATTAAATTAAACTGTCTATATAATTTCAACAGCACATCTGAAGGATTATAAGAATTTGGTATTATGGTGTATGGAAACCTAAAAGAGCTTCTAATGTATTGTTTCATTGGGTTTTATATGTTGTCAGGAACGTTGAAACTATGACAGCATTTTCGACATCGCCAATTTTATATGATATGACTTACCAGGGCAAACAAGAGGTGGAGCAACAGTTATTGGCCCAGAAGATGATGCACCTTGGAAGATATAAACAAAGAATCATGTTTTCTCTTATGTGTTATCTCTGAGAAAGGAAATGGATTTAGTAATATATAGAGTAAACATTCTAGAAATAAAAGTACGGCTATATTAAAGTACACCGGTATCATGGCCACTTGTAGAATCGAAAAATAAAGAGTTGTTGACTACCTTCAAATTTGAAGTAAGTAACTGTGTTCTTAGTGACCATGTTATTATTTCCTGCTCCACTTGGGACCCCCATATATTGGCCAGATGCGCTCGCAGTCTCAAAGCCCATTGCTGTGGAATCAGCGGAATCTCGGGTCATCTTGAAACTAGCATCAATGTCGAAATTGGGTATATCGCTACTGCTGCAGCGAATGTCCGACACGATTTTGGTGGATGATACACGTAGATATACGTCAGCATTTACGGTTGCCTGGGTAATAGAATATATGAGTTTAGATCTGTGTGATCCTTAAGAGGTCTGAAGTGTATGTTTTAAAACACCCATTACAGTATGGCTTTACCCGTGCCACGTCACATCAATAGCAGATGGATAGAAATAAACCCAAACGTATAACAACACATCTAAACCAAGATCTAAAATAGCTTAAAATAGTGGTTCTTTGAAGCGTTCATGACAAATTGAATTCTCAATGAACTCACCCGGAAGGAAACGTGATTCACCGCTCCGTTAAGAGCCTCCACAATTACCCAGTCCGATGGACTGCTAGATGCCTGTGCATCACTTGTCGATGCCAATGAAGAGTGAGCAATTCCTGTGCTTGAACTGGACATAATCCTATAGGATCCATATAGTTCAACTGAAAAATGAATCATATCAAATTAGAGAATGGGATCCACTTTGAAGACTGTTGTATCACAATATCATTTATGGACTATCCACACTTTGTGCAGTAGATGATTTTAGGGACTTCTTTACCGTAACCATCTTGAACGTATTAATGACCCACATTCACAATTAAGGGGCTGCTGTTTGTGCATAACCCCACAGCGTCACCTCGCGATTATGCACCAAACAGTGCACCAGCAGGCCCGAAATGGAAGTTATTAAGTCCATTTAGTGTTTGCCTATGAGGTGCCTATAGCTAGCTCCAAGACCGTTAATAATGATTTGATAGTGTACATACCATATAAACATAAATTCCAAAATCCAGTCGTGGCAGATTATTGAAAACTGCCAACACCGTTTTATTTTCCCACGGCCCGAATAATCATATGTGAAATACTTACATGGCATGGCAGACATATTGATTGCAGCCTCTGAAAAGAGAGACTATAGATTATGATAACAGAATTCTCGTGGTCCCATGAAAGGATGGAAAGTATACTTAAGTTTAAGATGTAAGCAATGGACCGCTTATGAAAAACAAATTCTCATGTAGTCTGGGAGAAGGAATGTTGCCTACCGGTCGTTGGTATTATAGGTGCCTCTGTAATAAAACATAAGACATCATAGTATGGTATGTCCCCCTCACTTCTTCCTGAAGGAAGTTTGAGCAATTTTCAAATACAGGATTTGGTAAGAGAGAAATGATACAACATTTGGATGTATGTATACATCTATGGGCTTTTTTGAGCTTTTTTTATTCGACATATTTCAACAGCATGACGTAGCTATTTGTCAAGGTCAGTGCTCATGGGATATACCATGATATTCTGCCTGGCGCTGTTTCTATCTAGTCTAACTAACAATGTTCACCGTAGCAGCGATCTATCCTAAACAGAGATGATAAAATTGAGATATTATCTAATCAATTATTTTGAACAGAGCGGTACGATAACATACCTGTTGTTTGTGGGGTGTCAGAGCAAGTCACCCGAACCACGCCAGTGTGGTTACATCCAGGGGTTGCCCAATCCGCGTGAGGACACTGGCCTAAATTGCTCTCCGAACCAGCGCAGGCCAGCCCACCCAGCCAGACAGGACCC
The DNA here is from genome assembly GCA_942159475.1 of Sthenelais limicola. Classification (NCBI taxonomy): domain Eukaryota; kingdom Metazoa; phylum Annelida; class Polychaeta; order Phyllodocida; family Sigalionidae; genus Sthenelais; species Sthenelais limicola. The sequence continues at coordinate 115,670,397 of OW804096.1, forward strand.
TCCAGCGAGGCCTCGTCAATGGTGTCTAAATGTGCATAAGCCTTGCTCTCGGTGGATACACAGAGGTCATCAGCGAAGTTCAGGGGAAACCCACTTGCACAAACATGGCCCCAAACTCCGAGGTACTCTACCTGTATGTACCCCGATGAAGTCAGTCTTGTACCCACTGCCTCTGCAGCGTTTCCTGTTGAAATCAAATTTGGGACTTTGCGTTTCATTGAACATGGTGTTTTAATGGCGTTAGTTGTATTGTACAAAATAACGTTCTCCCCTTCTTCTCCTTTCTTCTTCTTTTCTGCAGTACAGTACATTGTTCCCCTTAAATAAATCATGGAATGGATATACCACCAAGGGGGTTACAAGATATAGGCCAGGGTTCGCCACTAACAGATCATTCCATATAACCTGATAGTAGGGTAGGCCCAAGAAGAAATACCCCTTGGAGGGTGCGGGGGATGGGGGTGGACATGACAGTACAGGGTGAGTAAACCTACCAATGGACATATCGATCTGCTTTCATACCAATAACAATAGAAGAGGGACAGAGACACATGGGTCCTTCCCTTCAACGCCATTCAATCCTTCAGAGTGAACAGGCACAATACGGTAACGTTAAGTTGTGTCAAGTTAGGTGATATGAGATGTTAAACGTTGTGGTGTGACTAGCCATCCTGACACTTACCTAAGTTTCCATTGTAACATATGACGCCCGCAGTTGTGCCAACATCGCAAGTATAGTTCCCAACATCTGACATGGTGCACTCACTTATCTCATCTTCATAGCCCGTGCATTGAACACTCGTCAGCAGGACATCATTGGCGTTAGACCACAAAGCTGTAACTCCACCAGTATAGTCCATGCTGCGACATAACTATTAATATGTACAAGACTTGTTTTAGTAATTCCTCGTTCAGGGATTTTAAACTGTTTTACGGATGGCTTAAAATGGGAAAGATATTTCACAAAATAGTTCAGCCTTGAAGGAGGTGCCAATCAACCAACGGTAACTTACCACATTTGAAGCTGATTCGTCCCAGCCAGAACCACAAATTCCACCTAATGTTCCATTGTCGTTGACCTCCATATCGCCTCCATAAATGTAAGGAGCACTACCATTTCCAATGGAGAGATCAGGTGCTGAAACATCGATGCAAAGATCATATTCAAGACCAACCTGTTTTCACATGAATTTCCCAAATAATCCATGCCTCTAAAATATATACACAACATAATATAAGTATGGATTTCAAAATGGACCTGCTACTTACCCCCGCTTCCACTACTGAAACATACTATGTTTAAGTCCTTGCTGTGAGAACATGATGTTGACGCAAACCAAGTGGAATTACAATCCATGATACTGGCCTCCCAGCCATAACAATCGATATCCGCAATTAAAATAGACCCAGATCCTGTAGAACTATCTGCTGCTTCGAGAAGCTTTCCGTTGGAAAAGCCGAGTTGACCACAGAGAACTGCAATTTCTTCGACTCCAAAGCCAGTACCACAAATTGTAGACGCTTGGCCATTGTGGATAACCTAAAATGTATTCAACAATTGCAGCGATAAACAGGGTAGAGATTTCAAATGGACCTAGGCAATCAAGTTAAATCAATTGGTTCATATATAAATGAAGGGTCAAAGTTGGTCTTACTTCCACACGCCCCATGACCATATTTCCTGAGTCTATGACATTGGATGGACTGATGATTGTAATATTTGGAGCAGCAGCTTCAACTACATCCTGGTCGACGTCAACTATAGAATAAAGATGTATACTCTAAGATTTAGATTTACAATTGTGGGATCCCTTTGGTCTCCAGTAAGCTGTGTGCTCGCTATGAATGCACATGGAAGTTCAGTTACCCCCCCCCCCCTTGTGGCAGACTTTATCCCAAGTGCCACCCTTGTCACATGGAAGTTTAAATATATTGATTCATTTAAACTTTTAATGTAATCGTATACATGTTATTTGTTTAGGATTACAAACCAAATAAGCTAATAGACAGGGAGCACAAGGCCAAAAAGTGCGCTCCCTGACTATAATATCTTTAGGAAGAAGTGTGATAACTAACCACTTGTTATGTCATTCCAACAAACTACCCCGGCATCATGGTTGTGGTTACAACGTCTTACTGACGTTGATTTGCGACATTCTGACAACGACTCCTCATGGCCGCGACAACGAACCCTATGCAGCAGGATGGGGCCGGATCCTCGTCCAAACAATGCCCTACGTACTGCACGACCATATTCAAACCCAAGACTTGTGCATACCACCTAGACAATGGAGAGTTAGATAAATGAAATCAGTATTTAACATCTGTGGCCACAGGTGGCATTACATAACTCTGAATAAGTGTAAGATACGCTTATAAATACTCAAAGAATATTCTTTCTGTATAAACTTTGGTAGCATCACGTAAATCCCCCACTAAAGAAATCAATGATTTCCTACCCGTGCATCTCTGTTACCCCACCCCCTGTGGCAGACTGTGCCCCAAGTGCCACCCTTGTTGATTTCTAGACGTCCTTGTGCATAATTGTCCTCAATCTTGGCATATGGACCTGCCAATCTGGTCACATTCATCGCCTCCTCTGGTGTAGCTGCAACAATAAAAATGGTATTTCATGCTACAAATATCATATAACAAAGTAGTTTCATGGCCTGTATACGCTGCCGTTATTGACCGAAAAACATGCGGTGAAAACAAAGAAGGAAGACATATAAATTATGAAATATTGGGTCAAGATGACATCCAAGTGACAGAAAGGACTTGCGTTATAACTAATACCCAAGAAGTTAGCGCCAGACTCCTGAACATATATTATACATAATATATAAATCGGTTTTTATAATAATTGGTATATAAAATGTTGTTCAAATGGTTATAAAATTAAACTGGTCACCACGTAAAAATACGTTTAGCGGAGAGCGAAGATTGGAACCATCAATATTGAGATTCATGGTTTGATGCTGGGCATTGAATGACTTTATAACAGACATTGAGGGTATTTCGAACACAACAACGGTTTTTTCATCATTTAACTTTCTGGAGGTATTGTTTGGAAAATGCTAAATCGAAGTATAACCACCTCCACCATTTCGATAAGGGAAGCTTTTCGAAAGCGCAAGAGATTTAATAGTATTTGTTAAACCAATTATAGAGCATTGTTGTAAGCATGTGCACGAGTCAATGTTCCTCTGACGTTACTCTAGGGTCTAATTGGGTTAACTTACGTTCTGTTGCGACGCTATTCGAGCAGACGACACCAACATCCTTCTGATGGGAACACCACCAGGTGCGCCCATAGCCACGATGACGACAATCATCAAGACTCGTCTCATAGCCACGACATTGTAGGCCAACCATCCAAATCGGTCCACGACTTTTTCCTGAATGTGTCAAGAAAAGTATACATTACTACCAAATTACCCGTCCTCCGGACGGTCACCCCCTTCCTCTCACTGTCTCTCTCCTCCTCTCTCTCTGCCTCTCCTCCTTTTCTCCCCCTGCCTCTCCCCTCTCTCGCTCCCTGTCCCTACTCACCTTCTCCTCTCCCCTGCCCTATTCTCTCTCCCCCACTTCTCGTTCTATCCTCTTGTCCCTCACCCTATCTGATTTCCCCGACCATGTCCCTTCACTTCTTTCATTCTCTCCTCCCCTCTCCCCCCTCTCGTTCCCGTCTTTTTCTCCCCTCCCCCTCTTCTCTCTATGCTATTCTCCCTCTCCCTATCTGATTTCTCCCCCCCTCTCCCTCTGTTCTTTGCTCCCCCCCTCTCCCTCTGATCTCCTCGCTCTCCCCCTCCCCCTCTGATCACTCTCCCTCTCTTTCCTGTTGCCAGGGACTCACACAGGATGCGTTGCTAGGGAATCCCACATTGCTGAGGACATTGGGACATAAAGGCATGATCTCAATCTCTTCTAGTTACAGGGGCTTTCCCAGGCTATAGATAGAGTGTAAAGATCCTGATTTAAAAAGGCCTCAAAATCACATTTTCACTCCAGATAACTTCACAAACCACATATAATATCCTCCAGACAGGGTCGACAGACCTGTAAAGACGAAAAAAAACAACAGATGGGGGGATCGCAGATTCCCAGAACATGCATGACAAAAAAGCCCTTCTAGAGCTTTATATATTAGATAACGGATACTAGTACAGTTGAACCTCTCTATTGAGACCACCCTTGGGACTGAACGATTTGTGGTCTCATAGCGAGGTGGTCTCATTAGAGGGGATAATCTAATAAGAGGAAAGCAACTAATAGAGGGATGGTCTTTATGCAAGGTTCCACTGTATATCCGCTGTAACCTGGACAAATGACTCGAAGCTTGACTTCGTAATAATCATATTCAGTAATTGGATTTCTATCTATGATTAAGGTATAGAGAAATATAATATTGAATGGATATTGAGATAATTGATTATGGAATCTGATATAGGTGATTAGTTAAGTAAATATATAGTTTTGACGTGTGTTTCGGAGAGCATCAGTCTTTGTATAATGTGATTTTAAAAGTACATTTTATCAAAGGTATGGATGTAAATTTTGGATTACCAAATGCTGCTCCATAAACTGGTCGACCTCTTTCGTAGCCCAGTTGCTGACAGACAACATTGGCATCTCGGCGACCAAAGCGGTTCTGGCAGACAGATCCCCAAACGTTGGTATAAAGCACCTCCACACGACCCATGGCCTTGTCATCGTTCATCATTGCTCCGTCTCCCACTAGCCTCACCTGGAGCGTCCCATTTGCTAAGAGAAACACATTTACAAGAAGCCATCGTTGTACCATTTGCTGAGTGGAACAAGTTATACATGGTCAGTTCTCATGAAGGGAGCACACAGGCTATTATGAATCCCACATGGAAACCAGTTCATTGTATATATGAATAAATATTATACCAAATGATGCACCTTAGATAGACCTTTCATGCGACATACACTTTTATACATAACAGCTAAAATAAAAAATGGCCGTCCTATCGGCTGAAAACCATCTAATTTGCACACTTTTCTAAAGTGTTGTACAAAACATCAAATGATTATAACATGTGTCTGAAATAATGCTTCTATCTGTTGGCTAATGGGACAAGTGTGTGTGTGTGTGGTAAGGGGATGGGTCATGAAATTTTGCGCAAACTTTAAAATTATGTTGCATACACTTTAAGGGGGTCATACAATTTTGCACAAAAATTTTGATCAAACTCCCCCCCCCCCTAGTCGTTCATAATGAACAGTCCCTTACCCGTGATTTCATTGAAACATCTAACTCCTGCATCTACAGCATGGACAGCTCTATATCGGAGACCCCAGGGTCTATGGCGACACTCATCAAGGGCCATCTCGTACCCGCGGCAGTGTGTACCGTCCAGCCATATGGTGCCAGACCCAGCGCCGAACGCACCATAACGGACAGCACGACCACTGCAAGTGCAAGAGAGGAAACTTGTTTGATGTTGCTAGGCACATAATTGAAGTACAGTATAAACTAAATTGTTATAATATAATTGATATTGTCTGTTTAAATCTTGGGGATGTTAATCTTGTATAGAAGTTGGTATACTATTCACATACTCAGAGTATCCAAGCATTCTACAAGCTACAGCCGCATCTCTGTGGTGCCAGGCACGACTGGACACTGTTCCCCACGACCCAGAGTAGAGAACTTCAAGTCTTCCATAGGCAAAGTTGTCAGTTATGAACTTGTCACCTTCAAGACGAACCTCTATCGTCGTATTACCTGGATAAGATATGATCATATTCAATGTTGACCAAAAGTCAAACTTTCATTAAAAGAGAGGCGTAAGTAATGTATAAAAGATTTATTTATATTATTGGGGTAAAATATATGAGTAATCAAGCGATTAACATGATCTGTAGATAAAACAGCTGCATTGTAGCTGCATTGTCGTTTGATTAACAAAATCCCCCCATTGGGATAAGTTTTGATGAAATGTTTTTAAAAAGATTTAGGGCAGAGGGTAGGCGATTTCAGTCTGTAGTGTAAGCGACTGAGAGTCAGAATGAGGTCGCACTGGCGTGGCCATATAGTTCTCAGAAAAAATGCAGGTGGCGCCAGACTTTAAATGCCCAGCAATGCGATAATCCCATTGCATGCCTACAACGTAGGGTTATCACTTATCTTATATTCCTTCATTGACAATCTACCTCTTGGTGCCGGTTTCATGAGAAATCCTTGCTTTAAATGTCCCTTGCTTAGTCATTTTCCTTGATTTACAGCTGATCTGGACATGTTGGTGACGAATTTGCTATACACTTGATTCTAACAGTGGAATTTTCTTACCACAGCAAGTAAGATGTTTATAAATATGCAAGGAGAATTTTTAAGTGAGGATGTCTTATGCAACAGGTTCCTGGACCCCCTTAACTTCACTAATAATGAAATGTGGTACTGACTTCATGTGAATACTTACGGTCTTCGTTTAGGCAAACAATGCCTGCATCATATCTATGTTTGCAATAACGGGAAGCCTGGTTCCATCGGTTATGTGGACAGTCCAACAGATCGGTTTCAAATCCACGACAGCGCAAGCGATCGATTAGGATGGGTATTTCATCCTCTGCCGGCCCAAAGAGTCCTCTCCTGTTAAAACAACATCCATCTGTAACTCTCAAATAATAATATTTTAATTGCCAATCATCTTTACAGTTTGATTAAATAATTGATATAACGTACGTTACCATAAGCTGCTTTGTTACTACATTGATATTCATCAGATTCAATAGGTTGTGTTTATAAATAGTATTCCTTATGGCTTCAAATACATAAAAAGCATGGCTATTGTCATTGTAATGCTAGTTCTGTATGAGAATAATATATAAACACCACATCAAAAATAATGAACCTAAGACATTTATTGCTATATTTTCATTATTGAGACAAAAACGATGAGAGTCAGACCTGACAGCATAGCCTAGAGCATATCCTCTCATCCTACAGATAACAGTTGCGTCTCTGTTGTCATACCAATGATGGCATACAGTCCCCCACACACCATCATACAGCAGTTCCAGTCTTCCCCGAGCATAACTGCCTGTCTCAATTGCATCATCTCCAGCAAATCGAGCATCGAGAGTCTCATTTACTAGAAGCAAGCAATCGCAAAGATTATAGTTTGATTAAAAACATTTAATTCAATTATTTAGATGAAGTGAGGCTAAAAATATAGGCATTAATTGAAGTTGATAAAACTATATGGAAAAATGTGTCTGTAGGAGAAAATGTACATGTATGTACGGAGGTAGAAAAATCACACCTTCTACGTCATTTTCACAAATTACTCCAGCATCTCTTCCATGATGGCAGCCATGAACCTTGCCCCATCCAGGATAAGGGCAATCTACCAGGCTATCCTCCCAACCTTTACATCTCAGGCGAGACATGTGAATAGGGCCCGAGCCAGCTCCAAACGCATTCCCTCGCACAGCCTATCCAGGATACAGTATGTATTTATTTATCGACAAGGTCTTTTGAGCACAGTTATATTTTTCAAAGACTAAAGACTATGTATTCTATTCCGATGTAGCAGTTCTAAATTACCCCCTCATCTAATATGCCCCCCCCCGACTAATTTGGGCCTTATACATTTAAACGATCCCTTCTATGTTCGAATCACCGCCTTTGTTGTATTTATAATCTAACCACAACAGTTCTTTAATCAACTTTAATTAAGCAGGATCACTCCAAAGCTCTTGAAATGAAATAACCAGTAATTATTGTAACTTTTACTGATTCTACATTGTGAATGGATTTCTCGATATATTATCCTTATTTGATTGTTCAATAGAGTCTGTACATTATATTGATTCCGTTATTTTCTTATTATTAGAATTTCTTCAGCGATCCTGCATTCAAAATGTGTGTAGTATTCATCACTAAAATATATTAGGTTAGTTCTATTTGGCCTTTATTGTATGTGAAAGATAATATTTCTTCCTCATTTATTTCCTTAAAGAAGAGTTACAGGGACAATATATGTTCCCCATTATGAGGAGTGTATCCAACATATTGTAGAGTCCACCTTTCCCTCATATTCCATATTTATTTGTATGTGTATGCGACCGTGTGCTGTAAACGACTGTGGGGGGAAATTCAATTGGATTTGTTTTTATGAAGTGTATAGCCAGTAGTAAAGTCGAATATTCATGTTTTAATCTTCGAATCACAAAATATCGATTTTGGGTTTTCAGAAAGGTTTATTGCAACAGAATTGGACCAGCGGTTCTCTTTGCTTAGTTGATTTGAATAGCTCACTTTAATTCTTTATTTCTTAGTCAATTCTGTAAAAAAAAAATTGTTCAGTTGATGCTCCATGGGTCCCCGACAAATTTAGATATACTGCACAATCACTCCGCAGTTCAGCATTGTTTCTTGCAGTAGAATTCGAAGATACTATAAACAAAACTGTATTGTATATTAATCCCTCAATTGACATGTATGTATAAGTGTATACATAGTCCTACATGTATGCATTGTATATACATGTATTGTCATGTATAATACGTGAGTATGTATGTAACATTTTGGTTCATTTTGTAAACATTATTGAAACATGCCGCATTCGTAATTTCCGGGACTTAGGCTTTGTTGCATCAGATTCAGCAGGGTGCGACAAGATCGCCTCCCGAACGCCCGAGACGTGTTGATTTTGGCGTCGGGCAGGTAGATTTCTAATCTACACGTCCTTGGACGGGTAGATTTTTGGACTAACATTAGTGTACCATTTCCTATTACCAAAGTGTTTAATTTGTCCCAGACCTACCGGCAATAAAAACTATAACATTGATCATCATTTCTTTGAATCTCCCGCAGTATATAATCATTCAAACACATCTCAATTGATGCTAATTTCTACTCTTTCTCTTACTCCCTTTCCTTCACCTCGGAGGGAGGGTAACTTTGGCGTTTTACCCACCAGCATCATTTGTTACCTGCAATTGATACTGCTGAGCCCAAGGAAATTTAACCTTCTTTTTTTCGTAATAAATGTGTCCAAGCATTCTTGGAGTAAATTGTGAAATCCTATTTGTATTCCTCCATTACAAATATTGAAGAGGTAATATTAATATTGTGTTAATGCCTTCTTTGGATTTAATGTGTTTAATTACATTTATCATTAGGCATGTGTCTATTAATTATGTTTATGTATCACTTGAATATATAGGTAAATGTGTATGATTTTGGACTTACTTCAAGATTAGAACACTAAAGAAAGTAGATTTATTATCAAGCAATATTGATGACATATATAGGGAGTCTCAGATATTATAAAGATGTCATGTAAATGTTTCGGCTAAAGGGGGTATAGAACTGCTGGGCAGGTGGAATTTTGAGGTGGGCAGGTAGATTTTAAATCAACCTGCCCCCGGGCAGGTTGATAATTTGGATCTTGTCGCACCCTGTTCAGGCATGATATTTTGATCTTTTATATATATATAATGCTTTTATTCATTCATGATATACAATTACAATATCACATAAAAAAGAATGGAAAAGGTTTTTGTCCTCTGCCCCCTCGCAGTTCTTCCACGACCGCCCTAACTAAATATAATACACACTTAATCATTCATTCTACATAATACATAACATTACATTACAGTATATTTCAATTCACTATGTGTCAATGGACGGTTCAGGATAAGTTGTATTTCTCTGAGTTTTAGATTGTGAGGTTGACACAATTCTTTATTTCTTAGTGAATTCTGTAAAAAAAATTCTTCAGTTAGTCTATTCCATGGGTTCCTGACAAATTTAGATATACTGCACAATCACCCTGCAGTTCAGCATTGTTTCATGCAGTAGAATTCGAAGATACTATAAACAAAACTGTATTGTATATTAATCCCTCAATTGACTTGTATGTATAAGTGTATACAGTCCTACATGTATATGCATTGTATATACATGTATTGTCATGTATAATACTTGAGTATGTACGTAACATTTTGATTCATTTTGCAAACATTACTGAACCATGCCACATTTGTAATCTCCGGGACTTAGGCTTTGTTGCATCAGATTCAGGCATGATATTTTGCCCTTTTCAAATTATGTGGTTGTTCAATGTGACTTTTACATCGTTACATATTTAGATTTAACAAAAAATACTTTTGAAAAGGATATCTGTCTGGATGCAATAGTACTCAGATAAACCACATAGTTATGGGCACTTCCAGCACGAATGTATTAATGCCTGGTCTCAAACTAGATGGCACCACTAATGATCATTCAAATTTTCCCGCCATCCCGGAGATTACATGCTTATTTTAAACATGTTTTTTGTCATTTAAGAACTATGAATTATTGAAAATATGGTCATTATCTGGAAATGATAAGTACTTGATGTATTTTCTACTAGAAAACATATCTATTTACAGATGTCTCAATGACGCTGATAAAAATGTATATCCCGGAGATCACATTCAAAGGTTGTTGACAAAGCCCTCCATAGAGTTACTAGATTCATATCTTTTCAATAATTCATACTGTACATTTTGCTATAGATGGTGTAAAGAGAATATCTAAAGCAATAGCCTGATACCAAATGACTCTGATGATATTCATTTTTTCATAGATATTTTTGCAAGAGGAGTTTACATCCCGGAGATTACATGCAAACTCCCGAAAATTACACATGACTGTGAAAATTTTACAATTCCTTCCATTTTTTTCTTTTAGTATATCATTAAACACACATGTACCTTTCTGTACAAAGAAACAAAGATGACCTATCAGCTTGGTAATAAAAAAAGGAAGAAATAATAAACTTAAAAATAGTCTTTGAATGTTCAATTCTGTTATTTTTTATCTTAATTGTCCGAATGTGGTAACTCAAATCATGCAAAAACTCACTAAATTGGGACAATGTTACTTATTGCAAGCTTTGTAGACCATATACCTGTCATTGGAGACATAACTATATTAAAGTAATATGGCTATTTTCAGCAAATGTGTAATCTCCGGGATATGGGGCAATTTTGTTAGCCTTAGCAATTTAGTAAGGGTGCGTTAGCACCCGACGAAGTTGCGTAGCCCAAGGGGGATATAACCACCTCTTACACTACCTGTAGTCAATTTTGTATTTATTATGCATCTCCCCAAGTTTTTGGTGAACAAATAGTGAAAATTCTATGGAAAATAAGGTCGGAAAACATGCACTTTTCATTGCTCCGTCTGTTTACTTTCTTACTTCCGGTCTACCTCACTAATTTTGGGGTCTATTTTTCCAATGTTTGCAATGGTAAGTATGCAATAAATTCGCAATTTCACAGCTGCCTATCATTATTAGTAGTATTTTATCATTTCATACTATGTATAACGCGAAAATTATCTAAATACAGAAAATAAGGAATGCGACTATTTTCCCCCTTAACCTCCGCCAGAGGTATCCCGGGGAAACATTGGACCTAGGGTAGTTATACCGGGGGTATACCTGATCGGGGTATGTTAGATTTGCTACACCTGTTTCCATTCTCATAGGAAAAGTCTAGTTCACACTTTTAAGTTGTTTGTCGTAAAGTGAAGAGATATAAGAAAACAAATTTTGAAAACTAATAATATTATTATTTGAAGATATATTCAGGTATGATGTATCAGCTATATATGCATGGAGTAGTCACGGTATTGCACTAAATAATATCATATTATTATTCAGAAGGGAATATTCGGGGGTGGGGTCAAAAGGACTTTTTAAAATGTTGATGATATTATAGGTATGAATGTACCAACCCTTCCCTGACTATAGCCAAAAGCCTCGCATATGACTTGTGCGTCGCGATTTCCAAACCTCCTGGAGACATCAAACACACACTATTATATTTTACAAAAGTATAGGCCATTGATGTCTTGATATGCAAATGAATTATTCATATTCCTAATCAGTGAAAGCAATGTGAGTACTAATAGATATCAACAAATACACGAGAAAGATGTAGGGCGAAAAGGAGACTGAAATATATACTTACCTATCACAAACAGTTCCCCAAGTACCAGAAGGACCGTTTCGGACTTCAACCCTACCTCTTGCAAGATTTGTTTCATTAACAAATCCGTTCCCACTTAGGCGTGTTTCTAGATCGACGGTTATCACGGGGGCTGGAAGAAAGTAGTTTTTGTACAAAGTATACTGCCTGGATTATTGGTAACAGACATTTTGCAAGTTATTCTTTCTTGTACACGTTTATAAATGGCCTTTATGCCATGATAGGTGTGCGTATTCACAAAAACATGGCCAGATTAGCCCATGGCATAAACATGCCTGGATTGCACAAGTGGAATCCGTTTTTCGAATGCAACCAATCTACGTTATTTTGATTGGTTGCGTAAATTTAGTTGCGCCAATCAATGACGCTCATTTCATGACGCAACATTGTAAGCGCTTGTTTTTGCCAAGTCCGAGTGTTGCGAGACATGCAATGAAGGTAAATAACTCTTAAATTGGCTGACTCTTAAATCATGGCATAAAAATATAACTAAACATGAGCTATATATGGGGCAAGGGAGTCACAAAACGCTCGTGGCTTTTGGTGAGTGTCTTTCACGTGTGCCTTCGGCACTTGTGAAAGACATTCACCAAAAGCCACTTGCGTTTTGTGAATCCGTTGCCCCATATGCATCTCGCGTTTAGTTATATCTTAAAAGCAATGGGAAGAGCAAAGACCGGGAGTAAAGACCAGTAAGACGCCCATATGTCTATATATTTGTATGATAGTAACTACCTCTCCTGCGACAGAGTATCCCGACATCTCTATAGTGGTGACAATTCGTCATATTCCAGCCCTTATGTTTGCATTGTCCTAGATTCGTCTCATCTCCCGCACATTGCATATTATCCAACCATATTGGTCCTGTGCCATGTCCACTCCAACCATTCCTAATAGCACGACCACGCTCAAAGCCAAGTTGCCGACACGCAACCTTAAAATGTGGATTTTGATGTAAATAGACACAAATCAACATTTGACATGGGGACTGTCCGTGATGATTGACACCGAGAACATTTGTTTCTGACTAGTTGTATACTCATAGTGTATGGACCGTTGTTTATTCATATACGCTATATTAAATATAAATATAATAAGCTCTCAGAAGTATCTTGAATATATTCCTTCAATCACAGAACTAGATATACTCTAGTTCTGTGCTTCAATGCAAACTGTTCGATATCAATTAATCAATCTAGGAATGTTTTCGAATACCAAGTTGCAACCCATGCAGGAAAAGGTTTCCCAGATTCGCAATTCATACAGGTCATTCATTGAGGTCTATCCTTCTTCCATCAAAAACCTATTTTCAAAAGATCGAATTGAATTGAATATACTCACTCTGGCGTCCCGCCAATAAAACCTGTCTGAGCAGACTGTCCCCCAGGTACCCTGGTAAAGCACCTCGAGGCGGCCCATGAGCAGTGTCGTCGTTGACCTGTATATCGGACCAGCCACTCTTATATCAACTGTGTCATTTCCAGAATCTACAAACACCATTCATTGAATACGTAAGTAATTTTGCTTTTCATAGGATACATTGAAATCCTAATAAGATAATATACACATACACCAACAGAGGACAGAATTCTAACTTACGTCCAGTGCAATCAACTTGGGCGTCCCAGTGATGGATGCAGTTATGGACGGCAAGCCCATTATGAGAACATTTATCAAGTCCTGTCTCAGAACCTGTGCATCGCAGATTGTCGAACCAGATCGGACCTTTACCATAACCGAAGGAGCTTTGGGAGAGAATTACAACATTACAGACAAAGCTGAGATATAATTTTTAGAAACATGGAGGAAGAGGGGGACAGGGTTATAGTATCAAAAATATACAATTGTAAAATTGGTAAGCACTTCTTAATTTACTGGACAAAAAAATCTGCTTTACACTTAGTGTGATTGTAAAAGCTTATAACACATGATAGAGTAGCACATAGGCAACTCATCACAAGTTCTTTGGATCGGGGTACACTCTGTATTCCATAAATGATAACACTGACAGGCCTGCTGTAGGTTGTGACAACATGCTGATGATTTAATACATTCATAAGGCTCAGATTAATTTCCCGGTCCTTGACATTTTTTAAGACATATAATCGGTAGTTTGGCACCAGTCTATGACAATAGAGAAACAAACCCAATACTGGCAAAAATGATAAATTAACCATCATCGATGAGGACTCTTAATGCCCCATCAGCAATGAAGAATTACCTGAAATAATCAATAATTATTTAAATAATATTACACAAAACATGGCAAGTAAATTTAATCAGATATCTACCAGATATATCATCATTGCCTATCCCAAAAAGCAACATGCAATTAATCCGCACAAACGAACAGGAACTTCTGAATCTTTGAAAATTGAGAAATTGACCTAAACAAATCAACAGGCCTTGAACACATATCAGCAAGAGTGCTTAAAGAAAGTCTGTTAGCATTGACCCATCAATTCACATTCCTATTAAAAAAATATTCATTACACAGTCAATACCCATGTCCTGGAAGCATGCTAAAGTAACTCCGATCACCAAAGACAAAGACTCAAAACTATTACCAAATATACAGCCTTTTAGTATACTCCCTACTCCTTAAAAAATAATGGAAAAAATCATCCATCAAAATATATCCCAGTATCTAGAAAACAATCATCTCTTAAACGCAGATTAGGGAGGTTTCAGAAAGGGGCACTCAACTATCACAACCACATAATGATACTCCGATGATATTTTCCTAAATATGAAAACCACTTAAATACCGTAGCCATCTTAATTGATCTGTCAAAGGCATTTGACGCAGTGAACCAGGCTGTATTACTAAATAAATGTAGGTATTTGAATATTAACCACCAAACACTTGATCTGCTCTAAAACTACTTAACAGATCGAACACAGCATGTAGAGATAAATAGAACATTATATTTTATATCCAGAAATATTATCTACAGGGTCAATTCTTGCATGGGCCCTTGCTGTTGCTCATATATGTGAATGATATAAAATCTAGAAATGAGTCTGTAAAAATTAAATCATATGCTGATGATACTGTAATCTATGTGGCCTCTGACAACATTGAAGATGCTAGAAATAAACTACAACAAGAATTAGATTCCATAATGACCCCTTATCAACAGAATCACTTGACTTTCAACCAAAAGAAAACTAAAATAATGTGCTTTTCAACCCGAAAGATACTTCCCCAAAACACACTCATAAAGGTGAATGATCATGAACTAGAGAGGGTTGACTCTGACTGTGCATGGGGACTGACCATTAATCTATAATCCCTTTTCTGGGAACTTAAAGGAACTTATTATACAGCAATTTACATGTTACATTTTTGCACAGCTAAATTTCAGCACATATGCCTCATTACCACATATTTGCTGATGATTGTTGGCATATTTCCTGCATCAATAATCCCTAAAACATTAGGGTATTCTAGAAACATATTATATTGACATGGATGGATTTTGATCGAACCATGACCAAAGCTGATGTTATATGAAGGTTTGTCTATCTTGGCTATTGACTAGTTATAGAAATATTGTATAAGTCCTAAGGCTTTGATCCTAAGATCTAGAATAGTGTTTATTGTGGTCTTGGCATACAGGTGAGAGCTTGGTCCATGTGGCTATTGTTGATTGGAGGAATATATAATGAGCTGAGAGTGCTACCTGTGGTTCCCCTTACTACCGTATTCAATGCAATAAATTTCTGGGTCCTGATACCCAATAGGTTCTTATATTAATTATTAATTACTATAACGCATAACATATCCCTCATTAATGTTAATTAATGATCATAAAGTCGTTACCCACTGTTACGCCATTATTGCGTAACATGATGTAACACTGAGAGGTTATAATATAATATATACAAATATATGTTGTTTCTTTGTTTCATATGTTTGACAAAAAGGAGATGTCCTGCTGGAATTTAATCCAGGCCTTGCAGGACATACCTAGCACTGATGAAAACTTGAAAATAAGTGTTAGCTTAACTAATTACCACATAAACACAGAGTAGCTGGGGTGGGCTTATGGGATGGTTTGTAGTGCTAGAGAAATTGTCTCTCTTTCTTCTACCCAGTAAATTCAACCCATTCAATAGATGTAAATGCTACACACAATTTATACTGCAGGAGGGGATAATACACTTTAGCAAAAATCATGCATCTGGCTGACATTTAATTAATTTGATGATGGTCTTCTCTTAGGACTTTTGCAATAACCAATAAAAGTGTTATCATCTTTGCATTCTATAAAAACCTGTGTCCAAGAAGTGTATTAAGGTTTACTGTGGCCGAAATAAGGAATAAAGGAATAAGGATAAAATAGGTTGCCCCACCAGGCAGCTACTATACAATCAGGTTACCCGCCAGCCCATAAGCCCTATATAATAAAAATAAAATATTTACCCACGGCGTCTCCTCCTCCCAAACTCAAATCCCATTTGACGACAAGCAACGTCAGCATCTGTGTGATCAAACTCATGGTCACAAACAGACCCCCAACGTCCGCCAATAAAGGCTTCCAAACGCCCTTGATAGTTGGTAGATCGATAACCAGTCATTCTAAACTGATATGGCCCTACATGAGATATACATAAATAAAAAATGAAGATTAGCTTTCTCATCATTGTTTAATGATTCAAATTCCCATTGCTATTACTTTTTGCCAATGGCAAAAATAATGATATTTCCCATTACAACTGAGAAGCAGACACTTAGGCCATCAGCTGTACCCCAAAAAAGGGGGATTTTCGTTCCGGATTGTGGGCACTACTTTTTGTCAACTTATTTCACTTGCTAATACCCTATATTATAATATGTTCTCCTTGTAATTCCTGCCAGTTTTTGAGTAATTGAGCATAGTTTCTGACAGTGTAAAGCCTATGGAGCCGACAGCCTGGCTTCATTTTAAAGCTGCCTTACCTAGTATAAATATTGGCTGGTTCTTTTGAATTTACATTCAGATTAGTTCCCAAACTCAATATTATTGATCTTTTACTTAATGAAAAGTTCAATAAATGCCTGAATTCAATGATTTTAGAACCAACTAGATCGTGGTCAAGCTATTTTTTGGTTTCGGAATTGCCAAGACTTAAAACCAGGTGTCAGCGCTGTACGGCCTGTAGTCTGTAAGGCTGTAGCATGCTCTTAGTATTCTCTGATTTTAATTGGTCGAGTCCAGTCACATGGTTATGCAGGGTTGTCATACAGAGGGCAGCACATAAGTATGAACTTACTGGTGTACACTCATGCCGAATCTGATGCATATTTATGTCAAATATTTATCTTCAACAGCATGATAAAGAACCATACTCTTGTGACAAGGTAGGGTAGGGTACTCGCAATCTAAATAAGTCAAATTTGATATTTGTACAGAGAATAGCAGGGAGGGCAGCTTTAATGGTAATTTTAATTGAACATCATTTATTAGGTGAACGTTGAATCTTAGATCATACCAATGATTTTTGTTCAAATCCAAATCTCCGGAATCTCCTGATTCCGAATCTGCCAATTTTTACTTTCTAACCTTTGGGGAATTTTAATTATCTATGGTCTGAAAAAAATTCTCACATTAATATTGTTAATATCACAGTGGCAATATAAGTCTAAATAATGATACAATATCTATGAGCTTTAAAAAAAACATTTTGAGTTCTGTAATTCATATTTCTCAAACTCAAGTGTTTATGTTTTACTGTTGCCAATATTTTCGAATTAGAATCTATACACAGAGAGAATGGAACGAGCCGGCAATAATCAAAAATTTATTGGACGAGATTCGTCCACATAAGCACGATGCCGTAGGCAGAGTGCTTATGTGGACGAATCAAGACGAATCAGGACGAAATTTTCGATTATTGCTGGCGAGTTCCATTCTATATTTATTATATGTGCATAAAATTTGATCATATGTCATCAGATATCACTGAAAAAATATTATAGAAGTCTCAGAGAGCCCCGCTGGCCCGCTGACAGCCCCACTGACATCACCGCTGACAGCCCCGTTAGTATATTGATAAATTAAAACATATCGTGGCCAATTTTTTAGCTACATTAATAAAATTTATATCATTCGATAGAGAATTTAATGCTCTATTTAATGATGTGGTGTTTATTATGTTTTTCTATAACTATAGTACCAGTATCACGGGTGGATTACCGATCGCGGTACCGTGTTTACATGCTTCACGGAGAGCCAAAGCTCTGCGAAGCAGAGTATTTTTAGACAACTACATTTTTATAGGACGCGTCCTATATGAATATTTTTATAGCACCACACTTATAGCACTTCTCATATAGCATGCGCGTATAATAAAGGGTGTAATCTTCCGATCATGCCGATTATATGTGCACCCTGGAAAATAAAACAATTATCCTCTGTTGAGGCTCAAAGTTTAACAAATTTACCGGTTATGTCTGTGTTATTGTAGCACTCCACGGAGGCATCATAAGCATGGCTATAGCATCCCGTTTTGCCTACATCCTTCAGTATACAATCGCCTATGTTTGTTTCAGCGCCAGTGCAAGTAACCTTGAAAAGATTGATAAAATTATATTCATGATATACACCTATAACTTCCATACACTGGCTCTGAGTACAACAATGTGAGACAGAATTCACTGATTACACCAAAGTGTATTTCATCTATAATTTGGTATAGTTATACATCTATCTCAAAGAATCTCATAGAAAATACATGTCGTATTCATAGTTAAACATCTGAAATGTGCATCACAGTGAGTCAGAGGTTTGTCATGCATCTTGACATTTCTAAATGTGTAAGAGTGTAATGTTCACTACATAAGTATTCACTGATCATTCTGTTTTATATTATATAAATGTTATTCAAGTTACATTATAAACAGACAAATATCACTACGTTCTATAATCTGATCGATTTTGCTCACTTCTCCAAGCCAGAAAGGACCGTTGCCATAGTAGTAGTTGTAGTACGCATGTCCATATGTCATAACACCGGTGTCAAATCCAAGATATCGGCATACTGTTGCAGCTCCTGCATTGCTGAATTTACTTTTACAAACCTGAGATTATACGCAACAAATTACATAGATTTAGCTCATAATAGATCGCGAAACATTATGTTCAACGTCCTACTTCCGATAATATCGCATTTTTATATATATATATATATAGCCTATATTTACTAAACTATTTGTCCAATTCCTATGACAAATCTTTCGCTACATTTACTAATTCTTTTTAAAGAATAATAAAATCTTTAGAGCCTTATGATGTAGGTGTTTTGAGTAAGCTTGAAATATTTCAGAACTCACAGTTCCCCATTGACCTTGCATGAAGACTTCTACACGTCCCCCAGCGTTAGTGGCTCCACGTCCAGCAAGTCTGGCCGGAATATCACCTAAATGGAAGATGGGCTATTTGAATAGTTGACATAATGGCAAAATAGTTCTGCTAATATTTTCCCAATCACGAAATTACAGCATTGAGGGCCTTGTCCACCAAAAAATACCCATGCAGGAAATCTCGTTGCGGTTTTGACCCGCCTGCTAGCTGTGGCAAAAACCGTTGCGGAATTTCCCACAGAAGCCTTGTCCACTACCACAATAATTGCCTATGCTTTTATCCAATGGTAAAATTTGGTAATGATAAAGTTTGTATAAGTGTGTATTGCGAGTATTTATGTATTGAGACAATGACGTATATATTTCATGATATATATTTCATATATAATTATGATGTATAGGGTTTTTCAATATAGTTCTAAACTCTGGCTTATGTAATGACCTTTCAAAATATAATTGAAAGCTTTATATATGCTCCACACAGACCAAAGACTGTATTTAATAAAGTAAACCAATGATAAGTGACATCCTCCTAGTTTTGTCACATAGGTGCATGAAAACTGTTTGCCCTCTCCTGAAATATGATTATCTTAGTTCCGAACATCCCTTTCTACATAGATAATTCTGTTCGCAGAAAAGAATAAGAAACAATATTTTAACAGAAGCATAAAATCATCCATGTTCATAGCTCTCCAGAATTTCGATTCCCTGGGTTCAACATTCAAAGAGGTACAACTTTCCAAAGCCAAAATACAATGAAAATACTGGGCTGTTTCCTTGTTACTGTTAGTTCCGAACGCCACAACACCAAGACCAGCTTATACCTCTTGTTGCCGCTAGAGGATGGGAGTTATGCCAGCATCAAGCCTATTTTCTGAATGGCTTTAAACTTCTACAAACAACTACTTGTAAGTATTTGTTTATTGAGATCGTTGTATGGATTTGACGCAAAGAAACTGTACTAGACCAAGCGCAACCGACCCCGCCCCCTATAGGGCGGATTTAGACCACCTTTAAACCTCCTTTCGTTGCTCCATTACCCCTGGTATTCTCAGTTAGACAGAACTCACACCCATCGACCTGTTTTTTATGTTTTCCCATCTAAATGGGTACCATTACATTGTCTGTACGGCAAGTCGTGTTCCTCTTCATGCCTTTTTAGGGGACGACTTATGTATAATCTGGTACAGGAAAGTTGCAATTTTAAATATAAAGATTGGTTTAGAATCCTGCCCCTGTCGGAGCTCTCACACACACTGCACCTTCACTCACACACTACACTCACTCACCAGCCACTGCCCCTCCCGCTGCCTGCCACTGCCTACCACTGCCTGCCACTAGTGTGTGTGTAGCCTTGCCTCAAGGCTACACACACACTAGGCAGGTAGGCAGTCAGGTATCAAACACTAACACATGGGAGGAGTGAAGGATGGGTGGTTGGTGGGCATGCAGTGTCATTCAAGGTGAGAAAAATGACAACTATAAGAACAAAAACAGACAATAAAATAAGTAGAGCAAGCAAAAGTACTAGCGGGTAGAATTTCTTGATTGGATTTGTAGTGGGTCCGCCGTAACATAGCATCCCCACTGCCTACGACACCAACACTATGCTGCGGCAACGGGAAGCACCACTACCAGAGCCGCAAGCGACACACAATACCGGCCAGTTCCAGCAGGGGGACACACTATACAAACTGTCAGATACCTAGAAAGACACCTTCCTGCGGACGGAAGACGAAGCATGCCATGCTTCGTGAGGAGACAGAACTGTGCCTGACTATGAATTCGCGCCTGGCAGGCCCGAACATTCTGTTTAATTCAAGATGTCTATTGCTTTTACCTGGGCGTACAGTAAATAAAATCTGGTGCTTGTCTCCTTCATTACTGGTTGTTCTTTCTCAAAAGACCTTGACTCATACCCCTTACGAATCTGTGGTTCACTACAATGAGCCAGGGGGCACAGGTAGGGATCGGGTAGGGATTCTTTCTTGAAAAGAATAATCCTTGCCCACTCCCAAATATTATGGATCCTGCGATGAGGGCAAATCTATCAAGCCTGGGATGTCTAGATGAATCGCTGATGTGGGGAGTTTATTATCATTATTATCATCTTAAATACACGCCACTGGCACTCTCTCTGGCATAAGGTTGAAGATGCGACAGACGATGCCGGTAGTTCCCATACTCATGTAATTTTTACCTTCTCCGTAACATACGGAGAAGGTTAATGGATGAGGTACCATTCTGTCAATCATCTAATTCAGCAATCATGTGTGATAAGTTTGTGGCGTTGTGTTAGGTGTTAGTGTGGAGGCTTATCTGGAGGATATCTCGACAAAGCGCAACCTCAGTGGCGGCACCTATGTTGCTGTCAAGGTAACTCCCCTGAGATTTTGTGCAGTTGCACCAACCTCCCACAGTCGGGACAAGGTAGGAGAGAGGTTGCCCCTTTATTGCATCTAACTTTTTAAAAACCCATGTGACGAACAATTCCAGTCCCGCCATCCGCTTACCCCAACTATTCTCCTACTCCTAATGTAGGTCCCTTGTCTCCACAACTGTAGAATAACCTATTTCGGCCACTTTCCACCGCTTGGCATGAGTCATCCTAGGCCTACCATTACTAGAATGTTCAGCCCCACTGCTACTACCTTCCCATAGCGCAGGGGTTAGAGCATTTGACTTCAGAGCCGAAGGTTGAGGGCTCGCACCTCGCCCGGGTCCGTCAGCTTTTTTTTTTTCATCCTATACTTGGTTGGCTGTGTAGAGCTGTCAGCCTACACAGCCACAGGACGGGACGGTGGGTGGGTTTGCACTGGGTGAGGAGAAAGGCTGGGGAAACAAAATATCCATATAATGCTTTAACCTGTGCCAACAGTAGCCTACACAAACAGCCGCAACATTATCTAAATTACATTCACAAGGCGCCGACTAGCAGCTGCCCCTCCCTGGATGCACATCTCTGATATCTAATTCACGCAATCACTCCTAACCTCGCACCCATATACAAGGAAAATTCAGGCCACTGACATTCCTTATATCCTATTGGCTGTAATCATTGTTTGATTGACAATTTGCAAACAGGCACACTTTTAGGCCAGTGACATCCTTATATCCCATTGGCTGTAATCTTTTTTGATTGACAGCTTGCCACCACCTTCAGTGTAGCAGTAAATCCCCGACGCCCACTGAAGGCTCTAGTAGGGAAAGGAGGAGGTTACATAATGTGGTGGTTGTCTTAACCCTGACCCAGAGTCTATAAATAGCACACAGAGAATCATACATCAGGGTTTATGTTATGTTGAGACTTGTGATTCGGGATAGGTTTTATTGAATAAAGTGATATTTGAGGCCAAGTTGGTATGCTATCTCGACTTTACGATGGGCTATCTTGACTTTACAATAGGCTATCTCGACTTACCGCTGGGCTATCTCTCTGACTTTACGAACAACTATTCTGACTTTGCTTAACCCATTGAGGATGGGGGCAGTTTACACATATTTTGCCTGGCTGACGGGGGCCCTTTTCCCCATTTTTGGGCTTCAGGATGGGTGTTTAACATGAGGTTAATGCAATATGCTTGCAAGCAGAGTCTGTCCGAGGGATGGTGTTCACACCCCAACCTCCAGCAAGCAGTATGAGCCAAGGAATGCACCAACACCCCTGCTTGAAGAATCAGAAAATCCTGTTTAGACAAAAGGCAAACGCCTTGAATACCTGACAGAAGGCATACCGCCAGTCTATATCGCCCCTGAAGGTGTCCGAAATTGATGAACAACTTAATCTCTTACTAAACATGACTTTATAAAGGTCAAACATCCTCAAACAGTAAAGGTCAAACAGTATCCCGACATCTCTCTTTTTTAACCTACAATGAAATAACAGAGTTCAAGACAATGTAAACCAACCCAACGGTACAATCAGTGATAATAGTATAATCCATATAGCTATGATGCCACTCTAACACTGTTCAATGTACCGTTGGGTTGGTTTACATTGTCTTGAACTCTTTCGACATGTTTGTATTAAGGTTGTCTCTGTTAACATTACTAGCTTCTTGAGATGCCCCAAAACTACTGTTATCCGATCTTATTGGGATAGGTTTAGGAACTCTTTTTTCCGTAGAATTTGTTACCGGACTTGATACAACATCTGACTGTGACAGAGGTACAGTTTCTCTGTGATTTTCACCTTCCTCTTACTGTGAATCAGTAAGTACAGGTAATTCCCTACTCTCGTTTAATCGTTCTTAGAATATCGACCCTATTTCTTTGACATATTGCCCCTTTGTCCATTTCTAATGTATATGATCGGTCACTTAATTTACTTTGGACCATTACTTTCGATTTTCCTGTGACACTTCACCTGTCATCCGTTTACAGTCTAATGCTGTCGCCCTTTTCTAGGGTTTTAGTTCTTTACTACCTTGTTTACCACCATTTTCTTGCCTCATACCTTTGCCTTTACTGGCAATAAATTTGTAAGTCTTTGCCCCATAATTTTTTCAGTGGGGGACATTCCACAAGGCATCGGTGCAGACCTATACATTAACAAAGCTCGATAAGGGTCTTCTTTTTCCAGTGTTGCCTTCTTTAACATCATTTTGACAATCCCCACCCCCTTTTCAGCCTTACCATTAGAATGTGGTTGATAGGAAAAGGACGTCTTATGTGCTATCTGATATTCAGTACAAAATTCTGCAAATTGCTTGCTCGCGTATTGCAGACCATTGTCCGATACTAAAATTTCAGGGATACCATGATGAGCAAAAATTTATTTCAATGAGTTACCACTTGCTGCAGTATCCCGACAACCTGGAGAAACCATATCCGTAGCATTGTCAATACTATTCTATGAAAATGTTCGTATTAAGGAAGAGCAATTAATGAAAGTGAACTGATTCAGCATCGGGCCGAGAACAATCGGTTATTGGCCAGATTCCGCAATCTGGTTTAAATATCGTGCCCAGGGCGTGAAAGCAAGTGGGTTTTAAATCTATGACTGATACATAACCCTCATGTATTTCATTGGCAACTATTTTATCCATTTTAACATGAGCAGCATCTTTCAAGATAGAAGAATAATTAGGGCAGTCATATGCCTCTACTGGGGTATCCAATAAATCAATGCCGTCAATAACAAATGAATAAACATCAAGATATTATCTAAACATATCACAGCCTTGATAAAATAGAGAAAAACATAGAAGGGACTAGATGTGGGGTTTGGTCGCAAAGAAAAGTTACAGATCTCACATTTCGATTCTGATCTGTTTTTCTTCATGGCCTGTTAAGTATTGGGTAATCTTACTTGATGCTTAAATGTTGTTCCACCTGTGATAAGCTCCACTTACATCCATTCGGAAAATCTTGCTTGGGAGCAATAGCGTTAATCCTCATAGGAGTTGACAAGGCTGACCCAAAGTACCAGGAGCTGCTTAACCATGGAAAAGAAGATACAAGCCTTGCAAGATAAAGTTGGATCTTCCATAGATGGTTTCGGGGTCATGAAGATTCCAGTGACTCGCAAGCCCTAGCTTTGATCGCTGCCAGGCTGGCTGCGGTAGAGGTCTCTTTCGCCAACAAGTCTGGCTCATCTTGTCCTCCTCCAAGCGGTAGTTCTGCTTCAGACCTGGTCTTGGGTCCCCTCATCAAGGGCCCGGACAGAAAGAATAGCAGAAACCAACACTGACAAAGGTAAAAAATCTCCGTCCAGAGACTTTTTCATTGCCTGATCTCAAGAAGCCCGATCACAATAAGCTTGATTTTGTGAGCCATGGCATGACCACTATTTTATCCATTCTCAAGTCTGCCGACAACGTCAGGACAACCTCATATGTTCTCCATTTGTCCTTTGTATGTGAGATGCAGAACACTAGGAAGTTTTTTGATCGAGCTTCTGTTTTGTATGACAAGTGTGTGGTTGACCAGGTGGTCAATGGCTAAGTCACAGATTTTGACCTGGCAAAGCATGGACTCAGAGTCTCCATTTGTTATTCTCTAAAATTGTACTTCCGGCAGCACCAGAAGGGTCTGAGCAGGCCAAGAAATCTAGGTAATGCCAAAAGTCTGAAGGAAACTCTCAAGTGCTGAGTGACTTCCCCAAAGATGCTTCCACTACAACTATCATGTGTGTAACAAAGATAAGTGTCCCAAACAGCATATTTGTTGAAAATGTTCTGGGAAACACAAGGCTCAGGGCTGTTCAGAGCTGTTGAGTAAAGCCAAATGAACTTTTGCCTTGTACACTTCCATACCGGAAATGTGTGACATCATTTCTCAAGATGGCGTACATGGACACTATGCTGTGGACTGAAGGTAGTAGATAATGATGTTTCGATTAATATGATATGATATGATATGATGTTTCACCACTTAATGTGAGTTTGCTGACTGTCAATCGGTTTCCTACTATGAGTTTGTGCATTGTGATGCCTTTGATTCTCTAAGATGCATTATTATAAAAGGTTTATTCAATTACTATTTAAGATTTGTTTTACAAAATTCATAAGAATCGCCTTGGTCCGAAAAATGTGTGGTGGTAGCATTTTGACACCTCTTTCATGACTTCTATTATAACAGTGAATCCTACTGACATAATCATACAAAAAGAGTTTAATAAGAAAAAAATACGGAGAGGCATTGGTTCCAATAGAAATGGTCAGTTATTTCTGCTGGAGGGCTTAAAAAATACACATTTATATTGCGGAGAAAAATCCTTTACTCCATGTTGATGTATGTACCACATGCTATTTGTATGGGCAGAAGTAGTGTGGTTATTTGCACCAGTTCAACGCATGTGGTATGACTTCCTGTCCCCAGTAAACATAGCCATATAAGGTAAGCATAGCAACGTGGGAGTAAATATAGAACCTAAATTCGAATGTGGAACTCAGGACAATATTGCACTGTCCTCGATGTTTGGGTTTTTTTGTAACCCACACGCCTATCGAAAAAACTATCTTGGACAGTGCAATAGTGTCCCTTTTACCACATTCTCATCAGGTTCGATCTATTTCCTGCAGAGGTTTCACTTAATTACTATTGCTGACCGTTATATTAGTTATCTTTAGGTCAATTATACTTCAAATGCGTGCATAGACATTAATGTAACGGCAGCAAAATATTGATAACATTAGTCCTGTCAGCAAACAATGAGTAAATTTGATAAGATGTTGTTTGTCGTAATAGCTGTGAATGTAGCTTTATTAATAAAACCATGTTTAGTAGTAATTATTAGAAGTGAAATGACTTTACTTGCTTGTTTATGGCATTCTATTGCCACATCGCCGTGATGATTACAGTTGTGTGTCCCCCATTGAGCTCGTGTACAATCATCGAGAGTTGTTTCCGTTCCTTTGCAGTGCATATCATCCCCAAATATAGGACCAGTGCCGTAACCAAATTGATGTATATGGATCACTTTTCCTCCGAGGTTAAACCTGATTTTTTTTAAAGAACAATGGTGTGTGGTTAGTTTAATAGCATTTAGTTGGAAAGTCCATTATCTTTGATATTCTTTTCTTTCTTCCATGTTCACTTGAACAATGATTTCATTTGCAATACTCATAATGTATAGATGGTTATAAATACCAGAATAATTTTGATTCTAATGGATATGTAGACCTACGATTTAATTACGTCATAGATGCTAACCTTAGAATGAATAGGAATAATACTTCTTACGTTAAATTGGACTGGAGTGGTTTGTATAAAAATGATCGATTCTTATGACATGGGGATAGGCAGCATTTTTTAATTCAAAGGTTCACTGAGCATACTTTTTTATATTTTTTTTGTGTTTATTTTCCATTCTCATCATTTAGATGTCATTTCGAGCTTTCGGGCTATATATGATTTATTAATCTGAAAGTGTGTATTTTGTACATAAAATGATCAAATATAGGTGAGAATTGACGTTTTTAAAAACTGAAATAAAGAAGAGAAAGCACTCAAAATGACGAATTCATGTAAAAGATTCTACTTCATAAAAGGAATCCGACCATTTACCAAGCGGTTTTTGTTACATTCTGGAGGGGGGTGGGGAATATTGAAGATATTATTTTTATTGCCAATTTTGGCTAAACAAAATGGCTAAAATCACAAGGTGCCTACGTCGAGGTAGTCAAGTCTGTAAAAGGGTATATAAAATCACCCCGCAATTGGGGTAACTATGATATGCACATAAAGAAATTAATATTCATGAAAAAAAAAATCAAACTTGAGTGGCTTCCCCTTTAATTTTTCATGGTAGGCTAATTCGAAAAGAAACTTGTACATTAATTTTGGCTAAAATGTGCAGGTGCCTACGTCGGGGTACAATTTATTTGATTATTCTGTTATTATTCATCTCTCAACCCTTATCTCCCAACTCAGATGAAGGCAGCTCCGCCCCCTTCGACCCGTCGCGCACAAGGCCAGTAGGGATTAGCGGCCAAACATGACACAAGAGAGGCCAAAGAGCGTCCATGGCTTGCCAGTGCGTTGGCCGCAGTTGGCCGCTGTTGCCTCACTTGCTACCCATACTACACGCCCCCCCCCCCCCCCCCCCCAATGACCACTAGCTATCTACAAGCACGCTGTTTTGATTTGAAACGTTTGCGCGGCACAAATGCTCTGTGCGGATGAGTGAAGTGTCATGTTGGCGAGGGTGAAGTGACAGATATTAATAGTTGTTCATGCCAGGATAGTTGTGGTTTATTGTGCTGTGTTAATTAATATTTTATTGGGATTAGGCTGGATTAGGCTGGTTCCAACAAGTCCAAAGGTGAACCTGTAACATATATAATAAGTACTTTTATATTTGTATGTTACTTATATTCCAGAATGGACAATCACACATGAAGTAATTAAATATACTTCTTTAGGATGACCTTATAGAAATGCAGACACATTCAATATCCAGTGTTGGTATTTGATACACTTGATACAACTAAGATCGTTCATACAAGCTGTTAGTTCTTGTGGAAGACGCATTTGAGATATCTTGATATGAAAACTGTTTTAGACAGCTGACAAGGTGTACTATTACTTCCCAAAATACCAACATTGTACAATAAATACATCACCCGATTTTAGTGGTTCCTAGAACTATATGACCTTCAGGAACTAGGGTCCAACCTTTGGACGCTAAGTTAAATGAAACCATCAAATAAGTACTCTATCAGACGCTAGGGCCTGTCCCAGCTGGGCCCTAGCGGCCAAAGAAAAGGTGGGCCCTAGCATCTGAAATATTTACTTGTAAATGTGTAGGTCTACTTCTTGCAAACATTAATCTAAATATCATGGGAGATGTTTCCCAGAGAGAGGGGAGGTGGGCCTAGACGGTCGGCACCCTCCCGCTTCTTCCCTGGAAGAAGTCAGAAATGACTATATTGACCATCAAATCCGGTGCACCAACAGACTAGCGTACAACGAAATACTCTTTACAGCCCACATACTTATCCAGTTGTTTTCAATATTTTCCCCAGTGAGAATTTGTATGAATACCTGATATACTTCTTTTAACATCTTGGCTACACCTTAGTTAACTCCGATTTTCGATTCCGTTCTCATAACAGTCTGATACAGTCTGTAATAATATTGGGTGTATTAGAGATAAGTTCATAGCCGACAGCCTATACAGTCAGGTCAAGAATGCAGGCGGGCTCTGGACATTAGGGCCCAACAATGCTAGGGCCCAGAAACCTTGGTCAACATGTAAATAGAGACAATACAAAATTCTTTGTTTTCAATAAAAAATTCAATGTAAGCAAATTTGCCTTCGCCATCACCCATTGGTGATATTTAATTTAAGATCCCTTGAATATTATGAAATAGCAACACCTCTCCATGAATTAGATGGGAGAAACCCTCACACTTTTTCGCTGTTCACTATACTGTGTGTCTCCTGTAAAGCTATAATATAATTTCTTTCTTTTTTTAGTTTGAAAAAACCCCAGCTGTTCTCTTATTTTCTTTCTCTTTATTTCCGCTAGACGATTAACATTCAGCAATAAAAAGCTTAGTCCTTCCAACTCGGACATTGTGATAACATAGACCGTGATAAGGCATTTTCAATGATAGCGAGAGAACTGATAACAAGAAACTTCATACAACTTCAACTCTTCAATCTTCTTTCTGTCCTGAATGTTATTCTAACAAATTAGTGTGAACTTAATGTACGTAATTAATTTCCGTTTCCAAAGGAAACGTTTCTCGAATTCAGTTACTTGTGTTGGATGTCGACAGTGATAGCTGTGATGTATTATGACTGAAATAGTTTTACATCTACATAAAACAAACATTAAACTTGAACTTAAATTAAAGTGTAGTGGGTCCGCTCATCACATCATCGCTGCTGAGTGGCAGCAGTGAAGGTTATCTCTACTAGAGCCGGACACAATATGAACTTCCGGCCTTCCGGCCAAATAAAAATGATGCCTAGCATATAATCTGTCTTGCAAGTTGGGACAGGGGAAGCTCTACCTGGGGCTTGTTGCACGACTGATCCTTATTTTGCAGGGGTTTGAGTTGCCTGTTGCTGCCTTCCATGAACCCACTCCTACATGTTACAGTATGGAGTGGCCTCTCGTATATCCCAACAGCATAGCAACTCCATGGCCTTCACTCACCTCTAGCAAATGTTAATTAACTTCCTTAATTAATTTGTACAGAGACCAAAGTTGTTCTCCACCATTGATAAGTCCTCTTGTCTACCTTATCAGTTAATTATGATGAATACACATCAATGATAAGAGATGTTATGAAGTATATAATGAATAAGGAACACAGAGACTAAGAAAGTAAGTCCAGTCTGTAGCTACTCCGTACTCAATGTGTTTTTATTACTCCTATACAGGTCTGGAGAGGCAGCACTCATTCTGAGGGTACTCGTGCCTCCCCCTTCACCAGATGAATGGTAGCAGGCTTACATGACAGTGTTGCATGAGATAACATAAGGGGTGCTCCTGATCAAGTGCCTTGTATCCTTGTCCATATTTTGCTAATATATCCAAAAAAGGGGGTAATTAGTGATAAGGATATGTTCATAGTTAAGGATACAATAAAGACATGTTAACAATACGATATAATTAGGTTAAAGTTATGGGCAGCAGACTTTGGGGTTTCCTGTATGTCTTGTGAATCAGGGGTCGATGAGCGTACATGGGTATGCTACTGTATGAATAAAGACTGATGCCACGCTAAGTAACTCTCTTGCCTGGCTGAGCTGACGAATCATCATTATTACTCTTTCTGACTTCTTCAGTCAGTTTCAATTCAACTGATTCAACTGCTGATTTACTATACCCTAATTCCAAAAGGCGGCAACTGTAATTTAACCAATCAAAAAGAAAAACATTGCCTCCTTATAAACCAAAAAGAAACAATAATAAAAACAAAACAGTTTACATGTCATGCACTTGTCAATTGCAACCCCCACCCCCCACCCCTGGGGAAGTGGGGGAATGGTAGGGGAATGTCTGAGAAAACATTCCCCCACCCAGGCGGAGATTTCCCTTAGTTTACAGCAATATCAACTAAAGGGGTGGGGGAATGTCCGCCAGTGCCCACTCTAAACCTTAGTTGAAACAGCAATATCAACTGGATGGGTAGGGGAATGTCTGCCAGTGCCCACTCTATACCTTAGTTGACAG
Organism: Sthenelais limicola; assembly: GCA_942159475.1. NCBI lineage: Eukaryota > Metazoa > Annelida > Polychaeta > Phyllodocida > Sigalionidae > Sthenelais > Sthenelais limicola. The sequence continues at coordinate 115,701,396 of OW804096.1, forward strand.
CAATATTAACTGGATGGGTGGGGGAATGTCCGCCAGTGCCCACTCTATACCTTGTTTCCTAAAAGAGTTTTGGTGGTTTTCAGTGTGCATGGGCTTCTCTAGGCTAAGATCTAAAGTAACAAACCTCCTCCATTATAGACACAAAGAGTGTCACCTTTGAACCTGACAGGGATTTAGCACCCTCTATATAGTGTTTCAACAGTGTCAGGCCTCAACCCAACATGCTGAACATCATGGGGGACTCTTACTCACATGGGGTACCCCACTTTCCCTGACTGTCATGTCTGAACTATACTTACATCCAGATCCTTTAGTGTTGGACGTAGGGTTAGGGTAGGGGTTAGGGTATGGGGTCTCCAGGGTTAGGGGTGGGGAGGGCTCATGTGGGGGGGGGGGGGTTGAGGGGGTTAGGGTTAGGGGCAATGGAGGGGGGTTTATGTCACAAGTCTCCTGTAGATATATGCCTGCCCCCGCCCCTAAAAAAAATACAGAAATTTGTTTTTTCATCAATGGAGTCTATTAAACAAATTGAATTTTTGTGGAATTGTTTTTTTTCTTTTTCATCAATAGAGTGTATCTAGGCCCTCTTCTGAAAGGAAGCCCACTGCGCCCCTCCAACATGTGGTATTTATAATTACAATGGTCTATCAACAGGCTAGTACATGATTCAATAAAATTATACAAGTATTGAAAACATTGAGCCAACCCTTCGAGATGTACAAAACTGTATGTCATGATGTTTAGATTTCACATCTGATTAATGAAAATTGAAAAATATATTTTCTCCAGCTCTACAGAGCTATGTCAACCAAAACACCATTTGCAAAACTTTTCTTAGAATGACCCTTATATTTTTGCAATAACAGTTTGTCTAAAAGAAAATGTCTTCTGAAACAATGTGCCCCAGGGGGGTCGGGGATTTACAGAAATTTCTTGCCGTGGGGGGTCGGGGATTCCATCAAATTTCCCAAAAGGCCAAGGACATTCCCCCACATCCCCGGGGGTGGGGGTGGGGGGTGCAATTGACAAGTGCATGAAAGAATGAGAATGTGAAAGCACATACCCCATTTGTAGACAGGCTACCTTAGCATCAATCGCACCAAAATGATGATAACACACTGTTCCCCATTCGTCATCAAAATACACTTCTAGTCTTCCCTTTGCATACTCAGCATTTTTAACGGCCCCAGTTCCTGTTAGGCGTAATTCTGTCTTTCCAACTGTTAAGAGAATATTTTGGAGGATCTCTTGACGATTCTGCTTACAACAAATCTTTTTTAAATACTCGTTAGTTATGATTTCTGACAATGTCCGAAGTGCTCAACAATTGTGTATTGAAAAGTTGACACAAAAAATGATTCCATAATATTTATCAAATCCGTTAATTAAAGTGGGGGGTTTTCTCAATAATAATTGGGGTTCAATAAAAAAACATTCGGTGGAATGGAAATGAATATCAAATATAATTGTGTTGGAAGAGTAAAACTTGTTGACTGCACTAAGAATATTATTGACAAATCTTTGGTTCTAACCTTCATTTTCATTGATGCAGCTTATGGCGACATCGGTATGGTGATTGCAATTACCAAAAACATTCCATCCCCTGTGAGAGCATTCATGGAGAGACGTTTCAGTCCCCGAACAGGTTACCCTGTCCATCCAGATGGTTCCAGTCCCCGCGCCGAAGGTATTACTAAGTTTAACTCCGGTAGTATACCTGTCAAATAGAAATTATTTTCTCGTAGATTAAACAGTAAAATAATGTCTGGCATCATTTTGAAACCTTTTATTTGAGCATTTTACAGCGCTTCAGACTTTCATCCGTGCATTATGAATTGCCTTATATTCTTCGATTTCAAATTCCTATTTTGATATATCAATACGTACCCTAATGTTTTGCAAGCAACTGCAGCATCAGAATTATCAAAATAACCGTAGCAAACTGTTCCCCATTGGCCATCCACTTCGATTTCTAAGCGTCCCTTGCCCAAGACACGACCCTGTTTTGAACCAGTACCTGCAAGTCGCCCTTTTAATGAAGACACCACTGCAAAGAAATTTAATTATACAACAAAACTCCAATTTTTCTATAGTGTTTTTTTTCCAATGCAATGATCATAGAACTATTTATTCTTCATTCGTTAAACAGACTATTTTCATGAATCAACTTAATTTCTATGGAAACTGGTCTGACCTGCAGAACTGTTTTGGCAATTTATGGCGACATCGTGGTGATGAGAACAAGAGTTTATTCCCCAATAGCCCATTGAACATTCATGGATTGAAGTGTGGGATGCGGAGCAACCGAGATTGCTCAACCAAATAGGCATGTCGGAGGGTCCTGCGCCAAAGACATTGGTTATGTGTGTACCGCTTGAGTAACTAGAAAAATAAGTGATATAAATTACCACTATAGTTAATGGTGCTTACAACTAACATTCATTTTCTCAAGCGTGCTTTGAAACGTATTCAAAATGTATATGTCACCCCATCATTTTGCATATGACGTTGGCATCTGCCGACTGAAATGCCGAGTGGCAAACTGTTCCCCATTCTCCATTCACTTCAATTTCAATCCGGCCTGCTGCATAGACCATATTGGTTGCGGCATTCGTTCCGTTCATCCTGAATTGAACTGGGATGTCTACAAAATGGAATAAAACACATCCGTCTAAATAAATGAATAATTAATTATGAGAAGCGTGATTATTTGCTTAAACTCTCTTTCTGTCTGTCCCATTTTAGAGTCATGCTTGTATCACGTGAATGATTACATGAACACATTATTGATGTAGAAATTACATCTGCATATATATATGGAATGTATCTAGGGTTCAGTCTGTCAAAGGGTTATGCATCAAGGTTGCAGCGGGAGACCGAGGGGCGGAGCGCAGCGTAGCCCCAAGGTCTCCCTCTGCAACCGAGATGCATAATCCTTTGACAGACTGAACCCGTGGTACATTCTATATTTATTACACCCCGAAAATAAATAAAATGAATAAATAAACCGAAATAATAAACTTTTCATTTTTTGAAGCTTTATATTTATTATTTCAAGAGAAATTAGGGCACATTAATACACAATTTGGCTTCCAGTGATCAGGCTTGGCTGCCGGACCTACTTGTTGTATGCGCCAAGGGTGGCATAATTTACATGTTATGCGCCAAGGGCGGCATAATTCACATGTTATGCACCACCTTGACCAAGTGTGGCATACAATGCTAAAGGTATAGGCAACTACAGCACAGGGGGACTATGGGAACCAACAACACATGGGGACTATGGGAACCAACAGTCATGTATCTTTAGTCTGTGGCGATCAGTTTAGCAGGGGATGATGACTTTATTGCCATCTTTATGCCCCCTCATTACCATATAAATCCAAAAATGAGCCCGCTAGATAGGCCGAGAGGATATTATGTTATTTTCATTTTCTGTTTTTGTTCTTATAGTTGTCGTTTTTCTCACTGTCACACTGCCGGCACACTGCCCTCCATCCTCCCTCCTCCTGTCCGTCCTGTGCACCTTTGCCTCAGCAAGGGTGCACACTAGTAGCCTAGCGGCGAGCAGGCGGCAGGAGGCCAGTGTGTGGAGTGTGTGAAGCTATGTAAACATGGCGCGCATTTACGAAAAAGGCTAGGCCTATATATGAGAGTGCATGAATGTTTTCAAATCGGGGTTTGACTACCACAACTGCCTTACATCCTCCAGTCAAACGGGCGCCGGAGCAAATATTTTGGTCTGCTATCTGCCTCCTACAGAGGGCGGGTTAGGGCACCATTGGTCCAGAAAGTTACCGCTGTAAGAGATATTTATTTCAGGGGAAGTAAATTGGTTATATTTCACCAGATCTGAACTGATTTAAAAATAATCTCATTTAAAAATAAAAGATCGTTGCAAAAATGGCCTTTGCAAACCAGCCGGCAGTTTCCTGGCTACTAAACAATTTCTAGCTGTTCAGCATACGAGTTGTCAGGTGTTTTGCCATGCAACTCTCCGAGGTCTGCATCCAGTCTTGCGGGACGGCTGCAAGATGGCTGCAGACATTTAGATTTTAGCAGAAGAATCTATATTTTGTTAGCTTTGTAATGGAATAAATTATAATCGCTGAGTTTCTACCTTCATAGTGGGTTTTCTGCTGGAAGATGGGGTTTCCCGCTATGACATCATTGCTGTAGATCATGTGACAGCTCTTGACGACTAGGCGTCAATAGTGGCCATATTAATGGCCTATAGGTCATACCGCTTAAGATTTTAACCACGCCCCCTTTATTTCGAACTGCCAGCTTTATACTCGACTCTGCATCGATCGTGTGAAACTGCTACTTCCCGGCATCCCATCGACCCAAACAATGTCTCCAGGCCTAGGGAAAATGTATAGACTTAGGTTGCCTCCAATACAACAAGGTCTGTCTGGTATAATACGTGAGAAATAACCGATTCCCTGACCCCTATGCTAAAGCATGAACAGATATTTTACCCTGCGTACGGCCGCATGGCATCTTCGGTAACACTCGGCATCGCATCTTCGGTATGCTCCGGGGAAAAAATCGACCAATCACAGGGCGCGTTACATCAACCTTCAGCTAGGCTCTCAGCCAATGGGATCACCCCTTCCAAACATTACTCGGCGTGCCATGTAGACGGGCAGACGGGCCCGGCTACCATGGCTGCCATGGTGGTGGGGGACGGGGGGACGGTGATGGCGAAGTTTTTTTTAAATAGCCTAACGTTTCATTATCCAGCAAACAGTATCATATTCTAGTTAATTTCTTTGACTTTGTTGTTATCTGGTGCCACTAACCCTCTGGACTGTTCTGTTTTGCTTTTGGCTGTTCTATCAAGTGGGCTACAAATGGCGCTGCTACAACCAGAATTTCTCGCCATAGGTTTTGTATAGGAATTTACCAATAAGCCTTTGTAAACCATAGATGCATTATTTCTTCAAACAAAACATCGAGGATAGTTAATATAGTTGCCATTTCTGGGTAAGAAAGTAGAATATTGGTATGTTTACTATGAAAACAGGTTGATCTGTACATGAACTGTTTGTATTGGGTCATAACCGAAAAGGCTTGGGGTGACGGATTTGGTTCAAAATATGCTGGCTGCGCCTTCTTCTTTGAAGGCGGTGTTGTCACTCCTCGTCTAGGAGTTATGTGCATGTAATCAGGAGATCACATAGTTCCGTTTCAAACTGTTTTGGGATTTCAATTTACAGAAAGAGGATAGCTGAGGATTTACCTGAACTAGTGTTTCTGCAGGCGACGCCAACGTCGTGAGCGTGGGTACACCCAGTAGGTTCACCCCAGAAGTAGGGCAAGTTACATTGGGATATGGTCTCATGTGACGATTGACATCCTATCCTTGTAAGCAAGATGGGCCTGGAGGCTGACACACTTCCGAATGTATTAGAAATATGTTTCCCCTCGTTATAGCTGTTAAAATAGAATATGAACTTCATTATTTCATATTCTTATTCTAGTTTTGGTATACTCACCTCAAAGTCACAATAAATGAATAAATAAATAAATAAATAAATAAATAAATAAATGAATAAATAAATAAATAAATAAATAAGAAGAGCTATTAGAAGAGTATTTCTTCATGAGACCAACAAAACATTATGAATACACTCTCCGATTAGAATTTGCCAAATAGGCAAAGAGAGCTTTATTGCTTTGGTGATAAGCAATAAAAGAACTTACCCCATCATTTTGCAAATAACGGTTGCGTCCTTGTCATCAAAGTAAGTAGAACAGATCGTCCCCCACCCAATATGACCAGGGTAAGTGACTTCTGCCCGACCCTTCGCCGCTACGGAATTCCGAGATTTACCAGTTCCTACTAATCTAAACGTTGGATTCGCCACTGGAAATAATTATATGATATTTTGAAATAAACAGCCGGATTCAATTGTTGCTTCTGTATATAACATGCATGCATTGGCCATGATCTGGAATGTCAGAACTCTTTGTCGCTTAATAATATTCAGAGACAACGTTGTGGAAAGAAAGCTTGAGTAGGGCTTGTAAAAAAATGAGCAAGAGATGGTGTAGCAGATCCGGAGCAGATCAGACCCGTGTATGGCAGAAAGGTAGAGTGTGAAACACATACATGGGACATAGCAGAGGGAAGTTGGAAAAAGATAGAAGAAGCTAAGTTTGATATTTGTATCCTTGTTCGTGTATAGTTCTTCAAAAACTTAATCGATTTTTTTTTAATTTAAAAATGAAATAAAGTTTTTACATACCTGCACTCTCATTGTAGCATTTCAATGCTATGTCATGTCTGTGGTTACAGTCATGCGAGCCCCATGCCACTGTTCTGCATGCATCCAAGGACGTCTCTGTACCAGCGCAATTCAAATTGTCCAAATGGATATCCCCAGTCATTGTCCCGTAATTATAGTAAGGCTTTGTTTCACCCCGATCATACCTAAATATTTCAAAAGAACGGAGATTGGTTATTCACTAGCTATACACTTTAGGAGCAACAACAGTAGATATACGTTTCTACAGTTTACTATAACTTTCCTAGAAGGGAGGAAGAACCCGAATTTTAGGGGAGAAGTTTCTTTTTAACCCATCCAGATAACTGGTCACATAACTATAAAGGGATGCTCCACAGTTGCCATATATGGATGGATTTGCACGTCCATGGTCTACCTACCCTAGGAGTTTGCATGCCACTGATACTTCCTGATTGCCGAAAGAATCCTGGCACACTGTTCCCCAGGATCCACTGTGGAAGACCTGAAGTATTCCTTCGCCAACTAAGGTCTTGTGTCGGAATGAAGCAACGGTTTTTCCTGTGAACCTGACCGCTCCTTCCGAAACTGAAGAGAACAGACAGGAAGATCGTCATAAATTGTTTTTCGAGCATCTCTAGTAGTTGGCAATGGAAATATACTCATCGGTTCTTATTCCTTAATTCAGGAAGAAATGAGTTGTCTTGAAATAGCAGTTTGTCTTGTTTATAATAAAATGGTCAGATTGTATGAAATATATATTTTTAATGTGGGATGTAAAAGAAATAGAACGATAAATACTCGATACCAAGAGCATGGGTTAGACAATAAGCACCAGTGAACAGCATGTATTCCATAAAGACGCTCTGCAAAATGTACCCGCGATGAATATTGCAACAATTGATTTGATATTTGAAGGAAGCGCATCAATATATTATATATGTGTGTTGCATATTAGTTAATGATTTTTTTTATTCATTTAAGGCCAATACAATATTTAAATAGTTCACATCATGTCATATCGTGTCATTGAGTGATGATTTGAATGTATTCTTCATTTATTTTAGTTATAACCAACGACCATCACTAAACAAGGAAGAGAAACATACCATGGGCTGCTGAGATTTCACATTTGATGGCTACGTCATAGTAATGATTGCATGTATGTGTTCCCCAATCACTGTGAGGACAATCCCTTAAATCTTGCTCGGACCCAGTGCACCCAGTATTCATAAACCATACAGGCCCAGATCCGTATCCGAAGCGGGCTATCGCAAGGGTCTCTCCATCATCGTACCTATGGAGTAACAATTATAATTAATTACTCTTTAGATGGAATGAACCGCAATGCAAGCCCAATCATATAATCTGATCTGCAGAATCTAAATTCAGTGACAGAAATAAAACAAAGATGTAGATTAATACCCGTTCAGTTTCCCATTGAGCAATACCTCTGTTTAATACGATAAAAAACAAATTCAAATTAGAAGAAAAACAATAAATAAAGTGAATGGAACTTTGTGGTAGAAAGATGGGACATATTCAATTACTAGGTTACTATTACTATTACTTACTGGGTGAGTATAAGATAATTTCATCACACTCTAAATAGCAAATTATCTATAATATCACATACCCAAGCGTCTTGCAAGCCACAACTGCATCCACCTTTGCAAATAACTTGTTACATATTGTCCCTGATGTACCATCAATGCTCAACTCCAACCGGCCATGAGCATTAAATTCACCTTGGAAAGCGTTTTTTCCTGACAGTTTGTACTCAATGGGGCCGTCTGGAAAACAATATCTAGGCAATAGCTTCCCGGTCTAAAATTATGTACAGTTGTATGTAATGATGAATGCATTAGAATAAGGTATTGACTGTGCTATCAAATCTGTGTAGCATATGTGTTACTAGAATACAAACTGGATATCCTGAATCATTTATGTAGGAAACATCTTAAAGTCTTATAAACCCAAATTTGTGGTTAGGGCACCAGATAAGATGTACCATTATCCTTACTTTCAATTTAGTGCAGCACTTATACCCATTGTGCTCTGTTAGATTCTGTTTCGTCTGCATACCTTCATATCTTACATTACATGCAGCACCACTTTTCTTATTTAGAAATGATGATGTAGTAAGTAAATCATTATGATTGCCTCATGAATTAATGCTAGTTACTTATGCTTTCTCTTTTTACAGCCACAAGTAATGCGTGTTTCCTATCGTTAGCCACTAATTAAGACGTGGTGTCCACTAAGGAGACAGAGGACTTGGCCCAGTCGCCGATGAGCCTTAAGATGATTGTATTCTTCCAACGTTTTTGTTTTAAATATGTTTATTCAGCTGAGAGACATTATGTTGTTATACACTTTTTTCTCAGTATAGGCTGATGGGAAAAAGCATTACATAAAGTTCATTACATCAGTTTTAGTTTGACAAATACATAATATATTTCGAAAATAGAATAATGATTTTTAAATTATATGATTTATACAAAATATAAAATAAAATCGAGGCAAAACAAATAAGAACCACCACCAGGGTATCATCATCGTTTTGCTACTATCCATGGAGAATCGTCTTAAAGGTAAATGCCAGCATTAAGGAATCATGGAATTTTTTAAACTTTGGATTTAGAAAGAACATGGTTGGGGGAACCTAAAAAGCCAATAAAAACCATGTCAGTAAATTAGTTTCACTATAGGAGTTAATGAGAAAAAGTTTTTTTCCACATTTCTTCAGAATTGCAGATAATTGAATCATACAATTTCCTTTAGAATCTGCATATACTTAGCTGACATATTATTTTACCCTCCCAATTAAAAAAACAGGGGATCATTGAACTGAAAAAAAGTTATTCAGTTGAACGTGTATCAAAGCTGAATAATATTTTTCTAAGTATGTTTAACCCTGATTTTTGATTTGTGAAATGTATGTCAGCTATGTTTGGAGAAATTTACAAGAAACAAAACGCATTCTTCTGTCTAAAATCTTGTAAAAACTGAGGATATATATATGCTTTTCCCCCATTGACATCCATAATGAATGGTACTAAACACTATAGGGTGGTTCCGATTCTGAGCAACAAAATCATGGTGCTATAATGAGTGTGCGGTAACAAGTGACCAGAGCGCGGCCGCTGCCGTCGCCCGGTCTTAACCACAAACAGATGCATGGAGTGTGAGGCTCTCTATGAGAAATTAGACAGGCAACATATTGAATTTGAATAAATGCTCACAATATTCTAGTATTGATGTAAAACTTCAAATAGGATCATTATAAATATTGATATTAAGAATATAGTTCACATTGAATTGTATGGAAGACGAGAGTGCTCACAGATGGAAAGGGACTTTTTGTTTCATCTTTTAAATAGAAAATCATTTTCATTTCCAAAATCATTTTGAATTTCAAAATCATTTTCCATCTCATTTAAAAACTAAAATTCCTTTTGTTTTAACGCACCCATAGGTGCCGCCATTTTGCCAGTAAGATCTCATAGATCTCTTCTTGTTTAAAATCTCGGAACTCAGAACGGACATCAAAACGATAGTGACATGTGATGTTGAAACGAAAATTAAAACGATAGTGACCTGTGACTTTGAAACGAATGTTAAAATGAAAAACGAAAGTGATTTATATTTTGAATGAGATGCACAATGACTTTGGAACCGAAAATGATTTTCTTTTTTAAAAATAAAATAAAATTTTACTTTTCATCACATGAACACACTCGTCTTCCATAGATTTGATATATAGGAGTGTCCCTTGCTAATCTATTAAGAGAGAAGCACCCAGTAAGTAGAGAGAAACTTCAAGAGCCCGAGTCACTGAATCCCTACCCACTTGTTGTAGGAGGAAAACTCGTAATCCTCAACCAAGGGGCATTGGAGATGTTATCTCTGTCCTTGGATCTGACCTGAACTGTAACCTTCAGTTTTTCCTAAAATATAAAATAATATGATAATATCCTGTTTTGGGGCTTTTTGTAATCACCCAACCATGACGAAGTCAATCAAGACGAAGTTAGAAAAAAATATTGTTATTCCTATTTTTTCATGCATTAGTTCCTTGAATTCCCGCCTGCAGCAGTACTGATGATGCTGGCATTTACCTTTAAGGCATGTCAATGACCGGACAGACACAATGGCTTGCCGTGGCCATGCATGTACACTAGCAGGACCTGCCAAACCACGAGACTGCCAGGCTGACATCTCCTTAGTGGACACTATGTCTTACATTGAAGAATCATTGTTGATATGTTCAGACATGCTTCAGATATGTTCAAAGATGCTTCCAATCTAAAAATATAACTAGGGTATTTATAAAAAGGCAACTTACTGTATGTGTGATTGGAGCATCGTAGGGCAACATCTTTGTAGTGGTAACAATTGTGAACACCCCATCCCCGGTGGGTGCAATTGCTGAGGTATTGTTCAGAACCACTGCAACCCACGTCATCAAGGAATATCGGACTGCTAGAACCAGCACGATAACCATGGTTGTTGATTTTTATGCCCTTGGTGTAACTAAAAACGTAGGCGTTTTCAAAAAAAATTTCGTTAAATATCAGTTATAGTTATTCGTACATGTATGTACCTGAGTTACATTTACATAATTACCTAATTAATACTTGGATGCAGCCATACAGGCCTTGGTCAATGCACTACTGTGAATAGAACCACAACCAATAAAGAGTGGTTCCATGATACAGTTGTGCCTTGATCTAGGCCTGTATGGTGCATCTAAGTGACAAATTCCACAGTCATGTGATATGTTTCATTGTCAAAAGACAACCCTTAATGGATTTCTTTAATATCTGTCACATAGAAGTACCCTTAACCTAATCAAGCGTTTATTCATTATATTCAATAAAAAACTACATCAAGGTAACCACCTCTTTTAATTATTATTATGTCAACATCAATAATGTTATGTTACATTACGTAACATTGTGTAACCTCATTATATCTAATTATTGATTATCACCCATTTATATACCTCATTACTAAAATCGCTAATTATATCTGATATATTTTCTTTCAAGAATTTATTCAAACTGGGTTATCTAAGTCCCCCTGATCGGGATTTTTCACCTGTCCCCAGTGTGGGCATGTTTACATCAATAATATTATACTCAAATTGGTCATTTCACTACATAGCTACAACATGCCTTTAATATAATACTAGGCTATCAATCTACTCCTGTACTAATCACCACAAGGTTTCAAGTGTTAAGGAACAATCATTTTTTTCAATGATTTGTCGGCCCTTTTAAAGGCATTCACCATCTGCAAGCATAAAATCAAACCAGTTAATTCAATGTTCATAATATAACTTATGAATGACTATGAATGGATGCTCGAAATAGTAATAACTATTGTATTTAAAAAGGAATGAATTAAGACAAGAGGCTTTGATACTAAAGATCCAACTGACTTTCTTGTATTGTCCTTACATACATCACGGAGTAACTGCGCGTGGCCTATTATGGTGATATTACCTGATCCCTTTACCAGTTAATTTATTTAATGATAAGTAATTATAGTAATTAAAGACCCTAATTGATTTATACTATTGATAACAATGTGGTTAATCACTATTACATTCTGATTATGTAATACGATATAACACGTTCATATCAGGTTTTATAATCTAATATATAAAGCTCTAGAAGAGTTTTTTTGCCACGCATGTTCTGGGAATCTGTGATCTCCCAATCTGCTTTTATGGTCTTTACAGGTCCGTCGACCCTGTCTGGAGGACATTATGTGGTTTGTGAAGTTATCTGGAGTGAAAATGTGGTTTTGAGGCCTTTTTTAATCAGGATCTTTACACTCTATTTATAGCCTGGGAAAGCCCCTGTTACTAGAAGAGATTGAGGTCAAGCCTTAAAGTCCCACCGTCCTCGGCAATGTAGAGGGAGAGTTATCAGAGGGGGAGGAGGAGAGCAAGGAAAAAGAGAGAGGGAGGTGAGGGGAGAAAGATCAGAGGGACAGGGGGAGAGCGAAGAAGCAGAGGGAGAGGTTGGGAGAAATCAGATAGGGACAGGGAGAATAGGATAGAGAGAAGAGGGGGAGAGAAAGATGGGAAGGAGAGGAAGGAGAGGAATGGAGAGGGAAGGAGAGAATGAAAGAAGTGAAGGGTCATGGTGGAGGAAATCGGATAGGGTGAGGGACAATAGGATAGACTGTAATAGATATACACTGTAATAGATATGCGCAGTGGCAATTTCAAGTCCCCTATTGGTATTAGTTCAAAAAATGTTCGGCAATCTTTTATGCTTATATAACGTACACATACATACATGTACATGCATACCTGTGTACATACCATATATATACATAAAGATACACGTAAAGATATGCATAAATGATATACATACACCATATACATACAATATGTACATAGCATCCATACATACATGTATATATATACCGCATACCATATACAACTAACATATACATAATATACAGTATACATAACAGTATACATAACAGTATACATAACATACAGTATACATAACACATACATACATAACAAGTCTCTGTTTTCCTCCTCTCTCTCTCTCTCTCTGTCTCTCTACACATAGCGCCGCTCATTACTCATTATACTGAGGTATAACCAATTTGCCTAAATAATGTCTAAAATTATAGTCAATGGTAATGTTTGTAATTATGTGTGTACATGATAGGTCATAACATAACACTCTTTAGTTTGTGAAAATATTCCAACTAGAAGAAAAGTTACAGCCAAATAACCATGCATTAATGGTAATGCTAATGACAGCAGCTAAATAATGTCTAAAATTATGTCCGAATACTTATGCTCATTACTCAAAAACTATTTGAGCCTTTTCCAAAATTTAAAATGTATTAAATACCTCAACAAATCCATTTGACTGTCCTAAAATCATATAATTATTGAATCATTATCTGTACCTCATACATTTGGCAATCGTTGCTAGTAAGGTATTATATAAGGTGAATATTTTACAATATGAAAAAGATATATCAAATTATTAATTAACGTCTGTACAGGCAAGTTAATTAAGGCTATGAACTTGTATTGTATACCAAATGAACAGAGTTTTTTAAATTATTCCAATCCGTTGGGAAATGGCGACACAGTGGCCCAATATGTGAAGTCCGAATTTAGTCCGAATAAAAGAGAATTTTACCCAATTTCTCCCGAATTTAATTAATATCGGTTCGGCTCGCTTCGGATATTGGATCGTTCGGCAAATTATAAAGATCGGAACTTGCCGAATTTCGGCCGAATTTCGGCCGAACTTCGGCCGACATCCAACATCCGACATCCAAGTTAACTGACATCGGGCCAAAGGATTTCTGTATGAAATTGTATGGGGAAGTTAAGTTTGGGGTTCGGTATGGGTTCGGAGTTCGGTTTGGATATTTCGGTATGGTGTCGGGCATCCGATATCGGCATCCGATGTGGATATTTGACATCGGATAGTGGGTAATTGGTCTTCCATAGTAAACAATTGGGAAAGAATCTCATTCATTATAGCTGTTAAGCAGAGGCTAAGGAATAAAGTATTGGTCACTTCAGTGGCATTAATTTGTTCCATTAAGAACCATAATATCGTTGGATCTAAATAAATAATTTTTACATACAAATAAATAAGGAATAGAAACAATAAAAGAAGAAACATGATATTTGCTGTTACAAATGATCTTACAAGAGGCCTTTTATGGTAGAAATAAACATTCATTATTTCTCTAATAGCTTTCTAAGAAAATCTGATCTCACCAGTTAAAAGAATTGGACATTCTGGTCTTGGAACGATCAAATTAATGAATGCAAGTAAATGCAAGTGACTCAGTTTGTACAGATTAGACAGTGATTTCATTGATTTCAAACAGGCATACACACAAACATAAGAATAACTGTCTTAGAAAGAATCTTCCATAATATAAAATTGGTGAAATATAGACATAAATGATTGCTGTTTTGGTGCTGAGGGGTTTAACATCACCATTTGTCATGAAAATTAGATCAGCCACTTTTTCAAAGGATGAATGAGATCGTTGATATTTAGGCTCAGTTAATCCTAGTACAAGAAAAAATGATATAATAGATGCAATTTTTGGCATTACTTATTGCATTTTGAATAAATCATTGGTCAACTTTTATGAATATTGGTCAATATTGCGGGTAATCTTTTGGGCCGCAATATCGTTAAAAAGGCTGAATGTCTGTAATTAATGGGGGGGGGGCAGCCAAAAAATGAAATTCCCAGCGAAAGATTTATTTCATCTTATTCTATTTTATTTCGGCCAAAATGTTCGGGGGTGGGTGTCCTGGTTTCCATAGTTACAATATGATAAAGTTTATAAGGCCTATCATGAAACGGTCCAGTTGTACCTAGATGGTCATAATTTGGGTGAAAATAAAAACTCCCTTTTATCAAAATCCTTTTCATCCATATGTTGACTCACCCCAACGAACGACAAGCAACGCTTACGTCAGGGGCTTCGAAACGATCCTGACAGACAGTGCCGAAGCGACCATTGTGATACACTTCCAATCGGCCTCTTTCCCACACTGGTGACTTGAAATAAAGCGAATTCGATGCGGTTAATCTGAGTTCCCCTTCAGAATAACCTGAAAGATGACAAAAACAAGCTTTTCAGTGCGCACATCTACACTACATTTAGTAGGACAATTAAATTTGATCTTATACGCCAGAAGCCTATTCCAGAGAGAAGAATGCACGATTATATACTATGTTGGATGCAGCAATTTATAGCAGATTTTTGGGTAGGTAATCATTAATTCAATTGTTATAAATAATGAATTTGGGATATGCTAACTAGGAATGTGTAAATCTTTTGTCAGATTTGATATTTTGATTAAAAAACCACTGAAGCTACACACAGAGAAAAAAGATTAATGTGACACTTTTGACTTTTGACCCAAGGCAAAGACTTTGACCGAAATTTGTATAAAACCACCTGAGACTGAGACAAAAACGTGCAGCCCTCCCGTGTTTTCTAAAAGTAACTAGGCTACAACTAGAGTTTTAAATGATACTTTAACTTGTTTCTCAGAGTCTTATATCTGAAAAAAAGAACATTTTTTTAGAAATGCTGAAAACAGGAGACATCACATAAAGCTAGAGGCGGTGACGCATGTAAATGCGTGTATAGGCACCCTTTTTTTAAAACATAATTTTATTCAGGTCGATTAACAACACTGTGTTGTGCTCTCACCCCAGGGGTGTTTTCGTTGCGCCCTGTGATACATTGCCCAATCATATATAAGCTCATCCTGGTCATATCTGGCTAGTGAGATTCGGAGGTGGACAAGTCATCCATAGAGAAGGGATTATCATTCGGAATTTCATAAAGTGTTTTTGTCCTTGCTGGATGATGACGGACGTGACTTATGTATTCTTTTCTGATTGTATGGTACTTAATTGTCTGAACAATATTTGT
The DNA here is from genome assembly GCA_942159475.1 of Sthenelais limicola. Lineage (NCBI taxonomy): Eukaryota > Metazoa > Annelida > Polychaeta > Phyllodocida > Sigalionidae > Sthenelais > Sthenelais limicola. The sequence goes on from OW804096.1 coordinate 115,717,115, forward strand.
TGCCTTTCCTTGGACTATCATGAATATGAGTTAAAATACCACTGCAATGAATGCAACTAGAAATGCTTTTATTTTCTATGTTTGAATAGTATCTGTTTATCTATTGTTTTTCTAATATGTCTAAGTTAATGCTTCATTTGACTTAGATGTACAGCTGTAACTGAGAACAGTGTGTAACTACATAATGTCTGGCTGAATAAAGATATTTAAATACAATACATATGTGAAGGATGAAGTGATGTTATGGTAAGGATTCCGGAGAGAAACACTAAATTAGCGGCTCTGTGTTTGACACGTCTCCACCTCTCAACGGCACTCGCATACCACTATCACAATTTAAATTTTCACCGTTTAGTATTTTTTCTGTAACGTACCGTCAAAGTCATGATTAACAGATATTGGAACTAATTGTACATTTAGAGGCTTATAGCATATTCAGTACAGATTCAGTATAGCTGTGTGTGGCCACTGCCTGAGGATGTATGATAAACTCTATTGCCCGTTTAGCATTAGGGTCAGTTTTTTCAAGTGTGCTGTTTTGCCATTTTGGGATCTGGGAAAGGGGGAAAATTAAGAATACTTTAAATATATTTTTGGATCATAATATACTAGTCTTGACATTGTGGAAAATTTGTATTCCAACCGATTCGGACCAGTGGTTGTCTTATTATGTCAGTTTTTAATTTTCTCTTTCATACAGTCACACGTGAAAGCCCAATTTTGTTGGAAAATATTGAAACCATTTCATTTAACTGAAGGGAATGGCTTGTAAAACCTATAAACTATATGTTTGATGCTCATATGGGCACAAATAAGCATTTATTATTACTTTCAATCCAAAATTATGGGCGAATATATATATTTTTACTCTATATATTGTGCCTAGGGAAGGGATTTCATGTGTGAAACACAATAATACAACAGTTGAAGAACCTTTATGGAATAAAAAATACCTTCATCTGGCTTTAAATCATTACAAATGGAACCTAAACTCATTTGTTATTACTTTCAACCCAAAGAAAGCCCAATATTTATATATTTTGGGCTACCCTATGTCATCTTCATTGAAGGGATTTCATGCGTTATTATGTTGGAAAAACCCAATAGTAATTTAGTTGAACAGGCTTCATGAAGTAAAAATAGCATCAACTTGCTTTAAATTATTTCAAATGGAATAACAACTAGTTCATAATGACTTTCAATCCAAAGAAACAGCCGAAAATATATATTAGGCCACACTATGTTGAAATATTTGATGGGATTTCATGCGTTATTGTGTATACCAACATAATAATAATTTAGTTGAATAGCCTATATAGAATAAAAAAAGCATCACCTTGCTTTAAATAATATGAAACAGCATCTAAACTAATCTATAATTACTTTCTACCCAAAGAGAGAGCCCAAGATATATATTTTGGGCCACCCTCTGTTATGATATTGAAGGGATTTCATGCGTTATTATGTTGGAAAATAACAAAACTAATTTAGTTGAAGTGTCTTTCTGAAATAAGATTGGCATCAACTTGCTTTATATCATATAAAATGGAATAACAACTAGTTCATAATGACTTTTAATCCAAAGAAACAGCTAAAAATATATTTTGGGCCACCCTATGCCAAGACCATTGATGGGACTTCATGCGTTATTCTTTAAACCCACACAATATCAATTTAGTTGAACAACCTTTATGTTATAAAAAGTATCATTCCATTGCTTTAAATAATTACTAATGCCATCATGATTAATGCATAATTCCATTCAACCCAAAGAGAGAGCCCAAGATATATATTTTGGGCCACACTCTGTCACCATTATTGAAGGGATTTCATGCGTTACTATGTTGGAAAACACAATACTAATGTTGTTGAACAGGCTCCATGAAGTAACAATAGCATCAACTTGCTTTAAATCATATCAAATTGATTAACAACTAATTCATAATGACTGTTAATCCAAAGAAACAGCTAAATATATATTTTGGGCCTCCTTGTATCAAGACAATTGATGGGATTTCATGCGTGATTGTATAAATCAACACAATATTAATTTAGTCAAACAGCCAATATGAAATTAAATTCATCATTACTTTGCTATAAATAATTCGAAATGAGATCAAAATTAATGCATAATTACATTCATCCTAAAGAGAGAGCCTAAGATATCTATTTTGGGCCACCCTATGCCATGATTATGGATGGGATTTCATGCGTTAGCATGTAAACCAAAAGAACAATAATTCAGTTGAACAGGTTTTATAGAATAAAAATGAGCTTCACATTGCTTTAAATAATTACAAATGCAATTGCAACTAATATGTTATTAATTTCAACTCAAAGAGAGACCCATTGACATATCATTTGAGCCACCCTATGTCATGATAGTTGAAGGGCCTTCATGCGTTATGCTTAAACACACACAATAAAACATCAGTTGAACAAGTTATATGCTTTGAATCATGTCAAATAAAATCTCAACTAATTTATAATCATTTTCCAGCCAGAAATACAGCCAAGTAAATATATTGGGCCACCTTTTCTACTATATATGCAGATGTGTTATTGCCAGTTTATATAGGGCTTTCATGCGTTATTAAGGGACAGTTTAAATGTTATTGGCCTGTTATTTGTCCTTAATCAGGATTATCACCAAATTGTGTAGTGATGCCATAAGGGAGATTGAAATGGGACTAGAACATGGTTATATGAATTATTTTCATTTATTTGTTTATCCTGTATGCATTATTTTTCAGCCATAACGCATGAAATCCCTTCTAGTTGGAAAATAAGGGTTGTATCCAATAACCTGTTCCTCACCCAAAAGTTTTGAAAATATCAGGTGGAAATTTTTATACATTAAAGAATACATGTATACCTTCTCCAATATACTGTTTTGTATACATACTTGAAAAATATATATTTCTAACTATTCATGTAAAAAAAGGGATTTCCTGTGTTACTCTGATGGTTGGAAATTATTGAAGGTCACTCTGGAGGTTGTTACCATGTTCATATGCACAAAAAGTAAATTATAACTAATTTAGTCCTAGATATATTGGAGAAAAGAAAAGAAACATGCAGAAAAATGTTCTAGGCATTGTGGAGATCATTTATATTTTACTTCATTGGTTTTTTCTATTGAAAAATGATGCAAAAAAACAGTTTTCAGAATGTTAAGACACTAATAATTGGAACAGCCTAGGAAAGGTATACATGGAATGAAAGCCCTTGTTCGTAGGAATAAAATGAGACTAATATCTTTAAGATCGATCGCATATTGATCATGATATGGCAGCAAATATGATATTTAGGCAAAACAGCACACTTGAAAAAACTGACCCATTTATTACACAACATTTTTACCAGTCCCAATGATGACAGTGACTATTAGGAAGAATCAATGCAAAAAAAGTCACTCAGAATGTGTGGAGAAAAAAAGAACATCAGAAACTGAAACCCGTTAATTAACTGAATATCCATGCGTTTTGGTTCCATATCTTAGAAAGAAATCTATGGAAAGCCATTTATACATGTTATAAATTAACCCCAAATCGGGAGAATTAGTAGGCTAACCCAGAAAATGACTGACGATTTCACCATTGAAAATGCATGCGAACTGGGGAATTCTGTTCCTGGTTAGCCGAGAATTAGGCACGAAATCGGAAAATTCCTAAAATTCCCAAATTGTGCTTTTTAATATTTAGCTAATCTTCCCTTTCTGCCATTCCTACTTAGACTTCATCAATTCCTGATTGGGGCATAGCTTTTGTTAATTCACTCCGAGCTCAGATCTAATTCTCTAGACACCCTGCTATTTCGGAAAAGCACTATTTCTCTTTTGCCAGTTCTCAGCTAACCCGGAAAAAATGTCCCCAGTTCGCATGCATTATCAATGGTTAATTTGTCATTCATTTTCCTGGTTAGCCTACCTACTAGTTCTCCCGATTTAGGGTTAATTCATTCCGGGTTGGCCGCTGAGCTGGACCAGTTCTCCCGAAATAGGATGCCAGTTCAAAAAGAAAAAGGCTAATCAGGAATATGGTTAGGTAAATTAGGAAAAAGTATTACTAAAATTCTGTACATTTGGGTTATATGTATAAACGGCTTTCCATAGAAATCCAAACTGCAAAATTATTTCAGTCTTACCTTGAACTGGATGTAAAAGCTGTAAATAAAAGGTACAGTCATGAGGACTTGGTAGGTTTGAAGGTATTACATAGTTGGTAATATATTTCAGTTTGCCATTAAATTGGATCATTAGTTTTTGTACATGAGCTTATAAAAAATTAGCGTGAAAACATCGGCGTGAAAACGTCGCACATTGTCGCACCAATTTGCCAATAAATTGGATCATTAGATTTGGTACATGAGCTTGTCAACGATCAGTGTGATAACATTTGTGATGTGTTTCAGGGAAATGAGTCATAAGTCGCAAAAAAATAGATTTTGAGATTCCATTATATTTGAAAAGATGAGATCAAGCCGATTCCAATGATAGTAAACAGTCTAATAATCCAAAAAATATTTATAGATTTTGAGTTTGATATCTTTATTTTGGAAAAAAAAGTTTGCAATATTTCTGGGGGGTAGTGAACAGTAAAGTAACTTAATATAGCCCATATGAGGACCTTTAAAACGAAAGAACATATTACATAGATTGTCCTGATATTTGATACATCGATTGATATATATATAAGTGATATTAGCTCTCCAAAAATCAGAACATTCCAATAAAGTGATCTTGTAAAATAAACACTTTGAACAATATTTTTTTTGCGACTTATGACTCATTTTCCTGAAACACATCACATTTAGTAGTTGAAATGAATATTAAAGCTAAAATGATATATGTACAGGTTAACTAACAAGTTGGTTGGAGGAGCGTGAATATTGCACGAGTTGCATAGCAACGAGTGCACTATTCTAAGCAACATAAACCAACGAGTTAGTTAACAGATTTATTATATTATATGCTTTCAATCATGAAAATAGAAAAAAATTGAGTCATAAATTGGAATTTCAACGGTAATCTTAGTAAAAATCAGATTGGTTGCCATGACAACCCCACATAACTCACTAGTGAAATACGCTCAATGCATAACTCACTCTAGATTTCAGAGAAATGTGTCTATAATAAAAGCATGAACACATATATGACATGAACAGATGTGAACAGACGTCGGCGGGGTCACGTTGGCCCAATATTTCCTTGGATATAAGGTCAATGGTGTGGGATGATATAGTTATGCTTACTGGATAGCATCAACAACAGAGTGATGCACCATTTATACATTGATTTGAATCAAATAAACAGAAAATCATGTTGTGATCACGTCGCCAGAGGGCGATGTGATCACGCCAATTATGAGAAATTACATCATTGCCTAGGGTGTGAGAAACTTCCAATGGTGGTATACACATGTGTCTCAGAGTCTATGCTTATGAAATTGGACTATTTATAGATGAGGATCATTTAATTATGTTGAAAAGCACATACATTAATGTCTGGCAACGTTTTCACTCTGTGATTTAGCCATTTCTCACTTAACAATGTTATGAGCATAAATTCAGCCAATATATTTAAACTTAATATATCATTTTGTTCAGTTTTCGCCCCCCCCCCCATTCTATGGCATGAATTTTATTTATGTACATATCAATTCAATTAGATTTTTTCCCGATATAACTATGATTATTTGGGTATTTTCCTTGATTTGATAGTTTGTGATTAAAAATATATACTTCATACATACACAAAAGAATATATTTTATTGACACCCCTGTCAAAACGGATGTATTTAGTCAATTTATTTGTCTTTAAGATCAGAATCGACCAAGTTATTGACCAATAAATGGGAAAAATGTGTGTGTGTGAGAGGGGGTGGGGGATGGGGTTGCACCACTTTCGTGAGAATTGGTCATATATACAGGGTAACTAATTATATATATATTATATCCACAATGCTCTGAGAACAGTGTATCTAGAGTGTGTTATGCACAGTGCATATGTCACAAGTGAGTTATGTGTGGTAAAAGGCAACCGATGCAATTATTTTAGTGCTATTCGAAAGGACAATATTTGTGGTTTGTGAAGTCATCTGGGGTGAAAATGGGATTTTGAAGCCCTTTTAAACTTTTTAGTTGGGTATTGTACAACTATTTTTAGCCTGGGAAAGCTGGGGAAGCCTATCGGGAAAGCCTTTCTGGGACTGCATCACTTGGCACGTTTCATGACGTCATTTCCAGGGGGACCCAGCCCCAGGTTATCCAGCCTCCCCCTCAAAGAGTGAGGGAGGGGAGAGAGAAGAAGGGAGAGAGGAGGGAAATTGGGGATGGAGATCGGGGATGGAAATAGAGTGAGAGAGAGCAGAGGGGATAGTATGTGGGGTTTGTGAAGGAATCTGGGGTGAAAATGTGGATTTGAAGCCCCTTTTAGATCTCCACACACTATTTTTAGCCTGGCAAAACTGGGGAAACCTGTTTGGAAAGCCTTTCTGGTAACCTTTCTGGTACTACGTCACCCTGTATGCCACTTCCCATGAACTACAGCAGAGGAAGAGGGCGGGGGAGAGACAAAAAACGGTGGGGATAGGATAGAAGGAGGTGGGGATGGAGAGGGGGTGAGAGAGAGCAGAGGGGGAGAGAAGGAGAGAGAAGGTGGGAGAATCGTAGAAGGTGAGGGGAGGAAGAGGAAGGGGAGAGGGGTTAGTTGGGGTGGGAAAACAAGAGCGGAGAAGGAAGAGGGGGAGAGGGACAGAGAGGAGGGGGAGAGATTTCTATCCAACAGTTCCTACCGATTCTTGGCCATAACTTCCATAGAGAACCTACCTGTTCTTAAGCGTCCAATGGACGGATACTTTGCTAGTATATAATAAATCAGTTACTCGTTAGTTTCAGTCGCTTAGAATATTGCACTTGTTGCGGCGCAACTCGTGCAATATTCACGCTCCTTCATCCAACACGTTAGTTAACCTGTACATATGTGGAATGTATATTATACTTGACGAATAATCCGGGCTACTTAGATGAAGTTCCCTTAGACATCTAAAAATTACAAATTGACACATTGTTTTCCATGTATCAATATGCTTTAACCGATCTTACGGTGTATTATACAATCTCCATGCACCTGCATTGCTTCGATGGGATAATTCCATTGCCGCCTACTGTTTTGACCCAGGATAGTTTGAAAAGGTTACACGTGACAAGGCAACGTTCGTTCGAAAATAATACAGGTATTTGTTAAAAGTGAAACAAATTAGAGCAGAATTGGTAAGAGTAGAAAGAAAACTTTCTGGAGCATTAAATTATATTATTACATAATATGCTTGTGTGCGCTTTGCATAGCCAACATTAATTTTGAACATGAGATAATACATGTATGTTTTTAATGTCCATATAAATGAAACTCGTCTAATTTTGAACACTGATACACGCAACAAAATATTGATTGTCAACAAGTTATGCAGTGAAAAGAATACGACTGGATACCTCACTATTTTGATTCATGATCTGAATGTTGTTCCATCAATATAAACGCTATATTTGAGGGTAAAGTGTTTTCGGAAGTAGGCGAGCGTGCCTGGGGTCTGGGGTGAGATGAAATAATTTAAATACATACTAGCTGGTGTTAAAAGTTATACATCCCCATTTCAATCAAGTAACATTAAGAACATTTCTGGAAATAAACTAATGGCCGTAATTAAAAACTAAAGATTAAAACTTTCGGAACAAATCTCACATACAATCAAATCATCAAATACACATGTGATAAAAGTGTATTCAATTAATCTAAAATTCTCCTACCATATATTTGGGACTTTAGGCAAGAAACTTTTTGGCATAACTTACATAAATCACGCAGGTGTATAGAATAAATCGGAAGTTTGGAACGGTGCCCATATCCTTGTCATATACCCAATGTTCCTATCTTTCCTAAATTCGTAATTCGTAAGGTCGTAATATTCTGAAAAGTTCTAAAAAGTCCACATTCAAGATCTTTCTTTCACTTCACGCAGTTGTTGTTGCCCTCCCATGCTCACACCCATCGTCCATTGCAATCAATACTCCCAAACTGAACATAACATTTGACAAAGGATGTTACATATAGCCATCCACGGTAGGAGAGTCCATTTAGAAAAAGGGGACCTGGTTAGTATTTTGTGAGGTTAACATCGGCAATAATGAATAGGGGGTCTTTAGTGTGGCACCATGTCTTCATGGCCACTACTGGTCGACACGCGTATTATTCCATATCACAGAAAAAAATCCGGATTGTGTAAATAACCCTCTGAGATACAAATGTATACCCCTCAGCAGTATCAGCAGTGGTCGGGACTGCCAAACTATGGCCATAATCCAAGATGGACTTGGGATTAAATAAAAAATTCAGTTATCAAATCCATTCGAGTAGTTAACTGCATTGGTAAGCTCTCGACCTTTTTCCTCAACGTTGAGGTATCAAACCTGTTTATCAAACCTGTTTCATATATTTAAATGTATAAAATAACGAAATTATGATTAATCCAGTACAAATGATTCCTGGTTATAAAGGTGTCAACATTAATATCAAAATTGTAAGCTGGATCATGTTACAGATACAAGCCTGTATCCATCGCCAGAAGTTATTTGATAGAGGAATAATAGATATTATGAGAACCATGCTAGAATTAAGAACAAGGTGTACGGCTGTGTTATGCTAACAATAAACACGAGGACTTATTATGGAGGAGGTTCAAAGAAGATATAGGAATATATGGACTTGTTAAACTAAACATAAAGCTGGTTGCAATGATGGCGAAGTTAAAGACTATGTATTCTTCTCTTTTAATATTATGTCATGTTTATTGATGGGCGGACCAGGAAGATCTGTTCGCAGAGGTTCCTCCCTCCTCTCTCCCTTCCCTCTCTTCATTCTCTCCCTCCATCTCGCACCGTCTCCCGGTCTCCCGCTGTAGCCACCCAATTCAACCAAATAGCATTATGGCAATTGATTGGCATCAATAATTAACAACAATATCCTTTATATCGATGGTCACACACACCAAAATGTGATCGTGAACAAAGAGTACGTATTATAAAACGATAATGTCCTTGGCCTGGTGATCACCCATGATGTTGAGCCAGTTTATCCAGATTATATTAGGTCACCTGAGACATATATAGCGTCGAATTTAATCTTAATATCTTCCAGTGTGGGGTCCGACAAGAAGTGGTAGTATGGTGTATTAAGAGATTTAGGCAGTTCAACACCGTGGCTCAAACCCACAAACGAGTTTACAGTTAGGTCCAGACGGCCACATTCATCCATTCCACATCCAGCGATAGGCTAATAGCCACAAGACTAAGACTAAGAAGGCTAAAAGTGTTAATGGCCCCTAAAACGTAGGGGTCCAAAACGGCCTTCTGAACCTAACTGTTCAGCCAAGTCTTGACGGAGTGATTATAAGATCACTGTGTTGATTATAAGGGTAAGGGGATTATAGTTTTTGATGTCTTTCATAAGGCAGCAGACTCCAGTCGATCAAAGCGCTCAGCGCTTCTCGCCGAGATTCGCTCGATTCGCTCGATTCCGGGAACTTTTGTAAGACCTATTATATGTCCCATATGGGTCAGATTTTCAGAAAATGTACAATTCACCTTCACCAATTCTCTCAAATAACACAAATTTAAGAGAAAAATCAGGTTCAAAATATTGTTCAACGCAATACCAACGCAATACCAAAGCAATACCAAGTATACCCATATATACCTAGTGTTGATGATTTTCCAGTCCATTTTAGCAGAATTTACAAAATATGTTGATCTGCCAATTGTACATTCTCTGAAAATCTAACCCATATATATATATATAAAACCTGTTACAATAGGGTGCTGCCCCCAGAGCATGGTGGGGGGATGGGCAGTAAGGAAAGGGTCTGGAGACACATAGTAACATATATAGGCCTACACCGTTCCAATTGAAGTGGTATGATGTATCACTATCTCTCATTACTGTACACCTGGACACGTGGGGTGGCTTGAAGAATGACATTTTATTAATGAAAATTAAGAAATAATTTGAAATAATTGATTAATGAAGAAGTAATTATAATACAATTTTAGAATGTAGAATAAATGATAATTAATTAAATAAAAAGGGCTAAGGACAGCGTACAAAAATGTGGGGGAGAAAAGTGTACAGAAAGCAGAATCACATGCCTTGGGTTAATTGGCTATGCCATTTTGGGAACATTTTTCAGGCTCACAATGTATCGAACTTCTGTATTTAATACACGGTTCAAGCCAGCTCCGCCCACTTGCACGCCAGCTCCGCCCACCCCAAAAACCAAGTCGGCCCACACCCAAGGCCAGCTCCGCCCAGGGCCAGACTCCTCAACTCATTTCACTGACTTAATTAGGACCACCAATTTTAGGGTTAGGGTTAGGGTTAGTTTTGGTATGGATTAGGGTTAACTAGTGTGATTTTAGGCTATAGCGAGTAACAATGAAAAAAAAAATCAAACGAAATAGTAAGCCTAGGCCTAACGTTACCGGTAGGAATACCATACACGATTAAACGTAGCAAAGAGATCAACCCATAATAGTCACACAATTCAATTGTATTTAAACCCCACTGTTGATTGAACGATGTTTTCGCTATGACGTGCTACCACAAAGTGAGTCAAGCGCTCGTACGACGTGACGTCAACAATTATATGACGCAACAGAACACCTCAGATTAAGGATTTTGATTGGATTATCCTCATCTGGTTGCTAATCTTAGTCCATTTACTTTTTTTTAAAAAAACCCACTGTGGCATAGGCTAATATACTAGTTGCCAAAAATTGCACATTGGCCTAACCTATGGATGGCAGCATAATAATCTGACCTCCGACTCTGATATCTGAGCTACCGTCGGAGCTACAGGACTCTGCCTACATGCCTTGCATTTTACTTGTTTGGATACTTTTTAAAGGAAAACATCTGTTTTATTCTATTTTAATTAAGGCCTACTGGGATTGTTGGGCCCAGTAAATTCCTCTTTACAATTGTTGGAAACCTAGGAACCCCTTTCTACCCCTTATTGCCATTGATTGAAAGCTGACAGTACGTAGTAAGCTCGTGTTCCACATACAAGGCAAACGACCGACAAAAGACGACCGACAATCGGTCACCAGCGGTCACCGACAATCGTGTATGTGGATACCGGGTCACCGACAATCGGTGACCCCCTCACGATTGTCGGTGGCTTGTCGGTGACCTGTCGTGGACCCCTCCCGACAAGTTCTAAAATTTTAGAACTTGTCGGGAGGGGTGACCGATTGTCGTGACCCTAAATTTTTGTCGGGACCCTATTTTTTGTGGGTGGGGCTCGTTTTGGGGCAAAACTGAAGGTACCTAAGATCTTGATTAGCCTCCTGTTTATTTCTGTTCACTTCGGTGGAGTTTAGATTATATTTTTATATTTATTTCCATCGTTTAAATTGATTTATATAGAATTATTGCCATTTTTACTGAATATTTCAATTTGTGCATTGTTTCAATTCAATTCAATTCAAGTATTCTTTATTTAGCTGATCTCGTTGCACATAAAAGGTAATTCGACGTCTGGGTAATACAAAAATAAATTCCTGATTAGCCAGTTATTCCGGCGAACGTCTAGAAACTTGATTGTCTTTACTTGTTACAACAATAATAACATGAATACAAAATAAATAATGGTATAACAGCAGGTGATTAAAATGATATGAGATGAATTATGAGATAATTAACAGAGTATCAATATAGGATGATAAATACCGCATCAACTTAGTTATCAGGTGGGATAACTTGAATTTACACATGACAAAGTCAACGAATTATTATTGTAAGTAGTATAAAAAGAGAAAGGATTGTATCAGGGTTATCAACTCAATAAGCGGCGATGAACGGCAGAAAATACATCTCAGGCACTAGAACAAGTTGCACTGAGTTTGTATAGTCAGGTTTGCAGGTCCCTGATTTTGGTGAATAGTGTGGACTTAATTTGTACATTTATTTTTACCATTTGTATTATTCACTATAACTATTTACTGTTAATTTGTTATGATTATTTTGACTAGGATTTTTTCCGAGTATTTACTTGTTAATATATATTTCTATCGCCGTGCAATATTAAATAATATGGAGATCGTCATTCAGACACTATAGGCTTATTTCTACCAAGAAATATTTTAACAATATCCATATTATAAAATCTTTCTAAAAAAATTAGGAATCTAGAGCCCAACTCAGACCTACCAGACCCCCCCCCCCCCCCCCCCCACACACACACACATATTACCTTTTCAGAAACTCATCGTTTTTAGCGTTTTCAGACACAAGAGTGGTCGTCACAGCCAACTAGTGGCTCTATATATATAGGTATATCACTGCATTTGGGCTATACAGGCTCCTAAAAAATTCATACATATTTCCACTTTTTAAGTCGAAATAATCACTAAAAATACCAATAATTAATCATAAATCAATAGAAATGATAAAAACAAATGTAGTCTACAAATTAACTCAAAACTATTCACCAAAATGGTTATCAGCATATTCAGGACCAGGAAAACACCCACATATCGAAATAGGCAGTAAAATTTGGCCAAAATGGCCCTAAATTAATCAGAAATCAAGTGAAATGATAAAAATAAACTTAAAATAAATGTACTAATGTACTGCAAAATTTTCACATGTGTCAACCAAAGGTACCTGAGATAACAACTAACTTAGATAGAGGCCTAAAACTTTCAGTGAAATAGCCCACTTTACGAATAGGTTGATGACAAACTTTGCAGTGGTGACTATGCCCCGGGGACGGGACTAGCTGCGGGAGCCTTCCCCGTCAGCTAATACCTTCACTATAGGTGTCAAACTTTGCCTCCTTATTCTCCGAATATAATTTGCTCTTTGGCTTGATAGCTGTTCCAGGATTATCAAATCACATGTTGAGACCAGTTTTGCCTAAACTCAATTAGATTTTATCCGCTAGATTTTAGTATATGGCAACTTTTGTAACAGTGTTTCAACAAAAACAAGTAAGCATAGGTGTACGGGCTGCAGGGGGTCAGCGGGCGTGTGGTCAGGGGCACACACACACCCCTGCACGTTCACCGGGAGCCCGGGTGGAGGCTGCCCGCATAGCCAGGTAGGTCAGCTGGACTGGGCATGCGCACAGTAGTGAAAGTTAATCCCGCAGTCACTGGTACGCACTGGTGACGGAATTAGTAAAGTCCGCTATTCAGGAAAAATAAAAAATCTCACACCCATAGACTTACTATAGAAATTCTCTTATGTGGCCATAAAAACGCTAAATATTAAAATATTTTCAAAATATTTTCGTCCATATGATGGGAAAAGTCCCCCAGACTACAATTTTAAAATATCAAATCCTTACATAACTTAGCCAGCTTGGCAGAACAATTTAATCTCTTGTGCTGACCAATTGTCGGTGACCAAAATAGTCACTTTTTGTCGTGCATGTTAATACCTGGGACCGACAATCGGTACCCTGTCATTGTTGGTCACCTCTGTCGGTCCCCCTGTGCCCCTTTTGTCGGTCGTCTTTTGTCGGTCGTTTGCCTTGTATGTGGAAGCCCCATTTAAGGGTGGCCCGGTGACGTTATTTTGAGCCTGAATTCTGGTGACCTACAATGTCTAATTAAGTTATAGGCTGGTTTTAAACACTCCTTTTTAAAGATATCTCCAGGCTAGTTAATAAAATACCCCTTTTTCTGTTTTTCCCCGGGCCCACCAGAAAAATCCACCCTTTGTTTAGGATTCTCTGGCCGGAGATTGCTAGCCAAAATGTACCCCTTTTCCCTGAGAATTTGGGAACACGGGGCCTATCTACCTTCGAGCAGGTGTGTGTGGGGGGGGGGGGGGCTATGTCCCGAAGCCTTAGCTCCAATAGAATTAGGGGAGTCGTGATGCACTGTTTTTTTCCCAACGTCCTGGGAATAGAATACATGGATTGATACCTAAAGCACGATATCCACATACACGTCGACCGTCCGCTGAGCGGTCACCGTCGGACGGTTACCCTAGCGACCGTCCGACGTGCAAGTGGATACCGCAGCCACCGTCGAGCGGTTGGGTGGTCCCGTCCGACGGTGACTCGGCGGTCCATCGACGTGACCCCCTCCCGTCCATATCTAAAAATTTAGATTTGGACGGGAGGGTCACCGTCCGACGGGACCCCACCCAAAAAATTGTTTTGGGCTTTTGTTTTTTTTTGGCCATAAAAAGTGTTCATAATGGTCTGAGTACATTGTCTTTACGTGTTGAAGTACTTTGGAGTACTTTAGTACAATGATTATTCGATTGATGTAGATTAATTGGGATTAATTCATATGATTATTTACTTTATTTTTTGTACTTTCATCTACCATTTCAAATCTGTGGTATATAAGTGTGCCGAATGTGCACTGTACCAAATTTTAAGACTGGTTTTAAAAAGATTTTTAGATAAATTAATTACTCTGGCGATATATGTTGCTAAATTATAGGCCCTAGGCCTACTTGTTTTTAGGATCCTTTTGTCTAAATGTTTAATCTATAGATTATTATGACTTGAATATAGGCCTAATGATAATCTAAAGAATAACCTCACATTTGCTGAATATTATTATGCTGAACGGATTCAGTGGATGGGATATTAAGGAAACAAATGAATAATTTTAATGCCTGAAAAGCTGTTTGACATCGATTTTTTTCAAGTATTTTCTAAATATTTTCTGAACTCTTGTTAATATAATGTTTCTATCATCGCACCGATTTAGTGACACTGGTGGGGGGGGGGGGGGGTCATAAAACCTTCTCAGAAAGAGCCTGTTTTTGAGTTGGCCATATCCACCAATTTGACGACTTTTAATATAAGCTTGACCATATCATATGTGTTGGCTTTGAGCAGTTAAATATCGGAATATATGATTATTTTGGTGATAATTATTTGAGAAATATGTGAGGAACCAAGTTTCAGGGTTTTTTTCCATGGGAACCTCTGATAGGCCTGTCTTTAATTGTTGAGATATATAGGGGTTACTTGTCGAATCACAGGGACAGTATGCACACCTTATTGCACGAATGTTTTTTATAGATATTGGAAATAGTCGTTTTTTATTCTTAAAATTAGAGAAGTTGAGACGAGATCACTATGACGGTAAAAAAAATATGATGAATTCTATTTTTGACGTTTTTTAACTGCATTTCGTGCAAATATATATATTATATATACATATATAAATGCTTTTATTTTATTTTATTTTATTTTATTTTATTTTATTTTATTTCCTCAATAAGCAGTTACAATAGACAGGAAAAAAGATAGTCTACTTTCTGTGCCCTCACAGCTGAGAGCTCTTCCAAGAAACCCAGAATTACTTTTACTTTTATTGTTATAACTACTGACTACTAGATCCCCCTAACACTAGCATTGAATTACATGGTACAACGTTTTCTATTTGAGTATAATAATATAACATTGTAGCAGCACCATATATTCTTCTTTGGTTTACTGGCTACGGTAGGCCTATAGCCTCTACTCTTAGATAGTTTTCATTTTACTTTTTATGAAAATCGGCCAATAGGGTACATCAGGCTGGACCTTCATATATATGTGATGTGTTCCGGGAAATGAGTCACAAGTCGCAAAAAATGGATCTTGAGATATCATACATGGCTCGAAAAAAACCTGTTTACTTGCCCGGGGTAAGTAAAAAATGGCTCTGGGCAAAGTAAAATTTAATATACATTAATACATCAAATAAGTACTTATATATCTTAAGTTTGATATTTTTATTTTTGAGAAAGGAATTTAACCAATATCTCAAGCTCTGGGTGGATAATTACTTTAATAAAGTAGCTAAATATACTCTATAGGATGAGCTCAGAAGTGCATAGACATATTTAATACATGATAATACATGATCTGGACGGTCAGCATCTGGCATATTTGGACGTGTAAGTAGATACCGGGAACCGTCCATAGCCACCGTCCGCTGTGGCTACCATCGGACGGTGGCCAAGGGCGGATGGTCGACGGTCGACGGTCGTACCAATTGGACGTGTAAGTGGATACGCTATTTAAGCATAGTATAGGCCTAGGCCTATTTAGCCGGTCACCTAAAGTCATTGGCACAGTGCTGCCACCTTCAGGTTAACGCAGACCTGCATTTGTATGTATAGTCTGAATCCCATCGAATAATGTCGGCTCAAAACCAGGAAGGAAACCTTTGGGATTTCCATGATGACTTATGTTGGGATGCAGAGGAGAGCCAGGATGAATCTGATGGCTCCTCATGTACAGTCATCGATAAGAATGACATTCCAGACAAGATAGTTGTTTTCAGCGCAAAATACGTGAAAGAAAAACCTTCCAACTACTATGTGGTAAGGATAGCTAGCTAGCCATATTTGTTTACATCGTATTATCGCTCATTGTGACTAGTGTGTTAATATCCTGTTATCAATTTTGACACAACTCACTATTACAATTACCAGTATGACATGTTTTTATAAAACTAAAATTAGAAGGACCTATTCACTACGTCCCCCTCCCCGGGACGCCACGCCCCTCAACGTACGCTATATACCCCGGCCTCTAGGCTCTACCATGATCAATATAAGTTAACCATGCCCTATACCCGCCACCCCATATCATATGGCACCCATATCATATGGCACCGAGATATGGCATTATATAGCTCGTTATGGGCATGGCGTATGTTAGGTCTATTGGCATTGCTATTTAAGTATATGTCCGGCATGAAAAATATTCCATGCTACGGTTCTTATTGTTCTCTGTATTGTAATTTAAGTCTTAGCAACATGTAGGCCTATCTGTTTGTATATTGGGCGAAAATGATTAGGGCATATAAAGCATGCGGGGGACGGGGGCATTATTTTTTTAGGCCTTTAATGATAATGTTATAAATAAGACGTCGTGTGATATGTATGTCATATAACGTAATAACTGTTACTTACTATATTGGGTCCTTTAAACAGGTTCCTAATGACTGGGGCGAATCTGTAACACCAGGTTACTCTAAAGCCCATGGAATGCTGACCCTTGAAGGTAAAAAGCTTGCAAAGGATACTCTCTTCAAAATCGTAATGAAAGTTAACAAAAAGCTCCCCAGTGAGCTTCATGTGCTAAGGTAAGTTTATGCCTATTTATCCTTTATAAATCTATATATGGTATAGAGACTTTAATATACTAATATACGCCTAGGTCTGAGATGTTGGACTTGATTATATTATAATTCAACCCAAAGCATATTGCACTTAAAGGGTCAGTAAACCCCAAAATATTATGAGCAAATCCATTTCCTTGCTATTATTGAAATGTAACCACTCCGGTTTTACTTAATTCAACTTATTATTTAGTGAGTTTTACCCATTTAAAGGAGGGAAAAAGTAGTGCCACTGTTTAACACTCCATTCAAGGCGCCACTGTTTGCCTACATCACAAAGGTGCGCCAATCTTGAAATGTACATGCAATGAACATAATAAACAACTCTCATAATTGCTGCTAGAAAGAAGGAGGGTGGGGTGGGCGGAAGGAGTATTACCAGACAATAACAGTAACTCTATTACCAGACAGAGTATAAACAAACAATCTGTATTACCCATTGATTGTTCCTCACAAGGTCAGAGTGAAATGTATATGTAATGTTATTTGCCTCTCTTTTGATACACTGTGGCACCAAGGTATCACACATTTGTGATGTGTTTCAGGGAAATGAGACACAAGTCACAAAAAAAGGATTTTGAAATAATGACCATATTTGAGAAGATGACATCAAGCCGATTCCAATGATAGTTAAAAGTAGGGCATATAAGTACTATTTTATTTTAAATTTGATATCTTCATTTTTGGAAAACAGGTTTAGTATATGTTTGAGTAGAGAATTATTAGTAAAGTAGCTAAATGTACTCTATAGGATGACCTTAGAAATGCATGGATTTTTGTAATAGACCATCTTGAAATTTGGTACATGTTTTTATGCTACTAGCAGCTCAAAGAACACCAAAAATGAAAACATTCCAAATAAGGGTTCTTGTACATGAATTACAGTTTTGTGACTTGTGACTCATTTCCCTGGAACACATCACATTTTCTCTCACCACCTTTTGTGTACATCGTCTAAGGGGAGGACTAAACCCAATTGTTGACCTCTCATTACAGATGTCTTGAAATACCTCTATTGAATAACTGTTTCAATTGCTGGGAGATTGGGGGGAGGGTAGGGATATTATGTACATTTCTGGCGCACCTTTGTGATGTCACACAGCACTCTCAGTGCCTACTTGTGCTAAACAGACCTTTTCAACTAAGCTTTCTCAATTTGTGCCTGTAAGTGACTATAAGTTAGATATAAATGGAGGTAAAAAAATTGAGATTTGGGTGTTGTATTTATGGCTGCATAAAGTTTGTTGTCCTAAAAGTGACCATGAACCCATTGACTGACCCTTTAAGCTTATTTTTTGTTATTATATTAAATAGGGCGAAGCCTCCTGTAAGAGCCACTATATATATACGATACTTAATTCACATAATAACAAAAAGCATAACATATTAACCTGGGTACGGTAATACTACTCTATACGAGGATTGTCGCAGCCGGACTATCTAGTAGAGATTTGGTGGGCGTAGTTAGCGCGAGCACATGGGTTTGTTGTTCATGTTCCATGTCTACTCAATAGGGGAATTTGCATAGCCACCTGGAATTAAACAGATCTATCCATGTTCCTAATAATTATTCCTCAAATGTAAATTGCCATTTGGCATGATAACACAATGTAAAATCATGCTGCTTTTACATCAGTTATTTTACCATTAATCGATCAAGATGTAAAGATAATGATTTTACAGGAAATAGGAGGTGGTAGGAATGTGGTGTTTGCACAAGTGACTAGGGATGCCATATTAAGATGGAAGGCTTTTATTTTGTTTATAAACTGTATTGATAAACAGGCTGGGCTACCCTCCTTGGTATCGAAAAATGGCAATTTTATGGTTTCTTGTTAAACATTTCTATTTAAAATATATATCTGAGTTAAGTCTAACCAGAGCTATATACATTATGTATAGGTCTAGCTCTGGTTTAATCTACTGCGAAATGTTCTCTATTAGATTCAAAGCATGAAAAATAAGCATTGCCTTTATTCATGTTGAATTGTCGTCGTATATTTGAATTATAACTTCTTAATAGTGTATATTTTATTACAGAATGAGACCATTACAAATATTGTTAATGTTCGACTCTTGGGAAGAATATGGGAACTTTGGAAACTACATTCTGGAAGGAAAGGTTGACCTCGGACAGGATCATCGCATTATTGCCCTGGAACGTAGGTTGCCACCAGTGATATTTATAAATGCTGATGATTAACAATAGAATTATCATTAACATTTAGAAAAACAATACATGTATTCTTGAGTTATTTTTATTTCACGCGTACATAATTATATATTTAGGACTAACGAATTCTGTTGATTCATTTTATGGTACCTCGCGTAACATCTAAAGTCAGAAGGTTCGAAATACTTGAAAGTGTTTGCTTCCATGTTGTTTAATTTATTGTCAATTTTTAAGCCTCTTGATGGAAATGAACCAAAAAAATCCTGAAATATAATAATTATTGTTATTTTCCTTAGTTGTGCGTTTGTCTATACAATATGGCTACTGACCAGCGTGCTCTACCACCCCGATTCGAAAATACTATCCCTCTAGTTCAAGCTTATTCAGTCCCATTTACCTTCCCCTATCTCTGAGGTTAGATTGTGTGTTTGAACGTAACCTGCTTTGAGTCACTTGGCTAAATCCACTATGCTGAAAAGAAAACTGCCTGTGCTACAACGTGCTTGTCTTTCGCTGCGGAAGCGAAACCTGTAGTCCTTAAAATATAATTGCTTTAAATGGACCAGATATATTGAAGATGTTTTCTTTTTCGCGCAATTTCAGCGGCTGTATTCGGTCCACTTCCAAGAGTATCAGTCACTGTGACCTCGAACAAGAAGGACGGACTCTTCAACTCCCTCGAAGCTGCTATCGCGCAATGGTCTGGTTTCCCCTATCTGACAATGGTTTATGACAGCCAGGGTGCCAGTACACTTCCCGAGGACCACATCCCCCATTTAAGTTTCGTCCTGCTTTTTGAAGGGATATGTCAAAAGAAAGCTCAGAAAGTCCTAGATGTCCTTGCTAAGCCACCCTGGAAAAAGATATCCTTGATGCCTGAGGTTCAAAGCGCGCTGCACCCCGGAGCATCATTTTATTTAAATACATTCGGTGGGCCTAACATCGGAGTGAGCACCGGCCGGCCTACTTCGGGATTACAAATTTTACTTTTTGTGCAAAAGAAAGATAATTTTGAGCAGATGACAAAGTTTTATAGGCAGCTTTTGGGCAGCCCTGAAGGTGAAGCACATATTCAGTCCAAGGGGGAAGTTAGAATCTCTGTCTTTCCTATAAGTAATAAGTGTGAGCTCATGCTTGCATTTTTTCCAGGGTTTGCAGCTAGAACCTCTCCTGAATTGGAGCTAGTAGTGAAGGTCCAAGAGCTAAGCAAAATAGCAGAATTCGGCCTGGCTACTATTGGTTCCAAAATTACTGACCCTGAAGGTAATACTATTGTGCCTATGATGTATAAAATAGATGCTTAGAGTGTTTTTGTCAGCTACAAAGCTCAGACATGATGAATAAATGTACTACGGTACTTTAATTGGTCCATGAAGTCGATTAGATTATAGATTATGATATATTTTTTTGTCATTCTCAATAGTGAACAATGTCGGGGATAATCGCGTATTGTGGATGGGTTTTCACTATCCCCTATAGCTGCTTGTATAGAACATTTGTTAAGATAACAATTATCATTATTGGTCACAAGAGGCGCATTTGGTGAAAGGAAATTTATGAAAACCGTATCCCATATAATAATAACCATACATTGACTATGGTATATACAAACCGATCAGTAAAGTATACTGTATACGTAGATGAGATTAAAATAAAATAATTATTGAACGAGGACAAACGCTTGTACACGGTGGGGCTAACGTTTGGATGATCCAACTGATCCAGATCCGGGGTTTTACCTGGCGACCACGTAACATCATTATGTAGCTACATGACGCGACAATAGTTGTTGCTAGGATACAACTCATAGTTATATAATGTCGGATGGACCTTCAGATTACCGGTACTTTAAAATGTATTTTGTCCGCTAGACTACGATACTGACTAGTGTACAAACCTAGCATCAAATTTAAGACGCTAGCACGTTTATCCATATATATAATATAATATATATTCCTTCATGTTTATTTGTGTATACTTTCCTTTTCTGAAAGAGGATGTGGGTGTGTATGTTTTTTGTTCTTCTTAGTACCGGTATTCCCGATTCATTATTCTTATAGATTCATTATTCTTATTACGATAAGCTACGCCGAAACTATAATTATAATCTATTACAATAAAGGTGTTCTCAAAATGAGTACACCGTTTACTCTTCTTGTAGCTGGCATAACGTGATCTGTATTTTTTACTTTTTTTCATTTGTTACTTTTTTTTGGTAGCTTGCCTATAAATAGTTTAGTTCGATATAATTATTGTTGTATTTTGTTATTCAGTTTATATTTTCTGTAAACGTATCAGGCATAAGCATTCTGCTACATGTTTTTCCGTATATGTGTGCTTTGAAATTTGTTGTTCAGCGGCAACTATATAAACCCATTTCTGTTCATATGATTGTACTTAACTTTACATATTTAAATTTACATTTGAGATCTTATAATCTAACTTCTAATTTATGTATCATTCAATACAGTAAGTGCATGTTCTTCATTTTAGCACTTTCTGTATCTATCCATAGATTGAATTGTCAACGTTAATATTCTATTGGAATTTAAATTCAGGGATATTTATGAATTACAAATATTATTCAAATCGGATTAAATAGTGTATGTTTCGGTACGATAATCACATTCATGGGTATAATGCTAGCTGCATAGTATAATGCTCTTCAATAGAAGGAATAAATGGACCTGAATTAAAATGTATGTATACCAGTATGTTCTTGAATGGTGAACTCTGCAAACATGGTGAGATAAGCCCTGCGGTAATGTTGGATTTTTTCAAAAATAAGAATGCTGTGTATAACTCAACTTCTTTATATCTTATTTCCATTTGTCTTCTAGACTTAAGTGAATGTAAGATGTGTTTCGTCTCTAATTTAAGCGATTTAGAACGCTATTGAGGACTGAATTGAAGTATAACCGGCTGAAGTTGCATTATCTGTGCCATCGATTACAAATCACATGAGTGCACTATAATTCTCTAAGCTACGCTATATTATAGTTGCCGCCTTTAGTATAAGGTATCGAAAGCATAACCGTTATTGTCAGGCACCGAAAGCTTAAAAAATATGCATGTGAGCTATCAAAAGTATCAAATCAAAAGTATATGATATATATATATGAGAGCTATCGTGGGGAGACCTATGCAATCGTATTTCTTGTCAGTTGAGTAAGAATATTTGATGCAATGAATCATCTGTTTCATATGAGTGTGTCCTTGACCAGTATTGATTGAATTTATGGGGAAAAGGGCATTTTGAGATGAGTCAATTTATGTTAAAGTTAAAACATCTTTTATCAGTATATATCCATAATGTTATATCTACAAAGCTGGATCTAAATTTATTATATCATATGTATATAATATACATGGTAATATCTCCAAAAGTCTTTACACTTCTGGAGATTGTGATTAATGTTTTTCAGTCAGTCAGGTTCGTGAGAAATACTGATTTATTCCCTCCAAGCTGGTGCAATGTTTAAGAACTCTCAAAGACTGTTAATTATCTATGTAACGGTGATTAATGTTATGCTGAATCAATACTCAGAAATAAAGCTGCTGCATTATTTTGAATGAATGAATCTTTACACGGTATGCAATAATACTACGACAAGGATTTTCTCGGGAGATATTAAAATTAAAGTAAAAATGTTGTCAATCGCCCCAAATAAGATAAGATAAGATAAGAAAATCTTTTATTTTTCAGATAGTTTGATATTACAATACGAAAAGGACAAAAGGGTCTACATGTCTATATGAAAAGTTAAAAGTTCATCCCTATCCAAGTAGATTCTGATCAATATATTATTTTTATACCTTCGCATATTTTGGCTCAGCCAGGGCGCCAATATTTTATCCATAGAAAATTCATAGAAACCGGTAACAGTCAACTGACACCAGTACATGTGCAAGCAACAGTACAGTGGTCAGACAAAGCATCTGGCTGATGACGAAGTAACTTGTTCCCTATTATCAAATGTAACCTTGTTTTTCGGCTTAATTTATCATCGTAAAAAATGTAATTGCTGATACTGATGTCTTGTTCTCTGGGAACCTAACTATCCACCACCTCAAGTTAATTTTTCCCACCAGACACTGGAAAAAAAATCCTGGTTTTACTTTTTAAATCCTTATCCAATCCTCACTAAATCCACATACTTAGGAAATATGTGTGCATCTACACACTGGCAGCGCATCCTCATAAATCCTTAAATCATCCATAAATCCAGTGTAAATCTGAACAGGGTGGGTATTGTTTACTCAACAATCAGTCTCATCCATTACCCACTAATTGGATTACTTTGGTCCAGCTTGCTCTCCTTGTTCTTGGTATTACAATGAAATACACTACTAGTACAGAATATGGTATATCTGTGAGACAATTGAGTAACTATAAAAAAAGAATAAATATCAGTATAACTGGGCAGCTTAATTCAAGTGCCATGTGTTGCAAAATTTAATGTACAGTTTGCCTTCCCCATATATAATGTAAAGTTTTATATTACTTTCTATTTTAATTTTCGTTATTTCACCCTGCATTAGCAGTCTATTTAGGGGTTCCGCAGTCAGTAACAAGTCATAAAAGTCAGTCATCCTAAATGGTGGCTATGACACAACGCTCATTATCCAAAATATAAATTATTAGTTTGGGTCAGATCCAGCCAAAAAAAGTAATTTTGACCCCTCTGCAAAAAAGGTTTCAAAAAAGACCCCCTTTTCACAGAGTGGGTCCACAAATTTGGCCAGATTTATTCCTTTTAAATGAAGCACTCTTGTGTATTCTGAAAACGTTGTTTGGCCTGCCAACAACGACTTTATTTTATCAGTAAATCATCTGTAATTATTGAGTTAATTATTCAGTATAAGTGAGTAATTCTGATGTTGGCTTGGCCACAGGAACCCAGCCATTGTATACGATCCAAGAGCCAATAAAAAGAATACTGATGTATGGCTTAGTATAAGCAATGTCATATCCATCCATATCATAACATGAGAAGCTACCACACATTGTTACATACACATCCAGGCAGTGTGTTTCCTCTGGTCTGCCCCCCCCCCCCCTCCCGCTCCAATCACCAATCTGTACTATACAACAATCCTTCAAACATTATAATCATCTTACAAGATAGAGAAGCACATGAGTAATAGCTGCTATTTGCTACACTTACAATAAGCTAGTGGATAGTCACTCCTTCCCTATAATAAGATATCTTAACAATTGTTATCAAAACAACTATCCATGAATCAATTACAATCCTGTGGGTAGAAACAGACGCCCATCGCACTGACCCTAAATACTATGTAAATAATGTTAAAACTAAGCTTTCATCTTATTGGATGTGAATTGTATAACCAATTAATTACTGCGTAAACATGCAGTGACTAGGTTTGGTTTATATTACATTATAGGGATGAGCGGCAAACGTGCTATGGAAGTCCATAGCAAGTATGCCACTCCAGAGAGAGAATTGAGAGAGAGGGAGAGAGAGGAGGGGGAGGCGGGGGTATGGGGAGAGGGCGTGAAGGAGATACAGATGGGACAGACAGAGAGAGATAGAAAGGGAGAGAAATGACAGGGAGAGAGAAAGTGTTTCATAATGAATATTTGGATATTTGGCAACCGATGATCCATTTTTCTGTGGCACATCACAATTGAATTACATCAGTTCTGAGGTTTTTTCAAAAATAAATATATCAAATTAAAAATTGGAATCGGCTTGATCTCATCTTGTCAAATATGATGGTATCTCAAAATCTCTTTTTGCGACTTGTGACTCATTTTCCTGTTACACATCACACATATGCACACAACTCGTCTACACACATTCCCGATTTCCTGGATTCGTTTTGGAATAAACAATCCCCAATACAGAAAGTGATGCTAGACATTTATTCTGTTGCCATGGGTATTCACCGACCATGACTAGGACTGGTGAGGTTCAGAGTCAGGGTACTAAGCCAATTACTGAATAAACAAAGAGGTGGGCTTACATGGTGGTTTGTATTGCTGGAGACATGGTTATCTTTACTTCTACCCAATTTAATCCCGATCTGTTAACTTCCAGTTGTAGATTCAAGAAAAAGGGGGTAGGAATATCCAAGACATCAGTGAACATTATCAATTATCAACAGCTGGACTAAAAATTAATACTCTACTAATTTACCCATATGTAATTATACTCTTCCTCTCTCTCCCGTGTCTCTCCCTTCTCTCTCTCTCTCTCTCTCTCTCTCTCTCGGTCTCTCTCTCTTTTCCTCCTTCTCCAAACGTCTGGCCATCAATAGGGCTAATGTATGATTTAAAGTATCTATCTAAATAAATACAAGAAGTGTCAAAATTCAAATAGCATTTATATAGCCAAACGTAAACCATAATTACTAATTAATCACAGTATTATGCTAGTCTAGTATAAGAAGATCGCATAACACCATGTTTACTCTTGGATATTTTGTAATACGATGATCAAAATCCATTTTTTGGACTTAATTAATTAATTAAAAAATCTTCCACTTTGTATATGCTTCATTAAAGGTGGACACATGGGTGTATTCTAACAGGAAGAAAACAAATCGATCAATGATACTAATTGATCTAAAGATCTAAGTTTCTGAAGTGGGGAAATGGGGAAATCACGTGAAATGATAATCATTTTAGTTTTTTTTAATAAATGAATGAAATGACAACACACATTTCTGTGACCATCACCGTCTGTGACGCAATATATTTTAGGGTATACTTCCAACAGTTTTCATACTTAAGAAACACAGTTTCAGGGTATAGAAGAGTAGGATATGGGGCACATATACTAGCAATATCATTTCATTTCAATGACCTTTCACGAAATACTCCTCTGCGACCGTCTCATGAGAATCGACCATATATGGGTAGGATTGTTTAATCCCTTAGTATATTATAGTAAGGGATTCCCGTCCAAAACACTGGAGGTGGTATCACTTTCAAGATTAAGTAACCAATGTTATTTGTTCTTTTTGTGCCATACCTATTGAAACGACCATCTGAGTGAGGACCAGCGCCAGGGGCGTCACCTCGGCGCTGGATTGTTTCCCTCACTTTAAATGTGTTAATCAAGCAGTCAGGCTTGAACCCTCCCACCATATGGGAGCTTAGTCCCGCTGATGCTCCTTTGGCAATAAAAGTTACAACAACAACAAAGATGAATGACCGAATTATAGTTTTATAATGATGAGTATTTTGATATTCATCCGACCAAATTCAGACCTATATATAATCAGAATAAAATTGAAATGACGTTGACAGGTGGATGTATCACAGAAATAATTTCTCTATTCATTGATTCAAATTGTTCACAGTTCACATTTTAACATGATATCGGGGTTTTCACTAATATGAAAAAAAAACCCATTAAAATGTTCTATTGACATTACATGCATTTAATACAGTCCATTCTAGTATTCAAAAACAAAAAGTGATATTTAGTTTTTAGTTTAAGTGTTTAAACATTTTCAGAAATCAACATTACATCATTATTATCGATAATTTTTAGTGAGTCCTAATACAGAGAAAAAAGATTATATTTTTGTCGATTACAATTGTCACGCAAACATTAACATTATAGGAACTAAATCTGTCATCCATCTCATCCCTCCCTCCCTCCTATTTCTACTTCTGGACACGCATATGCATATAGAAAGAGAATTGATACATCCAAACCCAGCATTAGTGTTTGTGTTTATTCAGTAATAATGATTGGCTTAGTCTGTGACCCAATTATTTCCTGTGTGGTTCACTGACTTACACTTGCAGCCTCCGTACCTAAACTTTTAGCTTTAATCACGGCTCACTGAACACTGATGGCAATGTAATATATGTGATGTGTCACAGAAAAAAGGAGTATTAAAGTCACAAAAGTGTGTCCCTACGTACTTATGTTATCATGGATGAATGCAGTAATTTTTAAAAGAGAAACGAATTATACAATTATTCTTGAAGATTAATAATTTGAAAATAAGTTTGGATACACTGTTTACCACTAAGGTATATGCACATACATAACTGCATTAAGGATATGCATGGATACACCACTGCACTGTGTATAACCACAGAAACATCATAAAATTAGGGATACAGTGGGATCCCCCTCCACTGCAGATACACAGGTATACAACTGTTGCAGATACACGGGTATACTCCCACTGCAGAAACGCAGGGATACTCACTAGTGCAGATACTCACCGTGTATACGCGATTTTCCCCCCCAGTAGATAATAAAATGTGTTCCTAGAATAACATTTAGTACGAAAGTATAATTATAATGTTTGGAGGATTGTTGTATATATTGTCGATTGGTGAGCCGGGGAGGGGGGTCACACTAGAGTAAACACACTGCCTGGATGTCTGTGTAACAATGTGTGGTAGCTTCTCATGTTACATAAGCATTGAATTGATTACATCAGTATCAATGCATTGGCACAAAGGTATGCATGGCAAGCCATTATCTTTAACTGACCAATAAACACAATCACTACTGAATTTTTACTGATAAAAACGTCCTTAGCAGGGAAAGAAATGTATATAAAATACACAAGAACGCTTCATTTAAAAGCATTTATTCTGGCAAAATTTAGCTCATTAAAATTAAAGGTTTTAAGGGGTTGCTAATGCAGGCTGCAAAAAATATAGTGTTATTACCTCCTAATTTAGTTTTCATATGTGATGCGTTACAGGAACAGGTTCAAGTCACCACAAATATTGCAAACATTGTCTTCATGCATACAAATTATAAAAGTACCACTTTAATGTTTATCATCATTGGAATCATCAGCAGGATCTATCATCCTCCTGATGAAGGGCCACATAAGTCCGAAAGCTTGGAAAACTAATAAAATCAACACCAACTTTATGTTCTTCATGAATTACATCTATTAGAAATACTTCGGCCAACCTGATATACAGCGAGCCCCCTTCCCCTTGACTGATCATTGGAATCAGTTTGATCTCATTGTTTCCAATATTATGGTATCTCAAAATCCATGTTTTGAGACTCATTTTCCTGTGACACTTCAGATAATTATATTATATATGGGGAAGGCAAATTGTACATTTGCAGGTGACTTTACCCATATGAGTTGTGAAAAGTGGTATAACATTGTTATGTATTCCCCATGTTATAAATGATAAAATCTGTCCCCTCTCAATAGCCTTACATATGAGTAGTCTGTTGTTGTAGTGTATAGCATTGTAACATCAAGAAAAAGGAGAGCAAGCTGGACCAATCCAATTAATGGGTAATGGATAATACTGATGGTTGAGAAAACACTGCCCATCCTGTTCAGATTTACACTGGATTTATGGGTGCTTTACAGATTTATGAGGATGCGCTGCCAGTGTGTGGATGCACACATATTTCCTAAGTATGTGGATTTAGTAAGGATTGGATTAGGATTTAAAAAGTAAAACCGGGATTTTTTTTCCAGTGAGAGTTTACACTCTAAATGATAGGTGGCGCGTTAGAGGCCAAACCCAGCATATCGTTTAGTTCCGCCAAATCACTCTTGGTGCGCCTTGTGCTAAAGTCTCTGAGCAGCTCAAACGCCGAACCTGCAGAGGATGGTATTCTTTGCCCTACTACAAAAAAGGGTATTCAGCTAGAGTTGTCCAAACTTGTAGCAATCTTTGCGAAACCAAATGATGTCCAAGTTGTAAGGTGATTAACAAGCGTGTCTACTCTTTAGAGAATTTGCCCTGTAACGTATAATTTTGGCCCCAGTTACCGATCCTCAGCGTGATTTATTAGTATATGTTTGCACTGGCAGTAGGTTCTAACTCATTATTTCTTTGGGGATGTTGAAATATATAACACTTTCTTATTTTATCGGAGAAGGGATTTTGAGGTTTTTTCCCCCCAAAACTGCACAATCAGCTGGCAGTTCTGCATTGTTTCGTGCAGTAGGAGGCAAAAAGGCTATAAGCCTATTAAACTTCAACTGAGTTTAGATGAAACTAACATATTACTGATATTTGGGTTTGTTCTGTATCCAAAGAATAGCTCATCTCTAAAATGTCTATAGTGTGCGCTCCATATAGAGAATTCGACATAATAAGCAACATCTACTGAAACTAATGGCCTTTTCACATTACACAACCAAAGCGAAGCGAATCAATCGGTATATTTCAATTTAAACTACAACCCAAAGCAAATCTGTTCGCAGAACTGACTTCTTGAAAGCGCTTTCTGATGTGTAGTGTGAAAGGGACATTAACTTTTGCAACATTATTTACCGTAAATCACGATACCTGTCAAATATAAGCGCGAAAATTGTTTACCTTATAAGTCCCATAGGCGCGAAAAAAAATTCTTATTGAATAAATGATATTTTTAAGTTATCTGTATCCTAATATTTTCAATATTAATTATTTTCCCCTATAGGATTTCCAGTGTTAATCAATTGGGGTCATTCAAGATTTCTTTGAAATCTTGCATAATAAATACTTCATGTAACAAACTGAATCGACAGATCCCTTCCTTTTAGGTATGACACCAATATTGTGATGGGTTCATATCATGTACCAGGGTTGAAATTCACTTGTAATTTGTACATGGGACAATACGTTGTATCACCCCAACCAAGTTCTAGTACCACCCTAACTGCATAGCTGACTTTCACAACAACTGGTGCAAAAAGTATCACCGCAACTTATTTAGTTTACTCCTTTGTATAATAGGACCATACTTTACTCTGTATATATTTATCATGACGATTTTGCTTATGGCCTGACTACTATTTAAGTGGAGTTTAATTATGGTGAGAGACAGCTAAAAGATTGTCAATTATAAATTAGTACCAGTAGAAAGGATCTATCTATTTTATCTATCTATTTCCAGATCATTAAGTTATAGGATAATAACTATCAAATAGGATAATAATTATTTACAAATGAATGCCCTAATGGAATTCTAATGATATTGTGCGGTTTGGAGCAAGGGCCTAGACTGAACTAAAAATCTAAAATACTTTGCCTTTAGTAGGGGTCCTAATGGGATTCTAATAACATTTTGCGGTTTGGAGCAAGGGCCTAGGCTGGACTAAAATGGTGAAATATATATAATATGAGATATAGAATATTTTGCTCTTGGCTTTTTCAACATTCCCAATATCGACCCTTCATCCGTATTGTATGAAATTCACATAATCATTTATCTGCCATTTAAACAATGTTTCTTAAATATTCAAAATTAATTAGGGAATTAAAAATGAAGGCCTAATGATTCAATGTGTAATATACGCCAATAATATATTTAAAAATTTTAAAGCATTTGAATTGAGATGGTAATTATTATGCTGTTAGATATATGCTAAGAGAGGGTATGCAGGGCTCGAAAAAAAAGAACAGAACACGTGTTTTCAACCATTCATAGACTCAAATAGCTTTGCAGTTTACGGTCATGTGGAGAAAAAGTTAGGGTGGTACCTTGTGTTTACTTCATTGCAGTTACGGCATATATAGGTATACAAAGAGTGACTGGTATACGACTGGTAAACGTATCACGAATGTGATATTTGTCAATAAAATTTGTAAAAAAAAAAAAAATAAAAAAATACCGGTCAGATATGACAGATAAAGAAAACAGCTTTTAAATAGTCAAAACCCAACATTGTTTGTTCTAATGGAAACC
Organism: Sthenelais limicola; assembly: GCA_942159475.1. Taxonomy (NCBI): domain Eukaryota; kingdom Metazoa; phylum Annelida; class Polychaeta; order Phyllodocida; family Sigalionidae; genus Sthenelais; species Sthenelais limicola. The sequence goes on from OW804096.1 coordinate 115,748,144, forward strand.
CACATTCAACCACCTTGAATGACCCCAACTGCAGTTGGAGTCACAGGCGTCGACCCTGATATTTGGGGAAGATTCTCCCGTTACCAGGTATACGTATTCTGCACTATATATAATGAAGCGATGAGCATTATTTAAAAGACGTGCACATAATCGTCACAACATGCTATTTGAGATCCAGCCTTTTGTATTGCGGGATTCGTTTAAACCAAATCCTATATCATCGCTTAAGCCTTAACTAAAAATTGTGTTTGTACCCTCCCCCCCCCCCCCCCCCCCCCCGCCGCCCCCAGCATTTCGCGGACTTCACTTGCAAAAATAACCCCTTTTTCAGCATTTCACAGAGTTCAGCTGCAAATTGGCACCCTTATTTCTGATATCGCGCTCCGCGTTTGTGAGTGAAAAATGACCCCTTTCTCCGCGAAATTGGGAACAAAAAAGCGTACACTTTTGACTCCTGAGTGGGGGTGGGACTCCATCCCGCCACTGAACCACACAGTCCCCGGCCCCAGCCCCGTCTTGTGTATAGTATAGGCCTAGTACTTTAGTACATTTCGATATGAATATTTATTCGATATAATCACTCAACCATTCACTTAACTCTTATCATCCACTAATTCATTCCCTCACTAAACTCATCACAACAACTCACGCATAACTAGCTGGGCGTTCCACTTTTTTTCGCCACGTGGGGGAGCCAGTGGCTCTGCCATGCCTACCTAAGATTCCGTCCTCCTGAAACTGCTCCACATTAGTGTTGTTGACATGGCGGGGACAGTACATGAGGGCCCCGGATTCGGTGTCGGAGATTTCATTCTCCTCGATTCTTTGGATATCGATTCCGTCTTGAAGAACCTGAAGTTAAGGTAAGGAAAGCCACTCTGTCATTCGGTGGGAAGCTTGAAGGCTGTCGTTGTTTAGAGCCCCAGTGAACAATCGGTGAAATATACAGTGTGATCTAGTCCCGGGAAGCTCGTGTAGCTACAAGTAGTGTGTGACTGTGAGGCGTGCCTCTATAAGGTTGAGTACGGCTGTACCTCTCAGCTCCCGTGCAGTACCTATATCTCCTCCTAAACTACAATCCCATGCAGGGACTCTCCCTCAGCACTTGGTGGCCACATTTAGCTTGGGACACACACACAGGTACCTAACGCTACTGGTCTTACATGCAGAGTTAAGGCCATGATATTTATTGTTTGCTCATCAAGTGAGCAAAGAGGATCATATATATGTGTGTATGCCAACATGTTTGTTCGTGTATACATACTTTTAAGTCTGGTGGAACGCGTCAGTAGTATACGATCTATACAATATAACTAATAGCTCCTATAATAAGAACGATCAAGAAATGGACATATTAAAGCAGTGATGTGTACCTGTGTTTTTGAAAGGGCTTTATTTATGGTTTTAAACCCATTTAGTAATAAGAGTCTGAGATGACATAAAAAAGATACTTGTATTAACTGTGGTTGGACATATATTGTAAGCACATGTTCAGTCTACTTTAGTTTAAGGAAATTGGAACACCTATCTCTATATTAGCTTCTATTGGAACACCTATCCCTATTGACATACATACACGTACAGTTATCTAAGTTTACTTTAAGGAACTTGGAACACCCATCTCTATGCAGACTACTGTTTCTCGTCTAAACCATAAAGGCAGCTTTTTACTATAGACTATAGTAACCTGTTTGCATACATAGCTATAATACATGCAAGTATACATTGGGTGGTACTGACTAGGATGTTTTAATTGCTCCATTCAAGCTCTAGCTAGCTCTCAGTAAAAGCTGACCATAGCATCAATGAATATGTCTCTGCATACCCACTGTATGACATGTACCGTTGACATCATGTTGACATTGCATGTTTTACTCATAGGTGGGATCTGTGTTGTTATTAAGAGCGGTCTGGTTAAATCCCCACCTTTCTCATAAGTATACCACCTACTGTTTGGTGGTCATGACCTGTTTCTATACATTGAAGTCTGGTGGGAGAGGCCATGCAGCCGCAGTGTAATGTGTTACCTGCATCCTGAATCGTGAGTCGATACGCTTGAATGAGATCCCAAACAGATGTAAAAAGAGCTACAGGCCCCTTCCCTTGCTGGTGAACTACCTGGCGATCTTTTTATTGGCATTCCTAACATAGGATTCAAGACCTATGTCTGATATACATAGTCTGAACCACCCAGTCTGTTTACACATAGATAAGCATTAATATAATATGATTACATCGCCGTATGTTTTAGAGTTGAAATGTAAAGGCCAACACCCGCATTATGGTCGAATGTAATCACGGTGCGTACGAATTAAAGAGTATTATAGAACATCTTATTATATATAAGGCCTTGGTCGTCCTTCAAAGAGGAAGCTTATTCAGGTTTTAGACTTACTGGTATTGCATATATATTGCACCAGATACATAACAACGATCGCATGGATGCCAAGTAGAATGATTGAATTGAATTGAATTGAATTGAAAAATCTTTTATTTAATATATTAGATTTTAGTGTTTGGCCATTTATTCAGTCATCAATGTATCTGTTCATTCAACCATTCTGACCATGGAATAGTATAATTTGATTCATAAAGGTGTTGTGCAATATACATTGAAAGTGACTTGAATTAATAAAAGGAAATTCTCTCCAAATTTCTCCCCACAAAACGTGTACAAAAACATCCCATAGAGCTGACCCAGAACAGATCCCATCCGTGACTTGTGTTTTGGAATTTTGAGAAAACTGACCCAAACTATTCCCCGTTTGGGCGGTTGGTCATAATTTCATCAGAGTTGACTGAGTGCAACGTCTCTGCACTTATAAATACTTTCAGTGCTGCTCATTTCTTTCGCCAGAAATGTACAATCTCTATAATTAATGTCTTATAGTTACTGCTTAATGAACACCGTGAAGCCTTCTTCCAACCATGGCAAACATGTTTCACCTATGGCATTGTATTTGTAGATTGGCCAAGTCCAAAGGTATAAATATAGCACATGATGTATTTACGTCTCTGAGTGATAAATGCAGGACGGCCTGAGGCGGTTAGGATTGACCTCTTACTGTACAATTTTGTCAAAATAGTTCAATATACCATATCATTAAATCTTTAGAATACCTCCAGTATCAGTAAGCCATAATACCATACACAGTGAAACTCACATTCCATTCCATTCCGTTAAAAATAAAAGCATTGCGAATCTTTGCAGCGTGTCCGCTCTGCCCTACCATAAAGCGTCATTTACTCTTATTGCCTGACTCACCCCTCAAATATCCAGGTTCGTCTTGGAATTTTCTTTCCGCTTGGTTTACCTGCGCATGTATACAACATGGCTGTAGTGGGAAGCTGTCCAGCCCAGGAGAATGTGTGTCAGGGCCCAGCCCTTGTTTTTAATGATCAATCCAGAACTATAGGTATCCATCATAGGTGGCCTAGTTAAGCAGAATGTGGCCAAGTTAAGGTCCGTGGTGACAGACTGCAGGTGTTGTTTATTTATATTTTATGTTCATTTTATTTATATTTTGTATATACCCAATAAAAGGAATGATATTTATATAGTCTTTTAACCCGAATTTGGGGAAAGGGTTCTATCTCTGTGTTAGCCTAAATGCTGTTGCCAGTGATTGCTCAATCCCTTTCTCTATTTCTTTTCAATGAAAACAAAACACACGCGAGGTAGTACTCACATCAGTTACCTATGCTGGATTAAAACTTGTTGTTGTTCCGTGTTCTTATATATACAACACCTCTCCAATACACTTTTCATCCCTTTCTCAATTGATGTCCATTATGTACGGGGCTTAGGGAAGACTTTAAATTAATTGAAATATTTTAATTGGAGGAACAAACTCAGTCCTGATTGACCTGGTATAAGTATATATATAGCGAGGATTGCAGATGGGGAGAACCCAGATAGACGAGGAAGTTGACAAGAGGCATATCATAATAATACTGGCTGGAAGAATAACATGTTTGGTGCCTAAGTCCCAACATGTTTCTTGATGCTTATCACATGTGTCTCCCTTTTCCATGCATGGGAATGAAGCATGCTGGTCATCGTTACCACAAACCGGCCTGAGTCACTTTAGTACTATATTAGTTTATATTAGTCATCTTCTTCGCTTCTTCTTCATTTCTCTTTTCGCATTCATGTCCCCCTCCTCGATCCTTCACGATACTCCCAATTCTCCTCTCCCTCCTCTTTCCGCCTTCCAGCTAAATGTGTTCGTAAAAATGCAATACTCGAATAAAAGACATTCATGACATATATGATATATGGAAATTACATAGTATAAGCCTCCCTAAATTCTAAATGTATTATTTATAATTACCATATAATATTATTATATACAATATCAAATATATTGTACAGTCAGTAGTAGAAAGCCCTAATGAACCACTAACTTTTAGGGGTCAGGTGATTCCCATTAACACTTTTAGCCTTAGTCTTAGACTTGTGGTTAAGCTTATCGCTGTATGCGGTGAACTGCAACGCTCGAGGAATGTGGCTTTCTGGACTGGACTGTATATCTATATTCCTATGTCTTGTCAACGATGACTTATGTAAATAGTAACATGTAGTAACAGCTGGATGATTATAAAGGCTCACATCCCTAGCTATCCATCCCTTTCCTTATTCACTATCAATACATCCGTAACATGTTATAGATGCAAGAAATTATGATCAGCACTTTTCCTGTTATCGGGGATGCGAGCTACACACGTACTAACACAGATTGATATTTATTTATATATGATAATTATATTGTCCTCCAGTTACGTATGCATTCATTTTCCACAACAGCAATATTAATAACATTGCTCACATCAATTATCGTGTCACTCATGCATTTAATTGCAATTGCTTAATTCAGAAGACAAAGACGTGTAACTCTAGGTTGATTGACCCTGATGCTGGGAGCTGAGGCAACAGAGTAGAAGTTGGTGCAGTGACATAGCGTGGAGAAAGGAGGCGAGAAAGTATACATGTGCATGCCTCTGTGTTAGGACTCAAAAGATGAATCTTCCCTTTGCAGCACTTCCGTGCTGATATGGGTCGGCGCAGTGGGATAGCATCTCAGATTTCCTTGCTGTAGATAGTGAAATATGCGACTAAATGAAACGCACATGGTATATATAATGTTGCCTCATAAATCTCCGCTGCCGGACACTAACAGTCTAGCAGGTATACTATGTGCCATATGGGCTGCCTGGCGCATTAGATCGTGAGACAGATTTTGACCCTTTGAACAGAGTTCTGATTGTGTTAGTAATTATCATTATTCCGAGTAAGGAATATGCGTGAAAGAATAATTATGGTGGGTCCACTTTTTGTTGATAAAGAGAATCTAAACAAATCGTGAATGATTGGTGGCATGAGAAGCGTACTAAAATATAAATGCTACAAAATGTACGACCTGTACTAATGCAAGGAAAGAATATTGTATATAATATCTATTAAAATATCGAAAATCATTAAACAATTTGAATGAAGTACCGTGCATAGTTTCGTGAATTCTCCAATGTTTTAATTATGTTAGCTTTCCTTACAGTTTAGTTATTTCCCTCGTTCCCCAATCACAAAGGTGGCCATGTTTTATTATAGAGAACTGCTGCCATTCATCAGATCACTGATCAATGATTGATTAATGATATCACACACCGATCAATCATTTGTGATTGGATCAAAGTTGATTGACCCGGTTAATCGACTGGACTGGGAAAGGTTTGTAACTATGTTCTTTGATTTCATTGCCATCAGAATGCTGGCATTAATCGTGTTATATTAATGGAGAAGTGAGTGACACAGATTTTGACCTCTAATTCTTCTCTCGATGTGTGTTACCAATATCAATTAGTCATGTCCTTCCTCAAGTTCCTGATATTGGAAATCTAATAATAATGTTTTCTCAAATAGATCATGAGGTCAGGGTGATTCTTTTTTTTTTAAAATCGCTTATTTATCTCTGATAATTATACGAAAACTTTTGAATGGTGGAGATTCGATCGTTTGGAAATGTATTATTTATTTCTGAAGCATCTTTGTCTCTGCGCATCTTCTGGACTATTGTTTGTTCGCCCTGTTTCATCCACGGGAGAAAGCTGATGAAATTAGATCCATTTACTAGTCTTGTTGCCGGAAATCCCTCATTTATTCCGGTTTGAATGGGAAAACTATAGGCATCCCCTCCTCTCTCTATCCCTCTCTCTGTCTTTGTGTGGGTGTCTCTCTCTCTCTCTCGGTCAGCATGTCACTGTCTCCCACAAGATAAAAATCACAACATACCACCACACATGACGTGCCCAGGACGACCCAACCTTCCTCTGTCAGAAGCGATAGCTACAGTAACAGCTGGCGTGTTCCCTTTGGCATTCTGTTAGCGTTTCTGTTAGCGTTGCCTAGGTAACGAACCCAGCAGATGGTGAGATCACTTCCGGAGATTGGCACGACTTGAAATTGTCTTAAGTGAGTTTGGAATTGAAGCTAAGGGGATGAAGTGCAAAACATTTGTTTGACTATTAGGCCGAGCCTTTTTGTGTATTTGAATCTCGAATGTTTGCTTCGTTCATAAATCTGGATCCTCTGTCCAGACAGCAGTTGTGGAATTATGAAAGCAGAGTAATGAATGGAAGCCTTGATGAGGCAGTCATTGATTTATCAACGCCACCTGTCATTTGGCCCTATTGTAACACGAACCATCTGAGTGTTCAATACCACTTGATGAAATGCACTAAAACGATTGAATCCTGAATGTCTGGAATTGTGTCGTGTCCTTGGGCAATTCATCTAAATGCTGCATGAATGAGATGCGAATGAACAAAAGAGTTCCTCGTTTGAATACAATTGCAAAAAAAGAATGCTAAAATCGTCATCACTCTCTCCAATGAGCACATTCTCAAATTCCAGCCTTGATACATTTCATCACTCCATTGGGACACCATGTGATTTGATTGATGATAATTAATCTGTACTCTTCGACACTGTTGACATGATTTATGATTGAACTTGAAGTAAAAATACCGTAAACTAAGAAAACAAATTTTTCTACCGATAGTTGAATTTGTGAGCTTATATTGTCACGAGAAAGCTCAGGAATTCATGGTTAGAGAAATAGTTGTGCTATTCTTATGCACTTGTCTATTGCAACCACCCCCCCCCCCCCTGGATGTGAGGGGAATGTCCTGGGCATCTCGGGAAATATGATGAAATCTCCCCCCCCCCCCCACCCCCGGGGCAAGAACATTTAGAACATTTATTATTGCAAATAAAAATTATAATCCCTGACGGACATTCCCCACCTTGGGCCACCTTTTACTGCGGTAAACTAAGGGAAAGCCCCACCTGGTAGGTGAGTCTGACATCCCCCTACCACCATCTCCCACCGCCCTCCTCCCATTAAGCCCCCGGGGGTGGGGGTGGGGGTGCAATAGGGGATTTACATGTCTCATTTCACATGTCTATTACAGTACATGCTGGGATGGATTCAGCTCAAATCTGACATACAATTATTTATCAATATTTTTATTGGGAAATCCATTGAATCTTTTCATTAATATCATAGCTTGTGTAAATGATCTATGAAAACCAAATTCATGGTGGGAAAGATGCAGATACAGATGAGGTCCTGTTTCATTCAACCATGTAACATGCATGGCTATTTACATGAGATCATTGTTAAACTTGTATCCCATGCTGAACGTAACATGTTTTCTATAGCTTTTACACTGACATACAACTCCCATAATTCCGTGTGGATCAAGATTCAAGATGGCGGACATGCAAGTGCCCTATTGACAAGTGCATTAAATTGGCAATTCTTGGTGTTTTCATAGATATAGTGTTATCAAGCTTCTAATACCATTTTTCGTTTGAGAGGGAAACTGCCGCTGCCATGCATGTGATGGGTCAATTATCAAATCCATTAGCAAAACAAACAAAGAGAACCACCCCTTAATTTAGTGTGACCATGTTAGCATTATATCCTCTGAAAGTATTTCACGCTTCTCTAGCATTTCGACTACCGGTATAAGTCAGGAAACCATATCTAAAAATACAATTCCAACACTCATTTTTATAGCTATATTTTTACCTGCGGGTCCCTATAGGTCTCAATACATGGATTCACTTTCAAAATGGAACTTACCATGGCTCCAATGTGCCCATTTGTTCCCTGTGTACACATTTAACTTTTTAAATCTTGGAACCGTAAATGTTTGAGGAGGCGTTGTCTGCACAAATGGTAGATGACACAATCCGAGGACGCGTGCTGAGATGTCCCCAATGGCGTGAATGGGTGGACAGAACGTGCCCCAGAATCGCCCTGTGATTTCGCCAGTTATAGGAAAACCTTGCAAAGTATAGCCGACTGAGCGAGGATTTAATCAGTCAGATGGATAGACATTCTTTTACTGAAACGAATTATTCTCTAAATATGTTCTAAAAGTTGCACATGTCTATTACAGTGCAATTATCAAATCCAATATATTGATAATGCACTAGACCAAATTTTGATCTGATGTGTACCACCGATCTGCAATTACTAGTCATTACAAATAAAGAATATTATTATCATATTATTATTATTATCATTATTAAAAGTCTTCGTTTCAGTGGATATTTTGGTGTGGATAGCCATCATTCACACTTCGGCTTGGGTGAATATGTTGTCGAGGGTGAGTGGTGCCTGTAGGGTTGTATACATGAGTTCATTGACTTTCAGGAATTCGTTTGAATTAATAATGGGACATGCTGCAGGCACTATTAATATACATGTGGATCTAGCTCCATTTTTCTACCTGAGATAAACCATGATTCGTGACGCATCATATATATGTCACTGAAATGTGTGAATCATCTCCTACTAACGTGATGTATATTTAGTGTCTTCGTGATCTTAGAACGAGAGGGGAGTTACATAAATAAATGAAGTGGATTAAATTGTTTTCACTGCATGTATTTTTCGCTAAAGTTGATATTGAGAAATTCATATTTCTTGAGATCGAAGTTGATCTGGACATCGATCGATGTTTTCCAGATAGCATCAGAGCTGCACATTGCATTGATGGGGGGATTTTAAGTGAAGAAATAGTTATGTTAAATTCCTATAACCGGCACCATTTTAAAATGTATTCTCGGTAGGATATATGAACACGAAGGGCACATATATTTCTTTGGTTGTTTGTAAAAAAAAACAGGTCTCGTGAGGATACCTACATATAACTGTCATCGAGGACAAAATCTTGAACGTTGTATTGTGGAACTAGACACTGACATACGTATTAATTATAGCTATAACTCAGATACCCCCCAGTTGATATACAGCAAAACTAAACTGGTGACGGACTCGTATTTCCGCATTATTAGGGGATTATAACATTCCTACGTATTGCATGGTTGCATTGACTATACACCGTGAAATGATCTTAATGATACTTAGATAAATGCATTTGTGTATTCTGAGCAAGCACCTGTTCATTTATTCTGCACGACCTTCAGTAAAAATGAAGGAATTTCTCTCTATATCTCTTCCGGCTAAAGATTTATAAATAAGTGGGAGGAGAAAACTTCCTTGCAACATACATGCTCTATTTCACCAAGGTATGGTTGTGTCAACTTCCCTTTGGTCGGAGAAATCAGGTTGTTTACAAATGTTTAAGTTGGTGTTTTGTCAGGAATTTCCTCTTGGAGAATTTATTCAACGTTTTAACCTAATTTTGTTGCGATGTTTTTCATATCCACATGAAAAGGAATCTGACTATTTGATTTTGATAAGGTCAACGGAAAAAAAGTCCTTCATTTATGTTGGGTCTTAATGTCATTAATTTAACTAATGTTGTTTATACCGTCAATTCAACAGCTTAAAGGTATAACAGAAATTGTGATATACCATGTCATCAGAGTCAAGCAAGGTAATTTTATTTACATCATCAATGATGTTTTAATTTCAATCGTTTATTCATATAGATTAATTCTTTTTAGGGATAATGTTCTGTGTCACATATATATACACGGTATTATTAAAAATCCTTTAACAGTCCGTTGTTGAATCAAGAATAAGCTGTTTATGGTTTTGTCTGTACAATATTTGCGCTTTGGTGCTAGCAGAATGACAAAGCATCGGAGGCCTTTCTTTGTAGGCATTTGGTAAATAAAATGATGAACGATCGGGATTGACTAAGGAAATCCATGCTTACAGCAATGCACAAAACACTGCCAGGTTTCAAACATCCCCCTGTGAAGTTTGGGATTATTTTCATTGTTTTTCTCGTGTCGGAACTGTAGCTATCTTCTTGGTGAATCATCTTTTAGTTGGCATTGTGTGCTGAAGGTCAATGCGTTTCACTGAGGTTTCAACGGGAAAGACCTCAAAATGCTTTTAGCCAATCGTTCAGTTAGAAAGGTTTCCTTGCCGTTCTCTTGCATCCCCGGCTTGCATCTTTATCATGAGCGTTCTAGTTCATTGCGCCTCAAGTCGACCATCGCGAATGTTTGATTGTCTCGTGCCATAATATATCCAATACATTATGCAACACAAATATAGGATAAAATGGCAGACATATATAATTATTTATTATAACCGCATGCTATATGAGAAGTGCTATAAGTGGGGTGCTATAAAAATAGTCATATAGGACGCGTCCTATATGAATGTAGTTGTCTAAAAATAGCTCTGTTTATATGCTTCGCGGAGCAATGGATGTAAACAAATCCCCGCGAAGGATGTAAACAAATCCCCGCGATCGGTAATCCACCCGTGATTCTGGTACTATGATTAGAGAAATACATAATAAAAATCCCATCATTAAATAGAGCATTAAATTCTCTATTGAATGATATAAATTTTATTAATGTAGCTCAAGAAATGGCTGCGATATGAACGTTTTAAGTCAACAATATAACTTGGCTAATAACGGGGTTGTCAGCGGGGGTGTCAGTGGGGCTGGCAGCGGGGCTCTCTGAGACTTCTTTAATATTTTTTCAGAGATATCTGATAACATATGATCAAATTTTATGCACATATAATAAATATAGAATGGAACTCGCTGGCAATAATCGAAAATTTATAGGACTTGATTCGTCCACATAAGCACTCTGCCTACGGCATCGTGCTTATGTGGACGAATCTCGTCCTATAAATTTTCGATTATTGCCGGCTCGTCCCATTCTCTCTATATATAGGAAATACTCGTGCGTATAATTAGGGTGTATAATGCAGTTTAAGAGCCACCACGTAAACGTGTTTTACTAATTCGACATGCAGCTATGCTTTGAATAACTACAACAAATGATTGTGGTGCACTTTTTTTCCTGCCTCATTTTAATCTGTTGGATTATTCACATGAACTGTGCTCCTGGAGGAAAGTGCCATTTCTGACGTCCTGTGCACGAGTCTGCTGGAGAGACACCAACGAGTCTCTATATTCGTTGGAATAACCACAGCTTTGTTGGTAGACACTGGACCCGTATATATACTTTAGTTATGGCCTGAAGTTTCTTGACTTCCTTATATATGTATGCTTTGGGTGTAGTTAAGTCGGCCAAAAGGTGCGCACAGTCGCGCGCTCCACTTTTGACTTGTATTTAGAGGCAGTGACAGCTTGATCCAAATTTCTTACATGACCCTACCCTGCCTCCATCCTGTGCACACAAAACACGTGTCTCATATAGCTTGGCCAAGTCTGACTTGATCTCAGACACTGCCGTTGTGTGGTCATGATGTATACACCTTAGACTTATCACCTTTACGTAGTGTATATATAATATATATGCTGCCTTCCTTCCTCATCAACGACAGCTACATGGTGCGTTTACCAATTATTTCCAATGGCTTCGCTCTAAATTTCAGGAGAGGCAGTCCCAAATAAACTGGAACAAATTACTACTCAGACAACGCCACTTCGCTCTGTATTTTAAAAGCTTTTGTTTTATACAAGTATGTTCTTGCTGATAGTCGACGCAGGTTTGTTTTCATGGTTACTGTTATCTTCATCTTTGGAGGAAAATGCAACGTGACTCATCGATATTTTAGCCAAATAAAGGGGAAATGAATCAAAGCACCGAATTAAAGTCTTATCGCTACCCTTCAGCTTCCTGGGAACCTGACCTCTGTGAATGTTCTAAGCTGATACTCTTTTGCCTAGAAATATTCGGCCGAGTTACATTGTCAAAGTTTCGCAGAAATATTTAGTCGAGATAAAAGAAATTCCAATACCCATCGCATAAATACTTATCTAAAATTCGATGTAGTCATGGTAACCTCATTATCGATCGGTCCCCTCTGGAGCGAAAGATTTTCTATCGATTGAGAACTGTAGAATTATCTTCCGTTTCGAAATCCTACAAATCAACTAAAAGGAGTTTGAATGTCATGGAAACCTTGTTGATTAATTTCTACTGATGTTCATTTTGTTTAGTGGCTTTATATTTTGCATATTGTCTAAGCTACTGGGGATAAATTGTATACTATTTAAAAACACATTGCATTCTGTGTCAGCGTGCACCTGCCTGGAAAACAGCACGAGTGGCGAGAAATTGATAAATTCACCATGAATGTTGTGACGCTCTCTGGACCATGAAGCAGGGGGCATTATGCTGTTGGCTTGCTAGCTAGCTATTCTCCATTATGTATAGGGATGCCAATATACTTTTAATATAGATATGTTATACATGATATATTATCAACAACAGGGCCCGATTCCTGTCCTCAATGTCACTCATTAGTCCTATAATTAAATAAAGTTCAGGTAAGTTACGACCTCTTTTAACATGGTGGGATACGATTATGTTTTATATAAGATGTACATAAGATGAACATAAGTAAACTAACTGTTGTTGACATATAAGTGGTCTATCAGTATTAATTCTATCAGTAATGATATATAACAGTTTTGTTTACTCTTTTCAATACTTTTAAAGGAAAAGTCCATAATGGGACAATCAGCATTGTCGTTACATCCACATCTGTGGTTTACTAGGCTACAAACCCTATTCATACTATATATAAACAGACACGTGGTACTGAATGTGTATCATGAAATAATAAGCATGAAATGGATGGTTGTCCATGCATTGTGCCTTGTTACATGGCCACACTTGTACTTGATATCTGTCCATCCGTATATAATAAATATTGGAAGTAGATATGAGACCCTGGATTATTGCTGTTATTGGACAGTACCCCTGGTATGGTCGCCACATCCATGGATATCAGTAATTGTTTTGAATATAGACACGGTGCACTCGTCTAATAAAATACTGGTTTCCGTTTGATATTAATATTCCATTTGTCTCAAAAGTAGAATTAGAAATATATAATTATCATCTTCGGGTCGCTAGCTTTTTCTCTTAAAATTTCGCTAAATTAGTACCATATTGATACTATAGCTTTTAATTTCTACATGATATTTACATTGCCCTTCCTTTACCCGATACTCTCTTTCAAACAATGGTTTTGAGGAAGCCTAATTTTTGCGAGAAAGACATATATGGTCGATTCTAATGAACTGTCCGCTTTTGGGTGTTTTGGAGGTCATTTTTCAGAATAGATCTATATTCTAATCCTGTTGGTATGTTAAACTAGACACCTGGAGCTATTCATATAAAAAGTTGGGAACACTAATCTCTAAAACTCAGCCTGTGGTGCTTTCTTAAAGTTGAAAAAGACTCCTACATGTCACCGTGATTATGCAGTGTACCTTATTTTGGTTTTGATGGTCAAGAATCTATTGGAAAGTATATTTTCACGAAACAAACATGTTATTTCAGAGACAAGTCATAGACTAAAAGCTACAACTAAAAAAATAACTTTTACCAGTGTGTACACACATTATTTATGTGGTCGGAAATAATTGGATAATTTGAAAACCCCATTTTTCCAAGACATCACTTAGCGTCAACTATTGTAATTCTTAAAATAAAAGGTACTATGATTCCATATTACCGATTCAGTTGGTGGAGATTTAAGGCTTTTCAATGGTATTCATCATCACATGTATTAATATATTGCATAGGAGTAGGATCACAAACTTAAAATGTCATAATCACGGTGACACATTCTCCAATTATACCATATTTAGTGATTCTTCTTTGTGTTCCAATTACTGTCTACAAAATGGTCTTATGTGTTTAGCAATCTCTTTAACTTTGTTGTGCGGCTGATATAGATGTTCATGCCATGAATTCTTCCACTTTCTTATATTGATGCCTCAGGCTGCACTGCTCCATGATTCATGTGGCCCTCGTTTATTATTTCCTCCCAGTGGTTTCCCCAAATATTCCTTAACATATCGTTAGATCTAATAAGTATACATTCTTTGTACTATGTTTATATATAAATTGTTACAGTTGCAGTTTTTTTTTATAACTTTTATACCTTTTTATACACATTCCTGTGCATAGTCACGGTGACATGTATACTGACTGTGATGTAATATTCCAGTTTATGGCTTATATTCCATGTATTGTTTACACCCATACATCTATATCTTTTTATTAACTATATTGTATTGTGAATTCGTTGCCATGGGGAATAAGACATAGTTGAAAAATGATTTAATGGCGGGCTGGCTTGATATCTGTAATCAGAAACAACTGGAACGATTACTTATGATTAAGTGGGTTTATTTCCAACTTTATATATCATCGTTTTCATTTCTGACAAGTGTATAACGGAAATAAGGCTCAGATATCTGCCTTCCTACCTTGATTGTACATGATATAGAGCTGTACAGACAGGATAATACTGCTTTGCCAACTACAGAATATTGCAGAATAGAGACATAATAATGTAGGATTACAACATTAACTCGTACTAAATTTCTCCTACTAAAATTCATTTTGAATATTGCAGAATAGAGCAATCAGACTAATTATTACACATTTTAATGTAGGAGTAGAACATTAACTCGAATTATAAATTTCCCCTACTAAAATTCATTTTGAATATTGCAGAATAGAGCAATCAGACTAATTATTACACATTTTAATGTAGGAGTAGAACATTAACTCGAATTATAAATTTCCCCTACTAAAATTCATTTTGTCAAACTTGTGTTGCATTTAGAAAATGCAAAGATAATATTTTCCCTGTCCTCTTCACCAACATACTTAATTTTTGATCTGGCATTCCCCTTCAGACCTGCAGGACACTTAACTTTGCAGAGGACCTGCGCTAGTGGAACCCAGATCTCATCCCTTCGGCCCCATTTGAACTGCGTCTCGCTGATTTTTTCCATGAACGAAATAAAAATCTCTCCCTTATCATCCCTTTCCTTTACCTCGCCGATGTACCAGTCATTGTCATACAATGCAGCAACACACTCTCCCTTCTCTGGCATAATGCTTTTGACCTTAAGTGGCATTGTAGGGATAGAATCGTAATTTGATCGCCCTACACTCCTTCTGTGCTGAAGGCCTTTGAGGTGCTCTCCCACGGTGCTGGTAAATGATACACTACATACCTCACAGTAATTTCTTTTGACTTTAGTAGGAGATTTGAATGAATCACCTTTTTTTTTCGCTGGAAGAACGACTCTCTGAAATGGGGAACCCTGCGAGTAAATCCCCTCTTCCTCTATCATTGGGAAGTGGGTGAATGATTTTATTAGTGGGCGGAATCCCATTTCATCTACCTTGATGTAATTTCCATGGTAGTATTTTCTTCCCACATCAATTCTCTTCTTCCCTTCCTTCCCAGTCTGCTCTCCTGAGTCTTTCTCACCGGTCACTTGTTCCTTCTTTTTGACTTCCTTCCCAGTCTGCTCTCCTGACTCTTTCTCACGGGTCACTTGTTCCTTCTTTTTGACTTCCTTCCCAGTCTGCTCTCCTGACTCTTTCTCACCAGTCACTTGTTCCTTCTTTTTGACTTCCTTCCCAGTCTGCTCTCCTGAGTCTTTCTCGCCGGTCACTTGTTCCTTCTTTTTGACTTCCTTCCCAGTCTGCTCTCCTGAGTCTTTCTCACGGGTCACTTGTTCCTTCTTTTTGACTTCCTTCCCAGTCTGCTCTCCTGAGTCTTTCTCACGGGTCACTTGTTCCTTCTTTTTGACTTCCTTCCCAGTCTGCTCTCCTGAGTCTTTCTCACCGGTCACTTGTTCCTTCTTTTTGACTTCCTTCCCAGTCTGCTCTCCTGACTCTTTCTCACCAGTCACTTGTTCCTTCTTATTGGGTTTCTTCACTGTCTGTGCCCTTGGCTCTCCCTTAACCACCACTTGCACCTTCTTATTGGGTTTCTTCACCGTCTGTGCCCTTGGCTCTCCCTTAACCACCACTTGTTCCTTCTTATTGGGTTTCTTCACCGTCTGTGCCCTTGGCTCTCCCTTAACCACCACTTGTTCCTTCTTATTGGGTTCCTTGACAGTCTGTGCCCTTGGCTCTCCCTTAACCACCACTTGCTCCTTCTTATTGGGTTTCTTCACCGTCTGTGCCCTTGGCTCTCCCTCAGCGACCACTTGCGTCTTTGCTCTCCCTTTCCTCAAGCTTTTGGATGTACCAACTTCATTCATATTACCAACTGTTGTCTTGTGTGCATCTTGCCACCCTGGGCAAGTTGGGTGGAAAAGACCCCCTTCGTAGCAGCAATCCTGATAACAAGGAATGTCTTTTACTTTTGTCAAGCCCCCAACTGAAACAATTGAATGTTTGGTTGCTATGCCAGGGACAGCAGGTATAGACCATTTGCCTATGTTAGTACGCACCCTCCCGATTGCTTCCCTGCTGATTTGGATGATGTGGCTTTTGATCCCTCTTTCTTGGAGTGAACTGCAAAATTCTGATGCATTGCGTAGGACTTTACCAGATTTAACAATGTTGTCAGCCACTTTCTTGATTGTACCCCCAATCCCATCACAGGGACCCTTTCCATGACCTGATTCAAGCCAGGTCCAGGAAGCTTCAAGCTTGAACATCATTGGAAATTTTGAGATGACTGCACACATAGTGCGATTCCTAAACTGGGAACTTGGGGAATCACTTACAAAATGAATGATTCCCAATGATGACAAGATGGCACGTAGATATGTCACCAAGGCCTTGATGAACGCTATTGATGTGGGGGCAGTATGTAATGTTTCATCAGAGATGCCAGCAAAAGACTCGTGTGCAAATTCCCCATCTGCATTACGGTAGTATACCACCATTGGGAGAATGCTGATTTGTTGGTTGTTGTAGTAATTGGATCCCACCTCCTTCTGATACTTGATTGCCCAATTCTCAGCATAGTCTAATTGTACAAGGGCTTCCACATTAGGCGTCAGTTTTGCTTTCAGGGTACTGAGTTGCATATAAATGTCTTTGATACGTTTGCAATGTGGTCGGAATTCTTGCAGCATTGAAATTACAGTAGTTGTGAATAGCTTGTCAGACAAAGACTTATCTTTAAGCTGGACTTTCATAATTGTCCTGCCATCATGGTTTATTTCTGCCTTTTCCCACTGACGGAAGTTGACTTTGGTAGGTAGAGTGGCGAGCTTTTCTTGTACACCTTTGTCAGACATCTTGCAGAGTTCATTTGCTGAGAGTGGAAGCCTTTTAGATGCCCTGCATATTAAATCGATGTTTGCATGTTTTTGACAGAGACAAACAATTCGCCTGGTGTATTGAATTAATTTGACATAACGTTTCTGTCGGGCATTGCAGAATGTGGCAAACGATATAATCATGGCAGGATTTTCACTTTGGAACTTACCATAGAGGTTTCGCATCGTCTCACTCAATGCAAATTTACCAATGCCATGTACCCGATCTCTTTTTCCTGGGAGTTCATATGAATTATCTGAACGTCGAAGGAATTCATTTACTCTTATTCTCTTTGATAATGCTATGACTTTCCTCTGGTATTTGCGACCTTTCTTTTGGTGATAGATGTTATCACGGGAAATCTTCAGTTTACAGGCTAAACTTTTCGCAATACCTCTCCGTTTCACTTTCTTGGCAAAAAGACTTTTCTTGACCGCAACTGGAGCTTTCTTAACAGCATCCACTGTTGCACAAAGTGGTATTAATGCATTCAAACGGCTCTGGGTTGGTGTGACATCAACTGATGATAGCAACGTAGCAGCCTCTTTTTCAGGGGTATTTTTGAACGTCAGGGGTTTCTTATCGGTCTTTGTCAGTTTCATCTTCAGTACTTTATTCTTCTGCATCTCTGACTGTAGCTCCCGGGCTAACTTGCGTGCATGTGGGTGACGAGAGAATGGCATTGCTACAATCATAGGCCTGAGGAAGAAAAATAATTAAAGAGATGCTTTATATACAGATTACAATTTTATATACAGATTACAAACTTTCTTATATAAAGTCCAATGTACATGTAGAATTCCAGATTAAATATATATATAATATTTACAGGAACAGCAAATCAAATGTGTATGCAGTATATACAGGAAAAAGTAAATCAAATACATATGTGGACCAAATCATACACCCCACATACAGGATGAATTATGGAGTGCATAGATAAAAAAATAAATTAAAAAAATACAGATGCAAATCAATAAAAACCAGTTTCTCTTTTTGGGCGTACCGATATATCCCTCAGCTGGATATGATTAGTACATCAGCAGTTGCCTTGAGTCCTAAAAATGTATCAACTATAATTGAATTCAAACATCAAATTGTCCAAACAAACTGTAAACGTATTAAAAATTTGTAGAATTCATCAAATTAATGATCATTTTAAACTGACCTGGACACAGGACTGTCATCCCTGACTTTGGCCTGCCTACGACGTACAGGGAGGAGCTGTTCCGCAGGCTTCTCTCCGCGTCTACGAGATGATGTGCGTTGTGTGCTCTTAACTTGGACTGGGGTTACTTGTCCTGTTGCTGCAGCTGCAGAAATAATAATTATTTACTTATAGCTACATTAAAAGAATAAATGATACAGATGATGTGCTGTTTCCAAATTCTTGATACTCACCTTTCTTTCTTGCCCGCTGATCTCTTTTATTTTGAGCCTTGCGTGCACGTAATGCATCCTCCTGCATATGTGTCATTTCAGGTTTTGGGTGCTTGCGCCGAAACTCCTACAATTAAGAATTTGTTGGTTAACACTGTGAAAAATTAATTTTCACAAACAAAATCCCTAATCCCACTGGCATTTGTTATTCTGTTGAAGAAATTAAGTCTAATAAGGTACATACTCTCATCTTCTTTGCATGTTTGATTCTGAATTCGGGGTCCACTTCAATCTGGGCATCTCTCCAGGCCTTGGCACGCCCCCGGTTCTTCCAAACCTGTTCCTCAGTGAGGGCACGATATGGCATTTTGGAACTGGAATAATAAGGCCTGTAATAAGTAAAGATATAGGTATATACCTGTTTATGTTAGAAAAAATTGAAATCCCAAGGTTCATCTACAAGTTTCACTGATGCATAATCACGGTGACTTATAATACATCTTGGACTGGTTTCGGAATTTGCCTTAAAAATTATTTTTTATTCCGATTCAATGCAGTCACTGCTTTGGTATGTAATATCAATATACTCAGGTTGAAAAAAAACACCAAAATAGTATCCTAAATAATATTCATAATTATTTAAGAATTAATCTGATAATATTTTGGCCATTTTCTGTTTTTCCAACCACACACAACTCCAGACATTCAGAATAATAAAAAAAAACTTTCATTTAAAATGATCATTCACACATGTTGTGTACATAGCAGTTTTTAAAAATCAGATCAAAATACGTTCCCCTCCCTTCACAAGGCCAGAAATAAAATTCACCAATGCATAATCACGGTGACATATAATACATCTTAACTAGACTTTGCAATTTGCATTGAAAAATCACTTTTTATTCTGATTCCATGCAGTCACTGCTTTGGTAAGTATAATCAATATAATCAGGTTGAAAAAAACACCAAAATAGTTTCCTAACTAATATTCATAGTTATCTGAGAATAAATCTGACAATATTTCAACCATTTCTTTTTTTCGAAACCACACACAACTCCAGACATTAAGAATAATAAAAAAAAAACTTTCATTTAAAATGATCATTCACACCTGCTGTGTACATAGCCGTTCAAAAAATCAGGTCAAAATACATTCCCCACCCCTGGCAAGGCCAGAAAACAAGCTTCACCAATGCATAATCACGGTGACATGGACAGGCTTGAGTATTTGCTTTACAAAATCACTTTTTATCCGATTCAATGCAGTCACTGCTTTAGTATGTATAGTCAATATAATCAGGTTGAAAAAAACGCCAAAATAGTTTCCTAAATTATTTTCATAATAATATATGAATTAATCTGACAATATTTCGAAACTTTTCTTTTTTTCTACCACACACAACTGCAAATATCAATAACAATAGGAAACATTAATACATTTAAAATGTTCACGCATATATGTTGTGTACAAAGCAAGTTAAAAACTGAGGTCAAAATACATCTTCCCTGGCAAAAGGAAGGCTAAATATAAAAGCCTATAATCACGGTGACATGTCCCCGTGATTACGCTTTTGAAGTCACCCAGAGATCAACTTGCAATTATGAACTGTTGATTAACACATGGATCTCGAGAGTTGACCTTGTCTAGTACAGCGGTGTGCTGTTTATGTATAACAAAGTGATTTGAGGCTTATATCCATCATTTCGAATATTTCATGCAGGTCCTACAATATGCCAGTACAATGTTTATATTGGGTGTCACACAAAAATGTGAACTAAAACTTTCAAAACACTTACCTAAGATGTCAAATTACGCTGCGTGAAGGTTGGACCGCTTGCGTACAAAATGACGTCCGTTGGTTGTGGTTTCAAGACGACAGGGGGCAGCCTGGGTCAAAATCCCCCTAGCGGATATTTGTTGTAATCACGGTGACTGCATAATCACGGGGACAGTGTCATTCTATCTGGCGTGGCTTCCAGACAATGACACTAGCTGAGCTAAGATTACGTGTGTATTTAGACGAAATATAAAGGTGTCTATATATGAAAGGATTTATCTTATTCTCTTTTTGTTTTTATGCAATGATAGAATTAATCCTGTAATCACGGTGACCTGAAAACTACACAAAATCGGGTTTTTTTAAAAGAAAGATAGAAATGAGTGGGTGCAAGATATGTGACAGCTATTTTCTTTATTTTAACATGTAATAAAGAGTTTAATGTTTATTTTAGGCTTGAAAAACAAGTCATCTGATCAAATTAATAAAGTGTCATAAGCTCTGTAATAATGTCGTAGTCACGGTGACACATAATTACACAATGACTAAAACAGCTACAGAATTTTAAATAATCAGGAGTTACCTTTTTAAAAAAATCTGAGCAAGAGTTAAATCGTTGATGATTTATTCAAACTTAAATATTGTTCATGGGAGCTTTTTCCATTTTTATACTGCAAGTTATCCAAAACAACTGAGGACATATTTTTAAAAAATGGTGAAAAATGACATGTTTTTGGTCCATAGAAATGAAAGTTCGCATCACAGGTATACAAAACTAGGTATCCCCCGAAAGGTCTCGACGAGGCGGTTTTAGTGACATTATTGGCATGTCCATATCTTTTATAATAACCAAGTAATAGCCTTGAACATCCAAAGCGGACAGTTCATTAGAATCGACCATATATACTAATATATCAGGCAGCAGATGTACGTATGGTCCAGGTGTTGAAGATTTACACTAGTTCGTCATTAATTGATATGTCTCCGAAGCACTACATATAATGAAGTCCTGTGCATCACTGTTCCAGTGAATAGTAGCATATACATATCAGATCTCCGATGGAGTAGGTGAAATATTGGTGTCTCATGTTTATTCTATTGTCCAGGAGATCTTTTTCGCATGAGGATTGATCGAACTGTTGGATTCGTCTGAGATCCAACTAATACGACCGCTTGCCAATATATGATTTCATATTTCTTCTACATTTATTCTTTTACCTCGACTCGATAAAAACTATTAAGTTATCATTACCTCAACACCTGCTATTGACCTCTATATATCTCTGCAATGATTGTTTATCGATTTTGCTTTTAATGGCTTCAATTAATCTATCAAACTCAAACGTGATTATTAATTCAAGATAGCATTTGGAGAGGTCCGATGTGCAACATACTGCAGCCTAGTCAAGCAGTGCTCCTGTATACGTACGTCAATAATGATGCAAGCAACTCCCTGGAGCTGCTTGTGTGTCACACTTAATAATCTCAGGCCCCAAAGGGAAAACTTACCCCGAATACTGAACCGGCTCTTTGCAGTGTCTAATTGAATGGTCTTCCTTAAAAGCAGATCTAGGTGTCTCTGGTTTTATGCGTATCACTTACATGGTGGAAAGCATATTGCTCAGGTGCATACATATTATGTACTCCCATTATAGGTCCTAACATATTCATGTTTGGTGATAGTCTGCCCTAGATAACCTAGAACCAGAGCTCAATTTGACTAGATTATGTGAGAAGATCTGTAATACAACTTCGACACATAGTGTTTAGACAACAACTTACTTATATATATGAGCTTTTGAACCATATTCATGGTTGCATTGAAATGAAAATGGTACAGTCCCTGCAAAAATTATATCTACATGTACTAGCAGGCTCTACTTATGTAACCAACAACGACTATTCAATAACCCTCTTCTTGTTTCTGACCATATCCTTGGTGTTTTACAACGGTGTTGGACTACCTACACTCGGATCGTCAAGTGTATTAGGGATGTCGCTGGTTATTCCTGCGATAACGTTAATCTATCTCACCGTATATCATTTTTGCCAAAATGTTTCAGACACATCCGAATTTAGAAATCTCTCCAGAATCGAAAGATAGCTACTCTTTGTTTATAGATTGTTAAACAACACCTTAATTTTTACTTTCTTTGTATTACGAGTGGTTAATATGCATACTACGTATGATAAATAACTATTCGCGCTTTTAAAATATACTGAGTATGAGTTCCGCCCATAAGAGAAACAGAAACATGACCTATCCTGATTCTGACCACATTTCCATCTAGTTTCCCATGAAGTCACCATCAATGGAACAGGACAGAATACTGTGTTCAGAATAGAGCCAGCCTATATAGATAATATACACTAATTATTGGTTTGTCTCAAACGGGGGGAGATGGGGAAGGAGGGGGGGGGAGGTAACAGGGGTAAAGGTTCTTCATTTTTATCTCCAAATCCCTCTAATAGACTTCTACTTCAGAAAAGGCTATTATAGGGTAGGGGTAGAGAGAGTAAGGGAGGGTGACGGAAAGGGTTTCTTGGGAAGGGACAAAAAGGTGGGAGTGAAAAAGACTCAAAGTTTAAAAGAGTAGAAGGGATGGATCAAGGAATTAAATAGAAACTACATGCTGAGAATTGCTACCGTTTTAGACGGGGGCATCTTGTTTTTTTATATAATAATACTCTAACTGCATGGATCGAGCATCATTCCTGATACTGCCCCTGAGAGTCACTCAATATCATATTAGCAGCTGCTGGACTGCAACTAATTGTGTGCAAGAACTTTCCGTATATCTAATTGGCAGCATGAAATTGGCTGGATTAAAATGTCCATATTATCTAGACTAAGGATAACTATCCTCAGATGGAACTAAACAAAATGCCTTTCTCTGACGACCTCAAGAAGAAAATTTAAGATATGAATTGATCACTATCTATCCGATGTGTATTTTATATCACTTATTTTATGAAAATAATTTTGTAATAATTATAAATGTATGTTAATTATCGTCTTTCCTTTTGTGCTGTGTAATATGTATATATTTAGATGCTTTTTACTCCTTGTTCATTGCCCCAGGAAATTTCTAAGACTGTTTTCCTCTCAACGGATGGCAGTTCCCAACGATTTCTCGACATCAAAGCTCGATGTCCTTTCATAGATCAAATCAATTCCAGTGCCATGAGCGCAGAAAAAGGACCTCAGATGTTCCAATAGATGAACAAACATATAGAACTATTGTGAATATATCCTAAAACGAATCCTGAATGAACAAATACAACTCGACATCAGTATATATATCTACATTGTCATCACCTTGTCATACATCTTACATCCACAGATATATTATTATTCAGTATGAAATGAGGTGCTTTTCTGATCTCATTGTGGAACATCAGAAGCGGTGTTCCATGAAAGATTATTGAGTATGTCATACCCCTATATTTCCTATCCTATATCGGCCATAAGCATATGCCTCTTTTGACCCATTGTTTTCATGTGCAACAAATATTTATTTTACTATCGTGTATTCATATATGCTACTACATCAATCTCCTCCCATAGCCACACGCTCCAACTTGGTCCTCAACATCATTTCCTCGACCCTTTTACACTCCTCTTTTATGTATTTGACCCTTGGGCTGTGTCCCATAATCAAACATCCTATTGTGGAATAGCTCTATTATCTCGCCTATCTAGCTGTAATGATTGCACTTGTTTAATTTCGGCCAGACCGATTTTGTTATCATCTATACCCATTCAATCATGGGTGCCGGCATTGGATGGTCCTACCCTGTGGCTGTCGAAGTCTAGGGACATCCCTTTCCACAGGGTAATTCTACATGGTTCGATAAAGGGCGTGTCTGGGTTCGTTATTATCGCCAATCCTGCCCCCTATATCGACATCCTATAGGGAGTCCTTTCCCCAAGGAAGAATTTTTGTGTCCACCAATCTTATAAAATAGCAGTTATTGAATGTGCGCTGGTGTATAAGCATTATCTACCTATCGATGTAGTCGGAAAACAAGGATATTTCATGAGATTTGCCAAGAAAATCCGCTCATGTCCAACCACCACAACTAAACTCATCTCTCTATGTCTGTCTGTGTCTCTATGTGAGTGTGTTTGTCTCCCATGTCTCAGTCTGCAGTTTTACCTTTCTCTCCCTCCCTCTCATTCCTATTTTATCTCCATACCCCGTCTTTCGTTCACTGCTACTATTTACTCCCTCCTTCTACCCTTTTTCCCTATCTCTAGGTTCAAAGAACTCGCAAAGATTGTTGAAAAGATATTTTCAGTGAATCCTAATTTTCTCTACGAATTGTACTCATTAAATTGCGAAGTGAATTTTAGGTAAAGACAGTTGCCTCCGCTTGGCTTAGCAGTCATGACTGCCCCTATTCTATTGACGCAGATTAAGTTAATATCTATCAAAGAATCTGTGTTAATTTGACAAAAGATTGAAATAGATATTGACGTAATGAAATAAAGGTTTTGTATAGGCAGGGAAATCTAATATTCCAGAAGGGCAGACTTTCTATTGGCCGCCATTAAATGGTACAGGGCAATGGATAAGTTTGCAACTGAATGGCTTGAGAACACAAAAGCATTAATTGTCCGTTCAATCGGGATCGATCGCGCGAGGTGTAATATCGATTGTGGGTGCTGAAGTGGCCCTTAGTAGAGATCGGGTAGCATGATGTAATAGATAAAGCGAGATGGGAATTCCTCTCGTATCAGCTCGTATCACCAAGCTTGTGTGTTTACTTAGGGAGCTAGTTACAACAAACATGATATTAATCAGATGATAATGATGCGTATACCTGAACATCAGAGTAAAACTCTAAGCTTGAATCTGGTATCTCTCTATCTCTCTTGGAATTTGGCTGCACTGAGATAATCTAAATAGATTTTTGTTATGCCGTTCGACAAGCAAACGCTCAGTTCGTATGGGGAAATATTGTAGCCATGAAATTAAACCTACGATGAATTTAACACTTGCTGTATATCGCACACGTCTTAATTCTTTTACTACCCCTGGTCTTGATCCGGGTCTTGATGCACTGGAGGAGCACGACGTCGAACCAGTTTATAGATTCGAGCTCCGTATCTAATTGTATGTCGACAGAGGTATTGAAGGGTCTCCGTCAGTCGGAGCAAGTTCATTTTTCAATATTGTTTTCTTATATTCATTACATACCTTTCAGTGAAGAGGCTGTTCTAATGGGGAAGCGTAGGCTAATGCTGTGTATTCAGGAACAGGGGAAGAAGAGGCAAACACTTGCTGATATAATTCTGGGACGTCGTGTGCATAATTATGTAATATGTGGATATGGTTCGCGTCTCTAGGAATTCTATTTTGAATTTATGTATAATGCGATGTTATTGTATATTCAGCTAGTATCGTCGGCCCACTTATCACGCATCACATTCAATTTTAGAATACATCCTCTTCCGGATTTAGCTCGTGATGCTTATTGCTGTAGCTCATATATAATATCCAGTTTGATGTAATCATTTAGGATGTGTTAATTAATATACACTTAAGTGGAGCACTAATGCAAAATAGCGCAAGTGGCATTGGAACCAGTGTTCATCATTTGGCATGCTATAATTTTAGGGGAATAGCTTAGACCAACTACCGTTGTATTTCTGACACAACGCCAGGCGTACATGCCAAGCAATATGTACCAACTATCTACTATAGTTCCCCTTAACTTCTGATTACCAACATCTTTCTATATATATATATAGTTATGAGTAATAGCGAAGTCGCGATTACGAATATAGGGGGCATTTTGTATATAAATGGTAACATTATATATATAATATATAACAATCCTGTTCTGTTTGAGTGCCTCTATTTCCTAGGAAGATAACAGCGACATACATCCTGTTGTAGAGTTTCTTTGTGAATGTTCCATATAATTATGTCAATGTGCAATATGTTCTTACCTCCTACACTCACACGCACCTATGTCTATGTTTCCCTGTTGTCTTCTAGTTTTCTTACTTCCCCGAGACCTAACCTGCGGGTGGATTGTCTAAACATAGAAACATAATTATAGCTCACATTTCTTCTATATTATTTACATTCTACACGTTTTCCCTACATAGTTATAGATACTATTCTTATTAATTAGAATTTATCTGAATAGAATGTTATTGTACTGACTTTACTGATAATTTTATCTGATAAAACCCGAAATATAAGCTATTTATGACAGTAAATGTCTATGTCGGAATAAAAAAAAATCGTTATATATATCTAATGCTGACACCATAACGAAGTGAATCCTGCTTAAAATCTTCAAATGCAGAGGAGTATCAAAATCCCCATTTATTATGAATCCATTTAGCAGGGGCTAGGTTTGGATACTTTGCTTTAATTGCTGATGGGAGTCCCGGATCCGCTCTCCTCGATGCAGCTAATTGTACATTTTCCAGACTGTTAATTTTCCTTGGACATTAAGGCTATGCGAAGGCAAGAGAAACAGACTTTTTAATTAGTGCCATTAAGAATAATTTTAGAAAGCAGTGACTGCAGTGGAGTAAATGAGACCAGGTATTCCCGTCATGTTGCTGCATTACTTGCAATTTAATGTAGAAATCCCCCCTTGTTTAAATGCCCTTTTGCTCCGTCGGGATCGGGCAGAAAGGAACTCAAACAGCAGTCTTTGCTGTTTGTGTGTCATTACACTAGTCGCCCCCTGTGTTCAGACAGATAATTCTTGGGAAAGTGTTCAAATGACGATTGAAACAGAAAAGGTAGAGCCTTTCTTCTAGCGCCTATAAACAATATTTCAGTTTCACTAGTTAAGTAGATTCTGATTATTTCTCCATATTATTTAGACCGAAACTCTCCCAGAGTCTCTTCTGAAAAGGAGATTTGGCAGCCTTTCAAATCCGACTGTGCGTGTTATAATTATATCAGTTATTTGATTTTGCGCCGTTCTGACTTGCCATTATAATTGTTTGAAATCACATTCTCTCTGCATCTATGAAGAACTATCTAGGAAGTAATGGAACAACGGCAAGATCCCATCTGGATCATAAGACTGAATATTACACTTTCATGAATAGAAAGGAGATGGCTGCTTTTCTTCTGCCGAGATAAGAATGCAAGCCTCCCCTACTTTGGCATCACGCAAGGAAAATGTCAAAGCCTTGTGTAAACATGCATGAGCTTTAAATGGAAAAGAAATATATCTATATATTGTCATGGCAGGCTGGATTCTCAGGTTAAGTTCCATTGCGTTGTACATGTCCTTCCTACGTATTATTTCTGTCGACATCAATAGCTCTTTGACAGTGGGGAGTCCTTAAATGCCGTTAGCTGTACCTTCATCATCACCACCTTCTTTTTCTTCTTCCCCTTCATCTTCTTGGTCTCTTTCTTGCCTTCTCAGGAACTCAAATCTTCAGTCTTAGGAGACAGCCTTTCAAATTCCGTTATCTTGCTCTTCAGTAAATGGTATTGTGGCACTAAATATTGGCCTGATAGGCAAAGGATTATGATGTTGCCAGTGTAAACAATTAACAATAATCTCTAAATACACACATAATATTATTTAGAGATATATGCCTTAGCTAATGTTATTTCACGGAGAAATTCAGATCATATTATATAATATAAGAAATGGTGAAGGCACCGTATACAATAAAGATGTAACTGATCAATTTTGTTTTTAGCACCAGTCTCAAATGCATATATACAACGTATTGGTATTTAACCAGGGAGATATATTTATTTACCTCATCTGATTCAACTAGACTTGCCTGTCTCTATCCATTGTTTGGGAAAGTAATAGTGAAGAATGGGGCAATAGAAGGGATAAGCATTACCGGTATATAAAATGAATGGATAGCATAGCCAAACAAATCCAGATCATAATACATTAAGGTGTTATGGTTCACTCCTGAGCAGATACCCGTTTATATATTGTGCCCGGTTCATCTAATTTGCAAATGGGACGTTCTCAAGTAATCTCGAAATATTGGGATTGGGGAGGTAACTCTGCTTGGCATAGAGATCAATGGGCAATTTGGAGCCCCGTGACCTCGAACACCTTGTGTTATTTCTGTCAGGAACATGGTCCTCAGTTGGTTCAATAAAG
The DNA here is from genome assembly GCA_942159475.1 of Sthenelais limicola. Taxonomy (NCBI): domain Eukaryota; kingdom Metazoa; phylum Annelida; class Polychaeta; order Phyllodocida; family Sigalionidae; genus Sthenelais; species Sthenelais limicola. Next base: position 115,776,938 of record OW804096.1, read on the forward strand.
GTCTATAGAGGGCGCGGTCTCACAGTCAGAGGTAGAGGAAAGTGAGCCAGAACGCCGCAATTAACTTAGTTTAAGGGATTAAAATACCTTTAAACTGATCTCCAATGACAGAAAGGCCTTAACCTTAGCCTTAACTGGATATATGGAGAAATTTACAAAACATCATTTACAATCCTGGGTGAATATCATATATATATAATTCAATTAATATATACGATTCATAATGAAATGGCTATGACCACTTTGTTCCCAATTTCAGTCACATTGATATATGTGTGATATCAGTGACACTCCATTCTCTGGTTGTTGCTATTCTGGCTAGAGACTCCGCTGCAGATTGTTGGATGTGGCAGTGCGAAGTTAATTCACACTCGCCCCTCCAGACACTGAATCATGTTTAAAACAGAGTAGAATGATAGAAAGCACCTTGGAGTAATAGAAGAAGCACTAATGATTTCCGCAAATATGGGTCACTTCCCAAGCAATTACTCGGCCATTACTAATTCTTTTAATTTGTGTCAATAAATCAATTGCATTCAGTGCTTTTAATCTAGGCAGGCTTTAGGAAAAAGTATTCATTACGTCCAACAATAGTTCTTTTTATTAAGATTGAATTTTTAATGGATTGTAATATGAAGACAGGAGCCATCAAAATCAATTGATCTTTGTTATTGCATCATGTTCCGAAACTTAATTCCTTTGTGCATTTATCCTCGTAACTTTAAACTCTTGTATACACAATGTGAGAAAAATTCAGTGCCCTGGCATTGAATTTGAAATGGAAATGGTTTGGTGTGAGAAGTCTAATCAGGGACCTCAATTTATGATCCGTGATATTTCAAGGTTCTCAATAGTATCAATTAACATCTCTTTTTGCCTGGTGTTTCCCAGTATTAGATTCAGGAATTGCTCAAATCATGGGAAACACCCAGTCTTCTAATGTATATATATAAAGTAATGAAATAATCTATTTGTTTTAGATCAGGGGCCCATGAAGGATATGCAACGTTAAATGCCAAAATAAACATTGTTTCCAATGAAAAAAAACAACGTTTCAAACTCTTAAACGAAAGTGGTTTATTGAAATCATGAAGACCTAGAAAATAAATCCTAAACTTATGGTAGAATAATTTACAAAAACACAAAAACGTCACATTTTCTAACTTTTAACTAGGGACATTGCTGTAGTTTTTTTGTGCTACTTGTACATGTACTAAGTTGGAAAGAAGTGCTGGAAGATAAATGGGCTTTGTTCGGTGGGCAAACTTTGGCAAGGAGATCGATCAATACAAACACACTTCCTCTACACTCAATACTGCGTCAACTAGCTATCTAGCTGCCGTTGTGCTAATCTCCCAACTATGTAGTTAAAATGGAGCTTCGTCCCTTTTAGAATCAAGATCAATTCTCCATCCTATCTACTCTGGCGTGGGTCAGAGTCTGGTGAATACCCTCTAACATTCTCCCCGCACCATCCAGGCATTCTTCTTCATCAGAATCATCAGACTCATTCTTGTCCTTGATAACACCTACTGTCACTAATGTGGCTCTCCTAATGAGTGCCTCTCATCCGACCTAACTACTCACTCCCAACATGCCAGCTGGTCTCTCTCCCCTCTCCTACTCGTGGTAGCATCGTTACAAGCTCGGTGCATTCTGTAGATCCATTGGCCTGTGTCCTGAAGACAAGAAGAATTAAATGATAGCCAGCGCCGGGAATTAAATGGTGCTTCATTAAAGTGCACAGGACCCCCTTATTTCTTTTTATTCTTTTTTTTAATTTTGGGATGGCATTTACTAAAGGGAAAGAGGAAGTTTAAACTATTGTTGTAAAATTTCCTCCCAAGGCCCAGTAATGCTGATGGGAAAAGCCCAGATTTCAACTTCCTTGAATCATGTTGTCACACGTACAATTTTATGTTGATTTTATATAACCACCATGACATATTCCGACCGATGACATATTCATTTATTCATTGAAGTAAGAAACAAATGAAAAGGCGATGGCCCATGGCGAGATGCCGCCTACATGCAATTCACATATATTATGTAGACACATGTATGTATATTGGATATTTGGCTATGCCTCTGTTAAAGTTCAGCGAACAATCTTCTTCATCCAGAGTTACTGTTAGTTGTGCACTCTATTCCCTATAAAAAGGTCGTGTGTCCTTAGGGACAATAAGGTGTTTGACATGATTATTACCTATAGATGTTCCTTGCTCGTGGCAACATGAATTGGTATTTTTCATTTTTCCTATGTCTATCCTTTGCGCATGTGACCTCAAGTAACCGAGAAATAATACTCTTACTCTAATATCCAAATGGTCTGGACTGTTTGTAGAATGATTTACTTGGAAATGCTTTTCGGGAAAGATGCTTTATGAGTACAGCAGACCTTTACTCATGCCCCAAAGGTGTCGGACGAACTGGAAAATAGCACAATAGACAAGTGATGACCTAAACCTAGCATGTGATTCCCTTTGGCAAAGGAACAATAAACAAAAATAAAGAGAAGTATCTCTGTAGTTTCGGTCTCATCAATCCGATGTACAAGTTTCTGCTTTTACCATGTATCTCTCGGTTTTACTGGCTCATTGGACTGTTGGTGAATTATTTACCTTTGTTGATTTAAGTGTTAGAATCTATACCGATGTTATGAAGCAAGTATATATAACTTCAATTCGTGGCATCTAAATATAAGAACTTATTGTGACGTAGGCCTACTGGTATACATTGGTGGTCGATTCTTAATTCATTTATCCTTCTCAAAATTAGTGTATATTGAATACTTATTCTAATTTGACTAACTAAAACCGTTTTGAAACATTTTCATTTCGGAATATCCAAAGTTTTATCCGAGCCGCGTTCCAACTTCATTTTAAGAATGAATTAAAGGAGTCACCTAAAACTCCATGTTTCCTCCATATCCTTTCCAGCTCTTCTGATATTTCTTTTTGAAATCGTGACATCAAACCGCGGAACGGGGAAAAACTGGGCAAGAACTCCGCTTACAGAGGCGGAAAGAGTAAAGATTTTTTGGAGCTTGAGCTGTTTAAATATTTCGTTTCAAAGCATTAAAAACGTCCGGAACGGGCTCCATCCTTAAATTTGTGCGTGAAATTATTGCCAGCTTTTGAAGGGAAATATTTCTTTTGCTTGCTACCCGATTACATTAACAGCATGATCCTTAACACGGGTCTTTCATGATGTAATAAATCGCCCTGAATTGATATAATATAACTTCGTGTTTACCATCCAAAAATATGAATCATCTATTATTTGTCTCTCTCAAGTTGTAAAGAATAAGAATGAAGTTGCCCAGAATGTCAAAGCTTCGCATGTTTGGCTTACGTTTTAATGTACTTAAATGCCAGAGTTGCTGTTGGCACTTACATGTTAGTGCAATTACCCTATAGGGCTTAAATGAAACTGGGTTAAATCTCTGTTTCTATAACACGTTTGGTCGCAAATATCTATGATTTGGACTAAAGTGTTATGTTTGGAGTTGTCTTATTATTACGGGGTCCCCAGTTATAGGCATTCGTCGTGTGATCGGGATGGAAGGGCAATATCAAATGTAAGATACTGCTTAACCTTCCCTGCCAATGATGACTATATTTGATGCAGCATTTTCTTGTCAAGGATTTACGGATGCCTGCCTCACGCCTGCATGCCTCATATTCCCTGTTTACCTTGAAATAGTTTTAAATTCTATATTTCTAATTGACACATAAACGTTCGTTGAAATATCTCCCACATAGGTTTTACGTTCTGTCTCGTCAAAAATAGCCAATACATCTTCTCAGAAGAAAAGAGAATATTCATAATAAAAGTACGTCTCCAATGTTTTATTCTGAACAAAGGTAGCTGTTTTAGCCCTGTTTATTCTATAAATATATATATATATCTCACATTTCATTTCCTTTTCTTCTGCTATAAAACACTAAATATACCCATTCATTGTCATAAAAAAGCTACAATTTTCGAGCCCATTCAATATGATAGACCGTGTGGCTGAATCTAACTAATTTACATTTACTCATTGATTTGATTAATTCCCATGGAAACTTGGAGATATTTCTCCCTCTTATCCTTTACTTCTAAATATCAATGACTCCATTTCCATCGATTTCTGTTTGTTGTATCTCTGTCTGTATGTCGCTTTTGGCTGCTCTCTCTTCTTTGGGCTGTTTTATCTTATTGAGATATTCTTTTTCTGGACTCTTCGCTACTAAAGTCATGTTGTGAGAAGAGTGAATTTGCCTCAAGGCAGGAATGGGAAGGATGATGCTAATGAGAGGTGAAGATCACCTAGCATGGCAGGTTTGTATGTATTTATAAACATATATGCTAGGGATCCGCCCAATGACTCATATTCCTTCTACCAGTATTGTCCCCACCGGGAACATATCTAATAAAATGACGAACTCAACAACGAAATATTGAGAGAAAACCTTGCGTTCCAATGTTCTATAATTTTAGGGTATATACACCATTAAATTAGCTTGGAGAATTGCATGTAAAAGTGATTCTTGCATAGACCAAGATGGTGATATTTTCCCGATTTCTTTTAGATATTTCTAACGATGTACCCGGCTTCATATTAAATTTTATTTCATGAAAAATAAAGTTGGTTGTTATCCAGAACTAATTTGATACCATTCCATTAGCCCGCCGCCTTTTAGAAAGGTCTGGACACTCATAACATTTCAAATTTCCAAAAATAGAATTAGTTTATTGATGGACGTGTTTGTTAGTTTCTCCCCGTGTAAAATAATTACCGTACTTTGGGGTTTCTCTCAGTCTGGCCATGATACACGAATATTAAATAACCCTGATTTAAATCATGTGAAACGTTTTTAATTCAGATATTATAAGCCACTTTTCCTCAAGTCACATTCCACTAGAACTGGTTGAGATCCCTATATATATTGTATATGCATGAATCATTATTTAGAGAAGAATGGCAAATAAGTCCCAGACGCGGAGGTTTTGTTAGGAAACCGCGGCCCTCCCATAACCATAAATAGTAGTCCCATTTGTCCCATTCGTCCCATCCAAAACATGTTGAATAGAGAGTGGACTGTTGTGGTAGTGGATTCCTTGCCAAGACCGGAGATACGTATAGCAACTGAGAAGCACTGAACATTTGAGGTGTTCCTCGAGAGTCAGTATTTAAAGAAACGCTTTAGAATAGTTACAAAGGAGTGGGTTATCCCCATCAGATAGTTTATTCTTGCTCCGAGAGATAAATTATATCAAATATTCCCGGCCTACCCTATGAAGACACGAGTGTAATTTGATTCTGCCTGGATTTTAACACACGTGGTCGACCCATAAGTTATGAATCATGCGGCCTTGTCTCCTGGCCCCTCCTCCTCCCAGTGATCTAAACGCAAACAAAATGTCCATTTATTTCTTTTTTTTATTTATTTATTTATTTTTTTTTTTTTTTATTTTTTTTTTACAAAACACTAGTCCTTCCTTCTTAACGATGTTATATTCCTATCCCAAAAGGGCCGGTGCGTGTGCTACTCTTTTGTTTGCATTTTCGACTATTTCTGATAAAAGGCCCATGTTTCAATGATCATCATTAATTGATAGAAATTGAAGTCGACATATAAACGATTATTGGTAATATCCGTTTCATCACAAAGAGGTATTGCAATCTTCCACCTGAAATATAATGTTGTTAGTTATATATAATTCACGAAATTTAATTATTGTTTTTTTTAACTTTGCAGGTAAGGGGACAAAGCTTAATTGATAGTAAGAAATAGGAAAGCCTGAGAAAAAGGCTTGTCTGCAGGTCGCATCAGCCTAAGGTACAGGTACACTATTTATTGAGATATTATACCAGCAGGTGCATGCATAATGGAGAGACAATTGAAACGAGACAATTTTAAGCAGTTCTAGACAATACCGCGCTCATAATGCATTTGTCTATTGTCTCTACGACAATTTTGAGGTCTCTGTGACAATTTTGAGGCAGAAACACAAACAACTAAAGACAGCTCAGATAGTTGTCCTTGGGCGGTTTCGTCTCGAAATGTTAAAGTTTTGTCTCTAAATCAACAATTTTGAGACAATTTTGCCATAAATTTAACTTTGCGTATGAATGAGTTTGAGTAGTATAGGATATATATATATATATATATATATATATATATATATATATATATATATAGTGGCAAGTTGTATTCTCCTCTCCCTCTCTAAGTTCCACATTTTCTTTCTAGAGCTGCACTTTCTCTCTCCTCTCTTTCTCCTCAGTCTTTCTCTCGGACCCCACCCAGAAAAAAACATCGCAGCAAAAAACATTACAGAAGTCCGTTTGCTAGAGAAACCCTGCCCAGAAAAAATGATGATTCTCAAAAAACATCTCATCCTGAAAAATCCTCACAAACTATGCGAGGTAAGACCCTTTTCGCCGCAAATCTGCGAGCAGAATCATTCCCTTTGCACAATTTTAAATAGACATAAATGTACCTTTATCACAGAATTTTTCCGTTCAATCTTCGTGTGCATATAGTTTTTACTAATCCTGAGAAGTAAAGGGGCTGTAATCACCGATTCCTTATTATAAATTGTGGAAAGTCATAATTAATATCTAGCCTGCAGGCATGGCAAAATCCTTATGACACTGACAGCAATGTTTTTTCTGGGCACCTCAGGGAAAATATAGGTCAATGCAAGGTTTTGATGCAAGAATTGACGTTCCAAAAATGCAAAGCGCGCGCAACGAGAGAGGAGGCAAAATGTTCAATCTAAAAATATACCATGCGAAAAACTACCGCCAGCTGACAGAAAACTACCGCAAATAAGGACAAAAACTGAAGAATTAATATATTGTCTAATTTTCCGAGGCCGGAGATAAATACTAAATCAGGCTTCAAGGACGACACTCTCACATTATGTGCACACCCTTTAAGATTGTCCTTGATACCGGGTGTTGTCTTGGGCATTATCGCCGAGATATTGCCTAAAGTCTTAAAATATCAAGTATTTAAACAGTTAAAAAGATCACACTGAGAGGTTTAGGTCTCACTTCAGCTGAGATACAAGGGGAAATTTGGCTGTCCGCACACATGGCCCTGTTGTTGATTTGGACGTCCACATGGGAGTGTTTATTAAAAACTCTGTTTACATCTGTGTGCGGAGTGTTGATTGCATACTTGATTGCCTATTAGCAGTCAAGTTGTATGTATGTTTTTCTGTCTTCACTGCAGTTTGTAGTAACAATGAAGTAACAATTGGGGGGTTTTCATTAGTTCTAAGCTGTTAATGTGTATTAAGAGTATTGATTGATACATTTATTTATTTTATTTCTACAAGTATTAGTAGCTGTATGTGGGTGTGTCTATAGATCATGTATTTATGTATGTGTATGTATGTACACATGTATTTATGTATACATGTGTATGTATATATACGCATGTATACATGTGTGAATGTAGTATGAAATACTATGTAATGTGAAACTACTGCTTAGTTCATTTTGAGTTTTAATAGGACTTAGTCCATTCCAGATACAACTTGTTTATAACTTGTTTATTATTATCAAATAATAATCATAATGCAAATCTACCATACTACATTGCCAAAGACTACAACAATCATAAATGTCTTATAGTATAATACTGCCTTGCCTAGAGATAGTTTTTATAAAAAAAACATTGCTATGGACTACATACTTCAACTTGTATTTAGTAATTATTGAAATGTATGTTAACATCGTATAAAAGGGAATTATAGTTCTTTTTGGGGTGCTCTTGCCCATGTTGTTTGTACCGTCTCGTAACCATTCAGCCTCACACACTCAGTATTTGGATTATTATACAGATGTTCCTCCTGGTCCATCCCCATACATAGTGGAACCTGCCAAGCACATATTCATCCTACGGTATTTGAGCCTAAACCCTAGGCTCATGATGCTTCACCTTATCCGACGCGGCCATTATACCCTAAAAGCAATCCTTGTAGTGGAGATCATGTGTAGGGGTTTGAATACGTACGAGCAAATATCTGAGCCCTCGTCTCACCTTACTTTTAGTTCGTATGTTCAAGTACATCTCACATTTATTAATATGGTTCGGCAGGATTCAGCTAGTGCAATTCTTGAATTTGAAATCTTCTTATATGACAAAGATCAATGGTTAGGGTGTATATAAATATATGTGTATGGAAAATCAAATAGGTCCTACTGAATCCTCCATTTGTCTCCGGTGATGATAAATGAGCCTCCTCCACCCCACCCGCCACCCCCACCCCCTTAGTTTTCGGTAGTTTATGTCCAATTCAAAATGGGGTTTCCCTGTACACCGTTTTAACATCTATACGATATTGATCTAATGGATTATACCGAAGATGCTGTTCTGATGTATTGCCCTGATGTACGATCGGAATGTGTCAATGTATAGATTTATATGCATGAATTCAGAATACATCTGGATCTTTTAACATTGGGAAAGTCATACATAAATCTATGAAGTACAGCCTGCAAACCACCCTTTCTCTCGTGATCACACGCTTCACTAAAACCTTGCTCGCCCTGTCTCACATTTTCTTGTCAGCCATCAGAGGAAATTTTCCGTATTACCAGTAGCTGCATCGTGTCCTCTTCCATGGATCTTTTTTTTTTCACATGATGAACCCATTTCCCCACCCCAAGATGGATGCCCAAGTGCATCATTAGAATACACTCGAATTTCCTTTTTCATGCGAACCTTGCGTCCGACACCAACCTTTGTGATCGCCAGTGGCTGCAATACATTGTCATTCTCCATTCTTTGAAGTTTCTGTTCATTGAATTGCATGAGTTATTTGCCATCCAACAAAGATTCCGGGAATAAAAAGTATATCGCGTAACATACTTTGTAGTGTGTATAAGGTGACCTGACTTGAATATTTCCACACAGAAATGCCAAATCAAAATTATGAATAATACACAAAGCCATCTGTATTCCCATCGAATCCACTCCCAGTAATCGGCTTTCCTCCCCTTCTTCTCCCCCACTCTGCCTCACAAACCAATAAATAACTTCGTCAAAGGCCCATTGCATGTAATGTAAACAAATCCGTCATTGGAGAACAAAGCAATAATCTTTCTGTTTTCAATCGTTCTCCTTTAACGCTTAATTTTAATTCTTTTTCATGCCATCTAAAAAAATCATAATTAATTTGAGAAACCCCAAACAAAGTCTTTTATTAAATCCCCGTTCCCTCGAATGCGTTAAATCGAATGCGGACAGGCCTCTCTCTTTCACTCCCCGGCTGTTTCTCTCTCTCTCTCTCTCTCAACTCCACCCCCCCCTTCTCTATCTCTACCTGTCTCATCCATAAGTATATAACCATACTTTACCTGCAATAATGTATCCATAATATTTAGTGAGCAGCGCTAATGGTGTTCATCTATTTTGACATTCGCCCGATATATATTTCGTGCCTTTCCCGAATCCTTATTAAGCTGATTACATCTCCAAGTTGTCATGATAGATCTCACTGTTGGAGACAATGTTCAAAACAATTCTGTCAGAACCATTAATTATAGGTTTGGCTTCATAGTAGAGAATATATTTACGAAGATTATCTTACTTGTCGCATGGGTGTGTATGCCTTCAAATTTACCTCCATATTGCGAAATGAATGGATGGCATGATAACAATGGAAATCTTTTCCGTATTTTCTGTAATCCCTCTGGAAATGTAACACATAATGGGGGAGTTTTACGGATATCTACATCACGTTAATGTATTGTGTATATAGAGGAAAGGGCATTATTGCAATATGGAAGATAACCCATATACCTATACACGTACTATGTATGAACCTACTGCTGATATAATCGCTCTGACAAGAGCATTAACAGTCCGAGAAAGTCTAAATGGGAACTCGGAGAGATTATGGGGAAATATGTATGTGTCCCTGCCACTTGCATGGCTAAAGGGGTACGGTCTTTAGCATTCACGGACATGTATTGAAATATGTATTGGTAATATCTGAACACGACGGATTATGACGTCCATATATATACATGACTATAGTGGAAGCTAAAATCATCCCCCTGTTCCCCTTTCTGACAGTTCGCTCGAAACGAGGGCATAAATATTCAGGATGGGGGAAAAGTCAGTGTTCGAACGAACCAAGGAATTAGGATGAATGTTTGATATAATCAGAGAGGCATCAGACATCTATATATGCTGTGCTGAAACCTTTTCACGCCTGCGTTCAGATGAGTGACTGTGCATAAGGGACAGTGCATGCATATGCTACATTATATCGAATGGTATAATGCACAAGTGGTATTATGGATGTAACTCGTTGCATGGGCATAGGCATGAAGAACTTCTATGTTTAACACAGGGGATGCCCAAAGAACGTTTTCATTTGAGAGAGTGACATAATTGTGGCGCTTTTATGCTAGCAGAATGCTAGAAAATTTCGTGCCTTAAACTATTTTATTTGTACTTACAACATAAATTCGGCCTTATTACAATAGTCTTATTTCGGTCACCGCCTGAGCTTGTTTTTCTCGCCGTTCAGTCTGACATATATGCATATATACCGTTCTTAAAATCCAGAGAACATATGTAGCCAGTGGATTTACAAGGCTTTCTGTGAAATACCTCAATGGCAACATTCTCTTTTTCCCCTTTAGAATTGAATCATTCCTCTGTGAGTTCTATGTGAATGGATGTCCCACGTTCAGGATGTGTGTCATGCCTTCATTACACCCTGGAATACCTGCTACCATTCAGCTGGCAGCATAAGGTTGTAGGGCTGGTCTAAAAGGACTGTTAATCTCCATATAAATAGAATAATGATTTGACCCTTTGGGTCGCGTTCACAACTAATCAGGATGCGTGATATCGTGGGTGAAGCCCACAGAAAAGCCTCTATCAATTCAAAGGTATCCAATGGTAACTCACATCATGTTGTGTCCCCGGAGAATTAAATAATTCATCACCTTCACATATTTCGTTTTCTCCTATGCCGTGTCTACATTGGCTTGATAAATACAAATAGATTCCAGACAAGATCCCTATTGCCTAGTGGCAAGTATCAAGACGGAGAACACTATGGGGAATGAAGCAGAACTATATAGTACAAGTTTCCATTTCTGAAGAATACGGGAGAAGGAGAGAGTATTTCTGTTTATCTAATGTATAGGACTTAATACAATATATCAACCAGGTAAAATATAGTGAAAAATATGCCTTAAATCCGTAAGCTTTTTGTATGCTATTACTATGCTAATTCTAATATCGTAGGTTTTAAAGGGAATCGGCAAAACATCCTTTCAATAAATCATTATTGAATCCTTGATATTATCATCAAGGATTAGACCAACAGGAGATTTTAACCTGGCACCGATATGAAGCCATTTAAGAAGTATTAGTATGTCAACATTACCCAAATGTGGAGAATAGAAGGGCGAATCATCCTTTCGGCAAGCCATTTCGAATTCGTCGTGTTTTGCTGTCACCACCTTGACAGGATCAGGATAATATAATATGTAGGCAAATCAGGATAATATAATATGTAGGCAATTAACAATAAATTATAATATGTCTCGTATCTCATGTATGTACAACATTATCGGGTGTTTGTAAGATGTTATAATTAAATTGAATATACGTACATGAATTATGCATTGTGATTTTACATAATGTTTTAGACAAAACATCCTCTAGATAATCGAATTTCATTCATCTCTGGAATGAATGCATATAAATACATCTTTATTCTAAGATAGTATACCTTTTTCATTTTATCGGGAGCTACCCGCCAATAATAATCAAGGTTTATGGAATCCCACGTGCACAGTATCTACATCTGCCTCAAACAGTCCTGATCATTTAATTAACATATTAATAGAGCTCAGTGACAGTATACGTTAAAAGTTAGATTTGACTCGTTGGTGACAGTAACATGTTTATTATTGGAGGAGGCAGGAATCGTTTTGTTTCATAGTCTAATAGAGGTAATAAACTTGTTCCAGTTGCCTGACTCACGGCCGTCCAGAATCTCCAAGGAATTCATAACCTGACCACCGTTACGATAGCCAAATTACATCATCTGTTATGGAACATAAACACAATGGGCAAATAAAACAAGGTTCGGGGGAATAAAATATCCAGGTAATCCCCTGTCCTTGAGGTTATTTCACACGCCCTGCCCATAAAAGCCTGCCCCTTCGTGCGAGAGCTGTGATCACAAAGCTATCTCCTTCCCTAAGCCATGGGAATGATACCCAAGTCTTGCCATTTAATGGTTCGAGAACAAGGCTCGGGTACTGCGGTATTCTATCTTTCCAAGACAGATAATAGCCAGACGAAAAACACGCTACCAACTACTGAGAACGAAATGGAAAGTTAAGTTAGTCAAACCACAGTACTGTAGGGTTGTGGTGTACTTAATGATCCTCATGCCAAGGAACCCCCACCCCCACCCCCGCCCCCTACATTAAGGCTTATCGCCACTTCAAGGGATCAATATAGTGGCATGCAAAACCATGGACCAAAATTAATATAACCACCCAGTTTAACATGCGAGGATAATGACCGCTCCTTAGTGTTCAAGAATAGAAAAATGTCGTATGTGGGTGGTAGCCATGGTATCAGAATGACAATAATTTTCGATAGTTGGCTCACTATCGTCCCCCCATTGTCCTTGCCTCCAGAAAACTTGATAGGCAGTCACCATGTCGAGATGAAATCGTCTGTATCGATCGCTGTATTTAGGCATCATTATCGGTGCAAAAGTGCTGAGTTTGGAAACAACGATGGGGAAATTGTCATCCACTCTCTTTCTAATGATGGCTCTCATAGCCCTTATCTGCTTTAAGTTAAATGTATTTCCTTGTTTGGTTGCTGGAGAGTGGCTGTGGTCTGTTGTTATTTCGCATGACGTTGTCACATCAGTTAGGGTCGTCAGCCTTGAGGTGTTTAAAATCCTACCCATTATAAGCTGGTGAAATGTCACTCACGTTCATATATATGTCCAAGGGGAGCATTAATAGTTGCTTGCCATGTGGGAATGCACCTGGGAACTCTTGTTATTATTCCTTTAACTCTTCATAGTTGTGTCACGTCATCACGATAATCCTAAACATAGATTTGCAGGTTAATATGACCCAAACTTCCCATGACATTACTCGTGCCTCCATGATGGTGTATCTGTACATACATACAAACATACATTCGTAAAAGTGATAATTGTCATTGCGACAGATGAATATATACATTATGGTAGATGGAACTAAGGGGCGCTGTAGTATTGTTCAAATGCTTGTATTTGTATACAGTACTCAAATTTGTGCATTTCATTCCTACATTCCTTCAGCTACAAAATTGCAAACAAAGACATCGCTCCATACTTATTTTCTGAATACTCACTTATACTCGTTCCCCTATGGTATTAGATCCGATGACCATACCATCGATATGACCATTTACCGATAGTAATTTGATATTTGATGGAGGATTTCTATTGTAAACAATATTTTTACCTTTTCCGAATGTACCCATCAAAGAGCAGTATCATAAAAGTCTGACTTTAAGCGAACATCGCCATCCATTACTCCCAATATAGGCCTCTAAGAAGACGCCCTGTAGGGATATGCTAATGGGTTGCCATTATTCATGGAAATTCTGATAAATGACACAGCCCTTGCTCTGGGGTGAGACAAAACGGATTCTGTTTAATACAAGCCATGTCTGGGCTCTATATATGACTTCTTTCCGTTCTGGTCTTTTTCCTTTTCCATTGCTGAACCGACCTCACTGGCCTAAAGTGGTGAAGACCATGGTTACTCTGTATTGAATTAACGCCCGCGAGTCCATTATCTTGATATGTAAATGAACTCCATTGATTGTAACATTCAGTGTACACTGTGCATGCCTGGCTATGATTCAATTCTGATTTTACGGAAGATTGGCTGTATAAAAATTCCAAATTTAAAAAAAAAGAAAGACAAAAGGAATAAATAGTATCAATACACCCAATAATGTCCATGCACTGGACTACCTCAATCATGGAGAAATAAAATCACCCTTTGGCCACCGATGTAATTCCATGTTCTCTTAGTACAGACCCATCATATAACAAGCCCGATTCAGCTGGCGCCGAATAACCATGTAGCCCTTCGTTTCATTTCATAGGGGCATGAAACAGTAATCCTCTGGGAGCTTCAATGAGGTCTGTCCATGCTTTTCCTCTGCCTATGTAAAATACTTTGTTTCCGATACCAACCTTCTTCGACTATGGTGACATCTTATGACATAATACCCACCAACCTTTACTAGAAAAATTACAAAGACCCCAAATAAAGCACTTAAACTATGCCTTAACCGACCCTATTAAACCCCTACTAATATGAAACATAGCACTGCCAAAATCCCACTTCTGAAAAATAGAAAAATAGTCTGCCTCAAAGCACTGGCTTTTAAAAGCGTCAGGGACGCAAACAGTTCAAACCCACCAAACAGAAACACTATAACCCAATGATGGAGCCGCCTTAAAATTACCAAGATTCAGATCCAAAATTGGTGGGAACACTATTCAAGTTAAATTTGCCAAAGCTTGGAACCAACTATCTGCCAGACAAAGAGACATTGGTACAATTGAAGCATTTAAGTCCAACCAGAAATTATGGCTAAACATCCTATATATATCCCCCTACTGTAATTCCTACTCTACTAAGTCTCCACTCTACCCTCTATAGAGTAAGAAATATTACATTCCATTTCTTGCCTATTCATATATGAACTGCGAACATTTCATAATTAACATTTCATAATTATTATTATTTCACCCCTCGAATGATCTGAGTGGCAAAGCAGATTCTAACAACTATTTTGATTTCTTATGGTTTACTTCTTTTGTCTAATCTGTAGACCGCGAAATGTAATCTAAACACGTTTGTCTCTGCTGCTATATATGTATTTATTTTGTTCGAATTGTTCATACAAAATTGGACTGGGCACTTGAAAAACCCTGCAAAAGGGACTTGATCAACCCAGTATAATAAAAGCTTTTAAAAAACGGATATATCCTTTTGGGGCGACGCAGACAAGTCGTTTATTTCGTACTGGTGTCGTTTAATGGCGCCGAAGGAAAGCAGTGGGACAACCTGTGTGTATGCTCCACTATACATACATATGACATCGTGTGGATTGCCTGATTGAAGGGCTCGATGGTGTATTTACAAGCGGTGGTCGACATATACCTATGATCGACGGATCATGCTTGGTGTGGTATGAGAGCTTACCAGCCAGAAACAAGCCTCGCACCAAGCTCACCCATTTGTCGGAGCTACCCATGAGAGCAATTCTATACCCTGCACTTGCAATGTTACAAGTAGCCTTGTCGTCATCACTCGATTCATCATCGGCCACTCGTGCGACCTTTCCTGTCATTGAATACCGTGATAGGAACACTCCAGTACAGATGTATCTCAGATAACCTGCTTTCCGTCGGTTGGATACACATACGAATCCATACTTTTTTTTACTATTAACTTAAGTGTCCTTGCGAAAGTGTCCCTAAATTCCAATATACATATTGTCCTTGATTGCTATTTATGTATGCCTCCTAGGCCTATGTCATTTTCCTCTTCTATGATATCCTGTTCTAAACAGTCTCCCCCTCTCCACCCCATTTGCGCACTAGCCATCAAACTAGCTGTTTGATGGCACCTTCTTACACTGCATCAATTGCCTAGACAACGAAGCAATTAGACCCTTTTATTTTTCATCTCGAAAATTACTGTTCTGTCAAACCAGTGCAAGTGGGAATGTCATTGCTGACCTATACCTCTTAGTACGACATCTTTTTCCATATTGTGTAAAAGTACCTCGCGTGTTGGAACCCTAATCAAGGACAACATTCTCCTCTTGGCTGCATATCAAAAGGTGTGTTTCTTTGACCGAATAACACTATTTGGTGATGAAGGATATGCTTGAATAATGCAAGGCATCAAGGATGTGATATTTAAAGGGGAAAGGGAGTGGAGTTATTACTCCATCAATACATGGATATCTCTCCTGTATGTGTTCTTCCCATGGATTGTAATTTCACATCTATTTAATCTCATCTTATACTTTTAACACTAATCTATACAATAGTATAAGTTTTATGGACACTTAGCAATCCTCAATTTGAAGTATTATACCAAGTGTTCCCGTCGCATAATAGTCATAAATGTGCACGGCGTTTACATTAGGAAGCCAGTTCCATCAAACTATATAAGTAATATGGCAGCTTCGTATTCTGCTATGAATGCTTGCAAATTTTCTAGTTGTCTATAGCATGATCCATCCACTAGAATTTTGAGTCATGTCGAATTTTCCGAACTTTTAGAAATGTCGGCGACGAATTTTGCCTGTTGGCGCCATTTTTTACCTATAGTGGAGTTCCGCTATAAGATTAAGACCAATACACCCTATAACATACGCAATAAAAGGATATGGAATATATATAAATGCGAGTTGGAAGCAAGATCGAAATACATAGTACAGCGCATGTATTCTGTCCATTCCTCATCTTCAATGGAAATTCATCAGCGATGTGTTTTTTTTATTCATACCTATCTGAGGGATGCAATTCATTTAAGCTTCGTATGTGTTTTTTTGGGGATTTCTTGTCATGAATATGCATTAGGTTTTCTTCCTTGATCCGCCATGATTTTCATTTCATAGTCGATTTTATCCCTCGCTCCATGCACATCGACACTCATTTTACAATGTGTTCAACAAGGCAGGGCGATGTTTTATGCAAGGAAGCGTTCAAACCCATCTAGGAAGATTGGATTATATATTGTGGTCTTCTTTCCTTTAAAAGCTTGTGACACTATATCCCCTGGGTGAAATCCCGTTTCCCGTTTTTCCTCTTCAACATATTCTACCCCCGCATTTTCTTCCCTCCTGTGCTGTAACCTGAGATCTATCAAAGGTATACATACCGTATCTCGGTTTGCTATACATACGACACACCGTTGTGTTTAAGGATTTATGATTCCATGTGTCAGCATCAAATATTACTTATAATAAATTGCCATTCAGGGATATTAATTTCGCTACAGCCCCTGAGTGGTGAGGGGAGATAAGAGCACGCTCATACTCTTGTGTTGAATAGAGTTGCTATGCTATGTCTAAGGAGTAACCAGCTTTGTATATAGTTATGATAGACTTGCTCCTGTTTGCTGTGCTGTAGATCCTCCTAAGAGGACTTTGCAATTACCGCGGGTTAACAAGGTGTTCTCAGTCGCCCTGCTAGACCATTAGGTCACGCAAGATCTCGTGGGCCAGCGAGAAGCTGGCGAGAGGCGTTTGCCAGTTTGGAGGGGAAGATGCTGGTCTTCAAAACCCGATGGCTCTGGAGGTCTGCGCTGGTCGCTCTATCATCAACCAGCCACCATAGAGTTTCTCTGGCATTAGATGGACTTTATATTCCATCACATCCTCTCTGGTGTATCTATAGGCGTCCCCTACTTTGTGGTAGGGTAGTATGTCACTTTATTGTCTCTCCCCCTTCGTAGAAGCGTGTCACACTACATAATATTTGATCAAAGTGCTGACCGGAAACCACTAGCTAATGAGGTGTACTAACATGATGCACGACTCTTTTCAGCAATATGTTATGTCGCATAATCAACCTAGTTATTTATTACATAAAATATTGATTTTCTGTCGCCAAAGGTCTATAGAAGATTACTGTACCTCCGAGAACGATATATCGTTTCGTTTATCGTTATAAAGTCCATCAACTGCAAGAGAAGCTTTCACAAAAAGAACTACGTGTATAGGGAATATTCCCAGATTTTTCATACACCAGTCTGCCATGGGTAGAAATTTCACCCCTATTCAGAACGAGTGTGCATGTAGATAGGGGCATGGTGACTGGATGATCCAGGAAATGAAGTTTGACCCACTTCCGAACTCAGGCCCGCTTCAATTTAAGGTTAATCACAAGTGTTAAGCTCCCGCTATAAGAGAAAGAAGGTGAATTCATCTTGTCTCATCATCCTCTAATCAACAAATGTCCTTGGGTCCACTTAAGATGCCCCGATTCAACAACAACAACAACAACAACAAGATGGTTCCCTTTGGCAATAGATGAATACTAAAGTCGTTAGATAATAGCCCACAACCTTATCTCCGTTCCGAAATTGTACAATTTCCGAAATGTCATCAATACATTTATACAGGTGGTCTCTGACGGATTGTCTTTAAGGGACGTACTGGACTTTTGTCAAATGAGTTTAAGTACAGTCTTTGGCAAACCTTGTGCCCAGCACAGGCTGTTAGCTTTTTCCCATTTTGTATAGGCAGACTATAAATATATCTGTATTGATGTTTAAGTACCCGTAATATTGCTATCATACCCTCTTCAAGGACTTCAGTAGATCGATCCCGATAAGCGGGCAGTATTTCCTCTTTAATATCCATGCATTGCACGATGAATAATGCAGCTTATAATCATCGAAGGATGACAAAGACGGTAGAACTTCCTCATTCACACCCCTGTAATAAATTCTGTAGAAGATAATTGCACGCTACGATTTGATAGTGATGTCGGCGATTGGGTAACGTCAATCGATGTCCTTCGCTTCAAGGATACGTTCAATGCCGGGCGATGACCGGCCACTGTGTTAAATCCGCCGAGTTTATCTGATCTTGTATATATAGTTTTAAAAATGGATTGTAAAGTGTTCATAATTGACTGTTAATTCATCATCAGGTTGAAACTTTACGAATGGCTCTTTAAGGGTTTTTCGTATGAAGGATAGAACTCGTCAATTTGCCTGTGCGCCACTCCACTATGGCAATGGAAGACTAACGTGTTCCTTCCTTCAAGAGGTTAAATGTGACAATTTACTTCCTGATGTGGATTCTCAATTCATTTGTCTTATTCCCGGCGGAGAACCACTTTACTTTGGTTCGGCTCAAGCGTAAGTGGTGCCTTTCATTTGAGTTGCGAGCGTGTATCGAGGTAATTATCTTCCTTATATTATATATTTATAACATTGTTAACTGTGCACCGTTATTTCGTTTAGGATCTATATTCCATTCAGGTTTCATATTTCGTCATATTCATTATTAAAGTAACCCTGAAATTCTTCAAACTCCTCAACCTAATTGGTCAATTATGAAATCGCACCTATTATTCATGTCCTAGCTTAAACTGGGGGCACTCTCTTGTAATTCCGATCTGAAGAAGCCCCTTGACGACTAAAATCTTAGCCGAGTTCTGTAATTGGTAGCCTGTACTACTCGGTCATTTCCCTATACTACTGGCTGTGTGAATCGTGATTAGATTCAAATGCTAATGCTAATTTTGGTCCGATAGAATTTCATCCCCACGCGATTCGCTTACAAATCCATTTTAGATCGGCCCAAGATGAGATGGGCATCATTTGTGCGATCTTTCTCTGCATTCTATCGAATTAATTTGCTCCTGGGTCGGGTTGTTTGGGTTCCTTCATCTTATTTCGCCTCTCCGTGAGTTGCTATTGCTTTCTACTTATTTTGTATGCAGCACGCCCGAAATGTACTTGTCTGTTGAAAATTCACAAGTCACATTTAATCAGACGAATAGATCATTTCTGCTTCGATCATGACAAATATCTAATGTTTTATAAAAGCTCTACGCGATAGCTTTCACGCGCATCAAGTCCAACTACATCCATTAAACTGATTAGTTAATTCATCAGTCAGAATCACAGATTCTTTGAAGTGTTATGCATACATGATCTGCACTGTTCACCAGAGTTGAGTAACGAAAACTCGATGCGTGCTCATCGCAGACCTGTCCCCATAAAATATACCTTTGAAAACGAAAGAAATCTATATCACTCACCACATTTTTACCGATATTGCGATCTATACATTCATACATGTATACAGCCAAGGGGAAATATGCAGACAAATAAGCTGTCTAAGGGGACATACAAATGACCCAAACTTGGTTTGCTATGAATGAGCTGATCCATAGATTAGCGTATGGCTGCCTATATCTACAGGAGGCTCTGTGGTGCTTCTATTGCTTGTATCCTGACCCCCTTATCATTTTGTGGCGTACCATAACGTGCTGCCCGGGCGCGCCAGTAGGCCTTTTAGCACTGTCAAGGTTGTAACCTTGCTAATCACTGTACTATGTGGATTCTGCTAATTAACTTAATTTATCATCCGCTGCGCTGATCAAATTACTGGCACCATTGGATCCTCATTTCTGTCTTTTATGATTGGCATAAAACCCCATCCTATTTCATGCAGTACGTGAGACAGCAGCGGACGGTGCGTGGAAAAACCAGCGCACCAACCTGTGGCCAACTATTGTGTGATGTATCGCACATCAGTCTCTCCCACCCGCCTTAACCAATCACTGCTGTCCTGTCGAGCACCTCAGCCCCTTAGCCAGGCTCGAGTTGCTTCTCAGCATCCCGCTTTACACGATTGCAATGAATAAAGGTTCATTAACAAAGAAAGCCTAATTGCCAAGTGATGATTTCATATGGCCATGGGACCCACAAATTCTACAGGCAAGGCAGCGAATAATGATATTTTACAAGCTTGTTTGTGATTCCAAGCATATATAGGCGTACGTAAGCATTGGAACGAGGCGGTTGTTCATTCACGAATTGTTGAGCTAACATTGCGTGGAAGGGGAGATATAGGTAAACCATGGTAATGATATTGACGCAATAAATCTATAATAACATTTGCGGGTTGGCTGTGTATGGACCATGCAAATGGAGGGAGCAGATGTGTTGCATTCGGCCTATAAACAAAGGGAAATGTATTTTGGTGTCATGCTCGTATGATGTCAGGCATATATATAGTATCAGAATCAGCTGTTTTCAATCTGTCAGAAGCCTGTTTACTAGACAAAATAACCTGTATCAGACGAGGGGAATATTTAGTATGTTCGTGATTCCGAGCCACTTTAAAATGCATAAGTAGGAGCAAATCCACTAACAAAGAATTATGTTCCCACGAGTGAGTTATGTGATGAACATACTGTAATTGAATTTATTATCACCTATTTGTTATGTGGGATAAAATAAGGACTTATGGTTGCCTCCGAATAAACTTAATTTGCGCTGTCTTTCGATTGCCACGCTGCCTCCTAAATATACATCGCCGGCGGGAATACTTTGGATATATTTCCTTCCATAAAAAAGTACCGGAGCGTAATAGTTTTGATATAGGAAAGGAGGTTTTTCGTCCCCCCAAGGCATCGACTTCGTTTCGGACCAGTTCGGTAACGAGAAGGCCCGTGATATATCTATCCCATGCGCACCGTACTTTATCTCACCCCATAGCTTGGACAGCTGGCTCAGTGTGTGTGCTAAAGGAGCGGAAAACCACTCAGAAGCTAGAGCAAATGTGATAACCGGATCCAAAGGGAAAAAAGAACTCCTCCCAATACATGAGCTGAAGCAGTTTGTTGACAGGCTTTTTGAATCATTACTTCGTTGTCAATCTAAATGGAAGCAGACAGACCGTTCAGTCTTGAATTAATCGAAGGACCAGTGTGTCTCTCATTGATATGGGATATTTGTACTTCGATCGAAAGGGGAAGACTTCTCATTCATTCCTGACCTCCCCGCGGGCTCGACTCATGGACTAGTTCGACCTGTCAATATTTACCATGAGTTTTGATGGAGCCAATTTACTCCAGACAGATGAATCCACCCGCTTTCATGCTGATCACGCTTTAATTTCTGTGTCAAAATTGTGATCAGGATTAAATGATTTACCGGGGATTTAAGATTAAATTTACTTTGCCTATATTGATTTGACAAATACTGAATATTTCACACAGGACTATCAGAGTCAATTCCTTTTTCAATTTATCACTTATGGATATTTTTATATTGCTTGTTAACTGCAACTTAAATCCAACTTAATTCCCCATCAAAGTATTTCATACATCAAATCAAAGGAGGCACAAAGGAGGCAGGATTTCTAAAAGTGCAACGTTACATCCGACAGAGGCCATTTAAACAATCATAGAAAATCGCTTTAAAACATATATCATAGTAATATACAGGTCCTCAGCTTCACGATGAGCCTAATTCTGCTACGATCCATTCAGTAGTTCAGTTTTTACAGAGAGGCAAACTTAATGGGCTTTTTTGTCCTAATGCCCGGTACCGAAATAGCATGGCTTGGTGTTTAGGGTCACACATTTCCTTTGTATTGAGGTAGAAATTAACTGATGCATTGTGACATTGCAAAGTAAAATGTATTGATGCCAATCTCAATCCAGCACATATGTCTTACACAAACAGAAGAAAATTATCAAGATGATGAAACACTATTGATTTTCGAAAATTCTGAATAGATTGGTGTCAATTTGAAAGGTCATTTTGTAAATACTGCATAGAACTAATTCCAGGCTATTCTTTAAATTCTTTAGCTATGACTAGGCTTGTATGTCTACTACAAATAAAAACACATTTGGCATTTGGTATTGTTCATTCTTTTGCAACTGCCCATAACAAAAATTGATTTCCCATACCGGGCATTAGTAGACGTCCATAAATGACTGGTGATTGAATGGTGATAAACAATCATTTAGGACTTAATCCTAAAGATTGACGTTAGGTGTAAAATGCCTATAATGTCGATTTGTCACGCTAAGGATGAGCATGTGTCCCTTGTCCCCAGAATCCCATGTCGATTTGTCGCTCAAAGAAAGGGTCTATGTCGTTTATCGATCATAAGAAATGGCTATGTCAGTTTGTCGATTTTAGGCATCAGGACCCCTATCTTCTATCTACCTAGTAACCGCTATACGTTTATAATCTAATAGGAACGGATAGAACAGTACTCATGAAGTAGTTAAAGATTAAATACTTTCAGGTATTACTTTAACGTAGGAATTGATAAATTAAAAATCAGCAACTGCAATCACGAATGGTACGTCGTTGTTACTGCAATGTTATCATTCATATTAGAACACCTCCTACTTCAGCTGAAAACCTGACCTAAAACCAAACATATTGTAGGGGTTTATAATATCTTTGCTAAAACTCTTTTATCCTGCCACACCAACCTTGACCTCAATCAATTACTTTTCATATTATAACCATGCATGTAAATGGTAAATCCGAAACTTCGAAACGATCAATGTATACCTATCATATACAGCCGGGATGTTCCTATCTTCGATTTGTACATTCTATTTTGTACATACTGATAGATCTGTGTACAGATTACTACAAAAGTATCATCATATATGGTCGTGTCATTTTCACAGATTCTTTTTTTTGTCTTTTTTTTTGATATCCAAATAGTAGATCTGCTTGTCCGCGACCCAGGTGCACCAGGAGCTTGAAACACAACGAGCGCCTATTGGCATAATTACTGCCACCTGTTGGTCGATCCTTACATTTAACCATTCGAGTTCTTGTTTAGACAGATTGAAGCTTTCAGATAGGTGTTATGTATCTCACCAATCTCCCACGAGGAACACTGCCGTGTTAAGGGTTAATATAATTAAAGGTCGCTTATATTGTATATCATATTACAGTGGCCGTGTAGGAAAATACCAACCTTCTCCTCTAGCGGAATAAGTTATTGACTACGTCACACGGAATCAGTTATGGAATTAAAATATGATATATGTAAAATATATTATATAATATTATCAGATTATTCAATACGTTGTGATTGTGCACGTTATGATATATCATGTTTTAATGGATGCTTTGATTCGTTGCGTGATTCTTCTTTTCAATGACGCTGATATCTAGGATCTTGTATTTCGTTTAGTGGCAGAAAGCATCTTTTAAAATGTGTATAATTTCTCAATACCTTTGATGTAAGATCTGTGTATTTGAATATATGTCCGGTTGGGAATATAGCATTTCTGTCCTTAAATATGTTCTGCAGTTTTAACCTCATAATATTGCCGGGAGTTAACACCTGCAACGACTTTAACACACTTAATTTGTGTCTGAAGTTGTGAATATTCAAGCTTCAATTATTCATAGTTTCTTTCACATTGCATTTCCACGTTGCATGATGTTCAATTTTCCGTATTTTGTAAAGGGTTTCATTTGCTCGAATTATGCGAATTATTCGATGTTTTAGACGTGTCTCCCATTCAGAAATATATAATATGCCTATCTCTATCTCAAACCCATGCAATGTATTTTGTGAAAGGATCATGTGCTATATCTTCATCACTCAACACATGCTATATGATTGTAAACACAGATCCTTTGAATGCACATTCTGTACAGGTCGGTGCTATTTGTGGTCCAGGCTGACTTGGATCTGAATGACCATAATTGCGCCGTTGGTGAACACCTGTTCTCCTGTGTATAAACCATAGGTGAAGGTTAACCTGAATACCATGTTTCTTTACTCTGCAAACAAGCATACTTATGTAAGATTATCGATTATCGAAATCTGTCTTGGACGTATAAAAGTTTAATGACGGTTCGTTGCTATAATGATGTATTATGGATGTTCATCGTGGAAAACATTACTTATGAATAGCATGGAATTACAGCGTTCTGCAATGTTCTCTAGCATCACTCAGCTCCATGTACAAGGGAAGCAACTCTCATTGTGACGTATTCTCGTCCCTATCACCCGCGTGGTTTTCTTGCAATTTGCCTTAAAGGGATTCAGAAACGTTCCGTTCAGCTTTCCATAGTTGATGTTTCGCATTTGATTGGATTTTAATCAAGCGTTCATTCCCACTTTTATTTTCCGACCCAAGGCTGTAATATTTTAGACTTAAACGAACCTATCCTCGTGTCCTCGTGAGCGATTTTGCCATTGTTGCCATCTTTCAAACGTTGATGCATCTGGTCCACGAACGATTTCATCATGAAAGATTAGGTGCTTTTATGATGCAAACCTATCACATTCTTCAGCTCTTAAATCCAAATGCAACTGGCTCCCTTTACTGTAAACAAGAAGCTTTTTGTTTAGTTTATGAACATGGCTTCCTCCCTGCCATGTATTTATTCTACACGTATCATAGATCATGTATCATAGACATGTTGAAGGTCGTCAGGAGGGGAAATCAGACCCTGACTTACTGTTCAATTCTCTCCCTCTATCAATTCTGATTCCAATATCGAATTTGACTCATGTGGAGCGATTGTTCTGACACAAATACTATCACATAAAATGATTTTTCTGTATCTGTTGCCTCATGCTCTTTCAATTTCCACTGTTTGATCACGAAATGAACTCAAAATTAGGCGGTTATGCCTTTATCGGGACTGTCTGCTGTCGATTGAAGATATTTATATTTATCAGTAAATGAAGTCTTTTATATACTACACATTAGGCATGACTCATATATATTGTAGACAAAAGTAGAACCCCATATAAGACCCTTAATTAACCTTAATGCATGATTCTTTATTCATTCAATTCAATTCAAGACATTTTTTATTTGCGTAAGTGGCGACTACAAAACGGGGGCCCCAGTTTTGAAACTTTGATTCCAAGTCTTCCTGTGGGTCCTGTATTACATAATTAGTGAGTTATTGTTGTATCTCATTACCCTAGTAATTATAATCTGTACTATTAGAGATAAGGAAGGACCGGTCAGGATATTCACTCCTCTGTGTACAGATTACATACACACATACACGTATACACACACACATGTACCTACATAGAGCGGGAATAGGTAAGGGCTTGCCTGCTGGAGGAGTATACTCTCTCTCCCATAGCGAGGGTGGAAGATAGTATTGCAGAGTACAGGAACATCAAAGGATACCGCTCTCTTGGCCATGGAGACCGAGCATAGGAGGCTAAGATTTCTGAATACCAGAACCTGACATGATCGCCAAGGCAGTGAAGGGAACCTTGTGTGTGAGGAGGAATGGGTTGGTAAAGGGTAGGCTTCGATAAACATGAAATTATTTTAGTTTATTTCCTTTATTTGATCAGAACTTTTCGTGACAGCTTCAGTACCGTAAGGGAGGGCACAGGCCTAGGTCTACTCTCAGCAACCACACTGTCATTGGCGCCTTCGGAATGTGGTTATAAACTACCGAAGGAATTCGTTTCTTTTAAATACATTTATCTATGGTCGATGTATATTAGACCTATGGGTATTTTTGGCCAAGAGAATTATTTAAATAAAAATAATTACGATCGGGACTATGTTTTCTATATGCGGGCAATACAAGAAAAATGCGGGCAATACAGACTCTGTATTGCCCGCATTTTTCAATAGGAGGCTCAGCGCTTAAGCCTATGGGAGTATCATACCAACTCCACCAAAGGTATAATAAACCAAGCTATTGATACTGCAGTTGTCACATGTGAGTTGCTGCCCTCTCTTTGCTAATGAGCCTCCACAGGTGACCTACTTGATCCGAATAATTAGTGTGTAAATTACCATAAATTATTAACTCCCAAGACATGGAATGGATTAAGGGGTCAGAATGAAAGTCAAGCTAAGCTCAAGTCAAGTCAATATAATATGTGTGCATACGTGTGAATTCACAGTGAATTTCACCCTATAAGGCGCCCAATTTTCCCGATATACACATGTATATCCTTGTAATATTCTTAAAAATACTATTAGTAGTCAATCAAAATATTACAATCATTTGTTTCTTATGTATACAACGACACACAATTGAAAGCAAGAGACCATGCGGTCAATTTGCGATACGTTAAAAGACAGTGGATTGAATATTACATTATCCCCAGCAATAGCAATAATGAATCGTCCGCTGCAGTTCCCATGGATACGTAAACTATGCTTAGTTTCCCCACAAAAAAACTAACAAGATAGAGAGGAGTATCCCCCAGGCAAGTCATTAGATCCACCATATGTATTGTATACCAACGTGTTATGCTGAGAAAGTTTAAAAAGGGTGTTGAAGGACGTTCATGTATACACATGTACCTATTTTGTATAAGTGATGTATATTCCATTACACATTTTTGTTATAACTCAGCTTCTCCTATAGTGCCTCGTATTGCAATCCGTGCAAATAGATTCTTGCTCATTGCAAATAAGGCCGTCCACGTGTCTTTTTGAGCATATGTTTTGCATTGAGTGCTAAGACTTGGGATTGTGAAGATAGAAACTTCCAGAGCCCTCGCTGTGAGTAGTATATGGAGTGCTGTCTTTGACTCAGGCACACTCCACGTCCTCTGGCTGTTATTATCATGGTCCGACCTATTTATCACGATATTCTTAGTTGCCGTATATACCATATGTGGGCCCATTGATGGTTTTATAAGAAAATAGACATATTCAAGTGGCTGTTGTGTAACCTTTTAGTTGGCAACAGAAAGATCCGACAGCAATGAGCTCGGCTTTTAAAGGAAGACTGCGTAGAGGAAAACATCGCAGCACTAAATGTAAGAGAGAAGCGAGAAAGGAGGTTTTTGTTTAAGGATATGACCATAAGTCCCTAATGCAGTCGGTAATTCTAGCCTCTCATAGGATTAAGGGACTTGGTACCATCCACTTTGCCTTATTACCCCGTGGGAATATTTCTCTATAGTCTCCCACACAGGCGCCAGTGCCTTGAATCACGCGCTGTAAGCTTCATTGTGAAGCCAGGTTGAAATATATCCCTTCCAGCATCATTTCCTGCATGAATTCTATTTCACATTGGTGCCCTAAAAGATAATTTCCGTTGGTCGAGAATTTATTAGACATAGGACGGATGAAGCTTGTCACTCCGTCAGAAAATTGCCAACACCATGACATAGGGGACTGCGGAAGCATAACAATTTACATGATGTTTTCCTACTCACCGTAGAGCGTATATATATTGTCTCCGTTTCACCACTTATTTATAGAACCTCTGTTCATACTGGTATTAATATTTATGATATTAAAATTCACGAACCACAGTCAAAGGAATTTTTATTAGATGGTATCCCCAGATCACTAACTGGCTCAGTCTTTTTTCGTGAAAGGTCGTTATAACCTATCATTTTTAATTGCACCAGCATGTGTTGGGATATAAAACACTTGAAAGCCCGGTGGCGGATTAAGACCGGGGAAGGGTGGGGTTGGGTGAATGAAACTCCCGTACCCAATCCAAAATATTTAATACGGAGTATTATATTTCCTCACACTTGATATCCACGAAGTAATACAACCTGAACTTCTTCTCTTGATTGCGGAAAACTGCCATATTGACCAATAAAGGTACTGCACATATTACCTGTATTAAAGTTCAACCACGCCAACTCCCCACATCCCCATCCCATCCCCCAGCCATTCAGTCCACTCCACTTCCTCCGGATACTCCGTTGTCCAAACCATCAATCTACTTTTATGTGGAATAAACCACGCAGAGGAAATCTCTGGAAATGCTTACCAGGCATCCGTAAGTCCATTGACGGTTCTAAACTGACAAATTGCTCGTGTCAAAGTTACCAAAGTAAGGTGTTCCTTTACGGGACACACAACTTTCATCCCGAATTAATTCATTCTCTCGTTGGGAAGATACTCCCATCTCGTCTTGCAGGTAGTGTTTTTCTCTTTAATCCGTCAATCCTGCTCTTTAAAGGAGAGCACCCATCATCACATTTTCCAGTGCCTGCTCCATTAGAGAGAAAACAAACAACTTGGCCATCCAACCTGCTCTCACCCACAGACACCGGGGCCTCAGGGAAGGTTCTCTTCTGAGGGTTTAATTACTTCGGGATCGCTTTAGAAGAGCGTAGGGGAAAGGCTGTGATTGGCTTCGTGGGGGTAATGTTAGGCATAATCAGTATCTAATAAATGTCCTCAATACACTGGGTGCTGGTCCCTGGGAAGTATTTCCAGGAAATTTTCCCGGAGGATTTGATACCAATTGTCTTAACGGATAACATCCATTTACCCGGGTCGCATTGTTTTATTGGCAATCTAGAATACTCTAAATAGTACTGATTTGAAATCCATACCTTAAATAAACGGTGTAAAGATAGATATTTTTCCAATAGCCTTATAAACAGCAGAGAGCTGACACGCCCATTGACCCTACTTTGACCTCACCTGGCAGCGTGATTCGCCACACACCACGCAGCGGGAGATTCGAAGCTAGATCTGACAGAGGGGCATAATAGGCAGCAAGCCTGATCGCTGGTAGGAAAAAGACTGAAGCTGTATAGGCCTAGAATCGAATTTTATTTTTCGATTTTGTTGTCTATGATCATATGGCAGCAGAAGGTATAGAGCTTCCTATGTACATGTGTCTGGTAATTACTCATATTCTAGCTATAATACTAGTTGCCTAAAAGTGAAAAAGTAAAAGGTAGGCTAGCTATTAAGTTTAATGTAATTCCTGATTACTGTATATTGCTATCTCTAAGTTTGGGTTACTAACGAAAACTAGCTAATAGCAGAGAAATACAGATATATATAAGTGCTAGTAAAAATGTTGATCAAATCAAATCAATTTCTTCCTATATTATTTCATGGCAGATGTATAACTCCCGCATTATCCAACAAGAATCAGATATTGCCTGCGAAGCTATTACTTTAAGAGACGCATTATAGATGCTACGATAATGTTTTCTGACTACACGGATCTCATACCAATCCCACTGGGCCTTATATCACTACATTCGGTGTGATAAAGCATGGTCCGCAAACATTGCTATGAAATGCAATAATCATTTAGATGTTGTCTTTGATGAAGCTTTCATTTGTGCCTTAATGATTCCTCCTTTGGGCTTTGTCTAACACAGATAGCATCCGATGCCTCATCCTGATTTCCTTCCTTTTTAAACACGACCATGTAAGAAGGCTTCACCCCCCCCCCCCCCCATGCCATTTGAATATCTATTATGGATTGATAAACAGTGATTCTATTGAGGTATTCCCTGTAAAAATCCCCCCTTGCTCAAATGGCGTAATATGCATGTCGCCTCTTGAGCATTTTGTCCCTTTCTTTCCCCTACCTCTTGGATCACGTCTTCCATTTCATGTCCGAAAATTTCATCAGGCATAATTTGTTTCTCTCATTCGTTCGCAACTGCTCAACATTCCCTCCGTGCACTTCCATTAAGCACACAGTCGCGAGAATAATAGCCTCTTTCCCTGTATCTTATTTCGTATGACTGTCTCTCCGCTCCCATCAGTTACTACCCTGGTCAAGGAACTCAGGAGGTTTGTAGCGAGAACCCAGGCTTGCTCAGCAGCAGATCACGCCAATAAGAGGTCGCCCATCAATTAGTCTAGGCCTTTTAATCAGGCTGATGAAAAATCAGGGCATTAGCACTTGGTGCTCCCAGGACGAAAATCAACCCAAGTCACCAGGTTCTTACAGTGCTTGTTTTTTTATTCTTAAAGCAGCACTGAGGTGTTCAGAGTATTTATATCACTGTCTAAAAAAAAGCTCCGAGACAGCTATGGACGGTCCATAGTCCGTTGTTAGATGCTCCGTGATATTTTGGCTTAGGCCTGCTTTCCCCTTTTGAATAAACGCATTGACAATCGGATGATATATATAGATTTAAATGGGAGTGAACTGGGTTTTTGTCATGGGCGGTCGTAGGAGTCACTTTGAGAATGACACATCCCTAAATGCTCATCGATCAAAGGAGGATAGTAATGCCTCGAGCTCTGCTCTTAATTTTGTGATTCATTGTGTTTATTTGCCTACTAAGTCGGATGGTAGCGAACAAAACAGCCATTGACAAATCGATCATGCGACTTGAAAGTCATTTTTCTTTCAGACATTTCAAGAGATCGGATCATCTCAATATGTATTCCTATTTACTTGTACAATATTGGAAGAGGAATTGAATTAGATGACAACATACATTTTACATTAGGCATGTGGTTCTCTCTATACATCTGGTTAATATCATCAATGATAACAAGCAATATACGAGTGTACATGTACATCCTTTTGCCGATCTTGTGTTATACTTTTATTTGCAGTAGAGACCACTCGTGACATTTATATAATACGTACTGTTTTGTATTAAAGATTTTTATTCGGTCTTTTAGTAACTGCTATTTCGACCTTCGAAAGTTTAGAAGCCCTTGTCATCAACGCTAGTTAATCTTAAGTCCCATGTCCATTAGTTTGAGTTCCCAGTAGGGTCAATTAGAACAATCAGCATGTTCTCAGTGTCTATATATATATAGAGAGAATGGGACGAGCCGGCAATAAGCGAAAATTTATAGGACGAGATTCGTCCACATAAGCACGATGCCGTAGGCAGAGTGCTTATGTGGGCGAATCAAGTCCTATAAATTTTCGATTATTGCCGGCGAGTTCCATTCTATATTTATTATATGTGCATAAAATTTGATCATATGTCATCAGATATTACTGAAAAAATACTAAAGAAGTCTCAGAGAGCCCCACTGCCCCGCTGACAGCCCCACTGACAGCCCCGCTGACAGTCCTGCACTATGCGATCATGCAGTATTTATTTTAGGTCTACTTATATTGTTGACTTAAAATGTTCATAACGCAGCCATTTCTTGAGCTACATTAATAACATTTATATCATTCAATAGAGAATTTAATGCTCTATTTAATGATGTGGTTTTTATTATGTATTTCTATAATCATAGTACCAGGATCACAGGTGGATTACCGATCGCGGGGATCTGTTTACATGCTTCGCAGAGAGCCAAAGCTCCGCGAAGCATAATAACAGAGCTATTTTTAGACAACTACATTTCATATAGGACACGTCCTATATGAATATTTTTATAGCACCCCACTTATAGCATGTCTCATATAGAATGCGCGTATAATAAATATATATATATCCTCATCCTCAGGGAATAACTCGCTTTTCGGTTTCTTCCTTTATCATGACCTAGAGTTGATCAAGCACCTCCGTTCGTGATATATGACCGTAAAGACTAATAACACTACTTACTGCCAGTGCCACGTACTCTCTGTCCACGCTGATTCCTATACCCGTCATCTAGTCACGTAACAGCTCATTGTTTGTTCCTCCTCACTCTGTCATCACAAAACATTTTAATATACCAAGGCATACTCCCCCATCGACAGGCCGATGGTGGGCTATTCGCTTGTATGTGCCCTAGCATTTCTCTGGGCTAAGACAATTGGCGCGAGCTTCCTTTTGGGCCAGCATCGCAATATGTCATTCCAATAAATGGCATCACTTTGCGGAGAGGGACCACATTAAGAGGCGAGCATTATATGGAGTCCTAGTCCCCACCAATGCTTCGACCCCAAGTCAATAACTATTTTCTTTCCGGGTCTCGCCGCTGCAAAGGCACAGGGCAAATCTGTTCGTTTATCCTGTATATATACCATTAAATGCCTTGCCTATTGCTCTATGTTACCCGAGTAATGGAAGCTAGAGTGGTTTGATATGGCTGAGGTCCCCACGTAAGCAGCGGTGTCTATTGGGGATAGGAATTAAATGAAATAGTGGCAGCCCTCTATGGGGGTTTTACTTTATTTATTTTCATCCATATTCAATTTATTTACCACTATGTATGCTTCAAATACATTTTGTTCTCTCCATGGCATTGGAACGACGCATTTTCAGTGTGTCCCTAAGGGGAAAAAGAAGTTTCATTCACTTAGCCATTCCCCATGGGGTCGTATAGAAGCATCAATTTAACATCTACTGTGGTGTAGGACTGCCCATGTCTGAACTATGCTCTCCATCGTAGCCTTTTAAAAGGAAGCAATCGATTGGAAAACGCCTTTGCCTTAAACTTTGTATTCCTGTTCTGATTCAAATGCAGTGGGACTTTCTCTCCCCAAACTTCTCTCCCTCCCCACTGCCGCATCGGGTATCCTTTAGGGCTATTGGCTCTCGGAAGCGTAGATTTACCCAGTGATATTGCATGGGCACTTCTCCGTTTGGTTCAGAGATTTCTAGGTTAGCGTGCAAAAAGCAATGTAAATATTATGTAGAACTAGGAAGCAGTCAGCACAAGATTCAGTGGTCGGTGGGACCCAAAGGATCCATCATGAGAGTCAACACAATGTGTAGATCATTGCACACATTCTATTATCTCCATATAAGTCAAATTTCTATGTACTACTCACAGATGCACGTGAGGGTTTCCCACTGAAGGAGTAGGGAGTGCTAGATATGTGGATACATGTTATTGTTAGGCATTTTTTTGATCCACCGCCTAGAATACATGTTATATATTTTTTTTGATCCACCACCTAGAACCTGGAACGAGATATACTGACTTCTGTAACCTTAGATGTATTTTATTGTTTCAAAAATCTAGCATGGGTATTGATTGTGTTCTGTTCTGCACGCCTCTCACAGAAACGTTTTATCAAATCACGAGCTTATAGCATATAGCAGTTAGATATCAATTCATAGCAAAACAATATTTGATGTGTTGGTTCCCAAAAGCATTCGTTACTTACATGTAACATTTAGAGAAACAGGTTTGAGGCAAATTCTATATGTTCCATCTTATGTTGTTTTTACCCTTTCCATCTGAGGCAATCGACGCCCAGGGCCAATCGATTTGGCGGCCCTGGTGAATTAGAGGCCCCTATACTCGATCTGTTCAGCCCTGGGCCCCTCAGCCTCGCCCAGCGAAACAGGTCACCAAATCAGGCAGGTCGAGCCCTGCTCTCTCCCGGAGAGGACATCCCCCTTTGCAGGACTGTCAGCTGGGAATGCCCTCTGCGGATTCCTATCAATTTGGAGGGGCGCAAAAATGATTTACTCGTTCCCAGATGTGGTCAGGACCACCCTCCGAGAGTTCTTAGCTTAATTGAAACCAGGGTGACAGAGACACATCGTTTCAGTACTTTGTTATGACTATTATTGGATTGAATGGTGGCGTTTATAAATATTTTCGCTTTCAAGGGTGAAGTGCACCCATGAATTGTTCGTATCGACCGAGGACTCTGACAGATATTTATTGCCGATTTGTTGCTTTTTGAGGAGCCCTGGGGTACCTTGTTCAAGGCGGTATAGACAGGGCTGAATGGATGTTGCTATCGATGGTCGATCACTGAGACGACCAACGTGCCTGTATGGTTTCTTCTGAGGTATAAATCAGCAGTCATGAGGGATGGGAGGGGACCTGATATGTCTCAAGTGGACGATGACGTTTTTCATCAAAATCTTATAGAACCTGGTAACCGACTCAAGGGCACCATCCCTGGGATTAATATCGTATCAAATAATTTTCATCTTCGTTATCTACACCCTATCCATACATAACCTCCTTTAATATGCATCCCTCCTCCTCAAGGGTATTTATAGAGTCAGGTATTGCATTATGAGTTCCCGTAATTTGGTCCTTGGGATACGTCGGTAGGGAATGCAATAGGAATATATTGACGATTATACGAGTCCGAAATTAACCTCTCTATACTACCCAACTAGTCTACTCTAATACGATTGTCCAATCAGTAAACCAAGTAGGCAGTCCGCCACGCCTGTACTCCTACAGAACCTGCTATGCAACAACAACCAATCAGTATAACCACAAGTATCACAATATCTCATTCATTCTGTTCACTGTTTTCCTTTCCTCTTTCTAACTTCCTCATTTACCCATCCAAAACCACCCTTCCCTTCCTTTCTTGACTTTATCCAACATGCATCATAGACGACGCATCACTGTTGATCAGGGATCACCATGCGAATAGATACGATCGAGTACCAAGCCTCACGAGGTGAGGGGTACCCAGAAATCTACCCATAGGCCATCGCAGATCGTTTTTACCACTAGAGTAAACAGTCACACCCTCGGCACCTACGACCCCAACTGCAGTTACCAGCATTGTTGTTGTTGTTGGCACTGATGATTTTCTTTGAAATCGTGCTTAAAAATACTTTATATAATAAACTGAATCAATAGATCTCTTCCTTTTAGGTATGACACCATTGTGATGGGTTCAAATAATGTACCAGGGTTGAAGTTTACTTGTATTTTGTAACTGGAATAACACGCTGTATGACCCCAACTGATTTCCACTATGACCGTAACTGTATAATGCAGTTACGGGTATACCACTCAATGTTTTTCACCTAGATTACACTGTAGTATAAGCCAGATACATGTATCTGATAACACTCAAACCTAAATGCAACTATAGTAAACACCCACAGAACATGACAGCTACTGAAAACGGCTTTTGTTAGGTAAAAACCAACATTGTTTGTTCTAATGGGAACCCACCTTCCGCCATTTTGAATGCTGGTAACTGCAGTTGAGGTCGTAGGTGACGAGGGTGTGAAACAGTATCCAAAATGGTCCTCCCTTACTCGCCATGGGATCATGAATCAGTGAAATAATATGAAAAATATATTTCTAATTAAAAAAAATCGAAAATGTGTGATTAAGATGAAAGTGTAAGAATGAGACTAAAAGCGAGACGGGCGCCGCCATCTTGGATTCCTTCCTTATGTAGAGTTTCATGTTTTAGACGTGAACATAAGAAAGATATGAATATGTGATTTTCATAAATGATAGCCACTTCCTTGAGCTAATCAGAAATGTTTTCATTATACATAAGGAGAAGTTGTGATACAAAAGAAAACATTCCAACCAATTCTCGCCGAGTCCTGACTTCTGTACTGATAGAACATGACAGAAGGGAGAAGGAGGAAGAGAGGAAGGAGGGAGGAGGAGGGGGATGGCAGTGAAGAGGGGGCAGAGGGAGAAGTAGAGTGGAGGGGGCAGAAGGAGGAGGCAGAGGAGGGAAGAGGAGAAGAAGCAGCTGGATCCGAGGAGGGGGAGTGCATGGGAGGAGGGAGCAGAGAAGAAAGGAGTAGGGGAGAGGGGTAGGGGAGCTGGTGGAGGTGTGGGGAAGAGAAGGAAGGCACCTCATTGAAAATACAAATTCCCTATTTCATCATAAAAGTTTATATTAAGTTATGTCATCATAAACAATATCCCACGAAGACTCACAATCAGAACTAAGCATAGCTGAATTGTGAAGGCATTTCTGAATAGCTAAAGAAAGTGGCTATCATTGCCGAAAACACTGTATTCATAGCATCATTATTGCATATGGTTTTATGACTAAAACCTTTGCACTTCACTTGAGGAAGGAATCCTAGATGCTCATTAGATGCTTTTTTTCTATGTTATTATTTCTTTTAAAATTAAGTGAACATATAAGGCTTCCATACTACGATGATGTTTACCTAATAATGAATTCTTGTGATTGCAGGTTCGAAAAAGGAAGAATCTACACCTACATCGGAGAAGTGGTTGTGTCTGTTAATCCATATCGGTCACTTGACATATATGACAAGAAACATGTGGACGACTACAAGGGTCGAGAGATTTACGAGCGACCACCTCATATATTTGCTATCGCCGATGGTGCTTACAAAGCGATGAAGCGACGCGCCAAAGACACCTGTATTGTCATCTCAGGTTAGAGGAACCCTTTCCCATTCTACCGTATAAAACATGATTTATTTTCTCTCTCTGAGGACTGGCACATTTAAAGCCCTTCAAAAGTCCTGTGGTTGAATTGTCTGACATGGCTTTTCGGTTTAGTTGATGCTTGAGACATTGAGTAGAGGATTCGATGGGTGAACCGTCTGGCATTGCTGATGGATGGCTTGCATGGTAAATGAGGTTTTTAATCCTCATATATGAAGTTTAAATTGGTGATTACAGAGATGTCGAAGGCGCCTTTCCAACCTACTGTTTGAAAGAAAATGCTGTCCAAAGACAGTAGTCCCTAACGTTGAATATATATCATATATAGTCCCAAAATATACCAAATATCTATTCAAAATTATCCGGAAAATCGTAGAAAATATATTATGTAAGAGGTTTTTACGGATAGAAGTATAGATTTACAATATTTGTCCCAAATGTGTTTCCTACACATGGCATTTTGATTTGACTAAAAGATAATAAATGTTACACAGGAATTAAAGTTTCTGTATCGATACTGTATTACACAGGGACGTCGCTAAATTTATATATCAACGGGCGGGGCAAACCTTACACAGGGGAATTCAGCGAGGTCATGCTCGTTTGACCTTCGAATATATTTTCATCAACATTCTACTTATTTCTTATATAAAGAGAATCCACCAGAATACCCAGCGCCTCCCTGATGACTCCTTATTGCTCTGACTTGGCATGTTGATTTCTCTTTATTACTCAACATATCTTTTCCCAGAACAAAGGATTACCTAAGTTTAGTTTTACTGATCATATTGGAACCTCCTTGATCCTAACAACTGATGCTGAGCTCTACTTCTTTGCTTAAAACTCCACTCTCAGTCCAGATATTTTTGTTCCATTCTTTTTCAACCCATCTATAACTTATTAGAGAGTTATTTGACCAAAATTATGGGGTATTTGTCTGGTTGTTTTTGCTACAGGGCGTCATAAATGTCAACATATATATTTCTTAGACCCGCCGAAATCCTTTCATTCGGTGGCTTCACTATTAAATCGATCATGGGTCGCCGTTTTCGGCTGATTCAATTTCAACTCTTGGATAAACATTATGATAGCAGCAGAATACTGTTGGATTCAGTCCTATAGGTCATAGTGTGGGCAAATTCTTTTTTTATTCAGATTTATTTTCGCCGTAATAGCATAGAATGCAGCCTTAAGGGAACAGACTGTCAGGTCTTTTCAACACTTAGACCTTGCTATAATATCAATCTTCGGAAATTGATTAATCATACCTGTAGACCATAATAATTAAGAGCTCTTAGAGTTTCTATATTCAATCATGTATCAAACTGGGTCAAACCCCACACTTTACAAAAAATGTACTGCATAAACACGACCTTATTCAGGACCGAAGGGATTGTTTTGATTGATGGAATTATATATATGCAAATGAGGCGAATAAAGGTCTTTAGCTTGCCAGTCTGAACGCATTTTGCCGAGGAAAGTATCACCTACATTCTAAGCACTCACAATAATATTTTATGAATTAGAGCCTCTAGACACAAAAGGTCATTCTGGTGATCTATACTTTGTATTTCGTGGTCATCACAGCTTTGGCAGCACAATATATGTGTTCCCTAAACGGCGAGAAAAGCTATTCCGCTCAATCATATTTCATCACTTAACTCAAGGAAAACAATAATATATTCCAAAGTGAGTTATTGTACCAGTACCATTTACAGTCTCCAGTGCACTTACTTTTAATTCAACAACATCTGAGCTACCAGATAAACATCGAGATTACTGGTTACCGGACCAATCTTGATTTATAAAGGGCCTTGGTCGTACACGTTGGTATACATAATAGCACAGAACTTATAATTATGTAGTTCTGTAATAGTAACAGGCGGCGAAACAATAGACTGTACTGGCAGTTGGGCCATACTGTATTAGGCTATCCTAACTAACGGACCATCACCACCGGGCTTGGATGAGTGAGTCTTATCACCTGGTGCCCCCTTCTCCAGTCACCACTAAAGAAGATATCAGGCAACGTCCGCAGACCGGCTGCAGGATCGTGACTGTCTTGGGAACGAAAGCGAGATTCACTAAGTGAGGCTGGAAGAAATGCTTTGATACTGCTTCTAATGTTGGCGAGTAGAACAGGGATTGTGTAACACTATTATAGTGTGTATAATTTAATAAGAGCAGGAGAGTTCATTGATTGAAGGATTGCAACAGGCTTGATCTTCAGCTTGTTTCGTGCTGCTATTCAACCATACAACCATTCATACTGAATAGCCTCCGGTATTCATCGATGTGCAGTCCATCGCGAAACATATCAATACATCATACAAACGCAGCATGATTCCCTTTCCTGCAAATAGCCATGTCTGGCTGAAATATGTTTGATATTCGCCATTGCCCGGCCGACAAAGCAAGCAATAAATGTGGCTGGAACCTCAAAGTACACTGTGAAAGATCCCATCAGTATTCTATTCTCCATCTGAAACAAGATTGATGAACATACTGGAACGTAGAAAATAGAGCCCGAACCACTCTCCTTCTGAATCATTGCCCCCATTGGGAGAAGTATTTGACGATTGCATCCTGTGTGCCTTTTATAGTGTTACTGCTTGCTTCCTGAGAACGGTACCTATTCACCCCACTCAGCTTTAATTCCTGCCGTTCCACTTAGCCAAGGGCTAGAACTGAAAACTGGAAAAGAGAATCTTTGTTGAGTGACCTATAGTGTCACGAAGCTTTTCCTACTGTATTCTTCCTTCTTTTTTATGACTGGTATGTGCCAAGATTATTTGTGGAGCCTGACGGATCATTTTCTATGAATGTATATAATACGATTTCCGAAATATTTTTATTCAAGTTAATTCATGCAGGTAGGGCACTAAAAGCGATAGAGTTTAATTAAAAGTATTGGCGGTACCTCTTTCGGTTGGCTCTAGACGTCCGTTCTAGCCCGGATTCTGTGAAGCGACTTCAATCTACTTACTTCAGGGGCCAGTGCCTATAGGTCCATGCATAGCGGATATTGGCCTGCGACCCCAAAGCGCATGCGTTGTAGCATAATACTTCCGACTGAGAGCAATACCCTAATCTGTGATAATCTCGGCTTTGTACTCATCGTCACCTTTGGCCCTATTTCTACCAGAATCCAGAAAAGTATGCGATGCTAGGCTGGCTATTTATCTCCTCTATTTTGTTACGATAGCTTATAAGTTATATTACATATGTAGAATGATGAGTTCATTCCCCCTCCTGCTCCTCTCCACCCTCGCCCCCTCCCTGTTATGAACGTGCCTGCGCTTGTGTGGGGGGCTTTAACACCTCCCACACCCCGTGATATTGATAATGTAGACATACATGTACAGGGTTTTATACTTGGATGTTGGATGTATGGTTTGGTGGTATCGTGTCTGACTCCCAGTCGAAGGGTTGTGCGACTGAGTCCCTGCTCAGGAAGCATTTTGCCACTTTCTTTGTGGGGCTTCATTATTTTTTTTAAATCGCAAAATATCAACCTTTGCTTTTATGTATTTCAACTTTTAAGACCGGTATTTAGTACAGTTTTTTATGCTTTTTTGATTGATATAGCCTATATGGTTTGTATCAAGATGCCCACCGCATTGTTGCAAAAACATTGACATGGGCTGGTATCGTATCGTATGTTTTTCTGGACCAGATATATACGGGCGATATTCCAAAGTATAAAGCGGGTTCCCCATGTCTAAATGCATAAGCCGTTTCAATTGGCAAGGAATTAATCAACCACATATTACCGATTCGAATATCTCTCTCTAACACAGTAACAGCCCTGTTATGAACCATTGTAGTCGGAAATGCGATAGAAAAAATTCTCCCCTTAAATATCTAGCTTCCGAAACCAGAGCTGGTCATTTTGATAATAACAAAAAAAAAACAGAAATCGGCTCTCGACTACTCACGCGAGACTTATGAATTCCTATCCCTTAAAATGAAACATCATCTGACATTGGCTGACTATAATAGGAATAGTCATATCAAACAAGATGATTGGATCTGCATACATAAATATGGAGTTGCTAAAAGTAGCTCCGAGCCAAAGACCGGGCCAATGTAATTAAGCCCCATTGATGTATATGCAAAGGATTCTTCGAAGTACCCAGAATAAAAGCATCGTTAAAGAACACTATAGCCTCTAGAATCTCGTCTAAGCAACACCCTATATCCTATAATACTCCTAGTATACAATATAGGAAGTGGAAAAATCTTCCATGTTCCCCCTTCTTCCATGGCCTGAAATGTCTAGTCTATATCGTGTTTACCTGCCCTTAATTTAAAGTCAATGAATTATTGGGATATGATGGCATCTCAGAATCAATGCACTTAATCGAATGGCCAATGTAAGTTTTGCTTACCCCCTTTCCCTTTTTATTTATGTAATACACCCAGTATTATTGTTGTGTTGGTGAACGCTTGTCAGGGAACCTATTATTATTCCTGCTATACAGTGTATAAGAATGAGGTTTCTATCCATTGAGTTGTTTTGGTCAAAGCCCCCCATCTAGGCTTGCATTATTTAGCAGTGTTGGTCCGTCTTGTTATCAACTCACTCCCGGTATTAGGAGTGGAGTGGAATTAACCCTGTCAGATGCAGGCACTTGGATAGGCGTGATAGTGCTGGACCTCAGTTCTTTCGCCCAGCTCTAACGCCAGCCCCGTGCCCTCATGTCACTAAATACATGACGGGTCTCATTCTTTGCATGGAACCTGATTTGGATATTAATACAAAATAGCCGCTGAGATTCACACGTGAAGGTCTCCCCTTAGCTAAGCTATATCTGTAATGAACAAATCCTTATATTTCTTTTCATTATAGCTACATACTTTCCCGAGAGCTTATTGCTTTTTTCCCTTTTAGTCGATACCTACAGCTTATATTACCTTGCAGTAAGTAATGTTACTATGATCCAAGCACATAGATCCTGCTGGGTCTGAGACCATGACGTACTCATTAGACGGGGTCTTTGCTTACTGTATTCAACTTACTGCCTATTGTCGATAGGCAACCAATACGATGGAGGTCATATTCCGCTGGGGACTCACAGTCGCCGACATGAGTAATTTGGATATGTTAAAGATAGAATTTCTCCAGAATATTGCTTCTCTCAATGGCCCAAGTATTTTAGCGCATTCACTGTTGAAGACAAACAGATAATATGTCAGCTGATAACCTGGGCTCTGTGGTCAATGCCCCTCTCGAGGTTTCCGGCATTCCTACCCCTGCCCTTCATTCAGTCGTCCGGCGTTGTCCCCCGAGCCAGTTCCGCCCTATATTAAGTGCTCGACCAACAGTTGAGCCTTGTTCAATCTGCTGCGAACCCTCTAATCAGCATGATCGACTGGGGGCTTTGGTCTTCAATGACAAACCTAGCCACAAAATGAGCAATGCATTGTGTGCTAGTTATTCACACATCAATGTAGTATAAGTT
Organism: Sthenelais limicola; assembly: GCA_942159475.1. Classification (NCBI taxonomy): domain Eukaryota; kingdom Metazoa; phylum Annelida; class Polychaeta; order Phyllodocida; family Sigalionidae; genus Sthenelais; species Sthenelais limicola. Next base: position 115,818,742 of record OW804096.1, read on the forward strand.
TATGTGGAAAGCAACATTATGCAGGTTTATCAACCACATTATTTATGTATGTTATCAGTTATTTAATTGTCCCTTTACCACATTGTTCTTTCATTAAAAGCTTGTTCATGCCCGAATACTGATGTGGTTTAGCATCCAAGCTGCAAAAGGTAGCCCTCTTGAATCAGTTGACATTCACTGAAAAGAATCCCTTCCCAAACCAGCCCTACTTCCCTGGGCCCCAGCAATCGGGCAGGAGATGAATTATAGGCAGTGATTTGTCAATTAGTTGATTAGTTCTGTGAGTATCCTGTTCGGCTTTGCTTGCATTAATATGGGTAGTAATTTGGTTCCTGTCTGTCTTGCAGTGATTTATATCAGTAGTCTGATGACCCATACCTTCCTCTAGACGTTACATGTTTGGTCCCACGTGATATTTCGTTTAATTTACTTGCGTTTCTCAGAATGGGTGAAAGTATCATGACCAGTGCTTATCATATGAAGCCACATCTAGCTGCCCTTCAAGCATGCGGGGAACGCAACCTATTAGTCCATTGGTACATTTGGAGGATGAATGATCTACATACAAGAATTTCCAATAATCCTTCAAGGAGGACATCGGATTACCAATGGCCCTTTTCATAAATTGTATCGATTGTTGTCTCTAGTAATGTTATAAATCGGCCGTAAAATGCCCTAGAAAACTACACTTGATTAACGAATGTTCACCGTCCCCCAATTCGACCTAGGCTGCTGTACCTATATCCCACACTGCCACTTGTCTTTTGGATCGCGAAAGCATTGTTCTTATGAATCCTTGAGACACACATGTGTGGCTGTGTGCGATGTACATTGGCGAGCCATATTGAGAACAAACTGGTGGTACTATATACTATGTGAGCATAAGGCGGGTAGAAGGTGTTTAATGGTGTGTACGCTCGCCAAAGCAGAAGACAGCATGCAGGATACTAATACATCAAGTCTATTGATTACCCATCGACAGGCCTTTTGTTGGGGGCACCATACAGATTCCCTTCCTACCACCACAGCTGTGAATATTGGTCTTGCGAGATCCCAATTAAAGCCAAGAGACTTATGGAATGTGGCAATACTAAACCAACAATGAAGAGATGAATCTTCCACGGATTGTCTTGGCTCTGATTACCGACCTGAATTTATACGAAAGCTTCCTTCGATTTAGTTGCATCTTTCATAAGGAAACTTAATGCACGCGTCTCCATTTCTGATACAAGCCTTGTTCTGAAAGCCGCTGTCCCTTTTCAACGCCCAAAGTGTGTGTAAATAGCAGCCAAATTGCAAACTACATTTCCTCCTCGTGAACTTTGGGCGTAATAGTAGACTCGCAATATTTAATTGAGAAGCTTAATTAAAGTATTTTAATATAAGGTCTATGCCAATTTAACATTAATTAGTCCTGCCAGATATAAATAATCCAATATCATCGGACTAAGGCGGGCCTTTCTCAAGAATCTCCTGTAACAAAAAGGACGAATATGGCCCACCCAGATTAAAGGATTACTAGATTAATCAACTCGGATTATGGACTCCGAATTGGAAGCCATTTTCGTCTGATATCAGTGCCGATGGAAACCATCTAGACTTACAGATGAAGTACGATGAGCTTGGATAGGAGATATTTGGACATAAATGTCAGATAGGGCAGGGCAGTATGCCATTTATCATTATTTGATGCGAAATTGAGGGCTGGGGGAATGTGCATGTATCTATTTTAAGGTGGATGGTATGGACCTATAGCTCATAATGATGACGCTATCATATCACATGATCCTGCTCCCGCGTTCATTTCTTGGTCCACTTTTCTCCTTCTACTGATACACACCATGCATATAAACAGGGAGGCAATCGATTTGTTAAATTCATGGAAAGTAAAAAAGCTTCGGTGATGATACTTGGCAGGCCTTGTCTGTACCCGACTAACCCAGTATGTGGTTATCTAATCCAAGAGGCCCTTGTTACTAGATACTTATTAGAGGCGTGTGTTTGAGGGGCCGTGGACAGATATCAGACTTGATTGACCAAGAGTAGTTCTACTAGGCAAGGAGGAAGGCCGGATAGACCCATGATGGAGCTGCCTGTCTCTCGCAGCGTCCTAACCATGGTTTCTGTCGGCAAACAGAATTCCGTATAGGGTGACACATAATGGTCGATCCATTTGTCCGCCTCTTCTCTGTGGCGCTTGATAATATGATACCATAATGACATATAATGCCTCCCAGCCTTTGGTCCCAATGCCAGAAGTGATATCGAGAGAGACCAAAACACAAAGGAATTGCTTTTGGTACAATCTATGGTTTGCCAAGCGCTCCCAAGGCTAGATGGTCATTGAAAAAGTCACATCCTCGAAGCATATATCAAAGGAGAAGTGCGGTGAAAGGTAATGCATACTGGGGGAAGTGTTGGTTTAGGAGCCGGCTACACCAGCGTTGCTGAGACCACAGAGAAGCAATTATTGTAAATTCTATACATTAAGAAAGATATTAATACGAATGACGTTAGAAGTGAATGATTTCCTACAAATGAGTACACCAGTACGAATAACCCAGAACAAAACGTGAAACCATAAATATGTAAAGTTTTATCAAATAAATGGTGTGCAATGCTAGTTACCAAGTTACTGTCTGTTCTTTGTTAGACCCATGTGTGCATAGTCTTGAGGACTAGTCCTACCTTCCAATGAATAAAATGCGATATTGTGAGTCATACATATAATATATAATAAAGTAGATGTACTATTTCTGAAGACGGATGAGCACGGAGCAGACAGCCTTATCTCAGCGTCAGATAACGTTGTGTCGTTTGATGTACCTGTGACAGATACAGATTAGTTTGTGTCAAGCAGTTTCATCACACGCCTTGTTGCAACAAACAGCAAGATTTGCTGCTGAGCATTGTTAGATTCATATTCATATCTTTGGTTGAACTAACCACATCACTTCCCAACGGCTGTTGTCGTATTGGTGGTGGACTGGTGGACTGTTGATACCTCCTGCACTCAATACGAAGACATCGATCCTGAATACTGCAGTTTAGATCTGGCAGTTGTGTATGTTTGCCCTAATGGATTCATATCGGTGTTCTTATGTCAAATTACATGAGGGTGACCTTGGTTGCTTTGTTCAACGGACGGATATTCTCATCACGACTTCGTACAATTTGTAGACCATCACGGATCGTAGATTTGGCCAGGGTCTGTTCTGGTTTGCGCAGGGTTAGAACCCTTGGGCTTTGATTCGTTCGCCAATCTCCTTTGTTGCATTTAACATTATATTTATAGTCCTACCTTCCTTCCTGCAAGTCTATTGGCCGATGAAACAAAAGCATATAACTTTTGAAGCTCTCAAACATATTTTTGATGGGAATAATAGGATGAGGTTCAATAGGGCGTTCTCAGAACTTGTTTTAGGTATGACGCATATGTTTGCTTCCCACCACCACAATATTCTGGGATTTATCAGACAGGCGTTTAGCATGTTGCATATCTTTATACTGCCGTCTGCGATTGCCATTTTACAGAGATGTTGGCTAGAATCTAACATCAATTTATTGCCACATCGCAAGCATTATATCAGGCCTAATGCAGGCTATCTGGTTAGTGTATGCATATATCTCCGTGCAATGATTCAGGACATCACTGCCTAGCATCCGTACTTTATACGCTTAGACTAGCGTTCATCATGATAGCCCTCACAGATCGCCTATCTGGAGAGTATCAGACTGACTTGTAATATTTTCCCCTGTTGTAATCATCTCCCCAGAATGTTATCACATAAAAAGCACCCGATTGAAACAGGAAATTTGATTCCAAATTCCCTGAGGAACCTTTCCAAGCATGGTGCTATTCATGAGAACAGAAAGGGCTTTTCCATTTCACTGGCCATGTAAAAGAATATGAAGTGCCATCACAGCTCCATGCCCTTAGGTGGAATTGGTCTAAATCCTGCTGTGGGTTCAAGCGGCCCTCTATCTTATTGGACTATATGGCTCTAAGATATACTTTAGGGAAATAAAATCCACCTGAGGAAGGCTTCTGGTCGACCAGGTCAGATCATTGATGGGGTTCCCTCTGGAAATCCGAGGAAGAGTAAGGACTCGTATTTTACTTATGAGTAGTCAGAAGCAAGGTATGCACAAGGTATGTAGGGTTGTCGAGATTGGGACTAGGTGTGGTTCCATATATATATAGTGGTATCAACTTCCTATCTGGCATCACAAGCACACAATAATTGTCCCACGTGACTTCACTATCTGGCGAGTCAAAATAATAGCGCTTAGAATATTTTTTTCAGCTCTAGGACAGGGAAGGACCCGAGTCTTGGACTGAACGTTATGTGGGTAATTATGTCTCTTGTTCGGAATGTGGTCCGTTTGGAGAACATAATCAGGTGGGCAAGCAACTGTGGTGGTGGTGATAAGAAGGGCATTTTGTGGAATCTAGCTCGAGCACGGAGGTGGAGGATACTAATGGCGATAAGAGGTCTTGTTTAGGAGGGTTCTGATCGATAAGCCGATTTGGGCATTAATAGGGGGATGTTTAATTCATGCTGCTTGCGGCAATACAGCTCTCGTTGTTAGTCGAGTAGCTGCAGCCAGATTTACCTATACATTCATATCGTACCATAGTGGTATATAAAATATTAATACGAAATGGTGCAATACCAAAAGTAATGAATAATAGAGAGGGATTCCATGGACACTGCTCATTGTAGCTATTGTATTTAATCGGTGTAAAACGACTTTGTTTGACAATGTAAGGCAATTGCCCGGATAGGCCCAAGTAGTCTAGACTTAAAAACAGAAGCATCAATTCAAAGCAGTGATCTTATAACTCCAAAGACGCGGTCTACACAACACGGATGCACAGAACCGATGCAATCACCCTAAGTGTGCATAGGTGGTCTGAAATGCTTACTGCATATAAAGCGGTCCGGATTGAAAGTAAATTGACACATTTACTCCCTGAGAACTGTATACGCGCAGGAACATGAACGATTTTCCTGCATATTGCTGAATCTCTTCCCCATTGCTCCTTTATTTGGTCATTCCTATGTGCATATCACATTTACCCTACACAGAGTATGTATAAACCATATAAACTTTCTTTAATACATGTACCAACTAGGAAGGGTTGCTAATGCTTCAGTGATTTTCTCAGGTCAGTTCTTCCGAAGATTAACTACCAATCCCTCCACATCCATTGACGTTGCATGTCTTTATTGATGTGCCATCGGACTGGGCAAACAGTTCACTCACTGGACGTGGTGACTGAAAAGTTCGCAAGAATGCCAATAATCAATACGAGTACAAACCTACAAACCTTCCGTCTGACTTAGGTAGTCGGAATTGCCAGTGAGACCTTTATGATATCAAAGAAGTATTGGGATTCAATTCAATCGTTTTCTTAATTCCTCAGTGAACCTCGCTCTTGTGACACTCGAGATTATTGAATGAATTAACCTATAGTCTTACTACGCATTGGTCCACCTGTCATTCCACTGTAGCATGAAACACCAAACCAAACGTTAGTCCCATGCACTGTTAGAGCATGTGGTCAATGCCTTTCGGCCATGTCTTCTTGTCCGGTCTTTAATTATGCATAAGAAACGAAATTAAGTATTCGTGAGGATAGCACCGGGCGTGTTGGAGTGTTTTGTTACCCTGTCCTGGGTGTATTGAACTAGCCCTTGGCATGAGATGCAGGTCATTTCCACTCTGGAGCCAGGACTATCTTGCCGAGTGTTTAAAGTGTTTGGGTCCCTCCAGAGCACTGCTAAATAGGATAGCAATATTTACATTCGTGTGCCAGAATAATCACGAGTAAACCTCTCAATCTACTGGCCTACCACCTAGCCTAGTGGATATCTTCACACAAATTGAAAACTGGGAAACTAGTTTGTTCATACAATTGCCGTCTTGGCATTGAATTACTCTTGAGGGGTTATGCTGGTGTGAATGCAAATCTATGAGTTTATCCGAGGTACTTCCTTTAATAGCAGAATACAGTTTCATTTCCCATAATGTATTACTAATTGTTCCGACTCTTTTTTTCTTTTTATTCATTTAAGGCCAATAGATTTTTAACAGTTACATAAAAGTACGCACTATCCACTATGAATGTTTTGGGGCGTTGCTTTTTATAAAAAAGAAGTCAATATGAAAATTATATTTTTATATGATTCCCATGATAGTTTGCTGGAAGCCTTTAAGTGATTCATCATCATGAATGATGAGGTGATGATGCTTTCATTACCAAACCTACGCTTCTAGTGTTGGTAAATAAACATTGTTTATACGTATCAAGTTACGTATACAGTATATTAGTGCTACTGGAAAGGACTGCTATTATGTCTATATGTCGACCATGCAATGAGTTCTCAGGACTCAGCTCATATTGCCAGAAACGAAAAGGGTATTGTTATTCACATAAATTGATATTTCTCTATTCTCTGGTAACAAAGCCTCATTATATAAGACTACTATTTGCTAGACCAGCCTAAACAACGCTTGATGTAACATCATTTCCTTCCTTGACATATTATATCATTCCTACCAGGCGTTGCCCTCATTTCCTCAGAATAGTCTCTGACCAGCAATTCCAGTCTGTGATTTTCCTGAACACCCCTCACCAAATAACCTTTATGTGGACGGACAGTGTGGCTGTGGGAACCGGTGTTTTTGCACAGGCAGTTCCACCCCTGACCTTTCCAAACTGATGCCCCTCGAAGGATCCTGATTGGAAAAGGGAATTCAATTTCAATGGGTGATGGTCAGAACCAGAGGGATGTATTTACATAAACTAAGTGTGGCTATCCTCCTCTGACTTCGTGATGTTTTATCTTGCCGTCAAATAATGGGACAGGTTGTGAGTGGTGGAGTGGTCCCAACAGGGTAGGCTCTCTGGACCTTCGAACCCAAGTCGCTGTGCCTCAAAACGATTGCCAGTCCTCGTTCCTCTATACAAAAGAAGTTTTCTGATTTGATTCAGACTCACAGTCCCCAAAGGGAGGAACGACTACCCTGGGACTTCAGTCCTTGACGGTCTATTGTACAAAATGTCCCTTCGTGGAATAGCTTCTAAACCTATCATTTTAGGGTGGCTTATACGTGTGGTATAGTTAAGTATAGTAATACATATTGGAGAAATCCATGTCGGGAGAAAATATTTCCACTGAAGTTAAGTGAATGTGCTTGGTGAACTGAAGATAATTGCGTACATTTTTTCGCTAGGTTTTATAGTTTAACGTATGTCTTTTCTGAATGCCACTTGGAGTGTTTCTTCCACTGAGGCAGACTCGCCATCATAAGCTTGTCCCAGCCACTTCACCCAGGACTGACGTGAATCCTATGGCCTGCACAATAACGGCATTGCGGAGTCTACCTCTCAAACAGTGGCGTTGACAGACGCTTTGGTTCTAGCTACTGAGTGGTCACCGGGCCGGAATCCCTCTCCGTTCTTATAGTCAATACCTAAAGGCAAGATCTATAAGGCAACTGGTTAGAGCCGAGTAGGACGAGGGGAAGGAGCCTTGTGGGATGTAGTAGTAATTTATACGTGCGATGATTGATGAATACCCCACCAGATGGATTGCAGATTTTTTTACAGCAAGCCCTACCAGGGAAACCCTGTCGCGGGCTGTCGGAAAGCCTGATTCATATATCATTCAACACACGTTTCCTCTTGGCCCACAACAAAATATTCCCCTGGCTGGTGCGTCAGTTATGGCATTACGGAAGCCCCCGCCGGACCACAACCTGAATGCCTTAGAGCGCGCGGCAGCTCAAATCCCATCCCCTGGTTTCCCACCTTGCGACTGTGAAAGTAGCATGTGAAATTCGATATTGTCTCTTTTACATGGCTGACATATGATACCATACCAAGTTTCCGTCTGGCTTCTTTTATCCATAAAATAAGCTGCTTAAATGCAGACTGTTAAGTGCGTCCTTGCAAGTAGTATATGAAAAGTTATCGAGTCTTCAGGCTCCTATAATTATATAGTTCAGCTCCATGTCAATGCAAATTACCCCCGGATAACTCTCTTACTATTATTAAGCACGACGTGCTTTCTTATATTTACCAAGACCTTGTACCAGGGACAGATCAGGTTACACTCTGCATTCTTGGAATCTTCTCGTATTTAGGACCCACTTTTATTTTCTATCGGTCTCTCACTCATATGTCATTAATTAGTTCAGTCTACCTGCCAAATCTATTTCTATTTTCCTCTGTTAATGTAGGTTACAATTTATAAGAATAGCATGTGTGAGTAAAAAAGAAAATAGTTGAATGACATTTGTAGGTGAATTATTCGTGATTTGACAGTGTAAAAAGTAATCCATTCAGTTGTCCTTTCCCTCGTCCTCCTTCCCCTCCTATCTCATCTCACCCTCTCCTCATCAACACTAATTGTGGAAAGTTGTGCCTTTGGAAAAGGAATCATAGACACAGAAGCTTCGGAGTGGAAAAAATATATTCTACCAGTTTGTAGGATAATAATCTTTTTTGATTCATATTCCTACCATTATATAGCTCCTAATGCATTGTACGCAATGTATGCATTGGTGTATGTATGTATGCATGGGTTTATGTATGGGTGTATCAGATGCTATCAGATCGCATCTCCACCTGCTCCACCCTTCCCCACACATATAACACCCTTTTCTCACCTCTTACATAATTTGGGACAGTCCATTACAGTTGGACTGGTCAATCCTAACATGGGTTTATTATGCTTTGATCTAAGTTCAAGTTTAGGGTTTTTTTTAGGTTTTTATGTCACATAATTACAGGTTTAATCCTCAACTTACAGGTAAGTATCGGTTAACTGTAAAATAAATATTTAACATTTTCAGTCTGAGCATGACTAAATCGCAGTAACTATAACTTGACATCGGACACAAGTATTTGACCCTGAGAAAAATGCCAGGTAGCTACATTAAATTCACACTAATTGTAAAGTTAAATAGATCAATAGTTAAATAGATCAATAGTTAACATAATACTTGATCTTGTATTCAGCCGGCGCCATCTACTTTCAGCCCACCCCACCCCACCCCACCCCAAAAAAATCCCACTGCGTGTTTCCATACTGCATAAGAGTTAGTATATCAGGCGATTAATCCATTCTTGTTTACTACTAATATAAATTATATAATATTAATATACCTACATAACTACTGATGGAATGATATCTATGTTTATACTAACAGGTATAGTATTCTTCACTTGTATACTGCTTGTATTCTCTTAGACCCTTGTAAGGATGTTGACCTTGCAGTATTGGGAAATGTGGCCTTTCTACTGGCGAAGACTACCGATGTTGTCGGTAAAGCTGTTCTGCATTTACATACGAATCCTTCACTATGGCCCGTGGAAGGCTCCATAATATTGGTCACACACACGGTATATTGTATCAAGACATTCAGTGCAATGGTTCATATAAAGTTAAGATATTTATTTGTAAATTCTAATTGTGGAATTTACAGATTATTTTCCCTGTGTTTTTGCTAATATCATTGCAGCTCACATGAAGTTATTTTAATGAAATGTGGCCTAAATAAAGAAGAACCGTGTAAAATAGTCTTAATTCATACTACAATTTAAGAAAAGTATTGAAATAAATCTAGTTTGAAAAAGGTACTAGTTTGGAACACTATAAATATTCATGAAAGACTCCAAAGAACCACGGGCTCGCAAACATATATATGTCATCGACTCATCTATTACTACCGAGGCTCTAAAAGCCCTGTCGGAAATGAAGAGCATCTATTTATTCCTCGATGCCAAACGTCAAATTAGATCTGCAGATTCACGTTTTAGCACCGTAGTCTTATCCAATTTGAGGACGGTCACGACAGGCATTGATGCAAGTCTTAGGTTCAAGCTTAGTAAAAGAGAATGGACCACCAGCCATTTGAGCGCGTTAGGGACAGGAGGCTTTATATTTCTAATTGGATTCAAGACAGGCGTTTCTGGTTCACATTCACCATAGAGGAACTTGGACTTCCCCCCATGTGTCATGTGCTGTCTATATAGATTAAAACCGTGTCTCATTTATTATGTGAACTTAATCAGCTCTGCACGGCCAACCGTCCTCTATTGATATATTCAGATATTCCCTCTTATATCTTATTAGTAGTGTCATCGGTGAATATATAATTATAGATCACTGGCCTACTGTCATATTTCCCATGCGTCATAGCTAATTCTTCCTAATCTATTCGTGTAAAATGAGCTATATGTTCTACTATTGTTTCGACTTCGTCCATGATGTTTTAAAGGACATTATGAAAATCGGATTGTCACTGTAATTAGCGTTTTGGACCAAAAACTGCAACTGTATATTTGTATAAGATTCCTTTGAGAAATCGCACTCCACTCACAACCTACAAGGATAATTGAAAAGAAACTCGATCTAGATCTATGAATATTGAGTCTTCCACCCTGGATTTTAAATTACTTTGGCCGTACAATGCAGCTCCCCTTATCTTAAGCCTGGCATAAAGCTGAAGGAGTATGTCAGATATCCCCTCAATATCAAGTATTAAGTGATCTTCTGTACTCAGATTGGAGATTCGAAATCGATCAGATAGACACAGGCCCGTCCCGTAAATCCTGACTACTGCCATCCATATAGGAAGATTTACCAGTAGTCGGACCTGGTTGAGACTTGCCTTTTTTTACCTCTGCCCTGGTCCCATGTATACATGTGTATCGCCTTATTTATTGTTATTTAGATGGGATGGGGTCGTGAAAGAATGGCATCGCCTGGAATGAGTTTCCAAGCAAATGCGCCGCCAACATTTCTTAATATCAGGGTGTGCCCTCATCGACTCCATGAACAACAGAATGCTTTCTCCTCCTCCACACAATAATGGAAGTTAAATCCCAACGATTGCGTATAAAGTGTGTATTCTCTCTCCGATTATTGCCAGGACGATGCCTCATGAATTCTCGATGATAGAATCTTGTTAATAGCTTTCAACCTTAAATATCATCCTAACGCTTATATCAATAAAGTACATCTATTCTATGTTTCTGGGCTCATTTATTACACTTACCTTCCAATTATAATGCTCAATCATACATGTACTATTTATTGATTCAAATCAAACGTAGCAAACATCATAATGTGCTAGGTCTGTGAGATCTAATGTTTTCTTATCTACATGTACGTAATTTAGGTTTGAGTTAGAAACGGCTCAAACGGTATGTCTACGTAATTTCAATTTCTTTTTAGAACCATTTTGATTACACGCTTTTTGCATTTCCAGCATTAATGGTTGAGAGCTTTTATACTATCGCTTACTATCGCTTAGAGGATCAAAATGATTTTCCGGTTAACTTGCTATCTTGTTGTAAGGATCTGTGAATATACTCTACAGGTATTGGTCTCGTATCATGCGTAAAATCCCTGGTCAAACATGGGATTACTGCCGGGGCTGGTCATAAAGGGCCTGAGGTATTGCCTTCCAATTACCTCCTCACTAGACCACAGTATAGACTATCACAGTGCACGTTGATGCTCTGATAACCAATTGAAACCCCTTAGTAATGCCTTCCTGGAGATAATTGGAGTCTACAGCACTTGTTTACGAATAAGATGTCCAACCCCCATTGCCTCAATGCATGCATTGATTTGTATTGGTGTGGCGAATATTCTATTCTGAATCTGTTCTCCGCTTTCTTTTAAGCTTTATTTTTAATTGTATCTTATTTTAAGGGATATTCGGAAGAGCTGGGACTGTCACAGAGATCATTCCTCTTTCCATAGGTTTCTCTCTTTTAATTCTACATTGTATGGCAATTGTTGTAAATGTGATATGGAAATAAAAATCTATTATTATTATTATCAGCACTGACTACCTATAACGTAAAATGAAAATTTCCCTCGGTTTTGAAAGCTAGCTCACCCCCATTACGTGCTCGAGGGAACTGGGTGTCACATCATTTTGTAATTATCACCAATGAATGTTCAATCGGAAGCCGGAGCTGCTTCACTTTTGCATGTAATTACAATTCAAAATGTCAGGAGTCGAATTCGACGAGCCAGGGGGTTGTAACTCTAGCAATGCATCGGTTGGTATAGACATTTTAAGGTGTCTGTGGCAGTTATCGATGCTGCCCTGAACAACGCATTAAACGTGTGTCCTTCTGGCCAAGGCATATGGGACGACTTCGTTAAATCATTAGAAAGTATCTGATCAATTTGGAGATTTATGTCCTAACCTAATTACAACATTCATACAACAAGTCTTTTGCAGACCTTGTTTGCCGATGGCGTATAAATCTATCATAGAACTTAACTATGAAAGCAGTAATTTACCACGGCAACGATCGGTTCGAATTGTGGTTCCGTCTGCTGTCGCAACTATGGCCTTTCCATGGCATGGTGCTGTCATATAACATGGAGATAAATACTATCAGAAATTACTATGGTATGAAAATAGACATTCGGCCTCTTACATATGTGTACATATGGAAGTGTTGGCTATCCTGGCAATAGCTGGATGTGCAACCATAACTCAATTTGTCCCTTATTGGCCGCAGTGTATTTCATACCAAGGGGGCTTGTTTTCGACTGTCTGTTCGATCATATCTTGTTCAGACAGTAATCATATATACTTTAGACCAATTGGAACTGCTGGCACACCTCATATTGTCTAGTTTGTGTACGTGTAATATTCGGATGGCAATAATCTTCCATCATCACTCTTCCTATGGGCCTATATAGTTAAGATAATGTCTGTGTATGAGGATATCTATATATGGGTCAAGTTTTCAGAAAAATTACAATTGGCCTTCACCAATCTCCTTACCAAAATTTCAGACAAAATTCAGATTCAAAATAAAGTTCAACATAACCAGACAGATTTATTGAATGAATACAATACAGAATACACTCAGATATACTCAGTATTTATTATTTTTCACTCTAATTTAGCATAATTTGATAGATGTGTAGAAATGTTTATTGTGCATTTTCTGAAAATCTGACCCATAAACATTCCCTTTTCAAGATTCCATTACATTTTATTATTTTATAGCCACTTATGTTGGGAGTATTTGAGTCAGTGTCATCTGCGTGGGGGAAAACTCAAAAGTCTCCTTTAAATTACTGTCTTCGAAACTAAACTCCTGCAGAATAACATCTATCTAGGTATGTCCAAATTATAAGTCCGGTTATTAACAATCACTCGCCACCATCCGTATCATTTATACCACCATTTGAATGAGTATATAGGCGTGTCTCACTTTTCACGTCCTTTTGTCAGATATTATTCCTGGAAAGCTCGCCGTACCTCTATAATAATTACGTGAAGACCATTCTGGCTCCGCCATTGTCATAGCCATATAGCGTGTATGAATTTTGCATGATACGAGCGCCTCACTCTCGGGAGAAACCCCATGATAAGAAAGTATAGATCATATCTGATTCCCTCTCTTCCTGGCCTGATACTCTTACTGCCTCTGCCCAGATACGTGCTATGTCTTCCTAGTTGGACCTTCCTTTCTTTGCCACCTATGTTGTACACATTGAAATCCACACACCCATGTTTTTAAGTACTCTGCCTTCTAAAAGAATAAAGCAATAAATTGTTTGTGAATTCAAAAGGTCATTACTTTCATTGTTTCTCTTTATTCTCTAAGCTTTTAGAGTTGTCCACCCAGAGATCCATTGAATGTGGTATTATTATTAGGGTCCTTGGTATTCTAATCGCTCAACTTAGTTCCATGTAATGCCGTGGGATATCCAACCGATAACAGTAATCCTTTGTATGTTTTAAGGTTCCCCCGAAAAATAATATAGAATACTCTCCCGGAAGCTTGTGCTTGTGAGTATAATTATATCACAGAATCGCATCTGCTGATAGTCATCGGTATTGTCATTTGGAGATACTCCCACTTTTGTCATCAATTTAATTTATATATCGTTTATCATGAGCCCATACCCTAGCTTAGATTAATTCATATAGATCGAAAATCAACAATCATTCTCAAGACCAGGGAGAAAACTTTGCAACCTTCTACCAAACTAAACAGTTCTTGTATGTTGGGCACAAATGTTGTAGACAACCACGGGGCAAGGCAGTTGGGAGTTACGTTGGTCATAAGACACGAATGTGCCAACGATCCCAACGGCGATTTCCATGGCGAAATCCACTACTGGAACCATAAAGCCGAATGGACAAAAAGGCTGCACAATGTGCCATTTTCCTAATTACATGTAAAGGTTCCCAGGGGAACTTTCTCATTCCAGAGAGAAATATCAAATATCACTAGGTTTGCAGTTTATTGTGTCGAAAATTGCATTAACATTTGCTTGTGTTCTACAACATTGTGCTGCCTTATTGTCAAGTTTGGAGGACTTCCCGAATTCTCTGTCATCAAGTCTTAATTCACATGAACATACAACTCCTTTCACTGTTTGGAGGGACATCCTCGAGCCTCCTTCGATTTTCGAGCCTCCTTCCACGAATTTCTTTCTGAATATATGCTAATTGATGTATCTATGATAAATTGTAATATTCCCCCACCAAGTTAAACATTTTCCATTAAAATTGTTAAATTGTGCAATGGGTAAGACATGGGAAAAGTTGGGAAGATCGATCTTCAGACCGTACAAATTGTTTTATGACATTGAAATAGTCCTCAAATATATTCTATACATGGCTCTTCCCTTGATCTAAAAGTGCCTCTCACTCTGAGAGATGGAGGCTCTTGTACATTGCACCATACTCAGAGATTTCAGAACACCCTCGACAGCAATACAGGCTTAAAGGGATTTAATGTAACAAGAGTTTCCTCAAAGCAGTGGCGGGCTTCCTTCACTGGATCCGACAAACTATAGGCATCCTCCAGAGAGACTTTTCCCTGCTTTAGCTGGGAGTGATAATGAAATAAGACCTGCCTCTCATGACCTCTTCCATCGGTGTTTCTGGAGGAGAGAATTGCTCTGAACCTTCTCCCTGCCAGAGGCACTGGCTACCTTGCCAAAAGAAGCCATCATGTAAGCCCTGGCGTCGAGCAGGGATTCAGAGTCGGCTATAAATTGGAGACATAGTATCTCGATCTCACTCCCTGGGCTTTGCCTTTCACCAAATACTGCTTCCGAGACAATGACTGGTATTCGAAAGCCAGTGTGTCATCTAAAGGGCCACTGGCACTCGGTAAGATCACACCAATCTCACGTAAACACTATAATCAGTGATGGCCTTGGTTAGAGTTACGCAATATTGATCCCCCCACCCCCACCCCGCCCCGGTTTGGTCTGACTTATATGGACTGTAAATCCTTGAGGTGCTCCTTTGAGAACTGCATGTAATTTATCCTAGGTACTTTTTATACTGGACACCAATTATGATCTGATGAAGAAATGTGCCCTTCCCTTCAAAAAGCCATTGTTAAAACAGGCCACATTGGGCCGCTTAACAGACTAAGTACCCATTATGGGGAGTAATGGTTGGGTTGTCTGGTAAATCTAAGCCGTCGGATTGGATACTGCTAAAATTATTATCGGAAGAGTTAAAATTAGAGCTTATGAAAAGAAATTATTGACTCAAAATATTAGGCATCTGTGTGGAAGAAGCAATATGCTGCGCTCTCTCCCGTTATGTTAGTTTTATGACAATGACCTACACTATTGACATCATTGTAAACTAAATGAAATATTGGAACTATTTTGGCATCTCCATTATATCTAAATTCAAATTACAATATGTCTCTTTCGATGTTACTCCAACTGAATTATGCCACAGTTAATGCTTCCACAAATCTTTAAAAGAACGATGAATACATCGCTCTCCCCCTATTTGAAGCTTTCAAATTGTATTTCCTTTGTAGATTCGCCTTACATTTGCCGCCGTTATGCTAGTCTCATAGTAAGGTGATCCATTTAGTTGGGAGGTTTGCTGCATCGAATTCTTCTACCTTTAAGTAAAGATCGTCTTTGCATGGCTTTGTCATAATCCAGTTGGATTGTTACAGGTCTAATTACTCATAAAGGAGCAAATCGATATGTCACTTATATTAAGTGGTTCTTGGTGTTGATCGTCCTATTCGTTCCCTACTAAATCATGTAGAATCTAATTTAAAATGCTAATCCCTTTTCATATTGAAGGTGAGAGCGGTGCTGGAAAGACGGAAGCTTCGAAAATTATTATGAGATACATTGCAGCTGTTACAAACGTAAGCGGCCAGAAGGAAATAGAGAGGTAAATAATAAATTCATTGTATATTACGAAACCTTTGTTTTATTCCATTATATTGAATGAAGTACTTATGATAAAATATAAAATTCATAATATTCGCAAGTTTATTTAGACATCACTGATGCCTCTATCTTCTGTAATGCAGAGCTACTAATCGCGGTATTTACCTATTCAGTATTGCCTCATGTCCTTTATTTGGTTATTTATAAACATGTCGCCACCGTGAAATGTTTCTCAATTCAAAGTTGCATGTTATTTTGGAAAATCAATTTCCA
Organism: Sthenelais limicola; assembly: GCA_942159475.1. Taxonomy (NCBI): domain Eukaryota; kingdom Metazoa; phylum Annelida; class Polychaeta; order Phyllodocida; family Sigalionidae; genus Sthenelais; species Sthenelais limicola. The sequence goes on from OW804096.1 coordinate 115,835,244, forward strand.
TGGATCCGTGCCACCCCTAGAAAGCGGATACTATTGTTTGCTTGTACGGTTTTATACAAAGAAATTTCTTTTTGGGAGGACACATAAATTTGCAAATAATGCAAGCGTTTCGTCCGCCTCTTTTCAGTGTTTTTGGACCACGATTTAGTTTCGTATTTGCTATGAGCTCAAGGTCCCAGGAATGACGCAAATGTTCCGTTTCTGGGAATATTTACTTTGACTCTCTGACGAATGTCCATTATAAATGGATGGATCCCGTCAATATATTTGTATTTACTTAATTACTGCTCGGAATACATCATCACCTACGTTGGACTGGAATATGTCCATCGACTGTGTGTACATTCATTGTGCTTCTATGAATTAAAGTATGTTCCGTCGGCAAATATACAAGAATAATATGCTTCTGTTTAATATCTATTTGCTTGTACTAAGCTTTCCGACGGCTTCGTTTTTCTTATTCGGAAAATAGCTCGACTGATTCGATTTCTAGATAGAGCCATTGGATAGCAACCGTCAGTGTGAATCCCCGTACATAAAAGGACCTTATTGAAATGCTCTCTCGAGAATTCTGATATCTCATTCACATTCCGAGGCTGTAAAGGAATCTTATAGTGATTTCCCATGATATCAAAGTTACGACCGCATCCACATGTCATCTTTTGGGCATAGTGATAAGTTCCCTTCCCACTTTAGTATACTTCCCGCGCATGTAGCAACTATGCTGGATCCATTAAATGGTAAATGCGCGTATTAGCGGTCGCATGAGATATATGTTCATAACCTTTGGGGGCGCGCCTAGGAAACTCGAATGTTACCGATATTTGCGGCTGAGTATATCATAAAATCAATGGCTTGCTCTCTGAAGATTGTATCGAGAGCGAATGTAATGTAGCTATTCCTTCGGGTTCCTTCTGACAGTTCTCTAAGATTTATGTGTGTTATAAATGCGCCCGGAACGTGACCTGCTTCGAAAGGATCCTTGCCTAGTTCACAGATGTTTCGATTATTGGACTAGCTTTCCACTGGTGATCTCTCATAACTTTAGTTTATCGGGTTCGTGTACGTTTGACCTTGATATCCACCTCAGATAACCTATTTCCGAGGGGACATTCACATCGATATGGTGCAGAAATTGCATCATTTTACGAATAATTCTTTTTTAAAGTTTCAATACTTCCATTAATATAATTCCATATTGAAGCCGGTGCCATTATTATCATATGTCTTTCCATATTGGATAATGTACTTTTAGCAACTTTAACATTGCTCGAACTGGAACATTCTGTGACGGAACCTTGCCGTTGTTTGTACTACAATAATTTGTGGGTCATACATGTACTGATTTAAGAGTGCAGGTGTTGCATTGTCAAGGTAATTATGTCACCTTATAATTGTGTCGGCTGGAGCCACCTTGGGCTATGTTTTGATGATGTAATTATCGCCATGAAGTTGATCTCTTCAATCAAAGATCTATATCGTAGGCCTCAATACTCCCGGTCTTTATGAATAATACTGATAATGTTCAATTGTATTGATTTGTTGTATTGTAAGCGTGAACCTCAAATGGTATTCATTAAACTTGATATTCCACACTAATAGACGTCCAGTCACCAACCCCCACTGTAAGATAACGAGAATAAAGGAATCGGCTTAAGTTAATTATGCCTTTTAGAAAAACTATGCATTACAGATAATGTATTACATTCGGTCTTGTTTTCATCAAAAGCTAAATAATAAAGAAGCTAATTTAGACGGGGTGAAGGGCATGATAAAGACCATGGTACAAAACTTTATGGAACTTCCAGGAAGTGTGCATGTAATAGTGAAAGTACAAGTTGTATGTCAACCTGCGGCATGGAAGAACGACTTGTCTCAGTTTCGCTATGAAACTACAATATTTCAATGATAATTATAACATTTATGAATATTGAATTTTCTTCTTGTCTCTATGGCGATCTATCCGTCTCCTCAAAACATTATTTGATTGCTTTATGCATGATTTGGGAATTCCCATCGCAGTTTTTGCTTGGGCAAATACCGCCCAGTCCCGCTCATGTAGGCGTCACAAACTGAGTACTAACATGCAGGATGGGACGAGCTATATCGTGTAACACTACTTCTGACACAATAATTCTGACTGCCATACTAATGGTTGCGTCTCACATGCACTGGCCGTATTCTTCACGGCTTTAAAGTGTCTGGACAGAATACATGGCCAATATCTTCATAGCGTCTATACATGTGACGACAATTTGACTATACAGTACACAACTAGTCATAATATGTGTACATACAAGTACAAAGCTATATTAGTGCAAACAGATGTAAATGTTGGGCCAGTGTTCAACAGAATGCTACCCACATATTCCAAGTCCCTCTAGTCTTTAGAAAGTGTAAAAAGAAAGTAAGCAGGGAGCAATGCAGTGTTCGCTAGAATGCCACGGCGCACCCGACATTAGAACATTTGACTACCTATACCAATATCAAAAGTAGGCATCCCATTTAATCAAACAAATACGAGCCAGTAGACGATGTCCACAAACACATATACATATAATAAGGGAACACACATATAATAGTCTTGGTATTATCATTTTGTATTACTAACTTTATTTAATTTTGTTATAAGGGACCCTCTGAAAGAGCTATGGCTGCCATAGACATGGGCCGTTCCCTTTTCCGGCGTACTTTAAAAATGTCTTATACTGAATACGGAAATAAACAATATACATGTACAAATCCTGCCTCTCTATGTATAGGTATATGTCTTTCTATAACAAGCGATTCTCTCCTTCGATTGTAACCGAGGGCACCCTCTTTGATCAAGTTAGTCTAAAATTCCACCTTTCTATTCGTGGTTTGTGAATTCTTAAATTAGGATTGTTACCAAGAGTCTAAATACATGTTAAGTTGAATAGGATCCCTCAATTAAAGAGGACCTATTGTGAGGCTTGGAAGTCATGTAAGAAGATAAACAGAATTTTGTTATTACTTGAATTCCCTCTTTGTCGAAAGACATGCCCCAAGTTGGAATTATTTTAGTTGGTGGCAACCGAGCTTCCTGGCATTGATGAGAATTTGCTTTGACAGAATCTTTCTTTGTGATTTTCTCTCAGCTCAATAGCTCTGAGTTTGGAGGTTGGAATTGGTTTCGTATAATATCTTAACTTAATATCATTAGTCCCTTGACTTTTGCATATCTGACGCGATTGAAGACAATCAAATTAACATATTTACCATTAGGCTAATGAGATTGCTACAAAATCTACACGATCCTTCCTCTATTTCATTCTGTTCTAGCCTTTCTCAATTAGGCCACGTAAGCTTACTTTCAAATTGAATGACGAAGTAACACTCCCGTAAGTATATCAGGTGATATACTTACGCAGTTACAGAAGTGTTTGAATAGACATATATATTGGAAATATATTTCTCGGTATGACAAAATAACGTCTATGGTGTATGGTTCCCAGAGTCCCCAGCCTCCTAATTCAAGGAAGGGGACATAATCAAGAATGGGATTTACATCCTTAATTAAATCCATTTTGTTTATAACTTAATCTCATGTAATCTTTGTATCCCAAGATAACAGGGCATTTGGTTTTTCTCGCCTGGTTCCTTAATAGACGAGATTCGGCCTCCAGGGTATGATACGAGCCTAATCATTAATTAATCTTATGCCGTATACTCTTCCCCTCATGGGATATTGCAGAGTCCATACTCCCAGAGCACTTACATTATACTTATGTGATATTTCCATATTTTATAGCTCCTTTGAGTCCATTTCTTCAGTAATTGATTCGCTTATTAATACTATATGGTCTGATAACAGGATCGTCCACAGAGTAGAAGTAACTCTTCGTTTTTCTGCTCCATACATCGACCACCCTCAAATGACTCTCCACCTTGCTCCAACCTCTTCTAGCTTTTCAATATTAAGATACTGAGTCTACTGCCACTGAATCCTATTGAGTGCATTCCCAGTTTTATCCCTATAAAAATCTAAAAGAAAGGCACTTGCATCATATTCTCCCCATTGTTAGAAAAGTCATGTAATTTCACCACTTAAAAGAGTTCGTTTTCATGAACACTGAGGACATTAAATTTAGGGACCTGTTTTACCCTTATTTAAGACATCCTATCCCTCTTGTAGGCAACTGGAGCCACTATACTAACTTCTCGGTAACTATAGCAACAAATGACCTCCCCACCTCATTCTAACAACAAATGACCTACCGCCTTCTTTTGTGTGAGCCCTAGCCTTGGCAAGTGCATTTAGTGCATATATATGCAGGGTCTGAATACCCTGTAAAGAGGTGAATTAGTACCACAAGTTCGTCCTTTTTTTATTCCCTCGGCTGAATGTCCATTTTATTAAATAATAGCCAATTTCCTCCTCTGTAATTACATCAAATAATGCATCGCCCCTAACTCTTTTCTTTGGACTAGTTGAACACGCTTCATTTTGAACGATGCATGAATTATGAGAGAAAATATGGTTTAGTTTGATTGCTCATTAATTCAACATAATGTGACTTCTTCATTGTAATCAAAATGTGTATGTATACGTTTCTGATATTGTGAGAAAAAACCTTGGCCCGTGAGTATGTTTTACAATGCCCTAGTGTAAACAATAGATATATTATATACTATTATGCAAAGGAAAGGTGTCCATCACTTTGAAAATATCATGCCAAGAAGGCAGTCCTGCGGTAATTTTGGCATGGATAGGGATCAATACAGGGAGGCTCAAGAGGTGTTACATAAAGGTTGTTGCTTTAAACATAATTATAGAATATCTTTATAGAATTGCCTCTGGTATTATGACTATCCTATTCTATTTCCATGGAGATGTTTTCAAATACAGATAAGACTACTTTAATATAATTATGTAAGACGAGTGCATCTGTGAAGACTTCATGGATTCATCGACTCACTCAAAGAAATATGATTCCTGTCAGCTTATTGCCCTGTGGTGTGAAAAGGAACTGTCCTTGACACAACAGGGTATTTTTATCACATGCTTTTTTTCCCACAGACCAATGGCACGCCGTGCATTTGCTTCCTTATTTTTCATCAATGAACATAATTCTGCGAGGCTGAAAAATTCCATTTTCAGTTTTGACGATTTAATTGTCATTGTCTGCTTCCCGCATTTCATATTTTCATCCTGGGGTTCTTCCATACTTCAGAGTAAAAAATATCCTTCTGCAATCCAATTGCATCCTCGAGGCCTTTGGTAACGCGAAAACCAACCGGAATGACAACTCCAGTCGTTTTGGCAAGTACATGGACATTGACTTCGACTTCAAGGGAGATACGATCGGTGGCCATATAAACAACTACCTTTTAGAAAAGGTAGGTATCTTTAAATTTGAATATATCAAATTTGAGTAATCTATTCTGGATTGGGTAATAATTATTAGCAATTTCAAATTACATTGAAAAATAATTAAATTCGCTTTTATGTTCTTTCTGTAAAGATAATTTTATTTTAACTTGTTCTCCAGTCTCGAGTGGTTTACCAACAGTCCGGAGAGAGAAACTTCCATGCGTTTTATCAGGTAACAAAATATTATTTCTAAAAAGAAATCCTCTTTATTAGCCCTCATTATGACTATGGTAATGGAGTTTTGACAGGAGGAATTATCACATGTCTCCCATGATTAGCAAATACTTCATTGATAGCATCGTTGGGCTATTACAAAAACAAAGTGCGTAATATTATGAAATTACCGTTGCACGATAATGTTAAAATATGTTCAGTTGTACCAATCTATCATCCATTATGTTACCATTCGAAAATACATCGATTATGACCATATTGAACTTAATTGAAATACTCGAGAAAAATTAAGTATGATGAAAGTGTGATTAACTTTACAGTTACTGTATGGGACGCCTGAAGCAAAGTTGAAAGAACTTAAACTCACCAAAAACCCTAAACTCTACCACTATTTAAACCAAGGGGGTGAATCGAAGGTAAGAGTCGTAAATCATTGTTGATCCTAGGGATGAATGAAATAAGCATGGTTTCTGTACATTGGTAGCAATATTATATGATATGGTGGATGCATGTGTTAGATGGTATTGATAAGATCATAACTTAGTCGTATGACGTCTTCTGTAATTTATCATGCATATACTCCATGTAATTAGTTGTGAGTATTTATAATCTGTTCATTTTATTTTTTCCATCAATTATGACGTTGTCTACCGCTTTTAGATTGTTAAGTACCCGTCCCTAACTACCTTATAACGTAAGAAGTTGCTTAAGTGTCAATATGATAATAATCTGAATGAATAATTTTGGTTCTTTTGAATGTTTCCAATACTCGCACGCTTCAGCCCAGTAAGGCTAAGCGGGATATGACCGCCCTTGGCGAAGCATATATTCAATGTTCTTACCTTTTTGGAATTTGCATTGTTACCTTTCCATTTGCGGTGTCTTGCTGATTTGGTAAGTTTAGTCGAATGAAGTAAGTCGCTCAGTAGCTTCGTGAATCATGGCATGTGAAAAGGATATTTGCATTATCTCGTATTGGCCTACCCTGTCAACACCATTACATCGAACACACAAACCGAGAAATACACTGCATTTGTACCTCTGTGCAAATGATGAATATCAAAGATTGTTCAAATATTTTAGTTATTAAGTTACACTTGTTTTTTGTTGTTCAAATATTGAATAAGACCGCCTGCAAATCTAATGATATATATGCCCCTTTAACATGAGAGGTAGATCTGAAATCGCAGTAAGCCACAGAATGTCAGGCCTTCAAAGACCTTGCATTTCAATGCACCTTCATGGAGAACATATTATGTATAGTCAAGTGATAGCTATGCATGTATTAGATATAATTATATCAAATAAGTGGTGTTGTATTAATATTATCTGGTATAATTGCCGTATATACACATGCAGGAAAATCATCCACCTCCACCACCGAAGCCCTCGAGGTTCAAGGATCGTCATGTATGTCGAACTTCGTCTCTGAATCACTTCGTAAACAGGCGAAAATATGTGTTTTTGTGTCCTAGGTCCTGTAGGAAGATGGCATTGTTTGTACCTTGAAAGACTAACAACAGACACGATCACAGATCTAACTTGAATGATTATTTTACCTGGAGTTACCCTTTAAAGATTTTGAATGATAAACCCATCTTCATTATCATTTAGATAGAATGCATTTTCGTGTTTGAACAATTGTTGATGATTCAGATAACAGAAATATAATTGTGTGTTGAATGCACTCATAACTTAAAAGTGTTGACATTTAAAGGTCACCCAGCATTGCATTGCATTTTTTCTATTAACCGTATGAATTTTGCATGCCCGGAGTAGCAACCCGTTGGCAATTGCCATCTGGAAACTATACTAGCAGGAATTAGGTTGGCTTCATATCCATAATTATAATCCGCTCAAAAACGACTGTAGGTTGAGGTTATTGTGCAAGCGGGTGTACACTGTCACATATGACATATTGTACCTGCAACTGAACCTGGAACTGTCAATATTATATGCAGTGGGACGCTTAGATATTGAACGTATGACTTTCACTATACTGAAGATATATCATTATGCTGTATACATTCCCTAAACGTATCCATTACAAACCTGAATCAATAAAGTTTCAAAGTTCAAACCAAGCAAAAGCATTTTCCAAACACTCTTACCCCATTGATATTTTTGGCAGCGATTTAAAAAACTTTTTTTTCAGTATTACGAATAAAATGCAATTTTGAAGCTTTGATACTTGGCTTACTCATACATATTTTTATTGTATTATAGCAGTGCACTGTGAAGGTTTGGTTTGTTATATATATTTGAAATTAAATATATTATCAATGAGACATACGCCATTGCTAATATTGCTTTAAGACTTTGCACCGTTGCAGCATAATTTCCATTTTCACTCTACACACGCAAGTACACCTTCAGGCATAATTGGAGGGGAAAGGCCTACAGCAAATTTTGTATTCTAATCTACCAAAATGTGAAATTTCCCTTTTGTACTTATAAAGAAATGAAACTCAAATTGTTTTAAGATCATCAAAACAGTCTCGACAAAGGTGACATTAACTCCAGTTGCTAGGACGTTAGATAATTAATGCCTCAATGCTTCAAGACTTAGACAATGGACAGGTTTAGCCTTAGGAAGCTTCTGTAAACATTTGCAGTTCATAGTGAAACTTTAGCACTTAGATGAACATACATTCCCATGGTCAAATGAACAAACCGTTATTTTCATCAATTTTCAAAATCGATGCATATATTATACACTCACAAAGCCTAACACGAAATCAAAGAAAGATTATAAAACACTCTATACAACCTTTCTGCAAAATATCTCCATAATCCACATATTCACAATGGTGCAGTAATGTTAACATTGTTTTCAGTGTTTCCATGGTCGAGGACCGAGCATGGCAGATCTTGGCTAATTAAAGGACATCTAAGTCTCTTTAGCCTGTTCCAGATCTGCCTGGAATGATTGCAGTTACCAGTCATTAAATTAATTATAAACCGTTCCAGATTACGAGCAGGAGATCCACCTGGGTTCTCAACGAGGATCAAACTATTTCATACACGGTATAGCCACAGCCACAGCCTGGGGAGAGACAATAGATAATTAGCAATTATTAATTAATTGCTTGTTGATTATAATTCTCCTCTAAATGTTTTGCTCTTTTCGGGGCTTTCAGGGAATGGCTAACTCGTGGTACTTACTTCTTTGACAAACACTCAATGTATTACTCATAGAAGTTTTCCGTTAGGTTTAAGCAACTAAACTTAACATAGTTGTAGAATAATGATTATCACTAATATCAAATATGTTTGATTTAACATATATGTTTTAATCCTAAAGAAAAAGACTGTATCCTGTGAATGTCATAGAATAATCATATGTCTATAAACCTTATCCACTGAATAAGAACTATCGACTACTAAGTCTTGTTATAGCATTTCGTCTATCAGAATGATTCAAACCAAAAAAGTCTTTCCAGCTTTGTTGTCAATTTATTGAACGCCATGCGCTGGTTCTACCTCTAGGTCTGTTGAATGGCCTGTTGATATGTACGCAGTCTGTTATCGAAAGGAATGTTGAACTTTCCCAATTACGCACCTTTCTTGTACATTATAATGTTAATTCAATTTCTGTTATCCTCATATTCCTTGCCTAATCTCACTGAAACTATTGCGAGTAGAAATTAAGAATAGTTTTCATACACAAATAACGTTTATGCTGCTATACGTAGATCGGAAAATTAATAACATGGTGGAGGTTTTGGACATGATACTGTAGATAATTGTAATTAACACAATTGGACTAGCGGCCTACTCAGAAACATTTTCTCTATATCAAGACTTAAAGAATATTTTTGAACTTGTAATTCTCCCGATTATGGGTTTTGAGAACATGATTACAATCCTTGCCTTTATCCCTCGAATTGTTATAAATATGAATTTTACACTGATTCCGCATATTCCCTTTAGTAAGATGCGGTATGGGCAAGTCCTTTAAAAGCGTCCAACTTGGAAAAACTTTTTTAAATGTCTGATCTGCCTTAGTTGAATGATAATCTGTCTTCTCTTTTTGCGAACTCTTTTACTAAAGGTGGCCTCCATCAATGACAAAACAGATTACAAGACGGTTCTCGATGCAATGAAAGCTATTGGCTTCAGCTTCAGTTATGTTGAAACAATCTGGAAAACCATAGCTGCTATTCTCCATCTGGTACGTGAATTTATCACTCCCGTAATGTTTTAAAAATATTTTCAGAGACATTTTCGCACAGTTGCTCAGTTACCCACATTTCCTGGTGAATAAAGTGTTCCTTCATACTTCTCTCCTCCATCACAATCGAGCAAAGGTTGGTTAGACCCTAAAATGTAAATTCATACCAGCACCATGCCGGGAAAACATCTTGGCTAAGAGCGATGCGTATTTAACCGGGACTCGCCTGCATTTATCAAGGCTGGGAGTGTGACATTATAAAAAAAGGCAAATAGCAATTTAGAAAATAGCCGTGTGAATACCAGCGCTTGGGTCAAAATAATGCCCGTCCTGGTGGGGCTGTATTAAGATAAATGTAAAGTAAATGTCCTAGCCTATGGTACTACCTAGAGTTTTATTGGTGCTGCACAGCTGTGTCTATGGTTGGTTTAACAGTCACGTACAGGCAAGCTTCACGAAATCTATTCCCTGTACGATGTTCTTGCCATCCTGCCGATGTCATCCAGAGGGCCTGCTTTTGTTGCCACCCAAACCAGAATCCCACAAAAGCCTTATCAGTAACGGAATATAAAGCTCTGTCTCTAACTTTGTAAAGCCTTTCGACGGGAAAAGCCGACAGCCATCGAACAGAATGCTAAGTGTCAGATGACCATTTTCCCTTTCCTTAGTAGATTTTTTCTCTCCTCCTGCGTGATATTTAATTTGCATTAGATGAAATGAAAAAAACAAAACATTATTATACCTTACCCTAGGAAGAAACTTCATTTTCAGTATCAATATCCCGTTTCTCATATGATTTGTATGCATGTAATAGTCTCTTTCATGCAAATGGAGACATTTTGAGGAATCTAAAACTAATAGTCTGGGAATCAATGTCCTCTTTCCTGCCAGAAAACATTTTTAAGCGTTTGCAAAGGTCTAAGATGGATTACAGGAGTATCTTGAATTATGTCACCTATTGCAAATCATAATGTGTTGTGTTATTGCCCTTGAAAATGGAATTGCAAAGTTGACGAAGTACCCACTGACACTCAAAATATAACCTCATACAAATACTGATCTCTTTAAGATATTTTTCTTCCAACCTTGAAAGTATCAGTTCCATAATTATCAGACATTGAAATGATACATTTTCAACCAATATAAATAGTAGTTTCTATCCTAAACTTTTTTCCTCGCCGTCAAGTTCTATCACTTTTTACCAGAAGAATGACCTCTATTTCTCTCGCTGTAAATATAGGTCTTAAGTCAGGTGTCCTCGTCAATGACTTGGAAGGTCTGTGGTCGGAACCCAGTCCATGCACAGAGGTCGGTTAAGGCAAATACTTGCTAGCATAAGATTATGTGGTTGTCAGAACAGAGTTGCTTGAAGAGGTCTTCCCACTGGAGAAGCACGTCTAGATTTCGATTTCCAATAAACAGACTGAGACTAGGATCAGGGGAGCAAAAGGTTTGCATCGAGGTATTTTAGATATAGGGTTATAGGTAGGACATAAGCGCTAGTTGAAAAGCTGGGGGAAATGGAATATAGTATATGTGAAATGATGGATATATTTAACGCGTGAATTCAAGAAGTGACAATCTTGAAAAAGAACACTGAGTAGTGATGCTCAAAGCTGTGCCTTCAGTTGATTACTTTTACTCAAGCTCTATAATTGGTTTCGAAAAGCTCTGCTAGTTTTCCTTTTCCTCGTTGATTGCATTTATCTTAGTGTCGAACCCTAAGTTGACTCTTTGATTCTTCAATGTTGACATATGAACACCTTCTATGACTAGTTACTGCTTCTTTGATATCAGTTGATCATATCCCTACAGCATGTCCAACAAAGCTAATAAGTGAAGTATGTTTTTTATTTCGAGAATGACTCGAAATAAAGGTTTGATGCAGAAAGTTGTCGATCATTGATTAGATCTGGCTAAACTGGCATCTTTCTTGGGTCAGATATAATCCTAATCTGTGTGAAGTCATGGGGCAGAGGTGTAGGAAAGAGATACAATCTGTTCACACGTCCCGGGCACAAGCTCCCCCTGGGCACATGCTGATTGCCAGCCCGGCCCTAGCCTTACATAAGTAAGTATCGGTGGACCGTAGTCTACGTTGTCCAACACATGTAACTGCATTCGAGAAACGTTTCCCTTGGAAACGGAAATTAGTTACATTATGTTCACACTAATTGTAAAATTGAAAACATCAAAAGTTAATATACTAACTGATTTATGTCTTATTAAATAGGGCAATATGAAGTTTGTGGAGGACCAGGATGCTGTGAAGATAGAGGACAGGACAGCCACCAACGCTATCGCTACCCTCCTGCAAGTGGAACCTCTAGAAGTGGACAAAGCCTTATGTAGTCGGGTGGTAGCTGCAAGAGGAGACGTAGTAGTCAAGAGTCATAATACACAAGAAGCCATCCATGGAAAGGATGCATTTGCAAAAGTAAATATACTTCATCTATGATATTACATAGCAGGATTGCTCCTTTGGTGGTCTTAACCAATTTGAAGGAATTTGTCCATGTAGGTTTAGATTAAGAAAATTAAACTGAACCGAAGGTATTCAAAATTAGGACTTCCCTGTGGTAGGCGGCCAGCTTTCCACCCGGAGAAACCTGTCACACCATTTCAAATTCCAACATTTTTACTAAGACTGCAACATGGAAGGACATGATTTTCCACTTGGAATATGGAAGAAATGGCTGGATATTTCATACAGTGCAGTGAAATTCAATCTGAGAGCCTTTGCAAAAATGCCACTTACAAGTTTCCTGCACTCGGCTTTAAAGATAATTATTCGTTTGAAGAATCATTTTATCAAACTTAATTGGGTCCCCTTGAAATATGAGTCGTTTTCTGGTTGCTTATTTTCATTCACTTTGAGAGCGTGTTTTGCAGCAGTTGCACGCGCTACATGCCTATTTATGTATAACCTGACACAAGTGTATAAAATATATTTAAACATAAAATTTATGCTTTACGTATATAACTACATTAGACAGTTGGAGTTGTTCGTCTTATCGGGTATATATTTATAGCTTTAACTTATTCTTAACAAAACCTATGTACCAATAATTGATTGATTCTAACCTCGTCTTTGTGACTACCATATAACAGCGAATAAGATATATAAGTACGTGAGTATAACTATAAGCGTGTTACTAAACTGTTTTCTTTGCCTCCAGGCCATTTATGACCGCTTGTTTACATGGATTGTTAACAAAATCAACAAAGCCTTGGAAACGCCGAGAGATGCGAGTCACAACCAACGAAACACTGTCATCGGGGTGTTGGATATCTATGGATTTGAAATATTTGACAACAACAGGTACTCTCTCCTGCTTCAATATATTCTGTCATCCTAAACTACTTCGAAAACTAAACTGTGAAAAGTCAGTGGTAAGACCTCCTCACAAACAGGACCAAATTATTAGGTTATATGAACATTTAGAAATCCTTCATAATCTCTCAATAAACATTCCATTCAAATCTGTTTAGCCAATAATGATTTTATCTGTGAGGTAAACGTATGTAACACCTGCAATGGTTATAAAATCTGAAACGTACTGCCTGGATTCATGTACTTAGATGTCCCATTAAATTCAGTACACATCTGACAATGTGTAGTGTCATAAATATGAAAAGCAATCATGTTGTCATCACAGATTCCGTGCGCCATTGTGAAACAGGCCACTCATTGCTCTAATTGAAATTAAATGTGTTCGATACCATTTTTTTTTCAATATAAATAATTGGAAATATCACTGGCATCAACACGGGGCCTAATAGATGTTGACAGATTTTATAACGGCAATTACCATCTAGATTAAATATGGCATCGCTGATTATTTTCGGCGGGGAATATCACGTGGATCATTTTTCATTTTACATTCAAGTTAATGGGCTTTACTTTTTTTTCACCAAATATTCTTCACTTTTAATTCACTTCAGCTTCGAACAGTTTTGCATCAATTACTGCAATGAGAAGTTGCAGCAGCTGTTCATCGAGCTTGTCCTCAAACAAGAACAGGAGGAATACATGAGGGAAGGAATCAAGTGGCAACATGTAAGCATGTCCTGAGCGTCATCTCATTTGACTATAATAAACAAAAAGATTCGTTCAAAATGTTAATTGATAATAAGCCAGGCTAAATACAATGTAGTGTTTGATAGGAGATAAAAGTCAACGAATCTTTACGTGTTATCATCTGATTAATCATTTGATTAATGTTTTCACTGATACTATCCATTAGAAATTGCCGATTTCCGTTCACAAATTGAATTAAGATGAATTATCATTTTTTATAATCGTCTTGAAAAAAAACTTCCACTGGGTAAAACAAAGGGAGTAGGGGTTAAAAGTGATTAAACACTGCAATTCAAAAGTAATTGAATAATAATAGATGCAGTTGTACTCTCGCAGAAGTATCTACCAACTAAAAACCAATGGCATTTTATTTTGGACTGAAGCTTCCAGGGTTCATTAAGTACTTATGATCGCAGACCTACATAATGTATCACATTGAGATAACATTCCACATAACCCATGCTTTCTTTCGATTTTTCTTTTTGATGAAGCAGTTATATTTTGTATTTCATTAAAAACTTATTCCCTGAAGAAATGTATTGCTATTCGATGTTCGATGACTTTTAGATATATTTGTGCCAACTGGTACATTAAATTATACTGTTAATTTATGGGGGAAAGTTGCTTTTCATCCCGCTTATTTTGAAACATACCGCAACACTAATATTCAATTAAATCTTTACATTTTTAATATAATTACATACACAGACAACTGAGAATTGTCGTCTGTGTTGGGACAGTCAGGACTGGCTTATTTCTATCAAATAGTTGGTCATTCATCCTTCTGAAAAATTTATTTATGTCAATTTTGGTATACTGGCAGCTAGGGTGGAGCTGATGTTGTTATGATGGGATGTAGCTCGGCATAGTCCACAATAGAGGACTAGTGCAAGACTAATGTAAAAGTCTAAATGGTCCGCTATGGTAAGTGTCTCTGCTAGCCTCCCTCGAGCTATAGACCCCATAGTATATCAATGTGGACATTCCACGAATGTATATTCAAAATAACATTTTGTTGTTACTCTTGATCTAGGTCGATTACTTCAACAATAAAATCATCTGTGATCTTGTGGAAACTCCACACAAAGGTATTATGGCTATATTGGATGAAGCGTGCCTTAACGTCGGCAAAGTGACCGATAAGGTAATCATGTTTACTCCATGAAATTATTATGATTATACAAGTTCCATTATGATATGGAAGATCTTTAAAAAATGGCATTGGATATATTTCCCGTATTTTCAAACGTTCTTTTTACGAGAGAGCCTAAGTAACTTAGTGTGATAAAGATGTATTTTTGAGCAATTTTGAAACTGGAAAACTAAGACTTGCGAAATATCACATTCCACCTCGTCGAGATATCACATTCCACCTCTTACTTTGTCCTCTGAAAAGAAGGAAAACATTGAGAAATGAGATGGGGATAGAATAAGATGAGAGGGAAATGTGAGATATTGCTTTTCTATCACCCTGGGTTTGATTTATTTTTCTGCCGCCTTCAGATGTTCCTTGAAGCAATGAGCACAAAGCTCGCCGAGCACAAACACTTCACAAGCAGGAAGGTAATATATCATAAGAGCTTTTCACATCCTCCTTTTCCTTTTTCCTGATAAAAATAATTCTTAATTAGTAGGGCCTGTCTGCAGGGTATCACGCTGATTTCAAGAGTACAGAATTATGAGCGATCCGTATGCAGCAATATTAATTAACCTTTTCAATGGCAGAAATAATGCTAAATGGCCCGGAGCGGAATATGATATTGTTGTTTTTCCCAATTGTGAACATCAGTAAAGGCTTAATGATCGACAGCAAATGTGCAATCTAATTCCCTATTATGAAGCAGTGCCAATCATCCTATTATTCTCTGGTCCGCTCCTGCATTTCAATATCATTATGTGAACTAAAGACTAATCCACCCGAGTCTGGATGTACCTTCATTAAATTTCTACATGATTAAAGCATAGACTGAAATAATATCAAACTAATATCTCATACGTCGGAAATAAAAGAGGTTATTTTGATAATAATAATTGTCCCATGCGATGTTCTACATCACCAACCAATAGATAGACAAACACATCCAAAGGCAATCTACATGTTAACCAAAGGTAATATTTCTCTCATGCTTACAAAAGGTAATGTTATTATCTTATTTTATTCCTTAAGGTCAACCCGTCCAACAAAAACCTCGAGTTCAACCGTGATTTCCTCATCAGCCATTATGCAGGCGATGTAAAGTATTCAGTATTTGGCTTCATTGAGAAGAACAAAGATACACTATTCCAGGACTTTAAGCGCCTTCTGTACAACAGTAAGAACGAGATGATCAAGTCCATGTGGCCTGACGGTGCCAAGCGGGTTACGTCC
The DNA here is from genome assembly GCA_942159475.1 of Sthenelais limicola. Classification (NCBI taxonomy): domain Eukaryota; kingdom Metazoa; phylum Annelida; class Polychaeta; order Phyllodocida; family Sigalionidae; genus Sthenelais; species Sthenelais limicola. The sequence goes on from OW804096.1 coordinate 115,851,436, forward strand.
ATTACCAAACGTCCCGTAACGGCTGGGACCAACTTCAAGAACTCCATTATTGCCTTGGTAGAGAAGCTCGCCTCAAAGGTTAGTATTCATGGCATGCATTTAGAAACGCGAGAGATGCCTTATATTGATGCCCTTTGCTTTAACGATAAAATGTTCTGTTTCATAAAATTAGGATCTTAGGGCAGTTTATATGCATTTGGTGGACATACTCAAGATAGTCTAGCTGTTTAGATTGAAGAATAACAAATTCTGTCAAATCAATCAACATTGCTTGAAGAGTTGTACATCAATGTTTACCTGCCATACGCACAAACTCTCTCCAAGATTCATATATCAAACATACCTTGGTTCTTTAATGTATAATAATTCCTCTATAGCCGACGTTAATCTATAACCTCTCAAAATTCTAAAATATATTTTAATCGATATGTATTCATTATGTTTCGTCCCGCCATGGCGTGTATCCCGAGTTGACCAATGCCTTGCACTTGAGTCTGTCATACCAAAATAAAATATCAACAGCGGGCATCTCGATTCGGGACAACAAGGTTCATGTTCCATAGAAGGCATGATACTATAGAAATTAAATTACATCAATGCCAATATAAGGAAATATTTATGGAATAATTATAATAATAATGTTACATATTTGAAAATATTTGTTAAAAGTCTGGAAAAATAAAAAAAAGTGTAAATACAGATTCCTCCCAAGAAGTCTTTATTTTCAACCACTCAACGATCAACAATTCACCCTTCCTCACAGTTAGCAGTTCCCACAACCAACATATTTGAAAATAATTTTACTTTGAGCGCTGATATACTTTTGACCTCGCCTCTCCAGAAAGTTATTATCTATAACATTGTGTTTGAACAAAGCCTGGTTCTATTTCTGTCACAGGAGCCATACTATGTACGATGCATCAAGCCTAATGAGGACAAGTCTCCTACTCTCTTCAACGACACTCGAGTAAAGCATCAGGTTATGTACCTAGGATTGTTAGAAAACATCAGAGTAAGAAGGGCCGGATTTGCATATCGTATGGACTATACTCGCTTCCTCAGGAGGTAAGCACCATTAAATGTGTCTTGTATACATCTGTGCTAAATATTATCTTACCTTGCTGCATTGCCTTTGAAGGGAGCTTTGTTCCTTTCTCCCATTTGCGAGATAATGTGGTACATCATTTTAACCAATTTTCCTGGCGAAAAATGTTGATCCCATGCCAGGACTTCTTCGAGAACGTCAAAATCAAATTTAAGATGAGAGGATAAGAAATAATTGAGGTATTAGTAGTCTCCCGAAATTTGTTTACGAAAATTTGTTTACGAAATTTGTGATACATACAATCTGATTTCTTTTTTCCTCAGATTCCCTATATGTTGTTATGGCTTTAAAAATATTATTGGGATTGAGTATGTATATGCTACAAAGTTTAGATTCACAAACTTCTATTAATGTCACCTCTGATTATATTTACTTTGTATGCGAGCTTATAGTATTGGCTATATATAACAATGTTTCAATTAAGGGACTTCTTATGGAGATGCTCATCGTTGAGTTTGTCTTCCTTTCTCAGGTACAAGATGATTTCGCCTCACACTTGGCCCAACTACAGTCGTGGGTCAGACAGAGATGGTACCCGTATTATTGTTGAGGAACAGGGATTCCAGGACGATGTGCAGTACGGTAAGACAAAGGTTTTCATCAAGAGCCCTCAAACGGTCTTCAAATTGGAAGACACCCGATCTAAAATCATCCCTGGTATCGTGATCTTCCTTCAAAAGGTAAGTTACTCTAATTTGTTTGTGCTGGAATAAAATTGATAATGATATCGCAGAATTGAAGAATGAATAAATTATTTTTAAAAAGAGACTGATATGTCTATAGACGGATAAGTTTATTGAAATATATTCGTTGTTATAGAATTTAATTTATGCGGGGGTCTTCAGGATATCCGAACCTCTTCTAATACTTAATAAATATCACTGTTTTTCGACGCAATCTGTGACATGTTTTTAAAGAAAGAAATCCCCAACTTTCCTTCGTGTACTTTGCATAAAGCTGAGATGTGTGCTTGTCATTAATGCAGATGTGGCGCGGTGCCATTGCAAGGAATAAGTACCGGAGAATGAAGGCCTTGCTCCGGATCATGGCCGCCTATCGCAAGTACAAACTAAAGTCGTACATTCGCAACATCGCCACTCTCTTCAAGTGAGTCGGTCTTCCATAGTGGGTGGGTTCACACTACGATCACTCCTATGTGTCGTGGATGTGCCTGTTTTATATCATTTTCACCACAAAGTTTCATCCTTCCAATTTTCCGGTTATAGATATTGTGTTTTTCGGTTGGTCTTTTCATCGAACTTGTTATTTTAGCAACTGGGTTCATCTGATGTGTAGGTATGTCGGAATTAAAAGAAATGTTTCAGCATGTATGTTCAACGTGTACTAATGGCAGTTTAGACATCAAAAATCTTGAATAATAACTTATTTCTTCGTGATTATTTTCCTCCCCCAAAAAGATTAGGTAAAACGAGTTTAAATTGCTGTACTTTGAATCCATTTCCCGCTTTCTGTCTTCCATGTCCAATTATGAATTTTGTAGTAAATTATATTTGGGAGATGAAGATAATTATACCTCATCTGTGGCGAAATCCCATGCATGAATATTGTACACATGCTTAGAATTATGTCCATATTTCGAGTTCGGAAAAGGTCCATATGTTATTGCTTAGATCGCGGGGACTGTGATTCCTTTTTCTTTTTGTCTTGTTTACCGTATATGAACTTAGTTCCATGCGTCGTTTTGGTTTGAAGGCACATGTCTGTATTTTCTGAGCCCTGGATTTTTGAAGTCATGAATTATGCATCGCACGGTCAAAAACTAATGTTAAAACAATCGTCAATGTATCTAATTTTGGGGTAATACTAAAATGGGAGAACCCAATTAGAATTCCCCAATTCTTGTTTAAATAGCGTAGGGTATCTGTACAATTTTCCTGATTAAACCTCATCAACTCGTTGTGTTTCCCGTTCATTATATCTCGTGTAATTGATTATATTTGATATTGTTATCTGCGACGATTTGGAATGTATACTAATAATTTCCCGAAAGATAATATATAATAAATTATACATTATGTACTCTTATAATAAATGCCTGTTGGTCTAAATGCCATATTGGTCTTCAGGGACGCCAAGAGGCGCCGTGACTATGGGAAGAGCATCAAGTGGCCACGACCACCAAAAGTACTTGATGGTTTTGTACATACATGCAGACGAGTACATGCAAGGTGAGTGTGGTATGAGTAAATCGTATCCTTTATAGATATCACATATTCGAGCAGCAATTCGTTTAATAACGTGTTTTATGTATATCTTCATTGATATCAAAATGATTTTGTTAAGAGAGGTATTTTCATTTAGTTTTCACATTGACTTTCACAATTTGTAGTCCAAGAATTTAGTAGAATCTTGCGATTCTCCCTTTTACATTGGTTAGTTAAAGGAAAATAACTAAATGTATCATACCAGCCACTTCTTAAATGTTTACAACATATCCTATATGAAATGTACACTCTTGAAGGCCTGCCTATACACTCGCCATATTCTAAATAATATAACTGGTCTGTTCTGCACCAGATGGCGAGCTTTCATGATCATCAGCAAGATCCCTGAACAAGAGCGACCTGGCATGCATGTCAAGGTCTATGCTGCCGAGGCCCTCCGCAATAAAAGGAAGGAGTGGGGCTATGGTAGAAGGTGGGAAGGCAACTATCTCCTCTTGGTTAGTACAAATGTCCATTTTTTAAATTTTCAATTGAGTTATTTGATAACCAGGATTCTGTTCGCCATCCTAAATGTGCCTCCAAGTAATGAATCTGCACCTTGTAAATGGTTCCTCTCATTTAGGATATGCCTTTCAAATATACGAAAGTATAGTGTTAAAAGGGGTGTAAAGTACCCCCCCCCCCCCCTCTTGCTGTATCTTAGGCTTCGGTGTCACACATTAAACATATTGGATGGGAAAATATATTATTTTATCACGATTAGGAAGACCTGCCGCCAGATATATTTTTATGTCATGTTTAATATTCACTTGATATACCTTAATCTAAATAGCTTAACTTCTATCACTTTCAGACATCAGAGCATAATAAAGCCAATGATGCCACCCAATCAGTAAACTCACTGAAGGAAGCCGACAAATTTGACAAGGTTCTATTTTCCTCTTTCTGTAAAAAGGTAAGAAAATGTTTGCCTCCGCCTCCTTTTTATTAATGACCTGTGAAACTAATAATAAAACGAGTATTCTTTTATAATGTCTTGAACCTTTTACTCAGGAGGGTAGGGATGAACTCATATTCTAGCACATATCTAAGGAGATCTAAGGAGCCCATCAGATAAGTTATTCAACTGATATGAAGTGTAACATTAGATGTAAACACAGGTGACTTTAGTTACATAACTGATGTGATGAATGCTCCTTAGATGTCCTCATTCTTTAGATCTATTCCGTTTCTATTTCTTCTCACTGCTTTGCCTTGTCTTACTGGATAAAAGTTCATTCATTAAAGTTATTCTATTAAATTTATTCTAAAATCAATTATATAACTACAGCTACAACTGCCCTACCCTCCTGATATCAGTAGACATCATAGTATAATTATGACTATTTGCTTGTTGAATAAATGAAAAAACCGTAGCTCCATATTCTTTCATTTAACAACACTGATTCCAAATGGGATCATGAATCAACAAATAAAATAATGGAAGGTCTCCCTATAAATGTTTGATGTGTGATTTTAATCTCTTCCTATTTTAATCTTCAGACGAATCAATTTGTAAGGACTGCAGACCGTGCGTTCTTATTTACGGACAAGTTCATTTATAAAATGGACCCAAAGAAGAAATTTAAGAATATGAAGCCTGGAATACCCATTGCAGAGGTGGGCAAAATTTATTTCCTGTAGGATAGCGAATAGAACACGTTCCAAGTGTCCCAATTCCCCCCACCCCCTATTTTTTTTCTATAATTTGTATATTATTCCTTTTAATACAGTTGCCCCCAAAACTATGAGATATATGCTCTCTATATCAACCTTTATGAATACGAGTTCATATCTAGATCAATCAAACAAAGTTATTCGACGTCCTTTTTTATACCTTCAAACAAGATATATAGGCCTATGTCCAGATATGGCATTCCCATAGATTGCTCTGTAGCAAAACACCAGACCCTACAGGAAAATTATATTCAATAACTTCCACCCTTTTTCTGCATATCTATAATGTCATTTTGCCCCTTAGAGGAAAAACATTTGGCCTATGATCAAACAGCAATGTGCTTGATCAAAGGATTTTACCATTCTCAGCCTTAAGTGGACCTTACTCAACGGCCCATAATAGTCATTTTAGCAGTGGATGCCGTCTGTCATCTCGAGTGAGCTCATCAAGGTTAGATAACAGGCTCGAGCTCAGGCTACCTCATTCGATCTAGATACTTCCACCTTTTATTGTTAACTCTCTCGCTCGGTGTCTACATAAATCCTGGCCATAGCTAAAATAGGTATCACCTGATGCGCCTTTCCCCCTGTTCTGACGCGCTGTGCCCCGTATTATATAAGCGTTCTCCGATGTTTATAATATAAAAGCAATTACTTCAGTTACCTGTGCAATACATTATGATAAGGGAAATCCCAGACTATGTTTGTCCCTTCCAATCTTTCACTCAGTTCTAAAATAACCAATAAATTCCCCTTCCTTGCTCTTCATCTATCAACAAAAAGAAAACTTAAAATGCAATGGCCCTGTTGATCTTGTTGTGTTAAATATAATAGAATTTGTATTTTACAGATGACGGGTGTAAGTGTCAGTCCAGGAGCGGACCAACTAGTTATTGTTCATCTCCAAAATGGCAATGATCTTGTTCTCTGTCTTACTTCCAAGAATGGGGATGACAGGGTCGGAGAACTTGTAGGGACACTCTGCAAACTTTGGCAAACGTAAGTAATCCAACGATATGTTAATTCTGCTTTATAAACTATCTTTGTAAACCTATTGAAAGTAAACACCGTCCAAACTGGTATAATGAATAATGCTCATTACCTTTTGGTTGTCATTCGCGCAAAAACATTGAGCTGGCAATACTATTTAGGTCCATAATTTGTTCAGAGTTTACCAATGAATTAATTCTTTTACTGACCTTGTTCTTTGCAGAAGGCAGATGAGCAACCTTCGCGTTATTGTCAACGAACGTCTGGACTGTCGGTTGGGCAACAAAACAAAAACATGTTCCGTTACCATGGGAACAGGTGGACCTACCTTCAAAAAGAGTGGAGATGGAGTGAGCCTCCTTTACCCGAATGGCCATTAACAAATCTGTTTTAACCTATCCATAGGACTATGGTGTAATCAAAGGAGACCTTCGCAATATTTTTCTTGGTTCAGTCTAGTTCTAGACTAGATGTTTATTATCACAAGTGTTCATTTTATCCATGAAATCACCATGAGAAATCAATTAATGTAATTGAGGTGAAATTGCAAAAAAATACAATTCTAATTATATATAAACTAGATTAACATGACATCAGAAATAAGGAGTCAACGTTAGGTCAATATTAAGATATGATAATTTCGATTTGCACAGGTATGCAAAATCAGATTTGATTATTATCGGTTGCCTTATCCAGGGATATTATATTGAATGATCATCAATTATTGTTCCACGGAATTAAGTGAAATAATTTGAGTGATATTAGTTTGGTAGTACACATGTGAATAGTAATATCGGTTACTGACTTGTACCTGTAAATAATTTTAGACTATTCTTCACTCAAACGAATCGTAGAGTAAGATGCATGCACCTACGTTGGTGCGTGCAAATACTGTGAACGAAAAACTTGAATATTATTAATTATTGCCTATCTGCTGTTTAACAATTAAGAGTCGTCCAAAGGGATCAACATTGTTAAAGCTGTTTGTACACCATGATTCAGAAAGGACTGTCAATAACAATATGGCTGACAAGACATATTTATTCATACCAGCTGTCCGTAACCTTTTTGGAGAAAGATGAATCGAGGCCAGCCAATGGAAATATGATAATTCCCTTGGTTTCACACTGTTCCTTACCCATTATACATCAATTATTCGAACGAATTCATCCAAATTTTCCTTGTTATCAGGACACATACGTACGGTACATTAAAATTGGTCCTATCACTTTGTACCTTCATGAGGCAGGGGAATTAAAGTATTCCTCGCTAGATTAAGGTGTGTCCTTACTGTTAATAGACAGTCAAACCAGTCCAATTCTTGTTGCGCTGATCACGATCATGCCTTGGGGTATAAGTACTGTATCACTCCATATCACTGCTCCATTATTACCACGTGTATATTAGCTCTACGAGAATACTATCACAACACACCTAATATTATATATATACGCGTATACCTTTGCAAAAACTTGAACATGTCTGTATGTATACTACCATGATGTACACTAGTACTGAATGCGTTATCTCTGTTAATTACTGAACAGCGTTGCATTGTTATGATGTAACCTGGAGTAGAAAACATTTTAATGAATGGTTACATAGGTCAATTAATTCTCATCATTTTTAAAGTTATGGGGATTGAGATTGTTCCATCCAAACACAACGATTTTGGTCTCTTCAACACTTTTTTTTACAAAGATGAGTGAAAAATATCCCTTACGTAACATGACGTACGTCTCCTTGGAGATACTCATGTATATAATATATCTATAGTTGCATCATTCTGTGAATTGCTTTTGAGATGACAATGAGTGCTTCCATATCACCGACGTTACATGACAGGTTATCTTGTGTTTTTGTTTAAATTGCAGCTTTTCACCTGGTATACCTATGAATTACAGATTTTGCCTTGTAGAAGAATAAGAAATGTTTGTTGGAAAAATGTAGGTAAATGTTCTCATGGTTCTAATGACATTAAGTGAATGATGCTTCATTCAGAAGATAGCAATTTGTATAATAAGGTTAAATGTCTTTACATCAAGAACATCGAAGGGAAGAAGAGTTAAAAAGGGCCATTCTAGATACCACTGGTCGGGCAGAAGATTAATATATATACTATTTTGCCGCATGCCATTCGCATATGATTCATGTCTGTGTCTGAATTCCACTTCCAATTTGATTCCCCATTTTTCTGTGTAGCACCGACGCTGATAAAGATTAGTATGGATTTTCTTTTTCGAACATACCCAATATGTTTATTGATTAAGATCAAGATTAGGATGTCCGTTGTACTTTAGATCCTGTCAAGACGAGTTCTCTCTTAGCTTCCCCTGCTTGATGATATTGGAGAATTGATTTTTAAGTGTGCAGTCTTTTGGAATCTATCCAAAATACAAATTGGTGCTTTCAAAGTATTTACATCGCGTGTCGTGGAGGTTATCACTGCAAAGGGTTGGCAGTGAATGTTTTCATGAACAAGTTTAATTTTCTGCTTTTGTCTTAAAGCAATTATGTTATGAACTCATAGTGATATTTATTAAGGCGATTAGAAATATATCCAAAGTCGTTGCTGTAGAAGTTTAGCATTCACGCGAACCGTAGAATTAATTATTTAACTTGATTACAAGCTTCAGCTTTATGATTTAATACATTGACAAATCGGCACTATTGAGTCCTTGCCGCTATTAGGAGAGTCAAGTGCATTGAGATTAAGGGGTGGTTTCTTTAAATGCCCTTCAATGGAAATACATCTATATTAAAGGAGGGTTTGCAAATATAGTGAGAAACTATGGAAAGAAATATATTCTTGTGAAGACATTCATTACTCATTCATAATTAAAACGTGCATAGCACATGCAGATCAATCCCTATATCAACGCCTACATTCCTTAACCCATGTTGCCTTCTGAAATGAATATTAGAATTTCACCTACAAATAGCCCCTCCAAAATATTCCACCAATTCACACCTGTACTATATCATTGACTTCAAAAAGGAACTATCAAAAGAAACCACACACGTTTTTCATGAGTACAAACTGATATATTAAGATACATATTATTTATATATATTTAATCACGCAGTTCTATTTGAACGGGCCAGTTGAGAAATGATGATATTGTCATAAAATCTGTGTACGTATTTGACTAAATGATTTAATGATATCCGACCCTTACTTCTGTTAACAAGACGAGAATGTATCGCTGCAGGGCAGCAAATACTTGATTAGTGTACAAATCATAATGTTCCTCATTACGATTTCTCATTGCTACTCGTCAATCAGATTCAATCTTACTACCTTCTATCACTAATCTTGTTGTCTGTTGTTGAAGACTATATTATATTGCTATGTAAATCATGAGCCTATGAAATAGAATGATGACATAAGGGAGATGTTATGTCAATTTGTCTTGTGTAGGGAGATTCTTCCATGTTTCTGTGTCTGCGTGTTCATTCCATAATCCAACTGCTAATAATGAAAATATAATGAATGAATTATTACCACATGCCACATACTTATATATATCATGTTAACTGATGCTTGACTTTTGTATTGGAAGCGAATAAATCTATTTTTATATTGGCCTCATGATGGAGGACCATCGCCTAAACACAAATAAAGATAAGAACTAAGTCTGGGTTTCTTATTATTTTATTGGTATGCCAGTAATCTTACAACTATTATGGATCAATGTCACCATGCTCCAATTTCACGGAAATCGGGATCTTTTCGTTTAGGTATGCTCGAGATCTTTATGCCAGATAATATATTTCGGGTATACAAAATATTATTTATTAAATGAAATGAATCTTTCATGCATATCAACCCTTTATGTTAAGACTTTCAATTCGTAGAATCTATAACGATGAATTCAACTCTTGTCCTTTTGGATTTTTTCTCTGATTTATTAGGATATGAATGAATATCACGAACGAACTGGAAGACCTGACATCGGTCAGAGATGTTCGCAGCCCATTTGGACAAATAAAATAATATTTCAATTCAATTCACATGAATTCCCCCCAAACCTAATTGAACATAAGAAAACTCTTGGAGAAATTCGCTACATACAACTGACTCTTAAATTAAAAGAGTCCGTTGTCATTAGTTCAGCCGAAATTAAGGGATGCGACCAATGGTTTCCAAATCAAATTGCCCTACAGATGATTAAAATGTAATTTTAACTATTCATCTTACTGTTTAATTAGGTCCTTTCCTGTTGAGCACCTTTTCCCGGGCGGATCACGTTCAAGGGGTCCATTGGAATCCATTTAATTGCAGGGTATTATAACAATGCTTATTGTTTTGCAATCAGAGTAGAACGACCTGTGGGAGATCCAATGAAATGAATATGTCCACACTTCTCTGGTCGTCAAAGAGTAGGAAACGCCCTATATATCCTCGAACTACCAGATAATGTAGTATGAATGTATATGTTTTGTATATGTTTCCTGATTTACAGGCAAATATTCATAATTACAATTACAAATACTGCTAACTATCACCACATCTGATCTAAATACGGTTCACTTTGGGAAAGTCTTTGGTGCCTCCGTTCGTCCAATGTCATATAAGCCAACATTTTGGCTTTTTTCATCTGATCATAATTCGGTATCCGTGGTAGGATGCGATACTTAGTATGGCGGTGATTGGGCATCTTATATTGATGCCCAATTATTGGGCATATCTTTTTCTTTATTAGCACCTTTCCTCCCGGCCTTGGTTGATTACCTTCGTCGTCCTGAAACATAAATATCAACATTTGTATCTACCACATGGTCACGTGTACTTAAAAGATACAGTTTGATTACTACGGCGAAAGATAATTATGGCAAGTAGCAAGTTCATGGTCTGTATAGTTTCAGATGTATTTAATGACATATACTTACCCCCTTTTCAAACCTGGCAAGTTTCTGCAATTTTACTGGAGTTAACTGTTCCTTTCCAGAAACGTTAAAATTTTTTATCCTGTCTTCCAGATACGATAGAGTCTTTTCACTCGTTTCCCAATCCCTATATTCGGGATTTTCATAGCTAAGTCGAAGCTTGCTTCGACCAAAGTTACTGACGCTATTCATTTTGCTCGATCTGTCACTTTCTATGTTAGATTCGGTCGCAAAAGTCTCAGTGGAACCATGAAAACCCCTAACAAATCCTCCTTTGAGTGGGGGGCTTAGAACTTCTGTTACCAGAATGTGATCTTGTCCTGAGGAGGGGAGGATCATGGCATAGGCTGATTCAGCTCCCCGCCTGCCAGTCTCAGAGCGATGGAAGGTAGTTTCTGGGTTACTCAGAATGTCTAATCTGTCATGAGCAGTAGTCAACCTCCGCGGTTCATTTTCATCCTTATCCTCCTCTTCTATTTCATTATCCTCCTCTTCCACTGGAAGTCTTTCATTGTCAATCATCTCTCTCTCCTTAGACACATCAAGTTTGTTTACCCTGACGGCATGCCTTTCCCTTATCCCTGGCATTTCAAACACACCATATTGTCTAGCTGTTTCTCCGTTGGCCTCAGCTGCGGCTAGTTTTTCTGCAGCTATGCCTTCAGCTGTTGATAATCTCACAGTCTCTCCTTCTCCTGCTGTCGCTTCGTGAGATTGATCTATCTCCGGTAATGGCTTGAAGCGGTGGAACTCTTGTATCAACTGAAATTTTTCCTCTGCTCTTAATTCCTCCAATAACCATTTATATTCTAGTTCTCTTTGCTGATCCATTTGTCTTTGGAGATCATTTCTGAGGGCCACAATTGTTCTTGGCTTTTGGTTTTGCCTAAGACTTCTTTTTAACATTTCACCTTGTTCTTTTCTGTTACTGTGTCTTCGAACATTGTCCCTTATACGGGCCTTTTCTCTCATCACCTCCCTATAATATATTGCCCCGGGAACATATGGCTCAATAAGCTCGGCTTTATTCTGAACAAAAGCAGACAATAAGTGATTGAACAAGGTATCCCTTTCCGGAAGTTCCTTTGATATTCTCAATGGTGGCATTTTCTTCACTTGGGGTTTTCTTTCTTTGGTGAGTTTAAAGTGGATATGCTTCAGTAATGGAACTTTACTACCTTGCTTAGATCTCACTCTGCTCTCTAGCTTTCGTTCCACTAATCTCCTTAAAACGTCCACGGTTCCAGGGTTCTTCTTTGTAATTAACCTTTCATAGTTTTTGCCAGTTAGATAATACAGTTCTGTCTGAGCCGCGCAAACAACAGTTTCCAAGTGGGTTTCCATTCCCATGATTATTTCCATGTCACCAATCACCTCCCCCGCCTCTACGGAACATAAATCAATATTTTTGACGAACATTTTCCTTTCAGCCGCAGCGTATCCTTGATTCCTTTTCACCGCCACCAATTCCTGTTTCAGGCTTTGTCTTGAACGTTTCCTCGCCATCTCACCGCCATCTTTGGATACCCTGTAGAATAAATAAACATTTAAATACAGCAATTCTTATAGAAAACCATTACTCTTTCTAGCCTGCAGTAAAACTTCATCGTTAGATCTTTTTTCTTGTATATTTGGTATTAAGTCTGAAACGAGTTTATCATACTAGGAACCAGTTGCCAATGTTGTTTAAAATGCATTTCGAAGGTTTCAAAAGCAGGCAGAATGTCAGGAAATAATCATTCGTGTTGGACTCACCTGTTCAGTTCAATTTCATAGACATTATTTGATGACTTAAATGGCTTCATATCTGGGTATTGCTGAGCATGTTTGCTTGGAGCAACTTGCACTTTGGCACTTCCTCTGTAAAGGAACATGGAACTATCCGTGACTAACTATTCTTTTATATAATAATATCATGAGAGAATGAGAACTATCACTCTGTGAAAATTTTCAATAACATTTATTAAAAAAAAATATGCCAAAAATGATTAAAATTGGAAAAATAATTGAGACTAGCAGGATTAGCAGGATTTTCATGAATTCTATTTTACTTAGAGCATACGGTTATTTGCCACCTGGGTCTTATTTCAAAATAAAAGAACAATTAAATAATGCAGTGTGAGACGTGTACTGGCACATTGAAATAAGAGATCCACATATTTACTTCGTTATGAATATGAGTCCATTGACCGGATCCCCCTGCCGTATAACGTGGGTGTCGTATGTCATAGTCTCCTTTATGAGTGACATTTCCAAGAGTCTTTGAAAACGTGGAATCCATCCTCGGAATAAAGGATGCGTGGTTACAAACGCCCTTCTAGCCTCATACTCTTCTTCTTGAAATGCCTTTAAATTCGGTATGAAATATACAGGCCTATATTATTTATTTACAAAGATTTATATAATACTTAATCAGATGTAGATCTAAACTTAAAAATGTGGTAATTATTAATAGATTAATGTTGGTTTTGATAACAAATTATCCATAGGAATACAGAACTCTTTGGCCAAAGGTTTTTTCGAAATCCAAAATGGCACTGCCGCTGCTTGACAGCAGTTGTTCAAGCTTTTGCAAGTTAGGAACTAGGTTTAAAGGGATGTTTTCATGTTGAAACCTATTTTTTATGAAAAATATTAACTATGAAATGGTTAAAAAGTTCTTTCATTTTAAATACCAGCATACCGGGTATAAAACCAAAGTAGCCTACTGTCTGCTTGCTGGAACTACTTCCGTCGCCAAACAAAATTTCTGAAAGATTGGGAGTGTGTCGACGATTGTGAAAAGTTAAATAGTCTACATTCTAATAAAGGTGAAAATCAGAAAGAGCGTTGATTTCTACCCTCTATCCTCAAAGGAGGATCAGCCAGTGATGGAATGTTGGCTCATATGCCACTCGTATCAAATCCTTTCTGTAAAATCATTTTTAATTGCAGATTTACGGTAATCTGCAATTATAATTATAGATCATACATATACGAAAAATATAGATCGTACACAACGAAAAACATCTACGGATAAGCGTCCTATAATCGTGTTAAAATTTCCTGAATAAATAAATTTGTACAAAAAATAAACGTCAGTGATTGATTTGGGTCTCATCTGATATCTCCCAAATCTCAATTAAATGGATGGGACTTTTAACTAACTTGTTGGTTTCAGTCACTTTATTGCATATTGAATATTGCATATTATTCATAAAGAAAACATAGACAAACCTAGGAATAAACATGAAAATGAAACTTTATTTTAACAATTTTATCATTAAGCTTATGGATACCGGACCCATCGGTGAACAAAAACTACCCTATATACTTAATTATTTATCATCGACCTTTGTGCAGTTCATCTAAGTTTATATAATTATACCTCCTTAGTTTAGATAAAACCTGGTGCTGAATAGCTGGTGCATAAAATATATTTCTTCGGAGACATCCCATGAACTTATTGTCAGTAGTCACATTTTAAAGATGCGTTGCTATTCAATTACTTCTCTGACATAATATCAATGGCGTGTGTGCATCTGAGGTCGTCCAGCGACCTGTCTAAATACTGGGTAAATAACGAGTTGGTTGAAGGAGCTTCAATATTGCACTCGTTGCTACACAACTCGTGCAATATTCAATATGTAATAAAGTGACCGAAACCAACGAGTTAGTTAACTGTTTTATTATACATGCTTTTAATAATATAAATAGAAAACATTTTGTGGCACCAAGTTTAATTTCGGCCGTAAACTTGGGAAAAGACTCATTGGTTTCCATGACTACCACACATAACCCACTAGTGAAATGCGCACTGTGCATAACTGAACATAGATACGTTGTTCTCAGAGCAATGCGTTTATAATATTGTCGGATGTCTCATATTTATTGGCATTCTGCTATAGATCTATACCTTCCACTCCAATTATAACGGAGACACAATTTGCCTAGGGGTTCGGAACAACTTCATGCATGGAATCGTTTCCCGATACCTATTGTATCAAGTATGAAAGATGAAAATTCACATCTTATATATGCCCAGAGCTCTTTCTCCTACTCATTGAGGGAACTGTAACTTCTACGTCCTCTTGGTTTTGAGTCAGGGCCACTGCCATTTGTTAATGGTTATACAAATAGCAACATCGAGTGCACCTTTGTACCCTAGCTAGCCTTAATAGCAGGACTTTCCCAACCAGCTTTAGGCGAGTGGCCACACGTATCTTGGATCTTCTGCTTACATTTATGGATTCTAGATAGTTATAGATTTATTAGATATCATTAAATACACGGTATATTCTTTGATGAGAATATAGTTCTAAGGAAAACGAAGAATACATAGCAATAATAGGTTTATTGATATATAGGGAGAGGAGGAAAAGAAAACAAGAAGAATGATGATTAGAATAATGATGGTAATAATAAAGAACCCACCTTCAGTGTCTGATTATACAGATCCCTATGTATAACTAAAAGATCTGTCTCTTCATCTGCGATGATACTCGCATTGCGGACACTGTCGTCACTAATTAGCGCGATCTCTCCAAAACTTCGACCACTCTCTGAAGATAAATCCAATGAATTTGCTTTAGGCCGTTTCTTCCTTCTCTTAACAGTGATCTCCATTTTCAATGCAATCTTATATCAAGGCTCGCCTTGCAATGTGGCAAAATATAACCAATTCGTTTCTTTCGTACTTTTGATAATGCAATCCATATGTCGATAACACGATCGAGAAATCAAATCAGTAATGCTATTTCAAACGAATTACTCAATGACACATTATATCTATATTAGCTTTTCGTATTGGCACTATCTCAATGAAGATTCGTGAGAATCTATATGAGCGATCAAATAGATGTCTAGATCCAGTCAGGTGTGTACTAAAAATGTTCGTCTTTTGGCACGAACACGCTAACTAGTTCTTTGAGTGGTTTGAATCGGCAATGTGATACCACGTTTGTTCCATAACGGGCGGTTCATTACTAAAGTGCGAGTGCATGCGAGTGCAATATAAACTGTGCCTTGATTGACGAAGTTGTTTGATTGAAAGAATGCAAGAAATAGGATATATTTAGTTTATCAATTAATGTACATTGGTCTTTTCGTCATTCTGGAAAAACTTAAATGAACAAAATAAGCCATTTAAAGAACACTGCAGCAGTAAAATGCTCTAATTGATTGGATTCGTTTTGTGGAAAGGTGGGGATGGGGGTGGGGGAGTGACATATCCATTTGTTAGTATACATGTACGTGTATATGACTTTGGACGTCTATTTATCCTATCATTATGTCTCTATATTGTAAAAATATACAGTGACCTTATTTGAGTGTTGGATATGATATTCACTGTTGTTTTTGTCAATTCCATTTATCATCGAATATTTCCCACAATATTGGTATTGCCCTTGGGTTAAATGTGAAAACATTATTACCTATGAATCAATAATTTAACTGCATCTTCATATTATATCAGCGTTCCCCCATAGTGAAAATGGACCAGACCCTCCAAGCGCAATATCAAATTCAATATATCCGACGCCAAAACCATTCAGAGGGGTGCTTATGTAGAGCTCTGCTATTATGTGAACGTGATAATAGATTGAACCAGGTCCTAAACAATGGGTTGAATCAATTTGTTGCGTATGTAAATGGTCCTTACTGCCCCTGTGAAATACTGAACAGGATAAGACCGCGTGCTTCTCTGTGTAGACCATGGAGTAGCGGCTTAACAGTATGCCTTTCATTCAAGTGCTGTCCTAAAGCAAATATAATAAAAGCGCTAGTCTCAAGCCCCGATTCATTGATATGCAAATCATAGCACTTACCAAATTTAATAACGAATTTTCCATATTTAGATCGATCCAATGGCTTCTTTGGTTCCACCTCGTTTACATTGAGTTCTTCTACTATTGGAGGTAACGCCACCGTCTCATTTGATGAATTATCGATTTCCCCAGGCGAAGGATCCGTTTGATCTTGATTAAAAACGCACAAAATATATGTCAAAATTAACTCCTTTGCTAGTATTTAAATACGACGTCCATAGTTTAACACTTGTTTCAGAGCTCCATGCGATGTACATAAAAGGTCATCTAGGATTGTGCATGGTTCATGTATATTTCGGGCGCCACAAACTGACATCACACAATGGCTTCAGTCCTCTCTTAACCCATTCACAGCTAAACGTCACAAAGTGTGTGTGTCTAAAAAACGTTATTGCATCGCTATGATTGACGTCATAGGACGACGTCATAGGACGACGTCACGTCCTATAAAAACGGGAGGTGGTGACATAGGCCTCACATAAAAATAACATTAATTTTTGTTTCTCATCTCCTGGATTTATTAATGCGTATATAGTGTTCAAACTACAGGCTTGCTTAGAGGACATATAGGACTGAAGGCAGGCCCTGGAAAAATCATTTCAAACGATTATATATAGCCAGAAATAAATGGCAAATCTTGCTGCATCTCGCTGCAGGGAAACAATATCAGACGTCGTCATAAATGGGTGACAGCACGCACATGGGTATCAGAAGGAAAATCCTATTTATTCAATTTAAAATACAATGATTACATTGATGTGATACCACAGGATACTAAGAGGCATTGGATATCTAACTTTGACAGCTTATTTTGTGAATATCAACGCAATATCTTTAATTATGAGACCTGAATGGGTTACCATTATGAACTGAAGTCGTCTGCATTGTGACGTAATGTTTTCCCACCATGTGTAATCTAATGAATACATGCTATTTTGTGTTGCCATGGCAATGGTATTATTTTAAAACAATATCTTTTATGAAAAATGTAGTCAACATAGAAGATAATCCTGAAAGCAGATTTTGAATATGTAAAATAGTAAAAAAAATATAACTGTTTTTAGAATATAACATGCTCATAATGCCTGGAGGCATTATCCGTTTTTTCCCATGTATTGCAGGTAATGCCTGAAGGCATTATCCGTTTTTTCCCATGTATTGCAGGTAATGCCTGAAGGCATTATCCGTTTTTTCCCAGGGAATGCCTGAAGGCATTATTAGTACATACTTTTTTGAGTGGCTATATTTCTGTCATGAATGAAGATTTAAAAAACCCTGGGACTTAAGGACTGTACATGAATGCATAACTTTATCTATTCCAAAATTTATGGTTATTAACTCGTTCACTGATACATAATAAATATTTTTCATAATGACCGGATCAAAGATAAACCGCCACAAGTGAACCTAGCGTTTGAAACGTCCCCATTGGCTAGAGTAGAATTGTATATGTAACCTCCTTTTTTTGTATATGTAACTTACCATTTGTCCTTGGTGCAGATTCGGGTCGCTTTTGTTCCACATCTTCATCCTCTCCTGATTTGCGAGAATCGATGAAAACGCTGACAGTCCCATTTAGAATTATATAGAAACTGAAAAAAGAAAATACTTCTTTTTTTAAGAAAATACATTTTATGTTATGTCTCATTCAATGCAGGCACTTTTATCTTCTAACTTATGGTAAAAACACATTTTTAAAATTTGAAATGAATGTGATACGTATTCCACCAATGCGAAAGAGATGTTTGGAGAGATTGCTTAAATAGGTTTCCTTACATTGTTTGACAACGGCTCCATGAATCTATTCATGAAGATCTTAACATGTACAAAGTTTATCGTGAATTGATAGGTGAAGACCACTTGTAATAAACTTAAGATAGTCCAACTTCATATCGAGTGATCTAGATTTCCCTCCCTTCCGTATTGTCGCTTCAATGTTCGTGCATACCAACATATGCAAATTCAAGCAGCACTCAAGCTTAAAGTTCCTTAGAGAGCACCACTAATACTAGTACTAATTTTGACAACACTGGAATGGTTAGAAAGAACGGTTCTATCTTTAAAAATGATACATTCTTTAATCATTGTTACTTTGGTCGCCCCCTATTTGCCCATGCGTTCTTCCGTCCTGGTAGATTTGATATTCAAATGTTCCAAATGATTGATAAATATGTTTCTGCAGTTTGAAACCTGGAAACAACTCTGGAATTTTGGAAGAAATGATATGAAGGTTTGTATCCTTAGGAATATATAGAAACTTTATTTGTCGAAGAAAATGAATCGTGTCTACTAAGGTGTGCATGTAAGTATTCACAACGGGAGCGTGATCAAACAGAGACAAGATTTGGATCAAAAGGCGATCAAACATATATAACCTAACATTGACCAAAAGTAATAAATGAAAATAAACATTGATTATAACAAACAGAAAGGAAATGTTCTGAGATTCCAAGAACTGAGTAACGAAAGGGAAGCATAAAAGAATAGCTATATCCTCACCTCCCCTCGTCGCTGTTTAGAAAGGCAAAAGATCAGCCATTGGCAATTTTCTTCGTCAAAATTCAATGTATAGTGTTTTACAAGTACTAAATGACAGAACCTATACTTGCCAACTATGGGATTGTATGTGAAGAGCGATTTTTATTTATTGATAATATTAAAAAGACCCTCGGTTGAATAAAAAAAAACCCACCCTGAAGATGTTAAGATCGTGCGTGGTTGTGCAGAAAATTGATAATATAATAATATTATATTATAATATATAATATTATAATATATCATGTACTATGTTGACACTGGACAAAAAATATGTGTTAACACCAATTAAATATGATACCCCATCATTTCATTGTGAATAATCAATTATAGGAATGAATAAATTCACCATCTGCAACTTCGAGTAATGCCATTTGCTTTAGCGGGATCGCATACCACTTATTACAGGTTTGACTGTAATATTGGCCCCTTTAGTATATAGGAACTAAAAAGCAGACTCACCAATCACCGGCGTCGCCTTGTCTGATGATAACATGGTCTTTGTAGACTCTTTCATATTGACAATTCCTTACAATGTCTATAATCACACCTGGAAATGATAACCAATGATTTTGATACACAAACATGAGTCCAATATGATCATGTAACGCAACGAGTGATCCCTGTGAAGTATTAGTTCTAATGTAGATAGTAAAAAATACACACGTTTAAATGAATTGCATGTATGACATCGTATGACATTCACTACATTGAACCTCGATATTACAGAAAACATATTTTGACAAAACATGTTTTGAGTCTCCTTGGCACATACTATGATTTTAATATAGATAAGCATTAATATAAAAGACCTTTGCTAGGTCAAAAGCTGTACTTTAAGGCTGTTCCCGAAAACATGGCACCTGGAGCAGGGAAGCCTTAAGTTTTCAGCTAAAAACATTTGAAAATTCCATGACGAAAGAAACCTTACTTTTTTCCAGACTTTCAAATAGTTGACTCTTCTTCTTTAACCATGGGAGGAGAAGATCGATTTCCTGAGTTGCCCTTTGTTGGGGAGGCTTTGATATGAGCGCAATTGCTCTTTGCTGTGTGCTACTCATCTCTTATTAGTTTTCTGAAAGGGCATATTTAACACTGTCGAATGTTCAATCAAGGTTTGCGTTTGAAATTAAAAGTGCACACATCCTCTTGGAATTGACTATTTATTCAAGCATTCTATCCTACTTTACCTTATTCAAATTTAGAAGAATAGTCTGTTTGTATACGACATGTCCCAAGATCGGGTCGTATAATAGGTAACCACGTAGTATATATAAAAGAGGGTATAATTATTAAATGTGTACCCGACTCATCTTTGAGAGATCTCATCGATGGGTCACCAAAACACAATAGAAATATTATCCTTTATGTATTGTCTCAACAATTGAGTCAATTAAATAGGGAGAGTAATTACCAGATATTCGATCAATTAAGTCCTTCATACATGTAAACATCTTTGGAAAGCTTGTAGAACGGCACTTGTATGGACCTTGAAGCTATAAGTAAATAGAATAGTGCCTCCTCCTGTTGGGTTCTTTGGGAAGTGGACCCTGAAAAATTTCAATTCATTTGTATCAGTCTTCAGTTGCCAGCATTTGGAAGGGCGCTATATGAAATAGTGACCTTTTAAATCCCAATAAAAACTCATAGTATATTTATCAAAATGAAATCGGCCAGTTTACCATTTCCTGACAGCGTTATAACATGTACGAGGATATATATTGGGCCCGTTGCTCCGCTTTCTCGCTAAGTATTTCTCCATACACTTCCAATGGAGAAATAATTAGCGAGAAAGCGGAGATCTTTTTCATTTGTAGCCTCCTGACTGTCTTTTATTATACACGAAGTAGCTTTTACAACTGCTAACAATATATATATAGATCCTAATACTATAACTAGCTCTTTTAAATACATGTAGTTCTAGCACCATATCGTATTATATAAGGGATATTTTCCTATATTTAGCCAATATAATTAACTCTACAAACATGTATGTTCCAATAACGATATTAAAATGGAGATCCATTTTAATAATACAATGAAGCTCCATTTTAATATCGTTATTGGAACATACAAGTTTGTAGAGTTAATTATAGATAATGGGGAACTGTATAAGTCGTGCGGCACGTGCGGATTTGTGTGAACCCTCTTGAAGCTTATAATAATGGTTGGATTACCACGTGTGATAATGGTTGGATTGCACATGTTGTAACGTTTCTAGAATGTTGTATCCGACTTAAAGAAGCAGAACCAATGGAGCTTGATGAAAATACAAACATCACGATGGGAATTCATGGAAAATATGTTTACATGATTAGAGAAATTCTGCAGGTGCGCACATAAACGGGAGACAATATAAACGAAGTATAAGCAATATTAATGCATTTTTGTCTTCTGCCTCAAATACATTTTTTAGGTCTAAAAATAAAAGACTGAACACAGCTCCTGTAGCTGTCTTTATGCGGCTCTGTCTGGAAAAGATTACTGTCTTCTGTCTTTAGGCCTCAAAAATGCATTTGAAATGAAAAGACAAAATGCGCGATATTGTCTAGAACTGTTTAACATTGTCTCTTAATTGATGATTGTCTCCCGTTTATGTGCGCGCCTGTTGATGGCAGATATATGTTTGCGAAAATTGTTGAGCGAACGTAAACCCATTATATCCAGGGCAAATAAGGGGAGTGCAAATAGGAATTTTTCATTCGTTCAAATATTAATTTTCATTTTCAATAGACACATCCTGGTTCAATATGTTCACGGAATTCCTCTACTGTTGAATCAGCGCCTTTGCATTTGACTTTAAGTTTACATTTGATAATGACATAATGTCTGAAACATGGGGTAGTATTGGTCAAATAGTGAAGCCCATTTTAACGGAAATTCATTCGGGAAACCATAATGTCAGCGGCACGATAAATATGTATGTTATTTCAAGTGGTGGTAGAGTCCGAGAGAAAGACAAAATTACATTTGCACGAAGAACCCCTATAGGGAGGTGAGGAGGGTAAATATTTCTTGCCATTTAGTATTTGATCCGGGCGAGATTGTGGTCTATGCAAATAGTGAATGCAGAAAGGAAAATGGAGTCGAAATTGTATGGTGGCGATGCTAAGACTGAGCTGTCGCCCCATACAAACAGCCTGTGGGCCTTTCATTTCGTACCGAGAGGCCAGATACGTAACTCCATTATTCTGTGAAAGTTTGCATTTAAAACCAAATACTAATGTTGTTGAGTATACTTTGGGTGAGTCTGGAGAGGGGATCAAAAAGGTTAGTCAAGGTATTTAGTGGCGTTTTTGTAGGTAAGGGTTTACTCTTTGCCTTACCACACATACCGATTAAGAGAAATAATGCCCGTAACCTGATGTAGAACCCTTCATTAAAGTGTTGGTTTGCTCGGAATATCGCTATCGAGATGAAAGACAAACATTCTCAAAACAGTGCTCACCAAACAATTCAACTGGTATATAATGTAGCTTTATTCGTCACTAAAAGAACCTCTATGAAATGAGCTGTAGGCCTATACGCAACACCAAGACTTACATAATGTCATATGTATAGGAAAACTCAACTATAGAACCATAGAAAACTCGTAGCAAACCTAAATATACCCAGTATGTAATGTATGTTTATGTGATAATATGTTATGAATTATTTAATTAAAATCATACCCATCGGAGCAAAATATCGTTCGAACAAAGGCATCCTAAATCCAACTGACCGAATATAATATATATGTAGTTAGAAAATTCGCCTGGAATCACCAATACGAGAGATAATACGAATTGGTTTGTTTTCAATCATTTATTCAATGGTATCCTTCCGAGTAAATTCTATCACTGCAGGACCATCGTTTGACGTCATCAAACAAAAATGGTATGGCATGCAAACTTGTTTATTTTGGACTGTATGATATAGGCAAATAGCTTAGATATAATATAGAGGAAGGAACAAAATTGATGTTTTTACGGGCCAAAGTTAATCTGCAAGTCATTTCATGCGACAATGATAATCCGGCCTTGATTAGGACATTTTGTGAGAAGCTAATATTCAAAATAATTTTCCTCTCACCTCGTATAATCCCCATCTTGGCCAAACAACTTGACCAGGCAGGAAATCTTAATACCACCTTCATTTTGGCATGGAGTACATCCAAGAACTGTGTAGTAGGTCTATGTATATATTCACTCCATCAGTTGTTGTATACACTATTACAATCAGACGGTTGGGTGCGATCAAACGTTTTGAGAGGTTCTATAATTCCTGAGTTTAAGGAATTAAGTCATAACTGAGTAAAAGGGAATGGTGATCAATACCAATATCAATATAATCTCAGTAGGATTAATGATAAATCCAGGGACCACGACTGTAACATTGTGAGTGTGAGTGGGATGAAACAGATAGATAATCATACACATGTACACACAATTAGAAAATAAAAAACGTTTCCAAACCAAACCACAACTTTTCTTAGCAATCATATGCATCACATCATACTGTGAGGAATATTGCCTTTAGCGGCAGTTGTGTGAGGTATGCATGAGGCGAAGTGATTACAATATTGTACTGACACTAGGAGTTTTGACGATTCTGCGAGGTATGAGGACTCAATTGTTTTCCTATTCCTCGTAAGCAAAAGATTATTCGCAACTCTTATAGTTACAGCCCCAGGTAAATGATATTTGTGACCTAAACTATGACTGTGTTGGTTCTACAATTAGAGACAATCGGGTGTGTGGGGATGTGTGTGTGTGTGGGGGGGGGGGGTCCACATCGCACGACTGCATGTTTTTATATAAAGTATTTAATTTTACACAATATCTAAAAACGCCAAGGCGAATCTCCAAAATAGTATGTAATACAGCATATATAGGCTAGGTTCTGCTTCTACTACGACTCTATTACAACATGGTAATTTGCCATGCTACTTTTGAAGTATAGGATCCACATCAGCCTAATCTCGTTGTCTTTGTGCATTATCTATTAGAAAGGTCTTTGAAAATAAAGGCCTAGCTCAAACCTACCATTAACTGTCGCCTTTAGTCTTCAGTGGATTTGGAATTCAAACATGTTTGGCTTGTAATTTTCCCTCGCAATGTGTATTCAGTAGGCTACTTTCTTTTGTAAACGTTTGGTCCAGCAAAATCAGACACTTATTGTAATGCAATGCTTATTAAATTGAATAAAAAGGGAACACAAACGTACCGATATTCTAGTATAGTCGTCTCGCAAATAATATCTCAGTATAACCATTCACCGGAGCTCGAAATGAAGAAAACTGTTTCTGCGTTTTACCACACGACGCATCTCAAAATCAATAACCAGTGGGTTTTCGCATAGTGGCCCCACAACCTGACACATCGCAAGTAAGTAACTCTTCATTAGTGATCAGACAATGCGCAAACACTCAAATAATCTTTGTTGAAATACTAGAGATCACTTACCTTGGGAGAGGTTGTTTATACCACAGAAAAAGTAACGTACTCTATAAGTTAGAATCAGGGTGCTTCAGTTGTGCACTTGTGAAGGCACCAGGCTGAGTCCGCAGTTCAGAGACCAGTAAATCGCGGTCAATGCGCCATTGAGCGCTCCTTCACATCAACCTGGATTAACCGGGTTCGAAGCAACAACATTTACCCTCTCTAGCACCACAGGAGTGTATAGTAATTACCTGGGTTAAGCTCCCTTAGCTACTGCTAGCCTTGAGAGGTAAACAGGAAAATGTCCCTGCAAGTACCTTTCAGGACCACAGGTTTCTGGACACACCTCTCTTCATCACGTGTAGGCTACGTACCGTTAGCAAATAATGTGTGCAATCCTTTGGCCTATAGCATTTCTCCGCAGAAATGACTATGATAACTACTTTTGATTAACAAATTAAAAAGGGTGGGAATTTACATCATTATTGTGCTGTTTTTGAATATAAAGAATATTTATTCGTTGGGACAATTAAACCTCATCCACCTAGAACACTTCTTCCGTTTCACTGGCAATATGTTTTCATCCGCATTTAGTTCACTTTAAAAGTTATTTTTTCCCCAACCTGATCTAAGGTTTCATGGCATTGTTTATGCAGTCACGGATTTGTCTGTGTTGCTTCTCTCGAGTATTGTACTTCGTTTGAGAGAAGTGAATTATCAAAATTATGTCCATCCCACACGCACAGTATTTTTGACGTCAATGTTTCGCACAAAGGGATAAATAAGCGAAGAATTGTGAATGATTTAACTATAATTAAATGCATTAAATATTTTACTCATAACTCGAAGAATAGCAAAATATGGTATGGTAATATACATGCATGTATTATACTTGAGTAAGTGGTGTTTAATTTTTCTAAAGTATGGGTTCCATCCGAATGTATCCAATCAATTTTTTTACAAGATAATCGCGTGAAGGTAATTGTGTAATTGTCGTACAGCCTACAGTGCGTCTGAGTAATGGGTGCTGAAATGGGTGTGAATACGCATGTTCATGCATTATATTTGTTTAACATTGGCTCCTATTCGATACAACGTATGCACATATTTCTGTTTGTTACGTGTTATGTTACATCTACAGTATATTAACATCCAACTAACCCGGAAATGTCAAATGCCAAAAATAACAGCTGTACGGTATTCGATAATGACGTCTATATTTGATGAAATAATTATATACCTCCATGCTTGAACGTCTCGTTGGTGACTGGCAAATATCAGTGAGGTACTAGCAATTGCAATTCATAGAGGACCTGATCTTAATTTTCGGGGAAAAGCTTTCCACATTTGCCGACCAGACGGTATATTTAGAATAATAGACGCCAGATGGTATTGAACTGAGTCACACGAGCTCCTTGGAGAACAGGGTATATATCGCATTTTATTGTTCCAATTGAACCTATGGAATCGACGTAATCCTTGATTTCCACCATGACCACTTACTACCCAGTGCGTCCTGGTCATTAAATTTTTCTACATTCAGCGATTTCTTCAGTCGTCAACATAGATTCTTTTCACTGTATAGGTTTGCAGTCTACCTGTATGTATTAAAGGTACACAGTACAGTTCAATGGGGAAGAATGGATATTTCAGCATATTTAATATTTCAATTAGCACGGTAGACTATCTTTTAAAAAGACAAAGTCAGTGTTTGGAGCAGGAAGTCGTTTATGGCATGAATACATGTTTGGGTAGCATTCAAAGGAATCAAAACTAGGGTTTACATTCATGCAGTATTTACAACGGTTCCATTAAGAAGTAGTATGGCATTATATTTCTGTGGTTGTTTTTTTTTGCAAGATTATTGCTGGCATGGAATTCAAGCTCCATTCAAGCTCTACTTCATGGACAGTTGCGCTGGCCACAAAGTTGTGGCGCTCAACGCTCAACGCAAGGACCAATGTTACGTCGCCAAATAATAAAGCGTAAAAGTCGGTCGAAGTACATGTAGCGAGCGGAATATGGTACATGGAAATAGATTCACATCCTTGACAAAAATATATATGCCAGAAACCGATTCCATAGTAACCTCACTTGAGGCAAACGTAAGCAGCATAGAAAGTGGAAATGCCATACTACCGGTACTCCCTAATAAAACAAACTGCCTATAGTTTGGCGCTGGATTTCTCAACAGGGGGAAAGGGGAAGGGAGAAGGGGGAAGCCAGATGCTTTGGTCATTTAAGTGTCATTAAACGTTGGCTACGTGATATGGCGGGAGAGGATTAAAGCTAAGACAGGAGAAACTTTCCTCCAAATTGGGTCGAGGGAGGCGAGCCGAGGCCATGGCCCAACTGTTTTGTTATGGGGATGTTAACTGATTAACAGGGACTAATGGTATTCTTTCTTCCACACATCGACATCAGAGAGAAATCATCGTTGTTTAATTATCCTGCCATAAAATATAGCCACCTTTCGTGGAGAAGATGCCAGCAAATCTGCAGTAGAAATTCTTCCTCTGTTTTGCGAAGCGGGATGACTGCAAAGGGCGTGTTTGCTCTGCTGGCGTCCTAGATGTTAGTAAAGTAAATGAAAGATGTTAATATGAATGAAGAATTCCTTCAAACGACAATCCTGTACGTTGTAAAATCTGTTTATTTCCCAACGCGTTTCGACCTATCGGTCTTCATCAGGGGAGTGGTTAGCATTTTACAGTATTTTTTAGCTTATAATTATAGGGATGGTGAGAGTAGCACTTTTAAACTGCGATCAAAAAGCATAGCCATAAGTCAAAATAGTGATTGAGCCCATGGACCCCTAGGGCTAAGCCTAGACCAATGGCATCCTGACCTGTCCTCTGTAGGAGGCGGATAGCATCAGACCGAAATATTTGCTCCGGCGCCTGAACTTAATTTACTCTCGTTGGTTGAATGCAGAAAATTAAATTTGCCGTTTTTTACGCATAGGCCTATCTCAACTTTGTAGCCTTATAATGATGGAAATGGCAGTGGGAAGAATTGAAAGCCGAAATGTCCCAAATTTAAGCAAAAGGCAGGGATTGTTAGGATTAATATGACACCTTTTAGAATCACATATAGAGGCCCATATTTTTCATTCAAATACCATTTTTCTCTGGCTCACTTAAGGGCACAAGTCTCTGCTCTTATGTATATATTCAGGCAAAACATGGTGGTTTGTGACATCAGGAGAGGGACTGATACAGCTGGTCCAGCATAGGTCCAGTGCTAGATACACTGAGATGCCACTGAGGATTGCAAAACCCTTCATTTCACAAGGAAAGTCTTCATCTTTCAATCTCTAATACCTACAGTATTGTAAGCACTCTCACATAAATGGGTAATTCATAATCGAATTTTAGACATGATTTCTAGGGCAAAGAATAAGTTATTTACATTTTCACTCACAACTTTCAAGCCGGTCCTCAACATATGGAATTCTATCTTAATTGGGACTAACCACAATTATGTGACAGCTCTGCATGGTGCCACATGCCCAAACCCCCTAATCTCCAGTGTCCAGTTGGGTCTTCAAAGCATATAGATTAGCAGCAGCTGTTGGTCTGTCCCAGGAGCTGAGCTCAGTGGGGGGTGAAACCACAACATCCCTCTGTAAAGGTGGCCTTCCATTTGTCCGGTTGCGGTTGCGGCTGCGGCTGCGGCTGCGGCTGCGGCTGCGGTTGCGGTTGCGGAAAAAAATCGCTCATATTAATTTTTTAACTGCCCCACCCATTCACACGGAAACGGTTTGCGGAATTTGGTCCGATTGCGGAAACGGAAAATGCTCCCGCTACATGTAGCTATTCCTACCGCATCCACACTGGTTCCGTAGAGGGAATTCCTATGATAATGACGTCACACCCCTTGAGGCTGGAGTAATCCCCCTACTTTCATACACATCAAAATCCAATTAGGACCCCTAAACATGTTCAATGTGTATAGTTGTCTATGGTTATACGTAACATCTCTTACTGATATTGCTCATGAATTTGGGCTTACACAACTTATAAAAGAAACTACACGTTTTGACATTTATGGCAATACCTACTGTATTGTGTCATATTTTCAATCTAGTGTTCTCCTACAACAGTATACCTCAATCTTGGAAAAATGGAAGTGTTACTCCTCTCCCAAAGGGTGGGGATCAATCCATTATGTCAAACTATAGACCCATCACTCAATTACCTCTGCAAGCCAAACTTATGGAAAAAATAATTCATAGGAGACTGATAGCATTTTTTGAAAATAATCATGTCATTTCTGACAAACAAAATGGTTATAGAAAAGGGAAATCTACCATAGATACTATAGCTGATCTAACCGACGATATACTTAATGACAGGAATAATGGTGATACATCGTTTGCTGTGTTTTTTTATCTCAAAAAAGCGTTTGACACTGTTAATCACAATATCCTACTATCTAAACTGAGCAAATATGGGATTAAAGGAAATCTGTTATCATTATTAGAGAATTACTTATCAAACAGGACCCAAGTTACTATTTGTAATAATGTTACCTCTACTGTCAGAAAGATTAATTATGGTGTACCTCAAGGCTCTATACTTGGCCCAGTACTGTTCCTTATATATATAAATGATGCTGAACATAGCCTCAAACATTGTAAAATTAAGTTATTTGCTGACGATACGGTTATATATTGTCATGACAAAAATTTAATTGAACTCAAGTAAATGATTAGTAAACACTGCAGAGTGCTTAATAGTCGATTTTTAAAGTACTATGATGGTATTACTATTAGTCACTGCATTTGAAGTGTTTACTAGTCACTGCATTTGCAGGGAATACTAGTAATACCATCCTAGCACTTCAAAAAACAACTAGTAAGCACTGGACTGCAGTGCTTACTAGTCGTTTACTAGTAGCTTTTGTGCCTGCTGGGGTGGATTATGTTCGCCGAGTAACTAGGCCGGGAGTAGACCTAATAGTACACGCATATTAGGTAGATTTTAGGCCAAACCTGGAATAGAATATTATTGTAAAGCTGATTTTTGGATATATATGATGCAGGACACATGAGCGACCTTTCCCTGAAAAGTCCCCACCTAGGGACTAGGGCTTTTTGAGATTTTGACGTTTTTGCCTCATTTTCCACAAAATAGCATTGGTCCCTATGGGAAAAAGCACCTGGCTCAGGCCATTATTGCCAACATTAAGAATATTTAGCATTGTTATTTGCAGGGAATATAACATAGGCCTAGGCCTATATAAAATATACTGTAGGGCCTACAGGTTGGGGTATCATAGTAAATAAGTATGTAGGCCCTATGGAAATTCCAAAAATATGTTTCAACAAAAAAATCTTTATTTTTTAATTTTGTTGCCATGGCAACGGTCAGATTTTGGTGAAAAAAGCATTTTTTCAGATCAGGGCATAATATTTGGGGATCTAATTGTGTAGGCCTACATTGTGCACATGGTGACATCTTTTTGAAATTTGGCATGGTGTTAGATAAGGCCTGAAATTTTCAAAAAGCACCAGCTACAAGTTGGTAGACACCCCTGGTGATATCTTGGCTTCTATTTGGTTGATCTTCAAGTTCAACTATAATACCACTTTATTGATGTTTTTAAGTATGAGGAATTCATTCCTGAAGGTCATTTTATGTTCCAAGGTCATTTTCTAGGTCAAAATCCAATATGGCCACCATAGTAACAACAAGTAACAAGTAACAACGAGTAACAACAATGTTAATTATCTCAGCACTCGTAGCCTATAGGGCCTATGCATTCAATCATATGGGTATACATATTGATGAATAAGAACAATTTTTTTAGGATCAAGGGTGTGAGGAATCCATTTTTTGTCACTTTTTGCTTTGTAGGTCATTTTGAAGGTCATGATTCAATATGGCAGCTGTCAGGAAACAGAATATCATATATTTTGGCTGCAGTTATTGCTAGATCCAAGTAAGCCCAGAAGCAAAGGCAAGGAAGCAGTGTGACGTAACGTTATGAATACAGTGGTCTAGCCCCAAAAGGCAAGCTACTATGCAAAAACCAAGGTAACACTCACAAGGAACAATTCTACCATAATTAAAGATGTATTTAAAGTGTATTTTATGATCGCAACATGTATATATGTTCAACATTGACAATTGTATTACTTAAGAGTCTACGGAGAGACATCCGTAAAAGTTGGGGGCATTATGTCACGACTATAAATCACACCATTTGTGTTACACATGATTAC
This sequence comes from Sthenelais limicola, assembly GCA_942159475.1. Taxonomy (NCBI): domain Eukaryota; kingdom Metazoa; phylum Annelida; class Polychaeta; order Phyllodocida; family Sigalionidae; genus Sthenelais; species Sthenelais limicola. Next base: position 115,882,314 of record OW804096.1, read on the forward strand.
ATAATATTGAATAACATTGCTCAAGTTCATTGATTATTCATACACGTTTATTGCCTAACATTGTGCAACATTATCCAATGTCATTAATTACCCATCTCTCTTATTATGCACCATTACTCATAATATATGTATAGTAATATCGCACCTACACACAAGGGGGAACCAGGGGTCAGCCAGGTGTGACATCACCTACTGACCTCCCCCTTCATGTCACGGATGGTGACCCAATTAATAACACCTGATTAGCTGCCTTAATGAGGCACCAGTAAGGTGATTGGTCAAGCTTGCCATTGGTCAATCTTATGAGAGATGTAAATGTAAACCATGTGATTCCTTCTGATTGGACTGTATGTAATTAATGCGCATGCGCAATGGACCCCATGGTCACCTGACCAGCTGTATAAATAAGGCAAAATAAATGATATTCTTTAGTCTAGAAACGGGACTACGCTGTTACGTATTATTATTATTAACATACCTCTACTCTACCTGACTGATAGTATAACAGTCATATCAATATGTACAACATGTCGGTTATTCTCTTTCGCTTTTACTTGAAATAATGAACATTGATTAAAATGGAGAGAGGGTACGATGTAAAATGGTGTAATCGACCCCAGAGGAAGAAGTGATTTCTGTTGATAGGCTGAATAAAAACTTTTAAAAACAAAAACAAAAAAAACAAAAATTTATTCACTAGCCTCTATGGAAATTCGGTAGGAGGCCTAACCTCAACCCTTTGTGTAGGCTACCCATGTGGATAACTCAATTTCACTAAATAAAATGTATTCATATGTGTGTGGCGAACCAATCCAATAATTTTCGCCATTCCAAGGTCATATGCAGTCAATTGACAGGAATAGTTTATAGTGAAGCCTATTAATAGCAAACTGAATTTTACTGACGAAAAGGTTGTGAAATACATTCATACGTTTAGCAAACAAAATGATGTCTTTCACACATTGCGTCACACATATTATTAAATGAGAGGGACTTATTATCTTTACCTCGAGAAAAGAACATACCCCTTTTTGTATTATCATTTACTTTTTACTTTTTACCTTACATGTTAATTAAGCGCTTTTGAGCAGCTTGCTGGTAAGAGCGCTATATACAATTTTATAAATAATAAATAATGATAAGAAGCGCATGATAGCATGATAGCTGTAGTGTGTCCCTTTGTCTTATCAGCCATCTGTAAGAAAACGATGAAATATACCCAAATATACCCCCTTTCCATTTCTACTTAAACCTAGAAATATACTACGGCTAATTTCAGAACAATAAATTCACTATCATCAAATACAAGTGGCACTGATCGAATTACGTACATGTAGGCTATATGGACTTTTAAGCAGTAGAACTAGATTCGTTATTATCGTTCATTATTCGGTAGAGAAGCTAACAAAAATATGATGGATGGTTTTGCAAACAGGCAACATCATGTAACATCAAAAGTATGCATCATGACGTCGGCGTGCGCATCCAACCCAGTGACAGATGATCGAATGCCCCCTGGAGAAATTCATAACTGGGACAATAATATATAGGCCAGTCCCTTAATTTTTATTAACCTTTGAGACCATAGTATTATCATAGCCTATATACTTCGGGAAGAACTGTTTGCGACGGAAACTTAACCTTTTCCCACGTAGCTAGAAATATTTAAGGCCAATAAAAGTATTATGTGCAAGAATAGGAATATAAATTAATATAATATATATTTATATATACATTCCAAGTAAAAGCCTACTTGAAGGCCAACTGCACTTAATAATAACAGCTATTATAACCATGCAAGGAGGCATATAGAACCTCTTTTTAATAATATGTAATTATAGAACTGACTAATTATTATGCATTCATAGTTAGGCCTACGGCACTTACGGTAATACCGACTGCTTCGCATCCTTTTCTTAGGCAAGTAGATGCGTTGAATTATAATTTACTTACTCTGCATATGTTAGAACAAGTTAGGGGTCATCGTTTTTTTGTATGAATTGGATCAGATCTTCAAAAAATGTACAATTGCATGGCAGCTCTACACATTTAGTAAATTCTGATTAAACAGGATTAATTAGAAAATTAAACTGAAAAATGGCAAATGATTGGTATATCTGAGTATATTTGACATTGCCTTGATTCAAGCCATCTGTTTGGTTATGTTGAACTGAATTTTGAACCTGATTTATGTCTAAAAGTTGGGTTATTTGAGAGGAAGACGAATTATACATTTTCTGCCGATTTCACCCAATTAGGTAGAGGGCTGTGAGACATCTCTTGGTGAAATTAAAGTTTTAAAAAGAACTATTTGTTACCAAACCATATTTATTAAAGTGGTACTAATAATGTAATGCTTCATAATATTTTAAATATGGTCATCCGAAATTTATAATAATTAAATTAATCCCAAATAACTCCTATTCTTACCTCAGAAATGACAAAGGTGACACAATCCCCATTTAAAGCGTTGTTTCCTGATCGATTTCCTGGCTGAAACTTGGTTTGACATTTAAAATTTATCATACTGTTATGTTGAACACAACCACAGTAATCCTATACATTTTGAATTGAAAAATTGTTTATTTGTCAAAAGATACATGTGTTTGAGGTGTGACAAAATGGTCGACAGGCTTCTGGATGACATCCAACTCTTCCAGCCGAGTTAAAATGCCCAAAGTATATATTGAAAGTTACTTGTAATCAATTAGATTATTTGACCCTTTGTCCTGTTCTCCTTAGCCATAGAGAGTTTTATCTGTAATGTACGTTCTGCATTAATCAGACCCCTTATATATGGCATCGTTTTCTTACAGATGGCTGACAAGACAAAGGGACACACTACAGCTATCCTTTAGTATGGCTTGAAGGCAAATACTGAACTTACATGTTATTTTGCTGTCCACTCATTTGTTCAAAGTAATATAATGATATATTTGTATATGAGTATAACGTAGTTTATAACATTTTTTGCATTTGTATCTTCTTTTCTTCTGGTCGGCCCAACTCATATCAGGCAACAGTAGAAGATTGGCGCAGGTGAATTGTGGTTTTGTATAAAATTAAGTATTTGAAAGGAATGTTGTGCAAAATACACAGAGAGCTGCTTGGTTTGTTATCAGCAAAATTGTTCCATAATCTTCTCGATATTGAAACATATATGTGTGTCACCCGACTGGTTTATGCATGGCCAAAAGTAAGTAAATGAGAACAAAAAATGGTGCTTAAAAACACTGCTACAACTGAACTGTGGTACCTATGGACCATGTAGTAAACCCTAGGAAAAACTTGACAAAATGGCTCCCTCACTGTCTTTTTTGGGTGGAGCAGATGAAAACTCTGCCAGCAGTTGATTAATTCGTCACATCCACTATTGAAAGGTAACAAGTAGGGATATATAGGATAATAAACTTCGATCTTATTGTCTTAGGGAGTGGTTAGAAACTTCTACAACTCTCCACAAACTACCGCAACCCTAGCGGCCCCATTTGAATAGCGTCTGTGCCATAGCCCTGTATTATATGTCTGTCTTCATAGCTTACTCACAACCCGCCCACAACCCAATCACACTGGCCTGGCTTAGGAAGCATTACACAGCTGCTTTAGCCTTGACATTCGGCAACTTCTTGGGGAAAAAGTCAAAATGACTTCTATTCTCAATTGAAACCGTTGCAATGCCACTTAGGGTCCTTCGCTTATTATTATATAGCCCAGACTATTCTTGACCTTGTCTCAGCATTTTTCCCAGTGTGAAAATTTCTAATTACCCACAATAGTCCTTCCGGCCATTTTTCTACACTTTAGCTCAGGGTAATTTATCAAACTGTTCTCACCCGCAAAACAATGTCTGTAAATCCATCAGCTAATTTTCGCTAGGCATGTTCCACTCTGCCATCGAAGACTAGCTCTCAATGTTGACATGCAGCTAGAAAAGTGTGCAACTTGAACAGAATAGCCAACAGCTGCCACATGATCAGGCCACAACAATGACGTCATAGGTAGGAGCGGGGATTCTCTAAACAAACCATACGACTGCGGGCCTCATATTCAAGATAGAGAATCATTGATTATAAAATTAAAAAGCTAACAAAGTATAGTGTAAAATCCTGACACAAAGTTAGAGGATTTATTTTTATGAGTCTCATTCAGACAGACATCTGCCACACCCCCTACCAACTCCGAGGCTAACTAATAAAATTGATTACAGCCGTTCTCTTTTAACTGGTTCGGTTCTGGCTCAAAACATACATGTATCTCTGTGTGTTGCATTGATTCATTTCTCGCTCAACTACTGACCCTAAATATTCATCGGAGAATGACCCTGAATTCTTCAATAGAATCTGATTGTCTGCTGGTCGTTGGGTTGGTTGAACCCATATGACCACTGCAGACAGCTCAAAGCAAAACGTCTGCACGTCTGCAATGTATTCACGGCACCGAAGCCCTACCTTCAAGACTAGGCCGAGTGGCAGGGTGGGAGGAAGGCTACATGCCCAGGGCTACATCCCATCGCCAAATTTTATTCTATTTACTTTCATTCTCTTCTAACCTAACCATAGCAAACCATACAAATCATAATATCTCGCAGCGGTTATACTTTCTGGATGACGTTAAAATCAAGGTGGATTGTTGGTAGTTGTGGTAGTGGCAAATCATGGCAACATACATGAATATTGATTTGGGCCTATTTTGGATGTTTCAAATGCTTCTATCAAGGTTGTAATAGTTACTAGGGATATTTCCATAGGCCTACTAGGCATACGTGTAACGATCCTGCGTATATATGATGACTCTATGAAGCTCCTGCAACCTCCAGGAAACCTCTGGCATTACCTCTGGGAAACCTCCGGGAATCTCTGTTGTAACTCCGGCCGCCACTAGGGTCTACATATCCAGGACTGCTGCTATTCTCTGCTTATATTAGTTCATTATGTTATAACTAATTATTGGTCAATGTTAGAGCTTCCAGACATCGACTATCTATTTTGTTATATATTACTCTAACTTATGACGAAGTTTATACTTATTTGCTCATTGTATTTATTTGTATATTCCTGATTTCTATTATAAACACCTTTTGATACTTGTTGAAATATTCATGACCTCTGAGAGGAGCTCGATGTATCTTAGGTTTGGAACAAGGACCCAACCTCACCTCAAGGATTGATCAGGAATAAAACTGGGCTTGCGAAGTATTTTCTCTGTACTTTATTCTTCCCTGGAGGAGCGATTTAAAACATGAATAATATCCACCTTAGTCCTTTGACATAGACATATTTCTTTCCTCCACTACCCTTGCTAGAGATATGATTAATATTTACGTGGAGAAGTAACCTATACGATCACAAATATATAAGTAGTTAAATATACATCTTTAGTATGATGTTAGAAAGACAGATACATATTAAATATGTACAGTACCGTACATTTTAGGCTGTTTTCATAACATAACTTTGAATTATACTTCTGAAGAGCTATCTTCATCATGATCTTGACAGATATTTACCCATAACTTATAAACGTTATTTTGTTTTCATGATAATCATAGACATATATACCAGGCCAGGTAGGAGCCCGGGGAAGGAGCAGTAAAAGTTAAATTATAGAGTAATGTTTTTTAGGGTTTTTTTCACATGTTGCCATCCAAGTCATTCCCCTGATTCTTATCCCTTTCTCCATGTCTTTGTGCAATGACAAACATGCATGAAAAGCATACAATCATTAATGAGCATGCTGCTATCAAAATATAAACCAACACAAAAGGTCCAGCCACATTGTACAAAGCACCAAACACAAAAGGACCAATAATACCAGCTAATGTACAACCAAGCTGAGTTGCTCCAACTACAACAGAATCAAGTGGCATATAAGCATCACAGAAAGTTAACCCAGCTGCATAAAGTGGAGCATATGATATAGATAAAGTAATAAGTGTCACCCATATCACAATTTCATGGGTTTGTATGGGTAGAGCTAGAGAAATAATGGCTGTTGCAATAAGTACAATGCAAACCATAATAGTAAATTTTGTATGAATATATTTGTTGATGATTGCACCTAGACCTCTAGATATGGTGAGGGATGTGAAGAATATAAATAGGAAATCAATTGATTTGTCTTTAGTCCATCCAATATATTCTACTAGGAATACTACTATAAACATTGCACAGGAGATTTGAATTAAAACATGTGAAAATGTGAAGGCACCTTGTAATGCTATGAGAACATTTTCAAAAGATATTTTGCAAGTTAGTCTAGAATAAATGCTATGAACCAAGGACCTCTTATCATTTTCCTCATTTGGCGAAATTTTCCTTTCTTTCTTTTCTATGTGACCTTTCACATACCAACATTTATATGTTATAATTGCAATTGTAAACAGCATCAGGGCATTAAGAAGGAAGAGTAATCCAGTTATTGCATATGGTATATGGACCTGGGTGTCAGGAAAAGTGATCGTTGTATTGTCCAATACATCAGTGTTGATGATGTGATGTTGATGAGTGATAAATGGCTTAACAATAACTGGTGAAATAAGGCAGCCTACACCAAATACACAGGCTAGTCCAGCAACCCATGGTGCATTATCCACTCCCCAGATATCCACCATGGCTGTGTAGCATGCTGAAAAGTATAAAAAATTAGGTGTTATTGTAAAATATTTTATTTTTGCATCGTTCAATATAGTAGATCTATACACTTTGTAACTGTGTTAGAGCCATTGGGCCTGTTGTATAAGAAAGACTACAAAAACTTTATGCAACAGGCCCATTGTTAATTTATAATCATTAAACAATTAAAGGGCATTTCAATTTAGAAAATAACCAAGAAGGACATTACCATCGATACAAGTCATATGGACATGTGCTATAACTAGTGTCATACATAGGAAAGTTCATGCTTACCACCATCAACAAATACCCTACAGATGCCATGCAGGCTAAATAATGTGACCATTGAAACAAGGTTTGGGCACCAGGGAACTGCAGCAAGAAGGAAGGCTGTAGAAAGCTGAGCCAGTCCAAGAGGCACCCAGTGAGAAAACCTTCTGTTGATGACTGGCAGCAGAGCAGAACCAAAGACACCACCAACTGCCCTGGCAGTAATTATGGAAGAAGTCTCTGCTACTGTTGAATTGTTTATGAGGGCCAGATCAAGTAAAGTAGACCCAGGAATGGCATGGCCTATACCCTAGAAAAAAAGTTTTTGTCCAATCACTAGATTCATTCTAGCATTATAAAATATGTAGAGAAATTTCAATGTAGGCCTACATACAAATGAGCTTGAGTTGTGTTTGAATTTGTTGTCCATTAGAAATTATATTGAAGCCCAATGATATATAGATAGAACCTAATGAGAGTGTGATATGAGGGATGAGGGACACTATTGCCCTGCCGAGATGTTTGTTTTTTTCGTGGCCCACAAGCCGATAGGCGAGTGGGTTACGAAAAAAAGACAAACATCGAGTACAACTTTCAAATTTATATTCTATATTTACTCGCACATTGCTATGTATAAGTCCTCAGCTTTCTACAGCCTTCCTTCTTCCTCAGTACAATCTGTGTACTGGGGGGAAGACGAGAGAATGGCGATGTCATACCACATGTGTTGAACTGGTGCAAATTACCACACTACTCCCACCCATACAAATAGCATGTGGTACATACACCAATGTGGAGTAATATAACAAGGCTGAGATTATTTGCAAGGGTATATTTTTTTTTGTTCAAATATTTTTATTTCATACAGGAGACATCTCAATTTACACTGGTTTTCATAAGAGCCCTCTATTTATTTAACAATCGGTAGTAGGGCGTCGAAAATTATACCATCTTATTTCATTCTTTTTATTAAGTGTGTGCTAACATAGCAATCTGACGTATTGGTTACATTTATTCGTCACGTCACGAAAATAATGAGATTGTGGAAAAGATGAGGTTGAAGAAATAATGGAGATGAGATGAGGGGATTACAGACTATGTAAACCTTGACTACTAGGTCGTAGTAAGTAATGGAAGACGTATATTTTCGCTCAGTGTGTGAGAGAGATCGATTTAAATGTATAATGAATTCGTTTTTGTTCCACCTCTGGTCCCTAATATACGGTCCGATCTTATTACATCATAGCCTTGAGCGGCAATTAGGCCGTCGGGTAGGTCAGGTTTTAACCAAGTCTCAGTGAAAGCCACTAAGTCAATGTTATTATTTAGAATCCCATTCTTAATTGTATCAATTTTCGGTAAAATAGATCTGATATTGTATTGTACAACCTTGAAGCCTCTAATATTTCTCAAGTCAGACCAGTTAGATACCTTATCTGCCGCCATTAGACAATATATTACAGCAAAACATCAATACCCTTATAAGACCACGATACACGAGAAATATCAATTGACCAGACAACAGCTCAAGCGTCGTTATACCAGACCAACCTAGCCATGTCGGTATAAGCATCAAACATATACGGAGAAATGTATCCAATGAACAATCAATACCGGTCACTATTATCCGACCCACCGTATTCCGCACCTGGTCGCACTGCGACAACAGGCCTTTATATGGCGGGGCAGAACAACAGATAACCAGCAAATATTCATGATATACCTTCAAAATGACACAGAAGAAGTTGCGAAAAAATACCCATAAATAATTATTAATATCTGTACATTAGTTAACTTTCTTTTATAAATACACTCGTGTAAATAAAGAGGATCTCTATTGGTTCCAAATGAAACAACATCAGTTGAATTATGTTTTAAATATGGAGGTATTATATCAAAGACCTTTTCTGTATTACTGTGACAAATCTATATATCTATAGGGTCTATCATGACATCAAATAATGTTTGTCATAGATTTTGATAAATACATACGAGAATAACCAATGTGAGGTTCAACATCAAACCAAGAAACAGCTTCTTAGCCCATGGTGTATCTGTGGGTATTTCTGTGCCCCGTACCGTTTCTTCTTCATTTGCAATATCTGACAAAAAGCTTTTTGTAGTTTCTGTTTCATCCATCTTCATAAGAATTTGTAAGGTCCTCTTTACTTATGCAATCTTGATCTACCTGTTGAATGAATTTGTTTTCATCTTATAGCTGTAAGAACCGGTAACAAACAGTTTAACTGTGTGATAAAGAATTGTTTTCCCTATGAGAAGACTATTACACTATCACCTTCCACTGGTATAATCAATGTGAGCATTGTTTTAAAAGAATTAAGAAAGAATAGACCGGGATCCAGATAGGGAAATCCACAATAGGTGTACAACACATTAAATTAGAACCAATTAACAACAGCATACCAAATGAAAGATATGTTGTCAGTGAAGTTTAGATGTGTGCAAAAGTTTCACTATTCTACTAGAAAAAACCTGATGATAACAAGATTAAGATTAAACATAGAGTTGTAATGATGATGCATGAAAATGACCTGTGTAAATGGTTATTGTTTTTTTTCTCCATGTTGTAAACTCCACAGTTGCATAAAAAAGTAAAAATGAAAGGAATGTATGTACATGTATTTGACATACCTAGCTGCCTACCTCACACAAAGATAGCATGTGTTATCTTATTTGGGTTATCCTCTTCACAATGTTCAAAAGGTTTGCACCAATTTGTTTATCTCATTCCTCAATGAGGTCTATATTCCATGGTGTATACGTTCTTGGGGACTGCTTCAGGTCTTGGTGACCCTCTTCTCCCTAATAATGTAGATGTACAGGATTCTGTGAGTAACTGAATATATTTATAACTCTATTCAGGCTGTCAGACTAGCCTACTGTGACGCCCCCTACATCATCATATATATGGGTGTACCTACTGACATATCAAATGGAAGAAATTACTGCATCAGCTATCCTATGACTAATGCACTATATTCTACGCCCTTTGTTCTTCAATTCAATTCAATGAATTTCTTATTCATACAAGAAAGGTGTACAAAAAGAGACCTGCTTCTAAAAGTGGATTCCAGGTCTTCCAGCAGGTTCCTGACTAGTTGGGACTGATAGAATACATTTTGATTTTACATTATCATGGCAAACATAATTTGAGGGTTATTTTTCTAGATGTCGTGGTTAAAGTAGTTTATAGTAACACAAAGGATAAACAGCTTCTCATCTATCTAGCTAACAGGTAATATGATATATCGATCTGATCAACCAATATGTTATGACACATTACGTAACATTGCATAACCTCATTACATTTATATAATTATTAATTATCACCTCTTTATTAGGGCTATAAAATTGCTAATTACCAGTACTGTGCAAGTCTACTTATACAAGCCATTGTCCAGGATATGAGGATACGCCCCTCATCTCCTAATAAGAGTCTGTACTGTAACAAATATAATGTAAGTTTTTTTCCCGTACTAAGAATTAAGAATAACTGGCGTATGATATAAATAAAACTATTTATCATGCATGCTTGAAAGGCCTGACTCACAACAAAAATTGAGGAAACCATGAGAAATGCCCGCGTTAACGAGGATATAATGATATACAGTAAAAAGGATACCTGTTAAGGAGATTATCACTCTATCATCATTACAGAGCGTCATAAAATTTCTCCAACTTGGAGTAATACCTTTTATATGAAACATTAATGGTGGCACTATCCTTCAGGTTTTTCAAACCAAATTTTAGTTTCCTTAGGAATTCAAACAGAGAAATCTTGTTCTCGTGATTAATGTTTCATTTTATATGTATGTACATAGAACCTTGCGTTTAGCAATATTATAATTTATCATTCTGTGTTTAGGTTCATCTTCTGGGGTACTTAGCATAATGTGTATTGTGTTAATTTTTCTAACTACAGAAGAATCCTAGTGCTTTACCCAATTCATAAATACAGATGCTGTTAAAATGCACTGGGATACAAGTGAAACATAGAGTTGTAATGATGATATTTTCACTTTCTGCCGTCATGCCATAATTATTGGAAAGAAAAGAAATATTACTAACTCAGCATATTAATTGTATAGGAATAAAACCAATATTCTGACAAAAAGGTAGTAAAACATCTAATTAAAATCATGTCTTCAAATTAACGTTTTTACACTGTGTTCCGTGTTAAAAGCTTATGAGAAAAATGAGAAAACTGTAGACATAGTGTACTGGATGAATAGGGTATCTTATACTTAATAAGCAAAGATGACGGTATCTGAAGCATAGATGTAGGAATAGAAATATTTGCCATAACCTTCCTGTACTTCGTCTGCATTTTGCTGATATTCCCTGCTGATATTCCTCTGCCAAAGAGTATATACTCGCACAATTATATTTTTCCTCATTCTTCCTCATGAAAACAAATGATGGCCATTTGGGAGAACTATTTATACATATGTATCACAAAAGGTTAACACGGCAGCGTAAAGTGGAGCGTACGTGTGATAGAGCTTAAGTAATAGGCATCACCCATAATAAAAATGTTATGGGTTTGTATTGGCAGAGCTAGAGAAATAGCTATAGTTTGGCGCCGGATCCCTTAACAGGGAAGGGGGAAGAGGGAAGGGGGAAGAGGTTACCCAGGGTTTCACTTGTATTCCAATTGAAGTCCATGCAGTTCCCCACCATTAATATGTCCTTAGGTTAGGTGTAGCTCAAGAATGGAGTAATTGAGATTGAGACTTGTTTTAACGCAAATAATAAGAATGATGTACAGGTTAACTAACTTGTTGGTTTCAGTCAACTGAAACCATTGAGTTAGTTAACAGATTTATTATATATGGTTTCAACCATGAAAATACAAAAAAAATTGAGTCATTAATTAGAATTTCAGGGGTAATCTTAATTTTAAAAAAAAAAACAGATTGGTTGCTGTGGCAGCCCCACATAATTCACTAGTGAAATATGCACTTTATATAACTCACTCTAGATTCATTGTTTTCAGAGCAATGCATATAAAAAGTAAAAAACAATCTGCTAGTCTGTAGTACTGTAATACTATTGTAGGTGAGCAAGAGTTTCCATAGCAACCGAATAAAATACACATGATATAAATGCATAATGGATATTGTAAATGATTACATGTTTTCAGACGCATTTTATTGATTGAAGATTTCACAATAGTGATACGTTTCTCATCGTCAAAGAAACCCAAATTACATAAACATTCAATTAAATCAAATATAAATACCTACTTGTCAGCAATAGAAAAATAATACTAGGCAAGAAATGTTTTCAATATACTGATTATTCAGTCATTAAATTCATTTGAATAAGTTAGACAATTATTGATATATTACAGGTGTCACAACCACTATAGTTCTCCAGAAATGTTGGGTTGTAAGAGTCTCCTATTATGCTTGTATCAACTCTATGGTCCATAAATGATGGGCCAAACGCTTCGCATGTTTTTATTTTTTCACTTTCTGCATTCCAGCATCTCTGTACACAGATGCACAGTTGTATTTGACACCTCAAACGATGTTCTAGTTATGTTCTCTTTTAAACGTTGTCCAGAATCAAGCCAAGTCCTTTTGCCTTTCAAAGTTGTTGGTAAATCTGAACAAGGGAACACGATTAACTCTCAATTCTGTAATGATTTGAAATAGAAGTATCAACATGGTACACGGCAAATAAACAGAAATTGATTTCCCCCTTGATTTTCCTACTTTTCTTTCAAGTGATATTGGGAAAGAATACAATTCAATGAGAATGCAGGAAACTAATGATAGACTCTACATTGATCATCTTTTATTGTTTTATCATACCATCACAGTTTAAACAGCAAATGAGATCTAAAGATCATTCTTCTTGAGATGAATGATTTATTTTTACATACGTACATGATTTCAATGCCGTGATATGGGGGATGCCTTCTGAACAGTCAAATCTCATACCAATGCTATTATGCATACCAAAGTGTTGTTGTGGTTGCACGTTAAACAAATAAAGCAATTAGGTTGGTTTGTGACGTCACGCTCTTCACGAGTGCAGCGTCGCGCTGGCTTGCAAGCTTTGAAAGTTTTCAGATATTGTTCTGATAATACGGCAAAAAATGCAGTATTAATAAGGGCTGACGTCAAAATAGGGTTGTGGTGGCTATAAGATGACCTTAGAAATGCATGAATATATTAACACTGTCCTGAAATTTGGTACATGTATTCATTCTACGAATAACGTAAAGCACCCCAACAAATACATCTTGTGAATAAATCGCTTTGGAAAATATCATTTCTGCGACTTGTGACTCATATTCCTGAAACACATCACATAATATGCGACAACCAAGTCATGTCACAGCTAGAGTCGCTGAGTGTAAAGCCATAAATACATACTCATGATTTCGCAAATCGTACAATTTTCACCAGTACGACTAATTGTTGGTGTTTTTTGGGGTAACTAATCTGAAATTCATTTCTGAGGCAACATTAACAAATACACAAATAAACACAAAAGCAACTGTTAACAAACACAAGGAAACTGGGGATGAGGTGTGGGGTGGCAGAATTGATGTACTAGGGTGTCTACTGAGGTATTATAATTTATTTGATATTTCTTCAGTATATCATGCATGCGATGCCTTCCTTTTTGTCACGACCTGACACCAGGCTTAGCATAGGCTAACACACACACATAGTTTTCTGTATCAGATACCACTCCAGCAATTATAGTTAAATTGTTAAAGTACAAGAAATGATAAACACACATGCATGATGTGGAAATCCGCCGACATTTTCCTCATGTTTTGACACCTCAATTGAAATAGTTTTGTCGCACAGCAAGCTGCCCAAAAAATTGCGTCAATGAAAAAGATATAAGTAAAGTGCCTTAAAGATGTAAGCAAAGTGCCCATCAGTGGAAAACTAACTTCAAATCAACACTATTATCAGTATTTTCCTACCTAGGCCTTTTGCAAATACTTGTACTTCACAGAGGGTCAGTATTTCATTTGGTCCCATTAATTGAATTATGACATAGCGGCCAGCAATGTTAGGACACGTTACGTCCAACCAGCCCCCCCCCCCCCCCCACTGCTGCTTTTTGGTGGTGGCAAAGGACATTATTCTCATTGCTATGATCATCATACCCCACATAGACATTGAAATTGCTCAGTCTGTTGTCTGTGAAATGGAAAATATTTTTATCATTAACTTAGTTCAAGTTGTATTTTCCCTCCAGGAAACCATGATTGACGTTAATGGTTTTAAGCCTTGTGTCTACAAAAACAGATAATGACCTACTCTAGACTTGGAACCATTGAGTGATCTATTATAGTAGGCCTCTGAGTAGGAGGGCATACTATTATGTATCAAAAGCCGGCTAAGAGGGGAGGTATCTAGTGTTTTTAGTCAACATTGGGGCATGGGTCTAATAAAGATAATTTTTATTTTGAAAAAGTTTTTGGGTGGACAATTACTAGTAAAGTGGCTAAATATTCTCTATAGGATGACCTTAGGAACACAAGAATATTAATCACACTGTCTTGAAATTTGGTATATGTATTCATACGACTTTCAAGATGAAACAAAGAGATCTTGTGGGGAAAACACGTTGAAAATATCAATTTTGCGATTTGTGACTTGTTTTCACTTTTGGATTGTTAAGCGCATTACGTCATGTGAACATGATTATCAAAATAGTGCAGTAAATATACTCTTGTTTTCCGAAGGTCATCCTATGGAGTATACTTAGTTCATTTACTGGTAATTAACAACCCAGAAATATTGCAAAAGTTCTTTTTACAAATAAAACTATCAAACTTAAAAATATGGAAATATTCGATAGCTGTACGTCCTAGTGTTTACCATAATTAGAATCGGCTTGATCTCAACTTTTCATTTATGGTGATATCTCAAATATTTGTTTGCGTCTTTGTGACTCATTTGTTTGTAATTAATACATCACGTAAATAGTAATGAAATATAGCGAGTTTACTATTCATTAGCATCAACATAGAAAATTAGGTTGGTAGTCAAGATCATGAATGTTCATTTACTGTATTTGGCTTGAATAGAATGTGCCGCCATGAACCAAACATTGAATCTTAGACACAATACAAGTAGGATAAAGGAGATGAACTAATGAATTTAGGCTAGTTCAGTTTTACCAAAAGCCATGTATTTCATTCAGAGCAGATTTAAATTAGGAACTTAAAATTACTTATTCATCGGAGTTAAATGAAAATGATGAATTAATAGAAATGTACATATATATACATACAGCAGCAGTCTCCTCTATTAAGAATCCTAATTGTGTGGATGGCAAAATTTCCATCCAGATCAACCTTCCACCAAGGTTGGTTTCCATTCGCATGCGTGCAGGAACCACCACCATAATTATTGTTGAGATTGCCATCCACAACTACTTGTGGATTGGTAGAAGGATAGATATATATGCGTTCTTTCCCAGAGCTATGTTTGATGTATCTACTCCTATTCATGTGAAAAGGATAACAAGGTTTCATTTGAATGTATATTTCTTCAATGATGACATCGACAAAAAAGATTTCCACTGTATTTTTATATTTGTAGTAAACCCTGAGCTGTTGAACTTTTGTCTGTTTTTAAGGTCTCAAAGGTATTGAAGAATTCAGGGTCATTCTTCAATATGAATTTAGGGTCAGCAGTTGGGTGAGAAATGAATCAACGCAACACACAGAGAATTATGTTTCTAAGCCAGAAACGAACCAAGTAGAATGAGAACAGCTATAATCATTTCAATGCTTATACACTAGCCAGATTACAGTGATTACACAGGGCCTGGGCTGATTGGCTTATCATGACTGGACCAATTAATTACCTTGATAGATAAAGGATCCAATCAACCACAGGTTAACAATAAATGAAATTAGTTGGATACGAGGCTAGAGTGATCGGCATCACACCTGACCAATTCCCATCCTACACCTTGCCACCCTGTCTTGGTCTCCCCTCTCCCTTCCGCTCTTAATCAGTACCCCCTCCCCTTTGCTGACCTGCTGGTCATGTCCCTTCCCCTCCCTCCTAAGTGATCAGAATCTAAGATAACAGTGACATGGACATTGGCACATACTTTGTAGAATAGAAAGAAGTTCATGAGTGTGTGGCAGGAAGAAAGGTGGTTAGGCCGCTGAGCCGGGAGGGGGCATGGCAGATACATTTCTGAATAAGACTTCAAATAAATATTCAAAGAGTAGCTTCAAATTTTACAGTATAATGAGGAGAGTAGGTACCGTACTCTTACATCTAGTTTCATGGGGACCAGTGAGGTATGCAGAGTAATTGCCACTGGTTAAATGAACTCTTTAACACGGAAACACTCAGGGAAAGAGTGATGTGTACAGCTACATTCTAACAAATCATCGTTGATATACAACGGAATGGAATAAGAAATGTACGATTTATGTCGTACGGTACAATCAATTGTACACCTAACAATGCCTGGGAGTATGGACCGACCATCAATACGGCACTACCACTGCTGCCCCCTCCCCCTCACCAGGCCAATAGCCCACCAGGCAAGTGCCAGCGTGTTGGTGGGGAGGGCGGGGGCATGGGGGGGGGGGGGTCGATTGCAGAGGTGGTCTTGTAGGTCTTGTAGCATATACCTTTCGTGCATTAGGCACCACCCATTCACTCTCATCACTCCAGCTCGCTGCTGCTGGCCACTCCTCACACGCCACCTGTGGGTGGAGAGATTAAAGTTATAGTCCGATTGTACATTCGCTTACCCGCGGTCCCGTTCTCGCGTAATCTCGCGCTCTCGCTGGAAGGGCACGCCCACTTGTGACGTTCCCGCGGTCGGTCAACAAAGCTGCACTTCAGCGGACGTCAACACGGACGTCGACGCTCTGAATAGCAAATTACCAAGCCTCCAACACCATGATGTAAGTATCTATTATGCTTTAAAACATATAGAAAGTGTTTGTTAACTGTATTTTACCAACAATTGGCCAGTTCTTAGTATTTAATCCAAATTCCGTAAGGATTACTAGGGTCTAGGCATTGAAGGTGGACTAGAGTAGAGGTCGTACACACCCATAGTATGTGTGCAACACTTACAGCTATACTAGATTATATATCAGACCCAAATTTACAAATATTCATACTTCATCTATATATCTTGACTTACATTTCTGAAATCTGCCTACTTTAGTGTATTAACTCTCTTTTGGATCGTTTCTATGCGTAACTGCATGTTGACATTTCCCGCTAGATGTCTCCACAAGCCATATTGTAGTAATGATACTTATAGACAGAGGACAGCACTAGTTTGGTATTTATTCAGTCTTGGGTCCCGGGCTAACATTTCGGGGCATATCCATAGTGGGAAGGACTATTATTTTCAGTGTGTGTGTCAGGGAGGGGGAGAGGAGATGGGGGGGGGGGATGGGGGGAGAGTAGAGAGAGGGGAGAGGAGGAGTGAGGAGTGAGGGAGAGTCCAACAGAGGGGGAGAGTGACGAAAACTAAGGCCAAGAAATGTGTACAACACTAAGTAAATTTTAATGTTGCCACCACCTACATTTAACATGAATAACATTATAGATTACATTTACGTTTTAGGTATTCTAAAGTTTATTCCATGTATTTGTGTATTTCCTAGGTATGACCTCCCTCTCAGCTCTCCTGCCCTTGATATAACCATATTAAATGTGTTGATAAGGGCGCAAAACAACCAATCTTACTCACTCACCAACTTAAAATTCCCACTAGACCTTTATCCCTAGCTATCAATTTCCTACCATTCAAATTACATTTTTATCTTGATATATTTCACCATATGATTTTAAGCAAGATCATCATACACTATCATAATTTGTATTTAATTTTTTTGTTTTTACAAATCCCTTTATTGCAATAATTACAATATACTTGAATAATCACTATAATAATTACAATATACTTGAATACTGAATCACTCAAACACATCGCAATGGACGTTTATGTCTACTCTTTCTGTCTGTCTCTCTGCCTCTTACTCACTTTCCTTCACCCACAAGGGAGAGCGGGTAAATTGTGTAGACAATATTCAGAGGTATCAATAAGGTCAGATTTTACTTTGATTTTGGTTATTTTATAGTCGCTTCCTATGCCCCCACCTCCCTGGAGTCCATTAATCACTCTCATTCTATATTCACTATGTTGCAGTGTTCATTAATTTTATACTTCATCATAAACTGATATTTGCTAAATTAATTATTTCATGATTGGGATTATCTGAGACATCTAAGTAAAATTGGGTGGATTCTGATTTCTGGTGGATAATTTAATTGAAGATATTTAGGGGGGCAAGTAGGGGGGGGGGGAGCCAATGGGAGGGGGTATTTGCAGTGTTGTTAACTTAGTATTGTAACTTTATTTATCTGTTCTTTTTACACAGCAGGAAAAGAAAACAAGCAGAGGCTGGTGCAGGAGCTGTCATTAAAAAGAGAACACTGACAGAAATATCCAACCTTGCCAAGAAGGAGCTTGACAAAGAGTGTCGAGCCGTAGGGCTTGACGATAAACTTCCGAAGAAGGCAAAAGTAAACCTTGTGGCCCACTGCCTTGGTATTTCGACCTGTGGGGGAGATGAAGAGTTCTTACCAAGAACAACTGATTATCAGCTTTCAAAGGTATGTAGCAAATGAATTTTATTCCTTTTGTTCCAGAGGATTATATGTTAAATACATAATATGGGTACAACTATATACGTGTTCCTTGCTCTGGTGCTACCACTGTAATGAGTCAAACGCTCATAGTATGTGACGTCATAAGGTATGACATGACAGAACAAATGTGACGCAACTCTTCATTGGTCAAGGTTGCGTTGGTAGTTAGGTTAGCCAGGTGGCATGGATACCTTGCTATGATCAATGTGTGGGTGGCAACTGAGTGTTTTCGTACCCATGGCTAATGTCAATATATATAAGTAAGGTTATGTAATAAATGGTAATTTGTGAAGTGAAACGTTTAAGACATTGTATGTTGAAAAAATAATATAATAATATGGGTAAGTCTGGTAGAATGTTCTTTGTCCATTACCAATTTCATTAATCATGGGTGAACTCCATGCACATCTCCCTACATATGGTACCCAATGCTGAGGGTTACATAGACTGACTACAATTTAATTGAAAAATTGATGATTAAAACAATGCACATTACTGTGTTACAGATACAATTAGGAGAATATCAAACCCTCAGTCCAGCAAATGTGTTCAAAATGGATGGGTGGACGAATGATCTGCAACTTCTGCCTGACCTAGATGATACGATTGTCAAGCAATACCTCCTAGATACTCATATTCTGCCTTCATCCCATCGACGCACCTACAAAATTTCACGGCCCTATCAATTAAAAGATTTCATTCATTCTGTGCATGTCCATCCACTCACCAAATCATCAACCTTCATCATCATTCAAGCCCAATGCAATCCATCCCAGTCAGCAAACCATGATGAAGTAAAGGTGCTCTACTGCATCATTGATAAAATAAGTGGAGTCCCATATGGCGGATACTGCACTTGCACAGCAGGGTAAGAAAGGCTGCTATACGTTTGATGGTTCTAAATCCCCTGTCCCCCCCTCCACATGAATAATCACTCTTTTAGTCCCCATCCGTCATTTTAGACGATCTCATAGTTTCATATATAAATATAAATAGTAACTTTTTGTTCAATTGTTGCAAGTAACTAAAATATCGTATTTCAAAAGGTTGGAAAAAAAATCAACCCTTCCAGATGTTCCAGTACAATTTATATATTCCTAAAAAAAACACTAAGTTATAACATTCTTCTTTTAACAGGAAATGTAAGTAATAATTTATTTATAAGATATTTGCATGTGGTACCTAACCTTTGCATGTGCCTTACATAATTAGCTTAATTATAAGCAGATATCCAGAAATCCAGATGTGTGTGTGGCACCAGTAGGACTATCGTCACAATAGGGTTGTTCACATATTGGCAGGTGCGCCATAGAAAGAGCGGTGGGAACGGCCCAAACTATTAGCTAAGCGGGCAAGGGCATATAAGCCTCATGTATTAACTATAGGCTTCTTACTTTCTCCTTTCTCTCCCAGAATTCAAGTTGTTGTATAATACTGTCTGCTATCTGATATTATGAAATGACATGTTAAGATTGGTCATGCATGATACCAGGACATTTCACCCGCTAGATTTTAGTATATGGCAACTTTTGTAACAGTGTATCAACAAAAAACAAGTAAGCGTAGGGGTACGGGCTGCACTGCATTAAAATCGTTTGATGACGAAAACATAGGAAATCGGGTGAGCGAGGCAAGTTTCCTAGACACTATTCGCAGCCTCCGATTTGTTGGTGGCGTGCCCCTTTTGCCAATGGGGAGAATCAGGATTCCCTAAGGGGAAGCCACTAGCGCCATAACGTCTAGATTGCATAATTCAATTTCTTGCTAATATGGCCTGGCAAAATTCAAGATGAAGGTAAATTAGGTGCACATACCGTATATGGATTGTACTGCCATCTAGCGTGAGCCCTCATGGTGCGAGTGTTCCTTTCGTGAAACTTGAAAGCATTTGTGGAAATGGCTTCGGAGCAACCCCTAGATATCGCAGAAATGGACTTAGAATGCCTTGGTACAGTAGGAATTTATGCCAAAAAGTATTTCGCACTCAGAAAAAAATGTGAACAAATTCAGCAAGTAAGTGCTTTGAATACAAACTACCTTTGGAGGAAACTGGGCGATAATGGGGGCTTTTCGATAACTTAATCTTAGACCTTACGTTTTGAATTTATGTAATGGCTTGTTTTGCTGTTATTCTGCTAACACCTGATGATTGTTTTACATGTATCCATCTTCATTACAGTCTAATGAGAAACTTGTCAACCGATTGTATCATGTGAAGCGAATGATAAAGAAATATCGTCGCGAAAGGAGGTTTGTAAATATCTTTCTCTGTAACCTGATTCTAAGTTAGCTTCGGCTTAGTAGACTAAACTACAACTTACTTACAAGTCTTGCGTCACTGGCATTGGCAATGCCTACATGTATCTCTATTTTTTACCATTTATTTATAGCTACCGTACCGTTGTCCGTACTAAAGTTATGGCTTTTACTCGAAGCCGACGAAGTAAAGTCTAGCTAGAATGGTAACAGGTCTTTTGAGACACTGCGGCAAGCTCAGTCAACCTATACAACTAACAAGCTTGTGAATTTCTTGGGACCCCCGATGTCATTATGTTTCACAGTGACACTGTTTAAAATTGTGGTAAAATGATAGAGTTCCGACATGTGCTTCTGAATAGTTCTAGCCAACATATAATAGTATTTATATTCCAAATGTCCAAGCCACTGTGCTGGATTTTAGGGCAATCCGAAAGTGGCCGTGGGGTTAATAAATCATTTATAATTATATTCCGGTTCTAAGGTTCATGGGTAGGCTAGCCAGGGTGTCTTATCTCCGCGCATAGTGTAACACAATTTGATGAAGGAGAAATAAGTGGCCAGTGTGAAGGGAGGTGACTCAGGCAGCTTCGCCTTACCCCCCGTCCTCGCTAGTGTTCGCACCCGTGTAGAGTTCGCACATAGGGTCCCATAAGACCGATCCCATTAGACCTAGGTCCCAAAAGACCTGTACTCGCTAGAATTAAACTTAACTACCGTATTGATTTTCATTTCAGGCTGCTGGCTTCCAAATTAGAAGAACATGGCGACGATTTTCGAGATGTTGAAGTTCCTGCCTTGTGGGAGGGAGGGGTAAGTTATTCACTTATAAAATTTTGCCTTTTGTCTTTTTCTGACCAGACTAGGTTGGTCGTAGACGGAGTACCCTATCTTTTAGTCTACTTATTGTAGGTATGCTGGATTATGCCCTGATGAAGTGACAATCATACGAAACGTTGGCCATGTACTAATCCCAGAAAATAAAGAAGTGAAATATTATCCTCACAACTTATTATTTCTCCAACTACGGTAATAAAAGTGAACATCGATTAAAGCTAAAGTTCCCAACGCTTAGCACTTGCATTAAAATTTCGTTTTTTATTCCTCTAGGATCCCCCGGCTACCGGTAAAAGTACAGGAACAGAAAACGTTGATGCAAAACCGGTTGATGGTGCGGGGACGAGCACCCAATTACTGACTCCTGCGCCACAAGAACCTCCCACTCCAATTCCACCAACGCCGTCTGGGACCAAAGTAAAAAAGAGCAGAGTAGAGAAACCCGAGAAAGACTGTAATGCTCCAAAGAAACCAGCCAATGCATTCTTGAAGTTCTGCCAACAACAACGCCAGTGTGTTCAAGAGCAATACAAAAAGGTATGTTTTATTGATATTAAAATCGCCAGTGTGTTCAAGAGCAAAACAAAAAGGTATTTTTTTTATTGATGTTGAAATCGTACCCTAAACCAATCTTATAAAGATAAATTCCAATCACATTGTAAGTATATTCAACCATGGTTTTGGTTTCTGCAGGGTCTACAGACTATGGGCGTTATAGAGGAATCTTTGTTAAATAAATAATGAAAATTGTAAACGTGTCATATATCATCTAATGATAACTCCATATAACTAACATGTCGTTACATTATCAGCTCTATTTGTTTATTCATTTATTAATTATTCA
This sequence comes from Sthenelais limicola, assembly GCA_942159475.1. Taxonomy (NCBI): domain Eukaryota; kingdom Metazoa; phylum Annelida; class Polychaeta; order Phyllodocida; family Sigalionidae; genus Sthenelais; species Sthenelais limicola. The sequence goes on from OW804096.1 coordinate 115,904,834, forward strand.
AACAAAAATAGTGTGGAAGAAATGAAAGATAACAGGTTGTAGGTAATATTGTTGAAGAGCTTTTCATAATCGTCAATGATGTCATGAAAAGAAACTTTACTGTTGATAGTGTTACAAACCTATCGTTTATGCATCATCAATTTTATGACAATTATTATACTTAAAAACAAAATACTTAAGCAACGTTGAGAAAATTGGGTCAAATTTCTTTTTACAATATTTAAATATTTTGAAAGTTTTGTTTTGGACGCTAGGGCCCACCCCTCTAAGGCTCTTGGGGCCTTGCGTCTGCAGTGGGATGGGCCCTAGCATCTGAGGTTTCTGGGCCCTAGCGTCAGTGGGCCCTTCTGGGTCAGTCTGAGAATTCACTCAGTCACCCATTAATTCACCGGGAGTCTGAGAAATAGCCTTACTTATAAATCAAGAAGGGGTTAGTTATGGTTTTCTCCTTACAACTTCATCCCTTCAATTATTTATTTTGTGTTTTCATTCCAGGAAGTAAATGAGGATATAACTCACGCAGAATTGACTCGCCGGCTCGGTGTACAATGGAACAATCTCCCCCAAGAAAAGAAAAATGTAAGAATTTTAACTGTAATCAATTTTTAAGTGTGAATCAAGTAATCATTATATTGGTTATCACCTTGATAAAGCTATCGCACAAAGTTCCTTTTCACCGGTCCTCCTGTCCAGTGAAAGTTCTAAAGTTTTCTCCATGTCTGGTACTCATCACTTGCCAAAAATTATATATAAAGAAAATTTTAACTTAAATAGCCTACTGTGTGGCTCAAGAAATCCTGAGCAGAGATTTTCTGTTAAAAATATTCCAAATTATTATAATTGTTACTTGCTCCTGACACGTAATTTTAAATGGCCATAACCATACCTATATTTGGCGAGCTAACATCCATCTTTCGTCAGAAGATCATTACTTGTTAAAAGAAAAAATACTTTAGAAATGTCACTGGGAGGCCTGCATATTGGCATATTCTGTAGTAATTGTCGTTACTTCTGTAAGGAGAAAACCCGCTCTGGAATATTCTACTAATTTTAGTCGATGTAATTTAATCTGGTGGTGTGTTGCGGTGATAATGATAATGATACTGGTTGATATGAAAAAGAATAATGTTTGATAAAAAGATGAAATCTTCATAAAATTGGAAGATAAGTTATTGAACTAAAGACTAAAATATGGTTCTCCGAAGTTACCTATTGTATAATGTTCTAAATTACGCTTTTCTTATTTCACAGGTTTATTACGAAATATATGAGCAAGAAAAAGAGAAATATGAACAAGAGCTCGAAGCTTACACTGGAGCCAAAGAGTCCGCTTCCAAATCAGCTGCTGAGGTTGTGACTACATTGTTGGAAATAAAGAAGGAGCCACATTTATAAACATCAGAACTGTGCCATCACCTTTGTCGTCAACCATTTAACATTACTTTTTTGACAAACAAATGTATTATTTATTTCATACATTTGACATAAATAATGACAAGTTATTGACTAACCAAACCTTACCCAATCGTGTGGTCATGTTGTTTGACGATTTCGAAACATATTACAGAAATAATATTTTCTGAGTTGAATTTCTCAAGAACGGATTGATTAATATATGTTTAACTATGCTCGTTAGTAAAGTATGTGCATTTCATATCAAATCCATTGCGTATTTTCACCCCACCCCCATAAAAATAGAGGAAGCCCTTTTTCTAAGTACGGTAGTCGAATTGGTCTGCCCGTATTGTCTATTTGAGAGATAAATATAGCTTTTTTCGTTTTCAACCACCACAAAAGGAATATTTTATTGGACAGTTTTTTGTGGTAATACCGTAAATGACTATTTGTCGCAATATGTTATTTGAAATGACGATACAATGAATCATTATGCAGCTTCATTGTTCTTACCGTAGGATGTGTTCTCTGGAAATAGATTTGTGTTCATGGTGATTTTATACGTTTTTATTGTGTGCAATTTGCATACGGTATTTGTACAGGATAACTTCTTTATTTGATTTGAATTTATTTGATTCATTATTATTCTGGAATGCAAGCAGAATATGTATGGATCCTTTCTCGTGGGACTCTTGGAGTGTTGTGCGAATTTCTAAGGTTGGTGCCATAGTTATGGTCCAGAAGCAGTGCTATTCGATGCAGGGTCTCTGCACGGCCCGGAAAAGCTGGAAGTCTTGAAATTAGAAAAATAAATTTAAGGCCTTGAAAAGCCTGGCAAATGGCCCATTTGGGTCAAAGGGCCTGGAAAATGATCATATATGTTGTAATCTATTAAATGGCCTTGAAATATTCGAATCTTCTCAATTTCTTACTGGAGATTATCCCCTGACCCGCCCCTCTCGCGTCATACGTAGTTAAAAACAAGTAAATTATGGGCATCAATGCCCCAATAATCGGCCGTTGCCAAGTATAGAGACAGTCAGTAATAGAGAGGGAGACAGATAGAGCTAGACAGTCAGACAAAGGGGCAGGGAAAGAGACAGAGACAGATGGAGAGACGAACAGGACAGAGAGAGAGAGAGCTAGACAGAGCGAGATAGGCAGACAGATGGAGAGAGGGGCCAGAGAGAGACAGATAATCAAAGTTCCTAGAGTCAAAACAGCTTAAATTTACCCATAAAGGAATATTGAAAACCTATTTTATTCTCTTTAAATTATTCTCGCAATAATTTTGAATATTATCAAATAATTCTTAGGCACACCAAGTTATGAACCAAATTTCTTATAGAGAAAAACCTTTATGAGTCCTGAATATGTCCAAGGTCTTGAATCATGAAATCAATGATTCATTGATTTCATGATTCAAGACCTTGGACATATCCAGGACTCATAAAGGTTTTTCATTGAAAAATAATGAAATATGGACGTCGCATACATTTTCCAGAGTTTTTACCGAAATAGAATATTAAATAAAAGCCAAAATGATCCCCTCCCACGAATTACTTTAGTATAATAACTAAGAAGGGATATCAGGGTTCCCGCGGGTCTTAAAAAGTCATTAAAAGTCATGAATTCTGAGTTTGGGTTTTTAAGGGCCTTAAAAGTCATTAATTTTCACTGTGAGTCATTAAAAAGTCATGAAAAACTATCTGAGCTGGACAATATTTAACCCCCAAAAATGCTGAAAATGCAACGGAGAGCAAAGAAAACCCTCTGGCAAAGAAGACCCCACGCCCAATGGCTGGGATAGTGTCCCGCAAGCCTGACTAAAAAAGTTGGCATCTCTGTCAAAGGAGTCAGATTCAATGAGGAGTGAACTGTTTGTCAATCGTTTTGACAGTATTAAGAAGGGAACCAAAATAAATTGTGTTCTGTGTAAATAAGTTCAACTATATCGTTTGTGTCATTTCATGGTCATAAAATTATCGGCTAACATGACTTCATTTGGTCATTAAAAAGTCATTAAAAGCTGGGGGAATTGGTCATTAAAAGTCATGAAAAATGATGTGCTCTGGGGCCGCGGGAACCCTGGATATACTAATCATTGAATGCCTCGAACCAACCACTTTTTGTTAAATTAAAAAAATACCATTCAACGTGGCTCATAGTTTATATTGAGTGATCCAACATTTCTATCTCCGATCAGAGACGATATAAAAATGAAAATGAGATCTCCGGTACCTTAAATAGGCTTCTTGTTCATCGTAAGGTATCCAGCTACAATCATGGGACAATCATCTCTCATGTCTGTGAACAAGATGTATTTCTTAACGTGACACTTCTCACTGTTCTGGCCTTAGCTTTATTTGCTTGCGATATTAAAACTATGTAATCCATAGTATACGAGATATTCGTTCAAAATGAATTCATTTCAATGAAATGGAAATTAGTTTCTTTCTTGTCCACTTGGGGCATGGGGGCGGCACCAAATGGTGTCTAAACGCTTTCCTCTGGGATTTGAAATGAGAAGAGGCTTCTGACCCATTCATTACACATGTTCAATATGAATGAATGAATAAACACAATGTGTGTACTCAATACTTCAGATACTGCTATACCTATCATATAATATAATGTTTACACTGAAAGAGTTTCATGAAATTGTATGACTACTCATTTTAACTATCTTAACCACTTTAAAATACTGAGTAAACTTAGATTGGTTAAGAATGCAGTTCAATGTGTTTAATACATGGTTCCCGCGGCCCAGAGCCCATCATTTTTCATGACTTTTAATGACCAATTCTGCCATTTTTTAATGACCAAATGAAGTCATGTTAGCCGATTATTTATGACCTTCTTAAACATATCAATGTAATCTCAAAATCAATGAATACATTTTCTTAAAACAATGAATACTTGTATTAAATACAATGTAGATGCCAACTTTTTAAAGTCAGATGTGCAAGACACTATCTCAGCCATTAAAGCGTGGGGTCTGGGGCCCGCTTAGGGCCCCAGAAGCCAGAGGGTTTTCTTTGCTCTCCAGTGCATTTTCAGCCTTTTTGGGGGTTAAATATTGTCCAAATGATAATATAAACTTCAGACTTTGATTCACATAAAAGATAGAAATATAGACTTCTATATAGACAATTTTTTACTTTTAGTTTTACATGAAGAATGGTGGCTTTGGTGTATTTTCAGCATAATTTCGTTAGAGACTTCAGTGCTACAATTTATAGATTTTTCACTTCTACCTAGCAGATCCAGGGATGTCACTAAGTTTTGTGTAAGGTGGCTATTTAGGATTTTTAGCCGGCTGCACAACTTTTTCAATGCAGACTATGGTGAGGGAGGGGACTCAGATAGTTTTTCATGACTTTTTAATGACTCACGGTGAAAATTAATGACTTTTAAGGCCCTTAAAAACCCAAACTCAGAATTCATGACTTTTTAAGACCCGCGGGAACCCTGTTAATAAAAAGAAATATATTCATACTCTTGGGTTTCCCCGGTTGTTTCAAGGCAAAACCTTGCCTACAAATAAATATTCGAATATGTATAAAATCTATCGTGCATAATATGTGTCCTTCTAATGAGGTTGATGCTTATGATATGAAAAGAAACTAGATACATATAAAGTTTGAATAATTTATTCATTAATAGTGTTTTGGGACTATTCCCACGGTTGCGTGGTATACCACATACTACAAGCAAAGCCTAGATGCCAATTATTATTTCCATTAACATCACATTTCATAGAATGAAGGATACTCGTATGGTCTTCTGGTGTGTCAATATCGAGCTGTTTTACCAGTGCAGTTCCTCATGCAAGCACCTAATAAGTGACCAGAATAGAACGAAAGACAAATATCTACATCCAATGATACAGCTCTGAACAACACTACGTATCTTTTGGAGCTTAACAGCCCAATAATGTTATGGAGTCGTATTGGTTAAATTGATGAGCACTAACACCATACCTTACATGAAAAGAATTTTGGGAAATATTAATATTAAGAATTTCCACGCAGAGTACAGCATATGTTTTCCCTGTTTAGTCTTTACGTGATTCAGATCTTGAAGAAAGAAGACAACATACTTCATTTCTGTGCATGCTATGCTATAAAATACATGGACTACAATATTAAATTGTTTGGTTAGTGTTCATTGTTGAAACAACTCCTTTAAAAGATTATAACACACGCAACAAATTCAGTGCTGGTTATGGTATATACCTATAACATATGATCCAAAACTGTTTCCATTTCGGATATGCTTGAACATGAATGCACACAGGGAGCATTATATCACTACTTTAATATCATTTACAAAAACTATAATTATGGGGATATATATACAAAATGAATAAATATACCCCCTGCTATCTTACAATGTTTTATTTACTTTTAATCGAGAACGGGCCACATTGAAAAGAACCTTTTATTCCTGGTCCATCGAAAAAGAGAATGTCTACGAGTCAAGTGACATAATCGAAAATACCGGTATATGCCGCATGGGTACATTGGCTTCAATGTGATCGAGCTACAATTTTAGTATTATTTTTCGTAATTTAGGTCCTCACTAGAAGGCAATGTTATGCTACATATCACATGCTGCGCACATACTAATAATGTTTTGACCACGATGAAGACATAGTTTGAAACAGTACAAAAAGTTAGCAAACAAAAATGATAAAATCGTTGCATCTGCTAGTCCATTCACCTCAGTCAATAAATAAATAGTGAGACGTGGGACAAAGACAAGATCAAGGCGATACATCTCGTCTTGTCACACCAATGATTCTGACGGTATAAGACACGAAACATGGAAAAGAATGTGTACTTTTCCAGAACACCATCACCTTTGATCAACATGTTAACGAGATGCAACATGGCATAATGAAAAGATACTTGCAACCCAGAGACATACCATTCGCAAGCATATGACTACTTTTACCACAGTCCTCCAATGGGACGCTAAAGCTAAATACGTCGCTAGAAGTTTATTTCTTCTTGGAAAGGGTTTTGATTCTATTATCTATACTGTCGCAGTTGTCCTTAATGGTGCCGAGGTTGTCTTTTAGCGTAGTTTGAACCTGCAATAGGCAAATAATTTTCATCATTCAGATTATGAAAGAAACGCACAACAATTGTTAAAGAATATCAACAGCCTATTATCGGGGTCCCCCAAAGCAAGTGACGGCCATGACACTTGAATGCTGTCTGGGCAACTGTAATATCTCCGAAGTGGTTACCCAACTTGAGAAACTTGAAAATAATATCCGTAGTGGGTGTACGTCTATTACATCTGTTTTAACAGTAAAGTCCATATTAATATAGATAGTGTATGAGCTCGACTGCTCACGCGGTAAGAGCGTAGTCTTAATTTGGCGGACCTTCATCAACTTCATAGAAACAAGGATGCAAGTTCTCAGATTATTGTCTGAATTAAGATAATTAGGATTAATGAGAAAATTGCCAACTGTCCTCCAAAATACACCATTTTACACCACTATGTACCAATATTTTCAAACTCATATTAGCCGGTATTACCGTCCTATTTTGGCAGTCCGAGTAGATGAAAATAGGGGCATACACACTACTTGGGGGAGTGTTGGGAAGAGGCCGTCTATCTGGCCCTCCCTACCGACCTGAGTACAATCTGATACCTCGTCTGAAGTGAGATATCAGATAGTGTATTGAGAGTATAGGGCTAACGGAAATCCCCGAACTCCACGGCACTTGCAGAACCACTCAACAAACTTCAGCGTCTGCTGTCATGAACTCAGTTTACTCCAGCTCACAGTTCTGGTCATTGGTCAGGGTCTCTGCAGCTTTAGACAGGATGTGGTCTAACATGACAATATCCATGATGTCCCAGGTCTGGACTTGCGAGCCAGTTTTCCAAGCCACCCCTTTTTACCCTTGGACACTTTTTGGCCATACCCGACTTGCATCCCTGTATTAACACTCACCAAGGATCAACATGATTGATTAATTGCATAGGGAAACACAGAATACTTTTATATATTTTTCTAGCGAACATCCTGAAAAACCCGATTCTTACTTGTTTATGCATATCTGCGTGGGCTTTCAGGTGCATTTCGACTTGCTGCTGAGCCGTATCGAGATGTGTCAAAGCCTGACTGAATTGGAGAGCTGAAGGAAGAAAATATTTAAAATGTGATGATTATGTATCATAACGAGACAAATTGTGACTATCGGGAAATGCATTTTATGCACACAAAAAACTCAAAACATGACAACCAATGTGACGATTGCAGTACTATTTTTCGCAAACATGATAACTGAATATTTACATAGGCCGACTAAATTATAGCAAAGTGTCAATACCTTGTTCATGCAGATCCTTCAAAGCAGTCAATCTATCTACGACGTGTGGCAAGGTGTGAGCCATTGTGTCCCACTTCTTCACCAATACGTAGAGTTCATTGACCTGAAACATTTAAATACTCCAGTTAAGGTCCAAATAAAAAGTGCAATTTTCAACCCAACAGCCCTCTTATTTCAACCAAGTAATACAACTCATCTACTTGAAACTCAATCGGTTGGCAGCACCCCTCCCAACATTTAAATACTCGCATTCAATGTTGAAACATATACGCATCTATTAAATCGTGCATACATTTATTATAATTATCTAGGATCTATATTTGAGAGCCGTTTGGTTTGAAAATATTCGAAGCATTGTTATTTACCTTGGACATTTTTTCCTTGTCCTCAATAGCTTCCTTTTTCTCAGTCACTTGCGTAAGTCGATGCGACAGAGCAGAGAGGCGTCCTTCGATCTGATCAAGTTGACTTGCATCTAGTAATCTCATCTTGGTACTCAAGGTAGAGATAGAAGCCTAGAAGACAATAGACGGGTGATGCAGAAAAATGTAACGTATGAATAGGAATTATTGTTAAACAAAATGCGGGGATAGAGCATAAGATTCGACAGACCAATGCTATTTCTACAAGGAGATCAACCGGCAGTCGAGAAAATGTAATCTGAGATGTTTTCTGTATTCGTCGACATCTAATTTTTTTTAAATTGTTTAAAACATCGAGTAACTTACCAGCAAACATTTGTTGTTGGTGTCCGCCGTTAAAACAGACTGTAATAAAGAATGGTGAATTTTATGTCAGAAAAAAAACGGAACAATCATTTTAGGAATATAAATTCAGATGGAAGGAAGAGACTTCTAACTACTGTTGTTTCCAATGGTTTTCTTGGTTATATTAAGCCTATATTAAGGCTGATCCGATATGTTTTGCTGCTTCCTGGGGCTTCTTCAGGGATTTTATGAGTATGCTCTTTATAATACCACTGTTCGATGATCATATTGCATACTTAGAACTCCTAAATAATCTTTTACGTAGTACAGTAATGTTATATCGCGTAACAAATAAAGCACTTTTATAACCACCAGTTCAGTAATAAAATATCAATTACCAATTTCTCTGGACTGTTGCCTATAACAGCCTCAAGACGTTCGACACGCTGCTCTATGTCAGCCATCTTAAATGTCAAAATACACATGACAATAAATATTCAAGTATTGAGTGATCATAATAAAATCATGACAAACGGTCAAACTAGAGAAGAGAAAACTAGTAGGGAAGAGAAAACTATGCTTTTGGAATATGAACAAATAATTCCTTAAAAAATGTCACTATATCTGGTCCCTCCACTCGTTTCTTAATTAGAAATACTATAAGATGCTACACCGTGAATCGTTGTAATAACTAGAACATAGGAACGAACCCTAGCGTTGTTGGAGAACTTGGCCTGTTCGGGTCGGTAGTAGAGCTGATAGGTGACATGGGTGCTATCTCCGCCTGCCGCAGCTTTGGTAGGCTTTGCCGGATCAAGGGGCTTGTATGCATCCAGTTCTGTCATAAGGCGCCTGTGGAGAAATGATTGCATTTAAATTGTATAGAACAGTTACACCAAGAGAGTTCAGAAGCATCAGATTAATTTAGAGTGGGAGGTGACGGAGCTAAATACTGTCTAAGATTGCTAGCACTACGATGGAAAAAAATATCCCCTAAGATGCGTTTTTTTACAGGGAAGGGAGAGAAAGTGTCTAAAATGGTTTATATTTCGTTTTTAATAACTGCTATTATACATTACATAAAAAATAGATGGTAAGGAAAATCCGAATCAGGACCAACTGCAAACATTGGCTCTTACTTTTGTAAGGCTCCTTGAGGGTCCGCCAGGCTGAGTTCCGAGTTAGGACCGAGTAGCTTGTCAAGGTGGAGGTCAGCGAGCTGGTGCTGTAGGTACTCTACCTGACGTGCCAGCACCACCGGTGACAACTTCTCGGTCGATGCGTCCGCCTTCACATTCTCCTACATTGTCCAATAAATCAGGGTGGTTTTTTTTAACAAAACACGATCGATTTTTTTTTGTATGCAAAATGTTTATAGAGGTCGTTTAAATATAGTATCTTGCAATAAAAGCGTTTAAACAATATGTAGTTGAAAATATGTAAATTATTAAAGCCTTATTGGCGAACACACCTTAATGCCATTAACTTCCTCAGTGAGTTCCCGAATTTCATGCTGAAGACGCTGATACTTTTGTTGTGGAGTTTCTTTGACAGCAACTTCGCCCTCAGCCTGAAAGGTTATGTGTTGGAGTTAGAAAAGAGTTTGAGAAACTTGTGTCAAGGGTAGATATGGAATTAGATAACACAAAGTCGCATCAATTGTTGTTTCTCTACTTTTACTTATATGATAAATGTAAAAATGGTTACTTACGATTTCATACTCGGTCCTAGCATCATACCCAGTTTTTCGGGATAATGCGACTTTGTCAGAGAAGTCTGGAAAAAACAAGTTGTGTCTGGTATAGACCTCGTCATAATAAGGAACCAAATGTGTGTTACTAAAGCATGATTGAATACGTAACTTACTCCTGGGGTACAGACGCTATGGCCTAACGATGCTAGGGCCAGAAACCTCAGACACTAGGGCCCAGAGTCCAGATGTTAGGGTCTATCCCTCCTGGGACCTAGCGTCCGAGGAGGGATGGTACGGGATGGGCCCTAGCGTCCGAAATATTGTTATACTCAATAGACTGTTAAACTTTATATATCAGGGATGAATCTGAAATTATAATTTGACACCATTTTCGAGGATCCCAACTAGGCCATCAGGGACAGGTTTGAGCCCCAGAAGCTTGATGATCTCTGGTGCATTTTAAGCATTTTGACCGTTCAATATTATCTAGGCCTACGGTGTAAGTATCAGCGCCCGGGAATATTGCCCGCCTTGACCCCGAGCTAGTACTGAGGTCACCACAGATGCTGCAGAACTGAATGAATTTGTGAAGTGCCCTATTATATTGTGTTCTGGTAATACTAATAAATCAATATGGATATTGTATTAAAAGTTTCAGAAAATATCAAAGCAAATGAAATAAAATACTTAATTCCATCATGGTAGATGAGATAGCACACCCACCTGTTCCGTCAGAACTGATTTCCTTTCCCTTAAAGCGACCGAACGCATCATTTGGTTTCACATTGATCTTCTCAATGGCTTCAGAGTCATCCTGGTTAATCGAAACATTAATTCAAATTAAATTTGACAGATATAAAACCACAATAAAAAAAATCAACAACGTTCTGTAATAACTTTCGTAAAATAGACATAAATATTTAATGTGAATACTAACGTCATTGAGGCGATTCTGATCGTCCTCGGGTAGATCAGAGGTTTCGTAGGTATCGGGCTGGTCCAGATCCTGCAAGATACACACAAGAACATGAGGCGGAACAAAACAAAATCTATGTAATGTCACAGGATAGTTTCCCTACCAAGAGAGAGGAAATTTTGGGCAGATTCCTAAAAAGTAGTCTAGTACTACCCACAATGAAATAATCAAAATTATATTCCCACTTGGAGGGACGGCTTCATTATGTGTACAGTTGAAATAATCGAAATGTTCCCCGGCAGAGTGAGAGATAATCAATACCGGTATCCACATAAACGCAGTGGATAGGCATTATTAGCAGTAAACACCTAACATCTGGTTGATGAGTCGGTTGAATTGCATATCACAATATACAGTAACATTCTCTTTTCAAGAGCAACATATCTCTTGCGATCTGGCTTCAGTGTTTATATTCCAAATGTGAAAGGGCTAACAAAATGTTTACCGGTACATTACAATTACATTACATGGGGTATTTCAACATCACTATTTTCCCAGAGCTAAACATGGTTGATAACCCTCTATTACTATTAGTGAAATAACTGGCTATTAGAGAGAAATACTGGCAGTAAATGCAAGTTGGTGAGAAATTCAACAAGTATCATTTTCCTTCAACTCAAAGAAAATGTTTTCCTATCGATAGATCAATTCGCTAAGTGATTCCTATTTTCATAAGGTTTTATGGTCATGCCAATGAGAGGCCATGCAGTGTCTTTAGTTTTAATAATTACGGTAGGCTATGTTAATCAGTCACAGATTGGCAGCTTGGCTCCGTAGGCTTACAAGTAAATATAAGGCGAGAATGATGTGCAACAATATCCATTCCTTGCATCATCAAAGTTCAAATTTTACTAAACTGACTTGCTAGGCATTATAACTATTTGATTGTAAGGAATGGTGTGCCACTTAATTCATCATTGGCATAGAGGGGGGGGGGGGTATTTTATCTGTCTGAAGTCCTAGTTGGCATGTGCCAGTAAAGGTGCGATGATCAAATGCAAACCTCTCGGTTCAAATTAAATGGTCGCTTCCAGATGCGACTGACCATGAGCAAGGGCCTCTCGACTTGAGTCTGGACTTATGGATGGTCATTATGGAACTTGAAAGGCTAGGATGTATATCATATCTACGTCATCGACCTCGTACAGTCATATAGACCTATACCCTACAGAAGCTTACTGTATAGCCTACCTGTAGGTACTACAGACATAGCTAGACGTGCGCTATTTAGTTTAGAAAGTGAGCTGGCACTGTCCCATAGCCATAGGACCTAGATCAGCCAGAAGAGGACTCGTAAGTAAACCTGTAAGTAATAGACTACGGTACCACAAATATAAATATAACGCTCGTTGACAAGATCCGTAGTGTCTTAGGCCTTTTAAACTAAATTAAACAGATACGGTATCTATCTGGCATTGAATAGTTTAAAATATTTTTTTTTTTTTTCTAAAGGTTTTTATTCTCTGTATCCTACCGTCGAGGCTCTTACAATAGTTTAAAATATTTTAAATATCTAAAGTTAAACAAACAAACCAGCCCATCCTACTAGTATAGTCTATACTATAGTGATATACATAGTCCATACTAGCTAGTCCATGGAATAGGTCCCGGTCATGATAGTCAGAGACATGTCATCATAGCCCAGTCTACTCAGTATTCTTTAAAACGTCTATAGCCAACGTTACAGACTGCATAGTGATTAGAGATGGATACACTATCTAGGCTACTCTAGCCAATGCCAATGCCATGCCCATGGCATGCCAATTTTGAAGGTGTCAGAATAAATCCTTTCAATGGAATGCAAATGCCTGTAATCAGGTTTAAATTAGGTCGGTAAACCGATAAATATAACGAGATGTAATGACTTCAAAATGTGGGAAATGGGAAAATGTTGACCCGAACACTCATAAAATTAAATGCCAATGCGATCTAAAAGATACGAGCTGGCATTAGAGGCCAATACTATAGTGACTACCGTATATCAGTATCACATCTAAAAGCCGAGCCCTGTCACTTGTCCGACTCACGACAAGCACCCGACAGCAGAGGCATCGAGGAAAAGGGTAACAAAATGACTAACTCTCACCACTAGGTGACAACTGACGCTATATTAATAAGCAAACTTTAATCATTTACAGACCTAGAAATGGTATAGAGTGTATCGGCCTGGTAAAACAAGAAAATATGTCCGAAAAACTTACGATTCCCGGTAGATTCGCGTATTTTGGGTCCGCCATCTTGATGAGTAATGAGCTACACTCTGTGGTAACTTATGACAGAATTTTCCTTAGGGTCTAAAGTACGATGAAAGGTGGCAGCACGGTAGCACGAGGTGTGGACTTCTTGTACCATTATCTGATGCGAGGGAAATCAAAATATTCTGAAGGGAGATGGGACTCTTCTAGACTAAAACACCAGATCTTATTTGTAGTTGATTTTATTTTGCATATCCATGTCTGGCTCCGGAAATCAAAATAATAGGCCTACCAAGCCCAAGGAGGTAAAATAGTCCGGGAGCCAAAGGCCATTTTTGGGCTGAACCCCGCAATGTCGGATAAAGTTTTTTTTTTCGCTGTTTCATGTAGCCTAGGGGTAGGTAATCACAAATCAGGGGGGTGACCGTTCCCACCTATTGAGCAATTTTAGATATTAACCCTTTTATCCCGGTCATGCCAATATACCCCAAATACAGGATTTTATAGGATTCATAGAATTCATTTATTCTGATCTGAATAGTGCACTTTGTGACACCTTTTTGAGATTTGGTATGCTGTTAGAACAGGTCATTAGGTTTTTAAAAATCACTGGCTACAAGTTGGGGGAGAACCCTGATGGCCGGTAGCTGCAAAATTCAAAATGGCTGCCACCAAACATCAAATGCACCATAGTTTGGCTTCTACTGGCTGGATTTTCAAGTGTGATACCACTTTTCAGATGTTTTTAAGTATGAGAAATTCATTTCTGTGGACTGTATTGAGTTTCAAGGTCATTTCAAGGTCAGAATCCAACATGGCTGCTGCCATGAAACTAGAATGTCATAGCTCAGCTCCAATTAACCACACATACTTCTGTAACACCAGTTTTAATGTGTTTTCAGGAGTGAGGAAACTATTTCTAAAGTCATTTCTCTCTTTTGAGGTCATTTTCTAGGTCAAAATCCAATATGGCTGCCATTGAGGGGCAAGAATGTAATATCTCAGCTGCTATTTGCACTATAACTGTGTTAGTGAGGTAGCTTGAGGCCAGATTTGAGATAGATGTGGATGGATCAAAGGGCCAAATTTACCCCACATGCTGTCCATGTACTTTATGATTTCTATATGAACTACTCTTGTATATTATGGTGGCCATCTTGGATTTCCAAGGTCACCATTATGTAAAAACCTATATCTACCAATATCTCAGCTTCTAAGCCACCCAGGGTCACCATCTTGGTGTCTAAACATACATTTTCTGGGTCAAGGAATACAACTATATCATTTAAAAAAGACCAGATTGGCTTCAACAACTGTATTTCACAGTATATTCTCATCAGGCCCTTTTGGCCGTTTAAGCTTTCCTCACTTCTCAAAATTGGCAACAGGAGACTTTAGTGCACTTCCAACATGCCCACATTGTACCACATTCTCTTTCACTCTTTGACACACCTACTGCAGTTCACTGTAGGCCCCACTGTCCACAGATAACATGGCCCACATGAATACATAGTTCTTGCCCATTTTCTACAAGAGAGCAGCTACAATAATAATGATCAGACATAGAATGAATGTGCTGCATTGGGCTACATACTTTTTCCACCTTACAGTTGTTCTTTTATTGTACATTTCTTGTCTGACATACCTATGAAAGACATTTATATATATCATACCTGACATTTGAAATGGCTATGTGAGCTGTGTTATACTTTCTTTATTATAGTAGTGATAACCAAACAGTAACATCTATTAATTCATTCCGAAGTAATATCACCAATACTAATAATAAGTTCACATCCCTGGAGAAGAAAGATTCATATCCATGTTGGGTGGACTGTACATAATAACAGTGAGATAAGATTACAGAGACTACTTGGAGGGATTTCAATGGAAGAATGCACTTGCAAAATCAGCCATTGCATAATCAGCCACTTGTGACTCTTGTTAAAAACCATGTAATGTGGCTGTTTTGGCTCTTGCAAAGCTCTGGCTGGTCCCCTCCCCTTCTCCAAAAAGGTACTTATCAATGGAACCATGGAGGCAGGAAATGGTGTAATAGAGCCCAATATTCAAGTGTTGGGATGCTGTTCACAACATGGAACACCTATGCCTTATCTTCATCACATTGCACATTGAAGACATGAAGGTACTGGCTCTATGATCATGTTGTTCTAGAACACCCCAGCTGACATTTTGCATGACCCAACCAAGAAAGATGAACATTTTGCCACTGTGGATTGGACAATGTAATCGAAATCTCATGGTGGATCTCAATACACATCTGAGACATGGAGAGATTACCAACCTCCATCCATTCTCAAAGAGTCTGACTAGCACAGTCACTGGGATTTTCACAAATCTGCCAATAAATTCTTGAATATACCAATTTATAAAGCCCATACACAATATAATGAAATGGTCAAGTGGTCTTGGGGTATATAGTCAGTTTGACTGGGAATCCTTCCGCTTTCAGAATCCCTTGCCTCTGCCCTATTAGATGGTGATAAATTGTACTTCAGAAAGACATCTAATCTGCTGAACATTCACACCAAGGGTACCATCCTTAATGTGATGTTTCTTGATGGAGTTGATGTGCTGCACTTGCTTCCTATTGATAACACTATAATATTTCTTAAGCATGATGGTCAGGTCTTTTAAAACAACTAGAGAACTCAAAAAAGGTGTTAAACTTAGTAAGATAAGGGTCTTTGAGAAAAGTGATAAGAACAACCAATCTGGCTGAATTTGTGCATGACCAAACCAACAATCTGGAGTCACAAATCTTTTATTGAGGAACTGATCAATGCATGGCACAATGTGATTATGAGTAAGCTGGTAATGGCCTTTGTACAGGCAAGAACTTTAGAAATCATCACATCAATGCTAGATCTACAATTACTTGCCTGGGGTTTCAAGTCTACATTCTTTGGTAAAGGCAAGTAGTGGTGCTTCTAAATGGAGGTTGGTGCTCAATATTTCCAACTTCTGGAATGGAACACTTCATCTAGTCAAGAAGGTTTGGGCTGGTCTATAAATGAAGACAGTCAGTACTGCACTGAACTCTACTATTTGTCATTTTGAGAAGTGAGGCAACTTTAAATAGCATGTGCCTAATGAGAATATATTGTCAAATACAAATTGTGTGTTACTAAAACCAATCTCGCCCTTTTCTAAATGGTGTAGTTGTATTCCTTGACCCAGAAAATGTATGTTTAGACACCAAGATGGTGATCCTGAGTAGTTTAGAAGCTGAGATATTGGTAGATATAGGTTTTTACATAATGGTGACCTTGGAAATCCAAGATGGCCACCATAATATACAAGAGTAGTTCATATAGAAATCATAAAGTACATGGACAGCATGTGGGGTAAATTTGGCCCTTTGATCCATCCACATCTATCTCAAATCTGGCCTCAAGCTACCTCACTAACACAGTTATAGTGCAAATAGCAGCTGAGATATTACATTCTTGCCCCTCAATGGCAGCCATATTGGATTTTGACCTAGAAAATGACCTCAAAAGAGAGAAATGACTTTAGAAATAGTTTCCTCACTCCTGAAAACACATTAAAACTGGTGTTACAGAAGTATGTGTGGTTAATTGGAGCTGAGCTATGACATTCTAGTTTCATGGCAGCAGCCATGTTGGATTCTGACCTTGAAATGACCTTGAAACTCAATACAGTCCACAGAAATGAATTTCTCATACTTAAAAACATCTGAAAAGTGGTATCACACTTGAAAATCCAGCCAGTAGAAGCCAAACTATGGTGCATTTGATGTTTGGTGGCAGCCATTTTGAATTTTGCAGCTACCGGCCATCAGGGTTCTCCCCCAACTTGTAGCCAGTGATTTTTAAAACCCTTATGACCTGTTCTAACAGCATACTAAATTTCAAAAAGGTGTCACAAAGTGCACTATTCAGATCAGAATAAATGAATGCTATGAGTCCTATAAAATCCTGTATTTGGGGTATATTGGCATGACCGGGATAAAAGGGTTAATATCTAAAATTGCTCAATAGGTGGGAACGGTCACCCCCCTGATTTGTGATTACCTACCCCTAGGCTACATGAAACAGCGAAAAAAAAACCTTTATCCGACATTGCGGGGTTCAACCCTCTGGCTCCCGGACTAAAAGGTTTCTTTTCAGGGGCGGATCCAGTGGGAGAGGGGGGGGGGGGGGGGGGGGGGGAGGCTGGGGGAGAAGGGGGGAGTGGCAGAGGCAGAGGCAGGGGCAGGGGGCCGCTCTTTCTGTGAGGCACTTGGATTGTAGAGGAGTTGTGTTTCTACTTTTTATAGGAATCCGACATTTTACTGGACTTTTTTTTTAATTATAAGATATTAGGACTAGCCTATTAATTTGATTGCCAAAAATGGCTAAAATCACAGGGTGCCTAGATCTACACCGGGGTAGTAGGGTCTTTCAAAAATGATTAGGCCCTAGCTATTATTCATCATTCACACCTTAGTACTTGAGCATTCAAAGAATATGAACAATATATGTGGACAATATTTGACAAAATGGTCAGAAAACTTTACCCTGGTGCTATATTCTAGCCTTTTTAATTATAAAAAGATTTTAAACAGCATGTACCATAACATCTATGCAGGAAAGACAATTCATCCTATAAACTTGTTTGTTATACCAAATGAATCACAAACATGTCAGCATTACAGAGAATTTTGAATCATCAAAATCACATGAGAAATGGCGAAACAGTACCCCCAATATAAGCCTTCGGCACTTGGGATAGAGCAGGTTTGATGTCCCTTCTGAAATCTGTCTTTCCTCTCCCCTCTGCCTGTTCCTCTGGGTAGGCCTATATAGGCCTACTGAGAAAAAAATGGAACAATATTTTCATTATTTTGAATGTTATACTTGCCAAATTTAATTGGAAATCTATTGAAAACAGAAATAATGAGGATTTAATATTATTTCTAAAAAGAATTTAGCAATTCATTGAGGAGTAATGTGTGGATGGGTACATATTCTTTCTCTGAGAGAGACAGAGAGAGACAGAGACAGAGACAGAGAGAGGGAGGGACAGAGAGGGAGGGACAGAGGGAGAGGGAGGGACAGAGAGGGAGGGAGAAAGGGGGGAGGAAGGGACAGAGAGAGGGAGGAAGGGACAGAGAAAGAGGGAGGGGGAGGGAGGGACACAGAGAGAGGGAGGGACACAGAGCGAGAGAGAGGGAGGGAGGGACAGAGGGAGAGAGATAGAGAGAGAGGGAGGGAGGGACAGAAATAATGAGGATTTAATATTATTTTTAAAAAGAATTTAGCAATTCATTGAGGAGTAATGTGTGGATGGGTACATTCTTTCTCTGAGAGAGACAGAGAGCGAGACAGACTCTTGAGAGAGAGATGTGGGAGAGACAGAGAGAGAGGGGGAGAAACAGAGAGGGAGGGAGGGACAGAGAGAGAGAGGGAGGGACAGAGAGAGACACAGAGAGAGAGAGGGAGGGACAGAGAGAGAGGGAGGGAGGGACAGAGAGGGAGAGGGAGGCACAGAGAGAGGGAGAGGAGAGGCGAGATGAGAATGACAGATATAAAAGGGTTTCATGGAAAAGAGCTATCTGGCTAACTGGCGCGAAAAGGGCGATAACACCAGCAAAAAGTGTAAAGATGGTCACGGGATTAAAAAATATGAAAAGAGTATATTATCAGCTATCCGTAGGTATATAATTTTACATATTTGAAAGAGGAGAGCCCGAGCAATGACTGTATGGGCAATGACTGTATGTTTCTTAGGTTGCGGGTGCCATAACCGGAAGCTCCCGCCTTAGCTTTATCTCCACCAAAAGAAAAAAGAAAAGCTAGGTGGTGGATGGTTGGATAGCTTATTTTCGCGCTATTAAGGATAGGTAGAATTGCTACCCCCCCCCCCCCACACACACACACACACATTATTCTAGTAGTTTCAATATTAATTATTCTAGTAGTTTCAATATTTCCACCTTAGCTGGTGAGGTTCGATATCTCTCTCCCCAAATTAAGGGGCCCCCGGTCCCCCTAGCTACACAATGTGAACTTTACTGGTTTTGTCTCTTCATTTCAAAGCATATGACACCAACTATGTTCAAATCGGACTATTATTTCAAAAGTTATAGCATTTGAGCTTGGCTATATATTGGCTATGTTATACAAAGCATTTGCTACCCGAATGCAACCACTAAAGGTCTGGGTAGTGTTACTAGACTCTACACACTACGGCTTAGTGGGACTGTTCACTGACAGGAGCTGGAACTACGGAATTTCCAGGGTCATGCATTGCGGCAAAATGGCCGCCACATAGGCGCGCCCTTGTCTAAAAATAGATAGCCAATCAGAAAATTCCTGGCCCGTGACGTCAGCGTGACGTCACGCTACTACGGCCGGGTGCTGGTGTATGGACTGTTCACTGACAGGAGCCGGAACTACGGAATTTCCAGGGTCATGCATTGCGGCAAAATGGCCGCCACATAGGCGCGCCCTTGTCTAAAAATAGATAGCCAATCAGAAAATTCCTGGCCCGTGACGTCAGCGTGACGTCACGCTACTACGGCCGGGTGCTGGTGTATGGACTCTCTGCGGAGCGAGGGTCCAGGTTCATGGACTAGTGAGTTACGTAATCTGCTAAACGGTGTGATGTCATAGGTTGTTTACAAACACTCTTGGCACTCTCGTGCTCTCAGGAGCGGACATTTCCATCTAAAACATGTTTAAAACAGGACCAGTTGTAGACAGAAGGGTTTGTAGAAAAAAAGAGGTTTGCACATATAACTATGGTGGGAATTCTTACTACATAAAAAAAGCATGTTAATGAAATCTCGCACCCTCCCACAATGCTCTGACAGTGCTGCCAGTGGTCCGAGACATCGTTCAGGAGGAGCCGTACATCGCGTTTAAAGCTGGGGAAAAAACCTGACAGGCTGCATCCTCAGAACCAATTACGTCATACCTGATACATCGAAGAACACAATAGAGAGAGAAATGCCATTTATTGCCCACTTTTCAACATCACTGTATAGGAATCGGCAATGATATCCACCTTAATAGCATCTACAGACATTTTCCTCTCAATTTCATCAAGAATTGATGCGTCATTACTGTACATTAACATTAATAACAACGCTAGACTGCAGTTTAGCCACCAGAAAGATGCAGTGTTTTGTTAGATAGCTTGTTGAAGTGTGAGTTAAAGAAGTTCTGAGAGTTGATGCTTGAACTATCCAGGAGAGTGTGGGGTGCTAGAGGTGATTCTTTGGCTATTTACTTCTCGATTATTTTGTTTTAAATTTATAGTATATAACGCTACCCCCCTCCACGCCCTGCTGTTAAAAGCTGGGTACTGCTGCTCCTATAGTGCAGCAGTACCCAGCGCTTGTAGTCTAGGTAGCGCACCCGAAGTTTACATGAGTACGGCCGAGTGCGAGGAAGAAGGCTTAAGCACTGGAGATCGCTAGACATGCGTTGGGAAATCAGGGTATGTGCATTACGAGTACAATATAGACACTATGAACCCCGACGTTTGGCTTCTTAAAAATGTTGAGGATGTCAAATCTGGCATTGGTTTTTCACCTGGATGACGAAAACATAGGAAATCGGGACATCGAGCCAACTTTTATAGACTAATTTCGTCGCTCCAGGTGGCTGGTGGCGCGCTCTTGTGCCTATGGGAGAATCAGGATTCCAAGGGAACCCACTGCGCCATTTCGTCTAGAACCTTTATTTATTCCACACTGCCTTGTGCCTGTACATGACCTTGTCTGCCCCGCGGTGCGTTCGGGAATCAAGATTGGAAGTGTGCGGGAACTATAAACATCATAATGTACAGCCACAACAGATAGCCAATATAACTTCTCAGGTAAGCACCATCAATCTCAGGAAATAATGAAGATGATGAAGAATAAAATGGACATTAATGGGAAGGACGTGGCCCTAGCTTTATGGAAAATATAGGCCCTATAATAAATTACCGAACTTTTATTCAATCTGTCAACAAAGAACTCTCCTTTCACTGAGTTGATAACATAAAAATATACATCGTACCCTCTTTTCTCATCAGGCGCAAAGATCTGGAATACAATTGGTATAATGTATAAAATATATTTTTTCTCATAATTTTTCTCAAAAGTGAGGCAGGAAGCATAGCCATTTTTACAAGTGGACCCAGCGTGAATGGACTATCACGCGCCACCCTTGTCAGGGGGGTGCATATTACCAAGATGAAAACTATATGGCTTTTCTCGCCAAATCAAGGAACTACAGCTCATATTCAAATCTCTATTTCCTTGTCCGAAGTGGTCAGATTAACCTGGCGTATACATAGGTGCATATGCCATGATAAAATAGCTTTCCTTTTTTAACCACCTGCTAAACCGTTTATGTTTAAAGACACAAAATTAAAAGTTACTTAACTTCAATCTTCATTGCTGTTTTGCTCCATTTATATTATTCTAAATATTCAACAGACCACACTTCACTCTCTTCTCTCTCTAGTCCTCACTCATTTCCTCTCATGTTACCTCCGTCTCCTTGCAGACAGAGGTAACATCTAGCATTTTTGCATTAGTGGAAGGTGTTACCTCTGTCTCACACTTTCAACGTTCAATATCTCAGGAAATAATGAAGATAGAAGAATAACATTGACATTGATGGGAAGGACATGGCCCTAGCTTTATGGAAAATATATAATGAATTACCAATCTTCATTTCCTTTCATGCTGTGAACAATGAAAGAGGCCTCAGGGAGGTGGAAAAAATAAATTAAAACTTCCAGGACCCATATTTTTAGGAAAAATACATGAAATAAATATTGTGTACATAGCACCTCAAAAAGCATTTGAGACAGAGGTAACCCTATGACCCATTTTAAGACAGTGTATTGAATATATGGGCGGGGCTCCCGAAAATGTCCACTTTCAAAAAAATAAAGTCAAAATTGTATTTTATTTTAATTTATCTGAGCCTTCTCCTGGTCATAGCCAATGGTACACGCTTAAACATACTAAAATTATAAATTTTTCTGAGCTATTTCTGATTTCCTACAAAGCCTATACTAATAGGGTCCATTTTTGGCTACAGTACCTGTTGTGTTTGGGGAGGAAATGAATAAACTTGAATAAAAAAAATTTCTCCTCATCCACTTAGACTTAGACGAGTGTTATTGTATTCAGTGAAGAAATATATATTTCATATGATATTTCATGTATTTATGCATTTCTATTTCCTGTTCCTTCAACCATTATTGCTTCACTGTCAATTCTATTCCAAAGTTTTCCCTGCTAACCAATGTAAAATTAAATATCTCATGTTTTTTGATAGCTCATTTATGAACCCGTCCCACAAAAGAGAATGGAACACATGGATTGAATTCTACGAAAACCTGTAAGATTTGTTTCCTTGAAATCATGTCGGGCAGCTAACATTCCCTATATGCCATACTAAAAGGTGACGATAATCAACCATCCATGGTTCGACATGTTAACAACACAACGATAGGTTCTATCAATATAATATGTTCATATGAGACAAAAAAACATTGCGTTGTGAAAATATCGTTTATTAACACCTGATTATACATGTACAGCAAACAACAACCGATGCAGACAGTGAAAAGGTGTAATGTAAAAATGTGTTATACACCTTGAAGGAAGAGAATCTGTTGATAAATTGAATAAAGACCAGATGTTTGGCAAAAAAAAAAAATATCTCATGTTTTCTGCTTTTATAAGGTATAACTCAGAATTTTGAGGGGTTTTCTCCCCATTTCTGTCTATTTTATGATTATCTCCTTAAAAAGCATGAATTTATTGGCCCAAGGAAAAGTCTATACTATCCTAGTCCCCGAACACAACACATGTCAATTTTTATGGAAATTAACTTTTATTTCTGCTTTCAAACTAGATATATCGATTTAACTTGATCAAACTCAGGCCTATATTTATATTTTATTTCATAATAAATATTGTATTTTCTGGGTTGTCCCCGAACACAACAGACACACAAATATTGCAAAAATACCTGTAAATACCTATTATATTGCCATTATCTATGTCTGTATTCATCTGATACCCATAGGGGTGTCTTACTTCGGATTAATTTTGATTCTATTATTCATATTTTCACTTTAATTACCAATTTACTCATGCTGTTTAAAGGTCCCTGTCCCCGAACACAACACCCCATTTATAAGGTAAAAGCCAAGCAGTAAATGGGAATATAACAAAAGATTTATGTGCAGAATTACAGAGAGAAATGATTAGAATAGTTTACTTTTTCATTATCATTCAATTTTATCATTTTTTGGTCATAGCATATTTGTACCCGAACACAACACCCCTGTCCCCGAACACAACACCCCACCCTGTCCCCGAACACAACACCCCCTTAATTTAAGGGAAAGAAAGTAGTCATTTGGAATATAACCAAATATTTATGTTCAGAATTATATACACAATCAAATCGAATACTTTAGTTTTCAATTTTATCATTTTTTCATCATAGCACATTTGTATCCAAACATGACACCCCTGTCCCCGAACACAACACCCCACCCTGTCCCCGAACACAACACCCCACCCTGTCCCCAAACACAACACCCCCTTAATTTAAGGGAAAGAAAGTAGTCATTTGGAATATAACCAATTATTTATGTTCAGAATTGCATACACAATTGAATAGAATACTTTAGTTTTCAATTTCATAATTTTTTCATCATAGAATATTTGTACCCAAACACAACACCCCTGTCCCCGAACACAACACCCCACCCCTTCCCCGAACACAACAACCCCTTTTTCTAAGGGAAGATAGGCAGTCAATGGAAATATAACCAAGGGGTTATATAGAAAATTGCATTCATAAATGAAGGGTTTTGTCGATTTTTGCATTACTTTTTAATTTCATTATATTTTGGTCATAATCTCTGTTTCCCCGAGCACAACACCCCTCTCCCTGAACACAACACCCCTCTCCCCGAACACAACAGATACACAGAAGGTGGGTTTTCTGCTAATATATTCAAAGTCAATATATAAGATGGGTAAATATCAAAGAAATGTGCATAATCACAACTGTATTTTCATGAATATTTGAATAAAAATGCACTTTATCACTGTGAGAAGAAAAGGCTGTCAAACTCAGAATTTCTGTGTCTCAACTTCATGGAACCATAAGTATGGTCAAAATTGGAAAACAAATATGAATTCAAAGTTTAATGTGATATGGGACTATATCAATAACAAGGGACCAAAAGCAAAATATTTTCTAGGTAGAACCTTTATTGTGGATTTTATCATTTTATCAATAATCTTCATAAGCTATTTGGAGAGTTGTGAATGAAAAGACAGAAAATAATAAAATAAATGAAACAAAATTAAATTAAAAAATAAATTCAGAAGGAGGTTTTAAAATGTGCTTTATGAAGAATTAAAGACAAATAACAAATTAATACGTTTTATATAACTTTTCATTGAAACAAAAAAGAATTAAAACCAGGGACATGCATTTAGGGACATTTTCTAACATAAAAATATGATTTTTTTGCATAAAAAGGAATTTTTGTATATATTTCTCAATATGCCCCTATAATACACTTGGGAAGGTACAAAATACTGAAAAATCAGTAGTGTGGGATGAAATCCGAATGAATTATGGAATTAAAATGGGTGATTTTTGCAAAATGGACATTTTCGGGAGCCCCACCCATATCCTTGTGTTTCAAAGGTCATAATGAGATGGAGGTAACCCTATGATTTCAATATGATTTTTGTGATTTTTTTACTCATTTTTCTGTGACACATCACATGAACATATATAGGCTATGGCCTATAACATAGGCCTAACCCTGCAGGATGGTCTCATAGGCCTATGTTAAAGCCGCTTTCCCTAGTAATAATATTGAATGGTTCTGTTGAAATTACATTCAAATTAGTTCCAAAACTCACTATTATCGATCTGTTACTTAATGAAAAGTTCAATAAATGTCTAAATTCCATGATTTTAGGGTCACAGACATACAAGAATAAGCGCTGACAAATTTGTCACAGTTTCAAAAATGTTTTTTTTGACGCTAGGTGTCTGCACTGTCCAGAAATGAGCCCACTAGATAGGCCTACAGGATATTATCTTATTTTCTGTTTTTGTTCTTATGGTTGTTTTTTTTTTCACTTTTAATGACTGCCCACCACCCCGCCCTGCTTTCCCCACTCTCTCTTCCTTGTTAATGTTTGTGTCTAATACCTGCTTCCCCATGGTAGTGGCCGACGCCACTACCATGGGGAAGCAGGGAGGGAAGCATTAGCCTACTACATGCATGGTGGTAGTGGCGAGTGGTGCCGTGTGCAAAAGTTTGAATGGAATAGCCATAGGACCAAAAGAAGTGCTGATCCTGATGTTTGTGTACCATAAATGTATGTATTCCTCCAATCAAAAATGTAGCCTACGAATATAGCTTTTGATTAAGACTAAATAGGCTGCTGTACGTGATGTTAAAGTCTGTGAACTGGTCGAGGCATATGACCTAGACATTACTGGGAAAGACCGAGATATCCTGCGACAGCTTCAATTTTTTAGTTCCGTGGGAATCCCCCTCTTCTCAGAGGGCGGGTCGGTCGCTGCTGGTCCAGAAAATGACCCGCACAAGGAGTATAGGGAGCGTTTTACCAGGTTAGTTTAGTTAAATTATGTTTGTTATCAACCCCCCCCCCCCCTCCTCCCCACACCCTCTCTCTACCTGCTCCCCACGGTTGTGACCGATGCCACGACCGTGGGGAAGCATGAGCCTAGTTGAGCGAGGCGCTGTGAGGTACCGAGGGGTGCAGTAGTAGTACCGTGTGCAAAAAGTGCAAAAACAAAGGTTCGCGCCAATTTTTAGATTTAAAAGTACAAGTTTCGTGTACCATATAATATATAAGTCCTCCCACAAAAAGCCATCCTACTTAACACAAGTTTCATTTGAAACGATGAGCGGATCGCCACTTACATGGGAAAACACTGAAAATTGAGCCAGAAATCCCGGTCGTCTATTAGTGGGGAATTGACACTGATAGATGGGGCGACAGAAGGGATTTCCAAGAGGGGCTTTCCGCCCTCAAGAGGGCGGGTCGGGTCACTGTTCGTCTAGGGGTGACCCTAGTCTCTCTGGCTATAATGAACCAAGTGCACATGCACGAGTTGCCTTGCCCATGCGCCTAGCGATTTGACTGCAATCTTACAGGTCTCTTGGGAATCAGTATCTCCATTGGTGACCACCACATCCCACCATATACAGATTCGTCACATTCAAACTCTAATATCTATCTTCAACATTAAGACAGAGACCCAACTCTTGGGGCAATGTGGAATAATAAGTACTTGGGCTCTAAATTAGTGAAATTTGAGATTTGAATAGAAATTAGCTGGGAGACCAGCTTTAATGTGAACATATCGAAATAAGTATCAGAAATAAAAGTAGGCCTATATATGTATGATTATATAATGTAGGCTAATAGGCCATTCTGTGGTCCAGATTGCACTAAATCATAGCTAAATCATAGTAGGCCTAAATGGAACCTTAAATTTCGAAATTTCCAGCGGGAGCATGCACCGGACCCACCCATTAACCTAATTATTGTTTTGTTCCTCTCTGGCTCCCTAGCTTCTTGGGTTGGACTGATTTGCCCTTTTCATCTTGGATCATCTAGGCCTAGCCTATAGGCCTACCGGCAAGATTTTCTTTCATCTCCGGCACCATCATCCGGATATCATCATAGCTGACAGGCAGCTCATCATAGGCCCCTACATTGGCCTAGCCTATGCATCCGATAAGCACCTGACAGGCCTATAGTCTGTCCGAAAAAGTAGTTGACAAGTGATTCCTTATTCCCTTTAAGGGGAGGGAAAAGTGGGTGATTTTTTACTTCAAACCTTTGCCCCCTGAATCGCTGTTTGCGACCGACCATGGCCGTTTGCGACCGACCATGGCCAAATATAGGCTACAGCTGTAGGTATTGTGTTGTGCTGCCTCTGTTCTATAGGCTATGCAGCAGCTGTTGTTTTGCTTAAAAGGAAGGAAGAGCTGGTTAGGCCTATATTGGCCCTGTTACTCCATGGT
The DNA here is from genome assembly GCA_942159475.1 of Sthenelais limicola. Lineage (NCBI taxonomy): Eukaryota > Metazoa > Annelida > Polychaeta > Phyllodocida > Sigalionidae > Sthenelais > Sthenelais limicola. The sequence goes on from OW804096.1 coordinate 115,932,238, forward strand.
TGATTGCAATGAGCAACTCGCTGGGTAGGCCTAAAGAGATGAGAGGTCCTTGTCATAAATAGAAATACAAAATCTCCCACGTACTTTTCCCTCCCCTTAAAGGGACTAGGGAATCACGTTTCTCAACTAGCCTACTTTTTGGATAGCCTAGACTAGCCTATAATTAGGCCTGTATTATTTTCAGCAGTTTTTCCCCATAGGCCTAGGCCTAGCCTATAGGCCTACCGGCAAGCTTTTCTTTCATCTCCTTCACTATCATCCGGATATCATCATAGCTCATCATACATTGGTAGGCCGAGCCATTGATCATCAACATCGACCGATAGCCCTACGGCTAGCCTTTGGCTATAGCCTAATGCCTAATGCCTAGCTTTTACAACTAGTCAGGGGACTATGGAAATCTATGGAAGGCTTGGATGCGTACACCATCTGAAGGACTTAGGGGTGCCACACCTCACCTGTGAAACCTGCGTCTGGACCCCGATGAATGGTAGCTAATGGTCCACTGTAATGACTAGCAAGCGGCTGTGATGCCGGGTAGACACTGACTGCGTCCACTTCTTATGGCGGGACGCTACTCCTCCCGTCATCATGTACGCGCTCCCGTCATCCCTCATTATGGCCCACAGCGCATGCGTGCTGACCTTCCCCAGGATCGGGTCTGAGTACTACTCAGGGGACCCCAAGCAGGCGACAAATATGTCGCATATTCACCTTTCCTGTCTTTGTTAGACAGTATACATAACAGCAAAATGAAGGAGATGGTCGGAGGTTGTTGTGTATGCTCTGATGAGCGAGGTTGGACGGAGAATCCGCTTGTTTACTGCGATGGTTCCAACTGCAATGTTGCTGTCCATCAAGGTACGTTGAAACTACCATGCTTTGTATTTATAATGGTGATTTTTTATTGCTTTTGCATCTCGTTCGGCTACAACGATTACCTTATTTTGGTGTTAAATTATCTTATCTTTGCCTTGCAGCTTGTTATGGTATCGTGACTGTACCTACAGGTCCATGGTACTGCAGAAAATGTGAATCGCAAGAGCGGGCTGCGCGAGTGGTAAGACGCCATTTTGAATTGGTACCCTCAGTTCAGACGACTGATCACGTTGTGTTGTTTGTATACAGAGTCAAACTTGAACGTCACATGCTGACCCTTTCTTTCTCTATCTTACTTGGTGCTCTCTTCAAAACACCAAGTGTTATGGATCCTCACCTAGAAGTGTTTGAAAGCCATGGTTATTTCAAGAAGGCACGAAGTTTTCCCATACGGCATAATATTAACTCAGGCGTTTGTTTTGGTTCAAATGCACACCCATTGACCTCGGACTCGGTTCTTACTACTAAACACATGATACGTACTATGGCACTGTGCAATGCAATGGGGTCACGATTGTAAGATGTAGCTGTCCAAACGTATACCAGCCTAATAGGTTCTTATCTATAGTTTAATATATATATATAATACAACACATACGTATTACAGGTTCTAGGATAATACTAGTCTTCCTCTGCCCTGACTATACAGTATACTATAGCCTTGTATAAAATAGATTTTAACAAATTTAATTGACAATTCATTATTTAAAGTTAGATATATGAATTGTGACTACTTGAATAGTCAGACCTACTGCATAGATGGGAAAATGTTCTCCCTTCAAACTTGGCTTCCATCGAATACCTGTACGGTAACAATTATGTCATTTACTTAGCCTGCATATTATATGGAAAGGGGTATTCCTTATCGAAGACCATCCTCCATCCCTACCTATGAGTCAAAACCAAACCCCAGTCCGAATTACAGATTTTACCGGGCAGTAGGCATATATACACCCATGAATTGATACACCACAAGGAATAATATTACAATTATTATGAGACTGAATGCTATACACGTACTTTGACCCTACCCTACATTCCTGATGAATACGTTTATGGCACCAATTAGTCCTATATATCTATTCTTACTCCCATCGTGAATACAAACTCACTTAGTCAGCATCAGCCTGGAATTATTCACGTTGAAAATGGGGGATAGTTTGCTTACAAAAAATATCTAAACATTCCAATTCTTCTTGTATTTAAATATAAAATTGGTGACGGTTGGTTAAGAGATGTGTATGTCTGTATCCTGATGTTTTTTAAAATAAATATAAGACGGGGAGAAATCCTGGCCATGTTCGTCATTCTTCGATATTGATATATTTGTGGAAATAACTATCATTGATCATAAAGATATTACGAAATACTAATATGCTACAACAAGGTACGGTAATGGGTATAACATTTCTTAAGAATAAGTAAAATATTGCGGAGGGTAGATTTTCTTAGGTAGATATTGTGTTCTTGAAACATTTAGACAAATGAGATAGATTTGTGTAAAAAGGAATTATTCCAGTCGAGATTTTAATTTTATTGCTTTCATTCTCAGCGCTGCGAGCTATGCCCACAAAGGGAAGGTGCTTTGAAGAGAACAGACACTGGTGGTAAGTTCCGTTTCAGTCTATATATTTACAAACATATTTGAGTTACAGGGATTCAAATCTGATTTTTCACTTATTAGTACATTGTTCGTTTAATCCAAAATTATATATGAAGTTCGAAAATTTACATATTTTCGATTCATCCACTTTACTTCAAATATGAATCACTTGTTATCAGTATCAAATTCGTTCGTTTTTTATCCAGCAGGGTCCAGGCACATAGTCTGAGACATATTTTTGTATCTTTGAAATTCAGACAAGGGGTCTGTTGTACTAGATTTCCTTATTTTTTGGGTAATGCATGAGATAACGTGAATATAAGGGTATGATGTGCTCTTGAGCACCCTGGATCCGTATCTTTATTTTACTACTACACCCAGTGGGACGATTAGTGATGAGGATACGTTTACCAACAATACTTAAGGACGGGTTAAGAATACGACATATTCGGTCTACATTTAAGGATACCTCATGCAACGGGTCCCTGATAAAAAAAATATGAAAAGGTTATTTCTGTTAATAGATGAGATATTTGTCCATTGTCAGAAGTGTGAACAGGGGCAAATAGTCGAGCCATTCTGTCTCTTCGATACTGATATCAGTTTGAATACCAGTGATGGAACCTGGCCTGGATTAAATGTTCTTAACTTAAAAAGCGAATTTTGAGTTTCAGATCTGCCCCAAGTCGTTGCTAGTATACCCAAATGTATTTTTGACATAAGATCCAAAATTTGATTTATCTGCTGTCGGTCCAACTTTGCAATATTCAAAATTGGACATTAAAAGAACATAATTTCTTAGTCCGTAACAACTGCCCTGTCTTTATAACATCAAGTCTTTAAACTGAGGCCAGAGGACCATTAAATTTATTTTTTAAATAAATAAATATAATTTAAGTATATCGCTAAGAAACATCGATACTAAGCAATTGTAGATACACATATTACTGTAGTTTGTTTTACATATTCCAACTAGAAATGAATGATGACATCTTTTGTTGTATAAATTGCTTATCATCAAGTTATGGCACCAGCTACTTTCATTTTTCATTATTCCTGTGTTCACATACATGTCTGCTTCAGAAGTATTAATGATTTATTTGTTTTCAGGATGGGCGCATGTGGTGTGTGCTTTGTATATTCCAGAGGTGAATTTTGGCAATGTGACGACCATGGAGCCGATAATTCTCAAACCTGTGCCCCCTGATAGATTCGCAAAGGTACTGCCGTGTCCCGGTTCACACAATACAAAGTGCTCAGTAACAAGACCTTCATTGTTTCAGTGTTGAAAACTTAAAAATGCCGATGTGTTATAAACTACACGGAAACATTTCTTTCTGTCTTATTTATCAACACCTAGTCCGCACCCAATTTGATCGTGTTGCTAATCTGTATGTTAACTATATACTACGCACACGCATCTCTCCTGGTTTATCTTGCTAATGGGGCTCAGACCTTTGAAAATGATTGTATATCATTGAGCACAATCAAGCTTTAGGAGACCCCAGGTCGTGTCTTTATTTTGCCAAGATGGAAACCTAATCATGCCAACGAGACATTACCCCATTTACATAGATTTGGTTAAGGAGTGCACTCTTCCTAACTTGTCTTGGTTTTGTTTTTTAACTTTCTATGGATTTAAGCGTTTAGTGGCGAGGACTTATGCATGTTTTCATAAGAGGAAATTTGCTAAGTCCAGATACTTTTTAGATTAAACCTCTTCTACACTATGGAAAGTTTGAATGTTTAGTTTTGCTTTGGTTGCGAGAAACTAAGATTTGAGTCCGCTAAAAAGCTGTGTGTGGTTTGGGGAAGTCTTCGTGTGCTTAGGTTGCAACTTGGCTTGGAACTAAGTTTTCCCTTGCTATTCCTAATGATGAAACCTTTATTCACACTAGTTTTTTCAGATCAGCGAGAAACTTTGACAATTGGCATGAAAACCTTGCTTAAATTTCGGGGTCGATACAATAACAATCATCCAAGATGATATTGCCTGCTGTACATGCAAATGCTGGCATTCGAGAAGATGTGCCAAACTTTCGAAAAAAAAACTTCTCTCATTGATCCGAAATGTAACAGTCCTCGATCGACTGAGTTCAGGCGAAAAATATTTTTTAAATCACCTCTTTGGAATTCAGACAAGGGGCCTGTTTGTTTGGAGAGGTCTTATCATATTGAAAGAAAAACAACTTGCTGTGCAACACATTGCTTGGATAATTGAATTTGTGTAAGGCGTACACCTTTCCCACTCACTGAACAAATCCTTTGTTTGGACACATATCATGGTTTCCTATCAGCCCAGACGTACCATATAGCCTCGACTATGGCCTCCAATAATTCTCCAGAGCAGTGGACTGCTAATGAAACCTTTGATTACTGCTTCATTTCCCAACGAAATCTCTCAAGTAGCGATAAGGTTAAACCTAATTTTTTCTAAAAAGTGTGTTCTTTCTATTTTTTTGTTCTGCTCCTTTCAATGCGGCTGGTCTGTAGGCTGGTGCCATGTAGTGTGTGCACTCTTCATCCCTGAGGCATGGTTTGGTAACGTTCAGACCATGGAACCCATCATCTTAAAGGGTCTGCCACCGGAAAAATTCTCTAAGGTAGCTGTACGACTGGTAAACATATTGTGATAGTCTAATGCTCTAAATGTTATCTCATGAATGCCGTCTGTGTTATGTTTGTACACACTCTTTTGCGCATCTTCAGTAAATTGAAAAATTCCATTAATAAAATTTCTTAATCAATGTTTAGACACCTAAAGTTAATTATGTACTCCAGTTTTAAATATGCTGCTTCCACTTATTCTGAGCTGATTACTTCATTTGTAATATCTGTGACTTTATTCCTTGAGTATCGCTTTGCGTACTCGCGATTTCCAAAGACCCCGCGATTTCTGTCGTATTGATGCAAGCAGGGAGCTATATTAAATATATCCCTAGTACAAGGGGCAAAATATCGAAATTATTGACTAAAATTAGTTTTCATCCCCAATATCCATATGAAATTTTACTCTTTGTGAGGATGTTTGTGAAAATGGCACTGTAATTTGTTACATGTATTAGAGAGCAATGTAGTCACAACTGATAAAGTGGACTTGATCTTATGGTTTCGATTACACGTAGGTAGATAATTATGAATTGACACATCTAAAACCCAAATAGCGGATAACCGATTTGATGTTATAGCAATGCATGCTCATTTATTTACATAGAGGAGGTGGAATAGGCGCATGATAAAGCTCAAGCAGGTAGTTTAAAATAGTGGTTTACATGTTGAAAAGGGTAGTTCTTATTGTTGGTATTCTCAGAAAAATGTTCATATTGATCATCTTAACTAAATTATTGCTTCTATATTAACCCAGAATTAATGTTCATTACTAAGTGATTTTTATTAACAAGTTCATTATATTCGGATTTTTTATTTCCTCGTTACTTTTTGGTTTGATTGGGTTTCCCGTTCTCCGACCGAGTTATGTTTATGTTAACCTTCAAATTTCACTGAGCATTTTAAACAATGGAGAATCTTTCTCTACCTAGATCCACATTTCATAAATACAGCAAATTCTACTGTCGATCCAATGTCATCCCAAATTTCCTTTAACTGAAATAACAAATAATGTAAAACTCGATGTGTAACAAGTAACTTCAAGAGTACCGTATATATCCATTCCCAATTCTGGTAATGTATACCGCTCCCATTTCAGTCATGCTATATATGTGAGGAACATGGTCGCGAGGGCAAAGCTGCATCAGGAGCATGCATGCAGTGTAATAAGAATGGGTGCAAACAGCATTTCCATGTAACGTGTGCACAGACTCAAGGCTTGCTCTGTGAAGAGCAAGGTAACTATATGGATAATGTCAAGTATTGTGGCTACTGCCTCTACCATTACAAAAAGCTGAAAAAGGACAGCCACATAAAGACTATCCCTGCCTTCAAACCCATAACATGTGACCTGGCGAGTCCTGAGTCGACGCCTGAAAAACAGCCTCCTATGAAACCGGAAAGGAATAAATTCAGCAGTAAATTAGTAAGTAGAATCAGTGTTGTATTAGAAGATCCAGATGTAAATAACTGATAGGCTTCCTGTTAATTTTTGGGTTGCCAAAATAAAATACCCTGCGATTAATCTCACGTGAAATTACAATAGACTCAGATGTGGGCTGGTCTAAATCGCTGCGTCTGTTGTGCACTTTTGATAAGTCATCTATGTGTTGTATACAACTTCTCATGAAGAATATCTCTCTTTTTCAGGTTAACAGTAGTTTCACGACTAGGAAAGAAGAAAGTGGCAAATTCACAGCCACGGCTAGTGGGAGTAAGGTAAGCTGCCATTTATTGTTATACATACGCCCTTTTGTCACATTAGCAGGTGTACATTTTTGGAAATGTTATCGTTAAGGAGAAAGTATGAAATTCATCAGTATGTGTAGAAAGCTGTAGCTTTTTTGATTATATGTATCCAGGTTATCGTTCACTGTTTAAAGTATGACAGGGATCATTGTAAAATTGGGAATGAGATGGAAATTTTAATACTTATAATAATATATACTTGAACTACCTCATATACTAAACAAAATATTCCCTTTCGTTTCCAGAGAGACCGTGATAAAGAATCTAAAGAGAAAGAGACAAGAAATGTACGGGTATTCGGATTTGAGAAGGAGAAAGAACGGGAAAGGGAGAGGGAGAAGGAACGTGAAAAGGAGAGAGAGAAAGAGAGAGAAAAGGAACGGGAGAAAGAAAGAGAAAAAGAGGAAAGAGAGAAAGAACTCGAGTTAGAAAAAGAAAAGGAAAGGGAAAAGGAACGAGATAAACAAAGGGAGATTGAGAGAGAGAAGCAAAAGGAAAGATCGCGTGAAAGACAAGAAAGTAGCTCTAGTAACGCATCTGAGGCCACCTCCTCTGCCTCCCCTCACTACCAAAGTCCCAGGACTGCTTCTAATGCGTCAAAGGGCAGTTTCACTGGGAAATTCACGACTGCCAATTTCACAGAAACCACTATAACCCCTTCCCCTGCTAACTTGTGGGACTTGAATGAGACTCGGAAAAAGAAACAGAGTCCTGGTAGTGGGTCCGACTCGACGACGAGTGGCCTCGGCTCCTCCATCGCTGGCTCCATTACCAAATCTCCCGACGGTAAAGACAAGGAGAAGCTCTCCAGTAGCCTGGGTGGCACATCAACGACGCCCACGACTACTGGTGGCACGACCAAGGACACCTCAATACTGAGCACCAACTCTGCCTCCTCCTCTCCATCACTCACATCTTCCGCCTCTTCCTTGACGTCATCATCTCCATCCACCGAGAAGCCCCTGAACGGAAGTTCGGTCTCTAAAACCACTACGCCTTCGCCACCAAGCACAACCCAGTCACCGTCGTTCTCTGGAAGCTTCGAAAACTTCGTGCGTGGTAGTTACCAGAACAGACCATCTCCAGCTACCACGGGCGAAGCAACCAAAGCGTCACTAAAAGCTAGTGTACCTGCATCGACACCCCTATCTACTTCCACATCCTCTGACCCCATCCCTGCCAAGCGCTTGCGTACTGGGTAACGCCATTTCTTCCATCCGCATTCTTTCAAGTGTATTATGTTTTATCCATGAATAATAATGAATAACTTACAAATTAACAATAAAAAACTAGGTTTTTCTGTATAGTGACATAGTTATGCGATCTCTTAATCTTCAGGCGGAAGCTCGAAAGAGATCTGTCCCCAACTCTTGATCTTGAAGTCGCCGACCCGTACCACTTTTCTAATGCCTTCAGGTAAGCGTTTTTCTAAATCTTTCTAAGACACAGGTCACTCTTGGTAACCCATGTCCGCCTTTCTTCGTTTATAGTCTATATGTATGTCCATAGTATTAAAAAAAATGTACCGTATTTCCTGTAATGAGCGGAGGGGAAACGGCATGATTTACTAAAGAGCGCAGGGCCTCGAAAAACTGCCTGGCTTAAAATTATATTAATCCAAACATGATGCAATAACAATGGGACATGTCACTATGCCTATCTATAGTGGTAATGATTTATCATTGGTTCGGCCTTTTGGTATCTAATCTAGTGTAATTTCTGTTTGGGGTATGAATGGGTGCATGTATGATGTATTTATATGTGTATTTAGTTGGAAGTCATAGAGGAAGAACCACCTTGATATTTAAGTTCCATTTATTGGTCGGTTATCCTATACACATAGAATTTATATGTGTATGTATGTGTACACCGTCACGTATGTATATTTATGCCTATTGGTATGTAGCCCGATTGCAATTGTATATGACGTATGTGTCTTGGTGTATGTATTAAACAATCTTAATTAGGATGGTTACCAGGAGACCTAAGCATCCAGTTCCATGCTGGCTGTTAGCTGGAGTTCTGATAACAGTAACCAAACACTGGCATAATTTTACGCTGTTTGTATAGTATTTTATGACGCTCCTTAATTCTGTAAGATTTGGAATATAATTATGGCAAATTAAGACCAGTATATTTCAGACGAAAGGAAGGCAAATATTTAGACTGTTGGTAATTCTAATTAAAACATTTAGGCCTACCAAGTGGCCTCATTTTGAGTTCAGACCTGAAGGTAGTCTGCAGGGCTCTATTGGAATTGAAAATTGGACTTATGAATTACAAATTATTTCCATTTTTGAGTAAATAATATTCAGCCCAAACCTATATAACTAATTATAAGAGGTTCTAAGAAAGTAAAACTATAATTCTACTATAATGCTACTTTAACGAAGTATGTATGCATTTCAATCAAGGAAATGTACAAACGTATAGGGACAGTAAGAGTGTGTAGGAAGTTCCTATAAGGACATTGCATTGGACAGTTCCTGACAACATTCACATGCTTACTTGAAATTTAGAATGGTTATCCACTTAATAACATTAACTACAAACTTCGAAATAGTGTCACCTATCTATCTTTGAGACAATGAATATGTTCTAAGCAGATTGTCACCGACAAATCACTATAATAATTATGGCATACACACCTCTAAGGCTAACCTATTCTCACTTTAGAAATTCTGCTGCGGAAAAGACTACAGACAAATCAGAGAAAAAGAAAATGAAAAAGGCGAAGTTGAACAATAGCAAGGCGAAAACTGTCAAGGACCTCCTTGCTGCCAGTACGTCCCCTCCTTCCAGTCCAACTCACAAGAAACCTGGACTGAAAAAGAAAAAAGAGTCTATATTACCGGCTGCGTCCCCCAAAAGGTTGGTCTTTTTACATCTGATTTTAGGTTGCAGAATATGCATCCCTCTTCTTTCGAGTTCTTTCAAATCTAGAATCTTGATTGAACCTGACAAAGAGCGATATGCCCAAAAGATCTAGTTCAATAAACAAACACGAAAACTTTCTGTTTCCCCCATCTTTTTTATTTTGTAAAATTATTTTTGTTCAGTTATAATACAAACAGCTAGATGCTCACTCGTATGGAATGATTTTTGAGGTGTCCTGATAATATCATTTTCTACCCACTTAAATAACTGAACTATGATTCAATTTCATTATTCACAACTCAAGAAACCCTGCTTACTCACCCCATGCCCAAACTAACAAGAAATTGATGAACCCACACTGAGATGGTTAGTGTACGACCATCTTCCCTTGTTTTAAATTCTGATTATTTCTACCATTAGGTCACCGCCCTTTGAATCGAGCCGTGAGACCCATATGGACGTTTCTCCGACTGTCAGTATAGCTAGCTTATCAAAACAAGGTAAGCTTCAATGATCTTTTACTATTTGCCTGCTTTTTAAGTTCTCAAAACTATCCAGCTTGAATTAAAGGAGAGATCCTTAGTGATGGCGGTGCTCAGAAAACATTGTAGCCCTGTTAAGGCATTTTGTCCCTATTAATACACGTGATATTGACACTGATGTGATGATTCCTTGGCTTTGGGTTTTATATCCCCTGTTCTATGACTTTCATCTGTTGATCTAGCTGAGATGGATACCTCGGCAACCCCATCACCACCAACGCTCTCAGCGTCCACTTCTAGCACCGCTGCGTCCACCACATCCTCGGCCTCCACCTCCACCACTACCATCACACACACAAGTACTAACAACTCTTCGGTGGCAGCCAATCCTCCTCATTCTTCTAACAGCACTAACACAATGTCTTTGCCGAGCTCTGTCCCGGCCAGCCGGCCCGCTCTCAGTCCCCACCCCACCTCTGTGAGTGCGGTCACCTCTACAGCCAGCATCACTACCACTGCTGCCGGCCTCCTCTCAGAGACACTCATAACCACCAGTTCTGCATCAGGTAACCTGTCCCACGGTATTGATGTTGTCAAGTTATTTCCCTATAGGTGTCAGCTAGGCGGTGCTGTCCTAAATGATCTATTACCTCCCTAAGAGAATGTGTTGCTATTGCTGATGAAAGTCCTGCCCTGCTATTTCGTGCTTGCTTTGTTATCAAAACTAATTATATATATTTAATGCTTGCCCACTTAACTAAGCATCTTATCGCAACTTGATTAAACTCATATTCCTTTATTAAGAACTGTTCCTGGGTAAAACCTTATTCTCCGCTTTTCTACTTTTTTTTCCTGTTGGTATATTGGCTGCAATTTATGTGGCACATTTGAAGATGACTTACAGGCTGAATTTTTAATTTGAATTCAAAGATTTTAATTGCTCATGCTTAATTCAAGTTTATTAGACCATTAATTAGTCTAACCTTATTTTGATTTCAATTTGTCAATTCTTCAGCCGTGAACCAAGAAGTGACAGCTGAGCCCCTGACAAATGGTCCGACAGCATTCACGCCTTTGATAGTACCGCCGCCTCGACCTTCCATGGTCACCAAATCCCTTACTTCCCCAAAATCTGTTGGGGACAACCACAACACGTAAGTCTTCCATTCTCAAGTTTAGCAATTGTAGTATGATAGAAATGATTGCATTTCCTTATTGGAGTGGTTGTGAATTATTATGAGGGACAGATTGCTCAGGTGTTAGACTTTGTCCTTCTTGATCCTACTAAGATCGGCCCTCATTTTGCCATGACCCATATTTACACTGTACTCAATGCTTGACTGCTAAGTCGCACATGGGGTTTGTTTACTTTTTGGTGCTGTACTGTATGACTCACCACTCACCAACCACAGTGGAAGTCCCAGAGCCCACCCACTGTGCCACTGCTCAGCATGTGGCCTATTTCACTTTTAAAATTTTTTGTTTGCGAAATATACATTCTAAATTATGTTTAGGCATATTCGACTGTACAACTACTAGTATGACTTGGGGGGGGGGGGTGTACTTTACGACTTTTTCGAATTTACGACTGACTTTACAACTACTTGACCGTATCATCAACTGCTATTAGTATCCCATTAGGATGGGGCAATGAGCGGGACAGTGCATACAATGCCAGTCAAGCCATACATCACACAGTAAAGGACAGGTGATAGACTGATACACCACAGCTGATAGACTTGTTGCTAGAATGATATTAGTCGCTCTGACAACTGCCCTCCTGGTGAAGTAGCTAGAGTGATAGACCATAGCTGATGGAGTATATCCGTCCCGATAGGATCATAAGATCCAGATAAGTCTGACATGGTGATGGCTGCCGACTTGTCTAATATAACCAGAAATTCTCCCTCTGCCAAATCAAATATTTGTTATTTTCGAAACTTTAGATCAACATTACCGACAAGTATGGAACAGCTGCTTGAAAGGCAGTGGGAACAAGGATCTCAATTCTTGATGGAACAAGGGCAACACTTTGACAGTAAGTTTTATCTGTAAATTATATTGAGTTCGCTTTGTCGGTCAGATATCATTTGTGATGTTATAGCGTTAATTTTCGCATGATAATGAATTAAGTCCATTGGTGCATTCATACGTAGGTCTCTAAGTTAAATTATGTCAGCACATTGATTTTCATTTTCATTTCTCCATCATTAGGAGGGTAGCCTCTGAGTGCTTTTCTGTATTAAGTTGTATTTCGATTGAATGGGCGCAGCCTCCTTTTAGTATCACTATAGGAAAGGTATACTCTATACTGAAGGCTCTGTCGCACCCCTGGCTAAGTCTAAATTGGAGGGGTGGCCTGTCAGTGGCCACATGGGTCTGTTTTGACTGTGTTGGCTGGTGTTGTTAAGTGGAGGAGTGTATTGGCTTGGCCTGTTTGCTGTGAGTGACAGGGAGGGAGGAGGGAGGACAGGGAGGGAGGTGTACAGACTGGCTGTGATTGACAGGGGGTTGGCTACTAGGCAGGGGGTTGGCTACTAGGATGGTGCTTGAGGATAAGTGAACAACCCTGAAAGCTTGTGAATAGTTACTAGGCAGGGGGTTGGCTACTAGGCATTCCTACTAGGCCAGGCCTACAAGTGTGATCTGACAAGCTACATCCTGTAAGATCTTTATCTTTGGATCTGTAGACTGTCATCTGTACATCTGTGTAAACTGATTTCAGTGAGAGGAAATATCTGAGGAGATCATCAGATAAGTTATGTAACTGAAGTGTAACATCACTGTGAAATGCCTCCTGCTGATTGTGGCCCAGAGTGGAGGAGGCCAGGTTTGGAAGTGAGTGATGGTTGCCTATGCAATCAAATGAAAAAAAGAAATACAAAAAAAGAACTATATACTAAAAATTAGAAGCAAAAGAAAATAGCAGTTAGGCAAATCAGCTGGGCTACCCTCCTAGTATCGAAAGATACTATAGCAATTGGGCAGTAGTAGGTTGTCTTGTTCTGATAATAATATCACATTGTATAATATCCTATCATCATGACCGTGGACATAATATAACCATATTCCTTTTTCAGTTGCATCCTTACTTAACTGTCTACATCAGCTTAGACAAGAAAACCAACGCCTAGAAGAACATATTGCCAATTTAACTTCTCGCCGGGACCACTTGCTGGCTGTCAATGCTCGACTGACGTTACCACTTGCCCCGATCAACGTCCAGCATGGCATGCCCAATCAACATGCCCCGCCTGTAGACAACACCTCCATCAACCGTAGCCCAAGAGTCAACAACTTCATTCCCTCAGATCCTACACAAACAGCTCTGCTGGTAACTAACATTCCCATTTCAATCTCTCTTTAGATATTTCTGGTGGCCTGTTTTTTTTTGTGAATATGAAATTTGGAACCAAAAATCTTGTCTTACTGCATGTTATTACAAGATATCATTGCATTTGTACTTAAAGTATCTGTTTTTATTGATTCTTGTTCGTTATACGTTGTGATTATATAAGTTAGTATTGCAATGTAAAGAGTAGGACGCTCTTAGGCGTGTCTACGAACGGCTGACATGATTCCGCTTGGTCAACCATTATTTGATGTTATTTGTATAGGATGGAGCTGGCCATGGAGCGCAGAACAGTCCGGCACACAGACAGAGTCCGGCACAGAATGCTCTTCCAGGAGCTCCCCCTACTTCACAGTCTCAAAGCCCTGCCGGTAAGTTAGGGAACACTCACGTAGCACAAAAATCTATTTAAAACATGAATAATGCAATCTCCGCGTTCAGGTTACCAAAGTAATTAAATGCCCGACAAGTGGAATGTCAGACAGATTCATCATCATTGAACTTCGCCAACAGTCCCAACAAGCCCTATACGAAGACGCATAAGTTTATCCTAGCAAGTCCATTTTTAGTTCGACTAAAGTATGAACCTTGAATAATTTCCCATCAATATTCCCTGATACAGGAGCGAGCAGTGGAACCCCTTCAACTGGACCGAGCCCGGACACCAGGAACATTTTATCTCACGCGCCAACTACTTCCAGTCCTGTGCCAATGGGCCAACAACAACTCTCTGATGTACAGCGACAGCAAATCCTTATACAGCAGCAGCAACAACGGCTGACCAACGCTGCTCCACAACTGACCGCGGTAAGTAATTTTTTAGTCTTATATGATTTTACAATTCTTTGACTTTTTTATGGCGTATCATCATTACACGGTACAAGGTATATTCGGATAAAATCTAAATTCACACAGAAATACACAAAAATTACCTATACAGAAAAGTATCCACATCCAAGGACGAGGGGGAACAGGGAAACACACGATGTACATGGCAGAAACCTCGTTTCTATGCCAATAATATATGCATAGCTTATTACGTTCCAAAAACATCACGCTCTGTTTCATTCTGCCTTAAATTTCTGGCTACCAAACTGTTCTTTGGACCAAGATGTTTAGGAAAACAATTCTGACCGAAATCCAAATTGTTTCTTTTTGAAGGAACAACAACAAAGTATGATGTACCAGATGATGCAGAATTCTGTTGCACAACAATTTAATCGAAATCCACCTGTTACCATAGCCACAAACATCCACGGGAGAAACCAAGGTAGCGGCAAAGGCGGTGCGGAAAAGTCGGGGAAGGACAAGAGCTGATGTTGAATGACAATGAAGCTACATCAACTTGAATTGTCTCCGATTACTGCAGCTTATCGTATATAAGGCCCCCAAGATGTTAAAACCAGCTTACAACATTCTATGGACGCTTTACTGGGTGAGAGCTGTAGTAGTGGGAGTTAGATTTTTGAAAATACTTCTTAGTGATGGAACTCGTGCTGGGAAATATGCACTCTGGCCCCCCTCCCAAAACCCATATCATAGTCGGTGAGGCTTAGAATTAGAAATTTCCCATACTTACAAAATCAAAATGTCCATTGAAATTTAGGCAGCATTTTCTTAAATCAATAGCATTGAATTTTGAGATAAAACTATTCTTGAAAATATCTATATATAGTTGTATTTAAAACGTACACTAAATTCTGATTAATTTCACTTCCCTTTATTATGATTGACTCTTAACTTCCTAGCGAGGGGGCCTATTGATGAGAACCATTATATGGTCAGTATCCAGCTCCTATCTCTTGTTGTCTGGTCTCGTTGTGTGCTTCTGTTTCGTGCTCTTATCAAACTAAGTAACCCATTTATATATGTTCACAATGCTATTATCTGTTGGTATTAGATACCATCTGTATTTACTCATTGCATTCAAAACTTTGCCCAAAGTGATAGGTGACTGGACTACACACACGTATGTAGTGAGGTGTTTTTGTCATCATTTCCCCCTTAGACGAGCATCTAGGTAAACTATGTATTAAAACATGAGATTAATTTGATATCGAGCATTTATAATCAAGACTATAAATAGGTTCTAATATGTTAATATTCTATTTATTAAGACAATCGCGCACAGCATGCTTTTTAACAGTGTCTGTGTTTTCTAGAAAATTACTGATGCAAAAATGGTGCAAAACCAAACGTTTTCACTAGGTGAAGTAGTGGTTCTTTTGGTGTATGTAAGTTCCCTTATTGCACTGTCTTATTCAGCGACCTCCCTCGGTGGTTTAAAAGTGTATTATCGGACGGACTAAAATTTGGGCCTCGAGCACAAGAAATGTTAGGTTATTACAGAACTACTTGCATTGTACTAATATTATTTCATAGTGCCGAGGAGGACTTACTTCGTCCGAGGTATTTTTAAGACTATATCTTTCCCATAATAAATTGGGTTCAAATGGTATTATCAAAATACACAATACTGCTGTTCTTCCCTACGAATTGAAGATCTTTTTTGTTTTCTGTAGAATACATAATTAAGGTTACATAATTTCTAGCTATTATCAATATTTTGTATGTATATATTGCAGACTGCCTGCACAAAGAACACTTTTACTTAATCAACTCGTTACCGTCTATAACCCGAATATCTATTATTTGCTTGTTTTTATTATTTTAATAATTGGTTCGTTATATACCTCATGTTAAATTAATTATATACGTTCATCATTGTACACTGTCATTTCTGTTGGTGGTTTAAAGGGTGTCAAGTGGTCTGATAAAGGCGGCAAAACCTATCCAAGTATTTTCTACTAATTCGATTGTGTCGCCAACTACGGATTCTTCCCTATGCAGTCTTTATACCAGCATTTCATCTGTAAATAATACATTGCAAATTACCACTTATTATCTACAGACTACTTAAACCTTGATAGTGGTTTGAGGCACTGAAAGTCACCGATTCACGTCAAACCTTTAAATTCCTTGTAAATAATTTAGTTCATAATATGAGTGCAATCTGAGAAGTAATTCAAGTATATGCGTACTATATACTAGAGACATTGGTGTAAATTGAATATTGTGCTTATCTGTCCAAATGTCCCATATGGATGTCTTGAAATATTGTCTTGTATCCGAGTGCAATTTATTTTCAATGCGCGCTAGAAAATTTTACCGAAGTAAAAAAAAACTTCAACCTTCAAGAATAGGTAATTTGGAAGGTCCGGGTAAAATACTGAAGAAATGATCATGAACATCTGAATAATTATAGCCACTCAGATGTAACTTTGAGTGTGATACAGTCTCTACAATCCTGATCTTTCAGAAGTCATTGATTCTGTCTTTACTTAATTAACTGATCAAATTATGCTTTTGGATGACACGTTTACTGTATGCCTGGTAATCATGGCAGCCCAGCAGACATACGGTAATGTTCACCATTTGCTTAAAGACATAAAGTTAATAAAACTGCTGTTCCTGAAGTTTGAGCCTTAGCAGAAATCGGCGAGTTTTCAGTCGGGTGTATGGAGTTCAGGTCACATTTTAGTACATGTTCCTATGATCATTCTGGGGAAATGTTTCCTTTGACTATGAACCCATATAAGGCGAGAATTAAAGCTCATTTTCCATGTAAAATGCACAAATAAACTATTCATGAAAACTTCTTGTTTCTATTTTTATTCCAACAACAACACAGATTTATATCAATAGGATAAAAACATTATGTACATTTTTACAGATTTCATAGATATTTCTCCCAACTCAACGGTTACATGTCAATACAATTTGACCTCTAGGTATGCAACTACTATGGTCCTTCCCCTAGATACCTTTCTTTACCATAGAGAACGATAACACCCCGATAATTCCCGAAACCATACGTATCACAGATGTGTCACGACTGGTCTACATGATTTAATCACTGAACCTCTGCAGATGGCAGCACCACTACATGGGATCGTGTAGAAGCTGCTCTATTCTCCTCGACCATTTCCTGGTGGCACCTAGAAAAATTAGTAGTTACTATTTAATAAATACCTAAGGCACGATCACGTAATAACGTCTTAAAATATTGACGGGATTTTATTTTTTGTTTTTAAACATTTTCATAAGAGCTGTAATATGCATGTACATGTATTGTTCTTACAATTTATTCTTACAAGTTATTCCAGAAATTTTAAAACACTCCTCTACCCTCTATAAGGTTGTTGCATATATGTACACGCACCCATGTCAGTGACCATACATGAGCAAATTTCTGGAATAAACTAGTGTGCATAACGATAGGGGATCTATAATAGCGTGACTTAAGGAAAAGTGACACTTGGTGGGCGCTAATGTACAAAGGAACCGACTTGAAAAGAGTAAGATTACCCCCACTCCAAAAAGAAAGAATAATAAACAACAGTATTTCTTTTTTCAAAAAAAGCCTCTTCGGGTTGAACCAAACTTGTCTCTTCTTAAATGTCTCATCAACTCCCTTATTTCAATAATTTTATAATTGATTATTAGATACCATCTGAATAGGAATGCATGTCTCACCAATATATAACTAAGGAGATAATCTACCGGTAGCTAACTTTCAAGTCTTCACACGTAAAGGATAAAAGGGTGAAAACCTAAGAAAAATATGCATCCGGAAAACTATTTTATATATCAGGAAGAGGGGGGGGGGGGGGGTGCAGATCTTTGGAAAAAATCAACGGTTATAATAGCACTAGCGAGGGTTGGAATTGGGGAAATAACTTATTACCATAGCTCTATGGTCAAAAGTGATCATTTATTTCTGATCCAAAAATGCAAAGCTACCTCATGACACTAGTAGAGAAAGTTTAGGTCGTAGTATTGTTCCCTGTAGATGAACAGAGTTTGAAAAGGCAAAGGTGGTTAGTGACACGAACCGAAATTCAACTATGCGCAGGACATAAATTAAATAGCTTCAATGTAGTTAAAAAAAGACGGAGACAAATAACATTTCAATGAATAGCTATGAATAGAAAGGGTAATAAACATAACTAGCGCAATCAGAGCTTGACTAGTCTTCTAGAAATGAACGAGATTTATAATGTATTTCTTTACCTGGATGGGGGGAGAGGGAGGGGAACAAACTCAGGCGGTAAGTCCTGTTCTCCATCCGACATCACCTGATTCTCGAGTTCTGAAAAACATCATTTTGATATAGTTTATATGAGCGATGACTGGAGGAGGACCACTGTGAATTGCTCGTATGATATATAGTTTATATCCGTCCATTATCTTTTACTTTTCATGGAATTATTTGTTTGTCAGATCTGAATATGTACTGCTATGTGGGATTTTTTTGCATTGCCAATGAAAATTAATGTAAGGACAATTTTGTTTTAATCAACCATGTGTAGAATTTTTATTTACCTAATGTTACTGAGAGGTAGACTAAAAATACCCCCACAAAAATGTATTCCATCTTTGTACTAAAAAAACATGGTAACTATCAACTTAACCACTAGTATGATATTCTATTGAAATATGTATTCGGTAAGGAGTTTTTACATCACCAATCACCCTCCTGAAATATCGAAGAGGGAAAACTGATACCAAATCAAACCAGCTCATGGGCAATTTATCAATCTTAAGTGCAGATATATGTGATCACGCTACTTGCTACGTTTTATTTGGATTGTTCATCTTTTACTTACTTATCCATTAATTTAGTAATACTTTTAACGCACCAAGATGCCAAAACGTTCTTAATACACAAACTTCTCCCAAAATTCAAATATAATAATCGATATTTTCCCTTAGATCTATCATTCTACCTGCGATGTTAGTAAGAGATGTTTTTTCTTCCAGTATAGCTGAAGAAGATGACATACTGAGTTCAAACATGTTCGATAACCTCAACCCAAACCGTGCAAATGCTCGAAGGGAGGGGGCAAAGAGATCAGTATTATTCAATGTGATGTTAAGAGGCCAGAGAGACAATTAAGGTAAACGCACTAAGTCCATATTCATTGTGGAATAATCTAGATAAGTTTGGGAAATTAGTTGTGGCCTTCAATAAAATAAAACAAATCTATAGATAATACCACTTCCATTTTACGTGAAATAATGTAATAATATAGATAATTGACGATTAACGTCGGGACAACGTACCATCGAATGGAGTAAATACAGCAGTATTGCGTCCACTGGCTGCGGAAACTGTGTAGGATATTGCATCCGCGCTTTTCCTTCCGTTGATGTCAGGCTAAATAATGAATGTACATTTAATATATAGAAATACTCATAAGTGATATCTTTTATCAATACGGTAACCATTAGTGTCATAATGTGCATTCGTAACATTGAAGCTATGTAACATGCATATAATATACGTTATTTATATTAAGTTTTAAGTTGAATAGAATGAGAAATGGAGTATGGATATACACACTATGGTTTTTACTTCTATTTTTTAAAAAAGTGTCATATATTTTCTCTCGCCAGCATTTTGCTAGTAAAATTCACCAAACAAAAAATGGGATTGAATATCTAGGATCACACTCACCAAGGGCTTTTTGAAGCTCTGATTCGGAGGAAGGTTTTTATTCGGTGATATACCCATAGGAGAATCATACTGAAAAGGGTGGAAGGAGGGACTTGAATAGATAACACATCGTGCTAGACTACTTAAAACATACCTTTAAACTAAGGTCATAGTCATAAAACGCATAATTTAGGTGACAACTGCCGGCCATAAAATTAAATTGGTTGCGTATCAAATGAATAAAGTAAGAAGTACATTTTTGTGTGTAACTACTAGTAACTAACACTAACTGTAACTACTGAAAAGAAAGGAACGCAAAATACGTCACAGGTGTAACAGCGAAATGAGCCAACATATTTATAAACACGCGAGGACAAAATGCAAAGTTTATGGGTTCAAAAATTATCCGATGTCTACATACTGTGTACCGAGCTTTTGGCTGAAATGCATTGAACTTGTTAGACATTTCTGTAAGGATATAACATTCCATATTCTTGTTACTAATCCGGATATTATAATATACTTAACGATTAAAAAATGGTGGACAACTTACTGCGTAACTTATGGATGCTTGGTGAAGTTGCGCGGCTTGACGCTGCAAGGTTTGACGGAGGTAACTTTCATCCTTCAGAGCATGCAAACTGCAGGGACAGTGTAAGAGAATTTGTTTATTTCTAATCCTCTGACGAAGCCAAATAACGGCGAAACGCTGATATAAACCGTAAGGATCGTATGATCGTCAAAAATGCCATAATTCAGTTATCCTTTTCTCAATCTCAATTCTTTTATGTAAAAGACATTTTTACCTCATTAATCCTGGTAAATTTACAAAAAACATATTGCTCAAGAAGGTAAGATAAAAGGCATCTCAGAGAGAGAGAGATTACCGGTGTCTCGGCGATGCAGATCAGGGTACACCGCCCATCGATCGAGACTTTAAAATGTTATTTTCAATTATACATGTATGTAATTCGCTTACTTAAAGCTGCATTCCCAGCTAATTTCTATACAAATCTCAGTTTTCACTTGTTAAGCTAACTAGTACACTGCCCCACCTTATCCCAATCGTTAAGGTTTCTTTCTTAAGGTTGGAGTTTAATATTTGAGAAGATATACTCGTCCTCTCATACTGGTGGTCACCAGTATGACCTCCTTAGTCAACAGTGTGACCTCCTTAGCCTTGTTCCATACAGATAGCCGTTGACAGGGAACATTCGTTGGCATACAGAGAGAAACATGTGGCTTGATGTGGCACAGAGGCGCCACATGTGACCACTCAGTGCATCTACAGAACTGTGGTGATGGCAATTATACATAACCCTGTGTGTTCCCGATCGTAAAAACACAGAATTTAGACATTAATTTTACTTTTCATTGAAACAGAGATGGATAATATTGAGTTTGGGAACTAATATGAATGTAATTCATGAAGAACCACTCGATCTTAAATCCTGGGAATGCAGCTTTAACCCATGAAAACAGTTAGCGAAGCGCCAACCAACTATTTATAGATCTGGGTCAACGGGTCAACCCACTGGTCACCCTGGGCCCGCCCCTCGTGCAGCCAAACAAGACCAGCTGGTCTCAGATGCTCACTGTAAAGCTATATAAGATGAGAGGAGCACACAGTACTGTCCTGTAGATATTTCTTAGATTTAAACGTTTTAAAAGGAGAATCAGTATTGCAATGGGATCCGCAACAGTGATAGCATGTGACTTGAACATTCTAGCATTTGTCAATTGGTATAAAATAACACCAAAAGAAGAGCTCCCTACCAGGAGGGAGAAAGCTAGTTACTGTACATGTTTAAAGACATGCTGAAATTCTCTGAGTTAGCACCCCAATATGAAATTGCATCTATATGGGCACTTCTAATGAAACGTTAACAATGTAATGACTCTTATGTCTATTCAGGAAACGTATACTTTTGCCATACTTATCTTCATTACCTTTGGCACCAGTGTGCGTAAGAATTACGCACAAATGTATGCATGTGATGCGGGATGATAAGGCTTCATTATATCTTTTTTCAACAACAAAATAATAGCTAATAGCATATTCGAATCACATATATGCCTGATATAATTTTCTAAGATATTAATGCTCAAATGCAATTGGGTCTTCATTCATAGGCTGTTGAAATTGCGTTCCCGGGATGACGCTCCTTCTACACAAAATTCACTAATCCATCTCCGTTCACCCATAATAACATACTTCACCAATACCTGCTCTATTCTGATTTCATGGTTATATTACTCACCTGAAATACAGTTTTCATATGATCTTGGCTATTTGAGTTGTGTTACCTTTTACTTTAGCAGTAGGCCTAAGGCCTCAACCAATGTATGTAGACTGCAATGGCTATGCAACACCCACCATTTCCCTATATCTTTCTTCAATGAAATACTCTATTATTCCCGGTAGTTTACTTTATAAAACTATATGATTTAAGTTCAACATGTTTTCTCGGCAACCTGTGAAAATCAAAGAGAGATTCCGAAAAGATAGTGTGTAAAAGGAGGTTTTGTGTGAGTACATTTTGGGTTGGTTGCAATGGCTCAGCATAGGGACCCGCGCACACGTGGGTCTGTTTGGCTGTCCCTAGCGCGTACCGCTACCTCATGAATATTAAGTAGGTGCCTGTGACGTGTGCTTGGCGGAGCGCTAATGGGCATAATCTAATAATATATCTATAATAATAATCCAACGGCTCATAGTTACTTCCCTTTGTGGGAGTAACGCAGCCACCTGACGGTATAACAGTTTATAGAATATGCGTATTTATACATATCTATGGGCGCCTTAAAGAACCTATGCCTCACCTTTGTTGCAGTATGGCGAATTTCTTCTCCCACGTTTTGTGAACTTTTTCGATTTCCTTCTTCAACCTAATTGTATAAACGAAAACAATGGGAATGAAAGTCAATCTATATTTTAATGCGGTAACTTTATAGGTGCTATATAGCAACGTCGACTGGTGCACACATGAATGTTATCTATTTTACCCCATATTAGTCTTGCGATTATGGACCACCTGCATTATACAGTAAACGAGGGTTGATATCGTTCATGCCACACATAGGGAATATATGTGTTGTGCTGGTTCTGTAGGTGCATGGAGGTTGTGGGCAGTATTTATTTAGCAGGGATCAATTTGCATTTATGTCTAGTAAAATGCATGTATAAGCGAGTTCGGATTTCCGAGTGCGCATGTCCCAAACGCTTCCTGTCCCCACGCAAGGGGGATAAACAAACGCACGTTGTAGTGGTACCGCTATACTAGCTATAGGACTAGTGGGGTGCGGGCCTCTCCTACTGTCTGTTTTTATTATTTAATCACCTTTTTTGACTTCATAAACCATGCATATATTACATAGATCTATAAGACAATTTCGTGGCAGATCTGGCACTCAAGAATAAGCACAAAGTTACATTAGATAATAGATGTATTGTAATGTTTTTACAGCAACCCTGGGCTATCTCAGGGATATTTGTTAATGTACTTAGCCAACTGGTCACCAGATAAAATCTGTGGCCATGGGTTGGGCTTAATTAACCCAATATCCTCTGCATGTTTTTGAATTGCTATCGTTTCTGAACACTCAGGGTGTATACATTCAATTCAAAATCCATACCTAAGGGTGGCCTACAAATACGATCTATACATCTGCAAATAACTCTAGGTCTTCCAGTATGTGCCTTGACTACGGGGAGTGGGAGAGGTTTAAAATTAATTTTAATTAATTATATTAAGATCTGACAAACACTATTGGAGGTTATTGTTCTGCTAAAGCAGGGTCTCTGTGCTTTTGGCCAAAAGAAAATCAAGGCCTTTCCAGGCCTATTTCAGTGCATGTTATTTACATTAATGCCCCCCTTTTTTCGGTCTCTGTAAAATCCTGTCGGTCTCCACTGTTACAATTTGGCAGAGACCAACGGTCTCTGGTCTCCCAATTCACTATGTTGCACACTGATTTAATATATTCGAACATAATTCAAGGCCCAGAAAATGATTTTCCATGCCCTTCGACCAAAATGCCTATTTTCCAGGCTTTTCCAGGCCTTGAATTCATTTTTCCCGATTCAAGGCTTTTCCATGCTAGTAAGGCTAAGATGGCCTGGAACTCACTATCAACTGAGAAACAGGCCATAGAATCAAGAAAACATTTTAGAATAGAAATCGAAAATTTGTATAATATATAGACAAAATCAGAAAGTGAATGTTCCCCTCTCCAGGGAGACTATTATTAAGTTGATATCTTGCCATTAAAACATCCTGTACTGGATTACTAGTCCACCATTGTAATAATTTGTATTGACCATCCCATGTTTAAATGATGTGTCTCGTGTATTTTATACTTTATGCTCTCATGTTTTGTATCTTATACACTTCATTTATGTACTGTATTATGCAGCCAAACCATGTAGAAGTCTATCCCTAAAGTCAGGGAACGTATCTTGTACTTTGTATTTTGTATTTCACAATATAGCATATATCTTAGATAATGTATATCACAACCAAAATTATGTAGAAGCCTAAGGGAACGGTCGGAAGATCTGGGTATAAATCCTGAATGGTACCCAGAGGCCTGTCGACCTGTTCATCAACAGCTTGTAACACACAAATGAATAAAAGATTACTCTATTCTATTCTATTCTATTCTATTCTAAGTGACCCTGTAAAGGGCTATGTGGGGTTGGTTACATGGGAGTTTCAGTTCATAAATTAATCCTTAGTTTCTCAACTAGCTAACATATAAATAAAGTCTAGCTACTATGGTACCGGTACCCGGGTATGGTACATTTCAAGTTTTTCAAAAGTTGGTCAAGGTTGGTTGGTTGGTCAAGACAGTATAGAGACTTTCCAAGACTGTGTATATATACGGTATACATGTGTGTGCAGTAGTGAGTGCCCCACCCACACTGCATGGTTGTTTATCCCCCTCACGCAGTGGCAGGACCCGTGCGCGCGGAAATCCGAACTCGCTTATACACGAGCATGCACATCAACTCATGACAATTGACATGGCATGCACTCAGCGTGAGCTTCTATTTATTCCAGTTTTTGAACCCTAGGCGTACTTCCCAATTCAAAAACTTGCTTAGTTTTTGCATAATATATACATGTGTTTTTAGCATCTGGCGACGTTTTTGTGGATTACAACAAAACCTGATTGGCAGCAAATTTGACATAAAACAAGGTTTACATGAACCCTAGGCAAGTTGGCATGTTCAGTGAACTGTGTACTTCCATATATACACAATGAAATGGGGAATCTATTTTTTCCTTAGTATACGTTTTATCTGGCTGGGCATAATGCTTACTCTGCTCATCTTTGTGTATATTTCAGCTCCTCCTACTTGCGAATATCGTTACGTCTTAAATTGGTTAATAAGTAATTTAATTGACCTAGTTACCAGTAGGGTGATTAATAACCATCTTTTCATTATTTCTGATTGATCATTGTAACCTGAGACATCGAGACATATCGGCTGGGCGACTGGGGCAAGTAGACAGCCGATATATATTGGGGGCCCTTGGAATAACCTATCACCTTTATCAGCCTAATTTAGAACCCTATTCAAAATGGCTCGACGAACCGCCTCATTGGAACACCTGTGGCTGTGGGGCAGACTGGGCCGGGATGATTTATTGTCTACCCAACAGCTGATGATTTATTGAACGGAGAGATTGCAAATAATAATAATGCGTTAGCCTCATACACAGATCAAATTCGAGCGCACAAAAATATATCATACATTGCTTCGCAGCTGGATCTGCTCTACATTTTTCCCTGAATAACATTAATCTATAAATCTCTCGACCAAGAAATGGCCATAAATATGCCGGGGGCGTACAATACATAGATTTTTTCCCCACGGGACCCACTGTGTTTGGTCCTGTTTTTATTTGAAATTATCTACCGTGTTATTCTAGTTATGATTGTATCGCCACGTAAGCAATATTGACTGCTAAAACATTTAGGATGCTAAAACATTTAGGACTACAATTTCTATATACATTCCAATGCAACATAATCTGCTAAGCTATTGGTATTCATGGGAGTGAGCCATGGATTTTTAAGATCCATCGTATAGAATATGGTGATAGATTTCTTAAACTTTGTTTTTAAAAAGCGTTACTGGGAAATCTTTGCTTACAATAGCAATTTTGAGGAGATGCAAATTTAATCGAGCACCTACCGAATATCTCATTCAGGGGCTGGATAAAAATAGTTTAAGCAAATAGCAGTGCGCCAAGTGAGTAGTTGACTCCATGTAAAAATGTAGCTCATGTAAAGGATCAAGTAGGATGTTTGAACAACGTCTAGAAACTGGTATAAGAACATCCCAATATGGATCACACCGCCCTGAATACACAACTGACAATGTCAGACTCACAAGGGATTTAATGTACTCTCAAACTGGTTCAACGTCAAACCCTTTGCCCTTCACATCAGGAGTCTAGCTTATTATGAATAAATAAATCCCACATTCTCTCATAGTTAAAAGGGAGGAGAAATCAGGACCTGTCCTTGAAACTCAAATCTGATCAACCTAAATTTCAGAGGTCCCATTTGAAGCTCCCCATCCTGGGGTTAAAGTTATGATCATGAATGGCATCCACAACCTAGCTTACCTTGTTACTTCGTTGATCAGTCTGTTTTCACTACGTTTGACCCTCTCTAAATCAATTGCTTCCTTCGATTTCTCTCCAGCCTTGTTCAGAGCCTTTTAGAAAGCAGAGAAATAATTATTGGGATGGGACGGCGGTATGTAATGTAATTCCCCGTTTTGAAACTTCAATAAAGACAGTACGTTATTTTACTTCAGATTCATCAAAATCTTAAAGTCATCCGTCCAAATCTCAGTTCATTTCATTAGCTTTACTCTAGAGATAGTTATATTATAACACACAAATAACATAGACATACTTTGCTGAGTCTTTTTTCAAGTGCCGCCTTGTCCTCGAGTAGCCTTATATGTTTGGCTTGTTCTTGTTGCTGTAGTCTGGCTGCCTCCGCTTTGCCTTCCAACAGAGCCTGAAATATGATTTGGTCATCCAATCAATCATTTCTATTAGAGATTATCTTTATTCTGTATTTATAAACACACGCTTTGGTTATGTCGATATGTTACACGCAGCATGGATATGACATTATTTATTTTATTATTTATTAATGTAAAAAAAGATTCGCCAGCAACATTTTTTCCCATGGAGAACATTTTTTAAGTTATCTGAAATTTTTTGCCACTTACCTGTTCAGTGGCTTGCTTTACACGATCTTCCATTTCTCGCTCCAACGCAACCATTTGGCTTTCCATCTAAGGAAAATCAATCACGCTTTAATAACGGATAGCAAATATTTGATATACGGTATACGAGCAGCATTATTCCTTCGGCGCTTAAACAATTGATATGCCCAAACGTCCTTAAGTTCATTATGAATTTACGGTCTTTATCAAGGCTGAATAACGATCCCGAGATTTGAGTCTAGGCTCAGAGGTGAGAAAGTCCCTCCAAACTGAGGGAAATCCTCTCGCTCCAAACCGCAAAATTCCATTATAATCCCATTAGGACGCCTACTAGGGCAATCACTGACATACCAGTATCTGTTCTGAGAGCCTCTGAGCCTAGACGGCATGAGTTAACAACATGCAAATAGTTCAATTCAATTTCGAGTAAAACGAGAAATTACAAGCCCATGAGCGCATAGCAACCCAAAATGCAAACTTTTTTTGCCGTTAATATTTGATGTTGCCCATCGAGTTTGCTTATTATTTTGCATACAATGTATTGCGTGCTTAGTGCACAATGTTCCCGAAAAGATACAAAGCTGCACCACGTTGAAAAATCACATGCTTCCTCCATGACAGAAATTAAGCGAACACATTAATTACATGCTGGTAGATTTGCCAAGTATATATATGGCATTCCATAGTCTGTCATTTGAATAAGAAATAGGTTTAAGCGACTTAAGTGTGAAAGCTTTTCTAGTAATATTTATCATTGAAAAGAAATTCGTTAAGGAGGTGTGTAATAAGATTAATGTATTGTGTCTTAGTGGTGTCGTTTGTGAGGATAGAGACCTAATCTGAAATTGTGAATATGAATGAATTACCCTTCACCGCGTCCAATATACTTACTGTTGAGTGTTGGATTATAAAAACATGTATTATTGAAATATGTATAAATATTATTCTTCGTTTTTTTTTATATAATTTCTTCTTTATTAATATGGATTAGATTGTGAATATTTGACAACAGATATTGCATGTACAAAGCTATCTATTGAAACCCACTAGACCTTACATCGGTATGCTGCAGGAATGGGAAAAAGATTGAATATATCACATAGCTTAAGCAAATATATATGGTACAAACAGCAAATAAAAGACACTGTTAAATCCACCTATTATAATTTATACATATCAACAAAATTATTTTTACAATAAAAACAAAACTAGAAGAACTACTCTTATGATTTAATCGTAATATATCTACAATCAAAATATTCTTTTAGAATAAAGCAAAAAGAAATAATTCTTATTACAAGGCAAGGTACTTACAAGTCTCTGGCCAGAGGCCTTGTCATGAGCAGACTCATTTAGTAGTTCTTCTCTGTCATGTCTTAGCTGAAAGGCAATAGGGTAGGGGTGACTAAGGTATAAAGCGGGTGTCATATGCAGGTGTCTTATCGCTTTCGGTGGTAAAAGATGACATAATTGATTTACATAATAATACATTTTCCCTTACATTCTATCGCATAACTTACAGGCAAGCATACCTTGGTTTATTACTTAACTAAGCATGCATGGGGATGTGTTGGTCTATAGAACAATTATAATTTTGGGATGTGATAGCCAGTTGGAAGACTATCTTTTCATCATAACATGCGCAAACATTCCAGGAATGGAGTTCAAAGCTAGGGTATGAGTAAGCCATATCTCATTAACACATTTCTACCTTTCTTTTCCAAATAAGATCATCTTCGTTTCCGATAGTTTCTATCTGTAAATTTCATCCATTTATCTGATTAAAATTATTACTCAGAGTTAATCCCATACTTTATTCTGTCCAAACACAGATGCACAATTAAAATCAGTTCTTTTTCCTTACATACATTGTAACTTATGAGCGGTGCCCTGAATGTGTTTCGCAACTAAACATTCGCCTGAGCTTAAGTCAAATTAAAATCGATTTTATTTAAGCTCAGACGGATGATAAGTTGCGAAACACACTTGATGTCTATAAGCAAAAATCTTACTTGCTCCGCCATGACTCTCTCCCTTTCAAGCTGGTCCATCAAATCTTGGATCTGTGCATCTGTACAAAAAGTATATACTTTTAGTCTCATTACATGAAACAGTTTATAATTTTGGATATAGTTTAAATTGTACACCACACAACTATACTGTGTCTCAATGTGCAGTTGCAATACAAATTGTGACAAACACGTTGGGTTAAATACAATGGACGGAATGGCAAAATGTATACGTGTGTATTAATATTGAACGCAATTCTTCACGAATTCTGTGCGTGGATCAAATTAATTCAATCTCATTATCGCATTTATATGAGCAACAGTTTTGAAAGTTTCATTTTATTCTGGGTTAGAATTTGCTTTAAATTAGATTTGTAACATGCTTGCAAGAATCTAAGGTAATCTATACTATTCGATCTTCAGGAGTGATTAGAATGAAAGAGGATCATATTAGACTAATAGATCTGACAGATGAATATTCTGAAATCAAAAAGATGAAGGTAATACGAGGGATTCGCTTGGAAATTCTGAGACTAAGCTATCAGGGGCAACATGCATATGCTGGAAAAAAAATTTGATTAATAGGAAATAATGATTGGAACCCATAACATAAATCTAAAAGAAACACTAATAAAAGGAGGGATGGCGTAAGCATGAATAAAATGATGCACATACCTTTTATATTAGGGTTAGACATTTACTATATCATTTCTTTGATGTCCTGCTTTTTGAATCACTGACGCATATTATGATATTAAACTAGTATTGCATTGTAACATATTCATGCCTATACCAAACCCCATTCAAAGAATCATAAGGCAGTAACTAAAAGGGAAAAGTGTAGTGGTAAGGTCCAACGCGTGGTCTCAAAGGACACCTTGCATTATCTGGACTCACTCAACATCGCGTTCTTAGTTTTCTTCTCTTCCAACCAGACTTCTAATTTCTCAGTCTTCTTCTCTAGCGAACCGATTTCTTGTTTAAGGTTTTCTACCTCTGCCATGACTGAATCAGTCCGAGACGGAGGTGGAGGTTCAAATACTTCTTGCTGTAAAAAATATGAAGACAATCTTCTGAGTACAACAATGAAGATATATGTAATATGGTATTGTATAATGACACTCACTTAGTTTCTGATTTACAGCTTCTTTTTCCTGGGCGGTGTCTTCGGTTCGGGCACACCTTTGTTCCAATGTGTTAATTTCGTCACGTAGCCCGTCTATCTCAGCAACAACTGATTCTGATCTTGACATCCGTGACTTTGACTCCTACAGAATCATCACTCCCAAAATTATATTTACAAGTATACCGAAATTGTCTCTTAAGCTACCAGAGCTGTATTTTGTTCTTTGACTTAGCTTAATAGATTAGACAAAATATATTGGATACGTATTCTCTCGAAGATAGATTTTTCCTACAACTAACGAGCCACTTATAGCTAGAAATTTCAAATTTGTTATAAAAAAGATATGGACTAGGAAGGTTATGTCTCAGGGTGCAATGGCAGGTATATGATACATGGATTTTCATTGTTAAGAGAAGTGCTTATTACTTATGGCCAGTGTTAATCTTTAGTGCATATATATATTAAACGTGAATTTGTGCATTTTATTCATTGACTTTGTTTGTTCAAAATAAACACAATATTTTACATTATCTTTCAAGCATGCAATATTGATGATCCTGGAAAAAAACTTGTCAGATGTTAGGGAGATGCAGGGGTAAATGAAATAAGGGGACACGATATTGTTGGGAGAACACACTATATGGCAACAAATACCCTAATATAAAATCACCAAAACAGCGCTTTTATTTTCTTCATTTCTCGGATCAATTACAAAATGTCATTATACATGTCGCTATGGCGATGAACCACATGGAAGGATTGATATTGTTTCGGTTGGGAGATGCAGATTCTCTGACAGTTCTTATGAGTGCTACCACAATTGAAGATGAAACCTCACAATGGAACGTCTGGAACGTCCCACCTGAACTCATCTGCACGGGGCCTTCTCTTTCGGGGAATGCTACATGAGGTAGCGTTAACAGAACGATATGGCGGGGTGCTCTTGAGCATCGTATCCTTATCGACATGTTACTAGTAAAACTGATGGGGTGATTAGTGATAAGGTTACATTCATGGAAAGGTGACAATAAGGATATGTTAACATTACGATATAATCTGTCTACAGTTAACGATACCTCATGCAACGGGTCAGTATTATTATGTATGGTAACATGGTGTGTTGAATTGACCCTTGTTTATCTCCCAGATTCCAATTTCATTGGATGTCCGAAGGGTTTCCATGGCGTGGGTGCCAATACCATGGGTTATTCGATCAATATCAGTATATTAGTCTGAAGTCCATTCATCAGCTGTTAGTTGTGAATAAATGAATAACATATGGGAACGGGGGTCTATTGTGGTTTGGACCCAAACGGCCTCATCATGCGCTTAATAGTTTGGCTGCTTTGGTTAATATATAACTTAGCATTGGACCCATTGATATTGTTTCGGTGATTTTATTCCTGGGTAAGTTAGTTCAAATCTAGTCTACACAAATAGACAAACCACTTCATGTTCCTCCGTTGCTTGTGCTGCTAACTCAGCAGTACGAACCGCTCTCTCTGCCTGCACCAAGAACCAATATCACGATCAAATAAAAATCAGTTTTCACACCGCAACCCTATGGACTATATTCAAGGATTCATTTGAAAATGTGTATGATAGATAGATAGATACAGTAGTTTGGAAAGCCTAGAGAATATACCCATTGGCCGGCCTAATGAATAAACAGTATTCCTCTCCACACACGATGAGGGATGTTCAATTACCATTCTGACAATTTACATTTATTTACAATGATTTCTTATTAGATATTATATACAAATCAATTTGCGGTACAAAATGGAAAAAGACAATCTTTCGCCAAGAATTGGTGATATGGAGATTCATTACAGCAAGAGCAAATAGAGGAGAATATGTACACTAAAATCAATGTGTGAACTCGATCACACCATAGCATACAAATCTATTTAGTGACAGATTTACATAAAAAGTTTTTCGGTCATAAGATTTCTTCACTGTGTATAATTATGAAGTTTAAATTGATAGCTTTACCTCCTCAAGCTGTCGCTGGTATTGTTCCACCTGCGCCTTTAGCATGTGAATTATTGATTCGTTTCTTTGGATAGTCGCTGTCATTTCACGAATTTTTGCTTCCCAACGAGCGCTTTCTCCATGTTTAGCCATTGCATCCTTGCCTAAGCGAGCCTCCATGTCTTTCTATAGAACCATAAAAGTATAACAGCTAATTCACATATTTCAAAATAAAGGGTAATCAGGTTGGTTATAATGACAAATGCCTTAATATTGTTAAGATTTTAGAAGTTTAAAAGAAAAATAAATCATCTGAATAACATAATTAATTAGTTAATTTCAACCATCCACCGGATCTTCGGATAAGATTGTTGTTTCATAGTGAGTGGTTTAAATGTTATCTGACTATATGTATGTTGCACAGCAATAACCATTGTTACAATGAAATTCATAAGAATAACAATATTAATACGTATCAACACTATAGTTAGTGACCAATATTCTGATTCAGTACACTTCACACAAACTCTCCATTTTGGAAATACAGTACAAACCAAAAACAGGATTAAGCATGATCAAACTGATACACTCTTAATATAGGATATACATCAGGACCATCAGCAATCATTAGGACACATAAATGGATGTGACCACCTGCCAGTATTGATAAAACCAATTGATTTTTATCTGATATGCATGTGACCACCAACCCATTCAACATAGATGAAGAGAACAGCCACTCAAACAAGAACCAACACCAATCACAAACAATCATTTGTATGTTCAATGAATCGAAACTCTTTTTATATGCAATGACAAAGGGTTTTTTAAATCTAGTTATTATAAAAGCTGATGTACGGATAGGCTGAAATGAAAATAGCTGAATGTTTCCTTAACTTATTGGAAAAAAGCTTTCAGATTTAAGGTTTCGATCAGACTGGAGCAAGCACATTAAAAACATCTTAGGATAAATTTATACATCTGTAACTGCTACTAACATTTTTCTGTAAAAGAAGTGACATGTCACATATCATTAAAGGTTTGTAAAATCGGGGGGACTTCAATTAATATAGCCTAACCATATAAGCAGTGCTCAGAGCAATTTCAGATACTTCACAACTACAGTCATCAATGCGAAAATACAAAGTGCCATGGGTGCATGTATTTCCTACGATTGATATTTTATTATTAAAGCTTGCGTAATATCAAAGCATGCAATGAGAAGGGGCACAGTGGAACTCACCATGTAGTATGTATGCATGCGTGCTATTGCATCTGACAATTGTTGTTTGAAGGCGCGGCGCACAGTGGCAGTCCTCTACAAAAGTAAATACACAATTTTGTGAAATAATTAAGGAAATAAAATCGATCCTAATGGCAAAGGAAGATTGAATATGAATAAACACCAAAGAAATGTGTCCAAAATGTCTAAAGCGTGTGGTACTAACCTCTTCGTGCATTTTTTCTAGATCAGCAATCTTTTCATTCACGCGACAATACCTGTGATAAAGAACGACAGTTAGTAAGAGCATATAAATGGAAACAATTATGAAAATTTATGACAAATGGAAATCCGAACTATTTTGGGGGAATTTTACCCCTACTTACAAATCAATGGACTTTTGCTGTAGCTTTGCCTCAAAATCTGCATTCATCACATGTCTTGCAAAATTTATATCCCGTTTCATTTCTGCCGCATCCTAGAATTCGGTATTAAAATGGTTTTAGAATGAGCAAAAGAAGGTTTTTATTTTTAGTATCTTAGCATACAAATTGGGTAAAATTGGTCAATGGCAATATTGCTGACACAACAGGTCTCCAATGTGGTAATCCCACATAATTAATAGTGCTATTGCGACAGATGCGCTTCCAAAGAAGTCTAAAAGGCTTTTTGCCGGGGGCATGTAAAATTCCAAACTTTCCATGCAGCTTACTTTTGCCTCAAGTGAGGTTACCACGGCCATCGTTTCTCCCGAATAATTTTTTCAAGGAAGGTAGAAGCAAATTAATCTATTTAAATTGCCGTATTCTGCTTGCCCATGCTTCGACTGACTTACATTGTATTATTATTTGAGGGTGGGGAAGGGAGAACGGGGGAGCCCAGGAGGGAGGATGACAGGGGAGATAGGGAAGGGGGAGGAAGGAAGGGGCTAGGAAAGAGGGGAGGAAAGGGGTTTTGTGTGTCAACTCTGCTAGGCATTTTTTATTCGAATTTCTTACTTTGCAATTAATTTATGGGGTGAAAAATGTGATGTGAACAGCAGAGATGGGATGTCTACCCCGTCATAAACGGGGAGCAGCTAGTATGAATTATTGATACATATATTGTCATATTGTATTATGAGTTCTAAAATTAAGTTTAAAAAAATAGACTTATCCTCACAAAATATACCCACGGACCGTGATGCATCTTCACATGACTTTCAAGTCTACACGTATATTGGTTTGTGAGTAAGGTTAAGTTTTAATCATGTTGGGATATGACTTACCTTCAAAAGTTGTTGAATGACTTCAGTCATTTCTTTCAAATGGACAATTTCTGACTCTTCAGTCTGGGTAGCCCTATCCAGACTGAAGAATCCCACTTTAAGATCATCTGCAAGAGCTGGCCTGTCAAAATGATGAAATGGATATTAAGTATTGATATATTATATATATTTAGAAGTAAAAAACGCATACAAATCTAGGTTATACGATCGATTATATCTTTGTAACTGCTTCAAGTTTTCAATCGCTCGGTACCATTCAAATTAAAGGATATCAATACATGTAATTCTGATTTTTTTAAAAAACTCACGTTTCCATATTTATCATTTTGTGAATTCAACAGTAGAACTTTATTCTTTTGAAAATCAACAAACGGTGCGAATGAAAACTTAGAACAAGAACCATTAAGTGTTATTTAGACTATTTGCCTTGATTCAGGTTTGCACACTAGAGATTGTATCCGGATCCCAGTTAGTTTGTATGGATTTCGAGTCCTGCTAGAAAAGCAAGTAGTTGAATGTGCCTTTACTCCCGTTATACACATAATTTACACTACCTCTAAAATTATTATATCTGTAAATTCCCAAAACAGAGCTTCAAAGTGAAGTCTCTGACAAACAAAATTATGTATTTGCAATGTTTATGTGGTAGAGTATATGGATACCCATGGGTTTATGTCGAGATGTAGATTATATGAATAATGGTACTTCTCGGCAGCTGATACTGAATACTGTTAGGGATAGTTGTACGAATTTGCCATTAGGATTATTCTTATTTGGGTCATTATTCTTACAGAGATGTAGATTTTGTAGATTATTATTATTATGATACTTTTATTCAAATCAAGTTAATACAGTCACAAAGTATTGGAGTAAAATCCGAACAGGCCCTCTGCTCACTCGCAGGTTTTCCTGACTGACCACACGACAAATACTCCTTCATTAAGTCATCATAATGCGAATCTTAATACTTAACAGAACTATACACGTATAGCGTTAATAAATGTTTCTCTCTCGTTACAAACTTAATACATTTGTGATTCCTAGAATAACAATATCATGCTTTATGGCCTGCGTAACAATATATCCATATAGCATCTCTATTTGTTGATCGAAATTTGGTTGATCGTAACGGATTATGTGATAACCACTGCAGCGTTGGTTGAACGCTGTTCTATTTGTACTAAAAGAGAAAAGGGCATTACACAAGGCGGGAGAACAATAACACAGCAACAATTTATTCATCTAATCTTGCCATGATCGCAAAATAGCCTGGGAAATCTTGAATCTTTACCCTTTCAGAACCTCGGAATATGTCTAGAACCCCTTTGTCTTGAATAGGATACAACAACGATAATGTATTATAAATTGTATGAATGATTGTCCCACACTATCAGTCGACCACCACATTAAACTTAAACTCAGGTAACAGTGGAAGACCACCGCAAGGTCAGCTGGGGTTATTGTAAAAATTAATACGGTATATAAAATTAATGTAAATTGTAACCACGCCTGAAAAAATAATAGAAACATGAACAAAAATTCAAAATAACAAAAATTTGAAGGTATCTTTTAAAAAAATGTTAACCCCCCCCCCCCCCCCACACCACACACACACACACACTTGTGTTGAGGCTCCACAAAATCAAAAATCAATCATTTTCTTCAATATGAATAGTCTAGTTTACATTCAAAGCCATACTGACAGACAGCTGTGTGGGAGCTGTGTATGCCGACTCTGCCTCTGGCCATAGGCATAGCATAGTAGTAAATGTGCCGAGTGACACTGTCAACACAAGCCGCGAATCATAGGCCAGTCAGTGCGCGGACTTGTTCGAAACAATTATGCACCATCATTGCCGATTTAATACCAAGAAACAGATCGGTTGAACATTATTATTGGAAACAACTACCTGAATTTGTGTCTTTCAGGCGACTGAGTGCCATCAAAGGATAACTCCGGATCATCTTCTTCGTTGTAACCTACGTCTGGGTAGGAATCGTAGCCGTAGTCGTCCGCCATCTTTGTTGCTATCAACAAGAAAGGGACCGCTCACTTAATACAAATAAATCATTTTTCTTTATATGGTAGTTGAAACAAGAATTTGTCCGTATTATCAAACTAAATAGGCTAGTTATGGTTATTATGAGACAAAATGTATATTTTCTCCTTAAACATTTCCAAAATAACGTTATTTTTAAAGATCGAGTGTGAGTAATAACCTCTCCCTACCTCTAGGAATCTCGCGGTGCAACGCAGTACTACATCCGGGTCTGGTATGACGAGAGTTCTCACACCACACTCTCCATCTTGACGCGTGCAGAGACGTACACAGACTTGACTCGCGGAGGTAAACTTGGCAAAAATGAATCAACCGGAGGTTCCTAACAGCAGGCTCTTTATCCTCGGAGGTAAAGGCAAAGGTGAAGAGGACTTCAGGGAGGTGTTTGGTGCATTCGGGGAGATAAAGGATGTATGGATTCTAAAAGACAAACGGACAAATGAAGACAAAGGTGGGTTAACTGTATTTTTGGCCTTGGCCTGAGTCTTGACTGGACGATGTCGGGAGGAGGAAATTCGAAGGAGTGTACATCAGCTGTCATCTTTAAGAGAAGCTTGTCTTTGTTGGACAACATGCTTAATACATTCAACATACGATTGTAATCCCGCTTATTGATTGTCATCCCAAGGATTTATAGTTTTCTGTGATTTTTTCTAGTTAGTATTAGGCCTACACTAGTGTACAGTAACCCTGACGGGCCTGGGGGGTTGGTCAAGTCGGCCCAAAACCAAGTCGGCCCTTGCCAGGTCGGCCCTTGCCAGGTCGGCCCTCTCCAAAAGCGATCTCGACACACAACAGTGTCAACAGATACCATCTCGACCCAGTTAACTTTACAATCCGCTACTCATTTTACTGACTTTATTATTATTACTTATATTAGTTACGGTATCTATATTTCCACGTCGTTACCTCACTGACACTTGTCATCAGTTTTTACTAGTTTCTGGCACTGGCAGTTCTTCCGTCTACCCCTGTTTGTCTAGATCTACACTACAGTAACAGGCAGATAGTCAACAGGCATACTTTTTGGTTTGCTGTATACAGTCATCATTCGCGGTACCATACGTTTTTTGCTTGGTTAATTATTAATAGTCTTTAGAAATTGGGACTCTGAGACCAATCCGTTCCACACCATTGGTGCTACATAAATGACTCTAAATTGTGTATTGGCTTTGGGACCCTAAACTCCCCCCCCCCTCCCCCTGCTAGGCTTGTATGTATGTATAGTTTTTTATTTCGGGAAGCGTACACTTTCAATAACATATCAAATTTTGACACCGAAAAGGGGGGTGGGCCTCCTCTATGAAAACATAGATCTTCCTGAGGACCCCCTTTGGAAAAAATGGAGTTACATTATTAAACAGATACAGTAGTAGTTGATAGATAGACAGATGTAGTGACTACATTAAAATTTATATTTAGTAGTTTTTTTCCCCTTTTATTAAAAGCAAAGCACCGGGAAATATGGCGAGCATCTTTTGCATGACAGTTCTTCCAGATGAGCCGTGAATGATAAGATGAAAATGTAGGCCTACATAATGCAAGAGTTTAACAGTAGATAAAATGGAGACATCATATCTTTACAGCATTTAGTACAGCTCATTTTCATTTCATTACATTATGGCATGACAACAGTCACGGCACTAGATTTATATGCAAGAAAGGTGGAAATATTGATTATGTCATCATAGTAAGAGATAAGGTGATTTAGATCGGATGCTGTCCACTATTTTCAAGTTCCTGGCTTAAGTTGATTTTTCTGGAGTCAATTTCGTCCCCATTTTGGCTAAATTTATAATATATGCATATTTTAGGAGGTGGCCTTCCCTTAGGGCCACAATTTAAGGGTTAGGTTCGGTTTTGGTATGAATTAGGA
This sequence comes from Sthenelais limicola, assembly GCA_942159475.1. Classification (NCBI taxonomy): domain Eukaryota; kingdom Metazoa; phylum Annelida; class Polychaeta; order Phyllodocida; family Sigalionidae; genus Sthenelais; species Sthenelais limicola. Next base: position 115,971,078 of record OW804096.1, read on the forward strand.
TTAGGGGAGTTACCTGTGTATCTGATTTTGTGCTCTTTAATTATACTTATAGCTGTAATTATTATTTAGTTACCCTGGGTCGAGTTGCCCCTAGCCACGATACCAAGCCCCTGACGACATCTACGGTGGGATAGGCACCCTATCTAAGTTGCCCCCACGTTGGGCCGGGTTGGTACAAGCCGTGGGCCGACTTGACCAAAGTGCCGCGGCCGAGTTGGCGTTGGGCCGACTTGACTAGGAACCGTACGGCTGTAGGCTACCGTTGTAACTAAAGGAGAAGATGGGACTCTCGTGGGCTGGGTGTGGGTGGAGGGGCTCTACCTCTCGGGTCCCGAGTCTGCTCACAGGCAGTGAGGCACAGCTGGAGCTGTTGGATGCTTAGACTTAGTAGAGTGCTGCTCTTTCACTTGTCTTAGTTTGCTTTCCGTGTGGATTTTGTTGCAAGGGCTTGCTCACGACATCCCGCTTTATTAGCCACGTCTGATGTCAGTGATGACTGATGGAATCCTCATCCGAACGTATCTCTTGCGACTTGACGCCTTGTTCTGAGATCTTTGACTTGGCAGGAAACTGACCCTATACAGTACACACGGTACCAATGTCAATGACCTTTACTTATCAAAATTGAGCTGAATTTAAAATGCTATTTTCGGCCCGAGATTCCCACAATATCAGCTTATAATTCTGCGAAGAATGGTGGTTGTGGACAGTTACTTGCCTTTGGGGTTCCCCGTATGCTTGGGCATTTAATCAGTGTGGAGGATGTTCTACTAAGTCTCGGCATCATCTTGTATGCCTACAATAAATCGACATTTCCTTACAATTCAACAGACGATGCACTCACTCTTACATTCCAAGCTAGCGAATGCAATCAGCTGTTCCACTCCTGCTAAATGTTGTGTTACAATTGTTCGTTATGACCTAAGAAACGGGACGCCTCGTTCGCCACTGGGCAATCTTTCTTGCTGAATGCTGTGATGAGCAGCTGACATTTTCCCGGAGTATCTCACATGATCATGCCTATGACCAGAGATCATTGCTTGATGACCTTTTTCTCATTACTCATATATGACTTATGGTAATCAGACAGGAATTCTCTACCGGGGCATCGTCTTCGTGAATCACTGGAACACAAGATATTTGCATTTATGATTGAACGCGAACACTAATAAAATAGAACTTCCTTTATGGCATGTAAATTAAGAGAGAATCACTACATTTGAGGCCCACTAAATGCATAACTTCAAAGCTTATCTATGGGCTTGTTAATAACAATGTAATTTTAACCTAAAATGCACACTTACACTTTCATGACTCGATGCCCGTGGTTATTGAGAGGCTCAGTTGAAGTGTATCTATACCAATTATTATCTTGATTGATATATGGTTTCCACCATGGATGTTGAGAGCTTTCAGCATTCATGAATAATGTAAGTTTAAAAAGAATGGCTAGAGTGTCTTCTCCCATATATATTTCCCACAGGTCTCATGACTATCGATGGGCCCTCATAAATAATGCACCTCATCCTCATAACATCCATAATTTTGTGGCTCGCCATGGCTCAGCGTGCGTGCGTGTTGCTCAATTAGAGAGACGCCTCGATAACCATATAGCTACCTGTCCCGCCCTTCCTCACAATTTTCAACATGTTTCAAGCTTTTATTTATTTACAGTTCGGACTGGGCCAGCACGCGACGGCAGTCCCCATGTGATTGAAATATGTGGGATTTCTTCAGCCCCACCACCACCTGAATTGGACTCTCGTGCATGTGATTCTTAGTTGCCTCCTTTTCCGGAGGTGTGTAAGAGAGACACAGAGAAAGTGCGTGTGTATCAAGGTGTGTTTGTTTACGTTTGTGCTCTCTCCAGAGACACCGAAACACAATAGCATCCACACCGTGATCACTTTCCCTCCCGCATCGGTAACTGGCTGTAAAATGGGAACATCAGTCACATAGCCGAACAATTTTCTGCAGCTGATTGCTCTGGCCACCGTTGCCGAAACTCATGACCGAATGAAAATGAGAAATCAATGTTCTACCCGGATGGCAATTTCTAAGCAGTCGCGCTAATTGAGACATTATTACACGATAGATGGTATGGCTTTCATATCAGTCAAATGGAAGAATATCAGTTGATGTGTGAAAATATTTATTTACAAGATGTTGTACACGTATGTGGTCGCGTCCATATTTTGGAGTTCATTGGCATTGTATATAAATGGAACACAGCCTAGTTCTCTTGGACCAGTTTTCAGGATCATTGGACTTTTCCTGCCAATTTTCTTTCCCGTGTCAGGCGTGATATATGTTTGTTTTGGCTTGGCCATATATTCCGATTCGTGACAAAATGGTACGTGAAACGAGTAACTACCATTCCCAACTATGTCTATTTTTTTCCTAATCTTTATTTAAATTTTCCTATGAAAATTAATCACTTTAATTTCCTATTCCTAAACCCCAAAGAGGAAATTGGTATAATATTTATTCCCTCCTCTCAATTGGAAGTCATATTTTAATATCATACTCGGGTACACTACAGCTGTATATGAGAAATTTATCATCCACTGACACTTACGTGTGATAGATTCGCCATATTCAGCCCGCTACTTTACCGTGTTCACTATACTGGTGCTCCTAATATTAGGAATACCCTCAGGTTAAAACCGAAGTGCACCTGCTGCAACAGTTTGTTCTTATGGTCACGCCTCTGGTGCTGTCGTTAACCCGAGGCAGTAAACATTACGTATGACCAATCCCAGGTAATATACCAGACAATGTAACATGTAATATTGGCCATTTAGATCGTGACTAACCATGGCTTAGAGCAATAATGCATTGAGGAACGAACCAAGAAAGTTAAGTACCACATTCGATTTATTAGGATGGAGGAGATGGAATGTGCAATGCATATAAATGCTATGAATTAATGAATTGATTGTTATGGCATTATGTGTCTCCTTGGCTCAAGTGTTAAGGCAAATGTTGATGTGGGTCGGCGAGAGGTCAGGAGATAATGAATATCTTATCAGTGGGTTTCTGGGACGTTGTATTTCTGAGTAAATTCATGTGTCTCTCTTCGTCAGGTGATGACTATTGGAGAACTTGTACCCTTTAGCAGATCAACATTTTCTAGTTACATTATATCTCTTGTATATCTCTGAAGCCATCTGTGTTCCTAGGAATGACATCACCGTATTATTTTTTCTGTCTGAAGACTATCTGACAGCAGACAGCTGTCTTTGTTATCTACGCTTAAAGAGTCCAGTTTTTTAATGGAAACCTGTTGAGACACCACAAAGTATGTTGTGTGCCAGGAGGCGAGGCGAAAGGATTTGTTCTAGGCCCAATTTTCTTTATGAAAATATCACACTTTATATTTGTTTGTTTTCCTCGTGAACAGATTAATTTACAGCTATTTCGTTAAAAAATATGTGTCAAACTCTTGACTAATTGATTTTATCTTTACGACCCCTTATTTCAAATTATGCTAAAAAGCTGCGACACTTGTGTTCAGTATTATGAACCATGATATTTCTTAACCATTATAATTATATTGAGTTACATTTCTACCCCACTATTGTACGGGAATATGATCAAGATTCCAAACACCGTCCCTTTTGTACTGCACTTGACATACATGCAATAAGCAATAACCAGACATACATGCAATAAGCAATAACCCATCTCCGTGAAAGGTGCACTATCGTGCATTGGTTTCATTGACTGCAGGTTTTATGGCGAACTTAGAAGGCTTTGCACTGCTATTTATGGTCCCTCAATTCCTGTGTGTTTCATAGATCCTTCACCGCTGAATATATGGGGGCGCTATCATTCTACACATAATCTATCCCTTACTCGCTAGACCGAGCTAGACTAAACTTTTCAAAGCAAGCCCCGAGGGTCACATGCATAAGTCTTTATGATTGAGTCACTTTGCTCTATCGGGATAGAAACAAGGAGGGAAAGGATGAGATTTACTGGTGTGTCTAAGCTGGTGGTCGAACTGGGGAGTTCAGAAAAGATGACAGGCTCCAAGCTTTGTGCTGTGTCTGTCCGTCTAGCTGTCTCTCTGCGTCTGTCTCTGTGTATCGTTCTCTGTCTCTTTGCCCCCCCCCCCCCCCGCCCCCATAACACACACTCCTCCCTCATATGACTGTGTGTCTCTTCTCTCTGTCTCTCACGCTCGAATACCTTCGTGGGAGCTACTTGGGCTTTATAGTGTGTTCGGCGCTTAGATGAGGAACCGTTCAAAACTCAGTAATACTTCCATTTGAACGGAGTTGATTGCTCAAAGAGAATGTGACTGTCAGTTCACAGGCGCGAGTTGGCCCACTTGAGTGTAATATCCCCATGTGCTTGTCTGAGACTTCTTATTGAATTACTATTTCACAGTTGTCATAAGTCTTTTGGTGCTGACGTTTCTCCATGATACCTTCATGTAGCTTGTATGTGTTATTAGATCTAGATCAAAAGGAATTAGTGAGTGGGTGATATGTGAAAGGGGAGTGTTTTGTGAATATTATAAAGTGCTCAGCGTCGATATACCTTTGCAAAGAAAAAAATGTTCATGCGAGTGGAGGCCTACAATCTTATTGATGCGGATGGTAAGAGGGAGGGGCATCAACAGTACACACATTCTAGCAGGGGGGAGACCAGGGCCAGTTGTTTGTTTAGAATGTAGGTAGCATAGAGGTTTCACCCGAGCAAAAGACCGCTCGAGTTATGCGGTTTGTTTATCAATATTTTGTTCCGGACGACATCTATTCACCATGATCGTAGTAAAGGTGCCATATGCTCCTTGCAGCCAGCGCTTGTCCGAGTCAACATGGGCCTCATTGAGTTTCAGCTTTTAGAAAAAAGGGTACCTGAGGCGCTCCCACCGAGGTCTGCGAGGGCTAGTTATTCTTCAAGCCCTTTCAGAACTATGCGGAAACTGGAAAAGCTGGAAAGAAAAAAAACAATGTTGGAGGGAATTGGGATTGGATGCTGGTGGTGGTCGCGCGCTTTCCCTCTCCGAGCATTATTTATTGAGTGGGGGCTTCTTTGAGAAGTCCACGATTGAATCTCATGTCTCGGTCGAAGTAATCGCAAGCGCCTCCCGCGGGCCTGCCTGAATGAATTGACAGTGCTTCATTTGATGACTGAATTGTCTCTGCTAATGGATTGTCCAACTACTTGGTTTAAGAAATCAGGCAATATGGAATACAAATATTGATCCAAACCGTGTCTTGTCAATGGCTAAAACTAAAAAAATTAGTGCAGTCTCAAAGCAACCCGAAAGAACTGTTCTGATTGCGGGATGTAAAATAGACACATTTTAAGAGAAAATAGCTGGTGTCAAAATAAGGGATCCTTCCTGATAGGCGGTGCTTTGCTTAAAACGTCCTGCTCTGACTTTTCCTATAGTCGCATCAAGTGCTTGGTTTTCTAAATAAGTGATGAATAATTTGGATTCCGTTGCTGGTGTTGCAACCAAAGTGGGACTGTAAAATGTGAAACCATGAGGCGGCAGGCTTTTCTTTGGTTAAGAGACAGGGAACATTCAAATCCAAATCAATAAATCATTCATAAGAAAACACCTCAGATGTCTTAAAACCAGGAAAAGATAAATGGTACTTCTTGACTTGAAGAACCAAGTGGGAATTCGGGGACTTAGTTAAAAGTTTCCAACGCAGAGTAGGAAACGCATTCCATTGTATTGGATCAGCAATCTCAGCTTTGCTTTGCTAGCAGGTTTGAAAGAAGCAGAACTGATTCTAGACCATAGCCCATTTTTGTTGTTTAACATTTGTCTTCAACTCACACTCTTTTCCCTGCGGGTTTTATTTTTTCATCTAAACTGTTGCTTTTACCTCGTTCTATTTAGAATTTCAGGTTGTAGCTGGGGGCTGAGGCAGGGAAGCTTAACGTGTACTTCTCGTTAAGGGATGTATCATATTCAGCTAATTGTGTTACAGTTTACCTGGTATGTTACACCTTAGAGTAAAACATAATCTAAGGTTACATACACCAACGAGTCTACAACTGCCATGAATATGACTCCATTTGGATGTCGTCATGGCATCTTTGATGGCATTAAGCAACCATCACTCACTCACTGCAACGAGTCTATACTTAAGTAATGTTAGATTACATTATCTGGGTTCCATTACTCGTTTTCTTTGTAAGCAGATTGGAGTGCCATTTATCTATGGAAGGACATATCCTGTACAAGACAAAACCATGTCTGCACCTATCATGTCTTTATGACATTTATATCATGGTAACGGTCGGTTTTAGAAATTTGAGCGGCGGCCTTGACTCGGTCAAAAAGTAGATATCGTGTCACGACTAGATAGGGAAAATGTAGATCAATGTAAGTCAGTAAGGCAAGGAATGGGGTCGCGTGTTAAAAGGAAATATTAAAAACGGGACCTGTGTCATGTACCTTTCCGCTGGAGCGCACCGAAGCCAGGATCCTCTCCTTCCCCGATGCCATGCACGTAGGCGAGGTCAAAGCCTTTGTGCTGGCATTCCCAGCCTTGGCCGCATCTATCTGCTGAGAACCACATCTTTGCAACATCATTGAGTTGGGGCCAGTTGGGACTGATTGAAAGCGTTGTCAAGCCCGGCCCTCTGGCATCTCGTTCCCCACTTTAACCCTTGTAGTAATAAAATCACCCCTGATTTATGTTGGGGGTGGGGTACACACCTGTACAGTACTACTATTTGGGGTGGATATGCGGGTAAACCGTGGCTGTGATTATCCGATGAGATTTGGTGTAGGAAGGGGTCTAATATCGGGATCCATCAAAGATTCTCTAGTAGGCGAGCATGTATACCTGTCTTTCGGAAGCGGGATCCAGTAGTAGCTCTGATCATAAATTATATTTGTTAAACACATGTATACCCTTGCTCTAATGATTGGTTTGCTTTATACCTGCTCCATATTTACCATCGGTCAATATGTGGACAGCGGTTATTCAAACACCATAATTCAATTAAGTTGTATTACAGTAAGCATGTTAGGATGGATCTAATTCAGCATTAAATATCCGCCACTGTTTGTCCTTGTTTTGCGCTTCTTTAGACACGTCGAGGACGATGTTTGCCTCAAACTTTCCAAGTTGCCCCGATTTTGACCCGCGTTAAGTCTTGAAAGCGTGTGTAATCTTGAAAGCGCTTCACCAGTTAAGGGGCTGTAAGAATACGTTTGGCAATGTTGTTTTTGGAGGACTATAGATGTTTAAATGTTGCTACAGCACCAGCGGTTCAAGCAAAAGCCTTTCCATGATCACATCCACTTTCATGGGGGTTCAACACTCTTCGATTGTTGATAAACAGTTTCATCATGATGTGTGTGTGGGAGGGGGGGGGGGGAGGATATTATTTTTATTTGTAAAATTGACTGCAATATATTTCAAAGTTTGATCAGTTTTATCCAGGATCCTGGGACAAAAACAAAGCTTCAAATGTGAATCACTTGTAATGGATTATATCATCAAGGAAATAAATGTTGAAGCAAGGGCCAGACCTTTACTCTCTGTCCTATATTTGTGTGTCCTATTTCATTAGTCCTTGAAGCAGCTCCTTGTTTGCATTATCTGTATTAGTTTCACCACCACTAACCTTTAAATTTCGCCGGAGATGGGGATATTCTGCGTGACTGTAGTTAAAGATCATACGCTCTCTGCCTATCTTTCATAGTTCATTCTTATTTGGGCTTGTCGAGAGAGAATAAAAACCAAAACACAATAAACTCCATACAGTTGTCGGGGAAGGAACGTAGGTTTGCTGCTTCTTAAAATACAAGATGTTGTGCCTCTATAAGCAGTAAAGTAAAAGTAAGAACAATATTTCTCAACAGACAATACAGTTATGGTTGACAAAAAGAACGGCCATGGCTTTCAAGAGCACTTGGCACTTAACTGAGGATTTCTATGCCACAATCCCACTCTTTCTGCGTCGGCCATCGGGGTCTCTGACCCCGCATACATCAGATGACAGTTGTCCTCCCGCTCTGGCCGGGCCTTCCTTCAGGCAATGAGGCCATTTCTATTCTGCCTTTGAAAATGTCTAGAACATGTCTACATGTCAGGTTTAGAGAATTACCACCCTTTGATTAAGCATAACTATTCCAGTTCATGCCGTGGAGCGAAAAGGCATTGTTTACGCAGAAGAAGAAGAATTGCTTGGAAAAGTTGGAACTCTTGTGAATATGCTGGGGAATATCTTTTTGAATTCATCACCGGGAATATCTGTTGCCTTTTACGACCTGTCAAACAAGCTGATGTGTTCTCCCCGATGAATATCTCGCTGTGTCAGTCGGTTTGCCCACATGGCTATATTGAAGTATGGTCCCATGAGATCATAGAGATGTGTTGCCTCCCCATTCCTTAACACTCTGTTCTCTTCACTATTTATTCATGAATAATACCGGAAAAAATCATAAGAATATTCATTGATCTGACACCAAGGCATACACAAAATCCTTTGGTTAAGGATTGACAAAGTAGTTTGCTGAGTTAATTAATTTGGCTGGGAACAGGCTGTACGTGTGGCCTGGCGTGATTTGTATATTGAATGCGGGTATGAGTTTTCCTCTATTGACTGGTGGGAAATACACCCATGTGAATGTCTCTGGACACTCGTCTCTGCCAGCAGAGTCCCGCTGACCCCGACCCGCACGCAATGGCCCTGTGGATAAGCATATTTAGTCCAGTCCCTGAACATTTTGACCCGGCAAAAATTGGTATAAAGACAATTTTGGTGTCAAAAGAAGCGGAATAACGAGTAGAATAACATATCCAAAATCCGCAAAAATCCGCTTTGGGGAAATTTTTTTATGTGCATTTTAATGTTTTTTTATTGTTATTTTTAAAAAAATTTTCCCACACCGAACCCCCCCAAAATGGGATAAAGACACTTTTGGTGTCAAATGAAGCGCAATTTCAAGTGGAATAACATATCCAAAATTCACCAGAATCCGCATTGGGAAAACATTTTTATGGGCGTTTGAATGTTTTGAAAATTTAAGCATGTTTTTGTATAGACAATTTAAATGAACTTGCATCGATTTTTAAGTAATATTTGGCTGTTCATTTACCCTCATTGAAGACAATGCATAGTCTTAGTTGCTAAATATTGTTATTTTACTGTGAACTAAAATAGTAATTAGCACATTTCAGTAATTAATGAGTCCGACCCGCCCCCCTGCCAATGGAATAATCCACTCAAAAATGGGCTTATGACCAGATTTAAGGAGGCTGGCCACAATTTCGAAAAGTCCTCAGATTTCCCCCAAAATTTCTCCTTTCATAGTTTGAAGTATACTAAATTCAAAGACACCATTTATTAAATAACCTTTCATACTTAATTCCCCACTGTGGGGATGATCTCCTGCATGAAACTTTACCATAGGCGGCGATGGGAAAATGTCACAATCCTACACGTTTCCGCATATTTCATCAGGAAAAAGTGATTAGATTTCTTTTAAATTCACATATACTATTCTCATCACCTTTTAGACCACAAAACTGTTAAATTTATTTGGTGTCCCCATACACAATTTTTTGGTAGATTGTTGCAAGTGTCAGGTTCAGGTTGAGTCAGGGGTTGAGTTTGCCGCTATATTGCTGTATATATCGTTATTGGCACTTGTCAACTCTAAAATCAACTGCCTAGAGCTAGATAATAGCTTCCTACAGCATTCTACCATATGTACACTTCTTATACACATTGATTTTGACAGAAATATCCATCTTCTATGCAGAAATCTAGGCTGTCGGCAATTTGTAAACAAACAGACCTGCACAAGATTTATGGTTAGAGTTAAACCATACATATGTCATAAAATTCCCAGAAATGAAACAGAAACAAATTATATTTGAAACAAACATCATAAACATGTTCCTACTTCATTTCTCACGCTGATTTGTTAAAATAAAGTACCGCCTTCAGTACAATGGTACCGCAATAGGTTCTTTTATTAAATAAAAACATACCTGTAGTTCAGAAATATCCCTAGTATCTATTAATACGTTGATAGAAGGTTTTGAAACGTCTGAATAGACTGTTATGGGGTTGTTTGAACTTAGATGGTTTGAAATGAACCCTGTATAGTCCCGAAAGTTTCTTGTTATTGTGAGCGATAAGAGGGGGCGATTAGAGTGTTGTCAGTTCTGGTGTTAGCAAGACTTTGTTTACTCCTTACGAAACACCTTCTCTTTCATAAAATCACACTTCAGAAAGTGAAATCTGGCCATCAATAGCATTTAGACCTTCAGATTTAATAAGCACATGCTTTTTTCTGCTATATATTGTTGCAAAAACTCCAGTAGGAGGAGGAGAATGACCACAGTGCACTCCCTATACTAGAATGACTGGCCGGATTTTATCATGAGTGACGTCACAACTTCTCCGAAGATGTCTGCCTATATTAAACATCATAATCCAAGATTCTAAGCCCTCCAGCACTCTTATTATTCACCATAATTATGTACGAACCTAGCTGACATTGATTTTACCTCAAGAAATAGGGATAAGGCTATCATTGTACTGAAGGCGGTATGTTCTTTTAAAGGTTTTCCATTAATTATGAGGTATGATATGTCATAAAAGGGAGAATATGACAACCGTGTAACGGCAAATTCCGACCTCACAATCGCGCACTATCCCAAACCTCAGAATTGTCGCCAGCCTCCTTAATAAGCATTGATAAATAACATATCAGCTCACCAGTAAGCAACTACTGAAACACAAGTTCTTCATAATAATTCTTGTCATCATCAAGGGTAATTCTCCTCAGAGTTTTGACAACTTTCTCCTCTACGGTCTCCACAGGCTGTTACACATTTCAATCCACGTTTGCGACAAGGATAACTGTTATTGCCACATGGATTTCTTGTAGATACTTTGCATTTGCATCATACAAACTTTAGTAGACAGTCTGGTGCTACATCCAGGTCAGTTGCAACTGGTGTTAATATTGTGTCTGCAAACTTCCAACCCCATAGTAATGGGTCCAGGTCATTGTTGATAAGCTTGAACCAAAGGATTACTTGCAAATGAACCCGCAAACTATGAAAATATGCTGCCCTTTCTGTTGGTGGAAGCTTCTGAGGATCAATAGCTGGTTTGCTTGTTGATATCATTGCCATGTATTTTGCATACCGTAGACTGTTCAAAGAATCATCTGCCCTTCCCCCATATAAGATCACATACAATCGGATTCCAGCGTTGCCAATCTCTTCGGCTGTAGCCTCAGGATTGGTTGGCCCACCTCCCAAACCGTGTCGGCCCACACCCAAGGCCTGCTCGGCCCAGAGCTAACAGAACCAAGGTGTTTAAAAGTATTTATTATATAGGCTATTGCTGGTTTTTCTTGTACATATATCCACAATACCCAGCTGTAATTATCTGAGTTTCGGCAGCTAAATAATATAAAATGATCCTAAACTCTGGCGGTTTTTTTAATTTCAAATTTTCTACATGTTTAACACATTAGCTAATAAATTGTATTTCTCCTTTGTATTAGAAAGTTTGAAATATGGCATCAGTTATTATATGAAGTTTATAATTTGATATGTTGCAATGTGCTCAATTTGATTTGTCATAACCAGTTTAAAGTGGCTTAACAGCTTATTACCCTAGTGGGCCGACGCGGTCAGATTCATTGAGCCGACGCGGTCTATGCCTTGGGCCGACGCGGTCTACCCCTTGGGCCGAGGCGGCCTAAGCCTTGGGCCAACGAGGCTCAAGGGCCTGGGTTGACGCGGTTTGGGGACGAAGCGTCTGGGTACCATCATGCTGACCTCCGAGAGAGCACTCTCTCCTCATCAAATTGCTCAAACATTTGTGCTTTCTCATTAACCTAAATGCGACTGCCATTCAGTCAAATATCATCTCACACACACAAATTTGGTATGTGGTTAAAGCCAGGGACTTGCCCGTCACTATTATGTCCTTTACACATTAAGGCTGCAGTTCCACTGGCTCGCTCTTTTGGACCGCTCATGGCTCGCTCTTTTTTAAATCCCCAAGCGCATAACAAGCGAAGACAGAACGACCTCAGAGCCGTCTAATAGAATCTGTTACACCGCTTTCTATACGCTCTTAAAACCGCTATTTGTGCTTCTTTTTGACATTGCACTCATATTTGCTGTGTTTGATATGAGCGCAACTACACGCCACTCTTTCTGCCTGTTAAAGTAGCAGACCAAGAGTGCAGTGTGAGCACACCAAGGGATTTACCATTGATTTCATAAGGAAAGAAGCGAACCAGTAGAATCGCTCTGCGTTTGTATTACGCTAAAAAATAAAAGCGGACCTAGAGCGAATGACAAGCGCAGCAAGAGCGAGGCATGAGCACATATATAAGCGAACCAGTGGAATCGGACCTTAACAGAGGAAAACTTCAACCCAGTTTAAGCGGATTTTCATAGTTTCTGTTCTGAGATAAGACAAAAAAAAATAGGTGTGTTTCCGATTTATCTGGCTGAAACACTAGGTAGGGGGATAACTTTTTTTTTGTTTGGAAACCACCTCCCAGGACGGAAAAAAATGTCTTTTTCATAACAATAATTGTTTTGAACATGGGAAATGTGCTTTTTGACAGTTTTGGGTTAGGAAAACACGTTTTCCAGCTTTTATAAGCTTTTTTTGTCAAAAAAAAGAAAAAAAGTAGGATATGACGGGGAAAAAATCAGGTATGGTAAAAAATTGTTTAGGTAGGGTAAGGTTTTTCTAGGTAGGGGGGGGGGGGGGTAAATCAGAAACACACCTATTTTTTGGGGGGGCCTAAATATGATGAGACCTGCAGAAACTATCATGCAACATACCCCCTGATAACTTTTGGTCATATATTTAAATATTGGTCCTAAAGTTGGCTCTGAGATTAAAAGAATTAAAAAAAAGAAACAGTCTTTACTGTGCTAAATGTTAGGTAATACAATTCACAAATTATATGATCACATACATTTTAGGTGTCTCATCTTCATCTAAATTAGAAAGTTAAAACCTAAAGATGAATTTTGACTTTTTTTTTTTTCTTTTTTTTTACAAAAACATCAATAATTAGCAAAAATTAATTAATTAGTGAAATGTGTTAATTACAATGATATTTAGCAAGTTATACTCTGCATTGTCTACAATGAAGGTGATTGAAATGTTACAAACAAATGTTACAAACAACTCCATGCAAATTGATTAAACTTTTCTATACAAAAGAAGTTAAAATGCCTAGAAATCCAAAAATAATCAAACGCACATAAAAGTATTTCCTCTTGGCGGATTCTTGTGAATTTTGGATATGTTATTCTACACAGGATTACGCTTCGTTTGACATCAAAACTGTCTTAATGCCATATTTTTATGGTCGGTGTGAAAAAAAATAAATAAAAAGAAATAAAAAAAACATTCAAACTCACATAAAAAAAAATCTGCATAACATATGTTTGCGAATTTTGGATATGTTATGCTGCTTGGTATTCCGCTTCATTTGACACCAAGACCGGCGTTCTCCGAATTTTTTCAGGGTAGGTGAACCAAAAAATATCAAATATTGAAATAACTACTTTAAAACATTTAAACACATATAAAAAAATTTCCCCAAAACGGATTTTTGCGGATTTTGGATATGTTATTCTACACAGAATTACGCTTCATTTGACACCAAAATTGTCTTTATACCAATTTTTGCCGGGTAGGACCTATTTTTCACCTTCAGGGACTGGACTAATTGTATCGGCCTGCCGTCCCCACTGCCAAATTGAGGAGAAAACGCAGCAGCAGCAGATTCGCAAATTTCACGCCCGAGCTGGCGCTTTACTGGAGAAACCTATAGACTCAAGCTTGGTCACAGTTGCGAAGTGGAAAAGAGGACGGTGGATGTCTCCCTTTGTTGACTGTCCCTGATGGTCGGTGCTTACTGCTCCCGGTCCCCTTTTCCAAACTGCTACAATACAATGTTCGCCTGTCTCTCCCCCCTAACTTGGTGTTATCCAGGAATTATCGATCTGTAATACAATGTTCGCCTGTCTCTCCCCCCTAACTTGGTGTTATCCAGGAATTATCGATTATGTACAGACCAGTTCACATGCAAGACATGCTTAGACAAACTTCCCACTGCCCATGTTTTTGCCGTCTTGAATTTACTCCCAGAATTAGCCTAGCCTGACTACACGATCTTTGGCCTATGGGAGGCTTTCTATGGGCCCAAGCTCTATAGATAATGGGAGGCAGAGGGAAGGAGTAGAAACGAGTCGCTCAAAAAGCAAGCGGCATTACTCTCCTGCGCACGAAATCCCATTAAAGCATTGTTTACTTAGTGATCAAGCTGTAATACGCTGGTGATGGATTTTGGGGTCATTTCGAGCTCTGAAACCTCAAGTGAAGACTTACTAACTCTCATCCCCTCTCATCCTGACAGGCACTGATAAACCTAAACGTAATGTGGTTATATCTCCCTGGTGGACCTGGTGTTACAGAAGGTAAAATTTGATGATCACAGTTGACGCAAAATAAAAACAGGAGGAGAAGGAGGATAGATTAAATAACAACGGTAATTTGACGGGATTCCCTCTTTCAGTCGGGACTTACAAACTGAGCCTCCGAATGCTGGGTAAAGGGAAATAGAAAAATAAACCGCGTGCAACGCGATCTGCACGTGGATTTTCCCAACTCATTTCCTGGCCATCTCAAATACCTGGTATTAACGAAGGCAATAAGGCGCGATGTTAGTTCGACACTTTAGTAGCGCAGTGTTGGCGGGGTGAGGCAAAAACGCTAGCGAGGTTTGTCGTAAAAGGATGAACGTTCCCCCCAAGAAATGGTTAGGGGGCATGGGGAATGCCCATGTTCATTTGTCAGTGTGGTGATGGTCAAATGGCGCCCTTGCCCTGACAAGGCTCTCCCTCTGGATACTAATATTGATATACAGGGCACTAACCATACGAGGCCACCAACGTACTATACTCACTATAGGCCCCGGTCAGGCCTTTTCCAGATAGTACAAGACAGACGATTTTCCCCCGACTAGTAGGACGTCAACCCTCAATTATTTATCCTCATTTGAAGATGCTTTGGGTAATTAATACAGACGTTGGGGGAGGGGGTGTAATAAAAAGTTGAGATCGTGTGAAAGAAATGTAGGGAAAGCTCCGGGAGAAAAAGTCAACGTCAATTGGTTCACGGTATGACATTAACTAAACATAAATCTCGTGTCCAATGTCAAGCACTGACAATGCAAGATCAGCTCTTGTTAGTCTCCTAGCTGAGAGGTGTTGTGAGATAAATTATGTCTACGAAAATGAAAAGCTGGGCGGAGGGAAAAGTCATGTATCCCGGTAGTGGCGAACTGTCAAAACTGATAGACTGTTGGCGCCCCTTCCACCTTTCCCCTCCGTACGCCTGGATACATTGGCCATGTTTTCACCACACACGTCTCACACAGTATTTAGACGGGCTATATGTCTTGTGTCAAGGTCTCAGCAGTTGGATTGTTTGGCATACATCATTTTAAGTCAAGATATAATTATTTCTTTCAGCAATCAGAGTCGAGGGAGGTTATCGCCTCTCTTGGTGCCGTATCCACTCGTCTTCCGGTGGTCACACAATTTAAGTAGTAGATGACAAGTGGACTTAGAATCAAGTTATGTAGGTTAATGCACCGAGCGGATGTTAATCAAATTTTCTATGTTTTGATTAACCTAAAAGCTTAAATTCCGGTAGAAAATAGTTCCCTGGTCTGGTCTAGAATGCCCACGTCCTTGAGTAAAATATATGTGAACTAGTTTTCCCATTCGCAATCAAATACCTGATACTCCATTGTCATTTAATACCCTGTTCGATCTGTAATGGCTACGGCAGTAATATATCCATCTTCTAGTTTAAAACAAATATACCCTGCGTCACGACGAGAGGAAGTGTTACAGGGACGAGCACTTGTTGTGATCCAAAAGTTTTCCATGAATATTTCCAATATTTTATAATCATATAATCTGTATTAAGATATATAACGGAGAAACATGTACTCCTCTCCCCCAACCCGACCCCTGCTGCTTTGCTCAAGGTAGATATATTTCACGTCACGTAAGCTATGTAGTGTGTGTGAAGGAGTGTTTTTTTCTATGCTCCCTCCCTCTCCAACTTTCTCTGTGGCTTACACCTGCCTCCAGTCGATCATATATTATACCTTGGGTGTGGCCGTCTGGCCCCTGCAAGGCTGAGTAGGATAGAGGTGGAACAGGGAGGCTAGGGAGGTCCTGTGGAGAGTCACCCTACACTCCTCTGACACATCTTGCTAACCCCTGGTCCTCTGAGCTCATCTCTAGACATACCATCATTATCTACATATGAGTGCTGACACTGTCCCTAGGGAGGACTCTGTAGATGAGGAGTAGCTAGTCACCCATTTAACGTCGCTATCTTGTATAGGCCTCCACCAACCTTCATATAAAATGATTTAATGCTAATCTGGGTACAGGGCGAGGTCGCGAGCCCTGCAAGGTCAAGGTATGAACATCTCTCATCGTTGTTTTTTTAATATTGGGTGGTATATGGCGATAAGTAGCAGTCAATTACACTTGGGATATTATATTGTTTTCTTACACCGCTTGTCACAATCAAGAAATAATATAAAGAAGTCTGAAGAATAACAGCCCCCACATTGATAATATCTACTAACTTTTGGTAGGTCTGGGGACATGCCATTTGCCTTCCTTAGGACTGTGTTAATAACAACACAGCATGAATGCGGTGTTGAAGCAAACAGATGTATTTTGTATTTAATATTTTTTATTCAGTCAAAAGCATTTGTAACAAGTACATTTTTCTCAGAATTTGCTGACTCTAATTTTAACACGTATTCATACACATGTCTAGTGAAGATGTTGTATCACAAACAAAGTTATTTTATAGGTAAAGAAGTGAAATAAAAATAAAAATAAAATACATCGATGTATAAAAACAAACACCAGCGCGTTGTTCAACATCATGACATTCCTGTAATAGTGTAATATTGCGTTGTTTTACTGTAAATCTATTTATACTATTAGACATGGAGACATGACAGTCATGAGTGGCAATATATCGCCCCCACTACGGGGAAACTCACGATAGGTGGTCTACATCCACGATATATATACCAATCAGGAGAATGGATTATGTTCAAATATTTCTCTCCAACTAAGCGGAAAGCCAGGGAGAGGACAAAAAACTCACAAAATTGGTAAGTTATTGTTCTAGAGGTTTGGTATGTGCTGGGGCGGTATTTGTTTGGAATGAGGGCCCGAACCGCCAGATACCAGGACGTCAAACACATGACAGGAGGATGGACTAGCAGATTTAGTGGGGGCGAGCGTAAGAAATGCGAAAATATGACTTCGCGCTCAGATACCAGCCACACTATTTCAAAGAAGATAACGCGGTGACAGAAGATGAACAGTCCCCTGGTGATTTAGCACCGAGCGGGGATTGTTTTGGGTGATAGGTACCTGGATGTAGACCCGGTGTGGATAGCGATAGGCCTATAGGAGTGGGAGGAGGGACAGCCTGGAGGGTAATGGGTAAACACAGAGAAGGCCAAAAAAAATCGGCGCGTTTCCGATTTACCCTCTACCTACCTAAGAACACCTTCCCCCACCTAAAAAAAATAAAAAGTTCTCCCCCATCCCCCCTCTACCTAGTTTTCAGCCCGATAGATCGGGAACATTTCTATTTTCCCCCCAAGTTATGTCGTAATATTTTTATCATTATTATTTGCTTGACGGGACAGTCACGGGGAAGGGAGCTAACATAGGATTGTTGGGTTTCTTTTCGTGTCTGTATTCTACAACAAGTATGGTTCGCCATACAGTTGTTTTTCATTTCCATGTATTTTGTATCTACGCTCATACGGTCTATAAGGTATATGTACCGTAGTCGTCGTCGTCTTCCTACTCCTACTCTTCCTACCCCACCGTTGTTTCTCTTTCTTTCTTTCTTTCTTTCTTTCTTTCTTTCTTTCTTTCTTTCTTTCTTTCTTTCTTTCTTTCTTTCTTTCTTTCTTTCTTTCTTTCTTTCTTTCTTTCTTTCTTGTCCTTGTTCTTCTCCCGTGTCATCTGTAGTCTCCCTCCCTACCCCGTTACCCCACTCCTCTGAGAAAAGGATTAAGAGATGCAAGGCTAGGCACTTGTGACAAGTAGAGCGGTTCCACGTTGTCAGTCACTTCTGATTATCTCCCAGAGTGTTGAGCGCTAGCTTCTGTAAATGCACATCTCCCCCTTTCTCCTATGCTACACCCATATTGTCAGCCGCCTACATAGACATAGTATACAATTGCTTAACTCTTCCAACCCTCACGAAAATGCCAGGAATAGCTCCTATATTTGCCCTAGAGATAGTCATAATTGGACGGGGACTCAATAATGGCATGCACACTTCATGTCGGAATATTGAGTATTCTTTCCTCATTAAACCAACCTGTATTAATCCCTATAATTGGTGACCGAGGAAAGTTGCATTTCACTCGTTATGTTGCTGCCACGTTTAATATCACCAGATGAGAGCTGTCGGGATGAATGAAATAAATTTAGCCTGAGTTCGTCAAGATCAACACCACAATCTGCCGGTGGGGAACATATTTTTAATTTGCTCTCAAGTCCTAGAATGGACCTAGATTTAGACACAACTCAGGACTGTCTTTCTCTTCTGATGACAATTGTCACGCTAATAAAGACTGCTGTCGGCTAAAATGTATGGACAACGTATTACTTAATATAAATATATTCAAACAAGTCCTGCCCAGGCAAGCAGAGCATGAGTAATTACAGTTGTCCAGATGATATTGACTGACTAGAATTGAGATGAACCCTCTTGAGCGTAATGAAGGAATGACTGCGTAAATAGACTTGCTCATTACTGTAGGGATATATTATTTATATCACCCCTCTCTCTTGCAATCATTTCGTTGTCCTATGTAACACTCACATGTGCCAAATGTATGCATTTCCTGATGTTATTTCCAGTTCACCTTGTCCTATATATGAGAGCTTTAAAATCATTAAGTAACGCAGGAGGTAATGGATTTTAAATATATATATACATGCATTATATTATGTATGATCTAAGCAGGTAGGATATAATGTACAGTCCCACGTTGCAATGTAGTTTGGCTGCTCTAGGTTGTTTATTAGCCTCGACTAATGGCCAGGAGGTGTTCGTTCCATCCTATTTGCCCGTTTGCTTCTCGGTTTTTTCGCTCCCCTCTTCAGCGCAAGTATGTCCCTAAAAGTCATCCCTGACTCCTTGGTCTTGGAACCATCTGCTAGGATTGTTTTAAATACACCTGGGGAAAAGCTTCTTTAATTTGTTCCCTCTTTACTTCATTAATTTTTCTCCCTTCTTCGTTCTTCGTCTAATGACAACTTAGATCCTTTCGGTGCCCATAATCTCGGAATTGTCTATATATGGATGTCCTCACCCATGACGACAGTCCTCTTACAAACCTGCGTCAGTTCAGATGGTGCCTGCAATTATTCCCAACTCGAAGCTGGCCTCGACCTGAAGTGCACTGCATGAGGAATAACGAGAAGTCGGGATTTAGATTGGCACGAGTAATCACATGTTTTTTTCTTGGACCAGTCACGTAGTAAGTTGGTGGCATAAGGATTGCTTATCAAGCGGATCGCAGCTTCTCAACCAGCAGGCCTTGCCCTGCTCTCTTTGTCTCTTTGACCTTTGCCTTTATGGCCATTTAGGGATTGACCATCGCATAATGCTCCTATCTACTTTTCCTCCTTTGACTCGCTACCATTCGCCTGTTACCACTCTCAGCGCTGGCAGGATATCGGGTAATCCAGACGCTATTTGTTCCCAAGAACATTTTCCTTCTCACATTGGCCTGGCTCCCAAACAGACTCCCTGTGTTTAGGAAAGCTCTAAACTTCCATAGAACGAAGCGCTTGAGTGAACGGAT
This sequence comes from Sthenelais limicola, assembly GCA_942159475.1. NCBI lineage: Eukaryota > Metazoa > Annelida > Polychaeta > Phyllodocida > Sigalionidae > Sthenelais > Sthenelais limicola. Next base: position 115,991,014 of record OW804096.1, read on the forward strand.
CACCAGAGCGCCTTGGCTATTTTAGTTAAAAAGGCTCTCACTTGGGTCTTTCTTATCTGTTGACCTTGTAGGAGCCCGTGCACAGTGGCAGCTTGGCTCCGATCATTAGCGCCTTTCCTCCTGGCTTTGATGCCTTAAAATTGTTGGGTCTAGAGGCAGCTGATGCTGAGGCCTAAATGGATTCCACATTTTGTGCTGAGTGACTATGTGAAAGAAAAGAAGAGGCGAGTTAGTCCCTGAATCGGGTCATGTTTGATCCGGTCATCGGATTTGAATGGATGGATCTCGCAGGTGTATAGCCACTACTAATGATTGTCCATCAAGCCAGGAAATAACATGCGTGTTGATTAATGGCCCATACTTGTCAGCCACTTTTAAAGGCCTTCATCCGCCCCCTTTTATCCCTTGATTTATTAAGAGGAGTGATTTTGCTTTCACATTCTAAACTAGCCAGGTCCCATTAGCACGAAATCCTTCCAACAGTATGTGTACAGCTCTTTGCATTTTCAATCAAAAGGAAGTATTTTTCCAATTGTGCTCTAAATCATTGGTATAAAACAGCTATACACACGAATATAGTATTGTCTTTGGTATTGTTAACACATCGAGATCCCATCTGCTTTTCTCGCCAGCTTTTTATTGCCAGCCACCTACATAAACATAGTATATGCAATCGAAAGCTCCGTACCGTTCAACATATGGTCCCTGAATAAATGATATGGTTATGAATGTATGGAATATTGTATGGAATGTCTACTAATAAATATATTCTTGGGATGACCTCTAGCTGGATTTGTAAATAACACCAAATGTTTTTATCCCAGTTCTGGGACTCGGATTACCATTGAGAGCTTGTCTGCTCAGCTGTAGAAACCTATGTTACACGAGCTAGGGGTGAAGCCGGGAAGCACTGAATCATCTGTGTAAAAGGGTCAGATACGTCCAGCGTGTAGAAGGTATCCTGCCTGGAGCTGAGGAATAAGACTCAGCTTCAGTGAGCATAATAAGGAAATATGGCAGCGATTTGAAGGAGCCTCTGTATCTATTGGCCACTGGAGAGCCATTGCCTTACAGTAAGATCCCTTACCGCTGCCTGTCACTGAAATGCTGTCCCAGTAAAGATGAAAAATGAGTGCCGCAGGACAGAGCAAGTAGCCCTGAAATTGTGAGAGAAAGCTTGTAGAATACAGATGGGAGTTGTAGACACAGCAGGTGGAAGAGGTGCCACTACTACAGAGAATGACGTGATAGTTCTGGGGGACATCAAAACTAAACCAATTACATCTTCCCGCATGATACTTAACTCCCTTGACATTCTGGTTTATGAACACGGGTTCATATGAATGTAAGAACAAGATAAACGACCTTTGAAGTCTAATTAATTATTCACTCCCCAGGTATTTGCTCCCTTTTTGCTCATGTTGCTCGTATTGATACGGTCGCCAGTAATACACAACTGGGTAGATCGATGTCATGGATGCTATACTTTATGTATGAGGTCTGTGTTTGCTGCACTGAATGAAGACGGAATCTTGCGATGAATGTTCTGATAATTGATAACTTTATCGGAGCCTATGAACTCTGGGAGATTTACACCTGGAATTGCGTGGAGGGGTGGGGGGCACTTGTAAATTAATGCTGGAGTAAGGTATGTGATTTTTTTTTACCCCAATACCGAATATTTATTCAATATTATTAACAAATCTTTCATCCTCTCAGGGCAATTGACATAGGGTTACAAACCGCCCTCTCATTTCTTCTGTTTCATTGTTTCATTGTTTTCTTGTGTTTTCATTTTTGTTACTTTTAAACTACTTATGTGATATTTTTTTTAATGAGTTTTTGACAAAAAAAAACAAACCCACCACATGCTTGGATAGTGGTAGAGGATTTAAGTAAGGACATTCCCTGGCGAATATTTAGAATCCCATGCGACCTGCTTCAATGAAAAACCGCGTTAATTATTCAAAGTGGAAGCTGGCAGCGACTGCAAAGTGATCTTTGATTTATGTGATAGTCAGACTTACTAGTCCCTTGGGCATCCCTCGAATAGGGCTTAGAGCCAAGTAAAAATTCAACCTTCATAAAGTTCCATCTTTCAAAGTACCTTTACCTTGTGTTATAGGTATTCTAGCTTATTTGCTTTCTCAACGAAACCTCCCATCTCGAGCCTCCCATCTATTTCCCCATAAGTTTTAGCTAGGTGAGAAGTGAGAAAATAGGATATCGTTTAGCAACTAAAATTAGTGTTGCGTCATAAAAATCAAACTGTTGTTTTTCCTTGCATCTAAATTAAGTTCATTTGATGCGTCTGCGAGGTTTTTCTCCAGGGACTTTCGTACTCTTTTAAATAGATTGAACTCTAGACGTCGGCGACTGGATCTAAACATATCTGCACTTTGAAGTCCCTCCCACCTCTCTCCCAACCAGCCCCTTCCATTTCCATTTTCTCGCCGTTGTATGAATATTTGATCCACTCGTACAAGCCGAGGAGAAACGCTCAGAGATAAGTTATCAATCTCAGGAAACCAAGGTTTATGGAGGATGTATTCATTGAAAGGGCAATCGATGTTGGAGTACCGGATTCGCAGGCAAATATAATATGCCAACGCCTAGACCATGGCCAATCCTTGTTGCTTCCTTGTTTCCTAGTGGGAAGGGGGAGGGGGGGGGGGGCGAAACTAATTATTTGTCAATCATCAGACACACATGTCCTCTCCTTCACCACCTCTCCCTCTCCCTTTTCCCTGCCTAGGACAACATTAGCATCTTCAGCCACACCCGCTAGCTACAAAACTATCATCAAAGGATTGACTTGGGGGAAATGTCAGTTTCACCACTGTTCGGGAAGGAGGCGCGGTGCTAACGCTGCATTAAACAATGGCTTTAGAAACAGATTTCATCCTGTCTGTAGAACCGTTTCACAATGTCTTCAGACCAGTTTTTTGATAGTGGAAATAAATCTGTAGCATAAAAGTCCATATTTACCACCAAAGATATGAGCTGCAGGTTGTCTAGAGATATATACCTCTTAATTAGTAGAGCTGACCTACTCGCTGCGTGTATTCCTTTAGCTAAATATCATTTGGCAAATTATCATGACCTTTATTGTGAGATCGTCTCGCCTACTCTCCTCGCTCTAAGACTTATGATTCTGTTACCCATCACCTATCTTCATGTTGTCTGCATTTGTATCATTTCATTCTTTTTTATTACTTACTTACTTTTAACTTCAGTGAAATTATGAAAGTCGGGGATTAATGTATATGAATGGACCTGATGGTAATACATTCTGGACTACATACAATATATTGCCTTCATATGTACCGCTTCGGTGAAATGAAGATTATGGGGAAAATGCTATTATCCCACATGTTTTATTGCTTGTAAGCACATTTTGTTGGCTTGTTCACGTCTGTATTCAGTATTGTTGCTCGGCCATTATGGACAACTCCCATTTCGGGGCTATATTATAATCAGGCGAATGGGTCTACGACCATATTTTTTCATCACTTACAATAGGAATATTCAATTAGGACCGAGATTGTTTTATCTTCCAATTAATTTAAATGACTTTTCTCTGCATAATCGATACACTCCCATACAATAACCCACGCGCTCAACGAAGACAGATTATTATGGACCATCTCACTGGCCGTACTCAATCCCTTTGTTTTCTCCCTAAAAAGGGGACTGGGGGCCGTTTTCATTAACCCCTATGATTATTGCACAACATATACATAATGTATTGCAGCTTTACTTATGTGGTTTGAAGCTTGAGGTTATTGCCTGAGAGATTTGTTTTCATGCACGTTGCTTCTGCATTCTTTCTATTACCATATGTATGCAAAAGACTATGTACATGTGTGTCCATCCCGATATATACCACATAACAAGTATCGATTAACAGTAGATTTCACCTCTCCCTTCTCTTGAAACCTTTGATATTCTTCAGCATTACTGTTTACAATTTTGTAGATCAAAATTATCACCTTTCACCTATGTCTTGCCTACTGCATTGTGTTTCTCAAACAAGCTCCAGTTACCTATTAACGCCTACAGGTCTCCATTGGTCAATCGCACCCAAGATTTCTCACAGGGAAGTACCCTGGGGCCACATTATTTGTTTTTAATCTTTCACACAAATAACCTCCAGGTGTTCATAAATCCCTCCAACTTTATTTTAAAATGTTCTGGATAATGACCTGCTCGAAATGATATAATGTTGGATTGCGTGTGACTAAATATTTATTGGGTCCTATTTTTAGCGTGGTTTTTATGTCCGATGATCAAATCCTCAGATGAGTCCGAGAAACATTGAATTATGAGAATTTCTGCCCATGACTGATGCGCGCTACTGCGGGCTACTGCGTCGCAAAGGGAAACGTCTCAAACTACGTGCTGTACTATGTCCCGCACCCTCCCCCACGCTGGACAATGCGCAGCGCCAGCCTACTACAATGCAAATCGGATTAATCCCCCTACTCAAAACCTTAACAAAAACCCTGGTGCAGTATATGATGGAAAAGAAGAAATAGAACCCAAATTTGACTAAAGAGATGACAACATTCTTTGCATGCATGGATAGTTACATAGAGATATAAGCGTAAACATGTTGGTGTATGTATTGTGAAATACTTGGCATATCTTGAGGGCACCTGCTGGGTGAGAAATGACATGTAACTGCGCCCCATCGCTTATAGTATTTCATAGCATGTGATACACCTGTAATCATATCCTTTCGCAGGTAGATAATCTCATTTTCTCTACTTGTCATTCACTGCCTAATTATCAGTATCGTTCATCACTAATGTATGCACTCTATATCACAATCAGTAGACCGTGAACGCCGGTTATATATAATTACATTGAAAAAAGGACATGTCACTTTCAGTTTCCTTTTCATTTCGTGGTTTAGGTTCTTGTACAAGGTGTACTATTCCACAATCCGACAAAGCCGTCTAGGCTCAGAGTTGAGAGAATCCCTCCAAACTAAGGGAAAGCCTTTCGCTCTAAACCGCAAAGTGCCATAAGAATCCCAGTAGGACGCCTACCCTAGGGTTAGCGCAGTAGGCATCTAATCTGACATAACCTTCTTATCTGATCTGAGAGGGTGTGAGCCTAGACTGAAAGAATGATATTGATTGATCGATTAACTATTTTAATTCGACTTCAATACAAAGTGAATTATGGCAGAATAATAACATCTGCATATCGCAGTTCTCCCCTGTTTTTCTAGCGAGAAAGATTCCGTTTCTTCCATATGTCATTATGACAATGCTCAGATTGATTGATGGGGAAAGTGAGACCTGCTTCTTGGTTTCAACTTTACCCCAACTTTTGGTGGGTCTCGCAGGATTATTGCTGACTTGTGTCATAAGTGCCCGACCTTGAACGGAACAGACAGCTATTTTGTGTACAACCCGTCACGTTTTTGGCACGCTCTGCTTTTTCTTATTTCATGATTTCCCGAGTTACTAGAGCTTGAGGGAAATTCTCATTTACGTGATCTGAGACGCAGTTGATTACAGATACTTACACTTAATGCGACCATCCTATGACTGCACCTTTAAGGTAATTTCCCCTAGCCCCCGTACAGACAGCTAATAAAATAGTCTGGTGGAAAAAGCGATACCTCCTAATGGCTTATCTTCAGTTATGTCAAGTAGTAATGTTTTCCCCTCTTGCGTTGAGGACGTTAATCGTACAATTGCGACGGCACATGGCCCCTGGACTGGAGAGCTGGATTCTCTGTCGCGTTCAATAATAAATAACTAGAAAATCTCCCGTCATTTATTACCTTGCCACAATGCGCCAGATCTGACAAGCAGACACGGTTATGAAACTTTCTTCATGTCCAAAAAAACGTCGCATGCACGGATGCTGATGAAACTGGAGTGGTTTCTGGCGTGTTAAACGATGGCTATTTCAATTGTTATCTGCCAGAATTAGTTGTATTTATATTGAATTACTGCCGCCTGCAAACCGTGTTCGACATTTATGTCCCTGACAAGCTTTCCTGGGTGACTGATATTTCCCACCCGTGTGACCTTGTATGGGAAACTCATACATACCTGGATTAGTATTTCCTCTTGCATCTCTACTGTATATTAAAAAGTGGGTTATTTCTGTGGGGAAATTAATGGGAGAGGCCGCCTGGCCATTGGGCAGGCATACCGTACATTTTATTCCTTTCTCTATAGCTCCTAGCAGATTGTGATGCCCTTTTTCCACACTATTATTCCCTATACTTATTATGGAAAATAAAAACAATTATATATTATCAATTTGATATATATGGAACCCACAGCTCGTGAAATTGCTCTAGGGTGAATCCAGACTGCTTATGTTGTCGTTCTATGGAGTCCAAATCTAAAGGAGTTATTGTTGAAGTCTGTTTTTTTACCCTGGGGTGTTTACCTTTTATACTAGCAGTTTCATTCACATGAAATATAAATATATTGATCGTTTTTCTAGCCACTCCTACCTTTATGAATGCCATATCCTTCCTTATAAGAAAACTTAAACTGGAATGAATTGTGATAATCTTCGCCAAATATCATATTGAAGAGCGAATGTGTCATGTCTGCTTAAATGAGTGCAGTTGTAATCATGTAAATCAACTGATAACGAGTTTATTTCCCATTGTGACATTCTTAATCCTCATAACAATATGATTACATAGATTCAATTGTCAACACTAGTAGACACTATTTACATGTTTCCTGTTTATTTTTCCAGGTATGTATAGAGTTGGTGACCCCTTGGACTTCTGAGGTTCTACCCTTTTGTTGACTGCGAACTGGGCGGCACCTGTTGGTGTTACGGAATCGATGGCGGCACACCAAGGTGAAACACTTGTGTTCCAGACGCTATTGGTTGTACTCATATGTGAAACGTCTAACACCTACAGCCCAGGAATAAAGATATACCCAAGTTGAAGAGGGTTCAGATCCTGTAACGGTAGGGAACCTCGGTACACTCAGTTAGACCTGCTTTGTTCTCGCAAAAATAGCTGAACCTATGCTGGGTTGATACTTCACTTAGCTATAACTATAGTAATGGGGAGACGGGTGCCTATTCACTATAATTGTGCACTCATTGAACCCATTTAGCGGGAGAGAGAGAAAAAAAACTTGGCTCTCAGCTTTCCTCACAAACAGGTTTAGTTCAACTTGCTAAAAGGAATTCATCAATATAATTTGTACTTTAAAGGAATGCACGAATGTTCTTTGATTGCCCTGTTACATACATGCCATTCTGGCTAAGACCCCACGGTACCACCACCAACTGTATTGAGCTCCTCCCCCCCCCCCCCCCCCCCCCGCCTCTTTCGATTTGTTTACTATTTTATATATATTTGTGTTGTTTTTCTTTTGGCTGAATCGGAATGGCGGCGTATACGGTAAAATGAATTATGCCGGTACAAGCACTTGTGGCCCAGGCTCATCCCTGCCGTCTCCTTAGTCGTCAATGTCAATGGAAAAGCTGAGGGAAAAAATGGGGATTTGTATGGCATACGCAGTGAGTGATCAGGGGGATCTGTTTGCCCTGGGTCTAGGGCTCTTGGTGCTGTGGATTTCTCCTGGGAACCTTTCCTGCGCCGGTTCTGATCCGACTACGATTTGCTGTATGGTTATCTGCCTGATAACTCTGACGCACATGACAGTGATGGCAATCAGTGAATCTTCCCTGCATAAAGAAAAAAAACACCGCTTAACTCCAGTTGTGGTATTGTCACAAATGTAAGTAGAGAAAAAGTTCTCAGGCGCTGGTGACATAAGGCTCGGTTTGTGAATTATCAAGAGTCATTCTGTGGCTTTAAAAGGTGGGATATTTCCTGGTCTCGTTAGGTTTTGGAGCTGCGGCAAGAGACCATGCCTCGTCTCGTCTGGGTGGCTGATTGCCTCGGCCACCTAATGGCGTAATTTCCTCGCCAACCCGGACCGCCCACTGGAACAAGAACGTGTTGACAATACATCATTATTAAAGAAGAAGTGATGGATATTGGGTACTCCCGATAATAGGGTTTACGTGCCATCGGCAATCTGTATAACGCGTGTGGACATCGCAGAGGGTCGGCCTGTGTTCATACATGCTGATGGCTAAGCTTAGGATAATGCGACATGCCCTAGACCTGGCAGAGACCTGCAACCTGGATGTCCTGATCAACTTCTGGTGTTCGCAGGTCTTTGAATGCTGGTCCAAAGCGAAGAAGTTCATCGGCATTTTTACCGCACTGTAGTCTTTTGTTCTGTCCCTATTAAAAACTAAGGCCAGAGCTAGTTGGAATAAGGGAGATGGACCGGAAATTTTTTCTTGTTTGTCCGACAATTGGTAATGCCCCCAAAGGAACACCTTCAATCACCGGCTTAAATAAGCTTGCTTTTATCAAAAGGAAAAAAATATCATCGCCACCACTGAGAAGAAGTCCTAGCACAAAACAGCGTGTCAGCTTCAAAGTAGTTCACCGAGGATAAGATTTCTTCCCCGCATTCATTTCGCTGTGGGCACCAAAGAAGAAGCAAATCGTTTCTTCTCAGACCAAAACCACTGCCTCTAACAAGAAGGAAAAAATAGCCCAGTTGTGACCAAGTGACAAGAAAAGATAAATAGTTTCGATGGAAGAGATTTCGTGTTGCTGTTTGCCCTATTCTTGTATAGTTGAGCAGAATGGAAATAAATGAGAAGCTCGCGAGTTGATGCTTAAATCCACGTGCAGGACTTAATGCAACATGCCTTGCTTGGGTCTCTTTGAAAATCAGAGGAATGCAACCATACAACTGTTTCTACCAAGTCACCTTTTTTACTTTTTTACGTTTTGATCTCCACTATTCTCATTGTCTTTAACATCTCAGTCTACCAGTACTATCCAATCATATATTTTCCCCATAAAGTTTTTTTCTTCATCTTTCTAAGAAAAAAAAACCTAGATGATAAAATCAGGTGGTCTAGGTCCAGTGTGCATCAGCAGCATGACAATTATTCCAAGCCCAGAAGAGTGTGCCCTCCCCCTGGTCTTCTACCCTGACATGATACACGCCATCCATGTAATACATTATCAGGAGCCGTGAATAGGCTCGTGTGGTATTAGAGGCAAGCCGCAGCAATGTGTCCTGTGGTACTAGCATACTCGCTGGCTGCCTGCACTCGTCAGTTGATTCATTAGCCCTGACCCTCTCAGTGCTACTCCGGGGGCATTATCATATCTCATATTGTGCAATATTTCAGTGCCCTACGCGCCGATTGGGGGATCGTCCATTCTTAGGGATTTTCGGCCAGGGCACGGGTACTGGGACATCGCGATTAACTCGCATTGATTGGAAAGCCTTTGCTTTCTCTATTGGTTCCCTGTTTCGTATAGCCCTCCGCTGCCCCACCCTCGCAACATAATGGGTATTGCCAGGAAATGTATGACCAATGTGTGGAGGATGAAAGAAAGGCGAGCGCATTAATCCTGATTGATGGCTCCTCTCATAGGAGGCCAAGGAGAAAAGTTATGTTCAGCTCGGCACATTTTGAGACAGATCCTCCCCCGACAGCTCTCCTCCATTTATAATCTACAGACTTGCTTCAAGTCTAGATCACAGCATTGGGATTCTGCCCAGGGCTGATCTATTAATCTTTTCCCTCACTAGTTCGCAGCTCGGTTGACCAAATTCGGTTTTATCATGTTTTTCCCATTACATGCGCCTGAGAATGATCTCCTTCGGATGGTCCTACATGGCATACTAAAGTTAGTACAGAAGTACTTGAAGTAGTGGCCACAGGTTCCTCCATGCAGTCTTGTCCAACTTTCCGCCATATATCACACCGCGAACTAAGAAGTGCAATTGCTGGGATAACCAGCAGCTGTGCTATAACTTGGCTCACCAGACTTGCCAGATCTTTGCCGTCCTTATGTCCCCACATACACTTGATAGTTCCATGGTAACAAGGGAAGTAATTATTTCTTTCTATGTTTGGAAGTTAGCATGTCTGCGCGCATAGCGTTTGCTGTGTGGTGATACTTCTGCGGAGGTCATTTGTCGGTTGATTCCTGCGGTCGTTATTCGATCCAATGGCAAATATCATAGCCCCCTTAACAATTGAATACGATCCACATCGACGCCTTGGGTTAAAGATCCCACCGTTCATTCTATGCTTCACTTTCTCTCCCAGTATAAATTCGGGCTGTAGGAACTATATGGGTGAGAGGTAATGTGGCAAACTTATCAGGGTTAGTTGGATAATTTTGCACCCAAGTTGAGAGCCTATTTGTACCCATACAACATGGCCGTTCTCTAGGCACACAAATTGCTCGGTAGCCAATACCTGTCGTGTTCACAATACCCCGATCACTCCTCCCTAAATTGGATCGAGTCGTGATATCCATCTTTCGTGACTACTGTGAAAGGAATGGATCTATTCTTTGCCAATACGACTCTGTGGTCTGGCAGGGCTCCTGGAAAGCGTACAATGTGTCGGAAAACCATCAGTGCATCAAGTTTAGGTGGAATTAGAGTGCTTCTATTTGGACCAAACGTTAAATGGATTAGATACAAGTGTATGGTTACATGGTAGAGATGTTTAATGCTGACCAGCTGTAGTTGAGGACATTTTGTGTTCTCTATACATAAAATCCACTTTACCTATTGGTCAGGGAAACCCCATTGATCATCCGATCCTCACTTTAATTATTGATAATCCTCACACTTAAAGTGAGTGATGGCCTGAAAAATAGTTTCATTCATATGACTCAATCAATGGCACCGGATTCATGACATTATAAACCTGTCTTTCCAATATATGCTTTTTTTGTAATTGTACATAATATGGCATTTTGTAATTGTTCAATTGCCTAAAACTTGAATAAAACCGTTTTCAATCAATCAATGGTAGAAGATACTCATCTGAGTGATGACAGATTAGTCAATTAAATTTAACACTATTACCTATATGTAAATGATACAGAAATATTAGGTTCGTTCTGCGTTGTTCGTCACCCATGTGTAATGCTTGAAATAACGTGTTTACAAATGACTGTCTTTGTTCCCTCACCTTCGGAACAGAGGCTAGGGTGTCTGGTTTCTGGCCTAGTTTCACTTTCATTTTTACTGTATTTCTTTAATGATGCACTTTTGCGAATCCTTACCAGAAGGTGGAATCATTATTGGAATGTGGTTTACTCTATATGTTGGCAATTATTATCAGGTAGAATCACTTCCACCTTTGAAAACAACGAAAATACGTTCCCAACTCAACAACAGGAACTATGAATGCGAAATGATGGCATACTTATGTTGTATGCATGGCTGCACTGCATTTGATATCTTATTTAAACGAAGTATTCAAATTTCGTAAATTGTCAACCGATGATCACACGAGGCGCCATAGAGACAATGGAGATGCTTGGATGATTATCGAGTTGAGAACCCCTATTTAGAAATCTGCCTACCTGTGTTCACTGAGGCATATCAATGGGAATATGGTAGAAAGGATTCCCATGGACATGCCTTAGTGCTTCGGAACGTACCCACTTTCCCTGGGCTACATGCTGGCGGTCATCCACCAATTGGGAATTCGTGATCACCAAAGGTATTTAACTATCCCACTAGACCATTACACGACTCTGTTGAAACAAGCACTTCTGTCGATGTGCCCATAGGTTCCTTTACAGCCCAATTAAATAAAGGGGGACCATAGAAAACATCGAAGCATTATATTATACAGGTAGTATGGATGGCATTCATGCGATCGAACCCCCTTTCTTTACCTTTCCTTGAAGAGGAATCCATGGGAAAATACAGTTAACCCCAAATGTATGTGTATAGGTAACCCGAGGTATTTTACATTACAAGGTAAGCAAATGTTAGTTGGGGGCATGCAAAATATGCCGCTCTGGTTAGCTTTCTTTCCTTTTATTCATTTGAACCAGTGTAACAAAAAGTGTGATACAGTTTTCTGAATCGATACTGGTAACCAATCCCGAATATTTTGAATTAAGGCCATTTCAAAGTTCAAGCCAGGACAACTTAAACTTGGCTGATATCAGCTTGCTTTCCTCTTTTTCTTCCGGAACCCATGTGGAATTAATGATTTCCATTTAAATACTATTAAAAGAAATAAAGTAACATGAATTTTAACATGATTTACATCCATATTGGAGATTATCAAGGTAGGCAAGAATATGTATTTCTTCGGATTCGGATTTTGGATTCGTGTGTTGTAACAGTTTTATGGGGAAGCTTAAAAGTATGTTGACGGGAAATTACACCATCTCTTGGCAAAGAGATGGGTTTTTTTGTTTTGTTTTTTAAAAAAAATATATAAAGTATTTCTATTCTAAGCTCAATTCGTGATTATGAAAGTCCTATAATATGTAAAGGATTGGCACTTTGGTGCATGACCTGACCTTTTGCTAATTCTATTAGGCGGATCCATCACACTATGACATAACTGGTCTGGATATCTTTAGTATTCTAACAATATGTGTTTTAGCCTAATTGGACAGATATGGGACGACATCTGGCACATTCATGGTATACTCATTAGTGCTTTGGTCATCACGAATTCCCTTTCACTTTAGTATTTGCAAATCTGGGTTTAAAGTTTTAAGTATATAATATATATTCTATATACTCTCCTCTTGGTACTCATTCCACTCAATCAGTCGAAGCCATACTCTTAGAATTGATTGCAAAGGACTTTTGCTATTTCTTTGTGTTTAGGTTCCAGAACAAAGGAATCTGTCATCCCTTTTTAGTAGAGAACAGACCTACCCCCAACCCTTTGTAAATATAGGTTAAAACGGTATTTAATTAAAAGCAATCGGTGGATTCTTTGACTTTGACGGGCATCCAAGTCATATTGCGTTATGGAATAAGCTTGATTTCCATGGAGACACGCATCGCATACGTGGTTTGCGTGTCAGGGGAGATGTTGCGGTTCTGCCAGCCATATTGTCGGGCTTGCTTCCTAAGAAAAGTGACGATGTAGTCTTGTTCATTACTCAGGCACGCAATGTTATCGTAACCGTCTTATGGCATGTAAAGTGACAATGATATTCGCATAACCTATTGCTCTACACGGTTATTCTCATGTAAGTGGAGCTAGTGCACCTTTCTCCAATAAATCTTCATTATTTCTTCTATGTTTTCGTGAATTGAATTATCACCTCGGAGTTTACATCGTGCATCGACACTCTTGTGATATTTCACGTTGCTTTCAGCGGAAGTGACGAGGTTGAGAATTAGCTAAGTCCTTGCGACGAATGTTGCTTCAATGAGGCATGGATGATGATGAATGGGAATGTCCCCAAACACCCTTACAAAATGATAAATGAACAGTTACTGTTTGTAGTTAAAATACGGTCTCACAGACACCTGTTTATATCTCCCTTCGGTTAGAGATTATGGGGTATTTATTAGGGTTTGCCACTTTTGCTTGTCTCCACTTTCTCCAGATATGTATTGCTCTTGTTAAGCGATCACGCTCGTTGGTGTTCATATTAACTTTTATGTGTCCTGAGTGACACCAAAACAGTCACTAGTACACTAACCTTCAGGCTTCATGTTCTAATGCATCATTATTGCAACTTGTGCCACACAAAATAAGCCTGTATGAACTCATCTTTATTTGGCCGGGGAGATATGCTTCATCGGATTTTCCTGCACTGAGATAATATTGCACTGAAAGTGAACTGTATTTGGTTCTATATCAAATAAATGTGTAATTGCCTTTACATTATGCAAATTGAAGCACACTATGGTTATCATGACATCAATGTTATATAATGTATGTGTTTTTCAGAACACCTATTTTGCTCAAGGTTATATGTGATGGGATAGTTAATAACATCCCGCTATTTATACCTCAACCCCGTCCCGTTTGTTGGGAACGTTCCGCAAATATTGATGTGTGCTTGATCGAGATGCTCTTGCTGTGAGACATCCTCTGGCTTGTCATACACTTTCATACCAGGTTATGTCAGCAGGGTTTTGTTGGTCGTCGAGAGCAGCTTATGTACTTTGAATGAATTACAAGTACATGCCATGTTAGATAAACATGACCTCTCTACTACAGTTATTGCATTTGTATGGAGAAAAAATGTTCCGAGGTCAGGCAGTATTACAAATAATGGCAGGAGGATTTTATTGTTAGATTAATTCAATATTCTCTCGTTGGACAAAAGGAAATTATTTATTTGTTATAAAAGGCATACATTGTATGTCTGCCTCGGTTAGAATTAAGCATGATGGAACCATGCAGCGTCTGTTATTCTGGCAGGAAAGGCTTTATCACTATTCTCTAGTAATGATAAGAATGTGTATTTGTGTGTGTATTCATGCCTCTTCCCTGGGGCCAACAACCCACTTTTCCAACAGTGACTCCTATTGAGCCAGTAACATTACCTGATCAAGGCCCGCGGGGGGCAGCGGAGAGTATTGACTAAACGATGGCAAATGCCTGGAGAGGGAAAAACAATTAACAACTGAGTTTTCAGCTCGACAAAAATCAAGTTAACAAGCGCCATTGCTCATTCTGTGCGGTAGCAGAATAAAATTTATTCAACGAGTCGTTGCACTAAATTGTTGCTACAAATGGCGAGGAAGCATTCGCTTCATCGATCACTCCCATTGTGCATGTCGCTGGTGATCACTAGAGTGGACCACTGGTATTTTTCACTTGTGCCCACATTTCATTTTCACTTGATTTTTATATGGACGATGTAGTGGGGAGTGGGGATTGGGGCTTTTTCCCTGCCGCAAGGACTCCAATTTGTATCATTCCTCACCCGGTGCGCGTGAGTTTGTTACATGCTGAAACGGCTTATGGAAATTGGAGTTGCCTATCACATGGCATGAGGAAAGGGCATTCATTCAGCGTCCACTGCCTTCTGGCCCTGCCCAGACTGGTTCCTTTTCCTGCAAGAGCTTCCTTGTCTCTCGCTCGGTCCTCCGCTCCCCCTTCCTGAAATTGCTCTTGTTACGCGATCACCTGCCAGGGCCAAAGTTCTCGTAACATGTCTGGATCAATTGTGACGAGGATGGCCCTATGATACAAGGTGGCAAACCTTACCCAGCCAGCATTTCCTGATATAGAGAATCGTGTAGCATAAGCCATAACTAGCTTTCCATTTATGGCGTCCGTATGAAACGTGCACCTGCGTTGGCTTTTTGGTTATGGCTCATAGCGTGAGATCCTGATCTTTTTCTTTCTCATGTTTTTGCCCCAGAAACTAGTCACATGTAGTCAAAGTTCACTAGTCATGCTCTTATTCTTTCGGTCCTCACCTATCTGTGTTGCCATAGTGTGTGTTCTATATGATATGCGGGGGAGGGTGATTCTGCATGTGATGTCAATGGGGTTCAGACTGACTAGAACCTGAGAGAGTAGTCTAAATCGGTACTAATGTCATATATAATGTAGGCTGCACTGAGCACTGGCACATTTGTGCAATTAGCACCTCCGAACCGAGTCTTCCCGGAGCAGAAAACGTCAAGAACTGTTTACAAAATCACTCTCTGTTGCAGAATCTCTGGGCTTAGAGAAACTTTGAAGAGGAAGAATGCCTCAAAAGACAGTAGAGTGATGAAACAAAATCTACTTATCCGACTTATGAATTATCCTATGGGCGTTCCATTTACTAATCAATCCGGTGAGAAAAGATGGGAATATTTAAGACCAGAAGCGGCTTTGTTACTGTAAAAGCGAAGAGGAATTGGACATGAGCTTAGAGCTGTTAAATGTCTTTAAAGTTGGGGCACAGCCTTCATTCCAGGCATTCCTTCTTTAAAAAGAATCTAGAAAGCGTGTGAAACCATTATTCCTCTGCACCAATGCTAATAAGCTGCCTTAACGTCGGGAGACAATATAAACATAGTTTCTTTGCCTCACACCACAGCATCTCCCAGCACTCGTCAGAAGAAGGGAGAAGAAATTAGAGAAAAGAAACACCCGTGTTTAACATTCCACTAAAGTGATAACTAGCTGTTTGTGCCGGGTTTTGTTGTAACGAATGCAGTGTAACCAGGCTATTGTATGATTGTTTTTGAGAAGTTCATTAGAATAATTGCTGAGCCTTGTTTCTCCCTGAAGGAGTCTGCTGTCCGAGGTTCCAGCTACTACTTCCTACCTCCTGAGTGATGGATTTGCGGTTGAGGAAGCACTGGAGGAGCCTGTAGGCCATCCCTCTCCACAGCCATATAGCATGTACTTGAGGCTAGCTTCTGCTGATGAGTTTCTTAGATTCTGCCTCCATGTAAAAGAGGCATCTGTATGTAGAAGGCTGTTGTCGTGGTGTACACAACTTTCGCATCTGAGTAGTCTTGTCAGAACTGACAGGCTCTTATCAGAACGCCAACAATCGCTGTATAAAGCATATGTACTCTTCGATATTAATGTATTGTCCCTTCTGTTGTTATACTTAACTTGCTGTTTTCTCCCTGGGGAAATGTAGCCTCTTATACCAGCATAGATATGTACCTTAAATCATCGCTTACACTTATCTCATGATAGCATTTGTCATGTTTTTTTTTTAATTTTATGCGTTTTAAATTCAAGTTATGGTCCTCGCTTTTCCATTTATTGGACAAAGCGAACGTGAGAGAAGAAGAGTCTATGTATATAGAATGTTAGCATCGGTGTAATTAGAAAAAAAAAATTGCGACATTCTTCCACGCGGACTAATGATGTTATTTGGTGATTAATCTTAGAACTAGGCCAGGAGTTTAGTCAGTTTTATTGTAAGTGTGCCCCACTTACTCTTCTGTGCAAATAAACTATAGCCTGTATATAATTTAAGGTAATACATATAGAGTATGTTAATCTATATGCAGTTGTCGTTCCTGTCTTGCTGGTGCTATGTTGGGAATGGCGTTCATCTGTTGCTTGGGATCTGATATTTCCTCTCCATTGTTGTTTTCTGGGTCCCTCCACCAATCTGTTATTTTCCTGGGATATATTATAAAAATTACCTCTAGTAGTAGGGGGTTGCATATGCGTATAGGCTATGTGGAACTACTGCCTTCAATGAAGCCAGCTCGGTAAACGTGGCTTTGAAATATAAAAAAGTGAAAAAAAATGTTGATGCCTGCTGCGACATACTGTCAGGGACATCCCGTCTCACACTCACATATTATCGCTCACGCTCAGTTCTACCTCAGAGACCTCTGGTCCTACCCACTGAAAGAGTTCCTTTATCCTTGACCGTGAAGATACACGTGTATTATCATCATGTCATGAAACGGGCTCGTCACTCCACGCTTAACCTTGAACTAAATGAGAGTGTTTACATTTAAGGGGATGACTGACTTTAAGTACATTTTTTAACTTTTGCTAGATAGCACACTCCTGAATTGTACTCGTCCCTCGTACTTGGGGGTGGGGGTCGGGGGGTCAGGGGAAGAATATTTTGTCTCTTTGATATGATGTTATGCGGCAGAATAGACCAAAACCGTTGTAGAATTATCATCCACTTATTAAATTGCCTCAAGCAGTGCCATTACCATGTGAGTGATGTATTCTGAGCTACAGGACCCTTGATTCAGAGCACAGAGACCTGTAATATTCAGTTACTCCTATAGCTCCAGTATGTAGTTTAAACGCGTCGCCCCATACTTTTATTTGGATAGACACTTCGACTTAATTCTTGCACTTGAAAGACTGCATTGTCCAGGAACACCGTATATCCCGTCACCCCATCAATCTATGACTGAACTGCTTTGTTTATTACTACCGTTTTCCCCCACTTGAGTGTCTTCCTATGGTTGAGGGATTCCGCTTGTACATGCGTAACGGGTGGTATATTAAAATACATAAGTCATCATTCGTGTGAACTACTTTCACAATACCAAAACACATTCCGCTTTCATCTTGTTTTATAACATCCTGTTTCTCCGATTATGCTTAAGATATCAGCCTTGGTGCTAATATCCTATATTCTCTTAGAAGTTAAGAACATGAGTCAAGTTGATAGCAAGAATAGATGTCCTCGACTAAATTAAATTTATTTCTCGTTTAATTTTAAAATGTCGTGACAGCCAACACGAAGTTGAGGTTGATTGCTTTTTTAGAACAACTTTCGGTTTAGTGTTGTAGTCATCTCTAATTTTGTCAACTCCTAATGGATTTTAACACCTGTGTTCCTGAAGAAGTTGTCCTCGTAACAAACCCCAGGCTGTAACCTCCCATACAGGCTGATACAAATGTGGGCCTTCCGTGTAAACGTATTCACCCGGGGCGTTTTGGCATCATATAGAAACTTGGTGTTGAGACCTCATATGAATATACAATATCTGCGCCTCATAAGTAAACCGGATTATGAAAGCTCCCCTGTCACTTTTATTCCTCTTGACATGGATGACGGGTTGCTGGTTTCTTTCATATCAAACAGAGCCTTTGATGCCAAGAAACAATGGGTATATTAATAACGTGAATCATCAGGTTATTAATAGTCATAATGTTGGTGGGTAATACTAATAGTATACTAGTAATTTTTCCATTATCATTTCACAGCGTGGCCTGGTGTGGACTGGGGAAGGATACATGCACACGTCAGTTTCTTTTGTTCACCCACCTGTATACAGCGATATAAAGAGGATTTAGCTCTGCAATTTAAAATTCTGAGGGGCTCCTTGGAATACTTCGCCACAGCTGGCTGTGGTGAATTATGGGCATGGATTCCTCTGAGATAATTCCAATTCTGCCTCAGAGGGGCCTTGCTTCTTGGGGAAAAATGGATAATGTAATTTATTTTCTCTGTCGGTGGCATTCTGTTTCAAGCTTGCTCAAGTCTCTCTCGGCCGTGCCCCCCACCCCCCACCCCACCCCTAACCACCACAACTCTTGTCTCTCCTTATTTCATTTTCACGTTCACTATGTCCTTATTGGCCTCCTCTAGCTGTTCTTCCAGGGGGCTATATATATCCCATCCAGCATCTCGCCACTCCATACTTTCCATCGCCCTCTATGCTCTCCTACCCGCTCCTTGAGGTCTTCCTTTTACCCAATGGATACTCCATATTATAGTTTTTTAACCTTAAAGTCCCCCAAGAAAACACGTTTTCTCCTCGAGCTTGTGAACATCGTCATCCTATGTATGTGTCTTTAACCAAAACTTGTCATAATTCCATTTTAAGTAAAATGAGTGGATTTCCTTTGCCTTATACATGTATTACTCCTTATAGACTAAACTTCCCACATAAAGCGCACTTTATGAGTGACTGGTAACTCCCACAGCCGCCCCGCCCCCTCCACACACACACAACGATGATGACGACCACGAAGGTCTGTTAGGCGAATTATCTCCATTATGGTGGCTGGTGTGGCGACAGTATTATGCAAGCCAGAAAAGATCAACTCTTCCACTAGACCTCATCAGGTTATGATCATAGAGAGTACCTAGCCTGCGTTCAATATCTTCTTGGCGAGAGCGTCTCCCATAAAATGGGGATTCACCGCCAACTAAGACCTTTGTTGACCTCGTCAGTCTTGCTTTTTTACCCCGCGCTGCCCTTTGCCTGTTTGCAACAAGCCTTATTGCAGCATGTTCTGTGTTTGTAAAAGTTGACACAAGTAATTCCGCAAAGATATAGGCAGAAACGAGCAGGGTCTTGCTGGTCATTGGAACAGGTTGACCCCAGCGTAAGGATGATGAGAATAGCGCCTCTGGCGGTGGCGTTTCTTGCCTCTACTCTGAAGATGGGGGCGTAAATATAAAGGCAGCCAGTTATTGAATATGCGCACGCACCTTCCTATCTCATCAGCTCCCCGGTCAACATGTCATGAGAACGCCACCCGTTCATTTGCTCCTGTGGGTTCGATTTCGTTTTCAAATGGTCGCCATGGGAGGCAAGCACCTATTTAACTGAAGAATGTAAGAGGGAAGGGAATCTGTCTGTTCTTTTGCGATATGTCAGAGCGAAGAGGTCATGACCCCAAGATCCGGCCCCTGGATCCAATACATCCAAGGTCATGGCTCGGCCCTCTTCGAGTCTGACCCCTTGGGTCCTCAGCTTCGTGAGTATCCACCAATTGTCATTGCTGGGTAAAGCATGGTATTTATACTTTTCACTGAGAAAATAATCGCCATACTCCCTTCCACCCCCACCCCTAGCCCACCCGTTAGCCCGCGTAACCTGGTTCATGGGAATATCCACGTTTCTCCCATTTATCCTCCCGGAATACAAGCATAGAAAATAAAGGCAATAATCCCATGGTTGCCCTTATCGAGCGGCCTCAGTTCCACTCGTCCCTCAGTAGTCTATTTCCATATTTGCTCGCGAGGGTTTCCCATGCACGATGAGAATGAAAATAAGCCCTCTGCTCTAATGGAAGTCCCTCTGCTTATCTCTGTGCTCTGGTTGCAGAGAGGCCCTCCTGGTAATGTATATACATATATATATATAGTCCATATATTGGCTCAGTGCAGTCAACAGACGGGCCTCGTCCCAATGTTTCACCGACCTCAGGGATACCTATAGCGGTGTAACTAGCTTTTCAAGGTCTTCATTCCACTGTGAAGCATTAAAATCGATTTCCTCTCATGGATGTTTAGCTTATCTGCCAACCCAGCCCGTATTGGGTCGGGTGTATGGAGACAGGTAAGGGTACATCACGGAGGAGGCAAGTATCTCTGCCCTGTAATAAGCACCCTTTTGCCTGAGCTGCAGACACGTTTATTGGGGGTATTTTGGGCTGGTTGTGAAGGTGTAACCCTTATACCTGAAGGCTGCGCGCAGAACGTATGTGCTGTTTACGCTGAGGCAATTGAATCGTAAACCAATTGGGATCTGTTAGAGAGAAAAAGTATGAAACCCATGGGAAATATCGAGAAAAAAATAGGCTGTTGGGAAAATACCATGTCCCAGAACTCATTACACAGTGGAAACTGTTCCTTGTTTGAGGAACCTCTCATTCTAATTGATGGAATAATAGAGTAGAACCAATGGCGCATTCGAGGATTTGTGAGATCTGAAACTTAGAAACTACAATGCTATTCATTATTGTCTGTCAACAATTACACATTCTCCATTCTATTGATTATTTTGTATTCAATTATCGTGAAGCATCGAAAAAGAACAGAGATATTTGCTTTGGCCAAATCCTGGCATCTTGCCGATTGTTTTGAAGTGGGTGTCAGGGGGATTGGGGACGGAGCTGCACTAGCTAGTGTTATTTGATATGTTTATAGGTTCACTACACTTGTCCCTGTCCTACGTTTGTAAACCTCAAATCCAGTATGCTACTCAAGCTTTTGCTATTAGGAACAAAACATTAGCGGGAAAACAGGTTGTTTGGGTTATCTGCCTCCTCTAAAATGTTAATATTTTCCTTATGTTTTTCTCCTTAAGTTTTCTTTCTGTTTGGTGAAAACTGAATGGTTGTAAGAGCTTTTTTGCTCATTCCTTTTGAGACAATCCAATTTAGAAATCCAACCATGTACTAAATCCTTATCAACCTAATCTATTTTGATTGAGGTACTGATTTCCCACAGGATCGTAATGCCAAGAGGTAAATAGATTTTTATCCCTATCGACCATCCGCTTCAATCCCACCCGTTAACTTGGGACATGTGATATCTATCGGTTGATATTTACTTTACTATCATTCCCCAGCGGCCTATAGAAACATGTACTGGGCAGAAAGCCATCCGCTGTCGACATGTGTATTGTCATACATTCATGCATCATTGCCCCAATCCTTGTCTCCTGTTTGCCAAGTGGACGTTTGGGAACTCTATCTTTGCCCATGAACCCATGTAGTGCTTTTGATCAGGCCGCTAGTGACATTCAGGCGTTTCACTGAAGCTCTTGGGTTTGCAAACTTAGTATTTGTACCGTTGCGCCTGTTTATTTGATATCCCCTTTCACATGTGTGCACGGAACTGTGCATGCAGTGATTCTGGAAGCACTTGCACACAAGGACAATGACAGAAACTACCCATTTTCGTGACATCGTTTATACATATGTACTCGTCTTTGATACACGCTTTAGGTAATCGAGACCGCCCACGGGTGCGCATTACTTATAATGACGGGTAAAAATGGGAACACCTGTTGCTACCTTGACTATTTTTTTTTAGATCTTTTTGCTCTCCGAGTCCCTCAGTTAAATTGATTCGTTAATGCTCTGCCATCAGTGAACATCCTCCCTCTTGGCTATTTATGGCTTTACCCCGCCAGGTTCAGACCTTTTGCAAGATGTTGGGAGTAGTTGGGTGATAAACCGTTTGGGACAACTTGTTAGGATTATTTCCTACAAATGGAGAAGACTTGGAGAGGAGCGCCAAACATGCTGATAGATTGCCCCACGTCCAGATGTTGGATCCCAGCAGTTGCCATGCTTCGTGCTGAAGTCCAACAAACGTCAGAGAATTTGCCAAACGAGCGAGCGCCTCGGCGAGAAGGCAGGCTTTTCAAATGAGGATTCATGGCGATGAAATACAAGGGTCAGGATCCAAGGCAAACCGGAGAATAACGAAGCAGCACTTTGCATGCAGTATAAGCGACGTATATTGTCAGTTTTGCCTATGAATCTCAGCGGACAGCAATGGCTCGCGCTAGATTACCGTGGATGTTTATGCGGGCTCCGATACCACCACCAGCCCCCCACCCCCACCCCATCCAGTGAATCCAGAAAACTTTTTTTCTCTCTCTGGATGTATCCTGTCTTGCTTTCTGACATGGAGCTAATTAGTTTTCTCCCCTTTCAAACATCCAGTACATTTCCGTTTTTCCGTACCTCTTCATCTGGCTGTGAACCCTTGTTTTATGCATTGACTAGGTGTTGGCAGTTAAGAGGAAAATGGAACACCTAAATGGAAAAAAAACCCTCAGATTTATTGATATGTACTTGCTGTGTTAACTTGCTAGGTATACTTCCTAGTGTAATTTGTCAAATGTATGAAGGGCAAAGAAGCGGGTGTTGACAAAGTGCAATGAATCATTAGATTAAATACATTGGCACAGTTCTCGGGTGTGGTGAATTGCCCGGCGGATAAATCAGAATCAGGTTTTGGAGTGGTTCTATTCCAAGCCACGTTTATTGATGACTGAAGAAATGTACGAACAGTGATTACTTTTATCAGGAGAGAACGATGAGGCATAGTTGCTCACGTCACAATAAAATTGCACATAGAGGCGCCACCTGTTCCTCTTTCCTGCCTCAGTCTCTACAATACTTAGCTATACTTGAAGGGAACCTTGAGAATATGAATATGTACGCAAAGATTCTCTCTGCCGTCCTGTGAAATTACTGTCACCAGCTCTATTTGTAATGCGGAGCTCTCAAGTCGAAATTTTATAGTTACATGCATCTGCCCTTGGGATAAAGTCTCAATTTAAAACTTAAGCTAATGCATTAGAGTTTGGTAGCTTACGGTTGATTACCTATCATAATTGTAATCATGTATTAAATTGGCTCATAATTGACATGTAATTGCGAAGCGATTGTGGCTTTAGGGATATGCCCTCCTGCTTTAGAACCTTCTCGTCGTCGCTGCTCTTATGCAGGTGGGCTAGATCAAATAAGATCCTGCAGGAAATGTTGATATCCCTGGGCAAGCAGCTTTTCCAATCTCAACACTTGATCGCGCGATTTATATTTATAGTGCGGAGACGTGCGATTCGCAATGACATGCATAGCAGTCGTTATCTCCTAGTTGGAGGCTTGTGTCCACGAAAGGACATATTGAAGATCACCCAATAAGCTCCGTTGCGTGCTGTTCTCAGGTATGAACCCTCGATTGCCAACCCTAACGCCTGCAAGAAGTAGCACTCACCATTGCCGAGCTGGCATATATCAAACACTCGAGGGCCCGTTATCCCATCACCCCAACTATCAGGTTGCGCCTCCATCGGGTTTTTCTCATGAATACTGATCTAATGATGGCAAGGTTAGGTGACAAAATCGCCTAAATGTGGCAGTGGAGTTATTGATGTGCACAAGGGGAATAGGTCCTGTGCCTCAGTTTGCGTTGTGGCCAGCCGTTATATATAGTATGTTAATAAATTATTCACTCATACATACTATGTCCCTGAATATATTAGGTCATGCGTATACTAATATCGACTCTTGTATGTATTAAATATGATTATATAATTCTTAATAGAATAAGCAGTTGTTCCCATGAAATCAGTCGCATGAAAATAATTAAGAGTTTACTTATTTTGACTTATGCATATCATGGCTGTATAATTATATCGAACTAAATTTCCCCATGTACATGTATCATGATGTGGATTTATGAGTACCCTGGTCTATACTGTTTGGGTAACCTGCAGAATACAGAATGTTGAAAAGGCCTGTATACCCATATGACCCTACTTATCTCATCTGTTGTTTTGTCAGTTGTGTGTGCATACATATAGATATAATGTTGATGGACAAGTACATTTGCGGATAGATTATGCGCTTCCTGATGTACCTCAGATAGGTCTGTCTGAATACTTGATAGGCTATTGGATAAAGTGGTAAACGATATATATATACACCGTATGTCAGATACCATCATCATGTGGGATGAGTGCATTGTTAGATTCTCCCGTCTTCCTAATAGAATCCCACTTGTACTTTAAAAATGTCCATTACTGATGATCAGAGCTCTCTCTGTTTGTTTTTTATTGTGAAATTATCCATAGATCATATTGTCCCATTTTTCTCCCGCTTAAGGACATAGCGATTTATCCGCTCCCATGTTCGTCCTGCTGGTACTCTTGGCTTGGTTTTAATGAGTTTTCTGTAATTACATAATTTACTACAACGTGAAGCGACAGATCGATTGATAATGCGTTCATGGACAAACACAGAAATAAACAACTTCTGATGGAGGTGTAGGCATGGCAAACGGACAAGCTATTGATTGGCTTACAGGAAATAGAAATCTCCCTTCTCTAAGTAAAGAAAAATTACGGGAAATTGTAAATTGAAGGGAGCCATATTTGGAAGTCCCTCGTCACAAGGGGAAATTGTTAGATTTTCTTGCAACGCCAGATTCGCCGCTGCCCTCGTTTCTAACTAGTTAGGAATCTCTTACATCATAAATTTGCTGGAAACTCGGTGAGCTACTTACAAAAACGAACGGATGGAATTTTACATTTTTATCCGTGCGTATTAAGTGTAGTATAGAAGGAAGAAAGTTAGAAAACCATTCATTTATTCATCCATCCATCCATTAATTCCTACATCCATAAAATTTACTCTCTGCGCCGCATCCCCCCTCTGCCATATTGATGTATTCCTTCTCTGAAATTGTGTCTTGTTATATCAAATAAACTTCCGTGCCATTTGCGCTGCGGATTATCAAATAATATCTTTGAAATGCACCACATCCCAATAACCTCCAGTACAAAACTAATCTCTTTATGGGGGTATTCACAAAGAAAAAGGCAGTTCGTCTTTTGTGGAAATAGGTCTTCAATCACCAGAGAGTGCATGTGAGGCCGGGTTGCATTCACGTGGATGACAAACGCAGGCCATTTCGATTCCACCGATATCTTCTCCCTTTACCTCCTTCTGGCAGCTTTGACTGAGAAATGTTGGCATGAAAAAAGTACACAAAACAAAAAAGTCCAGAAACTCGTGGCCAATGCAACAATGAGTTCATCACGAAACCCTCTTGTCCGTCTTTTTTGGTTTCCTTTATTTCATCAACGCACTCAGCGTGCATGCAGTGTCCGTCTGTCTTTCTGGCAACATGTTAACCAGTTTGTAGGACTCGGGACCTCAAGCCTAGTAATTTAAGACGTTCATTTCATTCGCCCCATTAACATGTGCCCCAAAATCAGTAAATTGAAAAGCCTAAAAAACTGGTTTCCCATTTATTACAGAACATGGTTTATACTTAGAAATTGTATAAAGTATCCGACTCGATAGTGTTTACTCGTAGTATTTGGTATCTAAGGAACAATAATATTATTGAAAATCACGGGCAGTTTGGCAGTTGAATTTTATCGAGTTCTTCCAATACAAAATGAGAAGAAAATCCCAAGGATGACTGAGAGGTGTGGGAGGGAGGGATAAAACAGAGTGCATGTCGTTGCCTGGCGGCTTTACTCGGCGATACTTTAGTGTCCATCGACTATGCGTCACCTCTTTCGTCATAAAGCTTCTTAGTGATGTAAGATACTATGGTATAAATGAACGAAGGGAATGTACAACGGGTTATGCTAAAGCTGTAGTAGGTGCAAGATCGCATGCATGCTGAGCAAGACAATACTCCGGGGTTCCTTTGGACTGAATATAAACCTAAAAGAAATGTGGCACAATCTTATGAGTAATATAATCGGCAATATCGGTTAGTTCTAAAATCAATTTCGTTGGAGGTTTTCCTATATATAAGTTCAAGGTTGGGGAGAGAGAGTTGTTTCATATATAAATTTAATTTTCCAAACACAATCGCTATGTACACCATATATGCCGACGTTCTTGCTGACGACCCCTGGATTAGAAGGTCGTAATTTATTTTCCTGTTGGGGAAATTTTATTCGAACCGTAAGGGTGGATTTAATTCATGGATGGATGTTATCCTGCTTCGTCAATACCGACCCCTTGGTACTGCCATTTAATCATCAGACCCTATTAACATCCACAGCACCGCTTGATGGCATGAACTATATGTTCTTGGAGCCAGTTTTTACATTATATTGCATTAGTTAAAGTACTGGCGTAGCCTTCCTTAGATCCTAAGAGCTTTTATAATGTCTGGTTTCATGACCAGGGTTAAATGGTTTCAGGAAGGCCTGGATAAAAAGAGCCACGTTGTAACTCACTTCGTGTATCAAGACAGGGCTTGGGCAGCTTTTCATTATCTTCTTGGCCTTGGCGTGACATTGATGTCCAGGGCTCATCTCCGAAAAATTAGATTAAAAGGACAGTTTTGAAAGGAGGATTTCAGATAAAACTGGTAGAACATTCAGTTTCATTTGGTCGCATCCCTTCTTTCCGCTTTTACCCTCTTCACCCTGTTCATTCCATTATACCAACCTACAAGACATTATCCAACCGTTTCCTAGTCATTCGGCGAAGTGCTAGTAAATGTGCATTACGTCAAACGGTAAAACCCCTGTGTAAGAGAGAGCACATTTGTGAGCAAGTTGAGAGGGTAGTAAGGTTGGCATTAATGACAATTACTGGCGTTCAGAGCTTATTTGTCTCCGTTTATGGACTGGAACAAACATCAAGCTGGGGCTTTGCTAGAGCTGGGCGACTGTGGTGGCGATTGGATGTAGCTCCAATTGGAAATTTCTTCTAATCACGCACTCAGTGTATTCTTTAAAGTGATAGTCGATGGTTAGATCTAGGAAAATGGCCCCAGAACACCGCTGAAAATTGCGAGTGGCTATATTCGACGTTTCATAGCGACTGAAGTAGAATGGGCGTAGATCACTACTAGTACTAGCAGAGGCAGGACATCCCAGCTTCCTATTCCTGGTCTTGAGCCTCCACGTAATGGGCGGTCAATTCTGTATTATCGCTCATCTGCTTCATTGGAGGAACTCAGATTGGCTGGCTCCTTGGAAGCCTTCTTCTAATTTGAAATTCAAATCTGCCTTTTCTGCATCACAACAACAGAACGAGCAAGAAAGGTCAAATCGGGTGTCAGGAAAAGGGTAGCCTAACTAGACAGTGTTACCATGTCTTTTTATCCCCCTTTCCCCTTGCCCATACTGCTCCATCTTTGCTGTCCCAAATCCCTTTCTCCATGCCCAATAGTAGGTCTATGGGTCGCCTTATTACGCATTGTGTCGCGAAATACCTGACCCTAAAGTATACTGATTTGTGCAGATACTCGGGAATATGCACAGTGCTCGCATTAGGATTGTGTAGAATTTCTCTTAATTTATTATCAACTCCTAACTCTTAGAGATTTTTACCTCGCAGATTACGTTACAGGTACTATACATTTAGTCACGGGTGAACTCAAGAAAGGGCATGTTTTCCGTTGGGGAATATATCTGTTGAGTTTAATTATATGGGTCTCTAAGACTGATAAGGAGTTAACATGCTTAATATCCGCCCAGCTTCCTGGTCCTTTCGCCGTAAATCATTTCTGAAGGGGAGACTCAGAGAGGCTAAGATAGGCCAGCACACGAGGGGACAAGTAGTTGGCAAACTCCCCCAATATGTAGCTGGGCTGCAGTGGAGAATGAGAGGCTGGTAATAATGCCACCAACTCCAGTCCCTATCGATCTGCAAATAAAGACATTAATCATGGACTCATATTGTGATATTATCGGTGTAGCAACATGGACGAGTAATCCCCTGTTAGTGACGGATGTTAGTGTGGGTAAAGGTGTTGAAGCTATAGGGTTTCCCTACAGACCCACTTGAAAATAGGTACGCTTTCTGAATCACTGCGATATTTCCTTTAACCAGTTAGTTTAATGATACGTGAATTCATCTGCGGTATGAGTATCACTTTGTTTATCTAATCTACGGAAGCTATTGCATTCCAAAGGTAATAGATTTGGTATGTGTTTTACTGTTGCTGTGTAAATACATTATGTTTATTTGGGAATCGAGCAATGTTTATTTTTTTTATCTAGCTATATGCCCAGCCCACCTCAAAATAAGTGGTTCCATATTTGTTGTTCTGTTATGGACTCAGGGTCTTCCCGTCGCATAATCCTAATATTATGGGTTAAGGCTTGGCAAACATTTGCTCTGCCCTTCAGTTGCGCTGCGTAAAAATGGCACTCTTGGATGATGATGTGTTATGGCTTTACATGTTTATATCTCTTGAGATTTCCATTTCCTCTGAATTACCTCAGAAATCGTATCAATTGTTGCTGCCATTTAAGCGACCCGAGAAATATATTTATCACATCCTGCCACATTGCTTGTTTGACCATGTATTATAAAAGTTAGTGAGTGAAGTTATAGTGTTTTTCTCCGTGTTCTAATGTCTATTCATCGACCATTGAATATTCAGGGAGTAATTTATCAGTGGGTGCTGAAATTTTGGCAACCAGGGAATCAGCCACATTTTGCTACGTTCTTTTCTTTTCATTACATATATAATACGTTAGTAAAATGCCAGTTTATTCATCACCCCGTGGTAAACCTGTGAATCCTCAGTGAATCCAGATTAAAATATGAAAGTAAGTAATATAGTCTTTTAATCGTAGATCATTCATCAGTGGATGCTGACATTAACTAGAGAAATGGATCCCATATCTTGCCACACAATACTATTCCCTCATTTGGACTAAGGTAAAAGGAGATTTAGAAACTACCACTAATCGCCCCCTTCAGTTGCTAGAAAAATTGCTTTGGCGGAGAGACACTGGCCGAGTCCGATGAGTCTCCCTCTACCCAGTTAGTTGTTCATATTAAATCTGCATTACAGTTCCTTGGTTGATAGGAAAGGTTGTACATGATTTTATTACCTGCTCGAGTTGGTATACGATATCGTGGCAACTTGTTACCACAACAATAGCAATAGGGTAGTCGCAGCAACAATCGCGTTGTCTTGGTGGATATGGGGTTTAAGTTTTGACCCCGTGTTATCCGTTGGTGCTTGTTGACTACATACTTTGCTTACATCTGGGGAAAGGTAATTGCTCAACCAGAATGCAAGCGTTACGAGGTATTGTAAGGGAATTTGACAAAACTTAATAATACACTAAACATAATCATTTGATGTATAAACGATGATCTTTAAAATCTTAATAATATTGTTCACACATTAAAGCTATGTCCCTTTTTCATGAATTTCTCAGTTTGTTCATCGACCATTGAATATTTTGGTTGTAAAATCGAGTATTTCCATTTAATGTATTCTTTTCTTTTTGCAGGTGAGGTTAAACTTATTCATTGCATAGCAAACGTTGCCGACTTCATCCATCAACGGGGAAAGATAGCCTAGAAAATGTAAGGCGATTATTGACCAATTTTTCTCCTTTTTTTCCGTTCTGGAGCAATACTTCGTTTTATCACTGCGTATCATTTCTTAATTCCCTTAACATATTTCTACAGTTATTACAGGACATATTCTTCGGAAACGTCCTTCTAAATGTTTGGGTCCAATGTCATCAAAACGTAATTCGGATCATTAAATACCTGTCTATGATATTAATCTCGGCGATCTTAATAACTCTGGTCCGCTCCAGAACAAAGGTGGCACCTCGCACCCATATCTCGAAAACGTTATGACGGAATATTTCCAATAACCACACAATCAATCAATAAATGATATCACCTCCCATTAATCTATCGAAATAGCTGGACCTTAGATGTCGTAGAAACCGGAAACCAGGCAGACTTACGCCATATTTCCTTCTTGAGGCCTCTGCCTCTGCACAAGAGCAATTGATTCTTTTCCAGAAATATCGATATTACTCTTAACAATCTATATCACCGCTTAGCCTCTGATTCCATTCTGGAAGGATTGGCTGAGGGAGTTGACACTGTGGGGCCTCGAGGTAACGAGTTGGGGAGTGGGATGACTACTGCGTAGGGATAAAACATCAGTAGCACTTGTCATCGATGACAGCAATTATCTATTAACCTCGGTGCTTGGTATTGCTTCACCAATGTCACAAATCCATTGCAAAGAAGTACTATGGCCCCGATTCCCTCTTATTGTAGCATTGACCCGTTGGGGTCTTTTTTCATTCTCTTCTAGCTTTCACAGTCATGGATCTTAGTTGGTGTGTTGGGACAAAAAGACAGAATGTATATAGGGGGGGGGGGGGGGGAGGGGGGTTACTATATGGCGCAATCAATGTAAGGGTATCAAAGGAAAAGGTATTGCCTTTGCCAACTCTTACGAAGCAAAGTATGGCAAAAATACATTAAGAGAAAGTATATATAGATCAAGAATAATGAATAGCTTCCCATATTTTGGCCCTAGGTCAAACATCTCACGCCTTTTGCCAAAGTACTCACATGGCCTGTCTTTTTTAAGGGGGGGGGGATTTGTATAAAACCTATCATTTCTAGAATAACTCCTATGAGAAGGTTTGGCGTGGAGATGATCAGAGGCTAAGTCCTATGTTCAGGAGAAAAGCAAAGACAATCCTATGACTATCAATGCTTGGGCAATCTGGGCCAATTCATCATGCGCCACATTATAGACCAAGCGAGAGGGCTTACGTATCCACTCCTAAATTAAACATGAATTTTTCATGAATAAATTTCTTGCTCATTGCCTGGCAATGTAATCGAGCCATGCTTAAAGCCTTGTTCAATAATTTATTGCTTCTGTGTTAAAAAAGGAACTCGCTTCGACCTGATTGAGCACTTAGATTTACGTTCTTTAGTTGAATACATTCCATACCCAATGTACACCTTGCTGTCTAGCTCAGTAAATGACATGTACCCACAACCGAGTAACGTGTCACACTTATGGTTTGTTATTGACGTCATTTAAAAAATGGAATAACTACCCTTGCCATTGCTTGGGATTGTGAGGACTCATATTTTTGTTGGAAAATATTATGATTCTCATGGGGTATTTTTACATAGATTATTATATGACAATGGTTGGGAATGAGAAAATGTTCATGCCTTGGTTGATACGTTGCCACTGAAAGTTTATTAAGGGTCGTCGTGAGTTCCACCAAGAGTAATATCTATATTTGTTAAACTTGGCATGATGACAGCACTTCCTTTACAATTTACAAACAACTACACGCTGTGTTACTAACCGTGTACTTCCTATGGATCCGTATATTTGTCCATGTGTATACCTGGCGCTTTGTGGTCAGAGTCAACTATAGGATTTCTTATGTACAATTTAGTACGATGCATTCATGATTATTGCCACCAATTCGCGTATTGCGTTACTAAAGTGCCTGGGTGATGTCACAAATGCTCTCGACCCGCTATAATATTATGATGATAGTCGGACAGCCGTTCACCCGTGGGATAATTTAGGTTTGCTCTCCTTCCTTATGAATTTGACTAGATAGACGCTCGACAGCAATTGAGTTGTATAAGGATCGAGAGGCCTGTAAAGCTTACGTAACCTAAGTAGCAGGATGTCCTCGTGGGAGACACTCTACAGATAGAGGTGTGTGTAATTCGCCCATTCTATTGTTTCCATCAGTATTGTCACTGTTATTGGATGCGGCAGGGTGGTTGCTGACGTCCATTGTCATTCAATTGAATTCTCTTCGTTACGTTGGATCCTGGCCTTATGGGAATGGTCAGTCCCAGTAATGCAGTGATACAAAGCAAAGAGCATGTAATTTTAGTTTTTCCAATAACATGATTGTTGTCATAAAATGCAAACAATCTCATGTATATTATATAGATAGGCTCAAGGAGGCATAGCATCCTATCGAGCAAATGCACTTAGTCAAGTACTGCAATTAGTGTGTGGAAGGAAGTTGCCGTTTCCCAAGCCTTTCGTTGTTGAAACAAGTTGAAATGCATTGATTCCCTTGGAGTCCCCCCAAAAAAGGAGAATTTACGTGACAAAGAGATCCAAAGAACAATGGATCATTCACCATGTGTGATGCATTGTGTGAAATGTGGAGCTGAAGTAATGTGTGGGAAATATGTATTAAATATATGGACCATTAATGTTGTGGGTATTGTCCTTGATAACAAACCAGAAGTAAGGGGAAAACACCTTTATAAGCCTTACATAATGCTGTTATCCCTATCATTGTGAGGGATATTTTCACAGTACTTGTGCCCATCTATTTGGCGTCAAATGGCGCAACAGAAGGCGACATTGTAGGCAATAGAGGTGCAATGATACCAAAGTAAAAATAAGACGGATCGTTCGGTGGATATTTCCTGTCGGGAGACTAGGGAATATTGCTCTATCTTCACAAAGTAGGCATATGGCAAAGAAATTGTCATGGATCAGGACAGTATAATACATAATCTGGTATTTAAGCTGGGTATGATATCAATTTATGTTGTATTATGGCGAGGATTGTCTGGTAATCATTTACCTCTTAACATTAATGAATCGTTACATTTGTCTACCAAGTAAGCCTTATCTATGAGTGGTGATCCCTGTTATTATGAAAGCATAGCGTCAAGTCTCTGTCGAGAAAGCCTTCTTCTGTTTATAGCTGGCCCTCCTTAAAGTGGGAGTCACGAACATTGTTCATGGGTGTTGAAATAAGTTCTCCATGGTAGGTATTTCCTCCCGCGACTCCTTAAGTGTCACGTCATGCAACCTAATATGCTTCAACGCCTGGATTCGTAGAAAGATAAAGGGAAGTACTCGTGAAATAAGAACAAATTTAAGAAGTCGAGCATAATGATTCTTGCCCAATTATGCCGAGTAATTGCCTTGATGAGGATCAGTCTTTATGGTAATAAAGGGATCCAAATTGCAATGCAATTAAAAATGATCTTCCTGGGCCAAGATAAACCAAAACTACAACGCTCCAGGGATGGTATCCGATTGAAGGAAATACACAATGCAGATAGAAATGCCATATAAAACCGAACGATTAATGAGGAATTTTCAATCATAATCCTTCTTGGTCTGTTATCAGGGACCGAGCTTTTCCTTTATAACATGCTGGTGCTCCACAATCTAATTCCACGCATTTCACTCATCCTCTATCTCTCTTGGTCTTTCAAGACGGTATTTGCTGATGCAGCTCTTTTTGATTGGCTGACATGAAGGGGAAAGCTTAAATGTTTAGGTAGTTAATCTTAATGCTATAGTCATATTATTCTCTTGTACGCAGAGGGTATAAGGACTATTTGTAGCATCCTGCAATATGAGGTTGCCCCTAATCACCTAAAGCAACAGTTATAAAATGCCATTATTTTCCAAAGCTACTATGGTTCTTAACACCAACGACTGAGTATAAATTGACTTACCAGTAGATGTTGTATTCTATTAAATCTAACATGATTACACTGTTAGATGTTCTAGTGTAATATGTCAGTTATGTTACAATATTCTTTAAATCAATAAACCCGAGCCGCTTCGATGTTTTTGCCAGTTCCTGCCAATTCCGTTTTTCTAATTTCACGAATATCTACTTACATTTTCCAGGGTTCACGAAACGTGGCCATCATGCACTCGCCCACAGGACTAGTAGAGTATAAAAACCACTAGTCCTTATAGAAATCTGGTAGTCCTTACAATATGAGCATCATTTGTTGCAAGGTAGAGGCAGGGACAGGGGGCTGACTAATGTATCGAATAACATTTAAAATACCTAATTATTGAGAGAAACCAAACAATAGAGAATCTATTTATTCATGTTAAATATTATAGACAAACATATGTTTCCTTTATCTCTTCAAAAATTAAAACATAAGTAAAATGAATACACATGAATAATGCCTGAAGATAATATTTATTTAAACTGAAATGAGATCTTTTCCTCGACGAATACTGTGTGGGAACTACCCATTTGATAGTCAGAGAGAGGATTCAGCCTGATGAAAAAAATAAAATAATGACTGGAGAAGCCGCCTCAGTGACATAAATGTCTCTGATGTGATGACCATTGGCCTCCATTCTGCAATATTTCGGCAGGCCTTTAGAGTAGGTAAAAAGGGTCTAAATTCCCCCAAAATCTCCACTCGCCCACAGGATGAGTGGCCATGTAGGATCTACTAGTCCTTACCAAATTCTGGTCGCCTGGGGCGAGCGGGCGACCGTGTTTCGTGAACCCTGTTTTCTATTGCCAACATTCGGCATGTAAAAAGATGGAGAGGAAATTTTGCTTTTGAACATTGAGTACACACCCCATCTCAATGTGGAAATCTCGCCCCTGATTAATTCGATGTTTAATAAAAAAAAAAAAAATAGGACTGACATCTTTTAAGTACTCGAGTAATTTGAATTGGAGAACAAATATTCTATGCGAGTTGATTATCATTTAGATTGCACCTGGAAACTTTATTTTGCATAAATCATGAATCAGACTTTCAAATTGCTTAAATTTCTACACTTTGGGGCAGATGGGTTTGGAGAAATGACAGTAATGTTAAATTGTTTTACAGATAAATTATAAGCTTCATGAATATTGATATGGCACGTTCCGTCCAGACTGTTTAGGTTGTATATAATAGCTGTCATCTTGTATCTTCTACTAGAGCAATACATTTACTTTTATCGAACTTGATAAGAATAACTTGATAGTACCCCCTTCTCCCATTTTGTTTTATTTTACCTTAACATTCTGTATTTCTATAGGTGGCATCCAACATTTTTTTTCCATTACTGAAGGCCGTACATTATGTCAGCACATGTTTCTCTCTGTTGCTCCTGTATTTATGAGACATTGTATTCGGAGTTGGACTAAGCCGAATTATTATTTGGCTAGTGTAAACCGGGCCTCCGGCATATCCCTCAGAGAGGAGGAGATAAGATGTGAGGCAATGTTCCTTCAGCTGTTGAAGCTTGGCCTTCTAGCTTCTTAGAATTCTTAACCTTTTGGACTCTCTACCTATTTGACCCCCGCATTTACCCCTCTCTTTTTGCTTTTCTCAAACACGGCTAGCCTACATGACCAGCTCGCGGTAGACGATGTTCAGGGACGTCTTTGGTTTTGCCTTCTTTCATAGCTCCAAGAAGTCAGATGTCAGACCAGTAAATGTTCCTCAGTATCGCCTTTCAAAATTACCTTGTTTGTTTTTACGGTTAGAGCCACCGTTGATATAAAAGCTAGGTACACCAGAGGAAAGCTCCGGATACCATCCTTTGGGACAGACCACGTTTGTCCCTGTCATCTAAAGCATTGCAAATATTAAAGGGGAATGAATATTAGAGTGGTTTGATACCAGCCCGGCAACACATGGAAGGGTGGAAGTTGGAGTGTCATTGACATAAAAAGTAGATGACAATATTAACCATGTTGAGGAAGAACATTTAATTATTGTAATACATCTCCCGAATAAAAACCTAACTCATGTGTAATAAGAGAAGGTCACGAACGAAATCGATCTACTGAAAGGAACGGATGGGTCACTGTAGCCTTTCTCTTGAGCGGCTTCTATGCTTCCGGCAGGTCTAGGCAATGGAAGAAAAGAGAATGTAGAAACTCGTCATATCTTTTCACCCAAGGTTATTCCATGCCTCTATATGAAACTCTATGATCTAGAACAGAGTGTTTATTGAGGGGTATAAAGGTTGCTGACTCAGGGATAAGGAAGCCTCGCGGGGGGGGGGGGGGGGCACCCCTGTGGACCCAGAGAAAGGCCATTGAGTTGTCACATGGAGGGCAGATGAAAGCAGTGCAACCCGCCCAACCTTGCCCATCTCTTCTGTCCCAACCCACGCTTCTATACGCATATATATCGCTCCACAATAGCTAAAGCTCTCTATCATGGGCGCTAAGCTTTCACTGTAGACCTATGTATGTCAAGCCCCAACCCTGATCCCAGTAAATGCCTCTAAAAGGATAACCTATGTTACCCTGATTGATTATTTTAAATCGATGCGAAGCCGGTATACTTTGGAAGTCATGAATTTTTCCACCTGCGAGCAGGGAGGGAGTTTTGCGTCCTCTCTCCCAATCCTTACCCGATATCTAGACTGCCTGTGTAAGAGACGGGATGTGTCCCTATTAAGGCTGAGCGACTCGAGCTGGCACTCGGTCCGATAGCACTTCTCCCTTTCTCCAAGCCAGCATATTAAGGGCTTGGGCGTCCATGCCTTTTCCCTCTAGGCCCTTAAGGAGCTTAGGTGCTAAACTTCCGACCTATAAAATTTGCTGGACCTCCCGAGTGTTAGTGCCTACACGCCCAATCATGATCCCCAGGTATTCGGGTTAGTATGGAAGCTATAATGCATACTAAACATTCGATTTCTAATTTTGCAAATGTAGTACAGGTTCTATATAAATTGGCAATGTTATGTCATACCCATATATTTCTTTACTCAACCGACTTCATTCATTAATATAACCTCTGTCAATATATATTTCCCTAATCACGTAATGCCAATGCCTCGGGGGTGGGGGATATTATTTCCTGTATATATGTCAAAGCTGTTTTCTCATCTTCCAGAATAATGACGATGGACAGAAACTGTAATATTAGACGTATTCCTACGGCTAATTTATAAGCCTCTCATATGGATCGGATCTCATCATATTTTTCTCAGTAATCCATGTTAGTTATCCTGCAAAATATGTTGACTAGAATATCAAATAGCACCTACCCATCATACATGAGCCTGTTTCTCGTCCCCATCTCCTCTTCCAAGTTTGAATATTCAAAGCAGGATTAGGGGGGTG
Source organism: Sthenelais limicola (assembly GCA_942159475.1). NCBI lineage: Eukaryota > Metazoa > Annelida > Polychaeta > Phyllodocida > Sigalionidae > Sthenelais > Sthenelais limicola. Next base: position 116,028,171 of record OW804096.1, read on the forward strand.
TACGCTTTATGAAGTGTATTATGAGATATATTTTTAGAATGTTTTATCTCCTTGGAATGGAATCTGGTGTTAATGAGAATTCCTTGCAGCTCTGAAATCGATGCCACCGGCCTCTTCTACCTATATAAGATGGTCAAAGCAGCTTGTCTATGTATATAGCCCGCGAGGCTGAGGATTGGTGCCTTTGATGTTCTACTCTTGAATATATATCGAGGCTTCCCGCTTGTTAACATAGAGCAAAGGAGTCAACTATCGGCTCACATTCAGAACAAAACAGCCAGATATAATAAGCAATTGTACTTTCAATATGGTATGAATTCCCTCTAGCGTTCAATCTAGGTTGTGGATAAAAGATTATTATTCCCCACTGCCTGAGGTTTGGGTCCGATATTGGATTAATGGCAGTCCGCAGAGTATGATTAATAATACATTATAGGGAAATGAATCCACTAATTCAGCAAAGAGAGATATTAGATTAACATACTCAGAATTTCCGTGACGGTTGACATGTGACGTGCTTATTACCTCGGTTATTTGTTGGTGCTTATGCGCGTTTAGGTCATGCCTTTTATCAGTTGGTGGCAGTATTTCCTTCGTAAAACATTTATGCCACATGTCAGGATGCATTGGTAATTGTAGAAGGATGATCAATAATAACCCTCGTGTTTTTATTTGTGGTAATTACTGCTTTTGGTTCATTAACTCCGGTCATTTTGACCCCCGCCTCGCCCCTCTTCACGCGACTCTTCCTAATCAGTATTCCTAGCAAAAAAAATGTCCACATCAGTTTGTTGTTCTCGCACAAACGAGTCTGATGAACTAAGCTGGTTCAATTTTATTTCAATACTGGATCTGCTATTGTATCGGGAGAGGAAATTGTTAGGAAGCATGGAATGTGTGCTTTATGGCTCTACAATTCACCCGGTTTCACTTTTGAAGCGGTAAAATAGGGATGAGCCACCCGCACAGCCTCCAGTTGCTTTACTACTGTCTGTCTGCTCAACGAGACTCGTTGGTCTGCTGAAAGAACCTGTGACTCGTGGAAATACCGTCCTAAGTAGTGACCCACCCCTGGTCACACTCAACAGGCAATAAATTGTCTCTACATATCAAACACAACTTATTAAAAGATAAATGATATCCTGCGTGTCCACGGTGGCGATAACCGCCTGGTTCGATGTTGATTGATAACTTTAATAGTCAGAGGGTTATGGCCAGATGCTGAGGAGCTCGTCTCAGGTAAAGGTTAATGATGAGCAACTCATATAATATACGTAGTGGTAAATGAATGGACATTAGTTATTGCCCAAGTTATTCACTACCACGGCCTGAAAAGACGGCGCAAGATGCCGAGTAATCCCGGACTGATAGCTTGACCTTTAACTGTGAGTATCGGGGGTAATTTGATTACAGATAGGATGTCATCCATTATTGCGCTCGTGCGTTTTTGCCTCAAATGGTTTGGTTTGATTTCAGACCTTTAGTGCCCGAAAAAAATGTTCTGCTGTTGAAGGAATGAGAACAATTTTTCGGAAAAGAATTATTCTTCATTATAGATCCTTTACTTTTGTCACATCTGTGTCAATTCTATTAATACAAATAGTTATAAGATTTCTGACAGTTTTTTCCTTCCTACCCAGACTATTATCAATGACACTGAGCTGCAGTGAACTCCGCGAATGTTCTGATGGGCTATTGTTCACAATTGCACTCTATAATTATATAAAAGAATACGCAAATATAAAAAAAAACTTATAGAAAATTATTCCACGTGTAATAATAAGCTTTAGACGTGCCCAATGAAAATAAAGGAACATGTATTTATTCTCAAGTTGTTGGCTCTTTCTGCCATAACGGTTAGTTTATGTAAGTCCTTTTGCAAACTGCTGTAAATTCCAAATGAATGCAGGGTTATTTCCTGGTCTGTAGTGTTAGCAGGGCCAGGCGTTACGGTGCACTATCCCTCCAACTCCCTATAGTTTCATTGAAGGTAAGGTCTGCTCTATATTAACCTATGTCAAAGGGCTTCTTAAATTTCTACACAGATCCTATGCTTCCAAGGTGTTTTGGCTTTGTTTTTCGTACTGATGTTGAATATGATTATAAGTATGTTCCTAGGTTTATTTTGTAACTCTTTCAGGTACTTGTAGTTGTTGGACGCTGTTTTTCAGATATATTGGAGAAATATTGGGTTAATTCGCCCGAGAATCTAATTATTTATAATATACCTTTACTCATTTAAATTGTTTTCTAGTATAATGTCTTCATGTATTTGTAGGACATTTGGAAGAATACTTATTTCCCAAACCATGGAGCTGATATGAATCCTTATTTGATAATCGTGTAATACTCTTGAGGCTTATCAGTGTCTTATCCTTAATATTGTTGCTGTTATATATCATCATTGAATACATGGCAGGTAGAATGAAGGACTTTTCCTGTGCGACGACTTCATTAACCGAGATAATGTGCATGTATGCAACCGAGACATCACTGACCTTGTAAAAAAAGTACTTAAATTTAGATTTGAAATCTCTCGTGTGTGGATAGGAGAACACCAATGGGCCACGCCGACCTTGAGTTTAAGCATTTACCATCCGCCTAGCTGTCACTTGGTATTTATACTATTGATCCCCTTGTGGTCCCGCGAACGTAACGTGGGTAACACCTATGTATGTAAGCATGTTCGTGCTTAAACCTTTCTGCTTACATTGGCAGTTTTAATTTTAAATACGCTACTCTCTCCATCATTGAGGCTCAAACCATCTCCCACCCAGCCTGGATTGCATGCTCTTGCAGTCTCAATGACATCTAATTAACAACTCACAAGTTTTCCCAAGTCCCGAAGTAATCCCATTAGGGATGGTTCGAAATGAAAGCTTATCTCTCGAGATGGAAGACAGACATTTGATTTGTCACACACTGTGACAACGAATTATTTCACCCACCAGGATCCAGCGCCCACACCTGACTGAATTACACTGTGCAATTGCCTCTTGTGTACCCTGACAATTGCAGGTTCCTCTTCTGAATCCATTCTTCTAGAGAGACAAAACAATTCACTCTTCATGCCCATTGCTCCTCGCCTATCTTAAAACCCTCGCTTTGCGCCCTCCCCTTCGCGAACCGTTTTCGCTAGACTTGTTGTAGATGTGATGCCCCAATGTAAGTAATAGTCGCTGTTCCTATTATTTTTCCAAACTTCTTATTTAGTGCTTCCCATTTTACTTTAAAACCACACACTTCTTACTTTGCTAGCAGTTAATGGACTGAGCACGAAGTCACAAAAACCTCATCACTGATGCAGTAGCACATTAAGTGAAGAATGCGTTGAATAATGTATATGTATGACTAATCAACTATGAACTTAAATGGCTTACCTCCGCTCCAGTTCCTTCCAGATAAATGAACCCATCAGAGTAGCGAGTGTGCATGTGCATTGGGATTCTTGATGAGCAGAAGAAACCCCTGATTCCAGTAATGAGTATACGAGAGATATGTTTTACCACGCATTGATTCCAGTCACGGATCTTCCCATTCCGATAACCCATTTTACTGAGAACGTGTTACGACACTGGTAATTAATCATTATTGACTGGGGCAGTTATGGGGTCGAATATTTTATTATGCAGAATATTTTTTCTGGATTTTATATTGTCGGAAGTATTCGCCATCACACAACATGCCCCTGCACACCAATGCTAATTTTATCTTATTCCCATACCCAGAAAAGCTATAAAATGAAGATGAAGGAATAATGCATTTGTAAATATCAATCACATCACACAAACCTCCAGGGTATGTTGGTCATGTTCCCACTCTTGACAACAGGAGCCTTCACGCATTCATGCCACTGCATTTACGATAATCAAATATTCTCTAGGTTGTATTTTAATGCAGGGAATCCTTGCACGCCCATCCCCACCGCTTCTTCATTTCGTTGCCTGTTGAGATACATATGAACACTCCACACTCAGTTATTAATAGCCTTGGTAGGGGATCGCAATATCTGTACCGTTACAACTATCGCCACTGGCCATCCTATGATGTATATGCAGATTTATTGCCTTAACTCTAAAAAATGCTTATGTTCAAAGCATAGTGGATGAACCGATAGATAATGATATAATTGCCTGATTACATAGTCTAACGACCTACGATGAACGATAAATGATGTACACTCTTTGTTTTGGTTGCCAAATCTTTGTCCATTCTCATAATGGCGAAAGTCCACAAATAGCGCCGTGCCAGAATAGGATCTATAACAGTCGTGGTAAAAGTCTTAATTACCTATTGACAGCCATTTGCTGTGACTGAACCTAAAAGCAAAGGTCAGAGTGTAACAATTAAAGGCCATTCTAGAATGAGTATAGGAGAGTTGTATCATCGGAAAATTGCCAATAATAGTTTGTTCTGTGTGTCGAGACTGGTAAAAATATGCAAATACAATCAGAATTCTATTTTGCTCTGCGGCAAAAGGATTTAGCTACTGATTGGAACATCCACAGAAACTGACATGAGCTTTTTATTTATTACCAAAGAGGACACAATTTCTGTTTCATTTCATTTTCATGAATGATTTAAAAGCTGCGCTTGCAAAAGTGGATAGCGCCATGGAGTAGGCACTCGACGTGTTAGCGCCAAATTAACCCCGGACATCACCCCGAGTGCAATGTACATAATGGAATACATTGCCCTAGCATGGAGTGAGATTTTTAATGTGCACTGGTTTGTTTTTTATGTTTTGCTAATATAGATCAACATTAATGCATAATGTTGGTCTGGTCAAGCAATTCAAGCAAGTAGAATGGCTGCAAGAGAAGGGCAGCCATGGCATTTTAGCATAGGTTTACATTAACACTTAGTGTATTTTAGCTCCGTCATAACCCGCATGCTACAATGGGCATGGGGAGGGATGATGGCCTTGTTTTATGGGGTTAAGTAGAACATTAATGGTATTTTATTCCGTCCCACGGCGAAATTGCTCTGGAAGTAAAGCTATTCAGTCTATAGGTTGAGGCACCCATGGAGCTATAGCTAAAAAGGTGTTCTTCTCGGTTGCCATTATGCATGCTTTTCCTGTGGGATTGCCTCACCATTAGATCAGGCACCAAGAACTTCTCTGCAAGTCTCCATGGTCTAAGGAGCGGCTCAACATTCAGTCAGTAGTAGAATACAGCCGTAGTCGAGCCTCTTGTATCAATACGAACAAGTAATGAGCTTTGATCTTAAAGAGCGACAGCCGAGAGGTGAATGACTGCTTCTCCATGCCTTTCCCAACTGTTTTCCTGTGTTCTGAAGCCAATTTAGTTTGACCTCTTGTCCAGAAAGCGGTGTGAAGCTTGTTTCCACACCTACTACAGAATTGATCTTTCTCTTTTCCTCTCGTATTTCTTTCACATCAAAAAATAGTGTATATTCGAGCCAAAGCATAAAAATAACAATTACAAGAGCAGCCACTTGTAATAGAGTTCTGAATGCTTTTTTATTTTTTCTCGCCCCGGGGAATGGGATATGTTATGTATGAGATCAGGGAAGCCACACAGCCACCTAGTTATCGCGACAGCATTTAGAAAGCCACTTCCCTCCTGGGGACCCTCTTGCCTCGGCCCTGCAATGAATGTTATACGTGGGTTGGTTACCAACACCTGTCAGTATTGAGATTAGCCTCGAAGACCTGTCCACATTCTCTGGTTTATGTCACAAACTCTGCTATTCTAATCTATGGTGGTGGAATTCATCAAGGCTAACTCTTTTCGTTGCTAGCTTGTCAGGAGTTTTGAACTCGCCCGTGAAAGTTTAGTACTATTCATTTGATTAACTATTTTTTCCATCCAGTTTCCCTGTTTGAAAGCGAAATTGCGAGGTGCAGATATTGGAGAGTTGGCATGTGTAACTGCACTCGAGAAGCATCCTGCCAATGCTAACTTCTTCCATCTCTCTGTGGTGTAACTGTAATTCTCTCTAATAAAATGATCTCGCCGATGTGGCAAGCTTTAGTTGTTTGAACATCGCCAAAGAGACGTCTCTGCTGCTTGATAACCAAATTTAAATTTGGTGTAGGCGGACAGTGGATAGGAAACGTCTGTCACGCCTAGGTTGCATGGGTGAAATCGAAGCAATTTAGGGACCAAATGGGTCTAAGCGAATCGATTGGCAGTGATGGCGTGTGATGGGTAAGGTTGGCCTTTTTTCTGCCTGGGTTCCTTGTGCAGTGCCCAATGCTCGACAGGCAATGATCGACCCTCCGTTTAATATGTAAGGCTAGTTCAGGTCTCCAAGACACTGATGGTGCTTTGATTGGAGCACCTGGCACTGTCATGCGGACATTTGGTGTCAGCCCTAGTCCATAATTAGACCAAGGGAGGCACTCTGCTCTGAGGCATCGGAGGATGTAACGGTTGAAAAATAGACCACCCTCCTTACTCCTCTTTTCTTCTTACCTCCTTCTGCCAGTGTATCATCTCCAGTTCCTTCTCTGTATGGATGAATTGGCATCACCGAAGGGAAGTCTGTATTGCTGTATAGATCACATCAGACACAGTCGTGCTTGATTAGGGTCCTTTATTCTTGAGACGTTGGAGGTAATTGCTTATCTAATCGTGTTGATGTCGATGGCCTAGCATAATAATGGAAATGGCAGCTAGGCTGGTCTCTCTTCGGAATTCATTGCTGTTGGATATTTGAACTGGAAGACATGCCTGCTGTAGGATGATAAGACAGATGCCTTGCTTTACACATATGTCCTTTAATTAAACTAGGGGGTCTATTTTTAGGGCACATATTTGTAATCTGCTCAGGCACTTTGATTTGTTGATTCTGGTTTATGGATCATCTACCCACTGATCTTCATCAATTTCCCCCGCGTCGTTAGTGTTGCTAGTTCTAGTCTTGCACTGCAACGCAATTGTTGACTAATGCCTACATAATTGATCCAAGGGATATTCATTAGTACATATTGCGTATCATTATGGATTTTTGCAATTGGCTGCATCGTCGAACCCTGTGATATGACACTCATAGTCAAAAGGCGGCCACTATTTAAAGTGACCTCATGTCGCCCTTAATAAGCTCGAGGATGACCCTTGATCTTATCATCCTGAACTTTGTAACACGCCGGGCACAAGCTTATTGCCGGATCATCTAAATGCCTTCCTTATTACAGTGCCTCTCTGTCAGGAGAAACCTGGGACTAGATTCGATTAGGAGCTGTCTCTGCCAGAGAATAACTGTTATTACGTGAACTCAGTTAATAGTTAATAAGTAACGTGGATAAGTTCTCATTAAGTCTCTCACTAGTGTTCGCGTGTGCTTTTTAAGACGTATACACTGAGTATTAATCAACTTATGTAATATTATAGAATACAATGTATATTCATTTGTCTCAAATACAACAGAATGCACAATTTAAAGAGCGATGTTTTCACATTCCCCGCCTTATTATGGGTGCTCCACGCCTGCCAGGCACGGATCTAATGCCCCCTCCCCCTCTCAACAAGGGTCTGAACATTTTCAGTAAATTTTACCTGTTAGATTTTACAGACTCTGACTGCATCCTTGACATCCCTCAGCAACCTTCATATAAATCTTTTCTTCGGTCATATTGAACCAAATACTTGTTAGTCTATCGGATCATCCCCCCCCCCCCCCACACACACACACCACCCCATAATCGAGGCACCATGACCAACCGGTATGCTATATCATGTATAAATGAGGGCAATACAGAGTGGTTTCAAAATGGAAAATTGATATTGAGGGATGATATTTGGCGTGAGTGTATGTATAGCATACAATCGGTCCATTTCCCTGTTTTAAACCACTCTCCCGGAGGTCTCCGGAGCTCTTGTTTGAAATGGCTTCCAACGCATCAAAGGACAATTTGCTGGCACAATGTAGAGGTAATGGGCTGTTTGTTTAGACATGGGGGCCTTTTGGCGAAAATAAGCCATATGGATCAAATTGGGATCCAATGGGGGTCAATGGAAGTCACGAAAGGGGTGAGTTGATGGGATGTGTGTCGGGTGACCTGAATGATAACCCCTCATTGCCATAATACGTATGGCTGTGAATGGTAGCACGTCCAGCGCTATGTTTGATTTGATAGATTATCCCGGGACCTTATGGAGATGACGCTGCCTTCTGACTGACTTTTTACTATGTTCTATTTACCGGGAACAAGGAGATATTGGGGAATATTTTACATGCATGTAAAAGCGATAGCCTGCGTCATGTTTCACATAGCATACTTTTACATAGCAGTAATAGCACTTTTACATTTTTCGTTGCTGTACCCAAATTGGGCATGAAGTACAGCAATGATTGCGTTTATATGCTTCACTTGGGAGTTTATCATGATTATTGTATTACCGAGATGAGTGTATAATAGAGATCAGTTGCATATAATCATATATTAAACTGTTGCTTGTCTGGTCTACATATAGCAATCTACATTCACAAACAGTGAGCCACCTAACTGTACCATTATCCCCAGGTAAATCCCCCTGTCCCCTAGCCACGCTTTCAGCACCCATGCACACACCTCGGGCGATCGTCGTGCTGCTCTGGTTTATTCTATTGTCCGGATTATATAAGGAATATCTGTGGATTTCTGCCGTAATTAAAATCATTAAATCACATTAATGGATGGAATCCATTCATGGAGCCTAGGTATTTAATTTCGTCCACCGCTCCCGCAGATGAATGGAAATGCTAAAAAGGATTTCTATGTGATGGAGGCGAATCTGGCGAGTGAGGATAACATAAGTATGGCTCGGTCTATTGCAGCCAGTGATGTCCATGCTCTTGTGCACCATAGAAAACAATGCGGTTAATATAATCACCATGTAAAGCCTTCCAATGGTTTCCATGGATACCAAACCTGCCTATTGTCTGTGGATAATTGACATTAATATATACTAATGCGTGAAAAGTCCCAGCGATCGTTTATCAATCCACTTCATGCTGCATGTGATTGCATTTGCATATGAAAATAGATGAGGTGGTATATATCAGAAATTAATGCGTTTTCTGCTTGTCCGATCCAGCAGCTCTCTCATGTCTGTATGCCTATAAATCATGGTGTGGATATTGTGCTGGGAGATGGTGACATCATATATACTCTATTTGTTACCATTTGTTTACACTTGTCTTAGTATGAACACTGGGGGTAAATAGTGGCAATAGATTAGTTTTGTCTGCAACGAGAGCATAATGAAACATCAATGGCCTGTTTATTGATGTCCTTGACACGCCATAACACAGATACGGTCAGGCATGCTCACGTTACTGTTATCCCATCCTGTCAAACATCGGGGCTCCGTGTGTGGTGCCTCCGGGAGAAAGAGAAATCCAAATCTGGGCCTTGTGCCTGAAAGGCTTCCACAGAAAGATGTCTGTAGATTTACATCATCAACCCTCATCTCGTGCGTGTTATTTCTATCTCGCAGGAGCTCCATATGTCCTTTTATCAGTTTGCCTTTGCAGGTTACCAGTAACCTGCCCGTATATTTTCACTCCAGGAGCTTGGAGCCTTCCCACTGATAGTGCGATTGCTGTGGGAGTAAATCTCCTACGTCTGATTGGTAGCGTTATCTCCTCCTCTCTGAAAACGAAGGTATCCCCAACAAATGCGATGGGGCTTCGTGTCTATATCTCCTATCAGATAGAAAGGTAATATTTCCAATGGATACCCATCTTTAGTAATTGGAGGAATTGCTAGTAGCAATCCGTTTTTGCCATGTTTGTCGATTAGAAATACGAGAAACACTCGTAATTACGCGCCTTTGAAAGTTGGTTATAGAATTCACAATATAATGTGTGCTACAATGAACCCTACCCATCAGTGGCTTCCCTGCTATTACTTACCATTTTTATGCACTACTTAAAAAAGCTCCCGTTGTGCCTGGCACAATATTGGCACCCTGTCCTGTCATTTAGCATTTTACTTTTGGAATCTTCATAGGCGTTTGTCTCTTCCCATTGCACTTGATTGTTTAAGTCATGAATGCTCATGCTGTACGCCTATTGTGTGTTTAAAGTCTTAAAAGGAACTGATCGCTTTTTACTCTTAATGATTCGTACGTTACTGAGAGAATGGACCGGGGCGAGGCTGGAATGATTCTTCACATACATTAAGTCGGTTCGCCAATCTCTATTCCTGTATTGTTCCTATGATTACAATGCTAGAACAGTCCTATTCTTTTGTTCTGTTCTTCATTGAACAAATTGTTCCCACTTGGAAGGAGACTATCGACTTTGTGAATATATTCACGTTAGCCAGCTCCCAACATCATCGCACCACCATCATTTCAGATTATTGTTCATTAGTCTTTGATAACTTTTATCTGCATAGACGTATACACCTTCACTCCCCGAATAAGATCGATGCTTCAAATTATAAGCAAACAACAGGCGTTTATTTCGTGAAAGAAATGTAGCACCTGGAATTTCCCACGTGCTTCCAGAAGGTTTGAAGTATTATTTACATCGATCTTGATATATCGGTGTTGATATCGTCGCTCCATCTGTCTCTTTTTACTTGAAACCGATAGGGAAAGGATAGATTAATGTGCCCTCTATAACCTCTAGGAAAAAAGAAAACGACATTTGCAGAGTTCTGGCAATATAAGAAGATGTATGTATGGGAAGAACGCAGCCTTTACAGAGACTACTTCCTAGTTGAAAATGCCAAGTATGCAAGTGTCCCTACATCATCCTACTCACGCGGCTGCTGTTATCCCTGCTTGCATGGATATCTACATACATGTGCCTGATAAAAATCGCAAACGTGGAAGAAGAAGAAGAAAAAGAACAGGAAGGTTCTGTCACAAAAAAAAGTCCATCTGAAAATAGGAAGCTGAATGATTAACTCTGCAAGTTTACACCGCCGACGTGGCGGCGCCCTGGGCCCACAAGCGCATCCTTGCACATCGCTAGCTTCTGCATGTTGTGAGGCAGACGCTATGACTGGAGAATACACGCCTTATTCAAATTGTTTAATCTGCCGCGATATGGCTAAATCTAGTGTGTAAAATATGGCCCGATTTTTATATGTGGTTAAATACTTCTTTAGTCCAGAGAGGCTTGCAGGAGTTCTGGTTATAATGTATCTTTGCAGTGCATATGGGCAGTGTATCGGAAGGCTGTGTAGTTCGTTTTGTACCCAGCTGCATAACAGAAAATATATGAGTGTTTGAAGGAAGGAAAGTATAGAATCGATGTCTCGAGGAATGGAGGACGGAAAATGGGTTCTGCTTGAGCCATCTTTTGCGATGTTGATGAAGATGGTGCATTAACGAGGGAAGATAATGCGTGGGAATTACCATTCAAATCCCACTTTGTTAATGACGTAATAATTGTCCTGGAAAAAAATACTGGCATTCCTTCCTCATTAAGATTGCCTGGAGGGGGTGAGTTCTCATCAACTCTAAGGGATTAATCATCCCTCTTTCGTATCCTTATATAACTCCCTTTGTTTTGTTAGCTAAGCTATCCTTTCGCGTTATGCATATTTATGATGATGGGGATATTAAATATTGAATGAAGTCAATGACCGGAAAAATAGGATACGTAAGGAACGTACAATTAGTATATATCATAAGAGTATGGGTGTCTGGAATTTTTCTTCTGGTGTCAAAACGTGGATATAGGGCGACACTAATGGCAAGTGGCTGGGTGGTAAATCATGCTCTCTAGAGGGCGTGGATAATGTTGGAAGTTGAAGACAGGGATCAACACAGGACAAGCAGCCTATCAACACCCACGGGTCTACCATCCTTGTAGTACATTTGTGGGGATGAAGATGAGAAATTGGGATAATGAAAAGGTCTGAAGTTATACCTGAAGCCATCGCCTCTGGCTCTATGCCTATAAAATCTCTGAGATTTATATCCATGTAAAGTGGGGCAAACAGTTTCTGTTGTATTACCCTCCCATCTTGTCGTATTAATGGGTTGGATACCCTTTGTACAACAGATCTGGTTGCACCTAGTGTCCCTCAGTTAGTATATCTATTGCTAAAAGGACATTGGCTTCCTAATTCCTGGCACCAGTTTCGTTACACTCTTGTTTTTACCCGTCTTATTTTCTTCCAGAAACAATATTCTAAAGGTAGTGTGACGTGGGAACGTACGCGTTAAGCCTATACATCGAAGAGCATAAATTTGTCTAATATTTTGCAATCATTACGTTATCGGTCATGATTGAATGCCTTAGGTTGGATTGATAATGTGATATGGCATTGGTGAATGACCGGGGGAATTTCCTCTTTGATAGCTCGATGCAGGGCAATATTGATGATCATGTTAACATCACTCTGAACAGTTCCATTGCGCATAAATAGTGTGGTAATGATAAAAACGATTATTGACTATTTGCCAGGGCCATAAATCATGAGCCACTGATCCATATTAAAGTGGTGAAAACCATTCCATCATTCTCAGAATGTGATCTAACAGAATTTCTTCCCTGTGCTCTGGTCTCTTAAGTGATGGTCTGTCAGAAGGACAACCTCAAAGTGCAAGACTTCTTTACATCTCTCAAATATACGCATTGCTTTTCACCTGCATCTCCTGCATGACCCATAGAAAGCTCAATAACTTGAACGTGTTCTTGTATGTTGACAAATTCATACTGAATTACCGTTGCTAGCTGCCGTTCCCACACATTTTACCATATATGACATAGCCAGTTCCATTGGGAAGAGATATTTACAGTTTGTGATAATACGAATAATACGAATTCTTTGTTTGATCACGTAGGCCCCTTTACCTATATAAATCAGAATCCTTTTTAATAAAGAGACTGCATGAGGACTAAGGTGTCTCTTCGAATTTAAAGGACTTTGGTTTAGGGCGGTGCACCCTAAGAAACCTTAGAATCCCTACGCTGTGGGTGCCCTCCAATGAGAACTCAGGTCTTGTCGGCTTACAAGGATATAATCCCTCTGGTATTTATACAGGCAATGGCTAACAAGATGCCTTTATTGACTTCCATCCAGCAACATATTCTGGTGATCTCTACAGGCTTTTGATCCATGGGATAAAGGCATGCTTTACAGGATCGAGGGTCTGCCTCTGGTCTGTTTACACACATATTTCTAAGTAAAAGCAGAAGAAAAATCTTGAGTACTCATCACTTTTGATCAGCTGGGAACACACAATGTCTTTATGAATGCGTCCCGGGGGATTCCTCGATCTGATGTAAAAAGAAACGCTGTCCCAAACTTGTCCAAACAATACCTTACCATGAAGACAATTTTATGGGCAAGGACACATTTTTAGTCGTCTATTTTCTGGAGTTTGGAGATATGCCCTTGGATGTCCCTGGGTGTTAATAAAAACTTCAGTGCGAGACCAATGACGGATTGACTGCGTTTCTGCTCTTGACTGAGTGCCTGCATTGATCGGTCTGAGTCTAGGATGACCGAGAGGGAGGTTGGAGGTACGGTAGTTTTTTTATTGGCTGGTCACCAATCCAGAGGACCCAATAATTTATCTCCTCTGTCGATAGATACTGGCTACACGACACTCAGCCTCCTATGCCAGTCTATTTCTGCGAGGAAATCTGTTGCAAGTACGGAATTTCCTATCTCATCAACGAGCATGAAATTGGCCTCGGATCCTATTACATTTTCTGAAGGTTCAAAGAAATATGTCTCGGCTGATTTGCCGTCCACTTGAGTGTTATATTTTGCCAAAGACCGTCCTTCCTTGCAGAACCCCTCATTCTAACTGCACCATTGCTTTCGCTTTAGCGTACGCTTAGAAAACGGTGATGGGATGTACTATCGTTATATATACTCAACTTTAACATTATTTAACTGTTATCCGTTTAAATTGCATGTTCATAAGAGTAATGTTCAATATTATTGTGGGAAAGCTTCCAAGCCTAAAGAAACGACAGGGCATTTATTGGGTTCTATCTTTAAATGGATCTGCGGAATATCTTTTCATCAATAGTGTCTCGTTCTTCATATTGCGATTGCTGTTGCAATTTCCAATAATGGAATATAAGTTTAAAGAATTCACCCTGGTTATTCGCATGAATGCCGGGACAGGATTTGTGGTCCATGCATTTGAAGTAGCAATTGTTGAAACTGTTTGAACTGGGAATTCCCCTGGGTTTTTTTACACTGCTTTCAAATTAGTTTATGAAGAAACTTTTTAGGGCATACTGTTATGTCCAGCATTCCGGTCGGAGGGCTACGTAACAATGCGTAAGAATTGAGACCCCACCCCCTGCAAGATATGCCTGAAATAAAATCACTGGACTAAACCTCCGTTTGTGTTTCTGCTTGCCTCAACACACATCACCAAATATCTCCCGACATCAATATCTACATTTCCATTTAATTTTTTCCTAAAACTGAGGCAGCTGGAGTCCAAAGTTGCTATGCGTAATTATAAATAAGACATAGGGCACGCCTCCTGCATGCCACCGATGAAATATTATGCATTTAAGGATTCAAAGGGTAGTACTTGGATTTAGTTTTTAACTCTCTCAAAATTGTGTGTGAAACATAAATCAGTCTGCATTGCATCATTCCACTTCTAAGTTCCAGTTGTTTAGAACTTGATTACCCTTAAGTTGGTCGCCTATCGGGAAGTGAATTGCTGAGCACGCGGAACTGGCCAGGCATAATGAGACACATATTGATGCGGAAGAAAATCGAAATGTAAAAAAGTATCGAGATGCATTCGTTTACATAAAGCATCAATAGTCTTTTTGTCCCCTGTGAATTTGAAGGTAACAAATGTAAAGAACACATAAGAACCCGTATTGGGCTGAGGTGGTTTGAGGGTCGTGTCTCCTATGGGTCCGATATGCAGAACTAAGATGTAGATTTATATGTCCCTTGTGGTTGGATATAATTGTTTGCACCCAGTTGGTTGATAAGACCGTTTTGGTCTTGTCAAACCGATCTTGCACGGTGCCAGGAGTTGGTTATTTTCCAGGGAACTGGCGCTGGTTTATCCTGTGGGAAATGTGATCGTATTTATGCGACAGTTTTTCATAAAGATTATAGGATCAAAGAACCAGTCGGGTGGCAATTTCGATGTTGCACTGGGTTTACACCGCGTTTTATGATTTCAAATTAAAGGCCTCCTATTGATTTCATATACAATTGAATCTTTAATTCAGCACGCTCAACGTACGATTGCATGGGGGCAATAGCCTCCTTGTAGAGGTTCTTTCCTGGCAAAATCAATGCATCATCCCTCACTGACTTCCCTCTATTTTCGCCATATATGCCAGATTAAGTTTTTTTTTCATGTGGTTACATATCAACCTAATTTCTTTCTTCCTCCTTCCATCAACCATTGTTTGTGCATCCCCCCGCTCTACCTAATCACATTAAAAAGGTCTAATATTCTTCCCTGTTTGTCTGCCTCCTATTTGTTGCTATGGGTCGTGTTAAGCAGAAGGATAGAGTTTGTAGGGTTTGTATTGAATGTGCGAACTGTAGCCTTAGCCCGACGTCTCCCTAATGATGTTAGCCACATTGACAAGATGCCAGGAGGAAGCCTTCTAGCGAACTAACGTCGCAAGCATGCTTTGCCAGTTCGTACTCTTTCCCATTTTTTAGGCTTCTCCTGTTTCCAACCCTCACAACTCCTTAATTGAAAGAATATTTGAAGCAATTACCATGCCATTCTCCTTTCTGTTTGGCATATGCAAACGGGGTAATTAGTAGGTTTTACTTTTCCCCTGACAAGCAATGCCAAGAGGTAGAAGTATCCTTTGGGGAACCACTTCCACTTTGCTCCGATTGCTGGATTAAAAATTACTCTCCTGATGTTTTCTCAGCTCGTTTAGATAAGGCCTATTCTTATTATCTGTGCGTGATATACCAAGAGTCGTATACGCCCTCCTCTGGGGTTTGGACCAACCGGGAGAAGCAAACCACGAAAGCTGTAGCGAAACAAGCTTTATTCTGTGGTGCATAGGTGCTTGTGATCATAAATGAATGAGAAGGGACTTAGAAGAATGACATGTATCCCCAAGTATCCATTCATGGATGATTTATCTAAACCTATGCGAACATGTGAAATTACTTTAAAGTCTAAATTTATCCAAACGTTATTTGTTTAACCCTGGGGGATTTTGACCACAATACAAAATTTATAAGACCGTGCAGTTGATATTGGCGTTATCGAAGTGGGTATCCTGTGCCATGGGAATCAGAGGATTGACCCTGGCCGGAGACATTTACATTGCTTTGGACACGTACTGGCATTGGATTCCTCGGGGAACATCTGCCGATTGTTACCAGGATCGTGTCCTCACGCATAGATCTTTTTAAAAAAATATGTACACTCGGTACATCACCATGCCCAATATTGACCACTTCATTGCGATCCTGTCAATGGACAGTCAATTTTTGCCTAGCATCGCGCATGCAATCAACCTCATTATGAGCTCGCAATGTAAATTCCTCTGTCGTATAATACTGCGCTCTCGTCAAATTGATTCAAAGAAGCCTGCTCATGCGTCCACTCTCTTCATGCAAAGTGTCTGCTTATCCTTTGTGGCGCCTCTCATTAGGTAAATTCACGCAACTCGGGACTTCTCTTCAATGTAGGACTTAGGGATCAATTGCTGTGGAGGGTGGGGGATGTGGACACAGTTATTGGATATAATAGACCATCGAACAGTAGTTAGATACGGGGCAAAAAATATATATAAGTAGTACATTGAGAGCTACTAGAGTATGGACAGCCTCTTGAAAAGCCTCAGAGGCAGCAACAAGTGAACCTGCTGAGAGAGTAAGCTTTGGAGCTTAGGATGACAATGCGGAGGGGTTACCTACCGAGCCCAGATAATACTTCTTACCAATTTGTATAGACGACTCACCTCTCGCACACCCAGTAGATCTTATTATGTCAAACGGAATGCGTGCCCCTCCCCCCCCCCCCCCCCAACACACACAGACATAATTTGATATATTATGAGACCCGGAGAATCGATAGGTGGGCTAGCTGTGAGGGACAAAACTTGAGATGCGAATGGTTGAGCAAGAGGAATAAAACAGAATGATCTTTTATTCTACGTGGGGGCTGGTTGTGAATAGAGAATCTGTATTGCTTCTATTTACATCTGAATGAATATCTTAGATTCGGCTCGAATCTAGAAGTTGCCTGAAATAAACCAGTGTCTGACATTTCAAAAGGTAGGCACTACACTATTGAGTGACGAAAGATCCTGAAGTGCTTTGTTACTTTACTAGATGTAATTACTATGGTGGCGAGTCATTGAACAATGTATGACACAATCCTTATGTTAAGTACCCTAGTTCTATACAAGGATAAGATTAAGGCAATATATCGCTTTTATTAAAAGCTTGGTCTTCCTACGAAGTCTTGTCTTCTTCATACAAAGAGGCGCAACCATTGGACATCTGAAGTCTGAAAAGATAATTGGTAGTGAAACTAGGCCGCCTATTTGGCCGTGGAAGGACCAGCAGAACTAACTGGAACGAGAGCAAGCTTGGGAGATAGATGAAAACCCAGATTAGTTGAGATAATGGAAATGATAAATGAGCGCACAGAGCTGCAGATACATCACGTGCTAAACCTTCACACCTCCTTTTTTTACTTGTGACAGAGTATTGCCGACACGCGCCCGTACCCCATTCCAGGGCCTGGAGTATTGCAATTTTAAATAGCTCTGTGATATGTCATCTTTAGACGTTGAGTGCGCTGGCCATTTTTTAAGTTGTTGTCCAACATTAAAACTGTGGTTTATTTACTTGAGGAAGCAGAGAGCCTTTGGCACCACCGCACATCATATTAGTGTCAATAATCTATCAATGATTTGAGACAGAGGAAGGTTCGACATAGAATTTATCCAGTTAAATGTATTTTAAGGCAGACGTTGTTAAGGGCAATTAATCATCGCTTCCATGGAAATTGCACTGGCCGAAACGTGGTTAAATCTAATGTTCTTGGAATTTATTTACATCTCATTTCCATCTCAAAGTCCGGGATTACCAAACTACTTTTGTTATAAATGCCCCCTTTTCACGTCCATCTCTTCTCCACTCCATCATTTTAGACTTGTGCTTCTTCCTCTTCCCATCGTTCTCCTCTTCGAGGCTTCCAACCCACTCTTCTCTATTTCACCGGTTCTTTGTACAACACCATGTCTTCCAAGTCCTTCCCCCGAGACAGGCCTTCATTGGGGCAAGTTATGATTGTCACTGACAAGTTAATGACTGATGTATAGCTATATCACGCTGCCATGAATTGAGGTATAAATAAGGCAATCAACTGTGGCCTTTGATGCCAAAGTAGAACAGTAGCATCTCGCAACCTCCACCTAAATAGACTTTGTCGTCCTATTGAACACACACAGTGTAGCATATAATAGGCAGTCTCTCCTTTCTCCCATCAGCCATCTGCCAAAAGCTCTGTCTCCAATGATGCATTTAGTCTGTTCGGTGTGATTGCATTCCGGGCGGATGCCCGAAACCATTGGCCGCTATTGACAACATCACATCAGTTATTGATTCTCATAGTGCAAAACACGTATCGATTGCCTCCTCCCCCGACCCACCAGCGAGATGTCACCCAACTGGAGATCCAGCTTGGGGAGGTGATGTCTGTGGGTGGAGTTTCCCACTTACTCTAGCTGAGCATATGCCTCTATATACTCGCCTCTCTCCTGTCATCATCCCTGTCTCTACATGCCACTAATAAAATGATATTTACTTAGTGCACAACAACGCTTTTCTCGCTATCTCTGCACCCAAGGTGCGAACATTACCGATGACATAAACCTATTTATTATGTACGCATGTGATGTGACAGTGCCTGCCACACCATATATATTATATGCGATATACAGTGAACACAGAGTGATTTTAAGAGGGGGAAATCCTGAAAGTGTTTATATTATATTAGGCATATAAGATAAATCGGGAACTAACGGGTTCAGTTGGTTAAAGGAGCTCAAAGATCGCATGGGATGAGGGACAACGAGTGTGACGTTCTAAGCGAGTGAAACCAATGTGTTAGTTAACCTGTATATATTAATTGAGATGTGAAAACCACTACCAACTGATGTAGGCAATCGAAATTTTCTAAAACATTTTTATTCCGACGTTCTTCCAACGTGTCGGACCCCTATATTGATGTATACTGCCTTGGGGAATGTTCCTTGCATACACACATCGGTTGATATGCATTGTTATTTGAACACCCGATTTATTTCTCGTCACGTTCATCCACAGAGGTAGTTTTCCTTGCTGTAATTTGATTTCCCCGAGAGAGCGTAAGTAAAGATTCTCTGGTGCCTCATGCTGTAATCCCAAGTGCATCCTATTAAATAAAATTAATGAACTTAAGAAGTAGAAGCGATAATGTTCTAATTTCTGGATTCAAACATTTATGCTCATTCAAACCTTAACTGTTCTCAAAAGTTGGCGGAGAAGACAAACGGCACCAATTATGATCAGAAGCATCTTTAGAGCCTTAAATTATTAGCCTCGCCTGGAGGGAATCCACAAATCAAATTCCCATATGTTTCCCCTTTCCTGCAGACCAAGATGTACTATCATGAGAATCTAGGCAAGTGTAGGTATATAAATGCGTTATTTTTCAGTCTGGAATAACGATCCCTTTCCTAAGATCGGTTAGAGAGAAGATGATGAGGTGCAAGCCACGCCATATCTCTCCGTGTCTACAGAGATAACACGCGTCTAAGCAACCACGAGTCGATATGAGACCAGGGAGGAGATGGATACAAATAAAAAAAACCTGGGAAAACATCTCCCCTTCGCTCTTTCCTCTAACAAACCTGTCCACTCCTTAGGGTGCTGGAATTTGATCAATTACACGGGAGCAAGAGTTATATATCCAACATCATTGATATCCGTATCAAAGGGAACTGGTTCTGATTCTGCGAATCATTTATAATACCTGCTATGCAGCGTCTTGTCAGGACTGGAGTCTCAAGTTATCTTTGGCAATGTATGAACCATCCTATTCATTCGCACTATTCGACAATGTTAAAATTGAATTTATTAACAGCAGTGTGGTCTAAGTTAAGCGGCCATTTTTGTGCCGAGACACATTGAACAAGCAGCCGTTATATGAACATTAGTCATGCCATTATGCTCAAGGAAAAACCGGAGGGAACTCGTGCTCTCCCAATATCTGGTGAGAATGAAAAATACACTTGACTGCATCAAGTCAGTCTACAGTGCTCAGACGGAGTGTTTTCTCCATCTTTTTACCTGAGATGACTGCTGTGAGAGAGTGAGTGCAAAATCCAGGTCAGCATCATGAGGCGCTCATAAGGGTAACCTCCCGCTCTTTCAACCATCTCTCAAGGAGCTCTATACTATAGCGCCCGGGAGCAAGTTGCTCCCAACTGCTGCGAATGAAGTTATAATGAGTAGAGGAGGCCGCTAATAGCATACAAGATGAACGTTATTATAGAGACAAGTGCCTTCGGCACTTGGGAGGGAGGGGTTAATTTTGTTTATCATGTATGATTGAGGTCTGTTGTAAATTAGAAGAGGGACTGTATCTCCAACGAACGTGATTTCAGTGGTGTTTTTGTTTATGCATGAGTTGAAATGAATGAAAGAGAAAGAAATAGGTACTCGTTTTTATTATTTCCTTTATTTGCATGTAAATTATGTCTTGCAATATTCTCTTTTTCTCGATGTCATAGTATGTCCTTTATAATGAGATGCATTCCATATTGGTGTCTCTGTCTTTGTTTTAATATATTTTGCTGCTCTATAATTAGTCGTTGATAATGTGGTATATATTTAAGGTAAAGTCTGTGTGATATTATGGTTCCAACGAAGTTCGGGTTTGTGTTGACTTTCGTCGTTCCTGGTAAGCGTTCCTGTGCGTTGACTTTCGCCGTTCCTGGACCACGTTCCTGTGCGTTGACTTTCGCCGTTCCTGGATCAAGTTCCTATGCGTTGAGTTGCCCACTTGCTGCTGCTAATTAATCTTGCATGGAATCGTTGGGTGTATGGTATTGTTGTATCGGCGATTGTTTCTGGAAAATGTCATTTGTGAAAAATAAGTTTAAGTTCCTTTATGGTAATGTAACATTGGGCATGTCTTCCCCTTTTATTGGAAGATTCGACTTATCGAGTCGGGCTCTAGCAGCATGTTCTCTGCAGTTTGCATTTAAAAATCCATTGATTGGACGTATCAACTGTTGGCAATTAATCATTTTTTTTTTCACTCCAGAGAACACACCTTAAGCAGTATTCACGCCTTGTAGATCATCAAATGTAATAAAGAACTGGTTGAACGCTGCTTGTGGCTTTTCTAAGTTAGTAACTGAACTTATGCTAACATGTGGTATGATAGTGGGGCACGGGCAATGGGTTCATGGGTGAGTGGCTCCATATAATACACTGGTCTATGCCATTTAAGTTAATAAAATAAGAGACCTTAGTTTGCGTCTGCTATTGGCTGCATCTAAGTTGGTCTATGCCATTTAAATTAAACAAAAGTAGTAGACCTTGAACTTCAGCAATAAATAGTACAATTGATGGCTCTTTATCCGGTAACTCAGTCTATGCAATTTAAGTTAAAGAAATGTAGAGACTATAGAGTTGTTAATAAGACATCAAAATTGATATAGTGCTTTGCCATTCAGACGCGGTTCACTCTTACCTAGGACCCATGATGTAATGCCCAAATGAACATATATACATTATATACAATATAGCAACAGTTGATTCAAATTCAGTTAATCAAATACCATATATATTTAGTAAATTCAGCCTTTAAATAATGCATGTATTACAGATGTAAAGAATTCCACAAATATTGATGTTAAAATGGAAAATTCGATAGGGAGGGTTTATTAGTTTGGTGTTATAGTGGGTGAACATGTAAAAAATGTGTTAATTTGAGATATTTCGTGCTACATGTTAGTGTTTGATGCTTTTCCTATGACACAAAAAAGCCACTTATTGTGTCGTTAACTATGAAAGGTCGTCAGCGTGACGACTATGGGAAGTAGTGATCATCTATCAACAGTGTATCATATCTGGATGGGAATTTTGATTATTTTTACTGTTCGTATGTGAACCCTTGGATTGTAATATTTGGGTGGTTATCCTTTCAATGTTCCTTAACTCATGCGTGACTTAATTATTTAAAAAAAATTATTTCACTTACGTGGACCTTAGTGTTTACTCTTTTACCTGACCATTGAAATTTTTTATCTCTTATTGCAAAGTCATGCAGAATGAAATGTGTTATAGTAGGGTTTAGTAAATGCCTTAAAAAATGACGATTAAAATCAGTCAATGTAATTGACACCTGTCACTGTAGTAGTTAAAATTGGGAGTCATCCATGCCGTCCTTTTCAGAAGCAACTGTGGAAAATCCCCCCATGCCGTCCGCAAAGTATGTCGTTAATTTATTTTGTCATTTATGTCTTGATGAGCAAATCTAATTTTGTCAGTTTTATGTTGAAACATCCAGGCCGTCCTTTGCAGAATCAACACTGGAAAATTCCCCCATGCTGTCCGCAAAGTATGTCGTTATTTTATTTTGTCATTTATGTCTTGATGAGCAAATCTAATTTTGTCAGTTTTATGTTGAAACATCCAGGCCGTCCTTTGCAGAATCAACACTGGAAAGAATCAACATTCTGTCCTACTCTGATATTATTCGGTTATTATTCATCTTGTCATGTATTTCATGCTGGTACAGGTACATTTGTCTGTTTTATGTTGAAACATCCAAGCCGTCCTTTGCAGAATCAACATTGGAAAGAGTCAACATTCTGTCTAGGCAAGTAATGGTTAATAGCTTATAAAACGGTATCAATAATCTATTGTTAATGGTATACGAACACAATACTTATTATCTTATCATAAAGAGAGGGTTTTGAGGCATTTAAGAAGGAAGTGCAGGCCCACTCCTGTATGTTGTTGCTGTTCACTATTTCTATTAGTAGTGGGGGATAATTAAGCTAGCCCTCTTGGGACTCGGACGCATCTTCTACTTTGTCCTTCTCTTCCTCCTTCTCTTCATTTATCTTCTCCTCACCATCGTCGTCTGAGGACCATTCTGAGATTCCTGAGTAGTCTGAGAAGGTTTCGGGCTCATCTATGAAGTCCCCACTTGTCTCTTTGTTGTCCCCCCCTGTCTTGCTTTGTTTCGACCCCCCCTCTTTCTCTGCTGGTGGGGACTCCTGTTTTTTTGCTTGGGTTGGTGTTTTGTGAAGAGACCCTTCCATTTTTGTTTCGTTAGGGCCCCCCTGTGTTTTTTTGGGAGTGTCTTGCGAGCTGGATCCTGGACTGGAAGTCCAGGAGCAGTCATCAGTTTCTGTTTCGGTGCATTTACGTTTTGGGGTACCGTTTCCCGGGTTAGTATACCTTCGTTTCAAGGAGTAAGCCCGCACGAGTCTATCCCTTTTTGATTTAATATGGACTGCCCTCTTAGCTGCCTCCTCTTGCTCTGTGCGGGCGGCAGCTGTTTTTGCCTCTAGGCACTTGATGGTATTATCCATCTCCCTGACTCTCTGATGGGCTGCGTGCTCCTCAACGCATAGCTGTGCTATTCTTGCCTCGTAGTTCATCTATGTTGAAACAGAAATAGAATTATATAAAGCTGGTAATTATTTGTGAGCTATTTGGAGCCAGAAATAATAATACACTATCGTTAAAAAAACCATGCCTTTACCAACATGGTTTTATATGGAGCCCTACCTCCAAAGTCTATGTAAATTGTAAGTGGCAATGTCTAATATAATCGGTTAATTCATATGAATTCAGTATATATAATCATGATTTATTTAATCAGATGTTGTAGAGGAACTGAGTGTTCTCTCGGGCAAACCGTAGCACCTGGCGATAAGATATGTTTCGCAGGGCTGCCACGCGGATTGCAACATTCAAGGCTAACCCTGGATGTGACATCTGTGGTAGGGCTCTTCGGGGGTCTCTTGGAACGAAATGGGGAGCATCTGTTTCGAGCAATATACGCTCAATTGGCATATGCTTCACCACATCCTTAACCTCAATGGCGCTGTCATTGTTGATCAAATTAGTCACACCAATCTTAAGTGATGGGAAATGGTTGCACCATGTCCACATATCAGTTACCGATCCAGTGTAACAATGAAGATGAATTTTATGATCTTCATCGAGTGTCTGTTTGCAACAGTCAAAAACCTCTCTGCTGTAGCCTCGGCAGTGGATGACGAGAGGTTTTTGTAGACTTTTACTCAGCTCCAATTGGAACATGAGGGCTGTCTTTTGGACCTCAAGACTGACCTTTGTCATTGAGTCCAAACCTGCTTCCCCAATTGCCACGACAGACGGTAATTTGGCATTAGTGAGGATGAAGTCCTCATACTTGCTCAACAAATCAGCTTTTTTTGGATGTAGTCCAATAGTGACCCACACGTTCTCATAACTGGCCACGTCATTCAACAACGAATAATACTGTGGAAAGACAAAGTTTGCAATGCATCCCAGGTATCGTGTTGGCAGATGCAAGTCTGGCATAGACACACCATGCTCAGCAAGCATGAGGTCTAAGTGACAGTGGCTATCATAATAAGATGAGTTTGGAGAGACGTGTGCGAGGTGGCAAGCTACATTTGCACACCCTGTGTCGTATAAATACGAAGTGCAGAAACCCTGTCCATGAACGTCCATATTACCTGTACAAAAAATGAATGACGTTCTATTAGGAATGGATTAAGTTTGTGTAAGGTTTGAATATAGTAGGGGCATCTTTGATTCTTAGTAGGCCAGTGTAATGTTTACCTTGTGCGTCATAATGGATGCATATTGGTTTATGATTATAATTATTTTTTTTGAGGGCATGAGGGCATGAATATAGTAGGTGAAGGCCCATTCTCCTTCGTTTGTCAAATGCCTCCTTAAGTTCATGTTCATTCGTTTCTGGGGGTGGATGCATTAGTCCGTTTACCAGGAATGTGGTGTATACATGTATATCTCTCTGTAAGAGAATGCATAGTGCCTGCAGGTGAAATTCATTTCCCCAAGCTGCGTTTTGTCTGGCTATCAGTACAGTCTTATAAAAACGCTGTACGACAGCATCTTCCTCTGCAATAGTGTCTCTGCCTATAATGTATGAGAAGTAGTTCTGGTTTTCCCATAGTGAAACGACTGTAAGCATTCTAAGTGTTAACCTTAGATGCTCGCTACCACATAAAGTTAGTGAGATAGCATTCCATAGGCAATTACCATCGCCAGTAGTTTTAACTGGGAAATAATTTTCCATGAAAGATGGATGTAAGAGTCGGGCAACTCTTGAATCAATTAATCTGGTCGTTTTAACTACCCAGGGGTCTAGTTTTTTCAGGATGTAACAATATTTCCTGAAAGTTGGTTCGTAATCTTCTATAATTTGGGAAACCTGTTGTGCCAGGACAGTTGGGTGGAATAGATTGAAAGCCATTCTATACCTGAGCGTTTTGTACGTTTCACTGTACATTTGAGATAAAGTGGGATTGACCTCTATCTCTAGTGTAGGGGTCTGCTGTGGGGGGGGTGTTTGAACAGCACATGTGTCACTTTTTTGTGATGAAGTTCCCTGCGCTATCTCAGTTTTGACTTGTTTTACTTGCATAAGTGGGACCTCCATATTATCTACTTCATGGGGCTCTACCTCGTCATTGACCTGGACCTGACTGTTATCTCTAGTTTCGTGTATTGTTTTACCAACTGTTAAATGTCCCGTTTTTTGTGCATGATTCATGATCTCTAACACACTTGGGCATGTTTTGACAGCTGCCTCGTCAAAGGCAACCAAATGCAAGTTTTCCAATTTAGTGACTCTACTTAGGGCAACATAAGCTTGGCCACATGCAAAGAATGACTTGTCTAAATGGACAAAAGCGGATTGCAAAGTCATACCTTGTGATCGATGTACTGTGACTGCCCAAGAAAGTATGACGGGGTATTGCAACCTGATCGCGGTAATACCCACTCCTTTTAGTAAGAATTTTTGTTTTACCTTTGGGATGGGCACTATGTCGGTACCATCTAATTTTCTAATCATAAGGACCTTTTTATGAATTTTGTGAAGTATGCCTGTTGTACCATTGACTATCCCTCCTTGGATATCTAAATTTCTAGTGATCATGACTTTGGCACCCTCTCTTAGAACCAATGTCCTCGGCATAACTCCCTGTAAGTTATCTAGTGAGTCAGAATGAACAGAAGAAAGTCTGTTGCCGGAATCATCAAAATCACGTGATTCACTTATTAACATTTCTCTGTTTTTCAAAGTGGACTCTTGTATGGATTGATTGATTGCATTTCTATTCACATGTCTTGAGCATAGAACAAAGTAGTCAGAATTAGAAGTGTCTGTACATTCAGCATTTTGAGAGTGACCTGTGCCACACACTCTTGTTTTAAGCAACTGAACATCTTCTTCTATCATTGTTCCAGTTCTGACACGGTTTAGGAGTTCTTGGAATGGCACATCTCCTTTTTGACGACAATTATCTGTTAAGAAGAATGGCTTAAATTTCGACCATAATGGAGATGAGAATACCTGACGTATATGTGGGGGTTTTAGGACGGCTGGGAGTTGAAATAAGTCTCCAAATAATATCACGCTCTTTCCACCAAATGGAATGTTTGCCCGTTCTGTTCCAACTACGTCCCTACAAATGAGATCGATGAGCTCTAGAAGTTCTGCGCTCATCATACTTATTTCATCTATAATAATGACATCAGTGGCTGAAATGGCTGACCAAGTTTGGTCGCGATATGCATAGTTCTTTTTCAGTTCTATTGATATTTTGAAAAATGAGTGCACAGTGCGGCCATTAATTAGGTAGGCAGCATTTCCTGATGTTGCTAGAACCTCTATAATTTTTGCAGCTGATTCTAACTCAAGTACAATTGTGCGTAGGAGGAACGATTTGCCAGTTCCTCCCGGTCCTGTGACAAAAGCTAAAATTTGTTCACTTTCATGATCTTCAATGTAACTGATAACCTGATGCTGGGAAACAGTTAATTGTTTCTTGCGATTAGCTAAATCCTGCTTCTCTGCTAGTATTTTCTCTTTGTTGCATGATATCAATCTCATCATATCAGTGTCTTCTGCACTGAATTCGCCTGGGTCACTGACAGTAATGTATTTAGAGAGCTCACTTTCCTCATCAAATGGGATGTGCTCACCATAGGCTAGGCCTTCAATTTTCTTTGCTAGGACCAATTTATCTGCTAGCTGTTCATGCAACATTTTTTTTGCGACCTTTGCTATGTGTGTTGGGTCAAAATTCCTACTTTTCATCTCTTTGAATGAAACATCTAATTCGTCTTCAGCATTGAATAATTCACGAATATAACATTCTTCTCTGTATGTTTTGCTGCCATTATCCTCACTAATTATGTCTTCCTCACTGCGGAATGGTATTGACAGAAGCAGTTGCTGATAATAGAATATCTCACCGTCTGCTGCTGTGAGGAACCGATATCTTGGTACCAATGCCTTCACTCTCTTTCTAACTAACCTCCCTTTCAGATTTTCAGGCAGTTTTTTTTTCTTGGGTTGGGTATTTGTCAATTCATAATTGATCGTGTACTGGGTGTATGTCAAGTCGTTGAACTCAGGTGTATCTGGCCTATTTGTATAGTGTTCTCTAGCCCCATCTAAGAAAATATCTAAACTATCTGGGTCTAATTCTTGCAACTCTACTCTTGGTTTCAAGCTACGAGATCTATCTGTCGGGAAATTGGTATCTAAGAAAACGACTTTGTTGTTTGACATGACCATCGGTTTTGATAGTACCATAGCTATGGCTTCTGGGGCCCCGACTAATCTTGACTCAAGGTATCTAGCTACTTCTGAGGTGTACTCTACCTGTAAGCCGAAAGTGGGTTCGACCTTGGATACATACTTAACTAAGTAGCGTTCTAAGCCTGAGTGAGTTATTCTCTGTACATTGAGATGCGCATCCCATGCCAAAAGCAAGTATGGGTTGTATGGAACTATTCTTTGATCTTCTGGCAAGCTTCTTTTATATTCGTATTTAATGCCAGTCTTATCGAAACCATCTGCTTCTCTGAGTGCAAAAGGGAAACCGTATTTGCAATGATCAGTTGGCAACCCTTTCCACGTCCTGAAACACCTATTAGTCCTACAATGATGTACCTGATACCTTTCTACTTTATCACGTAGGGCAACTGTCTGTGTTGATGACCCCCTGGGGACCTCTGCTGTTATACTGTCTTCCTTGAATGTACCTTCTTTAATCCAAAGAATACCATGGAAGTGTAATGCACCCCTATTCTGGGCTTCAGTGCGATACCAATAATGCTCTACCTGTCCGAAAACACTCTCTTGTTTTGCAGTTCCTAAGATTAGACTTTTGATTGCATTGAATCGCTCAAAGAAGTAGACTGTGGACTCTACAGGGTGTAAAATGCTAGCCTTGTCTTTAAAATTGGATAGTATTTTTTTCAACGGGGCCCAACCTTCGTTGAATGTCAGTGTGAAAAAAATGTCGCCTGGGCCATGGTGGCTAACTCTAGCTACGAGATCCAAGAACTGTTTTTCCCAGTACGCCTTGCTACCTGTAATAGTTGCATTTACCACTTCACCGTACATAAAGTATGAACAATTATCACTTATAGTACTTGACTTCAAAGGAGTTTCCCTGTTTTTGTTTGTTGCGATCGTATTATTGATGTGAAAGAGTCTTACTTTCATGTTCCTATCAAAGCAGAAGAATGGGTAGAATCGATCATTTGCCCATCTCCTATCAACATGCAATAGTCTATGTTTGTGGTATGCGCCAATTGTCAAAGACAGGTTCTTCTTATGAAATGACCCTTTACCATAAGGGAATAAATGTGGGAATATCTTAGCTTCTAAGTCAGGGTCTGCATAAGTAATGTCATGTACTACCGGACGTGAATCAGTTTTCTCCACCACTTTGCCAATGGGCACATTCTCTAAATTGATCGGTTCCTTTGGGACCATGAATTGTGACGCCGGTATAACCAAGCCAGTGCTCTGAATTATGTCTTTGGAAGATAGCTGACCATCATCTAGAACCTTTAAGTCATCTGTGCGTTTCGGTAAGCCAGCAAAGAGGCCCGAAGCACGAGTAGTCTCTGCATGTCCATGAATGGTTTCATAATTGGCTATGAATGTTGAATACAGGGAATTATTCTTTTTAAGCCACTTGAGACTTTCCTTCACGTATTTATTATTCATTTCTAGCTCTGGATTACTACCATCTTGTAATACCCCTATCATACCTCTCAAATTGGCCTGACTATTTCTTTGTATTTGGACGTTACCATGTAAGTGCAAGTAACTGTAACCCCTATTTTTGAAAGTGGCACAGTATATTGAAGCAAGTGCAATCTTACGGAACTGATTGTAAGAATTCATTGCAAGGATGGACGGAGGTTGTGGGCCATGGTTGTTAAAGAAATTGTAATTTGAATAACTTTTGCTGGACACCTTCTGTTTACAACCGTAACATGTGGAAACATAGTCACCTTTGATCATGATATTGTACGGACTGTCTGTTGGAATAACTTGTCTAGCTAACCATTCTGACTGAGATAAGTTTTTAACCCAATGGACCTGTCTCAAATACATAATCGTGCCACAAATACAGCAGATACACTGAGGGACAATGTCTATCAACTCTTCGACACAGATATTAACTGATGTCATAACAACATCTCTTAATGGGACATTAGTGCTTGAATTTTGTGAATCATTAGTGTCCATTACGTTATTTTGATCAGATGTCCTAACATCAGCTCTTATTGGGACATTAGCGCTTGAATGTTGTGAATCATTAGTGTCCATTGCAACATTTTGATCTGAAATGCTGTTGCTAGTAATCAAATCATTTGTCTCCATTGAAACAGTTTCAGCAATAGTCATTTCCTCTTGTTCTTGTGCGGATATGTGTACAATTTGTGTTTCATAGGGAGACACCTCAAGGGAACTATGACAATATCTATGGATCGTTTCATTGCTTATATGAATTTGGGAATCATTCTTTGTATAAAAAAAGACACACTGGTCTAGACTTAGTTGTCCTAACATCTGACTATTTTCGAATTGATTTGTGTCATATGCTTGTACCTGAATATCTTCTATTGGTCTGATACATATTTCGTTTGTGACATATGCTTGTACCTGAATATTTTCTGTTGCTACCAATCGTCTTAAAAGTGTACCACTGTTTGCAACAAAAATTTCTCCATCTATTTCTCTAACGTGTATATCTGCTGCGCTAGAACGCTGTGCCACACTTCTTGGTTGCCATGCTTTGTGTCTAGGTTTGACATCCTTCTTTACTATACTATAGTATGGAATCTGTTTGTGATAACCCTGTTCTTGATAGTTAGATTGGACGTATTGGGTGACATACGGTATTTCACTGATTTCGGGATAATATACTTTTTTACTACTAAGAACAATCTGATCAGCCATAAGAGGCTCTTCACAGTATGTGTGATCACATGAACCTAATCTGTCATTGCATTCTTCAGTGAACGGACTATGCCCTGTGTGTACCCCTAGCCATTTATCATAATTTTGCTTAACTGTACTGTAAGTATGGTCATGGTTTAAACATGAAACAGTTTGGCTTAATATAGGGTTTGCTAATAAGTAATCATGCTCTAAAAGAAATGCCTGTGTTTGAGTTGCATCAAGTTGGGCATTAACACTGGCCATACTGCAAAATCCAGACACCATAATTTGTTAATAACATAGCCTAACTGAGGTCTATCGAAGCTATAGATGTGTACCAATCTCAAAGCCATAGTTGTGTACCAATATTTGGGTATGCATAGGATATACCAATTAATAACAATGCACCATTATTGAGAACCAATAATATCTTAAATACATCACAACCAATTTTATAACAACACAACGAATATTATAACAACATTAATGACAAAACACCACACAAATGTACACAACAAATAATACCTTAAGGACACCCTAGCAAAAGTGTATGTCATTAATAACATGAAAATAGAACATTCAATACCCCAAAACACCACATAAAATAAAGTGTAAATAAAAGCTCCATGCAGGCATTCGAAAGAAAGTGGAAAGTGGAAAATAATTCCCACCACTGGTGATGCACTCATTAATATCATGAAAAGGTAACATAAAAGAACATTCAATACCCCAAAACACCACATGAAATAAAGTGTAAGTAAAAGCACCATGCAGGCATTCGAAAGAAAGTGGAAAGTTGAAAATAATTCCCACCACTGGCGATGCACTCATTAATAACATGAAAAGGTAACATAAAATATCCCAAAACACCACATGAAATAAAGGATAAGTATAAGTAACATTTAGGCATTCAAAAGAATTTGTAAAGTGGAAAATAAAGTAACCCCACTAAGCGTAAAGTGACCAATATATCCCCTTAGCTGTCACATAAGGGCACCTTTACAGTCAAAGGGAGTGCATGCTCTGATTCGCCACATAAGGGCTCCTTTACCATACCACCAAACTATTATGCCAAGAATTGCCCAATTGCCAACACCATAATATTTTCCCCTTAACTCTCGCCTAAATGCACCTTTACACCATTTGAACCTTGATACAATACAGCCATGCCTAAGGAAAGATTTATTTATGGAAGAGCATCAATGATGCGATGATGCTTTCATTTAGCATGCTTGTATTTAGCATGCCCAACACTTGAATTTTTTTAGGATGCTCTATACAAATCATAAACTGGTGCTTAATAGAATTTTGATCTGATCTTTTTATATTAATTGATATCGAGTACATGACACCAATTCTTAATTGATACCAAAGGCCACATATAATCTCAGTTAATATTTGTGGCCATAATTGAATAAGAAATGTTAATCTATAAATTTTTAATGTTAATGTATAAATTTTGATAATGTAAATTAATTAATCCAAAATCCATGTTTTCAGCATTATATTGTCTTGGTCAGAATATAAAATATAATTAATATTTGATTATAAATTTGATCCCTTTTACATTCAAATCTTGCCCATAAAAACGCTGTTAATGTGTAACACAAAAGAAAAAAATTACTCACCGCCCGACCGATGTCTGAGTGCACTTCTCACTTCCATGAGAAGTTCCCCAAAGACATTTTGCCCTTCCCCATACAGTACACCCCAAAAAGGGTCACTAACTGGATGGTCGATCTGTGCCCAGCCTGTCGACAATAGTGAGTGACTGAACTCTGGCACAAAATTTGCTTTGGCCCACAGCAAGTCCCACATGACGACTACCTTTACCTCATCCCAATCATAAGAGTTAGGGACGGAGAGGCGTTTAGCCTCCCGCCCTGACCCACAGTCAAGGATGGACGAAGCATGTTCGAATAGGCCCTGAAACCTGGCCTTCTCAAACTGGTACAGAACCTCCACTGACTTAGCTTTTACCCCACCAAAATGAATGTAATTATTTGAGGAGTAGAAATTGCTAAGGATGTTGGTCTCCCCTCTAACAGATACTGAGGCCATGGTCGATCTGTAATTAAAAACGCAACATTGGAGAGTAGGTGTACCTAATGACTCTGATCTGAAAAAGTAGTTATTATTTATCTGAAAAAGTAGTTACTATTCCGAATCAATAATGTAAATGTAATAAGGATGTTGGTCTCCCCTGTAACAGATACTGAGGCCCTAGTCAATCTGTAATTACGAACGACTGAGGCCCTAGTCAATCTGTAATTACGAACGCAACATCGGGGAGTAGGTGTACCTAATGACTCTGATCTGAAAAAGTAGTTATTACTTATCTGAAAAAGTAGTTATTATTCTGAATAAATAATGTAAACATACCTTAGAATAGCCGTGTAATGGTGGTCGATGAAAGAAGGGCCAGGAGGACAGTGGAGAAACGGATGAGGGCAGTACTGTGGTCAGAGGTTTGATGGCGAAGCAGAAGAACGGTAGTACTTGCTGCAAAGTACAAACAACAGAGCAGAAGTAGCTGTCCCAAATATATGGCGATAAGTAATAGCTACAGCTTAGAAGGAGGAACTGTGGTCAGAGGTACGATAAGTACGAGCTACACGCTAGGAAAAAGCAGTATGATTGGCTTTGGATTAAGTTAGCAGAAAGTTACCGGATAACTGGTAATAGCTACACGTTATGAAAAAGCAGTATGACTGGCTTTGGATTAATTGGTAATAACTACACGTTATGAAAAAGCAGTATGACTGGCTTTGGATTAAGTTATAAGAAATTTATGGGATAACTGAGTGTAGTATGATTGGCTTTGGATTAATTTATGAGAAAGTTATTGGATAAGTAATCAGAAAGTTATCTGATAACTACTTATGGGTGATTGAATTGTCGCCTGTAAGTATGATCAGTGAAATTAGACTAAACAATGGATTAAATACGATACTGAAAAAGTATATGACCAACAATAAGTTATAGGTAAAGGTGAATGCAGTAAGATCGGTCAAACCAAGCTCACCGTGTTACGACTGTTAATACAGGTGTTTACGACTGTTAATACAGGTCCACGCCGAGAGTTACAACGAATCGATTCTGTAAAAAAAGTTAACATGATGAAACTTTATTTCCTATTCAACCTAACAATTATTTCCTATTCAACCTAACAATATGGGTGACGATCTCTTTCGAAAATAGTCGAAAAATTGAAAGTCTTATTTTAAGGGTTTGTATTATGTTCTAAAAAGCATTGAAGGTCAATTTTGATGAACCAAAATAATCGGCAGGATCACCTTTTAAATTTGACAACATTTGGTCCTATGGTGGGATATCTCACAATTTTTCGGAAGTTTTAAAAAATATGGATCTCAGTACGTGTTTTAATTTGATTGTTCACGGCATCTGATGTTTCATGTTTAAACTTAGAACTGGCCCACCATGTACATCGATTCCGTAAAATATCCTTAAAATACAGGATAATAAATTATCATTTCCCAGTTAAATATCTGTCATAAAGAAATTATGAGGAATCATCAATGGTTTCGCCATGATGTTAGGGTAACCATTTAATAAAGAAGAAATGTTTTTCTGTAAGATGAAGACATAGGATAAAATACATACAACTGGATATAATTTCAGTTGATATGATATTGATATGAACGAATAACATGAAAGATAGCAGGTTGTAGATACTATATTTGAAGAGTTTTCATAATCGTTAATGATGGGAAACCAATGGGCATCAAACTGGGTAATTTAAAGATTTCTGCTAAAAATATAACCATCAGAATGTTGCTGTAATTATACCTTGCCCTACATGTCATATCGAAAATGAAATAATAAAAGCTGGGAGGTGTGGGGCCATGAAGGTCTCACCAATATACCCAATAGGCCTATACCAATATACTCAGATGCTACAATCTGATATTACCGAAAGTTCATTATATATCTATAGCTTCCTGGTCATAGCTGACTATAACGTTCAGACCTGCCAAGTTGTGGGGATTGAAATGCGGGAGGTTTTCTGTGTAATTGTATGAAAGTATGCTCTATATATGCGTATATTAATGTCATGTACAATAACATAAGTAAAGCTATTTTGACATAATAGTATACATGTAATGTTGTAAGTGGAGTGGGAAGAGATCGTGGTATATTGGGTTGGCTGGTAAATGATGTTGGTCGTTAAGGATTAGGAAATAAACCCTGAGGAAATAAACCCTGAGTTGTTGTAGTCGTGTTCATGTTCATGTTACATATAATGTTAGAAATGAAAATAAATTAGGCATTAACTTAAGGATGTGGGAGACTTGGTAGGTCTGAACGTTCGACCTTTAATTTAAAGTAGCAACGCGCACGGCTCAGGTCACACACAGGCGAACGCTCCCACTGTATAAGCTAACCCAGTGCAAGTAGCGCACCCCTTCATAGGAAAATGCTGACAAAGCAGTGAGTTATGCTTCGATTTTCATTCAACAAAATTTATTGGAACCCTTATATCATGCCGAATCGTTTGCTATCCGAAATATAAGTCTTCTTCTTGATCTAGTTGTAGTAATTTATGTTCGAACGTCGGCCGTGCTCCGCATCATGGATTAAGCAGTTTAAAACTGTGCGAGGAGCTTCATAGGAAAATGCTGACAAAGCAGTGAGTTATGCTTCGATTTTCATTCAACAAAATTTATTGGAACCCTTATATCATGCCGAATCGTTTGCTATCCAAAATATAAGTCTTCTTCTTGATCTAGTTGTAGTAATTTATGTTCGAACGTCGGCCGTGCTCCGCATCATGGATTAAGCAGTTTAAAACTGTGCGAGGAGTGAGTCCCAGATCGGGGGTATTCACGGGGCTCTAACTTCAAAACCGCTGGACATAGGAACTTAATATTTCTGATTTGGTATGCAAACGTATATCTGAATAGCCTGAATATCGGATGCTTTTCGGTATTTGATATGCATTTTAAATGCCAAGGTGGTACAGGAGGATATTTCCATAGATGAGAATAGATGAGAATAGAATTTGTAATTCAAATTATGGCTGCTCAGAGACAGCGTAGCGGCCGTTTTTCAGCGTAGCGGCGACTGGAGTCAGCATCCAAAAGGCTGGCGAGAACCCTGACTATATTATCAATCTGAACTCGGTAATCGGTAATGAGAATAATGTGAACATACCTTAGAATAGCTGTGGTAGTGATGAAAGAACGGCAAGGACAACAGTAGAGAGAGAAGCTGATGAGGGGAGGACCGGAGTAACGGTTGAGGGGAGGACCGGAGGAAGGGTGGTCCGAGGTTGGAGCAAGGCGAAATGGATAACGGTCCTAGGACTTGCTGCAAAGTACAAACAACAGAGCAGAAGTAGCTGTCCCAACAGTATTATGAGTTACATGGAATAGCAAAGTACAATGAGAAGGGTCTGTAAGCAATAATCGTTGACTAAACAATGCGTGCCAAATCAAATTAAGCTCACCGTCACGAATAACGTCCACCGAGGTTGATGTCCAAACCTGCTTCCCCAATTGCCACGACAGACGGTAATTTGGCATTAGTGAGGATGAAGTCCTCATACTTGCTCAACAAATCAGCTTTTTTTGGATGTAGTCCAATAGTGACCCACACGTTCTCATAACTGGCCACGTCATTCAACAACGAATAATACTGTGGAAAGACAAAGTTTGCAATGCATCCCAGGTATCGTGTTGGCAGATGCAAGTCTGGCATAGACACACCATGCTCAGCAAGCATGAGGTCTAAGTGACAGTGGCTATCATAATAAGATGAGTTTGGAGAGACGTGTGCGAGGTGGCAAGCTACATTTGCACACCCTGTGTCGTATAAATACGAAGTGCAGAAACCCTGTCCATGAACGTCCATATTACCTGTACAAAAAATGAATGACGTTCTATTAGGAATGGATTAAGTTTGTGTAAGGTTTGAATATAGTAGGGGCATCTTTGATTCTTAGTAGGCCAGTGTAATGTTTACCTTGTGCGTCATAATGGATGCATATTGGTTTATGATTATAATTATTTTTTTTGAGGGCATGAGGGCATGAATATAGTAGGTGAAGGCCCATTCTCCTTCGTTTGTCAAATGCCTCCTTAAGTTCATGTTCATTCGTTTCTGGGGGTGGATGCATTAGTCCGTTTACCAGGAATGTGGTGTATACATGTATATCTCTCTGTAAGAGAATGCATAGTGCCTGCAGGTGAAATTCATTTCCCCAAGCTGCGTTTTGTCTGGCTATCAGTACAGTCTTATAAAAACGCTGTACGACAGCATCTTCCTCTGCAATAGTGTCTCTGCCTATAATGTATGAGAAGTAGTTCTGGTTTTCCCATAGTGAAACGACTGTAAGCATTCTAAGTGTTAACCTTAGATGCTCGCTACCACATAAAGTTAGTGAGATAGCATTCCATAGGCAATTACCATCGCCAGTAGTTTTAACTGGGAAATAATTTTCCATGAAAGATGGATGTAAGAGTCGGGCAACTCTTGAATCAATTAATCTGGTCGTTTTAACTACCCAGGGGTCTAGTTTTTTCAGGATGTAACAATATTTCCTGAAAGTTGGTTCGTAATCTTCTATAATTTGGGAAACCTGTTGTGCCAGGACAGTTGGGTGGAATAGATTGAAAGCCATTCTATACCTGAGCGTTTTGTACGTTTCACTGTACATTTGAGATAAAGTGGGATTGACCTCTATCTCTAGTGTAGGGGTCTGCTGTGGGGGGGGTGTTTGAACAGCACATGTGTCACTTTTTTGTGATGAAGTTCCCTGCGCTATCTCAGTTTTGACTTGTTTTACTTGCATAAGTGGGACCTCCATATTATCTACTTCATGGGGCTCTACCTCGTCATTGACCTGGACCTGACTGTTATCTCTAGTTTCGTGTATTGTTTTACCAACTGTTAAATGTCCCGTTTTTTGTGCATGATTCATGATCTCTAACACACTTGGGCATGTTTTGACAGCTGCCTCGTCAAAGGCAACCAAATGCAAGTTTTCCAATTTAGTGACTCTACTTAGGGCAACATAAGCTTGGCCACATGCAAAGAATGACTTGTCTAAATGGACAAAAGCGGATTGCAAAGTCATACCTTGTGATCGATGTACTGTGACTGCCCAAGAAAGTATGACGGGGTATTGCAACCTGATCGCGGTAATACCCACTCCTTTTAGTAAGAATTTTTGTTTTACCTTTGGGATGGGCACTATGTCGGTACCATCTAATTTTCTAATCATAAGGACCTTTTTATGAATTTTGTGAAGTATGCCTGTTGTACCATTGACTATCCCTCCTTGGATATCTAAATTTCTAGTGATCATGACTTTGGCACCCTCTCTTAGAACCAATGTCCTCGGCATAACTCCCTGTAAGTTATCTAGTGAGTCAGAATGAACAGAAGAAAGTCTGTTGCCGGAATCATCAAAATCACGTGATTCACTTATTAACATTTCTCTGTTTTTCAAAGTGGACTCTTGTATGGATTGATTGATTGCATTTCTATTCACATGTCTTGAGCATAGAACAAAGTAGTCAGAATTAGAAGTGTCTGTACATTCAGCATTTTGAGAGTGACCTGTGCCACACACTCTTGTTTTAAGCAACTGAACATCTTCTTCTATCATTGTTCCAGTTCTGACACGGTTTAGGAGTTCTTGGAATGGCACATCTCCTTTTTGACGACAATTATCTGTTAAGAAGAATGGCTTAAATTTCGACCATAATGGAGATGAGAATACCTGACGTATATGTGGGGGTTTTAGGACGGCTGGGAGTTGAAATAAGTCTCCAAATAATATCACGCTCTTTCCACCAAATGGAATGTTTGCCCGTTCTGTTCCAACTACGTCCCTACAAATGAGATCGATGAGCTCTAGAAGTTCTGCGCTCATCATACTTATTTCATCTATAATAATGACATCAGTGGCTGAAATGGCTGACCAAGTTTGGTCGCGATATGCATAGTTCTTTTTCAGTTCTATTGATATTTTGAAAAATGAGTGCACAGTGCGGCCATTAATTAGGTAGGCAGCATTTCCTGATGTTGCTAGAACCTCTATAATTTTTGCAGCTGATTCTAACTCAAGTACAATTGTGCGTAGGAGGAACGATTTGCCAGTTCCTCCCGGTCCTGTGACAAAAGCTAAAATTTGTTCACTTTCATGATCTTCAATGTAACTGATAACCTGATGCTGGGAAACAGTTAATTGTTTCTTGCGATTAGCTAAATCCTGCTTCTCTGCTAGTATTTTCTCTTTGTTGCATGATATCAATCTCATCATATCAGTGTCTTCTGCACTGAATTCGCCTGGGTCACTGACAGTAATGTATTTAGAGAGCTCACTTTCCTCATCAAATGGGATGTGCTCACCATAGGCTAGGCCTTCAATTTTCTTTGCTAGGACCAATTTATCTGCTAGCTGTTCATGCAACATTTTTTTTGCGACCTTTGCTATGTGTGTTGGGTCAAAATTCCTACTTTTCATCTCTTTGAATGAAACATCTAATTCGTCTTCAGCATTGAATAATTCACGAATATAACATTCTTCTCTGTATGTTTTGCTGCCATTATCCTCACTAATTATGTCTTCCTCACTGCGGAATGGTATTGACAGAAGCAGTTGCTGATAATAGAATATCTCACCGTCTGCTGCTGTGAGGAACCGATATCTTGGTACCAATGCCTTCACTCTCTTTCTAACTAACCTCCCTTTCAGATTTTCAGGCAGTTTTTTTTTCTTGGGTTGGGTATTTGTCAATTCATAATTGATCGTGTACTGGGTGTATGTCAAGTCGTTGAACTCAGGTGTATCTGGCCTATTTGTATAGTGTTCTCTAGCCCCATCTAAGAAAATATCTAAACTATCTGGGTCTAATTCTTGCAACTCTACTCTTGGTTTCAAGCTACGAGATCTATCTGTCGGGAAATTGGTATCTAAGAAAACGACTTTGTTGTTTGACATGACCATCGGTTTTGATAGTACCATAGCTATGGCTTCTGGGGCCCCGACTAATCTTGACTCAAGGTATCTAGCTACTTCTGAGGTGTACTCTACCTGTAAGCCGAAAGTGGGTTCGACCTTGGATACATACTTAACTAAGTAGCGTTCTAAGCCTGAGTGAGTTATTCTCTGTACATTGAGATGCGCATCCCATGCCAAAAGCAAGTATGGGTTGTATGGAACTATTCTTTGATCTTCTGGCAAGCTTCTTTTATATTCGTATTTAATGCCAGTCTTATCGAAACCATCTGCTTCTCTGAGTGCAAAAGGGAAACCGTATTTGCAATGATCAGTTGGCAACC
Organism: Sthenelais limicola; assembly: GCA_942159475.1. NCBI lineage: Eukaryota > Metazoa > Annelida > Polychaeta > Phyllodocida > Sigalionidae > Sthenelais > Sthenelais limicola. Next base: position 116,067,911 of record OW804096.1, read on the forward strand.
CTTTCCACGTCCTGAAACACCTATTAGTCCTACAATGATGTACCTGATACCTTTCTACTTTATCACGTAGGGCAACTGTCTGTGTTGATGACCCCCTGGGGACCTCTGCTGTTATACTGTCTTCCTTGAATGTACCTTCTTTAATCCAAAGAATACCATGGAAGTGTAATGCACCCCTATTCTGGGCTTCAGTGCGATACCAATAATGCTCTACCTGTCCGAAAACACTCTCTTGTTTTGCAGTTCCTAAGATTAGACTTTTGATTGCATTGAATCGCTCAAAGAAGTAGACTGTGGACTCTACAGGGTGTAAAATGCTAGCCTTGTCTTTAAAATTGGATAGTATTTTTTTCAACGGGGCCCAACCTTCGTTGAATGTCAGTGTGAAAAAAATGTCGCCTGGGCCATGGTGGCTAACTCTAGCTACGAGATCCAAGAACTGTTTTTCCCAGTACGCCTTGCTACCTGTAATAGTTGCATTTACCACTTCACCGTACATAAAGTATGAACAATTATCACTTATAGTACTTGACTTCAAAGGAGTTTCCCTGTTTTTGTTTGTTGCGATCGTATTATTGATGTGAAAGAGTCTTACTTTCATGTTCCTATCAAAGCAGAAGAATGGGTAGAATCGATCATTTGCCCATCTCCTATCAACATGCAATAGTCTATGTTTGTGGTATGCGCCAATTGTCAAAGACAGGTTCTTCTTATGAAATGACCCTTTACCATAAGGGAATAAATGTGGGAATATCTTAGCTTCTAAGTCAGGGTCTGCATAAGTAATGTCATGTACTACCGGACGTGAATCAGTTTTCTCCACCACTTTGCCAATGGGCACATTCTCTAAATTGATCGGTTCCTTTGGGACCATGAATTGTGACGCCGGTATAACCAAGCCAGTGCTCTGAATTATGTCTTTGGAAGATAGCTGACCATCATCTAGAACCTTTAAGTCATCTGTGCGTTTCGGTAAGCCAGCAAAGAGGCCCGAAGCACGAGTAGTCTCTGCATGTCCATGAATGGTTTCATAATTGGCTATGAATGTTGAATACAGGGAATTATTCTTTTTAAGCCACTTGAGACTTTCCTTCACGTATTTATTATTCATTTCTAGCTCTGGATTACTACCATCTTGTAATACCCCTATCATACCTCTCAAATTGGCCTGACTATTTCTTTGTATTTGGACGTTACCATGTAAGTGCAAGTAACTGTAACCCCTATTTTTGAAAGTGGCACAGTATATTGAAGCAAGTGCAATCTTACGGAACTGATTGTAAGAATTCATTGCAAGGATGGACGGAGGTTGTGGGCCATGGTTGTTAAAGAAATTGTAATTTGAATAACTTTTGCTGGACACCTTCTGTTTACAACCGTAACATGTGGAAACATAGTCACCTTTGATCATGATATTGTACGGACTGTCTGTTGGAATAACTTGTCTAGCTAACCATTCTGACTGAGATAAGTTTTTAACCCAATGGACCTGTCTCAAATACATAATCGTGCCACAAATACAGCAGATACACTGAGGGACAATGTCTATCAACTCTTCGACACAGATATTAACTGATGTCATAACAACATCTCTTAATGGGACATTAGTGCTTGAATTTTGTGAATCATTAGTGTCCATTACGTTATTTTGATCAGATGTCCTAACATCAGCTCTTATTGGGACATTAGCGCTTGAATGTTGTGAATCATTAGTGTCCATTGCAACATTTTGATCTGAAATGCTGTTGCTAGTAATCAAATCATTTGTCTCCATTGAAACAGTTTCAGCAATAGTCATTTCCTCTTGTTCTTGTGCGGATATGTGTACAATTTGTGTTTCATAGGGAGACACCTCAAGGGAACTATGACAATATCTATGGATCGTTTCATTGCTTATATGAATTTGGGAATCATTCTTTGTATAAAAAAAGACACACTGGTCTAGACTTAGTTGTCCTAACATCTGACTATTTTCGAATTGATTTGTGTCATATGCTTGTACCTGAATATCTTCTATTGGTCTGATACATATTTCGTTTGTGACATATGCTTGTACCTGAATATTTTCTGTTGCTACCAATCGTCTTAAAAGTGTACCACTGTTTGCAACAAAAATTTCTCCATCTATTTCTCTAACGTGTATATCTGCTGCGCTAGAACGCTGTGCCACACTTCTTGGTTGCCATGCTTTGTGTCTAGGTTTGACATCCTTCTTTACTATACTATAGTATGGAATCTGTTTGTGATAACCCTGTTCTTGATAGTTAGATTGGACGTATTGGGTGACATACGGTATTTCACTGATTTCGGGATAATATACTTTTTTACTACTAAGAACAATCTGATCAGCCATAAGAGGCTCTTCACAGTATGTGTGATCACATGAACCTAATCTGTCATTGCATTCTTCAGTGAACGGACTATGCCCTGTGTGTACCCCTAGCCATTTATCATAATTTTGCTTAACTGTACTGTAAGTATGGTCATGGTTTAAACATGAAACAGTTTGGCTTAATATAGGGTTTGCTAATAAGTAATCATGCTCTAAAAGAAATGCCTGTGTTTGAGTTGCATCAAGTTGGGCATTAACACTGGCCATACTGCAAAATCCAGACACCATAATTTGTTAATAACATAGCCTAACTGAGGTCTATCGAAGCTATAGATGTGTACCAATCTCAAAGCCATAGTTGTGTACCAATATTTGGGTATGCATAGGATATACCAATTAATAACAATGCACCATTATTGAGAACCAATAATATCTTAAATACATCACAACCAATTTTATAACAACACAACGAATATTATAACAACATTAATGACAAAACACCACACAAATGTACACAACAAATAATACCTTAAGGACACCCTAGCAAAAGTGTATGTCATTAATAACATGAAAATAGAACATTCAATACCCCAAAACACCACATAAAATAAAGTGTAAATAAAAGCTCCATGCAGGCATTCGAAAGAAAGTGGAAAGTGGAAAATAATTCCCACCACTGGTGATGCACTCATTAATATCATGAAAAGGTAACATAAAAGAACATTCAATACCCCAAAACACCACATGAAATAAAGTGTAAGTAAAAGCACCATGCAGGCATTCGAAAGAAAGTGGAAAGTTGAAAATAATTCCCACCACTGGCGATGCACTCATTAATAACATGAAAAGGTAACATAAAATATCCCAAAACACCACATGAAATAAAGGATAAGTATAAGTAACATTTAGGCATTCAAAAGAATTTGTAAAGTGGAAAATAAAGTAACCCCACTAAGCGTAAAGTGACCAATATATCCCCTTAGCTGTCACATAAGGGCACCTTTACAGTCAAAGGGAGTGCATGCTCTGATTCGCCACATAAGGGCTCCTTTACCATACCACCAAACTATTATGCCAAGAATTGCCCAATTGCCAACACCATAATATTTTCCCCTTAACTCTCGCCTAAATGCACCTTTACACCATTTGAACCTTGATACAATACAGCCATGCCTAAGGAAAGATTTATTTATGGAAGAGCATCAATGATGCGATGATGCTTTCATTTAGCATGCTTGTATTTAGCATGCCCAACACTTGAATTTTTTTAGGATGCTCTATACAAATCATAAACTGGTGCTTAATAGAATTTTGATCTGATCTTTTTATATTAATTGATATCGAGTACATGACACCAATTCTTAATTGATACCAAAGGCCACATATAATCTCAGTTAATATTTGTGGCCATAATTGAATAAGAAATGTTAATCTATAAATTTTTAATGTTAATGTATAAATTTTGATAATGTAAATTAATTAATCCAAAATCCATGTTTTCAGCATTATATTGTCTTGGTCAGAATATAAAATATAATTAATATTTGATTATAAATTTGATCCCTTTTACATTCAAATCTTGCCCATAAAAACGCTGTTAATGTGTAACACAAAAGAAAAAAATTACTCACCGCCCGACCGATGTCTGAGTGCACTTCTCACTTCCATGAGAAGTTCCCCAAAGACATTTTGCCCTTCCCCATACAGTACACCCCAAAAAGGGTCACTAACTGGATGGTCGATCTGTGCCCAGCCTGTCGACAATAGTGAGTGACTGAACTCTGGCACAAAATTTGCTTTGGCCCACAGCAAGTCCCACATGACGACTACCTTTACCTCATCCCAATCATAAGAGTTAGGGACGGAGAGGCGTTTAGCCTCCCGCCCTGACCCACAGTCAAGGATGGACGAAGCATGTTCGAATAGGCCCTGAAACCTGGCCTTCTCAAACTGGTACAGAACCTCCACTGACTTAGCTTTTACCCCACCAAAATGAATGTAATTATTTGAGGAGTAGAAATTGCTAAGGATGTTGGTCTCCCCTCTAACAGATACTGAGGCCATGGTCGATCTGTAATTAAAAACGCAACATTGGAGAGTAGGTGTACCTAATGACTCTGATCTGAAAAAGTAGTTATTATTTATCTGAAAAAGTAGTTACTATTCCGAATCAATAATGTAAATGTAATAAGGATGTTGGTCTCCCCTGTAACAGATACTGAGGCCCTAGTCAATCTGTAATTACGAACGACTGAGGCCCTAGTCAATCTGTAATTACGAACGCAACATCGGGGAGTAGGTGTACCTAATGACTCTGATCTGAAAAAGTAGTTATTACTTATCTGAAAAAGTAGTTATTATTCTGAATAAATAATGTAAACATACCTTAGAATAGCCGTGTAATGGTGGTCGATGAAAGAAGGGCCAGGAGGACAGTGGAGAAACGGATGAGGGCAGTACTGTGGTCAGAGGTTTGATGGCGAAGCAGAAGAACGGTAGTACTTGCTGCAAAGTACAAACAACAGAGCAGAAGTAGCTGTCCCAAATATATGGCGATAAGTAATAGCTACAGCTTAGAAGGAGGAACTGTGGTCAGAGGTACGATAAGTACGAGCTACACGCTAGGAAAAAGCAGTATGATTGGCTTTGGATTAAGTTAGCAGAAAGTTACCGGATAACTGGTAATAGCTACACGTTATGAAAAAGCAGTATGACTGGCTTTGGATTAATTGGTAATAACTACACGTTATGAAAAAGCAGTATGACTGGCTTTGGATTAAGTTATAAGAAATTTATGGGATAACTGAGTGTAGTATGATTGGCTTTGGATTAATTTATGAGAAAGTTATTGGATAAGTAATCAGAAAGTTATCTGATAACTACTTATGGGTGATTGAATTGTCGCCTGTAAGTATGATCAGTGAAATTAGACTAAACAATGGATTAAATACGATACTGAAAAAGTATATGACCAACAATAAGTTATAGGTAAAGGTGAATGCAGTAAGATCGGTCAAACCAAGCTCACCGTGTTACGACTGTTAATACAGGTGTTTACGACTGTTAATACAGGTCCACGCCGAGAGTTACAACGAATCGATTCTGTAAAAAAAGTTAACATGATGAAACTTTATTTCCTATTCAACCTAACAATTATTTCCTATTCAACCTAACAATATGGGTGACGATCTCTTTCGAAAATAGTCGAAAAATTGAAAGTCTTATTTTAAGGGTTTGTATTATGTTCTAAAAAGCATTGAAGGTCAATTTTGATGAACCAAAATAATCGGCAGGATCACCTTTTAAATTTGACAACATTTGGTCCTATGGTGGGATATCTCACAATTTTTCGGAAGTTTTAAAAAATATGGATCTCAGTACGTGTTTTAATTTGATTGTTCACGGCATCTGATGTTTCATGTTTAAACTTAGAACTGGCCCACCATGTACATCGATTCCGTAAAATATCCTTAAAATACAGGATAATAAATTATCATTTCCCAGTTAAATATCTGTCATAAAGAAATTATGAGGAATCATCAATGGTTTCGCCATGATGTTAGGGTAACCATTTAATAAAGAAGAAATGTTTTTCTGTAAGATGAAGACATAGGATAAAATACATACAACTGGATATAATTTCAGTTGATATGATATTGATATGAACGAATAACATGAAAGATAGCAGGTTGTAGATACTATATTTGAAGAGTTTTCATAATCGTTAATGATGGGAAACCAATGGGCATCAAACTGGGTAATTTAAAGATTTCTGCTAAAAATATAACCATCAGAATGTTGCTGTAATTATACCTTGCCCTACATGTCATATCGAAAATGAAATAATAAAAGCTGGGAGGTGTGGGGCCATGAAGGTCTCACCAATATACCCAATAGGCCTATACCAATATACTCAGATGCTACAATCTGATATTACCGAAAGTTCATTATATATCTATAGCTTCCTGGTCATAGCTGACTATAACGTTCAGACCTGCCAAGTTGTGGGGATTGAAATGCGGGAGGTTTTCTGTGTAATTGTATGAAAGTATGCTCTATATATGCGTATATTAATGTCATGTACAATAACATAAGTAAAGCTATTTTGACATAATAGTATACATGTAATGTTGTAAGTGGAGTGGGAAGAGATCGTGGTATATTGGGTTGGCTGGTAAATGATGTTGGTCGTTAAGGATTAGGAAATAAACCCTGAGGAAATAAACCCTGAGTTGTTGTAGTCGTGTTCATGTTCATGTTACATATAATGTTAGAAATGAAAATAAATTAGGCATTAACTTAAGGATGTGGGAGACTTGGTAGGTCTGAACGTTCGACCTTTAATTTAAAGTAGCAACGCGCACGGCTCAGGTCACACACAGGCGAACGCTCCCACTGTATAAGCTAACCCAGTGCAAGTAGCGCACCCCTTCATAGGAAAATGCTGACAAAGCAGTGAGTTATGCTTCGATTTTCATTCAACAAAATTTATTGGAACCCTTATATCATGCCGAATCGTTTGCTATCCGAAATATAAGTCTTCTTCTTGATCTAGTTGTAGTAATTTATGTTCGAACGTCGGCCGTGCTCCGCATCATGGATTAAGCAGTTTAAAACTGTGCGAGGAGCTTCATAGGAAAATGCTGACAAAGCAGTGAGTTATGCTTCGATTTTCATTCAACAAAATTTATTGGAACCCTTATATCATGCCGAATCGTTTGCTATCCAAAATATAAGTCTTCTTCTTGATCTAGTTGTAGTAATTTATGTTCGAACGTCGGCCGTGCTCCGCATCATGGATTAAGCAGTTTAAAACTGTGCGAGGAGTGAGTCCCAGATCGGGGGTATTCACGGGGCTCTAACTTCAAAACCGCTGGACATAGGAACTTAATATTTCTGATTTGGTATGCAAACGTATATCTGAATAGCCTGAATATCGGATGCTTTTCGGTATTTGATATGCATTTTAAATGCCAAGGTGGTACAGGAGGATATTTCCATAGATGAGAATAGATGAGAATAGAATTTGTAATTCAAATTATGGCTGCTCAGAGACAGCGTAGCGGCCGTTTTTCAGCGTAGCGGCGACTGGAGTCAGCATCCAAAAGGCTGGCGAGAACCCTGACTATATTATCAATCTGAACTCGGTAATCGGTAATGAGAATAATGTGAACATACCTTAGAATAGCTGTGGTAGTGATGAAAGAACGGCAAGGACAACAGTAGAGAGAGAAGCTGATGAGGGGAGGACCGGAGTAACGGTTGAGGGGAGGACCGGAGGAAGGGTGGTCCGAGGTTGGAGCAAGGCGAAATGGATAACGGTCCTAGGACTTGCTGCAAAGTACAAACAACAGAGCAGAAGTAGCTGTCCCAACAGTATTATGAGTTACATGGAATAGCAAAGTACAATGAGAAGGGTCTGTAAGCAATAATCGTTGACTAAACAATGCGTGCCAAATCAAATTAAGCTCACCGTCACGAATAACGTCCACCGAGGTTGATGTCTGCGTGAAGAAAGGGACTGGGTGAACTTGTTTACAACTGTCTTCTCGTGCTCTCTCGCCCTTCTCGCGCTCTCTCGCCAGTCACGGAAACACCCGAAGTCAAAGCGATAAGTACATCAAGGACGATTTGGAGTCGAATAACACACAAAAACGCATGTTGAACATAACTGTAGGTGACAGAATAGGTTTCCCCAACATATTCACAACCTAGGAAGTACTTAAGAAAAAACGGAGAAAAAAAGTCTGACGCCCGGCCTATCCCACGTGTACCCTGGTAGGCCTATCTCTGGGAGCGGAGGGTTCACCGAGCCGTAACGAATCTCGCAGCCTGCGAGATTTCACGAGCACGCAAACCTCGGCGAAAGGAAGATTTCATTGTATAGGCTAAAAGAGTCGCTCTCGCAGCTTGCAGAGCAACTCATTACACAACCCCAAAAAATACAGGTTATCTAACGAACACGATCTCTGAGGGCAAATATAGGGATCAAAGCGTGGATGGTCTTAATCCCTCGTGGGGTCCTCCGTCCATGCTCAGCTTAATGACAGAGCCGCCTCGGTGATAAACTGAATATTATCCATACTGAGCATCTGGGCTGGAAAGATTATGTGGCGGGCGATAGCACGGGTGTGTCGTGATCGTTATTATTTCTCGATAGTGATTGATTGTTGGTGAATATGTGGCCCTCCAATCGCGATTAATGGGAAGCATAGGCGACGATACCCACTCCACCAACACCGGCCATGTCCTTTTAGACTGTTCCTCCTGGCAGGGAAATGTACCGCCTTCTTATCTTGCCCTTATCTGTTTGGCGGTCGCGCCTGCAGTACACGGGGTGAGAGTGCTGTCATCTTGTCTATAATACTGGCTGTGATAGACCTGCGACGAAAGGGCGAGGGGTGGATCTCGAGTCAAATCCATCATCAAGTTAAGACATTGCTTTTCGTGATGTCATGCTATTTGTGTGCGTCTCACCAACCGTGTTGCTAGATCCTCTTTTCTCTCTGCAACGGCTTGTATAAGTTTAGCTATAGGGTAAGGAACCCGATGAATATATCCTTACACTTGGGCGAATATTTACTCCTGACGAATTATCAAAGCCCTCAGTCTCGCTGTTCGAGGGTTTGTTTCGTGTTTATTGAATTCTCCACAGTTGGGCAAATATTTGAAATCAGGACAAGGTGTGGGCGCCTTTGTTATAATATGAATGGAAGACTGCTCCTCGGAGAAAAGATGCAAACATTTATTCATCCCTCACTTGTCCTTTCTGTTTGCGGATAGCTATGATATATCGTGAAGGGGTTTCACGAATAGTCCGTCATCATTTTTGTGAATAGAATCTCTTAAGGTGGTGTGCAATTCTTTAACACTTGATATAATTATGACTTCCAATTACGGCTGAAGTTATTGAATTTTTTCATCAAATCTTTCAGGGCATGTTTTAGCGATTCAGTACTTTCCCATGTATATGCTGGACATAATTCTAAATATAGCGCAGGTATCTTGGTTTAATATTCCAGCCCTAGAGATAAGGTTACTGAGGTTAATTCCCCTTTGTCGCTTCCATGCCACTGAGTATTTGAGGGTTCAAGCCCGGTTAAACGGTTGGGTGTCAGAGCCAATACCTCGAGTGAAGCCGTTCACCGTACCAATGGTTCCTTTATAGCGCCGAGGGACGATATTGTTCTCAAGAGTTGACCTTCTGCTTGCCCTCCAGTCAAAACACACAGGGTCCAGGAAGCAATGTTGTCTTTCAATCTTAGAATTGTTTGGGCTCAAGGGAATTGTCAATATGAGGATAAAGCCCTATCGAAAAATAGCATGAAATGCATCCTTATTCTGTTGGTGTACATCACAAACCGAAGAAAGTCTAAATATTGCAAAAGATTTAACTGTTAAATCGATGATTCCTTACATGTGTATTTACTTATGTTGAGGGTGCTGCTTCTACTCGAAGCTTCAGTAATTAATCTCGCGCATACGAACATAAATCAAGAAAAATTTTGGCCCCTTGCCTGACTGAATTTTTTAGCCTGTACATTACGTCGTCTCCAGACTCTTCAAGCCTTGCCAACACAGCCCTGGTCTGGGTTTTTCCCTTGGGTTCCAGCCCTGGGACTTGTAGCTGTGAAATGTAGCACTGCCGTATTGACACCCCCTTGGCCTGCTGTCAACACTTGTTTCTTCCTTGTCTTCTCCAATATAAGGCGTGTCCCAGCTTTATGTATGAATGCCATACTCCATGTAAAATGCCTTAGTCTATATTAAGGTAGGACTGCGATTTCTTGTCTTTGTCGCCTCCATCTGTTTCTTAGATAAAACAATGTTAAGACCGGAATTCTTTTTAAAAAGTGGACCGGGCAAAATGTCAGTGGGTAAATACTGAACTCAGCGTCCTTAGCTGCAGACATGGATAGAAAATAAATGCAGTCCTACCACCGTTGAATCCCACACTAAGACCGTAATACCTTGTATTTTCGTTTATTCCCTTCGTACGAATGCAACACAAAGGATTTTGTTTGCTATCATACATAATGTAGGATCTTTGTACAGCTACTCTAAAAGGAAAATTACTTTTTATATACCAGAGTGTTGGGGCATCTAGGAGTCTGTCCCTAGCAAGCTGTAATATATTTCCCATATATATTATATATATATGTATTTCCAAATGAGGCATCTGTTCCCTAGGTCAAACAGAATCCTCTAGTGATCTCCAAGGTCATGACTTCAACTCTAGATCATCTGTTGAATACAACGTTTTTGTCAGGAATGCATAGGTTGTTATCCAGGCACCATCACAGCATTCACATATATGTCTGGCTTGTGCCTCAGATAAAACCCCTTGTGTGCAATGATAACATATTTACTATCAGGATTCTTGTTCATCTGATGCTTCACTATATCTTTGTCTGATGCAATTGAACACAAAGACAGTGTGGCCGAACAATGAGGAAAACTTATCATAATATAGAATGCAATGAAACCGAATGATAGATATTCGTGTATCTTCTAGAACTCCAATATGAATTATATGGTATCGTATTATATATAAAATTATAAATGGGGAACATATATCTCGAACACTCAGACCTTTGTGACGTCACTCTTGAAAGCTTTGTACCTGTATGTTTCCGGCTTTCTATAGGGCCAAAAACAACTCGGAGGAGAGTGGGAAGGAAAATAAACTCTTGACGCCATTGATTTTTTTCATTGACGATAAAAAACAAAAAGGGTATTTGCTGCCTATGCCTCGCATTATCAACATATGTCTCATAAATCTCGTCGTTCGTCCTCTTTACACCCTATTCTGTGTATTACCATGCAACCGGGAGGGGGAGAGTGGGAGGTCTGAGTTGTTTTTTTAGCCGAGGTTATACACTTTAGAAGTTGGGATAATGATATTGCCATTCCATTGATACCTTGATGTGAAAAATGTGGTCACTCGTCATGATTTTGGTATTTCATTTGCTTTACCTTAGCTTCCCATATTTATCAATGTGAATATCTACTTTAATTAACATAACATTAATTAAGCAAAGGCTGTATGACGCAAACGGGAAGTATTTTCCCCAATTATGCGAGTTATGCATTTCATGTTAGATGATTTCTGTTAACCCACCTATGTTTTCTATGACGTGTTCCTGGGATTTACAAAACTGCGTTGCCGAGTTGCTCTTTTCTGTGATTTTCCGTCACAAAACTGCATATGATGTATATTTCAAACAGAAATAGTAATCAATGAAAAGCAGACTGGGAAAAAATGTCCAATGACTCCATTATGGTGTGGTATGCCAGGCGCATATATATAGTGGCATATTTCTACCAGCTGCAAATATGTTATCAGAGAGAAAGCCTTTGCATCTGAGTCGATTTCTTGGCCTAATGGTGCCAGATGTCTTCAGATGAGCACCTGAGGCTGTGTGACAGGTAGATAAAAGCAGGTGTTGAACTGAAGGCAATAGCTTGTCAAGCTGGGAATTGTTAGGCTGCGTACTCCATTCTAAATGGGCCATTCTAATATTTGCCACTTTAGAAATGAGCTGCTCTCCCCCACCACCCCATGCCCAACCCGCTCATTGTCCTTATACTAAAGTGCTTTAATTTTTTATTCACCACTTTCTGCATTGGTATAAATGAGGGAATAAGCAGACAGAGATCACCCCCACATCCAATCCCCTCAGCATTGTGTGAACAGTATAATGGATGCCATGAGTTCATGGGCTGAAAATCTCAACATCTATACCTCTCTGCTGCTGGCATGTTGTTGTTTGAGGTACGCATGTACGTAGCTGCTCATATTTGTCATGTGTATCAAATGTAAATCCATTGGGAGGCAATTAGCCTGGGCCTCCTGTGGAGGGACTGTGAGCAGTGCCTCTGCTAACATCTTCCAGGGCTTCTTTTTGCCACCGCAGAAACTTGCATGTCCTCACCAAATGTTTCTAACTGGAGGATCTCTGAATGTCCATTCGCGCTTGTTTTTCCTGATCTCTCCTCTATTATTTACCACGGCGTGGCAACTACGGGCTGTGTTGCTCACATGGAACACACACTTGGTGGGGTTTTTTTTATCCTGAGTTCCTCTAGCATGGACGGAAGAAGGGAGGCAAGTGGGTGATAAAAAAAGAATTCCAGCTTTTAAGAGCTGAAATAAAATGGCGAGGAAAAGCGGAAGAATAAAAATCAGTCACTCAGGGAGAGAGGACATCGACACCGGAAAAGCACCCAGATCACTGATTATCATGACTAGCTGGCCGTGATGGGACTTGGCAAAATGAAAAGTAACCAAATCGAGCGGACCATCCCTCCTGCCTCTCAGGTGCAAAATTGAGTTTTCCGACCACTCCGCCAAGGCAGGAAGCCCGCTACATAGAACATGGCCTTTGACACGTTGGCTGACCTATACCCTCGTGGTCGATACATGCAGTCAGCCTAAACCCCCGCCCTCCAGCACCCTCACCCCCATCCACTGGTTTGAAGCTTTACACTTATTATCACTTTTCAGGTGGTAGTTATCTAGCCACCGGCGTAGACTGATCAATTGCTTGCTGGCAAGGTCCAATGTGAGGGAGTTTGCCAACTATTTTGAGGCTCCGTCAGTGCCTAACCCTGTGTTGGTATTTGTACCATCTGTTATTCCAATATCACCACAAATGGGTTGGAACATTTTTTTAAAAAATCACTCGATACGTCATACTGGGCATTTAAGTCTGAGGTATCTCAAGATTTTGCTGGCACTTCAGAACTTAGCGAAATTTGCCATTATGATTTATGGAAGATACAGAGGACATGGTTTCGTTAACTGTTTCAGTCGTCTCTGGGTGGCAGAACAGTCAGTAAGTGGTAAGACACAGTTTTAGGTTGCCTTCAACTCCGTTGCAGCTGGATGAACATATTGCTAGCAGGGGTGGATGCCGCAGAAGTATAGTTTTATATACTACTACGCTGACTTGTTTTACGCTCTAGCCTAATTGTCTGAAGGGGCATTAGGTTCTAGGTGTGCCTTCTTTTGTCAAGAAGCACTGCGCGAAGTAGTTTATTTGCATACATCAGCATACGGTTAAAAGGGAGGATATTGTCTCCTGTTAGTTAACCTAATAGGATGGACCTGAATGATCTGTCTGCTTTAACATTCGCACTTTTCGGTGTTCTACAGTAAGTATGTTTCAATTTACAGGGGCCCTCGCCCTGGCTATAACAGCATCCCAGGTCACCAGAGTAAATGTCACCCGCACGATAAACGACAGAACCCTTAAGACCGCTCGAGTCTTATCAGTGGAAACAATGAAAGATTTCAAATGGCTTATCTGAGACACAGGGAAGACATTTGCCACATTCACGCGCCCGCCCGTTGTCAAGGTGTGCCCCTGATCTTAGTAGTAAAATACATGTGATATTACTCCAAGCCCTGATGCATGGACGGTCTCGTTTTATCACCGCCAGCCCGCTTAAATATACCACAACCAACACCCCCCACCCCAACTAACACTCTATTTCTCAGGACGCCCACCCCCTCCCTAGCCAGCGCCCCTAAGTTACAATGGGGACATCGCAGAGGAGTGCAGGGATGCTCAAGCAGAAGAATCGCAGACTGGGAGTTCAGATTCTCTTTTTGGCCGCCAGGTGACTGCCTTCTGGTTGGTCACGTGACTGAGTTTATCTCACGCAAGAACAGGCGGCGCTGACGGTCGTCTTTGTAGTTGAGATCGTTTTCATTTGGTGCTGAGAAAAGAACGATTCCTCACTTATTTCTCTCCCTGAAGGGATTTCATGTGGCCTGAGCTTTCCCCTCCTTCACTGATATCTTCCCATTTCCAAAGACCCCTGCTGCCTACTCACACGCACTCCATATTAATACATAATATTGATGGCACCTGAGACATTTCTAGCTATTTCTGTATTCTCTGGTGCTTATAATCTGATTCTTTGGAGTAACGTCATTCGTGTTGATCTCATAACCGCCCCCTGTAAGACTTGGTCATTTCATAGGCAATAAACTACTAATATCTTATTCTAATGGACCAAATTACAGTCCAGCATTTCTTTAAGTGATAAGTGATAAATAACTCATCGATTACATTGCCGATGAGATTTTAAGAGTTCCTTCAGCACGCCCTTTTATAAAGCAATCCCATATACCCTATTCTTAGCATCTGGTGAGTCTCTCTGACAAAGGGGCGATTCGTTTCCTAGATCTTCTCTCTGGTTCCTCTAAAAGCTTCTCTGTGTTCCCCCTTGAGTTCCATGCTGTCTGATCTGTTATGATCCCCGAATGATTCTTGTGCCACTGCCATGTTATGTAAATAAAGACACTCTTCGCCTAGCTCATAAGCTTGGTGGTGTTTTATCACTACATCCATCATACACACACGCTAGTGAGAGCTCTTCATTTATTCGTATGCTTGGGTTCCAGTGATCGTTGTATATCTTGAGGGTATTTTGTGATGGTATATGCATTGCCCATACTCTAAAATGTTATAGATATAGCAGAAGTCCACTGTTTTTCTCACAAGGCGCTGTTGCTTGACTTTTTCTAATATCCTTTAGTTGGGGATTTTAGTAAATGAGAGAGAATAGATTTAATAAATGAACGACACAGATGAAATGAAGGCAATGGTAATGCAAATTTCTAATTCCTGTAATCGAGATAGGTAGATAGGAAGAACTATTTGTAGCACGGATGGTTAAAAGGACAAATTGGGTCTTTTATTAGCACCGGAATGTGTGGAGGTGTACAGAATCTGATGTTGAGGTGGTTTGAGTAAAGGAACAGAGGAGGGTAACAATGATTTGCAGCGATCTGTGGGAAGTTGGTTGCCTAGTTCCATATTATCCACGCATTCCACATCATACAACCGTCAAGTTCTTTTGACTGATGGCTACCCGGGGTCTACCATCATCTAATCTTAAATGAGTAGTCTTACTGACCTTCTAACTTGTTAGTTGCCTATATTCAATACATACAAATGTAGATATCTGAACCAAAGGTGGAGCCTGCAACTTCTACTCCCTCTAAGTCTTATATTTCCACGTGTGGCTTGAATGAGGAAAAGGCTAGAAACCACCTTGGGCATCACCTGCTCTTAGTTAAGTGTGTTTTCATAAACTCCGAAAAACACGGTCTTTCATCTTGATCCACTTACATTTTCCCACTTGTCATAATAGATTTTTACTTTTTCTTGAACTGACGACTGACCGAAATACATAACCCACATTTTATTCATTCACTTCCTTTTACATTTTGATCGATTATTTTTCGTTAAAAGTTTCCTTGCAAAGTCTGATAAAGTAGCCAGATAAAGGTTAGGGTCCTGCCCGAATGTTTCTCAGGTGATTTGTGTTGGGGATAAGTGACCACCGTATTACGTATCCAACACCACCCCTTTCAACTGAGGATTTGTAGAACACTCAGACAAAAAGTTATCTTAGTGCTTTGGGCCATGCATCGCCCTTGTCAGGTCTAATTTGAGTAAATACACCCCAGAATGGTTCAGTGGAGGCATCTCCAATCCTGATTAGCCCAGGTTTCTTTTAACAAATGTGTTAAACATTTTAAATGCAGGAGGTTTATTGTCACTCATAGTCATACCCCATTATGGATTAGATCATATGATTTGCCTTCGCTGTCATTCCTAATATTGATATGCTTTAGAAAGAACTGTTATGTCCTTACCATGCGTGGTCTAAGCAATGAAGCTGCTATTCATATGCCATGGCACTATATTCCCAAGGATGTTGTAGAAGACATCTATTTTTTTGTCACGATCTTCGAAAATAAACCACAAATCTTGTTCTAATCGTTAAGTCAGTTGGTGATAAAACCTCTATAGTGAGATCTTTGTGTAAACTGAATAAATAACGATTCAGCGAATCTACCCCCTGTAACAAGGAATACAAACAGGGAAAAGCTAGTCGATACCTTTATAACCATGTTACCCAGCCCTTCGTTAGCCATCCGCATCTTTTGGATTTGATTGTTTGGTCTGTAACTAGATTGAATACATAAGAAGGGTGGCCCGCCGATATCTCACACAAGAAACATTGACCAGAAAAAAGACATTAGGTCTAATTTCTCAGTTTCCGTCCCCACCGATCTTTTATACCTTCGCCTTGTAATCGATTTTCTCTACGCGGACTTGAATATATCGATTGGATTTCTTCAGGGTGGCAGACGGGATTCCTAGGCTTTTACAAGTAAAGCATCGGAATGTATATACACACACACGAATTTGTTAAGGTTTCAGGAAAATCAATGGTCCCATAGTGCCTCATGGTTCCCATCTCCACATAGGAACGTTTGCCATGTCGATGTCATTCATATGTGTCGTTGCGACTGTTTCTCTGGCAATTGTTATCTTTGCTGGGAATGTAATTTTATTTTTGTCCAACCCGTGGAATGGATTATAGATGCAGCCCAAGCATGTTCCCGGTTAATCTGTCCGGCCTGGGTTCTTATGACAACATCACCATCTGAGATTCTTTTTTTTTGCTATCTTTCTTTATGTGTTACATATAACGGGTACCGTATACAATGCAGTTGTTTAAACAAAGTGTGTTTCTCTCTAAAATACCGTGACTATGACCGTACCCCATCAGCTTTCTCGCGCAACATCATTATTTCGCTATTTCAAAATATAGAAAGATCTATCTTGTGTATTGACGGATATCCCCCTTGATTGATGATCTTCTAATCGTTTCTTTTCTTCTCTTTGCAGGTATGTAAAGCTCCTCAGTAAGAACAGATGCGACCACGAAACCCCTTAGAGATAAGTACTACCCCGTGTTGAAAGATATTATATACGCATTGCTCTGAGAACAACGTATCTAGAGTGAGTTATGCACAATGCGTATTTCACTGGTGAGTTACGTGTGGTAGGCATGGCAACCAATGCGTTGTTACCAAGTTTAAAGTCGAAATTTTACTTTAAGACTAAAAAATGTCTTCTATCTATATATTTATAAAAAGATATATAATAAAACAGTAACTAACTCCTTGGTTTTAGTCACTTAGATGATTACACACGTTGCTACGTGCAATATTCACGCTCCTTCATCCAACTCGTTAATTACCCTGTATATGGAATTCAACGCAGGAACCCTTGCTTCTACTTCATACTTTGTATTCCATCGAAGAATAGGCGGTACTTCATCTTCCCGGAAACCTCTTTGGCATAGTCTCTTCTTCTGGCCTTTTGTTCGGGCTGTCATAATTGCCCTGAAATATATTCACCCAGTGTGCCCAGACCGTCTACTTTTTATGGCACTTCCAAGAGTAAAAAGAATGGGACGGAAGTCTAAGACGGCCTCCTTTCGACGCAGCCTGCACCCCAAGGCAACGTTTTTCCCTTTTGCCTTGACGGATAAGTAGTAGATATTGCCAAAACTCCTGCAATATGGAGCAGAGGAGAACAGGAGAGAAGTATGATGGAACATGTGGACCTCAGGTGTTGAGACCTTCAGGTTAGGCAGAAAATGTAAACGAAAACTATGGCTCGTTGGGTTGTCAGGAGGAATCGAGGAAAAACAGTCCCGTAGCACTACAATCCTTACGGCATGGCTCCAGACCGGCCTTGAGTCCTTCACTCGCTAATATGAACGTACACTCAGTGAATATGGTCTACTCCCCCAAAGTTCCTAATGGAAATGTATGCCTTTATGTTGGCAAACATATCCCCATTCTCAAACAGGAGGTCTTACACAGGAAACAGTGCCAAGGAAACTGCACTATTTATCTCAATAGAAAACTTTTTCTTTGGGAGTGCACCAGTCATTCCCCCCCCCCCCCCCGTTATCAGTAGCCGCCCGTTCCTAGAATAGTTAGCTTCTTCGCTATTGTTCTTTTTTTTGGGGGGGGGGGAGGGGGGGGAAAAAGCAAAATTTAGTGAGTGTCCGTGGTTGTTAACATATCCGGCTAGGAGCAAATTATCACAATCATTCATATGAGTTATGATATATGGTCGATTCTCACGAAATGGGGGCAGCCAGCATTTTTTAATTCCAAGGTTAAAAAAATTTGTATATTTTGTGTATAAAATGATAATATAAAGGTGGAAATTTACGACTTTTGAAACTGAAATGAATACAATAAGAACGTAGACCTGTACTCAAAATGAGGAATTTATACTTGTGCAAATGTGTAATAAAAGAGATCTGACCATTTACTAAGCGTTTTTTTGTGTGTTAAATTCTGGGGAAAATATATGTGCATGTATGCTTACTAAATACCACGTATGGACCATTATGTCAGTCCTTAGCATACGAATCGATATTTGGTGAATACATAGGGGGTTAGCTGCTCCTTTTAACCCAGAACCAGAATGCCTAGTATCATGATTCCAAATAAGGTGAATATCAGGGATTAGTTGTATTTGTTAGTTATGACTACTTTGCAAAACATTTGCCCAGCGGGGCCTGTTTATGGCACCAAAATACGTATGATACCTACTAGAATATGCATGAATCCATCATAAAACAAGGACACCTGCCTCGGGAGGAGGTAAAGTATTCATGTATTATAACGATGGTCCCTATGCAAAAATGTTTGCGATTATATACCAACTATCATGATACCATCTCCCTTGTGATACGTGGCTTTTCATGTCTGCATGGGAGTTGGATACCCCGTGCTTAATTAGCACAAAAGCCACTGTATTGGTGGTGGGTGGCAGGTGTGCGTATTCCAGCCCGAGGGATAGAAGGTATTAGAACCTGCCACTTTACATAGATATTGTTGGCGGGCTTCAAAAGGTTGGGCTTATTTATATCCGCGGATTATTATTGGTTATGGGAGCCTTGAGTAATCAGTCATCGAGAGGCATTGGCTTCTTCCTCTCCTTTGCATGCCAAGGCAGCGACAGCAGCGACACTTCTATTAAAGTCGCTCTTCTGCCATTGCCCTACCCAAGTTTGGCAGGTACTCTTATCATACAAGCCCATTAATCCAGTTCGAGGTGTCTGTATAAAGCCAACGCTAATCCTATCTCTACATGGTAGCTATTAATTGCCCGTGGTAATCCTCGCCCTTCCAGCCTCGCTGCCCATGAGAGCAAGGTTGATGTTGCCGACAATTTAGCACTTATACACCTACTAATCGTACCTAATTAGGTTTAGGTCTTCCTAGCCGATATTTGTATATATTATTTATTCTCTGATGTAATGAATTATTCAAACTAAATTTCAGTTATATTTCACTAAAGGCTTCAGGAACCAGTGGTATTTCATATTTAGAAGTACCAGAAGGAGGATTAGCCGTTTTGGGGAAAGGCTTCTTCCTGAAGGAATGAGCATTTTCATTTCTCTGTGGTCTCATTATCGTTCGTTACTAGATTATTTTAATTCGTGACTTGCATGGGATGAAAGCAGTTAAAGGAAGGAAGCCACGGCGCAAAAACATTAAAATAAATGTAGTTCGAAAAACTGCCCAGTCAATTTGTAATTAAAAGCAAATGTTCTCCCATTATTGGTGACTGGAAATAGGACCCGCGCGGACCGCGGTTTTACAATACCTCTTAACCATCATAAAACATATTGACGATCATCGCGTAATCCTTTATCTCTGTTAAACCAGTTATTCACATTGCTTATTATCATTGGAATTATGTCATTAATTTTTAATTGACATGCAAAGCATTGCGCTTAGTCCGTATGGATTTCCACTCGGTTGGACCAATTAAATAACCAGCGTCTTGGGAGTTTTTCGCCAAGCGGAAAATTAGCATCCTCCCCGATATTTAAAACCAATCAAACGTAAACCGCTGAAGGATTTACAATTTTTAAGTCATCATTTTAAGTGCGCGGGCAAGTCAAAATCTTTGGTGCCACAAAAAAAAAGGTCCACAAAAAACTAAGGGTGTGTGCCTCTTTTATGGGACTTTTTCATTCAAGTTCGTTTATAGTGTCTCTGGGTGCAATGAGCTTATACGTTCAATTATATTTCATCATTCTTATCATCTGGTTCATTTGGGTTTTTTTTGCCAATTCTCCTTGGTGAAGGTTCTTTCCCTTTGCCCCACGCTTCAAGAGGCAAGTAAAAAGGATTTGAAGGATGGATGCATCTTTTGAGGAGGCCACCAATCAATTTAAACAATCTTTCCTATGCTGTGTCTTGTGCGTTTCGCTGTGTTTAAATACACATACATTAATTTTGTTGGACTACACTTTTAGTATGCAGTTTGTGTGAAGACAATTATCGTAACTTTCGTGGAATTTATTCCATATACAGATTTCGAAAAATAATTCACTACATGCATCCATAAATAATCAGACATACCGGTACGAATTTACCTACCGGGGATAAGTAAAGATATAAGATTCAATTAATCTCATGCCTACATGATTTATTTGAAAGTACCCATTTGTTTTTCGTCATAGACGGTGCTTTTTCATCTATAGGCTTTCCCCATCCATCTATCTTCCAACCTTTGAAACCTGAGCCTCTTTTCTCAATCTCATACATTACACTAGGAAGTAGATTGAGTCTCTCATGTGCCGCTCTTGACTTACGAGCGTATTCTCTCTATATACACATCTTTCTCCTCCTTTAAGTAATGAGATATCCCTGTGACCCTTAATCAAGGGGGGAAAGTTTTCCTGTACGAATAAACTCAGATGCTATAAAGTGGACTGGTATTTCTGTGTGCAATTTATCTTCTAAAATTGCATACGACCCATGTCACTCATGTCGTTTATTATTACAATTAGTTCATGTATATTCCTCAGTAAAGGGAGACGATACTCAAATGATGGTATTCAATGCGCTGACAGTGGTGACATTTGATATGCACACAATGGAATTAAATGTTTCGAGGTAAGAAGGCGCGCATTGATTTTCATTGTCGTAATATAGTTTACCTGATGCCATTTTCTTGCTCTGTCGCTTGTTCCCACATCCCAAATCGATTCTTATGTTGTGCAAGTGTTGACTTGGCAAAGGTCCCCATCTAGCTGTCTCTTCGCAAAAATCGATTTCAATCTAAAAACAAATGTTGTTTGTGGGGCCATCCTGAATTTGAACACCTGCTTTTGTGTGGTGCTTGTCTGAGGAATAGTTGGTTTATTGATTCTATTGTAATTGCATTCATGCACGTGCTCGGGCTTCCCTTGTATATCGATACATACGGCTCCACCAAAAGTTGTCCCTCTTTCATCTAGACCTATATATATATATAATGGAAGTTTGTGACATCTTACGCGTGTGTTAGAGTGTGTGTCCTATACATGTACTTAAGATATTTTAAACCATAGATGTACCGAGTTCATCTGCCTGCGCCCCTGTCTTCTATTTTGGTGTGGTAAATACTCTTGAGAGGC
This sequence comes from Sthenelais limicola, assembly GCA_942159475.1. NCBI lineage: Eukaryota > Metazoa > Annelida > Polychaeta > Phyllodocida > Sigalionidae > Sthenelais > Sthenelais limicola. The sequence goes on from OW804096.1 coordinate 116,089,554, forward strand.
GATTATAGGTGGGACATGTGCCTGCCCTGTAGTAAAATACATCCAAGAGGGGCTAAAGCCTTTCTTTGAGGGTGAGGACATCATAGAATAAGTAGGATTTGCGGTCTAAGACCTTAAACTAACGCCCCTCGAATACATGCTCAATGGGTTACTTTTACCTTGAACTTGCAGGTGTTTAGCGTTCCATTAAGTAATTTGTATATTATTCAGGGAAAGAGGCCTCCCATAGTAATTGGATAGGTATCTATCTATTCCAATACATATTTTTGATGCTAGTTTCTGTATGCACATACCTGGAAAACATGTCTACTTTGACCTGCCAAAGGGATTCGGTTGCATCGATCCCTTGAGGTCAGGAAGGCTCCAGCTGTACCTAATAGAAACACAACCCTATTTTTGTGTATGCCTCTCTGGGGTGAGGGACCTTGTTTCTCTGCCTTACACTGGGTTACTGGAAATGGGCCTATAGTTGATTGACCCTAGTGCATCGCTCGAATGGTCAGACGTTTCACTGGAACCCACAATACCAGCCTAGCTAGCAATTTCATTACTCTTTTCCCCACGTGTGTTGTCCCTTAAATTGGAAACTGTAGTATAGGTGTTTGCTTGGAGCATTACATTCTGGAATTTCCCCTCGCTAATTCAGGTCTCGGAGAGTCGATAAGGCGATTGTATCATTTTTGTCTGGATTGTTTGATTCGGGATATTACTCACCCGTATTGGTGTAAACACCAATAAGAATCCGGTAGAAAAAACAAGAAAGAAAATCTCACTGAAATGCCTTTTTACTCAAAAGGAGCCTGACAACACCATCAAATTCTATGAGAAGTCGGTTTAGAAGTTGATTGAACCAATTCTTCATTTGTAACAATGTTTTTTTTGTGGATGGCTGCTTTTATTCAAATTGATGAATTGGAATCGGTATTGCGTGTACGTAAAGGAACATGAAAACTGTTTTTGGTGGGGCACAGGTGATTAGAAACAATTTCAAACAGTCCCCTGTCCCGCCCTACTTTTCCTAACCCAAAGAACATCCTTTTGTGCACTAATCATTTTTATGGAAACAAATATGAACATTTCCTCCAACCCGGAGATTGATGGATCACGCTATGCATTAATATAGAAAGGGGTCTGCAAGCAAAGGAGGCGGAGGGGATGGAAATTCGTCCACTAAGCAGCAGCTGTTGGGAATTCCTATCTCCATTGCTCCTCTTTGCCTTAGATAGGGGACCATTGGTTTCAGATCTAACATGCAATCCCATTATGCCGACTCCCTGGGCGCCCGGTGAATGGTAGGACTAGCGCCCTTACTTCTAAATTGAGAATCCCTGTTAAAGTTATGAACTGCAAAAAGAGGGTTAATATTGCGTGATACAATGCGATGTTTGCAACTTTACACCAGTGGCCGCGCCACACTCTGGTCTGGGCTTTACCTGTGGATGCGAGTTGCACTTGGTGAAACGAAACCTTTCTATCCATGTTCAGGTGGCCCGCGTACAATAGAGACTCAGATGGGCTGCCTGTAATAACTGAATTTAAAACCATCGCCTGCTCTATTCGTGTGCATGGAATCCGAATGAAGTGCCTATCAAACAGCCCTGTAACTATCATTCCAAACCTTCTCCTGAATGCCCGCTGTCAGCTTTGTAATTTGAGTAACACCTTTTTCAGTCTAATCACGTAACACACCCTTTTTACTTTGGTCAGTAAAAATACAGGTGTGCAAAGAACTGAGCAACAGTTGTATCCCAAAATACCCAGCTTCAAAGATACCTCGTAGTTCTACTCCACCCTTATCACGATACGTCAAATCCTGGGTTACAATTCCTGTACAATGAGTCATACAACTCAGGCATTGAGCGCCTCGGGAGAAATATCTCTTCAGGTGCTGAGGTTCAGATGTGATATAAGGTGCTAACCATATAACTGATAACTCCAACTTGCTCCATCACGTTCCTTCACTTGTGCGCACCCTTCATGTAGCGATTCTCTCAATATATAACATGTAAGTTGAAATTCTTCTGTCCTGTGAACTGAGAACTCCATCTCCTCGAGGGGAATGAGGGTCAAATTTACAAGTGGCACCAAGTTATATATGGTGGACGGCAACTGACTGATTGCTTTTACAGAACTGTCGTAGACTCACATATATTGTGTAATTCTATTCACATGAACTTCTTTGTGGCTCTTTGTCTGTTGGAGCATCAATGGGTCCTGTCTTTGGCTATTGAGCATCTGACAACTTTTGCCTTAAAAAGTGTATGCTTAGTTCCAACATATGGCAGACAGTCTCCTTGATCTATCTAGGACTATTGGATAGACACTGAAAACACATTTTGAGGAAAGTTGTGGTTTAAATATCTCTCATTTCTATGTACACTGTTAATACCATACTTGAAATTTCCAATAGTTCTTCAGGTACCATTTGTTACAAAATATGCTGCCCAGAAAGGGCTTCTTTAGAACATTTTAGCACTGTACTATATATATTAAAGCACAACAAACTACTGATTGAATCTGACTGAATACATTACCATCTTCAAGTATTCTTGTGTATCATATTTGTGTCTCACCCAGGTTTTGCTACAAACTACTGATTGAACCTGACTAAATACATTACCATCTTCAATTATTCTCGTGTATCACATTTTTATTATTCTGTCTTTTATTATTTTTATTTTCCTATTCAGGTGAAAGATGATCTCTCGGGCCCACCTGTGGAGGCTCTGTTCATTATATTGGGCTTGTTTGCCGAGATTGTTTCTCGCTAATACTGTCATAATTCTTCTGGTGTGTATTATCCAAATTTGCCCTTTCCAGTTAGTCTTTATTTTAACGCTTTCTGTTGTACTGATCAAACTATTTATATCATAAACGATGGAAGTAGTCATCTCGACAAACCAAGTCTCCACGCGAAAGTCCAGCTCTGATCTCTTCCTCTATGGGTGAAAATGTGTCAGGTCATGCAAAATTGGCATCCATGCCCTCAACTCAGGTCCCTGTAGATGACACGAGGGTGAATTCGCCCCACCCAGGAAACCAGATAACTTATCCAGAAATAAGGAGAGAAAATTGTTTGTGATATTTTGATTATTTATTAACTATATAGTAATTTAATGACCTATCTTTCATACTCCTCTTTCCGATAGTTAATGTCGTACGGATGACCGCGAAGATTGGAATGCATATCAATAATTACCTAACCAGCCATATCGTGTTGTGTTCTAAAGTGCAGGGTTCCTAGAAAATGAAGAATGTTTCTCATATCATAGCTGGGAGAACTATTTTTATATGACTATTTGAAATCAGAACTGACCTGTAAAGACTTGCTTTCAAGCCAAAGTCTATGCACTTTGAAACGTAAACTTGCAAAACTGAACGTTAAAAGAGTCTGTTTTGCTCGTGAAGTTACATAGCCCCGGGAATTGTCCTTGTATGATTTACAGTCGAGCTTTTTATGACCCGGCTGTATAAAATGTTATTTTTAAACTCAATCCCCAAGAGCGGAAAGCATGCTTACAACTCATACACTGCGATTCACAAAAGACTTTTGTATCTCGGTCCGGGCCTTAATATATCATATTGGGAAGAATGAACATTTTCTATGACAAAGTACTTGACCTCTCGACTAGTGCAGGACGCAGCACATGCAATGCTGGTCCAAATAATGTGCGTTACTAGATTCCCGCAATATTCAAGAAATTGTGTTGATATTAGGCCTTTTAACGATGAAACACAATATATGACAGAAATTCTGAAAATCAGTAGTGTTTACATGCTTGCCTATTCAGCCAATTACGCTGGTCCAGTGGTAAGGCATTAGACTTCCAAATGGGACATTGTGAGGTCGAGTCCCAGAAGAGACATCCTTTTTAAATTTGTCTCATTTTCGAGTCATTTTATCTTTTTATCTTACTTATATCTCCACATCTGGGGCTCAGTTTTCTTTTAAACTCACACATTTAGTTATTGATGTCATTCCCTTTCAATTGGTGAAAGAGCTATAGAGAGGCTAAGATCGAATTAAACGAGAAAGGTGAGTTGGATGGGGTTTGGGGATACTATGATTCTCCAGACCTGTGTGTTGGGTGGCAGAACTAGCTTGTGTTTATTTTCGGCGAAAATAGCTTTCGCACGGAGCCAAGACTCGTCCAATCCTATAGAGACCTCCTGTCGATTTCTTCAATTGTTGAGAATCCATTGACGCATCTGTATGTCTCGGCACCTACGAAACAATCACTCTTTGTCTGCTTCTTCAGCAGATGTATTACCCTCCTCGATTAGGCATCCATATCACGAGCAGAACTGCCGTGGCCTATTGATTATGATCCTTATTGGCGAGCGACATAAATACAGATGCCCACCTTGGGGAGCTTGGTAAAGACGGAGCGCGCTCTTCCAAGGTCTCCACCCATTCTTAACCTCCTCCCATTGACTCTTGATCACTTTTAGCACCTTCTCCTGGGAACAGCCGCATGTATAAATGTTGAGCTGTTCCAATGGCACAAAAGGGCCATTGAACCGCCCTCCTTGATGTCATTGTCGAGACTGCCGTTGGGTACGAATGCAGTGCACTCGGGGATAATACACAATGTATTGTCACCCCATGTATTATTGCTGCAGAGCTGTTGCTATTTTAGGCATAATTATCACCATAATGTCAAATGTATGTACTCATTCGGGTTTTGAGATGAATAGATATTATATATTCCCTGCCTCAAAGACCTTGCAACTTTAGCAGTACTATAATTCTATAAACAAAAATAACCGGATGACGATGAGGTCTCATTCACCTCATGTCGTCATCTCCTTTGGTTCTGTATTGCCCTGTGCTATTATGTGCCCAACCTGCCAAATGTTTGGCTGTATAGAAAACTCAAGGCCAGGTAATTATAAATGATATTGAAATATATCTTTAGTGTATGTGTCTTTGAATTTATGTATCTTGTCCTCCTGTTTCAAGACGCATTGCAGTTTTTGTACAGCAATCTGCTACTTTATCCATTGGAAAGGGGGGTATTTTTACAACTGTAAGCCGTTTGAGTATTGACTTAGAACATCATGCTGAATAAACAGTCACAGTATATCTACATTATCCTCTCCCGGCTTTTGCCCCAGTCTAGTAAAAAGTACGCACATACACATCACTGTTTGTTAGTTATTTTAGAAATCATTTTGTAGGCCCACCTTAAATCTCTCACTTCTGTGCGATAAATGAATAATTTTCCTTTCTAAAAGATCCCTTAACACTACAAGGGCGAGTTAATGTAACGTTTAATGCCATGTTATTATAGAACTCCACATTAGAAATTGCATCGATAAGTCGATAGATGAATTACGGCAGTTTATGTACACAGAATGTGGTGCATATAGGTCGTTTTATCATTCATGTTTCTTTTTTCCTAAAGCCCTCTCTCAGTCACCATCTCATTCATATTCACAAAGGTAGGTGGTGCTAGTTAACTTATAAGGTAAATATTATGTTCTACTTAAATTCTTCCTCTCCTTTCATCAATGCTCCACACTGCTCATCGTCTCCTTGGCAACAATAGGCGCTGTACCCATATATGGCCTCCTCTAAGGCAAGGCAGCGCAGCCACTGTTGCAGATCTTGTCGTTATCTATTCTTCATACTTCAACACACAGCGATTACATCATGTCCTACTGTCAGCAGTTTCTAGGCCATCTGCCCTATAGAGCAAATGTTCCCTTTTGCATTACTGAAGAGAACCCAGAGCGATGTTGATTTAATTTTAGGTCTGAATTGAATATATATGATACAGTCTAGGCTCAGAGTTGAGAGAGTCCTTCCAAACTAAGGGGAAACCTAGCTCCAAACTGCAAAATGTCATAAGAATCCCATTAGGACTCCTACTCCAGGGCCGGGAAAGCCATTAGCGCAGCAGGTGTCCAATCACTGACATACCATTTTCATCTGATCTGAGAGGCTGTGAGCCTAGACTTGCTCTATTGTGCAAGTTTGAGGATTATATCCACAATAAAAAAAAGTCAGATAAACTATACTGATTTTCTCACCTTGAATTTGATTTTGGAATTTGAAAACTTGTTATTCAATACTGGATTCTCCAGTCAATGGGAGGTTCCTTTTTATCTATCGTACAAAATATTTTGAGTAGCGGACATAATCACTTTCGTCGATGACTGTTCATGACATATATGTTCATTTGTAATCTCTGAGTTAGGAGTAGTTCAATCAATACAATTCTCGTCAGACCAGATTGAGTTTTCTAAAACTTTTTAGGATCAATAATTTGATGGGCCTCCGTTTGAAGTTTGTTCTAAGAAGATCCATCCCTGTGTAAATGCCAATGGATAGATAATTAATGTCTATCATGTCGATTTATCATTGGCCAAGTCCCCTCTTGCGATTTCTATTATTGTAATAATTAGGGACTATCTATCATGGGAGCATATGTCGTTTTAACGTGCAGAGATACAGTTATTTATTGTATTTGACACTTTTTGTCGTCACCAAAGTTAGATTTACCACATGCAATGTTGACAAGCATTCAGAAAGATTAAATTTATAATACCATGGTTCAGTTGTGTTGCCCCATCATTGTATACGAAATTTGTATTTAGTAGAAGCGTCCTCATTCACGAATTTTATACATTTATCTTGTTTGATGTTTTTGCTTGGCGTGATGTACTGTATACTATGCTTCATGCGAATTTCGTTATAATATTACGACGAAAGCACATAAATCTAACAAGCATTTATATTATAGAACCTTACAATTTTATGCTGGAGAGGCTAGTTCTTATATGCATAGGCCATAAATACACACAATATAGTATGTCAGAATAAGCTATAGTCACAAATGTATGCGTCAGCAGGAAGTGTAGGGTATACAAAAAGTGGGATGAATTTAAATTGATCTTGAACTAACAAGAAGTCACGACCTTAGAGGAGGCTTAACCTTCACAACTGGCAAACCAAGGATCAGTTTTACGAATGTCAAAATTATCGAACCGTGAAATATTGAAATGTCAGGTGCACTAGTGTGTTTAACCAGAGAAGAAAATCTTTGCAATACCGTTGAAGTGTCTTGGGATTATTGCTCAAGTTTTAAAATAGAATACCCTCATCACTGGAGACAAATTTTGCTTTTCATACGCTGAGTAATAACACAAATATGAAATAGAGAAAATAGTCTGTTATTTCTCGTCAGTCAACCTCATTTATGTTGTAAATATTTTGTAATTACCCCGTTTATAAGCCGGGGGTAAACACATTATTATGGTAAAATAAGCACTAATCCTTACTCCGAATATAAGCCCCCCCCCCCCCCCCCAATGTAAGCCTGGTCTATCGGTCTATCACCATTTAAAATTAATATAGGTCCAGGCTTATAAACGGGAAAATACGGTATCCTATGCCAGTCTTACTGAGGTCTGCGACGTTAAGTGTCCTGCTGAGAAATCCTGTGAGAAGTCATAGGCAGGGGCAGGGGAGGAGAAGTTGGAAGTGGGGGGAGAAGTTGGAAGTGGGGGAAGAGGCGAAACGGGTGTGGGCAGGAGGAAGAGGGGGAGGGGAGGCAGAAGAGGTTGAGTAGGAGGGAAAGGGGTGCAGGAGGAAGTGGGTGGATGCCACATTATCTGTCCAATGTCCCCTGGTTATTAATATAAAAGATTTATTTTTTGCTAAACGCCATTTCGCACCAGGGGTAATTCATTTCCAGCAAATGACCCGTGAGGTGTAAGTTATTCATTGGCTGCAAGACACCCCGTACCTCACCATCGTGCGGTGTGGTGTTTGAATATTGATAACTTGAGCTTCTGTACAATGCTCTACGAGCTCATGTTCATTTCCGAGTGGGGCTATATACTTCGACTTAAGCCACATGAGGACCGCCGTCTTTGTTGGTAACAAATGGGAGGTAGTGTCAGTCGGCTGTTCCTTTCTAGCTGGTCCAGGGACTACAGATATGTTCCTTTAGTTGAGGAAGTTAAATACTAAACGATTTTAAAACTCAGCTTTGATACTTTAAACGTCACAGCTCTCAAAATTAATTATCTATGACGTACTCTTATTAAATAAGTGCGTCTTATTCACGAGTTTATGGAAAGGTGCATGACTGAGGTTCACACTACGCTCAACGGGGTTCTGTTTTTGGAAGCTCTTTCAGTATTTGCGATAGACCGAAACGTTTTTGTTTCTAACAGTTCCGCGCTGAAAACCGTATATATTTAAAAAAAACTCCTTTTCAGGTCCTTGGGAGACAAGCCATGTGTGACTGGTGTACTTAATTCCCTGATCACAGGCACGTACACATTGGAGAGGAAACAATACATTTAAATAATAAAATATAATACAGTGCACCCATTTCCCAATCATTATTCCTCTTTTGTGTCCCGGTCATATATAGAGAGATGAAGGATTATTATTTTTTTTCTCTGATTGAAATTGATGCTGAGGCTGCAACAATTTTACTGGTTCTCAAAGCGAACTTTCCTTCCTTTGTTTATTTCCGACGTATGTTTCCCTATAACACCGCTACTTTCCCCACTAATTCCATAAGCCCTTTCATGCAATCACAACTGCTGTCATGCCTTGAACTAGTAAGGTACATTATTTTTCTGGAAGGCATTCTCGACTCTTTAATTTGTGATGTCGCGGGACTATTTGTTTTTGCGAAAAGCTGCTTCGTGGCTCTGCAGTGTTCACACATCCGTCCGAGGGGAAGATTCTAATGTAAGCATTTTCACACCCTATTTCCGTTTTATTTAGTGCATGTGCAGGTCAGGATGGTGATGTTTTTGATGGTGTAGCGTCTTTTTGTGTACACCTACCACCATGCCCTATCAATCTCAATTTATCTTTTCCGACTCCGCTGTATACATATTATATACCAAGGACAACACGCTCCAGTTGCTGCTATATGGATGTGTAGATGGAAGGTCCAAACTTTCGTTGGTGCATCATGCAAATATTTTTGTTAAATGTCTTCGTATCGTTTTCTCCAAGATCTTTTTAAAAATGGTCTCAGATTCAATTTCGTTTTCCTTTTCGTCTTCACGCACCCATACGTACGGGAAAGACCGTCCTGGGTATGACCATAAAGTGCCTTTCTGTCTCTTTCCTCTGTCTCTCTCTCTCCCTTCTTATATCTATCTCTTTTTCCTGGGTATGATCATAAACTGCCTCCCTCTCAGCTCTCCCGCCCTTGATAAAACACTCTTAAATGTGTTGATAAGGGCGTAAAGCAACCAATCTCACTCACTCACTCACGTACGGGAAAGTCATTTTAGTACAAGATGGAAATTATTTCGCCCTGTCCCATTTCATCTTTATCTTTACTTTATATATATCATAGACAATGAAAGCCTCAGTCAGCAATTTATTCAACCCTGGTTTATTCGCGCAAGAAACTTGGATCATACTTATATTCTTAAACACACTGCCTGCCAAAGCTATAGGTGAACTTTAGAGGCCACATGTGTTTTACCTGCCAAGACACTAATACCCCATGTCGCAATAGGTCACTCAGAAAAATGTCATTGAGGCTTCTCCTAAAATATCAAATGTCAAATTCCTATCTTCCCTTGTATTATTTCAGCCGTTTATTATTGATACCATTCACCCGATTACTTCGATCTGACTTATATGCTTACTCTATCGACAGTTTATGAGCTATGTAAATAGGCTCTTATCATTTTATCTGGTATCAAAACCCCACCCTTGGTCTTGTTCTTGGTTCAACTAACATTAAACCCAGTTGGTATTCAACGGATCTAATAGTAAGTGTTCGACACAGCTTTTCCCCCTGAGGCCTGGAAGGTAAATATGTGAAGCTCAGCCAAAAAATCGCTTGGGTGTTCAGTGCTTGGGGGAAAACATCCAAGGATATCTGACTATAGAATTGTCAATGGATTATTCATACTTATGCACGTATTGACGCTTGACTGCCCCCCCCCCCCCCCCCCCCGCTGTATGTTTGTTAATACATGTAGAAGGCATCGAATAATTTCAGGGTAATTGTGTTTTATATCCTTTGATCCGGTCAATAGTTATGTATGAAACGTTACGTAAGTAATGGCCATGCCTTCACCATTGCTTTTCTTTTTAATCAGGAGATGAAATAGATATTAAATCAATGTGATGAATGCTCGATTCTGATTAATCAGTAACATTTCATATCTGATGTTTTATTCCTAACCATTAACCTTGCCCCCAAAATGTCATCCAGACCGAGACGTAACCTCATATACCTCAATGAAGGGCTTACCTTGGAATGCCAAACTTTTTATATGCGTTGTGAACAGTCGAGGGGCCAAGATAATAAAGATCAACAAAAAGGAGCATAGCCATTCAAAAGGCCGACCTCATATACCAAGATAAATCATGAATTTACTGTAGTGACCTGAATTTTTTACTGTCTATTTCCTTTGCTACCTATAATGTAAAGCCCAATATATTATATCCACTTTCAAGTGTAGTGAAATTGATATGATAACTTAATAGCAACAATAACTGAACGCGTTGCATACGTTTAAAACTGGTACAAATCTCGTCTAGTTTTAGACTCATGCAACTGCCCCACCTGTGCTTATTTCACCAGACCACATAAGACTCTTTGTGAGAGGCCGACATCGTCACGGATTTTGTTGGGTAATAATAGCAATTTACTGCTGAAGGGGTTGCTCTGTTTCGCCTCAGCCAAAGTGATGGGCTTCTGCTTATTCCCTTATACGAGCACTTAAACTGGCCATCGCCCATGCCCTTCAGCGAATTCCTGGAAATGAGCACTCAAACCAGCAACACTTGCCATAAAGTATACATACATGGCGACCAAAGTCAAAGCGACGGATGTCACTTTATTTTAGATATCTTGCCACTTCTTCATTGTGCAAACAGCTCGGGCTTAATGCTCGCTTTAACTTGGCCATATTTGATGTTACGTAAAACAAAACCATGTATCGTCCCGGAATTTGGGAGTTCTAATCGAAGTCCGCCACTACTAACTGCATATATATTGGACACAAGCAAATAGCGATGGATGGGGGATCGCTAGTGTTGACCATAAGATTTGTTTATATATAGTAATTAACCCGGGCTCTTGTGTAGCACCTGGGGAAGTAGCAACTTGGTTTGAGGGGAAACAATTCAGTGATGGATATTATATCAGATCAGGTCGGCGATTTATGCTTGAAATCATCGACCCTCGCAACCCTTCCTCCCACACCCCGACCCCCTTCCTTCATCCCCAGGACTAACATTGGCCGGCCGATCAAGCCACTCGAGATGCGCTAATTATTTCTGTTGTTGCTATTGCACCTCGAATAAGCACTGGCTGGTGCGTTTTCTTGGTGGGAAAAACTGATATTGTGTATATTGTGGAGAAACAAGCCGACACCCAAGGTTAACACATGGTATGCGCGGGCAAGGACATTGGATCATTACAGATCAAAGAGGAGCGGCCGGATCTACAGCTCTCATCCCTCCCGTGTAATCAATCGCAGAGTCTCCTGTGTGCAAGTGTAGATTATCCTATGTTTGTGGCAGTGATGCGTTGCCTATCGATGAATAATGGCACCTCACTTTCTATTGTGTTTTTGCATGGTTGTCTCATATTTGCTAAGTAAAAACAATGGAAAACACATTAACACTTTTGGTACTCGACTCAAAACTGCCATGAGTTATAGGCGGAATGCTTTTGGATGTGAGATGTGAGATCCAGATGTGACATTGTGATGATGATGATGATGATGATAACAGCAACTACAAAAATAAATACAATGATAAGAAGTAAATGACGTTAATACACATGTATTACTCTGTACTTTTATCTCTATCTTATACAGATATGTTAGCTTTATGAGCCCAAGGAATGAAACAACGCATATATATGTGTGCGTATGTTCAAAGCCATATTTCTTCTGTTTCCACAATACTGTTATCTTATCAGCTTTCGACATTTCATATATGCAATGCAGACAAACATAGAACGAAATCAGAAAGAGTAGTAAGAAATTGTCCTCTCTCAAACCGAACAGGGGAACATATCTGAGGAAGGAAGTATTACCAAGAAACTAAATCATGCGATGGATGGAGTGTATTGGCATACTTATATGTTTAGTTTCTACTGAGTTCTATTTCTCCCCTCACAGTTACGTTGTCAGCCATCCCCATTTGGATGCCATCTATACAATGAAGATAAGTCATATGAAACTCTCCACTTGGCTGGAATCTTTCGGGGAATCTTTATTTGGCCTCACCGCTGGATTATTAGATTACCCCGTCGTTTGATTAAACGGATGGCTGATTGGCAATCCTGCGTCTGTCAAGGCTGCGTCTGTGTATGCCATACACAAATTAGCAATACTCACCATATCGCGACCAGTCCTTATTTGGATACCTCCCACGTGACCTAAAATCACACCAGATCGTCCATTTGATGCATACAGGAACTCGATGGAGGCCAAATATATATTATAATTATGTAGGTGAAGGCCAGAGGAAGAAAGTCGGTTAGCATTAGTTCATCTCGCATACATGTATCCATCTTGTATACAAAAAAAAACGACCGAGAGCCAACTTTGGGAATTTCTTTGGTGTGCGCTGCTGCCATTCAACGGTGGGGTTTCCACGTTTAGAATTGCCAGCACACAAGATATGTGTTTCTTTGGGCGTGGTGGTTGGAAAGTACATTATTAGTTCAATCCTTCCGCCTACCGTAGGATCGTAATCTAACTATACTATCTTGGTTCTAGAGAGTGTTGTTATTGTGATATTAACATGGCAATGATTAGTGATCATTCGTTCATTGTCTTCTTGATTTTATTGCATTACATTGTGCTGTACAAGTTACAGTTTCCAGAGCAATAAAACATATTATTGTAATTAACCTATTATACAAGATTATCCATGAAATGAAAAAAATACCATGCCATGCTAAAATATGCTAGCCAACTAGTTCTTAATACACCGAATTTACCAGTTTTTCAAAAAGAAATCTCAGCGCCAGTCTAGCCCAGGAGTTGGGAAATTTCCGGTCATTAAAGTTAGCACGGACAAGCGGGAGGGAAGTTTGTGTCGCCATTCATCTCGGGGCCGTGATTGAATGTGTCAGATCTCTCCATAACAAGAATGTACGAACTCGCTCAAGTATTCCGGGGAAGTGTCCTGAAGGACCCTTGAACCGACCCTTGTCTTGTTACCGTGCATATATTTTTATTAATTGCACAAGAGGAACATTGCTCATTGACAAGTACTTCTGAAGCTGAAGCTTCTGGGCCTGAGGCGTCTTCTACTCTGAAATTTCATTAGACAGAATAGCAAATGTTATCTCTTCCACAAGTTCCATGCTTTCATTTTCCCTCATACTGCATCTCCAAAGATGAAGTTAAAGGCATAACGAATGTATACATGCTAGGCTTTGGCATTGGCTGTCTGTACGTCTTCATTGGGTGATTTTAACAGCGGAGGCTGAGAATTTAATTAGATGGACTCAGATTTCCCAGGATGGAAATACGGGACTGGTCGGACACATATTAGCCAGCGTCTACCTGATCCGAGACTAAATTAACTCTCTCCTCTAGCCACTCGGGCGCGCTAAATCTTAGAGTCAGTAATAAGTTTTACCTCCATCCCATAAGAAGCCGGCAGCTTCCATTCCTATGTGCATATAACTTATGTATATAAAAAACTATTTAATCTGAGAGATTCGGTGACATGGCGGTGAAAATAATGGACGTAAAGCACGGTCCGCATCGGTTTCGTGTGTGGGGTTATGAAGTGATATTCGTGAAAGTAGCCGCGCTGAGCTAATATAAAAGTACCATCTGTCTCTTATCAGGATAGAAGCAGCGGTGTCTGCTGTTATTTCTAATTAGGAAATATGTGTGCTCCCGTGACGAACGTGATTCCAATTCTTAATGGAAAGCAGACAGTGGGCCCCGCTTACTGCTGTTGACAGAAACCAAAAACCAGAATAGTCCTTAGCTCCACCCTAGACCGGCGGCCACTGCGTGGGTTATTGACCAAAAGTGTGTGAGCATGAATATAATCTATAGATATAACCTTGTGGTGGTGGATAAGTTGGTGGCCGCTCGGTTGAGGGGTCCTTTCTAACGAAAACAATACATAGAGACCTTAGGTAATACGCTTTACTTGTGGCCTTAAAGTGGCCAGTCACATATATAGGAGAAGCCTATTGGAATGCAAGAGCTGCAGCCTTCATATGTATTGCGGCGTTGAACTCCTTTATGTAAGTAGTACAGCAACTCTGGCGTTTGTCTCGGGCTTTCCCAGAGAGCCCCCGCCATAAAGCAGCCAGCACACTTCCATAAGAGTCCTCCTTCTGTGCTCCTTAACCCAGATGAATTATTCTGTCTCTCTGGTCTAAGCGCCTCTGATGACCGCACTCAACAGTAAAGGGAAATATGTCTTCTCTTTTTATACCAGCGTATGAACTACTCTGCCATTCATTGGCTCCTGTGACTCTTTTTCCTATTGTTGGTTCAAGATCCAGATGTGAGCTGTCTACGTTTCATTGTATATAAAAATGTGACGGCGCCTGTGATGTTGATGTTTGAAGTGTGCCTTCCCACAGTTTGATTACTTCGAAGACCTGTTTCCCCCCAGTATTTTACAAGGATGCCACAAGATTCTTGTTAGGGAATATTCTCTCTCGTAATCCATTGCTAATCTTATGCTTTTCACACGTTCGGTACTGAAGTCTTTTAACCACTGGTGCAAGTATACGATGATAACGTTAGGGATTAAGCATTAGCCTGCGAAGTATATCGCGTGACCTCTTTTTGTTGTCTCATGGAAAGTATGTGTATTTGATTATCGTAGGATATTGAGAGAAAAATGAGGCATTGATAAGTGACCTGGGTGCAAAATAAAAGATTAATGGCATGGTAGAAAGTTGAGTTCTATGCTGGTCAGATAGTATTTGTCTGATTGCATAACTCTGTGTGTATATGTATTACCCCTCCTGTTTCAATACCCTGTTCCCTTCTTGGTTCTGAATTAGGTGTTTACACCATCGGATTTGTGTAGGAAATACCCTCTTAAGTAATGTTATCGGTTGTATATTGCCAGTTTACAGAGCCCTATGTAATGCGTGGTTACAATTCATGTACATATATATACCGGTGATCTTGTGATTTTTCAGCTTTATGTCAGGTTGATATGGACAGTCTGCGGTGGTGTTTTACAAGTGTTTGTATGAAAGGAAGAGAGATGTCAGAGAGAGACAAAAATGGCGAACATGTTGGGTCTAAGTGGCCTGGGAGAAGTGTATATATATAAAGAGAGGCTAGGTGTGATTGGACTGTGCCTAAGTAGTGGTTAAGGCCGGCTCTTGTTTGATAACTTGGCGTTTACAAGGGGCCTTCAGGTCCTAGGGATGTCCACCCATGTTTATCAAGGCAGGGCGCATTGCCCCCAGGAAGTGAATGCCAATGTCCTTTCCTACCATTCAATTATATTGGTTATGCACAGCAGCCGCTCTCCAGCTCTGAAATTCATTGACGTTTCATGAATACAACAACTCTGTAGGGAGACCACACTCAAACATTGCTTTTTGTGTTTTATTCAAGTTAGACTCGGCCCAAACCATTTGCTGTGGAATTTTACACTGACATGCTATTATCCACATTGCTTATAGGAAGGTCTGATTGAGATTATTCCCGAAGCTGACAGCTGCTGTGAGAGAGTCAAAACACACCGATAGATGAAAGGGCTGAATTGTAAACATTTATTCTGACATGGGTGTGGAATGGTAGGTTGTTAAATGATCTACCAGACCTGAGCTCTTGGTTGTACGAACATGGTTTTTGTCTTGTAACTCTCCACTCCGAACCGGTGTTGAACATAGGCCCCCTTAGTAAATATCCACCTCCAATCTTGTTCAAACATTCCTCATAAAATTGCTGCTTGGGATAGTCCTGTTACCGCTGTATTCGGCACCGAGAGAATCTTCTAATTTACTACCTTCCAGACCTGTCCCTTACTGAATCCCTAAATGTGAATTAATTGCCCGTATTTATAATAAAAATACAATTTAATAGAAAATGATTTGTTATTAACTAATTACTGCGCTGGGAATTGACTCTTTTATTTCACGTGCGATGGTTAAAATAAAATAGAGGTCAATGCCCGCTTCGTGAGATGTTTTCTATTTCAATTAATGTCTAAACCGTCTTGGAGGCTTCTCTTAAAATTAAGCGCGGTTTACGCTGCACGTGGTTCTGCTCTGGAATAAGGACTGGAGTGACTTAAGATGTTGATAGAATCGGGTTGCATTGATGTGAGCCTGATTGCATTACCGAATACCTCCAAAGAGTCTCATTCTCTTCCTGCCTCCCCCTCTATACTCGCTATCAGTATGATATGACCAAAGAACCCAATGTATGTGATCAGAGATTAGGCGCTGTGGTAGCCAGCCCTCTACGACACGGACTCGTGGTTCCATAAAGAACAAGCTCCATGGTGCTGGGAGCTTTAAAGAAGTCAACAAAACGGTAAAGAAAACCTCGCGCGGGCCCAGAGGAACCAGTTCATTCATCAACCGCGCTGGCTCCTGACCCCGTAGCTTAAAGGATCATTGTGATGTATAGCACAACCCTCTTTATCTTAATTAGGTCTGGGTATATTGAGAGTAACTCTTTGATCACGATTCATTCTGTCTCTGACTTTGATGGTATATATAATCTCATGTGGCCTTTGTTCAAGTGTCTGACTGAATTCCTTTTTTGAAGGAAACAAATACCCAACGAACCGTTCATTGGAACTCAGATACTCTGAAAAGGTATTTTAATATATTGACCGTTTCAATCGCCTTTCCGAAAAGCATTCCGGGAGCATTATTTCTTTTCCGATCTCCGGACATAATCCATCATCCTTGGCCCATATGACAGGAAAATAGTACATGGAAATCCCCTGTAGAGGGACCCCTTCAAATTAACCAGGACAACACATTGTCTCCGGGACGTTTTCAGCCCCTATCCCCTCCCTCACCAGAGACGAAATTCGGAATATGCTCCACTTTATATTAACTTTGCAGCGCTTCTTTCAGAAAGTTTCTATGTTCTCCTGGCGACCCCTATTTGATGAAAATGGTGTACTAAGGAAATCTTGGCATCGGTAAATTTACCTAAGATATATCATAGCGCGATTCTGTCTCGGTGTCCAGAGAGATCCTAATGGTCTACATTAAGAGGCCTATGGCTGGGGGTGCACTAGGCTGATTGCTTCATTTCCTATGACAAGTAAATGACAGACCACTGCCATGAACCGACACTGAAAGCCTTTCAGCGCTCCTCCCCCTTCTCAAGGACAACCCCGCCCACCCCTTACTACCATCCCCTTCTTCCCCGCCTGTACACAGTAAAACAGTGCATGCCTACCAGTACCGGTTTTGCGTTAGTTTCGTATTTTGTGTTTTTGGGGGGGTTGGTTGACCACGTCTTTCTTTCAGCAGTCCTTGAGCTCTTTTTGCTATTGCATGAAACGTACAGAAAAACTTGGGACTTATTATGCCGTTTAAATGTGAGGCGCATATGTTCCAAATGGGAGAAGGGATCGATTTAAGGAGTGATGATGGCTCTTTGTTATACCAGAGGACCATCCGTCATTTCAGGACCTAGACAATCTTAGATACTTGGGATCATATTACAATATTTGATATATGATGATTAAAGATGGATCCGGCCAGCGTTGTACACATTTTCTGTTGCTGATGTAAGCTCCCTTCTGCTCTTTGCTCTCCCTCCCTCCCTTCCCCCCCCCCCCTCTCTCTCTCTCTCTCTCTCTCTCTCTCCCTCTCTCTCCCTCTCTTTTTTCCCATCCCACCAACCCCCTCTCGCTCCACGCCGCGCTGCCACCCCTGATCCTTTCAGGTGCTATTGATCCGAATAGTTTTGTTGGTAATGGGCCGAGAGTCGTAAAGTAAGTGTGAAATAAACACCACCCCTCTACTCGGGGGTAAATGAAATATTAAATGAAATAAGCTTGCCTCATTTATCAGGCTAACCTAGCGGAAGGATTGACTCTTATCTGCTTCATTGTTTCAAAATGAGAGCTATTGATTGATATCGCTCGGGAGGCGGCCGGCTCATAGAACTGATCCGAGCAGAAGGTGTTTATAGTGTCTCTGAACGCCGAAATTCCCTCAGAATATATCATTAATGTTCTATACTGTATGTATTATATATATATAATTGTATATTGCATCACATAAGTCGGGTATTTATGCTGATCTCTGGTCCTGTCTCTAACTGCTTTGACTTTAAATTCTTCCCATGACACACCTTAGAAGAGTGGAAATTTGGAAATGGAGTCGTTCGTTCACGAGAACTATCCATAGCTTTTAATTTTCGTTTGTGCCCAAATCTTAACCCGATGAAACTCAGCCAAAATTAATACTGTCAAGCTACTGTAGGAAACAACATTAAAGGCCTATCGAACCTAACTGATTAAAGAGGATTTTCTGGCTATCAATTTTTAGTTTCTATTCAATTTTCAGGGATTCTTTGAATTTCCGCACCTGCAGAGCTTAATGTAAACCCCGCGCTTTTGTAGAATTACTCGACGTCTGGGGGTTGAACGTGTCTGTACTTGAACGTCAACCATGGAGAGTAAATGATTTTGATTTTTAAGTGTGGATGGGGATGCGTAACCTAGTTCCACAAATTTTAAGGCAGTCTAAAAATAGTGTAGTGCAAAAAGGTTGTTGGAAAGTTAGTTCTCTGGAACACGCCTCTTTTTGAGCGTGGTATGGAGGTAATGTTTATATATGGCAAATATGTCGCCCTGAAAAGCACAATGATGTAGACTACTTATTGCATTAGAATTCAGTGCACAGCCTTATATAAATCATATTATAGAAAGTGTGTGGTTTCGGGTTTTTAGGGAGTGAATGAAACGCATAAAACTTGATCACATACCTTGGTGATTATATTTATACAGAACACATCTACACCGAAAGTACATGTTTAATATCTTGATGTGGACTGTATTGAATAGTATGTATGTTTTGGTTATATGTAATCTTCCTGAACTTAAAGGTATAAAATTACGCCGGTGTTGGTTTTTTATACGCCATTGTTTCATTATTTCATTGTCTGCTTTTCTTAAAGATGAATAATCTTTTGTTTGTGATCAACATCTACACTACTTATTTCGTAGAATTTTCGTTTAATTAGAATCAACAAACTCTGAGAATAATGTACTTGTTACACAATGCTTTTGTCTGAATAAAAATCTTTAAGTACAAATACAATATCAATCACCTTGCTCAGAGTTACACCAGTACAAATACAAGTAGAAAAGGTACATAGTAAAATCATTTGCATTTGTAGTAGATTTGTAAATGATTGTTCCCTTCTGATTCTGATTTTCTTTGGTTCTGCGTTAGCAAGAACAAAAATATATGTTGAGTTTGAATGATGAGTTCCCTGTAGAAATTGGAGATCGATCGAAAAATCTCTGCATCTCGATCCTTGTGTGGTTAAAAAATGATAAGACTTGTTGAAGACGTGCAGTGATGTTCCAAGATGGCACTGCATTACCTTTTATACCAAATCCAGATTTTCAATCAATGGTATGGAAGTCTGATGGAAATTGTTAGAGATGATGAAGTGAGAGTCAATCGGGCTGACGCGAGCTTCCTTCCGTTTGTTGAAATTAGTCCATTTCGCTTTTAATGCTTCAACTTTGGCAGAGGATCTATTTTATTTGGCAAATGAACGCTTCCCGCAACGTTTATTCATATAGAGACATCTGACAATACAGTAAAATCATTCCTAGCAGTGAACCCATAGGAGTCTCGATGATCCAGCTCTCCTTCGGCATATAGCGGTTACTATAAAATTCCCTGCCCTCTTCCACCAATATATCCTTAGGGCTGGTTATATATATATATATAATACTTTTATTCAAATCAGATTCAAACAGTTACAGAGTAATAATCAGAATTGGTGTTTAACCATCTGCCCATTCGCAGGTGTTCCTGGCTGTCCATATGGTTACTACTCCTTCAAATAAAAAGTTTTATAAACTTATGATGTCGGTCTTATTTTCTAACATAGTTCTTTAGTTTTCATCCGTAATATAACATTAGGTCATGGATTTTCCAGACCATATTTGAGGATATTGCTTATGGTATTATCAGTATTCATTTCGTATTTCCAGAAGTTTCATTTTACCACTATGGTATTTTCTATGGTATTTTCTAATCATTACAACCATAATTATATTTCTGACATCACAATATTTCAATACAACGTCTAATATCTTAATATTAATATCTGTCACTCCTTCGTTTTGGAGCTTTGGATATAGTTATCTTTTTACAGTATATTTTTAGATTACAACTTCATACAGTACATATGTACTTGTGTTATACAAATGAATTTTTTAGACTAAACATCAATCAATATTAAACTCAAAACATCAGTGGAAGATCTCTCTCAATCTTCTCTGCAACAAATTACATCAACAACAGTGTTCCCTTTTGATTGTACAATATTTGCACATCCCTATGGGTTCACTATTCCATGTTCCCTTCCCTCAATTTTTGAATTCCCTTATCGCTGTATCGATCTTTTTAACTACTGGTAAGTACATGCCCAGTGTGATTTACCCCCCAGTCCCTGTAATTTCCCTATACATTGGTGAACATTTATAACGAGTCATGTAACGATTCACATCATTCAGCATCTGTAGATTTAAGGTAAGGGTCATAGTCTAGGTGATATGTGTGCTTCAAGTATCCCCTAAACTCTTTTCTCGAGGGGATAGTTTGAATCTTATCATCCATCCTATTCCATAAATTTGGCATATTGTAAACATAAGATCTTTTGAACATTTCATTTTTTGGGTGCGGAACAATAAGCTTTTTACCTGTGGTTAACCTTCTTAGACATATTGTTCTATTGTCCACATATTCATCACTTCTCGATCGGATAAAAGCCCTCTCTAGAGTATGTTTTTCTCGCCTAGTTTGTAGGCAAGGCATGTTAGTTTTATTATGTACCTCCTTAGTATTCGTGAGTACTGGGAGATGTAGAGCAATTTTAAGGGCCGAATTCTGGAGGGTTTGTAATTTCTTTAAATGATTCTGGGTTGTCGAGCTATAAAAAACGTCCCCATAATCTATTATGGGTAGCACCATGGTTTTGTATATCAAAAGTATTGTATCTTTATTACACACATTATATAACTTAGAGAGAGCTTTAACCTTCGCTCTTACAATGTTTTCTTTCTTGACCATAAATTTATTAAAGTTCAGTTGTTGATCAATTTCTATACCTAAATATTTAATTATAATACCTTCGTTCTTAACTAATTGTTTGATGACCTTTTTCTCAGCTTGCCATTTAAGAAATATTTTGTTGGACGTTCTCCTTCGCTTATCCAATGTACTTTGGACCTAAGTAGGGCGTCCCTTGCTCTGTATGTATGTCAATATTTTCGATTTTATTTCCTCCTGGGATAAAAGCTCCCCGTCATCTAATGATTTTAGTCTTTCCTTACATTGGACTTCTTCTTTGTGTTCTAATTTTAGCCTTCTGCTTACTTATCGTAATAGTATTTAATTTTATTATATATTTGAACAAATCCCCATTTCTTTCCTTTTTGGGCCCATGGTGCAGAAGGAGGTCTCTATTAACTTATGATACCATCAATAACTACCGATATATTATTGTTAATGTGCAAATTTTACATGCTACCAAACAGGGGTCGCATCCCTTAGTAGGCCCGGCCACTAAGCCATGTTAATGTCTTCTCTGGGTTTAATACTATTTATCCTATTTAATCAATTGACATGTATTAATTAATTATTTATATGTATTGTATGCACATGGTAGTATGATCTATATGTTCCCAGACATCAACAGTCCTGTCCCAGTCTCCCCTGACCATATTCCACTGACCACAGACACCACCACCACATTCCTCCACCCCTCCAGTCACCACACCACCACCACATATATGTTATCAGTGCAGGTCACCTTGGGAGAATGGAAGGAACTGTGCAATTGCCCTTTGGATGAGGGGAGGATGGAGTGAGGGAGTGAGTTGATTTGTTGATGAAAAAGAGAGACCAATAAAATCCAGTGAGGATATCACAGGTGTGACTAGGCCTACAGACGTTCCAAGGCATGCGCCCATGAGAGGGAGAGAGGTGGGGGATGCTGGTTTTCCGTCCACATTTCCTATATACAACATACATTAATTGTATGTATACATGCATGTTTAAGGATGGGTGGAAGGAGTGTGTTGATTTGTTGATGAGAAATCCTTTGATTAAATCACAAGGTCACAGGAAGTCCCGAAGAAGCAGGGGAGGAGGAGAAGTTGGAGGGAAAAGGAGGAAGAGAGGGGGGAGGGGGGGGGGGCAGGAGGAGGAGGAAGGCAGAAGAGGTTGAGTAGGAGGAAGAGGAGTGGGGGCGGGGGGAGCAGAGCAAAAGTAACTTGGTGAATATTGTTTCCTGATAATACTTTGACTTTGGCTACATCTAGATAAGAATGACAAGTATGAATGCATTATTCACCCTGTCCCTGGTCAAATCCATAAATTGAAAAAATATCGTCCTCCAGCACTGTATAAGCCCTCCCCCTATTGCCAAAACATTAAAGCTATGCTATGTGGCTAATGCCACATTTCTGTGTAATGGCCTTTTTGTTGGTTTACTTTTAGCTCCTTATAGATATGTGACGCATCTTGCGAGGTGTTTTGCGCTGTAAATACTGGACATTTTGAATCCATAGCGAAAGGTGAAATACAACCAGATTAGGCAAGGGTATGGATAGAAGGATTGATAAATTACTTCACAGTGCTTCTTGATCGTGAAGAATGGATGTTGATAAGGAAGGGACCCCTTCATTGTCTGAGTGATGGATTCGACTATATGACGGTGGAACAAAGGCCGTGTTTGTAGAGACTGGGAATGTCTATATTTCGCTGGGATTTAGCGGAGGAAGAGCAAAAGGAAATCAAAGCAGGATACTTTTTAATGGGGATGATAAAATATAAAGAGTGTCTGTATTTAGTTTGGAAAATAGATAGATGGCTAGACATTATTTATTAATTGAATGAAGTAATGGTAAGTAGATGGGCTGCCTAAACCCTAGTCTACAGAAGCAAGAAGGGGGGAATGTAAGATCCCACTGGCCTAGGCCGCAGGGCTCAATTCCAACTTCGATCTCAACAATTACTGAAGCTGAATCACGACGGCTCCTTTCACCTCCACGTGACTTTGCTGATAATTCGATTTTGATCTTCTTCCTTTGCTTCCACTGTAATCTCACAATTCTGTGACCAAGACGAATAGAACATTGTGCCTTTTGTGAAAAGCTCACTAGCTTCTAATACACTCCCATCATATTTTTATGGCCCATTTTAGAGTGTCGATCGAGACGGCAGGCTTCTAACTATTCTGCGACTGTCGCGTAAACATTCTCATAACACGAAACTCACATAAAGAACGTTCAAGTGTGTGAATGGAATTTTTGAAACTTCTATATTCCATTGTTGCTGTTAAGACCATCTTCTTAACACAAATTATTCAACTTTTACTACCTTCACGTTTCTAAAAATACATGTCACTGTCACTGCATTTATTATTGTGTCGTTCTGTCGTACCTCTTTTCACTTTTCTCACTCCCCCCACACACTCTTCCACACAAAAGACCCCCCCCCCCCCCCATGTGTTACTATATGAAGCGGTGCAATACTAACAAATAATTTTCGTTATATTTTCAGGTGAGCTGAACTAATTATTCATCGATACTGGAAGTGGAAGGTATTTCTTAGGAGTGAAAGGGACTTCTTATAATACTTTTGAGTTCATTTCCCCCTGGGGTTTTCATCGCATTTATTGACTTTCCGAGAGAAGAATTGCAATGGGATTGACCTTTAGAACGAAAGAATTCTTCGAGTTGGCGAAGGAACTAAATTGCCTGAATACATTTCTGATGCTGGGGGTGGTTACCGATATAGTATTCATCTGCGTGACACCAGCGGGGATATAATGTCACTGTCACAATGGACTCTGTGCAAGAGATACATACATAATGGATGTATGGCGAGCTGTGCTTCCCCAAACCTCACTCTCCGGACCTGTTCCCTACCTGTGAAGCTTCCTTCCTCCCCCTGCCTGGACAGTGATCAGGAAATCCCCCAGTGGAAAACCAATAAGGGAAAGAGACCTCGGAGAGACTACCATTCCTTCCTTCCTCCCCTCCTACCCTAGTACTCTCTCTCTCTCTCGCTCTCGCTCTCAGTTTTCCCCTAACCTTGGGGTTGGATTGAGAGTTGGAGGCATCTACGGATAAATTTCCCTTATTAGAAAGTATAAGCTGTGGGGATAGAGCTACATTCGCGTTGGTGGTTTGGGGGGATTGGTAGAGGCTGGGGTGTTGATTAGTGCTGACGCGTATTCGAGCTGAAAGAGGGGGTCTTCTGGACAATATGGTGCCCCCAAGGGATAACTCAGGTATCGACGAACGAGGAAAGCTGGAGGAAGCTTAGTGGTTAGTGGTGTTATTGGGGTATTGTGTTGCTTTGAAATAGTGGTGAATGGTTTCTGTAATTGAGATACTGCGGTGTGTCCAGGGGCTAGTGGGAAAGGATCTATGCATTTGGACCTATAAGCAATATTGGAAAATGTGAGGCTCACCACTTATCCAACTAAATAAATTCCCTGTATATTAGAAAGAATATTTCAGTCATTCGTTGAGAACTGTAACCCTAAAAGCTAACCATCCAACCATGTATTCAACTAAATATATTTTCCTCAGTTACAGTATATCGGTAAACAATGTTTTAGTTTTTCGTCGGAAAGTTATCACCGAAAGTAAACCATTGGACAATATATCCAACTAAATAGTTTTCCTCGATCTTAAAAAGTGTTTCAGTTAATCATTGGGGACAAAATCAGCGGAAGCTATCCATCGGACTCCCATCACCTAATAATCTCTGACTTTGTTAATCATATCATCTTCGTACCTGCTCATTAATAGAAATATGTTTGGGTAATTTATATTGTTTGGGCCAGTAGCCTTTCTCATGGGTTATGGGCAATAATGGAGTTCAGCCATCCATGTACTTGTATTTCTGACGGGTGGATAACATGTCAATCTAAAGTATGATTATGGGGGTTGTTTATCAATGGAGGCGCCGATAATGGGAAGTACTAAAACTAAGCCCCATTGTTCGACAACCCGTTATTCGTCCTGTCGTATCACTGCCTATGGAAGTACATAAGCCATTTGTCTGCCCTGACTTCCTTAAAGCCGATATTGCCCATTCCTTATTTCTGATTTCTGTATTTGTAGGTTTCGAAATTTGATTTTCAGTAACAGTTAATGTTGGCATTTAAAATACATTGTCCCTAACTCATCCCTCTATTTTTAAAAGTCAATGGTTCCTATCCTATTGTTATAAATATACATTTGATTAAATCCTGTTGCTATATTTCTATCAGTTGAAATATGTAATATGACGAATGAGTGAGTATTCAAAAAAGGACCACCGTACCTGTCCTATTGCTTTTTATATACCTCTTGATTAAATCCTATTGCTCTATTTTGTATCAGTTGAAATATTAAAGGGCGAATAAATTAGTATGGAAGACCGACATTGCTCACGCTTATAGATGTCCATATTGTATGGCATAACCTTAGTAATGCGATGCTTTTTGTGGGCGCATGATCCGTGATTAAACTCCTCGCGTGGCCTTTTACTTAAATCGCCGGAAGGATAATTTTTATTCTCAGACTCCGAAAACTTGACTGCCTTGTTAGCTGGCTGCTCGTGCCACTGCCGATGGTTAGCCAGACACGAAATGCTTCCAGACTGAAATCAGCATTTTTATATTTTACCTAAGAAGCTATTCGGAATGGCTTTATTTCGATACAGATCTCCTAATTGGTATCCGACAGGGGATGATTCTGTGTAATATTGCTACTTTTGCTCCTTATTTTTTATCATTGCTTTGATCAAGGTTTAGTATGTATCGGCTGTTCCCATGGCAGTGTTTGGGACCATAGACTCAACATATTTCATCATTTTAACATCTTGCCCCTGAGGGAACATCAACGGACCGACCTTCAGTGGGTTATTTTTCTCAATCTATTTCCCATCGGAGGGGTGTACTAGGGTGGAGAGTTTACGATCATATGCTTTGGTGTAATACTCTCTGATCAAGGAAGACTGTCGGCCTACGTGGGTGAATTATGGGCGACTCTTTGTCACACATGAGCTTTCCTGGCTTCTGTTAAATAGTGCGGAGTTGACAGCTATCATCTTTTTTGTTGTCTGATAATGAACAAGAGCAGGTAAAAAGCCATATCTGTATATTTATGGTGGAACGAGGGGGCTGTCATGGAGACAAGTTTGTTGTAATTTGTTACAGATACAAATATATTTGTCTCTATACTATTAGTATTAGGCCTCACTAATTAGAATCGATTATTATTCAATACGTGTTTGAGAATGTTGACCGAGGAAGATTTTATTACCGTGAAGACATAACAACTTTTGTTAAGAATAGAGCTAACGGCGATTGTGCCACTATAAATAGTATATTTTACATTATTTCAAATGACTTCATATCTCCTCGAAATGAAGTTATAATCAATCTGTATTACAGCTTTGTCAAGACTTCCTGGAAAACCTGCGTTTCCATTTGACGCTGCTGCACAAAAGCTTGATCTCTTTTCCAGCTGTTATTGATTGTTAGCTCTATGCAAGACAGAAATCCAATTTGATATTTGAGGCTCCCATTTTAGATGCACTCGTAGGTGAGCATATCGAGTTTGATGTTAGATAGTTTTCCTGTGAAAGCGCATCAGTCAAGGAAGTTTTTTTTACATAATAAGGTGCACAAAATGCACTCCTTAACCTCGTTGAATGGAGCTTAACTTGACTAGAAAGGTATCGCTGATATGTTAGGTACCTGGAAAATCTTCTCTCTGTGAAAGATAAACCTGAACGCATGTCTTGAAACTGGAGACCATGTATCAATATTGTACAACGTACTTAAAACTTGGAGTTGGTTAAGGCTTGAAAGCTGCATTGAGTGTCTATAGGAATATGACATTTGTAAATGTGTTGTGTAATTCCATTATTGTACCGATGTGTGGACCAGAATTAAGCGATCCCCATAGACTTATCATTACGGACGATAAATAATCGGAGCCCATACATCGCCCCGTCAGAGGTTTAAAAATTCTGGTGGACAAATACATTTTTTTGGTCCTGGTGATGGATATCTGGTAGTCATAATTCCTCAGATTTATTATAATGATGAAAGAATAGAGAATAATTTATATCATATCAACAATGGTAAGCCTACGGGAGTTTTGCGCAACATGTCCACACAACGTCATGAAACTGCTACAGTAGCCTCCAAAAGATTACGCTCCCTATTGGACATATAGGTGCTTATGAGGAAACATTTTACTTCCTTGTTCCAAGATGCCTTCGGGGGACTCTATGATTTTGTCTGGATAACCCCTTCTTGTGAAATGTAGGAATAGTCATCTTTGGACAAATCTTGACATACTGTAAGATTAGTTCTCTGTGTGTTGTTGCTTCTCTCAGTTATAAGTTGAAAGTAGATTCAACCATTATTGAGTCATATTTAAGTATCATGAATATGAATATTTTCCGCCATACGATGTAATCCCCCTTCAATGCCCTTTCAATGCCCCCCCCCCCCCTAGATTGAACGTCCCTCTCTCTGATTCCACTTTGGTTGCCAGTCACATCCATCCTCGATCAGGACGATGTACAAAGCCCACATTAGGAAGCCTGATTATTCAAAGGTGAGAGAATTCTGTTAGAGCACCCCGCAGGAGTGTGGAAAACGGGTACTGCTAATTACTGTTTCTGACAGTTGCTGAAACCCTTTGGCCAAATGTAGTGCTCCTGCATATAAAAGAATATCCCGAAGGTCTGAATTGGATGTATCTTCTATTTAAACATGCATATCCCCTGCCAGCCTCTTTCATCTACACTTGAAATTATGCATTATTGGGAAGAGTTATTAATTAAATCTGCGACCTTGGCGGTGGTCGTCTACAGATAGCTCCAAGACATGACTCGATGCATCTGTAAATAACTGCCAATAGATTAATTCCATCTCAATGAAGTTCATTCTTAAACCATTGATACCCTTGCAGTGGAAGCCAGCGTGATTGGGGAAAGCTCCTACTATCTGTTCCTTGCATGCGCTGCATTTGTCGCTGCAAATCAGGCTTATCATCCGAAGGTGCATTCATCCTAGAGCGCCAAAAATAAGATAACTAATTGACTGGCATGGAGACTGCTCTGCTGGTGATATTGATACCAGTATTTTGCTGTTTCAGCATTGAACTGCGTTCTCTTGCGATGTCCTTCCCAAGTTCATCGTGACATATCTTCATCCAGCGAAGCATGCTTCCCTCTTCTACCTGGTGTTCTGCACCCTTTCCAATCTTAGTTTTAAGTAGTTTATCAGACATTCTAAGCCTGTCCATTTGATGTTATATTTACACTTAAATCTCTATAGAACATTATTGAAATTAGCTTATGGAAAATCCATCGACTTTCTGATATCTGTCCCCCGTTTTAGTTTGGTCACATGTAGTAGTATATAGGGAACTGTCATCTACTGGCTTTGGCTAAATTGAGAACAGTACGTGCCTCTTGGCTTCCATCGAGTCTAAGTACTCAGACAGTGCGGAGTTTACTAGTGTTGAGCAAATACTTTGGCTTTAGGTGAAGGGTTTTTGGAAAGCATATTAAGTGAAGAAAGAGCACCGAGCAATGTGTAGTATGTGTGTGACCCCCATCACAAGTGATATTCTTCTGTTGGTACAGCTATTTGCCAATTGAGATGATCGCAACTTCTTGTGTGGTAGGCCAGTATTCCACCATTTAAAGGCTACTCTTGATAGACTTACCACCTCCTCTCAAGTCATGACCTCTTCTGCCTGCTCCGAGCCTCATATATTAGGACAAAGAGGTAGCTTTATAGCAAGATAACAGGCCGTTGTCTAAGACAAAGCTGGGGCTAATAGAGGCTTAGCTTTGGCGAAATGAGTATCTTAACCTTCTAGAGCACATGCTACGTAAAGAACTATTAATCTTTGATGAACTACTTTACAATATTGCCCAGTGGTGATGGCGAACGACCATTGTCATAGTATGTATGCAATATGTTTTTATGAGTCGCGCTTCTGCGCCTCTTTCTTTGTCGGTGAACTTATAAATCCTATCTAAGTAAAGAGAACGGAAGGGAACTGCATTGCACTAAGGAGAGATTGAATAAGGGAAAAATTCGTACTTGTCTTTTTTCAGGAAGGCCTTCCGAACGCTCTGACGTAAGACTTCCTTATAGACAGACGCATTAGAAGAACACGTGTTTGTTTTTGCTTGCCTTTCACGTCCATGATTTGCTTAGAAGCACTACCATTATAATCCTCTCCCATGGTGAATATTTTATTTATAGGCACTTCCCTTTGTGTCAGTCATTAAAAAGCTGCAACTAAAGAGGCATTGTCATAACTATTACTTTAGTAATGTCGTAAGTAGACGCCGATCAATCAAGATATATAATATCCCAATGATGTACCGAGGTAAACGGTTTTTATGACTTGTTATTTACCGCTGTTGTTGGCTATAGTTTGGCATCATGTAGATAATACCTGGCGGGAGGATCTTATATTTGTGTATGCAAATAATCCGTGCAATGGTATAGTTAAGCTATATAAATATAGAATATTAAAATATAACACGCATTGGCTTTAGCGACGAAGAAATAACAGATCTATCAATTTAGCTTTTAGTCATCTCGTTTAGCTTCAGTCCTACTGAAAGGCTTATTTGATATATTCGATCGATAATCGAAAAGTATCCAACATTTATTGGCCTATCTAGGAGAGCCAGACTGTTCGATCGATTATGCCATTTTCAGTCAGACAGAAATAGTGAGTGTTTTCCCATGGACGTTCATGTGTAAAGGTAAGGTCAGCGCACATCTTAACTCAGTGTTCTGCTTACTTCGGATCGAGAAACAAACTGAATGGTATTTCACCGTCTCCATCTGGCATCTATATGCAGAATCGCGGATGAAGAGTCGTGTACCCCTCGCTGACTCATTTCTATGTCTGTAGATCTTGTATACTTGTATTTATGTTAGCAATTATGGCTTGTCTGCATGGTATAGGACAGAAGCTTGGAAAATTATGCTGTAGTTGTTGCAATGTGACCACCTGCCTGTAACTCCCGAATTACCCCCATAATCACATAAATTAAATTTACCTTGCTTTTTCAAAAAGGGCCCTGTGATTGCATTATGCGTTTATCATCCGCATTATGGAGAAATCGTGCTGGTTTCAAGATAATTAGGGAGAAGCTATGATTTGTTTGTATGTAGGTTAAAAGAATTGCAAATACCTTAATTCACTTATTGGAAACTGCAATATGAATCAAGCGCGTATCATTGTTCCATGTTGCTTTCTGATGTTGGAACAAATTGAATGCATTCAGCACTAATGTCTTCAAAGCGATTCACAAGATGAGACCGGGGTGAAAAAAGGTTCTGAGCCGCCCGTATTAATATTCGGAATTATCCCTTATTGCCCACAATGCCACAATGCCCGTGTTATTCATTAAATGGAATGATTTTCATATCGATTGATTCCTAAATTTAATACTTGACGATGCCCGATACTGTTTTCCTGGCCCTGCAACATTTCTATTGGAATTGGCGGAATATATTTGCATTCATTTCAATATGAAAAGCCAGATCTTCAGCGATTGCTCGTATTTCTGCCATACAATAGTCAGTTACGACTTCTATTGATCGATCATTACCATCCCTTTTTACCCTGATGTACGCACTTTGAATTGTTCAGGAGAGGAACGCCTGTAAATCGCCATCGCCCCCTCCCTATTTTGGAATTCGAATGGGCTATTATTATTGTTTAGTTCAGGTAGATCGGATTCGAGGCTTGTCAAATTCAAGAAATACACATAAATCAATTTAATTCAATTTCCCGTCTTCATTTGTGCTGCTGTTCTTGTATAACATCTAGCAGGCAATCTATTTTCCAATTTCTTCGTGTTTCCCCTTGATGACCTTGTAAGAGGAATGTAGAGGACCAGGGCGCCCGCAGCACATTTGACTGACACCGTATAGTAACTGCGGGTCAGCGTCTTGGAAATAGTACAACTCACTTGTCACGTGTAGGAAGTGTCTAAAGAGCTACTCGGCGCCCTAGCACATCCCTATCTATTTATACCCTCGTGGACATTATGTATACGGTCAGCAACAGCTAATGTTCAGCTTGTATAAACGCTTTGAACGACTTTCCGTGTTCAACTGTTTTTGTGCGTCGCTGTTTTATACTCGTGGGATTTAATTTGATTACATTAGCTCTGTGGTAAATAGTTCTCATGTACTTATACAATTCCCAAAAGGATAAACTCTAAATTTTGGGATGGGATCGAATAGTGTCTAGTGCTCTTCATCGGGTAGAAGGGTTGAGGTGTGATGATTGAGAGTGATGGATGTTCCTCCTATCTTTGCATATTTCCCAATTCATACCCCGTTTATTCTCAATGTTCGTTCCCTAGGTACCCATTCCTTTCACACAATACCACGGTACAATAATCCAAGCTTTTCCTAACAGATAATGATTTCATCCACTAATGCACACCACTGTCTCATCTTGGCTGTCCATCTATTGTAACCTCGTAATCAGGGATCCTCTTGAAATGCATCCTGATCCTGTTATGCGTTTCTTCACCTTTTGGAAGGAACTCCTTACAAGGAGCTTGGTTTGTATTACAAGGAGGTTCTTAAATTGGTAGTACTACCCATAACCGTACATTACCGAGTGTAAAGACATGATGGATAGCAGGCATTTGATTAACAGTTTGGTGAGGTTCTTAGTCTTATCTCAAATTAGCGGAAACCGATGAAAGGACCTAAAAGTGCCTCATCTAACTTCTAAGAGGCCACCTTCGTTAATTTCCTCCCAAGATAGAAAAATTGTTTCATTTATAATCCATGGCTTTGCTTTCTCTGATCGTTGAGATCGTTGAACTGCTTTTAAAGTATTCAACGACATTATGTGAGAGCATCTATTTGGAAAGGTTCTTAATTAAAATGAGGCATTGTAATTAGAATACATGTGCACGACATTCCAAATATAAATTTATATTTGTTGGTTCGAGATCTTGCTTTTTATGGCCACTGGCCTGTCATTAATCTTTTAGTGTTCTAAAATAAATATATATATCTTAAAGTTCTTCCACTCGTTTTCCACTTAGAAGTACACTCTGAATTCTCAGCCTAATTGGTTGCATCTTATGAGGAGAAAAGGATAGCGTGAGTGATTCCTTCTGTAATTCCCATGACGGGGAACAACTGGAGATGAGGGTAAGGCTCCCTGGGGAGGAGTTAAGGGGCTTAACTCCTTCCTGCCCGAGTGACGTGATGACCAGTGTGTCGTCGATTCGTCCCCAGGACCCCCCACTGGACCCACTATTGTATTTTAGATAGAAGATCCTCTGCCTGTAATTAAGGAATCAGACAGAACAGCGCAGGAGAATCGATTGCATTGCATTAGGAGAGGCGGAAGAAAGGAGATTGATTGGGGTCAACCTGCCCTTGCGACCGTGAAAGTATTCGTTAATAGTTCAGATTCTATCGAATAAATTTCCAAGGGGACCTGTAACTTAGAAGTGATAGCTTAGTGTCTACAGCGTAGCATTTACGTTGCCCGACTTTGTAGAACCACTCAGCTGGGCTGGACTTGCATGTTTAAAGACCTCATATCCCTGAGGGAGCCATATGACGCAGTGAATCGGGGATATGCACTGTGGGAGAGTCTTTTTGTCGGGATTGTATACAGATGAAGTAAATGTCCTTCTTAGAGGGGCGTCTCCTTTCCACTCTGTGTATATCTGCCTCGTAGCAGACTTTTGAATCAACTTATCCCCTCCCCAACCACCACCTCCATCCCCAATGAGGTTCCTACTGTTTTGGTTGAGGGCCCACTAAGCAGAGAATATCTTGGCTGGTGACAGCAGCCATCCCCACAGAACTGCTACATTGTTTGAGTTTCACTCGACTGCAGTCTCAAGGAATAAACTGGCCTTTTCCGGCCTGATTAGCAGGGACCTGCAGGACCGTCAGATGTTTAGATGGTCTCTGAAGTCTCTGGATGACTGGAGCCGTCTGTGTATGTTGTATGAAACACATTGTGACCCAGCCTCAAACAATTTATACAGTAACTTTCATTTGGCGTCTTTGTTTTTATTTCTCTTCCATATTTTCGATCGGATCGCCATCTAATTCTTGGATGCAACCGCAGTACATTATTTGCCCACGATCAGGTTATTACAATAAGTATAGGATTTTGATTACTTATTTATAGTGATATAATAAATAGTTCATATTTGAGACATTGGGCGCCCCAGGACTATGAAAGTGATCCTTCGAGGGACTTCTAGTATTAATGGTTTTAATAATATATAACGGATGAAATGACATTCTCTCCCTGTTGATTGAATTACTTGTTGTTCTGAGATTCATATTACTTATTAAAGTAGGATATCGTCTCACGGGGCTAAATTTAGAAAATCGGATTGCCAGCGTGGACCTGATTTTGTCAGTTATCAATATAATTATTATGTAATTTTGTAATTTGGGATTTATATTTCCCCGTCGGAGAATTTATGTATTGCGCATCATTTTAGTTTACCTGAAGATCGAAGTCAAGCATACACAATAATGATACAAAGTTACAAACCATTTCCTTAAAAGGTCGGCATGAACAAACTGTTTTATACTTATCTGTTGTCCAGTATGGATGAGGTCGGGAATTAAGATAAACATTGATTCCTTAACAAAACAATATCCCCCAAAGTCAGTTTTCATTATGCGTAGAAACATTGTTGTTCCAATGATGTCGAGAATGATTGAATCTATATATATTTTCTAAATGGATGTATACAATTCCACTTACGCACGTCTTGTCTACGGTTTGAAAAACTAATTTATCATATGTTCATACTTTAACGGCGGTAGTTGCTTGATTGACGTATGCTGGGAACGAATTACGAATTTAATTGTATGTATTACAAAATGAATTATATATATGTTCTCATTTTCACCTCTTCTGTTTCCCGAAAGTAATTACACACACGTTGAGTTACTTTGCAAGCGAGTGACTATAATCTAAGGTTGTCGACATAGCTCGCAAGGATGATACTCTTAACTACAATATTAAAGTGGCTATGGACACTGTTTGACTATATATCATTTAGAAATATGTTTGTAGTTTTCGATGACATGCATAAGTAGGAACATTTGTGTGGAATACCAACGCTATATATTCCTTAGATTAATTGATATTTGTTAATGAAGAATGTGGCAGAGGTTCCATTGGGGAATTCAAATCTGAGAAAGCAGTAACTAGACCATAAGGTGCTGACCTCAGTGTATGTAAAGGGATGTGAACTAAGAGCGAGGCAGGAGGTACATAGTGACATATATACCCTGTCCCATCCAGCTGGTATCACTTAACTCTCATTAAGATAAGAGGCGTCTGGGACCTTCCCTAACTGTCTGGCAGTTGGGTAGGGTGACTCCAGCACCCTACGAAATTGGAGTTTTAAACTCTTAAATACACACAATATATGTAATTTCTACAGTAATGCTCCCGGGTATACATTACAAATATACTAATCTAGAACATAGTTGAAATTCAGGCAAACTTTCCCCAAATCGGGAGCTCAGTGGCATGTGTCACTTTAAGTAGCAAGAGGATAGGGACCATATCCACGGCTTAGATGAAGCTGGCGTTAATGTATTATGTCTTGACACGTGCCTAGTTAGCTTCACACGTGGGTAGTGACTATGGAGAAATCATAACCGTGAATATGGCTGTGTCAGATATAAATAATTGTTGTAATAAGTACTGTCCCTTTGCTTAAGCCATATATATAGGAAATACTCCTCCTATTATATTTATGTACATAGTTCGTATTAAAGTGACACATGCCACTGAGCTCCCGATTTGGGGAAAGTTTGCCTGAATTTCAACTATGTTCTAGATTAGTATATTTGTAATGTATACCCGGGAGCATTACTGTAGAAATTACATATATTGTGTGTATTTAAGAGTTTAAAACTCCAATTTCGTAGGGTGCTGGAGTCACCCTACCCAACTGCCAGACAGTTAGGGAAGGTCCCAGACGCCTCTTATCTTAATGAGAGTTAAGTGATACCAGCTGGATGGGACAGGGTATATATGTCACTATGTACCTCCTGCCTCGCTCTTAGTTCACATCCCTTTACATACACTGAGGTCAGCACCTTATGGTCTAGTTACTGCTTTCTCAGATTTGAATTCCCCAATGGAACCTCTGCCACATTCTTCATTAACAAATATCAATTAATCTAAGGAATATATAGCGTTGGTATTCCACACAAATGTTCCTACTTATGCATGTCATCGAAAACTACAAACATATTTCTAAATGATATATAGTCAAACAGTGTCCATAGCCACTTTAATTATGATAATGTATAAAAGAACTTGTGTAATTTATGTTGAGTATACCTGAGGGTTGATCAGATAATTGTACGATATTAGCAATATTGTTTAATCTGATGGTTAGGAAGCAATGCCTGGTAACATCCGTGCTAATGATCAGAATAAGGATTGTATCCACATGTTTTGCC
The DNA here is from genome assembly GCA_942159475.1 of Sthenelais limicola. NCBI lineage: Eukaryota > Metazoa > Annelida > Polychaeta > Phyllodocida > Sigalionidae > Sthenelais > Sthenelais limicola. Next base: position 116,125,281 of record OW804096.1, read on the forward strand.
CGATTTACGATTAAATAAAAAATTGTATCAAGTCAATTCATAGACTGACAATGCTAGATCAGAAGGAATGATGTGGGTTTAAGATACGGAGCAGTCAAATATTCAATGTTCAGGATTTTTAAATGATTGGCGCAAGGAGTGTACTTTTTAAAAGGTTTGCACCGGTTCTTTTGTACTTACCCACGCAATCTTCATGATAATGCAGCCTTTATTTAGAAAGTTATTCATCGAGTTGCATTAAAGGGAGAACGAGTTAAAAAAGGGTAAAAGAAGTAGATCAGAAATGAACAACTCTGAACATAAAAAGGAATTCGAGGCAAGGAGGAACCTACATCTAACGAACGAAAACCAGAATATTGGATTTCAATACCCATCCCTTGATTGCCAGCGTCTTCATATCTTCTCTGTGTGTATCTGCATAAAATGAGACGTAGCTGTATGTAATATCTCCCTCGTATGGCGCCGTGCATATTCATAAGCTGGTATTTCTTCTTAAGCCCTCCCAATTCAGAAAAAAAGTCTGCCCCAAAAAATCCACACTATTTAAAGAAGTAAATCCCAGAGTATCGTATCATAATGTACCGTAGTAAGAATGGAGGACCCCCCCCCCCCCCCTTGCATCTGTGATGGTCCCTTGTGCCATGGTTTTTGTTATTCCCACTCACGTCCCTGTTCCAATTCCGAGGTTGCTCTGTGCACCCAAAGCTGATGTTTTCGGGGAAACATCATTAAGTTCCACTCCTGAGAATGCAGTTCATCAAGAAGATCAATACATCGCTATATGGGAGGGCACTCGTTCATATTTCTGAAGTATTATATAGATTGTAATCTATATCATATTATCACTGGAAATACTAAATACCTTGCATCAGACGATCTTAACTGGTTTTGCCATTTTATGACGCGTCCGCCTGTAATCACAATCGCTATTGAATCATGATCTTCATCACTGTGATTGACCTTTTCCATCCGTTCTTCCTACCTTTTTGAATAATGTTTCTTGATTTGGCAATTAATTGTCATGGCCTTTGGGGGCAAATGTTGCCTTGGGAAAGCGGCGGAGAATTGGATTGAATTCGAATTGTTGCTATCCAAAATGCCGAAGATTGCCGCGCGAGCTTTGTTGCGTCGACAATCGGATCAATGGTTCCCCCCAAGGAATTCACTCTCCAGTGGGAACGGTCCAGTTTAAGCGACAGTGACCAATGTTAGCCTGGTTTGTGTGCTACTCGCCTCCGTGCGGGAATCCAGAGAGGTCTCGCGTGTCCAGGAACGTCGGACGCGGTCAGATTGGAGAGACAGTGTAAGCGCTAGATAAGAAATAGCTGCCTCTCCGTAATGGGATTCAAATCTTCCATGTATATATGCGGCCGACAACCATGACAGCTGCGATGGAGATACCGTATATTGCATCTCAGGCGCCAGTTTATTACCAGCGCTTCACTATCCATAATTTTTGTCATGTAATATTAAGAAGTGTTCTCTATCGATGGCACCATTAAATGGAGAGAGAACCTGTAATATAAGCTTTGTGAGATAATGGACCTTCACAAGCAATGAAACAATTTTTCCCGGTCTTTCTTCGCCTTCCAGTTACATTATATCCCCGCCAGGCGAAACCAATGTCGATGTAAGGAACGCCTGCCTGTAGGTAATATACACGCCACGGAGGCTCTTGACAAATCGAAAACCTCCTCTGAGTGGGATTGATTTTGAGAAGTGGTGTTGCATCATCTTCAATTCAAAGCACTTGTGATTTTCACATACTGTCTTTCGAGTATATCGATGCAATCCTCTAGGAAAGGGAGAAAGTTTAAGTTTAAGCTGCAATGCATTACTCGCGGACACGTTCCACTTGATACCAGGTTCTTGAGTTCCCTGGGCTCGTCTTGATATATCCCAGGGTTTCATCTCCGGGGTTCCTCAACCCCCTGGGCCTGGGATGCTATTGGCTTTTTTGTCATGCACGTTCTTCTTGGTGGAGCTTTATTTTAATGCTGCGGGTTGTCCGTTATGTGTCGACAGGTTGTCAGTACGTCGAAGGATGTGGTCTCAGACTGGGTGATATTTCATGGCCCCATTCCAATATATCGGAACAGGTGTTATAATTTATCTTTCCACATTATAGATCACTGAATCGGGCGATGGTTTTAACATCTCACGGGATTTGCATATGATGATTTTCACATTTTAATATTGATTTGGATACAGGTCTACTTAAGTTTAACAGAACCATGTTTCTATTCTATGACGTCTTGAACGACAATTGCGTTTTTTTCTAACTGTCACATTGTAATTTAATGACTTGGCCTGTCAATGAAATTTTAAAAAACAAAAACAAAAAAAAACAATAATGCTCAGACAGTACTTTGTCATAATGAAATGCGCGTTCTTGATAAGGTTTCCCTGCCTTTAAGGTTTCGCTTGTTTTACTAAAATTGAGTTGAGGCGTAAGTGACACTAAACATAGTAGGAAGCTGCCATTTATTATGCCAATTCATCCTGCTTTTGTTCGGGAAAGCTCTCGGGCATATCCTATATATATCCTAGTTTGTGGTACCAGTACCACTAACCAGCTGGGTGGTTACCAAAGAAATATCTACCGACATGATATTAGCATACATATGTAAGAACGTTAATAGTCGGTCATGAGGTTTGTTTCAGTTTGACGCCCATGCATGGGAGTGCAGTGGTAGGAGTGTCGGAGAGGATAATACATTTGCTATTAATTTTCAATTATTAGTCGGTAATGGTCACTGCGTTATATCCTCCGAGCTGTTCAGATAACTTCTGATTAGTCGCCATCATTTTTTTCTTTTATCTCTCACTGGTACTTTTGGCCATTAGCAACGATATATTGGCGCAATATTGCTCTATCTCCTCTGAAGTGTTGGTATTTTATAAAGAAGAACAAACGATGTATTTTGAATCGGTACATTTCTATACGTACACTTTTCTGTAATCGCCATTTCTTCCGATAAGAACCGCTTTAAATGGGGGGCGCATGTTGTATTTCTAGTCTCTGCTTTGGAACCATAAGTTAGTTGCTTTAATAGCTTATCAATATGGGTTCCCTTCCCCGCCCGGCTAATTACAGTGCAGCCTTTCCGGCAAACCCCACTTTGATTATGACCTACATCAATTGCCATGATTAATAATCATTGCAGAAGGGCGAACAAATTACATTTGTTCAAGCTTCGACTATAAAAATAACTCGCTATAAGTATAAAAGAATAACTCGTTTCAGTCGCCCGATTGATTTACTGCATACTAAAGACTCAATGTTTATTGTTCCCATGACATCCTAAGTAATGATGTATGGATATGTAAGGATATACATTATTTGTTTTGTTTTGATATCAGTAATCGTGGTATGATATATGATATATAATCGATAAAACAATATAACGCTGTTCTGTGTTCCGCGAGCTTGTTGATTCAATCGTGGGATCGACCATTTATCATGTGGTTGGATATTAAAAGGGGTAGATGAAAAACCCACCTATAACTATGGAATGAATATAAATCCAGGCGAATGGACTGGAAAGGAAATCATATTGAACTATAGCCATCTACGTTGGCTTGGTATCCAAGATCCAGTAATTGTTCGTTTAGATGTCCACTGGTAAATCTTTCACCCCTGGGAGCTTCAGGAATAAGTCGATAGAATTGAGATATTTTAGAAGACTGCATTTATGCAGGCTAATAAGTAATATATTTTAATTTCCTGTATTACATGTTCTAAATTAAGTAGCCTGTTTCCTTGAAGGGCATGTCACGAGTTGTTGATCTATTGGTTGCCAATGGAGTAGCATGTAGGATGAAGGCCATAGGCAAATCACTCTAGATCCGGGTCAGGCCCTCAGTCATGGCTTTTCTCAACAGCCCAACATCAACAGATCATTGGCCAGGAAAATGCGGAAATTATTTATTGATTTGCATAGTTGTTATAAGAGGGTAGTAGCACCTCACAACCATTCACCTCAGCCACAGGCCAAGTCCCATGGTTTATGACTGAACTATGCGGAATAACAATGCTGCCCATATAACATAGAACAAGTAAATCTTGCATATTTTGTTGTAATCTGGGAGGATGAATTATTGGTTGTTATGTTTTCGACTTTCGTCCTGCACTCCCTATAAATCGGGTCAGGTTTTTATATAAAAAGTAGTATAGACAAATGGTTGTTAGTTTCAGGCGCTCTTGATAGTAGTATATAAAAATGCGTAATATACGAGGGTCTTACCAGAAAATGGTATCTCCCAGCAGGTGCACCCAGTAATGGGATGCTTCATGTCTTAATGAAATAGTGCCTTTTGCTTTCGCCTCGTGCGCTCCCTATCAGTGATAGTGAGGGGAGTGAGTCGACCTTGGTTGACTCGGTTATTGTACGTCCTGAAGCTTGTGTACACTAGGGACTGGCGGGAAACCATCCATCTCCCTCCCTGTATAGACCAGGACCATTTTCCCACTTGCCAGCCCGATACACATGCTCTAAGTCAGAGCCATACCACTATTGTTATGTGATCCTAGAACCTGCACCCAATCTCGACAGCTGTAAAGATTGGCCAGGGTTTAAGTGAAGTCGGCTTTGTACACTTGTATTGGTCAAGCGGGAACGGTCAATGCAGCCTATGCGGGGATTACCATCGCCAGAGTGGGTAACCACTGGCCAGGCAGCGCTAACCTCCCGGGGTCAGGATGGCCAGATTAGGTCTGATATATCTAGACAGAGGCTTTGATGGAAAGAAATGTCACAAAGCCTGTTTTTGCTGCCGACTTGCCTGGGATCACAGGAATCCTGATAACCCTAGCCATAAAGATGGCCACCTTTTGAAAGGTTTCCCAGCCCTGTTTCATGCAAGCCATTTGTGGCTCGGATAAAATCAATTACTCTTCTCAGGATTCTATTTGTTGTCATCGGGACACAGTCAGAACTTATGCTGTTAATCTAGCTCCTAGTATTATCAGAGAGAGGGCTTTTTACCGCTAATGCAACTGATGAAATCTAGGTCACTGTAAACGAGAACGCTCTAAGAGAAATTATTTTCCCAATGAAACACGAAAAGAAAATGTTTGGCCTTACGAATTTAATCAAGAAAGGAATCCTCGAGACTAGCGATATCTGCCAATTCTCCCCGTTATTCCATCTGCATGCTATCATCGCAGAGACTAAAAGGTTTACTGACCGAATTCTTTGACCCATTTCTTTCAGTAGGGGGCCTATTTACCTAATGTACGCAGCAACTATAACCGAATTTCCTACAGAGCCTCCGGTACACACTTTGCAAAAATGGATGTTTCAAAGACCAGACATTCTTGAAGAAAATGTGCAAACGTTCCTATATATTCCTGCTCGGTCTATGGTTTAAAGAAACTGTCGTTAATTTACCAATGCTCGACCAATTGTTGCCTTCATTCAGTTGTCCTTAGTTTTTGCATTTCCCTTTTTGGTTTGCTTTGACTTTTCTTTTTCTATTTGTCTTACTGCGTCCTCCTCTTCTTATTGATCTTGCTTCCACAATATACTAGTGTATCTGGCGCCGTGTCACTGTCCGGAATTGGACAGTGATGTATTGCATTATTTTCTAGTCATCTATCATTTCATGCCTTCCCGATCTTATACATAGTTTCCATTAGAATATCTTTCTAAAGAGGAGGTACCATTGGAGTAAATGTAGACTATTGCTTGTTCTCCTCTTTTATAACTCATCTAGTTGTTTTTTAAAACGTCATAGAACAAACGGGATGTTTATTAACTATTCTTTTTTGTTCAATTTCAGGTATGTGCGAGGGACAACTTCATTAGAATGGGACATGTGGTCTGTTAAGTATTGCATTATACAGTCATTTAACGTTCTTTGTTCATATCATTACTTTCTCTTGTTAACCATAGTAAAATGCTAAATTCAGTATAGTGTACCCCCTCCTTGAGACCGAGCATTGAAATGAAGTATATTTATTGTAACAACAATTATTCACCCACCTTATATCAGCCATTATGTGCGGCCATATTTCTTATATTCATTGTGCATGTATAGCACTTATTCTAAGGTACCTTCAGTAATTAGTATGCCCTCTAACTATGCCATATGATTCCTAATTAGTTTGCCTCAGTCGCTAGCGTGCCATCCAGGGGTTGCTCTGCTTATTGACTTGATCAATTAAATGCCACTCTATTATAGTTAATCATTATCCTCACTCTTCTCGATACTTTCCCCCCGGGAAAAGAAATTAGTTCGGCCACAACTCGCTTTCTGGTCGATTCATTTGGGCTTCGGCTCCTGGCAAGAGTCGTAAGGAATCGTCAACTGTCTTGACAGGTTCCAGTCTTCTTTTACAGCCGTTGTGATTTATATATATGAGTTAATAACAATATAATGGAAGAGGATGAAATAAGATTACTAATTAACTATTCCTCATCCACCACGAAGCACGGACATTTCCCCGCGTTTGCCCCCCTGGGCTGTAAGACCTTCGGGTCGATGTGAGAGGAAAGTGTTCTAAGGACAAGGGCCCTTCCCTGTATTCTGCCCGGTCTTCATTTGATCTTCCCTCGTCCCTGTTAAGAGTGTGAAATCCCAGTCCCAACCATGGTGTCGCATAGCTGTAAGAGGAGTGCCTCTAGAGATACAGGTTCTGACTAAAGATAATGGATTTTCTTTGTGAACATGTCACAAGAAAAATTCTAGATTGCTTTTTTCTTCTTAGGGGTGGGGGGTCCTATCCTGTATTATTCTCGCGATGTTTTTAAAGGTTTGCTTTGGTGCTAACCCCAATTAGCAAAATAAATATTAAGAGCTTTATCCTTCGTGAATCAGTCAGAACACTTCTGGACTAACTAAATGGAAGGTTAAATATGCCTGCTAACTCAGAAAGAAATTTAAGGTCTGTTTGATGCGTGGCTGCAGACCCTTGACACCATGAATAATGAATTACCCAGGAGAATTGTCTGCCACTGTAAAAATCCCCTTTGCGCTGGCGCCTGTCGTGTTGCCGTCTTGTTATTTCACGATGCCTTCTGACGGAATTCGTCAGAATTCACGGTCGCGAAATACCGCCTGAGTCTCATTGTTGCAATAAAAGGATATGGGAAGAGAGCCGTGAGAGCCTTGAGATATGATATAATGAGTAGTATTGCACTGATAACTAAAGAACCTATGGTTTGTGTAGGGTCCTTCAATTACGATAACGCATTCGGACCAATGCCTAAGGGTGACCGAGGTTAGAGGGATAATTTAGATTGGTATTACTGTTCGATGCATGCATATAAGATCCATAAGATCTTTTTCCAAAAGAGATATGTAATCTCATCCCTTGATAGGTCCCTACTGCACCGTTCCCATGGGAACCTCTCTGGGCCTTAATGTCTACTCGGGTATGGCATTTATGGTATGGTTTTCATGCAAGTCTTCATCATACGTGCCTGTACTTAGAGGAATCGGGTCTGCGGTGGTCTAGCCAGGAGGGAGTGTGTTGATGCTGTGTCGGGTGGTTGCTTGGAGCTGTAGATGGAAGGAGAGGGAAGAAAGAGCAGTCCAGAGCGAGCTCAGCCTCAAACAGTGATTATGACTGGTAGGGGTTGGCGTGACAGGATCCTTGCCGTTACATATTACCTCCACGCCCTCACTCTATCACGATGTCCTTAAACAGGCACACAGTGGGTCAATAATGACAGGTTCACTGTGCTTGTCACTTCTCTCTTCGTTAAAATCACGAGCGGACCATGCGAGCTGATTAGAAGCGAATAATTATTTCCCCTACCGTTATAGCCTTGGGCGAAGGGGCGGGCTGCAATGAAAAAGCTGAAATCCAACACTCTCTGCCTTCAAATCGGTTTTAAAAGTTTTTCCTACCAGAATTGGCATGGTGAAAGCGGAGAGGGCGCGGCAGATGAAACTTTGATCGACTGTGCAAATTGATCACGAATTAAACCGATGATTACCGAGGACACGACTATACTATCCAGAGCACTTTTAAGATTTCCTGTAGTAGATAAGAAAACATTAGAAGGGTGTAATGCTGATATATAGGCTTCGTAGTGTACGAGTAGTATAGGAATTAGGACTCTGTGGCAGCCGGGGCAAATGAAACTGGTAAAATTCTCCCGTGAGGGAAGAGATAATGTCTGAGACACTTGCCAGCAGACCGCGGAGATCCGGGCTATGTTTGGTTCTAAGTCAGTGCACGCCTGACTTGATGGATGGGCTGGACATTGTGGGAACTAGGTATTAGCCGACCCAGTCAAGCAACATAACAGTGTGATTAGGTAGAGTAACCTCTACCCGAACACGATCATTAGCTTCACCCATGGTCTTCCAGGCTTGAGTGACCATGATATGACCTGAATAGCGTTATCGCCTCACATGCTGGACCCTAGGCACCCATGTCCCTAAGCCTTCCCCATACAACCTGGTCATCAATCAGAAGTGGTCACGGCGGATGCATTTCTAAATTACCACTCACTGAGATGGGCGCTCATACATTGCCCAGTTTCCCTAAGACCTTCATTCCATCTTCACCTCTCATCTCGTTCCCTCTGACCTTTAGCCACCTAAACATTACTGGTCGAAGCAACCTTTAACACTTGTGTTCCTCATACTAAATAAATAAGTCGATGTCGGGTTAAGATAAGCCATGTCAGTGTACCCAGCTGCCGCTTATATAGTGTCATGGTTTGCGTGTACTTCAGTCTATATTTCTCATTAACAGATATTATCAGAAGGTGCTTACTGGTCCTCTTTTCTGTGTGTGACTTTCATTTGGAAAGTACTGGAGAATTCCATTCGCACTCAATGCAATCTCTTAGATTGAGAATAGTACAACTGTCCGTCAATTTAAACAAATGGTACATCTCTCTGCTTCCCTCAGAAAGTTTAGCCCCTTATATATCCTTAACTATTGTTTAGGTGGGCATATTTTGCTGCCCGAATGTCAGGCTCTTGGCAGTTAACTGCTTTCTGAAGTAGCGTATAGAACTTGCTTTTTATTACCAGTTGAGCTCGCCCTCTCACCCACTAGCGGGTCATCCTGGCCTGACATCAATTTACGGTCATTCAATTAGGAGAATGTCTTGATCTATCAGTATCAGATTACCCATGTAGCTGATTAAATAATCCCAGGAGACTGATGTCAAGGCCTGCCCGACCGGTACCCTCCTACACTCCCCTCCACTTGGCCGTTCCCATCGCATTGACAACTAGATGTTGCTATTCTGATATCTGTTAAAACCATCTGTCAACTAAAAGGCATCTCCTTTCACCCTCTCTTATGGATGTTTATGCTAAGTTTTGGGTCCTTGGTCCCGATAACAGATACGAAAATGACCCTATCCTTTTCTTGTTTGCCCTTGGAGTCCCTTGCAATCGCCTCGGGGAAGTGGGCCGGGGGGGGGGGGTATTATTGGCCTGTTGTGTGTCCCGAGACGAACCTAGTTATAATAGTACGTCATTTGCTTGCCATACCAATAATCTGCTATTAACATGTACCCGTCGTGAGCTTGGTGTACAGAACAAATGGAAAGGTATTTGCGGCGTGGTTAGTCAGTGATACTGTCCAGACACATCGACCACCCTTTCAGCTGATCGTCAAGAAATGGCAGATTAAAAACGTCTGTGGTCCCTAGGACGGACCGAAAATGTGAGGCAAGGAGGCATTTGGGGGAGGAACGTTGAGTGGCTTGCACCAAGTAGGAATGATAGTTGTCAGGAAGGGAGTGGCAGAAGATTGATAGACAGAGGTTATGAATCTTCCCTCCCTTGGTCACTACCAACGGTCTAGGAGGAGATCACAAGTACTCGTATCTCATTCATAGTTCAGCCCCTGTCCAAATACCCACTGCCGCCAATATCCGCACGCATGCTTTATCTGCTATAAAGCTCAGTCGGTGATTGATTTTATGCTTTGTCAAAATAACCTCACCCACAATCTCAAATGATCATTTAGGAATGACAGGGATCGACCAGCTTGAAATGCCAATAAAGACCGTGTGGTAAGGCATGACTTAAGGTCCTGTCTTTTGATTAGTAAGTGACACTGCTAATTGGATCTATCGATTCCAGACTAATTATCTCTTGAAGATAGGTTCCCGGGTCAAGGGACTGATGGATAGACTTTCTCTCCGATACAGCAGGATGGTAGCGATTGCTCTCGCTCTACTCCTGGGAATGGGCCTTCTTCAAAATGCCATGTAATCTGGTATTTTTTCTGCGGTTGGCCCGCCCCACAGTATTATTAGGCCTATCAGTTTTTTTGCTCTATCAGCCGGCCTCAGGCCATTTCGGGTCGGCCATATACCCTGCCGTCTTGCCGTAGTCATTTTTTTAGTGTCCGATGTAATTTTTCTGATTAGTTCACTTTTGCCGGACCATCTCAACTCTTGTGGTGCCTGACTCGCAGTCCTCGGGCTATTGCCGGTCTCCCGTGGTGACACTTCACTCCATGCCTGTGCCCCTAAAGAACTAACTGAGAGATGCATGTGTCTGTCTGTCTTATATGGCCTACGCTTCAAACAAACAAACAATATTCCACCCATAAGCAGGCCTCGCTGGGCTGTGGTGTTTAATAAGATATGATCCTTTATGCACACAAATCTGTTTTAATATCAGAGCAACAAATTAAAAAAACTAGAACATCCAGTACAGTACCCTTAAATACACAATGTGGTATATTCATTTTGCATGAATATTATATTTCAAGCTCATGTCATCCCTATTTGCTTTGATGCATCCATTGAGAACCTCATGGCTGCGTAACAACCTGTCGGGAACATGGCAGGAATTTATTCTTGGATTTCTTGATAATATATGACCAAATAGTGTTGGAATCGTGAGAAATTTGCCGATTTGGATGTATTTATGAGAAGGTATGCTTCATTTTATTCGATTTGCAAGCCTATGCCATTCTTGTGTGCTTCAAATGTTCGAATCAAGTTGACAGCAACGATATCAGAAGACGGCCGACTTTTTAAAACTTTTCTCATTGTCTCTTTCAACATATTTATGCTTATGCATCAGTTGTCCAGGGACATCCCTCCCCCCCCCCCCCCCCCCTTGCCTTCAAACTTCAGTTGAGTAACAATAGTTATTGTCTATTAATACTAGTGATAATGATTCAATTCATCAATCGCAACCTGTATCGATTTCATTCTAATATCCCCCTAATTACCATTGTAAAGCTGTCGATTTCATCTAGAAAATTCGAAGCGGGACGGATCCTGGAGAGACATTTTGCCCATTGAAATAAAATTGCCTCGAAATTCACCTAGGAATTATATCGCTTCATAGTATTCTCATGGGATTTATATGACTTAAACTCAAATATAAAACTAACTTTAGGAGGTTTATTTTTGTCTTGAACCTATTCATCATCCTGTTCTTTAAAATCATCTTGAATCAGAATGCCAAGTGTCAGACGAGAATAATCACTTTGCAATTTATTTGCCCTGAGTAGATATTGCCACGGTGGATTCGTCGATTTCTGATGGAGATTTGCGATTTGAGGCAGTAAAGGCTGCGCTGTTGCCTATTACTCTCATAATGTTGTCAAAATTCATACCCGAGACGGCCGTTTGAACTAATGCAAGGGAGATCATAACTGACTTTCTTTACTCCATCGAATTAATTCTGAGTCAAATAATGTGTGGTATCTTTTGCTATGTGCCTGATGTTTATACATCCGTGTGCGGCGGCCTCTGATAGCGTAATTGCATGCTTGGCTTTGGTAGTACTGGTAATTGCCATCCACGTACATCTAGACTAATGTCAAATGGCCATGGTCTACCTACTGTACTATGGTGTTGGGATATGGCCTTGCTATGGCATGCAATTAAGTGACATAATGACCATCAAGAGACCACTTTATTGGAATATAGGCTAGTTCCGTCTTGTTTGATGGACATTATTTAGCACTGCTGTATACATACTATATCCTGCCAGTAATATTTGCCTAATATTCTCTTTACCAGCTTTCTCTTGAAACTAATATTAAAGACTTTCCACCCCCACCCCACCCATCTCTTTTCATCTCTTTCTCTGTTTACTGTCTTCTTTCTGCCCTTCTCCTATCTCGTCAACGTAACCCAAGTATGCAGCTGCGGAGAATACAAATAAATCAACATTCGAACCACGTCTGATGAAGGTATAGATGGAAGTAGACACATACTATACTATAATATATGGAGTGAGTGATACGCAGTTGCACCATTAAGACGAACGAGGGCGCACACGGAGGGGCGGTTTCGCCTCCCCATTTGCCTGGTTTTACCAGTGTAGAAGATGTCTTCCAGGCTGGCTGTTTGGCGGTGCTATTTGTCTCGATTCACCAAATTAGTTTGACATCAGCAATGAGAGTTGGCACTTTCTCCCCCGCCTGGCCCCTATGAACCGCTATCCGGCACGGCTTGTTACGCGGTTAGTGAAAGGACATTTGCGTCAACGATCATTCTTCAGGGTGAGACAGCTGCGCCTATCGCCTCATAGGCTTTATATCATGTGAAATAGGACTCGTGACCTCAGAAGTAAATCTTGGCCCACCTTATCTCTTGTGAGATATGGGCAAAATTCTAAGCTTGTCCCGTATGTGCTCTGGGTAAGGGTAGTGTAAGTGGCCCCTCCTCTCCCATCAGACCCATTGCTGGTTTCTAAAAACACAGATATTTAGTACCTCAGACATCTCTCCTAAGGTACCAGACAGTTCCCGATGTGTTTTCTGTTGCTAAGTGCAAAGTAATTGATTGAGAAGGTAATAGGGAACTTTCATAGTCCTTTTCCGGTACCCGAGTCATGAAGTAAAAAAAAAAAGAGCGAATTTTAGCTGCCTTTGACATTGGGTAGGTCAACGGATATAGAACTGGGTACTTCTGAGTTTTATCAGAGTAATTCTGAAGAATAAATTTAGATTAACTTTTGCCATCGGTATCTGCCATTTGATTTTTCATTAAAGAGCTGGTTCCGTCTCATTAAGGATGGGAATTAATGTCGATGAAAATAGGCGTATCTATACAGAAATACTCTTGATATCCTTCTGCCAAACGGTCATATAAAAAGGCAGTTTCATGGGAGAAGTTAGATTAATCATGTTAATTATTAACTCGTGCAATCTGAGCTTATAATAACGTCATCACTCATGACAGTGTTTTTAAAATAATCGATTGCCAGCTCCATTCGGGCATCTGCTTTGTGCACGATACTCAGTAGCTGCGATGGATGATTTAACTAGGTGCAATGAAAAACGTCAAATGGAATTAATGCGAACCTGTCCATGGCGTGCGTTATGTATTATACTTATGACATGGTCGAGGAAGTGTAAACTAATACTGATGGAAATATGTCATGTTTTATACCTGTCTCTCTCCCAATCAGGAATGTCGATTTTTAGTCCGACCTTGGCAAAAAAATGGAAATCATGCAAGTGGAAAGTAAGGCCTGTGTCTGGCCAGATGATATCAATTTATTTAATCGCTACATAACAATAACTAGTCTAGCTATTTACCCCGGTGCGCTTGCACCTGCGTCTCCTGTACTTTATATCTTCGTTGGAGGTTGACAATTGAAAGAAAGGGTGTGCCTGAATGCAAAGATAAGAGAATTTAAATAGCCAATAAGACCTGATGTATTCGGGCTTCTCTTGATGGATTTTTGTGGTGATTGCGGAGGAGGGAACTATCCACCGTATTTGAGAGCCAGACCTTGACAGAAAAAATGTTTGTCCGAATCAATAAAGTGGAGAGTAGATTGGTGCGCCTACCCAGACCCCCAGAGTAAGTGGCTGCCAAGATTGCAGGAGGTCCGTGTGATTGGTGGGGCGAAGTGTCTCTCTTTTCAAATAGTGCTTGTAAGAGAGGTCTGGTGGCACAAGCTTGCCCATTTTAGACAGTGCCCAGTCGTTGTGTGGAGGGGGTCTCTTTGGTCAAGTCAGAAATGTTGGAAATAGTGTGGGATAAATGGAGTTGATGGAAGTCCACGGCTACCCTGCTAGCCTATAAATATTTATTAGATTACCTAGTTGCTAATTTGCGTCTTGGACCTTCAGATGTGTATTTTGATTCAAGTCAAGTAGACCAGAGAAATGTAAGGAATCGTTCTCAAATTCGCCCTATCTAGGTTATATTTTGGCTGCAATGATACGATAGCGACCTGGACCTTAACCTCGACTTGGTCATTGGACTAACAGCGTTTGGTCATAGATTTGCTCAGACACTTGTTTGTCAGATTTCCGATAAACATTCCCATGATATACTGCTACCTATTGTCATTAATCTTTTTGTAGCTATCATTCAAGTTTTGTGAAGGTTTGTAATAATCTTTTCATTGTCTCCCTGTATAAGCCTCTTTGTCGTTGATGCCGTTGATGCATCTAGTAAAAAGATCTTTCGGTGTTATGATTAGTTGATTTGATTTGAAGATGTTTATTCTGCAAGAAAACATTACATCTATTTGGATGCTATTCTCAGTTATCACAGTTGGCAAAATTTATGAAAAGTATGAAATAAAGGTACCGGTATAAAGTTTACGTAACACAACACTTCGCGTCAGAAGCAGACACAGGATACAACACATTAGGCAATAAAGAACTAACAATTCAGAGTAGTAGAGTTATCTCATAATTGACAGATTGAAGTGACCTGAAGGGTCAGGTAAAAGATAATATAAAAACATGAAAAATAGAGCGCTATAGGTATAAATATGGGAGAAATATGTTGACTAGATTTAGGCCCTAGGTATACAATAAAACACCCTATTTCAAGAATTGGGAGGATGTAATATCTTAATATCTGTAGAGCTCTTTTGGAATTTAAGAGTTGTTTTGTCTTGAATAGCCTCCGAAGGTAAACATTGGCCATCCCACACAAGTAAGTAATATGATTAGATAGGCGCAGACCACTGTCCAATATAACACTAAGGTATTTAAATTCATTCACAACCTCTATAGGCTGACCATCCATTGTGAACATTTTGTTTGTAGGTGAAATGTGATGCTCACGATTTCTTTTATCATTATCAAAGATAACAATTTTGCTTTTCTGAGTATTGGCTCATTCCACCATCAAATCTCTAGATCTGGGTAATGTCAAATATTACATTCCGATTGGTCCCCTCAATCCAACGATTCCAAAGTGATCTTTGTAACCAATCAAATACGATTTGTTTTAATTCCCAATCCCACTTTGACATTAATGACATCATTTGGGACCAATGCCATGTTCGCCAATGGTCCATTAAGAGAAATATTTAATTCAGATCCTGCGACCCGAATTTTTAAATAACTATTTATTGTTCTAAAGATTTCCTCCATTTGATCCTGTGTGGTTATTACCATTTAACCGTGGCTATCGGATTCCTTTGGGATTTTATTGCTTGATTTCATCATCCCATGAGCCCTGGCTGGTACATGCAAGTCTACCCTCAGGCATACCTAGTATGAATACATTCAGATAACTTAACCTGCTGATTCAGGTAATGCAGTCATGAAGTTAAGTCCATTTCTAGATGATGTAATTTGATATTGTCCTCACTGAGACGTACCTTTTCCTTTAAGTCGATGTAAAATTGGGATTATGCGATCTTCATTTCGTTAAGAGCGGAGTGAAGCATAATCGGTACTTTATTACTTGAATAATCTATGATCGAATCTGCTATGTTTAAGACCACGTTATTCCAAGAGGGAATAAATGCATTGAGAGAATGGGACAAGCCGCCTGTAATCGAAAATTTATTGAACAAGATTCGTCCACGTAAGCACGATGCCATAGGCAGAGGGCTTGCGCAGACGAAGCAAGTCCAATACATTTTCAATTACGATGGTGAGTTCCATTCTATATTTATCATATGTGCATAATATTTGATCAAATAGAAGTGTAAATCATCAGATAACACTGAAAAAGTAGCCGACTGGGTGAAAAAAGTCTCGGTAGGCCTCAGTCTATGCCTATGGAGTTGTTGACTTGCTTCGCGGAGATCTGAAGACGTTAATTTCATAGTCAGCCTACTTAGAACTATGAAGTTAACAACTTAAAGAAGCACCTTTGGATCTCCACAAACCACGTCGTCAACAAACTGTGGACTGGAGGTCACGTTAGAGCTATTTTTAGATAATTAAATTTTCATTGTGTGTACGATAACAATATTTTTATTGCACCCCACTTATCGCACCTCTCTAAAGAAATGCAAGTATAATAAAGAAGTTTATATAATATAGCAACAGATATGTAGCGCAATATTCATGCACTACATGTAGTATCGACTATTTTCACACATCGGTAGACCCCTTCTGCTTTATTCTCTTGAATTGACCTTCATCATTCGCATATCGAATAACCATGGAAGTTATGTCTTCTTTGATGCCACCCATTCCTACACATCTATATTTGGTCCAAACACTAACTGAATTATTGGACGCCAATGATCTGTCTGGGGCACAATGGCCATGTGAGCAGTCGACAGGAGATTATTTCTCCGCCATAACAAATCTTAAGTGTGTGGTTGGTGTGTCCGTGTTGAGAAGGTGCCCCCCCCCCCCCCCTGCAGGCACTGGTCAGACATAGCCCCCTCAAGAAATAATCCATAGAGGAGAGCAGATGCCAGGCACTTGTCCCCCATTTCTTTATTCAGTGTTGTAGCCAAAAATCCCATTTTTCTTTTGTGAATCTGAATCGAAACCTCTTTGACTGGGGTTGGCGATCATATTTATGATCCAGATAAGATAGCTATTTTCGGCCTAGGGAGCACATTAGCCCACTAGTCTTCCTATCTGTTGCTTATATCTATGTATATCAAAATAGTTTCCGAATCCCTTTGAGGCGAATTTTTAGACGAGTATGTAATATTGTTATCGCCGGGAGCAAGTTATAATCTTTTCCCTTTGAATACTATTACTCCGTCCTGAAGATATTAATTCATGGTGTAAGCCGATCAATGTTATCTGTTTGATATTACCATAATCCTGGCTATACACATATATACACATGTGGAAATGCTTAGGTGCTCTTCTTCCTGTGTAGAAAGCTCCAAAGGCAATAATGACGCCCGTATTAACATTTCTGCCTTGTTCAACTGATCATTTGTAGGACTATTTTAAGTTGTCACCATACATACAGGTGACATTCGTATTCACCCCGCGGTTTGAAGGCGTGAAAGACCAAATGAAGCAGCTCTAAAAATAATATGCATTAATTTAATCGAAGGACTGCTTGCTTGAGGGCCAGCACCTATGTCCAATTATAGACCATCGGAAATGAAAGGGAATCAATATAATGAAAGGGGGAGGACGGCTTGCTTTGATGTTGAGCTTTTGTCTCATTCATGATGTCATCTAGTTCATAAAGCACTGTGTCAGCCACACAACATTTCAGCACGGGCTGCCTCGGAATGTGTCGTTAGATTAAGCAGATGGGTAACCCTTGACTTTTGTATCGTGTCCTTCTGTTTACACAGTGCTGAGCGACCTTTGATGTATTGATTCAAACCAGTGCCCGGCTGGTATATGCCAGTCTACCCTCAAGCAAACCTGTATTGATTCAAACCTGATCAACCCTACTTATGAAGATCTGCCAAAGCGCGGGAGGAGGCTACCACTTTCCAATTTGTATTTTATATGCCTATGTAAAACCTTGATCAATCGATCCGAAAATAAATGGCTGTAATTGTTAGTGACCCTGTTCATGGCCATTCAGGCCAATGCCATGGCCTGCCTCAATATATTATTAGGGCTAGTGTTGTTGAATGATCGCTTGAAGGATTTCATATAGTAGATCTATACATGATGACTGTATCATGTAATTGAAATCACGCTCGGTATCTCTATCATTTTCAATAGTCAGCTTTTTTTAATCTACTAACACGAATTGCCCTGAACAAAAATCTATACGTCCATTTTTTAAGGACAGAACAATGGAAGATGATTGATCCTTCCGAGTGAGGTGATGTCAAATTAGAAATCCTGCCCATCGAGGTTTCATTTCAGTCAGACCTTTTTGAAACTGTTATTGATTCTGAATATGATGATAAATGGTGATACTTTAGAATGACAGATGGAAATACATTTCATTTTAATCGCTAGGTAGATTATTCCTCTCCGATGTCGTGTAACATGCTAGTTTTCGTTCGAGATAAGATTACCCTGAACGCTTTTAATATTCCATAAAAAAGACTGTTTGCAGCAATTCTGAAGGAACTTGCGTCGGGTGAAGCATTCATCATCGACTACAAACACACAATGACAGTTTCATAGTGCTTAAATACTTGTTCCCATGAGCCGCTCTTGAAAAGGGTTTGTGTGTTTCGTCTACTTTCCTGCTCTAATTCTGCCTTTTCATGATACCTCTGACTATAAATCGGCAAAGGACGACTGTATTAGTTATCGGGTAACGAGTACACCCCCAAAAGTCCATACTAACGGCCCTATGTATGGGCAATGAGTCAGTGGGTATCCGGCAAACATTTCATGTCTACCAGATTTAAAGACTTTATAAAGCCTTCATAGCATGAAATGCAACAATTACGCGAAAAACTCGATCTTGGATTATCGAACCAAAATCCACTGTAAGGCCATTACATACAGAATTGCCAGGAACATAATACCAGCTGGTGAATGATTGAAAATAGTCTGGAATTAAAGTAATCCTTTACCATCATGCATTCTATTAAGTGTAGTATGGCTTTGTTGGCAGGTGGCCGAAGACCAATCGATGTGTATATTCGGAGAGGGTAGGGGTCCATTCTATCATTCCTGTGTCCTCTAGTTCTTCCCCAGTCCAGGAGAATGTGCATGAGCTCTGAAAGGGCCAGCGTTCCCCAATGAGCTCCCCCTAAACCAATTCTGACATTGAAAGATTAGCCAACGTAGGTCATGCAAAGACGGAGAAGCTGTTTATACTGGTGGGGGGAATATTGAATCCGTATCATAGAGGGCTCGCCGCTCCTATAGGGATAGTACACATAATCTATACATTCAAGTATATTTTACATTTGGCATATTGACCTCTTGTCTGGTCTGCTCACATATATATACATACATATAACTGGATGTGGATCCACATCCAGTTTTTACACTTACTTTGCTCGACGGTGAGGGTCAGATATCTGCATATCTGCATTCCTGGAATTTTTCAGAGAGTTATTGTCCCTGGCTCTTCAAAATACACATGCATTTAGTTCCTTTGTCTTCCTTGGTAAATATTGAAAATAAGATTTAAAAAAACAACAACTGAGTACTGAGTCACTGCATTATAAACCACAAATCTAACAATCCAAGTCAAATGCTGTTACATTCCGAGAATATTATACGAATACGATCCCCAGTCCACAGTGAACTCAACGTTCCCACGAAGTATATTTGCTGTGTTTCTGAACTACAACTCCAGTAGTTAAGATCTCACAAAATGAATAGCTAAGTGCTTGTGAATAACGGTGCCGATGGGAATTATATTTGTTGCCATCAAAGACGGATTATGTACTTGTATCTCAGAGATTCATTTGGAGTGTATTCGTGTTGAGTGGGGTTGTGGTTATTTACCAGTGCCTGGAATGGGAGTTTGAAAGCCCGGAAATGGCACCTAGCCGAAGACAGAACGATTGAACGTCAATAGAGCAATATGTTCAGCATCCAGAAGTAGTCTGAGCCGAGGGGATTTGCGCGGTCCCTGACTTGGCCCATAAATCCTAATCAAGACACCCTATACCTCCCACCAACCATTCCCCTTAGAAGGCCATCTTTGCACCTCCATTGCATAGACCGAAAATAAGCCTCTAATTTGCAGTTTATTACATGGCTTGTGCCCTGATTGCAACGCGAGAGAAATGGCTAATGGAGAAGTTGAAAGTGCTGTTTGCTTCAGGGTTAAGTGCTACATGGCTGATCTGGAGATTTTCAGGGTGGGCAGCCAATGGGCTTTGATTGGCGTGAAGTTGGAGTAGAACTGACCGCCCCAGCAATTCATTTTTCACTCATTGCACTCGGCTTTCACATTAGAAAGCATCTGCTGCTCTACAGGGAACACGACCCTCTTTCATTGCTCTTTTATTCCAAAAGCCATCACGAATGCCATGGAATGCATGCAATGAGTGCAGCTAACAGAATTGGAGTCTTAACTTTAATTATTCCACAAAGAAAGCATATATCAATCACAAGCAGTTTGTGCCTCACGGGTTGTAATCAATCTCTAAAATGTGTATAAATCGAGACTATTCTGCCCGAGTGTATGGAAAATAACGCCCCCACCCCACCGCAGACACACACACAAGTGTAGCTGTAGACAGAAGAATGGTTTAGAATTAGACTTACATCCCTGGCAATTCCTCTGTTGGGACAAAGGAAGCCATTTGCAAATCAAGCAGGTTGAAGGGAAGCACCTTGTTCGCTGTAACAACTTTGTTACTGATCAATAAAGGTTCGTGAGTTCACACCATCCATAGGGACATTTACAGCAGTTCGGACCTCACTATCACACAAATACTAGTCAGGTTTTGCCACCGGCCTACATTGTGTGGAGACATTTCAACCAGACTCTTCCCATATATACCGCCATGCTGGCTTTTCCCACACAAGCAAAAGTCACAAAGAAGCTGTGCAACTGACTCTTTTAAAATCCATAAACCGCACCCCAGCCTGCTTAAATAGAACGGCTCCATCTCTCTATATATGCCTGGGCGCGACAAACTTAATGCTTGCGTGTTCTCGTTGGCAGCATCTAACAGGTAATAGGAATATATACGCGTATGTCCCACGAATCTGGATAGAATGTGAACAAACAAATCTGTGGCAGGTACAACGCATGCTGGCCAGTAGTGAAACGGATGCTTGAATGACAGCAATCTATAACGATTGCATTTACACAACTGAGAAGCGCTGGGAGCAGATTTAACCCTTGGGTCATCCCATCTGCATTATTACCTACAATGCTGGGGCCAAGCCAGTGTGGGATACTTGTACGCTTAGCAGACATACATACTATATACAATCGCTCTGATTGTCGGTGGGGCTTCCACCATAGTCTACGAGCCCTTCTATAGTACCAGACGTGTGAAATCAGAGCTGGTGTTATTTCATCCACTGTGGGGGGAAATAATAGCATAATCCATCATTCTTATTTCACTTTTTATCCCACTACAACGCGCCCTATATTACTAGTTTTGTTCGAACACAATGCTACATTGTTTGCAGCTGGTGGGGCCTGTGCTTGGTGTTCCCCATTTGTATTGTATGTTGGCATTTTGGAGACTTTCTTATTAGTAAAACTCTGGGTTATAAATCATATACTGCATAATTTATGCAGCGAACGCTCATAAACACGTCAAAGAATTCATGCCTGGTGAAAATGCCTGGCTGATTTTTCAAAACTCGAGCTACTAGTTAACATCCTAGCTGAAAGCTAGGCATTTAGAAGTTTCAATAACTATATTCTTGGACACTTGTAAATGATCACAATACATAAACCTGAATATTCCTATAAATCCCTTTTCATTTTTTGATAATCAGATAATTTTCTATTGAAATTAATGTTTCTTTCTAATAAATTTGTAATGATTTGCCTATTATTGGTAGTATATATAATACTATATCTCTACTTAAAGTATCTCTATGTGGTGTAGTTAATTATGAAAGTTGATCATCGCCTCTTTGAGAGAGATGTGGTATAATATCCATGTTCTCACCAGAAGGGTGGCAATTCCTATGCGTCTTGGCGTAAAGGCCCAGGATCCCATTTCCGCCAGAGATATGTTTCACCTAGTTTTATCTAAAAGAGTTAACCTTTGCTGGTACTGAATCCCTCATTTTGTGCCCATGTAGCGCTGACGCTCCATTCAGTGGCCACGCTGGGGCGAAGGAGGCAGGGTATTTCCGAATTGTAATCACAACTCATACTGTTACGCCTTATTTCTTCTGGTTGTAAACGGAGCGTTTCACATATGCAATATCAGTATCAAGTGTGGAGTCCACGTTAAACACCGTTCCCAATTACTTCATATACCTGTGGCACAAAATGCATATTTATTCCATCTTCATGAATTATCACCCCCTCTAGGTAAATTGAATTAGTCCTTTCCTAGAGATTATTACATTTTGAACTGCTCGCCTAATGCTGCCATCGAGGTGCGAAAGTCCCTGATGAAATACCCACGGATTCTTGTGAATATCTATCCGCATGAATGATTCATGAACCAAAACCGCTTAAGTCCATTTGCGTATTCACGTCTTTTCAAAAGTCAGGGAAGATTCTTGTGAGTACTCACATTGTTGCCGCACTGGGCTGAATTCAGCATCTCTCCGGCTAGATTATTGACCAGCATTAAAGCCGTCTCATGAATGAAAGAACATTTTGGAAATTAGTTCTTCAATTGTCAAATGCTGCTTGCCCAAAATAGTAACGCTATAGGGTCTGGATTGCTCTCGTTTCTGAAAGGTCACTCTATTTGTTGGCACACACGAAGACCGTATTTGATCATGCAAATTGATGTTGCAAGTAAAGCCTCAAATATTTGCGAATTCTCATGAAGATTGATCTTTTCTTGAGCCATGGTCTTTAGCTCTATGAATGGAATATTGATTTGGAGGCTGGCAACGGGAAATGTTTCTTAGATTTGGGGTCCTTTTTCTCCTTCCTGGCCACCGATGCATACACTCCCACGACTGCTTTGCCTATGATAACCCACATAGTGACTATACTTGGACTCGTCCATTCAAATGTAGACTTCATTAAGGGCTATGCTACTGCATAATGTCTTCTCTTGCTTTGCTCTCAGGCGAAGTGCTCTGCGTATTTGCTACCCTGCTATACCATTCTTGTTGCTGTGGTCTTCCACTTGAATTGGAATTACTCTCGTTTGTGTGTAAAGACCATACCGTTGACTGCCGTAATTTATGATACTGCCATGAATACATTTTTAAAGAGTTCCTATGAGTGAAACGCCATGAAATTCCCAACTGTCGCCAAAGCTTGACCGTATGTTTACTTTGAATTTATTGTCATTAATTTTAATGCATCGCCCCGATTATAAAGCCCTCTGCCATGAGATCTCTCAAACCATCTAGATTCCCTTTCTGTCATAAAAAGTGGATCCGTCTTAAGTATGCATTGGTTCATTGTGATACACGGGGAATGAGCAGTGGCTCGAGGCGTTTTTGAATAGAACATTCCCTAAAGGACTTGAGTCTGTAGTAGAAAAAGGCGCCTGATCTTCTGTCTATGCAGGGGATTATGGACCCTTTGACTGAAGGTTATGAACCTGCTCCTCAAGGCTGCTTCGACTTGAAATGATGTGAGACCTAGACGTTCGCACAAGACTGTGGCACCATGCTGTAGCAGTGTTTTATCTATTGTACAGAGCTCTCCTGGCCAGCAGTCTCGGCCAATATCACTCAGATCCACACATAAATAAATATCGAGCTACTCCGATTTCCAAGCATTGCAATAAAACGCGGGAGGTAATCCAATATTTGGTATTGCAATGAAAAGGAAAGACTATCATTGACAACACAAAGGATATCATCTCCACATTTCTGCTTTCGCTTATACTACTGCTGGTTCTGTTTCCTACACTTCCTTTTGTTCTAATTCCACTCAGTGCACTTTGTTCTCTTCTGAAGGTTTGTTGTGACTGAACACTAATGGATGTAAGAATGTTGCTTCAATAGACTAATATCCATTATGAAGCTCTTTACTTGCTTTAGATGGGATTGCATTGGACGGATTAAACAGTTAAAAGGGAGAAACGAGATATTATCGGACTATTAGATTGTATTGCTAGTTGTGTTATTGTACTCTACCTTAGCTCTTTGCCTAGATCGTAAACTCGTATGCTTTTTTTCGATGCCATCTAGCAATTACTTAAGTATTTGTTACTTCAAACTGTAGATACTGCCCTCTCGGGAGTAGTTGCCTGAACTGTCTATTTTGATTGAACAAACAACTTTGTCATTCATTAACTATATTACATAGCGCCTAATGTTCATATACATGTGTCCCATGTATCATATGTATGTGATCATTCAATTCGCTTCACATTCACTTGATATTTGGATTCAAGAAATTGCTTCTTGCCACATATAGTGTTCACCAGTTTCTATACCATTACCCCGTCACCCTAAACATTTAGTCCCCTCTCATTATCCCAGGAAATATAGGTTCGCAGGAAACATCTTTCTAATACCTCCAAATGTTGATTCATGTACTTCCATAATTTAAGTGAGTTGAGACCTTTTTACCATATGTATGTGTACAAACTGGACTGGTGTCCCCACACTGATACTTTTTTTGTGTTCCCGGCTTTCAAGCATCAACCAGAATTTGTATGTTTAAGCCTTTCCCCATTTTATGTGTAGTGTGGCTTTGACTTACCGCATAACACCGTTCCAGAGCCTTCTGCAGATTATGACACCTCTACTGCATAAAGCTGGTACCAAGCCTTCTGCAGATTGTGACACCTCTACTGCTTAAAGATGGTATTGTATCTTCTGCAGATTATGACACCTCTACTGCATAAAGATGGTATTGTACCTTCTGCAGATTGTGACACCTCTACTGCTTAAAGATGGTATTGTACCTTCTGCAGATTATGACACCTCTACTGCTTAAAGATGGTATTGTACCTTCTGCAGATTATGACACCTCTACTGCATACAGCTGGTACCAAGCCTTCTGCAAATTGTGACACCTCTACTGCATAACCTTCTGCAGATTGTGACACCTCTACTGCATAAAGATGGCATTGTACCTTCTGCAGATTGTGACACCTTTACTGCATAATGCTGGTACCAAGCCTTCTGCAGATTGTGACACCTCTACTGCTTAAAGATAGTATTGTACCTTCTGCAGATTGTGATACCTCTACTGCATAAAACTGGTACCAGGCCTTCAGCACATTGTGACACCTCTACTGCTTAAAGATAGTATTGTAACTTCTGCAGATTGTGACACCTCTACTGCATAAAACTGGTACCAAGCCTTCTGCAGATTGTGACACCTCTACTGCTTAAAGATAGTATTGTAACTTCTGCAGATTGTGACACCTCTACTGCATGAAACTGGTACCAAGCCTTCTGTAGATTGTGACACCTGCTTACAGTAGTGGCTACCGCAGAACATGACCTTTAAAGTACACTTCATTTGACAACTTACAATTACACTCATTACACTTACAATTACCAGTAAAACAATCACAAACAGTCTACAATCACAAATCCATTTCTAATTTCATCGAGATAATTATTTTTAGAAAGTCATATATTTCTATACTTGATACTTGGTTAATTCCATAATCGCCATCATATCTATCACATTAGTTTTATTGTCCTTGTTAATAATCGATATGCAATGCATTATAAAGTGGATTAGCAATTTCCCATTCAAGATCTATAACAATGATTCTGTTGTCTCCTTTGATTTTAATTCCTCATGTGGTGTTTCATACATTATGAACAATCTCCTGTATAATTGTATGCATTCTTTAAGGACTGGCTTATCGATCCAAACACCTTTTCAGCTTTAAGGAATGTTTTCTTGTCAAGCGAGTTGACTGGACAGACCAGTCTATATTTATGGTGCCTCTTGACCAACACATGTCTATAGGGAATACATGCCCCTTGCTCGCTTCGTCCTCATCCTTAAGGCTGGTTTCCACTGCCCTGCTACTTCTACTGCTACATGTTACTATTTCCTGCCTCTTTTGGCGGATTTCTAGAAGCATAGAGTGCTTCCAAGTTTTCCAAGTTTTCCAAGTAAAAATTAAATGTAATCTGCTAATTTTTCTGAGTAGAGGTATAAGTAGTACATTCTGGTTACTTTCAGTTGCTTGCTCCTGCTCCTAAAGAAACGCCGCAATCCATTGTCACATAGTAACGGGGGAGTAGTAGCAGGGCAGTTGAACCCAGCCTTTACCACCAGTCAACAACCCCATGCCTATCTTAGCCTTGCAGAATGTGTTGCAGACACTGAACATCTAAAGAACAGCGACTTAATGCTTAGATGTTGAATGCACGAACTCAAATCACCCCCTAAGGAAGCAGGTTGATAAAGACTATGACTAGGGCTATGTTTAATCATCATGTCTCTAAGGTATGATTAAATAGCACCGGGAGTAGGGGGTGGGGGTGGATCCTGATGAATACTTCCATTGAATCCTTTATCAACTATGATACAAAAGGAATGGCAATGGAGGCCTCTCACGGTGTGGTGTTCACTCTTTTTTAATTACCAAATCCCGCTCATCCATTTCAAACATGGAAGGTCAATAATTGATCCGCTGCATTGTTTCCAGTGTTAGTCCATAACTCAATCAAGCCTTCTGTGGGCGAATAACTAGCTCCGTGATGAAGCCGACTCGGGTTCAGGTCCCACTGGACATACCCATGAGAGAAACGGAATGGAAGTAGTAGCTTGTGTTAGGTGCATGTGGCGGGGGAGAGAAGCAAGTAGAGGGGTGGGGGTGGAGAGCGTAAGTATAGTGAGTGTGAGGGAGAGTATGCGAGAGTTTGTGTCATAGGATCGCTACAGAAAGGGTGACTCTGAAAGGGGATCCAAAGGGAAATGGATGGGCTGCTGGATATAGAGGTGGTGAATCAGTCAGGTCTCATCTACTAAGCTATGTAGGCCACTAGCGCTAAAAGACATCAATATCATTCAAAGCATAACTGGAGAAGGATTCCCTGATATTAGGTGCCTTGCACCCTACCTTCATCTACTACCTCCAACGTCAGCATATTGAATGCATTGATTTCGCTCTAGGTACCTAACCCCCAGTACCTTTCATAAACTCGAAGCTGAGCAGCTACATGTCCAGAGTTTGCAAGGCCCGTATTATGTCGTCCCTCATCCACGATCGATGGATGGGAATTGGTGGCCGGGAGGAGTGGATAATGTTTGTATTGGGTACAGGAGGCCTTGAAAGTGAGGGGTGTTGTTTAAGAACGCTCAACACAAGACAAATGTCTCTTTAGCCCTTGGAAACATCTCCCATGAAGAATCCCTTGCCAGCAGGCGTTTCTGCTTGATGATTATTTAAAGCGCTTCATACACTTTGAGGGTGAAAGGTTTAGTTTTTTTCCTTAATTGAGCGCTTTTCAGGTTCAGTTTTCTTGTATAGCTTTTCTATTCATCTGTTTCATGTTGTCTATTGGCTCGGCTATGTGTATGTAATCATATGAGACATGGATAAAGTCACGAGTGTAGACGCCTGGCATTTGGTGAGGCGAAGGAGCTGAGGTTACACACAATGAAATGACCCCTCATTTATCAAGCGTTATGGTGCATGTCCGGAGTGCATTAAACTGACCATGAGCCCAAAGGTGCACTGGTCACTTAATAAGCCATCTTTTACTCTTCAGTGCTACACTATCTAGAGACACTGCACTTCTATAGTCCTATTATATCTTAGGGAGAAAAAACAACTGAAGTATTCCTTTCATTTATTTTTCATGTTAGAGGTAAACATGAAAAGCATATTATGAGTGGTCAATTTTCGCTTCGTATTGTCAGTACTACATATGGAATAAGGCATTGCTGGTGGCTAGTTCAATATTGGATTATATTGATTGAATTTTAAGTGCAAATCTTCAGACCAGATTCATATATACATGCCTATGTTTCGATAAGGCCAATTACAAATTAGGTGTTTCTAATTTACCTTTCCCCATAACTAGAAAAACATTTCTCTAGTCTAACTATCGTTATCTATTTCCTGGGACTGAGATGGTGGTTTCCTTAAAGAATCTTTTTAATGACATTCCCCCTACCTATTTTTCAGCTATGAAAGGTCAGAAATGCCTATTATTTCTTGTTGTTGGCCTATTCGGTGGTCCTATATTAGTATGCCGGTATACTTTATTGGGTTTGAAATGTCCTTTCACCTGAACTCCCTACTGGTGATTCATTGCTCAGTGAAGCATAAACCCCACTGATTTTGTTTGTTTGTTTCTAACTGTGACCAACAATAAACTGATTGCCCATTAGAAATTGTATAGCCTATTTAATGTTATGGTGGCTCATAAGTGGTAAGTCATTGATTAGGAAGTGTGAGTACCTTTGGTACTAAGCCTGGTGGTATTACTCTTAATGAGTACCAATATAGGTGGGAAGTAGTCCTTTAAGATTATAAATATATGCCAACATTGGAAGTATTTTTTGAAAGGTTGTTAAGATTAAGTTATGGCCGATTAGAACATCGCCTCACTGATCAAATCTTTTGTATATTATGAGAAATGAAAGCGGGCTTTCTCAAATTCTCCTTTTAAGGGTATATTTTAAAAGCTGTATTGCAATCGGGAAGTATATATAATAGGCCTATGTATGTGAAAGCTTAAAGTCAATATACATCTGTCCATAAGACAAAACCATGTAATGTGTTCAAGGACAGCTATCTTGGCAGACTGCCATGTCATCAATCTCTCTACATGTTGGGGGGGAAAGCTTCAAGTTCACCTAGTTGTTTGCTGGTTCTTTTTGATTTTATGTTCTCATGCCCAAGGGTATACGACACCTTCCTGAAGTCTAAAATTAAATATGAATGTTACCAAAGCTATAAAAATGGCTAGCACGACTGACATTAGACCGGCGTTGATTTTCTTGAGTGACCAACTAGAGGTGGTGCTGTTCCAGGCCACACAGTCACCAGAAGTGGACCCTCTTCTGAAATCTCTGGCCAGGTTAATTGATTGCAGAAGAGATGTGCGTCCTAGTCTGCTATGGTCGCCTTCACTTGATCTGTCGGGCCTGCAACACCATCATGGCGCGGAATGAAAGGTTTTTTAGTAGTTATACTGGGATCTTTCCTCTGAACCTGTCAGGAGTCTTCCGCTACATTGACCATTCGCATACGGCTGACTGGGTACAATTTTTAAATGTTGATGATTATAAAAATAGGCTGCCTGTATTCCCTTAGAAAAAGTGGTAGAGAGAGATAGGGACAGCCAACTTTCATATCAATCCCAACAGAAAAGTGTTCTGCTAAAACGATCCTATCATTATAGGAAAAACATCATTGCCATGTAAACACCCTGCTGTACTTGGCTATTGGACTTCTCAATGATTCTCATTGAACTATAAAACTATCAAAGCCAGCTCGAGATTTACTGCCTTGACATTTGGATCCAAAACTTAGGTCCAATACGCTAGGTACCCCCTGTTATGTTTGCCTTTGAAAAAGCAAAGTAATTTGCCTTGGCTATAACAATATTTGCCTTTGAGAGATTTCTCAATGTTCCTAGTCATGCATGTACAATGAGATCCTGTCCTTAGCTATAGCGGGGTAGAAAGGAAGCCACCGGAGCCCTATATTTCCTTCGTTGTGTTTTCATAACTACGCCGATGCTAGTAACTCTGGCTCAAGTTGGAGGCAACGCCGCCTTTGACAAAACACAGGAAAGGGGAAACTTTCAACTCGATGACTAGATGTTTTCACAAAGCTTATCGCTTCAATCAATTAGCTGTGCTTGTATTCCTGACAGATTCCCTTCCAGACCCAAGTTTGTGCGCTGGCCACACCAGCCCAGCGCTGCCGCCTTTATAAAACACTCCCCACTTAATTGAATTCAAAGATGCCAAAAGGTGAAGCACTTTGAAATAATGCCCGCCATTGCATGTGCCTTTGCCATTCTGATACGAACCAGAAGGAGTTGAATGGAAAATCTACCTTGCTCGATGGATTATAGTGGATTTACAATAAACCAGAGCCGTTCCGGCTGCTATCTTGGATGGCAAGCAAGTTTTCCTCCAAGCAAGTAAAAGGTGACAAAAAAGCATATGGCCGTCTTCTTTGACGAAGTGGCCATAGAGATCTAAATGGGGGAAAGGGACCGGCAAAAGAAATATAGGATGGCTAAAGGGGTCCAGATGAGGAGCCAGTAAAAGGCCA
This sequence comes from Sthenelais limicola, assembly GCA_942159475.1. NCBI lineage: Eukaryota > Metazoa > Annelida > Polychaeta > Phyllodocida > Sigalionidae > Sthenelais > Sthenelais limicola. The sequence goes on from OW804096.1 coordinate 116,155,125, forward strand.
AATATAGTTTAAGACAGGCAAGGGATGCTGGAAGGTGTGCGCAATGAGGGGAGTGTCAGAGCTTAGACTTGACTAGTGGATGGCAGGTATGATGCATGGGGCCTAGTCCCCCTGGTCCGTCCGGCCCAATACGCTGGCTTCTGAGAAGCAGACCTGGCTTTTCTCAAAGGCAGAACAACTCACTATGCGCCCCAGGGTCAGGCGGGCCCATCTGGTGTATCATTCCCATGCACTAGTATAACTCACAACTACTGAGCCTATCGACAACCTCCTGTCTACATGGCTTAAATTGCGCCTCTTCCTCTACTCCACTCAAAGAACACTTACGGTATTTGCCATTCTTTATGTAAATGTTTCTAACTCTTCTAACATAAACTCTCAGAATAATGTTTGTTATGGCATTCTTTAAACACCTAGTCAACTACAACAAACGATCTCTCCTCCGTCTGAGCAATACAAATCTGACCAATTTGTATCAGCCATACCCGGTTATAAACAGCTGTTATATTCAGAGAGTAAATTTTATGACCGCACATCTACACCTTCGCCTTTGGTCGTGAGCCAGCTCACCCCAGGTCTTACATTAAGTAGACATTGGCTATTCAGAGTGCGGACGAGGAGGATTCTAATTGAATATCTCTCTTGTTTTCCCCGTATTGGCCTTGTCTGGTGTGAACTCGGAGGCGGAGAGGGACCGTCTGACTCTTTCCCGTTGGCGTGCTCGTACTAGGGGACTGAGCTCGTCCCTCTGAAATGATACGTAGCAGATCCCGCCTGCTAACGAACCGGATATAAGGGGCTGACCATGCATACTGAAGATTGAGCTGCTCCTGAGCGGGTCTCTCAGGACCTGAGCAGTTCATCCCGGGCCAAATATTAGCTCGCGGACCCTCAGCATCCAATAGCCAACCGGAAATGTATTTATTGCAGCAAAGGCCGCCAAAAAGGTCCCAATTAGGTCTACTCAACTCTCATGGATGAAATAAGTCATCGCTGGTAGCCCCACTAACTAGGTGTGGGATTTTGAAGGAGAGCATTTGGTGTCTAAGCATACGGGGAATAATTACACAAAGCGAATGACTTCTGGATGAAAAATAAAGCTTTAATATGGAAGATTCGCCCCGTCTCTTTACTTATTCTTTCTTTGGTAGGATTCTAGTTTCTCCTCATGGTCTCATCCAATTATGCTCTTATTCCATAGTTTAGCTTCCATGTTATTTATGATTCATTAGCGCTTAGGAAATAACATTGAGTCCTCCTAGAGTGATAGTCCCTCTGTGATTCATCATTACTTTTAAATCTCCCCGGGGAGGGAATTAATCGTCCTTTACATTGTAATGATGTATGCCATCGCCTATTCTTTGCCCACCAAGAATCATTATTTCCTTCCAAATATGTCAGATCCGATATAAGTTAAAAACACTTACATTGTAAATCTGATTAGATGAGGTACGGCAGATAGGCTTATATCAGATAAATGACATTAATTCCATCCTCTTGTCAAATACGGTTACGGTTATGGAATTCAGAACCACCCCTTCACAAAAACCGTTACCTTCTTTGAATCGATTTGAATAATTGTGTTTCAAATTCATGAGGCAATTGGGACTTTCATTTGGAATGTTTCTGCTCCCTTATTGACTGGGATGAATTCACCTCTGACACCATCAATTTGTAATAGTGCTTATTTATTGATTCCCGACCTCAATACCAATACGATGGATAATCTCGGAAGTTATATCACGGGGCCTTTTCCTCGCGCCTTACCTTCGTGGACTGTTGAATGGCATTCAATTTAACCATCTCGTCCAATATACTTACTTTACTAACCTCGCCCCATTTACTCATCTTGCATTCGGCGGCTTGTTATGTTTCCTCCGTGCTGTATAACTCCCAAATAGTTTAGGAGTGGGGACAAGATCAATGGAGGTTAACCTAGTGGCCTGATGATAAAAGAGTGACCTGTACAATCAGATAGCGGAGCCAGCCATCTTATGTCTAGTTACTGTCTGATCCTTGGGAGACATCATTTATTTCTTCTCTATAACTGACACCGATTGGATCTCGATTACAGATAATCTCGATTGGTATCCTAATAAAAAAGAGATGCTAGATTCCCTACTATAGTTATCCGTCATATTTCAGCTTTTCATTTCAGAAGCCGACCTTTTATCATATTGATTTATTTCCTCTGTATCGAGTCCGAGTGGATCTCATTACGTTTGAAAGTAATATACGTAACTAAAATAACTCGAAGTTCCTCTTTATCGCTAAAGCTATCATAATGAATATAGGGAAGGAACATTATATTTGTTCACTAATAGGGGAGGGTTATTATTTCTTACGCATCGGCATTCGTCGTAAGAAATGAATTTGTAGTAATGAGAAGTATAGGCACCGTTGAGAGAGGAGATGTAAATGAGTATAGAAAAAGCATCATTCAAGCAAACTACGTTTGGACGAGGAAGGGACCTACCAGCATAAAATGATTGTTCCAGATGAATGTCTCGTTATATTCTCGCAGAATTGTATTTTGAAAATGGTAGTTGGTGTCCACCAGCGACTTAGCCGCTTCAAATAGTAATCTACGGGCCTAGTAAAAGACAGTCTATCATTAAAACAGTCCAATTATATGCATGGATTCTTTATATTCTCGCTATCAGTAATAATACCTATCTGTGACCCCCATCAGTTTAATTAAAATGATGTTTTCTTTGTTGTTCTAGGAGTTGTCTACATTACATACGGCAAAGCTTCCATGGCAGCTTTAGCCAGAGAAAAGATGAATGCACAGCCTATGCCTGGCCAGACAGTCCCGCTAAAGGTAATATTCTAAGTGTTTCTTGTCTGTTCGCAATATATAATATATCTATTAGAACAAAATATACCCAAGGGAGCAATACATTGTTTTACACATTGGTATCAACTAATACTCTGGGGGTTTCCCCTCCCTTTCCTATCAATAGTCCGATTCCCTTTCCTATATTCTACAATCTACTAACTGCCAAATCTCACTTGAGTTTAGATAACTTCATACGTTTGAGCAGTATTACGATGTTTAAGCACTTTCAATATTTCATCCAACAGTTATGCCCAATAGGTCTCTATTCGTATCTTCTTTATCGAATTATGAGAAATATTAAATGTGATGCTTAAAATAAAATAAATGAAAATCTATAATTCATTCATGAATACAGTCCCAAAGAATAAATATGTATAAGGCTTTCCTGGTCCGACTGAATGGTTCTTGGTGACCCCATTTCCCTTGAATATGACAAAACGCTTTTTGTAATATTATGACTGAATATAGACACCCTGGGCGTTGCCTCCCATTTCTTGTTTGCTTATGGCATCCTATTTTTCTAAGCTTATGCCACCAATACTGTATTCAAATTTTTCTCTACAGGTCATGATAGCCAACAACAGGAAAGAGGGATCTGTGAGAGAGCCCAAGGAGGAGGAGAAAAATCAAAGAATTTTTATAAAGATTCCAAAGTCTGTGACAGAAAAAGATGTTGAAGAGAAATTCAAGGTGCGTAGTTCCATAAATTGAAAAAAGCAGATCTCCATCTGGAATTTAATCCAGATTTTCCAGCACACATCTAGTAGTGTATGCGTATCAGGGGGGACTGTCAGGATAGGTCCTATATTCATGCATTTGAGGGGAAAGGTAATCTTGTAGCGAATATTCGCTTTAACGATGAACATCAGGACTGCCTATCAAATAAGCTTGAAGTTAGCATCAGTTGGCATTGCTAAAGTTATCACGACGTCTCATTTAGAAGTATAAACAAAAAGCTTTATGATCAAATTACACTGTTGCGTGTTCCACTCTATGCATCTTAAGTGCCTGCAATTGGATAAGGAATTCCCTTTTATGACAGGAATATGGCGATGTGGAGTACGTTAACATATTGAGAGAGAAATCTTCTGGTGAGCCCAAAGGCCTGGCTTATGTCAAATATTCCCGTGCCTACCATGCAGCCCTGGCAGTAGAAAACTGTGACCCATGTAAGTATTCAGCTAGCGCATTTATCCTCATGTGGTTATATGCCTAGCCACCCGGTATAGTATAGGTCTCTTGCATGCGACCAATGCTTTTTCTCGAGCATACATGGTTATAAATCTCCATAAACAACTGGCGCCCGGGGAGATTCGGTGAATGAAGCTTATTTTGATAAAGTTAACTTTCACATACTACTAGGTCTAAAGCATTTGGGTCTTTTCCAGTTTGCTCTTTCGAACGCTGGACTCTTTGTTTTCCATGGGTAGTAATATGTGTCGCTATGAATTTGTATTCACTTTTTGTTTGGTAAATCAATTACTACCATTAAATGTAGCAAAATGTGACCATCTCTTTCAAAGTTAGCGTAGATTAATATAATAATATATTTAGGCTAGATTATATTTAGTATCTAGAAAAGAATGTTGTAATGTTATGCATTTTATAATATATAATTTCTATTTCATAATATTGATGAGCTCCTAAACTTTCAATTGTATTGAAATGTTTTCCCCACCGCAGAAAATGCGATTAGTGATGACCTGGAGCGACCATAAAATTCGCACTCGATGCCGTTGAATCCTTTGTACTAAACATAACTAAAACAAAAAATGTTACTCTCTTTGTTAAAAAGAATGATAAAACATCTTTTATGCCTGTGAATCCTTTGAAAAGGTTCATTACGCAAATGTTTTTTCCCGATCTCATTTGTGGTACAAAGACAGCGGCACCATCCAGGGCCCCTATTTAGCCTTAAGTATGAATAATCCAAGTCTGTCCAACTAGATACTCTCTAATACAATCATTGCCACTGGCGAGCTATGCCAGATGCACCATCCAATACCCTTTGTCACAGGCATGTAATTTAATAGTCCGATTCCATTTACAGCTTATAAAGCTATCTTCGCTGCAAGAAAAGTACCAAGGGAAGCACAGCCTATGGACATGGAACTAGGTCCGGCACCCTACCACAGAGAGGAAAGAGACAGGCGCGAGCACAGAATGGAGATGCCAGTGTACAATGGTATGCATTGACTAAATACTTTTACTTTCAAATAAAATTCAAGTATACTACGTACGGTGTGCAGTATATTAGCCCCGGAGCAGACCAGCTTTAAGGGCTGAACTTAAAACAGTCGCGTTAAGACATCGTACACAGAATTATTTTTCTAAAGCAGGGTATTTGATCTAGCTCAGTGATTAGAGCGTGCTATTCCGATCTATTGTGGAAAAATAAATGCTACAAGTCATAATAGAACTATGAGGACAGACAGAAAATTGCATGTCGAGGTATCTACTGTGAGGTAATAATTGACCTTTGATGCAGGTGGTCCACCAGAAGCTATGGCTACATATCCACACGATGGTGAGACCAGGTTGCATGTAATAGTACCAAGCATGGTCACACAGGAACAGCTCTTCAGACTCTTTGATATTATCCCTGGCCTAGAATTCTGCGACCTTGATGTTCAGTCAAGTAAGTATCAAGTCGAATATGTAGAACCAACTGCTTGTAAGAACCTTCTGGATTTTTATGTCTGGGCATGATATAACACACTCTTTTTTTCCGGGACAAAAATAGCCCTGTATTTTTCGTCTTGTAAAGATCAATGGAAGAAAGGTTGAAACTTAAGTTTAGTACATTATTGTCAGTTTCACTTGTTTTCTTCTTTTCTATCAGGTAATGTAGTTAATTTTCAGTGACGAAAATGTTGTTTTCTGTGTCATACCAAAGCAGAATTTCCCTGAAAATGATTGCGATCATAACAGCTGTTGAAATCCGTAAACATGTGTAGCCACTATGGATGATATCAGCTTTTCCTCTTTCAGATATTGCCTATCTCAAATATAGCAGCCCACAGTCAGCATCCTATGCCAGAGATAAATTGAATGGCTTTGAATACCCACCTTCCTACAGACTCTCCGTACGCTTCGCAAGACCGAGAGAAACAAGTCACGCGAGGTTAGAGATTTGTATTACTTCTCCCCGAAGTAGGAAAGCATACATTCCTGTCAGAAGTAACCAATTACTCTTGTGTTAGATTTTTGTATAGACTAGGCAAGTCCATCCCTATATCAGACACAGGATTAGGTGTCTACACTTCTACCAGGACAGATGTCCTACACTAGCACTGATGAAGTGTTTTTTCAAAGCAATTAAGAGATACTTGCAGTTTTTCATTATTTCTACTACAGTATGTCTGTACTCCCAAAATATCATACCATTCTGTATCATTTAATGCGCCCATTACATTTCGAGAAATTCGCTGAAGAAACAGCCCAAGACCAAGTTACATGTACATTTTAATAATTGCATCTTTATTTTCTTCCACAGAGACCGAGATTATTCTATAAATCGATCACCCCATCGATCACCCCCGAGGGTGGACAGGGACGGTGGTATAGTAGCTAATGATCTCAACCAAAGTATGGTCAACTTCATGCAGGCACCCAACCTACAAGACAACATTCAAACATTAGTAGAACATATCAAGAAGGTATGCCACCTTTCTATGATTAAACGATTAAACCTTTGAGCATGCGATGAACATCCCACTTGCCTTTGTGCTATTGATGGCAGTGACGTAAACTTTCTTTCATCCGATTGTTAAACTATCTTGAGCGTATTTTTGTTTGATAATAATGCTGGCAGCCAATTTTGGATTAATGTGAAATATAATGAGCCTGCAATCCGAGAATTCATTCACTAAAGAATTCATATTACAGCTTAAACATGTGAAGATTGGTACTACGTCGTAAATAGGTTTTTAAAACACCAGTACCAAATTTCTTTCCATTGAAAGATAAATTACTTCGAATGTATCATTATTTTAATCATCTCATGAAAAAGTTGTCACATCGCATGTAGGAAACGGCCCTGGCCCCCAAAACAGCTTTAGAAGATTTTTTCGTTTTGAACAAAAACAAATGAATAATTGATCAAAGTTCCTCATGGAGTTTTGTACCTCTTCTCATCTCTTCTTTCCTTCCAATGTTCAATGTTTCCTGTCTGCCTCTATAATACATCATAGGGAACATGATCTGCAAGCGTTTTTCTCGTGGTTTTAATTCCACCTCAATGCCAGGAACATTCTTATTTGGAGGTCTCTCATGAATTATCATGCTTCATATTTTGTGAACTTTGCTTTCATTTTTGAAAACTACTTGCCAGTCTGAAACTAGTGTACTTTCAGATCATGCTTTCTTAACTTATTCGTCGTCTTCTTATGTTGTCCAAAGCTTAGAACTTATATTGGATTCGAAATGATAGGATAACTCTACTGGGAAATGTTAGATGAAAGCACGGGAACAGGTGGATCTAGTGGGTAACTAACTATAAGATAGAATTAACCTAATACATGTATGGTCTTTGTTATGATACCCTTTCTGAATAACTCCAATGAATGGAATCCCATATTTATTGAAAGAAATTCCAACCAACCGTCTTAAAGATATACCAAAGACAGCGGGGCACCTTTCCTTTAATTTATGCTGAAATTGATTAATTTCAGTAAATCTCATTTAATTGCTTTCGTTCATTTCCAAATTATTGTGTTTCATTTGGAGCAGATGTAACCACTGCGGTTCATTTTATTTATTTGACTGTAAAATTCAAAAGTTGTCATAAATTGTAAATGCAATAAACAAACAATGATCGTTAAGCACCATCCGCATAGTATCAATCGGTTGCAGTAATTATAATCAATCATTTTCAACTGTCATCTTCTGTATGAATGGACATTCATCCGTGGCTTTACATTTCTTGGTCGTCAAATCTGTACTTGTGAGACATGGGTAGGTTCTGTGATGACGTGAATAATCCACTCGAGGATTGCACCAGTTTTGCTTGCTCTAAGATGCAACACAGCCAGCTTTCATTACGTGTATTTCAGAGTTAAATTTGCAACGAATGCTCGATATATTTGCAATGTTGAATATAGTGATACCGTCTCAATTGGGATCGCATGTTCGTCATTTGTTAGAGAGCTTTGAAGAAATAATGGAATGTAACCCTCCAAGGTAGATTCAAAGATGTTCTATCAACCCATACACACAATGCCTCGTTACGCATATCAAAAGCTTGGCAAATGAAAGGCCATAGTATATATAATCAGATTTCCTCTTGTACAATTGAGTCATATGTTTCCTCTTGTACAATTGAGTCATATGTAGTCTGTGTTTTTCAAATATTACAATCATGGCTAAAAAGAAAGCATGTCAATATTTGTAAGCCAACCAAAATTAGGCAACAAAAACTACAAGTAACAACAATTAATTATACTTGTACAGTTTTCCTACAAATCTATAACTTTGAAAGTACATTTTCAATTAATTAGTCTTTAGTTTATAATATATAATACTTATATTTTCTTTAGTATAACCCCTTTGAATTGAATTGAATTATCCTTTATCATACTCATTTGGTTAGAATTATCTTTGACTAATGGGTTGTTAATTGCTAGAAACCCAGGTCTTCCAGCACATACCATAAGTTGGAACTCTTTTAAATAGCACTAACACGTTCAAATAGCAGCCTTGTATCTTTTTCAAATTTAGGGAGCTCATGATTGATTTTACTTTGAGGAACGTTTCTCTAGACCTCAACTTCCACTTCGAGCAACTAGCTTCTGTAGTTCCACCGGAGCTGAGCAGAGAATCTTGACATTTTGGTAGATCGCCTCATGGGTCAAACCGGTTTCTATTCCTCTCATGTATACACACGCTTTCTTCAAACATTGCGAGCTAATTAATCCATAATTAATCCTCCTTGATTGCAGGCCACGAGTGTTCTGGAGTCAGCAGGAGTTGCTCCACCCATGGGTGGCCATCCGTCCTCCTCCACAGCCACCAGGAATGGTGACTCCCTGGTCCGGGTGCGCTACTGTAGTACGCCATTACCCGAGAAACAGCCGCTCCTATCCCGGGACGCGCAAGTCTCAGAAAGGCTATTTATTGTGAGCCAACCCGACGCCTTTACTGAACAAATATTAATAGACTGCTTCTCCCGCTTCGGTAATCTCATAGACGCCTATTTTATGCCCGGTAAGTCTCGTTAATTGACCCGGTCATGTATATTTAGCATTGTTTGTAAAGTCATCGCTTATTAGATACGAGTACAGTTGTGTATCAATATTCTACCTTTGTATCTTTATAATGGAAATCTTATCACAGACTCATTTGTTCATCAAAACAACTTTATTGAAAAGGGTGGGATTTTTTTCGCAAGGAAATTGGATTTTTCGAAATATATATCGGGAACAACTTTCTTCAAGAGGAGTTTGTTGCTGGTTTTCCATGTATTTTTTTTATAGTTGCATAGTAATATTTTCTCTCTCTGTATCTAAACATCTAGATTCTGATATATGAGCAATATCACCTCACCCAATTGTGTCAGTATGAATTCAGTTTTTTATGAATGTATCCTTCTCATTCTCTCTCACAGGGAGGAATTATGGTTATGCCAAGTATGGCTGTAGAGACAGTGCAAAGCGAGCTATCGATACCCTACATGCACAAACAGTGTGTGGACAACGGCTGAAAGTGATGCTTGCAGATCCACCCAAGTACACAGACGAACAGTACGAAGGCTCGAGCAAGAGGCCGAGATCTTGAGGGTCACCTTTCCAGACATGAAAGGCAACCATAAAGATATACACACAGGTAGGTACATTTTATCCACATACCTTAGATTTTATCTTGTGCCTGGAATGGTCCACATTCTGGTCTTAAATTGTTTCACTTTCTTCCCCTTTTCTTGTTCAATAACTTTTTGACACGGTACTCTACCAACAAGTGTAAGATTTAATATCGGATTGTACGGAGCCACAATGCTCGGTCACGTCCGAATGGCTTCCATTCATCTTTAATCCACCATTGGGTGACATTGCATCAGTTAAAAGGGTTGTAGGAGAATGTTTGCCCAAGTCTTGTTATTTCTACTCGAGTCCTGGCTTGTATTTCTTCTCTCTATTTCTACCGCTTATCTTGGCTTGCTATTTCCAATTCCGTTAATTGATCTGACATTATTGGGTTATATGGAAATGGAAAGTCACTTGTAGACATAACTAGTCTCTAATGGATTGTTGTCAGCATGAGATTTTGGCTTCTTGCGTGATTCCCTTTATTGATCTCTTTCGATTAAGCACGGAAGCGTTCATAACTTCTTCTATCCTTTCCGTCCTCGAGAGTCCATCTCACACATCATACCGGCAATTACTTCTGTTCCCTTGCTCATTCATTCCAAGCCTACATTGCCAAATGCTGAGAGTCTAGATGTTGTCTGTTCTGATCAGTCAGTGTAGTTATTTTTCATATTTAATGCTGTCTCTCGCTTCGTTTTCTATAGAGTTAGAAGCACATTGATACTGAAATGCACTTGTTTGGTGATGGGTTGGAAACACACAATAACATCCAAAGCCTCTCGACAAACAACTATTGAAAAAAATGTTATCATCATGACTGAGTGACAATTTGACATTTTACACACACGTGACCCTACTTGAAAGGACTGCTTTTGTGTAGTTTCCCCCTTTGCCTGACCACGCTCACATTCAGTTCTCTATCCCCTCCAGTACATTTACTAAACACTGACTTGAGCAGAGAAAAAATCATTCATAGAAGATTTCTATGTTTTAAGAATGAAGGAATTACTGACAAACAACATGATTTTTATATATAAACATGTAAGCAGGAAACCGAGAACGTTATTTAGTAGGAATTGATTTGAAACTTCTCTTGAGTGGGGGACGATTTCATGAGAGGTTTTTGTCATTTTTCTTTGTAGATAGACCGACTGCTCACCCTAGTTGCGACCGATGCATGCTGACACTCCATTCTAGGCGACTTGGGCTGGTGACGATAGCGCCACTCAGTGTACCTGACTGCAACAAACCAACTTTATGATATCCACGCCGGAGCGAAAAGCATCCATTCACAAAAGGATTTTATTGCATATAAAATCATACGATACACTATTATTAGTATACAGATAAAAGTACTGAACAGAGACAGACCCACGTGTGCCATTAACCAAGGACAACCAATTTTATATTTGCATACTGTTATCTGCTGTCGGAGATATGTTTATTATATAATCGAGTCAATGGATTTTTTTAAAAGCACACACCATTTCAAATCTGGACGGACGGTCAATCCTACTACACAAGGGACTCAAGCTCAATATCAATCCACGACAGGACTATGTATATGTACAGCCATTGTGACTTTTGTCTTCAACAGATATTACTCTTATAAAAACGAGACATGGACTGGCCATTTAGGCCGTTATACTTATAGATGCTCAGTAATCACCCCTATGAAATCTGGTGTATATGGTATATACAACTCTAATTACTATTCTGGAAGTTCTCTCTCATTCACTAAAATATAACACATCACCCTCTATTTCAGAATTACTTTATCCAAGTCATAATTGATTTTTGTAAATGTTTAGGACTTACATGGTCTGTAACCTCATTTGCTCGCTAAATTTTGGACCAATGTATGGACACGTATCTGTTCTTGGTATCTTCATTGCCATTTAAGCTATTTTAATTGAGGCCACGCTTTCTTTTACCCTCGAGGTGAGAGTTTTGATTACTTTTTCATATTGAAATTTGCTGATGTTGTTTTACATATTTTGAACATTGATGTCATACACAATGCAGAACTGGCATTTCAATAGGGTTGCTTCTTCTTGGGTGTGTTACATTTGAGTTCTGACATTTGTGCAGCGAAAAAGGCATCATTCAATTATTGCTTTCTTTAAACTGAACGTCGGTGCTTTTAGCATTAGAGATGTTAACCTTTTAGGCTATAGAATATTCACCCGAATTGTTTGGTCTTATTTATCATCGCCCCTTTCAGCCAACAGTCTTATCTGATGTGTAGCCTATATAGGTATTTGAATGGTATTGCAAGAACTGGATTGCTTGATCGTGAGATATCAATACACCGGTCCAGATTAGTCCTATCATGATATGCTATTACATCAATACACAACAAACATACTTATTGTTGTGTTTGTAAGGTATTATATTTCTAGGAGACTACATAATATATGCCGTATTTTATAATTTATTGCTGAAATTCAGGATTGTTTCTCGACTTGGTATGATTATCGCGGATGCACAACAATTACAACAGACGATCAGGAATATTCTTTTCACCAAATTCATAGGCAGATTTTGATAGGTTTGGGGCTTATAGATATGTGTAGTGATTTTAGAACTTTATCTAGATTAGTATTGTATCAAACTTGCATTCACCTGCATTCTGTCTATGCTTTACCTCTCTCGCCCATCAACAGACTGTCATACATTCTAATATTGTAACTGGAATTTCATATTTCCTAAATATACCGCCATGCTTTACCTACAGGTCCTTTTTTTACTAAATAGTTTGTCCTTTCTATTCAAACCTATGGTAGACCGAGTTGAAAATAACAAAGGTATACATTTTTTAAATGAGTTACTTGCAAATTGTATCTTAATGAATTAAGGGGGAACAGCACCAGTTACATATTTGTTTCCTTTCCTAACTCATATTCTACTATGGCGAGTCTCTCTTTCTATGTGACAAGGGTTATTCATAACTGAATTATATATATAATATATTATATATAGGGTCCAATTAATGGTTTTATCTATGGTTCACATATACATACATGTATATATAAGAGCGGGTTTCTTCCTAATGATCTTTCTCTATCGAGAAAACTATTGCTGTCATCATAATACCAATATTTGAATGGTGTGGATGTTGCTTGACCTTTTTGTGGTAAAAGACGTGTTATCGTATCCCCTGTCCCTATAATTGATGTTCACCCTATTGCCTTGGCTTACCAATCTGTCCGTGTCGTCCTGGACAAGATCCTTGTCTTGGACATTTTACCCCGGACGATATACCTTCGGCATTGTGGCCTTCTGTGTTGAACTTATATTCCACAGCCTACACCAGCGTTTCCCTTGACAAAAGACTACCATAAACTGTCTTGTTAAACCATCCTAGGGACTGAAGTACTTGTATCAGATAGGAAGGTATTCAGAAACTGCCTGGAAAAGGCCAGTCTTTTTGTGCTAAAAGTGTTTATTAAACTTTGTCGGTTACCTAACATATTTGCGTCCCTAAAACTATGATTTCTTGTTCCTGACCGTTCATCCGTGATCTGTAGTCTAGAGTATATCCCACGTTCTGCAATGTTCCTGACTCTGACGAGTTTGGAGAGATATTTATGTTTTTTTCCTAAACAAAAAATGGACAATTTCATAATTATTTTGGTGATTATTCGATTGCCAATGAAAAAAACACTAAAATGCTAATTGGGTCGGAATCGAGGAGTACAAATATTGTTCTATATTATTAGTATTTGTCCTGATAAAATTCAGGGCATTCATAGGTTGTACAAACCAGACATTTAATGTTGCTGGATCAGCTAAGAATCACAGCCATGTCCAACGTTCTGACATTAAACGAAAGTCATTATTTACTTTTCTCAAATACATATATACCGATGTTGAATGCGTGTGCTGTTGTTCCTCGTTGAGAATATGTACATTGACAATGTCTGTTGTTGGATGATTAACTGGTGAGCAGTATATTCAGTATAGCTTGATTTTCTTAGAAGTTTTGTTAGGATTTACCGTTGTATTCTGCCATTCGTATGTTTGAATTGGTTCTTACATCAGTGTAATTGTCATGATACGCTCGTGGAGGTATCCTGCTCCCCTCTGCCCTAAATGACAATTCTTGCCTGAAAAGGGCGGCATACCACCTTCTAATCTTGTAATGTATTTATAGAAATGCATTCAATAAAATTGTAGTATGGCAGGTCGTTACTTAGTTGTTTATTTTTGCTAACTTACGCGTTCAATCATTTTAGATGACTTCATCAAAGTTGATCAAACACCCGTTCCGAACAATAATTCTTAAAATAAGAAAAATATGCAGTGCACGATCAAACATGTCTTTTGAAATAGCCAATATGTGTATACTTATGTCATAATTCAACGAAGAGAACCATTGGAATCGAGCTGTGGTTTTGCAGTCTTAAAAAGGTGCACGAAAAGATTGAGTCACTTTAGGAAGTTAAAAATTGCAGCAAATTCTAGTATAATGCATCATTACCGCTACCCACCAAGAAACTTAACTTATTTACACTGACTTATATCCATGGTTCAAATGACAATATATCTAATGCGAACAGAATCATGAATGTCCCCTTCTCTGCGCCCCTTTTCCCACCACCACTCTCATTGCCCCAATATGGTTGCTAATTAAAGGTCTCATTATATTTTTATAACAGCCATGATATTTAATCACTCCTGAGACAGTCGGAAATTAACTGTGAAGGCATGTGCCTGCAGCCATGCATGAATAATTGAGTATTTATAAAATGCGAATTTTTTAATTATTAAGAAACTAAGGCCATTTGCATTCATAGTTTGTCCACGTGGTAATAACGATTGAGATAATTTGTTTTGATCATGTTAAGGAAAAGGAAGAGTAGGTACGCACACTGAAAGGGAATTCATCCTTTGAAAATGATATTACTGAGCTGAATTGAAGCGGGTTAGATAGCCTCGGGGCAACGGGATGGTGAAAATGATATATACGAATAATTGCAAATAACTCTTTAAACTTGATGTCGGCAGCCTTTAGTTTAGCTTATGTTTTACTACTTCTAAGCGCTGTGGCAATAAAAAGGTATTTTATGATTTTGGAGAAGCTGGTGTGTCGAAACATTGACAAAGACATGCGTAGCCTACATTGCGACCTTAACTTGATTATATCTTAATTTATTTGAAAATTACCCCATGATGTTTTAATGTCTTCCTCAGTACGTGGTCTCATCAAAGAGGTTTTTAATGTAGGTAAATTTATTCGTGTCATGATCGGACCAATTATAATATACTGATTTATAATATACTGAACAATTTTAATTATCAAGCTGAACAATTTTAATTATCAAGCTGATGATAGGTTGACTGAACAATTTTAAACTATTAATTGTTCTATAAGGAATATATATTTATAAGTGTTTGAACTTAAATCAACTTGTTGTTAATAAGAGTGTTCTTCTTGCAGGTTTGGATTTCAAAAATCATTACCTTCTTTTACCGTCCGGGCCTTCCGCGTCAGACTGTGGCGCCACCTGCTCGAGCGTGGCGCTCCAAGTGGATAGAAGGAGAACTAGAAATCAGGGGGCTAAAAATATATGGACGCTGCAAGGAGTGTGGCGAATATTGTGGATTCTGCTCCGTTATTTACACCGCTTTTGTTACGTCAATACTTGCATCTGATATTTTTTAAATAGAAAATTCGGATGACATATTATCAGCACTCCTAAAAGTGGATTTCACGCTGAAAAGATTTTCTTCTCCCAGAGCCATACACCAATAGTATGTATGGCTCTGGTTCTCCAGATAAAATAAAAACAGTGGCGCATGATCTTACAAGATATTTGCCTGGGATCAAATTTGGAATGTATTAACCTTATTCTTACTGAATAGGGGACTAACAGATGATCACAGGTGAGAGACCTGATGAAAGGTGTCTTACCAGGATGTGGACTATATTAAACTTGCTTTCATTGCAAGTACGTTTTGCTGAATGAGGAAACGATAAAAATCTTCATATTTGCATCTATAGAATAGGTCTATTATAAGACCCATTACCACAAACGAGTCATAATAGAATACAGTGGATTATGAGCTCCGAGGACGTTATAAGGGAGCCGGAGCTCGTGCGATATCAATCATGAATTTGTGAAAATATTTTTGCATACATGCTATAATACAGTGCACGACCAATTATTTTTACGTTGATATTATGATAGTGATATACGTAAGACTAGATATCTTGATTATTGAGGCCCAGTAATTAGTAGCTGAGTTGACCGTACTCTAGTCATTCCCCAGGATCATCCAGCATACTATCTACAAAGGAACCTTATCCGACCTGGCAGTCATTCCTCAGTTTTAATGCATTGTATCGATGTTACTTTCATCAGGGAGGGATATACTATGATACCTCCCTGCTTTCATACATACACATGGAAATTTGTGCCACTACCTTAATGCTTAAATCCGTGAGGTATAAAATTATACCTCCCTCACAAAGGAAACTTGTTGCTTTAGTGGGGTTACGTTCACACATTATAAATTTACAATGCAATTCTTCACTACGATAACATAATTTAGCACTTTTATATTCATCAACATCAACAAGTCGGAATAAATAACCAAAAGTCGATTTCCAAAGTCGTTCAAAAATCAACAACCTACGGGGTTTTTAATCAGTAGTGCGACCCCCACCCACCCGCACACACACACCTGCCACTTTTATATTCAGTAGTTCTTGGTTCTTACTACCTCAAAATTCCTCTCTGAAACGCATGATTAAACAACTCCTGCTAATCGGTTGAAATACCTGTCATGCCTAATTTACAAAAGGGATAAGATACCTTCATAAATGTCTTTAACGAAATATTAATACACTCTGTACGAGAAGTGTTGAGAGTAAACATCAACGGCGGCCAATAATAACTCTATGGGGCGCCGCTCCCAACACATCTCGTACAGAGTGTAGTCGGGTATTATTTCCAATGCTAGTGTACAATTAACTGGGCTATCATCGCTACCCTCCACAAACAGTAATATGAATTTTGCATGGAAACACAACTATTTGTCTAATTTGTTCACTTCTTACTTCTTGTTTTCCGTTACTGTAGATCTATCTCTCAATGGTTCAACGTTAATTTTAGGAGGATGTCAAATATGTCTACTGCTTAGTAAATTGAGTAGGAATGAACTGATGTGGAAACTGCTTGACCAGTTTAATTATTCATGTACAGAGGTCGCTCCGATGTTAGTGTTATGAAAGGGCGTTCTTGAAAAATAGCAGAAAGTGAGATGTTGAAACTGTCGAGGCTATTTGCTGTAGCTTCTTCGCACGACTGGGCTAACACTGGCAAATCTTGTTGGGGACTATAACACAGCAAAGCGAATACATGGACATATGATATGGATTACTGTAATATATAATCCCAACTGACTCTTTCATATAACTTTCGCTCGAACCTAACCTGGTCCAGTATCCTGTCAGTTAACAGAACTTTAAAAAACCAGACGTATGATAGAATTGTGTAATAGTATGCTGCTTTGTTCCCAACATTATTAGTCAGTTAATTCTGCTCAGGGTGCTGCGTGATATTCATCATATCATTTAGGCTGTCATCATGTAGATATCTGAACCCATTTGAAATAAAATTTGAAGAAAATTTACTTGTTGCAAGTCATTTTATTGTTTACATCTCTTGTGTCAATTAAAGCTACCAAAAAAGCAGCACTTGATACATTCAAAGGAATCACTCCCCCAAATGAATACAGTTCGAGTATCGAAAACATCAACAATTTATCCAGTTTACAATTTGAGTGAGCTATGTGAATGGGCCTCATAAGAAAGTTTCAAATAAGTGAAAAATCAAATAACATCTTACGTCTAGAAGGCCACTGTAGTAGGAAGAAATTATCGAAAATGTAAGCTCTCAAACGCAGGCCCCGTAAATAAGTAATTGATACAAATCAAAGACAAAATTTGAATAGAATTTCCATTAAATTATAAATCATTCCCCTGGAACTCTAGGTTAATGGTGATAAAAGAATACACTTGAACATCATTAATTAAATCAGTCAGTAAATTTGATCATTTATATACACATAAAAGTTACCTTAATATCCCATTGTGGAAATATTTCCAGCAGAAGACTACGATCATCAATATCGCAGAGCATTGGAAAATGCCATCTTATTAGAGACACTAATTATTATACTACTTTGCTTTAAAGTTATCTTTTTCTTGTCTCAATTTCCCCATCACAGCAATCGGATCAGACTCCTGGGCATGTTGTCTGACACTCTCTTCGCTGGAAAAAACGAATCAGAATAAATCTTGTTTTTATAGCTAAGTTTCGAAACACCAGACAAGAATAGACCTTGCAATTATTATAATAGTTATTTGCAGTTATTTTAATATATATGTAATGTGGTAAATTCTCACTCACGAAATGGGTGATTTCAGAAGTCATTTTTTCAAACTTTAGGAATTTAGGAATCTTTTGCCAAATAAGGTACTTGGGGAATCTTACCCGAAAATTGAATGGATATTTCTCTCAATTTGAGTTTTAACTTTATTTTTCCTGAATGCCTACGTCGGAGTAAGCCTTGTTGATGTATCGACTAACACTGATGAATTAATGCCCAATAAGAAGTTGCTTTTACCATTATACACATCCCAACATATTGGATGGCATATTTAATGAGTTTGATTGGTTTGACTTGCGCTTAAAAGTGTACTAGGGTTACTATAGAAAGTGTACAGTTTTCCTTGAATTTGGCTTTTTAAAAAAACTTTAGAGACGCAAATTTAAAATAACTTCATTCCAACAAGTCAGTGCTATGTAAACTGAGATATAAAATAAATTTCAAAAGTTTTCGCCCATGTGGACAAAAAGCGTAGGACCATGAGTGTGTACAACTGCAGTGCAAGTGAACCTTTAGGTTTTTGGAAAATTACTCCCCCTAAAACCCATTTGGGAGGATACAAATTTCGCAGAGATGGACACATGTTCCTCGATCTACAATATGATGCAAATTCCAACATGATCGACGGTCATAGGGACGAGCTAGAGGCCGAAAACCAAAATCTAAATGCCGTAAGTACAGGCTTATGGCACCCAATATGCCGACCTCCCAGACCAAATATAAAACAGGCGCCGAAAGCTAAAAGCTTTGTCGTCCCATAATAAATACATGTATATAATATAAACAGACGTACACTTATTAAATAAACGATTTTAAATGTGATCAAAATGTTTTAAAATTATATTTAAAATCATACTTACTTCACACGCATGAATGGATTAAATGTTTTTTCTTCAGCAATGGTTGAAGGTATAGTGGGTTTATTTTGACTTCGCTGATTGTTGGCCCAAGCCATTTTCTCATGTATAGATGGGTTATGCGGTTCCACATGCTGCGCAAACTTTAAATTCTGGACTGTATATTCATGTCCACAATACACCCGCTGCAATTAAGTAGATAGAAACTCATTATATACCGGAAATTTAAAAAAAAAGAAGCATAGTGTTTATGCTGATAGCATATAAATATCTATATCCTAGAATAATATTCATGATCATCGAAACAGAGTGTGACTAACCAGTATGGCTCATCTCAATTGAACAATTTCATTAGAAATAGTATAAAAACAGTTCCAGAGAACAAAACACATAATAAAATATCAGACCACGGCTAGTGCCACTGCACAGGCCTATAATACAGTGGCACTAAACAAATGGATATTTAGGAAGGAGGAAGAGAGAGCAGGGTGGGTGGAGGGCAGTGTCATTGAAAATGGAAAATATTTTTACAAATAAATAGCCTAAGACTTCCTCTCACTGTTGGCATGCCAACAAAAATAATCTTGCGAGCACTCTTTCTGGATGACGTCATATTGAAACACTAGGTGGTGTGATACTCAAATTGGCTTATCTGGGATAGCGAGAAGAGATAACATAGGGGTTCCTACCCGGCGTGTATATGAGTGACTAATCAATACAAAGTCTTAATTTCTAGTGCTTTATTCAAGTAAATCCTGGTGGCAGCCGTGAGTAGCTGGTGTCGACACTGACACAAGATAGAGCCACGTACACCCGGGGCCTTGTGTGAAATAGAGATAGTGTAACAGGTACTTACAGTGTCATCTGGAAGACCTGAGAGGATCTCAATCAAGGCAGTATGCATCTGAGTTGGTGTTCCCTCGAAGAAACGCCCACAGCCACCAATGAACAGTGTGTCACCTACAATGTTTGGTAAACGGTGGAGTTTATATAGGCTTATTTCTCTTATTTCATTAAAGGCCAATACAACATTTAAATATGATATTATTACTTTGAATATAACAGAAGCTTATTCATGTATTTCCCCAACACTTGGTAATGAATTAAATAGTTGAACTAACGAGTTGGTTTCAGTCGCTTAAAAGGGTCACAATTGTTGCCGCGCAACTCGTGCGATATTCACACTCCTTCAACCAACTCAGTGGTTAATCTGTTTTATTATATATGCCTTCAATAATTTAAAAGGAATATTTTAGATTTAAAAGGAACATTCTAAAGTCATATAGTTGAATGTAGGTGGTAAACCGGGTAAATACGCATCGGCTGCACTGAAATAGTTCTTATTAAACCACCAGTGGTTTAACACTTACAATTAAACCATAAGTATGCGAAAACCCCGTGTTATATCCAATGTGCAAATAATAATAGATTATATTAGGAAATATAAGAGACAGCTAATTTTTGCAAAACAAGTATTTGATGACGTTCCGGAAGTATGCTTTTGGGTAGATCACGGTTGTCATTGCTGTTGAAAATTTAGTTTCTCTAATAGAGTTCATCGAAATTTACCTGTGAAAACGAGGGGCTGTTCTCCCTCACTACCCGTCACGAAATAGCAGATATGGCCAGATGTGTGACATGGGGTGGATAAGCATTTCACGTTGAGTCCTCCAATCTGAAAACGAATTGCATCTATTAAAAATCTCGATCATTACGCCCTTAACATAAATCAATATAATAAATAAACTCAAGTTGTCAGGTACGATGATTAGGAAATACGAAATAAGGAATAATTTTCCGCACACTGTCTATATATACAGTATATAATTATAAGGTCCAGTTGCCTATATATTCGTTTGCAAATAACACCATATAAAATAACCTATTAAATCGAGAGAAGAACTGAATTTCCTACTATGGCTTCCATTTGGTTACAAATAAAAAGTCAGTACAGAGAAATGCATGTCATTTAATTTGTCGCAAATAAATTTTACAAAAATAAAATACCTTAAAATCTTGACCATGGGTCACTTTTTGCGACAAAGCACCAATGCGATCATCCCCTCCGCAAACTGTCAGTCCTGACATCATTTTAACCAGGTTCTCGTTGCCTCCAGCGTGATCCCTGTCATGCAAAGTGTGGATGGTATTCAGATCATGTTTTATTCTGGATTATAAAAGCTACTTACATACTATGAGTATCAATTTTACATATGTTTTTTATGTTATTCATGAACATTTTCCCTGCTTCTTAAAAAGTTTGCTTCTTTTGAGAATATTGTATGAGTCTTGTATTGCGTCAAGGAACCAGGCATTATATAAGTATATCACCTGGCCTTGTTTTGAAAAGCCGTACATACGTTCTATAATCATGTAGGCTACTTAAATGCAGAAGTGACAATTTCGCGAGGAGCGAATTGCATGGACACTACGCACATCTATGGAAACTTTTGAGACAGTAAAAATACGGCTATTCTGTCATATCCCTAAAGACTTAGTCACATAACACTTGTAGGTAAATGAATTTGACACTCATTGTGGATGCCACAGATCGTCAAACATAATAATAAAATAGGACCTCTCTGGTTAAGTGGAAGTGTTAGTGGCTATTGTAAACGGTGAAAACTGACCAATGGTGATGTGTAGTGAGAACTGTGGTGAGGTTCACACCTTCCTCTTTGACAGCATTCAGTATCTGTAGAAATGGATGTAGAGAGGACGAAATAGCAAATCAGACTGCCAGTGTAACATACATGGATAACTGGCTAAAATGCCTAAATGGGAAGAAAACAAATTCAAGTAGGCATTGGGTCAACCGTTTGGCCTACTAGCCTTTATTTCCTGATTTGGTTGTGAGCTGACAATATGATGATAATACATGCCGCTCACAGATTGACAAATATAATCGGGGCTGTATTAACATAGTATCGAAAGTAGCAAAAATAAAGATTTCTTTAACAATTATGTTACATGAAATCAGGGAATAATAGTAAGATGACCATAGCCTCAAGTCCTTGGTGGACAATATTCGCCTCTTACTTGACACTATGGTAATCTTACTATAGTATGGCTGCCAGTGAGGTATCATCCCCGTATCCTCCCGCACCCCCTGAGTGGGGACGGACAGTGCTCCTTCAGAAATACCGCGGAATCTATCCCACATCTCTGTATGCCTAACCTACCTCATTATTGATAATTCTGTCTCTGCTTATAAGTAAAGTCTATGCTTCATCATAAAAATTCTACAAAGCACACATGGTAAATTCAGTATACTTTGCATTTATTGAAAGTTTATCTAGACTCGCTGAAGTTGTGATAAATCTATTGGGATATCCTATATGTGTATTGTCTGGGGAACGCTACATTGGGATACAAATGTCTGCGGAAAATAAACAAGTGCTTATAGGCCTCGCTGGGAGTGAGGCAGATTGCATAGGCTACCACTACCAGTGAGGATAGCCACTGACTGGGGTGAGGTCATGTGAATACTATGTATACGGTACCAGATACGTATCCTAAATTAGGGTACCGGGTAGGCCCTACGGTAGGTACGGTAAATTGTTCTGCTTTTAACCCTTTCCGGACTGGCAATGCAAATTTCGTTCATATATGAATGATGGGTTTTAAGACCCTACCACACATTCAATTTACAATAATTGTTCTTTTTAATTTTGCCAATAGATACTTTAGACCTTGTATATCCCCAAAAATTGTTAAAATTCGCTCCTATATCCCATCCCAATGTTTTACTGAATGTGTGTCAGTTGCCATGGGTACATATTATATCATGTTTATTTCATCGTTGATTATAGATTAAATGTAAAATGTATAGGACCTCCTGGAAGAGCTACGATTAGCGCAGATGGAGAACATCCTTTTTCCAGACATCTGTTTATATAACGCTGTATAGATCTGTTTACTGGAAATAAACTATAAACATACATACATACTTTGAAAGAAAAAAAATGTGAAAAATGCAAAATTTAGGCTCTGTAATCTAAATCGAACTAAAATATGATTTTTTAAGGGGTTTCCCCTAAAGTCTCAAAAAAAGCCCATGGTTATGTGGTGCTTAACCATAATCAACTTTGGCCATGTTGTTACCATGGAACCACATAGGCCAAATAACAATTTTATGAGAAGAAATTCGTGATAATCTCTACTTCCCAAGTACATCTGGTTTACCTCTACCATTCTGTTTTTTTGTTTTATTAAATGACATCAAATACACATTATCTGTATCCATGGTGAAATTACCATAGCAACTGGTCTGGACTTGACAAACACAAAAATGGTAAAAATTGGATATTTTAATCCTTACTTTTAATCACAATAGAACTTGAAAGAATGGATGGATTTCCACAATCATTCTTTTATCTAATAGAGTTAAACGTGCTCAACACATTTCCTCCAGAGCATGAAGCTGTATAATGAATAATTTAGTCATTTTGGGGCTAAAATACATAATTAGATAAAAATTTATGGTAAATAATCAAAGAAATTATTGAATTGGCTTGTGCCGCATGGTAACCATGAAATAAATATTTCAACAACAAAGTTTCTTATGTTCCCAGGTTCTAAAATATATAGTTTTCCTATGTTATAGATAACACCCTTCCTTAAAAAGTGATACTGATATGATATAATGACAATTAATTTCCGTGAAAAATGACCAAAACTGCCAGTTCGGAAAGGGTTAAAAATGGTCCCACTAGGCCTGTATTTATTATCATCACTGGTTACTATCAGTACCTTAGTTTTTACTCTTATTGTAATCGTTATCATTGAACTGAACAATGAAGCTGTAGGTACCTTTATATAATGTCCAACCAATCTGATATGAACTGTAATGGACTTAGTCATATATTATGTATTCATATTTTATATCTTGCCAATACCCTGTCTCATGTGTAGTTCTCTATTAGTCTTCTTATTTTTCTTCCCCAAAAAGGTAACAGCGGGAAAACATGGGATCTTTCATTCCATAAGCTAGTCGACCTTTTTGTCACACTTTGTTTCTGTACTTGTATAACTCAGTGATGAATAAACAATTTTCTAATCTAATCTAATCTAATATACCGGGGTTACGCATTGTTAGGTAGATTGACCGACCTTTTCTGGTTCCACAGGATCCACAGCTGCAGCTGTATTCGTCTCCTCGTCAATAAGGAGGTACATATAATTGTCAGCCAATGCTGGTACAAGTCGGATCCTCATGTCTTTTTGTGTAAATCTTAGAGGTGTAGAATGGTACGTAGAAGTAGAACAATGTCGGAGAGCTGAAAATCGGACACCTAATTATTATACCGTACTATTAATTTGTATAGGACCTAACGTTTGCTTTCTTGCTTGGGAATGCAAAGCCACACACTCATACACACTTAACCAAGTCATGTCAAGATAGATTACATAATTGACGTGATAAATGTGATATGGTGAACTAAACTAGTCTGAACTTGTCTAGATTTGATAATATTTTTCACGAAGATAAACAAATGTGTCTTTCTTGTTGTTAGCAATCCTTCTAGTTCTACTATTAGTACTAAATATTCTGTACCGTAATTCAAATTTGTTCAACTAATGTCAGATATATTTTACTGTCAGGGATGTTTATCTGATTTTATTATCTTAGTATTAGTACTGGTACGTACTATTAAGTATCATATTATTATCAACATTACAACAACCATCGCCAACAGGAGTGAGCAGGGCGTAGCCGTAAGGAGGCATAGATAGGGCGATAATACAACGAGTTCCAGAACTCACGGGGATGATCCATAGATACAGCACATTAATGACCGTAATTGTAATAAAGATGAAGGGGTAGAAAGTATTCTATCATTATATAGAGAAATATCAACAGATCAGTCCATGACATACCTGGTTCTAAGTGTTTAACAATTGTTGAAATGCGGCCTTTCGCTACACTGCTGATCGCTGCCAACATAGTTGTACACGTGCTGCTACCTTGCGATGTGAATCTATGGAGGGGGCGTGGTCGTTTGTCTGTCCACCGCCCAGTCAGCATGGTCTTTGTCGTAATTATTATAATTGAATGGCCTTGAAATGAAATAAGCCTAGACCTAATAAAAAACAAAATATTGTCAATTTTACGATTTTTGGTTTTTATAAAACGGATCTTTAGATCTATTAGGCCTACTGAGGACATGGTTCACTTAGATACATCAAGATCAATGTCAAACATTCCTCTTTCACAGCATAATTTGTAACTCAAGCTGGAGGACATATTTTTCGTCCATATTCCGATTGTTTTGTATCATTGCTTTATTGCGTCGATTTGATCGGAAAGGTCGGCATATTATAGCAAGAATACCATAGTATCGCGTATGAGGGGGGCTGTATTCTTTGAGTATGGCCGAAAACAACGAGGCCGTTAGGTTGAGTTGTTTTCGGCCATACAAGGCGAATACAGCCCTCCGAAGACGCGATACTCTGTTATTCTTGCTTTTATTCCACGATTCTTAACTTATTACAACTTTATTTGATTTATTTCACCAAATTGTGTTGTCCGCATAGTTCACCGATAGTCTCGAACGGTAGTGACGTCACTGTAAAATACAGGGAGTTTATATTGTACACCTTGTGAGCGGCAAGTATATCGATTATATTGTACACTCACGGCCAAATCGTGGAATAAAGGGTCGATAGTTTCTGTTTAAGCCTTATATTGAATCACGATTAAAACAAATATTGATAGGCTACTGTTTTGTAGAAATTTGCAATCAGACTATATTGTAATGATGTAACAGGAAAGCATGTTCTGATTTGGGAGTGTAATATGATTGGGTGGGTGGGGGTGGGGGTGGGGGTAAAGTTAGATTTTCTGTTTGTAACTTAATCTAGATTACTATATTTTGTACTTTATTTTTTAAAATGGCAACGCATGGAAACAGCCATCTACCCTATACATAAGGTTATGCGTCTTATGTAAGAACACCGAGACTGAACTTGAATTATACTCTCATCGGTAAGAATTATATTTATACTGGAGGCCTTCCACGGTAGACCCAAAGAAGAGATATTTTTGGCCAGATTTAAGCCGAGTTATCATTTAAATGCGTTCTACCAGAAGTTGTTTAAAACATGGAACGAATGTTATTACAAGAATTCTCCGGTGTCTGTGAACCAAATTAGAAAGGAGAGAATATGGACGAATAAAAGTATAAAACATAAAGGTAACATGATAAGATGGCAACACTGGATAGATCAGGGGATAATAGTGGTCGGCGATATTGTAAATGAAGATGGAACACTCATGTCAAGTAGGGATTTTACTGACGCATTTGATTTTGTACCTTCATCTTACAAGCTCAAAGCAGTAAGAAATGCGATTCCAAAAGAATGGAAAACCAGACTAAAAAACGATAGCCCAGGCCAATGTGTCGGTTCCATCGACTTCCAAATTGGAGGCAAAATGTTAAAATTGTTGAGATGCCCCTCAAAGGTTATATATCAGCTACTAATTGAAAAAAGAAAACCCAAGTGGGAAAAATTTCTAAAGTGGAAAAATCTGCTTCAAATATCCGAAGAACAATATCAAGACATAAGGTGGGACAAAATCTTTACGATTCCATATAGATGTACAGCTGAAACGAGGCTACAGGTATTACAGTTTAAGATATTGCATGGAGCCATTACCACAAATAAACTGCTGAAAGAAATTGATGTAAAGAATAGTCCCAGGTGTAACTCCTGCTCTGAGGTGGATACGCTAAGTCACTTCTTTGTTAACTGCCTAATAACAAGAAGACTATGGATGTCTATTCTGGAGTGGATTTACGAACTAGATTATATTAATGTAAAGAATAACGGGGAGAGAACAATTGGAAAGAGAAGAAACAGAAAAACTCCCTCGGTTAGAGAAATCATTTTTGGTATCGAGGAGATAAATCCACAAACTAAGGTGATAAACTGGCTCTTCCTCCAGGTTAAGGTGTACATACACAGGCAGAAACTATTTAATAATAGTGAGATGAACATGTTATCGATAATGCGAGAGCTAAAAATGAGAGCAACCTTGGTAATAATAAATATAGGAGGAAGCGAAAGAAGGAGAGAAGAAAGAAAAATATGGAATTGTTTAATGGATGATATCTTGGAGTGCATAGAGAAACTAAAAAGGTAAACTCTCCAAATGCCCTTAGGGTAAACCTTTCGGCAAGATGATGTGTTAAGAAGATATTTTATCCTAGATGTATCTCGCTTAAATTGGTGTATGTGTAAGGAATAAAACGACGTCGCAAAAAAAAAAGAAAAAAAAAAAGAATTATATTTAAAATTGTGGCCATTTCCCCCTGGCTAAGTTTACTTCTAAAATTTCTGGTTCAAACCAAATCAATAGGCCAGTGAAACATTTGGGGAGGACCTCGTCACCCCTCTCCAGCTACAGAACCAGCACAACAACAAATATGTATAACACCAAAAAAAGAAAGACGGGAAGATTATTTGTTACTTTAAATTATTTGCTTATAAATTACAGTCAAGACAAGTACAGTAATAATGAAACCCCGAACGTATACTAGCCTATTATTACTTGCTGGCAATTGATTGGGTTTAAGTTGATTATTACATAGAAATGAACGCCAAATCCAATACGAAATGTTCGATTAATTCATTTGTGCCTCAAATATTCCGATGATCTTCTATCTGATTTATGCTCATGTGAAAGGAAATAAAACGATGTCGCAAAAACAAAAACAAAATATTCCAATGATTATCGCATTTGGTAGCAGCAGGGGAAGCTCCACTTAACCGATTCTCGACGGGATGGACACAATTAATTATAAGGGACCGATATAAATAATATAGCAGTATACAATTTATAAGTGTTAAAAAGAAAATAGATCGATTTAGTAAGAAAGATTGTCATATAACTATCAGAATCCCATACACCCCAATTTCTCGCTCTGTGTGTTATGTTTTTATTTCGATAAGCTTTTAATATACATTGAGCTTCTCAGCTTATGATGAGATAGGAGAAAGAAACGGTTACATCTTCAACAAAACTCTTTTATAACATAGGTAACGTATCAAATCATTCTACAGCTAAAATATATTCTATTCATACATAATCTGTCTGTCCACATACAGGGTACATTTACATACATGTAAGATATTTTTGGGTTTTCTCATTGAAAAAAATGTTTCTATGGTGATACCGGATGGTGATGGTCAGATGAATTACCGCCGTGCATCAAACACAGATTCCTTATATCAGTTATAATATTCAAGTTTCATATTATATGTATGTCTGTCTTTTCTCTCGTCGTTTCTCTTGTATAGGAGGGCATTATTAAAATGCCATAAAACAATTAAATATGATGTGCAAAACGCATAGGACACGATAAGGAAAACCAAACTAATTTAACACTCTGAGTTGGATTAATACGATATGAAATTCAATACGACCGATATAATTATCTTAAATATGGTGTAATTAGTATGTGCAAGTATACAAGTTGCCCAAATGACGGGTATCAAGAGATTTATACACAGGTTTATCTTGTGTAGGTTATTCGGGTCGCATATTATGATATATCTGGAGATGATGGTACTCACTGTTAACAAATCCACTTAGAAATTTGAATAGTTGATATCCGAATATAGACATGTATACTTACACTCGAGTTATTGTTTGATTAAGGATAGTCACAATAAAGGTGTAATTGGGGGATATTCGCTAGAAGCATGATAAAGTGCTGTCGGACTCGTCCACTTAAACATATTGACCTCACCATATGCCTGATAATAATAATCAAGGCGCTTTCTGAATATGTACAATGACTGTGCTTTATCGCGTATCTTACACCGATTTTTTTTGTGGGGATTAAATGTTATGGAGTGGAGTCCAATGAAGTAATTCAAGAAGTGATATAGAATATAAAATATAGGTATGCCTTCCGTTATAGGCAGCGAATGTACATCCCCTGCGTTTATCAAACTACCAAC
This sequence comes from Sthenelais limicola, assembly GCA_942159475.1. Classification (NCBI taxonomy): domain Eukaryota; kingdom Metazoa; phylum Annelida; class Polychaeta; order Phyllodocida; family Sigalionidae; genus Sthenelais; species Sthenelais limicola. Next base: position 116,183,996 of record OW804096.1, read on the forward strand.
AACATTTAGTCGCATTTTGTCTTCGCGATCTAAGCAGTCAATAAAGTAAAATTTCGAACACTCAATAGGGAAAACTTGTATTTTCCCTTGTCTAAACTAAATATTCAGTGCCTCAACAATCGAAAACAGTGGTTGTAGGTGGCAAAATATCGTGGCCTGTTGGGGACAATCGACCTCGCTATATTCAACACATTCCAGAGATCTTATCAAGAAGCAAAGGATCTCCGTCTTATCTTTTAAAAGTGATATGCATTATCGACTTGATCTCTACAATATTATTATTAATACTATTACCTTTAATGGGCCCCTAAGTATAGGCGTGGAAGATTGTTCTTATTGGCTATCCGAGTTAAACATCCAAAAGAATTTGAAATTATAAGTCAGAGCCACAAAGCTTAAAACTATCAATGTGAGTACGAGGGAATGTGAGCAAAGGTAACAACATCTAATTGATTAAGGGTCATTGCCTACGAGCAGGCGGATAATTACTTCATTGTTTGACAACGGAGTCATCTTTCAGGTAGGTATACCTGTTCTATAGAGACATTCAACACAGCCCACTGGCAGTATTATGTCGTATTTGGAACATGGATATAAGACTCACACTGATGATAAATTGGTAAAGCTTTGATTGCTGAGGAACAGACAGACAGATATAAAAATCGACATAATTTTTGGGATCGACCTATGAGCAGTTAGTTTTCATGGATGCTCCTTTGCGCAGAAGAAAGTGACTTTTATTTGATCCCATTCAAAGGAAGGAGTATTCCGGATTGCCCGTATACTTACGTCTGGGTGAGTAGGCCTATCTTTATAATATTTTTGAATAAATAAACAATAAAGAAGTGTTTAGTATCTTAGACACATTAGTCTTTTACCGTGGTTATATAGTATATACGTATATCCGACTGTGGATCTAAATCCTTTCGGGTGGTGATTTTGGAAGTCCGTTTTATTATTAGCCTAATTATTATTTTTATCGTTTTTCAACTTTATACGAACGGACTTTACATTTAGACGAATCTATTACAATACGCAGAAATAAAAAGAACATTCTGAAAATAGAACTTGAACACTTGTTTTAATCAGAGGATATGCATGTGGATAACTCGATGATGCTACGCCAACAGAAACTTTAGATCCTATTTGTTATTTACAGGTTGGGCATATTTCTATACTAGCTCTGTGGAACACAACACAAAATCATGTCAGGAAAAATAGAATTGAGCAGTGTCCGGTACCTTAATGATCGTCCGAGTATAAGCGTCATCAACACTCCCGATGTGACGTCTTTTGGAGCGTGTGAAGCTGGGTCTACCACAGTCAATGGCGAAGTCAACCCAGGGTTTGACGCTTACGAAGAAATTGGAAACGTAAGCAAAGGATACATAAGCAAAATAAATAAATAATTTCGAAATATGGACAAAACACAACTGTGTGTTTAACATTCGAGGGGAAAAATCGTTCGATTAATTATTCGGTGAAATTACCTGCTGGTCAGCGCCGATCAATATAATTGTTCGGTTGTCTTTCGCAGTCGTAAGTGCGACCCAGACTAGAGACATTTCACGGCCGATTTAAGTGTCCCGACTCTTTTTAGGAATTAAGATTCAGTCGGGGATCAATTTTCTTCACTCGGGGATTAAAATCAGCGATCGGGAGGTCTCCCGATTGCTCCAAGGGACCTTTCCTAAAAGTTAAATCCCCAAAACGGCCGATTTAACCGGTTTAATCGGCGATTTAATTTTTTTATTAATCAGCTACTAGTTTGGGTCTAGGCCCGACTGGTCGGGAGCTCCATAAAGGTAGTCGGCTGGTGTTCCCGATCGCTCGGGAGGGCCCTCCCGATTATCCAATATATTGGATAATCGGGAGAGCCCTCCCGACTGATCGGGGTGGGAAGCAAATGTTCATTTTTCAACTTTTTCAATTTTTTTTTTTTTAATTTTTTTCCCATCTACCTTGTCTAGGGTTTTGCTCTCAACTGCAAAATGCCATTGAAATGCTCTAAACCGCAAATGTCATTAAAATCCCATTAGGACGGAATTTTTTTTTTCAATTTTTTTTCAATCTACCTTGTCTTTGCTCCCATTAGGACGGAATTTTTTTTTTTCAATTTTTTTTCAATCTACCTTGTCTTTGCTCCAAACCGCAAAATGCCATTGAAATGCTCCAAACCGCAAATGTCATTAAAATCCCATTAGGACGCATTTTTTTTATCATTTTTTTTTCATCTATCTTGTCTAGGGTCTTGCTCCCAAATGCAAAATGCCATTGAAATGCTCCAAACCGCAAATGTCATTAAAATCCCATTAGGACGGAATCTTTTTTTTTCATTTTTTTTTCATCTACCTTGTCTAGGGTCTTGCTCCAAACCGCAAAATGCCATTGATATTGACTATTTCCAATTAAAAATTGACTTTTTGATTGACTATTTTGGCTTTTTGATTGACTATTTTGACTTTTCGATTGACTATTTCAACTTTTTGATTGACTTTTTCGACTTTCTGATTGACTATTCTGACTTTTCTGACTTTTTGATTGACTATTTTGACTTTTTGATTGACTTTTGACTTTTTGATTGACTTTTCTGACTTTTTGATTGACTATTTCAACTTTTTGATTGACTATTTCGACTTTCTGATTGACTATTTTGACTTTTTGATTGACTATTTCGACTTTTTGATTGACTTTTTCGACTTTCTGATTGACTATTCTGACTTTTTGATTGACTATTTTGACTTTTCGATTGACTATTCTGACTTTTTGATTGATTTTTTCGACTTTCTGATTGACTATTCTGACTTTTTGATTGACTATTTTGACTTTTCGATTGACTATTTTGACTTTTTGATTGACTATTTCGACTTTTTGATTGACTTTTTCGACTTTCTGATTGACTATTCTGACTTTTTGATTGACTATTTTGACTTTTCGATTGACTATTCTGACTTTTTGATTGATTTTTTCGACTTTCTGATTGACTATTCTGACTTTTTGATTGACTATTTTGACTTTTCGATTGACTATAAATTTTCAACTTTTTGATTGAACTTTTTGACATTCCGATTGACTATTCTGATTTTTCTGACTTTTTTATTGACTATTTTGACTTTTTGATTGACTATTTAGACTTTTTGATTGACTATTCTGACTTTCGATTGCCTTTTTGATTGACTTTTCTGACTCTCTGATTGACTATTCTGACTATTTGATTGACTTTTCTGACTTTCTGATTGACTATTCTGACTTTTTGATTTTGACTTTTCTGACTTTTTGATTGACTTTTTGATTGACTATTTCAACTTTTTGATTGACTATTTCGACTTTCTGATTGACTATTCTGACTTTTTGATTGACTATTTTGACTTTATGATTGACTATTTCAACTTTTTGATTGACTATTTCAACTTTCTGATTGACTTTTCTAACTTTCTGATTGACTTTGATTGACTATGTCGACTTTCTGATTGACTATTCTGACTTAACGAATGACATTTCTGACTTTTTGATTGACTTTCTGAGATTGCGCAGAGTATAAGCATGTGCATGAGGGAGAATACATTTTTATTTTTTTTCCAAATGCTCTCCATTCCCCCTGCCCTCCTTCAGTAGTTCGGCCTACAAAATGAACAGTCCCTAGGAATGGGACATGCACGACCGCGCCGACTTGTTTGTAATGTTACAATGTTACGTTGTGAACTTGGCTAAGCAGAATATTTCTCTCATCTTCTGCATTATTTCCTTCACTATATAATCTCACTATATAATCTGAACTTGAAAAACTTAAAAGTTTGGAATCCATATAGGGAAGGTTTTGATTTTCAAAGTCATTTGATGTGAGATGGTTGACCAATAGAATTGACCATCTATAGAGATATTATTGTAAAGTATGCAAAACTATAAATGGCTAGATAGAACTTGAGGAGATCTAGGCAATAGAAGTACTTTTGATAGTATATAACAATATAGTAAGCATTCCTTAATCATCCTATTTTAAAGGGGGGTGATCCCATTTTGTGAGAATGGGTCATATATATATGAGCAATTCTAACGAATTGGGCTCACTTGCATGCATGCATTTGAAATTTTAGCCAAAAATACCCCCTGTGTACCCATTTCGTGAGAACTGACCATATATATACACACAAAAACATATATGATGCAGACACTATGTATATCTATACATATTTATGCATACACCTGCAAGGAAGAGGGAGTAGAGTAACTCCCGATTATATTAGTCAACTCCCGATTATAGTGGTGAGGACACTATTCGGGGATATGTTTGGGTCAACTCCAGATTATACTGGCATTTCCTGCAATCGGCGCTAGTGTGGGGCAAAAAAATTGCCAGGTTTATTCCTAAAAGTAACCGCGCCGATGCATCGGGAGCACTTTAATCGGCCGATTTAACTTACTTCTCTAGTGTGGGTCGACCTGTAGCCTGTATAGGCTACGACTGCGATAGATGATTATGACAACCGAACAATTACAGATACTTATAATAACAGTCTTACTTTATTTTAGAGTCAGCCCGATAGTAGAAACAAAGCTATTCTTCGAGGGGATCCCGAAACAAACACCGTGGCATCTACAAACTCAGATGAAGACAGAAGTAACTGTTGTCTGAGAAAAGTAGAATCAAGTCAAGAGGCCCTCGAGGTGTTTTTTGATAAGCATGGGCACACACTGAAGTTAGCCGTCGGATTAATCGCATTGCTTGGATATGGAGCCTATTTCGCATATGCCATGTCCAGAGGGTATTTATCATTTAATCATCCCTATGTATTAAGTATGTGTGAAACAGAAAATAATGTTAAGATGCAACATATTATTTTTTTACGAACCCCCTCTACTCCCAATTCCTTTTGCAATCAGCGTATCCAAAGCTGGGATCGGGAATATTATACCTTCCTGCCTAAAGTAAACTGTAGGCCTACACCTAGTTGTAATGAAGGTCTAAAGATCACCATCACATGAGGTAAATACACGTGTTGGTGCATTGAATGTATGAATTAGGAGCGACAGCTAAGTCCGATGCCCCATCAGATACTTTGTACGGTATATATATAAAAAAGCTAAATGAGTTCATTTGGCAATTACCGTCATCGGCCCTCTGCATAGGTAATATAACATTGGTCATTGAATGCAGACATATCTAACTAAGTACCGAGTTACAAGACAGGGTTGTTTGTTGCTACTATATTAGCGACCTATTGCAGGTGTACCACTCCCCATTCACTGACAGTCTTTGATTCATAGTGACCCTCACATGGTAATGACCCTAACATGATAGTTTTTATTTTTTCAAGATTTTGTTTTTTGAACAAAAAAACATCAAAACTTACGCAAGTCTAATTATGAAGATACATCTAAGCATATATAATCCTGTTCCTTTTGAGGGGCCTGCTTCTATAGCTGGTCACCTCACAATATAACAATGTGCGCATTTAATATCATTTTGTTATCATCTGAAGAAGTATCTCACGACAATTTGTTCGAGCGCCTCTGTTTGAAGATCACGTATAATCTCAAGTTGTAACCTGGCGTCCATTATTAACCGTTGATATTTTTTGTTAGATAATGGTAATAAAACATGAAACTTCACACTCTTAATCAAGTAGTTGATGTTAGATATTGATGGCTCATTTTTTTGTACTAATTGTATCTATTTCCATGAAGCATACCGCGTTCATTGTTTGGTCCTTTATTATCTATAGAAAGCTATTTTTAAGAGGCTTATCAAGCGCTTATTGATATATACTATATGGTATTAGGTATCGACTTCATATCCATGTATCTGTAATAGTAACAATATAATTGGAATTTTTATATTCTTTGTGTAAATAGGTCCTTTATTTGGTTTGTGTATATTGATAAATAAGTTGGAAAGCTGTCGTTAATACGCCCCTAATATGAAATAAAATATTTCCAATCGATTTGTTCTGTCAGATAGTCAGTTCATACACATGATAACCTTTTAACGAAGGATATAATTGTGAATACGGCTGTTAGAATTGCATTTTATTTTCTAACATGGGTCTTAATTGAAAACAACAGAATTTTGGTGTATATAATGATATAGGTACATTCAACGAAGAAGCTTTAGGCGATTCCTTTCTGGCATGCAAGGGTCGATAGCATGAATATTGGTCGGGGAAAATTAGATGGAAGCAATTAATTCTTTGATTAGAGTATCCTTGCTTTATTAAACTCTGAGTAAAACGGCTGGTGTACTTTGAAATTCAATTGAATTGATCTTGTTCGCTTTATTGATTTCTTCAGTTATATAAACATGCCATTTTATGTCATAATAGGCCTTACTAGAAAAACCTTATGAAATCTCATGAATTATCTATATCATCTTTACTTCCACGATCCACTTTAAAAAAACTGTATACTGCGAACAACCATGTTCTGTTTGTTTCAGCTTGGATAATGAAGATCAGATAAGATTACTCTGGATTACAATCCTAGTCATTGTGCTGGCCATTATCAGTCTATTGAGACGGTCAATTGGTGATTCAGTAAACGATAAGGCCATATCGCCAATAAAAGGCTTCGTAAGGAGACATTTCAAAATATTCAAATGGTAAATAACATGACCCTTCCTGTTACATTGCCATATACTCTCGTTGTGTACAGGTCTACCATGACTATGCAATGAATATTAAAATATAGTCCTACTTTGGTGTCTAATAAGAATATTAAAGCTGATGATCGATACGAATTAAATTCATAACGGTGGGTGTAGTTTCGAAGAAGGAGACGACATTTATTCTGTGTCATCCTATTTTTTAGAATTAAAAGCTTATAGCACATATTTGGTATCATCTGTTGTAACCATAACCACTTCTTTTATTTCAGGGGGTTCATATTAGCCTTCTCCGCGTTCGTGATAATTTTCATAATAATTGATATCGCAATACCACGCCCAGAAAATCTTATATCTCTGCTAGGAATGGTGTGTTACATCCTGTTGTTATTTATATTTTCCCGAAGTCCAGCTAAGGTAAAATCAGGCTTCGCTATTACATAATATATAGAACTATACATCTTGTATGTCACCACTAGGTATCATTGTATCATCTTTTATTCTCACTGATAAATACCAACAATATTTTATAGGTTGATATTATCTCAAAAGTTATCCCGATGGAATAGTAGTCTAATATTAATGTTATTATTTGCTAATTTGATCTTGTAGATCTCTGGCAGTTTCTATTATTTTCCATGTAATTTATAACTATAAGCTGAGAAGAGCAATGTTAATTGTGAGCTTACCGAAATAAAAGATAAACAAACAAACAAACAAACAAACAATATTCCTAACTTCATGTGAAGCATTAACTGAGTGTGTCGACGCTTATTGTTTCAAATCTGGCTTAGTATAGACATATTATATGCCATTATTAAAACATCGAGAACGTCATTAAAATGATTTCTGATAGTTCCTGAGTATCACCTGCGTGAACCTTATATATAATAGATATAATAACTCACAACAAAAATAATTAATACCTTGTTATTACTAGGTGAACTGGCGACCCGTCTGTTGGGGCTTAGGTCTACAGTTCATATTTGCGATCTTAACCCTCCGAACAGAGTGGGGATATGAGGTAGGTCCCAAAGCAGATACTTAAAGGCTGATGCAATGGCCAATATGCTTTGAAGTAATCCTAATTGTGTGACACAGGGCTGGGGGAATATGAATACAACTCTAATTATATTTAATAATTCCAGACCTACAATATATCTTCAGAGCAATATTAATGACCCTTTTTTGCACATAATTCTTTATTTCGGATACCTGCCATCTGGGCATATACAATTCTAAACATCTCTCAACTTGAGATATACTATACGTTTGAACGCTTTGTAGACAGGCTGTATTTCATCATTTTGGGGGGTTTTCAAATTTTCTTACGACTCAGCAATATTAATAATTATTTTATGCGATGTCACCGCTCCCCAGACACCCACAGTACTTAGGTTCTCTAGGGTCGCTAGTTTTAAGATAAATTATGTTTCAATTTTCTTTATTTCAGGCATTCAAATGGCTCGGCGATCGAGTTTCTGAGTTTTTGATACACACAGATTTCGGATCAGTATTCGTATTTGGAGAGTCTTATGAAGACCACTTTTTCGCCTTCAAGGTACGCACTTATTGGAATTCCTTGGTTCGTTCTGACATCAATATATGTCGAAACACTTCAGTAACAAGATAATCTTATGACTATTGACCTTTTATGTCATCCAATTTTGAGTTGGTCCCGGACTGTACGTACCTCGTCTAGTGGCAGCAATGTAGGAGACCGCCATGCAACAAGATAACTCAGCATCGTATTAATAAACTCTCGGTTAAATTGCCTCAAAGAGTAGAACAGAAAACTATATAATGTGCATGTATGTAGCTTTCAGGGCAAGCTATTGACCGACATGGCGTAACATTGGACAGTTGCAGTTCGGCCGGTTAATAGCAATGCAAACATATTCCTCTTTAATATCCTGTCATGAGACCTCTTCTTAACCTCTGAGAAATTACTATGACATGCTCTGATGTTCTGGTTTGAACCACCAGGATTGGGTCTAATTCAAGTGAAAGCCCAGAGCACCAGGTGGCAGGGAGTGTTGCTGGATTCCAATGGGATTTGTTATAAATGGCCCCATCTCCCATTTCTTTATAATCCCAATTCCAATTTTCACGTATTCTGCTCTTTCACTGCGTGTAGGCCGACTGAGCATGTTTGCCGTGTTATGTAATACATCACCTACGCATATTTATGCGTGTGGAATGAGATATTTATAGTACATACTATATCAATTTCTTGGTTCGAGAGTAAAAGCCTAAGTGTTTCGTACATGAATGCTTGATGACCACTAAAGCTCCGTTACGTTGGCAATATTGTGGTCTGATATATTGATTAGATACCTGGAAGCATTCGGAGGGGATTCACATTTGGTGTGAGTTGGATTTTCCATGGTCATTCATCTCCAGAAGGCATTTAATTAACACTGCTATTAACGGTAAGCCTGTTGGCGCTCTTCCCTGTGTTTAGTATCTCATAACACCACAGAGACCACTGGCTTCATTACTATTAGATGTGGGAGTCAGCAGAGAAACAGGGATGGCCCCGGGTGGAAGTGCCAGTGTTATAGGCCATGGAGAGATATGGAGATCACTATTTGCAGAGACAATAATTAATTTCCTTTCCACAATTGAACAATCTCCTTGCCACTCTGAGCTGCATTCCAGGAACTGAATGCTTCACATGCCTGATAGTCACTGTGATAGATGTCGGTAAAGATTGGTCATTCGCAACACCAGTTTTATGGGGAAATTAGAAGAAATTTATCTATGGACATAATTATTAGAATCAATATTAGAACCAAGCTCTCCCAACATCTGCATCAATTAACATCCGAGCTTATTGAATAAAAAGAGCTTAAATGATTAGACATTGTTTTCTCTGAAGAACAGGGCTGTATTCAACCATTTGCATGCAATGTATGTCCACGTGTGGATTACAGCGGTTATCAGGTGGCAACAAGTGTTAGGCTAAGTGGATTCAGCTTGAGAATTTCTGTAAGGCAGTCATGTTATTAGGATGTATTGACAATAATCGATGTACTCATGTTTTAACCAAATATTATAACCACAGACAAAGGTTATTCAACGAGAGTTTGGTTTAGTTTTTAAATATGTTTATTCAGTAATCAACATTATATCATTTTCGGATGTTATATTCAGTCAATCCTGATGCGAAAAAATACAGAAAATCCATCTATATTACTCATTTACTTATGATGATTGATCAACAAGGTCATTTTTTGTATTATATATCCTACATCAAATATTATTATTATTTTTTTTTTACAAAAGTCTGTAACAAAAAAAGTGATCCATATCACATTTATCATACTTGTACCTTTTTATAGTGTTACTAGATCCTACTTAAGTCTCAATGTTTGCGCATATCAAGGCTCATTTTTTATAATTTCTATTTTCTTTAGACTATCAGAATATGAATAGATTGTTTCAAGACTCTTGATAGTTCTATTGGCGTATTTATAACACCTAAAACATTTTATATTAAAAAATAACTGTAGGATAAACCAATTGCATGGAAAAAGTAATATATATTAGGCCTACACAATACCAAAGAACTCGACGCCCGTGCACAATGCAGAGAAACATAATTATATTTTTTAAAAAGGTGATACAATTCACTAATAACCCACTGTAGTACGAGTAGAATGTGCTTCATCGAATTTTTATATCAACTAAGAAGTCCACTAAAACCATTAAAGTAGCTGCAATACGAGAAGGAAAATTAATATCGAGTTGAAGCCTATAATATATAAATGAACAAGGCTTTGAGGAAATATTGATTGCCAAATGTTGAATAGATGTAATGTTGTTAAAAAAAAAGATACCGTATATTTTATATATGCGGTTTATATGCGTTGTGCCCACATCGTGTAATTGATGACAAGCGAGGATGCGAGTTTGGTCGTGCCAAAAGTAGTCCCACAGCAAATTTCGTGAAAAAAGAAAGTGAATTACTATTGTTTATTATTTAGGGTCTCTCCTACCTGTACAGAATACATTTTACTCTGATTCAAAGAAATACACTTTGATGAAGTGAACGTTGTCGGGGTAGCCTATCCATTATAAATACATGATTATAGGCCCGACCAAATATAGGGAGTTCACTGGAAGCTTCAAGTAGGCCTAATCCTAGGACATATGATTGCCAAATTTTGCAGGTGCTGCCAGTCGTCATATTCTTTTCCGAGGTCATATCTGTGCTATATTATCTCGGCGTGATGCAACTTGTCATCCTTAAACTTGCATGGATAATGCAAGTTACCATGGGAACATCAGCCCCTGAATCAGTAAACGCAGCTGGTAACATTTTCATTGGCCAGGTAGGCATACATAAATATTCGTGTGCATGAATAAACTGCCGCTGGAATGTCGCTACTAAAAGAGTAGGAAATTAATATTTAGAAAAAATAATTGGAAGAATGCCCTTATTAGAATTCGTACCAGTCTGGACACCATCTGGGTCGTATAAGATCTTTTTATTGATTTCTCCCCTCCCTTGCACGTTGCCCTACATCTGAATAACGTTAGGCCTACTCTGATAATATGACTAACATAATTATGAGGCGAATCCCTTAACATAGCTGTTAAGGCCTCACATTGAATAGAATCTCTGAAATTATCGTTATATGAAAATGCACAAAGGAACAAATGGATTATTTACTATTTGCATTCAGACAGAGGCTCCATTACTGATCCGTCCGTTCCTTGACGAAATGACTCCTTCCGAGTTACACGCCGTTATGACGGGAGGGTTCGCCACCATCGCTGGCTCCGTCATGGCAACCTTCATTATATTTGGGGTGAGTCGCCTGTATTTTTCATAAGTGAAGTTTTTCATTCGGGGTTAACATTCAATGTAGTGTATTACATTAAATAATCATAGAAAAATAAGCTACAATGTTCCACAAATTTCTACGCAGGTCCAACCTAATCATCTCATCACGGCCTCTGTAATGGCAGCTCCATGCGCCCTGGCCATGTCTAAACTCTCATGTCCTGAGACTGAGCAAGTTGCGAACGCCGAAGAAATAATGATGGAAAAGCCGTAAGTGTTCTTTATAGCTTATATCTGTAGTATTATTCCCCTCAATAAATAATATAGATGGAAAAAATGGACAAATGATCTAGCTATCGAGAGAAATGGAGTTCTTTCAAATCTGATCAACCATTAAACATTATAAAATTGATAGACTCTGAAACGTAAATTGGAAATGAAAGGAGCTGAATCCCGGGGATAGGCCTATATGATAGGCCTATACCCCATTTATTATTTTTGCATTCACCGTCAATGGAATTGACGACCAGCTTTTTCAAATACTTAGAACTGATGTTATTGGTGTGGAAATTAATAATAATAGGCCTAATAATTACACCTATATGTCACTTTTATTTGTATATCCATATAAATGTACTTCTGAATAAATAGCTTCCGCTGTGTTGGATTGTATCTGTTGAAAGACTCACTGCCATCATCAAAATGGCACCTTCATTTATATTTGTCAGATTGATTTTCTTTCCAATCGCTATCTCAGTTATAGCAGCCATAAACACAAAATGTTGATGCCTTGTTATTATTCTAGTATATATATATGATCCAACTGTAGTAATATCCTATATTGACTATCATTTCACCAACGTGTCCTTCTAACCTTCAAATACAATCGTTTCCGCGTGAAAGCGATCCACTATATAGTCTGATCTAACACATCATAGGAAACTATTCATTCTTCTTGAGAGAATGAAGGCTAACTTTACACTTCGAAGTTGACCGTCTCTTTCAGTCCCCAGAGGAACGTGATAGAAGCTGCATCTGCCGGGGCATCTGCTGCTATTTCTCTGGTGGCTAATATAGCCGCTAACCTTATAGCTTTTATGGCTCTCTTGGCCTTTATCAATGCCACATTACAGTGGCTTGGTGCTAGAGTTGGATTGGTACCGCCCGATCATCCGGATCTCACTTTCCAGGTTTGTTATCTATTCTCCTGATTAAATTTATTGCTATTACTTGCGACCGGTTCCCTCCTCATTATTTTAAGTGAAAGTCACTGGCACTGATAGAAAAACAAGTGTGATTGAATCCTTGACACATACACTTTACCGGGAATCCTGAGAATTAAATTCCTCCGACGCCATTGTAACGAGTTTTATTTGTCAAATCAATGCTTTTACTCGTCGCATTGAAACATTTTTCTCAGAAACAAAATAAATCAACTTTTTGCATTGAGCATTACAAATGGATCATACTAAATTTTCCCCTTAACTCCCAGTGACTTACAAAGTTGTGGTCAGATGAATACAAGTTTTAACTTTATAGTGGAAAGATAACTATATTTATTATTCATTGGAACTTTTGCAGCTGATTTGTTCCTACCTTCTCTGGCCCTTTGCGTTTCTGATGGGGATTAATCCAAGTGATTGTCAAAAGGTAGCAGAATTGATTGGCTTTAAGACATTCATCAATGAGTTTGTGGCATACACGCACCTTGGAAAATTGATAGAGAACAGAAAATCGTTCGAGGCGTATGATGGAGCTTGGAAGTGGATCAACGGAGATATTCTTCTTGAAGATTCGAATAAACTTTTAGTTGGAGGCATTATTGCTGTAAGTAATTACAGAACACATTTCTTTGATTAGGCCTTGAACATTCTATGAATTCAACCTTTGATTGTCATTGGCTACCACCAAGATTATGCATAATTGAACAGAACATTTATTATATTACCAAGAGTAGTCATTGATTTGGTACAGTAAGATAGGGTCTCAGAACCCTTCACCAAATGATGTGAAACTCATTTACAAGAATTGCTTGTAGGTGCGCTCGGAAGTGATTGCTACCTACGCGCTCTGTGGCTTTGCCAATGTGTCCTCAATTGGAATGGTGATGGGCGCTCTGGGATCCATGTCCAACAAACAGAAGCCTGTGATTGCGCAGTTAGCTTTGAGGGCCATGATTACAGGGAATATTGTCTGCTTTCTCAATGCCTGCACGGCCGGTAGGTGGTGCTTATTATTACTGTATATAAACTGCATATATTCTGCTTCCGTGTAATGGAGTAATAGGAGGATTATACGATACTTTAGAATATTATATTGGTTCGGCAGAATATTAATTCAGTATGGTCTCTGCTATCCCGAATTGCCATACAGTGACTGGGAATGTTAAGTATTATACTCTTCATATCAAACCTTTAATATCGCAATAAATGTTAATGGTTATTTTTCTTTTTTACTTTTCAGGACTTTTATACAACCCAACGATTTGAAACACTGATGCAGGACAAATCAAGTTTGTAAATAGCCCCCACTTCAGAGGAACCTAATTTATTGTAAAAAATAAAACACATTAGTTTGGAGAATGTATAAATACTTACCTCTGTAGATGGATACAAAAATGTTACAAATACACGTTCACCCAATTTATAAAACTCTCTTTTATGTAAAGGGGTTGAAAGCCTTTGATCAAAATAAACTCGTTATAAAACTCTCATCTTCCTTGTAAAATCAAACATCACGAAAATTCGATCCTGACAAACAGTCAAATAGTAGAGCTAACCACAATGCATGATTGTACAAGCAATTCGGCCATAGTAGCAGACGCACGTGTTGCATTTATTTTTAAATTGTTCGGTATGTTCATATGTTTTCCCCCCGTGCTCACATGTCTGATACTCTTCCTCACTGCTCTCCTCCTCCCTGCTCTCCTCACTTTCTCCTTTACCTGCCTCTATCTTGCCATTATCGCTCTCCTCTTTCTCTTCAGCACCAGGTCCCCCTTCATTGGTCCCTTCCTCAGTCGTATTTCCTCCTTTGCCCCCAACAATGACTTTACCCTGTTTATCCTGTTCTCCTCCTTTATCTACCCCACCTGTTATAACTAGACCACCCTTTTCTTTTTCCCCCTCCTCCTCCTCCTCCTCCTCCTCCTCCTCCCCATTTGGTTCAGTATGATGAGGTTTCCCAGGACCTACAACATGTCCGGTTTCAGTGGGTCCTTCAGTGGGTCCTTCAGTGGGTCCTTGCTCACTTCCATCGGGGTTTTTAGCTGCATGGCCTTCCTCCTCCTTCTCTTCCCCCTCACCATTTGGTTGAGTGTGATGAGGTTTCCCAGGACCCACAACGTGTCCTGATTCAGTCGGTCCTTCAGTAGGTCCTTCAGTCGGTTCTTCAGTGGCTTTGACTTCTACCCCTTGCTCACCTTCAGGCTCCTCGGGGCCTTTTGGCTCCTCGGGGCCTTTAGCTGCATGGTCCGCATTGTCAGTTGGACCTTTTCCGGGCTTAGGGTCGGTCCCTCCGTCTCCCTGCTGCCCTCCATGCTCTACCTTATTCCCTTCGCTGGGCATTTCAACATTTTCTCCGTCCTTATTTGTGACCCCCGTGACTGCAGGGGCCTCTGTGTCCACTCCATTGGTCGCCACCTTTTCACTATCGCGACCAAACAAGGCTCTAAGCAGCAGTTGCCTCCCATAATCATGGTGATCAGCAAGATGAGAACTTTTCTTCAGGTTTCGCAGGTATCTTTCCCAGCCATCGTGCGAGGGACGCGCCGTAGATAGAGCTAAAATTAAATAGAAAAAGTATCAAGATAACTTTATACATATTACCATACCATGAAATGCACATTTGTGTTTATTCACCTGAAAGTATTTGTAATTAGCTCTAAAGATACAATAGACGGAGATCGAAATAATGACCAATCTGATTTGTAGGATGCTGCTGAAAATCATTGGGTATCTTGCCAAACATAATGTATCGTTCAGGAAATGCCAGCGAGATCATTTATCATGTTACACTGTTCTATCATAATTGATCCAGCATCAGCAAATGAGTAGACATCCTGGATTGCTATGGGTGCCCACAAAGCGAATCAACAATGAAGCAATTGTATAGAGTGTACTATATCTACTTCCAAAAGTATGTAAATCGAGAGACGTACAATGATAAATAAATCGGATAAACCATCTAGGACATCATACATGTACGTGTGCAGAACATTATCAGTAAGACTGTCTAGGGTAAACCTGACTTGATGTAATACTGAACAGCATCATATTCGATGTGATGCTTAGACTGAAGAAACGAATTTAAACTAAACAAAACTAGAAATGTTACTTAGATACAAAGCGATGAAAAAATAATCCGACTGCTGGCATTTCATAAAATATTCATCCAGTTATCAGTGCGTTATGGTCTATTGACTTTTATGGGAGGATGGGGCGCAAGGAAAAGCCCGTGTCCTATCGCGCGAATACATTGGAGACGGATATGCTCAGTCAAAAACATCGATGGAATTCTCATGAGAGGCGAATTGCCCACCCACAGATATGGATACGGTGCCACTAGAAAGCAAAAATTCTCTTCGGAAATTCCAGTGATCCTGCAGGCCTTACATTCAAAATGCAACACGATATCGACATGAATATGCCGCTTTGTTTTTGCCGTGCTCCTCTTCATAATATGTATACATATATATCTTTTCAAAGCTTTTTACTAAATGTTATGTTAACGGTTCCCTGTCGTGATCTGCTTCCCATAGAAGGTATTGTGTGGGGTTTGTCAGGAAGAGATTTATAGCTGAAAGTGTACTTACCTAACACATAGCAGCATATTAGTAGAGACAGAGGCCCTTGCATTTTGGGCGTTATCATCTTATCCTTGTATATATGAGAGCTAAAATGTAGGACCTGTGAGAAGATGAGTCTCACTCGGCAGTCTACCAAGCTTATATACACATATGTGAATGAATGGGGTATTCGACCATCGATACAGACATTTATCCATAGGGTCACACTTCTCCCCTTTGGCACTGGATCCTATCTATCGCTATGTATGTACAGTTTTTTGATAGGTCAACTCCCACTTACCACCTTAAAACATATATCTATTATTCCTTACATTATCTATCAACTCGCCTCCCCTCCCATCCAATTGAATGCCGCAGCAAGCATTACGTGGGGGAATCGATATGAAATGTGTCCTGATTGATTCAGATACCTATTATGGGGAATCATAGCGCTTCGAAAACCTAGCAAAATATATGTATGGGTAATGTGTTGAAGTGTGGAAAAATGAGATGGCACTGTAATGGATCTAGGAGTAATATGTTAGTAGTTAAATCAATGGTATTAAATGTGCCAGGAACAATTATAATGTACGGCGTCCTTTCAGTTCTAATCTATTTTTAATGTTGTAGACCTGCACTCTAAACAGGAATGCATGTATATAGTGCCTAAGACCGTTCCTTTGGGTATCAGAAAAATATTGATATCCATCTAGGAACACCATGGACAATAATTGGGAAATTATTTGGTGACCTTCCATGCATTGATACTAGTACATATAGTGTTATCATTTCTGTCCAGTTCTTGGCATGGCACCCCACGTCTATACGGTACTTGCGGCAACATTCCAGGTCGTGCGCCTGGCCCCGAACACGATGAGGCCAGATTTGATTTACAAATAAAATAACTCACACTGAGGTTTGGATGTAAAGCTGCGGGCGGTGTATGGAAAAATGGATGTGAAATGGTCAGCCAGCGAAAGAAGAAGAACCAAGTCCATGTATTAAGATATATAACATTATCTTCATTGGGATGTTCCTATATAATTATTGTCTGACCAACCGGTCAATGATAAAATGGAGAAATTATAAATATATCTACTTTATTTGTATGCATTTCATTATACTTCCTCATGTTTAGTATGGGTATTTCTTTTTAGACCTATATATCAAAATGCCCCAAAATCACACCCTCGGCACCTACGACCCCAACTGCAGTTACCAGCATTGTTGTTGTTAGCACTGATGATTTTCTTTGAAATCTTGCTTAAAAATACTTTATATAACAAACTGAATCAATAGATCTCTTCCTTTTAGGTATGACACCATTGTGATGGGTTCAAATAATGTACCAGGGTTGAAGTTTACTTGTATTTTGTACTTGGAATAACACACTGTATGACCCCAACTGATTTCCACTATGACCGTAACTGTATAATGCAGTTACGGGTATACCACTCAATGTTTTTCACCTAGATTACACTGTATTATAAGCCAGATACATGCATCTGATAACACTCGAACCTAAATGCAACTATGTAGTAAACACCCACAGAACATGACAGCTACTGAAAACGGCTTTTGTTATAGGTAAAAACCAACATTGTTTGTTCTAATGGGAACCCACCTTCCGCCATTTTGCTGGTAACTGCAGTTGAGGTCGTAGGTGACCAGTGACCAGTGACCAACTTATGAGAATTCTGTGCTTTGGTTGAGTCAGGAAAACCCGGCGGACCACGATAACAGGCTCATACATACAAATATGCTATGAACTGCGAATGAAGCCTAGAGAATAGACATCTCTGTCTATACTTACGATTGATCAATATATTTGGCAGGAATGGTCGAGGACAAGTTGATATGTAGCCCATGTAGTCGCTGGTGCACATGTTCACACCCGGTTCACACCTTTCTCAACCCATCTTGGTTTTACTGTAATGTTGGTGGAAAGGGAAACGTGGACATAACTGTTCAGGTCTCCCAGACATTCTGACTAAACGCACATTCCACTTATCAAAGTACCTTCCGCCATATAGTGGTCATGAACATGGAGCTGTGTAATTTGGCATTAGGCTGATTGCTATGTGTCTATTTTTATCTTTCAATCATCTCTGCGCCAAAGTGTCCCCTTGTAACCAAATAGCACTTATATCGTTTAGAATCGTCTAAGATTTTATTTTCCATCTTTTTTTAGGTGTTAGTTTGGGAACAATCCCGTTCGATCTGTCTCCGATTCCCAATTTTTGATAATATACTTCCCTCCCCTTATTGTCACATTCACATGAATGATTTCTCCGACTAGCTGCATGGTCCCCTGCAGGGAATCAATTATTCCGTTGATTGCTTCAATGAACACACAATCAAGTTGTGCCAATTCTTAATTCCTGGTGCAATTTGAAGTCGTATTCTGGATCGGACTTCACTCCTACTGTAACTACTGATCATGGATGAGTGGATCTGTGGCATGGGTTCACGCGCCAAAGATCAGTATGGGAAATACACGTGCCTCTTCAGAAAGTATTTTTGGAAGAATATGAGGCCTGCCCTACTGACCCGTGCACAATTGCAATTTTCCCCTTCCCTCCGTGATACGTCCCCCCCGCGAGCTGGGCTTACACAGTGACTCATGAGACAGAGTTAATAAATGTAGGCAAATATTCACCCGTATCTCAATAGTGACCTGATTCTGAATCTATATAGTCTATATTCTATTAATTCAACCAACGTTTCTCTTATTTATGCACAAAAATGTGTATATTTAGGCAATCATTGCGTTTATATATGCCCGCAGAATGTCTAACTCTGTAGTTTAATTCCTAAAGAAAATTGACCCCTTGATCCCCCCCCCCTCATGCCGGCGTTGTGTGAACCTACGTACGCCTACATACGCCTACGTACGCCTCTTAAATTGCGTCGGGCAACAACGAAACGTCTCGGGGCTCCTGTCCGTCGTGAACTATTTCCTTGACTATTTATTCATACATATATACATACATGCTAGACTTGTGTAAGTCTATGATTTTCTGTAAATTAGGTAATTAGAAACATGTAGAAAGGCCTAAGCATGAGGAGGCCCGGGGCTGTGCGTTCATAGAGATAGGCTGAGGGACTTGGTGCTAGTCTAACATACACATATACCTAACACGTATTAAGTGAAAGTTACATTAAATGGGGAAAGATATTGTCAGATAATTAATTGTCCATATCTGCGGGATAAAAAACCCACAATCATTATTATAATTAAGTTGGTTTATTACACTCAAGATAAATGAATGCACCCGGCTTTGGTGACCGGACATAACCCTCATTGTCGCAAGTCCTTCATGGGAAATCATGAAGCCTTTTCCCAGTGTTTAAATGCCTCCATGCAGACCACACACTTCCACAGAACCTTCAGGTGTATTGTGTTACTGGTGCTGTCCTACGAGGGGTTACGGAGAGAGAGTTACGTCTCTGAATTCAGTACCAAACATTCAAACAAACGCTTGAACTTCCACAGGGAGTTGGTATTAATGTATACACGAGAGTACATTGCGATATCGCCAATAACAGGGCCTTGGTGGAATATCGCTCTCCCTGGTGCCATAGTGGCCTGGGCAGCACCTATTTCCTTCACATGCACCCGCGCACCACATGTGTTTGTTATGGCGACCCCTGTAGGCCAGTGTAAACGTTATAGTTGGCCCCCATCATATCATCAGGCCCCCTTTCCCTGTTGTTATAAACAGAAACTACCCACCTAGAATATTGTGCCCGAGGAAAATTCTAAAATTTCCCCCCTTTCCCACTCTATCTCATGTTGTTTCTAAATCTGTAAATTAAAAAAAGATGATATAATTTACGACCACAACCACCACATTTACGACCACAACCACAACTCTTTACTCTTGAATAACTTAGAGACAAGACTACAAAATTTAGATACCCAAAAGAAATTCAAAACAAGTAAAACCCCAACAAATCTGGAGAGACATTAATTTTCTATATTAACTTTTGCATTAAAACTGCCAAAGGGTCAAATCCAAGATCTATTGGATGACCTTTTGTAGAGTGGCCCATGTCCCCGACAGCACCAGTACCAGAAACAACAGCAACAATTATTGTGATTTCAACCCAGCCAACAAGGCGGGTACAGATACTGTTATTTATAAGATCCAACCCCGGTTAGTCCCAATTGATGGGCAACTATGTAAATATATGAATTGTAATACAACGCAAACTGACCATACGTCATATCGAAACCTAAACATTTCATTAACTTACACTACCATCTAGTAATTTGAATCTATAGCTTAAACCAAACATTGAGGGCCACCTTTGAGGCGACGACTCACTGGTGGATTGTTCCCTCAATAACATTGTAAAATCCATTATCCAGTACGGCATGCAAATCTCCCAAACCAAACGGAGGAGTCCGGCTGATGCAATCACTTAAAGATGAATAAAAGTTAAACAAACAAACAAACAAACAAACCAGAACAATGTTTGAAAATATTAATGTTCTCTTCGTCTATGATCGGTAAACTAACACTAAAAATATGCGTCTTTGTCAACTGGACAGCTATTTCATATATTTGGGGCCCTTGTGATATCGAAAAGTGACCCCGTCGAAAAGTGACCCGTGGGTCGATTTTCGACGTCGAAAATCGACCCACCCCATCGAAAAATGACCCACCCATTTATGCAGAAATATAGACATAACTTTTATACTATATTGAGCGTTCATTTGTCAGCAATTATGAAGCTACATGGAGCTGATATAACAACATGGAATGTGTTTTAGCTCCCGAATATTGTCGCACTAAATGTTGCACCTATTCACCGGGTACATTTTCGCCCATGGTCCCGTGTAGAAAGTGAGGGAGGGTAATTGTTATTATTAATAGGTATTATGTATCCAGATTATTTTATTAGATTTTAAAACTAGGAAGCGTCTATAGATGTTATGGTAGAAATTACAGTTACTACGGATATTTATTTCTCATTACATTATTATTATGTATACGTTATAAGTTCTTATACTCACTAGAAACTTTATTTTAAAATATCTATCAAACAACTGAATCACTGATGAAATAACTGCTCTTATTCATCGAGTACTTTTATTAGCAATTCTTGGACAAAGAAAAAAAAATGTATACATACCATCGAAAATTGACCCCCTACTTCTATGGTATCATTGAATCATACCAGTTTTACTAATACATGATGTATATGGTATCATATATATTTATTTATATAAGCAGGTATCGTAATATATTTTTTCAGAACATTAAGTTAGAAAAGAAGAGGGGGTCGATTTTCGATGGGGTGGGTCACTTTTCGATTGCCGAAAATCGACCCATGGGTCACTTTTCGATGGGGGTCACTTTTCGTCATGACACCGTCATAAATTACGTAACGCGCGCGCGCGCGTGTGTGTGTATGGGGGGGGGGGGGTGCCGGGGGGGGGGGGCAGACCACGTGCTTTGCTCCCATTGGTATAACATAGTACGCAGTCGTGGGGTGGGGGGGGGGGGATGGTTCTCAATTCTGAGGCAAAAAAAATATGCTCGTGTAAAAATACTCGTGTAATGATGCTTTGATTTATAATGATCTGTTACTGTTTTCTAGTCGGGATTCTACACTTGCTAGTCGGGAGTCCTGGCGCCATCGTATCCCCGAAGATTTAGTGACTAAGCAAATCTAACATAATTTCCCATCAAGCCACAGCAATATGGAGCAGAAGCTCAAGAGAGAATGGATCACGTTCGTCTGGGTGATTCTCAGATGTTGTCTTACATAGACAACAGTCCCTTTTATACATAAGACTAAACTGGGGGTGATCATCAGTTATTGTATTATCATTATCATTTTACTTATAAGAGCCAGGAAAACATAATTATTATGGAAGGATGCTAAATCCGACTAAAAAAACAAGCAAAAGGTGTATTTTTTTTTATTTTTTTTTATTCTTTTAAATTTCAATTAAAGGCCAAGACATTTAACAAAACAACAAATCAAATGTAAAGACGTATTGTCCTTCATGGACGTACTACATAGTCATATCTCAGAGGGAGACTTACGAGCATGCTAACAAAATAAAGATATCTCTGTTTAGCAGAGAAAAAAACAACATATTACGTTGTACACAATTATGTGGAGAATGATGATAACTATTACATTATATGCGATGTGTTACAGAAAAATGAGTCACAAGACGCAAAAATGGATTTTGAGATATCATATTTGAAAAGATGAGGTCAAGCCGATTCCATGCAATGATGATCAACATTTGGCTATTTCTGGGTGGACAATTACTAGTAAAGTAGCTAAATATCTTCCATAGCATGACCTTAGAAACACAAGGATATTTAGTACAGTCTTGAAATTTGATACATGTAGGCCTACTCATACGACCGCAAGCACCAGACACCCCAAAAATGAAAACATTGCAACAAAGGGTTCTTGTGCATAAATCACTTTGAAAAATCTCAATTTAGACCAAAACTGGGAATTCTGCTGCTAGAAAGTTCATATTAAATATCTAATGTAGACACATAGACCTGACATCACACACATATAATTCCAGACCTCTATCTACTATAGGACCCAAGATATATTTTTAGAGAACTTTCTTTGATATTAGGTTATGCATTTCACATAGGGAAACAATAGGATGCATTGAGTCCAAACCCTCAAAAAGTCATTATTTACCCCTTCCCATTGAAGTATTCAATGTAGAAATTCATGAATTTTCTGAATCTGAAGAGCAAAATTGCTATTGTTATTTCAGCAAAAAATAGGTTTTAGTGCTCCATTTCTACAATGTTATCAGGAATGTAGCCAAACTTGTGGTTATTGATGATAATGTGTGAGGGCTATTTGAAGACCCTGAGTCAGCGACTTTGACCAAGGTCATAGTACTATACAGAAATAGTGAAATTCTGGAATGTGACATGCTTTTTTCTCCACGATTTTCTCTTAGGATATTAGGACAATAGGGTAAAATGATAATCTAATGCTTTGAAATATTATGATCCAACATTAAGGAAAGAAGAATTGTGCATTC
Organism: Sthenelais limicola; assembly: GCA_942159475.1. NCBI lineage: Eukaryota > Metazoa > Annelida > Polychaeta > Phyllodocida > Sigalionidae > Sthenelais > Sthenelais limicola. The sequence continues at coordinate 116,207,220 of OW804096.1, forward strand.
CCAGTTTCATCAGAATGTGTGTTGCCATGGTGACCGTTGTCAAGGTCAATGTCACTATTTCCAAGGAAAACATAACATTTTGTTCGAAATGTGTTATAAAGCTAAATCTAAGCCTTGGTTCCATGGCAACACACTTTTAAATGACACTGGGCATGGGCTATCTTTCTTTCCCCTAGTGTTAGGGGAAAGCCGGGGGGGGAGACAATTATTATTTCATGCTTTAGATTATCCTTTCCCCCTTTTATAAATCTAAGCCTTGGTTACCATGACAACACAATTTTAAATGACACTGGGCCTGGGCTATCTTTCTTTCCCCTAGTGTTAGGGGAAAGATTCCCAAAAGTTTATAAATCCGTTTATGTAAATAACTGGTAGAAATATTGTTTTGAAAAAGATTTGATTTTTTTTTCAATATCTAAAAAGCATATATATCTGCCGTCCTGCATGTAGGACGGTGGGTCTGTATACGTTAAATCAATGACGTGGAAATGGCATCAATGTATTGGAGTTACCTAGCGCTATATTACTATTACTATTTACTCGCTATATATTAGGACTATATTTTTTTTATAGAATGGATAATCGGGAGTGTAAAATAGGAATTTCGCCCCGGCAATTAATTGTTTTACTTTTGATCTTGCTATACCGTATATTACACTCATTATTAAAAGTTTATTACCGACAGTAAACAGATGGCGAATTACCCCTGTCCCTTCTTGGCTAAAAAGTAGGCTACCTACAAATGTAGAAACCATGGGACGGTGGGTTTCCTCTCAGGTTTTTAGAACAACTCCTCACTGCTCCTCTAGCATTGAGATGTGAGGCTTGTGCAAGATGCATGGTCGAAATCCAGTGAGTACACTCTGGAGTGTTGTTGAACTTGTGAGGACAGAGCTGAAGCTACTCATTATTGGAAGACAACCTTTGTCATGCTAGAAAGATCACTTGGGAAATATTACCTAATCCCCTGTAACGGGCTTGAAATTGCTGGAAGACCTATTCTTTGTTTTGAGTATATGTAGGGAGGTCAGAAAGGATTTCACGCCGAGTGCTCATGGAGTTGGATTGTACCATGATATAGAGAACCTCAGGTAGGTTTGGGGTCCTGTCTAGCTATATGTACCTAACTGCATATTACCAGCTGCATCTCGTTTGCAACTTGAATTAGTAGGTGAGCTACCACCTAGCAATATGCCGAACGTCCATTATGGGTCAAATAGAAAACTCAGCTGGGGATTGGGGCAAATATATCGTAGGGACATGTATTTGTTACTGGGCACCGAGTGTCGATGAACAGGTTATTCCAAATTACACAACCTCTTATACCATAAGTTATAGTACAATGGATAGGACTTCACAGCCATATTACCTTTTGATTAATGCTAACGCAACTGGATTAAATCCATATTGGGCAACAAAATTGTAAAAACAAGGTCAGTGATTCAAAACAATGAGAACAAATGGGAATTCCCATCCAGTTTTCAGACTGACTGAATATTGTGTCTAGTCTTGATGTCAACCTTCTGAGCCTGCTGTGGGAGATTTAATCTATCCAAAACATATTTATAAATGGCAACAATTAATACCAGCATCTTTGTTGTTTACCGACAGTTATTGCCATTGTGCTAGTTTAGGGAGCTTTGAGGTAAGTTATTTATTTCCCCTATTGCGTTGTACGTACGGAGAAAAAATGCATATCATTTACAATAACAATCCGTTTGTACCTTAATTCCCACGTGCATACAGAAGTTAGGAGAAAGAACCATAAATACCATATGTCTGCAATCAGAAGGGTATCAAGATGGTATGTCGAAATAGGCCAGGGGCGCAAAAATAAATGTATCAAATGGAACGCATGTAGAGAAATTGTAGAAGCTCATGTTTTGTGGACGAAGAAAATCATGAGATTTCCGCTCAGATGTCGGGGCCTCCTTTTAGTACTGTTTAGTACCTAGAGATAAATAAATCTAGGGCCATAATTTGGAGCACGTACATCTGTGCGACCTAGCTGATGGAGTCCGCAAACTTATTACACGTGTTGAATGTCTTATATTAATGCAAAGCACTGTATAAATTACATTTAGACCAACCGTTGTCATTCGATGGAACATTATTATAAGGATTTGTGTATTAGGGGACAGATCCCTGATGAACACACAATATACATTTCTACGTACATTAACCAAGCCAAGTGGATTAGTATACCATTGATTCTACTTTGCACGTATGGTCGACGAAAGCGTTGATATTTGATATGTGTTTAGTTCTTATTATCATATCAATTCTATTGACATAAATAACCCTCACTATTTAGACAGAGTCGCATCCTGAATGTAGTGTGCCAAAGCACATACGATATACTGGGGATATGTGGTGATGATCATCCTGACAATGGAGGATTATAGGGAATGTTAAATAGCCACACACATATACAATAATATGTTATACACCATAGGTACCGATTTATAGATAGTCGTTTTATATCTGATAGAATTCGATAAATAATGAACAAAATAAACCGGTGATAGATCATTAAGTTCAAAACGTGATAACTAATTTCTGCACAGAACACTAGCTGGCAGATTCGATTCTTCTACATCGACTACTTCAGTCGTAAATTTACAAGGTACCAGAAGAACAACAAAGGAATTGACTAATATTTCTCTCTTCTGTAGATGAGCAGTGCGGTGAATCTCTCGAAGAGGATGGCAAAAATTACACACCAGCATTTTCCAATTTAACGTGCTAGCAACGTGAGATTGTACTATTGAATATCATAAATGGGGTGGGGGAGTGGGGAGGTGCATTATAAGCGAGGCAGAAGTCTTGTAAAATGATTTTATTATTAATGAATGTGGATAAAATAAATAATATTCCAGCGACGAACATGCTTTCTTTGTAGAGTAACTGACTTACATAAAATTCGGCGACGTTGAGAAGTACTTGATATAGAATCTAATACATAAAGCTCTAGAAGGTTTTTTTTGGTCACAGATGTTCTGGGAATCTGTGATCTCCCCATCTGTTTTTTTGTCTTTACAGGTCCGTCGACCCTGTCTGGAGGACATTATATGTGGTTTGTGAAGTTATCTGGAGTGAAAATGTGATTTTGAGGCCTCTTTTAATCATGATCTTTACACTGTATCTATAGCCTGGGAAAGCCCCTGTTACTAGAAGAAATTGAGATCATGCCTTTATATCTCACTGTCCTCGGCCACATGGGATTCCCTAGCAATGCATCCTGTGAGGGTCCCTGGCAACAGGAAAGAGAGGGAGAGTGATCAGAGGGGGAGGGGGAGAGTGAGGAAAAAGAGAGGGGGAGGTGATGGCAGAGAGATCAGAGGGAGAGGGGGAGAGCGAAGAAGCAGAGGGAGAGGGTGAATAGGATAAAGAGAAGAGGGGGAGGGGGAGAGAAAGACGGGAAGGAGAGGGAGGGAGAGAATGAAAGAAGTGAATTAAGGGACATAGTGGGGGAATCTGATAGGGTGAGGGACAAGAGGATAGAGGGAGAAGAGGGAGAGAGAATAGGGCAGGGGAAAGGAGAAGGTGAGTAGGGACAGGGAGCGAGAGAGGAGAGAGTCAGGGGGAGAAAAGGAGGAGAGGCAGTGAGAGAGGAGGGGAGAGACAGTGAGAGGAAGAGGGTGACCGTCCAGAGGACGGGTACTTTGCTAGTATAAATATAAAAGAACTAGCAAAGTACCCGTCCTCCAGACGGTCACCCTCTCTCCCCACACTTCCCCCTCTTCCTTGTTTACCTCCCCCTCTTCTCTGTCTCTCATACCTGTTTTTCTCTCCCAACCCCATCTCCGCTTCCTGCCCTCTCTCTCCCCTCTTCCTCATGCTCCCCCTCCTCGCTTTCTCTCCTTCCCCTCTCTCCCTTCCCCTATGCATCCTCTCCCTCCCCTCTTTAGAGAGTAATATATAGATTTCACATAGGTTTCACATAAGGTTAACCTCTAACAGTGAGAGTAACCCTTGATTAATATAACATGTAACAATAGTATAACAATAGTACAATTCCATTGAATTTAAGTCAGGCCCCAAATAGAGATTGCATTTGATTGCTTCTGCAAAAACTGGAAACAAATAAATTTAAACTGTAACTGATTCTTGTTACTACCTAAGAAGGTAGATTTTGTATATTGTTCTGAGTGGTTCCAAACTTATTATTCATGATTATCTCTCTTTCTCAATCTTTTGCGAGTTTAGAGATAGGCCTCCTTTGGTGCTTGGCCGGAGTCCAATCTTTGTATAGACCGGATTTTCTGACCTTTTTGAACTGTATAACCCTATATATATATGCTATTTAATTTGTGGTGTTATATTATGATATATTTTGTCTCATCCTTTGAGTCGAATAACGTCCACTAGGCATGCTTGATTAAGGTAGTGACTGACATATTTTTTCAAATGAATTTTATTACAGCAAATACATTATATAATGAAGTATAATTATTATTCTCAGAAATTGCTGGCAAAAAATAACCCCTGTAATAATGTCTAATTACAATGCCATTACCAAAACCTATAAATATAATATCTAGTTAACCTATACCTCGTTTTACATCTATACAGATTATTGCAGTTTATAACCATACCTTATCTTTCACCAATCGCATTTTCTGTTTATAACATAATACTTGTCTGGTATAGGCCCCTCAAAATATATGCATTGCATACCTTAGAACTAGCACCTTCCTGATTTTACCGAGAAGAATCCAATTCTTTTGAATCTTAATTTCTGAGTGCTATTGTAGTCACGGATACATCACATGAGCAAGATATCGTTCACATAATAACACCCGGAGATACCACCTGTGTCAGTCTATATGGCGTGCATTGTGTTTACGTTGACTTTGCACTTTTCTGTTTAGGGGAAATGTGATGATGTGAAATAAGACCTATTTCCTCAAGCACTTTCGTTGATATACGTTTCATTTCCAATGTCATTCCTTATAATCATTCACACCCTTATTCTGGAGCTTTGAAGCCTTTGTTGTCCTTTGTTCCAGGCACGCACATAATGTAATGTCGTTTTTTCCGCTTCCAAAGTTTTCCAAGAATTTTTGGGTAGGTATTGCGTGACACAATTTTTTGTACCATGGCACCGACACTGAAAAGGGTTTTTACCATTTCTCAGGGTGACAAAAGCCAAACCGATTTTACCCGACCAGATTCTATCCAAGCAAAAGCTTTTCATTTGCCACAGGCACTCTAATGTAGGGGACTCCAACAATTAATTCGTAAATATGCGCTAAAGAATTCCTGAGTGTAGATGTCCGAAATTCCAACACCGCGAGAGGCAATGCCTAATAAATGCACTGACCTACTGTCGATTATTTTCCCCAAGAATCTATTCTTTTTGCTGAGAGAGTTTATCGTTCATTTGTCGATGATGTTAATGGATACATTTATTAACACTAGTGTGTGAATGGATTGACTTATATTGAGACTAAATTATTTACTGTCCTCCGATATCATTTATGATTTTCTGTTAATTTCAGATGAACATTGGTGGGTCAAGGCCGAGGCTAGGCCAGGCATTATGAGCTGATTGAGAAAGAGTTCATTTGAGGATCGGCCACAGTGTACATACACACATGTGTAGCCTCTATCAGAAAGGATACGAAACACAATAATAATTATTATCCTTGGAAAATTATTTACGGATGCAAGACCATAACTTAGAGGAGTATCATGCCAACACATCTGCAACCATTCCTCTCCATCTTACGGTCATATGTACCATGGCATCGACATATTCTTAACATTCCAATACACTCTATACATCGAAGTCATAAGCCTATTGTATACATAGTGTTCATCTCCATATTCGTGCTTCTTATTACATACGGCTCAATGTACTCGCTGCTTAATTTAGGTTCCACTTGCAAACGTAAGAGAGTGGTAAGTACAGTATGAATGTCTCCCACCTCCTGATGATTTATTATCATTTACTTAATGACATTTTTTTTTTCGCAAGGAGTGCTTTTAAATTAAATATGCCTTCAAGTTTGCTTCTGTGCCTACACAACACTTGCTAGTGTTCCTTATAATCCTTGTTAGACGTTATGTAAGATGAAACGGGTACTGTTCTTATGCAATGACAAGTAGTATGTGTTGTTTCCTTAACTCGTGTTCCTTGCTTCGGCGCCTTTGTATATTGAAATATTATCAACTGTCAATTCCAATGGAATGATTACATGCATACCATTCATTGCTAGGCCATATTGCTTTTGGATTTTATGTAGTGTAGAACAAAACATGAAATAGTTTTAACTGTGCTTCACATAAGTGATACAAGCCAGGCAGATATGAAATATGAACGCTGCAGCATTTAATTGTTTTATTTTATTACAGATTGGAAGGGATGGATTTTGTCCCGTTTCAACCATTCTAAGAAATCGGTCTCATGTAGCCACTCTAGAACGCCTTCAACATTGCCCACTTGTTTTGTACAATAGAGTACCAAAATGTGCCAGTCGTACTGTGCTGGGAATATTTAAACAATTGGCATGTCAAAATGGATTTCATTATGTGTCAGAACCCAAAGACAAGCACGAGTACTTCTCACGTACTGACGATATGGTAGGAGGTTTTTCTTTCCCTTTCCGATTAACACAATTTGTTAGCCGTTTTTGCCCACATCGATCTAAGACCGTTCTGTGGCTTGGAATAATATGCGACTAGTAGACCAAATTTTAATCAAAATTATTGATAAAGTTATACACCTCTTGGACGTACATATCGTCAACATTTAGGAGAGGATCATGCGAAACACACACAAAAAACATTCTTAATCATGTACTCAGCTTCTACCAAAATACACCAGGTTTTTTCCCTATCCCATAAAAATATCGAGGACTGAAGGTTCCATATGTTTCTTGACAAATAACGGCGGCAATGGTATCAACAAGGATGTCCATTGAAGACTTGCATATCGCGTCTTAATGTTTACATTGGTGCCCGGTATTGGAGACATATATATATGCTAGATGACCACGAATATATAAATATCAGTGATCTCACTCTATAGCCCTTCTAGGGAGACATACATACATGTATACATGTGCAAAACGGATGCTATATATTTTTGGCTATGATATAAGTGGGTATTTCATTGAGGGAAAAATAGTACCATTGACTAAACATCATCTCGTCCCTCCATGCACATCATCTTGTCCTTTTAACATGTTTGGAAGTATCTATATCTATATCTAAATTTACTTTCACAGTGAACTCAATTGCACTAATTAAAGACTTCCCACTCCCACTCTCCTCGATGGTACATATATATACGCCTATTCTACGGGGGGCATCGAGTGCATAGCTATATTGGTGAATACTGAGGGACGTGTCACTAGACCGCCTAAAATCATTAATAGCTACTAATGGCAGCGCATGTTCACTAAGTGGATTAGAGGCATACGTATACTTGAAAGAATTCTACCGCGCAAAATCTTATGTATCCCCGGTAATTTAGACCTTAGGTTTAAATGACCTCCTCTAGGTTCAAATTACCCCCCTTTGTTTCTTTGATAATCTTACAGCAACTGAAGCAAAAAAAGAAAATATTGGGAAGACTTTAGGAGAGAAGGTCATATCTGATGTCTAGGACTATACCTATCAAGTATATATACCCGAAAAAAGATAGACTTCAACTTCATGAATTTTGTCAATTCTATTGATTCCATTACTTGCCTCAAATTAAGATTCGTCAACAACCCGCATTTGAAATTGAATTGGGTAATTGTAGATTTGAATTTAAGATTTTTTTGCAGATGTATTTTGCTCTATGTAATGCACTTGTCAGTTTTTATCCATATGTTGTCTTTTTCTTTTCATCCATGCTTCCTCAATGCAGATGGATTTTGCAAAAGGTATAACAGTAGATAAGACCGAATTCCAATTATACAGTCGCCATGTGTATTTCGTTAACTTCTCAAGGTGAGTAATATAGTAGTGTAGACGCTTGTTATGAATATTTTTCTTTTTTCTTTCTTTTTTTAGTTGATAGAGAGATTATGTTTGTTTGTTTACGAAATTTATTCAGGAAAATATCATACGATTTGTATTAATCCTAGTGTACATGACCGAGATTTACCATTTACAAGGAAATATGGGCAATCGTTACAATTAGCAATGAAATTATGTCAATCTACCCCTCTTTAGGGGTCGACCACAGACTCTATCCGCTGGTAGTATTGTCCCTTACAAGGGCAATTTAGGGACAAAACCAGACCGGAGACCCCTAAAAGTCCATAATAGATGCGATATCGAGAATTAAAAAGAGGAGAAAAACATTACATGTATCTCAAGTGAATACTATATAGGATAACAGCAGTGTTCATATCAAGTTAGATTTACCGGAAAACATCCCATACATTTTAGTATTATAATAAATCTTACGTAAGGAGAAATATTCATATCGCAATATATACAAAAAGTACAAATACTTTATACAACATTTTTAATTTCCCACCCAACACAAAACGCGTAATGTGCTTAATTTAATCATTAATAATTAGGATTTCAAGTCTCATAGCTTTATATCATATCAAGTCCTCGGAAAAATCCTCTTTTCATAACTAGACAAACAGTCTCTTCCATTCCTCTCAGATCTTCTTTTAAGCATTTTGCAATTTTGCAATGGAAGCCATCGAACAGACTTTTTCCCCTTAAACAATTGGGGCGGAATTTGATCAATAAGTCCTTTATCTACTTGAATTTTGTTCACATCAGAGGGGGAGGAGAGGGAAGGATGAAGAAGAGAGAGAGAAGTGGGGAAGAGTGAGGCCGGAGAGAGGAGGAGGGGAGAGTGAGTGAGGGAGGGAGAGGATGAAAGAAGCGGAGGGAGAGGGAGGGGGAAATCGGATAGGGAAAGGAAGGAGAGGATACAGAGAGAAGAGTGGGAGGGGAAGAGGGCAGGGAAGAGGAGAGGGGGAGGGTAGGGACAGGGAGAGGGAGGGTGAGAGGGAGGGAGAGAAAAGGAGGAGTGGCAGGGAGAGAGGAGGAGGAGAGAGAGAGAGAGTGATAGGAAGGGGGTACTTGCTAGTTATAAATATGGCAACTTATGTGCACTTATGGAATAATGAACCTGGCTGCTACACTGGCCACACCTTGTTTATTCCTCACCATCAATAACAGCGGCATTTAACCATAGAGTCTCGAGATCTAGCAGTTAATAATCTCACGCAAATTAGCTATAGAAAGGCGAAACTTCACCAAGTCTCGAGCACCTCTGGGATGACCAGAGTGATGAGATGTCGACGAACGATCTCAGAACGATCTCAGACCTAGACCTAGATTATCCTACAACAAAATACGTTCTCGATTACTTTGTATAGTTTTCAAATATAAGGTATATTATTTTCTAGATTGAAGCTACCCGAGCCTATGTACATAAATGTCATCAGGGATCCATTGGAACGGGCCATATCACATTATTACTACAATAGACATGGTTCCCGAAGTGCTCCTCTAGTTACTCCAAAAGCTAATTTTATTAAGGTATTTCACAGTTAATATTATACGTGTGGAATGTGTATTATATATGAATGATCTATCCCTTGGTATTATTGAACTTGCTGAAGAGATCAATTTGAAATAAGGGAAAAAAACAATTCTAGAACTAAGACTGTAGTACACCAATGGAACTTATAAATCGTTGTCTCGGACTTCCACTTTCCACTTTTCCTGTTTTATTGTTGGAGCAGCTGACCATGTCTCAACCCATTCTTGGCTGGGGCAGGGAACACCTGATACTGTCAAAGTGACGGGCCCATGTTCCCTCCATTTTGTGGTTCAGGATGGGTAATAAAATTGAGATTTTGATTTTAACAAAAATTTCATAAATAGTTTCAGACAAAATATCGCCATCCTTTAATATATCTAGATTATTATTCATAATGATATCACCATAATTGCTGAAATATGTTTTGATCATTAAATATTTGTGTAAAAGAATGTCCATTGAGTACCTCAAGGTACTCCCCGGAATTCAGCACTGTCCAAATTGAGTGCCTTAAGGCAATCCCCGCCCGGAATGGGTCAAATGTATTAATAAGAATAAAGGAGGTGAACACATCCGTCATGGTGATATTACAAAGTTACATATATTTGCAGACCCTAGATGAATGTATGGAGGTCGGGCGTGGCGCTTGCTTTAGCATGGCTAAAATATTGCCCTTCTTCTGTGGACACCATTCAGTATGTAGGTAGGTAGCATGTACTTAATACCATCTGTTGAAACATAATCAGCTAGTTCCATGTTTTACCTCTTAATCTTACCAACGAGTTTAAAACAGACTCATTGATCTTACTTGCGGATGCTTGGATTGCAAGCCACATTGCTGCAATTACACGGGGTTACATTGAATAAAATATTGCCATCCTACCTAGCTACCTACATGTATATAGATCATATATTTACATTATTGCAGGAAAAATAATTCAATAGCATTGAAGAGAGCCATGCGGAACGTTAGGGAATATTATGTTGTTGTTGGAATCACGGAAGATTTGTCGTCGTTCATGAAAACCGTTTCAATCCTCATGCCTCAGTTCTTCAAGAATGCAACACAAGTTTACGAATCCAAATGTATGTATACATATATGTTAATTTTAAAACTTATTCACGTGTTTTGCTCGCTATTTTATGTTATAGGGAGCAAATGGGATTTCCCATTATTTTAATCACCCATTATCTGCTAAGTCAATTAACTTTATGTAAATTGATCTGAAATCGTTGTATTGATGATTATTTGATATGTAAGTTATTAAGGCCAAGGTCTGCTTGCTTGTGTGGATACACATCATGGAATATTATTGAAATTTGTCCTTTAGATATAAACCTTTCACTGATTGTCATGATTTGAACGATGCGTCAGTGTTGGTCTTAAGCTATGTGTATTTTAACTTATTTCATATCGTATATTTCATTATAAGGATTACTATATGTATTCACTAATTTTCTATGATAAAATATTGAATTTTGTAAGAGTCAGCGACTACTGAGATAAGGTGTATTCGTTACATAATGTTTTTTGCTGAATAAAAATATTTAAATACAAAAAAAATACAAGCAGGAAGACAGAAACTCGAGGTATGGAACCTATGCAATTGTTAACGGAATTGGAATTCAGTCAGGATTATATATCATGTATGGCTATTTATGCCGATTTCTGAAACACTGTATTATGCCCCTGTAAGGATGAAATCCTACCTGACATCCCATTTTATCTGAGTTATTTGATCGCGGTGTTCCCAGGAAAGATGAGAGTAGTTGTGGAACAAGCTTGAAGCATTTTCGAAAAGCTTAAATGGAAACCGCCAAGGAATGTCAGGCCACGAGCGTTTTCTGTTGGGAGGTATTTTGCCTTTTATTGAAAGAAGGGAAATCCGAATAAAAGTGTTGTTGTCTAGAACTAATAGTCCGCAGAGATATCTTAGAGCGTCGGATTAGTTCCTTTCAATCGAAACGATGATAAAAAATAGCCTTAGGGGGATTAAAAGAGTCAATTCGAATGAACACATAAGCTCTTACACTGTTCCCTATTCTCTTCCCTATTCCTTTCGGAATACAAAATATGTTTTAATTCCTTTCCTTGTCTGTTAAAATATAGATCCAGAGGCGCTACCGATTAAATCATCGGTGCATAATATTTTTTTATTAGACATACATAATGCATATCTGTTTCCTATGATGCCCTCTAAACACACACACAACAACAACAAATGTCACATGGATGGAGCATGGAGTTCATTCATAACTCGCGTCATCATCTGTACCTTCGGTTTTCTTTGACCCTTAGCGATATGGGCAGTGTATTTGCACAATAAAGGAGAGCGTATCGGCCTTCATGCACACGGTAGCTAGTTTGCAATCGATGGAGAGTTTAGTAGGTAACCATGCCAACAACGCACTCAGGTTTCTCATCAGGTAATGGCAACATATTCGCCTCATGTGCGGCTAAGATTGACGATTGTCGCATGTATTATAAGGAGGGACCAGGAAGAAGGAAATCCTGTGAAGTTATGTGCCAAGAAATGGCGCAATACTTGCAAGGGGGAAATAGGGAAATAATTGCAATTATTTCTGTTAATTCGCCCGGAGGTTTTGATGATTAATAAATGAATACATAGTGTCTTTTCCTTTCCTTACCATCTCATTTATGAATAATCGGATGCAACAGCTATAGTTTTCTGGAAAGCTCTTACAGAACATTGATTTGTTTACGACTTTCACGACATAACTAACAGATTTTCTTCTATTTTTTCAGCCGATGAACTATGGGCTAAATATAAAACCGTGAAGAAAGTACAGATTGAAGAGTCGACGAAGCAAAGATTGAAGGACTTGCTCCAATACGAATATGAGTTTTACCAATTCGTAAAGCAAAGGTTCTATAACATCTACACTAAAGTGAAAAGATACAAACATCAAATGTTTCTTAACACAATTTGGAATAGTGAACTCAAAATGAACATCTAGCATATTTAGTTGTGAGTGCTTGTCGGCAATGATTCTGTTATTAATAATAATCGCAAGAGGGCACGTATCAGATCATTCTGTGCTCAGGTCACCGACCCCGCACACACATTCTGCATTATATCATGCTTTAACGCGTGAAATATTGCATCCATGGCAATATGCAGCTTGTGTATAGCATAATTAGGCATGTGCTGCATGATTTCATGCTATTAGGCATGGAATATAACAGCTGTGAAATTAGGCAGCTTTTGTTTACAATCATTGGTAACGATGGACTGCATAATCTCATGGGCTGCATAATTACATGTGAAAATAGCATGAAATATTGCAGCCATGAAATTAAGCAGAATATGTGTTGCATTATGTGCATTTGGCTGCATAATTTCACATTGATAATAACAATAACAGTTTTTTTTAATTTCCAAGTCACATTTACAGTAAGTGATATACAGTGTAATGTTAAATTAGAATGAATTATGAAAAGAGGAATGGTCTCTGTGAAGCTCACAGCTCTTCCGAGCACCCCTTTGATTTTGTTTAGGAGGTAGTAGGATGTACAAGTAAACAAGTTAAAGTAAAAATAAGAATAAAACAGGGTAAAACATGCTGCATAATTTCATAGACTTATAATAGAATTGATAAAATTATAAATATAAAATTATGCTGCATAATTTTATAGAACTAATAAATTTATAAATGCACTTCTGATGCTCTCAACGATGCACTGTTGACCAGGTTATAAAATGCAGATCTGTTGTACTCAGCGAGGCATTTTCATTGCTCTATAGGGGAGTTGCATGTCTCACTGCGCATGTCTGTCACAGCGCATGCTTGGATGGATTCAGTTCAAGTCTGACATACAAATATCTGGCAACATTTTACATCAAAATTGCAAAATTGTTTTCACCAATATCACAGTTAGTATAGATGATCTATGAAAACCAAATGCATGATGGGAAAGATGAAGTCAGGTGTTATGGAAACATGTATAGCACATGGATATTGACATTAGAGCATTGATAAGTAGTCCATGCTGCACACAGCATGTTTTCTATAGATTTTATACTGTACCATTAGTCCCATAATTCCATGCGAATCAAGATTCAAAATGGCGGCTATGCAATTCCCCTATTGACCAGGTGTGTTTATGTAGACATACAAGTATTGATGGCAGAAAGGCTTGAGGGGTAGCTATTTACAAATCAAATCTTAAAGTGTGTTTATGGCAATGCAGGTTCTCTTCTCTGCAGTAGAATAATATGTCATTTTTCACCAATTTTACCATCCACTTTGACTGCCGCATATCCAAGGGCCCACATCAGCCAGTTTGGGGAATGTAAGCCTGGCGGCGTAGCGGGCAGTGTAACTATTTTAGTGGGTTTTTTTTCAGTTGTTTGGCTCCCACAGACCACCCAGCTAGCCATCTAATACACTAGTATGTACAATCATAGGGGTGTATTGATCACAACGTTGTTCAACATCAAGCAGAACAATTACACATTTGAACGCTAAAAGTATATCATCTATAACATTCCAAGGTACAGGATGGGTAATATTGATAGTGTACAAATGTAACATAACAGTATTAGCGGCACTACTATTGTCAAAGAAATTGTAAATGTAACCCAGTCACTTGACCCGCCACCTGGTGAAAGGAAGTACCAATTTGTTCAGGTTAATCGAAAATTCAAGGAAACATTATGAAAAAGGTAGTTCCTATACAAAAATGCTATTCACTAATTTGTTTCCCATTTTGTCAGTATTACCGTTGTTTATTGTTGTCAGACATAATCTATGTTGGCAGTTTCTACCTGTGAGCTGCTCAATATTTTTTTTTATTTATTTATATTATATGATACAGTGTGCGACATAACCCATAGACCAACGACCGTGTCTATGAAAAATGGCAGTGGGGGCCATGAAGTTTTTAAAAGCACTATAGTCTGACTGACCAGGACTAAATCGGGAGGTCTAATTTCATATATACAGTCCGTGTTATTAACAACTTATATGATTATACACCCGAGTTATCGATTTTACATCCAGACTATTTTATTTTGTAATACATTTTTACTAGAAGACATGAAAGTATGAATCCACTCTAATTCAAAATTAAAACTCTGTTTTGAGAGATGGTAGCGGCTGGGAGAACTGGATCTGATCTAGATGTCTGTCTACCTGTGTTATCTGTTTTGTCTGTTTTATTTGCACTGTCTGTTTTATTATGTACTTTGTTAGTTTTTGATAAATAAAGTAGTATCTTATCTTATCATTTTAAACCTGTTTATATTTAGACAATTCCTTTTTCTAATAGCTAATCTATTCTTAACATGTTCGCACAAGCTAGAATAAACCAAAGGATACCGGGGTTGGGGTGCCGGTTGAGTGCATATCATATATTATAGGTAGGGGCTCATTAAAACATCGCCCCGACTTCATATTTATTTTCTAACCATTGTCTGCACAAGCAAAACTCGATCCCCAAACCTCTCACCAATGAACATTATTTATTTGGCAGAGATTTTAGGAGGTCTATGTTGGTATTGGATACAATCCACAAATGCAATGGCAGTGCCACTACCCGAGGCCACAAAGATATGGCCGGCGGGGGCGAGGGGGTCTGAAGTCTGAAGCCAATTCATGGTTCCCTCGATCAGTAAAAGGTCATTCATTTTGATTTCATGCTTCATCAGTAGAAAGTCAGTAATTTTCGATCTGAGGCTCAGAGCGCTGTAAAATTAGTGGAATGCACTCAAAAAGCACTCATTTTCATGTTAAGACTATTAGCTGAGATGTTAAACTCGGTAACACCTGAAATGTCTAAGAAGGATGAACTCTTTTATGTTGGTAGAGTTATGGTAATGCTATAGATTAGACCACTTCCACACGGCGGGCCGTTCCCTGCATTACTAGCCATTAGGTGTAATTTTAAGGACTAATATCAGGTTCACATAAGCGATGTCAAATGTCTCAGCACAAGCTCTCTTTCATACTCATCATTGTGTGACACTTCTAACTTTCATGTACACTGGATCTTCATATCAGATGTAATCAAAGATGGACATATTATTGGAACGAAATAAAATGAAGCCACCACATATTTTTCTGTGTTGATCCTGATTTGTACCTTAACCCCTGTGCCTTTCTGTCTCTTTTTCTCTTGTCTCTCTCCCTTCTTCTCTATCTCTGTTTCCTGGGTATGATCATAAACTGCCTCCCTCTCAGCTCTCCAACCCTTGATACAACCATCTTAAATGTGTTGATAAGGGCGTAAAGCAACTCATCTCACTCACTCATCTGAGCTCGTACAACTTTAATTACCTTTGGACATGCACCTCCCCAAGGCCTCAAATGATGCATGGAAACCTCTAAACGCAATATTCCATAAATTACCAAATACACAGAATAAGTCTGATAGCATAGCATAAATATAAGAAGGTCATGAGTTGTCAATGGGATGTACTAGCTAGCGAAGCAGGTTCTCACACACGACAAGAAAGCAACCTAACATATGGATGTATTGAGATATTAATTATCTTTAACTAGATACTCAAGGAAGCAATGGATAATTACAGCCCATTTCATCTTTTGCAGGCTTGAATGTATTGATGGAATGTCCGTGAAAGGGACAGAACAGGAGCCAGATATGGAGTACCACATGGAGCTCCCATGGCCAATACAAATATTTTAAAAAGAATCCAGCTCTATTTTTTGACATTCATAGCGAAAGTAACATCTCAAAAGTGCCAAAGGAAAGAAACATAGACTTTCTCAAAACCCAGGAAAACCAAATAGATGAGAAAATGATCAAGGACATGTATGAGGAAAAGTAAGATGATCAGTCACTCACTCATTGAACATTTGTACTGGTTGTATTTCTAATGAAGAGATCTGAAACTGAGTTAAAACAATTTAAGGAATACTGGTACATTAAAACCTAGAGAAATTGGTGTCATACATTCATCTAGTGCTAATAGGAGCCGAAATATGAGCTTCTTGTCTCCCTGCGGCGGCCATATTGGATTTCGACCTTGAAAATAACGTTGAAACAAAAAAATTATTTCAGAAATGGATTCCTTGTGGGTCAAAACCTAGTAAAGTGGGACAATACATTGATCTAGTGCTAATAGGAGCCAATATATGAGCTTCTTGTCTCCCCGCGACAGCCATATTAGATTTTGACCTTGAAAATGACCTTGAAATAGCAATGCCTCAATTGTGCCTCAAAACCTAGGAAAACTGACATACAAGGATATAGTTCTATTAGGGGCTGAGGTATGACATTATTATATAGATCTAACCCTCAGTTATGGTATTGAAAGTTGTCAGAAGCCAGTATTGTTTTTTATTTTTTTGGTACTCTCTATATCGGATTTTGTTGTTTGGATATGTTGTTCAGTAGACCTGAATTTGCTATAGAAACAACCATAAAGCGTTTTGTTGCAATTTCTTTTTGTTAAATCGTATATCGCCTCTACTAAAGGCAAAGGACTCACACAACCACTGGGGCCCCAAAACAGCTGTCGTAATTATGAATAGAAAATATTTTAGAATCTCTACCTCTGCCCAGAAACAATATAAATATGAAAATCAAACGTCATGAACCTTAAATTATAGGCTTTTTCTCCGTCGTCAGTTTGAAACATAGTAGAAAAAGTCCATGGTTTGATTCCCTGCTTGGGAGGCTTGTTTTTTCTACTCATGCAGGGTTATTCAAATCATGTTAATAATCAACAGGAAAATCATCTAACATCAGAAACATAGTAATATAATAATAACAAATACTTTCATGGAATTTATATTTTTGCAGTCAATAAATCCTAAGGAATTCCATAAGGAAGACTTAAATGTGTTCCTTTGTTTTACCCCCTTTTCATGTTTAACGTAGTGGAAAGAATGGGGGAAATTACTACAGAGGGAACGCTTCTGCGGGACATTACTACAGAGGGAACCACTACCAAGTATCATTTAGGAAATTCCTACAACCAAAAGGGTCAGATTCTAGGTCACGTCTATGAATCTATAATTGTAATCCATTCCGGGTATTCTACATTGTATCTAAAGCCATAAGAAAAAGTTAGACTGCTCTACCATAAACTGTCCACACTTTTTGCAACATGGGAAGTGGTCCATTTTGTTTATGAGGCCTACTTCATTTTTAGTTTCTCGTTTGCACCATTTTTAAGTCTATGGGTATATCTGTGATAAAGGACATCATATTTTCAGCTGTAGCCCAGCCTTATTACAACATATCAAAATCTTAGGTTTGTTGGAATTAGATAGGTATACATAGGTTCTCTCTTTCAAAGACATAGATGTGGTTTTGGATTGAATAGTGCAACGAGTCAAAAATAATATTTTCACCTTAAAAATGGTTTCCATAGCAACAACAATATGTAAACTGTATTGAAACAGATATTTTCATATTCTCTATTAATAGAGCTTTCTTATGAATATCTATTCATCGATTTATATTCATTAGTTCAAATTGTATGGCTCTTTTCCTCCAAAAATACCATTTTCACCTTTAATTGGTTCCCATGGCAACATAATTCAGAATGTGGACCTTTCCAAAATGAGAGAGAATCCCAAAATCTTCCTCTGTACCAAATATGGTGATTTTGTCATGAAATTCGCATTTTTTGACCTTAACTAAAATTCAACTTCCCGATCTATTACTCAAAGATTTTCTAAATTATGTGATTAAACGGATTTCGGACTAATTCTTCCCATGGAAAACATCAGGAACTAGACTATGAGACGTTTTGAATTAAGGAAATATGAAAATGAAATAAAATCCCAACTTAATTTGACTGATGTCCTTTAGATGATGAATCTTATGATTCCTGACACATCCCAACAATGGCCATGGATATCCAGCTATTCAAAATTGATAATTAAGGGCAATAGTTACGCGAACGGTAGAAAACCAACATAAATATTGGAACATCATTAATCTAACTTCCATGACACATCAAACTGAACAGATTGAGCCGCGGCACGATTCCAAATTTGATCGAGATTTTATTCCAGCAGCTTCCAGATCACTGACAAGTGTCCTGGGCTTTGTTGCACAATGAAAGCCCACGAGTATGCAGCCAAGGAATTAGATCGTTGTAGATCTTTAGTTAAGAACGACCAGGATTAGAAACGATCAGGCTCGAGATCTGTTGCACAAGGGCATGTCCTAACTCTGCACGTTCTCAAGTTGCACACTCTTGCTCGTACTCATAATATAATACATATGTTAAAATAATATATTGGTATCTCCATTGTGACATGATTTTAATGTACTCTGGGAAGGGTCCTGTAGGTTACCTGGAGAAAACAAACAAACATTACCAGGTAGGCCTATATAAGGGGGTGTTGTGTGGAATATGAGGCAATTCGGTTATAACCAGTAATCCTGACTCATCTCTACACTACACTAGGCTTAGGCCACCACTCCTCATATACCTAGGAAATCTCCAGGAAACACTATAGGATCCAACCCTCATTGTTGAATATAACTTTGGGAACAATACAAGAACTCTTCAGAAACAGCTAAATCATTGGACTTTGTGAGTGCTTTATGATTCAACCTATTTTCCTTGACTCATATTTACTGCATGCTATTGCCTCGCTATGTGTAGGATAGAGTACTCTAGCATGCTTATCCGACAACTTCAATTGTTTGTTATGATTGTGGTTACCAAATCCCCCCAACCACCCAACCACCCTACCACAACTAGCCGATCCATGATCAGTATTGCTTTGAGATGTACATTTCCTCACTTTATATATATATATAAGAATTTTTATTTCTCTTTTCATCACATATAATTACAAACTTTACAGAGAAAAAGGGTGTTGTTTCCTGTCAACTCAGTTGGTCTTCCCAGGTGCCCTTTATAGTGATATTACATCAATAATCATTGAATAATAAATTTTACACAATATTATACATTGTTTAACAATTTGTTTTTTGAACAATTTACTCCTAACAATTTGTCTAGTTAATACAATTTAGTGACATCGTCAGCTATTGTGATTCTTCTTTCTTAATTACTTAAGAAATAAGTTCATAACATTAGAGGGATGATTTAATGTACTATCATTCCTATCAATATTTTCTTCCTGCGCAGTTATATACTTAACCACACGTACATTAGTTTGTTAATAACCAAACTACCCAGTTTATTTCAACAACCTATTCATTTTCTCTTGTATATTCTAGTTTTTTCCAGACCTTTTCCATGTAACTTCTGTGATAATAAATATCCTACGATTTCTGAATATGTAATTTATAGTTTGTGTTATCCATGTTTTTTAGTATTTATACTAGAAAACGGATTTACAGAGTCATATTACAATTTCTTCCAAGTGCTATGGGTACAAACCCTGATTTTTTCCTTTTATTCCGTTGAACCATCGTATCCTTAATACTTTTATAAGTGACCTAACCTGGGTCGTATTCTTTTTTAAGATATCTTTTAAATTCTTCAATTGTTGCATAGCATTGGTGCCTTGGGGCCAAACTGTTCCATAATTTAGGGATACACTGATACATGGCTTATAGTGAATGAACCTCACACAATATAGCCAATACTTCGAAACAAATGCAAGGTCTGTAGAGTTACAGGTGAACGTGACAGGTGTATACAGTTGAACTCCCTTGTTACATTGGTAACATTTCAGGAATCATATTATGCTATAACCTACAGACCTGAGGTCTCTGTGGCAGAGTGAGTAAAGCTCTCAACTCTACTTGCTAGTCTATCCTTATGTGAGGGGTCCTGGGTTTAAATCCAGGCCATCTTTATTTATGATAAACCTCAAATCAAATTATAAATTTCTATTGGTTAGTAATTTGGTTTTTCATTCCTCAGTTTTTAATTCAGTGTATAACCATAGTTATATATCTACACAAAATTCCAACTGGTTGAATAAGATATACTTCTCACCACTGTTTACCATCATTGGACTCCGCTTGACTCATTTTCCTGTGACACATCACATTTTCGATTTCAGGAATCATACTATGCTATAACCTACTGACCTTATCTGAGCCTCTGTGGCCGAGTGGGTAGAGCCTTCAACTCTACTTGCCAGCCTATCCTTGTGTGAGAGGTCCTGGGTTCGAATCCAGGCCAATCCTCGTTAAAAACTATTTCCAAAAGATGACTGAGATTAAAGGGTCCGCCCAGAATGCTCAAAGAATGCACCTGGAATTCAGGACTGTACTGATGGGAGTCCGCCCAAGCCAATGCTGTGTAGGATAAAGACTTTTAGTGTAGGATAAAGGCTAATATCAGAAAGAGTCATCGCCCAGAAATATTGGAACATTAATATTCTGCTGCATTATATAATCATTATATAATCATTTAATATTCATATAACCCGAGCCGCTAGCAGCGAAGATCCCCAAGCTAGTTTACCTCTTCTATGAACTCTAATTCTCGCTCAAAGATATATAGTAATTTATCACATAGAATACGGTATTGATGACCAGGGACCCTGTATAAACCAGAGAAATCCCTTGTTATGAAATCACTATCCGTTGTCTTTCCCAAACTTTAGCCCAAATTAGTCAGTTGAAAATGGTGCTAGCCCACTCACCCACTCTCTATTGCTAGTGGATTTTGTTAATTGCCTAATTACTGCTAATTGTGTTCATCCATGCTCGTTCTTTGAGGGTACTATCTCAACCTCTAACCCATCAACGTCTCTGCTGGGCCACTGACTATTCTAATAAGAGCGCCGTAGCATTTCACACACATAAACAAAGCAATCAAACGCTTCATAACTACACTATTTACAGGCAGATTACTGATTGTTCTCACGAGTATGCACGAACGAGAACCCACGAATTAGTTGTGCAACAAATTCTCGTAGGTTTGCCAAAGAACGAACGCGATTGGGTAAGATTAAGGAACGAGCAAGGCACACCGTACGAACGAACAGCAAAGATTGGGCTACGAGCAGCGTTGTGCAACAAAGCCCCGAGGGCTGTTGCACAACGCCTGTTCGTTGCAAATTCGTGGCTGTTGGTAGCCTTTCTGTTGCTCGTTGAAATTCGTAGAAATCCATGCTTTTTCTTTGTGCAACGAACGAGAGGTCGGGTCAGAAGCTATAGGTTGGAATATCCCATATGCATGATGACGTCAATCTAGGGAATAACCCCAGTTTTAACTCGGTACACACCTCCTAGTAGGTACACAGGAGTTTCTACGAACGAGCAGAGATTTCAACGAATGTGCAGACATGAAATGTAAAACAGTGGGTTAATTGTTGATATTCATGCTCGTTCGTTGGGACTTAAACAAATCTCGAGGCAAAAATTCTGTTGGAAAATGAAAAGTTATGATGACCCCCAGGGTTATTCTAATTCTGTTCGTACCTGATTTGAAGGTCCCTGAAATTCATTGACATATATATTACTACATAATTAGCAAAAAATGATATATCAAAAGTTTCTACCTTCCATGGTACACACATTCATGTTGTATCCATTTCATTTCAGCTGAAAAGTCACAGCTAGATTGCTTTTCTGGTGGAACAATACAAGTTGATTTATTGTTTATGGTCTTACAATCAATGTACCTGTCAATTGCAGCCCCCACCCCATACCCCCGGGTCTGCTACCTGAAACTCTCACTCTCATTTGCCAAGGATACAGAAGGGATCCACCGTTATTAGTGGGAATGATGAAGAATTGACCTCCCTGGGTTGTCTCAAACACCGCAACAGCGTGCTGCAACACTAGCCCGACCTGCTCCCCACTCAGCTTTAACACAGCAGTTACTGCAGCCTCTGGAGGCAACTGCTGACAAAGGTCATCGGCGGGCTGTTACAAGTGCTTGTCATGTGGTACTGGACCTGAGGTGGGGTTGCTCTTTCACCTTCTGAAGAAGCGGCCAGCGCCTGTTCGTTGCATATTCGTGGCTGTTCGTAGCCTTTCTGTTGCTCGTTGAAATTCGTAGAAATCCCTGCTCTTTCTTTGAACGAGAAGATGTTGCACAACCAACTCATAGGAGCGACATAGACACACTTAGGAACACCCACAAGGCTTTTCTAAGTCTTTTAAACATTTATGTATTGTGCAACAGAGGGTTAATCGTCGCTATTCCTATACTCGTTCGTAGGCCCCCACGAGGACGGAATCCCGTTCGTTCGTTGAATTTCCTTGTACAACAGACCTCTCTGGAAGTGGGGTCGTTTCACACTCAACAATTGACAACAGCTGGAGCGTTAATATACTGCTGCATATCAGTCTGTCCTCTGAGTACATATTTTGTCAATTTAACTATGTACTGCGTTTTAGAACACGTAGTTGTGAATTTTACACATTATAAAATAATGTATTACTATTATATCATTATTACACATTATACTTTTAAAAACTCGGTGAAGTGAATTTCCTTTTAAAGTCTTGCAGGCTATACATCAAGCGGGCCCTCTAGATCCGTGATCAGCAAATCACGTCCCCATATCTATGATGGATGTGCCCATGGAAAATGGAAAAGTATTCTGCTGCACACACATGCGTTATATCCTTTTCGAAAAGGCGCTTGCACCTGTTGTCTCTTATTTCAATACGAAAGGAAATGGAATAAATCACTACAGAACACTGGAGGTCATTTCATTTTGCCTTATACTTTATTCAATTAGTCCAATTGTTAAACAAAGGTACAACTGACATCATCACGATATTGATATTCGAGCACCCATACTAAATAAAACGGGAATCAAACATACAAAATCTTCCCCTTGCCATTGCTTATCAATGCCCTTCATAAAACCCACATGATATCATTCTAATCCACATAATACCCATAAAACGTTTTTGGATTGTCCGGTATATTGACATAAACCGAGACTCATTGGGCCGGATTATAATGCATCCTAGACTGATTGCGCATCAGAATTCCAGTTTGATTCTTCTGATTTGATTTAACAGCTTAAATAAAATGTAATTAAAATGACTGAGTATATGTCTCAAGTAATGTTAACTGAGGTAGACGGGGGAACCTGCGCTGGATGCAATTAATCACATTAAAAGATTAATTCAGCAGATATCACCACGCATATAGAATAGTACATTTATTATGCATGTCTTAATTGTGTCAGAGACCGATGTTAATACCATGTTTTGTATCCTGGTAATGATCAATTATAGATTCCATAAAGGTCGCTATTTGTTCGATAGAGTTATTAATTTTCCGGCGTTATAACTGAAACAATCCACACCGCCAACTTTATTAAATTATAGGAATGAAATTTAGATGATGATTTAAGTTTTAAATTTAACACATTACTAATTCAAATTAAAGATGGAAAACCAACAAACGCGCATCAAGCAAGGCAGTCACCATGAATCGAAAAATATGTTCACCAACTATTTCATAGCATATGAAGATTCGGGCCTAGTTAAAGAATGACATCCCTCTCCAAACGTCATAGATGTAGAAGAGAATCGCTGGAGTTAAAACATATATAACACATCGAACTTATACATATATTATAGCTCGTTGATTCATACAGAGTTATTCACATCGACTACTATATTCATTGATTCGATCTGACTGTTGGTCTCCGTATTAAATCGGAATTAGACAGCTAGCGAGTTGACCGCGAAAAGGGACTACATATATAGACTGGGTGGGACCTTTCTAGTCGTACACCTAAAACCAAACTAGCTCCATGGGCCAAGAACCTTACAACAATCATCATTCTATTCGTTTACTACAGTTGCCGCCTTATATATAAATTTAGGTTAAAATGTGGTTCTCTTCATTGGCACGAACGCAACAAGGATTCTTATCATGATGGTTCCATAGAGTTGACGGTATTCAGTTATTCCAGTGCACAAACACTGTACACAACGCTTCTTAAACGATATTACGTTTCACATTATAAATGTTTTATCTTAAATAATTAGCATGAGAATGGGAAGAAATGGCCACATGTCATTGTTTTGTGTGCTTGCAACGGAAAGGAAATTAATTCTAAAAGGTTTATTATCTTAAGTGCTGAACGATTTACCTGTGACCCATGTCAGTGAAAATTAAAAACATAATTAAAATATATAATTTCCTTTCATGTTCTCAACAACAAATAGAATACGTAGCTGGAGGTTCAACTACTTGAGTAAATCACAGACAATTTCACATTCCCAGAATGAGTTTTTGAAACTTGACAAGCCCTAGAGTATTGATCCTGTCCTGTATGTTAACATGGTGCCACATCCTCTAATGATATTGGCTTTCCTCGCTCATGACCAGAAGGAAAGGTTTATTGAATAACCACACTGCCTCCCAGAGGCCGGTCATACGATATGCTTGTGCTACTCAGCATCTATATCCCCATTTTCTAACGCTCTAGGGGTAAATATCTATTGAATGTCTGAGAAACAAAGCAGACAAATTGTGATATTCAAGCATGACGTTTTGAAAGTAAAACATCAATGTTCGTGTCTGGCAGGAGAACATATTATTAAGTCCGACATCTCCCCAAGACCATAAGCGACTGGATTTACAATTCGTATGTAGGTTTATGCGAATCCATATATGGTTAGGGATTTTTGTTCTTCACACTTTTATATAAACGCTTGCAATTTTCCAGCGTTTCCCCTGGAGATTTTCTCCAAAATTGAAACCGAAACCCTGAACATCGATACGCGCTGCCCAGGGCTCTACTGTGTTCATCTGACCTTGATGCATGTCTGGATCATAATTAGTCAATAAATGAACGTACATGCATGGCAAACAGTACAATGGAAGTAATCATAGACAGGGCAGGCCAAATAATATCAAGTGTATCGATCCTTCAGCTCCTCACGTGTTGCCTGAATATAGGATTTCTTCCCCGTGTTTTCGTCCATATATAAGCACCGCCCACGCGTTGAAATCTAAGAGCAATTAAACTCAAAGGAATAATACTGGCGCAAGGTCCCACTTGGAGCTCCCCTGTATATGAGGCAAAGAGTGGCGACGTAAATGACGGATTTCATCCCTTATGATACTTTATCTAATCGGAAAAAACAAATGAGTGTCTTTCGCCATTTCAGTTTGACGAGGATCAGGTATTTATAAGTTGCCTGTTTTCCAACTCGTTCCTGCGCTAGGTACAATTTAAATTAGGCTATATTAAACATTAACGCAGAAATAGTGAACAATGATGCAGTGGAATGAATAGAGATATAAGACCTTCGAACGCAGAATGACTGATATTGGCCTTGAGGTTGAAATCATAAAATTGTAATAAAGATACCAAATAGTTAATGTTAGGATCTGTGGATAAAAGGGAAATACGCACCATAGCTTGGACACCACAAGCAGTGAATACATTGGGAAAGGCAAGTCCTTAACGATGTCATAATTTGAAATGAATTCTGTATGGCACCTCGAATTACGAGCCATAATGTATCTGTTGCTGAGTGATACTATGATAGAATGGAATGATGAACTGATGAGATAGGAAATAGATACATGTGGAACATCAACATCGTAAAAGTATCGTGTGATTGGTATTGGATTGTGATTGGAAAACGGTCAACGAAGGTTTTCAAAAGTATTTATATTTTGGCTTTATACAGGGATAAACCTATTGTATAGATTAACTACGGGGTAATTTATCGTTTAAGAGAGAACTAACAGAACATTTACCTCAAACATCATACAATTTTATCTGAATTTCTATTGACAGTGAGGACCCTAACTTGCGTAAGAGGGAAACCTAACAGTGATATTCCTCATAGCCTTAAATTAAGTTTGGTAATTTTAAGAATAGTCCTTCTCATTCCTTTCCACTCATGAGAAAATCATTATTCTCCCGTTTCATCCTTTCCCTTGGGAGGTTGACCTTAGAAAAGTGGTATTAAATGCACGATTCACAGACTGGCTTTATTTGAAGTCTCTGATATAGAACATGATACTCAGTATCACCTTACTAATGGAGTCTTGTCAAAAGATGGGGTCGCCTGTCTACAAGCATATAAAATGTAAAGGAATCATATCCACTGAAGTGTATAATGCCAGCATCAATACAAGTTTAACCAAAGTTCCCATCAAATGAAAACATACACTTAATTCGATTATGTGGGCCATATACACCATCCATCCCCGTATCAGACTCGATATTAATGTCTCTTCCATAGACGACTATAAAAACGATTATACATAGGGAGTAGAGAGGATGAATACGATCTGTATGTTTTCTTCGCATTATCTGAGAAACTGGTTCCAGTGAAAGCTTTCAAATTAACGTACTTATCGCTAAATTACCACTGTCAGCGATATCCCTATTCTGATCACACATCGAAATGAATATCCTCGCCAGACACATTCACCTGTATCTTAATGTGGATAACAGCCTTTTACCACATTAAAATCAACAATATTTTGTAGTTCTCTAGGCATTAGTTGTCACTATAGTAGGTATGGGCGAGTACCCTTGATGTTTTGGTGATGTACCATTAGAATGGTTCTGTTTCGTGTTGTTTTCCTCAATTTTATGTTTGGGACTTTTGCCGTCCATATCCGTCAGTTCATATTTACTTTCTTTCCCGTTTGTAAGTAATTTTCCATTCTGTGACTGGACATTTATTTTGGTCGAGGAGCCCCGCAGAGAATTAGTCGGACTTCGACCGTCACACAAGGTCACTTGTGTGAAATTCCCCGGGGGGAACCGCCTTTCGTCGCCCCGGATACACGGGCAGGCCTTTTTAAATAGCGCCAACACCTAAAATAGAAACGTTCGCGTATCTTTGATGCAAATGGAAAGAGTAATATATCTGGAGTTCTCTAAAGATCAGTTCAAATTTCATCTTTGAAATGCCACATTCATCCTCACCTCCCCATTGAAGAAGCAGTAAATCAAGGCCACGAAAGCACCCTGAAATCAAATAAAAACAACTTTTAAATTTATATAAATTTCTCTGTTTGATAGAGTTATATATCAAGCATCTCAAGACTTTTTAAATTCAATATTCAAAACACATTTATTACCAAAAAAATCAACTTGGCATTATTACAATTGTTATCATTATCCGAAATATTTGTAATGGTGATTATATTGTCAAAATTAGCAATAATTATAGTTCTGATTGTATTTTGAAATGTGGATTATAGCAAAGACGAGGCGCGCCCACGTGCTATTGTTTGCCTATTTGCTTGGTCACGTATATACATATTTCCTAGAATTAAATTACCTGAAGATAGGTAATAAAGAACGTTACATATTCCCATTCCTTCTCGCCTTTATACCCAGGTGGTGGTCGATAAATAGTGACGAATGTGTGTAAACCAAACAGGGGGATGAGCATAAAGGCAGCCTTTAGGCCTCTTCTGCAAGGAAGAACCAAATGAATGATATCAATACACAGAGAAACCTTTACTTGTGGGCCTCGCTCGAATTGGGCACACATTTTAACTCTGCTTCTTAAGGACCCTTTGAGTAACGATTCTTAAAATTAATAGGGGCAGTTGTGATTATATTATTTAGATCTTACTTGGAGTATACCATGGGAAACACTGTATAGGTAGGACAGCTATGTATAGCCATGATAGCACAGTAAGACATCAAAGATATAAATATAAATACAAGTTCGATGTAGTAGACAAATCTGAATGAAAATAGGGTATAAAAGGCACCATATCTCGAAGTAAAAAATAAAACTCGGGCTGTACGGGATAATTAGAATGATCGAAAGTATGATTGTATACTGAAATGAGAGCATAATCTCTAATGATATATCTTATGTTACTTTGTTTTAAAGGTTCAATGGAAGAACTACTTGTAGAATTGATTGTCCCATTCATGTATCTGTTATATACCACGTAAATGAAAATTCAATATCAATGCTCAGTATAAGAGATACCACTAGATGTGAAAGAAGAAACACATTTAAAGTAATCGTTTCAATATATTATATACGAATGGTAGTTCATCAATAATGGTCATGGGTCAATCAATGGACCATGGGCCAATCAATGGATAAAGTAATCACACATGCATAGTGCACATAGTGACAGATCTTATTGTGGCAAAGGAAAACAACTCGACCAGTCCAGGTACTGTTTACAATATTCCCGTACCTGTGATTGACTACGGAGAAAATGCAGGGGTAGAGGTTGGTGCACAAGGAAGGAGATATTTACGAAAATGAGAAATCAAGGTCTTGCTCAATCAAATTATATAATAGACCCACGTAGGATACAATGATACCCAGGGGATTCTATTACTCATCCAGATCCAGATTCAATGTAATGATTATAATCAAATTATTATTTTGGATACAATAATCTTGCAGGATTATCCGCAGTACGTTAAGTATGTAAGAACTTATCAATATTCTATAGGAGCAACTATGCGTAAAATTGAAAGTTACTTGGAAGACACCATGCTATTAAGGAGGCGTAATGGTCTTTTAATCCCCAATATATCCAATGTACTAATCCCCTGCACATAGTAGACATGCAGATGGTATGTCCCATTTGTTTTTCATAAATGGACTCTACGAAGTCTAACATTATGTATATATTATAAGGGCGATAGATATGCCTACGGCAGAATTTCTACCATCTCGGCGGAACCAATATGAACGTCTCATTTACCATCCAATATCAGAAAATACATCGTATTAACATGGGTTGTGAAAAGTCGTTCAACATCGGCCATGTTCATTTTGTAAAAAGATATTTTCGAGTTTCTTGGACAGGGATCTATGCCATCTCAAGGACAACCTTGAGTGTTTCCGCGGATAAGAACCTCCATCCTGTTTGCAGGAAAGTCTGGATATTGTCAAAGATTACTTCTGTAAACAATCATAACGTTATCTACGGGTTATGCCTCGTTCATTGACACAGTTGTAAGGTTAATATCTCAGGCCTACAGTGAAGCATGAAACATATGCCGAGAACTACATTCTATATAACATATTTCTCTTTGTAATCTAGTGATGCACTTTTGTATATGGCATGAATGCAGAATTGTTTCGATGCATTGATGTTGAGTTATGGAACCATTCAAGCCTACTATACTATCTAGTTGCAAACCATCGTGCTGTTAAGTTAGTCCCTAACAGTGGTTAAAGGTATTGTAGCTTCAACATGGCTTAGTCATGGTATTCCTTTAAATTCGAGGCACACACAGATATCGAATATACTAAGGAAGGAAAACAAAGGAAAGGTTGGATCCGCGAGAGAGAAAAGACTGGTGAACATTAAGAAGAATTGTCACAGAACTGTTTTTTCTTGATAGAAATTGATGTCAATATCACATCATATTATAATAGATATAATATGTTGAATTAAGAAGTACATTTTTGTCATGGGTTCAGCATTTACAATCTTTCAAATTCTTTTACAAAGGGCAATGATATGGGCACTTCAACTTTTAATTTCGGGTTTATCAGGCCTATTGCCTAGGAAATGAGTCCTTCGCCAAAGGCATAACCTATTGTTGCATCACAACTTGCATCGTTCTTGGACTAACTTCGTGCAGAGGAGTGAGACGAGTAAAAGAGTGTTACGATACAAAACATGGCTCTTCTTTGTTTCTTAATGGACATGATAATGTAGTGCCTTTTCTATAGAACTGTACATGCGGTAGTGTATATTCACCCTAATATTTTATATAATGATTTTGACTAATATGATCGGGAATACAACAACGGAATTGAATTTAAATTTAATAGTTATAATTGCTGATCCATGTTATGGAAGGCATCTCCTATTACAAATTGGATTTAACTTCTGATTATATTAATTATTATGTAAAATATGAACCAATAGTCCGACCACGCGAGGCCCGTTGGAACGAATTTGTTTTCTCAAATTCTAAATGTTCTGGCATTAGTAAAGAAATGAGGTCCTCTCTAGGTGATTAACTACGTGCATAATCTGTTTAAATTGCAGACGTGTTTTATAATCACATACTTATTGCATGCGTAGTTGCATACTATACCAACAACATTCAATGGGTGCATTGCACTATATACGATTCTGTGTTAAACCACTCTTAGAGGCCTTGTAACTCCCTCTTATCGTAACTTGCATTGCACTATATACGATTATTTTCTGAGACTAGTCTGAGAGTACTCTGAGAGACCTCTGAGAGGCCTCTTAACTCGCTCAGATGCATGAGTTTCAATGCAACAACCCTCGTATCATAAAGCCCTCGTAGTCGTAACTTTAGGAGGGTGTTACGAGGCCTTTAAGACACAATCTTATCGTGTATAGTGCAATGCACCCTATGTCTCATTCAATGTGCTGTGGTTTTAACATTGGGATTGGGTAGTGATGGCGAGGTCCGACACCATTCATTTTACTCAAAATAAAATAATGGAAGAAAAACACTTGCATAGTGCGAAGTTCATAGGTAGATCCCGATAGGAGTCTGAAGACAGTCATAATAATATACATGGTCACTATGTCATGCAAAAGATGTCGAATGAACTTTCAAAGGAGCAAACATGGGACTATACCTATCAGATTATAGATGAATAGAATCAAAGTTTAGGTAGGACAAAACGCGGTTTCACAAACCTGAAATTGCTTGGCTCATGGGGATGCGAATGGAGCTGAAACAGCAATATTCTGAGAATATTGCACAAGAAGAGAAGGTTGGCCTGAAAGAACAAGTATCGGTTACTGTTATCCTTTCTTTTTTCTTTATCAGTTATAACAGTTTGACGGTGGTTTTTTTAAAACATATTATATTTCGAAAAAACAATTCCACACAAAATGGTACGTTTCATGCTCCCGAAAACGATATGTTATAAAGGCAGAAAACAAAAATACGAGATACTAAATTTCTATACTATACGAACAACATATGTAGACAGTTAATCATCCTCGAAAAAAACAATTATAACTTTAATTCGAAACCCTCTTTTTTGTGCCGATTCTAAAATAAATACCTTGAAGCTATCCGCGTTGAGATAAAACCACGAAGTATACCTTTACTTTACCAGACAGCACAGCAAAACAGATCAGAGTCAGACATTTTAATCACCTCACACGATAATCATCGCAATGTTGCCTTCAAGTATATTTGTATATCTGGCCATCTTTATGTTTTTTTGTTTTTAAATGTTGTATTCATCAAGACATTATGTACAGTTATACTTTATCTCAGTACATGTCATTCGCTCTTTATCTGCAAATATTTTTAGCGCAAGACAAGCGCAGAGCGATCCTATGTGGTCAGTGTTTAGTCCCTAGTCAGAGGGGAAACTAACTATCTGTAATCAGTTATACGTAATACGTTATAAGTGTTAACAGATATACATTGCCAACTGTGAAAGTACCTAAGATGATATAATGAGTACCCTTGAGATATTTTTTACGCTGCTATCTGTTTCTATGCCTCCACGTCTCCACATATAATGGGCAGTCCAAGTTAGTTGGGGAGGAACCTGTCAGAATAGCCATGAATCGTGCAAAATGTGATACCTTTTTGAAATTTGGTATGCTGTTAGGTGAGACCATAGGCTTTTCAAAAACCATCAGCATCATGTTGGTCCACACCCCTGGTGACCGGTAGCTGCGAAATACAAAATGGCCGACATTAGAAGCAAATGCACCATATCTTTGCTTCTACTGATCGTAATTTCAAGTATAATACCAATTTATCCAATATCCAATATCCAATATAAATCCAATATGGCCGCTGTCATGGCCGCTACAATATCCATGTATAATACCAGCTTTTCTATGTTTTTAGGTCTGAGGAATCCATTTACGAAGTGATTTCTTTATTTCAAGGTCATTTTCAGGGTCAAAATCTAATATGGCTGCCACCAGGAAACAAAAAAAGTCATATCTCAGCTCCCATTTGCACTATACGCACAATTCTTTTTATTAGCAAGTATTAAATCTCAGCAGCTATATCACCATAATATATAATCACTTTTCCTAGGTCTTTATATATGAAAATACCCTTTCTGAATCATCTTTCTGTTTCCAGGTCATTTCCAGGTCAAAATCCAATATGGCCACTGCCTCAAAATGAAAATATCATATCTAAGCTCCAATTAGCACTAGATAGATGTGTAATACTATTTTATTTAGGTTTAAAAGTATAGGGAATCCATTTCTGAAGCCATTTTCATGATCAAAACATATCTTATGAATTTAGGCCTTTTGTCTAAATGAAGATGAGACTATTCAAACCTAAAATCATATAATATTTTAACTATATTCACCTGACATTGTGGACAAACAAGTTTGTGTTTCTCTTTGTTAATTCTTATGATCTTACACTTAATTTAACTATATACCAATATAAAGCCAGAAATTATTAAGAGATATGATGTATTATAGGTTTCTGTAAAAAGAAATATGTCGTCTTTCAAAAATAACCTCAGAAATTCTCAGTGAAGAGAAGACAGACACACTAAGTATGCAGAAACATGCCATGCTTGTTGTCAAGAAAGCTATTGCATTTGTGAATCCTGGTCAAATACCTGTTATTGAAGGTGACTGCCTGTTGTATGTTCACCTGAAAAGATGTCAGTTGCTTTTCCAACATGAGCTAGGTGAGCAGCAGATGGTGTGTATGATTGGCTTTCTGCATCTTAAAATGTGCACACAAGAAGCTGGAGACAAGTTGATGGGAGGTTCAGGCTGGGAGAGAATGTCCACTTAGCAAAGATATTTACACCTGAAGTGGCATCATATCTGCTTGGTGGAAAACATGTGAAAAGGACCCGCCAAGCTTACCTTCTCGCCTTAGCTTGACTTAAAATACTGAGTAAAAGGGCATATATACAGCTGCTCTTTTGTTTGCAACCAGCGCCTTGGTAACTGGCCTGGTACCTTTCTGCTATTGATGATTTTGTGTCCATATTTCTTTGCTTTGGGTCACACCAATTACTCTCAGTGGGTCCCGGTATTTCTGAGAGACATGACTCTGCTTCCTCATGGCCATCCTGCAGTCCATGCTAATTTCATGGAGGGCCACTTTGTGGTCCAGCAAAGTGAAAACAAGTTCAGTCTAATTGGCTTGGACCAAAGGCAGGAGCACAGCATCAAGCTTCTTAAAGAAGACAGTGATCCTAAAGGTCTTTACAGTGAGGCTGAAGACAAATTGGTGATTGAACTCT
This sequence comes from Sthenelais limicola, assembly GCA_942159475.1. Taxonomy (NCBI): domain Eukaryota; kingdom Metazoa; phylum Annelida; class Polychaeta; order Phyllodocida; family Sigalionidae; genus Sthenelais; species Sthenelais limicola. The sequence continues at coordinate 116,240,801 of OW804096.1, forward strand.
CAAAGGCAGAAGTTCTTTGAGTCATTCAGGAGTTTGAATATGCAAGCATCCATACAACAAAATCAGACAACATTGAACACCCAGATAGTTCTGTATCTGAGCAGCAAAATTTCCTCAACCAGCTCAAATCCCTTCTTGAGCTTGTGGATCAAGAAGTCATCATCAACCCTTATGAGGAAATAGGCAATCAGTTGATAACATTAGACACTGGTGAATATATGGACCCTGAAGTTAGCAAGTGTATTCAGGAGTTGCCAACAATTGGAAAAGCAATGTTTTCAAAATTTATTAAGGAGTGGATTGAGGACTGTACCACACCTCTCTCTGATGTCATCCCCAAGGCAAATCTCTTCACCTTTCTCCATCAACCTCCAGTGAACTTAGATAAAGGCAGAGACAAACTTGCTTTATCGAAACCTTCTGCAGCAATTGTGACTCAAATGTTTGTTTCACTTCAAGCTTGCCCTGATTCTGACATGGATGAGTTTTTCATGCATGAACATGCCAGAGATCCACCTTCATTGTCCAGTAAAGGCAAGCTGCGAGCTGGTGAAAATCACAGATTCTTGGCTGCTTGCCAGGTATGCCTGCACATGGAAGAAATCCATCTGTCAAACAAGCTTCTGTAATCATCTTAGACATGCCTGTCGTGGTTCACATAATTAAACCACAGTGAGCCAATGTGTTTGGTGAGTATACTGGAATGCACCTCCTGCCTTTCATTGAGAATCAAATGAACACATGTACCACTAGAATTGATGCAGTATGGGATCGCTTTCCTCAGGACAGTCTAAAGAACCAAACAAGAGTGCAACATCTGGGTCAAACACCTGCTTGAAGGACACCAGTCATCAAAAAAGTCCCTATCCCAAGAGGAAAAGATTGGCAGGCATTCCTGAAAGTCAGTGAGAACAAAGATGAACTGTTCAAGTTTATCACTGATGGGCTTGTGAATGCAACCTCCTCATCTGAGTACTATCTTTTGACAACAAAAGGAGAACTTGTGCTGTCCAACAAGGCAGTCTATTTAACTGACTTAACTCAATCTGACCATGAGGAGGCAAACACATGTATGATGCTGCACCTGTGCCATGCTGTTATGGATGTTCATGAAATAGCTTTTCTAAGAACAGTTGATTCAGATTGTCATTCTGTCTGTTCACCTCTTCAACACATTGCAAAATCCGGGGCTTACTGAGCTGTGGGTTGGTTTTGGATCTGGAAAAGTATACACAGGTATACCAGTCCATGAAGTTTCATTACAGCTTGGTTCTGATATATGCAAAGCACTAACTTTCTTCCATGCATTTACAAGTTTGCGACGTCTAGCATGATGGGAATTGGGAAGAAATCAGGATGGAAAGCTTGGATGGACACAATGATGACACAATAATCTGCTTAACTGAAAATCCACAAGAGCTGACAGAGGATTCTCTGCATGTGCAACACATTGAGCAATTTGCTGTGCTCATGTACAGTAAGAACTGTTCCTGCAGTACAGTAAATAATGCACAGCGGCTGATGTTCACTCACAAACTTAGGACTCTAGAGAGCATCCCACCTACAAAAGCACCCTTGTACCAGCACTTCAAAAGAACCATTTTGGTGTCAGCTTTTGTTTGGTATCGTGCCTTGGAAAAACAGCTATGTCACTGCTCTTGTGTAAAAGCTTGCAAAGGGAGGTGTAAATGTTTTAAGGCTGGAATCAGGTGTATGCCATTGTGTAAATGTCAAGGTAGTTGCTGCAACAACCTTGATGGCAGTTCTGTATGTTTGCCCTGATGAAAGTTTTATTCAGTTATCCGTGTTGTTTTCCTTAATTTTATTGGCATGTCCAAGATGATATAATACAGTTTATTTCACAGACTTTAGACTGTTCTGACTGTTATGACTTGATCTATAACCTTAAATTAGAAATGGATTCCTCATACCTCAAAACATCTGGTATTATACATCGATATTGCTAAAAGGAGTGAGATATGATATTTTTTCCCCAGAATGGCGACCATATTGGATTTTGACAGTGAAAAAGACTTTGAAAGTAAATAATATCTTCAGAAAATGATTCCTCACACCCTAAAACATCAATAAATTGGTATTATACTTGAAAATATGATCAGTAGAAGCAAAGGTATAGTGCATTTGCTTCTGATGTCAGCCATTTTGTTATTCGCAGCTACCAGCCACCAGGGGTGTGGACCAATGTGCTGCTGATGGTTTTTGAAAAGCCTATGGCCTCACCTAACAGCATACCAAATTTTGAAAAGGTATCACATTTTGCACGATTCTCACAGGTTCCATGATCGATACTCGGGACAAAACTACTTCACAGGTCGTGAGAGTGGCGTATATCGGATATACGTCACTCTCACCACCAAATCATACAATAAAGTACTCTAGTGTACAATATATAACAAAATTACTCACAAAGTCCAGAAATAGAGGCTTATTTTTATTTTATATTCCATGCCATAAAAATGTTGTATTACGTGGTGGTGGGGATTCTTATAGTAAACTGAATGTGAATGTCAGACATATGGAAATAAAAAAGATACAATAATAATGATAATGATAAACTGCATAGCTGAGATTAATTAATAAAAGAACTAATGCAGTTTATTAATTCACGCATAACTACTTGCTCGAGGATTAAAGTAAAAAAACTTACAAACAAGCAGATGAAATTTGGAGCGTAGATGAACCACTGGAAACCTTCAAGACTTATAGCCCAGCAGCTAGAATAAATGAAGAAGTGATATACATCAATAGGCATCGTTGAAATATTAAGTCTCACTATTGATTCATGAGGACATGGTATAGTGGCATGTCTTCCTATTTATAACGGAGCACGTCTATTTATAATGGAGCACGTCATTTACCCAACATAAATGAACTATAAAATAGCATCAATAGCAACAAATCAACCGGGATGCACTTGTTGTAATAGGCTTATCCCAGCTTGCTTCTTTTCAATCAGAACCCACAAGTGTTCATGTTTGGACTGTCTGCATCTAAGTGACACTTAGACTACTATGAATGCCACAACAAAATTCACAGTAATCTTCCCGGTAATACAAATTTAGATATAATAGATTACAGTACCTTTGTTAATAGCTTGTAATACTAGCCTCGTAGATATCTCCTTGTTATGTTTAGTATAAGGACGTGCAATAAACTGCCCAAAATAATTTGTGATCCCGGAAGGGTCCAATCCCATTGAACAGTTACCCGAGGGTCTGTTTAGGTTGCGGCATTGACATTTTGAAAAGGTCACTCTAAAACATGATCCCAAAAGTTTACCCTATCTGTTCGAAGGTAGTTCGGTTACGGAAGTTCTTTATAAAACTTGTTCACGAAAAACAACATAAAAATATAACTATAATACTTATTTCATGCCAATCTGTTCCAAAATCGCTGATCGCTTGCCTATTCGGACCCACAATTGTTTTCATTTTGTGAATGATTTGAATTTGAATCGCAATAAAGATGTAAGGAAGATATGTGAAACTACGTACCTATCATTGTTAACCAAGGCCCGTGCAATGGCATATGACACAGCCGGAACACACGGTGCAGCTGTAGGAAGTAAAACAAAATAATCTTTAATTCAATATTTTAATATTAAATAGTCTTAAATTTATATCCTGAAGCTCGGAGAGTATCTTGGTAGATCTAAACAGCATAGCAATATAGTATGTGAATTTGGGGAAAATTAACTGAATATAGATACAAAACACAAGCTTTTACCGTGTACCCCTGTTAATGGACAAATGAAAAATTGCAATTCCTTGTCAGAGTTACGAGAGAGGTTTTAATTGCTGAGCGTAAACTATTGCATGGCATTTAGAACAAAGTTCCAGTTACCTAGCTACATTCTCGTGAAAGTGCATGAAGGAACGAACAACCAGTTTATCGTACTTCTACTTTCAGCAGAATGGGTTGCAAACTTGCAATGCAAACTTGCAATGCAAACTTGGCAATAAAACACTACTTATTCCATCAAATTAAAATCGAGATAATTTCGAAGTTGGAAGTAATAATTTGACGTACACTATGTTTCTAATAAAAACATGATTGGTATAGAAAACAAGCATACGTGTATATATATTCACAATGGGAATATGATAGAACAATGAAGGAAGCTGTAAATCAAATCATGTAGAGGCCAACATATATACACAGCTACAAATGAAATTATATTTCCCTGTCACCATTGTTACGTTGTCCTAGTTGGACTGTGTTCTATTTACACATATATATAATATACGCTTCATAACACATACACACACATATATATACACTTAGAACCATGCGCATAAAATGATACATTTCCAGAGTGTCCTTAAATTAGAGGACAAATATTTATGAACAACTGCAGATCCTTTGAATTGTACACAAACTATGCATTGTTATTTAATGGAAAATGTGGAATCAAAATTGAAAAATGGCTACAATAAGTGGAAGACGCAATTTCAGGTGAATTCTGTCCAGCAAGTATTGATGAAAACGCCACGTTTTATCTGGATTTCTCATCGCCTGATAAGTTGCACGTGAGACATGGACACCCATTGGTCTTGTTAATATGCAAGACGTGTTTCATAAAAGCTAGGGTCTCCACCCCTACACATAGATTGGTCCAGGGTTGTCCAGCAGTAGATCACAATGTCATGGGAAATCAAACTAGGTTAAGTAATGGCTGAGGCAATTGTTGATACTGATGAATGATTGTACTGGTGACTATTCAAATACAAGTCATACAAGTCTGCAGTCTATAGGCACATCGAGATTCACACGTACCAGGTCGGCAAGCCAGTCTATAAGGCTATCAGAAGAAAAGCTTATTCGGATGTGTGTCTTTTATATCACCCATTGTCACTCAGTGGTGAGTACCAATGATCGCACAAACTGGGTAAAACCAATCATATCTCTTCAAATTACATCAAAACAAAGGGATTTGTCCAAGAGAACATCCCTTTTCTGACCAAGATCTGACCAGAACTAGACCTCATCTGATCAAGAGTAAGGGAGAGGTGAAAGAAAGAAGTCAGACATGCAGCTCCACAAATAGTCTCCCCACTGCTGGTGTAGAATATGAGAATAATGAGAGTAACTGAAAGGGCAATGAAGGAATAACTGAATGAGACGCAATGCATGTATACAATGATGTATACAGTAAATCAGGATTCCCAAGAATAGCATCATTGATGTAATGTAATTCCTGAATAAAAAAATCTATCCATCTATCTATACTACTACCATGAGTAACACATGATTCCTAACCATGAGCTATGCATGATTCCTATACTACCATGAGCGAAATAGATTTGTATACTACTACCATGAGTGACACATGATTCCTAACCATGAGTGATGCATGCTTCCTATAGCCTACTACAACCGTGAGCTATGCATGATTCCTATACTACTACCATGGGCGACATATGATTCCTATACTACTACCATAAGTGACACATCATTCCTATACTACTACCATGAGTGACACATCATTCCTATACTACTACCATGAGCGATACATCATTCCTATACTACTACCATGAGTGACACATCATTCCTATAATACTACCATGAGTGACACATCATTCCTATACTACTACCATGAGCGATGCATGATTCCTATTCTACTACCATGAGTGACATTTGATTCCTATACTACTACCATGAGCGATGCATGATTCCTATTCTACTACCATGAGTGACATTTGATTCCTATACTACTACCATGAGTGACACATCATTCCTATACTACTACCATGAGTGACACATCATTCCTATACTACTACCATGAGCGATGCATGATTCCTATTCTACTACCATGAGTGACATTTGATTCCTATACTACTACCATGAGTGACACATGATTACTATACTACTACCATGAGTGACACTTTGTTCCTATATTACTACCATTAACAACATTTGATTCTTATACTACTACAATGAGCGCTGCATGTTTCGTATACTACTACCATGATTGATGCATGATTCCTATACTATTAGCATGAGTGACACATTGTTCTTATACTACTGCTATGAGCGATGCATGCTACCATGAGCGATGCATGATTCCTACTATGATGAGCGACATGATTCATATACTACTACCATGACTGAGTGACACATGATTCCTATACTACCGCATCTCTCAACTGCTTATCTGATACTCTATGGAAATATTGTGTAGTATGAAATCTGTCTCTGGGTGGTTTGAATCATATCTAACCAATAGCAAAAAACAAGTGGTCTTATCTAAGCATGAATCAAATGTACAACAAATTGAATATGGCGTACCACAAGGGTCAATATTAGGGCCTACTTTATTCTTGCTTTATGTAAACGATTTAAAATATTTATCTATTAAATCAAACGTTCTACAATATGTGGACGATCAATTATATACACGTCCACTCCAAATTTGAATCTGAAAAAAAACCCCGAAAGCAATGATATCAGGTAGAAAGGCTAAGGTAAACAAGGCTAAAATTAATCTCACCTTGAATAATGAGCCTATAGAGCAAGTAAGTAAATATTTATATCTAGGCGTTACCTTCGATTCAACAAATACAATGGCCCTTCAGTACAACAGTTTGATTAGCCAAGTAAATCCCCGATTATTTATATTCAGGAAAATTAGACTCTTTTTTCACAAAATTTGCAGACATAACTATGGCAAAATCTAAATTGATGTCTGTGTTTGATTATAGCCTTTTTGCCCTTACCCCTAACGATTAAGCAACAGAAGAAATTACAAACTCTTCAGAATAATGTATTAAGAGTGGCTTTGAAATGTGATTATAAAACCCCCACCATTGATATGTATTTAGAAACTTAGAACTTAGAATTTAGAGTTATGACCTTGGAAGAGAGGCAGCGATTTAATTTAAGTAAGCTAGCTCATAATGAAATTTATATAAAAAGGAAAGGAGTAAACCCTGCTCGTGCAACTAGACAAGCTAATGCACCTAGTTTGGATCCATTTGCCCCAAAGAATTAGAAAGATTGTAAATGTTTTGTATATATTATGTCAAAAACATGGAACATGTTGCCCGCGGATTTGAGAAGAATAGAGAACAGAGGCTATCTTAATATTGCATTGAAAAGGTTTATATATCAGAGGTGATGAAGATGGGATACAGCCTTGTTATCCTATTGTCGGTATTACATATTACACACTCTCACATTGTTATTTACAATAAAGTGGTATACTTTTCGACACAGTATTTGTCAAGACAGCTACCTGTGCTATGCAGGGGATTTGTTAATAGGTCGGTGGGGCCCACACTTTGCCCTTAGAGAAATAATAATTATATAGACTTTGTGGGTCACCCTGGACATCGTATATTTGCAAAATCTATATTTAATACTGACGACGGTCATTATCTCTGCGCGTGCCTCGGAGGCATAAGCTGACGAAATAAAAACTGTCAGTAATTTCCCATAGGGATCAGCAGGCGACTTCAAACTGTCAGCTTTGAATTATTAGTATAAGTGGAAACCTTGAAGTGGTCATACATATTATTATATCCCTAAAGCCTTATAAAAATTAAGTGTAAATCTTAATCCAAGTATTGCTATTGTAACACTTCAGGAAGCGCACCTACATGTATATTAAGCCATCTGAGTTTCAATTTTGGACAACAGAGAATATCCCGAAATATATGGGAAAGTTTGTTCAATAGAATTGATTTACAGATATGCATACATAGGGAAGATTTGGGTATTATTATAGTGTTACAGATATGGCAAATAGGCAAATAAAGATTTTTTGTTTTAAAGATTTTATTTTAACTGGGGTTACATTTCCCGGAAGTCCAGGATGTTCTAATGCGCCCAGCCTATATTACAATGAGTTGTTCGCAAGAAAACATATATTATAGATTCATAGCAATACAGACAGCACATATCAAATGCGCAGGTTCCATATTACATATGCAGGCACAATACTATAGACCTTTACTTGAAGTGAAATAGGTTAAGCCTTGATAAACTCAGAAAAAAAAACCCTAATTAAGGCAGCCGCGAATATCGTATCGAGATAGCCTTTCACCCCATCGAGGGGACATTGAGACAAGATTATCCTCATTAATTTGAGCAGTAAAGGAAATATTGGAAGCTGGACGAGAGTGATATCCCGTTGCAGTTCCAATGAGTTCAGGATTGACGGAAGACTGTCAAGTTAATGACTAATTCGCCTGCATACCTATGAAGATGTACTTTAAGCCGGTACAGGTAGCCTACATGTAGAGATGAATGTACTTAGGGAGAGTCCCCATGCTTCCCTTCAATAAATATATATGCTCTGAAATAGCATCTTCCTGGAACACAGATACCATATCTCACTGTCAGTACCTTGCATGTAATTTTGATGGCCTCATCGATCGAAAGAACTATATATTTTCCTACATGAATAACATGTTATATGATAGAAGGACATATTTCAATAATTTAATACCATTCGATTGCGTAGGTCTAGTTTCATATATATTTGAGATACGGTTCCGTCATTCTACACAGTGCACAGAAGAGGTTCACCGTTGAATCAAAGGAAGGGTACCTTTATTCCCGGTTCGTTTTTCGCTATCGCTTCCTCTCTTCTTGAGAACACAAAGGGATTGACTGGCTCTCCCATGGTGTCTTCAGACTTTCTTATTAATTCATCTTACGAGCTTAGTAGTCACAAGAAGTCTGTGGGGCCGGACCATATCAAGAACAGTCTTCAGGCGAAGACGCTTAGTGCTACAAAGGAATATATTTTTAATCTATAGGGGTTACCAGCACCGAGACTCGATCCATATAAACGTTCATGGTATGTTGTATTATGAAAACTCTGTATAGGCTTTCTATCAAATTACATAACACATGTATACTGCAAAAGCATGAACCTGGCTGAGAAGAGCAATAGAGAGTTATTGATGAAAGCCCCACAGCTATAGGGATCCTGATTGGATGATGAGTTCTGTTTGGAGCATTTCCCTCAATGTTTTCCTCTTACTTATCCAGGATTTCACCACTTTATTTACTTCTAATTTCCAAACCACGATAGTATATATAAGGTGTCAATCTGCATATATAGCTCGCTGCAGCTAGTATACATATATATATAAAATTGTGTATTTTGCACATAATATATTATATATATGCGTATTGTATTTTTTTATTCTGTTTGATTTAGGCAGAGATTTAAAACGACATCGGTTACGAAAAACATTAAAGAAATACGCATAACCACAATATATGCGATTATTTCCATGCGCCGCTTTATCTCTGTCACATTTCATTTTTTTCCCAACACATTTCATTTTAAAAATATCCAAAAGCAAGCACAACAATTACACAGTACAAGGTAAAATTAGATAACAAATAGATTAAATAAATAAGATAAGCAAAAACAAGCACATAGACACGCGCACACACATATATGTGATGTGTTACAGGGAAATGAGTCACAAGTCGCAAAAAAACCCAGAATTTTGAGATATCATCCTAATTGAAAAGATGAGATCAAGCCGATTCTAATGATAGTACACATTAGGACATCTAAGATGTATTTCTATATTTTTAGGTTTGATATTTTTATTTTTGAAAAAACAGTTTGCAATATTTCAGAGTGGCAAATAACTAGTAAAGTATCTAAATATAGACTATACAATATAGATTTTAGAAATGCATAGATATATTTATACACTGTCTTGGAATTTGGTACATGTATTCATGCTACTAACAGCGCTGTACACCCCAAAAGAAATTTCAATATTCCAACAAAAAGATCTTGTGAATAAATGACTTTTGAAAGTATCAATTTTGCGACTTGTGACTCATTTTCCTGTAACAAACCACATATATGTATATCTATAGACAAAGATACGGAGAATAATCGATACGGATGGACGGACCACCAACGCATCCCTCTGAAACCTCAAGCATACAAAACTGGCTCAGAGTATGAGCCAACACACACAGGACTACATACCCCAGCCAAGGAAATAAACAGGAGCTAGGGACTTTGGCGGTTCGAATGCATTAGAAATGAGGCGATGGAGGAAGTAGCCTTCACCGAACATCCAGAAATAGTTCGTCGCCGTCAAATAAATCTTTGCAAAGGAGAGTAGACGGCACCAAACCTGAAATAGAGAACCATATCTTAAAAGTTAGACGGGACTGCATATAAAGTAAAAAATCAATGAACATTAATGTCTAAAGTATAACCAATCGTTAGTACGATGACAATAACGAGCACATATATACACATTACATTTAATTATATCTGCGATCATTACTCGTTACATTAATGGCACATGATAAAGCTAATGCATTGCGTCGTTTATCTTGACATTTTCGACAAGACCTTAAATGAAATACGTTCTGTGACCTAGAACTGGAGCCAATCTAGAAGCTATTACTGTCACTCGAAGGGCAATCGTGTAATCTACAAAGCAATACTGCCACTCACCGGATTCTGGAAAATAACCGAATCTGTGTTGGATCTGCTGACTAGAAGATCGTAATCTACGAAAACGAACCAGAAAATATTGCCCACTCCTGCCAAGACAAGGGACAGGAAAAACTGCACATGTAGGCGGACGCGGTGTTGATTTCTTAAGTCCCTGTCAATAAAATAGAAGAGCATCAAACATAGTCATACAGATCTGCTCACTTACCAGAATATATTTATTTATCTTGATGTATCATTCTGCTTATTTCGCAGTACTACATATTGGGTGTGTAATTAGTTGGGGATAGTTTACAATGATCATTTATCTACAGGAATAACTGCAGTTTGGGCATATACTCTATATATTTTCTTTTCATGTTTTATTGCTTATGTCAGAAATGCCACATTGTTATTTTATTTAATGCTTAACCCTTACTAATACTTTGTTTTATTAATAATGTCCTCAAAGACCTTGGATATGTGACGTATCTTGTAATAGAAGATCAGGGACAGGACGAATAAAGGGCAAACGCCCTATTCTGAGATGTACAGAGGAATGCATGGCAAATGACTACCACAGTACAAACTGCCAGAATAAAATCTTTTGATGAATTAAGATATATAAAGATTGAGGAATGACAATACCTGAAAGCCAAAAATATGATGATAGCCGGCAAGAGAAGAACCAAGCTGGTTGAGGTGCATCCGATACTAATGTAGACTCCCAGTATGTATCCCTGGATGATGAAATTAAATTGTTGTGAGAAATGGGCTTTCTTAAAAACAATTCACAGTAAATAAAATACACCTGTAGTGCCATACGGAAACCGCTGTTTTCATATACTACTATCATGAACTGAAATATTACGATGTTCATACCATGTTCCAACGAATCATTCTTATCAAAACAGAATAATAATAGGAGGCACTTGTACTGTTGTTACTTCTCCAACAAACGAACCAATTCTCGCTCTAATATGTGTTTTCATATTTCCTCATTTTATAAATCGTTTGTATAAATATCAAAAATAGAACGCGGATTATTAACTCTAGTAAAGGTTTTAATTATTTGGACAAAGACTATTTGAAGAGCCTCACTATATTAAAGGAAAGGCTGTTTTATTGATGCTCATCGCCACGGGTATTTATTTACCTGGACCATCTCATCATTTTTTTTCTCATTTAATCCACGGAAAGCAGCTTATCGCATTCAAGGAAAGATCAATCCCGAGTAGGAAACGCAGAGTACGGATAATAGTTTTTTCCCCTTTATAAAGGGCCCTGTTGAACTTGAAACCGGGAGTCCAATAAGGGAAAAAATTAGATAGATTTGCCGCGACAAGTGTCCCCGTCCATTAACAACTGACACTCCTCTGAGTGATGTAACAATGGCACGCAAGCTGTGTGGTCATGCTTTAAAAATGGACAAATTACATAGGTAGAACCATGCATGTTTCTGCCCTGGGAAACTTAATTTAGCTGCCAGGCCATTATGAAGAGATAATGGGAGTGGCAGTATTCAGTATTATCTTCCGCAGGATGATTACACCCCATACACACGCTCATGTAGGCGTGTCGCCGAGGTAATTGAATACCCATCCGTGGGTAAGTAATGCTTAATCAAAAGAAGAGTGACTCCGGATCAAGAATGCATCCTGACGTTTTCTTGATTTTGAATCAAGGTTTGATTATTATAAAGCATTATTTGGTCGGAACGTTTTGTGTATTGCTATTGCTGTAACCCAGATAATATGAAAGTTAGAATTTAATACGCAGTTCAGGCCATTTTTTTCCATTTCATGATAGTGGGCGATACAGCGAGATAAAGCTTTCACATGCATGGAAAACATATTTATAAACAGCCTCCTTAAAACTTTAGTCGTCGTACTACTTCATCAATAGAGATACATGGTGCCTAAGATTTTTAAGGAGGATTTTTTTGTGATTTAAATGTGTATACTCACCTCTTTATCAATACACGGTCTGTAATCAGTCCATTCATTTCTTCCATCCTTTTTAAACCAAGTGCCATTGTCCATACATGCCTTGATGCTTCGTCCTGTTGGATAGAAAAAAATCTCTTTTATTCAGTGTTTTCTTAGGTCTGTATAGGCGCAGCATAATTTAGCTACCAATTTATGGTTTCCATAAACACATTTATGTAGGTGCCGCCAGTTATGTGAGGACGGATGTTTTTCAGCGGTGCCCACACACGGCTGATTTCAAGGCCGATTTGGAACTCCCGAAGAGTCGTATGATTTTATTTTCAATCGTTTAGGAATCGGCGATGGGTGGGTCTGTTCCCGACTAATCGGGTAATAACATCATTATCCAAATTTATGTGTATTTTTTCGTGTTTGATCTTCGATTTAGTGACCTTGACCTTGACAAAGTGCGATCAATAATCAAATGGAAAGGACCATTGGTATACGTAGCATCCGAATACCAAATATCAAAGGGATCCATCAACAATTTTTTACAATATTTTATATGAAGTTTCCGATAGATACCCTTATTACATTACCACATCCAAGATGGCCACCAAACGTCATCTTTGCTTAAAATATATATTATTCTTGTTAGCAATGTAAAGAAATATAGGTTTCCACAACAATTATGGGGGGGGGGGGGGGTGGATTGGCAACCAACTTCTGGCTGCTGGACTATAGTCCAGGGCCTTATGGCCATTTTTTTAAATATCAATGTTTATTTTATTTTCTCAATTGATATAGGGGTTTTCAAGGGTGCTGAAAACGATGAGATTGCCTGGCATTTTTTATTTTCAATATTTCGGCCATTTTGGGCCCTATTTATGCAAATTAGCTGAAATCTGATTGGCTGAGAAGTAATCGGCCCATATCTTCATTAGTTTTAGGGATATTTTGATTTTGATGACACCTACCCCCACTAAATTGACCCCAAGGAATTCAATGGTATCCTTGAAATTGTTCTATCTGCCTTGGTTGCTTAGCAACGAGGCATTTCCATGGTCACAAATGAAATTCTATGGAGAATCAGCCCCTTGTGGACAATCCAGTTGAAAAATAGCATTTTAAAAGCAATCACATGCCTGAATTAATCCCAATGAGTGAAATGGAGTTGTTGTAATTTATCTATGTACATATTAGTCACTTAGCAACATATCCCATCCATAGTTACCATTAGTAAACAGTTGTGGAAGTTGGTGCAGCAATTAGCTCCTCATGAGTAGGGTATTGGTTAAGTATCTATAAAAGGGCATCACTCCTGTAGAATAAAATTTCTTTTTTATTTTATTTTTAGAGTTGAATTCTATCATTCATGGGGTGCTGAAAAAGATGAGATTGGGTGGCATTTTTTATATTCAATATTTCGGCCATTTTGGGCCCAACTTATGCAAATTAGCTGAAATCTGATTGGCTGAGAAGAAATTGGCCCATATCTCCATGAGTTTTAGGGATATTTTGATTTTGATGGCACCTACCCCCATTATATCGACCCCAAGGAATTCAATGATATCCTTGAAATTCTTCTATCTGCCTTGGTTGCTTAGCAACAAGGTATTTCCATGGTCACAAATACATGTACAATTCCAATCAAACTGAGCCCTGTGTGTCAATTCATTTGATAAATTTGATAAATTTCATTTGCATCCACCACCTATATTAGTCCAAAAAGGTAGAACAAGGGTTATTTGAATTTGTTATATATTGGTCGCTTAGCAACAGACGACCTCCTTGGTTACCATTAGCATATTGTAGTGGAAAATGGTATAGCAATAAGCCCCTCTGGAGGAGCATACAAAGAACTCATTAACATCAGTTTAGACCATATTGGTCAGTTTTACCCAACATAATACTATACAGCTTGTCTCGAATAAATTTGTATTCTTTATTTTCTTTCTTGGCTGGGAATCAACGTTTCTGAAGATGTTGAAATTTAATAGATTGTGCGACCTTTTTTACTTTCAATATTTCAGCCTTATTTTGGGCCATGTTCATGCAAATAAGCTGAAATCTGATTGGCTGAGATGGAATCAACCCATATCTCAGTGAGTTTTGGAGATATTTTGGTTTTAATGCCACGAGAGGGTATAATGGGGAATATGCAACAACATAAAGGGTATAATGGGGGACATTTAGCAAAATAGAGAGTATACTAGGGGATATGCAGCAACAAAGTGGGTATAATGGGGGTCATGCAGCAACATAGAGGATATAATGGGGGATATGCAGCAACATAGAGGGTATAAAGTGGTTCATGTAGCAACATAGAGGGTATAATGGGGATATGCAGGAACATAGAGGGTATAATGTGGTTCATGTAGCAACATAGAGGGTATAATGGGGGTATGCAACAACATATATAGAGGGTATAATGTGGTTCATGTTGCAACATAGAGGGTATAATGGGGGATATGCAGCAACGTAGAGGGTATAATGGGGGTCATGCAGCAATATAGAGGGTATACTAGGGGATATGCAGCAACATAGAGAGTATAATGGGGGATATGCAGCAACATAGAGGGTATAATGGGGGATACGCAGCTACATAGAGGGTATAATGGGGGATATACAGCAACATAGAGGGTATACTAGGGGATATGCAGCAACATAGAGGGTATACTAGGGGATATGCAGCAACATAGAGGGTATACTAGGGGATATGCAGCAACATAGAGGGTATAATTGGGATTATGCAGCAACATAGAGGATATAATGGTGGACAGCAATTCCCTAATTTTATCTCTAAGACCTACTGAGATATGAGCTGTTTCTGTATCAGCCAATCAAATTTCAGCTTATTTAAATAGGGCCCTAAATGGCTAGAATGTTGAAAAAAGAAAAGGCTGCAAAATTCCATCAATTTCAGCATCCCTTAAAATACAGAATTTAATTCTAAAGATAAAATACAATAAAAAATTAATTTGATTCTAGAGGAGTGATTTTAGATGAAATTGACCATTACCCTCTCATGAGGAGCTATTTGATGCGCCATTTCTCAAACTTGTATACTAATGGTATCTATGGAGGAATCTGTTGCTGGGGGATTAATGTAATACATAGAAGAATTCCAACACTTCCATTTGACTCATTGGGGTTGATTCAGGCATGTGATGGCTCTTAAAATGCTATTTCTCAAATGGATTTACACAAGAGGCAGATTTTCAATAGAACTACATTTGTGACCATGGCAATACCTCGTTGCTAAGCAACCAAGGCAGATAGAACAATTTCATGGATATCATTGAATTCCTTGGGGTCGATATAATGGGGGTAGGTGTCATCAAAATCAAAATATCTTTCAAATTCACTGAGTTAGGAGCAATTCCTTCTCAGCCAATCAGAATTCAGCTAATTTGCATAAATAGGGCCCAAAATGGCCGAAATATTGAAAATAAAAAATGCCACTCAATCTCATTATTTTCAGCACATCATGAACGATAGAATTCAACTCTAAAAATAAAATAAAAAAGAAATTTTATTCTACAGGAGTGATGCCATTTTATAGATACTTAACCAATACCCTACTCATGAGGAGCTAATTGCTGCACCAACTTCCACAACTGTTTATTAATGGTAACTATGGATGGGATATGTTGCTAAGTGACTAATATGTACATAGATAAATTGCAACAACTCCATTCCACTCATTGGGATTAATTAAGGCATGTGATTGCTTTTAAAATGCAATTTTTCAACTGGATTGATCAGAAGGGGCTGATCCCCCTTAGTATTGCTTTTGTGACCATGGAAATACCTCGTTGCTAAGCAACCAAGGCAGATAGAACAATTTCAATGATACCATTGAATTCCTTGAGGTTGATTTAGTGGGGGTAGGTGTCATCAAAATCAAAATATCTTTCAAATTCACTGAGTTAGGAGCAATTCCTTCTCAGCCAATCAGATTTCAGCTAATTTGCATAAATAGGGCCCAAAATGGCCGAAATATTGAAAATAGAAAATGCCACTCAATCTCATTATTTTCAGCACATCATGAACTATAGAATTCAACTCTAAAAATAAAATAAAAAAGAAATTTTATTCTACAGGAGTGATGCCATTTTATAGATACTTAACCAATACCCTACTCATGAGGAGCTAATTGCTGCACCAATTTCCACAACTGTTTTTTAATGGTAACTATGGATGGGATATGTTGCTAAGTGACTAATATGTACATAGATAAATTGCAACAACTCCATTCCACTCATTGGGATTAATTAAGGCATGTGATTGCTTTTAAAATGTAATTTTTCAACTGGATTGACCACAAGGGGCTGATCCCCCTTAGTATGGCTTTTTTTGACCATGGAAATGCCTCGTTGCTAAGCAACCAAGGCAGATAGAACAATTTCAATGATACCATTGAATTCCTTGGGGTCGATTTAGTGGGGGTAGGTGTCATCAAAATCAAAATATCTTTCAAATTCACTGAGTTAGGAGCAATTCCTTCTCAGCCAATCAGATTTCAGCTAATTTGCATAAATAGGGCCCAAAATGGCCGAAATATTGAAAATAAAAAATGCCAGGCAATCTCATCATTTTCAGCACCTCCTGAACTATAGAATTCAACTCTAAAAATAAAATAAACATGAAATTTTATTTTTGGCCAATTTTTGGCCATAAGGCCCTGGACTACTATATTGGCAGTCAGCAATGAGAATTCTCATTACAAGTCCGTGGTAATGAAGAGGTTTTTTAGCCCTTATATGCCCAGAGGGGTCGTTTTCGACCCAACCTCAAAGAAGCTTCATTCTTTCGTTACCAATTTTTGATAATTCTAGTTTAAGTATGAAACCGCATAATACAACATCATTCACGTAGGCATTTTCTGTCATTTCCTACTATTTTATGTCAAATCACTAAACTCCCTAATTCCAAGCATCCAAACCGCAAGCGTGTGATAATGTCTGTCAAAAGAGGCACGTTGAGTCTAAAACCCATGCTTGGTCCGAAGCAGAATCGGCTCTTCCCCATCCTAATGCTAGACAATAGTGACGGAACAACTAATCTCCTGGGGCTTCGGGGGCCATTTTCGTTGCCATAAAAGAAGCCCAGGATAGGGATACGCCGTATCTAGAATCGCAATATAGGCCTTTTTTGGAATACGTGGACGTGAATTTCTCCCACTGCTTGAGAATAGATATATGGAGAATCCTGCCATAAACAACGACACCTTCCCAACTTTCACATTGGCTCCAAATGGTCTATCTAACATTGGAAATATTGAAACTAGTTATTTTAAGACCAGTCCCCTATTTAGATTTATACTTTACACCAGAATGTGTATTATGTCTACAACTGTTAATGTATTGGATATCACCTGTATTACTTTTGTCGTGTACTTTTTCTTCGTCGAAATGCCGTGACCGAACCTGTGTTGTATAGTAATAGCTCGTTATCTCGTCTTGGATGGGTAACAAGTGACAATTTCCTGTAGAATCACCATAAGTGGTAGAAGTTCACTACATATTATTTGGTCCTATATGGAAGAGGGGAACATTTTCTTTACACTCCCTTTGCTATGGATGTTAAAACCTCCACGAAACTCTTGCTCCATTGGCATAGAAAGGATCTTTGAAAATCAATATTCCTGAGTTGTCAAAGTTCCGAAGCAGCCAGCTGTACCCGACAAGAAGAATTGAGGTCTTGATCGTTTCAACTATCATCATGTTCCTCGGTTTACTTCTCTTGGAGGAAATGGTTGAAATCTAACCAGCAGGAACTCCACGGAAATATTGGTAGGACTTAAGTGGTTCTGCCTGTGGAGTGGATTGATGTTGGTGTTAGATTGTGCATATATATCAAGCAATTAATAGTCTGTTATTTTTCAGAGTATTGCTTGAATGACCATGATTGAATATGTGAGTAGTCTGATTGATGATGTTTATGTCGCGTTGTTTAAAAAAACAAATTCCGGTATAACAAGTACTAAGTTAAGAAATTATCAAGTTAAGTTTGGTTTATCTATTTAACTTTACAATTAGTGTCAACTTAATTTATATACCTGGCGTTTCCAATCATGGAAACGATTCTCAGGCTGAATTACTTGTGTCCAATGTCAATGGCGGAGGACAGGGGGTGAGGCGGGAAGGTGGGGGGAGGGAGGGGGTGAAGGGGCTGAGGTGTTGGCATAACATCTAAGTGCGAAATGTATCACTGATCAGTGAGTTAGATATGGCATGCTCCCCTGATGTCATATCTAAGCTCTAACACCTTACATACAGCTACAAATATTATCAGATGAAGAATGATTGGCACATTTAGTAGTGACTCATATGATCTCAGGCCTCTTAAAGGCCTGAGATCAAAAATGTTTGACAACATGTACTTAAATATATATGAGTAATCTCTGACATAACTTTATAATGCCTCCAACAATATATAGATCACTATATTACATCAGAATTGTTTTCTTTGAAAGAAAATAGAAATCTAATAAAACACCCACTCCTATTGAAACCGGTTTATTAATACTTCTTGGCATCATGTGTCTCTTTCCCCAAATGAGAAAATTCCCTTGGTGCTGCTTTCAGTTTCGATATAATTAAACCTTTTGTCCCACGTGAAACGTCGCTAAATTATGGTTCAAATCTTCACGGAACAACTACCACTAATTAAAATAATCTTTTTGTGATTCCCGTTTAAAATAAAGCAGAAGATCAACACTGCAAACATCTGTTCAAAATTATTTGATGTTCGATATTCCTCTGCAAACGTTAAAAGCAAAATTTAATATAGAGAACCGTAGGTAGTCGCAGTGCAATACAACCATATTCAGTGTCCAAAAACAAACAAACTTGTTCTGTCCTTCACTCCCAATACATGAAGGTATTGATTAATGATGGAACACAGACTCACAAAGCTATATTTATGCTGTTGAATTATTTGTTTTTATGTGAGGGCGTCGGAACTCCTATTGGGGATTCTCTGATTTCATATATTGCACAGCGGACAAACCTTTTTATCTGGCTATAGCTATCTAGCTGTAGTTGGTGAAACAACATAAAACTAATTGAATATATGATATAAGTAGGAACCAAAGGATATCAATGGAAGAGTTGAAGAAGCAATGAAAGCATAAATATATATGATTAATTATGGATGCACATAAATATATCATGTTTGAAGGGGTCGCCTGGGTGTATCTACGGCCCTATATCATAGAATATAATATTTCCGTCGTCTCCTCACTTGTCCTGGAATTATTTATGACGCTTCCACATTAAAAAGGATACCCAAACTCCTAAATATGGTCAAATCCACTGGATCAGATGTATGCATACACCGGTGAGTTTAGACACACATGTATAGTTGTTTAAAAGGCGAATGATATCCATATCACAAGCAGTGTTTGTGAGCTGTTTTTTTGTTTTCTCCCGCCAAGTTTTAATTCATATTCTCAATCTGTAAATGTTCTTATGTGTCATCACTTCATATTATTGCATCCATTTTAATATCGCATTTATATTATATATCTTTTCTGTTTTTAACTATGCAAAAGTATAATTCCTACCACGCGTTTCGGGAATATCTATAGACAGGGCTATTTTTCTTAAATATAAACAGTAAAGTCAGAAAATCACCGGTACGATTTCACAAACAAATTCAACGATTGTAAGGTGACTCTTTCACTATGCAAACACGACTCTACTTTAGTGGCAGGAAAAGGTGAATCATTGACACTTCTAATACAGCTGTAGAAGAGGGAAAATACTGAGGTTAATAATTTTGAATAAATGAAACACACAAGTCATGCCAGTAAATTTAAAGGAGGTATGTTGAATGGTCAGTTGAAAATATGAATTCGAATCTTGGAGATTACTATATCTGAAGATGGCAGACAGACTAACATGGTTCTAGGCAAAGTACTTGAAAAGATGAAAAACGTCTCATGAAATTGTTTAATGTGGAACACTAGACCCCTGACAGATGGTGGTCTTGGGGATTCAAGAGTCAAAACGAATAATATTCTTCGGTTTTCTAGAATTTTAGAACAATCTGAATCCTTTACTAAGGTATTTACAGAGTTTCCATATCAATATATATTTTGATACTACTATGATCCAGGTTTAACAGACACATATTGTATCAGAGAAAAATATATTATGCTTCTAAGAAACTGATTTGATCCAACAAATTAATATAGTCCCAACCACCGAAATAGCAGTCGTGGTAGAGTAACTATGGTATAACGATATTCTAGGCTTGAAGAATGAAGTTCTAGGTTTTCCGGATTCTTATATCCAGAGAGATATTGTATTAGCGGTCCGGCCACTGTCGACAAAATCGTTGGCGATGCGTTGGCGATGAGCTAGTCGATGAGAATTTTGTAAAATTTACATCGCTATGTCTTCGGCAACAGCAAGCGATGACAAGCGATGAGTGGGCGATGCGAAAATTGCATCGGTAAGGGTAGCGATGAACATCAAACATGTTTGATATTTCCCGGCGATTTGATTGTGCATCGGTGCATTGTCAATGGAGGTAACTACCGTGGCGATGCGTTGGCGATGTCTAGTCGATGAGATTCCATGTGTAAAAGTACGAAAATTAATTACATAGTTGCCGAACTTTTTTCTATTGTCGATGCCAAGACGATGCAGCCACCGATAACTCTCCTCATCGACATGCATCACCGGCAATTACATCGTCTTTGCATTGTCTTTACATCGACTATGTTTTGTCGACAGTGGCCAGACCGCTTAAGGATTTATATGAACTTGGAGAATTCTTTAACTAGATTTAGGGAGAAAGTGGCTAACACATTTTCAGAACTACATTGTATATCGAGTTGAAGAACAAGGTTAAAAAGATCGATAGTAGAAGTGGCAGGACTGATTATGGTAAAGTGTTATGCAATCCGGATCTATCTATGAGATGATACAATTCACATTTTTATTTAATTGTGCAGATATAAACAATGTTTTCTGGCTACAGCTAATTAAACGGATAGATAAGTTTTTTGATGTGGAGTCGGAAGAATACGACAGCTATATATTCCTATGCGTATCTGTATTCCCAGAGACTGACGTACAAAGTGACACTGTAAATCTTTTATCTTTAATGGCAAGGTTCCACTTATATAGTATTCTATATAAGAGTGAAATCACCCTCAAATGTAATTAAAGATACAATACCTTGTCGATATTTGAGTCTGTTGATAAATCACTCGCTAACTGTATACATATACATTCGTAGGAAATGTCTATATAGCATAATATAAGAGTCTGTTGATAAACCAGATAGTTAATAAGACGAGTCATTAATTAATTGATTCTAATTGCCCATTAAACCTGTCTTCTTAAATAAAAAGGTTGAAATATAAACAATAACATGTTTGACCTTAGGCTCACATAGTGGGGGTTTAATACAAAACTGATTATCATGTTTTACGAAGGAAACATTAGGTCAGAAAGTCTCCTGCAACGGATGTCGCAATTCATCAACTCGAGTAGAAATGAAAAAAATCAAGAGCCCGCTATAGCATGAGTGGAGACGACCAAGTATCAAGTATATGGTGCACTTGGGTCAGATTTCAGTAAGTGGCTTCTTATTCCCGATATTTATGAAGCCATGTAGTCGCTAAATGTATACATGTGTACATTCGTAGGAAATGTCTATATAGCATAGTGCATAGTGATGCATATGGGTCAATCTCAATCACGGGAAATAACATGTATTTCATGTCGACAATTCATGTGATAAGAAATCATGTAGGTGAAGAAATTATACGCCAGCTCTCAGGGCGGCAGGACAATACCAAACTGTCAGTCAGTTTGGTGAAAACAGCTAGGCACTCACTTTTGTAATGTGATTTACTTGGTGGTCTTTCTGTGCATATTCACGAGAATGCGCATATATATACTAATCTATGCAGGAGATCGAGTTGGGTGTTAGTTTTAGCACAGGATATGCTATTTAGTTAGAAATTTGAGGAATTATTGGTAACATCATGGATAAACATTCCTGAATGATAGATTTGTACAAACAAACAACTTTGAAGCCCTTTGTACCTGAAATAATATTTCTTTCCCTATCTGTGAGATCTACGATTGCGTACTTGTATTCAAAGTAATAGCTCGGATGTTGACCTAAAAGGCAGTGCACCATGTCCAGTGTCGGGCCCATGTCCGTAATAATGCATTAAACAGAGTGGGCGCTTAAAGCAGCCCATCTTCAGTGAATTTTTTTTTATAAAGGCCCAGTGTAACTCAGAGTATGAATTTAATATGCTTTTATGAAATGTCATAAATTAAGAAATATTTTGGCAGCATTTTAAAAAGCATTTTGGCAGCGAAATATACTGTGTCTATATAGTAAATGATAAATGATCAACTAGCTGCGCCCAGTTTTTCACGGGGTATACATTTATAAACAGCAGTTTAAACAGGTAGATCTATTTAAAGTGTAGTTTCCAGACGTGACACACAAAAAAGCTTTCCTCCCCTTCCTTTTCCTAGCCCCTTCCTTCCTCCACTTCCCCATCTTCCCCGTGATCCTCCCTCCCGGACTCCCCCGTCACCTCCTCCTCCTTCCCCACCCTCCTCCATCTCCAGCGTGCAGGAAAAAAGATGACAATCTATGTCAGGCATGTTGATATGGAGCATTTCTACGCTGCCGAAGTGTCTGCTATTGCACTGTTTGGTGCATAATCCCGAGGCGAAGATACACTGGGTCTAGAATGGCATACTGTTATTTGCGTTTGCGTTTGTGGATAGGAGTGATTCTTGCTTTTTGAACGCCCAGCGTCATCCTGGAGAGGGCTATTAATATCAGCTCTCAGGAATCTTGACTGGTATTCGGTAATTTCAAGTGAATCCTCCGCCCTAGGCTGCACATAAAGTCATTGACAAAGCTTCAGCGAATTTCCGCTTCTGTTTCATACATCGATCAACTTATGAATAACAGTTGTTATATTTCTTTTTTGTATCTTTTCTTCAGTAAAAGGATCCAGATTACCCCTTTTCACTAGAAGTTCAGACAGACAACAGATTTCAAAATGCTGTGGTGATTTTCCTCAATGTTGGAAAGTCACGTTGCCACTATGGAATTACGTTATGCACCACGATAACCGATAACCTGAAATAACTTAATGGTATATATAATTATAACAACTTCGTCATCAAGTTCTCCTGAATCAGACTCTCGAATAGATGAAGATCCTACTCTCACGTACGTTCAGAGGGAGATAAAAAGAGTTCTATGTTTGTGTTATTTACGGCCTTTGCTTCAGATCTCAAATTGAAATCTCAAATCGGGTCCACTTGACTAAAGCCCACACGCTATTTAGGAAACTATAACTTTTTTTTGCAAATAGCAAAAACATTATAGTCTTCATAGTATGTGTGCAGCATTATAATGATCGACACCATTATTTACCACCAGAAACATAAGAAAAGACACTCTGCTTCTGTCTTATAAGGAGGCAGACATATTGGTAAGCAACAGCGCCACTGGAGGTGATTTCCGTTTATTGATGACGCCACTAGCCCACTCTATCTGACCGGTTACCCTACTCAGTACATGTATGTAAACAAAGATCGAAGTTTGAAGCATTAATATATATATATAATTATATGATATGTATACAGTGAGAATGTTTGGATATTCATATTTGTATATATATACAAATTATAAATATGCCTTAATTCACCCAAGAGACCCCTAATTTGTGCGTGCAATTCTCTCCCTGCTACTCCGAAACTGAATGCCATGCAAGCAGCAGAACCTTACGGCAATGCGCCGGCTGGCTGAAAGTGACTTCAGTGACTTTGCACCTCTGATTGGCTGTTGTAGCTGGAGCCGGCTTAAGGAGGTGGGGCTAGTGGTCCTGTCATGATCATAGAAAATATGAACAAACACAAATCCATACCATAACTAACCCTAAACCTAACCCTAAATTGGTGGTCCTAAATCAGTAAAGGCAGTAGTGGACTGTCCCTAGTAAAAACTGACTAATAAAAGTAATTACTTGACTAGTAATAGCAAGACTGGATCCGCTAAGCCCCGCCCACCCCAGTCTGGCTTCATTCAGCCAGCCGGCACATTATCGTAAGGTTCTGACAAAAGCGAACGGCATACACGTAATAATGGCGGCAACAACAGCAATGTTTTAACATTTTCACTCCCCTCCCCTGCCTCACCCTAACCCTAACACCTTCCCCAGCATTTGTTTATGGCATATTCAGGCTCAAAGGCAACCTGTTGTACAATGCTCATCATTCATTTATACAAAAAACTGGCTCAAATCAATTGAAAATGTATATGTCCACTCAGTCATAGCAGGGGCAAGGCAGGGGCAAAGGCCTGCGCCTCGTTGTGAGTTGTGGGTATAATACGTCATCAGAGGTCACATGACTTACAGCAATGGTGGCATTCATACAAGTTGTCTGCTATAATTAATTCCATGTAAAATAGCTCCCCACTTCTTTAATAGGTGAGAATTACATAAAAAATATTTTATGTAATTCATATCCAAAATCATATCCAACGACCACACCTATATATTATATAGGTGAGGTCGTTGGATATGATTTTCCCGCCTAGAAAATGTATACATGATATCCTATGAAGTTTAGGCTTTAATACAGTTCTTCTCCCTCCCAGTGAAGAGCAATCAAGCACACATGGTTCGGTTTTGGTTTGTGCATTACATCAATATAACGCCTTTATATTGATTGATTTATATTAAAGGAGGCATACGCTGAGAATATTAGATCACACATAGTCATTTCGCCCATTCCCCCTCACGCCCGCATGTATAAAAGTACTAAATAAAATTTAAAAAAATTAAAAAATCACTTGAACCACTGTAGGACAGAAAAACAACTTGGAAACTATGGTAACTGAAAGCGAAAGAATGTTGTCAACCATGAACCAATTTCTTGAAGGGCTTCTGTCTACTCAAGGGGCTAGAAACCATTTTAGATCGCAACAAAATGAGTTGTTCAGTTTCACACGTTGTATATTCAATCGCAACCTTTAGACGAAGGATGCCAATCCCGAGGAGGTCAACACAAATTGATGTACTTTCATCAAATTTATTCAATTGCCTTAGGGAGACCAGTGAGAAATGCTTTTCTCTTAGGACCCTAGCTCTCCGATATAAAGAAAATGAAGTACTACATATCATATTGACATTAAGCACGTAGGTGTATCTACACTGTTCTACTACATGATGTACATGTAGCTAATTAGCACATAATGTTGATATGCAGTAACCACAACCAACATACCCATTTTCCCTAATATCTATGTACTCTGCAAGATCTGAACGAATCACTATATAATTAAATATATTTTAATCAGATCATTAAGGATAAATCATAATTATAAACAGCATAGAACAACAGGGGGGAATAAATACTTTGCCACCCTGTCGTATAAAATAATGGCAATTCATATGATTGTGCATGCTTTGTCGCAGTGGTTCCATCAAATTCATATTAAATTTTAGATTTTGTCACTTTAACATGGCATTCAATCATTAAAAGTGCACCCTAAATCAGGCAAGCAATTATTCAATATTCAAAGAGCTAAGCAAGAAAGAAGCTGATAGACATTATCGGCATTGATTGTGCCAATTTGATGCATGATTAAATTAATAATATTATCAATCCCATTTACTGTGAGTCAATTAAGAAAAATATGGAACGACATTTCTCGATGTTCCAAATGCGATTTGTGTTATTATCAATAATGAACTCATCCGATGAGATGGGTGAATGACAATTTGTCCGACATCAGATTCCATCCACTTTCCTATCTGGACACTCATGGTGGATTTAAATCTCAGGTTGGTCAATAATGAAGAACATTTTTAACTAAATGGAAATTCTCATTTCTTCAATTATTAAATATTATAATTGAAGAAAATAATAATATCAAAGCCATACACCCTAGTGTATTAGTCCTTCACCATCGTACTAGAGGTCTAGAAAGCTTATTATAAATGCAGGGTCTCCATATGAGGGAAAACAGGTGCGAAAACCTATTCTGAAATGCGTTGTAGCATTCGGCCAATTGCAGCAACTGTTTCTAAGGCTAATAACATGAATATTCCCATAAAATCCTTCCTCAAGAGGGGACGCTAGACGAATGCCAAGACATTCGCAAAGTTCTATAGGAAGAATATATACCCAGAGACGGTATTCCAGTCTGCAGTATTGTCCAGTTAATCTGGAAAGCCTGTTAAGATTACGGATAAAATGCTGTCAATAAAGAAATACAAATACAAATTACTTTCTTAATAATTTTTACTAACATGTTAGTGTAAAAAGTAAAAGTCTAAAGTTTCGGATCAAAATCGAGGCTTTCAAATTAAAACCAGTCACAAGTGACCTCATTCGGAAAATAATTAGAAAAATAGATAAGAACATGAAAGTCCAGCTTGCTGGCTCTTTCAATCCAGATGGCACATATTTTTTTATTTCATTAAGGCCTATAACATATTGTAAACCGGTGACTCACTCAGAGTAGTGTGTCTAGAAGTTTTAAGAAAGCCACTGTCACACCTTTGTTTAAAACAGACAATCTATTACTTCTTGCTATTATCATTGTTATTATTATTACAATTTGAATCATACTATGTGATAATGACAAGAAAAAAGTGTACATAATAAGAACAGCAGTCTAATAGGTTTACATCGATCAGTCATTCCAAATCCATAACTGGATTTTTACCACATATATTATGAGCAATTCCACCGTGCAATAGGTCGTCATTTGGGCATCCAAATGCTGATTTTTTTTCTAACTTTTAAAATGCTTCTATTGATTTAATTAATTTAGTATATGGACTTGGGAACGTTAATGATAGATATTGTGGTCAGAGGAGCTTCACGGATAGGCTACTTTAACCTGGATTTTGATATCAAGGACATGTGGGGTCTGGGGTACTGGGGTACATTCAACATGAATGCGAATTTCGATTAGAAATAAATATAAATGTATGCGTATAATGTTTAAAATTTATTGTACTTGACATAAGGGTCAGAACCCATTAAGTTTGTGTAAACCTGAACCATAATCCTGCTTTATTTACTATGGTCTTAATGTGTTTCCCACTGAACTGACATCCCGATATTGTGTAAAATTATCATTAACAATAATGCAACCGAAAAAAAGGAGGCCTATTCAAGAAAACTTACTATTTGTTATTGAATATCCAATGAATGATGGACAGGTTTTGTATGCGGTCACTCCAGTTTCTGTGTCATCCCAGCATCCAAATCCATCCCATGTTTTAGGGCACGTTTTAGTCTCGTTCCCCTGTTTCCTCCAAGGTATTTCCTGCATGCGTGCGCAACACTTTGAAGCGGAAATGCAACACGAGCGCCACCTCTGGCAGTCCATGTCGTCGAGAGTCGCACAAATTGCGCTGCTTGAGGTTTCATTCACTATGTCAGGTGAAATCGGCCCAGCCACCATAGAATGAGTCAAGTTCCGTGGCACAAGAGTCTCTAAGCTTGGTCCCATGGTTAGATCTTTTGACTTGGAGAATAGGTGGACGTAGCACATGGTACATGCCCTATGATTGAAACGTTGCTGTGGTAAAAGGCCATAACGATCTCGACAAAACGTTTCCTGACAGGACACGAGCACCTACAAAAGGGAAGTTCAGAGTTACTATAATTATATTCTGAAGTAGAACATTTAGACATAAGCAACACATGAAGTTCGCTCTCTGAAAAGTATACTTTGCAGGCCTATATACCACCGAGAAGCAGCTTGCGTCAACTGTTCGGGAAAGCCTCTCCTGCTGTTCAGGCTTTTAGGAGTCTCTAACTAGCGGCGTGTGAACATTACTTAATATGTTCCATTTTGTTGTGTTTCCTTCTCATGAAATACCTAACTTCTCTAGTTACGACTAATCAATGGGCAATACAATATTTACTACAAGTAAATAGAAGGACGAGTATAGGTAGACTGAAGAAATGCGTAGTAATGAACAGGTCGCTTTTTGGACAGCTTCTGTTTACTCCTTATAGCCTTGCCAGAAGGAATCACGTTGCTGAAAATGAGTTCACGAGTTATACAATGAAATCACCACATTCATGATAGACAATAGTGAGCTATAACCATGCATGCTGGCTGACATATTATCTTTGAGATGTAAGCCCATTATAGACATGTATGTATATTTAAATTCCCTGGAAAAAGTGATGTTTTGGAAGGAGGGATTTAGAAGCTTTCAGTGAAAGTGAATGGGAAGTCAAAGGCTTATTCGATTTAAAGTGACTTACGTTAGCTTAAGGTTCATTTTAAAACTACTCAAGTCACTAGCAGCCCTTTCCTGTGACGTAAAGTACATTTAGAGTTCCTTTAAATGCACTAATAAAGGCACTAGAATAACCCTTGGCAGCTGTCGGACCGCGAGGAAACCTGTTGCCTTGATCCTAAATATTGGATCCTTTTTGTAAACTTCCCTGGAAAGTTCCCTTTTCACGTTTTCTAATATAGTCTTTGGATAAACCACCAGCGTTGGGGACGCGGTATTGGCAGCAGAGCTATTTTAGAGAGTGGCTACCGGTGTCCAAGCAGTGAATGCTTTTTTAAGGTAATGAATAGGGAGATTGGGATTGTCCGTTAACAAGCATATAACAATAAACAACGCTAAGTACTGACCAGGTTATCAATCACTAGAAAGACCGCTCTTATATGGAGCCGACCACAAGCACACTGAGGGAATGCCTGTCAATATCTTTATATAGGATACCAAACAGCTTTCTCTGGAATTATTCTTGTCTTCTGCACGAAATGCTAGGCGAGGAACGAGTAACTTGGGACCTGATACCTTTTCAAATGTGACAAGTCAATTAAGGTGCCGTGCACAGATCGATACATGTATTCATGCAGGGTTTAATAAATATCGTGCGCGAATAATATTTCTTCTTCAAGTTGTTTTTATCACCTGCTCCCTCATCAATGACTGTATGTATCGCTTATGTCATGGGATCAATTATGTCAGTAGAGGTAGAGCCATTACATGGAATCCTGAGCAAAATATGGTCTCGGGGCTTTTCTGATAATATAACCTGTCAAGCAGAGTTAAATAGTTTGCACTATGAGCAAATGATAGGTGACCTTGTCATGCCTTCTAATCATCTGCCATTTCAGAGAAACAGTTAAAAAATCTGATTGCGAATTACTGATGAAAAACAGTCCATACAATATACTAGGATTAACTAGAAGAAAATGCTTTCATATCCCTTTCTATATATACCTAGGCCTATAGAATATCTGCACTATAAATACAACCCTGTGTTTGAGAGATCAAACGGCCTTCTGCATTCTATATATCACACCTATATTTTCGTTAGCTCACCATGATATTAGAGTACAGAATGCTGGTCTCTGTTCAATATTTCATACCTTCCCAATCTACACCCTTTCCCATTGTCGGGCTTGTCACCCGGGAATTTCTAGGTTAACATGTATTCACAAAGCATGAAAAAGAATCTATAGAATCTGAAGGATTATGTAAGTTTACATTGGTGACAGATATAAAAAAAACATTAAAATTCTTTATTTAAAAGGTCAGAACATCAAACATTAATAAATGGCGTTATTCATCCCTTCTACACATGCATATTGGATTACAGTATACATTAACCGATCCATACATATATTCGTATACACAAACACTGGATCGCCTAGCAACCCCCGCCACCCGTACAATGAGGTATCCCTACACAACTTATAAATATATTTAAATAAATATGATATATATACCGGTTAGCAACAGCAAGTAGACACTTTCTTTAAATGCTATTTAATAGCGATGGTAATTATATCATAATAAATGATATATCAGTGCATAGCTATAAATTAAGTTTTATAAGTATATCTGACGTAGCCAGGACGGATTTAGACAATGCATATTGGGAAAAGTGGATATTTATTGGTGTTATACTCTCTCACATCTAGCTTTTATATTTTAATGTCATTAGTTCCTATTGATCCTCTCTAAGCCTGATATATAGTATAGCTCACTATCTCTAATGGAATGCTTTAGGTATCGACACTATAGAGCCTCTTCAACCTTAGTACGTACATTTAAGCTGTGAGGAGGTCTCTCGCATTGAAAGACACGTTATAATTATAGATAAGATCTCTCCTTTTTGATACAAAAAAAGAAAATGAAAACGGGCCAACGTATTCATTGTTTCCTCTTTTGTGCCTGCGCAATACCATTGCAAAAACCTTTTTGATATGATCAAATTAAACCCCCTCACAATACTCTAGTGCATAAGCTAGATATAAATATTACACTTTGATAAAACTTGTCCTTTTATCCTCTTAATAGACCATTTTCCATTGGCTATATTATCGAAGATTGAAGCCTGAACGGCGAGGACCAATGCCATAAAATAATTCCACTTTCTCTATACTACTAGATGTGGATCATTCCCGTGGACGAGCTGTCATAACCCCCATATCTATTCGTTCTGCCGTCGGCGGTATGGTAATGGCCGGTACAGGCCTGGGGATACGACTGATATAGCCAAACCCTTTAATTACTTCCCTATATTTCCTTGGTTATTACGTATGGGTCTGTGAAGTGCATGATCAGGTAAAAATGAGTACCTGTATGGTCAACATCTGCTGTGTCCAGTTACTGTGCAAACCCGTGGATTTCCACATGCATGATTTTATTAAGTTGTTATGATATCAGTCATATATAGGCCATTTATATAGGTAAAAGACTCATTTTTGGGATATGAACAGGTGTATTATAATGAACTATAATTAGCCAAGATTGAATCGGTTGAGTATAAGGTTTCCTAAAGGTCCATTCTAATTACCACGATCAGCCGGCCGATACTTGCCGGCTGTATTACTTTAACATTGTGTTTTTTGCCGTGCGGCAGCCATACACCAATCGGTCGTTGTAATATGAATGGGCCTTAAGAAAGCTCAGTGCATGGCCTTCCTAAATCCATAGATCGGCACGTTTCCATTAGGGTAAGCTGGAATAACGACTCGAAAAGTGGGGTCCTTCCTCAAGCCATTTTCAATATCTCCCCTACTAAGGGTATTGAAGAAGTGTCTAAAAGATTGAATCCTCTGGCATTTCACTTTGTGCATCAAGGTTCACTTGAAAAGACTCGCGGGGAAGGAAATCGGGGACAGCTCAGGCTCTCGCTCAATCTCTCCAGGACACTTCTTAGCCCATTAGGAAGAATGATGGGCCGTCTAGTTCAACTCAGATATTTTATATCACATTACATTGCAAATGTGAACAATCGTCGGGCTGCTTTTTTATGATATTCAAATTCGATATAAAATTTCGTCACCAAAGCTTTGTGATAATTGTTCAATCATCGTTCTTTTCTCCGATACCCTTGAGACCTCGAGAAGAGACAATCAGGCGTCCATGTAGTAAGTGGTGGAACCCTGATCAAAATATTCAAGCCTAATACTATGTATTCGCCTGTAACTGGCCATTTTTAACAGGTCTTAAATACTGCATGGCTCAGTCATTTTTTCTTCGTATTGATGAAATAGGGAATACTCTCTCGGCAGATCAAACTGGCCTTGTTTGATGGACTGCAGCTGTAACCATAAAGAGTCCAACCTTCGTGACCGGCGTTATCCAATGTCAGCGGGACACACGAAAAGAAATGACAATTTTCTAGTCTGGTAAGCTCAAAGGCTTATATTAACGGGTAGCATTTAATGTTGAATTTGGCATAATCTCAAAGGGGGCAGTCCTGCATGTCGTGGCCATTGGTCTGATCAATGTAAATTTCGCGGTCATTTTATTTTAAAACAAACTTGTGTAGCCTTTAATACCCGAATTTGTTCTTATATATTTCTTTGTTAAATATACTATGGTCGTTAGTTATACTTTGCTCGTACACATACTGTGATGTTTATGCCACATGTCCCATTCTCGTCACATTCTTGTTGCCTATTTTCTGTACCGTAGAACACATTATTTATACTTAAGAGACTCTTCCTAATAGGTATGTAGTTCGGGGGAAATAAAAGCAAAATAAGACACACTTCCCAACCGGACAATGTATCTTTAAACAGTCCTTAGACCATCAAATCCTCTTTGGCGGACTGGTATTTAGAACCCTCCATGGGATTGATACAATAAAAGATGCACCACCTCGAGGTCAAAACTATCAAATCGTTAAGCGGTTCGGAAGGTAAACGCTTTTTACCTATGTACATACAGTTCGACAGGCAGACATCGTTCCCTGGACAATCCAAATGCCTTGTCAGTGTGAACCATTCCGAATATAGCCTGGGAAGTGACGCACCAAACGAGTGACCTGCATGCTCCATATTACCAATCATATAATCCAAATAAAGTCCGCAGTCAAATGACTGGTAACATTTATCATGCAGAACCCATCCTGTCTATCCCTGCCGACGGCTACCTCACTTCTGGCCCACTTTAGTCATGTCCCAACTTGGCACGGACCTGGGACATGCCTAGGATGTTCCTGAACAAATTTGCTCGGGTGGGGAATAAATCCTTTCTCTTTTTTCCCGACCCCCTGCGAGACACGCCTGTACAGAGGACAAGGACATACTCCTCACAGATTATATTCCTTGCGCCTCCAACACTTGACACTTGCCTAAGATAAGGGAAAATCGGCAGCTTTCAACTTTCATCTGATATAGATACTGTATATTATTGCGGAAAGGTTTTCATGGAAGGAAAATAAAGATATTGTTTCGACAGCGTACATAGAGTTTCCTAATAATTACGATGGCTGGAGATTGCAGTTTCGATAGTTGAGCTCAGAAGCAAACATTGATCTTACCAAAAGCTATCATAGTCGCCCATGCTGTATAGTGTTTGGCGTCAGCCCTGACAATACCAGTGCCCCAATCGCCTTCGGTAAATATTTGTCAACGCAAGCATCAGCTATCGGTCGAATACAATTTACAGCTCTATTCACCAATGGTTATAACTGAATACCTCAGAGTTGGGTGATAATGGCCTGGCCGATCCGGAAAAGATGACTTGCTATAAAATCCTGATGGGTGAAAACCATTCGATAAGTATATTTCCCCACACACGGTGTATTAAAAATACTGCCTGTCATTGCCCATTGAATTGTGCTTGCCGGCCTTTTTATCCGCAAGGTATCACAGATGTTATTATTAGATCGGATTGGATTTCAAACATTCTTTTTTCTTCGTTCATAACAAAATATATTTGCCACTCGTTTATTGAAGATGAAGACTCCTTAGCAATCAATATCCACAGAAGGCCGGTTTTCTTTTTGTAAATAGAACAGTGATTTCCAGTCGGCCGATTCAACGAGGGAAACAGAATATTGACCATAATACAGCAACTGGAATTTAATAGCACACTAAATATACAATGTAAAGGATACGACTTCATGAGATATTGGTATTGCATTTGAAAAAGTGACTTGCACGAATGATTCCTAGTCACGACAATGACAAGAACGTCATTAGACACAATTACATATTCCAGTGGTTGCGGTAAAGGTCACCCTCATCCGGTCATGCTCTCGTCCGACTCCTTAGCATCGACAGGAGTAAGTGTCAAATGTAAGCTTTTACATCCATGGCTCTCAAAATGATTGTCTTAATAAGACCCGGGCCTTTTTCATAATAACTGTGAATGAAAAACATATGACCTTCGTGAAAAGTAAATCTTAAAATCAACTGATAGTGCAAATTTATAGATAATATCGATTTCCATATTATTGGATGCAAAGTCACTATTACTTTCATGTTTCTCCTACTTAAATGTGAAACACATTCGGCCCACTCAAAACCTATAGCAATATCCAATTAACGCTGTTGCACTTTGAGACCTATTCATGTTTATGGACACCAAGGCGAGATATTGAAATTATTGAAATTATTGAAAGCAATTAATCGTGTAAACCCATGGTAGAAATGATTACATCTATTGAGACACCGAATTAATTAACGTGTACCCTAAAGCTAAAAACGACACATTCATCTATGCTGCATGTAACTCTCCCTATGGCTGGATACATAATCTGCCTGGAATAACTGGGTTAAAAAGGACTGTGAAAAAGTATTGCTACTGTTATATGAAGGTTTGTCTGTATTGTATAGAATGGCTTGGCTGCTATATTTTACAAAATGTGAAAATATGGTAAAGTGATTTAAGAAGTTCCAGGAAAGAGTCGGGTTCCCACCAGTGTTATATAAAGGTTTGTCTGTATTGTATATGGAATAGTTGTAGAATTATTGTAAGAAAATAAGAAGTATAAAGGCTTTGATCCTAAGATCTAAAATGAATGTTTATTATGGTCTAACATACAGGTGGGTGCTTGGTCCGTGTGGCTAGTGCTGATTGGTTGAATATCACCTTTACATGCTACCGTAATTACTGCAATAAATTCCTGGGTATTGGTGCCTTATGGGTCATGGACATATTCCTTAATTATGGTCATAAATATAATAATAATAATTAATGATAATTAGTCATAAAAGTGGTTACTCATCCTTACGTCATTATTGCATAACATGATGTAACACTACCAAGAGATCTTCTAACCCCACATGTGCACAATGTGAGCACGGGAAGGCATCTTGCGACAAACCATGAATGATTATGAAAAAGGGTCTTGGGTCGTAAGAAATCCATAACTAAAATATTCATTACTGAGCTATTTCCCCTTGCTAAGGTAGGAAATTTCCACTGTGGGGATGAACATTAGCATTGCCTGTATAACTAATTCCTTCCCTAAAAGATTCATACCAACTGCTTAGTAAATAATAGGCTAGGGTATAGTTATTGTGGCCATAATTATATCTATCAGCCTCGTAGCAAAACCTTCAAGCTTTTGTGTCCAATAATGTGGCGCATCCCTGCAGGATTGCGCTGCATCTGTATCAATAAATGTGTTAAAACTACGCATGCAGGCATTTTCTTGTGTATACAAGTTACCATGCATCCAGTTGTAGAGTGGAATTCATTAAACTAATAAGTATAATCCCTGAAAAGTATTTGATGAACATCTTTTCACTTCTTACTTTGATATGATAACAAGTCGGACATCATTCACAATTAAATTATCAATATTTCACACCCAATACTCGAGTCTAATCCTAACCGTACAATGAAATTGTAAAGTTACAATTCCAGAGATTAAGGTTTTATGTATCAAAAAGTAAGAGGCTGTGGTCTTAGGATCTCTTCAAACAGCCTCCATGTACAAGAATCTATGATTGCTGATTGCTTAAATATATATTCTGTTTAGGTTGCTGTCTAGGTTGCAAATTTTGTTGATTCTCATATAATTATATATACATATAATGGTCGAATCCTACGAAAGCGGTGCACTTTTCGAAAAATTTGATAGCCCAGAATCGTTTTTATTTCTAATCTATTCTATAGTTTAAGTCCTCGACCTTCCATGTTCAAAATGATATTCATTAAATCCTAATATTGGCAAAGATATGAGGATTTCACTGAAAAAAAACTATAGTATGCGTAATGCTACGAAACGACCAGTGCTGTGGCTGTATAAAGCTTAAATTAGCCATTTAATATATTTTTCTATATTTTCTATTGTGTTTAATATTGAAAACAAATTATTTAATTATGTATGTGGCATCGTAAGAAGCTTGTATTGAAACATTTTCATAGAATTTTGTAATATATGAAAACAGATAAAATATCTGGAATCAATTCCGCTCTGACTTTATATGTTATCTTTGTGTTGTATTCTTTTGTATATGGATTCTATTCTTACGCTATAGTTTAATCATAAATGTCTGGAAATATGCTTTTATTTGGTACCTTGTTTTTTTTGAACTAACCATATAGATTTGATAATAGCAATAATTGAAAAATCGTTTCGTAGCATTACGCATGGGTTAATCATGTCTTTAGAATTCTATATTTAACAGTATAGAACATAAAATGATGAAAATTGATTGCTGGAATATTTAACAATTGGATTATATTGATAATCGGTGCTAAATTCTTACATATATAGAGAAAATTTCACAACATTATTGATTTTCCCATCTCATCAGACCCCAACATAGCAAATTGAAATTGACAGTTATCTGTATAAAGTCAACAGAAATGCAAATATACATTAATCCACTACAAAACATCATGTTTATTCCAAAGTAAATTGTTTGGACAAGCATTGCTCCCTGAAAAAATTGATAAAAAATGATTAATTGTGTCAGAATACTCCACATTATATGCATTTCGTAGCATTACGTCATTTCGTAGCATTATGTCATTTCGTAGCATTACGTCGTTTCGTAGCATTACTCATCCAAGTTGATATTTTCTAAAAATAGTTGTTAATATTATGAAATATAAACATTCATATCTTTTTCTTAAAATTGTCTTTGATTCATGGGCTTTAGATAGGAAAAATAATTTTCACCAATTTATGTTGCTATGGGTAACCACATATGACGTTTCGTAGCATTACATATACTGTACATACTTTAAAAAGAATTGTGAATAGATATTGAAGAATATCAACAATTTCCTTATCGTTTCAGTCTTGACAAGCAAATAACATCCTGGAGCTTTAATGATGCTGGATAAAATTAAATTCAAGGGTCTTTTGATTATTATTTAAGGCCATTTAAAGTGGCCGTTTCGTAGCATTATGCTCATTGCTGACAAAATACTTTATTTTCTGAGGGTTTATGCCCCATAGAGATTAATAGTTCAGAAAAATATTTGTAACCTTTATATAAAAATGATGTTCAATTTAGGGGCTTCATATAGTGAAAATATTTTTCACTAATATATATAAGCAATGAGCAATCACAGGTCGTTTCGTAGTATTACGCATTCCACCAATATGCACCTATTTTAAACATAACAGTAAGTTACAGGTTGTAAGATCAATATCTTCTCATTATTTTACTTTTGACAAATAAATAACTTTCTGGAGCTTCAATGAAGTGGGGTAAAATAAAGTTCAAGGATCTTTTAATTATTATTTCAGACCATTTAAAGTGGACGTTTCGTAGCATTACGTTTTTCAAAAATATTTCTAATGAGACATTTAAGGCCTTGAAAATGCTTGGAATTTTGTTTTTCTATATATTATTTAAAGAAATGGGTTTAGAGTACTATTTAAGTCTAATAGGGATAGTTTAAACACTCAAATAGAATAACAAAGGGAGTGGAGAAAAAAAGGTAGAAAATGCACCACTTTCGTAGGATTCGACCATTATATATTGCGGTGTCATGCGGTTATTGACAATAGAAGCAATCAATATGATGTTTTCGTGGCGGAATGACATAATCGCAATTGATGCAAAAAGTCATGTTCACAAATGAAGTAATTAATTCCCTTATCGTCTGAAGAATAAGTACAAAATGGAAATCTTTTTATAATGCCAACAGTATCATTATTCCAATGTTCATATTACTTCGGTATTTCGAACGCGTCTGTAAATCATCATCTTGGTTATCGATTCTCCCTTTTAGCAATTACAGCACTTACTCAGCAAGGTCTGCACGAACACGCGCAAGGTCCGCTATTCATTGATGGAACACCGAATCAAAATAACACGCACGACTTGGAAATCCGTATGTTGCAACTTTCTACAGCCCTGAGATTCTGGCCCGTATTAATTAAGCAGAAAAATATTGTATTTCCATAAATTGAAACGTGAAATTCGAGGAGAGATAGCGATGGTCTGGCTATAGATAGAAAGATCTATTCGATATTAATGAAATTAGGATCTTGGAATAAATCTGCGAAGTATGAGCAGTTGCTAAATTGGATATGAAGTGGGATGAGTCTGTTATTATATTTTATTGCATACGATATCGAGACCCCGAATATGAATTGTACAATATATTATACAAATTGATTCCACTTTTGACTGGCATGAATTGCATACATTATGCGGCAAAGACCAAGGCAATTTATACAATTCTAGCTGCACTCATTTATAAATGAATGTTAGAGCCCATGGGGGAACGGGAAACAGGTATCATGGGGTAGACTCACAAGCTGTCAGACAAGCATAATCTTGCATGAACATTGTTGCTGTCAGGTCTTGATCTTTGAACATATGGACCTCATGTCCATATTGATTGATAAATGTGGAAGGATATTGCCTATATATCTCTCACGGCGTCGCCGGTACTTTCTAGTAAGTGTGGGGGAAATGACAAACGAAAAGGTGTGTTTATGACAAGATGTGTAGGAGGTAATACTGATAGCGAAATAAAAAGCCCATCAGACAGAAATCTGCACAGGACATAACTGCAGTTGATTGCAAGTATGTATTCCAATTAATGTTTCGCTTCAAAATTTTCAAATGATATATTTAAACAAGAGATGTCACTGCTGCTCATGGGTTTACATGGTGATGCCTTGCCATGTCCCTCTCTTTAATTCAATATAATATGTTCCTGTTTATTGGCAATAAGTGTATTCATTATCATGTGACATTACCTCATGCACACACATGGAGATCAGTTCGAACATGTATGTTATTATCTGTCAAAATAGTATATTCTATGCCTGCACTTGTACACCTTGTATTTATTATTACTATTCATCATAACTATAAATCCACATAGAAATGGTTTTCAACCCTTACACAGGCAAAGTTTGTCCAATATTTTCTTCACGAATAATAGCGAATATATTATATTGTTGACACGTTGAAGATCGTGGTTCGTTATCGTTACCGCTAGGAGGAAGAATAGGGAATGATTGGTTACTCTGGGCCAGCTTGTCCCACAGTTGCCCTAGGTTAGCAAAGTCCATTCCTCTGGTCAGCTACGAATGGGTAGCGCGGCAGCCAATGCAGACGAAGGGTATAACGGTATTATGGAAGCCCATGGCTGCCATCTCGCCTCTCACCTCTCACATTTAATGTCTCGCCTCTCACCTCTCGCCTTTTAAGTCTTGCCTCTCACCTCTCGGTTCTCGCCT
Organism: Sthenelais limicola; assembly: GCA_942159475.1. Classification (NCBI taxonomy): domain Eukaryota; kingdom Metazoa; phylum Annelida; class Polychaeta; order Phyllodocida; family Sigalionidae; genus Sthenelais; species Sthenelais limicola. Next base: position 116,280,148 of record OW804096.1, read on the forward strand.
CTTGCCTCTCACCTTTCACACCCCACCATGTTTTCCATATGCTTACTGAAGATTCCACCTTTCACAATTTAATTTTTGGTAAACTGATGTTTCATACTCTGATTACCCATTCTATTAACCTCACTTATGCCTAATATTACATATGACTGTTCATTGGGTTATATTATATTCAATATATCAATTACCCTGGAATTAATATCTTTATATATTGGGTGCAGAGGAAGGTCAAGGTCAACTTCATGTCAAGGTCACATGTACCAAGCCATTACTCTCACTTCTGTGCCTGTTGTTTTTTACTAGTAGGCCTATTTAGTTGTATTTTTATTCATTAAAGAATGATAATATAATTTAAATCAATAAAATTATAATTTTTGAATATAATTTGGAATATTCGAACTTGGATGCTAGTACAAAATTAATGTATTGTGTCAATACATCATTTGGAATGTTTAAAGAAACAGTTCGCCCTGGGATAAAATAGCTATACATCAACTTCTTACCTCTTATTTTAGTATGGCCTGTGTTTAAATCATTCAATAGTATCCAAATAACCCCACAAAATGATGTCAAAGTGCCCAAATTATAGCAATAGCCACCATTCATAGAGACCACCATTTTGGGATTATTTCCCATGATTCTCTGCGAGTTATGATGTCGACTGGGCTCACACCAGTTTGTTTACAATCTGAGCATCAGTCCTATACTAGCTCCAGAGCTATAGGATCGTTGATTTGAGGTGGACACTCAGACCAAGAACTCTGCTATTAGTCTCATCATGGCATTGTAGAACAACAATGCCTTCTTGCCTTATTTATTGCTAACTATAAAAGGGGATTTTTATCTAGTTTCACAGTATTCCTCCTGATCCCGCTCATGGTGCTTTCCAAGCATCATGTCATCTCCATTGCCTGAGAGGGTGTGGCATAGATTCCATGGTCCCATTCCCTTTCTCCCCTCAGGAGCCCTCAAAACAGAATCATCCACACTTTGAGACATCTAATAGTTATAATTACAATGTAAGGACTCAAATCTATAGCTGAATATCTCAGATTCTAATCCTAAATCTCACTCACTCATTCACTACCAGTGTGTGGGGCTTCGGGCATCCTTCTCCTGGCCATTGCTGAGAAACTGGGTCATGAGTCATGTGACTCCCAGTGCCACTGTGATTGGCTAAGTGCCCCTACCCATACTGCAATGCAACAACATGGCTTCATAAACAAGATGCTGCATGACAAACCTCTGCGACATATAAACCAAGGAATAGGAACATATAGACAAGGAAAATATCACACTAGTACTAGGGCAAGCAAGAATAATGTATTATCTGTCTAAACAGTGGACCAAATTAGTGTGTCAACCATTCTTGGCTGTAAATGAATAGATTCTAGAATGTGTTGTTGTTTTGGGTTATCTCTTGTGTGAATTTCCCGCCTGCTAGGAGCCAGCCAATCACAGGCCTTCCTTGGTTCTAGTATATAGCAGATTCATGCGCATTTTGAGGTCAGAGGGAATGGGCCTAAAACATGTCACTGGAGGAGATAACATGGCGGCCTCTACAAGGCAATATAGTTCCCTCTTCTCTCTGTAATATTGCGATTAGTTGGGTACTAGGGAACGATTTACATGGTAAGTAGTTCGTGTATAGCTATTTTCCCCCAGGCTGAACTGTTTCTTTAATAGACTTAAAATACTTAGGAAAATTCATTGATTGTCATGATATTGAACAACGCGCTGGTGCTATCGTATGTGCTTATGTTTTTATATTGTCTATATCAATCATATGTCATTATCATTATTATTTAGGTGAACAATATCATCACTAAAATTTTGAGAAGTCATGAAAGAATGAAATATTAGATAATCAGCAAATTCTGAGATATAATGTACTTGTACACAATGCTTTTGTCTGAATAAAAATCTTTGAATACAAAATAGAACTGGGTTGATTAGAGATGAATGAATAATCATAGATATAGTTTGTGATGTGTTACAGGAAAATGAGTCACAAGTCGCAAGCTGATTCCAATAATAATAAGCACTTGGGCGTCTAATAAGTATTTTGATTTATGCATGAAAAGAAAGTTAGTGATATTTCTTGATAGTCTCTCACTATAGTAAAGTAGGTTGATTTAGCTAAATATACTCCTATGGTATATAGGGTATATAGGGTTCTCCTGGATAAATCACTTTTGAAAAAAAAAACAATTTGGCAACTTGTGACTAATTTTTCGGTGGCACATGACATATGATTACCTAATAATGTCCATGTAGAATCATAAATATGGCAGTGGAGATGTTTAGACCAATATGGCAGTGGAGATGTTTAGACCCACCTTATGTGAAACTATATTATTCATCAAAGATACAATTTATGTACCTGCCCACTATTTACTCATTTCCCTACCTACCTTTGACATATAAAAATATGAAGGAACTTATCAGTTTTCCTATAAACTAAGCCATGCAAAAGATGGACCTTCCACTTTGGAAACGGAATCCACAAACTTCCCAATTGCACCTTTAAAGGCGAGAGGCGAGAGGCAAGACATGAGAGGCGAGAGGCAAGACACGAGAGGTCAGTGGCGAGATTTGAAAGGTGAGAGGCAAGAGGCGAAGCACAAGATTGAAAGGTGAGAGGCGAGAGGCGAGAGGTGAGAGGTGAGATTTGGAAGGTGAGAGGCGAGAGGTGAGAATTAGAAGGCCTAGATAACTAAGTGAGAGGTCCTTGTGACCTTGGGTTAGGAGATATCCATGTTACATATTGTATTGATGCATGAATATTAAACTTCAAATTAGATCAATGTTACAAATTTCCGGATATCCATGTTACATTTATATGGATGCATGAATATCAAACTTCAAATTAGATCAATGTTACAAATTTCCGGATATTTATTTCAGGAATGCTCTTTCCTCGCCAAGACTCATTGTTAAAAGGAGTCATATATGGGTCAGATTTTCAGAAAATGTACAAATGGCAGCTCTACACATTTAGGAAATTCTTCTAAATTAGGCTGATAAATGATGAATACCAGAATATCTCAGTATATTTTGGATCGCATTGATTTATAGTATGAGTTCTTTTATGTTAAACTGCATTTTGAAGCTCATTTTTGTTTTAATGTGGGTTATTTGAGAGGATTGGTGAAGGCGAATTGTACATTTTCTGAAAATCTGACCCATATATATGGCCTTTTATAAGCAGATGAACCATTGTATCTTATCCAGCTGATTTCTCACTTTCTCTTGATTGTGTAACGCATCTCATCTAGAGGGTCTCATAATAAGTCTAAACGGCCTAGTCCACCAAGCCGATTCTCATGCAATTTTGCGCCATATAGGACCCTTTTCCACTAAATTCTGTAAGAATCGCATGAGAATCGGCTTAGTGAATTAACCCATGAAGGATGGACCCCAAGCTGTGTGTAGTCATAGAAAGGTAAATACAATTTTACAGGCTCAGCTTTGTCTTCTGAATGAGGGGCTACGAATATGTATTCCAACGTGACAACATAATTTTCTATAGTAAGCAATTTCTTGGGGTTGGGACTAGAGGAAATGCAGCACCTATTCCCATATTGCCCTGTAAAGGGATAGTATTTATTTATCTTCTTGACTCTACTTATTGTATGTATGTATGTATGTATGTATGTATGTATGTATGTATGCATGAATATTGCGCGACTTAAAGAGATAAACCACTGTTCAACAGGAAAAACACCCACGAAAATAGCATTTTGTTTAAACTTTGCTTCGTGAAAGAACATGGTTAAGTGAATCTAAAAAGCCAATAAAAAGAATATGTCACTAGGTTAGCTTTCATTTCAGGGAGCCCTGGAATTTATTGCCATTCACTATAGAAGTCTATGTGAAGAGGACTTTTTTTCAGTATAAAAAGAATGGAAAATAACTTTTTCCTAAAAATCTATATATACATAGCTAACATATTGCTTTACCGTTAAAAGCAAAGAAAAACGGGGCTCACCAGCTTTTTAAAAAAGTTATTCTGCTGGATTCGCATCCCGATGAGTTTAAAATAGGAATATTGAAGATTTTCAAAGCTAAATATTATCTTTCAAAATATGTAGATACCCTGTTCTTTCATGCAGGAGGGCAAACCTGTATGATAGCTATGTTTAGAAGGATTTTCAACAGAAAAATATGATTCATCTGTCTGAAATCTTGGAAAAAATGAGAAAATGTCCATTTTCCCAACAGACTTCAACAGTAAACTTTGCTGGTCCCTAAAATGAAAATAAAATATGGTGAGACCCATTTCTTTTTGCTTTTTGTTATTTAATTTACCTTTTTATGGACAAGACAAACCAACTTATATGTATGATTCACACCTGCCGTTTGAAACCAGGCTGTCGCTGGGAATCTTCAATATGCTCACTCAGACCATCAGACACATAATGGCCCAGTTGTGTTTCCCTAAACTTGTGGTATATTGCGATGATTTTTTATATGACTGTAGCTATATGTATGCAATAACCATGCCCAGAGCATCAAAGCCCTCAACGCACTCATTGACCTTTGTAGGAAAGTAGGATTTGGTATCAACTATAACAAAGTGATAATAAGCTAGTGTGGCCTGAATGCCAATTCAATTTGGATGCTTGGAAATTGGTGATCGGGCTGCTACCAAAAATACATAGCCCCATACACAAGGGACACAACTAAGGTAATGGCTGAGAGACTCACTACATACTTGGTCTTGGGGTCACAAAGAGTCAAAAGCAGCCTCACTCACTTTCAAATGAACAATGAAAGCTTTACTACAGACATTCTTTGTCTAGGAGCAGACATTCTTTGTCTAGGAGGGTTTTGCCTCGTATATGGGGGCTGGTCTGGCAGTTGGGTTCTATCAACAAACCCCCTTTATAGTTTACCAGCATCCTCATCGGCCAGTCTACCCGGTCATTGTTTTAATTAATAATGTCTGCAATTTCAATGCTAGAAATTGCCCAGGGATCAGTCTGTATATTTCCATATGTTCAACGATTTCCCTTTGTTTATAATTACGGATATGATGTGTAATTCAGTCATTTTGTCTTCCTGTACAACATTGTATTGCATGTTGGGATAGCTAGGTCCACTCTAAAAGCTGGACACTGGCTGGGATCCGCAGTCATGTGTATGTATGTATCTATTTTATTTCCATCTTACACATATACAATTCAAGGAAAAAGGGATAAAGCAAATACATTACATTCTTTACAAAGCCTTCTGTGAAAACTAATTCTAAGGTCTTCCAGGTTTCCCTGTTTAGTTTGATGGTTGTTTACATAAATAATGAGTCATTGCTTGCCCTACATTACCTTGAAACGGAATACACATCACTAAATGCAAGCTCTTGACTTTGTCTTCTTGATTGTAACAGGGCTGAACCTTATTCTTAGAGAAGCCATTACTTAATATATCCGATAACACAAAGATGCTAAGCGATTGATCCGATTCATTACAAGCAGGCAAGCTCCGTCCCCTGCTAAAAACCGGAACGAAAATCATTAATTTTGTACCCATGTTGAGAGTGCAGCTTTAAGCCCCATGCCCTTTACCCTGAAGTACTCTTGGTGTAAATTATGCGCCGGCTGGCCGTGGCAATAAGGCCACATATATACAATCGTCTTAGTTCATTGACCACTTTATACTAATTTGATATTGCTGGAGAATCGCTTAAATAAGTCGAAAGATAATAAAACTGCAGAAAATAGTACCATGCTTAAGTATAGATACTGCAGTTTAACGTGAGTTGAGAAATAATACTCGAGGAGTCGAAGTAATGTTAGTCACAGATAACCATCTTCAGGAAATCCTCAACGGGAATAACCCTCCGAACAGCCTTTGTAGATCTTGCAATATTAACAACTAAGTCTTGTGTGGTCTGATGGCCCGAAGGGAAAAGCTTGTCTCTATGTTTACATGATGCTCGTGTGGCCATGCGAGAAATACGATTAGGAGCTCGGTCCCAGCTCCCAAAGAATCGCACCTTGTCTGCGAGAATCACAAAGCTCACAGCGAATTCCGGGCACGTATCGCCAACTGTTGAAGTAGTAACACATGGAAAGGTAAACTTGTGAGGCCTTGTTGGCTAATCCTTTTGAGAATATGGGTTGTATAATTCGTTGCCTTGCAGCTTACTCCCAACTCTGTGACTGGAACAAGGTTCAGTCAATTTCCATCTCTATGTTTCTTTGAAAAGCCGAGTCAATTACGTTTCCATTGACAAAAGAATCATGGTTTCCGATGACAAAGAAAGTAAGTTCCTTGTAGAAACGCTCCGTTAAATGAACAGGTCTTGGTGTCTATATTATCTTTAATGCGGGGACATATTGGCTAAATATAGCTTTGAGGAATGTCCACGAACAATAGCATTTATTAAGTGGCTTCTAAAGGGCAGTGCTCTCATTCCACCGTCATTACCCTCTTAAAAGCTTGGTTGTGAACCTGAATGAGATTCTTTAAATCAACCTGTGCCTCGCCAATCATAAATTTGTTAGTGGGAGAAGATTAAGTTCATGGTCAACAAGAACATTAGCTATCAAAAGTGGAGATCTTGTATCCTGTTCTATCTATATTAAGCTGACTGTTCACCAGGCAAGTCTTACCTGTTTCTGCGTAAATTGAGACGCAATACATTGAAGTGTGTCGAAATCGGTTGATGATTTGTTGCATATAGTTTCATTAAACCTGTCATATGAAATATGGTCTTGCTGTTGATACTTCTGATTGAAAATGTCTTGTTCAAATATGACAACATGATGCAAAGTTTTAATGAATTTTCACAATGGAATTATGTGGGTTCCCTCTTCATTTTAGGTCACACCTGGTTACGGATGATAACTCAGCTAGAACGTTGATTCCCAGAATTAATTCTTTCAGATATTTAATATATTTTTAGACTATATTTTAGAAATACTTTTCCTTATAGATACATTTCCTTTTCGCAATGTTTTAAAATGCTAAAAATATAAAATGGGGTTTTCTCATGCAGGTTTTACACCGACGAAATATATTATTTACCGTTATAGTTTAGTATTCCGATAGTGATGAAGTCTTGATGTAGTGGCTGGCTTTTATGTAACAATAGCATTGAGTATATCCAATATATATTATCAAGTCTAAACTGCACATTCTGCTTACTTTCTCACCCATATGGAGGGATCATTTCTAACAGATAAGGAACAAGGAACACACAGTTGTCCCCGTACTTACGTCGTATATAACACAATTAACTAAGAACATTGAGATGTTTTAAAGGTTTGTAGGCTTTCATTCAAACACACGCAAAAAAACAAACTCCCCAACATGGACATAAACAATCCTCCAAGCCAGAAAAGAGAAATGCCTCTCTTGCTGCATGTGATTAGTTGGTTGTCACACAACAAAATATGAAGCATTCATGAAAGGGGATACGAATCTTAGTGCAGAAACACTCCTCTTGTGCAAGCTCAAGGAATCTCTCCAACATGGTGCTGAGAGCACGCCATTTGCTGGGCAAAGTAATTAACGCCCTTCCCATTCCCACCTCCATTGTTGCAGCTTGATTTATCGTCCAGTCATTGGGGTATCAGTCATCGGCCACAGGAGTGGTTGTACTTGTAGTAAAGGATTCAGATGCGTACACAATGCCAGTGGCAACAATCAGGGAAGCTTCAGTATTGTTTCCCTGCTTCTGAAACAACTATTGAAATGTGTACATTTGATAGGCTTCTAGTGGTTGATGTATGCATACATCAAATGTGCACGAAATATTGCAATACCCACAAAAACCCTACATTTGAGTGAATGTGGACAGGGTAGATTGTATTATGCCGCGAAACCAGCTAGGAATCGTTATACTCAATAACATTAGAATTACAAAATGTACATAAGCCAGCTAGAATGCCAACTGCAGGCGCTCTATGAAAGTATGCAGCTATTAAAGTATGCCGTTTGTTGCATAGCTGCATAATTGGTTTAAAGTGTCAGTAAACCCCAAATATTATGAGCAAATCCATTTCCTTGTTATTATTGAAATGTAACCACCCCGGTTTTACTTAATCCAAGTTATTATTTAGTGAGTTCTACCCATTTAAATGAGTGAAAACGTAGTTCCACAGTTTAACACTCCATTCAAGGCACCACTGTTTGCCTACGTCATAAAGGTGCACCAATCTAGAAATGTACATGCAATGAACATAATAAACAACTCTCATAATTGCTGCTAGAAAGAAGGAGTGTGGGGTGGGTAGAAGGACATTGAACAACACAGGTGTGCATACCAAAACAAACTGTTTCAATTGCTGGGAGATTGGAGGGGGAAGGTAGAGATATTATGTTCATTTCCTGGCGCAGCTTTATGATGTCACACAGCACTCTCAGTGCCCTCTTGTGCTAAACAGACTTTTTCAACTAGGATTTCTCAATTTATGCCTGTAAGTGACTATAAGTTAGACATAAATGGAAGTAAAAAAATCGAGACTTGGATGTTGTATTTATGCCTCTATGAAGTTTTTTGTCTTAAAAGTGACCATGAACCCGTTGACTGACCCTTTAAAGGCATGGGCCTAATTTTACGGCTGCAATATTTCATATGTTCTGGTGGGAAATTAAGCAGCCCATGAAATTATGCAGTTACAATTTGAGATATTCATCACAAAAAAAAAATGATTTTGCGCAACCGAATGGATTGCCCTTCTCACAATCACAACTTTTGACAGATTTAAGCTAAAGTTTTTTTATATTATTTCTAAGTGATTGAGACAACTCAAAACACGAAGGGACACAGATGCTTATATTTGAAGGAGGTTTAATATGTTGGGGCGATCTACGTTTCGGTCTTACATTCGACCTTCATCAGGATGCTTATTTACAGAAATCATGCTCCTCAGGTGTAAAAATGTGCACTCTTATTGTCGTAGCAACATGTCAACAAACAGCCCCCCAAGTAAACAATTGTGCACTTCCCCGAAAAATTGGTAATAAGTTAATAACAGTAACTGGAAATGGTCAAGGTAATAGTTGGTGGAAACAAATTTTCTTGCATACGTAGTATGAATTAATTAATGATTCAATTACTGATGGGTAAGTCCGGATTCTTGATTCTTCATTGGTCGACTAAAGATTATGATTTTAATTTTAATTTTAATTTTCATACAGCGTTCTTGGTGCTTAGTCTTGTTGGTCAATCTGGAGCAGTTCGTTTTTTTGTTTTACAGATATATTTTTTATATTACATATAGTCGTTTCTCTTTTTGAAGTGCCAAGTCTCATAATATAGTCGTTTTGACGATGTTATGGTCATTTAAAGCTTTTTTTAAAATGAACAAATCAACTGAAAATATATGTTGTGGGTGTTACCGTTTCAATACACCAACCTTGTGAGCTGTAATTGTCCATTTTTACATTAATGTAAGATTGTTCTTTGTTATTTTTCTGTTTAAAGTTAGAAAACATGTTATTGACCTTGTTCATGACAAAAAAATATATCAAAATATACTTATTTAATTTTATTGCTTTTGGTGATACTAATCCAATTTCCTGCGTGATATTTTTCAGATATGACCTTATGTTAACACCAATCATTCGGAATTTCCAGTGCATTATCTTTTTGCATTCATTTGATCATAAAGTACAGTATTTAGTATCATATCTTTGAAACGGATTCACTAGAATAGATCATTTTCTGATAGAAATATATAGACTGTGAAAGAAGTGTGGGGAAGAAAAAATTCCCCATTATTTACATTTTATTACATCTTCCTCATCCTCAGAAAAAAGTTTTTTGTTTTTTTACACTCCTTTATTTTCACTTTCTTATTATTCTCTCTTTTTCTCTTATTTTATTTCTAATTTCCAGGTCTTCTTTCTATCCTCATGTTCCTTGCGCTCCCTTTCTCACCTGTTATCTAGCTCTTCTCTCCATCTTCGTTATCTTAAGATAACGAAGATGGAGAGAAGAGGTAGATTGTCTTGTATCTGCTCATATCTCGTCCTATCTCCTCATAATTCACTTTCTCTGTGTCGGTCCTCTCTTCCTTCATACATATGTGACTGTAGTGGGTCCATTTTGGTTTGAGACATACTTGTCAACATACACTGTCAACATCGCGACCTATTAACCAATCAAATCGCTGCCCAGTCATGCCAGTTTATGTCCCGCTATTCCACTTCCATAGGGTTCTTTGCTAAAGACTTTGACAGGTATGTAATAAATGGTGGACTATACTCGCTGAGTAAGCCCAGGAGCAAAGAGGCTTTAAGAATGAGGTAATCGGCAGATTTACACAAATGTTTACTCTTGCCCCACTGGGCCTGGCTGTGGGTGACAACAACGCTTGACGACTATAGCAACTAAGGTTAAAATCTCTAAGTTTTCTCCTTGATTTTTTAAACTGTACATAACTGTCGACATAATGGTATAAGTGACTGCAATCTATAAAAAAAAATACTTGACATATCGATGTAAGATCATATCATTTTGACCCGTTTATGTATGGTTTCAAGTGAGTTGAAATCAGGTATTTTGACATAAAGTTCAATGGGCCGTGGCGATTGTTGTCACCAATAATCCCGAGGCGTTCTCGCTGCTCACCAAAGTGCCACCTGCAAATGGCCGGATTCCCGTCTTAAAGAATAATATTAAACTACATCAAGCTCTCAAGAAAATCTTTACACTTGACCTTTAAAGACTTATGATTTATCAGGCATGGACGGAAATAAATTTACATATTGTATTTGTAATTTTATCTTGCAATTGAAAAAAGAGCAAAATATAGGCCTACGCCTAAAATCAGCCTTTGATTTATAGTAAAAAGTCAATGCGAATTCTAAATCCCACTGGGTTTGGAATGCATGTGATGGAATGAAATAGACAAAAAGTGAGAAAATACTTTATTTGTCCCAAGTTAACTTTGATTAATTATCTGACAGGTTTGATTTGGTAAACTTGAGTTTTCTTTCAACACCGGGAATTGAAAAAGAATCCATATAATTCATGTGGAGTAAAAAAACCCAGCTCTATAGTCTTCCCTTCAGAACTACTAACATTTTTACTTATATAATGGCATCTACCTCCCTGATAATGGATAAGAGATGCATTGCGTGTTCTTCCTCTCTATATTCTATTGATTTCCGACTTGGTCATTATTTGCTATCACAAAGCAAGACCAACGACCTGACTCAATCCCATAAATTACCTGCCCTCCTAACCACCAGCCGACTCTACCCGTTTACGGCTTCGGTAATGTTGTGGCAAATACCCTTTTGTGGTAGGTGTCATATTGTTGTCGTCACAAGCAACATGTAAACGGGTGACTCAGATGTCCGACGTCTGAGTTTGAATTCATCTCAAGATCGAGTCGTAATTATTAAGCCGGTGCCATTGTTCTCTATTCATGTACATGATCGAAACTATGGTCATCATGCTAGGCGGGCATTTGGAGAATTATGTATGGATCCAGTGAAACCTTTGCATAAACTGCCCACGTTCAAGTGTAATCTAATGGTAAATACAAACCATCAAACAAACTTTCTTGACAGTTATTAGAAACAAACACGCCACCCCTGCCATTCTATGTACTACCCCTTTAGTATGGAAATAAAACAAAATTGGACATGCCAAATGTCTACACAAATAGTGGAGGTTATATGCTACACATATAAAGAAAAAATATATATGTCATCGCGTTAAAAAAAATAGTAGCTGTCTGAAATTGACATGTTTAGGAAACACAGCTAGCTGTGGTACTCGAAGTAGTACCCCTTTATGGAAGTCCATGGGGAAATGTTTTCATGAATAAAACAAAAATGGCACCTCCTAATGTGCCAATATCTTCTACACATATAGTGAAGGTAATATGCTACACATATAAAGGAAAAAGAATATATTTTAAACTATCATGTTAAAAAAGGATTTGAAGCTGTCTGAAATAGAAATGTTTTGGAAACATAGAACACTTGGAAAGCAGCAGATTTTGGTGTTCTCGGCCATGTTTTGTGGCATAGTGTCAATGTTGCTATGGACATCAAGTTCAAATGTTGCTGAAGTATAGTGGAAAATATTGTTTATTTAATATAATTATGAAAAAAAAATTATAAAAAAAAACTATTTTTGTGAATGGAAAACTTTGGGGTATCCAAACATGAGGCCACACTATTATCAGAGCTTTGTAGTAAATTGAGATAGCAAACTTTTCAAAGCCCAATAATTCAGAAACAAACACCATGACCCACTGATTTTTTTCATTTCTATGACCACAAACACTACAAGAATACCATAATAACAAATCAGAAAAATGACATTTATTTTCGGTGGGGAAAAAAATAAACTGTTTTTAGAAAAATAGTGGGGTTTTTCGAGTTTTTAATTCAAAATTTGCATCACGAATTTGTTGTTTTGAGAATAAGAATAACGATCCATTCTATTTAAAAAAGGAGGCATAGAATTATTGGCCAAATAATACTCTATCCTAAACTGTTAACTTTACTTAAATTGAGTGAATATAAATAGCACATATGAACTATGAAGTCGAGCCCCCCTTTTGGTCCCCTTTTGATCCTCATTGGTTATTTTCAGATATCAAACTTTGAAGCGCTGTAATTAAAAAATGAGCACGGCGACCCATTGATTTTTTCCATTTTTATGACCAGAAACACTTCATGAATCAAAGACCAAAGTTCCAGAAAAATGACATTTATATTCATTTTCCACTAGATAGTACAGCGTTTGCCTTTAACAGTAAAGACAAGTCGCGTCTTGTGTATTTATTTAGTACGTGTCCTTGAATAGCTTTCTCAATAGACGATGCCATGATGGCATGAACACACTTTTGACCGGTTTTGACTCAACAAGGACATTCATTGGATTCAATCGTATGGCTGCTTCATTCAGTAAAGAAGCATACTTCTACAATCTCTAATGAGCCGAGATACCCTATATTAGAGTCACGAAGTAAAACTTCAATGCAAAGGGTTTGGGGGATTATTATCTCAGTCTCATTGCACCTTGCGAATATCATTGGCTATCTTAATTGAAGTTACATGTACAGTTGCCTAATACATTTCTGGTTGCGATCTTTAGCTACCTATATTGTGTTGCACTTCTAATCACAAATCACTAAATTTCACCTTTTTATTTCATGAACCTAGAAAAGAATTCGTGACCATGCTTCATAATCATAATATTATATAGATATTTGTAATGGGTATTTATGTTCTAATTACTTTGATGTGTAAGATATGTTTATTGCAAAAGATTCTGTGGTATTCTAGGTCACTAAGCAATAACCCTAAAGACTCTGATTTGAGGACGATGAGAAGAAATTGATGCAATCTCTTTTCACAATAATATTATATGTCGTTTGCTGCAAGATAATATAGCATTAACAATATATTGATGGAAATCATTATAGGTATGCACGTGAGGTGAATAGAATAAAGAACCCTGATAAATATTTACAGCTCTGCGGGATTTCGTCTGCTCAAGTCGTCAGATTTCCCCAGAGTAATCCTACATATGAGGAGAATCTCTTGAGGTATAGGCATGTTTTCCCAGTATCTATCAGGTTGCTGTAATTACAGAACACTAATACGTAATTAGATAGCGTTAGATGCCGATCCTGAAACGCTCCCTCCACCCACGGGGAGAAGTTCTCTCTAAGGGTCTTTAATACTAATTATCGAAATCATTGACTTTAACAATGGTTTCTAATTAGGTCCGAGGTTACTCAGAGGTCTTCGCTTAAAGTTTCAATATAAGGAAATGGAAGACTGTAATTAAATAAATTGTGGAACTAATGAGGTCTCAGATCCCATCTACCAATTTAATAGAGGAAATTTCATGGGAAAGGTAAAGGTAATACAACAAGAAAGAGACAATTAGAAGGTATTTTTAGGTTTTGATGGTCAATCACATCTGAAAATACCTTATACTTAATAATGTTTCGTATGATGTGTATGACATTGTTATACTGTTATATCGAAGCGGGAAGATTGATCACCACCTTGACCTTGCCTACCGGAAGGAAGTGACCGTATCCTAGCAACCACTACCGCGCATTTCAAACGGTTGAAACATTCATTCAAAGCTGTTGACCAGTCGGTCCATGTTGGATAAAAAAATTTGTTTTTCTTTTCTTTCTTCATAGGAGGATTTGTATTCAGAAAGATAAAACATGTCCGAGCCAAATAAAATATATTACTTAACCATGCTGACTCTTCTGTTCGCGATATATATATATGGGTCAGATTTTCAGAAAATGTACAATTGGCAGCTGTATACATTTAGTAAATTCTGCTAAATTAGTCTGCAATTTGGTCAATACTAGGTAAATTCGAGTATATTCGGCATTGCATTGATACTAGCAATCTGTTTGGTTAGGTTGAACTGTATTTTGAACCTTACTTTCGTCTGAAATTTGGGTTATTTGAGAAGATTGGCGGAGTTGAATAGTACATTTTCTGAAAACTTCACCCCTATATAGCCACACCAGTTGATTTTAAACACTTGTTTGATCCATAGAAAGAAGCCCATGTGTAAAACAGCTAGTGAAAGACGCAAGTGCAATCTAAGAGCTGAGTTGACAAAAAAGGAACATTTGTTTCGATAAGCCCACCAGGGAGAAATGTGAAATAACGAATCAATCTTCTTTTCTAGGGGATGTTACTGATATAATTGATTCCCTTGTGGACGGGAAGCAGATCAGCAATACAAAACAAAGGTAAAGCGACAAAACAGTTGTGTTGTCAGGAGAACCTTCTCTGTATTGTGCTTGAGAGGAAGGAAACGTCTCGGGGGAATTTCTTTCCAGCTTCGGGAGTTCTTAATACCGTCAAGTTTAGGCCCCATGTCCAAGCTGATGCTTTGACGGGCGGACAATCGGCCCGTACATTGAATCATTGTTCACAATGTATACGGGAGCCGGTGTACTCGGGTCGATTGTCTCCCCGTCAAAGAATCAGCAGCTATCGTGTCAGTTTAGTGGACACCAGGCCTAGACGACCATAAGCTCCATTCCAGAGGAATCTCGATTAGGCGCATATCTTTTCTGTGTCGGATAGACTTGTCATGACATTGTCTTTGACCTTTTATCACTCCCATCCCCGGAATTGAAAGTAATATATTTAATTTACCTTTTTATGGAGGTTATTAAAATTCAATATTTTAGACAATTCTATCATTCCTGATCTTAACTATATAATTCATCCATATATGTACAACAGACCCCGAAATGTCAGAATTTGACAAATTCAACGTGCAGCATCATTGTATACTACATACATAAGCATTACCTTTGATGATATTGGTTTTCTGTACATTAGATTCTGTACACATGATTAAAATCAGAGGTATCACATAAAGCAAGTCTAACCGGATATCACTTCAATTTATGGCACGTCCCTTTTATCAAAGAGGACATTAGTTGAAATATATGAAGCGCATTTATGAAAAGTCTGTGGGCGCCAGCAACCTTTTCGTGAAAACTACAGCAGTTGTTTCACAGGTCGCTTGAGAAATTTCGACATGAACATCAATCCTGTTATCAGAAACCTGCACCCACTCTATACAATCGATAATCGGGATGTATAGGGAGGTTATATCACATAAAAGAGATCTTGTAACATGCGGCTATGTTTTGTATTAGGATGAACATCTACTCCTTGCAAACCGATCAGGCTTTTGGTTCTCAGGCTGTCTAGAAAGCAATTCAGTTAAGAGTGTGTATGATTGTATACTACTTCTCTTCAAATATGATAGGTTTAATCTTGTCTAATAAATCAATTAAGGAAAACTTAAGACATGTCATTGTATAAAATTTGTAGTATTCTCAGTTTGCATGATTTATACAATCCTGTTATTTAGGGTAAATGAACGTTGTGGTGATCTGGTTTAAGAGCTTGGGAGTTCTCTCTTGGTGTAGAACAACTATTTTGATACAATGCATCACAAGATAGTCGTGCTAGTATTTATAGCTGAGTCTAATATATTGTCACTAATTGTTTTTATCATTTCTATGCATGTCTGCAGCAAAAGGCAAAATACCGGTCCCATTCATCTGGCTGATGAGTTCGTGACACCATCTGCATGCTTTGCATTTTCTAGAACTAAATTCATAAGTAAGAAAAACAATAACGATTGATATGATCTATCAATTTCTCATGAATCTTATAATGATCGAATATCTCTGCTGATATTGCTCACACAGAGATCCATATAAATCTTTGGAAATGCATTTTTCTGGGGCCGAATAAATTGCCAAGCATTAAACGCGGAGGAGCAGGTCCAATAGCTTTACAAAAGGTATTGATTGTTTTGGTGACGGGTTGACAATCTTCTGACAGGCAATTATAAGGTATTGGCACGGGCATTAAGCAAGGATTAGGTATGACACATATATCAATAAGATATATAAACTTGCACACTGGTTGCATATAATCCAGAGATGGGCGACACTATTTCTGTCCATTGTTAGCCAACTAAATGGCCTGTAGTTTAATTTTATTTTTGATGGTTTCAACGCCTCTTCACAGTTAAGACCAGTATTTTAAAGTTTCAAATAATGGAGAGCATTACTTTTGTTGATCATAAAATGACAGTGGATCTATTGAAGAAATTACAGTAGATTCGCCATAGATGCGTTATGTTGAGTTATCCGATTACAGATACATGTAGAACTCACTGACGTGATAACTGTGAGCCCATTCGCACCGTCTTGGAGACGAGCGGGTCACGAGGACGTAGCAGCCCAGGCCTCTACTGGTAAAGACAATGAATACATATTCGAATTCCTATCAGCTTTAGTAATAATAAACGCATTGATTAATCTTTAGATTGATTTTAAATTATTTCATTTATATATAGCATTATTATATTGAATTTTTATTCCAGTTTTTATAACACAGTTACATGGAATAGGACAATACATTCTACACTGTAGGTCTTCCATTTTGCCCTGAAAATTAGAATTACAGCAAAGTTTGACAAATAGACTTCTACATTTACATTCATTCATGTGAGTAAGCTTTCCTAATATGTGCGACCACATTTTGAGACATTCACCGCTAAAGCTGTCATTTGCCTATGATTTGCTAACAACAGTCAGTTGCTTCAAGATTAAGTTCCTCTCAAAAATTATTTTTGAAATGATTATGGACCTGCATAGTTGATTCTGGGTTCTTATGATGACTTTACAAAGCAAAACGGTCGCAAAGCACACTGCTGAAGCGGCTGTTGTTCTCCTTTTTATCTGCGTTCTACTTCTGCTTTGTCAACCGATGAAATGGCAGAAAAATATGATTTTACCTCTTGCTTGTGCACGGCGACACCGTGTAAAGTCTAGGAACACTCAATTTCTGGGGCAAAATAAAGTATATCTATATACATGTAGTGCATTTGTACTTAGGAACACTAAATTTCTGGGGCAAAATAAAGTATATCTATACATGTAGTGCATTTGTACTTGCTTCACCATCTATGGCGATTCTAAGTAAATGGTGACTCCTGTTATACGTCACGGTCGAGCTAACAAGATTTTACTATACAACCCAGGTTCAATCACGGCCTCTTGACAAAGCGAAACTAATATTACAACTAGTGTAACACAAAAGGTAACGAAGTAATGAAGTTTAAAGATGTATTTATTCCTGGTACAGGTATATAGTGTGATGGTATAACCTTGGTGTTAATCAGGCAGGCAACTGATGAATAAGGGGTCAGAGGCATGGCCCGACCAATGGGGGTGAGGGATTGCTCATTGTAGAGGTAGCCTCCATGCAGGCAGGAGTTACTGTGAAGGTATAGACCCTTTTCACTGTTTACAAATATGAGGCGACGCGGGAGAAGTGGAGGCACAAGGACCGTCTTACCCAACTATAGTCTGTCTAAAAAGTAGTTAAAACGTGATTCCTTAGTCCTTTAAGGGGAGGGAAAAGTGGGAGATTTTGTATTTCTATTTATGACAAGGACCTGTCAACCCTTTGCCTTGGGAGTCGCTCATTGCAATCAACCATGGAGTAACAGGGCCAATATAACCAGCTCTTCCTTCCTTGTAAGCAAAACAACAGCTGATGCACATAGAACTGAGGCAGCGCAATACAATGCAGCTGTATATTTGGCCATGGTCGGTTGCAAATGGCGATTCAGGGGGCAAAGGTTTGAAGTTAAAACTCCCCCACTTTTCCCTCCCCTTAAAGGGACTGAGGAATCACGTGTCAACTACTTTTTAGACATGCTATAGATCACAAGCATGGAGAAATGGCCGTCACCACACGGCCATCATCAATGTGATCTTTACTAAGAGATATTAGGAGAAATAAACTTCTAGACAAAAACTTGAATCGAGAGAAACATTACCAGACCCTTTTAAAGCTCAAGTCTAAGCTTTTTAAAGCTCAAGTTAAAGCTCAGAATGTATGGTTATTTGATTTAAAGAAACTAGCAAATACCCGTGCTACGCACGGGATTTGCTAGTGGGACAGTGGGGCCCACATCCTCATCTCTCCTTGTTCCCTCTCCCACTATCTTTCTCTTTCAAGTTGTCTCTATAACTTAGTATCTTCATACCACAAATGGAACCCTGTTTAGATGCTTTTTTTGGTCACTGTTCAGTGTTGTGCTGTTGTTGTGTTGCCTGTCCCTGTCCCTGTCCCTGTCCCTGTCCCTGTCCCTGTCCCTCTCCTGCTCCCTCTTCCGTTCCCTCTTTCTTTGCGAGGTAATTAGAGGGCGGGTTCCCCCCGCTCGACTCCAAAAACCATCACAAACAATAGTTTATGAACTGATTCAACACTGACGATGCTCCTTTTGGTGGAAATATATCAACTCCTATCCCATAGTGAAACAATGATGTGCCCGTCCATGACGTCATGCTTTGGGTGATTGTACGATCGAAGCACCCCGACCCAAGCGCCCCGACCTAAGACCGACCTCTCTCCACCCTCCAACACTGACAAAAATAATGTGAAAACAGTGGTTTGAATGCATGACAGGTGTTAATTGTTAGATATCTGGGCGCCTCGATCTTGGGGCGCTTGCATCGCATCACCCTTTGGGTGACCCAGAAACCTGGTGTAGGGGCACTGATAGGTTTGTTTTCAGGCAGCACTGGGGGCCCTGGATGGGGGTGCTCGATGTAAACCCATTTCTAACCCCTTTCCAACCCTAATTTGTTAATGAAACATAGTGGAATGGCTCGGCACCATTTTTAGCAATGTGCATGTGAAATATAATAGAGATCTGGCCAGCGGTTTCAGAGAAGATAGCATTTTAAGCCTCCAAATCCTTATTTTATTAAGATATAGATTGCTAAGTTTTAAGCCCTCACAATTATTCATCTCTTATTTGGTCAACACTCAGCATGTACGCCAACCATAACAAAGCAGCATACCACTTTGAATGCCTATAGTTATGTATTATATGGGCATGTACAAAAGGTCAAATATGATATCCTATAGGAGATATAGCCAGAGTTTTACTTTGTAAAGTTAGATGTTTTACCCAGTTAGGGAAAACCAAAATACTGAAGTGTCATGAAGTGTAGCTAAGTGTACAGGGTTAGGGTGAGCTAGGGTGCATTGACACATGTGTACATGCTTGGACGGAGATCACCGGGGCACTAAGCCACTCCCTGCTGTAGCAATTACCAGGCTTCAGGCTTGTGCCCTGCAGTGACATAGCCCAGGATATAGCTTGATATACTCCAATATATCTCACACAATACTCACTGACACCCATCAAAGCAGATTCTCATATACCACAATATATTTCTTATAGTCCTGCATCAGTACACGGGTGAAATTTCAAATAATAGCATTGATATGATTCAATCTATATGAACAACTATAAACAGTGAGCGAAGGCATCTCCAGTGTTGTGGAGGCAGTGGAGTACCGTGCGTACACTCGCTTTTGCCTCCAGTTTGTTTCCCGTGCACATATCAGTGGCTGGTGACGTCAGCTGAAAAGGGTCTTAAAAGGGCACATTAATATATTATGACACAATGAGGTATCAGTGATGTAGGAAGCATTTTAAACATGGGGGGGGCCAACTTTGTCCCACAAAGTGAAATTGTATATCTATATAGACACAACGTCTACCACTGTTTTATTGTATTCCCAGAATACCTATACATGTAAAGTTGGGCTGTACTGCTCGATTCGGGAAATTAATTAATTAATTTATTAATTTTACCCAACTGTTTAGTCACTTTCACTAAGTCATCCTAGTTTAGTCATCCTATAATATTCCAAATCTGTGGTAACTGCCAGAAGAAATGGTACCTCCCAGTATCATAAAGGTGTGTCGACCATTTTGTCTATTCAATTATTACTCGACTGTACTCACTTTGTACTCCTCGTCTATGACAAATAAAAAACATCTTATCTTATCTTATCTTATATAGTATAATCTAATACAGCGAGAAGTTGATTTGGGAATAGTTTCCCTATGACACAAGGTCTAAGATTGTGTGTCATCGCGAGTGGTGCAGTTGACACTTGAGTTTGTATTCCAAATTATATAACACAATTACGCTGTATGGCTGTTTTAATGATGGAATTTACCGATTGGTTGTCCACTTATACCATCCATTTCCAAATGCCACGTAATGGAGCACAATTACACTGGATAATGTGTCAGTTTCAAAATGAGACTGATGATCTGTCAACCTATCAGATATGAGGGAAAACGTTCATTTTCTCAAAAGACAATATGCAAATTTGGCAACATCATAACAACCTAATTTGTGCCATAGGTTTTCCAAAATTAGCAGCATTAGAAAAACTCATATCTAGTTTTGCCCATGTTAGGTGCTTTATTTAGACCCAATTCCATCAACTGGTTCTGACTTGAGAAAAGACAATGAGGACATAGAGTACATAGAGATGGCAAGATAACTTTGAAGATTTCAAAAGTTACCCATGCCTATGTTTCCCCCCAAATACCAAAAGTAACAATTTTTAACAAATGTTGGCTAGAAAGATGTCCTCGCTTCATGACGCTGCCACACTTTACAGTTTCATGATGTTGTGTGGACATACATTCTACATTCTCTAATAATCACAAAAAGAATTTTTTGCAACTATTTGCCAACAAAAGTTCTAGATATTCCCATTCAGAGCTAATTGTCTCAGAAAGGTGAGATTGAAAAAATGCTGGAAATTTATCAATTTCCTTATGAAAATTGAAACAGGATCCAAACAAAGGATGTCAAATGAAAAGAGAGTTTATTTGAAGCAAAAAGGCTAGTCAAAGTATGTCTGAAGAAGTCCTATATGTCTCTTTTAATGAAATACCTTCCTGAACAAGCACACATTCCCCAATGAATTGGTATAATCAAAATTAGATTTCATTACAAAATATCTTGATGCGACCTACTGTACCTCTTTTGTGAATGCACATGCCAAGCTCACCAGAAACTAGTGAGAAACTTGGGAGAAATGAATTTGCTATCAAAATGGGGAAATGACACCTGCATCTGCGTGTTTTTGTTCCAGTTTTGTAAGACAGGAGAAACCACTCCCTCCTGTTCTATGTTATAAAACACTGCAAAGGTTGAAACTGTCCAGAGAAAGATGCAGACCTAGAAATCCCTGCACATTATATAAATATATTGCAGATGCCAGACATACTTTTATGATAATTTGAATCATTAAATTGACTGCGGCTCACATCAATGGGTATGACCTGTATCTAAATACATGTTCTCCACAGTCCCCTATGTTCAAGTGGTTAGCATGTAAGACTGCAAATCCAGACATTGTGAGGTTGATTCCCAGGGCAGACAGCCTTTTTAGATTTGTCTCATTTTTCAGTCCTTTTATTCTTTAATTTCACTAATATCTTCATATCTGGGGCACGGTTTTCTTTCAAACTCCCACATATTTAGTTATTGGTGTCATTCCTTTTTGATTGGGGAAGAATTAGAGACACTAAGACCAAATTAAGCAAGAAAAGTGAGTTAAATGGGGTTCTGGGATACTAGGGTATCTGGACCAAAGGCATGGGTGGCAGTCCTAAGCTTGTGTTTATTTGTAGCAAAAATGTTTTTTGCAAGGGCTAGTTACAACACTTTAGGCCTACTGGAATTTTTTATTACTGAGAGAGGGGATACTTTATCTGGAGGGATCTTTGGTTCATTTTACAGCATTCCCAAAATTGATATAGGCCTAATGGTGGGGGGGCAAACCATACTCTGCCCCCCCCCCCCCCACTTTCATTGGTGGGGGTGGGGGGCATGGCCCCTGTGGCCCCCCTGCTTCCTACATCACTGGGTTTAACACTAAAACCAGACTCATAGATTCTATAATCGTAGGTTTATTTCCCTCTCAGTATTTCTGACTGGGGTGCAAATGTCAGATCCAGAAGGCCGTATGCAAAGGCACAGTCAGATTTGTCCTCCGTAGCACGAAATGATACGTAGTACAATATATGTAATGTAACCAGTTAAAGGTCTGGTGGTAGAAACATACCGGTGATATTCATTTGAATTAATTTGAACAGTTGACAATACGATACACATTCTGGTGTAGTTTAATAGTTGAAAAATAACCTGTAAATAGGAAAAAGCTATCTATAGGCCTAAGAGTTACGGACTATAAGAACGGGACAGATCCAAAAGCTCTTCAAGGGAAGCAGAGCGAGCGTTGCTCAGACAATGACCTTGAGAGCCAACCCATATTACATAAAGGTAAAACAACAACAAAACAACCACGTTTTTAGTTAAACCCCATATCCACTACATCTAGTTGCACCCAAAGAATAAACCAATGGCGCCAATGGAATGCTAATCCATTAGTCAAACTGTCACTTGTATGATCGGTCTTTAGCTTCTCAATCATTCCCCTACCGATAGCCAGAACAAGCTAGATTAGTGACACTGATTAACGTCGTAATCTATTTACTACATTGCTACTGAGATGATCTAATCTCCAAGATAATTGATTTCCAAGTATCGATTATGTCAGATTACTTGGGGTTTCAGGTTGTAGTTCTTCATGCTTTTCGATTTTATGAAGTGTGAAGTGACAGTGAGAGGTAGCGTGTGACGGTAATGTTGACGTATCAATGAGCGTGCTATAGTTGTTGTAAAAATTTCCTGAATAAATAAATTTGTGAAAAAAAAAATCAATTGTAAAGGCTGGGTTCCACTGGCCGGCTATTACTCCCGCTACTCCTCCCGCTACTTCGACAGTCTATTTCTCCCGCTTCTATGGAAGCCGGAGCAAGCAACTGAATGTAACCGGAATGGGTGCTACTGGGACGTTATTTCCACCGCTACTTCTGCCGAACTATGATAGCCAGGTCATTCCCATATAAATCTTTTACCCATGGCCCCCCTAGTGTCTATTGTCTGGATCAAAATGTATTTCCATCATTTTCGCACAGGGTCTGGTTAATTGCCATGACAAATAAACATTTTTCACTGTGGGAAGTATAACCACAATTATATTGATGCAAAAACCGCTTCGGCTGATGATGACACTCACTCCATGTATATGCATTAAAAGGCTGTGCAATGACAAATATTAATGTGAAATGAATGGCATCAGCCAGACCAGCCACGAAAAGTGGACTACATGGTTAATTTTAGAGGTCTTGAACTTTTTTTTGATCGGGGTAAGATATGATTTTCTTTTTGTTAATTGGTGGGATATGACCTTAAATAAAAGCGTAGCAAACCTAAACTAATTTGGACTGGACATTTTTTTATTATTCCATAAAACGTCGAACAAAACACATTTTCTCATAAGTTCCCATAGTAAACCACCGTCTTTTACAAGTAACTCTACCAACAAAATTAACAGGGTAACATGTCTTTTTTCCCCCACTTATTTGTTTCTTCTCTAGTAAGGAAAATCCCTGAAAGTTTTATGGCAATTGGACTGGGAGGGGTTTTTTTCATCGAACTGTCCTGCATACCTTTAAATACACATGATTGTGTTTAAACGTTTTTCATCGTCTAGCTGTGAATAGCCCACATCAGAATAAAATTATCGGACTATATTATTATGTCCACGTAGCCTACTGGTAATCAATACCTGTCTATCGGTATTTCCAGCTTGTTCACATAAATCGGTAGTTATGCAGTCATCAGTATACAGGACAGACAGATTTGCAATGTTGTAGGTTTGAAAATAGGAGGTCGGGACCTCGGAGGTCGGCGATGTCGGCGAAAAGGTCCCGAAATTTCCCCGAACTTCCCCGAGGCTCGTGCCCAAGATTCGGTATGTAGGCTACCATTCTCGTATTCCATAGAATACACAAATTTGATTCCGGAACTGATATACTTGAATGTAGCACTTTTCTCAACCACCCAGGAAAGGGAACCAATTGACGCCTGTTATTCGGGCCATGCCTGGCCTTATGCTAAGTCAATTTTACGGCGAGGGAATTTTCGGTCCCTATACTTTTTTATGCCCCGGACTTACCCTTCTTCTCGTCGGTCAAAGTCTCAATCGATGCAGCAAATAGACACCGACTGGTGACTTGTTCATTCACAGTTTTTTTGTTATGCAGGGCGCTCAGGCCATGTGTGTCAATGGGGGAAATCCAGCTGGCCCCTTCATTGCCATGTCGGTCTTGGCTTCCATCGATCCAGCAAACAAGGGATATCTCCTCGGGTCATCGAGAGATGAATTGAGGCAGGGACTTCTGACCTTCGCCTTGATGTTTCCATGTACAGACTACTCAAAAATAAGCGCTAGAGATGGAGCAGAATGCCGTAAAATTGGCTGAAGCAGGACCTCCACCGACTGACCCATCACTTAACCCATGCGCAAAATCGGAAGATTTATTATCAGACTTTCTATTGGCCCGAGCTCGGAATCGCACGTGGGATTTTATGACTTCAGGACCAAGCATGCAGGGATGATTGATTCATTAATGATATACATGTACATGAATGCCTAAATGTATGGACATTGATTTAGATGGGCCAGGCCAGTGCTTCATTCTGTAACATTGCATCAGGGGACATGAGAAACATATAGGCCTAAGGAACATTTATTACATGCCAACCTTACAAATAATCTCTGTTAATAATCAGAAGCACTCTCGAATTTAGCACAATTCCTTATAAAATGAAGGGAAAATGTTGTTTTCCCTGTAATGCTCTTGCTTCCACGTGCAAGAGATGCTATTAGATTCCTTCAGAATTATCGTAATGCCATGAGTAGGCTAGAAGGTTAATGACGTTGCTCATGGGAGAAAGGGGAAGCCATATTTCAGGCCTGCAGGCAAGGCTATAATTATGTAAATTGAGAATCTTTGACAGTAATTCTGATAATTGAGAACCTAGAAGAACCCAGGCTACCCACAGGCCTATAGGGGCCATATATTCCATAGCATGAGTTGATAGCTTTTGCTTTATCCGGCCTTAGAGTAAAAGATCCGGCAGACTTCTTCAGTGGTCCTCTGTATCCAATAAGTTGGAGTGTTTGGAGAATTTGCCTGGGTTCTACAGTCCGTAGTTTTTACTTAAATGCAGCACCCAAGATTAGTACGATCATATAGCACATACTGGAAACTATATAGTTCCTTTTGAAACACCGCCATATCTCGAAAGATTGGGATTTCGAAGCCTACCATGGATAAACTTTGCAATATCCCCAATGTTAGTGATTCAGTCCTGTTCTATTTCCTCTCGAACTTATATTTGTTTCAGACTAACAACTATACAGTATCCCAAGGGGTTTCTTGCAAACTCTAAGTCTACCAGTCTCTTATAAGAGGAATCCTGACTCGATTTCTAAATACATTTTAGACGGAACTTCTCTGGGGAATTAATATACGACAACCACCTCTACTGCCTTATCTTGACAATTCCTTCCAGGATTAAAAGAACAAGTCGATATCCCTCTTGAATCTTGTCAGTGAAGATAGAGCTTCTCATAAATCAACCTGTTGAACCACGACCAGACCGACTGTAAACTAGCAGGATATGATAAACACTCGCTAAATCATTCAGTATACATAGAAGAACAGTACAGTGTCAGTGTACATGTGTCTGTAAGCATCAATATCCAACGACAGTTGCATACACAACTAGAAAATTAGAAGGGGGATTTCATTATTGATTCAGTTTTTATTCCTTCCTACATCTCGCTCCATAAGTATCCCTCAGAACAGTGCAATTTTACAGTTAAACCCAGCTAAATCGGCCAAAAACTAATTTATTTTTCTCATTTGATTTCCTTCTTTCTTTGATCGATTGCACTGTAGAACTGAAGATGTAGATAGGGCGGGGACTTGTACAGTTCTTTTTTAACAGTGTGCGCTGTTCAATATACCAAATTTTGGCACGCGATATTTTATAATAATATAAAGTAAATCAAGACGCTGAAAGTTCTCTTTTCTGAGAATTCTTAACTGTAAAATTGTGGATAGAACATAATATAATTGAATATTATAGAAATTGAATATTATAGAAGTAGCTAACTATCCTCTCTGTATTGTGAGTTTGATTTTTAAAAAAATCAATTTAACATTTTTATTAATAGCGTAGAATAGAAAATGTTATTGTCGAACTACTCTGCATTATGTGTACTTCTCTATATTCAATTAAATGTTATCTTTACTAGATCTGCGGAATATATGAAAAATTTTACAACAGTGTCAGTGTACCATATGTACAACATGTTAACCTCTTTATATACGATAGTATTGTAGCTATCTAAACAATGGTCGGTATCATGCTAACATTTTAAATTTCATGAAAGATGCCCTAAGTTTAAGAAGATGAAAGAGGGCCATATTGAAAATGATGGCATTCTGGCGTACAGATTTGGTTTTACAACAAGGAAAAAATTGACCAAATCTGTTAAAATGCTATCTTGGTAACATTCAGATGGGTTGGGAATTGATATACCACAAAATAGAAAATGTAAAATTTTGTTTATCCAAATTCTAGCTGGTAATGGTAATAAGTGATACTCTAGCAAACTTTGTCATTACCAACATTGTCTCTTTGATTAAAACCATGAAGAGTAATGATCTCACCATTTTCGTTCCATCTCCCCTCCCCTTATCACTTGGTATGCTAGGGACGCACCAAATCCTTCTCCAAAATCTTCATTGTGATCATTGAGTGAGATCTGTAACGCCTGCCACTGACCTCCCAGTCAGGTGGATCCTGTGAGGATGTTATCGTTTGTTCTCCATAATAGGAATACGAATCCCTATGCTGTCCTATGTGCCATGGGACAATATTATTGTCCCATAGCACATAGGGGTTGAGGGAATCCTAGTGCCATCTATATTTCTATAGAATCCGTATGAAAGTATTGACGTAACCTTCATTGGACATGGATATATTGATAACCCAGAATGCGGAAAAGTATCAAATATCCCAAAAAGATACAATACTATCTATTTGGGCTTGTAAATTATATAACGTTTAAAGAATTAACATTGTTTGCTAACCCGCTCAGCACCTTCTATATTTCTGCTGTTGGGAATCTATGAGTATGATATTAGCATAAGTACTTCTCTCCTTGTTGCACAGCATCAGACAGTTTATCAGAATAACGGGGAAATACTGTCGATACTGACTGAATTAAAATGTACAAATTGCGAAACTATTTTATTGCACCTCAAATAACCTGTCAGGGCTTTTTGACTACATTCATAAACTCTATCCGGCTAGAATCGAACCTAATTGCTGAAATGTGACTTTTACATTCTGAGATAAAAACTGTAATAAATAACTTAACAGTAGAAGTATGCTTGCAGATATTAAAATCCATTAGTAAATATCTAGTTATTCATCAATAGTGTCATCCGAAATTATGTCACATTTACATCCCCTGGCAAAAATTATCCACATATGGCTTACAGGCTGAAGTATTCACATAGCAGGTTTTAACAGCATTAGCCAACTTTCTATTTCTGTCCTGATTTATACATGCACGCAGTCCACATGGTTAGTTTCCCATGAACACCGTAACACAAGCATGATATATATGGGCCAGATCTTCGAAAAATGCACAATTGGCATATCTACACATTAAGTCAATTTTGCTAAATTAGACTGAAAAATTATCAATACAAGATTTATCTGAGTATATTTGGTATTGCCTCGATTCAAACAATCTGTATGGTTATGTTGAACTGAATTCTTAACCTTATTCTTGTCTTAAATTTGGATTATTTGAGAATAGTATGTATAGGATATTATGTGCAGGTGATCCGTCATTGGTATATTGGCGACGGGAGCCAGGCAACGCCTCCTGGGAACCACGCCCACTGCAACACCTGTTCCCTTACCCAATCAGATCATGCCACGTCACAATGCCCATCCTCCTTCCATAAAGTAAACACTCCATTCCCTAACACCCACTCGCCTCAACCACACATACTTGGATTTGTTTTTTCTTACATGTATTGATGTTTCTGGTGAAAATAAACCCTCCTTTCTGGATGATCCAAGGCCATTCCTCTCTTCTATTTATTCACAGCTATTCATCTAAAGCCCCAAATACATATATATATGCACGATTTGAGATTCATTCACGATTTCAGGTTCTATGATTAATCATGGGTGCTTATTTGCCTGAAATCTTACCTATTTTTGGACACATGCACGATTTGGAGAAAAAAGTTAAATCGTGGGTAAAAAGTGAAATCGTGGGTGGGTTGGCCGTCATGATTTGATCTGCGATTCTGAAATATAGAGCTGAGAAAATTGTTTAAAGAAACTACCCAAGAAGCAAACAAGAAAGTAAAAAAACTGTAAAAATAAAATATAACGTTACTCATTTTCCTGTGACACATCACCTATTTTCTGGTGTGTTTTTTTCTTTTTTTAATTGTCGAATAAAATAAAATACCCTGAAGAAGGAGTAATGTGAACTCCAAAACGTCGGTATCTTATTGAATAAACCACCTAAAAGTACTCTATTATCCTCCACAGTTTTGGTGTTTTTCATTATCTATTTATAATAATTATGTCGGCATGTGCAGAAGGAAAACTCTGTGCACATCATAAAAGTGGCACTTACACAGGCAAGCCACATGTACATGTATGTATCTAATATATGAAGCTCAAGAAGGGTTTTTTTTGTCAGGCATGTTCTCGGAATCTGGGATCTCCCCAGCTGTTTTTCTGTCCCTGTCCCGACCCACCTTCTCCTCTCCTCGCTGTATCCTCTTGTCCCTCACCCTATCCAATTTCCTCCAGCCTGTCCCTCCGCTCCTTTCATTCTCCCCTTCCCTCTCCCTCCCGTCTTTCTCACCCCCTCCCCTCTTTTCTCTATCCTATTCTCCCTCTCCCTATCTTTTTCCTCACTCTCCCCCTCCCCCTCTGATCTCTCTCCCTCTCTCTCCGCATTGCTAGGGACCCTTGCACGATGCGTTGCTAGAGAATGCCGCGTTGCCACAGACATAAGTTAATGGCACTATTATTAGCGCAGGAAAAAATGCCGTGAAGTACTCAGGAGCCCTGCTTCGTTACTAGACGAAACGGCGAAATGGCATAATTTAAATTATGCACCTGCATAACAACATGAACTAGCAAATTCGCCTCTCCCGTACGGGGGATACTATAGGGGCCAGATCCGGTGAGATTTAAAAAAAATCCTATGTTTCCCATTGCCCAACACCCCTCAATTATCACAGTGTCTAAGTTAGACCCACACGACCAGATTTCATCCAGAAATTTAAGAACTTACTAGTATAATTACTGAATACCAGACCTCTCGCATTCACGCTACACATGGCTCAACACTCGAAATCCGACATTGCGGCCTTCCCTTTCGTAAGCTCAAACCACTTGGGCGTGGTCAGTACACCTCTCGGGTAGCTTCGGGCACACACACCACATGTACATGTATGTATCTAATATATGAAGCTCAAGAAGGCGATGGTCCAATCACAGCCGTCGGGACATCCTCAAACCTCTAAGCCAATCACAAGTCGTTTAACTCTGACTCTGGAGTGGACGCCATTGCCATATCATCGGCGATGGAGTCCATATGGATTAAAGCTAAAAACGAAATGATTTTGATGTGTCAGGAGATGCCAATGGAAGAGGGAAGCAGGTAGTATGGTGGGCGGGATGGTGGGCAATGTCAACCTACAAAAACAATTTATTAATCTATATTTATGAAAGTAAATAGCCCAAGACTTCCCATCAAGTTGTGACGATAGACCTAGCTGCTCTGCCCCTGGTGCCATATACACTCTAGACGAGAGGTCGCAAAATGTCATAATTAATTATGCATGCATAAACACCTCGACTTGTAACTCCGACCCAAGCTCATTGGCGCAACACTATAGGGAAAAATGGTTTATAATTTAAAAAAAACCCTATGTTCTCTTATGTCCACACACTTCAAACCTGCCCCAGTATCAACATTATGCATTCCAAGAGACATTTCACCTAAAATTTTAAGCTCTAACTAGTATAATTACGGAGTTCCAGCATTACGTGCTTAAGCCTATGCCTATGCATAAGATTCAAAATCCGACATCGGCGGGTTCACTATTGTACACTCGGCCGTCCTCGTTACACCTCGGGTAGGTTCGGGTATCTACACACAACCGTCCAATCACAGCCGCCGGGACACCCTCAAACCTCAAAGCCAATCACAAGTCGTTTAACTCTGACTCTGGAGTGGACGGCATTGCCGTGTGATCGGCGATGCGTCCACATGGATTAAAGCTAAAAAACGAAATGATTTTGATGCGTAGGGAGACGCCAATGGGAGAGGGAAGCAGGTAGGGTGTTGACAGTGTTAATCTAACAAAAGAATCCATATTTATGAACGTAACGCAGTGTAAATAGCCCAATACTTCCCCTCAAACTGTGATGATAGGCCTCTACTGGTGCCATTATACTCTCTAGACGACGTTATGATGTCGGCGGAGGCTACTGACAGAAATTTTTAAGGGCAATTTTCCTCACAAGTTGCATCTCTCCATACTTACCGCGTTCCTTACAGACAAAGAAAATGGTCCTCTTTTCGAATTTTCACTTCATTTTAATGTATTCTGAAATGTAAATTGCCTTTCCACCTTATCATAAATGTATTGCCGATCCACACACTTTGGGCTCGCCTGAATTGTAGGCACCTATAGCCTATACAGAACGAGGCCCACTGAAACAATGTAGGCCTATACTTGTCCTCATTTGTCCTCCTTATTTTCCATTATTGATGAAAATACACATGCAGGGAAAGGCAGGGCGTTATTTTGATGTATCTGTGGGGACATCGTATTTCTGCCGATCCGCTCAGTCGACACAACTTCGCCCAACCTTTCAATGTTTCATCTTGCTGAAAAATTTATAGAA
This sequence comes from Sthenelais limicola, assembly GCA_942159475.1. Classification (NCBI taxonomy): domain Eukaryota; kingdom Metazoa; phylum Annelida; class Polychaeta; order Phyllodocida; family Sigalionidae; genus Sthenelais; species Sthenelais limicola. The sequence goes on from OW804096.1 coordinate 116,311,419, forward strand.
CTGAGCCGACTAGTACATCAGTGAAGTGTCTATTACATCTTCCTTATTTAAGAACCAGTGTCGATAAAACTAAACATTTGTGGAAGTCGTCGTTCTAAATTTCTATATTGTATTTATACTTCGCGGCATGACTAAAATCATATGTTCCATGACTGAGTCGGTTTTTATAATAAAGTTAGGCTATAGTAGCAGGAATGCGTACCTTTCCTGCTTTAAGAATCCTAAAAAGGCGGCGCCCATAAAAAATATAAGTTTTCTGACCTGCCTTGGGAATTTTAAAAAACGATAAAATGCTAAGGAAATTGAAATTTTGGGATCTGAAGCCATAGCAAACTGTAAATTTGTGACATGCTGAGAATTGAATTTCCTGATCATTAGCAAGTAGAACATCCTTTATAGGTTAGACCTGGTTAGATTGATGTGAGCAACAACACCATCCATTTATCCCTTACTTAAATTAGTGCGATTTCCACATCGAAGGACCATTTATTCCATGTCGCTACAAATCCTGATCTGATCCAGCCGAATAAAAATATCAACTTTCTGTTTCTACTGGTAAATGCCAAAAGTTTCTATTGATCGATCATTCTTGTTGTGCCCATTGGCCCTATCTGAGAGTAAACATGGACGTACTGCTCAGCCACATCAATATGCTGGCCAGTAGCCTCAGGATTAACCTCTAGAGTTACTGGATTTACCAGGACAGAAATTTGAGAACACACTATCTAGTCTGTCGGCCGGTAACATATATATAAGATAGGATATATTTAATCAGTTTACTATAGGTTTCTATAATTTCCACTCTGTAACCTTTCCTTGGCCAAGTTGATACAATTCCACCTTTGGAAGACACCGAAGGGTTTTCATATTTCTTGAACTTAATTATATTGACAAGGTGACATATTTATGAAAGACCATCCGAGAAAATTGGTCACCGTTGTTAAAGCGCTTGACAAAATGGTCACAAATAGGGAAATATTTGATTTTTCTTTAAATTCAGAGCCTGAACTGCAAGTGTACTGTAATAGAGTCTGTTTCTGGTACTTTGGGCCCATGTATATAGCCTCCAAACAACCATTCGGTTGCTTAACCAGGGGTATTTGGAAGACCTGTACACATTACAGATAATACTCCTTTTTCCATTCTTTACATTCAACCTCTAGTCTACACTTATATTTACCTTTGTAAATGCCTCATGGAAATAAAAATCTAATAGTATTATAACCTTAGTTGGATGAAACTATTTGCATTTTGGACAGGTAGCATATCGGTCATGTTCATAGACCCTTGAAGCATTGGATAGGAGAATCTGCGTAGACACGGTAAACTAGCACTTCACTCTGGGATCAAGTCCCTATTAATTAATCCTTTGTTCCGGACCTGCTATGGGTATGCTGGGAATAGCTCGAGTCTTGGTACACCTTTTATGCAGACAGTTAATAATAACTCTCCTATATCAGAAAGCTTTCTGCTCATCCTGATTTCCCATAAGATATTTGATGCGTTACATAATGGTTTCTATCAAAACCAACATAGACAGTATGATTTACCAGCTCCGAATTGAATTAATTAAGAAGCTAATGGGATTTTATGATATATCGCTCGCTAGAAGGACCAGGTGTTCTATAGAATTATGCATGCAGCTATGATCACTCCATATCCTTCTTGGGCTAAAAATGTGTATCAGTCTGAAAACGGTTGATCGATACGGTTGCCACATATAATTATACACGTCTACATGCTCATGTATGCAAATATATTTAGATTATGTATATCAAACATAATTATATGTCAATAAATAGTAAAATAAGCTCAAATAAACTATAGCCTACACACTAGGTGAGATGTTGAAACTTTATCATTTGTAAACACGTATGAGTATCTATAGGCTACAAATTGATAACAAGGTAACTTCTTAGCCTTTAAATCTAACTATCAAAGTGATCTCCTACAATACATACAGCTATTAATTTGACAAAACAAGAACTTTACCCTACTCAGTCTAGGCCCAAACTTGAGAGAGTCCCTTCAAATGAAGGAAAAGCCTCTCGCCTCAAACCGCAAAGTGCCATTATAATTCCATTAAGACCGCAAAATGTAATAATATTCCCATTAAAACGCCGAATTCTAGTACAAGAATCCGATTAGCGAGGAAGGCCGACATACCATTCTTATCTGATTTAATGGTTTGGACCTAGAGTGTACTTTGATTATGGAGACGTTATTTTTCACAATACCCACCAACAGACCCTTGACAAAAATACAGAAACTCCAAAACAGGGACCTAAGGTTAATTTATAACACTCCTCCTGGCCATAGTACCCTTGATTTACACTGGCCGTAGAGCAAAAAATCCTTTTCTCATAAATAGGAGAATTGCTCATCTGAGAGTGCTTGGCTTTAAGAGATAGTACAAAGGTGCAAAGGCTTGAAATGAGTTATCCTCAAGAAATAGAAACATTGCAATAATTGAAACTTTTAAATCAAAGCAAAAGATTTGGCAAATTAGTACTCTAGCTGTATGAATGAATTAACATGTATGTTTTCACACTAGAAGCAACATTCTCCTACATGAATGACATTAACTTTGACTTTAACCTTGACTTTTACATCGATCTGTGGCTGGATAACCAAGGTATTTATTTGTCTGGTTTTCTTTGTATGTCCTTGGCTATTTAATTATGTCCCCTTAACTCTAATTAAAAATTTTAGATAAGATCTCTAAAAGAAATAAATGTTAAACTAAATATGAGCCACTCATATATGCTTATAATTATATCGTGTGTGTGCTTTGGGCTCTCTTTTTCGTTAGCAACCTTAGATTTCACACTGCCTTTACGACTTTTAGAGAAAGTGTAGCTGCTTCCTCAATATCGCATGTCCGGAACAGTTTAACTTCCACCATATATAGAAGTCTGATTAATTGAAAAGTACTATATTAAAGTCTGATAAATGTCTAAAACCAGCAACTTCCCACTTAAAGTGGCCTCCGGCGTTCCTCCAAAGCTCGTTACACTAGCTACTTTCGTATTTGTCCATTAGCTAATGTCATACAAGCCCAACTAATATTTTCTGTGACGAAGAACTGGATTCCTCCTCATGTAAACATCCAGACTCGTGCTCTAAAGAACTCCAGGCAGCCCTTAAGCAATGTCGCCTGAATGTGCCTGGTATAGATAGGCTATCGGACCCATTTATATTGATTCCTCAAAAAATGGGCCCCTCATCTTGGATGATTACTTTGCCCGGAGGTTCAAAATACAAAGTTTCCTCAAGCGCCAGAAACACAACCAGTCGTAGATACACTTATATCGAGGGCAAATGGCTACCCTATACCAAAACGACGGTCGTTACATTTCCATAAAGGCCTATCATGCGGTTTATCTTGAGACCAAAATGCGGAATAATAGTTTTTCTCATTTTGTTATGTGTTTGCAGGCGAAAACCTGAAGTAATCTTTGGATATCTCCAGCAACCTCCACTATCATATCAATCATACTCCTGAAAATGGGACCGAGTCCATCGAAATTAGGAACCCATCCGTGGATACAAGCATACGCTCCTATATATTATGGGGCTTTTTAGCTGCCTTCGTAGCAGGGTCACCCTAAGCACTATCGGTATCAAAGTAAACCCTTATGTCAATAGAAAAAAGCCTTGTGAAGATAACATGCTTCCATTTCTAGGCCTGAGATATAGGAGCAATTTCAAGGCAAAGCAAAATCACTGTAAGATAAGCCGATAGGTTCAGGTGTCTCATAAAAATGAGAGGTATCCCCATATGAAGGGGAGAAATCTTCTCATGGGCTGGATACATATACATATCGAAGTTGTTTTATTCAAACCGAACCTATGCTTATAACTTGTTCTGTGATTCAATATGAAATAAAATCTTAAAATAACCACATTTCTGAATGTATTATAGATGATTTTATTTTTTAATTCAGTGGTAGCACTGTCCAAAGAATTTCAGGAATATTATAATAGAACAAAGAGCAGGGGAATGCGGGACTTGAGGCAAGTCAAATGCACACTGTACTTTAGTCGCTTTATCACATGAGATGCTACATTCTGTGCGCTCTACTCAGAACTTCAGTTTCAGAGGAACGCAAAAAGGGACGATGTCTTAAAGAGCTACGATGGATCTTATTCGCGTAATTCCTTAGTCAAAGGCGGCAGTAACTTCCAGGAACTAGGCCCCTTCTCTACGAAACATATTATGATGGACAGTGAGCACTGGCTGCTGCATATCTTGGTCGGAACCTGGGGGTTTGGACAACGCACAGAACCATTACCCACTGGATTGAGTAAGGAAAGCCCCAAACTGCGACCAGACTCTTTGAGTTAAATCCCTTTTAAATCCTGTATGTATCTAACTCTTTAGTAGTCTTCATACGTGAAACCTAGGAAGAAAATCAAACAAATTTCTGACTAACACTAGAGTGTTATGGCATCTTAAAGACTCCTCATGTTCGAAGATAATTCCTAATTGTCTGCGCAAAATGCTGTTAAGGAACTGTATGCACCCACATCATTAATTCATCTCTTTCTGTACAATATGATATAAGTTTACGCCCTATAGGTGCGACAAGTCATGAGTAAATGAGAAGCAAATTGTATTCAGATATTTGGGAACTTAATCTGGTACAATCGTGGTCTGAATGGGAGGAAAATTAGCAGATTTTGTCCACAATTTGCAGATGAGAAAACTGTTCTTGTCAAGTCTGAGTCTGATACCATTATCATTTCTTATGAGTCTCTTTTCCCTTCTCCTGGTGATCTTATCAGCTTCATTGCATATTTCATGTGGAAGGGAATTATAGGTAATTATCTTTAAGCCCCGCCGCTAAAATGACGTGTTATAAAAATCTGTAATTTGATAAGACAGGAATTGTGTCATTCATTGACAAAACAACGAGAAAATCGGAATGATCCTACTCAAGTCTGAATCAGGGAAGGAGATTCTCGTGAAAGAGTCTCATCAGGAAGGATAATGCAGGCACATTTTTTAAAGGCCGTTTTTAAAATACAGTTGCAGCGGCCGATATTATTTCATGGATCATTTATTGAACTATTAGCGAAGATGGGCATATCAAGATCCCTATACATTTTCTAGTGTAACATACAACTACTAAAGGAACCCAATGTTTATAGCGTGTGAGTATCCATAATTACTCTATATGTTCTACGCTAATATTGCATTTACTGATCCCCAGATCTTCATTCCCACCACTTGCATCGAAATTAAGTTTATCTGACATTTCATCTCAGCCTGCCGGCATATAGATAATAAAAAAGAATGATAGAAATAACACAATAAAAATTATCTTTGTGTTGGCAGACAACACACTGAAGCATAAGAAAGGAAAGCGGGGATTAGATATTCAAAACATACATTCACGCTAAAAAGGATGAGACGAAGTGATCGACGTTAAGAATACTGTATAGCTGAGGATTCCCCAGTAAGAGGATCTTAGCGACTCTACCTACCTTTTTCTGGTGGTGAGAGGAGAATCACTCGTATAGACTGTCACATTTGTATATATATATAAACCTGAGACTATCGACCGTTCAATCAAGTCTCGATTTTATGCCTACAGAATCTCACAAGTTTCAAATAGTGCCTCTCACTTCAATCGATGAAAACGGTATGTTTTCAGGAGAGGTTGTGACCTCTTGCATTAGTGGAGAGTACATTTTATGCTATAAAATGTCTTCAAAGTGATATTCACAAAACTGACGCGACAAGGCAAGTATAAGAGCATACACCCGTCTATACATGATCTACTGCTGAAATGTCTTTTGTACCTTTGTCTTCAGTATCTATCAGGAATAAGGGGCGATATCCCATCCTGACTTTGAGAAAAGGGATATCCTATGTAGTCTGATAAAACATTTGTATCTACTCCCATGCCACAGTAGATATAGGCCTTTCTAAAAACGGATACTGTAGAATCATTGGAATGACATTGCTTTTGTATTGTGTCCCAATCCTCTCAAGAAAGCATTGTTTCGTGCAGTGGAAATGAAAGGAAACCCACTTTGTCATCAAGATGAACCAGATCTAACAATATGTGATTGAAGATTTATTCTTTATTGCTTGCATCTTTAATATTACCACAGCCGTCGCTAATGAGGAAGGGGTATGATATAAAACTCCCTAGTCACCATGTTTTACGCCCAACATCGTCATGTGCCAGTCTTTCCGCTTCATAATCTTAAGCCGTAAGGAAATTAGTTCTGATACAGTAAGATTCCTCGTTAATTCCACTGCCAGATTACAAAAAAAACTAGCTTTTATTGCCCCCAAGAGTAAGCCAAGAAACGGAAGTAAAAACAGACGATCTTGATATCAATATAAGGAGGGGAGATACATTTCAGCGTTAACTCTCCCACCTCAGTCGTCGTCAGGATATCTAGCGATATCAATTTCTATTAGCCCGATAAAGTGAAATATTACGGTGCACCATGCGTTTAACCTGGTGGCACATCAGGCTCAGCAAAGTATTGAAAGGTTGGGACGATGGCCCCAGGTTTTAAGAGAGACCAGGATTGATTCAAGAGCGATAAAGACGAATGGCTGGCAGTCATCACGGTGATGTGAATGCTAAGAAGAGAATCATGCAGGCGAGAGCGGTAGAGTTCATTTTCCCTCTGTTGAGATATCTCATTCGGAGACATGCTCTTGCGATGCGGAATCACCACTGTCACACAATTGTGGGGACAGGGTTCATCATTGCTGCCCAGCTACAGTAGCCCTTTACCAATCTATCATGAACTTTGGATTGGCACTCCAGTGCAGGTTATTGTCGGAAGAGCGTGGATATCATTCCCTGTGGCCATCCAGACACTCGGATCGTGACAGTGTGTCAGCGCACAATGAAATATATAGTCCTTCAATCACGTCGCTAGCTTTCCATTGGGGGAATTTCTATTTCCAGTATTAATGAAGCCAGGCATGGTTTCGAGAATGGGCTCATATTTCCGAAAGTTTTATGAACTAGTAACAATTTATGCAAGTATCTATTAAACTACAACTAGTCAACACTGCGGCTCAAAAGAAGGCTCCTAAATAACCTCACAGATTGTTTTTGCTTTTTTGTTGTTGCAGAGAAAGCGATTCCGATATAAGGACCCATCATGAAACAAATTGAAAAGAGTCTCTACAACGGCATCTTATTATATGGTGCGTTTATTCTCCACTTGCATGTGTTATAGCTATCCTTTGGTAAATAAGATGTGAACGTGTTATTTCTTTTTATTTTGCTGATACTTCCCACCGTGTGTTTGTACATAACAAGTTATTTAATAGGAAACTAGAGAGTTGTAACATCTTGGGTGTTGAAGGCAGTGTTTAGGATGGGGAATAAACTGTTGGAGAGAATTTTGCGGTAAACCGAGCATGCCAATCACCTCCCAAGTCCTCCCTGTCGCCCTGTGTTAAAGTCACCTCCCTATACGAGGCGTGAACGCCAAACGCCTCGATCCTCTTCGCTTTTTACAGTACAGCATCACTCTGCTAAAGAAACTAACTATCAACCATTAATATTACATCATTAGCCTTATTAGAATGTTTTCTTATAGGAGGTCAAATGGATGTGTCCTTGTGGCGGGTCGTGATTCATCATCGTAGAAAAACAGGATCAAATTACATACACTATTTTTAGAATCACTCAGAAGTATTAAGTATCTATCTCTAGTCTAGTCAAGTCACCTTTTTACCACGTATAGCGCAGTATGAAAAATAGGGCTTAAATAAGCCCCCCCCCCCTTTTTTTAGCCTTTTTTACTAATTTTTCCCAGCTAGGCCATATACGTCATAAGCACGCTCAATTATCAATGTTTTTCATTGTGGCCTGAATTTCAAATATATTTCCCTTTTACACATATTTTATCATATTAGTGTAGTGAATATAGGTATACCAATCAAGTATTGATCGGGGCTTGAGTGTTTGTTTCCCTACTCTTATACAACGGGGGCTAAACGTCCTATGAACCTTAGAGTAAGACATATGTCTTACTCTAAGTATGGACAGAGGGACAACTACCAGAAAGCGGGACGACTACCAGAAAGCGGGAACATTGCCGCACACTTTTTTCTATTCTTCTGATGTAAATTATTCATACTTTAATGTTTACCCACATGGAAGTTCAGGATATATTGATATCTCTTTTTCTCCTCCCAACAATTCATTTACCACTCTTACCACTCAGCCATCTCCGCTCCGTCCCAATACCCAACTCACGTTGTTTACCTTTCCAACGATCTCCACCGTAGAGCTGTACCAAACCGCACAGTGATGACAGGTTGCTCCCCTGCACCCGAAGGGAATGCGCATGACGTCACACTGTTTAGCTGGACATATACTAGAAGCCCCCTGTGTATCACGGGTAGGAATTTATTAAGTGTAGTTTCCAAGGGTGGTCCAAGAAAAAGCAAATAAAAACATATACCTGAATACTATTAGATCAATACAGGGTAGGACAACAGTGACAGACACCCGTCCCCCTGGCTTTCCCCTTCCATTATCCCCCACCCCCTTCTAACCCCACTCTCCCCATTTCCCTTGCTATCCCTCCCTCTTTCTCCATCCCCCCTCCCCATCTCCCCATTACTTCCCTCTCCCCTATTTCTCCCTCCCCTTTGCCGACCTTTCTCCCTCCCTTTCCCCATCACCTCCCCCCCTCCCTGTTTTTCCCTCTCCAATGAGGTATATTACACATTTAAGAGGAACCGGAATCAGTTCCTGGTAGAATCAATGTGCTAGGGGAATATGCAAAGAAGCCGCCCGCATTCTAAAAAAATACAAATCTAAATGGCTAATTTGGCAAGTGACCACATTTTTTCATGTGTTGTGCTTTTTGCTGCGTTCAAGAAAATATTATCCAAATTGATATTGAAAGTAACCATATCATCGATACTACAGGCCACACTAATTATACAGTTCCAGTCTCATTGTATATCTGTTTTTGATTTACCTCCTTTTTGAAATGTTTTCACCTGAACACATCTGCAGGGAGATAAAGTTTTAAGATTAGATTTTGTGTAAAAATAACTAGAACTTTCTATCTAGAAGGAAAAGTACGAATGACGTTTCCCTCATTGAGAACAACTGTTATAATGGATGTAACATAAAGGAGTGAAGAGTTGGTAGAGTATGAACGTATATTTTATAGCCGTGTAAAGATGGTAAATACCTGATGATATCGGTAATGGCAACTAGCTTAAAGGTGCGCGGAGCACCTATTGTATACCTGAATGGATTACTACCCTCAGGTAATCCCTTCACGGTAATTGGCAGGTGCGTTGCCACCAATGGAAATGCAGGATTAATCAGTAGTGGGCTAGCCTTCATAGAGGAAGGAGCTAGCTATGTAAATTGAAAAATATTGGTATGACACAACGAGGTATAACACAACCTTTACAGAAAGTAATTAAACAAGTTAGGGGCCTCTTGTACAGGTTTTAGGGAATATGAAAATGATTTGAAATTTCAGATGTTACCATCTTGTATCTAAATGCTACTTTACACTTTCATATAATTGTGTTCAGGGTTGAGTATGACATGGTCACTCTGGTCAAAATTGACAATTACTTAAATGGGATATATCAGTATGACTTAATCAGTATCATAAGTAATTGATGATAGGACCTTTATCTTTTGCCTATTGTGATACTAGAAGAGGTTTAAGGTAAATGAATAATATTTAAAATTTGGAATAATAATATAGTGTATGTCAAGATAGATATCTAAGTTCCGAGATATATGTGTGCAATGTGTTCCAATTCAAAAGATTATTTATACATTGTAGAGTGTAGAGCCCCCCCCCCCTGGTGGGGAAGGGGAGGGAGGGGAAGGGGAGGGAGGGAAAGGGGGAGGGAAGGGGAAGTAGGAGAGAGGGAAATATATATATATTTATTATACGCGCATGCTATATGAGAAGTGCTATAAGTGGGGTGCTATAAAAATAGTCATATAGGACGCGTCCTATATGAATGTAGTTGTCTAAAAATAGCTCTGTTTATATGCTTCGCGGAGCTTTGGCTCTCCGTGAAGGATGTAAACAAATCCCCGTGATCGGTAATCCACCCGTGATTCTGGTACTATGATTAGAGAAATACATAATAAAATTCCCATCATTAAATAGAGCATTAAATTCTCTATTGAATGGTATAAGATTTATTAATGTAGCTCAAGAAATGGCTGCGATATGTCAACAATATGTCAACAATATAACTTGGCTAATAACGGGGCTGTCAGCGGGGCTGTCAGTGGGGCTGTCAGCAGGGCAGCGGGGCTCTACTGTCTGAGACTTCTTTAATATTTTTTCAGTGATATCTGATAATATATGATCAAATTTTATGCACATATAATAAATATAGAATGGAACTCGCCGGCAATAATCGAAAATTTATAGGACTTGATTCGTCCACATAAGCACTCTGCCTACGGCATCGTGCTTATGTGGACGAATCTCGTCCTATAAATTTTCGATTATTGCCGGCTCGTCCCATTCTCTCTATATATACGTTCCCACATGACAATAATATCTACTTTTAAAAATAGCTTCCTCTCTCTTTCTCTTCAATTTACATTTAAATAGTAGGATCTCCTTGGGATCTTATATAAATATCTTGTGGGGACACTATTACCCACGTACATATGAGAGATAATGTAATACAAGGATTGTCTCTGTGGAGTGCAATTATAGCTTTGTTTGTTTCTTTATGTCTATAAGCTCTCATTGAGCAATAATGATCTTTTCAGCGTACATATACAAAATACATTAAATTGAGTTCATATTTTCATTTAACATCAAAATAATGATCGTTTAACATTAGACATAATAAGCTACAAAGTATACATAACTTCATTATGTTAGACAATTAACCCTAGTCTAGTACTTACATATAAAAATCGAGTACATAAGTATATTTTTCTATTTTCCAACATAATGATAAGATCATAAGTGGCATGTTACTGAGATCATGGAAGAATTGTGATATATAAATGCTAACAACGCCGTGCATCATAGTCGCATTATAGTTCAGCGTCATCGAAAGATTTACTATACCGATCATCACTGAAAAGCAACGAACAATTCGTTTGGAATCTCTATCCGAAGTTATGTTATGTCTGATAGAAATTGGGCATCAATTTCAAACCCTTACCCCGTGATACATTACGCGCGATGTACGGCCGATTGGGTCATAATAATATATTTGTATAGCTACTATTTTACTGAATCTGGAGGGAAATGTCATCTGGCGTACTGGTGTTTAGTCAAGGTCAAGTCGGGAGGACGCCCAAAGTTAACCCAGCGCCAATTAGCAGCACTCATGCAGTGTATCAAGAGTTTATGTAATGTTTCAGTTTGATACATAGCCTCAACAGCCACACAAATTCCAAATATTTCAATCTTTCTCACAATACGACAGACGTTTTAGGAAGCTGGGAATGAGCTCGATTGTTCGCATCATGCATGGCAGCTCAGTACCAGGCTGTAAGCTCCTTTTTAACACAACAAGAAACATGTACGCAAAGAAATAAGCATATACGCCATGGCGTCTGCAGTTTAGGGGGGAAATGAGTAGCGCAAGGTTTTATCGCTTAATCAAGTCTCATATTCAGGTTCACAGTTAAAAGCACAAATTGCCCCCTGAGATACTGTGGGATTTTCTCAACTTGCATGCTTCGGGACATTTGCGCCCTGAGCAGGCCTCCCGAAGATGATCCGCCATCATTGCCAGTACTATTAAACATTTTTAAATGTCCAATTTTCCCGAAATGTATGCAATACTGTAAAGATGTCTTATGAAGGACTCACAAACATCTTCTAGATAAATACAATCTTGGGCTTCAGGGCTATACTCTGCCTGTGTTAAACACGTTTTTCCATAGGATTACCATTGAATAACAATGATGTAGAGAATTAGTCATAAGGTGCACGAGAAGGGTTACAAATAGTCTTGGTGCTATGATTTGCATTAATTGATACCGTATAGAGTACCGGTATGTATGCTGATTCGAATTATGAATAAAAATAAGATGCAGGTGAGGAAAATATGGGGTAGTAATTCAGCGGCAGAAGGTCACCACGAAGAAATCTGCGTTAATGACCGTAAAACATGACATGTACTTTCAGATGGAAGAGAATAATGTATTGCCAGGACAGAGAGATTGCCTGACACCAAGGCGTCATATCCATATGCGAACGGATAACTACAGTGGTGTGGCATGAAACGTGAAAGTATAAAACCCCAGTTTTGATTCTGGGACCCTGTTCATACGAGACATCCCGTCTGACATTGAATAGGTTACATGAATATGGCGTGCAAGCTCTCTTCGCATCTGTGTACCCCTGCTTCAATATTTTGCATCTGAGACACATTCTTCAGAAAGAAAAATTCGTGGGTAGGAATGGTCCAGCTGAGCACCCCCTGAAAACTGGGATTCTTTTAGAACAGGTATTTAAGCGAGTACGAAATGTTCAGCTCAAATTAAATTGCTATCTGCACCTTTTTGAAAAACAAAACATTGAGACAACAAATTAAGTCACACTGAGTTCACTACAGAGGAATTGACAAAGAATTGAAGAAACGAAAATCCTCAAGTATGACCCTCTTGTTAAACCTGAATTTGGCATGATAGCTGAACCAATTACAACGAAATTTAAAAGGTCGTGAAATCACAATGGGGGACGACAAGAGAGATATGGTCTTGGGAACTGTTCTTGATCCATGCAGGGGGCTCTAAGGGAAATGAAAGGTCAGAGGTATAAGTTGATGGGATCAATACAGCCAAAACAACAACGCATGCATCGTCTATAATGGTTTCGAAAGAGAATGATTTCCGTGATTGGATTGCATTTCACTTAATACTTGCAGTCGCTCTCAGATTCAGGTATCAAACTTCATTTTGACGTTCACTGTTGCTTTTCATGTAGGAATGCATGATACACAAATGACGCAATTATGATTGGAGAGAGGTGTACGTAACAACGATGCAAAGGGTCTCACAGGTTATAAAATGGGGAATGTTATTAATCCCTATCTATTTCTTTTAGCGAGTAGTGATCTTATTTATTTCCCAGATGCCAGCTCTACTGCCATAAGATCATTTATAATGATTTACTATATTATTATTTATTTGTGTGTGTCCAACATAGGATCTTTATTTAACAAAAACATGTAAATAACAGGGAAGATTATAATGGTACATCAAACAAATCATTGTGAGGTTGTATAATGATTTAGTATAAGATCTTACGTTTCCTTTCTATTTATTATATTATTTATATATATACGCATTTAATGTTCTGGTGGTTCAGGTGGCATGTCATGACGTATCTCAGCCCCACCACCTGAACCACCGGAAGTAGTTTGGGGGAAAATGGCATAACATGGTTTTAAAATGATTCCTTTTAGATCAATCGCCTACAGGCTCCTTCCACCAGCTCGTTAATTAACCTGTAGTAATCCAGGTGATTATTGAGTCATGGGGATAATTAGTCTACTATGAAAGCCGACTGTACTCTTTAGTCATATATATTTGCAGACATAAATCAACAAGTGCTGTCATATTATATCTTTCCGACGATTTAGATATCTTAGGAACCTTATGGAGGTATGGTCTCTCAACAAGACGATAGTAAAATTGCGAAAAAATACGGAGAATGGTTAACTAAAAAGCGTAACTTCATGTTACAGTTAACTTAGAAGGAACCACTTGGAATTATCTTTACATAATACACAACTTAAGATACACTGAGAGTGCCCGTCCACCCAATCTAAGAATGACGTTTTACCCCTCCTAGTGCAAAGCGTCAAACCCATGTAGTCTCTGTCTAAAAGATTCTAGCTTAACTTAATTTAGAAACTTTCAACATCCATTAAAACAGCGTGCCGTATTAAGTATATTCATTATTTAACGAACAGGTTAAACTGCACCGTTAAATATCAGAGGTCCTTTCAATCGCTAAGTGCAGATATTGATATTGAATGTCAAAACAATTTTTAAAATCTACTGCTAACAAATACAGCGAGTTCAAATTCACGGGAAATTTCTAATTCACAGAAAATTGATTCCAATTACCAGCACAAATCTGGGAAATTCGTTTGAAGTACTAATAAAATGCACAATCTGATACTATTAATGTTTACAATTGGCCACTGCGGTGTGTCTGTGTGCAGGGACCTGGAGGGGGAATAGGGAGTTGTAAGGACAGTCGTGCGAGATCAGTGGGGGTTAAATGGCAGCCGTTGTCAGATAAGCGGACGGGAGAGGCGGAGCAGGAGAGTGGCCAGTCAACTGTCCCTACAGTGAGTAGTGTAGGGAAAGATGAGCCGGGGCCAGGCGATAGGAGGACAGAGGCACATGCAACGCAGCGCTCCAGGGGACCGACCTCCTCATAGCCCTGATATAAGGGAACTGATTGAATGTACCACATATATATATACTCAATATGATATTAATAAAATTAATGGTGGTACTTATAGATATGACCCGAAAGTCGACTTATCTGATGTGGGTTCAACATTGAATGATAATATGACACAAGAGGCGAGGATTTAGTAGGCATTAAGGAGACACTCCTTGACCTCCTCAAGCGTGTGCAAATAAGTGAAAGTTGGCACACCCACATCAATCCTGACCCGGGAGCAGACATTACGATAATTGTTGGCATAGGGCTTGTCTTAACTGCCAGAACAAAGTTACGCCCATAATCGCTTGTCTAATGTGAGCTTCATTTTAAGTACTGACCGCGCGGCAATCCCAGCCAACCCTTGATATCCACAGGGGAAAAGACTAAAGAAAATGCTCATTTTACTTCTGTTAACCTACCATTCGTTTGCAGTAAACTTCTCAACCTAATGGTTTCCCCAAAAGCGTCGCAACATATTGTGTCAAATGAGACTGAAATTTGCTTCGAAAGTGAATGGCCATATTGATCAGCAAACATTCTTACCTGAGAACTTGAAGTCAATAGTAGAAGCAGAAATTCTAATCTTCTGTCCATATTTAATAGCAAATTACTCTTCCGATGGAACCGAACAAAAACTCCTATATCAGTTTAATCGATGTATGATTTCCACTATACAACTGTTGCTTTCGCACAGATTGATTTTGCCTCCGAATATGTAAACGGTTCAAATGGCAAAACAGGTTTGTCCACTTGTATGAGTTGTAGACCTTTCCAGTTCTGATCGCCTACAGCGTCCTTTTCTCCTCGATCTGTAGGAAGCCCACTGGGGCTATGTCTCCGTGTCGCACATCTCGCCTACGAGTAGTACTTCTTTCATTCCATTTTCGCATATTTTTGCTGGCTTGCCCTATGAAAGCCCTGCCTTCACCACCGCAACCGCATCACCATCACTCAGAGGCAAAAGTCGTCTGCTCATCTAGTGTGCTGCTCTCAGCTAGGTGGCGCAGTAGCGCAGGTTCGCTGCTCGACCGCCGCCCGACACTTATGCATGCATCAAAACCGTCCAGCAAATACTCGATGCATTATCTTGCCTTACCATAGCCACCATCATCAATACTCTCATAATGCTTTGATAAGATAGATCTATATGATAACATATGATAACTACGCAATAATGGCTTTCCGATTGTATGGGATTAGTACTATTTACTAGATAAGTAATTTAAATCCCCATCCCCACCCCGCCACACCATTCAGCAAAACATGAGCTTCACAGAGTTCACGTTGAACAAGGCATTAACTAGAGCGAATCTTATGAGATAAACAATGCATTCTGGCAGATGGATCTCAAAAAACGCCGCCACAAACTGACAGACAAGATTGATAGTTCGGAGAGCCAAGAAAATGATTGTGTTGTCAGAGCTAAGCAGAGTTTTCATTATTCATAATTCAACCGCATAATGTTGGCCGCTTTTTAGAGTGTTCATCTCTCTATAAAAAGAACGGTAAAATACAGTCAACATCTATCCATCGCATCAACTGGCAGTCAGGTTTACTGAGCCATAAATAAATCTCTGTGTCTCATCGAATTGTCGCAGCCCAAGAGCACACTGTTAGGATATCCCATTAATATTCATAACTATTTTCAAAAGTAGGAACCCAAGGTATGGTTTCACAATGTTGATGTACATAACAGTATCGATTTTCGGTCTAGTATGTTTCAATACGACCAGACGAGTCCCCTATCTACAAAATGATAGTTTGTCTTTTGTATCAACCCAAACAATGTAAATTTAATTTTGTCGGATTTGGGAATTATTTTAGAATCTGGCGACTCGCTTAAACTTTGTTATTAACACCCTTTTCAATTTCACCTGAGTTGTTTACACCGAAAAGGCTAATATAGATATAATCTGTATCAGTAGTGTTGATACCTTAGGACCAGGTTACTTTTTGACCTGGTTAAATTAATAAAATCTGAAGTATTGCATGTTTGATTTGATTACTACTGCATGTATATATATGCAATTATGTTGCTTGGCGCTGCCTTAGGCGACAACATGGAAATAATTATTTCACTGGTATAGGTACTGGTCCTATTACTCTTATAGTCCTATTTCCATTACATGGCAATATCACCTCTTACTTTCTTGTCTGGGTTTCGTTCCCCTGAAGTCATGGCGAGAATGTAAACGTAAAAACATTTATTCGACGTGCGCACATTCCCATTATAATGAATCTGAAGAAAAAATAACACCTTCCTTGTCCCCTATTTTCAAAAGTTGATAATGAACTGAAGATATCTATGAGGTGTACAATCTGTGAATGAACTAATTGGGAAAAAACCTCATTCTGACTTTTAGCACGTCTGTTGTATGGGTGTTAGTGTACCTCACCTGATACTGTGAACCCCACATGGCAAGGAAAATGCGTCATATCATTCGCTGAATCAGGCCTGCGCCAGAGACTGATCATCACCTGTTTTAACTTGGGTATTCTGAAAGTAATTCAATCCACGGAAGTACGCAGTCAATTTAAACATTCTAGCTCCACCAAAATATATTAGTCGGCAGACACGAGATGCGTCAATCTCTTTTGAAAGCATGGTGAATTGGTTTGAACATGCGTTTGTAGTGTCATTTTTATTGATTTGTTATCCAAGGACCCTTAGCTACATAATTATAGGTGGTGTACGGGGATACATAACTAGGGCATGTACCTACTTATTTGGTGACTATTTATAAGACATGTAGTGCAAATCAAAGGTAATCAATGTTAATCGTCTACTACTGAGAGGAAAGAAACATTTTTTAACACGGCCTATGCTTTACAGTAGGCGAGGAACGATGAGATATACAACATTGTTTACGAACGGGAGGGACAGGAGTCCACACATTAATAAACAGAAATCTTTGCGGATTTGAGCTTATCGCGTCGCTGTGGTGTTTTAGGCGACTTGGCGATACCTTTTACACTTTGACACAGCTCTAGCTGAATCTAGCAGCTACTTCTTTAGTATATCGATGAGTTCGATTATATCCTCTTTCAACCTTCACCACAGCCTAGCTAAGAGTTTTTGCTAGCTCTCTGGTGCATTTGGGGTTAGATATTATCGGGGAAGCAACATCATGTTGTACATTTTACGCGTATTCTGCGCATTTATTTGCGTGATTTGAGCTTTAATACTTCAACCACAAGGTGGCGCTTTATTCCATTGTACTACTTTCTTTGTCTACTTCTTCTTTACTTCATTTCCTTCCATTTGTGTTACACCCTTGGAGGTGTGTGTCTCATTCTATGAGATTGTCTGCGTCAGTTTGGATTAAACAGAGTAACTATAAATAAGACTTGTAAGTTGTTTTTACCTCTCCTCCTCAACCGATACTAGGGTCATTACACATGTATCGAAATGATTGGGCGTATATTTAGTTTTTAGATTTTAGAATAACTTAAGTCACAAGAGGAGTGCAAAATATAGGGAGTCAAGACCAGATGCTAATCTTGTGCAAGGGCATCTTTGAATATGTCTTGATAGCTAAAGGAAAACTCTGACTTTATAATATGTTTGGTAAAATGAACCCAATGTAACCTTTTCATTAATTGATTGTTTGTTTAGCTGTCTTTAAGTGAAAAAATAAAATATTTGATGGATAGCTTGCTTTCCGATTCATTGGATAGTGGGAGAAGGGAAAAGCAGTGATGGGGATCAGTTTTATTAGAGCTTCTTGTATTCCGGGTCCATTTAATTCTTATCACAGCCAGTTTCAAAACAAAGAAACAGCTGTGTTAACTAATTAAAGTATTTAATCACCTGAAGCAAATATGAATATCCCATTAACAGGAAGAAAATGTTTTCAACGAAGTGCGACTTCACATTGGCAAATTGAATGAGGCCTTTCTTGGAAAGGGTCTTGCAGTCTCAGATGAAATAGTTTCGGACAGGAAATAATAAAACGTTACCATGGCGTACCCTGGAACAATGTCTAAGAGAAGCTACATAAGGCTAATATAGATATAAGAGATGTTTTTTGATAAAGCAAATTAGCTCAGTTGGTTACCCAAAAGTCATGCTCAATACATATATCGTGTCTGCTACCAAGGAGTCATTCTCCATACATATAGCTCATATAGTTAGTTTAAATTAAATATTTCTAGTCGGAGTAATAAACATGTTCAAACGATGAGAGGGTGCGATGTAAATGGTGTAATCGACCCCGGAGGAAGAAGTGATTTTTGTTGATAGACTGAATGAAAACTTTTAAAAACAAAAAAAGGAAATAATAAAACGAAAGCGGAAATTAATTAACTTAGCAACTCACAACAATGTACATTTATGCGGGAATCCTATGCATGGATAGAATTTGCCGTGTTGTTTGTTTATATGTTCATTAATAAACTAGACCAACACAAGTAATGCCTGAGCCTGGCGAGGAAAACTCCTTTATTTAGCAAAAAGACAAAAAAAAAATATATACTTGTCTGGTGCAGTCTGAATCTTATTCTTGGAGAAGTAGATGGGTATTGATGTATCGGCCTATCAGTTGACCTGATAGTCTTGGAAGAGGACACAGATATGAGGACACCTTTCTTACACCTTTGCACACAATCTTTTGCCAAAACATGAGAATCCACATTCCCATCTGGCACCAGTGTTTGGTGAGGGCCCACAGTGATATATTCAGATGAGTTAAAGGTATACAAGACAGTTTAATGAAAAAAACGCCCTGTCCAATTGCCATAAATCTTTCAGGGATTGTTCCTTGCTACAAAAGAAACAAATAAATGAAAAAAAAGTTATGTAGAAGATATAGGTAGAAGATAGCCTTCAGAAATATGTACTAGAAACCTCATGAGAGTTCTTGCATCACATGGCAGTGGAGTCGCACCAATGTTGTCGCAAAAGGTCAGGAATCATCACCATTGTGAAATTCTCACATTCAAGGTAGAAGTTGCCCATCCTGCTGACATCATAGTAGAAACAGCCTTGTCCACTACAAAAAAGAGCCTATACATGTATAACATGTAGAATGATTAGTTCATTCCCTTCCTTTGTTCCTCTCAACCCCCCCCCCCCCCCCCTGTTATGAAAGTCGGCTTGATTGATTCCTTGTATAATTCTTTTTGAATTTGCTAGATGGCACCAGTGGTCAAGGTTCGATCCCACCCACCCACACCTATTACAAAACAGAAGTTTATAAATTACATCATACAGAGGGGTCTTTACTTTCAACAAACGTCCAAGAGACTTGACTTTACTCAATTGACTTTACACTTCTACTCTCCCATAAAAGAGGAGCAGAGCAAGTGAAAGTGAACATATTTTACTATCTATACAAATATTTACATAATCTCCAAACCTTTTTACTCATTTGTTCTGCGTTGTCTAATGTATGTTAAATGTGGTCTATAGCTTTACCGCACAGGCAACACCTAACGAAACTGGGTTGTTGATAATTCTATGAACTAACATAGAATATACCTTTGACAAGTGTGGAACAAAATTAATCTTCACACCCCTCACAGGGAAATATAATGGAATACATTTGAAATTTAGAAAGGGTTATGAGTATCAGAATGTGAATACCGTATTTGACTAAAGCAAAAATGGTGAATATAATAGGGGAAACCAATAAATCTCCAGCTGCTAATCAATCATATCTAAGCAAAAAGTGATATGAACTTTAAACACCATAGCTGTTTGATTTATCGCTAGTTAGAGATCCCCTCAATCATCTGAGATGTCATCTCTGAAGGAAAGTGCATTGCATTCAAACATGATGGGAGAAATTCAATTCACCGTATCACTGGGGAAAAATCGCCTTTACACTATGAGTATCTGCACTAGTGAGTATCTCTGTGTATCTGCAGTAGGAGTATCCCCGTGTATCTGCAGTAGGAGTATCCCCGTGTATCTGCAGTGGGAGTATCCCCGTGTATCTGCAATGGGAATAGTTTTGTATTCATTGGGGACAAATCTCACAGGTGCATCTATTTTGATTATAATACCATATCATTTATTTTGAACTGCTTCCTGATGCGTTTAAAATTTGATAATTCCGAAGTGTAAAACCTTGGTTAATTTTAACTTCATAATTAATATATATGGCTTCAGATTTTGTATTTGAACTATTTGTATATTGATTTATACCTTATTATCCGTCATTGGAAAATGAAGCAATTCAAATCAAATCAATACAGCTCCTTGCAACTTAAAATACTGTAGTGTATAATACTACAATTGATTCTGAGAATCCTCTCGCTTTTTGAAACCATGGAAAATATAAAAGTGATAAGGGCCATAATGAAGTGGAGTTTGAAAACCCTTGTTTAGTTGTCAGGGAGGGATCCGACTTATAGAGTTCTTAATAATGCCATACCACAGTGCTTAATTAAGGAATTTAGCTTAGCTTCATCTCCTTCCCACCCATGGCGCTGATCTGGTGGAACGCCCTCAAGCACTTTTTAAAAATCTGGCTGTCGAAGCCGGATATTTCTCTTGTTTGTCAGCGTTTTTAGTTTTATTTTATTTTATATTGTTTTAACTTGGACGGGATCAAGTCCAGTCCTTCTTTGAATGGCTGTTCAGTTCATAATTTCCTTTCACAAGGTTCATCTGTTATTTCTCTCCCATCTTTTTAGATTATTGCATGGTGCTTCTTATTCAAATTATTTCAATGAGGTTTCTTATCAGCACATCCAATTAATATGTCCCATTTCCCAAGTCCCTCTTTCTATTGTCAAAATCACAAGTAGCTTCCATATACAACGTCATGCATCAAATATGCTTTCCTTCACCCTGCCTCACATTTTGAATGCTACACTTATTTCTGATTGATATTTAAAGGCAAACGCTACTGTTCACTACTACGGTACTCCTGCGAACTGTGGGCATTCTATTACTACTACCCCTTTAGTATGGGAGTCCATGGTGAAATGGTGCATTTTATTCACGTTTTAGAGAATAAAACAAAAGTGGCCATGCCAAATGTCCCAAGATCTTCTACACATATAGTGGTGGTTATATGCTACACATATAAAGAAAAAAAGAATTATGTCATCACGTTAAAAAAATTGTAGCGGGTTGGAATTGTCATGTTTAGAAAACATAGCTAGCTGTGGGTACTCTAAGTAGTACCCATTTAGTATGGGAGTCTATGGGGAAAGGCTGCATTTTTCACGTTTTAGTGAATAAAACAAAAATGGCAACTAATGTCCCAAAATGTTCTACACATACAATGGAGAATATGCTACATTTATAAAGGGGGAAAATACATGTCATATTGTTAGAAAAAATGTATAGCTGTCTGAAATAGACATGTTTAGGAAACATAGAACACTTGAAAAGCAGCAGATTTGGGTGTTATTGGCCATGTTTTGTGGCATAGTGTCAATGTTACTATGGATATTAAATTCAAATGTTGCTAAACTATAGTGGAAACTATAGTGGAAAATATTGTTTATTCAATATATGAAAGAAAATGTTAAAAAGAAAATAATTTTGTTCATGGAAACCTTTGTGGTATCCAAACATGAGGCCACACTGTTTTCGCAGCTTTGTAGTAAATTGAGATACCAAACTTATCAAAGCCCAATAATTCAGAAATGAACACCATGACCAACTGATATGTTCTCATTTCTATGACTAAAAACACTCAAAAAAAATAACTAACAAATCAGAAAATGACATTTCTGGTGGGGAAAAAATAAAATTCAGAGAGATGAAAGTCAACCCAGAACAAAGGAGGAAAGTTTGGCTTGAACAACGACGTTTGGCTTGAACAACGACGTTGGGATTTATTTAGGTTTGTTTATTAGGGGTCCGACGTTTCGGGCGCACTAGCCCTTTTTCAAGGAGGTTTGTGTTTTATCTTGAGAAAATGCCTTACTGAGGTGCAAAAAATAAAATTCTTTTTACAAAAATAGTGGGGGTTTTTTTCGAGTTTTTAATTCAAAATTTGCGCTACTATTGTTTTAAGAATAAAAATAACCATGCATTCTATAAACATGAGGTATAGCATTATTGGCCAAATAGTACTCTCTCCCAAACTTCTAACTTTACTTAAATTGTGTGAATATAAATAGCAAATATGAACTATGAAATCGAAGTACTGCAAAATGAGGCTCCCTTTTGGTGCTCATTGGTTATTTTGAGATACCAAACTTTGAAGTGCTGTTATTCAAAAATGAGTACTGTGACCCATTGATTATCTATTTCTATGACCATAATTACATATCATTTTCATTTTCCACAAGATAGTAGTGCTTATACCTTTAAAGCGGCATTCTAAGCTAACATCGATCAAAAACTAAAGGTTTTCCATTTTTCGTTCCTTCTTTTCCTAACCTTCTGAAAGTCAAACCCTTCAGACCCTTCCAATATTAGGCCTATACCCCGATGATATTATATATGTTCTTGAAATTCGATAATAATTATAAAGCTACTGCCTCGTTTGGGTTGAACAACTACTTTTTATAATTATAGGTTTCGTAAAATCCTGTGTAGGCCTATATGCATGCAGCAGTCATAGATCCACTAAAGGGACGTGTAATCAAACCATGATATTCCCATGGTTTCCATTGCATGAGGCTTTCCCCTGTTATCAAGATTTATCTGCGCATAACTTTGGTACCATTGGCATACATTTTGAATGTTCTCTGGAAGTTAACAGAATAACAGAGATAGGAGGGAAGAGGGGGAAAGAGGAGAGAAAGAGACAGTGATGTGGGGTTGGGGGGAGAGGTTATGATCATGGGACCAACAGTATCATTTAGAAGAAGAGAGAGGGAGAGGGAGAGGAGAGAGAGGGAGAGAGAGGATTGGGGCGGGGCTGGTAAATGGCAGACATAGAGAGAGTGAGAGAGGGGGAAAGAGAGAGAAAGGGATAGTGAGGGAGGGGAAGGAGAGAGAGATTATGGGGCCAACCCTGTATTTATTCATAAAAAGGTATGTGGGCCCATTTTGTGTGAATTGACCATACAATACACAACAGTGATTGAATAAATAAAACTCTATCTTTTCTAAAGCTCTATCTTTTCATGGACACTCCGACTCATGTTACTACGAATCTGCCGTTCACTACAAATTCAGTAGTAGGGGAATCTAGCAATGTATTAAAATTTTGTCTGAAATAACTTACTATACATTCTATACCAAATAATACATTCTATACCAAATATTTTATTCAACCAAAAACATGGAGTGTCAGTACCCCCGAAATATCTTTTTTGGTTAAATAAAATATTCTGGATGGGTTATGGTATGGCGGGATAAAGGTAGGGTGAAGTTTTGACTGCTCTTGG
Source organism: Sthenelais limicola (assembly GCA_942159475.1). NCBI lineage: Eukaryota > Metazoa > Annelida > Polychaeta > Phyllodocida > Sigalionidae > Sthenelais > Sthenelais limicola. Next base: position 116,335,146 of record OW804096.1, read on the forward strand.
TATGGCAAGGGTTTTTGGGGCGGGGGGGGGGGGGGTTTCTGACGGCGGGGCTTTGCCTATGGGGTGTTTAAAATATAAGGTGAATATAAGAATTGGATATAAGATAGGGACAGTACAACGTATCTACTCTATAGTGTTTATATCATTAGTAACAATATACCAACCATTTACTAGAGCCTGTCAACAATATCTCCCAATAACTAATATAATCGTCAGTGTCTTTATGGACCATTATTTTTGGTCATTCAATACAGGGACTAGCTACTGTTGAGGCTTGCCTCTCTTCGGTTGACCTGTGTCAATAAACGTGCACATCGGGGATGACGCCACATACATCACCCGTTAATGCAGCCATTGCTCTCGCGTGTGAGACTGAATGTTGATGTCAATAAATCCAAGAAGTGATATCCGAATGATATACCCCGATGCTGTCTGCCTCCTGGGATGGAACCCAGTAACCGGGAAAATTACGAAGTCTGGCGTGTGTAAGTGATTCGGGGATTCGGTGATTGGAGCACACGTGAGATCTGCTGGGGTTGGGGGAAAAGCAAATGCTCTTAGATCGGCATGCGGGCTAATAGTAAAGAGTTATCCTGAGAAATGTCCATGTTGCAGAGCGGCCAGTGGCACTTAAATTAACAAGGCTCAAGACTATTAAAATGTACGAGGAAAGAATTATAAAATGTTGAGGTTGGTAGTTATCAATCATATATAAGATAAATGAGTAAAGATGTACATGTCATCACAAAACGAACGCATTCTAAATCGTGTGTAGAGATCGTATTCTATAGGACTAATTCAAGTATCTAGATGTATGTTGCTGAATTATGATAATTCATAAAGACCGTAGCAAACCTAAGAAGGTGTTTATATCACATATGTAGGAATGTCGTGATTTGAACAACGCGCTCGTGTTTGTTTTTATGCGTCTATGTATTTTATTGTATTTTATCTTTCCATTTTTTGCTATAGATAACATTTTGTGTGAATGACAACCCCACTATAAATTTAGAGTACCTTGTTGTGTGAACAACATCTTCACTCTTAGTAATTATGTAATTATTGGTAAAATAAGAATCAGCAAACTCTGAGAAAAATGTAATCTCGTTGCACAATGTTTTTGTCTGAATAAAAATCTTTAAATACAAAATACATGTGAAGCAAAAGGAATAGACAAAAAACGATTTCATGAAAGTTAAACCTATATAAATGTTACCCCGGCATATGGCGAATTGAACAATAGATGAAATACCATTCATAACCATTGATGACAATGCGATATGACCCGCACTAATAATATACTGTACATAATGACAACATGCAGACCAACGATTGAAATCAAAAGCTGAATAAAACAAATAAAACAGGCTAATTCGGTATACCTACGAACTAACTATATAATATGTCTTTCACCTTTGAATATTGTACACATGGATCCTCATTGATTTTGCACTGTCAGGGCAAATCAGTGCTGTGTGCTGTGGATACGACGACCATACATCAGTCCTGAGGCTGATATGGAATAAATATAGTGCACGTGCATATATTCACACTATCTACTAATTAATGTCACAAAACAAGTACTAAGTTAAGAAATTATCAAGTTAAGTTTGGTTTATCTATTTAATATTACAATTAGTGTCAACTTAATTTATATACATGGCGTTTCCAATGGAAACGATTTCTCAGGCTCAATTACTTCGGGGAAAAAAATGTCGTTAAAAAAAAGTTGGTCGTTAAAAAAAGTTGGTCGTAAAAAAGCATTTGGTCGTAAAAAAAAAAGTTGGTCATAAAAAAAAAGTTGGTCGTAAACAAAAAATGGTCGTAAAATAGTTAGTCGTAAAAAAAAGTTGGTCATAAAAAAAAGTTGGTCGAAAAAAAAAATTGTCGTTGAAAAATAGTTGGTCGTCTTTAAAAAAAAGTTGGTCGTAAAAAAGTTGGTTTTAAAAAAAAAGTTGGTCGTATAAAAAGTAGTAAGCTAGGCTAGGCTAAATAGTTGGTAACTTACTTTTAAAATTTAGAAAATGTGTTTGGCAGTGTCCATTTGAGCACCTGAGGCAGGTGAGGGGGGTGGTGGGCAGAGGGATGGTGTGGGAGGTGGGAGGGCCTTCTGCAGACCTATCATGGTTGGAGAAGCATCTAACTAACAGCCAATCAACTCCCTTGGCTAAACCTAGAAAGGCTGTCAATCAGCCTTCATTAACTTCTAGGTGTGAAATCTATGACTGATTGAAAGGATTAAATATGGCATCCTCGCCTGATATCACATCTAAGCTTAAACACCTCACAGACAGTTAAGCAAGTTATCAAGATGTAGATGCAGTATCAGTGATTGGCACTTTTAATATTGACTCATAATATGTTTTCTCAGCGTATGGCTGAGAAAACAAAAATTGTTTATTAGAGTAATTTATTGCAACTAATTTATGCCTCCCGGATATGGGTTACGCTGGTTTAAATACAATTGGACGCCACTCCTTGCTTAGCAGAACTGACTTCAACACACCTACTTTCTCTGACTTCCTTCATTAACCTTCATTAACCTAGATTATGATAGGATGTAACGAGGTTGGTTTCTGACTTACTGTACACGATGCCCACAAGTTTTTTTCGACCAGGTATCTCACGAGAAGCCGCAGGCTTCGAGTGAGATGCCTGGTTGAAACTAACCGAGTTACATCCTATTTTTATACCACGATCTTATATTTTAAAATAAATTGAAGAAACAAACTATTTATTTACCTTGTTTCTCTCGATGACCCGCCATATTGTTTTTTTATACCAAAGCGCTAGACAAGCGGACAACTGATTGGCTAATCACGACGAAACTACGGCATATGACGTCACGAATAGGCGTGACGTCATGAGCGAGCCTAATGTCAACCAATGAGAAGGCTTCTTAGATTTAGGCCAAAAAAAGTTCATATTTTCACGCGTGGATCCTTTCAACAAAACACCATGGCATGTATTCACTCATTTGCAGTGTGTACAACCCCCGATCGTGGTATAAAGAGTAATTACTTGGGTGAAATATCTCTCTAAATCTTACAGGATATCAACACAATTTCTCAATGACCAGTCATGTTCAAGGACATTTTAATAAACGACGGCAAAATAAATACAAAATGAGGCTTATAGCTTCAACGTATATGTGCTATGTACATTTGGTGGGCTCCGATTTGGCTTCACGCTCCGTCCCTATGGTATTTTTGTATACGATATCAGGGGAGGCCAAAAATAAATCTCAGCCAGGGAGAACATATTTAGGACCTTTCTTCGATATGCCCCGACAGATCATGTCTATGGATGAGCGAAGTTTCATCAATACGAGCGATCATATTTTCCTCGGCATGTCCCCGCAAACAATTTTTTGGTTAAGTGAATCTGAAAGGAATGGGCGCCAAAACAAGCGTGTTGCTCACTGCACGCAGCTTGTTTTCATTCCGTGCGTTCCCACCAGGGAACTTCCTTCATTGCAGGCAAAGGCCCATGCCCGTTGTCTCTCGGATTACTGGTATTATTTTGTGACCAACTTGAGCATCTTGCGATCCGAGGGTACTCAGTACATCCTATCGGGGCTACTTTTTAATCATTAAGGCCTCAGATGCATGTATTTCAAATGAAATAAGCATGCATATAACTTGCATAGGCCTACGTTTATCTTATTTCAATTTTGGGGTTTTGTTGTACCGGGTTGAAGACTAATTATTGAAAAAAACCTGGGCTTTTGTGAATGTGCATAACCGGTTTTACCATTTCTATGATTGTACAAATTATAATTGCGACAACTCCAAGCACTCCCATGGGCTCATGGGCTACCATATTCCTAAAACTACAGAAATCTTAGATCTACTCATCATACATAAATAGTTGTCATTTATGTCAAAGTTAGTTTTGCGTCCAGTGATACGCCATTATTTTAACTTAAGATGTATCCAGTATTCTTTTCATTTTTATAGTAACCCCCTGCAATATGCTGTAAATGGCCCGATTTAGGGTGGGCCGACTAATCGGAGATGACATCCTAGGATTTGGAGAATTGTCAAATCTGGAATCGGGCTTACCTTTGTTACCCACAGTATGAGCTATAGTGTGTAACCACTATTACATACTATGTTTCAGTTGCGTTCAAGTTTGCAGAATATATTCCAAATTACTTAACCAAATATTGCAATGGATATAATAGTCAGCAACGAAACGCACCGAAACTACCTGTGTATTATGAAACATATGCACTAAATAGCGTTCTTGCAGTGAACACTTGATAAGTATGGAAAGTATTATTTGATATCACGTGACGTCATATAATATAGGATCTGGCCCCTGGCTTCACGTATTGTATATACCTGCCTTACAAACAGGGCAACGTCCATAACGATAATCTATAATATTAATTCTGTAAGGGAAAACTGTAATTCTCCGCATCTCCTCCGAAATAATATTAATTCTGAAAGGAAAAAGTGTAATTCTCCGCATCTCCTAAACCGCTGGAGGGACTGCTGCGATTTCTACTGTGGACATACTTTGGCATAGTGGAAACCCGTTCCACTATGTTTTAAAGGGTTTTAAAAGGGTTTAAAAATAATGAAGCAAAAAACGTGTTCTCATATATCTGCCTCCATGCCTGACTCTTCCTCATTATTTTTTTCACGTTTTGGAAAATAATTTTATTCAGAAGACATCAGACACGGGTCTCACAAATTCTGGTGATTTTCGTAGCGCACTGATGTTGAAATCTTTTTACAATTTGCAGTGCAGAGAGAACGTAGATATATATATTATGATAACACAACAATTCATTATAATAAGATAAATACAGTTTTTGACATGAGTAGTTAATCTGTTACAACTGATGATAAACTTGGCGAGATTTGATGATGTTGGAATTTATGAGATGGGGTGATGATTACTGACTATGTAGTTTTAATATCTTATCTGTGCAGAGGGAGTATGGTGGGGTTGAGGACCAACGTCAGGACCTCGGGTAGGAAGTTTAAGTTTGCCAGTTTATATTCAGTATAACTTATTATTATGGACAACAAGGATGTATAATATAACGATTTAGTGTCATTCGTGCTTTCATTTATCATGGCCTTTTGGGGAAATATATATCGAGACAATAGTATAACGTATCATTAGGTAGAGTGGACATATGACCACTACGAGTTCTTCAGATGAAAACTTATTTACAACACATGCTTGTGCTCATGCTTCACCTCAACCACTATACTTCCAACTCCTCTTCCTCCCTCTCTGCCTTCTCCATCTCCTCCTCTTCCTACACCTCCAGCTCTTCCTCATGCTCCACCTCAAGCACCACTTCTACCTCCTCCTCTTTCTCCCTCTCTGCCTCCTTCATCTCCTCCTCTTTCTTCACCTGAACCAGCACCTGCTACTCTTCCTCTCCACTCATCTCAATCACCACTAGATCCACCTCCTCTGCCACCACCTCCTCCCACTACCGCTCAGTATGTGTCCCTCCTATGTCATTCCATCTGTCTCTTTGCCCTCCCTGTCTATACTCAGTACCCTAATATGGAGCCAGGAAAAGTGTATGATTAAGTACAGAAACATCAGAGGAGACTGCTGACCTGGCCATAGGAGACTGAGTATAAGTCTAATTTTGTTCTCATTATTAGCTATTATTTCTCTCTATCCTTATGTGTCTATCCCTATCTCTCTTGCTTAGCTTCCCCTTTCTCTCTCTATTTGTGCTTCTTGTCATGTCTGTGTCTCTGTATCTCTGTATGTTACACAATTTCAATCCATGTCAGCGTGGAATTGTATATAGGCCCAGACCTAAAACATTACTTACAGGTTTAAAAACAAAGATGGCGGAGGAGGGAACAAGGAGAAATGATGGTGTGGGCCCCACCCCGGCAACTAGCAAATCCCGTGTGTAGCACGGGTATTTGCTAGTATTAACTTAATTCTACCGTATTAAAGACCATACGGCTGTTGAACGAATCGCTATTCACGGTTTACTCTAGGGATGTTCCTTTTATGACATTTAATTCCCATTCTAAAATTAGTAGCACCGATCATATTACCGCGGACATCAATGTACACGTGGCGAAGTTTAAATAACCATTATTAATATAGATACAAGTATCGCTACTGGTTATGCAATCTTGATGCAGTCAAATGATACACTGTTGTCTTGATAGTAGTGTCTTGTGGCGGTGTGTTATTGTGTATCATATTATAGTATAGGCTAGTATATATCATATATCATTTGTTTATTTCTGCTGGTACTGGGATATTAATTCTCTTTTCAGGTGATCAGGTTTTCGGCTAATCTACTCTTGTTCAGACAATAGTGATGAGAATATATATAAAGAAAATTAAGTAGGTGAGATGGATGCATTTCTGGCATGTCTTAGTTCGTGTTTTCTTCAGAATTTTACATAATAGGTATTCAGGTATATATCCCCGTTTCCAGGCCCTGCGTGTGAAATGCAGTTAGACTGCAGGCCAAGACTACTGTAACAGTCGGCTACGACTCCTATATCAAGCCCCATTATATCATGTTTCCTTCCTTCCCTCCCGTTCCCCTTGTTTCTTTTCCCTTGCATTCGTCAGTTGTCTGTGCAGAACATATTCAAGGTCGGTTATTGAATTCGTCCCTACTGGAGCCCTTATCATGAGGGATCATTATAACTGCTTACGTATATTGTTAACAAATCTTTATTGCATCCTTATCCCTTATTGCCCCTTTGGATTTAGTGGTAAGATAAGGATGTGAGGTTCACAAGAGCACCCCATATGTTAACGCAGCCCCCCCCCCCCCCCTCAATAAGGATAATCTCGCGCCTGAGCGCTATGTTGGCCCTATTATGAATGTCTATAGAATGATTCCGGTGACATTTCATTACTCAGGCAATCATGAATCATGATCCGATAATATGTTAAAATAATGAAATTTAATATTTTAGTGTTGTCTAATATTACATAATTTGGTGAATATCCTAGGCATCAGTACGGATCGAAGACCATCATCTATGTGAAATGAGGATGGATTTTGAAACGGCTTTCTGTACAGTTAAGTGTCTTATGCCCACCAAGGCAACGCGATTATTACAGCGATTAGCGTACTTTTAGTTGATGTACAACCAGCTGCCACGATTGCCATGATTTACCATACTTGGCAGGAAACAAATCATCTTCAACTTTTCATATCAACCAAAGCAATTAAAAACCCACCGGGGTATGTTGAGAACTCGGGTAAACAAACCTGGCGATGCATATTGTAGTGTAGATTTTTTATTTAAAAAGGATGATTCTTCGACCGATGAGTTCCTCTGGCTACTGAAGAGGCAACTGTATAGTTGCTGAATCTCCAGTTGCTAAATATAAGACTTAAGGGCCTAGTCCACTAAGCCAATTCCCATGCGATTTTGCGCCGCAGCGGACTCCTTTCCACTGAATTATGTGAGAATTGGGTTAGTGGACAAGGGCCTTTAGACAATATACGCTACTCATGTAAATCCCCCCACCCCCACGCACACCCGCACACCCACACCTTGGGAAATGGACACCGCCGCCAGTTTTTCCCACCGGGCGCCCAAAGTAGAACCTATAAACGCAGAGCTATCAATATCGCAGAGCTATCAATATATGATAGCTCTGTTAGATTAGAGTAATTAAGCATGACGACAGCACTCAGATGAATCATGATCTATACATAGAAAAATATCAATAGACAAGTTGCACCTGGTACAATTTTAAAACAATTATACTACTCATGCCACTCCTGATTAATCACTAATATACTTTGTACTTAATGTTGGTGTGGAGGGGGATAATCGCTTCCTTCGCTTTCTAAGTACTTGTTCATTGTTCATTTAAATGGGATTCGAAATTGATGTCATCATTCTTTTTCATTGAAACATGTGTAAACTCGTTTTATTTACAAAAAAAGATATTCTATACGTTGCTCTTCTGTCAAGGCCAATATATTGATAATAATCTGTCAAGGCAAACATATGATGAAATAAAATATTAAAATAAAATAAAACTAAATAAACGTAAGGAAGTATACAAACTGACTTCACAGAAGAAAATCGATCCCTAGTTCGAATAAAATATTTTCTCCGTCTATTTCTGCGCAACAGACTAAAAAAAACTACTTGTAAATGGCAGAAATAATATAAATTCATTCATTGAATATGGTGCATGTAAACTGAGTTAATGTTCAAAGTGAATAAATGAGAAAATTCCACGAATTCACCAAATAGATACAAACTACGATAAAAGATTCAAGAGTTTGTTTATATATAAATCTCTATTCTGCCACATCGGGCAGATTTTCTTTAGAGTCCTCGGAGGGTGTGTGTGTACTTGCTCTTGAATTTCCTTTCACCTCTGGTACATCCTGCATCTCGACAACCCTCTCTCCATTGTCTACCGAGACGACAGCTACTTTTTTATCTTCGGTAGGCATGATTACTTCGTTTATTGGCTTTTTGTCAAATTGGTCAGTGCTCCCCGTGGATTTTTTTATAATCTTCCTTCTTGGAACAATATGCTTTGTGAAGACGAATCCCATTGCGGATCCGATAATGTACGTGAAAACCAAGAGTGACATTTGGATAAACATAGAAACGCTGAAATCGCAGATCTGCATAATGGTTGAAACAAGGACCATTAGAGCGTACACAAACATAAATGCTGTTATGTATATGACTCTCTTTGTGGTGCTAACCGACACTGGGGCTAGCGCTGTTTTGTGCAGTTTCTCATCTACCATCATGAATAGATACAAAACGATGTAAGCAAGAGCAAACCCGAAATAAAATATCATAGGGAAGCGGATTACTTCTTGGATCCTTACAAAATAGCGGCCCTGTGCGTCAGGTATTTGTGAGTATGCGCCGACTGCGATGGCAAGGAAGGCAATCAGGGGAATTACCCTGAATGCAGCGTGGATTTTGTTCCAAAAGTCTAAGATGAAAATCCAGGTGAAAACAACCATGAACATTGCACCAAATGTAAACATTGGCCAAAGGAGTGTCCCATTTAATTTGGGTCCACTGGTCTGGACTGCCACAAGGCCACCATGGATGCCAACCATGAGCTCCTGGAAGAACCGGAACCATTTGTTCTGGTGTATCTTTGTATACATCAGGGAGCCTTGAATAAGGAAAAGCCAGGTGTGATAAAAGCCTAAAGTATGCCCATAGGTGTTTTCCATGGGATGGTACCATACTGTGTGAATTGCTGCCCAGGCGAACATGTAACTATGATATTTTCGGACCAGGTACACTGGTTTCAAATTCAATCTCAATCTCCGGCTCCATTTCCCGCCATCCCGTCCCGTGGGCCAGTTGAACACGAGACCTCTTTCCGAATATTCCATAACCATAATCCAGATAAAAAGTGTCGTAGCTGAAGATTGCGGAGTGGTCACGGTCAATTCCGGAGCCAGGCCGTCGTAGCTTGTGTGGGTCTGAAGGACGTGCAGGAAGTGGAAGAAAACATTAAGAGCAAGACTAATCCAGTTGTATTTGTTCAGAGTAGTCTGGTACTTGGGCTCTGTTGAAGAAGACTTGTGCAACTGGGCGAGGTAGATGACGATCCAGATTGATACTTGGTGACTAATGTAGCAGATCCAGACGAATAATGGTGTCCAAATAGTGACAAATTCTGGTTTGTTCATCCAGTAGTACCACCGGGCTGAGGCATCCACCCCCACCCTGCCCCTGATATGGGGATAGGGGTCGTTGGTACTTGGTTCTGGCAGAAAACGGGCTGGAGATGTTAGGCTGGTATTGTGTGTATAACCGGAATTGGCGTCCCATCCTTTCCAAGCGCCTGAAAATATATACCAAAAGAACATTACACTGTAGGTTCCGACCGATATTTTCCGGCTCTGACGAGCCGATTATGTAATACCATTCGGCAAATGTATATTATGTATAACAGGCCATTACAGCACCATGGCCGAGTGCACTGTCACACCTAACCAAAACCATGTGTCTCTCTCTCCCTTGTATAAGAATCCACCCACTCACAGTCACATCACAAATACAAAGCTTTAATATCTTTCCTCATAGTTGTCACACATTGATGAAATAAAGATGAGAATAGTTCTTATGGCTAGGAGAATACTTCCAAAAACGATTTAGTTAGTATATTTCACAATTTAAAAAAAAGTTTAAAGATGAGTGGACCACCTGCTAATTGATACTGACACCACTTGCTTTCGGGGACTAATTAATACATGTTTGGGTTAGGGATTAGGGTGGAGGAAACTTCCCCCTACTGATAGTTCTCTGCGGACAAACCCTAGACTGATTAAGATAAGATAATGAATGCTTTATTTTGTATTGCTAAAAGGTTCACATATTTAGATTTTATTATTATGTCATTTTATGTACTATTTTCCGTAGGCCTAAAAGTACGCCCTTAATTCATGTGGCCTATCTGGTTTTATATATTCACTTAATTTATCATGTATTTCAAGTCCCATTTTGGACTCATGCACAAGAAGTCTCCCATCCACTTAAGGCCGATATGCACTTACAAGTAAGTTGCTCCCGTAAATTAGGTTCTAGGGTCCAGGTTACTACCATAAGGCCGGTGTCATATCGAAAAGTGACCCCGTCGAAAAGTGACCCATGGGTCTATTTTCGACGTCGAAAATCGACCCATGGGTCACTTTGCAGCAATCGAAAAGTGACCCACCCCATCGAAAAATGACCCACCCATTTATGCAGAGATATAAAGACATCACTTTTATACCATATTGAGCGTTCATTTGTCAGCAATTATGAAGTTACATGGAACTAATATAACAACATGGAATGTGGTATAGCTCCCAAATATTGTCGCGCTAAATGGTATACCTATTCACCTGGTACATTTTCACGCATGGTCCTATAACTACTGTGGCTGGTGACAATTGAGTTATTTATCATTATTCAATAATAATTCTAAGCTAACATATGGAGCAAATTTTAAGCTAAATATGGAACTTTGCATTTGAGGATGTATGGTATCATATTATATGTACATACCATCGAAAATTGACCACCTTGCGAAATACCACCTTGCAATGGTATTCTGTCATACATAATGTACACATAATTATGGTATCATATTTCGTGTATACTATAGAAAATTGACCCCCCCCACACACACACCCCTTTGCAATGATATTCTGCCATACATAATGCATACATACATAGTTCGTTCTTGGTCGTGCAAAAGCGGCCACACCTATATTTCACATGTTTTTAAGCTGTCATATATAGGCGAATTTACAGCCATACCCACACATATACTTGTACCCACGCCCTCACACACACCTACATACAATATCAGACATGGCAATATATTAATTGAGAACATTAAGTTTGAAAAGAAGAAGGGGCCAATTTTCGATGGGGTGGGTCACTTTTCGATTGCCGAAAATCGACCCATGGGTCACTTTTCGATGAGGGTCACTTTTCGTCATGACACCGGACTATATTTGTACTTTTTTTTCGTCCACAATTGCAAATATATGTTGATGACTAGTTGCTAGAGGTATCATTTCCTTGTAAGTTCTATATTTAAGCTAATCATTTCCTTCATATCTTGAATATTATGTTGCTAGATTCGGCCTTTTTTTATGATTTTTACCGATTAGATTACTTATATTCATACACTGCAGTAAGTACCAAATTAGCATAGAGAATCAATGGGTATCAATCTGTTCCCAATATGGTAGCAAATAGTTCAACCCTGTTCTATTCATTATTTCGAATATTAAGGGGGCTAAGAACTTTTATTTTTATCTAAATATTCTTAATTGAGAATAGCCCTAAAATGAATATTTATATTGTTTGAGTAGACATACTGACTTGTTTTCCTTGATTTGTATTATGAATATAATTATTCTTGTATATATACATACAGGCAATGTGGTATAACATCAACATGATTGACATGTGTTTTTTTCCAATATCGTTAAGTCAATATCTACCCTTTTTTTTCTTTTTTTTAAAGCATCTGCTATTTTATATCCTGAATACAAGCCAATCAATGAGGAATTATTGGATTTCTTTCTAAATCGTATATCATTTTTTGTTCGATTTTGCCAAAACATCCATACGATTCACATGAAAATAAAATCAACATGATTTCACTTATTATGTACAATTAATCGATTATCATTCACTAATCAAATACCCTGATATTAGGACTTGCTTTTTCATTGCTGGCTATTTGATAATGATAATGAATTCTTTATTTTGCAATGGCTACATGTCACAAAACTGGTGATACACTTCAGATAATACATCTACATCTACTATTAAATATAAAAAACAGTATTTAAATGATTCTTTTAAAAATTTCTAAGACTTTCTTATGGTGCTATAACTTTGACACTCAAAATTATAGTAACCTGGACCCTAGACCCTCCTTTATGTACACATAAATGTGTTTTCTCACTTTGATTTTTTTTAAAGCTTCCGGTAAAGCTCCCGTCAGCTCCAGTAAAGCTCACGTCGGGGGCATCAGTATCCACATTTACAGGAGCAATTTGTTTATGGTGCGCCTTAGAGCACGGGACTTTGCCTACAGGAGTATATGCCAACAAATTACTGCTACCAGAGGGCAAGTCATTGGACCAATTATAATGGATACAAAGTATGGTATATTAGCCAGAACTTTGGGTATATATATATATATATATTCAAATAAGCATCGCTTATCATCTTCAATGCAGTACCCAGTCCTGCACCATTATTCTGAGTGCAGCCTGGAACACATTAATACCAAGGGCTCTGCTGCCAAAGATTGTGTAACCCAGTAGAAAAAGCAGCACTATCACCATGCAGAGGCCAACCAAAATTCTTTGTACAGAGAAGAACGGACACAAAGTATATTATTTACATACTTAATTTACATTTGTATATGCTACCAAGGTACCAGTAGCCATCAAAACAAACTCACTGATTATCTACTAATCATGGCTATTCATATTCTTAAAAAATAACCCATCCGTCAAATTTTCTTCTTCCTTCTTATGCACAGACCATATTTATTGAGCAACTGCACTCTTCTCATATCACATACTTCCTGGACATTCATATAACTCATACACACATATAGCATACATTCATACAGATTTATTTGTTTTAATATTAAAGAGAATTTCTCAGAAGTAGGTTATGGCATTTGTCTTCATCAAGTAGATCATGCATTTGACCCAAAGTCCAAAAAATAATTCATTATCATGGTTTTGTGGATTTCGAAGATCTCATGTAAAGTATGTTCATGAATCATGTGTATTTTGAAAGAATGAATAAAAGTCGGTGAATGAAGCTTTACTGAATTAAAGTGTAAATAAAAAAATGTATGTTATCTGTAGGATATCATTATAATTCAAAGATGTTATGTAACTCTTTATTCTGCTGATGGCGCTAAAAACACCAGAATACCTTAAAATAGCATAATATTACTATTTTCCCCCGGACCCCCACTAGTAAAACCTCCCGCATTTCAACCCTAAGAACTTGACAGGTCTGCGTGGCCGGTCTGAGCATGAAGTTTCTGTGTGGTCTGTGTTTCTCTTTGTGTATGTATATGTCAGGTGTTTTTTTGAGTGCATTTTTGGCATTCACAGGTCAGCGGGAAGTGTCTGCGTGGCCTCTGGGCTCTATGTGACCGTTGTTGCTTGTGGAACTCGCCTAGGCGTCCCATCTATATTTCCCCCATTCTTACAGGGGTTGGTGGCTTCCTTTGTGTATATTTTGTTACAAATTGCTAATGTCACACTTTTTACTTTCATAATATAACACCGTGGTCCAATTAACCTTCCGTGGTTGTACATTGAAATACGATTTCACCGCACGGAATGTTCACATTGCATTGTGTAGCGGACAGTACTCTTGCTATATAAGGAGATTAACAATTTTGTATCTCCACAACAGGATCGAATACTCAACTAAAAGGGGAGTCTTCCATCCTAGACTACCATCCTGCCTTTAATTAAGGATACTTTGTAAAAAAAAAAGACGTTAGCTATATCAGGTTCTGCTGAAGAATATTGTGTACTACCGTACTAATTTGCTTTGTGGACATCGAAATATATATATTCATAGAAACTATTTCTTTGTTTCGACCTATAGGCCTTGATGGTTATCTTGGCTACTGTAAAACTGACTTACTGAGATGAAAGTGAGTTGAAATGAGTATAGCCGGACACTGCAAGTGCAAGTGCTCAGTGAAAACCGATCTATTTTGATTAAGTTCTGGATATACCCAGGGTGGTTTATAAATACATCCCTCACCGGAGGGTTGCAGGCACAAGTTTACATAACAATAATCTTGTTGCGTGTTATTGTATTGAGTGATTAGTACCAGATTGAATTGAACCTAGTCTAAGTAATTGTAATAATAATTACCGGTACATGTATATCGCTCAGGTTATATAATTATATTATCGAGTAATAACAAAGGTGAACTCACCTAGACCAAATATGGCACCAGCAATCAAACCAAAGACAGGTTGGGAGATCAGGAAGACCATAACATCTTGCCTTTTATACCAAGGTTCATCGCCGTTCTGGGGTCCTGCGATATCTTTCCCCTTTTCGGAGGATTTATCTGTTTGATCCTGCGTCATTTTCCTATATTTCACAAAAGGAAATCCCAAACAAAATCTGACTATATATAAGGATATGCGATTACAGTTCTGAAAATGCAAAGCAACATATACGTGTTTCTCTTAAGGATGGAACCCTCATACAATCTAATAAAATGAGTGTATGCATACATGTATATGTATTGGAAATGATGCCTTGCCGTGAACATATCTTGCACATGCACACAATAATTAATTGGCAAAGAATAGAAAAGAGAGAAGAAAAGAAATAAACCACAACAAAATATGAACTTACGAGTCAGTTTCTCATATCTTCATGCCGCAAAATATATGGCTTCGGCCGTCGGTTCTATAAACGAGTATGCCCTGTGCTTTTGGTCTTCGTGGACTTTCTACACAAGCTAGGCGTTGCTCAGAGGTCGTGTCCAACACTCGTCGTGCCTGAAATACTCGAGGGGTGGGTGGGTGGGCGGGGGGTAGTGGACCTAATACAAAATGGCGGCCATGCAAGTTGCCTATTGATTCATGTCCAATATATTGGCTTTGGGTGTTGCCAATTTCAAGATCGGATAAATGTTTCTTAATAACCTTACATAAGGCTTTGAAATCAGTGCGATGTGAATTAATCAATCCTTTAAAAATAAAATGGAAATGTTCTTAGAGCAGTAGTTTATGGAAGTTCTGTTTTCTTGAGGTTTCCATGAATTTTAAAAAGCCTCTTGTTGGTTAAAAGAAATATCCTTTTTGACTTGAAAAAGACAAAATTGGTGTAATGAACATTATTGTATAATTCGGTTTTGAGGAAATGTCTAGGGAATATATTATTTTGATATCTATCTGTTTTTACTATGATGGAAGGGAATACTGGAAAGAAAATATAGTTAACTTATTATTTCATAATACATAATTATTATAAAATCCTAAAATTGCAGAAGCATGACAGTATTTCGGTTTTAGGAATGTGCTTATATAATATGAGATAGTTTAGGGAAATACGCCAATATTCCACGAAAGTGTTACGTAAACAACATGTATGACGTCTTCAGGACAATTAGAGTGTGTTTGTATTTCACGCATGAATGCTATCCTCCTTATGTAAGCGTCATGGTCATGGTTCCATTTACATAATAGATTGGGGGGTCATTTAGAACTGTAACACTAGCACTGAATGTCACCATATCAATAACATGTCTTCGAAAATATCGAGAAAACTGCTTTCCCAAATTAATTTCGCCACTGACATACAAAATAAATGTGTTGAATATTGATTTTAATCGTTTCCACAAACCCTTGTAGATGGTTTTATTCGGTTTCTTTTAAAGTGTCACTAATTATTTTGATCTGATCGTTTGTTCTAAGCGCACTTGAGGAATATATTTTCTCAACATGACAGGTTTAGTGATGTAACGAAAATCTCCCGTAGGTCAGTGTACTTTGAAATGTCAGGATATCCAACAGGTAAACTTGGCTAGCTTTATCAGATCAGAAACGTTTGGGCAGCTTAATTTATTTTTTTGGTAAAGATATTACATAAAAAGGTAAGACTGGTGATTCAAAGACACGTAGCTACACGTGTCAGAAAACCTGAATTAAGTAACATTTAAAAGTTCTATCGGATTACGTTTGTTTACCAGTTTAGTCCATGCGGGGTTTGGACCTTATTCCAAAGTTTGAAAATTTCAAACTTCCGAGCTTTTTAACTTTACTAGGCGGGGGTGTTTTTTATTTAAAAAAGGCGCTCGACATTGATCCCATTTTGAAAGAGAAACCGAGAAATAGGGAACCTCGTAATATTCCTATTTTCTTTTGATACAAAACTTATAGAAGGACGCATAGGCCTATATCTAATATGATATTGATCATTATCGCACTTGTATATTAATGTAACGTTAAAAGAAATGATGAACTTTAAATACAGGGAGAGGGATATTCAGATTGAGGAATTGAGATTCAATTTATTAAATCGCATTTGATAAACGAATGTTAACAAATCATAGCTTGAACACATAAACACGTTATTCAGAACGTGAGTATACTTCTGACTGATGGCAGCTGTAGCGTTAACGCCTTACCATACATTCTGAGTGAATGAATGAATGCCAGTACATGCCAGCGGCAGCCATCCGGAACCAGCATGTTATGAAATGCCCTACCTGCAGGTAGGACATTTCATAACATGCTCATGACAACAAACGGAGATCTTAAAACCCCTTAAAAGCGGACATCCCTCGACAATGGGATTCTAACCACCTAAATACGAAAACTTGTCCCGTTCTTATTATTTAATGCAATGATAAATAAGGAACAAGTCTAAGCTGTTGTAGTGCTCAGCAAGAGGGTATTAAGTAGAGCGATTGTTTACGTAAGAAACTTTGAACGACCTTGACCTTTCGGAAGTGTTTATATCCCTTTGCTTAGCTTTGCTTCCCGGGAACTATGCTTCTGCTAAGGACTGTACTTGTTCTTAACGTGATAGGCAGAGGACATGCTTTCAACGCAAGACAATAAGCATTTTTGTGTTTCGGGGACTAGTGAATGTGTGTCAGGTTAGATGCAAATTGTGGGATTGGACGAAGACTAAACACAACGACTCGATCCATATTTGGCAACCCCGAAACAACCCTGAACCTGAAGCAAAACCCAAGGTTTCGGTAGGAAGGAAGCTAGAACAGGTTGGTTGATTAAATCTAACGTTGTTTGGGTACCCGTTGGGTACATTTATCCATCTTTGGGTCATGGATCTCCGGCTTTTAGGGTCCCGATTGGGACTAGACGAAGCGTCACAATCCCGCGGCTCAGGCCGTGGCCTACTTCTTAGCCTTTCATGAGTGACATCAGACCCTTCCGGTTCAGCAAGGACCATGTATGGGAGTCAGGCAATATCGACCTGTTTGCATAGAAAACAAGTTGCAGGCCCCAAACCAGTGACTGATTCTCGTAGATATGGATCCCCTAGACACGATTATGAAGAAAAATCTTAGCTAACTTACGAATTCTATTACCTGTAGTACATTTTCTATTAAAGACTCACTCGGCATGAGTCACCCTAGGCGTATGACTCCTAGAATGAAGCCCTACATTCTCGACCACGGCAGATAGCAACGAGACAAAGTGCTCGAGTCCAGACCTGAGGGTTGGGAGTTCAAGGCTCGTCAGGATCTCACATCTTTATTTTTTCATCCTCTACTTGTTGGGCCGTGTTTTACACGGCCGGCACGGGATGGTGGGGTGGGTTTAATGATTTACGGTGAGGGGAAAGGCAGGAGAAACAAAATATCCATATAATGCTTTAACATGTGCCAACAATAATAACAAAACGGCCTAAACATGTCTAAATAACATTCGCAAGGTGCCGACTAGCAGCCGCTCCTCCTGGTCTCCGGATTTATGATGTCTACCCTTTTGTCAATCCTTCATATATGTAATAATTTGGCAAATAAAGTATTTTCATGGGCACGTCTTTACATTTGAATTTCATATTATAAACTATAAATGTTTTAGCCTTGAAATGAATTTAAAAAGATAAATAATATAAATGATGACTATAAAATGTTAGGAGACAATGTTCTCCAGCAAGATCTCCACAATCATATCATTTTTCTGGATTCGAAATGGATTCTGTCTTAGCCGACTCTTAGCAGAAGTATAGCTACACTTATACGCATTCTAAGGGATTGCTAATTTTAGCTAAAATATATGAATTAGTATACTGCATGTTACTATTGTTGGCACTGACATATTTGATTGAAATTCTAGCACAAATTTGGTGTAAGTCAGGGCATTTTTGTAGGAAAATATACGAATTCTTTAAAGCAATTGTTGTATGATTTTCATGAGATTTGACTTGGGAAATCAGCATCTCATTATCTTGCCAAGCCTTCTCCTACCATCCCCATTAGCTTTATGGCCTTTTACGACCCTCCTGGTGTTGGATATCTCACCAGTCAGTTTTAATTTTTGGCTAGATCTTTAACAAAACCAATCAAAATGGTTCTAGATGCATTGTGCTTCAACTCACGAACATTTTCGGGCATTTCCTACTATTGTAGCTCATATATAAGATTATTTATAAACATGTTTTGAATAATATAAATGGTCATTGATAGAGGGAGGACCACTGCTAGTCCCAGTGCCTTCCCAGGAGTCTCTCCCTCTCCATGCCCTTTATGATCTTTTATGACCCTCATAAGTCATATGTGTTCCCTCTCAGTTCCCCTTCCTATCTGGTAATCTGATTAGCTGTTGTTGAGCTCTTCGACTCTATACTGATTTCTTTTTTTAAATTTTATGAATACTCTAGGAATTCCTGTGTAAATGAATTGTGTCAATTTAACAAGAATCTGGGTCTTTGATTGGTAATTCCATGTCCATTATTGGGGATTTGGGGGTAAAAACTAAAATCTAATGTTCTAAAATCTAATGTTTGTTCTCTCTCTTCTTGCTATCTCTCTCTCTCTCTCTCTCTCTCTCTCTCTCTCTCTCTCTCTTAAAACCTAAATATTGTAAGAATTTAGGCAAAAGTTATCTTTTCCTTCATATGGTTCGAAAAAAATATGCTCTTCTTATGGTTTACCTACAGAAATTAATTCTTTCAAGTAAGATTTATTTTTTTAGACAAAATTTCCTAATACCTGATAAAGGCTCATGTATGAGTTTTGTGCTCTTTTCGGATATCTTTGACTTAGAAAAATGAAACCTACTGGACAATCACATTCTAAATCAGGATATACTATAAACTAAATATGATAATCCTTACATTATAGGATTTCAAACTCAAATTGTATGTCAGTGATTGAACGCCTACTGTGCTAATGGCTTTCCTGGCCCTGGGGTAGCCACAATTTTCAAAATAAATTATTAAGATTTTCAAAAATTCAGTTTCCCAAAGTTGCTCAAATTCAAATGTCAGTGAGTGAAAGCTGATATAACTGTTGCAAAGAGCTTAGCTATCCTAGGAAAACAGAATTACATCGGGAGAAGGAGTTTCCTGTTTAATAATATCAAATGGACCTCGTTTATCATAAAACGTGAGTTTGGACTTTGGTATTTGTCAAATGAAAATCAAGAGATGTATAAGAGTTATAAGCTTAAATGAATAGGCCTCCTGTATGCTAAGGTCACTTTATATCCTTGTGAAAGCAGGAATGAAATTCCAACACAAAAAACGGAAATGCAGGTGGAAATCTGGGTGGAAATGAGTGTCATGTTTATTGTAGTGTAATAAATGAGCGATGATAAAAATGAATGCCATCTTAGGGATGAAGATGTCTGCCAGGAGTAGTGGTCACCCCTAATGACTCACAGGAGGGTAGTCGTAGCATACAAATCCACCGCAGGTGGAGTTGTACAGCTTTGTATAGTAGAGTCCCATAGACGGCCCTTAACAGCCCATAACTTCCACAATCTACAAACTATCTTGCGAATTTATATCCTTCCTTTCAGCAATGATAAAACTTACTTTATATTGTCATTTATATTGTTTATACTTCAATATTGAATACAATTAGGGACTAAAATGCTAGTGAAGCGATGAGATCGCCGCCATGTATATTTGAATGTATGGCGCAACATTGCAAAAGCCAGAATGTTATCCCAGTCATACAGGCTGGCAGAATGAAGCTCAGCCAATCCGCTTTCAGACATTGAAAATGGTAAAACATGTGTGCAGTGTTGTAGCTGGTTACTGTCCACTATAGTGGTGGCAGGTTCCAGCCTCTTGCACCAGGATTTGGTCATGTGACTCCTGCGCAAGATGGCAGATGAAAAGTTTTGCCCAATCAAAAATGTAGCAGGCCCAAAACAACACTTAAACTCAACGATGCATTACAAAAACTGCGGCGAAATATTGCTAGAAACAACATGTAAGTGGTGAACAACTTTGCATGTACCCATTGGTCTTCGCCTTCCCACATCATCCACACCCTCGTTATTGGCATGGAAAGGCCACTAGCCCAGACTGGCATCTGCCGTCATGGGTCCAGAGGGCGACTGGCACTAGGTTAGAATCGTCACAATAGATAACTCTTAAATTAACTAGGATATTATACCGTTTGACAGATAATGAAACTTTAGGCTATTTAAAAAGGCTTCGCCGCCACCGCCACCCACCGCCATGTTGCCGTCAACATGGCGTTCCGAGTAACGTTTGGAAGCGGTGATCCCATTGGCTGAGAGCCTGGCTCAAGGTTGATGTAACGCGCCCTGTGATTGGTCAATTTTTTCCCCTGAGTTTTACCGATGCGAAGCCGAGTGTTTACCGAAGGGCTGCTACTGAAGGTGCCATGTGGCCGTACGCAGGGTAAAATGTCTGTTCATGCTTAAGCATATAGGGGTCGGGGAATCGGTGATTACTCGGTTGTGATACCAGATATACCTTGATGTATTGGAGGTAATCGCAGTCTATATTATTTCTCTAGGCATGGGTATATTGTTTTGGTGGCTTGGAGGTGGGGAAATATGATTTTCGGCGGATCGGCGGACCATCGGGTTATCTACTGGTATTGTCTATAAGTAAGATGGCGTGGGTCAAATTGTCGGTAATGCTTGAGGCATATGAATATGCCAATGACGCCGGTCGGTCTAGTTAAACCAGCTAACCAGAGGGGTGGTCAATCATGATTGCACAATTTGTATTTTATTGCCTTGATAGTGAAACCGCCCCTTGTATGCTAAAAGCCTTAGATGCAGCCATCCAGGGCGAGAACAAAGAACCACAGTTATCATAGAACCACTCCTACGTCCTGACTCTATTCACTGTGGTGTATTGACCTCACCCTGGACGGGTGCATCTAAGTCTTAAAGGGTCAGTAAACGGGTTCATAGTCACTTTTAGGACAACAAACTTCATGCCGCCATAAATACAACATCCAAGTATCAATTTTTTTACCTCCATTTATGTCTAACTTATAGTCACTTACAGGCCCAAATTGAGAAAGCTTACTTGAAAAGGTCTGTTTAGCACAAGAGGGCACTGAGAGTGCTGTGTGACGTCATAGAGGCGCGCCAGAAATGTACATAATATCCCTACCTTCCCCCCCAATCTCACAGCAATTGAAGCAGTTATGCAATACAGCTAATACCTATTCAAGAACCAGTCATGAGAGGTCAATAATTGGGTTGGTACACCCTCCTTCTTTCTAGCAGCAATTATGAGAGTTGTTTATTATGTTCATTGCATGTACATTTCTAGATTGGTGCACCTTTATGACGTAGGCAAACAGTGGTGCCTTGAATGGAGTGTTAAAATGTGGAACTACGTTTTCACTCATTTAAATGGGTAAAACTCACTAAATAATAACTTGGATTAAGTAAAACCGGGGTGGTTACATTTCAATAATAGCAAGTAAATGGATTTGCTCATAATATTTGGGGGTTTACTGACACTTTAATTAGTAGCATAATATATTAGCCTGTCTAGCATGCCTGTTATTCATGTCAAAGATGTTGAATGATTTCTACCGGAATACTATAAAACCTGCCCGGCTCAATCTGTTCTATATGGCTATTCTTTTAAAGAATTATTATAAGGAAATGGCTATTCATCTTATCGTTGGCGTCAATGCTTGCAATGCAAAATAATGAAGAGTTTCCCCAATCTCACATTGTATGGTGTATTAGATTATAAAGAGAATCAGTTTAATTCAAATTGCATACTACATGACATTTTAACCCACCAGAGACATCCCATAATAATTGAGAAGATCCTTCAAATATCTTCTGACTACGATATTTTTATCCAAAATGCTTGTAGAAGATATGAATGTAATTCTTAGTTTAAGGTAAAATAAGAGTTTATTTTGCTTTTAATGATTGCCTCTCGATTATAAAACCTCCGCCAACATGCCAATGAAATCATCATAATTATATGCCTTTTCAACGTTTTTATTCTTTATCACATTTAGCCGACAGAAAAATGAAAAAAAAAATCGGACAAAAATTTGACATTCTTTACATCTAGAATAATGTTAATATTGAGTTATTCATATTTACATAAAAATAAGCCATACTTTATTGGATAGAATTAGAACTGACAGTTTTATACAAAAACATTTAAATGTAATGTAACAATAATGAAATTAATCACTGAAAGTGTTATACACATTATACAGCTTTGATATATACAAGAACTTCTGTTATAAAACGGACAGTAGGGACACTGGAAGGAACCACACACTTGGCAGATATGCAAATGGAAAAGGTCATAAGTTGTGTATAGACTGATGTTTTGAAAACCTGAAAAATGAAAGAAATGTTGTTATTGGATAATTCTCAGTTAGTATTATGTTCCTAATCTACGATTGAGCATAGTGTCTCTCCTCCAAAGTCTCCATGCACTGAAAGCTTGGGATAATCATATCAATCTTAGCTTGTGACGGTGCTGTCCTCTTCTGACACTCTTTAGAACTCATGAGTGCACACCCGGACACAAGAGGGAAGACGTTGGCTTGGAGAAGTAATTTTTATTGAGAAGTATGTAATTATTTGAAGTTTATTAAAATAATTGAAATTATAATTAAAGATAATATAATAAAATAAAATAAAATGCAGAGGGAGGAGAGGTATTTTGGATATGGAATATCCTATGGAAGAGGGAAGAGGAGGGTGGGACAAAAAAGGGAAGAAGGGGTGCGTGTGTGGTGCACCGTGGAATAGCGAGGAATGAGGGAGAGGAAGGGGCGAGCGGGAGGAAGAGAGGAAGGGGGGTATGGCGGAAGAGGATGATGGGTAAAGTGGTGCGGGGCGTGTCCAAGAGGTGGCACCAATGATCCATCATTATGCATACGCCTATGATGCGACCATGAGTGCACACCCGGACACAAGAGGGAAGACGTTGGCTTGGAGAAGTAATTTTTATTGAGAAGTATGTAATTATTTGAAGTTTATTAAAATAATTGAAATTATAATTAAAGATAATATAATAAAATAAAATAAAATGCCAAGTCTCCGAGGAGGTAAGAAATGGAGTGGGAGGGAGGGAAGAGATTTAATTTTTAGGGGTAAGAGTTATGTGGGGTGTATGGCAGTAGCCAGAGAGTTATGAACTGAGGCTGTAATGTCATTGTCAATGTATTTTCTGTGGGAGGTAGATGCCCACCCACCATATCTTTGGACATTAAATTCTGGCTGTCCTTGGGCATATGCCTGTGTCGCTGCTGCCTTTCTTATTGAGTGCAACGAGAAAGTTAGGGGAGTTTTCCCTAAAGTTTTGAGGGCGGCCGCCCATGAGTTTTTTATGAATGTCACTGGCATGGGTGTCCTGTTCTTGAACATGAGGAAAGGATCATCTTCTGTAACAGTAGGGATTGCTATGATCATTTGTTTGATAGCACGCACTGGGCACCAAGTGTGCTCTTGTACCGTGTATAGCTGTCTTGTCTGCTCCTGATTGTACTTCTGCAAATTTTTTGCATGCTTTATTTTAATTGCAATTGAGTCCTGAGATATGATGAGGTCACCTCGAGTTAGGTTTTTTGCAGGGTCGAAGGTTTTAACACTATTGGGGGCGACTTCTGATTGTCTTAAGGCCCCGTAGTATAACGTTAGAAGGGCTGCCTTTAGAGATAGGCCCTCCTCATTGGTCGACATTATAATTACCACATTTCTGAATATATCCATGGGGATTGCTTCCTTGGACTTCTGTTTATAGTTGGATGTTCTGTCAATAGCGTCAAGCGCTAGTTTAACACGATGGTGGTCTAGGTGCACAGTTATTATGCCACGCCTCCTCATGTGTTCCCTGACCGCCGATAGATGATTTTTGATGGTGGCGGGGCACTGGATGTGTAAGGCTAAGTATTCTATGTACGCACAGATGATGTCCTGGTCGATTTTCTCAATCCTCATTCCAGCCCTTCGTAGGAAGGCTAGAAAAGTGCTGGCCGCTGATTTTCTATTGGCGTCTGTTCCTGGGGCTCTGGCATGCCGCTGTCTGGCTTCTGCCAGGATCTGGAGGGACCGGATCCCCGGATCTACAGCATAAGAGAGGGTGCATATAGTTGAATATGTACATGTTGGGGAGACACAATTTTACACGTAAGGAATTCATGCACTTTTGACTGAGGCCCTTATGCCTGTTTGAAATGTGTGACCTAGCTAGGTGTGATGCTAGTTTGGACAAATTACTGGAAGTGTGAATGATAGTTATTTCTATTTGCATCGATGCTTGTAGCATCCAAATAAAACGTGCACATTCTAGGATGATGTGGTTGCGGCCACGCCCCGTTTTAAGGACCTGTGCCACAGCATCATCCCCGCATTGCAGGTTTACTCTGCATCCGGTATCCTCCTCCCTGATGAAGGAGTGTAGGGCGACGACAGCATTTAGGGCTTCTAACTCAGATTTTCTATGGACACCATTGCCTAGTTTTGCTACTTGTATCTCATAGGCTAGCAGTCCGTCAGTCGCGCCAATTGCCGTGGTGGTGGCGTCGATGGCGATATTTCTGGTGGTTCGTTCATCCGGTATGATCGCCACCCCATTCCACGATATTGAGAATTCCAGGAACCAATCTAGGTCTGCTCTAACTGAGGGGCAGACCTCGATATCCGCTCCCTTAGCCTCTCTAAGGGCTTCAAGGAGTCTCCCTACAAATAGCCTTGCTGGGCGGATACACTTGGCTATATGTAGGAGCTTGCCTAGTATTGATTGCATTTGTTTTGTTGTGATCTTCGTTCTCTTGTATATCCCTCTTATTATTTTTATTGTCTCTGTCAGCTTTTCCTTGGGGACAGAGAGGGTCATGTTCGCGCTGTTTATGGTCACTCCTAACCATGTGACTTCCGTATGAGCCTCCTGCCTCTTTTCTTTGGCTTCTGGGAGACCAAGCTCTTCCAGTAAGGCAGTGACTATCCGCAGGTCATGTTGACATTTTTGTTTTGATTCCGACACGACAATAATGTCATCCAGGTATACCCTGACTCATACACCTTCCAGGGCCAACATGGACGCTATGGATTCCGATACCCGCTGCATGTGCATGCTGGAACACCTCGCCCCGAAAGGCATTGCTGTCTCTATGTAGAACTTTTCTTTCCACTGCAGACACTGCAGGGCCCAGTCGCTAGGGCATGATCTAAAGTTCTTATAGGCCCTGCTGATGTCCACTGATGCCATATGGGATCCGGGGCCTATCTCCCTGATCCTTTGTGATATGGCATCGATTCCCGGTAGGCCATGTTCTCGTATCTTCCCGAAGATAGCATTCTTTTGAATGAACGCATTTACTGATGTTTCAGGCGGGTATGTCATGTCTGAAATGATACGCCTATCCCCCGGCTCGTGCTTGGGTCTCGTCATAAGGGGGGACACATGACACCACTCGGCAAAGGGGGCGTGGTCGTAAGGCCCCACCAGGCCTCCCTTCTCCAGTTCTTTCCGTATGAACTTGTCTACACTTTCAGGGTAGTTAGTGGCACTGGGGTGATTAGGTATATCTATGGTGTTGCTCACCGGGCCCATATAGCCTAATGGAAATCCGAACTGCAGTAGGTCTAATAATTGTTTTCCCTCCCGCGTCTTGGGAAGTCTGTTCTCCCAGGCTTGAATCGCAAGCCCCGAAGGGACTCTCACTCGGGCACCCATGGCGTTTGGTAGTCCTGATTCCCTCACGAGAGCATATATCTCCGGTAGACTATGGTCCTGCCCTATAGGATACATTTTGGAGGGCCAGTTTTCTCGGCGGTAGGCCGCGAATCGCCGAGGCAACGTGTCTATCTTTTGGTCTGGCTTGTTGGTTTCACACATAGCTCTGATCGTGTCAAAGTCGGGGCCTCCTAGCGAGTGTTTGGACTCGAGGGCTGACTCAGCACTAGGGGGGTGCTCAGTGTTGTCCACAGGCACTTCACTATCTAAATTTTTATGTCTTGTTTTCATGACATGACATGCCTCAAGGTTACACTGTGTGAGGCTCATACAATTTGATGATACATTAAGTTCACTTACACCGCCTCCGGCTTTGTTGTTGTTTTGATCGCCATCTTGATTCTCGCCCAAGGCCCCGTGCTGGATTTGGCATGCGCGAGATCCTACGAGATCATCCAAGATGGCGACTTCCTTGGCGTGTATCAAGCGTGGACGGGATTTTGATATGATGTGTGTCTCATGTTCTCCGTTGGATGGATTCTCCGTGTATACAGGTTTAACTAATGTTCTGTTCACATTCTTCCCCCCACGATTTATTGCTCGTGCGGGGAGCGGGCGTTTTTTGCCGCCGCTATCTGCTGGTGCATGTGTTGTGTCATCGGTGGCCTGGGGGCACGCGCCGCGCCCGAGCCAGACGATTTTCCCATGTCGTTTTCCAATCTTTCGCAGTTGAGTACAGTGTGTCTGCCAAATACTCGTGAAGCAACCGAATAGCAGTACGCACATCCATGAAAGTATGTAGTGCGATTCTCCACATGGTCATACTGGAAACGGCAGCCCCTAATCGAGTTGAAATCCTGGCAGGCAGCCTTTTTGGCGTTAGCGTTACTAGAATTCCCTTGAGCCCCAGGGCGCTTGTTGCTACCTGAGCCGTGTCCCCCGCTGTTGGGCTGGTGCGTAACGGTCGCCTTGTTATCCCCTATGGCCGCGTTCATTGCCCGGGCCATTTGAATCCTATTGTAGTCTCCCCAACCAATTCGACCCTTTTCTACATCGTCGAAAAGGGTTTGGCTGAACTTTCTCACCACAGGCCAGGGCATTACCCGTGCATCAGCGACTACGTCCTGCATGTGAGCCAAGATCAGATGGTCCTGTCTGTGGTCGGTACGTCGGGTATCTCTGATCATTGCCACCATGCCATAGATATAGTCCAATGGTTCCAGTTTATATCTATGTTCCAACTTTTGTTTCATGGTGCTAATGCCATCCTTCTCATAGTACATATATGGTTTTGATATTAGCCTTTCTGTAAGCAGATCGGCAGCAAAGTGAACCTTACCATCATGTTTAGGGATGCTGTACTCTTCCCTAGCGAATTGTCTCTCTATGTAACCATCGTGATTTTCTTGGCCTCTTAGGACGGCGGGAGTCGGGATCTCCTGGATATCAGTCACGTCTTCAGCTCCGGCATAAGAGCGGATGATAGGAAACGCAGCTGGCCTTTGTTTGGTCATTATGTCGATCACTGACTCCAGCTTTGTGTCTATGTCTCTCATAGACCCCTCAAGTGCTCCTAGCCTAAGTTCGTGGTTAGTTCCGGATGCACCCTCGCCAAATTGGGATGGCGTCTCCTCTTCATCTCCGTTGGGCATCGCAGCTATCCTGGCCGAAGTTCTGGTATGTGTAGCTTTGGCTTTTGTAATACCTTTTCCTTTTCCCTTCCCCTTATTCTTGGTAGGAGTAGTGGTATTTGTTGTCTTTTGTTTAGTCATCTCGAGGTTTGTAGAGATGAGCACGCCAGACAGGGTGACAAAAAAGGGAAGAAGGGGTGCGTGTGTGGTGCACCGTGGAGTAGCGAGGAATGAGGGAGAGGAAGGGGCGAGCGGGAGGAAGAGAGGAAGGGGGGTATGGCGGAAGAGGATGATGGGTAAAGTGGTGCGGGGCGTGTCCAAGAGGTGGCACCAATGATCCATCATTATGCATACGCCTATGATGCGACAATGAATTAGACTGCGTGTTATGCTGGCCTATATTGTTTACCCACACGTGCAAAATGATATAATAAGGTGGATTGCTAATTCATTTCTCTGGAGGTATTATGTATATCAAGGTATAATATTTTACACAACCTGCATTCTATGTGTTTATGGTTACGTATAAAGTTAGCAAGTTTTACCTGCGTTGGACGTGTCATATATTCTTATATAATGCTGTATTGTTACGTTCGCTACTGGATACCATCGTTCAGCATTGAAAGATTCGCACACTTTTTCTGGTCCAACCTGATTAACAAACGACCACATGTATGTATATAATATATGGTGCGACACACCTCATTTACCAACATTTTTATCAATTATACTTAGCAAGACAAATGGTATTAATCACTAAATTATAAAGTTTCTCAATTGTGTATAAAGGCATGACGTATGCCATCCGCGGATTGGTGCATAAGATGTTAACTTTCTTTAAATGCCGATATGATTTCTTTCTTTCAATGAAATCTCCCATAAGAATCATTGAACTACCTGAAAAGAAACTACACCTATCTGGATAAAATATTTATTTTCCACTCGACTTTTCACTTCATCCCCATACCCTTTAGCTATACTTAGATGGATTTTCATTTTCAGAGATAGGCCAGCTATTTCTTTTAGATGTTCTCTTAGCATTTTAGATTATTATTCTTTTGCATATAATGCAGTGATCGAAGCAGGTGGTCTAAATCTGAACCATGTATTACACATATCAGACCTATTACTAAATCGGAACGGTTAAAGAAATGTCACATAATACTTACGCTATCAATATATAACACAACTGACTGTCGGGTAAATCTCGCTCTTTTTACGTTATATTTATTTAATTTCTGGGCTGCCCTTAGTATATTCTTCCTCACATAGAATCCAGTGGGAACTTGCACCTGGAGAATCGTAGCGCCACTCCAAGGTGCAATATCTGTCCTAGTCCACCTTCGGGGATTAAAATATATTACAGCAGTTAGTTGCCTTTTCAATATTCTAACGACAATTAACAATTAAGGCAAATGGATGGCTATGGAGTGGTCGAGTTCACCACCAATTTTGATAAGGACGCAGCTACAGAAAGAAAACTTTTTCCTGTGACAGGAATGTTGCGGCTCATCTTTTTTTTAAAAAATAGTTTATAGGTTTTTTTTACATTAATTTAAAATATTAAAAACTATTTTTCTCTATTTTAACTTAAAGTGCATTTAAAGGAAATGTTGAAGATGATACGTTTATTATGGACGCCTACCTGAAACATACTGTCATATGAAAATTACTAGCGTTACGACCATAGAAGTAAAATTTCTCGATTCCAAGGTCATAACTCCTTTCAGGAGGTCTTCTCAGCTGTTCTGGGTACTCAACATTAACGGCCGTTCTCATTTGTAGGAGGGCTAGACCAGTGCCCATTGCAGAAGACTTGACACTACCATAGACTTTGGGAACCTACACATAGACAATTTTCATCAAACTTTATTGCATCCGCAATAAAGGTTAATTAATACATAATAACTACATAACATTAGCTCTCAGATCATTTCTAAGACAACTTTTGAAGTAGCTTTAATGGGTGTTTGCCTATTTGTGATCCGTTTTAGGAAAATGAGTCATAAGGTGCAAAATATGGATTTTGAGATATCACCATATTTGAAAAGAGGAGATCAACCTGATTCAAATGATAGTAAACACTAGGACACCTTATAAGATATCTATATTTTAAGTTTGATATTTTTATTTTTGAAAAAAGAAAGTTTGCAATGTTTCTGGATGGGTAAATAATAAAGTAACTAAATATACTCCATACGAAGGCCTTTAAAACGGAAGGGTACATTTAATACAATATCCCGAAATTTGTTACATTGATTCATATGACTATAAGTGCCTAACCCTATAAAAATCAGAACATTTCAATAAAGAGATCTTGTGAAAAAACACTTTAAGAAATATCAATTTTGCGACTTATGACTCGTTTTCCTAAAACACATCACATTTGCCGGATTTCTCAATTATTCTAATGTGGTTTTCATACCAACATGTCACTAAGATCATTGGTATTTATAGATTAATCAGAGTTAAAACAATTTACACATAAATCATAACTATTTACCTCTTAAAAATGAGCATGGAATTTGTTTTTTTTGTAATTGTATTTAAATATGAATATAAATGAATAATGAATAAAAAGAAAACATGAGGATCACCCACCGAGAAAGAATGAAACCTTTGAAAATTCCCTCGCAGCAGATTTACAGATTTCGTCCAGCTAGGAGTTGAGGTTGCTTCAAGTCTGATTCTCATATTGTAAATATCTCTATTAGTTATCCTTTCCCCGTACTCACGAAGGGCCTTCATTGCGATAATCGTGTCCTAATTCATGGAAGTACGAAGTTTTCTCATTATCTAGATTTGAGTATAGGCAATCGGATCCAACATGAACAGGATGCACACTTGATATCCTCAAATATATTATTTGTATTATGTCCAAGTGATTGGATCAATATAGTGTATGCTCTGTGTAGTGAGAATGGAAATATCATGTTCTTGTATTTAGAGGTACAGGTGAGATACTCACAAAACCTGCTCCGAAGAATTGATAATTCCTTCGTTGTGACTGGAGCCATTGCATAATTGACGTAGCCTGCCCGAAGATATTGTTTCGGAGATAGACCATGAGCGCATATCCAGTTGCCTAAATAGAGAAACAAGTATTGATAGAGCTTAATATTTGTATTGATTTATTAAACAGTTTTATCTTTGAATTATCTCTTGCTGTGAGCTATGAACATCCGCTATCGTATTTTGAAATATATTCCTCTTGATACATTTAACGCAGTGGCATCTAAGCCTATTATATAGGGTTAGTCCCCGTTTGTTGGTCTGGCAGGGACGAATGGAGAGCCATAGAGGGACGTCTATGGCGGAAGTTGTTTTTGCTAGCAGTGGCGATGGTGCCGCCACCTGATGAGCGCGGCAGACGGGTCTGGCCACGCATGAGGTTTGCGGGACCGCAGCTTTTTGGACGGCCTAGTATATTTGGTTCGTTTGTTGGTGTTAAAGAAATGATAGTAACAGCCCAACAAAAGGGGACTAAAGGCATTAGAGGATGAGGTTATGGTGATGAGGATTGATTATGGCTGCCGGAACCAGAACTCGGCTTCGCCTCGTTCTGGTTCACGGCAGCCATAATCAATCCTCATCACCATAACCTCATCCTCTAATCGCCTAATACTCAATGTTGCAATAAGACCTTTTTACATTTCTACATTGAAGTGCATACACATGTATTTGATTACATTACATACCTGGATGGCAGTGGCTTCGTGGGAGCTAGCCATTGGACGAGGCTTTCTAAAGGGAACTGTATTCACGATTTCTGTTGGATCAGGCGGAATTTCCTTTGAGGACCAGTATAAATATTCACCTGTGATGATATTTTATTAATAAAAAGACTGGTGAGGAATTGACCTTTTCGCCATTTTTTAAAACCGACAATCTCAGATGTTCCTCATGCACAATTAATCAAACAACTGATTAGAATAGATAACTGTTACAAGAGTACTTATTAGAAAAGATAACCTACCTTGTCTTACAATACTTCGCATCTTCATGAATGCATTTCCCTTTGATTTATGGCCAGAAACATGAAGCGCATAAACAACAAGACAAATATCAAAAGGTTCTGTCAATCTATCGAAGTGGATGCTAAGGAATTGGGCACCCGATTTGCTTGCGGTCTCGGCTCTACTCTGTGCTTCCTAGATTAGAAAATGTCCTTATAGTTAAGCTGATCTGATGCTAGTTTTAGCTGGTGTGCAGAATACTATAAAATATGAAAAAATGATTGGTTTATTGTGCTTCAAACATAGAACATACCTGATCTGATCATTGTTTTCCATATTTTCCTACAGGAAATGATATATGGGTCAGATTTTCAGAAAATGTACAATTGGCAGCTCTACACATTTTATGGGCTACTAACTACATAATGCATTACTTAACTAACCCCGATTAGTTTATTCAACGCTGTAGTTAGACCAATAACTGCATAGGCCGTCTCTTTGATGTGTAAAATATTTCCATTTTCGTCTGTGATATTTTCCTGAAAAATTTAGACAAATTATATATAATTGGTGGTAGGAAGAACGTCGTGCGACGAAGCCATGCCTTTATTAGGCCTACCGCCTAATAAACATATAAAAACATATATTCACACAAAACTACATGTAATGTCACAAAACCGGGAAATTTCGTTTGTGCATTTTTGCGAGTGGTATGTGTCAAGACACAGTTTAACTGGAAAGCACATCTTGAGGAGTGTCAGTGAAATCAGGAAATCTTTATGATGTTTTTTTTTTACTCTTACGCGCATTTTCGTATCAAAATAATCTGGATATCCCCTAAATTCGCCTGTTCTCGAATTCTGCTTTGACACTAGCCACTTGGCCATCTTGTTTAGAGAGTTTACATCTATAAATAGGACATCTTCCCATTCAGGATCGGCTGCCGATGCTAGTGTTTCCAGTGCCAAGCTTGTCATCCTGAAAATAAAATAAAAGAACAATTTTAAAACGTTTTCCTTCCATCCTTTACGAAAACATGGAAGGAAATGTAGAGCAGTGTTCTCTTACCAGAGGAGCTTTAACATCTAGTACCCATGCTACATATGTGAATCATATAAAGAGAGAAAGAGGTCGCATTCGCTCGTATACATAAGCCTTGAAGTAAAAGACTACTACGGATTTCATATCTTGAGATACAGAAGCTTTATAAACGTACCAGATTGATGCTGCTGATCGTTTTCTCCTAATTGAAACTCCACCATCAGGGAGGGTGAAAGCGGCAATGATTGAAACTTCTGAAAATTTCCGAATCCTATTCACATACTTTATCTGCTTCATTGTGCAATTTTATATGACCAGCGAGTATATAAACGCTTTATTGGGCTTGATTTGTGCAAACATAAAGGTTTTAGGTTTTTCAAAAGAATACATTAAATGTACATCTTACCTTTGAGACATCCCATTAAAACTCTGTCCACTTCTGATTTGGTTATTTGATTTGTGGATTTTAAAAATTGCAACCAGTTCAAATTGTAAGCAAGCGTGAAGGTATATTCCTCTCCATTCCCGCCTATGAACTCAGAAATCGATTCGATGCTTAGATGGCTAGATGAGAAACCTGGGCCTAGAACATCGCCTATAATATGAAAATGAATGTGTTTTAATCTTTTATAATGATTAATGGAAAGATGATGTTCTCCCGGTAATTTAGAACTGCAACGGCGAGTCAAACAGAAGACACTAAAGCAAAACATTCTATTCGCCTACGCTTATATAATAGCGCTTTGGAATATGGAACTTATAAATTAAGGTACCCATTCACCCCGCCCCCAAAACTCTTCACCATTCAAAACCTAATATATCATATATAGAAAATGTTAGTATAGGGGACGAAAGTTATTTAAGTGTTATAAGCGCCTTTTTCCCTGTTAATTAATTATTTTCACTATTCTTATTGTCACCCGAATTGCTTTTGCAAAAAATATACAGACAGTGCACCACCTACCAACTAGTGTCACAGATAATGTTTCTGACCCAGGTACATAAAGATGTTGCCGTTGTTCCGGGTGCCAGAACATTTCCCTCACTGGTATTTCCAGGTCTGGTATTATAATTGATCCTTGTGATACCAGATCAATTAAGAATGGGGTGTGATATACATTTGTAATTCCATCCATCTAGACGAAAAACAATGACATCACATAATTAATATCAGTTATGCAATATACCATTGATGGCCACGCAACTAGTTAGATAACACTTTATATAAATGCATTAGATAAAGTGTAAGGAAATTTCGAATTCCCTTCAGGGTGGGTATGATAATTATACATGCGGAACATTGAACATGAAGTGAAGTTAACCCAATACGCAATCGATCACATATTCCATAAAAAGTTCGTGTTTGATGTACACCTGCCACCTTTGGGTTGCCTTTAATTGCTTAGGATATCACTTAAATGACTTACCCTCATAGTGATTGTCTTCGAAGCCACTGCTTTGCCAATGAAGGTGTATGCTTCAACTGTTACTTTGAATTTACCCGTTTCTTTAGTGGACACAATTGGAAAATGGACCATTCTACTTTCAGCACTTTTCATCTGCGAGGAACGTATGAAAACACAAAAAGCTTCTCGTTATTAATATATATAACCTAACGGTACGAAATTATATTTTAATTTAACTTTTGAATTTTTACTTACATAGACCATTGTCTGGATGGTTGCTTGCGTTGTATTCGGGTTATAAGAATTGACGAAGCCATTCTCATCAACATTAACAAATTTGTACGCTTCAGATTTGGGCAGCGTCACTAGTACCTAGAACAAAAAACACATTTGGACATATTAATGGTAGAAATATATTTCGAGATATTTACCAAACAGCAGAAATGGTACCAAATAATTCCACTAGCCACCCCCATGAGCCAGGATTAGTTTCGTTTTCCTGATTTGTAATTATAGTTGGCAGAGAAACCATTTGAAATCCATGTTGTTCATGATTACGTGGCTCCTATGCAATCCCCTCACCTCTATCGGGTCCTGATAGTAATTGAACAGGACAACTTGCATTCCAAGCTGCTCTCCCCTAACTGCTTGACTCGCAGATTCAAGTACAATGAAAAACGGTCTGGTCGTGACGAGCTACATGTAAGTAATGAAAGTCAGAACAGGGCATATATCCGTGTATACTTTGACACATTCTTATTGGTGAGGAATGAATAAGACACAAGATTGACAAGTGAAACGTAGCAGGATATGCTAAGTTATATGTGACATGAAATGAATCATTTTCAAAAAGCAGGCAGAAAAAAAATATGTATCAAATTCCAAATCGATGTGCATGTATTCATACATGACCTATTTCTAATTTCATTTAAATGGATTTTGAACTTTGTATTAAACTGCTCGGACTCACCCTTGCCGGATGTTCATTGAATGCGATACCTTTTTCTGGATGTAAAGAAAACGCACCAACCATCCATGTAGTTGGTCTTAAAGGCATGGGAGTACGAAGATCGATTCTTCCGTCTGGCCTTCAAGCAAAAATGAAACATTTCAAATTGGTCCCTGCTTTAATTTGCATTGAATTATTAAAAAGCAAAAATGCACTTTTTCATATTCTAGTTTTGAAAGTTGTTCAATACTTGGTAAAGTGACTTTTCCAAGCCCATTGAGTGTCGTCTAGATGCGTCCATATTCTAAACAGGTCATCTATTCC
Organism: Sthenelais limicola; assembly: GCA_942159475.1. NCBI lineage: Eukaryota > Metazoa > Annelida > Polychaeta > Phyllodocida > Sigalionidae > Sthenelais > Sthenelais limicola. The sequence continues at coordinate 116,370,630 of OW804096.1, forward strand.
ATGGTTACGCTTTGCCTCTACAACTTCGGGATCAGGACCTAGAAAGAGCAGGTGTCAATCGGGCTAAAAGATGCTTCCTTCCCTTTCATATGCCAACTTGGAGGAATACTCTTATGTAAGTTCCGTATAAAGGCAATTAGTCATCGCTTTTCAAGCAATGCATGTCAAACACTGTCTTGGTGTTTTGATTGTGAAAAGGTATACCGATCTATTTTTTCGATTAAAATTTTCCAAGTCATCAAAGAAACTTATGTACTAGACCTCTTGGTTTCAGCTCTATCTATTAGTATGGTATCTTGTGGGGTAATCTAAGCGGAGGAAAGAGCCAACTTATATGTACTGGCTTGAATATATTATATATACAGAGGCAATATGGTAGGCTGAGAGTACATATATTCAATATAATATGATATGTGATGAAATATATATATATACAATATAGTACGATATGTGATACATACAACCCATTTCATCTGCACCGTCTGAACATTGCCTCACGCCGTCACATCCCTGTGTGGTCCGGTAACATGATCCATCAAAACATGGCAAATACCCCATTGTTGAGTTACAAGTCCAAGCTCCTGTATGTATCAAAACATACCAAAGACTATAACGATAGTGATATCGTTTTGATAGGTCGATTTGTAATATGCAGATCTCGATCAATGTAAGATATATCATACAATACTCATTCGGGAAAATTAAAGCTAATATTTCCATACCTGGAATCCTACTGAGATAGGTATCGGTCAAAACGTGGAAACCGTTAAACTGAAAATAGTCATGATACCATTTTCCAAAATGTATGGTTCTATGGACTTAACGAGAGAGTAAGACATCTTATCTCCGTATTCCTGTCACTCCTTCTATTTCTCTGCTCGTGATATCAAATTTAGGAAGAAATACAGAATAAAATCCATAACATGTGTAACTTATTGTGTCAAGAATACTTACCACGAAGCTTGTGTTTGAATCTATCGCAAATCCTTGGCTGCTGAAGTATGCATTTCTCTTTTTAGAATCCTCCAAATACCATGTATGTATGAAACTTGTGTTTACTAATTCGTTGTAAGACAAAAAATCCTCCTCGATCTACAAGAGAAGTTCCGATTCTACTTAATTGTTGGGTAGTTATATGGGATAGAAAAGAGGCTGTGATTTGGTATCGGATGTTGGTGCATCATAGTTTTAGTTAAAATGGTTTTGGAATAAAGATTTAAGATCAATCTCCAACTACGAAATGACGAACACTCATAAAAATATCTTACAGCATGGGTGGTGAAAAAACAGTTGGCATCTCTTTCCCGATTTGCGCCCCTCTTGTAGAAGTCGTAATCCATTGCAGTGAAGGCCACTAGAGTCCCAGGGTCCGCCATAGCACTCAATTCCACCGTCTTAAAACTGAAATCCTTACCTTTGTTTATTCTCACATCCACCTAGTCCACAAAAGATGTAAGTTGTGATTGATATTTCAGCTTTTAATATTTCTTTATATATAGGATTCTTATCAATAGGCCTAATTGGTTTTAAAAGCTGTCACGGGGGAAATATCTTGTCTGATCTCAGCATTTAATTTACGTTGAATTACCGATAATAGAAATACTAACTTAAATGTACTTCTTTATCAATTTGCTATGATAATGATATTGATCATAAATATGAATTCCTTACGTCATTTTCTCTAATTCCATGAACAAAAAACGCCATGCTATCTACCAGAACCTCTCCGTCCTCGAGCATTCCATAGATGATTATCCGAGAGTGTGGAATCATATTGGTTGAAACTGATATTGAAAATGTCTTTTGTCTTGACCCCATGTAGAGTTGATTTGTGGAGACTATCCTGTCTCCAGTCGCTACCTAATGGAGTGATTACTGAGTTGTATATAGTCTGTCATTTTCCACACTCACTGGTTAAGAGTACCTATTAGTTCTTTGGTTATTGGTCATTATTTTGAGCACTGGATTAGATATCCATCTCTTTACTAATGTTCCACGACATGTTTATTGAATAGTTTCTTGAAAATGTTTCCAATTTACATTGATTGCACACAAACGTTATATAAATATTAGGTTTGGGTTATATTGATCTAAGTCACATTAATTAACTTCCATAGGCTATAATAAGATAAGCTATACTTACGAAGTAAATGAGTTGTTTTATAAATGTAGTACACCTTGCGGTGATGACCATGTACCTGTCCACTCGGATAACCTTGGTGGACGAGCTAATTGTTAGATAGTGGCCACTTCTCGTGAAGAACCTGCTAGCTGTGAGCTCAGAGGTTTGCTTCAAACCATCGCCGTATGAGACCTTTCAATAGAATAGCAGAAACCCAAATTTCATCACTTCTATTAGACAATTGTCTACCCACTCCGTCGATTCATAACTGAATACCTTGTTTATTGATTATTGAAATATCCCAATATATCTCACTATATATATAGTTTCCGTGTATTGCCCTTTAACGAAGTGCATTTTTTCCTATATCCTTCCTTGCCTTTAACTTCTAATCAATGACACTGTATGTATACATATCTGCTAAATGAAAAGTTTAACTGGCACCTGTTACAACTTTTTCTTTTATTATCTAATGACATGTCTCATTGACATAAGGATGTCCCCCTTTCAGTTATGGGCGGTAGGTGTCAGCATTCTCTAATATGTGTAGTTAGTTTAATAGTAATAGTAATAGTAATAGTAATAGTAATAGTAATAGAGGATAAATGAATTACACGTATCGTTTGGTGCAATGAAAATTTCGCTCGGCCAGTTTTGGCTGTCATGATGAGAGCCTGACATTGAGAGCAAAAAAGGTAAAATTGGCAGGAGAGCACGCCTTTGTATGCACAACCATGGGCTGCCATGAACCATATATTAATATCAGTGACGTTAATGAATATAATAATCTTACCCTGAACTTCAACATTTTGGAATCCTCTGGGGGGATCAGCATTTGTTTGACTACACCATCATCTGGTATTATTACCATTCTTTCAGGTAACGTAGAAGTAATTCCAGTCTGACTTATCCAAGTAGTTTGTATCCTTACCACCCTGCTTTGTCTACGGGATATTTGTATGCCATCCGACTCATAGAATGCAACCTATGGAAACAATTGAAATATGATTTGATTTTCTCGCTCGGACACTCCAACTGGGAACAGTTCCTTTTTTGGAATTATGATCATTCAGGGTACAATTCCATTTTAAAAATAGGGTTTGTATGTATCATACATTCCTGTCCTGAAATGGGAATAAAAAAGAATTCGTTTTCATTGTCCTCTCACAGCGAGCCACAAATAATAATATAATGACCGACTGACACAATTGGTGTTCTTGTCCAGCCACGAATGACTATGCCGACAACAGCATGACTACCGTGCCCCACAAAAAAAATGGGACATATATTATAGAGAGATGAATGAATTGACAAACACCTACATAAATATTGAAAGATGCATTTGGCTTGAAGGTCCTCGTCCTTCCCCCTAGGAACTTAAGGTGAATATTACTGTCATATATTTCACTTTTTGCGGTCGCCGGCAAAACTCCATGATAGAAAAAGTCTTGGACGTCAACCGAGACTTCAAGACGAGTCCCTGGCTTTGCTGAGGAAATGCCTTTAATGTCCTCCATAGGAAATTGAAAGGAGGCGACGCCCTCAAACTGTAAAAAGTAGAAATTATATTTTTAAGCAGCTGGTTGTTTTCTATCTTTGAATCATGAATTCTGATCGTCTCTTTAGGTCTATTATGTAATTTTTAAATCCGTGCATTACCATTTTAGGCTCAAGTAATTTCAACTAAATTCGTAGTATGCCCAGATTTCCGACAGAGTATTTGTCTGAAATATAAGTAGTAAGTTATATACTTTTAGATATGCATACCATTTCAAAATACATATTTATTTATCTATATTAAAGAATCACACTTCTGATACGTACGTAAGGTATGGCTTTGGTCAATGTTGAATCCTGAGTGGAATTTGGAGGCTTCACTTTTAGTTTCACTGTTGCATTTCCTTTAACTGGGTAGCCGGATGTCAAGCTTTAACGTCAGACATGATATTCGTATCAGATCTTTATGATAGTCAAGTAATCAAATATCGAATCTCTATATTGTATAAAATAGTATATGTATGTATGTGTATTTAGAATATCACCCTCGTCGCAAGTATAAGATTCTTTTAAAAAATAAATATTAACGATGTTTCTATCACTATTTAATCACTTACTTTGCATTCAAGACTCCCCCCAAACCATATTCGTTGTCTTTTATGTAGGCAGATGCAGTCAAGTTTATATCAAAACGCTCCCTAACTGAAAAAAATAGAAGCTACTGTTAAAAGATGTCGCTCTGTCCAATTTGCTTGTGATAAATCGGTCATTTGCAACAATTTAACCATTCCATCAGCACAATTAGATGTATATAGAAAGCGTTTTCTCCCCACTCACAATTATTTTCCGTTTTGAACCGCTGGTAATAGGTATACCCCTGCAGGAAGCAAACATGAATTAAATTCATGAAGAGTAAGTGAAAAAGTTGCCAGCTTAAGTAAATAAACTAGTCTATATTTCCAGTGTTCAAAAAGGCACCAGACCAAAATAAGCAGATTTATACTCACGAATGCCTCAACTTTTATTGTCCACCAACCATAGAGAATTGGGTGTCCAAGGGAATAAGTCACTTCACAATATCCTAAAGAAATAAATGTGCCTAAAATATGGTGCTCGTTGTCCAAACTTCAGTGATTAATTCAGGACACGCGTTATTTGTCAATTATTTTGATTGTGAATCCCCCACTATCATTAGTACAATAAAAGTGTGTGATTACACAGGAAATTATGGTCTATGCAACCAGTTCTGTCTGGATTTTGCTGGTATGTTTTGCTCTACGCATGACCGAATTGCTTAGCATAAGTAAGCACCTAATTAATTAAATATAATGGTCAAACGTGGATCCTTTGTAGGACGTGATCATGTATACCGGTACATAAGTTGTGTTGTGTAATCTTTTTGATCTTTAGAATTAGAAATGTTTAAATTGGTTGCATTGTTTTATTATTACATGACACAAAAACAAAAGTAATCAGCAAAAACAAAAGTACCGTGGAATAATTGCTTTTGCAACCAACGACGTAGAATATTCTTGCGTGCATCCTGAAAAGAAAAGTCTAGGGTTAGTATCGGCGTGAAAGCCAGAGTACACAATTCCGTTGCCTTTGTTTTATGTACATGTACTTCATTTCAGTAATTTCCTATTATTACTTGCACGTAAATTATTGCTGACTCCATCCCCCATAAAATACACTTAAATAGAGACACAAGAATATATTATATTATATATGTGAATGCAAACATCCACGCATACATACATGCCGAGAGAATAAGTTTTAACTTTTACTATCTCCAACGTAATGAAAATTACCTCACAGCTTATCACCTCAGTGGCATGGCAATTTCAGGGGCGTGGTTTCATTTGACTTTCGATAGTACACACACACACATTCATACAGAGAGACGGATATAGCAGGCATGGGAACGCATTATAAAGAGATTACTGACTGTGATCACTATAAATTCTTTCTACAAATTTACTATTTTCATGTATATCTTATAAACTAAATATAATATAAATCACTACTGATGTACTGTCAATAAAACAATAATTACCACTAGGTGGTGACTACTTACAAGCATATATATATTCATTGAGCCTGATGCGACCGGTAGCAGGTGTTGGGTTAATGCGATCAAACGGAATGAGACTGAAAAATGTCAAGTTTACTGCATCATTCGATGAAATACGAAGAGTACCAAGTACAAGATATCTGGTATATAAATTATGATTAAAAGGTTCCTCATTAAACCATCTTGTTCATGATAAAACCCCGTTTGCCTAAAGTAATTACGCGCCTACTTGTTATGATGAGCTTTTTGAACATGAACATCCATTTCTGTGACAGACTGTTTGCACTCAATTGATTAAAGCTTCGTAAACAACCCTCAATGTCAGTGACCCCTTATTTAATGAGATGCAACATACACTCGTTGCTAACAGAAAGCTTGTTGACGACACATGCAAGCCCAAGGCTATTATCTCGATGATTTCAGTCAGTTAAAGATGGATTGGTTACGAATTGAAGGGCATTAATTAAGTGTCCCTGCCCATGTATACACATGTAATTATGCGTGTGCACGTGGTCCATGTCAGACATCAATTATATGGGCGCAAGAGTGTTTACCTCTAATGCTCTATTGCCTATACCGTGCAGATCAAGATGTACTTGGATTTCCAGGAACCCAGCCTTTGCAGACTTGGGTTGTCTGGTGGGTGTATAGAATGATGAATGTTGTACCTACTTATGTAACGTATGGGTATGGGGGCAAAGTCATTACTCGTTCGGGAACATGTCACATACTACAGTCTGAAAGGCTCTGTTACTTTTTACTTTTTGTGTAAGCAGCAATCAATTGAAATAGCTAGAATTATATTTTAATAAAGGAATACTGTTATCGTTGATACCATCGCACATCACATGAATTTCACATCGACTCACATGAATTTAATTACGAGTTTTAATTTGATATGAATAGCTAGCTTCATCAACAATTTATTTCCGTTATCTTTTCTTGATATACAGTGAATGCGACTTGAGTCTTCTGTACAATAGATAACATTGCATGTGCAATCATTACAGTTTTTAATTGACGTATCTCGTAACGCAAAATGTTTTTAATGCCCTGGAGATTAACCTTCATATCAGAATAGATATGAAGAGAAGATTGCTTCATCTGTCGAATGTCATTTTTACACGCATTTCCAATTACACTTTCTAATGACCTAATCGTATGCAAATATTATTATATGTAAATTCGGATGTTGAGAAATCAACCCAGAACGAGGGAGGAATGGGACATGTGGAGTTTATATTTTGGTTTGTTTTATTGGGGTTCCGACGTTTCGGTCAACAAACGACCTTTATCAAGGAGGAGTTATTATATTATCCCTTCATATTGACTGTATCACTCTATTATGAAATGCATGCACTCAACCTTTGTGTAGAAATCAGATAAAATAGTTTACCTTTTTGTTTCTTCTGGTATAACCACTTGTCCGTCTGTATAAAGAGAGAAACGTACTTTGGATGGAACGTTAATTGTGTCTCGTTGAAAAATACATACCCTCCTACTGTGTTAAGCGCAGTCGCCTGAATGCGCAATATGTATTTCCCCTGCTTTGCATAAGCAGGCATCTGCAATATAATTAGTTTGAATTGCTGAATATTACACATAGATGATAGAGTAAAAGATACTTTAAAATCTATATTTCCATTATCGAGATAACGGTTGGCCAAGTGGCCGATTTCTGAAATTTATATATCTGAAAAAATTATACCTTCATCTGCAATGTCTTGGTTGAATGTCTCTCATAATCGCGTTTTGCACTTGTTACTTCTGCCCCATCACATTGAATGGTGGCATGAACTGTCACACTTGGCTCACTAATGTCATAAATTGACACAATGATCTGAACAACGTCATTTGGTCGTACCCGTTTCGGGGCGATGATAAGATATGTTCTGTGTTAGGAAACAAAGGCATCCTTAATATTGCATAGCTTCATACAATCTTTAATAATTTTGAAAATAATACACATTTACAAAAGGTTAGAAACCATTTAGAACCATCTATATCATGCTCTATAGCATTCCTCCTACTCCTAGTCCAAAACAAATTGCTTCATAAACGTCCCACGGTGTTTGTGATGTAAATATTAAAACAATTTTCTCAGTAGCATAAATTTGTTTGACTATACATTTGAAGTTCCCTACAATTATCCAATACACACAAAGTACCAAAATCGAATTATATTGCTCTTCTTGAAATCACTCTCATATATCATTTTAGTGGATGTATTTCTTCCTGGTACTCACGGTCTGTGATTCAATCTTCCTCCTCTATCCATGGAAATTATATCATGAGTAGTCGCGTACACAGAAGAAACATGAAGTGCCATTAAGAACAACATTGTTCTTATATGTTCCATACTTCTGGGAAACATGATCCCCGAATTATCTTACTCAATTGGCCCTGAGAATAAATTAAAATATGGAACGAGTGCCAAGTCACATAGAGACGTACTTTATGGAGAACTTTTGAATTGTCTGGAAATGATACAACTAGAAATAATGCTCGAATAAAAACGTAAAACTGGCTTTTCGATATTGGACAGGTAAACGTGAGCATAGAACGCCCTTGAATCTGGTTGCCAAAGTTGTGTGGCCGTCTTACGGGGATTCAGAATATATATTTGTGAAAACTGATGAGGTTTTCCACACCATACCACATCCACATTCCACACCACATGATACTTAGATTTGGGCTTTCTAATTTCATAAATACTATTAAAAATAGACTTATTGCTAAGTCGCCTCAGAAACTACTTCCATTGATATCATATTTCGATGCACCTATTGTTATTTTCATATTTGATTCCAATAAACTTTAGAATCTCATATGAATCCGGATTAGAATTCCTTTTACATTTCGCTTGGAATGAACTGTCACAGAATGTACAATACACTTACAATCGAAAGTGCAAGTCTTCCTAAATGCATCATATGTGCAAGGATATCTGGTGAGATATGTTAGATTATATAATATGAGTGTGTCTTTTTTTGTTTATCCTCGCTGTCTAAATATTCCATTCCAACGATGTTGTATTTCGGGGAAAGTGTCCCTACCGTATATATGTTTGTCACTGGATACAACCTATAGTGGTAACATTGCCATGCAAGGTATCGTCAAAACGCAATCAAGTTGATAACATAATTCTGGGACGTATAATGATCCTGAAAAAAACACAAGCGCGAGTGTATTTTCAGGGCGCTCTTTTCTATTTTAGCGTGGCCCCTATACATTACTCCTGTTTTAAGTCTAACCCTGACGAACCAGCAGCAATTCATTGTCTTAAACAATGTACCTGGACATTAGATTTAATTAAAGAATATGTTTTATAAGCCGGTAATATGTGTCAATCGCGAGGTGACAAGCTGATCACTCAACCGGTGAACATTGTTCCTGCACCATCCAGAGCCAGTATAAATATGCCGGTACCAGCAAAAACATTATTTTAATTAATAGCCCAAAAAAGTATTGTTTGGGAGTTGTTAGTGTCATTTGCCATATGTATATGATGTCCAGTGAACACAAACAAAGAACGCATTAAGTATCTTTTTAAGTTGTTCAATGTCTTTATCTGTCTCTGCTATTTAAAATTATATGATAGTGAATAAATGTGAACACAATCTATGTTGTTAAGACATTAAACGCATCACGAGTGATACGGTTCAACCTTTCGACCAATGAGTTTCCTGCCCCAAGCTCGTGCCTTTTATCATTATACAGCAAATTACACGTGAACTTTTCATGACAGTACAAGAAAACTCCATCTTTATGGATCTATCATGAAACAAGTGTCTTTCGACTTGATAAGGTGCTTCGCCCAACAACCATCGCCTAATAATCTTCGTGCATGCTGCGCTGTCCAACGCCTGGGCGTAATGTGGCGGAAAACTTTTTTTATTAGTAGAAATGTATCTCCAATGAATTTCCTTGTATTTGAAACTGTTCCTATATCCACAAAAAGTCTACGCGCTGAGCAGAAATCCCAGAATTAAAGAGTTTATATAATACCATTTCGCATGCCGTCAATTTATAAGAATTCCTTAACTTCACCTTCAAACGTTTCAAGAAACTAGATTGATATCGGCGACTCCTTGTCATTCCTGTGAAAATAATGTTATTCTAATTTTAAAACAATATTCAGATAATAGGTAATAGGAATATTCTAGAGACGATAGCAGAGAGTGAAGAAAAGCTTACCTTTTGAGAGAGTCTTTTATATTAGTTGTGCTTTTTTGCCAAGGTTCACCTAGGGTGTATGATCCAGAGTACGCTTGCACTAGCTCTGTGTCTCCTCGATATTATAACCGCTGTGAATGCCCCAAGACTGTAAGAGCTCACCAGGATGGGGCATGTTCCATCACGAGATGGTAGGGGTGTAAGTTAAACGCACCTACTCAACATGAGGTGGTCTTAGACGTGGGGTGGTTAGAGGATGGGGGGTGTGTGGGGGGGGGGGGGGGTGGAGGGGAGAGGAAAGAGTAAGAGTAAGCGGTCATAAGGGCAGGTGTATAATAAGTAGATTATAAGCTGGAAGGTGTGTTAACAGGGCGCAATATAAATTATGATGTCTTTATAATTTTATTCATTGTGATCACGCCATGGCAACTGGATTAGAGGTTAATTGTGTTTGCAATTGTATATGGATCCGTTAGGAGTAGTGACTTATTGTGCTGTGCCGTTTTAATTCAATTATTTGGATCTAATATTTTTATTCAGTCAAATATATTATGTAACAAGTACATTATTCTCAGTAATTGCTGATCCTCGTTAATTCAATTCATACATAGAAAATAGAGTGAAATAATATTATCCGTGTAATGAAATAAGATTAATCAAAGACCGTCACCGACGCAAGGTTCAAATTCAGGACAATCCAGTTAAGGTTAACAATATGTCATAAACTAATAATATTCCAAATTATGTACCCACACGAGCAGACTACAGCCACATTACTTTCCAGATTATGCCCAGAATGTTATTCCTAATGTTATTCCACAGATACAATACTCTTTGTGTAAATCTCGAGATAGAATCGTAATTCTCGATGAAAACAAAAATATGAGTGCTGTATCATCTAAGAATAAAGTCACATAGAATACTTACCTTAAAACCTCAAACTTTAGTGAACGTTTCATGAAACTATAGAATCAAGCCTGTGCTTTTTTCGTGCTGACATAATTGGTCACTCGCGCCTATTGAAATTGGGTGATTTTTTTTTCAATACATCAAACAATCACACCTCACAGTAAAAGCATAGGATCATTAGCATTACAACAGACGTACACGAAACTAAGTTTGACTTGAAATAACTTTGCGATGCTTGGCTACACATATACATGTCCAAGAAAGGGTTCGGTGAACGGGAATATAAAAAATACTGTGAGAGTTGACCTTGCATGCGTTCATAGAAGAAATCAAGTCAACCACTGAGCAATCCTGTCAAATTATATATGCCTATATTTATAGATATGATTATTCATTGAAAGACAGACGTTTATTTTTATTTTCATTATCCATCTTAACTTAGAATTATGTAGCAATATCTAACTAGTGACAAAATAATTAGTTTACAATGTGAAAGGCTTAGTCTTTATTTACAAATATAGAATTTATGAATGTATTAAAAGAGGCAGGTAATATTAATACTCTGGACAAACGGAGTAAGATAAAGATAAACCAGCTAAAGAAAAGTACAAAAGGTCGCCTCATTATCTAGGCCCCCGGCTATGGAATAACTTACCGCCTAATATTAGAAAGAAAAGCTGGCCAGAAATAAAGAACTTTCTGAAGAATCATAATCGGTAGTAAACTCAACTCTATGATATCAAGCAGTTATGACCTGCCCTAGGCAGCTCGGCAGTAAACGAGGTGCTGCCTTGCATACCTTATATAAGAAGAGTATATATATGCTTATCCTTAGACCAAACTTGGATTACACATACATAATTATAGTCGTTTTTATTGTTGTGAGTGATGTATTTTATTCTGTTGCTACTTCTGTTGCAAAGGCATGCAAAATATACCCAAAAGAATTTTTTTAAGGAAACCCCTTACCTGTATATAGGCGATGATGTCTCTCTCTTTAAAGCCCTATTAAACTATGGGCATGTTGGAAATGTTAAAGGTTAAATGAGTTAAAGAAGATAATGCTGCATCAGCTAATATATACTGTATGATATTTTGATAATATTTTCCTTGTACTACATGAGAATACCAGGTCTTTTCCTGCAATTGTGTGCAATAAAAACTTTTATTAAAAAAATGAATAATCAAGGTCAATATTATGCGTAATGAACTTTACATCGAAAACATAGAGTTGCCAATCAACTAACAATTAAATACATAAATTATACGTTAGAAAACTATATGCACTTTACCTATGCGTTGTCAGTCTGTAATTGCTCAATCTATCAGAGTGTTATCACCAACCAATCCCTGATTACATACTTTATTAAGTACCGTATACAATCTATCCTAAAATCTATTCAACTGAATGCAAAGGAAACATATTAGCAGAACTAAGGGTGATGTTATAATTTATTTGTTGAGAAACTAATATTTTTGCACTATTAACTACCCTTTTGACCTATTAAATCTCTATTTTTAGATATACACGCGATATAAACGATGGGCGCAAGTGACGATCAAGATTTTAAAAAGGAGGATTCGGTTGCTCTTTACAAGAGGCAAGATGTCTGGATGTTCATATCCGGATGTGTCTTCATCGCGGTACTTGTGGCGTTTATGTTCGGTATAGGTAAGTAAAGGATGTTATCCCAGGTAACAGAGTTAACAAAGTCTTATATTCATCATTGTTATATCATTAAGTATTATTACCCTCGGGGTTATCTTCAATTCCCTGTCTAGATCGAGCTAGACGGTATTAGTACGTTTACGCATATATAAAGTGTATAATTGCAGGGTTCCACCATTAATTAGTTCGTTAGCACGATTGAGTTTAATGTTAATAGAGTTACGGGTGGATCGGCGCTGACAGTGCGTACTTGTCGATGTAAAAAGAGCAATTCATTTAATTTTTAGAAATCTCACATAATTATTTTAAAACATCTTATTATTTCTTAAAAGGATCGATAGCAATAAAAGATGTATATGTATATTGAAGAAAGTGCGCGTGTTAAAAGATGTTAAAGTATATGTTATACACTTAATTTATCGTATCTTCAATTATAAAATACAGTGCAGTACTTACACTTTACGAGGGTTTTTACTTGTTTAAAAGATAATCATCTTTCATTAATTCTTTTTCTTAATTGCAGGTACTTATCGGCAATGGTATGCGCCTTCTGGATATGAACACAATATAAGCTTTACTTCACCCCAAAGATTTCTACCGGAGCCGTCAGAATATGATCCGTATGCAAACTACCACGGACGATCTGACGCTAGTGTCGGTGACTGTCGGGCCCGCTGGTACTACTGGAAGCTCAAGCCCTGGGATATTACTGCTCTAACGCGACTCTTTGTTTGGTTGGGATATATTGGGCATCAACTGAGCATTTGGTTTGTTATTTACCTGGCACAGTTGGAAAAATCTGGCTCTCTAGGGGGAAAGTACAGCACAAATCTAAATAAGTACAATTACATATGCTTTGGACTGAATGTATTCTTTCATATTTTACATTTCATTCAGACTCACACAACATATGATGCCCTAGCTCAAGATGTGGTCATTACAAGTTCCCAGGGTTCGGTAATTATGTTATTAGTGCTTGTCATGTTACTGCAGTATACTGAAAGGGGACTGTTCTTTGGGTGGCCTACCCTCATGCATACTGGCAAAATTAGTGTTGCTCTGAGGCTGAAACACAGCCCCATCAACTTGCTTAGGAAATTCCATGGTTATGGATTTGCATGGGCTGCCATTTACACTTTCTGGTATCATCCTATGGAGAATACTTATGGGCATGCCTTTGGTTTCGTATATACGTGGATGTTCATGCTTCAAGGATCGCTAATGTTCACCAACTTTCACAAAACCCGATGGTGGAGATTACTCCAAGAATTTTTTGTGGCGATTCACGGCGCAGGTGTTGCAATTCAAACCGGAGGGCCATCACTCCAAGGCACAAGTTTATGGCCGATGTTCTTATTCGGGTTTCTATGGTTATTTGTTCTTACGCAAGTTTTCATTTTGGACTTCTGGAACAAAATCCCATATTGGACTCGTTGTTTCCCAGTAATAATCTGCCTGGGAGTAACGCTTGGAAATTATGCTTGGATACCTGATGCAAATGGCCAAACATTCGTAAGGATTCAGGAGATTATACGGATTCCAGCTATCTACTACTTATGCGTCATTTACACCTGGGCAATAGTTCTTTTCTTTGAATGGGTTAGCTCCAAGATTCATGGTGGAGACAACAGACGACTCCGCCAACCACTATCTAAATTAAAACAGGGTATTTACATAATGGGTTTCCTTTTTATCTACTCCCTGTTGGTTGGTATATCCATATTCTTCCAGAAAGCTAGCGTTCCCATCATGATGTTTGTATCGATGGTTCTCCTTATATTTGTATTTATAACTGGAGTGTGCGTAGCAATGATGTTTGTCAAAGAAATTGTTCCTTCTGGTCCCATCAAAGCTACGGCCGAGAAGGAGATGCATTCGACAGCGTGTGTGCATGGAGAAGGAAGTAATGAGAGTATTAAAAAGACACAAATTAGTGGGTTAGTAATTGGGGCGGATTTGTCCAAAGTGGAAGACGATGGTTGCGACAACGATGCTTTCAATCGTGAAAAGACCCACACCAGCCATGGAAGTCAAGAATGTGATGAAAACAAAAAGCTCCCTGAAAAGGACTTGACTGAAATCCAAATAGCATAGGATCCAATGGAAATACTTTATATGTTTAGCTTGGGGTTAGATTTTTTTGTTTTTGTTTTTGCAAATAGATTTTGTTACAAGAAAGCCACTTCATTAATATATCTGTAATATTACATCAAGATCAATGATCCTTCGAATACACCATAAGTACATCATTTATTCAGCAACAGGTGGAATCCTTTTCAACAATTGAGACCAGGCAAACATCGTTTTTATCACAAAGAATGTCCTTCATGGGAACTATGAAATCGAAAATGAATATTCTATTTTATGAGCGTACAATCCGTCGTTTTGAGCAGAGCCATCTTCTGGTTAGTAACACCCTCCAGAAGTAACCTTATGAGAATAGCTGTAATTGAATAACCGAATAACACTTATTTTATCAATAATCATAGTGCGCTTGCAAGGTCATTCTTCTGTATCAGAAGCTGCCTGATTTATGTTGGCCAGTCTAACCCGGATCCAACAACAACTGTCCGTTTATTCTGTAATATATCCTTATTTTTATGTCAGGAAAAGCCAAGAGCTTTTCAATAAAGTTTGAGACTTTAGTGTACAGGTTATCTTGGGATCCACTGCTTGAGGAACCTGTCATAAATGAGAGGGGTCTCTTGTATTCTTCATGAATGAGATCCTTTTGTTTTGCCAGCTTCTGTTGTTCTAAGTATTCACTCTTCTCTATGTTATCAAACCTTTCCGACAGTACTTTGAGTTTGAACTCCTGCATGGTCTTTCAACATGGCCACCTTGTTGACATTTACATCCACTTCAACCTTTTCACGCTTCTGAAACAATTCAAATAGGGTTTTAAAGATTTCCTGAGACTGATCCCGCATTTTTACAACCAGTTCCACAAGGCCTTGAACCCCAGGGGGTTCTCCTTCCTTACCCATAGTGGCGGAGGAAGGAGGAACCAAGAGTGCTTGTTAAAGTCTTGAGAATAGATGATAAAGTTTTATCCACCAGGAAAAAGTATTGTCCTTAACAGTTGTTATCTTTGTTTGTTGACAAAGTAATAAGGGTAAACAGTTTATACCACAGTGACTTAACTTGTTGGGCTTAAACCAGATCCCAGTCGTCTCTCCCTTGGGGTTAGCTTAGTTGCAATGATTTATTTACCAAAATTGATATGCATGAAAGAAAGCACTATCATTATCAATCTTAGTGCTCAGACGCGCTAGCAAATGCATTCAGTACACATTAATTTATTTCAATCATGTTGTCTCTTTATAGCATTGTAGATTGTTTCATACTCGAGGACATGATTGACCATTATATTTGTGATGATTTCAGGACTGAACCAATCAGTGAAATTGATAATTGATATATACAGAAATACTTGTAATAAGATACTATTTCATACATTTATGCACAATGGCTAACAGTGCCTTTCAGGCAATTTGTATTTATTTCAATTTATTATCTTTAACTTAATGTGTTTTTTTATTGGCATGTTTTATGACAACAATATTTTGTTCCCACTGAGTGCAATGAGGATTTGTAACGACATTGTATTTTGAAGCTAATAAATTCTTGAAAAATACCCAATCTTTTCCTGAATCCTTATTGAAAAATGAAGATATTATTCTGAGCAAGAAGAAAGAGAGCAAATCAATAACGACAAATTCTTCTGAGATGAGTGCATTAAAGCGCTTTGAGCGTTCATAAATTAGTTAGAAGTTGTATTTTGCTCTTGGAACTTACACCATTATGTAAATCTCATGAACAGTTTTTGTTCGATACCCGTACGTTCATATATTTTTCATTTAATGATTACGTAATTTATATAATTTAACACAGCACTTATACATGCATGCTGGAAAATGAACTGTAAAAAAAGAAAAGTGACCTCGTGGAATTGAACTCCAGTATCTGGCATGTGAAGCCAAAACTTAGACCACTGGACCACTGATCCTCAGGTATTAGTACAGTATACAAGGCCCTTCAGCCCTTCAGCCCACAATCAGAAAAGCAAAGATTCATATTCATGTGGAACATGGTTATATAATTGCATTGGTTATATCCTGGAAAAGAATGGGAACGATATCTTCATTATTAAGAAAATGCCAGCCTTGCAAAAATGTGTACCAAATGAACACTGGAAATCTATTTGAAATTGAAATATAATAATCAGAATTTAAGGAAAGGGGAGAGAGAGAAAGAGGGGAGGGGAACTGTAGACTCTAATGCGAATCCACACGGTTAGCAGTCGAAATACCACCCTCAGTCAAAGTACCACCCAACCCATAAGTCCTTTTGCCATGATAACATTTATGAATTAAATGTATATTCTGATGTAAAAGACACCGGAGGAAGGTACATATTTCAACATAAATGAGGATTTTAATTAGCAAAAAATATAAATTTGTTTTATATATTATGTTTTAAACATTTTTGTACCCAATAGGTCTTGACATAAGGGACATAATCTCTTTTAGTTTGTGAAAATATTCCAACTATAGAAGAAAACTTACAGCCAAATAAACGTTTAAGTAAGTTATTTCAATTGTATCAATGGTCAATACTTCAATTCTCATTATCTCGGTTACAGTGTGTGGTGTGCGAATTTAACACCTTTGATAATTGTCACTCCCTACAGTACCCAGAATCGGTCAGAGACACTTCCGGTTTCAGTGCTAAAACAAAACTTGTTAGACAAAATTTGTTAGACAATCGACTGCCGTTTCGCCAATGTTTAATCAATTAGGAAAACTCTAAGACCTGTGTGTTGCTGACATCATTGCGATTCTTCTGGTATACAACATTAATTTATGTCTTGAATATACACTTTTCTGTAAGCATTGGAGTACACAGAACCATACTGCGGCACCACCTCCCTAGCACTTGACACTGCACAACCACCACTTTTTTTTTTTAAAAAGTGGCCATCGGCTATTCTTTACCCCCTAATCAGTTGTACCCGTTATCACGGTTGGGCGCCTATATACCTAGAACGACATTTATAGCTGTCTCTGCCCACCAAATACATGCTTATTGAGCTTATTCTCTGTGCTCACTCCTACCGTATATTAGTAAGCAACGATTAGCTAGTGATTACTGGAACAATATTGTCTAGAAAAGAAGATATAAGCCCATTTACCACCACCAAGTCATGAAATATGATTTGAATCGATCCCCATTGCCGCATTTTAGTTCATGGAAAACCCACTGCAGTATGCCCAGCAGCACTAGTTGCGTAGTTACATAAACTGACACCAGCGGCGCTACCTATACTACATCCACCATCCCAGTTAGACAGCTCAAAGCAAACGTCTGCAGATGAAAACGCCGAAGCCTTGAAGACAAGACTTCGGCGAGTCTCCTGGGACGGGTGGTGATGGTGGGTGGCGGGGGGTGGGGGTTGGGGGGGGGGGCGGACGGTGGGCATATTCACAAGCATTGAAAATGAGAAAAAGATTCCATACTTTAATACAAGTACATAGCCTAAGACACCACAACCAAATTAATCTCGCGGTAATACTCTGGACCATAGCTGGACGTAGCAGAGGAAGAATGTGCTGTGTCCAGATTAGTTCCAAATTTAAACATTAGGCAGCAGCTAGATCGAATAGTGGTATTTGGGATAGCGACAATTAAATGTTTATTATTTTGTTTGGGTTTGGGTTTACCATCTTATCTGTTTATTTAACGTCTGTACCATGTTGTCAGTATTTAATTATGTTAAAGTTTGTCTCTTAAGTGCATGTACATAATAGGGGGCCTCCAGTATAGGCAAGTGGTGGCCAATGGTGTTGCCAATAGCCTGTCCCCACACTTGTATTCTTTGGTCTTGCCACACTATACCGTTTGCAGTCTTAGAGAATTTTGAAAAAAAATTCATAGCCCAAACGGGCCGATTGATATCAACATGACAGAGTGGACCGACGAGCCTAACCACAACTATGTGTGGCATCAGTGAGGCCTCTGACGATGTATAGTCCAGGCAATCTAAGCCCTCACACACACATCAAAATAACAAAAAACCCATGTACAGTTTAGCTTCTAGAGCCCTATTCTCTGAAACCTGAGTAATTTGTGGTGAAGTGAAATTAATTTATATACATTGGTTTGGTCAGAGCGGCAGGGAGTAGCTGTGGGGCTGAAGCCAGGACTGCATGGGTTAGCTAAACCAATGGCGTTTTGTGGTGATTAATGACTAACTCAGCTGTTGAGATAACATCAATTTAAGTATATTGGGGTGATGTCTGTCAACCATTGATAGCATCTTGGCTCCTCCAATCCTGGATATCAGCGTGAAGAATCTGTTGATTCTGATATCAGCAGATGGTATCAGAATCATGATGGTAATGGCTGGGAGGGGGAGGGGGTGGCGTTTAAAGGGTATTAAAGGGTAGACCAAGTGTGAATTAAAGTGGCAAGTTAAGAAGTAAGATGCCTCATATGCAAAGGTGTTAAATGGACCAACAGAATTACATGGAGTGACCAGTCATATATGGGATAGGGATTTCATGTTTTCTGTCTCCCCTTCCTCTCCCTCCTACAATCCCTCCCTCTTGAACTTTACATTTAACTGACATCAATCTTTGTTTCCCTTGGAAACGCAATCTTCTGCATGAACCGGAAATAAATTAATTAATGTAAACCGATCACTGTTAACTAATTCTTGTTATTTCGAGCTGACAGATATATGGGGATTTCAGAGTAGACCTTATCTTGTTGCCTTATACCTCCATAGAGCCAACACACCGCTTGTACTCCCACTTGTGTGGTGGCGCTGCTATTATTACCCCAATTAAGCTGGCTATAATGAAGCTCTGTGAGGAAATCTTGGTCCACAGACTGGAGGGTCAAGAGGGGCGAGATAGCGCGAGATTTTACCCTCATTGCGCAATGCATGCACTAGGGAAACCCTCCAATGATCTATGATGTCATGTCATGCCTCGCTATGCAGCAGCCATTGAAGGTCTGCATGCTGGCCAAGAAACCACACTATGAAGATGCTGCGTGAATTGATATATCTTCTTTATCTCGGATATGCCTTTTCACTCTATCCTTTTTCTTTCTACGTGGAATTTGAGTGACTTTGTTTCCCGCTTTCAGGATGTGAAGCCTCTTGTTAGGGTTACAAAGACTCCATTGCCTGTAGCTCCAGTCACTTATTCTAGAGTCTTTGATGAGGTTGGACACAGGTAGGTTTCTGCACTGGCGCTAGCAGTGGTAGTGGAATTAACCAACTCAAGGAACTGATCTGCAGGTGGCGCTATGGTGATGAGCACTGGCACTATAGCATACATATGGCTTAAACAGGGCAATATGGACGACATCAGTCTATTGGGCAATGACCGACTTGCTGGTATGACAATGCTGATTTTTATGAGAAGCTATATACGCCTTTTTCAAAGGCATATATGATGATCCATGTGGCCAAAAATTCAATATTTACCAATATCGCCAAATATTTAGTGATATCGACAACTCAACTACATGTATACATATCCATCTCTATCTTTAATTCCATCCCCAACATAAGTCACCAACTGTATCTCTAACTCACATTAGCGACATCTCTAAACAATACCTTACTTAACATATACATTTTCAATTCAACAACTTGCCCTTCTAATCTATACTCGAAGTAATAACATTCTGATTTATCCATTATATTGATCCATATATTGATCTCATTCATAAAGGTCTTCTAATAAAAATTGAAATGTGTCATTTTATGTACAGGCATTATTATCATTGATAGCTGCAATTGTTAAGCCGGGATAGCCACTAGGTTATCCATGTTTAAAAGAGACGCACAGAGGCTGCCGTGCTGGCCCTGGCTAGTGGAGTAGGGTCAGTCTTCCTCCTGCGCTGGAAGAGAGCAGATGCGCTGCAGGCTCAGCATTCAAGATGACCGAAGCTGATATTCCTAAGCCCTTAGAGCTAGTGGCATGGGGCAATGCCTTTGGCATTAAGAGAGTCACCACCAATGCCATGCTGGAGCAAGAATTCGGAGATCTAGAAAGTCTAAAGATCATGGAGGCGGGTGACATAGCAGCACTGCCGATAAAGGAAGGTCAAGCCCGTATGCTGAAGGTTGCCTTAGGAGTATTGGGTAATGCCCATTTCGCCGCTGAGAGGGCTACAGCCGACGCAGACGCCAAAAATCGAGCTGATGAAGCTGCTCATCTGATTGAACTGGATCGGAAGAAGAAAGAGAAAGAGCAGCAAGAGAGGCAAGAACAGCAGGACCGACAGGCCCAGCAGGATAAAGATCAAGCCGACCAGAAGAAGGCTAAACAGGATAAGATCCGCAAGAACAGGGAGGAGATGGATGCTATACTAAATGCCAGCAGCAGGTATGACCGTATGATGCAGGGGTTTGACAAGTTAGATGATCTGACACGTACTGGAGGAGGTGAAAAGACTGTCGGTGGTATTGGCTATACCCCTCCTGCCACCTTGACCAAGTTGGATGCTTATGATCCCCGCTTCAGACTTACGCTGAAGGCGGGGGGGAAGAAGGTGCTTCACATACAGCAGTTCCTTCCTGAATCGGTCAAGCAGCGGATGAACCGCAAGAGGAAAGAGGTTATGAAGTGGAGCGAATCCAGTGAAGGTACTGTGGTGTTAAAAGCCGAGAATCACCCCAAGCTTTCTATATCTCAGGCTGAGTGGGGGGCGGCTAACATGCGAGTCATGTTCGCTCTAATGGAGGCCGGTGACCTCAAGAGAGTTGACATAGAGGACTATATATGGCATTTACTTTGATGATGCATGAATTCGCTGGCCTATACGAATGGCAGACATTATTGGATTTGGACATAAGGTACAGGGAGGTGCAGGCCCAATATGATTTCCGTTGGGGATCTCTTTGTCGTCATCTAGAATACACCATTCTCCTCAGACGTCCCACAACACCCCAGAATGCCCCCACCAAGGCGGGAGCAACTGGAAGCAAGAAATCTGGATCTAAGTCTTAGGATTATAACGCCAACGAGGACTGCAAGCTGTTCCTGCAAGGCCATTGTCGCTATGGGGACAAGTGCAGGTACAAGCACAACAAATCGGATTAACAACTAAAGTATGTGCATGTCCCAGGCGCTTTAAACCCCAACGCTTGGGATGATCTCCTTGACCCCTGCGACCCAGACCGGAATTTCATCATGGAGGGGGTCATTAACAGTTTTAAGGTGACCAACTTGTGCACTGAAGGGGCAGGAGCCTATCATAGAAACCATCGTTCTGCTACTAACACCAATAACAGGGGCTTCGTGGAAGAACAGATTAAGAAGGAATTAATCAACGGGAGATATGTCTTTACTGACAGTCCCCCGGCCATTATCTCAGGTCTGGCCGCTATACCAAAGAGCGGAGGCAGAGGCGTGAGATTGATTCATGACGCCTCCAGACCACAGGGCCAGGCGCTCAATGATTACGCTATTAATCACCCGTTCCGCTATAGCACCGTACAAGATGCGGGGGAGGAGATAGAGCGGGGAGATTGGCTGGCCAAGATTGATTTGGAAAGCGCTTATCGGAGTGTGAGATTACACGCCGATGACCATCAATTTGCAGGCCTGGAATGGACATTCTCAGATGGCCAGCGCAGATATATGATAGACCAACGCCTCATGTTTGGGGGCAGACTGGCTGCCTCTATCTTCAACACCTTGTCACAGGCGGTGTGTAGGATCATGCATGGTCGAGGATTTCTCCATGTTTGGGCCTACCTCGATGACTACCTGATAAGGGAAGCTACGTGGGAGAGATGTCAGGCTGCATTAAATGAGTTAATGAGCGTGCTGAGGGAGCTGGGGTTTTATATCTCTTATCCCAAGGTGGTGGGGCCGGTGCAGTGTCTCACTTACTTGGGGGTGGAGATTGATACCCCAAATCATGTTTACAAACTCCCTGCAGAAAAAGTAGAGGACTTAAAAGCCCTAGTTCAAACAGCGAGTGGAAAGGGCTCCATAACTAAGCAAGGTCTGCAGTCCCTGGCGGGGAAGATGAACTGGGCCTCTCGGGTCATAGCGGGGGCCAGGACTTTTACTCGCAGGATTATAGACAGGATTAGACTTCTAAAAGGTCCAAAGCACAGAACCAGAGTGACACAAGGAATGAGGGCGGATTTTAAATGGTGGTCAGATTACCTATGCGCGTTCAATGGAAGCATACCCATCATTGAGAAACGTCCTTACACCCCTGTCACTATAGATGCGTGCAGGAGCGGGGCAGGCGGCTATTACCTGGGAGATTGGTTTCACATCAACTGGAAACACTGTCCTGATGTGGCCGATCTCCACATCAACCACCTGGAGGTATTGGCCTTAGAACCTGCCGCCCGACTTTGCGGAGAAGATTGGAAGAACAGCCATGGTATACACTGATAACCAGTGCGCAGCTGCTGTTATCAATAAAGCTACTTACAGGGAAGAGAGAGTGATGCACTCACTCAGGAATGTGTTCTGGCTGTCAGCTATTTATAACTTTAGACTACGTGCCATATACTATGAAGGGACCAGGAATGTACTAGCTGACCGAGCCTCCCGCCTCAGTGAACCCAGGGGATGGGAGAAGCTCCAAGGAGTGATAGAGTCATCGTGTCACTAGTAAGCATGGATGTGGCCGAGCTGGACAGGCAAGTGGCATTCTTCCAAGGGCAGGCTTTCGCCGTTGGAACCTTGAAAGCCTACAAGTCTCAGAGAAAATCCTACCTGGACTTTTGCTCTAGACTGGGAGAACCACCTATCCCCGCCTCCAGCTCTCTCATCCGATATGCTGCATTCCTGGCCAAAAGGTTAAAGTACAACTCCATAAAACAATATTTTGCCATCATCTCTTTAATGCACAAGGAGTGGGGGTTAGAGAACCCATGTGCTGATAGTTTTCTATTTCGCCAGACCCTGAAAGGGATCAGGAGGGTGCTGGGCGATAAGGTGAATAGGAAGGAGCCTATGACACCTGACCATCTTTGGATCTTTGTGAGGAATCTCCAGCTGTGTGTACCTAGAGATGCGATGGTCTGGGCGGCCATGTTCTTCGGTTTGCTACGCCGCTCAAATGTGCGCCTCCCCCTGGTGGTTTTGATGGTGAGTGCCATTTACGCAGGCGGGATATCTCTTTCACCAGGGAAGGCATAAAAATTGTGATCCGTTGGTCAAAAACTGATCAATTCCGCACCAAGCACAGGATACTGCCTTACCCTAGGATGAGAGGCCATTCTCTGTGTCCCACCACCGCAGTGTTCAAAGCCTGGGAGAGGTCGGGCTCGCCAAGCCAGGACAGCCCGGCCTTTCCGGGCCTGTCCCCCGGGACCTTCTCCTCTGTGATGCTAGCGGCCCTAAGGAGAGGTGGGGTGGACACACGCGGGATGGGCAGTCACAGCTGTAGAAGAGGCAGCGCCTCCTTCTTGTGGTCTCAGGTGGGTTTAGATGAATCGAAAATCCGATCCCTGGGTGACTGGGCAAGCAACTCATATGTCTTGTACACCATATCTACGTTCGAGGCCTTGGGCCAAACCATGAACAGCATGGCCGAGAAGATCGCGGCCTCCCCTGAGCCTGATTGGAACTAACTACCTTCCCTAGGGTTTTGGGTTACCAACTCGGGAGACAGCAGTCTCAAAGACTTATTGATTGAACCTCTAAGCTCTTATAATCTAAAAGAACATTTACTGCTAACCTTTAAGCTCTTATAATCTAAAAGAATATTTACTGCTAACCTTTAACTATTTGTTGATATTGACACTGTTTTTTAGGGATATGGATTAACATAATATATGATGTCAATCCATAAATAATTAGAGAGGGACCTATATAATCCCCTCTGTTTTATCTGACTAATGTATATATGTACAGTTAAATTAAATGTTTTGAGATATTGGCAAATATTTGGAGATATATCTCTAAATATTTGCCAATATCTCCAAATATTTGCCGATAATTATCTCTAAATATTTTTCGCCGCATGACTCACCATAAAGGCTGGGGGGGGGGGGGGGGGGTCACTGCTTGTAATACGCCTTTCAAAGGCAGGGGGTCAGTGCTCGTCCAGCTTCTTTCCAACACTTTGGTTGTTCTATTATATTCAAGAATATTTTGCCCTATGTAGTAGTCACTCAATGGACTCAAATATCCATATAATATACACACAGAGGGGTTTCTTTGTCTGACATGTTCTCAGAATCTATTACTTTACCATCCGTTTTTCTGCTCAGTACAGTTCCGTCGACCCCCTCCAGAGGACAACGTATATGGTTTGTGAAGATACCTGGGGTGAAAATGTGATTTTGAAGCCCTTTTTAGTTTTTTAGTTGTGTTCTATACTGTTATTTTTAGCCGGGGAATGTCAAGGAAGCCTGTCTGGAGGGCCTTGGATGAACTACATCACTTAAAGGGGGACCCAGTCATGTTGCGAGTGTCCCTGGCAACACATTCTGCATCCTTAGCAATGTGACCTGCGTCCCTGACAATGGGGAGGGGAGAGACAGAGAAGAAGAGAGGAGAAGTTGGGGGAATCAGAGAGGGGGAGATGAGGGAGAGGAAGGAGAGACAGTTCGGGGAAGGAGAAAAAGAGAGAGGGTGAGAGGGAGAGAGAGGAGGTGAGAGATTTCTATCTAACAGCTCCTACCCATTTCTTACCATAACTTCCAAAGAGAACCAACCTATTCTTAACCGTCCGAAGGACAGGTACTTTGCTAGTCTTTAATCAAAATAGAAGTTCTAGATGCTATACACTTGCTTAAGAGAGAAATTCAGCATTTCTACTTTGAGGTAAGGGACTGGCTTGGTGTATGTGACAAACACAAGGTAGCATGACTGTTTTGTACTTGCACCACCTAGTGTCCATTACAGACACTGTAGGCCTACATTATTCATGCACATAGCCCTATGAATGTTTAGCCAACTACAGTAAAAAGATTTGATATTTTTTTTATTCAGGAGATATCATTACATCATGGGATGCTTTTCTCAGAAATCCCTGTTATAGGCCTACATAGGCCTACTGGTACCGGTACATAACTTCAAAGCAAAAACAGGGGCGGATCCAGGATTTCATGAAGGGGAGGGGGGGTTCAGGTCTTGGAAAAGGGCACATGTTGGGGACTCTGTGAGCGCCGAAGGCGCGAAGACCTCAGAGAAAGGTCCAGGAGGGTTCCCCTCCCAGGAAATTACAAAAATATACTCCTCAAATGGTGAATTCTGGTGCATTTTGAGTGAATAAATATATCTTTTAGTATATGTTTTTTAATAATATTTTACCTTAGGAATTGCTGCTCATTACATTACAGATGATATAGACAAAAATAATGATATTCACAATGACATGTTCAGGCTGGGTCTGTTTTTTCATGTGTGCTGTTTTGCTACATGGCAGTGGGAGAGAGGGGCAAATTTTGAAAGTCTCTCAAGGCTCTAAGACAATGTGACTGTAATATATATGAGTAATTCTCCCAAACGCATACGTATAGCAGGGAACATCAGCATTATTCAGACGAAGTTTGGGGAGGCTGTGGCAAATATTTCGATTCCTACACCTATGCTTCAGAAACCTCAATTTTCCCTATTTTTTTGCCTTATTTCGGTTATATTAGACCATATTTATTGAATAATATAGTATAACTTCAATGTGAAATACCCAGTAATTATGCCAGTCCTATTTTGGCCGCTAACATTGATTGTAGTTAATTTGTTATTAGTGATTAGTTTAGGGACATTTCATTCCTTTAAAGCTAATGTATGTCGTAATGGCGACACAATTATTCCAAAAAATAATTGAAAGTGGGATTCCCACAGCCTTATTTTTGCCAGAGAATTCAGATAAAATGGTTATAATTATGTGTGATGATCCCAAATGCAGGATGTAGACAACCTAGGCTGTAAAACCAAATAATGCCCGATTGGGAGAATTACTCATATATAGGTTTTATGATTTCAGGTAAACTTTATTCCAACAAAATCGGATTGGGGCCTTTTTAGGCCTTTTGAATATTTTTCCTCACTTACTGTGTAAAAAACCTCAAAATATCTGCAAATATTGCTATTGCAGGATATGTTTATGCAGTCCAAATGATACAGATGTTGGGACGGTTTGCACCCAAGTACCAGATATGGATTTAAACTCATCTGGTAGAATTTTTGTAACTGTACAGTCTACTAGTTAAGGAGGCTACACCTATGTCACAAATAGACATTTTGAACAATTTTCACCCTTAGGGGGCAGTCATTGAGTATATTTGAAAACAAGTAATGTCCTCTCATTATGAGATCTTGAAATCCGACCAGAAGGGGTAATTTAATTTTAATATTTTTATGCCTATTGTGTGGATTTGATTTGAGGAGGGTGACGTAAGTATAGCCTAAATTAAAAAGTTGGAAAATGGGGTTTAGAAAGATAAACTCTTCAACTCTTCAAAAAAGTCAATTTGGGATAGGAAAAAAGTCAATTTAAGGCAAGAAAAAAGTCAATTTGGGATGGGAAAAAAGGGCATTTTGGGCACAAACTCCTAGGCAATTTGGGGTGGAAAAAAGGTCAATTAAGGGCGGGGAAAAAAGTCAATTTAGGGCGGGAAAAAAAGGCAATTTGGGATGAGAAAAAAGGGCACTTTGGGACAGGAAAAAAGGGCATTTTGGGGCAGGAAAAAAGGGCACTTTGGGGCGGAAAAAGGGAACTTTGGGGGAGGGCAAAAAGGGCATCATGGGGCCCAAGGGGGGGGGTGAACCCCCGAACCCCCCCCCTGGATCCGCCCCTGCGAAAAAAATATTTCTTAATAAAAAAAATAGAGGTTTGTTTTCATGTTTCTTTATCATACAATAAATCGACCTCTAAGATACAAGTCATATTTAACTTATTAATGTTTAAACTAGTCAATTTAACATGACAATATACATATAACTATGTAGCGAGTAGTAGGCTACCGTACCTATGGGAAGCCGTTGGTATACGAGACCCATCTCCCTCTGCCACATAGCAGGGAAGTTAACAGAGAAAATCGTAGCTGGTGAACTGATGTCCTATCTTAATAGAAATAGCATCCTCTGTGATAAACAATATGGATTCCAAAGTGGTCATTCTACCACCGAGGCACTATCAGAATTCCTGAATGATATTAATATGGCCACATATAATAATCACTTTACGATTGCATGTTTCATAGATTTTTCTAAAGCCTTTAATTCTGTAGAACATAATATAATGGTAGAGAAACTGCGGGAATGTGGTCTAAGTGTGACTGCCTGCAACTGGTTTAAATCATACTTAGAAGGTAGACAACAACGCATAAAAAATGGAGAGTATTCTTCTGATTGGAGCCCCATAGACTATGGGGTACCCCAAGGTTCAGTTCTGGGTCTGATTTTGTATCTAATTTATATAAATGACCTTAAATATCTGGACTTAAATAGTAGTTTTATTCAATACGCAGACGACACTGTTTTTTACTATGGTGGTGGTAACATTGATGCTTGTACATGCAAAATGAATGATGATCTAAAGAAATTTCACTCCTGGAGTAAAAGCAATAAGCTACAGGTAAATATCAAAAAAACCAAGTGTATGCTCTTGGGGGAAAAAAGAAAAATATCAAATGTTAGGATCGATATTAAAATAGGTGATGAGCCTATTGAACAGATGAATAAGTACGTCTATTTGGGTTTAACAATTGACCAGTGTCTGAACATGATTCCGCAATATAACAGCTTAGTAAGCCAACTGTACAATAAAATGTTTATTTTTAGGAAAATTAGACCTAACCTAACGTCAGGGACAGCCTTAATGGTTGCTAAGTCGAAATTATTATCTATATTCGATTATAGCCTTTTCTCATTGACACCATTGAATGTAACTCAAGCTAGGAGGCTTCAAAAAATCCAAAATAGTATATTAAGGATAGCTATTGACCGTGACTATACAATGAGTAACAGAGAACTCTGGACCACCGCAAAGGTTATGACTATAGAATGTAGACAAAAGTTCAATCTGTGTAAAATCGCACATAATGAGATCTATGTGAAAACAGGGGCATAATACCACCCAGAAACACAAGACAGGCCAACGCCCCAACCTTAGCCATTACGCTCCCACATAATATGAGGGAAGAAAGATGTATCAACACCAAAAAAGCCAAAATGTGGAATGAGCTGAAATTAGACTAATTAACGACCCCATTAAATTTAAAACCCGGCTGAAATACCATTTACTAAACCTTCAGAACAACTTGAATATTGAAATTATTGGATAAAAGGCTACTCTGGCCTCCCAGTGTTCGAATTGTACTAAGTACTACTGTAGATTATCGTCGCCACCCCACTGTACTGTTATTTCCACATACTGTCGCCATGTATAGCACAATGCCTCTGCAATCACATAGACGCATGTATATACTTAGTTGTCAGAACCTTGATTGTCATTATACTAATGCGCTCGCAATTGTAACTGAAAGAGCATGTATCATATTTACCAAACATCAAATGGAAGGTTATATTGTATAAAACCATTATCACAACCATTTCACTCACTACGCTACTAGTCTGTAAAAGAATAAATAGTCAGGAACCGTAACTATCATCCTCACCCTCATCTCATACCATCATTATCACATCTGCATGAGTTAAATCAAAGCTTGCTGGAATGCTATCGTCGATAGCGGTACATATCGTACATTGTATATATTCTTATTTAACTGATGTTTTCATATTATACCAAATGGATCTAGATTAGAACATTGTAACACCCTACTACTTGTATGAATGTTAAGGCAAGCATGCCTACGAAAATCACTACTTTGTGAGAGGGGTCTTGTCATTTATTTGAATAAAAACGTTTCAAAAAAAAAAAAAAAAAAAAAAAAATATTTATTCCAGAATTGTGGATATCTGAATTGTTTTTATGGATATCCACAAAAACAATTCAGATATCCACAATTAATTTTGGATATCCAGAATTGAATTTTGGATATCCACAATTCAATTCTGGATATCCACAATTCAATTCTGGATATCCACAATTAATTGTGGATATCCACAATTCAATTCTAGATATCCAAAACTCAATTCTGGATATCCAAAATTCAATTCTGGATATCCAAAATTCAAATCTGGATATCCAAAATTCAATTCTGGATATATTTAATTTTACCCAATTTTATTGTTGATATCTGAAATTCGAATTTTGGATATCCAGAATTGATTTATGGATATCAAGAATTGATTTATGGATATCAAGAATTGATTTATGGATATCAAGAATTGAATTGTTGATATCTGAAATTCGAATTTTGGATATCCAGAATTGATTCATGGATATCCAGAATTGATTTATGGATATCAAGAATTAAATCTACCAGAATTAAATCTACCAGAAATTCGAATTTTGGATATCCAAAATTGAATTCCAGATATCCACAATTCAATTTTGGATATCAAGAATTCAATTTCAGATATCAAAAATTGATTTATGGATATCAAGAATTCAATTTCAGATATCAAGAATTCAATTTTCAATTCTGGTATTAAGCATTCAATTTTAGATAGCCATGAATTAATTATTGGTATAAAAAAAATAATAACAAACTTGAACTTTGGATATTTTAAGCATAGAATTTATTCCTCCACACACAATTTTAGGTATAGAAAGTTTTAAATCAGATATCCAAAATTCAATTTCAGATATCCAAAATTCGAATTTCAGATATCCAAAATTCAATATCAGATATCCAAAATTCGAATTTCAGATATCAACAATTCAATTCTTGATATCTGAAATTCGAATTTTGGATATCTGAAATTGAATTTTGGATATCTGATATTGTATTGTTGATATCTAAAAATCAATTTTGGATATCTTTAAAAGATGTTTATTATGGATATGTCATTTTTAATTTTGGATATGTCACGGGCAATTACGGATATCTATAATTCAATTTTGGATATCTAAAATAGAATTGTGGATATCGAAAATTAATTTCTGATATCCACAATTCAGGAATAAATATACCAACGGCTTCCCATACGTACCAGGACAAGAAATAATCAGAATCAATCAACTCAATTAGGCCTAGTGCATGAATTTGATATCGTGTAGGCCCCCGGTGTAGGCCTACCTAATCAGTACCCGTACGTAGGCCTAGAGGGAAAAATAAATTGATGAATCATGACTTCATACTGCAATTAGGAGAATTTAATTATAATCTTTTGCTCTAATCTTAAATAGCCTACAATTCACTTCAACAATATGCTGAGAATTTGCAGGGGAAATGGTAGGCTAGGATGAATTTCTAAACATAATATTATGTTTCCCTATTTGGCATGCCATTTAAACGCAGGAGATATTTTGTGTAGTGTAGGAGTAATTGGTCAAATGCATTGATGAATTCCGGGACTGTCCCGGACAAATCGGGACACTTGGCATCTCTGTAATGATAGATCTTGATGTGTGTGATGGTTGGGAAAGGTGCGCATGGCACTTCTGTAAGTGCACCACATACCACCAGATGGCAAGGTCGCGTAATAGTACCATTGGATCTCTCCCAGGTGGCAGGGCAAGTTAATAGCCTCAAAGCAAAACAAATATTACTAGAGATTATTCTAAGGTCTTTTGATGGATTTACTTATACTTAGATAGTGAGAATTCGGTAATGTTGAACTGTTCCTTCAAATGAATTAAATATCCATACAAGTTAAAGGGATAAAAGTATCTCTTTTGTCATCGGTTCTTAGCTAATTATGTTCTGTCATAATGGCAGCATAGATTTTACGCGGAGCTTTGTCTGTCTGCTTACGGATTTCCTTGCACTGTGGTGAATATCGGATTAATAACCAGTCTGAGTGGTACGTATCTATTTTCATGTATGTAGCTATACAACTGTGAATTTTGAAGCTCCAAGGACGAAGGAGGAGAGGAATATCAGCTGTCGAATATTGACAGGTCACGATTACGGGAGGCTACTTCTGCTGCAGCCGCCAGTGATGCTGTCGGCAATGCGGGACAAGCCCACTTTGCTCCTCTTCACTCTGCCTGATCAAGGTCTACACATCTATACATACTGACCACAGACACTGGTTACGAGCTGCTAGTTCTGTCAGCACCCTTCAAATTCACCGCAGGTCCTCGGTCAACTAGCCGAACCGAATATATATCATGGGGTAATAATAATGTTGCGACTGATGACTCGGTTGTGGCAAGTGGGAGGGATCCAACTCCAAGTGTGAAGTGAAGGGAACAACAACCATGAATGATAAACGTAACTCTGTGGACGGTACATAGTACATGTCGATTGATCCGTGCTATAATATGCGTCAGTTTTTCTTCCTCTTGCGCCATCGCCCGCATTAGATCCCTTCCTATTCCCTGTCAAACGTGGGTTGTATTATAATCTAGACACCGGATCCAAACATACCGTGAAAATTCAGAATAGGCGGGGCAAGTCGGGAGGCTTGTAGCATTTAGAGCTCTCTAGGTTACGGACTACGGTATACTCCTAACACACTACAGTTCGGTATAAGCCTGTAGAATGAAGGCCTAGCAGTAATGAAGAAATGGTAGGGAGTTGTACGATGAACTGTCAAATGACAACATAGGTTTCTCTTTAAAATGTCATTGGTTCGCTCTTGTCTTCAGTGTGAAAATGAATGTAGATACGGTACGCCATAGCCTATATGGTACGGTATGTTAACCATCAATGCCCAATGGGGCATTATGATTAGGGGAAATCGCACTATGATCTTTGGCTTAGTCCTACAACTGGTTCCAGTCTGGAGTAACTTATTAATATAGGCCTAATAAGAGAATTTTCTGGTTTGAATATAATCAAGGATTTGTAAGCGGTCCATGATTGTATGTGTATTGGTAGTTCTGTGCGACTATAACCAGGTCTTACCTCAATATAGTCCAGGTAAATAAATAGATACCGTATTCAAAGTTATAATGAAAAACACCAACGCTGTAATAAAGACAAGTGGAGGATAAGATTATGCTTTAGGATGGGTTATTCAATAGGATACCGACGTTTCGGAGTTTACATTACTCCTTCTCCGAGGTATATAAATAGACATTTATCTTTATATTAACCCCCTTTCAGAAGTAGCGAGGTATGTTGGGCGCGGGTGGGTTAGGTCAAATGGGTGTCGGGTCCATTTGTCCAAAGTGTTAAAATGATCCCGAGTTGTTTTAAAGCGAGTACCTATGTCCACTATAGTCTATACCATGACGTCACAGGTTAGAGTAGTGATACCACAGACCATTGATTACAGAATCTATGCATAGACATAGAACTATGTTATGACTTGAAATTTTGTCGCGTGAATACTTGGTCAGCTTTGAGTTTGACACCTTCACCCCAATCACACTATGTCTAACACCTTTCACTGACCAGTGTCCAAACACGCGTGAGTCGATTGGGCAAATAAGTGGGTCGATTGGGCCAAACGAAGCTATTATTAGGCTAGAAGCTATACTGGGGAAAAGCTATCATAACAAACCAAACGAAATCACCCTACAAAATAAAGATTTCCCGTCACAACATTGATATATTGTCGCCTTGGACTTGTCACAACATTGACATTGACTAACCTTTTATCGGATTGTTGGACATAGTGAGACACTTTTAAATAAAACATGTGTCTATTCACACACTTTTTCGCCTAATCGACCTGGCATTCTTTGGACCGTTTGTCTTTGGACAAATCAACCCATATTCGTCAAATATAACAAGGTCTATACTCAACTTATATTAATTACGGTAATACATACGGTAATTATTAATGACGGTAATTTAACCCCGATACATGACATATATAAGTATAACTGTCCAAGGCTTATAATACATGTATCATAAATATTTGTATGAATCATTTTCTCTTTCCAAATATCTCGACATCCTTAACAAAAAAGAATACAGGTGTGTTGATCGATATCACTTCATTACTACCAGTATTATCAATATCAGGGGAATGTAGACATATATAATGAGAATATTTGGCCCAATTGCTATATATATCTTGGGAAGATTAGAAGAAGGAATTCTTACAGCTGCACATGAAATGTAATACTGATTTACACTAAGTGACACATGAAATGTACTTGTAACTAGGAATATGAACTTCTCTCCGAAAGGGATATATAAATATATGAAGCGTGATGAAGAACTGAAAAGTTTGAATGCACGCTAAGCAGGCGAATATGATGTTGCAAATAAAAAAGTAGCAAATTCTAATCCACTTGGGTTTATCCTCCTATTTCACCAAAATATTAATATATATGTGTATTTTATATCATCCCGACCTTTGTTTGTCTTGTTCAACTAGTCTGAATTTAGCACAAATAGGAAGTATATCCTAACAGAAAATATATCGCTTCATTTTTATTATCATTGTATTACCTGAGTTAAGGGTGAGAAGTATATACTGCCAGTCACACTTGCCTAACGAGTTAATACTCTATATAGATATTGCATTGTACTATGTGATATTCTATACACCTTGCAACGTACTGTACTGTACATGCCGGACTTGAGTCCTCATTTATGTCATTGTATCTTTTATTTTTTTGTATTAGTTTTCTCACTGGCAAACCCTCTTCTGTAAAGGTAACGGCTGGAAGGGCTGGGATTATCCCAGAAGCCTCTTTCGTACTTATGTACATATCCTTGGTAAATAAACAATTTTTCAATTCAATTCAATTAACTATTGTAACGAACGAACGCTGTTTAACAACTTTCTACTCATAGTGAAAATTTGGATGTTGGTGTGTTCTGCTTTAAATGTATGGCCATGTATATTTATGCCTTTGCCCATTGCAATTTTGTGTGACGTTAATCATAGCCGAGCATCTTGTATTCTCCAAACTCGTTCTACAACCCCCCCCCCCCCCCCTGCTCCGAACTCATACCATAAGTGGTTATTATATTCTGGTAGAAGTACTATTTTATTATATTACCACTTATATTACCACTTTCTGTATCCTAATCATTGTCAATTCATATATTTGTCAGGTCTTACTCATTATTAGAGGGCTAGCAATAGTCAGTTAATTGTTAGTTTGTTTTGAGCCTCCTTTTAGAAGAGGACATGGTTGTCCTATTTTCAATATATGTCTGTACATAATCAAATGCCCCTTAAGTGTGACATGATAAGGGCCTGGAAAAGATGAAAAAAAGATAACGTGAATATTTTAGATAAAATTTATAAGCCTACAAAATTTGCTGATTGTGAACAGGCCGGTCATCTGTACACAGTCACTGTAGGGTGGTTCCGATTCTGGTTGACAAAATTGTGGTGCTAGATGAGGATGCGGTAACAGGGGACCTGAGCATGGCTGCTGCCCTCGCCGGTCCTTAAAAGAAAGCACCGCCTTCAGTATAATGATAGCCCTATCCCTACTTCTTGAGGTAAAATCAATGTCAGCTAGGTTCGAACATAAATATGGTGAATAATAAGAGTCCTGGAGGGATTTCAATCTTGGATTATGATGTTTAATGTTGGCAGACATCTTCGGAGGACTCATGACGTCACTCATGATGGAATCCTGCCTCTATGCTAGCATAGCGAGTGCAACGTGGTCATGCTTTTCCTCCTACTGGCATTTTGGCAATGATATAAAGCAGAAGTAGGCATATTCTCATTAGATCTGAATCTTTACATGCTATTCCTGGCCAGATTTCACTTATTGAAATGTGATTTTAAGAAAGAGAAGGTGTTTTGTAAGGAGTAAACAAGTCTTACTAAAACCGGAACTGACAAACTTCTTGTCTTCCCCCCATTATCGCTCACAATAACAAAAACCTTTTCGGACTGTACAGGGTTCATTTCAAACCATCTAAGTTCAAACAAACCCATACTAGTCTAGTTATAGCCTCTCTCAATCACTAATAGCAAAGAAAATGGCTTAATAGGGATCTGAAGGGAGTAAAACTTCATTCAAACTTTAACCCAACCACGCCCTCAGCTCAATCGGCCGGTATGGAGCCAAGATTGGCTCAGCCTTGATGACGTCAAAATCAAGGAGGATTGTGGGTAATCTTCCCCAAAATGGCGGTAGTCATGAATCTTGAATCGAGTCTATTTCAGACGTTTCAAATGCTTCTATCAACATATTAAAAGATACTAGGGATATTTCTGAACTACAGGTATGTTTTTATTTAATAAAAGAACCTATTGCGGTACCATTGTACTGAAGGCGGTACTTTATTTTAACCACCAACAGATGTGTGAAGCTTGAGGCGCTCTATGAGGGACTAGACAGGCAACTTTGAATTTGAATAAATGCTGCCTTACAATTTGTTGATATTGATGTAAAACTTCAAATATGATTTGAAAATCATTATGAATATCGATTAACAACATCTGTTCACGTTGAATTGGTAAAAGACAGTTTCCCACACCAATTTATTAACCCAATGAATATCTATAGTGAAACTTCGAGAGCCCCAGTCACTGAAACACTACCCAAATGTTGTACGAGCATAATAGCTGTTACAGCAAAATCGCCGACCAAACTTGCAGGGCGCATTGGAGATGTTATCTTGGTCCTTGGATCCACCCTGGACCCACCGCGTCTAATCTGCCTTTTGTATACAAAAGCACAGCTTCTTATAAAACATTGCAGACGGCGCCCCATACAATTTTTCTTACGAGTACTATTTCGGTCACCTCCCAGATTTAATTTTTTCACCCTTTTTTTCCTTTGTCACAACTGCCAATCAACATGTATGCAATAATACTAGCCTCCCATAAAGTCCAATTAATCAATACGCAATGGAAAAAATTACAAGCATCGATACGGTGAAAGTTAGTCCACATGGATCAATCAACCAAAATGAACGGGAATGCTATGTAAGGCTTCTCATATACATCACAAAGCGCTGATGAGCGCTCTCATTGATCACACACTTTCACATGATCACAAGACTGCAAAATGACATCATTGACATAGAAATGGCTTCAAAACAAACGTAGAGAATCTAGGATTATCACATTAAAAAAGGTAACAAAATATATAATCTAATTGTCTGCAGGCGTCTTATGGATCTTCCATAAGATCGGCGGCAGACATGGCCAGGCAAAACCCTTGACAACACTTCTTTCTGAATAGCAACACAAAGTTTAGTGGCCGGGTCTCCCAGCTTTTTAGTAAAGCGGTGGGGCGGTGGGGACATAGGCCTATCGATGCTCTTATAAGCTTAGCTTTGAAACAATTACCTCAACTACACATCTTATTGGAAACAAATAGGAAATATAAATCCTAGCGGCTATACTCTGGACTGTGTATATCTTCTCTAAATATATCATACAGTTCACTGAGGCAAGAAGACCAAAACAATATGCTCACAAATTATTCATCAGGAAGCTGACTAGTAGGCCCTACTTTTAAAAAGCAACCTGTTGTCAAGGATACAGGTCGGTCCCACTATTTTACAAAGGCTAATACCACTGGCACCTCGCTGTCTGTACATGTGCACTCCTAGTCAGGTGCCTTAAGGGAAAAACCGTTATTTTTTGGATAAAAGTATCAAATTTGGTACACATGTAGGCAAGCATATACCTTTGAATATTTTTCCTTGCAACAAGAATTAAAATCACTGGAACACCATTTTTTGACATTTTTTCAAAATGGCTACCAAAATAGTCCAGTTGCCAAACTGGGATTTTGGGGCCGAGCATGTTTTATGGTATGTATGATGTTTTATGGTGGATTCTGGTATTATAACATGTCCTGAGCAAGAATAAGCCAGGTGCCACTTTGGAACTCTTGGGGATAAGCTTTTATGGGCCAAAAACAAAATGGCTGCTGACTGAATATGTCGCCAATTATAGATAACCCATAACTTCCTTATTATTGGTGCTAGAAACTTGATCTTGGTGTCTACACCTATGTTTTCAGGGTGTAGAAAGTCATTAATGTGCCAAGATTACCTGTATCCATACTAGAAATTGTTAAATTTGAACCTGAGATAAAAATATTGTGGGAAAAATGTGTAATGATTTCAACAATTGTTATTGTTCTTATTATGAGCACATATGGATACTCATCACAGATTATATAAATGCATCTACCATATCTAATTCCTTTAACACATTAATTTGTGGTGCTTAATTTTTATAGTATTTATCTAATATGGCTGCCAAAACTACAATAATACAGAAGCATTTTGATCATTGTGGTAAGTGCAAGTATAAGCCTGAGACAAAACCCCAGTTTTTACATAAAGGTATCATGGTCTTCTTAATACATTACTCCTGAAATGCCTTGTAGGGTTTTCAAAGTATCTTAACCAATTCAACCTTGAGACAGTCAAGTCCTGCATGGGTTTTAAGTTACTTTTTCACATCTGCAGCGACAGAGTTCTTTACATCGTAGGCTGTAGGTCTTCCCACAAATGTAGGATACATATCCACAATCTGAATTGTAGCTGCATTTCATCAGCTGAGTGCAGACCTGGGATGTCACTGGAAGTGTTGTCCACACTGGACACCAATTGACTTCTTTGACTATCCAACCCCAACTGTCAGGGGAAGTTACATTAGTCTTGGGCTCTCAGCACCTTGCCCAAATATTGGCTCGCTGCATGACCCTCCTAGTATTTTAAAAAGAAACAGAAATTCATTCTGGAATATAAGTGGTAATGTTTGATGAATAACCTTTGTCTCAGTCAATCTTTCATACTGTCCTTTGCCAAAGTCCTCAATCAATCTTATGAATCTTAAAATTATGATTCTGTTGTTTCAACAGTATCATAATTTTCGTGTTCGTATTCAACAAAAGCAATTCAGGGCAGTCATCTTTGACAGGTTTTCTAAAATCACTGATACCTTGTCCTAATTTGTTTACCTGCTTTGGAAAGTCTTTCAGGATGACAAGACTCTCCTCATGGTGCATGTAATTGACCTCAGGGTCTTCCTCTGGAGGGTAATGTCCTTCAAAGTCAGTCAAAAACCAGATGCCACCCATATTTGCAGCACAGTAGGGCTTTCTCTCACCCTGGTCACTCCTCCTTTGCCTTTCACTTAGCATCCTCCTGCTCATGGTCAATTGGAATCAAAGAGATCCTGTGTTGGTATTTACAGAATACCCAGTTCTTGACAAATTGATATTGTAATGAGTAAGGTAAAGCCTTCATATCATATGTGTGGATCGTTATCCACCTGATGTAGTTGCAGTGGTCAAGGGCAAAGAGGAGAAGCATAAGTGCCTGCAAGGACTGACAGTTGTAGGTTTCTGTCCTTATGTTCTTTGATGAACACCAGTTCTGCTGGATGAGATCTCAGAATTGGAATGTGGCTCTGTTGTCTGCAACTTACAAAGTCATCAGCTTGATTATTTCTAGATGCGAAGACAACCATCTGCAATTTTGACAATGTCAGGTCAGTGACTTGACGAACGGCAACCTTTCCGCTTTTTCCCAGGGAAAA
This sequence comes from Sthenelais limicola, assembly GCA_942159475.1. NCBI lineage: Eukaryota > Metazoa > Annelida > Polychaeta > Phyllodocida > Sigalionidae > Sthenelais > Sthenelais limicola. The sequence goes on from OW804096.1 coordinate 116,409,530, forward strand.
AGTCAAAGACTTCTTATCGATCTCAATACCCGTTGCAACCCCCATAATAATTGTACGCTTAGCGTCTACTGACTCCTATACTTATTGGCTCGTTCTCCTTATTTTTCCCGGTGACAAATATGTTCACTTATTCAAATCGTCCTAGATATCATTTCTGTACACTTTAGTTCAGGCGGATTACTCAAATTGTTCTCACTCGATAAACAGTGTCTGTCAATACAGGAGCTAATATTCCACTCGGCATCGAGATTCCGCCATCCTTGCCGTCCTGCTTGCCCCTTAGTTCGTCCCACTCACACCAGGGTGCACCCCCTCCACTAGTCCTAATCCACTAGGGCTGGGTACTGCTGCACCGAGGAGCAGCTGTACCCAGCTTTTATAACAGCAGGGCGTGGGTGTGGGGGGAGGGGTGGGGAGGGGGATTATATTCCATATATTTAAAACAAAATAATACAGAAGCAAATAGAGCCAAAAAATCAAATCTAGCGGGCACACACTCTCCTGGATGGATATGGCAGGTCTTTGTAATATTGGTTGCTTTCAGACAGGAGTCAGGAATACCAAATGTGGCTAAATTTGCATCTATAATAGCAGCTGTCCAGCCAGATTGTTCAAGTAGGTCACCAAGACAATTCCACAGATGTTTCTCCAGGTGTAACCCCCAGAAATGATAACAAGTTTGTCTTTGCCATACAGATCCAGTCAGTTCCATTGAATGGATTTGCTAATAGCAAAATTGGGCACAATCACAATCAAGAAGAGGAATCTGTTCTGGGTTTAGATAGTTTGTGGTTTCTTTAAGAATATCTAATTTAAGAATATCTAAAACAAAAAGATGAGTAACTAATCCAGATTGATCATAGCTGGTGAGTTTGCCTTCTCAAAATAAAGTGGTAATATTACTACCATGGACTGCTGATGATGACAGCTTTAGGTAGACATCAGGTACTGCGGTATAAGAGGATGGTAGAGTAGGAATGGAAGTTTTATTGCTTCCTGGTGTAATAAATATGTATCTGCTGTTTTACTATTCAAATTTGTAGAAACTGAATAAGCCTTATACCAGTTCCATGGAAGGACACTTGTGCTGTGGTTGAGGAATAATTATGGTCTATGCTATCCAATGCTCCAGCTACAAAGTATATCATTCTTCAGACTAAAAGGGCACACAATTTTATCTATCTCAAACTGGTTGCTATAATAATGTATTCCACTCAACATGCATTAGTGGAGCTCCTGACTAATGAAAAATTTGATTTTCACTTCAAGTTTGAGCAAAAGTTTAGTTTTATGGTATCAAATGACAGCTTAGGGTCTAGATACCCAGTCCCTCCTGCTGGACAATAAGTGTCAATATTATTTCATCTCTTGATCTCAAACTTAATGACACCAGATCAAACATGTATTCCCAAAGTTATAACAGTTTAAACATTTCTGCCTTATCTGTAACAATGGATCAGTCCGCCATCCCAAGGAAATAGGGGGTCCAGAGCCCCCCTCCCCCCCCACCACCACCATAATATTACTAGCAAATATATTATAATGTGGCATCATTACAATTACAATAACACAATCTAAGTTCAAATTAATTATTGCCAATGTTCTAATAGTTTGACCATTTACACTTTACCTGTTGAGGTGGGTTGAGCCCCCTCCCCAAAACTGAGGGTACCTAAGAACCCACCTAGCTAAACAATACTTACTAATGTGGTTCTGTCTCTTTATTTTAAAAGTGATGACACCAGTTATGCTCAGATCAGACATTAATTCCAAAAGTTATAACAGTTTAATCATTTCTGGTCTATCTGTGATAATGGATCAGTCCCCCATCCCCAGGAAATAGGGGGTCCAGATGCCTCCCCCCCTTACCAAAGTATTACATGCAAATATATTATATGGTGGCTTCATTGAAAATATAATCACACAAGAATTGTTCAAGTAGATTATTATTATCAATGTTCTATAGTACTTAGAACATTTACACCTTGCCTGATGAGGTGCGTTGAGCTCCCTCCCCCCTAGCTAAAGAATACTTACTATATGGTTGTGTCTCTTCATTCCAAAATTAATGACAACAATTATGTTCAGATCAGACTAGTATTTAAAAAGTTATAACATTTTCCTTTAATTATTGAAAGTGGGGTTAGCCCCCTATAATAACAGCCCCTCTGAGACCCCCCAGTCAGATGAAGGGTGGACACTTGGACCAAAATTGTTATTTGGACCCTAAGCTTTCATTTGATACCAAAAACAACACTTTTGGACAAATCTGAAGTGACTGTCCCTCCATGCACCTTACTTATATGGTCATATTCTGCATTTGGTCGACCATCTTGAAAAATGGCCGAATGAGGGTGTTCCAGTGGGTTTTTTTCTTGTTGCAAGGGAAAATATTGAAAGGCATACCCTTGTCTACATGTGTACCAAATTTGGCACTTTTATCCAAAAAATAACGGTTTCATGTTTTTTTTACCTTAAGGCACCTGACTATCCAGGCCATGCGGTATCTGTCCAAAGAGCAAGGTGCAATATTAATGTTTGTCACTACAACTGCACATATTCTAATTAAGTATCATTTTGCTCCACATAGTAATTTTGTTACGGTTTTCTAATATATTAGTCATTCAACCTGTTAACTTATGGTGAAATATTGTATCCTGCGAGTCCTGGTTTTCCCTGTTATCCCCCTAGATCATGCTAGATCGCCCATCTTCTCTAAAATACATTTCTTGTTGAATGACTATATCCTCCCAATGCCAATGTCACTCTCATCCAATCTGTCTTGTCTGGCTGAGGTTGTCTGTTGTCTGCATGTGGGTCTGTCTTGTCTGCATGTGGGTCTGTCTTGTCTACAATTGCTCTAGTTACTGTCTTCATTCCTGGCCCTTGCCGCTCCCTGTTACTTTCCCATTCAAGTGCAGGTAGAGCCAGCTAAGTTCATTTACGAGCATGAGTCATACGTCCTGCAGCCTGGTTGCCAAGCGTGCGTATAGGATAATAGTAGCGAGTAGGAGTGGGTGGGATATCTGCCTAGGACTAGAGAGAAAGCTGGCGTTTGGGCAATCAATACTTTATGTGCATCCCTTGCGGAAGGTGGCCCTGGTCCGCTGCAGGCCCCTTGGCTTACAGGCAGTTGGAACACAACGGCGATCTGTCACGCCATCAGATACTCTCAGGCGTCCCACTTTTTCTGTCCCAAACGAGAGGCTAGCTCACCTTGGAAACTATTCCTCGCACAGAGTTCTCTCCTGGTTTCAAGATGGAATGCATTCCTTTTAGTCTCAATTGAATTGTAATTGAGGATAAGAGGAAGACTTGTTTTACTCCGATGGCTATTTTATATCTTGGACTCACGAGAAGCTGCTGGTCATTAAGTGGTGGTTTTAAAATACGTTTATGGTGTTGATTTCCATTAATCGATATATAAACGGTCCGTGTCCATTAGCAACAATATTGGGTGGAGAAAAGCTAACGTTAAATGCGAATCAAGAACAGAAATAGTACGAGAGATCTTATCAGCAGCTAAAATAAAATCCCATTATCGCACATTCCAAATTGCTCGTTGCATCCAATGCTACAATCGAAATATTTCCATATTTGGTGCATGTTAATGAGGTCTGAGATGCCCAACCTGTTTTACGAAACAAAAATGACGATGAATGATCACCAAAAGAAAGAAAGCAATGACCTTAATTTTGATGTTCGGAAATGTGAGTTTGTCTTCTTGTGCTGAGTTAATTAGGTCTAATCAGGGAGGTATTGCATATGCTAGTTATGCAAACCTAGACTGCGACTCAGTGAACAAATGTAATCCGTCGTTTCTTTCCTAACAATATATACATTGTCGTGAGTTACAGGCCATGGCCGAACAGAACTGGAACCTATAGAAAACTCATTTATGGCCAGAAAGGTGGCTGCAACAGTTCTTTTTATGACCAGTGCTAAACTTTGATGCATCTACTGTCGATTTGACCCGAACCCTCAGCCTCACCACCCTCGCCCTCATCAATCGACTACGTTCATTATTGATTGACGCATGCTTTTTCCATTCAGGATGAAGCTATTGATCCTTTTAACCCTCCTATCCCCACTTTCAGACCATCGACTGGCACGTCAATATCCAGTCTAGGAAACAAGAATGTACACTGCAGTCATGCTGTATGTGTGGTTTTTATGAATGGAAAGAGAACCTCGGTTTTGTAACGCCACACTTGCCTCAGATTGCCCGTGAACTGAAATCTCCTTTGAGTTGGCCATTATTTTTATGGTGGAGGTGGTTCAGTCCACTGTCAAATATTGTCTCTTTTTTTGAATAAGGCTGCTTATATTTCATATACAGTACGGTAAAGGACTGTGGTATTTTCATGGACCGATATTTATGGTGCCTATATATTACCATATGTTTATTTCACTATTATTTACGGTCAGACTAAAAGACCTGCCTTGCAGAAGTTATTGACCATTTCCTTTAAATTGTATACGGAATAAAAATCTGTATATTTGTTATAACCTGAATAAACAACGTTTTTTGAAATAAGAAATCCAATATTTTGGTATGGGTACTACTCGGATGAAAATTTCTTATATTGCTCCCTTTCTTCCCCAGGTGGACTTTTCTTATTTCATTCTCCTTTTATACGACCGGCACTGTTTCCATTTCCATTGAACTTGCAGTACTAACTGTGTATTTTGCCTGAGTTCTAAATGAGCAATATTTATACCACATATATTCATGGCGCCACCCGCATCAGAGGTGTCAGGTTCCTAAGCCTTTATTATTTGTCTTTGTAGTCAAGTTGTTGAGGCTGAAACAATACTTTGCTTGTGTTACTTTCTCCCTGGGGAAAACACTACCTGTCTCTGAAAGGTGTGAGTAAATAAACCACCCTCCGGTATAATCATCACAATCTACTACTCCCAGGCTACCAGGTGGCTGCTGGAGATCACAATTCTCTGTCAAATCTTAATTTACCTTGACCTAATGAGGTGAACAGTATAGAGCTGATCCTTTCCCTAAGCTTCACACCTTGCTGGCATTATGCCTCAGGGAGCTTTAGGTCAACTCCTGGACGCATTGCTTCGCCTAGTGAACTTTGCTTTGCTTTGAAGCTTGTTGAAATAATCCACCTGTATTTCTGGTAATCTAAGCATGCTTCAGACAAATCCTTCAGTACATGCTTTGTAAGAGCACCTTTATCCCATTTGTTGCTATGTGTGTCTCTATAGTGGATGTGAGTAGTGTAGGGCATTGACCTGATCAGATCATTTATACTACGAAAACCAGTAGCTCGCTATGTCACTCAGATTAATTACTGTTAAATAAATCACTGAGGAATATGGACATGTTTACTCTCGTAAATGAACATATCATTACCTTAAAGGAATTTTTAACGGTCTCACCTCCCAAAATAAACATTCCATATATATGCTCTAATTGGAATGTTTTCAGTTTGTTTTGTCTCACAGCGGGCGGATTGCTCTCGATAAAAATGGGGCTAGGCCAGCTGTCCAAATATTCCAAATTTACTCAAGGTGCTGGTGCTTGTTTATGAATACTCATTGAAAATATGGTCTGATAGCTAGATATCTCAGGCCTTCGATTATGCTAAGAGGATGTCAATAAAACTTCGCACCTGCCACGAAGATAAACATTAGCCTGCTCCTGATAGCCTAACATGCTTTCCCTCCCAGCGCTGATTTATCAGATTGATTTCTACTGGGATACATTAGTTTTAGTTATGCGACTTTTTGTTGTTGATGCCTCTGGCAGCTGCATTGTTATTTATTTATTTAGAGAAAACGTCATCACGCTCAACCAATTCGATTAATTATCATGACATCAGACGCCCAAGGTAGATCTTCTCCACTCTTAAGACCTCTGAGACATTTTCCCCTCTTAATACCACTAATTTGGCACTTGCTAATGTAATCTAAGTGTTGACCTCTAAATAAGAAGTACTCGTCTTTTTGTCCTTAAAAAACATCACTTTACTTCGGGAGGACATGTTTTCTCTAGTCTATCTTTTTTTTTTAAAAAAAAATTTAAAACATTTTATTAGGAAGATATTCACAATGTGGTAGGTCTAATCTCCTTGAAAAGTATACAGTTTTACATCTAGATTAACTTCATTATTACACAAAAATTTATAATTACTCTTTTCAATTTACAAAAAATGGTGCTACACATCTCCACTTTCATATACCACATACATTTGTAGTTTTAATGTTCGGTGGTTAGCATGACTGTTGTCTGTTGGAGAGAGTAAGGTAGGTCAATCTATGCGACTCGCTCTAGAGGTCGATCACTGGTCAGACCAAAGCGGATTAGTCCACTATGTGACCTGCCTGCAAATGGTCCATAGGAGAGCAGCTAAGGTCAGAAAGTCTCACTTCTATGTGATAAGGGCATGTTCTTATTTGATTTAATTTCTATCCTACATCATGCACTGCCTATATTCTAAAATAATTATTGGAAACTGAGACTGGCAGTTTCCTCTGTTTAGTACCAATTCAATGCTAGCGTTACGGTAAAAACTAACCCCTTTTTATAATGTCACCACCTTTGTCCCCTATTGTATGTTGAGACCCACAAAGTAAATATTTGAATATAGTCACTGACATTGTGGTTTAAAGATGGCTGTCTGGCGTTCATATGTACATCACTAGGCCCTTTAACCACCCACAGCTGCGTCCACATTCTCTGGGTGATGAAAGCTATATATTTGCTTGCACTTATTGGCCATATAGGTAAATTGTATCACTCCATCTTCGACTTGGCTTCGTCGAATATATATATATTACTTATTTCCCTGCCCCAGTGCGTTTAAAATGATTTTCGTTCATCTAATCTCTAAAGTCTATTTATAACTATAAGAAGAAGGCGAAAATAAGGATGTAAGCCCAACTTGTTTACGCGTGAACGCTTGATGAATGTCTATTATGTTTCAACCAAGGCCTAGCTGTCGCTGCTTTTCCTGTGTATTCTTTCATACTTCGTCTCGATCAGTCATTTGAAGCCTGTTCTTTACAAACTAAATAGTCAAAATATTTTATTTGTGGATGTTCGAATGGGTTCACCGTGACCTCCTTACTTATCCTGGCTCAAGTGTAATGCGGTGCATCTCCTGGGGCCATTTTTCACCACCACCCCTGAGTGAGTTCATGGTGAAATACATAAGCCACGTTATGTCCCTATATATATTTGTATATCATAATACTTGTGAAGGAACGAGGGCTGGGATTCTTATAAATACCCTCTGTTATTACTACTGAGTTGCGTTCTCTTAGAACGTTTGCACTTGCATACTTCGTATATGAGCCTGAAAGAAATACAGCTATAATCTATAGTTCGGGACTATTTTTCATAGCTAGATGCGATGGGTATTTTTTCCAAATAATGATAGAAAAGAGAATCCTTCTTTGGATAAGTTATGGAGCGATATAATTTGTTTTGTATATAATATATGTTAACGAGTGAATTCTTTTATGTGGTTATTGCCAATGTATTTATGATAGCTTTTTAAATGGTTAAATGTTAATACCCATTTCTTTATGAAGAATATTCAGTTATATGACCTGTAGTCGGACTGGTGTTTTCTATAGTTGTTTACTTTTCATTAGGAAAATGAATGGACATTTGCACTCCATCTATAGTTGTCTTTATGGATGGACGTTCCCGAGCAGCAAGGCATATATAGGCGAGAGTATGACTATGAGCGTGGGTTTGTGTCATGCAATGATCCACAGTGGGAAACAGGTCACAGGTTAGAGTTTGTACCTCTCTTTCCAGAGATAAAACCTTCCCGTGATAGTGTTATCAGGGTTTTATATAAGTTAGTCAGTTATACTCCTTCCACGTTTAATGGTTGTCTTCGAAATGCATTTAGACTAGATCCATCATTTGAAAGCGTTAATTTCTCCCAGAATATAACGGGTATGCATCAGAGTTTCCCTTTTGTTACTGTGAGGTCGACTAGTGCAGGGCACTGGAGGTGTTGTTTTCGGTTATACATTTGGTGTTCATAAAAGTTAAAAATCCTTCATTTTTCATTATGATTTTTGTCATAGTACAAGATTATAGAACAGACATACGGTATAGCAGAATCATGTTGTTAGACAGTCTCGACAAGGACGCCCATGCACTCTGTTCCACATCGTGATTTGAGAATGTCATTTGTGTTTTTCTTTACAAATTGCATCCATCCCTTTCAACTCATGTCTTGCCTTACAGAGGTGCTTTTGAAATGGGATATTCCTTTTTACTTACACGATGTGCCCCATGCATCCCTGGGACATAGTTTCATGAACACGATTAGATCTTTTTTCCTTTTCCACGAATGAGAACTATAATCAAAAAGTGTATCCATAAAGTGTGTGATACTATTTTTATCGCTTTCTATGACTGTTTTACTATCGTCCCTGACAGTGAAACCTTTATTTGCTCTCTTTAGTCTATGGACTTTACTCTTGAAACCTCATCCTTTCCTTTCTCAGCACTGTTGATGAAAAATATACTTGAAGATGGCTCAAATTAAGACGATATTGATATATGACATTTCCTTTTACTTCTTAGTTCTGCCTCTCACCTAATGGCATTGACATGACGATTTCGCATATCTTGAAACCACAAGATAGGATTTCCAAGTACAAAATTGGTTGATTTGATACCCCCCCTCCACACACACACACACCACCACCACCAGTGTCCACCACCTTTGATGTGTTAAACCCTCGGCATGGATTATTACGCCAATTTTATGTGTATACCTATAAGCCAGATACACCGTCCCCGCATCATAATTTATTATGTGTGTTGGAAGTCATAGACCAACAATAAATATAGCATTGTATGAACCTAACATTGAATCTGAGGTTAATGGGGATGTACTGCAGTCATAGGGTCTTGTGACGCAGTTATGTCCAGTCGCTATAGCAATGGTCACTCGGGTGGACATCAAACAGTGCAGCGTCCCTAGTCTGACAGCTGCTTCGCTTGTTTACAGTGACATGGTCACGCTGACTAAGAACGGGTCGTGACACTCATACATAATCAATATGGATAGATGGCATGCAGGAGACTTAATTGAGAGTACGGCCCAAGTAGGTCGCTACTGACTCAAGTCCATCCCTCACGTATGGCCACGCATTTCTTTTATTGTTTGAAAATAGAGGGGTGGGGCAATGTTTGGATGAATATCTTGTAATTAGAAAACGTGAAAAGAACACACACACTACATGTGCTGGTCTCTTGTAGTCTGTGTGTGTATTGGAATTACTCCCTACAAGCATGTAATGAAACTGGCCAACAGCTGATTGATTAATTAGCTTAGTGCGTGTGCCTTTGAATACTTGGGGGAAAAAGCTGTTGGAATTGCATATTTACTCATACATCACATAAATATTAATATGTAATTTCCTGAATGTATCGTCTCAGGCCCAGGTCTATTGAATAAATAACCACAGTTGCGTATAATCTACTAACAAACAAATGACCTTAATTTCCATCAATCATGATGGACGCTACATATTTATAAACGTTTTAATGCCTATACTTCTTGTTATTGTGAATGTATAAGAGAATGATCTAGGAGTTGGAAATATATTTGAGTGAATGTTACCTTTATATTCTATTGTCACGAGCATATCACTATACTACAGAAAATTACAGTGTCTCTTTGTCGAACTACTTTAGATTAAAACCGGAGAAAACATTCTTAATTCCCTAAGATTTCACATGGTTGAAATGGTAATAATGATGGTGACTCGGTGACTAGTGTGGGTATTTTACCGAGCATTGCCGTCCACCATATATATATATGTTCCTGGTCATGGCTGTATTGTATTACGAGAGCAGGCGATGTGGCCTCCCCCACCAAGTTTTGCCTTTTCTTTACTGGATGATGAGATTGTCTTGTCCATTGAAAGGAGTGTCTGGTGCTAGGCTCCTTGGAGTCAGATGATGATGATGGTGGTGGTGGTAGTGGTGATGAGGTGGCATCTTCTTTGAAATCTTGTCTTCAGGATTACCAGGCGTCTCTAAAAGAGTTGGGTCGTGGGTGAATGGAGTATGCAAGTAGTGCAGGAGAGTGGGCGTTTGTGGACGGTGCACACTTTTTTTCTGTCATTCATTTTACTACAATCGAGAATTTTATAGATAGTGGTGGTGGTATTTTAACTCTAGGGGAGAGGATGATTCTTTCGTGAAGTGATATTTCCCTATTGTGTAATTGATCCTTCGTGTGTAGCTCTTTTAAAACGATGTGCTGCCATTGCTTTAATATGAATGCGCATTTGACATTGGAGCCAGTGATCGTCTAAAATCTTGCTCTTTTTAATTTCAGGATTTTACCCTTGGATATCAGCATCGCCGAGTAAGGGATTAACACCGGGAGTATAGGATAGCCAAATAAGAGGTATGTCATTTATGTCTGAAAGCCGTCAGTTACTACTTTTACTCACTACTTTTATTACACAGAAGCGACTTTATTTTTACCCATGTACCGGAGAGTTCAGACATAGATTATAAAAGTGATATTTGTTGTGAGAACAGAGACCATAATGATAATAAATAAGGACGACAATTCTTTTTAAAAATGTTATTCTATATAGGGAAAAATAAATATTATATACACTAGGATTTTTTTCAGCAGACATAATAATCAGCTTTATCACTTTAAACATGACTATCTTTCATAAGATTATTATCAGAGCCATATATATGTGTGTGTAGGCCCTGATGTCACCAATAAAGTAAATAATCAGCGGTTTAGACACCATGTTGAAAAGCTACCTTCTATGGGTCAAGGCAGATCCTTATTGACCTTAAGCAGTGACCCAATTCCCTGGTGACAGGAGCAGATTGTTGAGATGCAACTCCACCCCCACCCCCGCGCTAGCTCTAACAAACCCAGCAGTTAGTGGAGGGAAAGCCTGCGTTCACCGTATCCCCAGACGCATTCCCAGGATTTGTCCCAGATTAAGCATGATTAGGCACATGGAGATTATTTCCGCGATTTATACGTCTCATGGAGCGTATCAAGGATTAGATACAAAACAGATAGCAGTTCATCGATTTGCATATAAATTGAAGCGCATTGGAATCGGGGCGGACGGGAAAGGGGCAAGCTATTGGGGACGTTCGGTATGTCATGGACTAGCTTATTGGGACGGAGGTAAATCGAGGGAATGTGCTCGGATGAGTTTAGTGGCGTGCTGAGAACCATTGGACTGGAGAGAAATGGATGCCAAGAGCCGACATAGAAGTGACTTCACGAGTACTGTATTTTTCGTTGGAGGAATGTCTCCGTTATGACCATGCAGGCTTTCTAGCCTCACATCGCATGATGTGTGTAATGGCGACTTAAAGTAGATTCATGCGATTATTGATGTCTTTATGTCATCTTCTTCGTGATGTTGAACCATCATTGTTTTACATTTAACTATAAACACATCGCTCTAGTCGATTAGTTTTCCAGGATCTGTTTAGTTTTGCCATGCCACGGATTTAAGCGATCGGAATTCGAAAGATGGAGACATCATGATGCAGATGATTGCATTAATCAGCATTTATATTGCGGTGAATAGGTCCTTCAGCGACTTCCATTGGGGATCTATTCAATACCAATTATTTTTAGTTCAGTCTCTTTACTGATAAACATGGTGCCTCCGCACTGCAGAAGGATATGAAAAGAAAATCTTCAATTTGAAGTCTCACAGAAAGGGCCTCGTGTTTGTATACTTGCACCAGTTTGTATGAGAGAACATACCGTCCCCCTATAGTAGTTATTAGTACACACGCCACCACACTTCTACATCGATGCTTTTGCACTTAGCCCCGTTCTGATGTGAACCGATCTTCATGGATCTTGAGAGAATTTTTTTTGTTTCAGCCATCCAAAGATACCTGTTCCTCATTCCGAACACTTTCTGGCGTAGATATTTTTTTGACCGTATTTCCATTCCATTGCTGCTTATATCTCTTAAGATGTTAGCAAAGGTCTTATGTAAATAGACTTCCAACATATGTCCTGAACATTTTTACCTTGATGTATGTGACTTGCATAAAAATGGGTATTGATCATAGTGGGATTCTTGGGTCTCTTCATCGTGGTGTATATAATTCAATAAGGGATTAAGTGTCTTTTGTTACTGCTCTTGAAAGGTATGATGAAACACTGGAATATATCGTAAATTCGTATGACAATAGCTTCGTATCCTTATTTAGATATTCTTATATTGTTTCGTCATTATAGTCTATTGTCAGATTGTCACAACTACCTGTGTTGCTCATATGTAGTATAATTGCCCAACGAGAAGTCCTCCATATCCCATTGTTGGCGGAAAGAGAAGCAGGCCATATTACTAGGAGCAGGCCATATTCTTGTAGCGTGATTATTTGGTTAACCCTTCTCCTTCAGCTTCTATTGAGTGGCTCACTCGTTTGGGAAAACTGAGGTATCATATTGACCATATCTGGAGCGGAGCAACTCGGCCTGGAACCCCGTGTGCATTTCCTCATGTGACTTTGGCCATGCATCATGCTGGAATTAAGGTCTGGTCCCCCTCCTGAGGTCGGCGTGTAATCTAATGCCATCTTGAGTGTATATATCTTACCACGAGGGCCAAGTGTGTGAGGCTAGAATTTGATTCCCTACCCCTCGTGTTAGTCCCGGTTCCTCAGGACTGAAGCATGGAGGGTCACGTGTGTGCCTTGCCATAGAAGAAGAAGGAGGGGGAGGGACTGGGAGTATCGGTGGTCACTTGTGACCTTGTATTCACCTAGATGTTGGCATTGCCCTTTGTAAAGCTCGTAGAGGACAGCGAGTGGAGAGCTAATGTTTCCTCCGACGCCCAGCATTAAAGAAGATCAATAGGTTTATGTTAACCCCCACCCCTCTTGTAATCAATGGCCTCTAGGCAGTTTTACTGCCTGGAATATAGATCCACGGTGGTCCATAACAAGCCAAAACACTCCTGTTGTGAATATGAAATTAGATTTCTTGACTTCTATGGACCAGCGTTTAAGATATATGATGATCTGATTGTTCTGTGTTACCGATTTTATTAAGTCAAGTCAATGGACTGGCCTCATAATCGATCGTTCAGCATTAACTACGAAATTATCTGCATTTGCCTTCCTGGCGCGAAATTTATATTCACTGTAGGGCTGTAAGGGCTCTAGTCATGCAGACTTCCAACAACCAAAATCCAGACTGGAGAAAGGGAGAGTGGAGAAATCGACAGGAGTTAAGATACATGTGGCACTAAGAAATATCAATTGAACATTAAATGAGGAATTATACCGAGAGGTAAACCTTGAAATGCAGCAAACCTTTGTATATGATTAGATTACACATACATGTATATTTCATTTGAAATTTCTCGACGCTCAGACAGGGACCATAAATTGCAGGCAATTATAATGGGACTAGTAATGGGACAGAGACAGGGAGGTGAGAGAGAGAGACAGAAGAATGTGATTATTCCAGTCTGACGCCTGTGGGGACTTAATCTCGCTGCCATCACGGAGGCGGCTTGTTTGTTTTGCTAGAGAATCCCAGGTGGCGCATTCTTGTGCGTGTGTGCCAACTATCTATTTTAGGTTATGACCAACCCTACTTTCTATTAATTGTGTTAGGCATTGGTGTAGGTGGGCGATTTCTTCCATGGCTTCTTCCCATAATAGGAAAAGGATGTAATTCCAATAGGACTAACGCAGTGGAAGGATTTCCTTGTCTGATCTGCAGCTTCTGAATGAATGCATTAGCAATATCATTTCAGATTAAAGCACCGTTATTGCCTGGCTTGATTGACATGGTCTGATGGCAATGACTCGAAGTGATATTTTCGGCTGCCGATGGTGTGTTGTTAATGCCAAAAAGCTGTCCTATAAGTCAGCATTTTAGTTCTCCTTTGTTGTCAACCAGGGATTGGTGCCACTACCAGACATTAATGTGCTTCCTAGTTGACATCAGCCGCCTCAGTCAGCCCCTTGTCTAGCGATGCTGCCACTTCCAATTTAGAGAATTGAACCTGGCATATATATGGCTGGGAAATGCTGATCTAGGCTTGCACTACGTTCCCATTCTGAATAATTAATTCATGCCTGACAGTGCTTTTTCTACTGTGGGCACACCATGCTTTACTGCTATTGCCTAATAATGAAATATTTCCTTTGTGTGGCCATGATATGCATTTATCACTTACTTCCAGTAGGATTACCTTTGCTGGCAGTGACCATTCAGTCTGGGTGTTTGGACGCTATTAGCTTGCGGCACACCAGATTACAAAGCCGAAGTTAATACGCGAGTTGTCATTTACCCTAACTTATTGCACAAGCGAGCCAACTGTTGTTGTACGTTGTTTAAGTATCTATACGTGTATACATTTACAGTCGGCCTCCGGGGGTTGGGAGGTTTGAGTATGGCCTATTTATTGATTATTTTTTCGGTCTTGTCAGATCTCTAAGTGCAAGCTCCATATAGATTGACAATCTGCCTCGTGGCTGTGTTCGATTTAATACCTATAGGGCTTCTGGTACAATATTTATCAGACTGATGTTTCTCTGTAACACGCCTCTTGAGACCTGCTTGGGTAATATTCGACACGCCGTGTATTTGGGTTTCTTCGTCTCGTATGACACGTGAGCACTCCTGTGATTTGCATAAAACAATGTTACTCGTCCTGGATGCTACCAATACTATTTGCTTTCTACGTGTTGGCGCGTTAGACCGAAGTTGATTAAGTAATTTCCTTGAAGTGAAACCACTTTTCTATTGGCTGAATTATAAATTGAGCCTCATGAGAAGTTTTGAGGCTCCCCTTGTTGGTCACCGGGACCGTCTACCATTGTTTCTAATCTGGTGAAAGCGCTCGGGGCTGGGCAGATAGGCGAGAAATGAGGATAGACATTGTGACAGCGGCTGACTTGATCTATGGCATGGCAGGCAGCCATTTGGGTGGTGTAACATGCAATAATCCCCAGGAAAGATCCGCCCCTATAGAGGAAAGTAGGCTTGAATATTACCCGAAATAATGGCTTTCTCGATACTCCCATTCCCGTGTTCTATCCTAATGGATGTAGGCATTTTGAAAATGAATAGAGACTAGATTATTGGTCCCGACACATGTTGCATATACGCCTCATCTCTTACGACTGGAATTTAATTTCATTATACACCATCCAGATTTTAAGCTTGATTACATCTCGAGCTAAATGTTTTCAAGTCTGCTTCCTACATTGATTTCTTTTTCCAAAAGATAGTTCGAGTCTCCTGTATATAGATATCATATATATAATATATGTGTCCGGAATTGTCACGGCCAAAATTTCCGTCCCGCATTTCACCCTCCTCCTTGGATTTTATAGACTTTGTTGTGTACGTGACATTGGCAGG
This sequence comes from Sthenelais limicola, assembly GCA_942159475.1. Classification (NCBI taxonomy): domain Eukaryota; kingdom Metazoa; phylum Annelida; class Polychaeta; order Phyllodocida; family Sigalionidae; genus Sthenelais; species Sthenelais limicola. The sequence continues at coordinate 116,424,925 of OW804096.1, forward strand.
TTAGCACGTGTTTAAGGAAATTAGACAATGGGTCTACAGAGTATTGAGTAGCGGGCGGATAACCATTAATTTGTGGGATTCTCCTTTCAGCGACAATCAGTAACAAGCGTGAGCAGGAAAGCATTGTGGCCTTGAATTTATACTTATACATGTAGTGACTATTTTGACATGCACATTGAAATGTACCAGCCTTTTAGAGCCAGAGATCAAAGGGAGTAAACGTAATAAACCGAGATGGGTAATTGAGGTGGGACTGGGTGGATGGGGGGAGTGGGGGGATAAATACCCTGGACAATTTCATGGATTACCTCTTTTCGAAGAAGTGAAAATTATATTTTGAGCCGAGTTTAATTTTGAATTGCCAGAAGGTATTTTGTGCTGAAAAGTGTGTATTGCCCAGGGAAGCCTTTAGAAAACCTCTGGAAGCACTGAGAGTTTTAATAATTACAAGATTGCCAGGCCCAGACTATTGTGGCTCATCTCTTGTTCAGTGAAAAGAGAAACAAAACAAATGATGCGAAATAAATACGTTGTCAACGTTAAAGATTTACTGCCACTGTTTTACGTGAGGCTAATGACGAACAGACCTTCCTCTACGGAGTGTTTTTCTGATTTATGTTTTGGTTGAGGAAATCTGGGTCATTCTTTATAGTGTTTTGCTTTTGTGAATCATTTCTGGCATCCAAGACTGGAACTTTAGTATTAAATGGAATACTGATACAACGTGTAACGTATTATACTATTTTACAAGAAACTGGAAGGAATCAATAACATTCTGTCAGGGAATATTCGTATGAAGGAATAAGAAGATTTTTGTATCGTCTTTGTTATGAAAAAGTAACTATGTTGTATACCATTATACTTATAGATAGTTTTATCTATGTGGATCATGCACAAACACAGGAACCACCTTTACCGTCGAATTTATTCATACATTTATGTTAGTTATTAGCTATCAAGCTCCCATATGAAGTCTGAGAAACCATATTTTGCTATATATATATATGGAACAGCTGCGAGCGCTAGTGTTGAGAAATGGATGGGCCTTCAGAGGCAACGGTTTTAATATCCCCAGCTAATCTAAAATACCGCCTAATACAATAGAGTAAGTAAGTCTTGATGCACCCTTAGGCCAGGTTTAAATTGATCATCTGTTTCTTTTCTCGTATTGAAAAACACCTCTGTTGCAGCCTTGCTTTTCCCGTATTCGGGATATCTGAGTTTTATCTTCCTTATTTTCACCATGCAAATTTAAAAAACTGTAAGGATTATTTTTTGGGCGCCCGAAACATATCATGTAATATGCTTTGTTACGAATACTTCCCTGTTCCACAATTACCAACTATTCTGATCTTAAATTGCGTAATACTACCCCTCGTGGTGTCCTCGATTAAATTAAAATTAAACTTCACCTCCCCTACGGTACGTCTCGTTTAATTTGAAAATTAATAAGTTCTGTTCTTACAATTATTTATCTCGGAACTGAGAAAAATCTGGGTAATTTATATTAAAGCATCGAGATATTATTGATATGTTCAAGTATCAGTACACACTGTTGCTCTCTTCCCATCTGGCCTCGTGCCTCCTCTTTCTGCTCTGCGGATTTCACTCACCCATCTCGGTATAGTTGGTAGTTTTAGTGCCTGGGGCCGAGTCTCGATTCTCAATACTACTCACTCACTGCCAGCCCGTTCCAGGCCACTCCTGTTCTGCGATGACAAGCGCTGTGCCTTGGAAATAACGAGCTCTGTACTCTCCTTAGTTTAGCCAACCAGGCTAGGAGGCCCATCAGTTTAAAGATGATGCTCTAGTTCAAACCCGCTCCACGCTGCCTCTCATTATGGAAATCACTATTCTTGTGGGACTTCAATCAGTGGATACCTCACTGAAGAAGGGTCTTCACGGTTCGGGCGTCTTCAGCTGCGATTCTTTGATTTGCTTCAATAACGATATTCTAAGTCATTAGCAGTGTCTGTTCTAATGAAATCGGGCGATATCAATTAACCGATCTATTCGCCTTTATCTGAACCACATATACGAATTATCATCGTATAGTCTTTGTATTGTTATTTGTTCAGACCAAGTTCGGTTCATGCTTTTGCTTGCGCCTGTACACCTACTATTATATGACCAGAGACCAAAGTAGCCCGTCTATTTGCTCAGCTACACTACTAGGTATGCATATGTGCCTGGCCGTCCCTAGACCCCTACTGTTCTGCCTGGTTCGCTCTGTGCAGCGTGCGCAACGATTGGTTTTCTATCTTCCTCAACGCAATACGATGTATGGACTCAGGAGAGGATTGTTTTCAGAGCCCAGCTCTAATAAATCATGTGCCCGTGGCGTTAGTTTTATATGCATGTTGTAAAACCGTTGGGCAACCTTGGAACAGTGCAGTCTGCCGAACTGTTTACCTTCAGTCACCAATTTGTTCCGGAGCAACTTCCCCCATTCTGATAACAGACGTTTCATAGCTGCTGCATTGTAATTATCTGGTGTTTCCCTGTCGCTCTTGTTGGCATATATTTGGCTGATTATGCGACAATGTGTCATGTTGAAAACGTCAAACGTTTGAATACCGTTTCATCAACCTGATTACGGCAGGCAGAGATATCCCTTTGGGGGCGTTCGCGTTTGTGGTTAGTACCTATATAAAGGGTTTGGTATTATGATGCTGATTCTAACATGTAGTGCATGCATTTTATGGATACATTAGAGAAATAAGGAAGAATGTACGGTCGATATGTTCATGTGTGGGGCTATTCTCGAATTAACCGAGATAATCTTACTTTCCGCAGTCGATCCCAGGGGAGAGGAGAATGTATTGGTCTAGGATGATTCTCTTGATGAAAATCATTTGTCATTAGAATGCCAGAAATGTGATTATTTTTAATGATCGTTTACTAAATGGTGAAGAAATTACCATTATGCTGGAGATAATTTGCTGGTTCTATGACATTTCCCCCACCGATACGTTTTTGCTTTCAGAGTGGTGGCATTTCATTATTGTCTATGGATCGCAAAGTTTTAGTTGAACGGTTGCGAGTATTTAAATGTGAAGTCCCATTTTGGCCTTTTGCTACTAATCAGTACAGCTTGTGATGGGAAATTCGTCGCAGTCATTCTTGGAAACGGTGCGGATATAAGTCTGAAAATGTTCTCTGAAAGTTGACTGCTAATTTTAGAAGTCCTCCTTATACGACCTTTTCTCTCGGAGCTTTAAAGATTAAGCTCGTCCCCTGATAGTAATTAATTTGGCCTCTGAAGAATGAACTTACCTCTCCTATCTTTTGCTAGGACCTTTTAGTGGATTTTAAAGCATACATCTAAAAAACATAGTGTAGAACAAGAAGTAATTTGGGACAAATATCCTAATGTGGCCACCTCTCGAGGGAATTAAGTAAAGTTCAGTGGTTAGCGAGCGTATGTTCTGATGAAGAACCCTTTCATGGAATATTCGCCATTAGTTCTGACAAGCGCCATATGAATAATGATTGGCGTATGGTATCGAATGTCGGTAATACATATTATCCTACTGACAAATATTATAATACGAATCCAGAACTGTTTAACTAAAATAATTGTGATTTTGAAAATATGGTTTGGACAAGACGCAAATGCACTCTCTATATACTACTACTATATACTACTAGACATGCACTGAACTAGTTTACCTGATGCTGAAGTAGCTGTGCGTACAGCACCAAAGGCAGTGAGGACTTTTTCCTGACAGCCTTAGCTGTAGGGTCCAGCTGTTGAACCTTAGACCGCGTGCCTGCAATATATGACAGTCTCCCAGGACCGCGCATAACTTACGAGTGAGGTGGAACAAAAGCTTAGCGCTGGCGACACCAAGGAAAACTCAACCATCCTTTCCACCAGCCCCCTCTCTCTTCTGCAACGAATTTGATTTATTTACCATTCACTCGCTCCCACCTAATATTATGAGGGGCGAATAACCCTCCCTGGCTTCACCTAAGGAGCAGTATTAATCTCCAACTAGGTGAGACTAGTCACAGGATCATCGCCCGACTCCGATCCTTATAGGTCTGTAAGTACCCTCATTACGCAGCATGGCAAATATACTTAAGTGACAATTACTCCCTGTAGATTCACGCTTGTCTTTGAGCGATATTGCTATGCGTAGGCCTACGTTGTTTGAGAAGAACAATTGAACTAAATTTTAAATGTTCAGGGAGACACCAGTCCATAATTGAGGCAATTACGGGATGCACCGAAAATAAAATGAATAACCGAGTTGCAATTCATATTTCATAACAAATGAAGCCCATGGTTTTATGGCTCGTTGCATTTTACCATTAACTCGACAAGTTAGAAGGGCGCGTGGATCTCTTTAGAGAAGATAGTGGAATTACTTTAGTTCAGGTTTAAGGGAATTTATTCCGAGTCTCGTGGCTATAGTTTTCTTCAGAATGCTATCTTAAAAGAAACGCTGTATTTCGGTATTTTTCATATCTTTTTTTCTATTATTCATTACCTTGCCACAACATTTCCTTTAAGCTTGACGGGAGACATGTTACAGGGTAAATTTCCGACGGTCTCTACTTCACCCTATGATACCTTTCTAATACATGGAAGGGAGAAATATACGTGATGCTAAAGCCCTTTATCTCCTAGCAGATGGCCGCACCCGGTCAATAAATCCCCCCTGCTTACCAACGGCTATTGTGAATGTCATTCTCCACATTCATAGGATACTAGAAGCTGACAAGACCCTTCTTTTCTTAGACGCTTGATTTCTGAGAAAATAGTAAAACATAGTACGCCTATCTATCTTTCTTGTAGATAATTTTTGTCTTGTATCCAGTCTATAAAACATTTTCAGAAATGCTCTCGAACGGAATCTAGGAAACTTCTGTCAATATACATACACATATCGGTGATATTCAGTTAAAAGAAGCTGTTAGTATAGCTGCCATAAATTTACTTGGGGTTGACATTTGGTCAATAAGGCACATATATTTCAATACAAAGCCTTTCAATGATATCGGACCCACGGATCAGGAATTGTTCTCCTGGATCCCTAGAAACCAGGACATTCCAGATTGCCTCGATCAATGAATTATGTCCGGAGTCCGAAAGGGGCATCCTACTTCCGGTCACAGACTCCAGTATCCGGCGTTCTTCATCCTTTGCCCATCGCACAGTGGTATGTATGGTGAAGGCAGTGACTGGGTGCTGAAGCTCTAAATAAATGGCCGGGCCAAACACTTCTCGTCTATCTGTATTTCTGCACTGGGCGAATACGGATATCCGTGTGATGTTATTGTGTTGGTTCGTTATCTTGACACCACTCAAATTCTCTAGCAAACAACCAACCGATTTCTGATGAACGGAGAAACAATGCAACCTTTTGCAGTCTCGCTATACTACCAGTTCCTGCGATTCACGCATAGCTACATTTTACATCAGAACGAGAACAAACCATTTTCATTTTCGTTTTTAAATTATTTTCAAGGTTGATGGGAAATTATTTCAATTTGGTTTTCATTTTAAGCGCCGTTGAGTTCATCTGAACAGCAAACTAGCCAAGAGTGGCGTGTCAGTTAATTGTTGCCATTGTTACATCGACCAATCCATCCCTCATTGTTCATCACAGGTATATGCAACTATGAAGTTTATATTCTCCTGCATGTACTGGGGCTAGTGCTGTGGTCTATAAGAGCTGAACGTCTACATTGCATGAATATAACAGTGATTAGATACATATCAGCCCCTACATCAGCTCTCCATTCGCCAAACCCTCAGTCCATGCAACACACTGCTGTTGCCTTCCCTCCATCCATATCTTTCAACCCTTCCTTTGTTCTTTTTCTATCGCTTTGCACTAGTGAGGTTTTTGTTTTTACTCCGAGTCCCATAAACCGTCGCTGTGTTGGTCCCCCACTTCATCTCTGGAAATGATACTTGTTCCGGATAATCAGCTACGATAAACTAGCTTAAACTGATAATAACGAAATTCCTTTTATGTTGTTCCCTTTATTGATGATACAATTAATCAATCAATATATTCCTCATAGACGGGCTATAATATTTAGTCTCTATGTCAAAATTACTGATGAAATATTGTAATCTTTCCGATTTATTTGGAAATTCTTGCCGTTTCTGATTCTAGCTGTTTAAGATGCTTATTGCTGGAAAATTCTTCCGAATCGTTGCTTTCACGAAGGCCTATCCAATCCGAAATAGACTTAATCTCTTCAATGTTGATGAATGAGGCCATGAATTCTGAAACGCCTTGAAAAATGCTCTTGTTTTCACGCTTTCTTTGTGTCGATTGCAGTCGGTCATGAAACAGATGCTCAAGTCTCCCCTGGCCGAAGATTGGAATCCTCTCGAACCAAATCATTCAAATCTCCCTCCTGTCCCAATTTTCCTCTTGTTTAATAAATTTGTGTTACAGATTTATTGTATTACTCATGTTTTGGTACTATAATTCAAGGTGTGGCGTGATACCTTTCCTCCTCTAATAAAAGCGCAGTTTGTAATACAGTTGCATTTCAAAATACAGTAAAGAGTACACCAACAATTGTTGAGCGGAAGTTCTCATTGAACCGAGAATAGTCTAACATTAAATGCACTTCCGGCTCTTATACTGTCACTATTTCTAAATCATTGCCAGTGGCCTTGAGAGCCTCGCTTGTCCGCCAATCCAGTCACACCCCGCATCTCCCATCTGTGCTTTCCCGACCATGCATGACTCTAGCTGGGCAGGGCAGCAAGCAGCGGAACCTTACGCAACGCACCGCCTGGCTGAAAGTGACTTCAGTGACTTTACACCTCTGATTGGCTGTTGTAGCTTAAGAAGGCGGGGCTAGTGGTGCTGTCATGATCATAGAAAATATGAACGAACACAAATCCATACCATAACTAACCCTAAACCTAACTCTAAATTGGCGGTCCTAAGTCAGTAAAAGCAGTAGTGGACTGTCCCTGGTAAAAACTGACTAATAAAAGCAATTAGTTGACTAGTAATAGCAAGACTGGATCCGCTAAGCTGGTGCGTTATCGTAAGGTTCGGACAAAAGCGGCAAGGCACTGTCCAGCCCGCAAGGAGCGGAACCTTACGATAACGCGCCGGCTGACAGAATATGGCTTCAGTGACGTGATTGGCTGTTGTAACTAGAGCCGGCAGGGATATGTGCTGTCAAATGTTACTTAATAGAAATAAATACTAAAATTAACCCTAAACCTAACCTTAAATTGGTGGTCCTAAGTCAGTAAAGCGGGTAGTGGACTGTCTGGAGTAAAATAGACTAATTAAACTAATTACATGACTAGTAAAGACAAGTAAGCCCCGCCCACCGGGTCTGCCAAGCCCCGCCCACTTCGGCTAGCCGGCGCGTTATCGTAAGGTTCAGCCTAAAGCGTCCAGCCCCACCTTCACTCGTCAACGCGCATGTGTGCACATGCGCAGTTGTCACAACTAAATGAGCCCATGTGGGTTTGCTACAATAAAATAAAACTGCTTTCTGTGCGATTCAAATGCTTTTTTCACAATCATTCTTGCATATTACATGAAATATATGCTAAACTAGAACTTACTGCAGTTATATTCAATCAATGGTCAATTATTAGCTTTCCCGAAGCTTTTAAACCTCCACGCTCGGCATACCTTAGCGAAAACTGCAGGACACGGTTTCTTAGTCAGAAGAGCTTAGCTATAACCAGTTTAGAGTTTAACTTCTAATTTTGGTTTAGCTGAACAAATTCATGAAGCTGGTTTCAGAGACGGATTTTCGTTTTGTCTTCTAAACCATTTTAAAACCCCAAAAGGGTTTACAATCTTGCTAAACCATTTTAAAACCCAAAAATAGTTTTAGAAACACGGGTTTACCACCCTACACACCGATGCCTTTGATACCGACAGATTCTCTGTGTCTCCTATTATTATATAATATGGTCCCGAAGCCCACAAATTAAAATTTAGTGAACTGGGTGTGAGAGCAAACCTGCTACCTCATCCATCTTGCACAGGTGTTAAACCAGGCTTAAACCACATCATAACATGGTTTGGCTATAACCAAAATCTAAAACCCTAAAATAGTTTAGCGATGACTTGGAAACGGACTAAAACTGGCTTTAATTCTTAAACATAAAAAGTGCTTTATTTTGTGTTTTATCCAAACTAAAACCACTAAAAAACTGGGTCCAACAGGCCAGTACAAATGTTTTCATGTGGATTAACAAATATTTGATGCGTTTTCGGACTTGTCACCGTGTATGTGCCTGATACATGTCTTATTGAAGGATTTCTGCAATCCTTTTGGTCAGACAATCGTTAAATAAAGGCTTTTTAACCTCCATATGGCGAAAAAATATTGGAAGTGTGCTGGTTCAGATGCGCATGTGCAGAAGGCCAAAAACAACATTCACATCTTTAGTTTAAACCAGAGGAAATGCCAGTGTTTTTCATATATTTCCCAATATTTCTACCAAAAGGAACATCAACAGACTCAAATCGGTTCATAAACTATTGTTTGTGATAGTCAGCATCATGGATTATTCAGATATTATTGTGTGGTGGCGAGAATATCGGCCTACAGCTTTGACAGCAACAAACTGGCTTCCATCGGATAATAAACTACACTTGGATTTACCAAATAGTGTCGGAATCATGAGAAATTTGCCGATTTGGATGTATTTATGAGAAGTTATGCTTTGTTTCATTCGATTTGTAAACCTATGTCATTCTTCTTTGCTTTGAGAACCTCGTGGCTACAACTAAACCCTTACAGTAGTTAAGATATAGCTGTCACTGTCAGCAATTTACTTTTTCATTCGATGAGTGTCAACAAACGAAATTAAGCCTATTTTAGAATATATTGTTAGAGATCGGTCTAGAGACTCCACACTCCTAATTCCCCTACCCTATGTGTATTTAACTTAACCTTCTTCCCCCTCCCCCTATAGGCCATGATACAGTGGGTACTGTATGTGAAATTAGGTGTATGTCTTGTAATTAAGGGCTTGTTGCCCTTCTGTAAGATGTCATTATCATTCCCATCGCTTGTGTCATCACTTTCTCACTGGACTTACCTTTGTATACTACTGTTATCTTGGCATTCTGTACTTTACCATGTACGAGATTATTGAAATAAATACCCACCTGACAGTATAGTCTATCTCCGGTCGTTTTAACTCTCCGGCTGGGCCATGCGATTTCCTTCGGACAAGATTAAGAGATTAAGGAATTAGTTAAGATCAACCCTTCATAATGGCATCTCCACAACTGGATGCTACCACTTCCCGGGAGAACCTGGATGGGATTAGGCAACATCGTGACCTTAATAATTCAACCCTAATTCAACTTAATGAACGATCCAATCTTGATACAAATGGCAACGCTAGCAATATATTAAATATTGTGAAGGTAGTGGCAGTATCGATTTACTTCCCACCAGCTGTTTTTTTAACAGAATCACTATTTAGTTCAGAAAATATAACGACATAGCTTACTATATGGTAGACCTATTACGGTGAAATCTATTACGCATTAGACGTTTCATTTTCATTTTTAACTTGTTTCTGTGCAGAGATAGAGATTTTAAAATATTTTTTATTAATAATTATGAAATTACTGTACCGAATTTTTCAACTCAGACACTGTGATATTGTGTAATTACTGCAAGGTTCGAAGTTCTACCTACACTATGACGACCCTGACGAAAATGGCTGCTATATTATTCAAAATTAATTTTTGTTCTGTGTTATAATCTTAATATAGTCGTTCAGGAACTATTCAGTACAATATCAACATATCTCAAGATTTTTTGTCTAAAATATCAGGAATCAAAATTGTTTTTCCCCATGACAAATGTGGTTCAAAAGTTTGTTCGAATTTGCTTATTTCTGTTAAAAATATTCCACATTTTCATAAGTGGGTCAGCTGATCAGTTTTGACCAGAACTTCCGCTCACTGTTGTCTCCAGTTTTAATACTGGAGGCTTCAGACGATTTATCAAATCTGTTGACCTTCAGCTGTTCTTGTATAACATGCTCACATACATTTCCTTTACTTTGAACCTTGGTGATACTAGTTTTGTGGCACACCACTCAAATAATTCTTTATCATAAAGAATCATACATAATATACGGTAGCCATTGTCTTTAATAGAAGGTTTACGTTAAAGTCCACTTCACGGCTTAGATTGGTATAGAAAGTTTAAAATGTCAATAGATGTCAAACCTTATTGTTCACGCCACCCCTGATGAAGGTGCAAAGAGCACCGAAACGTTGGGTTAATCAATAAAAACAAGAAATTCCAAATCCACGAATTGATTGTTCTTCAACAAAAGCCACACCAGTCAACAACGGTTTTCTAAATACAGTTAGTAGTGCCAAATCCATCCAGATGTCAAACAAGTAAAAACAGATGAAAGCATTAGTCTATACATTGACACGCCCATGCATAGGGTCTATTAGACTCTGTATCACATGATCATTGACTTCGCCTTCCTATTGACTAACTATTTTTGTCAACATGGTGCAATAGTGGAAAGCCAACTTTTGAGACAACCCCTACATGCAGCGTGACTGGCTAGTAGTGTGCTGTACTGGGGACCCCAATATCTATGTCAAGTACTTGTATTGGTTATGACTGAATTTTAAGTGCCCATCCACATAGCAATTTTTGGGTCTGTTAACAAGTGAATGGCACTGGTAGGTCTCCCTGTATCCCTAGCCGCCCCCCCCCCCCCCCCCCACACACACAAAATCCTACTCGATATGGAATTGTCCAAAATCCAAAGACGACTTTCAGGGCTTTATTTTGGATTTTCTTAATTCATTCATAAGGACTTTTTGCAGTACAGTAGCAGTACAAATGAATGATAACATATTATATTATACTTTAACATTAATTCATAAGTAGGCATATTGATAATTAATACCACAAATTTATTTCCTATCTGACGAAGTCGAAACCAGGACTGAGGTGTTGTTATTCCAGTCCGTGCTTCTGTTACGATGCACTCATACCCGTCTTAGTATTATATTCACGTATATATAGCGTCCCCTCCTCTACACCCAATTTTCTAGGAGGTTGGTCCGAGCATACTTATAAGAGATTTTACATCAGCGGCCCATATAAATATATACCGTATGCATGTCCCTCCATCTTTTCTCACCCGACCAGCAGCGTGTGAGGAGACAGGGATAATGAACAGCACATGTATTTGTGTGTTTGTCCGCCTAGATGTATTTTAGGAATGGATTGCCTGAATTGCTGTCCGTTTTCGAAGTGGAAAAATGCGTTACACTCCATGTATAAAGAACACACACGCCTTAGATGCTGTGTGGGATGTACATACATTTCAGATCGCTGGTTAAAATAACGACGCATTAAACTTCACAGATTAAGTATCTTTTATAATTTAAAGGGTGTTGTATCCTAGATGATGCTTTTTCCCCATCCATTAGCTCCCACTCTCCTCATCATGACATGTATGAGATGTGTCCATTGCAGTTTCACAGGAATTTAATCAAATGCATCCTGCTCATCTTTGTCCTCCATTTAGATTCCACATTGAACATGCAAGCAACACATTGTAGTATTGTACATGGCATACATGGCCTGCCTCTGGTGCTTTGTCTCCTCTTCCTGTAAACTGCTCCTTCCATGTCCGTCCTTTAACTAGTATAATACATGGGGTATGGAATATCATCCCTGGGGTACTCCTGCAATATGCATGTGTCCTCTTAACTATCCAATATTCATTTTACTATCCTTACTGACATAAAGCCCTTATATATCATGAGCTTTATAACACATGATGAAGTATAACTGCACCGGTTGTATAGAATGGTGAAATATTGAGAGGGTTTATATCACCCCTACAAAAGGTGGCTTATTGGTGGCAGTAAATAATATAGCATTTATTATCTGCATTACAAGCATTTGGGGACCTACTCTAGTTCAAAGAGTTTTTGTTCCTGGCTCTTGAAAATTCACATGCATTTAATTCCCCGGAGCCGCCATATATATGCCAATCAGTGACTTTCTAGACCTTTATCCAGCTTGGTGAATATTAAAAGTAAGATTTTTTTAGCTCTCACTCCTTTGATGTGCGGCCTGGAATGTCTTAATACCAACATTGAAAGGCCTGTCTTTCTTAAACTTAATACCAACATTATGATTACTGGAATTTAGGTTGATCTGTCATCATCAGGGTGATTTCTAGTTATCACATGTGTCTCTGACTGTCTCTATGTGTCTGCCTCCGTCTCTGTGTCGGGATGTCAGTCTGTCTCTACCTCTGCTTCTATGTCTGTCTCTGTCTCTCTGTCGCCTACACTCATCTCGGGACAAGTGGAAATTAAACTGTCAGCACATGGGTAAAATGACAACTCGAGTTAACTCTAATAGCATCACCATGGAATCTAACGGCAGCTTTTAAATAAAGTCAACTTAGTTCCAGATAGAGGTTTTATCCATTCGCCCTCAAATAACTTTAACACTCGCCGTCCCATTTTCCTGTCACTGTCCTCCACACTTATCTATACACCGCTTATTATCAGGATTAACGTAAGATGCAAATTGGGAATCGAAGATGAATTTTCTCGCCTAGTGGATATCCCCAGCGGAATATTTCTGGCTAGAAAGAATATCAAAAGCACGAAAGACATATTGGCGCGTGCCCTGGACCTGTCACTCGCTGATGCTTTTCTAATCAAATTTAAATGATACAGAGCCGTGCGTTCATCATGCGTTTTATCTAAATATGATACTGTAAAACACGTATCAAAATTATGTACACAGCAAGGGGAATAGCTGCAGATATCGGTCAGATTTTAGTATGGATGTCTCAGATTACATGAATACATGTCTAAAATGCTCTAATCCTTTCTGGAACTACGAATCCTTTTTTTACTTTGCGTTTGATGAGACATACCTGCATTTTCTATCCACGACTACTCTTTTCCAGCTGGCTTCTATGTCCTTTTTCACATTCATCTAACTTATTCACTTCAAGATCGCTTTTAAACAACCAATGTCTTATATTGGGAAAGGGAAGGTGTGTGTATGGGGGGGGGGGGGATTAGCATATGATATACATTTTAGATGCTATAATCCCCCGCCCCACCTCTCCCCTCTCCCCTTTATCTCCATATCCTCTCTTATACGACACGATTTCCCGCCTACTATTAATTATTTTAAAGGGCCAATTGAAAGCTTGATGAGTACTCTTTCATTTTCATGAAATTGAATAAGCTTCTGTACCTATATTCAAAAGTTATGATATTTGTGCTATAAGCTAATATTACAGAAGATTGGGCAGATTTTCCCCATGGATCCTCCATTATAGTGGAACCACCAAAACTACTAAACAGACTCCCGGAGCATTACTTTAAATTACTGATAAACTGTAGGCAAAGAGAACTTGAAATGTCTGAAGCGGTGAATTATCAGCTGAAGTGAACACTTCAAGTGTTGGACGGCTATTCAAATTGTGTTCACGTATAGTCGAGCAGCAGTATTTCGGCATCATAGAGTGCTACTCGAGCATTTAAGCCCGTAACATCAGATCATACCCACATATGAACAGGTACTACCTACATAGAGATATAAAGGAAGGATGATATTACATGTGAACAACGTATTCAAATTGAGCTCCATTCAAATGCATCCAGTCCATTCCAACCTCAGCCTGATATTATCAAGGGAGTCGCATTGTTGTGGGACGTATTCTCATTCTAAATAAAACAGGGAGACGGGGACCATACCTCCACCCAGCTTACATATGTGTTCACCTTTACAATAACTGCTCAAATGGGGACATATTAAATTAGAGTATCATTTTTAAAATTTCATTGAAAGCCGCAGACAAATTTAAATTCAAATGAAAATACGCTATCCATGTAGATGTTGTCAGCTGTTTTCACGCGTCGCCTCCATCTTTAAACCATCCGTATAATATTGTATTCCTAGATACTCTGAAATTACACCCAATTTTCTAATCCATGATTACATAATTACACAAACTTTTCAAACATTACACTACATCTAGATTCTTCTTATATATGCAATTTGTCCATAAATTACGTGTCGGTTGACAGATGGCTTTATCATGCTACCGCTTTGTTAAGCCCCTTCAACAATCGGCAGGGGAATACAAACAATTCTCAGTTCCACCTTGGCAACGTTCAATTCGTTTCTCCACCCTTTATGGCACCAATCTTTTAACATGCTTTTGAAAGTCATTTTTCTCTTATGCATTCAGGGAGTGTATTCCAAATTTTTAATCCATTATAAAGAAAGTTCTCTTGACTTTACACATTTATTGTGCTCGAACTGTTTTAAAATATAAATTCTGATTTTCTCTAAAATTGTAGCCTCTTTCATCACATCGCAAATAGTGATCGTTCCTATTTGTTAAAAAACCAAAAGCAATGTCTGTATCTCTCCCCGTTTGGTCACCAGGTGGGTCGTGGTAGATTACTTCTCACTAACAATTCATTGTTTGAGAGACGTTTCCCATACGATATTCAGAGTTACCTATACTCAACTTATCAAGCTTCTCTATGACAGCTATAGACGAAGATAGGGAAAGTGGGCTGCCGTGTTCCAATATAGGCAGTATATTATAGGTTTTGACCAGTACCATATCGTGTGGAGTATACTGACGATTGGTTATGACTACTGCGACCCATAGTCCAGTGAATTATTATTACGTGGGTCACTCTTCACTGGGCCGACTTTAGTTTTGGTCTGGTAGAAGGAACGTAGTCGATGGGATAGGCTAATGCTGATTTAAAGCTTTGTCCCAGACGGGTTCTCTCCTCTTCTTACTGAGGTCAGAGTTGAAGGCACTCAGAAACGCCCATGTCGGAGTAGACCCATCTGCTCATCACGATTAGTAGTGTGTGGCTAACCTGATTAGCAATCCTCGTACACATTGACCGCCTGCTTCCTTTCTATAGGTGGTAAGGCGCTCACTCTCAGACTAGCCACTGATTTCTAACCTCCAGTGTTCGTACATACACGGAATTAGACTAATAGACTTAATGGGATCTCTGCTTAAATGCCACCCTTATTTATTCCTCGAGGACGTTTTCTTGAATGCGACAATGTGCAGGGTTATAATTACTAAATAATGGCCTGACAAATTCTAAACCGTAGTTCTTTTTTTTACGATTCTGACCAACATGGAGGCACTGAGAATATTCCTCTTTGTTGTTGCTATTATGTATAAATAAAGACATATGTAGTTCATTTACATTTACATCCATGTTTTTATTTTGGCATGATTGATTAAATTTCATTTTTTTTTCGACATGGTGTGTTTTCGTTGCCTGATAATTTCCCTTGATGTTATCGGAGATTATCAGTAGATAAATGCTTCCTGGTGGTCCTTTGCCATTCACAGATAATCTTGAGTGCACAGTCGCCTGCTGGAATCTAAACAGCAATCAGGGACAGGTGCCCTGCTGAAGTTCTCATTGTACGAGATCCAAGATTAATTAAATGAGAAAAAAACATTCATTCCCCATCCCTATAGATTACATTTGAAAAAGGTGATATATGTCCCCCCACACACACACACTCTCTCTCTCTCTCTCTCTCTCTCTCTCTCTCTCTCTCTCTCTCTCTCTCTCTCTCTCTCTCTCTCTCTCTCTCTCTCCTCTCTCTCTCTCTCTCTCTCTCTTTCTCTCTCTCTCTCTTTCTTTCTCTCTCTCCCCCCTTCTCTTTTTGCGTCTGCCATATTTTACAAGTGGTGCCATGTACGGCCACCATGAAGATTGCTCATCTCCATTCTACCATCTTTTCGGCCTATAAATGATTGAATCAAGACGTGGCTCGTCGAAGACGGGATTAATATAAAGCCTTGATGGGGACCTATAGCGTTCTGAGCATATTTCCCATATTGTCTGCTCGTCCAGGGCCCAGCTGAGTGGCTCGGGTTGTTTGACTGGTATTCAATCCTGCACCCTCGAGTTGGGTGCCAGTCGTGCGTGGCACGGACCAGCACGACTCTCACTGATCACTTGCCATAGGTGAACATATTAGGCCAGGTCTAAAGACATTCTGATTATCGTGGCTTACTAGAAATTACTGTACCAAACAGTTTTGTTTTTTAAAAAAAAAATCCGAGTGTCTCGCATTGGTAGATCTTTCTACTCATACTTATCAGAGTATATGGGAGAGAAGTCACGATTAGAAATTCAGACTGCTCGTTCCGATATTGAATTCTGTGGGAACTTTTGAAGGAGCATCCAAGTATTGATCATTTATATGTATGTTATTATTTACACTTTACATTAGGTGACATTTTGATTCACATTGCAATGTTCCTGCCCGCATCACCGTGAGACCACATGGTTTCTTCTTATGTTCATCTGTGTCTTAAATACAGGAGCCTCTTTAAAACCTCTCCGACGTGGAGATGTTTAGAGAGTCGAACGCTGAAGTATTTTTTTGCAGGCGGTCAAGCCATAAATTTGTCTAAGGAGAATTAAATTGGGCGTGGGTATTTCATCATGTGATTGCTGCATTTTGTTCTAATTGGATGTTTAATAAGATATCAGTGTTCTTGTAAGGGAAATGAGTCGAGGTTATATTGGTAATATATTATCCATAGATCCTAGATTTACGACCATAGCAGAAAAGCGGATGATTACGCCATCCAACAATTGTTCCATCTAGTCCGTGTTCTGCTGCAATATAATGAATACATTCTAAAATATTTATCATCATTGCAATACGATATATTTTAGGGGATCAGAACAATAGTAATGGGAGTTATTTTTTTTTTTTTTGACAAATCTTTATTCAGGAGAATAGGTGGCATTTGCCATAATTTTTAATCAGTTCGGGTAATCCCGGTATTCCACTGGATCCTGAAATTTCGCATTTTTCAAAATTGACAATAGTAGCTATCTTAATTTAGCTGTTTGTTATCATATTGTCTATATCAATGGAGAGAATGTTTAGATGAGTAGAAATGATGAGATGAAATGTAGGTGATACTGTGATATATGAAATGTTGGGTGCATAATATTTATGCAATATGTCATATAACAATGGATTCAAATAATAATTACCGTCTATAATATAGGTATGCGAATAGTTTTAGCTAATATCCCATTTTTAACTTTATACTTGAAACTGCACAGGGATTCGATATTCTTAATTCCGTCTTCTAACTTATTCCACTGTAGTATGCCGGTATAGGCAAGCGACTTTTGGTATGAGGTACAATATGGTCGGTTTACCTCGAAATTCAACCTCCAATTCTCCCTGAGGGCATATGCCCTGTTTGGTCTCCTCCTTTCTATCCAATCTAGTCTACAATGGTGTAATTGCTTGTGGAAGAATTTTAAGTTATTAAAGTATATACGCTCTCGTATGGTCATGGTGTTAGAGAGTCTATGAAGGTCATCAACATTGTGCCTTCTTGTTTTTTTTAATGCAAACCTGAGTGATTTATTCTGCACTACTTGCAGTTGCGTTAGGAGAGTTTGGCTACTATTCATATAGCAGGCATTCGCATAGTCCAAATAGCTCAGAACCATTGATTTGACCAAGAGGGTTCTGGTTTTAACATCCAATGCATGTCTATTTATATAAAGATTACTTAGTCTGGCATTTGCCTTACTAATAACCGACTTAATCATGTCATCAAAATTGAGTTTCACATCAAATGTCAGACCTAGGTAGGTGAATGTTTCCACCCAATCCAAATCGACATTATTTATGGATATTTTCCGTACTGGTGGGTCAGTATGTCTAATACTTTCCGGAATTAACATCGTTTTCGTTTTAGGTAGGCTGATACAGAGTTTATTTCGCAGGCTCCACTCGGCTATTAGTTGTGTGTCATTTTGGCATTGGCCAATTAGCTCGTTACGGTTGTTAGCACTATTGACTAGAACAATATCATCTGCAAATAGCAGCATATCTCCCTCAATTGGGATTGTACATATGTCATTCACAAATATATTAAATAATATTGGACCGAGTATGGAGCCTTGCGGTACTCCATGCCTAATAGGAAGGTACCCTGATTGATGTTCCCCCACCTTAACCTTTTGAGATCTTTTACTCAGGTAGTTAGTCAGCCACTTGACAAGCCAGTTCGGGAAGTTATATTTCGATAGTTTGCCTAATAATAAATCGTGATCAATCGAATCAAAGGCCTTCTTATAATCGAAGAAGACCAATGTGCTATCTTTCTTGTCATTTCTGTTGTTAACTAGTTTATACAATAGTAGATAAATGGTTTCAATGGTGGAAGAGTTCTTTCTAAAACCTCCCTGCTGAGGCAATATAACATCATTATTTTCAATTAATTCTTGTAGCTGGTTATTAATATGTTTCTCCAATACCTTGCCGGCCACATGAGTTAGTGAAATTGGTCTTAAATTAGTAACATGGGTTGCGTTTCCTTTCTTTGGTATAGGTATTACTGTTGCCGATTTCCATTTCGTTGGCATAGTGCCTGTATTAACAGATAGGTTATATAAAAATATAAGTTGTTGTTTCGAACCATTAAAGAGCATCTTGTATATTTTCATTGATATTTCGTCGCACCCAGATGACTTGGATATAACTAGGTCATCCAGGATTTTTGATAATGATACCATGTCAATCGGTTTATAGTTGGCATTAGCCATGTCTATGTTACCCTGGATAGGTTGTACCTGATCGTTGTTGGTAGCTTGCGCCGTCATGTCTGACGCTATTGTTGCACCAATGGTAGCGAAATACTTATTAATAATAGGTGGTATGTCCCCGGCATATGCCATCGATAGTGTAGTTGGATCTAATACCTTGTTAATCTGGGATTGGTTGTTCTTGAAAGGTAGGTATTCATTCAGAATTTTCCAGAATTTTTTGTAGTCATATTTATAACGCTCTAATTCTTGCTGGAAGTATCTACTCCTGGCCATACGTGTTTCATTATTGGCCTGGTTCCTAAAGAATACTGCTCTAACTCTGAATTCCTCTCGCCGTGTCTTTCTAAATCGTCTGAAATTATAATCTCTATTATAGGCTAAATTTAGGAGTTCATTAGAATACCAGGGGGGTTTATTCTTTTTGGCCTTGTATTTTTTCTTCGGACAGAGTTTGTCTGAGACCATTACGTATTTATTAAGTACAAAGTCCCAGGCTTCATCCGCACTTGTCAGGGAGTACAGCGTATTCCAATCTCTAATCCCACCAAGTTCGTGATTGATGGCCTCCTGACTTAGGTTGGAGTATGATCTTGCTTTAAAGTTACTTTTGACATATTTCTCTCTAGCCTTTTTTTTGATTAAGTATATCATATTGTGATCACTTAAGTTGTATTGGATCACACCCGAGTCACTGACATACTTAATGTCGGTGAGGATATGATCAATGATTGACGGTTTGTCCTTATTACCATCCCTTGTAGGTAAATCAATTAATAGTTTTAGATATTTATCTTTGCTCAAGTTAATGAAGTCCTGCCTATTGTTATTGGTATATTGTGGTCTGGGGGTCGTGTCTATATTGACATCGCCAAGAACCGTCAGTTCATGGCCCGGATAAGCTTCTCTGGCTTTATCTATATAATCACTTATTAATGCAATAAAATTTGGAATACTGCCAGCCGGTGGACGGTACAAGCTTAACATTAACATATTTTTTGATTCCGGGTAAATTATGCGTATAGTTTGCAACTCTAAGTCCCGACTCAGGTGGGTCAGCTCGGGTTCCATTGAGTATTCTAGTGTTTCATTGATAAACGCACATAGTCCCCCTCCCACTGCTCTACTCCTGTCTAGTCTTTCAATTACATAGCCCGGGAGATTGATATTGGCGTCTAGTATGTTAGGCTGCAACCACGTTTCACCACACATAAGGACATCAAACTTAATTTGTTCTAGGTCCAATTTAAATTGTGTCCATTTATTTATGATCGATCTTATATTTAGGTATAGAAACTTTCGACCTTTAGCTTCCCTTAGAAATAACATAGATTTTCTTAGGGTACTGGTAGTAGGCTTAGCCATTATTACATAGGCCTGTTATTCTGGTATAACCTTCAATCAGCAGCTTGTTATCAACGGGATAATTTGGCATTTGCCATGTGTTTAAGTATTTCATCTTACAGCTAATACACAACAATGGAGTAGTGGTTGAGTCCACCTCCTTCTTATACCAATATAACATAACAAAAGCACCACTGGTAAGTACAGAGTAATCTTTACGCAACTCTGATAGACAATGACTATATATACCCTGCTCGTATAGAGCCAACTCCTGTTTACCTAACGTCCTATAATGAGTTGCGTAGTGGAGTGGCATTTGCCATAAGTAGCTTGGTCTAGAATACCAATTCAGATGAGGGGGGTGCCTACCTAGTGTTGGATACAGGTACATTGATTTAGTTATGGTCAGAGACATTAAACTACATCTCAACTTAGTAACTACAATTATGATAATACTATTACTTAGTGTAACAGCTCCAATGCCTATGTTGTGCTGGGCACAAGTGGACAGGCAAGTACAATTATCATGAGAGAACACACGCTTTAGACTATCCTCACACATATTCATAGATATAGGTACTAGACTGCGTTTCAACATGGCAATATCTATGGTCAAACAAATACATTTCCCATTATAGTGGGTTACGGTATTTCCACTAATAGTACTAGTTACCCACTCATAGAGGTACATCGGTATAAACATGATCAACAAAACACAACATAACATGTCATACTGAAATACAAACATCGGTATAAGTACAGGGACCAGTAAACAAATATGGGAGGGTGGCATTTGCCATATTAATATGTATTTGCGATATGATTCTTGACGAACTGTCTTCCCCAGTCTTGAAGAACGTGCCATTTAGGATGTATGCCATCCACCAGATAGTGGTAGTTAAACTCTGTAACCCCCTGGCTTCTTCTATGGACCTTCGACGTAAGAGTGGGATGGATAACTCCAGTTTCCAAGTTCTTGGATTTTACGTAATAGTTGACGTTTGTCACCGTTTGATTAAGGTCAATCTGATCTGGGTTGAAACGGACTTCCCCATTATACGCATTTAGACTCATTCCATTGACCCCGCAGAAAATAGGACAGCTGTCCGGAAACTCCCCACGGCAGGCCTCATATACCCATTCAATTTGGTCTATGAAATTGTTCTCAGTCGTCTGAACATCCCCGAAACGCAAGCTTACTCTCCTTGTGACTGGATGTCTAAATGTAAGGTCGCAAATGCCCCCGAAAATGTAGATGAGCTGGGGCTGATACTGGGCAATAGTAGGCCTTCCCAGGCAAAACAGGTTTCTGACACCCTTGCCGGGGTAGTATTGGATTCTGATCTCGCTGTGATCTAGGTAGGGAGCTAACAGGCGGCCACGTGAGTCGGCCAAAATGACCGATTTCACTCCCAACGCGTCGTTGCCAAAATTTGCCATGTTGGTGGTCTTAGAGCAGACAGAGAATGAGACGTATGACGAGGTAAAACAGGGCACTAGAAGTTGGGCAATATATATGCAGAATAAAGTTAGATATTTACTCATGAACCGGGTCTGTCCGAGGTGGCTTGTGCTGTTTCGCCGGAGGCACTTGCTGTCTGTCTGTCCGCGCTGAGAGTGTCCGATGCCCTGGCTGCACGTGTTCTCACTCTCGGACCGAGGCCTACGGGTTGACCTCTTTGGCTGTCGTCAGTGGGCGGGGCATTGTTTACATCCTGGCGCACGTGTCTCTGTTTACTTTCAGCTCTCGGTGGCATATGCTGGGTATCTACGTCAGGCGTTCCTTCTATTGAGTTCCGATCCTCCTCTTGTTCTAGTCCAGCCAAGCCATTATTACCCTCTCCATGTTGTTGTGGTTCAGGGTTGATAATGTTTGGTGCTGGTTCCTGAATCTCTTCAGTATCATCGTGAGTTGATTGATCATCCGAGTCGGTCTCATATTCAGTCGCCTCAGAGTGGTCAGATTCGTGATCATTACCTTCCTCTTGGTGTTCTTCTCTATCTTCGTCTTCTGATTCTCTTGCAGCCTCCCTTTCACGGTTAACCTCACGGTTGATGGATTCCTCCAGGGTTGGCAAGTCATCGTCGCTGTCTAGGACGTCTAGATCTTGATCTTGAGCTACTTGGGGAGGGTTATCATTCCTTCTGATTTCCTCTCTGACTGATATGAGGAGAATACCATGGTGGTTGGATCCTGGCCAGGCAGTTCGGTCATCGCATAGTGAAGCACTGTGTAGAGGGATACCAGTCCCCCACCACCTATCATATGTGCATTCTGCCAGGATGTTGTTGGCTGTGCCTAGGAGAGCTTTTTTTGAGGCCTTGTCTTGTTGGAACTTCGCGTGGAGAATATTCCTCATAATTTGGTTTTTGACTTTATCCCATTTCTCGTGCATTCCGCAACGCTCCCCGAATTTCTTAGTTGCTCGAGGGCAGGTAGATCTTTTAATTGACTTGGCAATTAGTGGGTTCTTGGTTTTCATTGCCTTGGTGTATTGATAGGCCTGTTCGGCCGAACAGAAGTCCACTCCATTATATCTGAAGAAGGAGGTGCTAAAGTTAGAGAGGAGCGAGTGCTCCCCTTGATATCCTATCGCCCCCGCTATGTTTTTCTGTTTGATTTGAGTTATCTTAAGGCCTTCCGGTAGTTGGTCTAGATCTTCATGGGAATATTCCGTATCTCCTACCTTGATTTTCCCCCTAGCAAGTGATACTTTTGGTTTCCCCACCAGGGTTTTGGCATGTGCCATTACCTGTCTCATGTCTGCCTGTCGTTTGGCAGTTTTCTCGGGCAGATCGGGGTTAATGTAGCACTTTTGGAATCCTTCGGTTTGTTTGAGTCTAGTTTTGCTCCTGAAGATTCTGTTACGGGTGTCTTCGTCCTTGAACTTCAGTATTATATTCCTGTGGACCTTCTTATTCTTGCTTTTAACCCCTATGCGAGAAGCAAATTTCAGATCGCCTGCCATGAATGTTTGGTCGATGAGACCACACATCCGTATCATTCGAGTTAGGGTGACATTTGCATTCTTTTTGGATTCATCTGGAGTTTCTCTAAGACCTGTCAGGATGATATGCCTTTTACGTTGTCCCCTGTCAAGATCGAGACAGTAATTCTCGAGGTTGGATGTGACGCAATGCATATGCGCCATTTCCATCTCTAACTGTTTAACACGGGTGTTGAGCTTGTTGGTATTTTCCTGCAGGCGATTGACTTTTAATTCTAAGGGGGTAAATCTACCGTCTATGTCTCCCTCTCTCCCAGCTATATTTTCACCGTCAGCTTCTGCCATTATGTATCCTAGGCAATAGTCAAAGTCAATATCGAAAACCAACTGCACTGTATAAGCGCGTATAGTATACACATGTACTGTAAACAACAAGCTACCTGAGTGCCCTGTACCGGTGTCCCTCGGCCAGCAGTCCCTAGTGCATATGCACTGGTCACTTAGTCCACATACACACACATAGAATCGTCCGTATTTCCTATTTAGGTGGAAATTAAATCCTGATTTGTACAACTTTCAATGCTTCCCAACATAATGAAACAATGTGGCGAATAATGATGATGGTGATCGAATATATCCTCTCCTAGTGGCTGATAATCACAGTGGGCGTCCCGCTCTCAGAAAGTGCGTGTACCCGCCATGACAGCTACGTCACTGTTATAATTGTTTAATATGACAAGGACCAAAGAAGTCCCCTTTTTTTCAGTGAGCTTCTTTAGTACCGAGTGATATTTAGTGTATTACCTCCTCTAATCGTATTAGTAGTGTTTTATTTGAATGAGTTATAGAATTAGTTTTGATATATATAAATCAGTGATCACCCCGCGGCTCAAAAACGTAAATGAGTCTTGGGTATATTTTACTATTACCAAGGAGGTAATCTCCTGTATGTATGTGATATTTTTTTAATCATTATTCAATTAAAGGCCAGTAACCTATTTAAATAAGTTCTCATGGAAAAACGCAAAAGTATTGCATCGTTTGAGTGTCGGATAGCTTCTAAGGCCTTAGCAAATTTTGCAGGAGTTACCATTTTCTTTCCCTTTTTAACAAATGAAATTAAAATAACCAAACCTGATTAGGTTTTTAAACTGGAAATATTGAAATCACACATTGCATTTCCTCCTCATCAATATCTCTGATGATATGCTATTAAACTGGCATAGGTCCCCTTGATGATTCCGTCCTTACATAAGAGTAATTAGTCTTGTGTTTCATTTTATGTGGATTTTGATCTGATCAACAGTAAATACATAATTCTTATCTATTACTGAAAAGAATCAATTCCCGGCATTTCCTGAGCGTCACACAGAGATCCGCTTTTCCTTTTTGAAGTTTCATTCTCCAGAGGAAACCCTCGTAACGAAATGACATTTTGCTCATTGGCGGTTTTTCCACCTCGTAGCTTTTAAGCAAACCGGGTTTGTCTGTTTATGACACTCTTTAATCATTGTCTTGCACGAATGAGATTCGGCGTAAAGAGTGATGCCAGACTGAACGCATAGTCTCTGATTGATTGTCGTTTCTTAAGCAACAATGCTTATGCTTTTCCATGTGCCACCTAGATTCTATTGTCCAGCCTTCTCCCAATTACCTTTGTAAGGATAATCTGTTTCAGTGGTGGCAAAGGTAACCAACCCAATGAGGATCCCTTAAAATCTCTTGAAACTATGAAGCGTTTTAGTGGTTGATTCCTGTTTCGTTTCTCGAAAGAGATTTTCGGTGCATGAATGTCACAGCTTGCAATTATTTTTTTTTGTTTTAAAATCAGTTCGCTTTACACCGAGTTTGTTTCGTTTTATATGAATGCCCCACGTCGTGATTGGATTAAGTCCACAGTACTAAGTGTGCTCTGTCTGGTGAATATATCAAAGTCCCTATAATCTCCCCTGTATCCTCTGGAGAACTTTCACATCCCTTTCCAATCCAACTAATTTCAATAATCGCCACAGACAAATGGTTGGTAAACGTAATGTCATTACGCGGAGACATACCTGTTTGAAACCCTAGCAGTGAGTATCTAGAAGGAACATTATAGCTGGTTGTTAATACTCGCATGCTCTCATGGATTATTCTTTTGTTAGGATTAAGGTTAGTTTACCCCTCTCCCCCACACCACCGTTATCTCCCCCCCCCCCCCTCCCTTCTACCATTCCATTTTATCCTCTTCAAATCGCCATTATACGGAGCGCCCTGGGACTAAGCCTCCCTATTGTGTATCCTAAATTACACTCCCAGGTGTCGATATGAGCCAGCTGATGCATCACTACTTGCTCACTTGTATGGAAGCAATTTTAATCAGGGAAATAGATGAATGACCGTTTTATGTAGCGCCTAGTCCGGTGAATCTTGATAGGCCAAGGCTTGCTTCCAGTCTAACCAGCACTGGAGATATTGCGGTAAGCAGGCTGTATGATACATTGGCCTATGCTCAATGAGCTACATCCAAAGCAAGGGACCTGAGAATCTAATAGCGAGCGGTACAAATCTAAATGAAACAAACAGCGGCGCCAGGTGTTGGCGTCCCTATTATCACATTAAATGGGGCGACTCCACTAGAGAGAAAAACGGCACCGACAAATTTTGTTGTTGCCCACTAATTTGTTGCAACACATATCTATACAGAAACAACAGTTCTCAGAGAATGTGGCAACACATCTGACACTCCTCCATTTGCGTTTTCATTGCAAACATGAAATGAACTGATGTTAGTGGGCAACAACAAAAATTGTCGCCGCCGTTTTTCCTCTAGTAGAGTTCCGCTATAATGGCGCTACCTGAGGTCGTTATTTAGGGATTGGGACGGACAGCTTCATTTTGTGGGTATGTTTATATTTTTTATATTTTTTACCACAACCGAGGCGGAACGCCGAGATTGTGGTAAAAAATATAAAAACATACCCACAAACTGGAGCTCTCTGCCCGTCCAAAATCCCATTAGAATCGTTTTGGAAAGATCCTTGGTCACTTACAACCTCAAACGTCCATTATTTACTTTAATATCACACTAAAACCGCTTTAGTATTGGTGTCCACAATCATTTTGTTTCTCCATGTTTACCCTTTCAAGGCCTTTGCCCGACTTCCACTGTGCAGTGATTGGCTTGTTCTCTACAAGTGGGTACTACTAAGCTGAGCGAGTTAGATAATGCTGACCTAATTATCAGTCTTTTCGGCCCTGTTTAGATCTGTTGGGAGGGGCTGCAATCGTGCGGGTGTTTTGGGGTTAACGCAAATTAGTGACGGCATTGGGGGGCGTCTATTTGACAGCATTCTTAACAAAACGAATCTAATGGGATTTTGAATGGGACGTAAATAGGATAACATAGCCCGGACCTATAATCTTAGACCATCTTTCTTTGTAATTAGTTATTGGAAAGTAATACCTTCCCGGTATATAATTATCACCCTTGATATTGTACTTGCTTAGAATGTTGCCTCATGCGCAATCCATGCTTTTGTTTCACTAAAAGTTCTTATTATTATTGTCTGTTGTTTTCTGCAGGTGAGTTACGTATCCGAATCTACATGTATATCCTTCAGCCATAAAAAGGTAATCTTTGTCTGACGGTCCGCACACCATTTACTTTCTACCTTTTGATTTACTTGAGTACTGTGAGAAAGAACTGGTCGTGTATACATAATGGAATTCCCTTTCTCTCGTGGATAATCAACATTTTATTCCTACTTGATTTACCACCAGCTCTGCCTCTTTTTACTGTCATCGAGAATCTAAAACGCTTGGAGTTTTACCCAAGTCCCTTTTATTAATCAACCTTATTTGAATTTTAATTAAATTAAAAAGTCTCTTGGAACATAATTCTCTAGGCACTGAACAGAAATTGCATTGCATTACTAAGCGCAGTGTATTGGCTCAGCCAGGGATATTACATCACCAATGGTATCACTGAATGCCAACATAGCATCAGTGAATATAGGCAATGGTATCTGACAATCTTAAGTTCCTTTCCCTGGTGGCTATCCTCTGCATTGTAAAGTTAGTCCCTGCCGTCGGCTTTGTCTGTCGCTGTTCCCCGTCGCAGGCGATAGCGATAAGTGTATGGGTTGGATTATGTCTCCCTTGGGCATCCTATACCAGGTGTATAGGATGGTAAAGTGACCAATGCAGCTGATAGCCAGTCCAAGATGTGGCTGATTGGAAAGCGTTGTCAACCGGTATCTTATACGACCAAAGGGACTGGCATCAATCCATTTGGATCCTTCAAATTGGTTGCATCGTTCAGGACCTGTGACATCTTCTCACTATGAATGCATTCGTAACATGGATCAGAATGTTTCAAGGATTGCAAGGGGGAAAAAGTGGGAAAAAAAGTTGGTGCCAATTTGTATACCGAAATCATACATGTATGAAATACAAAACCATGCCTGATTAGCATAGATAATTATATAATTCCCAATGGTTTTGTGTTGACCATGTTTTGAATTACAATCTAATTGTTCTATAATCTTTGCTGTAACTATAGCCGGGACAATCCTGTTATTCATAAGGCAATCATTGTGTTATGAAGTATGGTTTCACATATTATATATGGCTATCGGGTATCGAGCAGGAAAAGCGAAAATGTGATGATGAAATGTGCAGCCCCTCCTGATATGATTAGGGCGATAGTGGCCATGCTGCTGCTTCTCTTCCTAGTGCACTGTTTCACCAAGGGCTCGATGATGGCAGTGTTTGTTATTGAGACAGAGTCGTAGATTCGCTTATGCACTCAGCATTCATTATTCCCACGGGTCCTGATGGCTTTTAGAAAAACATCCCATGGTTGAGATAATCTTGTCACCCCTCGCCTCTACGGTACTGATGGATGCAATTCATGAACGCCTGCGTCTGCTATGTCCATTTAGGCCAAGGTGAATAGTCGGACATGACTATTCCCGATTGGCTTTAATTCGATGAAGAAAATTGGTCTGGGTGGATGGAGTCAATGGAAGATTAATGATGTCCTATATTTGGCCGATCATCTGTATCTCGAATTTCAGATTGTACGGTCATTATATGAGTGATCTAGTTACAAGACCCCTGTCTTACTGGCATGGGTATAATAAGGCATTTGGTTCATTGATATATTTTCAAGAATACTACTGGGCACGGAGAGAGCTAAGTATGTTACGATGAAGCTTGCATGATTTATGATTTAAGCCCCCTGTTTCTATTCTAGTAATCCTGGAATAAAAGAAACTTATGTATCTAACCCATGTCCTTTGATGAAAAGAAATACCTCAGAGTTGCACTGTACACGCCTACATTTATCACAATGCTCCCTTCCTATCGTGTGAAGAGTCTGCACACTGGTGAGATGTGTTGGCCTGACCTGAAGGGTTCATGCAGCAACGTTTCAATGAGAGTCTACCTTAGGAAAAATCAATAATGTAAGACGTTGTAAGGGCAGGGATTAACTAAGCAAAGGCATCGCTATAATGGAAGAAACGAGAGTACTGCATCTTAGTTCACATACCTCGGGATGTCAAACGACTTGGAATATGATGGTACTGCATACCTCTGGGCTTTGAGCCTCCACGTCTAATGCAGCACAGCCAGACATATATCCCTATTTGCCAAGACTATGATGAATCATTTTTGTCAAAATGGTATTACATCCATCTTGGTCCGCGCTTGATCTCCTATACAGGAGCATATAGATAAAAACATGTGTTTTCTGATGTATACCAACTGGAGGTAAGATTCCCCATGAATTTTACCAACTATTCTACCTTCTACCAGACAGTGACACATGTATAATATTCGACATTTAACTTGTTGCGATCCTTTCATTGCTAAACGTAAGAAAAATAGATACTTTTCATTGTTCTTTTACTCTTTTTTAAAGCCGAGAATCACAACGCAGCTTTAATACTATTCTATATTTGTTATAAATATATATTTGTCCCAAATCTGCTTTCACTTAGCTTTGTGTGACCTGTTGAATCAGGAAAGATTGATGCACCACCGACTCGTGCCATCCTAACATTGTTTCCATGTACAAGTATCTCTGATAGGGTTATAACATGAAGGTGCTGTCTTCTCACTAAGGAGGGGAAAATGTCGCCTCTGAAACAAGATTCGAGGCTTCTCTGGGATTTAACATTATTATACTCTTAACATAGGCCTGGTCTGCCAACATCCTTAGATGTAAGCTGAACAAAGAAATTCTACTCACCATGGCCCTACTTAGACCATGCCAGCTTGAGTCTGTGGATTGGCAATATAGTGTAGGGTCGTTCCCTAGATAGCTTATGTGCAGATGAAGATTGGACCTGGATATCATTCCCCGCCCTTGAATTGGATTTATATATTTATAATCAACCGTTGGGTTGTTACTGCGCTTTTTGCGGGCATATTATAGCCTTTTAAGACTGACCATAAAAATTATAATCGAATGTTCTAGTGCATGAATTTGATCATATTTAGTTAAGAAATATGAATAATCTTGCACAGTATCCTTATAAATTGACGAATTGACTCCTTCAGTGTAGTGTTTAACATCGTACATCATATCATAAAACGGCTTCCAACTTTACCGCGATCTTACTTCCTTATTATATTTTAAGAGCGCCATATAGTTATGATTTAACAAAGGCTAATGGTTTGATTATGTATATTTGAGATTGATTTAATTATTTTGTCGTTTTCATAGAATGATGGTAAATCAAAATTCTTCGCCTGTCAAGAACCGCGTCTCTGGTGAACAATGAACCTATCCTTGGAGTATTACTTTCCTCAAGACAGTAATTCATTTTGTGCGTGTTCTCAAGGGACCTTACCTACAAATGTGATGGATTCTTGACCTGCATCCAAAATGACTAGTCTATTGGCAGTAGGTATTTGCGGGTCACCATTGCTTATACATTCATGGAAATATGGGGGTCTCATTGACTTCTATGATGTTATAAATGCGATAGACTCTGAAAGAAGGAACGCTGTTCTCTCATTGAAAGAGAGTTGTATCCTTTTGATATGAGCAGTTCAAAGAGTTTTTGATTATAATCGGTTCCCCATCGATCACCATTTCAATATTACTGCATTAGATCAAGCAATGCTGTATACAGTAATCCATCCTCCCCCTTCCCTCACGGGCTAGGTTTACGCCATTGAGTCCTGTCTTAGCTGCTTATCTGGTACTCTAATCGATCTAATTTCTCAAAAAGACTTAACAGGAGTTTAACCACATCAAGAACAATCAGCGTTATTTTCTGCAGCTCTACTCTTGAAGATCCCAATCGCGCCTTAGAAATCTGCCTTCGCACGCCGCTTGTCTTCAATTCAATGCATTATTTATTTCAAAGCGGTCCTTCGGATAATATCACAAACTTAATGGAATGTGGTATCAAGTGGTCCACCTCCCCTAAGCGCATTTTAATGTGACTTCGTAAAAGATATTATCAAATTGTCATTTTCTAACGCCGTGCTTGTTGATAGAATATAATTAATAGTATTTTAGGATTTGTGGGGAGTAGAGTGAAAGAAACTTGGATACCTATATTTAAGTTATATTCCCTTTCTATATATACTTAATTTTGTCCATGCCTACAGTTATATAATATGCTTCGTGGCCTTTAGAAACACCGGTGCTCCGGTACAGTCTAATGGTGAGGTCGGGTAGTTTGAATTTGTGAGCATCTGAGGACGAGCATGTTTGTCCCTCGACTCTCACCGGATTACCGTCAAGCGGGTCTCTTTAAAGACTGCTCACAGCCGGTCAGAGCAGTGACGAATGTTCCCCAGACCAGTTTTCCTTCCGCTCACATGGCTTCACCCATCCACAGACCTACCTTTCTCCAGATGAAATGGTCTGTTAGCCGACCGTACTCGCTCCCTCAGATAGTTTTAATGAAGAAAGATTCAACTTGAATTCTTGAATGTGGCACCGAGTGGCTCCAGCAGCCCCACCCGATGGATTATAATCTTCTTGGTAAATAATTGAATGCCCGGTCCGAATAATTGGATACTGAATCAAGTTTCGGAAAGGTGTGTCCTTGTGTTTCGCCTACTGAACCTGGAACTTTCAATTGGCTTCTTTCCGGGTAATATTGTAGTTCTACTCTCCTACTCTCCATCTAATTTGCCCCAGGGTGTCTTCTTAATGCTTTGCTCCTCCTTCCAACAAAGTTTCAAGTACTTTCCCATACGCACGATCAAAAGTGTATATTGTTCCAGATCATTCCTAACACTAATCTCCTCACCCTAGAGATCCTATCGCAGAAGTATATGGTTTTTTTTCTTAGCTTGAAGAAATGAGCTCAATCAGAGAGCGGATATATTTACTGTGTCTCTTTGGCTCAATTAGCACATCCAATCATTACATGTAGTGGACCTCTCCCGGTAAGTATTTAATGGGAAGGACCTCTTGGATAGATATCTATGTACATAATATGTTTGTACATACTTGGGGAGATGCTTGACTCAATAATTTTGGCAATTAGTCAATGCACCCAGGAGTAAGGAGACGATTTCATTAAGGAACAGCTACTGAGATGGCATATATATATATGTTATATAGAGGGACTTTTATCTGACCAGCAGCATAGAGCAGACCATGTACGCATCCTTGTATGTTTTAATACCCGTACCTTAAATTTGACCAACTAGATTTTCCCCTGCTGCTAGGAGTGTGTAAATTTATAAACTTGTCCATACTCTGCTGCTCAGTATGACTGAGTGACTGCTGGGCGATTCCCTGGTACAACAGCGTGGCGAGGTGGCTGCCCGACCCGATCCATTGCCGCCCAGATGGACAAATTTATTTAGGCCAATACTGAACCAATGCCAAACCGCAACACCATCAGCACTGCTTTGATCCGACCAAATTGCTAGTCTTGTCAGGGTAAAAGGCCACATTAAAGCTGAACGGTTGCTGCGGATTTGACTTCGAGGATGGAAAATTGAGAAAATGTTTCTTTAAATAGATGACATTAGCCTCTTATTTCTATTTCAATCCTTTGTGATAACCCACCTAGAAACATTGACCTATATTGTGAAAGCATAACGAAATTAAACTAATTTCTTCCTCTCTCCAGCCAATAGCTATTAAATTCAAATGCGTGTACACGTGAAAATTATTCGGCGCCGATTTTAAATTCATTCAAATAATTTGTCAAATCGGATCCAATACCGATTGCCAAGGCCCCCAGCAGAAGCCATAAAGAACTTGACATTTGATCTGTGATTGATGATTCTGATTAGGGAGTATCTTTCGGAGCCCCAAATATCCAGCTTTTTCAGACTCACATGATCCTCTCTATCTGTGGCACCGTGGCTGCTAGGAATATTGGACGGTGGAGGGCTGTTATTTAGCCTAGGCCCTACTTGTATTAGCATAGATTAGTAACCTTGTCCTTGGTGTCCGTGAAGGTAATCAGGAGACAGGCTCTAATTATCGGCGAAAAGCGTCTATTTAGACTGTATCCTTGTCAGTGCTTGGACCGATCACTGCAACCCTCCTTACCAAAACCCATCTTTAGCCTTTTAGCGACAGCTGAGTAAAGGTTTTGGGACATGGTAACCGTAACTATCCTCAAATATGAAGTATTAAATTGGTTATCAGTTTTAAAGCATTTGATCAGAATGCAATATGTATGATGGCCTTAGCAGTCATATTCAACCGAGGATCAGGAGTATTTGTCTGTTTTTAATGTCGCTTACAGATGAACAGAATTCATTTTTTCTTGGTACATTGTTTCTCCAACCCAAATGGAAGTCAGGATCAGGGTACAATATTGACGAATTCGATCCAAACAATCATTCATATGTTCGATTTCTGTGTTCACCAACATTCCACTCGCCACTCGCCAACAAATACAAGTACAAATGCAAAAGTCTCTTTTTTCCCCCTGGAAGTTTTGACGTGGTAGTGGATATTGGCCATTGGGGCTATTAGTTTAGCAATTCATGGGAAAGGCGTCCTGTGAACGTTCGATTCGTGAGAACAGAGTTACATGACCTGATCAAAGCACTCCTTTGATAATATGGTAGCAGCGCAGCCTTGTTGATTCAGTCTCATGGGACACTTAAAGTGTGATTACCTGAAGGGTTAATTTCAAATAGTACTGACATGAAAACATACCATAAAATCTATCCTCAAATGTGCATTAGTTCAAACTTCATTAGGGTTTTAAGCATTAACCAACGGCGGTAAATTGCCAATGCACTTTTGGCAAGCCGAACAGTGCATACACTCAACGGCAAATTTGATAGTTTCGTTTGAGAGACAGAGAGGTTTCTATATGTACCTTAGATGTTTCATGCCATCCCAGAGATTCATTTCTACGTCTTTGGCTAGCCGAAAGATAGATCCTCAGGGGCTATAGATTATGTTCTGTTACATTCGCACATGTGCAAGTGTATTAAAATTAGCATCTTTGCTATACCAGTATATTCCCGACTCTTTTCTCTTCTGTAACCCCACTCTTAACTGGTACCACATTCGACTTTTTTCATTGGTTTTAAACGAAAATTAATACCAATTTAGTTACTCCTCAATATAAGAAACTTAGTATCCACAGACTGTGTAGTCAGCTCGTCTGGAAAGCCCTTCTGACTTTGGTTGTTGGCTTTATGTGGTGGCTTGGATACAAGGGGACCTTTTTAAACGAGTAAATAACGATGCTTTATCCTCCCAGGAGACACGGAAACATAAGGCCTAGGCCATTCATCATTATCGATATCCTTGTAGCTTGCAAAACAATTAGCAGTGAGTGCTCAACTGTTACATCATTACCGACGTGTATCATATTATCTCGACAAAATGTCATCAAATTGGCAGGGATATATGACACTCCAACTATTGAGGTTCAAGTACCCGACTATCAATTTCTATCATAAAAAAAATGTTATACCGTGTAAACTTACCAATTTAAATTTGCGTTGTCCTATATACTAGCTGATGGTATTTCACGAGGGCTTGGGATATTTTTCTTTCTTTCCTAAACCGACGGTTTTTCTTTATTGCAAATGTTTCCTTTTTTATATTCAAGCCGCTCATGCACCAATTCATTTGAAGCAATCTGTAAGGTGTTCCTCACCCTAGTAGTAAGGGGCCACTTACGAGATTGAATCTTTGCAAACCAAACTGGTTTTTTTCTCCGCTGGAGATCGGAAAGAGGAATAACTGCAAAAGATCAATTGTCCGAAGTCTAGTAGAACTCACCAAACTTCTCCATGGTCGCGCTTTCCCATATCTTTTCCACTTCTCTAGTCGCGCTTCGGATCAGAATTGGACTCGAGCTGCTCGCTTTTTTAGAGCACCTCTTTCAGGTGGAGAAAAGGCTGGTGTAGGGTGGTAGAACCGGGATAATAACAACCGGTGGTTGAGGTATGAAGACTCCTTATAGAGTGCTTGCCGCTGGTTTTTACCCGCAGAAGAAAGGCCTTCGTTGGAGAGGCTTCTTTAACTATAAAGGATGCGTTCTGGCGATGATATCAAAGATGATAAGCGTACTCCCTACCTATCCATCACTTCTCTGTCCTTGCTGATTCCTTCAGCCGCTCACGTTCCTAGTAGCACCTCTCAGAGACCGGTATGAGCTAGCCATATTCACATGATGGTGCAAGTACAAGTAGGCTATATATAATATAGGGAGGCAACAAATATGGTTCAATGTTGTTCTGCAGCCTGGGTGTTAAGAGAGAAGTAACCACTTGAAACAGGTGAAAATATCTGCGCCTTGTCGACATCGTTTGCTTTCTCTCCCATTCCTAGTCCCATTACTGCCGAATGACCCCCCCCCCCCTCCCCCCCACACACACACCTTTCCTTGGTGTCTCTTGACACCATTAGCTCTATGCGGGTCTCGGGTGCCTTATCCTACATACCTCAAGACCCCCTCGACCCCCTCGATATTCAAGCCTTTTGATATGTTTCCTCCTCCCCTATAGTCATCCCAGCATTGATGGATGAAACCCATCAATTGTCAGAATGGACACTGAAAGCTCTCATAGACCGCTGGTATGGATAGGTGAGAAGGAGGGGGTCGTTATTGGATCTGATTTCACCTCGGGGATGTTTATTTCCCCCTGAAGTGGCGCGCCAACATTTTATAGGGGTGCGATGGTCGCCTGAGAGGTTTATCGCCTTCTATGTCAGAGATTGCTTGTGGTCACATAGATAGTCAGAGGTATAGAAGTATAGATAGGGAGCTTGAGGTCTTTGTCGTCTGACCTAGGCGTCATCAGTGGGACCTCATCACTCATCAATAGAATCAAGGTCAGGCGTATTATTAGTTTTAATATTGTTTATAGCTTCATTAACTTCACTTTCAATGATATTGGGATCAACTCTTCTTATATTCTGCATGTGAATTTCTGCAGATGACGCGAGAGATGTGAGGGTGTTGTAGATGCATGTAAACAATGTCTAGAGGGACGACGGAACAATGAATTTTCACCATTTAAGCATGGATTACACCATTTTAAAAATGATTGTTGTGATATAAATATGGATGTTGGTTTGCTCACGGATATCTTTGCACTTGTAGCGGAAATGTGCGCATCATTGCCACATGCGATGATATACACAATTCCACTACTCATGTGAACGACATCCACTCACAAACCAACTTATCGGTGCATTCCATCTAAATATGCATTGCCTTTCACTTTACTGTGTCATTTGCCTTATTACTCTCTAGGAAAGATATGCCTACTTTTAGCCATGTCTAGGCTTTCCTACTTTATAGTGTTCAATAATATACACAATCCCATCTCCCTAAATCATTTTTTTCTCCCCGTTTCCTATATACAGGCTATGAGCAATGGATGACCTTGTCGGCCTCCACCAATTCAGCCTCCTATTCTTGCTTGTATTTTTATTTGCGATGTCTAACGAGATTGTTACACAAAGTAATATGTTGCTTAGCTTGTGCTAGTATTTGTGGTGCTAATCTATAATGATAACTCATTGTGTTAACCTGTTCCGTGTTGGCTTAATCTAAGATCATAATCTAATGCGGGATGGGATTTACTGACTTGTAGACCTACATCGCGAGCAGGCCGGCATCCTAGATATTGTATATTATAGATATAGTAACTTAAAAACGAAGAAGAGTGATAGTCATAATGCTGGAAGTCACCAATAAATCTTGCAGTATTTACTTGGCCGGATCGCGATCACATCATCTCCTACCGAGGATAACCCCTCTGGATGTATAGCTTATCAAAAATGAAAATAATACCTGGCGAATTTCTGAGATTATTTCATTTTCTATTCTGGGAAAGTGGTTATTTTGTGTGTCAGCGTCCTTCAAATTGTTCTGTCTCCTCGTTCTCCCGTTATTTTTAACTCGCGTGTATCGCCTCAGAGACACCCTTGTCTCACGTGTTCGCACCATGTACCCCCTCATCATTCCTTTCCCCATCACCTTCTTCATCGCCTACTGTCTCCTCCTTGCTTATATAGGTATCTCCGGCGGGGATCAATGAACGAGCACCCAGCCACCAAATGATACCAGACAAATGTCTGGTGAACCTTTCAGACTTGCCTCAAAATTGCTCATCGTCAGTACTAGGTAGTCTGGTTGCCAACACCCATTTTTAAACTTAAAATTAGATGTACCGTGGGAATATCACTTAAAAGTTTATTACGTGGGCGCGTTCGTAGTTGCGCTGTTTTTGTTTGCCCATGCATCCGCCTATGTACATATGTGAATATCCTTCTCATCAATTATATTGTTTATCTAAATTATTTTTATGACTACATTTTCATTGTTTTCGTTTACTAAATATATAAGAACTAAAGGGACAATATTCAATTATTATTGTAGTATTCAGTGGGGTATTTTTGCATTTACTGACTGACAGTTATTGAGCTAATTGGCAGTGGATTATGTAGTGAAAGTTGATTTTTTTCAAGTGAAAAAATAATAATAATACTTAAAAAGAAGGTGGTCTGTTTGTTAGCAGGTGGTTCTTTATGGCGGTTGTGTGGCACCTGGCCAGTCTCCATGGACGTGTGGAGGGTTTGCACCGAGCAGTACACCATTGGCTGGCTCTCACACAAGATATTATTTATAAAAGCACAAGGGTGAATTAGAAATACATTAATCAAGTCCTCGTGTCAGTTCCTTGTATCAAGGTTTACCACTCTGCTTTACCAGCGGTTTGCCTGGGGGCACACTGCTGCAAAATAATCTCATTTCCCTAATCGCGACTGCATAATGAAAGCACATTGGTAAATATATTACGGAACCGTCCATCTGATCTGATTCCATGGCAAAGAAAGGTTTGTCTAAGTATATATATGCTTGACGTCATTCAGTAAATAGACTGGCTATAACAGTCTGTGTAACTTGTAAGTAGTATATGGAAATGAGGAAATACGTGCGGATTTCCCTAAGTAGTATATAACAAGTGCTATTTTGCTCGGGTCGAATGATTGTAATGTTATTGCTTTTATATTCGATATCTACCAGCATCTTTATAAGGAATATGTGCCAAGATAAAAGGCGAGTGTCATATTTGAGTCGACTGAAAAAAAATCATTTTTTTGAAGTTTGGAATTGATTATCGGTTAAATGTATTATA
Source organism: Sthenelais limicola (assembly GCA_942159475.1). NCBI lineage: Eukaryota > Metazoa > Annelida > Polychaeta > Phyllodocida > Sigalionidae > Sthenelais > Sthenelais limicola. The sequence goes on from OW804096.1 coordinate 116,462,447, forward strand.
AAAAGATTATAAAAAGAGTTAAAGAGAAGTAATCACCCTATTATTTGTTGAAAAGAATTTGGGAAAGTATCTGAAGCTGTGTGGCTTCTTATCTGCAGATGAAGCTGAGTCATATTTCACAAAAAGATGTTCGTCTGGGGTATCGTAAACCCCTGGCTTTGTAACTGTGGCTCGCTCCCCATAGTTAACTATTTCCACCAGCATCTCCTGTTATAGACACTTGTAAGTGGTGTCCTTTATTGACCCAATGTTTCCCAAGAACCTTGATGGTGAACGTAACTGCTGGATCCCCCGCACCCCACTCACACACTTTCATACTTTCCTCTTCATCTACTTTCCTTCTTTTACATGTTCGCCCTCCTTTCTTTTTCCGCCTCTGTCCCTGACCTTTTCCGCCTCTGTCTTTCGTTCTCGTTCTTCATTCTCTCTTTTGGTCTATATTTTTTCCAATTCTACACTATCTCTTTGTTCTGTCGAGATAGGCTGAGCACTCTGTCAAATGAGAGGTACAATATAAAATCATCCTGGAGGGAGTTAAAGTACTGTCTGGTTCTATACTGAGGGGAAGAGGCCACGTAAAAACTGACAGTTATTCGGAACGGTCCAAGTTGAATGGTCATAGAATAGTATAGCTTTGTTCTAGAAGGATATATATGGCACTTGTTTCTATCTTTTCCTTGGATTGGTTCTCGATTGATAGACTCCTTATTAAGTTACTAAAGTTTGGGGCATCAATCATTACAGATTAGTTTCTGTATTCAGTTCTGATGTCCTATCATATTGATATAGCATTACAATTCTATTTTGAAGCAATTCCCTCTCCTAGCACGGATAGGTCCATATATGGACTGAAACTGACCTGATCGCACTCTCCCTGTCTGAATTAAATTGCATTAGGCAAGGCCGAGATTGCTTTGGAAATCTTGCAAATTTGATGCTCTGGCTTTTTAGAAATTACCTTTGATGGATCTTTAGGCCAGTGCTTGGTGGCGTTATAAACATAATACTAATTCTTAGTGTCCTACCTATTAGTGATTTTCCATTAGTAATAGTTAGACCTTCGTTGAAAAGCATTGCTGGCTTTGAAAATGTCCTTACTAGACTTGCAACAATAATTTCAGATTTTGCTGTCAAGGAACCGATAGGAATACTATGAGGGTGAGGAGTATGACTAATAGCCTGTAGACTCTAGTCATGACTAGGTTAAGTACTCAAGTATGGGTACACTCTGATATAATCTCCTTATTTAGATTTATGGTAGGATGAGTCATGTGATGTAGCCTATGCCGAGCAGGTGAGATACTCACATCGGCTTTCTAGCATCAAGCTCGGTTAAAACTTTAGAATTGGATGATGCAAATTAATATATTCCTATAACTACCTCCCTATACTATGGCGCGTTAGTAAAGTAAATAGTCATGGCCGATGCACCCACCACAAGGTATTGGCCTTTAGCACTGCTCTGGAGCAATTCTCCTTGTACAAAGTGTTGACTTCCTTTCCCATTCCTCGCCCTAGCAAAGTCCGCCTTAGTGCGGTGAAATACCGACGGCAAACCAATTTGCTGGCAGGGAAAGATGCATCTTTATTTTTCCGATCCAATTTCCGCCTTCCCTTGCTAGTGATATTCCTTGTCCTATTGTGATAGCCCATTGCCATGTGATGATCGATAAAGTCTGCAGCCCCCTCTTTCCTACCTCTCCTGATATTTGGCCATTTCCCCTGTACCCTACCCTCACTACTGGGAAGCAGCCCATGCACAGATCCCCCACCCTCCACTGGGTCCTGGCATCTCATCGCGTATAAGATAAGAGACTCTTGGAGTGATAAAGAGTCTTTGATAAGGATACATCAGGTGTAGGTGCCATCCCCTTGCCAGGACCGGTAGTGATGGTACCCGGCGAGTTCCAGTCCTTCCTAGACAAAGTCAGATATATATTGATGGGTGTCGTTCTAATAGCCTCCTATCTTATTGCGTAAAGTGGGAAGCTTCCCCAGTACTGTTCCGCCCTGGTCACCGAGGCGCTTAACAAAAGATACGCGGCTGGGCTCACTGATAACATTGGTACCCACCATGCTTGTGGAACCTGGGTGTTGTCTGATATGTCCTGATTGCTTATAGATTACTTTGGACTCCCTACCAAGCTGCTTGTGTATCTGGCGACATTGACCCATGGGTAAGAGATAAATCATCAGGTAATTTCCCCCAACATATTTCAAGTAGTGACCCTTGGAAGTCCACCCTATTGAATCTTAGTGTATGAGGGATGTACCTGTGTGTATTGATTTTTAGGTAGTTTTACTTTAACATGGTCTTTTAAGATTGGACAGTCTATATCTACGCACTTGTCCTCAAGTTTTGCAATGATCCTTTTTACTACAAATATGCATAGAAAATATCACCTTATGCCTCAACTCGAACCTGACATTGCTGAATTGAGCTTAGAATTTATGGCAGCCCTACTCCAGGATACCGATACAGTATCTTTTTTTGTGCTCTGTCATTGAAAGACGTCTAGACACGACCCATCTAATATTTGAATATGGAATGGTTTTTACTAACTGCCTTAAGATTCAACAATTTTTTTTATTCCATTTACAGGCCAAGTCATTAATTACAGTGATTACATTAATTAGAATGATATGACTTATTAGTCTTCTCCCTATTGAGCATATCATGGCTGAAATGTTAGTATAGGAAGTGTCCTTGAATATTGCCAAAAAGTGAGATGGTTGATTTGAAATTGTAATTAGCCCCTGTATGTTGTCTCCAAGGCCGTCACCCACACACTTTTATTGACTGTTTATTTGATATAATTTATAAAATCATAAATGGCACTCACATAGTAGTGTAATTTCATCTGTATTAAATTCGTGTCGTATTTCAAGGTACTAGTGATTGCATTTAAGCCTCAACTCTGACCTTGATTTGGTAGAACTCACCATCATGGCTTTGTATTTGGACACTGATATGGCAAATTACCTTAGCAATATTATCCCTACCCGGTGATGATTGTGGTTAGAAGGTTGGGAGTGATCACCATTCCCTACCCAAGGATGAGAAATTGTGTCTGTAACTATATTGTAACTATATATATATATCGATATCATCAAATAAATATGAGAGGTTGTGGGGAAACTTATTGATCAAAAATACCTCGATGCTTCTTACAACTCTTAATCTAGTTAGTTTTGTATGCAGACTTTCCACTGCCACAACTAAGCAACCACATTCCATCCCAACTTCCTTCCTATAACACCCCTTTCTACTTTCCCTTTACCAACTGGTTGAAACCTTTCCCTTAACAGTCTGAGGGGCTGATGACCTGGTGGAATGTACATCTTGCATGATTCCCGCGAGATAATCAATAGATGTGATCGTGCTTCCCTTTCCATATACTTGTTTCACCAACAATGTCCTTGGTGCCTACACATTCCTCTCCAGATATTATGATAACGGTTTAGTGAAATGTATCTATTCATTAAGGAGCTATTCTTAACATCGAGCGAATTCGTTTGGTTAGCGGAATGGTGGGCCAATATTCCATTAGCAACAGAATGATTACGCCTATGTATTTCGTTTTAATTGAAATGAGCCAATATAATTAATCACATGATTATTGACGTATACCAGGTTATGCAAGTTGAGTGTTTATTCAATTGACACTGACCTTGTGTATAGTTGTGTATAGTTCTTTTCATAAGAAAGAGTTACTTGGTACAAATATGTATACGTGAAAAGAATTTAACGCCTTTTCTGACTACACATCCTTGCTAAAGTTCTTTTGAAATTGCGTCAAATCACATGGGATGAAATTTATAGATCAATATTGAGGTGTTCACTGAGTCGTGACTAACCGTTAATTACTAATGTTGTGGTAATCATATTGAAAGTTGAAGTGGAGATGTTAAGGCCATTATGGAGTGCAGGATGATGCTGACACTCTTTTGGCTTGCTGCCACCTTATAAGGGGTTCTGGGCCCGTTTCATGACAACTTGCCAGAATATCAGTAATCCCCGCTATGTGCCAGCAGCACTGCCCCATGCATCTTCAATGAGAACACAAAAAACTCAGTCGCATCTTTTTTTCAAGTACATGCATCGATTGGTTGCCTAAGTAAACGTGATTGTGCCAGATGGATATGCCATGAACTGACATCGTTTTTTGGCGACTGTTTATTTTTGCAATATTGTTGGACGTGCCAGCCGATTGAATGGGAACGGACTCGTGACTTTTTGATGTTGAATAGTTAAAACTTTTTTGTAACAGAGTTGATGGAAGTTTTGATATCACAGCTATGATCAGTTTTTGATAGTTTGACATTTGTACTAAAATAAGTATACTCTATATCTTTTACCAGTTGCAGTCCATTGGAGATCGACATAGAGAGATATATGTTTTTTTTTGTTTGGAGATAATATTTATACTACACCTGAATAGGTTATTCACTGCGAGCGGGAGGAATACGCCCATTTAATAGTGTACATTGCCGATATCCTTACAGACAATGCACTTAAAAATGATAATTCTGTTTTTTGGTGCAGTATACTATAGTAGGCCTACATCAATGCATACCTAATATATAGTTATATTGATATGCTCCTATCATAATCATTTTTCTGAGTACATTCATTTACGCTGTTTTGCATATATATAATTGCAATAACATGCATGTTCACATCATTCCAAGTTATTCAAGCTTGGTATACATGAATGGAATGGTGTTCCTTTAATGGGAAAGAGTGTTAATGATAGAATCCACACTATTTTCCAATTGAAACACGACCACTACTCCTCAGGTATTCCTCCAGCGGCCTACCCTATTCCGTCTAGCACGACACGACACAATTGCGCTGTATGCACAGTGATTGTGTAGAGTGTAGATGTGTAATATTTGTTCGTGATCAGGATTGATTTCACGCTGTGGGAGCGAGTTATCCGAGGAGTAAAGACGTCTGTCATTCCACCCACCATTTGCCGCAACGCCTTGGTGCCCCCGCAAGTCAAATGTGCCCATACTGTATCGTCTCCTAAACTCCTCTGAAATGATTACCATAGATCGCAGATACACGAATCGTTAAAAAAGAAACGTATTTTGCCTGACACCAGTAGAAAAGTATCTTTCTGTCGAGGCTGACAGCCTCTCAGGAATACTTCAAACAAATTCATCAACTGATAAAAGCCCAAATTCTAGATTTAAGAATACGTTTTATTTCTGTCTATATGCTTTGAAAATGGGGAAAATGAAAATTAGTTCTGGAGTAATATGATACATCCCAAGTGCCAGGAGGAAGTTTCAGTAATGGCCCGGAGCCATTAATTAATGCCTGGCGGTGCGAAATATTGGACATCGGCTCCCAACTTTGGACTGGGCCCTCTAGCCTAGCGCGATAAACATCAATTTCTGGCCGAATAATACGATCCAAACCATCTCATTTGTTAAACAATTCCCTCCCGCTACCTGCTTTTGAAATTGGACGTTTGGAGTTTATTTATTCTTAGACATGGAAATCTCTTTATAGCCGAAGTCAAACCCGGACTGCCCTTGCAATTTGGCATTTAATTTAGGCGCTAGACTAAAAGAATTCTTAAAAGAGTGTTGCGTGTCAAGACAGGGTGTCCGGGATGAGACGATTGGAATCAGAAGTATTGGGATTAATCATCCTTTTTAAGTGTCAGCCTTTGATTTGGCAACTTTAATTTTTACTTGTAACCAAACAGCTCTACATCGGCTTATTGATATTGATTTTAAAAGCTATTGTGTAAAGCAAGGTTCTATGCCCGTGAAATTGGAAACGCTGAGAATGAATTACACGCATATGTATACTACTTTAAATGTAACCATTCTCTCTCACACGCTGCATATTCTGTTGTTGTGCTGGTTCTGTAGGTGGAAAGAGGTCCTCCCTACATGGTTCACTGGCCTATTGATTTGGTTAGAACCTGATTGTCTCACACCCGTATAAATTTAAGCAGAATAGATGCTATATTATATCGGTTTAACTAAAATGATGATTACTTTGATTAATTCCATTTAGAGAGGTCCAAATTTCTGAAATATGGCAGTAGTTGGATAGTAAATCATCTCTCTCATGAAAAATATTAGATACAAATTAGATAAATGATAAATCTAGCTATTTTTAAATACATGTATGTACTTCCTGAAAGGAAACAAACAATTGTGGGTAAATACTAAAACGTTAGATATTTAGTTTCCCGTTTTTATCCTTCGCGCCATATTTATGATTTTATAAAAATCTCGTACGATAGAATTTCACATTTTTATGGGAATTTTCACGTGAATATTTTTCTTTGCAGGTGAGGAACTTAGCGAACTTTTGACTAGTGTAAGGTATAGTATTGACAACAAGTTTCACATCTGAACGAACAGTTGCTTTCTGTTTCACCAGCCCTCTCGTGATGAAAGCCTTTGTTTGAATTACAAACAACAGGTTCCAATCGCGTGCTTAAAATCAGATTAGGTTACCGGCATTTCTGTTTTGTTTCAGTAACAATTATTAGGTTTGAAATTCATGTTCTAGCTTGCAAAGCAATCCCATCGTTTTGCGGCAGTCAGTGAGAGTTGTTCTGCAGTAGATATTATACATCCCCAGACCACTCAGCTCTATATAAGCCCTGCTGTTTTTTCCCGTTCAATACAAAATGAGTGTCATGATTTTGCTCCCTGTGATGTGACCCGTTTGAGTTGCTCCTGTTATTATGGTCCCCAATGGGAGACAGTTGCATGATCGCAAAGAATTATGCAGAAAGTACCACCAAGGTGCTCTCGAAGGGGGAGCAATCCGAGCCCCGACCTGATTTATGAAAAAGATAAATGTTAGCGTATGTATTGATTTTGTTTGTGGTGGGGAACAGTACAGCACACGGCATCGTTGTTTTTGATATCTTAATCATCTTCTTTAAATATCGTAGGACAATCAGATATCCATATAATATACGGCTAGAGCGATTTCTAGGAAAGGAGGTAGAAAAGAAATTGTAGAAAGAAGGTTTTCTTTGTCCGGAATGTTCTCGGAATTTGTTGAATTACAAACTACTTTACTCATCTGTAGATGTCAATCCCCCCTCTCTGGATGTCGTCGTATGTGGTTTGTGAGGGTATTTGGGGTGGAAATGTGATTTTGAAGCCTGTTTTAAATTGCGATCTCTACACTCTATTTATAGCCTGGGAAACCCCCTGTGAGATACTACGTCATTTCCCACAACCTATGTCCAGGGGGACCTAACCAAAATCTTATAGATTTAAAAAATCGGGTAAAGATTTCCAGTTATAGGCCTATGTATAGAATCTGAATAAATATTCTAGGTGCAATAGTAACTGCTCATACTTCAAGATTTTCAATTTACCAAGGCTTTAGAATCTGATATTTTACAAAATTTATATGCATATTCGAACGTACAGTAGTGAATCTGGGACAATAATATTAATAAAGATACCAAAACGATTAATGCACAGATTTGGTTTGGTGATTCTTAGGACGTTGACAGACTGTATCTCAAGTAAGTGGGGAAGAGTATATATCGGTGTAAGTCGGTGTGGGAGTTGTCAGGGGTAGAAATAAACCCCAGATGTTGTGGCTGTTATTAAATTCTGTTTATTTCGCCTCATGGTATAGGCTTCATCAGACTGTATCTCAGGTGAGCGGGAGGGGGACGGAAAGAAGAGGGGGTGAAAGAGAGGAGGGAGAGGATGTAGGGGAAGGGAGAGAGAGAAAGCGGGGGGGGGGGGGGGGGGAGCATGAGGAAGAGGGGAGGGAAAGGGGGAGGAAATCGGAGATAGGGTTGGGAGAGAAAACAGGTATGAAAGTCAGAGAAGAGGGGGATGGGAATGAGGGAGAGGAGTAAGTGTGGGGAGAGAGGGTGACCGTCCAGAGGACGGGTACTTTGCTAGTACTTAGATAAAACTATGTATGGGGGTACTTATGCTATTGACGTTTTTTTTCTGCAGTGTAAAGAAACATTTGATTTACACGTTAAACATAGAGGGCCATGTACATGTTGTGTATATATATATATATCCTGAAACGAACCACATTTGTAAGTGGAATATATAATATACCGGTATGTATTATATATATAATATATCATATATATGAGATGAATCTTCAGAGGCTAAGACATTTGATAAAACCTGAGCGAGCGGCGCATTTTGAAGTTATGGAGCAACATTGATAAGACACAGCTCGACCTATCCAATGGATTAAGTCCATATATTCTACTGCACGCCAGGCCCCGCCATCTACTAGCGCAAACTCTGATATATAACCGAGTGTATCTTCCTGTAGGTCTTGGCTACTAGTGTAGCCTTGGGGTACGCCTAATATAAGATGACATTAGCATTTTAGCACTGTCGCAGACACATCCACTCAACACCAGTTGATTCATTCATTAGGCCTCCAACTACCATTCTCCTCTCTACTCATTCGTGTCCTCCCTTGCCCAGACGAGAGCCCGTCTTTGTATGTCCCCCTACTAACTGATCCATTGATAGTTCTGACCAATTTTGCTCCGTTCATATTACTGGGATACGTGTGTTAACAGCTCTTAAGTTATTCTTACGTTGCACATGGCCAGTGGTAAATCAGATCTATATTTCCCAGTAACGGCGATTTACAAATGGTACTTAAGAATTTAATCAGATTGTTACCAATATCGGACACAATATAAGTAAAATAGTTCCTGCGTTTGTCCACAACCATCTCACTTTGAAATAAAGTGCACCGAGAATCTATTACTATATCAGCACAATGTAGCCAATAATATGAATGATTTGACAATCCCTTTCCGTATCATAAAAGTATCCGATTTTATGAATTCGTTCGACATTCATTCTTTTTCCCCCGTACTAGGCATTTATTTCACCATACACAGTCAACATTGTTTAATATGTCAGAATGAGAAGGACTAAATAAAAACATTGTTTGAAGTATTCCGTATTCAAGTCGCAAGTGACTTTAATGTTAGAGTTATTGCGTTGAGTGATCGGTGTTATGAGAATAAATGAATATACATTTTCACATACACATATAAAGAAAAACTTCATACGAACAATACATAGGTAACAGGGAAAGCTACAGTGTAATTCCATCACCAACTAAAAATACATGAGATTTTGTTTCCTCTGGAGAAACTTGGAAATACAGATCAAGAGCGTTTGGTGAAGTATAAACGACTTTTTGTCCCGTCACTACCCAACTAGAATTGGTTTACACCTTGTTATCTTAGGAACAAAATTAATCGAGCAAAGTATCTAGTGTACGACACATTAAAAACAGCACTATCTCTGAGCATTCTAAGGCTAAATTTCAGCTCTCTTAAAAATTCAAATAACAAATGTTGTTGTCATGAAAGAGCTTTGTTTTTTGTACATGTAGAACCTAGCATTTAGTAAGATGTAATTTAACATTTTGTACTTTTGTTCATCTTCGGTAAACCCAGTAGTATGTTTACCGTATCAATATTTTCTACTAGACCAACTGTTTAATTATCTTCGCCCAGTTTACAAATGAAGCCAAAAGGAGTGGGCTCTCTCACAGTCAAATGTTCGACATTCTTAATTGGCATTTGATGAGTAAACTTTGATCAGTGTCACTCTTTCATTTTTGTAGAAACTAGAGTAGAATTAATCATCATGAATCCTTATATTCAGGCCTGTGGTTTCACAACGTTTTCCCCAGAGTACATCAAATTACTGTGATATTAGAAGCATGCATGCATCGGATTGAAAACGGGGATTATAATCAGAGGGACATTTAATTAGGTCGGATAATACGTTCGCAAATTAATTATTAAATTTCCCACTTCAGGTATTGACACGCTGTATGTGGACTGCAAGATGATACTTGTCGACATGACAGGAAAACAAATTAAATGGCATTGGACGAGTGCTATATTATATATATTTCGATATGAAAACTATAACATCGAAGACCACATGGACATAAAGTAATGGGTTAGGTGTAGCGAGTCTTAATGTACCCCCATCAGGTATACCCCCCGGTATACCTAACCTTGGTTGAATATACCCCCTCCAGTTATATATTAGGCCAAGGTCAAATATACCCTCGCCAGGTTCTAAGTACCCCAAATAGGGAAACTAAACCTAGGTCTGATAAACCCCAAGTATGTGTTAATAATCTAGTGCTGATGTACACCCATTGAAAAATTAATTATTTAAATTATGACAATAAAAGAAATAATAAATGTAGCACAGACCTAATAGACGGAGCAGAATATATTTGAGTAATGAATACCAAACATATTTTAGATATGGGGGTCGATGTCGAATTTTAATATGAGGAATGTTGGGATGTAGGGTGGCCGAGTGGCATGAGCATGCTCTGGGTTGTGTTTGGGAGATCCAGTCCTATTTAGACATTTAGCACAAGTCATCAGATGTGATCTTTCTCTTCTAAAGTCTTCCCAATATTTTCTTTTTTGTTTTTGATTAAAGTTTGCTGAAGAATTGTTGGTATAAGATTATCAATAAAACAAAGGGGCGTAATTTGAACCTAGGGGGGTCTTTTAACCCCCCCCCCCCCCAAGGTCTAAATTACCGGGGGGGGGGGACGGTAATTTAGAACTGTTATGTTTTTCTGGGGCCGCAATTTTCTCTGTCCTATTAGTATAGATAGGTGACTTATAACCACAATAATTGTGCCTATTCATTTTACTATCTAGGTGAGCTGGTGACTCCTTTATTATTATATCACATATATTATCATTGCGATTCCTTTGTGCATTTCGTCTGGATGCGCGACCTCATTATTGCTTATGATCAATCCTGCTTAGTTCATCAGGGCACATTGCCTTCTAAGTACAATGGAGTGGCATATGACATGCCATGATTAATTAAGTTAATGCGGATACGTAGATTTAGATGCCATAGAATCCCCATCTTATTATTCGCTGAAACAGTGGATCAGCACTCACATCGGCCGCTCTTTTGTCTATTGAAAATTGGGCATGTTTACCTTAACAATGTTTCACCTCGACAATATCGCTCCTTCGAGGGGAAATAACAGCAAAATCTAGTCCATTTCCTATCTACTTATAGATTTGTATATAGCACCTCCATCTATCTTTATCCGAATAAAATGATTTTGAAGGTTGGGTAATGTATTATGGGTTGAGAAAAAATAATCTGAAAGAGGAGATGGACTGTGGTGGAGAGGAAGTTAATTAACTTTGTTATCTAAGGTGAACTCGAAATTTATCTCTTTTCATTGGCCACACAAAGATGTTCGTTATTAATGCCTTACAGTGCATCCACTGCATCCTACAATCGGCCCAATGAAGCTAACGAGCATGATGGTAGTCTTGTGATATTTCATGAATGTGATCACAGGATTATTTTTGTTGTCTGTTCATTCGCACTAGATGCCATACCTTTAAATTGTCCATTTAGCTCAATGATAAAAAAGGAGGTTTTAGACCGGCATCTAAAATATATATGATTTTCCCTCGGGTAACACTTCCTGTGTTGATGAGATCCCGATGAATGTATTTTATCTCATGCATAGTGATACACAATGTTAAACACACATGTATATACTTATCTAAATTAAAATTAAAATTCAAAATATTCTTTATTTGTACCTAAACATAATGTACAAATAGGAGCCATGCATCAGAAAGGAATTTCTGGTCTTCCTGCATGGTCCTAGACTACGGAGAAGGATAATTTAGTTGTAATAAAAGTTTGTAAAGACTAGAAAGTTATTGATTGCTAACCTAAATACCTAGACTACATTATACTAACTTATGATCAAGATAAGCGTAACTAAGCTAAATGAAAACAGTCATAACAAGATCAAGTGTCAGAATCTCCTAACTAAACTTGAATACAGAGTATATAGTCTACATAGATATAATGAATGGGTCATAGCTTCGTGGCTCCCTGGCAGGGCAAAATTGGTAAATTGTCACACATGATGTTAATTAACACCATAACAGTAATACATAACACAAAAACATATGTAATAACCCTCGGTATCGTTGGGGAAAAGAAATAACAACAGAACTCCTCATTCTATTATTACTCTGTTTTAATAATGACTATGAGAGTAGGCTAGGTAGTTTTACAGAGGCATATAAAGTAGTGTGTAGATACAAACGTTGTTCGGGTAATAAGCGTAAGGCAGAAGAAATGGTAAAACAGTGCTATGTAAATCGTGGGAATTACACATACATACTAAGGCAAGGTAATGTAAGTAGTATATGAGATATGGATCACTGTATGGCATTACACATAAGCATTACATATTCAGAAACATAAAACATAAAGGTAGAAAAACATGAAAATATATATAAAACCATAATAATTATTACAAAGTTAATTATATATATAGTAACTTAATATTTTCCAAATCTTCAGTGATGAACGTTTACCGGTCCTCTATTTGGTGAGCCCCAATTCCCAGTTCATTCCAGTATTTGACTGATTTGTATGTAAAAGATTTTAGTGAATTTTAGTTGTATTAGTTTTATCAAAATGACTATAAAATATTTATAATGTAATATATTCTTTGAGGATTAAAAAGAATGTAGTGAAAGGCAGATTCGTAGGGGTAAGAGTCGCGAATTCTGTGAAAGGACAACGAAAATGAAGAGGTCTTCGTTTGAACCGAGTTTATTAACTCAGAAACACAATGTCAAAGCAACGGTGGTACAGCTTGATTTGAACAACAGAAATATATCGGTTCCCAGGCGGCATGAGTCCGTAGTTTCAAGCTTAAATTAGTTTAAATATGTAATTATGTGTATGTAGATGAACACGTTGACCTTTCAGTTGAGGTTAAAACATTTATGTAACACACATAAATGAATTTGAATACAAAAATACTGAGATTGATATCTGGACAGACGCCATTGACTTTGCCTACAGAAATACTGACATTGTTATTTGGGCAGACCCAAATGAATTTGCCTACAAAACTACTAAAATTTGTTATTTGGGCAGACCCCAATGAATTTGCATATTACAAAAATATTGACATTATTGTTATTGGGCAGACCCCAATGAATTTGCATACACAAATATTGACATTATTGTTATTGGGCAGACCCCAATGAATTCGCCTCCAAAATACTGAGATTGATATCTGGGCAGACCCCAATGGTATGATAGGGTTGAAAATGTTGTTTGTGTGAGACAAGACAATATGTGACTCCAAACCATTTTTGTTCAAACCACAGATTGAGGAGCCAAACAAAAGAATTTGAATCACATGTATTTATATAGATACTATTGTAGTGAACCCCCGGATATCTCGATTACCAATCCGGGGCTGTAGGCTCTCCTACAGGTAGTTTATCAGTAAATGGTGACACTAGTTATCCAGCCCGCGATAACCTTCGTGCTATTACTTAGACAACCCAGGTTCGATTCTCCTCTCGACTAAGGGAAAGTAAAACATGGACAACGATCTCTGTTTCCGTAGCTTTATTTCCCCCACAGTGCAATCACAAGGTACATGGTCAGCCGGGCTAACCAAGACATCTGACGGAAAGGATTTCCGGAATAGTCACAAATACAATCCGTACAATAACAAGGTGTGTACAAGTAAATGGCAAGATGTTCTTCGTACAGGAATAAGTGATACAGGAGATACACAATACATCACAGTTATGCAATACAGTACGTATTCTGGTCAATGCAGAAAGATGAAAGGTAATCTGTAACTAGGGTAAAGCTTACATTTCATTCAAGGTAAAAACGGAACAGATCCGAAAGGCTTGAAAGGCTGAGCGAGCGGAGCTCCAACCTTGACCTTGAAGGCCGACCCGGTTATATAAGAGTTAAAACAACAGCAAGCTATACTAGACTTGCGCTGATCCTCATATCCACTACAATACCCCCTCCATAATTTATAGATTTTTAACCCAACGGAGTAACACAATCTACAATATGTAAATTATTATAAGGCAATGTGGATATAAAATAAGTAAGAAGTAAAGCACCAATAGAGAATTAACAATGCGAATTCAAAAGTACAGGCAGGAGCAATATAGTGACCCGCGCACGTTATACAATAATCGCTACATCTCTAATTACAGCATGAGAATCATTCGGATTCAACATACTCAAACAGCCTTTGACAAGAAGGAGCTTCAGTAGACCTGCTACAGCTATATGTACAATATGTCAAGATAAAGTAATAACCTTTAGGCTGGAAAAACTTCTCACTTTCCGCACGGAAAAAAAAATTCTTTCCGGGGGGTCCGGGGTCGGTAAGCAGTTAGCATCAGAGCATCCGTGACAAGTCCGGCATCCGTATTCATCAAGAGTCGGTTACATCAGTGACATCAGGGGTCCCCATTTCCGTTCGTCAAGGAATCAAGTCATCATCAAGTCCGTCCGGCCATTCGTCGTCATCAAAATCTCAGTCCGTAAGTCACATCCGTGGGCATTTCGTCCCGGTTTGCACGCCCAGCACACAGTAGCTGGACCTACTTCTCCTTCTGCTCAGTGTCCTCCATTCCGTGCTCCGGAATATCGGCAGGATCAATCACTGCAGGAGTTGTAGGCCTGTCTCTTCCAGGGGTCACCGGCATTGGTGGCATCATCTGGAATGACACGGGCATGGCGGGGTTTGGCACTAAACCACCGCTCACGGGTTGGGCACCCATGAACTCGTTCATGAGGCGACCAAACATGAAAAACCGCTGCATGCTATGTTGGTCCATTAGCATAGGAGCAGGGGTTGCGGGGAACGGAGAAGGCATAGGCACTTCTTCCGTCGCTAGGTCAGGTCGCTGACTCTGAGTGGCACTAGTCACAGTACTACTCGGGACACTTCGGGGCACTTGGGACTGAGGCTGTAGACGGGGTTCTCTCCCGGCGTCTTCCAACTCTGCCCGGAGATTTCCAATAATCTCCTCTTGGACGCGGATCTTGTCGTCTCTCTCTTTTAGTCCACGTCGCTGGTCTCGGATCAGACGAGCGTTGCAACGGTTCTCCTCTCTGAGTGTTGCAAGCTCCTGCACTTGGTCACGGACCGTTTGCAGCTGACGCAGGGGCTCCGCTAGCGTATGGAGCACCTCATTGACTCTGGTCTCAACGGTCAGGACTGCTTCAGAGGCTTGCTCTAAAACTTCCCTCACCGCGGTCTCTCCGGTTGCCAACAGCTCAGCAGTCGGGACAGGAGGGGGTAGTTGCGCTACCAACCCTTCAGCTGCTTGCTGAGCACACGTCGCTATCCTCTTAGGGGTAGGCGGAATTCCATAGCTACTGCTTCTGGAATTAGATCGGGATCGATCTCTCTTCTTGCCTTTCTTGCCGGACTGAGCTTTAGAAGAGCTCGGAGCTCCGGCAGCGGCACTGGCAGCTGGCCTTGCAAATCCAGTGTCCTTGGAAGCAGCTTTCGTTGCCTTCCGCCGGACTAGATGCAAATCAGCATTCGTAAGATACGTTGTCCGCATGAACAGCGTATTCACCTCCCTGGTCGGCGTGACGATTTGGGCTTTCTCCACGGCTTTGTCACGGCTAGACTTGTGAGACACCTTCTCACCGTACTGAAGGTGTCGTACCAGCTCGATACGTCTGTCTAGTCTTTGCAAACAGGAGGAGGACGGGCAAGTCCACACCTCTCTCCGGGTACCATGTTCCTCACAGAAGTGGCGGAACAGGCGCTCTCTAGTGGCGTAGGTCTTGACGCCAGAAGTGTTCATTCGTGGACACCTACACACCGCGAAGGGGCAACGGAAACCGGGTTTCCACAGTTCCGCAGCATAAGCCACCTTCTGGTACGTGCCTGCGTCCGTTTGCTCTTTACGGAACAGGCTTGGCCACAGCCGAGTCTCATACTTCTCCATGAGGTTGTCCGTAAACTCGGCAGACTCATCCTCACTCTCATCATCGATCGGGACAAACTTCCCGGGGACGTCTGTGGAGGGATCAATAGGGTACAACTCCGTGCCTTCCTCATACAGGGTACGGAGGTCTGCTACCTTCTCCACATCACGGAACCGAGCGCTTCTCACACTCAGTCTCTCTCGGTGAACTTTCATCACTCTCTTCTTGGGGGTTTTGGCCACGGGTTTGCCTTCCGCGCCCTTAGGCTTAGTCACTGCGGAGGCTCCGGCCACACCAGGCGAATCGATGTCCATTCGCTCTACGTTCACGGACAAGGGGCGCAGCCCATGCTTCTTGTCCGCACTCCGCCCTCGCTCTCTGCCAACCCGGCCTCTGCCGGGGGACCTGGACTGACCACGTCCAGCTGTCCTCTCGGTGGCATTACTCCGGCCTCTGCGCGGAGATTTGCGGGGGGAAGTTCTCTTCTCCGTGGGCTCAATCTTCACGGAGTCCGGGTCTTCCTGAGCGGCGTCTGACAAGGCCTGAGCGAACTCTGCCTCACTCAAAGCCTGGAAGGGGGCGACCTCATCTTCACCCTCCTGCTCTAGGAGTTTCGCCTCCACTTCCACCGGAATCTCTTCCTCGGTGGTCTCTCCGCTCAGACTCTCATCGTCTTCGTGTCGGCTCTCGGTCCGGCTCATCTTGGGTCATACGGAAATCTCACGGAAATCACACGGAAATCACACGGGATTCTCTCAGGCACTCTCAGGGGTTAAGTTGGCAGCTTTTTAGTTCTCCGATCCTATAACATAAACATTAAATATCTAGTCACGGGAGCGGATGCAGCCGGAACATCTATTTACACATAACTTAGGTAAAAAGTTGCCCAAAAAGACAACGGATACAACTAGTATGATCTCTCCGAGTATTCTAGTTATAAAATACACAAGCCTGAGAACATAGAATGTACCAAACAAGCTAGATAATCGAAAAATCATCGTAGCGTGGCCCGATTCATGTCCACATCCAAGATGGCGGTTGGGTCGTAGCTTCGGTGCTCTATCTCCCCACACTAGAAACACCGAAACTTACGTCTTATACTAGACGCACACCTCTGTGACAACCATCGGTATCATGTTAAAATACCTCTCTTCCTTCCTAGCAATCATACAGAATCAATTCATACAAGTTTCATGCGACAAATCAACTCATAGAACGATCACAGTAGAAAGCGTACTTACAGGTCAGAGTCCAGGAGCAAAGTGAGCCACGAGGCGGAGCGAACTGGTGAACCCGGATGCAGCCACCTCTAGCGGCACCCTGATGCAACGCTAGTTCACTTAACCGCCACGCTACTACAGCGCCATGCTCCCGCCACTGCCTGACGGATAACGTTACCCGGTTTTGCATGCTTAGATCAGTTACGCTCCCCGTGACTGAGGTTTTTGACTGTACGTAAACTGACTACTTCTCCACTGAGACAGGGTGGAGGGGAATTCCAGTGAATTCACCCAACAATGACACTGTTACTAGCAGCAATTTCAAGGTATCCAAACCAAGATTCAGAGCCAGTACACTACGGAGTGGGACCATTCCCTCAACATAGGTCTAACTGCAAGCCACTCACAGCTCTCATCTATATTTCTGGGTTACTCATCTCCGAAATTGATGTTGTTGGTTCTTTCCCGGCTACATGAGACGAGGTAGCCTCATGCACCGAATGGGACTTAGGTGCATTTCTCCGTCTTGCAACCTTAGTCGACTTCTCGTTGTGTTTTTAGGGTGGAGGGATCAGATCAAAATCCCCCCGGTTTGCACACAACAAGGCTAGGATCCCGGTTGTAACCGA
This sequence comes from Sthenelais limicola, assembly GCA_942159475.1. Classification (NCBI taxonomy): domain Eukaryota; kingdom Metazoa; phylum Annelida; class Polychaeta; order Phyllodocida; family Sigalionidae; genus Sthenelais; species Sthenelais limicola. Next base: position 116,480,115 of record OW804096.1, read on the forward strand.
TCTGGAGGACGACGCACTCGTGTCCTAGTTACAACTTCCGCCGGGGACTCATCGCGTCTCTTTCTCAACCCTCTTCCGACTTTAGCGGCAGCCTCAGCCTTCTTCGGCCTCCCTCTACGTTTGACAGTAGAGTAGACGGCAGGTGGCGTCCGAGGAGCTTTAGCTTTCGCTGCAGTTTTCGGAGGTCTCCCTCTCTTTCGAGTCGGAGGACACGGAACTGGTACGACTGGGGCCTCCGCCACAGCTTTCCGGGGTCTACCGACTTTCCGTGGCGCAGCTACAGGTTGGGGCGAATCCGGGGGATCCGGAGCTACCGAAAGGACCATTCCCTTGGTTGCCGTAGCATTGCACTCCTTATTCCGTTCCTTCCTCGGCCTTCCCCGTGGCTTAACGCCTATGGAAACTTTTTCTTTCTCTCTCCGCGTCGGACACTCCGTCCCGGGCAAGACTTTGCCTCTCTCCAGCCTCAAGATATCGCGACCAGCTTCCTGCAATGCACGGAACTCTGGTGCCCTATCCAAGTTCACCACCTGGATGGGTCCGTTCTCATCGAAAGCTCGCTTAAGGTAGTCGACGTGACACCTCACAATACCTTGAGCTGTTTCTAGTTCATAGGTTGTGCCACCTATGAATCTCTTCACTTTGAAGGGCCCATCCCACTTGGGACCGATCTTCTTACTGGCCTGCGGATGGTTGTAGCGATATACAACAGCACCCACTTCAAAGCGCTTTGGGTTGGACTTTCGATCGTAGTCTCTCTTCTGGTGTATAGCGGATACGCCCAGATTCTCACGAACGAACTGATGGCCCAACCTCAACCAATGCTTCAGGTTCTCTACGAACGCTACTCTGCACGGAAAGTCCAGGCCTCCTGGTTCCACTCCATAGATCAGATCCATTGGGGTCACCAGCTCAGCGCCAAAGACCACGGCGTTAGGTGTACATAAAGTACTCGCGTGGACACTTCCACGGTATGCATGGGCAACGCATGGGGCAAGCATATCCCAATCCGTGGCACTGTAGTCCGTTAGACAGGATAGCTGCTCGACTAATACTCGATTAAAGCGTTCCGCTTGTCCGTTAGACTGGGGTCTATACGGAAGGGTCAACAGCTTCTCGATGCCCAGCATTTCAAACATGCTTCTCAACAAGGCAGATCTGAATTCCGGCGCTCCGTCCGTTTGTAACGACACGGGACAACCAAAACGCAGGATCCACTCACGGAACAGCACTTCCGCACACCTCTCGGCCGTGTGGTCTGGCATAGGGTAGGCCTCCGCCCACTTTGAAAAGTGATCCGTCACCACCATCACGTAGTTATTGCCACGCGGGGATGGACGGAATGGTCCTATGATGTCCAAACACACTCGGCTCCACCGTTCTCCGTGTAATTCCTTTTTCAAGGGGGTGATTCCGCCACCACCTCTCGTCTTCCGCATACTGCATTCCGGGCAGGCTCTCAGCCAGCGCTTCAGGTCTCCCCTCATACCTGGCCAGAAGTATTTCATCTTCGCAGCCCAGCTCGTTTTGAGGAACCCAAAGTGCCCTGCAGTCTTAGGTCCATGCATAGCATGAAACACTTCTGAGCGGAGCGCAGTAGGAATTATCTTCCGCAAGTACGTTCTTCCAGTGCTTGGCCGAACCCATTCATAGCACAAGACACCGTTTCTCATCTCCAAACTCCCCCTGTTATGGATGTAGGTACAGTATTCATCGGACTCCGCGGACAGGGACTGCTTGTCCGGGACCGGTTTAGTACCTTCCAATACATCGATAACTCTCCGGATCGTGGGGTCGCTCTGCTGGGCTTTCTGGATCACATCTTCCTGCGGCGCTAGACTGACTGTTGCCGTTGCGACAACTGCATCATGCGCTCCGCAGTCTGCACAGTCAACGCGGACACACTTCCGAGTCGGAACTCTGGAAAGGGCGTCAGCATTCACATGTTTCTTTCCGGCTCGATGGAGAATCATGCTCTGATCCAGACCGAATTCCTGCATCTGAGTCAACCAGCGTGCAAGCATGTCCGTCGGATCTTTAAAGTTCAATAGCCAACGCAGGGAGGCGTGGTCAGTTCGCACAATGAAGTTTCGGTTTCCTAACAAGTAATGCCGGAACTTCTTCAGGTAGGTTAGTACTGCTAAGAGCTCTCTCTTCGTGGCGCAGTAATTCCGTTGGGCTTTATCCAAGCTGTTGCTGGCATACCCAAGGACTACCTCTTTCTCATCTTGTATCTGCGAAAGCACACCCGCCATGCCGAACCCGCTAGCATCCGTGTCTAGGATGAATTTCCCTTCCTTTTGGGGATATCCCAGCACCGGAGCAGAGGTTAGCAACTCTTTTATGCCCTGGAAGGCCACATCACATTCCGGAGACCATTCTATGGGCTTAGAATATCTCTTCTCCCTCCCGGCGGAGTTCACAACTTCTTGCAAAGGAGCGGCAACTATCGAAAAGTTCGGCTGGAACTCACGGTAGTAGGATGCGAATCCCAAAAACTGCCGAATCTCCTTAGCATTTTTCGGAATTGGCCACTCGCGGACTTTCTGTACTTTCTTTGGGTCTGCACAGATGCCTTTGTGTGACACAATCCGACCCAAGTATTCCACTTCTCTGCGGAATAGTTCGCATTTCTTGGGTTTCAATTTCAATCCGAACTCCCGGATCTTCTCGAGCACTTGGCGCAGATTTAGGAGGCACTCCGCAAAGGCTTCCCCAAATACTACTACATCGTCCAGATATACCAGACACGCTTTCCAACGGAGATCGCCTAGCATACGATCCATCATACGTTGAAAAGTGGCAGGGGCGTTGCACAATCCAAAGCTCATCACTTTGAATTGGAACAGCCCTGCGCTAGACAGGAAAGCAGTTTTCTGCTTGCTCTCTTCGTCCATCGCGATCTGCCAATACCCACACTCCAGGTCGAGGGTGCAGAACCACTGGTTTCCGCCTAACGCCTCGACGCATTCGTCAATACGAGGGAGTGGGAAGCTATCCTTCACAGTCACGGAATTCAACTGGCGGTAATCGACACAGAAACGCTGTGAGCCATCCTTTTTGCCAACCATCACGATGGGTGCTCCCCACGGACTGTTAGAATGCTCTATGCGTCCCTGCTCGTACATCCGCCAGATCTCAGCCTCCGCTAGGTCACGCTTGGCCACTGGAATCCGCCTATAGCAGAGTTTTATAGGTCTGGAATTACCAGTGTCAATCACATGTCTGACAACGTGAGTGTGGCCCGGCTCATCGCCAGGTAACGCGAAACACTCACGGAACTCAGTCAGGAGCTCCGCAACTTGCAACTTTTCACTCTGATCAGTCAAGTGCGTCTCTCTCACTAGTTTCGCTAGCGGGCATTCCGTACTCGGTGGCACCGGAATGTCAGGGGCAATCAGGTCATCATCGACTACGGACGGCAACTCCACCATCTGTATCGAGTTAATGATAGCTCTTCTAATCCCCGGATCTACCCCCTCCGGACAAGTGGCAGGGGACGATTGCAGCGTCACCTCACTCACTTTTCCGACCACCACATCAGTCTCTAGACGTAGGGACTCTCCGGACGGATTACTGAAGGCTATCACTGCTTTTTCATCCGCCGTCACATAAGTGTTAAGGCATCCCAGTGAATATTCCTTCAGCAGTCTCTGATCGGGCTCGAACATCAAACCTGTTGATGTGTCAGAGCACCTGCGAACGTCAATCTTAGCAAGTGTGACTGATCGAGGAAGGATAACCACCGCTTCCCGGAGTGTTACTTCATACCCATCCTCAGTCTCCTTAGCTTCGATCGTTTTCACAGAGGGACTCATCCGCAACGGTCGAGATCCGCGCCAATGGTGCATTTTCACAGCATCAGCGCCATTGCTCAACGCAAGCTTCCCTGAACAGTATATATTACATGAGTGCAACAAAGCAAAATCCTGAGCTAGGATCCCGGATTCGGGGCCGGCAAGACCCGTTACTACCAGACACGTAATCATATACGTCCGTTTCCCTAACGTCACGGGAATCAAGGCACATCCGTGAACAGTTATCTGCGAACCACCTCCCATCATGCACGCCAGCCGGGACGGAGCCATCGGCGGCTGTTGATGCAGGGAATCGTAGAATCTCTTTGTCACAAGGCTAGTCGTCGCACCTTGGTCCCACAGAAATTCACCGATATCTCCGTTCACAGATACAGTCGCGTACCATCTCTCCGCAATGCATGCATCACGGATCTTCAGCGTTCTCTGCTCATCACCGGAAACCTGCTGAACGACGGCGAGGTTGTCGGGACCTTCCTCCACGACTAACACTTGACCGACAACAGCTCGGAGTTCTGCACGACCCCATAGCACGTCAGGATCGCTATCTGCAAAACTATCCACTGGATCAACTCCGATCCCTGGATGAGTAGTCTCATCGGACGACCAACTAGTATCCGTTTTCGGTAACGGGCAGCTATCTTGTATTACTCTACCCGCTTCCCTACACACGGGCGTCAGAGCCTCACTCCCATCTTCCGCGTGTTGTGCAGATACCACACGAATTGTAGTACTGCGGAGCGCCATCGACTCCCCGGATCGCACTTCGCGCTCTATGCGGTCCGGTTGGAGTTTTCCGACTCAGAGGTTTTCCCGTCGGTAATCGCCTTGAGTTCGGAATCTCCCTTCTTTGCTTTCTTGGGACAGTTGGCGATGTAATGCCCTTCCTGTCCGCAAGCATAGCACCTTCCGCGGGGCCTCTCCGATTTCCCTCTCCATTGAGAAGTACTACCGGAAGTCCTTCCGCTCCCGTTGCGTCCCTGTCCGCCCTTCCAAGTTTGCAAGACCTGGATCACAGCGGCTTGCAGACCATCTTCTGACGAATCTGAAGCACTCGCTGCGCTTGTGGCCTGGACAATCGCTCTCCGCGATGCTCTTCGCGAAGGTCGGCTATTGGGTGCAGGGATCTCCGGAACAACCAGGGCAGCCTCCGCTGCATTGATGGTCGTAACTGAGCGAGAATCCAATTGACAAGATTCCCATACCTCCGCCCAATCTACAGCGCTTTGCAAGTCCCGTGGTTGCTTTAGACGCACCCACGCGGACATCTCAGCGTTTGTGACCCCTTGCAAAAAAATGCGCAGGGACACAGCTCTCAATGTGTTGTCCATGCGACCGAACGACTTTCGGCCCTTCCGTGCCACCTCATTGGCGAACAAGCGAACGGCTTGTCCTGGGGTCTGTCGACAGTTGTAGAACTCAGCCTGCAACCGGAACTTGGACCTTTCTCCGTAGTTCGCATCCATGTGCTCAACGAACTGCCGGAGATTTACGTCCACTGGCAGGTCACCCATTTCTGCCAGCTGTTTGCGTGTGCCGCACCTCAATTGTCGAAGCAACTGAGCAGATGTCCAATTGTGCGACTCAGCGATCACCTTTACCTCCATGAGGTAGGTCCGCCACGCGGTTTTGCCATCCCACATCTTCACCGGCGGGACCTTCGGCGGGTGATTCTCAACTTCCTCACGGTGAACAAACGTGAACTCCTCATCAGATTCCTCTGGTCCGTCATACTCAAGACCAGGGACTAGGGACCGGTTGGTTCTACGGGATCTATGGGAAGGCGACCTCTGTCGTCGATCCTCGTCAGAACTGTCCGAGTCCCCCTGAGAACGCCTCTGCGGAAACAACGGGGATGCGGTAACATACGCCGAACGCGCATGCCCTCCGGCAGGACTTATATGACGAGAAGGACTATTCCCTCGGCCATGCTCTCTGCCATGATTTCCCTGTCGTTTGCGATCAGGTTCTCTCCACTGAGAGTCATCATTTCTTTTACGTGTTCGCCTCGGAGATGATGTCATCATCGTATGCCGAGAGAACGTCACACCGCGGTGATCTCGGTCTCTTCCGCCCTGATCGGACACAATCGACGGATCATTTGCAGTAGGCTCACTAGCCGGTTTTTGGTCCATAAACGTGGATGTCACGGGACCTCTGGTAGGATTCTGCTTCCCAATCCCCTGGATCATCTCAAGCAACTCCGACTCCAGAGCTGTCATCTCACGTCTCTGCGGGGTCCCCGTCTCTAGGGAGGGCTTTACATGATCTTCAAGTAAACGCCCGTCCGGACCATTGTCCACGGATTCCGTATTTATTCTCTTACGGAGCTCAAAATTCTCATCCATCAGCTCGCGGACTTGGGTTTGGAGCTCTTCCGCGATCGACTGCCGGAATTTCTCACGTAGGTCAGAAACTTCCGTGTAGTTCGGCGGGTCTCTCCACTGCGCGAAATTCCCTCCGGAATATTTTGGTCTCGCTCCGCCTCTGGCACCACGGTCAGAGGAAGGTGACTCGAAATCCGCGGGGAGACTTCTCGGGGTTGCCGACCCCGGGTCTCTACCCACGAAATCTTGTCTCCTCGATTTCGTTCCATAACGACCTCCTTCCGTCTGCACCGCAGAATCAGAATACGACATCTTTCGTAGACGTCACGGACTGCCACCGCAGTCTCAATTTCTTCCGGGAAGAAATTTGGGACAACCAACGGACTGAAAGCACTGAGGTCGAGAACTGGCACGGCACCAATTGTAGTGAACCCCCGGATATCTCGATTACCAATCCGGGGCTGTAGGCTCTCCTACAGGTAGTTTATCAGTAAATGGTGACACTAGTTATCCAGCCCGCGATAACCTTCGTGCTATTACTTAGACAACCCAGGTTCGATTCTCCTCTCGACTAAGGGAAAGTAAAACATGGACAACGATCTCTGTTTCCGTAGCTTTATTTCCCCCACAGTGCAATCACAAGGTACATGGTCAGCCGGGCTAACCAAGACATCTGACGGAAAGGATTTCCGGAATAGTCACAAATACAATCCGTACAATAACAAGGTGTGTACAAGTAAATGGCAAGATGTTCTTCGTACAGGAATAAGTGATACAGGAGATACACAATACATCACAGTTATGCAATACAGTACGTATTCTGGTCAATGCAGAAAGATGAAAGGTAATCTGTAACTAGGGTAAAGCTTACATTTCATTCAAGGTAAAAACGGAACAGATCCGAAAGGCTTGAAAGGCTGAGCGAGCGGAGCTCCAACCTTGACCTTGAAGGCCGACCCGGTTATATAAGAGTTAAAACAACAGCAAGCTATACTAGACTTGCGCTGATCCTCATATCCACTACAATATTGTGTTAACATTTTCCATTTCCTCCTGTGTTTTGCTAGCTTTGCCATCAGTCTAGGGGTGCCTATTCTACATCCACTAATCAAGCATATTACTCTCTAAATTTATTTGGAAGATTCCACAATATAGTCATGAATCAGTGCGTTTTGTCACATGCTGCTTGCTCCAAAATGGCTGTCTTTAGTCATGTCTAGTTAACGTGTAACCTTTTTCTATTCTTGTACATTTAACAGGAAGCATCCCTCCTGACAAATACAATGTCTTCCCTTAACTGAAGCTATTATAAGAATATTATGGGTCAAGTAGAGAAAGCCGCCGACCTACCGAATTAAGCAAGATATATAGACGAAGAAATGCTTCCATGGCTAAAGAGGAAAATATGTGAAATATAGTCTTGCAAGGGTTAGGCAATATACAACGGTCCCCGGTTAATATTTCCTGAGGGGAAATGAGAGAGAGCCCTTAGATGATAAAGGAGAACCTTTTTCTCCATTAAGGTGTAATTAGTTAAACATCCAATGTAGTTACCTAAGGCTTATTCAAAGGCTAACCAAGCATATATATTGGAGGCGTATTTTGTAGTGCTAAAGGCTGGTTTCAATGTTAGCGCTATTGCCTCATGTTTGTATATCCTCAGGTTTATCTTCAAGGAAATCCATGATGCTCATTCTGGTCCTGCCTTAGGGTGACTGTCCGGTAAATGTTCGAAACTCGACTGAAAGGTCAAAGTGTTTCATCTTTTCTTCTATCCGCCCAATAGCTATATGCTGTTTTTGAACATCTATTCTTTCCAACTATGTGCGACTACCGCACCATCAGTTGTTAGACGTATGGTATTTTTCTCTTGCATGTTTCCACGATTTCTATATTGGTAAGGACATTGTATACAGTCATGCCGCGTGGCAGGAGGTGTCCAAATCTATTGCCCCGAATAGTCCTGTAAGGTAATAGGAAGGGAGTAAAGCGAGGCACTCAGTACAGTATTATTGAGTGTCTGACAATGGTAACCGTTGTTAACGGAGGACGTGTACTTATATATATGGAATTGGGGCTCATCATTGTCTCCCCAGCCTTGAGTTATTGTGTCAAAAGTCTTGTCCATCCGCGTTATAAAAAGAAAAGTGTTAGATTGCAGTCATCAAAATGCCAGTGAGATGTAAGACCTTATTTTGTTTGAGTAGTTAAGTGTGTTAAGAAGCCGACATTCGTTTTAAACCCCAAAGAAATATATTCTATTATAAATATATTATAGTAATTTTGATTAGGAAAAACATTTTCAAGTCAACAGGGAATATCCCCCCCCCCCCCTCCAGCCCCCTCTGAGATCAGCAGGCTACAGGCCAAGCCGAGAATGATCGCAAGAGATGGACTGCAAATTGGATCTTGAGTCGGATAGTATATGCAGTCAAGGCAGGCGATCCTATTCCCTGTTGTGGGACAATTTTTTTCATGGGATTATTGCCAAATCTCACTTCTGCTTCTATATACATCCCTTATGGATCAACACCGTATGATCTATTTTACATTAATTTTTATATAAATGCTGCTTATATAAAAGGCCGGCGGTCTAAACTCCTCCCACGGAAATGGCAACTGCTCAGGTATCAAGCGGTCTACCTATGGAGCCTTAGGTAAAACATGGGATGGAGCATGTCCATTACTCGTGTGAACCCCACACGGAGTGGGCCCATATAAAGAACAGATTGAAAGCTTGGGGTGGAGAGGTCCCTCAATCCAAGTGTTGCCCGTTTTTCGCCAATAGCCACCCTTGAAGAGAGCCTTCCTAAGGTAGGCGGACGTCTCAGCAGGCGTGGTAGTCGTGATGTATGAACAGTTCACATGGGCAGGCCCCGGATTTAAGGACATAATGGCTGCCAACACTAATGCTGAGTCATGCTTGAGACTACTAATGTTTCTGTTGTTGGTCTTGAGCCCCTCCTCGAATACACTCTTACTGGGGGACTCTGGCTACTCACCTCATAAAAGCTCATTGCTCCGTGGTATCCTGCCGTCCGCCAAAGATAAAAACTACTGGATGAAGAAAATATACCATGATCGATTCTTTGCCTCCAGGGTTTTAATTGGACATTTTTCACTGTAAGTATTGCGAAAGTAGATGAATGGAGATCAGACCTCCCTCATCTCCTTGACATAACTCAATCCCCTCGAAAGTTCAAAGTTTTCCCTTCTTCACTCCTTATCGCTTCGATTCAGAATGTTTCAAGGATTGCGGTGGCAGTGACAAACATTTTTACATTCATATACTGCCCTTGATTTATGCATGGGTATACGGATATTCAGTCGCTACTGGTAGTTGAAATATGATTTCCTGACGCCTGTATTCTTTGTTCTCTAAAGGCACTCCCCCACCAGAAACGATATCTATCCTTGAAGAGAGTGTGACACCATCATTAGTTATGGACCGGACCGACCTCAGGAGATATTCATAAAGCTCGAAAAACATGGGCGTTTCTGTCTGGAAGATGAAAGGAAAGGAAATGTTTCTTGGTTGAAAGTTATCAACGTCTGGTTCTATTGACATAGAGGCAGACTTATATCCTTGACTTGCGCAGTGATCACATCTATTGACCACTCAGGTATTTCTACCTCCCCATTTTAATCAATGAAAGCCCTCCTCCTCTTTCCGAAGGAACGGTGCATTGCTGTAAATACTGTTGTAAATATACACAAATTATTGAGCCCGTGTAAGCGTGATTTTGCACTGACTGCCATGACTTTCCTAGGGCTCCTTGGCGATTATATATAACGTGCCTTGATCCATTTTCTTCTGGTTCATTCTATGCCGTGACGATCGGATTATTTATGTTCCCGTGACGACACGGTTGTACAGTATATGTGCTCTTTTAGAATGCCCTTAACCCTGTAGTAAATGTAAAATCAAATCATTGGTGTTTTAGATGAAGCAATATTATGAAGTTACTGTTTTACATAATGGCATTAATTCTCAACTGAAAATATCAAGACGAGTGGGGCCATATCGGATCTCACTTAAACAAGACTGGACAGAACAGACTGAATTCATTGTTTTACTTTTCAATTCACTTTTACCATAAATTCAGCCCTATGGGATGCATCGACTTCGCTCGATTTCTATGACCCCTTTGCCCTCTAAACTTTTTCCGCAGCGCAGATTAATAAACTGCTCAGCCAATCCCCTCAGTGTTATTAAAATGTTCACATCTGTACACCATGATCTTTTGTCCTCGTGGTGAAATTTAAATAATGTGAATAAGGCAGCAACCATATGTATTATGATGTATGTCCCACGCCTCTAAGTATATAGTGTATGGATGCCTGTTGGGTAAGAAAAGGGTCTGACAGGGGAGGCTCATAGTGATCGATAAACCCAGGTATACGGTATGACGGACAACACTATTGTAGCTCTATCTCTGCTGGCAAGATACGCCCACTTGTGTATTCCGGGAGAGACAGTATTTGAGAATACGATGAGCACACCTGTAGGGGTGGTATATGAAATATGTCCCTTCCCTTCCAATGCTACAATAGAAAATGTTCATATCATTTATTACACTTAAATACTGAAGGGGCTACGTTTTAAGTTGGACATGCGGTAAGTTCAATGGGATGATAAGTATGACCTCTTTGCCCTCTACACTCTTAAGTAGGTAGGGTATTAGGGTATACAGATTTGCTCCTCAGCTCTTTTGCTTTATTTGATGACAGATACAATTTCCTTTTTAAAAGGTATTTGCTTATGAAAAGAAGTGGACTTGACCGTATACATTTTTATCTTTTTTGTATTTCCGTTCAATTGCACCGGAGGATTCTGTTATTTGATGTTATTTTAGACCACCCATCTACTGCTCCTAATGATAAAAATTCATTATACCCGAATAGCAAATAGGCAAACTTCCTTTATCATCTATAGAAATGGGCATGAATATATGGTTGATATGTCTGTCTACTCCCGTCCCGTGATTGCAATACAAATTTTGCAACCATCTGTAACATCTCTGACATAAATCACCCTTCCATTTTAGTTTTACATATCAGCAGAAGGAGTCTCTTTACTCAAAAAAAGCCCCATCCCTATTTCCCTTTGTAAAGTATCTTCGCGCACAGCATCGGCTTGTTTTCTTGAAAAGTCTCCCCTCGAGACCTTTGTACATGTGGGAACCATCGATTTGGATTGTTGACATTCTGGATCCTCAGTCGTTAGACTGTGTGCCACCATTGGCCGAGAGTAGCCGGTGCTTCAGCGTTTAGTGTGCTACTACACTCAAGCCATTTATGACTGGCCACATCTACCAGCCGCTAGAAAGAAATGAAATATTTGGGATGATTTATTCATCATATGCCCTTGGGGTAAAGGATCTTTCATCTTATTTTATCATATGTTAAGCCTGCTAAATGGATCGGAGGAATTTGGACTATATGGATCAGATAGAACGAGGCACTTCCATTCTTATCAAATTAAAAACTTATTCACCCATTGCTCCCATAGTACACCTCGAAATATGTATTTATTAGTAGCTCTTCAGTTCGTTTTGAAATAACGTCTTTGTTCAGAGCATCCTAAAAGAGAACAATTGTTTTTGATAATTAGTTCTCTCAAAATGTCCTTTAATCAAATTTTGTGACCAACAACTTAACCCCTGTAGAGTTCATTAATTATATAGCACCTCAAATGAGGGTAATTATGCCGGCAAAATATGAGAGAAACATCTCTACTCTTTCACTCTTTGGACTGCTATTTGTACCGAATAAATTGTATATGAAACTAAATGTTCTGCTTTACATGTTTAGGGGTGCAGTTTCCAAAGAACGTCTTTTTTCTACAACAATCAAGTAGTTTGGATACCATGGAAACGATCAAAAACGCAACCATTTTAAAACACCCATTCATTGTATTCAGCATGGAAAACTGAGTAAATATTATTGAAAAAAAGATATAAAAAGATAGAATTAGATTTTTATCAATTTCCCAATAAACATTGCACAAATATTTCGCTACAATCCGCATGATATTAACATGGAATTTCCTCTATTCAACAGAACCATGGACTATTATCTGCATGGCCTTCCTTTAATCATTTTGAAGAAACTTATCTGAGGGGCATAGCTAGGGTAGGAGGTTAAAGATGCATTTTTGGATAAATTTCACTTCTTTATTTTAGGATTTTCGTAAAAATGACGCAAATGGCGTTGAATATATTCACTGTTCGCCCTTAAGGAATTTTTCTAGCAAGGATGGAGATGGACTATAGAATCATTAGTACTTGTAATTCTTCTGAGCAAATCTTCTACTCGGTCTTTGATAAACACTGTCTATCTTGGAGATCTCTTCAAATATGGCGATATATCTGCGATGGTTCGTAGATAAACCCTAACTCATTATTCCCTGTTCGAATGCTTTCCTGTCCACCGGATCCTTATATTTATACATAGATCTTTTCAGCCTACATCGAATCTTAATGTTTTGCCAGAGGGTACTTAAGAGGGAGGCGAGTCGAAGGGCCATATTTTCATGAAGTGCACACGAAGAAAACCTGTGTTGTTCGTCCCATTAACACCTCTGCAGGCCGGTTTGAAAAGAGCCCGTCACGTCAAGGTCTAGGAGGGATCTTCTAAGCACTTAAATATCTTTCACTGATGTGTTTGCTCCGAGTCGTGTCAGACCTTCTGTAGTGACTGGTTTCCTATATTAATTGATGGCTCAAACGACTTCCAGTCTCCAGCCCTGATTTGTATATGAAAGCATTTCCTACTATTTGCTAGCAGTCATTTGAGGACAGGTTTCTTAAGACATCGGTTTTGGCATCATGCTGTTGAATTGGTTTATGAACGCATACATGTATAAATATGGATTTGAAACACTGTAAATGATCTATCTATATGCAGCGCCTAAGTACTGGCATTTTAGCAATATCAGTTTAAAAGAGTATTTAAAACACATTAGAGTAGATTTATATTTATCTTTCACCATAGACTTGCGAAAGATCACTTTATGCTGAGCGCTCTATTGAAACGTTTAAATTCCCTCCTCAATTTCTCTACATCTAATAGCGGAACTCCACTATAGGTAAAAAACGGCGCCAACAGGCAAAAACGGCTGCGACGAATTTTTTGCGACGAAATATCTAATCAAGTTAGATATTTTGCAATTGTTGGCAACAAATAAATGTGTTGCCAACAACCTATTTTACCCCCTCATCCACTAGAATTTTTAGTCATGTCGAATTTTCCGAATTTTTAGAAATGTCGGCGACGAATTTTGCCTGTTGGCGCCGTTTTTTACCTATAGTGGAGTTCCGCTATAATGCATTCCCTCGGTTACCATTAATATATTTGAATGGGGACATTTTATATTATTTTCTCATGTCTGGCTATTTCAAGAAATGTCTGCATTTATGCGCCCTTTATCTCATGAGTGGAGTCTTCTTCACTGAAAGCTCACACTGTGTCCCATTTTATTCTTGTGATGAATGTTCGGCGCGATATTTTCGTCTCATTTGTCGCGAGGTTGGGACCTCAACCCATGTTTATAGAGGGAAAAGGTCAGGCATGGAAAACTGCGCCGATCATGCCTGAGGACCCATTCACTGCTCGACTTCCCTCCCCCTCACCCTACCGACCTATAGTTTCATTTGGAGTCAGCTCGAATATGATAAAATGCTCCCACGTGATATTTGAAAGTCACACAGATATTTTTCATACTGTAAAGATCGATTGAGATTCGAATATTTTCAACTTTGCATGTTCATGTGCCTGAGGAACACGTATCAATCTATATCCAGTGTGCAGAATCAGTATTCCATGAACGTTGATTACGTTCCAGGCCAATGGGTACGTGATATAGATTGCGATCATGGACGGGAGGAAGTGGAGCATTTTTTTTATAATATTTTTCTTTTCTCCACCTTTGTGGGGTAGGTCATATAATTGATGCACACTTTGTGTTGTGGGTGTGAATTTTAATCAGGCGTGTAGGATCTAACCGACCATAAAACCGCTTTTCTGTTTGATAGGTCATCCCCTGACCCGTTTCATTGTATGAGCATATCCCCCTGTCTCTCTCAGGTCACAGTTACACAGAAAAAAACGTCGACAAATCTTTGTGGTAAACTTAAGTATTTTAAGCATTTTTCTTCCGTAGTCGAGTGGTTTCAAATATTTGAATTTGACGTGATTTCTTTTTAACAATTCGATTGTGTACATATATTATTTTAACGTTATCTATAATGTAATATGACCATATACGCCATGTCTTTCTTGTGATGTTACCGAATATGAAATTTGATTGCAATATCTTAAATTAAATCGTGAAAAGTTATGGAAGGATTTGCAATGAGTGCCTTTAGTTGAAAGATCATTCATTTCAACAGCAGGACGCTGGAATATAGAAGCGCAAACTCTCGTATCGTTACACCAAGAGCCTGCTCGTGAAACCATTAACCACGCGAAATACGTTTCCACCGCTTCACACAAAAGGGTTGAGAATACATAAAGATGCTTCCCTCCCCAACACTCCTGGCTGGGGAGAGGGATTGAGTACGTTCGTGAGTGTGCGTCCGAAAGTAAAAGTGGAATAGAAACGACAGGAATGAAAGGGGGGGGGGGGTACGAGAGAACTATATAAGCTGTCTGCAGCGTAGAATATCTGCAAGTAACACCCACTCACTCACTCACCTGGGCGTGTAGGAATTCCTATAGTATAGTAATCTTTGCCAAACATAAACAAATTATAGACGCCCTATCCATCCCATCAACCGCAACCATGTTAACGCAAATGCACATGCTCTACCTCAAATTAAGTTGGGGTCTTCCATATAAGACCTATATATACTATGTCTGGATTTCAGCCTAGTACATCTTGTGTACTTAAAGGTGATGGACCAATTCACAGTGCCTGGCGTCCTTCCAGAATATTTTGTCTCTCCGTCCTCATATACTAGCCAGGGCGAGTTACTACTCGTCTACTGTACTACGAGTGAAGGGGATCAGAGCCCAGACACTGCCACGCACTAAGAGGGTGTTGCCTGGTGTGCCTCCCTTGCTGCTGGTAAGCAGTGATCGACTATTTTCAGAAGAAGTGCAAGTTGTTGCTAAGACGCTCATCAACCTTCAACGTACCCACTTGTAACCTGTCTGTCACTTGTCTCCTCCTCTTCCGTGATGTGGAGATGAAAGATCGGAATGGCGCAGTAGGCGTACATTCATCATACCTCAAACGAAAGATGTCTCTAGCAGAACACCCAAGACACTGAACACCTAGTGTTGGCGGTGACAGTTAAAATGGGAAAATAATCGTTGTGTCTTCTCTGTGTTGTGCTTGGGGGAGCCACCGTCCAGGACATTTTGTTCTTGCTTCTGACATTCTGGACTGTTTCCAGAGGCACAAGGAAAGATATGGAAAATGGAAAATCTTTGCTCGATTTCAAATAAAACAATATCCTGGAATATCTGTATTCCTACGATTCAAACTTCTGTTTTCTAGTTAGCCATTATGTGTGGCAATTACCTTAAGGAGTATAATATTAATAAACACGGGGACTAGGCTTAACGCTGATTAGAATCTAAAATATTGGTAGCATCTATCCTAATATATTCTCTTCTATAATGTGCCCTTGCAGATTTTATTTAGGATTAAATGATTGTGAAATCTTGAAGAGGCTTAGAACGGAACACTGTTTATACATGGTATCCTCCATAGTAAAATATAATCAGGATGACATTGTCTCGGATAACATTGACTATGATAGTTTTAATTAACAGTTTTCAGTCATCTTGAAGGTCAATGCTTTAAGTCCTTTACATATATCTGTAATGTAATAAAACCGTACCCTCGCAAACCTACCTCAGTTTATTTACCCTCACACCAAACATCTTAAACTCCCATTTTTTTATCATTAGTTCTATCCGTTCCATCTTTGAATGGATATGTTTTAGTTGGAGTAATGCGTTTGTAGCCCTTGATGCACGAAATAATCTTGTGACTTTGTCCCATGGTAGTCAACCTTTTATCCCATCATCGCCCTTGAATACGGATTTCACTTAATGGATTCTAATGGGTTATTTTCTTGGAAATCAGCAATATTGATTTTAGAAAAATCTCTTAATCCCTGTAACTGAAGGAATTGGATACTCTGGCATTGTCCTCGGGAGAGGACGGGCTGCCTCTGGCTACTCAGAATCCTCTCTCTCTGCTTCCTTCTCGTGTGTGGCCATTAGAAGTTTGATCTGTTATATTGGGTCTTTTTTTGCAAAAACTCTCGTTTTGATCGGGTTTTTTCATCGTACCTTAAGGATTGCCTTTTGCTCCTGGTAAGTGTAATTTCCCCCCATAAATTCAAATGTTGCAGGTGACAAGTCAGCAGAAACAATAGTTGTAAAAAGTTACATTTTGCAAAGGTCTTCAGTAATGGATGCACTGCCTTAGCTGTAGTGAAAACCGTCTCCAGTTAATTATGGAGGTAACAATATTGTCGAAGCTGGATAATATTGAAATAGAAAGTAGGAGAGGGAATATCCTTTATTTTGGAAAGAGGATCAAGGCTCCTGCCTCGGGACTCGAATGATCTCACTTGTCGCCCCCAGGATTTCTCACATTTGGCCGAGATATAATGTATCACTCTTCGCTTAATAAAGATAATTATAAAGAGGCCGAATTCTATGAGTGTCACATACAGAAACTGGAACTAAAGTCTACCCTGTTTTGAATCCCCTGAGGAAAGACAAGAAGGTGGTTTCTCCTTGTATTGGTGGTGTTCAAGAATGCATGGAGTCGAATATTTCAGTGAAATGATTCCATAAATAGAGACAATTACCCCCGGAATGGTGGCTCTTCAGTGCTGCTAATACTGAAATGATAGCCATTCATTTACATCAGCGACTCTCAGTTTCATCGCCAGTGCACATTAGAAACATGATATATTAAAGCTATAACGGTAAAATCTCGCCGCATTACACTCTTATAGCGATTACATCCTACACGGTGCTCTGGTTTTCCCTTCTCCCCAGTACACATAGACACCTAGCTCCATCTCTCATAAAAGTATGTTTACGATTGAGTCTTCTATCAGGAATCAATATTTCTCTCATTCCCCGGCACTCTTGGTAATTTCTATGAAACTAGAGGTCTCCATGGTTAGGTGTCCTGGGGTGTGCTGTATGTGATACTATTGATAGGACCCATTCGTGGAAGAGTGAAGTCCTGTTGTGTAAAATTAATGCTTAATATCTTGAGTGGAAATGGAAAATAGTTTGTAGAATGATGCCTTACTGTAGGTTCATATTTATAATATCTAATTGATTGAATTTCTGTGATGTATTAGGATTAATTCTAATCACAGAAATCCAATCAATTAGACATTAATTATAGATGTGAAGTAATAATCATTACTTCATTTCTATAAGAGTATTCTACCCTAGATAAATAAAGTCCCTCATGATGTCTTTAAAAGAAGTTCCCCTCTGGCCTCATCCATCAGTGATATATATTAATGATGGTGCATTATTTTATTGTTTCACCAATAAAAAGTATATACTATCTTCTGTATATATGATTCTCTCCATGCTAGCTAGCCCCTATCTCTACATTATGCCGGTGGTTATATAGCGTATCTCTGTGTGTATATTCTGGGCTCGGTGTTGCTTCCACCGAATAAATCTGTATTAGCCATGCTGTAATCGAACCACGTCCCAGCAGGAGATTTCAACCCATAATAACATAGCAGGACTGTACTGGCCACATCCATGTTATGGATATATCGTGTATGCCTAGTCCAGCATGTAAGCTCGCCTACTCAGTCAGCATTTGGTTATTTTGTTTGGGGGAAGCAATGGCAAAAGACAATATTTGGAGTGGAAGATATCATGATTAAATAGAAGCATGTGTTGTTATGTATTCTATTAGCAGAGTACAATCGCGGTGAATACGCAATAAGTTGTGGTGTCTGCTAGTGTCTGCATGAGAGGTTTATAGTAAAGCGAGCTTAACATATCCCCTTTGCTAAAGTGGGTTTAGAGATTTCATTTGTAGGATCCATATTCCCTTGTTTTGAAAAGAAATTCAAATTTATTTCTGAAGTTTGAGGGAAGAAAAGGAATATTAATGTTCTATGTATATGGGTGCTGGGAAATTCACCCTAAATGAAAATAAAGAAATTATGTGCGATTCCCACACATGTCTATTTTCACAGTGTTGCGCTCAATACTAGTATTTATGGCGAGGGGAGAATCATGTTCGGTGAAACCATTGATTTATGAATACTTCGCATTCTGTAAATCATTAGGAATATTCAACACTTTTTACAGACACTGTAATGACTTACAGTGATGTTTCTGTCGGGTCTCCTGAATATTATTGCTGAAGTGTGTCTTTCTCCTTCGTGATATTCATTGAAACTAATGACTCTTTACATGTATTTATTTGTAAAAGTGAAGTTCATAAACTGAGAGTCCTAGATAAAGAATAACGATTGTAGTTCATTTCCCGAATAGATAGGCTACAATACATTTATCCTTTTGATGTTCTTAAAACGAATCTAGTTTTAGTTTAAAAAAAATGGCTTCAATATTTCACTATTCATAAGCAAATTTGTAAGCTTGGATTTTTCCTGTCTTTTCAGAGTGGAAGACCAGAATGAGCTTCATGACCGGCAGCTGACTGAGGCTGAACGTTACCATAGAAACCCCGAGTAACAACAGACCGGGTCCAAGATGTCTGACACAGAAGAAGAAGCAGCGATGGTAAAGCGTGTCCTGATAGGTGCATGTTCTGAGCGGGGCCACAACTTCCCGAAGGTCAACCCAGATGGAGACTCGTACCTCGATCCTGACCTTGACCTGCACGACATCGGGTCAGCCACCAATGACCTTGACCTAGATCAGGTCAACGACAACCTGCAAGACTATGATGACAACTTAAGTCTGGAGGTCAACTTTGGTGACGGTAGCTCGTGTCGTGCTAGTGATGTAAGTAGTCTATCCTTCCAGAACATAGTACTTGACGATCCTGATACTGTGGATTCCGAGACGATCGAGCTGGTGGCCGGTTCCCGGCGGGACAGCGACGAGAGCGGTGATAGTATACCTACTGACTTCATGCTTGATTCTGATGCTCAGACTTTCAGCGGTGCTTTAGAGGATGAGATTCGCAGGAAGGCATCCTACCACGAACGTGCCCAAATCAGTGATGAGGAGGACAATGATGATTCCTACAATACAGGCACTATGAAGCGAAAGAGCAAGCTCAGCGTGGCTTCCACTGGCAGTGGTCAGAGAGAGGAAGATGTGGACACCTGCACTGGCAGCGGAAGCACCCAGTGCAACGACCAGAACAACTGTGATGGCAGCGGCAACTGCGGGACCCCAAACTCAGAGGTCAAGTCCCTCAGCGAAGCGATCGCCAGTCCCAACAGCAGTGGCGGAAGTGACAGCATCCATGACGTCATCCCAGCTGCTCTAGCTGCTGTCATGGCAAGGGGCTCGGTGCCTCCTCCCATATCCTCCTATTCACCCGATGAACGCATGTCCGGCTCTGCTTCATCTTCTGTGTCCATCGACGGCGATAACCCAGTGATGACGTCTATCAGCATGAGCATGCCGTCAGCCATGGCCGGGATAGAAGCCCAGTTGAGCAAGAGTGCTTCTGGAACCATCAACGGGACCCCCTCCATCAATAACGCCATGGGCTCCAGGATGAACTCCTCCACTGCCTCCCCAGACCTCAACTCATCCCAGCTAATCCAGAATGTGCAGATAAAGAAGAGAAACAGTGCCGAGATCAGGAACAACATCCCCAACGTCAACGAGGTGAAGAACTACGAGGGTGATACCGGGCTGGATTTGACGCGGTACCAGGGCCAGGGAGCCGTTCCCAAGATGAGGAAGAAGTCGCCAGGGCTGGCCCGAAGACTCGATGGTGCTCCGCCTGACAGGCCAGGTTCTGACCGCGACACGTCCAGTTCCGAGAAGGAACCTGATCCTTCTGTTCCCATAGACACATCAGTGATAAGTGCACAGCGTAGGTTTGAGACCCAGTTACGCAATGGTGGGACTTCAGCTCTAGCAACTCTGCAAATGTCCAAACCCACGTTACCGACGATTCCCATGAGTGGGGATTCTGATTCTGACAAGGTTCCTGAGTTGGCGGATAACCAACGCAAATCGCAGGATCCTAATCGCAAGAATATGGACATAGAAAATGAATATGACTATGTAAAATATGCACGTATCCAGAAGGGCGATTCTTATGTGGGCATGAGACTGGCTTATTCCAGTTCCAACGATTCTCTGAACTATAAGAACAGAATGCCAGGTGGAATCCAGAATTCTGAAGACGATCATTACCTTGGAAGCAGTCGCGAGATGTCCCCTGAGAAAAGTGTCCAGTCAAGCCATAACAATTATAATGATCACCTTCGCACCAAAGTTAATGAAGATAGTCTCACTGAAATACCTCTTAATGGAAGTGATCAGCTGCAAACCGAAGAGAAGAAGGATTTCTCCCTGTCCCCCGAAGCGACCGAGTGTGACAGTGCCGAGGTTGAGAGTGTCATCTCCGAGGAGGAGGGCAAGTCTTCAGCCAGCGGCATGCCGATGGTGGAGGACGGCCTGTCCAGCAGCCAGGGCAGTGACACTGAAGACGCCTCCACCATGGACAACCATCGTCCAGCAGAGATCCTCAAAAGGAAGTTCAAATCGGAGATTGAACAAGAGTTAAATAATCTTTCCAATGAACATCACCGTAAGGAGTTTGACGAGGGCGAGCCTATTGGTGACCAGGCCCGCTCTAGTGGCACATCCTCCCGACAGTCCGAGGTGAGTTCCACCGAGGTGGAACGTCAAAGAGAAGCCGTCGACATGGCCATACAGGATATAAAATCGGCCATCGAGAAGAGCAAAACTACTATGCTAAAGTCCCCCCAGCAAGAAAACGCCGGATCCGAAGAGCCTGTCTGGGTTATGAGGTAGGTGATATTACGTCTTTCTTTTATTATCTCTTTAAGTCTGCTTTTTTCCTATTCCTACCCTTTAAGATTATTTTCTTTTTTTGTTTAAAAGTGCTATTTAAATTTTCCCTTATGTCTATGTGGATTTTTTTTTGAAATTAGGAAACTTTGTCACAGTAAGACCACCAAGGTTTGTATACATGTATAGATGCGGTCAAATAAGAAATGAAGGTCTCTTTCCATATTTTCCCATTTTTAGATAGAACTGTGCCTGCTTGCATTCATGAATATCACTTAGAAGGATTGTGGAATTCTCATGAAGCTGATAGTTTAGAGGCATAGTGAACATTTAGGAATGTTGTAGGTAGTTGAGTTGAGAACATTCAAACTTCCTTGGAAATGCAACCTATCGCAGTGACTATTTTTATCTGTTTCTATCCTATATATCTCTCCTTCAACGATTTATTAATTAATATATTTATTCGACCGAATGCCTCAATTGAAGTAAATGAAAATATATCTGTTAGATATGTGATTTACGGAGCACTCATCGCGTTACCCCTGGGGGAAATACCGTCTCCCTTATTAACCGAAATAGGCCTTTCGAGTTTCGTCTAAGTAGTATAGGGAAAGTGGGACGTTCCCCAGGCACCTCGTACCATTACTCCCTTATGTGTTGGGATTAGTTTTCATAAAATAATTCCATAATTGAACCAATATCCTATTGGAGTTTAATCTGAACAGATTTTCGCGTTTTCCCCTAAGAAGCTTGCAGTTGCTGGTATCAGTTCCTGGATAAGACACTAGGTGGAGACGTTGGAGTCCGTTGTTCCTATTACCTAGCAGGTGGCCTCGCCATCGCATGAACTATACTGTGGAGAAAGCAGTTGCAAAATTGTGGGAGGCAACCGTCTAAAGATTAAGATACAAATTTACATAAAATAAATAGCCACTTTCGTCTTTAATAACATTCGAAATCGTGAACTGGGAGCTAGGATAGCTATAGAAATTTCTCCGATGCACTACCTTGAATTGAATTGAAAAACTGTTATTTGCAATAATTTTGCCATTAAAGAGCAAATCTCCGGCTAGCGGGAGGTCCTCGGCCTCTTCATAGCTTGATTTACAGGCAGTTTTGTAGAGGACAATATCACCAGAGTCATTGACTAAGGATGGTTCTCTACACTTCTTACAGTTTGCATTAAATATTCAGGGAGCGTAATATGGCTTGGCTTAAGGTTATACATTTTACACTTGGGTGGTACACTTATTAGTGGTTGACTTTGGTATCAAAATTAAATGAGCAACATTTAGGAGATATTACATTCGTGTGTGGTTGGACAATGTTGTTACAGTCAGTTTATGTGAATAGTTCATCTTGCCAGATGTAGGTTGATCTGGAGTAAGTTTTAAAAATGTTCGTGAATGATTATAACCTATATCAGTCTTCTTTCTGATGAATATTATGCAAAATCCCTTGGAGGTGCGTTCACAAACTCGGTGTTGTTAGGTGCGATTGTATCTTTATACTTGCTTCAACAATTGTTATAATATAGCTATTTTGTAGAGCTAAATATCAATAAGATGCACGCCAGTCCGAGTCTCAGTTCTATATGTCGACCATATCCATTGGCCGTGTAGTCATAGTCAATGCAAGTCTTTTATACGACCGACAAAGGAAACATGATGCGTCGCACCCCACCCCCTCCTCCATGCTGTGTCGGTACACTTAATGCTCTAGTCAAATCAAACCACTGAAGTTACTCCTGTCGAAACAGTGTTGTTGGACTCGGTGTGTGACTTTGCCAAAGTGTTTTTATTTTAGGGAAGAAATTCCAAGTTTACTCTCCCTGAGACGCGCTTGTGATGGATTGTATTTGTCTGGCCACTTGGATTAATTTTGAGCCATGCCTTTAAAGAAATTCAACCTTGTTCACACCCAGAGGCAAAGCTGGCATAAAAGCCCGGGTAGTTGGATCAGAAATCTCTTCCTGAAAAGGACATGAATCGATAAAAAGGCAATGAAAGTAGAGTTTTATGAGGCCCCGGAATGCGTTGTCAGGGAAAACTATCCAAGTGGACACAGAAATCATTAAGAGAGTCAAAGTAATGTCTCGAAGTGTAGAGGGATTTAATCGAAGAAGTAATCCCTAGCAGTGGTAGTGTGAACCCTCGTATATAGCTCTTTAAACATGGTGGTCTTAAGGCCGCACACATTTCCCTTTAAAGAGTTTCTCATCTTTAAAGAAAGTAAGTCCAATAACTTTACTGTTAATCTCGGCAGTACACTTATCTCATTCGCGGTTTCACTCACGGCTCGGGTAAAATTGGCTGAGAGTGGGCTTTGAAAGGAATGTAATTCAGAATGATGGGGTCATTTTTCTCTTAAGCAAATCGGAGAATAGGAAGGATTTCACAGTCCGATGAAATAAATTCCAATTGAATGGGGGGAAATACGGTCTTGTGCTGATTAAATCCTCGCCTGAACCAATTCTGTCTCCTTCTTCCTCATAGGGAGGTTGGGCTGCTCCCCACCAGGCGAAATAATTCACATGCTTGCTGATCGCTCTATCGTTTGCCGGAATAACTCCGCACTTAATCTCATTTATCAATTACGCTTCAATAGAGTCGGCCTATCACCTTATCAAGTGGGCATAAATAAAATGATTCCTATCACCCTGTGTCTCTTCAGCCAGAAGCAAGTTCTCCTTATTATCGACATATCCATTTATATTTCCATAAAAACGAAGGAGTAGACTTGAGATTTAGAGGCTGCTATGTATAGATACCTTATGTTTTTTATTTGTTCTGTCAGGGCTTTAAAAAGTGCTGGGAATCTACTAGCTTAGGAATATATGCACTACCTAGAGGCTTACATAGTGTTTAATATGTCTTAGCTCTGTGTAAATTTGCCTGGTTCAGGCGTCAGATAGCTCGGTCATCTGTCAATAAAGATCCTGCATTAGACTCAGGCTAGTCAAACGTTTACACTAGAAGCGAAAGCCATTGCTGACCCCTGCCATTTCCTCGCATTCTCCATATATATGCAGACATCATTGCCGTTCCCCGACTATTCTGTATTGTTGGAAACCATACATCCCACCGTCTGATATTTATTAGAATAGATCAGGAAGATAAAATCTTTTTTTAAGGTGAATTAAATTAAATAATTAAATTAAATACTGTCAGCTTAACCATAAGACGAACTTATGATTTTTTTTTTTTAAATTGGCACATTAACACGGGATACTTGATTAAACCGATCTAATAGTTTGAATAGGATACTGTGCAATTGTTTCAGATTTTTCCTTTTTTTACAAACTGCTGTGCATTTAACCACAGAGTGATCGAAAGTCTCATAAGAGAGACAATCTCTCGACTTTTGGTTCACCTTATTGGAAAAACAATATTAGTTCCTGTATCAGTTACATGAGGAGAGGTATTGGTTTTTGTATTGACTCAAGTTATTACTTCTGTAATTGATCTTGAGGACTTGGCTCTATATGTACACGTCAGCATTGTTTTAGTCGGATTATTTGTTGCTGTCTCTCTGGGATTTAGACCGTTATTTCAAGTCACTGGACTGCGAACAAACATCCATTCATCAAGGCGATCAATCTTGTCTGTCCTGCACAGACCCAATTCCTCTTCACCGTTTGTGTTCACTCGTTGTCGCAGACAACCAAGCACCTCATCTATCTCTACCTTGTGTGGGTTTTCAAACATCCTGGGTATTATCAGCCAATTGGCAACGTCACAACGCCTGGGAATGCTTCCTTAATACCTACAAGTGGTGAAATGAAAGATTGGTCTACCTCTCTGGAGTAGGGAGGAATTCCAAGTGTTTTGTTTAAAAAGAGCATTGCGATTATTTGTTTTGGCTCATCTATCAAATGGAATCTTGCCTACTATATACATGGAGGCGTTCTGAGATGGAAAAACGTAACTAAAACTTGGACGACATTGATCCTTCTATTGATTGAAGCGTCCACAACCAGTTCTGCATCTGAAGAGAAGCCCCCAATGACACTAGTAAGACTAGTAACCACCAGATGTCGATATAGTAGACCAACCAGCTGCTCCTCCGCATTGTACCATGGAGCCGCTCCTGTGTAATATTAAAGCTACTCTCGTTTTTAATATAAATCGGATGTGCCTGTAATTTGTTACCGCCGTTATTTAGGTAGAGCGGCCTAGCTGCCCCCGCCCCACCCCCCATCCTTCATTCGATTTGTATAATATATAACCCCATTGAACCGATCCTGTTGGATCTGCGCCCCAGCCTTCCAGACATCTGCAATGTTAGACTTATATCCAGTGACAGAACATCGCATGGTCAACTAAACTAGTCACAACTGTTTAAGTCAGGACAACAGTTGATTGTTTTTATTCTAGATACGCTTTGTAAATTGAGACGTCTGTGTAGACATAGAAGCAATTGTCAAGCTTTCTTTGGCATCGGGTCGATTTCTCAATTGCGCTGACTAGAATAATCTACCCGAACTGGTGCCAGACCTCTATCCTGCACAAATATTAAAGCTATCACCACCTTGGATACTGCCATTAAACATCCACTTCTAAATATGATTTTCATTTTACTTGTTTCATCTGAAACTTTCTCTCAGATATCTGATTTTCTTCTCACGGCAATTATAGCGAGCCGTTCCTTTCTCTTTCCAAAAAAATAGCTATTTCCTTCATGTTTTTCCATCACTTTTTAAAAAGTTCCAAGTAGCATTCTTGTTTTATTCTAGCTCATTTAAAGGGATTGTCATTCATGCACGGCAAGGAAACACTTTAATGAAAATGTCAAGTGAGCTGAAGGGCCCTTTGGCTTAATGTTACAAAAGTCTTTACCTCAATATGAATAATAATGTCCTGTCTGTGACACCCATTCCTTTTTCTAGGTCATCCTCTTCACCCACTCAGGGTTCAGACAACTCGACAAGGTTCCATGTTCCCTTAAACATTCAAAGTCAGCGAATGTAAGTTGATGATCGCCATGTTGTTCTGACAGTGTTGGATATGATCATGCTGCTCCTACCTCTATTACTCTGCTAGTTGGCTTGGTGCATGACAAATCCTGTGTGATCTCAACTTCATTCACACATAAAAATAACTTTTTATTACCAAAATGCAAGTCATGACTGATGGATAATATGCCCGTTGGGAGATAACCTTCCTTTCCTTGTTTTATCGTCCACAAAAAAATCGGGGCCTTTTGTTGTTACCATTACCGTGGTATTTTAGTTACTTTTACTTTTTTTCATACAATGTCATGTGATATATGAAGCTATCCGGGGGTTCATTAAATCTGCCCTTAAGCATGATCTCCAGTTGCTCACTTCCTAGGCCATTAATAATAATGATACTAGCTTGATAATTATCCTAGTAATTATTTCTCCTCATCTGCAAAACTCTAAATATTCCCCTTCAGTTTTGGTCCCCAAAATAAAGTTCCATCGAATTTGTCTCAATTATGGAAATGTGTTAACTTTTCCAGCCATTCTAAATCCTCCCGGTTTCCTGGAATATCATTAGAATCGCCCACGCTGACACTCGGACATTTCCCAACAAAACAAACTGACAGACATCTAGCCTAGAATTCATTTTAAGATGTCATGAAAGCATGCTGATGAGTAGAGAGTCAAGTTTTAACGAGGAGCGTTGCTGTTTGCTGTGCCCCAAGTAATTATGCGTGGAAGATAGTTTAAGAGATTTTCTTTTATGTCCTAGCATGCGAAAGGCTCGTGGCAGTAGAATAGGGCTCTGATATGGTAGACGAATGAAATAACATGGCATGCTGAACTGTATTATAGATTTGAAGCCACGATGAAGGATGCCACGGGCTGCTCATGCATGCTGCAAGCATTGTGTGGATTCTAGCGGATAGGTTCAGCGCGAATAATGATGAAAAATGATTTATTTTCCAGCAATATGGACGTGATCTATGCTTGCCGAGTGGGAATTATGTTATTCTCCGATGGCTGGTAGTAATGAGAAATAATTGCTCGCCCTTCAGGCGAATGTGCATGCCTTGACAACAGGAGCGCCTTTGATTCATTTTCCAACTGTGTCGCTCTCTATACCATGTTACCCTTGATATCTGATCTAAATTTAACGCCTCATCTCCACTTGCCCAGTGACGAAACTGACTAACATATGAAGGAACTATTGTATTTACATTTTGCGCGTTCACACTGTTCCGTCTGCGTCATCTTTTCATTTTTTATTAATCTCTGATTGATTATGAATTTGTTCCACAAAGGTCAACTCCCGTGCAGGATGTCATTACTTAAGAACTAATTATCGCTGCGATTCTCTCATCTTGTCTTCTTCAGCTCAAGTTCTGGGATATGTATGTAATAGAAAGGTTGTTAAGATGTATTTATGATATGAATGGTGTGGTAGTGGTTCCGTCAGATTTAGTGATGGATTGGGACTGAGCCCTCATATCAGGCGAGCGTGATTGTAATGGATGGTCGGCAAGAGGCTGTGGTATAGATATATACATTATAAGAGCACTAGAAATAAGGCATCCCTTGGAGAGAAGAGATAATGTCGAGGGGAGGGATAAGGATTAAACGATTACCTAACACTTGCTGCCAGATAAATCCTGGACGCCCAATGGAGCCGAACGATGTATTGCTTCCCCTGGAACACGTTGGTTATTGTAGTCATTACTTCTAGAAGTTTTTAATGAACCGTTCATATTTATTTGAGATAATGGACACTATATGAAGGCATTTTTTTCTCTTGGTTTTGTCTGTTGAGAACCAACGTTGCGGGATTAAGGTTTATTCGAGCTTTATTAAATTTAGACGTTTGCTTGGGCGTGCCACGGCGTCGCCCTAACAGCGCGCCTTAAGGAGTTAATGATGTGAGAAAAGTGTATGAGTAATGTGCTCTACACTTGAATACACCTTACATAACTTGATTCCCGAGCCTCATATAACCCGCATTGGTTCATGTCGGTGACGCGGGGAACATTCAGACATGGTCCTGTTCACTAGTATCACGCCCATGGAAGATGCGTGTCTACAGGGATGTAAATGTGAACGTGGATATCCATAATGAGGCCTGGGTTTAACACAACAATCCCCAACATAGACCTGCTTCTGGGTTGTACGAATGGCTACCATTCATAGTATGTAACTGGGACTCGAACATTATAACATATATGTTTCTTTTCCTGCACCCATCCATCTAAAATACCCACTACACCTGACGCGTCTATGTGTTTCAAACAGAGAGGAGATAATAAAAACTATAACATGCAGATGTAATACCAGACGTTTATTGTCCTTCAAATGTCACCTGCAATAGTACGGTCAAGTCCAAGTGGATCTCTTCTTCCATTGCTTGCCGGCGCATGCCCTAGTTCCCCCTGGCTGTATGGTACTTGTCCCAATGGATACGGCTTGGAAGATAGTAAGTAGTATATGGAAAAGACGGATATATTCAGGCCTATACCCTCATGCTTCACCACATTTACCCAAGTAATAATTTGCCTTGAAATCCCAACCACAGGGAAGCCTGGCTAGATGCCGATGGTTTATTGATATATTCAGGTCTATTTCTGTAAATTTTGTCAATATTCCACTTACCAAAGTAGCTAAAGCCTTTGTCCTGGTCTGACATTCTGCTACATATACATGTATGTGAGGGCTACGATTGTCAATAAATAGTAACCACGACAACAAAAATAACCTTGTATTCAGTTCTTTTTAATTAATTTTTTATTTTGCCGTATCGATCTTTCATGTGAAGATTTTAGTTAACTTAATCAATTTAATTGTATACGAAGATGATGTTACACCTTTCTAATCACAGCACTCGGGCAAAAACTGCTGGCGTCAATTGTGGGAATTGCTTTCATTGTAGAAGACGATTGACACTGTCGTGATGTTTTGAGAGGAAAGTAATTTCCGAGAGTGATGATCCCCCGTGTCTCGGAGACAGGCAGGATATCAGGCATTATATCCATTGCCTTTTTTTGGAGGGCCACCTCTCCAGTTTAACCCTAACCGCTCGCAGATGGTCTACTGAATGTAGGCATATCGCACTGTGTACTGAATTCCCCTCCAAATTTTCTGATGTAGAAATTGTCAAGCCCTTCTGTAGGTATTTATTTTTTATTTTGAGGGTAGGCAAGTTTCAATGTTATGATTCGACAGGGTATGGGAATGTCCCCCAAATCGACCTGGCAACAGAGTATATTGAATTCTGCTGCAGGGTCATTTTCTAAGTGGCATTTTGATTGGCTGGTTTCGAACGGATCAAGCCTTCATCTAACAGTTGATTTGATTGGGCGTCAAACTGCCAAGTTGACATTACTCTCTTTCTCTCTCTCCATGTTAGTTTAGAGTCACACTTCTATTGAAAGAGGCAGGCCCAACGTGAGGAGACCTGAAAGCAAAACAACATCCTTTACCGTGTTTTACGCTGCCCGGAATCTGTAGCTACAAATTATCAAAGTCCTTAACACGGGGCCATTGATTTATATTTCCCCTTCGGCGGCGCGCGAGGAAAGGTTCCATCGGGTCGGTGAAATATTCTCTCTCCTTAAGCGGATACCAGCTTGTGAGCCAACACACACTCTGATTCTTCCTTGATATTCTTCACTCCTCTAATGAAATCACCCTCTTCAATCAAGGCCAGGTATAATCATCCTCTTTTTGAGGCTTGCATGTGTGTCCTTGCCTTATTCATTACAAGGTCTTTATCGCACCCAGTCCCGTGTAATAATCGCCTGATCCATGTGATGTAATTGGCAGTGCCACGAACCAATCATCTCGTGCGACCATTGCCACGTGATGTCAATTGCCTTTATTTTGCTGGTGACAATTTCCTCCTCACCTTCCCCAGGCTAAACAAATTCCATCCTCCTGGACATGGTTTTCTGACATTACCTGCTCTATATAGAAGGCTATTATTCGAGATGATTGGTCGCTTAGAATAGACGTATGTAAAACATTCGCAAGAAGGCCTCTGTGTCTATAATTCAAACTTCTCTTCACAGAGGTTTTTTATTCTAGCGTTAATGCGCCCCATCATCCCATAAAAATGGCTCCTTTCCAACGAAGTGCTTGGAAATACATAGCTCAGTATGACACGGGTCTTAATAAGGCGCATCTTTTTGCTCTTTAATCTTTAATGGCGATACGAAGCAGGCGATTGATGCAGAGTTCGCATGATGGTTATTGGTCTCTTTAGGGAGTTCTCTACTCTTCCACACTTGGGCCAAGGCATAACAAAGGAGTCCCTAACGAATACTTCATGTCGGGTAGGAACTAGTCTATAAAAGTTCAATATGGCTCTACTGAAATATTTTTCTTCTCAAAGATACTTGCGTTCCGTGCCAATGATCCGTATGCCACCACGGAGGCCTGCTATTGGTAGCAGGCACTTGTCCAAGAAAACCATGAAAAAAAAACTTAATCTTGCCCGGGATGGAAGAAATCTTGCGCCTGCTTTCCAAACACCTTGTTCATACTCCCCCTCTATATTACAAAGCCCTGTTACTTTTCTTACAAATGTCCTCTTATGATTCACGTGACTGCACTTTTGATTAACCTACTCAGTGTCTTATCTGCCTGTGTCTACTGAATGTCTTTCGCTTTGCAAACCCATGTCAATTTGGCCTGATAGCAAGAGCTCGACCATTCCAGAAATGTTGATTAATGGGTGTGTTGATCACTGTCCACACCAGCCACCATTCACCCTAAGTTATACCCTGACGATATCACCAAATTCTGGCTTTCCCATTCGTCTCCCATATTTGACGTCATTTACCGATGACGTATGACGCTGCATTTCTAGACCAATCATGTGTGGCCATTGTGCGGTCTTGTTGGTCTTGTTGAAGGATGGTTGTTTAAGTGGATTCTCCTCCGCCGTGGCTAGCCCTAGCTGTAGCTCTGTTCTGAGAGATAGGCCTATAACAGGGGGAATACTAAAATGAGCAATGCTATTTTATTTGTCTCCTGAGGAAAACACTATGATATATTAGAATATTCTAATATTAACAATCTTCTATACAGACACTGCCACCCACGTAGGGTTTAGTTCATTTTAGATCTCTGTTTATTAGGCCCTTACATGAATTTCTTCTCTATAATCTCGTCTGGTGAAGATATTTAGAATCTCTTAAATTAATGTAAATGATAAACACCACAACAGACAATTAAATTTGATATAATTGCTGTTAGGCAGTCACTATAGAGATTAGTTTGTATCGTGGGAGCCTCTAAAATATTTTTTTATGCAGATACAGAATTCACAGCATCGTCTTCCTGCTGCTTGCCTTGAATAATATATTAAATATTCCATCTCAGATTAGAACTCCTAATGTTTCCAACATCTATAATTTATCACGGGGTCGGGATCACATACATGAGCTTCTGTCTTCATTTGATGGTATTCTCCGAATCGGAATTTCGAATATTCATCAGAAGAAGTGCCCAGGGGCAGAGGCGGATTATAGTTTATTTCCTTGACTTCTCCTGGTCATTCCCTTAAGCCTGGGCAAATCTATGATCGGCACAGCCCGCCGCCTCCCTGGGACATAAAAGTTGAGAGTGGAATTCCTTGTCACGCGTCCTCTCCTACAGACTCTTTCTATTTTTAATATCCGCAGAATGTTGATATAATGTCAAGAATTCATTGGTCATCCCCTTACAGTGGGGTGCACGCGAATCAAACACATTTCAGAGGCGCTTCTATGGGAAATCCATATAGATATTTTATGAGACCAATGAATAGAATGGAATCAAATGTGATGCATCTCTGTCCCCACGATACTGGGATTTTTGTACCTAATTTATTGAACAGTTGCCATTGTTGGTCAGGGATGGGAGCCGTTCTGGCCAGATAGCGATTGATCCCAACTATTTCAAGATATTTGTTTCCTATGATGATGGCCAATGACCAGTTAAGAGGCCTCAACAAGTCAGATGGAACGGACACTTTCGGCAGCTGGAACAGACACCTTGGGCGGAAACTTTCAACAAAATGAGCGATGGCTTAAAGGGACTTGTATGTCTATGGTCAGCTTTCCTATGATGGATGAGCTTTAATTATTCAGACTGGGCAAGAACTATACTCTAATCCGTAAACCACTTCCACCATCTTTTAGACCCCCGCCTCCCAACTTTGTGAATAGGCTACACTTCAGTAAGAAGCGAAATCTGGTCATTTATGATCACATTTTCCGCCCGAGCCTTGGATAAGCATTCAGGTCTAAACTAAATTTAGAAAGATTGGTATCGTCTGGAAGTTGAATGTTAAAATGGCGAAAGACCTTTGGAGCCTGTTGTCCCAGTGCCCAAACGAGAACTCCACAATGTAATGTCCATCTTGAGGCCCACAACCCGTTGACAATGTTTGTCTGTTCCGCGATGGCCTCGCTGCAGTGCTGAGACTCTGCGGTCTGAGAGGTTTCAATGGGAAAATGGTTATCCCTCCGCTAGATGTGCCTCCTCTACTCGATTCTTTGTGATGGACAATCTATCCCGGAGAGTCCAGTTAATTTTCCCGCGGAAATTTCTAGGCCTGGCGGGACCAAGTTCCGCTTACATTTCCATGTTCCCTGGGCATCTCGATGGTAATTGAAGAACCACGCCCCCTGAAGGTGAACTGAATTGGCGGAGGTCAAGCTATATCCAAAGCAATGGTACTTCACCCAGAAGAAAACGACTCTCTGGTATCCATTTTAAAGGCAGATATATGTGTTAGGTATTTTCCTTTCGTTCTACCTACTCAACTTAGCTTTCCTAGAACGTTAACGAATCAGGGAGAACATACTTTAGTTATCTAATTGTAAAACGCTAATATGGCTGTAATTAGAACCTGCCTTAGTTTCTTGTAACTGAATAAAATGTCAGTTGCTATCTTTTTTCTCTAAAAGGTCTTAATCATACTTGACTACGCTTTGCTTAGAATAATAAACCTCTTAAGTGCGTTAGAACTTGTGAAAATATCAAGAAACCGGATATTCATCATCCCAAATATCAGCCGGTCCCAGGATAAATATAATCGTACAGAAGAATAATGATCTCATAATGGCTCGGTTTTTGCCTTATGAGAAAGCAATCTTCTTGAAGAGAGGAAAAGGATTGCTCCTTATCCTTGATTAGTCGTCAGCTTTTCTGAGCTCTCGGGCTATTTTTGACATTCATTCCATATCATTAACAAGATTAGTGTAGGCGTGGTAAGTGTTCCTAAAGGCTTGTTTTCGAGGTTGACGTTCCGATCATGCACACAAGGAAATCTACATTAATGTTAGGGCTATTCTTGTGGAAGGAAACTCCTGTGCTCTGGTATTAGGTACGGAGGCTCTGTCTCGGCAGCTGTTTCTTGTCTTCTGATCGGATGTGGCAAGGTGGATTCATGCATAAAACTGCTCGTGTAATTCCTCTCCTATTTGTCCCTATTCAGATATCACTGAAAGAAAACCACTACCGGGGGTAAAAAGGCTTTATTCGATTCTTATCGACAATGTATGAATTGGGAAGTGGGTGATACACATGGGGGTTTCTCCCATAGGGAACACGCCTATCTTGCTTGGTGTGTTCTGTTGCTGGGACAACAACTCCGATTAGAATCGGAAAAACTTGAATTTGCCATGATATTGTGCCTGTTTCTAAAGTCATGCTGCCTCCCCTGTTACAACCATACATGCGCGTGTGTTTCATTGGCCACAACAGGTACCAAACCCATCAGGCCCTCTCCGAGCACATCGCTTGTTCCACTCGGCCTTTATTTACCCTACCAAGTCCCAATGTCTCGCTGACGTGACTCAATAGCCTATATTTCGCTGGTTCAATATTGGATCTGCCTATGTTTTACCACGCTCCAACTAAAACCTTTCCATTATTGGCACGGGCCACCGCTAGTAAAACACAGTCGTATCTTACGTAGGGTGGAAGTGAAAATAACTGGTTTCTGCCAAATAGCAGTCAATGATAGCACTCGCGGAATTGTTGCTGAATCGCCTCGGCGACGTGATCATCTGGGCATAGTGGCGGCGCTTTTTATGACTGGAAATCATCAATCGCTATTTCTCCATTCCAAAGATTTGAAATATCCCCCTGTGTACTACATAAGCCTGATACATATTTAGGTCTTTCAGTGCACAAGCCAAAGTTCTCCAACGTAGTGTATTCGAAGTGGGATTGCATGATTTGTCATGTTTTGACAGGAACTCTTTTTTATTGAATTTGCGAACTTTCCCTCTTCTATCACGAGACTTCAGAAAGTTATCCTAACCTCTATCTAGGGGGCACTGTTATCGTCACCACCGGGGTTTCACTATACGTACTTACGGTCTGCTCCATCCTTATTGTTTGGTTCCTATAGGTTCGTTTCCTTGGCAACCATCTCCCGAGTTCGCTAGCATAATACCACTAGTTCTACACACATCAAGGGAAGCGATGCCAAAGGCCAGAGTTGGGGGAGCGTTCGGCTTTAAGACTAAAGTGTTTTTGCTGGGCGCCCTTGCGTCCCTCTACCCTGGCCTTGGCAGATACTGATCCATCCCTTCTTTGATGGAGGTAGGAAAGGGCATTACAGTTTACTTAAACAGTTATCTCTAACGTTACCAAAGCTAATTTAGGTTGCCCTGTATGTCTTAGAAATAAAGGTTTATATCCCAGTCCTTCTAAGAATCTGAAGGGCCGTAAGGAAACTCTATATTAGTTCATTAAGATAAATGTCAAAGCTTCACATTTCTTTACATTCTGGGCTAATGTGCTATGACTGTAATTACCTGTCATACACTGGAAAGACAGATGGTGTTTGTAAACGTCATAGTAAGTAATAATGCATATTAACTTGTCTCTGTATGCATCCATCATTTACAAAAGCACATCCCCAAAATGGGTTCAGATTGCCAGAGCATTGGGGTATGTCAGGCAGCTACAGGTTAGGTCTACCAATAAGGGCCATACATGGATTATTAGTGTCAGTATTATTTGCCATATTCCAGCAACAATTGCTCCAAATAGACGAAAGACGTCACGGTGTTCCTCTGAAATATATTATATATGGCAGGTGTTGCGCTTGGTAGGTGTCCGGTGTTTTCCCCGCCAACATT
Organism: Sthenelais limicola; assembly: GCA_942159475.1. Taxonomy (NCBI): domain Eukaryota; kingdom Metazoa; phylum Annelida; class Polychaeta; order Phyllodocida; family Sigalionidae; genus Sthenelais; species Sthenelais limicola. Next base: position 116,515,315 of record OW804096.1, read on the forward strand.
CTCCCCGCCGACAATCTCCCTGCCAAAATCTCCCCACCCGACATTCTCCCCGCCAAACGACCTCCCCGCCGACATTTTCCCCGCCATTAATTCCTGTTTAATTATCGTCCAAGACTTATGACATCATGTTAATACCTTGATATCAAGTATGGATCTTATTGAATGGGTAAAATACATAATGTACAGTGATATACATATCAAATTAATGCATAAAATGTCGGCTGGTAGGTCATTTGGCGGGGAAATTGCGGCGGGGAGACTTTGGCGGGGGAATGACCTAGAACCATGCGGTACATAGTATTAGACAGACACGATTTCATATATCTTTTTATTCAAAATGTGCCCGTTAGCACTTTTGAGTGTATAGATCAAGATTTGTGTAGTTCGTAGGACAGAGATTGTTGTTCAGTACCTGTGTATGGATGTAATTCCATGATTACATTGTATCATGATTGTTTAACTGTAGCTTAGTGGCTGATTGTAGGCCTATTATTAAGTTAACTTGTCAGTAGTATGGGCTACTTGATTTCACTTAAACAAAGTGGATTTCAATCAAGGAAATGTACAACATGCAGCATAAGGACAGTATAGCATAGTAGCAGTGTGTCGAAAGTAACAATAAGGAGTTCAATGGACTATCACAGTCAAAACTTTCACATACATGTATGTATGTACATGTATGTATATGTAAGTATACATGCATGTATGTATACATGTATACATTATGTATGTATGTATGTATGTATACATGTACATGTTCTAACTCATTATTTCTTTGGGGATGTTGAAATATAATACTTTTTTTATTCTATCGAAGAACTGATTTTGAGTGGGTTTTTTTTTCCAAAACTGCAAAACTGCACAATCAGCTGGCAGTTCTGCATTGTTTCGTGCAGTAGGAGACAAAATAGCTATATATATGTATGTATACATGTATGTATGTGTGTATGTACAGATGTATTTATGAATGTAGTATGTATACTATAAACATGTGCAACTATACTGCTTAGCACATTTTGAGTTTAATAGGATGTAGTCCATTCCAGGTGCAACTTGTTATCATTAAATGAAGCTGTCCCATCTAGTAAAGGGAATGAGCTGGACATGACTGGAATTGTTCACATGAGATATAATTATTGGAATCTTACCAAGAAACTTTGGCATGAGCCACCTTGAATATTGATCAAATCGGAAATCAGCCCAGATGATTCCAACATACTGGACATTTAATCATGGTAATAGCACCCTGTGGATGTGATCCTGTATCTTTTCCAACATCGCAGACTACAATTCAATGGATCTCAAACATGCAATGTTTGCGATTGTAAAAGGCAGAGACAAGATATCCTACGGCGATTTCCTTTGTTCACGAATAATGATTTTCTTACTCTTTGCCTAATGCAAATTCTCCTTGAATTATTTATGTCATGGTTCGTACTCGCTGTTGGTACCTGTGGCTGGATAATGATTTAAGGCCTTTGTTTTTCCTTATTTCTTGGCACACACTGGAAGACCTGACTACTGCAATCATGTGTGTACTTGCCAGCCATTTTAATTACAATAAAAGAAGTCAATATGATAAAGTGTCATCTTTATATCCACTCATTTTAGTTGATTGTAATTCAAGTGTGAAAGTAGAAATCAACATGAACATTTGACAGTGAAAGTATTCAGTATTCCTGGAGATATTTTCTCAATATTACCTTAAGTGTGAAATTATAAACTCTTGATTTCAACTACTAGAGGTTATACTTTGTGTGTGTGTCTGTCAGTACTCGACCTGATTACCAGTCAGACAGAGATGCTATCAATAGTCCATATCTACACTGCGTCTGTTGCTGCTAATATTGTATTGGGCGCCAATCATGCTATAAAAATGCGCTTCAACACACATGCAAATAGATGGTATTTCTCGTACAGCTCTCTGGTCATTGTTTTGTCGTTCGGGCAATTTTTATTGTCACTTAGAAATGAATGGCGTATATATATGATGGAGTGCACCTATAATGGTACACTTATTAGTTTGTACTAATATAATTCTGTCGTTATCTATGTTGATATCCAACGTATATCAGTTGTTGCCTTCATTTCAAAGGGCCTAATATGAGTATACAGACAGGGTGGGCCATGCCCTGGTCATACAACACAAAGGAAGCCTAGGGCATGTGGCGCTGAAATGCGCCAGCCAAATATTAGACTGCTTTTGGTAATATGATATACTTAACGTGATGAAGCAGAATAAGGTTTTATATACATACAATATTCTCTGGCTGGTCCGGTGGTCCCAGGCCTTTAAAGCTTGATTATATATGTGTGTATGGTTGGCGGTCATATAGCCCTCCACTCCTCAGGTAGGCAGTGATATAACGTTACTCTCTCCGCATGAGGCCCACTCAAGCGGGATATATATGTGACGTGAAGAGTTAAAAATGTAACACGATCCAATATATGATTCATAGCCATCCTGGCACTACCTTTCCTAGAGTGTCCTTTTTCCTAACTCAACACTCCTGGTCTTTCAGTCTCCTGGTCTAATCGCATTCGAATTGTCTCAATTGAATGAATTATAGGAAAAGAATGGATCACCTGTATACCATTAGTTTACCTAACAGTTCCTGGTTCAGCATGTACTACAACTTGTGCTTCTTCCTTCACATTACTTCTATCCTGTTTGTTAGAATACCCTCATAAACTGTCTGAATATTGTGATTAACTACCCAAACTGACATTTGCCATGTCTCTTTTCTGACAGACTTATACATGAGCATACATGTCTCTGAACATGATGACAAGCTTTCGTGAGAACGCCATGTTAACTTGGGCAACAGATGGTTTGCTTTTGGTATAAAATATATTAATAGATCCGCATACACCAGATTTATCGCCCATGACGCTGAGAAAAACGGCATTTCATCATTCTTAATGTAATCCTGACAGATGAGGAGGGTATCACTTGCTTAGGTACTTGGATGTCAACCTATAAGATGGACTTCTTTCCCTTCATTGGCTCTCAAATAAACACATTTTTACATGTAGGCTAGTTAGCTTGCTAGTATCAGTGAATATGATAAAATATGAAATTATGAATTGCTTTGACCCTAATTCCTGTGCAATGGCTCTATTGAAGTATTGATGAAAATATTCATAGGATGGGTCTTTCAGAGCACCGTAAAATCTGTGTGAAAGTAACATTTTTGTGTGCGTTAACAATAGAACCAAGAAAGTAACTTGTAATGTTGAGATTGGCTTGGCATTGTGCTCTCTTTGTTGAATTCTGACTAAGTTACACCTGGGAGGATTTACTCCAAACCACCATTACCTTCTCCTGTATTAAGCCGGTAGAAACCTGGTGTAAAGGCGTGCAGGCCTGGAGAAGAAACCTGTTGGATGTCTTCTAATGGATGGCTGCAAGCTGCCTCATCTAGCTCCAATCGCCCCCTTGGCCATCAGCGCCCTACATTGATCATGGTGGTCATTAGCTGTGCTGGGTAGTAAGACACTTGTTAGGAGGAAAACAGCAGGCAGTCCCTGGGGGCAAGAAGCCTATACAGCTACAGCAGTTGTCTGATATGAACACTTGAGAATTCCTCTGTGAGGGGACATATCCTTGTTAAGAATTGCCTCCATCCGTAGGCTTATCTCATAGTGATACTTCATACAGTATAGCGATCCTGTTTGCCTTGTACCGAGTAGACAACAGATTAAAGCTTGCCTTCTGTAATAGCATGTTTGAGTTGGATACAATCAGATATAGAGATAGGATCCATCTTACATCTAGTCCTCTCTCGGCAGGACAATGGTCGTTGGGGGTACAAGAGTGCACGTTGAGCTATTGAAGGGCAAGCACACTATGTTAGTTGACGTTATCCCACAATCTCGTCTGACGCTCGAACCCGTACAATATCTGAAAGCATCCATTTGCCTTGTTTGCCCTTGCACATTCCAGGAGCTAACATTTTTGTTGTTCTTTGAGGGATTCTCCTCCGGACATTTTTTTATTCCGTCATTCCCTCTGTACAAGCGGAACCGGATCCACAACACAAAAAGTCCCAGGACTGTTCCCTTTTGAAGGCTTGCATTGCATTACGAAGGATAAATAAAACCAATGAATAAACCAAAGAAAAGTGAGAATCGGGTCTGGCATTTCCTCTTCATTGAAATGGGCTTAGTCGCTCCTACCCTTGTTCGCATCAAGACTATAACGGCGAAGGTATTTGCAATTACTTTATAGCGATGCTGCATGGGAAGCTATTTTACCCTGTAATATCATAGAGCTTTAACTGGGTCTAGAGTGGGAGATAGGTCAAAGAATTATGGCTGGAAAGTGGTATGATGATGGCTATTGCTTTACCTATGCAACATTACTGTTAGCATCGTGTACTGTAAGCATTAATGTCAAGCCATCTGACCTTTAACACTTATAGCGCCAGATCACTGAGCAGAGAGTTCTATAGTCATTCAAGGAGTTAATAGTTTGATATATGGAGCATTAGACTTTATAGGGGACTGATTGTGTCCGTACCGCCCCGTTACTTAGTTTGCCTTGTTATTCTATGTAAATCGCGAAAACAGACTCAAGTCGACACGCCCTCTCTACACTATGCACGATTTTCACAATTTAGTAAGTGCTATGGTAAAATAAAAATGGTAGCAAATGTGCTCTACGTTCAGAATACCCAAGGGATGTGTTTGGTTAATCTCATAATATGCACAACATCTTATCCTTTCGTAGATAGTGCTCTCTCACACACAAGGGTCCAGCCAGTTAGTAGTGATTCCACCCGCCATGTGCACTTTTTTAAAGATAGGTTGCTAGATTGCATATCTAACTTACTCCGATTTGGAAAGCCCTATACTTATACAAACGAATTCAGGTACAGGTCTGTAAGATAATATCGGTGATATTAAGCGCTATCTTTGCAATATAGATTACCCTAGTTTTTAAATAAAGGCCTCTTATGAAGTATATATCATATAAACTGTTACTCAGAACAACTTCTGTCTGCGTTTCATGGGAAAGATTGCATTCAGCATCCGTCATACTGCCTTCGGTAAATTATTAAAAGGAGACTTTCCATTAAATGTATTTCCAGGTCACATTTTAAAATTGTCGGCCGTTCAATTTGGAACAAGAAAGTTTCAATTTCAGTAAATTTTACCTTAAATCATAATCGTGCCGATGATGAAGGCTTCATTTTTTACTAAGAAGAATTCAAATTGATGTTTTCTGGCGGAGCTCTGTGTCATCTGTTCAATTCTTCTCCTGATTATAGATGTGACGGTGGAAAGAAGTGGGAGATAGTCTGGTCTGGTAACAGCTGGTCCATATTATTCATACGGCCCTGATGCATTCTGTGTTAGTCTTCCCCCAGAGTAACCTGTCAGCAGCCTACCCGTGTGTCGGGATAAATGAGCTACCTTTCTCCCTCCTGTGGGGAATCGCAGGAACAGCAGCCATGAAATATAGAGCCTGCCATGGTCTTAATATCCATATGGACCGTAGTACTTATAAATACCTCCACTTTTGTTTGTAGCGCTTACTGCATCTACGTGATGAAGCATTTCCCCATTTTGATTTTCTAATTAATTTGCAATTTTATAGAAGATTAATTAGGTATATGGTGTCTACGTGGCTGGTCAAAAATACTGTGGATTTAAATTCCCTACAATTACTAAGGAGGGTATGGATTAGACTGATTTTCTGATGAAATCCCTCCTTTCTGAAAGGGGTACAACGGGGATAGGTACACGATAATGTCACAGCGCTACCTTACATAACACAAGTATCAAATATCAAAATAAAATCATCAGATAAGTTATGTAACTGAAGTGTAACACTAGATGTAAACACAGGTCACTTCAGTTACATAACTGATGTGATAGATTCTCCTTAGATCTCCCCATTCTTAGAGATCTATTCCGTTTCTATTTCCTTTCAGGGCTTTGCCTCGTCTTACTGGATAGAACTTTCATTCATTCATTAAAGTTATTCTATTAAATTTATTTCCAAAAATTATACTGACACTACTATTGTTCACCTTAAATGAAATCAACAAACGTTAATATAGATTAAATATATTCCCTCTACCAGATTACCAGGTTAATGCCTAATACATACAATTGTTCCAAATTCCAACAGGTAACTGGTTTTAGGGTTTAATAATCAAGCAATAGTACATTAACATTACAGCTATAGCTGCCATACCCGACTGATATCGGTAGAAGTCATAGTACGTAACTATATATCTTTGCTTGTATAATGAGCGTTACTGAATTCATTTGTGGATAAAAAGCATGGGTGGCCGAAAATTAATGTGCTTTTATAGATATCTGTGATATACACAAGGAACTAAACAATCAGTCTCCTAAACTGTATACCTGTCCTTAACATTCGTTTTAGGAGTCCTTTTGTTATGTCCTGGGTGCTCCATTGACGAAGGCATCAACAGAAAGGCGTTTTTCCTTTTAATTAAATTATCTGAAAGGTTTTTATGCTGTCGTACTTCAGAAGAACGTTATTGAATTTCAATTTGGAATCAATTTAAAGGGGCCATCGCCTTCGAACAGAAAGCAGCTCGTGTATCTTTTTAGGATTGGGGCAATTCAACAACAAACTAAATGAAATTTCAATTTAATAATCTCCCTCTGGTATTTGCTTTCAATATTGGCAAGGCTCTTGATAAAAGTAAATTGCAGCTGAACAACGTCAATTTTACCTATCAGGTTTGCCAAGCAATGTGTACATTTTCACCTGGCTTCTCTTGTTGAACTATGTTGTTATGGATCACATTGTACATTTGCATTGGTCAGTGGTTGCCTTGGGTTTTCCCCTCAACGCCGGATCAATACATGGCTCTCGAACAAGTAATGCTTACCACCAACATCCATTGTACACAATCCCTCTGTTTCTCATGCATTAAACCCCACTGATCCCCATAGCTAGAGCAGGAGCCTGGCCCTGGCCCTGGACCTCTTTTTCCCTCCCTCTTTTCAGCTCGGCTACTTGAGAAGCTCGATCATGTCCAAATCAATGGCCGACAGCGCTGTCACCTGAGACCAGCAGGTGCTATAGCGTGTGTACTTATAGGGGCCCAAGACTGAAAGTGGTCTAACAAGGTTTATACAGGTATGGGAAGGAATGGATCCTGAGCAGCCCCTTGCAGGGTACCACAATGCTGATTCTCAGTCTAGATGTTGTATTCACCACAGGCTGCCAAGAAGGGGTGTATACATTGTTGTTTGGGGCATCCAGTCATGCCTACGGTCTGGTGACCTCTCATTTCTCGTCCACTGGAATCGTCCTGCTGACTCATTGGTTCTCCTTCGTAGCTACATTAGCGACTCGTGCTTTCTAACATCAATACCTATTCAACTCAGTGGTAGGAGGCGAGTGGTCGCCACTTCTCCCACTACACAATGCAGACCATCATTGCCAGGCGTCGGGAAGAAGCAGAAAATTATTCGAGTCAACAGCGAAGTATGTTTCTTCATGTCAATTAATTGTGCCGAAGCCTAGTGCTATTCCAAGGCCTGTTTGTTGAAGCATCCGAGGTTGGGCAAACATCTGGCACTGCATATCATCGGACGGCGGATAGTCGCCGAATTTGGCAAGCAGTGTAATATTATGGAATGTACACTGTCGTCGGTGCTTTGACCGCATCCTCATCATTTATGAGAATACACCCCAGGAAGTTAAATGAAGCTTTTAGTCGGGTTGGAATTAAACCTGATTGGATTAATTTGTCCTTACATTGGATTAGAGAGAATACCACCTAGGATTGGTGACACTATAATATAAAAGATGTTTTCACCCGCGCACCAGCTGAGCGCCTTGGGGAAAGATATTGAGTGCTGGTCTGGCAGATGATCCTAAGTTGCAATAGATACCACTTATTGGTGGAGACGTGTGGAGGAATCCTTAATCTAACAGAAAATGCGGTGCTGAAATAACACATGGATAGCAATGGTGGCATATGGGCAACCTACTTCAACTAGATGCATCGACATATGGCACAAGTAACACAGTCTCATCATCCATCTTCCATGATAGATGATAACAAGAAGTTTGAACTTTTATCGCGTGGGAAGCGCCCATTTTTCTTGGATTCTTTGAGGAAATTGTAAAATTTATACCGGTAAAAGTGTCACTAGACTCTGGCTAATTGTTAATTGATACACTAGTTACGTTTGTCTACTGAGGTCGCATTTATTTAATGACTTCTGACGCATCTTCATAAGTACATCTACGGGTGGCAATCCTCTACTTCTCTTTTGGCACTTAATCCTCTGAATATTTAATGGACTAAGTTTCATGTAAACTGAGTTTATCCACTTTTAAAGCAGCGCTCTTGTGCAGCTCCTTGTGCGCTTTGTTCCTGATAGTTTCTTTCCGTTCATACTGTGTCGGAGGAATGGGAGAAGCTGCGCTATGAATTATTCGGAGGTCATTGGAACCTGTGCATGGCTTACCTTAAAGCAGGTGCCTCGAAGGGCTGTTCTGTTTGTCTAGTTGTCAAGATCAGATCAATATATGTGCATATTATTGGCTGCTCGCCTGAAAGGAAAATAGATATACTATGATACAAACATTGGCTAATTTGGATGTGCATCTCCTTATATTCCATGCACTTTTATCCTACGGATTTCAAATCTTTTTCATTTTGAAGTATTACGGTCCCGAAAAGCAAGAGAAGTAAATTGTTTCAGTGATACACGCGTATATCATTGGAGGCGCCACTGAATCTCTCATCAAAATATTCCATGAAAGTTAGGGGAATGTGGCATTTACCTTGCTAATGTTTTAGGGCAGCGATTCGAGCTGTATCTCACTTTTTCCCTGGAAAACAACATTTGTTTGTTCGTGGATGTATTCCTATAGCATCTTTGCAGACAGATTCAATTATGGGGAGATTTTCGTGAGGAGACCAGAGTATATATTTATTACCTGGCCAGCCTTAAATTTCGCACTTGTCGACCTCAGCGCTTTCGTCTCGTACATATGTTACGAAAAAAACACGATGCCTCTAAAATGAAGCCTTCTTGATTGCTCCTCCAGTCCCAGTAGGACTTATTCTGACTTATTCAGTATGAATCCGACAATCAACGCTGGCCATGTTTTGTACTCTAACCAAACTTACGGGTAGTACGAACAATCACAGCTTGTTTATGTACTGTTCAGTTTCCATCACTATCAAAAGCTGATATGAGAGGGTTTTTGTATTGTTTCCTTCCTTGTATAAGGATTGATATCAGAGGTTCGGTCTTCCCATTATATGAGCATCAATGCATATAAAAGGCTAAGTCCTCAAACATAAGTATTGATTTCAAAGGTTTCAACACATTACCCTACATGAAATTCAGCTTCGCCAAGCATCACCATGTGTTGTACGAATTTATATATTCATCTCACAAAATACCAAAAATAATGGCTTTTATCTTGCTTCTGCAAAGGCTTTGCCAAACAGACAAAAGTTGAAATCTCATTTACGGAGACCGTTCGTGACAAGAAGAGATTTTCTTGTTATTCGGTTTGATCCAAAAGGATAAAGCTCACATAAATGATTTTTTTCGTCTTTGACGCGAGATTAATTCACAAGAAAGCTTTGTTGTTTGGCGCAATTGAATCTCGAACAAAGATCAGTTTTTGTATGCTTTAAGCAATATGCAAATTAAATGAAATTGTATTTAAGGGCAACCCCAGTTGCTCCACTGACACCCTGCAATGCCATAGTACTGCATGGTAAAGCTGATTTCGATAGATGTCTCTTATTTAAACCGGAGCCTATGAATAATAGCCAAACTATAATGCTATATGTATGGCCTTTCGGTGGCTGGGATCCATAAAGTAAATTGGCTTCCCGCGGACAGAGTTATAATAGATTGAGAAAATGTCAAAAATCGCGGGAAAAGCGGTGCATATTCGAGGGCTTCTGGGCGCAGCTTTCTCTTTCTCATGATTAATTCCTTTAAACTGCCTCGAGCTCAAGCGGGGCTATTTTTGCTCCTTCGCATCAGTCAATCTTCGACATGAAACTGGTATATATGGCCTCTGTGGGACCCAGCGCTACCAGTGTAAAGGATTGGATTAATTTAAAATCGGACGAGGATAAAGTCAAGAGTTATGCCCCCGTTTTCAAAAACGCAGCAACCAAATCTGGTTGCGCCTCAGCTTATTCTATGAGGCTCGTAGATAGATCGATCCCTGAATAAATGATAGGCAGAATAACAAAATACAGGGGAACGGTTTTTAGTTTCGAAAAGACAGGAACTTGATTATATATAGAAGATACAACTTGATCTAGTATGAAACAAGAGAAAGCTATCTGCAACCTTAAATGATCTATGGGCCGAAACACTTCTTTTAGAATATTTTCGGCGTGGTTTGATTTTCTGGATTAGCATTTGAAACTTTCTATTTTTGTCACGTCGCTAATACATATTGCCATTGTTTTAGTCAGAATCTGAAATATTGACACGGTACCAAACAAGCAGTCCTAAAGTAAACACTTTTGCTACAATTGTCGGGCGAATCAAAGCGATGAAGGGATCGTTCGTTTTATTGGTATTTTACTGCATTACCCAACTCACAATTAACTGTTGGATTATCTATTGGCAACAGCTGTTTCCTTCCTTTAATGTAGTCTTCTTTCCAATATTGAGCTTAAAACGACAGAGCGACCTCCTAAACGGTTAACACTTTCCATCAAGTTGAGACTTTCATTGATACGCAATAACCGTATGATAAGGCAGTAGACTCACTGAATGAAGGGCGATCAGAAATTATTGTATCAATATATAAATGTATGCATCTAAAGTTCCGATTTGTTTAATATGCATAGATAGTCTTCAGCATTACCAGTTCGTGTTACAGAATGCTTGAGCTTTCAATACACTTGTCTTGTTTGTCACCTTAATAGGATAAAGGATCCACTAACTGGAGAAGCGTTTTACTTGGAAAGCTTGGAAACTCTACCTCCTACTTCACTTGAAGGCAATATTGCTATCGTCAACATCCAACAAACGAGAACGCATATGGACTGTTCCATCTGCTCATTAACTTACAATTGATGGCAATGTAATTATGAAAACTATTAGTGACAGCCTAGTTAGTAGTGCACTTGAACACGCCGCGCTCTGATGTGCAATCACTACCAAACTCTATTGGCCTTCATGATCAATAATGATGAAAAGCAAGACACCCGATGCTGGGAACACTATTTATATAGTAAGCCAATCAGAGCAATGTGGAATCCAGTTTGACAGAAGTATTTGCTCAGTTTTCCTATCCTCGCTCGCCAGGCTGGAGTGACTCCTTAGCAGTCATTATTACCATTTGCCCCGAGTAGAACAAGTCTCACGTCAGAGGGAGTTTCTTATTTGCCCAAACTCTAACCCCTGATTCCATACACGCAGCTTCCCATTGCCTGATCCTATGCTTGGCTCGGGCAAGTCTCCCCATTTCCAAAGCAGACTCACTGCTACTGCTCCCTAAGGAATTGAGGACAAATAGCAAACGGCGAACTGTCCCTGGTAAGAGGAGGATTTGACAGCCTGGTGGAGTTAAAGTCAGTGGAAGGGGGTAGTTCTTGAAGGTCGAATTCTTTTCCTATTGGTTCCAAAGTCTACCTGGTTAAGGATGTTACTGCTTCGACCATTACTGAATGGAGGTACTCTTAGACTTACATGGCCATCTCTTGAGCTTGATAGCGCATACTATAGAAGTAAAGTGTATCTCCAATAGGCCCAAAGCAAAAAAAATAGTGATTTATATGTATTCTATGGCGTAATCACACCCAGATTGCTGGGGTGGAGGCAGTAAACTGACCGGTAGCGAGTGGTCTGACATCTCGGGCGTTGTCTAAGAATCCTCTACTGCCACCCAGACATGGGACAATTTGATTACACCACCATCTGTGCCGAGTAAATGGAGCCGGATGGCAGGCATAGAAAGGAAGAAAGAAAAAGTATAAAAAGAACTTATTTCATAGTGAATTTCCCTTGTTTTGAAGCAATCTGAACAAAGGATTAATTCCATCAAGGGAGAGAGACTTTTTCGGACAGCGAATTTCGCATCTTGTGGATTAATGGTTTTCTGAGAATTCACTCAAAAAGGAATTGAACTGACATTAATCTGGCGTGATTGGACCTTCGGAGTGATTCACGAACTGGATAATTAAGACTGATTAATGAACGCACTCGCGGAGCTCCGCAATCCATAGACAGTTCTCAGATGTATTTCTAGTTGTTTGTTAGTTATTTATGGATACTTGGGCCAGGAACATAATGTAGAATAACGGAGTCTACTCCTCTTATACCGTCCTGATAATAAACTTATTCTACTTCATATATTATATATGTACATGTACCTTAGATATTTATAGATATTCAACCATCAGATGCTCGACACCTGAATACATATTTATAGATCTTCAATATTTGATTGTGTCGTCAAACTTAATTTCATTTTTTGTGAGGAAGGACAATAGTCTTTATTGGTAGGCAAACAATGTCTGCTCAACTGGTCAATGAAGTTGTAGATCTCATGAGTGAGAACAAGAACTCACCAAACATGAACAAGGAAATAAGTTACGAGTTGCTCAGTCTGCTTCTTCTCATGGGGTAAGATGTTTATACCACAATTATCACTTCACTCTATGTCACTTAACCCCCTTCACGTGTTGCGGTCAGCCAAATGGGGGACTCACCTACACCGACAGTTTTTTAGGGCATGACGCAGATTTTGTGCTATTCTAATATTTACTTCACACTGAAGTAATTAGTCTTTAATCGTTGCTGCTGTGTATTCCCAGGGCCTTGCCTACTCAAATGATGAGCCCATTTGTCCTTGGCAAACATGTTGTTGGCAAAAATAAACAGTCCTTCATCCACTTGGGATTCAAGTCGGAATTCCATATTAATATCACTGTCCGTCTTCGTGTGGGACGAATCCTTTAAAGCTGAACGTTTTCACGACATAATTTTAGATTCCTTATTTGTAGTCTCAAGACTTAATATTCACCGGAATCCACCACTTAGACCACGTTATTTTATAACACATTTACAATATTTAATTTATTATGTTAACAGTTTGCACATCATACACTTACACATAAAAGACTCTTAATTTCTGCTTTATTCCAGAACCAATCTTTTGGAAACCCAGCAACGAAGGTATTTAATCAATCCCCTAAATGTTGTCAATTCAGAAAGAAATCGATATGGTGATATTACATATGTTGTAAGTGGGTGATTTGTATGTGTGTGTCATATGTATTGTGTGAATGTCTTGTGTTTATGAAGTTAATATGTATTGTATGATTCGATTAGGGATTGATATAATTGCACTTATAGGTACATGCGTGTCTAATTGAAGTACATCTATGGACTGGAGTGTAATTAATTAGTTTCTCTTTGAATGGTCCTTGTTTTTGTTAAGATATACAACACGGAGAGGACGTTCATTCGATCGTTCAGGGGAATATATAGTGTCAATATTTCTATTCTAACTCTTGAGAAACCATTTCCATTGTCGCTTAGAGAAAAAGTCATAGTAAGCCATGAGTATCGAATCTCGGTCTTCCTTTGTATTCGCACTCAAGATGAAATTGAAAGACATGGCTTCCTACATAGTTTCCCACTAACAGAGTCCTCAATGCTCTCGACTTTAAAGAGGAATAGCTATATCTCTTACTCACCACTTATTAATAGTCTTCGCAAAGTGCTCCCACTTGCAGTTCGATACGTAGAGGTGCATTTCCCTGGAAGACGTTTAATTGTCACTTATTAGTATTACGTCTACGTCACTATATCTCTGAAAACAATAGTAAATCGTTTATTCAGTTTTCTATGTCCAGGACGGTATGTAATGGTTATCACACATGATGTTATCAAGAATGACCTCATGTAAGGACGTGCAACCAGGATGCCTTGTCTGGTTCAATTAAAATGTAAACTGTGGTTTAGTGTAGAACGGGGCTTATTTCTTATGTGTAAAGAATTCTGTGTCCCTTAATCCTCCAATAATTACCCCATTTCCCAAGGATGGCGGTACATGTCCTTAGATCCTAAACTAATTGTCAGTTCTTAAAGGATTATATACCTCGTACCTCAGATAGACTATGTATCGTGTGCCGTTCACGCAAACCATGGACATTCACTCTCTATATTATATCTGAATGTTCTTTGCATGATGCGTTTAGTAAATACTCCCCAGCAAATGTATGTAATGAATCCCTTCACCGTAACACTCTTAAATGGAAAGAATTGGATGTGGGTCCTACGTGCCATCCAGAGTAAATTATACGCTTCATTTCCACTAGGCATCACACAGGGGCTATGCATACTACCTGGAATTCAGTTAGCCTAGGTTTGGTATAGTGGAATATTGGCTGTCCCCCTTTTCTGGTAAGAGTCCACTTGGCTCACCTTTCAAGGGAGAAGCCAACACTGTAAGGCCTAAGATGTATCAGTAAATGCCCTTGCTGCATCAAAGGACTTGTAATGCTATGCCGAAGAAATACTTGAGGCTGGTAGCGTTTTGTGTATAAACCCTATAGCGTGTAAAAAGTTTCCTTTATAGGGACACATCGACATCTAAAGTAACACTTTTGGATCTGAGAGGCTGGTGCTGGGACAGACTGGGTGTAACGGATACATTAAATAAGATTACTTTTCTTGTCAGTTGGTAAAGAGGCTGCCTAAAGACCATGCTATATATCGTAACTTGTATGTGATGTGTTTCGCCTTCCCCTGAAATATAGCTGCCATCCAAACTGCTTCAGGATCAGACTTTGTGTAAGAAACCCTCCTCCCATTAATAGTCTGGTGATTTCCCAGAGAATGAAATGCAGCTGATGGAAAAGAACGTGTTTTTTTCCAGAACCCGATCTTGCTAGAATTGAAGTTAAACATCAATACAATTCCCTCTGCTTGCCATTGAAACAGATAACGAATTATTTCTAAATTTAGATTCTATGATTTTCCACTACGTGAACAGTATTTCTTTTTGATAGATTTTGAAAAAATCTTTATACTCTCAAGCAGTTATATTGTTCAGTATGCACTGGTATTGGAGTCCTATGTCGGCCAACCTTAGAAATTATCATCTCAATTGCATCCTAGCTTAGTCTCTAGATGCGGACGTCCTATATCGTGGTCTTCGACCGGATGAAATAAATATAAACAAGCGTCCAACTTTTGATATTCTTTCGGGCTGAATCTGAACCAATAGGACTAAACCAACTAAAACGCGTCTGAGGAACGGAGATAAGTTTGCCGTCGAATATGTTTTCCAGACAAATCAAGCTTACCCAGCTCGAATCCTCCTATCGTGTAAGTATTTCAACTTCTCAGATGGCTCAAGGCTTTGTGCCCTTAATCAGTTTCTGAGCAATCCTGGCATTTGCATCAGGAATACGATGGAGAACAAAAAGGCCCGGGGACAGAAATTGATGGCTTTGTGCTAAGCATGAATTGATTCCTTGCTGGGACGCACACCTTGTAAGGAGTCATTCATTACCAGCCATTATGAGTAGTTTCTGCATCAACTGTCATGCAAATCCTCCAGGGCTTGCTCCTGCTCGTGTACAAGGCTACTGGAAGCGTTAAACCTGTCATCGATCACCCAAGTGATGTGTACATGGTGAATATCGAGCTATACATGTTCTCTCCCTCTCCCATATCTTATCTTATACAATCAAGGATAAAGGCAGCACCCACTGACCGATATAGATAGGGTGCACCATTATCTCAGTACTATTTCGCGGTACTTTTCCTATATATTTTTCATTCAGATATATCAAAAGTTGGTGAATCAGCCGTGTGGCAGAGAAAGGGAAGGCCCTGATGCTCTGAATAGACTAGTATATATATATAGAGTCTCGGTGTGTTATCCGGGGTGAATGAGTGAGGATCGTATATTAATAACAGCGCTAAGTTTCACCCCATCTATGACATGCTTCAATCACTGAGACGGCTACATCTTGCCACCTGCAAATTACTGGGTGTACCTAGATGTATCAGCCCACATACCAGTGCTAAGATGGTATTCCCTGATGGATCACTCATAAAAAGACAAAGGGGTATTAAATTCTGGCATCTGAGGGTCGTAAAAGATAATTAGCCTTGGCGGTTTGCTTTTCCTTTACCTAATGGAATCTCCTAGACATGCCTCGCAATTGACCTCCGCCAATTCAAACACAAGAGCGGCAGCCAATTATTAATGATCCTACGGGGTGGGGGGATGGGGGATCAAGATTCCTCAATTATAAAGATAGGCCTTAATGTCGTCTGCGCCGGGATAACATAAAAACCAAGGCTAACAGTGGGTATTATTGCGTAGCTGTGGTGTTTCCTCCCCACCTGCTTTTAAAGCATTATCAGGATGTTGGCTGGAATACCCGCGTACATACTCATTAAGCCTATAAATTGTTCCAACCGTGTACCAGACTTTGATTAGAATCTGAAGGTTGTCATGATGAAGCGGACCTGTGAGTAACTGCCGGATTGCTATCATTTGTACATTGGTGCGGACCTCACAATCAGCGTGAACCCGATGATTACTCCACTTTCTTTATACTCCTCATTACCCGCTGCACTCCTCGCCAATGGCAAAGACTCAATGAATGGTGCACTGATCTAAAAGAACGCGCCAGCCCAGACTAATCTGGTGTCTATACTGGGTTCTTATGTATGGACTAATCCTGAAACAAAGCTTCATCTAATAGAGAGATATTTGTTGTGTTCGTTCATGCAGTACACTTTATAACTCTCCATTGCTGTTTTCTCCAGAGAAACATTGAGTGTTCCCTATACTTCTTATGGGTCTGGCTTTTTTCTAACGATGCCCGTTTCACGAATTCTTAATCGGTTTCACTATAATATGAACCTATTGGATGTTATATATCATCTACCCATTACGCTGTTCTCTTCTGGGAACCAGCGTATTAGTGACAAGCAATATCTCCTGGCATTACCAAATTCCCCATGGTCAATGGCAGACTGTAATGAAGTCTTTATTTTTAAAATCCTTGCACTGATTTTCATTTGGGCCCAGTGGGCTCTCTTACCTAACTCTTGTGAGTGGCACTTGATCCAAGTTGCATTTGGAAGTTATTTGATACTTAGATTTGGCGTCCCCATTGTTGCCCCCTTGTATCCTCCCCTCCTGGTCTCCCTCCTCCTCCCACACACACTTTCCCTGCAGTAGTAATGCACTGCTGCTACACCTCCTCCTCCCCTCCTGAGTCCCTCCAACTCCTCATCCTTACATCTGTAGGGAGGTACCAAGTCTACCGGAGCGACACCTACCTGCATGACGATGGACTCGCCACAATCTCCGTGCATCCAGGGTATGTCAGCGTTGTCGCTTGGTCCCATTATCTTTCTGAGTGGCAACACTACTACCGCCCCAACTACATTGCTCTCCAACATCCCATTTTGCCTCCAGAGCCTGGCTTATAACCCCCTGAACCCGTCACGTTCCTTGCGGAATACCTATAGCAGAAAAACCAAGTGAGGAAAAAAGGCATCCACGTGTCTGACTGGATTGGCTTAGCAGTGATAGCAACTCTCCGGTGCGACGGATACCCGACCCCTTGAAACTGGCTTAACTGGAATAAGTGGTATTATCTGTCAAAGGGAGCAGAGCTCATAAACACGACCTAGCTCTCATTTTTAGTGTTTGAAACTTGCCATGGGGAGAATCTACCCGCGTAGCGAAATGCCCGAGAGGAGTTGAGGGATCATTTTACGTGAAAGGTTGGCCAACCCTGTGGATTACGCGCATGTGATTCTATTAATGAATGTAGGTGATTTCTCCCTGTATTCCGTCAGCTGGGGTCAGCCAACTCCTGTGAAGTAGTAAGTGAAGGAGCGTCCAGTTTCTTAGCGCTGATCTGCACCTGGAATAAGCAATCAGCTGACGCAGTGGAATCGGTTATGCTTCTCGGTTGCAGCAGCGTGAATCTGTACGAAATGCTATTTGGTGTGGCTCGGCCTTCTTCGACTGGGAAGTCGGCTTCAATTGACTGAGTATTACACATCGGTGCTCTGGGCATTAGTCTATCCATCAGGAACGGCTTCCAACCTGATGGTTTAACCATTCCCATCCAATTTTCAACTGGATGAGGAAGGAATCGGCAGTTGGTAAATTTAGTGTTCCCGAACCGAACCTACCAATAACAGTATCTGTGTGAAGCATTGATGGATAGGAAGAATACTAGCCTTCCAACTGTGATCAGGCGTAGTGGTTAATATGGACAGACTTCTAGTCACCTCGGATTAACTTCAACTTAGTTTTGAAAGGATTGCATTGGAACAGGTTGATGGACTTCTTATGTGGACTCGGCCATCCTCTGAATAATTTTTGCTGGCTCTCATTCTCCTCTTGATACCCGTGACTCTTTGTGCCCACGTGCTGCGTTCATTTATTATGCTGATCAATGAAACTTGAATAAGTGCTTACTGTTGTATAGCCTGTAATCGATTCTAAGCACGTGGGTGGACTTTAGTTAATTTCTATTGATGAGTCCTTTGGTATAAATAATGGTGGCGTCATTCGCCGAAAAGACCGGAGACACTAGGAATTAAGACAAATAGTTCAAAGCATCGAGTATTTTTAGGTCTTCCAACATCGGTGATGCCATCCAGGTTCTGATATCATCTCGATCAAAGAGAAGATGACAAAGAGTATGCCCCACATATCTAGGTGTCGGCGCTCATCGCTCTCTGACTCTGGCTAGAATATAGATGCCACAACACATATGAAAAGTCACTTTACAATAGTCTTTGTTTGACCGATGGTATATATTTTTCGAAGGGATGACTAATATCTGCAGACTATCCTTATGATCCTTCACCAGAGAGGAAGAATATCGATATCGACGTTTCATATATGATTTATGAGATGCTTGTGGATTGGTTGCTGCATTTATAATTGATGTATTTCCCCTCTGTGAATACTACCAGAAATTTCGTCTTGGAGTTTTTCTCATGTTTGTGATCGAGGCTGAACTGCCCATATGCAAGACGAGACAGTAGAATTGTTCCAAGCCCCTTGGGGGTAAACGTTAGCCCTTGAAAGAGAGATGCCTGTCTCAGATGTGTCATCGACTTAAGTGAAACCAACTTGCTTGCAGCATCAAGCCGAATTCCCAAATCATATCAGACCGTAGACGTGACTTATTTGGTACTGGAATCAGTCTTTGATTTCTGGGAATTACACTTCTGAATGGAATGTCTTATCTCCTGATTTGATGACGGAAGGTACAATACCATAAGTCCGCCTACCCACACACATATATTCTCATTACCGATGCCTTTGTCTAGACTGCGATAATTGTAATTAAGCACAGAGCCAGTGGAGATACCGCGACACATATGTAACTCGATAGGCTTTCTTTAAAACTTGGTTGGGCATAATTTATCAATACCTTGCACCTCACACCAGTCGGAAAACATCTGGATTTGACACTACACCTTCTCTGACCTTCCCCTGGTGCGCTTACTTTACTGAGACTGATACCTTTCCTCTGGGGAGAGAGGAGTTCACTCAACGCCTATTGAAATACTTTTGAATGATATAATGTGCTCGGCTCCCAAGTCTGGATACTGCTCACTGCCCAATTAGAAGAAGGACCGCAATCCCTTCCCTAGTACCTGCCAGTGTTTCGTGTCAGTACCCTGTTAGTTTTTAAGTGGCAAGAAGCCCCACCTCCTCTGGCTTTTGATAAATACTGTGGATGACAAGCCTGCTGTTACACTGGCTGTGACAGGCCCTACTGCTTATATGGACTCTTTTACTCGCCCACACCTCTACCTTCCGCTTGTTGGTCACACTTTTACTTTACACCGAGCAGCTCCTGCTAAGCCGACTTTTCTTCTGCTCGTTACAATTGTTCAACGGCAATAACAACTGTTGACAATTAGTCCTGGAAAGATGGAGTAAAGAAGCTTGTGATGGCAGAATGAATTGCCTCTACTAGAAAGTGTATCAGCGGGTGTACAATGCATAATTCTTCTACTTCCAATATCCACACTGATGGGCTTCTAGCAATTGTTTAGCTTCAGCTGAGGGAACATATTCAGTAAATAATAGATTTTGCCAGTTCCCTTTCACTGGTACTATCTACATCACTATCCGAGTCTTAATATTCCACATAGTCATGTATTTGTGCCTGTGAAGATTTGGCAATTTAAGAATTTAGGCCTGATGTTATACCGAGGAAGCTGAAGCATTTCTAAATCTTCATATATGATTTGACTCATAGAGTGATGAGTGAACGATAAAATCAGTTGTCCTCTGATGGTCGGTCAACTTTGCTTTCGGCTCACAACAACCTTTGCTATACTCGGAGAAATGACCCCGGGCATGTAAAGAACAGTGTTATAGCTTTTTTCCTTGATATATCATTGCATCTAAAACGCGCCTGTCAGCTAGGTAAACTGACGGAAATTTACTGCATTCATGTACGATGTTGAATGAAAATATTTCCCTACGGGAACCCCTTTAAAATTTCATCTTAAATCTTGTTAGTAGAAAGGAGATGAATTATGCCAGGGGAACTTTCTATTTATCTCTTCGAAATTGGCCGTCAGAATCTTCTATAAGAAAATGTATTATTGTCCTTGTATGAACTCATTCTCAACCTATCAAGGAGAAGGGAGAGGGCGGATTTGAAACCGGTATTACGACTTGGCATCATTTCTCCATTTCCTCATATCATAGAAAGAACTGCAGCAAACAATCCGCTCAGAATTCCCGGTCTTAGGATAGGATTCCCCAAAATCTCCCCTGTGCTTGAGAGAAGGGACTGAAGTTGGATGATATCTCGTTCTCACAGACTGGGAATCGGTCTTAAATTAAGCCTGAACTGACTGATGAAAATTGAAGTAATGAAAGGTAGGGGGGGGTAAAGCCTGTTCTGATAATGCTCTATAAGGACTCTGCCTGCATGGTATCTCTGCACGTCCTTCCTATCTTAAAGGCGCTCCGGCTGGAACATATGAGGACCTCTAAGAACGGAGGATATTAATGTGTCATTACTAGCATCGGACAGACTTTATGGGGAATTAAGTATACTATAGAGCAGGTGCCCATGTTATGTACTGGCAAGTTTTTAAAACCTGATCTGAAATTTGGTCTGTTCCGCTTTAAAAACATCCCCAACGAAAATAGAATCTAATTGTCAAACCATAACCATCGTGTTATAGAACCTTCATCGAAACTGATAACGTTGAAAGAAATTCTAGAGCGTGGATTTCATTGCCTCGAGGCCATTAGATTATCTCACGTTTTAGCTCACCACCTGTGCAATGATGAAGCCATATTACTCACCCAACTCCAAGGATTCCACCTTGGCCCAGGAACTGATGCTTCTGGTATTGATGCTGGGGTAAGTTATGTTGAATCTCTTAATTTGATCCCCGTTGCGAGACCACATTTTAATCATAGATTCATTACCACGCCTGAGCTGATTATGTAAATACTAATGTTGGCGAATGGGGGAAAAGTGAATTAAAATATGAAGTTGACATCGGTTCTTCATTGGAAAGCAATCGTGTAGACATGAAAGCATCGGTTGGATAGACATAGCTTTTAATGCGATTTCTCTGTACTTCCCGTGCCTGTTTGGTATGTATCATTGCTGTGACAGCTTGGTCCCTTACAGATAAATGGCAATCTGGGCTTTATAGCTCCTGGGAAGGTGCATATTCCCTTAAATGTCATCATGGTTAAGTTGTGTGACTTTGGTTGAGGGCAGGGATTTGCTCACAACCTTATCAGTCTTCCTGCAGATTTTTGGGGCAAATGTCAAAGGGGGTCTGCTAGGGATGATATGTGCTACAGAGGTCTAATTATGCAGTGAGCGAGCTAATATCAATTTTCGTTTCAGAATCATACCTATATCGAGTTTCCAATCTTGAGAGTGTCGTTTAATGAAATGGCTTTCTGGTTATATGTTGTTTAATACATATTGAATGGGCAAATTGAGACAAGTTAGATTTTTTTTTATAGTTTTCAACGGGAACCTACATCATTTTAGTAAGCATACCAAGGGGATTGTACAACACTCCACATGTCCCTCATATATCTACCAAGCCTGAGTGATTGTTAGCATTTGTTATTTAGCTTAAGCAGCTGTAACAGCTGTAAAGACGCCAGGGAATCATTTGATGAAATTGGGTTGAATCATTTCATCTTTCACCTTGATTGATCTGATAGCTTCAGGATTCTGTATAAAAGAGGTCTTATTAGAATAATTGGTCGAGTGTCACTAATTAATGAAAGAACGGGGAGTGATCTGTTGCTAACCATGAAGGATGATCCTCCACAAGTATGGATTTTTCCCCGGTCTCCAGAAATCCATCCATGAAAGAAGACAAAAGAAACCCCAAGGGTTTTACCTGGCTGATTAAAATAAACCATGATCCCGTCATCCGTTGGTTAACGGTCTTTCTATTCGGCAAACCTGATTACATTTCGTAGGACCCATTTAGTTCTTGACCCTGTTCTTCCCTTAGATGGAATAAACCAAGTAATGAAGTTGAACTACACCACGGAAGTAAATGCATATTTTATCAACGATTTATATTTAGAATATTCCTTAAGGTCACCATTTGTCTTTGTCAAATTTGAGTAAAAAGTATGAGTTGCAGACGGTAGTTTTCTGTACTTATTGTCGATATAAATTGCCCTCAACTGCCCGATATTTCTTTATTCACCGCGTTGACTTTGATAACATCTCTCAATCCTGGTCCATCGCCTCTAGTAAAGGTCCTAAGATGCCTCACATACACAGCTTTCTATTTATCTAACCCGGGAGCCTCCAACCTTTGATCCCTTTGGTCGTATATTTTTGTTTGTATATATATGGGCTGTGTAGCGCGTATTCAAAATTTACATCAGCGATTTTGGCTTTTCTTTCACTAAGCGCTTTACTTAAAAAAGCTTCATAATATATAAATATATTAGCTGTTCAGTAAGGGTAAGGGTATACATATACATGTGTGTCTCTACTGTGCTGAGCGGCTATAACCTTCTCTCGCGAACCTTCATGTAATGCGTCAAAGCTGTCAGGGGTGGTGTTCATTACCCTACAAAATAACATGTTATTATGTATGGGTTCAGACAATGTTCCAGGATACTGATACTATACGTCTATACTATCCAATGATACACTGCTGTAAGGATAGAGGGCCTTAAGAGGATTTCCCTGTTATAGTTTAGGTGCATGGTACATTCAAACTCAACTTCGTGTTGATCTTAGGGATTTAGTCCGCAGGTCGTGGCGCATATGACAAATATTAGATTTTCGCGATGCTTACATTTTAGATCATATACTGCGAGAGGGAACCCTACTTGTACATCATAATGGCCTCCTGTTATACGGGCTATAGGCATGAAGGTATCCTATTGCCTTTATAAGACGGGGATTATGGTGAATGCTTAGCTATAGTGGCCAATATTGAGACCTCTAATAACCTGTTGCCCTACCATCGGGCTGTTGATATACTCAATAAGCCTTGATGCGATAAAACTAGACTCACTCTTGTGTCTATTATTATTCAATGGAGCCCAACAGTTCCTTTATTTCACAAAAAAAACATGTTCATAACTGTCGGTTACATGTTTGCTTAAATAATAAATGTCCTAGGCCTAGCTTACACGACCATTTTTTCACCTCTTTAAATTCTAGGAAAGTGTGTGACTGTTAATTATGTTTTATCTAGTCAGGCAGTTTAAATTATTGCTGGTTAAAAGGTCATTGGCATCCATTGTACCATAAGACCAACTATAGACATTTCTTCCGCTGACCTTGGAATCCCTGGAACATAACTCTTGGTGTTCCTTAACTGCAAAGACTAGTGTTCTTGGGCAGACCTCGTAAATTTAAAGGTGGAAGTGGTGAGTATACATGGCGTGTACATTCTATATTTCAAAGGATTTCAGGATGGAAAATCGTGTAATCGTTGCCCATTATTATACATTCTTGTTAGTTGTTTTGGCCGGTCAAAGGTCAGATAACACGTAACTATACATTTTATATGATACAGCAATGCCAGACAATCTACATATTTTTTTTTACAAATTAAGTATGTTGTTGAGAGAAAAGGTAACCCGTTGATGTATTTATAACCCTATTATTGAACCCTCTTTAGACAGAACCAAATTAAAGACATATGTCTGGCCCTCACTCCAGCAGGATCCTTCCGAGAGGAGATGTTTAGAAACTTTAGATTCCCTTTTTATTGTCGTGTGAACCACGCCTCTGTGGGGCAGGCGGGTCTTCGCTGTGGAGGTGATTGATCTGTACAATTAGTGTTATATTTAGACGTTGTTGAACATCGAATCTGCTTAAAGAATTCGATCCTTGCGTGTAGGTCGTTTCTTGCCTTTGCCCGGTGTTGGGCCTTTCATTGCCATGCACATGCAAATCCGTCTTTGCTCAAAAACATTAGTTCGAGGAAGTATCTCAATAGACATTTCTGTTACAGTGAAAAAACGGTCAGATACAATTCAATTTCTTTTAATGTGTTGTCGGTGGAATCTATCTGGCAAGCACTTTTATATGGGGCGATTGTGACGAAATGGATTTGTCAATATAAAATCGATATAACTGTAATTGGAAATGCAATCATCAAAAGTGGTTTCTTTATCTTGTATTAAACATAATTTGTGTGCCTGCCGTCGCGAAATGAGTGAGCAAATCTGTTTGTTGAGGACTTAATGTGATAAGAAACATATTAAATATTTTAGTCCTACAATAATGGTATGCCTGGTAAATGAATTGCTCAAATACAAAAACCTTTAATAGCATGTCTGGTTGGGGGTTGTGTTAGACTTCAATTTATGATTGTGAGAGATCGAATAATATGATCGCTTCGCCGTACGGCATGCCACCTAATGATTGAGTGGTTGGTAATTAGTTTTAATTTGAAATCCACTGCCATTTATTGGTCGAACTTCATATTAGGAAACTGTCCAAAACAGATGAGGGAGTTTCATATTTTACGAAAGATAAGAGAGTGTATCCCTTAATTCATCTTCACCTGTAGCCTACTCTTAATGCTCAGAATCTATATTACCATGGCAACTTTATTTCCATATTTACAATACAAGCTGTTGAAGGAATATGGAGCACAATCTTCTGTTGTTGCAGGTCTGCCAGATTACCCGTGTTACAAAACAGTGCATAACTAATACAGAATGACACTGCATTATACATTCAAATTCATATCCAGTCAATATGAAATACATTATTTGTAACATCTAGATTAGTAATAGGAGGGGAAGACTTGATACTCAGAAACATCTGTAGAGAAATATCATTTGCGCAAATCTAATCATGTGATTATGTTCTACTCTCAGAGTGGACTGTATAGCCGGTATCTTATTTTAATTGTACATCCCACCGAGGTGAGATTATGTCGATGCATTTATACTATGGTGGTTCACCTTTTATCTTTATATCTTGTATAAATGGTATGCTTTTCGTATGAAACCCCATTTTCACCCAGGTATATGTGCTGTATCCAAAGTCGTGAGGAGACTATTCATTTGGAATAATGTTACCAGGCTAAACACGTATACATCTCCTTCCGCTCCCAGACATATAGACAGACTGTCACTTGATTAGTAGTATCGTATTCCCTTGTCTTAGACTTTGCATGGAGGCAATTTAGTCTCAGGCCCACTTCTCCCCTTTAGCACCAGGCGGCAGCGTTGCAGGCCTATGTACTTCTGTTGCTCATCATCTCATGAGCCATACGCGAACCCCATGTGCTGGTGTGTCTGTCCATTATTTCAAGGCTGTTTGCTAGAGACTGTTACTAATTGCTCCTTTTAATCATATACGGACTGTAAATTTATCTCCCAGGTGAAGTCATTCTCATCCCAGAATTAGTGATTGGTTTTGTTTGAAGTGGGAACTCGTAGGCCTATATTGTTTTTTCTACCTATATATGACGAGGCAGTACGTATGGTTTAACGAGTAAATTAATATAGACCTACCCGTTTAATGATTGTAATATATTATGAATTAACAAAACGGTTATGAAGGAGATAGCCGCAAGCGTATTTAATGAAGCCACTCTTTTTACGACCCATCGTATTAAATTGGAAGCCACATGAAAGCATTGCTTCAATGGGATGTTGAAGAGTTGAAGACCGTTCGTTAACTATGCGGCTGTGTTTTTTCAGATGGCCATTATCCTAATTGGAGCTAGCATTTTGTAGTAGGAACTGTAGCCCTGTGGTCTATAAGTTTTGTGCTTTTTCTCCAAATAGATCCTGTGTCTGTATATCTCATATAATGGCTTCAACTATATATTTTGGAGGATGTCACTCGCACGCGAATATACTCATCTCTATATATATCCGTTTGGTTTAACCGTTCCAAATGGCAAGGCATTGCACTATGGTGACAATAGTAGGCATAGCAACCACAAGGTTCCGCCAAAGTTTTATTAAGGAAATATTCAGCATGGCAGTTATTGTGGTATGGCGAATAGTCGCGAGGGGGCAGCACAAAACATCCCCTATCCAGTGTGTTCGCTTCCATTGTCCGGATCTGGAAGCTGTCCCATCTCACAGTGAATACCAAATTGCCGCACTAATTCTCAGGGTATTAACCTTATGGTGTGCATAGCCAGGGTTTTAAAACTATAAAATTCGGACAAAGGGCTTGCACGGGAACTTTTCATTCTCCCCCATCGGCATGAACTGGGATTTGTTGACAAGGACGGGAGCGTGTTGCTTTGGTATAATCAGTTTGCATGCCTTAACAGTCTACTTCATCCATGCTTTGTGAGTCGCAGCGAATCGTAATCATGCATCCTTTTACCGCGCATTAGGTAATCTAATCCATCTTTCTTCTGTCAATAGTTGCATTTAGTTTTCGCACCGTTGTCCCATTAAGCTTATCTTCTTATCGTTTGGAGAGAATTACGGGCGTTGTTAATCCAAGAGTTCTAAATGGAAATATGGATCTTTATAGCAAAACCTAGGCCTCCAATCGGGCTACAAATTAACGCCCTCATTTAAAATGACGCTCTCCTGTTCCATTTATCTCACACCAAAGCCAAAACGCCCATTCATTCAAAAAAGACTTCCCCAGGGGATAATGCATCACTAGTTCATAATCATCTAACCAGTAGGTGAATATTCACGCGTCCCATCCCAGTTTGCATATATATACTGGTAATAAGCCCACGGAGCCTTCAATGACTCCTCAATAGGATTAAGAGTGGAGTAACCCAAACTATATTGCTTTAGACCACCTCTTTACGCCTCTTGTATTTCAAGTAAGATTATAAGCATGGCACGTTGTATTCATATGATGTCTCCCTATTTGTCCTTCCTCTGACCCTTTCTTTTATGAGAAAAAGGTTTCTTCATTGATTCCCTCAAGTGACCAATTTACTCGATATTGGCAAGGGCAAGAAAAAAAGACAAAAGCTGTACTTAAGGGGCGTTTTACAAATTAGTTGAAAAGGAAGTGTGGTTATTCTTTCGGGAGATGAAAAAGGGCTAAATATGATGGCGCAATTATCCTTTATTTGATAGGATTTTTGCTCCCACCCCCTTTGAGGTCCACTTTATCGATTACTGTTGATGTTGCCGAAGTGTTTGCCTTCAATCCTTCTGCGAAGAGAACAGTCAATGAATGCTAATATGAGGTGTTTAGATACCTAGCATCTTTCTCAAAGTGATAATCCTATTACTTGATTAAAGCCACCTCAACCACGCATGCAACAGTGCATCTAGCTCTCTCTGAAAGGCGCTCGCCACCAATTTTCGCAAACTTATTATTCATTGAATTCACATGTAACACTGTTCCATCTCCTATAGCTTTCGTGCACTTACTAATTATATTCTACTATGTATCAGACAGAAAACCATACAGGGAAAGTTATTCATCAATAGATAATTGAAGCGTGCATTTTCATGAATACCAGGTAATGGAGCAGATCGGTCTCCATTACTGTGAGTTTACTTCGATTGATTTCATGAGTCTTGCGTTGCGTTTCACCCTGCGATTTGCCGCCGCCTGAATTCTACAATATTGTATTTACATGCAAATCAAATAGGCATTCAGATATCTGTGTTGATTTGATTTTGGCGCAGCTTCTGTCATTTGTCATTTACTTGAGCTGCTCATTGAAGCCCTATATATATATGAGGCTGGGGTTTGGCAGATTGATTCCACTGCGTCCACTATATATCTCTTTCCCGCTGTCTCAGCGCTTGTCTCTTTGTCTTCCAGCAAACCTGATTGTGTAGGTTTTTTTCTATCTGGAAATTGGGAGCGCACACGTTGATAGTGTTGATCCTATTTCGCACTCAAACATAGTTTGGCCTATATCTCAAATATCCGCTATTATCCAAACAATCGGTGTGCCAGTATATTTTTTTTACCTAGTCCTTCAAGTTACGACCCCTAAATGCCATAATACCTTATTTACTAGAGCCGGATCTAGTGTCTCATCTCTCGCTCTATATCCCGTTGTAGATGTTCTTTTTCTCTTAAACTAACCCTCCCGAAGCTTTCAGAAGAGTGGTCCAAGGATGAACTGAAAAGACTCCATCTACGAACGTCCATTTTCATATACTACACTTTTCAATGTGACCAGGAATAAACAACACACAATGGTGGGAGGCTACGTAATGGAACCCATAGAAGTGCCAGACACTCTCTCCAAACCAAGCGTTATCATTCGTTGTTGATGTCCATTTTCTAGCCCAGTGGAAAATTACCCGTCCACCCAAGCCAAATTTTGTGAGTAGCATATAGAAATTGGGCTTACACACGGGCTGTTCCTGAGTAGTACATGGAGCTGGGGGATTTTATCAGGAATAACGTTGGTCTAGGTCAGACCATAGCACTCATTAAAGAGCAAAATAATTACAGGCCTGCTGGGCGAGCATGCATAGAAACAATTGACCTTGACAGAAAGGTATTTAACCAATTCAAAAAATGATTGTGAATTCCCAACTAGGAATCTGAAGATGCCTTTCACAGTGTGCGAATCAATATGTTTCGTTATGTAACGGTTAGAGACTAGCGGTTCAAAGGGGTGCACTTTCCTCTAACGCTTCACACTTAATTCTGCTCAGGAGCAGCGTGGCATCATAGGAATTCGCTGCTACTATCGTGCTTTAGGGTTGTCCTGCAAACGATTTCATGCACCTCAAGGGAACGTACCCACTGAACCCTTGTTTAAACTATAGATGTACGATATATCATGCCAGTTTAGGTGTTATCATTGAAATGTGAGACCTTTCCTTTGACTATCTACCGTGATAATTTTCCTCTTGTCCTTGGAGTTTTAGGATGTATGATATCTATAAATAACCATGTACGTTCCCTGGTTTTCTTCAGGTGCCACGTTATGGTTTGAAATACCATGCAGGGTATGTCAGTCGCTTATGTACAAAAATTGTCTTTACTTTTATTAGTGAAGGAATATATATATATATATACATTCACCCTGTACGAAAAAAGTATGAATTCTTATCCTGCGAAATTAGGGCTAATTATCTTGAATTTAGTGCCTTAGGCCGCGAAAAATAATGTGAACCTTAATTTATATTTATATCGATATGTACCAAGGCTGTGTGTTGTCTCATATCATATTCCATTCCAATATCCTGTCCATTCACAAAGGTGTAGGCCGAGTTATCCATCAAACGCATTAGTAGGTTCCCGGCCAAAGTAATTCATAGGCCAATCTATTATACGGACAGATAAGGTGATTGGATGCATTAGATATTTGTACACCATTGGAGTGGGCGTATGTTGTAAGCAGCATGTTCAGATTGACTAGTCTAGTGTGTTTAATGGAAAAGGAACTCCTAGATCAATGAAGATAGATTTTTATTTACTTACATGTATAGCTACACACTATAGTGTATTGCCTTATAGACTACTACAACAGAAGCAATTGAGTATATATGCATATAGCAAATACAATCTAGGATGATAAGTGTTGATGTGACTTTCTTTGATCGAGCATTAATGAAAAGAGTTTCCCTGCATGTGTACATGCATAATGATTGATTGGTCCTCTCCCGTGAGATCTTCCTTCTTCTGTATGTTTTTTCCCCTTTGATGGATCCGATGTGAGTCCTTTGTAGACCTCTCCTTTGGCGAATCATAGGTATGTTCTCATACAGTCCCTCTCATCATTTGGTGGTCTGGTAATACTTGTTACAACCGTATATGACCAACATCATTAAATGATCACCAGAAGCCCCGGCGTATCTTCTTAATGGAACATAAACCCAGCATCTATCTCTAGGGCTAAATCAATAGAACTACCCAGCTCTAGTATAAAACCGGGTTTACTTGCAGATAGTAAGTAAGTAGGGCCAGGAGGCGATGTGATCCTCGTGCTTTGCTTTCATTTGTTCACCTTGTCTAGGCTGACATGAACAAAGCATCTGGCCTTTTGGAGGTGGCATAATGTGCTTGCCGACCGCTTTGCTGTTTTATTACCTCGACCATTTGTACATGCATCAGAAGAACGAGAATCCTCTCCATCCCACAGCAAGGTCGACTCCATCCACCTTCCACATGTGCCCTCAAGGATCTTAGGCCCTATTCTCGGGCCATTATCTGCTCTCCTATAGCTGTGTGCTCCTTATACATATATATATATCTTTTGTGCAAGCGGGCTTGCAGCTGTGTGGTTCGCAAACAATCCTTCTTTGGCACATCATTGCATGTCTCGCCGCAGAAACCGTAGCCGGTGTGTGGGAGTTGAATCAAATGATTATTGATTTTAAAGGATCCTATACGTGGAAAGTAGAGGCACTCCTACTGTACCAATTGACTGTTGTTTATGAAGAGGGTTAGTTGTAAATTATACCTCAAATGCATCAACATGTTTCCGAAAAGTATTTTCCTTCTGAAAAAATAGAGTAGGTCCAAGAATAATATGTTCAACCTATAAGATCTTGAAATTGAAGCTGGAAACAAATCGAAATTGCTTCGTCGGCAGAAAACCTCTTACTGCATATCCATATCGCAGATTTATCCGGCTGAAAGTGAAATTTTCTTTCCGTTACATTTGCTGCAAAAGAGGATATTACCTCACTGTTTTAATGTGTCACCGAGCCTCGTTTCTTTCACTCTTAAGGGCTTTCTCCGGACATGTTTTTCGTGCATTTGATTGAAATGGATTGGGCTCTGACAGGCCTTACGAGTTCGTGTACTTCGATTTGAGAGACAATCTTCAGTTCGCCTCGCCATTATTTGTAAAGTTTCCTTTACCTTTCTTTCTCGTGTCCCCAGCAAAGTAGGTATTGGTGCACCCCAAACTAGGAGGCTGCCCTGCCTCTACTGCCCTCATATATCTGAAGGTCTAAAACAGCTATAAGTCCTGCCCTCGACGTGACGGCTGGTGCATTAATGAGCCATAAAGCACTGGAGAATTTGCTCAATCTTCCTACCCTGGCACTCTGAGCACATCTGACACTGACTGTCTTTAAATAAAGCATCCATTCCACAGCTTCCCTACATGTTTTGGTGGCTGGAAGTGAGGGGTAAAAAGAAAATCCACTAATTCTGGAATAAAAATCTCTTCCGGTCGCGCCATTTTCAACACCGCCAGCATTGTCGCCTGGGCTTAAACTCGGAGGGGCCTGACAGGGCGGGATGGATATTGATGGGCGTTTTACTAGACTCGTCAGGACCAGCTCTAGATTGACGGCGATATGAGCTGCTCGGCTATTTACTCATCCCCGGGCCTAATTGACACTGTTCTATTCACACCCCATAGTATAGTGTATCGACTGACCCGTACTAAAACCACCCATACATTGCCCATATCGTGGACGCGTGAAACCTACTGGGGAACACCAGGTTGCATCATTACCCACCAAAGACTCATTTGTTCCTAAAATGCGCATCAAGTGGCGAGGTCCTGCTTCAAGTCTTGTTTATGCCAGATAATATAATAGGCAGGGAGCACTCCGGGCTAACGATGTTTTTATGAGGGCCCCGTCCGTTAAAAACCAACTCTAGGACGTATGTGTATCTATTAACCTAATTCTTATTGGGTTTTATGAAGTTCTCAGGCCTAAAGTAAATTTCCTCTATACCCATAGGAAGGGGTTGAATCAGGACACGTTGATAGCGAGGAGAGGTTAATCAGGGAAAAGTTATCCGGAGAGAATGTCCTTATTTGTTGGTGTTGGATCAAATGAGATTACACATTACGGAGAAGCTTTGAATCATGGCTTGAATTCTAAGAGCTCCAACAATTTCTATGAACCCGGTTCCTTCCTTTCTCTTTTGAGTGGGCTATATTTGAGAGAGAAAGGTCAGACATACACAGCTCTAACTATACCAGAACCTATGAATTGGTTTCATAATATTTCGCGTAAATCTATGCTGATATAATCTAATGCATCACCCAATATCTTTAAACCTGAAGTAAATAAACTGTAAGGACTTCAATTTACGTTAAGTGCTTTTTTATTATTTTTATAGAGATGTTCCAGACAGTTTATTTTGCAATTCTTCTATATTATGTCTTGCCCGTAAATGCCACTATGCAAAACACAGGAGACAGGCGACATTAAGGTTACCCTGTTTGATCCTCTTTAGAATCAGCCACCTGAAGAAGAAGTAATGCACGCGTATCTCTTCCTTATACACATATAATTTGTCAAAAGGTTCTACAGCAATTTTCTAAGGACGCTGTTACCGGATTAAAAAACAATACACCGCCCATTCGCCAATCGATTATTCATGTTTTCATCGTCGCCTTTGAATCAATAGCCTTGTATATTTCATTGAGGTCGCGGTTTCTTTCTATTCGACAATGCCTCTGTCATTGAATTGATTCTTTGAGGAAGCGAAACATGGCTGAACAGACATTGCTCATAATGTTTTCTTAAAGAGACTTGACACTTGGTGTCTTGTATCTACTACTAGAGGCAGAATCTGCGTCTCTATTGTAAAGGTCAAGGGGGGACGGAAAACATTATTACTGAATAAAGTCGCTCTGAAAGGTTCCAACTGTCGGTATAACGCGATCCTTGATGTCCACTCGATACTCACATTGTGTAGACCTTTCGCCGCTACACACACAGACCTTGATCAAAGTGTAGTTATCATGGTGTGAACATATCAAAGAGTTAGGCCATGTGTAAATGTAGTTTATGCACGGAGGGTTGAAACCAATTGTTTAGTTTCTAACCTTTGGCTTGATGAGATCTGGCAGTTACTTGTAAGTGGCAGAACCCTTGGAAAATATCAAATTAGGACATGATCGATCTAATTTTCCCTTTAGTCCCTTGCGGTTCATGACTTCAGTGTTTGCCTCACCTTGTGAACCGTAGTGGGTACCCACGTCTGATTAGAGCCTGCCCCATCCATCCCCAGGCACATCTGCCCCCACCCTCCTCCAATGTAATTTGCTCAAATTCACAATTTACAAGCCCCTACCGAGAGGCGGCCATTCAGATAAACGAGTTTGAATTGATTGAATTAGGACTGGGAGAGATAAGGTATTATCAGTCAAGTCTGGCCCTCTCTGGAGGAACGCTTTGATGGTGTGTACCTTGCCTATCGGGTCCTCATCCAAGTGATAGCATTACCCTGCTGCATAGGTATAGGGGATCAGAAGCACGGCTTGGGCTCTACATGAGGCCCGCTCATTCTAGATGCGAAGGCGGTCAGGGGTTGGGAGTTTGGTCGGGCAGGCTTAGGCTCTGGCCCCTCCTAAGTGAGGCCAATCAGCTCATCTGACCAGATGGCTAATGATGGTAATGACTTGGTGGCCAGCGCTCTGTTCACCCCAATGGCAGGATTTCACTGGCATCCTATACACTGAGCATATGTTGCCTTGTGCCGGACCACACTTGCCGGTATACCTGCTGAATGCATGATTAGTGGGTAACTTGATAAATGGGCCGGTGCTATACATAGTGAGGAGACACTCGCAATACAATACCTTTCAGGTGGATGGTTTTGTCTCCTCTGGTTAAAAATAGACGTGTATTGAAAGTGGCAATGGCAAGTACATGTAGATAACTTTAGATGGGTGGTTTATTACAATCCACTGTGTTCTGAATTGAATTGAACAATCCCTTGATTGATCTAAGTTTGACAAAAGGCTCGTATATATATATTACTGAGCGATTTTCTCGGTCACATGCCTGGAACAAACTAGTTAGATTCTCCCTGCGATTTTCTGTGTACATATATACCATTCTCTCGGTTGGTCTGTCTCTGTCTATGGGTGTCTATTATCACTACGTAAGAAATATGTTTTTCCTGATTTTCTATGCACATATATATATATATATATATATGTCTGTCTATCTCACTATCTATATATCTATATCTGGCTGTCTGTCGGTCGGTCTATCCACGGAAAGCTGTTATAGAAAGACCATAAAGTAGATTGATTGTAGTTAGCAATGATGTATGTTAATGTTGGCCATGTGTGCAGATGGTGGTTGCTAGGAATTTGTTTACTTGTCATTTATGGCTGCTTATCTTATCACTTGGGTCCCCTCCCTGCCCTTGTGGACCATTTAATAGCTCCTCATAAGGGCATGGCTTCCCAATATCTCTGTGTCATGGCTTCCCGCGGTGTCACTCTACCTCTAAGCGCCAATTAGATGGGGTCTGTGAGACTGCTGCTCACTGATGTTTGTATTAGAGGACTTCGACTGATATGCCACTACAGGGAGGAAATGGCTTCTTTTCTTCCTGTGTTTGTGGGTTAGCGTCAGCCAGTCCAGCTTGCCTGTACCTTGATGTATGGGAGGGACACATAGAGAACACATGGGCGGGCTGAGGTCGGGTTAAAAAGCTCCAGGCAGTGAACTTCGATGTTGCTGCTGTGTTGGTCAACTCTGCAGCAACACCGTTCGCAATTTTCTAGCTCTTTAATGCCTGGGGAGGCCTGGCCCTGGCCCGGTCTGTTTGCCCATCGGTGCCAGGGAATAATTGCTTACACAGATCAATGTTCCAGAAAAAGGTGTGTCAGCGAACTAGTGTTCACTTATGATGAAAGGAGGAATAATCATGAGCCCAATCTAAACAGCAGGGCCCGAAAATATATGTTTTCGGACATGACACCAAAACAAATAAGCCCAGAAGTTTGGAGCTGTTTTAATCAGATTGGCGCTGGTAAAGCTTAGCTAAGTAGGCCATTGATCATAGGAAGAAATACGGTCCTGGAAGGGCACGTCAGTCTCTGACGCTTTTATGTTCCGTCTCTGGCGGAGTTGTACATCCAAGTTCCCCCATATATTAGTTAACCAAATATCTCAGGGCAACGGCGCTAATAGCCTATCCTAGCAACCTGCGTTTTTAAGCTGGTATGAGGATGATATTCTATCTTCGATATCGGTTTCATCTTTAATTCTAAATTTACTAAAGTCATTTATTATGTAAGCCTCGAGTTGGTTTTTATGTTTATAACCTTGTTTCTGTGAGAAGAGGCCAAGTTATAGGGACTTGCTTGGCATAGTGGCTCGGACCTGCTTCTCTATAATCTTATAAGTGGCACAGTGTACCTGAATAAAATAGATGTTCTTGGCTTTGCCCTTTTCGTCCCCGTAGACTTCATTACTACAAGCCGATATATATAGTTGCTTTGCCCTGCGGTGGCACAGCGTACCGATTGTCATCTGAGGAACCGGGAGCTCAAGCTTAATTTTGGGAGAGGATGATAAATAGTGTTAATGATGATAAAGTGAGATTTACTGCTCAGTGTGCATATAAATAGGTATGTTGCATCAACATGGATTCTGATAAAAAGCCTCTCCCTTTTTGATATTGTGCTCTGGTTGCTGATGATAAGCATTGATTAATATGAGATTATATTGTTGGTTGCGTACTTATGTTTAAGTATATTGCATGTTGAATTAATCATCTAGGCGAGCCATCAATAAATGCATGACATTGCCAT
This sequence comes from Sthenelais limicola, assembly GCA_942159475.1. Lineage (NCBI taxonomy): Eukaryota > Metazoa > Annelida > Polychaeta > Phyllodocida > Sigalionidae > Sthenelais > Sthenelais limicola. The sequence goes on from OW804096.1 coordinate 116,551,249, forward strand.
AGATAAAGCAATACTGACTCGAACATGAACGGTTCCGTTTCTTAATATCCACGGATCACAAAATACTAAAAGCTTGGGTCTATGATGCGCTATAAGCGCCGGCTTATGCTCTCTCTCCGGCCAGTCAGGCCCACTGAACAAACAGTATCATAAACATGACATTGATAGTGCTATCATGCCCAGGCCTCGGACTCTGCATGGCTCGGCTGATTCACAGTCATGTGGGGATTTATACAGAACAAATACGGTAATACTTGGACGCTCACGTTGACTTCATAACTTGTTTCTACAGCTTTTCTTCGTCCAAGTCTTAGCCAGGGGTAAGGGCTGACCAGGCATGACCAACTGAAGCCAGTGTCCGTTAACTCCCCGGAGAATCTGCGCTAGCTAACGAGTGAAGTGGCAGTGACGTTCAAATAGCCTCATTTGAAGACATCTACCAGTTTTCTCGCGCCAGGCCGGATGGTAGTTTGCCGGGAGAAAAGCACTTTAAGGTGGCAGATATCAGACGAAGGCCGGGGCATTGAGAGACCAGAGACTTTGGAGACAGGTGGCCGGAAGGGTTGGTCAGTCACCAGACGCCAAATAATACATGTACCAACCAAGCACGAGTCGCATAACCCCCAAGGTTACCCCTGTAAGCCAGTCCTTAATAAAAACCTTCCTATACTTTAAAGAATTATTTAAGATGGATTGATCACAATGGATCGAGGGTATATTCCAGAAAACTTCTTGCTGTATATGTGATGTTTGGGTGCTGTCATTAATAATATTTGTAAAGAATGTAGCGAGTTTTGTATACAAGTTGCAGGTTAGAATTGCCATATGGTTAAGATACATCACTGGTGGAGTTCTGTCTGGGTGTTGCCCAGAAGACAGTTATTGCACTGAAAACAAAAGTGAGCGTTTGTTCTGGCATTAGTCTTTATGTGATAACCACAGGGGATATCCCGCTAGGGAAGCCTTGCTTTTGGCTGTGATGGATGTTCCTCCTGCCGTTGGGCATACACACATGTATGTATATATATTCCATGCATTCTTGGCTTGGAATTTCTATGTAAAGTCAGTCTAATGGTTACTGATGGATATATGGACCTGTGGGAACGGGTGCTTGCCGCCTTGTGCACAAAGTGAGTGTCTACCGGTGGGGAGAAAGTGTGGAGAATGACACGACGCGTGCGTGATGCAAAATAACCCAACACCAACCACTTTAATATAGATCTATGGCGCTTCACTTCATTCACTGGGGAGGAGTGATCACTCATTCACTACTCTTGTCCCGATACTGTGATAAGAAGTCGTAATTAGGCGATTGGGAAAGCTAATTATGCTGGTCATGGAATTGTGTATAAATCTGCTCTGAGTTGTATGTTTTGCCATCGATCAACCCAGGACGATGGCAATTTATGAATGGCAGGGGCTGTAGCTACAACAGTCTGTTGGATTTAGGGGACTGGCTTATCGGATGCTGCCCCATTTGGGGCAGGGTGCCGTCTCCGACGGAACTAGTCACTGCATGCATAGCCAACAATGGCAGAGACATCATTCTGAGTTGTAAGACACAAATTGTTACGTCCCCCGACTCGGGCTCCGTAGATCATCAATAGAATTACTTTTAAGACTTGTAGCGATTCTGAAACTGATGGGAAGTGGAACGCACTGCGCGTCTGAACTAATGGAAGTTTCGGTTTGCTGGACCAAAAGGGAATTGTCTCTGATCATGGAAGAGGCCTCTCTCCATTAGCTTGTCCACAAGGTGTTGGTGGAGGTAATTGCCATTTTAGATTCGACTGTCGCTGTTCATGTGCCTTTAGTGGCTATGATGGATATGGGCTCCTTTACACCCAAACTGCTGTTATGGTAGAGACCCTTGTCCTCCTTCTTTACCTACCCCCTCCCTTCCCGTCTCCTTCAGCTAAACGGTCATCGTGAGGAGGAGGAGAAGGAGGAGGACGAGTACTATTTCTACAACTGCTACCACGCCAGCGTCAAAACCTCTGTTGTGATCAGCACCACCATCCACTAGAGCAAGGCCTATAGAGAGAAGAAGGGAAAGCCACTGCCGCCTTCTCCTCCTCCTCCACCACCACCACCGCTATACCACCACCTCCACAACCACTGCCACCACATCATCTCCAGCGTTTGGGCCCACCCACCCAAGGCAAGCTGCTCCACCAGCGCCCCTCTCTAAGGTGTGGAGTGACTCACTGCACAAGTTGTCTGGCCCCTAGTAGAGGAGGAGCTGCTCCGATGGCACGTGGAGCAGTTGTACTTACGCCAGGCGTTTGAATCTACGTCTTGGGAGGCGCTCATTCGTCTGGTATACCTAACTGGGGTCTGGATTATTAATCCCCAGATGCCTATTCCGACTGCTGGACGAATGCATTCTGCCACTCTCAAAAGCAGCACTTGCTCTGTAGCAGCTCGACTATCGTAGAGACCATCTGTTGGACCTCGTGTCACTCATCACTGGAGAACCTGAAACTGGTCAGTGAACCAACCATCGAAACCATCCCACATAAAGCTGCTCCAATTAACCGCTAAGATGGCTTCTATAGCAAGACTCCAGGGGCTCACTTTAATTCACTTTGGGATGACTTGGATGACCGCTACTTTACTCGATCAAGCGGCCTTTTAATCTTAGACGTACTGCGGTGTCTGTGTCAGGCCGCCTTTTCGCCGGGAGTGATTGAATCCTATATCTCCACGTCATTTCTCCCCCACCTCATCCTCATCCTTCTCAGTCGCCTCCAGGGCTAGTGATGAAGTGGAAACGAGGCTGGCGTTACAGCGACACCTGTCAGCATGTGTAGGGACGTAGGAGGTGTGTATGGTTGTCCAGTTTATTAGTGGCGAGCGAAGGGTATGACACTGACAGTAGCAAGACCCTGTCCACTTCCTACAACCATTCCCTTCCTCACATCTTCTACACACTACAACTCCTGCTTTCCCTTTATACCATACAACTCCTTCATAACTTCTTTCTCTTTGACTCTGTCTCACTCCTGTGAGAAAGGGCTGTGTTGGCGGGCAGAACCACTCCTAAACACGGTCAGGATCTCTATGCTTTCATCTTGGTAAAGAGATTGCAAGGACTGCTCGTGGCCGCAGGGAGATCAGGTGGTAATAGGACACGAAGGTTGCTCAAGCTAGTATTCTACACGCGCAAAGAGGGATTCGCTCTCTAGCGAGGATTCACATTATTCTGGGAGTAAAAGCTGAAGAAAGTGATCCTTTTTGGCTTTCCTCCGATGGTAACTATAACGGGCATTAGCGAAAACAGCCAGCTAAATATAATTACGTGCATTACAAAGGAGTCATCTCTGATCTGCTCCCAAGATCAGGAACGGATTTCCTAAAGGCACTATTATCAACCCTGCCGACCAGAGTTACTCTTAATAATATTTGAAAATTGGTTATATTTAGCCTGGATTCGAGATTATTCTATCAACCGTTCGTTCATCTGTACTTTGACTCAATGGATTGTACCACATGAAGGATTGCTGTACTGTTGCGATGTCTTCATCTTGAAGGATATGCCAGTGGGGCATTTGGGGGATACGTGCAAAAAGTCGGCTGGAATAAGTCAATTAGTAGATGGGACGATATTCGTATTGTTGTCAGTCGGAACAACGGAATTTAGTACTATTTTTGATTAGTTGCGAATGGGCCTTATAGTAATTGGATCCCTTATGAATATGGAAGTTAATTATAGCGAGATCATCCACGCACTCCTCAGTGATAAACGACCTAGAATTACAGCCTAGGTCCACGCGCTCAAAGGTCAAAAGTGAATGGGCAATCCCTTCAAAGTAAGGTGTATCGAAAACCAGTGCTGTTCTGAGTGGTGGAGGTGGTGGGACTTGGGTCTATTTGGGAGAATCTAAGGCCCCTCTATTGGATATAGCTACCTCAAAGCAGGGTCGGTTAGCTCCCTTAAAATGTCCCTCAAAGACACAGATGTGCCCACAATTGTAGATCAAAGTTTTCCAATAGGAAGCGCTTTCTGTCGCTTCTGAGTAACTTCAACGGCACTCCCTCTGTCTCAGTGGACATACAGAATATGTATTGAGGAAGCTACTATTTTAATCTAGCCATCACTGATGTGCCATTATCAAATAGACATATTTACCCAAGCCTCATTGATGGGGAAATTCGAATGGATCTTCCCTTGCTCTGTTAGTTCAGTCTAAGTCAAGACCGACTTGCACACTTTTTAAGTGCATTACAAGTGATTAGTCTACACTAAATTGTCTATTGATTAAGGAGAAATACTGCTTTCGACGAAGCACTGTACTGGTTCTAAAGAAAGGAGCCCTCACACACAAAAAAGCTGTTAGGCAACTTATTATTGAGCTTTCCTCTACAATTGTCTGGGATGTTAATGAATTAACTTGTATCAAGTTATCAATCTGTAACAGGTTCTTTGCTGTTATCTCTGTATTAATTTTAGGTGAATAATTGAAATTTTATCTAGCTGAAAGTTCCAATTTCTTAGAATTTCCATTATAGCTGCTGATGGTGTTTAGAATGAATCACAGGACTGCAAGTGTATGAGAAATGTCCTTAGAGAACCCGTCCCATTCATTAATATTGCAATGAATTTGGAATACTTCTTCACTGCTGTGGAATAGGTGTACCTCATACCGGATTGTGTGTGTGCCTTGCCTTCCAAAACAACTGCTCATTGGTTTAGCAGCAACAAAAGCATTTACACTGCTCCTCTCTGGAAGATTTTTTTATCCATCTTACACATAAATCATCCGCTCTCACTTTTTGGATTACCTGAGTATTCCCAAGTCTTCAATCACTTGTCTTCCTGACCCACGATTACTCTGAAGTGCCACACCAGTAAAACCAGCCATTAGCATTCGCAATGGAGGGTCCGATCACCGCAGGAGCCATAGCCGAGACCATACCAAGGTCCCCAGTCGAGCCCGAGAAGTGGACCGTCATGCCAGCCGACCTCTCCACTCTGGTCGAACTGGAAGCCAAGAGGATGATCCAGAGAAGGTCTGAATTTGTGGCTGAAGTGGAGGGGGCTTACAGTCGTGGTCTTCCCATGCGTGGGAGACCTCCGCCTGCTGTAGGGCCAGCCAATGGCGGGAAGGTCCAGCCTGCGAGACAAGGTTGTGGCGGGAGATACTACATCCTAAAACATGGCCAAAGATACTATCTTCTACAGTTGCCATGTTGTAGGGTCGCCAGGTACGTCTGCAATGAGTTTTCATTCATCGAAGCCCCTAATAAAGAACGCTATTGGCCTTATACATAAGGAACTGGTGTTCTCTGGGAAAGGAGGATCGTAATTAGGAGTTAAAAAATGGGGGATGAGTCACTGGGAGTCATTGGTGATAATAAATGTCAACTAAGTAGCACTTGTGCTTTACACATGTCTTAAATGTGACAGCTCACCGTGTAGAGCGGTCATTCCAGATCGTTAACTTTTCATGGCTTCCATAAAGCAAGAAGCCATGCGCTGAGAAACAACATCCAATTCCTAAAGAGGTTTGGGCACCACTACGATATTGCTTCCTCCTCTCCTTTTCGGTAAAGCTTTTTTATTGAAGGGTCTTCAAATATATAGCCCCATTCCCTCCCACCTACCCGACTGCATTGTGGGGATTAATCCATTTTCTTTTGATAACATATATTGTTTATTAATGACTTCCTTCATGCACGATTGGACTTGAGATTGTATTTCTGAATGCTAATATATTCAGTATGGCTGAGGGCCACATTCATCACAACACAGGTAAATGAATGAATGTATTTATTATGTACAAATGCCGCACCCGCTCGGTGGAAAAGCTTTAGAAAAGCACATCGATAACTCTTGCTCGAAGCGAAGGAAGTCTTATACTTATGCTAAGTCACTATTTACTAGATGAAAAATGGATAGCTGATGGGGACTTCCCTCTCGAAATATGCTATATCACATCAGATTAGAATTGTATTTCATTACCATATGTAACATATGCCTTAATCAATGCAAATTACTAAGACGTTTCCTCGTATAGCTGGCAATATAGGGTTAGGGAACGGTAGACCATATAGCTCGAAGCAAGTTTATATTCTATTGACATGTGTTTGTAATGCTCAAGATTCACACGGATTGAAGAGGCCATCGTTCATCAGGCCCCACAGTTTTTACAGCGGTAAAAAGGATACACCAGCGAGAACCACATTTAGTGTTTTGGTCCTGCGACACCCGTCTTCTCTCACACTCCTCCCACCACCCACCACTGACCCAACAGGGTTTTGTATAAAAGCAAGCTTAACACCTTAACCCTTCCACCTCCGTTCGTCATTGTCTCTGCTACTTCCTATTGCAAATATTGTGGCCGCTGATGGTATTTATAAACACCACACACACACAAGTTGGGCTCAGAAAGTTGTTCCCCTTGTGCTCCGCTTGATCGTTGGAATATGCAGCTTGGACAGGACATTTATTATCCTCCGTTCGCCAGGCCATTCATCTTAGTAATACCACTGGTTGAATTAGAGACGCCTGCACTGACTAAGTACAAGGGATGTCCGCCAATTGGGGCGATATCAAATATGTGAGTTTCTCGGGAAGGTGCTCAAGAAACTGCTACATATATTTAATATATATCTCTCTCTATATATATAATATATTTATATTATATATGTATATATATATAAATAGGACTTTGGGAGTTGCTCCATGTCAGATTGTCGTTCATGTATGAAATGAAGGTAATGCCCATTTTCCGAATGACCACCCTAGCCACTGTGACCAGAAAGAAAAATAGTTTCCATTATGTTTGATATCTAAAATAATAATGAGTTTTCTTGTACGCGGTCTGCTTTTCATGAGGAGGTATCTATGTGGAGACATCCCTGGGGTATCGACTTCGTCTGTTGTGTTGTATTTAGGTGCAGCAGGCATAGCATAAGTGTTTGGCGTAGAATACAATATAAATGAATTCTGCCAAGAACAATACGCGAACAGCATCACTACTTGTTGCACTGGTTTATATTGTATCATTAATCAACTGCTTTTAGCGAACTTTTTTGCCTGACAGAAGACTAGGGGTTTACTGAAACCTATCATAATATGCGAATTGATTGATAGAACTACAGGTATACATAATATGTATACCTGTAATTCTATCAATCAATTCGCATGGTATTATTTTAGTATTAGTTCGAAGAACACACCTGTAAACTGACTGAACCAATCCAGTCTATCTCCCACTACTCCGGTTTCATCTCATTATGTTCCCTTATTTTTGATCTAGAGAAATCCATAGCATGGCAATGAGATTTCTGCACGTCTCCTCTGGAGTTGCCAAGTAATGAAATCTTTCCATGAAGTATAGCGCCAATTAAAAAATATATTTCCCTCGATAAAATTCTTTCCTCCAAAGGACTGGTGGAAATTCCCTTTAAGACACCTCTTCCGTTTAGGATGCACTTTGTTCTTGAGTGCCCAAAATGACTGGTTTCCTACCATGTTCTCATGGCGTAATGCATTACCTGGTAGGCGAAGTATTTATTTACCACAAAAGGATGAATCTCTTCCCATAGACAAAGCATGTCTTGTGTTCATGTATCATGCGAAAGGACACAGCCCCTACCCATCCTTTAGCAGATGTAACACAAACCAGCACTTCCCACCGCGTTCTCGGCGACTGCTCAGGTGTAATGTCCTTGCTTTCTCGTTAAACTTTTGCCTACTCAATGTTGTTTGGCATACATAATTGGATGAAGCACTTATTTGTCCAGATTGTATTTGCTATACGGTACTTTACTACTTACGAGTGTGCCATGCAATACCTACTGAGTCCTATAACTGGCATTCTTTATAGGATTAGAGGAGTGGGCTCTATACATTTGATGATTCATTAACGTTATGAGATTAGGGAAATGGGATTTATAATAGGAGCTTCTAGGCCGATTGTTTCGGAAAACTGTCTAAATCATATTCATAATCACCATTGGGATTTAAGTTTATTGCAACAAGGCAGGTACGGCGCAGGTTTTTAATTTGTTAAAATAAGTATGCCTATTTTGCAATAGGGTTTCGAATGAGTAATTGTGCTCCGAAATACTATAGTATTTCCTATACATAGGAGAAAGACAGACAGACAGAGGCAGACTGACAGAAGAATCCATAGGAAAGTCTTGTTTGCTTTATATGGGGTATACAATATATGTATTATTAAAATAAAATCGGGTCATATTTTAGGACGAGGAAATCTACATAATAGATGGGATGTTTTCAATCCGTAATAGAAATCTTTCACATGGCTCTTATTACAGCCTGCCTATAATGGTTCTAATAAAATCAGGTATCTTTTTCCTTTGAATTCAAATCTTCTATGGGAGTTTCGATTGTAATTACTTCGAGGGACGATCGATTATAATCTAATCTAACTTTCAGCAATAATTTTCAATTAGTGGCTGATTTTCCAGCCGTATGCCTCACAATAGATCGATTATTGTGTGTTTACGTTTCGCTTTTCATGCAGGGAGGTGCGGCTAATGCGTCATGCTTACATTTCCGTGGCGGCAATTGATGGGCTGGTAATGTTATTCATGCAGGTAGAAGTTGGCCTGGTATAATTACTTTCCATACATGTCTAAATACTCGATGAACAATATAAATAAGAAAAACCCAGTCATTATTGGTCTGGTGTTGAGGTGATTGTGACTTCATTTTCTCTCTTTGAAAGTTTTCGTATTGTATTTTGATCTGGATTGCCATAGATTCCATTAAGAAAGTGTCTGTCTCAAGGGCAGTAATGAGGCTTGGGAAAGAAGGAAATGTTCCGAGTACCAGTGGGTTTCGACTCGCTTTGGATTCAGGTGTCTGTATTGGACTTATTATTGAATATAGATAGTTTATTGTGGCCCTTAGCTGATCCCAACCTCCCCATCCCGCCTCGAGCCAGAGTCTGTGAGGTCTTCCTGGAGGTGCTATTGATCATTCTATGGCTGTTATTTTACACTTTAAAGCAGCTAGAAACTGTTGGCTTCTTGGCCTTGACTATATACTACGTTCGCGTCAGTCAGCGAGTTAGGCCACACGCCAAGGTTGGCCAGGAGAGCCAGGTCAGGTAGTTTTTCTCTGCGTGGACATCGTCAATAAAGAGGTCAAATGGGGAACGGAGAAAGAACGGCCGGTCCGGCAGGCCTGCAATATATAGCAAGTGAATGCCAGTTAGTGTTGAGCTCGGGGTTCCGATTCGTCCGCCTGACCATTTCTGCCTAGTAAACCCTACCATATAAAGGGACATTGCCCTGAGAAAGGACCGTTGTGCCCATCATAATCCTTTGGGTAGGGAACTTCCAGCAGAGTAATACGTCATTGTAATTAGGTTGTGTAAAGTTGTGGAAAATAAATCTGGGATGATATGCTATCCATTGTATTATTATGAAATCTGTGACAGTTAATTAGCAATCTCGGTATTTCACCCGCGCCAGGAGGGGAAAAGGATCGTTCCTTTAATCATTATCGACATTCTATCGTCTGCTTCCGCCCATTGCAAATAGGATAACCGATAACAGAACCGCCCCTTGATTAAAAAGTTCAGGATTTTGAAGTTGCAAGTTCAGGCGCGAGCAAATAGCCATAGAAATAGGCTCCATGCAATATTAAATAGGTCTATTAGGGAGACAGCACCCATCTCCCTTGTACGTCCCTCTTGCGAGTTCTCTCTAAATCCTCTCTAGTGTATGCAATGCATCCGTCCCAACCCAGCCTGAGTCGAGGTGGATTGATCTATGTTCGCTCCACTGCCTCACCAAGAAAGAAAAAAAATCTGCAAAGCCCTTGTTTCAGCCGTTTTATTGAGCAAATTCAGGAGCCATCCGGTCTTTAGGGAAGATGTGAGCTTGCCAGCTCAGGCCGGACGTCCAGTTTATAGCAGGGTATGAGTTATGTGGGTAGTAGATTGGCGCTATCCCTCGATCCAGACCCAAATAATCATACACAATGCCTTGCCATGCAACCTACCACCCTTAGGAGTACCAACAGGAGGACCAGCGGACAGATAATCCCATTAGAGGTGTCGCACGAGATGGGTGTCCTGCTAATATCCCAATGGGCAGTGTAACGTGAAATGTGTACCCTGAGCACTGATCGAGGCGTTGTAGTGACCTTTGGCGGTTGCAGTGCGAACCGAGGGCCAAGAAAGGGGGTGAACGGGCGACGAATATCTCCACTGGACAATCCATCACATACTCTCCTCTGGGTGATGATGGCTGTTACTGGGAGATGCTTGATGGGACGCTAACTCAGATGTATCCAGTGTCACCCACCCTGGTATCTATGATATCATGTCGCTTGTGTCTGTGACCGATAGACCGGCTTGCCCATTAATCTTTACGTCGCTCGTGCGCCGCCGGCCTTGGCCATTGCCACGGCACAAAAAAGACTGAATATTGGAAGGAATATGCGCATCTATAGAAATTCCCTTTATGTGCTGCATCTATTATCACCCTCAGGGCTTTTTTGTTACAGCAGGGCGTCGAAGCGTACCTGACAAATTTGGAGCAAAACAGCGGGGTAACTGATGATTTGGGAATACCGGTCTCCCGTTTTAATCCTCCTGTAGATCTTGCTTTATCTGACCCGACCTTTCACCAAGTGCATCTGGGTATCGTATTTAACGTCCTGTATATTCGCCTTTGTCTGCCTACATATTGGTATAGGGAATAAAACGTAGAGAGTTGATTTAAGATTGGTAATTTCCTTTCATATACTTTATTACTCATTACTTTACTCATATATCATCCATTTCAATGCAAGCGCTTGCTCGTCTTTCTATTGATAATGTTGGGCGAGTGACTTTTAATGTCAATACTTATAACCAACCCGATTGACATTTTAAAAAGATATAAATCTCTCTTAATATTCAAACTGCAATATCCGACCATTTGACAGTTGATATAATCTCAGTTCTCATGCATGTTTTACTGCAATACTTTACTGCACTGGACAGAGGTCCAGGTAATTTTCTTTGGATGAGGTCGTTGCCTAGTGGTACCTGGATCAAATATGCATTCAGCGAGAAGCCATTTGCCTGATTCAGTTTGGGGAGTGCAAATAAAGCATTGGATTGTTTGTGGCCATCTGATAGTGGTATTCACGAGGAGTAATGGGATGACTGGCGTAAGGGTCATTCTGATTGGAACTGCTCTGACCTTGTATTGAGCTGATATTGACACTGTATTGAGCGCCTCGGGCAGTCTCGGAGGATAAGGCAATGGTGATCGGATGACAAATGACGCCTGTATAAGTCTTATGCCTCTGTATAGGACTATAAGTGCTTCTGCCTTTCTGCTTCAGTTTCTGTCTCCCTATCTACTCTTTTTTTCTCATCATATGGTTTCACCCGTCTCAGACACCATACACCGTTCTCCCCCGGGTGACCATTAACAAGCGACCACACGATCTCCACCATCCCATCTTTATCGCCCCTGACAAAAAAGTTAGCATGAGCAGAGGCAATGCCATCAATGTTGTCAACGATCGGGGTTCATTTCAGTTTAACTGCTAACCAAGGCCTGGAAATTTAAGGGAGGGATTCAACCAGGGGCAACGATCTGAACGAATTGGATAAATGGCTAACGTGCCTCTGTGCTACAACCCTCAGGATTGCCATTTGGCTTTCCCTGAACTATTGGTATGCATAACATAGGTCTTTTAGTTTAGGAAACAGAATTCCTAAATTGGTTTAATATTGATGTATGGTACTCAGACTCTTGACTATGGTATTCAAGGCCTCAAATAATGTGAGTTGCATTTGTTCGAAGTTATGATCGATTTTTCAAAATGCATCGTAGTTTATTTGTGCCAGGGATGCTTTTAGGTTTTTAAACAGCCGCATTGCAGGGATAATTCGTGTTCGAAGATATTTGTTTTCGTTATTTTTTGTCACATTTGTAATTCAATTTGAATAAATGATCCATGATCGTGTTTTTCCCTTTGGGAAGGGTGATCAAATACTATTGTGATGCATTACAGCGATTGATGGATTAATTGTATCCCTCATATTTGACATAACAAAGAAATACATACACTAATGTAAATATCCATTAAAAACCAACGCTTTCTGCTCTTGAACCTCTTTTTTGAACGTTGCAATATTGATGTCACATTAAGGTTTCTCCTATCAGCAGCTGCACAACATAAAAGTCATTTAGCCCCAAGGCAGATTCTTTTGTAAATATCGAACAAATGAGCGAATGATAAAATAAACAGTGGTACACGTTGGTATTCATGAATCGAACAACATACCAGGGCTTGGATTCACACCGTTGATATAGCCTTTGTTCTAGGAATACCTGGTTTTCCAGTAGACAGGCTTTAGCACCTGTTTATCCCAGTCTCTTGCTCTCTGGTTCACTACTTAACAGAATTTGGCAAGCCGTTCAAGAGAAGGTATGTTCTGCCTGCATATGCTCTATGTCTAGAGCAGGCGTTACATTATAGATGCACAGGATCTTCTAAAAGGCAAGGCCTTCCGCTCGCCTATTAGGTGGTGCGGGTCGAAATTCACGGGTACATTAACAAATAGCTTTGGTGTGTATTTTGTCTACATCTATACACCAAGCATGCAGGTGGGCAACGCACGATTGACATTGATGAATTCGATTTAATTATCCGTGCTCCACCTCAATCCGTTACGATGCCAGAATTACCCACTCCTCCAATTAGTTTAATGGAATGGCCTATTCATTTTCATCAGGTGGAAATTCAAATGGAGGTTCTGATGGAAGTTTAGACCCATTGATGCATTAGTTTTTTCTCCCTCCCCGCGAAATCTCCCAATTCCCATTTGTGCCTAACTGTGTTTTCAAAATATTGCCCGTGTCTCGTTCACTCCATGCCAACAAGACATCTTAATGTGACCGCGATTCCATCCAAGGGAGATAGCACGGAGAAAAATAATACATTCATCCATTAATCTCTGACAGAACAAGCTGGTGGAGTCGAGAAGCCATCTCTGATCTGGCATTGATGGGCTAACCAAAGGATGACAGGGGGAATGTATCATGTCCACAATAGGAATTGTGCTTCAGAATCTTCCTCTCTAAACACAGGTTCGCCTTCACCCAGCAAAAGCCAGCAGCTTCATCATTGTGAATAAAATTGCCTGCCTTCTGAGACAGCAACAAAAAAACCTCGAATCCTTGGCTTCCCCTCCTCCCTCTCCTCCATCAGCGCCTACATAGGCTGGCATTGACTTTCGTAGCTTTGAAATTACCCATAGGAGTTTATATATTATCATAGGGGTGTAGCCCTATACGTGATACGAAGGACGTTTGTTGTTGGATGTCCTTTGTTATTTTTGTTTTGTAAGATATTAGTACCACGAGATAAAATCCTATCCAAAATAGGATGTAGTTTGAGTTATTTTCTTTTCGTAGCTGAGGAAATCAATGGTATCTGCCTATCTAGTAAACATGGAATTAACATTTAAACCACAAAAATATTTTCAGTTAAGGGACCCACAGACTTAATGTGTGTAGTTAATTACGCCCTCATAATTGATTATCAATTTACCCAGCTTCTATTCTCTATTCGTGCTATCCGCACAGAGGAAACTCCATTCGTTACCACTTTGATTAAGTTAGCCGGATGACTGTCTATTTATGATGACCGATGACCCCATAGAAACGCTTTATTGCTACATATTTTTTATGGCAAATAGCACGACCTTTCTTTCATAGTCAGAGGTAATTGTCCTTCTCCAGATTGATCTTCCCGACAGCAAGTTGCCAGCCTCTATTCACTTGATAGAAAAGCCACAGGACCAACGCACCTGTTGGCTCTTGTCTTAAAATATGTCACAAGCATGTGCAATCTCTGCGTCTTGCCACGCTTTCCATGCAGCATTACAGCTTTTAGCTGCTGAATTCTCTCACCAACTTTTGGACCAAATAATGAATGCCAGCCGTCACATTTTCTGGCTGCTGCTATTTTGGGGTGCTAAGATTCTAAGGAAGGAACTGCTTAGGGAAAATCAGTGTAAAAGGCAGTTTGTCGGTTTCTTGTCCTTCTTTGTCACTGGACGATAATACAGGTTCTGGATCCAGTCAGCTGTCCCTTTTCACAGTGTCTGCTTCACAAACACATCTTTCCATCTTTATTCATGGTTTGTCGGCCGTTTTTCCTCTCCCCTGACTTGGCTCAATACCGCTGTAATCGAGCGGTGGACGCATGCTGGGGACGTCGCTTTCTGTCTGCCCACTGCGCCAGGCTAGCTTTTCGCTGGAGCCTTAATTGAAATCTCTGAGCGGGGGTGGAAAAAGTTTGAATTTCAAATCAGATGTAACGCGATACACAGGGCGGCTTTGGAAGGCTGACCCCTAGCTTTTTTCGGGGCTTGGTCTTTGCCATGACTCTGAGTTTGGGATTATTCTTTTCAACGACTCATGAAGAATTGACTAGAGATCGATGACATTTGGCTTTTAGAATCAAGATTGTGCGTGCGGAAGGATAAGGTTATTTTTTCCTTTCTGGTTAGATTTCCACACTTGGTGAGAAGAGGATAGGAAGGAGTAGAGGTAGGATATCCATGGAGAATATCCACTTCCATTTTAACAACTCATTGAAGGCATACACAGAGGCTGTTCACATCATAAGCCACTATTGCAGTTGGCCATATTTACGGAAAGGTTCTAGTATATATATTATTTACCACTGGCTCGATTTTGTTCACTTGGCACTAAAGACTGGGACCAATACTTAGCAATGTTATCTCTTTGTGTGTTTTATATGTATGGAAAAAATAAGCACCAAGCTCGAGTCTCAGACAGCACCAATTGTGTCTGGAATACTGATTGTCGTAAGCGCCTGAACAAATCAGAACTGCCACATCTAGCCCCAGGCCCTGGTTTCAAGCATGAAAAACATCACCTATGTCAGCTTCCCATCCTAACCACAGATGACAATAGATTGGTCGCACCTCCCATCCCTAACGGTTAGGTCTCGGAGGCTACTCCTTCATCTAGAGAGGTACTTTATCGCAGAGAATGATTTTCTTTTCTTTGAAAGACAAATATTTTCCTTAAAGATATTAAAACCCCCTGAGGTTAGTTTGAGGCTGACCAAGAAAATTAATTGCGACCAGCTCCTGACGCTTGTCTGATAAGGTCGGTCAACGAGTGCATTTAATTTTCGCAGAAAATATAAAAGCTATGCGAGATTTGATTGGGAAAAAATACTTGTTTTGCCTACCCTTGATTGATTAGTGGTTCTGGGCCGGGGAAGGGCACGAAGGGTCTGATATTAATCTGTATGTATTACGAGAGATATTTTCATGCTGTCAGTACATTCCCGAGAAACGGCACATATTAAAGTGCCTTGGAGGGGAACAAATGTTACTTACACTGACTCTCTCATCCCTATTGCCTTCAGGAATAGCTGAGTCATATTTCCAATTCTCTTACACCCTGACAAGTGGTGAAGGTTTCCGGGAGGGGAAAAACTCGACTTGAGATTACGCCTGACAACAGGTTGGCTATTTTAGTATGCAGACGTTGTTCCGGCGGCACAGGGCTGATGTTTAGTTCTATGGTATTGGTGGCTACGTGTTTTTTCCCATCTGCTGCGCACTACCATCACCTCCACCACCACCAACTGCTGGTATCCTGACCAGTTACATGAGGATGTGGTGGCCAAGTGAGACAACATTGCTTCTCTGTACCTTGTAGATGCTTCCAGGCTTGGCTTCGGTCACAGAATGGCCTCCCCTTGACATCTCGCTGCTCATCTGCCTCGGATAGAAGAGCCATTGCCCCGAGCCATTGCCAGGCCCCGTCATCCAGGTGGAAAAATCCCTGCAGAAAATCTCCTTTCTATTGTGAGAATCCCTTCTCAGTTTCAATATCAAAAAGAAACCTGAGCGTGGTTCGTCAGACAAGAAGGCACAGCAGAAAGAAAAAAAGTGATAAAACCTTGCTATCTGAGACAATTTGTCTGGGCCGCGCAAATTGGCAAAAGAAAACGTAAGGGTGAAATTACGTACTTGCAATAACACCATATTACTTCGAAGGGATATCCAAGAGCTACGAGGTATAATTCAAAATTAAATTTCCATATTGAGCAAACTTGATGTATATCGAGCAAACAATTAATTGATATTGGCTGATGTATTTTAGCATCATTGCTCATATGGGAAGCTTATATGCCCGCAATAGACACCGTTCCCTTAGCCTGAATTAAATCACATCTTCCTCCTGCTGGGCATCTTGGAGCCAATTTGCAGGGTAATGAACAAGTGTAGGATTTCGGCCTCTCCTAGGCGAGGTTGCTATGCCAAAAGGTCCCTGGCAAGGGGTGTGATTGGTTGGGCAAGCCTTAAGCCCTCACCACAGCACATCACATCTCCGTATATGAGTACTGTTGTAATAACGTGAGCTCATATCCCAACATTATGGTCTCTTACATGTTATGGTCAGTGTATTATTTTAGCTCCCAAACAGCTACGCATCTAAATTGGTAAACCATTTTATTCCCGCTTCCTGGAAAAGATACATCTCTCTATATTTTAAAACGTTCAGAAATTGGCAAATAATTTATTGTGAAAATATAATCATGGCTGAAAATATCGAATTGCTGCAGAAAGTCATCAATATTGGAAAGACTCTTTTATCAATGCCAGCTCGGAGGCAGGTCCCGCGTCGGGCCAGACTCTTTTTAGCAGCGGCTGAAAAAAAGCGTCCTTAAAATATTTCACCGGGGGGGATGTTTACCGTGGTCAAAAAGGACAGGTGTTTTGGTGGCTAAAGTTAAATGCCTTTAGTTTGGGGTTAAGTGATTGGACTGCGGAGAATCTGTGTAAGATTGATGAGTGAGTTCTTCTCTTTTCTAAGATAATCCAGTTTAGCCAATTTTCCTCGAAGCTGTGTTTGATCACTAGTTTGTTGTGGCGACCCGCATCTAATGACGCGCCTCGGACGAAAAGCTAGCGAGTGACAACTAATGGATGACTTAATGCTGACCGATTTATCTCCTTCCGACTGGCAATGAAAGGATGGATGGAAAGACAAAATCAGGAGGCTTTCAAAACTAGAGCCAGTTCAACTTAGTTTTCATTAGTGACACCATCATTTATTCCGCTCGGGTTTAAAGTGTAAAAAAATGGGACACTGAAGTAAATCAATTCGGTGGGGAATATACTGAGAACTGAGTCTGAGAAGTGTCCTCCTGGGACTTTTTATTTAAATGAAATAAATTTGCCGAGCAATTAATTTTTGTTTAGACATGAAATCATCTGCTAAGAGATTAGCCCTGAAAATGGTCCTTCGCCTTCCGTCTACCCATCTGCCTTCTGTCAGATGTCATTCTGTCATACGTGAATCGAAGCTCTCCTGTATAATAATATATCTATGTATCTGCTGCATAGAACTTGTTTATCCCCCTCCGATCACGTTCCAATCATCTGTCCTTTATTGCTTCGTTTTCATCCCTGCGTGACTCACATATTACTATCAATGAGAAAGGTGGACAATACTTCAGCGTTATAGTTCCTCTGATTTAAGAGCAGCAATCATAGGGGGCCAATATCTCCCCTGCGGCCATGTGTACATACATACACCTTTATACCTACATAAGCCTATATATACAAGTACTCGTCTTTGGTCCGGCCCATAGGATATGTATACAAACCTCTGAACTGCTTTGTAGTAGACCATATTTTCCACTTACACCCAGGAGGTATGAGGCCTTTTACTTCGCCTTAATAATGTATCCATGTTCATATAGCCCTTGTGTCAATGCTTGCAAGCCGCTCGCTTCCTTATACCTTCCCGTTAGACAATGCTTCCCCTATCCAGGTGAGAATTTGTCGAATTAAATTCTAGGGTGGTCGGGACTTCATTTACCATTTACCAGTGCCTATGGTTCCTCACCATTGATAGGAAATTTGAAGTAATCTCTGACTGAAGTCCCTCGTTTGATATCCAATTTTGTACTCAATATCTGACGTATGGACACTTCGGCCCAAAACTTACTGTTACTTCACCATACCATTTTGACAAGTCGAATCAATTGGAACACTGCTGGAGCGGGGTATTGCTTCAGCTTCTCCCCGAATGGAAGCAACAAATTTGTCATATCATCCTTTCGCATTTATGACTAGTGTTCGGGATCCTCGCTCAGGGTAAATGTAGCATGCAGCAAATTGAAAAATGACACAAGTAACTGATACGCTGGGGGTAGATAGGATCTGTGGGTGAGGGATGGAACGCTTAGAGGGAAGACTATATCGATGTATCTTGTTTGTATTTAAGATCATTTCACATGCTCATGTCATTAGATAATCATCCATTGAATGGATCGTGAGGTTAGGATAGGAAAAGACCTATGTATTTGTCGAAAACGGGTTGTAGTTATCGCCATGAAAATCATTTCTTGGGAGTTTTTATAATTCGTTAGGCTTTGAACAACTTGGAACACACTTCTTTTATTCCTATACGGCTTCTATCATTTTTATGTCTTTCTGTCGATGGGGCCTTAATTCTCCAGTGGTTGCCTCCATCCTTAGATATTTTTTCTGAGTCTTCTAGCTGTCATTAATCGCTTTAAGGCTAAGGCTGCAGTCTTATAGTTCATCAGCGTGAACAGGTTCTCTGGCCCAATGCGAATATACCATTATCCTTATTGATTAAATGCCTGGATTGAATGACTTAATTATTAGGTCCATCCGTGCTAAGGGCAACGGTACCTAATGGAATGTGTATGTCTTTTTGTGTAATAAGGTAATAGGACTAGCCTCATGCGTCTGTGGTTACCCCCTTCGATCAACCCATTTGTGTCGAATCGTCTCGCCCAGAAACTTCGAATATAATCTATGTCTATTAGTGTATACATATGGATGTAAGAGCTCTTTACAAAATGTCACGCCTGCTCCATGAAGTATGGAGGGAGCACACAGGCGTTAGGCCTAAATATTTCTTTATGTAATTGATTAATGCTACATTCGTATTGACATTGTTGCCCTACACTATACCAAGAGAGGGCAGTCTTCTATACATGTGTACATGCCTAATGTAACGGTCTCCCCCAGGAGAAATATTATATGAACTCCTGACCAAAGCGCGAGACAAACCGATGGCAATTTTCTCCCATTCCTCTGGTGGCTGTGACAAATACCTAGTATATTTTCTTTCCCATTTCCCCCATTCATTATTTGTTTTCTCTATATTTGCTTTCTAACCGCATGCTAGCAACCTCTATATATTTAGGCTATGTGTCTGTGATCGTGTGTTATCTTTAATACTTTCTGTTGGTGTACATGTATATATACAGAAAGAATTTCTTTTGTATTTAAAATGATGTGCAATTCTTGAATACTTAAACGCGCTCTGACAGTCTCACAATTTAGCTATAATTTCATGACATTTAAAATCTTAATATGATTCTGCATGATACCAGGATGACGATACATAAACACTGAACTACTAAATGAAACTAATTATAATCAAGATTTTAAATAAGTTGTTAATGGTTTACTTTATTCTTCTAATTGCACCTTGTGTATTCAAGGAACATATATGTTGTCCCAAGTTTAACCTGTCTACAGATTGAATACCGTTGCCTGCATACACACAGTGCTAACATCCACGGTCTTAAAAGAAAATACTCAATCATTCTAAAATTCACCGACAAAACCAAATCTCTTAAAACCCTGAAAAATTATTCAAGGGCAAATGCTTTTCAACGATTCATACGTAATTCCTTTTGACGGGCATTTTACTGCATGATATCAGGAATTGCTTTACTTAATGGAATGAAATCTTTGAAAGGCATGGGAACGACTCTCTGTTTTCTCAACGCCTGCCTCTTAACTCATGCAAATTTCAATCTTGTCTTTTACATCATGTTTTCAAACATAATTTGAGAAACCTATTCCAACTTGATTTAATAAAATAAATACTAATTTAATCCTGGAAATATAAGTTTGTTGTTAATATGATTTCGTTTTCCTGAATGGAGCTATCATGACCATATTAATCATTTGTAAGATGAAAATTCCTCCTGTAAGGATTGAGAATTTCCCCGTGTTGGCCGGCCGTATGCAGACTGTGTGCAGTGCTGTCTCCAACTTTGGCTACTTTGCAATGCCAACCATCTCTTTATGTTTCTCCCACTTTGCTGCTCTCTCCAGGGCAACCATAGTGCATGGGCCGTCCACTGGTGGTAGTAGCAGGTACCCTAGTAATAAGGAAAGGTGTGGATCCGCCAGGTATATCAACAACACTTAGTTCTTCCTCTACCTTACACACAATCCCTCTCAATGAGTATCATTCTATATATATACCTCACCCACGTTCTCCGACACCTATATTGTAGACATGACTGTAAAATATTCTCCTTGTCTGAGATGATTTATGTATAGTTGTAGAATAACCTGATTGTGATAATTGTATATAATGCAGCATTAGTTCTATTTAAGTTGGACACAGCGAGATGATAGATCTCCCTTTGTGCACCGTCGGTTGTTGTATAAACCCATTGCAACGCTTCTGCTCGCCACCTGAAGCATAATGTAATATGAGCGCCATTGATGAAATTTGCTAGCATCATCTTAAGCTTCCCCAGGTTTTATACTAATGCATGACCCACAGACCTTTAATCACTTAAATACCTTATCTAATATATCATTTGAATGTTCACCTAATCCAGGCTTCATATGAGTTCTTGCTTTGTTATGTACTTACTAACAAGAAAAACTAAAACATGTCATCATCTCAATTAATTCCCCTGTCCATTTATTATTTTCCAAGCAAAATATGTTATTGCCTATGTACACACAACGGTCATTATATCGTGCTTATATTATTTATGGATTAGTGTATGGACCAGTTAGTGCTTGCTCCTGCTTAATTGTCTATGACGCAAATGAAATGTCTCAGATGACGGGCATGAAGTTTTCAAAGGAAAAAGTATACACGTTTCCCCTCACACCATTACAAGCAATACTATTTCATTATATTACATGACTGATTGTTCAAGGGAAACGACACTCTCTGCCGGATATTAAAAAGTGTAATCATTGCCTTAAAAAAAACATCAAATATTGCATCGATAACGAATGAGAAATGAGGTATTGTCTCTGATTGAGGGCTCTGATGTCGCCAACGCAGACTTGTTTTATTTTGTGTACATAAAAGCGCCACTCAGAGTTGTTGTTATCATAACTGGTGTTGTAGGTCCGTTCTTCATCCAATATGCAGATTTTTATGAATATCCATGTTTCTCTTTTGAAGTTTCAGTTCGTATCGATTAGCGCCTCTAGCCTACGTTGATACATGTAATTTTATAAGATGCCCAGCCTTGTTGAAGCTCTAAGTGATCTCCTTAGTGGGAGTGTCTATATCTATATTTTGTAATAACTTGGAGTCTAGTTAGGGGATCAAGCTTCAGAGAACTGCCCTTGGCTTAGTGTATGGTCCCATCTGATTCATTAGCTGACTTAATTTCCTTGAGGCGTACCTTGTTAGAGTAGGTTAGCCAACACCAAAAAGTGATAATTGGATCGGACCCAGGCGTAAATTCGATTAATTCCTTACAAGCAGAAGTAGTGTAGACTAGAATTATGAATCATCTACCAACAGCAACAGCTTTTCTCGGATGGGTCCCTATCCATTAGGGCAATGTCCTTATTGTGTCCCAGCTTGGTCAATCGCCAAGTAAAACTTGTTCATGCCACATGTGCCGAATTGGTCGAGGAAAAACAGTCGGGCAATTTCTCCGAGTCATAATAACATTTCGCCACCAATAGCTTACTTTGCCTCTCAAGAGCCCAGTAATGAAAGCTTATTAAATTCTTATTGTTTGGATTAATTCAGAGAGACTTGGGCTTTTCAAAAGTTAAGATCGCGTACATTGTTGACGGAATAGAGATTGATAGCGGGTTATGTTATGTTATCGAATTCGTTCCTCTTGTCTGCGTTCTTTGTTCACATGTTTCTGTTCAACTATTGGAGTCCCTTTTTGGGAAATAAAGTAAAGGAACACAGGCGGGCGCTCAAATTGATTGCAAGGATCATGCTTTTCTTTGTGGCCGATGGGCTCTTTGCTAAATATTGTCAAATCTCTCCGTCGGATGAATGGAAATATCAACAGTTACGAGGATTTCAATAGAAATTAAATAACTTGCCAGAAAGTGTCATTCCTTTCATCATTTCACCCTTGTTGATTGAAATTTGAGACTCATAAAAATGACGGAGATGTCTGGTTCAAATAGAGACTGGTGTGTGTGTGGGGGGGGGGGGGGGGGCGCTTGTTTTCAGATTCTGGTCGCTTTTATTTACTCCTGATATATACAAAGCTTAGTAGATTTAACACAGTAACAGAAGACCATTCATTAAACAATTTAAAGATTTAACAGTTATTTACTCCCGCAACCCTATGTGTTGCTCATAAAAATCTAAATTTTAATTCAACTTCTATGGTAAGTCTCTAAAAATTTCAAAAACATCATTTATCAGGATGAAGCAGGACATAATCAAATGGGCACGGACAGGCGTTACCTGCTTGTAACAATAAGAGAAAAAAAAAGAAAAGAAAAAAAAGCAATAAACTGAACGAAATCCTCACGCATTTTTTGAAGTACATCCTTTGGCCTCCGAAAAACAAAATTATAACAGTTCGCTAGGATAAGAACACAAGAGGCATTGTTACATATGTATGCACCGAAAAAAGTCATCGGACTACAAAAAATGCGTTTGGTCATATAGTTACGAGATGCAGTTTACAGTCACAGACATATATATCTTACCAACAGGAAGTGTGATTTTTGCTGAGGGTAATAGAATTATAATCTCCACCTATCTTCCTTTTTCAATCGAGTTTTTAAGTCTGGCCAAGACTTGTTTTTGAGATTCACTGGTAGTTTATTCCAGAGTCTCGCTCCCTGGTAATGTGGGGACTTACTTAATTTTTCCTTTTTTGGATTTGGTTTCGTGAGATTTATTCCCACAGCCAACCTAGTTTCCCTTGGCATTATCAGAATTTTGTCTTCAATGGATGAGAAATTATACATTAATCCAATAATGGCAATATCTCCCCTTTTTGTAAATGTCTAAATGCGCTGTTCAGCTCTCATTATGTTCAGTGTGGGTAAGACCGGTTCACTATAGATCAATTTCATAGCTCGATTGATTACGCTCTGAATTTTCTTTATTACATTCTAATTAGCTAGGTTATACGAGATAATTCCGTATTCCGCCAGTGACAGAATGTAAGATTTTACAATTGTTGTAGTTTTAATGTTTTATGGGAGGGTTCAATTCATCCCAAATTTTGCAACATTGTATTTTAGCGATTTTCTGTCATTTTCCGTTCTAGGAGTAAAAAACCTCCATTACTGGAGCATCATTTTGTCTAGTGTTTATATTCACCCGGTCTGTTTTCACTCTATTAAACATTTCACTATATTGATTTAGTTGATTGCAATCCAGACCACGAATGTAGACTTGCACTCATGGTTACTAATCAGTTGCATTCTAATTGGAGAATGCTACCGTTTATAATAATAGTCAAGAAAACTAGAATACTAAGAAACAAGATGCACAGCTATGACTAACGTCATATAGAATTGCAATGGGCTACATACACATAGGCATGAATATACATGCGCACACACATACACATGTGTGTGATGTATTTATATGTATTTATAATTTGCAGAGGAAAATATGGTGATTTATCCAATAGAACAAATATTAGATCAGGGCTCAGACAAAAAAAAACAATAAAAAAGACAACAAATTGAAGGCAAACGGATACAGGCACTCAACACTGTTGGATCTTATGAAATGAATATGAAATTGCCAGAAATTGTTAAAAAAAATACATACTAAAACCTGCAAAACTTATCATAGACACTTTATAGATGAACTAGTCTCCGGATACAGAAGAAACCCAAATATAAGTAACTAGCAAGGTACCCGTCCTCAGGACGGTCACCCTCTCTCCCCACACTTCCCCCTCTCCCTCTTTTCCCTCCCCCTCTTCTCTGTCTTTCATACCTGTTTTTCTCTCCCAACCTTATCTCCGATTCTCCCCCCCCCCTCTCCCCCACTCTTCCTCATGCTTCCCCTCCCCGCTTTCTCTCCCTCCCCTCTCTCCCTTCCCCTACATCCTCTCTTTTCCCCCTCTTCTTTCCCTCCCCCTCCCCCTGTTCTGGAACTCAGAAATTACCTTGAAAATGTAAAACATATAAATATCTCATTTTATCTCATTTTATTAACTGTATAAACTGCATCTAAATTAATAATTAACTCTGCCTTGAGAGTGATGGTAACGTCTGGGAGAACTGGATCTGATCTAGAAGCCTGTATACCTATTTGTCTGTATTTGTCCATTTTCATAACTTCATAATGTACTGTGTGAGTTGGATAAATAAAGTAGTATCTTATCTTATCTTATCCTATTCCTACACTCTCTTCTTCACTCTCCCACTCCTCTGCATACATGTAGTTAGGTCCCCCTGGACGTAGGTTGTGGGAAATGACGTAGTATCTCACAGGGGCTTTCCCAGACTATAAATAGAGTGTAGAGATCGCAATTTAAAAAAGGCTTCAAAATCACATTTTCACCCCAGATACCTTCACAAACCACATATATAATGTCCTCCAGAGAGGGTGGACAGAACTCTACAGATGAATAAGATGGTTTGTAAAACAAATTCCGAGAACATGTAAGACAAAGAAACCCCTCTTTTCCTTATAATTATGGATTTTTACCTCTTTGCGTAGAAATCGCTCTACCCGTATATTATTTGATGTTTCATCCAAACTCAGTTGACGTTTTATAGGTGTATTTGTCTCCTACTGCACGAAACAATGCATAACTACCAGCTGATTGTGCAGTTTCTCAGTTTGTGAAAAATTGGTTATAACAACATTACAACATGTATGATGTATGTACATACATGTATACAGAAGGTGATTTGTATAGTAAATCTATTTCTATAAATATAAAGACGGGGGTAATACATGAATGTAGAATTGAAGGCGTTCTAGCTCGAGAGTGTGGTGACTTGGTTTTATCTATTTATTTTGACTGAGACGATTTACATACCCCACTTATGGTTACTAGGCTAATTGATCAGCTGGGATCGTGGTTCGTGGAAAGTCAGCATTCATATATACAAGGCTTGGTGATATTATGATCAGGATCTCTGTATAACAGAGTATACTGAGTAATATAAAATATCCCATCCAAAGCCATTTAATCGCTGGGGTTAATATGAACATTAGGATCCTGTGATCACATACCGTTATATGGAAACCTAATAAGGCAACCAAGCCTGGAATTCTTGCATCGATCGTCAGCTGAATGCCACTAGCTTAGAACAATAACTGGGCCTTGGTCCTAAATCATCCACAATCATGGCCTCCTGTCGATGGGATCAATATGTTTGATAAATTACCAAGACCCTGTTGACATTACCCCCCTCCATCCCTTTCCTCCCCGCCGATCGATCTTTGGTGTCTGAGCTTTAGGAACTGACGCTGCGCATTCTTCATTTATTGATGCATTGTTTTTATAATGAGATTAATTAATACCAGGCTCCTGGGCGCGTACAGTACAGCCAGGTTGAGCCAGGTGTGATATTCAGAGACGGGCCTTTCCATATGGTCAGGCCCATAGCATTCCATCGTATTGCTAGACCCCCCATCACTCACCCTACCTCAGACGCACATCCATCATTCCTTTTTGACATATAGATAAAAGCATTACTAACAAGCTTAGGTCATTGTTACTAGTGAGTAAGCGTTTCTGTGGGGATACTTTTTAAATGCAGATAATTTACAATGTGCTCGCTCATAATGTAAGTTGACAGGAAAACAGCGTAATCGTATTAATTGAATTGATTTCATTAATCGCTCGGCCTCTTTTTGTATCTTACCTCGCCACAGTATCAATTGGATAACTTAAATTGTTGTTCCACCTCTGCCTTCTAATCCAGAGAGATGTTCATATATTGCACATGAACCTTATTTAAGTTAGTATTCTAAATCTAAAGCCTTCCCTTACCTTGCGTATACTACCATGATGCCGTGTCTATATGGATAGATTCTTTTTTCATACCCGAGGCAAATTGATGTTAACCAATACATACCAAGCGTAGAGCTTCTCTCCTTCTAAACTCTGGGCAGGTACTGAACCCCTTCGAGGGAGGTACCGAATTGGATCCCTAGGAGGGACTAGGGCTCTCTGAATCCCATCGCAAAGTATTATAGAGCATAGGTTTATGTGGGAACTACATGCGCCGACTGCATTATAAATCCTGAATGATTAGTCCAGGGAATAACGTGCCCCGGGGCCATCCAGCTAGATGAAGGGTTGTCAGCCTTTAAAAACTAAGCCCATCAAAAGGAGCTTACACTGCAGAGTAAAAGCACATGTATAATGATGACCCTGGTCGTCAGTCTTAGTCCATGTATGTAATTCAGCTACAGTCAACAGTCAAACATTTAGTAATTTCACGAAGAAGCCCTAAATAATGAAACTGAAAAGTCGAATGTCCAACATCATAGATATTAAACCGTGCCTGCCTATTCCCGAACCATTTAACTCTCTTCACTGACCCTCTGTCTTTCTGGTTTCCATAAATACGAGCTCAAAGAAAAAATACCATCCTTAATTAGTCGAGATTTTTTCACATGGCAGGCTCGCTCGCTTTTACTTCTAATGCAATTATCAGGAGGTTTCTTCGAGTGGTGCATTTTCCACGTTCAGTCAGGTTCGCTTAACTCTCCATTTGTGGGAAATGACTCGCCCTGACTTGCAGGGAAAGGAATCGACCAGCCTGGAAAAATACTTTGAGTGTCCTTTTATTTGGCAACTTTATTCTCCGGTCTACAAAACATGAATGGCGCCACTAATTTTGGATTCAATAAATACAAGGTCAATGATTGGTGGACACCAAAAGCCTCTTAGCATAGTCATCTGTTGCTCTTTGAT
Organism: Sthenelais limicola; assembly: GCA_942159475.1. NCBI lineage: Eukaryota > Metazoa > Annelida > Polychaeta > Phyllodocida > Sigalionidae > Sthenelais > Sthenelais limicola. The sequence continues at coordinate 116,578,211 of OW804096.1, forward strand.
GTGGTTATTCGCTGACAACTCATATCAATGTTGGTACATTTTCAATTGACATCAAAGGACTTGCTTGCATGCGAGCACAATAGAGTGGCGCCAAGATCTTAATTAAGGGTTACAGAGAAATGGAAAACACTTGAGCCAGGTCCTCAACCGAAATCGATGTGATCTTAAGATGCTACATCTATTAAACAACCTTAACCTTTTTACTGTTACAAAAGTTTAGAGACAGGGTGATTAAATATTTCATATGGTACTTAGGCTACCAACTATATAGACACCTCATTGCTTAGGCAATATATTGTCTCCGCATCCTGAAGTCTCCAGCATGGCTCCCCATATCATCGCTGTTTATTGTTCTATGCCTGATCGAAATCCCCCCCTAAACTGAAAACATTTCTCCATGTCGGTTTCCATCATGATGGATGGCTCTTATGTGATCTGAGACTAGGTCTGGGTATTGATGAATAGTGACGCTGTGAGTGCCCTTCTGATTTGTTACCTTAATGATGAAGGACAGTTCTCATAGAGGCCCCAACCATCTCTAGCCCACCACCATGGGAGTACCGGTCTCGACCGTCTTCTGATTTTCCTCTGCTTCTTATAGGGATTACATACGAGAAGGGACGGAACAATCAATAGTTCTAAAAATCTTAAGTCTGCTCTATAGCTCTGGTGCACAGTTCTTGGTTTTACTCCCCTCGTCTAATTTCTTTCCCTATTTTCGGGGGACCGTCCAGGGAATTGTCCATGTGTAGGATCTGATGTCAAAGGAATCCTTTCCATCTGTAGCGCCTTGCCTCAAAATAGCTTTCTGTTGATCCCTTCAATAGATCAATGCGGGGTTTACGGGACCGATTGTAAGATCAGGCACATCTATGTATGGAACGTCAGATTGCCCAGAGTAAAAAGAGTTACTTCTATGTCCCCATTGGCATCTCGCCCAACATAGGCCCCTTAATTATTTGATAAACCATGCCAGTCATATTCATGGTCGATCAATCGGGATCCACATAATGAATAAAAAACATAGAATTATGATGATTGGATTTATCAATTTTAAACGATAAAGGGTCCGGGAATTTGTCAATTTGTTGCATGCTTGGGAGTAGTCTTTAAATCAGCAACAACTATGAAACCAACGTCTATCATAGCCTGACCTATTTCAAACCTCGGTTACTCAAGCCTCAATGATTTAATATGGTGAATAGACAGTTTAAGTGATTTCGCAGTGGATTATTAAAAGAGGGAGCTGTGCCAAGCACATTCCGATTTAACCCCTTGCAATGTCTAACAAAAAAATCGATAAATGCTCGGCTACAGATGTTATCTATCCCTAGGAATTTCCATGGAGCAATAAATAGCCTAGGCGATGTTAATCAATGCTGCTTCCCCATGCATCACTGTTTCCTTAGACCTTGGCCCTCGGTCGTTCTAGTAAGGAAAATATTTCCAATAGCTCCTTCTCTTACTACTACTACAACTACTACTATGTCGCAACTGGCTGCCGCTCTTGGCAATAATATTTGCTAGGCTTGCTATTCGGCAGAGGAGGAAGTATAGGTTCTGACAGACCTTCACCCTATACATACATATACTTGCCTTGGTAATGGCCCCAAAATAATGTCTCCATCAATATTCATACCATGAGATGGCAGAACTAGCTTCTATCATCTTCTGTAATTAGTAGTCAATTTGCAGCGATCAAGATATAAATAGGATTGAGGCCGAATGGGTTACCTCACCAGTGTACCTACACACCAGCATTAATATCCCTGGCTAAAGTGTTATTGAATTCAAATCAAAGTCATTAGAATGGGAAGAGAGGAGGAGGAGAAGGCGGGTAAAAGATGAGGGAATTGTATACCTCCCGGCTCTGAACGATACGAGGACATGAGATATCCCAGATAGGAAAATCAGATTATGTCCTCTCTCAAAGTTTTTGCATCGTTACGAACTGATTTCTGACTGATTCCTCTTAGAGAACCTCTGACTAATGAGTAGAACAGTTAACTTTTTTCTCTCTTGATGATTACAATCATATCACATTCAATTACACATAACGCATTGATGTATTAGTAGTCCTTTGCATTCAGCCGGTTCCTAGTAGAGACATTAGGAATAAGTATGAAAAATTCTCTATTAGTCTATATGGTACAGAGAGGATTGATGCTTGCCCAACTCTTTCATCATATGGGCTATATGTCTCGGGTTTGATGCCTTAAAGATTCTACCATAGTGATAAGATTACAGAGATAGATTCGCAATAGGTAGACTACCTTTTTCTCTATCCGTAGGAACGTTTGATGTCTAGATCCTTGCAAAGCGCCTCGCTGTACTGTTTATACATCAGTGATGAGGCTTAATGATTTTTATTTTATCACAAAGGGAAATCATGTACATGTATCAGCGCACGGTAATTGCCTCTGAATTTCTCGCTGGAAGTAACCTATGTCTCATTCTGCAAAATTATGTTGTGTTGCATTGTGTTTCATTTGAAAACAAGGATTTTTAAACACAACCAAAGTACATTCAACGTACATAACGAAAAATAAGTGCATATATAGGTTGAAGTGTATTATGTCATATTTAGTAGGTACCATTTTTGCCAGAGTGGAAGCCTGATTTTTTCTGTGTTTTTCTCTTGCAGAGACAACTATGTGAGGAAGCTACAGAGGCAGGAGGAGATGAGACGGGTACGAGAGGAGATAGAACGTCAACAAGAGGAGGAAAACATCAGGAAAGAACAAGAGCAAGGTATGTTTACTAATTCTTGCTTTATTTATTAGTCGGATGTGTCTTTCATAGGCCCTTGTACAAGGAACCTATTTCTCAGTCATGGAACCTATGCCCAACCACGCAACACTCCCGAGGGTTCCAAAATCAATATTACATTTTAGCGTGCCATCATCAACTGAAGAAAAGCTCGGTTGGTACTTTAATTCGCTGAAATCAATGAATATCTGTATAAAACTATTTTCTAGGATTTGAAAGCGTTCTGGGCTTTCCCTCCCAATTTCTTTATTGACATCTGATTGTGGTCTTCCCGGAATATACATGTACTTTTAGCCCTCGCAGAAGTTTCAGCAATTTCATCTGCTGCTCATCCGATATGCTTTTGATTGTAACACGTGAAAGTATTAAATATATGATGAACAATTTAACTGTTGAGGTATGCACTTCAAAATGGGCCCTGCTGAAAGGAAAGGAAATGTTGTTAAAGGTTGTTATTGGTGGATCCTGGCTGTCAGTGTGCAGCAATATGGCGTCCATTTAGTGTTCCCAGTCATCTGGAAGGGTTTACCATGGTGTCGGATGTAAAGGAAAGCCGCTGACTTAGATGAGGACAATTGCTTCCCTTAAATCTCCCTGCCAGAACCATGAGGTCTGCGTTTGTAGGAGCAGTTGTGTATTCCTATACTTAGGAATAGCAACTTGTATTTACGTTCGGCTTTATTAATTATTAATATAGACATTCTTGTCTGATGTTTATCTCGGCTGCTTTCTTATATCATGACCCCAGTTTCTTCTTACCACTTAATTATGTGAAACTGGTATTAGATAAGGGTTTCATCATGTGTGGGGTGCGATCGTTTGTATAATTAAATCATTCGTTTACCAGTTTCATGTACAAATTCACCTCAGCCATTTTATCCTACCCGACCTGCTATAATTCTTCGTTTGTCTAACTCGCAACGCCATAACTGTTTGAACGAACGAGGACAATCGTGTAACGATGTAATAATACACACACTGTTTTTAAAAAATCGAGAGCGAATATATACTAGTGATATTTGGAAATGACACTGTAAGAGATATTACTGCGCGTCTAAGCTAGCATTATATTTTTTATTCTAACTGGGTCCTGTTTGCCTGTATTGCTTTCTGAATCCGCCGCGTACCTACCTATTCCTATTTTGTAGCTTTAATTTCCATACCTTATGGACAATTTCCTGCATCTCCATCTTATTCATTTTCGATCTTAAATTATCACGTTGCCAATGCAGAAAACCTTGTAAATATCAGCAAACCGGCCTACTGGAGATTATTCTGAAAGCTTTCAGTGTTCTTGCAACACACAGCAATGCTGGTTATCACACATTCCAGACACTGGCTCTTTCGTAACTTTATATCTTGGAGCTGACACTTTCAACTCCGAGAAAAGGGATGAGATTAATTAATCGATGGGAACATCTCATATCCTGTCCTGACATTAATATCCTCGGGCGGACGGTATCGCCCCCTTAAAATAACCCGGAAGGAATTAATCTTTTATCTTCCTAATATCCACTGCAATAATTCTAAATAAAATTTCAACTTCTTATAAGAATTGATCGTTTGGCCTTTTTGCCCCTTGCCGTGATCACAATTGTGACCTTCCCTAATTCGCAAGCAAACAAATTCTTCATTCATCATTAAGGGATATAATTTGCAGACTTCTCAATAGCCCCTATTGAAATCAATTCAAAGGTTTGAGTGATCCATTATCTCACCCAGTTGTTGCAATTAGAATCGGATGCATTGCATTCATGAAGTTCTCCAAAGAGATCATATAAGCGAATTTCAATTTCAGTGTAATATGTTCATATTATGTCCTACAGGCTGTTGGGGGTATTCAATTTCGATAGCATTGACTTTATACATCATCTCATTACTTTTTAATTTTCTCCGGCTGATTTTAATTGATACACGCCAGTCTCTTGTTTCAGTGTGTTTGATGTTATTCAGCTCAATGTTATATTGTGACTGATTTGTCCCTGTTTCTATCCTCTATCTATAATCAACTTACATAAATATATATGCGTTTTCTTTATATTAACGGGTGACTGCGTGTTTCAGAGAGGTATAGGCAATACTGGACAGCATCCAGAAACCACTCCTTACCAGCTCCTCCTGATCAGGGGGAGGAGGAGCCAGAAGAAGCCCCGCCCAACGCGAGGACGAGCCCTCCTCCGCCAGGCACCACGCCTGAGGCAGGTCGGTGGACAACGCATGACACATGGATGAGCCGCATGTGACCATCCCTTGTCAGCCATTCCCTTTCCAAAGTGTAATCTGTCTAAAACTTCTCTCTTTCCCGCTCATTCGTTCTTAATTCCAAATCCATCTTTTGCGATCGAAATTTTATCAGCTTTCTACTACTCGTCAGTCGAGATGGATTGGGATGGGAATGTTTTACTGACCTCGTCCTCCTGTCTTGCTCTTCGTACTTATGTCATCTGCTGATGCTTGTATTGTAACTGGTTTCGATTCCACTGAAACTTGTGTCATAGTTCATTGAACCAGCATTATCAATTTGACCGATTTTTATTCTAAATTTGAAAAGGCCTGTCTTGAAACAGCTCCTACCCATCGTTCTTGTTTTGAGACATGAAAATGCATTTGATCAAGAAAGTGATTTTCTTGAGTGTGTCCTTTGCTTCAGCAAACATTAATTCAAAAACCAACAAAAAGTCCTCCACGTTTTCCCTGGCAGATCATTCCGTTTGTCTCCTCCTTCTAAATTTAGCCCCAGCTTTTCACAATGAGCGATGCATGTTTTGGACTGCTTTTTAAGATGACATGCAATTATGGTCTGCCCAGTAAATAACAGTTCCTTTTGATCCCCGAAATTTATGTACAACACGCCATGGAAGACCTGCACACTCTGACTCTCATTACTTCCGATAAAAACCTATCTTGAAAAAAAAGGAAATGGGGAAAAAAGACAGATTACACATTGTAATATGGATTTTGTAGGCTGAAGAACGTGACATAGTGATTAATTAGTAGTCTTTTGCAGATTACTTGGACAGTTGATTATAGATGCTCTATAGTTGGCTCCCCTTTAAGAGGGGGAAGCTGCATTATTTTCAGAATTAGCTGGTTTTATTTTCTTAACTAGATGAAGGAGATGGCTGGGCCGTTCACTGAAGGACTTGTGTACTTAGACGCATGTATATCCAGAAGAAAACATTTCCAGCATGTTGTTGACCTCTAAACTGAAAAAGTAGTCTCAGTTTAGACCACTTATTGTCTGGATACTCGTAATTGAAGAGTTAACCCTTTGTCTGTTTCCCTTGTTTTGAGCCTGTGTGTTAGAACTTAGCCTGCATTGCAGTATTCCCTTAGGATTCATGCACCACCCGTCAGACTAACGGTTAAACTAAAGTAGACTATCGGGATTAAGTGTTTCACTCATACTTACCTTTTTGCTGGTTTCCTAGAACCACGTACTTTGATTGTATGTATGTCTTTTACTTTTGAAATGTGTATACAATTTCATGTATGGCGTGTCGACTAACTGAGTTTGAGATATCGACTTGGTGACATTTTTCACGTCTGTTTTCGCGGTATCATATATTATTTCTCGAGTCACTTGCCCTTCGAAAAGAATATGATATTTAGAAGACTTTGCTCATGCCTTATAGATATAGTGTGAGTGTTTTGGAGCCCGGGATGAAATATCACTGCATATCTGATCCTCCTCTGTCATACCCTACCTGATGTTCATATTCTTTGCTTCATTCGCCCCTGGATGTATAAAAAATAACATTAAATTCTCATACTGATGACCTCTAATAAATTCATATCGTATATATCCCACTGACTCTTCCGTGGGGATCCGAGGTAAATTATAGATAAACAATCATATTTCCAAGGCGGGCAACTCGCTTCTACCCTGGTTGCAGTGAGTGTTTATAAAACAGCGAATTGAGCTTGGATAGAACGTCGATTGGGAGTTATGGTGGCCGCCTGAGGCCGTTAGGAAGAAAAATAGAGAAGACGGTGAACGTGTATGGCTGCCTGTTCGTGATGACTGTCCCATGACAGTGAATGTCCTTTCTATCTGCAAAGTTAAAAAGATAACGGGCGGCAGATTATGCAAACAATGTGACATCATTGCCAACTGGAGCTCATTTCGTTATCAAGGTGGGTCCATACAGGCGGATTGTTTTAGCCTAAGAGGCTTGTTTGTTCAGCAGACACAGTGGATATGACTATGTTTGTTGTACTTTTGCTTGGACGTCCATTCTTCTTCTGTGATACCCGACAAATCCCAAGAAAGCGGGCAACAAATTGGATCGTCTTCATGTTTATGAACAACTCGCCACCCCAAGTTAGCCGCCAATCGAATATCATATTCTCAGTCTTGGTATCGATCCAACAACTGCAAGGTTAAGCGATCAGTGAAAATTTGAAGGGGTGAGAACACTATATTCCCCTTAAAATGAGCACGCAGACGCGAAGATATTGGAACGTGAGAGAGGGTGGCACTGCCCTGAATATAGTAATAGCCAAAAAGGCCAGAAAATCAGTTCACTATAGATTCCTTCTATAAGGCCATCCTTGGTTGGTATTATTGACATTGGCAGCTGTTTCATCGCACTGGGTGTGACTGTAGACTAGATCCTATTATATGTACTTGGTGTAAATTATCGTGGTTGGTGTATTGGCATCTACTTCGATATTTTACCAATGGGTTAATGGTGCAACCTGGATAACGTTATCCATTGGTGGCTTTATTTGCGAACAATCGTAACGTGTATTTTTTTTATATAAGAACTGATATGAGATTGTTAAATGTATTGGCCTTGTGAGTAATAAAAACGAATATAGCTTGAGGGCCTCTGGCCTGCTGAAGACCTTTGTTAAAAAGGAGATGTCATGAATGCTTCTCTGGACAAGGGACAATCTTCAGACTGCAGAACGTTACATTGTGACATAAGAGAGGCCTTTGTTAGGGCCACTTGCAGTGAAATGCCGTAATGGACATGTTCTTTGCACTGTGGTCGTTGAATCAGATTCCATGACGGAGTTGAACAAATAGCTCATCTCGGAGACAGTAAAATGGCAAAATATTAGAAAATATTGATCCAAGGAAGAGTAAATCCACGACCTCAGCGTAAACTTCAATAGACCCTGGTGCTCTTGAAAAATACTTGGCCGTAAATATTTGGTGAGGGCCCTTGAGGTGGCTTGCATGATACGAACATTTCGTTCCCTTGATATAGATATTGGATTACATTCCAATTATAGCAATTCATGAAGGATATTGACTTGTCTCTATCGCTTTCGAATTTCAGCAGAGAGATGTGTTGTCACGCAATTTTGAGACTTTTTTTTACGCCCCACTCGACCCATATCCTTATTGCTCTTCATAATGGGTCAATTTATGACATCATTAAGTGTTTTAGTTCATAATTTACGCACAGAATCTCAGGAGAGCCAGCTTGTGCCACTATTAATATTCATGCGCCTCTAGCCTGGCCCCGAAATTAAAATTTTTACATGCTTTGGTGACATAAATCCTAGTGAGACTGGGTTTTAGGCCCTAACAGTCAGTCTGAAAAACTCATAGACTGTGAAACTGATCGCGACGTAAAATATTATTGCATCTGTGGGATTTAAATAAAGATTATCCAAATGGGAGCATGAGTAAGCTTGCGGTCTTTTGTTTCACAAGGGAATGCTGGAGCATTACAATGTAAGCTTGGCAAGGCCCACCCGACCGCAATTTGTATTCAAACCGCATCTATATCGGACTAGGGGCATTTGTCAAAATCCCCTACTCCATTGGCTCGCCACCATCGTTTAATATTTGTGCTTGGAATAGATAAGGTGTTCACGCCATGGGTTTTTCCTCCTCTTATAAATGGCCAAACATTGGTCCCAGACCTTGGGGGTACTGTCAATGCCCAGTGACATGTCGACACACCAAAGGCATCCCACAGGGGTCAGTATATCCTCGTCTGCTGTCCCGCTTGGTTTATTCCTACGCCTGTGTCCCTCCGCCGACCACTGTTCGAACCTTTTCTAGTCGCAAACTATGGCGAAGGTCAGCGAAATTCTCTCTGTATATAATGGCCACAACTTCACCACTATCACTTCTGTAAGGTTATTCCATGGAGGCAGGAAAGAAAGTCCTGTGCCCATCAAAGTCTCATAGACCCAACATAGCAGTCCAATTCACTTTATATAGTCATGTATACCGATTTGAATTGAAGGCCCTAGCATTGGCGGTGGACACTAAAAAGCCACTCATCCCCAATGAGTTAGATGAGAAATGAGAGGGAGGTGATGTTGATGGAACGCCAGAAGATAATGATTATCACGAGCAATCCATGTTGTATTTATGATCCACGCACAGTATCTTCTTATATTTTTAATACAGCCATGATAGCTATTGTCTAAAGACAATAATGACTGTGATGTTTTTATTCATATACATCGTCATTGACGTATTATGTTTATGTACCATGCGAATATAAATATCGTGCATGTACACAGTCTCTTTTTTTCGCTTTGTATTCCACCTTTGTGTTTATTCTTTCCTCTAAACCCAAGCTGTTCCTTGGAAAGAAGCCTTATTTATGCTGCACCACACTAAAAATGGGATAATTTTCGCCTTCATTACATAAGGATTATATGCGAGCTAGCTCAATTCTCATTCGGCATTTGAGTGGCGACTGTGGATGGCATCTTGACCTAAAGTAGTTCCCCGGCTGGAATGCCTTGTTATTTGTTCGGTTGAGAAATGCCTTTCCTAAACTACTCTACCCTTATGTAATTACCGAGCCAAATGGCAGCGGGGCAGCTACAATGTAGTGTAATGAATATTATCCATCATTAGGCTTCATCCAAAAGGCAGTAATAGTCGCTACACACAAAACATTTGAATTACCTCGTGGCAAAATACCCATATCCTTTTAATGCAAAAGCCAAAACATGAACAGACTGTAAATGTAGCAGAAAATGTCTACGGTCTATTTACACATATCCTTCCACCCTGCATTTACCAATTTTAAGGTTTCAACTTGTATTGTCACTCATTCAAGCTAAAAACAGGCGCACTTCTATTTGCTTTGATGTTTGATAAAAAGTAAGAGTATATGTATTGGCTGCCAATAACAAGTGCCTTTGTCAACATTTAGGAACATTGCCGCTATATATACACGGTTGAAGCGGTAGCTTTGCACCTTGCTGGCAGACATATTACTGACCTTCATCCTTACCCTGGGAGACTTGTTTTTGCGGTCTTGAGTGCTTTTCTTTCATGCGGTTCCTTTGAATTACTTCCTTGTTTTAGACTCCACTTATTTTCTTCCATTACGGCCTCAAATGGCCGTGTAACACGTTTACTGACTAATAGTACTACTGTCCCTCTAGCCTGTATTTTTAAGGTTGTCCTCTACCCCCCCCCCCCCCCCCCCCCCCCCACCACCACCACCACCACCAACACAACTATCCTGCGAATACAGAGAGTCTCGAAAGCCTCCGTCCTTTTCGTATGTCTTTATTCTGTCTGATGTGATTTTTCTCAGATAATGGTTTGAAAACTTAACTTCCTACGGAATACAGGAGGCCCTCAATGGTCCTTTGCCCCTTGTTCACATTACTTCATTCTGGAACCTACACCACTCGTTCCTAAATGATAGGAGCAAACATTGCCATGCACTTGACTGGCAATCGAAGACTAAGGTAAATGGAGTCTCATACGTCTTCTGCATGGGGGCCTTTGATGAGCGATGGAAGAAGTTGTGACCATGATGACCGTCCAGCCGTTGTGTTTTGACTGCTCCTCCAACTTGTCTCTTATTGATTCGCACCCTCGACTTTCGGGGTTGTCTCATGTATGGCGCGAATTTGTACTGCACTCTGCGACGGCTGAGGGATTGGTTCGACATTATGACAAGACGAGATGACGAATGTTGGTTTGGGGCGAGGTTGTAATCCTTTATATTCTATATTGCTCCTATTATAACGGCACCATTCATCATATTTCATGATGATGATCCTCGTGCGCGCTATAGACGCAATCCCACTTTGTAAAGTGCAATCTCATATGTTATTCATTCCTTTGCAATAGTGGGTTATAAATTCTGAACAACTATTCATACATATTGCGAATGACGAAATCTGCATTATGCTTTCCTATAATGGCTATTAGATTGGATGGGGTTTTGAAAAGATGATTGCTTTTTGTACATTTATGTCCATATTGAAATTCATAAAGCAATCATCTAATTTTACCCCCTCCTTCCTTCTCCCCTGCCCCCTGCATATATCCCCCTTCTTCACAGTGCTTCTATGTGCCTCCTTTTAAACAGCGACTGCGGGGTTAATTGAAGTAGAGGTAGTTAGAACTACAGTCTCCTAAAATACAGGGTGAGAATTTGAGCAGATGACTTAGTAGAGTGGGAATGATATTTGGGGTTGCCTTTTGAGAGATGTATCAGTGAGAAGGTATCACCCTGTCGTGTCATTTAATTCTACCGGAAGATAAAGTAAGGTGCGCGAGTGCTTTTTGTTGTCGTCATCCATCAGGGAATGGCACGTGATGTCTACGATCTGACGCAGCACGATGAAGACAACCCTTTCCTGTAAATGTATACCATCTATCTTATTTTGCGCATGAGCACATGTACATGACCGGCCGGAAGTGGCCATTCAAAAGCAACCCCATACGTGATTAGCAGTTACAAAAATGAGCCCTCAGTTAAGTCATGTTGGCAGTAGCTACATGAGGAGGCGAAATGACGGCCACCGAGAGTGAACGTTTTCTTTCAGGCTATCTGCCTTTTTCATCTTTCGGAGGTCAAGAGGTCTCTATTGGGAGAAACGTGGAATTAGGGATACTGCTTGCCTTATCCCTTTGATCATCAAGGCGATCCACTATTGTCCCCTAAACCACCTTCTGTCGCTCATCTCTCATTTCGCTGACATTACCTTGGATAATATATGATCACAATGATCATAATACCAGGCAAGGATTGTACCTATATGATGGTTGAGCTTGGTCCTTCTCGGGTTTCGCATCTCTGACACAAGCTTCTCTTCCTCCAAGCACCTGTCTTTGGTTCAGAATTAGGTCTCATACTGGCCCCCCGGCGATTCTGCTTCCTGTGGATTTCTAGTTGAACATTGGATCTCCATTTGGCTTTTAATCACATGCCCCTGCATCTACTGTGAGGTATCAGCATTATCTCTGCCATTGCCTCTTAGGCAAGGAAAGGATTTCAGGGCCAAACTTATTAGAACTTGAGTAGGTGGTCGTTTTGTCTACAGCTACACCATTTACATCGCTTGTATAGTTACAGGCCCAGACTCTTCTGCCATGGAACTCTGTTATCCTCTTTATCTCGGGCAACTTCTCACCATACTGAATGCTTTTTTCATATGAAGCAGATTACAGGATAGAGAGAAAGGTCATTGCTCCATTTGACCCAAGTGATCGACTTGCTACCCATCCCCATCAGTCATATTTATAATGAAGTGTCATGCTCGGACCAGAACCAGAAATATCGACATCGATTACTCGCAACGATTATCCACACAGCTGAGTGGTATCGCCTTATTGCAATCAGGACTTCATTAAAACGCGCCTCACTCTCAAACGCCCTCACCTGCCAACTTCACCCGATGATTAACTGTTTTCGATTGGTGATGGGTTGTAGAGGTGAAAACCCTTGTCTGGCGATTACAGAGAATGGGTTTCTTGCCTGTTGGCACATTGTCTCGTGTAAAGGTACTTGTTAGTGCTAGTGCCTCTGGACGCGAGCACGCGTTCTGAGTTGGCATTACATGCGCCGAGGGCAGGCATTACCTGCCTGTAATGGCTATATGTCATACCATCCTTACGCCAATGTGTGCGCGTGGCGCAGCTACTGAGTCAGCTCTGTTTTTATTGAATGAGCAGCATCACCAAGTTAAAACGCTCTGCTCATTGGTCTACTCGGGCGAGGAAATGCCTTTTCCCTTATCGCTGGCTTTTAGAGAAGAGAGGAGAATAGAGGAATGTATGTCATTTGTAAATCCCCTCCGCTTGCCAGGGTAAGTTCGTGATAAATGGGCGGTGAACACGACGGCGTGGATGGAGGATTGTGTCAGTCTCAAGTAGATATTCTACCTCATCAGTCAGAGATAATAAACATGTCACCCTGGGGAAGGGCCGATAAGAGAATAACCATTATTGCACTCTTTTTGCCCTTGGATTCCAACCCAGACACCATGGAATAATTTAACGCTACTCAGAAAGAATTTACCGAGCACACTATGAAGGCTCTTTGATGTAAACTATAATTTAGAAACAGGTAGAGAAGCCACTGTATTTAGGGGTCATATTCCTACATAGTGGGCTCACGTTCGCAAGCCCTTAAGGCCCAGGGGGACCCAACGGTTAATATAAATCCACTTCTGCGGGCCAATTCACATCTTTCTCCACAGCACATCACAGCTCTGATGATGTTTTCCCCCTTTGAATATGCTATTAGCCGCAGTGATGCATCAGTTTGTCAGGTTCAATTAAAATGCCTTCCACCTTGCCGGCTAGATAGGCCCATACTTTTATCTCATTACCCCAACTTGCCGATCGTTCAGATCTTCTAAGCAGCTTCCGTTTCTCTTATCCGTGAGCCATTGGTATATTCTGGAATAGCGAGGTCAGGCCGTCTCCCTCCCTACTGGGGATTAGTTTAACATGACAGGTGTTCAGATTGAACACAGTGGGCAGTGTTGAGTCTCGCTAGACCCAGGATTCTATTGTCCGGCTTGGATCCAACTGTCTCAGTCTCAATGATAGATAGCGGAGTGCCTGCGTTGCCAGCGCAATACAGATCAGGCGAAAAACAGTCCCTCTCTTGCCAAAACAATTTAGATAACGTACTCACACCCGTGAGTGCCAAACACTGGCGAAAGCAATCATCAGTGAAGACAAATATTTCCGAAGGCTTGGTGGGAAGGGAAAATTAAGCTTGTCTTGTTTGATATTGTTCACACTGACCGAATGATTGGTGTAGACAGATGCAGAGTGAATATTGGCAGCCCAAGCACGAGCGCCATGACGTGTGGAAGGGCCGTTAAGGGCACTCGGAGGAACCTCTAGCCCTTAGCATTAGTTTGATCTGGTAATGTGACATCGTTACTATGGTCTCTTCAGGTAACATCATAAGCAGCGAACCTATTATCCACAACCATAAATATTTGAAGCTGAATCCCTTTGGGACGGGTGCTGTCACAATCGCCTCGTTATCTCACAGTTTTAATATGATGGCGCTGGGTGTTTTCCGTCCATATTTGAGTCACAAATAAGCGAACCCGTCTTCCAGGAGGTGTATTTGGAAAGACATATCGAGCCACAACTGTTATAACTCTCAATATCCAGTGTTTATGCCCCCATATTGCAGTTTATCCGGGAAGGCATGGAATAGAAATTACTTATTTGAACGCCCCGCTGACTCCTACCTGTCTAGCCAACTGGACAGATGCGACCTTGATACGAAGCGTGAATACCTTTGGTGGGCGTCCCCACTCTAGAGCTACGATATGGGTGTCTTGCAGATAAGGCCCTAGATTTAGATAATAGCCATCTCTTGACTATACTAAAAAATAGAGAGACTTTCATTGGCTGAGTACTTAATAACTCCCTAGTCCCTATATAAGAATTCAAGTCATGAAGAGGAAATGTACGATGGAATATCTCCCTGAGAGTTGCATATCCCAACGCCTGCGACCAAGCAGATGTGGGCTTAGAGTGGGGACAACTTTGCACATACAGCCAGCCTTGCTCCAGTGAGAGGACTGGGAGTAACTTAATGGTGTATGGTTCATCTGGAATACGTTCCTGACGATCTCAATAGGAAGCAGGATGTGGAATATAACATTTTTTCCACACTCGAATGAATTATTCATTGTGACGTTCTTGTCGGGCTGATTTTTCTCTGTCTTGATGCCAAGGTGTCCAGAGTAGGGGAACAGGTCCTTTCATAGGTCTTATCGTAGGGCCCCAGGAGAACCTGGAGGGTGATGCATCTCCATGGAGGTATGGCTGCAGGCCCAGCCCCCTCCAGTCCTGGTATCCCTTAATATCTCTGGGGGCAATATATCCCGCCACTTTATATAATGTAAACCGTAGAACCATCGCGAGAGGGTTATCCCCCAGCATTTCCTCTTATAGGTGGTAAAAAAACCCTGAGTGGTAGCAGACGTATGGACAAATTATTACTTATCACTCGTGGGTTGTAATCCTCCTTTCCTCCCGGACATGGCGCTGATGTTTTACAACACTCCCACTACTATAGTCTGTATTGAAATATACGTAGGTGGACTGAAGATAGCAGCAACAACAAAAAAGTAATTCCATTATAAATCAGCCACTTATATAATTTATTGTAATTCTCCCAGGCACTGTTTCCTTGAAGAGGAGCCTACATTAACTGGGAAACAAATAAAAAAAACTCACTGTGACGTGCTAGATAATCCCTGGAGAAGTATGCGCCTTCTTATCTCCACTTGCCATGCCTTTGACGCTGGCTCGCAGGCAAGGTACAGAAAGGCTACTGTGTACTTTTGACAAAGCGAACATTGTCTTCATAGCCCTTGCTACCTTTCCTGCACGCGAACCGCAACTCCTGGGTCAGAACCCCCTTATTGGTACTTACACCCAATAGCCTTTCAACAAGGAGGACAAGGACAATAGATTGTATTTTAAGATGGGTACCTTTCTCCCAGGTTCACGATTGACACCCCATTTATCTCTAAATAGATTTGATCGTATTTTGAGCTATAAAGAAGTCCTTACTCACCTTAGGGATTGCAAAAAAACAACCTTGGAATTAATTTGTTTTTTATTGGCACATAGTGTGTGGTTTCATTAGTCATCCTTCTCCTAGATCTATTTTCAGATAGCACTCAAGTTGCGTTTGCTTCCATTAGAAGATTCGGAAGTCTTGCGCGTTCAGATTAGTCTCATGTTTGCCATGGAAAAACAAACCTTTTAAAGAAGGATTTGCTGGGAAATACCAGACACTAGGAAATTCATTATTTACTCGAGATACCATGTACTCAAACTCAACACAAGTAGCCAATCGATTGGAGGTGCATGTTTGCTGGAATGGGGCAGAAGCGCGGCGGGGAGGGGGAACACTTTGCCTATGGAAAGTATAGAAGAGAAAACGCCCGACACGTGGGCCTTATAAAGCCATAGAAACACGCCAAGTGATGAATCTGGTGTCGAATATTGCAGTTATGAATACCCGCAGCTACCAACGGCGGTGAGGATTTCTTTCATAAGAAATATGACAAGAGTCCGTCAGGATTTGGATGGGAGTGAAGGATCGTCTTCCTGCCAGTGTTCCGTAGGTGTGCAAATTACCTCGAACCCTGATTAGGCCTTATTATTGTGCGGCAATGATTTGCAACCAACTATTGGCGCGATTTCACATGGAGAGAATGGCCCCATATCCATAGCCCCTCACATGATCAAGAAAATCTGTTCCGTGAATGAAGATATTTATGCCATTCGGGGCATACAGTCGGGTCTTTTTCGCCAGTAATGAACATAAATCACTCCCTATATTTTCCATTCATTGGCATTTTTATTGACTCTGAATAGGCTGAATCGGGTACTTATTGCATGATCCCGTGATGGATTGAGGTTGCGTGTTTTTATCCACTATATTCCTATACATTCAGCGGACATGGGGCCTGAGTTTCGAAAAAAAGAAACTGAGGCACTACGAAGAAGAATTTAACTCCGGCGGTAGAGAGTGGAAACTAATCATTGCTTCAGATGGTAAATCCATCTACACGGAAATAACATTTTAATATCCTGGTTGCCGACACTGGTATTCAATATAAGGCTTCATTTCATATACACCTTACATATTCATGGCCAGCCTGCTTCATGCTTTTTTGGCACCCAGCTGGCATATTTTACTAATGGTTTTAAAATGGAAGAACCTGTTTTAATGTCATGCAGTCTCTGAAAGAAACTCCTTTTCTGCACCCGGCATGGATTTTCCCTATCATGAAATCAACTATAATCTCAAGTTGAAATCTGAATTCGTCTTCCTAATAAGAATTTCACGTGCCCTGTCGTCTCAATTAGTATTTCTGGGGCTTATTACTTGAGTTTTGTTTACTCGTATTCGTAATTGTCACACACAACTGGATCATTACGTGAGGTTAGGTTTCTGGAATGTACGTTATTGCTGTAGGAAATTAAACCTTCATGTCAACGCAAGAGGAAAATCATATCAGGTCCTGTGGGGAGGTTTTAAATCCTCGCTCTGTCTGTGAGTTGACAGATAAAATTCAGCAATTCGATTTCTTTTCGCAAATCCTTCGCAGAAGAAGTAAACATTTTACTTGAAATATCTCAACAAAATTCTGTTGAAGTTACTTCCACGGATAGAAAATCCAGCAACCAAATATTAACACAGGCAGAGGTTTTGCATTATATTAATGCCTTATTGATGTTAATTTCGGGCACAAATCTCTGCCAGGATATTAAGCAAATACCCCCATCTCATGGGGTCAGTAGTGATTACCCAGTGAGAGAGGGTGGGGGAGAGAGGAGGGGAGTCACAGCCCTATTTCTCAGGGATCATTTCTACGATGATCGCCTCAGATGGCTTTGCCTCGGGGCTCTGCTCTCCCTCTTGCTTCTGCTGCGGGGCCATTTAGTGTAGGTTTCGGCGGAGCAGCAACTTAGATATTGGGACTCCACATAAGCCTTTATCACCCCGTCATCAGGACTGTGATGATTTAATTAGATAGATGGAGGCATTAACTTACTCCAGCCTGGGATTATACCTGGTCTCCCGTCGGGTGATAAATTCACCAAGCGCATCCTGCATGTCTTAAGCCAGGCACAGCCTGCAGGCCGCCACTGTACATATTGATATGATAGAACATCGGGGACCTGGCAGTCAAGATTGTATCTAATTGAACATCCAGGCAAGCGAAATAGAGGTTAGAGACCCGCCATTGGGATTATTTTATTTTACTTCCACTTCAAATCAGAGGCGAAATCAGGTTGGAGGTATTCCCTCTTCCCTGACGTGTCACGAGATGGCTCTGTGTTGCTGTGTGGCAGATAGTTGGCATTCCTTCCACTAGATGTCAGGGGGAGTGGTGGCGCTGGAAGGAATGTGAAGTTGGTGCTGATGGGCACTAGGGGGAGGGAGCGTTGAGTTGGGGATGGTATGTGGCTTCTTATGCCTACAAGGCTGAAGCTTGTTGTCACAGTTACTTAGATCTATGATTAAGTTTCCCAAACATATTTCTCCATGAGAGAGATTGAAATATGAAGTGGCCTGCTTTACTAACCATTCATAACTATTCTGAACTTTTACTTTTAGTGATGGTCAATGCGCCTAGCTGTTCCATCGTTTAGCTATCGTCAAAAAATTCCATTTTTTCACCCTTTTTTTTACCAGGACTAGATATCCGCAATGGTGGTCTTCCTCTAGTACCTGGTGGGGGGGGGGGGGTGAAATTGTAGTCGCACCCAGGTTTGAACATGCTATATACTGATGCCAATGAACCCACCCAGCGCTATAGACCACTCGGCCACCCCACATTCCGTCATTGGTTTGGAGTTGGAAACATTTTTATTCAAAAGATCAAATCAAGGGTACATCTGTGAACAACATTGTTCATGTTTTCGTCTGTAGCCATTGTGTAGCTATCGTCATGCAATTGAGCTTGTGACTCAATACCTGCAAAAATTATTAACAAAATCCTTTGCAAACGTGCATAATAACTTAACCTCGCGTTTGTTTATTGATTGTTTATTTATTTTTCTTACTACGGTTAAGGGTAATTATGTATGACAGCATTCATATCTATGGGCTCTTTTCTTTCTCTTACTATTAATGTTACACAAAGAACACATCTCAATTAGTAATGATCTGTTGCTTCCTATCTGAAATTCATAATCTGAATTTGGCAAGTGTAGCATGCAAGTGTTCCTCATCAATCAGAAATTATGTCATGTTTTTAATTGATTTGAACTATTATCTTCCAGAGCATTCAGCGTCAGGTTAGTGCCAGGCAGTGCATGAAAACAACCGACAATAATCATAGCATACTTTCTTGTTGGTTTCTGTAGACCCAGGTTGATTACTGATTTTTTCCTGTTGATTGCCTTGGTGTGATATTTAGCACCTGTGTTTGAAATAACATGTCAATAGACTAATAGTTCGGCCCATGTGTGTGCTTGTTACAGTGTACCAACTCGACAAGGATGACGAAAACCTCCTTAAAGGGCAGTATACCAGAAACGAAGTTGGCAAGCCAAGTAAAGGTAGGAAAGCCTCCCTCTAACTTATAAGCTCCTTACACGATGGGTACTAACCTGTGCCTTCTACTTCTTTCCTCCTCTGATATAGTCCTATGCCTTTTCTAGGTGGTGTGTATTGATATATTATATAGTAAGTAGCTAAGGCTTTGGGCTTCAAGTGTTATCTTGAAATTTGTACCGTATTGAAAACATCGGTAGTTTAAGGAATGCTTTGTTTGGTGGCTATTTTGATTGTATTAATATTGTGCTTTCTTAACATGCCCTGAAACAAACAAACAACAAATTAACGTTTACAACAAGAGTCATTTATAGCGTAGAATTACCTAGCTATTTAGTTAGGTATTTGAAATTCAAAAATAGCTTGTTCATATAGGAACCTTTTAAACCCAAACCAGGTTCTGTTGTCTGCCATTTACCTTCCATCTAGCATCAATTACCCTCTCATGCCTTCCCATTCACTGAGCGCATCTCAGACCATTTCTATCGTGTCTCTGTATGGGTCTATGGAATGCTCCCAGCCTAATTCATCACAGAGATGATCTTGTAGTTTGCTTCCATTTTATGAGGATCATCAGTCTTCAGTCTACAGGCCCCGGAACATATTAATCTATGTGACGTCATGCTCCGGGTGCTCCCTTGATGGACTGCTTTATCTCCAGGTAGCAATAGGATCCTAATAGTCAGCCAGTCTTCCTCTGCCATCCTTCACCGCCCCTGGCCTATATCACTGGAAATCCTGCTGTGCCCAATTTGAGCAAGACAGATTTCTATTCAATAAATTCTTTACAATACTATGTACTATAGTTCATTGTTTCTCTCTACCTTATATTTTCAAATGGCAGACAACAGCTAGTGGGAAAATCTCTACATTTGGCTTCTAATTCCATCTAAATAGATATCATGTTTCTTATGAAAAGAGCTATCGGCTATGCAATAGATATCAAACACGTTTATTAGATTTTTATTTCTGAGAAATGATATTCGATTATGTATCTGATATTATAGTTTCAAAACTTTTGAAAACTCGTTTGGAAGTTACAGATACCTGTCAATACACACGAACATATAGCACATTCCATTTCAACCCGATCCACATTGCACATATCCCCTCATTTACACAATAATTCTATAGCATGAACCCATAGTATCACTCACTTTAATACTTGAATCGCTAAGTAATAATGCTGATACGGGTCCAATACAAGCTTTTAATGCCCGAAGTAATGCGAAGTGAACGTAAACTTTCCTCATTCGATAAACTATTTGTTTTTCATGAGGAAAGTTGTCAATAAAACATTTACTATATTTCCAATGGCTTTCTTTGTCACTGTACTGCAACTCCGGGATGTAGCTTTTGGCTCCACTGGAAGTAAACAAGAGCTTGATATTCATTTCCCGAAATGTGTGGCGTTTCATATGGAATACTAAAAGAAAATCAATCATTAGAAAAAATGAGACTTTTCTGATAGATATTACACAAATTCTCGCCCAGAAGTTCTCAACTGTCCTTTTTTTGGCACTATTTAGAGCAACTCTTTTTGAGAAAAAGTCATTTGCTTCCCTCCGTGTTGAAATAGATACAGAGTTGCGGAGGTTTTTTTCATTTAACATCCTAAAATACATCCTTATATTAGTGGGGAGCTTCTAGCTCTTATTAAACCCCGTAGTACTCCGTTTTTATTAGAATTCAACTCCCAATTTCTTCGCTTGGCTTAATTGCTTGATAGTGTACAACTTATTCAGCGTGTACATAAAATAGAAAGTCACCCAGCAAGATTACCATGATATAAATGCGTCCATTTCACACGTCCGCGCTTTTTATCTAGTAAGACTCACTTCACCTGATGACTCCCCACCACCCCTGGACTCTCTAACAGTGAACACCTGTATATTTACTGCCGCACACCGTTGACCTTCTCTTCATCTACTCCTGCTCCTTCCACTTCTTCCTTCTCTTCTCTTCTTTTCTTCATGGGACTGGCACAATGTCAGAAGGAGCGGATGAAATGTATGGAAGATCCTGAACTAGATAAACCAATCATCCATCCCTGGCCCGACTTTGTGATTTTCTTCTGCCTGGACTGATGCACCGCACCGTTCTTCCCTTATACCTTAATGCTATCTGGTTTCCCCTCCTTGCACAAGGTGGCAGTAGGTGAAAGGACTCATCCTGTGCATAGACGATTTTTACATTTTGCGGACACTTACAAGGAATATTAACTGCTTTAGACAATATGCACATGAAGAAATGGTTGGTCTAAAATTTTAATTTTGTTTTGCTTGCCATCCTTCACTGTTGCTTTAAAGCCTTCTAACATTTATAGTTCATTGTTGCTTGAATTACTGTTTCGTTTGCTTTTCCTAAAGTTGATATGATTTTTTGCAGCATTCATAGGATATATGTAGTTATCAATTCTTAAGTTCATCTAGTAGAATCGTTTGTAGTGATGCTAATATGCCGTGCGAACTCAGCTTAATGTTTGAACAAATTTAACTAACTAATATACTGATTTAAATACTATCTCTTTTCTGAATTATGATTTTAAAAAGTATTTTGTATTTTGAAGAACTTTTTTCTATAGGCTATTAATTTTGATTTTAATGAAGAAAAGTTCTTCACTGGCATATTTCTGTAGGAATCATGACGAATGATGCATTTTATACGTAGTTAATTGATCGTACATTAGTAAAATGTTGAAATAAGCAATATCTAAACTAATCAATCGATCTAATAAGAATACTTTATCCACAAACCTGCATGTAAATGTTACTCAATTGAAAGGATCTTTAAATGATTCTTTTATATCGAGAGGAATATATCATAATCATTGTGTAGTTTTTTAAATGAAAACCTTTGTTTCCCCTACGCCATTTCCGTATGCATATTATTTATTATGTGAGACAAAGACTATATTTTTTCAAATCTTTTTATTCCTTTTGCATGTTGTATGTTTTGTTGCATGAAGACGAAGAGCATGCTTTCTTGTTTTTAGGTTATGATTCCGATGACGACTATGGTGACAACCATGAGCGAAACCTTCATGAACCGCAATCATTAGGTTCACGGTGGAGTAAGGGTAAAACATACTCTCGGGTACCGGTTACAACCGCAGACGACGACCTCATGCGGGCATTGTCTGCACCAAGCACGCGGCCCAGCTCGCGCTATTCTCCAGCAGGTCATACTGTCAAGTCCAGCGATCATCCCTCGACATCTCCTAGACTAAATCCAGCTCCGTCCCAGCTGTCCCCTCCGTCGCAATCTCCATACACCCCGGGTGGGAACAATACCAAGTCTCATTCTCCATCTTTGTCATCTCTTACCAAACCTTCTTTGGCACCCGCACTATCCTCACGCTATAAAACAAGAAGGCCGCATGAGCAGCTACAAAGCGAACCATCATCATCCTCTTTCCCCTCAGGTCACAACAACACAACAGAAGGTCTAGTCATTATAGACCAAACCCCTACTCAACCATCCCCGTCTTCTTCCCCCCCTCCTACACCTCCTCCTCCTACTACATCCTCCTCTCACGACTATACTGATGAATCGATACCAAAAAGAACCTTGGAGGAGATCCAGAATACAGAATTCCATGATATAAATTCGGAAGACGAGGACGAGGAGTCACCCATGATTGAACCATTGGCATATATAAGACAGAAAGTCCCAGGCCAAGGTACCTTTCTTCGTGTTGTGGTGACGGGATAAGCTTGGTGGTGGTTTCAGCCATTGTAAATAATATCTCTGCCATGTGTTCTTTGCCATTTAGAATTTGGAAGAAGTTTGGAGCTCATGATAAGGACTGCTGGTAAATATTACCCGGTGCCTTTCAACGGAAAAAAGGTTTTTTTCTAAGGCGATGGATTAATTATGTAAAAATTATATAAAAATATATATTATGTACAAATTAATAGGTGAATAACCAACCGTTGGTAATTAAATTTTAAAAAACGTTTATTTTCTCAAAAAACACCATATAAAAACTCGAAACTGAACACAAAACACTCACATGAACACGATCATATCAGCTTCTTTCCTCATTTTTGCATGATCAATATTTGATGTAATTAGTTTACGTGTTCGTGATTTGATGTAATTACCTTGGCCTTGACATATATCAATACAACTCTGCTACTGCATCAATCTAGAATTAAGCAAAGGTCTGACAACTTGCATTTTGCTACTATCGTGTGTTGTAAGTAGTATATGGATATGCCTCTTTACGTCGGGTATCAGAGCCCATCCCCAACCAACCCTGGAATTCAAGGTAAGTGATTACTCATTTTATTCTAAATCTCAGGCCAGATACTTGATGCATGGAGTTTGGGTTATTACTTTCTTTCTAACAGCCGTAAATAAAAGGTAAAATAAAAGAGTGCACCGTCACATATTTTTACTATACCTTGGGGGGAATTACTGCAGGACCTCGAAGAAGGGGTCATTCGTCATTGTTTCCTGGCATCCGCCATTCCTTTTGTCTGCTACTACTGATCACCTACCATCCCCGTTGCCATTATTTAGGCCTTTATTCTTCCCCTGGGATACTGATTAAGGTAATTCATCTTGATTGGGGTAGCATTACGTGGAAAGTGATGTATAATGAATTGAGAGCAGGCAGGATCTAGAGAAGGCATGGGCCACAATAGCAACAGGTGGACAGGTACATATATGTGTAAGGTATTTTACCTATGCAGAGGAATGATCTCTTTTATACAAACTGCACAACTATCGGCTGGAGCTTTAATGCTGATGGAACCTATTTAGGTACCTAGAATTTGTATTCATCTCCACTCTGCGTGTTTCGTGACACCATTGTCTTTGTGCCTATTTCCGGAGCACGGGGAAGACGTACGCTGAACGGGAGTTCACAGATACTGGTTAAGTGCTGCTCCTTTTGAGAAATTGATGATTACCCAAATTATACCTCTCAAAAAGTGACCACTTCGAGTCAAATGTAACTGAAAATTTGCTCGCCGAAAGGTCGAGATAGGTTTTAGTTGCTATGAATGGAACTTTTTAAAGGCGTCTTATTAGCCCGCCTCCCTTCGAGAGTATAACTCATTGTATTTATTCATCTATTGATTCAATCATCTATTCTTCATTCACTCAATCAATCAGTCTTTCGTTGATTCTTTAATCTACTGTTTGGCTTCAGTGTGACTCAATATGATTCACTTTTTGCTAACAGTTTTACCTTGTCCTGTTTTGTATTGTTATGCTGATTATGTTCGCTATGTGTGGAGGTGGATAGTAAAGCTGCAGACTATAAAGGTATCACTGGCTCGACATTTGGAAATCATAGAAAAACGCTTTGGAATAAATGTCAGAATGGCACATATATATCGTTCCAGACATAGCCCGTCATTGGTAGATAGGAAGATATTTCCTGTCACGACCTTTGGGCTCATAGATATTAGTCTATTTGAAAAGAGATAGGCACGCATTAGTAAGAGATACCGATAAGCAGTCACTGTTAGTTTAATTGCATGGCTGGTACTCCCTATCTATGAATGATGCCACAGAAGATCACATCCAACTCCACTCAGCGCTGCTATTAATGACAGTTTTAATACGATTTGACCGAAGTGCATTATAAATGGTTTAAATCCTCAGTTACCTTCCCTTACTGAAGAAGAAAATATACTATTCTCCTTCCCATCTCCCGCCGTGAGCCTATCCCCCCTGCCTGGCACCTCCTGCTGAGCGGATATTTCCACAAATATTGACCACATTTACCCATTTTCCGCCTTTTTTGTTCTGTAATTGATTCAATCTCGGGCTTAGCCTCGCCCTATTGGTGTCTTGAGATTCGGTTTGTTTGATGAAGACACTAATCCTGTGCCCACCGACAGTCCTGTGCCTTTCTCAGGCAAACCTGATGGAAGTGGGAGGGCTTCACCTAATACATGAGCACAATATGCTAACATTCCTACGAATAGAAAGGCCAATAACCACTGGGGTGGAAATTGGAAGAAATTGGTTAGATGGAAGCAGTCGCATGTCAGCTGTGCGCTGGCTGACATATTGAGTAGGCAGTTCTATACTTCCAAGTGGCCTTGCTTATTCTGCCTCCTCTCCCATAGCCTAAGTCCTAATGACTATAGGAAATGATAGATGAAATAACCCGCCCCTTTTGCTCCCAACTAAAAAGATTTAGAGATAAAAAAAATCTTTATCTAATACTGTCTTCACTTATTTTACTGGAACCACAAACACTCGAGTTGTGAGTATATTTGAAACTATCAATTTTCGGCATCGTATCCCTCGATCAAATATCCATTGGCTTTTATATATAATGTATAGTAGTTATACTGGGGTCTTACCTTTATCTCCTATCATAGGACTAATATATGACCAGGAAACATCTGCACTGTGAAACCAATGGCCATTGGACGTTCAAAATTCATCCTAAATTGACCATACGATCCGGAAGATATTTGTTCCAACTTGACCCCGGAGACCAAAAATCGCCATCGCTTCGCCATTGGTTGTTTTTTATTTCGTCATAGTCTGGATGATAACGAGCAGCTCACCTCGTGAGAAGGAGCGTCTTGAATCTAAGCTAGTCGACGCTCATCCTGCATAAACGACCTGCTCTTCCGGCCAACATACAGGACGTGACATCAGACTTCCTGTATTAGACGTGATCGTTTGCTGGCTGCATTGGTGATATTGTCATCGTGAACGTCATGCGGGAAGCGTTGCCTTGGCGACGAGGGACGTGATGACGTAATGACCCTATTTACCGGAGAATGTAATGGCGCGCAATTCCACGCCATCGGATGCGCTTTCGTTTTGGTCGGAGGGAAATCCAGGAAGGAAGTCTTCGAGGGATTGTTAGTTCCATGACAATCCAATTACTTACAACCAATGCGATTTGGCAACATGGCAATTCAAATGTGCAAAACAAATCGATGATGGGTTGTGATGTATGGAAGATTTGGAGAAGCTGCTGTGGTATTTGCATATTGAAATATGTCATTAGTTCAGTATCATGAAGCCACATTTAACTATAATATTATCTTTGGTTAGTGCTCTTGTCATAATACTTAATCCAGTGATATTCCATATGCAATCAGCTAGATGCAAGAAGTTATAAGTGAGGTTGATTCGCCTCTGAATGGCGTGCCGCCCTGGTAGAGACAATGGTTTCTGGTTGCTTGTTGGCAATTGCTTTCCCCTGTAGATATTTCTGTTAGATGGTGTCTTAGGGGTGTGTCCCCTGTGGCGGATATGTCAGACATGAAAGCTGTGTGTATGGCTGCTCGTTCTAAGAAGCCATCAGGGAATGGCTTCGCAAGAATGGCTTCTAGGGAAGCCCCTTGACTTTGGGATCACCTCACCTGTCGGTTGATGGCAACAGGAGGTGACTCGGAATCTCCCTGGTCAGTCTTTGAAGGGGCGCAGTTGTCTATATACACACACGAAGCAAGTAATGACGTGACCATTCCTCAGAAAGTTCACTCACCATTAACCCTTCCGTGCCAGATAACTGCATATTTTTCCCATGACGGTGCAGATTATCATTGTAGCATTTGATAATATACATGAAACATTGCTGTATGATGTATCAATTTCATTCTTTGGAGTATTGAATGTATTCCTGTCGAAGGACAAAATACTATGTTGTTGTGCAATGGCTCTTGATGTCTTTGTGATGCCCAGCACAATCAGGAATTTTAGTACGATGCCTGCAACAGTCATTCAAGTTAGCCTTTCATCATTTCCAAGCTGAGAGTATTGCCATCCAACTCCAGGCTTAAAATAAACGATCCATGCCCAGCACCGGAAGCCCTTATTACAGTATTCTGGTCCATTAGCTTTCGGAATCTTAAGTTGGGAAAACTAACTCGCGTTTTTGACAAAACCTGTTACACCTGACAGTCCTACCTATGAGGCACCCCGGTACAAACCCCTGGTATCATATGACAGCTGCTTGTTGGAGAACAATGAATTATGTTGCACGGGATACATGACTGTGAACGTCATCGAATACGAATCTGTACCCATTGCTTTAGCCGACGGGGCCATCTTCACGAAACGCCCGCCACATTTTTGGAACGAGGGTCTCAACCTATAAAGTATTCAGTTGCATGAATAGGCAACTGTCAGGGTAGCCTCATTGATTCACAAGTCGCATTGAATGTGTGTTATTGCCACCGGCATATTTACAACTGTTCTCATCTTTATACATGTGCCACTATAGCGCGTGTTAACTATGTTCCACGAAGCAAAATGCATTTACATATACCCTGCGCTCAATGCACCGACATCCCGGTGCGTGTCTCATTGCATTTGGACTGTCTTGGATGGTGTATGCAATTGTAATTGTGTTTCCTTGTGTGGATGTCAGCGCGCTATGAGATCCCATTGATGCAATACGATCTGGGAACAGCTGTACCAAATTAATTCTGACGCTTAGGATGCGTGATTTTATCATTTTTTTCTGAATAACATGCAAGGAGATTTGTGTTGAAAGAACGAAAGCTGAAGGTTCTCTCATTTGATCACACAAGATGAGCCAAGCTACCTATGGTACGTATATATACATAAATGTATACACTGAACTTGAAATTCCCAAATTTTATTCAATCTATGTTAATACAATCATGGGATATTTCGTTTGAATACTTTGATTTATTATTCGATTTCGTATGTTATCCTCAATATCACATCAACTGATAGGGGTGCATTTATTCCTGTATGGAAACATGCATACTGCCATCAGATATTCTGCCTTGTATGGCCGATCTCCCCCTGTATTAAATTCTACTCATGTATACAAGTAATATATGCGAGGCGAAACACACATACTGGTAGAAATACCCCCCCCCCCTCCCCTCATCCTCCCTTACGTTATGATTAATTTTCTGCATAGGATGGATACATATTGGGTTCCAACGGACAGTGATGATAATACATTGGAACTGCCTGTCTCAGTGGAGAACATATTGTTCTGGTATTTAAGTCTGACAAAGATGGAAGACTGTTTAACATAATTACTCATTGGTCTGTGAAGGCGATCGTTACAGGCGGGTTCATTCCCCGAGGGTTGGCTGTGTTTACAGCCTGGAGGAAAGCCTGTTTAGAAGCTATCAACTCAAGTAGTGGCTTCATTAGCTGCATACACGCATTGCTGCTTTATATTTATTAAAGTTTGTGGTGGTGCCAAGTGGAGGAGCTGTGCTGTGTTGTACATACATGCGTTTTTATCATTACCAGAGAGCCTGATTCCATTTGAATATAAGTGTTAGCGTACTTCCAGTTCTATCTAACTAGTGCCCGTATAGGTGGAAGACAACGCGATCGGTTTTGTACTGTTATCTTGTAACCTAAATTATAATAATATTGTTAAGAATTGTAATCTAAATTGACAATAATGTCCACTAGTATACCTGTTTCGATATGTTTTCACTGGATTCCCATGAGATTATCATGTATTGAAAATGGCTCCAATAAAATTTATTAAAAAAAATCAGTGGCGGAACAATGATGCAACGTCAGTTGTAATTGTTCTCAATTTTAAAGTTTTTATTTATTAAAGTATTCAGACGAGTAGTAGAGGCCCCAAAACGCTGCCAATTCCTTAGAAATATCACGATGGCAAGCCCCTTTTAAACTGTTTTCTCACCATTTATTGTAGGACTTAGAGATAAATTACTGCTTATGACGTCGATTAATGATGTCGATTGCTTGATTAGTTCTTAAAGTGCAGCTACCATAGATACTTTTGGATTTTTACCAATAAACAACTCTAGGCAACTAGTTATTCAACAGTCCATTCGTGTGGCCTGAAGTTGGTCTATATTGGTGTGCTTTAAAGGGGGATTTGGACATCATCCACCTGATACCCGGTGCTATACATAAGTTAACAGACTGTGGTCAGACTCCCTATCTTTGTGATTCAAGTCCCCTGTCCATCCCCTACCGATGACACTAACCCTCTTCCAGCACGTGTAGCCCGGAGGTACATGGCATTAATGTTCTTGTGTGCTGACAGAAGCACTATCTGCTTGCTTTTGTGTTCCACTGGCGCACCCACTGACCTCGGTTGATCCCGAATGTAACCGCCAGACATTGCCCATCCCAGAGTGCGAGCACGGAGTCTGAGCCCTGTAGTGTGGGACCTGTCCCCTGGGTCCAACCGTCCCAATCCTGCCCCAGACAACCCGACATAGCGCCAATTTCCGGAGTGGAAATACAGATAATAGAAGGACTTGTACTGCTATTCTGTCATCTTGTGCTTTGTCCCTCGCCTGCTTTGCTGTATCAATAAATGGCAATCTTCCCATGCAGCAAGTGGCCTCCGGATGTGTTTGTTATCGGGTGAAAATGAACCGAATGTATGGAATGGTCCTGTGGGTCTCATATCCCTCACCAAGTGGAGCATAGCTCTTTAATTGTTATGTGTTTGTAATCCAGGAAAGGTGTTGCATCTGATCATCAAGGATTCTGTTCATATTCCCTGTGCACGACTAGGGATGTTCGCTTCATTAACTATTACCCACGCCCACATCCATCAGTATTGTGCGGGTAACTAATTACATGTAATGCCATGTAAATGTGATTTAGTTTCATAACAAAGAATCGGTCCCTTGATTGTCTCATACTTTGGTACTTTTTCAATGAATCCTTTGCAGGCAAGGATATTTCTCTGTGTGGTGTTCAGCTCTTTCTCATCGTAAAGTTTGAAAATAATTCTGCATAATGTTTTTCGTCTTTCTTATTCAACAGACCCATCATCATTTATTCCCCAATTAATGCATGACTTGAAGAATGGAGATTATGGTGAATTTATGTGAAATTTGATTATAGATTCTGGGCCCTTACTCATCAACATTCTTAATGAAAGTTATTTAAAGTGTTTATGCAAAGGTTCTGAGAAACCGTATGAACTTCAAATGTATCTTACATCTCAATTGATCATCCTGGACAAATGACTATATCCCAACAGTATAAAATTACACTCCGCTGTGCTCTGCTCATGACGAAATGAAGATCGCATAATCCAAGTTTTACATCGACTTACTGGAATAGGTAAGGCTCATTAAACTGTAAGATTATCTCATACGATACATGACTAAACAACGCGATCACTAATTGGAAAGAGATAAAAGTTGTCTGTAATTTGACTCGGATTTTAATCATCCCATGCTCGCATATCTCTCCAAGCAGAGCCTGTGCTGCCTTTGTGGTATTACCAGGCAATTCTCTAAGTACAGTATTTCAATCCCATTGCGTTTGAAAGTTGTTATAAGTCTATTAATATACTTTATATATGCGCAGAACTTCCTAAAGTGTTCTTTACAACTTCCTTTAATATTCTTGAGATCTCCAAGGGGTATTCTTTCCGTTTTTTACTTTGATAGAATAAACCATTGCACATCTCAGCCAGGAGACACTTGCCATATATATGTATATGTATTTGGTCTATATATATTATATATAGAAATGCCAGCTGGCATCTTATGTCTGTATCCCTAGGGATTTGTGGCTTACAGCAATGACAAGGAATGATCCCATTTTTGTGACACTGATTTATTAGGATATTCCTTAATAAACTGGGTATTACTCTCTTTTGTAATAGTAATAAAGACACCTAGTATGATACTGGAGCTTGGCCTTAAAGTGCTGACGCACTGATTTTTCACCCTTAGTTTGAAATAGAATTCATTGTAGTACATTTCCTACTACGAAGACGTATACGGTTTTCCTTATTTAGGAGGTAGCGAAACTATAGTTTGCGCCATCTTGCTCGTGTTCTGCGCCAAATCCCTTCCCTGGTTAACCCTGGGAATGCCTCCCCTTGATCATCCAGCGTGGGTCAGATGTCATGCACCATTGATCATACGTCCCGGGGTGTTCTATTGACATACAACCCGGGAATACAGATCCCCTGGGCAGAATAAATCTCCTGCTATTATAAGTTATCTTTTACTGGGTCATCGCCACTATGCAGGCTATTGCCAACATCCATATCAGTTTGAGGAATTCAGGTGTCGATTCTCAGCCCAGGATCCAATGTTTGATTTTAACCGTTTTGTCCGATGTATGAAATATTAATATATGACTTAAATCCGATTCAATATTACAGTGCCCTCCCAGGCCCATTTTTTAGTATCTCCATTCATGGATTCTTATCTCATGTGTGGTTAATGAATTCTTCTTTACCATTAGTCCTTTTGGAAACTATTTCTCTTGATTTAAAGCTTACTACTATATATGGTAAAATATTACTCAAATGATATTGTGCGATTGTGCGAGAAAAGAACATGAACTTGTTTAATATTATTCCTTTATCCCTGATCCTCTTCTTGTCGTACGTATTCTCCGAGCTCCATTATATATCCTCTTTTCCTTTACTTCTACTCTTTAACTACGGTTTTATTAAACCACCCACATTTCTCACTTTCTTTGTCCTACCTTCCTTCTTCCCTCCTCCTGCCTGTCCACCTATCTCTTCATCTACTCCCTATCACCGGCCTCCTTCCGACCAACCCAGACAGCAGTATTGATCCTACCACACGCTATCATCTCAATGTGTGGCGTAGGACTCAAAAGTAAAGGGGTATATGTCACGCGCTTACCGACAGATAAGTGGGAGAGTACTAGCTTTACTGTCACCACCCTCGTCTAAACTGCTGTAATGATCCAAAATACTACGTATTAAACCTGAAATATATATGTTCAGCCACATTCCCCTTTGGATACCTATATATATGTGTGTGTGTACAATTGGGAAATATAGAAATATCAATTTAAATGCCCCAAGGGATATAAATTTGGATGTACACTGTTGCCCGGGCTGTTTACAGTCTGCCAAAATAATGGCAATTTAACCACCCATTGAGTATATGTAGTGCCCCCTAGCTATAACATGATGCCTGCGATCGAGTATATATACACCCCTAATTCTACAGAGTGCAGAAATAAAATAAATGTAACACATCTCCCCACCGACCAGGACATACACTGGGTGGGCAGTCCAGACAGGATATATTGGCAATATAGATCATCCCTTTAGCGAACAATTCAGTGTTGGCAAAGTAGTTTCCAGTTTGGAAATAAATAAAGTTATTTCATCTCACCTTGGTCATTCATTACTTTGGCCTGTACCACCAACTCGCTATCTAACGAAACATAATTTCGTACTCACCGACCTCTGGGCTCTTTGGGTTTCTTTTGTGGCAGTGGTCTACAAAGACGTGGCCTTCATTTTGGCTCCTAACTCCTCTGAAAACCTCAATTTATGAGTATAGGTGTCAAGCATATGACCCCTTTTTATCCCCACTCCTTTCATTTTTAATTATTTACTTTTAGCTTCCACCCTGCGGCTCTCATAACACCAGGCGTCAGATAACGCTCAGTCTTAAAGCAGTGGCTGTTTCACCGGAGATGGAGTATCCTCTCTCTCACGCTTCTCTTTCCCAACATCGCCATGTTTAATTCAACTCTCTCCTCTTCTCTTTGACCATATCATTCACCCATACAAGGGCAAATGCGCCAGAAATCAGAACATTGATTTTGAAGACACGCTAGTTGCTGTCGATAATTTATCAAGGCCTCCCTACCAAAGAGTCTCCGCTAAATGAGCCCCTCGGGAGCCGCTCGTCTCTGGTTAGGATTTCATCTTGTCATAAAAGTAGACGACAGTACCATCGTACTTGTGATAAACATGGCTTTCTCTCCCGGTCAGGCCAACAGAGGGATAATTCTATGTTGTGCAATTACCGCTACTTTAATGGCCTAGGTGATCAGATATTATATCCTTACTGCCGCTTTGATGCTTTTCTTTTTAGAGAAATAATGATACCTAGGTCTATTTTACACAAAGATCATTCTCGGAGCTCAGTCTAGGTGCGGCCGTTTAAAGACAATTTGTATCCCTTTCCTCAGCCAAAAGACTCATGTGTTCCTCGCTTAAAGATGATTTAGCTGTGTACGTGTCTCCTGGATAAGTAACTCAGAATGACCATAGTTTGTTCCGCCTCTCACCACTGCTAATTAAGATGTACTTCAGACTTTACG
Organism: Sthenelais limicola; assembly: GCA_942159475.1. NCBI lineage: Eukaryota > Metazoa > Annelida > Polychaeta > Phyllodocida > Sigalionidae > Sthenelais > Sthenelais limicola. The sequence continues at coordinate 116,611,303 of OW804096.1, forward strand.
AGTTTAGCCATCCATGTGCCCGGCCATACTGCTCGCAGATAATAAATACTGTTTGGCAATTTTAAGCCTTTTGCGCATGTAGTAATGGGTTTTAAGTGGAACAGAAGTACTGCATTTGAGTGATATTCTAAACCGATTAACCTACTGCTGTCTGTGAACAAATTGACCATGATCGTTTTATGTTGTGTCTAGAGGCGATTTAGATTCATGGTGTGGCTACTTCTATAGTCATTTTCACTACTCCTTTGAAATCAAACGTGAGGTGGTTGCGATGCGCTCATTAGAATGATGTGAGCTGCTCAAATTACATTACCATTATTTCCAAACACTTTGGTGATAGGGAAGATATGAGGAAATGTGGAGGGATATATATATATATATATATATATATATATATATATATATATATATATATATATATATATATATAATAGAGAGTATTTGGTTTAACATTTTATGACAAGCTGAGTGTTAAACGGGTATTGAGCCGGCGTGACCGGGCGTCCAGTTGCAGGTGGCTGCCAGTCTGATCTAGTATATTGCATTACTGTCATTGCCAATGAGGGAAACGTCCCTGCAAAAACTGACCTTTATGTATTGAAAAATCCCTCGTCTTATGACTGGTGTCCTTGCTGTCATTCTAGTCCTTGAAAAGCATCTGACTGACCTCCAGGGCAGTAATAGATTTTTGCTCGCTAAAGGTGAAAGGAGTATTGGGGTGTGGTGATCCTACACATATCAAATCAACACTGGCCGCCCTCCCCTTTTCCGGATGTGTTTGTATCTAGACAAGGATCATCCTCTTCCCCCTGTCCTTGCAACGTTTTGCCCATGGTACTGGTATCGTTGTCATGGTGATAGTACACTGGAAAATACCATCACTAGTTTCCTCCGACTTAAAAGGTTAAGGAGTGAAAGCATTCCCTGCTCTATTTGAGTACTGACTGGACCTTTTCTAATGCTGCGTTGGGTTGCCAGAAACATTTTGTGGCTCAAGTGATTTATGTGTTGGCAAGCAAGCATAGGTTATCATGTTAAGTGTAGGGTTAGTGAAGATAGAGCACCTATTGTTGGTGGCAGGTCTGTGAAGTAAGGTATAAAGAAGTGAGGGCTGTCCGCTTGCTACGGCGCTGACCATCTTATAAATCAGGCAGCAATATGCTTTTGGCATTACACCTGTACATAAAATCCATATACACTGACTAGACATGCCAGAAGTCACTCAAACCTAGCAACTGAGTGGATAAAACGATTTCCAAGCTAATGTGATCACTAAACACCCATGTTGGAAGCGGGCACGATCGAGGAGGTATTATCTGTTAGAATGTTCTAGTCTAGACCCATTTAAAACTGTCACAACTTTAATATTGTTTGGAATTCACAGCACTGAGTACTCTGAATGAAAGGCATTTGAAATCAAATTTCATTTGGACTGCGATCACAAGGGAGGCAATGTCATATTTAAAGAGCCGAAGGGAGTGCAAATAAATATTATCAGATTGTACGAATTGAAAGGCACGCGTCGGTCGATTACTAACATTAAATTTGCACAATGGTTATTGCTGCTGTTCACTTTGCCTCCCATTGTTTGACTCATGGTTATATTTTTGGCCGTGGGATCGCATTGAAAGCTGGAAAATTAAAAGAGTTAGATAGATCCTCCTCAGAATTCCCTTAAACAATCCTCGGAGGCAATGGTCCATTTCCTAATTGCACATTGGCTTATAATAATTGCCCGTTTCTTAAAAGTGAGAAGCAAATCCTTGAAAACAAGTTAAATGCCAGCTGTCACTGGTGAGAGGTTGCTCACCTGCTCCAGAACATTAGATCATGAAAGAGCAAATGGGCTGCCAATATGGGCAATTCAAACTAGTCAAGCTCATTTTTTAACCTAGATTTCTGACATTTGAGCAGCACGCGGGAAGGGGTACCATCATCCACTTTAATTTGTTTCTAATCGGGACTTTCACATCGAGTTTGATATAAAAATGTTAACCTTTTCCCTAGTGACGTCCCCGAATCCTGTTAACGCGACTACGGATGGATAACTTGATGTAGGTAGAGTGAGATGCTACACAGGGAAAATATTCTAGTTGACTAGGTCTTCCATTATTTTGCAGCACTGAGTATCAATACTTTGATCTCCTCGGCCTTGGTTGTTGTTGGCTGTCTTTAATCCTCAGTAGACCCCATTCTCTCCTTATTATTTCTGGGGCAGGTAGCAGAGCCGAGGAACGTGACATCAAGAGTTACGTCGTCCAAGTTGAATTGACATACCTCATTTAATTTAACTCCTCTAGGAAATTGGGAACGTGTCCATGGGGATGCCGTATAACTTGTGTAATCCACTTAAAGGCTCTGGAGGAGACATGGTGGGCAGGAATTAGTACTTGTCTCTCCAGGCGTCGCGCAAACGCTTCTTATTCCCTGCACAGTTAACATGACAGGGGGCTAGTGCACATGCAGTTGGATGCGCTTGATGAAATAAGGATAGACCTGACATTTTTACTGGCTCACACGGGAACATGCGTCGAACAAGTGTTCCAAAAAGTGTACTCAGAATTGGAAGGGGACGAAGCTTTCTAGCCCTGCTCAACCCCGGCCGGGTATGTGGAGGCCGCGGCCACACTGCGGTGGGAGCAGGAGTAAGCCCTAGAGCTATACCCCCTCGTATGCACTACTCCTCCCCCTCACTCTCTTGCCTCCAATTCTTCTCCCGCTATATTGCACCCTCCTGTATAGATCGGTCCTGACGTACCTATCAGTTGGGGCACCCTACCCCCAGTGTTCCTCTGCCTACAACTACCACTGGTTTTACTACACCAATGAAACCTTTTCCTCTCGCTCTCAGTCTCCCTCTCCACTCACTTCCCCCTATAGTGTTCCCCCCGGCCGTCAATCGGGAGGGAGATCCTGAGTGCTTAGAGCGGTAGATTCTAAGAGATCCCATATTACCCCTCCACAGAGATTAGGAGCTTGGGAAAAGACGCTAGTTGAGAGATTACTGGATGTAATCTTAGTGCAGCCAAGGCTTTCTTCATCTCTGGTTATGATGAGGATTTACACATGGAGGCTGAACAGATGGCCAACGACCGGATTGAGGGCTTGTTTAGTTGGATAACGGAGCCGCTCCCAAACCCCCATACTTATACTACTACTACTAGTGTTCCCGTCACCCTGCCACTGGTGCCATAGGCGTTACCAGCATTGCCACCAGTACCGGCGTCACTTAATACTGCCTTAGGCTGAAAGGGTTTGTCACGACCATGAATCATGGATTAGGGCGTGGGTAGCAATTGCAATTAATCGTCAGTATTCACAGTATTGCATTTAGAAACCAGGCGAAAGTTATCAAGGTTTTGTTAATTCTTGGCTGATTTCAGTGACATGAGCCCTCGTCATGGCGGCGCGGATAATTGGCACTAGTGGAGAGATACCCCTGTGAAGAAAACAAACCCGAAGCTTCTAATTAACTCAATCAGACAAATAACTCCCTGAGGGATTTCAACCAGGACTGGCAGGTTTGGGGTAAATACTGTTGAATGAATGCGCGTTATTCATCACTGTTGGCTGTGGACAGGCCATGATGATATTGAATCTGAGGAGTGGGTATATTGACATGTAAGTGACAGTACTTTTCAATTGGCTATGTTTAGTCCCGCCCCATCTGTCGGGTCAGTGACTCTAGACTATGCCTGCTGTGACAGAGAAGGTCTCCTAGCTTTGCCCCGACTTTGGGTAGTATGTTGAGCGAGGAGTCACCTATCTCAACTGCTGCTACTGCTGCTGCAGCTGATGTCAGTAGTAGTGGTGGCGGTGGCGGTGGTGGTGCCAGCTTTGGCCTATCATTGTTGTCTGGGCGGAGTCCGAGTTCAGTCACCGAAAACAGGCGAGGCAGAAGCCTTACCTTCGCCGTGGAGGTGCGTTAGTACCACAACAAAACAATCCTCTCATCTTACCTAGTTTATTTCACTGCCATCTGGTGAGATGAGCCGGCCTAACACCCAGGTGCCCCCGAGGGCTGTAGTTTACAAATTACATGAGTTACTTCAGCCTGGATCCCCGTCGTCAAGACCTGCCTCTCACTCTTTGTCTGTTTGATGGATTTACACTGCATCTACCACCTTTATTTCCCACCGTTATTAGGAGTAGATGGGAAACTATTAATCATTCCCTCTCACTGGTGACAATCACCTGTGTTGGGGAGTCGCTCCTTGCTTACTTCATTGCTGGAGCAAAGCACCTGTGTGCATCGTGAGCTCTTTACGATAGCGAAGGAATCCCTCCCTTCCTTGTTGGGGATTTCCCGATGGTGATCTTCATTATAAACTAGTGACATTAACTATTACGTGCATATTAGTAATGCAATATTGTCAGGTGCTCCCCGCCGCATATGATAGTGAGTGTCCACTCTCGGATTTTTACCTGTGTTTGTGTACGACATGCTTACTTGGGTAGTTCAAAGACCACCTGGACTCCCGGCTGTCACCATGGGTTTCAAATTCAGCCTAAGCCTGTGATTCAAATGAAGGCTGCATAGACAATTGAGAATTAGTGCTGGTGCTCTGATTACCTATAGGATTATACGTTAGAACGATGGGGGATATTGATGATATAACATTCAGTGGACTTATGTTCGAAGGTAAGTTGATAAGTTGAATAATCTCCCTTTGTTTGGAGCCTCACCTTTAGCCTATATAAGATAGCTGGCTCTATTAGCTCGCGTGAGCTTAGCCTATTTCGCTCTGCCTGAAGTACAACCAGCCCTATCGAGGATGACACTTGTTTTGCATCCAGCCTCCCTTGTCATCTCACCTAAGAGGTTTTGCGTCCCTAAAAGCTAATGAATTTTGAGGACTCGTACCTCTGTTATTGTTACGTACAAAGTGACGTCTCCGGAATTAATTCTTGTTAAAGGGAAGAAAAACCGTTCAATCAGAACCTTTTGGCGCTGTAAAGTAAACCTAGTCAGTTCAGGAACTAATTTACATTCATTCCTGTTTCCATGGTAATCAATAGGTAAGCTTGAGTCCCCTCAATAATCTTAGACTCGCGCCCTGAGAAGGATTTTGCTTTCGAAGTGTAAATCCCTCACCTCCATCGAGCTGGACTTGCCTTTAACACCGTCCCTGCTGTATATCTTTAACTACAACACAACCCAAAATAGCTGAGGAATAGGGAATTAATCTCCCCTAATTCTGCATCAAGTGCCAACAAACTCGTTTTGTGGTTGTAGGGCAAGTGTTTCAGTAGCCCCTCATCTACATGAGGTTGTTTCTGGGGCACAGTGCAGAATATAGGTTAGTATTCATATCTAACGTGGCAGGTGTAAGAGTTAACGGTCAAGTTGTTCTATCATTATTGTTTGGTCACCTGTAAGAATAACAGGATTTTGTCCTAGTGTAACCCAATCAAATAATTATGAACATCGCTTAGCCATACATCATAAATAATTGACCATGTCTTGTGAATGCCCTCTGTTTCATTGTGGACACCAATGGCCTTACGTGAACGATTACATTCATCGTCCATGGGTTTCATTGTGTGTTTAGATTACAATGTGGTGTGATCAAATACATTATCGATCACCTACCCTGCCGCCGCTTAATACCTATTTTCTACCAATTAGTGTCAGCAATGGTGGTACTTTGATCGCCGATGAGAGCCCGTCTCCCCTATTTGATCGGAGGAGGAAAGATTGGTTATAGAAAATCTTTAAATTTGACGACAAGGATCCTCGGTGTTAGTGAGTACACCTATTGCCTCGGTAGTCTTGAGTGTTAAGGGGTACAAGGTGGTGTGTGGTGAGTTAGGTCTATCTATCTCGTCTCTCTCTGCTGGGACAACTAGGTGGAAACAAGTGCGCCTGTGACTGATAACCTGGCTAATGTATTGTGGGGGACGAGCCTGGGTCACACTGACTGGATCCAACCCCAGTGTCGGTGAGATAGACTGATGGAAGTATTGCTTGTGTGTGTTCGCAGGACCTGGTGCCTCTAGCCGAGAAGCTCATGAGCAAGTTAGAGTGGACAGGCATGTATTCTTGAGAAAAAGGATGCCATGAATAAGACAGTTCCGGTCTTTAAGGACACTCCTCGCTTTGCTTAAGGTCATTAGTGTTATATTTATGTATGTTGCTATGCATATAGTTGGCGGAGATTGGCGCACATTGCAGCTACAATGCCCACCTGTTGACGATGCTGGAAGATAAGGGAAAAGCGCCCGACCACTTAGCTGTAATAAGAGCAGAAATTCTCTATACACGTATCCAATTGTTTAAAATGATAATTGATTGCGCACGATCTTCCTTTCTTGTGCTGGAATTACCGGAAGAAAAGTTCAGGGGAACATTCAATCTCTTTTGATTGATGTACCATTGTTTTAAGACGAAATGGTTGCAATGAATCAGCCCCATTCACTACGGTGGCTATCATTATAATAACCATTGTAGTTACCTTAATCCATTGTCCCTTATTTACCGTTAATGATTGTTCGGTAGTCATTGACTTTCAGCATTACGCCTAATGGACTTGTGATATTTATGAATGAGTTGTTCCAAGTCTAAGAGAAGGGCTAGCGCAGTGAAGTAAAAAAACATATTATGACTTACACACCTATTTTCCACTTCATCAATTTATCTTATCAGAGACGGACGTAGAGTGGAAATACAAAACACCCTATCGCTATTTGTTATGAATGGTGTACTTATATTACCTTTGTGGGGGGTTATAATGACCACTTTAATTTCATTTTCCACTCGGTATATAAGGACGGTGCTTCAATAGCTTTCGAAATTGAGATAAATAAAAGTTGAAAGGCAGATTCTCACATTCTTTACATCCCCACACAATCCGTCTATACGTCCCTCGCACACGATTGCTTGATATATGGCCTTTTAGAAATGAGATCTGGGTGATCGGATTGACTCGCTGCGACTGCCTAAAGTAACTTTAAACACAGGATGCGTGTTCCAATTTCCTATCATTGATTACTGGTCGAGAGGCATTGATAAACGGCACAGGTAAATTTTGTCACTACCGTGTGACTTGTTCTAATTGTCGCTTTGTTTGTGTGTTGTCCGCAATTTTGGCAATGAGGCGAGTAATATACGTATAGATCATCCCATCTCATTCCAACACCTGATATATACTATATCATTAATTGTCTCGACAAATGTTGTAAGCCAGGTACAAGGTGAAAATAAGGAATTTGTCCTGATCCTCTAATAATAAAGGGTTAGCAAAGGTGCAAAGGTCCCTTTATATTACACCTGGATAAATAAAGCATAAAACATATAATATAGTTGTTTTGCCCACGCAGAGTTGAGGCTATTGAAGTTCTGATTCATGTTGTGATGAACTGCTGATATCTCTCATCAGGTTACCCAGTACCATACAATGGACTGGTATGGATCCTATGCTAACTGCACAAATAATCCAGCTCGTGTGATGGCTGTTGAATAGTTATACTAGATTGACCTAATATTCAGTGATACACGTAGTAAACATGGATTCATAAATGTCATGAGTTATATACCGACCTCCATGAGAACGGAGGTGCCTTGTGGTATTGATATGAACTTTACGTGAGGCATACATAGAGCGCTTAAGATTCAGGCGCATCCTAAAGCCCAGTTCAGTCACTATAGGCTTTTGTTGAGCCAAAGTAGATGGAAGTGAAAAAAGAGCTCCTCGTTAGACGTATTTTCAACCGGGTCTCCTCTAGTGAAATGACTGATTACATGGTCATAAATACCCCTAGGAAAAATAATATAGAGTCTGTCAGTTGCCGATGAAACTTCCATCAATCATTTCCAAGTTCCTGCTATTCACACATCGATTCTTGACTGAAATATGAGAAAGGGCTATAGCTTTCCTGGTATAAGTGTGTGTGTTGGGGGGGGGGGGGGGGGCGTGGGCGGCTTTGTGCTTGCTCGAACTGTATACATGCGTCGTAAGGAATCGAGTTCGGTTTCAGTTTAGGAAGTACTTGCGTGCAAAGCCCTCCATTGAATGGCATGAACAACTTGCTAGATAATGATCCAGGCTTTTGCTGAGTGTACTTAATGGCTGCCATGGTGTCACATCCTTAAAAATAATGTTGCCCACTCACTGGATAGGCGACACATCTGGCTCTTTCAGTCTGCAATGGAATGCATTTGTACTAAAACATTCCCTTCATGCCCTAGATTTGCAGGAGTCATTTCATGGTGCGCGGCTGCCCTGGAATTGCTGATATCATAAGCTCCTAGTCCTTTGACTCAGCCATGGTTTCAAACAATGTTGTGATTCACCTCCCCAATAGAATATTAAAAAAACTGTCTGCTTGGGGTTGCCTGGGTTTGTCACGCGCCATTGTTCCCATACTTGCATAAATGATCAAACTATTGATCTGTTCATGCCACGTCATGGAGGTCATGACCCCATTTTTAAATTAATTCTCGCTGGAAAGCTGCGTAGAGACCCCAACTGGGCAAAGCCAAGGATTTCCCCCGTAACCTCTCCACGAAGCCATACGTTCCATAGACCAGGCCAAGCAATGAATCATCCTTAAAGTTATCAGTTGGATTTCTATTAAAGGGCACAGTGGTCGTGGACAAAGGGTAATATTGCAATGAATAATGCTTTATTTTAATACCGTAACATTGGTACCGGTGCGCTTTTATCGCCCCAGGGCATAACAGATTTCAAGAGTATAGTTACAAAGGCAATACGTTTCCTTTCCTCATTTTATATAGAATGAGAGACAGATAGTGATTGATGGCCAGCAATAGTCTTCGCAGCCTTGTGGTTAGTTTTGATAGATTGCATATTCGATAGCGTAGAATAGGCTCGAACATCTCTTAATCTCAGTGCCGAGTGAGTCAGGGGAAGTAATAGAAAACTGATGGATATCTTATGATCAGTAACCGCTAATATTCCTCTGGTTAGGCGAGCCATTTTTCTTTCTTCGCAGAGCTTCAGTTGTCTAATATTCAAGACTATCACCCACCCACCCCCTGCGCCACCCCCATCTGCTAACGATATGACAAGTACTTCTCATACGTATTGCTTTTTCTGTTTTTATCAGGATTGTTTGCCAGTTGACTAGTTGTTCCCTTTCTCGCATAACGAGGCCTAATGATGATGAATCCTTGTTATCCTTAATATTAGATGGGCTTATAATGTATACTCTCAACGGACATATTGGGCAAACCCAGCCCTAGATATTTACCAGGGGAGTGGAACTACTGAAGGGGTAGAAAGGGCGGAAAGCACTTTAAGTCAGCTTTCACCCTAGCTCTATCACTGTATGGCTGAGAAGGGCAAATGTGGCAATTTGTAACGATTTCCCCCAAAATCTATTTACTGGGTGCATCGGCAGGGGAAAGATGGAATATGTTGATTGGTGGTTTTCCCTTCCGCTTTTCTGGTCGATCTAACATTAGGAGTTCTAGAGTAAGAGGTGCTTCTGCACATTTCTAGAAGGTATGTTATTAATGCTGTCGGGGGTGAATAAATGAGGTATTATTGGTCCACTGATTCTGGACAGGCCATCATTTGAGGAATCTCTAATGCACTGTGCTCTTGGGGAAGAAGCAGATGGATGTACTTGAGGCTTTCTTTGCTCTTAGTTTCTGTCAAATGGCTTCGGGATCTGCTGAACGACTGCCATCTTCCCCAATCACCCTGGATTCTCCCCCCAAGATAAGTGGAACCCTCCGAATTGAGCGTTCCTTGAGGTATGTCTTTGGATTTTTCCATACCTGAATTATATACATTATTAAATTGATTATTTTTTCGGGATACATTGCTATCGATTCATAGCGTCTGGTATTTAAAAGCACTGACTTGGGTTTTCCTTGGTCGCGATAAAACTTAGTGTCTTTGTCCAGATATTGATCTCGGTTGAACGACTGTGGTTGCGCCTCCTCGCTATGGACTTCCATTGTTTTATGCTCGGCAAACCTAGCTTTTCTCATGAGAAGGCATTGTTACTTCCTCCTTACGAGAAGGGCATCTGAGGAATTGATGACAGATGATGGTGGAGAAAGGACTCTTGTTTTGCAGTCTCTAAGACAACGATCAAGGAACATCTGGCTTGTCAACAAACCAAACACAAAGTGATATGTTTTATCTCTCCTCCATCGGCTCCCCTCCCCCATTGCACGACACCATCTACCTATCGCTTCCACAACGTAATCATCCATTGACGTTGGTATTCATGAATGACAGCTGACTAAAAACTAAATTACGCCCCGTCGTAATAAGATGGTCTCTATGGAAATCAATGTGTGGAATTTTCGGCGAGGGAGTAAAAACACGAAAATGTGGACACAAGTCTCATGCTATCTCTTCCCCCGAAAGAGTCTGGTGTGATATCATTGTCATAGAAATGATTTCATCCCTCGGTGTATTTACATCCCTTTTCACCATCAGTGACGGTTCAAATTGCATCACGCACCCGCCGTGCTAAATGAGTTATGTGATCATCGTTTAATCATGAACGATGCAAGAGGCAGTAGTGTGGGTTTCGTACTGTTATTCATAAACCCTTATATCTAAATCACCTCGGGCTTCTGCTTAATTCTTCCCATGAATGTATATTCATTTCAAGGTTTATGCTCAATTAAAGCTGTCAGAAGGATCTTGTTTGCAGGATTGATCTTCCATGTTTGGTCGATCTCATGTGCATATAGAGCATATTTCCCATCCCCCATTAAAACAATATTCTTTTTGTGTAGCATACACGTAATGCATGTTTACCTATGTTCTAGTGTATGCGATACACATCAATCTTCTTCAAATATGGGGGCATTGTGTTCATGTGCCAGAATATATATGATACATAGTTAGTAGCAGTGTCGTGATGCCATGAAATATAGTTTACGAACTGGGCTTTATTATCCAATACTTCATGAGACATGAACCAATACTTCATGAGACATGAAGTTGTAGTATAAAAACTCCTCTGCTGAATTCAATTATTCTGTATACGTATACTCTGGAAATACAGTTTTCTCATCTGCAAAACTATCTGATAAAACTATTAACTGTAACGACATATCGTCGTGACAAGTGAATTTGTGGACTTGTCCGCCTGTCTTGAATGCTCTTACAGATATTGATTGAACAATGGCTGTTTTGCATTCATGGATTTCATGCAACTTCATTGTTCCAGAAAATATTAGGTGAGAAGTTTGACAACTTGATAACGTGTCTCATTAGCTTTGCTTCAGTCTAAGCTTGATTGTATTCCCCATGCAATGCTAGTCTACTCAGTGATGGGATTGCCTATCCCCTGTGGACTATTACAATCTTCCTCCCCCTCTCCGTCTCACAATGTGTGTAAGTATGCACATCTCCGGGTTCAGTTCGACCATGTTCCCTATCCCTCTCAGGAATGAACGAGTGGGCTTGTTCCGGAGCTCATATATACTAAAAAGGCCCCTTATCCGCGTTTAACTGACCAGTCTTGATAGCATGGTATTATTTGTAAAGCGCTGACGGCCAGAGCAAGCTTGTAGAGAGAACCCTTTACTAGGGAACAAGTAGTCCCGTGACAAATGGACCAGCATGAGGCATTTATCGCTACCACCTAGCCTAACGCTGTGGCAGTATACCGTCAATAAGATTTGAATGATCACACATGTCATATCCAGACATCTGATAAATACTCACCATATTTCTGGGATTTATTTAATCATCTCTGGAAGGAAACTTTTGAGGCGTGGTAGTTTTCATCTATCAATTAGCCACGCTTCTCGCGAGTGATCCAGAAAAAAAATATGGATCAATTAGGACCTAATCGTCTACTGCTATCGCTTAGAACCCTGTGCCTTCATACGATAGCACAGGCGAAAATGATTGCTCATGACTTTGTGCCTGTATGGTTCAGTGTTTGAACTACTTTGCCCATCACCCTGGGCCCATAGTGCTTCTTTCATATCTTTTAGAATTTTTAGTCTGGGCTTTACTGGGAGACATATTTCAGTGTTGGTTGAGTTCATTCTACTGGAAAATATTCACGAGACTCCTATATACCCTCCCTCACTGTGCTAGTGTGAGTTACCCTTTACTATCGTACATGTCTACCAATCTCTGCGCTGGCATAATAACATTCACACTATACCAACTGATTTTTATGCTTGGTACCATCATAGCACGGGCAATTTATCTGTTTCCTCTGTTATGTCAAAAATGTCAAATGCTGTGAGTTTCCAAAATGCTGGCGATATTCAGAATCTGTCTCTCTAGGAAGGCGACTGATTAAACTGTCTCCTGGGTGGGTGGAACATTGGCTAGAGTCTGGTTGACCCCTTTAATCCTTCCTCCAGGGCGTAGAATATCCGGAGTGACCCAACAGTTCGTTCTTAGACCTACTTTGGCCATCACCCATAGTAAAAAAAACAACCTCCAGATGACCTGGTTGGGCATAGATGGAGTGGAAAACCTTGGCTATCGATCACACCGTATATTAGATAAATTGTAACAAATGATTACATCTCAAGACTTTCTAGCTTAATATTCACCCATCAGGGACATAATGTGGTGTCTTTTTCCCAATGTCCCTCACTGCAGCCTATCAGTTTTTTTGTTTGGTGATGCAGTTCTGTTTTGATCGCTTCACATTCCTTGCTGCCGATTGCTGACACTGCTTAGAAATCGCCCAGCATCTTTATTAAACCGCCCCAAAGCCAACAACGATGGGCGAATTGGAAAGTGAAAAAGAGGATTCATTGGTATTGATCGATACTTCAAATATGATTGTGTGACTGAATTTGTTTTTTCCCAATCGATTTTGCAATTGCTTTGCTGTTTGTATCTGATGATATAGGTTGAGGAAGATATCGGTAAATCATAATGGTCTGCCCTTGGCCCCCATTTGCTTTCCATTCCAACCGTACTCTCCCTTTAATGAGGCCCCAGGGCCCGCCTACATAACCAATGTCACTCATTCCAATATCTATAGCGACGTTAAAGTCCCAGCACCTATAGGCTCTCGTAACCATCGCTTTCATGGTGAATCTGATGATGTCATCTTCGCGAGTGATCCAAGTTGTATCGTGACCAGCAGCCACGACCTTTCTTCTTTCCTTTCTTTGTGAAAGTTCTGATCAGAGATAGGCCTTTGTGTGGACGAGTACTTGGCAAATCTCGTCCTATTTCCATCGTCCTTTGCATCAAATGCTCAAGTTTCGGTTGAGTAGTTGAGTTGCTCATCTCCGGCACCACCTACTCAGGCCTCAAGTCATTTCTCAATTTTCACTATCGCAGTGTCTCGCGGTCTGTCAGAAACCGCCAAAGGGATAGTATTCCCACGTCAGGGACTGCAAGCAACAAGACACCTTTGATGTCTATTGTAAGAGTAGCATAATGCAGTGGTACGATTTCCACTCTTCAGGACATTAGTGAGCTTTTGATATATTACAGTAAATTTGGGAGCAGATCACATGAGTTCTTTCCTATTCCTAGTTCTGAATATGAACCAGGCCCCAAAGAAGAATAACATGTGGGTTACTCGGGAATAACATGCAAACAATGGTGTCAGATGGGGATTTCAATGGATGTAATGTAAAATGCATTTCTTGAAATATAACCCATACCGTGCTTAAGCTACGCTGGTTTTAGGAATTTATTCCACCCTTACAACGTGAATGTAAAAGCGAATGATGTCCATTAGAGCAAAATCTTGGCATTAGTCGCCAAGCTGAATAGAAAGTAACACGTCATAACTTTTGAATAGAGACTGTTCCGTAACTGAGGCAAAATCCCTAATTTACATTTGCTATTTCAATGGTGACGCCAACCGTTCATTCGCTCGCTTACAGATTTCACTTGATTTGACAAGAGGGGCCGTGAAATGGTATCGTTCAAAACCCTGCCCACGAAATAGAAATTGACAATGGGGAAAGTGCGTGCACCTAAATTTGGATCTCTTTGAATTGCATTTTTCTCGTGTGGGTAAGCTAGATATTATAGTGCTGCGCTACCCCATGCTGGCACACTGGCTACTTTTATTTAGAAGGCTCTGAGTCGTAAAGGGATTAACTTTTTATCTAGCTCTACCCTCAGAGGTCTATATTTTAAGTCCGAAACTCAAGGAGATAATTGCACGCATTTCTCATTTGTCGCTTGGACCGCCCCCTCCCTCTGTCCTACTCCTTACTCGCTACAGCCCCTTCCCTGTCTCTACCACCCCTACCCTCATGCTCTCTCTCCTTCCATACTTCTTTCTCGCACTGGTGTCCTAAATCAAGTTGCGGTAATAAAGAAAATAATTCTTTCCCAGATAAATAAAGGAAAATCACTTGGTAGCCAACGTGAGCGCCTTGCCTTGGTCCTTTGTTTCTGGAGCATTTCATTTCCAGTACGCTCGAAGGCCCTGTGATCCTAACACCTACTGAAGATGGACCACGTCGGGGTGGGGCTTTATGTGTCTTAGGGCGAACCCATTGGGACGGTGGCTGACAGACTCTGGCCACTGTAATATATCAAAAGCTCACTAATAGATGGATTGTTTTATAAAGGCGTTTCAACCTTAACAAGTACGCCTCTGGCCCTGGAGATTGATGCGCTATACCACCCACAAAGCTGGTCGATCGTAGGCTAATTTAGCCACCAATGCTGCCATGTATAAGACTCGACCGATGATGTTGACTTATAATTTATACTATGTGGGCTCAAACCTTCTCTCCTACCAATAGTCGAAGATGTTTTTTCCAGTCATGAAACGTTCAATCAATCGTTTTACTTTTAGATAGGGACGAATTTTTGTTTTGTTTTCATGTTTTTCCTACCGACCTCAAATAATACATATGTAGATATCCACCAGAATCTTTTACTCCAGTTGATAGATATCGGGAGCTACACTATTTCCATAGATGGGCGGCCTGCCCGTGGTGCTTTATCCCATTTTCCTGGATATGGAGTCGTATACAGATGGTTGAAATTGCTTTGAGATGCCCTACGATGAAAGCGCTCCTATGACCATTGCCTTCCCTTGGTATTGGTGTTAGGGACGGGGGCGGTTGGATTGTATGACATAAACAGATAGGCCAGATCCCTGACTCTGCTTTGTATGCCAGTCCTGTTGGTCAGAAAGGGCAGTAAGCTGAATGAACAATGATTCTTAATGTCCCAGCGGACCGTAACAAGTTCCTATGTATCTTAATACCCCGGAATAGAACACTGATATATCTCTTGATGTATTTATACAACCTCACCCCTATATGTATAGTTCTTGGCATATAATATATGGCTAATTGGATAAATAGGTGAATAGAAAATAGAAATGATCATCGTTAAGATTAGAATCCTCTCGAATGCTGTACAGACTGGGAGTTCCGTTTTATAGACATGGATGATACTTGTGGTTATAAATGGAAGAACAGTCTCCATGAGAACTATTTCTTCTCTTTTAACAGTTTTATCCTGAACAAATGGATTGGCGCTCAATGATATGGATCGCTGTTTATGGGGTTCTTATATTTCCAGTCTGGTGTGATGGCCAGGGTACTGGCCTGGATCTGTGTCAATCGTGTCATCCCACTTGGGTTATCCCTACATGCTGCTGTTCTCAGACTATCGCCTGAAGTATAATGTGCCAATGTGGCCGTTCACGAGATAAGCATTTTAATGACAGATCCAGATAAGCTTTCGTCTCTGCTCCTCTCGCTTTCATAGGGAGATAAGAATTTAATGATACCACGCTCTGTGCCGTTTTGCGTTGGTCCTGATATTTGCGCCTATCAGCGTCAGAAAATTACATTTTGCATCAGGGTCCCTGATATAATTTCCCTCTAACGGATGCTAGCGCTACCTTTATATCATTGCAATTTCTATTTTGCCTCAACTGGGGCATCTAGAAATCCCCGTCCTCTTTATTGCCTTTGGTACACGGTTTTGTGCCGATGTACGATTTATTGTAGAGTTCCAGCGTCTAAATACGAGTAGTATATGTAATTGATAGTTTTACACGGTTGTGGTGTAACTGTTAGTAGTATATTGAAATGTCTTAGCTGGTCGATCGTAGGCTATTTGGGTTCTTTATCATAAATCTAATTGCTGTCGTCAAAATGAAAAGCTCGTTATAGCGCATCTCCTATGTTTGCATACAATGATGGTAGGTAAGAATATATATAATTATGATGCTCTGAAGGATGGTTAACCATTATGGTCGCAGCATGCAGGGTACCTTGAGCTAATGTATCTGGCTGTTATCACATATTTCATCGTTACTGACTGGATGCGATGTATCCTTGCGTAAGTCAATATTATACAACTTAACATCCTGGGTGTCATCAATTTCTGTGTTGCAGTCCTCTGGGTGTTCTCGCTATGTTGTCCGAGCCTGACCCCATGGAAAGTTGAGACCAGATTGTATCCAGTGTTAATGTAGTTATGATCACTGATTGAATCATAGTTGTCATTATTATTTTTATTGTTTTTCCCCCATTCGAGATAGCTTTTCATTCACAATTTATCATCTGTTTTAAAAATGCCAGTTTTACTTGAGTAAATTACCTAATTACCTCTCTTCTCTGTTACGGGTGGATTTAATATCCCAAATATCGATCGGTTTTTAGGCCCATCAGTTATTCTGTCGCTATGGATTTGTCAAGGACCATGGGCGTTTTCTTTTCGTTTAACGGACACTTTTAATCACTGGGATACCAGGAATCAACTGAGATCATATTAAGGATTCTCAAAATAAGGCTTTCCTATTATGAAATTTATTCCATTGAGACTTTTGACCTCAGCTTTTGAGAGGCCATCGTACAGGGATAAAAAAGGAATACTTTTTTTTTTATTAATGATTCGATAGAAAACTTTCTCTCTGTTTTCCTCCTTGAAAGTTATCTTCTATTCTTCTCTTGCCTGATTTCATTGAACGCACTTTTCCTATTTTAAGGCGGATCTAAAGGCCTTTTTCCTTTCATGGTCTCGGGATCATTTCACATCCCTTGAAAATGTTCAATACAATTACCAACTGCCCATGGGTCGAATGATCCCATATTTGTAATGATAAAAACATCGCTTGCAACCTAGTTTCAAATATCAAGGGCCCAGTATCACTTTAACATTATCCATTATAGGATGGTTTCCAGGTCTTCCCGGTGAACATATGGGTGGACAATTCATGACAGGGGTTAGTGTAGGGTGAAAATTTAACATGTTATCAGCTTTAGACATTTTCACCCTTTGTTGGAAATGATTACTTTTAGGGATGACTGATGTAGCTCTGCTCTTGATCGAGGTCATGTCCTCTGAAAGCGGAGGCCCAACTGAAGGTCAGTGTGCGATGGCGACAGCAGATAGAGCTATGCATTATTTAATGCACTGGCCCTACCGGCGAGGGAATGGCGCGAACTTTCCATTTGACCCATGTCATCTAGATTGAACTGTGTTTATATAAGAAGAGACCATATAGAGGGAAGTGCCCACTGCTCCCCGGATACTTCTGTATGCTTTAATACTTCCTCTAGATCTAGTCTGTTTTATGCCCTTTATATTCCGCATACTAGCTGTACGAATAAAATCCTTTATGTATGTTATTGAAGAAGAAAATGGCTCGACATATTCTTCCTTTAGAAGCCATCTTTACACACGCAACAATCGCGATGTAAGTTTTTCTTTACTTTGAGTAGAATAGGACAGTACTCATGTATGATTATGATCATATTTAATGGGGTAGTTCGGCTATACTAGGGTTAATGGTAACACAATTAACTCATCTTAGATCTGAGTCACATGCTTTAAAAATATTTCTGTAAAATGTCTGGATATGTTTTCATCTCCGTTCAGCTGAACTGAGATACTCTAACATTATCTACCCTAACTCTGCACTAGAGAAGATACCAAGCATATTTTCTTAACTTACATATTCAAGCTTCTCTGCCGGCCTATGTATAGAGGACTTACTAGCCCGCCCGCTTGCCTGTACCTAAGGAGAATGCCATACTGAATTCACCCCCTACACTGGCAGATCTGATCCATTCAAACCAGGGGCACTTCTACAAGTAGCATTCATTCCTCGGTTTCCCCTGGGTCTTGAATTTGACTTCTTAAGTTGTATCATATTTGCTTTAGTGTTTGGGTTTTTGCCGCTTATTGATTCCGTTGTGGGGCCAGGAAAAAGCTGGGCTTGATTATGGAAAGTGTATAACTGATGTGTCGCCCTGGCGTTGTCAGCCGGCGTCCCCTTATCAGCCCTAACAACGTGTCCCCACTAAGATGGATACTGCCAGGGGGCACTATGCAACACTAACACCAAGAGGCATAACATTCCACTATTACCTACACACTCTTCTTAAATTTGCTTTTCACTCATTTTGCGATAGTACTCTAATGGCACATGATCACCGATTGTCGTTCCTTTTCTACATATGTCCATACATTCAGGCATAAAAGGCATGATCCCATGTATCCATGTAAGAAGTTCTGCCAGTGTATATATAAACTGTATCTCCTCTTTCACGAGGAAGGGGTAACGTGTCCCGTATGTCATCATTAGTGTGGTCCCCCTTATTCCGTCCATATGAGCTGTGGGTGTCATGCATGGAAAAGGCTCGTTTTTCACCCTAGGTCCTCAAACAATGTTGTCAGCTTTATGTTACCATATGGTTTCCTAAAATAATACTTCGTCTTTTGGGATGAAGTAGCTTTAATGTGGATCAACATTCAGGAGATGTCTTGTATTAACAAGAAATTTAAACATCTTATCTGGTTTATTTGAGAAAATAGTATAATTGTAGGGACTCTTCACCTTTGTTTCCTCCGAATATTAGTTGGAGGATTCATCATAAATTACAGTAGATTAACCTTTACTGCACCGACACATGAGATGTTCTGTTGCTATTTGACATGACAATAATTGAAAGACCTCAATTGATAGGTCTCAATATCAAAGGGAATTGAAATGAATACAACATCACCTATAGATATCAATGAAACGGATTCATGTCTCTATACTAGGCCATTAAGGTCTTTTCTCCATATTGTGTGGATAATTGACATTACACACAGCTGCTACTTTCAGAAATTGATATTAATAGTATAATGACCTATAACCACTGACAGCAACAGCTGTAACCTCACATAGACCTTTGAGGAGTTGAAGGCTTTAAGGGGTTTAAAGACGAGTATCAGGACGCTCTACGGTAATGGACTTTAGCTGTTGGGTTCTACTCGTATCAGACGGACACGTTCGGGAACCAGGGGCTCGGACCTGTAGTCAGAGATCAGATTAGCCCCAGTAGTGACCTTCGTTTATTCTTCTATTGCCTTGTGCCAGGTCCTGTGGACCTTTCATCCCATTATGTGGGGTCATCAAAAGCCCCCACCCATTTATCATGGCTGTTTGGCCGTAACGTATGGCATCGTTACCATGCCAGGTCGTAAGCTTCTTTGGTAGAAAGTCCCTCCTCAGTTAGGTTAACATGCAGAATGAGAGAAATAAGGGAGGCGTGAGCCAGCCACACCATAACAAGCAATCATGAACTCTCATTACAGAGATCTGAGGTGATGAATTCATTAATCGATCCCTCTTGTGGAGAACCTTGTCAATTATTAAATATCATCTGTCGCCTCCCTAAGTGCCATATCAAAATAGTTTCTGCGTGTGCATAGCTATTCCAAAGCATCTGCATTTGCTGATAAGTAGAGGTATAAATAGATTGAATGCTTTTTGTCATCTATTGTGAAGAACTCGTAGCTTATATCACGTGTAAGAGAATAATGTTGAGTTATCGCGGTTGAGGAACCCAGGTGTAAATCTGTATTTTAGTATGTCCTATTCCATAAAAACGACCTCGTAATTATTGACTAAGCCTATTCTGTTAAGACCTTTTTTTATTAAGTACCAGAGCTTTCATCTAAGCTTATGCAAAAAAAATGAATGAATAGGAGTGATGGGGATAGGAACATACAGTCATAATTAGTCCATCATCGGGCCTTACTCTTTTAATTAATGGAAGATTGGAACTATTAACTAGGTCCCATACCTTGGGAATACATGCCTTCGAGGGCAAAACAAATGACATGTCAAGCGGTACTTTGTGACAGGTGCGCCAGTGAAGGGTTGTTAATTGGACGCGTCCCTATGTGCCTTTCTGTAGGTAAGGAACGATGTAATAGGATCCTTTTTTCTCCCTCCTGGTATACTTGCACAGAGCCATGTGGCTCCTATCGCCGCATTGGTTCTCGTGGAAAAATGTTATTTATTTCCCCTGCAAAACTAAGAGCTTCTTATCTGATGTGTGGTTCAGAATTTTAGAGTTTTTTTTTTATCTAGCGCAGTTGAAGTGTTAGACTTTATCCCAAAATCTCACATTTTATCATAGTTCTTATACCGCTCTTGTCCACCCGAATTAAGGCATGTAAGTCAGCCTGTATAAAAGGACTTGGAAAACAAGCTGTCGGCAAAACCGGTGGCATTTGGGCACCGACCAACTAGCCCTGATGGTATTTCTGGGAGTACAAAGGGCGTTCTTTCCTCCTCCACCTCCTTGCCATTCAAGTACCTGGAAGAAATCGTGAGGATCTAATGAGAAGATGGAGGAAAATGTGGGAATTGTCCTTACGCTGACATTATGCAAATGGTCTGGAGATAAATGTGTAGTGATTTAAAGAATGGGGTGGATATTCTGCTATATGCGTGTCTTGTCTTCACATCGCCATATTTCCTCAAGCTGACCATAATATGGATTGCAGGCTGTGTAATGTTTGCTCCCTCGGTTTTATGCCATATATCTGCCCGCCGGTAGATTCCTTCCTTCCTAAACATCCATTACATCTGGCAGTGATATATCTATGGACCTTTACTTTTTATGAGAGCCAGGAAAGGAAAGGAATGGAAGGGATAGGTTCTGTAGTGAATTATTTACCACCAGAAAAGAGTAGAGCTGGGAATGTGTTCCTACAGTATTGTGTCAGTCTTCGCAATACGATATACAGAGCTTTCACAGTTTACTTTCCTAAAAGTCTTGAAATGTAGACATAACTCTTTAGAGATAAACGCCTCGCGGATTAGTCGTCGGAATAGATTTTTTTCAGTGGTCGAACAAATGTTCATCTGATTGAGGCATTATGAGACTATGTTCAAAAAGAGGTTTCTGCTTGCTGCGACCGGTCCCAGCCCTCAGCCCTACATGGAGCCTCTGGCTACAATCTTGTCCCAAGACTGGACAAAAAACCGAGATCTGTCTTGAGACCCCGAGACTGGTGATGGGAAATAAATAGACCTGACTTTGAGGGGACTGGTACTTCTTGGCTTAGGTTTACACTTTCTGACTTGTTTGGAGCCCACAAATTCCTCTCCACTTCTACAGCATTGGACGATCACGAATATCGTGAAGTAGGGAAGATTTTGTTGCTTCGCTCTTTTAAATGTGCATAATTCTGATTTGGGCAAGTTGGGGGAAATCATTACTTGTGGTCGGGTAGTTCCAGGGTCAAATATATTAGGTAAAGGCAGGGTAAGCAAAGTATATACATCGCTCAACCGAATGTCATCTACACACGTCTGTGGTCGGGGCAATTGAATTAGAGATTGAGTTAGATGCACATTTCCATTTATTAACATTCTCTCTGCCCGATCACTTGCCCTGCGCCGGCCTGGAACCTTCCCCAATGGTGGTTCGTCGATGTAATCGAAAAGACGGATGAGCTTGGTGGATGAACGATGTGAGAAGTTACCGCATATAATATATGGGGTTCTGAGGGGTTGTCTGAGATTCGGGGTGGGGAAAATGGAGGCGGGGGGCACAACTTGTAAGTAAGAAGGCAATAAATCGACCATTGCTGTCTGATTTGACTACATTTTTAATGATTATTAAACTTGTTGGCTCTGTACCGGCTGTTGTTCAGCATATTGCCTGGGCTGGGTGATGGTCAACTGGCAAGCCATGTACAAATAGGTCTTCTTATCTATGTCCGTATGCCTGTCTTCACATCCATTCAACCCTGCAGTCATACATGGGGGTCGGCATCTCCCTTACTGCCATGCGCTCCCCCAATATGCTCCTCCACCAGAAAAATACATACTGTATGAGCCCTCTCCTAGTTACGTAGGCTTTACTGCTCCCGTGGCTAGTAAACCACCCGCGGGCTTATATGTTTCTACCCTAATCCTGTTTTGCCTCTCTGAGGTCATAATGGAATGCGACCTGGGTGTGGAGGCGGGTTGGCCTGCCACTGGAAGCAACCCTGGAGTGGTCTAAGATGGATGACCAACACTGGAGGCGGGTATATATGCCACTGACCACCCGAGCCATTAGACATGTCCACATCTTTCTACCCTGAGATTATCACCAGGTATTCCTTCCAGAAAATTTGAATACGATCTGACGAGGCCATGGACAGGAGATTGGGCAAGGTCTATAGAATCATCAGTTTGCTTCTCAGCGCCCCAAGGGTAGCTCAGCTCAAATCCTTCATGAGCAATCTGTTTCCTGTCCACCCTTAGGTAATAATCCACTTCCCCCGGGCATGTCTATGAAATGTGCTGTCATTTTTTGGTATTTCTGACTAGTTAAAACTGAATGGGTAAATTTATCTAGAGTATAAGCCTTAGGTTCCGGATAAGATTAGACCCATTAATCTAAAATGTAAAGTTTCATTTCAAAATGAACATTCAATCACATGTAAATGGCAAGTCTAAAGTGACTCCATTTTGGTGAAGGTTTGTGTTTGTGAGGACAATAAGTGACAAGGACTCCATTATAGTTGTTGAAACGTCTCTTGTTCGCATGATGGATAAGGTTCTAGAGAAATGGCGTCTGCCTTTCCGTGCCTATTGGTGTGTATAAGACCTTTTTGCCCTTAATACACTTTCCTATTTACAGATTTATTCCTAAATTGCTCCATATGAAGAGTTTTTGCCATATACCTAGGTTTCCGTCTCGTGGGGAACAATTACTTTATCGCGTGTTCCCGATATATCTATAGACATCCCCTGTCCAGCATATGTGTGTACCCAAGGGTATATTTTATAGTATGTTAGCTGTACTCATTGACATCGTGTCTGTATTAGCTTCATTACCTGGGTTGATTCAGTCAATAAGATCGCTATTATTCGTATGTACCTTCTGGCTGCCCACAATTAAGCTTGCAACGTTTTGGTTCTTTTATGTTCCACTCCTCCACCCAAAGGTCCGGCCCTCAGCACACCCAGGTCTAACAATTCCACCAGGGGGCATATTGTATGTGCATGTATGGACATCATAGGACCGATTCACTGAGTGTGTATTCAGTTATCATTCAAGGGTACTGCACCAAAACAAACTGATACGGAAGGAATTCGTATGCTATCGCCCTGCAATCGATACATTATTGATGGCATGATATTTTCGCAATTCCCATAGCAAGGCAACTATCGGAATACATCGCCGTCTCGTTCATAACAATAACCTATGTCTGTATAAAGCACCAGAAGAAGCAGATTAGTCAGAACCAACCCAATACCCGGTCCCTTAATTATATCAGTGACGAATCGCAGTGGTAATGAATCACTCCTTACCCAGTATGGGATGATATAATTGAATATTGGGTTCTCGGGTGTGAATATGAACGTTCTATAGACGGTGTATCGGTGAGTGCGAAGATCTTTGAATTGAGTTGGCTCATCGATACAATCGATGTGCAGTCAAGCTGTCTTCTGATGATAGTATTCCGCCTTGCTCAGTATAGTATTCCACCGACGCACATATATAGCTTTTAATCCACAAGATTTGACTAGTATAAAGGGCCAGCCCTGATGCTCCCGGCTGTCTGATAACAGTTCTGCAGGTGTGCGCTCCGATAAGGAGAGGGAGGTCATCAGGTTCAGACGCTATTCATCCCATTGTCAGAGATAACGCACCGCTCCTCCTCCCCGCAACGCAAGCTCTGTATTCAAATCAGCGGGCCTGCCGGTGATGTATTAATACGTATGGCGCAGACCCATGATCTCCACAAAAAGTTGGACACATACACTCTAGATTCTACGAACTTGAATCTGTTCAAGGCAAACAGTCACACTAGCTCTTCCTCCCTCACAACACCACTTGCAAAATGTTATAGCACCAGTGCACATTTATACAATCTAGGTACTGGTGTGATAGTGTTTAGCTGTTGTAAAATTTTGACAAAGACAACTAGTCAAATACATTGATTCGTATGCTCACTATTGAGATATATTAGGATATGTTGCTAGGGAATCAATCAGGAATGAAATGTTTACAAATAAAAAAAGTGTTTAGATGGTCCACTTAGCGAATTGATGGAGAATTATTTTCCAAAAACTGACCACTTCGATATTTTTCTGCTAAATCAGACAAATATATTGCAAGAACTTTGGTTAGGCAATTATAAGGGCATTTATATGCATTTCCACTGAGTATGTTCCTGCCTTCTTTGTTCAAAGCATACCTAATGAGGCTACTTTTCGCTGAAGGAATATTTTCGCGAGCTTCTGGATTAGTTCCAGTCAATGAGCTCGACGAAACGACGGTTGGAAAACGTTGAAGTTTTTTGAGTTCATCAGTCACGCACTGGCCAAGTTAATTTTCCTTGAACCCTGTTTACCTCTCCTATTTATAAAGCTTCCTAAGTCTTCAGACAGAAAACCGTGTTGTCTTTAATAGGCCTATATAGCTTACCGACCTGCATTCCAGCCGAGCCAATTGGCTGCATTCGCTAGCTGCCAATCACATGCGGGCGTGGTGTTGCATGTGGTTCAGCCAAGCTCTGGTAGCAATTCCTAAATCGTACCCTCCGGGTGGTTGCATATTTAAAACATTTCACTAAAACATGCCCTTATTTTGTTGCACGCCTTGCTTAATATAATAAGCCCTTGCTTTAATTTATTCCTGGTGTAAACATTCTTTGGGATTTTTTATGAATGGTTTAAATTTATGTCCTTTCCCGTGATTAAACCTTTTATAACAGAACTGAAATGACATTTTATGTCTTAATTTCTTTCTCGACAAAAGTGAAGTTATTTAGGTTGGAGAGCATCCAAAGGATGTGAGTCAATTACTTCTTCCCCAAGATTTTAATTACCCAATAACCCCGCGTTGATTCATTCTAATGAAGATGTTATAATACAATTAATAAATAATGATTCGCCGTCATTGACAATCACGCTGTGGCATTTCAGTACAACACTGTAAAGAGTTCCTTGTTGATTTCGTGCTCCCTATAACACTAATAGCATCGATTATCTGATATAGATATTTACTTTGCTTTAAATTGATAAGGCAGATTTGATTACTGTAAGTAGTCATTTATGTTCTAACACAACTATTATTTTTTCATTATTATTATTTTCATGTATTAGCCACTCCACTAGATAACTTTCTACTTTAAAGGTAACGGCTGGAAGAGCTGGGAACTTCCCAGAAGCCTGTCCACCTGTTTGTGAACCTATGTAACTTTTGACAAATAAAAGATTATTCTATAATATTATATTCTGGATGGGAACTGTCAAGAAACATGAAACCTTTCACACTTTCTCATCATGTGTTGAATATGATATCAACACATCATCATCGGAAAGGATTTAATTCTTATCTGGTCGGCTGTAAAGTGTCTATGTACGTAGTACTATATTATATGATAGGTCAAATCCAAACGGATGAAACCAGAAATTGACGTCATAAGTAGTATGGGGAAATTGCTATTTTTGTTGTAAGTAGTATAAGAACATTGCTATTTTCGGTGTAAGTAGTATAAGAAAATTAGTGTTTTCCCCGTAAGTAGTATACGAAAATTGGGCGTAAATCATGGTGGACATCAAACATTATAAGACATAATGCTGTTTATCTTGAAATAGAGCAAGGAAATTCTAAATCCCCACACAAAGCTGAGTGAATATAATAAATATGTTAACGTGCCCGGACCGAGTATAGCCTACCACTCATCCTTGATGGTCTAATGTATGATACTTGAACGGTTATCTGTATCGCCGTATATGATGTAGAACCTGCGTTTTTGGTATTAAGCTCGAGTTGATGGCTTTTTGATGGGGTGAATATGATATCAACACATCATCATTTGGCGTGGGGACTGAACTGCGTGATCTGTATGAAAAAATGGACTTTTAACAAGTGAAGTATGAGAGCAGTTACTATTCATGGGGCATCGAATAAATTTTGCATATATCCAAGGGACCATCCAGTCCCGAGCTCATACTTTATAGAGTGCTTCAGCAACATGTTTTGTCGGAGTTTGATGCCTATCTGACCTTTAGAAACTGAAAATGGATGTGAGTAAGCGCTGACGGGATCCTCTCTGGTATACAGGGTAGTTAACACCAAGTAACCCGGGATGGGACTTCCTCCAGAGCTGCACCTTCTGCTCCCAAAGCAGGATCATTATCGCCATGGTAACAGCTTATCCTTATCTGATACTAGATGATCTCGGATTGTCCCCTCTAGATCTCGGCAGTGGATTAGGAGCCTTGGAGCGTGATAAAACCACCTACACCTCGCCTCCTTATCTCCCATCAAGTCCCAGCTCGAACATTGGGCGACGGGACTACCATTGATCTTCGCAGATCACTGGTGCCCTTCCGGGGGAGAATTATAATAAAAATAGGAAATTCAGTATTGTATTTTGGCGGGAATTTTCTGTGAAGATTTCCTTAAATAACTTTAGTGGTAACGTGGGAACCAGATCAAATATCGCCCAACTTTGTGAAGTTGTGATTAAATGATTTCTCGCTCGAGGCTCCCTGGAGACAGAAAAACCTTTCGGGTTAATTAGGAAACTGTTAGAGATGTAGTTCTAGTGGGAAGCTGTTTTGATAGCATTCTCTAATATAATTTGCCATAATACCTGCTCTCAGAGGCTAACAGCAGGGCAGGAAATTGCTCCTTTAGAAGCTGCAAAGCCTGAACACAGTGAATCAACACGTGCCTGTCTATGGAAATATGGAGCGTGATCTCTTCCCTTTTCTGTTGTCCATCCCAAGTTGGCGGATGAATATCTGGAGAGATATGCATGCAATCTCAGAGGTGCGAGCTTGGCGAGCAGCAGCTGTGGCTTCACTCGTCGAGCCACCTTGGCTTAGCCCCTAACCTCATTAGCTCAACTGGCTTCCGCTGTGACTCTTCAATTTACATTACACCTATGGCGTTTAGTCGCCTTGTGAAGACACACTGGGCCATTTTCTCGCTTCCTCTAGCTATTTTGTAAGCTGGTGTGACCCGGGGTCACCCCTGTGGGTTAGCCATGCCTTCTGCTATGTGGCAGAGGGCCCATCATGAACGCCATTTGTCTCCATTTACCACGATCACTCGGGAATTGCATTAAGACTTGCTTGATCAAGTTACGAATACCAAAATGGCGGGTAAGATTAAAGACATTATTAGATCAGGGCTGTAGAAGACAGGGCAGATACCACACCCCGCAAAAACGCCCATAGCCGAACAGGCTTCCACGCCTTGTGCTCAGCACAAGTTGGGTGAAAAAAGTATGTAGCTTGGAGGCTAATAACTGGAGTCTGTTGTATTTCCAGAAAATATTTTCTAGACAGAGCCTACAGGGTCCAACAGCAAATGTCAACGGATGTTCTCACTCTTGGGACATATTGATCTTGACAAAACGATGGCCATGCCGCAGCTTCATATGTCATTCCTTGATGAAGGTAATTTCCATGGCAGAGAAGGACGTTTGCTTGGTTCTTTACAGGGCTGCCGTGGAAGGACCCGTCTTATGTCCCTTAATTA
This sequence comes from Sthenelais limicola, assembly GCA_942159475.1. Taxonomy (NCBI): domain Eukaryota; kingdom Metazoa; phylum Annelida; class Polychaeta; order Phyllodocida; family Sigalionidae; genus Sthenelais; species Sthenelais limicola. The sequence continues at coordinate 116,638,994 of OW804096.1, forward strand.
CACGCCAGGGAAATCATATGTTACTTGTGTGCTTTTCATCATCTCTGCCCGTCCAACGTATGTGAATCGCGCTTGTTGCCGCGACCACCGTGACAGTTTCCTGCCGCAATTTGTAGTGAATAAAACCCGGGGACTGTTCGCGGAACCGTATACAACTATATATTGTGCAACAGATTTGACAACAGGGACGGTCGCCTCGCCCTTGATAGCGGTGAATGGGGTGCTTAAGATTCGACACCGCGCCTGAGGGTCAAGGACGGGACGGTTGTCCAAGTATTTGTGTGCACTTGAATACATGCGCCCATGTTCCGGCCAAATTTTGCTTAATCCCAGAATAAATAAACAAGATCCATCCTTTAATACTTGCCTCCTATATTGTCCCCTTCCCTCCCATTACACCGACCCGCATAGACTCCACACTATATCAGATTATGACATGATTCTTTGGTAAGCATGCGCCCGACAAAAAAGAACTTCTAGTGTCAGACCTAGTTGGCGTTTTTGAATTGTCAGTGAAGGTAAGTGGTAACGTATTGTTAAGTCAGACAAAACTTAAAGCTTTTCTATGGATAAAGCTTCTAATCCACTAAAAGGTAAGCTTTTTGGATAGTGTATGCATGGAGGATGTTTGTAAAATTTCTACTTGACCTAAGGAAAAAATGCGAAATAATATATTTGGTTTGTGACTATATACTCGAGGTTCAGTTCCTCTTAAATGTCATTCATCATCATACATGGCACTGAATATTCGCTTGATATTTTCCTCCTAAAAGGATCCCTCTCTGTACAAACAAACCTACCCCTTGAACAATGTCAAACACAAAAACCTCCTTTATTTCTCTGTAGAAATACCTTTCACGTAGTTAAAATGAGAATATTAAGCTTGTGGATCGATAGGATGATTTTGCCGTTTCGTTTCGGTCATGCCCAGGTTCTTCTGAATAGATTGTCACAATGTATTGCTTTTCCATGATAAGAGTATAGATCTAGAGATTTTCTAATAACCTTACTTGATAATTTTCTGATGCTCTATGTAATTACCATATGGAGATACAATCATTTAATCACGGCGTGAGAGATAAGTCCACGCCGCACAAATAAAAACCAACCAGTACCGAATCCGGCTAGCTAGCTAGCGCAGTGTAATCTGTTACACTGTGTCTAGCTTTGTGTTGCACTGGCCCAACGTTGGGCCACTCGACAGAACCTTGTGTATTATTCCAGCGCTTGCCTCTGTTGTCTAACGAGACTTATAATTGATTTTTGTATATTACAGAGTATGACACCGATGAGGAAACAGATGAGTTGCTCGACAAGCAGTATAACCGCAATGAGCAGATTGACATCCCAGAACTCAGCAAGCCCCCGGTCAACCGGAGTGCACAGGTCAGTGTTATAATTGCCTTCTTGGCCTTCTTTCCAGGACGAGCAATGTCTTTCCCCAGAAACGGGTTTCGTTACTGATAGTTATTTGTTATCCTTTGTCTAACCATTGTTACTTCATTCCATCATTTGACCAACTCTCTAAAAATCTAATTCCGTCCTCAATGTATACGGGTAGTCTACTTTATTTTCTCATTCTGTTTTCGAGTCAGCTATGATTAAATTATAATTCATATCCGGTTCAGGTATCAGATCGTAATTGGTCAATTTGATCATAAATGTTGAACATCCATTCTCATAAATGGATCCGGCTCCATTTTAAAAAGCCTACAGTTATGTATATATATATATCTCCTTAAGTTGCTGTATTTAGTCCAGTAGCAATTATATAGATATTTGGACCCTATCAAAATATTTCACTCTTATAGTAAGTTATATCCTTTGCTATATGATATATCTTCACTGATCAGTTGAATTGAAGCAATGATGGTACATATAATATTATAATTAGAGGTATAACTTGGTTTCAATGTCACTTCCTTGAATCTATTTTAGCTTGAGGAACCAGAGGTATGTATATGAAGAGAGAGCCTAATGCTAGGACAAGGCCAACCTCTACAACCGAATTGCTATGTGCCCATTTTTCTTATTTTTTAAAGACTAATTTTTATTCGATGTCCTTTTTCGAAACCATATATAATATGCTGCATACTAGTATATAACGCTTGGCCGCATGTCTCAATTACAATCGGGAGACTGCATTGAATTATTTAACCTTTAAATGTTTACTTAAGACATTTCGTCGCACTTTTGTTAATATTACATTTTAGCTCTCCGTTTAGTGAAGATTTAAAATGTCTTGGTGCTAAAACCACCATATATCTCAATTTACCCGTGTTCTGCCAGAATCATTTTGATATATGAACAGTGTGGTCGGAACCAATCCGGACCTTACAGCGGCATTATGAATATTCATTGCTGATCACGTCGGGTTCTATTCAGTTTTCTTTTTCCAATACATTCTCAGTCAGATCTTTCCGTCAGATATCTGCAAGCCTCTGTGATAATACCATTCTAATACGTTCTCTTCCGTATTTTCGGATGTTTGTATTGGCTACTTCGATTCTCTAGGCAATGCGCGGTCGAATGAGTAATGCCTTCTGAATAGTCTCCCGTGTTGCAGACGACAAATGACCAATTTCCCGCGTTTTTTCTCTTTTCCAGGCAGAGAAGCGCCGCTCGCGGGCGAAGCAAGGTGAGCGGGAATCATGTAAGCTATCCCTTTCTAACTTTACCTATCGGTGTTGTCATGTGCCTGTCAGAGGTGAGTGAAAGCACCAGGTAGAAAGGGAACTCGATCCTGGACAATCCATGAATTCTCATTTACCATGGATTCCATTCTGCATCTTGTTTCAATATAATTACGGCGCTATCCGTGCAGTTACTGAACATATATATATATGTAACAACATTTACTTTAGTAAGCCTAAATCTAGATTCACTTATTTTGAGATTATAGAATTACTATTGAAATATTCTTATAGCTGATAATACCTGCTGTATGAATACATCTACCTTCTGGCTGCAGTTCTGAATCATTTTTCTCAAGATTGCATAATGTATTTATCATTTTCATTTCTGCAAATTATATCAATTCATTTCATTTCAATTCATGCGAATATACATTGTGTTTTTGTTCTGGAGCATTGTACTCTTGGGTTACATTTCGGGTAAATTTTAAATAAATTTTCGTGGTGTATGGGTTATTTTGATATCATTTCACCATCTGTATCCATGAATTGCCTTTAATAGACTTTTATTATCGCCTTAGAGAAGTCCCACTAAAGTTTCTCTAAATTTTAGTACGTCACTGACAAGTCCTCATAAATACACCGTCAGCTTAACGCTGGTGATGGCAATTTGATTCTGCAACGTGCTCTTTACCGTTAAAATCTTATTTTTAAAGACGTGTCTCTGTTACACTCAAGTTCTCTGTAGTTAATACATGATTGTTCGTGCCAAGGTCTACGACAACATTGTCACCATATTGTTCGGATTATCGAATTAGTTGATGTAGTTGAATAAACATAAAACTCATTGATCGGAATGATGCATTGATGCATTGTCAATTTTAATAGCTCTGGCATTGATTTAAAAAAGAAGAAGAAGCCCTAATCAAATCAATGATAATATGATTCACATTCAATATCCGATGCCGACGCTCCCTTTCCCTAGCCTGCCAATCATTTCTTCATTCTGCTGTCAGAATAATCGAACTTCCCTGTAACCCTTCCCTTTGCTCCTCACCAGTGTCATCTTCACATTTCTGCCCAATTATTTGTCAATTCTACGGATACGATGGGTTCCCAATATTAAGCGCAATTTTCAACATCGGTGTTTTAGATTCGTATCCCTTTATTTTCTTTATAATTGTACTGATGATTTTAATTGCATCATTTTTCAGTTGCTTCTATCAGGAATTGAATTTCCATTTGTTTTCTTACACTATGCCATTTTTTACGAGTATCTAATTAATACCCCATTGGGTTGAAAGGAATTTGTCTACAAGTGCTTTACCGAATGCCGCTGTTTTTACTCACCTTTTGGTGTTGTCTAATAGAAATAGAATAGTGTGATGTTTATATACGCGTAGATGATCTTTAAATCTATTTGCAAGAATTCAATTTCACTCTCTGGATATACCTGTGGATTTATGGACATTTTCATAATTATATATGATGTACTTCATGTATGATATATGTCATAGGAGATACATATATATAAATATATATATATATATCTTGTCTAGGCATTGCAGAACTTCGTCTCTTGTATCCCTTTATCATTTTACCTAAAAGAGTCTTCCATATTCACCATGGAACTTCAGAATAATTCTATCATTTCTTGTTTCATAGAACGAGAAAGTCAGAATAGAGGGTTGAAAATACTTCGGACACGGTTTAAAGTCCCATTTGACGACAGAGATTTCATTAATCGTAGTAACTGTTCTGTGGGAGACTAGGTGGTTCTCCATTTCTTAGGAAGCCGTGCATTACACCCTGGTAGCACAATGTAAGGGGACAAGCTTGAGTGGTTGATTCTGGCTGGAATAGGATCTAATTTCTCCTGAAAGCCCAACTACCATTCGTCTTTGCCTACTGACTACCCCTGAACAGATGGAAAGTAAATTCCGCCATTGGGTTTGGTGCGCTAGCTGTCGTACCGGCCCAAAGCGCCCATTTAATTGATTGAATGTGTTCTTTAAAAGACATACATCCAAGTGAAGAAATGTTCAGCCCGTTACAGGGAATGAAAAGTCAAACACTTGATATGAACTGTGGCGTTACTCTTATTTTTTCTTATTTTTAATGGCAATCATAGGATTAAAAAACTTGATACATCTACATTGATAGAACCGAATTATTTCTAGATAAATATACGTACGTAATATGTTAGTATGCTGAATATTTGGTCTGTGCACTTTTAACTTGCATTGCTATGTTAAAGAAACAATTTTTAAGTAATATAAAAGATCGTTGAACAAGTGGCTCTGGGGGAATAATAAATATTAATTTCCATACAGCCTCTGAGGGCTGATGAACGTGGGAACGCGGGGATATAAGATATCTCATCATTAAGGTTCTCTCCTGGGTCGTGATAACTAAACTCTCCCTCACTCCATCTTTTTCCCCTCGTGCAACGTTGGCATGTCCTTTGATTGTCAAGGAAGATCTAATCCGTTCATATCAGCAGACACAGGATGTTGGAAGGGCCTAGCTTTAAGTAAGCCCGACAGGAAACTCTGCCTTCAAACGAGCACTTCCACTTTGAGAGAGCTAAGACGCCACTGGCGAAGCAACAGACGACTTTTCACCAAGTCATTTCCTGCGTACTGCTGATGCAAGGCTTGATATTACTGCAATAGCCTACGACTGGGTATTGTATGGACATGATCATCTGCCTAGATGGAATCTCACATCTGTTGGCAATCGCCTTTATGCGAGGAAAGGATATTCTCCCCCCGTATTCATGAATACCTGATGCTTCTGTTGATTGATAGTTGGAGAAAGATGATTCACAAGGAGGGCCAACTTAAAGCCCTATTTCTCATCATGGTTTTTCACTTGACGCATAGAAATGCCTTATGAATCCACACTCAGAACAATCTTTCAAAATGCTAGCCCACTGGAAAAGCTTCTGAAAGGTTCTTTGGTCAAAATAGATTGTTATCACTGCTTTTCGCCAAGGGAGGTTTTTTCCTTAACAGAATTTAGATAATGATTGCAATGACATTTTCTGATTTGAGATTGACTTGTGGAACATCGTGCCTATCGTCGGGACCGCTAGCCGATCTAGTTTGTAGATCAAAGAATACACATCCGACACGAGCTTAATTTAAATACACTGTGCGTGTTTTCGGCGGACAATGGAATGATTATAGAACAAATGCAGGCCTGAAAAATAATCACAAGGCTCAGTCACTTCTACCCGCTATAATCTCATTCCAAACCACTGAGTTGTCACCACACCAATTCATTTGGTTTGGATTTGTTTATTATCTTGCTCCAGCATGGAGGCTCGGCAAACAAGACATAGATTTGAGATTTTTATCGGTGTTCTCCAGCAGTAACGAACTCTTGCCCATACTTTTTCCAACTCAGCGTGCAAATTATGATTGAAGTGTGCCCAAAAGTATGGGCCATAGTCTTTGAAACTAAAACATCGCCAAAAGGAAATGCTTTGCTGATCATAAGTAATTCATTCTAGCTTTGGTCGGAACAAAAGAGAATAGCATGTACAACGGAATCAATGTCGAATCGCCATGCAATCTCCTCATCCATATGTTTTGGGCCAGCACCTTAACTGAGATGGATGTTAAAGGCAAATGACTGATGAGTCGAGCGACGCAGTCCTCAAAACTCGGTCAAAGGCTCGTGAAGAAACAATGAAATCCACTCCATTATTTTGGCTGTTCAACATTTATCGGGTGCCACATGGTGGTACATGAACTGTCATGCCTTTTTATGCGCACAAATGGGAGAAAAAATAACGTGTTCCATTTAATTCTTGTAGCATTCATCGCATTCTGGTAAAGAAGCAGGGTGATATTTCAATGCACGAATCGGAGGACACCTAGTGTTTACTTAAGAAGTTATTACCACCGGCTCTTGTCATGGAATACATGCCATATTTTACAGGAGCTATGTGTAGTTGTTCAAATAGAATATCTATTAGGTCTCCCTTCACTGGGTTGCAAGGAACAAGCGAATTTCGATCGCGAGAATATAAAATTTCTTGCGATCGAAACGCCGCTGTCAAGCAGTCGCAGGGCGTTTTGACCTAGTGCAGGAACTGTGTAGGCTCCAGATCTCGGTCGCAAGGTCTGGTTGCCTGATCGCAATGAATCGCTTGATACTTAATTGCGATATTATAGTGTAGGAGCCCTATAAGAGCAGTATATAACATATTGCTCATGACCCCATAAGTTCACAGGTATTTCCAGATCTGTTAATCCTGCATTGTGAGCATAGTCATGATATATATTTTATAGCCTTTTCAGCGCATCTTGTGTATACAGAAGACACATATCTATTCTTATTGTTTTACCAATATCCCATGGAGCTACTATAAACAAAAGAAAAAAACATAATATATACACTATTTGATTTGATGACTTATGCTTTTAGAATCGTTATTTAGTTATTTTACGTATGTAACTTATGATATGAACTGCCAACGTCTGAGTGTTCACACTTTCTTTCCCCTGCTCTCCCCGGTTTTTGCCTTCATGGTAAGTTATCAAATAATAATAAAGAAAATTATTGTCTTTGGTGTAGGTGTTGTCTGGTATTTAAAGGTTTTAGATTCCTATGTTTGCGGCGGTTTTCTATGTTTGGAGATACTTCATTTTGTTTACGTCAAATCGAAAATCGGCTCTCAATCCCAAGCTTAATAGTATACCTCTAATCTATCAACTCGAATTCTATACCTGTTCTAGGTGTTCTAGATTTAGATTCAATATTGTGGTAGTTTCGTGTATCTCTCATAAATCTTTATTTTCGCGCCCTATAAATTAAGTATAAGCTTAAGGGAAATGGATCAGGCGAGGTTAAAAGCCACTTGACACTCACTACTTTTTCACTTTATATTCAATGTGAAAAAGCTAGTCATTTTATTCAGCTTATATTTATCGGGGTGTGCTTTTTGTACTTTCTATTCTTTAAGATGGTATATCGGCATCAACTTTAAAGCGACAAATGTCTTCCCTTTTAAAAAAGAATGCCAATCACGATTTATTATTTAGACTCATTGCAATTAAAATTTGAAATCTTTTTTTAAAAAATTAATGCTTCAAATTCATATCATCTTATATTCATATTGACATTCCACCATATATCTATGTTCATGGTTTTCTTGTCTCAGATTTTTGTACTGCACAATTATGATAGTGCATCTCTTGTCTTTTTGTTGCAACATTCATATTGTCATTCAGTTTATTTGTACAAGTATCGCGTTTCGCACATGGTTGGTACAAACAATTACTGAAATACACACGTAATGGCACTTTCTCCCACACATTCATTATACTCTTAACCTCTCTCGGATTTTTCAAACATGTATAACTCTTATTCTTTCTGAAGACAATCATCGAATTGCACCAACGCACACGCAAGCTCCATGATCCTTTGTCGATGTTTTCATCAATTATCTTATTTTCCAGTGAATATTTCTCCCCGTTCATTCCATTTAACCCATTATCATTAGCTAGAAATATGAGTTCGCGATTGATTCTAGAGTCTTTTAACACCTTGTCCTTTCTTTCTACTTTCTCGCTAACAGTGACTGTTCGCGACCATGATGGGAATGCAGTCCTTATCGAGGGAGTCCTCTTCCGAGCGCGCTATCTAGGATCAACGCAGCTCATCTCAGAAGGTGCTCCATCCAAAGCCATGAGAATGATGCAAGCGCAAGAAGCTGTTGGTCGCATCAAGGTGATGTTCTTTTCCTTTTATTATTATTATTAGTGCTTCAACCGACACTTGACAAATATTCTAGGTAACCTCTTCCTCCACCACCTCCCATACTTACACGTGGGAGGAGGAAGCAAAGAAATGGAGTGGCATATCATAATTTCTCATTTCAACATTTTAGTGCATCGCCTGCACCTCCCACTCATCCTTCTTTAATACCCCCTTCCCCCTGATCTCCCCATCATTTGTGATGTGAGTGTCATTTTTTATATATATTTGTCAATGTATATATATATATCTATATCCTATGTTGTCATTTCTAGGCTCCACCATTATTTTCATATATATATTCCCCGTTCTCCGTGAAGTGGGATGTAGCTTGACAGTCAAACGACAATAAAGAAACCATTCGTCTCCTCTGGTCCATATATTTGTTGGGCGTCCCGAAGGCAACGTTCATTCAACTTGCCTTGGCCGTGTCCTGATATATATGTGTTTATTATTTACATTGTTTTTGGCTGGTGTTCTGCCTCAAAATGATGTTCCTCAAGTGATAGTTTCATTGGTGTATCTATATGTGTAGATTGTCTTCATTTACCAATTATGAGCGGGACAGAAATTTTGATTATTACCATGAATCTTTTTTTAAAATATCTATGTAATTTTAATAAATTAACTTGCTTGTCCTCACCATTTTCAATTCTCATTTTTTTCTAGATTTTAAGTAACTTTTGTCGTAACATTCCATCGATTTCAATATTGGTATGACTTATTATTTTTTTAAAAACATCTTATCACCAGGACATTTTTTCCTGCATACTTTACGCCTCTGTTATGTTCATGAAATTTTAATGGATATTAACCTGGGCATGAACGCTCTGGTTTGAGCTGCTGCATAAAAGGGTTTGTTCAGAGAATGAATGAATAGGTTTAATTCAATTATTCGTACATACCGAAGTGCCGCCGTATGAAATCGAAACAGAAAGTTATTGGGAGGACCCGCTTTAACCAATTAATCATTTCAGGTAGAGTTATGCCCAATGCCTTACAATCCAGTGTGTGTCTGTTCTAGGCCTATCTGCAGATGCTTGAGGAGGAGGTTGGTGGTGGCCAGTTGGCACCTTAATTACCAGACGCTTGTGGCAATGCCTTTTAAGTATTTGATTAGCCAATGTACCGCTAACTGTGCCGTGTAAACTGTTAACTTTATGGATATGAATGGCTTTAGACCAAGCAGTCATTTAGCAAGAGAAGAACTGTCCAGTTTTTAGATTGGCCGATTATCCTCTCATACGATATATTTTCGGCATTTGTCCCGGATTAGTTCAATATGTATGATACAACGATTTTCGATACAATTCTCACGAAATTTATATATTGGAAAATAGATTACTGGATGTGACATTTTGAAAATATTCCATTCCCTCTGAGACCAGCGAATCCCTTGAAAAGCTGATGAAAATGAATCAGCTTCAAAATTTGACTCCGATTCATCGAGTAGATAATCAGTTATGTAAACCACATATACCTGCGGGTACCCTTCATCGGCATGAAACTAGAATTTATTGTAGTATATTATTTCATAAGCTGAAGTGATGTTTTTCCTAAAGTGTTTTTGCTTGTTATGTGCTCGTCTTGCCCTTGTCGTTGTCCATGTCTAAAGCATGACAAACATTAAAACCCTCCAAAACATGGAGTATCACAGACAGAAATAAACTGTCAAACTGATAAATTCCCACCAACGCATTCGTACAAAATCCCAACTCATGGTATGACAATCGTTAGTGAAGCAGCCAATACACTTCCTCACGTCCTACAGCTAACCAGGGACCCTTGTACTACTTTGTTTTAACCCAACTGATTTGATTATTTTTCAACTGTAAACTATTGATTTGCTGCACGAAGTTGCCTCTAGAAATATTTATTATGTTGGTTGCTCACTTGGAAAACCATCAGATAGTGGCAAAACGGAAGATGAATTAAAGATAATATATTATTATTCCTGTCATATATACAAGAATGTAAGCACACCTTTATCTCATTTCTTGCAGTGAATCACTCACAGTTGAACAATATTTGTTTATATTAAAAAAATGCGCAACCTCATTTTCAGGTGGTCTTCGTGCCAATGTTGCGTACAAAAATACATAATCAATGCCTTTATTTAAAGCATGAAACATCTTTGAAAGCGTCAGCACCGATAAATATTTACATGTACACTCACAGAATCCATAACGGAGTGTTTGCATGGGCTGCCCTTGTAAATGAGCGCTTTGTTTCTGTCTTTTCCACTTTCCACTAGTTAACTTTGTGTACCTGTCTCACCCAACATTCTATATATACATCATTCATCATTGTTCTCCATGCCCTCTCATGACATTTCTTCGTGCTGTTCACAGACTCAAGTCCGTTCAATGCCGGTGCCAATTGTAACCAATCTAGCGAACAGTTATATATACATACATTGGACAAGAAACAAGGATACATTACTCTGATGCATGTTTATTTTTTTATTTGTCATGTCGACAGCTCTTCTGACTAATATTTACTATTGTTAGTCTCTGCATCAGCCTTGAATTCTTTCTTATGTCGAATTCGTTTGTATCAAGTTGGGGTTACATTTAACTAATGTAAGATGAATTCGTATTGAAGGAAACTTGACCCACTCTGCCGTTATATGTATGTTTCTTTCGTGTCATTCCTACTACTTGTATTACCTTCTGAAATAAATAAGACTGTAAAAGGTCTAGATTTTCAGGCAAATCCCTATGCGGTTCTAAAGCAGTAAAGGTGCTGTTGAGAAGGTGGTTCGAGGACACCAAATGAAAATATTTACTTGTTAATCTTAAATAGGAGTCGAGTATTTCTCTGCTATTTAGCCTATGGTGTTTAGCAGTCATAATATTTCATCATAACTATGATTAATTCTTCTGAAAAGGTTACGTTCATATCACTTTCGAATTATACACATATACTATATTACATTGAATCTGCTCCACTAAAAATAAACTAACATGCCACATTTTCTCCTTCTAATTCAAGGCCTCGGTAAGTCAAAACCTGCAATAGTACATTTCCAACAACCCTCAAATATCATTTACATCCCTTTATACAAACACGTGCGGATTGCACTTTAATTTATAACTGAAATATCTTTTTCGGTAGATGTTTGACAATTATTCTTTGAAATATTTTTGGGCCTTTGGATTTAATAGTGAAATTGTTGATTTGGGGATATCCCAATAATAGATATGTATTCGACATTTGCATGTGAAATACCAGTGGGCGCCCGTTATTTTCATGCATGCTTTGCAAAATAAATGCACGATTTTGTTGAGATGCCAATTCACATAAAATATAAATTGAATTTTATTTCCATTTTCTCAAGGCTGTCGTTAATGATTTGCCTATGTAATTCGGAACTAGTTAGTACAATTGCTCATTGGGGCTTATTTTGAAGAAAACTTATTTCCTATCATAACGTCTTTTGTAATATGATTAGTAGAACCCTTTGTAGACATAGATTCAAGTCGTAGATCAAAGGTCATTATCCCAGTACCTTTCCATAAATTATTTTTGAAGAATCTTATCACCGTTAATGCTACTTTTATTTGTAATTCCTCTTGCACATTTACACATTAGATAAATGTATCATATTACGCAAGTACTCTGTGATATTGAGCAAGTAGTTTAGTATTTCAATACAATTATTAAACGTAATATAAATTTTAAATATCAATAATTACAACATGCTCAGGATAGATAATATCTTCCATATGATAAACGAACATTTTTTCCATAAACCAACAAACCACTATTTAAGTATAATATTAACCGATGTTAAATCCCCTGTTTTTCCCTACTTCTGTCTTCACATTTTCTCCAATGTAGCTATTTGCACATAAATTAATGTTCTTTCTATGTGTCCGTTGTAGTGTGGTCAACTCGTCACAACGTGTCATATTCGTGTATATATTGTACTTCACTCATTCTCTTCTTCTGTCCTGAATTAGACTATATGCCTTCAAAACATTTCTGTGTCTGTTCTATGCATACTATTATACAACGGTACAATATATGACACTTTTAATTATATTATAAATGCAATGGTTTAGCTGCCCCGCCTATACCTATGTTCCATTCATTATTCCTGTGTATAATACTCAATATTAAGTCTCTCTATTCTGAGTCAAATCATGTAAGAACACCGAATACTAGTAATGCACTCAGCCGACACCTAGTGGTAGGAATGCACATGACTTCCTTGGGACCAGAAGCCACCTGGTTGAAACAAGGAAGACTAAGTCAGGCATTTCCCTCCAGGTGTCACTACGTACGCTGTCGTCTTGATACATTCATACATGTTCATTTGGCACAGTCAACTAGGCTTACGTTGTCCTTTGTCCTTATTTAAACAGACTTTGGGTGAAATGCATTTTGGTAGACACTATCAGGTATCTCTTGATTTCTGGTGTTATTTGTTTCAATATTTATTTATTTGTTATGAATGATACAGCTCTACTATTCTTTATGTGTTCTTTCTCTCTGCTTTACATGTATTTAATTAATGCACAAGCACCGGTTGAGGCTTACTGACAAACGTCACTCTCAATAGACCCAAAGAGAATTAGAGGCATTCCACTGAAAGCACCCATTTTGATATGTCAATAGTCTTTTTCCCCAGGTCCCCCAATGTCATATCAGAACAAGGGATTTTTCAGTATGATAATAATATTTGATTAATATGAATCAGATCCAAACCTGAGCATTTTAACTTAGAGTAGATCAATCCTTGAGTCCCAAGTTTACTTTGGAAAATTTTGCCATTTTTACCGCAGTTGTTTTGTATTGGAGAGAACATTTGGACGGCCGTATTTACTCGAGCCCTTGTAGAAGTTTTTACGGGTTTGTGCTCTACATCAAATAGGAGACTTTAAATTGTATGAAAGCTGGTACAAAGCGTGTCTCTCCTGTCCTCTGGTCTTAACGAGCAATTCTTGAATGATGCGCTCTCTTCGTCTTTTAGCCCATGTTGTCTCATCTTGTTTCAGGCCGAGCTCCTCGCGGGAAAAGACCAAGAAGAGCTCGCTAAGGGAAAAGAAATTTTGAACGAGATAGACGTAAGGGTTGCTCCTGTAGTCTCCTCTATATTATCAAGCTTCACATTCCTGGGGTTCTCATTGTCAATGGCCGCTGTTGCTTTCATTCCAGTGTATACCGCTTGTCTTTTATATATATATATATTTGATAGCCTCGGTGTCTATGGTGACCAGTTGTCATGTTTAGAAGCTGCAGATGCCCTCTGTCCAAAGGAATAGTACTGCTGAGTATCAACGTTCACAGCTTGCATGTGTTCATCTGCCCCCAAATACAACTCATCTTAACCTTGCATCAACTCGGTAACACAAATTCCAGAGGACAACCTCCAAAAATAACTCGCTCTCTGGCCACTCAGAGAGAGAGAGAGCCTCTTTTCATACGAATGAACGAATCTGTAGTGTAATGATTTGCGTTGCTGATTTTGTCATTAATTGTTTATTACCACTTTTTGTTTTTTCCGTCAAAAGAGAGCCTATCAGTTAGCTATGGTAAGCACACTTTCCTGGACAGATGTGTTATTGAGAGGTCCTTTTTTAAACAAAATTTATCGTGGTGGAAATATATTCTTTCATTGTTATTTTATCTTTGATTCATGATTGCTGCATGCTATACAAGTTGTTTCCATTTGATTTCCATGGTCTATCCTCTAGAAGTTCTTAACCTTATTGCATAAGTGCTCCGACAGCCCCCTAGCCAGACAGACAGTTACAAGACAGCTTTTATTAAGGACATCAAACATAAATGGACATGATAGTGTTAGATAGACAGGCCGGAGTATGTGAGACGAACACATTGTTCTTCATGTAGGGTTAGGTTTGTGGCGTGACGCACATTCATTTTTATTTTCATTTGCCATCTTTCGAGTTAGAATAATAATTTGTGCGACCCACGGTTTATTACTTAATTCATTATTATTTCAAAAAGAAATTTTCTGCCCATATTAGGCGGCGTGCTGGCTATATACACCTACATGTATACATACGAAAGAATATGACGTTGAAGGCGAGATAGGTCTTTGAAGGGTCTTTAAACATGTATAGTACCTGCATTCTGTGGGTGATCACGGTTCGACCAGCAGTAGATAAGACGAGAACGCCCTCTAGTGTGTGGTATTGGGGGACGACTAACCTACAGATCACACATATATATGCTGGTTCCCCCTAGTGGCTGAATGTGGAAGCTGAATGCTGGAATTCCTTCCTTGCCCGCTCCGCCTGAGGTCTCAGTCTGAGTGACGTTTGTCGTGTTCTACCCATTACGTTGCTGTAGTTGACCACCACCGCGCACTGTTATATCCTCTTTAATCATCCCAATCCTTAGTCCCTTGTGACACTCTGCTTGTCCTTCTCCTCACACATTCGTTCTTCTTCAACAAATGACCTTTTTCTTTTATTTATTTTCATTTCTTTCTCAATAATGACACGGTCCTTGATCCCCAAGAGAGAGAAACCGAAGAAAATTGTATTTTTGATATGTGATATAACCGACAATTGAATAATTCTTACCCGTGTACTATTAACTTTGCATACTCCTGGCAGAATGAGTTAATGAGTATAGAAAAGGTACGGCCCTCGGTCATAATCTTATGACCATCATGTGTTTCCTATCTCTGTATATTATATCTTCATGTCTTATGTACTGCTTTAAGCATCAATTTCTCCTTCAATAGACACCACATACGTGCATGTCTTAACTTATCCCTTCCCCAACTTTAACTTGTTACGATTAACATAGCACAAGTTTAAATTTAAACAATACTTAACGTTACTTAATCGTCACTCCACTAAATCTCTTACATATTCATCATAGAATAAGTTCCTAGAGATTGAGTCTATAGCGCAAAAAATAATTCCTTCATGCCCCTTCTTCATTCCAACTATTACTCTGATTAAATCTAACCAATAATCGTCCAATTATTGTCTATACTTCCCCCTATAAGTATCTCCCTACTTCTGCTTCATTCCTACACCAAACTCTTATCTGGACTGAATTTTCTGCCCTCTTATCGTGTCTATACTTTGAGTTCAGTCCCTAATAAAGGAGTTTAGATGACTTACCTACCATTGGTGTGGCCAACACTTAAAAAAACATTTACGAATAATTCAACAGAGACTTATAACCCTCTATACGCTACCCATAGACTCATCATACCTTGCACTACTCGATTTGCATGCTTTTTAGCCATCGCCAAATGTTGTTTACTGATCCCTAAATATATAATTATAGTTTTTATCTCACATTTATGTTTGTTACATGTTTCATACATTATTTATTGTGTTTTCCTTTGTATTTTTTTTTACAATTAATGATTGAATATCTATTCTTCTGCGTGAGTTATATTCTTCTCCTTACGGAACAAACCTCAATAGTTGGAGGGCCGATGAAGACAAAGAGAATATACAAAAAATCCTTTCGCTGGAGCCTTTAGCACATGCCCCTCCCTCACCATGCCGGGTCTTACCCGGCATAATACAGAAACGTGTCCCGAAACAGTTTTGTCAAACAAATTGCTGGCACGTAGTTTGCCTTGCTGGCAATTCTTTGGTCTACATCCTGAGATCTCATTTTAAAAAGGCAGTTTTGTCATAAATACTACTATGTGTTTATTCTCTTCAGTATAATGTCTCTTTCTTCCAACAATAGGCTTTACGTGATTTTGGTACATCATTCAACGTCATTTCACATAGAAATGGGAGAGAAAGAAATGCCACTTCGTGTTTGACATTTGCCTAATGACAGAAGCCAAAGACTCTTCGAAGTACAAACACATTTTGTGTAAAAGAGAACAATTGGACACAACTGAATCGGAGACATATGTTTCAACCTTGTATAGTTTCTTCCTCGGAAATAAGCATGTAATATTATGTGTTTTGCAATGTCAGGCTTTTAGATTAGAACCTTTGATATTGTGTTGTAGGAAGATAGACCTCTTAAATCATTGTCAATTAAGAATTTACTCATTGATTCACTGTTCGATCATTGTTCAAACTATGTATAGCTTAATTCTCTGGGATTGCAACACCATGTTAATGTTACTTTTTTTAATTCGCCATAATAATTAGTCGGAATAAGAACTTTAAATTTATTTTTCAAATATAATGCAATGTATATTAGAAAACTTCCGATACGAAGTATGGATAAATATCACGAATGTAATTCTGATAAGAAATATCATATGTCGATATCCGATTTGCCTACTCATATTAAGAAGTGCGCTGTGTGTCCTTCACCCGTTGTTTAAATAGACATCGTGGTAAATCGATGCCTTGTACATGAGACCCTGCACACCATATTGGGTCCAGGCGTCCCTACCCTCAGGCCTTCAGGACTTTGTTTCAGCTTTGCCAGTTGGTCCAAACAAGAGTTTCGTCCGTGGAGAACCCAACAATCAGTTCGCATTCATCAGGCCCTGTTCCCACCCATGTTTGTTCATTCTAATTGTCCCACCCGACATTCTGATGTGGAATGCAAGTTGTTCTTTTCCTATGCCAGGGCCCTGATGACCAAAACCAACCCGGATCGGACGTTGACCTATTTGTTTCAACAGAGAAAATCATGGTTCTCAATACTAACCTCCAGGTATGTGTGAGCAGCGAGATTTTCTCAGTATCCTCTTAGAGGCATCTTTTTTAAATATGGGTTCCCTTGTCTTTCCACCCTTCTCTAGGCACCAGCAGGGGAGAACCAGCCAAGCACTGACGTGGATCTATTTGTCTCTCAGGAAAAGATAATGGTTCTCAATACGAACCTCCAGGTAGGGCCAGATTGGATCGATGTACATTTTTGTCATAGAATGAGACATGGTTAATAGGAAACTTCACGAAAAGGTCCCCCCACCTCAAGCCCTTCAGTATCCCCACTCCTTTTCCTATAACCCTTCCCTTTGACTTGAGTAATGATGATGGATTGCGAAACTAATGAATCATCTGGCTTTTGATATTGGAATGCGCCCTGGTCCCTTCTTAGTGAAAAATGAAACTCTTGATAGAAAATATTGGATTTGTATTTTGGCAAGAAAGAATCAATATGATTTATGACTTGGCAGATGAGAGTCATCGTCTAGAGAGAGAAGAGAAGCAGAAATTTCTTTTAGAGCTGATTCGGCTCCCAGTTGGAAAGACTGCGCAGTATCATCAAAACTTTTTATTAATACACAAGTCCTTCCGCGCTAAACCTTTTCTTGGATTTTCAAAGCCGCGTCCTGGGCAAAGTTCCATTGCGCCATTTATTTATTTCTCAATTTGCAAAGTACGTAGCTTCAGTGTACTAACGCTAAATTTAGAGGTAGGTTAACCAATACGGGAATATTGTAATAGTCTATCCCTAACATTAGACGTTGTATATTCTTTAACAAACCCTAGCAATATTAGGAAGATTTGCACGTTTTTGAACAAGGCTAATTAGTAATTGACGCTATCACATTAACCTAAGGATTGAAATTAATTAACTCCTGAATTCTTAAGTTGAGTTTCTGTCACTAAATTCTCGTACTAAAATATCCCGGTTCAATTTACTCCACTAACTTTAAAGGTAAGTGATCCATTTCTGACCATGCTCATGACTTGGCTGTAATGAAATACGTAAAGAAGTCCTAGACGTTTATTTTTTAATTGATAAATCCTTCTGTTGTACCTTGCTGAGCCGTTAGTTTCATTTCAACCTATTCCAGGTTATCATCAGTTTATGTAATATAAAGTATGAAGAATAAATGATGTATATTTCCTCCGATGAGTAGATGATGCATTTTTCTACCTCATGTACAAATCTCTCTCTGCTTTAACAGTTTCCTGACACATTGAGAAAAAAGCATGAACTATTTCAGCCATTTCGTGAACATTGCTAGTCAAATTAATGCATCATAGTTGCATATTTGAAGTTCATTGATATTTCTGATAATAATTTGGTATTTGTTTGCGTTCGTAGCTTGTTGCATTTAATCTTCATCAGAGGCGTCCATTCGAACATCCTATCACATTAAATATTCTACTGTATGTAAAGTCGTACGGTATAAACTCCATAAATAGGCAGTATTGCTATATGAGACATTTTGATTTTTAGTTCCCCGTGTACGTTTGATATCGATCCATACTTTTAGTGTAAACATTTGTTGTGTGTAACAAAGTTAAAAAAAGAAAGGTGGACACCCCATCTCCAGGATAGAGGTAAATCGAGAACGTTCCCTGTTGTTCACCTAGTATCGTTTTATTAGGACTTGGATGGAAATGACTGATCTTCAATTATTTCATGTGTATTTGCTTATATTGTGTTGATATTATCATCGGAAGTTATCACTTATTTAATCTGGAATATAAAGTCAGAATGTATTCTGGTGCTACTTTGTTAATAATAATGCAAGTCCTTTCTGTGACTTCGATGTAATCTTGACCCACTACTTCATAAATTTATTTTCCTTCCATCTTTGTGTATCTATTTCGCTCAATAAACGACAGCCTGAAGGCTCCATGAAACAAATACTAGTGTCTGAAAAGTATTGGTAATATTGTGTACATTGACTGATTTGAATGCAAAGCTTGATAGGTAAATGTTGAAACTCACTTGCCGTTGTCTTTCCTCTCTTTCATCAGGAGATCATGATGGACCATGCCCTTCGTACTATCTCCTACATCGCTGACATCGGCGATATCGTCGTCATCATGGCACGTCGCAGAACGCTTTGTAGTCCCGGCGACGAAGTCCTCCGCCGCAAGAAGCAATCCAAAATCCTTTGTCATGTCTTCGAGTCTGAAGAGGTAGGTGCCATGAAATTTAATAGTTTGTTTGCAAAAGGAAAGTAAAGAAAAATGGAAGAAAAAAGTTGATGAAATGCAGAAGGACCCTGGAAACTTTGGTTCTCTGATTCCAAAGGGATTATTTTAATTGCGGACTTTGCGCTCGCCTCTTTGTCCCGGGCACAAATTGTTAAATTGCCCTATGCTGTGTTTGAGTTTTGGGGGATATATTTGTTGGATGGGCCTTAAATGGGCGGATGGGAAACTTTCTTTGAAATGTAACTTAAAACGCCTCCATTCATTCGTGGAACGGACTTCAGTTGTTTTTGTTAAGAAACGTTTTCATATTTCGACCAAAAATAGTGGACACGAAACCATAAAATTTGTCTTGCGTTTCTTTGTATTGTCATAGCCTTGGACCGTAATTCATCTTTAATGAGTGCAGATCCATTTCAAAATCCACCTGGACCCGATATCCATGCCATAAATACATTTTAAGGGATTTATTTGGCTTATTACGGTGGAAAATGCGCGTGATAATACTTAGTTCAGCTGAAACGGCTTGTTTTTGGCCAAAGACCCGATCTCGAAGCAGCAAACCTGATACAATGCAATTGTCCCTGATATTGCTTCAAAACTTCGTGCTCGAATAACCATTTGATGACCTGGGACTCATTGTTTTACAATTGCCCAACATTGCTTTTAACAAATTTGATTTGGACAAAATACATATTATTAGTTTAATTGAAAGAAGATTACATCTGTGTGGCTCATTTCTGTCCTATATCAGAAACTAGTTTTTGTTACTTTGCCCATCGGCCGGATGAATATATATATATTGGATTCAAAACTGTACTTGAATGATATAAACAATTTTTTATGTTCACTTTGGAAAAGGTACTAAATATTACATGAGAACATGTGGCGATGAAATAGCATTTTTCATCCAATATGCGTTATTATACGCGGCGCTGCTCAGTTTCTGTACATGTTAATTATGACTGGGATGTCTGAAATTCTGTTGTTGTCTAGGCGAGGTGGGAATCTATCTATCACGTTACACAGTGCAACACCTGCTTTGTGCCGGGGGGAAACAAAGCTTAGGCAGATTGTATTTGGCCTTTTTTGAATCAATGCTGGGGGCAAGAAAAAAGTCCATCCTCCTGTTCTCCGACACAGCCTTTCCCATAAGGCATCGTCTGCAGATGGTTGTATTGTGTTTCCATTCAGGTGAGCTCTTCCTGCCCACGAATAAAATGCTTAAACAACTCGTTGCTGCTGGCCAGTGAGAAGAGGCAAATGAGGGATCCTTGGGAGGAGACAACTTGCGTTTCCTCGCGTGGGAATCCATTTGCGCGTGATGCCTGATTGACTCATTTTAACAATTTGTCCGATGTTCCACGGAGATCATATCAATGCGAACCGTGACCTGCTGCCGCCAGCAAAAGTTAGAGATAATGGCGCAGAAATCCTCCTATTTGGCCAGACATGACGTCATTTAACCAAAAGGCCTGCAAACAAACTCGGTTACACATTAAGATGCGGAAGGTCGTTGGAGATGCCTTGTATTATATAATGGAATAATGGAATAATTACAGAAACGTGTTCTGCCTGCAATGAAATAATAAAGGATGGATGCGCCGCCCTGCCATCAATTGCCCAAACCTCTCCCACCTGTCTTGTCCCGTTTATTGCCCAGAATGATTAGCTATTATCAATCTTCGCAGAATTCATATCTAGACCCTTTTTAGACCCATCATTGCCGCCCTTTGTTGGAGAAGTAGCGCGTCCACCGGTCTTATCAGGGAGTGATTGATTTACAGAAATATTTGTCACTTTTAGAAATTTCAAAGCATCCCAGAGCCCTTACACTCCCTTTAAGAACAGAACAGCGAGTCATTAATATTTTCATCTTATATTAATTGCCTGGCTTCTGTTGAGGTATGTCGCAATGCTTCGTCTAGAGACTAGGTTACACAACCCTTCCAATCATGTTGAAAGCTGGATTTGGTCATTTATAAACTGCCTCCATACTTCGACCGACTCATTGTTCCCGAATCGCGGAATCAATTCATTTAGGGACATGCAAATGTGCAATTCATTGCTTTTTACTTCACCAATTTCTATCTGAAACTTTTTCAAAAGCATTATATCTTCATGGTGGGCGTCGACTAGCCCAACGAGAATAAGCCTAGTCAGATACCCTCGGGAGGAGGAAGCAAATGTGTAATATTTATCAGTGTCCCTCGGGAGGTGTGGGTGGGTGGGTGTTGGCGCGGGGTGAGAGGGGCGAGGCCAAGGTTAACCCCAATGAAGCGATCACTCCTGCATACTGTATCTTAACAAATCTTTTGGGTAAAGGCAGGTCTTGCCCTTTGTGAGAAGTTTCGGAAAGTCTCCTTTTTCTCAGCTTACTCATGGACCTCTGAAGGAATTAAATATGCGAACTTCAGAGGCAAAAGTGTCAGCGAGATGGAAGACATGAAGTGGTCAAAATCTCTCGTATGACTGTTGTTGTGTTCTTAGTATATTCAATTGGTGTATCGGGTTGTCTCTGGATGCACACCTTAGAAGACAAACTGACATGCCTTGACATGACATGGGCAAGACTAGGGCTTCTGTTTATAAGACCCACGGAAGATTGTGGCGCAGACTACTACTGCCTTCTTTCTCAACTCCCCGGAGACTATAGAATAAAAGATTCTCCCCAACAAAATCATCATTGCAAGGAGACGTGCATTTCAATTTTGAGTGATAACAACTTGGCATCACCACCAATTTGAAAAAAATAGATGGTTACGTAGCTGCCGGTTGCCAATTATTATATCAGAATATTTTCCGTCTCAAGGACCACAAACGGTACAGCAGAAATGTCACAAGAATATGACTCCACTTGGATGTCGTCGTGGCATTAAGCAACCATCACTCACTCACAAGATCCGTTAATAATGCCCTAATAATGTCTTTAGATGTGGTCATGCTGGCGCGGTATGCAGATACATCAATGAACTATTTTACCACAGTTCCATTCAAAAGTTAATGCCAAAGCCTGCCGGTAAAGCACCTTAATTCTTCAATGACGATTTTATTCGTTTTCCAAAGCTATTTGAATTTAAAACACCTTCACTGTAAGGATTTCTCTTCACTAATTGCAATTTACCAGTTTCCCAGCAACACGGCTTAGTGGTCGGCCATTTTATGTCTCACCTCGTATTCACGCTCCTAGGTTCCCTTGGCATAAAAGCAAATATTGCCTATAACCAGATCAATAAATGTCTTGAATTCATTTCCTCTGGGTTTTTGGGTTAGTGATTTGTTGCATAAAGACACCCCACGTACATAAAACGCTAACTAAATCATCTCCCATTGCTGTTTAAAGACAGAAGAAAGGCATCCCTTTTTATTTATCTCTTGGGTGAGACAGAACGGTAATTCAAAGACCATGTCACAATTTTCCAGATCCCTCAGGCGATGCGTTTTGGTGGGGCAGTTCCTTTAAACAGTAATCAGAGGCTTTCTCGACCAGCCTGATTGCATTACATCGTCAAATTTGGCACATAGGTTGTACTTGGGTCAGCCTTCCTGAATACTCAACAATCGCGTGTAAGACTCGGACTTAAATTAAATCTCGGAGCATTCTCTGTTTTAAATCAGACTTTATTCCTCAGCAGTAACCACAAATGAGAAAATGGGATTCCAAAAAGAACACTTGATATGTACCGGGTTTTTTTCGCCTACTATGTATGGGAAGAAACTTAATTTCTCTGACTAGCTTTCTTCTCCACAAGATTACGACCTCCAAACGAATCATGTTCCGTTAACGGACCAAAGACTTCTGACATGTGTTTGGTTTTTAACCGTATAGGGATCTCAACATTTAATATAGGGGAATTGTGGCATTACAAACCGTGCTCTGTCCGAGGCTTGATTCACAATGCTGATCGTGAAGATGTTTACAGTGAGATGTCCACGTTAAGAGGCTTGGCGTATTACCAATAACAGGTTTATATTTGTGAGCTCGCCATGGCTGTACACTGGGGAGTGGATGTGGAAGGTCATGCGTAGCTTTGGGTTACGATATTAATCAGGTCTTAAGGGCATGATTGCATGTAAAGCATGATGCCTATTCCTGATAGCGTGCTGTTCTCTGCATCTTCGGCCAAGTGGAAGACCACCTATCAATCATCCACTCGATGCCATCCCCAAATCAAGCTTCTTTTAGAGTGGGGCTAGAATTTTCGGCCTTTTTGAGTGTTCATCAGTTTTGAGATGAGCCCTTCCTCCAGGGAAAATAAGCTTTTCATGTGTCCCCTTACTCCGTGGTGGAAATTTGTCCAGGCTTTTCATTAGGGCCTTAAAGATGCAGTATCTCTTTTGCAAATTATTGCCTCCGCTCTGGGCTCCAGACGCTAGGGCCCAGAAACCTCGGACGCTAGGGCCCAAAGTCCACACGTTAGAGCCCAGGGCCCAGGGCTGATTCTGGTGTGGGGGGGCTAACGTCCAAATATAATGTTAAAAATTATATCATACATTGTGTGAAAATAACATTTTGCTTCACCAGCCAAGTTGGCGGGTGATTGCAGAGATTTACCCGCCCACACAGAAATTTACCCGCCCGCAAATTAACCTTCAATAGCAGAAATTAGTGGTGATTTTAATGACACAAATAGATAATGAAATAGCATTCTTTCTTTGCACCAACATAATTAAGAAATTTAGCAGCGACTCTTGAGATATTCTTTCCTCTTATGTAAAGTAGCTGGGATGGGCCCTAGCGTCAGATAGAGTACTTATTTGATAGTTTCATTCAACTTATTGTGGGTGGGCCCTAGCGTCTGAGGATGGATGGTCCCTAACGTCTGAAAATATTACCGAAAAAATGCGAAAGTGGGCCCTAGCTTCGTTGGGCCCTAACGTCTGTAGACCCTTCGCTTTCCTAGGATGCCTATCTCGCTGAGAGCATGTTGCATACCCACCATCCTAACGTCCTTGTATTTTTTTGCTCTACCTCATGGTGCACCAATTCCCTATTACCTTTTTGTCTTTGTTGACTGCTGAAAAAAAGGTTAAAAAGGAACATCTTCTGTCACTGAAATTTCTCATCCATCACCTTGGATAAAAGGGTTGTCATTGATGTGTCACTATAAATAGGAGACCTGGTGCTTGGCCGACCAGACAGTTGGGATCAAGTATTACTTGGTGCCGCTGCTTTTATGACGGAATCTACCTGTACGTGCATGTGTTAGCACTTGCGAATCATTTGACTCTGATGTGGTATTTTGATCGATTGTAGGGTGCTAACTATAGAACTTACATGATATATCTCAAGCTCGGTTGTTGTTTGGCTGATGTATTCATTCTAAATATATCTGGAATCTGATGATCCGAGCACTTTCGTTCTCTATTTATGTCTCTTGTGGTAGTCGATATGTACCTAATTGTCCCTTTGGTGCTTTACCTGTTCTTCTACACATAGCTACTTTTATAGGAAGGTTACCGTATATGGCAATGGGCCATACAGTCATTAAAACCTCGTGAGGGTAGATATCATATTCTCACACTTCACTGCAGACCCACAACATTGATCTCAGACCCATGGCCACATGTATCCTGTTTCATACATATGTATGTCTAAACGAAAGAAAGGTTATCGGGGATTGCAAAGCCGTATCGAATGCCTAAAAAAAGAAATAAATCTTTCCATCTGTTGTACCTGTGTACCCTATGCTTATAAATTCTACGCCGTTGCATAATGGTCTTATATCCTCTAGTTGCCGGGGATACATATTGATGATATTTTTACCATGCGCTCCTTCGCTGTGAAAGGCCTCTGCATTTTGCTATTGTCTCCCGCATTGCAGGAATGTTTGCGTTTGTAAGAATGATCCTTTCACAGTCTTTTTTATTATCGATTGATGTATGGTTCCTTGTGAATGACCTTTTGTCTCTATACTTAAAAGCAATTTGTGTTCGCCTCTAACTTGATAAATTGCCCCGGTTCTATAGATGTATAAGATGCATTGATATCGAGAAGATTAGCTTTAATAATAAGCCTTGCCTTCCATGGCTTCTTTTTTTTGCATACAGAAAACTTTAGGTCTCGTCGTATCGGCGACTCAGGACATGCCAGTTCTTGGGAAAACCTCCATAATCTGCAATAATGACCAGACAATTTCTTTTTATTCAAAGGTTTGGGGAGGATTTTGCACGGTAACATTTAGACGTTTCTAGGGATTAGAGAGGCCGTATAATCTATAGAGATTTGTCGAGCGAACAATCTCTGGAATTCTTCCAGGCCACGCATTTTACCTAACGTCTGGGCATTCCTTAGACCCATTCATTGCCATGGCAATCCTGTCAGTGCTCTAATATCCCAGATGGGTATCTCAACACCTTGTCTGGAGAATCGTCCAGGATATCTTTTTCCAAAATGCTTCTATGTAATTAGTGATCCTCTGGGAGGCCTCTATAATTATCCATTGTTTCGGTATTGCAATTTATAGCCTGGAAGAGATATTATTGCATGGACGGGCTTATATTTACCTCTCATCCAGATAGACACTCAATTCCCCCAATATTGTTGCCTATATACACGGCTCAGTCAGGCTCACCACCCTATTTACATGGATGTGCAGCTATTCATAACGCCATCGAAATTAGAGCTCGCACGCACATCCGTGATCATCGAGTTTATCAGAATAGTTTTATCATGCACCCTGCCGCCATGCTTAATGCAAAACCATTTCACACTCAAAGGTACGGGTGATAGATTATATAGAGATACTGTTTGCTCTGTCTGACTTCTTGTCTATAGTGAAAGGTGTCAAATATATTACACATTTGTGTGTGTTGTGGATACGCTTAATATCTTGGTTAATCTTTTAGCGCCTGTTTGCACCTGTTCATGTAGCACCATACTCAAATACAGATACAATGTATTGGTAATGTAAAAATATAGACTTATTCTGTAGTCTGATAAGAAAGACTCCTGTTTTTGTATAGACTATTGTATGTAAGAAGGAAAGGAGTATTATGAAGAAAATGTGGATTGATAAACGGCAACCAGAAACTCCATGAATTAATAATAATAATGATGATGGCAGATAATGGGGATGGCGGATGATTATAATGATACCTCGGATAATTTTCGGAAGAGGATAATACCTTGGATAATTTCCGGAAGAGGATCTTCTTCCTTGTAAGACAAAAAACGTAGTATTACTCTCGGAAACATTTACCTTTTGAGTTGAAAATCACTTTGAGTGCTCACTTGCTATTTACTTAATTGAAATTTCATCAACGCACCCATAAATCAGGGACATGTCCAAGCACATTACTCGGGTATAACAATTTGTATTAGGTTCATCAATAACTAAAGCATCTTGATCATCAATAAACATGCTGCTGGGCTTACCTTAATATTATCAAGTTGCCTATGTACTAAACACTGAATTTATTCCTGATCACGAAAGACATAAAATGTTTTATCTATGGGATGAGTCAATAAATACAGCAACAAATGTCTTCGCATCTCTATAAATCTGCCAAATAGGAATATTAATGGTGAAGATGTTCGTAGATACATTCGGACTTATTTTCCTGTCGATGTGACGTGTGGTGAAGGGTCTGCTCGCTCTGAAAAATCCTCGTTCTCCTCCCTCATCTATGGGTGTCCCTATTGAAGATTGCAGGGGACACTTTTGGGGGATGTTGACTTCGAATGATTGAAGAGCATTCTTATCAAATGTTAGAAAGACAAGTAGAACAATAGGGCTGTATGGATTTGATTAGGATAAAAGGTATGTATTCTCTTGTCTTCAAGGTCATCCTTTTTCAAAATCAGTGTTCAATTATTTCATTCCTTTTTTCTGTCAAACAATCGAATGAAGATTTAGAAATAATGTAGTGAATTGCCTTCAGTCATTGACGAAGGAGGCATTGTCCACTAACTAAGAGCAAAAATGTAAGATGGCCTGAAAACCTCCCATAGGTCGGAGAGCAATCTTTGATTGAAATGAAATGTTTCTTAAATCGTAATTCCCCGGAACCGCCATATATATGCCAATCCGTGACTTTCTAGACCTTTGTCTTCCTTGTTAGCTATTAAAAATAAGATTTTGAGCTCTCACCCCTTTCAAGTGCGGCCTGGAATGTCCTTAATTAAGTCCATTTCTATTTTCCTCCATCAATATAGGTTACAATATATAAGAATGACATGTGAGAGTAAAAAAGATGAAATTTGCAGTTTGAATGGTATTTCTAGGTCTATTATCCGGGAGTTGACAGTGTAAATCCTACGATCACAATATTTAGGTATTTTAATATCTGAGGGTATATTACCCTAATGTATTTGTATATCATCGTGTATTCGTGGGCTCCTTCTCTCTCCCCCCCCCCCCCCACCTCTCTCTCTCTCTCTCTTTGTCGGGCTGTCTTTCTCTGTCTCTGTGTCTGTCTCTCATTTTCTCTGTCTGTCTCTACCGCCCCCCCCCCCCCACTACACACACGCAAACGCAAAACCACAACCCTCCTGCTCCTTCTCCTATTGAACAGGGTTACTCCTAGCGAAGAGGGATACTTATACAATGTTTCAAATATACAGGGTAATCTACTAGTTATTGCTCGCATCATTTACAAATACATGTACATTCAGCAGCACAGAACTGTCCACATCCAGTCATGCTAACTCCTTATGAGTTAGCATCCCAAAGCTGTTAAACGTATGCTTCTGTTCAATGTGTGAGGGGGTTTCTTTGTGAAATAATTAGGGGTATGTGTATACCCCATTTTCCAGAGATTCTACTTGCGAATAGCCATAATTAATTTCGCTTATGGATTATACCAAATCAGAAGATTGGGCTATAATGTTGACTCCAATGACTGATGAGAATAGGCGGCATTGAACGCATTCAAATAAGTCTATTTACTGCCGCAATCCTATTTCAATGAGATTTTCTGCCAAGTGCTATTCACGGGTACTTCACCACCGAGGCGGCCCCTCAAACTTTTAGCATTTGGCAATATTATTGAAACATTGAAAGGATAAATATTATCAAACTTGTTTCCGTCATGATGGGAAGAGGAGTTTTAAAAGCCATGTTTCATCGGATGGAGGATTTGAGCGCTTGTATGTCTAGATGTAGATTGCCCGAGACGATGTTTTGCCGAACAGACTGAATATAGACCTGGTTGGGGGAAAAAAGATGATGGAAACAGGAGATAGTTTGCCGAGATTTAATGAATACGTAGAGAACTATTTTGTGAAGGAATTATGGAGGAAATTCACTACAACACCCAGACTAGGTGCTCAGTTGCTTTAATATTAAAATTGATTTGACCTACACCCCTTATCATGAGTAATGATTCAATAGTAAACTTTCAGATGACCCATTTAAATGATTGTTTACTGGACCAAAATCTATTGTGATGGTCTGTAATGTCCTTGTGAGAAAGCGGACAAAATACCATAAATAATATACATGTGATGCCTACTCATGCCAATTATTCAAATGTAATATTCAAATGCAATTTTTAAAAATGAAGCTACGCATTCCTATCTTGTCTTACATCTAAGCTTCCTCTCAATCCACTTGCTTGACTGATAACTTGAATATAGTATGTCATGCCATTTTATCAGTCAGTTCTAAGGAATAGAGAGCATTTTACACTGAATTTCTCCTGGGTATTGACAGAAAGCGCCGAAAAACATCTGCTTATTTACCTGTGTATATAGGAAGGTCAGATTACTCGTGCGGAATACCCACCTGGAATATAAAAGTGTAAGAAAGTCTGGCAAGGGGGGAGAAGCCATTTAGTGCCCCTGTCTATAAAATCATTGTCATTCAGCACAGGTAGGACCGGCTGTTGACTTCGCTATAGGTGTAGCCAGAGGGAGTTGGCAACTTCCTGTCTGAGGCCTCGTTTTCATTGTACTGTGAGCACAGACCAACATTGGTGATCAGTGAGGCTCGTAAATTGGTATTCTTCGGGCTTGCCCAAACTATCTTGTGACGAGATGAATACTCCCTTCATTCCACTGATCGACTGGCTAGTAGGAATTGAACTATTTATTTGATTGCTTATCCACCTTTCTCCACTTGCATTTTTGGAAAGTCTTGCCGGACAGTGTAGCTAAGGTCATGAGTCCTGAATTGAGCTGAATTGATTAAGCCCGCGTTTGATGAAAGCAAGATTCCTGTTTCCCTCTCACATATCTTAGTTGTTTTGCCTTCACCTGCTACTCACAATTCGGTCTAAAATCTGGACCAATGTGGCATTAAATCTTTTCATGGTTCATTTTTGCTATGGGGTCTCAGATTACCCAAAGGTACTTAGCACAAGCAGAATGCAAATGGAGTTAGCCACTGCGTGTTCGCTCACCGCATGGAGCACAAACGTAATTATTGCAAACTGTGAAGCTGCCTTATTTAGCATGTAAATATATGCAATACAGACATTGTGAGTGCTACCTCTTGTCTCAAGCATGGCGCCCTGTATCTAGTACTACGAACACATATATATATGCTGCGGCCAATGCAATTTTCCTCATATTAAGTTTCCACTCCTTAATCTTCTCGCTTCTTTGACTTTGTTAGCTATCATAATACTCGAGGAGACAACAATTGTTTGGTAAAATTAGGCAATTCTTTTCTAAATTATAGCCCATTGGTCATTCTAACGCATCCATGCATGGTAGCTGCCTGTAATGACATTATTTGTCCTGAAAGTCTAGTGCTCTTGAATATCCTCCTTTTGGAAAGAATCCCAGCTTGTATTACATCTAGCTTTTTTCCTTCCTCTGACCGAGGTCTGTGAGAACACGGGCTCTCGTTAGTTCTACATCAGTTGGGTAACGTGAGACAGGACGAACTGTCTGGCCCCCTCACTTTAGCCATGTTTCGATAGAATCGTCACTGTAAACACACTCGTAAAAAGCATTTCCGTAATGTATTTATTTTATTTAAAGATTTTCATTCAGCAGACAAACATATATACACTATTCTCAGTTCTCAAAGTTCATATGTGATGAGACTAGAACATCATCATTATGATAATGATATTAAGAGCATCGAAATAAAAACCCACACCAGCATCCATCCATGTCATATTCAGACATTCCTAAGGGTGTATAGTTTCAATTCCTAAATGCTTAATATTCACAATTATGCATTTTCCAAGTCAATGAGCAAGATTGTCCTCCCAAGAACTCAAAAATATTCAACTTACAAACTATCGTGACGAATCTTCAAAACAAGATGATTTAGACAGATAATCAAGTACTATTAAAGAGACCAGGGAGTCCTGTATGCACCATATTTCTACGGAGTTCGTGAACTGCTTATTACATAATTTTCCAATATTTTCTGAGAAAACCTTTCTATCCTCTAAAGCTCTGGTATCGGGAGGCAAAGCGTAGGCACACAAGGACATTGGCCCTAATCTGCTGTTGGTTTCCTGGCTAATTACCCAGGTCCTGCTAGATGCTGTCAGAGCTATCTCCGTGTTAACTAAAGACATCTATGTCAATGAGACCTGTGCACCAAGTCTCAGCATTACCTAAACCAACGCCAGAACCAAGATCTCCTTCCCCTGATACTCAAGATTTGCTGGTCTTAAAAATCATCGAAACCACCGAACCCCTTCCCTAGAAGACCAAGGGGCAGAGGCAGAGGCAGAAATCATAGACACTAATCAAAATGAAATAACATAAATGTTTTTATATTAGAGCCAGGTTTTTAATATTCCAATATTCTAACATTCTAACATTTGCGGTATGCTGAAAGAACACTATTATGAAAATATGCAAATGACGTGGTTGAGCCTCTTACTCCTACGAATATATATATATATTTCTAATTTTCCAATATTTTCCTGTCACGAACATTCTGAATTATGCACGTGCCCATTTTATAGCGGTAACAAATCCATTGGAAGAAGCATTTGATTGTGGATCTTATAGGGGATTAATGGACTGTGGATGAAAGCTCCATCTATATAATCTGCTGTGGGTTTCCTGTCTTAAGGAAACTTGCATGACAGTCCATGATTCCCCGCCCACCCACATTTTTATTGTGCCTTGTTAGAATGAGCGAAGGGATTGGTTTAAATTTCTGAAAGGCGAAGGCTGAATGGTAGCCAACGGACCATGGATGTGTGAGAGGCTTAAGGAACCTTGGGGAAAGAAATCCTTAATTACAGATGTGATATTGATGTCTGGCGCTCCTTGTGTTTGATAGTGATAGCAGAAGAAGCCCTTATCTTTCACATTGATAAATGGAGTCTGCTATGGTCATTACTATAATTCCTATGGGCGTTTTGAGTTCATGGCCTCTATGTTTGGTATCTAAATTAATGTTTCATATTCCGTTGAGAACTGCTTGTTAAATGATGAGTATTGATTGCCCTGTCGGTGTTTCTCCAGATAACGAAATCAAATTGAAACGTCTTTCCAACCTTTAATGGCAATTTATTCAGTGAACTATTGAGGTAATTTCGTTAACTTATCGAATTTCTCCTGGTCATTCCCGATTACTGGCAAGCTGCCATGGGTGCATGTTTAGCAAATTTGTACTGGTACCGCGTACATTTTAACGCATGAAGAATGACCTCGGCCATTCAGACATTATGAGTCCCTTTTTTATTAATATGCTGAACATCAACAAGATTATTTTATATCCCATATATCACATTTCAATGCATTTTAGGAACTCTCTGTTCTTCATCTACCCTAAAAAGTTACGTTTGCACGCTAGGAAACAGCTTCCAGAAGATACGTATTTTTAAGTATTCGGAGGTATTTATAAACACAGATGTCTTGGTTAACTGTTTAGACCGGTTTCCCCCTTCAATGGAAATCCTCCATACTTGTCCGAGAGATTTTTCTAGGGATTGTTCTGTAGTTCTGAAGTTATGTTTTACCTTTAATTGAACTGCTCATGTGGCATTTACACTATTACACACAATTACTTCACTGCTTTACTACCCAATTTAGCCATGTTCTTTGGCGTCATTAGTGGAATCAAGGAAATGGCTACGAGCCCACACTTTTCGTTAGGAATCTTAAGAAAGTTAATTGCAAAAGATGCTATCCACTGCTTGCGAAGCAACGTTATCTGTCATTAAATCTAGTTAAGTGAAAGAGAAAAATAAAGCTAATAGCTCATTTCCGCTTAGCGTTACGGAGATTGACAATTTACATTGAGTATAATATTGAATATAATTGTTGTTGCAATTTTTCAGTGTCAGATTCATTTATTGATTGGCATGATTCGAACATGTTTAACATTTTTCTTGGGTATCTGAGTATTGGAGGCGGATTGCGCCAATTATTTCCGAAATCTTAAATGGCTTCCACCTTTTCAATTAGTCTTCATATCTGTAATGATTCCAGCCGATGCCCCAATGACGGTTTTTGAGCTCAGAACAAGTGCAACTATTGCATTATGAAGAGGTAGGTGACATAAAGTTGGCGGGCTTCGTTACCCAACGCCAAATTTATGCGTCTTTCCAATAATTCCCTGTCTCCAATGGAACAAATAGGAATTAGAACATGATGAATATATAATGATGCCTACTTGCCCTATACAGTACATAACCTACAGCATCACCCGGTGGATCCATCGGTAAACCGATCCATGAGGTGATTACAAAACCTTTCCATCCTTTATTATGGCCTGTCGCATGTCAAAACGCCTTATATGTCCCAGAGGTAAATGTTTCCGAAACTCATGTTGAAGAAAATATGTTACCTAGTTACGGTTGTCTTCAATCTCCAGGCAACTTTAGGATTATTAGTACCTCATTATAGATCATTCTTTTCATAGGAAAGTCAAGGATAGGTTTATCGATCCAAAAAACTCCAAAGGCCATTGGGAAAATAGCCTCCACTTCAGCATGGACTAATGCTGCATTGCCCTATTGTAGGCTGATTGATGGGGAACACAAATTTAGATTAGCCTTGGGAGGAATGGTTTGCTATTTAGCTACCTCCAACCTAATAAGTCGGAGGTATCTTGCATAAGAAAAGTAAGTAATGTGTTGCATATAATTCTCTTCACCCTCATTAATAGTGAAGAAAAGAACCAATGTATGTGCAACATTGGAGATAGGTCCGTTCCTATATCCCTGGTCCTGAGTTCAATAGGCTCGCCTTGGCCCACTTCTTCATAGTTTTGGAAGAGCAGCTCACTCCTGCTAACCTAGAAAATCTTGCCGTGCTGACGAGTGCTGATAAGGTCAGTCAGGGTGGTTCACAGAGACAGAATCGAAGTTCAGTCAATCCACCATTGGTATTGTATTGGCAAGTCATAGCCAACACCACCCGCAGAGTCATAACCCGTATCTTGGACAGGCGACCTCTACATACATTAGATATTGCATTGGCGCTCTACTCCTTTCCCCCTGGACCTTCATGATGAATTGTTTAGAAGATGCTCTCCTTAGTTATTCTGTATTAGTCTTCCTGGACCTCGGCAAACACTTTTTAAGTTGGAACAGATTGCTTACCTATGCACTGTTGTCACGTTCTTCTAACTTGGGATTTCCTGTCCATGAAAATCTCCTGAACTGGGTTAACACCCAACGCCCCTGAGTCTTAATGAATATTGCCTGTGGGCTCTCAGTGAATATAAATGTCACCTAAGGGAGTGTGTTATTTCACTCATTTACCTTGTAAATTGAATATTTCTGCATGACATTTATGCTTCACAGACAGAAACAAGTGTCATTCAGACAAAGCTGATAGTGCTAAATGTTTGACACATCCTTACCAATATTAAATGATACAGTTCGGTCATTATTGTAATGGATTTCTGATCTGTGTATTTTTGTCAATGGAAAGGAGACTCAAAGATGTACCGCCTTCTCTACCTCTGTTCCCACTGATCTGATCATTAATTGAGGCAATTTGTACTTCAAGTCGAAGCTTAGTAATCCTTCGGTCGACATCGTCGTTAAGTTCACCGTGACAGCTGGACGTTACTTAGCCTTCCTTGTTTGTATTTTCTCAGTATCATGTACTGCAAGACTTGATAAGTTATCTCCATTTCCATCACATGTCTGGAAGTTCATATCAGCTGAACCACACGCACATTCTATCCCTGCCTACTGCTTTAAGGTCGTTCTGAGAAGTAGACGACCTTGAAATGACCTTCATGTCTCATCCAACCTGACCCTGTTTCACCTTTCCCAATCCCTGATCGCTTCGCCGAGTTCAGGGCTTATGTGCCTCCGATGGAAGTGACATTTCTGAAAGAAACTGGGGAAAGAAAGTTTATATCCTTGGATTGGCTCTGTTGGTCGAGAAACCCTCCTTAAATTCGTGCATTATCATCGCTCTAGGTCTTTGATAAGGGGCTCTAACTATAGACGACATTACACGCACACACCTGATGGAAATAGACAAGGTGATCACTCGGTAATGTCCAATGCTATCGTGGCACTTTGTCAGTATAGTAGCCCTGAAAACGTATATACTCTGGGGAACCCTCGGTCGATTTTATCTCCAAGGTCTGAACCTGCTTTGATAGAAGCCGTTTCCCCTGGAGTTGCCATCTCCTGTTAGTTTTGCTTCTGATCTGATCTCATATTTTTGGGCCCTGAAATAAATACCGTCCCCACTGCCATATGAGATCTCCGAGTATAGTCCCCTGAGAGTTCACCATAAAGACAACCACTTTTCGACCGGTGAACACAGATGCCCTCTACTCAGCGATAAGCCATGAGGAGTCATTCAGTCAGTTACAAAAGCAAAGTATAATACATTGTATATTGATGCACCTGCTACATGCTGACGCTAACACTGATTTACGACTCCATTTCCTTAGATGAAAATATCAATACATCGGAATTAGTAGTCTGAATCTCTTAGAGGGCGCCTTCTTTGATGGTGCCATCAACTCTATATAGGAATTCCTCTTTAAGGAAAGGTGAATTACTCTCCCCTTAAGCCATTTGCTCTGATATTTTATATTTATTGCAATTCGCGATCGTGAGCGTCTATCATTTTTCTAATGGCTTTATGGAAAATATCCTATTGCTTCCGACATAAAGGATGTTCCAGGAATGGCTTTTAACCAAGTGATCCTCCGTCAGCTCCACGATATTGGCAATAAATTGGGGAAAATATACCAGATATCTTCTTCTAATGTTGTTTGGTGGACGATCTAAGCTGTTTAGACCTATTCTGTGAAGAGAGCCCTGGTACATATAATAACTCACTCCATTTTCTGACTTTTTATTAAGTGAAAATTAGATTCCATATTCATATCAATCGGCCATAGGATTTTATTGTGAAAGTAGGACACCCGATGTAGTGCTTAAAGTGGGTGATCTGGGAAATGTGGGACAGCATGATATTGATTTTTAATTGTTCTTACCTAAAATATAAGGGGGGTTTGCTGATTGATTTGATGATTAGCATTTTGGTTTACCCCCAGGTTAAAGTGAACACATTTCCACGATTTATTAGGGAGAACATCGATATAACTCGGAAGCACGAAGCACGAAGTTCGTTCACCTGTTGCCTGTAGCAGCGAGGATGAGAGACAGACAGGGAGAGGGGAGGGAGGGGGAGAGGTGCATATTAATGATAGCTTCTGGTGACTACCTGCGATGGCAGGGCCCTGAAATGGAAGTCGCCATGTTTGCCCCCTATAACCTGACTCTCTACACTCTTCACGCCTGTCAGAATATGCAGAGAAATCATATTGTGTCGCCATATTAATCTCCAGGGATGTTGTATTTTAGATGTCCTGGGATTGTGAATAAATTATGATTCATCATTTGCTCGAAAAAGAAGAGACGTAACTGCTGATTTAATGCTTTCTGCCCCCTGCATTATGAATCTCGTAGGAGAATTAATTTGCTCGTTGTAGGGCAGGAGTAATCAGATGGCTTTTTTCTGTGTGAATACACTGCAGTCTCTATTCCCTACGAGGGTATGGACTTACGATGAAATTGCTCCATGCATTCTTTTATGAAAGACAATTGTCTATTCCTTTCACTGCTGTACTGGGATTAAATTGAATTCCGGTATGGGGGCGATAATTGCCACTCAGTGCTGCCCTTTCCTGATTTGCCATATCATGCTTGTTTTTATTTTTCAAATATCAGTCAATAGATATAAATTTAATATCTCTACATTTTCGTTACAGGTGAGTTGAAGACGAGCAGTCCTTCTCTGGTCTGTTTCTTGTAATGAACAATTGAGTAGCAGATGTCTGGTAGGTGCTGTATTTAACAATTAAATTCACATTGTGCTGGATCCACGTAGGAAGAAAATTTAACGAATTTGCCTCAATTTGTGTCATTAGCAATCCACTCACAAGCGTGTTAATTTGATAAGGGTTGGTGCTGATTCATTAGACACAAAAATTTGGGACACGGAGAATTTTTAATGGGGAGACCTGCGCCTGCTCTTCTCTAGAATAGTCGCCTTGCATACATGAAGCAGAATACCTTCGTCTTTTCTTGGAATATATTCAGAGGCTCAGCGAGCTATGTATAAAGGGGGTGATCTAATTTGTCTGTTCCGCAGGAGCTCATAAGAATATATTTCTTCATAAACCTAGTATATGTTATAGTTCCATGCAAAATACCTGGCTCTCAATAGGAAATTAATTATTAATAGATGATTTTCCTTGTGCCATGCTTCTTAATATTTTGTGGAGTTCAGTGCATATTATGTGTATTACGATTAGTTGGCGTCAGAGAAAAGGATGATCTTTCCAGAATCTCCCCCACCTCGTATAATGGGATATATCCTGACCATTTTCCAGGTTCCCCATGTTAGCCCTATGAAGTAATGATACATACTAGTTTCTCCTTCTTCTCACTAGTGAACCTCCGGGCTTGGTTCCTCCATTGATTAGTTCCTTTCATCTCGCTGTATCTTTTTTCCAGCCTTGACTTTTCACACAGTAATGGACCTGTAATTAGCGTTAATTTATCCCACTACAGATTAAGGGCCATTGCCACAGGGCAGATTGCACTTTGAATAGGGTTTCTGGATTGGATGCAAAGTATTCTTCCTTGTTTCTTGCCACATCGGCGTGATCTTGTTAGAAACGGGTCATTCAATATACAATTGCGTAAATAATCCCTTGCCACTGGCATCGGGCTTGCCGTATAAGTTTTGATTAAAAGATATTTATAGAAACCCGAGTTGCTCGTAATCATTTTTGCAAAGAAATAATCCGCTCTGCTTATTTATCTCTATGAGGGATCACCTAGATGCTGGGACTGTGGAGGTTATGCCCAGAGGGCAGCAACAAATTCATCTTCTTGTCTCATTCTTCTGATTGTAGTGTATTATAACCCAGAGGTATGGTCATAGCGACAGTGAATTGGACTGATATGTATTTATATACGGCTTTTATTATGCCCCCCGTTCTCTAAACCTGTAAACATACATATATACTTATACACAAGATTTTAGCCAAGAAATATCTATTCTGCTCTCAATATTGGATAAGTGATTTCCGAGCTTAAAGAAGTATTCACAAATCTATAGATTTATAAATAAACGCCAAACTACTTTGGCTTTACCTAGCTTTCGTATCTTTTATATATTATGGTGATATTAGACGAGTCGGAGTATCAATCACCACTGACCACTATCCTTAAAGGTATTTGTTTTTTCGCAGTTAAAAGAACTCGTTGGCTTAGTTTTGGCTTCAATGGGAGAGCGGGGATTTTCGCTTTTACTGGTCAGCACCTATGCCTTGTCCACTGAAGCAATCGCTTTTAGTGCTCCCTCCGGGCAACTTACTCTTTTTTCCCTGAAACTTCCCCTGGCAAAGAGTAGCTTGTCATGATCACTTCATGCTGGCGCCCTGGCCGTTGTCAGCTCAGACTTCTAAATTGATAGCAGGCAAAATTAAGAAGGAAGACGTGTAAAACGAAATCAGCTTTCCTTATTCCTTTAACGGTGTCGAAATGTATAACAAGCACAGTTCTGGTTACATAGCTTCAAGACGGAAAGGGGAAGCTTGTAAACTCCGAATGATATATGCAACTGTTTGTAAGATATGGAAACACTAAGAGACTAACAAGTGTTATGGAATACCTTTCGTTTGAGGCCAACGGTTGGTTTTGAGTTGCTGACTTGTCCTGTGTAGCGTGGCAGTTCAAGGACTATTAGTAATTAGTCCCTAATGGACGGTGAGAATAGTAAGTATCCGGCTATGCCCCGATGCTGCGTGTTTACAAGGGAATTTCAAATCAATCAAGTATCGCGAAGATATTCTTGTCCAGGTTCATAACTTCCATTCAATGCTTTCTTAACATTATGGTCTTTTCAACAAACATTTCTCTTCAATGCGAAGAAAAGTATACTTGCATTGAATTTCTTCTTGCTGGTGAATATTCTCTTTGGAAGAAAGCAATGGTATAATGAACATCAGTGAATTTACACACATCCCACTCTTTCGTGTTTAAAAGATCAATAGGCCTCATCCGTTTGCATTTAGGTTGATAGGACACTTACTGTGCAGTAGTTTAAAAATATGAGATTTAGGAGGCGCGGGGCCAGGTGTTAGACTTCTGTACAGATTATTCTCCCAGGTCAATACCTTAGGGATTAACATGAAGCGACCTTTAAGAACACCATCTGGAGTGTCTTCCTCCAAGGGTGCTAGGCATGGACGCGCTTTCCGTCACATCCTCCTGGGTATACACTTCCTACAGACCGGAGGTCTGACTGCCTGGTTTACTGCCTGGAGGTTTAATTGTTTCTGGTGGGGGTAGGATACGAGAGATATATGAAATAATTCATACAGAACAGAGGTGCTGCCAATCATTATTTGCATACAGAGCAGCCATTAAACCGTTAGCGTACATGTAGCTCAGATTAAGTTACTCTGGCTACGGATATTTATCCTCATGAAAAGAAACCCAGACCAGTTGTAGCGCTGAGTGATGGGGCTTCATAATAGGCAGAGTAACCTTTTCAATTCTGCGCTATACGATTATTTTCAATTCCGATTCATAATGCACAGACTGTCTCATTTTGTGGAATACCACAGATATAGAGCTGCTGTGAATATTTCCTTTGGAATAAAGCATTGGTAATGACCGTCAGTGTAACTGACAGGCCAGTCATCTTGTTCCTTCACTAGTAGCATGGTAATGGTGTTGTATCTTACGAAGATATACAAGGCTGTGGTCGAAAGTGTTGCAGTCGCAGGCCTCAGGTTTAGCCTTGTTGAGGCCTGCCTTCCAGGTAAGGCCCTCTTCACCCCAATTAGAAGGACGTACGAGCAGCAGGGCTCTAGTCCGTATTTGGCACCCTAGCACCAGGCATGTCTCCACGGTGAGACATCTTTATGGTGTGTCCTTTCAGTCGGTAACTATTCACAAAGCAACGTCCGAGCGCCTAGACTAGCATCGACTGTGCAATCCTAGCAATTTAGCATGTATAATGTCTACTTAGTCCCGTCCCATGCACTCAGACAAATATACCAACCCCAAGAAGCACTCAAAGGTTTTATTCAGTAAATGAGTGGTGTTCTTAGCCCCAGATTGGTGTAATCTTGGAAAACTACGAAATTGGAGTGCCCGGGATTTGAGGGGTGATATCTCTAGTTGGAATATGGCTTCGCTTTCGTCAATCCAGTCTGGCAATCGAGCCAGCAGTGACCTGGAATGACTTGCGTGACGGAGGGAATCGACAACACGGTTCAATATCATTAGCTGCGCGTATGAATTGATGGTATTCACAGTGAAATGTCTCAGAGTTCTCCTCAGGTTGTCCCCGGTGCCCTAATAGGCGGTGGCTTCTTCTACTATTGGCTGGTGGCCTTGTGTGGCTTCTGCAGCGCTTCCACTGTTGCGGCGAGAGGCGCGACTAGAGAAATTGGCACGTGGCTAAAAGGGAACTGGATGGAAAGTATCGCATAATCGTTATCAATACTTCCACGCTCACGCCCACTGAGATCGAGAAAGCTCTGAGTAAAGAGAAACCAGGGATGAGACACGTCTCTTGAAGCTGAATTGGACTGATTTAGTTTTTGTGTGGTAAACCACCTAGTGGACAACTAATCTTAGAATACACTGGTAATGAAAGTATCGCTAAAATCCTGATAGTAAATTTGCTAGTGTCTTTCTGAAATAAGCTGGACCTTTGATTGGGTCCTTATTTGTCCACTCTTACTCTAGGCCTATTACTGTGAATGCCGAAGCGTCTAGAACTGTGAATTGAGTAAGCCCTAGGATCCTCATTCTGAGGGAACAATCGTAAATGTTCGGCGGAGATAACTTGGCTCGAGATGGACGGAAGCAAAATAGAATAGACTGTCGTTGAATGGGTAGCCATATATTCCAGTCAATTTAATTCCCTGCCTTTGTAGGTTTACTGCACCCAGAGTTTACTTCCATTTCCTCGTGTTGATTGCCACAGCTGAGAAAAAGACTTTTTGTTTCAAACGCCATTTCCTTGTGGTGATTGTTTGATCCCCGAATCAGTAATCTTCCTATGAATGAAGTTTAAAAGACGAAGCAAGGATGTATCTTGGGAGCGTAGTTGGTGGAAGCCGATAATTGAAAGCATAAAAGCTATTCATCAGTGGTCCACGTTGACGCTCTACTGTATCCTTAATGTACATGCTTTGAAATAATGCAATTATGTAGTTGATGCCTCAATACCATCTTCAGCTGTTTTATTCCAAATATGTGTATTCCATAAGAAATCTCAGAAACCTGTCATTTTATGTCAATGTATCTAATAGGCTTCTAAAGGTTGTTGTTGTTGTTGTTAGTCCCTACTTTAATTTATCAAACGATATGGACATAGTCGGTGGGTCTAATCTCCCTATATAGGGAGGGTTGCAAGCCCTACCGGACACATTGTTCTTCAAATATAAGGGTAACAATACACCACTGCGTCGACGACACAAGTGTGGCCCTTATAACAGTTGTTTATAAATGAGATTCATGTATACTAAGCCAGTTATGGCACAGACACTATGATGCCAAATACATTTTAAATGATAATACTAATATCCCAAACTGGTTTTTAGGTTAGCAGAAAATCACATACTTTAAAGAGAATAAGTTTGACTTAAGTAACATATTTGGGTTTGTATGCTTTGTGATAATAGTCGAATTGACTAATCAAATTCACAATGTAAAGTCAAGTAACAATACAAAAGAGAGAAACTTATAACGCAAAGCGAAAAGTGCAAGGAGAAAGGAGCAGGTGGAAAACAGTAATAACAAAATATGAGAACCTATAAGGGTTATTAGTACAGAAAATTACAATTAGTCCAGATGGCGTTTAATTTAGCATTGTTAATAAAATGCTTAGGACTATTATAAACACATTAGTAGGCTTTCCCTACATATCCGGGGGTCTTATGTTCGAAGTTGATTCGAAGTCTATAATGTGATGCGAAGGAAGTTGAACCCTGTGAACCCTATTGCTGTCAATAAACAAGTTCAGCCTATATT
Organism: Sthenelais limicola; assembly: GCA_942159475.1. Taxonomy (NCBI): domain Eukaryota; kingdom Metazoa; phylum Annelida; class Polychaeta; order Phyllodocida; family Sigalionidae; genus Sthenelais; species Sthenelais limicola. Next base: position 116,680,623 of record OW804096.1, read on the forward strand.
GCTTAATCTGAGAAGCCTCGGGGCCCAGGCCTTATATTAATGCTGTAAAAATGAGTATACCAATCAAACAGTTACTCACCTTTTATTTACACATTACCCGGAAAATATTTTATTATTTGTCGAGGGATATTAACAACAAAGCAGGACAATAAACCCCTCGCTGTTACTAGACTTATTGTTATGATCCACGGTAGCAAAACATGATGGAAGCCAACATCATCTCTTGAGCATTAATATGAGTATCACTCTCTGAAGTAGGTTATACGGTAATTTGTTTACGATCCCGCAGTTGAATCGAGACTTCCCAAAAGGCAACACGATCTATGTTGTTCATCCAGCGAACGGTGGCGCGGTCAAGTTGGCTTCACTGACCCAGCCTGATGGATCAGTACATATAAAAGCATCCTCATCACGTACATGCGAAATAATGCCTAGCCAATATGATGAACTCTTAACACGATATCTGAATCTCAACTACCCTATTCTTTAAAACATGAGATGATTACTCTCCCTCCAAAGGCACCCGTCTTATTTATACCATGTGAAAAGAAGTCAATGTTTCCCCTTGCTGCCATAGCTATGGCCAACGAGGAAGGTCATCTTTAACTCACGTGGAATCCTCATGATTGCTGGAAATGTTCCCTACTGGAAGGCAATTACTGTGTTTGTTTTACTACTGCCTTGTTTCAATGAAGTCTGAAATGAGTTAAAACTTTCCAATTGATGTATTTTCGGCCGGAGATGTGTGTCTTTTTTATGATTTTCTAGATAAGCTTCAATTTTTTGGTTGGGAATCTTTCCCGAAGTTTTCCCAGGCATAAAATTGATTTAGAAATCTTTCCTATGAATAATCTTCTTGTCAATAATTGCTCACGTAAAAAACAGTAGAGTTTAATCAACGGCGCTCCCCACTGGTCCACTCCTACTATTTATCGATATGATCGGAATAAATAAAATGATATGTATAGGCCTGGCACAAAGACTAGTGATTATTAATTAAAATAGATATCTCACTATCTATAGAGGGAAATGAAATAAATTTTCCATGTCTAGGACCCGAACGTTTGGTCTGGAATCTCTGTGTAGTGAATGGATATTGGGAAAAAACAACTCTTTTCATCCCGGATCTCCGGACCGAGCTTTGTGCCTGATACTCGACTAATCTATCACGACAGAGCTGTAAATAAAGGTGTCGGATTCGGGGTCCCCGAACCAGTAAATCTGATGTTTTCCTTATGATCAACACGGACGTGATATTTACGGCGTTGCCCAGGAGTGCCATCCCTAGTAGCCTCCACCATTACAACCAAGATGAGACTTCAGATGAGATCAGCCGTTATTTCACGGGAGAAAACTTAAAATTATTCAGAAAATCTTATTGACACATTGTCAAGTGGTTTTGTGGTATGTCCTCTTGGTACCCCAAGGATACAACATATACTCCCATTGCTGGGAAAGTATAACTTTCTGAAATTCCCTGGCCACTTTTTCAATGCTACTCGGGCTGTGCCAGGAGAACTCCACTTGCACAAATTGACCTTTAGCGCAATGAGGAGAGAAGCTATATGAATGACTTGATTGATTGCCCCAGGCAACAACTCTCGGGATGGACTTAATCCTGATATCTCTAGCCTCGCGCCGACCCCTTCCCCTTAAGATATCATCAGGATATATGCTCTATAGGCTCCCTTAAGAGGGCCTTCCTTATCGTATACATCCTCCCTACCAGCCGGGACCACCTTGTTCGCTGCTTTTCTATATTTTCCAGGCATCAATGTATGCACATACATATCTATATATATGCGACCATGGAAACATTTGTCACATTTACAAAACGCTCACTACCCTGGCGTGTCGACCGCCCCATTAAGGCTGCCAATACTAGGAACAGTTCTGAACTGCTGTGTGTTCCTCGTATGTAGATTTTCACACTTGAGGGGTGGTTGTCCTCTACATATATATGATGGGGCTGCGACACTGCTGATAAGACCCCAAGCTACTGGATTCTGTGTTCATACACTCCCATAAGTCTTTTGGGCTCCCGCCCATGTTTTTTTGTTCCCAAAAAAGACCAGCGCATTCTTTATTATCAGAATGCTTGGGTGGGAAACGCCTTGCACGGACGTGTCTGCAGTTAAAAAACATCTTGGGTTGTTTCTTATTCGACCATTCAACCACTTGTGTCGCGTTTTTGAATTATTAATCGAGCATCCTCCCAGAACTGTGAATCTAAATTACATTAGGAAGTCCTGGTTTTATACTGTGTGAATCGCCATGTATGCTTGGCCCTTCTAACACGATATTGTCGGACAGTCGATAGACCGATCCCTGATTCATGCATACATACCTAACATATAGAAGCCAGGCTGGTTTATCAAGGGCTCTTGGTCCTCCAGTCCATGTGTCTGGCTGGAAGCCCCAACAGCTCGCCTTCCGACATTAAAAGGATCAGCATACTGAAAAAGTTGCGGACTTGTGTTTCATCAGGGAGGACTTGTGGGTGTTTTTATTCATGCCACACACGCCTAAGACCTCCAAGTGTCTGTGATGTTGCTAGACAAGCAATGTATAGCTGTGATGCTTCACACGAACACGAGCTCTATCGCATCCATCTTAAATCGACAGCGTTCCCTTGATCTTGGGAGTAAAATGTCATAATTTCTTAGCTTACGACCTCGTCTATCCTTTACATACGTATGATTCTACTGCCACTACGTATCGAGTTGTCAAAAGTCGGTCAACGATTCTGCTGCAATGTCCCCTAGTTAGCGGAATCCACAAAAAGACTTCTTCAGGAAGGTTAATATGAAGGCGATCCTAATATCTCAGTGCTGGAAATGAAAAGAGAACCTCGTGCAGGAAAGCACCGAAGCCAGACCAAATGCCCGAGCCACCTCGAGCTGCCCCCTTCTCTTTTTCTATAGTAGTCTTTTCCTCTCTGCAATTCCTATCATGGACAGTATTTCTTTTGTAGGGGGCTGTTTATGCTACGGTGCTTCAATCCATCTTTAATACCGATCCCCACGGAGTGATTAGGCGACTAACCGTGTAATGATTGTTTCAGTGATAAGGAACTGTGTTTCAATAATAAAACGCTTGCCCACTCCGTCTTATGGGTAATGAATGAATGAGGCGAGCGTGTTATTTCAGTCAGACTTTTATCTGAAATTGGATATCTATTGAGTCAAAGTGTGATATCTAATGAAGCACCAGACCATCTCTTCCAGAAATTTGCTTCTGTCTCTGCTTGAAATGACAAGCGATGAAAGAACTCCTAAGATAATTCTGATGAGGACGCCAACATAGGCAGCTTATGATAGTTAATAGTATTTGTATTTGAATTTAAATAATTTTATTTAGCCAAGCGTTATGGGATACACAATGTTCTCAGTCAAAGCTAATGAGAAAAACAAAATATAATACTAGTACAATTTTACAATCGAGCAAAGATCGTCAAAGGTGTATTACTAAGATATCACAATTAAAGATTAAGCATCAAATCAGTTTTTTCTTTTAAAAAAAAGTTAAAAGAGGCAAATTAAGATCAAGTGCAGAATGAGGAGGCGTCATCAGACTACATCAGAAATAGACTTTCGGTCTACATACTCTTATCAAGACAATCCATTGAAAAGTAACATCATTAGTTATATTTATAACATGCATATATGTGATTATATTAGTTATATTTATAATACGCAGATACCAAGAAGTGTAGCAGTGACTAGTTATGGACTTTGTTTCAAAACAAGACCAGTTTCACATACGCTTCTAGCCCCTTCTATTAAACTTTCGATGGTTGTTATTTTAGGAATCCATTCCATCATCTTGAAAATAACTTCTTCTTTTCACGACTCTCAGGGTTGTGTTCTAGGCAAAGCCGATTGCCATTAGTCTTACCACAGCGGGAGAGAAATAATTTACAACGGAGAAGAATAATGAGAGTCGTTAACAGGTGATCCATTTGGCTTTTTTTACTGCCAATACTCATAATACCCCCCAGAACACTAGCTTTAATTGCGTCTATATGCAAGGTAATTTGAAATCTGCGGCACGGCGCCTTTTTTTCTGCCACTGCGCCTATGACTTTCGATATGATTGCAAACATGTTCAAGTATTAGTGCCTGATTGACGATTCTACAGTTGTAGTTCCCGTGGGTATTCAGCTGCCACATCTGTGAAACCCACCTTGATTTCAAACCAGGAGAGACACACCTGGGGACAGGATTAGACTGATGTACACCTTGGGGCTTGACTGCTCACGGCCCATCCAAAACCGATTTCAACTATCTCCTCCATTCAGCTGGCCTTGTTGCGCCCACTACTGTGTACCTCGAGTAAAAATAATATTGATTAGACTGGCTATGAGGAAACTCACGATACAGGAATTATGTGACCATACGATAAAGATAACACGTACCGGTGGTACTGTGTTCATTTATATATACTTGCGTGGGTATATATATGAGTAGTAGATGGAAATTGGCGATTAATCCTGGCACTTTACCTTCCTGAAAAATCACGTGGGAAGGGATTGGTGTGTATGAGGCATTGGATGTTTGGCGCATGTATTTCTGAGTTGTCAAGTGAGCTTGCACGATGCCTGGTCGCTTATAGCAGGCGAGGCAAAGCTAAGAGATGCTGACTGGTCTTGTCACCGGAAGCCGGACGTGACAGAGAGGGGGCATGCATGTGTCATCATTATTTAAGCTCCATTCCTGCACGCTGTCATGGCTTGTGTATTGTGCCCCAAGGTGAGGAGGTCTTTGCTGAGTATACCGCCCCATACCTTCCCCTGTTTCCAACCCGAGTTACTCATGCATACATGAAACACTTGGGCTGTAATGTCGAAGTAACTTTTTAATTAGGACAAGCTGCTGCCTAATCCACATTTTTAGACCTACGTGATATTGCAGTGAAAGCCTACCGTTGATTAGCTCACTAATTTGAATATCTAATCAGGTTCCTGAAATTTTGTGAGACATTTTCGAGGAAACCAAATTGCTACTCAGGATGCATATCTTCCGTTGCTTCGATATTATCGGGATATATCCTCATTGTTATAAATATCTTTTATTTTCCACATAAAAGTTTTGGCTTCTGCCAGAGCAGGTCTTCCAGCCAACGCCCAATGCAATATATTTTACACTATGTTTGAAACAACTGGTTGTGGTAAAATATGGGTCAGTCTTTATAAATACATACTGGCAACTTTCAGGTATAGTTCAAATCACCATGACAACCTGCATGATTGCTTATGTACATATCTATATATATTCTTGAACTAAGAATTCGATCCCGATCCTTCTAAGAGACCCATAATGACCCTTCTATTAGTTCAACTCTACTTAACCGTGCTATTGTGAGACTGGAGGTTTCAACCCGTACAGGTATAGGACCAATTGCGTCTCTAGATCTTACGCGTGAAACATTAGTGGACTCTTTCTCCTCTCCCCCTCTCTCCCTCCTCGCCACCAACCAACCAACCAACCAACACCTACCATTCCTCCACTGGTCGGTGAGGAGCAGGCATCCCCTCAAAGGCCTGATCAATACATAACAGCCACTGCTTCTACGACTACTACAACTACTCCCACCAGCCAAGGTAGATGCGCAGTGCCTCTCCACACCCTCAGCCTCTGGTCCCGAACGCGGAGGCAGTCTTCCTCCAGGAGCTCGTGTTAGCTGCTGTGTAACGGCACTGGAAAGAGGGAGAGGCGGAGAGGAGCAATCGCCAAAAGTTGGGAGTTGTACAGTTTGATCTTGCATTGACTCGTGTGCTTTGGTGTGCCAGAAAAACATTGACTATTGGGGATAAAGCAAGTGCACATCCTGTTCATCCTTGCGCCGTCAGCTACTAACTTCACAACAAGAAAACAAACACAACGCCTCTCGGCTTCTCTACCTGGAATTTAATATTAGACCGGCGCGCTCTATTTAGTGGACTCTTTGTGTGTGTGTTCTAGCTGCGTGCAGTCATGCTGGATACTACTCCTAATGTTACTTGGACTATAAGGGAGGATGGGTGGGGCCATGAACTCTTGGGCATTGCCCTCAACAGCGTTTACAACTGCGGCGGTGGAACATGCTTAGAGAAAGGAAAAGCCCGGAGATGTAGCAGCTTCAGCCGAGCTCCACTCAACAGGGGCCGGCTTGATAATGTCTACTAAAAGTAGATGCCCAGATTTGTTGTAACTTGATATATAAGACCCATTATACATAGACTTTCTTGTTTCGTCATTACCTAAACTGACACGGGGAATCATCATAGGCATTAAGACATTGATAGCTGCCTGTGTATTCTAGGCTCTCCAGACCCGAGGATACTCATACCGAGAAAACCATCCGATAAGATACAAGACAAGTGCTACATTGAGAAAGGAGGTCATTGTCATAGCTGCCCGCGTAAAGCGCTATGTTATTCACATGAGGTTCTTATTTCACCATATGATTTGGAAGAAGCAATCCTGGGGGAACACTTTTCTGCGATTGTTGATTCATCCTGCGGACAGTGCGACATTTACTCGGCGGTTATTCATCGTTTTAAGCAATGTGCCAAGTTGCCCTTAGTCCTGGCAATCGGTTCCCGCTCCACCGACCTGCCAAACTGTTTGCCCAGCTCTGATCTGGCATCTCTACTCCAGATAGATAGGTCCATTCTAGCCGCTCGTTGGATCTGCCCTATCGCCATCCTGTAATTCCAATTACCTGGTTCCTTGGACATGGAAATTGCCGTTGCGTATTTCGATGGTACTGCTGACCAATCCACCCATGTCTGTACAGATGAATCTTGTACTTACCAAACCTTCACTGGCTGTAAATAAAGTACCCTAGAGGATTGTCTGTCTTGGCCTTTAAGAAACTTGCTTCTTATCAAAGGTGTGCAGGACGAAGATTAGCTTGGTCCAATTTGCTGCGCTAATTGCTTATTGGCGTTTTGCACGAGATTGCACTGGCACAACAAGACATAGTGTTTTTATGGCCTGTCTATCAAGGATAGCGATCAACGCAACAATTTACACCGGCGTATATACGTCAGGTATTCTTGGATTAAAGAATTAATTATTGTGCATTTAACACAAAGGATCTAGACTCTTCGCGTGGAGTCCTGTCTCCAGCAATTAATGACGCACGCATATGTATTCAGGATAGCCACACTGAGCCGGAGTAAACAAATCTTCCACGGTATACACCATCTTAATAAATGTGATCTCTCTCCGGGCTGGCCCCGAGGCTTGTGTGTTCTCCACTTATCCCTGCAGAATGTAAAACGAAGGAAAGCTGTATGAGACTCCAATCATTCGAAATAATGAAATACTTATGAGAAACAGAAAACAAATTACCCTGATCTGCTATTTAAAACCATAAAACACTGTAAATATCTAATCAACGAATCTATACTTTTATAGGAAGATCTACCCTCGGTTATAAGAGAGAAATAAATATGAAATATAATATTTTTCTATTGGAAACACACGTATAACCCAGATGGGAAAAGAAGCTGTGCCTTACTGTCTTTACAAAAGGATCACACTCCAAAGATTTCCATTCTTCGATTTTGAAGGAGGCAATTCCTTTTGATGCATTCATTTCTGTACAAGCTTTGACATCTGGTATTACTCGGTCTGCATAGAAGACAGATAGCAACGTCTTCTCTAGTCACTTAGACTGATACAGAGGTCGGTCTACCAAGGCAATAAAGTTGTTAACCAAAGGATTAGACCTTTTTTCTGCTTAGAAGGTCTGAAGAAACCGTACAAGTATTCTATCAATCACTGGTGGTTGTTTGCACTTTTATACTGTGGAATAGATATTACACTAATCCTGAACAATGTCGACTTACATGGCACTAGCGCAATACATGTCTGGGGCCCCCATCCCAGAGATGTCATGTACCACATCGAAACGTTTCGGTTCAGTGACTTACGATCCGTTACTCGTGACTGATCCTGGAGCAAGTAAGCATTTTTTCAGCTCGGTAATCATGGACCCTCCTACTGCTTCTGTGGCACACGAAAACATGCCTCCTTTGGGCATCAATATGGGGGAGAAACTTTGTTCAGAAGGCTCTAAACTAAACAACATCCCAATCGTTCATCACACCAGAGTACATAGTGACCCCCTGGGACTGAAACCACCACAGCAAGCAAGGAGATTTGGATCCCTAGAATCAGAAACATCTCTAGTGTCTGAAAGTGGGTCAGATGCAGAGGTCTCATCTCCAGTACGGACCTTTCCGGAGTGTCTTCCCGGATATGCCATAAAGGTTATACCGGACAGTGAGAGTCCTCCTCCTCTCCCAGTGGCCCTTCAGCGCCGGGGAAGTCTCTCTTCCAGTAGCATGGGTAGCTCGTCCACGCTGGAGGAAGCTAATACGAATCCCATCGGTAGTACACAACAGTCTTCTGTGGTCGTACCAACAGCCCTGGACACTGTACTTGAGATCACAAAACAGGTACTTAGTATGAACACCCATCCCCTGCCCCTGGTACCCCCTTCATTGCAGAGGATTATATTAAAAGCCTGTCTGAAATAAACTTCCAGAATATTCGTCCCATGATGCTTGGTCTATCAGTGTTTAAAATAGTGTAGAATCCACGTCCTTTGCATGTTCAAATTAAGACCTTCTTTCAAGAGATGGTTTTGTGCACATTCTCTCCCGACCCTCTCTCCCGTGTTCAGGAAAGGATTGAATTTAAAATGACAATCATGATTTTTTTTTGTAATGATCTATGCGCAAAACCTCTTTCGTGTTTAGTTGCTGGAAATAATGGTTGAATTCATTTCACATCACGCATAGAAATACGTTTAGAACGGGGCTACCAATCGGTAAACTGAGGCTTTGTTCTTCTATAGGTGTCCGAATTCAATCTCTCTTCTGAGAAACTTCCAGTTAATTTCGTGTTTTTTTTAATAATGATCACAAGCAATACCTTTGACTTACATCATTCGCGGCCTCTTTAATAGAAACCATTTTTATTTGAGGGTCAAGCTCAAGATAAATAAGATATCTCAAAGAAACTCTTCAAAGCTACAACCCCAGTTGGCTGAATGGAGACTTTTTTATATTGAAAAGGTACAAAATTAATGTTCCATTACAGAAACTCTCTTGTGATTCTACCAGTCGCCTCATTATTTACTACGATTGGAAACGAATGATGGCCAAATATATCCAAATTATTAAGGGGTGCTAACGTGTATGTGATAAATTAACTATTGATTTCAAGATAAGCTCCAGTAAAAAACTAACTGTAGCTTTTTAACACCGTCGGCTGTTTGATATGTATGTTTCTGAGGATGGGTGATATATCCTTTTGAATTGCTCGAAATGGTTTGATAGCAGTTGTAACTGTATTGCTCTATCTTATCTGATAGGTCCAATCTGCAGGGAATCATTAGGTCCCTTTGGCCCGATACCGTAAGCCTTTATCTTGGGCTGGCCTTCGACATCGATCTCTTTGGTACCAGCCTGTTTGCATAAAAATCATCTGAGTTGGCGAGAGTAATTTAGGGCGGTTGAAGGATGGCAATGGTGGTGCTCACTTGCCACCTAAGGGCCGTGGGAAAAGTATGAGCCACAGTGAAAAATGCGAGTGAGGCATGAAGAGTACTTGGAGAAAGCTTCGGTTAAGTAACGGCTTTTTTCGCGTCTCCACGGGTGGTGCAAAACCGATTAAGTCATATCTCCCTCGGGTTACTATGCCGAGTCTATTCGTCTTTAATTCATAAAATAAACGCTTTTATTAATAATTCAGAACCACCGTGTGCTAAGGGAGGAAGGCCTAGAATTGCCACTGCCACTATTTACGTAACGGTCTGGTGAAAACATTGTCGGTAGTGGGAGATTGGAATCCGAAGTCTGTTGCCTGGAGGTTCTAGAGATAACAACCATTGATTGGTGTAATTCCTTACTAATGCGCACCTCGGCTTAAAATAGACTAATTACCAACCAACCTAGTAGCAAGGAAATGCCAAGGCTGTCTCAGGGGACTTTTTATGACATTTATCAGGAGTTGAATTCCATAATGATGTCCGTGATCAGAAGGCGATCCAGGCGTTTTATTGTCATTCTACACTTTAATAAGGCTCTTAGGAATGTTGGTTGCTGTTTGTTACCATGTTTTAGGTATCATAATAAATCCTATGTATAGGTCCCTATCCTACCCTGGTTTGTACAGGAACCTACCAGGGGCAAGGCTATCTTTGCCTCCTAGATCTAATAGCTCTGAAGATTGCCAATTCTACGTAGCACTCAGTAGAATTGGCAGGCAATTCCAAGTGCTGAATTAGTATGCCACGTCTTCCAATCAATTTCAGACTGAGGGCATTCTAGTTCTGAATACCCTGCACACCTGCGCCAGACACACCTGAATGACTGCCACAATTGTTGTTTTACTCCAGTATCATCCATGGTCATACATGGGTGGGAGCTTTGGAGGAAAGGCTCTGTAATCACCTTCTGCCTACCTTCTCCTTCTCCATTATACCAACCCTTCCCTGGCAACTACATACTTGTTAATTCAAGTGCTTTATGTAGTTGCCTTGTTGAATATATGTGCTAGAAATAGATATAATAGGCTGTCCTATATAATTGGACTACCCAATTATATATCCCTGCATGGAGCACCAAAATTGCATTATAATTGCATAACATATTTCCTGTCGACTATATATGAATCATTTTAAGCGCTTTGTTTTAGCTACCGCTGAGAGGATATAACATTTGATAAGATTGGTAGATTCCAATTTCATGAGTAGATAGCAACTGTCATCAACACCGTAACATAAGGTTTTGCCTTCATTAGTTTCCCTTGCCATGTAAAAGGATTGATGGAGGAGGAGCTAGATTTATTCCCTACGCAGCCACTCACCAGACCATGTTCTACCGAGGCATTGAAAAATATTGTAGCAAGAGTTGCTCGGCTAATGTTCGCTTATTATACCAAGAGCCTTCCCTTTGAACAAAGTCTTATGATTTCCGAAGTAAGAATGGTATCTTTTAACGGCAGCTTTAGTTCCGCCTTGCTATGTGGTATCTGACGCTTGTTCTTTTGACATGAATTACTATGCTACTAATTTTTTTTAATAAACGGCATCTTTACCCGGTGGATCTAAAAATTGTTCTTGTATTTATTACCAGCTAATAACTCTAAGGCCTCGCAGCAAACGTTGAAACTAAATCTTCCGCCTTTTATTCAGCCCCTGTTGCTAAGCCACGGACATGGAGCCTGAGATAATCGAATTTTGTATTATATAAGGTTGGTTTGTGGCTGCCCTAAATCAATTTCCAACGGTCACGGATAAATAGATTGCGAGATCAAGAATCTCGTGCCCAAAAGCATTTAATGCCTATTGTACCGTAAATATGGTTGTATGCAAGAACCCCATCTCCATCATCGCTCAAACCTTAAAGCCTCTAGCCATTTTTCACTTGATGCTATCAATGCTAGACCGCGCGGATCGCGTCAGGTCGAAAGGGGCACCTCCTATGACCCCGGGGGCCCTGCTTGGACTGGAATATGGCTGTAATAAATCCCCTCCTTAATGGCATCACCAAGGCAGATGGATAGCACCGTAGCATGCAATTGCGGTCGGTCGCACCCGTCCAACCCACCTGTATCGGCCCACCTAGGGGCATCATTTAGTTACCCCCAATGCCATATCTCACCATAACCCACCAATATGGTCTGGGTTTTTTGTTCCAAACGACTCAGCATTATTCCATACATTGAACCTGCCTCTTGCCATGAGCTGTTATGGTGTGCCCCTACTACCTTGGTGGATGGTCATTGGCAATTCGAGTTGGCGAAAACTGCGTATGGTTTGACACTGAAATAATAAAGCGACCCAACAGCCATGTATAGGGTTACTTGTTAATGCTGAGGTGCACCGACTAGGTATCAGTATATGAACGCGTTATCACCCGCATTGTCTTTCTAAGAGAATTTATGACTATCTATATCATCCTCGCTCTCATCCAAATGTTCTAACAGACGCTTCTACCTCCATGCCCTCCTGGCCCCTTCTTCTATGTAAACCGACATTTCATGTCCTACTCACAACGCACCTGAAGCATGCACTCATTTCTATATACTACTTATCCCTAGTCGCTTCGCCTAACCATATAGTGTAGCTAGAGAAATGCCCCATTGAAGAACGCCCCATTGAATTTAAATATCTCAGCTCGCCTAAATGTAATTCTGCATACCTATTGCAAATGTTCATATTCTATCTTATTACCAATGAGGAAGTAGTCAATAACATAGTTACCTGAATCATGATAGGTAATACTATTGAGGCCTATAGCTTCGGGTATCCGTTCTCGTTATATCTTACGTCAAACGCTAGATTTGAAATATGTCTGCTGTATGCAGTGGCCAGGAGGGAATCGTTTTAATCTACCCGCACCTTCGTGATTACTGTTCATGTGGGAACTTTCATTTTAAAGCGACCTTGACATGCGATCAATAATGCTGAGCTTTAAAATGGACTTGTTTCTAAATTAAGTGAAACATGGATTGACCACCGCCTGGATTTTCGCTGACGCTGTTGTCAATAATTTATCTGTATTCCAGGAAGTACAACGTTGTGAACAATACTGAACTAGCCTCAAAAGCTATATTTAATAAAATATTCATGCTATATATCATCGGCTGTTGTGCCATATATTTTATCCTAGTGAGACTACGTGGGCGCTTGTTTAAAATCTCCGATTGTATTTTAATATAATATTGAAATAATCGAACATCACAAAGTAATTGATATGACGATGGACATGGAAACATTGTCTACGGGCTGATGAAATATGACAAAAATCCCCTGTAGAGAGAGCTGTCCATCTTTTCCCTCGGCATTGAATTATGTCCTAGATTTCCCCCGTCTCGTGGATACCCATATGTATGTGCACTCGGGAAAGGTAATCGATCATAGCATTGAATACTAGTAGTTGCTAGTTTTTAATAGGCTGTTTCCTAAGAAGGGTTATTATATGCGCATCCCAGTTGAGCGGTGCAATATGTGTGGTGCAATAACAATATTTGTATCGTACGTGTACAATAAAAAATTGAATTGGGTTTTCTTTTAGCTTTTAGATACTTTATGACGATTCAAAACCAAAAAGAAAGGTTTATATATCAATATTTGTCTATGCTAGGGGCATATAATGAATAGTGAATTCTCTCCATCTATGTACCGCCTGTCTTGCTTTCCGAAAACTCTCCTCGCCTCAAATCGGGCAAGGCCATTCATTTTGATTCCATTTGTTTCAAATTTGTAACACGTGTCATTAGAGCTGATGGGAAGATATGCTGAAATATGCATTGATAATTGAAAAGAAATTTGTTTGTGGAAAAGAATTAGGAAAAGGACGTAATTCATGTTCTATAATGAACTTTGATTTCGTTTTCCCCATGATAAATGACAGCGCGACGTGAAAATGGGTTTTTTGATAAAGAATGACCTCCTTCAAATGCTGCTAAAAAATGAGATGCTGAATAAGTAAACAAGTGGCAATAGGCATGCAATTGTCATGCATGGATTCACTAATGAGAAATCAGATGGGTATCAACATGAATAGGAATTACATTACTTTTTGCCATTTTGAGCCAGAATTTCTGGATTAAATTGGTTTGGGCGGCAACATCTATGATTATTCATACGATTAGTTAAGGAAAGCTGTCCAAGTCTTTTAATCACGCTGTCATCCCCCATTAATATCCCATATCCGCATATTTGTTTGTATTTTGCTGAAAGCAGGATCTTATGTTATTTAGGTTTTTACTTCATTAAACTCCTGGCAACACTAAAAGATTTAAAAAAATCCGAAATGGTACTTTTAAGCAATGGTTTTTGTAGATGTTTATTTTAATGAACGATGTCACGTCGCAGTCTTGCCTACCTACTGTTCACCACCAACATATAAAACGTATTTCACAAAATAACAGTAAGTTTTTATTATTACTGGCATCTCAAATTTAAGTCCATAAACATTGCCAATTCCAGCTGGTTGGGTTCGAGAACTGCTAGGGTGTTATTCCTTTAGGTCTGTCTTTTGCCCAGTCGGAAACACCACCGTTAGTTTGTATACATTCATCATGCTGGTATCATTGCTATCAACTCAGCCTCAATGAGAAGCCAACCAGGCATGCACAAATCTCAGTCCTTATGGGTCCGTTTCTACACGACCTATCAATAGCTGTGCACCAGAAAAATAGTACCACAAAATCGATATGTGAGAAACTGCAGACATCTATAGCAATGCTTCTCCCTAAGGCCTGTCTTTTAGTCTTCTATTGGGCCGCAAGCATACGGCAGATCAACTTTGGATTCCGAATCTTACTTTCCTCTTTCACCCTTGCTCCTTGACTTTGTGTTGACTCTCCGCATGACCTTCAGGTGTGCTAACATGAAGCATTCATCCCCTGTTAATGCATGTATATTGAATATCCTCATGGACAAAAATGTAATATAAATATCGATTTGCCCTTGTGTGGCGGGGCTAACCTTGGCGACTATGGTGCCATAAATCCTCAGTGAAGAAGAATCATTCCTTGCTGAAGAATGCACAGCTACGTTCTATCTGGTCAGGCTTTTTCCTTTTAGATAGTGTCACTGGTGGAGGATATGCCTGGAACTGGTATGTCCCCCTTCGGCTTTTTACTCAGAAACCACTACTAATCAATAGTTTCTACAGCTCTGGCTAATTGAACTAGTCGGTGACATAATGGGAAGTGCAGTGTTTTATTATGGTTGTTAGACTACCCTGGTTCCCTCCTACGGCCATCAATTGGGGAGTCTGCCATTGACATTTTTATCTCACTGAACCAGGAAGATAATTAACCAATAGTGCTCATAGGTTCTAATTCCTTCTCGGGAAAGGCTGGCACTACTATGTCGAATCTTGTCCATAATTGCTCTGTTACAGTTGTTTGTTTCGGGTAGCACTGTTCTTTCTTCAACAGAGTTGTAATCTCCCTTTAAGAAGTTGGAGAGATACTGCGTTGGGAGCTGTGTCAGAATGACAAATGGTTCCTTGGCAGTCACTGGTGCTTGTTGCATCAGGCCAATGTTGAGCATCAGCTTTACGTATTGGTATATTGATGTGTTGTACCACACAATTTCCTTCTTATCTTATCCCTTTTCCTCTCTCCCTTCTTCTGCCCCACCACCATCTCCTCCCTTATTTCTTGTCACTCTTGTCATTCTTTCCCCTCCTTCTCCTAGCCTGCCACAATCCCTGCACTAACGATCTTGTGCACGTAGTGAAGGAAAGGAAAAATTACCAACTGGAAACAATATCTTGATGTTCAGTGGGTTGCTATCTTTTATGATATGAAATGGGCCGCATTGCCATCCCTAACCATCTAGGCCACACTGTGGTGATATTGCCATGGCTATTCCCACCAGGGAGATTGTGGTATTCAGGGTGGGTTATGGCCCCTCCCTCGGGTAGACACCACACAGGCTCTCCATGCATTCCGCCTCTTCATGACCTCATCCAAACGACCTCTTATATTGCCCCTTACAGGCTTTCCCCATTTCACACTACAATATAGATCTTCATTCACCGCCAATTTCTTTATCTGAAGTACTTGTTTGGTTTTACTCAGTACATGTATGTATATTCCCTGAACCATACCCCCTAGCTTTGCTGAAAGAAACCCCGAAGGAATGATTTCCCCCAGATTGCCTTGATGGAAAAAAAAACTTTTATGCTTGTATTATCATTATTATACAACTTTTATTCAAAGAACATATACATTAATATAAGTCAAGAATAGGACAAACTCCCTCTCCAAGGATATTTTATGACTAGACTAGAACATATCCGAACAAACATGCGTTGTTCAAGGTTGTCAAATGTGCAAAGATGCCTCCAGTAATAGTAGTACCTCTACACGAAAGGGCTTTTGTTTGTAACTTCTCTGTTTTAAGTTTAGCATGTACAATGCTGGGCAGTGTTCCTCCTTTAACTTTAAGCACCGCCGGAAGAGTTCTTCTCTGCATATATCACCTCATATCCGAAGGGCGGGAAGTAGCGGAAGGTAGTGTCTTGGTTTGTTAATGGAAAGACCAAAGGCTAGCCATTGGCTATGCTAGTTCACGAAATGAAGCCTGTTTTGCGTCCCTTCTTCTCATAGCTAGGCTATATGGAGAATGCATGTGTTGATGGCCGAGGGCCCCTTTTGGTCATCCAAGGTTCACCGGAGATATGATCACTCCCGACCCATTACCCCTCTCGTCTATCAGCTTTGAAGGATACGGACCTTTGACCATGCCTCCAGCTGACGAAGTAGTATATAACTCAATGATTAAAGCTATGAGTAAGATGTGGCAGGACGTATTTTTCCCTTGGTGTTTTACAAGCTTATTAGAGCGCCATCCGTTTGTCGTGATTTATCTCCTTGCTGATAATCCTTCACAAACTGGCCACTTCTTCAATGTAAAGGACTTAAGCTTATTATATACGAGGCCCCCGTGTCACGACCTCGCTTTGACATTTCTTTCTTTCCTCTCCCTGTCGAGATTAGCCTAAGATATCGCCAATGTTAATGGCATTCTTCGGAGACGACCGCTTCTTTCTATCCCTTATCACGTATCGGTAGCTGAGGAAGCATTCTCCTTCCTGAGAATGAAATGATAAAAGAGAAAATATGTGAACACTCTAGTTTTTAGGCATATGTGAGGAATACTCGTCTGGCTATCTCAAATAGCCAGACTTTCAGTATATGCACCCATTGGCTGTTGACTGTGACAATTTCAGTACTTGATATTAAATCAAATGCCATAGATTTGAAGTTTGTGTAGCTATCCTGGGGCCCTTCCTTCATGTGGAGAGAGTGAAAAATCAGGGCGTTCAACTTTTCGTCCTCCCATGACCATTTCCCCGGTGCTGGTGACATTTTTACTCTGACTTCTGACAAGTGATTGCTTAGTGCCTAGAGAGATATCTCAGACTAGACACGCACGTCTATATCATATTTCTTCATACTTTCTGTCGTGACACAACGCACTTTTCTGGCAGTTCCTTTATGAAAAGTCACATTGTATAAAGGATGAACACAAAACTTCCTTAGAGATAGGTAAACAAGTTCTGTATATGGATAGGTTTGTCAATAAGTGTATTGATCAGCGTTGACACCTTAGACTATGATTGTTTGTGTACTATGTTATGTTCAACCGAAATATAATACGATTTCTCGCGCCTATAAAGGATAGGAGATTACGCCATGCAAATCAAAGACACGTTTGTAATTCCTGGATAAATAAACGTATAAAAAGGTCTCATCAATAGACAGATATCTGAAATAACATGTTCCTATATAAATGCGTGGGTAATATCTGACTTTCCATTGGGGCAGGAACTCAGTAGTACCGAAATGAACCAAAAGTGTCTATCTAAATTACCTTAACAAATATTCCGGTTCATAAAATAAGAAAAATCCTACTTTTGCTTTGCCCTGCTTGCTCTGCCATTGACTTATTGCTAATTCGAGCCTTATTTAGTTTTTATTATCGCAGTGCTAGGATTAAGTGATAAACCGCACGAAAACCATGCTGTGTATTTGCTAGGATAAAGGGTTCCTTAATGTGTTCATGCATATTTCATGTCCTTCCATCAATACCATAATAGAAGTCGCATGTCGCTGATGATATGAAGATAGTCACCCAATATGAGCAGGGGAAACTTTTCTATTTGATCTAAAGTATCCGCCTGGAAATTCCCAAGGAATCTTAACACGTGTGATGTCAATTGACTGCCACCTCCGGATCCTCTTCCTTATTATAAGGAGTCTCTCATTCGTGAGGGAATCTGTCTGAAGACAGATGCATTACCCTAACAATAAACGCGATTTTAGCCAAGGCAATGGTCCTCTCTTGTTACCCGGGGAACACTTGCTCATATATGTATCTGCAGGACCTATTATGTTGTCGACAGAGGTGGCATTTTTCATGAATACAAAAAGAAGACTTTCTCGGGTAATTATTTTAACGATGCCTCTTCTTACCTTGGAAGCTCATTTGGCCCCTACCATTAAACGTGCATAGATAGGGTATAATGCTCGAAATGTAGTTGGAACCAGGTCTATGGACAGGGAATGGCGCGTGTGCGTGCATTAATTTCGATGAAGCACAATGCCTGTTTCCTGCGCCGTTTCTCTTCGTTAGTTTAGCCTTGGCTGTTATATCTCTAACATAAAAGTTATTTTGGTCTTTTTTATGGCGACCTGGAAAAGGGGCTGTTTATTTACAACGCTTAGTCTTTGCTGAACTGTGTGTTGGAAGTCAGGAATAAGTTATGAGAAAAGTGGAGGTATAAACGACAGCATGAGTGGTTATGGGGAAAAAATCGCCCACAAGTGCACGCTTTGCTGTTTCCTTTGAGTTGTTCTTTGTCTAACGTCATCATATCCGACATTATATGGTTTAGTGTGCTGTGGTGGATAGTAATCGAGAGTCGAAAAGCCCTACTCTTATTTGAAGATAAATAATATGCTGTACTATGAATGTGTTCACCTGCGACGGTTGAATAGTACTCACGTTCACGTCATTTCGTTATTGTGACGTCATTATGCCCCGTGCAGTATACTGCCTTTGCCATACACTGTAAATAGACTTGGCGCATGCGATTTAAGCGTAAGTATGTTAAGGTAATTGCATTTATTGAGAGCATCCTCCCTCACGGAAGACCTATTATCATATGGCGGAACCTCATTTCTATGGTTTCATTTCCATCACCTAATGGCTATTATTCTTTGCTGTAGCGAATGTGTATCGTAGGAAAACACTGGGTTATGAGGTAGCAATTCTATGACCAGTATGCATGGATAAATGTGGCTGATACTGATTCGGGATATGGCGCGATGGTTCCATTATGTAAGACCTTGGAACCCTGCTAGTGATGATAGATGAAGCCATTGTCTTGGGCCTTGGTTGAAAACACCTGGTTTTTACACGGCCATCTCCCTTATGAGACTTGATGTCTCCGCCCTTTTTCTCATGTCGCCTCCCCATCCCCGCCACTTACATCCCATTTCCCAATCCATTCTTCTCAACAGCTTTACCATAAATTGTCTTGGGTTTTACTCTCCAATGTGTCCACCTCTGTTCTTTACCCCTTTCCTTTATGCCACCTGCCTTTCTCAGTCTACACATCGTAGCTCTCACTTCAGTATCATTCATTCCAGCACTTGGGAAGCCTCTACCTCCAGACTGGCAGTCGCCCACCTCCTGCGGACACGACATGTATGCGTTATTCGTGCCATTAACACTGCTTGTCCCTCCACATACACGCAGTCCATCGTGTTCCCTAGTTGCAAAGGGCCTATTTGACCTTTCGTTCGACACCACCGATAGAAAATAGGTTTGTGCCAGGTGGCTCGTCAATCGGCCATAAATATTGTAAGGTTAAAAAAGGGGGAAAGCTGGCGTTATATGATGATTGGCCGTCTACGCAAAGTTGAACGCCCCCTTTCATCCATTCAATACGAAATGCAAGGACCTAACCAGATTGAAAAGGGCCATGCTTTTATTCTTCCCAAGATATTAATTCGGGATCGCTGATTGCTCTGATTCTTAATAGATCGACTGAGGGCGGCCTCCTCTTTCCATATTAAGGATTACTTTAGAAGGAATGACAATGACTTTATTTTCTCCAGACTTCCATTCGCAATGCCTGCTTGAAGTCAGGGATGTTGTGAACATGGTGGGTAATATTGTTGAGTTTGTAAATGTGCTCAGATGAAATTAGATTTGACAGTACAATTTCCGGGCATGGAACTGGATTATGCATTACTCCAATGGAGTTTTTGCGTGATATTCCATAGGCTGATGACGGAATAGTGCCCTGTCCTGCCCTATCTGTTTTCTGATATCACTTATTGGCGGGTAATTTTTAAGGTTACTTTCTCCCAGCACAGTACTTAGGTCCCTAGCATCGTTTTCAGCAGCATAGCTGCTTGCTTTATCAATTCATTGCCATTCTGTTTGACGTGTCTTTCTGTCCTTAATTGTACTGTTTCAGTAAGAAGTGTCTAGCTACTATGTATCAAGCAATGCAACGTTACATGATGGAAATAACTAATTTGCCTACGAATACTTTTCCATCCTCAGCTAGCTCGTCATACTTATATATCTACTACTATGTTTACTTCAAACTCCTCCTCTTCCTCTTTGTCAAAATATCCCTCCTCTTATGCCTACACCCACGATCCCTTCACTTTACCATTATATGTCCCTGTCTACAGATGGCACTGAGTACTATGACCAATCATCTCTCCACTGCCATTCTCGTGATAATCTTCCACTGGGCAATGTTATTGTCATGCCAAATGCTGAAGCGTATCACCCAAGATTCCCCTCTATTGAAGCACTCCGCTTGTCATCTCCAATAAGCCATTGCTTCTCTCGTAGCTACTAATGTTGCCTCTTGGTTTGGTTCGGGTTACGAGGAAGGCAAAGAATCCAAGTAGATTCCATCTTGCCTCTTGTTTATATTCCTACTGACAAAGGCCATGCTTTGTATTGATCGCATACACTCTGCTGGTCCGTTTAAGGGAGTAAGATGCTAACTTCATAAATATTATATTGGCTAGATCTGGATCAGTATCTATTACTGTGTTCGATCTCGTTGGTCATCAGCCTTTTATTTATGTTTGGTACGCCTGACTCCTTCAACACACCTATCGCCGTCGTTGAATTTGAAAATTTAGCTGTGTTATTCAATATTGGATGTCTCTGCTTCTGGGAATGAAAGTTCCTGCGACTTGTTTGGTAAAGTTGCCGAATGAGATAGATGGCTGGGACTCTCTTTAGAAAGCCAGCTTTGTCTGGTTTTCTGACCTAATAACTCGACTAAGAGTTCTATTGGTCATGTCATTCTATCTGAGCATGGTGTTCTTCCTGACGGTTTCCCAGCACTTGCTCTTCTAGTTCATACTTGTAATTGCCAACTGACCCGTTTCGATCCGAACAGCTGGAATTCTCTGCAAACATTGTTTTTCGCTTGTCAGTTCCAGAAGTTCGGCATCAAAGCCATATCGCCACTGCAAGATGCCCTGCAGGGATGTCCAGTCCGTCTTTGCCATGGAAGCTGTCCTTGTTGGCTTAACAAAAGCATTGCTTTAATACATAGGAATAAAAGGTTGGGTTTTGTCCCATGCCTCAGGCATCACACCACCATCACCAACCACTATGACTGTTTTGATTTCCTGCCTCTTGTTGCCAGCCAGACCCGCCCACCCCATAATATTGGCTTGATGCCGTTCTGCAAGTGCATAGGCCTTGTCTCACCATGTGATTTCTCTTAATCCCTTCCCCACTCTCTCCCTCTCTCTCCAAATGCAACATGCCATGCCATGATAATTACCATTCTGAATGTATTTTTCTCCATCCTCATGGCAGTTAGCCAGACAGGATAAAGGTAACTTGTATTGTGATCTGGTGTTGTTATGTATCGCCTCATTTTAACGATTACTTTTGGAAGGTTGAACAAAACAAACCATCGATTTCCATTGTTAGTTATCAAATGGCAATACTCTGGTATTATTACTATAAGGACAACACCTCTCTTGCCAAAAGGTTTTACCCTTCATTGGTAAAAAAAAATGCAAACGCCTTACACCAAAACAGGCCCGGCAATGGAGTGGCATCTATCTCTGGGATATTACTTAAGTAAGGGCTCTGCATTGCAAATCATCAATTTGGTAACCATCGATTTGTATTGGGCCTTCTTCAAACAGTTGCTGCTGGTCTTTGCTGTGGACTATTTCCTGCATTCTCATTACATGCAGTGTTCTCGATTGAAAGACTCAAAAAGATGTTCCCTCGTGGGGACTTCAGCCGTATTTTCTAGTCACAGATCTATATAAGGTTAAAGTAGTTATAAGACACCAATAATGTGTTGGTAAATGAGCTTTTGATGTCTGTGGTTCAGAATAATATGTTGCTACCGTCAAGTCACTTGTATGAAGCAATGGGTTGAATATAAGGCAATATGTGCGGAGGCCTGTGTGCTGTTTGTATTGATGTACATGTTTTGAATATCTACTGATCACATCCTCTGAACAGCCATTATTGAGCAGGCCAGATGTTTGGTAGCTTCCTCTTTGAAGTCTCCTCTATACAC
Organism: Sthenelais limicola; assembly: GCA_942159475.1. Taxonomy (NCBI): domain Eukaryota; kingdom Metazoa; phylum Annelida; class Polychaeta; order Phyllodocida; family Sigalionidae; genus Sthenelais; species Sthenelais limicola. The sequence goes on from OW804096.1 coordinate 116,702,746, forward strand.
CAACATAAATAAGGGATACATCGATTCAGGAAGGCTACTGGTCCCATACTATAGACCGATGGCCAGGGGTTGTTTTTTTGTTCTCAGCTTCGAGCAACTCTTCTTATTTCTATCGCTGTTCCATCATATTTTATATGAAAAACATATTATACGTATACACCTTTTTCCTTTTAACACCGATCGGTTCCATTAGTCGATCGAAGAGGTATTATTGTCACCGTGAAAATGGTCAAAATCTATATGGTTATGTGTGATTACCACGAAGTGTTTAGCTCCTGAGGTAAATAACCAGGCAGCCCTAAGGAATATCCATTAAGCTGATGAATATGAATATTAACTCCCGTTTAGTGGAAGAAACTGCTACAGGTGTAATCAACGTATCCTACACCTCTGTACATTGCCATCTATTGAATCATGAAATAATTGGATTGCATATTTCAATTGGCTGCTGCTATACTGCTGGCTTCATCACTTAGTAGTGCAGGCAAAGTATGATCACGGTCTATTTACTGACCATTAGAATATGTTTTGGCCTTTATGACCAAGCATCCTGGTCGTTAATAATTTATGATGACCAGTTTGCTGAAATAGGTGAACTAAGGAATTTATTAATGAAATAGCGACAGGACCACTTCATTTGTGTTAAATAAATGTTAATGTAAATGTTTCAATTCCATTCGTGAATAGAACGACGTGCAAAAGAAGGGATTTTTATCATGATATTGTTTGTGCCAATTTGAGAAGCAACCAATCAGAAACGATATTCTGGTGTGCTTCTCTGATGAATCAATCGGAGATAAATTCCAACCAATACTAGGAAAGTCACTTAGCTGCTTATCGCCCATATGTATGTAAATATTAAGATAGAACTAACCGAGAGCTGCATATGCGACAACGTATTCACAAAATGCAAGTGGCTTTTGGTAAATGTCTTTCAAAAGTGCCAAAAGCACGCGTGAAAGACATTCACAAAAGCCACAAGTGTTTTGTGAATGCATTGTTGCATTATATATGCAGTTCAGGTTTAGTTCTATTTTTATGCCATGATGTATATTTAAGATTGTTTGATCATTATTTAGCTTTAGTTAATGTCTCGCAACCCTATGACTCGGCAAAAGCAGGGGAATACAACTTTGCGTCATGAATGAATTGGATGCATTCGAAAAGCAGATTCCACTAATGAAATCTATGCATATGCAATGGTCTAACCTGACTATGTTTTTGTGGATACGCACACCTATCATGGCATAAAACAGATATCAAAACATAATCTAAAAGGTTTAGGTGACTCGGTTTCCTCCGACCCTGGTGCATTGTTTTTTTTGTCAATGACCACGGGAAAAAACGTCCCTAAACAACCTCAAAATGCATTAAATGATTCATTTCAATATACAGGAACTGAGTTTATTGTTATTCACAACGCCTCAAAAGGGAATATATATTATACCCAAGCAGCTGGGGGCTTTAATTTAATTTCCTGTTAAGACCTTTACATACCAGATACATAGACAATGCCGTCTACAATAATATCATTTATCAGGTCCTGAAATTGGATTGTCGTATCCCATTCACTAACAGTATTTCCTTTTTACATTATACAAATGTTCTGATTTTGTTCTGCCTGTATAAATTGTTTATGTCATGGTAATTATGGTAGCCTCAAATATGCACGTACCAGTGCTTTAATTTTATTTGACTTGCTGAGGAATTCCCTTTTGGATGCAATTTTACCATTCGGTATGTGATTCTTTTCTGAGCGGAAAGGTAATAATTTAATAGAATTTCGGTAAAAAATAACACTCTTGATTCAATGTCGTCCCTTTCCAACTTTCTTTTCCTTCACAGTTCTCGTGGCTCACAACCTGAGCCAAGAGTAAAGAGTCCGTCCATGAAATGCCCGTTTTTGTAAATATTTACATTCGCTTTTGTAGGCTGGGTCATCCAAAACAAAGGTACGTCAGTGTATGTGAGTGATTCGCTTAACAAGACCCTCCTTAACAAATACAAGACATGCAGTTGAAACCCATGCATCCATATGGTCCATGCTTTTGCGGTGGGCGTCTTCTCAATCCAGCCCTTCTTCAGGACATGCCTCAGCTGTATCCGCCCTGAATTGCCTCGTGGCAACTGCCTTTTGCGGCACCAAGTACCTATATCCCAGTTGCCCCCTTTAATAATTGCCATTGCACCTGAAAATAACTTGCTTGTTTACCAACACTAAGCTCTCTCTTCCCTTGATGAAAGAGTATAATCTTCACCACGTTAAAACGCAATAAGGTCTTTTAAACACACTTCAGCCTTGCTTGACCCTTTCTGTAAGTTTCTTGGTCCCAATGGAATGAATGACCTCACGGTTTCACACTAATTCATTGCCATAGCCGCCTATATTCTAAGTACGATGAAGGGGCTTTGCTAATAATGATAGCATGGACGAATCCATTGATAAGCACATTCAGTAGAAGTTTGGGTGATGGCTTCCCTCAACGCGAGATCTTTTTGTTGTTCATTCCTCTTTCAATCCTGTTCAGGTTTGACTATGTTACGCTCATGTTAATGTTAAGCATGGCATAGGTTGTCCCTTGTCGTCGAAAGACTTGTCTATGACCCTAGATAACAGGGCTTGGACGCGTCCATTCAGTATGGTTCGACCCCTGCTTGCGCTTTATTGTCATGGGATCTTGCTTCATATAACCTCGTCCACTAGGCCATTCAAATGGCTTCTTTTTACCTGCAAGTTTCCCGATTTCTCTCTTGGAAGCGGATTTAACTACCAACCATACCCTCGTCTCGTACCTAATGTGCTTGACGGCCATAGGGAATTCAAAAGCTCAAACCTAGAAGTAAACGTACGAGAGATGTTCTAAATGAAGTTCTAAATATCTTGGCTTTTTTGCCTATGCTCCTAGAAGTTGCACCATTCAAACCAGGCGTATGTCGCCCGGCAAAATAATTTCCGCTTCCCTGCTCCACCTCTGGACAATATTACAATAGAAGTATTCTTTCTATGCCACATACAATGTGCTGCTGTATTTCAGGAGACTAATCGCTATGTACTGAAAAAAATAAGGAGCTGTCTCGGTTGTATGTGTTATTTATTGGTGTCGGGCCAATGCTGTAGTTCCATTTACTTGGATGGTTGATCTCCTGGGGCTTGTGAACTAGTTTGGCTATATTATTAGCAACCTACTCAACCTTGTCGTGGCTGGTTCTTACGTTTAGTGTGGCCCATAAGAATGACTCGCCCCTACGTATGGCATGCGTTAGTTTACTTTTGTGTGAAAAAAATTTGTGGAATGAATAGGTTGCCTTGCATTAACCCAACGACCATTTTTAATTAACTAGCTTTGAGCAGTTCCAATATATCCATTTGTCATCAACATCTCTCGAAATAATTACAGTCGTACTCATCTTGTAAAGTTTGGAATGGAATGTAGGACTCGATTTTCAAACGGTTTGACTAGTTTATAGCGCATTCATCTCGTGATACTACATATCGTATATAATATATATACGTATATCAGTGATAAACATGTCTCCCAAAGTAATATTCCTGATGTGATGTCGAACTCAGCGATAGATTTCCGGGAGACTGCATCTAACTCCAACACTTCTCCGGCCGTGGCCAGAGATTACTTTTAACATATATCGATCCCTCTCCAGCCTCTTCATACAATCAATGGCGCTCATGTGGGGCATGTTAGATGGAACATTGGTATTGATAATGAAACTCTTGGTTTACAAGGTCAAAAAATCCTGCATCCCTCCCCCTTCTTCCTGCGTTATTCGCGTTTACTGTTAGGTCCAAATTATGTCCAAATAAGCGGCATGTCGGGGCACGAGGCTGCAGACCCTAGGGAAATAACAACCCTTTACATAAAAGGTCAGTCAATTCTTGTCATCTTGATTACTTACAAAATGACATGGCTTCAATTGAGCAAGGGTTAACTTAGCTGAGAGGGCAACATGTTTACCTACTGATTTGTTTTCTATAGTCCAATACAGGCCCTTTCTTTGTGATATAACATGTCATTTACTCACGCAGGGACTTGTTAGGACTTGTTTCATGGATGTCTCTGTCGTAAACGGCTGTGTTATCATTAGGATGAGGATATTACCTTTCCCCAGTGCTGCCGTGCCCTGCAGCATGATACACTGTGTCTCTTTCGTCCTATGTCTTAGAACCACAGCAAATGGATCTTGGAACAATTCATATTTCCTACGACAGATTCTTCTACACTCCTTTCTCCCTATTCTCCAAGCCATCATCAAAAGCGACTTTCTCTTGATGAATATGATATTATCATGCAAGACGTACAAACCTGATTCATTTTCCCTTTCTTTACAATGTTGTTGGAAACTATATAAATTCATACTTCGAGTTTGCGCTTCATGTTTCCTATCCAATTTTATGTTGGTGTAATGCGCTCTTACAATTACTCAGTTTAACGCAAGTATTTCCTATGGGAAAGACATTCATGACTTAATATGTGTCCATAACTACATCCCCGCCTAACAAATTAGGGTTCTAGCAGCATTTGGCTACTATACTGAAACCTTTGGATCGAGTTTAATTAATCAATTAATTCAGAGGGGAAAACCTCAATCCCTATCCAGATCTTTATGATACGATTATAGTCCCCGTGGGAGAAATAAAGTCTGGGCGAGAGAAAATAGGAAGCATAAAAATGCAGCACCTGGAAGTAATAAGTTCAATACGTTCTTTCTTAGACCCTTTTTAAATTTGCCGAATAAGTATATTTATTTACTTAAGCTGTATAGAATCATTCTGACTGAGACTGATGTGGTGGTTCTGACAGAAAAAGCTATCCAAGATGTTCACCAAATGAAATACATTTAAAACAAGTCTCTAGTACAAGTCTGTACAATCTTTTTAACATTTCGAGATGGCTGTCCGAATTTATGTTCCCTATACAAATATCTCCATCTCTAGTCGTGTAATGGGCAAATACAGGCGTTTTGCTTGTGGTGATCTTGTCTCTCCATTATAGCGGCGCGTGTATAAACCATGAGAGCTGGGATGAAGGGTATGGAATGACCTTGGTGTAAGAGGAAGGCTCTTCTAGACAATCAGATTATTAACACTCCATCCGACCAAGATCTCATTAGAAACATTCTTGCTTCAGACAAGAGTTGTATTCCCTGCTTGAACCATGAATCCTTCGTATTAAAACATTCAAGCAAAATAAAATGTCAGGTCCTGCCTCAGCTATGTTCTGTTACAGTAGTTCTTGTGATTTTCCCCCGGCTCACTGATTACCGCGTCTTTGCCTTTTTCCAGTAGCAAGCTTTCTATCTAATGCTGAGCACCTATATTTATAATATGTTATACTATTCCCAGTCCGGGTGTTCTCCCGTCCACAATACTAAAACGAGTCGGGTGTGAAATCAATACTTAGCTGGCCCTGGTTATATTATAAATTGAGACAAGGGTTTATTATCTGGCTATGTCATGGGCAATTTTTGTAGCACTTTATTCTGGTTTCACCACCTCGATCAGTCCATCCCTGGGGCCTTGCCAATGGGATGGAGACAATGATCATGGAGATTCTTACCGTTCTCCCAGACCGTTGATGAGGGTTGGATGTTGGAGGCACATTCTATAGTGACCCCCTCACCATCTCCCGAAAAATGACTGCGGGCCATTCCTCCGCTAAATTGAACCAAAATTCGCTCTATTGAAGGTGTGCTAAAAACAGTGCAGCGCTAAAGTACCTACAGCTGCTGGTGCTACTGCTGCTATTGACTTGAGGGCCGAGTTAGGATGGAGGGGGATTCTAGAGCCATCATCTAGTGACAAGTTGTATTGGCATTGAAAAATCCCCCTGCTAATAGCGGTGGTCTTTGAAAATGCATCTGATGAGTTTTAGACTGGCAGCAAAGCTTTAGACCAAGAATTAATTGCTCGGCTTTGATTATTTTTTCACTTTGCGGCTTAAGTCCCTTTCTATGCTATTAAGATGAAATATCAACATATAGACTGGATGTATTGATTTTGCTGAAGACAATCAGCTTCGTCTCTTGACATAGCTTGTGAACTACTACCGATCTTGCCCGGTGTAAACGTGTAGTCGTGCCAATCACCACTTACACAGCTTCATGGATTAATTAGCTATATTTGTTTGCTCTTTTGTAAGTCTATACCCAGACCCAGTTCCAGATAGGCGAGAATATTAAGCTGAAATGAGATTCATAGTTTCTTCGGTCTGGTTGGTTGTCCTGGTAAGACATGCTAGCAAAGGAAAGTTAATTTTGTGTGTGTGTAATCACATTAGAGCTGTCTCCGCGCCTACATCTCACATTTCAATGCAATTACTTGGATATCTACCGGCTTACATTTTACAATGCCATGGCGAAAGGGAGCTACGTGATAATGAATTTGATTTTCTTCCCCTAAGTACCATGTATACTCTCCGTAACGCTGCTCCATCCGTAAATTAAACATTGGCCCTTGAATACATCATTACCAATATTGTATAAGTTTTCATAAGTATAATTACCATAGCTTGGAAATATCATATATATACTTTTTAATAGTTAAATAGATAGATTCTTCATTGTACATAAAACGTACAATGGGTTATACACATTCTGACTTAGTAACAAAATTTGAATTAATATTTGTAGGTAACATCTAGGTTTATATAACCTCTGTTCCTACCAGACGTCCATACAATTCACCGCACGCATAAAAATTGGTCGACGCGGAAATATCAAAATCTTCTGATATTTTCGCCGCGGCTTTACGCTTGGCAATTTTCCGCGCGCGTTCAAATTCCGCGTCCATTGAGGGCCAGGCCATACAAGTTAAGCTGCTCTGTTCACACGTGACTGTAGTAAAAAAAATCCATTTTTCATCAGTTCCACCTTGACCATTGCAATTAGTCTTGGCAAAAGCTGCGTAGAGAATCGAGGAGTTTTTATTGCTTTCCTATTATATCGTCGATGATAGGTTGTGTCACATCAATTGTCCATCGGCGCCCGATCATGACAGGGATATATAAGTCTGTCGATGTAACGCTGGCATAGCGGAAAGACATGGCACGACCCAGACATGTCTGTCTGGGAGTTGGGACTCTCAGAGATTGGCCCCAGCGAGCCCAAATGGTCTTGCCCAAGAAGGTAAAGATAAGTGCCCAGGAAGCCGAACGAATACTATCCACTATGTCAACATGCCGATTTCGGACTGAACATAATGAGTTTCTGCCTCTGCTATGAGAAGAGATCCTTTGGTCAACAGAAGAAGGCACGGTTTAATCTTGGTCATGTGTAATCTACTTTGTGCTATTGGATCCCCTACCATCTCAACATATTGCTTGCCTGGATTTTCTTCCTCATGCTATTAACCAGTTCTCTTATCGGTACCAGATGGCCAGACCACTTATACCTGGGAACAGGCAAGACAACCACATCTTTTTATTACAAAGCGCATAGATTGCCTGTGCTAATATTATGCCTTCATCAATAGATTAAGACACTCTTTAAAGGGAGCAAATTAAACATTGCCAAACCGGATCCAAACTTGGAACCGAGCTTTATTGAAGCTGGGACTGCGGTCCTTGAACTTTTCGCTAGGCTCAAAGATCTAAAGCTCATTATAAGAGGGACAATATAGGTTTCCTTCATCAACATCTGACTGCTAATTAAGTCAGCCTTGAAAGGTCAAGAACATATATTTCAGGAGGAGGGGAAGGAACAGGTCAGCCTTGGCTTGTCTGCCGCCAGAAATGCCTTGCGTCGCCGATTCCCTTCTTCGCCATAGAGCCGCCTCTTTTACGAAACTCACATAGGCACCATTAGGCCGGGTTCTCGTTGTGGGAGATATCTTTTCTCCAGTAAAGAAAAGTTGTATGTTTCGACTTTGATCAATTTTCGAGTGGGAATAAAATACTTGAAGGAATGATTGGTTTTCATTGAATTTTACTACTGTAGGTTCGAGCGTTGGCTTTGATGAAGTCTACCTTTATCTTTGTATACATACAAGATAGTCTTGTAATCATCGTGGGCTTCCCTTCTGAATCAAAGAGATCAAACAAGTGAATGGTCAGCTCAATAGATCTCCACCTCCATATTCTGGACTTCGAGTTCCACTTGAAGGTTATTTTTCACTGTCCAAAGGACGTCATTTACTGCTTTGTCCATGAAAAGTTCGCTTTAGTCTCACCATTGTTGTAATGATTGCTTCTCATCAGTAAATAACACGACCTTTAAAATCCACCATCAAATGAGCTCAAAACGCGAATAAAGGAATACTGTGTCATCTGTTCTCTTCCAAGTTCAGGTGCTCTAACTGTGCATAATCATAGCATTCTATACGACACTCCAGTCCCCTTGTGTCTATCAAAGTCTAGTTATCTCATTTACCTAATAGACTTGCTGAGCTTATATCTTGTAAATATGCTCATTGCTGCGTTGCCACGACCTAAGAAGGTGATGGGATATTAACGTATGTGAATTCTACACTTCTAGTGTGCTGTGCAGACATGGCGATGTCAATGCTCGATAACTCGAGTCAGACTCCCAAATTTTCAGCTCCGCCAGCCGCGGCGGCTACAGTATTGAGTCAGTGACGAATCCTTGCCCCCTGCACTAACTCGAGCAGATGAACCCCCAACGGAAGCTGCAAGTTTGAAAAGTGCTTCCTTGATGGTCATGATTGGATTTTGTGTTGGTCCTGTCTGATTGCCGGGGACGCAACAACTGCAGATGTTGGCCTCGTAATGAGTATGATGGGGGATCATCGCTTGTCTCCATGGTGACGAATGGAGCAGAGGATTTCACATTTCCTTCTCATCTTGACAAGGTCGCTCCATGTTCTCTGTCTGAGCGGCCGGCCAATGATTTATTACGATGAAATGATGCTGCAGTATATACATCCATCCTAGCTTTACCACTTCATCACTTCTATCCATTTCTTCTTACAAGCGCCTACACCGTTTCCCTCCTATTCCTTCTTAAGCTTCGTATAGTGATGTGGACATACACGGATTTGTCAAATTTAATTTGAACCGGACAGATTAGGTTTAGTGCACTTATTACTATGACTCGTTTTCATTAAAACGTTAATTAATTCCTTAAACTTCTTAATGAATCAATCGATCAGGTATCTGTGACACTGGTTTTACCTCAATTCCTCCCCGTCTAAGCCCTGCTGTACGGCAATGTATCCCTGTAAATCTCCGATGATATATTTCCCCATTAGGCTGAGATTATGAGTTGGGAGTGGTAGGTTCTACTATGACGGATGGTATCTCAGTTACATCCCATACCTCTCTCTCTCGCTCTCTCGCTCTCTCTCTCTCTCTCTCTCTCTCTCTCTCTCTCTCTCTCTCTCTCTCTCTCTCTCTCTCTCCCCCCCCTCCTGATATGTTATAGCACACAACATGAAGAATGTGATATTGCGTCGCTCCTTTCTGTTGAAGTATGACCTTGACCCTTGATTTTACCCTTGGTTTTTGCATTACAATATTCATACAATCCTATAATCTATTCCCCCGATCCTCTTATCGCGGTAAATAAGCGGATCGTGTCATAGATTTCCGCCTATAACCCGAGGCCGTGGCGCGCCGTATTCTGTCTGTCGTCCCTACCCTTGCCTGTTGTCGACCCCAGTAGTATATGGAAACCTCCCATTTAAGCTGGCTCAATTAATAACAAAAATGATTATCAATTAAAAGCAATCGATGTAGTAATAAGGTATTTTAATCGTACACGTAGAGTTCTATTTGCTGTGCGCGTGTGCGATGTGCAGTGGGAGAGTTCATGCCCACCACACCAATTGACATCTTTCCTTGGCTCTTTACAATGCAAATGCATTGACACATGAAAGAACTAGCCTCGGGAAAGGGGGCCGGAATAAACTGGAGTCTACTTTTTGTGGCTGGAGACAGAGCTCTTTGCTGAGTGTAAGGCGAGAGCATCCGTCCTTGCTCTTGCTCGGTCCGGGTTGTTCCCTCGTTATTCACTGTAATAAGCTCTTCGTTTGGATGGGCGTCTCCGATTCGACTTCAGTGAGCAAGATCTAGTATCATTAGATTTGGTCCAGGATGGCTCCCAAGTACACGTCTCTACCCACTCTTACTCCTCCTCCACCCGATAGCCCTTCGCCCCGCCGAGCGCTTACTCCCCTTTCGCCTAGTGCCTATTGGCGTCGCTTCCCAAAAAGCCCCGTACTCTGCAGCCCAACAACAATTTCCCATTCGCATGACCAACCAAACCCCACCTCCCCTCATTTACCTCACAAATCCTATTCTACATCTAAGCTCGTGGCCGTATCTCAGAGGAAGCCAGTGATGTATTACCAAACCTTGCATCACTGTATTAGGGTTGATTGGAGCAGACATCAGAGATACTCTAATGCGATGATATATAGCGTTACTGTGTAGATACAAATATGCAATCTCCAATGAAGGTTACCCTCTTCATAAGTGATGTCTTTCATGTTCAAGTCACCTTTGGTGCTGTGCTGTAGGAAACCACATTTGTGCAGATTCTTATCAATTATTCGTCGCATGGGGCATATATATGAAGTAATGGATAAACGCTTTTAACGATAAAAACATCGTTCAGTTTCATTACAGTAGGGAGTTAGTAAGAGTGTGTGACAAGCGCACCATATCACACATTCACAGCTCCCATACTCTAAATGGAGAATTAATGGAACCATGCCAACATTGTTGAGCTGCGTAAAACTCAGACTTTAATTGCCTGGAAAAACATGTTGTTTGATTTTCTAGAATATGCCTCTACATCAAATTGCCGGCTAATGCCTTTAGAGAGACGGATAACCCATTAGTCGATTTATGAATACCTATTCCCGTATAGATGATATTCATTTCTCTAGCCTCCTTTGAGAATTTGCGCATATTGATTTAAGGAATTTAACTTCTAAGGCCAGAGCGCCATGGGAAAGATGAAAAATACCCCGGGACGGCGTATTAACCTAGGGGGCATATATCATACATATATCAATAATCTGGACAGGGTATGTTTTATGGCCTTAAAGCTTCCCAGGGAAACATAACTTTTGTTGCGGTTTTTAGTGGATTGTTATGACTCTCAGTCCTGTGAATATAATGTATGTATACATATATGACGGTCGCTTATATGCTTGCAATTGTGTTGAACGCCTCAACTAGCATTATCCGTTTTAAACCATTGTATTTCTATGTTTACAGGCATCCCTGATTGCCCAATCCATCGGGCAGGCCTTCCAGGTGGCCTACATGGAGTTCCTCAAGGCTAACGGCATTGACGACCCTGGCCTGATGAAGGAGATGGATTATCAGGAGGTGCTCAACCAACAGGAGATCTTCGGCGAGGAACTCTTCCTCTTCTCCAATAAGGATATGCAGAAGGAGGTAAGAACATATATACAAACCTCTTTTTTAATACATATTCCAAGAGAAGCCTTTCCAGTAAGGATATGCAGAAGGAGTTAGGGGGGGGGGCAGGTTGTTTGAGTATGTATTCTCGCATCTACTTCAAATGTTGCTCGTCTTAATTAAGCCAAAGGGGGAATTCTGGTTTGATTGGACGCATCGCCCAACTCTGGAATATATCCAAGTCTGCCAGGGCCCTTACACCCTTTTACTTGTCTTCCGATTTCCACGAAAAAAGGATTAGTTTTAAGTGGATAAAGTTGATTCTCGAATGATTTATTTTAAAACCACATTTCCAAACCGAGAGCTGGGAATCAAAGGCTCGGTGCTTTCAGCAAAAGATTATTCGATATCTATTTTCTTTGAGTGATGTTAGAAAACTAACATGTGAATGGATGTATTATGGCAACGCCCCAAGACACCCATGGGCATGTATGTTGTATGATTGAACCTAGAGGGGAGCGAGCCATTTGTGGGACCGTACACAACGATAGCAATGGCCCAGGTATGTTCTCTTAGGGTTTTCATGATGAGGGCTTCGACATTCGAGACACGCTTTGGCCTGGACCGATAAGTGGGTGGCCTTCTAAGCTCTACACAGTATGCCATCAATCTTTTACCTCTGCCGGATACTCTCTGCCACAAATTTATGCATTTTATGCGCCACTAGGTTATTACATCGTCCATAAAATAAGACCACGGGAGATACTGTAAAAACAGTCTTTCTCTTCTTTTTTTCTCTCATTTTGCATGGAGTACCCTCGGGAAGAACGTGCTCATTATCATTTTTTATACATGGAGCGATGCAATGTTAACCATTGTTTGTGAAATTATGAAAGCCCCTGTACGTCACGTGATGATGATAGGGATATAATGTCACCATGTAGAATCCGACTCTTATTCCCGGAAGATATAAATATATAATGTATGGAACATCAGCCATTTAAAAAGCTGGATGCGAATGTATTGAAAATCGGCCACAAACATGGATGATATCTTAGAGGCATTCAGTATATTTTGTTTTTGAATTAAGAGATACGTCCCATTATATAGAATAGTGCTGTATCATTCTGATTATTCTCTATTACAAAGATGGCTGTGCTAAAACACGACCAAACTATCGATGCTCAAGTTATTTTCTTAACACTGCAGTCTGTTTTTATTCAGTCTGTTATAACTCGCCCACTAGGATCTACTTCTAAGTTATAATACCAAGGCTAGTGCTTACCAAGTTAAGAAGCTATCATACTTCATATCTATTTGCTCTTTAAGACTCCTGTGGCACACTGGGCCTTTGAAATGGACTTTAGGCATATTATATTCCCACATTTATGACCGTGTCCACGAGGAAAATATAGGCTTGACATGGAGGTTTGTAAAGGTTATTAGAAATCCGATCATGCTATCTAATATGTCCCATGTGGAGCAGCAATATTGATTTCCTCACATCTTGCCTGTGCAGTATAAGCTTCCCCCCATTGTTTTTAGTTCGAAGATTATTTGTTCAATTTAATTATTTCCCAGAAGAAAGAATGATAGCCCACCCAACTCCTGGATGTTTTCATCCTATAATGAAGCCATTATAGGACCTCTTGATATTTCGGCAGATGATAGCAATGAAAAGAAATTCGGCTGGGCTTGAAATATTTAGCGAGGATTTCCATCCAATCAATTAATTTAGGGCTTCTTGCGCTGAAAGATATATATATACCTGGTGAATATTGTTGATACGGATCACCTATCGACAGAAGTTTCACACTTATCTTTGCGCCGTGGAAGCGTATAATAATTCCCTACTGCAAAGGGAGGTTCTTTCCTGAGTGGGCTAAAGGCTGGCGTGAGAACAGTTGGATTGAGGGAGGGGGTTCCTCGCTGGGCATCTTTGATCGGAGACGTGGCTTCCTTTGCAAGTAACTTCTAAGAGGCCCTCACCTTGGAGCTTTGATTCGGGATAATATAGGGAATTATTCACTACAACTTCAATATTGAGCTTGGACATCATCAAATATTTGCTAGTTAGACTGTGATTTGCGAGATAGACAGTGTTAGGAAGAACTCTTCCTAATTCTACTTATTTGGGAAGTCTTACTAAATTGTCTGTCATAGAGTGCACTCATACGATATCACTTGGAAGGAAAGTGTCATATCCTTTCCACGCGTTTGCTACATTCATTCCATTTATCTGCCGATGAGACAGACCGTCGAGAGACGACTCTTGGATTTATGTAGAGATATCGTCACGACAGATAGAATAATTCATATGGCATCTATTTATATGTCATTGTCAGTGTATATACATTAAGAACACCTGCGTGTTGACCATATCGTGGGATATCATGAGTACCGGTACATCACTGTCACAACCCCAAGACAGGGGAATATCCAATAAATGGACTCCTTTCAGTTGAATAACAAATTATGCATGCCTGTAACATTGGGGTTACTCACACTGTAACGTATTTCTCTTATGCATCCACGTAATATCTGTAGGGTGATTGTTAGTAAATAAGAAATAATCAATCAATCAATCAATCTTGTAATTAAAGCTGAAACTTCATAGGAAATCATGTATACATTTTCTGGGCTGGGAAATCGTATCCAACAACCTCATCTATGTAGTTTATGTAATTCGCATCTATTAAAGAAGTGGGGAGCTATTTTACATGGAATTAATTATAGCAGACGACTTGTATGGATGCCGCCATTGCTGTAAGTCATGTGACCTCTGATGACGTATATGAACCACATCTCACAACGAGGCACAGACTTTTGCCCTGCCATGCCTGGGTGGACATATAACTTTTCAATTGATTTTGAGCCATTGTTTTATATAAACAAATGATGAGCATTGCACAACGGGTTGCCTTTAAGCCTAAATATGCCATAAACAAATGCTGGGGAAGGTGTTAAAGCTACTAGGGGTTAGGGTCACGGTGAGGCAGGGGAGAGGAGTGAAAGTGTCAAAACATAGCCGCCGTCGCCGCTAAATATAGCAGTTTTTGTCAGTGTAGGAGGGGAGAGTTGTACACTAAAATCGGGGTTCTCTTGGGTGAATAAGGTGTATGTATGATCTGTTTTATAAAAGTATGAATATCCAAATATTTTCACTGTTAATACATCATATAATTATGTATATACCAATGCTTTAAACTGAGCACTTGTAAGTTCAATGTTTGTTTACATGTATGTGCCAGTAGAGTGACCAGTCACACCTAGTGGTTCAGTGACGTCATCAATAAACATAAATTACCACCAGTGGCGCTGTTGGTCACCAATATGTCTGCCTTCTTGTAAGAGAGAAACTGGCATTCTTTTCTCATGTTTCTGGTGGTAAATAATGATGTCGATCATTATAATGATGCATACATACTCAGAAGACTATAATGTTTCTGCTTTTTGCAAAAAAGAAATTCTAGTTTTCTAGTTAGTGTTTCGGCTTTAAGAGTAGAAAGCCTTTTATCGTGCAAATATACGATATAAACTCTGCGACATTATTAATTCTATTTGGCCATTTTCCTTGTACAATATATCAATTTGTCATTATAATGCTAGAAACTATACTTTGATATACCATTAGTGTTTGCAGGAAATTGCTATTATGCGTAGGGTTTGTAGGTTTCTGCATGGGTGCTGAAAGTTCACTCTGTATGGAGCAACAATCCTGGTCTTTAAATGGTCTGGTCATAAAATGTTTCGTTTTAAAATCAGGTTTTCAACTCTGCGAGTGAAGAATCTTTTTTAAAAGACATTTCCCTAATTGTGCTTATTTTGTAGGTGATCACGCCGAAGCTGAAAGGCGAGCCCCTTGGTGTGGTGGTAGTGGAGTCAGGTTGGGGCTCCATGGTGCCCACCGTGGTGCTCGCCAACATGTCACCGAGTGGTGCTGCGGCACGCTGCGGACAACTCAACATAGGAGACCAGATTATGTCCATCAACGGCATCAGCCTTGTGGGTCTGCCCCTCTCCACCTGCCAAAACTACATCAAGGTAAGTAGGAAATAGCACCAGCATCTGTCTTCCCCACCCTCCCAAAAAAGCACTGTGTCTGACTAAAAGGGAGAAATGCCTATCTGTCGTTCTTTTCTAAGTTATAGTTTGTTAGAGAAGTTACTGAGCGGAATGGAGTACCGGACACGATCGTGGAGTTAGTTTCTTTTATTAAAAATATTTGAAACCAATTAGTTTTCCGGGCGGTTCGTGAGATAGGTCGGACAGATCGGTCCCTAAGTGGACAAGCCGATTGATTCGGTTTCCCAACTTTTTAAAGTAAGACCTTCTTTTTTTTTATTATTTCCTATCGGGGTTTTCCTCAGGCCCTATCCATTTCTAACAAATCGGACAAATGTCCGGGCGGTTGTCCTAGTTTTTCAATGCATTCAGATATAACCTCTACGAGTAAACGGACTTCGATCAGTCCTGAACGGTCAAAGAACCTATCAAAAACCAATAGAATTCTGTCAGAGCAGCTGATGAGCTCATCGTAACCCATTGGTCATTTTCTAGTCTATTCAAAACATAAGAGGCTAATAAAGAAACACGATCAAACAATGTTCAGTGATGACCGATGCCTCATTCCATTTGATGGAATAACTCCATTAGCTATATCTGTCTGTGGCAACTTCTTTGAATATTGGTTCTCTGATTAAAGGGTTCCGAGTAATTCGCTGTCCTAAAGCATAATGTAAATCCCATCACGAGCCAGTTTCGGTGTTGGTTAATTCTGGCTTGTGGTCGTGGGATGATTATTTATAACTTTGATATTGCCTTTGGCGATGGGTAATGTTATCTTTCTTGTGATTAAGTACACATATAAATCCCTTCCACCATCCTAGTTACTGGTAGCAATGCGATATATCAAGCTTGTTTCCCTTCTCTTGAGGGGTGCGATTCACCCGATAGAAGGCTCATTTGCTTGTATTGCCTCAGACGGTAAAGGATGGCATGGTTATGAGAGGGAAGCCATAGAAGGGAGACTGCACTGAGAGACTCTTCAGAAGTAGCGCCAGAGCGAAGTGTAACAACCACAGAGGGACACGAGTGTGGAACCAAAAGGGGTGTGTCCCTTGTGCCTGACAAGGGAGGGGAATAGCCGAGCAGAGTATGTTTGTTTGCACCTGAGTGCAGCGTCTGAATTTGGATGTGTGTTTCTTTTTGCTTTATAACGGTATCATTGGGATTCAAAATGGTAGGAGAGGCAGAAGGTTGAAGCTGTGGTTTCCAGTGCAGGTTTCATATGTTCCGCGTGGGTGTGCCGGATAAGGCATTGAGCCTTTTTTACCATTGCCTATTGCCCCTAAGTGTTCCTTGCCATAGTTACATACTCCACCAGCCAGAGTGTTACCACGTTTAAACAGTATTTAATATGGGCACATTTTATACCGAGGCCAGAAATATACTGGTATGGGATAATGCTTCTAGTGCTTTAGAGCCAAGTCTATTTCCTTGAAGAGGGTAACTTGGCAAAACATGTTGGAGTGTATTCCTAAGTCTAGAGCTCCTAGCTGCTCCTGCCCTTCGGGTAATTATTGGGTGGGTTATTAGATGGCAACTTATGATATTCTCTGAGCAGATCCCAGGACCTGTTTGGGATGTAGACTAAGAGCAGCAGAATTGGGGGAAAATGACAGAATAAACATTCTCCTGCCTATTCTCCTTCCTATCATTTGTATTTCTGCCACCGCTGTTCAACACAAATCTACCAGAGCGAGAACAAAGCGCCCGCCATCTGCGGCTGACAATCTCTTCCAGGAAATTACTCTCCTCCGACACTCTTCCTCTTTAAAATTAGCATCCACATTTTGCTGCAGGGCAGTAGCTTACCCAGTGCCTTGTTCGCTACCTATCCGAGTCTGTAGTTACCGACCTGAGATGTAGGCACTGGTAGTGGCTCCTGTACCCTAGAAGACGCATGCTACTTCTCTTCAAGGGAATAATCCTATAAAGTGGGGATCTTCCTCGCTCCAGTCTGTTTTATTCGCGCCCGATGGGATCGTGATGTCTATAGTGTAATGAGTTTAAAAGATCAGAGGCAGCTTGGGCTTTTGTATGAATGCCAATGTAAAGAACATCTTTGTTCATACAGCTAATTAGATAGTTTTAGTGCCCTTCCTTTCATGTATGTATATAGTTGCCTACCTTCCCCTCCCGTATAGAATGCTTCATCATCATCCTTCTACCCCCTCTATCTCGTGTCATTTTCATTATCCCCATGCGTTCATGGGAATATCTGTTCGGTCAATACATCTCTACACTCATTTTCTCCGGTAAAGGTTTTTCTGCGGCTCCCCATCAAGATTAAATTTCGTTTTGTAGCCTTCAAGTAGTTTTCTATTCCGCATGAATCAATCCCCAAGTGCTTTACCCCTCGGTTTGCTTCATATGATTTAAGGCCAGAAAAAAGCCTTCAATTGAATCCATTTATGTGGATTAATGTGGATGCAGTAGGCGTCTGTTTTAAGGCAGCTGCATTTGGTGTGGCCATTGTTATAAATATTATAAATCACATATATATGTTTCTTGCTATAAAAGATCACTTATCAAACTCTTGTGTATTCAGAGTCCGTAACCCCAAATTAATTCTATTCATTATAATGGGTTTTTCATCTGCAATTATTAATGATCACTTTTGCGCACTAGTTTCTCCAAGCCCTAGGGTTTAAAATGGGATATGTCCACTAATACCTCTTGAATTTCTCTCCACAGGCGGCCAAGAATCAGACGGTGGTTAAGTTGACGGTGGTGTCCTGCCCCCCAGTGGTGGAAGTTCTAATTAAACGGCCAGATGTCAAGTACCAGCTTGGGTTCAGCGTACAGAATGGAGTGGTGAGACTCTTTTTTTTTAAAGACTTGCTCGGATGTATCAATTCTTGTCGCCATATTTCACTCCAATTCATGCAAGACCATGGGTGGGATTAATAAAGGTGTCCGCCAAACTTTCTCGTTTAGGCGTATTCGAAGGTAGGCAAATGCCCCAGGTGCATGCGTTGAAATTAATCTCCCAGCCCCCCCCCCCCCTCACACACACACACACTTAATACATAGTTTAATCCCATGATAACCTTCAGCACGCAGTGCTTATGCGAAATTCTGTGTTCAGAGCTCTAAACTAATCTTTCTACTACAATGTATCATCCTTTCAATATTGCACCTGTAGTATTTCATCAGGTTTTCTGATCCATTTCGGCTGATGGAAGAGGAAATCCCTCATGAGCTTCTTCTCCCAGGATTGGTATCTGATTCTAACAGATATTCACCGGAAAGGACATCTTATAGTGAATGGTGCTTGCCTCCAAATTTGCACCTTTCTTACCTTTTAAAGCTTGCTATTCTGTTCTGTTTTCTATACCAGACTTTTATTGGCGTTCAGTAATAGCAGACATACTTATATACCATACAACTGTACCATTTATGTCAAAAATATTTATGTCCCTATCGTTACATTTACCAGTATGAAAATAAGAAGCTGACACAAATCCCATAATGTTCACCTATTTCTTGGCGCTCTCGGCACTTTGGTATAGACTCAGCTGCCTGTAAGTTGAGCTGCTCTCGATTCCACCAAGCTACTCTTGGCTTACATTTTCCTATTCTTCATAAACACTCTACTCATTATACACGTAGGCAATGGTGTAGATGTCACCTGCGTTTCTTCTCAGTATACTGGCAAAACTTGCCATACGCTTTCTTGTCCATAACTTTCTCCTTTTTACCTGTTATCACTCGACTACAAGGATACGTACACACGCGTGTAAAATAGTATATAGATATACTTCTAACGATCAGCGTTTTGTCATCGATGAATCATTGATGAATCCGCATGCCATTGTATAGATTTACGTGAAGACCGATAACAATATGAAGGCCGAATTACCTGCATGCTTTATCTTGATCTGAACAATGCCGCTGCTGGAATCCGTGCGTGGATAAAATCTGAGAAAGATTTAAACTAAATTAAAGTAGGAAGGTTTAATGATTCATGTGGCATTTTTCTATGGGAACATCGAAGACCTGTAACGAAAAATGATTATGTTGCCGCTGGTGCGTATTGGATAAATATATCCAAGCATGCGACTGATGCTGAAATCTAATGCAATATATTCAGGGTTCTCCTTGTAAAATAGCGTTTTTTAAAATTATGATGTTCAACTAACGCAGAAAAGTACATTGCCCTAATTTGCCAAATTGTCGATCAATGGTTGCATGGCGCTGAAAATTGTCGATGCCACTTTTTTCCATGCCCTTTTCATTTTGCGAGCATTTTCCATCCCACCCACCCAACTACATCAAAACCTTTACCACAACACTGACAAAAAATTACAATACTTGTATCATAATATTGTATAACTCTCTAATTTTAATTCCCTAGCGCATTATATAATTGTCTCCCTCCATTTAATCAATCAAAAATTATTCATTATATCTACAACTTTACTATTTTACAAAACGTATAACAAATGCCCAAACCTCGCCTCTGGTATTCAATTATTTTATTTCACTTTCTTTTATTCTAAACTTCTATAATGTAATTATTTAAGAAGGGGTCAGGAATGCCGTTCCCCTGCATTCTATGTATGCATGCATATTCATATTCTTTTAGAATACCCTAAGCATGGCATCAAAAGGCCCTAAAATCTAGGCGTTTTAAGCCTCCCATTAAAATTTCGTGAAGTAAGCCTGTTCCGGCCATTATGGCTTCGGTGCTACTTGGCGCCCAAGCTTACCCATAAGATGCTGTGAAAGCGTCCGTCTCACTGTAATTATCGCCAACCTAGAGCCATTAGCCTAGCTCCAAGCCTAAAGCACTCATTGATGGATTAAGACTATACTTACTCTGGATTATCCACAAATGTTGGCTTCCTCCGAGCTTCCATGGCCGCGGCTTTGTGCCCCCCTTGGGAAATGCGCATGATATTATTGGGGGCTGCGACTCATCAGATTCACAAACACTCTTTTTTCATTGCTACAATTTGAATGTATGTCTATGAGAATGAAATACTATAACTGTTGGGAAATGATAATGTCGGTGAGCAGACCTGAACGTGCGTCTTCTTCTGACAGGCATTGCAAGATTCGAAGAGTATTGATGATCTAATTTCAATCTATCATTTATCCATTTGTTTCGGGTATGAATAGTCAGATTCCCCATCTGTATAAAACCATCGTTAGGTGAGCAATTCCTGCTGGCGCTCCCGACCGTCTATACCAATATCGGTCCATCATTATGATTGTGTTTGACTGGACTATATTAATGTCAGAGCTTCCACACTCAATTACCATCCCTGCCTGATGTCAACGTTGGAGTTAAATAGTCCTATCCTTCTCCTTACCCCCGGGTACCGTCTTTCATATCATCCATGTAAATTTATTAGTCGGAAGAAATATACGTTGCTTCCGGAGAAACTATTACCGAAATGGCTTAAGCATGGCAATGAGCCAATAACCAAGTAATTCCTCCTCATCAAAACCAATCATTGCCTACTGGTATGAAGGAAGACATTTACATCCAGAAGATAATTTTACAAAATGGGCAGACCCTGTGGTATTTTATATGTCCATATATATATATATATATATATAGGTATATTTAATATACTAGTATTTAATTCATGTGGACAATCGATCTGTGATGTACTTCATCATACAGATGAAGTAATCTTTTTGAACTAAAGACAAATTAAGACTGTCGATGGTCTATAAGAGCTCCATTTCTATGACATCCTACCACCTGTAGTTCCTATCTTAAGCTATCTTAAGCGCCATAAACTCTCTTCATATAACGTTTATGACCAAGAAAACTAAAGCCTCTGGGATATATATAGCCTCTCGACAGGTGTAACCCCTACTTTTTTTATTTAGGAAGCTTGTAACTATGCTATTCTAAGCATATAAACTGCATGTGATAGTCCCAAGCAGAATGGACTGCTTCCTGGCTTTGCTAAATATCTATTGTGTGAACGCTGTCTATGTTGGCGTCCTTGTTCGATCTACGGTGAAGGGAAGTGCCCTGGTTTGCTTTAAAGGTCAAGTGTAATGAAAATTCTAAAAATCAAGTTAAGGGCTAATTCACATTAGTGGTGGTGGTATTGATGGCATCTGAGGTTGAAGAATTGGGGAGAAAATTATTAATACCCATTCGTTCACAGCTTTCTTATAAATAAACAAATGGGGCTCAATTACAAAACCGGGATATACATTGAGTTTTAAACCGGAAGTTTGATTCACCAGTTTATCATATATATTCTAAGTACTTTGTTGTATTTAAGAGCCACTAAACAGCTCATATATACCAGAAGAACTGGATTATATCCACCTAATAGATATGTATGTATACCCTCTGACGAATAACGATTTTCAAATCAAATCAAACCAAATCAAAATATTGAGTAAAGACTTCTGGCATACAGGGGCAAAATTATATTAGAGAATGCACAGAAGACCCCCGCTACATTGGACCATTTAACTTGTGTGTATAGACAAAGTTCTATGCTCAAACCTACCAGTCGCATAGGGCGCAGATGACGTCACGGATCGCTTGACCCGTCCACAGATGGCTACTCACCCTCACCGCGCTGGGTTGCGTGGGCCTAATAAATGGTAGCGCATAGACACCTTCCACTGGTTTGATTTGTTAGGTTGGATGCTATAATTTTGTAGACCGTTTCAAAATATTCCTCCGAGTGCATTTAACACTAAATAAAAACCTTTGATACTAGATAGTAGAGCCTCGATCCTTCTGTGGTGGTCCGTAGACGAATTTGGGGTAACAATTCAAAATGATTGCTGGTATATACCAGAAGGACAGTGTGGAAGATATCAGAAAAAGGCCCTTCAACTCCAAACTTGTTTTTATGGCTCACGAAAATAATTTGACCTCTCCCTAGCACATGATCGTCCATTTTTGTTTCCCGTTGATGGCCCGGGAAAATGCGATCTTTTATTGTGTTTAATCATATGTAAGATTGTAACAGGCGTGTCACAACTGATAAACCTTCCTTCTTTTCTGTTTCCAGATCTGTAGTTTATTAAGAGGAGGGATAGCAGAACGGGGCGGTGTCCGTGTGGGACATCGTATTATAGAAATTAATGGCCAGAGTGTCGTTGCTGTACCCCATGAAAAGATAGTCAATATGTTGGCCACATCTGTAGGCGAGGTGAGTGGTCCTGGTTATTTCAGTTGTTATCTATGTTTAACTCTACTCATCCATATTTTACATCTCCTTTATCTTATATTGCATGTTTTGATACGATCAAAGCTAAATAATAAACTATCTAATTAAACCTCATGTATTGGCTTATAAGATTTGAGTATGGTCAAATTTTAATCCAATATCAGAAATATAGTTCATATATAAATTAATACATGTGTCATTATTTCACGTTTCAGATTCACATGAAGACAATGCCAACCTCAATATTCCGGTTACTAACAGGTCAAGAGACTCCTCATTACATATAGCACCAGCAGCCCAAGTGCCAAGCCTGTAAAAATGGACTATGTGGCATTTTCTTTGCAAATCAGGGGATCAATAATTAATAAGACACAGCCACGTCGGTCTGTGTATTGTGTTCTGCTTTGGGGTTACCATACTTATTTGTATAAAATAAAGGGGTGGACGGGGCGAGAATTAGCATGGTAGCACCCCGGAGTGGGAACTGCCTTCAACTTGACCTTCTGCTGCTTTTCTCCTTGATTGTGACGTCACGCCTTGGCGTCTTATCTCGCAATTTCCGTCGTCGCGTCATTTTTACGGGACGGCGACCCACAGTTGCACAAGACTTGTGATGTCATCTCCTTGATTCGGGACCGGAATGAAAGGAAGACGCGGCCGCACAACAAGAGAATAGGAACGAAACGATATTCATCTATTATTGTGTTTGACGGGGAAGTCAACAGGGTTTATGATGGACATTGTTGATTTCACGGAGAAGACAGGAAAGAGTCAATGGATTATACCTAGAGAAGACAAATGACTGAAACACAAGCAACGCAGATTTTTTTGTAAATAGTTTCATTGGAAAAATCATGTTATGTTTCGGTGCCATTCTGCATTTTGATTATCATTGATTAACGTTGACCATCACCAAGTGATGAATAAAACTTATCATTCTCGTAACATTGATATTTATCAAGATATTTTTCTCGTAACTTCATTTTAATGTTACCCCGCACGGACGTATGTAATGTGTATATTATGGTCGTCGGGGTTGGGCTGTTCGGGTGATTTCATTCTGATTGGGGATTGGGGGCAGGCTGTAATGTAATATACACTGGTGGCCTTGCTACGTAGATGAAACATATAGCTCTACCCAAAAATAATAATGATGATGATGATGATAATGATAGCCTGATAATATACAGCCCTTATACACACATGTGGTGAGGTGCTGCGATCTTTATGGACTTTATGATATGTAGCTCTCAATGTGCCCACCCTTGTTTTCATTGCCACTTCCAAATATACCAAGCTTGAATATCCCAAAGGAAGATCAAACAAATATTGTATTCTCCCGACTGTGGGTCTAGGGTAGACTATAGGGTTGATAACGTTAGGAATGATTCAGAGTGAAAGAATTGTATTCTACTTGAGTATTATGATAAAATATGGCCGTGATATATCACCCTTACTATATATTTATTATATACACGTTCAATTTTGTGTTACGTAGTAAGATTATTGTTGAATATACTTTATAGCAGACTTATTTTGGTGCCATTTCAACTTTTACGTGTTTCCGTTAATAAATATATTATAATATTATTTATGTATCTTGCTCTCAAATAAGAGTGTGTACGGCAATAGATATATTGCATTAGTGCATTTTGAATTTTAATGCATATTGCATTAATGGAAGTTTTCATCTCAGTTGTGAGAAAGAAATCTACGATTTACTATATAATTATAGGGTTATTTTGAATGAACGTAACAGAAGACTATGGATATATCTAGCCCTATGCACAATTATTTAAAAATCAAACCTCCCTATTACGAATTATTCTTTGACATGTGTCTATCGTGTTGCCATTGTTTGCAAGATATTTTTGCACTTTTTCTTTCTTGGTTGAATTGCTTATTCGTGCAATTATTTTAACCTACAATGAAAATGCCAAATAAACGAGCAAGACGTGTAAGAACTTACGAGAGTAGGTAGAGAAAGCCTCCAAAGACGGAAGGACTAATTCAACATAATTTATGAGTTCCCTGTATAGCTATATCTTTTCCTTACATCACATAGAACTGCTATATTGTCTGTTTGAGGATGTGCCTGTTTGTATGATTACGGAGGGTCGCTGGGAAGTTAAACCAAATACGTACCTTCATACATGATTAAACAATACCAGAATTGCCAATTACTCTCATCGCTGGTTGGTGATTACATGAAACACGCTTCCCGATATCCCATGAGAACTCGTTTTGTCTAGTGGTCAAGGTCCAATGCAAGAATAATGTTGTGCTTGGGGCGAGGACATATTCACATGTCGATAATATTAAAAATTTTACTGGGATATGCCTGTAAGGATACTATAGGGGTCTATGGATGTTGTGGTTCCTGATATGATACAGGGGCACTGTGTACTGGAGTATGTTTGTACGAATTTTGTTGCCGAAGATCAGCACTCTTTTGAATTGGAAAAAAAGTGTACGGTATTCAGAAAGACAATACGAAAATGAAATCTATGGAAAAGCATGTGTGCCTGCTTGCCTATTGGCGAAATCTACGTGTATACATCCCAGTCTCTGCTGATAGAGTGTAGTACATATATTTGGCACGAGATGTCGCGCGCTGCATGGATGCTGGCATGCAAGGAAGATTCCCATAAATAATGGTACTGTATATGATGAAAATAATGGTGTAAATATCGCTAAGAGTGTACATTGGTGGAGCAGTTCAAACGCCAGATAATTTTTCTGTACAAAACAATACAAAAAGCTGTATAAGATAGGTTGAAATTCAGGAATAAAAGATGAAGAAATATTATATATATATGGTGGAATATCATAGCAACAAAAAACGGGGGGAAAGATATTATCATTGTATATGTAGCATAATAGATGGAAAACCACAGCATATCTAATGGACCTAATATTGCGTGATATTCTGTACTGTACCATTTGCTGAATTGTCGATGTGGATTGCTACAAGAGGTCTACTGCCCAATTCCCTGAATTCCGATAGAAAATTTAGGGGGCAGCACCATGCAAGGTATAAAGTACCACATATTGGGGGGACAATAAAATAAGGGAAATGACAACTCATGCTCTGCAAATGTCGCACTGAAACAATATGGTATTATAAATGGCATGACTACAATATTGTCATATTCATAATGAAACTAACGAAAGATAAATATTATAGTATATGGATGTTGAATTGCGTTATCCAGCTCCTCAAATGTTATTGATCTATCTGGTACATCGCTGAACTTTTAGCAAACTGCCTAGAAATTCATCTGCATCAATATGTGTACTAAACATTACTGAGCTGAGAGTTGTCATACTGTTGTAGCGATGTTACTTTAATTCAGCAATACTAGATTTTTGAAGGGATGCAATTGTCACTACTCAAAAGATATGGTTTTCAAATTCGATATACACTAGTCTTGACGGTGGCTAGCTTCTATATCTGACAAACCGACTTGAAAACTTTGTGATTGACCAATGACTCCTGTCATAACCATAACTCTATTGATAACAAGTATTTAGGCGCCTAAACTGTTCCTAAGATAATCAAGTGAAAACAAACTGCCCCTTCTATCCAATAAATGTGTATTAGATATTGATGATAATGAACAAGACGATGATGATAATGCAGATTTTGTTTTACGAACGTGGAGGATTTGAATGATAAACGTGGGGGTGTATGTGTTATATATTTCCTCCTCGCGTACGCATGTGTGATATAATAACACAATTTAATTTATTGATATCTGACTGAATCAGATGTACTGCACAGAATGAGCTTGTACCTTTGACCACTTATATGGCCAACAGGAGCCGGGTAAACTAAAAGCACATCTTTATTGTGTATAATGATCATTATATATCTACGATACTTACCTGGGCCCAACTGGCCTCTGCCCCTGGCTTAGATCGTCTAACTAGTCTGTGCATTGTGCATTAGCCAATAATTATGAAGAAAAGAAGTGAACATTTTGTCAAATAAAAGAATAAACTTTTATGGTATAAATCTGTCTTCTTGAGTTCATTTATTTAGAAGCGGTTAATTTGGACATCAGCATATGCCTACACATTTCTTATTAAAGAACATTACTAAGATCATTGAACTAAGTGTTAGCGCAGAGAAAAAACTCGTATTCCAATTCAGCCATTGATACACCAAATCAAGCCTGATCCAGAACAACAATTTATGTTTGCCCTATTCAAGTAACACTACGTGATTTTATTTCGGGTTCCATTCTTTCACTTTCGTGTACACACTGTTTCTGCTGAGCATCCGATTCGTTGTCCTTTCTGCTTAACATTAGAGACGCTACAAATATAAATCCTGCTATCGTCTTTAATCCTAGTGTAAGCCCATGGAAACGCAAGCGGAGCTGTGTGGTGTCGTAGATTATACACGCTCCTGCATGGCCACAAGAATTGTCACGAGTGCTACATGTAGAATCTATGGTGTAACCATATACTATGGGGGCTGGGAAGACTGGAAGCAAATATAGAAACAAAAACTTGCATCGATGATCGTATGATTACATAGAAGTGCCATATTCTTTCAATATCACGCGAAAGCAGTAATGCGAGTCAATTCTTTGAGTTGTATACACACGATTATAGGCATTTTTATATCCATTTTATTTTTAAAATACAATTTTAGTGGAAACAGGTGAGCACCATCTGTCAAATGACAGTTCATGCACGAGTAACTTTGTATTCCGAAACTATTCTGAAACATACAATAAACCAGTTATTACCTAAATGAAACTAAGTAATATTACTCTGAAGTTCTAATATAAAGGCGAAGGGGTTTAAGGGGCTTGTCATTAATATTACTTTGATTGCGACAACTGCTACAGAGAAACACATACATCAACGTAGCGAATATTTTCATGAATATATTCTCAAGCTAATCCCAGGGACAAAGGTGGCTTTCACAGACCAAGTAATGGTCTGACAAAGGCAGTGTTGTACTCACGTATTATTTGGAACAACCCGGTTGATAAGGCCAGGGACAACGCTTTGTCTCTGTGGCTGACGCACCTATTTAACAAAAGAGATCAATTGGTGCATTAAAGGTCACGCTTGAATCAATGTTATTCCGCGAATAATAACAAGGCTATTTTGGCAGAAAGATTTCCCAGGAGAAAATAACACATGGAATACATGTATCATCATAGTTTAATGTTAATAAGACGGCCAATTGAACACAATTTAATATTACCTTATAGTAATAGTATAAATAGGAATGATGCACATGGATACAGTGAAGGCAGTAATGAAAAATATGGCGACATATCCAAATAGAAGGTGCCCGCACATGACATCACATTTCCCCGCCGAAGCTGTTGCCGTTATGCCAAGAACTCCTATACATTCACTGAACGTCCGCTATATATTGGAATGAGAAGTTTAAAACATACTATATTGTCAGGTCTAGGTGTTAATTGGTTATGCAGTATTGAGTAATGATTATGAATTATGAATAATAAGGCATAGGTGTTATAAGTGAATGTTAATTATAAACGGTAACTTAGGAAAGGTTAGGTAATGTTATTTTTCGCCCTATACGTAAGGACACGTCACCCTTAATATGTCTAATTACATACAGGTGGAGTAATTCTATTAATAATATCACTACGTAGAAAGATAGTTTCAGGGATATTGACATGAGCACATCAGTTCATTTATATGGCACCTATAGATGCGCAACTCCCGGTCCCCGCACTTCCTATAGTGGTACGCATGCTCGGAGAAAAAAGGGTCTTAAATGGGTAGGTAAAGAGTTTGTCCAAGCACTTCCAATGGTTATTATCATAGGCCGAGCCTGCTCCTGACGTCTGTAACTTATAAGTATAATTTAATTGAACCCAAAGGCAGAGAGTTTTTCTTTCAACACGCCTAGGCTATAGTTATTGTCCCCCTGCGAATTGCAGACAACTGCTGTTAAAACAAGAAACTATGAGATGCTATTACAGGAAGCAACATATTTCTGCATTTTTCTATGTTTTGTTTAGTTTTCATTCCCGCGCTTTCGGACCATATGGTTTATCAATTTGAAAATGTGCATTTTTTACATAAAAGGATGAAATATATGTGAAAGTTCACGTTTTTAAAAACTGAAATAAATAAAATTAGAACGTAGCCTATCACAATAAGGAATGTATGTCAACATTTCTACTTCATGATAAGAATCCGATCATTTGCTAAACTTTTCTTTGTTAAATTCTGGGGAAAACATAGGATATTATATCTTTTTGGCAAAAAATATTATTTTAACATGGTAGGCCTATGTGAGAGTAACCAACGTTTCCCCGATATGCGGAGTATCTCTTATTTATTTATTTTCGGAGTATATAATTGGAGAGCAATAGGCCTATATACATGCAGAAAGAAAAATATTGTTGCCAGTACAAGTTCATACCTGTATGGAAGGAGACGTGTTCAGGTGCGTCATTTGTTTACAGCCTGCATGACAGGCGGTTATGTAAGTCATATCATCAGCTCCACAAACAGGCTGATATAAATCCCTTGGACATTTGCAGTTAGCACCATATTTTGCTAGGTCTCTGAAAAACAAAATTACACAACGTTGGATCATGCCTCCACTCCAATAGAACATATTTATTATTTCACCTGCATGCCAGCGCCACTTTATTTCGTGAATAGTAATTTAGTTTAAAGTTTGACCTCAATGTTTATAATGAAATAAAATGATTATTTACATACTGAATAAAAAGTTTTCAAAAAAAATGATTATTTATCATGCTGTTATACTCAAAGCTTTGTGATTTGTCTCTTTAATCCTGGAAATCGCCGTTTGTTATCTAAGCCCTATGCCAAATAATAATGCAAAATAAGAGGATGTCCATTTTGTTTTGACAAGGGATATATGTTATCGACACTCAGGACACTTTGTTCGATCACAGCATGCATGTACATCGATATAAATACTTCGACCATAAACTAATCACACATACTACCCTGGATGTTGACCGCCTCTTGAACCGAACACGTATGATGCACGCCACATGATGTATGGTTACAATGTTCAATTAAAAATTCTCAGCATGGATTATTTTGTTCCAATATAAAATTGCTGTTTGATAACTGCCAACTCCAGATCAACTGGGTCCAAGTGAAAGGTTCACCCTATAATAGGCTAATGTTACTATCGATGCATTTTCTGAAGTTCGAGTAATTAAAGCTGTTATCTATGCTCATCAAAACCTCGTTTAGCAATTTATATTTGTTTTAACGTCTTGTGCACATGGTTTGGGTTTTACAAATAACACACGTATGCACACATATCTGCTTGTTTACATAACCATATTGAAATTGTATACCTGCAGTGGGCGTAGCCCTAAAGGTGGCAACACTGAGTGAGTCACGTGAAGCATTGGATCTTATACCGGTATGTATTGCTATTCATAGTAGAATCGTAGAAGTGTCAGTGGCTGGTGCAATACTTATGCCTATGGATGCAGATCGACCTAATTTAAGGCCTACTTTCTGTTCCGAAACCAGAACTTATGATCACCTGAGGATGACACATTATTTACTCCCACTTCACCAACGCTAGTATTACTATATACTGTCTTAATTGTCTCAATTGACACCATTTCAGTGGGCCATTTTTCAGAGATTCTACCAAATAAAGCTACCGGTGTGTCATATAGGGCCTACACTCAGATCACGTAGGAATTGCAAACTAGGCCTGTAACTTTAGAAAAGCCCATTTGACAAGTCTCCTCGATTTCATTTATCTAAAAAAATGTAAATGAGAATACCCAATGAAATGATTTTTAATTTATATCAAGCAAAATTCTAGATTAACTAAATTAGCCTGGTCCTCAATCAAGTCGTACCGTATATCTAAACGAAAGTTGGCCGTTTGAAGCAATAGATATCAGACCTAAATGATTGAACCAATCATCTGGCAAACAAACTATATATATAGGCCTATGTCAAGAAAACAATCGATCAAAGTTCACAAATGAAGTCTCTACACAATGTTTGCTTTGATTACGGTATGCCAACATGCAAGCACCACATTCATCCATAATATGGATCAATGTGGTGCATCAACAACAAAAAATCCTGTTTGAAATAGGCCCTTATCGTATAGGCCTATAGGCCTAGGCTACATCATGATCTACATCCAATTAACGTATAATGTGTACACGTTTAAGTGTGGCCTAAGTATAATTATGGCCTAAACAATATGTGTCAATTATAGGCTAAGTTGTTAAATTTATTCAAAATACAGTAGGCTACGGTACCGGTAGGTACCTATGTACTTGGCTATAGACCTAGGCCTATATAAGTACGGTACAGAAGTCCTTATAAATTCTTTCGTGCGTCAGGTCAACTGGGACTATCAATAAGATAATATATTAATAAGGCTATATAGGCCTATATTGATTTCCCTTTCACTTGAATCCTTAATTAATTGACGATGCTGTACAGTGGAATCTCATATAATTATTAAGCCTACATGCAGACATCTTGTATAAAATATAGGCTAGGCCTACCGGTAGGCTATAGAATCGGTCTTTGAATAAAAAGAATTAAAATTTAACATAGGGCCTAGGCCCAGCTAGGGGCTAGGTAGGCCCTATAGCCTGTATAGGCCTACCTAGCCATAGGCTATATAGGCCTAGCACTAGCCGTTAGGCATAGGCCTATACTAGTACGGTAGGCCTACAGTACGTAGGCTGACGAGTGTAGGCCTACACACACCTATAACTTAATTAGGTTATTAATTGTTGTAACCAAATTGTTTTACTTATAGATCTAAACTTTTCATGTAGCCTAGATACAGTAGGCCTAGGCCTACATAGGTCTATATTGGCCTATAGCCTACGCATAGGCCTAGGCCTATAGGCTTAATAGGCTATATGGCCTGTTAGGCAAAATAAATAGGCCTACTCTAGATGTCTTTTCGATTTACCCCGCTAGCCTACCTAGAAAAACCTTCCCCTACCGTAGGCCTAGTCTAGGCCTAGGCCTACCTAAAAAATGTTTTGACCATAGGCCTAGGGCCGACATGATTTTTTTTTACCACACAGAGGCCCACCTTAGTTTTTTTGGACTTTGTGACAAAAAAAGCTAGGCTAGGGCCTATAGGCAGCAGGGAAACAGGTTTTCCTAATCTGGAACTGTCAAAAAGCACATTTTGCATGTTTAAAACAACTAGGCCTATTGTTATAAAATAGACATTTTTCAGTTCCTGGGAGGTGGTTTCCTAAAAAAAAAAAACCAACCCTATTTTTTTTTGCCTTATGTCATTAGGCCTAGCCTAGGCCTATGCCACAGTCCTCATTTTGTATTAGTTTCTCTATAGGCTATATTGTGATAGGCTGACCAAACCGTGTTTGACCTAAACCTTCTCATGTAGCCTACCGGTAGGCCCTAGCTCATAATTATATACCGGTAGGCCTAGGCCTATGTATTGCTGGGCACACACAAAAAGACATGATAGGCCTACTAATTTCAGATGTGTTCAATCCTGTAGGCCTAGGCCTAGGCCTACGTGTAGAGATAGGGCATCATAGGCCTACAATAATTAGCCTAGGCCTAAAGTATTTATCTATAATAATTATATAGCCTATATATATGCGTATTCCACTTGAGGGTGCGATACAAATTCGATCAAACATGTCTCATGATGTCTGGCAAGGTTATGAAATTTCTTGGCACTAGTCCAGTAGGGCAAGATGTGCCTGAACAAGCCTGCTTCTGCCCGGTTACAATGACGTGTCAGCTTTTCTGGGATTCCACGGAACATTCTCGACCAATGGGATTTCAGCGTATTGGGAAAGCCCATGACGTCAGCCATCTGTATATATAGCGGGACTGCAGTGGATTCGTCAGACACAACCGAGAAAGCAACGCAGCGAACAAGTCGTATCTTCACTACAAAAATCCATATTCATATTCCACAACCGTTGTTGAACCAACAAGGATCCAAGTAAGTAAAATGATTCCTTATATATTTCTTGATACGGACGCTAGATAGGCCTATGGCTATGTGTTTTGAATGTGCGTAAATTTAATGGGGATCTTTTCCGCAAAAACGTCGAAGCTCCAGTCCAAACTGGAAATTTCTAGATGCTCAGTCAATGTTGCCGACCCGGAAACGTTCCGATTTCGCATATGATTAAGGAAAATGGGATGGATTGAGTGGTTGGTGCAATCTTAGTTAGTTTTTGATTAACGTACTCTCATCGTTCATATTTGCGCGAGAAGGCTATGGGGGAACTACTCGTAATGCTTTCAGCTTTATTAGACTCTAAAATGTCGGCCTTTGTTTGGTTCACTTGCATACGTCACCTGTTCGTTCCTCGCCCGACTTTATTTATACGTTACACATTATGTGGGCCAGCGATTTACCTTGATATATATCCACTATTGCTATACGTTATGATCAACAGAATAACCTTATGGGAATCGCTATCACCAGTTTCTTTTATTCATTGATCTTGTACTGAAACGTAGGCTACATGTGATATTTCTTTTCCAACTAAAACAAAATGGCGGCCTCATTTTGTCAGCTGTTTACTGCATAAATTACGCTTGGTGTTTTAGGCCCAGTGTTTTCTCACCAGAGAATATCTGATCGAATACGAACTATGCTATTGCAAGACAATTTTTGTAGTATTTAAATTTTTACTTGTGTTTATTCCACTGACTCGCCGATTTACTATTAGAAATAATAATAGGCTCTAGTGGTCCAAGTGGGAGTTATAAATGATCTAATTTAGACATTTTCAGGTCATTAATATATAAGTACATATACTATACTGTATTAAATCTATTACTCTGTAGGCCTATATCCAATATGTCTAAGCCTTCCTATTCTTTCTATTATATATTTACATTTGTTTTGAGATTTCACCACATCTAAAGGTTGGACTTCATCTTTTCATCTTAATTTTTTATTGTTTTCCTCTTCTCTTTAGTTAATTTTTGCTCTCCTTTATTTCAGAATGCAAATCTTTGTGAAAACCCTCACAGGGAAAACTATCACCCTTGAGGTAGAAGCCAGTGACTCTATTGAGAATGTCAAAGCCAAGATCCAAGACAAGGAAGGTATTCCTCCAGATCAGCAGCGTCTCATCTTTGCTGGCAAACAGCTTGAAGATGGTCGCACCCTCAGTGACTACAACATCCAGAAGGAATCCACCCTCCATCTTGTCCTTCGTCTGAGAGGTGGTATGCAGATCTTTGTGAAAACCCTCACAGGGAAAACTATCACCCTTGAGGTAGAAGCCAGTGACTCTATTGAGAATGTCAAAGCCAAGATCCAGGACAAGGAAGGTATTCCCCCAGATCAGCAGCGTCTCATCTTTGCTGGCAAACAGCTTGAAGATGGTCGCACCCTCAGTGACTACAACATCCAGAAGGAATCCACCCTCCATCTTGTCCTTCGTCTGAGAGGTGGTATGCAGATCTTTGTGAAAACCCTCACAGGGAAAACTATCACCCTTGAGGTAGAAGCCAGTGACTCTATTGAGAATGTCAAAGCCAAGATCCAGGACAAGGAAGGTATTCCCCCAGATCAGCAGCGTCTCATCTTTGCTGGCAAACAGCTTGAAGATGGTCGCACCCTCAGTGACTACAACATCCAGAAGGAATCCACCCTCCATCTTGTCCTTCGTCTGAGAGGTGGTATGCAGATCTTTGTGAAAACCCTCACAGGGAAAACTATCACCCTTGAGGTAGAAGCCAGTGACTCCATCGAGAATGTCAAGGCCAAGATCCAGGACAAGGAAGGTATTCCTCCAGATCAGCAGCGTCTCATCTTTGCTGGCAAACAGCTTGAAGATGGTCGCACCCTCAGTGACTACAACATCCAGAAGGAATCCACCCTCCATCTTGTCCTTCGTCTGAGAGGTGGTATGCAGATCTTTGTGAAAACCCTCACAGGGAAAACTATCACCCTTGAGGTAGAAGCCAGTGACTCTATTGAGAATGTCAAAGCCAAGATCCAGGACAAGGAAGGTATTCCTCCAGATCAGCAGCGTCTCATCTTTGCTGGCAAACAGCTTGAAGATGGTCGCACCCTCAGTGACTACAACATCCAGAAGGAATCCACCCTCCATCTTGTCCTTCGTCTGAGAGGTGGTATGCAGATCTTTGTGAAAACCCTCACAGGGAAAACTATCACCCTTGAGGTAGAAGCCAGTGACTCTATTGAGAATGTCAAAGCCAAGATCCAGGACAAGGAAGGTATTCCTCCAGATCAGCAGCGTCTCATCTTTGCTGGCAAACAGCTTGAAGATGGTCGCACCCTTAGTGACTACAACATCCAGAAGGAATCCACCCTCCATCTTGTCCTTCGTCTGAGGGGTGGTATGCAGATCTTTGTGAAAACCCTCACAGGGAAAACTATCACCCTTGAGGTAGAGGCCAGTGACTCTATTGAGAATGTCAAAGCCAAGATTCAGGACAAGGAAGGTATTCCTCCAGATCAGCAGCGTCTCATCTTTGCTGGCAAACAGCTTGAAGATGGTCGCACCCTCAGTGACTACAACATCCAGAAGGAATCCACCCTCCATCTTGTCCTTCGTCTGAGAGGTGGTATGCAGATCTTTGTGAAAACCCTCACAGGGAAAACTATCACCCTTGAGGTAGAAGCCAGTGACTCTATTGAGAATGTCAAAGCCAAGATCCAGGACAAGGAAGGTATTCCTCCAGATCAGCAGCGTCTCATCTTTGCTGGCAAACAGCTTGAAGATGGTCGCACCCTCAGTGACTACAACATCCAGAAGGAATCCACCCTCCATCTTGTCCTTCGTCTGAGAGGTGGTATGCAGATCTTTGTGAAAACCCTCACAGGGAAAACTATCACCCTTGAGGTAGAAGCCAGTGACTCTATTGAGAATGTCAAAGCCAAGATTCAGGACAAGGAAGGTATTCCTCCAGATCAGCAGCGTCTCATCTTTGCTGGCAAACAGCTTGAAGATGGTCGCACCCTCAGTGACTACAACATCCAGAAGGAATCCACCCTCCATCTTGTCCTTCGTCTGAGAGGTGGTATGCAGATCTTTGTGAAAACCCTCACAGGGAAAACTATCACCCTTGAGGTAGAAGCCAGTGACTCTATTGAGAATGTCAAAGCCAAGATCCAGGACAAGGAAGGTATTCCTCCAGATCAGCAGCGTCTCATCTTTGCTGGCAAACAGCTTGAAGATGGTCGCACCCTTAGTGACTACAACATCCAGAAGGAATCCACCCTCCATCTTGTCCTTCGTCTGAGAGGTGGTATGCAGATCTTTGTGAAAACCCTCACAGGGAAAACTATCACCCTTGAGGTAGAAGCCAGTGACTCTATTGAGAATGTCAAAGCCAAGATCCAGGACAAGGAAGGTATTCCTCCAGATCAGCAGCGTCTCATCTTTGCTGGCAAACAGCTTGAAGATGGTCGCACCCTCAGTGACTACAATATCCAGAAGGAATCCACCCTTCATCTTGTTCTTCGTCTGAGAGGAGGCTTATAATTGATAGGTTTATATATTTATGCGAATCAATAAAACATATAAAATCAATTTTCTCTTCTTGTTATGTTTCAAGTATTTCTGTATTGACATAGCTATATATCTGTAACAGAATCGAGATTAATTATGCTGGCCAACTGATAATTCCTCTAATAAAGGGTATAATCATAGTTTACTCACCTTTGCCTATCTGCCCACTTTTGTTCAGGGCAAGCCAGAAGAATTAATAATCCAAATCCTGCCAAGCTCGCAATGCTCAGACCCAAAATGAATTTCATCATACTGTAGGACGATTGTAACTTCTTACTTGCTATCTTTCCACTAACTATTGGCCCCACAGACCACACAATTGCCGAAATGCTACCTGTGAAAACAAAGAGCGCTGTATAAGTAATGTCCGACTTATTATATCTACTTTAATTAGTTTAAGAAATGTCCTTACCTAAAAGTACACTTGCAAACGATGCAGTCTGTCCATAATGAACTTCAAAATATTTTGGCAAAAAAGTAAGATATCCAATGATATACATCTCTATGCAGATACCAAGTACTATAGTAATGTAGAGACGATTTCGTAACAGCCTGCAGAGTGCCCTTGGAAGATCTACAATTTAAAAAAAAATCAATGTCATGTAGATTACTACACTTGTTCCAGTAACCTAAATTTTGGGGGAAATATAATGTTAACCGAAAGTTCAACTAAAGAGAATTGAAATTTTAAGTAAGAAATTATAATAATTTTCGCTTAACTTCCAAATGAATGTAAGCTTCAATGGATAAAAAAGAATAGTTATTCCGAAGAATTAAAAGTTTAACCATCTTAGACTTATGAATCAATGATGAAACCAAGCCTGAAATAACCTTTGCCCTTGGACAGCAAGCTTTCGCGTGCATCGTTAGTAGAAACTCCATTTCTCTTCAGCACAGAAGGAAAGAGTAACATGGGAATGGATGACACAGCCATTAACCCGGCGCACACAACAAATCCTATCCACCAGGCACCTACCCATCGCTCGTCATCTGGTCCAAATCCAGGATCTAATCATAAAGGAATGTTTATTAGTGACTCTTAAATGGGTAGATCGTGAAAGGCCCAACTATGTTTCCAATTCAGAGTTTCTGATGTCGGGCCACCATTAATACTCGAAAGCTAATCAGCCTACTATACAAATTTCATATTCAAACCCATAAATGGCTATTAAAAAAATAAATTTTATTTTAGACTATTTGGTGGTAACAATGGATTCTCAGGAGATCCAGGACAGATATTACAGAAAAGACAATGTTACAGTACAAAAAGATAATTCATTTAACAATATTCGTTTACGTTCAAGAAAAAGTGAAACATACAAAACAACCAAGACAATTGATTTATACAATAATATCAATATCAATATCGCTGTGCCACTCCGATAATGTGATTATCGAATGGTAGCGATTTTTCAACCCTTTTTACTTGTAGATTCGGTAAAAGAAACTGTTTTTATGATTTTCAACTTATCACACCAGGTTGATACAAATAAAACACGATAATAAAAAGAAATGGCCACATATTCATTTTTGTTGGAAAACAAATAATAGCAAAGTGTTGATGGTCATGTAGAGAGATACATATAGAAAGAAATAACGAATAAAGAATAGACCCTTGCTCTTCGTTTGCAAGGGCCGTTCAGCAAAAGAAATAAATACTCAAATCAAACCCAGATATTAGAATTTTTCAGATAGGCCTTCAGATTCATCAAAGTCATAATTCGCACATTACCAGGCAATCCATTCCACAAGACGGGACCTAGGTAATGCGGGGGTCTTTTATTGTTTTCTGAAGATGGTTTTCTGACTTTAATTATATCTTGAGATAGGTTATAGGACGTTGCTGCATGCCTCCAAATGAAAACCACGTGCGTTTAAGTGTCTTAAATGATGTATTAAATTCTTTGGGCAAAATGGATAAAAAGAAATTATTCTTAAGTGAACTAAAACAAGCGAATACCGAAATCGACAGGCATTGAATAGGCCAAATCTGTATTATCTTTAACCACACACCAACTTCAATATATAATTTATGCGCTTTTATCTGCTCAGACTGGTTTATACATCTTCCTTTTGAGTCGATTACATTTATTAAATCCTTTGATAAAAGCCCAACTGGTAAGACCAAAACATTGTATATGACGATAAAACCAACTATAAATTAAGTATGGAGTTGTAACTTATAGTTTATTGAGGAATATACTCCTTCACCTATTAAATTATAATGTATATAAAGGCCTAGGCTTAGATGTATTTAAATTGATTCCAGTAACAGATCGCTTAATTGTGCTGCCCCCGTGTGTTACGGGCCATCATTAAAAATTTTAGGGCACACTGTGTCTTCGAGAATTGACAGATGCACCACACCACCGGTCGTAACATAATATACACTAGGTGCTTCAGCCAATATATATATATATTTTTTTTTTTTTAATAAAAAGGGTTTTTTATTCAGCTTCCTAACGACCTTTCAGCCAAATATAAATGAGCATCAACAAATGTCCAAAGATGAAGCCAATCGTAAATTTAATCACTATTTCCTTATGACGTTTAAATCTACTTGAAAATTAAAGACAGCTTTAGATGTCTATTATATTTAGCATCGTTGATAGGACTCTATCCCGCCATTGTCATCTAGAGTTTATATATCTATATTCATACTGTAATTACTATACAGTCTCTAATAGAGTTTTACACCGCCTAATATTCGTTTAAGAACAGAAATACCCACCTGCTATATCAGCGTAGATACTATTTGTCCAAGCAGCCAAAAGGAATCCAAAGACAGGCCCGATTGAGCGTAATGCGAACATATAACCTGACATGAACATATAAGTATAAGTGTATTGTATTTCCTTCAGATTGTAGCTTTTATTGGAGGGTTTAAGGCTGCATTGTCAGCTGAATCAACCACAAATTTCCTTACTCAATTCCTTCGGAAATCGATCCGCAGCACAGAGGATTGGAGTAATTAGATATTTGGAAATTTAGGAGATCCACATGTCCACTCATATATTTCAGTATTTTTATTTATATCAACATTTCCATTATATTGATCTCTTTTTTGTTGGAAATAACGACAATGGATAAGATTCTTGACATATTTCCTAGTCGGGTTGACCCCCAATTTCCCGATCTTCTAACCATTTCTCTATGTTTGGGGAGTAGGAACAGAGGAGTGTAGAAATCAATGGGATTTCGGCTTACACAGAAATAGAAAATCTGGAGATTATGAACCCCCAAAAAACACGTACAGTCTTCTCAAATTTTAGCCGAAGGATATTCAAATGGGAATTTGGAATTCGGCAAGAAGTAGGGAAAAAATGGGCCAAAATTAATAGAGAATGCAGTGAAAATTAATTCGATACTAATGTTTGCGAAGCCTATAGATACATTGACAGCGTGCTACAATAATAGTTTTGGGGCATTTACCATGACTTGTTAAATTTCAAAGTGAACAGAACGCATTAGCTGTCATTCGATTCGGACATGTAAATAGCGTTCAAACACGATTTTAACCAATTGAACAAGTAATAGCCTACCGTATACTAATTAATGAGCAACGCTGTGTAGAATCACTTTAATCATCGTGATGCATAAGGGGGCCATTTATATTCGTGACACCAGAAGTTAGATGGGGGAGGATCAAATAAGGCAAGCCAGAATTAAATCTAAAATATAGGGGGTTGATTCCCACATTCTGTGATTTAACATTTTTTTGGAAAAATTAGTGATAAAGATATAGGAAGGCGATAATATTTTATAAGGAAATTTGTGATTTATTCAATTAATTCGATATCCATGTTAGACTCAGTTAGTAATACGGTACTTGTGAAGATATAAATGTCATGTAGGATATATACTTTTATTCCATTTCAAAGGTCATTTTAAGTGACATGTTCAAACTGTCAATACTTTTATTGCGTGATGCAAGTAGACTTACCCAAATACTCAGGAGATTTCCCACCCGAATTATCATCCATGTATGTTATCCCAAGGACCATGATAGGTGCTTGTCCTATGCCTTGGAGAATTGCGGATATAGTAAAGACTATAACAGCAACCTCATTATACGTGAACAGTTCTTGGGACGCATCATCACAGCGATTTGTGCCATTGTTAGTTGCATTTGATTGTCCTCCACAGAGAATAATCCGCTGTGATAACTGTTGTTCTGATGTTGTATTAAGTGTAGGCCTATTATATATTTCGTTGTTTTCTAAGGGACGAATATATCCCGAACCGAACATAAAATGAGGAACGGTAAACAAAAGAATCGCAAAAGAAGATAAAACGCACGAAAAGGCAAATAATCGTGGTTTATTGGACGACCGGCAAAAGTGGCTTACAAAGATGATGGTCAGGAAATATCCTATATTATCTGCATTTTTTAAGAAACCGGTAATCGAGCTACTCAACCCAAAACGACGTTCAATCTGAGTTATTATGGCAGTGTAATAAGCCTGACTTAGAGCAGTGACCAAATTGACCAATGAAAGACACACAGTAAATGCTTTCACATTCACACAGCATTGGAGCCAGGATGGTCTCCATCCAAAAGCGCCGCAGCGTTCCTTTTCAAAAGTGTCGTCTGCTACATCTTTGATTGGCTCAGCTCCCTTTTCCGACAACGTGAACCTTTCATGCTCCATTTCTGCGCTTTTTCTGAGAATGAGTTATGACTCCAAGGTTGAAAAGGACTAAAACGCTTACAAATTGTATTCCCGGTTGCGTATGCTTCTAGTACCACACGTCCTTTTTAATAGTTGTATATAAAGCCAAAGTTACACTTGTAGACCTGTCCAGTATTAATTATGACATGTATGAAGCCTAGCTATGTCGATGTCATCAAATGATATTACCTTTGAGATGAATCCGTCCGATGCTGCATAATGTAGGTGTATTATTTACTAAAGCTGTAACTCTACATGTATAACACTATTCATGTTTACAAATATCACCAGATCATCCTCTTCGTAATAAGTTCTCCATGGCACGTGGCACCATTGTAATAAGTATCTATTCGGATATGAACCAATTTGTCTATAGATTGACCCACTCTTGATATAGGAAGGTTGTATCCCGAATAAAAGGGGGACACGGTACTGCTTCCCTACAGAAAGTTGCTCTAAATTTGTCCGAAATTTGCCCTATAGTGGTTTACAAGTGTACTGCATACACAAGGTGCGGATCCCATAAGCTCACACAGGGAAGGTAATTAATCTCTTATAAGGAGAATTCCCAACAAAAACTTATACCTTTTGAAGCACATACCTATGAGCAACATTCTTCCTGTATAAACTAGCGAGGAGTGGATTCCTGTAATAACATCCCGAATCTATGTGTTTGACGAATTTAGCTTCATTGGTTCACGTTCCAATTAATGGTATGCCCAGACCAATATTGTTCCAATGTATTTGAACCTCAGTTTATGGTATTCGCCTTTCTTAGCAGCAAAATATTAAATGTTGTACACGCGCTGTTCACAATATGCCTTATATAATGTTAATATATTGTTAAAATAATGGTTTCTTTTTTCACGGTGGTGAATTGTGTATTTTATGTAGCGAAAAGTATAAACTTGCAACTTAATGCATTTTCTATACTGGTCATTACAACCTCGCAGAATAGTCGAAATACACTAAACGGTTAAAATGATAAGTCGGTCCAAACATTTGAAAGTTTGTTTGTTTAATGATTTATTCAGTACATAACATTACATAGTCGTCTGTTGTTCTCAGCTCGATCAACTCACAGAAAATCCATTGAAGACAATTTTGGATGTACACAAAAAGGCTATACGAATATGACTAATAACATTCCATGGGTATTGGAGAATCAGATCATTTACAATAATGGATATGGCTTGATAACTAAGAACATGTCTACATGATCATCGTCGACTGAACCGTACCCATCACCTCACCCGGAGATTAGTATACCTTCGTCTGTAATACTAGTAGAGAATACCTCAGTATAAGTTCATTCTTCACCTTCACTGCCGATGGACACCAGGAACGGATACAATAAGTGCATACATATAAGTGCCACCGAGAATAACACACCGACATGGGAATTATACATTTACAATCATAAGCCGCCACCTGACGCAACATATCCATACCATGCTCCAAATTTTACCCTACAA
Source organism: Sthenelais limicola (assembly GCA_942159475.1). Taxonomy (NCBI): domain Eukaryota; kingdom Metazoa; phylum Annelida; class Polychaeta; order Phyllodocida; family Sigalionidae; genus Sthenelais; species Sthenelais limicola. The sequence goes on from OW804096.1 coordinate 116,744,996, forward strand.
ATAGCCTTGTACAATCACCTATACATACTCCAAGTTTAGAGAAAATAAATTAATAATCAACCATACCATGCAGGGCATTTAAATACTACATCGCAACTGCTAAATTGTGAGCCTACATATAATATATCAAACACTCAAATCGGTTTGATGAACTCTAGCTGTTTTACTGGATATAATTATATGGTAGCCAATCTCAAAGCTTTGGACGAGCCGAGTCTTCCAGGGTTGTTGAGGTGGAAATGGTTGCATGAAGAACACGCCCCATGCGGGAACAGGAAACGCGGGTCGCAGCCAGATTCGAGTATCACCGGCGTACGACCGGAGTTTCCGGATCCTGTTAGGCTTCTCTGGATGAACTGGATATACGATTACCTGCCGGTCGACCTGGTCGGCCAATCAGCAGATAGTAGTGCCGATGGACAACAAGCAATCAGCAGATTGACACTTGCTGTACTATTAACAACAGAATAATTAGTACATCTCTCGGCAAAAAAATGTTACATGTCCTCATAATTCCAAATATCTAAATCCGCCATGTCACCAAGAGCATCTATATGATCATATAGCCTAGTGCTATGACGACATTACTGACGTAGAAAGTGACTTAAGAATACAACAGTTGCATGTGGGGCTTAGATCTATATTTATACATAATATATTATATATCTAAAAACATTAATCTATTGCAAGAAAGAATAATATCTAATTAATAGGAAATGTTCGAATCAAATCACCATTTCCTCAATATAACCATGTCGCAATTATTCCAGAAGGAAAACTTTGATATTTACCCAAACGATGGCAGTGCCTATTCCATAACTTGATGTAAGGTGAGTTCACGTATCCTGATATTATTAGTTCCCCCTAGCTGTGAGGAGATAATTATGAGAATGGCAAACTATTGCTCCCATCCACAACGGTATCAACTTGTGCTGTACCAGCCCTGGGGCTGCTGGTCTGTATGGAGCCTTTGATAGAAAGGAGGCTTTTAGACGATGGCCTTGTGGGTTGATGCGACCGAATCCTCCCCCGACTCCACTTCAGTGTATTTCTGTGCCGCCTGGCCTTGCCTTGTTTTATAGGATGCTGCCAGTTCCATACACACGATGGACCGGTGCTTGGAAGAGAAAAGACTACTAACATCACAAAACAGGTAAAACATCACCAACGACCGCCATCCGCATAGGCCTATATAGTATGTGTGTGTCTATGAAAAGCCCCGTAGAAACGCTGGCTGCATGGCAAAAAATAAAATAAAGAGGATTGTTCAGGTAAAGGTGTGGTGGCAAGGGAGGCCCTTCGCATCGATTCTCCCAGGGCGGGCGGGGTGAAAGGGTAACACCCATTGTCCATATAGGACGAACCGAGCGTTTTGGAACTAGACAGGTATGTTGGTCTGTGTAGGGTATCCAACTGGTTCCTACCTCGCCAGAAAAATGGGATAGCGCGGCAAAGATCAAAGAGATCCAGGTAGCCACCCAAGAGAACAGTCGATCGATGGGTTCATGGAGGTACAGTGTCTGACGTCGGTCGGGTTTGGGTGATCAAGTGCATGAACTATATAGAGACTGTTAAGCGTGGTAACGGGGGTGTCATGAGAGGATATTCTGTTCAACAACCCCAATCTTCCATGCATAATCCACCATAGCAAGATTATAATCAATGCGTGTGCAGATAATTTGCCCAATTTGAAAGGTATATATTGCAAGCCAGGTATCAAATGAACAGAGTTTGTATACCAGACGACACCACTTTCCTAGATGAATTATTCAGGTTTATAGTGACTCATCAAAGAGTATTTTGCAAAAGCTATAGTTTATGCGTGGCATGAAGGCATGAAGATCTACTAATGAATCATTCTGAACAATGTATTCAATCACGCAGGGATAACTCTCAAAGCAATCAACATTTGGCTTTGATACTAAGAATATTTCTCTTGTGAATAACTAATAGCTTCTGCAACTTCGTTCTGTGAAGTCTAAATCTATTTCAAACTCCTGTAGAACCTAAGATTTTTTATATAACAGACCGCAGTAACTATTGAAATAAAAGGTTGTTTGGTTGGTAAGTGTATTTTTAATTGGCAAGTATATGGTTTTTAACATGCAAGCACATACATTAATCAATACTAAAGTTAAGAATTTAAATTCTAAAAAACATCACATACTTGAGATATCACATATATGCAGAAATACAAAACACTCTAGGTGTAGAATATATACTGCACTACAAAAGGACTTACTTAAAACCAATAGTTCCGTTGGTGCTCTCCCTTTCAATCATTAATGAGACCGTTCTTGATCTAGGCAAGGGACCGGCCTGTTAGATGTGGGTGTGGCCTCAATGAGGAAGCATATCTGTCCACGTGCCAAAAGAAATAGCACGTGGACCAACTCACATACTTTGGATACTAGACCAAAGAGATAAAGCTAGTTTGTAGGTTTTTTTGTTATTATCAATTATATGGTATGCAATGGGACAAAGGGGAAAACCAAATAGATGTTGCATGCAGGATGGGATGAGAAAATTCTTTGTATGGTAAAGAATTATGTAACTGCATATATAGCTTTGACGCAACATGATTTGTGAGATTCTAAAGACCTGAATGATACACAGTTCTGTATAATGAAGGCAGAACTGCTATGAAAATATATATTAATCAGTTTCAATATTCTGCTCTGCAGACTAACCACAGATAACGATGTCGGCATGGAGAACATGCAATATAGGCAGTGCTAGCTTTAACCCTTCGTGACCATGTATTGTTTCAAGGGAATAGCTGGCGCCTGTGTGCCTTGACGGAATGTACCTCCCTACACACCAGATAGTATTGTAATTGCATACAAGTGTAGGGATCCATTGTCGGCAGCCAAATCCCCCTATGCAAACAAAGAGTAGTATCTTTGGATGGCCCGACCATGACGAATGCCAATCTGGCCACAGTTGAGTCTGTGACCAAGCAACCAAGCCATCTTTCTCACGAGCCCATCCGGCCGTTAAATGCAAGACAAAGGCGCAGCAAGCACTTTCTCTGAGAGAGTACAGGTCAACTGTAAAAGAATATATAGATGTACCCATGAAAGCTTTTAAAGTGGGCCCCAAAAGACTATTTTACCAGGTAATTTAACTAGGTGTGAAATTTGTGTTATTGCAAAGTTTGTATTTCCAATATAGAATTCGTTCACTCAAGACTTTCATAATGATTCATAATGCAAGTATTTCGTAGACCATGAGTCACGGTTCCTTCTGTTTGGAACAATGCCCTTTGCATAGACAACATTGGTGCCAGAGTCTAGAGACGGGCCCACCTATCACCTGTGACAATTCTGACATGTAGAAAAAAACGTTTAACGGGCAAAGGTCGTCATCTTTCTTGTTAACAACCCCAATGAAGAAATAAACGAACATATCAATGCAAATATCCCAGAGTATACTACCAAAAACCGTAATGAACAACAGACTGTATATGGATAGGCAGTGACAGTAAAAGAAACACCAAAAATGTAATTTTGATGACGTTATATTCACGTTAAGTTGAAGATCAAAGAATAAAAATATATTTAATACGAGAGGGATCTGAAAAAAATTCAATGAAGCTTATTACATTGGTAAAACAACTATCGTTTAGTCTGGTCAAGGAATATTGCGACAAATTACCTATCTTCTTCACAAAAATTAGCCACTGCCACTTTATATATACAACTGCGGGCAAATTCCAGCCCGGGGAAACAAGATTCTTTCATTCAGTGGCTTTAGCTGAAAAGAGACATATAAACGAACATGGAACCATTGTCTCATAAAACCATCATTACATCCGATGGGTCGAGGTTATTTGATTCTCCTATATATAAGCTTAAATGCCATCATGATGATATCGTGCCATTAGCCTTCGGATAGGAGAGCTCGACTGAGTGGCGCCTCTCCCAGACTCCACAACCCCCTACTGGCGCCGCCACCCTGCACCCTTTTTCCTCCAGGAGAACTAGTCATCACTTACCTGTGTCTCACCTGCGTCACTGTCTCCTCCTGTCTGGAATGGGTGTCTTTGATCTTTCGCTCCATGAAACTAAGCATCCTCTTCCAGTTACATCCGTTATGTCGTCTTGCAGTCGCACGCTACTTTCTTTCCCCACTTCGCATATTATACTGGTATGACGATCTATATTCCTCGAACTACTATGTTAGGCTACCCCTCCCCCAGCCCCACCCCCACCCCAGTTTTCTGCGTTTTCGCCTCTTTGTCTTCTCTTCCGTTTGTAAACTGTCCATGGCTGTCCTCAGGATCGTGTCTTCCTATTCATTTAGTTCTACTCTATTCTACTGCCCTCCGCCCGAGAAAATATCCCTGTCTCCCCCAATTCTAACATACTACTTACTGACAAAATATTTCTATCATCCATAGTTAGTTGGAGGATGTGCTAGAATACACAGGATACTGCGGAATATTAAAACAAAAGCTTAAGCAATACATATATGATATACTTGAATACGATTAAATCACACACATAGCTTAGATCGTCTTAGTAATAATCCTTAATTATGTGTTGCTTTATTACAATAAATAATCACGTAGGTCCCAAAACATTAATGAGCTAGAAATACCAGCATCTAGAATGAATACAAAATAACACTCATTATCCATTTCTCTCGAAGTGAAACGATTTAGCTGGCCTTTACGTGATCTTCTAGAGCTGTCTGTATTCTTTCAGAAAATTCTAAATACCATCTAAGGTTCCGTCCTTTCAAGTTGACAACCAAAATGTCAAATGGAAATTGTGTTACAAGCCAAACATACCCCAAAATGGTTTCTTAGATATAACCAATGCCCCTTACCGGTAATATGCAGCGCTGCAGCGAGCCTTCCTTGAAGGATAACTATGCAGGACCTATGTACGCTGCCAGATATAGCGATGGTCTGAAGCTATAATTTCATGTTTCCCCACGTTTAGGAGATATGCTCCCGTAGCCATGTGTTAAACTCAAAGTATTGTTGCAGAAGGTAAGATGTCACAGTGTTGAGTGAATGTGGTGGACGTCCAGTCCTAGAAGCTTGTGGACGTAGATAGGAATCCCCATCCACTGAGAGAGAGAGAAGCTCGTCAGTATGAGTTGCTTACCTTACCAGCTCCCGACTAGCGGCCCTTTTGGAGTCTGAAGGAAATGCCGTGCAGGTCTCAGGTGATGCTTCTTTATATATACACACCTGAAATGGGGTGGTGGTGGTGGTGGCGGCGACGGTGGTGCCAGTGGTGATGGTGGGTGGTGGGAGGAGGTGGTGGTGGTGCTGGGGACGAAGAGGGGCTGTGATGCTTGTGGTGGAGGAGGCACAGAGGTTGTCGTCAGGCACTGTGACGATGAATAGGGGGGAAATTTTACCGCTTTACACGGCATAAGGCCAAACATTAGGCTTTCAGATTCTAATCTCATCGCCAAAAATAATGAAAGTTACTTAATTCAATAGATTAGCTGTTCGCTTTCTTTGAAAATTAAAAAAAAATCCCTTGGACGTTAAAAACTAAGTAAATGTTATTAATATAAAAGAAGGAGTTGACAGTCTTATATTCTGTATCTCAATTTCCATTGGGCAGTTTATATCAAATTATATTGAAAATAAGTATAGGAATATCAACAATAGGAGTCAATGACACTATATCAAATACGGTTGTAATATTTTTAACGAAAGGGATAACATGCACCCCCTCTGGCACAACATTTCAGGATTATCACGTTACAATTAGGCAAGTATTTTTTTGCTTTGGCCTTTGCTGGACTGGCATGGTGCCCATAGTGCGAACACATACTCCACCTGGAGTGGGGAATCCGTTTTGCATAGACTGTCCAAATCCTCACAATTTTATTCTAGGTTAGTCTTTTTTTTCATGTTATCGAAAACAAACTATTTACTATTACAATGGACCCATGTCCATATTGTTGCTTGTTTTCAGTATTCATAATTCTTATATTTGACATGGAACTCGACTAGCACCAGTGCTTCGAATATAAATCAGATGTCATTTTCTTGGGCATTAGGCCAAAGATATGTGTTTTGAGATGACTAATCAACACCACTATAAAAGACATATTATGTCGTGATGAAAATCTTTGAATACCATAATCAATTCATGAAATTAGGGAAAACTCATGATAATAAATAAATGCGTGTAGTAATTGTAGCCTTGGTACTGCCATAAACTGTGTCAATATATAGCTTATATTCTGTAAACATACCTCAGCCATTTAGCAAGTCTAATCATAATTATTCAGTACAATTCTGCCTATGGTAGATCAATGCCAGTGAAAAGGGTGAGTGAGAAGCAGGCGTCGAGTCCGACAGGTGCACCGAATGAACTTTACAAACTCCAGGCCAACAAAGAGGGTTCTCCAGAGGAGGTCCATTTACCTGTAGAGATAGAAAGCCACCACGATGAAGGCAGGGGTGGAGGGCAAGAAAGTATGAGAGAAATTAGTATAGTGCAGCACTCGATTATGTGTGGGTGGATCTCCTTTTATAACTGTATCATTGACTGTCCCTAGTTTATCGGTGACACCAATCAATCTGATAGGTGCATGGGCCTGTCGCTATAATGAATATTTATTGACAGATCAAAATGCACGACATAAAACAGCAAAAGGGGTTGATATTCATATAACACATGTTAAACATGTTAGAACACACTGCGCAGAGAATTATTTTAATTATTATAATTTCTTATAATGGGGGCAGCAGCGACAGTACTATAGCAACGGTACTCTAACGAAATTCTATTGTAGTGCACAACGTTTTCACTGACAACCATTAATCGGGATGTATATTTTAAGACATGATTCATACTCGAGTGTACTTGTCGAGACAACATTTATAAATATTATAAAGGCTATGTTGCTTATTAATTAGTAAAGATATTATAGATGACAAAAGAATTATATCGCCCACAGAACAGGTTCACTGTCGTATTTTATTTCTAAACTCGATCCTTCCGTCATGAAATATTTTCTCTAGTATTAGTTGCACTGAATGTCGGAGTACAAGTTCATATACATGAAGAGAAGAAGCGGCACAATGACACACATATATATACCAGGCCACTTCCCTCTGTACCTTGTTTCCATGGCTACTTCCATTGCCTGTCGGAAAGCACCGACCATGGGAGGACAAAGGCCTGACCGACCTTTCTTGACGCTGGTCCAAAATCTTATACAAACTATCTATATAACGATTGAACGAACCATAGAAGGTTGGCCCGGGTCGAGGTGTCCGAAGAGCCAGACCAAAACGGTTCCAGCGTGAATCTTTGATAGGTGGTTACAGCGGTGTTGGCCTGGGGTAGATATGAAAAGACTGGACTAAGGTTGGACGTGGGATAGTTGCCTTGGCAACTTGGATCCACCATAACCACTGTCGTTTTGGGAAGTGGAATCAGCTTTGGTGTAAATCTGTACAGCTGGACACCAACGTACCCATCCCCCTCACTGGCACGCCCCACTAGTCATCATTGCCTTGTTTACTGATCAATATATTGGGCACACCAAAAGTCAAACTCTAAAATAATAAGCCCCGGCAGGTGCGAAGCCTGGAAGTCCGAGTGAGTGTTTTAGCCCTGTGTTTAAAGAACGGTGCATATTCCCACACTAACCCTATGCTAAATCTCCATTCCACTAAACCTACCTATAACTCCCACAGATTGATTCCTCCTCCTCCACCCCTACCCGCCACCCCTCCTCCTCCCCCAACTCACCTGCACCCATACACCTGGAGCACCGAGGATAAGAGGGAGCGTATTACCTGACTAGATTGCACTCTCTGACCCGACTATACCCACCGTCTGGGTGCTTTAAGAATTGGGTAAACTTGTGTAACTCTGCCAATGACATTCAACGCCTGGTGTAGAGCCGAGCAGTTGCTAAGTATACTATTATTTCCAAATGTATTCTTGAAAGTCTATTTAAATGGGAGAACTGGTTTAGTGCGAGGGAAATTCAATAATTATACTGCATAAGGACTCTGCTCTACGTCACCACCTAATTTTACCCATGCACACGCCTGCGGACGCATCTTCACATTAAAGCATCATCAAAACTTTAGCTTACAATGGCTTATAAATATAAGTTGATTGAATATATCCATTTAAATCGATAAAGCTACGGGTTGTATGGCATACCTGAGTATCTAACCCATTGCCATATACTACTCACGTCCCCTCCCACGGTGGCGAGGGAATGTGTCATGCCTCTCCGCGTATTTGAACGTGTCTATTTATAATTAACCTAAATATATTCTATTACGTTAACCTTTGTATGCTTTACACCATAATGAATTCGTTTCTCATCGCGGGTGCGCCTCAAATCCGAATCAGTCGTATGTATATTATATCCACGCGATTGATGATTGATGTATGTTGCTTTTCTTAGAAAATATCAAGAAAGTAACTATATATATTTGACAAACCTTTAACAAAATATCACCTTTTAAATACAATACTAGTAATACAATGACAGGAATACAATGCCTATTCTTACTGACCTGGGAGTTATTTTTGGCGAATTTTTAAGAATTAAAAAGAGTGGCATATCTATAGATATGCCACTCTTTTTAATTCTTAAATTTGAATAAACTTATGGGGTACAACTATCTTAGTCAGTCTTACAGGAGCGCCACTTAATATGACACTTTGATCGTTTATTGATTGGACGCTTATTGAATAATTGTACCACTAATTATTCATTGCTTTGGAACCAGTCTCCTTCCGTCGGGCAGGTGTCAGGCGACGATCGTCTGAATAGACATGACTACTCAGGTGAAGCATGCGAATGTTTTCCACCAAAACGCAGCAACGAACACCTGACTGGAAACAATATATATACATTGGTTCATATTATTTCCATTGAGGGGTCGGCATTTATATTTACCCAGAAATTATATATAGAATGTGAATGACTCTTATAATTACTATATCGAAGAGCTGCTTGGAACACCAAAGCAAGCATACTGTCGTTGGAAAAACCAATATTTATATTAGGAGCAAAGAGCATGTAATTGGGGGAGAACAACCAAAGGGAATTTTGACGAATGCGTTTATAGTATAGGTATGCAGGCGTAAAACCATAAAATGATTCCTCTGATAACAACCGAAGACGGTCCATGAAAATCATAGCCGACATCGCACTTCGGTTAATATATCTGGGAAAATATTAGTCATGATATCAACATAATTTCAATTCAGTTTCTATTGCTTCTTTCGTGGGAGAAAGTTCTATTTGTATTAGAGATTTGCGGACGAGCATTTGATTTTCTGTGAAACAGCTCCATTGGTTGCATGCATGCCTCAGAGCAGCATGATAATAATGGTTAGTTCTCCCTATCCGTGTTCAAGTAAAAAGAGAAAAAAAAGTATCTTTCTCGATTTTAACATTATCATCTCGGGCAGTTTATTCGTTAGATTTGAACAAACTATACTGTCGTGTTGAAGACTAAAAGGGAATACAAATCATCCTTTCAATTTCTAACGGTATTCTCGAATTGTATCAATACATGTCGTCTTTTGGGAAGGGGACGGGAACTATAGATGTAAACATAATTCAGTTTAGGATCACAGCCTCTCAGGTCAGATAAAAATGCTTTCCCTCAGTTTGGAGGGACCCTCTCCACTCTGCATGAACCTAGACTGAATTAAAATAATATATAGCTGTTTAGTCTAAGAGACTATATTATTTTAATGAATGATTGGGCCGTTTTCCGGACACAGTATACAACTATAACGGACTGAAAAAAGTATATCGGACCGTTTGAGCACTTTGGTCATACATTCCCCCTCATCCCCATTACCACTCATCGGCCATTAAAAATGATATGATATGTACCCTCTGCAAATCTACGCAACCTCCGCAAATCTACACAACCTCCGCAAATCACAAAACTGTATAGTATTATTTAAAAAGAATAATTTAGCAGGTCAATGTGAAATACAAATAGAGAAAATCAATATTTCGGCAAAAACTGTCTTGGCCCAAAGTTGAGAGACTCTCTTCAAACGAAGGGAAAGCCTCTCGCCTCAAACCACAAAGAAAATAGAAAAAAAATGGCGCCGACAGGCAAAAAGTGTCGCCGACATGCCTACAAATTCAGCGCACAAAAATCACAAGTGGGAGAGGGGTAAAATAGGTTGTCGGCAACACATTTATTTGTTGCCAACAATTGCAAAATATCTAACTTGATTAGATATTTCGTCGCAAAAAATTCGTAGCAGCCGTTTTTTGCCATTTTTCCCATAGTGGAGTCCCTGCATAATAAGACCGCAAAATGTCATTATATTCACATTAAAACGCCGAGTCCTAAGCCAGGAAACCGATTAGCGAAGTAGGCTGACATACCATTCTTATCTGATCTGAGGGTTTGGACCTAGAGTGTTCCAAACTGTACTGTGAGCAGTCGGTATAAATAGAGTCATGCACTTCAAATACCTCGCCATAATAATTGATGAAACTATGACACTACATGCAAATTTGAACAAAAATATTTCTTATTGTTCAGAAAAAATTGCAGAGTTGGCAAAATGAGAAGGTATGAACTCAAAAGTGAGTCTACAACTAGTTAAGTGTTACATTTTGCCGATTTTAGAAGGAGGATCATTTTTGGATCTGCTCTGTTCAAAGAGTTTCAGGGGTAGGCAACAGAAAACATTGAATAGAGCGTTACGCTTATGTTATAGAGACAGGATGACTAATGTGGCTCTGCATGGAATATGTACAGTTGAGTCCCTGAAGCAATAGAACTCTTCTGAAACATACTATGTAAAAGATGAGTAGAGATTTTAAAAACCTAGACAAAACAGGTGTTATTGCAACTAGGGGTAATGGACCTAGATTTGACTAAAAAAGATAAAACTCTGCCAAAATTCTTACTAGCCCTCATTAAATAGGCAACAGAAACTGGAATAGACTCCCACAAAGAATGAGGGTGTGTGGTGATCTCAAGTCTTTCGCAAGGGAAATTCATCAACTCTAGAATTTAAGTAATATACTTTGTCAATTATGTCAACTCTGATTTTATATTTCCTGAATGACTTTGAGGACTCATACTTTTTGTTGGTTATCATGTATAAGATACTTTCCATCAGTATGGCGTGACCTATTATACTTTTGATGTGTGTATTTTTGCCTTTGTTTTATTTTTGATTAGAACTGAATGACTTCCCTGCGGTCCAAAACATTATTTCATGTAAATTAAATCTAAATGTATTCAGCCAATAAAACTTTTCAACAACAACATTATCAACAACTGCGTGGCCATTAATAAAGAAAATATGTAACAAATTATATACAAGGTCACGGTGTAATTCGCTGAATATTCGATGTACACAATTTTCATAACCATTCTATACCTCCGCCACCAGCTTGCGAGACACGGTGCGAGGCGAGTACTTTTTCCAACAACGAGCTTATAGTATTGATTATCTGGTCCGATGAAGCGTAACACCCAGTTCAAAAAAGTTAAACTTGTATCCTCACTACTTCCAATGACCGCCCAAATCAAAGAAGCTGATAACTACCCAGTTATCGCTTTCACTCCAATAATATATATATGCATGAATATGCGAGGCGTTCTTAGCATGGAGCAAAATGGAACATTTCTTGAATTGATATTTTATTGGATGGCGTGCAACACTTGTAAAATCGATGATAGTCCGGCGAGGCCTGCCTGTGTTATGGTTCGATGGTAGCCAGCGTTAAGTTCGACAAGCAGGGCGTGGTCACCCTAGCTGGTATACAATATTGATATACTGGAAGGAGATGGTGGAGTGGCCGCCACCCATGCAGAAAGGGCATACAAACAAGTGGACACACCTCCATTATAGCCCCGTGCACAGTTCAATGTATCACCCATACAACCCGATTAAATGAAACATTACAAAATCCTCTCAGGTCGTTGCCTGGGTGGGATGATCGAATGTCACCCCTGGTCTCTTGGCGATGTATACCTATGTATATGGCAAATTAAGTTAATTTGCATGTCCGATGTTTAATAAGGCATATTATCTGTTGTATTCTTTTCTAAATCTTCGATCTTGATGAGAAGATTCTGTATATGCATTCATGCATACGCATGTAAAAGCTGATAACGGACTCAATAATGATATAATTATGGCAATGAACTCATTTAGACTGGAAGACGCTAAAGACTATATTATTATGGTAAGACCCACCCATTCAAATACTCCCCACAAGTATTGGTTTTAATTGCTCTTCTCGCTGTATTCTTTAATGACTATCGGTTGTTGGGTTAAACTATTATTCACCATAATCCCAATTACATGCATGCATGGTCATTTTAAAGAGAAAAAACGCAAAATGGTTAAACAGTTGTCAAGTGGAAATTGTTTAGTCACTGATCTCCGATAATATGGCAGACTGATCTAATTCGTTTGTGTGCATGTCTGACAAAGACAAAACATGGTCCCTGTTGTTATTTTACACATATCTTATTACGTGAACAAAACAAAGAGGATCATGTTCTAGATCAATCGTAGACATATAATTAGCAGTCTGGGAGAAAGTCCTGGTATGAAAATTGAAAACCGATAAGATCTGGGTTTATTTGGCGCCTCATTCGTCTGATAATGTACCCTTGGATTCTAAATATAAACTGATCTACCAAAAAACTATCGAGTGTTACATATGCGATAAGAGAACAGCAACACAATAAAGGACTACCCTCTTCTTTTTCTTTTTGATCAGAATTCCTGCATGCGCTTTGCAGATACCATGCATTTTTCATTATTTATTGGACCAAGGCAGTTATCTGCTCTTTACATGTTGTTTTGGGGATCTACTAGGAGGGAGGGATAAGGAATGAATGGACTGCATTGGACTATTTTTGACAAAGCTAGTGCCCTCAAAACTATGGGATGAACTTTTATTGACTCCATAGACGTCATCATTTTTTTGCATTGTCAATCAATATGCGTCTTTTCTAACGCAGTCCCGTATGCAGTCATTCCAGGAAAACCCTCTTTCTAGTGTTTTTTTCATGATAAACATCACCAGGGTTTCTAGTATATGATCTACCGGAGGAATACCTCACCCTCACCTGAATTGGCATGATGACATTATATAACTGGGGTTACTAGGAATAGTTATGTAGCCTACACCAGGTGGCAGCTGGGAGAAAGAAGCACACTCGCCATATTCCTCGTCATAAATGGTTGGTACCAGTGAGAATAAATAAATTTATTCTCGTAGACCATAGAACTCTTGTTGAAGTTCTATGGTTTGCACCAATATAATTTGAAGATGATGAAAATAGTTCGCTTTTAGGTTTCCAAAGATCATGTGCCTCCTCATATTTTATAATAGCTTTTGGGTTTCATTCAAACTTTTCTAACCACAACTTTTGAGTTAACAATGTGCCCTTAATTGATGATCTTCAAGAATTCAATGAAATTATCCTCTGAGACTTAGACTGGAAGACGCTAAAGACTATATATTATGGTAAGACCCACTCATTCAAATACTCCCCACAAGTATTGGTTTTAATTGCTCTTCTCGCTGTATTCTTAAGAGCATTAAACCTATCATGGCATCATCATAGCAAAATGAATTTCCTCTCTATAAAGGCTGAGGCATTTCTCGGGCATGTTTTTCAACCCTCCACTAGTGTCTCCACTACGGTATATCCTGATCAGCCAACTTCTTTCAATTTACACCAGAGGGCCTCACGAAATTCAACGCCACGAGATATTACTGCGGTAAATTTCGTGAGTGCGATTCCACATTATCAATGAGTCACACACATTATTTCTAGAGGTTAACACAAGTTGCAACGAATGCACAAATTTGTTTGCAACAATGTATGTTGCATAATGAATTACATGTACATTTATGGCTATATCATGCATACATTGAATGAATACCGACGATTGTCGCAATAAAAGTAGTTAGTCATTGTGATTATGTTCTTTGGGCGTATTTACTTTCCACACTCATCATTCTAAACGCAACTGTGTATGGCAATACAATTCTGAGAACAAAATACTACTCACATAATAAGACAACAACTAATTCTAGACCGAACAATATAATTCGAATGAGGAGTTGTGGGCCCTTTAATACGCGATCGCCACTGCAATTGGCGCTTAAACAAATTTTTAAAAAATAAAAAATAAAAAAATAGTAGGCTAATATTAGTAACAACTTTGTATGGAAGTAGACATGTACACGCATACCAGGTGTACTAAAGAAGGAATTTTCGGACCGTTTCACAAGATCGACATCCAAGCGGCATAGTGGAAATTTTACCCCTTGCGGGGTGTCCCTCAATAATATCTTTCATTGTGATATAACAGGCAAAAAGAAGACCAGCTATTATATCTTTCTGAAAATTTGAAACTGGATGGATAGCTATATAACACTGCCAAAAAGTAACTTCGAATTGATTATATATTGCTGGATGCGGAGTGGTGGTTTTAAACAGTAAACATATATAGTACCCTACTATCTACTGTCATGAATTACACATGTATATGTTTTTCACACTTAAGCACTACAAATTAAGCACTATAGAACAATTAGCAAATAAATATAAGTTCAATTCGTGAAGGGAAATTATTCTATTACTGGAATAGGCTCATATCTAAATTCGAAACTCGAAGATAGGATTTTGTTAGAAAGAACTCTGATTTAACCGATGAATCAGAAATAATTAATCTTGACGCCCTGGTTAATAGGTGATGAATCTAAATTTCTCATCATTTTACCCCCAGGGCATTCTGCAAATATGGAAAAAAGGATGTAGGGAAAAGGTGGGATTGTTCTCCATGCTATATATCCCTCTGATGCAACGCCACTGGGGTGAATCACAGATCATCAATCAAGGTGAATCGAGGTGCGTAGGCCTGTGGGTGCACTTACACAGGGTAATACAGTTCGGACGTGAGGGTTATACATAGTGGTACGTAGAGTGTGTGGGATGTATACATACATGCATTTGTGTTTAAAATGTATACTGGTCCTTGTTTATTCTAGAACAGGATTACTCACATGGAAATGTATATGATACCCCTATATATATATTTCTATTTATATATCAAAATGAAGAAGGATCCAGGTATGAGTTTATGTTTGTGGAGGTGTTTTCTATAACTTAGTATAAGATATGACATATGTGTAAAAAGGGATCCTGTGAAGGAAAGAGTTAAAAGTAGGCCTTAGACCAGTCAAGATATGACACAAATTTATTTATCCATCATGATTACCCATATTATTAAGTAATACATTAAATCTCCTCGTATACTTTGATCATGTTGCATTGAGTAAAGTATTGGACCCTATAGGTGCTTAAAGGGTTCAAGTGTATGTTACCAAGACATTACCACCGACTCACGAATTGTAGACTGTAATGGTGGTAAATCAGTAATTGTTACGTTGGGCATTGGTCGCGAACGTCTTTGGTCAGGCAGAATGTCAAATTATTTTGTAAATTGTCAGCTACTACCGTTTACTCATACCCTACAGTGTGTGTATGTGTGTGTGTGTGGGGGGGGGGGCAATTTCATGAATGTGCACACCGTCTTCAATACAACACAATGTCTTCAATACAAGAAAGCCGTCAGTGGATCGGGTCGAAATGGAAAAGATACGTATAACGGAAAGACATCGTAAGAATCTTCCTTAGAAATGGATGAGGTCGGGCTAGTTTTGATAATGGAGTTGGATTTTCATTTGTCTTCCTTATAAGAAATCGAATGCAGTAATTAATATAATAACCGCGAGAGTAGCGGTTTATGCCGATGAATGTTTTGGGGAATGTACACCGCTGTCTCCTGTTTCTTATCGAATTTAAACCATGAGCGAATGTAGGAGACTATCGACGTTACTTTAAAGGCCAATATAGTAACTTTCCACTCATATCGCATCTCAAAGACTGCTGACACGCATATCCTTTATATCTCTTCCAAATTATTATTATTATTATTAACATTATTGCACCCACGAATTTGAAACAACTTTTTATATGATTAGATAGGCAATCGGCGTTAAACAAACCGGATGGGCTCTTATAAGTTGTGTATCAGGACATTTCTATATTATGTGACGGGTCAAATATCAGGCTGGTACAGGCCCGCTTAAATCATTATGGTACTGACTCAAGACACCCTGACTGAAAACCCCCCTAACTTCCTATGAATTGTTCTAACTTGTTATGTTGTTATGATTTGTTCTAACTTTCTATCATTTGTTCTCAGTCTGACTGAGACATTGAGACAGCCATTTCAACACAGTGGCTGTGTTTATATAGCCAGGTGTAGCCGTTCTAATGTATCCCCATCAAATATACCCCCGTTATAACTAACTTATAGTCTAATGTACCGGGGTACATTTGACCTAGGTTGAATATGTCCCCTCCAGTTTCAATGTACCCCCGGCTGTATATTAGTCCTAGGTTAAATGTACCCCACCAGGAGTAGTTAAGACGTCCGTTCAAAGTAACACTAAAGGGGATACTAAACTTAGTTCTAATATACCCCCAGTAAGTGTTAATAATCGAGTACAGATGTGCCTCCATTGAAACATTAATTCTTTTAATTATGACAATAAAGTAATAATAAAGACAGTAAAAATAAATACAGTAAAAATGAATGCAGAACTGAATAGATTTTTTTAAAAAAAATTGCAATAAGCTCTCATAGTCGTTGAGTTAGAATGCTGTTTTTAGCTTAATACATAGAAAGGAAAAAGGATTACAGAATTACAATAAATCTATATCCTAACATCACTTGTCTGTTCATTTAAACATAGCTCGTATAGTGGGAGCCACACGAGTAAAAGTTGTAATAAAGTATTGGCTATTTCATTATTAGACCCTCAAAGTGATCTTTGAGTTATTTTCCATAAGCGATAGATATGGCCTTCTCTCTCAACATGTTCTTTTAGAATTGTTGGTGTAAGATTATCAATGAAACAAAGGGGGTAATTTGTTATATCCTAACATTGACCTATAGAGGGGATATTTAAACCTAAGGTCCAAATTACCCGGGGGCTATATTTGATGAGGGGGGTGGGGGAGTAATATATATATTGAACTGTTACATCGGGCCTGAATCCCTATGTGATGTCAACAGTGACCCATGTCAACAGATGTAATGGCTCATCAGTGGCTGTGTTTTTGTTTACATTCAGGCCCATACCAATAAATCTCAATGTCCAAGCCTTTTCCCGCCGTCTTCACCGTTGCCGGTAACTCACTAGCGAGCCGGGCAGAGCTCTGCTGATCTATATTCCAAGTGATGTCACATATTTGCTGCGAGGTTGCCGCGGTCATTTTCCTCAAATCTATATGCCTTTAATAAGTACTACACGTACCCATATTGTTTATAAACACCCATAACGCTCTCCCTTTTATATAAAAACAACAGTGGACATGCATGCGTCCATACCCAAGGCACCAAGAACCGAGAACTCAAGAATACACCCAATACACACCCACACAGCTTAGATACACCTCAGTATATACCCTGATACACTCGCTTATGTAGGCCTACTCTCACTCGGCATAAAGCCTAGTTTCTAGGAAATTAAATATAATTTTGACCGTATGCCAAATTATGAGAGCCGGCCCCTGGTGTGCCGATATTTCTGATAACAAGTGCAGACCACCAGTTTGAATTAAAAATAACGCAGCAGTTGTATAAATACACAATGCTTATCGCTCCACCAATTCACATTCACTTACAGATAAGTCACTTAACCAAATCACGATGGGATGATAGTGGCCGATAGAATGGGTTCTATATCACCCCATGGCCTTGCGTACGGTACCCTGTATACTTAGCACAATGGCCACATATCTCGACCACTAAATCCACACACAGCAGCGAATAAAACACCATAAAAGCTAGAAATTGAGAGATTATAAAAGGTCTGTGGTCACATGTAGACGAACTGTCTCCAAAACACCAGGGGGTCATGGAGCCTTCCCCGCAGGTGGGTTTGTGATCTGGTCACAGAGGTGACCAGAAGACACCAACTTCTCTCTGATCTTTCGCTGAACATAAACACTCACCTGTGAAAGTCTAATCAACTGAATGCGGCCGGTAGTGAGGATAGACGGTCCAGAACAGTAGGGATGGCATTTCGCAGCTCTCAGAGTTCATGGCCCGCTACACCCAAAAGTATATTGGATCAATTCGTGAAGTGATTTGTGGTCATAAGCATGCAGCTCAAAGACGAAAATTATGAAGTGCATAACGCCTGACTTTTAGTTGGAATTTACCACCCATGAAGGTGGTGACTCGCCAGGCAAAAATTGAGTTTTATCAAGCTGAATTTTCTAAGAATGTATATATATATATATATATACCTTTCTGGAAAGATATTATATGAACGAAATATTCGCTTCGTTGTACTGACACCAAAAGGTACACTGTTGTCCGTTCAAAACTATACATTTAATAATTACATTTCCCCAAACTACTGGGATCTATATAAAACACCATTTCTCAATATATAGAGAAACTCAAGATGATATATATGTTTGAGGTAGCTTATCACCCAGGCAATATACTCTGTGCACTTCCACAATCACTGACAATAGAAATTATTACACACGCTCCTCTTTCCTGTATACATACATTTCGCTATGAGGCGATGAGGCTATATATAATTATAGGCGCACGCTGCTCTAAAATTAAAAGAATGTTGTCAATGCTCTATGGTTAATATTGAACTCGCATTATATTTTAAAAGTATAAAATATATAATGTACAAAAAGTTTCAAATAAAAGTATGGCAAAACATATTGATAGCAAACTAGAAATTATAAACGTACATGAACATTTTTATTAATTGTTAAGCAACTTATATTCCTCCACCGTATTACGAACTGATTGAACTCATTTCCCAAATAAAGATATCTGTACACAAAAAATAAGGCTTGTATGTAGTTTACATTCTTTACATACACATCGCTGTTTTTACAGGTGTGTACGTTGGACACGGTGTTTGTCATCACCTGCATAAGTAATACTTTACCATCTGATATGGGGCTGGCTAATCTATATTTACCCCCAGTGGGAAAGTGATACCAAAGATTCTCACACCGATATACACCTGGTAGTAATCGGCCAGGCCGTCATCATAGAAGAATAAAGGCAAACCATTGGCAGTGGCCGTCATAGGTAAATAAATGATATGCATGCATCATGAAAGGCCTTCTAGATATTTTCAAACATTTGTATCTATTGTGATTGGAATGCATAATGTCCATATCAATAGCATAATGGAAAATACGAATGATAAAGTAAATATCATTCTATATAATCAATTACGCATTAATTGCCTCTTTTGATGTGTAAATTGTATTTTGCCGATTTCGGATACTCGCTTGAGAATAATAACATAAGATAATAAAGAGGCTATTTATATTGGTGTTAAGGTGTCGACACTTGATTGTATAATACTTAAAAATAATGTTTATTTCTTTTGTTACATTCACCTTTGATCATGTCACCCTTCACATAATTATTGTTGGATCCTGCCCAAGAATAATCTGTATTTGCCAGGGTAACATCAGTTCTTCCACGTTCATGACTTCATGTCACATATGTATCCATAAACCACTACAAGAAGAAATCCCAGGGTTCCCAGGGCCCGGCCACCAGGGCTTCCACAGGTGGCCAATCGTCCTCCACGCCCTCCCTGCTCCTCTCCAGTCGTGATGAACACCTAGGATCCACTTGACAATACTGATGACACCCTGGCCTTTGAAGTAGACCGCCAACCTCTTGCCTCCTCTGCCCGAGAAGACCGTGGGAGAATCTCGCAGATGGAGACCGATACCTATGCCAAGGGTGGTTCCAACGGCAGCGCCTAATAACTTGAAGCATCGGAGGTCAGAATTTAAGTGGTCAATAAATTGATAAGTGCCGCTTAGGTTGACAGTGGAGTGATTGAGACAATAACCTATCTCCGCGGACACGTGCTGATGACCTAGGCTGCTCATCTGTGAATACCAGGGAAAGTAAAGACATCAGCTTTCCACATCCATCCTTCCGACCTTTTATTAAACCAGAGGGGTTATCATTTGTAGACAATAAGGGTCATCGTTTACTGCCAATGAGTGATGTTCACTTGTGGGGGAACTCAGTTAATTGCTCTTTTCCCTCACTGTTTTTTCTACTCCCCAAAGAAAACTGGGCAGAATTGGCTTGCTTGCTATCTATCGTGAGAATCTGCTGGAACGTGCTCTCGCAATGAAAGTGCACGCCACACACATCGAATTGAGATGGTATCTTAATGCAAAGGTAGTTTAAGCCTTTTTATCTTTCAGTTTCTAGACTTTAGAAATTTTCGAATGGATTTAGCTAATTGGGAGAGATCAACATCGCTATATTGGCATGCCACCTATTTCATTTGTGAGTAACGACATTTGAATCCTTAAATGAGCAACCTTTAAAGTATCATTTGGGGAATTCCGTCTAATGAGGGATTCCGTCCAATTATGGGATTTCATTACATTGATCTTTGAGGATAATTGGTCCATTACAAAGTAGTTAGCCGTGATCACGATGCACGTGTCTTGATTACTGATCTACCACATATTTTCTGTTAGAATACTGGCGAATAATTCACACTTAAGGCAACATTTGCGGTAAACATCAATCAGAAACTAAACATTTTCTACTTTTTGTTTTATTCTTCTCCTACCCATCTGGAAGTCATTTGACCAAAACTTTGGACGATTTCGTCCTGTCATTTTTTCTGCAGTGGTTCATAAATGTCCACATCAATATTTCGGCGCCCCGCCGAAATCCTTTGCTGCGGTGGTGTCCGCTTATTATGGCTGACTGGAGCTCGTTTTTATTTGCAGATTTACGATAATCTGCAAATGATGCTATTGAGTAGACAACATCCATCATTGATTAGAACCTGATGTGGGGAAATGGGGGGAGTGGTGAACCCGTCCATGTGGCATCTGATATCATTGCAGTTGGTGTTAATCTTTGATAAATCAGCAAATCTTATGCCCATGAGACTGTCAACTGTCTGTCTGATTACCGTATAACCTCCAATAAAAGTGCTACAGTGGAACCCCGCTAATAAGACCACCCTTGAGACTAAGCAATTTTTGGTCACATCGTGAGCTGGTCACATTAGAGGGGCTCTATGGTTAGGTGGGAGGAGGGGTGGGGCAGAGGGGGTGTGGCGGCTTTTGAAGGATTATATAAAGTGGTCTTAATGGAAGTTTTCTAAATTGATGATGATAGAAAGATGATGTTCTTCACAATATTGTTTAATAGAGAAATTTTGCTTTATAAATGTCATATCGTTTGAGATATCATCATATTTGATGATTGTAATACATGCTGTACGTGCATGCTTCTCATTGCCTTTTAACTGCTTCATCAACAGTTTTCCTCTTGCCAGGTTTCAGAGCTTAGACTGTACCTGGTGTTGTTCAAGAGGTGCCCCAGCAGAGCTGATCAGGCTCCACTTAGCAACTGCAGGTTTCCAGGGGCAGCGCCAAATTATGTGGACCCCCTTCCACCTACGGTCAAGGCCATTCCAGATGTTGTCCTCCAAGGCAATGCCATTCCTTCGAAGTTGTGGTATAGCAGTGTTCCCGAAAAGTTTTTTATGACGTCGGCCAATGTGGCCGACGTCAACAAGCCTCACGTCGGCCATTTGTCACAGACGTAGGCCATTTGTACCTATAATTAATAACTTCATACATAAGTGGGTAAGATCCGAAGCAGATGAGAAAAAGAAAACACATGAAAATACCCAAAAAATATAGACTATAAGGGAGACTGATATTGAACTTTAGATGTGTAAAAGCCTCGAGGGCAGGATACTTTCCTATCACAGAGATAATGAACAAAATGTTTACTCGAAATACAAACTCCCTCAACAATAATAAATGTCCTGTGATTTTTATTTGTTGGTGTTTTCATGGAGATAATAATTGAATAGTTCCAATAATATGAATAGTTCCAATAGATAAACATCATGAACATATATTGAAAACTCTAGTAGGTTCTTGTCTCAAATGCACCAGCACGCACCACGATCAATTACAGTGTTCCCGAAAAGACGTCGGCACGTCAGCAAAAGCCGACGTAAAACAGCTGTGGCCGACGTAGGGTCCTTTGACGTCGGCCAATTTGGCCGACGTGAACCTAACCCCACCTTAATTCTGCCCACTAATTAAGGTCTGTCACAGCTAAGGCCCTTGCATCATGTTGGATGTCTGAGTTGGTGTTTATTGCTCAAACTAGTGTCGGCCAGAACAGATCTTAGATATTTTATATGATTTATATATGGTTCATTAAACTTTAATGGGGTAACCTCATAGGCTACATATGTGGGCTCATGTCGAATATTTTGTCTCTAAATACAACATGAGTACAGCAAAATAAAATTTCTATATAAACTACATTAACATTTATTATCATTCAATATTTATAACTCATGTTCTAATTTCAAATAATTCAAGGTGGTACCTTAAGTTTTTCAAGTAGTAAGTAAATGAAGATGTACCCGTTAATGGCAAATACAAATGTTTTCAAATCGAACTCAATAAATACATTGTATTAGGGTTCTAACCAGGATTTTTTTCTCAGAGTGGCGCAAGTCGGCGATCCCAGCCCTTATGGTGGGGTTCTCCCCCCAGAAAATTTTGGACTCATACTTTTTAAATGGTGCATTCTGGTGCATTTGCGACTAATACATATATACTTTTTAACACTTGTATTTGAACGCTATTATACAGAATCAGGCTCTAAATCTTTAGGATAACATCATTAAAAATTAGATGTTCTAAACAGAAATATTTCTCAGTGGGGGAAGCTGGAAAATTTTGAAAACATAATTCAGTGTTCCCGAAAACTTTTTTATGACGTCGGCCAATGTGGCCGACGTCAACAAGCCTCACGTCGGCCATTTGTCACAGACGTAGGCCATTTGTACCTATAATTAATAACTTCATACATAAGTGGGTAAGATCCGAAGCAGATGAGAAAAAGAAAACACATGAAAATACCCAAAAAATATAGACTATAAGGGAGACTGATATTGAACTTTAGATGTGTAAAAGCCTCGAGGGCAGGATACTTTCCTATCACAGAGATAATGAACAAAATGTTTACTCGAAATACAAACTCCCTCAACAATAATAAATGTCCTGTGATTTTTATTTGTTGGTGTTTTCATGGAGATAATAATTGAATAGTTCCAATAATATGAATAGTTCCAATAGATAAACATCATGAACATATATTGAAAACTCTAGTAGGTTCTTGTCTCAAATGCACCAGCACGCACCACGATCAATTACAGTGTTCCCGAAAAGACGTCGGCACGTCGGCAAAAGCCGACGTAAAACAGCTGTGGCCGACGTAGGGTCCTTTGACGTCGGCCAATTTGGCCGACGTGAACCTAACCCCACCTTAATTCTGCCCACTAATTAAGGTCCGTCACAGCTAAGGCCCTTGCATCATGTTGGATGTCTGAGTTGGTGTTTATTGCTCAAACTAGTGTCGGCCAGAACAGATCTTAGATATTTTATATGATTTATATATGGTTCATTAAACTTTAATGGGGTAACCTCATAGGCTACATATGTGGGCTCATGTCGAATATTTTGTCTCTAAATACAACATGAATACAGCAAAATAAAATTTCTATATAAACTACATTAACATTTATTATCATTCAATATTTATAACTCATGTTCTAATTTCAAATAATTCAAGGTGGTACCTTAAGTTTTTCAAGTAGTAAGTAAATGAAGATGTACCCGTTAATGGCAAATACAAATGTTTTCAAATCGAACTCAATAAATACATTGTATTAGGGTTCTAACCAGGATTTTTTTCTCAGAGTGGCGCAAGTCGGCGATCCCAGCCCTTATGGTGGGGTTCTCCCCCCAGAAAATTTTGGACTCATACTTTTTAAATGGTGCATTCTGGTGCATTTGCGACTAATACATATATACTTTTTAACACTTGTATTTGAACGCTATTATACAGAATCAGGCTCTAAATCTTTAGGATAACATCATTAAAAATTAGATGTTCTAAACAGAAATATTTCTCAGTGGGGGAAGCTGGAAAATTTTGAAAACATAATTGATCATGGTGCGTGCTGGTGCATTTGAGACAAGAACCTACTAGAGTTTTCAATATATGTTCATGATGTTTATCTATTGGAACTATTCATATTATTGGAACTATTCAATTATTATCTCCATGAAAACACCAACAAATAAAAATCACAGGACATTTATTATTGTTGAGGGAGTTTGTATTTCGAGTAAACATTTTGTTCATTATCTCTGTGATAGGAAAGTATCCTGCCCTCGAGGCTTTTACACATCTAAAGTTCAATATCAGTCTCCCTTATAGTCTATATTTTTTGGGTATTTTCATGTGTTTTCTTTTTCTCATCTGCTTCGGATCTTACCCACTTATGTATGAAGTTATTAATTATAGGTACAAATGGCCTACGTCTGTGACAAATGGCCGACGTGAGGCTTGTTGACGTCGGCCACATTGGCCGACGTCATAAAAAAGTTTTCGGGAACACTGAATTATGTTTTCAAAATTTTCCAGCTTCCCCCACTGAGAAATATTTCTGTTTAGAACATCTAATTTTTAATGATGTTATCCTAAAGATTTAGAGCCTGATTCTGTATAATAGCGTTCAAATACAAGTGTTAAAAAGTATATATGTATTAGTCGCAAATGCACCAGAATGCACCATTTAAAAAGTATGAGTCCAAAATTTTCTGGGGGGAGAACCCCACCATAAGGGCTGGGATCGCCGACTTGCGCCACTCTGAGAAAAAAATCCTGGTTAGAACCCTAATACAATGTATTTATTGAGTTCGATTTGAAAACATTTGTATTTGCCATTAACGGGTACATCTTCATTTACTTACTACTTGAAAAACTTAAGGTACCACCTTGAATTATTTGAAATTAGAACATGAGTTATAAATATTGAATGATAATAAATGTTAATGTAGTTTATATAGAAATTTTATTTTGCTGTATTCATGTTGTATTTAGAGACAAAATATTCGACATGAGCCCACATATGTAGCCTATGAGGTTACCCCATTAAAGTTTAATGAACCATATATAAATCATATAAAATATCTAAGATCTGTTCTGGCCGACACTAGTTTGAGCAATAAACACCAACTCAGACATCCAACATGATGCAAGGGCCTTAGCTGTGACGGACCTTAATTAGTGGGCAGAATTAAGGTGGGGTTAGGTTCACGTCGGCCAAATTGGCCGACGTCAAAGGACCCTACGTCGGCCACAGCTGTTTTACGTCGGCTTTTGCCGACGTGCCGACGTCTTTTCGGGAACACTGGTATAGGCTATAAGCACTTTGGTGTTTGTCTGGGCTTGTCTCCTAGTCTGTCTCACATCCATTTCTGGACCGCACTCCACAACTTAACTTCCTGTGCAGCCCCATGGGTGTTCCGGACCGTATTTCATGCCCGCAGAGCCCACCAGCAAAAGCTGCACAATATGAATCCAGTCTCTCCCGGTGTCGCTAGTCTTTCCAAGTTGTCAATTAGCCTTTTCCTAGTCGTCAGTCAGCTTTTCCCAACAGTCAGCCATAGAAAAGAAGAGATCAAGTAGATTTCAATGATGGTAAACATTAAGAGATCTAATAAGTAATTCTATATTTTTTGTGCGTGAAAATGTTTGCAATATTTCTTGATGGTCAATTACTTGTACTCCTTAGGATAACCCCAGGCATGCATAGATACATTCAATATATATATAGCCTTGAAATTCGGTACATGTATTCAGTACTAAACAATGAAAACGGCAAGTCTGTGTATGGTTTGTGAGTTTGAAATGCCCTAAAAAATCAAGAGCAGCGCAAAACTTCTTAGCCTAATAAGTGGGGTGGGAGTGGTGTGTGGCTTCTCACACCTTCACACTCACTGAGTGAAACCACTCGTTGACTGACAGCCTAGCTTTTCTGTCGATGTGGATTAATTTTGATTCATATGTTGTCACCTCAGGCTGGGTTGAACAAAACTGGTCTTAATTCAAGGAGTATTTGGCTGCTTGGGACTCGGAAATGGTGGTCACAAGGCGAGGTGGTCTTTGTACAAAGTGGTCGTTATAGCGGGCTTTTAAAAAACGTCTAATAGAGAGAGAGAGAGAGAGAGAGAGAGAGAAAACGGGACTGAGAAAAACTGGTCTTAATAGAGGGTTGGTTTCAGTCCCATAAGTCAAACAACATCTCAATTGTGCAAGGTTTTTGGTGGGAATAACTGGGAATGCAAGCAGCTTTTGAAAGGAATGTCTTCTTTCATATGATCCAAGAAAGGCGCAAACGTTCTGAGGAATTATTTTGATGTAATAACACATGTTTACTGAAAGTACATATATTTGTGTTAACATATTGTGATTTTGTAAATTGCACGGCCAAAATGGTAATAAAAAAAAAGATAGAAATTATTGAACTTATATGTTGGTGCCAGGAAACCGATCCCTTGAATTTTCACTGCGACGGATGTGGTAAAGTAGATAAAAGATGAGTATAAAATTATTAAATAATGTATTCTCGTAAATAATGCTCATGCAATACATTATTTGTTCATTGTTTTCTTCAGTAGGGATATGGAAAAGCTGGGTACCACTGGGTGTGTAAATTGCATTAATTTGCATATGCTTCCGCATTTCTGGGGGGACATATATCCGCGTGTGATTTCATGAGCTTCCGTGCCCGTGTGCACTTCCACCTGTATGTATGTATATGTCCTCAGACACGTTCCTTGTTTTTGAAGTTCTGCGCATTGAATACACAGGTCTATGATTTAAATAATACAGTGCGTACGAGAAAGTTATTGATGATTCTATTTATTTGGGATATTGCGCTGGGCCACTTTTCATATCATCTTTTTCAAATACCCTACGCAGTACTGACGTTGCCCCAACATGGTGAAATGAGCATTAACTCAAGATCTTACTCACATTGCCATGGAAACCACAAATTGATCCGGGGGATCCCCCGTACGCCGGGCAGGTGAACAGATTATTACGATGTTTGCCCCTCCAATGCGGGGTTAGGGAAGTACACTATAGTTACATGGAGCCACCCCAGGTAGACTTATTATTCATAAGCAGACGACAATTGGACGTGTACTTGTTGAGGGCACGCGTGGCGCCAAACGTCGGGCCAGCTGCTCCACAAGCGCTATTTAATAACCATAGATCAGGGTCCCACAAGTCTAGGACCTTCCACGCTAACCCGACAAAGGATCATATATGTTATCTTCAGAAATTAAATTCTAATTCATCCACTGAAAAGGCAAATGGAATGAAATCATTGTCCGCCTTTCTACCCAGCAAATGGATCCATTCCAAGCGGAACAGGCGGAAGAAGATTTCATTTGCACAGGCCTGGAAAGTATAGGCCTAGATGTGAAAGGAGCGATCTAGTTTCGACGTCCCACGTAGATCTTAACGTTTTACAAATTATAAAATAGTCCTAAATTGCAAATAAAGGTTTGGACTATTGATTAAAAATAAGTACATGCAGCTTTCAATCCCCCTTAAAACGAAGAAATCAAAATGATTCGTATTGAAGGCCGGCATTTCATTTTCTTTATAGTCAGCGTGAGGTGGGTGGAAAAGGGTATTACGGGTGAATTACTGACTTATTTCAGACCTTCACTCGTCAAGCAGTCTTTTAAACCCGGCGCATAGAGCACAGGTGGTTGAACTCATAATATTGCTAACCTATGTAACCCTTACAATTATTGTAAAGCAAGAGAACTCGTGCTTATAATCAGGCCTATAATTGGGCACACAGATTGCGGGGCTTCAGAGTGATGTCTTTTTCTTACCGCCCCAAGGTGTTTCTCTCTGATCTCTACCGGTCAGTTCTGGTCATTTAAGTTGAGGTCATAATACCTGGTCTGGTAGGGGCACGAGGGGCAGGAGCAGCGCTGGGGTTAGCTGGGATGCACGTAGTATGTTGAGTTAACTGACCACACATAGAGAAGCTGCTCAGGTGTGAAGAAACTGAGGATTGAGAGAGATGTAGGCAATGACAAGTGGCGGTATTTCATCCCCAACAGGCGGTCATTCTCCAAGCAAGTGCTGCAAAAGACCAGTCCCTATTCACCATTCAGATTGTAATTATAGGCCGGGAGCGTATTTCAACTTTTGTCAAATACTTGCTCTCATGCAAAGCAGAAATCTTTCGGAATGCAACTTTTCAGGCGAATGGAGAAACAAGACTTCGGTTTCATACAAGTGTGCCGACCCGAGCACAAAGGCGCAGGAGTGCAGCTTGCAATCAATGCCTTGACCAATGATTACGGCCAATTGTTTCATTATGGATGAGAGTTTCAATAATTTAACTAATCATATATATGTCTAACATTTGTTTAAACATAATATATGTTATGGGTTTTATTAACACATAATCTATCTATTATAAATAATTGTGTCGGGGGAGATAGATTAATATGGAGTATTGATTGATAAGTTGATTGAATGATAAACTTTATTTTCGATCATAGGGATCGCAATCAGCTGATATCTCCAGCATGAGGGAGTTTTGCAAGCCGGCCTTTGTCTTTTACATGTAGTAGTAGATAACAATATCACTTCCGTCAATGACTGGATTGAAGTGAATGGAGAAACCTAGAGTAGCCTATACATATATTGTTCTGTTTGCAAAACTTTCGAAGAATATGCATATGGCTTATATCCGCATAATTAACTTTGAAGGGACTGTGCTATTGGTTTTTTGTTTAAATAGGGGGTATTTTTTACAATGAAATTGCATTTAGAATATCCATCGGTATACAGTTAGTATAGAGTTGGTAATTGGAAAGCAAGGGTAGGACGCATCTATTTTTATGGATAAAATGTAAGTTGAATCTCAGTCAGGCTCATTCGGACTGGTGGGGTTGGGGTCCTTTGTTAGGTTCGGGGACTTGTTCGTGAAATGTAATAAAGCGCTGGAAGTTAACTAAAGTACTGAAGCGATATTATATAATGAATGATTAGGAATGGAACTCAAGTCATAGATTGTGTATTTACAAATAATTTATTGTTAGTCATAAGCATCAGTCTAGCATTAAGACATTGTCTATTTATACAAAACTCCACCAGTAAAATCACACCATATAACTTCTGTTGGTATTCTTCTCTAAATGGTGATCGTATTCAGCATTTATATAGGATGCATTTCGGACCAGCCGTACATTCCTATTATACGTAGATTAGTAGTATATATATGATACAAGACACATATATACAAAAAATGAAGTGAATAGAGAAATCTTCACCCCGTAAAATGAAAACAGGGAACGTCAATGAGATTATACAATTCTTTGGAATGTTGTGTATTTGTACCAGACAATTGATTACAAACATGAAAATGAAATTTGATTTACATAAATCCTTATTTACCTGAGGTTGGCAATGCGGACATGCGATACAAAGATGATCTGCCCTTTACAAATGGAATACATTCGTCATAGGCAAGACTTTTGAGGATTGAAACAACTCCGAGTTAATGACATGGTGTGACATGAGAACTCCAGTGAGACATTTCCATAAATACATAATATTAAAGCGTTATTACAATTTTTGATTCTTGAATTGGCAATATACAAGTCATTCGCAAGAAGCTGAGGCCAGCAAAATAAATGAGATCAGTGGAAAACAATTGGTCAAAGTACCATATACAGGAATCTTAGTCTATTGAAATACATATAAATGAAGGCATTTTGAAGAAGTGAATGGTGAAGCCTCCTATACTATTCTGACAATAAAATCGGCTGTAGAGATAGTTTGACTCTAAAATACATACAACTACCCATATCTAAGAAATAGGCTGAGGTTATTACCGTGTTTACATCTAAAGATCCAGCAATTTCTCACAAGCGTATAACCTAGTTACGATACACACATATATTATATGCTTAAACAGAACATGCATTGTTAAACATTTATCGCAAATAACAATGTAAAGTCCTTTTCTTTAAAAAAAAAAAGGTTAGCCATTTCCCCATGGATTGCGCAATATAAAGGATACGGCATGCAAAGCACGGTTTACTAGAAATGTAGAGAACGTTACACTAGTTGAACAATGACAACAGATTGCAAGACAATTTGATCTCTCACCTCTATCTCGAATAACTTATAGATTATATGAACTTGGTTTGTGCGCCCGGGGCACATGACTAGAGTTCTCCATCTTTCAAAGGGATATGTCTTATATAGTCAGTCGAGTTTGGAGAGTATTACTTCCTCCAGTGTCCTGATGTGATGTGAGCCTCCTTTGGATCCCTCAGGTATTCAGTATAGAGGCTACACCTTGTGCGTTGGCCCGCGGGACGACAGCGGTTGTCAAGAGCAACGTGGCCCAGTGGCAAGGACGTGTGCTACGGTGTTCGTAGGTATTGATAACACAGGAGATTGACGATTCTCTCATCACAATAAGAGAACAGCAATTTGTCCATATCTTTAACAGTCAGCTACTACCACTCACGAGAGGGGTTTCTCGAGAATGTCTTGGAGGGCGCGGATGTACGTCTGTGCCATCTGGAGGGTGTCGTACTTGGAAAGCTGCTGAGTACCTCCAAGTCCTGGGATCACAAGTCGCAGCTGATCAAAGGCTTCGTTCAGACTGTTCATCCTGCGGCGTTCTCGCTCGTTGGCTGCCAATCGCCTCTTCTTCACCACCTCCTTGGTTGGTTTTACACCTGGAGGAGCGGGTTTCCTTACTCCTCCTGAGCTCACCTTTCTGAGGGAATCGGAGTGATTTTTGTTGTTGTGGATGTTGCTGATGTTGTTGCTGAGGTGGTTGCCATTGTCGGCTTGCTGCTGGTAACAGCGCCTTGCCTCAAGCGGGGAGCTGACTTGTGTGCATGTGCCAGCGGCCATGTGGTGATACACCCTGCTGGAGCTGGTGATGGATGAAACCTGCAGGCTGTCATTGACAACAACTGGGATGGGAATCTGGTGTTGTGTAGAGAACTGCTGCTGAGGAAGACGGGTAGACTGGACAGACAGTGGAGGAGAAGGCTGAGATGCCCGGAGGTACTGCTCCATTCTGCTGGTTACATAACCTTGTACAGCTCCCTGAGGAGTTAGATGGATAGTCTGAAGGCTGTCCAAATCAATATTTTCGAGGTCCTCCTCCGAACCAGTGTCTGTGAATGGAGATCCAGTGCTGCTGTAAGTCCCGGTACTTTTTGGAGAAGCGGCGGAGATCCTCTGATCTTCTGTCTCCTCCCAACTACAGGAGGACAATGGAGATCCGAGCTCTTCCTCCAACCCGAAGTAATTGTTGGAATACATGTCAAAACCAGCTAAAGTGGCCTGTGCAGAACTCACCAACATTGGTAGAGACATGGTAAGTTAAATCGTCAGTAGACAAATATTCGAAGTTGAGTTGATTCTATAGAATATATGTTGACTTTCTGTAATATAGAAGTTGTGTTTCCTCAATGAATATCGTATAGAGATCTCTATTGGTGTGTTTTACTATATAGTCTCTCCGACGTGCTCTCTTCGATCTGTTCGAGATATATGTTTTGAGGAAGTCATAGAGCAGCTTTTATATATTGAGACACGGTACTAACTAAGCCCCTCCTTGGGACCATTACACTGTCAATCTTACATCCCCCTGCCGATAATTGGTCGGTGTGATGGGCAGCGCCCCTCTTTCCCCTACCTGCTACGTCATGGATGAGTAAGACACTGTTCACCAATGCGTGACGTCCGCCATACACCACCACCTCCTCCGCCTCCCAACTCCCTCCCGCCGCCCCCTACACACTGCACTTCATGCATCCTCATCCCCCAAAGGGACCGATATCTTTCCGTAAGCCCAACGACACCAAAAGATCAGGGTTCAGTTAATTGTCAAAGAGGTCTATCATGGGGAGGTCCACCCATTGTGGGGAGGAAAAAACAAGGGATGATCATGTTGGGGAACCACCAGATAGTGAGGTGAACGAGTTCACTTCCACCTCGAATAGGGTACATGCACGCACGTGATTGTTGGGTTTCCGCCCCTAGCATTCAATTAGAGTTTATCTCAAACTGCTAACGTGGAAATCACGTACTTATGAATCAAAGCCTTTTCAATAGACAGATCATCACTAAATGTGGGTTTTCTTTTACAACGGCTGTGTTTTTAATTTTAAAATACAAAATACTGAAAATGCTATTCCACAAGGCATATCTATGTGCATCTATATTGATGTGTTCAATGTGTAGATACACCAGTGCTCTCCGAAGGATCACACGTATTCCTATTGCCTTAAATTACCTCATCACCTGCTAATGTTTTCTACCAATGGAAACCACGAACACGTTAGAGGGAGGGGCAAATAAAGATGGCCTCACATGCTACCCTGGGACATACGCTAATTATAGCTGAAGCCCTGAATATTTTACATCCTGTTTAAATGCATCGCGATTCCAGGAAGATAAACAATTAATTAGTAAGAACTCGATTGAATTTACCACAATAGTATAAGCTTACATATCTTAATTAATACTGATTGTTTAATTTGGTGAAATAAACATCGATATCCCAATGGGGATATGTTGTTAGTTAGTTGAAGGAACAAAAAATATGGACCTTTTTTTATTTCATTTGATCCAAAGAATTTATTACAATTATTAAAGATGCATAACCGGAGGTAGTTGTTTTCATTCGTTGCCGGACATTTAGTTACACTCTCCTTTAATTCCCAATACAATAATACGATACTATCTTTGAAGTCTAGTGTTCCCGAACTATTTCCAATTGGTGTTCCTGGACTATTTATAAACGCATCCTCTCAGTTATTAGGTTTATTACCAATAGGGAGTGGATGGGTGTGCTTACAAATTGGGGTACACTCCGTATACTGCATGCTGAGACGAACTATATGGGCTTGGGAAGGGACGGCCATGAGGATGTTCCTAGAAATGTGACCTCAAGCTGTCCTGCAGCACCAACATGTTACCGGGCCCTCAGTGAATATGATCGCATAGTGCACTTACTAAAAATAGACTGGTTAGTGTCCAAATATTCAAGGTCGTTGGATGTTTCAAAACACATGCATAATTACAACTTTTTACCACCCGATTTACAAACACATTTATAAATGCTGAGCAAAGATAATAGCCTAAGGATGTATTTTTAATACATCCTTGATAAAATGACCACAAAGCCTTATAATATATCCGTATGATATGTACAGAAATTCGCATCATAAGATAAGCAATTTGATTCGCTCGAAGTTCATAGTATACATAGCGGTGTATGTAATATATATTATATTATATATTTATGTGTGTGTACACAATTGAAGTTCGTAATGTTTTACTATCTAAATTAATATACAGTAAACCAAAAATTGGCGTCTAATTTATAACAAAAGAAATCTGATTACAACGCCCGCTTCTTATTTTGGGTATTTTTCCAATTAAGTGCATTCAGCCCCAGGGGAATATCATGGCACGTCCTCGGCAAGGCAGCATGTCTCCAACATAATGTATCTCCACCATCCTGGTTGCGTTTCATACAGTTGACTCTTGTTTGCTGATGTAAACACACCCAAGTTCGCCGCCTTCAGGGAAAGCCACGATTTTGAGCCAATCACCGAGAGGAGTATCTCATGCCTGGTACTCCAGTCGCAGCTTTCCGCATGCCCCCTTCAAGCTTTCATCCCTGGACCACAACCCATCCCTCCATCATTTCTCTTTAACGTATTTGTATTCCCCTAAGCTACACTCTCTCGGGGTGGTTTCTGGTGGGAGGGGGTGATTTATGATCAATAGAAAGCCCCGGTTTAACTCGTTACACAAGCATAACTTCACACAGTCCGAAAGCCCTCTTCTAGGAAAGTCACATGTTTTGTAACAACTATCAAAAAGTGATCGTGTGTGGAGGTTTGTGCACAGAAGGTTCATGAAGTGCAAGTGTTTTCTGGGTTAAAAGACCTTTTCGTTCATTAGCTATAAACGCACAGAAATAAATTACATTACCAACTGTGCCTTGTTGCAAGTACATTATCAAATGTGCCACGAGAGCATAATTTATGTTAAAAGGTGTATTTAATGTCTATATTAAGTATTTATTCTCCAGTGAGTCTTGACAAATAATCATGTCTTGCTGTATAAAAATGTTGAATAAAATAAATAAAAAAGATGCCTGTGTACATGTATTCACACTATATCGAGTCGCCAATCTAAGCAATAGTATCTAAATAAACCACACACGTTGACTTTCTGAACCATAATAACAATTCAGAACGTAAATCGCGTTACAGCTATTTCCGCGTTAAAATAAATAAAAGATTTTTTTTTAAAATTGCGATTTCAGGCCAAGACATTTACAATGATTGAATCCAAAACACGTTTGTCCACAATGTGAATATGTTCTAGCGTTGCCTTTTAAAATGAAAAAAGAATTTGCATATTTTATACCAGATCCCTGTCGGCATGAAATATTTAATCATTCATTGATTGGTGATTCATATTGAACTTCTTAATTTTCCCACTTTTCCCAGTCAATTACGATAGGACAGAAATAACTATATGCTTTTATGCTTCCTGAATGACATGAAACGTGGTTAAACCACAACAATCATTTTACATACGTCTTTCACCCTAATTATTTATCAGCCGATAGAAATGCATGCTACAATAGAAAGCACAAATTTCCCCTCAGCGTAGTACGAAAATGACCATCCAGTCTAATTCCGTCTCCTTCAAGGAACACACTTTCAGTATTTACCGTATATCAAACCTATATTAATTATTTTAAAGATGCCCGATCTTCTATGACACAACCTCCACGTGGAGCACGTTAATCTACTGTTTACTAACACCATTGATTGAACCCACGCTCAGATATGAACTTCCTCCTGTTTCAGAAGGTCATTTAGTGCTTCCAGGTTCCTCCCCGCCACTTTACTCCTAGAATAACTTTTCTATATACGTGTATCTCGTCGATTGTTTCGCGATAGATCGATGTAATGATAAGCCGCTTTCCTAAAAACATGCACTTATTACACTATAATTATAACTATTTAAGCGACAGAATATTTTGTTAAGTTGTAATCACTTGTCCATTCATGTTCGGAAACATGTCCATATTTGACTATGACCTTTTAAAGCTGTTTATTAACATCAAAATGTTCTTTTTCTTGGCAATGGACAATATGTGGCTATATTCACGAGTACCATCTATAGACCATACTACAGGATATAGTTCCTCTATAGGCAAGCATGCAGACTACGGTCCATTGGTAGAGCCAGCGTATGTAAGCGATGCCCGTAGGAAATGTGTCACATCTTTTTTCCAGCACATTCTAATAATGGAAAAAATCTTCCTGCAACACGGATCCAGCCGGACTAAGTGTGTCATATTTGTATGATTCGTCCCAAAGTCCCAAATGTTCACCCACACTAGAGAGCGCTGATCTCCGATGACACACAGATGATCCCATTGAAGTCCCAAATCGTCTTGGTGACAACGCTAATGTGATCATTCTCGGGGAATCTAGATCTGTGATTGTCTTAGACGGAAGTTTTTCGTTTCAATAAGAAAATTGGATCACTAAAAGATTGCTCACGCGGAATCTTATATTTTATTCATAATTCTCGGCACGAGTCAACACTTATGTAAACATGAAACCATTTTTTACGTCGTAGAAATCGTATTTCTCAGCGTCCTTTTACACAATAATATACTAAGTAATTCAAAGTGAATCTGCTGAAAATCCCCGGAAAAGTGGTTCATTATCCCAAACATTGGTCATATATTATAAAGACTTATATTCAAGTCAATCAGGACAGTTACATGAAATGGAAAGGAGCCTCTGCGAATCCTGGTTTACGAATATTTCCTGGTTTTACATGATAACGAAGGCAAAGATGATATAAAAATGAAAGCTGTGTAGAAACTTCAAAACCCTTATTTAAATAGTAAAATGGGAACGTTCCTCTTCTTTTTTAAGCTGCTGAGTTCAATTTACTTCTTTTTGGTGGCGCGCCAAAACAGAGAGTGAATAGGCAGTTAACATCTTTCACTAAATTTAAAATACCTTTTTGATTTTTAACATCAATTGAATATGATAACCACCAAGGTGTACACTCATTTCTGTGACAGTCTGTTACTCTCAAATGTCGAAGTCGAATCAACACACAAATTTGGAGTTCATGGCTACTTTCCAAGTGCGTACATTGGTTTGTATTATTTAAATCAACTTCTCTCTCGGCGCGTGTCGATCGTATATACAGCAGGGTTATTTTGACAAAGGTGACTATTTAGACTTACTACTTATGATGCAGGTAAGTCTCTCAAAATTCTAAAATCTTACCTGGATAATGTATATCAGAATCATGGCATTGTCCCACTACACTACATAATAAACGAAAGTGTTAACGTTTCCATGCCTCTGTCATTTTTACCGAGTCAGGTGCGTGCATATTTTTGTCAAAACCATTCTAATAGATCAATCAGCCAAAGGGCAGCATGCATTACAAGTGATACTTATATATTGAGCCTACATATTTATCGCGAGAATAACGGGTCTAAAGAGCACAACGTAGTACCAATAAGCTACTGTCACCTTCAATTAGGACCTGCAAATGAGGCAAGGGGTTGGATGACACCTGGTACTGTTCTATATACCACGCCCCATTCTTGATGTTTCACCCCAACGCAGATTCATCCCCGTTATCATGCTATAGTTTAGGACTTACAATATTTAGGTTCATTTCTAAGCATTTCCTTATATCTATGTGCCATTGTTGACTACTAAAATACATAATCATTATGAAGGACTTATAGTCTATATGTCAATATTATACTGTATAATATTGTCAATGGATAAAGCATGAATTAAATAAGGAACGAAGTAGCATTGGAATTTCCAATTCATATCTTTAATTGACAATACATGGAAACGTTAATTGAAGATAAGTATAGAGGCAGTAATTGTCACAATGACTCAAGTTTCTATCCTCTGCATTCGTAAGTGATTCAATTTGGGCGACAACAATTCTATATAAAAAAGCCACATATATCCCGACTTTTTCTATATATTATTGTATATTGTGACGTTTAGAAAGTACCTTACAATTCTTGGTAGCGAATTAGCCCCAAGGTAAACTAAGCATAGATAATGTTTTTGTTTACTTAAGTTCAGAATATAGTTCCCCTACCCCGAGCAAGCATTTGTCATGATCATATTGTTTACAATTAAAGCCACAAACAGGACAAGGTAGGGAATTTA
Source organism: Sthenelais limicola (assembly GCA_942159475.1). Taxonomy (NCBI): domain Eukaryota; kingdom Metazoa; phylum Annelida; class Polychaeta; order Phyllodocida; family Sigalionidae; genus Sthenelais; species Sthenelais limicola. Next base: position 116,782,287 of record OW804096.1, read on the forward strand.
CCCATGTTCTTTCGCTTCCACCTTTACACAACAAAATCGAAGATTCTCCTTTTATAGATGGTGGGGGCGGGGGGCGGGGATATAAATTCTGTACATATTTTATTCAATTGTGGTCAACATATATCATCAAATATTTTAGTATAAGCTGCTCTATTCTAATAGTCATTTTCGGCAATCAGTCAGCGAGGAATAAATGAAGAACTAACGACATTTTCTTGCTTTCAATGTAGGTATATTCAAGCACGATGTGTACAATAGTAGAGCAAGGCAAGGTCGCCACTTACATTACTTGTTATAGCCCATATAAAGCTAACCTGGCATTTACTATAGCATCTGTTAACGAACCTCTTAAAGCTTGCTTAATCATGATGAAAGCGATTTTTCTTTAACTAAACACAAACATTTCAAATTGTATTCTAACATATTTTTATCAAATAATATAAATCCCACCGCATGGCTGAAATAATCAGCCATAGAAGGACGGATAAAAAACAAAGTCCTTATGAAGACCTCCCTAACATTCGCTCATTCGACACGATTTTAGTGTACATCCTAAATTCAGCTTCATGCATGAATCTGTATCGTGGCCAGCATACTATATCAACCTATCTTCAACGTTTGGCACCCCGCATCGATATGCTTCAACGCAAAAATATGGCAAGGGGGTTCCCCATCTGAACTATATTTAGTGACACGGTTCGCAGAAATTTACAAAAAGTTTGTCAAAATTAAGCGCTTTTGGCAAATCAGAGCAAATGTCACCTGATCTGAAAGGAGCTAGGCAACAAGTTTTGATGAACCTGGTACGTTTTATATCTTCATTTATGAATCTCGATCTGTTTGTTTAGTTATTACTTTCTCACCATCATCTCTATAGTACCATCAACTATCTCTGTCTATGAATCATCTAGGTTAAAGATTGGATTAATTGATACGTACGATTCACTTGATCGTTCTGTTACTTAAACATTTTGTTTTGATAATCTTTTGATGTAATACAACAGATCATTTTTTCCTGATGAGTTATGCTTTTGATGTTATCTAAAAGTCGTGCGGACAAACATATCCTAGCATTTTCTGGCAAATCCTCATGTGGGAGACAATGTATTCATTTTATAAGAAAACAACCCCTGGAGCCATTGCGTAAAGATATACCTGTACCATTTTCTGACTTTTCGAAGAAAGTAGGCAATAAGGATTCAGAGAATAATTTGGTCCAGGGACATTTCTCAACGTAACTAATAATCTATTGCTACTCAGGGAAAACATAATATTTATACCGTTTTTCACAAACCTTATCTATCTCCAGGCCATTTGTAATTTGGCTGCTGTAAGATTTAAGGTTACTGGGCAAAAGTAAACCAGGACATGGCATTTATTTACTTGATTCCTGTAACAATTTAAAAAATACACATATATCCTTGATGTTTACACCATTGCGATTTGTGTTTATGTTTATATATGGAGTTCTCGGGGAGTTGCTAGAAGTGATTTGAAATTGCTTTTCAAAGAAGATACATACGACCTTTCTCTGTAGTTAAACAGACTAGTGTAAACATGGACCTAATGAATATGTGGTCACGGACACACCTTTTTCTCGAGTCCAAGCTTTATCTTATGCACGGTGGTATTTGATCGTACAAAAAGGGTGCGACATTAACCTCCTTGTGGCATAATTTCGGAGAAAACAATCATAAAACTGGCAAAACCAAACTACGAGCAGAAACCGAGGTTTATGCCCGATTTCCTTGCAACAATGCGCCAAATGTGGGCTGATAGTGATATCTCAGCTCTAGGGTGTGAAAGTACTCGCCGGGGAGGTGTGTTCCTAATCCTGGCATCTGATTGGATCATTTCTAGGATGTATCAAGTGTGTTAGTGCGATGCCCAGAAGTCAGCGTACTCACTAACCCTGATTCATAGGATGAGCGTTTGAGTGCATATATTCATTCTCTGGTCATTAGTAACATTATAGTGATGTCACCGTTATCAAGTGACTTTCACCACCGGATCTCCAGTACTGCTGCATATATGCAGTATGGCGCATTTTGAAGATCATCCATAGACCAGAAATTCATATCATCCGAACGGTGTCCGATTATGATCAAACATATCGAAAGTTTTCCTGTCGGTAGACGCCTTCCAGTTATTTTTTCCACAGGCGGTGGTAATCATGTAAGTCATTTAATAGAAAAATATAATGAAGTATTTAAAGCACTGGGAAAAAGCCATAGATTGGAGTTTGGGATCTTGGATTGGAAAATGTTCTTGTGACTAGAATAAAATTACACGAATTGAGAAGTTTTTAAGTCCGTTAAAGGTCGAAGGTTTGATCGAGTACATTAGCATGTATGTAGAAACGCACTCATCAAACCATACAAAAAGCCGCGGGGGGGCAAAAGACATCGATCAGGAGAACTCAGTACTTATCTAAAGGTGTTGTATGTGGCACTCTTGATTACGATCACAATTCATAGGTATCCTACTCGACACACGAGGGTTACCATGTTTGGCTGCGCATAAGCATGATATGCCCAGCTTGATCATTTTGTTATTGTAGTGGTCGACCACCATACCCACTCCATCAGCCCGAGTGAACATCGTACGTCCCCGGAAATATGGAGGTGGGTGCGTGCAGGGGTCGAGTTAAACAGGTACACTTTCTGATCTCTTACCCGAAAAATGAAGATCTCGGGCACTTGCAATAAATTGTACCTTATTAAGACGGCATGTTTGGCGCCCGGGAATTCGAATCTTTAGTATGATTTTCATAGAAAAGACGACAGCCCCTATTTACTATCCTTCACTAGGCCTATTCTCTGCTGTGCGCAAAAAGAGGGTGGTGCTCAAAATGTTACAATGGGAGTTTCCAATAGTTAGCAGTACACATAGCATCAATGTTGATATGGATAAAAGAAATGCGCACTAAAACAATATTAATTTCTACCTTATCTCCAGAGTGAGTATTTTCCCTTAAATGAATATGGACCTAGTCACATATTTCCTCGAGCAGAGACTCTATTTTGTTGTTGTTGTAACGTTTTTATTGCTCTGACAGGTACATCTCGATGTTGCCATCTTTTTTCGTTTGTATCCTACAGAGACTTGTGACCTGTGATAGGGGACGAGCGATAGCGAGTTCTCTATCACATCTCTATCACACTAGCAGAGACACTATAACCAATGGGATAGGCTGCGATTTATTTTGATTAAGTAGCCGCTATAAATAGAAATACGCACTAAATATAGGTGCGACTGCTTCAAAACAATCGTTTGCTACGAAACCCCGGTATCCTATATGGCATTGGCATTCTTTAGTGGTTTGATGACCACAAATATGAATAAAATACAAGTGATGAATAGATGCATAAGAATATAGATATCTTTTCATCCCTTCTTATGCTTGGTTTGCGGTTTCATTTACCATCTTTTTGGTTAGTAAATTCTCAGTCACCCGAGGGGTCTAAAACCTCGAAATACCAGCACCCCCGTATGCAGAGCTTTAGGACAAGTACTCACATACTTCTACATGAGAAAGAAATCGGTTCTATTTTCGAGGAACACACGCCTATTCCTTAGACCAATAGGAATAGCTGTAGGTGTAGGTCATTAATCATAATTATCCATTATTGAAATCACATGCAGCAACCGGTGCCCATATTTTGAGGGATTCCCGGTACATAGTATAAGGCATAACCTTGATGTCATACATAAAATATGTCGTTTTCAAATCAGAATTGAAAGACTTTGAAAGAGTGCAGTGCGTTTCAGTGGAAATCAGGACATTTATACTTTCATCCCTGATGTCTGTTTACCCCCTATCATACTACATCCTCAATATGGCGAGTTCTGCAAATAAAAAACTTTTCTGAGAAAATCTGGGGCTCTGGAATGGACACACCTTTTAGATTCCAGAATGTTTGCCATAGTTTTGCCATTAGATACCCTAGAACGCACCATTTCTTACTTAAATTAAACAAAGTTAATATTTATATTTCAATATTTGTTTGTAATTAATGTTTTACATTCAATCTTTTTTAATGCTTTTGCAGACATCGAAATTAATCATTTTCTGAGGTAACCTTAAAAGTATCGATAATTCATTGCTTGTAATTAAAGAATTAATAGCGGATGAGCTCGTCGGTAACGATACCTTTCTACTCGTACCGTCACCCCGATCCTCAGAGTTGAGAGCGAGCAATTCTCTTTATAATGGTTTGTGGAAACCGGCAATATCTTCCCAATTAACCATTTACATGAAGGACAGTTAGAGATAAAAGGGGTAGTTCTCGCTATTCTTGATCAAATGGTAAAACTCCGTACACCGGATATGGACACAGCCTCGCAGGGGGTAACACATTTTCAGACTCTGTATTTACTTGCGTGCCGTCTCTCTCATTATTGGCGCTTGATATGTTTGATAAGGTACCGGTACAGGAGACTTAATTAAGTGAAGATACTAATTAAGCAAACACATTTAATCTTTGAGAGCCGCGGATAACAAATAAATGAGCCGGGACGATACATTTTCTTGGGTACAGAGAAGAGTTACCGTGCATAGCTATAGAGAGAATGTATGGTTTCCGGAACAACGATTTGACATCTAATTACACTCTGTTACTTTGTTTTACATGCATGAATCAAATGGTATTCTTCCTCTTCTTTTATGAAAAAACAATATGATGATATTTATTAATTAGTTGTGTATTATTTCATGGTCAGTCCCATTGATCACCAGATTCCATTCAACGTTCCCTGGAACATCAAACAAAATGATAACCCCACACCACCAAAGTTTAAAATAAACAAATTAGACCTTTTCGGAATATTTCTGTTGTAACTTTATAGTTTCTTTCTCTCATTTAATTTGTATAGAATATACATTTGAATCGCCACCCATATAAGCAGATTGTTGGTTGACCCTTAAATTTGCGTTGCCGGATCTGGGAACGGAATGCTCAGGCACAAAAATATTCTTTTCTTGCATACTTTGAACTTATCATTCCGTTACACTTCTCAAGTGAATAAAATCCTCAAGGGACTTTTTAATATCAAACATTCCTCTATTAAAATGTTTGACAAATACTATAGTTCGGATATTCCAACACCCGTTAAGAATGTATACCTAATATTAGCACTTGAACTGCCAAAGGATAGTATTGCATTCTATGTGTTTTCCCGACCAAATAAGTTTTTAAAGATTGAACAAAACACGAGCGTATAGCCTGTTAAAAGGAAATCATGACAAACATACTCAGTATTTAGGGTTAGATTCAGGTATGTTCGCTCGGCTATTTGCCACTTTATATTCCTGTTTTAACAATAAACATATGCAGTTATTAAATTCATAAAAGAGGTACACTTGGGCATATGCATTAAAGTAATTTAATGATACAGTGTCAGTAGCCCATTTCACTGATAATTGTTGCTATTTCACCTTCGGAGACCCACCGAGACAGCATTCTTTGTCCGCAAGTTCATATGATGGGCCGATACTGCCTCCTCCCCTATATTATTACACCCTCTTTATTAGCAACCTCGCGCGGTGAAGTTTGTCAAAACGCTGACAATTGGTTAAAGTGCTTCTGAATTTAGATGTTAACCCTTTACCTTGGTCTAGGACGGCGCTGCCTTTTGCAAAGCAAATTACTGTCATTTCACCCGGCCCTCCGACGAAAGGGGTGCGCTTCCTGTCCATAGTGGGCAGCAAAGGCTCGTTTCATGAATGGTTCCCTGCAGTTTTAAAGAAAGCAGGGATCCAATGGTAAGACAACCAAACCACTGGTGACTGAGCTACAGAAATTGAGTAGGTACATTACTAGCCGTTTCCCAGTCATAATGATTATGATCACGCATAAGATCTTCATCATCAACCAATACATGTATAAAAATCATAGAAACGCCTGTAGATGAGCTATATTTGTCAGTCTCGGTGGCATTGGACGACAGAGACCGGGGAATCTAACCATATCCATAGCGAAACTGGGTTCCATTGAGGAGTAATATAGGGAGGACTATGTGGTCGATCAATTTGCGTCAATTTGTTTCCTAATCATGCTCCCCTCTATCCATTCGGTAAGAATACTTTCACACAAGTCCAGACACTTCATGGTCAAGATATGGCGCTTGAGGTCTGCCTTCAAACCGATTAAGGAGTTCCTGGCGCCTCTCTAATATACCTTACATTTGTTTTCATTCACCTCCTACGTCTGGCTATACAATGCAGTATGGAAAGGAACTAAGAAGCCGAATAACATTGGGATCCTGGATCTCACTATACTCAAAGGGTTTTAATGGCGGGGTTTGCTATGTAGCCTTTGTAGATTGAGATAATCAGGCACCAGAGAAAATGTCTTATTGATTATTATTAGAGGTGGTATTTTGAATCTAATTTTGAGAGACACGTCTGCGTGCAGACAGCAATTCTACCCATGCTATGCTTGACATGATTTCATCTAACTTGATACGACCCATAATCTTACTTCAACTTACTTGAACATTAAAGTAGGATAATATAATTTATTATACAAGCATTGGATCTGATGTGGGGTTATCGCATCTGTTTTAATTGTAGTATTGAACCACCAACGGTTTAATGGAAAGTAGTCATGGCAACAAATGTGTTTTTTTTACTAAGTTTATCACTAAAGTTTAACTATTTGACTTTGAAATATTTCATTTTATCTTATTAACTGCATGTATAATAAAACAGTTTAGTGGCTTAGGATATAACACTCGTTACTGCGCAACTCATGCAATATTCACACTCCTTCAACCATTGCAACTCGTTAGTTAACCTATACATATATTTTAGTCAATTTTGTTCAGAGACGTTTTACGTAATATGCATTCTTTACTATATATTCTTATAATTCAATAGATTTAGGGACAGTGTCGGATAGTCATTCTCTTGTACCATAATAATATGTATACATATAATATATAATATTAGGATATTTATTATTATAATAGTATATAGGGTATCCTTAGCTTATTTCGATTATAATTATTCTTTATCAAATGATCAATGGTGTTCAATCAATTAATTTTGTGAGTTCTTTTGTCTGATTAGGAATTTCTAAAACGCGCTAATATGACTTTGCAAAACGTATATTCCCAGTAATAGTAACTAAGCTGCATGGCTATCGCACTCATCAAAGCGACAAAAGCTTCTTGCTAACCCAACTCTTCTCCCAGATTACATGTTTAGAATACACCTGTTTGAAATAATAAAAAATATAATGATTACAAATTATTATGAGTCAGTATAATTATTTAAGAAAAGGATGATTGAGGAAATGATCAATTATCAAAAGGAAGTGGCTTACTTCATTTCCCGCTCATTAAATTGCCATAGAGCATCAACAAGGTATATTTTCAAGAAGAAGAAAGTGCGTCTGGCTAATTTCCTTTCTCTGTACCGAGGTTGCCAACATCTTGTCGCCCCCTCATGTGAACTTTCTGCCAAATGTTGATGCTGTCTCCAGGGGAAGTAAAGGGGAATTACAGGAGGCTGGGTAATTTTTGATCATTCAGTGGGCCATGACTGGATATGATCGTTTAGGTGTAAATTCTCAGGCGTTGATACTAGTGTACTTGGCTACGGCAATTTATAGAGGATGTATGCTTCTCATATAGAATTTCAGTTTCCTATTTAGTATCAGGGATGTTCGCTTGAGAAGAACGTAAGATCACGCCAAATACGATTGTTTTCTCCTTCTGACATGAAAACCGACACTCGCATTTTCTCAGAGTCGAGTCTGTGTCCTGTTCGATTTGTCAGACTGTGAACAATTGTGTCCTTTATTATATACACTCATTTTAATAATTTAATTCCATGATTACATAGAACAATTTTGCTTATTTTGCCTATAATTCAATTGTAGATCATGAAGGTGAGGAATGATCACTATAAGATCTGGAGAACAAATGTTTATCTTAGATGTTGTGGATATAATGTGATCATACTTTTAAATCAAATATATCTATTTGATTGATTGCAAGATCCAAAGAAAATCAGTTTAAGCCTGATCAAAGTTTTTATGAGTCCAACATGAATGTAAGAAAATTGTGCCTAAGAGGTAATGATTGTCTATATGTTCATGTTTGGATCTGAAAAAAATCGAAGGAGGTCTTGAGAAATTGAGGAATCTCTTGGTTCAGATAGGCTAATCGCTGAAGAAGAATGAACATTACATCAACTTGGCATGTAAAGTCCCTATTTGGGCTGAAATCTTACATTTGGAATACATTTTTGTCAGAAAACCTGTACATCTGCCTGATATAATACCTGATAATGTCTTCAGTATTCTTTATTGCATAGAATCAACACTGCACGCATGCCACTCACAGAAACACAAGTGTCTGAGGGTTTGAGAAACCCTTCATTTGTGGAACAATGCCTTCCCCTCGTCAGATGTCATCAAAGATTCATGATTGTCTGCCCCGTTCTGAAGGCGTGAGAACGGTTTGCCCGGTGCAACTTCATGTACGAAAGGGAAAGTCCCATGGTGTAGGTAGTAAACCTGCAGAAACCATGTAGCGTATACATACACTTGCTAGCCCGCCAATCTCAGGTTCTAACACCTCATTGTGAAGATCATTTCCCAGGTGACATAAGCTGATGAGCGCAACGTCTGACAATTGTTATTTCTAAATTACAAAGACAGCATCGTAAGCACATTGAGGTGTCTTATAAGGTGGCATTCATGGTATGTTGTTTATACTTAGGTATACAGGGGACGTGCTAATTGAACTGATTCATTATTTGTCTCTGAAGGTGATTGGGTGATATATGGTATCATTTGGTGTGTAAAGTGGGCGGAGTGTGATTGCGTAAGTACAAGATTAACCACGATACACACTAAATGAGATGCACCCAGATATTAAGTGTGGGGTGGATTGGAGGACAATGTAGAATATAGATTATCAAAAGTATTCTCATATTTACATTTTGATTCTGATTTCTATAATTGTTGATTGTATGACATGAGAATACAGGGTCTTCCCCGAAATTGTTTACAATAAACACGTTAAAAAAATTCTAACAAGAGCGATGATTATATTGAATCCTATTTGATAGACTACAGTTATCACCAACACAAAACACATGTATATTAACATCCCTGTTTCATATGGTCATGGTCCAGGGACTATAATCACATTAATACCCTCCATTTCTGGCATGCTGGTGTACTGATGGTTTATAATTACAGATCATAGAATTATAGAAATATTCGTCAATAATCCATACCCGTATAACAGTGGGAAGTTCATACCAAATACAGGCAAGAAATAAAGTTTTCCGATTTTACTAGGAAGGGGTGAATATGTATGAATGAATGTAACAATATGTATCTATATGCCGTTTAAAAATAATTGAATATGCAATTTCTAATAAATCATCTACAGACATGTATTGAAATAAATTTTATGATAATCTGGGCGAGAGAAAATCCCTGACAAGGGGTCTACCCAGTATAAATGAAATTGTTAACAAAACATTCTCCGCAGGTTTTCCACAAGAGTTCAGTATCGCTACAATCTTTTATAAGGGTGAAACAGGATGGCATTATCTTGTTCCACGTAATGATTGCTTTATCCACTTCCACGACCAACTAACTGATCAGGCCATTGGAAAGCCCCTGCCTGTAATGATCAGGGAATGACATCAACGGCCTGGAATGTTCACATACCTGGATCTGGATCTCCATAGATCAATAATGAAGTGGGTCCTGTACCTGCTCCTTCAAATCCAGGGAAAAGGGCGCTATTGGTGTCCGCCCTACAGGAATGTATTTTGGGGACCCACCTAATTCCGATATTACAAAACAGTTCCAAGAAAGGAAAATAAAAGGCGTCATTCGTAAGCATTTTCTATTTTTAGTGTACCCCTTCAAGAGGGCTCTACAGGCATTGCTTTTTTAAACCAATATGCTAATGCAAGTGTTAGTAATAATAACACTAACTTGTTATAGTAATTAATTAGGCCATCATATCAGTCAGTTGTGATGGAGAATTTAGGTAGTTAGTTTATTGACTAAAGTTTATCATAACAATGTCTACCGGCTTATAGTGCTGGGAGTATGTTGGGTATGTATGTGGCAATTACTTTCAACCTTCATCTTCACTTCTTTACGACGTACAACGAGGAATGCTCAAATCGTGTGAGTAGAACCAGAAGCCTTGTGGAGACGGATTACTTAGAATCATGTACATCAGCTTTTTTGAATTGTAGATAATGTCTCTGATAGGGGAGAGATCGATGTATCAATGAAAATAATTCACCCAAATCTACTGGAATGTCCTCGATGCCTGGAATGTGGTAAGGCATTTCTATGAATTTTTTATTGTTCCATGAAATTCATTTTAAGATTTTCCTCAGAATGTTTAATATCCAAAATTTCACGGAGCAATAGTAACAAAAATCCACTTAGATATATGCTTCTTAATACTGATATTCAACATATCGAACAAAAACTCTGAACAAAATAGAAGGTTGTACTACACAATACAATATTCACTTTATATAGCCAATGATATCGATGACTCAGATATAATAGGATTTATATATACTTTTGGCAAGGGAATAATTCGACCGATGAAAATCATACCCTATCACTACCCTGAGATTTTGGGCTGTCGCAACCATGACATCCCCTCCTTTGAAATTTCATCAGACAGGGAAATACCCTTAGACAATATTGTATATAGAAAAATCGAATCTATAACATGTACAAGAGCAGAGATAGGGGAATATCTAAACTACAATTTCTTTCAGTCATCATCATACCTCCAAATCGAATATCTTGATATTTAGAACGAACGTCAGTAGTTTCCAATTTAAAGAAAAAATAGGATGACAAGAGTTGTTAATTGGGAAATACTATGTAAGTAAATCCAGCAGTTGATGAAAACATTTTTAAAATTCGTGTCAGGAAAACAAACTTAATCACCCCTTATGCCTTAAATGCCTTGAACCGTGGAACTGCCATCGGACCCTATGACCAACTGACGAAAGTAATTGATTATGAATGGAAACTGTTTGGGTTATTATTAATTTTTATGATGTTGTGCCTTTAGAAGCTTGCGTGCATGGGGATAAGAGAATCACCTCCACGCCCAACATATGTGGGCATTTACCATATCATGCAAACACAAAGAAGATCTAAAGAAGTAGCATCCTATCATGGGAAAATCATTCCCGTAACTTTCACACGAGCAGCGATGTACTTATGTGGCAAGTTTTGTTTCTCTTATCACCTCACATTTTTCTCCCATCATGTGAAATATTCCTTTCTTAAAATAATGTGGGAGCATCATATTGATCATAAAATAAATTTTGGAATAATATGGAATCGAAAATATCTAGGAATATATCATAATATTATATTATACATTATATGTGTAGCATATATTCTGGTATCAACGAATAGCTAACCAACTGTGCCCATAATTCTCATGATCTATGGATCGAAGTAGTACATGGGAGTGTTTATCACGTATGGGAGTGTTTATCACGTTAATCATCGCAACAAAATTTCCCAATAAGGAACATTTAACATTACGATATTTGAACTATAATCAAAAGATATTTTTCCTTCAAGCCACCTGCAATAATTGACTTTCCAAGAAATATGGTTGAGCATGGAGACACGCGAATGAGATGACTATACACTGAGATCCTTTCCATTCGCACAACGGTCCAGGAGATGCTCCTTCGGTGACATCAAAGTGACTGAATGGACATCAAAGGAAATAACGTTGCCAGGTACCTAACATGTTGTAACCAAGGTTATGGTTAATCTATGTGAGAATCACAGGTGCCACCTGAAAACACCCTTCATGAGATCCTCTCTTTCACAGGGAGTGGGTAATTATTCCATAATTTGTGCTAAACTTATAATTGATCAATCCATTGCAAAGGTGATAATTTTTATTCGCAATCTTGTTAAGAATCTGTATGCTTTTGTATATAAGCATGAGTGATTTGCCAACACAAATGTGGTGTAAGCGTATTTCCAATGTGACGACTCTTATTGATGTGGTTTACCACAAAAAGTCGTCCATGCTGTGGCAGTACAATCAAATGTCACTAAGCATGTAAAGTGCAGGTGTTCACATGCACATAAAGCCTGATGAAATTACACATGTACACTGACAGACTTCTGATTCATCGGAAAGTGAGAAAAACATTAACACTTGTCTCTCTCTCCTATCCATTGAAGCCAACATAATATTAACGCTGCCTACCATGCCGGAGAGTATAACATATTTATGCAACTCGCTTACTAGGCATTCCTTTGAAGGTAGAATTAAAGTCTAATATAACACTTCTTGTCAAATAGTCTAGGTTCCAAAGATTCTTTCCCATTATATGGCGCCGAAAATTACTGAACTACTGTACGTGTATGTATACCAGGTATGTTCAGGGCAATGTAAAATTAAGCATCCAGGGTACCCGAAAATGCCTGTTGGAGACAATATTCCTGGCACCTGTGAGGCCTGGGAAATTACCAGTGCACCACCTCATGTATATGGTCCAGCTGATAATCACAATAGGGAGATGAGTAACCTGAGGATACTTTGTGATGTATACATGTAGTTTATCAATAACGATGAAACATTTCCTTGTGATAAGACCGCTACATATTTCATCTTCATACTCTATTCTAGGATCAGACTCTCGATGGTTTCTGTCATACGGGCATGTATTGATGAAATGCTGATTTCTCCCGATTTCTTCAAAATTAAGCTATAAGTAATTAATGGGCTAAATATCAAGGACCTTATTCATTATCAATGTATGCATCTGTAATTGAATGAACAGTGCATTGCTCACATACCTTCATTACTTTGACGTACATAACCTAATTACAACGGTAAACTCTTCACTGAAGTATGTTAATTAAGTGAGATACCGGTATACCTTTTAAGAACGATGCACATATAGAAAGGCGTCGTGATTATACCCCCTTTTTTAATCTGTTTATATGTCTGAAAGGATTACTATTTCCAAATCTGGAGAGAATTCCTCTTTTCATTGATCCATATATGATACCCCACCCAAGAAAGGATTGCGGATATATGCATACTCTTGATACCAACCGAAGGACAGGCGTCCACAGGCAATCAATGTAAGAATAAGGAACCAATTCTAAATACTTTTACTGAGTACCAATATGTCAGGAATGGAGTAGTTGCGAATCAGTATCAAGCTCTCTTTGTGTTATACTGTTGATGCAGTTATATGCATGGTCATAGCTAATCTACCATGCTATGCCTATTTAGAAATATAGGGTTTCTTTGATGCCTAATGATATATCGAGACACAGAACAGTCTCTGGTTCTAATTCATTCAGTGACTATCTACAAAATTTATTTCCATGTTCTTGAAAAAGGAAATTTTGCTAAAAGAAACCCAACAAGGGTCTATTTCCACGTATCATAATGGCTTACTGTGCTGAACGTCAAATCATATATTGACATATAAATATGTTAAAACTAACGGATAGTAAACTATGCGCATGGAGGAAGTTACATTCGTTGTAATAATAAATAATGATAGGAATGGCAGAATAGGTGACATAAATTGCTTGAGTTTACCTTTAGTATTCTTATTATGTGAGTGTTGCACACGCTCCATCCATGTCTACTCTGGCCTAGTGTTGAGTCATGGTGGACATCCCCCCAATTAAGTGGTCAAGTGACTGAACAAGAATTAACTTCGGTCAGTCAAAGTGAACTTTTCCTACCAGACATTTCTATGTTTATTGATGAGTTGTTGGAAATTTAGCGCTTATTTTTTAATCGATCATTAGGAATAAAGCTTACAATTTTCTACCGTATACAATATGTCAGCTCATCGTAATATCAAGTGTCTTTGCCAACTTTTCATCCACAAAATAGTGCAGTACGCGGACAACACCACCCTGCTTTGTGAAAGATAGCCAGTCATTGAAATGTGTGATGAATATTGTTGAACATTTTGGGAAAGCCTCAGGCAGGAGGGGAAGGGAATACACAGACAGGAAAAGAAAAGAACAGCTTGGCTTAAAATAAACAAAGTGCCCCTGAATACCTCTGACTGCTTGACGAAACAAATCTATAAAGAGTTTTGAATAGTGGGAGGCTAAAGAAAATAAAAGCAGAAGATATTTAAATCAACGCAATGTGATGCTTGGTTTTGTAGGAGGTAGGAAGGAAGTACTTGAACTGGCTCTACATGACTGTTAAAAATGATTTTTTCAGACAAAAAATTGTTCTTTGATTATGATATCATGTTGCAAGCCTGTGTCAAGTAAATTAAAATGAGAATGAGAGTTTTTTTAATACAATACCACGGTTCTGGGGAAACAAAGTCCACATTTGTTGAGAAACTTACTTACAGAAATGGAAGAATGTATTGAACTTAATCTACAGAGTGGTTAAAGTAGTTTCTTTTTCTCTTCAGAGTCGACATAGAACGTATTGTTTGTTCTGTTTCTGCTGTATGTGAGGTAACCTATGTGAATGTTAAGACGGGGGGTGGGCAGTTCGTGGAGAAAATTGAAAATCCGGAAAATATATGACATTTAACGTAGAAAGATTGCGTTGAAGAAAAAAAGGACGCGATTGAGTACTGACTAACCGACTAATGGTTTAGAATTGTATATGCCCAGATGGCAGGATATTGTAATAAAGATTGATATTCCAAAAACAAAAACATATTTTTTTGTTATTTTTGGGACCCATGGACTTCTATAGTGAGTGGTAGGAAACCTCAGTTGTCCCTAAACGGAAAAGAAATATTAGAGCTGTCTATTCCAGCTATGCATCAAAGACATTAAATAGATAGAATTTGAATAGAAACAAATGAATCAATTGCCCATAAAAAAAACTTTTCATCAACCAATATGAGGAGAAAAACCTCATCCTATTCTGGCTCATCGTGAACACTCAGTATAACTAACTCACGCGATCGAGGTCTGAACACAATTCTTGAGACCCTTACAACTAAATGTCCAACTTCCAAGCTTGTATAGTTGGTTCCGTTTAATCATGTCATAAGTTGACATGCTGATGAGGGTGTCAACTTTTATGATTTTTGGGATGGACTTCTGACGGAACTGCAAATCATACCTTCGGCGTCTTTGATCTTATGAACATGTATGCCAAGAGCAGTGATTAACAAGGTGTGTCTGGCTCAGAGGAGTGATGAAGCCAAGGCATTGGCAAGCATGTGGCAAACCGCGTTGAATCTTCCACCGTTCTACAATTTGGTCAAACGTGTAAGCATAATGCTGTCAACCAAAGGTCAATTATTGTCATCCTAGTAGGAATTATGGCGGAAATTAATTAGGTATGCCTGCACTCATCGAAACATTTAAACAATAAGAAGGCAACAACGATAAACAGTTAAATGTCTAATTAATATTTAATAATCCCATAATACAATCATGGACAAATGGTATTTAAAAAAGGAATATTACGATTTTGTACTGCATACAATGTCATTATCATTACCGTGCTAAAGTAAATCCTGTGAACTCCGTGTAACAATTAACCACTCTATAGCTTATTTGGTGGTACTCTTTTTTAGCGAAGCCAAACGGGATATTTGTACGCACCAATAATTAGTAAATAAAATATATTTCGTTTGTGATCATTACATTTTTAATTTGCCTATATTCTGGATTGATCTGATAAAATAATTATAGAAAATTAAATGCAGTATTGGATCTCGTTAGAACAGGAAGCAGATACTCTTTTTGTAGCAAATGTTTACTCTGTCTATTCACACTTTGTTACCTCTGGTGAACCTTGTTTGTCGGAGCTCAGCGATCAAAGATGTTACACTTTGAAGTGTGTGACTTTTGTCTAACCTATGACCTGTGCAGGTCAGGAGTTGGTAAATGGGAGCGCTTGCCGACAGGAATTGGTAGTGAGTCGCAGAGTCCATCCTGTTCGTCGTACAGATAACTTGGCTGGTTGTTCCCCTTTTTTCTCATTGATGTTAACTGCGAGCTAATACACAGATATGGTCATGCATGGTGATCAGCAATCATTGCATGGAGCGGTGGGCCTTATGTGTATAATTGCTGAATGGGAGTGGCTTTATGGGATGAAAGTGACAATTTCTCTCCATTTATCCTATGTGCTACAATCATCATCACGATAATAAATATAATTATCTATTACATTGATTCTGGATTGATTGAATTATAGAAATAATACTTGTAAAAACATACATATATATATATATAATATTATATATATATATATGCATCGCCGATGTGTCGCAAAATCAGATGACTATGTATTCGAAGTTGCAATTAAATATGTATACTAGTAGTCTGCAAGGGTTGTGCTCAATATTGTCAAACGAGACGATACCCTCCAAGATTCACGAGAGAGCTACGGCCGCATGCTTCAGCTATATAGCTGCGATTAATACTCACGGGTTTTGTTTTTTTAAAGAAATTTTATTGAGTACATTTCCATGGTAACATAGTAATCTCATGATGGGTCAATCGGGTCGCGTAAATAAAGCTGTATTATCAGCTAAATCGACCCAAATTTATTGTTCTTAATACTTTCTTTCTATTATCATTAGTGTTGTAGAACGGAATAGTTAAATACTGAAAATGAAAAAAAGTTGGCATTTTCTTGGATTCCATGAGTTTTTCATGAATTTAAATCATATTTGACTTTCTCTCGAATTTGAGGTAACATTACGGATTAATAGTATAATTTATAAGTCTCACGATATACCGTACCTATCGAGGTAATCCTGTCCTAACATTTTCAATTCATTGAGGATTCCAAGAGTTTAGGTAGATGAAAGAAAGTCATATTGAAGAAAAGTGAGATTTCGGCGGGTCATCCAAATAATAAATTAGTAGATAATGTGGTATTGAACCAAGAGATCCTGCCTCATCTTTTAATAATTCTATCTTGTTGACTTTTGGAAGGGTTGGGCACCAATAGACCACACCATAGACAATTTCATATTTTGATGGAAACAGACTGATATAATGCAGCTTTAATTTGAGAATGAGACCAATCAATATGAAGGTTTTTAATTAATTAAACACCAATTATTTTGAATCAAATCCACTCGAGCTATGACAATTAATGTGCTGCAAGTGGTCCCCGATTTTAGTGGCCAACGATTTAAATGTGTTGAAAATAATGCATGTACATCAAACTAAATACATAAATCGGTTAGGTGCAGGTTATTCAAAGACCTTGTTTAATGCATAAGCATGTAGTTGGCAACCGCTCTCCTCACACTATTCTATATTCAGCCTCGTCATAAGAAAGTTATGGACGAAAATATATATAACCGGATGAGGACTTGCTGGGAAATAGTTCTTTCTTCGTTCTAGGATACGGTCTGATGATTCTAGATCCACGTGGGAAATCCAACATGAATTGATGCATAGAGCGGTAGCCATCTCACAAGGCATCTTTGTTGAATATCTAAGATCTCATGAAAAACAACTGGGGTGTTTTATTGAGGAAGTGTTCATGCAAGGTTTCATAGATCTATGGGCCGTTTTGGCGAATATAAGCCTGGATTTCCCGGTTTTTATCGGGTGTATAGGCCTACCTCTGATCAACGTCCAGTTTCTAAAGGATTGTTTTCAATTTATCAAACTTTCTTATGGCCATAAAAAGGGCCTTCCTCTAAATAGTTATATTCTAATTTGATCTTTCTCGTCTATGGTCTAATTGACAATAGCTGGTATTTAGGATTGTAATCATATATTACCATGTCATTGGCGGAGACAGATAAACACCCCAATTGCTGCCACTTCCACTTCAATGAAGCCAATCCAACCTATGATGGAATAATCTGATAATGAAGGTAATGATCGAAGATGGCCGTCTTCCTTGTCCCCATTCTAAGCGTCAGCATTTTAGCATCCATTGGGAAATGGACAAAATAAGCTCCCCCCACCCTGCTTTGCTATCCTGCGCATAGTATATGAACTATACTAAAATATTATATTCTAACAGACTGCTGAATAATTGCCAGAATGTTTACATTGTAACCTTTTTTTATATTTCATTCCCATCAAAACAAAGCAATCGGCGCAATGTTATTTCTTCCACTGCTAGCTGAGTTGAGTTCTCTGGCAAGGCGAGTGAGGAGAAAAGGACCACTGGTCAGTGTTCCATATTTACACCCCCTATAACTATAAGGCTATAACAGCTGGCCAGCAGGCTCTACCTGTCAACCAATAGACAATCTTCACGCGAAAAGAATTGCCTTTCTAAGGACATTTAAATCCAGACATATTCACTTAATTCTAAGGAAGAATTGTTCTCTCTCAACTGTTAGATTGAATAAAATAGAGATCCAGGAGAATGAGAGTGTGCCATTAAGCTTTAAATCCCATCAGACCCAACGGCTAATGCAATTCTCAAGTTTATATTTACGGGCTCTTTTGTATCAGCCAATGGCATTTAAAGTATACAAGTTCGCCAGATATTATCACATGTTAGGAAATTTTAAATAAGAAGAGTTATTCGTTAGGAGTCGATAAAACCGATTGAATTGTTTTTGATCGCAATTTGTTCGAATTGAATCTCTTTGTATTTCGCAAACTGTCATATATAATAATAGGTGTACGTAGCCCTCTTCTGGTGGTTAGATGAATAGATACATGTAAAGAACATGATTGACTATATAGATCTTTGTTATGTCAATAATTGGAACATCAGTTTAAGTTTTTAATTGTTGGTTTATTGAGACTATATGCCTAATCACCCAATAGTATTCTGCAGTCCCTCACGATCAAGGATCTGCTACAGGAATAAATGCTATTTTTTATTTTTCCACTCGAGGACTTGACCCCCTAAAACTTCTTGTGATATGACGACCATTGTCTACTCTAACGTACTATTATAATAAAATAGTGAGTGTGGCAAATATCCACACACACATAGAGCGTATATATACTATATCAAGTCCTTGCTTGTAGTATCAGTGGGTAGTTTCGCTCCAGGGAACTCTAGAGGTGTTTGATAATCGGTCTTTTACTGGCCGTCTTACCTGCCAAACGTTGATTGATCAATCGTCCTCATAGATATGTAGGTGACACTTAGAGGGAATAACACACAACAATTCAACACGATGGTCTAATTTGTACACTGCCCCACTCTTGCCCTCTGGCAACCTCATGCCACTGCTTCAGTCTCTACGGAAAGTCTACCTGTGTTCTACCAACAATAGAAGAATTCCCCATCTCTCCACGGGGGGTAAAATGCCCAATGAGCGTATGTGTGCTAATGAAAGTGAAACCAATGGGGCTTCGATGCTAGCACCTGTATGCTTCTATCCGCAGGTGGGGGCTTGATTGGCCCTGACCTTTATATACGCCGGATATCCTCGAAAAATATTGTGAGTTCTATGTTGTAGTTTTAAAAATCAGTTCCACGTATGGCGATTGATGTTAAGAGCGTGAGCATTGGGGATGGGGAGCGTTCATTTTCAAGCATCGGAGGGGTCCGAAAATACTGTAACTTCAATTCTGCAAATTATCTGTTTTTCTGATTGATCATGACACATAGAAAATGAAAAGATTGATCACTGCATTATCGGACCCCCACCGATAAGAGAGACTGATGGGTATTTCACAAGACCAACCGATGTTACTATTTAGATAACATAAAGAAAAAAACGTCCTGAGCCTCGCCCGATTTAGTATTAAGTGTTGTCCGGTGATAAATAAGTCTTCTACAGTTTCGAAACATCGATGTTTTCCCCTGAATAATATATCATTTCCTGGGAAGGACTGGGACGGGTCGGTAATGGCTTATTGGGAATTGTGTCGGGCATATACATCTATGTCTACACGCGATACTGATGTAAAAACTAAAGACAAAATTCGCAACTAATAAAAGGAAAGACAAGTATTCTCAATATGTATGTACAAATATTATCAAACTTTTATTGACATATCACATTTAGAAGGCTCAATATCTCGGATAATTAATTTCAAATCTATGTCAGACAATGCATTTGGATAGGCTCCCTCTCAGTACTCGGGTATGATAAAGTACACCAGGGACATCAGCTCATTTTAAAAATATTTAGGATGTTTATATTGCGTATCATCAAGAAACGACATGATAATAATAATAATAATAATAATTCCTTGTGATAATAATCATACTTGATTCAAATACCAATCGGTGAATTTTCAAATACAAGAATGCACATGTACTCATTGAGAGGATCTTAATTAATTATATTGGTAATATATACAAATGGTCACTCAGACTGGAATGAGACTATAGTAGGATAATTGCGAATGTTATACAAACACAATTAAATAAGAAATTGCCTCTCATATTTTATTCGTGGAAGAGGAATTAAAAGAAACATATCACAGGCCACTTGGCTCAGTGGCTAACGTAATCTCAAAAGTACGGATTTGCATTGGTTTTAGAACCACTGTCAAAGTATCCGGGTCTACCGGGGTGACGAAAGATGCCATATCTGCAAAATAAGAAAATGATATATAATAATATTGTTAAATTGAACTTTAAAAAGAAACAACATTGGAATCAAAATAATCATTGTAATCCTGCACAGGATAATCACGTGTAACGATGCATGAATTTTTTTTTACAAATAATAGATTCTCGCACATGCTCCTTCTGCCAAGCAAGAGATAGCAGAAACCATTTTTTTGTGGAATGTTTAGAAACCAAAAGACTATGGGAGAAAATATTGACACTTATTGGTTCAATGGGTCACCTAAACTCCTCTAGAAGTGGAAAACCCCCCTTTGATACAAAAGATGGTAAAGTGCAATTCAAAACCGAAGATATTCTCGTTGGAATTGTAATAAATGATACTAGCACAAATATAGTAAACTGGATAATCTTGAATGTAAAATTCTTTATTCACAGACAAAAGCTCTTCCACGAAGGAAAAATTGCTTTCAAACATGTAACTGCTGAGCTAGAAAACAAATGTACTACCATACTATATCAAAACAAAATGTCCGCGACAAGCAGAGAGTATTCTAACGCTTGGAGGAGACCTGAAAAGTTTGAACGAGTAATGTATAATCTGTTTTTTTCTTCTCGCCCACAAATTTTTTTCCCCCACGAACAAAACGACGAGATAAGGCGCATAGTTTTCACTTTTGTAATATACCCCCACCCCCCGAAGGCTCCCTCTCCGGAGCAAGGTTTCAAAAACCAACTACGTTCAATGAAACAGACACAAACTTTTCACTTGGTGAAATGATGTATATAACTTATGTCGATAGCCTTCAAGTTACCTTTATATTCCAGAATACATACATGATGAGCAGAGGGTACCATGTAAAAATAATGTGATTGACCCCGAGATAGAGAGTGGTTATGTGTTGGCAGGCTGAATAAAAGTTTAAAAAAAAATAAAAAAAATAATAATCATTGATATGTCAGTAATATATCGAGGCGAACAATCATCTTTATCACAGACTAGTGTATGAAAGCTTAAAGTAAGAATGAATAATATTTCAAGCCCATATCTAAGTCACCAACCCCTTATATTCAAATGAAATTTGGTGAATGAGTGAAAGTTTGTAAATTGTCGTATACTGAACGTTCTCCCAAACAGAAAAGCATACCACTTTTAGAAACAGGCAATTAATTTTGTTGAGCATGAATTTATATTGCAATAAAAATTAATTCAAAATTCGGTATCTATGTAGTGAGACGTTATAAATCCAACTATATTTTAAAATCCGTCAAACCTCAACACTTTTCACAGCAACAGTTGTGAGAGAAGATGCATATCTGATCGACAGAAAATAAATACCACCCATATCAAGTGTCATGTCAGGGTATAACTAAACGTATTTCCTGTAATTTTATTCAATTCATCTCCGACCAACGCCCCAGTAACTGCGAGTGAACACTGACCACAAGAGAGACCACAAGATCCCAAGCTTTGCTTCACCAAGATACTTATCACCGACTTCAGAACGGTAGCGCACATTCACGCAGATGCTTATCGATCGAGCCTTTAGTTCCCATGCCATTTGCTGTTTCATTTTGCAAGAAGAATTTATCAATCCATAAAAGTTATCTTCTATCGAAGGGATGTGTCCGTACCTTGTAATAATCGGCTGGCATAACAAGAGTAATAAATTGAGACTCAAAGTATATAATTAAACTGTTACCAAGCAACCGATACCTTATTAACATGTACGGAAGGGCCAAGTATCCATTACAATAATACTTATCACACAAACTAATACAACTATCCTATTACACAGGCAGACAGTTTAGTCCACCATCGTGCGCACTGTTACCTGTAATCAAAAGGTTAATCTTCGGAGTACCAAGCGCCGTGGGGCACATTTAGCCACAAAGTCAGTGGGATGTCCCTCGCCAAACTTCAGGCAACTTAGCAATTGATGGAAGTCTTTCTTCTCCAGAGCATAAAGGTACTGATTAAAAACCTTTGGAACTGTCAGAGGGGCATTTTTCAGATGCAAGTGAGCGTTCTCCGACATGGTGTAGAACACGGAGATAAGGTCCAGATAAAATCTGCCAGGAGATCTAGGGGTAGCATTATAAGAGGGGCTGCTGTCCAAAGGCATCTTTTCAGGAGGGTCATTCCAAGTGAATGGATGGGGAGGGTAGGAAATAAAATAGAAGGCTGTCTTAAAGCACCTCCCGGAGAGATGCTCGTGTCGCCATTAATCATTTGTCACAATGCTTTGTCCACAACGGGGAGGCCCCTTTTGACATCGGACTATGGTTTTCAAACTACCATTCCTAAACATCAGGATATATCAAATGATCAAAGGAACACTATTCAAACATTAGCATCCTTCCTTTGAACGAAGTGAACTTTCGCTTAATTCACCATAAAGGATTTGGGAGTACTTACAATTTTAGTGAGACTTTAATGAAGTAATACAATTATAAATTGTGGTGGAATGCCAGATCCTTTTGAACCCCCCAAAAGCTTTCCATGGCAGCATACTGACTTCACAGACGTTGAACTGACTTAGAAAACTTTACACCGGCAACATGGGCCACCCGCATCTAAGAACTCCCACCTCGAACCAACCACTATGACACCATCTGTCATATTTGCAGTATGATTTGTCACCGACACTACCTTTCGAAATCATCACTGATGTATCATGTAGCTAATTGATATGGCGCTTCATTTCTTAACTCGCAATAACGACATCTTGCCCCTAGCGTAACTTTTGACTGGTACACGTTAAGCACATATTATATATGTTAGGTATCTGAATTCATTAACTCCTTGCGCGTTACTTATTTCTCTATTCTCCTATAACCATAGTGTCGGTAGACACCATACCCAATTTTATGAGACTTTGATTTATAGAACAAAGAATGATATATTTGATACAATATCATCGCACTATTTACACAATCATACTAACATAATTATAATTATGATATTATTGACATTTGATCCACAGAAACAGGGCTATGTCTCTGTCAAAAATAATCCTACGGTATATTTGAATATCATCCTCTTTACAACAGTTAAGATTTTTTTGTAACGGGGTTTGGGGAGTTGATTAACGGTGACAAAAACTGTAATTAGATAACTTAATATCCAGGATTAAAAAACTACGGTCCCTGAAAATTTGAAGGAGCAGATTGCTCCCCTCTCCCACGAAGTTTAATATCATCGCTCCTGCAGGTCACTTGCACAGGACCTCCTAGGAAGCGTACCAGTCCGTTCCAGTAACAATTACATGGGCTAACTTTGTGACAGTGCCACACATAGAGACAACAAAAAACAAGAAGCTTCTCCTAAAGCCCTTGTAAGTGCCTTATGCCGGGACCAACAGCGTGTATAATAACAGGGTGAGACCTGAATATTAGGGACGCTGTAGCGTCGCAGGGCAATGTGTCTCCTTCAACAAGTGGGACCTAACATAGGAACTGCTGGAGATGGCGTTGCTGAATGCTGCGGAGCATGGCGGCTTGGCGCAGTGATGGGCGGAGCTCATCAGTGGTCATTTTGGGTAAACGTTCTGTGCAGGTTATCAACTAGACCTGGTGGTGACGATTTGACAATGCCCTGGGAAGACGTCATGCAAACAAGAAGGTTGACATCTAGCTTTGACATTGTGTCCGCACGAAAGGTATCAGAAGTCAGTGCACACACGATGGATCGCATCTTTATTTCATTTTATTTCAAAATGACAAGATTTCTCTATATCCCCACTTTAGAAGGGAGGGGCCTAATATCAGCTAACCTTCCCCTTTCAATCAATGATCAATGTAACAAACATCAATCAACAAATGAATTCAGTATGGTTTTAATTCACTTGGCTGATCACCTATTATAAAGCATAGGTTTCGTTTGGCAGAAACTGATATAAGTTTAACATGGGAGGTATATACAAGTCCCTCCACGAACTATACACCCAGATAGCACCAGCCTGTGTGTGTATTTCTCTAAATGTCCCAAAAGAAGGCAGAGAGTACAATCGGGGTAAACACCAAACAGTCCATCAGTGGTCTTCTCAGGTGTGTCCAAACTGGGCTTGCATGATAGAGGTTACTTGCCCCCTCCCCAACCCACAGGGGCCCTACAAGAAGTCCATAGGTTTACACTAATATGCTTAATACCCGCATATGGGTGAACTATGGGTGTTTATGGCGTTAATTAGCTAGCAAATTGAAATGTAATTGTTCCAGTCGTACTTAGTGTGAAGTCAGGTCAGAAAAAGTCATGCGTGACGACGAATACTATCCACCAGGAATAGCTCAAATTAATTGGATCTTCAGAATGATTAATAACTTCAAAATGTCTAGATGACCCGCAACCAATGAAACAAGATTTATACAATAGCTATTTATGATACATTAACGGACATTCAATAGTATTCGTCAGCAAAAATACAAACATGCAGGCTTCCCCACCCAATGATTATTTTTTTTTGTCCATCCCCACCCAATGATTATTTATTTATATTTGTATGTATGCTAAACCCAAGATGTATATATCATGGCGAATTTGCGTTCATTCTTTCTGAGTGTTTCCAGAACAAAGTGTTTTCAGATTTTCTGAAATATCTAAGACTATATTATCTATAACAAAATAGTCTCTTTTTCTATGTACACTTGTGGGAGCTGAATTTTAAACAGCAAAATTGCACAGAAGGAAATCTCAAATTGAGCAAAAGGATATGAACAATAGATTTATTGCCAAGCGACAACCGGATCCCGAGCACCAGGATAATATTCAATTGGAGTCCATAATAGTTCGCAACAAGCGCTAAGGGAAGTAGTAATACATAGCTATTAGTTACGATTGTATGACAGTACTTTACGGTGGGCGTGGGTTGACTTAGTAGGGGTATTGACTGACTCTAGAAGTCCTGTACAACTGGGAAGGGCATGCAAGATATTGACTCCGTGGATAATGAGTGCAAAATTGATTGTTCAGTTCGTTCGTTTCTCCTCATACCTTTTGAAAATGTTTTGTGAAATAAAAATAGAAAAAGAACACCGAAAAACATTTTTATATAGAATTCTTGCTAAACAAGTTCAGGTTTACAACTACAAAAAATGAAAAAGGTATCTTGGTTTTCAGGGTAGATAATATTTAGAGAGGTGTCTAGGCGGCATTGTGTTAGTTATTGGTTTTCTGGCAATTAGAAGAGACGCGCGTGGTCAACCATTTACTTACGAAAATTAACAAGCCAGCCAGGACTTGAAAAACCATTCTTCTGAATGAACACATGGCTGTATGCTATAGAGTATCGTTGGCATTACAAACGTCGACCCCTTTTTAACCGAGAATCTTGATTTTTAAAAGGTATAGAAGCAGAAACCTTTCGTGATATGTAGCGATGGGGAGTACGAATGTTAATTATTGGAAGGAAGAGCGAGGGTGACGGTTCTGGTTCCCATATCAACTATGCATAAGGTTCGACCTCGAGGGGCCTCTTCCCTATCATAATTATGTCCACCAACTTGACATCGCTCATATAAAATTAATGTGACAGATGAAACCCGTTATTTTATCGGTAAAATGTTCTCCATTTCTAGAGCTGAGCGTGTGAATCCAGAAACGTTAACGCAGAAAGATTGAATGTTGGAACAATCACGGTTGAGATCCTCCAGGAAAAATGCCCTTACTCCCTTCATGAATGCTTTCGCTTTATATTAATTGAAAGGCTCACATTCAGATATTAAATACAGATGAAAGAAATAAGTAGAAAATACGAGATTTTTCTCTAACAAAAAATTTAAATCTTTGAAATTTAGTTAATGCAAAGCCTGGAGAGTTGTGGAACATAAAAGTATATTCTTCCCTCTTCTATATTCTATGTGTGCTTTAATAACCACACAACTTAATCAGGGCAATCAAAGGGGGAATACGGTGAGTGTGTCTGTCGCGTGGATCAATCTAGATGGGAAGATAGAGGTTTCTCACGTGAAAGTGTACAGTTAGAATGATGACAGCTAAAGTACGATACGCATAGGGTAATATAAAGACATCACGGAGTGACTGACCCAACGCCCAGCCACCATGCCAAGGCTAGTAAGTCGGCCAGGTAAGCCATCTGTTCTCCTGGCCACAAATAATCATTGCCACGAGATAATGTCCAGGTAATTACCACTGATATGACTCCTTGCTTGGACACCAGCAACTAGCAATTTGTTACCCGATGATTAGAACTCTGCCACTGGTTAATAAGCCAAGGCGTCCACAAATCTTTGAGGGCCATGAGAAATAGGAGCCAAAGGATCTCAAAAGACATCTTCTACACTCAGAAAGCATGGAATGTGGACAGAAATCGGCCGATTTTCTCTCTAAGTTTCATTGAGAATATAAGAATTGCGAGCAATTAAGATGTTGATCTATTTCATATAGATTCTATCAATCAATATCGCAAAATAGATCTAAGGTGAAATAAATTCGCAATGCCAGAGCGTATTTCCCACTTCATAAGGCCAAACCTAGATTTCGCAATGGATTAAATGTTAACATGAACCAACAAAATAACCTGAGTGTATAAACATGAAGACAACTGGAGGACCAACAGGATTGGCAGTGTTGAAAGCATCACGGTGCATCTGACATACATAATACAGGTATTACAGCGTGCGATAGGATCAAGTACCCCTTTCACATTGTCAGATAACACATCAATACATTATACATAACAATCAAAGAAAATGTGCAGCGGTGAGTAAAGGTAGGGTGTGTACGCTAGCTAGCTAGGAGACAACCCTGAAAATCCGGGATTACAACCCTTCGTGGGAGGAAGACCGACCACAGTAGTGAATTACGAGTAATCATAAAGCAAGAAATGGCCAGTGTGTACAGCAGTAATAACCTTGGGTGCACCTGCCATAGTTGTAGTAAAAAATATGGGTCAAAACTACTGCAGAATTATGAAGCAGACAGAAGCTAAGCTCCATGATATACATCGATTGCTTGGTTTGGTTTGAGGCAACCTTGATCTGCCTGCAATAGATCTAAATTGGGGGATGAGATGTCATTCGTAGCCTTCCATCAACCTTAGGGGTCGATTTGATAGGGCTGGGGGATAGTAAATACAGCAGCCAGCCAGTTGAAATATGCGTGGTAATTTTAAATGATTCGGTTTTACGTCACAATGCACTGACGCGTAAGATAGGTCCCAATTGATGTCATTCCTAAGTTTGTTTCTAAAAATAGATTATAGTAGTCAATAAAATAATTTTAGAAAGTAGTAGCAATAGTAGGAGGGGCGACGACATTTAAATCGACCGAATATGAAGAGGACCTTAAATAATAAATTAACTGATAAACATTCTTAAAACATTCTTGATTGGTTTCTTAACAACTTAAACTAATAAATAAAGTTCAAACTGTACAAACAAGCGATGGTGAATTCCATTTTTAGATTAAAAGTTGATGACTGAGTATGTGGTAAACGATGAAGAAACATATAACAGAATAACCATGATAAACAAGAAGAAGGACCTAGAATTCCCTCACCATTGATCCTTATCAGACTTCCGCCAACCAAATTTGCCAAGTAATCGAAAACAGTTATAGCAATGAAGCATTACGGATATTACAGCTTTTATTGCGTTGACAAAACGAAAACCGTGTCCCTTGAGGAAAGTCGAAGTTAGACCGTAACGTTGGAATTTTCTTCAAAAAGTAAACTTAACTTCATAAAGATAACCGTGGTTGGAATAGGTTTTTTAACAGATAGTTTCAAAACAAAAAAGGACCGTATGGAAAAGATTTATTTCCCAAGGAATATACTGCTTTTCTCCAATTAAATATGCTATGTAATAAACAGTATTATAGACAGGAACAAACAAATCGTACAAATGCCAATGTGTCTATATCATACGTTCATGTTTCTGATGTATGAAAATATTCGTGATAAGAATGTTGTAAACAACATTATTCCATTCACGATGGAATGTTTACCATTTAATGTGAAAAGCCTCAGGGAAAAAGGACCTGTAGGAAAAGATTTATTTTCCTTGGAATATTATAAGTTCACATGTCCTTAAAAGGGTAGGCAGTGACATTTCCTTACAGCCCAACAAAAGGCACATTGTGACTCGCGTAACCAGCAGCAACCATACCATGAGATCGTCACAGACTAATGACGTCAAATTTACGTCACAAATTCCAGGGGGACAATGCAGACATCACAGCCAATTAAATGAATTATATCGGGATTTGGAGCTGTTTGCATCCTTCTCACAGTCAGGCGAGACGATATATATTTTTTCATAATTAAAAAAAATCGGTGTGGAAGTCGGGAAAGATATGTTTCATCGCCAGGTAGTAAGTTCAATGAGATAAAGCGGTGGGGTGGTTGGGTAACAATGGGTACATTGTGTGGTGTCTACTCTGAGGTTAAAGGGAGGGGAACTAGCGGAGAAAGGGAAAGGGTGGTCCTTGAGGAAGTATGCACCTTCGAGTGCACCTTTAAAGGTTATATAAGTGCAACTGTAGTAAATATTGGATCATTGTTCCTCAAGTTACTTATATCCTTTATATTGTATAGATGACAATAATAAATTATTTTGGTATCTACAAAAGTAACAAGCTGAGTGAGCCCTTTCATAGTAAAATTAAAATATGACATCAAAAACGTTCCCCAAATTAGGGGAAATACTTCCTTAATATAGTAGCCATGCATCCATACCATTGCACTGACTCTTCCCCACAACAATGCATGTAATCAATTAAGAGAAGGGGAAATATTATTCCCCCTTGCTCATATAACTACGGTATACATAATTATGTTATTAGGGTCAGTCATATTACCATCATCACATAAGGGTGGCCCTCATTTATCATGTCACTATTTCCTGGACAAGTTGCGGACTAAAGGCAGTCCGCCTCTACAAGAATGCAAGATCATATCTTCATGCACTCCCTCCCCTTTCACCTTTGCCTTTTAACTTTGACCTCCCCTAGTCCTCCTACTCATTAATTACACTAAATACTCTTCCAGAGGTGACTACGATTCCCTTTTGATTAACAAGGGGTGAATCCTTTACCTTGGGTTAAAGGAAACATGAGCAAACGTCCCAAAACATTCTTTTAAAGCGGAGTAGAATTTATCTGAGAGAATTAGAAGTTAACTCTATAATGTCAAGTACAAGATTATGTTTCCCTTTTCCCCATTTTCCCCTAGGGGAGCACCATGGGCTTGCCTTAAGCATTTGGTGGCTAACTGAACCTTTTGACCGCACTTTGTGCCCCTCGTCGATGAGTCAATTCCTGTCGGTACACACACATAGCAGTATCCCATTGCTGGAATATGTATGTTGCGATATGTGGTAAGCACTTATGAGGGGGGCTTAAGAAGAAACAAAGTAGCTAGGGGCAAAACCACCACAGTGCACTTATTCCATTTGCTAATCCACTTACATTCAGAAAAAGTACAAGTTATTTACGAAAATATTTCCTTAAAAGGATCAATATGATAGTTGAAATGTTGGTAAACCTCCGGACGAATGAACCGTAGCAATTTTTCCTTTAGATTTGTATTAAGTCAACCAGGTATTTGTTCAAATAAATCATAAATCAAGTTTGACCATGTCTAACAAGATCACTGGTTCTAAAGTGTTATAAGTTAATACCAGAGGTATCTAGATGTACCCGACACAGAAATCAATGGATGTATCAAGTTTTTAGGTGTAATAGATACATTGGCGACCATTGATGTTTTTTAAAAGAAATGCCAGCCACATCCCCGCCTCCTTCACATCAATCAAACAGTTAGTGTCCACCCTCCGTAAATCACTAACAAAATACTCAATGGCAACATTTCTCTCATTAACTTTTTTCAAATAGTAGATTTTAATGCAGGATAAATTCCTCATGAATAATAACAATCATTTCATGCGTGTGTACACATTATACACATCTTGGAGACTTTCGAGTAAGGAGAGCAGTAGTAAGTAGTAAGGAATGTACTTGTCTTTACCACTCAAAGAATACTTTTCAAAACATAAATGGCCATTTAAAAAAAAAGGTTGTCATCAAATCCCCGCAATTCGTCCATTGACATCATTGTCATATACAACAAGTCCTTGGGGGCATTCGGAAGGTTTATTGTTTCCAACATTCTGAACATGACTTTAACTTATACTTGATACTTGAAGTTAAATAAGAACCTTTGTTCCTTCGCCCAAGGGTTCTATTAACATAAGCAGTTCCAAGTTCCCACCGACTAATTTACCTCAGTTGAGCAGTCGGCACTTTATGTGTTGTTTTGACCTTCAATCATGACAAAATGACACCTTTGACAGCAGCGATATTAACACATCAAAGGCCTTTGACCCACTATTGATATCTGACACCCTTTTACTTAGAGCAACATTTTCTTGCCACTTCCTATTCCCATCCATTCTGGCAAAGAATCCCTTTAAACGAGAAATCATTCACTTTTGTGTTCTGACAACCAGTGATCCACCTCTAATGATGGATTGGATCTGGGTCGGAGCGTCTTGTCAGACGTTTAAACCAAAAGGGCGGAGAATCGGAGATCGTGGTGATCTCGGGAATGATTGGCCGATTCACAAACACAGGAAGCATACTTACATAAAATCGGGATTTGTTTCATATGAATTGACACCAATCGAATATATGTTGGTTTAGAATTCACTTTTCATGTCAGCTCAGTGGATTTAATTATTGGTTGAGTACTTCGCTCACAGCTCCCATGCAGAGTTTGAGCATTGTATAACAAGCAATTACAAATAACTGACACAATGCCGTTTTCTCCGTCATTACTCAAAATGGAACTGATACTGATAGGCACATCCGTTGCTTTGAGCCAATTCATTAATAAATACACACAAATGTTAATATTCTTTGGAAAAACACAACTCCTACGATAAATAATGACGTTCGATTATTTCACCCAAAATAGTCAAATTTCACTGTGATGGGCTGGGCTGTATCCGTAACGCTACGTGTTGATACGAGGTGGAGAAAGTGGAGGAGTATATATGATGTCGGCCAAAGAGGGAGTTCTCACGAGTTGCGCGGGATGCATCCTGTATTGGCTCAATCCGTGGTTGATGGAGAGCATGCATTTACTAAATATAACCCAGTAAAACGTAAGAAATAAAGTCAGAATCATGTCAGAATCATGTGAGGGAGCCGGAGGGTAATGATTTGAACTTTTCGTTAAAAGCGCTCATTTTATTCACCCCTGGGGCAAAGCAACGTTGTATAACACTATTGTTACAACTAGGGTAACACAAAAGGTAACGAAGTTATGAAGTTTAAAGATGTATTTATTCCTGGTACAGGTACATAACGTGATGGTATAACCTTGGTCTAATTAGGCAGGTAACTGCTGTATACTTATGACGCAATAAGTTATAACACTATATTTTAAGATAATCAGGGACAATGCGTTAGAGTACAGTAAGTTGTATCAAAGGAAACGCAACGATACGATAAATCCTCGATCGGTTATAGAATTGCGCAAGAATAAAAGGGAACAGTCAGAGAATAAAAATAAACTAATTTCCTACAAGTTTATTGTATTTAAACCATAAATATGTATACACGAAACTATGTGACGGAAAGAATGAATGGATCATGGGAACGTAATGGTTACGATTCTACATCCATATTCAGAATGGCACGAAGATATACAATAAAAGGGGGCCCATAACATCGATTATTATTTTCTATATACATTCAAAATATGACATGTGTTTAAGTACATGGGATGGGAAACAAAGTCAGAGAAAACTACAGCAATTTGCAGTGAAGCAGTGGCACTGTGCATGGTCGAGTAATAGTCATGACTAAACTCCTTAACCTTATCGAAAATGGTAGTAATAAATCTATTGAAGGCAATTATGGCAGAGAATCGAGTCTAATAGGTTATTTTTCATTGTGTCAGGTTCACCTGCATTTTAGACATGCATAGGGAGGTGGGCTTCAATCACTCTCTGATTCATGCTGAACGAAACAAGGTGTTGTCTTAACTATAACCTTCTGGTTACTGTGAGGTTATAAAAAGGATATTTCGAATTCATTCATTCATTTTTAACCAAAATGTAGAATGGTAATATCTATGGAGACCTATGTTTCCTTCAAATTAATGATTCAGGGTACATGAGTAACAATGTTTTTTGTTCTTGTCTGATTTGATTTAAACAGAATGTATCTGTCTGACAGGTATGGAACAAGTACGATTTGGTTTGGAGGAAGTTGAAATAAGTTCTAAAACAGGAATTGAATGAATGGAATCACACATAAGAAAGGCCTTTTTCATACAGTTAACGGAATATTGGCTTCGCACAATAGATGGGACTCAAAGGTTAAAAACACACACTACCGTTAGGGTGAATAATTCCACCCTGTCAACTCAAGTAGTCCGCCATAGTTTTATGCGGTTTTAAAATCTTTTCAAATAATTGTTCCCCACACAAGTCTTGCACTCGGGGAAACCAAGCTAACATGAACATCAGTGGGACAAGAAGGATTCGGTCAAATCTTTTTCTTCACAGGTAAAATGGAATAATGTACTCAGAAATAATTCCGGAAACAGACATATATGTATTTTTACCTCCAACTCTACATATCCTACACGGGGCTAAATACAACTTTAAAGTTCAATGTATATTCTCAGAGTATTTTGTTTTTCGTGTTATAAGCTGGGGTTATGAATCTCAAACCGGATATCCTTAGATCGAGGCGCACAAAAATACATTTAAGGCCAGGTAGAAATGTTCATCTTTAATAGAAAGCGTAAAACAGAAATATATTACAGGTAGATTCAGAAGCCAAAAGAAGCTATAAATCGATAAAGACACATACTGGTATTAAGGTGGGAGGACATTATATTTACCACACCATCACGACTTGTACGATGGCCAGAACGGAACATGTGACGCATCATAACTGGGTCAGTATGACCCAGATGGCACCGCTTTGATCCGTCCCCATCCGACCACTGAACATGCTGATCTTTTAAGCTACGGAGGCATGAGGTCCCTCCCCATGAGTGGGGAAATTTGGATGGATATATAAAGACCACCCTGGGGATATACTGGGAAAAGGTGATTTAATTGGACAAGAAACAATAGGTCAAATAGTAGGTGGCACACGTTAGCAGGGGTCGATTTGGTACATTGGCAATGAGTAAAAAGAACAAAGTAACTCCCTTAGGAAAACGATATCAGATTTAGTATTATTCCATAGAACCAAACTAAATTATAAAAATCACGTATCAAACTCATATAGGTTCAATCACTTGGTTATATTAACTTATTTGATACTATGGCAGTACGATAACATGTTTAAGAAAAAAGGAGTTCATAACTCCACTAACGTAGTTATTTTGACTGACAGATAATCTATTTGAAAAAATATATGTTTATCGTTCATCTACATTATAATGGGATTACACGGACGGTTTTATGCAATATGATATATTTCATAAAGATTTCCAGCCAAATTTGCAAAATGAGGAACCCAACAAAATGTCCGGTGTTCTCGGTTCTTTGGCTTGTAAAGTCTCAATAAACAGTTTACAACGTTTGGGATTTTACGAAGGGGACAATGGGTTTTAAATGTGGTCAACAACCCTAAAACCTACTGCATCCTTTTGCCCCAAGTTCCCTATCCTGAAACACGCAGACATTGATTTAAGTTTGACCACAACCAAACGGGCGCATCGATGATAATGTCCACAATCGCTGGGGAACTTCATGCGTACAACATCCGACATACAACTTGACCATATTTAAAGGTCCATCACAAACACAAGTTATGAAGCGCAGTGCAACATTTTCAGTGAGACTACCCCCGAGGTTGTCTTAATACTTATCAGGGCAATTATAGATGTAGCCCAATTATGCTTTCGGGGAGAACATATTGTTTTTGGTGGTGGCGGTATGTGTTGTGTGTGTGTGTGTGTGTGTGTGGTGGGGGTGGGGGGGGGGGGAGGATAGTTGCTCACGGTCATAAGCCGTTGGCAAACTTTGACCATGGAATGGAGGAGAGCCCCGGAAGGACCATGACTAAACAAAATTCATATTTGGCAGCGAGGATAGGAATGCGACAACTCACCTCCGTTGGTTGTATGACCGTTTATATTCCACTGGAGTCGCTTGGCTTCGCTCAACTTTTGATTGGCTCCCAGGGTCAGTTCCGTGACCGACGCAATATTGAATGGTGTAAACAGGTCCTAAAATAATTCAAACATAGATCAATAATATAGATCTAGTAGGCTTTTTTAAGGGGAGCTATATCACACAGATTAGACGATTTCTAAGAAACTTTACAATATATATGTCTAATAATAGGGCGGTATTTTGTGTAATCTGCAAACAGATTTGTTGCCAGCATTGGTACAAATGATTTGGGATTTGATCAACCCAATGATTATGAGGATATAATAACTAGATTCGATACGGGTCCTGACATTACGGAGAACGAGGTTTTAGTGGGTAGTGTGAAGGGAGTGGATGAAAATAAGAACTCAGGTCTTAAAAAGGACTCTCGTCTGATGAAGATGGCGCTGTTGCCATGCCCTAAATTTTTCACTGTCCTGTTAAATTGGATGATATCAAGCGAAAATATACCTATGAGAGGGAAAACCGCATCGGCCACCCTGTTACCAAAACAAGGAGATTTGCTGGATATAAATAATGTCAGAGCAATCATACTTGTCCAGGGTTGAGCAAAATACTGGAACGTACCATTTATGATAGGCTATATACAATTACTTGGAGAGATCTGGATTTTTTTTATGAAGGACAATTCGATTTTAGAAAAAATCTTTCGACATTATTAAAACGTTGTGATGGCAAAGCAGTGGCGGCAATATATTTTGATGTCGCCCAATCTTTTAACTCTGTGAACCACTCCTTGTTATTGTATAAATTGAATAAAATGGGCATTGGGCCAACTTTATTGAAACTTTTGAGAAATTTCCTGGTAGATCGTGGACAGTTCTTGTGCATTGGTGGGGAGGAGACTGGGAGAGAGGATGTCAGCAATGGAGTCCCCCAGGGCTCCTTGTTGGGGGGCCCCTCCTTTTCTCCATCTTTATTAATGATATGAGAGACTCATATTTCTCAGGGAAATTGATTTGATATTTCTAGGACTATTTCCCATTATCACAATTTGGCTATTTAATAAGAATGGTTCGTAGCTTGAAGGCATAAAATGTTTAGCCATTTAATAATCAATAGAATAAACTAGAGTCAACATATTAGGTACATGTTAGAGAAAAGAGAGAACACATTAGACAGACCTTTAAGCTGACAGAGGCAGGCTTCGACATTTGTGCATCCTCGCCAGCCTCGCAGAAATGCTCGAGACGCAGGAGGAGGTTGGTCATGTCCCACTGTTCAAGGGTGAGGAGATGAACATTCTCAGGGAGAGCCAACTTTAAACCTGACCACTGTGGAATAGTGACAAGAGAAAATAATTACTTTAACGAGAAACAGTCATTCAAGTCCGCGTTAATGTGCAATCTCATAAGAGGAATCATGACTGAGAAGCTCGATCTGGTTTTTGTATTCGAAATGAAATATCGCTTGGAGTAAAGTTATGTAATAATAATCGATTGTAACATGCAAGGTTCCTACACCAGGAAAAGTAGTCACAGCATAAAGTAATAGCCTTCCTACTTCAAAACTTGGTCCCCTAATTATACGTTATGAATTTGATAGTATTCAGAACTTTTATAATTAACTGTTCTTCCAAACACCGAGCAAGGACAGCCTGCTTGCATTAAGTGAACAGATCATTTTACGATGAATGATATGGATTTACCGAGGTTGTGAATTGTTTGCTGTACTGCGCGGGCTCCATAGTCAGAGGGGAGTACGTCAATATAGGAGCCATGAACGTTCGTTCCCCTAGAGACCTCTGGTGTCGGGCAGAATTATCAATGGTATCAAATACCAGCATGTGTTTGCCTGGAAAATACGAAAACATAAAATAATAAGAGGAGAGGCACAAAGACGAGGCAAGAAACGGCCTTATATAGAGCTCATCGAATCAGTGAAAAACTGCATTACATTGTGGATATCAAGTTACGTGGTAATGACAAATTAAAAAATCTTATCTTTATAGATCCCGCAATGCACTTCTGGTTTTTGTTTTAAAATAAAATCTGAGCGATTGGTTATAGCCTGGTGTTAGACGGCCTGATAGCCTAAATGAAAAAAATATCTATTGAACGGTTTGATGAATTTAAATGTAGGGTGAAAGGTACCGTATTCTATTGCCCTAAAAGGATAACCACTTAATGTAAATGGATTTATAGCGACTTGTTGTACGACTTGGGTTTTCCTTCTTGGATTCTCATGCCCTGATGGTGGTGTGGATAATCTTTTTTTTTACAACTTGGGAAACTCAAGAGTCCAGCAACATTTAGAGCCCACCCTAGGGGCTCCATGAGATTCCCTAAGCCTTGTTGCGGAGCCCCCCCTGCACCAGTGCACCAACTGCACCTTCCCCAGATAGTTTAGTAGCCAACTACAACCCGGTGGGGATAAAAATCCAATATATTTATAACATATAAATATAATATTTCTATTTATGCACAATAACATAGTTCAGCTTGCCTGACGAGCTGACTTAAGCGACACTATGTAGTGCCAAACATTGGTTACAAACAAAGGGAGTGCCCATCCCCTTGGTTACACTGGATAAGACATTACATAGTTTTTTATTTCAAGTAAATAAAACTAGATAGGATTCACACTCTACAACTTGTAAGTGATATTTAATTACATTAGTTGTAATTTCGGGAATTTTCCTGAATACAAGAGCACCCTTAGATGATGTATGTCACAGTTTACATCTCTATGGATAGAGTGAGGTATTTGGTTACCCACGTCTGAGGAACGTTCTAACCTCAGTTGCATTGTAGCATTTGCTGTGGCTGGTCGGTATCCCATTCGTCTGATCATTTCGATTTATTCAAACTGTACAGTTAATATCTTCTCTCTCCGGCTCAGGGCCCAGAAGAAGACCAACAACTCGGTGATCTGGGGAACTGTTTGTAATATTTAAAATTATTAACTAGATGTACATAGCTGACACTGCTCAAAACCTGAATACAAAATGATGTTAACAAAAAATAGCTTACCTCTCACAACTAAACCTTTACCATTGATACCGGTTTCATTGAGTGGTTCCCCCACGCCCAGCGCATCATCATCCACGGTCCTTCTATGAAGCTATTGAGAATAAAACAACCGGTAAATATCGCAAATAAATAATACATTATTAACGGTTATATTGCATCCCTAAGAAAAAACACTGCTTAAAATTTATATCACTCCTCTTTACAACTTTCAAGGAACCTTTAATTACTGAGATGATTCTATTCCATGGTGGCGTTGAATACGTGTACATGTCTTCAACTGCAACGATACCAACTTGGTTCCTAATATGTGTGATAGTATACACATCTGAACTTTTTGTGTATCTTATCGGAATCTTATCGTATTGCATAGGATGATAGCATGTCTCAGAAAAAATGAAATACGGTAATGACCGTTTGTCTACGTTCAAGCGTGCTACCACCAGGCGGTGTTGACGCACAATAACCAAACTTTTAATTAGACCATGACAGTAAAAAAAAATGAGATCACACAGAGTGAGGCTTATCCATAGCGGGGCTTGGTAAAAAAACTACTGGTCTATGTACATGTACGAGTGAGAAACCTATTTTTTATGCTTACCATTATTTCTATTTCACCATCATGGATACTTCCGCCTCCTTGGGATCGATCAGTAAGGACCGTGAACTGTGTTTTCCTTGTTTCATCCTGAAGATAATCAAAACAGCATCCCATATGTAAACAAACAACCTTGGTAAATATACACAGTCGGCTTGCATGTTACCTTCACATTATAAACACAAACATCACACCCAATACCCACTTAACTCTTAAGGCCACACACACCCATTGGGAATGTTGGCATTACATCCTTTGTTCTACGAAGCTGGAGGATAATTGGTTGTATTAAACTAGTTAAGCGTCCACTCTAGGCAATGATCTAATTCTAAATGACTTCTAGGAAATAAATGACTCTCGATTGGAACTGTAAAAGGACAATGTACATACATTTATTTAAGGACAGGCACAAACGCAAAGAATAAAACATCAGCAAAAATCTATATTAAAATATCAAAACATTCGGGGACTTTTATATACATCATAACATGTACTTTTTTAAAATTATTTCTACGAAGCTGGAAGATAATTGGTTGTATTAAACTAGTTAAGCGTCCACTCTTAAAAAATGATCTAATTCCAAATGACTTCTAGGAAATAAATGACTCTTGGTTGGAACTGTGAAAAGACAAGAAAGGTCCCTTTGTAGGCAAGGCTCACCCTAATAAAAATCCTGCTGTTAATAGGATAATAGTTGCCGGCCACGGGTTCAGTCTGATTCAGTTTCCATGTAGGACGGAAATCTCGCCTGCAGATAAGGATATGTACATACATTTATTTAAGGACAGGCACAAACGCAAATAATAAATCATCAGCAAAAATCTATATTAAAACATCAAAACATCTGAGGGAATTTCATATGTACCTTTTAAAAATTATTTCTGTCTAATTCCATCATATAAAAATAGGAAATATTCACATCTTTCGCTTTCATATTGACGACAAAAACAAAGAATGTGTAGAAATATAATTTTAATTTCACCATGTGTATAGCATGTGAAATAAAGATAACAAATAACAAGAAGGACTATACGATTATTGACTTCCACTCTTTTGGAGTGGAAAGAGAAAGCGGACCTGCTTGATTTAGGGACCTTTACACCATGGGACAAACAACCCCTTAAGACTCAGGGATTTATTGGTCACATCATACATATTCAGTCCATCTAAACCACCATCATTTTAATCAGAAAGCAAGATGCTGACAGCTATGACTAACATCATATAGAATTCCAATGGGCTACATACACATACATGTACACATACATATCCATACATACATCCATATATATATGCACCCATGCATACACCCATACATATATTCATACGTCCATTTGATTTATTCCACGAAGTTCAATATTGGGTATAAAGATACCCCCAACATCCATCCACCTGCCACTTGAGATTTGAGAAAAATACACCCAGCCAATTCCTTATTTTATGCGTCGGCGGTAAAGGTTCTTTGACGAGAAGAATTTTACCCAGGGTAAATAATCGGCCCAGCTATCGTTTAAACAACTCTCGATAAAACACTGATCAAGCCGATCTAATAAGAGTCAAATAATACTAACACTCTCTTGAGTACTTCTCTACCATTGGCATCAGTGTAGAAGGTAGACTTGGTATCAAGGTCGGTGTCAAATCGACTAACCACTTCCCGACCGATATCATCACTGGAAGGTAAACATTGCTATTAAGTAATATTAGGTCAGTGCAATAAAATCATAGCAAAAAGTGGATATCCTTTAAAATTCCAGCTCCTAGAAACTGTGTCAGCATCTCATAAATAAATAAAGTAAGTGGAGTCATCATTTATGAGCTCCTAGCTTAGTTCCTGGATTCACTCAAAATTGTTTATATCTAATAATCATCCTTACTCCACCTTGATTGGTCCTATTGTGAACTCAACTTCAACATGCCGAGATCCTTGATAGATACGGTAGACCTGACTCGCCCAGTTATTGAACGTTTGGTAAACTTCTTGTACCAAGTCATTCTGGGAATAGGAAAGTATGCATTTAACATCATAGCAAGGCTAACCACGGTTTAACAACAACACAACTCGATATTTTCTCCGACGATTATAATAACGACGTGATGTGGTTTACAGCATGTATAAAGAATAGATAGATTCATTCGGGTTTTGTTTAAACGGGCGTAATAGGTCCAGCTAGCGCTCCTAAAATGAGCATGACAAGAGCGATTTGTATGTCAACAACCTGAACTCGGTTTACCTGAATTTTCAGTTAAACTGAACTTCTTTTGCGATTTCCCTGCAGATTTCCTACTTAAAATGGCTAAGATAGTTAAAACGAGTAGTCACAGAACCACATGAAACTTATTCAGTGTAACCATATAGGATATGTATGACAATATCTAAAGTATAGAGCCCAAACATTGTTTCCTCATTCAATAATCATTAAATAAGTTTAATGAAAAGACCAGCTTTCAAATCACAGAATAGTAGCCGTCAAGTGCTGCCCCCACTCAATAATGCCCATGGATGTACCTAGTCTTAACCCATGAGTCTATGGACAACCTCTAGTCAAAAGCCTGGCATTACGTAACTCCAGATGACAACCCAACGGCCACTTTGACATTTCGGGTTGGTGTGCAAAAACGATTTTGCTCACTATTTTACTAAATATCTGATATGATATAAATGTTAGAGTTTTGATATCCACAGGAGTTAGTTAGGTAGGGTAAGGTGAATCAAATACTAGAAAACGAAGTAGAAATTCCGTTACTCCATAATCTAGGCAACAACAGTGAGAAGTGTCACTTTAATGTATTAGTTCTCTTAAGCTGTACTTTCGACTATCCAGAACTTTTTCTGATTTCCCCTCAAAGTCAGGTTAAGTGGATCGCAGTGTATATGATAAGTGACCACATTTGGCTAAAAATCATTGTCAATGGAACCGGAGACGCATCAAATCACCCGTATAGGCGAATACAACGAAAATTCCCAACTTCAATTTTACAAATTGACATACACATAATATCTATTATAACATCGAGTGTATGGACAGCGTATTTACCTTTTGTACAGTTATTGTAGCACTATCAGAAACAGGCACAGCGACTTGACTTCTAGGCCTGAATATGTAGGCGCCTGATGCCTGGAACTCTCCTGCACTGTTATTACCAAGCATTCCCTCATAGTACAGCAGAGTTTGGCCCACGGATGTTGTTAGGGACTGGTCCTTGTTTGTCATTGACTTTAGCAAGCCACTGTTCCCATTAAAGGTAATGCTAATATGCTGGAAAGAACAATTACATAATTCCTTAGTAAATTGTCTGTTTCATTGCATAATAATTAAATCTGATATCGCCCATGAAATGACACTCACACATCAGTATAAATATTATTAAAGTCATATCCGTTTTTGATCGGTATAGGTTTATGGTCAGAAACGTGCAAAGCAAGAAGGGTACCTCCATTCTAAACTGATCGATGAGATGGCAATACTCAGTTCTAGGAACAGAGGCAGCCGGAAAATAAATTTAGAAATTACTTCTATATTCATATAACGAAAATGGTGTCAGAATACCGATCTTGGCTTTGAGCTGAAGCAAAGTCAAACTTAATCGACAAAAATCCCATTTCCCATAGAATACAATATCAAATAGTTTATTATATGAATGAAATGTCGAAACAATTAACTGTATACAAAATCATTTAAATAAACGTCACTAGTGAGAGCACAATCTTGACTCATATGATAGCAACGAGTGTTACCTCATTTTCAATTGTGACATCAGCACCTGGCTGGACTGGAATATTGTTGCCTGTGCTACCACCTATTGGAGAAAAGTGAATATATACAATATACATTGTGAAAGAAAATATATAATTGTTCCTCATTTTAAGCAACCAACGACAGGACTTGTATGTCCGAAATAACTAAAAATAAAAAAGGTTTAAAAAATGTCTTCTAAATAAAAAATATTTGTCGAAATTCTAGAAAAAAAAGACTTGAGTAAAAAATAGATCATCGATTTTAATCTCTACAAGAATCGCTCACTGGCTGAGGCTGATACAAAGTACGTGTTAAATCCGAGAGGTGGCAGCTCTGTCTTGAACACTAACTCGTCAGTAGCCTTGCTGCCATTGTGGGCGGGGATGTTGGCAGTAGCTTTGCTTACTGATATAACCTGTTAAGTGAAAACACGTTATACGGCACATCAGGTATGGTATAACTCATTGGTCTGGACAGGCAGGTATATAATGTAAAGAGAGGAAACAAAGTTTAAACCAAGCAATGTAAAGAGAGGAAACAAAGTTTAATATTAAACTATAAACTGTGAAGGCATTGGGTTCTTTACCACTATTCACAGCAATTAGACGTCTTCTGCCTGGAATAATTGTTTCTTACGGATTTAATTATGTGGAAAAAAAGTTTGACAGAATATAGAGTAAAAAGAAAAAAATGGGTAACACTAGGCACCGGGCGTCTGTAAAGGGAGAGGTAAATATCATCCAGAGTGAATACCTTGATATAAAACACCAGTTCTAACGCTTTGTTTTGGGCTAAAACATTTTCCTGTGAACATTCGGAGGTACTTACTTTATTTGGGACACTTTTGCCATCAGATGTCGTGACGGTATATGAAGAACCAGTCACAGGAATTCTCACCCAGTGTCCAGTAGATCGTCCGAGTGGGTTATAAGCAAGGACAGTGAACTGGAATAGAAACGAATCATGCCATCAGATATTTTATTAATAAGGTTCGTCTTCTCAGAAATCTTTACAAATAAATGAATGTAGGAAAACCAAAAACAAGGAGGACATTAAAAAAAATGTGGCATGAGCCCCATAGCGTAGCTTTAATGCTTTGGCAATAGGT
Organism: Sthenelais limicola; assembly: GCA_942159475.1. NCBI lineage: Eukaryota > Metazoa > Annelida > Polychaeta > Phyllodocida > Sigalionidae > Sthenelais > Sthenelais limicola. The sequence goes on from OW804096.1 coordinate 116,825,334, forward strand.
GGAGCGCTTATACAGTGCTGGAGGACAATATTTTCTCAATTTATGGATTTGACCAGTGTGAATAATGTATGAATAATTTCTTCTTAAAGTGTACCCATTGTATTTGTCCTTCCTCCTCCCCCACTTCCTCCTGCTCAACCCGCTCCCCCTCCCTCACCTCCTTACCTTGCTGTTGTTCTCTGTAGTTGGGCAGTAGGAAACATTCACTAATGGGCAGAAGTTCTGTGTTGGTATAACGCCAGGAGCTTTGGGTAGGAGCTTGCCGTAGGCATAATTGATGACATCCTGATGAAGGTAATGAAAGAGCAACAGTATAATATCGCCCAAAATTACATTGATTTATGAAATTAATTTACACGTGGTTGCAAGAGGACATAATTGGCAAAGAAGTGTACAATATATACATGTATATTTACCTGACATTCAGCACTTCCTTCCGAAAGCCTCTTTGCATAATCATAAGCAACTGCCTGTTTTTCTGTACCACTAAATGGGGTAAAAATGGGATTTAATTTAACTGAGGTGGAAAACACAAGGACAGAATTGAGAAATTATTAGTACGTCTACAAATCTGCAAAATCCTAGACACAACCTCACTACACTATAAATTAAAAGTAAATACCTTACTCCGTCGTGATGCTGCACAACGCCCATCGCCCGTTCTGTAAATAAGTAAAACGGACCAGTTCAGAAGACTACTTAAAAGTTTTAATGGTTAGTCATTTCATCATCATCTCGAAAGACGATGGAGAGCCACCTATTGAGGTCGTGTTGGGTGGGATCTGTGCCTTTCGCTTCTTAATCATTTATGACATATTTTAAAAGTACCAGAACCTATATGGAAATCATCTTGTTACGTTGTTGATCGTTTAAAGCTTAGTTCTACAGTTAACATAACTTACCAACCATAGAGTCTACATATCAACCTTTACTATTGGACTACATCTATACCTCCTACCAATATTAAGATCCGCGATAATTATCATATACAAGACAAGGGATAACTTGTATCAAACTGTTGCCTAGGGGCCCGAAAGGGTTAAAAACGAATATAAAATTCTCATCAGGGCTGTTATATTTTATAACAAGCAAGGGCGATAATGTATGGTATATGGAGCAGTGGAGTCCCCTTATAAGTTATAGTAACCTATTTAGTTACCCTGAAAAAACCCAAATTACTACTTACTCAAGACACCAATTTTCAGGTCACTGCCGAACTCATCGCGAAGTTGAGCTAACGAGTCAAGTTGTTTACAAACCTGTGCATCAAAAAATCAATATCTAAATTTTACATAACACATTGCAGGATTTAGCATCCAAGTCGGCCAATTTAAAGAATGAAATTAGCTCAAAGAAGAGCGTAAAGAATGATAAGAATTACATATCAAATACATTAAATCCATCCATCTAATGATATTCAGGAGTAATAAAGTTATATAATGGGTTGTGTGGAATGGAGATGAGCTATTGAGGCAAGGAATGATACTGGGTGGAAATCTAGGAACCAATCAATGAAATAGCACAAGAGGTAGTTTTAGCATCCTGAAGTTCCTGAATAATATAAGCAACTGCATGCTAAAACTTAAGACGGTCTGAAATGTCAAAAGAAAAATCACCCCGCTCTGGTTTTTAATACATACCGCCTCGTATTCTCTTAAGATTTTCAGAATTAAATAATTCAATCATACCTGTAAAAGGTTGTTGGAGTCTCTCACATAACCCTTCAAGGCAGCACGACTGACAAAGTATCCCGTCCAGAAACTGTGGTTGCGATGGGCATAGGGGAAGAAGTCATCTGATTTTGTTGTGTATGTTTGATTAGCCTTGTTCAGGGCGTACAGATAACAAGATGGGCTGGAGTAGAACGCATTCACCTTGCTGCCTTTGGATTGCTATACAAAAGAAAATCGACGATTAAAACTCAGAAACGAAATGAACATTTAAAAAAGGGGCAACAAAATCCTCCGGTTAGCGAATACTTCTGGGCCAATTATTTGAAGTTAATCATGAATTAAAATACTAGATCATACATACATACTTATACTTTTAGGAATATATTATATACACCCCAATTCTTTTTCATCCATCCTTCCAAAGCAGTAGTTCTAAAAGAAAACATATTGAGCAGGTTCCCTCCTATTCCCCCAACCACCCATCCACTGAATCCCCATTATCTGTCGATCCTCTTTCCAGGCTTACAATCCATTATTGCTGGAAAAGCCCTCTGCAGGTTGTTATACGAACCATAACCTAGCTTATTATATTGGACACTAACATAGAGACCACAGTGTATGGATACGTACCGCTTCATTGACGTACTCAATCAATTTGTCAAGGTTTTTAAAGTTCTTGTGGCCGTTCTGGAACTGGAAATCTGATCCCATCGTCATCATTATATGATTAGTCGTGTAGCTCTTAGCCTGTATGAATCGTTAACGAGAGAACACTGAGTGAGTTAGCGGTGGGAATACTTCTCCTTTTTATGAGAATAAATGACATATATAATATTAAAAAAATCATATTAATTCTTATACACCACTTTGAAATACAATATTGCAAACCTGGTCATTTGCCGCCTTGAGGAAATCTTTCACTTTGTCATCTTTATTGTAATCTTCTAGTCTGGGGTCATCCTACGACATGAAATAGAAAAACGTTTCTCGGGGATTTAGTATCTCTATTTGCAAAATGACCATAGAAGACACACAATTAATAATATTTTGCAAAGTAATTCATGTAGTTGTAATTACATACTTCTTCATGCTTACGAATTATCATTGAGATATCCAATGAATAACATTTTATAAGCATTATATTTATACCTGGATATAGTCAGAAGAACCCTGGTCAAAGTTGAAACCGCCCGGGGGTCCATACCCATTGAAGTTAACCCCAGTGAGAAGCGCTCCCTGGTCCCCTATGAAAAATATCAGTAATAATTTAGACATGTATCATATTAGATGGCCCTTAATCAAAATCATACTGCTTATATTAGTGTCGAATAGAGTAGGGAGACCAGGGAGCACAGGGCCCTTAAAACTAATTCTTGAAGAAACAGGATTTCACATACCTGAATGAAATCTTGACAATATATATCAAAGCAAAATCCATCCGGTTGCATATAAGTATTGTAATTAACACCGGTAAATAGGGAACCCTGGTCTCCTAAAAAGGACAACAAATATCCAGATGGCAAGAATATTATTTATTCTAAGAGTTTTGAGTGTATGAGGAAATGCTGAAACAGGGAATGACTGGGTGATCACAAATATTAACAATTGTGTCATTGTTCTAACTTTTAATTGATCCCTTAAATGACTTACCAACTTAATTATGCAATGGGTTCTATATCATATGATCTATCTTATAGTAGCTACCTCTGTCACTTTTGATATAATATTCGATAGAATGGTGTCATTCGGTGCATATCGGTACTTAAAATGCAATCAATATTAAACAAAATTATTAGGGAACTTGTCTTTTTGGTCTTGATCTAGATTAAGAATATTTGGATTTTACATTAAATTTTAAGAGGATCGGAGAGATCATTACCTAGATTGTCAGGACTACCTTGCCACAACATTTCCATAGTCTTCTGTTTCTGACGCGTGTCTTTATCCTGGAAGTCTAATCGGCCAAAGAAGAGTCCATCAAATCCAAACTAGAAAGAGGAAATATTTACACGTATGACTAATGTTAACATGTAGAATTCCTCTTTGGTGTTCATGACAGTGAAGTAACAGATGTAAAAGGTGATTCGATTGCTCAGCAAAGTTCATAGAATTAGGGAAGTAGAACAAAATATGACATCTCTCTGACAGAATGCTGAAGGAAACATTCTTTCCCAATAATGCAAAAGTTCATATTTTACCTGAGCAAATAATGAGGCCTGCTCACGTGAGTGTCCGAATGGATCAATTTGCCAGCCAATTTTTGGAATAGCGCAGTCACCAAAATTATCTTTAAGGAATTTAAAACCTAGAGTATGTTGGTCTATGATAGCATTATAATGTGTAGCGGCTTCATCGTTCATGCACCAGCCTCCTAGAATGAATTCCAGTTTTCCTGTAGAGGGGGAAAATATGGATATTAATTAAGCAAGATTTCCTCCCGATTTTATCACAGGTATTAAGGCCATTCCCAGTTTATTAACCCAGCCAATGCTAGACTTGAACAGCCACTTAAGTTTTTTTTTCAATGAATTTATTCCCGAACCTTCCACATTATATCATTATATGATATGTTATTATTTAAAATAAACCGCCTGATTTACACACGTATGACCTATGTTCACTCATAAACATGAGGTATGATTTATGTTTACTCATAAACATACATGATACGTGTATATACTAGACGGTATATTTTAAATAATATTTAACATATCATATAATGAGACTCATCTCATTTTGAGAAGCAAAATCAAATGAAATACATATAGGATATATTTTTAAATGATAACATATATAAAATGAGACTTTGCCAACATTTCATTATCAGATCCCACAACAACAAATCTTGATTTATAGTATTATCCTTTCCCTTAGTGATCTAGACTAACCACCCACGCCCCTCGTTTTTGGTATTTTGGCCGTAAACATTAAAAAGAATATAGACAGAAAGTATGTGCACACGTAAACGCACCATTTCATATCCAACTCAATTCAAGTTTAAATATCATCACAATCACAATTTTGCATCAGCACAGCTTGGACGTTCTCTTTAGTTTTAGTTTAGTTTTTCAAGAATTGTTTGAGTTGAGGCAGGATTTGATTCTAATATCAGGCGGTAACCTGTTCCATAGACGAGACCCTTGAATAATAGGGGATTTTTTTTAGTTTCTCACTGTTAGAAATTAATAGTGACTTTAATGAGAAAGAATGAAAATATCCAATTGCCCAATCAAATCATAAGAATGACTTCACCATTGTTGACAAGGCCCTTGACTACGTGTCTTCCGCTATCATGGAGTTGATTCCACCATCTATAGAAGAAGGCGATTTCTACGTATATAAATCGGCGGTTGGATCCTTTCTGTAGCTCACCCACAACACTGTCAAGTATATACTGAACCTCTGAAAAGTGAAACGGCGGATAACTGCTGATTTGTATTCATCAGAAAGACAATTTTCATTCGAGCAATTCTAGAAGTGATCAATGGAAAATACTATATAACGTGTTAAAAGGATACGTTGCAGGAAACATTTATTTAAATATGACACGTACTCAATTGCTAAGGCGCGTAAAACAACCAACAACTAAACCAGGTAATTATCTAACATGTTTTATTTACCTTGGTAATAATACTGATCAACTGTCATGAGCCATCCAACATCGTCATGAGTATGGGCCACGATATGAACGTTGAGCATGTCTGGTTTCCCTAAGTTACATGACTGAAAATATAATCATTATAAAAACTTAGTTGAGGCAGAGGTATAGCAAGCTCTGGTTGTGGGGACCCCAAAATCCCAATGCATTTTACCAGAGCTATACATGCAATATGTACAGCTCTGGTTTTACTAAGGCAGTGAGGTACATGCGATGTAATAAGAGTACTTTATGCCGGCGTAACAGTATCGCTGCAAAAGTGAATTTTGTTATCTGATAAATCATTTCTAAACTGGTCTCTCATTTTGCTAGATGTGTTTTTGTATTTTGTATGAATTATTGATAAGGGCATCCTTGTCTGATATCAGGGGAGCAACTATTGATCATATGCTTCAATGCTGATAGCACAATATCGAAATTTATCCCTTGTATCCGCCTTCTACCGTTGCACTATTTTTGGTGGTATTATACTGGTTTGACTAGAAGGCGCATTTTCGTATTGTAGCGTTAATATTATACTAGAAGGCCCCCGGTTACATGGGTATAACCGAGGGCGGAGGGCGGGGTTAGAATATAAAAAACAAACCAATCGAAAGGTTGGGCACTGTAACATTCAGTCAGAATAAAAATATACTTCAAGTCTACTTGACTGGAATCCAACGATCAACCAGTTTGTAGTGCGATCCCCCCTCTTATTATAAAAATTAGTTTTCCGACGTTGCGCAAGAAGGTGACCCACATGTATGGTCAGGACGCCTTACCGTACTTATGTTTACATAAAGTATTGAATAAGAAATTAGACTAATTGAAAAATCCTTCTCCTCCCTCCCGGGCCGTTCCCTCCCTCCCTCCCCATCCCAGAGTTGTGTGTCCCCAGCTCTGGAAGTGGAACCGAAACCTTGTTTCTAGGAATTTCCCAGCTCGTAGCTAGCTCGTGTGCGTTGAGCACAGGGTCGTCGGGAAGTAGGTTGGTGCAAATTGGTTCTATGCAGCAGATAAAATAGTCTAAAATATACACCTTCCCTGAAACAAATATTTGGAGGAAAACAAATACACAGGTAACCTCACCCGAGTCGAATGTAAGCCCCCCCCCCCCCCCCCCCCCCCCCAGCCTTGGACGTGTAATAACCTAGAAAAGAGACTTATTGCGGTGGGGGTTGTATGGGGTCGTCCATAAATTACGTCACACTGGAGGGGGGGGGGGCTCATTTTGTGACAAAGTGTGACAAGGGGGGGGGGGGGGGGGCGAATATGTAGGGCGAGAATATATTGGGCCTACACATGTTCAACACTGCAAGAAAATTTTGCTGAAAATTGTAAATACAATACAGGGATATATATTTCATATTCATCCATTTTCCTGTGTGTATTTAGCTAAGGAATTTTGAAAAAAAAATGTTTTTTCAATATCTCCACCTCCCCCTCCATTTCACCTCCCACCCAAGGCACACCAGAGACAGTACAATAGTATATGTATATGTAGTACAGTATATGTACTGTCTCTGGGCACACTGACTGGGTTACAAAAAGCTGGTGTTAGATTGTAAAGTGACCCCCATTGGAAAGTGGCCCATGGGTCGATTTGACTTTGGGGCAACCTAAAAAAGACCCAGCCCATCCTTAATTCACCCCCTCTGAATATCATTGTACAAAACCTATGAACTGATGTATTAATTATGGATGAAGGGGGTCAACAGGGATGCAAGGTTTCAGATCATCGTCTGAATATAGATAATTTGGATTAGGAAAAATTATCCCCCAAAATACACCATTCTACACCAATGTATAGCAAAATTTTCTCAAATTTCCGTGTCTGTATTACTGTCATATGATGGGAGTCCGAGTAGATAAAACTCTAGGGCATACACTCTTCTAAGGGGCAGAGAGCTTCTATCTGGCCACCCAACACCTTGCATCATTATTTTGATTGAAAGTCACGCCAACTTTGGCCAAAATCATCGCTTCCGACAACGTTCCGTTCTCATTTATTCAAACTAATCGGCCACCCGGTACGGTATTTATTTGTGCTATGGCTATATATGCACATTTTTCAATGTATATAATTTCATTGGGAACATAAAAATTCGGTGGTTTAAGCATTTTTCTATAACAACTCTAGTCAGCCAAAAGTGGATGAGTAAACACTGTTCGTGCGGTTCTACTCCCACTCCCAGACCCTCCGTGAGGGGCGCCGGGGCTACCACTGTACCAGACCCCAGCTGGGAGTATTAAGAGTGACAGTAGGCAGTGGAGAAGATCTATTTGCTGGTAAATATCAGATCACTTTACCTGATATCCACAGGTCTGGTCAACATCTTGTTCCCTAATGTCGTCAGTTGCACTCATAGACATAGTATAATCTATAGAAGATGCTGATTGTGACTTTTGTGAGTGGAAAATCACCGGTTTTGCATAACTACGACTGGATGGAATGTCGTTTTTAACGCTAGCTTCATTTTCCAGGCGTTCTTCTCCTTGTTCTTGATTAAAATGATGGACTAGATTCTTGCAGTTCACAGTGACAACAAATAGTAAGAAAATATTAGCCGCAAACAGGCGCATTTTGAAGCGGTCTCCCTCACGAGGATAGCTGAAAGGCGAAAGAAGCCGCAAATACACAACACAATTTTACGTTTATCACATGATCACTCAGTAATCACGTGACAGCTATAGTCATGTGCTGGTGCGCTTTTGACGGAACCTTATGATTTAGCGCCGGCTAGCCGAAGTGGGCGGGGCTTGGCGGATCCGGTGGGCGGGGCTTAGCGGACTCGGTCTTCCATTTACTAGCAATGCATGTTTTAGACTACTGATTTATAAACCGTTTCAGCCCAACCCCGATAACTCCCTTTATTAAATGTTATTAACAGTAACAATATGATTTTGGACCCAAATTCAAAATAACTAAACATTTTCATTTAATTTAGCCTATGCAGTGAAAGTGATTAATGGGCTTAATTAGCCTAATACAAATTTATAACCATTAATTTGATTTTTTGTGGTGATTGGATGGTTCCATCAACCTGTGGAACCATATTAACGGCCTTTTTATCCCAATTATTTTTCTTTCTTTTTTTAAAAAATCCCATTTTTAGGGCAAAAATCCGGTTTTTTTTCTGTCTGTGTAGGCCTACAGTGGAATTGCTGAATTTTAAAATAATCATTAACATACAATTATTTTTCCTTTTGAGCCATGATAGTAGGTCTACGTGTAGTTAATTTGTGTAAAAAGACAAACAAACAAATTTCAGAGTGGGTAGGCCTACCCCCCCACCTCGACCCCCACCCCACCCCTGTCTCTTAACGTCATACTTTGTGCCTAAGGTGAATAAAAAAAATTGTATCCAATTATAAAGAATAATGATAAAATATGATATGATTTAATATGTATGGAGTGTTTACTGTATTATTTAGAGTTTGAATACTAACAGAGAAAGAACATCCCAGGGAGAAATGTAACGTTCTTTGAACGTTTGTGTAACGTTTGGATATAACTGTTTGCAAACGGTACCCAAGCAGTGAACGCACAATGCATGAACATTAAGTGAGGACAATCATCGTTTGTATGCAAACACTGAACAAACGTTTGCAAACGATCAGGAGGTGTGCAAACGAGCAAAAAACGTTGTACAAACAGTTCCTTTTTAAATGTTGTTGTACCTCATTGTGTGACATATGTACCCCTAATAAGGACAGGAGTTGCACATAGAAATATGAAGGTATTTCATATATCCTATCTAATTTAAATTTGCAAGGCAAAAGGGAGGCCGGGCAAATTGTTGCATATACTCACTGACTGGCTGGGGATAAACATGGTCTTGTATTATTGATCGCTGCATTGCAAGTCCTTAATGGATTTTGATAATATCACTTGTCCATAATGCTGACATGTTCCCGGTTCGTTTGAGGTATTCCACAAGATTCTGACTTCAGGCATTCTTGTTCTGTGAGCTTTGAAAAATGCGGCAAGGTTGCGGCGACAACGGCGACGCTACCCTCTTCCACTGCAGATTTTTAATCTGCCACCATTTTGCATTCAACTGCATGCGTCCTTGCATTTTGAATGCTACAATGGAGAATTCTGTTCCATAGAGGCATCAAACATATATTGAAGTTGACCCTAGTTATACACAAACTATTTGTAATGTATTTCACCACTATATGCTAGACTCTGTCTAATAGAGATGACACAACGATGGCGTGGGTCTGGAAGTGTTTTATTTGCCTCCCGTCAGGTGGCGCCAGCCTCGATACAAAAGCATAGACACTACACTCTTCCCCCTCACATCTCTTGAATGAGCCGTGTGGGAGGTTTAACATCTCGACTGGAACGTCTTAACATTTGCGAGGACTTCAGGTCCCCCTTTGAGTGATCTTCTAATAGGTTACTACTTTGATCATCACTTTGAGTTACCATGCTTTCTACATCCATCTTTTCAGATACCTTGTATTGTGAGTTTAACTCACGTATGAATTCTGGGTGTATTACATGTACCTTTGTTTTCACATTTTCTGTCTCTCCCTGTTCTGATGTGTTTGACTTCAGTTGGTCTATATGTCTTTTCCAGTACATACCATTTACATCAACTGTGTATGTGACCGGACCTAAAACTTCAATTACTACACCTTGGACCCATTTTTCGGATCTCACTCTGAAGTCCCTTACATATACTCTTTCCCCTACCATCAGTGTTCGCTTTATTTGACAATCATTACTCATCTTTCTTTCGATTTTCTTTCTTCGATCAGGTTTCATCAAAGATAAGCGTGTTTGTAACTCTTTACCCATGAACAATCTGGCAGGTGTTTCCTTTGTAGTTGTATTAGGGGTGGACCTGTATGCCAACAAGAAATTTGCTAGTTTTTCTCCCCTGCTACCTTTTTTCTGAACTTTCATGTTTGCCTTGAAAATCCTCACAAATCTCTCTGCCTCCCCATTAGAGGCTGGGTGATATGGGGCCGAAAGAACCTGTTTAATTCCATTTTCTCTTAGAAACGTTTTGAACTCCTTAGAAGTGAATTGTGGACCATTGTCCGACACAATCAATTGGGGTAAGCCCCAGCTAGCAAACAATCTTTTCAACACATGAGCTGTTTTTTCGGCTGATGTTACATCCATTTCCAGTACCTCTGGCCACTTTGAGTATGCATCTACAACAACCAAGTAATTATGACCCTCATAAAAAGCAAAATCAATATGAACTCTTTCTCCTGCCTTACTTGGATATACCCAAGGGTTACTACTAGTTTTTACTGGCTCCTGCTTTTTCTGGCAAATGGAGCACCTCTCTACTACCTCCTCAATGTCCCTATCAATATGTGGCCAATATACATGCAAACGAGCTAGTTGCTTCATCCTAACAATACCTGGATGTACCTCATGAATATTTTCTAATACCTTTGACTGTAATTTCTGTGGTATGACAACTCTATTACCCCACATGAGGCATCCCTCCTCTATTGTTATCTCACACCTTTTCATACTGAACTCCTTTAGCTCTGTGCTATCATCAGTTATTGGCCATCCATTCATAGTAAAATCCAACACCTTTGCCAAAAGTGGATCCCTCTCTGTTTCCCTTCTAATTTGTGTAACTGAAACCGGCACATTTTCGAGGTTTTGTTGGGTCACTATCTGTGCCTCTTCCGTCCATGCTACAATCAAATCATTTTCACCTTCTTCATGCACAATAGGACTAGGCATTCTAGACAAAAAATCAGCATTTGCATTCTCATGGGTACCCCTAAACTTGACAGTATACATGTAACTCGACAAAATGATCGCCCATCTTTGCAACCGGGCTGCGGCGATTACTGGAATACCTTTCTTTGGTCCAAGAATTGATGCTAATGGTTTGTTGTCAGTATACAATTCAAAATGTCTGCCCCACAAATAAGTGTGAAATTTCTGCACTCCAAACACTATGGCAAGTGCCTCCCTGTCAATTTGCGCATAATTACGCTCCGCCTTTGTTAGCGTGCGTGATGCAAATGCTATTGGTTTCTCTTTACCCTCAATAACATGCGACAATACCGCACCTACCCCATATGGGGAGGCGTCTACTGCTAATCTCACTGGTAATTTCATACTATAGTGACACAATAGGCTTTCTGTACTCAAACATTTTTTTACCACCCCGAATGCTTCAGCACATTCTTTTGTCCACACAAACTTTTTTCTTGCTTTATGTAGGGGTTCCAATATGGTTGACAGGTTTGGTATAAAATTCTGATAATAGTTGATCAGCCCTAACAGAGAAGATAACTCGTTCACATTTTTTGGCTCTGGAGCCTCAACAAGACCTTGGATCTTATCCTGACATGGTTTTATACCCTCTTTGTTAATTACCAAGCCGAGATACTTTACTTCATGTTTCATTATTTCACATTTTTCTTTTCTCAGTTTCACCCCGAAACTTTCCAGTTTCGTCAACACTGCATTGAGATTGTTCCAATGTTCTGTGTCATTTTTTCCTGTTACAATTACATCATCCATATAACATGCAACACCAGATAATCCTGACAATATTTTGTCCATTGTACTCTGAAATATTGCTGGAGCAGCAGCTACACCAAAAGGAAGGCGAGTGGGCCGGTACAGGCCCTGTTGTGTATTAATAGTCAAATATTCTCTACACTGTTCTTCCAATATCATTTGTTGATAAGCCTGCGACATATCGAGTTTGGTGAACTTCTGGCCCCCATTAAGTGTCACTAACAAATCTTCCTTCCTTGGCATTGGGTATTCTGGTACATCTAGACATTGATTAATGGTCACCTTATAATCTCCACATATTCGAACCTTACCATTTTGTTTCATTACAGGAACAATGGGTGCTGCCCAATCTGAATACTGTACTTTCTCAAGAATACCTTCTTTTTCAAGTCTGTCAAGCTCCATCGCGACCTTCTCTTTTATTGCAAATGGCAGTGGTCTTGCTTTAAAAAACCTAGGCTTAGCCTCTTCTTTACAACGAATGGATGCTTTAACATTCTTTAATGTACCCAGGCCCTTCTGAAAAAGTGGGCGTTCAAAGATTTCCTCTTCCTGTGTACACTTGTTTACAAATACAATTTGTTTCCTTTTTTCATTCAGTTCCTCTTTACTCTGTTTGGCTTTGCATATCTCTTCCCAATTGAGCCTTATCTCCCTGAGCCACTGTCTCCCTACTAACGTTGGCATTTCTTTTTCAATGACAAATAGTTTTACCCAAGCTTCTTGTTTTTCAAATGCATATTGCACTTTTACCTGACACACTCCAACAATGGGTATTTCCCCTTCAGTGAGACTTTTTAACTGGACTTTGGTTTGCTCCAATCTTTTACCTGGAAACAACCTGCGAAACTTTTGGTTTGACATCATGGATACTGGAGAACCAGTATCAACCTCCATTTTCACTTTCTTGTCTTCTACATCAAAGGTAACCTGGATAACTTTGTCATGATCTCGAATCTCACATTTCTTTACATAATATACAACAGGAGAGTCTTCATCGTCAGTTTCATATTCAGATACCTTTGAGTCTACATCTGACTCATTACACTTTTTGACATAAGCTTTTTTCTTACTCTTACCTCTGACATAAGCTTCCTTCTTACTCTTACCTTTGTCATAGTTTGACTGATGACATACACTAGGTACATGCCCTTTCTTGTTACAAATGTGGCATATAGACTCCTTCAAGGTACATTCTGATTTAAAATGGCCTGCCTTTCCACAACAATAACATTTGCGTTCATTATTTGGTCTAACCATTTTAACCTCTGCAATGTTAGCAGCTGCCGACTGTTGTCTGATGATTTTTAACCCCTTATCAGTCATCTCACAATGTACTGCTAGTTCAAAAGCTCTCTCAAAAGTGAGATCAGCCTCCTTTTCGGCCATGATCTTAGTCTGGGAACGTTCGTCTATGAGTCCCCAAATAAATCTGTCTCTTAACATCATGGCTCTAGACTGGCCAAAGTCACACTTAACTGCTTGATTCTTTAATTCCGCTGCATATTCGGTGACCGTCTCATTCTCTCGTTGGTCCCGCCGATGAAAATTAAACCTTTCTGTCAACACTGACCTCGTTGGTGCGTAGAAGCTGCCCATAGCTGCAGTCAACTCTTCAAACTTCAGTTCCTTGACTTTCTTAGGTTGGCATACATCCCTCAGTCTTGCATATACTGCTGGTTTCAGTGAGGAGATGAACATAGCACACTTCTTTTTTTCCTCTGTAATGTCATGTGCAATAAAGTAATGGTCCAACCTCTCACTGTAACATTCCCAATCCTCCACATCTGGATCAAAGGATGCGAGCTTGGTCGCCATGATAGCACGTGGAGTTCTGGCCTCAGCAAACAAACTTTCAAGGTGCCAACTGTCTTCCCCTTCCGTCATCCACCTCTATCAAAACGTCTCTTTTGTACTGATCTTCTCTTCCACTGATTTTCAGTAATATTTCGCCAATCTCGTCGCCATTTGTAATGTATTTCACCACTATATGCTAGACTCTGTCTAATAGAGATGACACAACGATGGCGTGGGTCTGGAAGTGTTTTATTTGCCTCCCGTCAGGTGGCGCCAGCCTCGATACAAAAGCATAGACACTACACTATTCATACTCCTTCCTGCACAGTTGCATGAATACAAAATCAATGCAAAACCAAGATCTTACCTTAAATATAAATGTGCCTAGCTGAGTCTGCATGGTACTCCAACGGCTATGTCATGTGACTCAGACTCAGGTTTCATTTACAAATATTCAAGACGCTAAACAACTGTTCAATGAACGTTTATTAATTGTGCATGAACGTTCACTTCTCCCTTTACCAATACAAACGGTAGACAAACGGGGCAAACGTTACATGAACATTCGCAAACGCACAAAACGCCAAACAACTGATCAACAAACGTTTATCCGCTGTGCGTGAACGTTCGCTTCTCCCTGGGATGGCACCAAAAGTCAGGGGACACATTAATTTTGGGGTTTAATTATTATTATTATTATAAAAAATTTTTGTAAGAATACAAAGACATGCAATTCTATTAATAGATCTTCCATCCGGCCCTAGTCTGATACTGACATTAATTAGATTACAAATAGTTCATTTTTACATTCAACAGTCATTCAATTGGATTACTTATATAGTACGGTACATTAACAGTTAACAGTAGATTAACAGTGACTATGTCAACCTTTACATTTACAACAATGAAATTTTCATTAGAAGTATCACAAGATCAAACCTCAATCTAGATGGAAGATTTAAGAAACTTATCTCTAACATCATCAAGTGTCTTATTTCAAGTACCTTAAATTATTAACGTGTTGACCTTACATTTATGGTAATTTTACTTACTTTACAGTGCAGTCAAGATTTAACGCTTTCAAGATTAAATGTACTTTCAATCTGCTGTTATGTGCTTACATAGTTCTCATTCTGACGCTTGTCCATTCACAATAGTTAGATTTAATCAGTAAACACTACAATGATAACACTCTTGAAGAAGAGTAACCCCTTGCCCTACCTCCCCTTCATTCCCCTATACTTATCCCATTGATGTCTCAATCTTTTTTCTTTTTTTTTATTGATGTCTCAATCTTAATTAGATGTTATTTATGTTCATCAATATTCTTCCCCTCCTTTACTCTAGTAAAGGCCCTCCCCAGTATATATATGCATATCCCTTCTTGTTTTTAGTGTAGGCATACTCAAATTGACATGAATTTGTTTGGTGCTGGTTAGTCTTGGGAGTTTCAGTATTATTTTAAATGCAGAGTTCTGTAATGACTGTAGTCCCTGTAAGTACCCTTTTGCAGCTTAACCATAAAAAACATCCCCGTAATCTATATGTGGCAATATTATTGTTTTATAGAGTAACATCAATGTATCTTTCTGGCAGACTCCATACAATTTAGATATTGCCCTAATTTCCTTTCTTACCATATTGCAGTTCTAATTGAGGAATCTTTTATAATTAAGCTTTCAATCCAATCCAATACCAAGATATTTATATTCATTTACTGACTCCAGCAGTTGATTCTGGGTAAAATATTGGCAGTATTACTCGCTGTTGGCTTTGTACATATAGTAACTGTTTTACATTTATTAATATTCAGTGATACTTTGTTAACTCTACACCACTCAACAATACAATTCAAGTCACAATCCATCCAAGTTTGCAATCCATCAATACTCCCTGAGCTTACTTACCTCTGTATAATACTGTATCATCTGCGAATAGCTGTATACTACTAGGTTTCATTTTGTCTATTAAGTCATTGAAATATATAATGAATAATATCGGGCCTAGTGAGGTCCCCTGGGGTACCCCGCAAGTTACCTTCCCCTCTGCTGAAAGCACCCCATTTGCAGACACTTTTTGAGTTCACCCATTTAGACAGTTTTTAAACCACTCTAATTCTTTTCCCTTTATTCCATATTGTGTTAATTTTTTAAGAGAGTTTCATAATTGACAGTGTCAAATGCTTTCCAAAAGTCCAAAAATATTAAGTCTGAGGTTCTTTTGTTATTTATATTGTTATATGTTGAATACAGCACTGGTGTTATTTGCTGCTGCACCACCAACGTCCTCAGCCAAGGCCATCCCTCATTGTGCGTTTCAACCACTACATCGGTACGCTCTCAGGATGGGGGGTCCACAGTGATGATCAGTCACTGCGCGTCGGTGGTGGGCCTCCAGCTACTGGTGTCCCTTCTCATCCACACCCAGCATGATGCTTTCTCCGCCACTTGGGTCACTCTCTGGATGGCTGATTTCCTTGCCTGCCCTGTCACTCCTAGTGCAGAGAACATCCGCCATACTGACTGTGCTAGAAATCCTCTGCGCCCCACCTCCACTGGGAAGCTCCATGCTTGCCACCCTCTTTCTCTGCACTCCTCAAGCCGTGTTTCATATTAAATTTTGTTCTTCTTCCTTTCATGGGCTTTGCTGCATCTTTCTTCCCATGGGACTGTCAGCTCAATGATGATGATTTTCTTGGTACCTGGCGACCACAAGACCATATCTGGCCTGAGATTAGTTGGTATTATCTCAGGGAATCTCAGTTGCTTGTCCAGGTCCACTGCTAGCTTCCAGTCTCCTGCTTGACTTAGGATGCTCCGAGCTTATACACCTTTTCCAATAAATGATCATGAGCATCCCCAATAGATTTGCCTTCTATAAAACCAAATTGTTTACCATGTAGTAGTGTCATACTCATGATTCCATGATTAAATTTCTAAATATGATTACCGTATTTCCTTGAAATACCGCCGGGCCTTAAATAGGCGCTGGGCCTTGAATAAGCGCCGGGGCCAAGCATGATTTACTAATTAGTGCCGGGCCTTGAATAGGCGCCGGGGGTTAAGCTATCATATGTATCAAAACAAATGATGCAATACGATTTGGATGTGTCACTATAATCAGATGTGGTGGTAATGATTTATCACTGGGTTGGCTTTGTCTATCTTCTGTAGTGTCATTTCTGTTGTTGATATTAAGTCTCTTGAGGTTATTATTAAACAAACAATCTTAATTAGAATGCCCGCCAGCAGACCTAAGTTTCCAGTTTCAAGCTGGTGGTTAGCTTGAGTTTCCTGTTATGATAACAGTAACAAGACACTGGCATAACATTACTGTTTTTATACCATTTTATGACGATCCCTCTGAAAGATTTGGGATATAATCATGGCAAATTTAGACCAGTATTTTTTAGATGACAAGAGATACAAATATTTAGGATGTTGGACTTGTAAATTACAAATAATTTTCCTGTGTATATGAGTTTCTGGGAAAGTAAATCTATAATTTCCATGCTCATTCTACCTTCTTTGAATAGGCGCCGGGCCTTGAATAGGTGCCGGGCCTTGAATAGGCGCCTGGTACAAAGTCCCTTGACTTAATTAGCGCTGGGGGGCGCCTATTCAAGGAAATACGGTATATAAGGTTACACAACATGACGTAAGTCATTATCAAATATGAATTTATTATATATAAACCTTATGAATATTTCATGTACTGAACAATACAGGTATTTCCTCTGAGAAATAACCGTTTAAAGTTTATGTACCAGACATGATAATTGTCCAATGTTCACATGTTACCAGGTGTGTCTACATATGTTATCATAACAGATTAACATGAAAGCAATGATAGTTGGCAAGCCCTACAGACTCAGCCAAGCTGTCCAGCTGTTACATAATTGCATTAATTAAAGGTTGGTCACATGACCACCTCCCCCTTCTCTCTCTACCTGTGTCCACATGACCTATATTCGATTGGATATGCATATATTATCTTTGTATTAATGTTTCCCATTGGTTAATGTATTCCTGTACTCCTATTGGTTACTTAACCTAACACACCTGGTATTGCATAGCATATAACCCCATGTTATCATATAACCCAATCTTCTCAGATTATTCTGGATCTTACATAACTCTCCAGCTTATTATTATTCACATCGGTAACCAGCCGATATGAACTAGCTCTACCAGATTCCCTGAGAATCACATATACTAGTAGCATGTTATCGTTGAAGTATGAAGATAAATTTGACGCTGATCTCAAAGAGACACTGACGAGGAAGTGGACAACATTACAGTGGCGAAATGGCTGCCTTTATTAATTAAAAAAAAAGAAAAGTAAAGGTGTGAAATGGTACAATGTAATGGCTTTCAAGCTGATAATTGAATCCTGGGTAGAGAAACAGTAAATAGACGCTAGGGGGCATGGCAGAGATGGTGGCGGTTGCAGGTTTAGATGAATAAGCAAGATATCCACCAGGGGGAGGTATATCCATGCAGATTAATTTGACGCTGAACTCAAAGAGACACTGATGAAGAATTGGCCAACATTACAGCGGCGAAATGGCTGCCAATCCACCCATCTATGATACTTTCTATCTATTGGGGTTGTCATGTAGCAGAGCATGGAAAGGGAACGCCAATCTCCTAAATTCCTTATGTCTTGCAGGCTAACACCAAGTGCCAGCAAGTGGGAAGCGCCACCACGGCATAATGAATACGTCCCAACATCAAGGTCAATATTCAGTAAGGCAGGGATGTTCTTCACAAATGCTAAGAACTCTGTATATTCTAGTGGACGTGGTCCTGTGCGAGATGGGACCATAAACAGGGGAGAATTATCAGCCCCAGGAAACTTGGAGAAATGCGATTCCAGCAAGGTCACCACACAGAAGTCCGGAGCAGCTGACCTCAACAATGGGATCTCCACCACACGTTGTTGATATTGTACCGTATTAGATGAAGAAACACATGGATACATCTTCTTGACGATCCAGATAATTAAGTCCTGAGCCTTGGGTACCACATTAGAATGCCTTAAAAGAGTTTGGAAATTAGAATGAAACAGTCTGGAGAGCTCCTCCGGTAAGGTGTTCAATTCACCTGGTACAAGGACTCATACTACATACGAGTTAACACTTGCTAACATCCAGGAAAAGGTTCTAATAATAGACATCATATCTACAGACTTGCTAGATCCCTTATTTAGGGCGTGGACTACTTGTAAGTTATCGGTTACACAGACAATCCTGGAGTTAGAATAACTTTTAAGGACTCTTCTAATCATTAGCATCAGGGGTATCAACTCCAGATAATTAATGTTGTCAGAGAACTTAACGTCGGGTAAGTTCACCCAGTGACGATGTCTAGGTAATAGGGTACTCGCAAGATGGTGGAAGAGAGATGAAGCAAAATAGCCTGCCAACCAGTAATTGCCACAGATAACTCCATATCCATTGGCAGAGGAATCTGAGTAGATAAAGAGATCAGTAGATAGCCCATGGGGCACAATCAAGGAAGTGCTATTGAAGATGTTCATATGCAGAATCCACCACTCGATGTCTGACTGGAAGTCATGATCAAGCCTCAAGCGCTTTTGTCCTGGAGTCAACCCTTTCAAAAAATGTAGAAGTCTACGGGTAAAGGGCCTGCCTTGCACTAACCAATTCACTGGACGGATGATCAGCCCGTCAATTGCGACAGACGTGAAGGAGACCACAATTACCCCCACAGTTCCTATAATTCCATAGGAAGCAGAGATCAGCTGGAAATCCAGCAGGCCCACTTTTCAAAGGGGGGAAGAAAAACGAGAGCACTAACTATAGACCAATCACAGTGGTGAAATACCCAGCCAAAATACTGGAAAAGTTAGTTCACGAACAGTTATGTAACCATCTTGAACAAAACAATCTATTATACAAATACCAATACGGATTTAGGGCCAATAAATCAACAGAAATTGCTCACCATAGAATCTTATGTCTATGGCATCTTGAACTCCGTCTCTGGCAAGGCAACAACGCTTGCCTTCCTGGATTTCCAGAAAGCCTTCGATACCGTCAATCATGAAATACTACTGCAAAAATTACAAGGGATGGGCCTCTCAAATTCAGCATTAGAATGGTTTAAAAGCTACCTGACTGGCACAAGACAATGTTCATACTATATATATTAACGATCTACACAGGGGCATGCAACACTGTGATGCCCAATACTTCGCGGACAATACAGTGGTGTATGCTTCAGGGGTTGATGTCAGAGATGATCTTGTAATGTTGGAAGGTGACCTCCACCAGGTGGGGGCCTGGTGCAAGATGAATAAAATTTACCTGAATATTAAAAAAAAGTCAAGTTATGACAATACAAAACAAAGAAAGAGTGCCACCGAAACAAACATACCACACATTTTCACATATAGCTCGGCTTCCACTTACACGTTGGTCGGTACCACGCGGTCACCGTCGAACGGTGCCATGGCACATTTTGACCGACGTGTAAGTGGATACCGAGGCGACCGTCGGACGGTCGCATGGGACGGTTTGACCGTCCATACCTCCCGTTTGACCGTCCATGCTCCGGTCAAAGATGTCAGGGGGTACTTCTTTGACCGGAGGGGCAGCCGTGAAGGGCAACGGTCAAAAGTGACCAAAGCAAAAAACTTTTTTTTTTTAGGTATTTATGGTCATACTGAAGTTTATCATTATCTCTGATATCTCTGGTTGACTCATGTGAATATTTTGCAGTACATTCGGACATTTATTCTAAGTTTATTTTTTATCATTTCACTTGATTTTGATTAATTTAGGGACATTTTGGGCATATTTTACTGCCTATTTAGATATGTGGGTGTTTTCCTGGTGCCGAATATGCTAATGACCATTTTGGTGAATGGTTTGGAGTTCACCTGTACATTTATTTTTATCATTTCCATTGATTTATGATTAATTATTGGTATTTCTAGTGATTATTTCGACTTAAAAAGTGTAAATATGTATGAGTATTTGTTAGTATTAAGTAATATTATCACCCTGAGCATTGTATTATTGCCACCTGTGTCGAATTCGGTGAAATTCTCTTTTATTCAGACTAAATTCGGCGTTCACATATTGGGCCACTGTGTCGCCATTTCTCATCGGATTGGAATACTTTAAAAAGCTCTGTGATGCTGACATGTTCCCAGTTCGTTTGGTATACAATATAAGTTCATAGCCGTAATTAACTTGCCTGTACAGACGTTAATTAATAATTTAATACGATGATAAATGTTATTTTGGCTAAAATAAAACGTTCCAACGAATACATCTTCTAACTGCCATAAAAAGAAAACTTTTGATATTTGATCAACTCTTTTTTGCATAAACATTTAAGATCGTTGACTTAATATCCAGAAGGAATCTCATGATTCCAACATCATTCTTCGATCAGTAAATTATAATTGTATGAAAAGAATCCATACGAATACACGTTTCCGACGAATATATGTTCAAAAACTGGCTGGAAAATACACCTTTTGTATTCCTATTGTCAACTATTGTCTCCTAACGAAAGGATTTGCTATTTATTCCATTTATATTTAGGTCTTTTTATTCAGAAGGGATGTATCAACGACTACACCATTCCATACAAATACATCATTGAGCTGATGTATTCGTATGGAATGGTGTATTCGTATGGAATGGTGTATTCGTTGGAAACGCTTATGCGATTTTATATAAAGGTGCTTATGTTTTGAAGATATATTTGCACTAAAAAGTATTAAACGTCCACATCTTTATATCAGGATTATTAATTAATTGGGTTATGATGAAAAAAAACGCTCCATACATATACATGTATTCGTATGGAATCGTTGACCAGGCTCCTATGATTTGGAGGCTTGTATCTGGAAAAATAATTGACCCAGGTCGTGGCAAATTGAGAGTCATATAGCCTGATCCAGGACCTTTCTTCCTTATAAATATGGACACAATCAAAGTATATTTTTATTTTCACCAAAAATCTCACTAAAATTTCTGGAATCAACCATTTACCAATAGAAGGAGTTGGCTGTGACGGCCGCTCTTATGTCTGAAAACGCTTAAAACGATGAGTTTCTGAAAAGGTAATATAGGGAGGGGGGGGGGGGGTCTGGTAGATCTGAGAAGCAACACTTTTGATTTTCTCCACTAAATACCAATAAATAATCATAATGAATAATAGAAATATTAAAAATTAATGTACAAATTAACTCCAAAATATTGACCAAAATCAGGGACCCGCAAAACGCGCACAAATCGAAATACTCAGTAAAAATGTCAAAAATTCTATATAAATCAATTTAAACGATAAAAATAAATGTACAAATATACTCTAAAGTTCACATAAGTGAACAGGAATGAACAGGAGGCTCATCAAGATCATAAGCACCTTTGGTTTGGCAAAAAAAACACAGACAAAAATAATTAATTTAGAATTCGAATTGATTAATGATTTAAATAATAATCATTGTGAAGGTACATATCAATATTACATAATATGCAGATCTATCAGGAACAATAAAAATAATATAAGAAGTCCCACTAGCCCACTCTCTCTAGCTGCTGAAAATCCAGTCCCATAACACAAGGCAGTGAACCTGGCTCTGTTTGCCAAGCCTATTTTCTAAATATATATTTCAAATTAATATATCTAGTAATATCAAGGAGAGTTTGGTAGAGTCTGGAGATCGATGCTTTGCTAATATATATGCAGAAATATGACCAGAAATGTCCATACAGTAATAAATAAAAAGTCTGGTGGTCCCTGGGGGACCGTCCGACGGTGACCATTCTGGCACTTTTTGACGTGTATGTGTATACCGAGGACGGTCAAGAGCGACGGTCAAAAATGGCCATGGGTGGTCACCGTTCGACCGTCGCCACTGGCCACTCTTGACGGTGGTCACGTTTGACGTGTAAGTGGAAGCCCTATTTTAATCTCGGTGTGGACAATACTCTATCTTTAAAAAATTATGTTGACAGAAGAGTCACACAAGCACAATCCCGATTTAAAGCCCTCAGCAGAATATCAAGGGCACTATCAAAAGAAACAATAATAATGCTGTACAAAATGACCATCAGAACAATACTCGAATACGGAGACACACTATACAATGTCGCACCAAAACAAACTCTAAAGAGGATAACAACAACACATAGCAGAATTATCAGACTCACACTTAGACTACAAAAAAGAACAAATGTCGAACATCTACATGATGAAGTGGGCCTACAACAACCACACATTAGAAGACAAATACACATACTACAAAAAGCATACAAAGACACACAAACAGGGGAAAAAATTATTATTATTAATATCATTAATAATATTCGCCAAGTATACAATTCATAAGCTGTACAGACGCCTCCTAGCAAGTGATGCTAAGGTTCCAAAAATCTATGGGTACATTACATAATTATTACATAGCTACTTATTAGCTACTTACTTATTACTAGCTGTATATACACGTACACTTTTGTTACCTGGGAATTGTAATAAATGAAAATTTATACATATTCAAAAAAAAATCTTTGTATTTTGTATTATGTACCTGATAATTTACTATAGTTTACTAGTCAAATTGTATCACCTAGTACCGTTCTTTCTACCAGTATGTATTAAAAAATGTATGGGGTGTTCGGAAGAGCTGTGACAGTCATATCACAGACAATATTCCTTTTCCATTCTTCTTTATTAAATATGTATGACAACGATTGTATATGTGAAATGGAAATAAAATCTTATAATAATAATAATTATTATTAAATATTTTCTAGCCTGTAAAAGCTCTAAGCGGCGAAGATTTTGGCATAAGAGCTTTGAAAGTGGGGTTCCCGCAGTCTTATTTTTGCCAAAGAATTCTAATAAAATGGTTATAATTATGTGTGATGATCCCAAATAAAGGTTGTAAGAGAAGAAGTCGAGCATCTCTGGCCACTCTTGATTCATGTGTGTAATTATACCCTCGGCTATTGGGGATTTAGTACGGCTCGATCACGGCAAAAGCTGCTAGATCCTCTAGGCATGGCAACATGTAGTTCCTCCGCCTGTTTTTATAGTACGTTGGTGGTCCCTCTCCAAATAGGCCAATGGTCTGAAACGTTTGATATCTTGTTCCTTAGTTCTTTAGATGATTTTGATTTACCTGTGCTGTTAGAAAAGTCAGCCTGAATTAACTAGTTTGCTTGGGATACACTTTTCCTACTACATATTTTCTAATGAAGTCCCGCATTGCCGCCGTGGCGTCAGGCTTTGATGGCATGGTGGTAGTGGGTGGGACTCATCCAAAGGTGTGGCTACGGCTTGAGTCCTGCACCGGTCGTTCAAGTTTGACCAATATGTATGCTTTGCTTGCTTGCTTGCAAGCGAACTGCAAGCATGTGAGAAATGAAGATGTTTGTGTGTGTGTAGCAGTTTAATCAGGGTAAGAAGAGTGCCACAATTGATGCAAGTGGCCCTAGTGGGTTGGTTGTTTGCTAGAGCTCTCAGTCAGACTGGAACCGGGGTCGTCACGGAGGCCTTTCTGAGATACTAGTTCGTAACCAACCTTTAGTGAGCGGTGGATTGTTTTGCACCAACCACGGCAGCCATCATACTTCGCTGACCCAGTTTATACGCGTAGTAAGGAGCCGCCGGCCTTCACTGGTGGTGGGCGGAGATGGAAGGAGTATGCGTCGCTGGAGAGAAGCAGTGTGGGCCAGTGTCATGTGCTAGTGTTGCGGCAGGTGTGGTATTCAGTTCAAGCATGAGATGTAGTTGACCGCCTATGGCGGTATTACTGCTTCAGGTCTTCTGGAGATGTTCTGGAAAAATACATAACAACCTGTGCAATCTTTGTTTATCTTTTATTTTGTACATGCTGGGGCTGCACATCTGTGTATATATTTTTTGTAAGTTTTGCGGGGAGTTTATGGGTCAGATTTTCAGAAAATGTACAATTGACAGATCTACACATTTAGGAAATTCTGCTAAATTAGGCTGCAAAATGATGAATACTGGGTATATCTGAGTATATTCAGTGTCTCATTGATTTGTAGTATCTGTTTTGCTATGTTAAACTGCATTTTGAACCTCATTTTTGTCTTAAATGGGTGTTATTTGAGAGGATTGGTGAAGGTGAATTGTACGTTTTCTGAAAATCGGACCCGTATTTTTTTATTTTTATTTTATGAGTTGGGCCCAACGACAATAGGACCCACTTTCGCTTATTTTCAGACGTTAGCGCCCACCCACTTTCAGACGTTAGGGCCAACCGTAGAACTTGATTAAGATTTGATTAAAGATAAAAGATTTGATTAAAGAGTTGCCAATTAATCATGGCCAAGAATCTGTCGTAGCCCATTTTGTATAGGTAAGTGTGAAGACTTGATAATTCACTCTTGAGCGACTTGCCTCTCAACTAGATACGCCTGTAAGCAACGTCAATGTGATCACTTCCTCAGAGTCCTCGCAGGCAGGTGTCTTGTAGAGCTTGTGGTTCGTATAGGAGTATACTTACTACGGGTATGTATACTTATCCATGGAGTGCATGCACCCTGGCGCCGATGCACCGTACCTACCAATGCCATCCTGGTGCTGCTTCTTCACTGGGCGATGTGCTTAGGAAAATGAAGTTATAATGTCCATGCGTTGGGCCTAGACAAAGAATTATGGACATAAACGAATTTCTTGCATACCCACCTGACATTATTGGTTTTTTTCTTTTACAAAAAATAAAAACCGCACACACGTACATGGATGCTATGAAATGATTCCAGAATTTTCGCCGAACGCAGACATCGATCTGAAGATATTATATATACGTGGCGCCACTTAACCCAATGATCTCCAAATCAAGGTAGCCAAACCGAGCACAATGCCTTTGCTCCTCTTTCTTTCTACCTTCTATTCTTTTTGCGAATACTCGATCAATAGAAGGAAACGCCTCGAACCTATTTAAGCCCTCCCTTATAGATACAAGTTAAATCACTTCTTCATTCAATGCTTTACGGCACTGCGCTGAATCCCCGAGTCGAATATAACTTTCCATATACTACTTACATTGAACACGTACACATATGCGCCCCGCTTCTTTGTCGTATTCCCGTATTTTGGTCGAGAAATACTACGTTGGGAATTGACGAGAAATACTACGTTGGGAATTGACGGTCACAGGTCTGTGCTACTACAAGTATAAGATGTCTATAGCTCTTGGATCCGGCGTCAAATGCCCCCAGTAAATTTCCAAATACATAGATTTCACTGACGTCACGGCCCTGGCCATGTTTGGGGTCAAGTTAGATGGCTATGTATGCTGCGATACTTGAAAATATCGTTTTCTGGCTGTTTAAACCTTTACCAGTTTTAATCTGCCACAACAATACCTTCATGATAGGTTAGATAATCTACCTTTAGTGTAGAATTACCCAAGTATCTACTCTTGTGAAGTTTATCAACTTTGTTTTGATACCTCCGCCATAGACGGCAAGCGTAGCAGTGACCCCAGACATGGTAGCCACTGCGATACCCCGGCCTACTGGGTGACGTCATGTGAAATCTATATATATCAGGGTGGGAGAGCTCACCGCATAAAAAAAACCTTCCCAATTAACTGGTTCATCATAGAGATGTAATATTCCCAATTAACTGGTGCATCATAGAGATGTAATATACAAAATCTAGGTAAATCATATCCCCCCCCCACACACACACACACGCACACACACACTCTACCGAGTCTAAATTGCATTGTATTAAGTTAAGCACACGATATCAATCACACGAAAGGAAGAATATATTTTGGTAGATAAAGAATATATTTTTATTATAACGATTTGGTTGATTCCATAAAGCTTTATTATTGAAAATTTTATGGACATAAATTGTACAGCAGACTCATATGTACGGATTATCACGGTCGTTATCGATCGATGTTTTCCCTAACACTCTTATACATGTATTCGCAACTTCATGATAAAATGAATCGAGTGATATGCCTCATATTGTTTTATTCGAACAAGTATATGGATGAAAATATGGTATAATGAAAAGCAGCATTTGACAAATATTTAAAAGGTCGGCATCAAAATGTTCATATATATTAATGGACATTCCTCCGTCATGCGGTCTCGCTCTCCACATCGGGAAAGACTGGCGGCTCTATACCAGTAGTCTTCTCCCCCGTTGGATTCATAAATCTACCGAAACCATTGATCGGCTGTCCCTCTATTCTCTTATAGATGACGATGGCAATAGCCGCAACAAGTAAAATGCCAATGAGAACCCCGAACACAATACCAACTACAGTGCCGGCGTCTGCCCCACCTGAAGGACTTGGTGTGTTACTTTCCTGTGGTACCATTCGTATTTGGCACACATAACCAGTACTTGTAGTAGTGCAATACTGGGCGTACCATTCACTTGAGCCCATGCCCATCTCAGCACAATTTCTATCCCCCGTCGAAGGTTGATTTGGCGCCCATTGGGTGTATCCATCAGTAGCATTTTTTCCGTCAATCCATTCGAAATGACTATCTTTTGTTTTTCTCGACATGCCAATCCAGTAATTCCTTTCCATTGGTAAGTGGGTGCTGGTCAACATTCCAGAGTGAATAAAATTATTATAGTCATATGATGTTATTACAGCGAGGGACGCCTGGGATCCGCCCTCCCGTATACAGTCTTGTTGCGCAATATCCCAAGTTGCGAACTCGTCGGGTCTAAACAGAAAGCAGTATTCACCATGTTTTCTCCACATCTGTGAGGGACAAGTTCCATTGACAGGCGAGGGGGTCACAAGGTCCAGCTTCTCAACTTTACAAAGAAGCCCTCTTGACTCACTGTCACATTTTCCAGCTTTCCACATCCCAGGAAAGGCTGTTTCGAGAGTCATGTATAGGCGCACCTCAAATCAGAAGATGGGTCTGGCGGGGGGTGGTCAGGAGCCCAATTTGTGTACTGCAGTGGACTATAATCCAACCATCGCCACTTCCCATCAACTGGGGACCGAGAGAGTCCCAGCCAGGCATCTCCACTTGTGTACTGTGCGACCAAAGACTTGTATATCTGGTCATTGGTTGCCATATCATGTATAGAGCCCATCTTAGCATCTTTGAAAAGATTTTGGCATGCCGAAGGCTGTTTATACCAATAACTATCACAGCCAGAGCTACATGTGTAATAACAATGTCCACCGATGTCAATCCATTTGTTTCCTGGACATCTACCTGGCAATACTGGTGGTTCTGTCACAGCGCCTTTCTTTGTCGTCTTGCACACAAAATTCAAGTTTGTCGTACACTGTGTGTCGTACCAAGTACTGTCAATGCTCTGCATACTCACACAACTGTTTTCCCTATTTGTGTCCGGTTGGCTGGGTCCCCAATTTACATAGTTAACGTACCAGTTATTGGTCCATTGAAACTCTAATGTGTCTGCGATATATCGCATACCAACCCATGCCCTATCAACATTGCTCCCGATGGTTAGGAATTGAATGAACGAATTTTCACTGACACTGTGAATGTCTGCCAGATAAGCATTATCTCCTGTGCATACTTGGATGGCACCATCAAAATTCCTCTGGTCTGTAAACATTTTATAGCAACTCTCATCAAAATATGAATAACCATTTCTACAACCGTTAGGTGGAGTTGGAGCCGGGGTAGGGATTACGTTCTTTGGATCTTTCAAAATCTGACAGATGTAAGCATTTCTTAATTGCGAGCTGTAATAGTATGCGTCCCAACTTCCTTCTGGCTTAAGAAGGCGTGAGGCCCAGCAATATCCATAGTCAGTATAGTAGTAACCGTCATGGAAGTTTGTAGCGGTTGCGGGTGAATTATCCGACCATATCCAAGCGTAGGAAGAAGAGGTTCTAGAAAGGCCGATCCAAAATTCTAAATTCCTGGGATACTGTGTGACTATGATAGTTAAGATACTCGCATCTTCTGGTTTACTTGTTGCTGCAAGATCTCCCCTCAGATAGGGTTGATTTCGACAAAGGTCTCTTGCCGAAGCCCAGGTAATCTTAGGGTTTACGGGTCCAAATGCTTTATAGCATCGGTCCGTGCCAGTGTCTACCCATCCAGCTGGGCAATATCCTCCCACAGTCGCTGGGGGTATCGTTGATTTTGGGCTGTTGGATCCCTTAAGGCGCTTGCAAATGAATCCTCTGTTTTCCGCACAGTTCTCACTCATCCACATTTTATTAGTTCGTGAAACTCTGTAAGCGCAATATTCATATGGTTTGGGCTCACTTGAATACCAGTTATCCAAATGTGAAGTCTTTCCATCAGCCCATTCCCAATTCTCACGATCTTCCAGGCGATTCAGTCCTATCCATAGACCATTATAATAAGAGATAACTACGCTTGTTAGCCAGTTGTCCTCAGCAGTGTTCTCTATCGTCATAAGATCGCCGCCTTCAGCCATGCAAGCCTCCCGGGCAGAATACCAAGTGTAATCGTCATCTGAAGTACTTTGAGTCATGAAATATTCGTATCCATTATATTCATACTTCCAATTTAACCCCCAGACCCCAGTTCCCAATCCTAGGATAAGAAACAAGATGTTAACGGATCCCATCCTGGCTCGTGAATGTACAGATTTGATAGGTGCACAACATATATACAATATGGATTAAACAATTAAAAGTCACTTGAACGGGACGCCCATTTAATGATCGACCTAATGGTAGATAAGGCGCAAAATAAACCAATGTCATCAGTGTTTTTACCAAGAATTTTATCTTTCTATTCATATTGTTATCAAATCATTCAATAACGGGACTGATCTTTAACATAAACAACGGATATAAGTCAAACAGCAACTCCGATGTTTAGGCGCTTTTCACCAACCACGGCAGCCATCATACTTTTATCTGGGTCATTCCAGTGGTGCCATTCACCGCGTGCTACCGCATCATATAGGCTTATGTAACCCTCAGTAGCTTTAACACCTTTCCCTGCACTTTCCTCCCCTTCCCCTCTCCTTCTGTGAGCTCTTCTATGACCTCTCTCTCTCTCTCTCTCTCTCTCTCTCTTTCTTATTTGCTAAACTAATAATGGTATTTAAAAAATAGTCTTATAAGTTCTGATTTATATATTTCGATTTCAAATATATTCCCAGTGTTGATTATGGCAAGTTCTGATTTATATAATTATATCGATTTACAAAAGAATGTAACGGCCCGAAGAGAATTGTCCATACAAGTGAATTTTTGTTTGCTTTAATAGTGGGGCATAAATTCGGTAATATTTTGTTCCGGGCAACGTGGATATTTGAACAGCTATATTCCCCCATGTAGCCAACAGGCCCATTCAGTGGGGGCTTTTAATGATAAGATTAAATTATCTACTGTAGGCCTACATCATAAATCCGCAACGCTTGTCCAACTGAATTTAACACAGTCGTGGTGAACTGGTTGACCAAATCCCTTGCGGAACGGTAGCCTTCTTTGTCCACCAGTGGAGGTGTAGTCATGATTCCGTAAGCCGCTAGATTATGTGTCGGTGCTGCTTGTCCCTCGCGCCTGGTGGTGTACGGCGTGTGTCTGTGGCGCTACTGCTGACATCTGACGGTAACAAGCTTCAGTCTGCGTCCGCCGCTAGTGGTCTCAAAACACCAAACAGTGGCATCGCCTGGTTTTGTCAAGGAGAATCATGAATACTGGGCTGTTAGTGGCTAATATTTACAAATGGATTTTTAGAGTAGATTCCCGCAAAAAAAATCAGGAGGGTTGCTAGAGTGATTTGCAAATTACATGATATAAATGAAGACTGATCTTTATGAAGGTTAGAACATTTTAGAGGGTTTCGAATATGGGCCTGTATGATAGAATATCACATTTTGCTTTCGTATATGGTTTGGTTAATGAATGACACATGTAATAATTGCTTGATATTGTAACTTTATTCATGTATAGGTAACTTTATAGGTAACTTTATAGGTAACTTTATTCAGGTATAACTGTCCACATCGGACACCTCAGAGAAATTCAACTCATTCTTTGCCTCAGTAGGTCAAAACCTAGCTACCAAAATCAAACCCATACCAGAAAGTGAAGCAGACCCAGATCAGCCCATGACACAAAACAGTTTCAGCTGCAGACAAGAGCTAGTGAAGCGAATTGATCAATTTGTCTTCCCGAAGGTGACCCAACGCACTGTTCATAAGATCATTGATAAAACAAAAATCTCAAAATCCTCGGGAATACCACTAGTCCCAACCAGAGTCCTGAAACACGTTCTGAGTGCCCTGTCGAGCCAATTTACCCACCTATGTAATTTATCAATACAGACCTCAAAAGTGCCCCAAGATTTTAAAGAGGCGACGATAACGCCCATCTATAAGTCAGGACCAAGGACAGACCCTTCAAATTACAGACCAATAAGTATAGTCAAACTACCAGCAAAATTTTTAGAAAGAGTAGTACAAGGCACATTATACCCTCATCTAGAAGAAAATGACCTACTATACAAATACCAATATGGGTTCAGGGCAGGTCACTCACTAGAACAAGTGCACAGAAGACTTTTTGAATATATATATATGAATTTAAAAACAAAAAAGATCCTGTCTCCCTGGTATACCTAGACTTTTGAAAAGCATTCGACACAGTAGACCATGAGATACTGCTCAGAAAACTAACAACATTCCATCTCTCACCAAAAGTAATAGATTGGTTCAGAGACTACCTTACTAATAGATACCAAAGAGTGCAGGCAAACGGTGTTACCTCCGGAAAGCCAGAGTCACCTATGGGGTCCCCCAGGGAACGGTTTTGGGGCTTCTCCTATTCCTACTGTATATAAATGACCTCCACAGAGTTATTAAACAGTCACAGGTACAACTCTTTGCCAATGACACAGTGATATTCCACTCACATCCACTGGGAGAAACTTTGTACAAAGAACTTCAAAAAGACCTGGATGCTGTGGTGCACACTAAACAAAATATCAGTAAATGTACAAAAAAGCATAGCCATGAGCATAGCCCTACGTACAACAAAATCAAACACAAACACAAACGTGTTAAGCCTTAACAACACCGAATTAGAGCATGTCACACAATACAAATACCTTGGCCTAGAAATTGATAGCGGCCTAACATTCAACCCCCACCTTACCTCAAAAATCAAACAGGGAATACAGAGGCTCAGAGCCACTGCCAAAATCAACCAAGCCCTCTCCAGTAAAAACACAATCCTAATCTATAAGACCATGGTACGCCCCGTGTTCGACTTTTGTGATATGTTCTATGCCCCGGCACAGAAAAAACACATAGACAGGCTTCAATCCATACAAAACTCATTTCTTAGGTTAGCATACAACAAGAAAAAGACCGATAGCATCAAGGAAATCCACTCAGAGATAAAGATGGAATTTCTAAACGAAAGAAGAGACTCGCACCTTCTCCACTTAGCATATGAAATGAGTTGTGACAAAAGATACCTTGACAACAGAAAAATCAATCTGCGAAGTCTGGCAAAGAGTATAAGGTCCTAAAAATACCAATGTCAAAAACAGAGAGGATCAGAAAATCTTTTATTGTACAAGTCCCAACCCTTTTCAATAAAATTTCACCAGCTGGGAGAAACTGCCCAACATTGGTTGAATTCAAAACATACCTTGAAGAAAACTTCTTCTCCCATACGGGATAGTGGAGAGACCCCAATATCGATCTCTATTGGGCAGGCCAAAGTATTATTAAAGACTAGTCACAATATATATACAAATGTAATGGGAGCAAATGTGATGTGGGGCCAGTGTTCGCCGGAATGTTACCCAGCATACATCTAAACCCTTTAGTCCTCAAAACAATGAAAGGATATATATAAACAGCGGGCAACGCAGTGTTCGCAAGAATGCCAGGACCTAGCTGGATGTGAAAATAGGATAGACTACCTATACAGCACAAGACCAAATTCCTCCCATTTTTAGTATCAACAAAAATTAACCCAAATTAAACATGGACGATGTCCACAAAAACACATACACAAGGAAACCCCATACCATGGGCCCCACCTTGATATAGTATAGCTAGTGCATCCCATTGCAGTAGAATAGGTAACTAGTCATTTCGCGCGTCGCTATCTCATAAACTGTAAAAATTAAAACTCTAGTCTAAGGGACTGGGCTTTCTGTTGGATAGTTGTCTGAGCATGTCACAACACATAAATATTACATGTGCAAAAGCTAGAGTATTGTTTGGCAGGCTATGTAAAGTTAGACATTATGTAGATAGGCAAATT
This sequence comes from Sthenelais limicola, assembly GCA_942159475.1. NCBI lineage: Eukaryota > Metazoa > Annelida > Polychaeta > Phyllodocida > Sigalionidae > Sthenelais > Sthenelais limicola. The sequence continues at coordinate 116,858,212 of OW804096.1, forward strand.
GCCCTGTTGATATATAAGACTTATATTTTGCCCGTTATAGAAAATGGAGGTGTTATTATTGACTTAGCTATACAAAAGGATGTAAAGAGATTGCAACTCGTCCAAAACAGCTGTCTGCGTACGGTGTATGGACCAAAAACAAGAATACGAGATCTTAGAATAACTACTGTATATCTTCATGTAAACTATAACATACTACCACTATGTATTCGAAGGCTACAACGGTTTGTTGCACTTTTTAGAAGCGAATTTAAATTTGAAAATGAATATATTGTGCCCTATAATATGAGAAACGGTGGAAGATTGGAGTTAAATAACTGGAGGAAGGAGAGGATCCGCAGGAGTCTATTCGGAAGAATAAGACTCCTGTGGAACACCCTCCCCATGGAAGTGAGAAATCTAGATGTTGATGTAAAAATTTTTAAAAGGAGTATAAAGGGAATATGCTGGAAAACATTTCAAGAAAATAAAGAGGTGTGGGAGATACCAGACACACTCAATCGACCACAACAGTAGAATATTGTATCATGCTCCTCTGAGAAGAAGATTTAATATAGGATAATATGTGTATGTATGTATGGTAGAGTTATCCCTATGTCATCGCGGTAAAAAATACATATGAGTAAATGCATATTTAATATATAGTTGTATGATAATATGAATGCCATGTATTGTGATGACACGGCGCAGGTGGTGGTGTTTCTATCAAATTTTTAATACTTTCAAATATTGTTTGAAAATCTATTCTTGTATAATAGATTAGAATTATCTCATATGTTAGAACATTAATCGTAACTCATCATCGTACTGAGAATCAGTGTAAAATTGTACATAAAGTCGTGATGAAATAAAACACTTAAAACAAACCCTCTGGAAGAGCTATGGCTGCCATAGAAGAGGGCGAACCCATTTTCGGTGTAATTTATCTCATGTACTGTTTTCTGGAAATAAACAATATACATACATGCATACATAACTTGTGTAAATAGTACATAATAGAACAATGCCATAGTTATAAGTGTGAGATCATTTTTAGTGAAGTCTGTTCGTCCCAGAGAAATGAACATTTGCACATATATCAAGCCCAACTGTAGGCCTATACTAATTTGCTACTGATGATGCTATCACCCTCTCCTCTCTCTCACCCTCTCCTCTCTCTCACCGTTTCTCCCTCTCCTCTCTTTCCCTTTAATTCTAAACAACGATTGCATTTAAAATCTCCCTTACTTCAGCTTCAGAGTCAACGTGCCAAGACGCAAAACCGTGAATGTAACCATGGAGACAGTGATTCCGGCAGAGATTGTCACGATCCATAATGCCATGATATAACATTACGTAATATCACCTAATGATATGTTATATACATTACCCAATATTATTATATAAGGTTACATTGAATTATGAATATTATATTAATTATGTAAGGTGACTAGGGCAAGTCTAGTCTACCTCAGGGAAGAGAGAGACTTCAACTTCCAGCTCACTTGGTAAGGACCGATTTAATGACGCTGCGATTTCTTTCTTAATAATTAAGAAAGAATCCAAGAATCCCCCCCTTCTCGCCCTACCCCATATAATCTCTCTTCCTCTTCCTCGATCTCCTCTCTCCCTCTCTCTGCCTCTTTATTTCTCCCTCCATCTCTCCTGTCTCCCTCCCTCTCCCTCCCTCTCTCTCCTTCTCCTATCTCCTATCTCTCACAGTCTCTCTCTCTCCATCTTGCATCCTCTCTCCTCTCTCTCTCACCCCCTCTCTCTCCCGGTCTCCCTGTCTCTTTCCCCTCTCCCACCCTCTCTCTCCCTGTCCCTCTCTCACTCTCTCCTCACTCTCTCGCGCCCTCTCTCTGCCCCCTGACTCTTTCTCCCTCTCTCGCGCCCTCTCTCTCTCCCTGTCTCTTTCCTCTCTCTCACCCTCTCTCTCTCCCCGTTTCCCTCTCACTCTCCCCCCTCTCTCTCCCCCTCCCCCTCTCTCCCCCTCCCTCACTCTATCCCCTCCTCCATCTCTTTCCCCTCCCCTCTAGCCCTCCCTCATCTCTCTCCTCTCTCCCCCTCTCCCTCCCTCTCTCTCCCTCTCTCTCACCCTCTTTCCCCTCTCTCTCACCATCTCTCTCCCGCTTTCTCTCCCTCTCTCTCCTCTCCCTCATCCACTATCTCTCGCTTCCTCTCTCTCTCTGTCTCTTTCCTCTCTCTTACCCTGTCTCTTTTAGCATAAGATTTTCCGTGTTTTGCCACAAAAAGGTGGGGGTGGTAAAATGCCTAATGGTTTTTATTTTATATATGTGCTCATCATAGAGAAGCTATATTTAAGATTCATAAATAATTTATAGTATATAATAAGTATAATAAGCCAGATGTGGCAACTTGAGTTAAAATGTAATTAAATTAAATTGAATAATGTTACTAGTGATGAATATCACATTAATTATTTGGTTGGTTGAGACCATGTTACAATACAAATAAATTGAATACCTCTGCTTTAATGCTTACATTGTACCAATACATCAATGTATATATATGTAAGCAAATCCTATACATTTTCGGGAGCCTGGCTCACACGAAATTTGGTTCTGCATGTGGCATAATTTTGCCTCACAAAACCAATGCTGACCCACACACATACGTGGACAAAAATCGATCCAGCTTCTTCCCATCACTTTGGTTCTTCAATTATGTTCACCAAGTTGTTGCACCACTCAAACAGACTCAATAACCTAACCTTAGATAAGACGGAAGTTCTAGATGCTTTACATTTGTTAACAGAAATTCACCATTTCTCCTTTGAGGTAAGGGCTTGGTGTATGTGACAAACGCAAGGTGGCGTGACTGTTTTGTACCTGCATCACCTAGTGTCCGTTATAGACACTGTACGCATATTCATGCAGAAAGATGAATTTGAGTGTTCGCATGGGTTTCATAATGAAGTTAACGGAGACTTAATGTTCCTTTGAGGTAATAGCTGCAGTTAAGGCACTAGCTTGGCATAGGCCCATGTGACAACTATTTTCAAATATATACTCAATTCTGTTAGAGTTCTGAGGCAGACTAAAATTTTGATTTAGTTTGAATGCTAATTAACCTCTATCAAATTCAGTCATCAAGGACACTGACTAAGGCAAGGTCTATGTCGATTTGTCAGGCTAGGAAAGTGTTTTTGTCAATTGTCACTGGCTGCCTTTGTCGATTTGTCGACCTAAGAGCAGGCCATGTAGATTTGTCAATTTAATTGGTCATAATTGGACAGTTTTGGCACTATAGTTATATGGATATCCAGTGGTCAGAATTTTCCCGGACATTTATGGTGATCAAATAAAGTTAAAACGTTTACTTCTAATGCTAAGTCATGTACATGTATATGAAAGCGGAGATATTGAATACAACTTAAGTGACTTTACTTCCTGAGAATTCCTTCGTCAGATCGTCATAAAAAGCAGTGTAAAGTTATGCCAGTGTCTGGTTACTGTTATCATAAAAGTAAACTCGAGCTAAACACCAGCATGAAACTGAATGCTTAGGCCTCTTGGCAAGCATCCTAATTAAGATAGGATTAAACATAGGGCCTTAGCAAATGGGGAAAGCAATGAAAGTTCCAAAACCTAAATTTGAAAGAGTTAAAAAAATTAAAGATCTATATTTTATCAGATACCTAGTATGGAATTACCAAAGGAGATATGAAGTTATACTGATACAAAAGAGTTTAAATTACTCTTAAACAAACTAAATTTTGACTGTTGAGTGACTCGTAATGAAAAGTGTCCCATGGCCATCTCTCCCCATTTCCTCTTTGGCCATCTTTCTCTTTCAACTTCTATCTGTAACCACAGAACTAGATAAGTCTATTTCTGTGCTGTAACTGAGTGCCCTTGTTATTGTTCATGCCTCAAAAGAAACTCTTTTAAGATGTTGTTATTGGTCACTGTTGCAAGGCAATGTGAGATAGATACAGAGTGCTCAAGACCAAGGCAATAGTAAAATAGACACAGAGATACTGGAACACAAAAATGGCAAGCAGTAGAAATAGGGGTAGGAAAAGAAAAAGGGAAGGAGAATGAAAGAAGAGGTCTGGATTGTGAGAACCTGACAGGGAGACAGAGTGTCAGACAGGGAGGTTTATAATTGTTTAAGATTGGGCCTATATAAAATTTCACACTGAGATGGACTGAAATTGTGTAACACACAACGATTCAGGAACACAAACATGGCCAGAAGAACAGATCCAGGGAGAGGGGGAAGCAAAGAAACAGAGACCAAGAAACACAAAGAATGAAAAAGAAAAGGACTGGGAGGGGGAGGGGATGAGATCCTGAGGTAGTTAAGCAGGAGGTGGTGGCGGCGGAAGAGAATCGAGGTGGGTGTAGTGGTGGTTGAAGTGAAGGAAGAAGAAGAGGAGGAGGTGGTGGTTGAGATGGATGAGGCACACGGAGACAGTCGAAAAAGTCAGTGGAAAAGTAAAAAAAAAAAAAAAGGGGCAGTTGTAAAGTCTGAAAAGTCAGATGTAAAATCTAAAAAGTGAGTCGTCAAGTAAACAGAGACACAGAGAGAGACCATTTCTATATTTTGGTTCTCTCCCTCCTACCCCCTCCCTCTCTCTCTCCCCTCTCTGGCTCTCCCCTCCAATTCCTCTCTCTCTCCCCTCTCACCCATCTCTCTCTCTCTCCGATTGCTGGATGGGGGGTAGACCCAAATAGCGTCGCTGTGGTGTCGGGGCACTGACAAGAGATCGGTTCATTATTTCCCGAGTTATTTGCAAAAGACCTAATACATGGTCAAGGTCAAAGGTCATTTTGAGGTCTTTTGCAAATAACTCGGGAAATAATGCACTGACACCTTAGATCAAATAAAAACTATTTCAGGGCACATTATGTCCTATCGATTGATATCAGTCACTTAATTCTAGATCCAGTACATATCTTTAAATTGATTGAATCAATTTTTTCTAACTGTTTTCTTTTCAACTGTTAATAAAACAATAATTCTCAAAAGTTACAGAGTGGGACTTGGCAGATTCAAAATTAGGAGATTCTTGAGATTTGGAATCCATACAAAAAACATTGGTACAGCCCAAAAGGTCAAGGTTCATCAAATAAATGATATCATTAAATTTACTATTAAAAATGAATCCAGGCTATTGGCCCGATAGGCTTAAAATTGCACTGCCAGAATCAATGCTGATTTTCTAAAAAAAACAAAAAACTGGCAGGAATTACATGGAGAACTTTTGGGATATTATACTATATAGTATTAGCAATTGGAAACTACTGTCAAAAAGTAGTGCCCCGATTACGGCACGAAAATAAGTGTCTAGCCATATTCTGAGGCTCAGCTGATGGCCTATTGAAGTCACAGTCGCTGAAGGCAAAGTTTATGCTCTTGTACTGCCAGCTTTCCCATCTCATGACTGGTGTTTGCAAAGCCCTGTCTGCTGTGACGTAATCGGATCTCTATTAATATGCTAAATTATACGCCAATATTAGGCAAACTCACAGTCACTGGTCATATTACGGTTGATTACGACAGATCGAGAGTGTATTATTGAGGAATGTAGATTTCCTTCTATTGTGCAGTTCTATATAGTACATCCAGGCGAGGACACACATAGGAAGCTCATGTCTTGTTAGTGTATTGCCTCCAACATCACACTAATATAGTTTTAGTATAGATTCCCTCTTTATCACGTATTTAAGTGGGAGTAAATCGTTCTGTATATCTATCTCATATATGTATAGTTTATGTTATCTCTTCGTTCATTTTATCAATAAGGATTCGATTAGAGCAAAGAGATTCGCAGAACTGAACTAAAAATAACTAAAGATAATTAAAAATACGATTAAACGCCCCGAAAGCTAAATTAACGGAAGAAAAATGTGTTTACTTTTTTCATAATGCATATAGAATTGAAGGTTGTAAAATCATGATTCCGATGCTTTCAATAAATTTCTGCCTAAATCTTGTAATTCCATTATTTATCAGGCACAAAATTGTGCAGAGGTCATTATGGGCGGGGGTTCTCCACTCTAGGGTAGATTTCTTAAAGGTGCTATGCTCACTAGTGAATCCTATGAAATATGTAGCAAAACGCCCCTCTACCGCCGTAACCTCTCCGGAGGCGCCCCTTTCAATCTGCACCCATAAATCCACAAAAAAAGTCCGATAATAAAAGTTTTTGCACTTGTTAAGAAAACAGAGTGACATGTAAGATATTCCCTCCAGTGGTTCCAGGGTGATCCATCCCAGAGGATTTATCCATATATGTGCGATATACATCTGAGCGTAATATACTCCAGGCCGTCCATGGGGATCTCCTCCGAATCTCTTCTTTCCGTAGCTGAGATCTTTTCTCCCATAATCGTAAGGAGGTTTTATGAATTGGTTTGCACTAAAAGTTGTTTCTGCTCATCGACATTCTTTTAAGCATTGGCTTGTATCAGAGTGGGGTTGTAAATGGCGAACCTTTAAGAGAGGCTCCGAGAGAGCTTTTTTAACAAAAAAAACTGTTGAGTCTGTCGCCCTCGCTGGCTTGCTTGTCCGATAGATATTCTCGGAGACTTTCGAGTCGCCTTCAGAGCAGCGTACAAATAGGGTACATATCAATATTATATTCGTTCGTATAAGTGTTAATCTATAATTATCCCCGCCGGGGTAGATTCAAATAGTTCGGATGCCGCCATATATCTAAGTTGTACGTACCACCATATATGGCCAAATGTCAAAATATAGCTGAGACGTTTTTCTTACATAATTAACTATTTACATCCATTTTAGGGATGAAGTAATTATAGCAAATGGCCCTCTGTTCGGGTTCAAACTGATCGAGACCCATCAGAAAACGGGACGAACCCCGAAGGGGTGAGTTCCCGTTTTCTGATGGGTCGAGATCAATTTGAACCCGAACAGAGGGCCATTTGCTATTTATTACACACTCTATTTGGATGTTAAAAAGTAAATTCCCTTGTTAAGCCTATAGTTTAGCTTGAGGAGGCTTCATTCACCGCAATTTGTAGGCCTAAGTTACGCGGTCGGGACGACGTCATCTGGCCTATGCTGCACCAATGAAATTGCGTCTTTGGCCGAACGGCACACGTGAGCGGTTTGTATCAACCGAACTGCACCCCCAAACTGCACCTTTCTAATTGCTCACGTGTGTAATAACTTCTAGTACTGCATACGAGAATGGCTGTCCTTTTTATCATGAGAACAGGCGATTCTAACTATAACCGCAGAACCGTTTCCATCTTAAAAGATTTTTAATGTCGATGTATTTTCCATGTTTTCAGAACTCGTGGTGACGCTCTATAGCCAGAACGGGATGATCGATAATCTCAATTGTCTTTTGACCGCAGAGAACTCGGATGACGACCCAAACAATTCTAGATCTATTGATGAAGTTAAAAGTTCCATTCAATGGCGTTTCATAAGAGAACTGGAGATTGCATGACTGCACAGCAATGTCTGCGAAGCCAGAGTTGTAAATTCAAGAACTTCTGTCCGGTTGAAATCATTGGTCCACTAATCAACACGACAATTTTAAACATTCACAGAGATTATTCCCCTTTCCCCATGATCATATAATCAAGTGGTGATTTATATAGATATATTTAATAAAAAAAACGATCGAGTGGGGTATATAGATTTATCAACATGATATATATGTTACATGTGTAGCAGTTCTAATGTACCCCCCATCAGGTGTACTTCCGGTATAACTAACCTAGGTCCAATGTACCCCCGGGGGTACATTGGACCTAGGTTGAATATACCTCCTCCAGATCCAATGTACCCCCGGGTATATTAGATCTAGGTCAAATGTACCCCCACCAGGTTCAAAGTACCCCTAAATGGGAAAATAAACCTAGGTCTAATATACCCCCAGTATATGTGTTCATAATTTAGTACTGATGTAACCCCATTGAAACATTAATGCCTTTAATTATGACCAAACAAAAAATTGTAGTAATGAATACAGTAAATCAAAACAAAAATCCAAATGAATACAGTACAGGCCTAATATTAGTTGTCTTGTTTCTTTATTTGCAATAAGCTCTCATAGTCATTGAGTTACATTGATATTTTCAGTTTGAATATATAGAAAGAAAAAAGGATTGCAGAATTACAATAAATTTCATTATTAGACCCTCAAAGTGATCTTTGTTTTATTTTCCATAAGCATTAGATATGACCTGCTCTCCCAATATGTTCTTTTTATAATTGTTGGTGTAACATTATCACTGAAACAAAGGGGGGTAATTTAACCCTAGAGGGGGGTCATTTAAACCTAAGGTCTAAATTACCGGAGGGGTATATTAGATTTTTTTTAAAGCTTTATTCTGGGTAGATCAAGTCCCAGGGAAATTAGGGCTTTTCACTTGCCCCAGTTATGTGGGTATATACAGAAGTGCATAGTAATTTACATTGTACATTGGATATAAACATAGTAACATGACAGAGGGGGGTAATTTAAAACTGTTACACCGGAATTAGAAACTGATAGTATTTTAAATTTTGGTGTGGATGTTTTGCTACGGTGATCGCTGCGAATTAGTTCATACATGTAAAAACTTACTGAATTCGATGAATGAAGCCGGACAGAACAACCTGGTTATAGACAAGAGAAGATTGACCAATTTTGACCAATAATATCTCTTGCCTATATTCGTTTGATATCTGCTAAGATGAATTTTAGTGTCGTTTTCTATCGGTTTGTGTAATACTAAGTATTTGTTATGCTTCGAATTACCACAAAATATGTAACACCTGTTCCTGCCCTCGTTGTGCTAACCAATGCTCGAATTCGTATTTCGACTTTGGTCACACTTCGACAACCATTTGGTCACTATTGTGGCTGGCCAAGTGGGGTTACAACCGTTTCTAACTTTTAAAGTGAAAATGATAGCCTTATTTGCGATAGTTTTCTGGCGGCTGGCGGTAGTTTTTCGCATAGCTATTTTATAAGATTTGCAGCTGGCGCGCAGATAATGGAGAGACAATCAAAATGAGACAATTTTAAGTAGTTTCAGACAATATATATCGCGCAATTTTGGTTGCTTTATATTTCAGGCTTACTCGGCCGCATGGTGGTGGGTTCCACCAGCAAACCGTCTTTTGTTTCTTTTCCTTCCCCCCTCCTTATTTGAATTTAGATTTCTTACTAGACCTATTTAATAATAATGTGACGTCACAGAATTAGGTTACCATGACGTTCCAAAAATGAAATGCGTGCACAACCAGAGAGGAAGTAAAATGTTCATTCTAAAAATAAACCATGCCAAAAACTACCGCCAGCCAACAGAAAAATACCACAAATTAGGAAAAAAACTGAAGAGGCAATACATTGTCTAATTTTCAGAGACTGGGGTGGAGACAAAGACAAAATCAGACTTCAAGGACAATGACAATCTGACATTATGTGCACACCCTTTGAGATTGTCCTTGAAGCTAGGGATTTTATTGCAGATTTTTGCCTAGACATTGTCTAAAGTCTCGAAAGTTTCAAAAATCCTATATTCATCACCAATCACTTGTTTGCCCAGGTTAAATTTAAATCTACGGCAAAATTGTCTCCAAATTATAAATTTAGAAACAAAACTTCAACATTTCGAGACAAAACGGCCTATAAGGACACATTTTTTATGAGCGCGATATTGTGTAGATCTGCTAAAAATTGTCTCGTTTTAATTGTCTCTCCTTTATGTGCGCGCCTGCTGTTCAAACATAACTGCAATCACCTGCGAATTTCGGATATGTAAAGCCATGTACAAGAATAAAAGCTATATAATAAGGTATATAAGATAGAATGGTCAGAACTTAACACTTCGTTGTGACGCTTGTATACTTTCTTGTGACAAACAAGTTTATTGGAATGATATAATTCTATTTGAAAAATTGTAATAATATCCGCACAAATATGGACTGTAGATAGAAGAGTTATGCTATGTATATATCAAAACATGTCTGAAATCTTTAGCTGAGTAAATCTAAAACTAAATCAGAAAAAACCCAAGAACATGCAGTCTGGAAGAAGTGTGGCTTCACAGAAGGTCAACGGATAGTCCTTTTTCCTTTGAAATAAGAAATGTAAATGTATAATCGGAAATAAAACTATTACAATACAATACAAGTATGTTCAATACATTTTAAGGATGGGTATCCAACAGCTAAAAACCCACATCCAACATTATTTTCATTAAACAATTATTGTAAACAAAAACGAGAACAACCTCTGCCCTCTGTCGTCGACTGTTACGGCCGTCGGGCAGCGGTGCACCTCCGGAGTATTAGTTTACCACTGCATGTATAGGCACCTCGTGATATGAAGTGAAAAATCAAATTGTTGTTTTTTCTTTGCTTCCTGCTTAGGACTTATATATACTACTCTATATGTTTAGTGCGTTAAGTACAAATTATTTTATATTCCAGATTGTGATATAGTTTACAGAGGTAATGGCATTCAGCAGAGATAAGGACCGGCGAGGAATCGCGACAAACAACATTTTATCAAGCCGCCAACTCTTCACAGTTTTGATTACTTACAGCGGTCGTCCACCATTCATGCAATTAATTATGTAAGGTAGGCGAAAAGGGAAATAGAACCCCATTATTTGACTGCTGCTTCTCGGTTCATTAAGTTGGTGTTTTTTATTTGTTTTCTATATTTAATTCAGGCCGATATCCTAGTTAATAATTTACAGAAAGACGTACTATCCTTCAAGGATGATCTCAGATGTTGCCTCAGTATCTTAAACGAGAGCCTCGCATGTTTGGACTTGTTCAATTAGTTATGTGAGTCAGGCTACAAATGAAAAACATAGAGATCGAATAACAAATACATGTTGTAATGTACAAATATAGATCGCCATTTTACATTCTTTTCTTTCTTCTTTTTTTTTTTTTTTTTATAGAGAAACGAGATAGTTCGAAGCAACATTATAGGAACCTTCGTGGTACAACCTTGACTGATTTTGTTCGCTTTTTCTTAGCTCGCTCGATCGCCCTCTCTGAGTTTTTTTTTTGTTTTTTTTTTTGTTTTTTTTTGTGGTATGCTTGTGAGAATTTGACTGTTTTTTGTTTGTTTGTCAGTGTACGGACTTCCATACATATGCAATAGATAGAACTGATCGCTTTGTTTGATTGTTTTCCGAATGTACAAATACTAATCTTTTTGTTGACATAAATATGTAATACCCAACGGAGTTCTGATAGAGCATGACGCTATACTTATGTTTTTAACAACTGTTTTTATATTTGAAACTGCCCAGGTTACAACCTGTTTACTATTGTTTGTCTTGATATCATGTGTAGGCCCTATGCCCGCAAATTGATGTTGTGTACTACTGTCTTTACGTAACTTAATTATATATATTCCTTCAAATGGTGTATCATTTATATTACTGAGATTATCTCTTCTTATCATAATAACTTCTGCATTTGTCATCTCGCGGAATATGTTCCATAGTATTGTAACACTTTTTTGTAACATCAGGCGTTTCTGAGAATAGCATCAGTGATGTAATGTCTTAATAAAGATATTTTATAAATCAAAATCAAAGAACGATACTTTATACGGAGGAGGCGTCTTAACATAATTGTACTTAATAAAATTAGACATGAAACTTAACGATAATAATAAATAGTTACAAGTTTTTAATTGATTTGACCAAAAGATTAAACTTTGCTACCTTTCAACCTATTGAATTAGTTACGAAAGAATTCATCACATAACACTTGGGTCTCTAAAAAGTGCCGACTCAATAACCACACTTTGCAATCTCGACTTTTTTAAAAACAATTTTCTTACACACTTCCCGGGAAAAGAGTAGGTGGTCCTAATCCGAGCTCTTAGTTCGACCACCCACCATCAATACGCGGGTTTCCAAATGCCGGCGCGCATTGTCAAGATCACGGGTGAATCAAGCACCGAGGTTTCGGCTGCACCTTATAAAACGATGGTGATTTGATTTGAAATCAGTAGTTTAGAAGTATTCAACTTTATTTTCCAGTTCAAAATTATGTTGGAAATATTGGCAAATAGGCGTTTGGCAGGAAGCGGGATACCTTGTATCTTGGCCATTTATAAACTCTTGAACGTAGATCAAGGTCCAAGGACAGCCCTAGCTCACCTTCTTCAGCTGGGGAGAGGTCGATACCCATTCACGCCCCCACAGCTTGTGAATGAGGCATGTGGCCTGACTGAGCGCCTCCTTGGACAGGTCAATGCCTTTTGGCACTGCCTTACACTGCCAAGTATAGATCAATATTACTTACATAGCTCTGCACATTTTGGTCAAGGGCAATCATTGGTATTTGATGAAAACCAATTCTGCGAGTAAGGCCAATACCAAATGAAAGTAACAAAATTTACCTAGTTTGAGTAATTTCCTTCTTGACCAGAGCCACTCACTCCGAAACAATGCTTACCGACGGCCAGGAGCATCGTTGAGGATGGGTACCCGCACTTTAAACTGCTGACCCGCAAGATAGTTACTTGTCCTCTAGCAAGATTATACTCACACGTCCTTCCAGTCTCGTTGCCTCTAGCTACGAAGGGGTTAATAGAATCTGTTAATAGAATCTGTATGGTTTCAAATAATTTAACTTTGTGAGCGCTATCAATGGAGAGGACAGACAAGTTCACTTCGATGGCTATATCACTTTATTATTTCAAGAAAGATTACTTCTGGGGCACGGGGTATTCTGGAAGTGTTATGCATACTTTGTAGATGTAGAAGTCTGGCTATATAAACAAGGCCTCAAATATGCAATACTTATGATTGCTTTAGCCAACATGCATACGCAATGGCAAAGACATAATGAACACTGTAGATTGCTGAATCCTATTGACATTCAGTATAACCAACGCCCGGCGGTATAGCCTATTGCTGATTTGTACTACACGGCAAGACAATTGCTGATAAAAAGAAATTATAAAAAGCAAGTAAATAGAGAATAAGGCTTAGTTTCTAGTCCATGATACTGAGTTGTCTATACTTGGTGTCACAACACATTTGGCTAGCTACACGCATATCTCGCAATGAATTCGGCCCAGACAGTCCGGTCATCTTGACAACAATCGCTCAAGACAGCGAATATCTTCTCTCCTCCTTCGCACTAAAATTTGCCCGCTTTTGCGTTGGCTTATGATTTCTTTCCTTAATTTGCCCGATAGCAGGAGTGGATGGTCAATGGGACGCATGAATGATATTTAAAAAGCGCCATATTCTGCATTGGGCTTTGGAGAGGAAGGCACATTTCCATCAACCCTCGCACCGATCGATGCACCCCGGCCACAACATCCGATTTCGTTTTAGTATTTCTAGGTCCTGTAGGCGCCTGCTTTCTCAGACAATACGCGGAAATGCAAGCTTCTCAAACAGAGCAGGCTAGAGTCAGTCCGGAGGCAAATGAGTGTTTTGTAATTTTAACTATCCTATCGTAGCCTAGGATATCGGTTGCAATTGTTGGTCCTATCAGACTTCTCTAGAGCCAACCGGTCTGGTACGTGGATGCAGGATCTCCAGGCCGTCGCCGTTGGAAACCTCCAGCTGACCCTGGTACTGTCAAAGTAGCGATCAGCTGACACTGCAATCGATTGCTGCGAGTTTACAAATTTGCACATGTGGCATGACTGCGCATTTCTACTGTTTCTACAGGTATATTATACAATTCAAAGACCTGGTCGAGGGGTTGGGGTGGGGGGACTAGCGCTATACTATCGATATTATCAACACCGTTAAGCTGAGAGAAAGTGGGGACTTTGTTTATAGCTAAGATCAATCGAGAGGTCAATGGTACTAGAAAAGCGTTCATACTGAACTATAATTTTGAAAGGCATAAATGTAGCTTTTCTGTAAAACAAAGTATGTATTGCGGTCACAGTTTTATAGATAAAGATTGGTGTGGATAAAGCGTTACATATAAATTTGCGTTAGCCGTAACAATAGATATGAGAATATGTGTAGCATTATCTTAAATGCAAATTACATGGGAATTACTTGGACAATAAATCCTATGACAGCTTCACAGCTATAAAGTTGGCCAAGATGAATATTTAAATGGATCAACTATAAGACAAAGAACTGCATGCATTCTACACGCGGCAATCTGCCCACTGTCGTTTTTCAGCAAGTGTGGTATAATTATATAAGGGTAAAATTACAGCATGATAAAGATTTATTGTCATTTTCAAATTGCAAGTATCTTCACGTTACTCTTTAAACGTGTAACATTATATGAAAACCTCACCAGAGATAGATGTGGAGCCTAGTATACGTGTAACATTTCATTTCACATTATATTAGGTAAAGGTATATTAACGTGATATATTCTATACTATAGTTTGGCATACCTACTTAACTGGAAGAGTTACCTCTATATTCATACTGAAAAAGTGCCACCACCCAATAACATTATTCCGGGTTATATTTAACAAACGTACTATGACATACTCCTGCAAAATAAAATTTGATCCAACCAATATTTTTCTCAATGCACTCTAGGTCCAAACCCTCAGATCAGATAAGAATGGTACGTCAGCCTACTGCGCTAATCGGTATCCCTGCCTAGAACTCGGCGTTTTAATGGGAATATAAAGGTCTAAATGGAATTATGATGGCACTTTGCGGTTTGAGGCGAGAGGCTTTCCCTTCGCTGGAAAGGACTTTTCAACTTTGGGCCTAGACTGAATGAGCACGTGGGCGGGTTTGTTATAAGCTGTCATAAATATAACTCATATAATGAAGGGGGAGAATGCTTTTCTTTCCGCTCCAAAGTTCGCGCGGGCGGTATAAGAAGATAAAAATTGACGCTTGCCATAAGCTATGTTGATTTCTGAGGAAGGGTTGCGCATCGGAAATACCACATTAACGGAGGAAGAGGTAACACAAGACATCTTTGAAATCATGACGTACAATCCCCGAGCTTCGCGCTCCCTGTTTGTTCATTCCCTCCACCGTCTGCTCAGTGCCGAAGCCATTATAGCTTCATTTGTGAAGGAAGAAAGGAAGGTTTAAAAAGATGGAATCCCGATCAACTTTGTGAATTCGTGTTGATTTGTTTCGGTCGCCGGATTCACTAGACCGGCCCACGCAACCACCACATGTATAAATGGATGCTATTATATGCTTGTGTAGTGACTGAACACTAACTTGTAGGACCTGTGATACTCCTACACTTGATATATATATAATATATATATATATATATATATACTAATCGGTTAATACATTAAAGCTTCATGGCTAAATCGAACCCCATTTTTTCCCCAATATTTCATTCTTTCATCCCTAGTGATGTACACTAACACTGATCATAGTGTCGATGGGGATACATTAAAACATCTAAAACCCCTTTCACACTACACCGCAGAAAGCGCTTTGAAGCGCTTTTTAGAGGTCTGCAGGCCCCTAGCTGAGGGGTGTTGCAGAACACCGGTGTAGCAGGTCTAATGTACCCCCGATCAGGTGTACCCCCCCCCCCCCCAGTTACAATATTTTAAGTTCAAATAAATAGAAAGAAAAAAGGATTATCATACAGAATTACAACAAATTTCATTATTAGACCCTCAAAGTGATCTTTAATTTATTTCCCATAAGCATTAGATATGACCTTCTCTCCCAATATGTTCTTTTAGAATTGTTGGTGTAAGATTATCAATGAAACAAAGCTGGGTAATTTGGACCTAGAGGGGGGTCATTTAAACCTAAGGTCTAAATTACCGGGGTGTATATTAGATGAGGGGGGTAATTTAGAACTGTTACACTGGTTCATTGCATATTTGTGGCTGTTCGTAGCCTTTCTGCTGCTCGTTGAATTTTGTAGAAATCCCGGCTCGTTCTTTCTGCAACGAACGAGAACTTGTTCCACAACCAATTCAAGTGCATGTGCGTTGGCTTACATGACCACATTCATTATTCAATTAATTTAATCATTGATATTAAAATACAATGACAATGATGCCCTGTCAAACCTAGACCTGAGTCATATAATATATATATATATATAAATGGTCAGTTCTCACGAAATGGGTACACGGGGGGTATTTTTGGCTAAAATTTCAAATGCATTGAAACTTTTTGCCATTTGCACATATCATTGTACATATATTGAAGGGTTCAAAATAAAAATTGGGAACACTAATTTTGAAAACTGTGCATTAAGTGGGATATTCATTTTCTAACGTTGCCATACCAATGCTTTTAGATAGAAACATGGTAGTGGTAATGAAGACCATTTTTTAGATTTCAATATTTTTTAAAATTATTCTATTGTTAAGCTAAAGTTTCAACTGAAACATTGGTTGAAAATTAGATTTTTTTTTCATTTTTCTATTTTTAGGAACTACATTTGAAAATCGTATTATTATTTTGACACTTAAAATCAAAGGACATGGCCTTGTTCTATACCTTGTCAAATATTCATGATTTCTCAAAATTAATATTTTTTCATTGATTCTTATAGCAAAATGACATAGCTTTCCCATTATATTACATGTCATTGGTGTCAACTAAAATTATTCTGTACCATTATTTTGTGTTGCCACCCCACTGCTGCATCGGGGTGGCAACACCAGCTAAATTCAGTCCAAAAATAGCAGAAAAAATGTTAGATTGAAATTAAAAATTTTATGGCATGAACCTCTAAACAGATGCTTTAAAATGACTAAGTTTCATTAGATAATCTAAAATTGTTTAGGCACAGTTTTGAAATGAATGTCGTTGGGTTGGCAACGTTAACACTTCCCCAACATGACCTTTTTTTAATCATTCAGTTCTCATTGAAACAGTTTTTCGAGTATGTGATTAGTCAATATTTCAATTTAAAATAGAGTTGTTGGAGATTACATTCCATGAACAAATTCTGACTAAATATTTATTTTTCATCCTTTGGCAACCACTTCAAAAGAGCGTTGGGATGGCAACGTTAAAATTCCCCAAATCAAAAAGTGAATTTAAAGAAATTGAAAATATTTTGAAACACTATATTTGTTATGTATGAATAGCCAACAGGTGTAAGCATTATTACAGACACATATTATAATCATTTGATGTTTTTTACAATGCTGAGTAAACTTTATTTGACAAAATATATTTTTTCTCTTCAGAAAAGTGTGTAATTTAGGTAGTTTTCAGCATATAGGGCAGCCATTTTTTATTTTAGCTCTATAAAAGTATATGTCCCCTCAAAGGTCCATATAAGGTGCATCTTTTGATATAATATTTATTCATATACAAGAAAATGATTTTCATGTAGAGTCCAAAATTACCTGTGTGCTCTTTTCGTGAGAACTGATCATATATATATACTAGAAAAGTACCCGTCCTCCGGACGGTCCCCCTCTCTCCCCACACTTCCCCCACTCCCTCTTTTCCCTCCCGCTCTTCTCTGACTTTCATACCTGTTTTTCTATCCCAGCCCCATTTCCGTCCCCCCCCCCCGCTCTCCCTCCCCTCTTCCTCATCATGGCTCATGCTCCCCCTCCCCGATTTTTCTCCTTCCCCTCCCTCCCTTCCCCTACATCCTCTCCCTCTTCTCTTCTCACCCCTTCTTCTTTCCCTCCCCCTGCCCCTCTCCTATTCCTACACCCTCTTCTTCACCCTCTCTCCCCATACTTCCCCCTCTCTCTCTTTCCTTACATATTCCTTATATATTATCATTCAATATATTATTCAACTAAGCTTACCCATAAAGAAACAGATAAACATAGTTAGGTAGAAAATAGCTCTTGAATATCAAATTAAATAGCCATGAAATTTATATCATAGTATTTTATTTTAAATTAGTTTTGGCAATAACCAACCAACAGGAACCCACTTGAAGACTTGGAACCTAGGTTTCATAACTGGGCCTTCCTTTTTGTAGTCACCATTTATGAAAATAAAAAATGTCTTGAATTGAATTGAATTGTCTTTCCTACCTGTTTCTCTCTCCCAACCCTATCTCCGATTTCCCCCCTCCCCTCTCCCTCCCTTCTTCCTCATGCTCCCCCTCCCCACTTAGGTCCCCCTGGACGTAGGTTGTGGGAAATGACGTAGTATCTCACAGGGGCTTTCCCAGGCTATAAATAGAGTGTGGTTATCCCGATTTAAAAAAGGCTTCAAAATCACATTTCCACCCCAAATACCTTCACAAACCACATACGACGACATCCAGAGAGGGGGGAGAGACCTCTAAAGATGAGTAAAGTGGTTTGTAAAACAACAAATTCCGAGAACATTCTGGACAAAGAAAACCTTCTTTCTACCATTTCTTTTCTACCTCCTTTCCTAGAAATCGCTCTAGCTTTATATTATATGGATAAATGACTCTGAATTAGTGATTGACATATAATGACTAACTATTAGATGTAATTCTTGTGCGGTAAACACTCAAGGTGCATGTGTAGGAAGGAGGCCTTGATTCTGTTCTCTTCGTGAATATAATTATCAAAGGCTGTAAGGAGGTAACATTACTGGAGGAGGTACAGGAGGGGGTACAGGAGGAGGTGCTGGAGGAGGAGGTACAGGAGGCGATACAGGAGGGGGTGGTACTGGAGGAGGTACGGGAAGAAGCACTGCAGGGGGTACTAGAAGAGTACTGCAGGGGTACAGAGTAGACACTGGAGGAGGTACAGGAGGAGGTATGATTGTATGTATGTATCAGTTTTATTTCCATATAATATATCACAATTACAGCTCCTGGTAGGAAAAGGGATAAAGTGAATTCTAACATTCTGCAAAAACCTGTGAAAGTTCAAGGTCTTCTAGGTCTCCCTGTTTTCCTTGTTGATGTGGAATATTGTTATTTTGTAGCAAAACGTTCAAGTTCTATTAGATTAATCAGACTTTCATAATCATATTGTATATGTTAAAAATTGTTTTTCCTACTATATACCTGTAATATGCTAAATATATTCCTAGAATAACTACAAGGAACTACAACTAAAACCCTGGGACACAGAATGTATTACAGATGTATTACAGCAATAAAGACAACAGCAACAACTTTATTCATATTCTCATCAATTGTCATCAATTCCTCAAAACTCCAACCCCCCTAAAGCACCCACCTAATTCCCACCTCACATACTCAATAACCAAACCAAGACCCAGTAAGAAGATCAAAAATCCCCTATAAATCCCTCCCCCCCCCCCCCACTAAGAAATGACCCAAAATTTCACCAAGCGACGCCCCCGCGATAAATGGAGCAAGTTCCGAACGAGTATAACCAAGGACACAAGAAAACAACTTCTGGTTTTGCACATTTTTTGATATAACCCCCTGAAGTCTGTATCATTCTCCACCTTCCCTGACGAAGGGCACCCTATAGCCCGAAACGTTGGAAAATAAAAGTCACCGTACAATACCTAATTTTTCGAAGTTGTATGTCGATTTTGAAGCGATATTTCTCCCTTTCAACCATATTGTTATTTTGCTAGACATTGTATTATTCCCAGCGTGCGATAACATTGACATTATTCATTTTATTGATGAAATATTCATGTTATAATATAGTCCTCTTGAGAGATCAACGACAACTACAACAGCAAATTACAGCAAAGGTACAGTTAAAAGTATACATATACGGTCGAATCCCATGAAAACGGGGACAACTTTTGGCGTGGTTCTCGGATTTCTTAGATATTGGGTGGATAGATATACCATCAACGAGTTTAAATCAAAGATACCATAGATTATGAATATAAAAGGAAAATTCTTAATTCTGAAAATCCTTGACGCAGTGCACATTCTCTTACTTTCACCTCTCAAAATATAATAGTTCCGAACGCCTTGTTGTAAATATTTCTTATATATAGTATGAATGTCAGAGTTCTATTTCTATCCTTAATATTCACTTCACCATAACGAGCCAAAAAAAGGCGTTTGGAACTAACAAGTTCATGAAAGTTATAGTGTTTGGAAGTAACATATAACAATGTATATTTTATAAGACCATTTCTCTTATGTTCCACGATACCAGCTTCAGACCCTTATAAGTCGAGTTCAATGATTTCTTGGTGTATGTTTTTGTCTTTCCTCGACATTAAAATGGAAGTATCGTATCCAGAAATGTATCTGGTTGAAGGATTTTCTTATATATGGCAGAAGTATTGCAACAAGTAAGCAACCATGAAAAATATGAAATTATAATCTTAGGGAACATGAACATAGACCTATCAATACCCTCAACCATAGGCAAAGAGCTACAGAGCTGGACCAGGGACCATAATCTAGAACAACTTGAATACACACTCCGACGCTTTGCACCAGCAACAAAAGCTCTTTACCTGACATTATCTTCTCAAATGCCAAACACGTAACTGCATCTGGTGTGACAAAATTAAATGCCACAAACATAAGATACTCAGTAGAACATACAGAGACAACACCGGGGACAAACTAAAAACACAGTTAGACCAATCAGACACATCCCACATTCTTGGCTCTGCCAACCTAAACCGAATACCTGGAATAGACTCCAGACGGTGGCCCACAAAATACAAGACCCAAAATTATTTAAGGTACATGCAAAAATGGCATTGATTAATGCCTCCACTTTCATTGATTAATGCCCCACAAGACTTTAATATTTCAACATAGCAGTGGACTGGGGAGAGTGGTTGAGGTTGCTTCCAACGTCGTGCAGATACAAATACCTAAATGCATTATAGTACTGGTGGGCTTATACAACATTACCGAGAAAACCAGGTTCAATAGGCATCAACAAATCTCGCTCAGACATGATTCTATAGCCTTATTAGAGGGCAAAATTATGAATACTATTCCATTAATCTCAACAAACCTTCGTGCTCTTGTGCCGCATCCTAACGAATCCTAACGTATTCTACCATCATGTGGATTGATCTGAACAAGTACAATCTATACCTAGCTACTAGCCCAAGCAACATTCATTTCTTATGACAGCTACACACAAAAGCTTCGTAACCAATCTGTAGTAACATTTAATAGGTATGTTATAGATCGAATTCACTCAGTTCCTACACCATGCATTGGAGAACGAATTCATCGCAATAAACTTAAAAGGAGGAATCCTATCTCCAGTGAGCCAAAACGTACAAACTTGTATTTACAATTAGCAGACGATGGATGTCTCTTCTCGGAGCAGATCAAGCAGAGGGTTGCAGATATCTTGGCAGCTACCTATAGGAAGACGTTATGATAATGATGCCTATCTACCAGAACGAATTATCAGACATGGACTTACCCAGGGGCCTCAACCTTGGCACTGAGCATGGTAAAGTGTTTCCAGGAATGCTCATCCATGATTGCAAAAGTGTACAGGTTATAGATGTAAGGGTCATATTAATACGGAACTATCAAGCTACTCAAAAACAGTTTTCTTCAGGAGAGACTTATAAAGAAATTCCACATTATTTGATTATTACTTATAAACACCTCAAATTCAAGAGAGATACTAGCAGAGTGCTTACATACCTATTAAATGATCAAACCATTACATTCTAATGGCCCTTTATACAAGCACTGAACAGTAGCGGGAGGCTTTGATGCATAAGACTATGATATGAAAGCTAGGACATTAAATTTTGAAGACTGAGTAAATATTTAATATCAATAGATGTTGTCGATGAAATATCACTCAAGTCGTCATCTTCGAAAGTTTCCTTTTATTCCAACATTTCACCCTAATTGGTGGGCTTCTTCAGGGATAATGAGATATTCAATCATAGTGCTACATTATATAGGCAAAATGTGTTGTAAATGTGTTGATAACGTGTCACGGATGTTCTACCACATTCTGATTGGTTCAGCACATTTTGTGTTGTAACACATAATGTGTTGATAGGGTGGGGTGGTGGTGGGGGTGGGGGGTCAAGTGAAGGGAATTTCGCTCTGCTGAGGGTGTGGGTGGGGAGAAGGATTGTTGATTCTTCGCGTAATTGACACAGGTGTATTATTTTTTTTAATTAAATAAACTTTGCCTTGATTGTTGATACACAATTGGTAAAAAATCTAATGTAATAATCTTATTTAATATTAAATAGTAGATGAAAAAGGTAGCATAGGTCAGATCTTTGTCAATGAGACAATAAGCTTATCGATATGATGGTGAAAGATAAGAGGGAAATTGAAACTAAAATATATCGGTGTAAGCCTGGCTTCCACAGCCCCGCTAACTACTTCTCCCGCTACTACTCCCGTTTCTTTGGTCCCGCTAGCTACTTTAGAAGTAACGGGAAGTAGCCGTGTTTGAAATGAAGCGGCTACTTCCTGCTACTTGGCCCCGCTTCTAAAAATAGCAGGACCAAAGAAACGGGAGTAGTAGCGGGAGATTAAGTAGCGGGGCAGTGGAACCTAGGCTTAAGTGGCAGGATAGGAATAGCCAGGCCATGGAGGGAATAGAGTTTCTGAATCTAGGAATGCTCAATCTGGAATAACCTGGCTAATCTACTTAAATTTCCAAAACATAAGTTTTGAACGACTTAATTTACTATCAAATCCCAATACTATGGAATAATCTGCCTAAGGAGGGTACGTTGTACATGTAGGCCTACGTTGAATGAAGACTTTAAATTGTACCTAAAACAGAGGAACAGGAATGTGGACACCAACACAGGAAATGATGTTTAATAATGTAATAAATTGAGTAGGCTACCGGTAGGCCTACTCCCATGGAGGCAGTAATTAAGGTAGGCCTACCGTATTGATATTATGGAAAGCCATTTATACATATAACCCAAATGTACAGAATTTTAGTAATACTTTTCCCAATCTACCTAACCATAGTTCCTGATTAGCCTTTTTCTCAGTGAACTGGCATCCTATTCCTGGCGGCCAATCCGGAATGTGCCTACTAGGTAGGCCTAGTGTTTTTCTGAAGTAGCAGGGTGTCTAGAGAATTAGATGCCAGCTCAGAGTGAATTAACAAAAGCTATGCCCCAGTCAGGAATTAATTAAGTCTAAGTAGAAATGATGGAAAGGGGAGATTAGCTAAATATTAAAAAGCACAATTTGGGAATTTTAGGAAGTTTCCGATTTGGTTTCTAATTCTCGGCTAACCCGGAACGAAATTCCCCAGTTCGCAAGCATTTTCACTGGTGAATTCGTCAGTCATTTTCCGGGTTAGCCTACTAATTCTCCTGGTTTGGGGTTAATTCATAACATGTATTTATGGCTTTCCATAGATACGTGGAGACGAATTGGGGACTGCATTCGTCGGATGTTCCGAACCGGAATTGGAACTCTTCCCAACGATCCCTGGTCACCATGACGACGTTGTACGCCTAGTATAAATATCGAGGATCGTCGACGATGGAATCATATTCCTCCGCTGGCCTCGCTAGGAAGCACGTCGAAATTGATTTTTTTTAGAATTACTGTAACCAGGCTGGAGAAATAAAATATCTGGCTGCCAATCTCGTGAGTTTGTTGATATATCCACTACGCGATCGAGTAGCTTAGGCCTACTCTAATAATATATCGATCATAATATCTATTTGTGCCTTTGTTATGAATGCGTAATATCCTTTTATTAGTTTGAGATACCTTAGAGTAAATCTTCCAGAATGTGGCTAGCGGACAATAATATGGACAAAATACCATTTGCTTCAGTGGGGCCATGGGACAACACAACAAGGCAGGACTAGGGTCCTCCGACATAAAAGCTAAAAACTATCGTGAGAGAAGCCCCATGTCAATCTCTACATTTGAAGAAAAACATAGAGAATCCCATTAAATTTCTGTAATCACTGGAAACCCTGGGAAGTTGGTCCTGTCATGGCAAGACTATGCTTTTAAGGCCCATGACAACGACCCCGCCCACGCTCGATCCAACAAGTGGCGAGAGCGGTGTACACAAGTGGGGGGAAATCAGGGTGTGAAATCAGAATGAAGAGAAAGGGAACTTCCGGAATGTGGGAACACCTCTTTAGAATGGATTCTGCTGCATCTCCATACACATCCTGTCGAGCATGATTGTGATAAGCCCTCCTTGATCTCCCCGACACACTCTAGTAGCTATACCCAGGCTCAAGGGGATGAGCGTGGGAGGAATGTTATTGATAATGGATTTTCTTTTCAAGTTGTATAGGCCACTGTCTTTTATACACTTAGGGTAAACTCATCGGAGCGGGCATTGACTGGAGCGCCGAAAAATCACTTGAAATTACATTATACTTGAGTTTATGGCCTCCGGGATCGATACTCCAGAGGTGGACTTGCCTTCCTGAATGGAATGAGGTTTACAAACCAAGGATGAGACTGGGATAAATTGTCTTAATGGATGGTGCCTGTATAATACGCATTTGGGATTATTTATAAGTTAAAATCTGTGGATTTATGGTATTGAATTAAATCCCCAAAAGCCCTATAATACTACCATCACAGGGATCAGGTACATTGTTTCCACTGCAACCGTAGTTTTATAAATATCTTTCTCATTCAGTCAATACATAAAATCACTTCCTGGCAGCGACACTCATTGAAGAAAATAGGGAAAATAAAAAAACGATAACACTGGAATTGTAATGAATAGCATATTCTCAGCATATTCTGAATCTGTAATCAAAAAATTGTCGAGAACCAGTCTTTCTGCAGATCTATATTCATTGACAGAAGCGCACGTACATACACAAGCTCTCTCGAAAACTAACTTCATTTAACTTTATTCATAGAGACAGATTGGATGGAAAACATTTTTTGAGAGTTGTTGCTAGAAAAATAATATTATCAAATTGATAAGGTTCTACAAATTCAATATCACATGGCAAATAGTCGAATCCATATGATGACCTCAGTATATAACACATAGCACTTGGAGCAATAAACCTTCCAAAAAAAGGAACAATCGAACAAAGAGATCTTGTAAATAAATTACTTTGAAAAATATCGTTATATAATAATGATATAAAATACATTTTATATCGATTCGAACGACTAGATGTGGCCAACAAAAATAATCTATTACGAAGGAACTAACCATCCGATTATAAATCTGAAAGCATGGATGTCTTTCTGACAGTCAGGGGGTTCTGTGATAATTTTTATATTCAGATTGGAAGCATTTCGAGGGAGCTATGAGCAATCTAGTGGAAAGTAATATTTTTTTACAAGTGGTCATGAGTGTGGCAATCATGATCATAATTGGCTTTTAATCAAGAATTAAATGTTAGAGGATTTAATTTTTTCATGACCCAGAAATGAAATCATTCATCACTAAATTAATATAGGATTAATCTCCCTGTCTGCTTCTCTCCCTCTTTCTGTTCCTGTCTCTGTTTCTCTCTCTCTCACACACACTATTATCATCCATACTGATTTGTTGAGGCCTTGTTCATAGCTGGTTCTCTGGTGTAGTGGTTAGGACCCTCGCTTGTGAATTCCAAGGTTCCTAGATCGAACCCAAGCATAGTCAAGTTTTTTTTCTCTGCTTTCTTAGCCTTTACGGGTGAGCGCATACGCCTTCATGCACTGCCGCCCACAGTCAGTCATTCCACCACTTCATGCACTGTCACACAGCCAGGGGATTAGGGCATTTCGTCCTAAGCTTTTAGCTTTGTCAGAGTGTCCAATAACGCGATTGAGTACTACGGGAAACAATATATTGAAGTAATGTTTCCAGCGTTTCCTCCTAAAACTATGCGATAGGCATTTAGTGTGTAGCCCAATCCCACCCACTCCTGACACACAAGCTTAGCCAGTGCCAGGACCGGAACAATACAGGGGTGTTTGTAGAAAATAATAATTAACCCTCAAAATTAACTTGAATAAACCTATTTAGGTTAAAACCATTACCTAGCTGTACTCTAAACCACTACACTAGATACTCTAGAAAAACCCAATCATCAATTAGCAGAAAAAAGATCAAATTCATGGCTGTTTAAAGCATCTTTGATTCCTACTGCATGAAACAATGTTAAACTGCAAGCTGATTGTGCAGTATATTCAGTTTTGCCAGGAACCCATAATAACACTCATTTTCAATCTTCGACCGACAAAAGCAAGTCAAAATTGGTTCTCTGATGAAATTAAATAGTACTATATTGTACTATAAGGGTTTTTATTTGCATAAATCTTTTTCAAAACTAAAGGTGATTGTTGGAAAACTTTTATTTGATTGAAAATCCAAACTATTAATTATTGTCTGAATGACATGAAACATTCTTTTTAATCAGCAACCTGGTAATGTTAATCTTAATGGGTGTTATGTCAATTGTACTCATTTTAAACCATAAAGTGAAGCCTCATTAAGGAATTGCATAAATACATTTTACTAATACCCTAGATTAAATGATCTCTCTATAATATGTTGCAGAACAAATAATTTGTATAATTCAAAATTGAGCTTATCACTTTCACTTTATCCTCTGGTGTTCCCTTAACTTTAATTCATCTGCTACTCTTCATTTCTAAGCAGTATGAACATCGTTTGTCTTTACATAATACTAAAATTGTCTTTCCATTGTATATATATGGCTAGTATTTATTGCATAAACACTGTCTCATGTTTGAATTATTTGAATGGTATTTGACTACACATACCTGTTCATATCTCCATACCAAGGTTTGAAAACCTTACCTCATATGAAGGTATTATATATACCTCAATTTTTTTTAACAAAACACGGTTAAACATCCATGTATATAGTTAAATATGACAACCAATCCAATTAGATTTTTTCTAGAGACTTCACCAATTTGGGCTACGGAAAGACATCTATATATTTTGACCATCACCAAAAGCAATATATCTTTATATTTTGTAAAAACTTAAGTAGCACCTTTTGTTCAAATTTTGATTTCAACTGAATTAAATCTTAAATCATATTGGGCATCCAAATGCCCACTATATGATCTACCTTTATAATGGTATTGGTGTAATTATAGATAATCTGTAATAAAATTATGCAAAAACTGACAACAAATTAAGGTTTTTCATGAATATCTGTAGAGATATTAATATAAAGTATGCAAAACTATAATGGCAAAGGAGATCGAAAAACGTGGTAAAGTCGCTGAAAATGGCAGATGGAATCCTGTAATTTTTGGTAACAGGGCGATAATTTCGTTAAATACCCTATATTTACCCAAAATTTTGGTCCTATGCATACCAGTTTCGATAGTATCAACATACCCCTAACAAAGGTGCATATTAAGAAGTGTTTTGTAAAAAAATTCCATATCACGATAAAGTATCTAAGAAAGAAGACCTTCAAACGTATATAAATGTTACGTGTGCAATATGAATATTTTTATTGATCCCATTTATTGCACCTCTCATACCGCATAGGGAAACTGGTGATATTGCTTTTTATGATACCTTTGGGGGAGTTGGTATGATCCGCCCATAGGCTTAAGCACTGAGCCTCGTATTGAAACTTGATAGCAATAAAGAGCCTGGCTTGCCCGCATTTTTTCCATATTGCCCATATAATAAAAAAAAGAGTCCCATTGTTTATTTCGATTTTTTTTTTATTTCAACTAATAATCCACCGAAAAAAATAAACAAAATATATTTCATATGAATAAAGGGATGTTGAGAGGAACAGTTATTTTGTTAATTTAGTTCAACGTTCAAGTCGACCGCAGCCGTAGGCCTACACAGCGAAAAAAGTGCCTATGTCACAAGTAGGCTCGGAAAGTAGTTCATTCTCGTAGCAGCATCTGCTCATGACTGAGCAACTCATGATGGAGGTTAAGATTTTTTATTTGCTCTATAAGGAAATTTTTTCCTGACCTTACGATCGAAGTAATTAACGAGATTGCAGCAGAAGAGAGTGGTGGTGAAACAATATATCTGCCTGACGGTAGCTTGAAGGATTTACTGAACAATTCATTCACCAATACAACCAATATGAGCCTGCAACTGCTGAACCTGCTGAACCTGCTGAGGCTGCCGAACCTGCCGAACCTGCCGAACCTGCCGAGGTAAATGGAAATATATCAGAAATCAAGGCCTTCATCAACCAGCAAGGAGAATTGCAGTTTGAGATGTTGGAAAATCGGAAGGAAGTAGAGAAAAAATAAAAACGAGAAAAGGAATATAAATATGATCAGAGCGACGAGACATGTAAGTATAGTCAATGAATAGACTCATTGCAAGCTATTTCTATTAAGAACTATTTTAAATACACATGATATTTTTCTATAATTTCGAAAACTAAACTAATAGGGTAATACTAAGATTATTAAGAAACGTTTATATTTATATTTCAGGCAGTTAATAGGTTCGAGGAATTTTTAAGAATGACCAATATTCGATATGGAGAGCTGACGGACATCACACCAGCGAGAATGAATGTGTACTTGGCAAAGTTCCTAATGTCTGCCCATAAGGTATATGGGAGCCCATACCAACCAGACAGCCTCACAGTGATATACAGGGGACCGTTGCATGAGGTATCGTTAAGTTAAAATCGTGTCCTTAAAATATCCTTAACTCTTACTGCCAATATCGTGTCCCTAAAACATGTTTCGTGTCCTTAAATGGGGGTTTTAAACGACGTGCCTTTGAGCATGGGATATCCTTATCGTAGCGCTAAGTGATCTCCGTTGTCTGCTCGTTTCTGAGCGATAATAGAGCAACTAGCATATATAGAGAATTTGATAATGAGAATGGGAGGGACGGGACGTATTTTTTCTCAGAAATGATGATGATATATATGATAAGTATATTTCATGATTTAAAATAATTTTCTTATGTACAAAAATGTAAAAATATGACACAATGTATGGGTATGTTGCTACCAGTTGCAACGCACCACTTTTACCATTATGCCCGCCTCTAGTTAAGGATAGGATAGATCTCATGCAACACTAGAACCTTCGTATTGTTAATATATCCTTAACGTATCCTTAATATAATGTTAAGGCTACGATGTCACCAAAAAGTGGTGCAACGGGCCCCAGGGGCATTGCAAGGTAAATATTAAATAATGATTAAAAATAAAATAAGAAAAATAGAACGTAAATGACCAACCTGTTCATTCTTCCGATGCTTTCCAATAGACCGAGTGTCAACCATTGTGTTGTTGGCAAGGGAACTACAATGCCGCTGCCTGTCATATTTTACAGCAACCATCATAGCTTAGGCCTATACATAATGAAACAGAAATAAATTATTGAAAAAACATAACAAAGGTTGATATCGATGAATGAGTAGAAAATACGATTTTTAAATTTCATTTCAGACATCTTTCTGAGCAGAAGTATCAAGCTGATATGGACAAATTGGATCATTTTGACTTGAGAAGGCAAACTCTGGCTGCAAGAAGAAAAGAGTTGAAAGATTTGGGTCTAGGAAACAAACCTAAAAAAGCTGACACCACCCCGTCTGAAATGACAGATAAACAATGGGATTTGGGGCAATTGGGTTTGAATACTGGAGAAAAACTTCAAAATACGATTTTTTTTCCTGTTTACTTCCATGCTAGGCCTCAGAGGCTGTACAGAACCGAGAAATATGTGCTGGGGCGATTTAATGTTGCAAGCTAATGGCGATGGAGAACAATATATCGAGTTTCATGAGAGGCTGACCAAATCAAAGCAAGGTGGGTCCAACAGCAGAGCCTTCAATGCTAAAGTGTTCGCCGCAGGAGATCCAGATAAATGCCCAGTTTTTCTGTACAAAAAGTTTGCTGACAAACGTTCCCCCGACATGAAAAAACCTGATTCGACATTTTACCTTGGCATCGAGAAAGGAGCTAAAGAACATGATTTGATTTGGTATGTTAATCAACCGATGGGTAGAAACTACCTAGGTAAAAACATAAAGAAGATTGTTGAACCATTAGGTACCAACCTTCGTATTACAAATTGCAGCTTGAGAAAAAAACAGTGCAAGACTTGGCGTACCATATCCAATATGGCGGAGCCGGCAAAAAACAACATAGATTGTAAACAATGCTAAAAAATGAATAGTATACAAATTAATGCAGCATAATGACTTAGATTTAGTTTAATAGAAGAATTGAGATATTATTATGTGATGATATTAGCAATAAGAGTGGGGGGTGAATCAAAATAGAACCAGATTTTGCGGCAGATCAGGTTTATCTATGACGTCTCACAGCCCAAAGCAAATCACCGTGCATTGATATGAAAATGACTCTGCGCATGTGGATGTAAACAGAGGGAGGTGGGAGGGGCCATTGAGTCATGGGGGAATCCACATAAAGGCTAATTTCGATCGATTTTCACCGTCTTATCACGTAAAATGTCGAAAAATGGTATAATAAACACAAAGTGCGGATATCTCTGGTGCATATTGCTCTTGGGCTAGGTGGTTTTAACTTGTGGACTATGTGCACTCACTGAAATGACTATGCCCTCAGGCAATAGGCACCTCCGATATCCGCCTTGGGCACTTTTGTCTATATAGCAATCACTAAAATATGAAAGTTTGATGAATATTCATGCTGTGGCCAAATGCAAATTCGTTTATCACTTTCAAGAGCCATGGTATCTACTTTGTTAATGAGTGTTAGGCAAATCATCTATTGTTGCCATGCAGTGCATTTCTGGTGACCAGCCACACCCTATGTTAGTTTAAATTAAAGTAGTTCTATTACCACTGTGATTACAAAACTGTTTGATTGGTTTTAATTGGAAATAATCGTAAGAGAGGAGGTCAAAGTATAATTTTTTCAAATATAGTTTATTGTGTTTGGCCCGTTTCGGGTTTGGCACCTGCCCAGTTGGAACTTTGGCAGGTATTATAGCTGTGATGCAAAATGAATTAATTCAGTCCTTCTACACACTTGCCAAAGTGCAGAAGCTTACCTATTATGGATTGCAGGCTCTTGAAAGAGATTTCTGGCTGTTCAATGACTTTCCCTGCAAATGCAATAATCTCTGTAATATTTTCTTTTGTACCTGACAGGGTCATGTTGGCAGTGTCAATATTTATCCCCAGCCAGGTTACAGAGGGGCTTGGCCCCTGCCTCTTTTCTTCGACCTCGGGGAGGCCAAGTTCATGAAGTAGCTCTATATATGTATAAGTATTTTTATTTCTCATTATACAGTTACATTGTTCATTTTTGAGAAAATGGTCCTTAATTCAAATAATTTGTTCTTCTCATGAGGTGATCTGTACGTTTTAGGCACATTTTTTCTTGTCTGATGATACCACAACCACATGATAGTCTAAATACATTCTAGCCCAGACCCTTTTGATGCCAGGATGCACACTATTTTGTCTAGTCAGCCACACATTGCATATGCATCGATGAGCATCTGGCACCAAAGGGTATAGCTGTCTCAAGGTCAAACTGCCCCTTCCAATTTATACTCTGAAGTGGCCAGTCTAGGGGGTCAGAGCAAAAGTTCTTATAAGCCCTGCTTATATCAACAGATGCTGGGTAGGCCTCAGCACCCTCAATCTTTATTTTCTCAGCAACATCATCCACTCCAGGCAGGCCATGTGACCTTAATTTCCAAAGACAGTCTTTTTTCTTAAATGCGTCGGCTGATGTTTCTTCAGGGAGTGTCTGTCTCCCAGGTCATGTTTTGGCCTTATCATAAAGGGAGACACATGGCACCAAGGTGTAAAGGGGGGTGGGGCAGCAATGGGCCCCACGATCTCCCGCCCCCCCTTTTCCAGTTCAGTGTTTGGGAGACCAGAGGCCCTGACACACTCATATATATTCACTAGATCCACATTATTATTGAGCTGACATTGAAGGCCAGTGCGATCTTTTGTAATGCTGGAATGACAGAGCAGAGATGGGCTGCATGCAGTCAGACTCATCGTTTTCACAGTATTTTCGAATAATATCAAATTAAATTTTACATTCAGACCTAGTAGTAGTAGTAAGAGACTAATATGATTTACCAGGTACAATAACAAAGTTGGGCTGGCATTTTTCGTGTCACTGGCTTAGCCCATGTTGTGTTTATTATGATCCAGGTCCTCCATCTTGCCTTGACTTCACATACTTGTGCAAAGTCTAGTGGTGATGAGAACTCATGCATTGGTAGGGGATCCGGGGACTACTCAACTGATTACTTCTTTGTTTACAGATTCACAGATGGGCTATTCATAGGCTCCTTCACATAACAGACATTAGAAACACTCATACCCCCGTTGCTGGTTTTCTGAGTCGGGGAGACATGGGTATTTTGGCCCATGATGATGTGCACCAGCCGCCAACAGTGCCCTGGCGTGTGGAGTGGTCCTGGCCCTGGTCTGCTGAGAGCCTTCCACATGATCCCACTGTATGGCTGGTAAAAGCACTTCCTTTTATTCCAAGACAGTATGCACATCCATGTAGTAAAGTGGTTTTGCCAACAGAATGTTCTCCTGAGTGTGAGCAGCCTTGTGTATTCCAGGCTTGACAAGCCACTTTCTTGACTAGTGGATTATCTTGTCTCCTGTCAACAGAACCTGCATTATTACTCTGTGTTTTAGGGGCCATGCTCAACCTGACGTCAGCTAGAGCAGTGGCACAATTCCTAATGGTTTGGATGTGCTGAGCGTTAGACCACTTCAACCCACCTTTCTCTACTCTGTCAAAAATGGCCCAGGAAAACTTGTGGACAGAATTCCAGGAAGGACCTGTGCATCCTCTAGCAAGTCCTGTAGGTGTGCTAGCATGTATGCATCATGCTGGTAATCTTGTGTCTTGTGTCTCAGACCAGTGCCACCAAGCCATATGAATACTCCAGGCAAGTAAGTTGAGTATGATAATCCAACTATTGTTTTAGTGTTGCTAAATCTTCCCTTTCAACATACATAATTATAATGGTTTGTCGATTAATTTGACATACAAGTCAGAAGCAATGGTGCTGCCTTTGGTGCTCTGTACTCTTCTAGGGTGAATTCTCTCTCTATGTCCTCCTGTCTGTTCTGGACTTGTCTTAACAAGCTGGGGTTGGAACTGTAGAGGGGAGAAGCGTGGTCTGCTCGGGGGTCTGCCTCTGTTGTTGTTTCTCTGGCGGCTCCCATGGTACTTTGAGCTCTTCCATGAAGCTGGTGAAAGATCCAACCACCTAAGATATAGACTGTAAGGATGTCTCAACTTTTGTCAGTCACACGTTGTCCAGCTTGTTGACCTCAATATAATCAGTTGGTGGTACTGGGGCCTTCCTCAGTCTACTGGAGCCTACCGTTGCCTTAGCCGAATGTGCATCATCTGTCATGACCGTTTTAGCCTTTCTTGGTTTTCTTGGGGCTGCTACTTTAGTGATTGCTTCTGTGGTTTTTTCCACCCTCCACATGCCTTTTGTTCCCTTGGGGTTACTCATAGCTGTATGTAACTAGAGTTATGGCCAAGAATTTAAAATGTAAGGTTGTTTGAGACCAAATTTAAAATTTGTGAGAGGTACTGATGTGCACTGTTCTGTGATGTGAGTGGTAAAGAGAGGGAGAAGAGGGTGGAGAGTGATGTAGGGGAGAGGAGAGAGTATGAGTAGATGGGAGCAGCTAGGTAGCGAGAGCAGGAGGCGGTAGAGAGGATTATGCCATGATAGCTGTGAGTATCCACAAAAACATGGCCAGATTAGACCATGGCATGAACATGCCTGGATTTCACTAGCGGAATCCGCTTTTTCGAATGCAACCAATTTACTCCCGCTATTTTGATTGGTTACGTAATTCTAGCTGCGCCAATCAATGACGCTCATTTCATGACGCTCATTTCATGACGCAATGTTGTAGGCGCTTGTTTTTGCCGAGTCAGAGGGTTGCGAGACATGAAATGAAGGTAAATAACTCTTAAATAACTCTTAAATATATATCATGGCATAAAAATATAACTAAACTTGAGCTGCATATGGGGCAACGCATTCACAAAACGCTCGTGCCTTTTGGTGAGTGGCCTTCGGCACTTGTGAAAGACACTCACCAAAAGTCACTTGCGTTTTGTGAATACGTTGCCCCATATGCAGCTCGCGTTTAGTTATATCTTAGTGTTGTATTGGTTGCTAGAGTGCAGCAATGACCTGGCATTCAAGCCTTAGCTTAATGCCACAGAAAATATTATAGCGAAATCAATTGTATTTAATGTTTCTTTGTTTATGAGTCCAAGATTGTAGCAGGTTTTAAATAATAAATTTGGCTTTGACCAAATTAGTTATGGTATGCTATGATATGAATATAAACATTTCCACATTCATTTTTTACATTCATTTTTACTACAGCTTTTGCGTTCTTCCAGCTACTTCTTGGTTTTATGTTTCAAGTTAAGTAGTACATGATTAGATATTACAAGATACTTATACCTAATGGCATGATGGAGGTTTGTAATCGATCAAGCGTCGGGTCAAATCGCATGACACCCCAAAGGGGTGGAGTGTGATTTGACCCGATGTCGAGATCAATTACAAACCAAACAGAGTGCTATTCGGTATTTATTATATACTAAATCAACAAGAACTCAATTTTAATAGCATTTTACCTTGGTTTCCATCGATCTTGTGGATATTCGGCTCAAATAGCACATAGGTGCTATTTGACTTTTCAAATAGCACCCCTGAATAGCACCTCTCTAAGTCACATATGTATGTAATAAAAAGTTAAATAGTATGGTTGAATATTACCGTACTCTCAGAAAATCTTTGGTTTTTGCGTTGCCCATTGCCCATTGCCCATTGCCCATTCAATTCTTCTTCCATTGTTCTCCCCGAAACATGCGGCCGTAAGCAATGGAACCATGAGAGTGAGGTAGCCATTTGAGGGTGGTAGGGTGGATTTGATAAAAAATAACAAAACAATGAATTGAAGTAGAGTTAATAGGAAATGTCTGCGGCTTAATTCGCCTTGGACATTTAGAGGACAGTGTCGAGTCCTCTATCCTACAATTATGTTGCCTGCACAGTGTGGTAAATCATGGCAGCTGGTTGCCACAAAAGAAAAAATCAGGGGCGAATCCAGGAGGTGGACCCTGGGGGTGAGGGGGTGGGGCACAGGCAGTCCTCATTCAGATCATTAGTGTATATTGGTTTGTCTGCTTGGGTGTGGGTGGGTGTTGGCGGGGGGGGGGGGCTAATTAGCTAGCTAGCAGGCCATAAAATGTCTTTAAAATAGACAAGAGTTATTCATTTTAAAGGAATAATTCTCGCAAGATTTCGCTTGTTAAAATTAAAGATTTTAGTTACCTGAATCAGATGTATGTAGCTGGTTATTAAAAAAAACAAAGAAAAGCTGGTTTCGAATAATGAAACACCTGTGACATAGCCACCATATAGAGGGTCCAGGGGCATGCTCCCTGAGGACATTTTTTAGAAAATGAGTGCCATTTGAATGCATTCTACTGGTTGCACAGGTCTCTGCGCCTCACATCGAAGATTATTGACTTTTTAATAATGCACTTCGAACATTACTGACTTTTAAGGTCCTTAAAGTGCTTGAGTGCTGTTTTAATGCATTCCGCTGGTTTTCAGGCCCATCAGGACAATCCCTTAAGATTACATAATAGCAAACTTTTTTCAGAGTTACCTTCAATATGATTGCAGGTTAAATGAATATTTCAATTTCTAAATTATATATTTGTTTCCCTATTAGGCATGCCATTTAAATTCAGGATATTTTTCGGGTAGTGTAGGAGTAAATTCTCATTAGTGATGTGAGCACTACAATGCAATAACCGTTAGTAAGAGAAAGAATCGAGCTAAGATTTTAAAAAGTGGAGAAAATAAGATATATAATTTCCCTTCATTTTCAATATGTAATTTTGTAATCGTCGGTGTTCCTATTCAAATCATGAAAGAATCGAGAAACATCTTTGCTTTGTGTGGAAAATGTTGGTTGATTTAGCGGGGAGTACAGCCTTCGAATCACTGGGGGAGATTGTGTCACTCTCGTCCACGCAATTCATTAATCGCGCACTCGCTGCACTAACGTGGAAAAAGAAGTAGAAGAATCTGATATGATAAGGTCACATTTCAGTAATTTCAAAGTGATTGGTGAATAGCTCTATAAATAGTTCGAAATAGGGAACTGATTTAATATCACCTTGAGAAGATGGAGATCAATAGAAAACAAGATGGCTACATTTAGTAGGGATTTCATAGCTCCAAATCACTGAGGTGATATTTCAGAATCCTTTTGACATTGACATTTGGCATGAAAACCTGGTCTATTTTGGTGAGATAAATTTCCTATCTTCCATAAGGGCCAATATGACAGTCCATATCCATTTACGAAATGAATAAACATGACAACTGCCTATTGGTTATGGCCCATAAAACACAAACAGGATAGACTAGGATTTGAGGCATTGATACCCTTTAGGATATTTTACTCGGATTGGATAGATCTAAATGGAAATTGTCAGACGCCCGGCATTACTGGCCAGGATGCACTAGATTTGAGACACAGGCTCACGTTTTTATATGGCATTTTCTTTTCTTGTCAAATCAAGTTTTTATGATATCTGAAAGATAATTTTGATGTTTACATGGCGAACGTGCTCCAGCTCAAGTACGGTCGCAGGTGACCTATGAGATATGTATGTTGGAGACAAATGATACGCTCTAACACATCCATGATAGGAATTTAAATATTCATAATATATATTATATGAGATTATATCCATACGTATATTATTATAATAACTATGCTGTTCCTCCTCTGAAAGAGAACAGACACGGAATGGTGCAGGTCTTCATATTCAAGTAGGCACTTTTTGCAAAACATGGCCTTTACACTATCACAGGCATACGTGCAGCAGCATAGGTGAACTATATAAGTATATACCAAATTAATAAAAGTCATTAACAACAATCATAATTTCCTCATCATACAACAATCATAATTTCCAGCCTGTCACTTGAAAAATTTAACCCTCGACAACAGTAACGAAATGGAGTATTTGTTACCTTATTAAAGTTAGGGAAATATAACTGTTCAGAACAATTGTCGATAATTTCATGAATTAAGAGTGTGCGGGGCATAACTTGACCGAGCCATATATAGTCACTGTAATGCCTTTAGGGCCGATTATATGGAGATAAACCTAATGCTGTGAGGTGCTCATTTTGAGGTCCTGACTTGTGGGCATGTATACCTTAGGAGAAGTTGCCAATATGAATATTGCAATTTCTGTTAGCACACGCCAGAAACCAATTCGATTTTTTTGTTACTTTTACATGTTTAGGAGGAGTCCTTGACAGTATCATTGATCGCGTCTTCCATAATGATACTGTTTAGCATTCTCTCCCGCCCACTCTATTAACCAGCAACCTCAGATCGCGTATTTTTACTCCTCCCTCTCCCCACCCCCGCCACACACACACACGCGACCACACACCTCAAATCTTTCACTAAATATCTCTTCTTTTCTCTCCCCCTCCCCCTCCCCCTCCGCTCTCTCTCCCTCCCCGCTTGTATATCTCTCCCTCCCTCTTCTTCTCTTTCCATCTGGGACATTGAAGGCATGATGTCATTACATTTTCATTCAAGTGACGGTCATGTGATGGGTCATGCGCACCTTACTCTTGACAATTGTCCATACAAAAGCCTATAAATCGAGTGGGACGTTCCCTGAAAGGCTTCCCCAGCTTTTCCAGGCTAAAAATAGTTTTACAGAACCCAACTAAAAAGGGCTTCAAAATCATATTTTCCCAGATGCCTTCACATATTGTCCACCGAAAAGGGTCGACAGAACTTTACAGAGCAGAAAAACGGCTGGTAACACCACAGATTCCAAGAACATGCCTGACAAAAAATCGCCCTTTCCTGCTCATATATATGATTATATATGGGATGATGTTTATTGCCTCAATTAGGGCAAATACATTTCAGGGAGATTATATTAAGTCTATTTCCTGGAATTCTCTTGACTCTACCTTGAGGTTACAGATGATTTATTCATCAAAACATCTATAGTAAATTTATTAAAATGTATCATCAATGAAGCAGCTGCTTCATTGATGATCTCTGCAGAGATTATTGACTTCATTGACCTACAATCAGAAAGACTAAATCAATTTAGGTCTCAACGCTGCTTCTTGGAAGCCAGGTTGTTATCATGACATTATATCCATCTCCGTTGGTCTGTTCCAGTGTGAAGTGAAACACATAAACAATTCCACAATTTTGGATATATTGTAATACCATGGTGTGTATGGTATACAGATGTGGCAGGAAACTTTTGTTGTCACTAGATTCCTGCTCTCAGCTCCTTGTTACAAATATAATTTTGAATATATTTCTGTACCAATTGATCTTAAATCGGTTCCTCCACCAGTGTAATACCATGGTGTGTATGGTATACCTTAAATAAATGTACTATTTCCTATAATACCTACTCTATATCAAATGAAAATCGTTGGAGCTGGCTATAAATGATGTGAAGAGAAGGATTATTGATATCAAGAATTGAATTGTGGATATCAACAACTCGAATTGTGGATATATATATCCAAAATTGTGGAATTGTGGACGTTTAACTGGTATTAATGTATGTCAAATGTATGTCCATAATTCGAAAATCAGGTCATAGAATGTACAAAAATGAAATTCTGCATATCCAGATATTAGATATAAACAATTCACATCCGAAAATCAAAAGTTTGCCAATAAATGAATTGTAGATATGTGACAGAGAATTGTGGATATGTGACAGAGAATTGTGGATATGTTAAACTTGAATTTTGGATATTCAGAATTGAATTTTGTATATCAAGAAATGAATTTTGGATATCAAGAATTGGATTGTGGATATGTGGAATGTAATTTTGGATATGTAAAATTGGGTAAAATTAGATATATCCAGAATTGAATTTTGGATATCTAGTATTAAACTGTGGATATCCAGAATTGAATTGTGGATATACAAAATTCAATTCTGGATATCCGAAATGAATTGTGGATATCTGAATTGTTTTTGTGGATATCCATAAAAACAATTTAGATATCCACAATTTAGGAATAAATATACCAACGGCTTCCCATAGTCGGTAGTAGCGGTAGTATAGAAAATATAAACATAGAAAAGGTCTTGACTGTACACAGCCCCTATGTTGTGGAATTCAAATGATAATTCCTTTTATGAAGGTCATTATGTTAATTAAATTTCAGAATGTATTTGAAACATAATTATATGATAAGAGAGTAGACTGATAAAGAGGAAAATGTTATGCACTTTACATCTTTAATGACACAAAGGAGTAGTTGTTAAGAGGTCGAAATGTTGTACACTGTGCATCTTTATGTGACATAGATAAGTTTTTGTTAGAGAAATACAAACAATATAATCATCTAATTCAGATATGTAAGACTTGTATACAGAGTTAAGAAGGATTTGATATTTTGTATCTAGGCTAAAATAACAAAAGAGAAAAATACGTAATGATTGTTATTGAAAAGTGTTGCTTCAGATATGGGGTTCAGGTTAAGAGTGATAAATGCTGAGAGATGTCAAGGCATTTTCTACTCATTATTGTTGTTATAATTACTACATAAACTGTGAAAGACATAAATGTTGTAATAAAACCAAAATGAAAATGGATGACAGGTGGAGAAGCGTAATTAGAATTGTTGTATCGAAGTATTTTAATCAGAATCGATGTATCGTTGTATTTTCAACAAAACTATTGAGGGGATGACATTGTAGTTTGATATTCAGACATAGACAGCATCTGCAACATTGCAGTTCTTTCTGCTATTGCCTTATACAATAAGTAGAAATACGAATACATACATGTGCAACTATTTACACGTAGAGAGCCATTTCCAACAATGTTTCGCTTTTTTTAATAATACAGCGTATTGTGTGTGTGTATTTTTGTACCAAAAAGATCCAATCTTAATGATCTTAATATCGTTCATAGATCCACCTTACCTTTCACATAATACCATCGTGACTTTAAGACCAGATTGAAAAAGATGCATAAAAATGATAAATAGATCTCGGGTGGATACAAATGAGTGAATACTTCTAGATGCGCCCTTATTATGGCAGTAAGTAGAGAGCAGCAATGAAGAGAAGAGCAGCTGTAGGACTACTGACCGTCCTTCTTGGATCTGACTCTCTGACACACAGGAATTGGAACAATCGAAACTTGATGATACTGTATTCTGGTAAAAGCCCCGGCTTGTAAAAATCATACGCGCGGCTACTCCATGTCCGTCTCCATTACAAGAAGCTTTTATCCTACGCCCACACGCTTCTATTGTCCTTGATTTAGAAATATATTGTCCAACGATTTATCGTTAAGCCTCCATCAGGGGATTTATATCATTGTTGGGATAGTTGAGATGGGACGCCGACTCCTAAAGAAGTCAACTAGGAGGTACAGTGTATTTCCTGTAGGGATCAGTCGAGAGAATTTCCCGGGGGTATTATATATATACCACTTTAGAAATATCTATGGGCTTGGTTTTCTCTGTGGTACTTAATTGAGTGTCACAGCAAAGCAGAGCCAAGAAACTTTCACATGATTGTCAACTCGTATGCGTATCATTTTCTCACTTCCTCGCATGGTCGGAGTAATTCCAAAACTCCCGTCAAACCAAGAGTCACATGAAGTTACAAAGCGCGTTAGTACTAAATTGATACAAAAATTAAGGGTTGGAAGGATGCCTGCATGTGGTAGTTTGAACACCTGAAGAACTTAGACAAACGTAGTTGGCCAGGAATGATTTTATTCAACTATAAACATTATGCGGATATACACTGTTCTCAGTCTTAGCTGCACACGTTATCAATATTATCGTTGGCATCGAGATACATTATAAGAAATTGTT
Organism: Sthenelais limicola; assembly: GCA_942159475.1. Taxonomy (NCBI): domain Eukaryota; kingdom Metazoa; phylum Annelida; class Polychaeta; order Phyllodocida; family Sigalionidae; genus Sthenelais; species Sthenelais limicola. Next base: position 116,898,839 of record OW804096.1, read on the forward strand.
GAAAAGGTATAATAATACTAAGAAATATATATAAAAAAAGCTGCTCATGATAACTCTGTCCAAAACTGTTTGTTTCAGTTATTTTCCCCTATCAATTTGCACTCATGTTCTTTTCCCTATGTCCGACATATTGGGTACATATACTATATGTACTAGGGACCAACCTTGGGCCGAGCAACTTAGGGTACTTCCGGTCTTGCGCAGTGGAACGTGCATGTATCTTCTCCTTAGGATTTATGGCCACTGAGTTTGATATCAGGCTGATTTAGATTTTAAAATATGTTTATTCAGGAACAACGATACATTTCAGCGACGAGCTTTGATATTCTCAGTGTTGCTTGATTGCTTCAGGCAAAGGGCATTGATTACAAGCTGGTGTTATAGCATAATAGTTTGATATAATAAAAAAAAGAGTGAGATAATAATAAATTCATTCGGAAAACATCTAAATTCGTTTGTCATAGTGGACTATGTCTTCTATGCGTTAGGTGAGGCCTAAGCCTAACCTGAACACTTACATTACAATAAGGTTTAAAAACATGTCTAAAAACAGAAAAACAAATTAATTCGCGTCGTGCTCTTACATACTAACCGTTGGATATTACAACAAAAATAAAATCGTTAATGCAAATCGTACTCTTGAATCAACATAAAGACATTTCGCAAGAAGGTCAATAAACACTATCAATACACATCGTTTTGACTCCTCTAACTATTTTAAATTGTAAGCTTTGTGGATTCAATCTTAGGCTTCAATCAATGTTAATTATTTTGTTTTAAAATCCACGGTGAATTTAGCATCGTTGAGAAGTTGCTTTGAGAGAATTGTTGCAGGCTATATGTGTAGCAGCCCCTCCATTTGGTCGTGACAATCAGCTGAGGTCGGTCGTGTGGATTATTCGCCTGTTGGTCCAGTCCGCCCACTCATATGACATGTTTAGTCCACATAACGTTAGACAGAAGTCCTGTAGATACTCATACTCTTCAAGCATCCATTTAGGGTCCCCCAATGTCTGTCAGATTTGGCTATCTGTATCAAGCAAACTAGCTGGACATATTTGCCATGAAGGAACTCAATGGAAGAGGCACTGCTCTAGCCGCCCCTCGACCAGTTGTCCTCCTCAGCTAATCACGGGGATCAAAGGGAAACTAAAACCTTCACAGTATGCCAGAGGTATAGGAAAATACAATAGCAGCTAGATTTATACAACGACTGAGCCAACCTAATGCGTTCATTCACTGAGTATTCCTCTCCCCCGCATCAGGCTTGTGGTTAAAAACTAAGAAATGGAAATGGAAATAACTAAAGAATGGTTTTCTAGCCACCTATGTAATAATATAGAGCTGTATCGTATGTATGATATTATATCTTAAGGGTGAATGAAAAGACTTAGCCTCTCACGGTGGTTGGATATCTTGTTTGGGACAGGTGATTTCGCATTTCCAGTTATTTTGGTCTTTAGCTTCAGGTGCATCAATAAAATTGGATTACCCAGTTTCCATTCGAGTAATGTTTTTTCCCTTATTCTCCGAGCTCCTTCATTTGGCCCTGGGTTTGGCAAAGTGATTATGATTCTAAAAATAACCACCACAAACATATGTTTGATTGACATCCACTTTGTGGGGGAAATTGTTGGAGCCCACACATTCTTTATAGCCCAAGGGCTTCAAGACGAAGACTGGCAAAATTATTTTCCAATTTTAGCGTTAATACCATTCTATAAAATGGCTCGTTTCTGATGCAGAGGAAAAATTTGAAATATGCCAGTAAACATCCATCTTAGTCCCTTACTATGAGATTACCCATTTGTAAAACAGGATTATATTTAGCATTTTAATAAGTTGCTTCACCCGCGCCAAAGAGAATCAACCAGAAAATAGCGGCTTCCAATATAGTGAACAATTAAATAAACATCTTATTCAAATGAGCACGTTCAGAGAAATCGGATTTTCAAGCGACCATTTCAAGGGGGAAAATTGAGTGCCGTTTGGGGTGGTCGTAGTCATAATAAATCGCATTGTACTGAGTTTGGGCAACAAGAGCTATGGTTCTTGGCCGACGGTTTTGTTGAGCTGTAAATATAACGTACTCCGAAGTAAATCTAAAGTTTTTTTTAGGTACCCGTACAACATGAAAGTACATCGCCCTAAAGTGTGTGGGCTGATTCATCGCATAAGGCATTCCTTAATCCTTAATCGAAGTCGAAAGTGATATTATTAATTAACTTAAAGTACTCACTATTGTGAGAAAGTCCTTAAAATTAATTACGAAAAGATAAAGTGTCTACCACTAAGCCAAGCAGAGTATAGAGATATACGTATACCTGTAAGGGAAACCATATTGGGTTCCCACCTAGGTAAAACATGGCAAGTTAACATGAGTGCACAACACGCAGGTCCCTAATGGTTCCTAATTAATTAAGACAATTAATTGATCCTTTTATTTTGTTGTGCCAAACTATTATTACTTATTAAAATTATGAGTAAATTAATAGTTATTCCAGACAACCCTATATAATTCGAAGAAGACGTCGTAGCTAAATCTCCGAAAAGTGAATTCCTTATATCCCATGCAGGGACTTTTACGTTCATGAGTAATATCAAAATGAACTTAAAAACCCGTTCCTAAATCACATGAATCATATCAAGTGGGTGATGTTTTTAAAGTGTTTGATCGTTATTTTATGGACCAACAATCATTATATAAAACCGTACCTATCTTCCAGAAGCTTGTTTTTGAAATAAATATTTTCGTGAACCATGCGTTACCCAGTATTTTTTTCAGATACATATATTCTAAAGATTGGATTAAATTAATTAAGGCAATTCATTGATCCTTTATTGACCGTGCTCTATCAATAGTGGATATTCCTCAACTCTCACACATGATCTGTACCCATGTGTGCATGCTTGCCCAATGGGCGGAGCTTTTATTTCCGTCTATGCAGAGAATTATATAGCCCGCATGTATCTTCCCATTAACTGCCACCGTTTCAAGTGATAGATCTCATTTCCAATATTAGATCTACCAACTGGTAGGAGCTCCCGTTTATGACCGTGCCTTGGCTACTTCTTTTCATTCCATGATCCATAAAATGTCGCCATGTTCTCATTTGCTTACCATGATGCTCTACAAAGCTCCTGACACCAATGCACTTGATCGCCTACACAGGGGATTTGACCTTTCACATTGTAGACACAAAAGAACCCTTGTGCTTGAAGGCATTTTAGGGTTGGCGATGTACTAAAGATGATGACTTGAACTATTACAAATTAAGATGATTATACACCTACAGATTCGTGAATACAATTAACGAGGAAGCGAGCCATTTCAAATGTGAATAATGAGAATATAGTTACTCCATTATATCAATTTGTCACGATCAGTATTTTTCACGTTATTATAACAAAGATATTATGTAATATTATGCAATGGCATAACTGTATATAATTGATGTTGAATATATTATCGTATAAGCAATATGCTTATGAATATTCATGATTAGGTTAGTACAAGGACAACTATAGTCCCAAGGTCACACACTAGGTGGACCGTGAGTAACTGGGTCACACCCAATTAGGCCAATAGCCTAATGAGACACATGGTCTGATTGGCCACAACCAACAGACCAGGCTGTGTGATTGGCTTATATTCACGCATGCGCAGTACATACGTATATCGCATATATAAACCCATGTTTCTCTTAATAAAAATTACATCTAAACAGGACAAACCTCTGCTTGATTATTCATAGAGCTTGGCTATCCTATAGCCTAGACTCTCGTTTGATTAAAGAAACAGTTCAGCCTGGGATAAAATAGCTCTACATGAACTCCTTACCATATTGATAATGATGTATTTAGGGTAAATTGTTCCCTAGCATCCAATTAATTCCAATATAAGACAGAGAAAAGGAGACTATTTTCCCTTGTAGGGGCCGCCATGTTCTCTCCTCCAGTGACATATTTTAGGCCCATTCCCTCTGAGTCCAAAATGCGCATGAATCTGCTATACACTAGCAACAAGGAAGGCCTGTGATTGGCTGGCTCCTAGCAGGCAGGAAACTCGCACAAGAGATAACCCCAAACAACAACACAACCTAGAATCTATGCATTTACAGCTATAGAATTGTTGACACACTAATTTCGCCCACTGTTTAGACAGATAATACATTATTCTTGCTTGCCCTAGTACTAGTGTGATATTTTCCTTGTCTATATGTTCCTATTCCTTGGGGAACATGTTGTAGATGTTTGTCATGTAGCTCTTGTTTATGATGCCATGTTGCTGCAATGCAGTGTGGGTAGGGGAACTTGGCCAATCACACTATGGCTGGGAGTCACATGACCCATGACCCAGTTCCACCACAATGGCCAGGGAGAGAGCAATGACCAAAGCCCCACACTGATAATGAGTGAGAATTACAACTAGCATCAAAGATATTCAGCTACAGATTTGAGTCCTTACATTGTAATTATTACTATTAGATGTCTCAAAGTGCTGACGGATTTTTGAGGGCTCCTGGTACATTTGCCACACCCTCTCAGGCAATGGATGCATGATGATGCTTGCAGATGGAAAGCACTATGAGCAGGAGGAATACTGTCAAACTTGATTAGAATCCCATTTTATAGTTAGCAATAATAAAGGCAGGAAGGGATTGTTGTTCCACAATGTCATGATGATGAGACAAATAGCAGAATTTTAGGTGTGAGTGTCCCCCTCAGATCTACGATCCTATAGCTGTGAAGCCAGTATAGCATTGATGATCAGATGTAAACAAACCAATGTGAATCCAATTGATGTCACAACTAAGAGGGAATCATGGGAGATATCCCCAAAATGGCGGCCCTCTTGAGTGGTGGCTATTGCCACAATTTGGACACTTTTACATTGTTTTGTGGAGTTATTTGGATACTATCGAATGATGTAAACACAAGACATCCTAAATTAAGAGGTAAAGAGTTGATGTATATCTAGTTTACTCCACTCCGAACCCTTTCTTTAATATTCATATATCCCCAATACCACAATTGATCACCACTGCCTCCACCACCTCCTTCACTGCCTCCCTCCACGACCTCCATCTCCTCCTCCATCTCCTCCACCACCTCCACCTCCATCTCCTCCTCCTCCTCCAAATTGTGTTTATGATAAATGATATCATAATTGTAATTTTATATATAAATAGGAGAACAACATGCATATATAGTTGCTGCATGGATTATACAAAGCTACTTGCAATGGCCACTGATATCCTAAACAATACAATTTGGGAACTATGCCGTTCAAAAACAAAAACTTACTTATTGAATTCAACTCAAAAGGGAATTTGTTACCTCTGAACTATCGTAGAGAAATTGCTCTTATTAAAACACTGTTTAGGAAGAAAGATTATTATATAGACCAGAGTGAGAGAGTGAAAGAACTCCGAGGGAGAGGTGGTGTCCCATTCAAAACATTCGGGATAATGAGAAAAAGCGCTTATTATAGAGGAGTAACCATCTGGAATGATCTCCCAGAAATGATTCGCAATTGTGTAGATTCCGTAGTTTTTGATAAGCAATTGAAAGACCTGTATTGGTTGAAGTTCACTGAATGTAATGATATCTAGCTGCTACCTCAACAGTAGTTTTTAACCGTCCCCTTATTTTAAATGTAAAGCCCTCCTTAGGGCTAGGCGATTGTGTACGATCAACAATGATAATTGAATTGTAGCGTATTTGCAAGCTTATTTGACTGACAATTGAACGGATATGGTATTGATATGAAATGTAATTGTATTTCAGCAGTTGATGTAATATTATGATGAAGACGATTAAGTGTGAGGCCAGGATTGACGTATAGAGTTAGAATATTGAAGTATTAAGAAAAAAGTTAATTAGCAAGTTATATATGGTAGAAGTGTAATTAGATAATCGCTGAAGAAAAGAGGCAACGCAAGAAAACATCCACAGGGTGGACAGGCGTATTAATTGATGTATGGCCAAGTATGGCCATATTTGTAGTAAAAAAATTATTCGCAAAATCCAATATGGCTGTCATGTCCCCGATTGTTGAAAGGGTCATTTATTTTGTTTGTCATCTGCTAAATCGAAGGAATAGGATATCGTTGCTGGTTTTGTTTGGTATTTTTATCCACGATCAATGTGTACGCTTGAGTGCCAGCTTTCTCTGCCCTGTGGTAATGAAAGCTAATCGCCACGCTTGATCACAGTGAGACCCTTGACTTTGTAGCCATAGGCTTCTCAAAAGGACAATAGCCAAGTCGCCGACCACCAAAATGGGTATACTAAAGGTATGTAAAGGACTGCAAAACAGCTACCAGATATGAGAAGTTTAAATATGTAACCAGCAAGGTTGATGCTAATGTGATTCATTGATTTTCTGTTCTTTTTTATATGGTCGTATGAACACATAATTGTATAGGCCTATATATGACATTACCTGAGTTGTATGCCTATAGACTTTGGCCTACTATTCTAGTAGGGTTATTGGTGTATCTACTATTACTATGGTTATCCTAAGGGTGGAATATATGGCCTCAGCATGGTGGGATTCCGCAGAGCTCTTCAAGGCCATACCAACTATTGGGTTCAGCATTGACGCTGCTTATCTACTATACGGCATTGATGCCTTTGCATGGGTGAATAAAGATGAGGCAGCTTTGGTATCTATCACTTTCCATCTCCTCCTAACCCCAAAAGCAGCCTTCATTTCGTAGGCTGTTGTATCCGACGCCCCAAAAGGCTTCGCTTCGATCCCAATTAGCCGTTTGTATCTAAGGCTGTCCTCAGACAGAATACAGTTAGCCCTGTTCTATTGTCTCTAGTTGAACACATCTAGTGGAAGCTGGACGTCTTTATTTATGACTCTCCGACCCATTAAACATGTACTGTCTGCCAGAAGAATGACCCATCTAGTGAACCCCTAAGGCCTATAACAGCGTCCATGATAGTCCAACTTTCAACTCCGGTGCCTATAACGATTCCTTCATGCAGACTAATGGCAAGTCAACGTAATTTTAAACAATTTCAAGATCGATCTAGGCTGATTTATTATGGGCCCTGATTGCTCGTATTTTAGTCGGAAAATCTCATAGGATTCAAGATGGTACTAAAGCTATGCGAATGACAAAGGTTTTCCGTGCCATTGATGACTGAACCCAAAATTAATTCAGCTGATGTAAGAGGTAGAACGTTGTCGCTGAGTGAAGTAACACTAGACTGTGGTCTAGCATCAATATTGATCCAAACCAAGTTTTAGAGCAGAAATATATATTCCCTCGTGACGAGAACCCCACAGGCCATCACTGTGCCTCTACTAAGCAAGGAGAATGGGGTAGTAACCTCGGTGGCGTGAGATTTAATTTAGTCTGAACAAGTAACCTTTTGATGGCGCAATTGTCGCAGCTATCGAGGGTATTTCGTGCAGTAGTGATCATCGAATGCTCATGTTCAAGTTGGCCTTCTTCGCAATCTTCTCAATTGAACTAGTTTCGTAAGTGATCGATCCAGCGTTATTCTAAGTATTTTCTAGGATCTTTTTTTTTGTAAAGAAGTAAAATAAAAACTGTTTTTCATTCGGGATTACATCGAGAGTCACTCTTGGAGAGAAGAGAACAATTCGAACACTGAGCATAATATCAAACTGCTTCACTGGGGCGAATTGCTCCGTCCTTGCTAGCAAAGATTTCTATCTAAAGGTCGACCATTTTGATGGCAATGCTAGTATATACTATTTGAACTTCTTATCATGTACTTACCTCTTCACTATTGATATGAAATCTAAATAGGGAATAATGTTGGTAGAATGCATCGGTTTTTAGAACAATATAATAATGAGAAATCAGTTGGACGGTCCTTCCATTCATATCCCTTCCAAACATTTTCGATGGCAATCGGGTTTGCTTGTTATATCTTCGATGTAATCTCAGAGCGAGTGTGGGAGTCCTTTAAAAACTAGACTTCCTTATAGAGAAAGCTTCTCTTTTCTTTTACACGCATAATTAATTAATATGCATCTACCATCTTGTTATCAAGGGATAAGTAGCCGACGTTATCGTGAATACGTAGAGGATATGGGTTTAATATAATTATAGGCTATATTTGAAATGACTTGAATAGTTGTTGACTAACATATATTCCCATACATCCCATGCAAATCAAGATTCTCGATGGCTTACATGCAAATCCCCTGGCGTTAGGTTTCTTCCCAAACCACTCTACCGTGTTTGCGTCCTCGTTACGATATATCCTGTCAGAATCCACGAGTTGCCATAACTAGGGTGCCATGTGTTCCTTTTCCAGATAATTTAAATCAAGTTTCATTGTTTTAAGATATATTGTACAAATGTTAAATTCTCTAGGGGATGAAAGTGTGGGAGGTCGATCAACGATGCATTAGATAATCTCTTTCAATATACATATCATAATATTAATAATAAACAACTTACTGATTTGGTATTTTTGGATTTCAAAAAAGCTTTTGATACGGTGAATCACAAATTATTACTCATGAAATTACAAAATTTTGATGTATAGTAGGAGACATTCTTGCCTTGTTAAAAATTATTTACAAAACAGGACGCAAAATGTTGTCATTGATGGAAATCTTTCTGGCCCGAGGAGGTCACTTGCGGCGTCCCCCAGGGGACCTCGTTGGGACCTTTACTCTTCATATTATACATAAACGATCTGCACAGGGTAATAAAAAACTGTCATATTCAACATTTTGCCGATGACACGGTGATTTATTCATGTAGAGACAGACAAACCAATACAATTGTAGAACTTCAAGATGATTTAGATAGTATTGTTAGATGGTGTGCCCTGAATAAAATTTCACTTGATATAAAGAAATGTAAAACAGAGGCCTGAATACTGTATAGTTAACCAGAAACTTAAGTCAGTTGAAAATTACAATTTTTTGGGAGTGGAAATATACCGTCAGTGAAACTTTAAAGTATTCTTAGAAAGGAAATTAACACTATTAGAGCCAAAATCAAGGCTATGTCCAAACTTTATACAATTTGTGATACCACAACATTGTTATTAACCTATAAAGCTACCTTTTTACCCCATACTGACTATGGAGACATTTTCTATATTGGGGCACCGCTGAGGTACCTTGAGCACCTCCAATCACTGCAAAACTCAGTTATTAAAATAGCTCTTAAATTACAGAAATAATCCAGTACTAAGAAAATCCATGAAATCGTAAACATGCCATCTCTTGAAACAAGGAGGCAGGGTTATGTTATCGAAATAGCTTTTAAAAGAACTTTAGTAACAAAAAATCTCGATGATAGAAAGCTTAACTTAAGGAGTTTGCATGATATGGTATTATGAAACGTTCAAAAAATCTTACATATTGTTACATAACGCCGCCACCTGACGGTATAACAATATATACATTGTCACTATCATGGAATGGACTGAATTGTAAGGTCAGGGCCATAAAAACTAGGAAGCATTTTAGGGTTTATTTGAAAAATATCTTCCCTTCCGAGGTTGACGAATTTATCAGAACTGATCAAGTAATAACAAATATTTCAGAAAAATGAGGGAAGGTATTGGAGGGGCGACGTAAGCAGACAAGTAAGATCTGCAATACTAAAGATCGACTTAATTTGATGGGGGGAAATTGTCATAAATTCTTGAATTTGTACTGCTTCACTTTCTATTACCACAAACTTTGTACGTTGAATTAATTGGTTATTTTATTGTATGTCCTTTGTATGGAAGATCCTTCCATATTCCCAGTACAGGGAAACAGCCATTTTTGCCTCCCAGTATAGGGTGGTTTGCCTTCAAATATACTGTGATAATGATGATTGTATAGAAATCAGTCCCTCTAACCTCCTAGTTTAAGGAGGTTAAAAATAAAGTGTAAAGAGCCAAAAACTGTAAACCGGACATGTGACGAATATACTGGGATAATTAAGTGTTCAAAATATATATTAATAGATCCTATCTCTATTATATGTGCTGCTAAATTATAAGTTCAATGTAAGGACAAAAAATCCAACCAATCAATGATTACTTAACTATATAGTAAGGTTTAATCATTTAACCCTGTATTCTGTTTATATTATCTACTTTATTCACCTCATTATTTCAGGGTTGACCTGGAAAATCTACAGTGTAGAGGGCTCATCCGATTTTGTATGATTATTTGATTACTGAATAAAAGTTGTTATCCATATCTGTAGAGTTCTGTCCAAACCTCTCTGGAGGACGTCGCATATGGTTTGTGAAGGTATCTGGGGCGAAAATGTCATCTTGAAGCCTTTTTTAAATTGGGATCTACACACTCTATTTATAGCCTGGGAAAGCCTCTGTGAGATACTATATCATTTGCCACTGGATGCAGAGGAGTGGGAGAGTGTAGAAGAGGGGTGGGAGAGGGTGGGGGCATTGGAGAGGGGGAGAGGAGGGAGAGGTTGTAGGAGGGGAGAGTGAGGAAAAGGGAGAGGGTGGGAAAATAGGAGAGGGGGAGGGGGAGGGAAAGAAGAAGGGGAGGGAAAAGAGGGGAGGGAGAGGATGTAGGGAGAGAAAGGAGGAGGGGGAGCATGAGGAAGAGGCGAGGGAGAGGGGGGAATCGGTGATGGGGTTGGGAGAGAAAAACAGGTATGAGAGTCCAAGGGTCGGAGATGGGGTTGGGAGAGAAAAACAGGTATGAGAGACAGAGAAGAGGCGGAGGGAAAAGAGGGAGAGGGAGAAATGTGGGGAGAGAGTGGGACCGTCCAGAGGACGGGTGCTTTGCTAGTTTATATATAAAGTTTATGACCCAATACAGATTACAATTGCATCCAACATAAAACTATATAGATAAGTGATCCTTTTCATAGTCAATGGTTAGAATATACTGCAGGCCATCGACGCAGTATTCTTCCTACACACATCGATTATCCCTGGTAATACAAACAATGCAGTACCGATACCCATTAATTTTAATAATCATTTATGAATCTTGGCCATGGGCACCATACGATCGTTTTTGAACCATTTATCTACCCCCATAATGTATCAAGATACAGAAAAATATCGACAGGAAGATCCAACGGTGTGCACTCTGATATGGATTTTATAATAGATGTGAAATGGTCGGGGGATATATGAATAAGATAAGGATATAGATGATTAGGAGGATCCTTTTGTTGAATATTAGACTCTAATTGTCCTACGTTTTGGCTAGCAAGATTACCTTCTTAAGGGACACTGAGTAACAATTTGTCTGGCTTTGCTTTGTATGATAAATGGATAGCTGTTGCCATTATACATTCTTTAAGAGAGGTTAGTTTTTCTTTTTGTTGTTTGCTTTAGTATACATGGATAATCATTTTCGTAGACCTATTTGTATTTAAATATCATACTACGACTGAATGGGTTTATTTAGCGGGAAGAATACCCCCAGTTAATAATAGCGTTGCGGGTTCTGTACATGTATGTTGAATGAAGAGACGGAATGAAAAGGCGTAGTCGCCGATGCAAGCATGTCTGTGATTGGACTATATCCCCGTTATTGATGACCTCAGCCCAATCAGTGATGAGCTTACTCAGCCATGAGGGACATTATACTGTTTCCAAGTCGTAGTATAAACACAGAGAAAATGAAACGAATCATTTCAATTCTAAAAGGGAGTCCAGCACATGTCCCTTTTCCCTTTCCCAAATCCCGTAGGCCCTTTTAAATTCTAAATCCCAATCTAAAATACACCCCAATCCCAGTTCCAATTAAGGGCACAATTAAGAGCACATTAAGGACATGTGTGGTCCTTTGCCTTCACTGGCATGAAAATCAGGTGGCTGACTCCCTTTTGGAGTCAATACCTGAACTTCCAGGCTTATCAGGGTCAAAGACAAAATTTAATGATGCACCAAAAAAACGAGTCAATGTGACTCTAATTGAGAGTAAGAAATAGGTATAAAAGAGTCAGGCAAAACAAGTCACTTGGATTGATTCTTTTTAGGAGACACTGGACTCGGATTTAGAGTCAAATGACTCGTTTATAATGTTTCTCTGTGAAGAAAGAACTGTACTCAAGGCTAAGAACTACTCGTGTGATTCAATGGCTCTTGTTTACACTTTAAATTCGAGCCATTGAATCACACACACTTGTAGTTCTAACCTCTCGTTCAGTTCTATCTAAATATCATAAATAGTAAAAGGATTATCAGTTAAAGTTTTGCTCTGGTTGCATGGTGGTAATATTTCGTTGATGGTCAGAAAGAATGCTATTTTATCTAGCTTGTTGTCATCTCCTGATTCAAAACACCGCTGGGATATATCTTGCATATCACTCTATTGCTCGGGAGAGAGCCCCCTAAGGGAATCATAATAATGATTCCCTATAATTCTCTTGTTCCACCACAAATGCGATCGGCCGTATCGAGGGGATCCATTAACCCTCTCCTCCGACCACAAAAGCGATCATGCTTATTGGGGGAAAGAGTTAAAAGAATTATAGCACCCACCCCTCTCCTTCCTTGTTAATTAACGGAGACAAGTTGAATGTTTAGAGGTTACTTTAGTAAACCAGATTTCCCGAGCAACCAGCTATAACCTACTGATAACTACGCAGACGATATGTAGTAAGTTTTCAAGGTTGTTAATGTTTTAAATTATTTGAGTGATGGTGAAAACATACTAGCAATTTTACCCACACGATTTCGGAAACTTGGTGACGGAAGTCCCGTCAATGAAACCAAGGATACATAGTTCCATAAGCATTCGTTGCGTACACGTTCTCCGCAAAGTATTGAACTTTGTGCTTTAATATCATCTCGTTTAACTGACACCCCTATCTAGAATGATACTAAGGGTTGTCGTCGATGGCTACCATCCACCATTTCACCTTCTTCGCGTGTTTACACAGGAATGCTAGAAGCCCATTGTAGGATTCAACCATCAGAGCGCAACATGACAACCTCGAACTGACCTGACCCTGGCTGACCCAACAAAATCAAAGTAGAAAAAGCCAAGATGACAGCCAAATTACCGGACTAGCGGAGAGCCCATTTGAAAATAGGAGATTTCTTTAAAATGCAACTGTTAAAACAGTGGGAAACACGCCCCCCTCCCCCCAATAAAGGATTAATGACCGACGTCATCATTGAGGGGCTGCTGCAGTGGTGCACTGTTTGGTGCATAATACAGAGGCGAGGTCAACACAACAGTGCACCGGCAGGCCCAAAATTGAGGTTATTAATCCATTTAGTTTCTGACTAAGGTGATTATAGCCCAGTGACCAAAGCTGTTTAACCAACACCTTCCTTGCCTTTATGGTAATATTTGCTACTAATCCTTTAATAGTTATATAGTTTTATTATACACACATTGCTCTGAAAACAACGTATCCAGAAAGCATGCAGTGCTAGAAGTCCTGCATTAGCATATCATAGAAATAGATTAGATAGGACTTTCCACTGGAAATTGTGAGGTCGAGTCCACAGAGAGCACACAGCCTTTTTACATTTTATTTTTCAACTTCACTTATATCTTCACATATATGGGACTTGGTTTTCTTTTTTACACATTAAGTTGTTGATGTCATTCCCTTTCAATCGGTGAAAGAATTAGAGAGTTTAAGATCAAAATAAGCAAGAAAATTGAGTTAAATGGGGTTCTGGGATATACTGTTTCCTCGGACCAGAGCTTTGGGTGGCAGTACTAAGCTTGTGTTTATTTTTGTTGAAAATGTTTTTCGCACGGGGCCACCACTCGTCCAGGGAGTAGCGGCAGACAAGTTGACAACTTGCGAATGTAATTTAAATAATTATTAGGCCCTATGTTTTCGATTAGTTGACCTGTATATATATAATATATATATAATATATATGACGCATATACTGCAGTGAAAAGATCGACTGTCGGGTAAAATTAAACATGAGATAAAAGATAAAAGACAGAGATAAAAGACACGCCCGTAAAACCTTATGGTTTAAGGTGATTTCTTTTTTATTTCCACAGCGTCATGACTCTGTACTGCACAGAGGAAGCTAACAGTGCACGTCCTACAACAATTATTGCAAACCTCATCTGTTTATTGATTAGTAATTCTTTTAAACCTCGGAGATTTTTCGGACTCGCCACTCTCGATGGTTATGGTGCAATACTCAGGCACAACTTGGAGCTGGTTACCCTGTCTCAGTAGCTCTCATTCACAAATACGTAACAAGGAAACCTGTTAATTGATCAACAGCCTCCTAGACCTCATTGTCAATACAAACATGTACAAAATAACCGCGGTTATACTGGTCACAAGGACGTTCTGATAATGGTTTGTGCGAACAACAACATTGACTTTTCAAATACACATTTGGCGGGAAATGTCGCATCCTATTATTGTCTAGCATAATATTTCATCCAACATCATAATATCTGTTCTACACATACATGGATACAGTGTTTTTCTATAGGATGATTAATGTTTTCTCTTGTGCATGATACTTCAGCATTGGGTCATATCGTTTGAACGGTTATTTATTTTTACTTTTGAGTTCGCAATACCGAGCGCTATTTATGTTGATTAAAAATAGGCAACCCTTTCATTGGAAGGTTTGCTTTGAACGTAATCTATATTTGCGATATGCACTGTGACTGCTATATTATGTTTTGAGAATTACTACAAGAAGGGTAGTAGTGTTAAATATTACAGGTTTTATTCTGCGCATAAAACGGTATGAATTACGTCTAAACTAAACAAACTCATTGGAATGTGTAAGATACGGGGTGTTTATCAGTGACTTACCACGTGAAGATGAAAATATCCACTTGGACGATTATTACACGATATCAGCCTAACACTTTCATATTCAGCGTAATCAATAGAATAATCGCATTCACCATTTTATTATGGTTTTAATGATACCCATCAGACTGAACATAATTCGGTGGCTTTACCTTTTCTTTTTTCATTCATTATTTCCCCACTGGCGAATGAACTGGCTTACTTTTACAAGCACTTGGCCATTTTAACTTCCTTCGATCAGTGTCCGAATATACAATCATGAATGAGTTTACAATAGGACATACCATTCAAACAAATATAATATCGGTTATATTTTTATACTTTATCACAATCTAAGTTCCCGCCTAATATCTGGATCGAAAAATATATGAGCACTTGGAGATAAGCCATCAATTTTGCCGGCAAATCCTACCTTTAGACCACCATTAGAGATTCCACTTACTCTCAAAATTCATTAGTCATACAGGGTGAAATGTATTATTTAGATTGTTAACCCTTTTTAATGTATTAGGTAAGTTACACACTCTTGCACACAACATCAACAGTAAACTTCAATGTTTAGAAGTCCATGATACTAGCGCTCCGCACATTTTCCATATTGATTTGAACTACAAGTTTATTACATTCTTTATGTGGCTTTTTACAGTTTAAAGTTGGATACAAGAATGGAGATTCAAGAGACACAATAGCCCCCCTAGGAAGAACTCCAGAACTTAATTTACGACTGATTATTGGGAACCAACAATGTCGGTGTGGACTCTACAATACAGACATCAAAGTATGTTAACTTAACAATCCTTCTTTCTGGGTATCACCAGCATGTGCTTCTGATTTCTTGCCTAACTACATGATGGTACATGAAATATATACTGGCCCGTCTTGTTCACGTGTATTTACTCAATTTTTATATGTAACATATGGTCCGATACAATTTTACTTTAACAAGATATGTTATGATAAAACAATACTAAATTTCCTGTTGTAAATCGATTGAAATTTCCAAACCATTTGTGGACTTCACTCAGATCGAAAATCTTCCATATCACCTATGATACAAGCAATACCAATAAAGATAATATGCAGAAGAGGAAATGGGCTGTTTTAAATTACCAGGTTTCTTTTTAGATACACTGGTTTCGATTTCGTCCTATCTATATTTGTTAAATGCTAAATGTTGAAGATTATTTTATTCTAACCTCCAGTAGTCATATATCATATTGGCCATACTTAAAATAGCATATATATGCTTTCGCGGTAGGGTCCAGTTTTCAATACATTATATCTACAGGCATACTATCATCGTCTAATATAAGATTGTACATAAACAATTTATTCACAAATTTTGGGACACAGCTCTGTGCGCATCCCTATAGGGGCTATGTCTTATGAGTATAGATATATTATATGCATGTAGAATTCATACAATAATGCACATGTATATTACACACGAGAAATCAATGAGGGCTCGTTTTACAAGGAACCATTAATATCCTAGTATTAGTCTATACTTTGACTGTTCCTAATGGCAGTGAAACACGTACTGTGCGAGATCGTAAGTCAATGATACAAGATTACATAAACAACCATTGTATAATATCGTATTGCACCATGGATGTGCAAAATGAGAAAACAAAATGTTAATATGAGTGCAATAGCTTTAAGTTATGCTCGCAACATATGTCCATATATGAACGAAGAAAGTGTACCCTCAATCCGTGCTCTATCCAAGCACCAACCAACAATGCATGTTAAAGTCACAAAGACATTTTCTATTTAGGAACAGAATGTTTTTACCCTTTGATATCACTGTGTAGATGGTAGAGCTGAAGTCTAGAATAGTGGAGTCTATGTATATATGCTCCACTAATAACAAGAAAACATGGAATGACTTCGCCATTACCTTTATAGTCAATTGGGACTGATGTACACGAGTCCTCTTTATGGTGGATCTAAAACGATTCTAAATTCGGGCGTAGGTAACATTCGATCACAGAATAGTATCTACCCTAATAATCCCTAGGTAAAAGGACGAATTGTTATTTTAGCTAACACCAAGGCCCTGCATTTGCGAAGAACAGACTCGGAATACGATTGGCAGACATCGTTAATTACCCTAACTCTTCACCGGCATTGGTTCATATTCGATTGTTTACACATATTTTCAGACATGTAATCATCATGAAGCAGGAGGGAATAATGCCTCTTGAACAATGAAAAAGCTATCTGCATTGAATCCATGTACGATGTACCAGCCTTCTTCTACTTGTTTTATAACTGTGGAGGTCTTTTTTCATATGCCATTCAGATATGCCTATATGCTCCTTATCATTTGGACATTATTAATATGTATTATTATCGGAAGGATTGTTAAATACAAGATATGATAGTCTTTTACCCTAGGCTTTCAGTGATGATTTTAACGCACTGAATAAAGATCCTAAGAACCATTAACAGCACTGATAAATATGTCCTTTCGTTCCAATTTCACTCAGTGCAATGAATTCATGATACGTAACACTTTCATCAGTCGTTCAAACGTGCAACATGGTAGAACTGTACAATTTTGCAAAGATGTTCCCAATTCAGTCCTAGTTTTCATTTGCCCATTTGTGCTTTTCGAGTATTGTTGAAAACACTTGATAGATAGAGTTTCTTTTGAATCATTGAGGATGAAACTATATTGAATATGTATTTGTCATTTCATACGATCCTTTTAAATATGTTATCAATTATATAGCTGGTCTTTCTATGTATCAAACTAGTGCAAAGCAAACCACAAAGAGGTTGGCGATATATGCTGCATAACCAAGTAATCTTCCGATTCAGACGATATCTTTGTCTGCCTCAAATTAACAGAACGACGGTGTGTTATACGAAAAATAGTCAAAACTAGTCTTTTCTACATCAGATCTCGACGTTTTGTTTCTACAGCAGCATTTGAATCATAGCTTAATCTATATAAGAGCGTTTCCAGATACCCATGACTATTACACATGGCGAGGAATATTACAAAATGTAAAATACCTAGCGAAATTTGGAAACAAGAATAGGGCATGTCAACAGCACCTTAATTCTTCCGAGGAGTGATTTTCGGAGATTTAAAATTGATGAATCAATCATCAACGGTATAAAATTACAACCGATTTCTGACAGGTATGTGTCAAAATCACTTTATAGATATTGCATTGCCTTTGGCAGGGATTGGTGGATTCTAGACCTGCCCGCAGATCAATTTAGTGTTAACCTTAAATGAACAAAAATTTTACGTTTCACTGTCGCGATTAGGAGAGGTACAAGTATCAGTTTAGAGAGTTAGGTAATCTAACCATATTCATTACCTTGTTAGCCTTAGGCCCAATATCGTGTCACAAAGTGCATGTATTTAGAGGAATATAATAAATAAATACGCATGTATGTACAAACAATGGAAAAGATTTCGTCCTGTATAGGACAGAGGTAAAAGTATGATTACAAGGGGTAACAGTATGATTACAGGACTATGTCGGCTCATAGAACCTTGTTCGGACGTTAACTAATATTCTTAAAATACAGGGACTTCTCGATTGTAATCTGTGCACAAATCCTTTTTTTTCAGCTACGACCCGGTATGCTCTAGATAGAAAATACCTTTTAGTCAGACAAAATAATGCTATTGACCGAGCTTCAACAGACACAATAGGGGTTACCGGTTCTTGTGTCGTAAAAGTGACACAGCGATGCTAAAAAAATTATATAAAATAAATATATAAACCTCACAATGGGAAATGTTTAAGACATGATAATTATTATAACGGTAGGCAGGCAGGCAACATACAAAAGGTCAATAATTTTTAAAGAAAGGTCTCATTTAAAAAATAGTCGCCATAATTCTCTGAATGACTGATATTAGAGTTGATATTCCAACACTCCCTATATTCAGTCTTTGGGCAAACTGCGTCCCTTGACGCAGTCCTATACCAGGAAACTTTGCCAAGTGTTTGATTTATATCTAAACGGATTCTAGTTGACTTTTAAGAGATTCAATTCTTCGTAATTTCTAAACCTTTTTACCAGAAATAGAAGGAAGCGGACTCATGATATCATATTAGGCTATGTGACTGAATACATACCCACATGCACCGAATTAAAGCTTTAAAGACATGCTCTGTTGAAAATCCAAAATCATTGTTATATTTCTGAGCTTTGGAATACAATCTTTACAGATTGTCCCCTCATAACTGAAAGGTTATATTATTACATGAAGGTAGAGTGTTAAGTGTAATATGTCAACTGAGGAACAATACTCTTAAAACTACTTATCTTTCTTCCTTTTCCCTCTTTCCTTTCCATTTTAAGAAACATAAATTGACTTAGGTGGGGGGAAATGCATGTAAATTTTGTAGCGATGTAATCATTAAGAATTTTCATTAAATAGATTCCCTAGATAGGGCCTAGAGGTTATTATTGTGAACCTTTTTAATGACGACCAATTATCATTTTGACGTCGTTGTAAAGCTGCATCCTCAGCTATTACAGAAATCTGACCAAACTTACTCATATTATGACTTATAGCGATGGATTTATCAATATTCTGCTACTGTTATTTGTTTAAACAAAAATTTGGAGGTAAATCCGCCTAAAGAAAACGGCCGCCGGTGAGCGATAATAAGTGAATCATCATAGGAAAATATTCCCGCGGGTCCTCCAAATACAAATGAGGACGCTTTAGAAGCCCTATAGCAAAAACAAACACACAGAATCCTCCAAAGTTTTGGTCAAATGACTCTTAAATGGGTTGGAAAAGAATGGAACAAAAAGTAGATAATGTTTTTGACCGACGTTAACTGAGAGTGCAGCTTTAAACTTTAAAAATCATACCAGTATGTTTCATATGATGATTCATATGATAACCATAGAGCATAGAGTGACGTTGATATATCTAAGGCGTCCAAAAGTCATGGTTGATTAGCACATAAAATGTGGACATGCGAAAAAGGGGTATTAACATTTGAACAAACACTTATAATGACCTTGGCAGAAAGGGAAACGAACTTGCAGCCTCCCCATTTCATGAATGATTGGCGCTCTTACTTATTATATAGCCTAAGCTACCGGGACTTGCCTTGTCTGAATACCTCTGTCATATACCGAACCATGGTCATTTTCTCTGCTACTACACTTCCCCTGTCTTGGTATGGAAAGAAGCCCTCTATAGTGCCATGTGGTTGCCTGTTCACAGACACCGATTGCAGAGACTCTGGTAGAAAACACTTGCTAACCAACGCAGGAATCGAACCCACATCCCTCCACTATATGTCTACTGCTAGTGCTCTTACTGATTGATCTACTGGAACTGCCTTGTCTGACTAGCTCAGTGACATCAATCTATGGCCACTTTTGGGGACTACTCCATATGAGTTATTCCATTGTGGCAGCATGATAGTAATGGCCGTTATATATATATATATATTAAGTTGATTCAAAAGCAAGACTTAGCAATTCTATAGCTCACAGAGCCATTTGACAATGGAAAGTAAGTGCAAAATGGGGTAGTTTCTAGATCATGCCCTGCCCAGAATCTTGCACCTAACGTAATCTGTATGATGCCTGGAATTGTCTATTTATGATACACATTAGCATTGCAGCCATCTTAGATTCTGGGATATATTCTCGTGTAGGCCCTTGCACAACTAGAGCACCTTATCTCATTATCCCGACCTGCACCCCAGTTTCGCAAAGCCTCTGCAGCTCACAAGGCCACAGCAAATAGGGCGAGTGAATGACCATTGTCATACCAATGCATTCAAAATAGACCCTCTGAAGACATTTCTACTTGACCCAATAACAATAATTTCTGTCGGCACTATTTCTAATCCATTGTCTCTTTCCTCAATATACGCCAGGCAGAACAAGTGCTATCGGGAGTCACTGCTTCCCTCGGTATAACATTGCTGTCGGCCAATCTTGCCATTCGTGCCATCCTTTTATTTATATACACAGACATACCCGGCATCACACCGTCTCATCAGGGCCCCTCTTTCCCGAGTGACGTCATCAATCGTTTAACCCCTGGATCGAGTGCCCCTGGGGAATGGCATTCCCCCTATCTGACATAGAATTTGACGGAGACTGTGCGAGTCTGGCCCGTCATTGTCGAGGCGGTCCCATAGCAGCCCACAAAAATGCTCCCGTGAGAAGCATTCGAGACGGGAAATTTTGTGAATTTTCCCTGATCTTCATCTTCCAGGCGTGACCATCAGGGCAAAATCGATAGATGTTGTTACCAACAGAGAGATCTGTCCTCCTAACTGTTCCAAACATGACACGACCTGTGCGATATACAAATTTATATTTTGTTCTGCACTATTAATTCTGTCGGGGAATCAACGTATCTTGAAGAGACAAACCTGCTTCTGCACCAGCCAGGAAAGCCATGGGCGATGTCTGAGCGCAAACAGCCAAAGGAATTATCACAACATGACCCCTCTACGACATCCACTTCTGTTTAGATACCAAATTTCATCAATACTATTTTATCATAAATAGTCTTACTACTTCGTCATCTGAATAAGGTTTATATTGATGACTGAAACATACCAGCCAGTGTAAAACCCAAATATCATGACGGTCAGATGAAATGAACCTTTGATACAATTTCGCCTTTTTGAACTGAGGTAAAGTTGTTTGTAAATTGAAATTAGCTATATTCATAGATGCGCGATGGTATGGTGTTTAGACATAAATTAGTTCATGACAAATTACACTGTCCAGGCTTCCACTGCAATATATACTGATTTAAATTTAAAAGGAAACAAAAATGTACCCATACATTTGTCTATGCACAGCCACACCTCTCCGTTGTCATTCCGTTTATTGATGCCTTTACTATATTCCCATTGTCGTCGAAGTAGATTAGGTGTAACGGAGCCATCTTTTTTGGACTGCAGCAAGGAGTGTTTCTGTGTTTGTAAGAGAGTCTTGAATAAGAATGCACGTCCTGCGCGTGACCAGACGAGAGCAACTCGTGCAGGGAGCTCCGAGGACAAGAGCCTTCGCAATAGTTGGCGTAGTAACCCTTGGGGAACAGGATCCAATCTCCCCAACCAATGTTCTTAAAGCTTATCCAAAGTTTGCTCCTATGACATCTGCCTCTGCTCCTTTTGTGACGAGGGCATTTCTGCGACGGAGTAGGAAGTGACATTAAAGACGAGCGCTTTTGTATTGAATGTGCCATCTGCGAAGGCTCGATAGCTGTATGTACTATCAGCAGCGGACGCCTCCGATTCAACTTCCGTTTCCGGGAGGCACGCACTTTCTTTCTCGTGTATGACTGCTTTGTCACAAGCACAGGGCCAATCTCGTGTCCACAGTTGTCGCATGTAATTTTAAGAGTTAGCAACTTCTCATTTGAGTCAAGTACTTTTTGTATCTTAGACACGGGTAGATTGAGTTTCTGCCACCTTGTGTGCCGGACAAGTACACCGAGTGACCCCAACAGGGTGCCGTTGCCCTCCGATTCCTGCGACCGATCGTAGTGGTTGAGGTCGACGGGGTAAATGTTAATCTTGACTCTTCTGTTTGTCTTATCAGACGAATGTTGTCTTGGGTGGGACCTCTTCCTATACCGGAGTAGGATGTAGAGGCTGGCACTCATGACCTTCAATGTGGGGCTTCTTATAGTGCTTGATAATCTGAACATGACAAGTTCGTTGTCACTGACGTTAGAGGCTGAAATATATGAAGAGAAACCATTATGATTGAAGAAATATATATATACATATATCTGCAAATGAACGTTAGCTTCACAAAGTGTACATATATGCTCATTTAGATTAAAGAGGTCGAAGCATTGTCAAAGCCCCGAAGGCAGGTTAAGTTCAATAAACTATTTGCAAAAACAAACAAACAAAGGTCTAAGGCCCAGATTCCTGGCCCGCCGTCGAGTTCGATCATTGGGTACTTAATTACCTGTACATAAAAGAATGAGAGGCCCAATTCGACCAATACACTCTTATGTAAATGTTAGATCTGCCAGCGTCAGTTCTCCTATCGGACCGCGCAAAGCATATGAGTTAAAACCATAAAAATTATATGACCAGTCCCAATCTGATCCAGGCTGCATGGGATTTGAGTGTATCTCTCGTTACCCGGGAAATTATTCAAAGGGTGCAAGACCATTCGGGGAATGAGATAAAAGGCTGTCCTCATAATTAGCAAGAAGACCTCCTACTATGTAACATTTGGATTTTTGATACACAGAGATTCCGTCCTAGATTTTTGAATGCCTAAATTAACTATTTATCCCATCTACAACTTAAGTGGCAAAACAAAAGTTGTCCTTATAGCAAACCTTTATCATCAGAAGTTCTCAAGATTACTTCATCATGGAACTGCATTATACTGCTGGCGTCTATTCCTTAATCAAACTGTAGAATGCACTGCTAACTGCGAGTCAATGTTGGTTTCCATGCATGTTTACCCATGGCGGTGTAATGACAGTAGTAGAAGAGTCTGACTCACGCCAGGTGGGAGTCATCCCCCTATATATCCTCCCCATTACATGTCCATGCAGTGTATTCAATTGATGGCTTAGTCACCGGAACTGCCTTAATTGCCCCACTCCAAGCCATGGAAACTCATGCATCGAGCTTCTCATTTATATATCATTTAGATGCTCAAAAGAATCTATAATGCGAGAATAGTGGATACAGAATCAGTTCTCATGTAAAATCACAGACAAGCTTCTAAATAAGGCGAAACATAGATAATACTGCTCTAGGTTTCCCCCACCCCCTGGAATTTATCTTTCTGGACCTTTCTAACCCTATGATTTGCCCCGCCCCCAGGAAATCTTCCCCCCCCCCTAGGATTACTCCCCACTTGGACTCCCCCCCCCCCCCCCCACTAGGACATTCCGACATCCGCCCCCCCCCCCCCACTCCCACCCTCTCCACATACATGGCCCCTCTCAGTAACAAAAATAATGTGGAACACATTAAAATAAATCAAATTGAGAATCAGATAAAAGCGAATAATCAGAATTTTCTTTGCTCCCTATTTTTGGTGATGATACCTCCTATAATTTTTTAAATTAAATTTAGTATTAATTCCCATATAAACCCGATTTAATAGAAGAAAGGGGAAATGTCCAAGGGGGGGATCCTTGGTGGGAAAAGACCCAATTGCAAGGGGCAAAACGTCCAAGGGGGGAGGGGGGAGTCCTGTTGACATTAAAGTAACGTTACCTACTTAAAATTGTTGCGCAGTTTGATTAACCTGCCGTGTGTACTCGTTGGTACTATTGATATATATACACGTACACATTAATGAGGGAGTGTTGCTCATGAAATAAATAGCATCTTCCATGTGCTCTTAACCGAATTCCCTACCAACTATCTTCTCGCATGTCCCATGACTCTATAGGGGTATGACAATGATATCTGAAAACTGATTTCAAATTATTTAGTTTTCCAACTACAACATGGTCTCTTGCAAAGGCAAACCATGATATTTTAACATGTTCCATTATAAGTATGTTGATCCCAGACCTTTATTTGTATCTATAGATATTTTGACAAACCTGGTTCCATATCCATTCTCAATGTTAAATTAGATTTAACATTCTCTTAACACTCTTAAAAAGTACTGTCTAGGTCCAAAGTTGAGAGAGTTCCTTCAAACGAAGGGAAAGCATCTCACCTCAAACCGCAAAGTGTCATTATAATTCCATTAAGACCGCAAAATGTCATTATATTCCCATTAAAACGCCGGGTCCTAGGCGAGGGAACCGATTAGCGAAGTAGGCTGACATACCATTCTTATCTGATCTGAGGGTTTGGACCATGAGTGAGTAATGATTATTTCATACAAATATATAATAATTTAGTATAGAGAATCAAAGCATGATAATCATATATGTACCGTTCTTAATTATTGTTTTATAGATTAATTGGTTCTGACATAGTCCGAAGTCCTGACACACATGATGTCACTCCCTGGCTTTAATTTCCCTAACCATTGAATGAGAGTGAGTAATTCTGAATCAGGGACAAGTTCATATCTCTTTTAGGTGGGTTTCCACCACTGCGTAGGAGGGGATTACTCTTGAGTCGACCAATATCACATCGATTCAAAACGGCTCATGGAGTGATTATGTGTTAGAATGATATCAAAATGTGCTTGCCTCACTCCCACACCCGAGTGGACTCAATGTGGGCGTAAGGGGATAGCATGAAATAGATACTTGAAATCATACTTGTTTGGCACCAGCCTCTGTCTTTATAGTAATGGTGTCAGGGGACATTTATATGAAAAGTTAACGTCGGACGCGGAGGAGATATCATTCATCTTTCTATTGGGAGCTTTGAGGTGTCGAGCATCTCAGATATCAATTTCCTCGATGATGAATAGATCCAACCATACTCTGTGGGGTGCCGAAGAGTGGAATTGAAACTATGGAAATAAAGCTAATCAGATTAGAGGTAGATTGTAAATACGCCAAGGCTTTGTTATCTTGGCTGTTCCTAATCCTTTTATCTGCCTACCGATATTGTCTTTTCGTCCACTCAAGTTTTCTGTTCTTTCTGCAATGCTTGGGAATATCAACGTCGGGATCCCGCCTCTTAAAAATCCCACAGTTATTAATCTCCTGAATTATTTATAATAAG
This sequence comes from Sthenelais limicola, assembly GCA_942159475.1. Classification (NCBI taxonomy): domain Eukaryota; kingdom Metazoa; phylum Annelida; class Polychaeta; order Phyllodocida; family Sigalionidae; genus Sthenelais; species Sthenelais limicola. The sequence goes on from OW804096.1 coordinate 116,924,241, forward strand.
GCAGTTCGCCTAGTTTTATTGGGGGTGACTATGTAGAACGCCTGGGACAAATTTGCATTTATCACAATGTATACTACTAACAGTGTTACAGCGAAATCGGAGTTTTAACTCTTATTTCAAAACGTTGAGTGATTTTCCAAGTCCATATTTCAGTGTCCATCACTTTGATTCTCATCTTCAAGATCACGTTCCTGCCGTCCTTGTGACATTGTAATTACCACGTGATTAAAGGGGCTGGTTTTGTCAGGAGAAAGTGGAAGGGACCCGGAAGAGAAAAGTTGTGGGGTTAGGTGCACATTGTGAGAGAAAGTGGGGAAAGTATCTTAATGATAATGAGTCTAATTATGAGTTCCTGGTTCCATGATTAAACGGTGATGCCAGACAGATTTAGTTGACTAATATTACTTTCCATATGAACACATATAACGTAGTCTAATATGGTAGAAAAAGATATTATGTTATTGGTCAATGCTACTGGTAAGGGAAGGGAGTGGTGGATGCATTAAGAAACGAATTATTTGAAACTATGTTGACATGCTTTGACATAGACCGCAGTATCAATATATCATTTACCTTATAGTTATTGCTTAGGATTAGAAAAGTTTATTTCCATGGGGACATGTTGCCACTTATACTTATACTTATACTTTTCACAATCCATGCTTCGAAGATTAGAAAAGAATTTATATTATGCATACTTCAGTTGTTATTCGCGAATTATTACCTCCTATCCAAATTCATTATGCCTCACAGCCACTAATTTGCAGATAATAAAAGTCTCAATTAGACAAATATTGAGTGTAATCGGGTAACAATGGTGTGAATGACAATTAACTCTGACTCTTTCAATCAGGTTTTAACTTAGAGTTATCCCTTGATCTCACCTTTACTTTCAAAGCGTAGAAAAAACGTTTACTATCCGCTGATAGATCGTAGGAAGCCTCTTTAGCAGCTATTTATAAACCACCCCAAGGTTCAACATCCCTATTAAGGCAATCATGTCCTCTATTTTTAACATCAAATGAATTAGAACCTTCTAAATTGCTGGGCTTTCCTATGCCTATGGCAATATTGGTAATTAGTCGATAGGGTCAATTGGGTTCTCTGTATTGTTGGCCCATTCATAAATATTCAATCATATTCCCGTCAACGTCGATTTGGGAACTTTAGGTTCCTGAAATCTAATGCCCATGTTATTTGCATACAATTATGTCGTTGTCCAATAGTCTAGTGAGCAATGAAAAGCAATCATTTGGGGTGATCGATCGAGGTCACCTCTCGCCAAATGAATGAATTATAAGGTACACCGAGTGTGAGTTGGAGGTCAATCTTTCGAATCTAAATAGAGAGACCAGAATTCGAAGACATAAATCTTTTGACATATTATTGTGGATAGCTCTTTGATTCTTGTAACCCAGTGGAAGTGGGGGTTACTAGTACAACTGGACAAGTTGTATGATCCATATCACGTGTCTAAAAGGAAGGCTTATATTGTTTATAGTTTTATAAAAGGTTAACTTGAATTCACTCATTATGTCTTTCGTTCCATAAATAAACTGATGCATGACATCGTGCCATCGGAGAAATTATACATATATATATATGTAATAATTAATGAAATACCATTATTTACAAGACGATGTTCTGTAGACTGGTGTAAAACGTCTATCGTTATTTACCATGAATTGGGAAGAACTCCAGACTGCCATTATCCTCCATTCGTTGTGAAATGTTTCAAAATGGAAATAATGCATTGGCCTATTAAATATCCACTCCAATTCAGGAATACATGATTAGATGTTATGAATGGGAGGTGAATAGTTGTTTTTCATGGTTGGAACAGAGCCCTTGATCCGTTCGGGAAGGGAGATCAAAAGGAATGCGAGAGATCTTTTATGTCATCATGATGATTAGTTGTATATAATTATATGTATCATTACTGCGACCTCGCAAACATAGGAGATTGAGACATGGCTTTGGAGAATGATTTTTTATTGAATTAGATATAGAGATATAGTTGTATATGTCATTTAAATTTTTAGTTAAATTATGAAATAAAAATTATCAAATTGCTAGGAGAAATAGAATAAAAAATGAAGAGATAATTAGCCAAGGCTCCCAAGATTGGGTATGAGGTGTGGTGGGTGGGGATAAAGAGAACCCTATGGGTTTGATATGGCAGCATTTAGTGAAGTGCTGACTATTTTAGATGAATTATTGTTTATGTATGATTTATGTGAATCTGATCACACGATCCAAAAGTTTATGTCTAGTTCATTGACTCCTTGGGCATATGCTTCTGTGGCTGCAGCCTTTCTTAGAGAGTATATAGTCAGTGAAGCTGAGTTCAGGCCACATGCCTTTATTGTTGCCTGTGGTGCAGCATGCAGTGTCCTAGTCTGCACCTGGTCTGCCCTCTGTTCGCTCTTGGCATGCTTGATGGTTATGCACATGACTTACTCACCCAATATGACATCCCCCCTAGTGAGGTGGATGCTCGGGTTGAAGACCTTGAGTGAAGGGGGAGCTATCTTGAACTGTCTCATGGCTCCATAGAATAGGGTGAGCAGTGCAACCCTGATGATGTGGCCCTCCTCCTGTTGAGCAGCATGTGAAATAACCTCCCTGAGATCGGTCATTCTGGTGGGGGCCTTAGCTGCCGGGTTGTAGTCAGTCCACCTCGCAATTGCTTCAATTGTGAGTGAGACACGGTGGTGTATGGGTTGGGGGAGGGGGAGGCCTCACCTCCTCCAGCGTTCCCTGATATGTGACAGATGGTTCTTAATGGTTGCCGGGCACTTGATGCTGAGAGCCAGGTGTTCAAGGTATTCAAGGTATTCACAGATATTATTATATGTTATAGATTCCGTGACTATGCATGTCCAGCGGAGGAATGACAGGAAGAGGATCACTGTGGACTTTCTGTTTTTCTCAGTCCCTAGTGAGATGCTTTATGGTGATGTTTTGAGCAGCTACAAAATCACAGTCTAAGTCATATATGGCCTGGAGCATCCAGAGCTGTCTACAGGACTCTAGGATAACTTTATTTCATGTGCGGACGGTGGCCAGGACCGAGTTGACCTAGGGGTCTTCACAGCGGAAGACCACTCTGTGACCTGATTGCTCAGGTCTAATGAAGGCGTGGGCTGCCACAACGATGTTAACAGTTGTTCAGATTTCCAGGTTGCGCCATCTCTGAGTGGCGCCACCTGGACACTATATGATTGGTTCTCACTCATTCCAGCAATGTCAGTGGCTGTGGCATCTGTGTGGACATCCACCTGTGGTCTGGCACTTCTGATGATTGTTTTTCCATTCCACTCTGCGGCAAAGGAGGAGAACCAGTGACTCTGGTCCCGCCAGCAGATCTCAGCCCCTCCAGCAATCTTGAAATGAAAACTCTGGCCGGCTTTACACATTTACTGATGTGTAGGAGTTTTTTTTATTACAGACTGCAATTTAAGGTCTTAAGGAGAACTGAGTCTTGTTGCTTGGTGTGCTCGACCACCTTGAGGACTCCCTTAATCTTTTCCTTGGAGATCGACGGGACCATATTCTTTGGGTCTGCCTTCATGCTTAGCCAGTGACAACTTGTAGGGGGCCCGGCCTGTTATCTCAGAAAGACCTAGATCTTCCAGCTGATACTAGGATCAGGTCGTCCAGGTACATTATGGACCAGATGCCCCATGATGCCAGTATCCCAACAAAGGTGTCAGCTACCCTTTGCATATGCATCAAGGAGTATACTTATATGTCCATATACTTCCAAGTGTCTACCTTCGGAGGCTGGGTTTAATTGTTGTCCCCAGCCACCATGTTGCAATGATGCGTTGTGCTCGCCCAAGCTCTTGCATGGACAAGATCTTGGATGAGAGGAGGCTGCCTGGGTCCTGGTGAGGCAGTGGCCATCATTGTTTTGGTACACACTCTTGGGAGATCGGTACATATTTGGTTTTGAAACTTTGACTAAACTAACACAGGTGAGAGTCTGCTATTTCGCTCCTCGGGTATCCTTTTCAAGTAGGGGTCTACATGTTTTTTGACATGATAGAGACAGTAGCAGACGGGGCAGGGCCTTGTGTGTGTTGTACAGGCCTCCCCTGGTCCCCAGTGAAGTGAGTGCACTCGGCCACTGTCTGCTTGAAGGCCCATCCCTTATTGGAGAAACAACAAGCACATCCATGGAGAATTTTGGTGCTCCCCTCGAAGTGTTCACCACTGTGCCGGCAACCACATATGGAATTTGAGTCCGGACAGATACTCTCCTTCTGCCCAGTGTGTTCATTCCTCCTAGTAGCTTGTGTGTTGTTGGCCAGCCTGGGAGCATAGGTATGGTTTCCTTTATTATCGCCCAATGTGGCGGCCCTGTTTCTTATAGTCTGTATGTCCTGTTGGTCACACCAGCTGATTTGTCCCTTCTCAATCTTATCAAATAGGTTCTGGGAGAACCTCCTGACTGTTGGCCAAGGAAGCACTTGAGCATCCTCAAGTACGTCCTGCATGTGAGCGGGAATGAACTTATCATCAGAGTGGTCTGACCTTTGCTTATCCTGTTTTGAGGTGCTCGCAGAGGGCAGAGGGCAGAGGGCTACAAGACCATAGGCATATTCCACAAGCTCCATCCTACCACGGTAATCCAGTTTTTGCTTTACTGTGGCAGCCCCTTCCTTTTCCAGATACATGTAGGGCTTCCTAATCAGTTTTTTTATGTACAAGTCTGAAGCAATATTTGCCTTACTGTCTGCTCTTCATGCAAAATATTCTTCTCTAGTGAATTTCCTATGTACCCATCAGCGTCCTGTGCCATGCAAAGATGTGTCAGAGTTGGGACAAGGGTAGGAGAGGAGGTATGTACTATTGATGGGGATTGTTCCTCTCCCATCACAGCTTAATTGACTTTCAGCTTGGGATACTTGCTGCTGTGCAAATCTATCTAGCATATTGTTGAAGGTAGCCGCCATTTCTTCCTCTACAGCTTCAACTCTGGATAGGCATTGCGCTGCATCCTGTGACCCCCTGTAGCTTTCCCCCTAACCATTATTGCAGTGGTGGTTTTAACGGTTGTGGCGCATGGCACCTTGACTACTGCAGCTTTCTTCTTTGTCTTAGCCACAGCTCCCTCTTGAACTTTTGAGACTGTTGCTTCCCTTTCTTATTTCTTTTCTTTCTGAGCACGAGTGCATGTCATCTTCAAGATATAATTAGGTACTAAAAACGGCCAAGAAGTAATATAATGTTGGTTCGGTTTGTGACCAACAAAATATGACAGAAGGTGAAGGGAGGTCTTGTCTGCTGGAAAGTCTGAGAGGAAGTGAGGGGTAGGTGCGGGGTTTGAGTAATGAGGTGCAAAAAAGAGCAGGTGATGCTGTGGTATGTGGTATGTAGTGTTTTGAGGTGCTCGCAGAGGGCAGTAATTATTGGGCATAGAAGCATAAGCCCATGCCTAGCCAATGAACCCCCAAAATAGTATATCTTCACTAGGAATAGAACCCTCAGGAATAAGGCCTCCCGCTTTCGGCTACGTGTGTAATCCCCTACACAATCAAGTTTGACTGATTCTTGAGGCATATTGTTATTATTGCTCCCCCACTCAAGGCCACTACATTAATTGCCCCCATCCACCAATGTACCAAAATGCATGTAATTGCGTGCGACTGGTGTACAATGCTTCCTTCTCGAGTTAGAGTGGCTGGTCACGTTTTCCCCAAAGGGGAATAAAATCAGCCCCCCCCCCACCCCCGCCACACACACTTTCCATGCATACATATAAACCACTGCACTAAATAACTTCTTAGGCTTTGTGGGGTTCGTTTTGAAGAACCTCTAGAGATTCAACCAACCCCTTACAGGAAGAGGTCCGAGGAAAGTCTTTAATAATTGAAATCAGAGATTCTAACATGAAATGTGTTCATGAATATTTAGTGCAGTTTTTGACCTATATTGGTTTTACCTTGACCCACATTTTCCTCGGAATAATGATGCTTGCTTTGTTCGTGATCTTCACCACTTCACCGATATTGCCCAGTGAAATGGAGAGGGAAAAGCTGTATTATTTTGGGGATTTCTGGGGGAGTCTCTGCTTTAAATCATAAAACTATGGACATACTAGTTCAATGTTTAAACAGTTGCAGGAACATTTATTGGGTTAAGGGATACTTCAGAGTTTTGATAATTATTTTCAATCAATTTCCAATGTGACTGGATTTACAAGAGTAGAACATTTTCAATTAACTGCTTAGCATATATGCATATTTGAAACTATTTCAGTAAGCAACATTGTGCTCTAGTAGCGGGAAGTACATGCTGATAAACCGAAAGTTGCGAAATGATGTCTGAATGTTGTGCCTATACTCCCTTATATTGCAGCTGTTTCAGGCCCGGACACCTCTTGCTTTGGTGTAAAAGGCCGGTGTATTGCAAGATTGAGTACAACCCGTATCAAAGTATCAACAGCTTCTTAAGAGTAAACTCACAGTATACTTGAACAATCCATCATATCATTACATGATATGCATAATAAGACTGTTTCATTTGTCTATCAATATAAATTCCCTCTTGAAGAGAAGGAGGTAATACTTTTATCCACTTATTGAATCTCACTACCTCTTTAAAATATGGATAGAATTGTGTTTCCCTCTCTTTTGTATTATGCAAGGACCATCCTTACGCCTATAGATAGGCATTTCGTCCACTAAGCCGATTCTCACAGAATGTAGTGGAAAAGAGTTCTCTACGGCGCAAAATCGCATAAGAATCGGCTTAATATGTCTAGAATTATTGGCTCAAAAACACACACGTGTATACATTGTATTGTATATTATATGGAAGGGTGGACAACTTCATAAAAAGTCGAGCGCCTTTATTTAGGTTATATGAAAATATATCCTACAGGTATCTCATTGCTTTTGATCAATTCTAATCGCACATGAATAATTAGTGCAGTTTTTGACCTATATTGGTTTTACCTTGACCCACATTTTCCTCGGAATAATGATGCTTGCTTTGTTCGTGATCTTCTCCACTTCACCGATATTGCCCAGTGAAATGGAGAGGGAAAAGCTGTAACTGGGGAGCACTGAAGGTCGGAATAAATGGTTAGATACCTTTAGAAGTATATGAGCGGTGTATGTTCGTGTTAATATGTCGGTGAATTATGATGCATAACGGTCATTACAATCCACCTTTCAAAATATGAAGCACTGCAAATTTCACACCTGTTCATGTGGATCCTCAAATGATAATTGTGTTTGGTGGATTGAGTCTCCATCGCCATTACCTCCCTTTATAAAAACGAGGCCCATTGGCAGTAATCGACCCGGAGGGGTGGCCATTTTGCCGGTTAGTGCAAACCTGTGGGCGGCACTGAGCAAATCAATGATGAAATGTCATTTGCGAAACGCAATTTAATGAATGGGCAACATATAATTAGTGCACCATTATTGAATGTAATACAGCAAAGCAAACTCATAGATGAGCATTCCTAAAGAAAAGTCATCGAACAGATTAAACTGAGACATGACAGTTATTTATATAACGAGGCTAAAACGTCAGAAATTTAATATTAATCGTGAAGTAAATGTATCCCGATTACGTCAGCAGAACGAGAGTTATTTCATAAAATGCGTCTTTCCTTTGAAACAGCATTTACAGCATTTAGTGAAGTGAACATATCAATTGATGTTGTAAGTGGACCATATTTGATGCTCTAAACATTGTCTTTCCATTAAGCCAACAAAGGTATCATTTAGTTCTAGACAAAATATCAATTCAGTAAGTGTACCACAAGAACAGGACTCTTATAACCGACAATTGTTTTCTAGTTTTCCTTCGCCGAAAGGAGCCCTATACATGCATGGGAAAGCTTGATAGAGGTTATAAATTTCATGTGGACTGCTATTTGGTTTTCCAGCAATTCAAATATAGAATTTCAAAAGATATGTACTATTGCATAAAAACAGTTCTCAAATATCTTATCCATAAAACTATGAAATTTATTTGAAAGAAATGTGTCTTACAATATCCTAAATTTCCAACAACAGAGAATCTAAAAACCTTTATAGCTGGTTAGCCTAAAAAAGTATCTCCAGATTATTTAACAAAAATGAAAGGCTTTTGTTGGTCTTAAATGAGGAAAGAAAACTCAGCTTGTCCAAAGAAAAGATCAGCAAAATGTAACGGTTTTTAGGTCGTTTACAGTCCCAAAGTTCCCCGCTTGGGAGCAAAAGCCAGAAAACCATGTTCCTCGTGGTGAAAAGTAAATTGTTTTGTTATCTCATCAATAGCACTTTCCAAACTGGAGAAAGATATAAAGTAGTACAGATTTCTTAATACATCTTTGGTTGCTACGTCTTGCTCGTTGGCGGCAGTAACATTGAAGTTTCAGTGATATGCCTTCAAACTGGAAGTGCATGGAAAGCTAACTATGTCATCTGGAACTTGGAATAGGTAAGCGTCATAGATCTGTCTTAACTTAGGGGAAAGTAATTGCCAAAGTAATTCCAACAATGAAATGCTCTATTATTCAAATATTGTCGGAGCCCGTGAATCACACATTCTCCGGACTGCATTGCATATCAGATTCAGACAACATGAATATCGACATAAGAGTCATCCATGGCCGTATGCAGAAAGATATTCATGGGCACATAATGGAACTTGAACTCGGGCCAGGAGCGTCTCCTGCCAGTACCTCATAAGACAAGCCTTGAATTAAGTCAACAAGCAAAACTTAGGAGTGCATAACCCATCGATCGGCAGTATCGACAAATATATGGAAACTTTTGAAATATTTAAGCCTTGCCGTAATTCTTTTCATGATCCTTATGGGCTGGGATTCTCGGAAGCAAATTCTGGGACGACAATACACTGCCACATGTATATTGAACACGCGTTGTCGAGCACAACATAACAATAAAGGGAAACTGTTCATTTAAATTTTAATGTAGTGTTGTAGAGAAAGTAAACCCATTAAAAACCGATAAGGCAATGAGGCTCTATGAATTGTGTCTAAAGATAGAGTGAATGGAAATTATACACATCTTTCAGTGATTAGTTGTTACTGCATCGACATGCATGCATATTAGAGAAAATTAAGAATTAATTAATGTATTCTTACCGATGTTCTGCTTACCTTCCTCGCCATAGGATACAATTTCTTTTATCTCTGCGAAGCTGTTGCTTCCAGGTATTTGCCGATTTTGTCTCAATTCCTCTCTTTCGCGCTCCAGAAGTTTTCTGACTGGCTCGCTAAAGTTGTGCTTGATCGACACACTTGGTGGCCTTTCCATGTTAAGAATTGATAGAATATTTTTCTTGATTTGCTCTGTTCTGTGGTATTTCGATTTCTGACGGAAAATCTCATCAGGGTCACCACAATCAGTGCAATTTTTAATAAGGTCGGAAAAGGTTGGAATCCTCGGTTCCTCGCCAGATCCCATCGGGGATTTTTTGATGATATTCGCATGCATATTTAACAAACCGGGAGGCATTCCACCACCAATAAAGGCGTCAGCAGGTATTTCAGATCTACTTAATATGTGTGTCTGGGGACTGGTTGGGAAACAATTGACTGTCTCTAACTTGATTAAGTATAATACATTTAGCAGCATAAGTCGCATGAATCGGTTCTCTATTCCAATCTTTTGTAGAGCACCTGTTCTCAATGACCTAAGAACAGGTGTTGTCAGTTCGTACGTTGCGGATGCCATTGACGAATCTTAGTAAAGTGTCTCTTGGGTAAGGAGGAAAGGTACTTTTAGTCTTGTGAAAGTTCTGCGCCGAGAACTTCCAGTAGTTATGACTGTTTCGAGAGCAGCCCGAAGATACGGAACATTAATGTAATCTAGTAATTGCCACACACAGTTCTGTAAGACAACCACCTATTTGATGCAGCTACTGAGCCAGATGTGAATCTACTGATACTTACTGATACTGATAAATGTAGATCAGTAACAATTTTTACATCAAGCCCCTCTTAGTTGGTGTTATAGGTGTTGGTGTGGGTCAGAATGAATGTCTCAGCTTTTATAAGTATGTATGAGAACCTTCTCTGGGGATTTGCTGAACAGGTCGAATGAAATAGTTACAGCAGCAATGTGCCTCAGGAGCCTAAGATTCCGCTTTTCATTCCTCTGTAAAGGGTTGGTCACTGGATGAGCGGGCATCCAATGCTGCTGGAGATGCTGGCGCGAGCTGCAGCTTGGTGTCCTGCCTTGCAGAACTCCTTCTGCTTCTCCAATGTATGGGCGAATGGGCGGAGAAGCGAAGAGCACCCATGCTGGAAACTAAAGACTAACTTTATATGTTCAGCGGCGGTCAATTATGTTAATGGTGGGCGGGAAGTCTAGGGAAGCTCCTATCATAAGGCAAAAGGATGAGAAGAACACCGCGGCCAGGAGGCATGCATTACTGGTGACAAGCGCCTCGTCCAATTCAAAGATGGAAAAGGCAGCTATTTTTTCATTTCTCCGAGAATATTCTTCAAATCTTGAATGGCATCCCATCTGAATACTGCCTCCTCCAATTCCAACTCCTCCTCCTTCTCCTCCTCCACTTCCCCTTCCTTATCCTTGGCCGCACTCAATCAGTCGATACTGACCATCACTTGCAGTCAGTCACAGGGATGGTCACTGTAGTAGTAGTAGTACATGTATGTAGTAGTATAGTTCCGGGGCCAAAGACAGAAACGTCCCAACCGAGCCTATGCGGAGCTCCAGACTATAGTGGTGGTCCTGAGAGTTAACGTTGTGCACCCTCTGTCTACCTCAGTTTCTAGGTTCTAGGCAGTCCTGAATAAGATCATTCATCACAACTAAAATACTGTACTCCTCACGGATTGAAAAAAAAAATCGCCACCATGTCTGAGTAGGTCAGGGCCATTCGTTTGTGAGCCAAGTGCTTCCTATTCGCCCAATACTTGCAGATCGCTGAATATCACACAGAATCGATAAGTATCACTCGCATTAGTTTAGGCTAGCTTTAATCCCATATTACTGAAGGTCCAAGGTACCTATCACTACCTACTTGTAAAAGTCCTTCCATACGAATGCTGTTATTCTACCAAGCTGGAGAAAAATACCAAACAACAGAATTGTGTAGGTGCTTCATAACATGCATGGTTCTCCCTTTGGCCATGAATGCACATCCACATAACCAGCTCCGGTCTTTGACTTATCGACGAGACCTATTCGTCTGTTTAATGAACACAGTTGAGATGTAACCCCTTGAAGAAAGGCCTACGATGGTGCTCAAAAAAGGTGGTTGGGAGGCTTGCGTTCATGGGTGAGAGGAACAAGTCTCTAAACTAGCATGTCAGTAGGAGTGTTGAGTAATGATACGGACAGTGGGGGAGGAATACGTTTTGGGTTTTGACTCAAAGCGTAGGAGGTCTTGTAGGATCTCATGCACATGTCCCTTAACAGTGTACACAGTTGCGCCGCGCCGCATGCTGAACTACTTCCAGACTCCAGCCACAAAGTGTGTTAGCCTGCCAAATATTACTGTCTGTACCCTTTATGCCATGGGGAATGGTGGAGGGAGGACCCATCCCTCTACCCCATAGATGCCTAATACTATGTGGATCGCGAAACCCACAACTTGGGATAGACCGTATAGATTAGACTTGGCTGACATGCAGAAGGCAGTGGCCCACCAAAGACATTGGAATCGCTTTTGGAGGGACGGGGGAGCATGTATATAGGTGTTCGTAATTGTAGAATGATAGTTCAACTGTATTCAACTTCTTTTCGTTTTCTATTCCTATGCTATGCTATCAATGTTTCTTAGACGAAGCAGCTGCCATCCCACGAGCTGCCTTTTACATTTGAATGCCACGATAACGGAACATGAAGCTCTGCCACCCCTCAGAGACTAATAGCTCGTGTCCAACTAAACCCTTCGAGAGAGAAAAGTGCTGACGGCATGTGAGTCTTCTACATAAGTGGGACGATCCTGTTAATACCAGTGCTATCGTATAATCACTTCCTCATAGCATAGCAAGGACGAGATGGTGTTGTATGAACAGCTTCTTTTTTTCTTTTACATGGTGCAGAGTAATCCTATTCCAGTTCCAAACGTCCCAGACTACGGAGAAAAAAATGTGTATTAGTATCATGACATTTGGATAAACATACTTGTTATTTAAATCAAAGCACTGAGTAAGGACAAGGAAGGGGAGATGGTTATATAGAAAGTATTTTACGGTCTGTTGAAATAATGGCTAGAATATGTGTTCCAGTGATGTCACGACTACAGTTTAGATACAAGTCATGTACATGACCCATGACTCACTGCATGGTTGTCCAATTCTGTGATTTAATTTGCGCAATATCATATGCTACATTAGAATCCAAATAGCCAATAAATGTATATAGAAAGTCCAATAGGATCTTACATAGATTAAAACATTATTCCATGCCCTGAAGAAGGTGCAATAATACCAAAACTTTGGTACAAATCACCAAGATGAGCCTTTTTCAGTTGTGATGTGATTCCTCGAACTTTTTATTTTACATGATGTGGATTTTATACTTATCTTCTATTTATTTGTATAAGGAAATTTTGCACAAAAAAACCGTTATGCATTTAAGTATTGTTCTAAGATGTTGCTGATAATGCAATAAGAAAACTGCTAACACGTATTTAGTTAATATGTTGGACCTGGATTGAATTCCAGAAAAGTATTATTAAGAGGATCTCATATGCTTCTAATTCTCTTTCTTGTGTGATTATTGAAAAGGCAACACGTGAAAAAAGCCAAAATGCAGCTCCGTGTATTTTGTAACTGTTCAACATTTTCGTTGGCATAAACGCAATAAAAACAAAAAGAAACTATACAAACCATTCACACTCTAAACTAAACCAAGATATAGCTGTATCATTTCAACTTGTCTGTGATACTATTAATATAATCCTGTTATCAATGGAAATCATAGCAAATATCATGCATATACATATCTTATAATTATAAGATGTTTGGCTGATTTTCAGGAAGCTTTTACCTACTGCATAGAAACCGCTCCAGCGAAAGGGCCTTGACCACATGAATTCCAATTTATTGGATCAATTGTACTTTAACTATTTCATTTTTTAACTACCGCGGACACCTGTACTAGGGCAAAGGCGACGCGATAATGCACGGACAAGGTACACATGCGATTAATGTGACCGTTAACAGGATTGGCCTCAATTGTAAAAAAGAAAGAAAAACAGAAAAAAAGTCATACTAGACGATTCCAGGACGACAATGAGAGGACGGTTTATATTTTTGCACCCCCCACTATTGTGTATGTTGGCATAATTGAGATACCATTGTTACCACACAGGAGGACTTATGGCAGTGCGAATGAAGGATTATGTCCTATACACTGGGTACGTTCTCATGTGCAGTTTAATGTCAGAATGATCAGTTTCGCAATATGTCAAGAAAGCACACTCGGATGAACCCATCGCAAGAATGGCCTTTCCATTTTGCCTTCTTGAAAAGGCAACACGTGAAACTTACGGGAACTTAGCCGATTATAATAATCAACTTCGCCATAGGTATAAGTGAGCACTCAACAAAACAAACCAGCGCATACTTATCATAATTTCATAAGACGCATTCGAAGCTAACCTCTTTTGTCGTCCATTCATTCCAGACCCATCTGATGGTCACTTGGTGTAAAATCCCATTATCACCCCAACGTTTCATTTCGGTGATCCGCTGAAACCCCACTCGTTTCTTATTTAACTTTGGGAATCCTCAATGAAATTGAAAAATGTTGGGATAGCACTAGATAGGTATATGGATCGAGAAGCCAACACATTGTACTATTCATAGGTCATATTGGAGCCAAATTGCCACTTGGTATCAAGATCGGCAATAGAACAAAATCATAGATAGATTCAACAAATAGCCATGGAATTATGAGAAAAGCTAAGACTTCAAGGAAATAGCAATTTGTCTTCATTTTCTTCTTTCGAATCTTTCATTCTACAGCTCTCGGCATGAAAGAAACAAACAAATCGAGAAACATAATTGTTGGTCGATTTAGCTGGGAATGCAGTTTTAATTAATCTTATTCGCGTTTACTTTATCTCAGCGAACTTTATTGCGGAAATTGTAAGAGAAAGATGGAGTAAGCTTAGGCAATTTGAAACACCTTTATTAACTTCTGATACTTGTACCTAATTCCCCCACAAAGGTCAAATAACCTGATCCGAACTGCCATCTGGTTGCGCGTGAGCGTGATCGCCCACTTTCCGCTTTATATTACTGTTGCGCTGTTCTTCCTGTGGTCTAAGTGCCTTAATTTTCTATCATAGAATGTTTAAGATAAACGATACACAAATCTGGCTGTTTGATGCGGTTATCGGTCCTTTCAATCCCCACGTACTGGTCCACTTCAATCAAGTTCTTCAAAACGTAGAGGAAAAAACGATCAGAGCCGAAGCTAAAAACCGGTTGCTCGAACACGAATAATATTTTGACCATTTACCACTAGTGGATTAACAAAGCAGTTTGGGGCAACCGATGCAGCAATCGCCCAGATCACTCATGCATGCTTATTCCCTAGAATATCGTCCTGGAAAATCGCACTCGTGTGCTCTGTCGCACTCAGACTCAGCCTTCATGGATTACTCGGTCGCAACCAGTGCACTACTCTCGCTCCCTCGCCACAGGCATATAGGCTAATCTGTATGCGTTTATTCAAGTGCATAATCTACTTTAATTATATATCTCTGTACCTGCAATACTTACTAATGCATGTCGCCCATTATCTGTCTTTGAATAACTTCAAGCATGACTTAGCATTAACTGCATTAAGATTTATATCCACCTGGTGGTGTATACAATCCCCTGAAGTTAATGATTACTGGATGCCTATACATACGCACTTACACCACTGCTATTAATGGAATTCTATTTTATGAACTTGTACGTTGATGTCCATTCATCAATAACCTGTATGGAGAACAGAAACACCATACATATATACACCCTGTGTCACAGTCAAGCTACACGCCATCACGCTAGAATAATTTATAGGAAATGGCACGATGGAGGGTTCAAACTGATCGAGATACAAATGAGTCCCGTTTTCTTATCATGTCGAGATCAGTTTGAACCCGAACATTGCCATTTGCTATTTATTACGAACTGTATTTGAATGTTAAAAAGTAGATTTAATTTGTTTAGCCTAAAGTTTAGCTTGAGGAGGCTCCATTCAATGCAATTTGTAGGCCTAAGTTACGCAGCTTGAAACAACGTCATTTGTACATGTTTGTGAGTCAGGCCTACGCTGCGCCAACCAGATTGCGTCTTTTTGTCATGTGTAACCATGGAAGCCCACCCAAACTGATGGCGTGTGCAGTTCGGATCAACCAAACTGCACCCCCAAACTGCACCTTCCAAACTGATCATGTGTATAATATCCTAGCCCGTTGTGCCAGAGTCCATAAAGTCTGAGTCGTTTGCAACAGAGCACACCAGTTCTATTTCCCAGGGATTATATTCTAACAAACAAACATTTACCCCAAACTGCTTTGTTAATCCACAGGTGGTAAATGGCAAAATATTATTCTAAGAGGGATTTAAGCTTTTGTCTGATGCTGTATATGTGCAGTACATGATGCATTTTGTCTCATGCTGTATACATGCAATACATGATGCATTTTGTCTCATGCTTTATATATGTGCAGAACAACTAGTTGGCAGATCTGCTGGGAGATAATCCCTCAGGGAATGTTCCGGTCACTATGCTGCTAAAAGTGGAACTATTAGGCTTTAGTCGCTGTTTGTTGGGATGACAGGGTTGTAGGTCCGCAGACCAAGCCCAGATATAGGCATACAGACCTAGCCTACTAGAGTTGGACTTCTGGTTCCGGTGTAACAGTTCTAAATTACCCCCCGATCTAATGTACCCCCCCGGTAATTTAGACCTCAGGTTTAAATGACCCCCTCTAGGTTCAAATTACCCCCCTTTGTTTCTATGATAATCTTGAATTTTGTAAATTCTATTGATTCCATTACTTGCCTCAAATTAAGATTATGCTACAACCCCACATTTAAAATTGAATTGGACTATTGTAGAATGGAATTTACGATTTTTGCTCTATGTAATGCCTATAAGTAGAATAGTCACTATTATAATATTATGTCAATAATTTAATATCTAATAAAATGCTACGGGATGTGATGAGAACAGCACTCTGTGTAATTCATATCCTGAATTAAATACTTTTCTCAGATCACACTAATTCATTACTAAAATCTATTCAGTTCTGACTATTAGGTATGTATTATGACTTTTATTGTCATAATTTAAAGAATTAATGTTTAGATTAGTACTTGGTTATTTTCAAATATTTGGGGTATATTAGACCTAGGTTTAGTTTCCCCCTTTGGGGTACTTTGAACCTGGTGGGGGTACATTTGACCTAGGTCTATGTTACCCCCGGGGGTACATTAAAACTGGAGGGGGTATATCCAACCTAGGTCTAAAGTACCCCCGGGGGTATATTGGACCTAGGTCAAATGTACCCCCGGTACATTAGACCTAGGTTAGTTATACCGGGGGGTACATCTGATGGGGGGTACATTAGAACTGCTACACCGGCCGACCATGGGTTTCCACTGGTTCATTTTGCTTCAAAATCATTTATAATTAAATTTTGTTGTTAATGACAGTAACATCCCAACAAGTGGCGACTAAAGCCATTAGATCATTCGGCTGTGTTGCTTTGGCTGGGTCTACGGGTCTAGGAACAAGACTTCGACTTCGCCTCGGTCTTGTCCCTAGACCCATAAACGCGGCCTCAGCAACACAGCCTCATAATCTAACCGCCCAACATCAAAAAAAGGGAATCGTGCATCGGTAATTTTCGGACATCGGTATATTATGGAAGACTGTGTTGGTATATACTAACCCATCCTGGTCCAGTCCCGATGCCGACCCAAAACAACCAATTGCATAGCCATTCAGTCAGCAGTCTCTGTCATGGCTAAGTACTGGCGAAATTTCCTATGACCAACCCCTGATGACCGATGCTCGAACCCGACCCGGTCTTGATATCCTGATTTTCTTTTGCCACAATTTCACATTGGCATCAAGCAAAATTTGGGACATGGTCAGAATGGACTGGGACGGGTGGGGATGGGTTGGGATGGGTTGGGACAGACTGGGACATCAATTCCCATACATCTCTATCTTTTACCCACACATCTATGTAATTTTCCTGTCTCATATGTGATGTGTTTCAGGAAAATAAGTCACAAGTCTCACTTACCCCCATATTTGAAAAGATGAGATCAAGCAGATTCCAATGATAGTAACCATTAGGAAATCTAATAAATATTTATATATTTTAAGTTTGATATCTTTATTTTCGAAAAAAAAGTTTGCAATATTTCTGGGTGGACATTTACTAGTAAAAGCTAACCTCACATTTGCTGAATATTTTATTGGATGGGATATAAAGGAATAAAATAAAGCCTGTAAATCCTCCCTTAAAATGGCCTGATCTGAATAAATCTTGATTTTTATCAAAGAGCAGAACCTCCTTGCCATGTCTATGTATGCTAGCACATCACCCCATCTTTGAAAAGGGTGGTTATCAGGGGTGATAAGTTTTTTTACCAACACACCTTTCGCAATTGATATATATATATGATTATTTATTTGATGTTTTTTTCATAAATTGATTAGAATCTATCACAAAAATCGTTGTGTTCAGAAATCGTCCACTTCGTTGTTTTAAGGTCCTCACCTTACCAATGTGCATCCCAATGATACCCAATTGATAACCGATAACCGATAACCGATCACCAATCACTGATCCCCGAACTGAGCCCTGGTGTCACTCCGGTATCAAAAGCCAACGTTCTCCGGTAGACTGACCCGAAACCCGAATCTGGAGGAAGTCAACAGACTTCAGCTCTGACCAGTCTGCTCCGATCCGGTTTTCTTCTGATCTGCAGAAACAATGCAGAAATCGGACTTCGGAGTAAAAGTTGGGAAGTTGGGTGGAAATTGCTGGCCTGGTACTGGCCTTACAATGACTGGGACAAATTTTATGCTACACTGTGACAATGGAGATGTACCATGAAATCTGGTGATTGGCTCGGGATCGGGTCGGGAACAAATCGGATCAGCGAGTAGTAATTCGGATCGGATCGGACTGGAATGGAAAAGACATCGGATCGGATATCGGGTCCCGTTATCGTAACTCCTAATAAGAAATTCCGTACCAATACCATCCGCCATACTATGGTCATATATTGATCAAGATAGCAATGAGTGTTGATCACATTTGCCATGCTATTCCTTTACCATCATCGTCCCGGACGACTAGTTATTTCTTAAGGGCAATATGCACCCTCCCTTAAGAAGTTACAAGTTTGTACTAGCAGCATCCCTATAACAGTCTATTTTCTTCTTTTTTCTTCAAAGAAGTTAATAAGGGGGTGAACCATCATGGTATCAAGATTGGTCCTTTAATGCTTACTATGCATTGAGGTTTGTCGAGCTGAGGACGCTAGTTCATACTCCATTCGAGGAGTATCGTTTGGAAGGCATAACTTTCATAACGATGGTGGCTCTTTCCTTTTGCACAAACATAGGTTGAAAGTAAAAGAATGTAAAGGGAGTTTGCCTTCCAGTAACAATGTATGGGGAGAGTAACGGTGCCTGGATGGCTGGCCATATCGGCCCTGCACCAAAACGAGTAAACAAACCCTTCTGAATGGTATGGAACAAATCCCCATCTATCGAGAAAAACTCGCCGTCTACATGGAGTATAGTATATTGAAACACACCAAGATGATGATTGTGATAAGGCTTGGATTAGCTGACTCAGGGGCAGGATTCAATCGCCAGGGATAGCAATATTTCCGGAAATAATGCGCTTTACCTGATTTGTCCTGATGATCCCAGAGAAGCCAATCTTTCTCTCGTAGACATTTAAAAAGATCTTTTTGTTAAGATGTTATAATTTTGAAATACTATTACATGGTATAATTGAGTGTGAATCTGGGAGTTGTGACAGAATTGTACTCAGACCTGGGGATCCCCACGCTTTATTTATTGATCCGGACGGACTGCAGATCTTAAAGCTTATACATGTATACACGCAGATGACCTCAGCTTGCCAAGTGGCATCGGAACGGGGGCCTGCTCTACAAAATATCATGCAAATGCATGCGCTAACTCTTCTAGAATTGGACAGGAAAAGTCGATGGTGACTTGATAATGTTGACCTTAGTTATTTGAGTCTCTTGACCGCGGATGACCTGAAGCTTTCATCCTCTCGTTCATTCGAGGTCATGCATCTCTTTGCACTTACATTCATCGCATAAACCATGGATATAATTCATATTGGCAAATATATGGGATCACATCGATTTGATCCAATTTTCATTCTTAAAGACTTGAGTCAATAATTGTGAGTCCTTGTGGGACTTTTCAATATGGGTGGAATATCGATGTCAGTCCAGGGCATTTTAGACGGGAGTTGCATGCGATTTTGGGTGTGTTTAATGTCAGCTTCCTATACCCACTTCCAGCCAAACGTAGTTATAAAGGATGTCGGTAAGGTTTTTTCCCCCAAATCATGTGTTGCTTTAAGCTGTAAACAGGAATTCTCCCACCCCTCGTGACGTATCCATATTAACTTGACGGTCAATGTGCGTCCAACATGTTCAAGACATCTGAGGTTTGTCCTCAAGTTCAATTTCGAGGTTATAGTTGTGGGTTGATAGGCTCGATCCATCCGAGAATGCCAACAAAATGTACATGTTTATGTAAAACCGTTTTAAATGCTTCTATAAATAGGTCAAACACTTTAACAGTGATGATATCCCGCGTGGTGTTTGTGCAAAGAAAAGGATTTGTGTAAACTATTGGGGGAATGTCTCCTAATGTTTATAAAAGTTATATTTGACCAATCCAACACAAAGTTTAAGTAACTGCAATATCTAATCCCCGTTATCTATAATTTGTGGCCATCTTTCATCAATTATTGCGATACCGAAGAAGTTAATTAGAATAACATTATGTATTATGTGGGGCAATACCTGAAGAAAAGAAAGTGAAATAAGAGAATCTCATTCTTTAATTACTTACCTCTTTTTTCTTTTTCTTTTTAAAAAACTGTCTCAAACAGTATAGTAGATATATTTCAATAGACAATTGACATTTAGTTCAAAAGGTTAGCGTGGCCTTCCGTTAGGTCATTCATATTATTATACTTTTAATTAGAAATTAGAAACTACTCCGAAGTCTTAAAAGCAACAGGAACTGAAACAAACAATGGCCTTAGCTATAAAGAAGGCGTATTGAAGAATGATACGATAGAATTATAATTCAGTCTTCTTTGATTTCAGAAGATAATTAACTGAACGCACGTTGTTGCATCACATGTATACCATTAGAAATTAATGGGCTTGGTAGCTTTCCACAGTAATATGTTCCTATGCGAATTTGATGAATGGTAAAATAAGGATTTCCACATGGGGCACTTCATTGATGAAAAATGGGATCGATATCCCAAACGCTCTGTGGCTGAGAAAGGGGCTTGGAGATGGCTTAGTAGGCCTATACTATCCTAAAGATGCCTATGAGGCCAAAACCCGAAGTAGTTAACTAACCTTATTTCCCCTCTTCAAAATACTCCGTTGAGTACACGAGAGCCTAGCTAGGAAAATAAGACTTTTAAAAAATCTAAATAGCAAAAATGTCATTAATTGAGAAATGCATTGTTGAATGCTACTAGGAATATAGCATCAATCCCTCAAGGCTATGGTAATCTCTTCCGGGAGATTGTCGGTTACTTCCTGTGGCCCATCAATTAATTAGTTTATGGCAATATAATAGCGTGGGTACATAACCTGACTGAGCACGTCAAATAGGTTTGACGTCTCTTTCCTGTTCCTTTTTAATAAGATTGACAACGTGTTTCTCACTACAAATTATACGTCTACTAAATTTATACATTTTCAATCATAAAAGACAAAATTATCAAAATCTGTTGTATAGTTCGGACGATCCTTATTCATTTATAGATCTTCTAATAGATAAGGAAATGTTCGAGATTCTGAGTTTGTACTTAAGAAAACTTTAGTCCAACATCAATCCTCAAACCCAAATTAAGCTAATTGGGACCATCTCTCCTAGATACCCGATTTTGCAATAGACAACTAATATCATCACGGAACTACTACCTCTATAGAGGGTCTATAGGATACATAGTCACAATAATTCAAATTCCCAAAGGGTATAGTACATAGATGATATGTGTTTACACCGACGACATAGCCGTCAATTAAGATTCCACAATAATAGTCCTAAAAAGTATGAACAATCAATATGCTTCCGGTTCCTTTATACGAATCGAAGCTTTTAAGAGAGGCGCAGCAGTGTATAGTGGATTTCCAGTTAAGGTATATAGGTTTTTTGATGATTGGAAGTGGGTGTATGTTTTTTTTCCTTTTTTCACTTAGAGTTGCTGTGGCCTTTGATCTCCTATGGGGTTCAATTTGCTGTACCTATATACTATAGACAATATATTATTTTACCTCAAAGTTTGCCCAAGGGCATACAAAATTCATGAACACTTTTATATCGATATTTACATAGGGAGTTTGCGGGTAGTTTACATGTTTGTAATAGAAACAGGAAGAATTCAACAGCACCACTGGCACGCACACGACAAATAAAGATTGTTTTATTAATTTAATTGCCCATGGGAGCAGGCATTGCAGAAATAGACATGATCTGCCAGAAGGAGGTCAAGACATGAGGGAATGCTTCGGCCTCAATGTAGGAGAGTCAACCTTGATGCACTTGGAATCCTCAGCAATTGATAATAAATTGCATGTGCTTGTTTGTTTCTTCCCATAATAATATATCGACCTTTTACATAGATGATCGTGTATGATAGTTCTATGTAATTTGTTCATTCGACGTAGGATCAATAGAGAGTCTTATTTCATAATAACCTAGAAGAAAAAAGGATTCGTATTAGGCTTAACACTAGCAATGTGAATTTTTAGGAAGAAATGCATTTAAACAACAGGTTCCAGATGAAGCCTGCATTTTAATATCATAATAGTTTTGGCATTTTCAACATTGTCGCATGATCCCAAATATTTGCTCTACTGGACAAAAGGTATGGTGCATATATATGATGATATATATGTGTGGGATGTGAAACACATATATGTGTGGGAACAGATGCTACGAGTGAAAGCTGCATATTATGAAAATTATAATTGTAAGAGAAAAACATATTGGCACCTAATTTCTTTTTACCTCTGAAACGCGCACTATCCAATAATACTAGTATACTGATTATAATGGTAGAATCTAGAAAATTCGAATACATCTACTGATGAAGCAATTAGCTGGGGAAATGGGGTGAGGCTGGCTTCACCAAGTTTAAATTTTTATCCTTTACGTTATAAAGGATTGGATTGTGTGTGTGTGGGGGGGGGGGGTCGTATAAAAATATTAAATAACTTAAAATGGTCATAACCAGGCGGAAATTAAATAGAAGCATATCGAATGGGGGTGGTACGTTTATATTTCTGTTTGAAGGAGTTACATGATTCAATGTTTTGTTTGTTTAGTGCTCTTCTCTCGCAGTCGTGCATGGCATAACGATAGTATATGTCTTATCTGAAGCGGATCAATAATGCATTTTATAGAGTGTTTCTTGCACATTACATGAAACCCGAGGTCTACCTTGGCGTTAAAAACTATACTGTTTTGGTCAGGAATGGAGACATGAGGAAACGGCTTGTGCAGTACGGAAAGGTATTCTTTTATTGCTTTGTGGCCGTGCATAAATCTTGAAAGTTGTCTGGGTCCGACCTCAAAGCACAAGTAGCAAGACCCATGTGTATGCAAGCGCTGTGGCTGTTGGTCAGTTAAGCAGGTTGCAATGGCTGATTCACGACTCCTGACCCTTGAGCCAAGTCGTGTAACCTCTGTTGAACACCGCCAACCATGTACTTATGCCCTCGTAGTATCGGAAGAAACCTATTAATAATATTGAAACATAAGTGACCCACTTCTAAACTATCGGATTATAATTTATTGAAAAGGACAGGTATACCCGTATGGCTTACCTCCTTTAGAGAATTAAGGGAATTATAGAGCCGATCTGGTGATATCGTTAAGTATTTGTACATATCTAACAAGCCAGGTATGTATAAATAGTAAGATGAGTAATACTTGGCAATTGCCTGTATTAACTATAAAAAAGTGCATGCAATTTGGGAAATCGGTACTCGTATTACATAATAATGTCAATTGAAATTGAAACTTCTAGTTCTACATTAATTATTAACTAATTCCTTCAGCACTCAACATGTGAAGGCGCAACACGCAATGCATGCATCAATTGTCCAAAGGAGTGTGTAAATCTAACCCTTCATGCTTTAGGAAGAGCACTTGTCTGGGCAAATCCATGACCTCCGTGTACCCACACTTTAAATTGGTGCAGTAACTTACGACCTTGTTATGACTGAGGTAAAATCTGCCAATGCCTCGTTATATATATGCAGTTTTGTTTTTGCTAAGGCGGCCTACCTTCAAGAGCGTTCGAATGTGATATACTTGAGATGGCTGGTTGTCTTCAGGCGTTTTGGCAAGGGATGTTACATATATCTCACCAATTGAAAGGAAGGGATTGAGCAAAGTTATTGCTGAGGGTCCCATGAAATCATTCCACGGACTATATCACAGGGGTGGGTTTCAATGGCTGATCACAGAAATGCTACTTTAGAGGTGAACAACCTTGTTTTCATTCTGGAACCAGTGAAACAAGCCAGAGACGCTCTGTAGCTGCGGCGTCTGATGAGGTCATTCTTCTGATTGCATGCAAGTAACCATCGACTGTTCCATGATTTGTCAATGTATATGTATATTTAGTTACGTTTTTGGAGGAATAGTTGTGTTTGTCTGGCCGGGAAGTTATATTCGCACAGTAAAACATCCACCGCATGTCCCCGGTGGAAACTTTCATTTGGTTGAAGATACCTCTCCAGTGTCTGGGTTTGTTGTGCAAGAGATCGATGCAGGAAAGGCATTCACTATCCAAAATCTGTTCACAGAATTTAATTCTGAGCTTGCAAAGGATTTCTAACGATTAATATCTTTAAATATGACCTGGTACATTTAAAGCAGTGCCAAATATAAAGTTGCACAGTTTGACTGCATAATTTCTATCATATGTGTGTGTGATTCGTATACAACCAATTCAGTATCTAAACTTGTATGGATCTACTATGAGCTGAATTCGTATCCATGAACTCGTATATATCCACCGCCATCGATCGTGGTCTGAAAATTGAATATGTTTATCTTTTATCGAATTTAGAAAAGTTAGTACTTTCAGAATTGTCTCACTGAGGGGTATGCAGAACATTGCAACTGGAACGATGGCACTGGAGAAGACAAAAGGCTTTTTTCTGGGGTTTTGTAGGAACGTTGGCTTTTCTGTTTGTTGTGGGTCACAATCCTCCGAGGCAAGGCGTGTCGGAGGCATCGAGGCTGCGTTTCGATAAGGTTTACTTCAGATATGGCCTGGGGTTTCAGACTCCCTTAGGACATGTATCTTGATGGAGTTATGACAGGAATAAGGCTCCTTATTCCGTTCTAAGGAGAGGAAATGTGAATACTCTGGTAAGCCTTAAGTAATGACAGCTAAGGCCTTCGATTAGCAGGTCTGTATGGCGCTCTCTTAAGTTTTCTTTCTTGGCACCACCTACTTCAACTTTCTTTAGCGTATAGATTAATGCATTAATGAAAAATGAGGGATACACGCTGGAAGAGGGATAAAGAGAACAGTTGAACGAAATTAGGAAGAAGTTTGTATCCTTCAATATAGTCAATTTACGTTCTAAAATCAAATATCAAAGTTCAAATTGTTACAATTTCTAAAATTCATTATACCTTTTTACACCTTTAAAATATATGATAATGGCATGGCATGCAACATTTTTCATCCTGTGGCTAATCGTTCACACAGTTATGCGTCCATATGAACGTCTCCGATAGGACGGAACAGGCATCATGTTTGGCTATATTTCCTGATCTTTTTAATTTTCTTTAGAATTTAATATGCATCTAGATTGACCAGAGGAGTCTGTGGCTGGCTCAAATGTATGGCTGCAGCCGAAAACCTTTATTGAAACCTTCCCCAGACACGGAACCTCGTAAGGCGCCAGCCTCGCCAGTACCAATAGCACTTCTCTGTTGATGTATACAGTCAATTCAATGGCGCAATCTATATACACTATCACACCCGCCATCGACAGATTGATGTGGACTCAACTCCAGAATACAGTCCGAGACAGTTTAATACTCCAACACATGATGGTCCATAGTCAGAGCCGCTGACACATGCATTGGGCCTTTTTATCCATCGCCAAGGAACAACGAGCTTCTCTACCAGATAATCCATAAATATCAAAGTCTTATTGGTCTCATCAATCTCTTGGTCTCTTCATATCTTATTTTATTCTTTATTCCATGTGGCTCCACTTCTGTTTGGATAATTGTGAGAGTACTAATCGGCTCAATGTCTCTAGACTATAGGAATGGCGAGAAAGTACCAGATATAAGAGCAGCATAAACCAAAGGGGACATCTTTGATAATGAATCATGCTATGAAGAGGGCCTTTCACCTTGACTGAGGGGATTGATAAAAGAAATACATAGTTATTGGGGAACTGTCGCTCATGTTTCCACAGGAGGTCAACGTCCCGAGCGGAATGGTATGATAACCTATATAGCTATTGCCGCAAGTAGTACAGAGAGTTGTCCGTCTGCCTCGGGTTTTTTCTTCACAACTATAGCCTCATAATATAAGTTTACAATAGTTGTAGCCCTTTAACCAACCAGTGCATGGGGACGTTTGTCCTAATTAAATTAGAACAACGTTATTTGAATGTGTAGATTAATTTATCCATATAATGCTATAAATAATACCTACATAAGGTACATCCACTTTGTCAAGTCATAAAGCAACTTATTAGCTTAATTGGAAAGGGAGAAAAATATTCATGATTTTCGTTCATTAAAATAAACAGTCTAGGTCCAAAATGGGAGAAGGGAAAGCCTCTCGCCTCAAACCGCAAATGCCATTATAATTCCATTAAGACCGCAAAATGTCATTATAGTCCCATTAAAACGCCGAGTCTTAGGCGAGGAGAATGATTAGCGAAGCAGGCTGACATACTATTCTTATCTGATCTGAGGGTGTGGACCTAGAGTGTAAATGACAATGGCGCTTCATCTTTGCCTAAAATGTGTAATATTCCATTGATGCCAAACTTTGGCCACATTTTTAAGTGTCAGTATAATCTCTATTAGGTCTTTCACGGCCACCGCGACGCAAATCAACCATGCATGTTGTGCACAGATTGACTTTTAGTCACATGTCTTTTCACTGATAGGATTGTTTTTATACGAACACAACAAATCTTCCCTTTACTTTACTTAGAAACAAACATCAGGCGACTCCGCTTATAATGCCCCCAACAAACATATTTGTCATCTTGCCAATTATCATTTTATGTTGAATTAGGCAGTTTATAGGCAGTGTTAGCAATTTGCCTGATTCTGATCAATGGAGCTCAATTGGCTCACTGGGTCAATTGCAGTCTAGTCACTACCTGTTAGGCTTCCTTCCTCTTTACGTTTCTCCAGTCTAACATAACACTTCGCATGCAGGGGACTTTAAAATGGTGTATCCACTAACTACTGGTACGTAAAATTGGCGCGTACAAACGTCACCGGAAACAGCACATGTATAAGATAAGAAGTTTTTTATTTGTCTTTTCGAAGAGTACAGAAGAGTACAGACGAGTATTTTAAAAACAGACAAAAGGGTCGACATATCTTTATGTACTGCAAAGAGTGCATATTCTTCCGGCAGTTACCGAAATTTGGAAAAAAAAGACTAGGCTAGTTGACTTAGATATGGTAATATAAGAATAAAAATAAAAAATAAAATAAAAATTTATATAACGTTACACCACAATTTTACGCGCACGTATACGGAATCATCAGTGTCAGAAACACCTGCTTAATGTAATTATAGTACTTCTGCCATCGCACCATGATTGTACATATATGGCCACTGCTCCGAGATGCCACATACTGGGAATTGAATATGATTTAATTTCTGGTAATTGCAACCACGCCAACCTCAGGATTCGAGTGACCAATGCAATTTAATTATATTCATCATCTATACCTCACTATTTCTGTCATATAGCCACACCATTTGAGGTTGTTCTTCAGCGGCGGCTTGTTGACTTTTGGAAATTTCCCTGCCCACCTCCCCTTCACAATTCAATTACTTTAATGGGCACATTCAATGTCATTATCAGATTGACGCGGGGTATAATTAGGATGGAAAACTAATCATTAAGATTCTCACTTCAACTGCTCTTCGTGGCGAGATGGTAGGCATGCGGGATTCCAGATCAGAAGGTTGTGTGTTCGAACCCAGAGTCAGCGCCGTCTGTAGGCCTAATGGTAAGACTGTGAAACCCAGTTGAGTGAGTATCAATTATTAACAACTTCACTTTAGGGGAGCTCCTCCAGACGTCGGTCACTGTAAGGATGGAATGGTAGGGGGATGTCCAAGAAAATATGCCCCCACCCAGATGGGGATTTCCTTTAGTTTACCACAGTATCAAGGACATTCCCCTGGGTGGGGGAATGTCTGTCAAGGTTTATATTTTTTATAATTTTTATTTGCAACAATAATATGAAAAATGAGCCCCATAGGGTCGGTGAATTTACACAAATTTCTTGCCTTGGGGGTCGAGGTTCCTCATATTTCCCAAAATGCCCAGGACATTCCCCCATAACGGGGGTGGGGGTGGGGGGTTCAATTGACAAATGCATAATGATATTTTATTTGTATGTTTTAATATATATATAAATATATACTAAAAACATAAAAACAGGGAATCCCAAAAATAAAGAAGGGGGTACGTATCCCGACAAAAATTCTCACTTTCCAACTATAAAATCTAATGTGTTCTAATGTATCTGACTACTGTAATATCATAAGTAATTACAAGGTTAAATGATAGCCCAACGTGAACAAAACAATGTCTTGAAGATTGTGCTGCGTTGTTATGCACGAGAAAGACCAATTATGATAATTGATAAATAGTTAATGCATGTAATGACGGCCTTGAATGAGCAATTTGATCATGCAGATACAGGATAAACACGTATACATACTACATAAGTATAATATTATTCTGAAATCAATATAAGATATATACATTCGTATAGGTATAGACGGCTTTCTTCGGTTCCCAAATATAGAGTTTCTTTGATGGAACTAAGCAAATTAATTGCAAATACAAAGGAAACCGGTATGCGTGCACTAAGCATATATATGTTCATGGTAACATAAATTACCACTGTAGAAATTTGTTGGATAATTATCTCAGGCTTAATTAAAGCGTAGTAAAATTTTCAGGAATCAGTCCCTTCTAAATTATTTCGGTGACAATCGTTCCCTGGTCATTATAGATCGTTAGAAGAGGGCAAATGTTTTCTATCTGAATAGGATAATTATTTTCTGATAGCTGAACGAGATCTTTTCATGGATATGGGACCCGGTTAAAAGAGCCCAAACTGGGCTCGCATGAGATAGATTGTCACCAATAAAACATGATAGACATGAATGGATATGGTTTGTAATTCATTCTTTTTTCACAAACCATACCAGTATAGTATTGTTATTGTGCCGTATCGAGATATGATATGTTCTGCCTGTACTTGTAGTACAAATACCAATGTTAATTAATATCTACCCAAATATTTGGGATAAGGAGAAAATAAAAGAAGCAAAAATAATCAAATTAAACTGTCCAATGTCATTATTAATGGTGAATACATTAAGCAAATCTAATATCTTGGATACACAAAAAGCAAAATTGGGCGCCAATAACGCTGTCAAGCAATTTTGTTAAAGTATTATCGTTAATAATTCATATAAGAATGGACTTTCCATCTTAAATAATATCAGCAGCGCCTTTGAATATTTGAAAGCTTGGATGGAAGTTAATCAATAAAGTTAATAATATGCCAGAAAAATAATCACGATATATATATATATATAATAATCATAGCAAATAATGTGAACTTATGTAAATTTCAGAAGTTTAAAATGGGTTTTGCTATCATCGAGGATAGGTATAATTATAGCAATGAAAGTATGCAGGATTTTAATGGCTCGATGAAGTGCAAATAAGTGAGGGTTCGGGAACCGCGTTCAAGGACACATTTTGAATGTATTTTGTTGTAAATCACACCAGTATACAGGGGTATTTACACAGGTTTATTTCTATTACACTTCAGGAAAAATATTTAACGGCACCTTCTTTCACTTTTACTATCATCTACCCACCACAAGTTTTTTTTTGTTTGTACCGTTCCCACTAACTGCCGAAAGGCATTCCATACCCTGATTCTCGGGAATCCTTTATTGGCTTTTACGGCGCAAACTAAAGGAGTCGTCAAGGATGCAATAAATGGGGGATTCGTTTGCGATGGGCTTGAAAAGGTTTTAGTTAGAAAGACTTGTCCATCAGTTGATGCAACGAGCCGGATCGGAGGACTTATGTCGAAAATGCCAGGAGCCATACTTAAATAATCGTTCGAAATGTCACCCAAGGCTCTATTAATTTCCTTAAGGTTTCCCATGGAACCTCGAATGGGGGACCTAAAATAAAATTTCTAAAATAAAATTCCACTCTCTCGCAATCGCAGCAATCCATGTTCATGTTTTCATATGATTATGCAAACCCTACACCTCTGCATGGTTATTCCGATTATCATTTATGAAAGGAACCAAGAAAGAGGAAAATATAAAAGGAAAAGATTTATTATCAGTCATATATATGATGGAGTAGAGCTTGTGATTCATATATGTATTATGCAATTAGAAAGTCATCACTTTGGCTAAGCCCTCTACCCTCCGGAGCCAATCTCTCGTAATGATATGATAGGAGGATCGGATGCCGTAGGATTTGCATCGATACCTTCTTCAGTCAGTGTATAATATGGAACCATACCTTGGTCACCTAGTACACACTAGGAATTGGTCTCATAGGAATCGTCACTCATTCTAGCTGGGGACCGGTTGTCAGAAAATCGAAGAAGGCGGCCGATTGGCACAGATAAGGGGACCTATCTTACGCCACAAATTACACGGAGTTACTTGCGACAACAAATCGCTGGGCCTCCTAAGGGAGTAGCCCATCGTGAGCAAGGAAGTCCCTCTTTAATTGTCAAGTGAAACCGTGCCGACAAATACCCATTGGGTTCTAATAAAGTCAATTGATGCATGCATCCATATGACAATCAATTAAATGTCTGGATGAAATCGAATTAACAGGTATTTTTAACAGCAATGGCTTCTTGTCACAATGGGAATAGCTTTATTACCCACGAAAGATGTGATTTCGAAACAGCAATTATAATGAGAATAGTATAGTAATTATTTGAAAAAAATATGGCCTTTCGTGAAATAATATTTCATTAGTTTTCTGTTCCAAGGTTTAAAAAGAATACCTAGTTGGGCATATCATTCCGACCTTCATCAGTGTTACGCATCATTCCCAAGCAATGGGAATAGTGACGTTAAGTCTTTTTTCATTCATCCGATCTACTCAGGATAAGATCTGCAATTGTGACGAACAGTGGCAAAAGAACCGAATTTCATCAACAGGATATCTTCGAAATTACTATAATTGACTTGAAATATATTATATGGCGTGAGGTATTAATTATCCGAAGAGTGTGATCTTGGTGATACCCTAAATTAAACCTACTAAGAACAAATGCACCCTTGGGTCTTTATTAATGGCATCTCCCCGTTCCCCCTATTTAGATTCTTGAAGATAGTAGATATCGCATTCCGAAGCGCTGTGACGTTCAATGGAGTAGACGTTGCGGACGCAGTCAATTGTAGCCGTTCCCCATTGATTATGTTTTTGTTGTTATAATTTTCTCTGATCCATCCTCTGTTGTACATATCGTTTGAGCCGTGAAACTTGTTTTAGGCTCATGGGCCAGGACCAATTTCAACATGCGAAAGTGGCTGTCAGATGAGGAAATGGGATCGAATCCGGGTGGTATTGAAAACATAATTCCACAAGAATGGCGCGGTATGGGAGAAGGTGGAGCTAATGAAATAACTTCAAAATCAAAGCAACCTTCCATCTCTTTTTAATTGCCACAAGACGAACGGGGTCGGTAAAAAACCGAGCTAGATTCACTCGTGATTAGCAGTGGCAACTAGATATTAGCACATTGGATATCTGGGTAGTGCTGGAGAAACGGCAGTACGGTATTCTGGCAAGTTTTTTCTTTAAAATAATGCGTTGCTGCAACGGTAACTAGACAAGAATCTTATGACAAAGAGACGTACACGCCTGAACTATATAAATCACAAGAGAGAAGTTGCAAAGAACTATTTCCCCCTTTTTCCTTTTTGTTTTATTTTCTATAGGCCCTGGCTGACTTGCCTTTTGCCTCTATCTCTCGTTCCTCAAATTATGTGGTGAGCGGATCGATGTTGAATCTATTCTTTAAAAGCCAGCCAATGCAGGGACAATGGGCAGTCCATGATTAGCCACACCCTGCATATGTGAAACTTATAATCGATTGCCCATATAGTACTTTGCAGATAAGAAGTCATAGTATATAGATATGTCCGCGACAATTTATTGTGCCTTTCTTGTCTGTTCCGGAAAATTTATTTACCACCGGACATAGAGCCAGGGTGAATGTTCGCTATCTGTCACCCCTTGCGACGACAAAGCACTGATTCGATGAACCAAGGCACTGCAGGAGAGAGCAGACCCGATAACTACGACCTTGCTTAAACACCCTGGAAGGAACTCAGCCCCGGGACCGGGGAGAAGTAAGAGCTGCCTTGCTACCCTGGATAGAGGCCAGCTGATAATAATAAAAAAATATAATCCCGGGCAGTGCGCTACAAGTTTGAATTCTGACTCAGAGCCATACATATTTATATATATGCGGAATAGATTGAGTTTGCCTTCCAGATGGACGTAAACGACTGGAGGCTGAGGAACGACCAATTCAATGATGGTGACCCTGGCACGGGTTTGCTTTAATAGAGAAGATTCCAGACATGATGCACTCAAGCATGCTCCCTATAAACTTAAGTTGGTGCGAGGGCCAAAGACTACTTTTTTGCCCACCGCCGACAAATCTCTATCAGCTTCAATGCTAATATTGCTTTCCAGATGACATGGACGGAATGTGCCTATATACTCAATATCATTTGTATACAGACATGTACACTTCATATTTCAGTACTGAGTAAATATTGCAAGGCGGGCATACTTGTAGGGTTTGCAAAGGTCAACGACATGCATTTGTACCACATTATATATTTTGTATTTCTCCCTGCATTGATGCAATGTCGGTTGATACTTCAGAATGAAAATAAAGTTGTGGTTCATACTGACCATAACTCCGATGACAAAGAACTTGCTTTACAAACAAAATCAAACTGCAATTGCTTGTTGCATATAAATCTCAATCGCTCCCTTATTTTCCATTTGGATGAATTAATGCCTCAGTTTTAAGTAGTAGTTCTCAGCATGCGTATATATCCTCAGAAAATCAGAAGGAATATCCTCACTATCATGATTCCAAGAGAGCCTTTTTAAATGATCATGCCTTCCCTTGGCCAATGACCAGTACCAGACTTTGTAATTTCTAGGCAGAATGCATTTATTCTTTTATATATCTTAGAAGGAATTTGCACGAATCGAAGTAGACGTATAAAACATAGTTCTGTTCGTCTATGCTTGCTCATATAGCTGTCTGGATGAGAATTTGCAAATATTTCCGTGGGAAATAAGGCCATTTTAGTACAAAACATTAAGTACTCTTGTTTCTATTCCCCTGATTAATCCATACATCCACACTCGACCATGTGTAGTGGCAGGTTGCAAGTGCTATCTGTCGTTATTACCAATAAATCTGTCTTTATTGCGATTGTAGGAAGTATTGCATAATAATGGTAATGAAATTGTGAAGGCAGAGACTGCTGCATGGCGATAACATAGATCTGGCGATGCGATACCACAAAATATTTACTATGATGGAAACTCCTGCTGGAACAAGACAAAATAGACAATAGCCATTGGATCCGGTGGGAGAGCATCCCGACTTGGCCAAATATGTAGCATTTTGCAGTCTCTGTAAGTAGAAATTGAAATAATATATTGGCCCTTCAAGGTATGTTTTGATAATGAGCAACACAAGACTGAGAAACGAGCGGGAATGCTGTGAAGCTATGCAGACCTGTGTATGCATGGTTTGCAGCTAGGGAGACAGAGTAGGTGACTTCCTGCTGGAACAGGAATTTCTATGGTGGATGCAGTTTCCTGAATCTAGGATAAAGATGATTAACTGCAAGAGGGCTGAGACATCAATGAACCCACGTTTAACATCAGAACAGACAGTTTATGGTAGCCAAAATGCCCACACCGCCGCCATGGGTTCGACGACCGTTAAGTTGAGTCACTACAGAAACATAGGGAGCGATTTATTCCAAATTGGGAAGCTGTATGGGTCGGGCCCTGTCAGCCTATAAGTACCATTTGACTAACTTGATAGTGACCAGAGTATACATGAGATTAGGTCTGTTGGATAGGTGTACAAAGTGCATCTATGGTTCCAAAACAAAGGCTGTGGTGACAGTTTGAGGTCCAAGAACAGAACGTGTACCAATAAAAATGCCATATACGGCACCGACATTTAGAATTAGAGGCGCCCCAGAAGCTGTCTGCAATATTATGACGTAATGTGAAGATATAAACGCTGACCATTATGCCAGTGTTTAGCCTCTGATGGACATGGTTTCTTAAAGATCGCACTTTTGTATCAGACATGCACCAACAGTGGTTTAGTGCCAAGTTGTTGTACCGCAAACATTCATCAGATTGGTAATTCCGGGTACATCAGATAACCTCCGGCACGGTCTCAGGCAGTGCTCAGTTGGTGGGAATCCCCCTTCTTCTCGATGGCATGTGATATGATCGAAGGATTAATCGTTGCTATCTTTTAGACACTAGGCAATAAACATGAATTATTACTTGATAATTAACAGACTTTATACTAAAGTTGTTTAGTGCATATATATTATAGTTCTTATCCACTGATACATGTGTGTGTCTTCTAGGCGGTAATGAGAATTATCATGCATTACGTGAACTGATAGAGTGAGCCAGCAACATTATTCCGTTTTGGACTGGTAGAACTCGTATGTGGAGTCCAACAAAGTAGTCAGATTCACTACGTAATTTCGTTGGCTTTTTTTGGAGATTAGTAAAACAATACTTTGGAACTACGGAACGTTAGCAATCATGAAATGGATGATGTCATTTGGGCCGAAGTCTATATTGCGAATTATTGATGTTTTTGTAAAAAAAAAAAAAAAAAAAAAAATAAAAAAAATATTAATTTCAATTTAAAAAATCATGCAACTGATAGTTGGAACATTTATACATTTTTGGAAACCTCAGAATGTCAGCAATCAGAAAATGGCTGATGTCATTTGCGCCGAAGTCTATTTTGCAAATTATCGAGGTTTTTGTAATAATAAAAAAAAAAAGTTAAAAATATTATTTTAGATTTGAAATTTTAAAAATCATGCAACAGAACTAAAGTTTTCATGGTAAATGGCTTTTGTAATATACTATTATCATGAATGAATTTTTATTTATATGGTTTATTCCATAAAATCTGTTAATCTCCAAACTTTGAATTCCTCAAATATCATGTATCTTTTGCTTACATGTTCTCTGTATATACAGTGATATATGGTATGAATTGGGAATACTAATCTTCATAACTCTTTTTGCTGTGCTCTTTTGAAGTCAAGGGGCACCAAATACAGGTGTCCCCATGGGTAATTTGCTAACACCAAGGCTTTAAAACATAAAAAAAACAAGTCTAAGCATTAGTAGTACAATTATACATCCTCATACAAACCTGAACGATAAACATAATAGTTTCATTTCCCATGATGCTAATGATCATATACATGTAATGATTCAGTAGCAGACATACTACCATCTCTAGGTCTCGAGCCACTGGATCAAAGAAGGGCAAAACATCTATTGTGCCTCATGTACAAACAATCCTGAGACACACCCACCTACTCACACACACACAAAATACCCAACACAACCACCCACTCGTAAAATAAATATAACCTACCACTACTCATGCCCAAACTGAAGCTTTCAAAAGTGCACGCTGCTGCAAGGGTGCCGAAGCATGGAACACCCTCACTTCAACAGAAAAAATACTCCCTCTCATACAAACAATTCAAGAACCTCCTCAAACACAACCAAATACAACTCAAAACCCACACAGACTGACCAATGAACCCAAGCCAAACGATATCTTCACGCTGCCATAACAAACCCCCACAGACCCAAGGGCATGCTGTATCTTCAAGCTGTCCAAAGCAACCAAAACAAATCCACCTAACTAATCATACATTTTATTCTTATCCTTAATTGTACCAATCTTTCTCACCTTACTTGATTTAATATTCATTTAACTTAACTTGATCTTGAGTAGTTTTGTTACATTGAGCATAGTCTAGCTAGACATAGCAGTGGGTGGAAACCATGGTTATTCTGATTTGAATTATTACCTGTGAGCCCATTATCCTGATGTGTGCATGACATCCATTGTTCATAACATTATTTGTACTCTGTGCATGCCCGTTTATGATCAACTGTCATTTTACGGAAGATTGGCTGTATACAAATTCTAGATAAATAGATAAATAAATAAAAAATGTATGTCGGAAATTTCTTTTTATTTATAACATATTGATGTGGTATGTCCATACTTAGTTTGACCCTACCTACATCTGCAGCTCTGGCAGAGGGAGTGGGAAAGCAAAGAAGGAAAAAGTCAAAGCCATTGCCCAGATCACAGAGATTCTGGAAAGCACTTCAGAGCTGGGATCCGAGAATACTCCTTTGGATGATATCACTGAAGTGATAGTACAGGCAGTCCAGGCATGGCAAGCTAAAAAGAAAACCGTGCCTAAGGCTGAAGCACCAGCTCCCTCTCCTGGAGGTGGGCCTGGTAGGTTCAGGCAGTGGAAACCTAGAAGCTGCTTCTTTTGTGGTGAAGAAGGACACTATGCTTCACAGTGTCCTAAAAAGCAAGCACTTTTTAGTCTCCTGAGTCAGGCAGATGCTGCTGCGTCCAAATCCTCGGACTCGGGAAACGTGGTAGGACCCTCATAAGGAGTGAGGTGGGGGTCGGAGAGAGGACGCTTCAGAGTACCACAGTTTGAAATGAAGCTGTGAGTAGTGTAGGAGCTGGTGGGCAGCCCCAGGCACCAGCTAGTATGTCAGAGGTATCACATCAAGGTGATCCCCTTCCGAAGACTGGAGATTCTAAATCGTTGCCTGAAGGAAAAGCCTTACCTCAAGGCAGTGAGCTTAGTGGTGACTCAGATTCTACCTCAGAAGTGCGGTGGGGACAATCTGGGTTCCAAGCTGAACGAGATCAGATAGTGTTGGTCA
The DNA here is from genome assembly GCA_942159475.1 of Sthenelais limicola. Taxonomy (NCBI): domain Eukaryota; kingdom Metazoa; phylum Annelida; class Polychaeta; order Phyllodocida; family Sigalionidae; genus Sthenelais; species Sthenelais limicola. Next base: position 116,960,857 of record OW804096.1, read on the forward strand.
AAAGCGGATCAACTAAATCAGCTCGAGTTCAGAAAGTTTCTGTACATGATGAGGGAACTTTGGAGATCCCTACCAAATTGTTGGTATGGGAGAGATAGTATGCCCCTGTAAGAATAGGTGGGGGAAGTGGATGTTTTTTGGTTGATCTGGGGGTTACTACTAGCTTGATCACTAAGAAATTCTATGACTCCCTTCCAAATCCGCCACCAATGACTTCGGTACGGATGGTGTGTGCGATGGGTAATGGAATGCCCATTGTTACATATGGGAGCGTGCTTTGTCCATTGGAAGTTGGCTACCAAACTTACATGATTACTTGTCTCATAGTCAATGGTCTACAAGGTCCTGAAAGCGGGATAATTGGTGTGGATTTCTATATTCTTTTTCTATTATGTGCACCAATGTAATCTGGATTGGTCAGGAACTCTCTACTTGGATAATTACGGGTCTTCTGTAGCTTGTGAGTTGTGGAAGAAGCCTGTTAGCAGTACTGAGAGTTCCTATATTAAGTCAATAGAGGTAGAAGATGTAATTGTTGGGAGAGAGGTGAAACTACTAAAGGCAGTTATCCTCAAACCTAGATCAGTTACTTTGGCCAAACTTGATCATGGCAGTGGCTCAATCACATCAGATGGGTTGATGTTCGAGCCAGACCAATGATTGTTGAAAGATCTAGCCTTGGGCAGCCTGAATACTTATGTAACAAGCGACAGTTCTCCGGCCGTGGTGGCTTTCTCCAATCCAACCGGTTGCACATTAAAGATAAGACAGAAAAGGGTGGTTGGCAGAGTATTTGGAGTTGCGTTGGTAGCTCAAGATTCTTTGTCAAATGATAGGAATAATGAGGCATTGATCAGGGAAGCAATCATTAATTCCATACAGGTGCTGGAGTCTCCTATAGCGGATGATGATCTGATCGCTCCTAGCCTTCTCATTTCACCCAATATGGAGTGTCACCTGGCAAAGATGGTTAATGATTCAGACTTGTCCGAAGTCCATGACAAACTAAATGCTCTAGATCTAGGAGTTTCGAAGCTGTTTTTCTCTACCAGGAGATAAGGCTTTGGGATGTACCCATAAGGTCCGGCATGTAATCAATACTGGTAATGCTTGTCCGATTAAACAAGCATATAGGTGGATTCCAGTTGCTTCTTCCGTCGGCAAGTTGAGTACCTAGGCCGAATTGTATCTGGTAAGGGAATTCAAGCCAATCCTAAACAGATTGAGAAAGTCCAAAATTGGCCAGTCCCTACAAATGCTAAGGAGATTAGACAATTCATTGGGTTAATTGCTTCCTACTATAGGGAGTTTCAACCTAATTTTGGCGAAAGTGTCTCTCCTCTGCAGGATATTGTGACGGCTGCATGTAAGGATAAAAGCTATACCAGACCAATAGTGTGGACTCCTCAGTGTCAGGCTTCATTAGCAAGGTCAAGGAATTACTGACCACATCATCAGTGCTAGGATACCTCCAAAAGGTGGGAGATTTTATTCTAGATAATGGTGCAAGTGGTTTTGGAATGGCTGGAATCCTCTCTCAGATACAGGATGGACGAGAAGTTGTCTTGGGTTATGCTAGCAATAGTTTGTCTAAAGCTCGTTTACGCGAGTTTACGGGAATTTGACGATGACCAGATGTCGCATTATAAAAAAGTCATCTGGCCGGAGTTGGTGAGGGAGGACAGCCTCAACCAAGACCTAATGAATGGAGAGAAAATCCAACATAAGCTCTCTCGTAATAAAGTTTTGGACAAGACAAGCAAGGTCATCCCTACGATAATGAATAATACATCATTCAACAGGTTGACCTACTTGTTGGATCAAGACCTGAGAGTAATGGAAAGGATGAGGTTGGTTGCCAGACCAAAATCCGCTGCTCCCTCGTCCGCTACTACTTCTTCAAGCTCTAGCTTGAGTGCTGAAGTAGTTAGTAGCAAGGGAAAAGCCGGTGGGAAGGCTTCTGCCAAGAATGCTCCTGTCAGTAAGTCTGGGACAGGTAGAGGCACTGAAGGTGCCCAGAAGTGCGGCCGTTCTAGCTCTGGAGGAGGATTGGTTTCGCCAACTCTCCCTGCAGCCAAGAAGCAGAAAGGTCTTCACAGCTTCCTGAACGGGTAGAGACAGAGCAGCTTATCAAGAGATGCAGAGATTCAGTGCTGCTTGCTGACTCTCCGGGCTGCCTCTGATGCTGCTCAGCAACAGGTGTCTCAGTCTATGGCTACTCTTACTGAACCACTGAAGAAATTGGGGAGTGTGCAGGGACAGATTGGGGAAACTGCTTCCCTAAATGAAACTGTCCGCACCCAGGTGAAGATTATCCAAACTCTTCACGCTTCAGTGGCTAAGAAGGACAGGGAGATCTTGGACCTGATGGAGGAAAATGTGAGCTTGCATGGAGAACTCGCTGAGTTTGGATGCAGCTCAACTCCAGGGGGCCAGGAAGAGGAAGAGGTTTGCCCAAGGCAGCCCCAAGAACTGACCCACCTGCAGTGAGTAGGAAAGTGGCTGCGGACCAAGGTCACCACAGCACTTTTTATTTGGGGAAACTTTTCTAGTCTCCTGGGGCCATGGTGTCTCCTCTTTCAGAGGATGGAACTGTGGTGGCTCCTGCTCCTGAGAAGGACCAGGAGGCCGTGTGCTCTAAGGACATAGACAAGGGGAACTCGGACACACCTATGGACGCGGAGTAGGACTTGGATTCCTCCGAAGCCTCCGCTATGCTAAGCGTTGAGCACTCCTGTTCAAGTCTCCGCCGGATGTGGCATTGAGCGTGTGTATGACTATCTTCTGCCTCTTGTCACGAGCTATATTGTCCACGTAAGAAGAACAAAGGTATTACGTAAGGTTACCTAATATTACACAAGAATAACTGTATATGATTAATATAGAATATTGGATCCATAAGCAATAGGTTTATGAATATTCATTAGCTAAGTATCAAGGTCTCACACTAGGTGGACCATGAGTATATGGGTCACACCCAGGTCACACACCAGGTGGACCATGAGTAATTGGGTCACACCCAATTGGGCCAATAGCCTAATGAGTCACGTAGTCTGATTGGGTACTACCAACAGACAAGGCTATTGGTCCAACTAATATCTCAAGCCTCATTAGTTGAATATAGGGACCCCCATGGTTCATATGTATAACTTAATATCATTGGATAATGTTAATGAGAGTAATGTAATTATGACATGATTGGCTTAATTATGTGCATGCGCATGCATGTGCAGTACATGTATCTCATATATATAAACCCATGTTTCGTCAATAAAGGTTACGTCTAAACAGGACGAATCTCTGCTTGATTATTCATAGAGCTGGGCTATCCTATAGCCTAGACTCTCGTTCGATTAATATTCATATAATATCTCCAATACTCTACTGCAAGCTACCCTATACCTCAGAGATAATCCAGTCATATCAAATGGTGGAGAACCTAAATAGTTTAACTCTCATTCGATTAATATTCTTATAATATCTCCAATACTCTACTGCAAGCTACCCTATACCTCGGAGATATTCCAGTCATATCACTCTGGACTCTGCCTTGATCTATGTTTCCACTACCGCCCATGGACTTTGCTTCTGAACAAGCTTCTATTTCTGCCCATGGACTCCCTTTTCGGACAATGACTTCACCTTTGAACACATTAAGTGAGACTTTTTCAATTGTTATAGTACTTTATTCTAAGCTGCTGGCTGTTTTCTCATAAGGAGGAATGTCAGTCTGAACCAGACTGAAAAAGAAAAATATTTTTCTCTGGATATTTCTTAATACACTGGATTCTGTAAGTTAGCGAGGACACAATATGCTCCTATTTGTATTTGTGATAATGACTGCTGCTGTTCTTCAGATGTGTGTATTTGCCTTTTTGTCCGAAGGTTCTTTCTACTGTACTATTTTTTATCTGATTGTCTCCTGTATGTGTATTTCTACTCCTTTTGTCGAATTTATAGTGTGTAAAACTCTTTTTCAAAGAGGGGGAGTATTGTAGTGGGTTTGGGTTTTTACCATATGTATTTATGTCTCTGGGTGGTGCTGTCCGCTGTGGCTAGTACACCTGTACTAACCCCAGTGAACATTACCGTTTCATGTAGCCACACACCAGAGAGTGTGTTGGTTCTTTTACTCTAAATACATCTATACCTTTTGTTGTTCTTACATCGCCTTAACAACTGTTGATAATGTTCTTCTTCATATATTATTCCTGACTATCTAAAGTCCGAGATATGATGTGTTTCTTGCCGTTTGATACTTCACCACTTTATTATATGTCTGATGTCGTATTGACACCACTTGTGTGGTGCTGCTGACTTGTAGAGGTGGCTGGTCCACCTCAGTGTGGCCAGGACAGAGGAGGGCTTGTCCCATGAGTAATAAACAGTGCAAAAGGTTCTACCTTGTTGTGTGTTTCTATTACGTGCTGAGCGGATCGAATCCAAAGATGGCTACACTGCATTATTTTCTCTCTTCTATAGAAATATGTCGCAATGCCACACCTTAGCAGTGGCACATGACCCAATCAGTGTGATTGTAACAGCCTTCCCTATGTCTTGTATGTCACTTTGTTTGTAAACACACTAATACTGCTTCTCATCACCCTTCACCGCCCACCAAAGGTGAAAACTGCCCATCAGTATTACCATAGCTTACCGTTGGAAATTTTAAACGGTTACTTTATACTAACCTTGCTTGAGACTTGAATTATTGTGTAGTGTGGTGAATATTCTGAATAATAATTCTAAGACCGGATTCCTCTGCATTGTATCAATATCCTAATACTATGCTCTTTGTGGGTTAAAGAAAGATAGTCGCTATTGTAAAGTATTGGGTCCTTTGAGACCGGGGGGGGGGGGGGATTCTCCATCTAGGTCTCAACCCAAATAAATAAGTTCTAATCGCTTCTACTTCTGTTCTGGAGCTAAATTGATCACCACTAAACACTGACTTCTTCATAATTGACCGAATTGTTGGGTAGTTCCTCAATTTCTTACAGTATACTGATGTATACAGACAGTATACAGACAAAAATCTCTTTAGTACAAGTTTTCTCTTCCTTATTAGTGGCCACATGAAGATATCCCCTGTCCACTAGCGGGGAACTGCACAATATAGTTCCTTCTAGTCTTGTGAACTAATTAATATTTCCTTGACTAATTTAACAAAAAAGACTCCTCGCTCCGCTATGCCTCAGCCGTTACAAAAATTGCTATAATATTATATCTTGTAACTGCTTCAAAGTTCCAGTTGCTCGGGATCGTGTTTCATTTTCATTTTAAAAGTTAACAATTATACATCTAGGAATTCAATTCGATAAACAGTTTTTGCTTTCCAACAAATTTTAGAACCCACATTTAACTAACGAGATAATTGGATCAGGGTGGTCAAGTAATATAAATCATTGGCATTTGACCCCGAGCTATATGCACACACATTACTATAAGGTGTACTAGGTATGAATTCAAATGGACACTATGTGTCTTATATATAACCAACGAGACTCACACTCTTGTTGATATAACTAGCAAAGTACCCGTCCTCTGGACGGTCACCCTCTTCCTCTCACTGTCTCTCCCCTCCTCTCTCATTGCCTCTCCTCCTTTTCTCCCCCTGCCTCTCCCCTCTCTCGCTCCCTGCCCCCTATACTCACCTTCTCCTCTCCTCTGCCCTATTCTCTCTCCCCCTCTTCTCGCTCTATCCTCTTGTCCCTCACCCTATCCGATTTCTCCCACCATGTCCCTTCACTTCTTTCGTTCTCTCCTTCCCTCTCCCTCCCTCTCCCTCCTGTTTTTATCTCCCCCTCCCCCTCTTCTCTCTATCCTATTCTCCCTCTCCCTATCTGATTTCTCCCACCCTCTCCCTCTGCTTCTCCGCTCTCCCCCTCTGATCTCTGATCTCTCTCCCCTCACCTCCCCCTCTCTTTTTCCTCACTCTCCCCCTCCCCCTCTGATCACTCTTCCTCTCTTTCCTGTTGCCAGGGACTCTCACAGGATGCATTGCTAGGGAATCCCAAGTTGCCGAGGACAGTGGGACATAAAGGCATGATGTTGATCTCTTCTAGTAACAGGGGCTTTCCCAGGCTATAAATAGAGTGTAAAGATCCTGATTAAGAAAGGCCTCAAAATCACATTTTCACATCAGATAACTTCACAAACCACATAGAATGTCCTCCAGACAGGGTAGACGGACCTGTAAAGACCAAAAAATAGATGGGGAGATCACAGATTCACAGAGCATGCAACAAAAAAAACCCTCTAAAGCTTTATATTAGACTAGCAAAGAACCTGTCCTCCAGACGGTCACCCTCTCTCCCCACACTTCCCCCTCTCCCTCTTTTCCCTCCCCATCTTCTCTGTCTTTCATACCTGTTTTTCTCTCACAACTCTATCTCTGATTCACCCCCCCTCCTCCCCTCTTCCTCATGCTCCCCCTCCCTGCTTTCTCTCCCTCCCCTCTCTGCCTTCTCCTACATCCTCTCCCTCCTCTCTTCCCCCACTCTTCTTTCTCTCCCCCTACCCCCGGCCTTTCCTATTCCTACATGCACCCTCTTCTTCACTCTCCCACTCCTCTGCATGTAGTTAGGTCCCCCTGGACGTAGGTTGAGGGAACTGACGTAGTATCTCACAGCGGCTTCCCAGGCTATAAATAGAGTGTAGAGATCACAATTCAAAAAAGGCTTCAAAATCACATTTTCAACCAAGATACCTTCACAAACCATATATAATCCTCCAGAGAGGGTGTACAGAACTCTACAGATGAACGCCTCAATTAGTCCATGGTGGACAGTGCGTTTTTTCATGTGAACTATTAAATATTATATTGGCCTTAAATGAATAAAAAAAAAAAAAAGAAAAAAAAAAGATGAAACGACACATTTCGAGAACATGTGAGAAAAAGAAACCCCTGTTTTCCTTATACTTGCAGGATTTTGGGGACGTCAACACAGTGACGTCATTAGGGTACTTTGTACGCAGCGTTACAAGATTTTCACGGACACATGCAAACACGCACCACTCAGTGCGCATCACGCACTACGGACACATGCAAACACAGGTTTAGAGCGGTCCTTGTCCTACATGACCTACAACAGAAACCTTGGGTGACTGCAATTTCTCATAACTTCCTAGATCGAAAGCGTCCTGGTCACTGCTGTCTATACAACTTCAGTATTGCTCTATCTGATGGGCAATAGTCAACCTAACAACTCGAATAATATACTTGTGAGAAGTCCCGGAATCATAGATTTCCGAATGATCTAGGGGCTGTGAAACGTTACAATAATCTAGGTTGATGTATTACTGTCAAATTATATTTCTTTCATCACTTTCCCTGGCTCAATCTCTGCATTGATTCATATATAATCCCTGGTCCCTGCATCAAGGAAATCACATCAATCATTATGGATGAGCCTGGCTGGACCTTCTATATTTAGCGATATGAGATTAGCACCGGGAAGATCTGAATGTACACATCACAGTTTAGATCCCGTTGATTTTCCACATGGCGCTCATTCGAGTGTAAAGTCATGTGCAAGTCTACTTCTTCATGTGATTACGGCGATCATTCCTATAATTATTATCATTGTACACGATGATAATAATGATGATAATAGTAACAATAGATAGTAATATGGTAATAATTCATGATGTGATTGAATCATTATGATAGGCTTAATAAATTGTTGATAGCAGTTACAATTTCAATTCCTTTGAAAAAGACGCGGGAGGAGTTCTGTTACAATGGAATTTACTTTTCGTGTGACAATTATATGCTTTAGAACGCCGGATGATTTAACCTCTGAGATAAACCTTTATCATAACCAAATGATCTTACCTATTGCGAAAAAGCGAAAAAGAACATGGATTTGATATGTATCATGGTCCTTGAGGACTCTTTTCTCAATATCATCTCATAATTATAACAATAAACTTCACTTTCTCCAGCTCAGCCTCCTCTCCATAAGTACGAAGTGCAGGAATTCCATGCCAATCAACTAGCATCTCTTTTCTCATAAATTGAATGAGAATGCATCGTAGGCAAATGGGACCTTCCAATCTACTTAGACACATGACACATGGATTCCCATGTAGAGCGAGAAAAATGTTCATCCATCCATCGAAGAATTTCTATTTTTCGTTGGTAATCGTCGCGTGGGTTTCAGCAGATAACTTTCTTTTGGGAAAAAAAGAAGATCCAACATGACTGTTTCGGGTCTGCCAATCGTTCTTCTGAGTAAGCAATTTCATCGGTCGCGATTCCTCTCTTCTTGTCCTCTCAATTAGGTTGGGACGGGTGCCAAAGCTTTTGCCAAATCAAAACATCTGGATCGTGTTTATTGCACCTTGTTAGAGAAAGATAAACGAATGTGAAGACTGATTATATCTTTCATGTCGTAACCTTCTGTCAAGTAATACATACATCTTGGTATCTTAAGGAAACCTCAGATAGCAGACGGAGAGCTCCACATTCACGCAATACCGGTTAGAAATAATATATTTTGGCCACAATTGTAATTGCAACTTATTCAAAGTCCATGGGAAATCAAACGACGAGTTGGGTTGGGTTTTTTTCAAGAAACTCCTAGATCTTTATCGTGATTGGGTGGTTATAAACTGGAATGGCCAATTCCTCAGCCCGGGTGTCACGTCTACATGTGCCTACACGTGTGCAAATTCCGCAAAAGCGTAAAATCGTGATGAACTACTATATTAAATCTTTGCTTTTGACCTGTGGTTTTGAGGTCAAGCTGCACTATCTAGGCCAAGCCAGTGCGAATGAGAGGCTGCCAGTCTACTCACCACTCCCGGAGCAATGAAGGACGGGGACCGGTTTAAGAGAGGCTGGGCCGACTGGTCCCTCCCTGTTTTTTTCCTAAGTTGTGAAAACCACCATATTTATATGTGCAAACCTCTTTTTTTCTACTAACACTTCTTTCTACAACTGGTCTGGTTTTAAACATGTTTTAAATGGAGAATCCGAAAGCCTGTCCACTCCCGGGAGTGCGAGAGTGGCGAGAGTGTTTGTAAACAACCTATGACGTCACACCGTTTAGAGGATTACGTAAGGGGAGTCCTGTGTTACCGGTGGCGGCGCCGTCGGCGCTAAAGCGTACTATACGCAGGGGGACAAGTAACACCCAACCCATATAACTAAGTCTTAGTACCAGGAAGGGTTGCGCGACTGTGAGGCTATAATTATGATGTGTGAATGCATCAGATAGATATTATAATAGTACCACACGAGTAGCTGGTATGGCGTGAAGGATCGCATGGACCCAAGATGATTCTTTTCACATGGCACACAAGCCGATAGGCGAGTGTGTTATATTGAAAAGAATCATCGAGGGTCCATGCGATCCTTCATGCCATACCAGCTACGAGATGCAGTACTATTTTTACTCCATGGTGGTGTTAATTTATTCAGAATTTATAACAAAACTCCTTTATTTACTTACAAAGTTACGGCCCTTCTTCCCTCGCTTATGCCGGCGACGACGCAATAGTGCACATCGTATAACGTCTTTTAAGTGACGCAATGTTAGTGACATCAGTAAGAGTCCCTGACAACGCTTTTTACCGCATGGAGTGGACAGGGGAGGGGGCGGAGCATCTATTTATTTTCATGGGCCTTATAATAGAACAGGATTCCAGGGAAATATTTCTTTCCTTGGACATATTCAGAATTATATTTGTATTGATTACTTTCATGTTCATAATCGTCAGGATCATTAACCTATCACTGTTGTTAGGGGGCGTGGCCTGAGTATGTTTAGGTAGATTGGAACCAATCAAAATAGTTTATCATTAGGCCCCGCCCATGTGGTACAAAACAATGTACCACACGGTATGTACCACACGCTTCTACATACAAATGTTATGTGATACACACTTCACCGTGGAGTAAAGGCCTAGACATATTTAAATGGTATGTATTTGCAAGCTAGATAGTTTAGTCATTATGTTATGCACATCTAGTAAAATAATATCATATGAATCATCTCTGTGTTGTGGAATGTTTGTACATAGGATGAGATCATATATAAAGCTTAACTAATTTATTAATATTATTTCAGTGTTCCCCAAAACTTTTTATAGGCGCAGGCCAATATGGCCTGCTTAAACCAGCCTCATGCAGGCCATTTGTCATAGACACAAGCAATTTTGTAACATTCATTAGTAAACTATTAGAAACATTGATACAGTTGAATTGATATCATTTGCCTCTGTACCTCCTGCACTTCGCTAAGGGGAACATGAGTGAACAACACCAATCACAATTCCCTTCATATAATAAATGTGGGTTAATAACAACCACCATAAATTGTAACATTCTTTGTGAAAACCCTCTTAAATTTAAGTTTTCTGTTAAATGTTTATGATATCTTAAACCTATATACGATGCTCTTATATTTAAGATGAGGTTGTACGATGTTTTATGCCCCCCCCCCCACAAGGTTAGGCATAGGTAATCAATGAACAATGTGCAATAAGGAGTGATCCCATATATATGCCTATATCAGGCAAGGTACTGGATTTGATCTTCCAATCATATTGTCCCATTTCTCCCCCCTTACCATACTGGGGATCATGGCAAATGTTTTGTTGAATATTTGCAGATTCCTCTTATAATGTCGGGAGATTTCCCTCCAATATTGGGAGATCGGGAGAATTAGTTAAAAACCCCAACATAGGGGGAGATTTGCCACCAAAGTGCCGAAGTCCCTCCCCCCTCTCTTTCTGTGTCCCTCCCTCCCCCTCTCTCTCTGTGTCCCTCCCTCCCCCCTCTCTCTCTCTGTCCCTCTCTTTCTCTCTCAGAGAGAGACACACATTACTCCTCAATGAATTCATAAATTCTTTTTAAGAATAATATTAAATCCTCAGTATTTCTGTTTTCAAATATATTTCCAATTAAATTTGGCAAGTCTAGCATTCAAGGTACTAAGTTGTGAAAGATGAATACCAGTAATAATAATTTTTTTTAAGACCTTACTACCCTGACGTAGTTCAGGCCTGCGATTTTAACCAATTTTGGCAATCTCCAAATCAAAAAATTTCCAAATTAAAAAAAAACGTCCAATAACGTACACAATAATAATGATAACTTCAGCGTTTTGTCCGTATCAAGTTTTAATTGTTCAATATATTCTAAGTTAAGAAACGCATTTGTTCTTTCTTTATTGGCATAGACCTAGCTTTTATATCTGGTCAAAGTTTTGAGTTTGTAAAAATTAATTTGCGCTCGGTAAGTACGGTATCAGTAATTATAACACTACAGTACAAAGACGCTATAATGACCTACTGACCGGTATTATGTTTCTCCACGAAAATAGGCCACGGAGATTCTCGTAGATTGCGAGAGCCTGTCCACTCCCACAAGCCTGAGAGAGTCAACTGCATGCCTTTACGCAAAGACCCATTACATCATGTCATGCCTCGCTGCTCATGTCTCCCTGCAAACTTAGTTTTATCTCCACCACAGTGGTCAGTGCTTTGCAGCATGGCTCTCCTCTCACCGATCTCCACCATCTATAGGCTTATTAGTCCATTTTGGGTCAGATTTCGCGTGCAATTATGGTACTACAGACCGCGTTGGTCTAGTGGCGCCACCTGACGTGTTCCATCACGGTCTGTAGGCCCAGTGACGTCCCGAGGCCTACGGCCTCGGGACGTCTCTGGGCCTACAGACCGTTTGAACGCTAAAATACTCGTTGTTTATTGCTATATTACCCCACTTATAAGCTGGCTATTCACTCTATCCTTTTTCTTTCTATGTGGAATTTGAGTTACTTTGTTCCCCGCTTTCAAGAGGCGAAGCCTCTTGTAATAGCCTACTACGGACTGTGAGTGGGAAGGATGTGCACATTTGATAGACTACGCTGATTTAGCAACCACAACGCTAACGCTAACACTAACGTTAACGTATGTTTTATGAGCACTATGTCATCACTAGGTGTGCTATTCTTAGCATGCTACCTGAGATACGGACGTCAATTACGCTAAGAGGTGTGTAAATACGTTCCCAACGTATGTCTATTTCACGCTAAAATGATGGTCAATTGTGATTTCATTTTTAAGTACAAATGAGCGGGAGGTGTTTTCCGAAGGATTCAGGTGTAACACACTACTCTCCTTCATGAAATTGTATGTTTTTTTGCCCTCTGAAAGCACCTCTCAACCACTAAAACTGACTGAATTCTGCCATTAGGCTGTTTTAGCGCTCCAAACCTATCGCCCTGACGCTAACCTATCCCTATGTCTTAGGGATGCGTTGTTACTTAGCACTGCCCGCAGCAAATAGAGTTTAAGCACCAGGCCTCAACCCTAGTAGGTCCCGTCGGCTGAAATAACACTACAGAATTGGATTATTCATTTCCCATACAATTCGTCAGTGTTTTATCATGGGATCAGTTTAGTGAAATAGACCCCTGTCACCCAGATATTTCTAACTTCACATGATTGTTTCTGTTTCGAATGTAAACAGGCCTCAACCCCAGGTAAGGAATTCCAACTGATCAGTCCCGTCGAGCTGACGGACGGTTCCATAGCCAGTCTGGCATTGCCAATTAGAATCACATGTTTGGAGCTGAATAAACGGGCTTTGAGCCTCAATTTCATTACTAATTGGAAAAAACTATTTTGCACGTGTAACCAGTGTATTTTAGTTTACCAAGGTTATTTAATATGTTGCGCAGAACGATGCGTAGGTCTTCGACGTACAAACGTGCTCTGATAGGGTCCCGACGTACGCATCTAGCTCATTACCTAAGCAGCCGCACATGACGTGATGACGTAGTACGCTTAAAAGATAGGGTTAGGTTAGCGTCGGCGGGATAGGTAGGGTTGCTAAAACAGTCTATTACGTACGGCCCACCCTATCGTGAGAAACTAGCGTTTACGTTAGCGTTAGCGTTGCGGTTGCTAAATCTCCCTAGTTTCTTGATTTGTATACGCGCGCGTGCAATAGAGAAAAAGCGTGGCCACCGATGTAGGCACGTCAGATTTAAGTAATGTTAGACGCGATTTGGTCTGATTCTGGGGGGTATTTTTTACCTTATAGACCACTCCAACGCCACTTCCTCACCTAGACACACGGACACGGCAGTTTGTTGACGTGCGGGTCACTTTCGAATGAAATCCTCCGTGCGCTATATAGGCCACCGTACACAATGCAACGCCAAGTGAATGTGCACATGAGTGGCTATGCCGAAGGGTCTCCACATCTCTTCCGGTCGCACGTATGGGTTCTGAAATCGCCATTCATTGAATACTAGATTCCCGTAGACTAAATCTTCGCTATCAGGCTCAAACAACATTTAAAACATTTCTACCGATTCAAATCGTTTATTTATTTCTTTTTTAAGTCCCTAGACACACGCAACACGGCATTCGAGAACCGGAAGTGTCCGATGCTTTGGATAGCAAGCAGCGGAACCTTGCGAAAACAGGCCGGCTGGCTGAACATAAACATTAGCAAATACGCACCTCTGATTGGCTGTTTCTCCGCTAAGCCCCGCCCACTTCACTTGGCCAGCCGTCGCGGTATCATTTAGATTTCGACTAACGCGGTGTCCGATGCTTTGGATAGCAAGCAGCGGAACCTTGCGAAAACAGGCCGGCCGGTTGAACATAAACATTAGTGAATACGCTCCTCTGATTGGCTGTTGTGGCTGAAGCTTCATTCGGTCAGCCGTCGCAGTATTATGTAGGTTCCTTGAATCCGACCAAATAGCGTCTAAAAGCACTAATACCCTCGGTTTTGGCTGGTTTCCGGGGTCTATTGCCTGGGGAAATTCTCGGGCTACGCCCTCGAATGTTCCCCAAGGCAATAGACCCCGGAAACCAGCCAAAACCTCGGGTATTAATGCTAAAATAGTCAATATCGCCATCATTGATGCCGTCAGACCCCCGGTCCCCGCACTCCCTACACATAATGACACGCATGCTCGTTCCCATTTCCGCGGATATAGGGGGTCTTTGGGGGAAAATTCGCATGTCCTTGAAAACCTTAAAAAAGGGGTCTTTTTTCTGGATGACTTCGTGGAAATGGAAAAAAGGGGTTCTTAATTCAGCTGGTAAAGTGAAAAGTTTGTTTGTAACATTAAAGCTTGGGAAAGTTATGATAGTGATAATCAGGGGAGCAAATTCGCTCTGCTGTGTGGGTGTTGGTCATTTGATCTTGCCCATAGGGGATTAAATCCCATGGCATAGGGGATTAAATCGCTCTTAACACAGGAAACTGGGAGCATCTATTACATGTGGGTTGGTTTTTTAGAGCTGAAAAATCCGCGTTTTCATGGAAAAAGGGGTACTTTTTCAGCTCAAAATCCGCGGAAAAGGGTATGTTTTCTGATAGGTGGAACGAGCATATGTCCTACTTTTTGTATATAAGTGCGGGGACCGGGGTCAGACCAATCAGAGACGAGCTTATTCCACCGCAACTCGGAATTTTGCACCTCCAGAAGAACATTTATAAGCGTGGCTAGTTCGATAACATGAAATACAGTGTTAACCCAAGTCATTGAATGACACTAGTAATTTTTAACCTGTCGTAGCCTACAGTTCTATCTCTGTTTGAAAACTTTCTTTCTGGAGTCTGAATCTACAGTCATGCGCTGGTTTTATTGGTTATCCGCCAGAATTCAAAAAGATACAATTAGAATATAGGCGCGGCCTACTACACAAATACCTTTTACAATATTGACAAAATGATGATGAAGCATTTAAGTTAGCCTTACAAACAGCCACATCTCCATGTACATATGTGTATTCACGTACGAGCATCTTATTGCAACTGTCGTTTCATATTAAATTGCCGTAATTAATTCTAGGTGTCTTTAGAGAGTGCGAGGAAGTCAATGCACGCAATAGTAATATTGCTTACGAAATTAATACGTATGTTCAATGAGAATCTTTACAACGGGATGGCAATATGTAATTGCAATCTCTATGAAAGACATGAAAGATATAATCAATCTTCAGTCTTCAATTGGATCTCTTAATTTTCCTTCTTTTTATCTTGTTATTAAACATGCCTGGAGAAGGTCATCCTACGCGCGTGGGAGGAAATCATAGCGTGAGAGGCGAATATGTCCTAGCTTGCACATCATCTGATCAGCTGTACAATGTTCCATTGATTTCAGAGATGACATTAAAGTTTCAATAAAGAATACGATCTTTGTTGGTCCACATATGCGTGGGATTTAATAAGCCCTTGCACGCACGAACTGTACGCATAATCGGCACATAGAAGCGTTTGTGTTAGCAAAAGACAGGAAGAGATAGAAGGAGGAAATGATGCGCTAACTGCTAATTACACAATTACTGTCGCATCATAGCTCAGGTTGAAAAGTTCATTCACTACAATCGATTGCCATAGTTTGTGCTTCGTTGCTACATCATAGGATACATCAGGCTCAAAGCTGTACCTTTTATGTCATATCTTCTCAGAATATATTAATATCCTAAGATGGATTAAATCCAAGCTCGGTAAGCTCTTCTTTTTAAGTGTCTAATTGAAGGGCCTCATAAAATAATCATCTTTAATCAGAAGTTTGAACCTTGCAATTTATTACTACATCTTAATTCTTGGTTCTTTGTCTCGTGCTTTTGGGATAATTTATCTGTTCATAGATAATCACACGATAACAAAATAATGAATGGGGATCCTTATTAGGGACCTCATCAAAAATACGGGTAACAAAGCGGGGATGTCCCTTATATTGATATTCTATGGTCTGTCACTTTGACATTTATCTTTTTGATAAACCTTAATTGACTCATTAAAAGGGGTGTATAAAGAAGAGGATCCCGCAAAAATACATTCTTTGCCAATCTGTTTTAACTTGGGCTAATTTTTTTCACAGATTGCCTGGACTATTAACATTCAAGACAGGATTTCATTTCTGATAGACCTAATAGCGGAACTCCACTATAGGTAGAAAACGGCGCCAACAGGCAAAATTCGTCGCCGACATTTCTAAAAATTCGGAAAATTCGACATGGCTAAAAATTCTAGTGGATGAGGGGGTAAAATAGGTTGTTGGCAACACATTTATTTGTTGCCAACAATTGCAAAATATCTAACTTGATTAGATATTTCGTCGCAAAAAATTCGTCGCAGCCGTTTTTGCCTGTTGGCGCCGTTTTTTACCTATAGTGGAGTTCCGCTATAAGGTAGATAGAACATCCTATTTATAAATCTTAAGACAGCGATAGGGTAACAAAGCACTGAAGATGCATATATGATGGGCGTACCAGGAAGATCTGTTCGCACAGGCTCCTGTCCATTTCATGTAACTGTACTGATCAACTTGAATAAAAATCTTTATATATATATATAATATGGAACGTTGAGTCAATCAAAGTTGTTGTAACTGAGTAACACAACTATGACATGATGAGCCCTTTCCATTGCACTGGAAGGGTTTAAGGTTTTCCATGTTTATAGGATAGCAATATATATAACTAAAATTATGTTTCATTGTTCGGTCAGAAATCGCACTTTGTACCATCGAATATAAAAGAATTATATTTGTCACAGAGTATATGAGAATATACAAAAGATCAGTTCATTGTGAATAAGTACATATTTTCAACTCCATGCCTGGCGATAATTAATTGCATGAACAACGAATTAAATCATCAAGCCTATCATTCCCCAGAGTTTTCATGTTCTCATCGGTTCACACTCAATCGAGAATATGAAACGTATATGACAGATTAAACGTTGTTGTTAAAATGTTATGGATAGAGTTGATTGGCGCCCAGAAGCATAGATTATATGATACGAGTGTGTTCGTGCGAGGACATATAGCAATAAAAATATTCAGCTTAGCGATGTCGCGCTGTTCAGATCACGCAGGCCACCAACACGTAAATGCAATATCGACTATTTAAATCAGAGCCATAATCTCCATTAATCAGAGTACTGACATAAACATTGGTACTTACATAAGCTTTACTGTTTATTTATAGTTTTAACAACATTCCTGATTGACTAGCTGGAGTTGGTTTTCTATTGGTACCCATGGTCTGGGTTAAAATTCCATACGGTAGTATATACTTATAAAGTAACAGTCCTTGAAGGACCCGTGATACGATTTATGCTTATACATGTAAAAGTTCAATAAGGATTTATCTTTCTTGATCCAGTTGTCGCTAGCTACAATTAATTGTATAAGACAGTAGGGTTTGGCCAACCAAAGCATTTGTATTTGGTTTAATCTGTACGCTTTGTTAAAGTAATCAATTTATCTACATCACGAATGTCCGCAGATTAATGGAAATCGGAAGGTAAATTACAGTATACTAGCAAAGTACCCGTCCTCCGGACGGCCACCCCCTTCCTCTTACTCTCTCTCCCTGCCTCTCCTCCCTTTCTCTCCCTGCCTCACCAAGTCTCTCTCTCCCTGTTCCTACCCTCCCCCTCTCTTCTCCCCTGCCCTCTTCTCTATGTATCCTCTTCTCCCTCTCCCCATCCGATTTCCCCTTTCCTCTCCCCATCCTCTCCCTCCTATTTGTTTCTCTCCCCCTCCCCCTCTTCTCTCTGTTCTCTTCTCCCTCTTCCTATCTGATTCTTCCAATCCTCTCCTTCTGCATCTTTGCTCTCCCCCCCCCCCACCTCTGATCTCTCTCCCCTCATCTCCCCCTGTCTCTATTTCATCGATCTCCCCCTCCCTCTGATTCCCCCCCCCCCCCCTGTCTCTCCCCCTCTCTTTTTTTCCTTCTTGACCCTCCCTCTCTCATTCCCTCTTTTTCTCCCCCTTCCTCCCATTCTCTCTTTCCCTCCCCTGTGATAACTCTTCTTCTCCATCCCCTCCCCTCTCCCACACCCTCCCCTCTTTTCCCTCCACGTTTTCTCTGTCTCTCATACCCTCCCCTCCCCTCTCCAATCCCCCCCCCCCACTCCCCCCTCCCCTCTTCTTTTGTCACTTCAAGTTGTAGGCAACACATTACTGTATCGGTTGATTATGACATCTGTGATGCCAACGTAGACCCCGTTACATAACGTTCTGCGAGCTCATGGATTGCATCTGCAAGATTTGCACTGCATAACAATCGATGACACCTCTACGACATCATGTGAATATTGACATGTGGTATATTTTCGATTATCTTTTATTCTAAGAATGGCTGTAAGATGCCATCAATTAAAACATGATTAATTATTATTTTGTACAGGCATTTTAGGTAGATTTTAGGCCAAACCCGGAATAAAATAATGTAAAACTGATTTTTGGATATTATGATGCGGGACACATGGGGGAACATTCCCTGAAAAGTCCCCACCTAGGGACTGTGTACTTTGAGATTTTGATGTTTTTGCATCATTTTTCACAAAATAGCATTGGTCTCTATGGGAAAAAGCACCTGGCTCAGGTCATTATTGCCAACATTAAGAATATTTAGCATTGGTATTAGCAGTGAATACAACATATATAAAATATACTGTACAGGTTGGGGTACCATAGTAAACAAGTACGTATGGAGATTCCAAAAATACATGTTTCAACAAAAAATCGTTATTTTTTAATTTTGTTGCCATGGCAACTGTCAGATTTTGGTGAAAAAAACATTTTTTCAGATCAGGTCATAATATTTGGGGACCTAATTGTCTACATTGTGCATGTTGTGACAGCTATTTAAAACTTGGCATGGTGTTAAATTAGGACTGAAATTTTCAAAAAGCACCAGCTACAAGTTGGTAGACACCCCTGGTGGCCAGTAGCAGCATAATTCAAGATGGACGCCAAAAACAGTAAATATGGCATATCTTGGCTTCCATTTGGTGGATCTTAACTATAATACCACTTTATTGATGTTTTTAAGTATGAGGAATTTATTTCTGAAGGTCATTTTATGTTCCAAGGTCATTTTCATGGTCAAAATCCAATATGGCCACCACTGAGTAACAAGAATGTTATCTCAGCACTTGTTGTATATGCACTCAATAGGTGTACATATTGATGAATAAGAACAATTTTTTCATTTTTTCATTTTTCACATCATGGATTCATGATAACAAGAATGTTATCTCAGCACTCGTTGTTGGCTATATGCATTCAATGGGTGTACATATTGATGAATAAGAACTATTTTTTTTAGGACCAAGGGTGTGAGGAATCCGTTTTTTATGACACTTTTTGCTTTGTAGGTCACCTTGAAGGTTATGACACAATATGGCTGCTGCTAGGAACCAGAATATCATATATCTTAGGTGCTGTTATTGCTAGATTCAAGTAAAATACCTTTTTTTTTATGTTTTGAGGTGTTATGAAGCTCTAGATCCATATTGTGTCATAACCTTCAAAATAATTTGCCCTTATCTTTTCACCCAATTCAATTTAATGGAGATGACGCAAATAATCTTTGACAAGGTCAATGTCAACTGCAAATTTATCAGAAAACTTGGCAATTTCTGCCTCACTCTCCAATTTATGATCATAGAAATGTTTCTTTATGTTGGCATGGGGCTGGAAGTCATCAATCTTTCTTGGTTGTCTATTGTTTAATGTTGAAAGCATCAGAATAGCCCTCAGCAACAAAAGCCAGTTGTTCAAACACTGTTCAGAACATCTTGGACAGACTTTGTTTAACTGGTGCAACAAAGATGGAGATGAAGAAAGAAAGACTTCTCTATGATTATCTAAAGACACCAAAGTAGGAGTTCTGCAACAACCTTTGTCCAGTACTCTTTGGTGCCACATATGGGAAAGTCAACAATTTCCCTAGTTATGTTCGAGAAAAGCGAAAAGCGAAGATGTTGCCCTCATCAACAAGGCTGTGGAAGATCTTCATGGCCAAATGGGTCTAGTTAAGGACCTGCATCAAAAAGTCCAAAAGCAGCGTGATAGCCTATATCAAGAAGATCCTACATTTTGTAAACGGGCAGTAGACAGTGCTTTAGACAGTGTGAAGACTTGATTAAAGACATCGAATCTCCAATAGAGAGATTGAGATCAACAATGTCTGCTATAGAAAAAGGAATAGTTGGTTGGCAGATACATGATACATGCTGGAGTTCAAGTGAGAGACAAGAGAAAATAAGTCAATGTCAACCAAGACTAACATAAATTTAACTTCATCAATAAATCTATCATACTTGAGTACATTTTAATAAGTAACGGCAAATAAATAAAACAAAATCTGCGGGACTATGCAGGAATTCCATATCGTCGCTTGGCTTTGGTATTCAACCAAGTGCAGGTGTGCGCTACCTGCACTTGGTTGAATACCTCCGCTCCATCCGTTGCACTGGGAAAAAATCGCATTTACACTATGAGTATCTGCACTAGTGAGTATCCCCGTGTATCTGCAGTAGTGAGTATCCCCGTGTATCTGCAGTGGGAGTATACCCGTGTATCTGCAGTGGGAGGATCCCTGTGTATCCTCATTTGAATGTTGTCTGCGTTTATACACAGTACAGTGTTGTATCCGTGCACATCCTCAATGCAGTGGTGTATGTGCATATATCTTCCGTGGTACTACTGTGTACCTAAATTTATTTTCAATTATTAATCTTAAAGAATAATCATGTATACATTTCTTTTGAAAAAACATTAAAAAGCCAATTACAGGGACTCAGTTTTGCGACTCTTTCAGTGACACATCACATATGTTATATGCATTGCCATCAGTGTTCAGTAAACCGTGACTAAACCTAAAAGTACATGGTACAGATGCTGGTGTAAGTCAGTGAACCCCAGTGAAATAATTGGGTCAGAACTAATCCCATAATACTGAATAAACGCAACCTGCCCTTCTGGGTTTGGTTGTATGAAGTTGGTTTGTCTTTCTAGAGAAATTGATTCTACTCGTTCTATACTATGGCTATGCTGTTCCAAAACACCTGGAGTGGCGTCCCTTTGTTGTTGAAATATTTTTTTACTTACTTATCTTACTAGTTTTAATTAATCTCAGCCTTGAACACCTAAAACCGACGAACATGTCAATAGCTGTTTACTACATCCACCATCATTGAGAAGATATATGCAACTAAGTACCAACACCAAATCTCACGTAGGCAGTCCTTTCTTTATAGCTTTTCCAAAATAAAAGTTAATAATATACTCAAATATGTGATGTGTTACAGGAAAGGGAGTCACAAGTCACAAAAAATTGATTCCATTATACCTAAAAAGATGAGATCAAGCTGATTTCAATGAGAGTAAACAGTAGGACATCTTATAAGTATTTCTATACTAGCAAAGCAGCTAAACATACTCTATACGATGACCTTAGATAAATAATATTTAATACACTGTCTTGAAATTTGGTATATCTATGTCTTTACGCTATAAACAGCGTTAAGCACCCCAAAAATGAAAACATTTCGACAAAGATATGTTGTGTAAGACCTTGAAAAACAAACATTTAGCCACTTGTGACTCATTTTCCTGTGACGCAAAACATACCCTTGTATATACATGTACCCTTTATCCTATATACTAACATTTGAACGTTCTAGCTTGTCAACTTTTCTCTGTTCATTACCATAATGTCTAAGACCTCATTTTCCGACATTAAAGGGCCTCTAATGTGAGTAATTCATAATTAGTTGTGATGATTCCAGGAATCAAAGAAAATTATTCATCGATGCATGACCAAGTGGAATAAGGCTTGGTCATGCATCGATGCAATCACCTTTTTCATTATTAAACGCAATTGGTTGTTTTTGTCTTATTATAGTTTATAGGTTTCTATTCTCCTAGGATACTGATGGGGAGCATTCCAAATAAAATTATCAATCAATCAATCAATCACACTTATTTGGTGTCAAAAGGGGTAGTAGAGAGGAAGAGGAGCGAGTGTGTGAGTGAGATTGGTTGCTTTACGCCTGTAATGATCTAATGGAGTTCTGTGTGTGTCTATGGATACAGATTCCGCAGACGATAGGTCCATTTCTCGTCCTTTTATCATCCCCTGGTCTCAAGGCCACTTCGGGGCTTCTCCAAGGCTTTAGAGCGCCCACAAAGCCCTAAGCCTGTCCTGGGATTGCCTACATGTTGGTATCTACTATAGGCACTCGCTTATTTTGAACAATTTCTTGTGATAGGTAACCGAAATTGTTGTAGGGTTGTCCGCCAGTGTAATGATCTAATGGAAGAAGTCTAACGAACGTCTGAACCTCATGAGAAGAACGAAGCAACTGTTTAATGGTAATCTCAACTACAGGCTCCTCCAGGAGGTTACATGCATAATAATGAGTGGGCGGAGCCCTTACGTAATATCCATGGCCTAGCATGTATAAGTAGACTTGCACAGTCCTAGCTAGTTAAGTATAATTAGCGATTTAAAGTAATGTGATAATAGGTGATAATTAATAATAATATAAATATAATGAGGTTACACAATGTTACGTAATGTTACATAACACGCCCTTATCAACTCATTGAACTGAAGGTTAAGGGGAAGGGGGGGCATCTATTTTTGCACCAATTCTGAAGTGGGGGCCATCTATTTTTGCACAGATTCTGAAGGGGGGGTCATACATTTTTGCACAAGAATTTTGCCCATTTCCTCCTAGCCCCCCCCCCCCCCCACCAGTGATTAATTATGAACAGTCCCTTAACGAACTTGTTGGTTTCAGTCGCTTAGAATATTGCAATATTCACGCTCCATCAACCAACTCATTAGTTAACCTGTATGTATGACTCTTTCAGTCTCAGACTCTCTTTTCCCCAGCATTAAACCCGGGTATACGGAGCTCCTGAGCGTAACCTCGGACCACTGGCTGCACAGTCAGAGCGGTGTGGGATGGTGCGAGATTTTATTAACATGTTTTTTTTTATGTATAAGAATTCCTACCAAAGTTATATATGCAACCCCCTTTTTTTCTACAAACCCTTCTGTCTACAACTGGTCCTGTTTTGAAGCTGTTTTAAATGGAGAAAAAAACACTCGGTACCACTCGGCCAAACCACTCTCTCCCAACACCAGACTCACTTTGTTTACCTTTCCTCGCTCCACTGCACTCACAGCGAATGGTGCATGACATCACACCATTTACTCCACCTACTCCTCCTCCTCCCCGTCCTACTACCTCACTACTATACCTGTTCAGTGGTCGAAATAAGGAATATGTCTTTCCACTCTCCGCCCCCCCCCCCCCGTTCCCCCTTCCCTCTCTGTCCCTCTCTCTCTTCCTCCCCTACTCCTTTTGTCTAAGTCTAACATTCAAAATGATGAAGATCTGTATCGTTCCATTTCTTTCTCAGGATATACCCAGAGAACGAGGGGGAGGGGAGAGAGAAGACGAGAGGGGGAAAAGAGAGAATTGCAGACCTAACCTGCTATATTCCAAGTGCCGAAGGCGCTTGTTGAGGTTAAAGCCTATAGCTGCTTCACTTGTGCAACTACCGCTCTACAGTCACGGGTGGGACGCAGATGCCCGTCACGCACTATACCTCATCACATATGACGATTTTGAGGCTCCCATTCATAAATGTTTGGTCAATTCTAGCACCTTTTCCATTCATATGAGTTAGTATTTTATATGTTGTTTGAGTCACATTACACCAAGGAATAACGCTCTTACTTTAAAAGAAAGCACCTCCTTCAGAACAATGATAGCTCTACCCCTATATTTCTAAAATCAATAAATATAACATAAATAAATATGGTGAATTATAAGAGATTTTGATGTTTAATGTAGGCAGACATCTTCGGAGCATTGGTGACGTCAGCCATGATAAAATCCTGTCAGCTGGCCGTTTCATTTGAAACCACCTAAGTTCAAACAAGGCCATAGCAGCTAGGCCAGTTATAACATGTTTGACTCACTTTTAGCAAAAAATTGCTTATTAGGGATCTGAAGTGAGAAAAACATGATTCATACTCCAACCAAACCACGCCCACAACCCACTCGCACTGCCTTGGCCGGTGCAGAGCCAACACAGGCATTAGGGGTCATTCAAAAATTATGTAACGCTCGAGGGGGGGGGGCAGACGGTCCCATACTATAACATTGTGGGGCGTAACGCAGGGGGGGGGGTGTAAATTTTGAGGCAAAAAAGCGTTACGTAATTTTTGAATGACCCCTTAGCCTTGATGATGTCAAAATAAAGGAGGATTGTGGGTAGTTTGGGGAATCATGACGGCCGGCTCGAATCTTGATTTGGGATCATTTCGGACGTTTCAAATGCTTCTATCAAGGTTGTAATAGTTACTAGGGATATCTCTATACTACCTGTATGTTTTTATTTAATAAAAGAACCTATTGCAGCACCATTGTACTGAAGGCTGTACTTCATTTTAACTTAACCTATATGTAAGTAGCAAATGTGTAAAAGCTGTTTTTATGTCCATGGGTGATCCCTGTAAAGTAAATTGCTGATGCCTGTAAAGCAGAAACACATTTTGTAAAGGATGCCTGTAAAGCATAATTATGTGAGAAGTGATGCCCGTAAAGTGTTATTTTTTTCTTAATATCAATTAAATGGCTGTAATTTCTCTTAGACTGTCTTTGAAACCACTGTATTAGCTTTCCATGTACATGGGCCAGATTTTTTCGAGTAATTTTTCAATAATTCATATAAATCAATGTTTTTCCATTTATTTCAAGAAAAAAATATAATGAATTGGCTTTGGATAATATCAATGTACCGCATTTTTCTTGTATTTTAAATCATTGCGCGATCCCCAAATTTAGTACGGGTGTAGACTATTTATCCTGGTTCCCATGTACCAGGTAAGAGTTTCTTTGTGTATACAATGTCGATTACCATTCCATTTCAAATAATTATGTTCGTGTTGTTTACCTAAAGCTAATAATTAATACACCCAATGTTTCGATTTGGATCTTCCTGTGCCCTCAGATGGAAGGGGCAGAATTGTTATGTTTACATCATGTTCATAGCCCAAGGGAATAAGCAGTTGTTCAGGTTGGTTGTTTTCGCTTAAACTACTTTGAACAGTAGTTGTAAATATTTACTCAACTGCTCAATTCATCGGTTTCGTTTTCCCGAAATATGTGTAGTGCCCCTGGGCTCTACTTATGTTTAACTTTTGTTCCAACAAAGTAATCAGGAACGTCAAACGAATGCTATTTTAATCGAAAACATGGAAACCGTTCCTATGATACTTCTATTTTCTATTGATTTACCCCTTTAGTGTGCCAAATTTTCAATTACGATATGTATTATCATTAGGCTCGTTATTCTTTTACTATAATTACTATAACTAGACTTAATTATTAAACCTACTTCATTCAAATCCGGTTATCGTAGTTGTATCTATTCCTATCTAATTAAAAGTGTTTCCGGCTAATTTACAAGATTTTTTTTGATAACGAAAGCATTCCTATTTGTACCAGGAGTATGACTTTCCCTTTCCCAGGGTAAACAGAAAGAGAAAGTTATACATTTTTTTCTTCTGATTGTATACATACATTTTATTTGCGATTAATCAAATAAACGGTGACTTTGCTAGGAGTTAACCTATTAATAATCAATTCTATATAATCTGAATAATCGCAATTTTCCAAGAAGATTGTGAAAAAAGTCCACGTGCCATTTATCTGCCCTTTCTGATGTCTTTGGTGCAAGTATTTCTGTCATTAAACATTAGCTTTTACTACTCGCTTTTGAAATTGCTAACATTTAGTATGCTGTGCCTTTTTATTTCAGTGACTACAAGCTACCTATTCAGTCCACTCAAAGATCTATTGGCAACTTTCCTGGAACACAAGTTTCCGCCCCAATAATAAGCATGCCCATTGAGCTCCCTCATCCTAAGCCGTTTCACTGAACTGCAAGTAAAAAGCTTTGTCGTAATCACTATCAGGGAGCTCCTTGACAAACTACTCTACCCTATCATAGGTAACTGAGTCCAATGCCTCGCCATTTATAACCTCTCTAACCAATACCCATGAGGAGCTGAGTTTTTCTATAAAAACATGATGATATTCATACATTCTAACATTATTTTACAATAAATATCTTCAAATTACTGAAATTATATTCGGTTGGGACATCTCTGTCAATGGTCCAAGTTGTTCATATGAAAGCCTCATTTAGAATTAAGGTCTGAATTTGTTCACACCTATGTCCTTAGAATATCAATCTTTAAATACCACCAATTTAATCTTATTTATATAACATATAGGACTGTGGAACAGAAGAACCACCTTGTCCCAAAATACGACACGCTGGTATTGATAAGACAGCTCTCACGTATTCTTCTGATTATACTACATATCATATTTAGATACAATCTTGACAGCAAAATTTAAAAAAAATATTAACCTGAAAGAAAAAAGGTGCGAGTAGTTTTTTAGCCATGAACTCAAAGGCATCAAGGCATATTTGTGTATGTAAATACATATTTAAGGGCCCTAAGTGGGGTAAAAATGATGTTTCCTTCTGGTTACATGGTTGCGAAGGCTTATTTTAATGGTTCTCTTTAAATGTATGTACATAACTTCTCTGAAAGTTGTAAATATGCCCTCGAGTCTTTGTGCTTAAAGTCGGAATCGCGCCTTCATCATAGCTGACACGTACGTATACGCTATACGGAATTCCTTATATCTATATGACTACCAGGAGGAATTCTTGCCACCCCAGATACTCATAAATTAAATAGAGTATGAGTCTAAAACCGAGAAAGGTTCTTCCAGCGCCATTGATGGTCTGACGCGGAAAATTAGCAAATAAATGGCAGTTTTCTTAGTAAGAGGACAATTGCTACGATACTGAAGTAATCGCGTGAGACGCACTCTTTCATGGTAAAAATAGATGTCAATCAATCTAATTCAGAATGACTGGTGTTGAGTGACCGTGAGAGATACGCACATTACCAAGAATGTTATTGCGCTCGATAATGTATTAATCTTTTATTGGATAATCTACTTCTGAATCTCAGAATATATGGACATCAATTTGAATTTATATGAAACCCATTTGACCACACAAGACACCGTACGATTTTTGATATACACTTATATATATCGTATCAACTTCTATTCCTGTGTACCAATAAAAAAATACAAAATTTACATTGCAAGTAATTCTTGAATATACTGTTTTATGTCGTGTTTATTCTGGTCGGCTTAAAGATCAGGGATGTCTCACACACAACAAGGAGGCACTGTTCATCTATGTATGCTAATATTGTGATAAAACAAGAAAATAGGAATAGAAAACAGAAAAATAAATAGTAAACTATCCAAATTCAAAGAAGATACCGGGGATAACTTATTAATTATATTCAGGTTGAGCGCAAAGACTCGAGGATTTCCACGGATCTTGGAAACTTGAACTAGAACGTGTATGCATGGATTTAGACCCGTTACGTAATAATAAAAACCAATATTATCAGAGTGACTAAAATAATTGGAAAATTTTAGCCCGTTTTCCATTTAATATTTTAGGATATAAAGATAAAGGATTACTATAATATAATTGTCCGGATTTACACTTGCATTTCGTAAAGCAGATATAGATCTCTACACTTGTGTATATATAATATAATATCCATAATATGTTCTCCATATAGTGCCTGACTGAGATTTCGTCATCTGAAGCAGAGTACCAACACTTATAACTTTAACTACTCCACAATTTGACCGGATTTATTGATGTTCCACACCCTATGGTTTATTGCTTAAGGTCTATCACGTTTGAAGGAGGACAACATTTAGATACTGTATTCCATTTAACTGTGAATTGCTTCACTTACATCAAGTTGAGGATCACCGCGACCAATAGGGGACTTGCATAGCCGCCATTTTGAATTTTGATTTGCGTAGAATTATGGGAGTAATGGTACAGTATAAAATCTAAAGAAAACATGTTCAGCATGGACTATTTATCAATGCTCTAATGTCAATATCCATCTGTTATACATGTTTCCATAACACTTGACATCATCTTTCCAATCATGCATTTGGTTTTCATAGATCTTCTATACAAGCTGTGACATTGGTGAAAACAATTTTGCAATTTTTTATCAAATGTTGCCAAATATTTGTATGTCAGACTTGAACTGAATCCGTCCCAGCATGGAGTGCGACAGACATGCGCAGTGAGATATGCAACTCCCCTATTGAGCACCAGCGGACCCAAAATGAGCGGGCGCATTCTTTGACATGTATGGACAGAGATCTCGAGAGCTCTCCTTCAATGATAGTGGAAAGCATTGGGAAGACACAGAGAATTTGTGTTGAAAACCTGGGGGAGAAGGGGGATGAGTGAGATCTTATTTGTCTATTCCTATTTCTCCCACTTTGCTCCCTACTTCTCGTCCTGTCTCTGTCTGTGTGCAATCCCTCTCTCTGTTTGTGCTTCTTGCCATGACCGTGTCCTTCTATGTCTGTGTTACACCATTTTCAGTCCATTTGCAGTGGAATTGTATATAGGCCCAACCTAAAAAAATCATACCCCTCTGTCTAACACTCTCAGCCTCCCTCTGTCTTTCTCACAGTTCAGACCTCTTCTTTCTCTCTGTGTGTCTCTCTCTAAGTCTCTCTCTCTGTCTCTCTCTGCATTTCTCTCTATGTCTCTCTCTGTGTCTCTGTCTCTCTCTGTGGCCGTCTCTCTCTGTCTGTCTGTCTCTCCCTCTCTCTCCCTCCCTCACCAATTCTCTCTCACCCTTTCTCGTTCTATACCTCAGTCTTTACATTCTGTACAGTGTGTGAAATTTACTTTTTTTTCTTTGCCCGCTAAGTTGGCGGGTGATATCAGAGATTTACCCACCCACACAGAAATTTATCTGGCCAGTAATTACCTGACAATGAAAGTGGGAGAGGGATTGGGAGAGGGAATGGGAGAGGGATTGGGATTGGGAGAGGGAACAAGAGAGGGAGAGGGAGTGGGAGAGGGAGCAGGACAGAGACAGAGACAGAGACAAGGACAGGGACCGCTCACACAGACATTTACCCGCCCACTAATTACCTCACAATGAAAGTAGGAGAGGGAGTGGGAGCGGGCACGGGAGCGGGAGTGGGAGAGGGAATGGGAGTGGGAGAGGGATCGGGACAAGGTTAGGGACAGGGACAGGCAACACAACAACAGCGTAACAATGACCAAAGAAAAGCATCTAAACAGGGTTCCATTTGCGGAATGAATGTTAATACAGACACTATTAAAGTTATAGAGACAACTTAAAAGAGAAAGATGGTGGGAGAGGGAAATACAAGGAGAGATGAGGATGTGGGCTAGACTAGCCCTTGTCCTTGAGACTTCAGTTGTTTGTAGAGCCCTAGTGCAGGTCCAGAAGTATCAAACCTCCCATAATATGTTTTTTCCTGTGATAAATGAGGTGCTTGTGACTGACGTTTACCTTACAGATTGTTGAATGATTACCCGCCCCCCCCCCCTCTCCTGCCCCGTCCTCCCCGCACTGGCTCACTGGCTAGGCCTGGCCTGGGTGCCCTTAGGGCTCCAACGGGGTGGCGCAAATGGCGGTCGGCAGTCCCAACGCATCCCCATAGGATTAGTATAGAAATATCGAAAATCTATTTTACAGCATAGATTGATTATTTCTTCGGACAAAACTTGCAGAGGACATCCTATCGTTGCGATTTCTGGGTAAGGATGTCGGCTATCGGTATGTTTACTAGGAAAACGACGCGGCCAGGTTGAGATGTGGAAGGTATTGAGCCATGGCTGTGAAGGCCCGGGGCGACAGAAGGATTCGAAATATGCCTGCTGCGCACCGCCTTTCTCAAGGCGGTTTTTGGTCGCCTCTCGTCTAGTACTCCCCATTCATGGACTGTCTTAATTCCTTACACCTTGAATGGTGATATATTGTAAAAATTCGAGTCACCGGTCCATGAAAAAATTATGTCCATTAGTTACCTTATCCTCCAATACAATTCGAATATATCCTATATTCAAATACTGACTGCTGATGATTCTAAATGTTGATGACCTGCTAAAGGACTCAAAATGGATAAAGCTCATCTACTTGGTACTATTGTACAATTTTTCCGAGCATCACCACCACCCTAGTAGACAGTAGCATTCGGATAGCATATGGCCCACCAGTGGCATAGCGGGTGGACCATAGGTGGTTTCCACCCGCTATCAACGGAATTCATGCACAGAGGATAGCAGGAGGCCCACTGGTGGCAGCCCATAGGTGGCAAACGGGTGGTCCACCGGCAGGTAGCGGGTGGTTCACTGGTGGCATACCACCCACAGATAGCAAGGGGGCCATCTTCGGCAAGCCACTATCTGCCATAGGGGGATAGAACCCTAAACTAGGGTGGATCGTGGGTGGCTTGTGGACCCTGGGGAATTAATGGGGGTGGCCTGTGGACCCTGGGGAATTAATTGGGGTGGCTTAATTGGGGACCCTGGGGAATTAATGGGGGTGGCTTGTGGTCGGGTTGCCGTATTCTTTTAAGGGGTGGTTTATGGTTGGCATGCCATTCGTTTTTTAGTCGTTTTTTTAATCCGCTTGCTTAGATAATTAATTGTATGATGAAATTAATTTTATGATGAAATAATGATAATTCCGTGTTCTGAATACAGCAATAATGATAAATACAAAAGTAATTCTAGGTTCTGGTAGAGAAAAAACACCACTCATATAATTTATTTTAATCACATTTTATTTAACATAAACATAAACATAATCATCACTTTCTCGTCCTATTCTAATGAAAATGAATTAAGGTTTTTCTTTCATAATTCAGCCCATAATTGGAATTTCTTTTTGATTCACGTAGTGGTTTATTTCTCTCGGGAGGGCGCGTCCAATAGGTTAGTTTTTAAAGACAGTGGAAGAAAATTAAAATTTTCGATTCTCGTTGCTACATAATGTTGTAAAGTTGCACTGTATATATACAGAAACGGACAAAAGGTGAAAATACAGACATTCCAATCACTCTCTTCAAAGTTGACGAAATATTAATAATATCTTTGAACACTCGATTCAGACAGTCAACAACCCACACAACAAAACTTATCCACTGAATAATTCACATGTATATTTATATATATGTACATATTTAACAATTTTAATTGAATATTCAGGGGACTTGGGTAGCTCCTGCTTGTCCTTTCTTCTTTTTTCTGTCTGCTCGACCCCCATTTCTATCCTTGGCATTTTTAAACCATTTCTGGATAGCTTCCTTCATTTTTGAGTTGGTGACCGTTTTATCCATAGCTCTCACACCACCTAGAAGTAAATTGCACAGGTTTGCATTAGAAGGGGTAGTAATATGTGGGCGATTCTCATGAAACGTCGACAAGGGCTCTATTTACACGTGGAAACAAAATATCAGTCTAAGCGTTCTGTCTCTATTAATAGATAGAATAGTTGTGTCACCGTACAACTTTAGGAAAGTCAGATAGATATCTTGGGATATTTGAAATTTTGTAAAAATCTCAAATTGCTGCCGAGGTATAAGCATAGATATTCACTGCATTCAGGTACAATAATATTATTTCGCCAAAATGTGGACTATTATAGCCTTATAAAGTGTAAATTCCACCCCATAGTACATTCAGTTTCATTTCTCTATTAGTTCTCTCTCCTACAATTCCCTATAATTCGCATCCAATGCCTGGAATAAAACGTCATGCGGAATGATACATTGCCTTCACCAAATGAAAAAAATGAATAAATAATAGGGTTCTCATCGCATTGTCATTATATTTGCTGATTGTGACCACCTATGACCACTCTTTACGTAAGCCTTTAAATGGGTATAATGTGGGTATTTATCCCTACAATTTGTATCATCCGGGTAAGAAAAGGAATATTATATTATAATACTGAATTCATTGCAGAGATTACAGGAAAATTGGGTGATTATGATATCTATGTATCATTCCATAAAATATATGATTTTTTCTCAGTTTACATTGGTTAATATCATAATGAATATAATAATAACTATACTTCATTATATCGCAAATTCCTATATTTTCTTCTAAATGGACAACAAATATATTCAGAGATAGATGATGTTCGCTTTATGCATGGCTTCAACAAATATGCATTTTCAACACTTACCAAAAACAAGTTCTTGGAGCTTGCTCTCCAAGAATTGTCTTTTGGGTCCATTCCCTGCACCTGTCCAGGAATACTGCAAGCTGACATCATGGCCCAGTAATGCCCTCATGACGTTTTTAGTCATGCTATGAATGTTCTCACCACCAACCATGGATAACTTGTTGACCTGCAAAAAAAGCAAAATAATGGAATAATGGTAACAAATGTATGTATACCAGGTATAAGAAATTATAACTTTAATTAGATTCCATAGTTTGGAACAAAAAATCTATATCAAATAGATTTGTATCAATTATTGTCATGGACAAACTCATATATGATAAAATGAAGAAAAAACATAACAACAGTTAATAACATATATATACCTGTAAATATAATATTTAAATTCTAATATATAATTAAATCGAATTTGTGAAAGCATAACCAAAATCTTTTTTTATTTTTAATATAAGTATATTCTGCTTACCAGTTTTCGTTTTATTGCTGGGTCGCCAATCTTCTCCTCCAGATTATCCACCTCCTCCAGGGTCTGGATTGGCAGATTTAGATCTTCGGGGAGGTTTCCTTCATCTGTGATGATCGGGGCACCCTGCAGAAGAGTTAAGATCGTCGTCAGCTTTTGGTTCATGGAGAACCGCTGACGTTCGGCCTCCTGTTGCTCGATCTTAATATCTTCTAGAAGACCGTAGATCTTAACAACATCTGCTCCTTTGGAAAAATAAAATGTTGACAATTGCTAAAACACACACTCATATATATATATATTGAATCTGAAAATACATTTGAAGAAAAGTAAAGAAAAGTAAATAAAAGCAATGATTATTTCATTATTGCAGATAATTTTCTCTGCAGCAAATTCGAACATACAGACAATAAAAAGGTTCTGTGAAAGGTGCCAATGTTCCGAATGAAAATATATTGCTATGCAAGAAACTAGAATCCATGGAAACCTACTAGTTATTGGTGCCTCCAAGCTCCGTTCACCAAGCTGTCTTGGGGCTGTACTGGTGGTCCGTTTGGGAGTTTGGTCTATTATGATAAAATAAATAGAACAAATTATATTTAGTAATACAGTTGCATGCGGAAAGTTGTTGCTATCCCAATATACTAAATAAAATTCATTTATATAATATGAAATTATGGTTGCAAAGAATATGTTATTGTATACCAAACGTCTTGTAAGGTTCAATACTATAAGGGTATAGATGCTTAAAGTATCAATTCAGTCTCTTACCATCATAGCCACTCAAGCGTCTGGATGGTGTATTATTTGAAATATCTAAAAGCTGTGATGAGAATGAACCTGCAGTAAAGAGATTTGACATTTTCAAAAATGCATATATATATATGTAATGTATTTTAACTTTCATAGTAGGCATGACCATATCCTCACTCAAAATTTCATAAATATCAACACACTATGACTATATAATTCTGTGATGAAACCTTTCTATGATTGTCAGTAAATTTAAAAGTGTAAATGAGACAGGGATAGGGGTATGCATCATTGGCAAGTTTTAATAAATTGTTTACTATGAAATTCTTACCCTGGTTAATCTGAAGCTGCATTTCATCTCTTGCACCTTGTTGATGGGTAACTGTTTGTGGATTCTGATGGCTTTCAGCACAAGCCCCTGAAATAAAAGTTTGTATTTGATATTGATCGTTTCCCCTAGGTAATATTCTTGTCAATTATAAACCACACTATTTAAGATTATTTTGAATGGATTATAAATCTTTACTCCCTTCATAACACGGCACGACTTGGACTGACAATTGCTGCTTTTATATTACTTTGGGGATAAATAGTCAGAGGCAACCTTACCAGTGTTATTGATGAAAGGCATTGGTGATGGGGGATAGGGAGGGGCGGCGAACTGCTTCCTCTTCTTGGTGCTTGGATTCTGGTGGTCATCGTCACTGCCATCATCTTCGTGGAATCTCTGATGCTTCCTAGAAAGAATTAGCAAAATTTATGGCGGATGTGTTTTGGAGTATGGCATCATTTGATGATTTTCGGAGATGAGAGGGCAATATATGTTTTTTCGATAAGGAAACGTGCTGTTAATAATTCTGTTTGTTGACTTTCAGTTGAAATTAGTACTAGTATTGTCTGATGGCAGGTGTTCCTCAAAGCATACAATAGTATTTATTTTAGAAATTTAATTAATATAAATACCTCGTCGCTCTCTTTCTTGGATCTTCGTTTTCTTGCTCCACTTCAGATCCAATATCTGACTTGGTTTCAGCCTCTATCTCCTTCTGTTTTGCATAGTTGTAGTTTGACGTACTATACATAATCCAGATGGGATATTCATCCCATTCCCTTAGTGTCTCACAGCATCTTATCATTTCATCAAACACAGCCTGTGATTCAACTTCACGGGGCCATTTACACAGGTTCTGTCGCCCTGTATAGACTATCCATGATGAAGGGACCACGGCTACTTTCTTCTCTTTAAAAAAGTTGACCACGGTATAGGTCATCCTGTAATTAAAAAAAATATCATCATATATATAGCTCAATAAACCATTACTATATCTCATACAAATATTAGAACTACACATGTGTAATATCTAGGGAAGCAAGTTGATACATATTAGAAAACTGGTCTCAATCACTTTGAATTGTAAATATCAGTAATAAAAAAAAAACAACATATCAGTCATCCTTAACAACATTGCATATAAATCTTACCATTTTCTTACCATTAGCCATAATTTAATGTAAGAGCGGTAAAACAATACTGGCCCCAGATACTGGCAGGAGCACATTTTTTGATTTTATTGCAGAGGCCTTGATGACAGTCCAGTTTCCACATAGATTAGAGACAGTATGAATGTCTAAATTTGATGATGCAATTGGATATGTGAAGGCATCCTTTTTTTGCATGAAGGTGTCACAAACCAAATAGATGTCATCGTCTGAGGGCTTATGTAGGATATTCTTGACAATGTGTACCTCATTGCCAGCCGATATGCAATTGTCTCCAGCTGTCAATTTGATACAGTGTTTTTTTAGTTGCATCTCTCTGTACTGGGTATAAACACCAGCACCACTGGGAAGAGGTCCACTAAAGTGTGGCCTCTTTAATCTGTTTTTTTCCTCCTTTTTTTGTGTTGGAACACCTTCAGAAATTCGGGAAACAACCTGTTCCAGCGGTCTGTTAGCACTCCTCACCATTTTCTTCAACTTGCCCAGATAGTTCTCAAATGGAAAAGCTGATATTGTGTCTAATGGGCCATAGCGCTTTGCATGCTCTGGTAGATGGATAAGGCCATGTACATTATAGACAAACCATTCCTTGCCATACAATTGCCCAAAGTGCTGAACAAACATAACAAGTAATTTGTGAGCATAGTCAGCATGATCAGTGACAAAAGATGGGCTCAAAAGAATTCGCATAGCAACAGAGAGTAGCAGGAAATTCTCAAAGAATTCCTTCGGTACAACACCCTTCAGACCCTGGATACCAGTATAGAGTAGAAATTGACGGTATTCAGTTGCTTTCCAGAAAGCTAACTCCTTTATTGATCTTGGCTTTCTGGCAAATTCTGATGGAACAATATTTCGCCAATTACTTAACCTTCCAGAAATTTCGTTTATAGTTGCATCAGGAAGTCGGGTTTGAAGAGGGCCTTTAATCCACATACCAATTAGACGTTTTACCACCCCTAAGCATACAAGATGCATGTAATCCATTGGAAATTGCTCTATCAAGTCAATTCTCAATTCTGTGAAAATGGAAGGTGAAGATACCAAATGATGATCTTCATCGGTCATCCTCCTGAAGTTATCATCTGTTCGCCTTGTGGCATCGATCTCAGGGTATGTCACTTTATTTCCACAGTAAACGCCATATTGATTGCATTGATCACATCCAGCATAACCTCCGTGGCCTTTTGTACATTTAACAAAGGCCCTAGCTGGAGAATCACAAATGACAGCAGATATTTTGAATGGTAATGTTGAGCCTTCATATTCAACCCCTTCAATTTCTAGCTTTTTCACCTCATCAACAAATGCTTGTAGATACTCACGGGAAGAGGATGGTTTAGATTGCCCGTAGTATAGACCAGCTACGAATGGCTCTTTTTGATCAAAATTGTCTAACATTACCAGTATTGGCCAGAACTGTCCCTTGCTGCTTTTAAAAAGTGGTAGACCGTCAATATTAACTTGAACAGCAATTTCAGTTGGAACATTTTCAAATGATCTCAGTTTTGCTATAAGCCCTTGTACAATGCCGAAATGGTAGTAGGAACCACCAGCAACACATTTGGTCACAATATTTCTCTTCGTACCTAGAAGAGTTTTAGCTGTTTTGGGAAGGCTTGGATCAAATCTGCTTAAAACAGGCAGGAGGTCTGTGAGAGCACTATGTGTAATACGGTGTTTTAAAGACCATCCCCTCAAAAATTCTGCAAAATCGTAGGATTCGTCTTCACTCTCTGAGGAAGAGTAATATGTAGCACGATGTCTGAACCCATCATCGTCTTCTTCATCACTAGAGAAATACACCACATTATCCCAAATGCCCTCGTCTTTAAAACACGTTGAAGTCTCAATTGTGTTTCTTGAGCTTAGATCATGATGTCCCTCGTCATGGGTAGTTGCTGATTGGCCAGAATATGGGGATGCTATGGCATCACTGCTAACCTGTGGGCGCGCCTCTATTTCAAAAGGGTTTTGTTCTTGAACTATGATAATGTGCTCGTCATTCTCAGAGTTTTGAACATCTAGTAAATGTTTCGCAATTTTAGCATTTCTTTTCCTTTTTTTGGTCCAGGAGGATAGTGGTTTAAATTCCATTTCACGTCTTTCAGTATCGTTCTGCAAATAAGTTTAAACCCTCCTTGTCAAATAATAATGCAATAAGACGGGGATGCGGGTCGGGTATAGTAGGGGGGGGGGGGACCCATTACATGATATATGTCCTGTATACTGTAAACGTATTGATGTTCATGCTATTTTAGTGCGAAAATAAACCCTGCGCGAAAGGTATGATTATTGTATGAACAGGGTCTGAGACTGCCTTGCTGTGCGAATTTAAATCCACGCAAAAAGGTGTCAAAGTACTAAGTGCGAAAATTTATCCCATTACATGATATATGTCCTGTATACTCTAAACGTATTGATGTTCATGCTATTTTAGCGCGAAAATAAACCCTGCGCGAAAGGTATGATTATTGTATGAACAGGGTCTGAGACTGCCTTGCTGTGCGAATTTAAATCCACGCAAAAAGGTGTCAAAGTACTAAGTGCGAAAATTTATCTGTGAAAATAAATACTTTGACAGTATTTACCTGATATGAGTCCTGATATGATAACCAATTTTAGGTTAGAAAGTTAGATGAGAAAGTATTATTTTGTAAGAAGTGTCCCTCTACGGATGTCTAGACATCTGAGGGTGTGTATTCAGTCATATAACTATAACCTTGAAGTTGCAACTTGTATGTCTAAGATCTTTTTAAATGTAAATGGTTATAAAAACAAAGGGAGTGGTCGGTCAAATGGCCGGTTGTATAGTTTTGGCCTAGGTGCAGGGATGTATAAGACATCAAAGAATGGCCTCTATATGATTCTAGACATTTAGCCGCCATGACATAAGTCATCAATTCCACTGATTTTCTCATCTGTTGCTATAACCCTACTCAGCTATTGTAAGGTATTTGTACCAACCATTGGTGACGAAATAATGTCTGTATATACTAAATTCTCATAAACGATTCCCCATTTCAACAAAAGTTCAAGAGCATTAAATACCCCAATATATTTATTTATTAGACGGTGCCAAAACTCTATCATTCTATACCATATATTCAGTCTATATCTACTATTTCCTTCAATCATTGCAAGTACCCCACTATTGTACTTTCATTCGACAGGCCTGAAAAATCCACATTTCGGGGAAATAATGTCTGGACTTGGATGTCCATTTCTCAACAACTATCTAACAATTTTACAGAATTCATTCACATGATTAAAATACCCAAATAAGTCTATGCGATTATGATGAAATCATATGAAGAAATAAATATTATCATCATGAATATCATTTCATCAATCCTTGCTATGATATAGAACGCTACATTTCACACATTTCACACAGGCCTAGCATTTCTCTTGATCGTTACAAATATGCCACTATAATATTGTGTTGTCGAAAAACCAAAGATCAAAATTACTGAGCCTGTAGTGCGTGCACTAGATACGTGCAGATTAGGGGCAGTTACAGTACTGTAAATGCATTTGGGGGAGAGGAGGGAGCCGGCAAGGGGCTCTCTGCCCCTGGTCCGCCGCCCACCCTTAGTCTACTGCCTAGGGACATAAATTCACGGAAATTAAACCATTCATCTAGTAGCACCATTATTTTCTTGGTACCTTTACAGTTCGAAAAATAAAAATTGGTATTGATGCCATACAATACAGGATCACTGGCAATAACTACAGTATTCTATGGTCTTAGAAACCTATACATCGAACATGATTGAACAATTAAGGACTAGCATGTACACAATTGAATTAGCAAATGGCCAACCGCCAACATACATCACGTTAGAGATAATATTGATATGAACTTGAGTATAATATACGGTACCTGGTCTTTGGTAGAGTGACTGCAGCTGGTGGATTCGAAGATTCTTTGGTGCAGAGGTTGAGTTCAATTCCAGAAGATTGCTGTTTGGCGTCTTCCTAGGCAGAGCACAAAACCGTTTGGATTTTCGCGCCGACTGGAGGAATTGGGGGATGCGGATTAACCCTATCCACTTACACCTATCATGTGACCTAGTGCTACTGGGCATAGGATAGGCCACGCGACCAACCCTATCAAGCGTTACTTATGTGTTATTGTTAGAGTTACATCACCGCCATCTTGGCAAAGGAACAAAGGAATGGAAAGGAAGTGGTACAAACTGACAGGCATCATCCATACTTATTTTGAAGTTGGGAGATTGGGAATAATGTAATGGTCACATTTATGTCATTAATGTTGTTATAATAAATGATAACAAACAAATAGAATTAAAAGAATAATCATAAATGCATGTACATATTAAACATTTATGCCTCGATGTGAACTGCAAACGCACAAAATAAAAAGGGTTTATCCAGACTTTTTAGAATGCCATAATGAAAAATAAATTACTCCTGAGTCGATGTCATCGACCCACCACTGAATGCAGGAAGTATATTCATGTATATTGTGCTCAGGCATTATATTTATGAATTTGATTCTTTGGGAAATTTAAGCTAGATATACGCTAGGTGGCGCCACCATGATATGAGGAGATATAATCCGTTTCTTTATGGTTTTTGTAAATGAATAAATTGTTTTTTCCCTTTGTATTTCATGTACAGTAATGGGTATATGGGTGTATCCTATTCACTGAAAATTAAGCCAATCTACTATCACATGAATTTATACTTTGATAACAAAAAGTAACATACATGCATGTCATTATACAACCATGTTGGGAGGATGGCCATGCATTCATACTGTAAATATAGAGAGAGTTTTGGGGCTGGTTTATGACAGTTACGCTATGAAGCAAACATTGAATATAGATCCCAATAATATATCCTACACCATATCAATAATTATGATGAAAAACAGCATAAGAATGATTGAATATGTGTTTGGTCATATGGCAATAACCTTTGATGAATTTAAAAAGAAATATATTTTTTATA
This sequence comes from Sthenelais limicola, assembly GCA_942159475.1. Classification (NCBI taxonomy): domain Eukaryota; kingdom Metazoa; phylum Annelida; class Polychaeta; order Phyllodocida; family Sigalionidae; genus Sthenelais; species Sthenelais limicola. The sequence goes on from OW804096.1 coordinate 117,000,518, forward strand.
TTTATATCTATATCTTTATATTTATACTTATATTGAATACCATTCGAATATTGGATAAAATTATGAGAGAATTCAAATTCATCATGCCAAATATGACGGATGGGAAGCCAACTGCTGATATCCAGTGGGCCATATTAGGCAAACCGACGGTGGTATGCCAGATGCTGATCTCCAGTGGGCCTTATTCGGCAAACCACCAGTGGTATGCCACATGCTAAAGAGTGGCGAGCCACCTTAGGCAAACCGATGGGTGGTTTCTATCGGGTGGATCTAAGGTGGACCATAGGTGGTAAGCCTATGCCGCAGTGCCGAGGATTTGCCACCCCTTTTCAGTGGGTGGCAAGAAGGGGGCTACTTGCTAGGGCATGAATGCACATCGAGTAAAATGAAGTAGCTTTGATACCGCTTTTTATCAGGATTTAAGTGGAGATAACTTTGACTGCATTGGGTAATTGAAGATCATGTTTCGATTTCCAACCTGGTTACCAGTTCCGTTTACATGCCGGGAGGAAAATTTCCTTTCATATTCAATTATTACTCCGGGTTTCCTTAGGATAAATAGGTTTCATTAACCTGTTTATGAAAACAATAGCTTTCATCCTGTCTGATATTATTTATCCAGCGTTTAATTGGGTACTGAAGTCTAGAGCAGAAGAGGATGGGATAATGTGGCAGCACTCATCTTCCTCATTGGTAACTACCAAGGTTCAAAGGTAATGTTGGTCATGACCCGACACACTGGTGAATGTAACAGATAATAACAGGGTATTCTCTGTGGTGTATGATTAGCATGACGAAAAATAAAGTATGGTTCTTTAATATATGATTATGATAATCCCACCAAGCACATAGAAATCATCGAAAGCATATAAGTGGTGAAGTTTGGGGAAATATATATACCGTCATGGTGAATGATATATATACGAATAACTACTCATGCGATTATGGAGTGCTTTCTACGAACCGTGTCGACATACATGAGGAAATCCTGACCACTTATATTACAATTGAAAGTACTTTCATATTCGCAGGAACTTTCAAACTATTCTCGGGGTACGGATTGTTTTGATACATTTCTTATTGGTTAGGCCGATTCGTTGTTAAAAAATTATAACTATATTAATTGTATTAAAACAAATATGAAGTGTGCTCATAAGGCAGACGTGGATAAGTGTTCAACCAGACACCCGGTCCTTTCGTTAGAACCTTGCTTTGCCTATTGCAGCAATTAGATATGAACGCGGTTTTATGATTTAGGCATTTATATAAAATGTTAACCAAACAATCTCCATCATAATAAGTTATATCTCCATTATATTTCATTTATATATACCCTCCAAACTTTGCATGAAAAAAATGGCTCAACTTGCCCCACTCTCCGCCTATGTTATTATGGATTTATTTCCTTCTTAGACTAACAAACCTCTTCCGAAATTAACTATGTCAATTTTTGCCATATGACAGATTATTTTGAAACGCATCTTTTTTCACCGGCAGTGAAAATTCTGAGCGGGACAAGATTCTACTTTAATACGAAGCTCAACATAGTAAAATGAACCCTCTTCGAATAATTGTATGCGAAAGGCGCTGCTACAAAAAGTTGGCATAAACTACAACATGTGTCAGAGATGTTATCTTTCTGGATCCTTGAGGGCTATTGCATGAGGTTCACGCTGGTCTGGCCAAGCAGAAAGCAATTTCATATTTATACATGCCACGGGCTTCATGCTTTTCCAATTATACATGATTTAATCAAGGTTCGGGTTCATTTTAGTGGTGAGCAGACCTCTCTTATAATTTCTGACATAATTGAAATAAATTGCCCAGTGTCATCTTACACACATATCTGATATCATTGAGGTTGACACTTTTGCTATCTCGAGCCCTCTCTCCGCTCCCTCCTCATCCCCTTGATATATGTTAGCCCAGTGTAACCTGACATTCAAAGGCTAAAAAATGATGGAGATCACTCACCTGCATATAGGTCTGCATGTAGTACTTCTATTAATGCGAATATTTCATTTTGGACATTAATATGGTTGACGTCGGTGCATATTTACGATAAATTCCTTTGTGCAGTTAAGGTATCCATTAATGAAGGAAAGTCGACTGAAGTGTTCATATATAAATCCATACGAGTGGTGTGGAAGAATATTTAGGTTGAAAAATCATTGCCCTCCAAGGTTATATTATATTATTGTTTTATGATAAGGGAGGTGTGTCAGCTATAAGGGGGGTGTCCTATAACTTGAGTACTTGATCGTGTGAACAGTTGTACTATGTGCATGGATCCACATCTGACAGCACAACTATGAACACACCTCTCTGTGACCACGGGGAAGCCTTTATAGAGCTTTAAGTCCTCCCACCCTCAAAAATATCACCCACCCGCACACATATAATGCGCTTGTTGCTCCAAGTACAAGTTATTCTTGGTGCATGGATTACCCAAGCCTCAGGTGTTTCTAGCATTATAGTCGGGAAGTCAAGAAGAGGGAAACGAAATTGATTACTGCAGGCGTTTATCACATTATATTATATATTACATGTATGTATATTATACATTGACTTAGTTTGTTGGTAGGCCTACTCATGTGAATAAGATGCTGTGGTGTATCCCCAGGGTCGCAGGTTCACAAGTGTAAGCATGTTTCGAGGACAAGTTGGCATAACTTCATGCATATGTCGCTTAATTACATTTACTGAGGAAGAGGAGGGAACATGGAGTGTGGGGGTTAAGAACATATGATCTTGAAGAAGTACGCTCGTACCTTCATTGTAAACGGAAGAGCCCATTAGAACTATACATGTAGTAGGCGTATATGACCCGCATAGAATCGCAATTGTTTCGTTGGTCGCCTTCATATCTCAGTTGATACATTGGACATTCTATCAGTGCCGGAATGCTGGATTCAAATAGGATCTTAAAAAATGTTCGTCCCCAGAAACCATTAAGGCAATACATATAGCCTTGTTTTACTTGACATCCTAAAGGTGAATTGTTCCCTCCGTTGTCTATTTTTTTAAAAATGTTATTTGAGTCCAATTTCAAAACATTGATATTCTCGTGAAGCTCAATAAAGAGTTCTCTAAAGAAAACAATTTGCACGACTTTAACATTGTACATGCCTCATGCCTTGTAGCTCTGTTTAGTTAAGACGCGCGACAACAGATTCTAATCTGTGTTGATTGCCTCAAGCACAACAAAGTTTTACCAGGGTCCCTTTCAGTAGCCAGAATTTTGAAATACAGCTTAAATTATAGCTACATTGTATATCATTGTGGCCTTGGCAGTGGATGGAAGCTTATACATGTATCCCCCTTTGTATAAATATGTATATTTATATTATATTAATGATATATTATTTTATATAGACAGTCGTGTCCCTCGATGTAATAGGGGTTCTACTGCTAATCGATGTACATACTTCAATGGCCTTGACTCCAATTAAGAAACATTGTAGTTGATCAGAACACTGAGTTGTCTTTGATCTCCACCTAGACACGTAATCCTCAGCTAATATGAAGATTTCCAGCCCACATACTCTATCTATCCCCCTGTGGGTGGAATGTATTGAACTTTGCTGTTTATAGAGGGTCCAACTACACTAGCAGAGGGGTTATATAAATGCATAAACGTTCTCTTAGAGAAGAGATTACACCAATGTTTTACTGCGTAAATTATGTACATGATTCAGCTTTATTCTATCTGGTCTGTATGCATTAATACATGTTATATGGTGCAGGCGTGACTGACGTGGCAGGAACTGCTTGTATATGATAATCGCTCAGAATATATTCTCTTTATGTTAAACCAAAGTATGCTTACCGTGTGCCATAGAAGTCAATCCCCAAGCACATTGATTCCTGATAATTATTGAAGTTGACAGGGTAGATTTACATACTTTATTTTACGACATCGATTTATCATGGTGATATGTAATGGTAGCTCACCGCTTTACGAAATATCTAAAAATAAAAACGTTCACCCAATGTGGGATACTAATTGACCATGCAGCGATTATTTATCGACTCATTTTCTAGTTAATAGTGGATCTCATGTGATGTCCAAGGCCAGGATATATATGAAATAAATCCGAAGGTGTTTAGGTGTACCAATGTATATCATATACTCACGACACATGATCGGTGCAAATGTCCTGCGGTCAAAATAATGGTGTCAGCAATGGAAGGACCCGTTCGAAAATAGATGAAAATTGCTGATGAAAAAGATCCGCATAAAACGTTGGTCACTGCACTAGGACAAAGCAACCTCGATAACTACGTATATACATGTCCTTGTTATATCCCTTTTACGTGGTAGGGTTCGGATCATACAAGAAACCACTACTCGAGTGCAATGGTTATATTTTAGGCTAATATGAAGTGTTGTCAACCCAGTACATTACCTACATGATCATATTATGTGATTCACCGATGCCATGGAAAATCCTAACATATCATAAACACAGAACATTTAATATAATAAAAGTATATACTCAACATATACGATGAATTACTTTTTCAAAAACACCGGATATCAGAAAGCATACTGAGTTAGATTGTACTTTAGTATCCTGGCAGGTGGTCGATGGCCAGTATTTCCATTTTTTTATTAATCATTAAGGTGGTGGTATATCGTGCTTTGATCGAGGCAGTGAGGTTTGAACGGTTTGAGTGAGCAGTGAGAGGAATGTGTTGATTATTAATGTGGAGAGTGATTTTTTTTTTAAAAAAACGCCTCCTCTTGCTTTTGGAACATTTTGGAAACTTTATTTATTCGTTAATTATGAGTAAATTAAATTATATTTCATACTGGTCAGTAATTGAAAGGCATGCAGTCAATTGTCTCAAACATATTGTGTCATGTATTAATATCAAACATACAAATCAAACATATTAATTGTGATCTTAAAATAACTTCTGTGAGAGGTATTCCGACAATCGGTATTGACCTTGCTCTTAAACAATTCGGTTGTTCTTTGATTAATAGAAGGTATCGAAGTAGCTTGAATTTGCTTCAACATATCGCTCAGCAAATATATCCTCGATTGATTAGACCGGGATTTAATATGGAATATCCCATGTTTGTTTATTTTTTATTTTTTTAAAGCTTTTATTTTCTTCAGCTTGCCATCTGAACTTCTACAATCTAAGGGTTATATCGTTTGTGCACTTCGTTGAAAATGTTGAAGCATAAAAAGGTTATTCGTTGAGCTTATTCCCTTGTTGAGCTTAATCCCTTGTCAGAAAACATTTGTCACGATCCATAATGCCATTATATAAGGTTACGTAATATCACCTAATGATATGTTATATATTACCAAATATTATTATATAAGGTTACATTGAATTATGAATATTATATTAATTATGTAAGGTGACTAGGGCAAGTCTAGTCTATATCAGGTAGTTCGTGGAACACTCCATAGGGGGTCACCCTGACCCACCTACGGGTTCAACCCAACTCTAGGGTACCTGATTGGTCAGCCACTAATTATATCTCATTGGTTAATTAACTTATAATAATAATCTCCTCTTTCTTATTGGTTTATGTAAGCGACCCCCTGTGGTCAAATACTTAATATTGTGTATGATTGGTTATTTCTATTTAACTAATATTATTGGATGCGGGCACGCATGCCCAATGTACATGATAATCACATGACTTTTAGTATAAATGATGATGTTTATGAATAAAATATCCAGAGTCTAAACAGGACCAAATCTCTGCTTATTATTATTATTAGCTCTAGCCTATACCAAAGGCTAGGAGCCCCGCTGCTATTCATAATTCTTCTCCAGCTTTACCTAGCTCTACCTTCACATTATATCTGGAGAATACTGTAGTAGTTGTATCACATTTCGCCTTGACCGACAATGATGGTTCACACATTGCTTTTACAAAATCTCACCGGATTTGAGCTTTTCAGCTCGTTGTACGTTCTTGACTTTTTATTATTTTAGGCAATCGATTCACTCGTCGATGTCTGCCTTTAGTCTTCTCCATACCTTTCTCTCCTCCCCGTCAGTATTTCGAAGGGAGTGAGAATATAAAGTCACCACACATCTTCTTTTCAATTCATACATAATTAATATCTCGTTTAAAATTCCCTGACCGAACATCTGTGTCTGTTAATGAACGCCTTAGACTGGAGAATAATCCGGTTTATCATTTTTGAGTATAAGTTACTGTATATTACACCAAAATTAATGTCAGTAGGAACAATTTCCACCGCATTCTGTTTCCAGTGGAGAATTTTATCTCCTCTACTGTTTGAGTTTAAATACCCACTTTCATAAATCCATCTGAATAATTTCATCCACATGTTTTTAGTTTGACGACAAGTCGCTAAAAAAATGTCCAATGTCATCGACACATTGACAAAAATCCCATTTGTTGCTGTTCTTAATTCTGATATTTTTTAAATATTGGTTACACGTTAGAGTTTTATGCAATATCTTATACTGAATATGTATTCTCGTTTCTGAGGTGATCTTATAAGGCAGAAGGAAGGCCTTCTTCCAGTCCAACTCTTCAAACTGTTCATCAGAGAGCTCTAGTATATTTTGCCATTTATGGAATTTCTCGTAATTCAGCTTTCTGATTTGTACTAGGTTTTGATAGATATTCTTGGCAGAGCAACCAATGAGATTAATGCTTTTTCCTCCTATATAAATATCAATAGTCATTTTTTCAGTAACAGTGTACATCTCGCGGCAACATCATGAAATCTGTATCACTGCCAAATGAAATAAATAAAAAAATAACCACTTTCTTGGAATGGTATGTGCCAATTCCATTCTATGGAAGAAGGACGGTCTAAAATTATAATTCTTAACTATTTCTCTTGTGGTCATCTAATTGCAACTTTCGATGAGAATGTCACCTACAGATGTAATCCCATTTTCTTCCCATTCCCATTCAGATCGATATATCATTTCTTTTCTCAAACATATTGTGTCATGTCACTATTAAAATCAAACATATCAATTGTGATCCTAATGGGTTTTTTTAATTAATTAATTGATTAATTAATAAATTATGATAGGATTGGTGGATAAGTCATGATGGTCATGGTGCCATGAAAGGTCAGGGCACCTCGTTATTGGTGACATGTATATTATACAAAGGAAATAATGTGGTCAAAATATCACTTGGCAGTGTGCATGCGTAGTATGTTTATGCTGCGTCAAAAGTCAGTACCAACTTCTATTCATACTTTATACATACAACAAGTGTATTTTATGGAAAGCACATTAGGTACATATAATGCGAGCCTTCTGACATCAGGTTCGGACCTCCGGAGGGCCACGCCCTTGCTCTTTTCCTATTAAAATTGTACAGAAAATCAGTCTCCGTGGCGCATGTGGTAGCGCGACAGACTCAAGATTGGGAGGTTGTGTCTTCAAACCCCACCAAAGTCAGGGGAGTGTTTACATTTCAACCGGCTCATACCCAGAGCATATAGGTGCCTAATGGCAGGGTCTCTGTGGGGCTAGGGAAAAACCCTTGAATTTGGAAAAATCAATTCAAGGCCTTGAAAAGCCTGGAAAATGGGCATTTTGGTCGCAGGGCCTGGAAAATCGTTTTATTGGCCTTGAATTCTGTTGGAATCTATTAAATGGCCTTGAAATTTTCGAAGATACTCTGTTTCTCGATGTACACTTTCCATGTACACTTACAGTAAATGACTAAAGGGTCTCGTCCCCTCAGCCGATTCTCATGCGATTTTGCGCTGCAGAGGATTCTTTTCCACTAAATTCTGTGAGAATCGCATGCAAATCAGCTTGGTGGACAAGGCCCTTTACAAAGTAAAAGTTGAAAAACGGTTATGTAACGGAGTATGAAATTGTTAAATACATCATTGGCCTATGAATTCTACAATGAACTACAACCACCATGCAGGTACGTCATTAAGGTACTAAAAAATTATTGATATCGGCCTTGAAAATCACTAAAATGGGCCTGGAAAAGCCTCAAATTTCTTCAGTCCAAAAGCGCGGAGACCCTGAATGGGGAGACTGCGCCAACCGATCAAGATTCATTCACTCAATGACTAGAACTTTGTGAGAGCTACTACAGAATTAGGCCAGAGCCTATGGGTGATATTAGCTTTGCAGGAGTCTAGAAGAGTGTGTGGCACCAGGGAATCATACTCATGAGGTTTGAGAGGAAGTCTCGCTTGCCGCCATAGGTGTTTACTGGATTGTATGGCCATGGTGAATAAGGGGTCTGTAGTGTCTGATTGTGTTGTATTTGTATGACTGAGACCCTATGTAGTTGGAGGTTTTCCCGAGGAAAGGTTCCTGGCAAGTCCCTCATGATAGTTGCCAAGGTTGTAGTCACTGACTTGTCAGTGTTATCGCTCTAAATAAATGGAGTCTGGTCTAGGACATTCTTGGAGGATGGAATTCCATCCTCTAATCCCCGTCGAGACCTTCTGTCAAGCTCTTTTTTCTTTAGCTAATGAGCCCTGAATGACAGCAATGTATGGCCACTTTATGACACTTAATTGCAAATTCCATATACTACATACACACTGATCCCATTGTGCAACCAATCACCTTTCATGAAACCCTGTGCCTTCTGTATAAACTTACTGAGGACAAAGTGTAATAATTAGTATTGATTGGGCTGGATGGGTGTGTTGCATAAAGTTTGTATGGAATTTATTTTACTCTCAATGATTGGACCCCTGCGTTTAATAATGGCTTCCTTGACTTGGGAATGAATCTTTCTCCTCCTCATTCTCCTCTTCCCTCTACATATGGCTTTCCTGGCCTTGGAAAAATGATATTTGGCTCCTCTCCCTCTCTCTCTCTAAATTCTCTGTGATGCTGACATGTTTGGGATTCATTTGGTATGAAATAAATTGATAATAGATAATATGATTTTTAAGGATTTATAGGGTTTATAGGATGGATTTTAAACTCATTAGTCGTCCGGGAACCTCCTCCCTCCTTCCTTCTCTCTCTTTCTCTCTCTCTCTCTCCTTCTCCCCCCATCTCTCTCTCTCTCTCTCTCTTTATCATATGTAAAGATTAATCCCATACTTATACTGATATTTATATTGATATTTATACTGATATTTATACTGATATTTGTACTGATATTTATACTGATATTTATACTGATATTTATACTGATATTTATACTGATATTTATTTTATTTATTCTTTTATTCCATTTACGGCCAAGTCATTAAATTACAAGTACAATAGTTAATAAAAGATGCATTTTGTCATTCAATGACGTTTCTCATAGGTTGCCTCAATACCTATATTATCAAGGAGTATATCCTTTTACAAGACAAGTAAAATGTTATTATAAGATCATTCTCTGTCGCTATTATGTAGCTTATCCTTTAATACAAAGTATACTAATAATGACTCACTATGTAATTATTTTCGGTACAACACTCAATGTGACCAGCCAAGCAGAAAGGGGACTCCAGGGCCAAATTTTCGAATTTAGGTTTATTATAGATTCTGAATCTGCATGTCCTCCTGAGTCAATAACCGAAAAGAATAGTTGAAAATTCCCAGAATTTGCCGAGATATGGGCTTTTTTGTAAAGTTATGTCAGTTTTCAGTAGATGATCTCAAATTGGTTGGGGGAGTGACTCATTTCCTGTGACACTTCACATGTACAAAAAATAAATATTAAATTATTTTTTTTAAATGACCGGGATGTACAGAAGGAGAAAAGAGCATTATAAAAGTGAAAGAATTTTGTTGATACTCTAAAAATTAGTGAAGTTACAGACTTTCAAAGTTACCTGCCTCTCAGAATTACTAATATAAACATTTGTGACAGTGACGTCATGAACATGATGTGACTCCTAGCGGGAATACCAGGAACTATAACTCCCGCGCAGAGCCTCCTTTCCCCTCGGCGGGTCACTCATATCATCTAGAAACAGGACCACGCAATTATGATCTTTGTCCTAATAAGGACCTTAAGACTCCACACATTTTTTCACTCTAATCGCCACTTAGATCATATTTACAGTTGTCGCAACATACCATTGATATACATATAAATCACCTGGAATACACAGACATATCTATATATAAACATGTGACATAGTAACCAAATCAGGGTGAGATTGAGATTATTACAATGACTATATTACAATCTTCAGTTAGTTTTATTTGATTGTTTACATTTGGTCCCTATCAGGAAATGTTTTTTTTCCATTCCACCTTAACTTTGGTATTAAAAGATTCCCTGGAATCATCGCTTCTCAATTCACCTGGAAGGCTATTCCATAGTCTTTTGCCCCTATTATAGACACTATTATTCCACCTATCTTTGTGTGCTCTACTGATTTTGATCATGTTAGCCTGTCTATTTTTTAGTGCCATGCCGTTATTTGTTAGGAGCTCATATTTGTCTTTCTTAGTGAAAAACAGCTTCAAGGTCACAATCTCAGCTTGTTCTAGCAATGGTAATAACCCCAATTTTCCTCTAAGTTGGGCATTGGTGTTTTCTTGCCTGAAGGCCAGGCGCAAACATTTGTTCCATACACGCTGGATTTTTTTCTTTAAGTTTTTACCTACGTTCAGCAGCAAGAAATTTCCGAATTCTAATATCGGTAAGATGTATGTCTTTAATAATTACCAACAGTCCACAAATTTTCGAGGACATATATTTACGCCGTCTTCTGATTTCAGCCAGTTTCCATGTGGCTGTGCGAATCTGCTTTTCTACATGGTTTTTTACCAACAAATCGTTTGATATGACTACCCCAAGATATTTGGAGGTTTTGACATTTTCAACTTCCACTCCTTGTAAAGTTAGGGGCTGCATATTGGCGATGACCTGCCTCCTACCAAAAAGCTGATACTTGGTCTTTCTAGCATTTGCTTCAAGGCGATTATCGAAACACCACTCTGAATATTTAGCTGTGCCTTCTGATGTAGGGTAGTGGCATCCACACTCTCCAGCAGAACCACAGAGTCATCCGCATACAGAATTAGGTTTCCCGGGAAATCTCGGTCAGCCATGTCATTTATGTAAATGCCAAACAACAAGGGCCCAGAGGGTCCCCACTGTTGACAGGGGCCCTCGCTGTCCTGCCCTCCTCACAACTGACATACTGACCCCGATCGGCCAAAAAATTCTCGATCAACTTTTAGCAGAGTGCCGCCCAACCCTATTCGTTTCAGTTTAACCCATTGAGGACGGGCTGATGCCTCAAGGCATCAACATCAAAAAGGGCCAGGGGACGGGCTGATGCCTCAAGGCATCACACATAATTTGGGTCAGGGGACGGGGTGATGCCTCAAGGCATCAATTCTTTATATAAATTGAAATGGGCATAACTTGATAAAAAATGAACGGATTTTGATGAAATTTAAAATATATGTATACAAACACACTAGAAATATTTTTATAGGTATGTTGTCATGCAGACAATAATGATGATGTCATAACTAACATACGTAAATGCTGGAAAGTGAATTTGGAGCAAGGTTGCCGCCATATTGCACCCAATTGAGACCCATTATTTTAATTATTGAACACCAAATTCTAGAAATTATGAAAAAATATGATCAATAACTGTTTACACCTATTAAACGATGTACATATATCACATATTATTTGAAGAAAATATTCTTAAAGTGTTTTTAAACCCTAAACCTCATGTTAAACACCCGTCCTGAAGCCCAAAAAGGGGAAAAGGGCCCCCGTCAGCCAGGCAAAATATGTGTAAACTGCCCCCATCCTCAATGGGTTAATCAGCAGGAGTTCATGGTTCATCGAGTTAAACGCTTTAGAGATATCAAAGTATATTGCAGCCACTGTTTTTCTGTTATCGACCCCTTCAAAGACTATCTCCAAAGCATCAAACACTGCATCATTGTTGATCGGTTCTTTCTGAATCCATACTGCCCTGAGAAGAAAAAACCCGACTCTTCCAAGAAGTCATATAAATGTACATATATTAGCCTTTCAAGGACCTTACTCACGACTGGTACCAGTGTGATAGCTCTGGTGTTATTTATGTCAAGTAGGTTACCTTGCTTCGGAATTAAGACAATCGGTGCAGTTTTCCAGGCCAGTGGGATTCGTCCAGAGGAAATGATATACTGATATTTATACTGATATTTATACTGATATTTATACTGATATTTATACTGATATTAATACCTTTTATTAAAATAATCGAACTATCACTCACATTGGGGGCAAAGCGCTTGTATATTTCTTGTTTTTTTGTTTATTACTCTCGTACATTACTTATTATTAGCTGTTCGAATGAACTGTTAGGGTGAAGAGAGAAATTCTTTTTTGATATGTTATGGCTCTATTAGTTAATGATACATGTCCTAGATCTTATAGAAATTGCATAATAAATGAATGCTCCTATCCAAGGATGGCACGCCGAACCAGTCCAGGCCCAAACCCTCAGATCAGATAAGAATGGTATGTCAGTGATTAGACGCCTACTTCGCTAATGAGTTTCCTGTTTCTAATGGGATTATAATGACATATTGCGGTCTCAACGGAATTAGACCCACTTAGACCCAAAATGGGAATTTTTCTGCTGGAATGTTCATATTAAATATTTAATGTAGGCCCATGGACCTGACATCACACACAAAATTTCAGACCTCTACCTAGCATAGGACCAAAGATACCAGCGGTCCTACACTATACATTTTTGAGAACTTTTTTTTTATATCATGTCATGTATTTTACATAAGGAACCAATAGGATGCATAGAGACCAAGCCCTCAAAAAGCCCTTATTTATTAATCACCCCTACCCAATGTATAACAAGCTAGATTTGAAGTATTCCATGTAGAATTTCTTTCTGAATCTGAAGAACAAAATTGCTCAAAAGCCTGGGCACATTTTCAAAATGGGCCATTTCTATGGTAACTAGTGATTTTTTAAGTATTTTACCAAAAGATAGGTTTTTAGTGTCCCATTTCTACACTTTTATCAGGAATGTGACCAAACTTGGGATATTGATTTTGGATTTAAGGGCTATTTGAAGACCCTGAGTCAGTGACCTTGACCAAGTTCAAAGTCACTAAATATGACCTTGAAATACAAAAATAGCGAAATTGTGGGATGTGACATGCTATTTTCTTCTGATTTTCCCCTATCAAAATAGGGTAATTGGGAAAATTAATAATCTAATATATTGAAATATGAACCAACATTAAGGGAAAGAAGAATTGCACATGCCCAGCTTCATTAGACAGTGTGTTGCCATAATAACCTAGACTTACTTTCTACTCTATACTAAATTTTGGTTAAATCAAAATTCTATATACTACCCTGTATCTCTGGAAATATTTATCCCTGGGTTATGAAATTTAAGGAAGTAATAGGGCTCTATGAGCTCTGCCATTAGAATAGCTGTCAATGACCTTTGTCAAGGTCACCATGTTCAAAATGTATTATAAAGCAAGAATTAAGCCTTGGTTACCATGGCAACACAATTTGCAATGACAGTGGGAATGGGCCATTTTTCTTTCCCCTAATGTTGGTTGATATTTCTATGCATAAGATTATCATTTACCCCTGTTACCCTTTCATAAGAGAAAATGTGATATCACATTCCAGAATTTTGCTATTTTTTGTATTTGAAGGTCATATCTGGTGACTTTGACCTTGGCCAAACTCACTGGATTGAAGTCTGCAGATAGCCCTTATACATACCATCTATGACTCCAAGTTTGGTCACATTCCTGATAATAGTATAGAAATCGGACACTAAAAGCCTGTTTTCTGCTCAAATATTATTAAAAAAAATCCCCAGTCACCATAGAAACGGCCAATTTTGACTATGTTTGTGGGTTTATCAGCAAATGTTTGCTGCAGATTCAGAAAATCCACGTAATTTTACATAAGACACTTCAAATTAGGCTTGTTATATGATGGGAATGGGTTCCCATTCAAATTCAGCTTCTGGCTGCTTATCTAAGTTTGCAGGGTAATGAGCAAACCCAATGCTATTATCTTTTATACCCGTGTTTCAGGAAAATGAGTCACAAGTCACAAAATTTATATTTTTAAAAGACATTTATTCACAAGATCTCCTTTTTCGAATGTTTTCATTTTTTGTGTATCTAGTCAGATAGGTCTTATGAATACATGGAGCAAATTTCAGGATAGTGTATTAAATATATTCATGCAATTCTTAGAGCATCCTATGGAGACCATTTTACCTACTTTATTTTATTTTAGTTCACCCAAAATTATTGAAAACGTTTTTTTCAGAAATAAAAATATCAAACTTAAAATATAGAAATACTTATTTAATGACAGTCCTTAATGTTTACCACCATTGGGATCGGCTTGATCTCCTCTCTTCAAATATAATGGTATCTCAAAATCTATTTTTTGCGACTTATGACTCATTTTCCTGAAACGCATCACTTATAGACCCAGCGTCCTACATGTAGGACGGCCACACATTTCTTCCATTTTCTCCAAGAGTATAATACATAGGACCTCAAGTTTTGGTAGGGACATTGATCAGACCCTATGCTATGGTCCCATAAAGGTTTCATTATAAAAAGAGGGATATAAACTTGTTAATTCTTGGGGTGAACTTTCAGAAATGACACTTTCCACAAATCGCCTTTGGGGCTTTCATATGCAGTGATGTTACCATGGCAACACATCATTATTTCTTTCTCAAAAATTTATAAATACTAAAATCTGTCTAGACTGGTAGAAATATTATTCTGTTTCGAAAACGATTTCTTGATTTTGTTCAATATTTAAAAAGCATATTCTGCCATCCTACATGTAGGACGGTGGGTCTATCTGGGATAATGTCACTTTACGGTTTGAGGCGAGATCCTTTCTCTCCATTTGAAGGGACTTTCATCTTTGGGCCTAGACGACGAGGCGTCAATAATGGCATATAAAATATGCCTCAGGCATAGCACTTACGATTTTAGCCACGCCCACTTTACCCTAGAACTGCCAACTAGTATCCCAGACTCTCGTTCGATCGTGTGAAACTGCTACTCCCGACTTCCAATGGCCAGAAACAATGTCTCCAGGCCTAGGGAAAACCCATACACTGAGATTACCTCCAATAACATGGGGTCTTTCTGGTATCATAACTGAATAACAACTGATTCCCCGACCCCTATTTATCACCTATCTCATTTTTGTACCAACACATGGCGAGCGAACAAGGCACCCTCAGGAACACTCAGGCTTTACGGGGGAAAATCGACCAATCACAGGGCGTGTTACATCAACCTTAAGCCAGCCTAAGGCCTCCTTGCTCAGCCAATAGAAACAGGCGTTACTCGGCAAACGTTACTCAGTGAACATGTGCATGGCGTCGCCGTATACGGCAATGTTTTGCACATGGATTGATGGAATTACAAGCTTGAACGAAAAGATTTTAATGCATCGGGAGACGGGAGGAGGGAGAGGGAAGCAGGTAGGGTGTTGACAGTGTCAATTTACAAAAAGAATCCATATTTCAATTCAATTCAATTCAAGAATTCTTTATTGCTGATATTTTTACAATAAGGTGGTCCAATAATGTAAATAAACATGCGTCTAAATAGGTCTTCCATTGGATGCCTGATATTTATGAAATTAAATAGCCCAAGACTTCCATTCATTCCCATCACGTTATGACGATAGACCTACTCTGGTGCCATTCACCTCTGGACTGAAACATAAGTCCCTCAACTTTGAGCATTAAAAAGATTTTTTACAGATAAGCGCTGCAATATTATACCTCATTAGAAAGCATTTGAATGGTATTTACCCATCATATACATGTATAACTCCAAAATCGATTTTGCCGACATGTGACTATATATATAATATATCTGTTTTAGTTTTGAATGTATCAAAAGGCCGACAAAGTTCCGAAAAGTAATGACGTAACCTTCCAGGCTTTTTTTCATACACCTTACACAATATGCTTTTATAGAGTGGTTATTGAGACGAACTGAGGCTTGAAGTCATTATACGATACAATGATAATTACCCCTACCGCTAAACCTTCGTACTGGCTGATCTATAGGTCTGACATGTTTACAATTAGGTTTATTTAGCGCCCTAATAAATTCATGTAGTTAAATTTGTCCCCCAATTTTGAGTCAATTGCATCTTAAATTTAAGTTCCATGTATGTTCCATACAGCTATTCATAAAAGGAAACTCCCTCTAGAAACGGTATGAAGCAAAACATGAAAACTGATGATTGATAACTTAACATGGTGAACAACTCGGTTAAATAGTCTAGGCTAGCGATAATATGCTATGAAAAGAAATGGGGGACAAACACCCATATACAAGAGGGAAAACAGAGGTTTAAAAACACTTAACATTCATGGATTCGGGACGGAAAGAAAACGGACTAAAGTTTCAATTGTTTAAAAGTATGATATTTCTAAAAATTAGCTTCCAATTATATGCATGTAACAACTCATTATGGAAGTAATTATATACAGAGTATATTTAGATAATTTATATAGTATATCATATAATTTTATACATGCGTAATGTAAGGTTCGTGCCCTCTATAGGTGCCTTATATAGTGTAGTGTGGGTATAGCCGTAATGCGTCGCACATCAAGATGTGCGACGCATGATTATTATATATTATTAATTATTATCATAGTATTACTGCTGTTCATCTTTCATTATAAGAGGAAGACAATCTATTGACTAATGCGTGAATATCTATAGAATATTGATGTAAAGATATTGCCATGTCTCTTATTTTCTTATTCCAATGTATTTATTTATGTCTATATCAAGGTTGACAAACCTTTGCTATAGAAATTGTGAATCAGGGATATCATTTTACGTTATGCTACCCGTTCCCCCATCGGGTAATCATTTGTAAGAAGACAAAAAGCAATTTGATGTGAGACCTGCCGATCAAATCCCACGCGAATGTAGATTAACGTCACGAGAGAGACAATTTGAGTTGGAGAGTCAGCATAAAATATTTACATAAGTCCCTTTACAGTTTATTTAATTCCAACATGATATAGGGGATTTTATTTTCCCAACTTTTATCCACGGGAAGGGCATGGCGGTCTAAGTTAATCTGTTTAACTTTTTGTAAGATTATTTTAATTAGACATGCCGAACAACCTTTCTTCTACCAAAGCCTCCCACTTCCATGCATTGTTTATAAACATCACGTACCAGAGAAAATATCTTCACCACCAATCCTTTTCCCTGGAAGGGGAAATATCTATTCCGAACCACGTCTTATTCAAATCGCCCACAAACAGTACGCCCACCTTCATCGTTTGGGGTGAATGTACGAGAAAATGATTTTCTTCTTCTAATGTTTCCTTCGTCCTCTAAATGTCAATTTAATGTAAAACTGATTGTTCGAATAACACTCTTTTTAAATGTCGTATTAACAAGTATACACCGTCAACAAACGTCATTCATTGATTCATCGTTTGATATGCAGATTCAATTATACCAGAGTCGATTCAATTGTTAAATATTATAGGACGTATTATATATATATTCAGTAATATGTGCACCTAAGTAAAAATTAAGGTAATATGGATATCAGTTTATGTACTTTTACAACTTTACGTTTATCAATGCCCAAATTGTAACGATATCACAATCGCCACAATCAGTGTATAAAATATGGTTAGATTTAGACATTCCCTTCTATATATTTCAATATTCTGCAAACTCTTCCTCTCTCTAGATGTAGTGGTTGCCATTTCTAGGGACGAACAGGGAGCTACATTTACGATGTACATATTAAATACAAGTTTCTTTATGAATGTGATGTCTACGAGGATCCGTTGGATTCCAATGGACTGGTCACGAGGTTTACATCAAACGTCCAACGTGCCTTGATAGTTTTCCACATCCGGCGCCCTCCTCTATGCATATCTGTGGTTTCCGCCGAGGCCGCTTTGAGAACGTTATATAGAACGGGTGGGACAAGGGACGTTTTTAATTCCTTTTGGGCACTTATCGCAAGGGTGCTGGGAAAAGCGGTAGATTACCCATATTGCTATTCTGCATAGTTTGAGGACACTCATGGGCATGCAGTGATTTCTTGGCCTACAAAAGAATCGTTAGAATGGAAATCAAAGCCTTAAAGTCCCTTATCTCATTTTACATTGAGCAGGCTAATGAAACCTTTCTAGGAGGACACCTTCATACATATTTCGGAAGTTCAGGGTGCTCAAGGGTCGGCCTTATGTTTTTGAGGAAGGGCTTTGGGATTCGTTTATTTGTAGTTCCGTCGAAACACCGACGCAACATGCTGGATATTTGCAGAGGGTCGCATCTGGTAGTATACCATCCCAATTCTCAGAATAACAAAGTCACGTACATCATCCCCACCCCAAACCAATTAACATAACCCAGGAGATTTTTCTACCCTCCATTTACACTATCAAAGGGCTTTTTTCTATATAGAAAAAGCCTCTGATGTATGTATCTGTTTCTTCCTAGCTGTCTCTGCTTAGAACAAACTTCATTTCATAGCCAACTATTTCGGTTACTATTACCTTGAAGAAAAAAACACGAAATCCTGATCAATCTATATAATTCTATATGTTTAAAGGGAAATGCCACTTTTGATGGTATGTGTGTATGATGATCTATAACTCTTAATAAATCTTGATAAATATTTTGTCAAAAAGGTCCGTTACTTAAAAAATAAGGTTTTCATGCGTCAACATATTTAATTTGATATTGCCAACTTGTGGAGTGTCTTGAAGTCAGGTCATAGGCCTATAGTGATGTTAACTTCCGGTACTTCTGTGCTACGGGGGAGTTAGGGATTCTCAGTACTTCTTTTTAAACACTCCCACGCCCTGAGTAGATCTCCCCCTCCAATAAAATCAGACTCAGCAATTGCCGTTCCACATAGTATGGTTTAAACGATTTTTCTTCTGAAGTGACACAGGGCAGTTTATAGGGGAAGTTCTGTTCATTTCAAATTTCAAGTCCAAGCTTCTTGGCCCTCAATTAATTGCAATGGTATAGACATTCACTTATCATCCACATGTATACCTTCGCCCACATTGTATCTGAAGTGTGCCTGAAGATAAATGCAATATGATATGCAGTAGTTTGCATCAGAAAGAAACAATATACTTTTCCTATACCTTCTTTCTGTTGGGAAAAATGTCAAATTATATGGAGATACACATAAACATGGCAGAAACGGGCAATTAAGTGGCATTTAGTTCAGTTTCAATGGAGCCCCAGTAGGTTAACATCCATGATAAGTAGATATAAGATTTTATATCAAGAGCACTTGTAGTCGCAAGTATTTTTTTCTCACACAGTTTCTAACAGATATATTTACGAGGCTCTCTTTTAAGGTTTTGCATACACGTGGGCATGATGTAAGAACTAAACGTAAAAGAAAACTATGAGGAATTGTTAAAGAAATGGACATGTCTTTTACATTGAAATCTCTTTCTGTGATATTGCCACACCTTTTTTTTAACAATCAATGAGTATAATTAAGAGGAATTAATATGCACAATTATATCTGAATAAAAACTACAATCTAACACTTTCTTCATCATAAAATGTATTTACCACCTTGAAGCACTTCCGATTTTGAAATGGTTAGGTACTAAAATCGGTTACCATGGCAACACATGGTTTTAAAAATAATTAGTTAATTTTAGTTTTCATACAAATATTGTTTAAGAGATAAATATCTAGATCTAGATTGGTCATGTGACTAGGAACATTTTGATATTAAACACTTCAGGGGATCCATAAAGCTGCTAGCAGTTTACCTTGAAAACGGATACCTAGCTCTGTTAGCCTGTGTAGCCTACAGTAGGTTTACCAGAATGCCATGATAGAGCATCCTCCGAAACGCAGGATATCTTTCCTTTCATTCCTCCATCAAGACAAGTTTTTGTTACTGGAAGTGCCATAGGAACGAGGCAATGCAAAGTAGCGGTAGTTTAATTTTTATTTTCGACGACTCGAAAATAATTTATTCTACCTAACGAATGCCAATCATTGATTAGATCTCGATCAGATATGCGAAAATTCAGTGTTATATCACATGTTGAATCAGATGATATCAGATCACATGTTTGTGTGATATCAGATGTGAAATCAGATGCTATCAGATCGCATCTCCACCTGCTCCACCCTTCCCCACCCATATAACACCCTTTTGTCACCTCTTACATAATTTGGGACAGTCCATTACAGTTGGACTGGTCACTGTTTACAATTCTTTTGAATAAATGTATCAGAGATGGAAAGATCCCTTGCTCATGAAAGCTCATGAATCCTCAATAACATTGTTACCGAAAGATGGGGACTTGCAATTAATACATAATATTAGAGCGATCTCAATTGTCCCATCTACGAGTAAAATCCTGGAGAGGTTAATTTGCAATAAAATATATAACTTCTTGGAAGAGGTGGGTTTCTTTACGAACAGCCTTAGATCTAACAGGTAGCTACAGGTCGACTCTAGGTGCAGCTCATGAGCATCTACCGTTCATTCATCATAACTTTGAGTTAAATAAGAAATGCCGGTCACCCTCTCTCCCCACACATCCCCTTCTGCCTGTCCCTCTTTCCCCTCTTCTCTGACTTTCATACCTGTTTTTCTCTTCCAACCCCATCTCCGATTTCCCTCCCTCCCCTCTTCCTCATGCTCCCCCTCCCCGCTTTCTTTCCCTCCCCTCTCTCCCTTCCCCTACATCCTCTAGAATTATTGAGGTAAGAAAACATCTTACATAGTGTATTAGTTTAATTATTGTTTTTTCTCTGAATGATGTTGCACACTGACATGGGGTTATTGGGAGTGTTGTACATGTAGAGTCAGGGAGGAAGGAAAGTGCAAATTCTGGCAGTGCATGTGGCCCCTACTACCGGGGCCCTTATCAGGACTTAAGGGGCCCTCTGCCTCTCTGAGGGGGGCACAGGTTCCATTTTAAGGGTTCTAGTGGGGGGGGGGGGGCGGTGCCCTTGGTACCGCCACTGCTTTCCTATTCCTACACCCTCTTCTTTACTCTCCCACTCCTCTGAATGTAGTTAGTTCCCCCTGGACGTAGGTTGTGGGAAATGACGTAGTATCTCACAGGGGCTTTCCCAGGCTATAAATAGAGTGTAGAGATTGCAATTTAAAAGAGATGGTGGACAGAACTCTACAGATGAATAAGATGGTTTGTAAAACGACAAATTCCGAGAACATGCGGGACAAAGAAACCCTTCTTTTCCTTATATGGATTTCTACCTCTTTTCGTAGAAAAATCGCTCTACCCGTATATTATATGGATATAGATTACATTGGCAATATGCAGATCCGCACATTCTGTTTTGTTAAAAGAAAATACATGCGTTTTCAGCCAGGTCATATGTTTTCAAGTGAAAGCACTTGTTAATCTCATAGATCCATGCCAACAATGTCAGGAAGATCACTGCAAAAGGTAATTTCATCATTTATACATAGCGACCCAAAGTTGGTTTGCTCAGCTTATCACACTGTGACCCACTATGACTCACCACTCATGATGATATGCACATTTTCACTCCTTGTGCATCAGATACACACTCCCAAACCAACTTATAGTTGCATTCCATATAAATGTCATAATTAATTATTACCATATTCTTGTAATACATGTATCTAAGCTCATCTATTTTCTCTTATTCAACTCACCTGTTATATTCCGTGTCCTATGCAATTCAAATCATTTACATTGTTCTAGATTTAGTTATATTATATGTTTATCTGTAAAATTATTCTCTAATGCTTACAAATAAATTTTTCCGAACTGTGTAAATTAGAAAATAGGCATAGATTAAAGTTCTTTATCTTGTAGTCAGGAGATTGGCTCAATCTTTTACATTATTCATTTCCCCTACCTGAAGGGAAGGGAATTCCTCGTTTCCTCCTTTTATTTATCAATGCCCTGCATGTCATTCTATAAGAATAACGGGAAGCCATAATTATCGTCCGAGGAAGTAGTGAGTTCATTGTAATTCAATTAAAGAATGGTAATCCATGGCATTTGGCGTGTTAGGAGCCATATACTACATTGTTTGACTAGGAAAAATCCTGCCGTTTCCCCAATTAGATTAACTAGTCTCAGATAGTGGACAGAGTGTGAATCCCGATTGGAAAGAAATTCTTGATGGACTTGACTCAAGATTCAAACAATTACAGATAAAGACCCCAATCTTCCACCAAGTTCTTGGCAAGGCTGCAGCCACCAATACTATCCCAGACACATCAATTCCAAACTAAGGCTGGAATTACAAAGTATGTTTTTACTCCCAAGCCAGACAACGTGGCTTCAATCTTGTACAAGTACAGTGTAACAAGGCTAGTTTTCTAGTCTACTCACTTAGTTCATCTTTGACTTGACGCTCACTTATATCTAAGCTATTCTTTCTGTCTCACCAAGGGCACTTTTCCATTGTCACTAAATAATTAAATTGGTGATATAACACAATAGCGATAACAATTGTTTGCAAACTACTACACAATGCCACCATATCCATATCTAGCCTGGTCTGATATTAAAGCAGTTCACACATTATATAATAAGGATATGAAAAATGTTGTTGCTTGTAACAATTATCGCAAGTGTGAAAAACTCGTCCTATGAACACCCCTTGGACACTCTTCCGTAAGGGCCCTCATAAGGGACATAGGAAACTTGTCTCTACTACACTTTTTTTTTGACCTGATTTGTTCCTCCACCAATTGCTGATGACAAAAATACTAATGAGTGATTTACTGAGTGCGCAGAGTCATCTTTTACGTGTGACTGTCTACCTCCATATATCCCTCAGAATATCAAATCTAGTCATAAATCAGTCTAATCTCAGTCCAATTTATCTGTGTCGTATCACTATTGGCGTGAGTAGGTAACACATGCAGGTCGCGGTCGTTTGGTGGATAGAAGGTGAGAGGTGCATGAGAGAGCCAAGCTCTCTTTAGTATGGCAAAAACAAATTCAAATCTGCGACGGCGCACCCAGTGAGCCATTCTCTTACAAATTGAGATACATATTCTCGTAGCTGTTTTGGGCATTCTGATTAATGTAACACTCCATCTTCTTGCTTAATTGCACTGATGACAAGTTGTGAAGGTTTCTGGAGGCAAATGGCATTCCTTCATGCATTTTCAAAAGATTTTACATCATGCATGTTGTAAGGATGTCAAAAGGAATAACAAGAATCAGTTGCAGTTAATATTTTATAGTGTATACGTCCCAGGTAACAAAATCATGTTAATACCATGTTGAAATGGCCTTGTGGATCGATCTGAATGAAGTTGACCATTTACGTTGATTTGACATTGATCCATCTGGACTCAAACCAACATCAAACCAACGTGTGGACCTAACGTTGGTTTGTAGAACGTTAAAACAACGTTAGTATAAATATTTTACCCATTCTCATGAAAGTGGTGCAACCCCCCATTTTTTCCATTGATTGGTCAATAACTTGGTCGATTCTGATCTGAGAGACAAATGAATTGACCAGATGCATCCCCGTCTTTACATGAGCATAAGATATATACTTTTGTGTATCTATAATGTATATTATATTAATTATGTACTATTCAATCAGGAGAAATACCCAAATAATCATTCTCTAACTTATAGTTATTATAGAAAAAAATCCAATTGAATTGAAATATATGAATAAAATTCATGGCATAGAATAGGGGATGCAAAAACCAAACAAAATGATATATTAAGGTTTAATATATTGACATAATTTATGCTTCCAACTCAATCTATAAGAAAATGGCTAAATTGGGGTGAAAAAACGTCGCCAGACAAAATGGTTGTGCTTTTTAAAATTATTGAATAAATTTTCTCTAAATAGTCTGATTTCATAACTACAGGTTTGGAGACACACATATACCACCATTGGAATATACTTATTACTTACAATCAGCAGAAATCCTGATAATCAGCATTTTATCAGTGGAAAAAATGTCGCCACCTGGCGACGTTTTTTCACATATTTTTCCAAATATCAGCCAAATTAAGTTATTTTTCACCTTAAATGTTTAAATATGGCTTAGCTTTAGGAATTAATTGACAAAATAATCTCAAAATATCGTTCCTGATTTAAATACTGGGCTGTATTCATTGGGCAACGTTTTTTCTCTTGATAAATGTGATGTGTTTCAGAAAAATGAGTTACAAGTCATATATGAAATGGATTTTGAGATATCATGATTATTGAAAAGATATGATCAAGTGGATTCCAATGATGAAAACATTAAGGCTGCGTTTCCACTGGCTCGCTCTTTTGGCCCGCTCTTCATCTGCTCTTTTATTTTCCCAGAGCGCCTAACAAGCGAAGTGAGAGCGAAACCAGAGCGGTCTAATAAATTCGGTAATTACGCTTTCTATACGCTCTTCTGTGCGCTTCTTTGGGAGAGCGCAGGACGTTGCGCTCATATCTGTTGTGTTTGATATGAGCGCAGCAACACAATGCTCTTTCTACCTGTTAAAGAAGCGGACTAAGAGCGCAGTGAGAGCGCTCAAACTCATTTGCTATTGATTTCATATAGGAAACAAGCGCAGCATTGGAATCCCAGTGGAATCACTCTGGGCTTGTATTGCGCTAGAAATATTAGTCTTCGGAAATATGGTCTTCGGCAATCAGTTATCGGCCTGATCTTACCGTTCTTTTTAGGTATGGCCCCCATTGCATGGATACAAAGAGGCTTCTCCACGACGACAGACAACTTGCCCTGATCCAACTCCGCCTTAATAATGTCCGTCAGCCTGGCCGCCGCATTACCTTGATAGCATGAAGAGTAATTTCTGCAATGGTAGGGTTCAATATTATTATCACAGTTTATTAGTCGAAAGCCATTGAGCATACCGTCGAGAAGAAAATGGGCATCTGGATCCCAGATATTGTCATATTTAAGCCACTTAGCCCATGCTGCCGGACTCATCTGACGACGACAGCCCTGCAAATCACTATGTTTAACGTTTACCATGCATTTGGCGACCAGATCATCAAAACACTCATCAGAAACAGCGGAAATAGCAAAGTCAGTTAGCCTGAGTGAAGGAAAAACCACACCTTGGCCGCCATCTTGGAGCTATGCCGGCTCGTTGGTGGCAGCACCAGTCTCACCAGAATTTAAGGTCTCGGGGCGATCTTTATTTTTATGGAAATCTTCACCTCTATGATTCAGGCCGCAAACACCACATATGTGCTTGCGACGACACGGGTATCTGCAGGCTTTACCTCTTGAAGGGACGTTCCAAACCCAACAGACATCACTCGGCCAATTTGCGAAATCGTAGAGAGCACTATATGGGTATTTTGACACGACACCTGATCTCTTGCAGCCGCCATTGTTGTTGCCGCCCGGACGTGGAGGAGAAGGGGATCTGTGGCTGACATAGTATTCAGGGCCTAAGTACAAAGCATTAGATTCACTATCTAAACTAGGCCAATCATCAAGATCCCCCTCCAACACCTTAGTAGTGACAGAGCGTTCATACAATAAGACCCCCATCGGATGGTACTGCCCAGTTGCTGATTTATAAGACACATACGCAAGATGATCAATATACCCACAGGTAGAAACATTACGTTGGCACAAAAATTGAAGAACTTTAGCACAGCCAAAAGATAATTCTGGTAACGAAAGCTGTTCAAAGGACTTGTTACCCAAGCAATGAAATTCTGGTCTAATCTTACGTATGTCCAAACGAGGGCCAGCAAGCACACCACCCGACAGGTCACCGGCGAAATCGTGAGAAGGGCTCCGGGGAGAAGTGTCATGGCCGTCCACCGAGATGTTCAAACGACCAAGCTCGCTCGTCATTGCCGAAAGCTTTTTCTCCAAAGCCAAGGTAACGTCTGAATGTCTTCTCTCTTGCTTCATATCGGCGATTTTCTTCTCTTGGTCCGACATAACCTTCTTGATTAAATCGTCGTAGTCGTCCGACCCACGAGACGGCAAACTAGCAAGCGACTGGCCGGCCAGCTTAGCCAAGTCATCCAGCGAAATGGCAGCCATAATAGAGAGACGTTTCTGGTTCTTTCCTTTGTTCAGGCAGCTAGGGTAAGTGTGTCTACCTCCACATCCACCACAATTCATAAGCTTCTTCCTAGGCATGTGCGATACCCCTTTGCCATTTTTTGTCGACCGAAAAAAAATCAAATTCCAGTCAATGTTCGTTTCTCACGCACTGCTAGCTCTCTGCTGCCTGAAAAGGTCTCTGTCCCGATCGTGGAACGAAGAAGTATATATAGTTCGTGAAGCTTTCTTCCACCAGGTGGCGACACTGAGGTCGTGCAGGCATTGAAGGTATAGCGCTCTGCTGTTCCAATTTATAACTATATTATTAAATAATACACCCCATAAACAAGCGCAGCATGAGCGAGCAATGAGCGCAGATACAAGTGAGCCAGTGGGATCCCACCTTAAGGAGATCTAAGAAATGTTTCCATATTTTATGTTTGATGTATTCATGTATTCATGTTTGAAAAAAAGTTTGCAATATTTCTGAATGGGTAATTACCAGTTAAGTACCTCAATATACTCCATAGGATGATGTTAGAAATTGAAGGATATATTTAATACACTGTCCCGACATTTGGTACAGGTATTGCTATGATCAATAGCACTAAGCACCCCAAACATAAGAATATACCAAGCAAGAAATCCGATGATTTAATCACTTTGAATAATATCACTTTTGTCATTTGTGACTCATTTTACTGTGACACATCATATATGACTCTACTGCATGAAAACGTCACCATCCTTGAGTCGATATTGTCATGAATGACAAATTTTCAAAAAAACAATGCTAAAACGGCATAAAACGGGGTCAGTCATGTATTAAAAACAACAACAAAAACAATCAAGCTTTATATAATTGACTAAATATGACATAGATTGGGCGACGTTTTTTCACTCAGAAAAAACGTCGCCCATATTTGAACCCTTGAAGGTGGATAGTTTACCAAAAATGTGGGTAACTAATTATACTCAGGGGCAAAAGCTGATATTTGATTATATTTTAATAGAATAATGAGAACATTTTGAGAATAATGAATAAAGATACAGTCAATGATAGGATATTTCATCTGATCAATATGGGAATCCAGTTTCTGACTTTTTTGTTGTCCCCAATTTGAAAAGTTTTTATACAGGAAAGAAAAACCTTTCTTGGCTATTACATTAAGAAAACATTTAGTCAGAGAATGGTGATAGAAAAAATTGATAATATATGAATTAATTAGAGAAATGATCTTTTCTCGCTGATATAGGGGTGTGTGACGTTTTTTCACCAAATTTTCTACATCAATCTTCAATAATCTCCTGTACAAAAACTATTGGTCTAATTTAATGGCAAACTCAAATATACTACCACCTATATATTACCTTTAAACTTACTAACTCTCAGATCGATCAAACAAAATATAATTTTTACCCTTTTAGGACAGACTGCACCATTTTCGTGAGAATGGGCCATTTATTACTGACGTGGAATGAACGGGAAAACAACGTCTTTTAAACGTTATTTTGTTGTGGTTAATAAAACGTGAATTCAACGTCTATATAATAGCTTTGCAGAGGGTTATTTTTGACGTTGAATACAATTTCTAGCTTAAATTAAACTATAATAATATGATTGCAAAACCTTCTGATCTTTTGTACCACTGATTAGCTCCTATACAGCAGAACTGTCCTCAGTGTCAGGGTAAAAAGATTCTCCACAGAAGCATTTTGCCCAAGAGGAGTCAAGGAGAGACTGCTTAGTCCCTTTGCTTGATATTATTTAGAGGTTCCATCAATTTCCATCACTTTACTTGAACTTACATACTGTCCACTCTGGTATCCAACCTAGGTGTTTTTTATGATTTGGTGTGTAGAGGCACCCCGGTATACTTCTAATGATAATATGTTGAATTGTGAGAATGTTTTTATCACAGCATTTTTCAACACCAAGCAGGTAAATTATACAAATAAACTATTAAGTTCATTGCTTTCAGTATTCCCAAGTTTATGATGTGTAATATCTATGAGGTATTAATGCCTCCTATAAGTATCACTAGTGAGACTTTTGTTCTAATATAAATTGTAAATGCAATGCAGTCACCTGTGACACCACCCAGTGAGAGCCAAGTTCTACAGTACTGTCACCTGGTGAGAACAAAAGACATAATGGTGTCTCTATGACAAGATGCTGGGCAACATTAAAACATGTTGGATTGCCGATAACGCCGCCAATAATGCCAATAGAAGAAAATGGAAAAGAAGATTTTGAAAGAGGAGAAAAAACTGGACTAGGTCAACATCTCACAAAATGTCTAGCGGCCGCCAGAAAAAAGTCAACATTATCAGAATTTTTGCCATAGAGATGTGCCTAAAAAGTGTGACTCTGGCTACCCACTTTTATTGCAATGTCAAACGAATCCTTTGTTTTGAAAATAAAGGAAAGCTCGGAATGGAATTTCCATTAGCACCAGGGTATGACAGGACCCGCTGCGTCTCATACTCCAATAGCTAAGCTCTAGCTGCCTTAGAATCGACCGTTCCGTTTTTGGAAATGTTTTTAAAAAATCTGAGCCCACATGTTCCTCTTGGGCCCGTTGGAGGTTGCATCATGTTTTGGTCTCTGGTTTCCTTCCAGTTGCTCAAATCGATTCAAACTAAAAAAAAACGTAATTTAGAGACATGCACCTTCAAGAATATGTCAATCAACATAATTTAAATAATTCCATATGACTCGTTTTCATGTGACACATCACATAAGAGTAATCTGATGTTTTAAGGACTAACATTTGCTTCACATTATTTTAATATGTGCCTGTACCATGTGCCCATGTGCCTATATATACCTTCTATTACTGTTTTGCTGTTTTAAAGTATTCCTGACTTGCGTCAGCAATTCAATTAATTTCAATTTCCAAGGGAAACGTTTACAGATTTCAGTTACATGTAACCGATGGGTATTGTCAATTAAATTTTCAGCTAATAACAGATAAATTCTGGTATATGATTAATGAGGTTCCCTGGTCCAGGCACACAAAAACAAGCTAAGCGAGAGATATATTATCAATATTACAAATTGATCAAGTTCTACAAAATTCCTGATAACACCCCGCTGAAATTGAAAGGAAACTATTGTTATATCAAATTGATTGGTAGCAATAATAGGATTGTATTGTATGAGCATGTGCGTCTCTTATTTCTATTTATTTCTAAATCCTTTTATCGAATTGGTCTATGCTTTAGTTTCAGTACAATCATAATTATTCACAATCCACAAACAAGGATATTATACGAGCTATTCACATTATGAAATGCATAG
This sequence comes from Sthenelais limicola, assembly GCA_942159475.1. Classification (NCBI taxonomy): domain Eukaryota; kingdom Metazoa; phylum Annelida; class Polychaeta; order Phyllodocida; family Sigalionidae; genus Sthenelais; species Sthenelais limicola. Next base: position 117,029,830 of record OW804096.1, read on the forward strand.
GCAATTGTCGTGGTGGACAAGGGTTCTGCGGGAAATTCTGCGGCGGTTTTCACGCATTCCTGCATGGATAATTTTTGGTGGATCCAGACCAGGCCTTAAGATATATTTGGTTAATTTTTGTCAATACAGGAAATTACAGTAATACAAACTCTGTATTGCCTGCTAATTTCAATATGAGGCTCAGTGCATATTGGAGTAGCATACCAACTCCTGCAAAGCTATAATCAAGAGTGTAATCGTTTTGTCATATACATATATGTATAAATTGAGTCTAACTTTACCCTAAAGTATGTGCTTCAGTTTACAGAAAGGAGAAATATTTTATGATTCAGAAACTATAGTTTGTGACGTAACGCAGCAAGAGCTTGAGAGCTTAAAGGCAAACGCTACTTCATCACTGCCACGCCCCCCTTTTCCATATACCGTATACTAAATATACGGGCATTTTACGTACTATACTATAGTATGGCAGTCTATGAGGAAACGGCCCATTTTTCACGTTTTATAGAATAAAACAAACAACTGATGGCTACTCCTACTGTCCCAAAATTGTCTACACATATAGTGCAGGTTATTATATACTACACATAAAAAGGGGAAAAATATATGTCATTGCGTTAAAAAAAAGTTGTACATAGCTGTCTTAAATAGACATGTGTTTGAGAAACAGAGCTAGCTGTGGGTACTATCAGTTGTACCCATTTAGTGTGCAAGTCTATTGGGGAATGCTGCATTTTTCTCTGCTTCTTTCATTCTCTCCTTCCCTCTCCCTTCCCTCCCTCTTTCCTCTCCCCTTCCTCTCCCTCCCGTCTTTCTCTCCCCCACTTCTCTCTATCCTATTATTCCTTTCCCTGATCTGATTTCACCCACCCTCTCCTTCTGCTTCTTTGCTCTCCCCCTCCCCCTCTGATCTCTGATCTCTCTCCCCTCACCTCCCCCTTCTTTTTCATCACTCTCCCCCTCCCCCTCTGATCTCTCTCCCTCTCTCTCCCGTTGCTAGGGACTCTGCAGGACGCGTTGCTAGGGAATCCCACGTTGCCCCAGACAGTGGGACATAAAGGCATGACCTCAATAGGGAATGATGTTGTCCCAGAAAAGCTCTCCCAAAGGCTTTTCCAACTTTCCCTGGCTTAAAGTAGTTGTATAGAACAGATCTAAAAACTAAAAAGGGCTTCAAATACACATTTTCACCCCAGATACCTTCACCAACCACATACGTTGTCCTCCAGAGGGGGTGGACGGAATTGTACAGATCAGAAAAACGGTTGTTAACATAATAGATTCCAAGAACATGTCAGACAAAGAAACCCTTCTTCATGCATATTATACGGATTATTTTTTTAAAAACCGCATATATATACCCCTTAGGGATGTTTTCATGCATCGCCTATGCTAGCAGTAGGTTTATGTGAGTCCAAATATTCTCAATTTCTTTCAACAAAATAGAAGGAAAATGAATGACAAGACAGTTCCAAAAGAAAAGGAAAGAAAGAACGAGTGGCACAAAATAAAATAACCGCTTCCCAGTAGCCCATACCAATTTTGGAAAAATGGCATTTGACGTCACTAAAACGTCGTTAAAAAATGTATCGTGAGAAATCGATACATTGACGATAATTGCTTCGCTTATGTGTGGGCAGAGGTTTGTGCATGGGGGTGGAGTGGGATCTGTAATGATGATAGCGTTTTAAGTAAGAAATAATTGACTGGCCTCGAAGATACGATGTTATATACAATAATTGTTGGTTGTGTATTGCACTCAGGATAGAATTACCTTAGTACCTAAAGGTAAAGTAACTAATAATTATAAAAAGGCGGGCATCCTTATGATTGGTATTGAATAGAGATGTTGAGGTAATACCCACACCTCAATCCCCCAAGCTTATAAAATGAACTAAAGAGCGGTAGAGACCTTGCGTAAAGACAGTAATATTGGCATTAAATTGCACACCATGCAACGCGAATATGTCGACCATATTCTCATAATCCCAATATCCATTTTTTCTATATGAGAAAAAAATGAGAAACACCAAGGAAATAAAAGAGTCAGATTTTAGATTATGTTTCAACGAAGATAATTGTATATTGCGGTTATTCCTATAATTACCATCTAACCAAAGTAGTTAAATATTAGTGCACTATACCCACCCTCCCCAGAGGGCATATAGAGTGATGTACATAATGTGTAAATTGTACTGTCTACTTGTTTATTTTTCCTACAAGCTATGTTTGACAAGATCCTTTCACTCTTTGTAAAGAAAGATGGATTTTGCAAATAATAATAGTGGCCGTGGCCAAATATATTACCCACTTTTTTTCAAAATCTACGGTTGTACCACCTTTGGTTTAGATGGAATTCATCGAAAAATTACAAAAGGCAGTGTGGCAGAGAAGGATATATGTTTTGAAAAATTCGGAAATAACATTGGCAAATAGTACTATATGAACAAATAAAGTATGGATCATTCTATGTTATAGTATGTACATGTATAGCCACAATATGAGCTCTTGCTTGAGGAAGTGGGTTTCAATCCAATTAATCCAATTTAATTAATGAAAAGTAGAAAATGGTGTAATGGGAGCGGACTAAAGTGGAATTAGGTAGGAAGACAGTCATACTGAATAGGTTGGGCACTATGGGTTGAGTGTTGGCAGTGACTAATAAGTAATGAATAAGAAGGTGTGATTGCAGAGAAAGGAAGGCGATCCCAATGGAAAACAATTGCAATCATTTTTGCGCAAAGCGGGGATAAGCCCCTGAAACAACAAACATGTGTTTGGCAAATACAAATACAATGATAATATAATTTCTTATGTCCATTCTCTCATTAAAATACCTGGGTTTTTTATAGTGTCAATTGATATTAATTAAAACCTGGAAATCCCCCTTATTAGCCTTCATTCTGATTCAGGACACAGTTGCTTAGTCACGATCGAATCTTTTTTATGAATAAAAAGTAGACTAATCGTTGTTTAATCATGACACTATACCCATTATTTTGTTGAGACAAATCATCAATTTACTCTAACCGAATAATAGAAGCTAAGTTATTAGTACAGGATTTTTAGTAATTTGGAATAAAACAGTCTTAACATAACATACGATTATACAATCAGAGCACATATTTAGTGCTTTTAACTATCTGAAGTATAGGGGTTGCCACTCGATCATTGTTTGTACCTAGATGATTGCTTTATATTTATTTTCTTTCATAAAAACTTTAAAAATGTTATTTTATTTCGGATCTTCGTGTACACGGTTCTTGAACCTTTTCTTTAATAGGGTTGACCTTTTTGAAGCAACATGACGTTCTCAGACAAAATAAACCACCCAAAGCAAAGGCAAAAAATCCTTTATTGATAATATTGATACTCTTAATGTAGTAGAACTTGTATACCCTCTAGCTCGATCCCTCTAGCTCCCTCTAGAAACCTTCACATCTAAAAATTCCTTTATTGATAGTATTGAAACTCTTAATGTAGTAGAGCTTGTATACACTCTAGAAACCTTCATATCTAACTATGCATCGTATTTCATGAATAAAATCTTCCCAATCACACCGGGCCTTCTTTGCAAAGTATTTTACCCTAGACTTTATATTGCAAAATCTTTGACAGATTCGCGAATGTTGTATATAACGGCGTACACGAAGCCTCTCATTTATAATTTAAATAAAACAAAGAAGGATTGATGTCCGTTTGATGTAGCCTACATTTGGATGTCTATTCGGTAGCCTACCCGGAAAACATAATATTTTAGTATGAGCATGGCTGCATGTGCATGTTTTCTTTTGCACCATCTTTCGAGTTTGCGTCACAAACTTTAAAATATATGGGTGACCGTGCCTGGGAACTTGTAAAGATGCATCAGGCGAGTGGCCAGCCTATGGACGAAGAGCCAGCTCGTTTTCCCCTGGAAAGGGCCCATAAAGACTTGAGTAATTCAGCAGACTAAACGATCACCTTCGATTGCCTCTATAGGGTGAGCGGGGGAATACTTCTCTTGTGATATTTTGGACATGGCACTGGGAAGCATTATACTGCTATGAATGGAAGTTCAGATGCGTCGAGGTCTGGCTTGGAAAAGATAACTAATTGCGCAGAACGGTTTAACGAGGCATAGACAACCACAGACAGCATCTAACTGCGCCTGGATCTTCCCCTTCGCGAGATGATAAAAGGATCACACCAGACAAGATCCTATGAGCCTTGGAAATCACCATCCCCTCCCCATGCGGCCATATTCCCGTCTTTACTACTGGTCTCAGACGTGTTGGCTGCAAAAACAGGGGTGGAGGTCGGGTAACTTTTCTGCACCTAGCCTTCCTTGTTCCAGTTGCAGGACTGATTTCAAACTTTGAATACAACTTAATGAAAATTCCAACTATGTATTTGAGGGAAGTGTGCCATCGTTGAAGTGTGACGGCAGTTACATGTATGCCGTCCGGAATGATGCGTGTATAGTTTGGCTTGAGTTTGAAATGTTTCTTCATTCATTTCCATATGCACTTACCTGAAATCAATTTCTTAGAATTGATAATAAACGATAACTGCGCAAAGACACGAAGTCTTGAATATTTTGGCACGTTTGGCTTATCCCCCCCCCCCCCCCAATATATATAGCACGTCAGTATTTGGGTATATATGGATTTAAATTCTGTATGTATTTAGGAAATGGACACATACACTGTGATACAATAAAGGTTTGGAATTTATATTTACAATCGACGACGAGGACAGGTGTATACGTGGTTATTTTAAATAAAAATGTATCGTGTTTGCGAATATACGTGACAATCCCAATCACTGTCTGTTATATAATTTATATACCGGTAGGTATATAAGTCACCTGTCTAGTTCCGATTTCTTCTCGGGAACGTTCAAATTGGTTCGATGTTGCGTAAATTCCATTCAATCGATTTGCGGTACAGTAATTGGCCGTGCTTTGTTGAAATGAATTGTGAAATTAATAAAGTAGGATAGTTTACACATGCAGATACTGGAACAGTGAGTGATGTAGCAAGGGTTTGTACTAAATATTTTGCTATGTATATATAGCGTTAGTGCACCTCCATCAAATCACACCCTAATTTTAGGCCTTGCTCGTATTACAACTGACACCAGCAGGCGTGTTATTAATACAAATGACAAGCATGTGACGTCACATAGAATGCGTGTGGATTTATTCTAAGTGAAGAGGATGGTGTGGGCATAGGAGGGAGGACAAATAACCTCTAATAAATAAGTTATCAAAGCAGGGGAAATTATTTGGAATATATGCATATGCAAACGAAGATGTAAAGGAATAGAAAATGGAACGAGAGGCATTTGGATACGTATGTAAATTATTCTAATCGGTCACCCCCCCCCCCCGCCCACCCAGTATCTATTGGTTGATTCGTTTGATATCACTATGATTATTTAAATCATTTTATGAAATTTTCTTGTTATGAAATAGGAAAAAACTTCAGATCAACGGTATAGTTGGTAATGACTGGGGTAGAATGAAAATATGAATACTAATACTCGGACTGGAGTAACATGAAATAATGGAGTCTACACAAAAGGTCTTGCACAATATATAGACACATGTGGCTTTTCTCATGTCGGAACGCCGGTCACTTTCGATCTGTTTTATCATGTTATCGTTCTTGATTTTGAACTCGCGCAAGTACATGCCCAGGGTACATGTATAGCTGCTGCTGCAGCCTTTCCCCATTTTAGTGGGGGAAGGGCTGTAGTAAAACCTTCCATGAACATGTCTCGGAAACATTACTTAATTATTTAGGATATATTTGGCTGCTTCTCAATATGCCCATCACCTAAACATGAAACGATTCAGCAGCAACTTGGCCAACTCCGATAGGCATCTTATATAATTTACATTCCTCCCACTGCGCATACCATTGATCGATTGTCAATTAACCTGACCGCCGAGACTGGAGATGTGTCACGAGTCACAATGCCTGGCAATAAAAGGGACATGGTTGGCTGCTACACGTGTCTGGGGGTAGACATGTGAACTTGGGCTGTGCTTCACTGGACCGGCGGGGTGTGATTATCCTCGAGAGGAACCCAAAGATCCATTTATTTTGGTCAAATCGTGATAGATCACCCCAATGTTACATATGATAGCGTTTTAAGCAAGTACAAAGGGTAACTAAGAGATTTTAGTTACAGCAATTATGATTATCATCGTATAGAATATACCATTTTGTCTAACTAATTGGGTATACCCAGTTAGTTAGACAAAATGGTATATTATATAAAATATGGTATATTATATAAACTGGCATATATGCATTGCAATTCATGTTGCTATTCTTGACCGAACGATGGTCAGTTAATCTAATGATAGTACTATAGCAAGAATAGCATAGTATCGCGTATGAGGGGGGCTATATTCTCCGAGTATGGCCGAAAACTACGAGGTCGTAGGCCGAGTTGTTTTTCGGCCATACGAGGAGAATATAGGCCGCCGAAGACGCGATACTGTGCTATTCTTGCTTTTATTCCATGATTCTTAACTTAAAACAACTTTATTTGCATTAATTTCATCAAACTTTGTTGTCCCCCAAGTCTCGAACGGTTGTGACGTCACTGTACAATACAAGGAATTTATATTGTCCACCTTGTGAGCGGCAAGTATATCGATTATATTGTACGCTCACGGCCAAATCATGGAATAAAGCTTGGGGCTTACATCCTCTCAAATCAGAAAAGAATGGTATATCAGTGGTTGGCATTTTGCGGTTTGGAGCGAGAGGCTTTCCCTTATAGTTGGGAGGGACTCTCAACTATGAATCTAGACTGAATAATACTAACAATAATAATAACCTACCTGCATAAGTTTGCATTTTGTACCTTCGTTCTATTCATAATTTAAGGAGTAATGTGAAATGGATTATTTTTGTTAAACATGCTTAAATGTTCTGATTGTTTAAGTACATGCATGCTAAAATGTATCAACATGACATGTCGTTTTGTGTTCAAGCACATGCATCATTACATGTCTTCATTTTTAATTTCATTATACCATCAATGATACTATGCTAAATAATCAAATAGGAATAACTTCTCATAATGATGTTAGAGCAAGACCAAACAGACTTCTAGACACATTCATTTTAGCGTCCATTCTTCCAGAGATGGAAACCTAGATCCAGGAGTAGAGCGATTGAGGATGCAATGGTGTCTGTCCCAGAACTGGGCGTCAACATGGAGACTTATAAATTGAACTGAAGGCCGTCTAGACGTATACGAAGTTTGGCCAATTTTTTGTTGATCATCCAGGATACAAACATTACTGATTCATTAGAAATCGGAAGATGATTCGATGAGTGATGAATTAGTTCTTAAAATAACGAATGAAAGAGAATATATTACTCCCTCATGTACTATTAAACATGATAGGATATGTCTAGTCCTTAAAAGCTGGGTCCACTGCCACGTTACTTCTCCCGCTTCTCCTCCCGTTAATACCTTGACAGTCTTTTTGCTGCCGTGTCTTTAGAAGCGGGAGCAAGATACTGAAAGTAGCCGGAATGGGTGCTATCAAAGATGGTCCAAGATACCGTCTTTGGTACTATTGCCACGTTAGTTCTACCGTTACTTCCACCGCTACTCTGAAACGTTAGCAGACGATATTTTATTTTTACCAGGAAAAGAATGCGTCAAGTAATGTGAGTAGTAACGTAGAGCGGTACCAATGCCCCGCTACTATGCTTCTAAAATGTTTCAAAAGAAGCGGGAAGTAACGTGGCTATGTTGATTTAGATTTAGAAAACTTTAATTGCGATCAAGATTTGCCATAGAAAGAGGAACTCTCTGGCTAGGGGGAGGTTTTCAGCCTCTTCATAACATCACCTCAATCATTGACTGAGGATGATTCTCTACACTTGATACAGTAATTAAAGTACAATCTTAATATTAATAGAATAGCGTTTGAAGCTGTAAAACCCCTATCTTTTCAGAAACCGCTGGCCAGATCTCCGATATATTCCACGTCCACATTGCCAAAAATGGTGCGGACCCATTCCGCTATGTTTCATTAACAAATTAGGGTTGGTGTATGTTATGGCCTATACATTTCACAACGCGCGAGTTTCCCTGGTATTTTAGAACGAGAGTCCCAAGAGTCAAATATACCATATTTCTGGTGTTCAAAAGTGAACTATGGCATTTCATCTCTGCCATAAGCTTGGGTTAGAAATGGGTTAACATCGAGCACCCCCATCCAGGGCCTCTAGCGCTGCCTGAAAACAAACATATCAGTGCCCCTAGCCCATTCCAGAACGTTATCAAAGTGCTGTGTTTCTAGCTATGAAATTACGTCATCATGCAACGTTACATGTGACGTCATAAAAAAGCTCCGTACCGGTCTCCGCGTTAACCTATAGGTCATAGGTGTCATTGCATGGACACTTTTTAAAATGTGGTTTTCTACACTTTTATTAGAGCTGCTCAAAAAATTTGACCTCCATCTTGAGCGTCTCTGATGGTGGAACTATTTTCTATGGTCTACGAACTATTTCCTACAATCAGCTATAGAACGTATTTTCTACTAACACCTATGATTGATTATAAGGTAAAGTAAATAAGAAAATAAGTTACTGGATTATTTTCTTTTATCTATGGTCGATTAATATCATGTGTATTTTTAGTGCAGAAGGAATTATGTAAATAGAAAAATTGAAAAATACTATCAGGACTATTTTGTTCATTAGGTGCCGTTAATATGGTGGGGAGCAGGTAAGATGGCGGCCGTATTACCCGCTATGTTTGATATGACGATCAGTGCTTAAGCCAATGGGATCGAGTATCATACCAACCTCTGGAAAAGTATAATAATAGGGGCGTATGAGCCGAAAATACTTCACTGGTCGTGAGGGTGAAGTATTTCCGATATAACTGAAGCTATATTTCCTGAAGCTGCCCAACCTGTTGCGTTTGGCCATGGTGAAAGATGGCCGTGGTAGGCTTTAGTCACGAATTGTTGGGATTTTGGGTAAAGTTGTCTAAGCGTAGATTACTAGTTTTTTACGGGCCGCTGCTCTTTCAGGTGTTTCCTGAACGAGTTCGTCACGCGCCGCTGACTAGTGCGGGCCAATCAGGTGGCGTGTGCTGTCGTCTCAGGGGCATGGTTAGCTGTGGTTGAGAACCCTTGTTCCCACACCTTGCATGATGTTCTTTCCTTGCCAAAGGTGTTTAAGATGCGTAAATGTGAATCGGCCAAAGCTTATGTTTTTATTAATTAGGCTCTGTGGAGAAGTCAAGGTACTCTTAGTGTCCTGAACATTCGGCAACCTTAGTTTGTACCCACCTGCCCCGTTTCCCCTGACTGCGTGCATCTGCACTCAACTCTCCTACCAGCGCTCAACAGCTGCGCGCTCCTTCTACTGCGCCCATCTCCCACGCTTGGCTATATAGGTCACATGTCTATATATGGCAATCTAGGTCAGGTCACACAGGCCTTGCGGGAAGGGATCTGTGCCTGTGCATAAGGTACAGTGGACCATTCATTATGTGTTCATAGGGGAGATGCAAAGTCATATCCTTTAGATATTTTTTTTTGACGAATTGTATTCAGGTTAGTATTCTGGCATTGGCCATTGTTAATGTGACTTGGGTCAGACCCGGTCTTCCTTCACACCCTGAATTTTAGCTTTTACATTTCATTAAAAATGAAAGTGAGTAAAGTCAAATACTGTACATTTTAATTATAGGGCCTACATATTGTATCTAGAAGAAGAAAGAACAAATTAAAAGATGGATTTTCATGATCGTGGGTAATGATAGGGGGTGGTGGGAGGGAGGGTAATTGGTAGGTGTGGGGGGGGGGGGGAGGGGGGATGGGACAGATATATCTCTAAGCATTATACACATGTGTCTCATGTCTCGGTAATTATTCATGCACCATATGAAGTACGTCCATGGTGGACATTTACGTTTTTACATATGAACTACTGTTGTTAAATGTCTTTGGCCTGTAAGTGAATAAAAAAAAAAAAAAAAAAAAATGTATGGGTGTTATTGAGTTATCATTATGATATTTGTCATAAGGTCTATTTTTAATCTGGTTTTGAAAGCTAGAGTAGTTTGTAAAGACTTCAGAAGTAATCCTTTCAATATGGGTGGGGGTGGAATGTGAGTGAGTGAGTGAGATTAGTTGCGTTATGCCCTTATGAACACATTTAATATGGTTATTATGGTATTACGTTTTCAGATTTCTGTAGTCATTTGATACATGACAATACCAATATTTAGCATAAAATGATCCTAAACTCGTGCGTTTTTTAATTTTAAATTTTCTATGTTTTTTACGTTCTAGCTAGTAGATTGTATTTTCTGTCAATTCTCCTTTGTATTATAAAGTTTGAAATATGACATCAGTTATTATATGAACATTATTAGTTGATACGTTGAACTTGATGAGTTACAAACAGGTTTTTTCTTACATCCTTACTCAATAATGTGGCCAGCTTGTGGCAATCTTTTTGTTTACTTTTTGTTAACTGTTTCATGAGATTCGACCATATACTGAACATGAACCCAGTCCAAACATAAAATTAGCCCTCCCCTCCCTATACATGATGACCAGCATGGAGAGCGCGGGGCGTGACGGGTGTCTGTGGGTTTAGCCCAGTCCATTTTGGATGGTGATCGAGGGGTGGTCGTTGTACCATGAATTGGAGGGTAACTGACGCAGCGAACTGATAGTGAATTGTTATTGTTGTGTGTTAAATTGGAAGTGATGGAGGATCCCAACAATTCTGGACTAAAGCAATTAGACCCTTCAGTTGTAGGGGGGGTTTCGTTGTCTGTTTGCTTAGGGACCACCTCGGCTTCGCCTCGTTGGTCCCTAAGCAAACAGACAACGAACCCCCCCTACAACTTCAGGGTCTAATCGCCCATCAGTAAAGCCTCCTTTGGTAAGCTAATGACTGGCTTGCGCACATAGGGTTAGGGCCCAGTTGAACTTGAAGGATCAAAATAGTGGCTCAGTTAATTTGAATATTACAATATATTTTAATAGCAAGAATGCAGTACATTTCAGGAAGTATGAAAAGTATCTGCAAGTGTACTTTTAACTTCGTGGACTTTAAATTTCGTTCATGTAAATGGATATTTGCGTTTTGCGGCCCTTTCGGACACTATTAATTAAATTTAAGTCCTGAAATCACAAGAACATTTTTTGTTATTGAGATCCCATACAAAGACACAAGGGTTACCTATTTTCTGGTTTTTGTTTAAATGAAATAACGTACAGAATGGTTTTCTTAGGGGAATTTTAAACACAAAGGAAATGCAGAAGAGAATAAAGACAGTAAAGAAAGGAAAGATCGGTGATTCCAAGTTATGAGAGTGGGTGAGAGGGATGAGGGCCGGTGATTGGTGATGGGTGAATTAGTTTAGTTGCTGCTACAACTGACATAATAGCTGCTGAGGCGCTATAGCACTGTTGGCGAAGTATTATAACTAATTAAAACTTTGCATGATAGGTATAATTGTTAACATTGTAACCAGGCATTTCGAAGGTTGCATTTCTGAATTAAATTAGAATATCTTATTTTCTTGTGTAGGCCTACAATGAGTAAACTACTTTACAATAAAACCACCTACTTTCCCCGAAAATGCATATAAAGGCACAGACCTGTTGGACTGTATTAACGGGGAGAGTTTTTAATAAATCATTGGTGTCAGCTGGTGTATGTTATGGCCTATACATTTCACAATGCGCGAGTTTCCCTGGTATTTTAGAACGAGAGTCCCAAGAGTCAAATATACCATATTTCTGGTGTTCAAAAGCGAACTATGGCATTTCATCTCTGCCATAAGCTGCGAGTTATAATGTTGCTACCACCCACGCTCCTGGGACGGCTAACACAGGTCTTACTCTTGAATCCCCAGGGCATGTTTTTGTTAAGATAATGCCGTTTTATAATGGTTGATATATAACATTCACTTCGCTTCCCCTAATACGCCTGAATGGTGTGGCTTAAAAATATGACCACTATATCCTTTGAATGAAATCATGATCTTTTGAATGATCGGACGAATGATATTGTTCATAATCTAATCTGTGAATGGTGGTTTAAAACTACTTTAAAGGGTATGTCAACCCGAGAGAATTGAAGCCATTTTATTAGTTAATATAATAGAGCGTTCAATACAACTTTGATTTACTGCACTTAATTTCGATTTACCATGAACTTCTTGCATAACAATTTGTTTAATAAGGCTGATAATGACGGGGCATTATAGGGCATTGAATGGGTGGCGCCACCTTCACGACTTAGAACTGAACTATCTACAAGTCTGTAATACACGCCACTTGGACTCTCGCTTGTAACCTAGTCAGAAGCGAAATCCTTGTACTGCTAACCTTCCGCTATGCCTCCCAAAGGGTCGACTACCTCAAAAGCCGCTAAAAAGGCAGAAAAACTCAAGAAACAGGAGGAGGAGAGGCTCCTTCAGCAAACCCAGATAATAGTTGACGGCCAGAAAGATGAGGAGGAAACTTACGAAGAGGAAGATTTCACGCCAGAGGAGCGGGCTGAGCACGCCAACGCCAATATGGCGCAGACCGCTGATGAGCATACTTTATGGGACTCTGCTGGCGGGGAAGATGATGGACCGCCTCAGACACCCAACAAAGTAGTGCCCAGACGCGGTTTTGCGAGCACTATTGTTACTCCGAAAAGGCGTGGAAGGCCGAAGAACGCCCCTATAGTGTGTGCCAACCCGATGCAGCAAATGTCAGATATGCTACAACAGATCTGTACGACAGACATTCAGACTGCGTCAGCTAGTGTCAGTCAACGTGACAGTTACACGAGGCAGTGACAGTCACCTCCCCCAGCTCAGCATGTGCATCGCACGCCCAAAAGATCGAGAAGGGAGGGTTCCCAACTTGATTTTGAGCAATCTCAATCTGCTGACTCGGACAATACCATAGTGACTTTCAAACGGCCCCGGGAACGGCAATATACACGAGAAAGCCACCGTCACCATCACAGACGGAGGAAAAAGAAACATTGTGACTGTGATGACAGCCCGCCTCTACGCAGCCGTCACCAGGCCAACTCTTACAGATCACGCCAGCCCGCGGCTAGACAGTTCGGAGGAGTCAGCTTCGGATAATGACTCTCTCCCCTCGCCCCGACGCTTAACAGCAAGACATCATTCTTCGAAGGTTGTTAAGCGAGCCCTTCACGCACAGTACAGGTCTACAGGAAGACTAGGTAGGACTGAAATTTTTAGTGCGCCAGAGACTTCTCTACCGCCAGATATGGCGGCACGTATAAAGAAACAGAAGAGAGAGTTGTCCCTTGCAGAGTATACCTGCGGCTTTGCACACATGACGATGAATAGTGTAAAATACGGGTCGACATCTTGGTTCATGCTTCACCATCTCGCCACCCTTGCTGAGGATACAGCCCTCCGCACTTGGGATTCGGCGCATGCATGGTCCCAAGCGTGCCTGGATCTTATCCTGGAGGACCAAAATGAATGGTCGCACACCGATGTATTCAACGACTACCGTGTAAAAATGGCGTGGGACACACAAGGAACAAAAAGTGTGGACAATACGAAAACAAATAGGCAAGCAATTTGTAGAGACTTTAATTTCGACAACTGTGAACATAAGAACAGCCACACGGATGGCAATACTAAGTTTCTACATGTCTGCGGCTATTGTTATTTTGCCATGAAGGAGAGAGAGAATGCACACGCCGTCAAAGATTGCCAAAATAAAAGAACAGCGCAGGCCAACCTACATAGCGGCAACGGCGCTGGCCGAAGGAATAACCAACAATTCCAAAAGAAGCCAGCAGCTCAGGCTTAAAAAAACTCTTAAACTCCTGTTCCATCATACAATCACAAACGATCGGTGAGTTTCAAGACAATCTAAAATGTGCAAATAACTCTGAAACTAATGAATATGTCGGCGTCAAAACATATGTGCCACGCCCCATCCAAGATGGCGGCGCCCATACTACCGAGAGCGGGCAAGCCAACATGGCAGCCGCTTCTCGGGTGAAATCTCGTGTCCCAAGCGATTCTCGCAAGGAACGAGAACACATCCAAAATGGCCGACATAAACACAAACACTCCGACAGAAGCTATTCTGCCGCAGACAAATCTATCTCTAGAGTTAATATGAACAAAGTTGGATCGATTCAAAGTATTGAAAATGTGAACAGGAGAAACAGTGAAACACTGGACAGTTCAATGTGTATATCTAATGACAATTTTGTACAATTCCAGACAGAAACTCACGCCCACGACCGAGAATCTAACATGCACAAGCGAGTGACGGTGAACAAGCCACGAGAGAGGTGCCAGTCTTCCTTCGAAACATTCAATATCCACACTATGAACCGGTGTTTAATGAACAGGAACTAGTGACAAATGATCTAGACGTCTGTGAGTATGAATTACCTGAAAATTCCTCCAACAAATGTGAGAGTGACAGACCACAGAACATTGCCTTTAATGCATATACAAATTGGCCGTACCCTGATCTATATATGGAATCTAAAATGGCTGACATTTATGAAAAGGTAAAAATCGCAATGTTCCCAACTTTAAAGGTGCAAAAATTCCGCTTGACTCGACGCTAAATATTGAAAAATGGACAGACATAGCTACGGGACATAAATGCGACAAAATGGTGTTAGAAGGCGTCACTTTTGGTTTCCCGATGCAATATGTCGGCGGGCCTCGCTATTACGCACAGTCAGTAGTGAATCGCTCAGCAACATATGGCGCATGTTCGAGATTATGTAAAAGAGGAGATGGAACATAACGCCATATCCGGACCGTAACGCCCTCCTTTCACGCCCTGGTTAAACGTGAGCCCACTTATGACCCGTCCAAAATCTGATACAAGCTCGAGAAGAATTATAGTAGACTACTCCTTCCCGGAAGGGGACGTCAATGCTCAAATACACAAAAATCGATATAATTCTGCTCCAGCATATCACCAACTACCCACTATAAACTGTGCAGTCGAGATTATCCGCAAAATGGGTGTGGTTCCAGCAATGGCTGTCATTGACCTAAGCCGCGCCTACAGA
Source organism: Sthenelais limicola (assembly GCA_942159475.1). Taxonomy (NCBI): domain Eukaryota; kingdom Metazoa; phylum Annelida; class Polychaeta; order Phyllodocida; family Sigalionidae; genus Sthenelais; species Sthenelais limicola. Next base: position 117,044,913 of record OW804096.1, read on the forward strand.
CATTTTCCCCTCTGCCCGCTAGCCTGGCCGCTGATGGCAATCATGGTAGATGACGCCTATTACATCAATAAGGTGCTTCCTTTTGGAGCTCGTAGTTCTGCCTTTGTGATGCAGTCTGTGGCGGAGTTCATAGTGCGTGCTCTGCAGAAGAAAGGCGTAACAGCCAAACAATACTTGGACGATTTACTTATAATCAGTGAATCTGTTGAGGTAGTAAAATGTCAAATGCAACTAACAATTGAACTCTTTACAGATTTGGGACTACAAGTCGCACGCAAAAAGCTGCAGGGCCCTAGCCACGCAGTAAGGTGGCTGGGAATTGACATTGATACTAAAGAAAATCGCCTCTCAATACCTCTACCTAAACTTGCAGAAACAAGTTCCTGCCTGGCCAACACTCTGCGTCAACACCAAATAACAACAAGCGCCATGCAATCACTGGTGGGCAAGATTGCACACGTAGCCAAAATTATTGCACCCGCATGCCTTTTCATGCAATGACTTCTGGCTGGCCTCCGTGCAGCCGCAGGAGAGAAGGTCACCATCTCCACTTACATAAAGTCTGACTTGAAGTGGTTTCTTAACCCATTCAAGGCGGGGGCAGTTTACACATATTTTGCCTGGCTGACGGGGGCCCTTTCCCCCTTTTTGGGCTTCAGGACGGGTGTCTAACATGAGGATTAGGGTTTAAAAACACTTTAAGAATATTTTCTTCAGATAATATGTATCATATGTACATCGTTTGATAGATGTAAACAGCTATTGATAATATTTTTCCATAATTTCTAGAATTTGGTCTTCAATAATTGGAATAATGGGTGCCAATTGGGTGCAATATGGCGGCAACCTGGCTCAAAATTCACTTTCCAGCATTTACATATGTTAGCTATGACGTCATCATTATTGTCTCCATGACAACATACCTATAAACATATTCCTAATGTGTTTGTACACATATATTTTAAATTTCAGCAAAATCTGTTCATTTTTCATTAAGTTATGCCCCATTCAATTTATATAAAAAATGAATGCCTTGAGGCATTCACCCGCCCCCAAGGCCAACTTGCATTGAATGCCTTGAGGCATTCACCCGCCCCCTAGGCCAACTTGCAATGAATGCCTTGAGGCATTCTCCCGCCCTGAATGGGTTAAATACACAGAAGCTTTCAACGGAAAGGCAATAATTCCGCATCACCAAGTCGTGGAAAACATATGGGCCGACGCTTGCCTCAAGGGAGGAGGTGCCACCAGCGGTCACCACGCCTATATGTACACATTCACGCCTGAAATGTTGTCTGAAAAATCTATCAACCACTTGGAGGCAATCAATTGCCTGGCAGCTGCCTGCTTCTTTACGAAATCCAGGCACGCCGGGGGCATAATAAGGATACACTGCGACAATTCTGCGGCGGTGTTTGCCTATAGAGATGGGAGAGCCAGAGACCCGACTCTGGGTGGTTGCGCCAGGGCGCTATGGTATCATTCGATGAAGTTCCAAGTCCAATATGAGTTTGTCCATGTCCCGGGCGTACAAATGGTGATAGCTGACGCACTCTCTCGGGCAGCTCTCTCTTCTGAAGAATTAATCAAAGCTAAAGACATTGCTAAACAAAATGACATTTATATTTCCTGTGCTCGTGATAATATGTTCAACATTCATATGTTCTATTAGGCAGGCAACCTAGGCACCTCGTGAAAGCTGCTCAGGCCAGACAACGCCAAGCTCATCGCCCGGGGACAGTCGCAATTAGACACGCGGCCATCAGGAAGTATATTGCATTCTGCAAAGCTGTGGGCCATGACTTCAAGCAACCTTTCCCTGAACTAATATGCTGGTTCATCGAATATCTAGCTAAGTATACAAAAGTTCCTGCTACTATTATAAACACTCTTACAAGCGTCAGGACTTTCTTCAAGCTGACGGGATATGCCTCGGCCTCTCTCTACCATCCGCGGGCCTGCAACCATAAGACCATAAGACCATAAGACCATAAGGGGCCTGCAACTGACGCTCAGACATGTCCCCCAGCCGAAGCTTCCTGTCACACCACAGATATTGAAGAAGATATTAATGAATATACACCTTCTTGACTTCCCTACACACATCAGAGTTGCCATACTAGTGATGTATATGAGTCTATCCACCAAACCTTCGTCATATGACTTTTGTCCCATAGTGATGTTATTCTAGTGTATTCAAATGCAATATTAGCATATATGTATTCCCCTTATTAAGAGCTGTCGATGGTATACCACATTTATATGTATAAGTCCAAAAATAGTTCTTTTAGGGTGATTAATGTGTGTTTTATTTGCATAAATTGCTTTAAAAATCTGACTTACTCATTTTCGAATGCATATAGAATATAGAATATTGCTGCATATTATAAACCTTTATACATTGAAACATGTGAAAATACATCAATAACAATTTCATAAAAATAAATCGTGATAAGAAAACCCTCTATAGTTGTAGATTCAGAATTGGTTGTGGGGTAGAAAGATGTAAGCGACCGTGCTACAACTGTTTAAAACAATTGTAGAAAATAATATAACATGAATTTGGCATTTGCCTCTATGTTAAATAGAAGAATTTCACATAATCTTGGCCATGAAAAACATTCTTTTGATATTCATTGAATATCTTTGATGTAGCATCATGTTTAGTGCCTAAAAAATTAGCATGGGCACACTTTAGTGTAAGCGACCGTGCCATATGTGAATGATCCTATTTTTTCCCCATTTATTTCTTTAAAGACAATTTTTAGTCTAAATATGTCCCCCACTATAAGGAGTCTATTTAACTCATTTATATTTCTAAAAAAGCCCAACTTTCCCTCATATTCAATATTGATATGTATGTGTAAGCGACCGTGTGCTGTAAGCGACCGTGGGGACAAATTCAATTGGATTCGTATTTACAACATTTAGCCAGTAGTAAAATCAAATATATATATGTTTTATCTTCGGATCATAAAATATGGATTTTGGGCTTTCAGGAGTAGTTTACTCCAACATAATCGGTCCAGTGGTTCTTTATGTATGGTTGATCTGAATAGGTCACCATTATTCTCTATTTCTCAGTCAATTCAGCCAATTATTCATTTGGTCCGATTCTGATGGAATAAACTTTTCCTGACTACCCAAAATCCATATTTTATGATTCAAAGATGATTCGACATGGATAGAAATACTGCACAATCAGTCCCCAGCTCAGCATTGTTTCATGCAGTAGAATAGTAAATATAAATGGCCCAGGTAATGGTTGAAATGTAAGCGACCGTGCTACACACTTTATTCATCCTTAACTTTAAAATATTTCGAATATTATCATTTTTTTATTTGATTTGCATCAAACATTATTTTTCCTGTTAAATGAAGCACACAGAATAATAATATGCAAAGCATATTATTAAAGATCTTATTTAGAAACGAACATGTCATTATGCTTAAAAAATGAAGCAAAATACCTTTAGATCCAAATGCCTCTTACTCAAAGAAAATATTGCTTTTCTTTAAAAGAAAAAGTACAATATGAATAGTAGTATGTATCTTAATATTGTTACACTATAAACTAGTATAAAAAGCGTGTGAATATTACTAGAATGATGTTCAAGGAATCAATAATGTATGCACACGGTCGCTTACATAGTAACTGAGCTACCCAGATTCACAATATCATAGAGTTACTGATTTTCATAATTATTTTCCCAAATTTCGCATAAATTTCGCCTAAGACGTTGGTTATATTGCATCAAGATGAAATAAGCATTTCTAAATTTTGCTTGTTTAGAAGCCATATGACGAAAGATTGGTGGATAGACTCATATGGGCATGTTGCGTCAGAGCAATCTCGCCCCCAGTTCTGGTGCTTCCTCTGACCCCACTAGACATCTGACGTGGGGAGATTTCAGGATCGAATCGGACGGGTCATATATATCCATCAAGTGGTCGAAGTCAATGCAGTCGTCACGTCAGGCCACTGTGTTGTTCGTCCCGGCGAGATGATCCAATCTTCTGCCTCCGCAGAGCCCTCCTACGCCTTGACAAACAGTCACCACCTAGAGACTTGACTTCACCGCTACTACAATTCCCTAACACCCGACACATGACCGTCAACTATATCGTGACTCAATGGAAGGTGCTTCTCAAAGCCTCGCACCTTGATTCACGCCTCTTCTCGCTACATAGCCTTCGCCGGGGGTCGGCGTCATATGCGTACAACACTGCTGGAGCGTCACTCCAAGATGTGAAAACACATGGGACGTGGGCGTCCGATGCAGTGGCGTCGTATTTACGCCCCTTCTCCTCCACAAGAACTTCTGTTCATCACGCCCTAAAGAGAATCGCATAGCGAATCCCCCTGGTTATTTCTTTTAATATTCAACTATTTATTACCCAGCAATTTCAACAGACAATGTGATATTTATGTGATACACTTCACCATTTATTTTATTCAACAAATGAAAATGTTCATCGCTGGACCTTCATACCCTTTTACCCAAAATAATAAACAAAATGTATTTTAATTTATTCTTCGCCTCCTCATTTAATGAGGCTGATAATGACGGGGCATTATAGGGCATTGAATGGGTGGCGCCACCTTCACAACTTAGAACTGAACTATCTACAAGTCTGTAATACACGCCACTTGGACTCTCGCTTGCAACCTAGTCAGAAGCGAAATCGCCCACCCTCCGCCCTAAATCTTTTACCAAAAGACTTCACAAAAACCTATCCCACGAAGGGTTATTTATTTTAATATTCAACTATTTATTACCCAGCAATTTCAACAGACAATGTGATATTTATGTGATACACTTCACCATTTATTTTATTCAACAAATGAAAATGTTCATCGCTGGACCTTCATACCCTTTTACCCAAAATAATAAACAAAAGGTATTTTAATTTATTCTTCGCCTCCTCATTTAATGTGCCGAAAAGGAGGACTATAGGATCTTTAACCCCAATGCAAGTTTTGTGCGGAGAGGAATCTCTCAGACACCATGTAGTAGAGCAGGGAACATTACTGTCTTTTCCAACTTTTCTTCCAACTTCCTCTCATATTTTCAAACACATGGATTATCATTTCTAATGATAGGCCACTCATTGATTTTCAGTTCAGAAACAAGAAAAAAGTGAAGAAAAAACGCTCTTTATTTTCGTATTTAAGATTTGTATTCACCTAAGACATTATAACATTACATTATTCTATTTTAAGCCTCCTGCATGGGCCGGGCTAGTAGGTTATACCAAAATAATCTCAATTTTTTTTTAAAAAAAACACTCGTTTGGGTTGTTATCAAATTTGAGTTTTCACATATATGATTTAAGGTCTGAAGTCATAAAACCCGCACATCTTCCTGTACCCCCAAGTAGCTCCTATACCTCCTCCTATATCTTCCCCGTATCTCCTGCTTCTGTACATCTTCCTGGACCCCTCCCCCCTGACGTATCTGATCCTGTATTTCAGCTATAGTACTGCCTCTTGTAACTCCTCCAGTAGACCATACCTCTCCCACTACCCTTTCATGTACCTCATCCACTACCTCCATCTTTATTAGTGGGGTACCTGGAGAGGCAGTCACTTCAAATCCATGGAAAAATTTAGTTATTTGAAAGCTTAGGATCTAAAGAACATTTTTGGTCCGAGTGGACAAGGATCATCCCACTTGGGGGAGGGGGGTCCGTGGTGGTTATTATTGTAGGGGGCTGACCACTTTCAATAATTAACTAAAATATTAGCAACCTCTAGAAAGGTAAAATGAGTATATCTATAAATTCTTTTATTTAACTCACATGTTAAATGTCGGTTGTTATTATTATTAGCTGTCGTTTTTTAGTAGAAGCAGCGTAGTATACTAGGCCTAGTTGTAAAGTCACATTTTCATAGAATCCTAATTATGGCGGGCCGTTTGGTGTATACGTGTGCCCCACGCAGATGTTTTCTGTAGGCCTACTTAGTCGAGGTTTCCTGACATTTAAGGAGAAATATGGTATACATTACCTTTATCTAACACACTAAATTGTAGGAGGAAAATAACAGTACAGATGATATGCCAATGTGTGGGCGGTACTGTATCGAAGTTATAGTTCAATGACCGGTGTGTCTAGTGAACCCCAGTCCCATTTGGGGTACATGAGGGGCGGGGTGGTGGAGCTGAGGTTGAACCACCTACTACATTACTCATTAGCCCTGGGGCTGGCGTTCATAAAAGGTCGAACTTTGCGTGTTTGCCTGCGTGATAAATTCGCGTTTATAAAGTGCTAACACACCAATTTTTGGTGTGTTAACTTTTGCGTGACAGCGTGTTAACTTTTGCGTGACAGTATGTTCCCCCAACCATGTTCTTTCTAAATCCAAAGTTTAAAGAAAATTCCATGATTCATTCATTTTTTAAGTAAACACTGGTATTTACCTTCAAGTGTTGAAGGGCCTTATGGAACAAGTTCAAAGGACCTGGCTGGGGTCGAAGGTAAGCCAAAACCGCATCTTAGGCCCACATCCCATGAGCGCGAACATCATTAAGGGTGGCACCATCTTTAAAATATGTATGGGATGCCCCACCTCTACGGAGGCTGTGAAGAGAATACAGCTTCTGTCAAGTCCCAAGAAGGTTAGAGCATCAGCCCATTTCTGAAATATAACGCTAACCAGGATAGGGCGTCTACCAGGAAAGGTAAGAAGCGGGGATGAAGGGTAAACCTTTCACAGTCATTAATAGTTAAGATAGGGCTAGGAGGGGACACACAACAGTGTCTTGTATTGCAGGCAAGAATTAAGATCCTAGAGGGGTTAGTACCTGCTTGCAGGGTTTTAATCCACTTGACAGTCACCTCAACGCCTTGGGAAGACAGGGAGATGTCACGTCTCGTTAGCTGCCTAGTATCGTCAAATGTAGAAGGAGTCTTCGGGCAAAGGTCACTTTGCCACAGAAAGCCCTCAAACATGAGAACCAGGGCTGCACAGAGCTGGAGAAAGAGCTGGTCGTGTTGCAGAGAAGTGATAACACAAGCTAGCAGCTCTGGTGTCACTGGGAGTTTCTGGGCTGGAACATGCCTGTGAGATAGATCCAGGGCGCGGAGAGCTGTAGCAATCAGCCACAACTCAAAGGAGTCACAAGGTAGTAGAGAGATGCGGTAGTATGTTCTGAGGCTAGACACTATATTCCTTATTATAGTTGAAGCTCTGTTGTTTTGAGCAAGGTACTCTATGAACCAGCATATATCAGAAGCAGATGGGGCGAAGAAGTCCTGGGACACTAGATCACAAAAACCTCTGTATAATACTATAGCTGATCTCCTGTTGGAATCAGTGCCAGGCCAGAAGGCAAGTCTTTCACGGGATGCTGCTGCCACTGCCAGAGATGTCTGCACTGCTTTTCCACCTGAGAGTGATTGTACTGAGGCAGTGTTATCACAACAGATGCAGACTATTGACCCACTGTCTCGCTTTGAGCACAGAAGTCTGGCCACCGCCAAGCAGTTGGTTGCCTAGAGGACATTTATGTCGTCACAAATGTACTTTTGGGTGTATTTGTGGGTGAACCATTTTTTCGCAGTCAGTGCCTCCTGCAGCCTTTATGGATAAGTTGACCCAGATGGTTCTCGAGACAACTCTTGAAGGCAAGATGGCCTTGCCATTAAAGTCCACTAGGAATCGGTCAAACCAAGCAAGGTCTGCCTTGATTTGGGGTGTTATGGCTACATCCTTTCCTTTTGCTGCCTGTAGTCCCATGAGAAGTCTGTTGATAAACACTCTTGCTGGAGGGACCACCTTGGCTAGGTGATTAATCTTGCCGATGCCACTCGATCTGCATCTGCTTTGTCGATGCCACTCTTGAGGAAGCAAGGGAAGCCAGACATAACAGAATGTCTTGAACCTTCCTCATAGGTATAGACAGAGAATTCTCAGTTAAGTCAATCGTCACCCCCAACCAGGTCACACACGGGGAGGGGTGCTGGAGCTTTGAAGCAAGACAGAGAGACCCAGTTCATAAATGAGGACAGTGGTAATCTTGAAGTAGGCGTGAGCCAAGTCAATATATTCGGGGATATGATGAGTACATCGTCGAGGTATATCAGAGACTTCACTCCTCTCCTTTTGAGTGCCCATAGTATGAAGTCTGATATACTTTGCATGACAAATGAGCTTGCTTGAACTCCAAAGGACAATGCCAGGTCGAAGTAGAAGTTATTCTGGAATGATACCCAGAAGGGGCCAGTCCAGAGGATATACAGGAAACCGCCGGTAAGCACACTCAAGCTCTATTACTGACATGCAGGCTTCCTTTCCCATCACCTGGATGATGGCCACTGCATCTGGTATGGTCGGGAGTATATGAGTAATTCTCCCAAACGGGCAGCATTTGATTTCAGGAGGCCATTTTTTTTAGAAAAAATAAAATTCATCAAATCTCTACAATTTTTGACATACATATAGAAGGGAATACCAGCATTATAAAAACAAAGTTTGGGAAGGCTGTGCCAGATATTTCGATTCCTACACCCATTATTCAGAAACCCCCATTTTTGCGTATTTTGTGCCTTATTTCGCCCATATTAAGCCAGATTTATCAAATAATATTATGTAAATTTGAGATGAGATACCCAGTAATTAAGCCAGCAATATTAAATGACAAAGTAACAGCTAGGAAATCGATGATGGCCCCCAACATAGGACCTGGTTGTAACCAAAGTTTCAATAACTTTTTGTCAAAATATCTGTTTTATTTTTATACAGTAACTGTGCTAATAGAATAGGATCTCTATATTTCTATTAATTATGGCGTAACGGCGACGCTATGGCGTAACGGCAACATATATGTTCACTGCAATTCAACAGCATCTGTGTTTATTCATATTTATATCTTACCAAATTCAGGCAGGCCTAAAGATTTATAATAATAGGCGAAATTGCAAAAAAAATATATTTTATTTTAAATAGGCCTATGGGAATAATTCTACATGTCGTAACGCGACAGAAAATATTCCCACGCCTGTTCAAGGAATTTTATGTGAGGTAATACAAGGTTTTAGGCACGTTGTGGAGTATTAGGCTAACCTTTCTTTTTATCAAAATATACAAAGTTATACATCTTCCCTCCACCGAAATCTAAGTGCTATTTGATATTAATAGTTACTCTTGGTCTATTTGATTGTTTTAAAGCCATTGCATGTCGTAACGGAAACACAGATATTCCAAAACAATATTTTACATGTCTAGATCAGTTAAAATTAGTGACTTCAAAAATATTATGTTTTTTCATAATAATGAACATGTGTGCAGGTGTAGCAAACATTTTTTTTCAGCAGAAGTAATATATTTATTTAATGCGCCTCTGTATTATATTCAAATTCCATGATGATACTTATTTTCTAGCCTGAAAAAGCACATATAATCGCAATAACGGCAAAGATTGTGACAAAAGAACTTTGAAAGTGGGGTTCCCACTGTTACACTAGTGAGTTGTGCGGCAGTGAGTTAGGCCTGGGGGCGTGCTTGTACCCTTATATCACCACAGTCGACCAATTTGTCATTCTTTTAATGTAGGCCTAATTGTTAGGCCTACTATATTTTTGACAAATAAAAGATTTCTCAATTCAATTCAATTCAATTTTGGCCAAGAAATTCAAATAAAATGGTTATATTCATGTCTGATGATGCCAAATAGAGGTTGTAGACACACACACTAGGCTGGAAAACCAAATGATGCCCCATTGGGAGAATTACTCATATGATGCACGACCTTTCGGTTGAACACATTTTTAGGAATGAATTGATTAACTCCTCCCTTGGGGTAAGATAAGTCTACAATTATCCTTCGCTTGTGAGAGTCATTTTTGGGCCTAGTCATCATAGGGCTGGTTTTGAACCAGGACACAAGATTTCATATGACGTCACCCAGGTCACTGGGGAATCCTACTGCCACCATGTCTGGGGTCAACGCTATCCTTACCGTCTACGGCTTGGTTAGCAAAACAAAGTTGATAAACCTCACAGGAGTGGATACTTGGGTAATACTAGCCTACACTAAAGGAAGATTATCTAACCTATCAAGAAGGTATTGTTGAAGCACATTAAAACTGGTAAAGGTTAAAACAGCCAGAAAACAATATTTTCAAGTATCGAAGCATACATAGCCATCTAACGAGCCCCAGGACATGGCGACGGCCATGACGTCAGTGAAATCTATGTATAAAGAGCGGTTTACTAAAAGGACCACAGAGAGCCCCGACGGCTGATTCCTTAGTTATAAAGTCTTTCACATGTTGTGGGAATTGTAGTGCTGAAGAGTGGTTGTCAAGCACATTGTCAGAGAATATAGGAGGTCCATAGTACTGGATTGGAAAACCAAAAGAGAGACCGGCTATAATGGTCTCATCAAAATGGTGAGCAGTAGCACATTTTTTCCAAACATCAAGGTTGAGATTAGTTGGAAGCGGCATCCTAGCTCCGAACATGTTTGGTTTTGCAAGGCTACAAACCTTTTTATACACATGCACAAAGTCACTATTCATGTGTGCTGGGAAGGGCCAACAAGCCCTTTGAGACCAATCAGCCGAGTTGATGAGTAACACCTGGTCAGGAAGTTGGTCATCGTCAGAGAATTCATTAACAAAATCACCAGAAGAGTCAAACAGCACTGGTTTAAAAAATCTAACGTTGAAGAATCTAACACAATCTTGCTCTGGCTTGAAGCATGAGGCAGGAGTGGAGAAATGGTTTTTGAGCAAGAATGAGAAATTTCACATGAATCGCTGTGGTCTAGACTCTCCCACGACCACCGCTTTTTTTTTAAAAAGCCCCACCGGCTACTCACTAAAATTAGACCAGGCGTACCCGTTATCACGGTCGTACGCACATAGTAGAAGAAAAGGGAATTGCTGCTGTCTCTGCCAAACAAATACATGCTTATTCAGCTTAGTATCCACGCTCACTCCGACCGTATATTAGTAAGCAACGATATTAGCTAGTGATTACTGGAACAATATTGCCTATATTCAACGATAGGGTCAGGTATAGCTCGAAAGATCCCGTCGGGAAGATTCGAATTGACGGCCATTGCCGCGAAATATATCAACAAGCGCCGAAAATGGTGTCTCCCAATACCGCCGCTAGCGCCACTGCATAGGCCTACACGGCCGCTGCTCAGTGCCTACTGATATATATAAAGGGCGGGTGGCGTTGACGTTCACAGCACGTTGTGGTGTGTACGTCGACGGTATTTAACACTAAATCAAATGGATATTGTAGGTAGGAGGGATATACAGAGTGTGTGTGTGTGGGGGGGGGGACAATCCTTTATTTTTAAATATAAAAACCATCTAAAAGCCTTCAGATCTGGTGAAATATTATATCCAATTTACTTCCTACAAATAAATACCTTGTGCGGTTACTTTCTGGACCGACCGGCGACAATGGCATAATTAATTAATTATGCAACTGCATAAAAACCCAAGCAAGAAGCATCGCCACATTCCGCCATCGGCGATGCATTAGCACTGTACAACTTCCTCTATGATCGGGGAACCCACTCTATTTCTCATTGTCCAACACCCAAAAGTTACATGACTGCCTAAGTTAGAGCCTTAGGGAGAGATTGGACCAAGATTTTTTAGCTCTTACTGGTATAATTAGTGCATAACAGACCTCTCACATTCACCCTTTATCTGCATGAGGACGTCGAAATCAGACATTGTTGTGGTCCTTACACCTTGTGGCAATGTGGTAAACTAACCGGAAGTCAGAACTCAGAGAATGTTTTCTGACCCTCCCATGAGGTAGCGCCACCAGCAGCACCACCCAGCATCCACATCACCGTGTCATGCATGGCCATGATCGGGGATGTGGTCCACAGGATTAAAGCGAAAAAACGAAATGATTTGGATGCGTCGGCAGACGCCATAGGAGGGAGGGAAGCAGGTAGGGTCTTGATAGTGTTAATCAACAAAAACAATCTATATTTATGTAGTAAATATTCCCCGTCATTCCCATCAAAATTGCGCCCCCAGCGCCGACCTTGCCATCATACCCTCTGGACGAGAGGCGACCAATGACCGCCTTAAGAAGGCGGTGCGCAAGCAGGCATATTTCGAACCTTTCTGTCGCCCCGGGCCTTCACAGCCATGTCTCAGTACATTCCACAACTCAACCTGGCCGTGTTGTTTTCCTATTAAACATACCGATAGCTGACAACCTTACACAGAAATCGCAACGATATGACTTCCTCTGCAAGTTCTGTCCGAAGAACTAATCAATCTAGGCTGTAAAATAGATTTTCGATATTTCTATACTAATCCTATGGGGATGCGTTGGGACTGCCGACCGCCATTTGCGCCACCCCGTTGGAGCCCTAAGGGCACCCAGGCCAGGCTTATAGCATTGAGCGTGCTCCCCGCACACACGGTGGTGTGTGCGGGGACGGGGCAGGAGAGGTGGGGGGGGGGGGGGGGGATCATTCAACAATCTGTAAGGTAAACGTCAGTCACAAGCACCTCATTTATCACAGGAAAAAACATATTATGGGCGGTTTGATACTTCTGGACCGTCGGTACCCTCCGCTTCTTCCCTGGAAGAAGTCAAAATGACTCTATTTACAATCAAAAACCGGTGGGCAGACAGATTAGCGTACAACAAAATACTCTATACAGCCCACATATTTATCCAGTCGTTTTCAATATTTTCCCCGATGAGAATTTGTATGAATACCTGTAATACTTCTTTTAACATCTTGGCTACACATTAGTTTACTCCGATTTTCGATTTCGTTCTCAACACTTACACAGTCTGTAATAATATATTGGGTGTTATAAAGCAGGCATGCAATGGCCACCATGCTTCATTCCCCTTGCTCAATCCTTAGTTCGTCCCACTCACACCAGGGTGCGCCAGCTCTCCGCCCTGCCTCCTGCATTAAATGTGCGAGGAGGCAGGGCAGTCACCAAAACAAATACATTTCGAATCATATCGAAAGCTGAGCGGGTGGGTGGTAGTCATTGAAAATGAGAAAAACAAGCCATACATATAGAAGTAAATAGCCAAAGACTTCTCCTGAATCAACCTGTATACTAGCGGCCACACTTTCCCTGGATGAACTAACACATGACGAGAGTCACTAAACATGTTGTGAGTAATTTCCAATGGAAGAACAGGAGCACAATGTTCGTTATTTAGATTTACAAGTGAAAATTTACCTTGCACAAGGTTGTTGACATGCAGGGTGGAAGTGGCACCAACTTGTTCTGCACTCTCCATGAGCTGATCGAGGTAGCAAAGGCGTAGCAACAGTCAAACTCTCCACTGGTGAGGGGAGAAGATATGGGCGCACTTCTGATGTAAACAGGGGACCTTCTAAAGATTTTTAGTCCTGCTTACGCGTGTAAGATTGGTGTCCGCTAGTTCTTAGTTTTTTTAATCTGGCTGAGAAGCAGATGCTGACGCGCCCTTATTCTTTTGCCACTGACCTCCAGATTTTTTAGCATCTTTGTTTGCAGACTTCTCTGGCATACAGGTCTTGTTGTTACATATGCCTTAGAAGTATGTGGATATTCCCTGCCACGAGTAAGGAAGAAGCAAAAACCACAGGAGTGCACAAGGGATACACTTCCAGATGTATGAGTTGCAGTCTCATTGAATTCATCCATGTTATAAGCAAGGTGTTGTAAACTTTGTATATGATGACACAGCCTTGTTAGCAGAGGAGTTGACATTACCCCAGCATAATCTTGACCTTTCAAATTGGAAGTGATACATATCTCCCCAAGAGGCCTGGTTCTCATGCATTTATCTGGGCCATGCAAGCCTGGGACCAAGACCTAATACCAGGCCACTCGAAGGTACATGCATCCTGTGCAAGGGCCTCTAAATGCTTGATCATATGATGAGGGACAGTGTTCTTAGTTATAAGCTGATTTACCATCTGGGCGAACCCACATAAGTATGCAGGAAGAGTTAGATCACGTTTATCTTTCCCAACTTGGCTATACATATCAGGAGGCATGCAGGCTTGACTCAGGGGTTGAAAAGGCACTGATAAACTTAAGCATACCTCGTGGTTGGCCGACTGTCGGATACTGGTGATCCATGGCATCGTAGGCTAAGTCGGTCTCCCTGTACATGCTGGAGATGTTGGCGGGAGGAGACAGACCCTGTACCGATGCTATTATATATCGGTTGGACCACAGGTAGTTGCTGGTGAGTCTTAGGCAGACTGGCAGAAGGAAAATACTCACCGCTGTATGGATTCTTCCAGACGACGGGGCCAGGAAGCAGAGTCCGCTGCTGGGGCCTTGTTGGCAGAGGCAGCTAGCTGTGATCCTTTGCGGCTGAGTGGTGGCGGAAGTCTGTGACTTCACGTGGCGGCAGGCAAAACGAATGAAAATGGAGGCTGCGCTGCACTGGCGGGAGGAGTTTGGCATCTTGCCTTGCTCTGTGGCTGGGCCGACCCTGACTTTGCATTACAGGCCTTCACTTCATCAACTGCCTTGAGAATCTTCCCCATCATAGAGTTTAATTCACCTTAAGTGACAATTTGCAGGAGCTGGAGTCGTGGGGGCCCTCTTAGCTGGCGGCTTCCTGGCTGACTGCACAGGTTCAGTCTCCACAATTTCTTCAATGGTCTCTGACTCTGGGCCTATGTCCTCCAAGTCAACCAGTTGGACATTTTTCTTGAGAACACATCCTAACCTGGTGACGGAGGTTAGGATCTCTTCCTCCCCCAGTTTTTTCACTCTCGCTCATCCTGGTGACGTAATGAGCTTGTCCAACTAATTTTGGGGGCGATGCCAAAAAATTGAGAGAGAAAAGGCCAAAGGTTGTAGACCACAACTTTAAGTGCCAAACTGGGACCTTTCTGGTCTGCGAGGAAAACAGAACACCCGGCTACGAGTCATTTGTGACATCAGGTCAGGGCCCGGAAGATACGTCATTCTTGTTGCACTGCCGAGGACTTCCGACAATCTCGCAAGCCTCAAGCATTATCGTTCCATTTTTCAACATATTTTCAATTTGACTGTTGGAGTCTTTTACTTATTTTTCAAGTGGACCATATTATATATATATATATTGAATTTTTATTCATGGTTTGTCAACAGTTACATAATCATGAAATGGGCGTACAATTCTACAGAGTAGGTCTTCCACTGAGTCCAAAAATAAATAAAATAAAATATCTTACATGTCTCGAGATTTACATATACAATTATATCTGAGTTACGCTCTATTGGTTCTAATTTACATACAGTGAGTACTTTGGCAATAGTTAAGTCTTAGTATACTCTAAGACCTTTCCATTTATGTTCATACATTTTTACAACAGGTATATCATAATTCATTATTAACAACATATCCGAAGTAGTTACTGGGGGATACAGCACGGTATCGTCCGCGAATAATTGTATCTCACTACCATGTACTGTGTCGATTAAGTCATTAATATAAATAATAAACAATATCGGCCCGAGAGATGTTCCCTGTGGTACGCCACAGATAACATTCTCTATTTTGGATAATACACCATTGGCCGATATTCTTTGGGTACGATCGCTCAAATAATTCCTAAACCACTCTATCTCCTTGCCTTTTATACCATAATGAATTAATTTTTGAATTAGGATGTCGTGATTGACGGTGTCGAAAGCTTTCCGAAAGTCTAAGAAAATTAAATCAGTGGCTTTTTTGTTATTTAAGTTTTCATATACTTTTTCCAGTAGGTTATCGTGAGAATCCACTATCGATTTACCAGGTCTAAATCCAAACTGTTTTTCGTTCAATAGTTGATTCTCGCTAAAGTATTCTGAAATTTGTGTTTGTATACAACTCTCCATAATCTTCGCGGGAAGCGAGATACAGGAGATAGGCCTGTAGTTCCCAGGATCACAACGGTCTCCCTCTTTGAACAACGGGGTAACTATTGCATCCTTAAATGCTTTCGGTACTATGTTACATTCCATTGATAGGTTATATAGATAAGCAAACTGCTCACTCAGAGCCAACATGCATGGTTTGAATATTTTTGTAGGCATATTTCTTAACCCAGATGCCTTATAATTCCCTATTTTTCTTAAAGCTAATTCTGCAGTAATACCATGGATTTGTCGAAAAGAGAATTTTGTTTCTTCGTCCAATGGTCTCTCTAAACCGGTTACAGTATTAGCTACTTTTCCACTAGTCTTTAGATTACCGGCCAACTTAGGCCCAATTCCTACGAAATATTTGTTGACTTTATCAGCCGCGTCTTTGCCCTTTAGTACTTGATTATTCTCTCCCTTTATTTTTATTTCTTTATTTCCCTTCCCTTTCCCCTCTGACATTAATGGTTTCAAGAGTTCCCATAGTTTGTGGGGGTCCTTTTTGTTTTCACTAATCTTATTTTTCAAATATTTATTTTTTGCATTTTTTATTGCCATATTCACCATGCATCTTGACTTTGAGGCCTTCGACCAGTCTTGCTTTAACCCTGTTCGTTTAGCTTTTGTAAAAGCCTTATCTCTTATTTTACCCAATTTTACAATGTCGTGGTCATACCACACAGGTAGTTTCTTCACATTTTTAAAGTCCTTCAAAGGACACATTCTGTCCACATACTTTAAAATATAACGGTATAGAAAATCCCAGGCCTCATCAACACACCTTATTGAATAATATTCGGTCCAGTCTAAGTCTACTAAAATTTCCTTTAGTATCTTTATATCCAAGGACTTTGTGTTTCTTGCTGTAAAAGTATCATATTCATATTTGGTTCGTACCTTTTTTAAAATGATGTATACTGGGAGATGGTCGCTGAGATTTATGTTAAGCGCTCCATTCTCACCAGCTATTTTACAGTTTGTATATATGTGGTCAATTGTTGAGGCCGTGGTCCTACCGACTCGCGTTTTAACATCAATCACCTGGTGAAGGTTGTGTCCTTGGATTACATTCCTGAATTTATCTGCTCCCCCCGATTTACTTTCGTTTACGTCTTTTGTATCATAGTTGAAATCCCCAACAATAATTATGTCTTTTTTTGCATCAAGTTTATCCAATATATTTTCTAAATCTTCTAAGGCTTCAGTTAAGTTCCCCTGGGGTACCCTATAGACGTTCAGTATTATTTTATTCTTCATGAATTTCTTCGTTATTTCAAGTATTTGGATCTCAATATTCTTGTTAGATATATTTAGCTCTAGGTAATCCCCATCGTTTACATCAAATGATGAGTGTATAAATGTTAAGAGTCCACCACCCCTCCTCTTGGCTTTTCTATCAAATCTCACAGTGTTATATCCCTCTACATTGATCTGATTATCTAAGGTATTGCAATTTAACCAAGTTTCTTGAAATGCTAGTATATGGGGGGACGATTTTACTATAAAGTGTTTTACTTGATCAATTTTTTGGAGGACACTTTTATTAACAAACAACAAATTTAATAATTATTTAAAGTTTTAATTATTTGGTCTTAATATTCATATTCTCAAATATGTTGCTAGCTAGCAATTTATTATCATATTTTGTAAAAGTAAAGATAATTATTACATTAGAATCGATGATTACCAAAGATTTTTCTAAATCAGAATGGGGAGTTTTCACTACTAACTGGTGAAGAGTAGAGGGGCCACGTGAATAGTCGGTAGACTTAGAAGAATGACGATTTTGAATTTTTCGATGTTCCTTTTTATTAAAATTTTTCTAAATCAATTAAACTGTTGAACAAAGTTGACTTTTCTAACCTCAGCAACCTCTCTAATGAGACGCTTGCTGTGGGAATGAAAATCTCCATTGAATTTAATCAAACCAAATTTAAGGCACTCCCCAGACGATCTTGCAGAGGAATGTCAGAATATTGCTGAAGGTTACATTATAGCACCATGCGAAAATACTAATGAATATAACGGCGGGCAGCTGATGATCTTCCAGGGTCCTGAATCCAGGGTGGTAGACGGCATTGGTTACAGGGCACTTGGATAACACAAGCAATCGCTGGTCACTTCGTTGGAGGCCTTTTACCATCAGTTCCTGGCGACCTCCGTATGACCCTGGCTAGAGGGCACTGCCATTTAAGGGCTTCCCTGACATCCCGGGATCTGATATTGCTAATGTATTTCCAATTGCAAACGTATAGGAATATTTCTCAACGATTACCAGGCACGTGCCATGTAATGGGAAGTTTCTGACCACTTGGCGCGCCAGTCCAATTCCACATTGACTGAGTGGCCTAAAGACAGTATAAATTATCCGATCTGCGGGTCTTAATGTGGCGATTTGAGTCAGTTATTAGTCCTTTTCGCTTGTAATCGGTGTTTTTAATTCTAGCGCCTGGGAATGGGGTTCGATATCAGTATCATCAGATTTATCTGGTTGGGACTGGACCATCGCTCAATGTTCTTACGACAGATGATGACATAGTATTGACTTTCTAATATGTGTGGCCGAAATGATCAGCATGGAATAGCAACTTATGTATACGTCTTATTGATAGCTCTGTCCGTTTCCTCTAGCTGACAAATGAGCTACGGGGTCCGTGTGAAGGTATAGAGGCAATTACAAGAACCATGGGCTCAGAATATTTGGTAAGATAAGAGAAATGCCCTGAGAATTAAATGCTGTCACCTGGCGCCTATCAGATAAACTAAATCATCCATTTTGTCGCAGGATCGAATAAGTGCCATTAACTCATTCCCATTACGCTAGGATATCGTAAGAAAAATCAATAATTATCCTAGGAACTTCCCTAGCTTTCTCAGATGTCAGACGAGCCTAAATTGTTAAAGCCATTATTTCATCAAGGCTGTAGTCTAATGAACGGGAAAATAAAAAAAAGACTTGATGATTTATGGCGAAATGCAATTTTATTCATGGTATCCTCAAAAGTCAAATAAATATATATAGCAAATTCTGAGGCTTCACTTAGTCAGGACGCATCACTCCGTAAGGTAAGTAAAAATCAACTTTTGTCCCATTCAGTCTCTGGGATTTCCACACAGACTCTTGAACAAGCAGACACACACCCAACTATCTTATATTATATCCACATTGGTAATTCTGGGTGTAGCGGGCTTCTTTTTATACAGTTTCACACTCAAAGCCATGCAAATATGAATCGTGGATTAAGAGAATTCCCTGAAATCACGGCTAATGCTAAGTCTCACCGGGTAAGACAGATTATAACAAATAATGACTCACTGGCGGGAATGGAGTAACATATTGTAACCACGAAGAAATCCTTATATATATATACAAATCGTATATAAGAAATTATAAACATAATCAAGTAAAATTATATATATATCCATGATGCAATATATTCAAATTATATATCATACGTAAAAATATACATTGCATTGTTTTTTTTATCACACGTATATAAACTAATAATGATTGGTTGCACGTTGAGGTACATTAAAGCTGCATTCTCAGCTAAGTTCGACCCGAAAATAAAAACAAATATTTTCATTGCCTTATTCTATCAATATTCTAATCTATCTGAAAGTAATTTGGATAGAATATGAAAGGGGCTTCCACGGTTCTTCTTGGTATATAGCCAACACTATAACCACAGCATCCATATTTTACATTTCCGTGTACGCCGACATTCCATGCGGGATTTGCTTACATGCTTATTTGTACGGCCACTTTCTTCTTTATATTCATATATTTATGGAAGACTTTAGAGCAATCTATGTTCGATTTAACTGGGAATGCAGCTTTAAGGGGAGGTGGTCTATAAACGTTCATTGGTTTAACGTTGGCCTCGATTAACATATAAAACCAAATTAAATAGCTCCTAGTCTGACCAGATAACTCAAGTTCCACTGATTTCTAATTTATCCTGGTTGTTGAAATCTACATTTACAAAGCGTATTAATTAGACTGCTATATAAAAAAAGGTATGCCAGGCCAATTGTTTCTTAATTCTCGTCCATCCTAGTTATTTCAAACAACTTAAGAGAGCAGTATGTCTACAATGTGCCCCATTTTGTCTATTTACAAATCATACTGCATTACTGGTCAGCTAATCAAGTTATACAGTTACGAGGCCAAGGTTAAAATCTGTTTCTGTTCCCTTTATATACGTCCCTGGTTTCCTCATAATGACAAGTAGAAAGGGCTCATTTTAGCCTGGAAATAATACTGAATAATTGTCTTTGACTTGTCAGAAACAACATTGACGCATAAACAGACCCTTTCGGGTGAAGCTCTAGCGGACACTTTTCACGCTCAATATGTATTAGATATATATAATTCCATCAGTATTGAATAAGACTTTACAAACAAATCAGTCGATTTTACGAGACACACGCGTTTAGATAGCACTTGGAACGTTCATTTAAAAAGCTGGGGAACTATTATAGTTACTTTGTTTTTCATTCTTACCTCATTATGCGGAATAAGAAGTTACTAATTCGACTCTAAGGGAATAAAGTTCTTGTGCAAACCTTATTGCAAAACTACCTGCATAGTTTACACGAACTGAAATCCTATATAATTTACCACAGGGATACATTAATATGTATTTGGCATAGCCAGAAGGACCTATGCCCCAGCACCGATTGTAACTGTCACCATAATCTATTTTAAATTTAGTTGCAAAACCAGGAAAGGTTTCTTTTAAGAAATGGAGAAAAGAAAAGGATAGAACCGAAATATACATCGAGATACTGTGCTACAAAAAGGTGGGTAAATCAGGTCTCGTTTTCTTTCTTTTGTAACGTATCGTCTAAGTCGTCAAATTCGTCGTCGCCATCACCATCCTGATCACCGGGTGATAGTCTCCTTCTTCTCACAGGACTTGGAGACTGGAAGTTTAACACACTCGCCTTATAATAAACAATAATAGCAGATTTTCATTTTCATAGTTTGGGCCGATCCCTGATTTGAACAGTGAGATCTAATCATATTGCCAGACACCATCTGAAGCGGTCAGATTCAGGTGATTTTATGTCATTATGAAAAAGATTCAAAACATCTTTCAACGTGGATAATTATGTAGTTTAATACAATTATACAAAACCTACCAATTTATCATATCCGACAGAAGCATTTTGTTTTTTCACTTATAAAGATATAAGACACTTGCAATTTTAAAACTTAAAATTGGCCGGAGTGAAGAAAAAAGACATAGTTACTAGAGTAACAGGATTATCGGTAGCAGCGCAATGTTTTGAATAATGGTTATAAACGTTACATACCTCTTCTGTCGGGGTCGTTGAGGGGGAGGCACCTTCTGAGACAGCGCGGGGTCTTACGAGTTCTAGTGGGCTCATGGACTCCACAGCTGGTTCTGATGTGAAAGACATTCTGTCTTCTTCGTCTTCGTACTCATCTTCGTAATCGTCATCTGGGGAATAATATAAATTGTGATAAATGATAGACCTACATAACATTGCGAACCAAACAATGGACACCAGAACTTGAACACCAATGATTTAAAGATGAATTTCTTTATTAGAGCATCAACATCATTAGGTTATCAACAATTACATACATTCTGAGTGGGAAAAATGTTAAAAATCAAATCAAATCACATGTTTCAATTTGTCACGAACTGTACCTGATTGTATGTAGAACATTGGGTCTTGTAGAGGATCATCTATACGCGATATCAACTCGGCCAAGTCGGTGAAATCAGCTTCGCGGGGAACTTCAGACTGAAAAGGTTATGTTTTTATTGGATGTAAATTGGCAAAATGAGACATTATCACATATGAAAATGTTGTCAAATAAAATTTATCTTAAAAAAAATAATTTTGAAATATATCAATGGTGAAAGGCAAGAAAATAACGACATTCTTTAAAGATACCTCATCATCTGTTGAACAGAATCGACGTAATTTCAGTGTATAGGAAAAGAAAAATACTAAAGATCTATACCTTCTGTATTAATGGTTTTATTCTGTCTTCAGATTTCTCCTTAAAAAGCTCCTCAATAAGGTCTGTTTTGGCCCAGGAGGAGAAGAGTGTCTTGCCATGGTGGTAGCCGACATCCTACAAGGATCAAAGAAGGAAAATTACTAGAAATTTGTGACGAGGATGGCCAAGTTGGAAATATTTTATAAGCAGTATAAATCTTTAAATAACATACATGAATCTCATCAAAAGCACCAAATTGAAGGGTGGCGTATCTGTCAATGGGAGGTCGGATGTATTCACAGTAGCTGGCGTTCTTTACTTGCGCCAATTGCTGGACGCAGGACACATAGGCTAGGCGACTTTGAACCTCAGCCATGTTCGGGACCTGAGTAAAAAATATTTCAGAAAGGAGATTAAATGTTGTGGTTAAAAGGCTATTTACCCAACGACAAGTGGATAGCCCCAGTATATATATAAACAACAAGTACTGTAAACGTATTTATTTTCGCGCAGATAAATGTTCGCGCACTAATTTTGACACCTTTTCGCGCGGGTTTATATATCGCGCAGCAAGGAAGTCTCACACTTTGTTTATGCAATAATTATACCTTTCGCGGAGGATTTATTTTCGCGCACAAAGGAGGGTGCGCTAAAATAGCGAAAATGAATACTGCGCAAACATTAATACGTTTACAGTAACAAATTACGAACAACCATTACGAATTTATAAGGAATGAGAAAGAGACCTAGAAGTTTTGTGACACAAGTGAAGAAAGAATATGCCGAGAACCCAAGATGAAAACAACCTGTAAAAGGTGAAACGTTTTTGTTAATTTTGTTCATGTTTGGCCCTAATCGAGAATAAAAGAAATATCATATGAAGTATAATATCATATTTATCAGGAACAACCTTCATAAATATATATGGAACATTTAAATAATCGATGGATGAAATATGTATAATATAAACAACATTACCAGCGAAACTTGTTTCTACCGTGAATAACTGCACAAATAAAAAATATAAAGTTGACTTCACACGCAGCTAAAGGTGAACACGCAATGAAGTAAAGTGAGGGTATATATTGGACCGACATACCTTGACTTGTTCAGCCCAAGGATTCCAGCGTTTCCAGAGCAACCACCAACCAGACAGTTCATCGCCGTAGTTGGTCAAAGTGGCTTCATCCTGGCTCCCGACATCTACCGCAAAGATAGACTGGGCACCCATAGCTCTAAGAACATCGGCTGTGTGAAACATAAAACAACCCTCAGTCCAATCTTTAATTTTAACCTAACCTACAAACTCAGCATGCAAAACATGAACTTTGCCCTTTTATCATCTTATCTTTACAGAAAGAAAGTACCTGACAGTTATTTACATACAATATAGGTAGTCCCCAACGCTACATTACAATAGATATTAAATAAAAACTATATTACAATAACTATTTGCTTGAAACTGCAAGTACATGTCACCCACCGGGTAAGTTGTTCACGTAGCCACCATCTAGGAGGAGGTGGCCATCTTGTGGATCACAAAGAGGGGGTAGATATCCTGAAAGTGACATGCTTGCGCGGACATATCGCCACACACAACCTGTGAGAACCAATGTACAAGGGGTTGGCATGAAAATCGTTCAGCGAGGATCATATATATGGGTAGGATTTCCTAGGACTGTATAATAGAACGTCTAGTACTGCAGCCGATCTCTATGTACCGGCCATTAATGTACATTTAACACATCTATTTAAAAGATCCGACCCATTTTGAAATGAGATTATTGCACACAGTTGTGTACCTTAAAGAATGAAATGCAATCGTGACTAAGTTATAGAAGTTTTACTCCAGGGGAAATATCTGGGTGGAACGTTAAACAAATCAGCTTCATTTTCGTAGATTAACCATGGAAATGTTAAAACATAGCTTTAAATCCAGTGTAAACTAGTTCGTTGGTGATAGTGATTTTCTGACAGGTATCCATTAGATAACGTATGCACCAAGGGTGATACGGAAAAAAAAGGAAAATCCCAAAAACATTTCCACTAATAAAATTAATGTTGTCTCATTGTTAATTTTATTTACTCGGATTGATTATTTCCACTAATGAAATAATCAATCCGAGTAAATACTTAAAAATGAGACAACAATAGGACCAGGGTAGAGTGAGGGAACATACTTAGCTGAGATAACGTACCTGTAGTGTGCACTCTCATTTTTGAAGCTGTAATATCAGTGGTGATACCTGCGTAGGGAATCCAAAGGTCTTCTATTTGTCGGTTGTGGAAAACTTTTTCGATGGAGCGATTGAAAGCAGCTCCTGAAGACGAAACATTATGAACTATTTTTAAAACAATGATACACCAATAGACTATAGTACGCCAGAGGTCGAAAGGAAATTACATATCTCAACCATGAAAGTTAAGGTGGAACAGTTTTCATTGGCAATATAATAATAAGCTAAACCTTTAATGAACATACCAGAAAACATAGCAGTGACAGGATAAGTCAAGTCCAGGAGCTTGGGGGCGAGCCTGTTCATATCCTGAAACATATAGAAATAATAGAATTGTATTTCCTTCAGCATCGTCACAAGAGCATATGATTAAACAATGGATAGAAACTAGACATAATACTTTATCTAAACTTACAGTAGACCATTCCCTTGCTCGCTGGGTAATCCGGGTAAGGTTTCGTTCTTCACAGTAGAGTGCACCAATGAAACTTCCAATCGACGTGCCAGCCACCATGTCGATCGGAATGCCCACCTCTTGCATGGCTTTAATCATGCCTACATGTGCCATTCCTCTGCAAAAAAAACAGTTGTTTGTAATAAGTGTCCGCATGAAATGCATGCTACGTCTTGACGTACTCAGTCATCCGTCACTGACGTCGCCAGTGAATATTGCCTTGCTGGCAAGAAGTGTCTAAAAGTAAAGTTAGTTCCATCCCAGCACTTCGTTTTCACGTGTCTGATTTAAGCTTTTCTTAACATTTTACATATATAACCATTAGGAATATATCACTTGTGGAGAATCCCTTTCGGGACTTTTTTATGCATGTACCACTGTCCATTCGAGTAGCAATGGAATTACACAGGGGTCATAGTTGTCCTGCTGGTGACATACGTTACTGAGACACCAATTTAAGAATGACAAACTCGTAGCCTAAGACAGGGAAGTTTATCACGACCAGCCTTCACCCTAGGCGGGCGCTGTCTGCAGTTTTCTTTCCAGATGATCTTTAACTCTTACCGCGCTCCTCCACCACCAAGGACAAGGCCTATAGATGTGCCCGTGAGGAATCGCGCAAGACGTGAGAAGTCTGACATGCGATCTGGTTTCTGGTTCTCCATCAGACGTTGATACAAGTCAGTCTGGATCAGAAAGAAAATCATATTATCATCCTAACCCCACATACTATGACGAAAATCCTACAATATATTCAGAAAGAGTGTATCACCAGGGTGGCATATATATGTGGGATACAGAATGAAGCAATTATTATACATTTTACCTGATTGCTATAGAATGAATGGCGGAGTATATTATAAATATTAACCAAATTATTTGGATTTTTCCCATTAGATTTTATTATTGGACAAATAAATTTCAATACTGCTGTTGCAAAAGCCGGTCTGGTGTTACTTGCTAAAGATATAAAAAGATGTACCCCGAATATTACATAAATGTTTTAAACTGAAACAAATGAACAATACCATTGTGGTGTAAGGTTTACGACTGAAGACACGCTTGGGACAGCGCAGGTGGTGATGTGATGACACCCAACTCCTGGCATTCAGCCAGTCTGTAGTACCGTGTGGGGAAGTAGCATCCTCCTTGTGTAGCAGAATAAGCTCTTTCTGAGCTCTCACTGCGATGTTTTCCATTTGTTTCTCAATCTAGAATTGATAAAGCCACAATTATCATTCTAGAACAACCATTCTATATATAAATTGAGATTTCGCTGTAACAGTTTCGCATAACAGACAGAAACACAGGGATATATCATAATATGCATACATTTTTTTTTTTTTTTACATCAGTTGAAAACTTGCTTTCCTCTGGGCCTCAATGTCATGGACACCTTCAACTAATGTTGCTATATGCCGCAGACTCCGATCCCTCCTTTGGCCCACTAGCCACGTAATAAATTTGTTATCACACATTTGGGCCATTTGGAGGGAGAGGATCTGCGGAAATATAGGGTGGCATGGATCTCTCCACTCCACCATGGGCATTCATGGTCAGAAAAATTTCTGACAAGTCCCCCCACCCCAGCTTGGGCCAATGTTCCCAAAAAAACATTGTTCCAACTGGAGACTCTTATTTTGGGGCCCCATCCCCAAACCTTTTCAGAGAAATTCTAGGATATCCTCCTAGGGCCTCTTTGTCTAAGGTTCCTGGTCCCCCTTTGGGGACTAGAAAACCTACAATTATCAGTACTTGGGGTAAGTACTCAGTCTTTTTGCCTGATGAGGGTCACCATACCCGAAACCATGCTGTCCCAAACACTATGAAAAATAGTGGAAGTGTTGTTTTTCCATTAACCCCCTGAGGTGGAGACAGTCTACATGTTTACTGAAGTAATACATGTATTCTGCATCCAGCTACAGGGAAAAACAACAGCCCTCACCACAAACCATCCAATGGTTAGTGGTTAGGATGGACAACAGTCAGTTGTCAACAAGTGCACCCTCATAGATACATCTCCATGTATCCAAGAGGTTTCTAAGTTGGATGGGATACAGCGTGACGTCATGTGGGTATGACGTCATTAGCATGGTAGCGATGACTGGAGAAGGACCACTGTGAATTGCTCGTATGATATAATATGCATACATATTACACATGTAAAAGAAGTGGGAAGAGATATCCCTTGGGTCTTGCAGAGTGAGAATGTTGGTCTGTTGGAAAATATTCTCAGCCAGGAAGAATGCTTTGGTTAAAAGGCTTTCGGACAGTAATATTTTAAAGAAAATTCAACAGAACCCGCGTTCAGTCGGTCAGGCTGTCTGTGCCTTGTTTTGTATGAGAGTGACTAAACCTATACACAATTTAAGTGAATAGCCTGGCCTGGAAATATCATCATGTCTACGTACCTTTCCTACACTGGGTTCTCTGTCCGCTAGCCCAACAATAAGGATGCAGTCGGCCTGTCTAATACAATGTTGAGTCCAGGCTGTCATTCTGCTATCACACTGATATAATACCACTCGATGTATATCTTCTTGTTGACCAAGCCACGACAACAATCTGTATTCATTCACCCTAAAACAATTATAAAACATAGCATGGAGTCAATTGCACATCGGAAGGGAACTAAATTACCGTCAAGCCATGAAATATCGAACACGTAGTCATAACGCACTCAAACAAGTAGTCATAACGTACTCAATGTATATCATATTCATTCACACTAACTCCCAACTTACGTATCGAAAGCTGCATTCCCAAGTCTACTTAGGATTACATCTGCAGTCAAGCGAAGTGTTGCTCCTGGTAAAATGAAAATATACAGAGAATCTGAGATTATGTCCAGACTAGACTGAGAAAGTAATATGAGCAGAGACCACGGTTGGGCAATTTACATGTGAGTAACAACAATGACCATATTAATCTGGGACTATACAATAACATTCCATCGATCACGCCCAGAAATGATCTTGGTATATTACAAGAAATTGAGAAACAGAAGAGCCTATATACTCTAACAGCAGCTACCCCAAAATTCTGAATAAAAACTTTGCGCCAATTGTGAATGATTCACCAACCCTACCGATTATCTTGGTGGATCAGATAGATGAGGTATTACCACCGAATTGCACCAGTACACCAAAAACTCTGATAATAAATGAAGATCTAAACAGAGCTCGAGTTCACCAAGTTCGGGCTCCGGAACAAGTTCCAGCACAAGTTCCAGTAGCAGCTCCCGTTCCCACCCCGGTACGGATTCCTCCAATGAAGGCAGAAAAAAACACTGTGGACAAAGCTATCGAGGAACAGAACCAGCAAGTAACCAAAATGAAATTTCTACCAATGAAATAGGAACACAGAATATCGATACGTACACGCAAATAGGCACACTAATGTCTACGTTCTACACAGATGAGAAATCCCTACTCATTGGTGCCGCCCAAATATTGAACTCTGTTAATACCAACTTGGCCCTCGATTTTAGCAAACTAGTACGTCTCTACGATAGAGAATGAATATCTGAGCAAAGAATCCCATATACCACGCATACCATCTGAAAATGACTGTCTCAATGTACTACTTATTTGTGTGTCATATTATGAACCGATATTAAATACCATGCTAATGACCCGATTGCATAGACCTACTTTTACTTTGTGACAATTTGAACATATATACTAATGTGCACTATCCATTAAGGCCCCTCCTGTTAATTTATATATAATATATCTTGAAATGAATGTGTAAAAATCCAATGAAAAATCGCAAACATCTATCAACCAACTGAATGTATATGATTAATAATATATTTCGGTGTGGAATGTACTAAACTAAAAACGAGAAAAATCGAATTGTACCAATGTAACTTTACCTAAGATCTATCCCATGATTCCCTACAAACCTATAAATACCCCAACCTGTCTGTGATATATACACTTCACCCTTATGCTTCCTGATGAAGACTATTTGGTAGTTGAAACGTTGAGGCGAATTTAAAGACAAATAAAATGAAGTCACAACAAGTTTAAAGACTTATCAATCGAGTCACAACCAAATGTATCTCAGAACTCTTGACACAGAGTACCCCAGTAGTACCCCAGTGTCGTGTAACTCCCGGTCTCCCTGTCACTGCCCCGGTCACCCGTCAAACTCCCGGGCAAGCTCCAGGGTATCTGAAGGCATGAGGGTACCGAGTAATTTTTATTTTTACAATCCACTAATCCCTTCACTGATTTAGGACCAGAAGCCTAGCACTCTAGCTGTATGGGTGGACTAAGTGCCAGCAAGCTCCCGGGCAGGCTCCTGTGTACCATTGGGCACGGGGGCACCGAAAATCGGCTCAGATTGTTCCGTGCGTCAAGAGACTTGACATATCTCACAGTAGTATAATCCGGTTAGCAGCAAATTCCCCAATCCATTAGAAAGAAATAGTTTCCTCAGGTGACCAACTCAGACATGGGAGATTTTCCGATTGGTTCACCTTCGTTTGCCCATAATAAACCAACATAACAATACAAATTATAATCAAACTTTAATGATAAATGATATAATTTAAAGGAGGCATTGTCAGTAAGCTGACGAATTAATCAGTTACCTATGGCATTTAGAGCGAACTGTAACTCCATGGTGAAATAGGACAGTGGCACATCTTCGGAAATCGGAACAATGGCAACGGTAGCCAGGTTGGCAACAACTGGTCTGGGTTCAACATTTGGATGCTCTGAAACATAAGATTATAAGCTAGTCCCAATAACAACATGGTGATATGATATGGAAATGTACACTAGGAAGGATAATTATACAAAAGCCCTTAGGGGTTAGCTATTGCATCTTTAACTTATCTACAGATTGATAAAGCCATTAAGTATAAGTACCAGATAATGCTGATGGGAGGGCAGCTTTGCTTTTCAGAGACCCAAGAATACGCTGCCCAAGTAGATGGATGAGGCGTGTCACGATTTGAGGGTACCGGCGTTTGATCATGTTAAGCAGCTCTTCTGGGATGACAGCCACTTCAGTATCTCTGTGTAGCGTGAATTAAATGTCAAAATTACAAGCTGGAATGTACAGTTCAGGCTTAATCAATAAATCGTCGTGTAGCTGTCCCTCACAGCAACAATTACCATTAGTGAAATCTTTATTATATTTTTCTATATGAATTTTTTAAATAAAAAATAAATTAATTACCTGACAGCCATCATAGTGGTAGCTCTCTCGGTTTGAGTGAGGACCTCGACGATTCCCACAAGCTCTCCACGGCCATACTCCCCAACCAACTCCTTCTTTCCGTTCAGTTGTGTCACCACTGATCTCAGGCGGCCGTTGAGAACGATGTATATGCAATCAGACGGTTCACCTTGTCTGTACATTACATACAAAGAGGCAGATTGTCAATCACAAAAATAGAATATTTGAATAGAATAGTAACCACATGTTAAGGCACATTAAAGCGTTCTTGTATCAACGTTATTTTTTTTAAAGAAAAACAATTATGTCATACCGAAACACTGCACGGCCGGCTTCAATTTGCATCCAGTCAAGCGCAAAATCGATTTGTCGCACAAATGAAGACATTCTTTTTACGACAGTATGCGCAACATTGAGAACAATGTTGGGTTGCTCCTTCATCAATCTATAACGTGAGGATATTTCACATATTTTATCAGTTTTATAGAACGATAAAATGGTCAGACCGATTCAGAATATCGTAGATAGAGAAAACAAGATGCACGGCTATGACTAACGTCATATATAATTGCAATGGGCTACATGTATACATAAATAAGTACATGTACACATAAGTACATGTACACATACATACATACATACATACATACATACATACATACATACATACATACATACATACATACATACATACATAGAAGAACCATTCTAAATTTCAAGTAAGCATGTGAATGTTAAGGAATTCTCCCAATGACACCAAGTAAACCCCACCAGAATACCTTAAAACAGCATATATTTAGAAAAAAAAATATTCAAATTATACATTTGTTAAAACAGATGTAAACTTTTCATGTTTAAATGATTGTAACCATACTACATACTAGGTCACCACAATAATAATAGCTACTCAGATTGTAGTTGTAAGGTGTAACTATGTTTGCATGTACATTTTGTACATGTACATTCATACCTACATTAGTACATACACCCACTGTCACCACTGCCACCACTACCACCACTAACACTAAGCTCCCACTCAGCTGGCCAACGAACCGTGACATAGCATGACCAGCACCACTGCCACCACTACCACTACCACTACCACTGCACTCAGACGAAGGTGGTGCATAGACGATAGACGACGATTTTCTTCACAAATGTAGAATTCCAATGGTAACATTATACCTAAACACATTTAACTGCCCATTGCAATTAAAAAGTAGAAATCTAAATGGTGGTGTATGGTGACTGAGTGAACGAAGGATACATACCCATAGAAGTCTCTCTTAGATATTGTGACAACCCTGGCGTCAGTACGAGTTCTGGTGGTGAAGAAGGAAGGTTCCCCAGTCAGCACAGCGAGTGCTCCCACTATTTCTCCCGGATGAACGATGAATAGAGAGCGCTGCGAATAATAAAAAACACACATTGTTTACACAAGAAACAAAAGTAGAAATGTTTCGGGGGACGGGGATCGGTTGCTTTATGCCCTGTATTGACACCATACATTCGTATATATTTGGTCCTTTTAGGGCGAGAGAGGAAACACGCAACCGACATGCGATACCCTGCTCTTTTCGAATACATATATTAGCAATAGTTCTTTTACATGCGTATAACCATAGGCAGCTATACACATGGCCCAAATGTTTGGTGTAGTTTCACTTTAACTGTATGAGCTTGGACAAAGCTTTCTCAAAGATTAACTCTATATTTCCCTTTCATCATAAGTGATTTCATACACACTCCATGTCAACGTTAATAAGTAAAACTCATGTATATATATATATATGATAAATATATGGGTAAACATAAGAAAAAATGAGAGTACCTCCTGCTTTTCGTGGCCCACCATTTGCTGTAAGACTTGGAGGGAGCCAGTAACAACGAATATGAGCATGGCGTCCTGATCTCCCTGTTTGATGAGTTCAGTACCAGCTGCAATATGACGCAGATATAGCTTGCCAATGAGCAGATCCTCGTCCTAAGTGATTCAAGAACACACATGAACAAGTTAACTCTATTTTCAAGAACAAACACAAATATGAACCTGAAAAGGTTAGATAGAACATCAATATTACAATAAAGTGATATATAACCGATATAACAGTGCCAAATGTAGCAGGAAACTATTACATTGATAAAACTTTCGACTTACGACCAGCTTAGGAAAGGAAATTGGACACAGGCATTAATACAAATATAAATCATACTTCCAGGCCGAGGAGTTTGACTATGTCCTTGGTGGCCATCTCAAGTACTTCGTCATTGTCCACGACTCGCATGCTGCTAGGATCGTCTGGTATGACACTGACATTGTCACTTATTACTGCCTTCTTGTTGCTGCGTTTTGGGGTTCCGTGCGCTCCAGAAGGTACGTTCGAGGCAGACGGGGCACTGGTGGACAGCGGTCCATCCTCATTACTTTGCTGAAAGGAAGCAGTAATATATCTATGAGCCATAGATGCACAACCTATCCCAAGATTTCACATACACTAACAAAGCCGGTAGAGAAAGACAATATATGTAAAATTATAATCTTATTAAATGCAGCAATATAAAGGATTAATTGGAACACTCCACTTTACCAATAAAACGATGAACAATGTTGCTTTTAACTCATTTTAAACAACATTTTCAAGGTAAATCTGCTCATATCCAATATCGGTCATATTAGGACATGGGCAAAAATTGTAATTAAGTCTAATTCGTATAATATACCTGTTTACTAATGCCACTTTTTAGGGGAACTCCTGTATCGTCTGTCATAACGCGAGCTCTTGAGCATGCGGCGGCGAAATCAGATGTCAAGGTTTTGTCCTGTTCTAGGCCAGCCCCTAGTGAAAGGGACCTGGTACTTTTACCTGAGAAAATGATCCTTCGAATTAGCTGGAGTTCATAAGTCAATTGATCAAAACTTAACATAATAAATAAGGTTACCGAGTGAACAAGGGAGAATATTTTTAGGGATAAAATCTAAACAAAATGATTAGACGGTAGTTTATTCGTAGTGCAGACCAGGTAGAACCAAAATTTATATATTCTGGAGCAATAAAGAATTGAGGCAATGATAAACGAGGAATGTATTAATAACTATAAGTGGAAACAAGAGTTTTGCTTGAATTCGATAATGATAATGTTCTTAGTAGATAGTATTTGAACAAAAAGAAACTTAAACAGTTCCATCTGCAGTTAGTTCCCCAAACCTGTAGCCGACTGTTAGTAATATTAAAGCAGTAAATTATTATGAATACAAAATATAAACAGCAAAATTAATTGACATCCACATTTTTGTCTTCAAAATAAAACTCGTCCCTTCAGTACACTGCCCTCGCAAAATAAGATATGTCTATCCATTACTTCGGCATGCGCTTCGGAAAAGTACGGATAAGAAAAGCAATCTTGTGAGAGAACTGGGACGAATTTATGATTACTGTGTCCTAGTGCAGTGTTTGTGGCGTGGTGATGCGAGGGATTGGCTGCCGTTTCATGCTTTCTTGAGCTACAAGTGTCGCTTTCTTCGTAAATATTAGAAGCGATGAACTAGTCTTAAAACAGTAAAAGGCTAAAATTTCAATAGCCACATGAATTTGCAAAGATAGAATTTATAAAATTTAACAAGGAATTTGTTTTCAAGCTTTTAGACACATATACAAACTTGTCCTCTCCCGGGAATGCTTGAAGACCAGTTCTGTTCGGGAAAGAGATTATATATCTTCAACCGATCGCTTATCTTAGTGAAAATTTACGGAGGATTGCTATAATAAAACATATTTCTATCAGAAGTACACTTCAGTGTACACGCGAAATTAATGTTTATTAGGGAGATCATTACTTATAGGTTGCACTAACACTCAATGTAAGATATTCCTTTATTTGTGGTGGAAAATTTTAATCTAAATTTAAATGACTTTTCGATGATTGTTGTTGTAACGTTTTTATTCTTTCATTCAGATAGGTACATCTAGATGTTTCCATCTATTTTCGTTTGTATCCTAATACCCTAATAATCTTTCCTCAATAAACTAAAAGACTCAATTCACTTCATATCTAAACTGCTCAACCCGCCAGCTGTTATCAATAAAGATATTTATAATACATATATAGCTCGGTAAATATTCAAACGTTTTATACTTGAAGTAATTTGATTAAAGCTTAATACGCAGTTAATTATGTACACATGATGTTAAGAAATTCATACCCATTAGGTTTTTAATTAGAAAAGGAAAAAACACAATGAATCTGCGATATACACCGGAACATATTCTTACACCCAGGACTAGAGTTGCCGTCCCTTTCATTATTTCATTAGATCGATGCTCTTAAAATACTTACTTTACAATAAGACACACACTACGAGCACATTCAGCAAGAGGTTACTAGTAAAGGTGATTAGATTTAATGTTATTTTAAGCTTAAAATGAGACCACCCAAGATAATTTTATTTCACCAGGAGTGTCAAAAGACAATGACGAACGACGGGACCGAGATAAGGAACCTCGCCGCAAAACCTTCGGTCCTGCACAATTAATTATGTTTTAATTAATCGGAAAGAAAACATACATTCAAAAATGACATGAATACCTAGGAACAAGAATATTCTCTAACTATAAGACTATATTATTCTTCTATTTTAATGTAGAACTAGCACCAGTACTTCACCAAAATATATGTTTCTTTTCAAGGATCTCGAAAGACCGATAAATTGACTACAATACACTCTAAACTAGGATTCCATAGTGGCGACATTGTCCCACAGACAACCATGGCTAAGAACAACCAGTTCTAAACACACTTCCGTTTCAAGCAGTAAAAACGCACACTAAGCAATCCACTGCTTAAAAACGGATATCATTTGGGGTTTTCTATCAGAATTGGTTTACTTTTTAATAATGCAACAAAAATTCTTTAGGTGGAAAGGAAAGGGGCGAAAAAATGCAATAGTAGAGGTGAAAACAAGATTGAAATTATGGAGTAAAACAAGGAATGTATTCGACCATTATAAAGAGATCGAATATGTGCTAGCAATCTAAATCACACTGAAAACGTCATGCAACATACTCTAAGTGGAATGTGTCTTAACAGGTATGTAACAGAAATGCTTACGATAGGGAAATACTGAAGCTGATGGATAGTTTTTTTTAAAGGAAAGGTAAAGCAGATTAGAAGTAACTTATTTTCTAAAACGTCGAGACTATTTCTATTTCATTATTCAGATCAGTTAAATTTAAGGTTACACATATAAATGTACAAGTTTAATTAATATGCTGATGTAAGGCAGCGCAGAAACTCATCACGAAACGAGCAAATTCAGAAAATTCTGTTAACTCACCGGTGTCCTCTTCACAGTTAATGATACGGTAAATTCTTTCATTTTCAGAGGCTAGAACGGAGGGTCGAGACTTTTGGGGGCTACCTTTGGGTGAGACGTGCAGGGTGTGAATGGAATAGGTGGGATCACTTAAGTTCTCCTGAAATGTAAGAATTGAATACCAATAAAGACATTGATTTGTTTAAGACGAAGTTAAGAAAGGTACTGCAAGAGATATTGACAAAATTGCATAATATGAATTATCAGAGTATGAGAACGACATCACATGCGATACAAACTGACAAATTGGAAGGATCTACAGTAAGAATGGAAACCATATGATGCACAGTGTGCCATACTCACAGGATTCATTAATTCATAGCTGAGGCCCAGGTAGTTATGTAGGGCCATGAAGGTAACTCGCTGCAAGCGCACCATGATCACCTGAAAAGTCAAAATCCCTATAACAATGAACGTGGAATGGCTTTATATCCAAAATAGTTGTCCATAACATTGAACCATCCTGATTAGAGAGGTATGCTCATTGTCATTATTTACATGGTATTATTTTTTATTTAGAAGTTAGCAGTTAGAAGGGGGGAGGTATATAGTATTGTACCAACATAATTTACATGATATTAATTACGTTTGCACTATAGGCATGTGGTATAGACATATGGCAACGTACGAGAAAACAACCTGCTTGGTTGGTTATGCGGTTTGTACAGTCAATGTCATCTGGGTATATGCTTGAGTTTGTGAACCACAAGAGAGGCCAAATGATTCAATAGGTATTACTTTATAGGCTCTTACAAAGGATTTTATTACCTGAACAACTCTGACGAGGGACTCAGGGAACCTCTCTAATACGATCTGGAACGCTTGGGCCGGTAGACGTAGGATAGTTGTATCTACAACTGCTATGGCTTCCACGGTTTTGTAAGGCGCAGGGTGTCCCTTTAATTTCAGAGCAAAGTATTAGCAATAGTTAACAATTGGGCAATACAAATCTTGTAAGACCAAATTCTGTATAACAGCTAGAGGAGCACCATTTATTTTGAAGTATTCTCAATTACTTTGTACCTTACTTAGCATATGGGCGATTATAACAAACTGTCTGCTTTGAGTGTTGAAGGAGGTAAGAGATGTTGAACTAAACATCTTGAGCTATTATTACTGAAGGTAGGGAACACTAACCTCTAGCCCTGTAATTCTTTCTTGAAGATAAAAGTGTTTTACCTATCACCCTGACTATGCAATATCTCCGTTATTTGGGTTTTGGTGGTCCTATTAGAAAATATTTTTTTATGAAGAAACAATTCTATTCTCTGACTCATAGAAAAAACATATATCTAAAAGATATAACTAGAAAATAGTTTTACCCACATATATAAAGAAATTGTGTATGGGGTAAAGGTTTTCATAATGCGGCATGCTTTAGCTCAACGGTTCTGATGATCATTCTGATTTTGGATGAAGATTCATTATTTCCAACAGACAATCCAATGAAAGGGCCCTGTTGCCACCAGGTAGAGAATTTAGGGAGTCTAAGCTTTGAAGACCATGAAGACTGCTGGTGAACTACCAACACCCTTGTCTGAGAGCCGCGAGAAACAATGGGGAAAAAAGGATTTGCATGGTCCGACATCATGCAAATAATTTCAATTTTCGGATTCAGTTTTTTCTTTAATCCCAAATCATGCGGAGATTAAAACGTCTGTTAAATGATCCAGCTCTCCGATATTGATGTGCTCTAAGTACCATTCCATCATTCTGTATTTTTCATGCATTCGTTATCCATCCAAAAAGATGCGGTGCATTTAGATAACTATATCTGAATGTATATTGCAAAGTGGATAGAAGTAATGATTAAGAGCTACCATATTAATTACACAGTTAAAGTGAGACCAAGTACCCGTATTTTCAAACTATTGTTTTTTATTCAATTATCTACGTATGTGTATAAACTAAGGAGTTATGACAGACTGACTATGTAAAAAGCACCATTAGACTGTGAATATATTGTATCTTGGATATAACGACACAAATGCGTGTTTTAAAATAGTATCCACTATCGGGATCGAAAGTTAAAGGCGTAGGTTTCTTTCATTAACGCTTTCGAGTGGAAATACAAGTGCAAGATTAAAATCTACAGAGTTGGGGTTGGACAACCACATATCGGATTGGATTCGTTTAATTTTTTATAATATTCATCCTCTGGTGAAGCCTGATACAAGGCGAAACGCGAATAAACCTACAATATTACAACACGGTTCACTCTCATGATTGTTCTTCAGTTGAGTTGTCTCCACCTTCATTCTTTTAATGTGTACAATATCAATTGATTACAGTTCTGATGCTAGTCTGAGTGAAGGCAAGCAGAAGATGAAGTTGTGAGAGCCTCCTCTCTCTGGTCAACTAGGCTA
The DNA here is from genome assembly GCA_942159475.1 of Sthenelais limicola. NCBI lineage: Eukaryota > Metazoa > Annelida > Polychaeta > Phyllodocida > Sigalionidae > Sthenelais > Sthenelais limicola. The sequence continues at coordinate 117,082,372 of OW804096.1, forward strand.
GGCTGCCACACACACTCCCCAAACAAACTCCCTCAGTGCCTGCCACACGCACCCACTTTCACCCATTCTACATGCAGGGGACCGTTTAAAAAAATGCATTAAGTTCTATATTGAATTACCGCCGGGTCTCGAATTACTGCTGGTTATCAATTTCTTGAGTTAATAAGCGCCGGGAGGCGGTAATTCAGTGAAGTATGGTACTTAGTTTGACATTTATTGATATTTTGAACTTTCTATACCAAACTAAGCCCCCACATCATACCCCCATCCATTATGAGTTGAGTTTACGGTCCATCCCTACTACAAGTAGGCTACATGGAAACGCAGAGTCATTTGAACTTGGAAATACTATAAAGTGTATAAGTGATTCTAAATACCGCCTTAGACATAGTAAACACAATGAATTAGTCTATTAGCATATAATCCGAGTCCGATAAATAACTAGGTCCATTACTCATTGGGATATTTTGAAATAACTCATGTACAACTACAAGAGAACAAACATGACGTCCAAATATCGAAACTACCAAAATGACCAATTCCATGGATACTGTTATACTTACGACTATATCTACACCATGGTACTAGTATATCTAAATATATCTAAATGTTTCATTCACCATACACCACTTATCAACATCTGAGATATATCGCTGGGGAAATTGTAATGGTTTATCGCAAAAAGTGGAACCGATCCAATAACATGTTTTTTCATTCAGATGAGGGCGTTACCTCCCTGTTCAGATATATGAAAATGCTAAAACAGTAGTTTAACCTTTATATTTGAGAACGTTTTATGTCATTCAAAAATCAATCAATATACTATGATGTTACTCAATTATTAATCTACAATTTAATAAATAGGCTGGAAGGTTTGGTCCCCAGTAAATGTGTAAGAAAAGGCCATGGGTTTTTGCGAAATTTTAGCCTCCATTTCGTTATTAACAACCTTATAAAATCAGGCTTGATGATTTGAGCTCGTCGGATTTTCAGGAGAGGAGATGGATTGAGGAACCATGCTCGAACAGAAAACTCTCAATTTTACCCCTTGCCAGACCATGTCGAATTAAGAAACTGATTATAGGTGGGAGAAAAGCAATTGCCCCAACCCTCAGTAAAAGAAGCAAGACAAGAAGTTAGGATAAAAGAAATGAGCGAAATACCGAGGAAAATATAATTATACCAAAGTGATAATAACTAACCTTATTCGGTGTGACACTTTGCTAAAAATCCAGAAAAAATTAAGTCGCCTAAGAAATACGTAAATGTGACTGGAAAGGATTCCAATGTAAGGCTCAAGTGACGGAACGATGCGAAAAATATATGATAAAGCAAAACCAAGAGTCAAATAAGTAGGAAAGTATTTCCTACTATATTTTTCAAAGATATTAAGTAAGAAAACAGGAACAGACAAAGTTTATAAGTAGTTAAACGTAAGAATGGAATGATGATTGAGACAGATCAGATTTTTGGGGTCTTGAGAGATGAAATATTACCTGGATGTGATGATGGAATATAAGGTTTATAAGGTAATGAAATGATACTTACAGTTAGTAGATCTAACACTGAGAGAAGACTGTGTATAGTTTCCCCCTGCTGCACCTGCTTCATAACGTGAGGGGTGCCATCCTGCTAATCGGATCATAAAACACGGTAGAACAAATTGGATAATTCATATATAAATAGAGACCACAGTAATAAGAACAAGAAACCATAAAATTGCCATTGTATAAGGCAGTGACAGTGTATTTAGAAGAATAAAGATCAATATTTTTTAAAAATGCATTGGACTGTGAAACACGATTAGATACGTACAACGTCGGCGATGTAAACATCCACCTTGCCACTCTGGACGACGTAGATACTGTCATCACGGTCGCCAATCCGAAACACGTGGTTACCGGCCGGAACAAAGCGGGACTCCATGTACTTGCACAACTCCAAAAATATTGGTTTCTCAAAATGACCTAGTACTCTGTAAAAGAAAATAATGAATTTGAAAAAGGAGTCAAATGACATATTTGTTATAAAAGGTCAGTGACTTTCTGATAGCAATAGATAATGCGTGGTAGGCAATGGAGAATAATGGTAAATTTTACTGGACTTCATCACCATATAAAAGGAATCCAGACATTACTTAGTTCACCTCACCTCACACTACGAAGCATGTACATGACCTCCGGGGGCAGTCGTTGCTCTATGTGTTCTAACTCCTGGAGGTCTACCTCCAGGAAGGATGGAGGAGGTTCACGCCGCTTCAACTGTGGGGTTTGATCCTTTTTAAACCTCAGCAACCTGTAAAATAATGAACATAAGCTATGACTACATATAGTCGATAATGATTTGGGATGTCCCATGGTATAAGAGATAAAAAATCTTAATTTTTTCGATAAGGGTTGAGCAGATAACATGACAAAATTGGATATTGCAATGGAATGAGAAAGAATCTTACTTTTTGGCGATTTTCATCACAAACTGCTTTCTTTTACTCGATCGCGAACGTCCACTGCTACCTGATGTACTGACATCCCGAATGGTATTTCTTGTAAATGATTTGACCTGCAACCACCACAGATATGACGTATTAAAGATTAAGAGCCAGTCAGTTAAGAAAGACACCCCAAAATGGTTCTGGATTAAATCCTGACAACACAATTCGAAATATTAACATATTATTGCGATTTTATACTATTTGAATAATTTATTTTTGTATTAAATAAAGGAATGAACATATCTACTTCAAAGGAGTTTTGTCACTTATGGCATGGACAGTAATTCATACCCTTTTTCTTATCGGAATAAATGTTTTTGAATTAAAGATAAATCTAACGGTGTATAAAGAACTTAGTCAGAAAAGAAAAGCGGTAGATGATTTATGTGGAAATATTCTTCGGATCCACATAGAATAATCGAGGATTAAAAAAGAAGCTTGATCAAATCAAACCACCTAGTACTTTCGAGAAGCTTTACTTTGTGAACACCACTCAGTTAACTTAGTTCCGATGTACACCACTGTTATCTAAATAAGAGGCGAAACAGTCTGAGTTTATGTAGCTTATTATATAAAGGGAGAACACACAAATACCAAGATCCGATGATGTTTTCAACTGGGTTTATTAGGTTGGGAAGTGGTGGCAAACCCAACGTCTCGGTCAGTTTTTTATACAATGAATAATTCTATTGGGAATAAGTAGTTATATGATTTGCACCCACCATTTTGATATTCATGTTGTTGTAGACATATGGGCTTTATTACTGAAGTCCTGTTTTCATAAATTTGATATTTGTATCACCTGTATGTTGCCCTTTCTCCCGAAAAAGGACAGGGTGTTCCACCAAAACAACTTTATAATGTGGTTTAAATGTGTGATAAAAATGTTTCATAATGAAAGGTCACAACTCGTACATATGGGACAAAGGGGACACAGAAACAAAACAGAATCTGGGCGATAAGGTCGTACACAAACTTAGCTCGAGTCAGAATGATGAACTAATCTATAGATACACCTGAGTCGGAGGGAGAGTGCAAGTGAAAGTCATGATGTATTTTTGTTGGTTCATGTAGTTTTATACTAAACTCTAAATGATTAGATATAAGTGTGTATTGATATATTTGACTGTGAGTGGCTGGTTCGCTATAGACACACACTATGTTAGGTAAATCTTAACACGCCCTGAAATAAACACCTACCAACGACTCAGTTACATCAACTTCTGAAAACTGTAAAATACATGAACATGACAAAAGTAAAACCCAACGTGACTGAACAAATGAAAGCGAAGACAAAACAAAGGCGGTCCACATGTACAATTAACGGTATGCTCGGCAAATTCAAAGACAGATGGAATAACGATATGATTGACAAAATTATGTGGTGTTTAACAGCAAGGGCGTGTTACCAAAAGTAAATTAATCAGAAAATATCAGATTTTGTCCTCCAAATATTCCCTATAATAATCCTAACTTGAAAATAATGGAAGTGTGAACACCCAAGTAGCGCTACCATAACTGAGGCTGGGCCTCAGATACGAACGTTCTACCTGAACTCACATGGGCAACTGTTGTTGTTGCCCAGGTGAAAATAATGGAAGTAGAGATTTGTCTATACGGCGTCAGAATATGTGTACGTCGCATAGGCTAGTCAGCATCAAAACATTTTAAGATTAATGTATGTCAATACGAGAGACTATAGAACGTGAAAATGTTTCAATTCAATTCTATTTCAATAGAGCAAAGAAGAAATGTTTTAAAAGTAAAGTACTTTACGCTTATTCGTGCTAAAAGGAATGTTTACTAAAAACAAATTCTCAAATGTATATCTATCTATAGATAGATATAATGATAATCATTTAATGATTTTATTTTCGACACGATGAGGTATTTTGTCTGCTCTATGTTCAGTTTCATCTGTAAATACTTTTGGTAAATATTGACTAAAACAGGTCAATAAGAACATTTAAGTCTCCACACGTGGGGGTTGTTTGGGGAATAAAATGTATTGCACAGATCAATTTAAATCAAGTTATGGAAGATGTCTAGGACCAATTTGACCAAAAAGGGATAACATCGCCCCTATCGCTTGCTCTTAAGTTAGCTTCCTCGCCGTAGGAATGGGTAACTTCAAAACACGATATTACTTTCTTTTATAGAAAGCAGGCACATGACAGAAAGCGAACATGCAGAAAGACATGCATTCGATAATTATTTGTATTGCATAAATAGGAATATTACAAAAAGATTAACAAACTATTTATATTGAATTTAAATATTTAACTTACCTTTCGTAACATTTTTCGGCCATAAAACATAACTTTGTCCCGCTTCCTAAATCTAGGTTTTAACGGACCACTGATTGTGCTGAGCACGGGGACTGAAAATGGCAAGTAAAGACGCTTTGATAAATATGTATGTCCTGTATTGAAGAAATGTAGTCATTGATTTCGGAGAAAAATAAGCGCATGCATAATCGGTAAAAGACATATTAATCTTACACAAAATAATCATACAAAATTGTTAAAAAAGAAAGGGATGACTCACCTGTTACTTTCATTTTCATTTTCAAGACATAGTAGAGGATAAGAAGTAAAGTGACAATACCAATCACAAGGCTTATGATAATATTCTGAAAAGAAGACAACAATTCGATTAAATAGTGCTGGATAATCTCTTTATTCGGAGACGAAAAACTATGAATTTCTGATGACCATTACCCCACTGATTTGTAGCTCTCCTACTTCGTCTACGTCTCCGAGCAATGACAACCATGACTCGAAAGTCATAACATACTCATTCAGATGGGTAATTATGTAAACATACAAATTTCAATTGATTTTTAACAAAGAAATATAGGGCACAAGTATTGCCATTCTGAAATATGCCAGTGAACTCGATACTTCCCTCCACCAATGCTGCTAGTAACGAAAAGGGTGTGCGTGTATGTTTAAAATATAGGAAATGGTTTGTGAATACACTTAACATGTTTATACAATCTTCAGTCTTGACATAACGTTAGGCCCTGGAATGGGAGAGGAATCAACTAGTTATTAAAGAATTACCTACACTTCTAAACACCATGGGCGATGATCAGATTGTCCGCTGCCTACCCCTACCCCTCGCCCAACACCCCTGCACACTAAAAGATCACATGGATAGCACCACAAGTTTATACAGTGTGCTCCATAAATCAGAGGTTACTGAATTGAAACTGTTACATTTGGTCAAATATAATGTAAGTAATTTATTATATTCTCAAGTGTCTTAGGGCAGCGATTGGAAGACTTGCTTATGGCAGAAGCCAACATCCCTCATGTTCATTATGAACAAAATAATAACATTTTTGGAGAATATATATTCCTCATAACGAAGATAAATTTTATAGCTGAGCCAAATGATCATAAAATATCATACTTCCTTCATCTCTGATATGGATACTCCATGATATATATCATGTATTATTATATCTCTAATAGTTCAAAATGTACCTGGTACCTCGTTAGATATAAAATAAATTTGTGGTTTTACATTATAATTCAATATGATGGATGGACTATTAGAGGATCAATAGCACCACATGGACGAACGCCCCAGGCGAAAAATTACCACGCCCAGAAAGCCTTTCTTTATTTCTTTACCAACTCTTTCTAGGACTGAAACACGTTGACCGTGCCCTAGCCCTCGACTTCGGTAACTTACTAGCTTCACACGGCTATGTCAACAGAGGACCATCCAAAAATAACGCCAATTGAGTACTAAACTATTTACCTTCTTAAATTTCTTATCAATTCAATTAACTTTGGAGAAGATCAAATTATTGATTCTCCTAAGTAACTACAACTCCATCAAACTATTAATAGTCATAGGGGACATCAAATTATTGACCCCCTCTCTTTATCAATCATATTATACATACCTCTTTTTTTTATAAACCCAACTAACATAATAAGTAATACATCTATTTGCTTTTATTTTTCAAACGCCATAAAAGCATTTGAGGTGGCCGACCGGGGCCCCATCGTCTAGCATGGCAACATGTATGAAAGGCTCTGTAAAATGTTAAGACTTAAGTACCGTACGTACCTCATGTTAATTGTTATTGTGAACAGGAAAGGATAAGTCATAAGATACATCCCCACCAGGCCCAATATTAAACTTAATTGGCTCTATGACTATGCATTAGATAAAGCATATATATTATAATCATGTGTGCATGGACAGTACTAGTGACATAATTAAATATGAAATATATACCTTGTGAAGGGATGTCTCCAAATTGATCAGATCCTGGGAATTAATTAATCATTAAATAAAGGACATAAACAAAAACATCGATTTGATATCTTGCAAAAACAATAACACAGAAGCAGGAGAACCCCTCACTACCAGGAAGGTCCCAGCCCTAACCTTCCTGTAGCGAGTAGCCTACTAACTTAACTAGGCCAAAAAGATAAACAGTAGAAAGCATCAGATGTTGATTTGTTTTTGTTGGTAGTTGAGTTGACAGCCTCAGTCTCATGATCGAGCAAGTAAGATGTATACATCAACCTAAACAACGAGCTCAGTAGCAATGTGATAAGAAAATCGTACAATAGCGTACAAAAGTTATGAAAACCTTTCTCAACGTTGTTACAAACGCTTGGAAGCATCTGTTTAAAGCAATATGAGTTCAAAATAAGACGTAGCTGCGATACTCCTCCCTAACTTGGCCTAAGCCACCTACAAAGAGGCGGAAATTCAAGGACAACATTCAAGGACCACACACAGCTTTGTAACAGATTGACCCGACCATGCATGTTGTAGAATGCTTGTAGGAATATTCAAAGAACTTACCACAGTAAATTCATAATCAGAAAGAGGTTCAGGCAGGCGTTCCTTGAGATTTTGTAGCGATTCTTGAACGCCCGACATTTTGTAAACTTTAGCAACGTGGATAGACAAACAAGATTCCGTTCGTAAACGTAAAGGTGAACCGTGGGCTCTGAATGGTCAGTTGCTCTCCACCAATGGGAGTGTCTCTTACATTTTGTAGTTGACAGCCACAGAAACCCAGCTCCATCATGGCCGAAGGACTGCAAAAACGTCTCCAAAATGAGGTGGACAAGTACAAATCCATTCAAAAAGGTATGAAACTGCAAAGCACATGTAGCTTGCTTTAACGTGTAGTCATTTTTAATAAAAAAATATCTTTTCAATCTTGTGTGGCGGCTGTCAATTACTCAGTAACCCTTTTTATCGCCCACCTTGTGACGGGCGAGAGCGTGTCTCAGCGAGTCACTGTTCGTTCTGTAATTTCATTGTTAAGTTAAAGCATTATTCTCCTTTTCACTTGTTTTCAGTCCTGTTATTTACCATAAGTGTTTTCAATAGACTGGTATTTGCCTTCTCTGTGCTCAGTGTTCAAGCGAACCTCTTCGTCTTAATTGTTTCCTTGGTACCAAACATAAAATTCGAGAACCAGCCAATGGCAATGAGAGTGAGTCAGCCCATGTCCAGGCCGGTCCTAGGCTAGATCTAATATTATATACTCGGCAAATATGCCTTTCAGGGTTTCATATACCGGTAACTCATTTTGATAGTATTGGCTATTACCTTTTGCCTTGGACTTAGAAGTTCGAATACGTTGGTAATATAGCCAAATCAGGGAATAATGGCTAGGCCTAATAGCAGTACACAGTGTACATTTGTTACGTTACCAGAAGAGGAAAAGAGTGTTACATACATAACTTATACTGACATGTTTGTAACAATTTCATAATGGTATCACTGGTGGAATATCTGTCTTAAGAAGTATAAAAAATGTTTCCGTTTCATGATGATAAATTGAATAGCTTCAATGACAATGAATTGTGACCAAACAATCTAAACATTAGTTTATATATAAAAAAGGGGGCCAGGGCAAGTGAACCTATTCCCTCTTTATCTCTATCGCTTATCGTGGGAAAATTGTGATTCTAAAAATATGTTATGGCATCTCATGCATCGTTCTTTTGCTTTCAGATTACCAAAAACATATATCTGCCCGACAGCAATTAGAGGGACAGCTCAATGAAAATATGATGGTGAAAGATGTAAGTACATATTTGACAATTCCCTGTGAAAAGGCCATGTATCAATGGTAATTTGAACAGCGTCAATCGTAGCAAAACATAATTTGAGATGTAAATCGGAACCCCTGAAGAAGGATCAAAGCTATCAGAAACGTTGGGACTTATAACATATCAAATAGTTTGGGAGCGTTCTTTCACTGTCTATAAATATTACTCTCCTATTGCTTGAAGGATTTTTTTGTTTATTTGTTTTTCATGAAATGACGTTACACATGTTTATCATTCAAGGAGCTTGACCGGTTAGAATCAGATGCCACAGTGTACAAAATGATGGGCCCTGTTTTAGTGAAACAAGATAACGAAGAAGCAAAACAAACGGTTCAGAAACGTATCGACTACATCAACGCTGAAATGTAAGAAACTTATTGGCTACCGGTACCACACTGTTTTAACGCTATATCCCTGAAATATTATTGAATATTTTTCATTAATTATAACTGATTTTACAAATGATAAGCCCAGTCAGGTTGAGTGAGGGGAGCGAGTTTTCGTTAACCTGCCTTGTTTATAATTATAGTGTCAACTGTTTGAGGTTAAGGTCGCTGTTCCAGCCATATATTCAATTAGTGTTGGTTACAGCACACCACTTGACGTCTCCATAATGATGGTCTCAGGGCAGCACCTTATAATATTGTCAAATTAGCTCCTCTCAGATTTGAATTCGCCAGTTGATTATTTTCTACACATACTTCATTAACAATTATCAAATAATCCAACGAATATATAGCACTGATATTCTTAATGTACAGAAATGACCCTGGTTATGCAAGATAGAGGAAACTGCAATCACCTTTCGAAATAATAATGTAGAAAAAATCGCCCCTTTGCCACTTTAAGTCCTAGTAGGCGATTTGAGATCACATTACATTAGCACTTGAATAGTGTTTCCTTTTTACCTACCAAGACTAATGCAATTATTTTTATTTATTTTTTCCAGTAAGCGACACGAGGGAATTATCAAAGATCTTGATTCAAAGCAAGATGCACACCGGGAAACCCTGGCAAAACTGCAACACCAGTTCCAGCAAGCACAGGTCAAAGCTGCCGCCCGAGCGTGACCATCTACTAAATAATATCTTCACTTTTTTACGTTTGTTTAAGAATGACTTTGCATATTTAATTGAACCTGTTACCTGTATCCTAATACATCAAAACATAAAAATCATCAGATGGTCACTACTCATTTGCTGGTAGATATGATTAATGTTTGTCCTATCAAACTGATTTGCTTGTACCTCTGAGGTTATCAAGGCATGTATACATCATTTATGTTCAAGTCATGATTAGTGTTTATAAATAAAGCGTCTTTGCTTCATAAATATCCTCTGTTTATTTTTATATTTTTGTAAATCTGTGTTTTTGATTTAAGATATTGCCTACGACATGTACCTCGTTTTCGTTCTCGTTGGAATTCATATTTGGGGGACATTCAAATTATGCCCTCTTATTTCCACACATGATTAATCCAATCCTCATCAATACTAATTAAGTGATAAACAGCCTGGTGATGAGGAGAGTGTGTGTCAGATAAGACAGGGGAAAAGAGTGTATAGAGTAGTCCGAGAGTTTCCCTAGATGTAATTTGACAGTAGAAATCAACATCCATTGTGATGTGTTGGAGTGATTCAGTATTCAAGTATATTGTAACTACAACCACCTGGTCCCGTCCTTAGGGCTCTGAAAAATCACTGAAATGGGCCTGGAACTTCTTCAGACCAAAAGCACGGAGACCCTGACTGTATACTGGACCTTACATCTGCTGGTGTCCGCTACGCGTGCTGGGCTTGGAGGTGGACATGGCACCATTATGTGGGGACGACTCGCTTTTGGCACATTGTGGTCCCTAAATCAGACATCCAACATTTACCTACAGGTGGCGCCACGCGAGAACAGTGCGAGAGAAAACGATCGTTAATTTAATGCTATGAATACTGTATTTTCTTGGTAATTAGTTCGTAGAATAGAAGTCGGGCTTCGTGTATTAGTTGGGGTTGGATGTTGAAGACTAAAAAATTAAATGATTCGTAATGATAGTCAGGCCCGAGATAGGCAACCTATCTCGACCTTTCCATTTGACAATCTATCCACCGTAGCTACCGCAGATATCTCTCAACTCTCCCTGCCTGGGGAGGATGATTATCAGGTATCCCCAGAACTATTGGGTGGTAAATCGGTAATCGGTTGTATTTAAGAAAAATAGTTATAGTGAGTTTCCTAACCCTAGAGCGCATTGCCATTGCGCATGACCAAATTCACTCGTTGGTAAAACTGAGGTTCAGCAACGCATGTACGTCATTTTCCTTAAATTTCCAGTATCCTACACATTGCCATTGGATGGAACATTTTATTATAGGTTCCAAGCGTGTAATATATATGGAACATATAGGCTACAACATTGACCCTCATACCTGGGGTTACAATCCGCTACACTCGCCATTCATTTCCAATATTTTCTTCTTAAATATCGGGATAAGTATGAATTATAAGTTACCCTCAGGCGATCTCCCGAGTTCCATATTAAAACTTGCGCTGAGATTGCGTTCGTCCACTACGCTCACTTACTGCAATAGCTGCGATTCGGGAAATTTTTTTATGTATCCACCGGTATGTTATATCTCTTGAGATATCTCTTGGCAAAAATAAAAGCACAATTGATATTTGAATATATTTTATTGGCTGTACCTTCATGAGAAATATAATATTTACAGACGTTGGTTATCACATCACTAGCTACCAGGGGTCACCCTTGTCATCTTTATAATTGGCGTCAACTTGGAGACAGTTCAAAGGTATAACATAATGATAAATAAAAGATAAAATGGACCCTGGTCTTACAATTAGGAATACAATATTTTGAGTTAATTAATATTTCAGTATTAACATGAACTAAATGTGTTATTGGAATTAATTACCGGAATGGATATTTGTCCTTTATTATAATTTTCTTTTAGCCATTCATATTTTGATTGCAAGCTTTGCATATTTAATGACAAAATACCCAATAACCTGTGTACATGATTATTTACCTCTTTTAACAATTAGCGGATAATCCCTGGCTATTACTTTGACTTAAGGCGATATCAAGGAACGATGTTGACTGCTGGATACCATATTTAAGCAATAGGGTATCTGAATTGGTTACATCGGGTTTTAGGGAAGGGTACTTAAGCTAAAAGTACAAATGGTAAATGAACAGCTATGACACGCAAAACAAACAACAAAATTGGTAAAATCTTAAAGAAAATGAGGTCATATCAGATATCATTCCCCTTGTGATCTTTTTAACTCCCATCCCCTTTCCTACTAACAATAAATACTGATCCCTGTGGTGACAATTATATGGCGCGTACGGAAATGATACCACCCTATGCACCATATATATATAAACTAACAGGGAATGGTGTACAAAAATTAATCAGATAATCACAAAGTATGAGATATGTACTGCCTGATTGTTCAATACAAAAATACACATGCTATAAGTCAGCCTCTACTCCAATGCACCGCTCATCCTACATTTATACATATAGATAATATACATATTTTATTTATTTATACTGTACATTCATGCCATCACATTTATTTTGCATACTGCAAGAATTGATTCCATGTTTATCCATTATTTTTGCGTTTTGGCAAAGGGAATTGCCATTTGGCAACTTAGTACACAAACTCTCACACTGTAGTGACTTTTCATTTGGAAACCACGCACATTCAAAAAGGCCAGCTTGGTCATAAAACATAATGGAATGCCTTTCAGCTTGAACCCTGTCCACTTTTTTCCCTAATGATCAACAACAGACTTATCATACTGTACGCTTTTGAGCAATACTGGTAAATACAAGAGCTGTCTCTATCAACAATGAATCAAATATAGAATCAGCTATCTGCATTTTGACGGTCGTTTCGTCTTCGTTGTAGTCAACCCAGTCCGGTTCCTCCTCAACCAGTTCCTGGAGTAATACATTGTCCACGCGGTCGTGCTTCTTACGCCGACTCGACCATTTCGAAGCTTTAATTAGGTCTGCCTTTTGTGAGCTCTTGAGTCCAACCAGAGAGAGCACTTGCTCCTCTACAATAGGTTCAACCAAATCCACCATTGTAGGCGGCTCACGACTGCGGTGATACTTCTGCCGCGGGCGCTTTTGCGGCATCCATGAGTATTGTTCTTCCTCCTCAGCGTCCTCGTCGCGGTAAATATCCATAAGGATTTCTCCAGTTAATTCAAACACAAGTTGCTTGTACGCACGACGGTTGCTACTTTCTATGTCCTGACTTCGGTCCTCCGGAGCGAAATAGGACGAGGGTGGGGAGGTGACACTTTCCCATGGTTCTCCATAGCGGCGCATTTGCCAGAAGACGTCAACAGCACTGGTGGTAAGCTTCTGTACGTCGGCTATCTTGTGAGGTACAGCAAAGAACGGCTCTTGGCTCATTTTCTGCAGATCTAACTTGAGTTCGTTCGAGTCCACTTTATCTGCAACACACAGATTATTAAGTTACTATGGTATACGTTTTTAAAAACTTATACTACTAGCTGGTATTCACCAAGAAGAGAGATTTTATTTACAGTACATGTTACGTGTCAACCAATTATATTTTACTTCGGTATACATATACAAACAAGTTAAAGAAGTGCATAGAGAACACGCTGCTTGAACTTAAAACTCCCTTTTCGCATCAATAATAAAACTCCATCTTCATGTGTGACACACCAATTAAAAAATCTGAGCATGGGATGAAGCCCTACCTTTTTTGTCTTGAGTTCCTGGATAAGGAGGTGGCGCCCTCTTCTTGGTACCCAGACCAAAGTCGTCATCAAACCACTCGTCCGTGTCTCCTGTTAAGGCGCCGAGCTCATCATAGAGTTGATCCAGGTCATCCTAAAAATAAACACCCAATATAGTTAACAGGCTTCAGATTTATTTGTTACGATTACACTGATTAGTATGTTCGCGTAAATTCGACTAAATTCACCCAACTCCACACCAAACACGCCAGCACGAATAAAAAAATGTATTTGAAATATAGGAACTATAACTAAATGAATAACTATAATTTAATGGAAAGCACCCAAGGTATGGATTAAGCGGTGTACAATGAAATACGAGTCACATCAAATCTTAATCAAAAGGAGGGACATTATGGTTGAGAAATTAGTTTTAGGGCTCAGGAAAGGTATGTTTTTTGAATTTTCAAAGCACCTAGTTCAAGTGCTCATCTAAATAAAGCTAAAGTAACGAAAAATCAAAAGATTCCTAGTACTACTCGTGCTTACCAGTGTGGGGGATTTTTTCATTTTGCTTAAACGGTTCTGAAATTTTCATCAACACATTGTTTATGAGATGCAAGCAACTGAATATGGTTGGGTATCATTGATAATGGGAGACAAGCAAATATGTGTTTGGTTTTCAAGAAACATTTCGATCATGGATTATAGCAAATGATTTATTTATCTTACCTTTTCAGGTCTGCCGAAGTCGCTAGACGAACTACCAAACGGATCAAAGTCATTATCAAGTATAAGTATGTCTGTATGTTTCCTTTGTTTCTCTTGTTGAGAATCAAACACTGCCGGTGTTTCGTCGTCTGAGGGTTTGGTAACAGGTTTTGCCTTATTGTCATCACTCTCTTCCTCGAGAACGGAAGTATCATCCGCAGATTTTTGTTTCTTTTTGTAAATGTTCAACATTTGGGATATAGATTCGTTCAGCAGTTTTTGTGTGGCTGCTTCAACTGCCTGGCTTTTATTGGATTCGGTATCTTTAGTCTCCTCTTCCTTGGAGTCTTCAGTTTCTCTAGTTACTTGTTTTTCGGCAATTGAGGCGTTCTGGACACTTGGCACTGTTTTTCTAGATTTTTGGGCAGCATCGCTGACTGCTTCTAGTGAGTCTTTAACAACCATGTGGAGTATGCCATCTGTAACTTTGTCTACCACTTTCTCTAAACCTTGCGACTGTTGTTGGTGTTGGAAAGAGGTGGAGTCAGAAATGGTAGTATCCACAGGGGAGGCCCCTCCAGACCGAGCCTCTAGCTCCTCAGCTCCGAATGATTCCACAGCAGCGGCGGCTGAACTGATAACTCTATCTAGTTCACTGTCCACCGTAGTAGCAACAGATACGTCCTCAGGTATAGTATCTCCCTCTTTCTTCTCTTCAGCCTCACCCTTAGGTTTGGTTACATCTCTCCTGAGTTCCGCAATCTTCTCCAAGTCAACATCCTCTTCATCATGAAGGGTTGCCTCAGATAGATCACTTTCAACCACAGATTGTTCATCATCTTTCCAGTCTTCTGGCAAAGGTTCTAACTTTTCTGGCGGGGCAAATAAACCGTAATTTTCCTTGCACTGGAAGTAGTTGACCCCTGCTTTAGAGCCATTGTTTGTTCCCTCGGATTTGTCCAATTCGATGCCACCAAAGTAGCCTGAAGCAAACTGGACAGAACCTTTAAATCGAAGTGTGCCTGGTTGGGCACCACCCACAAGGACTCTATCTCCAATGTTGAGACTGGCAAGGGGATCAAGCTCCAGACGTGGACTCGGCACGGGAGCTGTGTCCAGATCGAGCATGACCACTTCCTCCTCGTCAGACTCAGCATCCAACTGTTCACTAACTTCTTCCTCGGTGTCAATGCTTTCCACAATACTAGGTTCACCTTGACTCTTTTTAGACACAGATAGCGACGGGTCCTTCCTCCTCGGGGAAGACTTGCCAGTAGTGGCCTCTGTGAACTCCTCTGAATAGGATGTGCGACTAGTAGTGGAATATGTGAAGGACTTCTCACTCTTACGTGACTCAGAGCGAGTGGAATCATCCTCAAACGAATATTGAGACTTAATAGATTTACTGTCTTTAGACTCAGATTTGGATGGCTTTTCAGCCACCTTTGACACAGACTTGGTCTTGGTCTCGGTAGGAATGTCTTCGGTGATGGATTTTATAGACCTAGCAGTGGTGATCACCTGGGAGTCATTACCCTGTGTTTTATTATTGCGATCAACTGCATCTTCAGTCTTACTGATATCAAGCCGGAGTTTAACTTCGCTCTCATCACCCTCTTCAATGTCCACCATAGAGGTAACCTCGTCGGGTACCTCCTCGATGGATTCGCTATGCTCTGGCAAGCGACTCTTGGAAGACTTGTCGTCGGGGGTGGACGTTTTCTTGGCGGAGGAACCAGTGACATGTGGAGACATGAGGCTCTCTGCCACTGACTCCGAGAACGATCGTCCCTTACCATCTTCTGGTTCACCTGTAAAATATTAATGTAACAGTAATGTAATATCTACTACCACTTTCTAGGCTCAGTGTATATCAATTGATGTGCAAGAACAATTTCAGAGGACATAACAAATACGTGGACAATGTATTCAATAATGTGTTTATTCAATTCTTTGTTCTTGTTTATTTACTTTTTAGCCATTTGTATTCTGTATCTATGGTTATTTAATTTATCTATTAGAAATTCATATCACCCAGAAAGCTTCGTATATGTGCTTTTGGACATAATCTTAGATTAAATGGGTAAATGTGACTATAGCCATTTCCATGATCAACCCAAAGCCAAGTTCAACGGAGGTTTTCTATTATCAAACTAACCTGGAGTAATTGGTGAAAGAGGCGTTGTCTGGCCCGGAGAATCACCGCCATTTTCAATACTTGAAGAAGATCTACTTCCATCCGAGTCAATCCTTCGTCGTGTGTCTGTCTGAAGACGTGGGATGGTGGGCGGCGATTTCTTCTGTCCCTGAGTGGGTTTCTTGATTTTAGGTTGAACTGCATTGCGTTCTTGTAGCTCAACGTTTTCTGTAATTTCTGTTCGCACTTGATCGATGTATTGATCGTAGGCCTGTAATGTTAAAATGTGCATAAAAATATATCAACCGTAGTAGCATGAAACACGTGGTATTCACGGTAAAATTAGTCGGTGATCATTCAGTCAACAGAGAACGTGAAAATCATTTCATCTATAGATTTCGATATGACAAGATATATGACACAGTAGGACTGAATGATGGAATTCAATTACCTCGATTTGTTTTTTTAGAGCATGCTCCTCTTGGCGCAATCGATCCTTTTGCTTTTTCTTGGCTTCCCGCTTAAGTTTTTCTGCTTCAGACTTTCTCCTCTGGAGATCTTCATTGAGATTCCTAATACGGTTTTCAACGTCACTCTGGTCTGAGGCTGTCTCTGTAATAAAAAGTAAGGACATAAAACAATAAAATTGGGTAAAACCGACAAGGAAGTATTTCTTTTATGAAACTATATCTAACAATTGTTTTGATGATTAGTTAAGTACACAAGGAGCTTGTATTGGAATGGAATTAATTAGTAGAATCTACTAACCTCACTACGTTCGGTGACGTAGATTCGTGATTATTGGAGGAGACATATTAAGTGTAAGAGACAACACTCATCAATGGGACTAAGAGTCAAGACCCTGCTCATTTTGAATATTAGCATTCGTTTGTTTGAAATGTTTCCTTTCATGCTGTGACATTTTAAGAATCAATACTTTGACATGACATTACCATTTTATCAGGTTTACGTCATAACTGAAAAAACCATCCCATGATGTATTTTTAGGCGTTTCACCAAAGTGACCACGTACTTAATCCGTTTGAACAACTTACCTGAATGCACCATCGAGAAGGAATCCTCTGATTCGCTTTCAGAGCCCTTGCGACTACTGGGAGACTTAAGAGGCGATTTGGGTGATTTAGGCGCTGATCGCGATCCAGCTTCTCCCTTTGAGCCCAGTTTTAGCCTGGGCGTGGAGGTCGACCCCTTCTTGGACCCAGCAGCAGCGGCAGTAGCAGTTGTGACCGAGGCGGTCTGGGTTGTGGTAACGGCGTCTGACTCAAACGTTTCATTGGTGTACTCTTCGTGTACTGTACTGTGAGTATTATCTTCGCTCGAGTCAGGGGTCCTGGGGGTAAAAGTAATACATATATTATAAGAATCATACAGATAACATTGAGGACTCAGATTTGCTCAAGCATCCTCTCTAACCAATAGATATGATCAATAGTTTAGCATATCAATAATCAATGCTAGATGGTATGGTGGAAATATCTATTTAGAAAATAAGAAATAGATGATACTAGAGTCGCACATAGAAATTATCATAATTTAAACTATCAGTTCCTGACACATTAAATTTACAATGGACAGAAGGACACAACAGATGCTATGTTATGTATATCTACTAGAATATACATTTTGTTAAAGGTAATTATTTTTTCAAGAAAGATAATCATCTTCACATTTAAATGAGAAAGCAGTAAGAAATCACTACAAATTTAAGTAGCGGGCCTAGCTTTGCCACTAACACTGCTTAATCCACAAATCTGTCACCAAGCGAATTATTTCAAAGATTTTGGTTCATGTCAATTTTATCCATGGTGAATAAGGCAAAATATACAGGTATACCACTCTTTCAGTGCCAGAAACACACTCTGGATAAATATTACCTAATTAATCTATTGTCACGACCAGCTTTCAAATAGATTTACGGCCGAATCATTAGCTCTGCTTCTAGTTATCCCCGATAACCATATTACTATGATAATATTTTGTTTTATCAAGAAGAGAGCGGTGGTAATTTGGCTGAGAGTGATATGTAGTGTAGATACGGGAGATTTCCAAACTCATCAACAATTTGTCAATTTTTTAATGCGATTTATTAGTGTAAAATTCCTTGGGTTTACTTTAAAATAGAACCGGTATCTGCAAAATACTAAATAACGATCTAACCATTTGATCATCACTGACTCTCGTCGTGATTTTATGAAAAGAGTAGCAGAGGCCTGAATATGATCGCATTTGCACTCACAAAAAACATGGTTTGATATACCGGTACTTGTTAAATGAAAAAAGCCCACAGGGGTATATCCATCCACAGTGATATTATATTACACATGTTATACCCCAAAGAAGTAGGCCTAGGAAATGATAAACAGAAAATATCATTCAAAAATTATGAAAATTAACATGAACCAAATCAGATAGGATTAATAAATCAATCAGATTAAAATTGTACAGTCGATTTGCTTTCAACACTCTGATGCCACAGAAATGTACACCATTTGATACCTAACTTACCGGAACCGTAGCGTCCTAATAACGAATGGTTAAGAGAGGGTAAGATTTCATGTACTAGTTGGTTTATGCTGAGAGCTTCAGTTAATTGATACACCTTACATATCTAGGGACCATTATGAATGTAGAATATAGTAATTTATTATACACGCATTGCTCTGAAAACAACGTATCTAGAGTGAGTTACGCATATTTCCTATTTCACTAGTGAGTTATGGGGTAGCCATGGCAACCAAACTGGGGTTGGTTTTTATTTTATAAAGATTACTGCTGAAATTCAAATTCATGACTCGATTTTTTTTCTATTTTCATGATTGAAAGCATATATAATGAATCTATTAATTAACTCGTTGTTTTCAGTCGCTTAGAATATTGCAACTCTTGCAATATTCACGCTCCTTCAAGCAACTCGTTAGTTAACCTATATTTAAATAATTAGATTAAAAAGAAGGGGAAAGATACTATTGAGCGGAAAATATCCTAAGTGTTTAAAGGAATATAATTATATCCCAGTTGACCACTGATCAGAGTGTAACACATCTTTTCTAAATTCAAAGCCATTCACTTGAAAGTAGGATCGCCCATTCAGGTTCACAATATAATATGATTTCGAAGGACTGGATACAATGTACTCTGAAAATACGTTCGTTAAAAATGAATGGGTGTCGGGCCCTTGTTAAAGGGAGAAATGTAAAAGAACTAACGTCCTTAAGGATATATAACTTTGGAAATGAGTAAATAAAAACACACACCCAGCCACTTCCCAAGTGCCAGAGGTGATATATAGCATAGTGCCTGGGGGGAGATAAAGTCTAACCTATTTATGAAATGGAGGGGAAGAGCGGCTTTAATTGGTACTTCTCATACGAGTGGAACCATGAGGACAGCGATTCCCTAGGGAGTGTGTATTTATACATGTAGGGGAACATGAATGTATTACTGTACCACGGGAAACTGAAAGTTTGCCAGAAAATGTCTCTTGCAGAGGCAGGCACCAAGCAGTGTGGTGACCTTTTAGCTAGCAGAACGTGGGATTCGGTTAATACGACAGGAACAAGAAACCTAGACAAATGTTGACAGCACCCCCTCAATAAATAGATCAGCGGTCACAGCTTCATGTTAATTGAATTTTATAGTATACTCCATTACTAAAACGGGTACTTTAAAGAAATATGATTAATATATAACAACAGAGGTAAGACTGGTATTTTCAGAGATCACTTTTAGGTATGGCATCAAAAATGCCATCCCGAGGAGTGAGTGAGTGATTAATGCTGCTTACTGCCATCCCCAAGGCATAGGTATTATGATTTACACTAAAGGGAACGAAACAAAAAGAGAGAATTGTACAAGCGTTTCAGCAGAAAGCTAGCCTCACAAACATCTTAATTATTGTTTGTTCCATAATAGGTATTGTGTATCTCTGTAAAGTATCTTTACACAAGTCCACAGTACTCTACCGTAACTAGAAATACAAAGGTAAATGGACGACTACGAGGGCATGGTAGGTAAACCGTCAGCTTTACTTTGTAGAACTTAAGGATAGTTAGATCTAAAAAAGAATATTCAAGATGTGATTGAATGGGGAAGCCTCTGGGTCAAACTAAAAAAACAATATCTTATATGTGATTGAATAGGAAAGCCTCTGAGTCAAACTGACTTTAATGAGGACATCCACCTACAGGGCAAGGTACTTCAAACGACTATGGTAATGGACAGACCTGCACTCGAGTTATGGGGAAAACATGGTCAAAACATAGCATTATTTCCCGGGGACATGGAGAAATATATTTGTCAACTGAGTCACCAAAACAAGGCCCACATGAACGTGATTCACCTCGAGAATGTTAGGTGCAGTGACAGTCCTCAATGCTGTCATAAAATCTATCCAGGTAGGACATACCATCACCACTAAGGCCAAGATAACAGGCCAAATCTGACCTTATTAAGGCCCTTCAAGTAGTCATTTATCTGATGTCAGCTAGGGCTCAATATACAAACGCCATATGTGAACGATAAGACTGAATTCTCGCGTCTAAATAGTGAGGAGTGTGACAAAAATTCACAGGCTATGAAAGCGATCCTTGGCGTGTCCCCAACTCACGACATTACCTAAATTCCATTCAAAAGTACCTGCGGTAATCACGTGATAATTAGGTCACTCCCGCAGAATAATGAAAAATCCCCCAATATAGGTTAACCTGGTGAGAATATTTGCGATTAATAGCCTATATTCAGATCGTATATAATGGGTGAACAAACGCGGGGAGAAAAATAGAGACATTCGTGACACATAAAACTTCCTGTTGGTTATCCAGCTGTGAAAGGTAAGAAAGACGATCTTAAGTGGGCACCTCCCACTTGTTAGCTCCAAGGTATGCTGAGCTCATGAGATTATAACATATGAAATAGATCCATGAATGAAGGACTTATTCCTCTTACCAGAAGGGCTTGGCCTCATCTGGTGGCTTGATACACCAACAGCAGAAATGCTTGGCAGTGAAGATCCCCATGAGGTGTCGCAACACCTTCCTCCTAAAGTAAACAATCCAGCGTGAATGGACGGGGGGCTTGGTCTTCTTGTCCGCTCCTGATATGGGCGGTGGTGGATCCCTACCACTGTCTTGTCCCTCCTGGAGTTGCTGTTGGTTTATCTCAGCCGGGGTTATGATATCCTTATCTGTTGCAGTCATCGATGTGGTAATGGAAGCTCGATCCTAACTGATATGTCACAAAAATATTCCATTCTCATCATGGCTTAGCAGTGTATTGTCTTCGACTTGGGATCACTGATAATCATCATCGTCATGGTAGCACAAGTGAGGACGAGCTCACAGCGCTCGTCTCTTGCGACCAACTGATCCATGTATGCGATATATAATAATCATACACAAGCCAGTGAACACTTTATACACTCACTTCTGAGTGTTGTTCCGAGTAAATAATACGCAGGTAAGATAACAACTGTTGAGTCCTAACATGGGAGATAGACAGTGTACCAACGACATGACAGCGTATCCTTCTTACATATGGAGAGAGGAGGATCGGGCACGTTAAGTGTGTATATGTATTCAAAGCTTGCTGATCCTGACCTGTCCCTCCTCTACATGAGGATGGTGGCACAGGTGGCCACCGACCAACACACACAGAATCATTAACCCGTCCACTGCGCCTGCTTCCATCTGCGTACCGACCTACACAACACATACAACCTGATCCCCACCAATGCTAGAACAACTCGTCCTCCACGCGAGAGAGACACACACACAGACCTTACCTTTAAAAGGCTTTAGTCATACACCCCTACACACCCATCATATTATGGCGGTGGTGTGGAGGTGGAGGTAGTAATACTGGTGGTGGTGATGTGGTGGTGGGAGAGTACAGGATCGCAGTACAATCATGATGATGTTGCCTCCATGTGCGTTGCATGCACACACCCACCTCTCCCCTCTCCTCAATGCTTGGAGCAGTGTTTATGTCTTCGTCTTGCCACTCGAATCCGCAATGGGCAACCATGCATGACGCGGCCTCAGACATTTCGGATACATTTACTGCGAGCCCCACATACCTACAACAAGCAGGTGGCTGCCCCCCCCCCCCCCCCCCCCCCCGCCCCAGTCTGAGGGAGATCAAGAGAGACGAGAGAGAACAGACACACAGGAGGGGAGGGGGTACTGCTTCTGTCTCGCTCTCTCCCCCTCTCACTGAACCATACACCACCACCATCAACGTAGCTAGTAGCACACCTAGATGGAACAGAAGGGGGCGTGTCCGATGGGATCCCCACCGCCCGCTAGTCATGCAATCAGGAGCCTGGTTATGGTCAAACTAAAACACAACATCTTGGCTCCAGCCAACAGCAGAGTGGGTTACCTGCCGCACGGCAGTACATCAGTGGTTGTAATCTCAACACTGATATGGCACTGGTGCAGGCGCCATACATGATACAGCAAATACCACTCTTAAATATCAATATGTATTTATTTGATATACCGCCCGTAATTATTGTATACCGGTACATTGAGGGCTCCCTCCCTGATGAAAAAAGAAAAGTCATTCATAAATTGTAGGACACGAAATTGGATTGTGACAGAACATAAACACTCTAATCTCGATAGGAGGGAATGAAATATTATTTAGTGCTTCACCAAGTAGATGGGATCGAAGGCATTCCAATACGGACAACCTATCATGTCATAATGGTATAATACACACAAGCTTTGGGCAGGTTAAGTGGTTATCGAGCGCCTAACCATTCAGCAATCCGTTTATCTACAGCTGGGGATGGTAATTTATTTCCATGTCCGGCCAGATGGGAGGGATGGTGGATATAATATTCGAAATTAGGGTCTAAAGGGATGACATAAAAAAATAGACCATGATCTTAACTATTGAAATAGCAGTACAAGCAAACATACATGTATGATGAAACATGTATGTATCCATTGCATGGAGTGTACTTGGAAGCAGGACAGAATTTTTGTGGGAAAAGTTCAAAATTTATAAGTGAGTAAATAAGTCGATATTGATAAAAATGTGACAAAGCACAGTATTTTAGATTGTGCAAAGGGTCCGATATAAACCGTATTGGTTGTGAGCGTGAGACAGAAAGATGAGGCGTGGGAGCGTACGTAGTTGTATTAATATGTACTTGTATGGTGAATCCCTAGTACGAGGGCTAACCATTAGAGTAAACCAGCCCTTCTCATATCTGATTTATTGTTTTAAGATCGTGGACCCGCATAAAACTATGTGCAACAGGCAGAGCTAGGGGAGAGGGCGCACACGGTCATCACTCCATAAATCCTATCTCGATTCCTGGTTTCAGATGGTTAAATAACAACCAGCCTAATGAACACGTACCTGTACTATGTAAGTTCTCAAATTCATTTCCAGGTCCCCAAATTGTCAGTGCCAATTGCCAGTCACTGCGTTAGAGGCGATACATAACTGCCATTAAATGAGAGCCTTTTTAAATACATACTTTTTAGGTATTTTGTATCATTATATTGACCATTTTGATCTTTAAAGATATCCGAATATACAAGGCGTCTCACTTCAACACAAAGTGAGATACCAAAGTGATACTGATACATATCATTAATTAATTAAGGGGGGAAACATCCGCGTCCCTCTTAACATAGAGTAAGCCTAATGTCCTGATTATCTACCTGTTGGAAGGAAGGTTAGGTAAATATACCAGCAATGAACATACAGAATAAGCCATAGAAATGACGCTAGACTTGGAGGTGTACATCACTCATGATATCGTCACACATCGGCTTTTTAATTTGGCTAATGGACTAACGGCCGAACCAAACGACCTCTATTAAATTCGGTGATTCCATGACTGGCGAATATGATAAATTGGATGTCACACCTACTAAATATCTTGATTGACAGATTCCATTAAGTCCAGTGTACAATAGGTAAAACTGACAACATAATTACCTTAATATCATGTTGGAAGCACAGAAAATGATGTCAAACTTACATGGTCTTAATAAAATGTATCCTTCCCCGCACATGGCTACATCACTTGAATAGACACAAGGAAGTGACGATGGTATTTCATCACAGTCTAATCTCCCGTGCCTCACTTTGCACTTGAATAGACTCACGTAAAGACTCTGACCCTTGGTTCGACCACAGTGCTCTCTGCCTTGGTCTTAATGGCCAGTTCCAGGACCAGAATCACCCTACCTATACCAATTTCCTTATTGCAAGGAACCAGAGACTACCCCCTTGTATAAACATAGAAATTAAAGCCATTCATATTTGCACAGGTTCCAACATGGAACACATAAAGCTGAATATAACAATGAGGAACGATAATTTTTCTTATCTAAACGTATACATATCACTAGATAGCAAGGGATGATAAATACATTTTACTCAATACATGCAGTGAGAAATAAGATAAATATTGACAAGATAATCTCTACAACTATCGCGCCTAGATTATTCACAATATGTGTTGTGTTCTGATTGATGAGTGCATGACTCATGCCTTTATTTGTTTAGGTTATGTTATGATAATGTATAAACAGGTATTGTTGAAACATGAGGATCAGACAATGCCGCCTTAGTCACATTTGGTAGGATCACCAGTTCCACCTTCTGTCTTTCATTTTTAAGAGCTGAATTATACATCAAGATGGTCGCACGCTTTAAAGGACGAACAAAATAAATGCAATTTCAAGTAATTTATAACGTGGTGGTAACTCGTTTCAGTACTATGCAAATTATGGATTTCTAAAATAAAAAAAAGTCATAGGGACTATGTTATATATGTTTCGACTCAAATAATATATAGTCTTTTTTAGAGATGACAACAACAGTTCTTCAACCAGCAAATGCTTTCAAAGCGACCACAGCTCAAAACAGATTGTCATGTCTCTTTTTGAGTGGGAGGGAACCACAACACCACTCACACCCCAGCCTGCCCGAGGACCTCCCTCAAAAAGAGCAATTTCCTGGCACGAGCAAACTTGTGCTATGTAACATAAGTATTTCCAACAACGACGTGGACGGAGTAGTGATTGATGAATGGCACAAAAACACTGATATGTATACGCGTGTGCGTGCACAATGGAACAGACAAGACAATGGCTGGGAGGCTTTGTAGGGATAACTGGAGTTTTGCTGTAACAGCTGGTCATGCAATGTGACTAAGTGCACCCTCACATCATGCAGATACATGTAACGCACGGCAACAATAAAGGATTATATGCTTAAAACAATCCGTGTAAATACATCGTAAGGCCTGAGCCTTGTTAGCCTTCATGAGACGTATTCTCTTTGCTCTGTATATTCGCATACAGATCTATATAGCAAGGCTGGGTTTTTACGCGCTCCATAGACTGATATAAAGATAAAGTTAACAGGGAATCTAGGATGAGACATCATATAAGTTGTAAATATAGACCTACAAACACGGAAAAATGTAGCCCAGTTTCAGAGGTACGTCAACTGAATGATGAAGTATTTACTTTATATTCAATTAAGTGCCTTCAAATCCAAAGCCTTCTTTAAGAAAAACAAGGATCACTGGAAGCATCGGGGCCTAAATTTAGTCTTAAACATCACCATTTATAAATGAAAGACTAGAAAATAATGAATACATATTATATACATGTATGTATATCTGTAAAGTCTCCGTAAAAACACTTACAAAGGTCTCTCAAGATCAAAGAGGCCGCAAGCCTCTCTATCTGTGAGAAATAGAAAATAGAATTGCTGGTTGCTGTGTATAGGAGTTCGTATTTCTCGATGAGTGTATTATTGTACACCAGAAGAAGGAATTATAAAGCTCCATCGGTCATCCTACTTTGCATGCTCAGACACTAATCTAGCTTAGGTCTAGTCAGAATTGACTCGGATCTATTCTCGCTTTAAGCGCATCCCAGGTCGCCAGGTCAGCTTGCCTGGGGACATTTGTTCACTGATGGACACTTTCTCTCATGGACATAAACTTGACTGTTTATGAATTCATAAGTTATTAATATTAAAGTAAAGCGTGACTTAGCAGCGAGACATTAAGAGTTAGATTATGCCGAGGCAAATACTCCAGGATGGTTAAGATTATTTTGAATGAGTCCAAGGAGTTATAATCTAGTGCTTTCGGTTTCAAAGACGAGAAAGAATGGACTGTCTTGAATAGACAATAGATCGAGCCTTTACCGGGGGAGTTCAAGGATTTAATTCAGAGTATCTTATCAGACATATCATGGACCTTTCATTTGTGTCCTTTGATGTCATTCCAGCCCAAATTTAGCCAGGTGACATCAATTTCATCGCCTCTTTTGTTGAGGAAATATTATTCCAAAGGAGGTTATTTTGGCGTTGCTTTTTTCGCCTCAATATAAATACAAAGGGGTTTAAATATGGATCGGTGTCAGTGAGACCGGACCACTGTGCATGCACTACTTGATATAAATCATACAGGCTATGTTGAATGGAAGGCCAGGAGGCATGCCTAACATACCGATACAGCCTGTTTCCCTTGTCCGACTCTCCCCAATGCAGCAGCGGCAGTCAAATCCCGTTAGCTTTTCTCATGCCATTGGGGACCCAACATCATTAATGGTGCGGTGGGGCTACCACGCTTCCTTTTCAAGGGCGTCCAAGCGTATCGCTTAACCAACGATCTCGTAAAAACAGTCAGGGGTTTAAATTGTTTGAAAGTGAACCAAGTGGAAAATTAGACGGGGTATTTGTTTTTAGCATAAAGTATGCCACGTAAATTCTTGGCTAGCATAACTAATATGAAGGGAAGCATGAATAATGTTACAAGTTATGGGGGAAAACGTTCGAACTCGCTCACGAAGCAACTCCTTAGGAAGAGAATATTATGACACATAACATTGACGAGGGCTAATATGTATGCTTTCTCAACGCGTGTGCGGATTAGACGCCACCATAGGTTTTGGCCACACAGCATAAAGAAACGATTAGGTGACGATCCGTCACGACAGATGACGGAATGTCCATTGAAGTTAAAACAGGTGGGAAAACCACGCTACATACGAAGAGTTGGAGAAACCGCTTACTCGGAAGTGAATAAAATGTATCCTAGTGGGGTTTTTCTTGTTACTTGTTATTAAAATATATGAAATTTCATGGCCATATACACTCCTCTACTTGGTTCATGATATTTCATTTTATACAGTTGAAAAAACCATAGCCTCTTTTCTTATTTGCTAAAGTTAAATAGTTTTTTAAAGATATTATTAAATCCTCATTATTTCCGATTTCAAATAAGCTAGATTTCCAGTGTTAAATTGGGCAAGTCTGAAATTATTAAATAATGAAGATATCGTTCCATTTTTTTCAGGATATACCCAACGTAATTGGATAATTGTATTAGACTGTACCTTGTTGATATGAATCTTTGCTTTTCGGATTGTGGGCTCAAGTGTCGTGTTGTTTTAAAAAAAGAAATCAGATTTTTATTCAGCTTCTTTACTTATATTTACTTATCTCTGATCTATCAAGTTTTTAATTGTATGATATACTGAACCATTCTACTCATCATAAGAATGATTTTGGTCTTTGTTTCTTCGCTCTGTGACGTTTTGAAGCAAAAATACGTTTTTAAAAAAGAAGCTTTTGATCACCCTCCGCCCCACCTCTCCACACACCAATCATTGTCCGTAATTCCATAGCCAAGAGGAGCCAGGGAGGGCGATACAAACCATGATCAGTGCAGGCCAGTAAAACACACCAACGCCTGCATTGATCATGCATTCCACGTGTGAATAGTCATTAAGAACCCACAGGCAGCTGTAATACAGCTTACACACGCACTGATAGATACAAGTCAGGGTAGAAAAAGCCAGGGCTGACATGTAAATAGGGTGAAGTTACAATTTCCAACACTCAGACTATTGTGTGAGGTAAAAGTGATATAATAAGTGACTGGCGAGGATGTCATAACATTAATTTATTCAGTTACAACACAAGGACTACTAGTGCAGCAACCTGACATGATGCAAAGGAAACCAGTCACATTGCAGATCAAAGGTGAACATGATCAAATTAAACAAGCACTCAAAAAGATATACATGTCCGTGTAAATACTGTTATACAGGGTTCCCGAAAACTTTTCATATAAGTAAGGTGTTGGTCCAATTTGACGGGGAGGATCAAAAACTAATTAAATCTAACTGAAACCCACTTAGCCAGGAATTTCGATGAGAAGCTCCACTAAATGGATGCGCTATAACCTGGACAGTTCAGCCTTTAGGCATACAGAATCGAAACTGGCCTAGGAAGCGTCCATCACTCAGAGTAACTTCAGTACACCGAATAAATTGATCGGCAGTAATTAGTCCACTAGTGCTTCAGTCTCGCCTAGTAGAGAACAAATCTCCCCTTTGTTAAGTTGGGTATGACATGGGCGTACCGGGATCAATAAGTGTGTCTGGGGTTCTTCCACTCCCGCGCCTTTTATTATTCCCATCGATGCCAGTGGCACAGTTCCATACTGCTTTCCCCTCTGGGATGAGGAGTATTGGACCTGCAAGAGATGGGAAAGGCGATGGATTCGGTGAGGCAGGGGAGGAGGTACTGGGGCTTGGTATCTCATTTCACGAGAGTCAAAGTCTTAGAGATTATTATATCATACCTCCCTCACACTAACTGGTAAAGTAAACCATTGTGTTTACCTATCTATATCTAAAGAGTTCAATATGATCTGATCAGTGAAAGCATTCAATACAAATTTAATGAAACACAAATGATGGCGCCCATCTGAGGAGTGAGTGAGGGCCGAAGAATGACGCATTGATGGAATCCTCGCTGGACCAGGAAGTAAAGGTATCAACTAGATGCAACCCAAATGTTCGCACTCCACCTTTTTAGCTTATAGTGTACATGTACTTCAGAAACGCCCCTAATTAATGCATGCTTCAAGGATTGAAAGAATCAAAGAAGTCAACGAAAGACAAGACCTTTGGATCCAACTTGGCCTTCGCCTGAGGCTTCATCCCCAGAAAGTGAATGAAACATCACACGAATATATGTTATGTTATGCACCTGTTAATAAATCAAATAAGAAGAAGCGAGATAAGACAGAGAGGGATGTATTTAGTGGACCTTGAGGAATAATGAGCGCAATCCATGATGCGCTATATTTGTATAGAGTCATTCAAGTGCACGACTGAAACAGGTAAGCACAAGGAGCTCTATTCAGTAGTGTACATGACCCCAAATGTTTGTAAGTGGTTTAGAATTTAGGTCAGAACCTCTAAAGAATACGATTATACACCTCCAATATAAACACGCTAATGGAGGACACTAGACAAGAAGTGTGTGTGTGTGGAGGGGGGGGGGGGGGGCTGGGTCACAGCAAGAAGATAAAGGTCATCAAATAAATTGCCACCATTCAGAACATAACATAACACACGTAAAATATTTATGGAACCGAACTAGAACTAGTTCAAAACATATAGGAAATTAGTTCACGGATGTGGTTCGTCCTGTGTGGTATTGTTCTTGATAGGCGTTCTAATTTCAAAGGTGCTTCAGTCACGAGCCTACTATGTTTAGAATGACAGGGACCGTCCTCCATTAATTATATCATTTTTCATTCAATTATGTTGGTATTCCTAATTATCACGCGGCAATTAGCGGGCGTGTATTGGTTTTCCATTAATTTCTCTCACAAAGGCCGGTCGTGATAAAGGTCCATTAATAATGCACCGATCACCCGGGACATACCTAGCAGTGCACATGCAAATATTACATGTTACATGTTGACCCAGTGAGGTCGTGTGTTTATATATGTGTCTGAGAGTGGCTGCCTGTGTGAGTGGGCAAGGTGGTGGTAGTGGCGGTGTAGGTGGGGGGAGGGGTGGTGCTAGAGGAGGTGGGGTGATGTTGAAGGGATGGGGGTTCTCCGAGAATGGGAAAGCTACTGTCACGCTTGGGATTCCCAGAATGTACATGGGAAACCTCTACACATGGGGACGTGAGATATTGCGAGTAAAACACGGGGCCTTAGTGTCAACATTAAATGAATAGAGCGTTGTGTGCTTTTGAATCTAACAACAATCAATCCTGAGCGTTTTGAAACAACATAGCAATATTTAAAATAAAAAAGAACTACCATAAAATGTGTTTAAAGAAAGTACGGATGAAGTAATGAATGAATGTGAGATCCCTTCTAGGATCCAACACGCTCGGATAGATAGCTACAAGGAATGAGTCAATTTAAGGCGGTGGAAATCCATCAATTTTTAAAGCCAAGATTACGTATCAAGTGTAAATAATGCGCTCGAATTCGACAGCGGGGTCGATTTCTGGAAAATATTAGACTCAAAGCCAGTGACGCGGTTCAATGATCTTGGGACAGTTGTCGGATAGGTTCATGAAATGTTATACAATCAATATGATTCCCACCTAAGCCGGTCCCAATATTCTAATCCATTCGTTTTTTTCAAGTTCGATTACTTCTATAAACTACTTGAAATTGTCAGGAACACAGGAAGTTCCCCATCAAGGGTAGAGTATTACGAATTAACAGCGCCTAGCTAATAGATAAGTTTTGATGTACGGTATAGGTGCATCGATCTGTATGTGTACACACATGAGGTGCAAAATCGATACATACTAACATAGCACCAAACTTGGCATTCATAACGACCACATATATGCACAGCGCATTGTATGGGCGTTGATATATTTATAGGCATTCAATACTAAATATCAAATACATATATCAAAAAGTAGACCTTTACGATTAACGGCGCGAGATATACTTGAATAGGACTTCCCACGCGAAGATGCATTGGATTTGTGTCAACTAAGGTGCGAATGAATGTTTGCTGGACAATAAATAAAATCAGTAAATAATGAAAGAAATATAGCATGCCAGGCCATCTCATGTTGATGCATCAATAAATAATAATACTATGTACCCCTATCAATATACACAGTATGGATGACATCATGTAAGGACTGGAGTTGATGAACAAGGGGTTCTAAAGCTCGCTCAATGACAACAATGTGCTTAGTCATGCTTAATCCCAGTGATTAGTTTGAATTGCAGTGACTCAGGACGCCTCACAAAATTCCAATAATTTATCAATATTTTACTTATTTACTCAGTAAAAACGTACCCAGCCAGGTGAACAAATAAACATGTTTAACACCTCCACATGGTGGCTGTAGCCTGTCAGCTGGGTAAGTGACGTGTGCGCCTAATGGACCATAGCCCTGCTCTTACTATACACGCGGACTAGGGCCCTCACCACTTCACTAAATTGCTTACCACCTACTTCTAGAAGCTCTAAAACATGTGGGGCTGAATGGTGGTCTACTCAAGTGGGGCTTTTGTTTGCAAGGTGTCTACCCTGGCCATAACTCGCAATATTTTTAATGGGATACACAGGGAAAAGTCTAGATGAAGTAAAAACATACATAGCAACAGCTAGTTGGTATTAGTTTAAACTTTCCAATAAAACTAAGTATGGGATGAAGCGAGTGAACGGCATGGTCTGTGTATAGACCGGGGATGTAGACAACATATCCCTGGCATATGCATCATAGATTGCAGGAACTAACTCCACGCAGAGAATGCAATTCTTATGAACGCGGTTGGTGAACAATGTTTCCACCAGAGGGCAGCCAAGTCAATTGATCAGGAAAAGTGATATTTTGTAGAGAAATGCGAAATCTTAAGTCTTCACCTCCTATATGTTCACAACACAGGCACAAATAATTGACAATAATTGGGAGTCCGCTAAATATTTGTTTAAATACCGCAACAGGCGACGAGATGATTATTATTCATTATTTTAAAACCGTTCATGTGAATGACTTTGAAGAACTAAATAATTCTGATCTTGGTCTCATCTTAGCTATTGGATCCTTTTTTCAGTTTAAAACATATATTTGTATAACGTGAGTGTCTTATGGCAAGGTAAATATCAACATTATTCAACTGAACATAGGACCGAGTAAGTTAAATAAGCCTTATTCTAGCACTAAATAAATATTGTGAGTACAGAAAAATGCTTAATATTTGTATGTTATTCATCCGCACTTTATCAATGGCAATTGGAATGTACCAGAGACATTGCCAGGAAGAGACAAACCAGCAAACGATAAATGTATAAAAAAAAAAGGAATATAACCTAAATCCTGAGACTGAACCAAATAAAGCTGCAATAATTTCTTATTGTAAGATTGTTGATCGGATAAAAGGGTGAATCAACCTTAAAGGAAGAAGTGAAGTCAAAGAAATAAGCACCCACCTCTTGCCAGACCTGGCTGTATTGATTTCCTCGGTAATAGAAGCAGCTGACTGTCCGTAGGGGAAGTCCTCCTGTATGGAGCTTTGCGAGGCCTTTGTGCGGGCCGTGTCGGGCACATCTTCAGGTATGTCAGTGTCAGTCCGCCGTGACGGTTTAGCACGCGAGATAGTGGCACTGGCAAATGATTCACTGTAACTCTCCTCCTGGATGCTATCCAGCTCTGAGGCAATGGTATCTGCCCTCGGGGTCCTTGGAGTGGTTGCGTTTTCTTTCTCTTTCTCTGCAAGAACGTAAATATGGATGAGAAATTAACTAGAATGAACAGTATTTAAATTAAGGGCAACACAGATACGAATAACACCCAGGCTTATGAAATGAAAAACTAACGGTAATCATAGACAGATATTGTTAACCCTATGTCAATTACCTTTAGATTTGCTCTCCTTGGCTTTTTTCTCTTTGCTAGCTCTCTCCCGCGCTTCCTTTTCTTTGCGGCGGGTGAGGGCCAATGCTTGTTTTTCCATTGCCTCTATCTCGGCCTCCTCTTGGTCCAGTTTATTCTTCCACTCCAGCAAGCCTTCCACATTCAGCCTGCGCTGGAGAAGCTGCTGTTCCCGATGAGTTAGGAATCTTATAGAAAAAAAGATAATTGAAAAAGGTTCTTTCAGGACTGGAAGGGTAGTTTATAAACATTCCTTATTGTTATTGAGATATATGATCCCTCCACGACGATATATATCAGGAGCAAGCGTTTATCTTCATTAATGGAAGTTAGCAAAATCTTGTGATCAACTACACTGTTTACAGACCAAAAACCTGCTGAATATTATAACTTAGACCTTGAAGCCTGAGAAGAGGAATTGTTACATACTTGTCGTCTAATTTCATCTTGCGGAGTTTCTGTAATGCTTTCAAGTCCTGTTTCTTATCTCCAAGTTCAGAATCATTGTCACCTGAAAATAAAGAGGAACACATAATTATTAAAAGTGGAATAAATGTTAAGGTCCCTCGGCGGAGATTGGAGCTAACCGACCAAACTGCTTAATATAGGATTACCTCAGAAATGACTGGGCATGCTCACCTTTCGTGGGGGAAGCAAGGCTGAAGGCGTCCGATTCATCCAGCTAAAAGGGAAACCTTTAGTCAGTATACTTTAAGTCTACATCACAGGGATAAAATAGTGGTATACAGACATGTATCCTCTGAACCCAATTTTGGGCTATTATTTCTAAGGTTTCATTAGACTACGAGTTGATTTATAAAGGCATAATACCAACTTATGATCTTTACAAGTAAGATAACTTCTTGCTGTTGGAAAAGAGATTGTAGTTAATGTAATAGGAAATTATATATTTCAACACAATGCAAACATGCACAGAACATGCATTGCGAGAATACTTAATGGATCAGCGTTCTTACATCCATTTTAACAGCTTCATCAGTTTCTAAATCGACGCCTGACTCCTTAATCTTGTTCTTCACCTGTTGTAGAGCGATTAGATAGTTAGAAATATTCCATCATTCACAGAGAATTAGGGGAATGAAAATATATACATTTATGGCATAATAGTTCTCAAAGACGTCTGAGATGGTAGGGGAAAGCAAGTGATGTTCATAAAAATGGTAATAATTTCCCATGCCAAAAGTTTTAATTTCACTTTGGTAAGACTGTCCGATTAAAGATGTTCCTTCTTTGTTCCGTACTATTCGTGGGTAGGGGAACAGATATCATTCCCAAAGGAATTGTACATCGGAAGCACAAAGCCCCCATCGCGAGAGACGTCTTTGAGAAAGGTTACATAACACTGCAAGATAAATGGTAAGCAATCCATGGAACCTTATCTAATACCCATATAATTCAACCAAGCGAACGCATAGCACACCAGTTACGATTTCCAAGGCAGAAATCGAGAAATAGAGAGAGTAGTTAGATAAATTATATTCAAGATTAGAAATAATCTTATTTTGGGGGATATACTATTGGTTTCTTAATCTAGTCATCAGTATATATTAATGAAAATTTAAAGTACCCCACCTAATTCCAATCACATTTTTTCATTAATATTTATCTGCTTTTTATAGTTATTTATTCGGTAAGTATATATCCGGTAGCCCACTACACAGTACTTGTTGCATAATTTGAGTGAATATCAAAGTATTTTGAAGAACATAAATGCCTCCCCTAATGGTATTTTCTTACTCCATAATCTAATTTCTGAATATGTGAGGTTTTACATGAGAATTACAAACTTCCATTCGTGATAACAATGAGTGCAAACGAATGCCTGTGCGATGAAAGTTCACTCGGATATCTCAACAAAGTGTTTGTGTTTAGATGTTAGTCACATACAGAGCCTAAGTTTGGAGTGAATAGAAATGAGGATTATGGGTTACATTGCTACAGTATCTTGTGCGATATATATATATATATATACGTAACCACGAAATGACCTAATGGTAATCATTAGTAATTTATGCAAGTCATTGTACAGGTCAGTAATGAACATAACCTTCCAGGAATTAGTAGCTATGGAGGGGAAGAAGCATGCTGAAACCACTTTAGATTATACCATCTTACCAATATTTTCCCACTAGTGAATAGGTTCACGCTTGCGAGTAGGAATAGAGAATTCGGCGCTGATCCACTATTACCTATGATCTTACAATTAGTGATTTGCGCTTGGAATATTTGAGGCCATTAAAGGCTCTCGCAGCAAAATAGGAGAGGAAAAATAGGGAGGCCAATGGACATGCAGGGTCGGTCAGTATGTATGCAGTATACATGTTGATTATATTTCCTATTGCTAAATCCTAATGCAGCATGCTGTTGTTAAAGGTTCTGATTTATCTAAGTGGAGGGTTTGTGGGTGCATGTTAACTTCATGAATACACATCACTGGATGTTTCAGAGCTTGCTCAGTGTGAGAAACAGAGTAGAATGGAAGGGGGTACGAGGTATGAGTAGCTTAGGATGGAGGATAAAAGGGTTTACGGTCAGCTTTTAGTGTTACCTGGGCCAAGGCAGAATGGGAGTCTAGTTCTAGACTACTGCTGTCAAGATCATTCAGCCAATCCTCAACCTTCGAGTGTCCGTGGTGTGTTTTACGTAAGATCTGTGCGGCAGAGGTGGTTATCATAGCACACCAGGGTTAAAAAGAGCCAAGACAATTCCAAGTAGTTTCCTTTTGATTTCTTCACTTACATTAATATTATCAATTCTTAGGAATAAATAAAATTTCGATGTCAGATTCAGTTATGTTAATAACACATCAGATTTAAAACGAGGGTTATTGATTTAACTGGAAAATTAAGAGATTAAAAAGCCTTCACCAATCAAGAAAGTTAGGATAGAAATAAAGGTAGTTTAGTTTTTATTCAATTTCTGAACCGCCTCCTATATGTTGTAACACCACGACTTTATTTCCTCTAGACAAATCTTCGATTGTATTCACAATATCATACAGACAAGAAAGAACTGGCAACTGGCATTAAGTATGAGCGGGCGATTATGTATGGCATGGCTTACCTCTTGGGTGCTCTGCCTGAGCCTGGCTATCTCTTGGGACTGGAGCAGGAGGAATTGCCTTTCTTTGCTGGCTGCTTTACTTGCTTCTTTCAGGCGTCGTATTTCAGCCTGAATAAGATTAAAATATTATTTATAATGGTCATTATTCTCCCGTATGACTGAAACTAGAATGTGTTAACATTTAAGGGTGATGAAATCAAATAGGTAGAAGGAGACTTCACCTGCTCTTGTTGAAGCCTCATCAGCAAACCACGTTTTTTCTTTTTCAGGAGAGGGAAACTTTCGTCAGCTCCCTTGTCTCTGACCTTGTGTTTCTGTTGCTCTAACCACGCCAACTCAGCCTGCGTCTTCTCTTTCAAAGCTCTTTCCCTCAGCTTTAGGAGAGCAGCCTAAGTACAACAGAAATGGATTGTAGCAGGGATCCCATGTGTGAGATTAGCATTGGACACTTAGTTATTTATAAAAAGATTGAGCTTTTATCTTATAATAGAAGACCAAGTTCTATATATGTAACTGATAGGAGTAACTGACACCGCTGTTTTCCCTATTTCAGATTAAGCAAGTAAAGTATGCTCTCTCTCATCTCTGTCCGTGGCACTACTTTGCTATGGGTAAACAGGTGCAGTATTGAGGTGGGGTTGCTCTCGTTTATTCTCAACCCATGTCTGTTGATTTAGTTCATGTAGTTTTCCACAAAATCGGAATTTCAGAGGGATAAGATTATTTTACTTTAAAGATACTGGACCAAACGATAGCGATCATTCGTCGACGTCTATCCACCCAAAAAGGAAAGGGGTAATAAGACTATACTTCGTTCATTTCGTAATGTATTCAGTTGACGAAAAGTCTGTTTGGAACGAAATTGGTATTCTGGGTGCTTTTGGGGGGTCTCGTGGGTTCAATCAGGCAGATTCAATGTCAACCAAATATGATTCAAGCAGTGAATAAATAAATTTATTCATTTAAAACTTTAGTGTGAATAAATAAATTTATTCATTCATTATATTATTATCTTTGTTTTTTAAATAACGAAAAATTAACAAATACAAACTAATTATGAATAGAGGTTTATTCATGGGGTTATTTCAGGTGAGACACATGGATCTTTGTCATTAACACTGACCTGATGTTGCGCCCGGATTTCCTCTTCTCTCATATACTGTCGGACCATGTCCATCGTAAACTTGGTGAACGAATCGCCCTCAAAGCTGAGGCGGCGCGAAGGAGTAAGTGTTCCTGAGGCTAAAACACAATACAAGTAATTTTAAAGTCCTACATTCTCTTGCATTAATATCGATATTCGGTTAACGTCACGTTCTACATATTATTCAGTGATCGATTATAAGAGTAGACTGCAATTAATTGAGAGGTCTGACAAAGGACGCAGAGACGGAATATAATGTGTGACCCTTGAAAATCATATTAGACTATCGGATAGTTACCTGGGTGGTCATCAGAAGCAACAGATGATATGTCAGATTGACTGCTCGTCTTTTTCACTTTCTTTCGATGATCCTCGGCCGGAATGACCTCACGCAGAGACTTCTCCATCTCCTCTTCCGTGATCGATGTATCAAATTCAATAGAATAATCATCGTTCACTGAAAATAGAAGAGAAAAGAATCAATCGGGTTGCTATTAGAGATAATCTTTCAATGATAGGTTTTGATTCAACATACTAATCAGAATTCTTATTTCATGATTGTACTAAACACTATTTCGATGGAGAACCCACCATTTCTCTAGTACATGTGCAGCAACCTAAAAGGATATATACATACATTTTTCACTCATGACCTCCTCCAGGATACTCTCAGATTTGCTGTTATCCTGAGAACCTGCTGCCGTTAAGCCGGGTTCAGTGGCAATGGATGAGACAGTATTGCGGGAGAGATCAGTGGCAGTGGCTATACTACCAGTTTTCACTGAGGCAGTGCCTGTACCAGGACTGGCGGTATCTACATCCATGGTGTAGCTTGTCCTGCAATAGAATAAAAATATTGGGATGTTAACGTAGGATAGTTATAAGTGAACAGGAAAGGTTGACTGTACCATACACGTGTAACTGAACCGTTTTCCCCTTATAATCTGTATGTCAAATATATTTTAAATCAAGCTTTCATCATTATATTTAGAGAATGCATTTAAAATCGTGGACGAACTTTCAGTGGCATGTTTTAGTCTTTTTTCTTTTTTTTTCTATTAAATTAAAAATGTTTAGTATCAAGTACAACTTCATTACACAATTAATACTTGCCTTGAATCTGGCCTAGACTGAGAAGCTCCCTTGCTTCTAGTGCGGTAAGATGTAGATTCTCTGGTGAAGTCAGTCTCATATGAATCAGAGACAGAAGAATCTCCACCTGCGGGTGTGGCAGAGCGGCGGGAATACTGGGTGGAATGATCATCATATTTACTTGGCTGCAATAATAGAAAATAAATCAACTTAGTCTCTTTTTAACAAAACTTGATGTTTCTAAATCGTGACTTATAGTAGAAGTTCTTTCCAAATTATGCATCGCGACCCAAGCACACTTATGTAAGATGGATGATACATACTCTCTTCAGACCTCTAGTGTCAGCCAAGGCTTGAGCCACAGCTGTGGCAGTGGCGACCGCAGTATCTTTAATAAGGCGAGATGCGTTCTCATCATTCATGGCAGCAGATGCCCCAGAAGCAGCTATCTTAACCTATAGTGTAGGGGGAAAATGGATCTCCGAGCTTAGTACTAGTGGGACAATCAAAGGTATAATTGCAGTTTACGTATAATAGCAGGGGAAGTATATATGTACAAGTAGGAATATTTAGTGGATATAAAGAAAGGAAGGAGAAAGTGTGCATGAACAAATCATCTTTCATTCATGACCTTTTCCGGGAGAACATGTCTCTTAAGAGAGTGATTATTTTAAATTAAATAAAATTTTATAAAAATTGATTTAAGATGTCAAGGATCATGCATTCACTAGCACGGACGATTTCTTTTTGATTTTTCTGGTAATGTATTTTAAGATTTGTATTTCAGCTAATACATGATTCAATAAGCAATTACATAATTCTCGGTCACAGATGTAGCCATTTAAATTAATGCAAAAAGGCATAAAAACAATATATCATAATCATTTAAACCTCAAGAGTCGGCGCCATTTAAGTTATACAAAAAGAGAGGATACAAGGGTAACTTTATACCAATAAAAAAGTTACAAAAACATAGATATACTCGGAATATAAATACATTGTAATACACAGGCTTAGATAATAAGACACGAAGAGAAAAAATAAACAAATTGACTTAAAAATACAACACCTGGCTTTTGTGTGTTCCATAGATCATGACAGTCATATATGAATATTCATTCAGAATTATCAATTCAGTGCGAGATTTACCGGGCGATTGTTTCCCCATAATCATTAGGGAAAGGGAAATGCTTCATTATTCTTAAATCAAAGTTTGTGAACATACCTCTGCCAACTGTCTGGCCGCTTCGGCGGTAGCTTTGGTGGCTTCACTTTGTGCTGCTATAAGGTTTACGGTGGAGTCTTGCAGAGATCGAGTCGTATCAATTCGGGCTTTTTCGATAGATTTCGCAGAGCTTTCTGCAGCGTCAGCAGCTATCTGCTGAGCTCTGATTACTTCTCGGGACATGAGGTTGGAGTCTTTCTGGAAGGCGGCCGTTTGAAGTTTGTGACTTTGCTCCTGGGCCTGTAAACAATACAATTCAATTTAAAATCCCATATATATACAGAACATATCTACATAAATATAGAAACCGCATGCCTCTTGAAGGACAAGCACGTACTATGAAGTAAACGTTTTACATGTAGAGATAATAAAGAAATAGAATCGGGATGGAATCTGACCTTCAACACTTGGGCCAATGACACAGTCTCTTGCTGAGCGAGGGAGACTCCTCTCGAACGATCAACATCGGCAAGCTGCCTAACAGATTCCTCCATACTTTCTAGGAGGTTGAGTTCTGCCGTCATTCTCCTCTCAAGGGCTCCAGGAGATAAACGTCCACTAACGGCACTACTTCTATATAATATCCCTCCAGGGGCCTTCACATGAACAGAACCAATAACATAATTACTTTTCAGAAATATAGTAATTTCTTTATATGATTTATTATACAGAACCAGTAACATTGAACTATTTATACTGCCTGAAAGGACGTCAACAAGGGATTTCAAACAGTCAAGTTCATGACATAGTAAAATCTGAAGAAGATTGAACGAGCTGATATAATGGTAGGACAACATTTTGCATACTTAAACTTTAGTTATTTAATATCTATAATTACATAGGCACGTCGGTTTCCAGTTGATCTGTCATGGACGGAGAGATCTGAGCTTTCAGAGACATCAGATATTTCAACATCACGAGGCGTTTCGTTGCCATATTTGTCATCCAACTCACTGCAGGAGAAAAAAATATGAATTTAACATTTCAGACAATACAAAATATTACTTAAAACAAATTTGACAATTAAACCAGAGATGAATTAGAGGGATATGATTAATGTTCATATGTAATCCATCAAACCAGGGGGATGCCAAATAACAGAATACTAATCCAAGTTTCAGCCCATTTAAAAGCAACCATAAATACATGTTTTAAGCATATTAGCCTTTTTCATCAGTCATTTTCCATCGCTAACCATGATGTTACATGTAGTCACATAAAAGCACAGAATACAGCACATCAAGCCAAAGCAAATCATAATTTGGACACACAACATAGTGGGTAGTGGGATTATAGGCATTCTACCTGGTATTGGATGAGATGGGATGTTCCTCCAGAGTATCGTCATCATCATCATCATCATCATCATCTCCTACCTCCATTTCTTCCTCCTCGTGGACGGATTCGCTTTTATACCCTTTGTTATCATCTCCATCACTGCAACCATATTGGGGTTAATTTTGGTTTTTTAGTTATAAAAAGCCAGGCTATATGGTTAAATGGTTAGTCAAAATATTATGAAACAAATAGTTAGGATTAAAGAACCACATCATCAGTTTAGGTATAGCAGGCAACAAATTTAACTGACTGGGTGGGTCTGAATTTTCAGTATCACCTGCACGGTTATTACATAGAGGAAAAACCAACAAAAACAAATTCATGTCCAGTATTAGAATTTGTCCACGCACTGATAGACATTTCACAGAGAAGCCGACACACCAAAGCATGTAAGTCAAAGGCAATAGAGAGAAAATAAAGAAGTCTTACTAAGTGGTCTTCTTGGCAGACCTGTGGCCACTGACGGCTTGACTGTGTTGACTCACACTGTGGTTACTACGGTGACTTATAGCACTACGATGACTGAGAGCAGCATCAATTGTTCCCTCGTTTCTTGCACTTCGGTGGCTGATGCTGCGGTGACTAAGGGCTTCGTTATTGAAAGACTTTGTGTATTCACCGAGACTCGACTCCGCCTCACTACCCGAGAGCTGGGAGACTGAGACAGGACTAGCAGATCGGTGGGAGGCACTAGCGAGGGAATGTCTGGAGACCTTAGCTGGGGCTGAAGGCTCTTCTGAAATATTAAGTAAGGGGTATAATATTTACCAAGGGGTTAAATTTGCATTTAGCCGATTTGAAGACGTGTATTGATAATTTGATTGTTCAAAGAACCGGACTCAACTTACCAGTGAATGTAGAGTCCTCTGATACAGATAACTGGTCTGATACTTGGTGTTCAGAGTCAGTCTTAAGGGTTAGGTCAGCATCTGACTGCATGTCTTCCATATCCACGTCATTGAACATTCCCACTCTTTTGTAAGAGTTATCTGTTATATTGAAATTTAGGTCATAAGAATTAAGTCAGAGCAATACTTCCAAATGGAATAATGAAATAATTAATAATGACACTATCGTTGAGTCGTTTAAGATATATAGATCAGCTCATTATAACAGTTACTTTATATAAATACTCCATGTTCTATTTTAGATTTCAGACAAGAATACACATCTAAAAAAAGAAAGAATATACAAAAAAAATCAAAAATATTTGTTTATAGTTGACTCTGAACCATTACTTACAACTAACTTGATCCTTCCTACGAGACAGTATGTTCATGACACTGTAAGGGTCACCTTTGGGATCATCCCACCGAGTCGCAGTAGTGGGTCGCAGGCGCCCTAATTCTGCCTGATGTTTCACAGACGTACTAGGTAGCCTTATCTTGGCAGCCGGCTATAACAATGTATATGAGAAATCCTTAGAATAACACAACACAAACCGGAAAATGCCACGACAGTGAATATATATATTTTTTAATAGATATATATAGAATAATACTGAACTGTTTCCGAATCCCTATAAATCGAGCAATCTTGCGAAAAATAACTGGAGGTTACCCTTACCTTGTTCAAAGCAAACGGTTTGTACAAGTCATCTTCGTGTAAAGTAGAATCACTTAGGTCAGATAGGTCGCTTTCCTGGATGAGATGAATAAAATTAAACATAAAATCTAGAAAAGTGGTATTACCCGTAAACAAGGACGAAAGGGACTAGTAAGTTGGTTGTGGTTTGTGTTTATTGGGGTCCAACGTTTCGGCCAACATGAGGCCTTTATCAAGGAGGATTAAACATATTTCTGATTGCACTTGAGTCACTTCTATGCAATACTTTAAGCCAAATGAAGTATTTCATTGATAAATAGTATATGACGATCAACTTACTTTGAGGTGTTGATAGTCCCGGGTACTGGAAGAGGACTGTGGCCTACGTTCGTCCATCATACCAGTCTTCCTAGACTTATAGAGACTTCCAACGCCTTAAATACAAGGATTTTAATATCAAAAATCATTCAAAGCTAATTAAGTTCATACGGGAGGTCGCTGTTACCTATCATG
The DNA here is from genome assembly GCA_942159475.1 of Sthenelais limicola. Lineage (NCBI taxonomy): Eukaryota > Metazoa > Annelida > Polychaeta > Phyllodocida > Sigalionidae > Sthenelais > Sthenelais limicola. The sequence continues at coordinate 117,125,222 of OW804096.1, forward strand.
GTAAAAAATTAAACCATCTGACTAGAATCAACAGGAGGAGGCACGAAAACGTTTGGATTCTATTGATGATGCACAAAAGTTGTCGTTGTTCTAACGTTTTATTACGTTCTCTTTCGTGCCACTAGATATTGCTATCGTTTGTATCCATACTAACCTGGAATATCTGAGTCAAATATTTTATGGCTGTCCATATTTCCAGCCATCCTGTCATATCGGCTACGGAACTCCGGAGCATCTAAATCCTCTCTTGAATAAGCCCATTTACCAGCTAAAATGAAGAGAAAATTTACTGTGAAAAAGTCATAATTATTAACGCGAGAGAACTATTTGCATTCTATTCCTACATCATTGTAATTAAAAGAATTTAAACGACAATATTCAACTTAGAAACCATTTTTTCCCCTCTAAACCATAGAGAAAAATAGAATTAAGGAATAATTAGAAACCATTTTCGTTATATTCTATATAGAGGGCACAAGGTGTGAACTACAGGTGCAAGATCTATAGATATGGGGCACACACTGACGATCCTTTACAGCAGATACTTACACGAGGCAGCTTGTGGTAAACCAGCGATTCTCTGACGCTCGGTATCCAGTCTGTTACCTAGGCGGGAGGCATTATCACATAGAGCCCTGATACGATCAGCTCGCTGTCTAGCACCTGTTAGGAAGGCAATGTACTCAGTTCTAAATCGTATAGGATACTAGGATTTATTAATCTTGTTAGGCATAGATATAGAGATCAGGATGAACAAGATGGCCAATATTATTAAATAGATATCATGTTTGTATAAAAGAATTTATACTCAAATTACTGAAAAGTTATAAGGATTACAAGAACACACCTATCGTTGCAGTTGATGACAATGGTTGGTTCGGTAGTGTCATTAGTGGGTCGTCTTTGAAGCGAGATGGGAGAGAACTTGCCCCACTACTGATTGGGCCTGATATGAAACATAATATTGGATTTTAGAGAAAGAAACAGAAAGAAAACAATTCCAGACGGTGAGACCCCTAACCTAAAGACTACGTTCATTACAATCACAATCACTAATCAATCCTCCCTTCACTCAAGTAAATAATTAAACATTCATATCCAAAGGAAGTTTTCTTTATATAAGGCCAGAAATCGGCCTTCCAATGGAACGATTGATACGGGAGGTCGCTATTACCTATCATAACAGACAATGATTGAACTTACGACTTGGGGGGTTGTAATTAATACCAATATCAGCAGCGCGCTTTGCATATTGTGTGACTATTTGGTCCACGTTGATTCCAGATTCCTTCAGGTATTTACTGATATCTGGAGCAGTTGTTCCCAGTCCAGAATCGGCTGATCGGAGACCAGCGGCAGTAGGGCCCATGGCACCTGAGGTATATTTACTGGTGAATGATCCTGCCGCAGCAGCCGCAGCTCTTGTCCGTTCTGTATCTGGTTTAGATTGTTCTGCTTCATCTGGCATCCTCAAGTCTTGGCTACAGACGGAAAATCAACAAATGAGTCATGAACAACGCCCGCATCCAAATTAAAAAGATAGGAGAACATGGAAGTTATCTCTGAGTGAAAGAATAGGATCAGCATGACCTCAATGAACGAGCAGTCTTCAGAGGAGTTAGTAATAACGCTAAAATATAATTAATGTCATGTTATTGTACCTGTATAGACTAAGAAATTATGAAAAACGGGGACCGGAAAACCTCTTAACTGTGGAGAAGATCCCCCCTGTCTGTCTGATATATATATTGGCAATAAAACATTAATTAATCAATCACACTATTTATCAATTCCTGGGAATATGTACATTCAAATGTTCCGTAGATTAAAAGAACCAAGTACAATACATGTCTCATAGTACTACCTACAAAGTTTCTAAGGAAAAGAATATTAATGAAAAAGGGATGAAGGAATGTGAGCGGATGATTGATCTTTTACACGAAGAACTACATTTTAAGATTTTCAAATTAAACGAGACTTACCTTGGGAAGGTGAAGTTTAATTTTAATTTAGTCGAGGACACCACGAGGGGTGTGGAGAATAAACGAGATGCGCGGTCACGTGACTGGCATACTTCAACGAGCTAAGTAGCGAGCTGGAAAAACTAAATAATCAATAAGAACAAATTAAATTACCTGGGAAGAGAGAAGAGTCGAGGAACACCTACAAAAGGGAGGGAATGGGAGGGCGTTTATTCTCCACACCCCTCGTGGTGTCCTCGACTAAATTAAAATTAAACTTCACCTTCCCAAGGTAAGTCTCGTTTAATTTGAAAATTAAGTCTCGGCCACCACGAGAGTGTGTGGTCGAGAATAAACGAGACTTTAAAGCTTACCAGATCGCTACTTAGCCAATCTTAATAATAATAATTTCTTTAACTACCTTTTTACGACCATAACCGCTGCGGAGGCCAGCAGGTCGTGAGAGTATTTTTTATCAACAAGACTCTAACCCGAGAATTACTTAAGTTCCTTTTATTTGACCACGTCGTACATACATCAAACCCTCATACACCAAGGGGTCTCTAAGTTTCTTTACTGACCATTATTTCTTTCTGTTGTTCAAGACTACATGTGCCACAGACTCAGTAGGGTCATCAATATTTTTGTTATAAAACTTAGCGAATGTTTTTTCATTCTTCCACGACGCTTGTCGTAACAGTACATTAATGTTTATCCCTAAGGCTGTTGCCTTGGAAGCCACTGCTCCCCTAGTGCTGTGTCCACTATATTTTGCTGTGTTAATACCTGCTGCACCTAACATTTGTTTAACATATCTCGATATCGTGTCCCTGGAGATCTTTCTGTGAGGTTTGAAAGCACTGATCAGCAGTTGTGTTTCACCTTTTCGTAATTCTTCCGTCCTTTTCAGATATTCTCTTAGACATCTTACTACACACAACCTTTTGTTATCGTTGTAAAAGTAAAGTTTTACCGTGTCTAGGGGATCTCCTAACCGGTTATGTTTCAAAAGGGTGTCTAATTTGAAAGCTACCTGGTCCTCACGCCAGACAAGTTTGTCTGTCTTGAGTGCTAGCAGCGTTTGGCCTCTGTGTGCCGTAGTGAGAAGAATCAGAATGATCAATTTTAAAGTGAGAAAATTGATAGACAATTTCGAATTTGGACCCCATTGAACAAGAGTGTTGAACACTTTCTGAACGTCCCACATCTGTTCGTATCTGGGTTTAGGTGGGTTGAGGTTGTAAGAAGCCTTTACAAGGTCACAAACGATTTCGTCTTTCCCTATATTCGTGTCACCCCAGGGAATACACACCTTTGAGAGAGCCGACCTCGCACTGTTTATTGCTGTATAACCAGCGCCTTTTTCTGCTAAGGTTCGCAGAAAATCTGTCACCTGTCTACGTGAGGGGCTCAGTTGACTACAATTATTTTGAATACAAAATACCTGCCATTTCTTAATGTAAGTGGTGTAACATTTCTTTGTACCCGGACGCCATGCATTTGCGATAAATTCAATGGATTTTTGAGAAATACCCGATTTTTCTAGTTTTTGTTGCAAAAGAGGCATGCCAAGAGGCTTGTTTTTGTAATTTCCTCGCAACATTTTTCTACTGCGGGGTGGACAAGATTCTTTCTCTGAGTTCTCAGAGACACTACTGTGGTTGCTTTCTGACGCAACAGCGGATACCACGGTTGGCCCGGCCAGTTTGGGGCGATGAGGATAGCCCATTCTGTAAGGTCCGCTTCCAGTTTTTGGAGACAGCGTGCCACCAGACTGAAAGGTGGGAAAAGATAGAATTTTTTACCTGACCATTTGAATGAAAAAGCATCAATGATTAACGCTCCTGGGTCCGGGTGCCAACTGCAGTATGACTTACATTTAGAATTAGCCCTTGTAGCGAATAAATCGAAATTTGGAACTCCTAGTTTTGAGGAAATCAGAGAAAACAATTTTGGGTTTAACTCCCACTCTAGGTTGTCCGCAAACTTGCGTGACGCGGTGTCTGCTTTCGTGTTCAGAACTCCCGGTATGTGGGCTGCTAGTAACCAGTTATTATTTTCCTCAGCCCAAGTCCAGATCTTGTTGGCAATAACGTTACACATGATGGACCTAGTCCCTCCTTGATTGTTTATATAAGCCACGGTTGTTGTGTTATCTGAGAGCACTTTTATTACTGAGTCTCTTACTCTGCAAAGGCTTTGTAAAGAAAATAGAACCGCTAGTAGCTCAAGAACATTAATGTGAAGATCATTTTGTTTGTCGTTCATCGACCACCTACCCCCACACACAGACTGTTCTCTCGAACCGCCCCAACCGGCCTAGGACGCGTCTGTGGTGATGACAATATCTGGGTTAGTCAAGCGAATTTTTCTAATTCTCCAAGTTACAGCATTCTCCCACCAATGAAGGTCTAACCAAGCTTGTTCTGATAAAACCATAGTGGCATCAAAATTTCCTTTGTTGACTGCGAGAGCCTTAATCTTTTCTTGTTCTAAACACTTTGTATGAACCATGCCATAGTCAATCGCTACTTCGTACGCAATTAAAAGACCTATAACCCTTGCTACATCTCTCACACTGAAAACAGGTTTGTTTCTTAATTCTATAATAGCTTCTGTGACTTTTACAATTTTTTCCCCCGGAAGAGAAACAGTCATTTCTACAGAGTCAATGAGGAAACCTAGGAATTGTATTTTCTGTGTCGGCTTAAAGATCGACTTATCTGGATGGATGTAGAATCCCAGATTTTGTAACGTGTCCACTAAAGCTAGAGTTGAGGCAGCACACTGCTGAGGGTTTGACGCCATGATCAAGGAATCGTCTAAAAATGCAAAGCACATATGACCATCTTTTCTCAAATTTGCAAAAGGCGGAGTTAGGATTTTTGTAAAGAACCTTGGGGCACACGCCAAGCCCATAGGCATTCCTACATATTGAAATAGATTATCTTTCCAAAGGAACCGACAAAACTTTCTATCTTCTGTAGCTAAAGGAATAGAATAATATGCGTCTTTTAAGTCAATTGAAGCGAACCAGGACCCAGGAGAAACAGTGTTTATAGCTGTTTGAAGTGAAAACATCTTGAAATGTTCGTAAAGTACCATTTTGTTTAACCAAGTTAAATCAAGAATGACTCTGAAAGATCCATCCGGTTTTGGTCTGGTGAAAACATTCGAAATGATTTGATCTGGTGCGTGAACCGCCGGTTCAATCGCTCCTTTCTCGAGTAATTTGTTTACTTCTGCGTCTACTGCGGCGAATTCCGCCATATTTAGTTTAAAGGGTCTAGGTTTTGTGCGTTGACACGGGAGATTTACAAACGGGATATTAATTCCCTGAATAGCATTGAGAACCCACGGATCTTTCGTTGTTTGCAACCAATTTAAATCATGAGAAGCTGTGGAACCAGCCTTGAACATTGAAACATTTTTAAGGAGCGGCCTTACCTCAGGAACTATTGTTTCTGCCCGCCCCTTCCCCGAAAACCCGAGTTCTGGGCTCTGGGTTGGTTTTGCTGGAAAGGTGCCTGCGGCTGGAAAGCTTGTTGCGGGGCCTGCCAGTTAGGTTGTTGCCACTGGGAATACTGTTGTTGCTGATAAGGTTGTTGAAACTGATAGTTGTTCTGGTTTGGCTGTCCGAACCTGGGATTCCAATTCCCTCTGCCTTGGCCACGACCTTTGCTTCTTCGATTATTGAATCTCTTACCCCTGTTGTTCCTATCATACGGGGTGTGTCTTGCTATTTTGGCCATAGCTGCCGATTCCTCGTCACATTCTTTGGTGAGATCAACAAACTTGTCACCCATGAGGAGGGAACTCTCTTCCTCTGGCTTTCTACACATCCTATGGTATTTGGGGTGAACCCACGATTTTAGGGCTTCTCTTCTGCGTTGAGCAATCTCTTGATGGACGAAAGACATAAGCCTCAGTCCCTGAATGACATGAGCCCCTTTTTGTCCTAAGTGTTTATCAACATTTTCCCTGGCTTTGATAGCTTCCGCTGCTGGGGCTATGAGAGAAATGGCTGCGTCTAGATAGCATTGCATGGATTGACACTTTTGGTCAAATACTCTGTGGTATCTTTTCACATTTTGCCAAATGGGCTTATTAAGCGTAGGCGGGTTTAGAAACTTAAGATTCTCTACTCTTTTCTCGTTTATCGCTATTTTGTGCAGTTCGTTATCTTTATCAGGTTGTTGGGCTGCATCTTTCACCACCCTAGCAAGTGATTCTGAAATGGGGGGCGCTTCCCCTTTTCCTTCGATCTTATCCATGAGCTCGCGGAGTTTGGTCTCTGTGGGACCTGCCTCCTCAAATTGATCATCCGTAAAAAACTCATCATCGTCACCGAAGGTGCCATCTTCCGATTCTGATACCTGATCGCGTTCCTGATGAACTATGGCTTTTACCGTCTGACTACCTGACGGAGCGCTAGACGAGGACTTAACTGGCGCTTGTTTATGCGGGCCTCCAGCGGCGCTAGATTTCTTTGCTGAGCCTTCTGTTACCTTAGGATTACTAGTAACTTTCTCTTTGTTCGCTTCTTGCGATTTTAACCAGTTTAAAAACCAGGTTGGGGGTTCGTCAACGGGTGTATTGTCTTTTTCCCTGTCGTCAGAAGGCTTATCAGTGCCTTCCCCCTTATTTTCGCCCGAGGCGACGTTCTTATCCGAATCGTCCGCCATCTTATCTTGGCTGATCTGCCTCTGCGGCTAGAAGTTGGTTCCGACAAAATGTGAGCAATAATTTCTGACTGTTCTTCCAGTGATTGTGCTGATTTTGTCTTTTTGACGGTCTTTCTGACCATGACTCAGTCTCTTGCCGTATTAGTGACACCGAAGCAACGCGGCTCCCGTAACGGAATGAGGTCTTGAACAAGCGTTAACACGTGGGAGGCCCTGCAAGCAGAACCGAAAGTAAGATTTAAGTGAAAATCCCCGTGAAAACAACATGCAAAAGCTGCTCGGCTAATGCTGTACCTCTCAGAACAATATTAATCATGTAAAAATTTTTATAAACCGACCAGATGGTCCTAAAAACGAAGTTTACTTACCGACTCGCTGAAGCCACCTCTTTAGTCAATCGATAATCCCGCTGAAGTGCCAGTCACGTGACCGCGCATCTCGTTTATTCTCGACCACACACTCTCGTGGTGGCCGAGACTTAATTATAATTAGTTTAGCTAGAGTATAATGAATATGTACAATACTGAGTTTCTTCTAAAGTGTTTACGGACAGATGGAATTAAACTAAGGGCACATACTCTTTTTTCTATATGCATTCCTTTTTCTAGATAAAAAGGAATACAACTACTAACTTTTAATTCCCGAACCACATGCACAAACCAGGGAGAAATAAGACATTTTATAATCATGCATGATGTAATCATTCTGTTCTTGTCACTATCTCCCCCAACAGTTATCATCACCCACTTCCCCATCTTCCATTTTGTAATTGTATCATGCATAATAATTTTGAGCGCATACCCATCTGCGCGGGCAGAGGTGGAGTATTTGCTGATGATGTCACCTATTTCAGGCGAACGTGTCGCATACTTATTGATAAAATACTGAGCGTCTCCGGTGAGTTTTCTGAAAAGATGTTAGTGACAGACTATGGTTGAGTTGTAGTACAGAGGAAAATTAAACATCAGGAAATTCAAGGGATTGTAAAATACAAAACCATTAAAGGTATTAAATTAGTACTGTAGCGAGTGGGGGATATTGTACAGGAAACAAGAAGGCCGATGGAATTAATCAGAACTAGTAAATGCCTCTGAAAAGCAATGATGAATTCATAAGATCAAAACACACTGGATGCAAAGCCCCCCACCAGTTACAAAGCCGCTACAACGAACAGATTTACAGTCGAAATAACGACATGGTATATCTACTTAATCATACGTTCACTAAACAAATCCTAACACAATCTCAGGGTGAAAAGACCCGTTGTCAAATACAGAGATCAAAGAGATGGGATAGAATATCAATCTAGGGTTAAACAACATAATGAAAAACAGAAAATAGGTTCCATTACCTGAGAACATCTCTTCTAGGCGCGGCACCAGGTCCAGCCTCGCCACTCTCGCCACTGAGGGTGCTGTCAGCACTGCTCACATCTCCCCATGCCCCGACCGAGTTAACGCCCCCACGATTCTCCTTATCAGATTCTCCACTAGCCTGAACAAACCAACAAATGTATGTCGATGTATATCAATAAAAAATCAGTTTATGTTTCAGTGGAACCCTAGGGGTTCCCCAAAACAATTTAAGCTACAGCGTCGAAGACATCAAAACCACAACAGACAGATCATATGCCATAACATACAATTTTAAATTATTTATAATCTTAAGATAAACGATTATTAGAATCTATTAACCTCACCTTGTTCGGTGATATAGATTCGTGATTATTGGAGGAGAAAGCTGCTGGTGGTAGCAAAAATACCAAAACGACATGACAAGGTCAAATACACATCTTACCTTCTGCGCTTCATCGTCTTGCCGTTGGTTAGAAGGACCATCTAAGGTAAGAGTCCTGTTGATGTCGGAATTATGATCTGCAGGGAGAATGATAGGTTTGCTAGCTACTTCTCGTTGTCGACGGTAGAGTTCTGCCAGCTGCGCTTGCCGCTGCTCACGACTCTGCCGCTGGCGCTCTGACTCCTGAACCTGCTGTTTTTTCCTCTCAGCTTTTTGTTTGATGATGTACTGCTTCACTTCATCAATGTTATAGTGGCGCTGTTTCTTTGCATCCTCCAGATCTGAGAGGAATGTGGGAAGAGATTCACTTAGGGGCATACAGGACAGATTATCTGCTTTTCTAGTCACTCACTACTAGAATTATGTACATATTCTTCATCGGATTTGATTAAACAAGACTGTTTAGAGAGGCATTGAGGTGATCCGCATAAGGCCAATTATGTATTTAACAATTACAAAAAGACGTACTATTCATCATGGATGTTTTCAGACGGTGCCTATGATTTAAAAAACACTATCTCCATGTCCTTACAACTACTATTAGAAATGACATACTACTATACAGTCAGCGACAGTCTTGCTGTTTTTACAATAAGGTGGTCCAACCATCTAAACAAGACAACATACTACTGCCCAATTGCTATAGTATCTTTCGATACTAGGAGGGTAGCCCAGCTGATTTGCCTAACTGCTATTTTCTTTTGCTTCTAATTTTTAGTATATAGTTCTTTTTTTGTATTTCTTTTTTTCATTTGATTGCATAGGCAACCATCACTCACTTCCAAACCTGGCCTCCTCCACTCTGGGCCACAATCAGCAGGAGGCATTTCACAGTGATGTTACACTTCAGTTACATAACTTATCTGATGATCTCCTCAGATATTTCCTCTCACTGAAATCAGTTTACACAGATGTACAGATGACAGTCTACAGATCCAAAGATAAAGATCTTACAGGATGTAGCTTGTCAGATCACACTTGTAGGCAAGATATACATACAGTTTACGCACAAGCTTTCAAACAACCTACTGCTATTTTTGTTTTCAGCTGAGTACTTCAGTCAGACAAGGATATCAGCCCATACTAATTTAATTTGTTACTCTCATGAGTTGATTACGAACAAGCTTTCAAGCAACATTTAATTACACAAACTTTACAAAAGCCTTTCAGGGTCCTTCACTTATACTCAGCTTTCAAGAGCTTTCAAGCAACCTTTAATTACACAAACTTTTCACAAGCTTTCAGGGTCGTTCACATTTACTCAAGCACCATCACCAACATAACCCTAACTATTCACAAGCTTTCAGGGTTGTTCACTTATCCTCAAGCACCATCCTAGTAGCCAACCCCCTGCCTAGTACCCAACCCCCTGTCAATCACAGCCAGTCTGTACACCTCCCTCCCTGTCCTCCCTCCTCCCTCCCTGTCACTCACAGCAAACAGGCCAAGCCAATACACTCCTCCACTTAACAGCACCAGCCAACACAGTCAATACAGACCCATGTGGCCACTGACAGGCCACCCCTCCAATTTAGACTAAGCCAGGGGTGCGACAGAGGCTCCAGTATAGAGTATACCTTTCCTATAGTGATACTAAAAGGAGGCTGCGCCCATTCAATCGAAATACAACTTAAAACAGAAAAACACTTAGAGGCTACCCTCCTAATAAACAATTGTTTAGATAGGTCTACTGTCGAGTGGTTGCCTAGCAACGGTATATCGGGTATGTGTACAACCGCATGCATACACGGCAAGGGATCTCTGATTTCTCACTGTCACTGGGGCTATTTAAAGGCAGTTTTAAATGAAATAAACCTTATGGACGGAAATAATTTCTACAAAAGATAAATTTGGATTTCCGCTGAAAACATACAAGCCCTCTCATCCGGTGCCTCATATATCAACTAATTTATTTGTCTGGCCACTTTATTAACACGTACAAAATTTGCCATACTATGTAAACTATGAACCTTCATCTGAAGTAGTCCAAAAGCATACGAAAGAAACATCAGAGTCAAGGACATTTAAGATATAATATAAATCAATTTACTCCCGAACACATCTAAATACCCTCTAACAAAAAATATTCCATAGAAGAGCATAGTATGAAGTTAGGACTCACCATCATCTGGGGGAGGCTTTGAACGTTTCATTACTGGTCGCTGGGGTTTGCTACTCGCCTTCTCGTGTTCTTCATCTAAGTAAAACCAAAATGGTATACAAGTTGAGATGACTGCCCGACAAACTATTTTCAATTTACTTTAATAGTTTATCGAAAACATGGATTGATTGTAATAAGTCGAAAATACTTCAATGAACAATGGATGGTTACATCTTTGATCTAGTTCACCTTAATCTTTATTTCTATTATTTCATGAATCCTTTCTTTAAATCAAAATAAATGGATGCGACAAATAAGTCCATTATTTCCTCACCGGATTCCATATCATTTAAGACTGCCCTAGCATCAGATGATATCGGAGCAGCTGGGTCCTTTCTTGGAGCGACAGAACCTACTTATCACAAATAAAAATGAGATATGAAATTGATAGGTTAGAATCAATCATTCAATTATTATTAATAATGATTATTGCCTGCATCATCATGAGGAATTGATTCAATCATGTTTCAGCCTTGAAAACCCCCCATCAACTCCTTTCTTTCAGGGAGGGGCATAAATGATGTTGGACCAATGTTTTATTTATATTCAAATCCTTGTTAAGGTCAAATAAAAACACAGTATAAACGAAACAGGAGAGACATACTCTTCAATTTCATCTCACTATTTAATAATTAGTGGAATCTGGCGACGCACAATAATTATATTACTTACCAGATTCCGATTTGTCATAGGTCGACGAGTCTTGTTCATGTATAGTGACTTTATTGGGTCCAAGTTCACGCAAGACAAGTTGTGCTCCAACTCGCCACGACCGAGCAGTGATTATGTCACCTAAAATAAATTGACCCAGTAGTGCAATAAAACAGGTTTCACAATATATACTGCATCAAAATGAAAACAACCTATTTGATACGTTCTTGCAAAATACATAGGGTCAGCTCCCCTTATTAAAGCAAAGGCCAGATTGACGGAAAACTTACTCTGCCTATCGCCTTTTGAAGGTTTCTTGGCCGCAGCGATAACTCTAGTGGCTTTGGGTGGCTTTTTATCTTGTGAATCTGCATTTTGTGAGGCATTCTTTTCCCTGAGAGGTGCTTCCTTACGTAACTTTTTCATTTTCCGCCTCCGAATATCGGATACTTTGACCATTTTCCCGTCGGGAAGCGAGTATTTCATCTCGGTCTCACTGAATCCTGGAACCAAAATGAAACATTATCATGTTATTTTTTCATCATCATAATAATAAATTATAACTCGCCACGGATACTTTTGCTATGTTTTAATAATTAATAATGTAGTCGGGGATAAATTGCGAACTAATTGTTTCACCAGTAGAGAAAGGCAGTTGTCCGTTAAGTATTGATTGAAGTGAAGCCTTCAATCCGATTTTTAAAACTTGATTTACTCTTGAATCCCGTTCAAGGAATAATTAAAATACACTTACCTTGATATCTAGGCACTGGGGGACCAGCAGCTACCTTCCTTACTATAGCCTGAGCTGTGTGACCATGAGGAGCAGTTAAGCCATGAGGAATCACTACGTCTTCCGGTTTGTGTTTTACGTGAAGGTCATCCGAGGATCCCTGAGACTCACCTGCAGGACAGAAAATTTGCACTATCAATAGGACATACAATTAGGAACGTTATGTTGGCATATATGTCTCCATTGAGGGGCGCCACAGGGCAGGGATGGATACACCATCCTGGGAATTATACTGTCCACACCCAGAAAATTCGAATAATGTTCGTTAAAAAAAATTAGGGAGAGAGAAGAGTGTGTGTGAGAAAGAGAAGGGAAAGAGAGAGACAAATACACTCACTCTCACTTTGGGCTCACCCCAAATGTGTACCCCCTAAAAAAGAGGTCTTTGAATTAACGCACAATTTCCAGATTTAGAATACACCTTTTTGTCATGTCAGTTTACAGTCTGTGAGCTTTAGGGCTGGATATGTCTAATAGAACACCGAAATAAAGGCCGGAAACTGGTCGGACCACTCAGTATTCAGTGCTTATAATAGGAGGCTACAATCCTTTCGATTGGAGCCTCCAATAAAAAACGGACCAGTTCCTGACAAGCACTCATAAAAGTTCAGTTCCTTCTTCTCTACCATCCTAGCTATAGCTCTACCCAAGCTATATATCATTATTATTCAATATTACTACAATTATCAAGGGTATCAACATCACAATGGTGCAGAACCCTATAAAAGATATCTTTGGAAATAATTTCGAATTATGAATTAATGTGAATCACAATTATGAATTAATTTTAAAGATCTTTAAGACTTGATAAACGAACATAAACACATTAAGAGTCCTATATCATAATTACATTTTCTAGAGGATGGAGGAATATACATACCACTTGAAGCCATCTTTTGCTGGCGAACCTTTTCTCTGAGTTTAGCTAGTGTATCTACAAGTAAAATATGTTATCTAATTTTAGTGAGTAATCTTACAATGTTAATACAAAACATGTGAGGCAATTTAAGCGGTACCAAATGGCCACAAGTTCTAGAATCTATATAAAAACGACTCCATCATTTTGATCGCAAATGACACCACCAAATCAATACGAACCTGAACTCCTTTCTAAATCTTTTAACGATTTCTTCGGTTTAAAATGTAGGGAATCATTAGAAGATGAGCCATTCACGGTGTAAGTTGCATTCACATTGGCGGGGGCAGAAGCAGTACTGCTTCCACTGGACTTCAGGCTCAGTGCTGAAGCTTTGGCGCCAGTGTTTGTTTCAGGGGCGTCGAATTCAGCATTGGCAGATTTCGGTGGGTACGTGCTAGCAAACGGATCTGCCCTTTCTGTCCTTCTCCCCTTTCCCATGGCCACTCCAGAACTCCCACTGGGTACATTCACATCCACTTTGGTCCAGCGTCCGGGCAAGTCCATGTAACCACGAACTCCCCCATCCCTTGTAAGCACTTCATGTTCATCATTTAAGAAATGAACTGAGGCTTCGTTGTATCTGTTGCCAGAGTCTGTTCTATGAGGATTGTACGTGGAGGAGCTGGCATGGTGTGTTGAGGAAGGGTCTACAGTGCGGGTATCAAGGGATGAGAGCCCCCGCAAACTAGAGCCAGTGGCAGACTTGTAGCCGGTGGTAGTGGTGGTGGAGCTGGCACCCGCAGTGTCTTCCATCCACATGACCTTACGATCAGAAGGGTCATGGCGCTTACTGCGGAGGATGTCTTCAACACTTTTGTCTTTATATTTTTCTTCTGTAACAAAAATAGTGGCATACAGTAAACAAGAAATATTGTCCTCAGGTTTAAGTAACTAAATTCAAGGGAGAACAACTTATTCATTCGAATTTTCCTCGAAGAATGGCTTTAAGCTAGAAAAAGTGAGTGATAGTTGCTAAATGCCGTGAAGACAACCGATTCGAGCCATAGAACCGATTCGAGCCATAGACCTAACAGGACAAACTTGCATTAGTAATGATACTGTCACTTACCTAATCGACTAACTTTTCTTGACTTTTCTTCTCTAGATCGTAGATACTGGGTTTTACCCATACTATCTACAAGGACCTATTGAACAAGAAAATATATACATGTATAAGTTATAGTATACATATTGAGATGCTAATTTGGAATTGGAAGATGGACAGCAAACAAGTCGAATAAACATAAACAGTGGAATCCGTGATTTAATATCTAACACCATCTTAGAATTAAAGCAAAGAAGTGATTGTTGACTATCAATAAGCGCACAGAAAAAGCATAGTAAGTCAATATTGCTAGCACATCTAGATAACTTACGGAGAAGGGTTTTGCATTAGGATTAACTGTAAAACTTGGTACGCGGTCAACGGCAACTGACAGATTATCAGGAAGGCCTGAAGTTGCGGCATTTGTACGTTCTGCCTCAGTTAGTCTGTGTTCCATATGACGTAACTGGAATGAGTGACTTAGTGAATGGAGGAATCAGGCACAATTAGAAAGCAAGGGGTAACATTTTTGCAAAAAAATTAAAGCGGCTTTAAGAACATCCCCCTGGAAATCGCAAGGGATTCTATGAAATTCTGAGACATGTATTATAATACCTAGAAGTTGAGTACTAGAACGATAGAAGCACGTACCTGTGATTTCGCCGACTCAACCCCCTTGTAAACGGGATCTAAACCTAGCAATTGAAGATCATCAAATTTATTAGATGAAATAATTGTATACATATTCTAGCTATACGTTAATTCAGAGGAGCGAATCTATGTATAATGAAACGATCTATAAAATAAAACGTAATAACAACTACATTTAACAAAAAAAACGTGGTATGTACGATTAGGGAGGTAAACATACACAATGTATATAATGAATGATGGTAACAAATTGTGGCTCCGGCTGCTTTCACTATGTGTGATGTGCATTTAACACTTTTTTAAAATCCAATTAATAATCAGGGTGGGGAAAATGAAGCAAACCAACAAACTACAACTAAAATTCAATATTAACATAGTCTTGAAACAGCTTTAAATTATATAGTGATTTTTATTGACGTCTCACATTCCATCCTAGATATTTTTAGGAAAAACGTGAAAGCAAAACGTGAAATAATATTACAAAGTCATTTGGTTCCGCAATGCATGTGCGACCACCGTAATACATACTTGTGCATGAATTTCTATACACAAAGCATTGAGTGTATGAGCGGTAAGACTGTTACCTCTATTTGAATCTCAAAGAGCGTTATAACAAATCACTATGTTTTAAAGACTAGAAGCCAAATATAATGTATAATTCAAGGAATGTGTCCCGTACCTTCTAGTGCTCTACTTAGATATCCTTGAAAGTTTGCGGGAAAACAACGACAAATATAACGTTATTGAATAATGAATATGAGGCAAAGTATATTATCAACATATCTTGCCTTTTATATTCTTGGAGGAAGAAATCAACTTACTAGATCAATTATGCTGAGGCAAATGTATTTCAGACTAGAAGCTCCCCGTGTATCACGGGTAGCAATTTATTAAATATAGTTTCGAGGGGTGGTGCAAGACAAAGCTAATAAAAAATATATACTGTTTCTCTCTCACTCCCCCTCCTTCCGATCCCCATCTCCCCCGTTTCCCCCGACAATTACATCATCCCAGCAAGGTAACTGCCGCAAATCGGTCGTTGAAAATCCCTTGAAAAAAAGATTTTTGGGAAACCAATACCCAGGTAACTTCTCTCGATACCAAAGGAAACCACCCTGAAAGTTAGAGCCCTGACATGCAGCCAGTAAAAAGCCTTTTCAAGGGTTTGTGTACAACGTCCATTGTCGTAAATCCACAACTGTGTGGATTATGATAGAGATACTCTATCAAGAAATTAATACTTTATCATTGATGAATGATATCATTATCTATGTATTTAATAATGGTCGTAAATAACCAATAGTACTCACCAGGTGTAGGGTTGATTCCATACTCATCGAGTGGAGCTCTCACCACAGGTTTAGGATCCGTTACACGTCGACCGCGCCAGCTCATCTTGACTGTGGGAGAGGGTAAAATAATGACTCAATCGTATTTTCGATCAGAAACCAGGTTATTTGTTGTTGAATAACACTCAACTCAGATATCAGATAAGGCAGATGAGCCTGAGACATGTGGGAATTGATTGAACTTCGCTATTATTTCCCCAACAATTAAAATTAATGCAGCAACAAGCCAATATGATAAAAATCGATTAAATCTTGATGGAACATAGTAATCAAACTGTGCGACATGTCAGAATTGGGTGATACGAGAACGGACACATCACTATCTAATTAAATGACTTATTGCATGATAGTCTCACTGTAACAGGGTTGAAAAAATCGCTTCAAAAAGTGCAGCTGCTAATCGAGATAGTGAGACGCACTTTTCATAATATGGTTGTCCGACATGATTATATATATATGGGGTTCCGCTCAAACCAAAGAAAGGTGAAACCTAGCTGGTTGTCCGCAGGACGCCCAAATATCCATTTTGGGTTGTCTGCCTGGCTGACATAGGTGTTGCGGACAACCAGGACGCGGGATAATCTAGATAGTCAGAGACGCAACAGACAAGTAAAACAAACTTTCGGTAAATTTTAGATGCAGAATCTGAATGGAAACAGGATAAAAGGGAAATCAGCGTTGACAACAAGCCTATGGCACACTTGGCTAAAGAGAGCCTCATTAAGTTTCCCTCTACACCAGTGTCACAAATGAGGGTAACTTGTAGGGCTTCCCTAGGGTTGAAGCATAGTATTGGATGCACTTGGGATATGTACAGGGTTCCCGCAGCCCAGAGCCCATCATTTTTCATGACTTTTAAAGACCAATTCCGCCATTTTTTAATGACTTTTTAATGACCAAATGAAGTCATGTTAGCCGATTATTTATGACCTTTTTAAACATATCAATGTAATCTCCTCAAAATCAATGAATACATTTCTTAAAACAATGAATACTTGTATTGAATACAATGTAGATGCCAACTTTGTTAAGTCAGATGTGCGAGACACTATCTCAGCCATTAAAGCGTGGGGTCTGGGGCCCACTTAGGGCCCCAGAAGCCAGAGGGTTTTCTTTGCTCTCCAGTGCATTTTCAGCATTTTTGGGGGTTAAATATTGTCCAAATGATAATATAAACTTCTGACTTTGATTCACATAAAAGATAGAAATATAGACTTGTACTTTTACAATTTTTTACTTTTAGTTTTACATGAAGAATGGTGGCTTTGGTGTATTTTCAGCATAATTTCCTTAGAGACTTCAGTGCACTTTAGTGCTACAATTTTATAGATTTTTCACTTCTACTTAGCAGATCCAGGGATGTCACTAAGTTTTGTGTAAGGTGGCTATTTAGGATTTTTAGCCGGCTGCACAACTTTTTCAATGCAGAATATGGTCAGGGAGGGGACTCAGATAGTTTTTCATGACTTTTTAATGACTCACAGTGAAAATTAATGACTTTTAAGGCCCTTAAAAACCCAAACTCAGAATTCATGACTTTTAATGACTTTTTAAGACCCGCGGGAACCCTGATGTATGTCAATATTTAAATGGGGCTGATACCGGAGTCTTCAGCATTCCTAATCATAAATGTATGCCATGATACTTCATCAAGTTCATGGTTGTAAACTACCATGCCTGGATGTTCATGCTGCACTTCCGGGATATCATATACCAGGAGTGATAAAATTCGTCATGTTTTCAACAAATAGAGTATATCCTGGTGACCTTGACTATCTTATCAGATGCCTTAGATTTGTATTTATATATAAGCAATGGGAGTAGTTATTTCATACATGGTTTTTCACAATATATAACTTATAAGGGATCGATGTGACAAAGCAAACCACTGTTATGATGATGAAAGGGTTTCTCTGAAAGTTTTACAATAAATAGCTACATGAACAGGTTAAGATTAATCCTCCAGTGACCGACTAACATTAAATATCTAAATCCACTTGAGCCCCATAAATAAACTGTGTAACATCCAGGCGTCTGTCTAGGAGCAAATGGGTATAAGTAGGACGCCGCCAGGGCCAGAGCATTAGCAGGCCTTGCAAGAACCAACAATAAAGCTAAGCTTGATATGTCCAAGCATGTTTCGCTAGATATACAATAATATGCTATGCCTACCAAAACACTCATCACTGCTTAGTCGAAATCTAAATTTATACCTACAGGGGCTAATCATGACCGAACGAGGAAAATAGAACTTTGACGATGCATAAAACGCAGAAACATGAATGTATAATAAAGACAAAACATCGCACAGCATTATACCGGCAAATTGGATAGGCAAGACCAATAATGGAAATATGTGAATCCTGAACAGTTTTCATAGACCGCAGTAGTGTATTAAGTAACGCCCACACCTACGCTGAACTGTTGCAATACAAGTACCAAATGATGTTTATATTTCTTGAAACGAGTCAAAATGGTATCTCACTGACACTGCGATATGTGCTGACGACAGCATTACTAAAATGACCACTAGTGAGTCGAGTTTGAGCATGGAATATAAATTAGGAATATTGCATAAATACACTCTGGAACATTATCTAATGATAGTTAGTATCATCCCCGATAACATAGGCTACCTGTTTTGTCTTTTGATACTCAGTACCTAGCCCACCTTCAATACCTGGGACAGACACTGAGACTGCAAGAGATGCATAAAGAAACGAACACCAACGTTTACAACCAATTATCCTCAATCACAGTGACAATCAGCCAGAAATAAATTAAAGCCAATAAAGGTCGTAAAGGACAGTAAGATCGGACCATTTGTGGTATGACAAAAGGTTCTAACTAGTTTCCCATGACCATGTAGTGTATTTAATATGGGTTCTTTAATATCATGGGGCTAGTTGGAATATCTAACCCTGTATTCCTATCGTCAGAGCTTCGGTATAGGTGTTGTACATGGGGCTGGATAGAATAAATCCAAATGGTAATTCACAATCAACTCCAGTTCAACTTAAATGTAACATCATGGGATTGGTCGTGTCACATCGACATCATATGCCCGTCAATATAAACATGGCAGTAATATATGATTCACTTGGAATCTGGTAGAGCTAGATCAGATTGAACGACCAAAGACCTGAACGTCGTTATTAACAGCAAAAGCAAAAAGGCCATTTCTTTCAGAACTGGCTCCCAACGCCTGCATCTGCTTTGTGTTCAGGTTCAGTAAATATTATTACTATTCAAGCAAGGACCCGGTCCAGTTTTTTCTTGTTTTTTTTTTATTTTGTACCGTAGCCCATCCTTCAAGTTGATCCTTCCCGTTGGATCTTAATCTATTATAGTATAACTTAACGTCTTAAGAAGTTAAGGCAAGTTAAGCTTAAGAGGGTAAATGACAAAGTCGGTTATGGAGAAAGCTTACTTTAGTTAGGCCTATTAAATGGATAGTCAAATCATTAGTAAATATGTGAATCATAATACATAATTCTTTACTGCAACCTCTGTCAACTCAAAACATAATTCTCTCCAATGGGGGTTCAGTGACAGCCGTGCATACCACGACAGTTCATGCTTGGACTTGTAATTACCGCGTATTTTAGTCTGTCACGGATCATGGCCGACCCGCGCCTTTTTTGTTTACAGTTTCAGAACACACTAATTAAACACATTTCAACATAAGTGATATAGATCGACAGTTATTTACCTTCTTCAGACGTGAGATTCCATTGCAAAGAGTAAAATCCATTAGTTAACAAGTTATTTCGCCATCGATTTTAACTGATTTCGGCGCTCCACTGTGTACTTGCCTTCAGTTCAGTCAGCATCACAATCATGGTTACTGAAATTTTCGTATTCAGTATAGAGTTATTTTCCTTTTATAAGTCCGCAATACTGTTTCATTGACTTGATTTATATTTTTATTTTGAAGTAAAGAGCATAATTTCCAAATATCACTAATAACAAAATATGTGTATTTAATTCGAAATTTTATCACTAAATTTGCGCCAGCCTCGCTTTCGAAACCGGTGGTGGCCTCTTTCCACATGTTCTGTGTTGCAATTTTCATTCATTTGTGTGATTGCTCTCGATTTAGTTAGTATTCGTGTCTTCGTTAAGTCCAGCGATGCCTCCCAAGAAAGGTAAAAAGGGCAAGAAAGCTCAAAACGATTGGTCCGATGGAGAAGGAGAAAAAGATCTTGTCGCGAAAATGCAGGAACTGACAGCTGGCGAAGCTGAGGCGAAGCCAGCCAGCGGAGGCAGTGAAGAGCGGGTAAAATCTGGAAAGAAAAAGAAGGCAAAGAAGAGTAAATTTGATCTATTGAAGGAAGACCTTGTAGACGAAACAGTAGAAAAAGAGACCCCCAAGGAAGATGAGTCAAATCAGAAGTCTAAAGGTGGGAAATCTGCAAAGAAAGGCAAATCCAAACCTGTCTTATCGGATTCTGAAGATGACAAAGATCCCGAGGCTGAGGCAGACTATGAAGTCGACCCAGAAAATGGGGAAGGTAGTGATTATGAAGATGGAAAATATTACGGAGAAGTTGAAGAAGAAAAGAAGGAAGCAGGTACTTAATTCTTCAATATTGATTTTGGGGGCTATCATTATTTACCTCATGGCACATGGGGGGTGGGGGGATAAGCTCTGGTAGCTTGGCAGTCAATCATGAATTTGTGTCCCCCCCCCCCCCCCTCCAAGGCCAAGGGTCCCTATCTTATTTCAATTAAGTACATACGTTACCATATGTAATGTAGGCCTATGGTTTGCGCCCATACATGGGTGTAGCAGCAATCAGAGTAACCCGAGGGCCTGACCCATCGTTTCTCTTTTGGGTCAGGGAGCAGAGGCCAGAGCTAGACGGACGATCAGGGCAGTTTACTCGTCCACATTTGGACGAGTAGAGGTGTAATACTAGTAAAACGCTTTAACCACCGATTTTTAACATTCCCAACGAAAGTATATATATAATTATATTGACAAATGTGCAGAGCAAAAATTAATACCTGATGGCCGATTTTTCTCACTAAGTACATGAGAACGTTTTCGAAAATTATTATTCTGGAAAAAGTGGCGGGGATTCCCGCAGCTATTTTGCAAGGTGTTAAGTACGGTACCTAAAAATCATTCAAAATAAACGCGGATGTTTTGCAAACCTATAACGATTTAAAGTTTATTTTGCTATGAAATTAAACAGGGCAATGATGAGAAGAAAAGAAGTTATGTTATGGCATTTTTCACCCAAAGTAAGTTAGTGTTCAATTTACAGCTCATGAACTCATGGCATCCATTATACTGTTCACACAGTGCTGAGGGGATTGTAACTTCTGTCTGCTTATTCCCTCTAAGCTAAAATGACACTAGTTGCTCCGACAACTGACCTCCTGTCCGCACTCCTGGTGATAGACCGTAGCTGATGGAGTAGATTTGTCCCGATAGGATCAAGAGATCCAGGTTAAACTGTTAAATTGATGACCGCCAACTTCTTTTTCTTTCTCTTTCAGCCATTGACATGTCCGGCCTTAGCAGGAAGGAGCAGAAGAAACTTAAGAAAAAGGTAACATAGGAAACTTTTTACTGTAAATGTTTTGTCACCCATGGCTTTTTGTAATTAACATCATCTGGATTTTAACTACCTATTAAATAATTAACAATATTATTTCACGTACGGTAACACAGCATTAGGCGTATTGTCGTTATTGGATTTAATGTATCCCTCTTACCAACTACGCCTATGGCTATGGTAGGTCTATTTAATTATCTATCCAAATACATTGTAATTATTATTATTATTAATTGTTACAATTCTCTCCGGTCTCCCCTACACAGTACAGGTATCTCCCTTGCCTGGTTAATTTATGTTGTCATTGTTTTAACCATATCTTTCAGTCTTTGTCTGAAAATAAAGATTTTACCGATTGAAGCTGCGCCAAACATTACTAAACTTATTGATGCCTATCTATTTTATGTACCGGTACTAATAGCTGGCTATGCAGGCAGAACTTGCTAAATGTGGCGAGGAAGATGGACAATTTACCGTATCTCAAGCAGCTTCTGGGGCACCTGCTGGTCTTTTGGAAAATCAGCTCGACATAAAGGTATCAATAATTTACAGTTAAGATGCACAATTCTGTATTTTTTATCTTTTCAAAAGTACAATATTGTGTACTAATACATCTAATTAGTTTCGGGCTAGTACGCATCAACTGCCTATACTATTTCATCTTCACTGACGCATACGTTCGTTTTCTAGGTTGAGAATTTCAGTATTTCTGCGAGGGGAAAGGATCTCTTCGTTAATGCTACGCTTCAAATTGTTGCCGGTCGTCGTTATGGACTTGTTGGGCCGAATGGGTATGATCTTTAAATTAGATTGCTATTGATAGTGGTTTTATTTGTGGAAAAAACAACGGTGATCCCGGAGGTCTGCATTAAGAGATTAAATCGTGTGTAGTTTAAAAAATATCTAATACCGGTTCGGATATTCTTGAAAGATAAAATATTGCTCTATCAATATCTGTATCATACCATCATTTCAGACACGGAAAAACCACGCTTCTGAAACATATGGCTTCAAGAGCTCTTAAAATTCCTCCTAACATCGATGTCCTTTATTGTGAACAAGGTAAAATATGGTTACACTTCTTTTGTTTGTTTCTTTATTCATTAGAGGCCAATAACAAATTTTAATCGGTTACATTAAAAAAAAACGCGATTATCCTACGAATACTGACGATGTATCGAATGTCAAATGCTTTAGATTTGTCGTCATAATCAGTTTAAAATAATCTATATAAATGCTAACTAATTCCAAAATTCTTTAATCACAGAGGTAATGGCTGACGATACAACGGCGGTGGATGCCGTTGTCAAGGCTGACAAAAAGCGAATGAGCCTTTTGGAGGAGGCAAAGAAACTAGAGCGTTCTAAGAAAGATGCCGACCACGAGAGGCTGAAAGTAGTATATGAGGAACTGAACGCCATCAATGCTGATTCTGCAGAACCCAGAGCCAGGAGGATTTTAGCCGGTCTCGGATTTACTAAGGAAATGCAACAGCGACCAACCAAACATTTCTCTGGTGGCTGGAGGATGAGGGTATCCCTAGCAAGAGCTCTCTTCTTGGAACCAACATTACTTATGTTGGATGAGCCCACGAACCATTTAGATCTGAATGCTGTTATCTGGCTGGATAAGTAAGTTTACAATATTTATTATTACTTCTCGTTTTCTTGGAACCAGATTAAATAATAATGAAAAAAATAGATGGTTGTTTAATGTTATGTATTGGTCTAGGCACATTGAAATGGATGGCGTGTTATTGATGCTTGGATTTCTACAGGAAATCATGATGTCATCAAATATCTCTGTTGAATCTCACCCCAGTTAGAGGACTTTTATTTAATTGTAAGAAAATTTATGTTTTTCTAGTTACCTTCAAGTTTGGAAGAAAACGCTACTGGTTGTTTCTCACGACCAGAGTTTCTTGGATAACGTGTGCACGGATATCATCCATCTCGACATGCAGAAATTGTTCTACTACCGTGGAAACTATGGTCGGTTGGCGTGTTACTAATGATATTGATAAAAAAAACTTAACATTCCCGACCCACGTCACCCGTGTAACGATATGAAACTCTTCAATTTTTCCAATACTTAAAAAACTCTCCTAAAGGAATGTTTGATTGCGTTCCGTTAAGATTGTGCTAACAGACCAATATTATATTTTAGGTGCATTCAAAAAGATGTTGACTCAAAAGCGTCGGGAGCAAATGAAAGAATGGGAAAAGCAAGAAAAGAAGATAAGAGAAATGAAAGCTCATGGAAAGTCTTCAAAACAAGCGGTAAGTTTGTGAATACGGAAGAATCGTTTAAAACGGCCTAGTGAATAATATTAACATGTTATGCTCGTGTAATATCAAACATTTGGGAAGAAAGTTGATGTATGTGATAGTAAATTGATTCGTTTTCCCGTTCTCGATAATTCAGTTTCTACACCGAAATTAGCCTTAGATGCTAGTTAATGTCATTTAAACAAATTAAAAACATCAGCAGACCCACGAATCGATCCTTGAGGAACTCGTGTAGTTAGTGTACGAAGTTCAGAAGTCAAGTTTTCACCCTAATGACATTCTTTGTTTCTGCTCACAGGAAAAAAAACAGAAAGAAGAATTGACTCGTAAGCAAGCTAAGAATAAGGCCAAACTGACACAATACGTGGAGGATGAAAAACCACAGGAACTTTTACAAAAACCAAAGGATTACACCGTCAAATTCAGCTTCCCCGACCCTCCACCACTAAACCCTCCCATTCTAGGTCTACATGGTAAATGACGTTCAACATTTCTTGTTAAATGATTTATTATGATTAGATGATTACTTTCTATTTATATAGACAATTTCTAATTGTAAGAGTGCTACAATTGTCCGATTTAATTATGAGTAAGTTGATAGTTGGAGGAGGGTTTTAGCCAGTTCTTCAGTGGTGCTCCTACGTCCATCACATTGATATTTATTCTTGCTATGTAAATATATTCACCAGTATCATTTTTTATTTCAGGTGTAAATTTTGGCTATCCTTCACAACCCAAGCTCTTCAAAAACTTAGATTTCGGTATCGATCTCAATACTAGGAGTAAGTGATATATCATGTGTTAACCACCATATTTTCACAATTTCTGTCTAGTTTATATGTCTATAAATATACAAGTACCGCAGAGATGTTCAACCAAACCATAATGACATACGTGATATTTTAACTTGGTTAGCTTTTGAGCTATCTACCGTGCTATCTATCTGTTATTAATCGTTACGTACAAGTAACATCAACGCAGAATGAACTGATAAGCTAAGAGGGGTATATTTCTTTAGAATTTGGGGATGGGGGGCGACTTGACTTTGGCCCAAAGTTTCACTGATATGTGTAGTAACAAACGTACCCGGTATTCTTATTTCTTGTGAATACGTTTTTCAGTTGCCATTGTCGGACCCAATGGAGTCGGGAAATCAACACTGCTCAAGTTACTGATAGGGGGTATAGAACCTGTGAGTCTCTCTTTACTGTTTTTGCTCTTCATATGCCTGCTTCATTCGTACGATATTAAATAGTTTGAAGGTATTTTGGCTCTGGCTTATTTAGCTGTTCATATGGTAACTCACAAAATAAAATGTAACCGTATTTCAAATGCGAATTCCTTCTCAACATTTTTCATTTTTTTCTGATAAATGTAATTTACATTAAGTAGATATTCAAACCATCATGATTGTATTTGAGCGATGTTGGCTCAACTGGGAGAAATTTTCTTCATAATTTAACTGCCTCCGTCTGTCTGCTTGTCTCTATCTCTATCTCTATCTCTCGTTGACGACCATTTGTCACTTGTGAAATTATCGTCATACTTGTACTTAGATTTTCGAAACATTGCTCATATCAAGCGCCTCACTCTCGTTTAATTCTTGTTACAGGACAAAGGTGAACAAAGGAAGAATCATAGACTGGTAAGACGGTTTCCTCCTTTCTGATAGTGTTCTCAAAATTCCAATATCTTTACCTGAATTATCCTGTAATATTATATAATAATCAGTGCCAGATAGTGGTCTTTTTTCCATGAGTCAACCTCTCTTTAAATATTTTCTCTGTCTTATGTATTTTAGAGAATCGGAAAATACGATCAGCATTCAGCTGACCAATTGAACCTGGATGAGAGCCCCGTAGAATACCTAAGAGTAAGTAATGACATCGGATCCCGCTATTAGATCCATGTGAAGTGTATGATTCACTCGGAAAGAAACATTTTTAGTGCATTATGAATAAAAATGCGTTTATTAGCTTCTGTGCCACCTGAATTATTGTGCGTCACCGCCGCTAGGCGCGGTAGTATCCGTGACCGTTTGTAAAGAGAATAGGCCTATTTCTATTTTAATCAATGTAATGGGGGGGGGGGGGGGACTACAAACTGGTGTGATCTCTTTGATGGATTTTTAGTTTGAAATTATATAGAATGATGAGTCGATTCTGCGTTGACGTGTTTTTGTTTATTTCATAACAGTATGGTCCTTGTAATTAAGTTGCATGTTTCACTTTTTATATTTGCAGCGTCTTTTCAACCTGGATTATCAAGATTCACGGAAAATGTTAGGACGTCATGGTTTATCAGGCCATGCCCATACCATCCAGATTCGCGATTTATCTGGTGGACAGAAAGCCCGCGTGGCTCTGGCTGATCTTTCCTGTCGTAAACCTGATGTCCTAATACTTGTAAGTATATGTTATATCTCTTTAATTATGCATTCCATCGTCAGGCTAGTTTCAAATTGACTCGGTATTAATGGAGGATGTTTATAAATCGTGAGAAAGGTGCGACAATACCGGATAGGACGTCACAAGATCTAATAGTCTGGACGACGACATGGATCTCTAGGGAGACTTCGGCGTTCAGATGACGCAGACGTCAGCCAACATTCTTAAGCCTTTCGGACAAGTCTCTGAGGAAGGGAAACAATTTTTATAGCAAAAATCTGACCTTGGGGGCAGCCATGTCAGACTTTTTGACGGAGGGTCGCCGTGAGGCACCTCGCTCTATATAGTCTGTCAGTCCTGAACTGACCTCGAGGACGTAATTCATAACAATAACATATTGGGTAATTTATCTCTGGTTAGTCTAGATTCGGAACAAGAGTAGGTAATTATTTCAGGATCTGTGACTTTATGTTTTCATATGTATCCATGATGTCGCAAATGTCAGCCATTTTGTTTCTGAGCTGAGATAGAAATTTTGAAATATTTTGTATTGGAATTTATGCCTTCAAGGTAAATGCAAGTATTTAACAGGTTAATATCGGATGCCTTATGCTGTTAATGAAAATTTCTCGCAAATTTATAGCATTACATCGAGATAATCAAGATTACTAGAGGTTACCAGTTATGTCATATATACATGTATTTATAATTTTCTAGGCTAAACGACCACAGCTTGGTTCTACATGCTTACATAATTATTATGTTCGTCATAATTATTTTGCCAAAATTTTAAAACCAGATATACAATAGTCCGTTGATAAAATCTGTTCGACGTGTCTACGTAAGCATCCAAGACCGACGCGCTCGGCTTTGAAATCACCTGTGAATTGCTAGAGGAATTATCTAAAGACCTGTTGGTAGAACCAGCTACGGCGGAGTTTAAAACTGCTTCAATAATTAAAATGCCAATCTCGTATATTGCATGTATTTCTCTTGATAATATCTCTAATTGTATAATATCTATTCTTCCCACCAGAAGCTTTTGATTCATGTCTACTGATATTACACATTCGTGCCAATCTATAGGCTATGTAATGTGTCTATTCAGAAATAACAACCAGTCCGTGTTTCGAAGTGATTTATAATATACCTGTACTTAATTATGACGAGTTGTACTCGGTGTCACAACCTATATTTCTGCCCATCTTTAATTCCTCAGGACGAGCCCACCAACAACCTAGATATTGAGTCCATTGACGCCCTTTCTGAAGCCATCAATGAGTATCATGGAGGTAAGTTTGACCTTCGAGGAGCTACCGTCAAGTAACTTAAATTTACGACGATCAGGATAATTTTAACTTTTTGTAATGCAAAAATGCTTAAACTGACCTGTGGTGAGTGAATGCTATTGAAGGTTGCATCAGTAATGTTAAGAGAAAAGCCGACTGAAACCGAAATAAACCTTAACGATTTTCATCATCCTTGTTTTTCCAGGTGTTGTCATAGTGAGTCACGACGAACGCTTAATTCGTGAAACCAACTGTCAACTTTGGGTTGTCGAGGATCAAACTATTAACGAAATTGAAGGCGGATTTGACGACTATAGGAGAGAACTACTCTTAGCACTTGGCGAAGAAGTAGCTTTGCATTCCCAACCTTAACTTAAATGTAAATTTAGATCCGTTTTGAAAATTCACCTTGCCTGTTAATTCGCTGTTATTATTGAATGTATGCTGCAATATGTCCTCATACATAATCTTGGCGATGTAAAAAATTATACACTGTCATTTCTTTTTATCTTTACTTATATTCTAATAATTGATCGACTTCCGATTTGTTATTCTGCGGACACTATTCTACCAATAGACTTATACCCGTCCAACGGGAATTTTCATGATATCATCTGATCCATCTATATAATAAAATATTAGATTGTGCTTCTATATATGTATATCCAATAAAGGACGACTAATTATTATTCGCATTTTCACTGAATTGAGCATTATAAGAATTAGAGATTTTTATAAAATTTATGAAAATGGTTTTTAAAACAGGCTTGACCCGCTTTATACGTAACTAATGGCTTGGCCCCGTAGACGCTCTGGTGACCGTCGTCGCCTGCTCAGATTGCCACAAGATCTTACACTGAGGCCGTGGACGCTGCAAATCCCGCCCATGGCGTTTGCTGATCTGACCAACGGGCGATTTCAGATTTTTACGCTGCAATCCTAAAATGACCTGTACTACTCACTTATTTCTAATGCTAAATTTGCTATGTAAGCCTATCGTAGGCTTAGTTTTGCTCTCTGTAGGCATAGGTAGCATTTGCAGCTGTAGTGTTTTTGCGTGATAGGACCCCTACTTCATCGTCAAATAGTCTCCTATAGACTAAGTAAAAGCCTAGGTTGCAAAATGGTGCCTCCTCCTCTTCCTCTTTGCGTGATAGGACCCCTACTTCGTTGCCAAATAGATTTCGCCTATAGTCCTAAAAGCTCTAGGTTACCAAGTGGTCTTTTCCTCCTCTGCGTGATTGGACGTCTACTGCGTTGCTATAGCCAAATGGCTTTCCCGGTCCTGGGAAATGTTTTTTTGTTTCTCTCTAATGCTAATGCTTGTGACTTGTTTTTTGACAATGACAACGAAAAGATAATAAATTTCTAGGCAGGAAGATTGCAATTGATTTTATATACATTTAAACTGCTGCGTGGGAAAAAAGAAATAACTGGGAGATTTGTTCCAAAAATTGTGTGATATTGGTCTAAATATGTTTTATGAAAAAATAGGCGTATTTAGAGATATTTATCGGATTTCTAGATTATTAATAAGCTATTTCCAAGACGATATCTAGAAGGACTTGCAGACTGCATCGGCTGTATCCACATACCTAATTTACATAGGGCCATAGTGATTTGATTTGAAAACTGATTGCTAACAAAGGGGAGCTCTCTAGCTAGTAGAAGGTTTTCAGCCCCTTTCAGCATAGCTTACTAGTCGAGCATCAATGGGCCCAAAATATGACGTAGCCTACCATGCGAGAAATAACACCACTATGGGTCATATATCAAATCAAATCTCAGAACCTCAGCTATAAGGATCTGTGACAGCTTTCACATTTCAGACAACAAAAATCAAAATCAATGCAATTCACCCCTAAAAAGGAAAGTAAAGCTCATGGAGCCACCCTTAGCGGTGAGTTTTAGAGTCAAGAGATAGGAAAAAACAATGCACCGACATTTATAATTAAGTTATAGAGATAAGACAGCGGGTTATCTGCCCGGAGAAAGGGGTAATGATGCAGCAGGGCGTAGATTTAAGAATCCTCTCCCTCTCCCTCCCTACCTCCCCTCTCCCCCTCTCTCCCCTCATCTCTCAATGCAGTTCACTTACTGGAGGAAATTTCCCTCCAAGTATCAGTTGTCGAGGACAGATGTGTTATCAGCGACCACAGGACATCAAAGTCACATACTGACCTACATTCTAGGCTCAAGTGATGGGTTATCTGATACAAATTACTAATGATTTACGAAAAATAGAGGGTTTCAAAAGCACACTTTTACCCCAGATACCTTCACATAACCCATATATTCCGGGAGATAAAGTGTTTACCGAACTGACAAAGCAGAAAAACGGTTGGAAACGATTCCGAGAAAATTAGCCGTCATCTTTTATAATGAAGACTAGCAAATACCCGTGCTATGCACAGGATTTGCTAGTGGAACGGTGGGCCCCACATCTTCATCTCTCTTTATTCCCTCTCCGGCCAACTTTCTCTTTCAACTTCTCTCTGTAACTTAGTACCCGTATTACCATTCATACCTCAAATGGGACCCTTTTAAGATTGGGTCACTGTTGTGCAATAGAGACAGAGGCAATGTGTCATAGATACAGAGGGCTCAAGACCAGGCAAAGGATTTTTTTAAAAAAGGAACAAAGATTAATAGTAGGCTATGTAATGAAATGATGGGAAACTGCAATATTATGACGTGTGATGAATGGTAAACTTCAGTATTTTACAATAGTAAAACAGTCTTGAAATTAAATTCTGAAGACACGACTGTTAACCACTATCATTACCAGTAATCTGAAAACCTGTAACCTGTCACTGATACTTGTTATAGTATCTTTGCACTTAAACTTCATGCCAAGGCAGGAAGAGGAGGAGGAGGAGGAAGAAGGGACAGGAGTTGCATTAAAAAATGGTTGCTGCTCATCACCTGGCGTGATACTATGACAACACATTTATTCTTACATGTACATTTGGTGCGGGTACGTGCACATGGTGCACCGAATCTAGGTCGTCATGTGCATGTTCACTTTGACGGGTGTGTATTCCAGAGAGAGACACACACATTGACTGCTTCTCCAGTTAGTTTCTTCTGGAAAGTCGAGCGTAAAACAGGCAATAGTAAAAATGGCAATTGAAACTTTTTTAACCCTTATTTTCTAGGATGTCTGTCATAAAACATAGTGGAATGGCTTTCCACTGGAATGGCTTTCCTCTGTCCACCTCGAAAATTGCGGCAGTCCCTCCAGCGGTTTCAGAGGAGATACAGAGATTCACACTTTTCTTTTACTGAAATAATATATGTATATATATGTACATATAACTCAAATACTACCCCTGACTGAATATGCCAGCCCATTGATAAACTCGGCAAGCAAGAAGCTTTTACACAAACTAGACAAAACCATGTTTAGAGCATTAAGAATTGCTTCAGACATCTCTGTATTACTGTATTAATCAGAAATTAAAAGAGCAACATTGTTACCTCATTAATTTAAAACTTAGGAGTATTGCTGCAGTAAAATTAGTCAATTTTAAGAAAGCTGACTATAATATAAAAGTAGCAGCAGTGGTCCTATTGTCTATTGTCTCATTCACTATTTCCTTCATTTTCGCACATTTTCCCCTGTGGGAAGTATAATAAGGATCATATTGATGCAAAAACCACATCTACCGATGATGACACTCTTATGTAAACCAGTTACAAGTCTGTACTTTTTTTCATTGAACTGTCTTGTATACGGTACCTTTAATAGCTTTGGATAATTTAGAGCTTCAAGTTGTCAGTACTCTCAGACTTCATAAATGCCTTCTCTTATACCTCCTGCAGTTAATCAGTCATTTGAAATACCCGTAATAATGATACACTATAGGTTATGTGATATCATATTACATAACATTATCAGGATACATTTTGAACGGGTTTGCAGTGACTTAATTGCCTATCAGATGCTGACCACATCTTTATATGGACTACTGTAAGAAGTTTAGAAGAACCCGCTCTATTGTCGGTTAGGCTTATTTATAACTTCGTTAAATTATACTAATTTACCTACCCCTAAAATTTAACTTTCTAGCTAGGTCCTTCGAGAAATCCAAGATATGGCTTATAATTTCCCTAGGGCTGACGACACCGTACTATAACCTAATTAATTGGTCAGTCAAACCTTATATTATAGCAAGTGCAACATCTACTGCTGCCGCCTGTATCAATTCTCTTTTGCAATGTACATCACTTTAAATGAATGATTCTTTTGCAGATCGATTTTATTCAAAATTTCCCACCATCTGGGCGCGTACAATGCTAAGACATATCGGTAAAAACATTAAAATCAAACGTGTCTTCCATAGAAGAATCTTCACTTTTTATTATTTTGAGCCATTCTGCTTGGATAGCTTTTCTGAGTTGCTTTCTCTGCGAGTAGGAAGGGTAAAATGTATAGCTAGATACAATTTCTTTATATGACATAGCGAGGAGAAGGTTGTCGCTGTATAGTGGGGATCCCGGGGATTTTCGTTTTAGTTTCTTTGGTGGTGAGGAATAATTCCCAAAGTAAATGGTTTAGTGGGTTTATTTCATTCTTTCGCTAGCTTTCGACCTGTCGTGCTCGTCATCAGTTCTTTATATGACATGAGGTTTCCTCTCTCGTTAAAAGGGTCGCCGATGGTTGTAATGCCATGGCTTTCCCAAAGCTCCTAATGCAGCATGTTTCCTTTAGGTTTGATAAACTTGTTGTACCATAGTCGTTCTTTCATTATCTGATTGACGGTGGTCGGTCGTACATTATAATGATATCTATTCCACACCTTGAACAAATCTTTGTAGAAGCTATTAAGACAGTTCGTTGGGTTATATCTACATAACAGCACATCCTCTACATTTCTCCCACAGAAGGCTTCTATGCCTTTAAACCAGTTAGTATTTCTCCCATATAATAACCTCTGTATCCACATTATTCGATTGGTTTCATAAATATCCCGAATTAGCCTTAGGTTCATGCCACCATTTTCATTTTGGGGGCTAAGGAATTCTTACCTTTGAGAAACCTACCTTTCGGTCACTCAGTGCACTGCTCGGTATAGGTCTATCACCATATTATGGGAATCCTGCCCCTCGGTCATTTTTCAATATATGTACTGCTCGGTAGGTTTATCATCTTTTTACATGTAATATTCTACCAAATATACCTTTAACTTTCTCAGATAATTCCTCTTGGGTGGTTCTAACCAGTATACTCCTTAACGAGTTATCTCCCACAATGGCTATTCGGTCTGAACAGCTTCTATTACTTTATTACGTAATAATTATAACATAATTTCCGACCATTTTAGGCCCTTTTCCATACACCTAAATTCAAAAACCACTTCGAAAAATAAACATTTCTCTTTACTTTAACATAGTCAGAAGGCCCGCGCGGTTAGCTCTAAAGGACAAACAGTACTCCGAGGTTGCACTCACCACGGCAGCCATCATACTTTTATCTAGGTCATTCCGCTCTTGCCTCCTCCGCGCGCTCGCTCACGGCAGCGTTGCGACGGCGTGGCTCAGAGTCTTCTAGTCGGCCGATTTTTAACTAGTTCATGCTATGTATCGATGTGAACAAAAAAGAGAGAACATCGACGAAAATGTAGCGAGAGATGGAGAAATAGCAGACCTCAAGAAAAGGTTAGAAATGGCCGAGCAAGAGCTGGTGGTCGTGAAAGAGAAAATGACTACCACTAAGGATACAGACCAAGTTATGCTAAAAAGGTCTGAGGAGCAGAGGGAAAAAGCCATAGTTAACATAGAAATGAAAAAGCTGGAGAATAATGTGATCTTCTCGGGCGTGACCTCGGGCAAGATCGAGTTCAAACCAATGCTGAAAGCAAAAATTAAGGCGATACTAGAAGATCGAATGGAACTCAAAGGCCTGGAGGCAGTGAAACAATACAGGCTAGGCTGGAAGGAGAACGCCCTAGTAAAAGTGGAATTCGCTTCCAAAGAAGATGTAAAGAAGGTGGTAGCAGCCAAACAAAAGTTAGAAGATTCCCAGCTGAACATACCCGAAAAAGAGAGGATCAGAATGAGAAAGGACTTACCACTTTTCATTCGACAAAGGAATCAGAGAGCAAGGTTAATTAAAGAGGTGGCCGAAAAGAAAGGATATAAAGATGTAGTAACCTTCAGAGGAGGAGTGCTAGTCGACGGATCTATGTACCAGCATAACAGACTAGGTGCTCTCCCCAAGGAGTTAATCCCCTCACAGATATCCATGAAGGAGGATATAAACACCCTGGTGTTCTTCACAGGAAACTCCCCCTTGTCCAATCACTACCGAGGAAAGTTCATGATTGACTCTCATCAATTTGAACACGTTGAACAATACATATTTTACCATCGCGCGAAATTCGCAAAGGACGCCGAGAAACCGGCAATAGCACTCGCCACATATGACCCGGCAGAGTGCAAAAGGTTGATGAAGAATGTTCCAAAAGATAATGGAGAGTGGATGGACCACAGAGAAGAGATGATAAAGAGGGCATTAAAGGCAAAATGCAGAGCATCGGAGATAGTCCAAGATTTTCTCTTAAACACCGGGGACAAAACCCTTGGCGAAGCATCTCCAAAAGATAGGGACTGGGGGATTGGAATGGGGTTGAACGACCCCCTGGTACTCCAGACCGACAAGTGGCCTACAAATGGAAACTTCCTAGGTAAAATGTGGATGCTGGTGAGGCAGAGTATACGCGATAAAATCATTCACAAAACCTGGCTAAAACAGCAAGAAGGGTCACCGTCCCCAACTAAAGGACCAATGAAGGGGCAAAAGGACGTAGCAATTACTCCCAAAGCTACTCAGAAAACCGGTAAACAAAACACGAGAGAGCCTCAACCTTCCACCTCTAAGAACGAGGAAGCAGCCGGTAACCAACAGGACAAAAAGGAAGAAGAGAAGCCCCCCACGCCCCAAGTGAAGGAGGTGAAAGAGAAGGTGGATACCCCCCCATCCACCCTAAAAGAAAAGGAGGAGGAAACCCCAGAGAAGTTAGACAGTGAGTCTAGCGGCTCTGAAGTCGAGGACGAAATGGAGATAGCATAACCCTCCATTTTAAATATCAAAGCTAAGGAATAGGATATCCAGTCGACTTAATATCGCACAATGGAGCCTAAGCAAAAAGAGCAAAACGATGAAACAGGTTTAACCATAATATCAAATAATGTTAATGGGTTAAACGACCCTATCAAAAGAAAATCAATCTTCAGTAGTTATTATGAATTTAAAAGGTCAGTGATTTCCCTACAGGAAACTCACTCTAAAAAAGATCAAGAAAAGATCTGGAACCTACAATGGAGAGGTAGAGTTGTGTATGCCCACGGGTCTTCCTCCTCTAGAGGTGTATTAATTATGTGCTCGAAAGATTTGAATGAATATGTAATTGACTCAGATTCCGACCCCAATGGTAGATGGGTTTACATATGTATGAAAATCAAAAATGTAATAACATGTATATTGAATGTGTATGCTCCAACCGCGGACCACCCTAAAGAGCAAGCAACTTTCCTTGAAGACATCAAGAGTAGATTGGAGGAACTCCATTTTGACAATTTGATAGTAGCAGGAGACTTCAACTCCGATCTAACTTTTAAACCGGATTCTAAGGCCAGTAAATCCCTTAAAGAGTTCGCGTCATATATGGACTTGTGCGATATAATTGCTACCAGGGAGGCGACTAACGGACGTCTACCACATACAACTTGGAGTAGAACCTCACAGAAATCACGACTAGACTATCTGTTCATTACAGAGAACTTATGCTCGAGAGTTAAAAAACACGAGGTTTATACTAAGGTTTTAACAGACCACAAAGAGTTACTTATTACTGTTATGTTAGATCTCCCTCAACGAGGTAGAGGATATTGGAAATTTAATGTACAACTGTTAAATAATGAGACCTTCGTAGCCGGGGTTGAACAGATTGTTAAGGATGTTTCTATTTTGAAATTATCCGACAAACTCATCTGGGAATTCTTTAAATTAAAGACCAGAGAACTAGCTATACAAACGAGTGTTAATATCGCTAGAGCTAGAAAATGCAAATATGATGTATTTAGTGAGAGGTTAAAATTCTTAGAGAACAAACAGGTTTTGTCTTCTGAGGAATTGGTCGAGAAAATGAATATTATTAATGAACTGAGAGATTTAGAGATAAAGAGAGCTGAAGGAGCAATCCTCAGATCTAGGGCAAAGTGGGCTATTGATGGCGAGAAACCCACAAAGTTTTTCTGTGCGCTAGAAAAATATAACTCGTCTAAGAAAGTTATTTCTCAGTTAAAAATCGATGGTAAAATTTGTTCTGATAAGGAACGAATCTTAAAAGAGGGAGAGAGTTTCTATTCTAAGCTTTATAAGGCGAAACCGGGTAGAGTTACTTCTGCTAACCTTTTCTTAAATTCTAAGAACACCATTAGACTTGATGAGGAGGACAATGATTTTCTCTCCCACCCTTTTAGTGCGGAAGAGGCGGGTAAGATCCTCCATGAGATGAAGGGAAACAAATCACCTGGTTCTGACGGGTTTACGGTTGAGTTTTATAAATTCTTCTGGTATACCATCAAAGATTTGTTCACTAATATGATGCTGAACTGTTTTAATGAAGGCGTCATGACCGAGGAACAGAGAAGGGGCCTCATAAGCGTTATACCCAAAAAAAATAACGATTTAGATTATATTAAGAACTGGCGTCCCATTACTTTATTGAATGTTGACTATAAACTTATTTCTAAGATTTTAGCGACAAGATTAGCGATTTTTCTCCCTAGAATTATACACGAGGACCAATACGGCTTTGTGAAGGGAAGGTATATTGGCACGGCAGTGCGAAAAATTGATGATATAATTTCCATGTTGGAAATAAGAGACCAGAATGGCTTGGTTGTTTCTTTGGATTTCTCTAAGGCCTATGATTCGGTCGGATGGGATTTTATGATATCAGCTCTTAAAGATCACAATATTTGTGAAGATTTTATACATTATATAACCACCTTGATGAATAAATCGAGGGCCGCTTTTTGTAACAATGGGCATGCTTCCAACTGGTTCGAAGTGCAGAGGGGGATGAAACAGGGTGACCCTATTTCATCTATCCTCTTCACCCTGGTGGTAGAAAAATTAGCTCAGACTATTAGAGATGACGAAAATATTGTAGGTTTTGATGTATTACAGCACCAAGAAAAAATTGTCCAATTTGCGGATGACACCACTCTTCTGGTGAAAAATGAACAATCTTTAGAAAACGCCTTCACTGTATTAGAGAGGTTTGAAGAAGCCTCGGGTCTATCTCTTAATCCGGGTAAGTCAAATGGCTGTAAGGTCGGTGATGCCCAGATCACTAATAGTACTCTTGTTGACGTCAAATGGAGCAATAGGCTCAGCGTATTGGGTGTAACATTAGTTTGCCCTAGAAACGAAAAACTAATGTCCAAAATAAACGGTGAAATACTAGTAGATAAAATTATGTCAGTCATCCATGACTGGAGAAATAGATTCTTAACCTTGAAGGGCAGAGTGGTAGTAGCGAATGTATTCCTATCCCCCATTCTCCAACACGTTATGTCTTGTATTACCCTAGATAAGGTATTAAGAAAGAGAATTGATAAAATTATTATCGACTTTGTATGGAATAACAAGTATCACCATATCTCAGCCCCTTTTCTCACGCAGAAAGTCGGCATGGGCGGTATGAATCTTAGACTTGTGGAAGACATCTACGAGGTCAATAGGATAAAATGGGTACAGAGGATGATCTTGGGAAAAAATTCCACCTGGTTTTCTGTTCTGGAAGAAATTTTAGGAAGCAGTATAGAGGTTATATTCCTCACCAGGCACAAACCAAAATTCTATATTAATGACTTCTATAAAGAGATCTTTCTAATATGGAATAGATATTTTTATAGTAAAGACCCTGAGGGTCCGGAACAGATCAAGAGAGAATATCTATGGTCTAACAGAAATATTAAGATAAAAAATAAAATGATTCAATGGCCCCACTGGAAACAGCAGGGAATTAATGTCATTGGTGATATATTAGACGAGCAAGGACGTATTATGTCGACTGCTCAATTAAAACAATTGTATGGTATCCAAACCTCATTCAGTGAGAGAATAGAGCTAGCTCGCGCCATTCCAAGAGAGTGGGTTTTACTTATGAGGAAAGCGTATGACACCCCCGATGAGGGGAAGGTGCTGATTGAAATCTCTGGTCTGAAAATCAATATCTTAGATTGTTCGTCCAAAATTATATATCAAGCTTTAGTAAGCAAGAAAAAATTAGAGAAAGCCAAATTCGATAAATGGCAGAGAGTGTTGAATGTTTCAGACGAGAGATTTGAAGAAGTAGACTGGAAAAACATATTCGAAAGAATATATCTAGTCACCAGCGAGACCAGGTTACAGTCTCTCCAATATAAGATATTGCATATGGTCATCCCTTGCAATGAATACCTTAAGAATATAACAATAAGAAAAAATAAACAGTGTAACTATTGTTCTGTAAAAGTAGACGATGTATGCCACTTTTTGATAAATTGTCAGAACGCCAGAAAATTGTGGAATAGTCTATTAGAATGGATTTATAACATCGGCTACTTTAATAAAAGTAGAAATGACAGAGATATTATCAGAAAAAATAAGAACAAAGTAGTAGTTGACCCGGTTCAAATATGCTTCGGTATACCGGTAGAGGATGATAACTCCAGGATAATTAATTGGTTTATTATACACACTAAATCTTTTATACATAGGCAGAAACTGTTTCATAACAATGAACTGTCTTTTATCCATCTGATGAATGAACTCAACTCGAGAATCAATGTAACGATAAAATCCATGTACATGAAACCCAGAAAAAACATCAAAACCCTCCCCTGGAGAAGGGCACAGGAGGACATCTCTGAATACCTAAAGAGAAAACCTCAGAAAAATCTTATATAAGATTAGCTTTAGAAAGAACTAATTATTGTATTGACCTGAAAGGGTTGAAAATTTTACTATGTTTTAACGATTAAGTCCCTTCCTTAAGAAGGTAAGAGTAAGTGTCCATTATATTCGCCAGGTGGCGTGGGTGTATTAAATATGTAAATCCATGCATAAGAGGTAGTCTACACTGGACAACCCAGGTGGCGCCACTCTAGATTGAGCATATATTGTCCGAAAACAATCGAGGTAATTCTTGACAAGCCTTCCCATGTGTAATCGCTTGAAGTCTTCTTGACATCACAGTCAAAAATTTTAGTAAAACCGTATGAAAATGTTTAGAGATGTAGAAGCCGAGATGGCAGGTTATGACGAATAAAGAAGTTGTAAAAACAAAAAAATATGTATCGATGTGTAGAGGATATTATTTCAGTTGTTTTATTATCATCTCATGGATACAGCTGTCAGTTACTTTATATTAATATATTTCACATAACCTAATTCAAATCTTTTCACATAACAGCACTCGCCCTATCGGGCTTGTGCTGCCATGGAAAAGATTTGACTCTGGCCCATGCAATCCTATTGCTAATAATACCTACTCGTGAGGTTCTATCATATTATCAGAGTACTCATGGTGGTACTCATAGTAGTATCAGAGTACTCATGATGGCACCCATAGTAGTATCAGAGTACTCATGATGGCACCCATAGTAGTATCAGAGTACTCATGGTGGCACTCATATTAGTATCAGAGTACTCATGGTGGCACCCATTGTAGTATCAGAGTACTCATTGTGGTACTCATAGTATTATCAGAGTACTCATGATGGCAGTCATAGTAGTATCAGAGTACTCATGGTGGCACTCATAGTAGTATCAAAGTACTCATGGTGGTACTCATAGTAGTATCAGAGTACTCATGGTGGCACTTATAGTAGTATTAGAGTACTAATGGTGGTACTCATGCATAATACTGCCATGTGTAACACCGCCATGTGTAACCCTGCCTATGCAACACTGCCATGTGTAACACCACCATGTGTAACACTGCTATGTCTAACACTGTCATGTGTAACACCACCATGTGTAATACTGCTATGTGCAATATCGCCATGTGTAACACCACCATGTGTTAGTGTTACACCATCATGTGTAATACTGCCATGTGTAACACCACCATGTGTAACACTGCTGCATAATAGAATCTATTGGATCACACATGGAAACCACAAAAATGCTGTCGGGTGAACAATACAAGACCTTACAAAGTACAAAACAACATCGGTCTATGCCATTTAAATTAGACAAAAAATTCAGACCTTCAAACAATCAAACAATAAATAAAAAAGACACAAGATAAAAATCAAGGTGGCAAATCCAATATGTCACGTCAATATTCATGTTTCCTATAATATAATCTTACATAATGCTTCCGCCTATTACCTATTATTATATAACTTTAAGCCTTATGCCACAACCCGTGTAACTTAATTGATATTTCATCGGCGGAGCAATTTATAATAATTGGGGGATAATCCTATGTTATACCTCATTGTGTCATATAAATAGTGGCCTAAATAATTGTAGCAAGGATTTTGGTCGATTTAACTGAGAGCGAATATTGGAATTAATTCAGACTAAAATCAAACAAAGGTAAAGGATCTAATCTTTGTAAAGCCCAAACACCAGAACGGTGACGAAGTACCCAGGTTGTTCATACGTCACACATGCCCTGGCATCGGAAGATGAAGACCAGAGACATCTGCTGGACAACGTCAGAGACAGACTTGACTTCTGACCCATTGTTACTAAGGAAACCAATCTGTAGCGCGGGAACTCGAGGGATTTTATTTCTTGGTTTACTTGATGCGCGAGTGCCAGCGTGGCCCCTCCTCCTGATAGACCGTCATACCTGTAGGGCATGTTTTATAGTGGGTGCATCTATTATTTGTCAACATAATTCCCACTATGTAGATGTTACAGGAATGATTGCTTACTTATAAATATATACTATATATGAATTGATATTGTTACACACGGAAAGGGAAATCGAGACCTTTTGGATTTATATCAAGAGAACCCGTGCATTTTTCATATTCTATCGAAATTACTTATACATACCGCGGTAGGTTAAGTTAATAACAAATTAAGCGGATGAAAGAGAATATTTTATTTTCTGATCGAAACTAGAGAATGCACTTTTAAACTATGCTACTGGCAAATGCAGACAATAATATAGAGAGAACGGAACGAGTAATTGAATAATGTGCAAGACTGGACCCACCTGTAGTGGCTGAGTTGGTGATGTACGATGTCCCGCACCACACTCTCCACCAGCCACACCTGGAACCGGGCGTCGGGCTGCGGCTCCAGGCGGTGACTGGAGGCCAGCTTGTAATCCTGCAATAAAGCCCACATCCAGTATTACACATTTATATGATTTAGATTAGAAACATTTAATTAAATACTCACTTTATTTTGGGATATCTGCAATAGTTCTATAGTAACTTAGTCTATCTGGAGAATTAAGGACATACAATGTACAGAATCGTTTTTGAACAAAGGAATGGACACCATCTACTTCTATTCCTAGATTTGGCAATTGTTATCTGATACCCCAACCAATACAAACGTGTATTTGTGATACAGGCGCAAACAACATGCAAACTCTTTGTAAAGGAACGACCACATTAAGTTAGTTAGTTAGTTAGTTAACAAAATATCAACTAGCGAAATAGCAGAGGACGTCCAGAAAGTCATGCGGATCTCGTAGATGCAGATCTACCTTTATAGTTTATGTGTGTGTGAGTTATACCTCCTTGAGTCATATAAGGGCCTGTCACTATCATGTTTATCTATTCATTACATGTCAATTTTCAACTTTTTATTACGTAGGCTAATTAGTAGGCCAAGTTGAACAAGTTCGACCAGTCATAATAGGGAGATTTAGCAACCACAACGCACCAACGCAACGCTAACGCATCCACTAACTATTTGAACATTGTTACCGCAGTGGGGATATCTCGAGAGGCGCTAGGCCAAGAGCATCTGCATTGCAGGTCTCTCGAGATATCCCCACAACGCTAATAATGTACTAAAAGTTAGTGGATGTGTTAATGTTGTGTGGGTGCGTTGTAGTTGCTAAATCTCCCTAAT
Organism: Sthenelais limicola; assembly: GCA_942159475.1. Taxonomy (NCBI): domain Eukaryota; kingdom Metazoa; phylum Annelida; class Polychaeta; order Phyllodocida; family Sigalionidae; genus Sthenelais; species Sthenelais limicola. Next base: position 117,166,872 of record OW804096.1, read on the forward strand.
ATAGCCTACAGGCGACGGCACTCACCTCGGCAGCCATCTTACTTTTGCCGAGCACGGACCCAAAGCACTGCGCGGCTACTATCACGACGTTGCTCTGCTCTCGGCCGCACTATGCGACCCAGAGTATTTTACATTTAACTTATTATTAACATAATTATTTCCTTTAAGCTTTTTATTCACATCAACACCTAAGTTACGTAATATCACGTATCCTATTGTATTATTGCGGGTATTCCATTTTTCCACGATCGTATCACTCATGTGATCATCTCTACTCGTATATTGATCTCCTTTGAACTTTTATAATTCATAAACACTGCATGACTATTAAGTAATGTCACTGATTTGATGTATTTCTAATCTGTATATGATTCATAATAATACGTAATACTACGCACCAATCCGACTGCATAATTATTTTCATATCCCTTATCACTTAGCTCACCTGGTACGGCATACTGTTTCAACATTAGTATTAACAATCACTTCAATTAACGTCCTGTTCCATCCTTCGTTACCTTTTAGGTTACACCAGTTGGAAAACACGATACTATTTAACCCAGATATAACTGTTATCTTTGTTGCCCTGCCGGATCTGTTATATATATAGTAGAACTTGACAAACGTATAACCTTATTACCAATATTAAATATTTTAACCAGTAAACTCTGGAATTCCTTAGTAATTTGACAACACTTGTAAACAAAATTAATAAATTATATAGCGGCACTTCTCATATGCTAATACGGTGGCTCATGCACAAGCAATTACCGATCCCCTGAAGCGTATAACGGCTTGTAGTTCCCCGACAGTCCTATACAGTTGCTCTGTAGCCCTCATCTTTCTCAGCAGGTTATTATATTCTCCAAATCTAGAGCACACAAGACGAAATAGCTGAAGGCACCCAAATCAAATGCCCGATCAGGCATGATATATAACTATATAGTTAACAAAAAAAATGGACTACAAAATGAAAGATCTGTAAGACTTGATTATGTTGTGTGTAGTTTAGAGGCGTGGTTCAATATCGATTGTTTTACAAATACATGATTGTGGATGATATTTCGGATTTTGAAGTATCTGTTTTTTTTATTCCTAAAAAAATCATTTTCAATATTAAACATTTTCATTAGTACTAAATATATTCATCAGTTAACTATGGCATTTTTAACACACTCTCACAGCACTCCACTGGCGGCTGACAATCAGCTATCACCTTCTTTCATTTAGCTCCTCTGTTTCCATCTCTGACCCCCTATTGAGCTAATCGGCGCACAGTGGATATAGGGTTTTAGAGGCAAGCTCACCTTGGCTTGCCTGTGGCTTGCTGCAGGAGGCTAGGACGTGATTTCCCACTAGAAGAAGACAGCGTGGCGCCGCGGCTTTTATCCAGGATTCTCCTAGCAATGATAGGAAAACTTGCCCTGGAAAATGAGCCATTTATGGTTGTCTCCGAATATTTTGAAAAACTTGCACTGCAGTCAGATTTGTTCGAACTGTCGGAGAAACCAACCCTCTTTTCTACAAAGAGAACATGGATAAGATGATATATTTAGGGAGAAACTGTTGCAAGGTGGTTTATTTGTTTGTTTATCTTTTATTTCAGTAAGCTCACAATTTACATTGTTATTCTCAGCTTATGATTAGAAGTTAAATGAGTAATAGCAACTACCAGAGGTGGTGCTATTAGGTTGTTCCGTAAGTATACCTTACACGTAAAGAAGGCATCCTCCTCACATGTCCAAAGTGTTAACTTGGGAATAACGCAAATAATGAAGCTCCTTACAATGCCGTTAAAACATATTTGCTCTATTTAAGCTAATTAAATTGCCTCATTAAAAATGATATCTAGTGGAGTGAGTGCGAAAAGACAGTTTATGGGAAGACGGATTCAATTAACATTGTCTTGTCATTTGCCTATAAGCATAATGACAGACCATGGCTGCCCTCGGTAGAACACTGCCCTTACTAAACACTCCCATTCTCTACCAGTCACCATACACACCACCTCTAGCTCACTCCTGCTCAGATATTAGAACTGTGTTTGAGTGTTTTTATTTAACCCCTCCCATCCATCAGCTGTCTCCAGTATGTGTCTGCGGTTCAGTTATCTGCGGTTCAGTTATGACAACAGAAGTCTTACCTTTTCTCGGTGTAATTACAGACAAAGTGTCTGTCTGCTCTGACTTATCCTTTCTTAACTTTGCAATAGAGCTTTTCCTCGAAGAAGACATTTCCTTTGACATTTGGCCACCGCTGGTCTGTCTACAGATAACAATTTCATCCAGTTACTTATGGAGCAACACAAGCATTCAGTATCATGATATATATCAAATGATATATAACAAATCAATAGGGAGAATCTGTGAAGGGCTGAAAACGTAAAGATATAAAACAAAATAAAGTAAGGAGTTTTAATTAACATTGAGGCAGAGCGTACGTAAAATGTATGGTTCTGTACAATGTAAATGTTGATGTATGTGGCATAATTGTTAATAAAGGTCCCTTGTTGGCGAAAAGAAAATCTTCATTTTAAAATATTAAATTAGCCATGAATTATTACTATATGATTAATTGATGTTTGATAATTCACCAAATCATGTAAGATTTCTTTGGACACATTCTATGAGGACATATTCTATCAAGATTAAAATACTGAATTATTCCTTGTAATACGATATTTTGTTTATAAGGTCAGTGAGAATATTACATCTGTAAAATGTTGTATGAATAACACGCTGTTAAAAAGTAAAGTATACAAACCTTTGTGCGTGAATTATTGCATCGATTTTCTATTATGAAAACTATTATATATCATAATGACCCATGGACTATATTCTATATTTTACAATATATAACTCATGGACAATAAAGTGAAAGTCAAACAGTTCCTTTTGAGTTTGTGCCAGTTCATACAACAGAATCATCTGCATAATACGCGAGTATCGTCTGTACCCTCATTGTTTGACTGTGTTGAAGACCACTTACACCAGCAATATACTCGCGTTGTGCTGTACAAATAATTATAAGTTGTCAAGCAAATTTAAGGAATACGCGTCTCATATGTTTAGTCTGACTCAGTTATTTCATGCGCTTCACTTAACTATGCTCACTTACTGCATGAAAGTGCAAGATACATGGTGATGGAGATAACTATATTCAGGAAATTCTACTTAAGGATGTGAGTAGTTAATTACAGCTGTACATGTCTTGGTCTCCAATATACACAAATATATAATATCAAGTGTATAGTATTAATGAGAGGACAAATAAAGTTTGCTTACTCACCATGAGCCAGGGCATACGTACACGGAGAAGTGGATCCAACAGACAACAGGAGATGAGAGACACACACGCGCCATCTAATACATTATAAGAACAACACTACAGTGAAACCTCTCTATTACATACACTGGCCTCAAATGTCCACAGTGGTGAGGTGTCCGGATGCATGTGCATGTGAGTTGTCCGCAAGTACTGTACATGTTTTACTATTCATGCGCCTAAGGTCATTCTATGGGTTCAAGGAATCTATTTTGTAATCTATTTTCTAATACGGTATTCGGAGAACATACCCGAGTATGTGCATTTTGTTGTTTGTAAGACAGGTGTGCAGAATCATGCAAATATAATTCTTTTTATACAGTTCCCATTCCCCCCGCGATCCGTTCTATCGTCTAAAACACATCTCTAAAAGTGTGTAAACATTGATTTCATTCCATTCATTCAAAACTTAATACTAAAATCACTTTATTTTATTGATACCAACAGCTACATTTGTACAATGCTTGTATGAAAGTATAACAGGACCATGTATTGATGCCTGCTTGGCACATGGAAGACATTAGAAACTAACATGCACGCTTACATGGCTCATTGGCGCTATCCTCCACCTATATCTGCCCGCGCATCTTCGGTATCTTACCTCCCCTATTAAAATTTCATCCAATACAAAGATAGGCACTTAATGATAGAACACTGTTCAGCCTTCTTCTGAATAAACAAACTCACTTGACTCACTTGACTACACGCTGTTAGGGAAATCTGTTGGAAGGCATTGTGTTCACTTTTTTTTTACATCATTTCTATAATGAGTAGTATATTAAAAGCTGAAGGCCTATGCCTATAGTTACTTTCGATCAAAATCGTGTTGACATTATCAACGATAATACACGTTAGTCAATATAGGGGCTGCTTATATACCCGTGTATCAACAAATTTAACATAGCAAATATATTAAGCCATGAAAATCATGCAACGATCAATAAAGAATATAAATGTAAAACCATTGCGAACAAAGTAACATTTGACACAATACTGTACGTCTGTGCATGTATACATACGTTTTCTTTTCTCTTTATTTGCACCTCAGAAGAGATGGAGGAGTTCAATAGAAACTACATGCTGAGAATTACTACCCGTTTTAAACGGGGGGGGGGCGCATCTTGTGAGAATTATTAATATCAAAATTGGCTAATGTCATAAATGGCCCGTGGGGTCATTATAGATCTATGGACGGAAGACCATGGAATTCTTAACCGAATATATTATCAGTGAGCCCATATCGCTGAAGCAGACCTGTTTTACAAATCAGACATTGTACCAGTACATGACTAGTTGTAAGCATTATTGTGTGTGTTGATACGCTGTATAAATATTCTAGATAATACAAAAATTATATACGTAACCTTCCAATTGTTCTTATTTGGGTCATGTGACTGCCCCCAACGGTCTTAATATAGGCTATATGTTATATGTTTAAAAGGCGTTAATTCTTAAAATGTCACAGTCTGGATAAAACTACGGTATTTCAAACAAACAATTTGCTTGACCATTTTCATGGCATCCCGATCCATCTTCATGCTGTTGACCTTAATCATTTTAGCCATGACCACATTTCACATTTTTGCAATTCATAAACTGTATCATAATTGTTATCCAGCTCTGGTAGGCCTAACTTTAGTGGGACCCATTGTCATTTTAGTCTGCCAAATACAACTTAAATTAGCTAAAGAGAAGTATTGCAGACTTTGTGGTTGGATCTGGACTGAATTGTTGGGAGTTGGGAGTGGTTGATGAGATTTCTGTGATATTCATGAGGTGTCAGCAATGATTGGGCCCCCAGGCTGCTTTGAATATAGAAGGAAAAGAAAATATAATACAAAACTCAGAAGTTACTTTCTAGACTGAATTTATTTATTATCATTTATGCCATTAAAAGATCCAGATACCAAATGGTTAAAGGGGACGAGAGATCGTTTAAACCCCTCTCTTAAAAATGTTATCACAAATCATCCGAGAAGTTTCATGCAGCCCTCGAGGGCATCATTCTTATCTGATCACAGTTTCTTGGTTTTGAACTGTAATGAGAAGTATATCAGTATGCTTAAGGAAGTAAAAACTTTTTAAAAAAGAGTATTATAGAATATTTTCAGAGACAAAGCGGCATGTCTGGAAGACAATCCTCTGACTAAAGAAATATGGCAAGAACCTAATTCCTGACTACTGCCAATTTCATTGACAACCATGCCCATAAACGGGGTGGTCTTTCTACATAAATAGGTATATCAACAGATCCGACGGGCGTTAATACTGTGGTAGCATTGACTCATATCGCACTTGGCTGACAGAGCGGGGAGACTTTGTCATTATTTTAATCATCCGCAAGTCCCAAATCACTCATCTTTAGACCTCGACGTAGGAATAACTTGAAGGAGCAACTGTGCCACCTTTGTAAATGTATCTGAAATAGAAAAGCTTTGTGTTATTTATTTCTATTTCGTTACTAAATATGTCACGTTTAAATGGTCATTTTCTATTTTTAAAAACAAAATACAACAACCCAATGTACTGGTTTCACCCAGAAGCATAATGTACTTACCCATTCCTCTCTTAGTACAATCCCAATTGCCAACACGTTTCTGCACAAAGTACAATGGTACTCCTAACAAAAATACCCCAAACGCCGTTCCTCCTACTGCAGGGGTCTGCCAGAGTGGTAGCACAGTGAACGCTGTTAAGACTATAGTTGCCAGTAAAACCAACAGGAAGGGAACCTTGAAAGAAACACATATCACTTCAGAAATACACTTCCCACGGCATGGCACTATAGATGGTTTGACACCTTCACTACCATACTAGAGAATATCCAAAAAAACATGAGTACGGAGACTCACTGGATGGAGGGGAGGGAGGGGACCACAGGTGTGGCGGTGACAATAGCAGTAAAGGATTAGAGCATCGAGGTATTGTTAGTATATAGTGGTCTGTGATGATATACCGTTGAAGGGCATCGTGATACACGATACCGATGATTATGTGATGATAACAAACTTGATTATTAAAATATAGAAAGTTGAGAAATCTCAACTGACAACAAAATAGTTTGTTTATCATGAAAAGACCCTGTAGTTAGGTAAAATGTAATTAACTCACTGTGACAGTGCTTGGCTTATTCGGCTCCCTCCTCTTGAGTATCAGCAGAGCTACCAGTGCCAACACAATCTTTATTTGAACAATTACACTGGTGATATTCAACAAATCTTGGATGTCAAAGAACACCGCCAAACAGAAGAACACAGACAAGAGGGCCTGGAATACAGGGGAAAAATCAATATATAAATATAAATCATATCAGTCATATAAATCAATGCAGTTTCAATATTTAACTATCAAGTCCAGTCTACGTTTTGTCATGTATGCCATCCATTGTCATTATATTTCACTACATGCCAACATAAAAAAATAACGTAGCATATCTATTGGAACCAACTGTAAATTGTGACAAACTTACTGTAACGAGGATGGACGGGAGTGGCAAGGATGAGTTGATATGGATATGAGAGAAGAGAATTGGTAACGCTTTATTTCTTCCCCCAGCAAAACCCCACCTACAGAGAAAGACACGCATATTTATTTATTGTGAACCCATTTGTTCCTGTAGATCCATCAGTCACTCAAAGTTCCGATCAACATACTTCTAACAGAATCTCAAAAGAGTAACTATTAATGGATTAGTAGCAAAGGTTGCCCTAAAGGAGGTGAGGAGGCTATGAGGAAGTAGAAACTGAAACCATTGTGCATGACTTTATTGCATTGTCAAATGCCAGCTACTGCCTGTAGCATAGGTCATCGTTCCACGAAAAATGTACATGGGGGGAGGGGGGGGGGGGGTTGGGAGGGGCTAAAACGTTGTCATCTAACCTAGGTATTAAAAGAATATATTTCACTTGTAAATTCAAGTTTGTTATTTCCAAGAAAGATGTTTTAAGACTTAAGATTAGATAGTATACAACTAATTAAGTAGAAAAGAAAGCTGACTAGCTACGTAATGAAATAAAAAGATAATTAAACATTACTGTTTGGGCATCCAAAAGAAATAACCTCAAATACATGCCTGGGACAAGCGAGTGTTAGGTTCAGTACACTTCCGGTAGAGGAAATTATGATGAATACAGGTATCAAGAAGGCTGCAGATGCCATTGTTCTTTCAGCAAATAACTGAAACAGACGAACATTTCAATTTAAAACAAATTTACATTTCCTTTTTTAATTTGTTCATTGCATTGTATGAAGAAGAATTTGATAGTTGACCTATATTTTGTTTCACTCTATAATAATTATTACATGTCAAGTTTAATTGGTTAAAACTTTAGAAAAAACTATTATCTTAAAATGCCAGTACTGAGTCACATTAAGAGTCACCAGCATTTACTATTGTATACCAAGTCAAATTAATACATACTGAAGCCACAGCGTCACTCTCTATGAACTCAAGCGGTGTAAGCACAGTGAAATATGCTACGTTCATCATTACGTAGATTCCTGTCACCAACAGCACTGAGACAACTGTGGCTATTGGCAAGTCCCTACCACAAGAACAAATCCAATGTCAAAAAAGTGATCTGATATATCCTGATCAATGCCATCGTACTAGTCATCTATATATGCACACATACTTGTGTAAGTTTAAAGGTGAAAATTCCAGTTCACTATTTATAAAGGGTCTGTATCAGCTTCACAAATAAAGTTCAATGTTCAATATTGTAACCACGATAGGATATTCATAGGAATTTACCTTCTTGGGTTGATCATTTCTTCTGCCAGTGCATTAACGCAATCCCTAAAAAACACAATAAGCCAATTTACAAACTCAATAGGACAAGGTTTGAATAAGGCCTGGTTTAAATATAGAAGCCAGGGGTTTGACTAAAATTAACTATATTAAGGCTGGCCTGAATAGATACAAGTCTCGTCTGAATAGAAGCTGCTAGAAAAGATTAACAATAGAAGCTATCCGGAAGTAGATTGGGGCTGAATTGGGTTTGAATAAGGCCTGGTTTAAATATAGAAGCCAGGGGTTTGACTAAAATTAACTATATTAAGGCTGGCCTGAATAGATACAAGTCTCGTCTGAATAGAAGCTAGAAAAGATTAACAATAGAAGCTATCCGGAAGTAGATTGGGGCCTGTGTAGCTCTGTGTAATAATCTTAACGTTACTTGGGGTCAGAAAGAAGGTCGTCTATTTGTAGATATAGAGTTGTAAATCTTGGATTAGAAACTTTTAAAGAAAACCTATATATGGATTAATGCCAAATAATCTCGGGCTTTGATTCGGGGATATACGGTATAATGTATCAATAATGTATAATGTATTATCATTAGCATGAGTTCCATATTCTAATTACCATCCAGCCAAAGTGAAGAAAGCCGGCAAAAAGGACATCATGATTCTTGCCGGATCAGTTACTCCATGTGCAAACGGCGTCTGGAAATTGTCTGTGTATCCTAAAATGGAATAAACACTTCTAATTTATGTTCATTTCTCTATTTCTCAGGTATCATTATGATTATTATATCATAATATCTTATTATCATAGTGAAAATAAGGGAAATCGGTTTCTGCTACAAAGTTGTCTTCCATGACATGAGACATTAGGCGCATCAGCCAAAGGAATAGATAAAGTAGAATGATTAAATTTACCTAGCGAAAGGTTCACGATTCCCAAAATGACAATGAATCCCATTGCAAGGACCTTTCCAATGGAGAAAATCGTAATCATCCTAGAAGACCACAATGCCGACGAACAATTTAAAACTGTTGATGTTACTGAAAATCAAACACAGTGATACACCATCAAAATAATTCCCTTTATGTTATTTTATCAACTTAAATTGATTTGACATTTCATTAAACAATAGATCTATACACAATGTGGAGTGTATCAGGGGTATATTGCATTTATACCACGATCAGGGGTTGTACACGCTGCAAATGAGTGGATACCTGCTATTGTGTTTTGTTGAATGGATCCACGCGTGAAAATATTACCCTTGTTTAGCCTAAATGTAAGAAGCATCCTCATTGGTTGACGTTTCGCTTGCTCATGACGTCACGCCCATTCGTGACGTCATATGCCACCGTGCCGTCGTTGATTAGCCAATCAGCTATACGCTTGTCTAGCGCTTTGGCATAAAACAAACCAATATGGCGGATCATTGGAGAGAAGCGAGGTAAATAAATACTTTGTTTCTTCAATTTATTTTATAATATAAGATCGTGGTATAAAAATAGGATGTAACTCGGTTAGTTTCTGACATACTGTACACGATGGCCACTCGTTTTTTTCTACCAGGGATTTCACTCGAAGCCTGCGGCTTCTCGTGAAATCCCTGGTCGAAAAAAACTTGTGACCATCGTGTACAGTATGTCAGAAACCAACCTCGTTACATCCTATCATAATATCCTCTATCGTATAATATTCACCTGTCACGACTATATCTTGTATGGATTTTCCATCATTACGTAATGTTACATAATCATTATTAATTATGATGAATGTAAGAATGGTGATAATGATATCAATTAATCTATTCATATAACTGCTATGTTCAAACCTTTATAGTAAGACATAAAAACATAGAATAGGACTGAACGCAACACGCCAAATGATTAAAACACATCGGTACGGACGGACGTAGAATAACTGATATCCTACTTTGTAAATTAACAACGACTATCATCTTTCCTCTTAAACTAATTACTATTACTCATACACCACTCCTTTCGTTCTATAGTCGTAGCGATGCACTTCACAGCCCCTGGTGGAAGGTCTTGGGCAGTCCCCGTGAGCCTTATCACTGATGGCTGTATAAATATGTTAGATTACAAAAAATAATACATACTGCGTTACATATCTAACATATCGTTTGGGTTAAGAGTTTGCCTCCACACTAGCCCACGTGTCATATACGGCTTTGTATCATTACATAACGTACGAGGCGCCTAACCTTATTAACATAACCTTTTATACATAAGTTCACCAATTACTTATATTATATGATTATGTAATACTCACATACGACAAAGATTGACACAACTATTGACAAAGATGTGTAGCAGGTAAGGCCAAGGCTTGTGGCTAAATATGCGGCCACCGTTCTCGCGGCTACAGCTATAGCACAGGGTCCGATGAGAACAACCATCAACCTGAAGTTGTTTGGAAAATAAGTATATGATATAATATCTTCGAATGGCACCCAGGGAATTATGAATGTGCGTATTTTCACGATCGCTGCTAGGCAGGAATTAGCGCTTCCATGCAGCTATTGGATTTTGAAGTCGTTTGGGGCTATATCTACAACAATGGGAATGGAATTAAGAATAGCTACCATGGTGATATACATGGTTATATATCATAATTATTTATTGCCTCATCCTATTATACATTCCCATCGTTTTTTGTTCATTAAGTTTTCAGATAATGCATTGGAGTCTCATATGTGGCCAGGAGAAGGAATTCAATTTTGAACAGTCCGGATCTCTAAGGTACCAGATGCCAGATGTCTGCCTATATATATATATATAGCCCCATAAGACCATGCAATAGTTAGTAGTGTATGGAAAGTGGTAGGGCGATAATCAAATCATGACAATGCATATCATTCTTGATCCAAACTGTCTAGACACCATTTGTACATCAATTTCTTACATTATTCTAAATGTAGCATACACTTACCATAGACAGAGAAATGCTGGGAGTTTACCAAGTACATAATCAATATATGCATAGTCACCGCCTGCAACGGGTAATGCTGTTCCTAGCTCGGCATAGCACAAGGCTAACAACAGATTAAATAAACCATTAGCGGCCCACATTATAAGGGTTGCTCCAACGGAACCGAGCTGAAAATGAAAAGAAAATATGAATAGAATAGAATTATGACATTATATGAATAGTAATTTCAAGTCCCTCCTTTGATACACTTGAAAAATTGAATTCTTAAGTTTTGCCCCAGAACAGATAAGACTTGGCATCATTGTTGGTAATTGATTTAAGTCACCAATTTTGTATGATAAATACTAAAGTTAACTATAGTTCTTAACAAGAGCCCCTATGCAACCCAGACAATTTATGATCTAGTGGGAAAATGCACGATCGTTATGACACAAAATGTGATATCTGATTCATTATTTTATACTTGGAATGACTGACAAATTAAGCATTTAACCACTCATTTACATGCAACAATGTCTATCCGCATATCAAAGCATCCAACATTCTTAGAATAAATATCGGCTTATCAAGTCCAGTCATGTAGTATCTAAAATTTTAAGTAGCGAGATACGTTAGTCATTGACATTTATCACATATTCTGTGATAAGGATACTTGAAGATTAACCTGAAGTGCGAAGTATAAAGATCGCAATAAAATGAATGACCTCTACAATTAATACGAATAATCACAATGATGTAATTGCAGACTTTCATTACAGCCACCGGTAGTAAATTATGTTGTGGGAGTCGCCTAATTGTGTTTCGCGAAGCTGTATGTACATGTCATACTTTAATATATTAAACATTAATTTTGTTGAAAATCTACATACCTCCTTGGTGACCCCAGTTGGACTGACAAATATACCCGTGCCAGCTACCGAACCAACCATAATTCCGATTGCATGTGCAAGTCCGATGTGTTTTGATAGTCCTGCTTTAGCATCTGTCTTCACGTCGTTGCTATAAAATACATTGTCCGACGCCGAATTATAAGATTTTCCCTTCAAACTGTCGGGAATGAGTCTGGTTTTCTCCGTTGCATCCTCTTTCGATGGCTCATCCATCTTTGACATAGTAATAGTCCAAAAATGTCTTCAAATAATGAGTATTACATTGCCCCAGGCATCAATGCAATGAAACTCCTGTAAATTTAATAAAAACTCGTGTTTAGACGTCATGTGAGAATAGTCCACTCATTTGTTTTATCATAATATGATCATTTACACAAAATTGAAAATTGGAAATGGTCCTATAAATGAGTCTTTTTGTAATTGATAATATTCCACAATTCAACTGTTAATTCTTAAGTAACCGTGAAGAGCATGTATAATTCTAGTTGATGCCGTGGCTGCATGGTACACACACACAGTTTTCCTGGCTCTGGAGTAGGCGTCAAAATGTTATTTTAATGGCATTTTGTTGTTGGGAGCGAGAGGCTTTCCCCACTTTGGAGGGACACTGTCAACACTGAGCCTAGACTGGGAGATATTATTTCTACAATTTTCATCTTAACTTGTTATTTCATGAACGAAGACATACTTACTTGTCTCTTGCGCTCCGAGTATTTCAATCAGAAAGGTGCCTAATGAATGCTAATGCAATAAGGGTGGCATATTTATTTTCTTTAAGTCTGCCTATATGCGAGACACTACTACGTGTGTATTGGTATTCACGTGCCTAATGCCCTAAAGATAAGATAACGCCCATAAAACTAGTCTTTGTGTGTGTATATGGGAGCCTGAGAATACAAAGTGCGGTCCTTGAGCCAGTATGTCAACAGTTTTAGAGAATAAAAGATCCACCGCCGCGGACTGGTTTCAGGGAATATCAAGGCCAGACATCATACACATACTGTATTTTTGTTCTGATGGTGATGGTAAGCTAGACTACAAATTAGCAAGCTGTGGTCAGCATTATGCCAGCAAGATATCTTCAACCCAGAATTGCATATCTTGATTAATTAATCAGGGTATCTAAAAGGATTCCATTTAACGGAGGACAATGCAGCGAACTAGCTGCAGGATCAAGGCCGGGTCATTTCGAGACATTGCATTATTTTCATTAAATTTAGTTCTATTACGTTTGGCAAATTGAACTAAATTATATCGTATATCGTATAAATTATATGGACTCATTGAAACACGAATCTAACTCACTATACATGTTGAAACTGTTGTCACTTACGCAGTCCAGTTGATCCTTGCCAATGCACACCTGAATCGGCAGGTCCTTTCCGAAGAGCCGAGATACAAGCGATGTTTCTAAAAAAAATCGCCTACATGCCGTCGCAAATTAAAATATGTGGATGCAGACCTGAGTGTATATGATTCACAAGTGACATATATATTTGGATTTCCAGTCCAAATAATTCACACAGGGCCTCGAGTCATCTTAATTGAGTATTGCTCCGCAGTATGGCCCTGCAGTACAGCTGTACTATAGTATAATACAGCAACAAACTGGATATATGCATGATCGCCAAACCGTTGACGCGCATTCAGTATTTGCTGTCCTATTTCTGTGGTCTAGGGGTATACGGTCAGAGAGCAAATATAACCGGTTTTCTTTCGTATTGAGTATTGTTTTTTATGTGCACCAATAAATCGCAAAATGATTTTTTAATGGGAAACTGCAATTCATCATCAACCATGCAGCAATTAAAGGTATTTGTGGCTTACATTCGATGTTCGTGTACAACTAACTCCCTGGCCATAACTTCTGATCCGCCAAGCTATTTTTAATCCCTAAAGTGTCAAGGCACGTGACGTTAATATCGGGCTAGCAACCCGGGCTAGCAATTATCCCGAGGAACAAACCATTCGCATACATGTATACATGGATGTTGTGGGGTGGCTGTTCACCCATAACCCAATTCAAAAGGATTTATTCCTGGTGTACGATTTTATAACACATTAAGAATATTACGTCGAATTATACTGCCAAAGGCAAATAAATTAACGTCATTTTACGGGTCACATATATTGTTTAAAACGACAATATGAAACCATGCAGACAATACTGAAAAACTTGAAACCAATTCGCCCATACCATTTTATACCCGCGGTTTCTTTTCCATCAGATGTTTTGACTGATTATTGTTATTAAAGTGAGATGTGACGTACGTTAGAACTTTCATTTATGTGGATCAGCGGCTTTACTAAAACATGTGTATAATGGTTATTTCACAGATAAAATGTGGCGGAATACTTTGTGGGTTTCTTTCCGTGTCTTACCCAAATGTCTGTGCATATTTATAGATATATCACAGCTCACACCCTCGGCACCTACGACCCCAACTGCAGTTACCAGCATTGTTGTTGTTGTTGGCACTGATGATTTTCTTTGAAATCGTGCTTGAAAATACTTTATATAATAAACTGAATCGATAGATCTCTTCCTTTTAGGTATGACACCATAGTGATGGGTTCAAATAATGTACCAGGGTTGAAGTTTACTTGTATTTTTTAACTGGAATAACACACTGTATGACCCCAACTGATTTCCACTATGACCGTAACTGTATAATGCAGTTACGGTTATACCACTCAATGTTTTTCACCTAGATTACACTGTAGTATAAGCCAGATACATGTATCTGATAACACTCGAACCTAAATGCAACTATAGTAAACACCCACAGAACATGACAGCTACTGAAAACGGCTTTTGTTAGATAAAAACCAACATTGTTTGTTCTAATGGGAACCCACCTTCCGCCATTTTGAATGCTGGTAACTGCAGTTGAGGTCGTAGGTGACGAGGGTGTGACAGCTCGACATTCTTACCTAAAAGTCAATCTGTCATTCAAAATATTGCACCCACCTACCAGTGAGTTCCCTCCCTACCCAATTAAGGCATGGCCTTGAATACATGGCCTTTTGACTGACACATACCACACTTGTTATTTATATGAGTGTTTCCCTCAATGATAGTTTGACAAGGAAGGCATGAGTAGGCCTATGCTTTAATTGTTTAATTGTTAGCCAATTGGCCAATACACCAGCCAATCCACTAGCCTCCAGCAATTTCAAGGCGGCGTCTATACAGACTCTCATAGACCCTATGCGGGTATGGGTCTATGAGATAGACTAGTTCTCACCCTCCCAGCCATATCATGGATCTAGGGCATGCTGCCTAAATTAATTTATAATCATGACTGAGTACTTTATGCACATAGGCATTTTATTTTTATTTGATACAAATTGAAATACAGTGTGAAGTGAACATATTATAAATGTATGCATGATGAGCATTGCCTATACATCTTCCTATGCCTTAATTGTCGTTGTCTTGCATGTTGCAGAGTTCATCCCGTGTTCCCTGAGCTCGAAATCATAAGATCGGATGAATATTGATTATAATGGTCGATGACTGCACACGAATGTTCTGTACACATAATAGCTGTTGCAGCTATTATTTTCTCAGTGTAGTCCGGATTGCCAGGAAGATATACGCAAGTATACGGAATCCAACCAAAAGTACTCCGAGCATGATGAAATCGAAACCCACATTGTCCTAAAAAAAGACAATTTCACCATTGCCAATCAGGATATAGCTATAATAGCATGCATGGATGGAATACAGGAAAACATTTTCATAGATAGGGTATAATAATATAAGTACAGTATATTTTATAGTCAGTGCATTCCAAGAATTAAGTGTCACTTCTAAAATCTATCAAAAATTGAAAATTAATATTTTGAATGACACATAATTATGCATTTCTATTCTAAATACACGTAGGCCTACCTAACACTGCATGGGAAGCAGTATTCCTTTTTAAACGGAATTTATTAACCGCTGTATATATAACAAACTGGTGGCTGGTGGAATGTTTTAAAATTAATTCAAATATAACCATGAACATTTTAAGTATATAACATTGCCTGTTGGTAATATAAATCAACGATATCGCGAGGACCAGATAATAGGAATGATAGCATCCCATTTGCAGTGAACCTATAGCTTTGGAGTGGTCTCTCAAATCCATATAAAACATCTTTATTTGTGCCTTGGCGGATTAATATGTCATGTCAGATATGATGATGATGAAACATCGACATATACATTTATAAACGCCTCGTATTTAATTAATTTTACCCACAATTATTATTTATGCTCCACTTACTGGGTTGTAACTGAGACTCTGGATGACCATATCGCCATTTCTATAACACAGACCAGGGGGCGTGGCCTGAACCGCGACGTCAGTCATCATGCTCAAAATACTTGGTGTTGTACTTATAGGCATTGCTGCATTGCACGCTACAAAATAATAGACAGTTTCTTCATAACCCATCTCATGAATTAATTATCTTAAGTATATTCTCGATATCTATCAACAATGACACCTTCTTTTATGCAGTGCACAAATATACTTAAATGTCTTTGTCATGTAGATTGAGAGCTAGGGCGGGGAACTTACTTATATTTTTCACGTTGGTCCATTGGTTTACAACTAAAATCTCATTGGCGTAGTTGAACCAGGATATATATTTTAGCCAAATAAGATATACCGGGGTTGACCTATGAAGATGAAATTAAAGTTGAGTATAAGTCTTCTTCATGCATGTTCATTCATATACACAAAATAATCAAGAAAATATTTCATTTTTTTCCCTTGAATATTAACAAAAACAATTATTAAAACACAATTTCATATTCATTTTATTATTTTTACACAAAATATCTTGTACTCGACGACGTTTCCAACCATTGGATAATGGAACAGCTTCAACTCCCAGCCTTAGTTGCAAGTTATATCATTGCATGATTGGATTCAAATTCAAAAGTATTTAGAAAGTATAATCTTGTTGGCTTTACACTTACGCTGCATTCAAGAAAAATCCCCCAAACAACATTAGTGGTGTTTGCACCAAGGGTCCAATGGTAAGTATAACAGTCACATTGTCAGACAAGCAGGATATCATGTAACCTTAGAGAGAAAATTGATTTGTTTAATCAATCTTAGAAAGCGAATGTGTGTTTTATTTGTATTGCATCACATTAATCACATCACATTAAACTGATTTGACAGTTTGATGAAACAAATGAAATAAATTAACAGTTGTTATTCGACATAACTGCTATCTTACCAAATGACACAGCTACATTCGCTATGAGGACAAGTACAGCAACAAATATCCCGAACTCTTGACTGCCAGGGTAGAGACCTTAAAAGGATGGATGTGTATCGATATGTAATATATAAGGGATGAAAGTAAATAGGATATCACGTGTTTCACTAACAGATACACCTAAAACATTAAAGTAATAACTATCATTATATGAGATAATAACATGCAACATTAATTCAATGATAAGAAAGATAACCATGCAGTCATAATGTCTTGTGTGATGTTGATATGAATTGAAATAGACATATTATTCATTATACTTTCTAAAATGTTATGTATGGTGTATATTGGAAGTGGTTAAAAGCTTGGAATGACAACTTCTGGACCCAATTAACCGACAAAATAATTAGGCTTCAAGTTAATATTCATGAACCAAGAACCAGAAACCTGATTACATGAGTTATTAAATATTATTGAATTAAATGAATTTTCAATGTTCAGTTGATAGGAAAATATGATATGATCAACCAAGTAGTCAGACCACTTAATCATAAAAAACGACATGTCACGTCTTCGCCATTTGAAATAAAATTAAATTAATTGAATTAAATTTCATCAAAAGTTCATCAGTACATACCTATCATCCAGTAGGCGATTGCAGCCATAAGTATGGGACTTATAAGGAATGTAGGCGTCTGATGACAATCGACAAAGTTGCAAAATGAAAGAAACCCTAACTTTATTAGATACGACTATTAATATTATTGTCACTGGGAATAAATTGGTTGGAAAAGAATTCGCATGAGGATAGTCGAAATACAAATACAATTTAGAACTAAAATTTAATTAATTTGTGTTACCTCAGCTAACATTTTCCCGATGTAATAAACAAAAGTTGTATACATCCCATTCTGATGCTCCCTCAAAAATATGGGATATTCTTTGGGAAATGTCTGAAAAAGAAAAGGATTGATAGCATTAACACACACTTGGTCGATGCCTTTGTGAACCAGTATTACTTAATTAACTTAATGTCTGAAAAGGAAAAGGATTGATAACTAAAGCAAATTTTAAATGGTGACAGCAAGTAGCCTCTAATATTTATATATGCATGTATAATTTCAGGTAATAAAATATTTGTAAATTCGATTCATGAAATTTTGCCATTTGACTAAGGGTGCATTGCACTATATACGATAAGATTGTGTCTTAAAAGCCTCGTAACTCCCTCTTAAAGTTACGACTAAGAGAGCTTCATGATACAAGGATTGTGCATCGCAATAATAGAATCTTAGAGGCCTCTTAGTCGTGTCTTACCAAGACCTTAAGAGGGACTTACGACGGACTTACGAGGGTCTAGAAAGTATCCGCGCGAGAATTTGTGTTGTGTAGGTGTATGGTAACTGCTTGGCTGGTTAGTTTAGTAGAATATTTTCCGGCCGCTGTATTTGTTATATCGTTGGTAATAATGAAAGCTTTTAAAATTATGGTTTCGGCGACTGCAGAGCCGGGGGACCCGGCTAAACTTGGCCACTGGGAACGAGTTGACTCGGTGTTTTGCTTGGTCTGCAGGCGTCTTTATGGCAATGCCATAAAACCCCTGCAGATTTTAGACTTCAGGAGAAGAATCGATATTTCGTTACCTTTTTAATGGAATAATCGCGGAGTTTCTACATGGAATATGACAGCAATACATGCACGTGATAATCCTAGGCTAGTTGTTTGTTGTTAGTTGCAAAGACGGAAGTGTCTGACCGGAAGGAGCGTGCTCAATACACTATGAGAAGCCTTACGTATCATTTCCCATACATTTCAGTCATGTGGCCCAACTTTCACGGTCAGTCGATCGGCCGATATGCAGTCCCCATTCACGCTAGTGTTAACGTAAGTTTACACCAAGATTGTAATTTATCTGTGCGCATTTCGGTTAAATCGACTTTACTAATAGCTAGGTGTATTAATATGCTGGCGATTCATTGTAGTGGATGCCTAAGTTTGTAGGAAAATAAGTGCGAGAAACCTTTTGCAGACCCAGGGGCCCATCTCTTATAATCGTTGTACAGTTATGGCGTGGCGTTCGCAATGTTTAGGTGAATAGCATTTGCTTATTGAAATAAGCGTTTTGCCACCGTTCGTCTAGAGGGGAGAACATTTCATGATACACCTTCCAAAGCAAACAGCGTCTCCTTGATTAACATGTTTCACTTTTGTGTTTGAGAAGATGAGACTTGACCATTGATGAAATTCTTACATGAGAAGTAAATGAACTGGAATATGAACCTGTACGGTATAAAATAAACTCTAATCGTCTTGGATGTCTGTTAAACAAATATACACACTGTTGAATATGTAATGGGCAGTCAACTAACAATCTAAATTCGATTACCCAACTACTTTGATGCAATCAAAACAATCAATTCTACTTTCTGCTCTTCTCTATTGTTGTGGTTTCGGGTGTGTGTAGCGTAGAGGGTGACTTTGCATCACCCTCCAATAGTATAATAGAATCGAAATATTTCACCCACATCCAATACCTTATCACAAAATCGGGCACACTTAATATGCATATACTACCTTAAATAAATCTTTAAATTTCAATGTGATATACTTTATCTCAAAGGTTTGTAAGGCAAGGATATATTTAATACACTGTCTTGAGATTTGGCAAATGCATTGATATGAATTAATGTGCTAAATTCCCCAAAATGAGAATATTGCAACAAAGATATCCTAAAATACTTTGAAAAATATCCATTTTGCTCTTGTGACTCATCTTTCCGAAACACATCACATTCATAAGGAGAGAGAAAGAGAGAGAGAGAGAGAGAGAGAGAGAGAGGAGAGAGGAGGGAGAGAGGAGGGAGAGAGACAAGGGGGAGATCGGGGGGAAAGATGAGAAAGAGTGGAGAGAGGGGGAGAGTGGGAGAGAGTGAGGCAATGAGAGCGACAGAGAGAGCAGAGAGAGAGAGGGAGGGAGAGGATTTGGGTTGGAGGGCTGATAAATGACAGAGCATAAATGCATGCCACGCCCCTCTTACATTTATGAAGAGTGGGTTGGATCATAATTATTAATTGCATAGTTAACATTGTTAAAAATGATACAATTTTAGTTGATCTGGGGTACATGGGTTCGAATCCCAGTCCCGCCAGATTTTTCAACAGTCAGGTCTGACTAATATGTGCTACGATATGCTAAGAGTGCTTTATCCACACCTGTTTTGGTGCTCATAAATTCTTAACTTTACGAGGGCTCTGAGAGTACTCTGAGAGTAAAATCGTATATAGTGCAATGCAACTTTTGCTAAGAGGGAGTTACAAGGCCTCTAAGAGTGGTTTAACACAGAATCGTATATAGTGCAATGCACCCTAATACAGGTAATTTCTTACATTGATGACTCCAAAAACATATGCCAAGCTTCCTCCAATTTGCAGCAGGAAGAGAGCACCATTGATATTCATCACGCCTTTCTGATCATATTCTTGCTGGAGGTAGATCAGGCCGAAAAGCAGGGCCATCGCCTAAAAAGATAAAACAACAGAGTCATAAAGAAGCATCATTAAGAAGACATATAAACTATTAGTTTTTTTAAAAGATCTATACACTGTCAGAAGCTTCATCGTAAATAAACACTCAATGAATGGACATTGGTCATTCATGAACGTAGTTTAGCTCTGTCATACTGTTGCATCCCAGTGTACTTCCCTGCACAAGCTTATCATACTTTTTGATCACGGCCAGACAAGCTGTTGCGTGCTGCACGCTCGCTTGGTTCTATAAATAGTACAGCTGACCACTGATCGCAATGCCATCCAGAATAGCGTACAGCACCAGTGAGATTTAAGAGTTCTATGCTTAGGCATATATTGTTCTGTTGTCATTGTTTATTGCTATGCATGGAGCTATGATGAGGTTTAAATATCATTTGCCTTCCCACCCACCCTAAACAATGCACCCCCCCCCCCCCCGCACTCATGGCCACGTAGACACATAGCATGTATGTGGCCAGTCAAGTAGAGGTTGAAAAACAAAACACTGGCAGCATGGCCATGATTCAAACGTGCAACCCCTCTCCCTATAGGCGAGTGTTCTATTCTCTATGCTATGGCAGCTGGTTGGGGAGGAGAGGTTTAATTTGGAAGCTAGGCTATGTTTTCACAGCATTGATGACTACTGTGCCTGGAAGCCACCACAAAGCTTTGCACACTTGAGTGAGCACTATGCCAAGCATATCATACTTTCTATGTTGCGTTGGCACACATTGCATAGTATGGGGATATCATACTTTTCTTACTCCATGCCATTGTATAGTGATGATGATTTGTTAGAGTGTAGTGAAAGCTAGGGGATATGGTCCCCACACACTGTCTTACAAGCTCTTTCGAATGAGCCCACTAAGATGGTAAAAAGGTACATTTAGGAGGAAATATTTCCCTAAACCTCTGCCAAAATGAACTCATAGTTGTTGGAATTATTTTGGTCTTGAAATGAAAGTTGAAGCATGTAAACTCACGGCTGACTGGAACATTCTTGCCCGGAAGACAATAGGATCCCTCACATGCGACACCCAAGATCTCCAAGCCACAACCCGGAACTGTCTGCACATGGATGCCTTGTATCTAGGAGAGGTCAATATCATACTAAAGTCTTGTAGTTAATTCACACTATAAATGAGTGAAAAGTGTATCATGTACCACAGTATATGTTTCTATAAGAAGCCACAACGTGGAGACAATGCTCGTAAAGTCCTTAGCTTTTATTTTTCAACATACCTGTCAGCTTTCATTTATTACTATCATCATTAATTAACATTAATTAATTTCCACATCAATAACAGTTAAATCAACTTTGTCTACAAGTGGAAAAAGGTGGTAGCCTCTGCCATATCGATTTCTTGGAATGGAAATTATTGTTATTGGATGTTATTATATCTCTTAACAGGATGGTATGGAAAGCCATAGGTTACAGCATTGGGAGATATTTGCATATCATATCTATCTCTGGCAGAGGTTTAGGGGAAAAATAGTTCCATGCTTGCGTCCTTATTTTCTACATTTAAATAACTATTTTCACGGGGAAAAGATGCATTTTATATCATATGTAACAAAAAAATAATAATTATAATGATTAGGAGCTATGAAATTGCATATTTAACATTACAAAAATTGGAAAAATAGACCCGAAAATGAGTGAGGTGGACCGGAAGTGAGAAAGGAAACAAACAGAGAGGTGAACAGAGCTTCTTATCCGACTCTAATGTACATCTAATTTTCA
This sequence comes from Sthenelais limicola, assembly GCA_942159475.1. NCBI lineage: Eukaryota > Metazoa > Annelida > Polychaeta > Phyllodocida > Sigalionidae > Sthenelais > Sthenelais limicola. Next base: position 117,189,280 of record OW804096.1, read on the forward strand.
CTATTTTTTCACCAAAAATATCGGGGGAGGTATAATAAATAGAAAATTGACTTCTGACAGTGTAAGAGGTGGTTATCTCCCTTGGGCTACGCAATTTTGTAGGGTGCTATGCACCCTTTTGAAATTGCTATGTCCGCCCGCAGAAGATAACCAGCTCTTACACAACCATCAGTCAATTTTATCTACATATACTCACGGAGACCCGCGAAACGTTGCTTCGGCCTGTGAAAAGGGATCATAATGGTAATTTGATAAGGACAAAACAAACTAACAATAAACTTATTGAAGATATTGCATGTGATTTCTAACAAATGTAGTATGATCGTTTATGACTTCAAGCCTTTGAACTCAATATCAGATGGCAGTTTGCAAAATTTTGGACAGCTTCTAGCTAGACCTATAATAACAAATTATTTCATTACATCAGGTGCCAGGTCTGCCACCTCTCGACTGTCCTCCACTTGCCGAATTAGCTGCTTGAATGAATCTGAATCTGCGTTGGCCTGAACTATGTTCTCCACTCGATCCCGACACTCTTGTTCCTTCCCTGGTGCTATTGCCAGTGTGGCGATGTAATGATCAGCGGGATTGTAATTGGTTGGACATGGGTATCCAGCCCTTAAATGTAAAAAATGTATAGTTATTATTATGCAGTCTAGGCTCCGAGTTGAGGGAGTCCCTCAAAGCTATTAGCGCAGTAGGCGTCCAATCACTGACATACCATTCTTATCTGATCTTAGAGGCATATGTACGTATGTATCTCTGTTATATGTCCCATAGTCAGACATCATCTAAGGTTAAAGAATTAATCTTCAACCATATGGTTAATTATTATTGGTATGTATTTTGTAATTTTGTACAAATTATGCCTAGGGTACCTGGAAAGAAGGCGATCAGAAAAATATTATGAGCCAAATGAGCCTAAAATCATTGGATTCAAAATTGCTCAAGATTCAAAGAATAGTTTTAAGCGGCGGTCCAGAGTTCAATTGCAAGAGATATTCTATATACCCTGAACAAATAAAAAAATATCAACACATATCCATTTAAGATCAAATCAATTTTCGGTCGAATTTCACCAGGATAAGCACGTTCTTTTTACGTTTTTTTTATGTTGATATATATAACATCTATATAACAATCAAATAATCAAAGCAAAAATGCGATTATCCTAAGATCAGTTAAAAGCTGACCCAGTGCTCTAGTGTTTTATTTAACCCAGCTTGGCTGAAGTTACCTTTTCAAAACTATCACTACTTGACAAGAAATGTCCAATGACTCCCTTCTTGCTTCAGATTTCTAATGTGTATACCCCCGGGCCCTCTCACTGGTGATGTGTGAGGCATCGCTTTATGCGGTGCACAGGCATTGTTGCAGCCAATCACCCCTCACCTACCACCACTCCACCTACAACCCACTCACGCACTAATCATTTCCAAACCCTCACTCCTCACTTCACATCTAGCCACCATACGTTCCACATTTAACCCACCCACCCACACCTATTTCTCATCTAACTCTCATTCCTCATTACTACTTATTTATTATTATCAAATCAATTTTATCATACCTCAATTTCTTTTATAATTCATCTCTTTTACCAATTTTGTCTACTCCTGTATAACAATTATTTATCATAAACATTTTATATAAATCTTATCAATTAAATAAAAATTTAATTTCCCAAAGCTGCCTTTAACTTCATTTCCTTACTCATACAACGGCGAGTCAACGATGATAGAGTCATTTACCTGTTAACCTTACTGTTCATATTGAGAGTTGGTCACTTCAATGTAATATTATTTTACACCTTTCTATGCCATTTCTGGTAGTGAAATCGATTTGTAAAAACAAACAAAAGAACTTGAATTGGTTAATAGCTAATGCCCCATGAATGTACTCACTTGTTAAAGAATTCAATTGCTCCGATGGTAGTTCCCATAAATGCAGTTCGTCCCTCGGCCAAGAGGACAATGCTACGAGTATAATGCACATATTTAAAATCTTAATGTATCAATTACTTTTAATTTCTGTTCAAACAAAAATTAATTTGAATCATCCCATACATGTGATGTCAACCACTCATGTAACCCACCTGCGTTAAGATGCTGAGATATAGAAATGAATAATATATAGAATATTTCATTTCTTTTATTCATAATTCAAAGAAAATTTAATCATAGAGTGTAACGAATATATTTGGAAACGATATACATATATTGTATATAATTATGGTCAGACACCGCCAAAGAAGATAGTTTATATTAGATAATCATGTTAGCTAGGACATCAAGAATCGTAATGTTTTAGTATGGACTCTTTCATTAATTAGTTTACTGCCATAAACCGTCATATTTAATTCGATATTAGTGAAACCTGGATATATAGTTGTAACAGTGACGCATAACTACCTTTGTGTAAATTGTTATGCGTTTTTCTACATTTGTAAATTATTGGCCACGATTGGATTTTTAAAAAAAAGACATATATATATACTGCCTGTAAATTGTATAAATGTGTGTTCTGCTTAAAACTTACTGGTCAAACAGTGCAAATACTTCTGAGGACGGTTGATGGATAGTACAGAGAACTGTCTTTCCACGAGACGCCAACATTTTCAATGATTGCACAACGCTTTCGGCCATAAACGAGTCCAGACCAGATGTTGGTTCATCACAGAAAAGCAACGAGGGGTTCGTCAATATCTAGGGGAGACACAATCAGATCAAAATTAAAAAAGGTCTGGACATCAATGCAGTCCTGGTGGGGTTCTTTAAAAGAATTGACTTATACACAACTAAAAGATCATTACCTCTGAGGCAAAGGCGAGCCTCTTCCTCTCCCCTCCAGAAATGCTCTTTTTCTCTCCTGCTACGCCTATCTGACTATCCGCACATTTGGTCAAACCAATCTATGAAACAGAATATATTTTTATGAATCCAAAATTCTGAATGCAAATATGCATTACACGGATTTACATTTGCAATTGTATTGTACATACATGTTATTAATTAGAAAATACACTTGATTATGATTCTTGAAGTAGTCACATAACTGACATGATGCATTAATAAGCTTCTTGTTCTACCTCCTGCATAACTTCGTTGACTTTTCTCTGCCTGTCGCTGGTTTGTATGTAGTTATCCATTCTCAACATGGCCTTAAAATTGTGGAGAGTTATGATTGTTAGATTATATGACAAAAATAATATATATGTATACGCGCGATGACTGTGATATAGATTCTGGAAATTGTATTATATATGATAATGATACGTATATATAATTATTATATATAATTATATAGGTCTTAAAACGACCAGATAATAAAGAATGCGGGAATAATTGTCTGGCCAAAAGTGTATCTATGGACAATATTTGATACTATACTTATGAGTGCCTGTCGAGGGCCTTTAGTTCTAGCCTATTGAGTTTACAGAAAGAAATACATCACTTACAGTAAACCAGAGCTGCTCCCTCACAGTCAGAGTTCCTATAAACAAGTCATCCTGCTGGACGTAGGCAGATATTCGTTGAATACCGGGACCGATAGACGCACCATTCACACGGATTACTCCTTCTATCGATAGGTTGGCCCGATTTCTTTGAGTTAGAACATTCAGCAAGGTGGACTTCCCTGCACCACTGAAGAACGAATCCGAACAATGTTAATTACCTTTCTAATTACCTTTCTCGAACAAGTTCCTCTAGCTTGAATAAACTATCATCATGAGTGGTGAATTATATTTAGATATCTACCTTGCTCCCATGACCGCAACCAGTTCACCAGGCCTAATTATTCCAGATACTGAAAAATTTGAAACTTTTTAAAAAAACTGTGAGCCATAGAATCACACCCCGAATTTACATTTTAGATAAGCACAAGATATACAATATTATATTATTGAATTTGTAAAGATTCCGGACACAATTTAAAAGGGGACATTATGCGTATTTTTTATTATATCAATAACTTCAGAGATATTCATTGTTACTTACTGTTGGTAAGGATTTGTTTGGTGACGACCGGCTTCTTTCCACAACATCCGCCACCGGACACTTTTACCCGAACGTTGATGTCTCGCCATGACAGCTCGATGCTCTCATACACGTCATGCATACTGACTTGTCTGTGTGTTGGCAGTCTATCCCTTGGTGTATTGTCGTCACCACCACCCTCACCAGAGCCGTAGTCATTACGACCGCTACCGGATAATAGTCCAGACCTTTCCTCTGCCATTTTCCTGGATCCACTGCTGTAGCAGTAGGCCTATATTATACTGGTTAAAATATAACAAGAATCAGTTGCAGTTAATATTTCATAATGTATCAAATTTAAACATTCTATAACTGTTTTGCCGTTTTAAGGATTTCAGATGTCAGATATCAGATGGCACCAGAAAAGATTCAAATCAATTATTGACGTACATCTGCATGATTTGTATGTTACATATTTCTCGATATATCAGAATTCTGTAACAAAAAGCAAACAGTGGATAATAATATCACTATAATTGCATGCAGTTAAGACAGGGCGCTGAACTGTTCCACAAGTATACAGAATCTGCATGCACGCCCCCTAACAAAATTCGGTTACATTACTATAAATAGTTCTAATATGGTTACATACATGTACACCTATTGAACAAGTGTCGATAAGAACTATCATTTAAGATAATTAAAGCAACTTTAAGCTATGTGTGCCTTAGGAGTCTTAGATCAATTTATTGATTCAAGGCGATCAAAGTTCATCAACAAAATGTGTCACATAATGGCGATCTTTCTCCACTTAAATCTTTGCATGTTCTAGCATTGGCCCCCGGTATTGGCAAGGTGCACATACACGGTTCCACCCACTACCGAAACCAGGGCAGTTCAACCAGGGTCATTATTTGTATTGGAGTAGGTTGTGTACATATTCGATATTAGCAGTTGGTGCAACATTTCATGGGAATAATATATTTCATGCCATCTCGCTTTCTTTTATTTTGTGCCGTATGCGGTTTTCAGAGTGACCTATACATGCATCCATATATGTTCATAACGCGCATATGATATCATAATTATAAATACACTTTTCGTGTTTTAAACAATAAGTTGATTCGTGTCATTTGATATGTTGATTTCAATTATACCCTAAGGTAAGATCTAACTACGAAATAGTTCTTTCTGCGTTTGGTAAAATGTGACAATCTATTCTAATATGCTGATTAAGTGAGACTGTAAGTGTGGTCTCCACTGGCGGTAAGCCTTGCAATGGTGCTGTCTTGGTGAGGAGTGGTGAGGACTTCGTCATGCCTTTCCACCTACAGAACCAGCACAAACCATCGCAAGGCTTACCGCAGAGCTTACCACAGCCAGTGGAGACCACCCTTTGTGGATTTATAAACATGTTGTGCCTGTCTAAGTACATACTCTGCGGATATACATTAAAATATGCGTGCTCTTCATCTCGACTCGAGACAGACTATATATAACTCACCTTTAAAGAGACACAAACAAACACTAACTATAGATAATTCACCAATGTGTAACGGGTAACGAACAACTGACTCTTTAAGCGTATACATAGCTGCATGCCTACAGACAAGGTTCATGTTTGTTACGAGAAAGTGTATTGATTACCTTCGTTTGCAGTGACAGACATCTGTAAATATATTCTACAGATATTCCCTCGGCAAGAGCCAAACTCCAAATGAACTCATAGAATACGGCATGTGGACATGAATATCATGCAAAAGTGACCCCCTGATCTACTTCCTAAATTCTATTCTCCAACCACTGCTTGGCGTTCCAGATAATGTTCTAGATTCAGCCCATGTTTACCCCGTGAACCACGTTATTGCGGTTACCCAAGCATGGAACCAATGTTGTGCCTGTCTATATACATGTATATATGGTTTTTTATTCATTAGAGGCGTATTGTTGTTGTTACTTTTATTTAACTCGAAGTTATCTCATGCAGTGGCACGTAAACTATTAAGTGACACACATAAGTACAATCGGGGTGCCAGATACTAAATTCACTAAATTTGCCACATATCCTCATCCATAGGCCTATATGTGACGTGTCACAGGAAAATGAGTCACAAGTCGCTATAATGGCAATGTGATTATTCGTAAAAAAAAGTTGGCCGATAGGTATTCCATGCTGTGAGAGTGAGAGTGAGAGTGTGAGATTGAGATTGAGAGAGAGAGGGGACCAGACTGGGAGAGAGGACATGGGAGGAATAGGTGGTGAAACTACCAACAATATTAATTATTACGACTAATATACATCACACAGCAATGATTCAAACACCCATATTTGTCTCTTCTTTAGTAGAATATTTAGGATGGTGAGTTACTCTAGTATATCATAGATTTTTAAAAATTGAAAGAAGTACTAGACCAACTGTGAAAGGTCTGTCATCTCTGTGATGGTTAACTCATTAAGATTGGAGATAGAGAGGAAGGGCAAACAAATACAGGACATGGAATAAAAATTATACACTTCTAACATTACAAACTATAAACATGTATTTTCGGTTCTAAGCATCACAGAGTTATGAAACCAAGACGAAAATTATTGTTATGATCAGTAGAATACTTCTGATGAGGAATTACTTTAGTACTTTAGCAACGCACGAAGACACCCGGGTAGGGTATATTTGCGTTTTTCTTTTTTCTCTATATCGTATATTTTAATTGTACTTGGCCTCAAATGAAATAAAAAAAACAAAAAACATCATACAATTAAAAAGGTTGAAAGAACAACTACACCATATGAGTCTATCCAACAAACCTTCGTCATATGGTTTTTGTTCCATAGTGATGTTATTTTTTGTGTATGCAAATGCAATATTAGCATAAATGTATTCCCCTCTTCGATATGACTCCACATGGATGTTGTCATGGCATTAAGCAACCATTACTCACTCACTCCTCTTCAAGAGCTGTCGATGGTATACCACATTTATATGTGTACCTAAAAAAATGGCTTCTTTAATGTAGAATTTTGATACATAATGATATATGAAAATATATCAAAAATAATTTCTTAAAAAACAAATCACGATGGTAACACCCTCTATAGTTGTAGATTCAGAATTTGTTGTTGGGTAGGAAGATGTAAGCGACCGTGCTCCAACTATATGAAATATTGTTGTGAATGATATAACATGAATTTGGCATTTGGCAAAGATGTTGAATAGTAGAATTTTACATTGTCTTGGTAATGCAAAAAATGGTTTTGATATTCATTGTAGCTATTCGAAGATTAAAACACGTATATTCGATGTTGCTGCCAGTTAGCTAAATTTCATAAAACGAATCCAATTGAATTTTTCCCCACAGTCGCTTACAACACACGGTTGCTTACACATACAAATAAATATCAAATATGAGGAAAATCTGAGCTCTTTTAGACATATGAATATGTTGAATACACTCCTTATTATGGGGGACATATTTTCACTAAAAATGTTCTTCAAGGAAATAAATGGAGGAAAAGTATGATTGTTCATATATGACACGGGCGCTTACATTAAAATAGGCCCATGCTGTTTTTTAGGCAATAAACATGATGCTATATCAAAGATATCCAATTGTAGCTATATATACATATGAGTTTATTACATATGAAGGTCTAAACATTTATTTTTATAATGTTCTGCCACCCTAGTATAAGGGACCAGAGAAACGATACGTTGTAATTGATGTACTCAGTAATAATGTACTTTTTTGCTACCATATATTTGTTGCAGATATGGATTTAAAAATGTATTCTGGTCATATCGAACACCCCAAGTATAGGGGCACAGAGAAACACAATGTTGAAATAGATATTTAAAGTAATAATCTATTTTATTATGGTCATATTTGATTTTATATAGTTGTAGGGAATATCTTACTCCCTTCTTAAAGGGAGGCTTAAACTAGTTTAAGCATGTTTAACTCAGCTACCGCCGCAGAGCGGTCAGTGCCCTCCAGGCGATGCTGCAGCAGGACTGGAGGCAGCACTCGCTAGCGAGCCAGTGCATGGTCAAGACCTACCTAGCACCATGAGTACCTACAACGAGGAAGATTTTGTCTTTGCAGACTGGGCCAATGAAATTGGCTTACTGGACAAAACGACCAAGAAAATGCTCAAGGAAGACATTGCGGCCTTCCATGTACTGAGAACAATTACACCCGCTTCAGTGACCCTCTTGGGATTGTCAGTTGGACAATCTTCTCTACTGCTGGACTCTCTACATCATTTCGGGAACTGCATGTTCCAGTCCCACCTCCCCGTCCACCCAGGCCGCGGCCAAAGGGAGGAGACGCCGGGGAAGGACAGGAGACGAAGGAGGGAGAAGGGAAGACCAAGGGTGCTAACGCAGACGCGCAATTGGAAGAGGATCTGGATCAGTTCTTGAATGGGAAGGCGGGATCCGAGGAAGACGGGGCTAAACAACCGGCTGTGGGAGGGGCCATGTTTGGCTCAGACCCCAGGATTAATCTTACTCTGCGCTCTGCCACCAAGAAGGCACTCAAGATCGTGAATTTTGTGCCCGAGAAAATAGCCCTACGCCTGGCAGCCAAGAAGAAGGAGAAAATGTCACTGGTGGAAGGGAAAAAGGGGACATACACCATCAAGGCGGATGACCACCACCAAGCATATCTCACCATAGCTGAGTGGGGAGCAACTAATTTACGCCTGCTACACCAGCTCCTAGTCACAGGTGATTTAAAGCGCGAGGACATGGAATACTACCATGCCTACACTGTGAGTGTATATGAATATTTGGATCATTACAAGTGGCACAGTATATTGGAGTATGACACCCGGTATCGTGAGTTACAGGTGCAATATGGGTTTGCCTGGGGCACCCCAGTAATGTCCCTAACTGCCTCAGTGCTAACCGCCCGGAAACAAACAGCCAAGGACAAGGGAGGCAGTCAGGGGAAAGGACACAAGGATAACCGGACATCCAAATCCTCTGAACCCTGCAGGCTATTCAGAACCAAGGACGGCTGCCCGTACGGGGAGAAATGTATATACAGCCACAGCAAAACCCTAAAGGAGGGGCCAAAAAACGGGGAGTGATTCGGGGGGATGGAGCCCTGATCTATGAAGCCTGGGAGGTGTTTAGCCCCTGATGACAAGGATCGGGAGTACATACTCAGTGGGGTTAAGCATGGGTTTCGGATCACCAATGCCTCCATTCCACCTGAACTGGCCTTCATGGACAATTACTTGTCATGTACAAAGGATAGTGCTTTACCTATAGTAGAACAGCAAATCTCAGTGGAATTAGACAATAATTGTTATATACCAGTGGATCATCCAATGACTATTACCTCAGCACTGGGGGCTATACCCAAGCCTGATTCAAATAAAGTTAGACTAATACATGACTGTAGTCGGCCACTAGGGAAGGCTGTAAACGATCTAGCCGTTCACCAACCTTTCAGTTATCAAAGCTTCGACGAGGCACTCACAATGGTCACACCTGGGAGATGGATGTGTAAAATGGACCTGGATGTTCAGTGGTGGATTGATCAAGCCTGTATGTTTAACGGCTCTCTTCCACTGATTAACAAGCACGCTTACACACCCGTCTCCATTGATGCCAGCCAGACAGGTGTCGGAGCTTATCACTTGGGTGAGTGGTTTTACATTAATTGGAGCGATTGGCCAGGAATGCTGGCCAAACACATTAATTACAAGGAAGTGCTAATGCTGGAGCCAGCCTGTGCCATCTTTGGGCCAAGATGGGCTGATAAAAATGTCACAGTACACTGTGACTGGGCCGGTCCCCTGATGAGGACATTAACGCAGCTCTTAAACGTATATACCACATGTCCATGGTATACAATTTCAGACTGACCGCACTCCATTACCCGGGCCGATACAACACACTGGCTGATGTGATCTCTAGGATGGAAGAGCCAGGGGGTGTGGCCCACATGGAACGCACTCTAGCGGTGATGGGCACCCGAGATGGAGCAGGCCCTCCTAGAGGAAGTCAGGGAATACCAGGATCAAGCATGGGCACCTAACACAAAGAAGGCCTACGATACACACCGAAGGGCCTATCTCAGATTCTGCCAACTGTACCACAAGACACCCGTGCCAGCAACGTCATATGTGTTATGTTTATATTCTGCCTGGTTAGCCCGCAGGCTTTCATACAACAGTATTAAGCAATACATTGTGCACATATTACATGAAGAACAAGGGTATGTAAACCCTCTTAATATGGATTACCAACTACGAGCCACACTCAAAGGTATACACCTGGTGAAAGGTTCCCAAGTAACAAGGAAAGCCCCCATCACACCTGAGTTACTTTTAGTAGTCAGAGCTAATCTATCACTGTTAGATCCTAGAGACATAGCCATATGGGCAGCATGTATGATTATGTTTTATGGATGTCTTCGCAAATCTAATGTTTTCTCAGACCCAGCACAACCTGCTAATGCGATTCCTATAAGGAAAGAGGACTTTACCTTCAGGCCGGCAGGTATTGTGATTAAAATCGTGTGGGCCAAAACTAATCAATTCAAGGATAATGATCATGCGGTGACCCTGCCCCGAGTACGGGGTCACAAGCTATGCCCGGTGAGGGCCGTATATGCGCTACTAAAAAGTGCCCCTTCTGTGCCCCCCAGTGCACCTGCACTAAGTTACCAAGTGGGGGATAGGACTTGGGTACTACACTCTCAAGACTTCATAGACCGGATTAGATCCACCTTAGGGGAAAAGGTCCAAGACACCAGCACCATCAGCTGTCACAGTTTCCGTTGTGGTTCAGCGACCTGGGGTCACAGGAGTGGTCTTGATGCTGACTCTATACAAATGCTAGGAAACTGGCATTCAGTCTATTACCAAAATTATTTAAAACCTGACATTAAAGACAGGATGGACATGACCAAGGTAATGACGAAAAAACTCCCCGAGTAATCACTACTCACTACTTTTGGACTTGGGGACACGAGAAGTAAAGCCTGGAATTAATGAACAGTCAAAATAGACAGTGCAGGGACAATTTGTGGTTGTTAATTGGTTTCTGTAATTGTTATATAATTACTGCGGTGTAAGAATACCTTTAATTGATCTGTAATTGATACCTTTTATTGTTCTGTAATTCCTACCATTGACTGATTATATAATTGTTTATCTAATTGATATCTCTAATTGATTTCTCTAATTGATTCCTCAATTGCTCTTGTCCATTTTAATGTACTACTGGCGCGCGCGCAAAGAACTGTTAGTCTTAGCTGAGTTTGAATAAAGACTCCCTTTACCCACACCATTGTTGAGTTAATACTACATGTAAACCATTTGTAGTATCTCTCTTTTATATCTCTAAGTCATTTAGTCAGTGAGAGCCAGAACCGTGATTTCGCGGCTCTGACGGGCCGATTATGTAATACCATTCGGCGAATGTATATTATGTATAACAGGCCATTACAGCACCACGACCGAGTGCACTGTCACACCTAACCAACACCATGTGTTTCACCATTGAGGCATCCCCCTCTCTCTCTTCACTCACAGTCACACCATAAATACAAAGCTTTAATATCTTTCCTCATAGTCGTCACACATTGATGAAATAAAGATGAGAATAGTTCTTATGGCCTGGAGAATACTTCCAAAAATGATTTAGTTAGTATATTTTACAATTTAAAAAAAGTTTAAAGATGAGTGGACCACCTGCTGATTGATACTGACACCACTTACATTCGGGGACTAATAGCTACTAATTGATACATGTTTGGGTTAGGGATTAATGTGGAGGAAATCTTCCCCCTGCTGATAGTTCTTTCCGGACAAACTCTGGACTGTAGTCTAGTTTACTTGTATATTTTCAAAATTATGGTAACAGCCGGGAGAAATGTACTCTATGTAGTCCATAAAGGTATGTCGACCCTTTTGTCTGTTTATATAGTACTTGTTTATACTCATTTGTACTCATCGAAAAGGCAAATAAAAAACATCTTATCTTATCTTATCTTAATAAAAAATGTGGATTTTGGGCGTTCAGGAAAGGTTTATTCCAACAGAATCGGTCCAGTGGTTCTCTATGTATGGTTGATTTAAATGGGTCACTGTTATTCTTTATTTCATATGCAATTCTGGTATAGAATTATTTTGAAAAATTCTTCAGTTGATAATCAATGCTCCATTGGTTCCCGATAGATATAAATTCATTGGTTCCCTACAGATTTTAATACATTGCACAATAAGCCTACCGTTCTGCATTGTTTCATGCAGTAGAAATTGAAGATTCTATCAACAAACTGTACTGTACATTAATCCCTCAATTGACATGTATGTGAGCAATTCTCACGAATTGGGCACACGTAGTGACAGCTATGGGATTTTTTTTACCACTGCATATCAAATTTCTAATCTGTCCATCTTCAAGGCAAGTATTTAAAGGTTAAGTGGCAAGGTTTCCTACATGATCAGATAATTCCCTGATTCAGGGCAGTAAATCAAAGTTCATGCTGGATTTTTATATGTTACCTCCATCTGCACTTCTGTTATTCACTGTATGAAGGTTTTTGATTAAATATTATTATTTCAGCTATAATTTTTCCTGCTTGTTTACCAAATAGGGACGTATTTTGAAGCAGAAACAGAAAAAAAATTAACTTTCAGTTATTTTTCTTAAGAATATGGGGCCTGGAAATTTTAATTAATTTGGTTCCACCTCCCTGCAGCCTGACTTGACGCTCTTTCATTGTTCACATCATAAAGGGAAATAAAGATTAGTAATTCATTATATATTTTCCATGACGCTAGGGCCATGTCGTTACTGTTGATGTCAATATTCTTCTTCTATCTTCATTATTCCCTGAGATATTGAACATTGAAAGTGCCAGACAGAGGTAACACCTTCCACTAATGCAACAATACTAGATATTACATCCGTCTGCAAGGAGACATAATGAACTAATACCTTAATTTTGATATAAATTATTGCTAGTTGCCTATATTTTGAAGGTTGGCCTGGAAATTTTAATTTATTTTTTTCCACCTCCCTATGGCCTGACTGGACGTTCTTTCATTGTTTAGAGCATGAAAGGAAATGATGATTGGCAATTCATTATATATTGTCCATAAAGCTAGAGCCATGTCCTTCCCATTAATGTCAATATTATTCTTTTATCTTCATTATTCCCTGAGATATTGAGCATTGAAAGTGCCAGATGGAGGTAATACTAATGCAAAAATGGAGGTAATGTTACCTCCGTCTACATGTTCAACATTAAATATCACATTCAATGATATAGCTAGAGGAATAATATTGATATCAATGGGTAGGACATGGCCCTAGCTTAATTCATGGAAAATATACAATAGATTACTAGTTTTTAGTTCCTGTTATGCTGTGCTGTTATGGTGTTACCTCCGTCTGCAGTGCAGAAGGAGGTAACGTTATTACGCAACGTCTGCATGTTCAACATTCAATATTTTTTTTTTTTAAGGATTTTATTTCGACTTGGTTGCCGACTCCCCTTTTCGGGGTTAGTTCTGTCGGGCCAAGATGCAAATTGATTTGTACAGAGATTCTATGTTCATTTTTTATACATATAAACATGAAAAGTATGGAGTGATAAAAACTATGTTACACAATCATTGATTTAGGCAGAGAAATCTTTATAGAGATGTCTTTTAGATTGAGTTCCACCATGCCACTTTCTATTTTCATAGAGTGTTTGTGGATTGTATTTACTTGATAAGTAGCGTTTGCATTTTATGCATTCACATGGAATAATGAAGCTAGAGGAATAATATTAATATCAATGGGAAGGACATGGCCCCCACTTCATGAAAAATATATGATAAATTACTAATCTTTAATTCCTGTTATGCTGTGCATAATGTAAGGTCGACTCAGGCTGCAGGGAGGTGGGGAAAATAATGAAAATTTCCAGACCCCATATTCTTGGGAAAAATAACTGAAAATTTGTTTTCTGAGAAATCAAGAAGATGTACCCGCGAATAAGATTAATAAAATATTTTCAAATCAAATCAACACCTAGTATCATTGCAACAGTGGAAAGTGTTACTTCCATCTCGCCCGGTGTGTTGCTCCCACCCTTTTTACTAACTACCTCTTCCTCTCACTCTCTCCCCTTCTCCTCTCCCCCTCTCTCTTCCTCTCTCCCACCCCCCTTCCACTCTTCTTTTTTCCCCTCCCTTTTCTGTTTTCTTTCCACCTCCCCGAGTCTCTCCCCTACCCTCTGCACTCTTTTTTTTTTTTTTTTTGTCCAACATCGGATCTTTATTCATTAGATGACAATTACATAAGAGGCATATTGCGAAGGTTGAGACATCGAAATGATTGGTTTTTCTTTTTTGGTGCTAGGCTGTCTTTATGACGCCTCTTTATACATGGTTTGCAAAATTTTCTTCTATCCATTTTATTTTGTTTTTTGAATCAACATTAAAGATAAAATATAGAGCGATTTTTGTACTCCACTTGTGGAGTTTACAATTGGAAATTGTTACTTTTAGGACCTTTTCTTGAAGGTGTTTCTTCATTTTGTATTTTTTTTGTTTTCCTTCAGGATTTTCTACTTTTTTCTTTCACCGTTTTAAATCACTATCATAACATGTAACACTCCCAGTAGTTCCGGGGTTTTTAATCACAAATTTTTAAGGATTTCTTTCCATGGCTTGAATTGTTTTTCAGCCGACAAGTTATTCTCTGCCGCTACTTTTAGCGCTACTAGTCTTTTTTTCATTTCCAGTATTAGACCATCGAACAATATATGATTATTCCCAAAGAGTCTTTGTCTGTGAATGTAGGATTTACAAACCAGCACAATAAAGTTGATTTGGCGAAACTTCACACCTCGGCCTTCTAGGCCAAACAATATTTGTTTGTTCGAGAAAGGATTTCTTATAGTTGTGCTAAAACCAGGCAGGTTTGATATCCATTCCTGCACATCATTCCATAAATCTCTTACTTTTTTACATTCGATAAGGAAATGAAGCAGGGTATCTCGTAGCCTGCAGTACTCACAGTCCTCATAGAGTTTAACGCCTATGCGTTTTAAATATGTGTTGGAGCATACGTTTCTATGTAAAATTTTGTACTGCAGACTCTGCAATCTTACGTCCTTGGTGATACTATATGGTAACATAAAGATTTTTTTCCATTCTTCTTCATCTTCCAGGTTTCCCTGTACATTGAGAATTGTCGCCCATTTAGCGAGCTTAGGAATATCGATTTTTACGCTCTTAATAAATAAGTTGTACAAAGTTTTTGCGTTTGTTTCTAACACGTTAACTCTACTGTCACCTATTTTTACCACGACTTTCCTATTTATTACATTCAGCTCAGCTGGGTTTATTAGGCCTATCCATGCCCTAGGGATAGTGTGCATCAACTGTTGTTTTTCCAGTTGTTTAACCCTTAAATTATACCTCGTTTCCAACTGTTGCGTTGTAAGGAATTTTAAGTTGTTATCGTACACATCTTTAACAAATTTTATCCCAGCTGCAATCCAGCTGGCGAAATAGAAAGGTTTGTTGTAGCTTCTAATGTGTGTATTGAGCCATATACGCTCGTTTACAACCTCTACCGACGTTTCTGGTTTTTGTACATAAAAGATTTTTTCCCATACGTCCAGCACCTCTAAGTAGAACTCATTGTGATTTTTTTTCAGTTTTTCTCTCGAGAGGAAAATGTCATGAATATTTCTACCCTGTATCACCTTTAGAGTATTGAGACACTTGCTATCAGGGTTGAGTAGTGCTCTTTGCACCCATCTTACACGATTAACCTTGATGATATCTTTTAGAGATCTGAGGCCTAGGCCTCCTCTTTCATATGTCTGAGTTAACCATTTTGTCCTCTGCACTCTTCTCTTTCCCCCCTTTCCCCATTCTTTTCTCTCTTCCTCTCCACTCCTTCTCTCTCCCTCCCCTACATTATCTGTCTCTCTTCCACTTCCCTCTCCCCTTATCACCCTCGGCACAGCACAGCAGCATAGCACAAGTGTAGCATAGCACAAGTGCAGCATAGCACAAGTGCAGAACTGGACAAGTGCAGCACAGCATAAGTGCAGCATAGCATAAGTGAAACACAGCATAAGTGCAGCACAGAAACAAGTACCGCATAGCATAAGTGCAGTATAGTACAAGTGCAGAACTGGACCAGAAGTCCAAAACCGTTTAAGTGCAGCACAGCACTTATATCTAATGGCACAATGGAGGTTTCAAATCAATTGAGACAGAGGGTCAAATCGCATAACACCCCAAAGGGGTGGAGTGCAATTTGACCCAACGTCGAGATCGATTTGAAACCGAACAGAGTGCCATTAGATATTTATTACATACCCATTTATCAATTTATTTGTTATATTTACCTTATTAGTACCGTTTTTCTTGACGAATTATCGAGCAATGTCTAAAAACTTTCGAAACATGCAAGGGAACACTACACTTCAGCCGATGAGAGAGCGTGAAGTCATGAACCAATCAAATTACGTTATTTCGGTCTCATGCTTCCATGACAACCCGTATAGCATTGGTATGTGATTAGACTTTTCATATGGCACCTCTGTATCACATTGTTGAAATCATATACGTATGTAATAAAAATGCAGGCAGCACAGCACAAGTGCAGGCAGCTCAGAACAAGTGCATGCAGAAAAATGAGTAAAAATTCACAAAAATCATATTGAAATCATAGGGTTACATCCATCTCATTATGACCTTTGAGATGCAAGGATATATTCAATATATTGTCTTAAAATGGGTCATAGGGTTACCTCCGTCTCAAATAGTTTTGAGATGCTATGTACGCAATATTTATTCTTATCTATTTCTCCCAAGAATATGAGGCCTGAAAATTTTAATTAATTTTTGTTCACCTCCCTGTGGCCTCACTTGACGTTCTTTCATTGTTCACAGCATGAAAGGAAAGGAAAATTGGTAATTTATTATATATTTTCCATAAAGCTAGGGCCATGTCCTTCGCATTAATGTCAACATTATTCTTCTATCTTCATTATTTCCTGAGACATTGAACGTTGAATCTGCAAGACAGAGGTAACATATTCCACTAATGCAACAATACTGGATGTTACCTCCGTCTGCATGGAGACAGAGGTAACATGGGAGGAAATGAAGATTGGTAATTTATTATATATTTTCCATAAAGCTAGGGCCACATCCTTCCCATTAATGTCAATTTTACTCTTTTATCTTAATTATTTCCTGAGATATTGAACTTTCAAGATGCAGGTGGAGGTAATGTAACCTCCATCTGCATATTCAATGTTCAATATCTCAGGAAATAATGAAGATAAAGGAATAATATTCTGGGATGCCATTGTCTGCTATGCTTGACATCTAATAATTTTATTTTGGATTTAATTCTAGCATGATTATGGAAAAAGCCCTATGACTTTATATAGACAGAGGTAACATCCTATTTCAGCCAATTTTTTAAAAAAATTGTTTTCCTTCTCATGCAAAAGAATGTATTTTAACCTATTGGAAAAGGTATTGGTTAAACGATGTATTCAGGTTAAAATATGACAACCCTTGGTATTTTTTGCAATGATAAAAGATTGTTTGTATGTCAGACGGGGGTAACCTTTTCAAGACATACACTATGTAAATCATCTCCATTATTCTAAACTGGAGCGTATAATCTGCATTTTGCAAAGAAATGGATCCTTATGATTCCTACCAAGATATTTAAATGCAAATTTCTTTTCATTTGTTTGATGTGGCAATATTATCTAGCTCCAAACTGAGAAAACACCAAATTGTGCCCATTTCGTGAGAATTAGGTAGAACTAACCGCAGTGCTGTCTGTCTGATTGTTCTTCACCAAGTTGGAGGTGGGAGGAATGCCGAGGTGTGGAGCGTAGCATAGCACCGAGGGATTCCTACGCTGGAAACGAGGTGAAGAACAATCAGACAGACAGAACGGAGGTTAGTTTGAGATATATTTCACCTCTTCCAAATGATTTTAAACATATTAGATTGCTTTTAATTATGGTAACTTACATAGAAAAATACAGTGAGGGTGTGGCATGGTTTCATTAACGCTTGAATTTATGACGGCTGTCGTAATGTTGATGACGGCTGCTGCACTTTCAATGCTTAGCAGACGACATAATGTCATGGCATGGCATGAAGGAATGAGAATTGTTTCTTCCCGCTCACTTGCATATTGCGAGTCTATACAAAGTCTAGGGACACGCCATTCCAGAGGTGAAATAAATGCTCATGTATTCATGTGTACACACATGATAAGTGTATAAGATAATTTTGAAGGTTGATATAGCAAAAAATTCTGGTATAGAATTTTTGCCTTCTAGTATATTGAAATCATGTTTATTAGTTCTTGTACATCAGTTCACTCACATCATAAACACCTCACTGTTGTTGGGCAAAATTCCAAAAGCGTTTAAGGAGGCAAAGGTTACGCCTCTATATAAGGCGGGTAATAGGACAGCAACTACAAACTATAGGCCAATTTCGTGTATTACGTTGCCTGCCAAAGTTCTTGAAAAGGCAGTGCAGCAGCAGCTTTCGCAACATTTTGAAATGAATGACTTATTTAATAATAACCAGTATGGATTTCGGCCGGAACACTCTATTCAGCAAGCGCAAACAGACTTTTTGAACAAAATATATACAAATCTTAATAGTAAACTTTTGAATAAAACGGTTTTTCTTGATTTTAGTAAAGCGTTTGATACCGTTCATCATCAAACTTTATTGCGAAAGCTGGAATTGTATGGTATCCGAGATATGGAACTCCTTTGGTTTTCTAACTATTTAAGAGAAAGGCAACAATTTGTAACTGTAAATGGACGAAAGTCCAAAGGGGGAGTGGTCACGTATGGGGTTCCCCAGGGTACAATCTTAGGTCCTATTTTATTTACTATTTATATAAATGACCTTCACACGGTCATCAAACATGCCAATATACAGCATTACGCTGACGATACCGTGCTCTCTTATCACAACTCAAATGTCAATGTACTCTTTGATAATTTACAGCAAGATTTAAATAGTGTATTCTCCTGGTGCGCTATCAACAAACTATCCCTTAATGTATCTAAATGTAAATCTATTTCATTCGGAATAAGTCATCAATCTAAAACAAAAATCCAAAACTCAGGTCGTCAGTTAAAAATAGGCTCCACTACCCTTGATGAAGTCAGTGAATATAAGTATCTAGGATTTATTCTAGATGAATTTCTTACCTTCAAACCTCATGTACTAAATACCTTGAAGTCAGTTTCCTCTAAAATTAGGCTTCTTTACAAAGCAAAGAAATCCCTCACTTTTCAAGCAAAACGGGACCTATACAAAATGGCCATTCTCCCCAACTTTGATTTTTGTGATTTTGTTTACGACTCCGCACCCCAGTCTCTGTTGAAAAAGCTTCAGTCGCAGCAAAATCTGGCACTTCGTATAATTTTTAACAAATGCAAATTTGATAACATGGATAACGAACATAAGCTTTTAAATTTATGGCCTCTACAAGTTAGACGCAATAAACACCTTCTAGATATGGCATACTATATGACACAAAATCCCCTTAACCTTGACACTCGTGCTCTCCCAACAAGGAGTCACGCCAAGGGGAGGAGGAATCTTAAAATCATCAACACCAAATCTACAAAAATCATGGATTCTCTTACCTATAAATGCCAGATTCGCTGGAACGACCTCCCTCAAGAAGCACATTTAATTGACGATGCGGTAGTTTTCAAGAAATTCACAGAAAAATTGCTATCCCCATTCTAATCTTAATTTTAATTTTGAAGCTTATTTTTAAGCTAATGTATATTTATGTCTACCATATAACTGTAACCGCCTAGAAACGCTGTATATATTGTAACTCTGATTATATATCCCTCAATGCATTTGTAAGGGATACTGCCTTATGGTACTGTCCCACCTTTTGTCCAACACCCATGTTTATGATACCATCTCATCTCATCTATCATCACATAAGCACTGTAACTAAAATTGTTGATTGTATACTATATAACTCTAAGTATGATTACAAAGTACTTTATTCTTTAATCGTGACTCTTATGTAACAATATGTCGCGATGTCTCTACGATGATTAGATACCACGGCTGCCCCTTGATATGATCTTCAGTAATATAATCAATCTCTATTATAATAATATACCTTGTCGGGCTAGACCGTTGCTATTATACTTCTTCTAGTTGGATACTGCTATTGTACCCCCTAGTTATGGCTATACCTAGCCTTATGTTACTGTTCTTGTTATTGTCTTTCTCAGGCTATACTTAGCCTCACGCTACTGTTGTTGTTACTGCCAGCACTCTTGTAAATGCTGAAACTATAATTTATTTATAGCCGTTGTTTTCGGCCTCCTTCATACCTTATGTTTAAAAAATTTTTTGTAAATTTACGAAACTTTGTACCCGCACCATAAATTACTTGAATTCGATAGAGGCACTCGTTGGAGGAAATGATATTCTTATCATGATAGACGTAGCTACCTGTTATTGTATGTACCATCATTACAAAATAAAGAATTCTTGAAATGAAATGAAATATATGAGCAATTCCACCAAAAGTGCACCATTTGGGTTAAAGCTCCATTCCCAGCTAATTTCTATACAAATCTCAGTTTTCACTTGTTAAGCTAACTAGTACACTGCCCCACCTTATCCCAATCGTTAAGGTTTCTTTCTTAAGGTTGGAGTTTAATATTTGAGAAGAAGTACTCGTCCTCCCATACTGGTGGTCACCAGTGTGACCTCCTTAGTCAACAGTGTGACCTCCTTAGCCTTGTTCCATACAGATAGTCGTTGACGGGGAAAATTCGTTGGCAGACAGAGAGAAACATGGGGCTTGATGTGGCACAGAGGCGCCACATGTGACCATTCAGTGCATCTACAGAACTGTGATGATGGCTTCTATACATATTCCTGTGTGTCCCTGATCGTAAAAACACAGAATTTAGACATTAATTTTACTTTTCATTGAAACAGAGATAGATAATATTGAGTTTGGGAACTAATATGAATGTAATTCCAGAAGAACCACTCGATCTTAAATCCTGGGAATGCAGCTTTAAAATACAACAGCTCCTCCAGAGGCTAAAATATTTACCTGAGATTATTTTCGATGGTATTTTTGGATCCAGGGGAAAAAAGTCACCTAGGGGGAAGTATCCCACAATGTTTTCTTTAATCGTGAGGCCAAGAAAAGGCTTATTTTTCTGCCAGAATCACACATAAAAAACGCAGGTTATCCCATCAGAATCACAATGCAGCCAGTATTTTTTGGGGGAAAACTTATAAATATTCTCAATATAATGGGTTTTATGTGCATAATGGGCCAGAGGGTCAATGATTACTCTGAAATAATATGTTTGTATGGATAAAAAATCAATATTTTCAACTTTTCAATTCATTTCTTGATGATATTATGTACAGTTGATTATCGGGTAGCCCCCTGTCTCCTTAACAGGGGTCTAAGTTATTTTAGGAATATATATAGACCTAGAAGAACTTGAAATGAAACGACCCTTACCACCATTACTTATAACATTGTCTATGATTAGTACATAATATTGTATTCATTCAAAAACCTCCAACTAATTCTTCCCAGCTCAATAGTGGGGTTTTAGATACTAAGAAAAGTGTTGGGGTATATTAATGTCGCCGTAACGGGGATCTAGCTTTCGTTAATAAATAAATTAATAATAGCATGAATCATATTCTCTTAGTGTTAAAGTATGTAAGAAACACCAGGGTACATAAATAAATACAAAAAAACTTTTTGAACTTATTGATTTAGGGGCCACAAGCATAACAGAGTATGTCGCCGTAACGGGGGTCTAGAGGGCGCGCATGTCGCCGTAACAGGGCTCTAGAGGGGATGGGGGTCTGGAGGGGGGGTTGAAACTATTTTTTAAAAATCTTTCCCTACTAATTTTTCCTAAATATAGCATATATTTACCTTCATAAACAACCAAATTAAGTATGCAACTCAACTTAAGAGAAAAACGAGGGGGAAACCATGTTATTGATAGTTATGTACATATTCTAGATATAATGGGTTTTATGTACATAATGGGCCAGAGGGTCAATGACCTATGACCTATACCACTGCCATTACCATTAACATTAATGAATGGTTATTTAGCTGTAACTTTTCTTCTAGTTGGAATATTTTCACAAACTAAAGAGCATTATGACCCTTATATCAAGATCTATCAGGTACACACGAATTCAAAACATTATGCATACATTTTTATTATTCATTTCTAATTGTAATCGTAATTTATGTTGAAATATTAACCTTTCCCCTCTGCCCTTTCCATCAGAATTCAGATCACAGTCTCTGCCGAGCTGCTCTGACCATAATATTTATTATTAACGTTCCCAATTTCGTCTATTATATTAGCAGCAATATATTTAGTTTATGTATGAGAAAAAATAAATACATGGAAGCAATTTTAAAAAGTTATGAATTTTCAGCCTTGGATGGCCAAATGATGCATTTTGGGTGGAATTGCTCATATGTATAGCTATGTATAGTAATTGAGTAAATACATACATATATATATGCATGTTCATACAAGTATGTACAAGGTATGTGCACACATGTATGTAGAAAGTATATATACACATATACATACGAGCAATTCCACCAATTGGTCGACATATGGCTATAAAATAGATTTTTGAATTTATAATGAGAAATTTTGGTCTGGAGTTATTCTAATCTATTCAGTTTGCTTCCCCGATGGGAAATACATAAGAAATACCCTACTTTTGCACATCTAGCACCAATATTTTAAATTCTAGAGGGAAAAAACACTGTTTTATTGCTTAAAACCTAAAGGAAATATTGCTAATGTAAAAAAAGGGTGTCAAAAGAAAAATATATATGTCCACTAATGGTTACATGTTTATTCAAATTTCATATCATGACACTATAGGTACCAAATAATTTGAAAAAAATATTTCTAACAATCCATTGGTTGATTTGCAATGCAAAAATGTCTGGGGAAAGTCTCTAGGTCACCATAACGTGCCTATTTAAAACTAGAATAAAAAGAGACTTCCGGTTACCACGAAAGAGAGAACACGTCGCGGGCTCTTGCCCAACCTAATTTCTTCTTTTTTTCAGAACATCGGAAGCAGAGACATTGGATCTTTACGCAGAAAGACCAATAAACCAAACAAGGACAACCATCAGCAGTGAAAAAAACACCATTTCGCTCAAAAAGACCAATAACAGGACATTTACTCTTCCCGCCGACTGGGAAGAAGACCCATAACGGCTACTGGGATTATCGCTCAGGCCACCTCAGAAACAGAAAGAACTGTAACTCGTGAGCAGCTCTCCTCAGAGACCTGCAAACTGGATTACGGAGGTTAAAAATCACATATATGTGGAAGTGCACCTAATAATAAGAGTTAATACGAACAATAGGATTACACAAAAATTCAAAACGCCCGGGACCACGCTGGAGGAAAAACGGCAGCGGCCATCTTAACCCTCACCCACCTGATACAGTGGATGAAGGAGTGATCGCCCCAACCTACGGCACCCGCTAGTGAATAAGCTAAACCAATACGGTAAGCAGTTAACCTCAAAGCACAAGGGAAAAGTAATCAAGACAATAAAAAGTCTACGATAAGACAAAACAGTGATGTTCCAAAACATGTGCCTACTAAAATACTTCATAAACTGAACAATCTAGGTGACCCACTTCTAGGCCCCAGCCTAGACGCTACTGAATAGACACCACCCCATCGCACGTGCTGATCGCGTTGCACGGAGGGACGCTCCCCACCGCGCAAATAGGTCAGCAAGTGCAAGCTGTGTTTACATTTGGACGCTTGCCTAAACATACAATTTAGAGGCGTGCTCAAGTTATAAAAACTCTTTAGATTCTAAATATCGCATCAATGAGTCAAAGCGCCAAATTGATGGAAAATTTCCTTGGTAAAAGCAGAAAGAGAATTAGAGAAGACGACGAGGATAAAAACGAGTGTGACACAGATAACAAACTTGCCAGAAAGATCAAAAAGGCTAGCAAAAAACACAAACTAAGCATGTCAACAACACAAAAGAAGGAAGAGACGGAGGCTCTCCCCCTTCAACCTCCGGCAGGTCAATCGGACCCAGCGGTCATGGCAATGCTATCCTCTATCTTGAATAAAATTGACACGTTTAACAAGTCAACAGAAACTGCCAACACCAGAATGGCTAACACGGAAAAGAAAGTGGAAGGAATTGACGGACGTCTAGACAAGTTAGAGCAACAAGTCGCCGACATCCAGCACGCGAACCCTCCCCCACAGATGCTGCCTCAGACCCACCCATGGCCTAAGGATCAGGGTGGCAATGGTGCTCCAGCTGCGGCAGCAGCTACCGCATCTGAGAGGGAGAAGGAAAAAGTAGATGACAAGGAAAACAAACCGTCTACCTCAAATGATGACAAAATAAGGAAGAAAACTCCCCTTGAAAAAGAAAGAGACAAGCTAGCATCCAACCTAGTCGTAGATGGCTTTGACAGGGAGGACGCTGAGACGAGACAAACGCTCCAAGAAAAAGTGGAAGAGCTATTCACAGAAACCTTTGGGATCCAAGAGCCCAAAATAGCCAATGCCAAGAGAATTGGAAGGCCCGAATCTAAAGCGATTCATATCACGTTTGAAAACGCTGAAGCGGCAGAGCTAGTCTGGAACAAAGATCCAGACTACAGAAAATCAATGCCCAGGAGGACAAGTCCACACACAGGTGGCTGAGAAAAGATCAACCAAAAATAATAAGAGATAGGATCAACAGGGCAATGCCCATTATAAGAGCAGCGAAACAAAGCGGGGCATACAAAATAGTAAGAAATGAGGAGGGCAATGTAAGGCTCGGTAGACGCTACTTTAGACACGACCAGCTAGACAGAGTCCCAACGCAATATTCTCTAATAACACTATCAAGAAGAGAATCTGAGTTCACCTTTGCATTCTTTGGCAGGGAATCCCCCCTGTCAAACCACTACATACATCAATTCCAATACCAGAACAGGCGCTTTGACTCCACAGAGCAATTTCTCGCATACAGAAGATTGAAGTTCGCAGGAGAGCCAATTAGAGCCGCCTCCTATCTCCTCTACGTAGACCCGAGAGTAGCTAAAGAGCTGCTCGACGAAATGAGGCAAAACAAAGACCAGGAGGCTTGGATCAAACAAGTCCCCAACATGCTCTACCCCGCTTTGATGACAAAGCTGCAGCAGGTAGAAAAAATAAAGGATTACCTACTAGCCACAGGAGCAAAGAGGCTGGCTGAGGCAAACCCAAAGGACTCAATATGGGGAATCGGGCTTGACCTCGACCACGATGATGTCCTCAACGACGCAGCATGGCCTAAAGAAGGCAACATGATGGGCACCATCTGGGAATCAGTGAGAGAGAGCCTCGCGAAAGCTCAAGCTCTTAAAGATCAACAAGATGAGCCTTTCGGCCACGAAGAGGAAATGGAGAATGAGCCAGAAAAGGCATAAATAGTGTTAAAATAATAGTGCCAAGTGTAGTGCGTTAACACCCCAATGGAGAACCAACAGGGGAGTATATTGAAGCTACTATCCTTCAACGTTAATGGCATCAGGGAGATAAAAAAGAGAAAATCTATTTTTTCCAATCTAGCTAATCTAAAAAATTCAATTATAGCCCTACAGGAAGTGCACTCAACAGCTGACCAAGAGGGCATATGGAGGGCCCAATGGCCCGGCAACATGTTCTTTAATCATGGTGCGTCAAACTCCAAAGGGGTTATCATTATGTTTACAAAAGACTGTTCATGCAAAGTGGAAAAGATCATGTCTGTATATGAGGGTAGAGTACTAGCTCTCATTGTGGATACAGACATGGGTAAAATGCTAATTTGCAATGTATACCAATTCACGGCGGACCATGAAAAGCAGCAGCTACATCTACTAAGAGCTGTGAAAAACATCATAGAGAAGCATCGCGAATACCCCTGCATAATGCTGGGGGACTTCAACATTAAGTTGGACAAAGCAAAAGATCTAAGAGACAGTGCGACAACAAATCCTAGCTCAGCAAAAGCAGTAAACGCCCTAAATGACCTGAAAAACAATTTTAATCTCATAGACTCTTTCAGGAATCTCAACCCTAAAGACCTATCGCCCACATGGATAAGAAAAGGGCAAAGATCCAGGCTGGACTACATCTTCATTGAGGAATGTATTTTTGGTAAGGTCCTGCATGCAAAGCACAAGGTCACTGTCTGGTCAGACCACGCAAAAGTGTTGGTTAAAATTAAACAAAATAATATTAGTAAAGGTAAAGGTGTATGGAAACTAAACACTGAGATTATTAAGAATGAAAATTTCAAAGAAAGCGTAAAGCTAAATGTGGAAAATGTGGCGAACTGTAATATCACCAAAAGCGCCTCGGAAAAATGGGACATATTTAAATATATGGTAAGAACCGAAGCCTCCGTGCACGGTAAGCAAAAAAAGAAACAAGAACTAAAGCACGAGCTAGAGTTAGAGCAAAGGTTTGAGCAGCTCAGCAATGTAATATCTAAAAGTATAGGTGAAGAGATGGAATATGAAACCATCAGAGAAGAAATAAAAATCACTCAAAGGCAGAGAGCCACAGGTGCCATGGTTAGAGCGAGAGTTAAATGGCTTATGGAGGGCGAAAAGCCCTCAAGGTACTTTCTGGGGCTGGAGAAAAAAAGATCTAGCAGCAAAACCATGTCACAAATTCTAGACAAGGGTAAAATTATCACTGATCAAGATGCAATAGCAAATGCTCAAAAAGAATTCTATGAAACCTTATATAAGGAGGTGAAAGTAAGAGAGTGTGTAAAGAGTGACCTGAACATAAAACCATGTAATAGAATACCAGAGAACAATGTGAACGCGTTGAGCAGGGAGATTTCGGAGGCCGAAATCAAATTAGCAATTAGTGCGATGAAAAACAATAAGTCCCCAGGTCCCGATGGTATCCCCGTAGAATTCTACAAGGAATTCTGGGAGGATATCAAACCAATATTCACCAGTATGATCAAAGAAGTATATCAAAAAGGAGAGAAAACAGACTCGCAAAAAAAATCAATTATAACACTCATTCCAAAAAAGAACAACGACAAAAGAGTAATAGCCAACTGGAGACCGATCTCCCTGCTCAACGTGGACTACAAGATAGTATCTAAGGTCATATCGAATAGAATGGTTACCTTTCTAGATAAAATTATAAATGAAGACCAACATGGGTATGTACCCGGTAGATATATAGGATGTGCAACGAGAAGAATAGCAGATGTTATCACGAAATGTCAGGAAGGTGGTGAGGACGCGTTTATAATCTCATTTGACTTCCAGAAGGCATATGATTCGGTAGCATGGAGCTTCCTATATAGGGTGTTAGAAGAATACAATCTTGGAGAGCACACGGTCAACTGGGTAAAAACGCTTCTCAGTGACTCAAAAGCTAAAGTCCTAAATAATGGTAATTTATCGAGCGAGTTTAGAATTGCTAGGGGCCTAAAGCAAGGGGACCCCCTATCGTCCACTTTGTACATTCTAGTGGCTGAGATTCTAGCCAACAACATAAGGGACAATAACAAAATCAGGGGAATACGGATGGGGCAAGACGAACACAAACTTGTACAGTTCGCAGATGACCTTACGGTTACCGTAAGGGACGAAGCCTCCGTAAAAGAAGTCATAAAAGAAATAGAAAAATTCGGGGAAATATCCGGCCTAAAACTAAATGAAAGAAAAACAAAAGGGTTCAACATAGGCAGTCAAAAAATAAACTCTAAAAGAATTCAAGACCTGGCCTGGGAGAATGAAATAGAAATCCTGGGGGTTTTCCATACATACCCAATAGATAATAAGAAAGCAGAGACAAGCAACCTAAAGAAAATAAAAGAAAAAATATTCCAAGTTAAGAGGGAATGGAGCAAAAGAAACATCTCTATGAAAGGAAAGGTTGTAGTGGCCAACACACTAATATCATCAATTGCAACTTACATAACCTCCAACATATACATATCCCAAGAAGCAGTAAAAGAAATAAATACCAGCATAGATGAGTTTATCTGGAAGAATAGGCGCCCCAAAATTGCCAGAAAATATCTGATAAAAACAACAGAAACAGGAGGACTAAAACTCAGAGGCCTGGAGGTTGCAATAAAGACTAACAGGTTAAAATGGGCAAAAAACCTAATCGAAGGGCAGGATAAGAAATGGGCTGCCTTCATAAAAACAAAGCTAAACAACAAAATAGAAGAAGAGTTAACAAGAAGAACTGCTAGTCCCCTAACGATTGGGGTCCCGTTCTATGATGAAATTCTTAAGACTTGGTATCAAGCATATGGTAGCCAATCCCCAGAGACAGTAGAGGAGATAGCGATTGAAAAACTGTGGAGAAATCATCTCATTCCCACAGGGCTCAGTCAGAGGTTGATAAACCAATTCAAAAGAGTAAATGTATACGAAGTAAAAGACCTTATACGACAAGGCAGGTTAATGACCGAGCAAGAGATAAAAGATATATATAATATAACCCTATCCTTTCTAGAAAGATTCCAAATCACACAAGCTATCCCTAGAAGATGGATTGTTAGATTAAGAGAAGAGTGCGTAGTCACAAGGGGGAAGCCCATATACATAGCGCTAGGAAATAAAACAATAAATATTAAGAGCCCAGGCAAACATTTTAACTGGTATCACTTCGTCCTGGAAGGCACAGAAAGTGCAGGTAATAGAAACACAAGGTGGAATATGATTCTCGGAAGAGAAAACGAGCTAACAGAACAACAGTGGCAGGAAATATACACCCTCCCCTACAAGTATACTGAAAATGTTATCCTACAATCACTGCAATACAGAATTATAAATAGAATAATAACTTGCAATGCCTACTTAAAGAGAATTAAAATAAAAGATTCGCCAGAATGCGACTCTTGCGGTGAGCACGACAGCATAGCGCATTTCTTCTATAACTGTGAGATAGTCAGAAACTTGTGGCAGAGCATAGCGATCTGGCTGGCGGCATCCGGCGACAGCCAGATGGCTACTGTCAGAGATTTCTCAAAACAAGACGTTCTATTAGGTATATTGGGGGAAGGGGCTAAGAAAAACAAAATAAATTTCGTCATTATGACAGTTAAAAATTACATCCACAGAACAAGGTTGTTCGGAAAGGGCAAGATAGAGTTTATTGAAGCGTTAAGGGAGGTGCGAAAACACCTGAGAGACAAAAGATTGTATGCTCTCAAAAAGGATGAATACAAGAAAATGTTTACAAAATGGGAGCTTATTTGGCAATATCTAGGTTAAAATTTCGAATCACCTGCATATAAAATAGTTTAATTAGACCTCACCGCAAATTACAAATGCGAAGAAAAAAAATATACCACCTGTTATGACAAAAATCAGAAAAAGAAATTCTCCCAAGCGCGAGTTTATCTTATTCAAAGCCAATGTGAAACACTAAATACCAGAGAAAAAAATATGTCATTGTTACTGTTTAAACTGTATGTCATTTAGATTGTAGAAGCCAAGAAGGCAGGAACAGAAAATAAAGAATTTGCAACAAAAAAAAAAAACTAGAATAAAAATTGATTTAAACACCAAGATGGGTCAAGTGGATATGTTTAGAGAGTTTTCAATGTATTCTCCCGTATAATAATGAATGTATTTGAATATTTTAGTTTTCTTCAGAATTCCAGCATATAATACATAGTTGGGAAGTCACCGTAACGTGTCGGACATTTTACTTGATAAAAAATAAAATATTTAGAGTTGAAAAAATTTAAGTATTGCTGAAGGTAAGTCATCATACAGCTCAAACAAAAACAGTCACATTATCGCCCTCATATGCATTATTGCTTCTCAAGAGTGCTAAAACATGATGTTACCGTAACGTGCCGGCACGTTACGGTAAATTATGTGACATTAAATTATGTGACATTAAAATTATGGGACATTATTTATGTACATGTATTGTGTAGACATACAGAGAACCTTTTCCCTAATAATTTTGCCTCTAGATACCGTAACAGAATGTATATTTACCTTCATAAACAAACAATACCAGTATTCAAGTCATCTTAACAGGAAAACGAGGGATATAATGTGATATATTTGTGTATAAATTCTAAATATAATAGATTATATGTGTATGAACAGAGGGTCAATGCCCTGTGACCCTTGCCGATGCCATTACCATTACCATTACTGAATCGTTTTTTGGCTGTAACTTTTCTTCTAAAGGTTGAGAAGTCATAATATATTGAATTACAATTGGGTAACTGTGTTTGATTGACTGTATTCCATTGAAGCAATGGAACACAATATCTTAGAACTAGAAATGTTAATTGGCCAGTAATGGTTGAAATGTAAGCGACCGTGCTACACATTTTATTCATCCCTAACGTTAGAATATTTAGACTATTTATAATTTTTTATTTCATTTGAATAACGAGTTATTTGTTCTGTTACATGAAGCACACAAGATTCTCATATCCAAAGCATAATAATAAAGATCTTATTTAGAAATAAACATGTCATTATACTTCAAAAATTAAGAAATTATCTTTAAATTCAAATGCTTCTAACTCTTAGAAAAACCTGTTTTACAGTAAACAAAAAAATGCATAATGAATAGTACAATGTATCCTAATATTACTATATATAAACTAGTATGAAAATCGTGTACATATTACTATAATTATGTTCAAGGATTAAATAATGTATATACACGGTCGCTTACATAGTAACTGTACTACTCAGAATCAAAATAACATAAAGTTACAGATTTTCACAATTATTTTCCCAAATTTCGCATTAATGTCGTCCAATATTAATATATTGCATAACAAATTCAAGATGAAATAAGCACTTCTAAATTTGGCTTGTTTTGAAGCCTTATGACGAAAGATTGGTGGATACTCATATGGGACATCACCTGTCATCTATCAATTACCTTTATCATATATATCCGAGTCGGGTCTGGGTCTGAGTCTGAGTAAGCCCACTCAGTCAGTCAGCCTGGGGAGCCTGGGGCTCTATATCTGATAACGCCTACTCCTAACTGGTAGGGATCTGGTAAGAGCCTATACTTCTTAGTGGAAGGTAATAATCTATCTGATTACTCCTTTTACTCCTTCCCATTAAGACAGAAATAGGGGACATTTGAAAATATTACACTTGAAGGTTGTTCAAATTTTAATTTATGGGAAACTTTTGTGTATGTCAAGCACTGAGACATGGACACATTTCGGGAAAGGGTGGACATGAAGTGGGGAAATGTGACGGGGGGAGGGGGGGGCACCTTTCTCAGTATTTCATGACTTAGTCAGGAAAGTGACAGTGAGAAAAGCTAACGGTTTAATAATCAATAATCAAAAGTTATGAATATCATTAATAACTACAACTGGAAATTAATAAATTCCCCAATTATGAAAATTATAATAATTGGGATCTCTCGAAATTGATAATGATCAAGTTATGATTAATCTGGTGATTCTGTT
Source organism: Sthenelais limicola (assembly GCA_942159475.1). Lineage (NCBI taxonomy): Eukaryota > Metazoa > Annelida > Polychaeta > Phyllodocida > Sigalionidae > Sthenelais > Sthenelais limicola. The sequence continues at coordinate 117,220,814 of OW804096.1, forward strand.
CTTCTGTAAAAGGGTTGGTTTAGTACTCTTCCAGCTACAACTGCGGCAAGGGAGATTTTGATGTATTAAAAGAACCTGGTTGTGTTATTTCCGTTGCGATCTAAATTCATAGCCTCTGCGATCCAGTAGAAATAAGACACTTTGGTGTCAATAGGTGGGGGGGGGGACCTTTTTTCCTCGGATGAAATCTAAATTTCTTCTTTATAATCATAATAGCTCTTTTTCTTTTAACGATATTAGTCTTGATGCCAACCAGAGCTTTTTCAACTAGCAATATTTGAGAGGTAAAATAATTAGTAGGCCCTACATGATTGTAGAAAATGTAACGATTCCCCATTGAAAGAATACTGAGAAAATGCCAGTAAATTATGTAATTGATTTATTAAGAAATATCACATGCCATACAATTTATAAAGGTACTAGGAGACACAAAGTGTGCTTTGTATACCAATCATGCCATAATCATTATACAGTACATGTATATTATGCAATTCAGAGGCCAACGTTACACATGAATATGGAATTAATATCCAAAATTTAATAAATGATACAAATAGCAACAAAATAAAAAACATACAGTTGGAAACTAATAACTTGTTTTGCGATACACAATGTAAATATTTTCAGTATAGAATTACAAAAATAATCACATAGGTAGAAACCATTTACCTCGGGCAGGAATGTCACATAGCGAGGGTATGACAATCATAACAATCGTTCCCAAGTCTTTTCAGAATGTGGTCCTCATACAACCTTGGACCACAAGAACAACTTAGTTTACTAATAAGAAATTTCAAGAGCGGAAATGAGACCACCTTCTTGTTGTCATGAATTGATTTTTTGGAGGGAATTAAATGTTGTATGACCTTGTTGAGATATTATGCAGACATTATGATATGATATTAAAATGTGAGCATGGACTCTCTAAGCTCACAATTTCAACGAATAAATAACACCAATGTTAAAAGACTGATACCTTTCGTTATAAATTAATCTTTCAAAAAACGAACTGTCCAAACATTAATTCAATGATAAATTAAATCCCATAGTGTGAAGACAAGTTAGCATAATTATCACATAGGCAATTGTTGTGACACAGTATACAAAGATGTATTATGAAGAGGGACACAATATATACTTAGATCAACTGATTTGGCACATACACACTTCAATATTGATTCATTTACATAATATTATGAATTAAGTTATTATGCTGTCAACAATTTTTTTTTATATTGACGACTATGACGATAACCATAACAATCATCCAAGCAAAATTGATGGTTGATTTGACATTTTTAATCAGATCAACGTAGAAAACATATTCTAATAGTTACAACAAATGTACACAATTTATGACATATCAAATATAGCCCAAGTATGGGGTAATACTATAGGGGCATAAGAATAAGAATACGATAACCCATTGAGAGAACTTACTTTAATAATACAGGGCACCATGAACCATACATTAAGAAGGGTAAAGCTAAGGGGAGTAACAAGGAGAGGCCATACATCATAACATGTGCCAGAGAATCCCAAAGAGAACATGGGACGTATATTGAAATGTTAAGGGAACTTTGTTTTTAACTTCAACACTAAAATTAAACTTTGACAAAATGTTGTTTCAAATATCAAACGGGTGGAAGGGACTGGATTTCAACACGGAAATGACAGCCTGTAAGTTATACACACGACGTAATACAACATTGCAGGAAGATCTAATACTTTGAGCAGTCAGCAACTGTATATTGGGTGCACTGGGAGTTACTCGTTGATTCCTTGTAGCCTGCAGTTTGGTCTAATCCAGATCCTATGTGAGGAAAAAATATATATAACCTCGAATATATAGACACAGCATACTGCTTCTCCACTTACAAGAGAAGGTGTAACTTAAGATTATAAATATATCTTTTGTCATCTGGCAGTGTAGTTTTTAATTACTCGGGAAATGTTATTCAAGGTGCTTGGAGGAAAAACCAATCCTTTACTTTCCTATAAGGCACTAAGATGCCCCTTTAAATTTCTTAATTGGGTCATATACATATGTCGACTTTAATATCTTTACACGAGAAATAATTAGAAAGAGTTTGCTTACCAGTCACCAGGTTATGCAGATTACAATAGTTGGTTCCATAGTCTAATAAGGCGTACCATGTTTCGGATGTAGAGTACCCCTAGAAATAGAAGTGCACACAACATATATACACAAAATATCTTCAGAGAGCATTTTCATGAAAAGAAAAGATACCTTCTTCCATTAGTTGGATCTGTCTGTTGATTTCCTTAATCTTCTGTGTTGAAATGTAAGAATTCAGAATGGGTATTCACTATAAGTCGTTTGGGATGTGATCAGTATTTGATCATACACGATATAGTGGGCAGTTCATGTTATAGTGGATCCGACCCTTATAATTGGAGTGCCAAGCTAATGTTTAGGTAGGCAAGAAATATCAAGACCAGCAGAAAACTTTATTTACCTTCCCAATACACATGGATGAGGCGTTGTCAGCTTTACTCGTAGTATCCCCAGAATATTCAGCCACAGAAAATTCAAATGTAAGGTCATCTATATAGTGTTTTACAGGCGTTTCATGTTTAGCTTTGATCGTCAGACCAGTTTGACTTGACAACTGAAATGTATGAATAAACATCACTTACCATATATATATAAATCTAGATGACACAGAGTATAAAAATTTACTTAGATTCAACTGTACAACTATAAAGTACCCGGTATATAGGCATATAACCATGTAATTCAAATGGACTTAACAACAAGTATTAAGTTAACTATTGATCTATTGATCTATTTAACTATTGATCTATTTAACTTTACAATTATATTAGTGTGAGCTTAATGTAGCTTCCTGGTGTTTCCAAGAGAAACGTTTTCTCAGGGTCAAATACTTGTGTCCGATGTCAAGTTATAGTTACTGTGATTTAGTCATGCTCAGACTGAAAATGTTAAACATTTACCTAAAAAACCTTAAACCAAAGCATGATAAAGTGCTGAATCACAATGGGATATGTCGAGTTTGGACCTGGAATGGTATGTCTTGGTTAGATTAGTTTAATTTTTCCCTTCATTTGAAGGGGTTGTAAAGCTACTATTTCTGAGTTTCCATAGCCCTCCATACCCTTAAAAACTGTATTTACCACATTTGGACTCACCTATGTTAGGATTGACCAGTCCAACTGTAATGGACTGTCCTAAATTATGTAAGATGTGAGATAAGGGCGTTATATGGGTGGGGAAGGGTGGAGCAGGTGGAGATGCGATCTGATAGCATCTGATTTCACATCTGATATCACAAAAACATGCGATCTGATATCATCTGAATTCACATAAGAGTGAATCATTGTCTGAACAAGATCCTAATCTATGATTGGCATTCGTCAGGTCGACTCAATAATTTTTGTTCCTTCAGAAATTAAAATCAATTATAATTGGACAATCACTAGAATATTTGATACATACCGTGTAAAGGCACTTTTGTCCACCCTGCTCACATCCTTTGGGACCATTCCAAATCTGGATTTGTTTGACAATATCATCACTAGCATTTTGGCAGGGCACACCGAATTTCCTACAAAAACCATCAATGGTTGATATATATATGATGCAATTGGGACTACTAATGAAAATATAGAATACTTATAGATTCTGAAGGCAAGATGAACACTATTGATGATTTCTAACTTCCTTTAAACCACAAGAGATGACAGCAGCTAGTCAATCTAGAATATAAGATTTAGGCCTATATACATGACGTACCATACAATAATTGACATTTAATTCAGATGGAAAAAAACTATTTACAAATTCGGGTTATACATAATTGGTACCTATAGATAGCTAATAAAAAGAAAGTAAATTGAACATTGATGATAATGAATTCCCAATTAGAGAACTGCAATGATTAATGATAGGCTACCATTAAAATTACGGTAACAATGATTTTAATTTAAATGAAATAAGCTATAGGCCTAACCTATCGAGGGATAGGCTACATATCGATTTTTAAAAAATCAATTATAGGCCCTATATAACGGCCAGTTTTAAATAACATTAATCCATATACCAAAGAAAAGACGCAGTTTTTATTCCCTTTAGGCCTAAGGGTCCGATATGAGAATATATTCTTAAGATATGGATTTAATCGCCTATATTACGGTATGGTCTATTACATAGCTATTGCATACCGGTACCAGGTAGCCTACGGGTAATTTTGTTTTTAGAATTTGTAGGCTATAGCCTACAGCCAATCTTCCGTAAAATGACAGTCTACAAAGAATGTTACGATCGATGTCATGTAGCTTCATGTATATGGGCCTACAATGCATGTACACTCATTTAGCCTCTGTTGGACCGAAACTTCCATATATAGAGTTTGCATTGAGTTTCTTCCGCCCACTGCTGGATGAAACACCAGCCTCACGTTTGTCACGGTCTTATTCTGTACATTACACAATCATTTTACCTCGACTGGTATATTATTATATTGTTGCTTACCATGTCACTTTGCATGAGGCATGGAGTGGGAATCCATTCACTGCAGTTATTGCAAACATAGCTCCTACGAGCGCAAGCATCACAACTAAGACTGCGATAGACATCCCACAAACTATGTAGCAGGCTTTCTTTCGGGTACAGCATGAATCAGGAGGTCGCGTTTCCTTTTTCATTTCATAACAAACCTCGTCACGACTACCGTAGGACCGTCTCATTGTTGTCTAGAAATAGCATAGATCTGTGACCGTAATAGATGTCGACTCTTCGGACCGTTGCTGACACCTTGTGGTTATATAGTGCTAGCAATAATATATTAATGGTGGCCCATGTCTGTCTCTAAGCTTAGTCAGACTTGACTGTAGCTAGACAGAGTATCATCCCCGTATCCTCCCGCACCCCGGAGCTCGCTGGGAAGTCGAGGCCTAGTATAGGCTAGACTGTAGCCTATGTAGACTTTAGTCGGTAGTAGGCCTAGTTCGACACCGATCACTAATGGTCTATAAAAATTCTAAAATCATATCAAAATATTCACACTTGATAAAATATATTTACGTAACATACGTCGGAGACGGTCAAGTTAGGACGTTCCGAAAGCGTTCCGAAAGCGTTCCGAAAGCCATGCGGCATGCAGTTTGGAAATTTGCCTTATGCCACCCACAGTACCTGAAAATAAAATCAAAATGCCGGAGAAGCTGTGGGTTACTGAATACTGGGTAGGCCGCTGCACCAATGTTCATCTTCGTAAAAGGACACGGTGATTACATAATCATTTGGCACTACAATACATAGATTTTTGACCCGTCTCCACACCCTGTCATTGCGATATGCCAGTGCATGTACCGATATCTGTCCACGGTATTTTGGTAGCCACTGCCACTGGTAGTCACAGTGCAGAAGACGCCCACCCAGTAGGCTAACCTACATAGACTTGAACGAGGTCTTTCAGGTAAAATTCTTAACTTCTGTAGAACGTTAAGCACCAAAAAGGAGATACCTATTAAGGGACTCTTCATAATTAACTACTGGGGGGGGGGGGGGAGAATTTGCGAAAAAATCTTGTGCAAAATTGTATAGCCTAAAGTCTTGTGCAAAATTGTTTGCCCTCCACCCTCACCCTCCTGAAAGTTTGTGCAAAATATCATGACCCCAGGGTACCTTAAAAGAGATGTTGCATGTACAATGCTAATAAAACAAACAGAATAGGCCTAATAAAATCAAAGTGTAACCTATGCAATGTTGAAAAACGGAAGAACGAGCATTTTAGGATGGAAAAGAAATTCATCCTGACGGTTGGCAAGGTAAGAATAGCTAAGAATTTGGGGGAAATTGATATTTTCCATAACAAAATGTAGTCCTACATTAGTGTGGCATATAGTTGAATGAACGAACAAATAGGGAATATGATATAATAAAAACTTAACAACAATTGAAAAAACTTAAGATACCCCCACATAGGTAGGCTTCCATGTTGGGTTAATAATTATGGTTCCTACGTTGTGGAGTAAATTCTTCACTCAATTATCAAATTAGTTATAATTCAGCTGGTCTGAAGCTAATTCATATATCAGTTGATATCTTTTGATAAGGAACAAATGCAATTTATTAATAACCTTTCATTCATCTAAGAAACAATTGATAGAACATCATTTTTCAAGATCTAAAAAATGATCGTAAATTCTTAATTGATTTTTTTTTAAACAGCAGGAAAATAATACCTTAATTGTACCCTTTTGCGAAAATATCATAGTGAATTCAGTCTTGGATTAATACAGCTAATTCTCAAATAAACACAAGTCCATCAGATTTTATTTGAAGTTGTTGATTTATTTGAAGATTACTCAGCCTTACTGGTAATCTTAATTTAACGCTTTACTCGTTAGACCTAGAACACGTCGAGTGATAATGGCAACGTGCGGGGGCTACGCGTGTATATAGACGCTCTACTATAAGCCTACATCAGTTGTGATTAGGGCACTGACTATTCGGGTGTTCTCGTGAGCTCAACTTTTACATAAAGTGGACAAGTATAACTTTCGAGTTTTCTAAATTTAAGGCCTCATCACGTGACCAGCATTTGGACAAAATGGCGAGCTCGGGAGATAAGTTCATCACGGTGAGTTAAAATGTTATACTATCTCGGTAAAAAGGTAGCTAAAGGTTTGGTCAATGAAAACATCATTCAATAGCCGAGTTTGGCAGGTTCAGTGGGTTAGTATCAGCGACACTTAACACATGAGCCACCATCAACAATGAGACAGTCTGATTGCATGCCCGGTTGCATGCCCGGTTGCATGCCTACTAGCCTATGCATCATTCACTGCATGGGGGATGGGGGGCGGTACAGTCTTATTTCTCTTGTAGCTACCAGGAAAGAGCATGTCATTTGTCACTAAGAAAATTCTTTCGTCGTTTGTCACTTATTTCTTTTGTAATATGGCGATGATTGGCCTTATCTCGAGATAACAAAATAATTATTGGGATTTTACTGCTTTACATACAAATCAATTATTAGTGAAAATTATGATGGCCGGATATATTGACAGACGATGAGGAAGACGATTAGGCCTACGCAGATCTATACACTACTCAGCTAGACTACCAGACCTCTAAGACGGCCACTATATATAGGCCTATTATGTGGCCAGTGCATATGGGACTCAAAGGGTTTCTTTGTGGAAAGCAACCTTAATAATCCCAACCTTATTTTAGACCTTGCCATTGAATTCTATCTTGGTTTTGTCAAATCCCTAACTTTGTATTGACATATACTGCTCTAAACTTCATCACTTAATTCAGATAACCATTCAATGCCGAATATTGTCCCACAATTAAACCTCAGAACGTGTCCATCATTAAATTTTAATAACAGTCTACATGAAACTTGACAAACAAAATTGAAGCCCAATAATTTGAAACTGAATCGAACATTATAGTGTGTGATATCTAGGTGATGTTTAGGTCACAACATAATTTGGTAATTTCCTAAAATATTAGCATAACAATTTTAATGGGTTTTAACAAAACAAATATATATTCTTCAGATTCTGGATGATGATTCGGGTTACAGTTTAAATAACTTCTGCATTCCTAAACACTATGAAGAAGATCTTCAATCGGTCCTCCTACCCGTGGGACTCATAGGAGACAGGTAAGCCTGTATTCTGTTTTCACTTTACGTCTCCTATTTTTCCATAGGTCGATTAATAATGTTCACGATTTATTCTTAGGTATTTTGTAGTTTATGAGATTGACTTTTTTTTTTAGATATGAGGTATAATTCTTTGAGATATGAGATTGATTTCTTTTGAATATGTAATTGGCCTGAAATGTAATAAAAAAATTGTTTAGGTGAAATATTGGACCGCGATAAATAAAATAAGATGAAAAAAAACGAAGATGACGACTTGAGCGATTAATTCTGTCACTGAATTTTCTTTAATTGTTTCTACAATATCGCCGTTTTCAGCTGACTAAGGCATTGGCCTGTTTATAGACCTATATTGACATATATCGAACGACCCTAATTAATGGCAATACTAATATGCAATGTATGTAATAGAGAGACACAAGTCTTAACTTCGATGGAGTCATTGTTGGCATTTTTACATTATACGTCCCAACCTTATGTTTCAGAACAGAGCGGATGGCGATGGATATAGTTAAAGAATTTGCTTCTTCTGATTCTGACGCTGTGCCAAAGCCTCTCGTGTGTATGTGTGTCCTCAAGGGAGGTTATCGGTTCTTCGGCGACCTAGTAGATAAAATCCAGTCTGTTTGCAGTATATCCGAGAAGATAATGCCTGTCACATTGGATTTCATTAGACTCAAGAGTTATGAGGTACATAGGTCTTATCACTCAATAAGTGTAAAAGTGAGAGTGGCGTATTTTATTAGCTATTTGGCCTACTGAGAATGGACACACATGAATGCAAGTTCAAATAGGCTTAATTACAATTTCTTTGATTTTGCTGTTACCTTTCCTATACCTTAACTGTAAAACCAATAGAATATGGCATCGGGAGTAATTGTATTAGTTTAACATATTGCTTCCTGTGATAACACCTACAGAGATATATCTTCAAACTGCACTCATACATTGGAAATAATTTGTTGGTTTGTTAGAAAAAAGAGGGGGCATAAGATAAGATAAGATAAGATAAGGATGTATCATGTAGTTCTCAGAACACAAATTGGCAGTGCACATCTGAAAATCATAATGAATCAGGGGAAATCACGAGATCAAGATATTTCTTATGTATTGGTATTCTTCTCTGTTCGGTACGCTATCTACCTCAGTCTTTGCTGTATCATTAGGATGGATTATCTGGTCCTTCAGAATTGAAAGGTACCTTTGTCTCCGAAGAATATATTTGAGAATAGACCCATTGTTAGATACAATTAAGTTCACTTCAGGAAAATGTAGGCAACGCTAGAGATTATTTACATTGTGAACAAGCGTCTTTTTGTAAGGATTTGTTGTAAATGTTCTTGGCCTTAAACTGAAAAATTAAAAAGTTATCGCATGAAAGGAACTACCGTATACATTAATTCTAACTCATTAATTTCCTCTCCTAATCAGGATGATAAATCATCAGGAAAAGTCCAAGTGATTGGTGGAGTTGATTTACCAAAACTAAAGGGCAAGGTGAGTGACAATATTATATTATTAGTTATACGTTATCTTATGGATATTGTCCATTACGGACGCTTATCAGGGGAAGGTTTCAGCCCTTCACCAGTCAGGCGATATCCCAGGAAATCTATGGATTTCGATCCAAACAAGCATTTTTCTGGTTTCTATTTAAGATTTGCTGACAGTAGCAAATTAAATACATCTGCTAGATCTTTCAGATGTTGTTCAAACGTAGAGCCGTAGATGCAGATAGCATCGACATAAGCGATGGCACAGCGATATTTGCACCTTTTTAAAAGCATTTCCATGACGTTTTGATAGGTCTTGGCTGAAGTCTTGAGCCCCATGGGAAGGACGGTATATCTATAGCACTTATCATGGATTTACATAATATACAGATTGCACATTATGTAAGGTCATTGCCCTTTGATATTATTCCAACTATCCCGGTACGAAGCTTACAATCATTTCATGGACAATCCCCGTCCAACATTAGGTGGATATACCGCAATCCGGGAAGGACAGTATATCTATAGCACTTATCATGGATTTACATAATATACGGATCGCACATTATGTTAGGTCATTGCCCTTTGATATTATTCCAACTATCCCGGGACAAAGCTTACAATCATTTCATGGATAATCCCCGTCCAACATTAGGTGGATATACAGCAATCTATGTACTATCTGTATAATTATAGGATATTGAACATGCATCATAAAATGTTACCTGCCTGGATAAATAAATGAATCTTGAAGAAATCAGGTTTACCTACTCGGGTAAGTTAAAGCTCTCGAAACAATTACTGCCAAACTAGTAATCGAAAAAGCAACCATAAATGGGAAGAAAATCCTTGTTCTTTTTTCAGAATGTTCTCATTGTTGAAGATATCATTGATACTGGCAATACCATGGTAAAATTCCTAGAGGTGCTGAAGGAATATAGCCCCCAAAATGTCAAGGTAGCAAGGTAACTACAATTTCATTTTTGATGTCACCGTATCAGAATTTTCATCTTACTGTGAATTACTTACTGTAAATCTGTATAGTATACAGCTAAACATTTGGCTTTGTGATATAGTATAAACAGCCGTGCACTTTGCCCTATTTCAGTTTACTGGTGAAGAGAACACCCCTAAGTGTTGGATATCGACCTGATTGTAAGTCCTAATCCGTAATCTAAAAGCTTTTTCTTTACATAAGTTATGTAATAAACAAGATAGCAATCCAATTAATCTAGTTGACATACCCAGAGTTAATATAGACATTTGCGTGATCTTTATTTTGCCAGACACTGGATTTGAAATACCAAATAACTTCGTAGTTGGCTATGGTCTGGATTACAATGAAGTCTTCAGGGATTTGAATGTGAGTTTTGTTCATATTTATTGTTTTCGACAAGATTAACTGTGTGGTAACTGCACGTAAAGCAGTGATGACTCCATATGATTAAATCTTTAATTAATTGAGCCATTCCGAAGAGTCCTTCGTGAAAACATATTACGATGTAAATTTGCCGAGGTGTCATTTAACACTTGAGCCTTCATTTACGTGTAAAATAACTTCTGCAGTACCACGTTTTGCTCGTCTAGTTTAAACTAGATGGAGATAGAACGAATATTTCCCCCCAGAAACAAAAAGCGTATTCCGGTATGAACCGAATACAGTTGAAGTTATAATTCTAAATTGTATTTTTCTTTTTTCTCTGGAATTGCAGCATATTTGCGTGATAAACGAAAATGGGAAAAAGAAGTATGCCAGCAGATAATGATAACATGACTTAGGTGAATCTTGGAAGAGGTGGGATCACGGTTCTTGAAGGAGATACATGTGCACATGGTTTCCGTCAGGCAACATTACGTAAAGAAAACTAACACGAGATTGAATAGTTTTATGAGAGGGTTTAATAAAGGATTGTTTAATTTCTATGAAAACAAGGTGGACTAATAGGATGTTGACTACAGATGTTTTTACTGTATATTTTACCATTAAATAAACGCGACAATTATTTTGTCGGACACATGAACCTCAACAAATGAATGTTTTGAATATACTAACAATTTATTATCAATAGAAAAGCATGAAAGATGATACACGAAACCACCTGTTAATTTGAAGATTACCTCATACGTGTGATCAGATTCCTGGAAGGCCAGTTAAACTGTTCTAAAGAGAGAGTATTTTCCCCCGCCTTTCGAGGAACTAACACCATACTGAAGGAGCATAATTTAATGTATCCATCTATATATTTTCGTTTTATTTACATATGTACTGCACACATACACGATAGGAAATATCAAAACCGGTCCGACATAACTAGTACCTTCCATACAAAACCGAGGAGACCATTCGTCCTATTTAATCATCCATAAGTTGTGCGAGAAGTTGTCTCCTCCTGCGCTCTAGTTCACCTTCACTCAGCTCACTGTCTGACTCATTCTCGCCAGGCTAAAAGATACCAGAGAGTAACGACATAAGTATATGCATGTACACTTGGAAGATTACACAACTCTAAATTAGAGAAATACTTATGTTGGATGTGGGCGGAAATACGGTATTTAAATACAGTTGATATATGCCCATTCCGCTCCGCTTGAGACCGTACCAAAAACAAAGTTTTTATTTCAATACACTTCTTTGCTAAGGGCATAATAGTGATAAATAGTGAATGGAACTCGGTACTTGTAATTGAATATTTATTTGACTCGATCCCGGCGTTTTATTTAGTACTGGACGGGCTTCAAAGCTAGTTCGAACCTCTCTTAACATTTTCTACCAAGACTATTATATAGGTCCAATCATTGTCGATAGTACAGTAAGCATAGACGTAGTTTTAATTGTAGCAGTTCAGGGAGAACATTACATAGCCACGTCCAAATTATAGACGTAATTTTGCCATCATTTAAATGTTAGCAGTAATTTGCTCGTTGGGAATGTCTCATTATGGAACTATTTATCATTCAACATTCTTATAGCCTAGCTAGATCAAGTTAGTTTCAACAAATTTATGGGCACAATCGAAAACCTAGATGATCTGTGAATCATGACGGTTCTACATGAGCAATTATCCGAGTGCTGCAGACGATAAAGGTTTCATTGAATTTCTTTTTTTCATGTCACCGGGATAGTATTACTTAAAATACTTACGTTTTTCGTATGCTTCTTTTTCTTCTTTGACTTCTTATGTTTTTTCGATTTCTTTTCGTGATCCTTTTCATAATCTGTAGGCAGATAAAATATCACTCACAATTTCGTAAAATGAATCTTAATCATACTTTTTAAACAAGAATCAGTTGTATGCTTTTCAGCCTAGGGCCAATTGTTATTGCCAAAAGACTGGCGGGAGAGATCCTTAAAATCTCTTGGCCAAAAGTATTGGCTAATTAAAAACGATATTACGAAAATTGAAATTTCAATTATTGTTACAGTCTTTGTAACATAAAGAAGTAAAGATGGTATAGTGAATTCCTAGAGGTTTGTTAAAGAAATAATAAATTAAATAAGTATGCTACAACGTGGTGTAACATGGGAAATTTCATAATTTCTTATTTTTAAAAAGTAAAACAAGTGTTTTTTTAAATTTTCACAGGCTTCCTAAGTTTCAATTTTTTTAATATAGAAAACATTGCAGAAAGAATTAGTTTTACTTTTAAGCCTAAGGCCAATTGTCATTGCGAGAAGAAGCTTGAGTAGAAAAATCCACTCAAGCATTTTTTTCAATGTTACCTACATGATAGCTAGACAGGAAAAGCTAACCTGAATCAGAACTTGGAGTGTGAGACCGTGTTTTCTTTTTACTTTTGTGCTTGGTAGATCCGGAGGTACTTTGTGCTGGGTCCTCCGATTCTGATGAACGAGCCGCCGACCTAGATCTAGACCGAGATCGGGAGCGGGAACGTTTTTCTCGCTTCTGTTTCTTCGCACGCTTTGTATGCTTCTTAGCGTGGTGATGGGTACATGCTTCCTCCATTTGTGAAAGCAGTTCCTTAAATAGTCGGATCCGTTCACTCTCTAGAGTAATAGCTTCAAATGCAGGTTCCTTTTCGAATCGATTGCGTACCTGTGTAAGGAACAATTAATTAGTATGATGTTACATCATAAAGATGAGACACATGTAGAAGCTAGTGTCGATGAAAATATTATGAAATTCCAGGTATAGAGGGATTCCTGGCTATACAGACTATTCTTTGGTTGCACTAATAGAGAGGTTATTATTGATACATATCAGACGATGAAGTTCAATTTTACTTACTTCTTCCCATTTCGCATTGATATCTAATGGGGGCGCGGATTGTTTCAACATATTTTTGAAAGAATTTTCCAAACGTCTGGCTTTCCTGGCTTCATCTTTCAATCTCTCCTTCTCACGAGCCTCAGCTTTTTCAATCAGCTGTTCAAACAAATGAATAAATGAAACAAAGTTAAAATTCAATCAATTGATTACACAAAATCAGTGATGAGATATTGCTTTAATTAAGATTTCTGTATAAACACAAAAGAAGGCCGAATACACTTCTACCCCTTACCCTCTGTATCGAATCATATAATATTACTCCTTAGGGAAACCTCTTTCTCTAAGATCACTCTAATATCCAGTATATCAAAGGTTTGTACTAACTTGGATCTAATGCCAAGGAATAAGGGGGGAAATGAATATTGCCCTTCATAGTGGTAGAATATCATTCCTGTACTTTAAATATTCTGTGAAAAGGAGTTAAGTTCTAATAGGCCAATAAATTCTTTTCTAATCCAATGTGACCCCCCCCCCCCCACACACACACACACAGGGGTGATGTGGGCAGTCAGTCTGCAAGAGGTGAAATCTGGGGTCATGTAACTCCAAAACCCTTCTCAGATTTGACTTCGACTCATGCATAATTGGACTCATGTATAATTCACCTCATTCTGAATGGGCAAAGACACCAAACAATGTACCAATTCAGATAGAGATCAGTGTTCCCGAAAACTTTTTAGACGCAGGCCAATATGACCAGCCTCACGCAGGCCATAGACATAAGCCATTTTGTAACATTAGAAAACTATCATGAAGATTAATCATGAAGATTTAATTATAAGGATGAAAGTCAACTCAACTGAAAACAACTCGTTGCAATTCTATTTCAGCATTTTATCAAGATTACCAAGATCTTGGTACCCCACAGAACTCACTGAACATCTTTAAATGGTGTTTCAGCAAAAGAAACAATATGGTCTGCGAATATGTATTTGACTTCAAATTCTTGTATAAACATATAACAGCAGAAGAATATTGATACATTTAGTCCCATAAGTCATGATAGGAGTAAATGTGGCAATGTTTTGTTTGTCGCAATAACTGATAATGCAGCTTTAATACTTACACTGTTAAAGGTGAGTTTGATGTTACCAGTGTCAAGACCTTGAGAGCGTTTGTCTGCCTGCAGCATAGAGGAAAATTCCTCGAACGTCGTACTGATCTCAACAGTGTATCCTCGCTCCTATGAATACATTATGAATAGGGATATTCAGTGCACCAGGAAAGGCAATGCATACTTTGCATTGTCTAAATAGCTCACACAAAGTTTTCATGTCCATAATTCCAAATAATACTCGTGTGACACTAAATAAATTAAATATCTCAGAACTACTCCAACCAACTAAATTATATCGTTGCTTCATCCATACATGTAGCATAACAACCCTTGAGTAATCATAAAACAAATCTCAATTTTAGTGTCTGATTCATGTGTGGGTGATTCAAGCACTGACCTTTAGGATCTCTTTAATAATTTTCTTTTCATCATGGAAACGAGCCTTAAGATCTTCCACATAGAACTTGAAGAGGTCAAGAGGCGTCGATCCTGGTTGCCCAAGCATGTTTGTGAAACGAACATCCTGACTGACAACAGAATACAAATCCATCCACAGAGACATGGAATGTAGCTTGCCCTGTTCATGGAGCTCATCCAGCAATACCTAAAATATCAACATTTAAGCCAACTAAGTCATTTTTTTAATTTTTTGTTTAATTTTCAGGATGTTTAAACAGCAAGTCAATATAATAATTGAGTATGAAATACATGTATCCGTACAGTGAACCTAATCATGACGCAGGCTCACAGGTTTAATTCAGATAGGAATTTCCATGGTTTTCCGCCCACTGCTGTCTAGATATTTACTAATGCTACTGCTAGTATTTTTAATGCTTAGACCTATGCTAATAATATAGGAGTCATGGTTCCCGCGGCCCAGAGCAGATCAAATTTAATGACTTTTAATGACTTATTTACATGGTTTTTAATGACTTTTTTAATGACTTCTTAGAGACTAAGTAAAGGGATATTACAAACTTTGGTGTTTCATATTAACTTTATACATAATATTTTCCTTGATTAGAAAAAGATAACCACTTCCACACTATGTGACGTCACACCAATTTTATTAGATGAGAACCCATAAAGAATTAAGGGTGAGGTCATAAGAAATTCAGAATATATGTACAAATGCCCTTTACTGCACATTAAATTTTAGTAAGCCTAAATTCTGCTGAAAAATTGTAAAGACAATGTATATCTATATTTCTTAGTCTTTATAAAATATTCTTGTATGTTGAACTATATTTTGAACCTTATTTTTTAGTTTTAATTTTTTTAAGGCGAATTGTAGTTTGTGTTTTTCAACTTTTATTTGTGAGTCACTATGTGGAAGGTGTGCGAGGGGCGAATCAGGACAAAGTGTATAGTAAGAAAAAGACAATGGACAATTTTCCAAAGAATCTGATTCAGACAATAATCTGACAACTTGCATCCCTGTTTTAATTCCCCAAGCTAGGCGCTGGGTTATCCAGTGTTTAAGGACTTTTAAGGACGAGGGAGAGGGGAACTCCTGTTCATAGGACATGTACATTTCTAGTATTACATCAAAGGACTGGTGGTCGGCAGACATTGCAGGCATAACTCCAAACAAAACCAAAGACCTGCATGTTCCTTTGTAACTGTCTGTGCGAACCTCTAAATTATAGAATAAACATGGTATATAATATTGCTTCACTGAGGAAATAGTGTGTGAAGTTGGCTACCCGGGCAAGAGGGTTTGACCGAGTTGGAACCAAGACATAGTTGGGTTGGTTGTCCAATTTAATGACTTTAAAGGACAACATACGAAATTTAATGACTTTTAATGATCATTAAAAAGGAAAATCCGAATTTAATGACTTTTAATGATTTTTAATGACCCGCGGGAACCATGGGAGTGTACATAAGTATGTTGTTCATATAATTTAATGAGGAAGGGAAGGAGTAAAGGGGTAGGATGAGGGCTAGGGTTGATGGGTTCACAGGTCAGCGAGAAGTTTCTGCATGGCCTGTGTTTTTGTACATGTGTCTGTTGCTGTTTTTGAGTGCATTTTTTGCAAGTGCATTTTTCTCTTTCACAGTTCAGCGGGAAGTTTCTGCATGGCCTGTGTTCCTGTGTCTATTGCTGTGAGTGTATTAGTCTGGGACTTCCACTGTGGCTGGTGAGACAGGGATGCAAGTCAGGTACAGCCAAATAATCTGAAGGTTTTCTAAGGCCCAAGGGGAGGTATATAGATCTTAGAGAAAGTCACAGTAGGCCCCCTATGCATGTCGCAGGCACCAGGCAGACCGTGTCTATACATCTAGGTCAGTGCATGGGGCTGGACGAACACCCTGCCCTCCCCGAGTGGTCCACTCGGTGACCGCTCAGTGATTTCCGTAACCCCTATACTCCCAATGCAAACCATTATCTGAATCAACTGAAATGTGACTTCAGATGAGTTGTGAGGCCGTGAGGCCGCCTCTACCCTAGCTTTACTAATGGCATCGGACAGGACGCCCGACAGTATATCAGCAGAGGCACGGTCACCAGGGACGCTACCAAAGGCGGGAATCACCACCGGCTTTGGGCCACCGAATCCAGGCGGAGGTTTCACTTCTAAGGCAGAGATTCGATCGGTAAGTGCATTTAAAGCGTCTAACACAGCTTGATCAGTAGTTCCTGGCTTGGAACCAGTACTACCATCTCCCCCAGCTTCGATCTTTGGAGGTTCAATCTTGACAGATTTGTCGGCCCGGGCAGTCTTCAAAGCGGTCACCTCATTCTCCCTATCGAGAAGTTGCCCTTTCACGAGTTCCAATTTCTGCTCCAAGTCCTTGATTTTAGCTTTGTCACCCATAATGGTACAGTAACCACCGAAGGGAGCCTTGTGATATGTTTTACAAGAAGAGCAGAGCTTTTCCATATAGCGAAAAAGGCCAGTCACACTACTCTAACGACAGAAAAAAATCCCATGACTTCTCTCTTGGGAAGCGAAGAGTAGAGTGATATGTGTGTGTGCTGCCTCGTACAACCAGTGCAGTTGAAACGGGAGCCACTAGGTGGAGACACTCTCCTTACATTTATAGCAGTAATGCCTGTTCCATTACACGACATATATTGGTGTAAAAGGGTGTATTTTGGGGGATAGTTGGCAATGTTTCCATTAATTCAAATTATCTTAAATCAGATGATAATCTGAGAACTTGCATCCCTGGTGAGAGTGGTGAGTCATACAGTACAGCACCGAAAAGTAAACAAACCCCATGTGCGACTTAGCAGTCAGTCATGGCAAAATGAGGGCCAATCTTAGTAGGAACAAGTAGGACAATGTCTAACACCTGAGCGATCCGTCCCTCATAACTAGATAAGAAAAACAATAATAACAAATAAATTCACATTGAAGGAAGAGTGAAATTTTACCAATCAAAGTTTAGACATACCAGGAACCCTTCTCGATTTTTCCTCTGCTGGCGTTTGAGCCTCCGTCGCTCTTTTTCCTTTTCATCGTCATATTCCTGTTCTAACATTCTGATGTGATCCTCAAAACAAATGAGAGCATCTTCCTTGTCCATATCTGGCGAAGAAAAGAATATATGATGAAACGGATCCTTGAGTAATAAACGAAGCAAAAAAATATACATATGTAGTGGCAGGGCCCTAAGTCTCAACACAGGAGCGCGGAGGCATATCATCCCTTATCAACTAACTACCTGGAGCAGCGAAACTGACAGGTGCTAACGAGCCCTTCAAGCCACCATCCATGGAGGACATCCCCAATGGCGACTCGCAGGCCTTCGCCAGAATGCGTGCACTGTCACATCTCCACTCCATATTTTCCGCATAGCTTACATGCAGATAGATTCAGGAAATAAGAGCATTCCATGATACAAAAAACTGCGCTTTTCGTGTTTTGATTCCGCATAACTTTGGCAAAAATGTGCTTTTTTCTAATATTTGCATGAGTATTAAAAGATTTAAACAAGTGAAAATGGTCGTACACAAACCATCATACTGTGAATGCGTCAATTTCCTGTTAGTTTGGGCGTGGGGGTTGGGGCGGGGGTTTCTTGAGTAGTGAATAATGAAATTGAATCATAGTTCAGTTATTTAAGTGGGTACTATGGGAACAAATAACAATTTACAAGTATGAACATTTATTATTGTGTTCACTAGTGAGGGTGAGGGCAATTTAATATATATATATATGGGAGGTAAGGGCCTAGACTAAGACTGCCAAAGTATCAATAAAACAATTCAACAACAATTAAGCAACCATACTCGGGTTACTACATATACAAAATAAAGATATGGATGCGTCAGTTATGTGTAAACCGTATTCAAACATTTAAACTGATATAATAATTACTTTGCAGTTCAGGATCTTCAGTAAATCGGGGATTGTCGAGAAGCATTTGCTGTGCCTCAGACCAGGTTGTACGGTATGTAAGACTCGGCATACTGTCTAAGATTTCGTTAAATACTTTAATGTTCCTCTTCCGCAGAGCCTTTGCTTCTTCCTAAAAATGTGTACAATAGAAGTTTTTAAGCCAACAGCAACATAAAATTATGTTGTTAAATATGACTGTCAAGTATTCGTAAACATTACAGACCAATAATTATTATATTGAAATTACCTGTCTTCACAGTTAGCTACAGTTCAGTCACCGAAGACAGGAGAATAGAATAAGCTAACGCTAACAATGTTTTCCTGCGTTTAAAAACATGAATTCAATTTTGCTTAGCGAAATATCAGTCTCCTATAACATGCGTCTTTCTCTAATTTACAAAGATTTACCTTTTCTTTTTTAGCTAGCTGGTGGACTACGTCCTCGAACAGTTCCCGCCTGTCACGATCTGTGACGCATTTCCACAGTTCAATGTCGCAAAACATTTGTTCCGCTTTCCTAATAAATGAAATGGTAGTATTTTTAATAAGGGGAAACTATAGATTGCACACATTGTAAAACTATTGATTGATAATCTAACATTGCTATCGAGTGGAAAGTTAGTTCAGCTTAATAATAATATCGGTACCTGTATTTCACAGTGGAATTCATTCTGTCACTTTTCATAAGGTATCTTTCAAGTTCCTCCTTGGCTCGCTTCATTCTCTGTCGGTTTTCCTCCTTCTCTTCTTTAGCTCTTTGTGTCTTGTATTCGTTAAATGCCTGTTTTTTCTCGTTAAGTTGACGAAGTGCGCCATACCGGTGATCGTTGATTATCAACTTCATAGCCTGCTCCCAACTAGCATTTGATGGTACTTCCTAAATAGATCACACAGAAGAGGGGGATCAGTTATTATCTCCCATACAACAGACAATGAATAAATAAATATTCCATAACATGTTTGAAGTTGTATGGGGAAATATTACACTGCTGATGACTATCGAAGCAATCTTAAGAATGGATGTCCAGGGGTCACTAGTCCGCTAGTGACCTTTATTTCTCACTAGTCCTCCTAGGTTTTCATTAGTCCTCACAAAACATGGTGCAAAAATGTCACATGAAATGCAGTCATATAACTATAAATTAGACCGGCGAGTCCCTTTGTAATTGTCTGTGCAAACCTCTTATTATAGCATAAACATGGTATGGTACAAGCACTGAGAACAAAAATAGTCTGTGGGTAGAGGAAGCTGGCCCTGAGAGACCTTAAAAACAGCAATTTAGTCATATTTATTTTTCGAAAATAGTATTTTCAGATCGCCCGGCGGACTAGCGACTTGGTAAGATTCATTCGCCCGCGGGAAAATCTGGTCACCTCGAGCGTTCGTCTGAAACCCGGATGTCTAATAATTACCTTGTCCCTGAGAAGCATTTTGAACGCCTCAATCGCTTCCTTCTTGGTTTTGAACACGAGTTTGGTTTCTCTGGATGAATCGTCATCGCTTCCCTCGCTGAAAGCAAACCACAAATACAAGTAATGACCCATGTCCCCCAACAACACCAATCTCGTATTTAACAAACCAAAACTTCAGGAATCTTGAACAGAGTCGAGACAAAACAAGACTTGATCCTGCTTTCTGCATCAGGGTTCCCGCAGCCCAGAGCACTTTGAATTCATAATTACTTTTAACGACTGACTCACACGATTTGTAATAACTTATTAGTGAATATACATATACATGATCAGGGCCGCGAACATGGAGGGTAACAAATCTGGTGGTTTTATCCAGGAGCATGCTCCCCCGGGCCCCTGGGATTATTTGTTTGTGCAAAATGAGTCCTAGTTTAGGGCTGTCTGGTGATTTTTCGTTCTATTAATGACCAAATACGAAATTCCTTGACTTTTAATGTAAATCCGAATTAAATGAGTTTTAATGACCCGTGGAACACTGGGTAGTACTAATTAAGAATGGCACATGTGCTTCCTGAAAAACAAGGCAAAAACACGTGATCCCTAAGAGTGAAACATCGTTACCTGTCACCTCTTGATTCTGTAATATTAATAGCTTGCAGGGCGGAGCTTTTAGCGGGAGCAGGTGGAAGTTCAATCGAAGCTAGGGTGGCTTCCATTGCTTTCTGGATGGCTGAAGAGGGTTGTGATCCCTGCTGAGCCGCTACTGTGGCTGCAGCGTTTGCCACTGATGCGTCAGCACTAGTTAAAAAGAAAAAATGGTTGTGAACACCTTATCCTGCGAGTAGATTCTACGAATTTTAATCTAATCAATATAGATCTAGTCGACTTTTAGACGGGAGCATATTTCTACATCGCGTGTGAACAAAAGAATATACAAATAACTAACAAATCGACAAGATTGAAAATTGATATTTGGCAGAATGAAACTTATCACAGATTGTGAAATATTTTGTCAAATAAAATTTATAAAAAAAAATGCAGTGTCTCATAACTATTGTATCTCCTAACATACCGAGCGCCCTGTTCAACCTTGGCTGCCATAGCCTCAATTTCTTCAAGTTCTTTTGGTTTTGTCCACCTCGATTCCTTGGATTGGGCGTTGTGATAGTACACTTTTCCCGTGTCAGATTTGTGTTCCTTCCATGGACATTTTGATATAAGAACCTGCAAATCGATTTGAGATTTTGAATTATTATTGGGCTGTTTGAAGATAAGCTTTACTTATAAAAACCATATCGTCACCACAGGGAAGGGAAAATATTCTCTTTTGATTAGAAACAGCTAAATATAAGATAAAGATAAAGATCAACCAAGTTTACCTAGATATAAATTGAGCAGTCAATGACGAGAAGCATATTATATATGCAAATGTATACTCACTTCGAGAGCAGACTTTAGATCTTCAGGCTTTTCCCATGTGGATTGTTTTGTTTCGGAATTATAGTAATACGACCTTCCATCAGGTGCTTTATGTTCTGCCCAGAGACTCTGTAAAGAATACAACAAATTCATTAAATCTAATGAACGAAATCAAAAGCAAATCGGCGCTGTGGATATGACACTAGATACATAATACAAAGCGTTGGGCGTTTCATCAAGCGAACATTTACATTGCACACAGATAGAAGGAAATCGTCCTATTAGCGCAAAACTGAATACTAGAATAGGACAAGTGACAATGTGTACACGATGATATGATACTTTTGTTAATGCAAAAGTCGTTGGGCGCAGACACATGGGACCAACATGTGAAAACTTGTAAACCAATCATGGCGACTAACACTTATAAAGAAGTGAGGAGGGGGGGGGGGGGGGGGGGAGAGAGAGAGAGAGGGGGGGAGATAGAAGAGGGAGGTGGAACACAGACAGATAGATAGACCACAGCAGAAGGATGGGTGGTGGACACCTAGGTGAAAATGTAGCTGTACCATATTGTTCTTTATTTACGATGATGAGAAGGACACAGTTGGCTCTTTAAAGAAGCAAAAGTTAGAGAGATAACAAGTAATGCACTCTGCTCGTTCTGTATCTATTCCATACTGAAAATAGTCCATGATATAACAAAAAAATATGTTGAATCCACTGAGACTAGCAAAGTTTCATAAAATCCTAACTTTGGTTATAATCGTGTCACAGACTCCACTCACTGTTTAAATTGATCCTCACAATATGAGGAACAGTAGTGGTTTTCTAATTATACATTTATTTCCCATTCTCATCTTTAAAAAAATTGACAGGACACCCCCAGCTGACCTTGGCTGCTTGACTGGATGGATATGGCACAAGGGCGACGATGGATATTGCTCATACACCACAACAGAGGAATGAAAACAGCTGATTATCCCAACTTTCAAATTATTTTCAAAACTTTGCTTCTATTTGGCTCACAAATTCCATTAACAGTTTTATTTGACCGTGAGGAGCACGGTGGTTTTTGAACTATACATTTAGTTCCCACTAGCAAAGTACTTAGACCAGTGTCTGGTATAGAAGGCTCGATAATGAAATATTATGCTTATTGTTCATTAATTCAAAGGAATATAAAAACAAAATTAAAATGACAACAACACAGTAGTCTACAAAAGTAAATGCTAAATAAGCATGTATATATGTCCAAATAGCTGTAACCAGTTCAGTACAGCATTCAGAAACAATTTAATGATTTAAAATTACAAGGAGAAGTAACAAATGTACAGAAAGTGTCTAGTACAGTACGCAAGATGCTATGCATAAAGGGATGATATTTTACCAATTTTATCATATGAATACCATATTATATTGGAATCTGCAAATTAGGTATAAAACTAAAAATATATAACACTAAAAATTGAAATGTTAAGATTAAGATTAATGAGAATGTTAGCTATTAAGGGTCCCTTGGAAGATCAGCATCTACAACAGGTGCTGAAAGAACCATCCTGTTTCATATTGTTATAGTTAGAATGTAAATGTATAAAGTGAAATAAAGCCTATTTTCAGAAAACCTGCTTTTATTTAAAAGAAAAAACTACGTACCTTTGTATTGGATTGTCCAGGAGAACTGGAAGCTGTTCCAGATTGCTGCACAGCCGATATAGAAGGGTTTGCTGAAAAAAAACCCACATTACTCTTAAGATCAGGACATCAGAGAACAATGATCAATGATATCGTGTTCCGTAGCCAATATATTTAATAAATGAGTATAATCTCAATCTAACCTGCAACTGGGACAGTAGGTCCTGCAGAAATTACAGCTTTAGTGGCTGGAAAAAAAATGAGATTTATATAAATTAATATATTTATATTTATATGGATAAAAACTGTGAGATATGGCAAACGGTAAAAATATTTATAAAATCAGTTTTCAAAGGAAAATATATGTACCGGGTGGGTTTGGCATATTCGGCATATTTGGTGGCATAGGCATCCCTGGGGGAGGCATGAACCCTCCAGGCATTCCAGGTGGCTGGAAACCTGTAAATAAAAAGTGGAGAAATAATGAAAGACAACACATTAAACTGGTAACATTGCGAAGAGGCAATATTTCTTCATATCAACACTGATTTAACGCACCAATAAAACTTTGTCTATGATAAAATATGACATTCCATGCTTATATTAAAAGGTCAAACCTAAGCTATGATTTAACGAGATTTTACCTGGAGGTGGCATACCCGGTGGCATACCAGGGGGTGGCATCATAGGTGCTCCTCCATAGCCTGGCCCTGGCGGCCTTCCCATCTGCACGTGAGGAAAAAAACAAGTTAACAGTGAACAGTATATTATCATACAACTCAAGTCGATTACATGATTTATGGGATAACGCTAAATAAGATCGAGGGACAGAACAAGCCCAGGACCGTAGTGCCCCAGGACGGTAGCACCCCAGCTTGGCTGGTAGCGGCCTTGGATCAAAGCGCCCACGGCTTGGATCAAAGCGCCCAGACTGTTAACACTAAACGATACCAAAACTAACCCTAAACCTAACCTTAAATTGGGGTTCCTAAGTCAGTAAAGGGGGTAGTGAACTGTCCCAAGTAAAAATAGACTAATAAACGGTTTGGGCGCGTCTAGTGCCCGGAGATTGCAGGATTGTAGTGCCCCGGGACTGGAGAGTCCCGAGATCCTAGCGCCCAAGCCTGGACGCTAGCTCCCCGGCCTTGGATCGAAGTGCCCAGAACATTTACACTAAACAATACAAAAAATAACCCTAAACCTAACCTTAAGTTAAATTGGTGGTCGGCTAAGCCAGTAAAAGGGGGTAGTGAACTGTCCCGAGTAAAACTAAAAATAGACTAATGAAAGTAATTAATTGACTAGTAAACAGTCTGGGCACTTCGATCCAAGGCTTGGGAGCTTCAGTCTGGGCGTTAGAAGCTAGGGTCTGGGCGCTACGATCCTGGGGCGCTTGGGTCCCACCTCCTGCCCGGACTGAAGCTGGTGATGGGGCGATGAACTGGCCAGGCCACCGCATTTGAAATCAATGCATTCAGAGATCACAGTGTCAGTGAGTCAGTAAAAAAAAATGGGTATTTTCATAATAGTACCCCCCCCCCCCTCCCGACCCCCACCCCCCACGCATCAATGCTCTTGCCTCTGCTTCTCGGGGCAAGAGGACGGACACTAGGGGACAGACACTTTGTCATGCTCTTGCCTCTGCTTCTGGGGGCAAGAGGGCGGACACTAGGGGACGGACACTTTGTCCTATCTAAGTCTAACCGGAGTCAGACTGAGACTGGCAGAGTCGTGATAAAAAAGTGGTCGTTGGCCGATCATATTATTTACGAGATGAGTTCAGTATATACTTACATAAGGAGGACGCATCATCGGGGGTTGCCCAGTGGTTCCAGGCGGCACGGGATTCTGGCTCTACGTAAACAATAGAAGTAAATAGTTCACGTTGTTTTCGTAAACAATGTGCGAAACCGGTGGGCGATAATACATACATTTAGTGTGTGGGTTGAACTTGACGCCATAACTGAGTAAAACGATAGGTTCAAATAAGCATCTACACACTACATACTTTCCTCAGTTAATTCATTCATGGGTGGAATTACTATTTATCCAATATCAGATGTAAAAGAAGGTCAACGGCGAAATGAATTCTTACCATGCTTGTAATTACGTTCAGATGATGCGATTTGAGCCTAACCCACTGTCTATGAAAGGAGGATTTTGATTGGCTAACACTTTAGGTATGCGCTAGATGTCGTCGAAGACGTATCCCAATACCCCCTCTGGGGGCAAGGGACGGATACTTAAACAAGAGCCTTCGGCTGAGGCTCCTCCATCAGAAAGACAGATCACATTTTTAAAAAAGGATCTGAAGATGAGAGATAAGTTAAAGGAATGAGAGCTTATTTTAAAATGATTTCATTATTAAAAGGCTTCGGCCAGGAGTAGAGGCCCTATAGTGGCGATAACCGCCTCCAAGAAAGTGATATTAGCGTGGCGGCTGATGGATGGCTTGTAAAATATTTATTTAAATAACCAGAGCCATACACCAAATGGCTCTGAAATAACATAGGCCTATGCTATAGTGGTGGCTGGTGGATGCCTTGCAAAATATTTACAATTTTACCCTGCGATACTATGCTGTTCTTGCTATAGTACCTTCGCAATGATTATTATTTAAATCATTAATTAATTCAAGTTCTAAATTATTTTTTTTTCTTTTTTTTTGCCAAACCAAAGGTGCTTATGATCTTGATGAGCCTCCTGCTCATTCCTGTTCACTTTTGTGAAGTTAAGAGTATATTTGTACATTTATTTTTATTGTTTAAATTGAAAAAAATTATTGTAGTCGGTGCAAATTTATTCATAAACAAGCCTTATAAAAATTCATATAACTCTGTTCAATTAAAACATTTGATAATGAACTTTTGAACATTGACAGGAAAGGTATTGAACTAAATATATCCACAATATGAAGTATGTGTGATGAGATTAAAGGCAATCCAAAAGGGGGTGTCTTAATTCAAAATAATTAAAAACATCATTGTAGTCAGTGCACATTTATTCATAAACAAGCCTTATGAAAATCAACATAACTCTGTTCAATTAAGACATTTAGTACGGTAATGAACTTTTTAGCATTGACAGGGAAGGTATTGAACTAAATATATCCGCAATTTGAAGTATGTGTGATGAGATTGAAGGCAATCTGAAAGGGGGTGTATTAATTAGTACTCATGTTGGAAACTTATTTAATACCGTATAACCTCCAATAACAGCCGGGGCGGCTATTGAGTCAAACCGCCTCTTACCCCAGCGTTTATTAGAGCCTCCGGCGTTTATTAGAATCCTGGTGCCTATTAACAAGTATACAGGATCTTGACAGTCATATGACAGTCATATATTAGGTAGATAATCTATTCTATATAGGCTATGTTTTTCTCATATTACTGTAATATCTCCAAATAATTTTTTGCGAAAAAGTATATTGTGTACAAGTGTACCATTATTAAGTTTAACAAATAATATTTTGTATTGCAATTGAAAAACACTACTTGATAATGTATTAGATCAATATAATGGCTAAACATTTACTGTTGATATAGGCACATAAAGAGGCGTGAATTATGATGACGCACATTTCCCCAGGTTTCCCCCTAGCTAACAGAAAAATATTCTTTAAAAATATACTTTAAAATGGCTAGAATACATTGGCAAGTACTTAAGCTCAATATTCATACCAAGAATGAATGAGCAAAATATTACTCTCTTTTATCATTACAGCTTGAATATATTACACCATTCTCTAATCCTTTTGGGGTCTACCCCAAAAGAATTAGAGAATGTTTCTGTCCCATTTCTCTTCATCCCCACAAGGACTACCACATACACACCCGGCTCTTATTAGAATCCCTGGCGACTATTAACAAATATCACTGATACCCCGGCGGTAATTAGATCCCCGGCCATTATTTGAATCCTGGCTATTATTGCAGGTTATACGGTATTGACAATTCTTAGACATTATTATTACATTGTCGCCACAGGTGACAAAAATACAATGCTCAGAGTAAAAATATTATTTAATACTAACAAATATTTATACATATTTTCACTTTTTAAGTCAAAATAATCACTAAAATCAGTGGGGCTGTCAGCGGGGCAGGGGGGGGGGGGGGCTCTCTGTGCTTCTTTAACATTTTTTCAGTGACATCTGATGACATATGATCAAGTTTTATGCACATATAATTAATATAGAATGGAATTTGATTATTGCCGGCGAGTTCCATTCTCTCTCTATATAGATCTTAAGTTGTGTTCGGGGGGTAGATACAAATGTCTCAAGTTAGCACATTTGCACAATAGAATTTATCGAATATATATATTTTTTACCTTTCCACATTAAATCTATTTGTCACAAGCATTGAAACATCAAAATCATAACTAATATATCAAATCACATCAAGTACAATAGTACTCAACATTATGACGCTTCTTAAAAATTTTTTTTTTTTTTGAAACATTTTTATTCAATATATCAACAAAACACTTCTCTCCGGGCTGATAACACATACGATTACATCAGACCCCCTTATCGTTCCTTGGAGTGGACATTTGGGTTGACACTTGGGTTGTGTATTCTGATATTTAGGGGGCTGACCCAGCATAAATACACATATATACAATAAATACACATATATATTCACTAGTGTGTATTGACTGAGCCAGCATGAATACACATGTATATATTCACTAGTGTGTATTGACTGACTCAGCATTAATACACATATATATTCACTAGTGTGTATTGACTGACTCAGCATTAATACCCTGCATGACCCTGCATGAATACACATATCCGGGGAAAAAATGGAACATGGAAAAAAAATTCCCCCCGACCCCCGACCCCAAACTTGATAGAACACACAAAGTAAACAACCAAAGTGTAAAATGAAAACATGACCCCCCCTCCCCCCCCCCCCCCCCAAACGTCCAAGGCCCAGCGGGGCCCAAACGTCCAAAGGCCGGGGCCCAAACGTCCAAGGCCCAGTGGGGCCCAAACGTCCAAGCCAATCCAAGCTCGGGGCCCAAACGTCTTTTTGCTCGGGCCCAAACGTCCAAGGCCCGGGCCCAATGATCCGGGCCCAATGATCCCGGGGCCCAAACGTCCGGATACCGTGGGGAATGAATCACATAGGGAGAGATAGAAGCACATAAAGAGAAGAGGGGAGGGGGGAGAGAAAAAGACGTGAGGGAGAGGATGGGGGAGAGTAAAGGGAATTAAGGGGAGGTATAGAGGGGAGGGAAATCGGATAGGGAGATGGAGAAGATCTCGGGTACAGGGAGAAGAGGGGGAGAGATGAGGGCAGGGGAGAGGAGGAGAGGCAGGGGAAGAAAAGGAGGAGAGTCAGGGAGAGCGAAGGTGCAGGTGCTATTTGACTTTTCATATGCACCCCTGAAATCACATACGTATGTAATGACTAATGTTTAATGTGTCGCACCCTGATTATAGGTGCCACGCCCACACAATGTTTACATTATAGGCCTACGCACTCAGTGGCTCCCCCTGCCCATTCAGCCTTGAAGTATGAGTAGGCTTGTCTACGCATGCGGCTCTGCAGTTGTTTTGACTTGGAATTGTACGTACGTATATTGCTGATGCCGTCATGGAGCGAAGGAGATTTGTAACATAACTCATGGAACACCATAGCAAGTTATTCAACTTAAATTTACATTTTTCAAAATAGCAATCGTCAAGAATCACGTTTAATTCTGTTGAATTACGACCTTGGATGACGTGGCCCGGCTATCGCTGGCCAACATGCAGTGATAATCAGAACGGTATTACTCACTGCCAAACAGATTGCCTGAATTATATATACTAGTCTTTGGGTCCTGGATGCATGAAGTTAATATCAACACTTGGAAAAATAGGCTTCATTTTTGTGTTACTGTGTACTGTGTGCTCCTGGAAATATGCTATCCAACAGAGCTATATACCCTGCAAGGTAAGTGAACGATAATAGGTGCGAACTAGGTTACAGTACTCGAGACAGTCGAGAATATTACGCTCTTTCAGTCTTTCAGTGTCTGCTTTCAGTCTTTCAGTGTCTGCGTCTACGTCCCAATTTAATGCAGGGAGGTATATGGAAATTGAAGTCGATGCTCTGACCAGTAATGGCTACTAAGGCAGTTTGAAATATTTATATGAACACACATTGTTGCAGCTGTAGCCTGCTCAGCCTGGCCTTGATTCCCCGATCCCCAATCACTTGTGGGACACAGATCCCCGTGACGCGCTTTACCTCATCACATATGGTGATTTTGAGGCTCCCATTCATAAATGGTTGATCAGATTCGGCACCTTTTCCATTCATATGAGTTAGTATTTTCTATGTTGTTTGAGGCATAATACACCGAGGAATAACGCACTTACTTTAAAGTGGCTAAGATAGTTAAAATGAGTAGTCATGGAATAGTGTGAAACGTTGTCAGTGTAATCAATCATACCGTATAGCAATATCTGAAGTATTGAATATCAGCATTGCGTTTTTATTCAATGATTAGTGAATATGTGTAATGAATGGGTCAGAACATAAACCCATGTCAAATCCATGAGGAAATGGCTTTGGAGACCAGGAGGTGCTGCCAGATTTAGCCCTGGTGGCAGAATGCCCTTTGTACTGACCAGTGCCGACCTGGGTGTTACATAATTCCAGATGTCAACCCAACTGCCACTTTGAAATTTCTGGTTGGCAAGCAAAAACGATTTTGCTCACTATATTTAGCAAATATCTCATATAATATGAATTTCATAGTCTTGATATTCACAGGAGTTAGTTAGGTAGGGTAATGTGCACCAAATACTAGCAAATGAACTCGAAATTCCGTTACTCGATAATCTAGCCAGCAACAGTGAGAAGTGTCACTTTAACTAAAACTATATATGTAAGTGGAAAATGTCCCTATTCTTCAGGTTGGGTGTGCGATGGCCGGTCACGTTGTAACTGGTAGCGATTTGGGTCTAGCAACCAGCACATTTTGTTATATTTTGAAATTAATATGCACAGGAAAAATATATTCTATCATGAAATCTACTCATCATAAGTATTGTCACCATTCCCGGAGAAATTCCTCTGATTAAAAGGGCTATAATGATTAGATTCAACCCATTGTTTACATCTCGACCCCCTGGACTATGAGTCTGGTGAAAACACGCCATAGCAACTCATAGGAAGCAAGCTTAAAATCGCAAAGTTCCATCCTGGATTTCATAAATTCTACAAAGTTTTAAACATTATCAACCCTCTGTGGGTATTTTCTTGGCAATAGTGTACATTTCTATGAAGATTCTAGAATTTTTTACCCACTTTCTGACTGTTTTCTGAGCATGTGGAATTGAGCAATTCAGCATAGGTAACATAGAGATGCGGCGTTCGTGGTCACCATACAATATGGCAGCCAGTGCAGCCGATCACAGCGCCACCTGTAAAAATCGCTTCCGGCCGATCTGACGAATGTGTAACAGCTACTAAACATGAACACCAGACCTATAGGCCCCGGGACTTATAGGCCCCAGGTCGCGCAGGCCCAGCTCTGGACTTATAGGCCCCAAGGCCCGTTTGCGTTGGACTTATAGGCCCCGGGATGTATAGGCCCAGAAGAATACTAAACCATACCAAAAATAACCCTAAACCTAACCCTAAATTGGTTGTCCTAAGTCAGTAAACGTAGTAGTGGATTGTCCCTAGTAAAAACTGACTAATAAAAGTAATTATTTGACTAAAAAAAAATATCACTAAGTTTTGAAGCAGGGCCTCTAAGTCCAACACTTCTGTAACGGTCAGGGCCTATAAGTCCAACATGCTTAAGTATAAACAAGAAATATTTGCTGTGACCAAGGAACAAAACTGTTTCCCCAGACTAATTCAAAATTTTCTACTAACCCCTGTCACTGACCTCCTTCCCCCAACCCCCCAACCCCCAAAACACACACACATGGGAAAAAGTTTCACCAAGACATACAAAGAGTATTACTAACGTGTAAATTAGAAGACGTTACATGGTAAACGTTATTCCATGATTTGGCCGTTACCCCCTTTCGGATTGCCTTTAATCTCATCACCCAGACTTCATATTGCGGATATAATTAGTTCAATACCTGCCCTGTCAATATTCAAAAGTTCAAGGTTAAGAAATCTGGTCAAGGGACCCACGGGTCCCTTGACCAGTGCAACCAGGTGCTGTGACCTGGGTCCCGTGACGAGCAGGTCCTGTTACCAAACACCAGACATGGCAAAACCTGCCGGACCGCGGTCCTTGACCGGTGAAAGACATGTCGGACCGGTGAAACTAAAGTGTCTCTGGTCCGACTGTCCAGTGAAAAAGGTCTTTGAAATGTTAAAAAAACCTTTGGAGGACTGGTGAAACCTTAGGAGGACCGGTGAAAGTTCTAAAGTTTTCGCCATGTCTGAAACACACTCACTTACTTATGGGTTGAGTGTTAATTGACTGAGGGTGTTACAGCTAAAAAAAGATTGCGATTTTTACATGCCAAATCGCCAGGGTAGGCTCTTGTATATATTGCCGAACCTCTAAGAAGGATGGAAACTATAGGTTGCAGCAGTATAAAACAATAAGAGCATGATAATGCAAGTCCGCCAACACCTTAGCTATCCATAGTTATTGTTTAAAGGTGTAACCTTGTCCCCCAAGTCCACTCGCATCGTTTTCGCCCACAATATGGCGGCGCCCATAGACAAACTCACTACTTTAGTATGAAACTCTGTGTATTGAACAGCAGACATGGTGAAAACATTAGAACTTTCACTGGACAGTAGGACCGGTGAAACTGAATTTTCACCGGTCCCACATGTCTTTCAACGATCAAGGACCGAGGTCCGGCAGCTTTCGCCATGTCTGATACAGTGTTGAAAATATCATACATAATTGTTCCCATTACATATTACTATTACACAAAATTTATAGTTATCATCCACCCCGCCCCCCTCTTATCTCCTCCCTTCCCCCTGCCGCATCCCTCTCCCTCTCTCTCCCCCTCTGCGCGACCCTCTCTTCTATTTTCTCTATCCTGTCAGTCCTCATTCAGCATGAAATTGAGATACCATATTGAACAACAGGTACATGTAACTTTATCAAACTAGGTATAACTCTCATCCATCATGTGATTGTATAGTAGACTTTTCTATATATCACAATATTACTTCTAAGGGGGGAGGAATATTATTCTAGCTAGGGCTCATGTTGAAGGAACCTGTGCCATGCTTTGATACTATTCAATCTGTGTATAAGGGCCTATCATCGCTTTGTAAAGGGTTTGTTTGCCATGTGCCTATGTCCTTTCTATCATCAGTGTGCGACATAACCCAGAGACTGACGCCCAGGTCTCCACAGAATTTTCATCGGTCTCTGATATTGTTATTTGTCAGAGCCCGACAGTCTTTCTATATTTTCTTGTCGATTCTGAAAATCTTTGCAAATAAACTTTGAATTTGCATTTATTTGCATTACCTTCTTCAATAATTGAATGAAATCAAACCATTTTAATGGTATATCTATGGTGACTATAAAACTAATTTAGATGGCCCTTAAAATCGGTAGAATGCACTCAAACAACACTCATTTCAACACCTGTCTATGAAATCTTTTTGGTCTCCACTGTTACAATTTGGCAGAGACTGGGGGTCTCTCATCTTAAAATTCACTATGTCGCACACTGTATCATACAAGTATAACTATTACTTGTCGCATTGGAAAGAAAATATACCACAGCTCTATGTTTCTCTGTAATTCCCCTGCCATTATCTTTATTTCAGGTTCTTGCCTTATATTCTGGCTTTGGTCGCCAGTAAACTCTTTAGGTCATTTGGAGTTTTCTTATCCTATGACCTCCTGAAGTTAGTGCACATTGTGCAGTTTCTTTTTATTCTAAAAGCGGGGTAAGTTATCTTTTTCATATACAAAAAGTGTATTTCGATTGCCAGAGTTATGTGTCATAAACACAAGTTTTGTTCTTCAAAATTTGCCGTATGAAAATAAAATTAATATTTATAATACATATGGTCAATTCTACTGTTGGGGAGATTTTACCCCCAAATTGAGCAAATTTTTTTTACTGAAATGCAGTTTAATTTATATGGTACATAAAACCATGGCCCTTAACTTAAAAAGTAACACTGGAATTCCCATACGGGAAAAAATGATTAATATTGTGATCAGGATTTTCAAAATATCATGTATTTAGAAAGGGACTGTCTCACATAGTGGTGGGAACTCCACAATAAGGTGGCAAAAGATTCGCTTTCATGTCAGGTGAAGTTGGTCAGCGAGCACCGCAAAGGCATTATGTTTAATTGGACGACTGCCTGTTATTCCAAAGCAAAATGGTCAAATTCAATCACATTTGGTCGATTTTATAACAAGAGAATAGAAAAGGAAATTGACTTTGGGAATTGTTTGTTAACAGAAAATGTAAGATGAATTACGAAATAAATTCTGGTAGACTAAATCAAGTTGTACTAAAGCCTCATTTGGTCCTGCTCATCGCCACTAGATAGCAATGAAGTAAACTGTAAAAGTTAAATGAGGCTTACCTTCAGTTGAAGATGATATTTGACTGTAAGAAGTTTATGAATGTCATGAGGGATGCAGTCATACCACTGGACAGGCAGTTTTCCATTGACCCTATACCTTCACCAAATGTGTCCAACTTCCCCCACCTTTCGCTCCAAGAATTCTAGCTGATTGCCCAACATTCTTGGCAGGATTGAGTGGCACATGTGCAAAATGATTCAGAGCAGTCCTACAGTTGCTGACTGCAGAATATGTGAAGTCTTTTCTGCAACTAGATTTAGTCTACATCCTAAATTGGTTTGTCATGCTCGAGATATATCTCATTTGATCCCCCATCACTAGATAACATTCATAAATTTACAGTCAAATATCAACTTTAACTGAAGGTAAGCAGGGTTCTAACTAAAGCGTGGCGCAGCCGCGCCGGGCCGTGCTGAGAGAAGCTGCCGCCGTGCTGACAATTTGACAAAAATAAAAAAAAATAAGAAAAATTTTTTTTTAACAAAAACAGACGAAGTATTAATATGTTTGATCAAGTAAATGAGACATCAAATGTTTCCTCAGTTCCAACAAGACAGAAAATTAAAAATATTATTCCTGCATTAATATGTAAGGAGTTATATATGGAGCCTTAGACAGCATTGCCAGCTCTGTCCCAACAGTGGTGCATGCTGAATCTAAAGGAGCCTTGGATTGATATTCTGAATATAATTCATGCTACCCTAAACAATTTTCTCTAAATCATTGCATTAAATCCTGTTTTGATTAAGCTATTTATTTATTTATTTAGCAATTAATAATTACTATATGAATAGTTCCAATGGATAAACAACATGAAAACATATATTGAAAACTCTGGTAAGTTCTCGTCTCAAATGCACCAACATGCACCATGATCAACTATGTTTTCAAAATTTTCCAGGGGAAAACCGCCCTGACCCCACCCAGATACAGATACTATTAATCATGATGATTAATAGTTTGATGTTTTCCTAAAAATTTAGAGCCTGATTCTGTAAAATAGCCTTCAAATACAAGTGTTAAAAATATATACATTTATTAGTCCCAAATGCACTAGAAATGCACCATTTAAAGAGTATGAGTCCAACATTTTCTGGGGGGAGAACCGTCCCATACCCCCCGCAAAAGGGCTGGGATCGCTCTGAGAAAAAATCCTGGTTAGAACTCTGGGTAAGCCACATTTAACTTTAATTTTATTCTAAATATTCCTCACAGATGCATATAACGGGGGTACCAGTACTTCATTTCAGCCACAGAAACAATTTTTAAAAATTTTTTAAAATCTTAAAAGAATCATGTCAAAAAATATTGCTCATCATGTAAAATTCTCCCCACTGGTAGAATTGACATTATGACCTATAAATATAATTTATAATGCACATGAAATATAATATATTTTTCCTTGTAATATAATTCATCCCAGCATTATTTTATTTTCCTATAGGTCGGCTGTTCTTCTGATTTTTCTTCAAAAACCCTTTTCTTCCGGGAAAAGAATAACAAAACATCAGGTAGTTTATCTTTTTAATCCCTTCCAGGTATAACAGAGTTATTTGAAAAATGTCCGGTGGAATTTGATTTTCTATGATTGTAATTCTTTTCTTGATTGAGGGTAAAAAAGGCCCTTTAAATATTTCTTTAATTTCTGTGTGCTAACCAGTTTCTCATATTCCAATTTCAGTGGTTCAGAATTGGCCGGCATGCTTTCTTTGGGAGTATCATTAACTTACTTTGGCTATTTGGGCTTACATTATGTGGACCCCTCAGGTTTGTTCTATACCTTTTCTCTACTTATTCAAAAGCATGACTATTGTATTTAATGAGCTTTAAAGTACTCATAGTGACTTCTTAGGTGTTTTTCTGGCACTGCCAACTCTAAATGGTATAAAGGCTTATCAAGCCTAGTATTTTCTTATCTTTTTTTTAGGACATTATTGCTATTTGAACATAGTGATCTTGCAGTCATAGCTGGTGCGGGTGCGTTGTTTTCAAATGCTGGTGGCCCTGCAAAGGTAATGCTTCATTGTGTATATCATGTTCTTAAACTAGGCTGTTTAGGAATAGATCTCCATAGTCTGTAATGCTGAGACATAATATTCTGAATGTGAATGTGATTAAGGATGATAATGATCCTTAACAATAGAATTTATTCATCTCATGTAATCAGTTTATTTTCATATCAATGTCCGACATGGTGGTTATCTTATTTGTGTTTGCAGTTCAGAGGAGCAGTGTTCTTCCTCATCGCTGTCATGGGATTACTTTTATTTGATCATGATGATTACATACCAAACATGGCCGATCATCGTATCCTTTTCTAGACTTTGCTGTTAGTTCATGGTAACTTTTCAATTTTCAATATAGAACACCACATCATACCACTTTGCCTTTTATCTTAAATTTTAAGTTTGCAAAAGAAATCTAGTGAACCCAGAGTTAGTGAGTTACTGAGTTTTGACAGCCCGCGATTGACAACAAGAAGAGGATGCACTCTTACATCTAACTTTATTACTAACTAGCAAAGTACCTGTCCTTTGGACGGTTAAGAACAGGTTTGTTCTCTATTAATGTTATGGTCAAGAAATGGATAGGAACTGTTAGATAGAAATCTCTAACCCTTTTCCTCTCACTCTCTCTCCCCTCCTCCTCTCTCCTTGCCTCTCCCCTCTTCTCTCTCCCTGTCCCTACCCTCCCCCTCTTCCACTATGCCCCTTTTCTATATATCCTCATTCTTTCATTCTCTCCCTCCATCTCTCTTCCTCTCCCTCTCCTCCCCACATCCTCTCACTCCCGTCTTTTTCTCTCTCCCTCCCCCTCTTCCTATCTGAGTCCCCCCACCTTCTCCCTCCACTTCTTTGCTCTCCCCCTCCTCTCTAATCTCTCTCCGTCCCCCATGGAACATTGAAGGCATGACATCAATACATTTTCATTCAAGTGACGATCATGTCATGGTCATACTTTTGACATTTGTCCATACAAAAGGCAAAAAATAGAGTGGGGATATCCCAATTAAAAAGCGCTTCAAGAGTACTTTTTCATCTCAGATAGCTTTACAAACCACATATATTCCAATAGGGAAAGCATTGGCGGAATAATACAAAGCAGAAAAACAGTTGGAAACATCTTTTATATATTAGATGTATGTCCATAAGGTTGGAAGGGTTATACAAAGGCACTGCTTGCGCCAAATCTACTGGGTGCCCCTGGAGGCACGGAAACTTTTTTAGAATAACAAACAAACCAAAACACATTTAGATTTTCAGCTAAGATATAGGGAAAATATACGAGTGTATTTGTATGACACATTATGATCCCAACAATCCAGGAATGCTATCTTCGAGTTATTATCTGCCTTAAGTCTTATAGATACCGGACATCCACACAAAAGTGTCCTGACTCACATATTCAACCATGTCACGAATCTCACTGGATTGTCAGATCACAAGGTATGGTAATGTTTCTTTTCATATTGATCTTATTTTAGAAAGAAATTATGTTCTTGCCCCAAACATGGTCACATTTATTTGGATTGTCTCTTGCAGGGTGGAGTGGTCCTTCTATTTCTGACACTTTGTATACAAGCTGGCTACAATAGTGCTGCCAAAAAATTATCAGTGGATATTGGAGGATCAAAACGACTCAACGCATTGTCAGCATTTGCTGCTTCACTTCTTCTATTGCCATGGGCATTCTTTATAACCCTATCAAGAGAAGTAAATATTTTCACATTCAATACATATTGTGGGCATCATTTAATCATTTAATACCCATATTGTTTTTAAAATTTAGGCCACACTTTTTAGATTCATGTTTAGTATATATCTTTCATCAAAGTACTAAAACACAACCTATTGCAACCACCTCTGTAATTTTTTGTAATATAAACATTGACATAAATGACTTACTTTAGGATATAAATAACTGAACTAAATGCTAATGTATGTTTCTGTACAAAGTTTATCATTCTCTTATTCATTTTATTGTTCTTCCACTGAACTGTTGGCTTGACATTCCTATATTTTACAGAGTCTCATCGAGTCCCCTCTCTCAATGTTCATTCCCATGGCCCTTGTCGTCTTTGTCTTCGTGATGGATTATTACATAGAGTCTGTGTGTGGTAACCACCTAGAAGTTGCTCGCACGGCGCGTCTCGGTACACAGGCACTGCTAATTAGTGCCCTTGTAATGAGCTGTCTCTGGAACCACCCCTTTGTTGGACATATAACAAACACCATTAAACTGAGAGATCTGATAGCAGAGGAACATGTCCTCTCTGGTGGAGTTATCTTCAGCTTTGTGCTCTTTATATCAGGTATTTTGCTTCAGTGATCAATTTAATGAGTTTCATATGCTTGATGGTACAGATATATTGCGATTTAATATCCTGAAGAATAAATTCCATTTATTGCATTGTTTTTAAACTCATTAATCGTCCAGGAACATCTGTCCTCCCTCCCTGCCTCTCTCTCTATCTCTACTCTCTCCATCTGTCTGTCTCTCTGGTCTCTCTCTATTTCTGTATCTGTCTCTCTCCATCTATCTGTCTAGCTCTATCTATCTGTTCCTCTCTGGTCTGTTTCTTTCTCTCAGGCCATTCTCTCTCCCTGTCTCTCCATCTGTCTGTCTATTTGGTCTCTGTATCTGCCTGACTGTCTAGCTCTATCCGTCTCCCTCTCTGTGTCTGGCCTGCCTGTCTCTGTCTCTGCTTCCCCATCTTGTCTGTCACTTATATGTTATACACTGATAACGAGGGTACTCTTGGAACATTATTGTATTTAAATGTTTTTATTCACCCACAAACAATATTCACAACAAAAGATAATCCTATAATCCTATAACTTATTTAATATCTACTTATAAATTTGGAAGGGTTTTGCACCATGAGGAACAAGCATACTTCCGCCTTGACTTCCGGCCATGGGCTATGTGAATGGGGGCGGGCATTTCGAAAGTTTGAGGCACTATATATGTGAAAATTTCTTACTAACAGAGGGATCCATTCAACTGAGAAGAGAAAGGGATTGTTTGTTAACCTATGCCTGAAGGCACAAAAATATTAGAATCCCCTAAGATAACATGACAAGGAGAAATCTGAGATGCGTCAGTGGCTCATACAGACATGGTGTTTTAGTGATCGGCATAGCCTAGTTGTTGGTTTGATATCCAAACAATTCTACTCAAAATCCATATTTGAAATATTTTTTGTCTACTTACTAAGTTGATAGGAAAGGTTCTCTCACTGATTAAGCTGCTTCAGAAAGGATGACGTTTATTTTTTTCTGTTCACCGACCTCATAATAAATGGGTAGTTGTATGCTATGGTATTGCGCTATAGAACGGGTCAAAACAACATCTGCTGTGCCAACCAAGGTGACTACAGACGCCCTCTGGTGTCAGTAAACGACACAATCAAGGAATAGCAAATTACTTACAATTACAATTGATCATAACTTGCATACTCGCCAACCGCAGATTGATGTGGCGTTGATGACCGTAATTTGTTACTTGTTATTGAACCAGGTTACAACAAAGTATTTGCCATTGTCTCAAATTTGAATAAGAATTCTGTATTCCTTATGCATGTTAGCATGTTAATTTTTACTTGAAAAAGTTGCCAGAACATTTGGTTATTCCAAAAGGGATTTTCAAATTTGTTGCTAGCCTTTTACTTGAATATTATATTGCCAAAGGCTGTCTCTTGTAGCTTCTTGAAATATTTTTATCTTTCAAGCAACCCACATTCTGACCAGCGCCAGTAAGGCTAGTAAAGGAAGCCTTATAGGTTACTCGGCTGCAGGACTTCCTCTGTATAACTTCACTGGAGATACCCTACAGCGCACCTCACACTCAGTATTAGTCATTATAAGGAATGGACTGAGGCAAATTCTAGATGAAACCGATTCAAGACGAATATTTTATTTCCTCTGTGTCAACCTTGTAAGTCACAAGTTTTCTATTTTTGCAATTTAAGAGGAATAAGATATGAACGTATTAATTAAAATTCCTGCATTCAGCCTGAAATCCCAAAATCTTGGATACACTCAGAAATGAAACAAAAAAACTGAATTACAAATGCCTCTTCCTTGGTAAAAGACAACGATTTAACACGAGAAGATCCTGGTAGGTAATCCTCATACCCAACATTTTTCAATATTATTTTGTAGTTTGTAAAATTTAAAAAATATTTTACCATTTTCTTTTTCAGTCTTTCACGTTCGTGGAACTGATTTATGGAGTGTGGACCAACAGTTTAGGTTTAATATCTGATGGTTTCCACATGTTGTTTGATTGTTCTGCTCTTGTTATGGGACTGTATGCAGCCATTATGACGCGGTGGAAACCAACAAGAAAATTCTCTTATGGGTAAGTGGCGTTCCCTTTAGCCAAATACGGTACTGAAATAAATTATCTTCCAATTGCATCCGTCCTCTTGCTCATTGTGAAAATTGTTTACAGATTTGACAGAGTTGAGATCCTGAGTGGCTTTATCAATGGCATCTTCTTGATAGTGATAGCTTTCTTTGTGTTCACCGCTGGTATATCCAGACTGTTTGACCCTCCAGAGATTCATACAGAGAGACTGTTGGTGAGTTGTTTATATCAATAGTTGTTGAAAAGATTGTTATCAGAATTCTTAACTTTTAAATTTCGAAAAAGTACTAAATGGAAGACTTGTCTCCTGCATTTCTGTCTTAATAAACTTGATACAGTTGTCCTGTTTAATAACACTGCACTGTAAACAGAAATCCTACATACATGATTTGGCAAATGAGAATCTGCTCATCTTCTTCCAGACGGTGTCTGTGGCTGGACTTGTGGTGAACTTGATAGGCATTGCGTCCTTCTCCCATGCCCATTCCCATGGCGGGTTGTCGCATGGCCACTCTCACGGTGGGTCTAGTTCTCATGGTCACTCCCATGCTAGTAATTCCTGTGAGAACTCCCACAGTGCAGGTAGCCATGGTCACTCCCACGGACATGGTCATAGCCACGGTCATGGACACAGCCATGGTGGTCATGGACAGGGTGGACACGTAGGCACTAACAGCAACATGCGAGGTAGGCTTAGGTTCTCCAGTTCTAATATATGACTGCCTGCAGCATAACTAACCCAGATCCCATTTCACCGATGGTTCAACTATAGTATTTAAAAGTACATGTATGCTCTATAATTATTTTAGCCAGTGGTCCCCTGCGTATACACAGTGCTCGTATTTAAAAGTACATGTATGCTCTATTAAAATTATTTTAGCCAGTGCCCCCCCCCCCCCCCCCTGCGTATACACGGTGCTCGCTGCAGGTACTGTGCTGAACTTGAACTTAAATTTGCAAACGCATAACAAATTATAATTTTTTTATAATTCTTTGACCCACAGGTGTCTTCCTACATGTCTTGGCCGATACACTTGGAAGCGTAGGGGTTATAATATCAACACTTCTGATTGAAAACTTCGGATTGACTCGAGCAGACCCCCTTTGTTCTCTTTTCATCGCTATTCTCATTTTCCTCAGTGTTCTTCCTCTTGTTAAAGAAACTTCACTAATGTTGTTACTACGAACACCGGAGGAAGAGCAAGAGCAATTAGGAATTTCTTTACAAAAGGTAATTATTGGGGCAATCTCTTCAAATATGTCATGCAACTTTCTGCTACTATGTATATCTAAGACTCTAATGGTTAAGCTGTCAAGCTGCCAAGCTGCCTTCATTACGTATTCTTAAGGTTGTCTATGTTTTCCAGGTGCTAGCCATTGATGGAGTATTAAGTTATAGAGATGAACATTTCTGGAGACACTCGTCTTCAGTTATATGTGGGACTATACATATTCAAGTAAAATCTGTTGATGTTAGTGAACAAAAAATACAAGCCGCAGTAAGTTTCCTTGTTTGCGCTAATCCTCCAGATATAAAATGATTAAAACCCAATTTATGTTGAATTTCCTGTCATTGCAGGAAAGGGAAATAAATAACTCTGATAAAAATAAAATAAGCTGTTTCCCTTGATAATTCAGAGACCCTTGATTATTCAGAGATCGCCTATCATGTAACACTTTGGTCCCTCTAAATATTTAGTTCTTTGTCATAACACTATTGTTATGCTCCAATTTTTCAGGTCCAGGCCTTATTTAAAGAAGAAGGTGTAACAAACTTAACCGTTCAAATTGAGAAAGAGACATTCTTCCAACATCTCTCCGGACTAGGACTCAATATGAGACAAGTGTACGAAATGACATCCAAGATGAAATCATTAAACTATGACAGCACTGCCAATTTCATTAAAGCTATCTAAGTCACTTAACAATATGTAATATGTGGACCATTTTATCCAGATGTGAACACTCAATCTACAGTCTTGATTATTGACGTCCTGGGGACTGCAGACTATTGTATGAAGTAACCTAACAATATAATCCCCTCGTCCTTTAACTATTAATGACATTGAATAGAAAATTCAAAATGCATATGGGATGGGCCTGCAATAAATCCCAGGCCCACGATCTCCCTTCTCAATAGAAACTTTATTTTTTGTCTTATGATTACTGTGAAGCAGTTAGCATGCGACTACTAGAGCTTCCCTGTGGTCAAATGGATTTGTAATCAATTCATCTTTAATGTTAAAATATCCTGGTCATGTTTACCGTATATAATTGTAAAGACATTTTTTTAAAACTCCGCTCAAATGTTGAAGCAGGTTCACTTTAGTAAATCTATCGAGGGAAAGGACTGTGCTCTGCTTCGTCACCCCTTTCTGTTGTATTGTATCATCGCTGGCAAGTAAATAGCAAGGTAGCAACAGTCTAGGCACTCATTCTCTAAGATCTGATAAAAATGGTATATCAGTGATTGAACGCCTACTGCAACAATGGCTTTCCAGGCCCTTGAGTAGGCGTACTAATGGTATTTTAATGGAATTTTGTGCTTTGGGGTGAGAGGCTTTCCAGTTTGGAGGGACACTCAACTCTGGCCTAGACTGGTAATATAATGTGTCAATCTGCCTTGTAAGTCCCTAATTTAATATTACGCATGTTGAATTTTCATGTCTTATTAAAGACATTGCTATAACCAGTCATGTGCATTTATTTGAAGTGTCTGGGTGAAATTGATTTTAATGGACGTCTAGAAACAACAAATATGGAATGCATTCCAACAATTGATTTCTTTCATTACACCCTTCTGCATCTTTCATTATTTATCAAACATGAACATTCTCAGATGTAATTGAACAGGTTGTCAACTGCGTTTGTAATTTCAATCTTTTTTACATGTCATGATCGGTTTGAGTGATTGCTTAAAAAATGCCAGGCTACTGGGGAGATATACTGGATTATTATAACTTTTGTTTTGTATGTGAGTGGTTGGAATCTGGCTAATTTATGTTGGTTAAGTGAAGTGATAACATGTACATAAAATGCACATGAGTTGTTTATTTAGCAAGAAGATAATGTAAATAGGACTGTGTATGCAGGTCATCAATGGATATGAATGAATAAAAATGTTATTTTTATAAATTGCATATAGAAAAATACTGTTTTTTTAAATTCCTTTTCCATTGTA
This sequence comes from Sthenelais limicola, assembly GCA_942159475.1. Taxonomy (NCBI): domain Eukaryota; kingdom Metazoa; phylum Annelida; class Polychaeta; order Phyllodocida; family Sigalionidae; genus Sthenelais; species Sthenelais limicola. The sequence continues at coordinate 117,264,243 of OW804096.1, forward strand.
TTGCCCAAATACCAACTATACTAAACCATATGTTATGCCATATCAAATATAATAGTATTGTATCCAGAACACTAGTGCTATTCTAACTGTCAAGAACTATCATCATTTCTGGTCTGAAAGTGCCAGTTTAAGCTTCTTGTTTGGCTTCCTCCTTTTCCCTTTGAAATATTTGTGTTTCTTCCTTTTTCTTCTCTCGCCAACCATGGTTGGGGGCTTTAGCTGTCCACTGTCTGATCCTGATTGGGAATTGGGGTAGCACTCAGACTTGGATGTGTCTCCGGATATGGTACTTGTTTCTGAGTTAACAGACTCCTGGCTGGACAGTAAATTCAGCTTTCCTTTCTGAATATCTTTTTTATTAACACCGGGGACAAGTTCACTAGCATCAGAAGTATTCAAATTGGTCTCTGAATCTAAGCGATCAAGGAACATATGTCCCTCTTCACTCTGATGGCGCTTATTTTCTTTAATTATTTCACCTCCTATTAGATGTACGTTTGACGTCTTCAGTGATAGATCTAATGGCTCAATCTGAAATCCACCATTTTTTGCATAGGTGGATGGCGGTGCATTAGAAACCATAGAAGTTGGAATTGAATTGTTCTCGCTCGTGATAATCAAAGGTCTCAAATTTGCACATTTTAAGGTACTAGCCTGCATTTGCCTGTTGGGTATGGGGAAGGCGACTTTATACAAAACTGAATTTCCTGCTCGAATATGAGGGGGACGATGAAAAGCATTTACTGGTCTTTGGACATAGAGTAATGGGTAGCTGAAAGTTTTACTGATTGGTGTACTTCTGTCTTTTGCTTTCATGACTGTGTCCTTCGTCAAGGGATTAATTATCAGTTGTTGAGTGTAGGGGAAATTGCGAAGGTTTAATGTAGTGGGGCCTGACTTAGCTGCTGTATTCGCCATATTTTCCCTCGAGGATGAATTAGTCGAAGTATACTTGTTACCACACCAACCAGTAGTGGGATTATCTGCTGATGCAAGTTGAGGTTTAGTCTGGGTGAACACACTCCCCGCTATTCTAACCTTGTGCTTGGAAACAGACTTAGAAGGGGGCTCTTGGTTATACTGCACTGCAACATCTTTCTTTTTGGGCTCTTCATGCAGAAGTTGCTCTTTATTCCGATGGATGATCGGCTGACTAGAAAGATTTTGAGTGTCAGTTGTGTTGTAACTTGGCCTATTGTGTCCTGTACTTGGCACTGGATCGGTTGCTGTGGTGAATACCCTCTGAGGTTTACCGTTAGCAGCTACAAATGCGCTTATTGCTGGCGCAGTATAGTTGTAGAACTTATGAGCGACATCTTTCTTCATCTTCTTTGAATAGTCCTCCGATGTGTTGCTGCTATTCCTTAAAACAGGAGGTGATCGTGTGGTAAGCTTTCATAGAATATTATCTATTATTGATACGAAAGATAAAATTAGCTCCAATCTCACTAACTTGAACCAGGGAGAGACAGTATTCTTGTCTTTACATTTCTCCTGGCGATGGGGCATTTGTTCAACTTCAGATACAACCAAATTTATCCAGAAGACAGTGATCTAGGTCACTGTGGCCAGTGTGTTCTAGTCAAAGGTACTTATCTTAAATAGCCTGAGAATTCATTTCTGTATATGCTGACACTATACCGTACTTACTCATCATGTGAATCTGTGATGTATCTATATGCCTTGAATTCTTTGAAGATAGAAACAAGGCGATCTGCAAGCACCCTGTGTTGGGTGCCCATAAGGAGTTTCAGGAATTTCGCCGTCTGTGACAAAGAATACAGTAGTTTAAAGTAAAGACATAAGATTTAAAGGAGCAAGCTGAACCAAATGAATGCCTGTAATTTCAGAAATTGACCACTGCATTTTGTAGATATAATCTATATATTAATACGGGAACGGATTTCTGTACATTGAACTTATCTCTGATGAAACCGCTGGCCAGATCCCCAATATATTTCACATCCACATTGCCAAAAATAGTGCGGAGCCATTGCGTTATGTTTCATTAACAAATTAGGGTTGGAAAGGGGTTAGAAATGGGTTTACATCGAGCTCCCCCATCCAGGGCCCCCAGCGTTGCCTGAAAACAAACCTATCAGTGCCCCTACACCAGGTTTCTGGGTCACCCAAAGCATGACGTCATGGACGGGTACCGCGGCACGTTGTTGCTTCACTACGGGACGGGAGTTGATATACTTCACCATATTTCCACTGAAAGGAACTCAGGAAATGTCTGTTGTCCTCTTCAATGATTACAAAACTTCTATCTACTACTAAAGGGGGAGGAGAGGTGCTTTTATCACAAAGTGCAGGGCGGGGGAGGGGTGAGGGCGGGGAGGGGAGGGAATGGGAGGCAACAACAATACAACAGTGACAAAAAAACATCTTAACAGGGTTCCATTTGAGGTATGAATGTTAATACAGATACTAACTTACAGAGACAACTTGAAAGAGAAAGATGGTTGGACAGGGAACAATTGAGGAGAGTGGGAAGATGTGGGCCCCACTGTCCCACTAGCAAATCCCATGCGAAGCACAGGTATTTCATAGTATTTTTTAATGAGAGAACTAGTGCATCTATATCCTAGAGTAAGATATGTATATATATATCGTATTTTTATTCTGAATCGAACTTTACATCATATTCTTGAGAAGTGGACACCATCCTCTCACATATAAATCCGGCTGTAGGTAAAACATGTGATAATATGCTATACCACCTCAAACTACCTATCGAAAATGCATACGATTATGAAAAAAAGGCTCACCTTATCAACATCTGAAGATGAGGTGGTACAGTGCTCGTAGAGAACACTTATTATGACCTTAAAGACGTCACCATTTTCCCCTGCATAAGCTTGTTTCATATCTTGGACAAGTTCAATGACGGACACTAATCCATCCGGGTCTATGTGAGTAAACTCTGTAAAAGGTAAGAATTTGTGAGGATATGGTGATCACGACATGAAAGTTTGGTCAGTTCGGTACTATTTGGATATCATTCAAGCATTTCCAGGGTTTGGCCATCATATCAAATGCAAGAGTGCATGGGAGATATTCAATCGTGGGTCACCACCAGGTGTCCTCCCTGTGCCTTAGCAGACAATTGTCTCAACAAATCATTTATTCATCCAGAGGGTTAGTGGCACCAGATAACAACAAAGTCAAAGAAATCTTAAATTAACTAGGATATGATACTGTTTGCCTGATAATGAAACATTAGGCTATTTAAAAAGCCTTCGCCGTCACCGTCCCCCCGTCCCCCGTCCCCAACCACCATGGCAGCCATGGTAGCCGGGCCCGTCTGCCCGTCTACATGGCACGCCGAGTAACGTTTGGAAGGGGTGATCCCATTGGCTGAGAGCCTAGCTGAAGGTTGATGTAACGCGCCCTGTGATTGGTCGATTTTTTCCCGAGTTATACCGAAGATGCGATGCCGAGCGTTACCGAAGATGCCATGTGGCCGTACGCAGGGTAAAATATCTGTCCATGCTTTAGCATATAGGGGTTGGGGAATCGGTTATTTCTCACTTATTATACCAGAAAGACCTTGTTGTATTGGAGGCAACCTAAGTCTATACATTTTCCCTAGGCCTGGAGACATTGTTTCTGGCGATGGGATGCCGGGAAGTAGCAGTTTCAGACGATCGATGCAGAGTCGAGTATAAAGCTGGCAGTTCTATAATAAAGGGGGCGTGGTTAAAATCTTAAGCGGTATGACCTATATAGGCCATAAATATGGCCACTTTTGACGCCAAATCGTCTAGGCTTACCGTACACCTACGTTCACTGGTAGGCTATAGTATTTTATTATTTTCAAAGGTTTTATTCAGCATCATTGAACATGACCTGCTATCGAGGCTTTTACATTTCTAATGACAATTAAGTCGTGTCCCTTGTATTTCGAATATTTCTTTTTCATTTCCGATTTTCTTTAATCTTCCATGATTAGTTTAGACAGGTGTCGATTTTCATACAGACATACAGCAATGTTTTTACGGTTTGAGTTTTGTTTTTTCTGAACTAATTGAAAATTTTCAACATTAAAAAAGTACAGACATCCTTAATTAGGCTTGTCTTCGAACACCATTGAGTTCTTTTAACATTTTCCATCAGAAATCTGTTCTATTTTTTTCCCTTGTCCCTGTATAATATTGGTAGTATTTTAATTTTACACCTATTATTAGTTGTACGGTGGGCCCCTTAAATGGCCTTATATAGGCCTACTTAAATAGATTTAAATAGGCAGCGTGGCCGTGGGCAGGCTATAGACTAGCCTGCTAGCTTAGTCTTAGCCTTAGCCAGGCCTCGATTCCCCGATCAAGCGCATCTAGGACTGTTTTCAGCTTCATGTAGGGTCAAAATAATATAATATTATCAAACAATAAATTCGTTGTTTACGAATTTTAAGTCTTAAATAATCTTAACATAATGATATGATAATCCTACCCCGGACAACGGCCCGGGGTAGGCTCCACACTAGGCCTACTTGCTCGCGTCGGGGTAAGCAGGAGACTTCTTTAATTTGCATAAATTGATGTATAATTCGTTGAAGTTATCCCTATTTTGATGCCCTGCATTGGCTTTAACACTTTTAGAAGAAAAAGATTCAATCGTGGTTTCAAATTTTCTTAAAATCATTGCTTTTCTATTACTGTGTAACCCTCAGTCACCTTAGACTTAGTCCTTACACGACGTTAGCCATTGCCATTAAACTATTAAAAGTTGTTCACACGCTTCAATAATATTCCTGTATTTGTTCATCTTCCGACGATCGAGTGAAAACGACCCAAGACAATAGTTTCCCGAAGAAATAAGATTGGAACTTACTAGTAGAAAACTGTTTACACAGAAAATCTGTGCCTATACCAGGGGGAAGTGGATCCATTTTTCGTCCTGATTGAATGTCATCAGAACAGCCGACGTTGCGTTTATGTCCGCGGCGGCCTAATGAGGTCATACCGTCACGTGGACAGTTTCCCGCCGGGTTCCCGCCGTTAATGCGCAATTTATGAAATGTACATCATTGGACGTCATGCATTCATTAGACCTACGATTCAATAAATCCGATAATTTTTAATGAGAAACGAACGAATAATTTTGCTCGGGACTGGGTCCAAAAGTGGTTAGGCATTTAGTAGCTATAGGAACTAATAGGCTATAGCACTTTAGTCTTATAGTAGGCTAGACAAAGTATCCGTCCCCTTGCCCTCAGAGGCAGAGCATTGCTTGATCGGGGAATCAAGGCCAGCAACGTCGGCTAATAGTAGGCCTACCAGTGTTGAGTGTACCACGTCAAAACTTCCAAGCCCAAGGGGAAGAGTGGCTTATGCATTCAAGCTTCACTGCCTTTAGCCAATTTTTTTTTATCTTGATAAAAATAATCAAGACGAAATTCAAATAGGAGAAATTTGTTGATGAAATAAAATATTGCCAATTTTCCCCATAATATTGCAGAATTGGGCTGGGGATCCGAAATGGACTGAATATTTATAATGGACAAAGAATTTTCTGCATCTATCTGCATTTGTCATGATATAAGCATCCATGCAATGACCTTCGAGAACGGATTCACATGCCAGCCGGTTTAGAAAAAACAAGAAAACGAGAGTTTAAGTAATGATTATACTGTGTATGTTTATTCATAACTGTACAAAATATTATGCCATCATAACATCCTGAACTGCGTATATTTTCAATAGACTAGAACTAAATGGATTTCCAATGAATATGGTCAGGAGCACCATGTCACTGAAGGCGTATTCCACTGGACTGTTTGGATTTTTAGAATGAGTCAATGTGACTCAATCAATCACAAAACCCTTCACAGGCCAGTATCCATCTTTGATTTATAATTACTGTAAGGTCCGGTAGATATACATCTGTTTTAAATCTGTTGACATACAAAATTAGCTGCGGTATTCATGTTTATTATTTTGGTGCCCGAAATTTGAGACAGATTCATACTGACAAGATAAGTCTTGAAACGAACACTCGACAAGAGTGTAAAATACAACGCAAACAGCTCTATAAGTATAAACTTCCTACTGATAATTGACAAAAGTTCTCAACAAAATCATATTAATTATCACAAAGTAAAACAACTAGAAAAAGCCGATCATGTTGTCAGGCAGTAAAGATATGCACGTCTGATCAATTCACTATTCAACATATATACCCTTTAAATCCTTTCAAGAATAATTTTCGTCTTCACTCCAGATACTTCCACACTTGGCGTATAATAATGATTAACTAACATTTATTGGTAAATTAATTGACCGTGACGTCGACTGGTGGGACTAATCATTGGTAAGACAAGGGTCGCACGCCTGCAAAGAACACCACAACACGGTGGGCAACATCACAAATTCAACACAACTAACTTTTGTACACAAGTGACAGGCCACTCACCGCGGCAAAATGTCAGTCTAAAACCAACTGCATTAATTGTGCGGATTGGCTGAGCAGTACCACGTCATAGTTTAGGCCATCTTTGGTTATCAAGTATGACTAGTCATAGATAGTCTATAGTTTGGATTAATAATGAATCCATGGGCACGGGAGGTAGCTCCAGCATCAGTTATTAACAACACCTAGACTCGTTCCAAGCAACAAACATTTCATGACGGCTGCTCTGCATATCGGTATAACGACAGGGATTAAAGGGGTCATTTTTATTTTTACGATTAACCAATTATACCCCGATGTGTACTTATATATTTACAACTGTGTATATAATATAAATCTACTCTCATTTACATATATATTGTTCCCTACGCACAATAAAAGATTGATAGAGCTGGGGGCATCTAATCTAGATAGATAGGCGAGATTTAGTCAGCATATGGGTCTCTATAATGGTGGGTCTCTATAATGACCGACCCACCATGCCCCTAGGTCTATAACAGAGACGTCCAGGGAACGATATTGCCATTTCAACCTCGTGGGATAAATGGCGGTATATACACTCAACATTCAGTAGCGACAGGAACACGACTCCAGCTAAATGAGTAACATGACGAATAAATGATAACTGTGTAAACGGCTGCGATATCGGTTTTGATTCTAAAGCTTCAGTTTAGCAGTGCTCCATCTTTACAGCGAAGCGCAGAGAGACGTGGCTGAAATCCACCGTGTATTGCACAAATATACTTCATATATATTTTTTCCCGCCAGTCGCCGCCAGAACCAAGGCATTGGCCAACGATCCTGCGCCATGGCAGTGTGCATATGTTTGGTCGTGAAATTTGCGAAAAAGTTATTCACAAAGTGGAAGCTAGTATTTGGCTAATAAGGAAAACTGCAATTATACAAATTCTCATATATGTACACCTCGTGTCGATGAGGACCTTAATCTACAATACCAGTTTTTCTTGTCAGCATTTATCATAACAATATTTATCACAAGTACTGTTGGTAATATTCCTGCACTGACCCTTTCATGTCTTATATTGCCAGCAGTTCGGAATGTTGACATGTTTTGGTATCTTAATATATTTTGGTCGCGTCCCTTCAGAGGAAAGGACTTTTTGCCAGCAGTACACAGGGTATTCAAGCCATGTGTCCAATATTTAACAATTCAAATAATATTTAAACCGGACACTCAGGTCTGTCTAATGGCAAGTAACTGTCTTACGGGACTAGTCCACAGTCATATGAAAACGTAAAACATGATAATAAACCTAAAGACAAATATACACCATTTGATAGGCTCTGAATATAAGAACCGAAAATGTATCAATTAAGTGATTGTCCGGCCCCGAGAAAATGATGGGACAGTGTACGTACAAATTAAATCTTAACCTATAGAGCGCAAGAAAGCCTGTCCTCAAGCTCTCGTTGATCACCCCAAGTGAAACCTTAATTGTCTAGAAGAAGCACCATAGCTTGTTGCTACCTTTCTTGGCATGTGTGCCTTTTTCTTTTTTTTTGGCAAATGACCAAAGATCAACGTTGGTCTCGTATACCCTAAAACTACATCTTCACAATGAGGCCTCTTGAGGGAATCTCCCCTTTCCAATACGTATAAGTACTTTCATGTAAGTAGCCTTACAGATAGGTTTTCTTTCCAAAGCTGCTTAACATCCATGGCACAATACATAAAGAAATAAACCAATTAAATTAATCCCATGAGGAAAGAAATTATACAAACTGAAAAAATAACGATCAGCGGCAATGACTACATGTGCAAATTGAGTTTGGTGATGTTGATTGACAAGCATATTATGAAACGGCCAAAGGAGTCAAGGCAGTCTGAAGCCAGAGCCATGATGAATCTGATACTATAACTTCTGCTGACAGTGTGGAATGATGATATCCTACATCACAATATTATCACAACCACCTCGTCATATTCCGTCTTAATGCACATTGTTATTGAGGCACTTCTGGCAAAAACTGTTATAAAAAGGCTTATTATATAATTACTTCATATTGCCTATGTACTTTTTATGTTTTCAAGACACTTGTAACATACAACCTAAGTGTACAACCTGCATTACATTGTAAGTCGAACATTTGACACATGACTATGCTAACATGGATCACATGTTGGAGTATGGGTCAACCTGTGGCACATTTTGAGGATCTTCGAATTGGGTAGCCTCCATGGCGGAGTCCATCAGTCATCTGCGGTAGGGATGAAATCCTTGTGCCAATGAAGAGCTGCGGGCGGCTGCCTGAAGAGCGGCTGTGTAAGCGGCAGCTGATGTGGCGTCTCCGTGTCCCCCGTAGGCGAACGATAAAGGTACACCGGCGTTGTATCCATTACCAAGCGCTCCCATGTAAGGGTTGGCTAAAGAAGAACCAAGAAGAAGCTCAAATAAATCCTGAATCACACAACAATTCAAGCAGTAACTTAGCAATTCTGGCTATGGCTGATATTTGATGGAAATTCTTATTTCATGCATGTTTTCCAACAACTATCCACTTAAGGTTAAGATATTCAAGATGGTCAGTTATTATATTGCCTTATGATTGATTAAAAGTACAGCAGTGTACCTTGTTGCAGAGCAAGGCCAGGTGCAGCAGCATATGTTACACTAGCAGTGTATGGGGTCTGTATACCACTATCGACAGCGCCTTGTGCATACCCTCTTGACGGACCATAACTACTAGCTTCCTGAGGATAACTGCCTAAGATACCTTAAAGGAAAAAAATAATTCTAGATAATCATACTAGAAAAAAGAAGAAAAAAATCACCAGGTGCAACCAGAAAGGCTTTTTTTAAAAAGATATTTCTTCTAAATCACACGGGAGGGGTATATAACATCAAAAATCTACTAATGTAATTTTGACCTCAGGATCTTCTGTTGGATTTCTCTCAGATAGTTTTCGTTCTGCTATTATTACTGACAAATTCCGACAATTTCAATTAAAACGTGTGTATGAAATGAAACCGTTTAATTGTACATCAACGTTGATAATTAAGGCTATGTTCGGAGACATCAGGGTCTGTATACTTCTTATAGGCAATTATCAAAGAAAGTAGGTTGATAAGGAGTACCTAGAATGGGAAATACTTAATAGGGATATCGGCAGGGAATAATTATGTACGGTAAGGTCAATCCCTTCTTTGAATTCGAGGAAATCATCTTCATTTATGTCCGAGTATAATCTGTGATAATCTCAATAACATCCTATGATTTGGTGAGTTCTCAAACAAAAAATGTAGTGGGGTGAATATAAAAAAGGTCAAAGCATCGTTTCGCATTAGTAAAGCAGAATAAGGAAGCCCTGAATCCTATTACTTCTTAGTTGGAAACCATCAACTAAAGGCATTGGGTGATCGGAAAGTTAGAAGTTTCGGACAATATGAGGAACAGGGAACTAATAAGAAAGATAGTAGAACCAATTAAAGCATAATTAACACAAGTACAGACCCTGCGCTTATTTTCTATAAGCACAAACAAGGATATGTATGTACGGACAAGAAAATTTCCAGGTATACTTTTCCTACTGGGGAGCAAATCACTTTATCAAATGGATGTCTACAAGAAGTTACTTCGATACTTGTTCAAAGGCGGAAGATGGGAGATGAAAAAGCTCCATTTCCGTCATGTATTATCTTGGGGTACACAGTAATGTTTTATTGCCTATGGTGTACTCTCCTTAATTAATATACTATGGAGCAATACCATGCGAGTAATCAACTTAGTTCAACACGCCAACACTTCATCATTTTGCTCGGCCGAATCCTCTTATCGTAAGCAAATGTACAACACAAAGATTCAAGATTTGGGGACGAGAACTTCGGACCAGTAATGCTAGTCAAATGGTAACGGAACTGCAATTTTTGTTTAACAAACATTAACGTTAAGAAAATTCAGCCAAGCATAACCATGTTTAACATGATCTACAGTCAGTCGGTTTGGGGCAAACCTTTAGAGAAACACTCGCGAGCTTCCATTTCTTGTCTCAGCATCTCTGGTAATAAAAATTGTTGTTTTCCCATAAAAATCGAGCAAAGTCAGTAGTGTAATGAATTGTTCATTCTGATGTCTCAAGTGAATCACAATAATTTGACTCTTACATATTCAGATATCCTCAAAAGGAACGCTTTGGCACTTCTATGCCAAACGGGCAAGAATTTATGTTGCTCCAAAACGGTTGCAGCACCCAAATGAATATTTAGATGTTTATAAGGCGATTCCAAATTTCCAAGAGATCCCCCACCCAAAAAGACCTGCTTTATCTTAGAGCCCCAATTCAAGACATTAGAAGCAAACATAAGACCTACTGACGTGACTCGGAGCTTACCTAGTTGGTTTGCTTGGTTACCGTAGAGTACATAGGGGGTAGCACCTTTCTGTGTTACTACCGCCTGCTCATCACTTCCCTGAGGGCCTGGGGTCGTGCTTCCTGGGCTCGCCGAGATGTAGCCTGCATCGGAGGACACAACCACAAATCCTTATTGCTATTACATGCAGTGAAGAATGCAAAACCCAACACAAACACAGCAGCCAAACGCATCAAAGCAGAAACACTTGTGCTGAGAATTGCATGCGAATTTTCACTACTCAAATAGTTCCAAAAGTTGAACAAATGAAAAGTTGTTCACATTTAACATGCTGCACCAAGTAGATCTATATTTTAATGGGATACATAGTTCCCATGTAAGGGTTTTGCAACCTCCTACTGCATCAAAAGAATGGTGGAATGAACTAAATGTATTCTTATAATTATACATTTAAAGTCAACCCCGCCCACCCCCGAACTTATAATCGGTACTGACAATACATGGAACTTAATTCATAATCTATAGTGTATCTACATTTCTCTTACAAATAATGAAGTGTCGTCGAAAGGCATCAGGGTGGACTTCCAGTGAAACTCCTCTCCCTGTTTTGGAGTGTTTCTGCTCAAAACATTTAAATAAATGGCAAATTCGAATTTTAACACCTAAACCACACTCACCTTGTACTTGGGTTGGAGAAGAATCGTGTTGCGAAACCGGCGTGTACTGCTCGATTCCTAGTCCCGTCTGGCCGGCGCCTTTAATTGAAGAATATTACCAAATTAACCAACGTCTGACATTACCAGAAACAAGTAAATCGTATTATTCAGAAGTGTGGGTCACACACCCGTCCCGTTAGTAGCACACTCACATCATTTATTTACACAGATCATACTGGTGGATGCTTAATGATAATTGTGTAAGTCTACAAACTACACACGAGTAAGGAAGTACTACAAATTACAATTAGTGTTTCAACACCGATTACAAGGGAATGTTACAGGCTAAAAGGTGTTGGTATACTTCCCTTCAATGCTCAATCCAGGATTAATATATCAACTGTCTGCATTTTAAATGATCAAATCTGGGGAGTAATTAAAGTAAATTTATGTATCCTCGGGTTGAGCATTGCAGGTGGGGGTATCAGTGCAATGTGAAATCTTACCAAGCTGGGAGCCGGGGTGAGAAAGGTAAGCTGATCCAGGCATAGCCATTTGTTGCGACCAAGCAGTGTGTGGCTCACTTTCCGATGAACCATACATCCCTGGTGGGCCCCCAGGCATATTAAGACCTCCTGCACCTATAAAGATCACACTAAGGGTACTCCACACATCCACTTCACTTAACTAAATTAATACATAATTAGCAGTATGGACCAGCCACACGTCAGTGTTTACCAGGGGTTCATTTGCCTGTAACATACGAAATACTTCCAAATGTATTCATTTTAATGACAATTTTTAAATAAAAATATGTTACCATTATGTCTTTGAAAATTCTATATTTCATTGAATTCGCATATGCGTACCATCTTATAGATAAGTTCAAGATAAAGGACGTATCTATACAAATTAAACCTCGGCGATTGTTAAAATGTGAATATTGGAGCTTTAAATTTGGAATTGGAAGTTAATTGATACGTGGCACAGAAGAGTGCCCACGAATCATTAGCACCAGTTATAAGAGTCTGTAATAATGTTTATTTATATGCCAGGTTTGTTTAGTTATACGCGTTCACACAAGAGGTCATACGTGCCACCACAGGCTGGGGGCAGCACTGTTGATAGGGAGGATAAGGATCAAAGTTCGTGTGGCTGGCCTCATTTTACAATACATCGAGAAAGAGAAGGGGGGAGGATGAAGATGGTGGGTGACACGCGGAAGTAACAATGGGTGAAACAACATTTGTAAAGGATCTATGTCAGCTGGCACGGAGATTAACTCATCATATCTACACACAGACTATAGTGTTTCAGGATATCCTAAAGCTGGCATCTGACTTCACCATGTCAAAACTATCAAAACAATCATATCACATCTATGCCCGATTCCCAGAACCTACTTTCTAGTTCAAACAGGGAAAGCGTCAAAGATCCTGTTTCAGAACACCAGTCCCTTATTGCGGATAGGGATGTTCCAGAGCTCAAACTCTACTAAAACTGACCGGTACTTTTAAAAATTGATGAAGCTTTCAAATGCCAACTTTGTGATATGCTGTCAATTATATACACATACTTAGTAATATTTAGTAAAAGCGAGCAGGAGTAGACATGAAGTGGTCGATTTACATCATACAATGACTTAGAAAGACATTAATGACGAACAAAAATGTATAATCTATTCTTGAATAAATAAGTAAATTACTCTTGTGGTCAATCCACTTATTAATCATAACCTAAATCAAAAGTTACGAATGAGTAGCAATATCGAGTGCAAAGTAGTTTCATCATTTCGACAATTGATAATGAAGCAAGCTCTCATTTAATGAAAAGTCTGCCGAAGTATTTTGAAATAGTATTTATGCTCTATATATCGAGGAGTGACGGATGTGCACGTAATTCCGATAAGCTAAGTCGGCAGACCTTACACTAAACCTACAACTTAAGACCTACATAGTATATAAGGTGCCTGGATTCGGCTTTATAACAGTGTTACCAATATACCTGATATTGTTAGTGGTATTAGGTGTGGACCTGCAGGTAACAGCGCTATGCCTGTAAGTTAACAAATCACACAAAAAATCATGAGAATCTGTGGTCAGCCACGCAAATACTCACGCCAAACGTGTCCAACGTGCACTGAATTAAACCACACCATCAGAATGCAATTTAATCATCAACTCTTTTTACAGTCAACGTAAAATAATTCATTAACACAAATCAAGGAAGACAGAACACCAATCTACAATTTTCAAGATAAAACAAATATAGTTAATTTCTGTGAAAACGTCTAATAAAGAAAACAAATTAGGTTACCATTAATATCTTTTTACAGGGAAAATTATTCAAGTTTCAAGGAAGATATTAACAAAGCGGAAACCCTCATACCAAATTGCTAATATAAACTCATGAGCGTCAAAATATATGTACACACATGTGATTAAGTACGAGAAGGAAAAGCTTTGCAACCATGTAGAATGCGAAGTGTTAGCTAAGAGACTGCAGATGTACAACTAAAACCACGAGAATGTGGGTGTTGCGTAATGTGAAGTGAGGCAGAGGGGCGTCATACCTTGGCTTGCTGCTAGATGCTGCTGGGCAGCCAGTGTCTGGTAGGGGCTAGCTATCATTCCATGGGGCCCGATGGCCATGCCAGGCATTCCAGCGAAGACATTGCCTCCAGCGAGTTGGAAGTTGAGTTCTTTAAGTTCCCGGGGTTCGGCTCGCTTACACTCCACCTGCAAATATCGCTAAAGGTTAATAAAGCAGGCTTCTCAAGTGACAAGACAGTGTCATCAAAAGGAAACTTTGTGAACCAACAAGACATTACTATTCTCTGGTCGTTTTCTTTTAAGAATATCCCGAAGTGTTTCATGTTCTGAAAATGACTGGTAATAAATTTGGAAATAAATTTGAGAAAATAAAATCAATTTGCCTGAATACAGAAATAAAATTATAGAAACGGAAATATCATGTTGGTCCATATAACACATCACATTAAAAAAAGCCCGACCCTCTCAGTCATAGGCAGATGCTTCCAGCAAGGTCAAGGCATTGGGCTTCTTCTCTTTATTTACAGGCAACAAATGGAAGTAAATTCACCACTTTGGTCAAATGTGAGAGTTTTGCTTAGACCCGGGACGGTGGCTCAGGAAAATCTGTCCGGGGCATCATGTCCTGACAGGGCAGCTGTTACTTGAGGAACGGGACAAGTAGAGAAGCCCAAATGTTTGATATTCATGTCACTGGAGTTTGCTTTCCCTAATGCTAGCGTCTCGGAAAATTTCATGGTTAAATATTTGAATACAAGTAGTTAAGTTTGGGTCTGGGTCTCTCTTTGATGAAGGTGCTTATGTGCAAGCTATAATCCGTATAAATATTTGTTTCTCTAGCCTTGACTCTACTGTTATGCAACATGCTTTATAGCCCAATCCCACAGTTCCGTAAAGGCCTAAATATCTATCACGTTATTCCATATGCATACCAAATTGTGATTCCGACTTTCAACACTTAGTTTTATGCTTATATGTACTTGCAAGACAGTAATTACAATATCAAATTTATCTACAGATTTCCTTGACAGGTTAGTAATGAGACATATTGGCATTTGATGATTTATAACTATATTAGTATCTCATTTTTATTCAATCTACTCCAATTTGCTTCAAGCATTTTTTAATTGATATTGTGCTTACCGCCTATGGTTGAAAGGCTTTGAAATAATCAGACTTGGGGTATGCTTAAACACTATCATACATATACATACTGGTAGTTTTTATCTATAGAGAACTACTTGTAAAGCCATTTTTATTAAGTGATGCCCTTCTGATAAAGTGAAAAACCATAGTGCCCTTTCGTTTCGTGATAGCTTTTTCATATATTCCACTATAAGAAAGTGTTGAAACGTAATGCTACATAGACATATAGTCCAAGGATGAGTTTGTTCTCAGAATAATTCCAGATATTTGTACATAGCAATTTTTTATCTTAAACGTTTCCGGAGGGTAGCGCGGGAACTGCTTCAATAAGTCACAATACTGATAAAAAATACTCCCCGAAATTTGGCGCGAAAATGATGAATCTTGCGCTTCAATGTTAAGTTGAAAATATAAAATCCAGAGCTCTATAAGTGGCAGGGATGAATTTCGAAATATTAAGTTTTTTCCCCTCGTAGACTGAGGAAATTCTTTAGAAATGAAGAAAATAATTTAATTTGGAAGGTCCATGGATAAACTTGTGACCAGCTTCGTCTATGTAGCGAATACATTTTCCAACATATTTATGAATATATTTTAAGAGGATGTTGTTCCCCATCCAATAATATAAAATAAGATATACTGAGAGGTCACCACCTAGCTCCCAAGACAAGTTTGAAGCTGTTAGAAGGCAGAATACCCCGCTTACAAACTTATCATGGTTGCGAGGTCGGCTATAATCCTATATATGCCAGGACAGGTCACCAGGGTGCACCGAAATAGTTAAATCTTACAAAATCTCAATACTTTTTTAAAAATGGTTATCTTACCATACTGGTGCAAGAACAAACCAAATAAAGCCAATGTGCATAACACTTATTTATGCTCAAGTAGATGAAAATATAGTCATCTTCCCATAATTGAGACTGCATTTATTGATGTGACTCATCGTGGCATAGATAGAATTTTTAGTGTTAGAAGGCAAAACCACTCAACCTTTTTGCCCGCAACCTGGACATAGTGTTGGAGGCAAACTCGCTCGACGCTCTCGTCATCCTCGAAGGACAAAAACCCAAAGCCTAATTGCCATAGCAACCAAAAGAAGGAGCTGTAGTAGGGCTACATTGATGGTGCACATTCTCAGGGCTCGGCTAAACCCCTTACATGTATCCCTCATCATGACAGCACGTCACTCAACACCACAGTAGCATGTCACCGCATGAGCCAAAAGGGGGCTCCACTAGTACCCACCACAAACGCCAAGCCATGCGCGGCCCGCTTACAGAAGGATTCTAATACAGGTGCAATTTATCATACATATCTTGTTAAGACCACGGTTTGTGTGCCCCTTTCGTCTAATATCCACATATGTACTTAACAAGTAAAATTACGGACAGGACTAGCAGCATTCTCATTAACATCTTGATAAGTGAAGAATCAATAATGAAAGGCGTTTATCAATTAATGGCAATCTACTAAAAAGGAATGATAATAGTAAATGTAGCTGCTATTAGGTTAATTCTAGGAGAACATACACGTTAGAAGACAGGCACAGGGGACTGACCCAAAGAATGTCCAAAAGTCATCTTAATCATACAATATTGGTTATGCTAAAGGTAGAAAGGACCAGAGCTAGAGAGACCCTATGTAAAGATATGTACACATCAGATTAGGGCGTGTAACCTCGCTATAATCTGACCGCGTCGTTTAATACCGGCTTTCATATGACGACTAGCTTCAACCTGTTCTTGGTCAATATTTACATCGCCATTCCACCAGATCACCAAATAACGACCATGATGTGGGCCTAAACACTTTGAGACACCTGGGCCCTCTCCCAACAAGACTCCCCCAATCCTGACTAACGACTGCCCTGGACCCAAGTGCTTTCCTATCAATTACAAGCCAATTTACTATAGCTAAAAATGAGTGCGATTTCAATTGGAGGGAAGATAAACATATACAGACGGTATTATTTTGCAGTGACCTAGGTCACTACATGAAATGGCGATATTTGCAGGAAAGGGGATTTCTTAAAAAGAGTTGACACTAAAAAGAGGCCTTACAAATTGTATGCATTTTAAATGATTAACCTTTCAGATCATAAGTTAATTTTGTCACCGACCCATGAAAGGATTGGAAGCAGAACCAGATAATTGTGCGATTACACAAGTACCCAACGATACCATATAAACTGCACTCCCATAATGTTAGTTATAAAAGAAAGGCTTAAAGTACTTGTGAAACTTAAGGACCCCCCTTCAAAAAGAAAAGATCTACAATTAAGTCATTATGCTTTCCTAAGCTTAAGGGCCCCCTTTAAACGAAAAGTTATTCTACAATTAAATATTATGTTTCCTACAGACAGCTACAGATAAAGCTAGGTTTTGAACAGCTGGTCTAAGATTTTCTATAAAGTTGCAGCTCAAGAATGCACGAGTAATTGGTTCAAACAAATTAGACACTTTGGTGTCAGAAGGTAGAATACATACTAAGTAGATCAAAGATAGTGGAGGATTTTATTTAGTCAAGATTTAATTTACTCTTTAAGATAAATCATTGCAGACCGGCATGCTGGTTTGGGTTCAGAGTGCTATTCCACTAAACACAAAAATACCTAAACATGAAAACACTTTTGTACCATTATATAGGTTTAACAAATCTGACAATCTACCAATTTTAGATATTTTTCAATATAAACCGGTGACATGGGAATATTTTATTGTGGTGAAGCGAGTGGTGGCAGTGACTCGAGGTAAGAAGTTAGCCGAGCACAGGCAGGCAATCTTAGTCTACAGATCAACGAGCACACCTAGAGAAAAGGAAGAAAACGCTACAACAACAAGGTCAAATACAAGCAGTGCCCGCTGACAACACAGACCTCCTCCCACCTGTCGGGGACACTGGGCGCCGTGGCAGGGACTTTAAAAAATGTGTTGGGGTCTTCCGGAAGGGAACTATTCTAGAAGGCCAGGAATACACTTAATAATAAGACCCTTTTAGTTCAGTGGGGAAAATGGGGCATGTAGTTTTTAGTACTTATAGGCCACAAAGGCAATTTCCGCTTTAGGGTATATAGGGTCAAAATATTTTATGCACAATGAATTGCACTTTACGTGGGACAACAGCATACAAATCCCATTATTTCAGGAACGAACGCCATGAAATATGCTACACATTTCAATTTGAAATTCAACTTCAGAATCGGATCCAGGACGTAGGTGATACACCCTAGCTATGGTGGTTCGGTTTTTATTTTTTCTTTGGTCCGATACGCGGGTCATTGGAAACGCGATAGGATATGGAAATATCATGTTCGCCCGCATTACAATATTATATAAAATATCGATCTGACTCATGTCATTATCACAGGACAAAGTGTTAGACTTCGATGACCTAGATATATGTATACTAGATAACAACTACTGTATGCGAACTGGTCGAAGTCTGGCTAGATAAAAATCCATTTAACATGTGCCTAGTTTCCAGGTCCTCGTGTCATGGTCTTATTGGGGAGGGGCAGGGGGGAGTCTCCCAACCTTATCGTTATAAAGCACAGGTATGTGACTATGTTTGCCTTTGTATGATAGCGATAACGCCCACCGGATACGGGCATCTTATCTTGATATTAGATTATATTTGCCTTTAACAAATAGAAGATAGGACATGGTAGACAACAGCCTTGGATCTTATGTAGTCAATATGATCCTTACAGGGGGCGGCGACGCTAGCATGAGATGGGTTAAAGAGAAGTTTTTGTCTGAAAGGGGCGGAGTGCCACGTGCATGCAGTGTTTTACAATATAAGGAGGCCGCTTACTCAAATGTACACTTGCGACCTCCACATTTACACCCATTGTTTCAAGCCATATAAATTTGTATAATATTACATACAATCATTATAAGAAAAGATTCTTGGACAAGGCTTTAGAGTTCATTTACTGAAATAGATGTATGGACACATTCCAATATCAAAACTTCCCGATCTAGTATTCTAGTCAGGCGAAATGAAATTTACGAAAATAGATTAACTAATCAAATTGAAGTTGAAATCAAATCTGACACGAGGAAGTTGATTACGCATCAGATATTCGATCGAATGTTCCTTAGGTCGCAGAATAGCAGAATCTATCGACGATGGAACACATACATGCATATGGCATTTTATAACACCTAGATAGCGGCCCCTCCTCCCAAACATGGGGAAAGATAAAGCACTTAAACCCATCGGTGATATACCGATCAATGTACCCTGGGAGTTGAATGGCGTTACTCTATCTCCCTATATCTTTTATCTCCCGAGTAGATTGAATCTCAGAGAGAAATGCAACCATTACTTCTTGGAATTAAATTGATTACCATGAGGAGTTGTCTCCCAAGAATATACGGTAATCAAAATTGAATGGAAAAGCGCAAGTAAATGGTGGACTTTTGGAAGTTTCAGAAGGAATGTATGCCAGGGGTGGTGGTTTACCACAAAATGACCAGTAGTTCCAAGGCCCCAAGTACTCGACTGGAGCTATCAGACAATGAATACTCCACGCCAATAATAGCAATCCCATTACCAATATTTATTCCAGTTTTTCTGCAGCGCGTTTATGAGGATGGCTAATGTGAATGATAAAGGTCCACTAAGTAACTGGCTACTGGCCAAGTGAGTTACTGAGATATTTAGATGAAGAGTTACATTCCATGAAAGGCTGGCAGAGCTGAGCTAGCCCATCGCTGTCATTACAAATAATGATGGGAGTAATGGGGGAATTCCATAATATTCTCGCCGCAATAACGGGCAGATGGCGACTAATATCGTGTGTGTGTGAATGTATATACCAAGACCACTGGTTTCCCATTAAACGGGAAGGAGGAGGAACTTTAATATCATGGGGTTGTGTACTCGCGCCTAGAAGGGAATGGAAGGAGGTCAGCTTTCGTCGATAAATTGATGAGACGCGCAAATTGAGACCAATTAACACAGGCTATTGATAATTAACCAATATTGCACGTGGTCAGTCGGGTCTGCCAGGGAGCTTGGTCCATAGGCGAGACCACAGCGCTCTGGCAGGGCTTACATTACGTGAAGCTTGACTGGGGGAGGGTGTGAAGTTGGGGAGAAAATGAAGGGTGGAATGCCCGTGCCACGGCGTTAACGCAACGTAACAATGGTATAAGCGGAAATCCGGGGATACTTGGGCTTAGGGTCGGCTAGATTAGTAGACCCAAAGTCTTGGGTTCTTTAAATTTTGAGGAGCATGCGTCAGATCCGAATAGCATACGAAGAAACAAAATATTTTTGAGCAATTAGACCCAATGACTCTCTTATTTATCCCCACAGGTTGAAAGTAGTATGTTATCGCTAGGTTTGATTAATCCTTAACAAGGGATATTAATTATATGGTCAAGCGAGAGAGTTATGGGTTTCGGACTGCCCTAGTATCTCCCTTATTTCCATTCGGTAATGAAATGATAAATAATGGCTAATAATCTATTCCAACTAAACAAAATCCGTACATCCTTTTCTCTGTTTAACATAAATTATTCATAGCATGCTGAAGTTAACGAAATCAAAACATTTTTATGGTATTACACGTGAATCTCTTTTCATCTTATAGCATAAATTACAACATACTGGAAGCTTGACGAAAACAGATACGACCAAGAACCTTAAATATTACACAGCTTCAATTAATCATCATGTGACATATTACAAGCTACATTTTAAAAAATAATAGAGGAGAAGATGGTTGACCTTTGGACATAAAAAGGGTGGAGGTGGCTATGTGTATTATGCAATATCTGATGGTTTGGCTTATCTAGGAAGCAGAGTATAATGATGGAGGCCACTAGGCGTGTGACTGAAGTGATCATCACTATGGCTGGCAACAACACTGGCCTTTCCGAGCTGGACAGTCCCTTCTATTCAGTAGGGAGCTCTACAATCCAAGAGTGTCACAATCAAAATCTGCACCTCAGCCACTGCCTACATCATATATATTAGTAGCTTACGATGTCTACAGTAGTCGAGTGCACTTAGAATTATGATAAATACACTGCAAGTATGACCAATCAAACTACGGTGCTGCATTACAGCTAGACTCACATGACGGGTCTTATCTTATCTTGGCCTAATATGTGGATATTGTCACACCAGTTTTCCTTTCCATGACTTGAAATATGAGCGAAATACGGCGCGTTATTATTCCGTCTCATGATAAATTTAGCTCAAAAGTAGAGAGGCCACATTACAAATGGGATAGTCTCCTTTCAGATGGCAGTCACTACAGCCAGCCCCCGTTTATTCTGCTTGTAGACAGTGGGTTACATTCTGGTTTGTTTTCAGATATTGGTTTCTGCTATTTCAATGTCCTTATCTCCGCCGGTCAGTTCACACCATCGCCATAGATCTACTCAAAAAACATGGCCTCTTATCTAGATATCTGTAGTAATTTATGATAATACGAAGGTAGCAGCCACCCTTAGTGCATCTTAAAAGCCTGTTAGATGGTAAACGTGGGGGCGCCCTTAAATTACGGGCTGACCACCAGTGGGCAGCACGGGAGGCCGGTGGCGTTTTGGTTACCATGGTTACTTACCTCTAGGTTTCTGCTTCTCCTGGTCCCACATGATGGTCACGTCGTTTACCTGTGGGCGGTAGGTAACATAACCAGCCTCTTACATAATGACATGGGCATCAGAACTACAAATCTACGCCACTGCCAACTTCACTGACATTGCCAATAAGACAAATATTTGGGGGCAACGCTGGCACGATTTTTAGCATAAATTGATGCATGAAATTATGATAGATACATGAGAAGGTCCATTAGACAGCGTGAGGAAATGAGTTACGGTATGCGAAGAAATAAAACTCATGTGAGGCTAAAAGAAAAACGTTCCTTTATATCTCCCCTTTACCCACCCCGAATCCCCTTAATCCAAAGTAGGGTTAAGTTGGCAATAGCGCAGCAAACGGAGTAGATCAGGACAATTCACGATGACAGAGCCACCAAAGTATATACCATAAAATTTAGGGTTTCAATATAATATTCTATTTTTTTTAAAAAATATAATATTCGATACTTGTAGAATATATAATTACTATGGTCAATAAGGTGTTCCTTCCATATGCTAAACGTTGTGGTGATACTGACATCGAACAACTGTCTACATTTAATAGTTACCATTAGATTACAAAGCAATTCGGGTTTGGCATATAATCTATGTGAGGCAATTTAATGTCAGTTCAATCAAGGCATCATGCCATGCTCCGAAATTTTTACGTTTTAGTTCAGAACTACGTATCAGACATGGAAACAGAAATGTTTGTTACTCATTTCTGAGATTGTATGTCTCTACCAAATGTATCTTTCCTAGACTATCTATGATATGTAACGGAAAACCATTGGTGTCAACTTACCTTACCAAACTGTGAAAATACCTCCTTAATCTGGGATTCCGTACAGTTTGAAGGAAGACCTCCAAGGAAAATCTTGTTTTTATTTTTGGCATCATTGGTCTTCTGACTTCCCTACGATAGAAAAACAAATGCAAAATACTTTGTACGAGTATTAGTACAGCTTTCTTATTTACAGTTCCGTATTACTGATTTCATCAGAAAAATAAACTGTAAAGAAGGAAGCTGCCAGTTCAATGGGTTATCTCACAATTATTTTACTTGTTATCATGGCCCCCACCCTTTGTCAGACGACCTATATCTTATACAAGATTGTGCAACGCTTTTTAAGCAGAGACCCTCTGTGGATAAGGACAGCTTTTGAGTCTTACAAATTCAATTGTGGTCCGTTGTTCTATTTAGTCGGCATTGACTCGCTACAGCCGCCTTGCTTCATTGGATATTGAGGGCACAATAGTTGTTGAGAGATAAATTGTTGAGGTCAGGGTTTAATCTAGTCAGCATATATATATATATATATCCCGTGTTTTAAGGAATGACCGGGGCTTATAACTACATATATTATACAACGACCGTAGTTCCTAGAATAATTTATGTATGTACATGCATAAATATAAGAGTTCTTTTTTCAGAAAGCATTGGTAATCCCCGCAAGGTGAGTATACTTTGGGGCTTCGTGATTTGACAATAGAGATATCAATGGCTATCTTATACTAGGGGATTTCATTTTTATGTGACAATAATAATATTTAACAGAGTAAGTACTGATAGGATAGTCCTATATAATAAGTAGATGGGGGTGCTTAAGTGTCTAATCATTACATCATTCAAATGACAGATATTATATGAATAAAGAGAACATAATAAAAGCAACGAACATCATTCTGCAGTACCTTGTTCATGCTTCGCGGGTTACAAGCCTTCGGGTCGATCTGAAAGAACAAATTACACGAGTTGCTTGAATAATATCGCCTATCAATGTCTATTGAGCTTAATATATGTATACATATACGAAATCATTCAAAGGTGTGTGTGTGTGTGTGGGCGGGGGGGGGGGGGGGGGGTCGCACCTACACTGAACCTCATCCAAAACACACCTGCGACCAGTGCAATCTTTATTATGCGAGGGGACTATTTCCTTAGCCTCCTCATAATGCTTGATTGGCCGACAGAGAGATATACATTGTTAAAAGGGTGTAGAATGAAACAGGAACTGTGAAATGCGATAGTTAAATTCACAGCCGGTGTATGATATAAGCCAGACAAAATATGAGCACGTGACGGACATGGTGACACGGAAACTATATGTAATGTTGATTCGAAATTGTTTTCGTGTCCCATATTTCAAATCAAAACATCGGGTCTAAACCGTTTTTATCTATACATTCCCAGAGACATCGAATACCTGGTTATCATATCAAAGTTAAACGGAATTATTCGGTAGTGTTTATAAGAACATAGTAATAAGTTTTAGCCAGCGCTATGTGCATCAGTGGGCTAGGTTATTTGAAGACAACACTTATATCGGGAATTTCTGATAACACCCATGACCCCATGATAGCTGAATGGACTTTGAACACTCAAGACTTATTCAAACACCAACCGCCACCATTTTGCTGTCAATGATATGAGGCAAACCAAAAGTATAATGGGGGCTAATGGCAAAGTTTATAAATAGGGACTATATAGTCTATATAATGCGTATATATGTAAGGATTTTTAGTGTCCTTTATTCTCGGTGAGAATCTGGCTTTTCTTTTGATCGATGAACCTTAAAATGTAAGCAGTATTATAATAAGGTCGTAAAGGGATAAACCAGATATCTTATATTCAATCAATTCGAGTGACAAATATTCCCAATATATAATACGTCGCCACGATTCCCACAATCTGGGGTAGCGGTTAACAATGCACGAGTAAGCCTATGGAAATGTGCTCAATATACGGCTGCACACAGCCCATATTGTCAATCCAAGTTGGGAGCAATAAATCACATCAAGGGAGGGAGGGGCGAGGGGCTTATAAATGTAAATCAAAGTTTTGAAATAAAAAATATTATGCTGAAATCTTATGCCAGGTAGTACATGCCGGCCGTGGTTACATTTATTCCCTCGCTAATGATAATGAGCAACCAAAGACATCCCAAATACACATAGCAGGCTAACAACAGGCGGCATGGTTCTCAGGCTCGTCAATACATCATGGCATATATAATATAGCGACTATTCTACCAACTATATTACCAGGATGTTTTTGCTCAGGCCTTACAAAGCAGCTATTAATCATGTAATCCCAACTTGTAGTTAAGGAAGTTGTCAGGACAACAAGATCCTCCCATACGGGCCCGATCCCATCTTTTCTCCCTTGCTAGGTGCTATCCTAAGACGTATATATATACACACGTATGCGTCTATAGGCCAATGATTCATTTTGTTGTTCTACATATTTAGGCCTAGATATGTGGGCACACAAGCCACATAATCCCGGACTTGCACAGTACAACTGCGTTTGCTGCCATTTCCACCCAAAGCTGGCCTAGGCTTGGGTGTTGTGGCAGAGTTGGGACAGCGCGTGGTTTGATTTCCTCATTATGTTCACAACAACTGGACACATGCATACACACACCCACCTCCACATAACGACTAATACGTTCTACCGGGCCGGCACTTAGATTGTTTGAATGTTGACAACGAACTGAAACTTTCCCTCTTGAATCTTCTTACTAATTGCACGACGAGAAAGTTAGAAACGGCGAGTAAGCCAAGCCCATGCAAAAGTATAACCAACTCTATGAATGGTTGATAAGAACAAACACGCTAAAACACACAAAGGTTCTTTTCAGCTTTTTATGGCAAATAATAAATAGAAAAACAATCTGGGAACTAGCAGCTACAAAACATTCCTAGTGTTACATAATGTTAGAGGTGGTTTAATTTTTTTGTTTAGATTATATAGGCATGAATGCTAGTCCTAATCCAGTAAAGATGAATTTGAGCTCCAAGTCCACGTAGTAAGCCCAGAACTACTCCCACGTGTCGGGAGTAACAAAAAGGCATGTAATCCGATTTCAGGCTGTGATACATACTTTCGACCAAAGTTAAGTAATGTTTGGTAAGATCCATTGTTTCGCGATTTAAATTACTAGGATAAGTTTCCCTGCTGAAAATGCAAGGAATCAAGAGTGATCTGATAGGGTACCGCTTAAGGTGAAACCGAAACCGCTTGATAATAACTAATAAACCCTACTTTGACTTATTGCAGGCAGATATAAACAAGCTTGGGTCCCCGGGAAATAACCCAGCACCCAGCAAACAATGGATATTAAGCTATGTAAACAATAGTTATAGGCGCGTGGATTATTAAATTTAGATTTACTCGCAGTGGTGCCTGTATACCTTTTCTATTCGTGCATTATATGACCAGAGTACAAACAGGAACGAATTGAATTGTCGGGGCATATAGTCCAAGTTAAAAGCCTGGAGGGGAATTTATGAGCAAAGAATGAGTAATCCTGTAACGGTCATCAAATTAACACTCAAGAGTAATTGACCATACGCTAGACTCGAGGCTCCATATCAATATTAAGCTAAGACCTCATCTTAACAGCGACTACTTAATGAATGTATTCAAAAAGAAGCACCATACAAAGTCAAGTATCGCGGGGTATGCTTACTGGCTATTTTCCACCGACAAGAAGTGGTGCCAGGCAAGCCAAAGGATTAAACGATATCAAGCTAATTTGGGACTGATGTGGGCTGTGATGAAAAACGCTGCCAAACTACAAAAAGGCATTGTACATTGGTGAGGAGGTGGGATTAAATGGTGGGAAATAACGCTGTATTGGCATGGTGCTGAAAGAAGCATATGTGAGCCAGTTATTACTGTCATAAGCGATTAGCGCGCACAGCGTGATGGCCACGCAGCGAGCCAGAACGTCACACTCTTTGAGGTCACACTTAAAAAGGTATCAATGCAAAAAGACAAGTGTTCCATCTGTATTTAGCGATTCTAGCTTTGGTCAAACGATTGTGATTATGCTGGTGGTGGTGGTCCTAGGAGGTAATTAGGATGGGGCGGGGCTGCGGGACGGGCAGCTGATGGGCACGTGCGAGCTGTCGGTATCTAACAGTCTACCCACACCGACTTGAGCTTGCTTCACCACACTCCTCTCTTACGCACTCCACGTTAGGTTTAACCCAATTTCCACAAATAGATTCAGTGCTGATGAATGGTAAACTGATCCCCTAGAAATAATTCCAGATAGATACATACTTGATGATATAATTCACATGGCATATTGCCTCCAGACATGTGGATACACTAGATATGTAAACATCCAGATGTACGGGTATTAAAATTGCATGACAATGGCGAAGGGGAGTTATTCCTGAAATGTAAACAATATAATAACAATACTGTGAGAATATGGCTCAGGTAACTCACCAGTGGTAACATTTCTGAAATGATTAACACCCGATGGTATGATTCAAATTAACATGCACTGAGCTCAACTAATTAAAATAGGACTTCTATCTATTAGCCGATTGAGCAACTAAGAGAAATGAAGAGTGCTAGGCTACAGTAACAGCCAATATCACTGCGCAGGTTAATGCGTAACCGTGGGGAAAGAATCAATATTCAATAGCCTTGTCCACCTAGGCGCAGATATTTCAGCTGGGGACCTGGCAAGTCCTGCGAAGGTCCGTGCTATTAGAACGCATTACGCCATGCAATGCCATGTCATAAACGTAACAAAGGATTTAATCCCATGACAAATTAGCAACAATACCCCCGTTAATTAAGCCACAATGTTACCAACACAAGCATTTTCACTTCCACCAAAACAAGTTTAATCTACACCAATATGTATAGGGCTGGCCAGTGCCGTCTTAAGCAGAAAATTAAGTATCTAATACATGTACATAAAGTGCCATTTGTGGAACTCCATCCATCAAATATTTTTAAAGGTGGCAGTAATCCGGTATTTTTCTAGGACGATCGCGTGTAAACATTGGCACAGAAGATTTGGTCATTTATGATTTTTAAGTGACTTTAATCTGGACCTGCCCCGCGTTCACGGCTCGACCACCATATATTGGCCGGCATGTGTCATTTCCATGCCAGGGGACTCACTAATGTCCCTGGAGTACCTAGCTATGCATGTGTACATTGGCTATGCTCAAGTATTGATGGCAAGCCAGCACCAAATCATAATTGTAATGAATGAGTTACGTAACCCAGACCCGGGCCCATACATACACGCGGGTCATGTGGCCACCCCAGCTCAGTATATATACACAACAGCCATTTCTCGCCCACAGCCTGGCGTCCTTTGTATTGAATAGGTAAATAATACAGCATAAAGACTGCAAGATAGTCAACAGCCATTACCCCTTTCTACACCAGCATGGTACAGCACAGGTCCATCAGGACCCCCACTTATCATAAACGAGAACACAAGGGCACTCTGTCACAGACTAGCCTCGGCCTTTTATTAGCCAGATCCATTGAAAATCTGTACGCTTCCAACAAGGGAGGTCGAGGAGGATTCGGAGACCACGAACTTGCCAAGCTTAGGAAGATGTCAGACAGTTCAGATGTCTGTTTCTTCACTGCGCCCTGATTTCTGTTGGGGCGAGTGTATCGAATTACAAGTCAAAAAGGCTTCGATTTACACTAGAGTCGAGTGTGAGCAATGAATTGAGATATCAATACAGTAAAGTCCGGGATCAATGCTGTGGCGTCGATACGCACATTGTTTAATATATTGAGACCCAATTTATGTGTACCATGTTACGAATTTGATTCCTCCTGTCACCTAAGGTAGTCCCTGAATGTGAGCCATCAGGAAATAATTAGAACACATCCTGGTCATATCAATATACTCATATTAAAACTAGCATGTATTATGCTTCAATTTCTAGGGAGGCCAACTGAGACTAACGTAAGTTTGCACGTTGGCGGTGGGAAGGCCAACACAATCAATAATTCACACGGTTAATTAACAATACTCTCACCTGTCTACCGTCGAGTATGTGAGGGCCATTGGACAACACAGTTTCAACACAACTAGGGTCTCGGAACTTGACGAAGCCAAAGCCTCTTGATTTCCCCGTTTGTTGATTCTTCATCACCACACAGTCTATGACCTCGCCATATCGACTGAAGTACTTGAGCATTGACGCTGAAATAGCAGGAAAAGAATGATAAATAAAAAAGGTCATACATCGAGTCATACACATAGAACTCTAATTCATGTATAGGTCAAATAAAAGCTGGAAAAGAATGATACATATACAAGTTCATACACTGAGGCATAAGGAAGTACTCATATGCATTCCATTCACATGGACAATATTAATTTAGCTAACTAGTAAATTCGAAAAAACTATCTAATAATATGTTGGGAGGGGTGCTGCCAACCGATTGAGTTTCAAGTAGATGAGTTATATTACTTGGTTGAAATAAGAGGGCTGTTGGGTTGAAAATTGCACTTTTTATTTGGACCTTAACTGGTCGACGTTTCGGACTTTGCAGTCCTTCTTCAGGGCCAGTCCAGTATTGACTGATATCTAATAATATGTTCTCAGAAATATGAGCATATTTTATTGACAGAATTCTTGGGATCCCTTCGTAATGCAAATGCAATGCAAGGTGATTAGATGGGTTCAAATGCATGTCTTTGAC
This sequence comes from Sthenelais limicola, assembly GCA_942159475.1. Classification (NCBI taxonomy): domain Eukaryota; kingdom Metazoa; phylum Annelida; class Polychaeta; order Phyllodocida; family Sigalionidae; genus Sthenelais; species Sthenelais limicola. The sequence continues at coordinate 117,293,433 of OW804096.1, forward strand.
AGTAATATTCATAATAAACCACCGATGCCATAATTTATGAATCGCGAATAAGAATTCCATTCCTTGCAGTAATACCTCTCACGGTGCTGCATATATAATGAGTTATTACGACACAATATTTGTCGACAACCTCCCTCTCATACACTTGCAACTTCACATTATTTACTAATTAATATAAGCAGATACACACCAACGAAGTCTCTGTTTTTGGTGGTATACCAATAACGAGGGCACCAGCTATGATGGGTATCTATAAAAGGGGGTTGAGTATGCCAAATCATCAGAGGAATGATGATTTCTCCATAAAAGCTTTCACACCATTGTTACCAATGAGAGGGGACGGGGTCATTAGGTTTCTATCAAATTGATGCAGGGCCTAACTGGCAGCTTCGTCCCCAATATGACAAGAGCCAGTGAGTGCAGGGCTCCGTGTTAGCACAGAGAACATCCAAATTCCAATGTATGGGCCATAATAGATCAATATCATACAGAGGGTCCTGGGCTAATCATGGAATAATGGAAGCAAGGACAGATGCCTGGCTGAGCAATATATGACATAACCACTGACACGAGAGCGCAGACCTGACTTCATGGGATGCGAACGACTGATCATCATCTTATGTCATTCCAGGGCCTGGCCACTAAAATCACATGGGCCCTAACCAAAGCCACAACATCATGGATCCGTTCTGGGCGAAGCTTTTTAAATAATAGTATAGTGCCCAAGATCACAACGGTAACTAATAGATAATTTGGTCTATTGCAATGCATATTAGACCCATTCATCAATGGCAATATATCACCACTGTCTGGCTATATGAATGGGAGGCGAGGGCTCGAAAAGAAAAATAGACACGATGCAGAGACGATATTTTAAAGGGCATTGTATAAACTACCAATATTCATACATAACGACGGACACCCTCTATTTCATCAGCTCCAAACGTTCAAATAAAGCTTATTATGCAATGTGTCTTGAGACACCAAGAGTAAATATTCATAATGATCAGCGCCCCCCTCCCAATCACCCACTCCCACCACTGAGGTCACCCCAATGAGGTGTGACAAGCAGTAGTGGTAATAATGTACACTGTGATGAAGGGGGATGTTATGATGAAAATTGTAGTCGCCACACATGGATAAAGCCGTCACAGGGTCAATCTATCAAAACTTGTGATCCGGTTGCAAGGAGAGACAACTGTTTCATTCAGGATGCTCTCAACATTGTGGTCAACTGTCGGGTTTCCTTGTGTGGATTTCAGGCTCGATCACAAAGATGATAAGCATCCTGTTGAACAGGAGACAGAATCTGGAGCATCCTGCTCGCTCGACCCCATTTAACACATTATACATTTTTTTCCCGTTCCCAGCATTTGTTTTAAAACTTATACCCAAGGGTCCATATGTTGTCGTCTTGAGCGCCCCTCAGTTGAGGGAGAGGAGGAGGAGGAGAGAGAGAGGGGGGGGAGTGGGGGGTGGGGGAGGACTGGGGTGAAGTGAGAGCCCTGATACTCGAGGCAAGTGATGTCATGAGGGTAGAAAACAACTACTGATTGTAGGTCAGTGGTGGTAGAAAAATGATCCCAGTGAATACCAGCTAAAGCGTCTGTCTAACTAGCTTTATGTAGGCTCAGTGCAGATTTGCCAACAAGTTAAATATGTCGCCTACCTAACATGTTCCGAGAAAACGCATATATCTTGTAAGTACTGTATTCCCACACACGCAAACGAAGATAAAAAATATTGTTGTGTCTAGGTATTTGCATCAGGAAAGACATTACAATACCCGTCCCTCAATAAAAAAATAAAAAATCTAGTCAATTGCTTGCTGCTCTAATTTTTCAATCGGGGATGGAGGTCGGGGTTGCTTTACGCCCCTTTTAAGTTTTGACACTATACTTTCGTATACCGTATATATTTGGTCATATAATTGGGTTTGCGTTATTACAAAACTTTCAGAAAAAAAACGCATACTATTACATTATCTCTAAACATATGCGTTATTACTTTCACTATGTAATTTAACCTTCATAAATATGGAAGGCCTGGGGAGAATATCACGATATTAGTCTTCCTTATATTACATTGTAAACAAATTTCGTGACGGGACCGAAAGAGTTGAACACAGCAATTTCCCCCATTATGGTATGTTTAAAAAAGCGGTATTTATGGTCACCCCGACAGTTAAGTAATTGGTTCAGGTCTATTTACCAACTTCATTACTTCCTTACCTACTTTCTAGCGTTAAAGTCAAGACCGAAGAGGGGGGGGGGGGTATGAGCAAAATGGCTAGTAGTACTAGTAACTTTAAGGTAAAATACGGAATAGGGAGGAAAGTATACATAGACAACGGCATGGTAGCTAATGGTGTCAAATAAGGCTATCTCTGCAGTGCACCAATACTGTAATGTCAATGGTTTCGCTGATGACATCATTATATCTGAGCGACGCCATTCAACCACTCAATCCAACATAATAAAATTTCAAATCCGCGGATTAGAAATGTTACGTACGCTCAAGTCATTCAAAGCTCAGTCCCTCACGGGTACTGAAAGCAATGGCGGTATAGGGGTTTACTCACCATCGCTTGCATTAGGCAAACAGTTAATTCTGGGTATCAACATCAAGGGCACCATTTGCAGACCAATGTAATGGGAAACAGGAAGAAAAGGTCGGGATATCAAATGCAGCTATGTTGTATCAATATTTGCAGGAGATACTCGGGACACAACAATGGTAAATACACAGTTCACTGCTTCTCAATACAACAACAGAGCGTCTGTGTCTCGAGCCAGTCGAGGGGCAATCAGAGGGTGGCCTAGTTGACTGGAAGGTGTCAGAGAACGCAGTGCTATGTTCTAGGAATGTCTTCGTCTGCAATAAGGATACTGTTTCAGTACATATGTGTCTAATACGATCCACTGTTACTGTTACGGAGGGGGAACGCATTTTAAAATATGGACCCTCGCCAGCTACAGTATAACCATTTGTCTGGCCAGCCACTATGACAGGAGCAAATGAGGGCCCGCATTCGCCCTCACTCTCTCAGTTGAAGAGGGATCAAATTAACGGCGACCATTGTGTGATGTGACCTATGAGATCGGCAAAGGGTGCTTGGCGGTGTTGTACATGGTACACTCGCTGGTCCCAACCTGGTGCCACATATATGTTGATCTGACCCATATTTCTGGTGACAATGCTGCTCCCCCTCCTATTCCCATTTTAGACCCTGTTTTAGGATATATACCCTTCCTTTATTTGAGACCCCGTCGCCTGGGACGTCAGCTGCTTTTTCCAGCACAACGTGTGAGCGCGAGCAAGTCCAAACAGGACCTGACCGTCAACTGGGGGGCGGGGCCGGGCAAACTTCACTTGATGGACTAGCCAAAACACATCTCCACATAGTGTGCTGGCAGCATACAGAAAAGCTTTGAGAAGCACATAATCTGGGTTTACTCAAAGACTGTCTAATCCGAGTTCCCTCAGATCAGCCATCATACGCCCGAGCATGTGTGGCAGGGTGCATTTAAATCCGTTTGTTTCTCAAAATGATGAACATAAGTAAGGCGTGTTATAAACCCTCGACAAACCCTCCCTTTGATATACACACAATTGTGTTTGCCTGACCAAATACTTCAATTTACTGCTATATATTCCCAACGAGGGTTACACAACAACTTCAATTTTTAATGAGTTACGGGGCAATCGTAAGAGGTAGAGCTAGGGAAGGAATTCGAAATCATCAAACATTTCTAGAATGCATTCCAGGCATTTCCAGAGCATCTCGCCACGTGCAGATAGCCAGGATGGTTAGCAAATGTTCATTAAAGGATAAAGAAATAATACGCGATGTTATGAAATAGGGGTTGTGTTTACTGGACTCGTGTCCAGGTTGTTTCCACAGGAGTAATGAGTAACGTCTTCCCTGGCGAGCCCAGTTCCCAAGTTAATCGCATAATCAGGCACCGTGTGTATCCAGGTCCAGTCTAAATAATCAAGCTTCTATTTCCAGCCTCTGTATTGCTGCTACTAGTATGTAATCATTTTTATCAGAAAATCCCCAACCTTTCGCCACAGACGGGAGGAGGGGGGTGGGGCGGAGGCCCTCCAGATTCTGTGGAGAGTAGATACTGTGGACAAGTTTGGGCATGGTAGAAGGGACAACAGATATGATCCACCCAAAGATACCGGACTCCATAAAAATGATATGGAGCGAGTTCTACTAGCCAAGCTTCAATGACTACACACTAGGACAGTAATAATGTGTTTTATTAACATTTACAATAGCATGAATGCATACAAGTGTGTGCATATGTCCAATAAATCGTCAGCTGGTAATATTCTCACATTAGTTGGCACATACAGTATGCTTTAAAATAGTCATAAACAACGTCAAACTATCTTAATATGTTTGGTATGACACACATGGGGATCTAAAGCAGTATGCCATTATTTCTATTTCTTCCTGGGACACGTACATAGCATATACATGGACGTTACTCAACACCCTATGTTCCTGTCTTAGGGACTTCAAACAGTCAAAACAATATAGGGAAGGGGAAGGAATGGGTATTCCACACTGCATCTACTACACGCAAGAGACGTAAAAGCATCTCATTAAAATGTCATACCATAACAAATTAAAAGCAAAAAGCGTCCTTACCTGTGGTGGTTTCCCAACTGAGTCCACCGATAAATACTTTCCTGAAAAAAACAGAACATTTATTAGATTAACTAAAGTAGCATGTGAGATAAAAGATTTGAATCTACGTAAGGAGCCCCGGAGTGGCCGGAGTGGCAAATATTCGCTCTGCTTTAATATGGTGAGATTCGTTAATGTTTGCGCTTTTCTTTTTCTTGTTGACTTTTTAGTCTGCGGGGCAATTACTAAGTATAAAATTTTAGCGCATACCCTTTATTTTGTGTGTCAGACTCAGAGTGGACTGGCGTCTCGAAAGCCGTCCTTTGAAAATAAATTCACTGAATTAGTTTAGTTCCTCAAATACATTTATACCGGTCTCAGTATATAAGCTAATATTGTTTGGTTCTTAGGGCAGGGGTAGAGTGCATAATGGAGAGTGAAAACGGTCAAAACATTTAAGGGCATATAATAAGATATATGCACCTGGGAGGAATATAATATACCTCCCAGGCCCCTGTATCTTACCATTCCCAAGCCTCCATTTCCGTGAACGGTGAATATGAATGAACCAAATAGATATTCATAAATCCCTGCTAACAAATTTCGATTAGATCTAGTAACCAGTTTTTACCAAATGAAATAAACCAAATCTAACTTAAAGACAGAAAATAGCTTGTGTATATTGTGGGGAATGACGTTGTTTGGGTCATTACTATTGTCGACACTAAACAACCATTAACAGGTAAACAATACTAAACAATACAAACACAGGCGCGATAGCCATGCGTCTATTTCGCCAGGCTTTATCAGCAATACTTGCCAACAGAATGCATCCATAGCTGGGGGGTGGTTCCTCCCAATTATTCAACAAAATTAAAATATTACAGCCATTTTTTCGGTTATTTCAAGCGAGAATCCCAGCTCGTACATATTCACAGCCACATTGTTCACTAAATAATTCGCTTGTCTCCCAAACCTAATTAATGATATATACATTTCGATTGTGGAAGAAACCGAATCCACACCAAACTATACAATCCCCGACCATGTGTGAGTAGTCACAGCGGACAGGCCAATTATCCAAGTTACGTTAGATATTGTCACAACTTTGGGCTATTTATACCTGCTAGGCCTAGTTACTTAACTTTATTATCAAAACCTCTCACTCAACTACCCCCACGCCTGACTATTTTCAACATCTACGTATGCGGTATGTCCTAAACCGAGATTTATCAGGTTAAAGTTATAAGTTACTCATTTATTCTCGCTTGACTAGGATTACAAGCTATTACACATGCACTAACTTCATACATCCGAGGATGGGGCACCGCACTTTTCCACATAGCCATGAGACAGAGGAGAGGTTTCGTGAAGACACACCTCCGGCTACGCAACACTTTAAGGATAACGTAACGAACGACACAAAAAATCAAACAGGCGAACACTGCGTTCATTTCCCTAAGCGCCAACATACTAGTTAAACCGTAAACTCCAACTCCAAGGGATTAATATATTTGGTGTACTACACGAGTGACAACTCTCGCTGGGAGGCATTGGGTTGAAGGCCCGGCACGGTTCGCAAACTCGAGCAAGGCATGACTCAAAGTTCGATAACGATTTCGTTGACATGACATGACTGAGCCGAACTTGAAGTTTTGCCAACTATCGAGCAAGTGTTTAAACCTAGAAAAAAATAGTTGAGAATAAATCGAACTTACCCCTTCTCGTCCCCATTCTGGGCAAACTTTGGGTTTACCGTCGCCATGTAAGCTGTTAGACCATCAAACGACATCCAACCGATACCAAGTACAACCAGTAACTGAGTGGACTTCGCTCGTCGAAGTTTCTCATCTAAATGCGGGCGGCGTGACCGGAAGGGGTCAATAGGGTCACGTGATCGTTGCAGACGATCTTTTGTTTTAGGTAACAGCCACGAGGGGGCGGGAGAGTATAGGGGTCCCACCGGATAACAAGACATAATAAGAGCGTGACTTAAAATTGAGCCAATGAACGCTCAGATCAACAAACCAAATAATGAATGTATGGGGGTACAGTAGCAGTGTTCTAGGGGTATTGATTAGCCTATTTTCTTGGGGGAAGGGAAGAGATAAAACATTGTATTGATGTGTTGAAAATGTCCAGGGGAATTTCTTCACACCCAGGCTATTCGGTAGCCTACTAGCATGTACTAGCTATTTAGTAGTTACATGTAGTTAGCTACCCGTGGATCGGTATGGTCTAAAACAAATTATCACTGAACATGACTGGAATTGGAATCCAAACGTTCAAACTCGAACAATTTATAATATACAGTAATACACACGTTAAGGATATATTTTGCAGTAAATTTTAAAGGACAATCGATACATTTAAAAGCTAATAAATTATATACCGGTAACCGGAACGCCTTTACATGTCTACATTATTGTTGCTTCCAAACCTTATTTCAGATAGTCCTAGTTCTCGGAACAAAATCCAATCCCAATTTTCCTCGCCCGTGGTCGCTCGACATACCACAGACTAACTACCAAAAAGGAACAAGCCCATAAATCTAGTGGGCAAGAGCAGCTTTTGGGTAAATGACAATACAGTGCTTTTCACCAACAGGTTCCTTAAATTAGGGAGGTAGGCCTACATAGGCTACTATTATCTCCCTGGTTGAATTAACTATAACGTTACTGACTTAAAATACAACTGATTAGAAAGATCAGTGGTTTAATGTTCAAAGGTTATTTTTCAGAATGAGTCGCGGCATTTTTTTTCACAACATATCGGATGTTTATTCCACCATAACGTTAACAGGGCAAAGATAATCAATGGGATATTACATATCAAGCTCAAACACATGATTATAAACATTTCTTATATGACTTCTTGTACGGTATCTTAAATACAGGACTGCATCGACGAACGTCGTTGTTCTTGTGGATTCATTGCCCTTGTATAGACTATAAAACGTGGAAATTTATCTAAGCCTTGTCAATTAATCCATAATTACCATAATTATGAAGAATGTACGTAGCTTACGCCTACTCGTATATATAGGCCTATATGTATACTGTAAACAGAGAGACGAACCCGTGCTACCTTAATGCTCGTTAATGCATTTCTCCCATTTGGAGAAATCTTTCTTGTATGATACATTGAACTTCGAACTATCTTTTAATGTTTTTAAGTTAAACTTCAATTCTCTCAAGAAGTCGAACAAACAGACTTGAAGAGGTTCAAGTTGTACACAAAGAACCTTTTTATCACGCAGTACATAATTACAATCTCCTTGGACTATCTAAATCACTGATCGAGTTACCGAGTTAATTACTCTAAACTGAAAAGATTGCAGTGTAACATTTCTCGTGCAAGAGAATGGGATGTAATACCCTATGTTCATCTCAATATTGGAGATATCCAACCCTTTCTCATCAAATAACTCCCCCGAGACAATGTTTCTATCGGAGCATTAATTTACAGATACTCGCCCCGACCTGTCCTAAAATCCTATATGATTTTGCTATATGACGAACTCTTCAACTTGTACAAAATTGTACAGCAATCCACACATGGATGTTTTTAATCAATTACAATTTCTGCGATGCATAGAATTACGCAGGCATTAAACAAATATTTCTGTCAATATAAAGGAAGTTTTCCCGTATGAAAGTCCAAGAAGAGAACCAATGCTAAATTTCTTTTAATGGAACATGAGTCAAAGTGTCCAAGAACTACACTCCATCTTTGATAAATACAACTTGACACGATATATCAAGGTACCAACAAGAAGCACATTGTCTTCAAATTCCTTGTCAGACCATATTATACAAACTCAAAAATAGTTCAGTCGTCGACTTCATAGAGAACTGCTCCTCAGACCACTATCCAACATTTATAACAATTAAGAAAAAAAGATATAACCACAAAAATAATTTCTTCAAAGCTAGAAATACTAAAAATTTAGACCAAAAGATTTTGAATAAAGTACTAGAGAATCTGGATTGGCATGTCTTCTGTGAATGCAAAGACCCAAATAAATGTTGGCACATGATGCTAGAAAAAATAACATACTTCCTATATAGAATGTGCCCAATCTAAGATTTCAACCGAGTTAGAAAAAACAAGAATGGATGGCCCCAGAAATTACCTCGCTCATGAATGAGAGAGACACAAATTTAGAAAAGCAAAAAAGTTATTAGATATAGAACTATTAATAGAAGAAAAACAACTCAGAAATAAGGTCAATACATTGACTAGAAATAAAAAGGGTACCCTTCTTAAACAGGAACTAAACAGGAACAAAAATAATCCTAGGACTCTGTGGAAGACATAATATTGCCACTAAAATACATATATATATAGTGAACCAGCAGCTTCCATGGATGATGTATCACCAACTGCCACTACTACTCCATAGAGGGAGCCACCACGGCAAGCACATGGACCACCACAGCAAGCAGAGGGATGCTTCACCCAAGTTCCACCGAGGTGGCGCCCCTATACAGTGCAGCCTATATTCCAGTCATGGTGGTAGACCCCAAGCATCACAGTGGAGACAGCGGTTTACCTATACCTGCAGATATGTACAGTACCCTGTATGGGTCCATCTTCCATTTGTCATTACTAGTGCAGACTAGTTTACTCCAGGAAGTGTGGCCATGCATGCTAGTGCGGGTGTGGACGCCTATTTTTTTCCTTTAGTGGTATCGATAGCCCTGACAATGGGTAATTATGTGTAAAATGAGGATATTTTGTTTCCCCTGCCTAGGGCTCCTGATGGGGGGGTGGGGTCCTGTGTCGATTTGTCGCGCTAAGGATGGGCATTTGTCCCTTGTCCCCAGAATCCCATGTCGATTTGTCGATCATAAGGAATGGCTATGTCAGTTTGTCGATTTTAGGCATCAGGACACCTTATAATGTCGATTTGTTATGCTAAGGATGAGCATTTGTCCCTTGTCTCTAGAATTCCATGTCGATTTGTCACTCTAAGAAAGGGTCTATGTCATTTGTCGATCATAAAAGCGGCTATGTCAGTTTGTCCATTTAGGCATCAGGACCCCTCTGCCTTTCCCCTCACCACAATCCAATGCGAACCCACCCGCCATCCCTGTCGCATAGATCCTGAGGTGGCACCCAATGAACCCACATCAACAGAAAAGCTAGGCTGTCAGTGAATGAATGTTTACACTCAGTGAGTATGAAGGTGTCAGAAGCCATGCAACCACTTCTCCCCAGACACATGCCTCTGTATTAGGCTTGAAAGTTCGCACTACTTTTGTCTTTCATAAACAAACAATTTTATTTCAAATAAAATTTGTGCTACTACAAGCCACGCAACCACTCCTTCTCAAAAGGGTTTTGTAGCATGTTAAAGAGAATTATTATCTATGTGGCATTTGTAAATGATATAATTTGTATTTTGAGTAGAATAAAGCATAGTGCTGTTGAGGATATGTCTTCTTTATATCATCTTTAAACTACAAGTTTTATAAACTTTAAATAATTCCTAAAACTATGACATTTATAAAGGAAAATTTGTCTACTAAATAATTTAGAAAAGTTCCATTACAACCCCTTTAAATAATCCTTCAATACCCACTCCTGGCAACCCTCCCCTGTACTAATAAATACAGACCCATCTCAGGTATAAATATGCCCACCAAAATTATAGAAAAAGTTGTCCAAAGTCAATTGACATCACATCTAGAAGAAAACGACTGTTATTATACAAAAAATGGTTTTAGACAAGGATAGTCAGTCGGTCAGGCTCATATTCATCTTATGGAAACAATTTATAACAATGTAAATGAGAGTAACACCACAACAGCTGTATTTTTCTATTTCAAAAAAGCATTTGATACCCTTTTTTTGTTTAGTTTTTTAGTCCAACATCGGATCTTTATTCATTAGTTTTCTGCCACGAATAAAATATAATTTTCTCTGAAAAGCCTTTGCCTGTGTATATATGATTTGCATGCAAGTATAATGAAGTTAATCTGGCGAATTTTAACGCCCTTGCCTTCCAGGCCAAAGATCAGAGAAGGGTTGTCTTATAATTGTACTAAAACCATATGCCAAATTATTACAGATATTAGAAAAAATGGGAATCAGAGAAGGTGAAAATAAATTGTTTAAAAATTACCTCTCAAATAGAAGCCAATATGTTAGGGTCAATGGTTCTCTATCAGCCCAGGGTAAGATCTCTTTCGGCGTACCTCCAGGAACAATAATTTATTAGGGCTGAGCCTCTCCTCAATTTATATAAATAATTTACACCAAGTTGTCCAAAATTCAATTATTCCACATTATGCTGATGATACGGTCCTCTTCTGTAGGGACAAAAAAGAAGGACACACATTTCAACAACTGCAAACAGATTTAGACTGGTTAGACACATGGTGTAAGACAAATAAAATTTCTATGAACGTAGCAAAAAAAAAATTCATCGCCTTCAAAAAGAGAAAAATCAAATCCGAAGTCGATCACAATCTCACTCTTACCCTGGGTAAGGAAACACTGTCCCAGGCAGAAGAATATAAGTATCTAGGTCTTATCATAGACCAACACCCATTCAAATCGCATACCAAAAAATTGATTGAAAAACTGAAATGGGAGGTAAAACTATTGTCCTACGCACGCCACATGTTAACAAAAAAAAGTGAAAACGAACAAAGTTAAAATGTTGATCATTCCCAATATAGATCATTCATAGATTATTATACTCTTCTACAAATAGATATTTGCTAAAAAGAAAAGACTCACTACTAAACTCCGCGGTGATATCTCCCAGAACAAAAGAACAAAGGTTGAAAATGAAATGAATGAAATTTGCCAACCAGGAACCATTCGGCAAAAAGAAAAAATCTTAAAATAAATCACCCCAAATGGGCCCTATATCAGAATAGCTTCTCTTACAGAGCAAACGTATCCTGGAACTCACTATATATAAATACTGGTATCCAAGCTCTAGAGTCCAGAAAACATTTCCGAAAACAGATAGAAAAAGCATACATGAATTAAATAACAAAAATAGCAAACCTGGGAGTGTGGACCTCTCTCTAAGGGGAAATATTGAACACTGTATTCTGTATACTGTCCCTGGTATTGATATTATTTGAAACAACAATTGTTGAACATTTGAGACGGTACTGTCAGATCTGGAAAGAAGTATATCGAACCAGACACAGCCAAATAAACTTGCAAAATTATATTATATCATATCACCCTGTACTGCGTGATAACACCAACGATCCTATAGCTACACATAGGATCGTTGATAACACTGCAACGTACTGTAATAGACGTGAAAAAAGCATATCTTTACTCATATTCATAATTAGACATCAATAATATTGTTAATATACCAGTCCTGTGTCATGATTTAAAGATAATAAATCAGACAAGACAGTCTATATTATTATTATATCAAAAACCGCACAGTACCGCGTGATTATTACAGCATACTGTACTGTACATGCTGATCGCATATCCTCATTTATGTATTAATGAAAATATTATTTTTTGTTATAATTATTTTCATGTATTAGCATCTCTTAGTTAACTTTCTACTTTAAAGGTAACGGCTGGAAGAGCTGGGAACCTCCCAGAAGCCTGTCGACCTGTTTGTCAACCTATATGTAACTTTTGACAAATAACAGATTTTTTTTATTCTATTTTTATTGCAATTGTTACAAATAAGATCATCACTTAACCAGAACAAAGTAGAAAAATGGACTACCATTCATTGCTACACATAAGATAATGACTATATCAATCCAAGGGATCAACTGTGAGATAAAACTACCATTTGGTATTTCATATTTTATGTCATCATTTTATTGTCAGTTTCTGAGGATGCTGGACATTGTATAGGCATATTCGAATTGTATTTGCATGTCACTGGAAAATAGATTAACACAGCGAGAGAAAAAAGGGAGCTAAGAAAGTGAATGACATAATTTCCGAAAAGACATATGGCATCTCAAACTAGGAAAGTATATCATACGTAATTATTACTATTATCATTTCTTGTGTTTACGTATTCTATGTAGATTTTTATTGTGCAAACGCCATCCCTAACTCAAGATGTATGGACTCAGTTGGGGCAATACACAACGCTGGCTATCAATAACTGACATGTTGGACATCTTACAAGTTCCATATCGACTATCTGCGTGGGAATAATCTCAGGTGTTTGGTTTCCTGTAAGAGAAATATAAGCAATTACCAAATAACGATAAGGATAACCGGCTTATTTATGATACCACGTAGCTATTACAGCGAATAAGGAAATAGCCTCAGGATACGATGGCACTCTTTGGAAGTCAGTGTAGTGAGATCATTAGAACTTAAGATTCGATGGAAAAGTGTTATCTGTGTATTACTCATAATTTTGTATAATTGTACGTCAACAAACAACTTCACGAAATTCTTCGATGAGATAAAAGATGCAATACCAAGAAAAAGAGATGCAGCATCTTGAGGCCATGGAGAATGTAGGTAGGTATTATATTGTTTATTGTTATGAGTATATTTGTATTGAATACGGATCGAACTATTTTTCTATCTCATATATTCCATCCAATGATGACATAATCTATGCAATCCGTTTGACTAGAGAGTGTATGTTACAAATTTTAATTTTGCCTTTAAGACCAAATGGGAGACAATTTTAAATGTGTGTCAATAAACCCGTTTCAATTTATAATGGCACAACATCTTGGATATTATTCATACTAATGATCATATGTTAAATTTTCCACAGATTTGGATGGCTTATTCATCAGTTTGGGGTTATTACTAGTCGTACTCTCCCTATTGGGTGGATGCACATTTTGTCTCCGGTATTTCACTTCGATGGTAAACGAATCGAATGGTCCTTTGCACCAGGCCAAGAAAGCGCAGCTCAAAAGAACCAAAGCAAATGCTCAGGCTTCATGGACTGCAAATGTGGAAAGTGCACCCGGTGAGTCTGATAGACACGATATCAAAATGACCGTCATCACTATAGATGATATCGACTCAGACAAAACATGCTCAGGGCATGCTCTGAGCAGTGAGGATCTCAGAAGATTCACTTTAGCTCCTCAAATAGGCGACTGGATGTACTACAGTGACTGCCAAAGCTGCAGCAGTACGAGTGATTTAACCTTAAGTCCCGGAGGAAGCCCCTTTGTCTCCCCACCTGGAACGCCAACTGGATCAATCAGATGTCTAGCCAGGATGAACTCGGAGGGGTCAGCTTCGTATAATCCAGGTGTGGGGAGGATCAGTGAAGGGCATACACTAGGAATACCTGATATAAGGAGATTCAGTGCACAGGCCCTGAATGAAAATGCAAAGCATGGCGGAGGAGGAAATAGTCGCAAGAGTTTGGATAGGCCTACATTAAAAAGATCTTTGTCTGTCCCGACTCTGCCTATCTATCATTTTAACCCTGAAGTTGAATTCAAAATAAGATATGACACAAGGCGATATAGCTTGGTGATTGAGAAATTGAAGGCATTAGATCTAAATCTGATGTCACTCAAAGGATATGTATACTTCAAATCAGACCTAATACCAACCGATAAAACGAGGTACTCGGAGATCCAGTGTTCAAATCCGAATTCAATGTTCAACAGGGTCCTCATTTATGAAGACCTTAATGAATCAGACATACACAAATCTTCACTTCTTTTAACACTTTTTTACTCCGACCAGACGAATTGTAAGAAGGCTTGTCCAATTGGCGAAGCCTTAGTAAAGGTATCGGAATTAGAAATAACTGGGGAGTATAAATTCGTTAAACGTCCATTAAAAAGGAAGAGGCGACGCAAGGTAATACATAGTTTATAATAGGTCATTTATATTCTCGCGTGCACGTACAATAATTATGTTTTCGGGTAGTTGTTCTGTTCAGAATCAGATTTTATTCCATGATTTGGCCATGAGCGTACAATATAATCGATATACTTGCCGCTCACAAGGTGGACAATATAAATTCCCTGTATTGTACAGTGACGTCACGACCGTTCGAGACTTGGGGGACAACAAAGTTTGATGAAATTAATGCAAATAAAGTTGTTTTCAGTTAAGAATCATGGAATAAAAGCAAGAATAGCACAGTATTGCGTCTTCGGCGGCCTATATTCTCCTCGTATGGCCGAAAAACAACTCGGCCTACGGCCTCGTAGTTTTCGGCCATACTCGGAGAATATAGTCCCCCTCATACGCGATACTATGCTATTCTTGCTATATTATTCCATGATTTGGCCGTGAGCGTACAATATAATCGATATACTTGCCGCTCACAAGGTGGACAATATAAATTCCTTGTATTGAACAGTGACGTCACAACCGTTCGAGACTTGGGGGACAACAAAGTTTGATGAAATTAATGCAAATAAAGTTGTTTTAAGTTAAGAATCATGGAATAAAAGCAAGAATAGCACAGTATCGCGTCTTCGGCGGCCTATATTCTCCTCGTATGGCCGAAAAACAACTCGGCCTACGGCCTCGTAGTTTTCGGCCATACTCGGAGAATATAGCCCCCCTCATACGCGATACTATGCTATTCTTGCTATAGTATCGATGTGATAATTTTACTGGGTGTTATAATACTGCGGATCTACAAGAAATACCTATATAAAGCTATATAACGAGTGTACACCCCACTATTCTTCACCTGTAGTCATAATTTTATACACACAATCATTGGATTACAATCATGTAAATCACAACTCATTTTTCAAACTCCTTTTTTTCTTTAGAAGTCAACATCTAGCACTTCATTATTTCGCGAGCTTGGAGAGCTGTTTCTACTTCTTCAGTACAATAGTTCCGCCAACAGGATCAAGGTATTGGTCAGGAAGGCAACGCATTTACCTACAGGAGGCAAACTACCCGGCCAGCCAGGTAAGGCATGGCGATCCCTACATTATTTAGATATTGTTTAAGTAGTTTTTACAATTGTTTAATGTTGGTTAATACTGTAGTGCTTTTCCTTATTCAGTTACATATTCGTATTACAAAGTGTTAAGTAGAAAAAACGATATTTCTAATACCGTGCAATGATACTTTTTATATACACATGTAGTTCTAATGACACATTAATATATTATGAACCCCTACAACATGTATTGCGATAATAATGACACAACAATGATTAGAAATATTATCATTAACATTTTAGGTACTATCCATACTATTATCACACAGAGTTAAGCGTGTGGAGAGTACATCATGAGTTCATTCATATTGTCCATGGTACAAATGGTTTCTCTATACTATTTATTGCAGATCATTCGGTCACCATAGATCTAATGAGAAATAATATCAAGGTATGCTCAAAGGAAACAAAGCCTCAAAAGGGAAGTTATCCAACTTGGAACGAACCATTTCTTTTTGATATTGACGGAAATGACATAGACAATTACAGCCTGGAATTCACTGTATTTAGGGGGCGGGTCTACACCAAGGACAATGTGTTGGGGCATGTTGTTATTGGCCCCAATGGCACGAAAGCGGGGACTGCACATTGGCAAGAGGCATCTTCTCCACACCGCCTTGAAGTTGCCAAATGGCATACAATTATGCCAGTGTTTAAATACTAGACGCGGTGGTTTACATTACAATTATTAAAATGCGTTAATGGATAGAGATATCTTTGAACCCAGTTGTCCTTAAAGGGGTCGTTTCCCACCCATGTAAGATACCAGCATTATTGAATTGTTTTCAAACAGACTACGTATAGGTTAATGATCCCACAGACTATGCTATGTATGATCAGGGGCGGATCCAGGGGGGGGGGGGGTCGGGGGGTTCGAACCCCGCCCCCTTGGGCCCCATGATGCCCTTTTTGCCCTCCCCCAAAGTGCCCTTTTTCCGCCCAAAAGTGCCCTTTTTATCCACCCAAAAGTGCTCTTTTTATCCGCCCAAAAGTGCCCTTTTTAGCTGCCCCAAAGTCCCCTGTTTTTCCGCCCCAAATGTCTTTTTTCCTGCCCCAAAGTCCCCCTTTTCCCGCCCCAAAGTGCCATTTTTCCCACCCCAAAGTGCCCTTTTTCCCATTCCAAAGTCTATGGCACTCTATGAGGAAATGGCCCATTTTTTCACGTAGTATTATTAAACCAACATAAAACCAACAACTAATTGCTACTGCCCCAAAGCTTACTACACATATAGTGCACTGGCAAGGGGGGGGGGGGTCAGCGACATCCTGATCCCCCCTCAAAATTTTCATAAGACTTAGTGCCCTTTTGAATAGCCCAAAGTGCCCTCTTTTACAACCCAATATGCCCCTTTTCTGTTGTAAGTGTAACAACCAAAAAGTGTCTTTTTTTTACAAGCAAAAGTGCCCTTTTGAACAGCCAACAAATTTGTACAATTAGCAATCATGCAATGTGTTGTCCTTTAACTTCTGCTAAATTAGACTGAACAGATATGAATTATTGATGTATCAAAGTAACATTTTCTGATGATCTCTCCCTTGTATGCCTCTGGCTCATTTTTTGGGGATGGACTGATGTGCCCTTTTTATTTTGACCACCCTCCTCATTTTAGACCCTAGATCTGCCCCTGGTGCAGGTTACATACATTGTGTTTATCTGTAGTTGTAGCTGTCTGAAATAAATAAGTTTATGACACAGAGCTTGCTGTGGGTACTCTCAGTTGTACCCATTTAGTAGGCAAATCTATTGGGAAATGCTGCATATTTGGGAAAAAATAAAATTGTTTTTACAAAAATATCGAAAAAATAGTGGCGTTTTTCAAGATTCTAATTAAAAATGCATCTGCTAAATATGTCTAGGACTACTTCACCCGAAAAGATCAACTTCAACTTATATGAATTTTGGAAATTCTATTGATTCCCTTATTTTCCGCATAATAAAATTTGTCATTTGTCATATATATCTCATTAGAATTTATCAACCCACATTTAAAATTGGTTTGGTATTTATTACTAAAATCTATTCAGTTCTGTCTATTGGGCCTAGATTTAGTTTGTGAACATGGTTGTCGAAATAAGTATTAGAAATATCTATGGACTCTTCACTATTTATCTGTGACTAAATACATTTTTTGTGCTCCCAAACGCACCAAATGCCCCAAAATTGCACTTTAAATTCCATTTTTTTCCAGGGGGGCATGCCCCCTGACCCCCCTAGTGGTTTTTGTGCCTTTGGCACTTGCACAGCCAGGTACACCCAGCCTAGAACTGTCCCCCCCAGTGACCCCTACAGGCCTTGACACGTCAATATCTATTATAATATCTACATCATCTGTAATGTAATAAGCAGCAATTCCAAAGCTAAAATATTGTTAAAATACATACACTAAAAAAAATATTCTCATCCACTCAAAATGCAGCAGAATTCACCATCTAAGGTGTATGTTTTTAAAAATTCCCCGAATGAGAACCCTCCCGGACCTCGTGTCATCTCCTCTGGGGGGCTTCATGCCTTCAGCACTCAGTCCCCAACATGTGCCCTTTTCTCAGACCTGAACCCCCCCCCCCCCCTCAGGAAATCCTGGATCCGCCCCCCTGATGATATAGACATCATTGATTAAATAATCGCTTACATTTATTATTTACACCAAGAAATGTAGCCTAATGCAGGTAGCTAAAGTAAAGGTATAAAAGGCCTGTATATTTAGAGGAATTTATGTATCAGACTTTAATTGTGACGAATATAGCGGTAGTAGAACATTAAGAAACACATGTAAGATTCATATGGGACATATCTAAGATTCTAAGATTGTGAGATGGTATAAAAATGTGAAATATATTGTGTTATATAACAAGAAGACATGAGGGTAAAGAGGGTAAAGGGACATCAGTGAAATATCTAATTTGAAGATTAGACCTGTAATGTTATATATGAAATTGTATAATAAGGTAAAATCTTAACTAAAACCAGTATTTTAACTAATCGACAGATGTGTGATCACTCAGATTAAAAGTATGAAATTGCATATTGATATGCTAACTAAAACTTGTGACATTGAGAAGCAAGAGTTGATGTGGTGGGGATGGTGAGGGGAAGCAGGAGGTTTGTAAATGATTAAGAGCATTCCAAGAATGCTCTCATTTTTCATTGCAGTGGTCGTGGTCTTTCTTAGCCATATTATACTTATACATATAAAGAGGCCATGAGATTGAAAGAGCGTTTCAATTTAAAAGTTGTATATAGGCTAGTGAGGCCAGGAAATGGAAGGTTATTTCAATTTAAAAATTTAAGACTTTTGCATCTGATATACAGATTTAATAATTGTGTATGATATGTATTATATATATTACCTATTTCTTATATATGTATGGGAAATTCAAGTACTAGATTGTGCCAAGTACTTATTCAACAGAATTAAAACTGAGCAATAGAGGACAGTTCAACAAGCCATAGGCCTAATATAGCTTGTATATAATAACCCAGAGTAAAAGTAACGTTACTTTGTTACTGAACGAGTTTTTATATAGATTACCAGTGGTGGTGAAATATATAACATTAAAGTGAGTAATATAAGATTTTTTTTGATTTTTTTTTTTAGTAATATAAGATTACTAAGTACTTAATTTTGTACAAAACCTAGGCGGAAACTGATTTTAAAAGCAGTGAACGCAAAGAGTGGTGAAGTCGTTGTTAGAGTTAGCAACATTTGTAATATTAAAAATCTTTGTTAAATGATACACTCAGGGGTCAAATGTGTACGCATTTCTGTTCCAGCATTTAAAAAGTAGGCCTAGGGTGGGGCACCTTGAACCACTTTTTCATATCCCCCCCCCCCCCCTCATGCTATAATTAAATGAGGATTATTTTAAGGAATTGCAGCCACAATAACATGAATGTTAGTACTTTCAGACAATGTATACTATGGAAGGTCAATTATACATGTTATGGATTAACCCCAAATTGGGGGAACTAGTAGGCTAGCCAGGAAAATGAATGATGAATTAACCATTGAAAATGCGTGCTTTTTAATATCCAGCTAATCTTCCCTTTCCATTATTTCTACTTAGACTTTATTAATTCATGACTGGGGCATAGCTTTTGTTAATTCACTCCGAGCTGAGATCTATATAATTCTCTAAACACCCTGCTTCTTCGGAAAAGCGCTGTTTCTCTTTTGCCAATTCACACCCTAACATGAAAATCTATTTCCCATTTTGCCTCCCATTTTAGAATTAGATTTCCTAGATTTCCTTCTACCACTTCAAAAGAAACCATAAATTTGCTCTCCTCCCAACTTCACCCCCTCCCATCAACCACATGTTCAATCGTTTAAATGCTATATTATGTCACCACCTCCTGTCAACTCCACACAAGTAATATTATGTGGATTGATACATGTTTCTAATTAACCCCAATTCTGGAGTATAATAATTAGTAGGCCAACCTGGAAAATGAGTTACAAATTAACCATTGAAAATAGCTGCGAATTGGGAAATACTTTTCTGGGTTGACCAACTCAAATATCTATTTTTATCATTCATCTTCCTAAAGGAAAATGGGATGGTCTACAACATGGAGTCAAGTCATGGGGGTTGGATGGGGGTTAAGTCGGCAGGTCAATTATACACGTTATGAATTAACCCCAAATGGGGAGAATTAGTAGGCCAACCAGGAAAATGACCTACAAATTAACCATTGAAAATGCATGCGAACTGGGAAAATATTTTCAGGGTTAGCCGAGATTTAGAGACCAAATTGGAAACTTCCTAAAATTCAAAAATTGTGCTTTTTAATATTTAGCTAATCTTCCATTTCCATCATTTCTACTTTGACTTTTTGGGTGGTCCACTTGGAAAATCAGGATATCTCCTGACTTCCACTTCCCACTATTTTGCACCTCTGAACCAAGCACACCTAGGCCTATAATGCAAAAACTACCATACTTCTAAATATATTTTTAATTTTCAATGTGGTATTCTTTATGTTCATGGTAAAATATTAACCATAGGCCTACATCCTATATGGCCATATCCACCAATTTGACGACTATTAATGTAAGCTTGACCATAGCATATTGGCTTTGAGCAGTTAAATATCGCAATATAGACTATTTTGGCGATCATTATTTGAGAAATATGTGAGGAACCAAGTTTCAGGGGTTTTTTTCCATGGGAAAAATACTTTTATTTGGAAAAACTGGCGATTTAAAAAAAATGCACCCCCACACCCAATTTTCATAGTTATTCATTGATATTTGAAAAAACTTGACCATTGACCATGACCATTAAGCAATTTTGGAATACACGGGGAAGGAATAGGTAATATATCAGAGCAAAGAAAATTTTTTTCTTTTATTTTTATGTAGGCCTACCAGAAAATCAAAAAAACAATTTGGGGTAGGCTAGCTTTTGTCGCGGCAGGGGAACACCCTACGTTTTTAACCATCAAAATGCTGGAAAAATGATGTATAATACATCCTTAATGAGTTTAGTCTGGAGAATTATCAATGTTTCATACTTTCATTTTGAAAAAATTGACTAAATTCCTTCAAGTCACTGATAAATTGCTTGATTAGCAACCTCTGATCGGCCGTGGGTAGGCCTATGCACACATTATTGCATGATTATTTTTTTATAGATAGGAAATAATCGTTTTATATTCTTAAAATTCTTAAATTTCATACTTTTTTTCATATTTTTATTATAGGCCTAATTATTTCATTATACGCAGGGCTAAACTATTCCTTGTCGTGTGCGGGGAGACTGTCCCCGCACGCGACGGGGTACGGGGGGGGGGGGTGAAGTGGGGGGGGGAGGGGTGGAGGGACATCTCTTCATATATTCAGCTTCTTGAACTTTTTAGGTCCTAGTATTTGGCAGTATTTGGCAGGCCTACCTTGTGGTTTAGGTCCCATAGGACCTAATCTCTTTTTGATTGGTAGGCCTATTTAATCTCCAGAATCTTCCGATTTCAAATCTGCCGCCTACCATTCTGTCACCATTGAGGAAATTTAATTATCGAAGTTTGAAAAAAAAAGAAGTCAAAACTTCAAATTTAATCAATAATAAATTATTTTGCTCGCAATAGGCCTATCGACTATTTATAGGCCTACAAATTGATGGAACATAAACTTTATGGGCAGAATAACATAATTAGGCCTATATAAAAATAGAGAATTTATTGTGATTGCTAAAGGTCATATTCAGAGGTCAAAGGTCAAGGTCAAGGCCTATATTTTTAGGTCCAATTTTCGAGAATTTTGCAATTTTTAAGGTAGCCTATAGGCCTACTTTCCTCTGCCTGTAAACTTTAGGGTTGACTACTATGGCGTATGGGCTATAAGTCAATCCACAAAATATTGAACAGAAAAAATAATTTTAGTTTTACCATGGTTCTATAAAAGGCCCTCAGAGCTGAAAAGTCGTCAATTTGGTGGAATTGGCCATAGGCCTATTATAGGCTACCGGTACCGTAGGCCTACTCTGTAGGCTATCCCAAATAAACAGATTATATAATAATAAAAATTCCAAAATAAACAGATTATATAATAATAAAAATTCAGTCTAAAAGAAGAATTTTATTAAAACCTCAAAATGTTAGGCCTAGCCTACTTTGGGTGGGTTAAATTGGTCTCTGAGGCCCCCACACACATGCACAGACACAAGGACACCTATTGTTGGTGCTTCAAAGAAGTATCACTAGACGATTTCTTAAGTTAGCTTAAGTTGCTAATTATAGGCCTATAATGCTACTGTAGGCTATATGGAGATATCCGGGCAGATATCTAAAAGTTCTAAAGGCTGCTACTGCTCCCCGTGCTGCTCAAGGTCAAACCATAGAACATGCGCCATCTAATGTTGAGGCTTTGAACAGTAGGCCTACCGGTAGCTACACTACCTAGTGGATTAAAGTGGTAACTATCTATGGTTCTATTCGTGTTTTCATAATTGGCTACAGTGGTAGCTACTACCATTCAATTAAATTATGGTGATTACTTTAACAACAAATATTTTAATGTGAAAGCATGCTTCATTTTAGATAGAATAATCCAAATCTATTTCATCTGTCACTAGATAACCGACTTTATTTTTTACATTTTGTTTAATATAGTTAGAAAGTAAACTCAAACACAACCACCCTTCCAGTTCCACTGACTCCGCTGACCGACTGCTAAACGCCTAGGCCAAGCCCAAGGGTGTTTGTTGTATCCCCATGTTATGCTTAAGAAAATTATCATCCAGGGTTGTTGTTGCCAACCTTAACATGGGATCGCTTATATCTGTATTTGACAGAGGAAGTCACAGGTAAGTAATGCTAAATGTCGAGTGAACACGTGAGTTTGGGACACAAAGATACCTATTATCGCCCACAACAACACAGTGAGTGGAGTGAGTGGAAGAGAAGAAACCAAACCCGACCCTACGGCGCCTAGGTCATATAGGCCCACGCATTCTCAGACATAGGCCTAATTGTTTTTATACCAATTCTACTTGACTTATCACATCTTATAACAATATTTCTCCATCTCCCTTAAATTAGGCTTAATATTTAACCATCGATTATTTCAATGTTCAATATCTATAGGCCTATGACTTCCCACCCCCCCACCCCCCGATAGCCTATGTATTTAACCATGCAGCAAGTGGATTGTATGAAATGATAGGCCTATAGCAAGATTACTATAGTGTCTAGAGTATATGTGGCACCAGGAATCGGCAGGATATCGTCACAACAGGAGAAGTCTTGGGCTATTTACTTTACTAAACATGGAATTATTTGTACATTGACATTGCCCACCATCCCACCCACCTCCCTCCTATGGCGTCTCCCAACGCCTTCCAAATCGTTTTGTTTCTTAGCTTTAATCTCCACATCGCCGATCGGCGCTGTGGATTCCCTGCTGCTATGACGTCATTACATGGGCCTCGTTCTGGGTAGGGTTACGGTGGGGAATCCCCGTGACTATGACGTCATTACACGAAGGCATGACGAAGGTAACCGAGTGTTACCAAGTATTCGTACGGCCGAGGGGGGTTAAGGCTTAAGCACTGGACATCGCTAGACATGCGTTGGGAAATCAGGGTATGTGCATTACGAGTACAATATAGACACTATGAACCCCGACGTTTTGCTTCTTAAACATGTTGAGGATGGCAAATCCGTACTTGGTTTCTCCCATGGGCAGCGAAAACATAGGTAGTTGGGTGAGCGAGACGGATTTGCCAGACTAAAAAATAGCCCCCGGGTGGGCGGGGGTGCGTTATGACGTCATGGCAAATGCAGGCATTGCTTTGCTCTGCCACTAGCACCTCCTCGTCCAGAAAATGACCGCACAAGGATAGGAAAGCTTGGGAGCGTTTTGCATGGTTACGGTAGTTTAGTTAGATTATGTTTGTTATCAGCCCCCCCCCCCCACTCTTCTCTCCCCCCCTCCTCAGCCCCCCCTCTCTTCTCTCCCCCCGGTCTCTCCCCCCACCTCCCACCTCCCTCCTACCTAGTGTACCACCCACCGCCACTGGCTTCATGCGTATGGGACACGTGTCTATGCCCGGGGTAGCGAGTGGGGTGGCGGTGGTGGGTGCACATATTAAAGGGCGGCCATGGGCACTCTATACAAATCATAACACAGCAATCGAAAGTGGTAAATGGGGTTATATCTTCTTTTTGTGTTTACAATAACGTTCCTGTAATCAGTGGCTAATTACGTTGCACTTGCATATAAGACAAAGATATCATTCAGACAGGGTAAAAAGGTGACCGATCATTGATTGTGTTTGCAAAGACGGCAATAATTGTCGTTTCTCCTTCTATAGCGCCCAACCATGATAGTGGGTACAACAGTTCTGGGTGTGAAGAATTAGCCGATGGCAGCCTTTTTCAAAAGCGGTTGGTCCTGTAGAGTCAAGTATGAGGTGATTATATTTGCCCGGAAGCAAAGAGGCCGTAGGCCGAGTTGCTTCTGGGCTTACAAGGCGAATATTGTCCACAGGGCTTGACACTGTGGTTATTGGTAGCGGAGCTATGTTTCACCGTTGATTCAATCCTCAAACTCTCCATTTTAACCACTCTATATACTGAAAAGCTATGTTATGTAGCATCACAATTCACATATTCGGGCATTTTACTCCACTTTCCCCCAACTGACTTGTTTCATCTCTGGACTTTAAGCCCTAGTACCTCGGCATAGCTATATAGGTGATGGTCGAAGAAAGAATTTGAATTTATTTGTTTTAATATGAGATATTTAATGCAACAAAAAAGTGGTGGTCAGGGGTCCTCTCAAAGGGGTTTATTGGCGTGTAATTGACTAAGAGACCCCAGTGCCGATCCCTAGGTTCGGACAGACCAAACCAAACAATGCAGATCGGGTCACTTATCGGGGGGGGATGGGATGGATAAGGCACAGCTATATAAACAATGACAACAGAAATGTTAGCCTAGGAAGCATAGAACTCACACATCTCACTGGTGCCCGCACCCTTTTCTAGACTTTAGACATTTGCCCCCATCAGGGCCCCTACACCTCTAGCACCCAGCCTGGGTGGAATTCAAATGGGGTTAATGGGACACTGTCCTTACAGGGTTAATGGCTATTATGTTAATGGTTGTAACCTTCAAGTCTTTAAGACATTTGCTATTCCTGTTCATGTATTGTTCGCACATAGCTATAACTAAAATGATTTTGAGATTTTTGGTAAAAATTAACACTACTTCGATTTTTTTCATACTTATCAGAAAGAAAGGACTTCGTTTTCGGGAGCCTCAACTCACAATTTATTTAATAAACATCATACATTCTGCATATAGCGGAGCTGGATAAAATTTTAACATTTAAAGCCGAAACACAATTTAGGAATCCAAAGATTTTTTTTTTGCAAATAACAGAAACATTGTAGTCATAGGAGTACTTGTGCAGTATATTTAATGATCGTTATCATTATTTACCAACAAAACCATAAGAAAAGAAGTCCCCTCCTCCCTTACAAGGAGGCAGACATATTGGTGAGCAACAGCGCCACTGGTGGTAAATTACAATTATTGATGACGTCACTGTCCCTCTCAGTCTGAATACATATGCAGGATTGTCTCATGAAAACAAACACCGATCTTAGTAGAACAGGTTTATTTCAGGCATTGATATGTACATAAATATAGAATATATATAGAGTGAGAAGTATATGCCGTATAAATCAATTATAAGTACACCCTCTCTCCCCTGCTACCCTGAAACTGAATAATTATATATACGGCAAGCTAGCGCAGACCCCTATATTATATATGGCATCGGCGACGGCGATTTGTTTTGAGTGGTTGTGGAGTTGGAAGGTTGGGGCTTGTTGTCATTGCCCTGGCTGCTGCTTTTAATATCTATACACCTCTCCCAAGCAATGCCTGGGGGTCTAAAGAAGTCTGGAAGAGAATCTTTGCTATACCTTTCTCATGTACGCAGGAAGCAAGACTCCAGTCCTTGCAATATAAGGTGATTCATGGTAACATTTGTTGCAGAGTTTCTTAAAACAGATAACTATTGCTGATTCAGCTAAGTGCTTGTATTGTGAGGAGGATGACTCCATAGTTCACTTCTTTGTTGACTGTGAAAAGGTGACCATATTTTGGTCGGAATATGTATTATGGTGCAAAAACAACATGACCTTAGAGGATCTCAATATTACCAGCATAAAACCGAGTTGTATTTTAATGGGTTATGAAGGAGAAAACAAATTTTGTAACTTCCTTAACTGGACGCTGTTGATGGCAAAAAATTATATTATTAGACAGACACTGTTTCATAAAAATGATATTATATTCAAGGTATTTTTGGTAGAAATGCTTTATCGATTCAGAGCCATTGAGCTGAACTGGAAAAGTAAAGGGCAAGCCCCTAAAAAAACTAAGTTGTGGAGGAGAGTTCTTCATGATAACTCTGATTGAGCCTTATTTTTGTGTGTAGTGTATCACTACGGGTCTGTTGAATGGTTGTTTAATTGTTAAAAGGTACTTGATGAGTATATTTCCGCACCAAAATCATTTGAATAATGGTGTAATGGTATAACAGGTCACTCTTTTGGTATGGTTATGCTAGAAATTGGAGGTAACAAACTTCACCCAAATGCTTGTGTAAAGGGTAGGAAGACAATGGCGCTAATACAAGAAATCTGAGGTTGCTGGTATAAAAGTTTCTTTATTATTGGCAGACTATACAGTTGTGTGTGTGGTAGAAAATTGAAAATCAAAAAAAATATAAAATATAAAGGTTAACAGGATTTCATGCTTTAGAATTGTAAAAGCCTTGATGGCAGGTTACCCTGAATAAAATCTTTTCAAAACAAAAATAAAAAAGGATTGGGTTGGCGAGGCATTCCTCCTTCCTCTGTTTCAACAGCCTGGTCCTGGTAATGGCCTTGTCCCGTCCTACCATATTGGCCAGTACGAGAATAGCTTTGTGGAAGTCCTGGCAGTTGTTGGTGATTGCTAGGTCCCGGACCTGTATGAGTTGCACTGTGCCATTAAAAAAAACAAAAGAACATACCAAAGTAAGCTCGGAATATTGTGGGAGATAGGGTTAATGATAAGACAGGAGGAGCTGTCCCCAAAATCAAGTCCCTCCACCGAGCACAAGTCATGACCCAGCTTTTGTGGTGACAGATTAATAGTGATTAATGGGCCATCAAAGAAATATCTCAGAGAAATATTTATTCTGGAAAAAACTATAAATGGTATTGTTAAGTGTTCTCATAGGTCTACCAATAATGTGGCGTGTGTCTTTCTCTTTTCTCTTTTAGGTATTCACTGCGACACTGTACCTGTAGAAACAACCACAGCGCTGGTCCTTGTGATAGACAATCCCTTGCATATCATAGAAAATGGCTGACATCAACAGTGCCAAGTTTCAATTTAAGTGGAGAAGATATACATATACTCAAAACTCCAAGCGAATTTTACAATAATGTTAAGGTAATGTTGACTCAACGTAGGCATTTTTATAACCATTTTTCCTACTGCAGACATGTGCTGATCACCTGAATTATTTACCACCAATAGACAACTAAGAATTCAATCAGACCAATGAAGATTAATACAACCCTTTTAATATGATGTTGTATCTATGTACATTTCAGAATGAAGCCCAAAATGCAAAACGCCGTGTTGTTTTATCCTCGTTATATTTGGGTACGGGACAACTGGAGAAAGATTTGGTGAGTGACATCACAAAATAGGCCCATATATATATGCAGAACATGTACGATAGCAGAACTGTTAGATATTTACGAAAACATTTCTTTTTGGTATACTATATTGTAAAGAACTCAAATCTTTAGGCCCAAGATCCGACCTATTTAGCCCTGATCATGGTCGGGGCATGCACGCCACACATGGCCTGGCCAGGAGGGAGGGGGAGATGAGCCACTCAGAGCTCACCCCGCCTCCCCCAGCCCGACCCAATTACTGTATCCACTGCTCTGGGTTTATCAAGAGGGGGGAAGGGCTAAGAGGGAGGGGGGGCCGGCACAAGCCTTGGGATCTATGAGTAAGGGGTGGGAGGGGGAAGGCTGAGGAGAGGGATCCAACTTGCATGCACTCCATTTATGGTCTCTGCATGGGGAGCAGAGGTCGGCGTGTGGGCAAGGAAGATCCTCTCTCCCTCAACCAATTAGAGGGAAGGGGAAGAGCCAGTGGAATATTTCCTGGGTTTGATTATATGAATAATTCATGATTTTGGAGTATAAATAAAGTGAAAGACTAGGACCTAGGTACTCGCTGAGTCACCACCGCCTAGGCCGAATCCAGACGAACTACAACCTCGGACTTCTTGTCTCACTTCTTCATCTTACTGAACCTATGGGCTAAAACCCTTAGACTTCTTTACACTGGCGAACCACTAAGAGACTCAGTTGCTAAGTTGAGCAACAACCCAATCTTCTGACTGGAAGTGAGACATAGCCTAGGCAGGCACAGAAATGCTAGCTTCAACCTAGATCCTTTAGGTTGAAGAATAGCAAGAGAAGGATGGGGCTCACTTCAGCTGGGCTTGGAGCTGCCCTAATGCTAAGGTAGGTGGGAGGTTGTGTGTACATACTTTTCATCTGCTTATCACCCTAATGTTCCCATTTTCCTTCCCTCAAACCCCCACTGATTAGTCCGGATCTGGGTATTCCTCCTAATATACATGGAGGGAGGAATATCTCCAGTTACTAGGGGGAGGTTGGGTTGGTTTGTAATGTGGGGCACAAAGACGGGTGATTTAAATCGAGTCGGCCGACTGGATGCGGCCGGGTAAATTAATTCATTACAGGGGAACGAACAATCCGATTCTAAATCTAAAAGCGGGGCTGTCTTCCTGACAGTCTAGGGAGTTGTGGGATATTTTTTATATTCAAATCGGATGATTTTGGAGGGAGATATGAGCAATCTAGTATGAAGCAATATTTTTGCATTTGTGCAAGTGGTTACGATTGCGGCGATCACGCGCCGTCGTCGATGCCGCTCTTGTGGTTAATGCTATACAAACATGGATTACATAGGCCGCTTCGCCATGAGCTCAGCTCCGTTTTAATAGTAAACACTTTATATTTGGACGGATTGGAAGGGAAGGGTTAGTGCTTGAAATTCTGCAAGTTTTAGTAGAATGGCAGAATGGGTTTTTATTGGTTTTGGTGGGAAGCACAGACTCTACTGTTGGTTGCTTATTTTTCAAACTGGAGTATTATCCTGGGAGGGGAGGGTATGTTGGGAGGGGCTGGGATAGGCATGGAGGGATGGAGGGGAGGCCACAAGAGCCTAGCTAACTTAGGCATTATCCTACACTTATTTTCCCCGGTATTAATTGGTATTTTACTAGTGGGTAAGTTAGGAGATCTGATACCTAGTGCTGCAAGGCATTTCCCCATCCTCCTGGCATTCCCATTCCCCTTACCCTATAACCCTGTGATAGACAACCCCTATATATATTTTTTTTCTTTATTGGTTTCTGTGGGAGGCACGGCCTCTACTGTGGAATGGGTTTGGTTGATTGAAGGGATATATTTTTGGTAAATTACCTGGGATTTGCTTCTAGTGTTGGGAGGGATCTTGATTAATTTGTATTCTGGCAGTAATGGAAAATGGTTACTGACCACCACTTTCAGTACCTCCAAGGAATTGACCTGCAAAATGGTTGGGATGGGGATGATGCAACTGGGTCATATAGTTTTGATTGGAACGCTAGTTTTATACTTTTGGAACACGACTGTATGACTGTACAGAAACACATTCCCACCCAAGCCAGCATCAATATATCATTGGCCTCAGTAAATTAACTTCGGATCTGGGATCTGGTCTGGGGAAAAAGGTCAAGATTGTGGGATGCGTTGATATGTAACATTTTCAACCATTAACATCTGTCGGTTTACTTATTTTTCTGTTCTTTTTCAAACCTGAGTATTAATTATCCTAGGGGGGAGGGTGTGGTGTGGGTGGGTGGGATGGGCATAGACAGATGGAGGGAGGGCCCCAGGAGCCTAGCTAAATCAGGGATTATCCTACACTTATTTTCCCCAGTATCAATGTGTATTCTACTAGTGGGTAAGTTGGGTAATCTGATACCTAGTTCTGCAAGCCATTTCCCCATCCTACTGGCAATCCCACTCCCCTTACGCTGTAACCCTATATATAATGGACAACCCCTATTCTATTTTTGTCCTGCAAAGCAGATGGATTGTGTGTGCATGTAATTCTTCCACAGCTGGAGCAGAGGGGCATGTTGTACCATCTGCTGTGTGGCTGGTGCCCATCTGTATTACAACACCAGTTGCCACTCTGGTTGGTACTCTTGCCAGTTGCTCCAACATCTGCTGCAACATCTGCTGTGACATCTGCTACTGCAAACCCAGTTACCACTCTAGTTGCTGCTCTTGCCAGCTACTCCAACATCTGCTGCTGGACGACCGATCACTGCTGTGACATCTGCTACTGCAAGCCCAGTCAACACCCTAGTGGGTACTCTTGCAGCTCATCCCATCTGCTGCTGCACCATCTGTTGCAGCTAAACCAAGTCAACATGGAGCTATGCCAGCCATGGGATACCACACCAGTAATCTTGTGGTTGTGGCATCAAAGATACCAGCTGGAGAGGGGTACAACAAACCATTGGAGAACCCCTTTCTAACTCCCTTACAGCCGAAGGATGATTGGAAGCCCAACTGTCCTACCCATTGATGAGGTACACTCCAGCATGGACCGGGACAGGGAAGCAATGGGAGGACACAGAGGGAAACCTATCCTCAATTGGAGAAAGCTTCCATTCAACACTATGAACTCACCAGCAAGGGAAGAAGCCAACTCCCTGTTCATTGGTGTAATTTTAATTTTGAGATGAACAATGTTTGGGTGTATTAGGATGTTATGACCTTCTTAATATTGTATATGCTCTTTTAAAAGATGAGCCAGGGAAGAGGGTTAACACTCACAGTATCTTGAAGTAAGTGCCCTTGGCAGTCAGAGGTGGTCCCCTGTTAGTTCAGTTAACTTAGAGAGAGTATTTTACATGTACCATTGAATCAGACAAGGCTCTACATGACAGAGAACCGCATGGACATCGCGCAGCTCCAAGCTGCAGCAAGTAACATCTCCCGCCAAGTGGCAAACATTCTAACCCAGTTAAATGGTTTCAGTAAAGATATTCACAGGATTCATATGAAAAGGGAAGTGGATATTCTATTGCAGCGAGTGAGTAGGGCGGTGGAAAATTACCACCGTCAAAACGAATTATTTTATCGCCAGCGCATTCAGCTGGAAAGGGGATTCTTAACAGACCAGATTTTACCACTGGCCTACTTATCAGAAATATTGTCTAAATTACAAGAAGGGAAACATTACACCCCACAAGATAACCGCTGGTATTATAGACACCTGAACGTTCGACTATTATTAGACGGCGAACAGGAGCTAATATACCAGACGGTAATTCCGGCAGTTTCAGGCACTCAATTTTTACACTATAGATTAAAGTATTTTCCGGTCCCATATGGTGCTGACCACCTGAGAAAGTTGGTAGGAGAGGAGGAGGTGGCCCTAGATAGCATATCCAGCGCGTCATTTCTTCCTCAGCACTGTATCGGGTTTGAACCCCAGATTTGCTCAGCTGCAATAGAGCATCTAACCCCGACCTGCGAAACAAATATTATTTTAGGTAAAAAGCCAGACCTTTGTAAGGCGCAGATTGTAAAAAGGAATAACTTAACAAACCAAGTGTTTAGAGAGGGAGAGTCCATTTCTTCTGTAATTCTGGCTATTTATGAACCTCTGGAAACAATCTTGAGGTGCCCTGGGCAGAAACCAGTGATACAAACGTATCACCGGCATGCCAGGGTGATTTTAGAAGGCGGTTGTCTCCTGGTTAGAAAGGATTGGCGTGTGAGTAGCATCCAACGCCATGAGTCCCATATAACACTCCCCATCCCCAAGATTATGCCCCTCCCTGGGTTTAATCTGACTTATGGCAAATTATCCCTTTACGCCCATTTAGATCAGCAATTGACTTTCCTGCCAAGAGCTGAAATACCCTTACTCGCCCTGACAGATTTCCCTAAACCCGTTTCCCCCCTGTTTTCCTCCACCCCTTGGTCTGAAAGTTCTATCTGGGGTATAGCCACTCTCATTCCCACTCTCCTAGGAGTCATGACCCTGGGAATAATCTACCTCCGCCGAAAGGGGCTCGCCCCAAGAGGTAAAGTCAGCCTTTTGTGTTGTCTGAGGAACCTTAAGCCCCGAGAGAATATCCCAATAGGACCCCCAACCCACCACCCTGCAGCCCTAGCCCTCCAAGACTTAGATCGAGAGGAGGGAGAGGCCACTCCAGGCGCTAGGACTGGCTCTCGTTCCCTTGAGCATATCCCTGCCCCCTCCCCTGCCTCACCATATTACGCTGCCAATTTCGGACTGACCAGGATGAAATAATTAGTCTACCAATGTTTATTTGGTTTCTCTGGGGTAACAAACACTTTTTGAACTTGTCTTTAACTTACTCTTGTTTAATATTTACTATTAATATTTGTTCTGTCCTCTTCTCGGGTGCGAGGGAGATCACAGAACACAGAGTAGTATACCTGGGTGAAATCCATTTTCTCTCTCGGGAGGAAATGGTGGAATCCGTGGACAAGGATCCAGCCCAAAAAGGTATTTTTATTTCAACTCTCATTGTGAGAAGTTGTTTTTACACAAACAGAATCGGTCGAGACAGAGGAGCCTGAGAGGAAGCACCATGGAATCGAAGCCCTCACCTTGTCTCCGACCATTCTGCTTTGAAGAGGTATTTTTCCAAGTAATAAGAGTTTATAAGTGATGCTACAGTAAAGTCGACATGTGTTCTGTAGTGTTTGAGGTTTAAAAATGGAAATATGGTAGTGTTGACTACCCAACCGCTCTCACTCTCCATGGCCAAAGGAGGAGAGAGAAAGAGACGGGCGTCCTGTCGGTCAGCGACGAGGTCCAGCGGGGGCCTCGGCTGACCGGCCGGGCAGAGGAGACGGCGGTGACGACCGTACTTGAGAACTTTGTGTGTACTAGCTCCGTACAAAGGAAGACATTTAACAGTGTTCAGAAGCACACTTAAAAACACAGAGACTTCTCTTACATAATATTCGACTAAAAGACTTTTTAGTGCAGGGTGATGGTCTCTGATATAAATGAACACTCCTTTTAATAGAGCCACTCCCTTTGGAAACTTTCCATCTTGACCCGTTAGGTCTACAGATATAATAATTTATAATACTTTTACCTTACCCTTTTATGATTTTATGTGTGTGAATTATGTAACCTTATTGCTATTTCTCTTGTTTGGTTGGACTGGGTTGATCAGTGGCTAAATATTTTGTTCGAAAGAAAGCTTTCAACAAAAATAAAATATGGGACGAATGTAAAGAACTCAAATCTTTAGGCCCAAGATCCGACCTATTTAGCCCTGATCATGGTCGGGGCATGCACGCCACACATAGCCTGGCCAGGAGGGAGGGCGAGATGAGCCACTCAGAGCTCACCCCGCCTCCCCCAGCCCGACCCAATTACTGTATCCACTGCTCTGGGTTTATCAAGAGGGGGGAAGGGCTAAGAGGGAGGGGGGGCCGGCACGAGCCTTGGGATCTATGAGTAAGGGGTGGGAGGGGGAAGGCTGAGGAGAGGGATCCAACTTGCATGTACTCCATTTATGGTCTCTGCATGGGGAGCAGAGGTCGGCGTGTGGGCAAGGAAGATCCTCTCTCCCTCAACCAATTAGAGGGAAGGGGAAGAGCCAGTGGAATATTTCCTGGGTTTGATTATATGAATAATTCATGATTTTGGAGTATAAATAAAGTGAAAGACTAGGACCTAGGTACTCGCTGAGTCACCACCGCCTAGGCCGAATCCAGACGAACTACAACCTCGGACTTCTTGTCTCACTTCTTCATCTTACTGAACCTATGGGCTAAAACCCTTAGACTTCTTTACAATATAGTGTGTATTCATTAAATCCACTATGATGCTCCTCTAGGATGATCGAGTCATTAAATACAATAATAGTTCTGTCATTATTAACAGACAAAATTCCTGACATCTATACATTTACCGGTACTAGTATTTTGTCCTGTATATTTTTTGTTATACCACATTTGTACCTATTTGTATATTTCTATCTTTTCCAGGTCAAAACATTAGAAGAGTCACTTCAAAGGACTCCTGGTATGAATGTTAACATTCTTTTAGATTACACACGTGGTTCCAGAGGAAAGGACGAGTCGTCGCGTACAATGCTATTGCCACTCTTAAAGGACATCAGTCCCAATGTTCATGTCGCCCTCTACCATACCCCAAATCTTCGTGGTTGGTTGAAAGCTGTACTTCCCGAACGATACAATGAGACTCTTGGATTACAGCACATGAAAATATATCTATTCGATGACAATGTGATACTCAGTGGGTATGTGTTGATATTTCTGAAACAATTTTAGTAGTCCATTTATCCTGGTATATTTCTTTAGTTATAGCTAGCACAGCCTATGTGCCAGAATTTGTCTCCTTTTGTAATCGTGCGTTCACCTTTACTAGGGGCCATACTTTATGCTGTTGAGCTATAGGCTGTTAATTGGCCCCTATTCATATAATGCAAAAGGAGGAGTGAGTAGGGGAAGTATACACAAATAACAACCAGTACGGTATGTCTAATCAACAGGATTCTTTCCTTCAAACCACACATTGAATACTTCCGGAGGAAATGCCAGAAGGCAATGAACCTGCTGAAGGTCCTCAGTCACCCCAACTGGGGTTGTAACAAAGAGACCTTGCTGACATTGTACAAAATGTATATCCAATCAAGGTTAGACTTTGGATCTATGGTGTATGCCTCTGCTCCAAGGTCTTATCTGGACAGACTTAAGCCCATTCAGAACCAGGGACTGAGACTTTGTCTTGGAGCCTTACGTACAACTCCTGCACCAAGCCTTCATATTGAAGCTGGTATACCACCTCTGGAGTTTCGCCGGGAAAAGCTCACACTGCAATACACTATACGTGTCAGAGCTAACCCAAAAAATCCAGCCCACAAACTCATATTTAACAACAAGAACACTGTGTATCGGGAGAAGCCAAATTCCATCAAGCCAATGGCAGTGACAGCAAGAACTTTATTCCGAGAAGCTGGTGTACCAATGAAAAGAGTAATGACTGAAAAACCACCAGAGACTCCACCATGGGAGCAAAAAATACCCCTGGTTATCCTGGACCTTGACACAAACAAGAAAACTGAGACTCCTATGCATGTATTTAAAAAAACAATGCAGTGAAATCAGGACACAGTTTGGGAGCCATACAGCCATTTTCACTGATGGTTCCAAAGATGGTTGTTGTGTTGGATTTGCCGTGCATACACCATTTGGGAACTTGAAGAAGGCTCTCCACAAGGAAAACAGCATCTACACTGCTGAAGGAAAAGCACTGCTTCAGGCACTTGAATGGGTACAGGTCTCACCGGTGAAGAAATTCATCATATTCTCAGACTCGCACCCATGTCTAGAAGCTGTGACCAACCTTTATCCTAAGAACCCAATCATACAAGCAATTCAAGAGACATACACTGAAAACAAAGACTGGACAAAGAAGTGGTGTTGTGCTGGGTGCCAAGCCACATTGGAATAGAAGGAAATGAGGCAGCAGACATTGCAGCCAAAAATGCATTGAGGCGCCCTGTTGGGGCTGACCAAATGCCATACACAGACATTGTACCTGTGGCGCAGGCACATGTCAAACGTAGCTGGCAGCGCACATGGAATGGTGTTAATAGTAACAAGCTGCGAGCAATCACACCATCAATCACACCAAAATTCAAAGATGATAACCTGACAAGACCCGAACAGGTGATACTGACCCGTCTTTGTACCGGTCACACCAAACTGACTCACAGGCACCTTCTAAAAGGTGAAGTGGCTCCTGTATGTCAGACATGCAACACTCAACTCAGTGTAGAGCATCTCTTAATACATTGTCAGGCAACCAAGAGAAGCAGAATAAAATTCCTGCAAAATCGCAGGACACTGCAGAGTATTTTCCGGGAATCTGGGAACAAAAATGTTCTTGATTTCCTACGGGAAACCAAATTGTACGACAAAATTTAGGTAACCTAAATGAAGCCTGACAAACCCTGTTTCATGAAATAGGGAATTTCACAGAATAAAAAAATAAAACCACAGTATATCTGTTAACTTTTAATTACTATTAGCGGAGGTGAAACTAACCAAACCAAACCAAAGTCTAATCACAAAGTGCTGTTTTTCATGTGGCTAATTACAAGGGGAGGATGGTGTACTGAGTAGTTTTAATATGAATGACTTATGACTGATGTTACCCATCCAAACTGAGTTCTGTACCCACATTTATCCAATACTTACCACCATCGCATGTTTCCACATGGCAGTGTTTACAGTTGGTACTGTGTGATGTATAGCTCAGTCTATTAGTACTATATCCCCTGCTGTGTGACCGTCCTTAGCCCCCACTGTGCTCTACCATTGTCACTGTGTTCTACCACCGCCGCCAGGGTACTGCTGATGAGATAAGGACAAAATAAGTTCGGAATTCTCAGAGTAAAACAGAGGTGATATTTTGTTATATGATAGAATAATGACCTGAGGTACAGTCGAAATTCAAATTAAATAAATAAATATCATTCCTTGGGAGGTATGGGGATGCTAGTGCTTTGTACAGACAACTTTTATGAGTGACTTTTTTTACTTTCCGACTGACTCTTTCGACTTTCCGACTAACTTTTTTTACTTTGGGACTGACTTTCTTTTACTTTGCGATTGATGTTTCGTTTTTACGACTGACTTTTTTAACTTTACAACTGACTTTTTTTTACTTTACAAATGACTTTTATGACTACTTTCTGACTTTACTTTGTGACTGACTTTTATGACTTTGCATCTGACTTTCACGACTAACTTTGCGACTGTATGACTACTTTTATGACCGACTTTTTTACTTTACGACTGACTGTTTTGGTTTTACGACTGACTTTTTTACTTTACAACTGACTTTTTGACTTTATTAAACTGCCTGTATTTAAATATTATTCTGTCATGTTTTAAGTGTTATTTGGGGGCTATTTGACAGCCAATTGAGACTTTAAACAGTTTAAATGTTGACGGTTGGTGGTAGGCTTTCAGCAAATGAATGGATGTGATAGGCTGTGGTTGCCACCAATGGGAGGTAGTGCAGTGGTTATAGTTCTTAACTGGACACGGGTGGAGGTGAGGGGAGGGAGGACCAGCTAGGACCACTCCTTTAGGTAATGAGGCCCGCCATCCTGATACATACTGTTATACATGAACGCCATTACAGCCATTACAGTGTTCTGGATGATCGCCATTAGGCCTGTAATGTCATTCATGATGATAAGACAAGGGGAGCTGTTCCCCAAATCTGAGTTCCTCCATCCTATCCCAGCTGTTGTTTTCATGAGGAGGTGACAGATTTCGAGAGGTTTAATGGAATTCCGTCTTCCACCCTTCCCAATCAAAGAAATGTCCCCGCAACGCGGGTATCATGTTACCAACTATAGTAGTGGTAAACCTGTGTAGACATATGTGTGTCAGCCTGTGTCAACCTCCTGGGTATCTGAGTACACAAGAGTACAGAGAATTGGCTTTCTATTTCTCTAACCCTCTAACATGCTAATTCACCAGCCTCTTGTGTTCCCCTCTCCCCATGTACTTTACATTTACAATCCACTGCTCCCTTCACTGACTTACGACCACCAATTAACCTCTCCATGAGCGTCGAAGGTTCACCCCTTTAGATAACCGATAGCCAGTCAGCGAGCTTAAAACCATAAACAGATGTGCCCCACATGGCCATGTATTGCACGCAGTGCATGTTGACAACTCAGTATCAGACGCCAAACGTCAACACAGCCTATACTTTAACATAGGAATGTACCATGTACCCCAAATATAGGATTTTTCATTGGATTTGTGGTGTTTTAAATTATTCTTATGGGTGATAAGGACCCACCAGTGCAGTGCCCCTTACCCTTACTTTTAAGAAACAGTTTTAAGAAAACCAACAAAATAATAATCAAACTTGTAGAAACAGACGGATCCCTTCTAAATCTCCTTATTCAAATAAATCTCCTTTTTCAGGAGACAAATGTAAATAACTAAGATCTATCTTATATCTTACATTAGCAATAATCTTTCTCCATCTCCCTCAATCCCTCTGTTTAAATTTCAACTATTGATCATTTAAACATTCCATTATGTAAACGAGACGACGCACCTCCTTCCCCCTTCACAAGCTACCATGTAACTGGAGAACGTCACTTTCTCCAGATGTGGGTTACTAAGACCTCTGTCGTGTCCTTGGTGATGTCATCACGACATCAACAAGGGGTGCTCTTGTCACCTGGATATGTCTCCAGGGTGTGTCATAGGCACCAACGATGGTAATATTGGTGTGAATGACAAGGAATTATGATTAAAAAATTGGTCTGGCCCCCTTTGTGGGGTGTCAGGTATTTAATAATTTTATATAATTCCCTCTTCCCAGAGAAATGGTTCTCTGGTTTGGCACTCAATGGTTTCACTAATAATAGCTCATCAGGCCATCTTTTCTAAATTAACTGGGTCAATGGAGGGTTGTAAAGTATAACTTTCCACCCTTGGGCCCTTATTTTCAGTAAAGAAGGGAAAATTTACGAAATAAATGTATTGTTTTGTTGTTAATCCATTTAAAACGGACATGTCATGTCTAATATGAAGAGATGATATGTGGGGTGATTACTTTCCTACAAAGTTTTGCCTTAAGCCGACCAGGGGGGCTAGCCCCTGGAATGTATAATATCCTGGTATGTCCACACGGGCCCCTTCCCTTTTATGAACTCTGCTATCGGTTGTGTGTAAAATTTTCAACATGGCTAGATAGCTTCATTCATGCCTGGGAGGGGGGGGCATGCTTGGCTTATGGACAGTCTTCCAGCTGATGGCGTCCAAAATATTGAGTCCCGTTTGGGACATCGTTTTCAGACGATGGATCCACTTTAGCTCCAGTTCATTGTGAATGTCATCAGAAATGTCTGTCTGTATTGAAAGGCACAAATTCTAATACATGTATCGTGACATCTAATTCTCTGGTGTGTTGTGGGAGTTGAAATGTCTAGAGACTGTAGTATCATGTAGTGGCTGATCAGGCAATGAAATTGTCCTGAAGTGCTGGTACATGTGTTGGCTCAATAGCTGTTTTGTCTTACCCACATATTGTATATTGCAACTTTTGCAATTGATACAGTAGATCAGGTTGTTGCTTTTGCAATCCACATTGTGGCGGCTGATGTAGGTTCGGCCGGTGACATTCGAAGTAATTTTCCCTGTGGTATCTTATCTTGGGGCAGTACCTACAGGATTTTCGTTTGCAGGTGACTTTTGGTGGCTTGTTTCGAGGGGTGGATACTAAACTACTAGGAGATTAGACTATATATATAACTATTAGACCACCGATCCCGAGATTCACCATCTTTGACCGACGAAACGAGGCGTTGTTCCGGGTGCATTTATTTACTACCCATATATGGCAAGGCGTGACACATGACCCATATTTGGCATGCGCCAAACTACTAAACTACTAGCATGCGCCAAATATGGCAATGAGGTAGTATATGCGCATGCGTGATTCTCACACACCGAATCAGTTGGTTTCTGAGCGATTTGAAGTCTATTTCAGAATAATTCTTGCATATAACGTGAACTATATGCTAAACTTAAACCTTTCTGCTGTTATATTCAGTCGATGGTGAATAATTAGCCTATTTCCAAGTATTTTAGCCTCCGCATTACACAATAATCCTGGCATATGAGGTTGAAAACAAACTTAGTTCATGCATTTATATTCAGTCGTTTGGTTAATCATTACGGCTTCTGTAGTATCCACGAGCATAGGGGCTCTAACCCATTGAGGACAGGGGCAGTTTACACATATTTTGCCTGGCTGACGGGGGCCCTTTTCCCCCTTTTTGGGCTTCAGGACGGGTGTTTAACATGAGGTTTAGGGTTTAAAAACACTTTAAGAATATTTTCTTCAAATAATGTGTCATATGTACATCGTTTAATGGGTGAACAGTTATTGGTCATATTTTTTCATAATTTCTAGAATTTGGTCTTCAATAATTAAAATAATGGGTCTCAATTGGGTGCAATATGGAGGCAACCTTACTCCAAATTCACTTTCCAGCATATACATATGTTAGTTATGACGTCATCATTATTGTCTCCATGACAACATACCTTTAAAAATATTTCTAGTGTGTTTGTATACATATATTTTAAATTTCATCAAAATCCGTTCATTTTTTTTAAGTTATGCCCCCTTCAATTTATATAAAAAATTGATGCCTTGAGGCATCACCCCGTCCCCTGAGCCAAATTATATGTGATGCCTTGAGGCATCAGCCCGTCCCCTGAGCCATTTTGATGTTGATGCCTTGAGGCATCAGCCCGTCCTCAATGGGCTAATGATCTGAGACACGGTGGACATATGGGTCCGCCAGCAGCAACGTCCATCGCACGGGCAGCAAGGCCCCCTATGGTGTGTGCAGCTACAAGGCCCGCCAACACAACCGCCTTACCATAGGTAATCACGCACATGCGCATGGGCCAAAGTTAATCGCAAACAAACATGGCAGCAGAAAGCATCCCGTCGCACACAAGGCCAGTAGCAAAGAGCGACCAAACTTGGAACAACAGAGGTCAAAGAGCGTGCATGGCTTGCCAGTGCGTGCGGCCACTGCTTCCCCTATAACCCCCACCACTGACCAGTAGCTCTATGCAGTCATGCTGTTTTGAATTGAAACGTTTGCGCGGCTGGAATGCGCTTTGCTGATGAGTGAAGTGTCATGTTGGTGAGTGGGCAGTGCCAGAAATAAATAGTTGTTCATGGCAGGGTAGTTGTGTGTTTATTGGGCTGTGTTTGATTAGTATTTTAATATGCTAACACACTTTGATAGTCATACCGTTCTCAGTGTACACAGATACATAAGTCGGAAAAGCATGTATTTGGGATATCAATGTATTTTGAAAGATGGGATTAGGCTGGTTCCAACAAGGTTAACCATTTGCATATAATACTAAGTATGTATATATATATATACATGTATGTTTGACAAAATAGTTACTCATATTTCAGAATGGACAATCACAAGTAAAATAATTAAATATAACTCTTTAGGATTAACTCAGAAATGCAGGGACATTTAATATCTTGCCACAGGCTTAGTTCGACTTGTTTTCACCAGGTGGCGTCATGATTGACTAGTTTGCATTTACAAATTCTTTTATTTTTCAGCACCCCAAATAATCGTATACAGCATGTATACACCATAAATATTCTACATCATGCATTTAAAAAACGATATAAGTGATATATACTACTGTACAGTTCATTTTGTGTATTGTTTCTATTTGATCATGCAATACTCAATGACAAAACACTCCCATTGTTGTGTATGTGAAAGTGTGAGGTGGCTTGGGGAGCCTTGGCTGTCAATCACAAACTTCAAACTCATACACACCACCTGGTGCTAGATCGTGCATCACTGTTTGCCTCTGGTCTCAGGAAAGTATCAATGAGCGGCAAAAGTAATGAAATAAACCAGGGAAGTATATACTAATTAGGTACTAGATATACCATCCTTAATAAACTGATGAGACACTAACCAAAATATAGGATAATATGATCCCCACTATCATGAGGTATCTTCAAATCAACACTACCATTCAAACTTTTCTTACAGCAACAGAAACAAGCCTCAAAAGAATGCTAACAATTTTTAAATTACCGCGGCCTGACCAGCGTCAGCACGCACTAATGACCCCACTACCATTCTGCCTACCTGGCCGCGCGTTCACGCCTAACATTGGCTGCAGTTCTATATATAGTAAAGCTATAACATGGGTCGCATCGGCGACGCGCGACCCTGCCGCGCGAACGTTTCAATTCCAAATATGATTTGCGCACACCGGGATGGCTTCCCACGAGATGGAGGTGGTGAAATTGTGATATTTCCACCAAAAGGAATATCGCCACACTTTAATATGTTCATAAACTATAGTTTCTTTGGGATAGTTTTTGAAGTCGACATGACTGATTTACGCAGATTACATGGATATTATTGTGTCAGCGCCCATCGGAAACATGGCGGCCGCACGCGATCAGTGAAATCGTACAAATAAAAAGGTTGGTTAGATTAATTAGATTCAAATGACTTTTCCATAATAATCCTGGCATATGAAGTTGAATACAAGCTTAGATTAGACGTTCATGTATTTATATTCAGTCGATGGTTAATCATTACGCTCAAATCCAACTGACAGCAAGAGCTGTATACGGTATGTGACGTGTGTGCGTGGTTCAAATCACACTGCGTAATTCTATTAGGAAAATCAACATGTTAATAAATGAACAAATATGGTTGGAATCGTGAGAAATTTGCTAATATATAGGCTAGTATCACTCAATATAAACTCAACTATTTCAACTTTTCGATCGACTATTTCAACTTTTCAATCAACTTTTTCGATTGAGTTTTCTTAGTTTACAATCGACTATTCCAACTTTACGATCGACTATTCTGACTTACAATTCCGACTTTACGATCAACTTTTCTGACTTTTTGATTGACCATTTTGCCTTTTCGATTGACCATTCTGACTTTTCGATTGTCTTTTTTGACTTAAAAGTTGACTTTTTGATTGACTATTTTGACTTTACGATTGACTATTTGACTTTTCGATAGACTTTTCTGACTATATGATTGACTTTATGGTTGACTATTTTACCTTTTCGATTGACTTTTCTGACTTTATGATTGACATTTTGATTGACAATTCTGACTTTTTGATTGACTATTTCTAAAAGTCAACAATA
Source organism: Sthenelais limicola (assembly GCA_942159475.1). Taxonomy (NCBI): domain Eukaryota; kingdom Metazoa; phylum Annelida; class Polychaeta; order Phyllodocida; family Sigalionidae; genus Sthenelais; species Sthenelais limicola. Next base: position 117,336,411 of record OW804096.1, read on the forward strand.
AAGTAAATTATCAAGTCAGAAAAGTGAATCGGAAAGTCAAATAGGCAATTGGAAAGTCAAAATAGTCAATCATAAAGTCAGAAAAGTCAATCAGAGAGATAGGGACTGGACTGACCTGGACCTGGACCTGGACCTGGACCTGGACCTGGACCTGGACCTGGACCTGGACCTGGACCTGGACCTGGACCTGGACCTGGACTTGGACTTGGACTTTCCCTCATTCCAGTGGCACTGTCTCCACATTTATTATCATTTCCACTAATTGGTACTTATACAGCACAAGTAACCAGTCGAAAAGTCAATTATTAAGTCAGAATAGTCAATTGTAAGTCCAAAAAGTCAATCAGAAAGTCAGAAAAGTAAGTCAGAAAGTAAATCGAAAAGTCAGGAAAGTCAATTGAAAAAGTCAAAATAGTTTATCGAAAAGTCAGAATAGTCAATAGAAATAGTTAAACAGATAATGAACCATCCAGCCAACTGATAGCCCTCAACTGTTAGACCGCAACTGGTATCTGACCCATTGGGGCCGAAAGGTCCTTCAAAGACTGTTAGAATGAAGAGCGTCATCTTGTTAGAGTCGCCTGTCGTTGCTACCCCCTCTATTGAAGGGAGTTTAGCTCTTATCAGAGTGTCACCCAAGTTCTTTGGTCGTCTATAGGCTACCAATAGTTTCCTATTAAATAGGTGGCTAGTGGTGGTGGAGCGGCCAAGAATGTCCCAATTATCACATATCCCTTTAGCAAAAGTGTTGCAGCTGGGGTGAAACGTGGTGATCACCACCAATGGGCGGTCGCTTGTGAGTGCCGGGGACTTCTCCTTGGGTTTCAGAAGGGATTCTCTATCCATCTTGGATACTTTAAAGAAAGCCTCTGTGATGTTTTTCAACGGATATCCCCGTCTGAGGAAGTGGCCTGCCTTTATAAGGCAATGCCTTCCGAAGTCCTCAAATCTGGTGCATATCCTTCTGATGCTAATGAACTGGCTATACACTATACTATCTTTGCATCGTTTCCAATGGGCCGATTGATAGTGTAGATAGTTGTTTGCATCAGTGGGTTTGCTGTATACCTCAGTGTAGAGAGTGCCATCATCGGCCCTTCGTACTGTGGTATCCAAGAAGTTGATAGACTTCTTGGAGATTTCAGCACTGAATTTGATCTGTGGGTAGACCAAGTTCAGGTGGGTTATGAACTGGTTATGGTCAGATTCTGTTCCATCCCATAGGAGGAAGATATCGTCTATATAGCATCCGTATACCACAGGTTGTTGTGGGTAGATGTAGACGTACTGCCTTTCGAACCAGTCCATAAATATGTTGGCATAGGTGGGGCAAAACTAGTGCCCATGGCTGTGCCACCTGCTTGGACATAGTTATTTCGATTGAACTTTTTAACATTCATCATACCATTTGATGCAAAATAATAATACAATATACTTGAATACTGACTCACTAAATCTACACAATGGATGTTAATTTCAATCTTCAATAAGCCATAGTAATACCAGTACTATATTATCTTACTAACTAATCTCATACCTTTCTCCAAGGTAACACTTTTGCCTCTTTCTCTATATCTTAAGACTAGGCCTCTATACAGGCAGTGTTAATGCTGTACAGTAGCCGGTGTAGGTCTGAGGTCTGACCACATGGAGTCCCGTGAGACAGTGGGCAGAGCATAGACCCGCTGGTGGAGAGGTCAATTTAGGGTTAGGGTTAGGGTTGCTTTTAGTATGGATTTCCGATTAGTCACCTGTCTTTTTTTAGTTGCTAATTAAAAATAATGAGTTGAGACCCTCATCTAACCAACTTTTTTTACATTTACAATCCACTACTCCCTTTACTGACTTAGGACCACCTATTTAGGGTTAGGGTTGGATTTTGTATGGATTTCCAACATGTCACTTTTTGAGCGATAATCTAGTCAGCGCAATCGCCCTTCATGGGGTCTGGTCTAGACAGAGAGAGAGAGACAGAGAGAGAGATGGCTTTCCCTACCTTGGAAAACCTAAATTGACAGGTGTACAGATATTGGCAGTTTCCAAATATGTTAATTTTAAATTCCTGTGAAAAACCATTTCCCTTCATTTGGACCAAAATGCTTCCCAGTTTTCGCAAAAAGTGGAGAAAACTTCGAATGAAAACCACCCATGACTCCGCTGGACGCCATTTTTATGACCCCAAATTACTCCTAATCCTTTCCCTTTCATGAAATTGGCACCTATCATTAATTCCTACTTTGCACCTCTCATTAATTCACGTGGTGAGTCCATTGGTGTTGGCAAGTCAGAATTAGACCTGACCTGCCAATCAAATTCACCACAACCCAGGACCCTCACCCCTCCCCTCCCGTTCCAGCAAGGGTTGCAGTGAGTCATCACAACCATATATGTCACACATGGCCCCTTCTTTTTTATGGCACCCCCTGCCGACTATTACCCTACAGGTGGTAACATAATTGTTAGGTCTAGTCACAATCAATTGAAATTTTTCTTTTAATTTTGCAAAAAGCAAACTAAAACTGGTAGAGAATTATTGTCGCTGTCTTAAGGTTTATTGTCGTCTTTGAATTTTTGTATGAGGTCCAGAAAGTTAACCGCTACAAGAGATGTTTATTTCGGGGAAGTAAATTGTTTATAGTTCACCAGATCTGAATGCCTAAGATTGTTCTCCTATTTAGATTTAAAAGATTGTCGCAAAAACGGCCTTTGCAAACCAGTCGGGAGTTTCCCGGCTACTAAACTAAACATTCAGAATCAGACCAAGAGTTGTCAGGCATTTTGCCATGCGAGATCAGCTGTCGATCTTATGATTCAATAAGACAACAGCAGATATTTAGATTTTAGGATTCGATTCTATATATCGTTACCTTTTTAATGGAATAAATTATAATCCCTGGTTTTCTACCTGTAAAAGGCCTACAAGCTTTGTTTTTCTGATCGGAGATTTCCAATCTGCCGCTATAGATGACGTCATTGTGCCCATGGGCACGGGATCGCATCTGATTGGCTTAGAGCGGCAGTTGCTTTTCTCTGTTTGCTGTTCCATCAACATTTTGTTTTGGCGGCCATTTTTAACTCCCCTCACTTCGAATACGCGGTTTGTGATAACTTTTTAATTATTTATCAAACGAAATAGTTTTCCATTGAAAGTTGCTCCACATAACTCAAGCTAGCTTCTGGGATCGGTTAGAAAGTTCCAGCTGAGGAAAAAGTATGAAAACAGGTTGATCATAGGGGGTTTTGGGTACTATACTGTTTTATCCTTTGGCAGGCGCACCGGTCACATGTCTCAATAAGCATAGCAAAGCATAGCACTAGGTGCCATCCGTCTAGAACAGAAGATATATAAATGTTCAATCTCTTTTACTTTTCCTCCCAGACATGGGTTTCTAAACCCTTTCATTCCGACTTTTGATGCTGCAAGTAACTTTGGTGTTGCAACTAACTTTTGACTATATGACTGACTTTTGATGTTGCAACTGACTTTTGTGAATCTTTTGATTTTAAGCTGGAAAATGATATATTTTTGTGTTTTCGGGCGATAATATCACGATTCGAAGGAACAAATTTATTATTATTTTTTAAATAATACAAATCGAGCTTGAAAGTTGCTCAGATTCGTCCGAAATAAATCAAGACAAAAGTAATAAAAATCAGACCAGAAAGTTACTGGATTTTGTCTAGAATAGAATTAAGACGAAAATAAAATGTTTAATTCGCCGTCGTAGGCATATTAGTAGGCGCCATTACTATTGACGTTCAAATGTATTTAAAAACAAAAGTCCATGTTCTGTATCCAAAAATAATCAGTTTTATTTTTTTTCTCACTTGTGTGTGTATTCGTATGGCCTCTCTCCCCTGCCCTCTCTCTCCCTCCCTCTCTCTCCTCTCTTTCCCCCTCTCTCTTTCTCTCTGCCTCTCTCTCTCTCCTCTTGTCCCTCCAGTTCAGTCCGCCGACTCATTTTCCTGTGACACATCAAACATTGGTAATGAAGGGAGGAGGGGAGGAGGAGGGGGATCAGTTACAGACCTCCATCTCCCTTTCCTTTCATCCATAGTGCCTTTCCTATCATATAGTTTGTACCTCTCATTAATTCCTACTTAGCATCTCATTTATAAATCACTAGTTCTTTCGCACCTTCCCCAGGCAACGATCGTCGCCTGTCAATCACAACAATCCTCCCTCCTTTACTCCCACCCCACCCTCACTTGACCACCTCGGACCTCGTGCCCCCCCCCCCCCTTCTCTCCCTCTCTCCTACTCCTCTTCCTGAGGGAGTACTATAATTATATCTATATCTATATCTTGCTCTCTTTCTCTTCAGCTCTCATCTCTCATCTTCTCTTTTGCTCTCTCTCTCCCTCGTTCGACTTTACTATCAACTTTCAATTTACTATTTCGACTTTACAATTAACTATTTCGACTTTACGATCAAGTTTTCTGACTTTACGATTGACTATTTTGCCTTTACGATTGACTTTTCAGACTTAAAGATTGACTATTTCGACTTTCAGATTAACTTTTCTGACTTTACGATTGACTATTTCAATTTTACGATCAACTTTTCTGAATTTACAATCAACTATTTCGACTTAACAATCAACTTTTCTGACTTTACAATCGCCTATTTTGCCTTTACGATCAACTTTTCTGAATTTACGATTGACTATTTCGACTTTATGAAAAACTATTTCGACTATACAAACAACAATTTCGACTTTATGAACGACTTTTTCGACTTGACAAAGTCGGGTAGTCAGTAGGTACTAAATAATTTAGGGATCCAAGGTTACACATTAAAGGTTAAACACATGCTTCCTCCATAGAGAGGGAGAGAGAAAGAAAGAGAGAGAGGGGGGGGGGGGGGATAGGTGGAGAGAGAGAGAGAGAGAGAGAAAGTGGAAAACAGAGGGAGAGCAGAAAAGAGAGACGGAACAGCTGCATTAAAACCCCATTAGGACTCCAAACCACAAAATTGTATTAAAATCCCATTCCGACCCGCGGATCGAGGGGGGGGGGGGGAATGATTTGATTTGATCAATTTTTTTAATCTTTAACTCGTCTAGGGCCTTGCTCCAAAACACAAAATTGCATTAAAATCCCATTAGGACCCCTAAAAATTGAATTTTTTTGATACAAATTTTTCATCATTGGAGTCTTTCTAGTCTTTGCTCCAAACCACAAAATTGCATTTGGGTGACTTAGTTGACTTTTTTGTGACTTGAGAGAGCAGATAGAGAGAGGAAACAAATGTGTGAGAAAGAGAGGGTGAGGGAGAAGAGAGGCAGAGAGAGAGAGAGGATGAGGGAGGAGAAACAGAGTGGGGGAGGGGGACATTGGGCTCAAAGAGATAAGCAACTCACCACTTTCTCGTCATCGCAACAAGGCTCTCCTCCTCTCTGCCCCCCACCCTCTGTCCCTCTCTCTCCTCCTCCTCTCTGCCCCCCACCCTCTCTCCTCCTCTTCTGCCCACTGTCTCTCTCCCACCCTCCCTTCGTCTCTCTCTACCCCTACTCCTCTCGTTCTCCCTCTCTCCACCTCCTCGCTCTCTCTCTCCCTCTTCCACACTGTCTCCTTCCCCCTCTTTCCTCCTCCTCTCTGCCCCCCCCCTTTCTCCCTCTCTCGTACACTGTCTCCCTCTCCCATCCTCCCCCTCTCTCTCTCTCTCTGTGCCCCACCTCACTCCTACTCCTTCTCCTCTGCCCCCCTCTCCCCCCTCTCCCTCATTCCCACCATCACCGCCAAGAAGGAGGAGGAAGAGGAATGGGAGCAGGAGGAAGAGCATATGAACAACACATGTAGAAAATATTTAACGAAATGGTCAGAAAAACTTACCCCGAGGTAGGCAGCCCCCTCCCCTCGACGTGGGCACCCCCGACGTAGGCCCCCACCCTAATGTAGGCCCATGGTGGCAGCATGTACACTATTCTATTTAGTCCTGATATAAGATACATATGATTCTCAAGGTCATGACTTCAAGATGTGTAGACAAAATTAATAACTAAATGTTTTCCAGCAGTTTTTGTGAATGACGTGAGGGGAGGGGTGCCTACATTGGGGTTGAGGTGCCTACATCATTACAAATCCTCTCAAAACTCATTTAATCTGTCGTCCAATATGTTGGGAAGGGTATAATGGTAAAAGCAAATTCTCATCGGGCATTAATTCCTCACTGTTATAAATCAACAAGGCTTGCCCCGATGTAGGCACCAGGAAAAATAAGGTTAAAATTCAAATTGATGCTGATAGTGATAGAAAAATCTTCATCCAATCCAGTAGCGATTTTCAGATAAGATTTCCCAAGTACCCGATTTATCAACACCCAAAAGTTTCCGGAATTTTGGGATGGTTGAAAAAATGGTATTGGGCCCAAAGAGATAAGCAATAAATTATTTATCATTGAGGTCTTGGCGTGAATATTTGACCAGGCACATGTGACTTGACAGTAAACTTCACATAATGTAGAATGCGCTGCAAAGACTTAAGTAGTACAAGGAACGTCGCAGTCTGCTGCTGGATTGCTGGGCATTACACACATACATAAAATTCATGTAGTGTTCCGACCAATTTAGGGTTAATGTCACTATTTGTATTTGTGTGATAGTCGGAGTTGTTTATAGTGCAACAAGTTATAGGGGTAAGAGGTTGAGACTGAGTATTCTTAGTTAATAGGAAGGCTGAGGCAATTTTCCAGTGGCTTTGTGCTAAGTATGGCCCCTGAGCACAAAGACAAATCTCGTCACACGACTCTAGACTTGTTCTATTCAACTGTAGTCATTATTTAATAGAAGTATGTTTATTTTCAGGGCTAATCTCAGTGAATCGTATTTTACAAACCGACAGGATCGGTATGTCATATTCAGGAATGCACCCCACCTAGCAAACTTCTTTACAGAGCTTGTACAATCAGTTTCGTCATTTTCTATGCATTTAACCAAAGATAACCACGTTCAGTTGGCCAGCGGACAGAAACAGCACCCATATAAAGGTAGGTCAAGACCTTCTGACTGTTACATTTTTAAGCACATCATTGATATCCTGTATTTAATCTATGTATTGCATGATTTCTACGAACTGGTAGACAGTCTGAAGGGGTATATAGTTAGGTTTTTTTAAAAGCTTTATTGACTTGAGAGCCTGTATTTAAAAATGGTTGCGTATTAATCAGATCTCAAAACATCGGCATAATATAGGCCTATATTTCCCAATTCCTTGATCTCACGAACTGTGCTTTATAAAATAGGCAAGTTCACTGTAAAAAGAGGCCATGAGCTTTATTAGTTACCTTTTATGGATTTTCGCACATCCACTAATCTATGATCCCAATCTTATCCATTTTTAGATAACGATGGAGGTAAAGAATTTCGTCGCACTGCTCTAGAGAGAATATCAACATTATTGAAGAAATACACGACAGACAAGGATGCTGTAACCCCGGCCACGCAAACTGAAGGAGATACTTGGGTGTTCCCAATGTTACAGATGGGTCAGATTGGAGTGAACCTTGACCAACAAGTCACTCAGAAACTGATCCGTGAACTACCTGAAAATTCCAAAGTTAGGCTAGCATCTGGATATTTCAACCTCACTAACGACTATATCCACGATATAGTGCATCATTCTCTGTCTTCATTTGAGATACTCACGGCGTCACCTCTCGTACGTATAATGTGGTCTTTATTGTAAAGGGTAAATTAACAGCCATAACATTTCATTGGTCTCTCACGAACTGTTATTTAGACAGAGAAAATAGCATACACTTCCCTGAATTTAGAAACAACTTAATGAAATATTTCGACTGTAGTGTTTATGAAACTTGATTTTTTTCCGCGCAGGCAAACGGATTTTTTGGTGCTCGTGGTTTCGCTGGTGCCATCCCAGATGCCTACACATATATACTCAAGCAGTTCTTCGAAATTCTCAAGGATACAAAGCAATCTAATCGTATTAGTCTTTATGAATATTTTGTAACAGACTGGACTTTTCACGCTAAGGGCATGTGGTGTTATTTGCCCGAGGAAAATACTCCTAGTATTACACTTATAGGTTCACCAAACTTTGGTACGTACCTTCCGACTTATCTCGTCGTATAAATATAACAAAGTCTACAAATAAAATGTCTTTAACATTGCGCTTGTATCGGTACCGCATGTCTTGTGTTTTCAGTATGTATGCCCACATATATATATGAGTGAGCAATACTCCCGTGTCTATGAAACTATAAAATCTGAAGAAAAAATTGTTATATTCCAGGTTACCGGTCCCGATATAGAGACCTTGAAGCCCAGGTCGCTATTCTTACTGAAAATGAAAACCTGAAGAAGGAATTACAACATGTAAGCTGTGTACTAAACCTTTCTTTCCTGATCAGGCATTATTTTGGTCGAGTTTATTGCTACTATTCAAATCATCCACACATTTTTCACCAAAGTTCAAGTGTTTCCCTAACTGAATGTATTCATGTGTTTTTTTGTCTAGGAACAAAGCGATCTATATCACACAAGTTCCACCGTTACGCAAGCAACCTTCCAAGATCCCCAAAGAAGGATACCATTGTGGGTGAAGATGGTTACAAACGTGATAAAACATTTCTTTTAAACTAGTTTTATAATTTAGGTCAGTTGTATGTGGGGGAAACCCAGCTTCACTAGCGCGTGCCGTGGAATTTCCCTGAGAATTTAACTTCCACTTGGGCCCTGTAAGCTAGAGAAGTGGCGGACTGATTCTGCTGCTTTGTGGAGTGCCAATATCTAAAGTTATATCTCGTTGAAGTTATATGTCGTTCATGCTTGCGATTATAGTATATGTAATTATATTACTGAATAAAAATGTTATTAAATGTGAAGGAAAATATTTAATATAACTTCTTACGTATATATTATAAGCTTGTTTGGGCCACCAGCCAGGAAGGATTGCGTAGAATTCCTAACTCTTTCTAGTCACTGAATGTTTCTCGCCTGACGTCTAATGATCACACAGACAGATCATAATGGTGGCTTCTTAATTGTATTTGTAATATCATAATATTGTTAATAGTCGCATGTCCCAAACCTCATTGTCTAAGGGTTGGACAAAATTGTGATAGGGTTGATCGTGGAGGGGAAATGTCGCAAATGTGTAAGATAACTCGGACATAGGTTATCCTATTCTATCGCCCAAGCGTTTTTCCTTTCGTGTTTTTTTTTCTGAAATTCCTATTTACCTTCAGTTGCACATAGGCCACAAATATGAGCAATAATACTTCCAGGTGTTTAAAAAAAGGCACGACCAACGCTAAGCAAGCTAGATAAACGCCTTTCCGGGGTGGTTTTATGGGGAAATTACTGGGGCGTGTCCGACGCGTGCATTATACCTATCCAGGACCAGGATCTTTAATTCATTCAACTGACAGCTGCTACTGCAAGTACCTTACCCACAATGTTATAGCATGTTTGGCGCACTACAGGAGAAGACGTTTATTAATCCGAGACCACACAGCCCATTCGTATTGTGAGATCATGTCTATAATTTTGGATATATTACTCCTTTCACTCATTCCCATGTTTGGGATTACGCAAATAATACGATGTGAATCTTCTAATTGCAAGTTACCAGACTGCTTTTGCGCGGGTCGAAAACCCCCAATTGCTGGAGATATCCCACAGACAGTGCTTATAACTTTCGATGATGCTGTAAACAACGAAGTTTATGATAGTTTAATGGATTTATTTGGACCGGATTCTGGAAGGAACAATCCAAATGGTTGTCCGATTGGAATGAGTCTTTTTGTCTCTCACATGTACACCAATCATTGCCAAGTCGCTGAATTTTGGAAACAAGGACATGAAATTGCCTCTCACTCTATTACACACAAATTGCCGATACGATACTGGGCCCGTGCACCATACTCTGAATATGATATTGAAATAGATGGTCAGAAGGAAATGCTGGCAAAACTGGCTGGAATCCCATCCAGTAATATTACTGGATATCGTTCACCTTTTCTTCAACCTGGTGGAGACACACAATTTCAAGTGCTAAAAGATAGGGAATTTCAATATGATTCTTCATTATTAGTGTTCACGCAAGAAACCCTACCACCTTATTGGCCCTACACATTGGATTTTCCTTTCCAATTACCTTGCCTTATTGAACCTTGCCCGCAGGAAAGCTATCCTGGGATATGGGAGTTACCCATTCAACCTGTCATTGATCATACAGGCAAAGCTTGTTCTTTTCTGGACAGATGTGAAGAAGAACCCGAAAGTGACGACGATGTATTTACTTATCTCGTCGACAACTTCATGCGTTTTTATACTACTAATAGAGCACCTTACATTATTAACATGCACGCTTATTGGTATAGCAGGAACAACTATAGCCTTCCTGCTTTTCATAGGTTTTTGGACTTCCTAGGGAACAAGCCTGATGTGTGGGTTATAACACCTCAGCAGCTAGTAGACTGGATGAGAACTCCAACTATCGTAGACGATCTTAACACATTTGAACCGTGGAAGTGTAATATCTCGAGATCTGTTGAAGGAAAATGTACCCCTAGGGTTATGGAGCCAGGGAGAAATCGACGCAGGAAGCCAGATTATCAGATATTCAGGGCGAAGGAGTCTCGGAGAACAGCACCATTTTCTCCCCCAGCAGATGGAGGAGTTGGCTACGCAGTTGCGACACTTGTTTTCTTCTTGGTTGCTTTTATTTATATTTTGCGTAAGGAAGAATAAAATATACACAAGAACTACGAAAACTACTTGACATCCATAAGTGTACGCCAATACTTCCCAGTTGTATTAAATCATAGATAAGGGAAAGATTTCCTTTTAACAGGGACTGTATCTCAAGAATGGAATTTTGGTCTAAGATGCATAGGCGAGGGTAAAAAAAATTGCTCTTTAAACAAGTGAAAATGGTCGTACGTGATGCGTCAATTTTCTGTTAGTTTGGGCGTGGAGGGCAGGGTTTCTTGAATAGTGAATAATCATATTAATGAAATTGAATCATGGGTCAGTTATTTAAGTGGGTATAACAATTAATAATACAAAATTATTGATTTAACGTCTTATTATGCTCACTAGTGAGGATGGGAGTAATTTAAGAGTGTATAATGGGAGGTAGCGGTTAAATCAAAATAAATAATCCCAAGTTGAAACTATTTTGTTTGGCTTATACAGTTAAACTGCATTTCTTGTTCAGGGAAAGACGGTACATTCGGCTTTTGGTATTCAACCATCTGTATCATACACTACATATTGTAGTCCATCTCCATCATATGATTTGTTAAATAAATTGAGAAACCAATGAAAAAATAAATATAAAAGTCATTCTAATTGATGAAATATCATTAATAGGTCGTACCATGTTTGATTATATGAACCAACGACTTAAGCAGATTATAGGTAAAAAAGAATTCTTTGGAGGATTTAGGGTCCGCCAAATCGGGCGCCCGGGACAACCAAAAGTTTTGTCTGGGCAACTAAAAATGTAAGAAACAGTTGCCCGGCGGGCAACTGGCCCGAAGCTAACACCTTATTTCCAAACCTAACCCTATTTCCATTATATCACGATGCTATCAACATTAGATTGATGCGGTAACTTTCGAAGTAGCATGGAGAAAGCCATCCATATTTTCGATCAAGTGATCGCCATTTTCGATTCTACACATTGTCCAAAATTGTTCGGTGGCTCTCCCTCTCCTTGCATCAACTTCATCCAGTGTATGTACTTGACATGCTCAGCTGAACAGTTATATATTTAAGGAGTTTTTAAAGTGTGTGACTAATTATCTTGTAAGATATAGACATTATTCCGAATTGAATTGAAAAACGTTCATTGATCATGGGTACATATGTGTTTATCACATATTTACAAGCATGATGTAGACTATGTGTTATTAAAAAGTATAGGCCTAATATTTAGGTGATATGAACCAAAATTAGAGAAATGTAAGAAAGAAAAATATGAGATTTAACTTAACAATTAGAGTGAGAAATGAAAGAAAAAACATGAGATTTAACTATTTGTAGGTAATATGGTTTAGAGTTAGTTACAAAAATTATTTTCAGTTCCATGAAATTGTTACCCTTAAACCTGCGATTATTTCATCATTTTATTACTCTTCAAGTTAGAGGTAAACTTGCAAAGTATATGAGTTGCAAAGCTTGTGTATCGTTTTTGTTTGGTATCGTCACTACCACCTAGGGAGTAGTGTATTACATGCGCCTGTTGTATAAGCTAAGGAAGGAATTGTCAGTGGGAATTCAGGACTAAACTTTCTTGAAACCCTTGACTATTTTATATAGTATATGAAGAGTAATAGTATTATTATATTTATTTAAATAGTGATATCCTATACCAAGTTACAATAGCAAGTTCGTAACTGCGGCAGTGAATGTCAGAAGGTACAATAGTGGTTTATATATAATTTAGCATTATAGGGGTTTGTGATAAAAGCAGTTAATTCACTGTTGGTAGATGTTACAGTGAGGGGTTTATAATAGTAGTTGTTTATGTTAGAAGGTACAATAGCAGGTCTGTAATAGCAGCCATTATTATTGAAGTGACCTAGTACGTAAGTAGAATTTTACTGGGTGATTGCAGGGAGGTACATCATTTGTTGCTATATATTGCCCTGGGATTATATAGGTCTATATGATTGCGCTGCCATCTACTGGACTGGTTAGAGACCTCACCCCGTGACCACTGGTCGGTCGCCACTCTGCTTGTGGTCACGTTGGGTTACGCACGTCCGGAAAAAATTGAAATGTCTAAGCCTTGCGGTGCATGTGAATGGGTTCACCCCTGGCCCGGTGCAATTTCTTGTAGGTTCAAGGAGGAAGCTACAAAAAAGGCTATAGAGGCTGGTGCAACGGGACCAGACGAATGGAAATTATATCTTGACTCGGACACTTTGGGGAAATACTCCTTGGAGGTGAAGGAGCAAGCGGACCGTGACTCTAAACAACGTGAGTCCTTACAAAAAGCTGTGGATACCTCGCTGGGGCAACAAACTCAAATGGACACTTTATTGAAGAAGTTTGCGGAGATGTCTACCCAGTATGTCGACTTAGTCAGCAGGTTCCCGGTATTGGGGGATAAGGACGCAGATAGTGATAAGAAACTGAAGTCAGTCAAGCACGAGTCATTCAGTGGAATTGGTGTTTAATATTTTAGGCAATAATTCTTAAACGTTTGGAGGTATGAACTGGTAACTACATTATAATTACATTCATTCAAACTTGACTGTGAAATACATATTTTTAAAAGTTTCTTTTCAGTGTTTAACGTTACTTATTATTTCACTATGATAAACTATTGTAACTTATGTGTGCGTGTCATCAGATGACTTATTCTTATACGAAAAACTCAAAAATATGTTATATGACTAGTCTATCTAGAGTTGTAGAATCGCATGTCTACCATGATATTGACTGTAAAATCTATGTTACCGTACATATGGTTGATCGTTAGAAATGAACTGTATTTCTTTTTTCTACTTAGGCTGAACACATCATTGATATCAATACAAGCTTATGGAAAATAAAATAACAAACAAACGACTGATAGGTTCATTCTTGTCACCATCTCCACCTAGACACTACTACAATAAATAAAACAGAACTGGACAAGTGGCATAATTTATAATGGATCAGGGACGTGTAATCTATACAATAATTGTAAGGATTATAAGATAACAGATTTAAGCACCTTCCACCTTGCATTAAGATTCAAATCAAATTGTCCCGCAATATCACCCGAATATAATATAGGAATGAAATTATTTGCTTAGGATTGGCGTGAGCTCTGTACTATGTCCGCTACCACTGACACCAAGGTATGAACTTCAGCCATGGCGCCAAGTCCTTTGTCACCACACATCAATGTCTTTTCAATGCACGGAATTTCTCTATACCCCATTTGCTTTAATTTTGATATATGTTCAGCGGTGAGTAGGTGGTCCCACATGTACGTGTTCATAGCTGGTGCAAAGAGGAGAGGACGCTTTAAATCCCAAGCTCTCACAATGCAGGTCTGAAACATAACATGGATACTAATCAATCAAAATTTTCGTGCGAAGAGTATTATGGATATTTTATTGCTAATTATGGATATTTATTGCTAATCATGGATATTTTATTGCTAAACGCCAAGAAAATGCGATAAGTCATCCGCTCTTTCTAAACAATCGTGAACTTACTAGTAAATTATCACAGAGCCCGGCAGACATCTTTGCTAATGTATTGGCATCCAGTGGAGCGATAAGCATCAAGTCTGCCCATCGTCGAAGCTCAATATGTAAGACAGGGTCTCCCCGTCCTTGCCACATCTACGTAAAAATACAGTGCACATTTGCTTAATCGTGAAATGAACAAAATCAGTGAGTCACATGTATACCTCCCCGACAAGGCCGATTATTAGTAGAAAACCCCATTTCCACTATAACAGAAAACAAAATAAAAAATTCCAGTCATTGATTTACGTGGAACGAAAGGGTTTTAGTAGAGTTACTTTATTAATTTTACATTCTTCAGGTGTGATTATTCAAATTTCCTACCGGGCGAGAACGAACTACCCACCTGCCACTCATCTTCATCAGTATGAACTTTAACACCAACAGAGTCTTTGTCAAAAAAATGTTTTGCGTGTTCAGTAGTTACAACCTGAATCTCGACCTGTATGAATAAAATATATGCATAAAAATGATTCAATGATCTATAATCTGTTATTGTAAATTACACGCTTCAAGCTTAAAACTAGTATTGCATAAACCTCTATCTGGATATTTTTGTAATATTGGATATCAATATGATAAGGAAAATATAAATATTTCTCTGAAAGTTCCAAGGTGCAATTCCATGGTGCGTGAAAAAAGTCCCCATTACTAGAAGAAAAGTGTGTAGCAACAATATTAAGCATATTGTCGAATAAAAGTAGCCTAAAGCTAAGTAACATAACTGACATAGTACCTCGTCTAATTTCTTTAGGGACTCAATGATGTCAGGGATCTTTATAGATGCAACACTTCCCGTGCAACCGAGCAGAATATTGAACTTTTTTGTTTTGACAGCGCCATTCATGATTACCGGTACCTGAAATAGTATGGACATGTTGATAAAAAACATCTTCTCGAAATATGTTCCAACCTCACACATTCCATAGATGATATATATCCAGAGCTGCCAAACCTCCCGCCTCGACTGGAGATCTCCCGTTTTTTTTGACAATTTCCAACTTAAAATCTCCCGCCTAATGCCGAAAACCAAATAATGTTTTCTTATAGCTGCGACCATACGATGTATAGCAAAAGCATTGATAAGAAAAATTAATCCCCTCTGATCTGGGTAGCCCATTTGATAAACAAACATGAGAAAGGTTATTAATATGAGCGCAAACATGTAGAATTCCCATACCTAACGTCCTCCAAGAGGCTGAGCATCGTGGCCATTGAGGGTATCTGTGTGTACGATTACTGATTTTATAATTCTCATTTTCAACAGTCATTAGTCCCCCCCCCCCCCCCCCCTGACCTGAGATTTTTCGGGGGAACACCTTTTTTGTGCAAACTCTGAAGGGGGGGGGGGGGGGCTGGGGGCATCTTTTTTGGTACAGACTCTGAAGGGAGGGGGGGGACCTTTTTTGCTCACTCTAAAAGTGTGTGTGGGGGGGGGGGGGGGCATCTTTTTTTGCACAGACTCAGAACTACAATGATGTAGGTTGGGGGTGGGGTGGTCATGAAATTTTGCTCAAACTTTCAAGGGGCGGGGGGTGATGTTCTTTATAAAATTATATGAGACAGCCTCCAGTCCCAATCTACGATTAGTTGAGATGTTTACTCACCTATCGAGGACTAATCATGACTGGATGAGGATGACGAACATAGAGAGAGCAGATGGGTAGAAGGCGCATGCGCAGAAGCCAGAGTTTAAAGCTGTTTGAAGATTGGTGATCTGTGGTGAGGATGACGGGATTGACCGATAGGGAGTCTGAACAGATCGTTCATAACTAACACCTATGTGAGAGAACAGAGGTAGACGTCAGATCGACGTGAGAGCCCAGGGTGGCAGAGGGTGGGCATCTGCTCTCTCTATGTTCGTCATCCTCATCCAGTCATGATTAGTCCTCGATAGGTGAGTAAACATCTCAACTAATCGTAGACTGTAATTCGTCTGCCTCTCCTATAGAGGGCAGAGCAGATGGGTGTTTTAAAGCTTCACAGATCAACAATCAAGGTAAATAAGATCAAGAAGTGTCAACGAACCTCTAACTTCAAGAAACGTATCTACAGTTTTTGGAGAGGAGAAATTAATGAGTTTTGGCATAGGCCTGAAGCAGTCGATTCGCTCCTCTGTCTCGAATGACCGGCTTCTTGTAAAAGGTACGGAAGGTGGACTCTGATGTCCAAGCAGCCCTTTGAAGGATGTCCTGAATAGGAACATTTAAAGCAAGTAATTTACTGGTGGACGCACCCCTGGTGCTGTGAGCGGTGAAAGTGTTAGTGTCAATGCCGCTCATCTTGAGAGCCGTGCGAATGTACCTAGCAACTGTTTGGCTGCCAACAGGGGCATACGGTCCTCTGTAACTAAGAATAAGTCCTCCGTGAGGTTTCCCCTCGTTGTCCAACTGGCGGAGGGGTTCTGTCCTTGACAGATAGTCTTGTAAACAGGTAGCAACACAAATGCGTTTATCATCAGAAAAGAAATCAATTTGGAGCATGCCTAATGCTCTCCCCACTCTGGAATGTTTGAGGACTTGAGAAAACACAATGTTGTATCCGCCCGTGGCTGGATGAACATCCTCTACTTGTAACTGAGTAAGGGTTTGGACCCTTTGGCAAGAAATAAGGGACAACAAAACAGTAAGCTTGAAAGAAAGCATCCTTAAAGTCAGTGATGAGTGGGGGTATTGCTCTCTGAAGAAATCCAAAACTTCATCAGGGTCCCAAGTGTTGCAGTACCTGGACTTAGATGGTCTTTTGTTAAAAAACCCCTTCATCACCCTGATCGTGATAGGATGGCTCCCAAATTTGGAGTTGTCTATCTTGTCCATGATCGCGGAAAGTGCAGATCTGGCAACGTTGATTGAGCTGTAAGCGGCCCCATTCCTGAAAAGCTCAGCCAAGAATTGCAACCCTAAAATGAGATCAGTGGTAAGAAATGGTTTATCCCTGAGGAAACAAAAAACTTTCCATTTCTTGTGGTATGTTCGGTAGGCATTCCGTGTTTTTGGTCGCCAGGAGTTAAGATAATGGATGGCGATGTCTTTCGGGAGATTGAGAGAATTGATGTGATCTACCAGAAGCTTCCCACCACCAAGGGGCACGATGACAGAGTGCCTGCTTCTTGGATGGGGACGAGTGGAATCAGCGTGTTGGCCTCGTTGAAAAAGCAGGTCGTTCGTGCCGTTGATAGTAACGTACTGTGGTAAGGCTGACCTGGCCAATTGGGGGCGACGACTATCGCCTTGCATCTGTCTTCTCGAATTTTCCGGAGGCATCTGTCCACCAACCTAAATGGAGGAAAAATATAAGAGTTATTGAAACTGCCCCAGTTTATTGAGAAGGCATCGATAAACGAAGCATGAGGGTCTGGGAGCCAACTGACATATGGTGACACCTGGTGATTCAATCTTGAGGCAAATAAATCGATGTCAGGAGAGCCGAATTTTTTGCAAATTTTCTTAAAGATACGCGGGTGCAATTTCCACTCCGTATCTTCTGTGAAATGTCTGCTTTCATGGTCAGCGTCCACATTCTCAATTCCTGGAATATGTGTAGACGTGAGGAAATTGTTCCTTTCCTCTGCCCACGCCCAGATTTCTTTGGCTAAGCGATCACAAGTGGCTGAATGCGTACCACCCATCTTGTTGATGTACGCCACAGACGTGGTATTGTCACACCTGACAATGAACGAGGTGTTGACGTAGTCCCTGTAGAAGGAAAGCAGAGTTAGGTGGATGGCAATCATCTCTAGAGCGTTGATGTGGAGTGGCGCTTCAGATCGAAGCCACCGTCCTCCAGTCTTGCCTTTAGGACAGACTCCGCCCCACCCTGATAGAGAAGCATCGGTGAATATCTCGATGTCCGGGGAGATATGTCGAATCCACCTTTGGCCTGAAGGAAGTGTATGTTTCCACCACAGAAGTTCCTTCTTGGCCAACTTTGAGACTCTCATGTGTTTGGAAAAATCACCTGAGTTACGAAGGAGGGCCCAAAACTTGTTCCTTTCTAAAGTTTTGTAGTGCGCCAACCCGTAATCAATTCCTTTAGTCAGATCGACTAAAGTGCCAGCTAGGGCAGCTATTGAGCGAATGGTGAACCAGTTGTTATTAAACAGTACCCCGTTGATTCTATCCAAGGCTGAATCAATCTTGCTCTGAGGAGGGTACACACACATGGAGCTGGTGTTGATCACATAACCCAAAAAAGTCATCTCATGTTTTGGGGTAAATGACGATTTCTCAATATTCAATGTAAACCCTAGCGAAGTGAACATGTTAGCCACTAGGAGTGCCGACTTGGAACACTCATCTGCAGAAGGTGCCCAGATGAACGAGTCATCTATAAACGAGAATCCATGTCCCCCCATGGATCGAAGGGAGCAAAACACAGGCTTCAGGAGTTTTGTGAAGATGCGTGGAGCCGGGCTTAGTCCAAAGGGTATGCAATTGAATTGGAAGAAGAGGCCTCTCCATTGAAAACAGACAAAACGTTTGAAATTTTGATGGAGAGGAATGGAGTAGTAAGCGTCTTTCAGATCGATTGACGCCATAAATGAATGAGGTGTCACCATGTTGACAGCTACGTCCAGATGGTCCATTTTGAAATGTTGGTATTTTAAGAACGTATTGACAATAGTTAGATCAATGATAAGGCGAATCTTGCCGTTTGGTTTTGGGCGAGAGAAGATGTTAGACACGTACAACTTATCATGGTAATCAATTCTGGTGACGACACCAGACTGTCTAAGTTTTTGCACTTCCAGATTAAGCAAATGATCAATGTCTTTAGCGAACCTATAGGGTTTTGGAACAGCAATCTGAACAGGGACTTTTATGAAGTCTAATTTTACACCTGAGACACATTCCAGGATAAAAGGGTCAGAAGTGAGTTCCTTCCACTTGCCCAAACAGAGTCTAATGCCACCCGGAACGAATGGTCTTACCTTTAGTTCTTCTGTTTGCTGTTGTTGTTGTTGTCCTTGTTCTGTTGCCCTTTCGACGACTGGTTGTAGCCGTTGTTCTGCTGATGATAGTTGTTGTTGTTGTTGTTGTAGTTCCCTCGGTTTCGCTTCCGGTACTGGCCCCTCCCTCTGGAGCCCTTGTACCCTCCTCGGCCTTGGGGTCGGCCTCCCCGACCCCTCCCCCCGTTTTTTGGTGCTTGAGACGTAGTAGTAAGCTTACCAGACAGCTTATTCGTAAGGTCAATGTTTTTGATGGCCTCCTCAATATCTGTACCCAAAAGCAATTCGGGGGTCGAGGGAAAGCGGGCAAAATCACTAGCTAAAGATTTGTAATCGTCTGGGAGGAATCTCTCCAATTCCAACCTCCGTTTCTTGTTAAGATCTTCCAAGTTGTGATAGGCCCCAAGCTGAATAGCTTCTTTCAACTTGAGAATGGGAGTTTTGAACCATTTGGCCGGAACTATAGACTGACCTGTAGGAGTTGTTTCCAGGTTCCTCAGTCGAATGAACTGAACAGTGAGATCATTAGTGGCCGAAATGATGGCCGCCTGCATACGTAAATAAGTCTCTTGATGTTTCTGCCTGAACACATCATCGTGTTTGGCCTTGTTATTCACATTCTTCCAAATGGTGTCATGAACATTAGGAACTTTCATATTAGTGACGTTGGCAGGGATAAGGTGCTTGTCCTTAAGCTCCTTTACCTCCAGGGAAACCAGAGGTTTGTCATAAGAAGCAATTACGAATTGAGCCAACTTTTTGTTTACTTCAGGGCCTTTCGTAGTATCATTAGAAATTTGTTCTACATACTCGTTAAAAGGATTGTCTCGATCTCCTTGAGACGGCTCCGTGTCTCGCATGCCCTCGAAATCCAATTCAGGAGGAAGAGAGGAATCATCTTCCTCTTCATCAGTAGTGACGATAGGAGCGTGGAAGTACCTCTTAGGAAGCTTGGGCTTGGGCCCCCTATGGGACCTAGAGCGGGACCTCGAGGCACGACGTTTACGGCGGTGACTGCGGTGACTGCCGTGAGAACTGGAGCGAGACCGACGGGATCTATGGCTTGACCTGCTCGGGGACCTTCTGTGACGGGACCTGGACCTCGGTCTTGAGGCCCTGGAATATCTAGACGATGCCACAGATGATGAGCGAGATCTGCCCCTACACTTAGTCATCTCGTCTCTCACTTCCGTGCGAATAGCTTTCATCAGAGAGTCTCTCTCGTCTTGGTCCCACATGTGGAGCTTGTAAGTCGGCTTAAGTGGGTCACCACGTGCGCCGCCGGCCACGTGGGGTGGTGTGGAGCCTCTCACACGGGGAGATGAATCGTCTAGGTTTGAAGTGCCAGGACGAGGGGAAGACCTCCCCTTGTCCTCAAAACCACCTTTCTTGGTGTCGTTCTCCGAACTAGACATGGTAAACACAGTAAATCCAACTTTGAAGAAGAATCACGGCGTGGTCAGAATTCAAGATGGCGCCTGCCTTCAGATCGAAGCGGCGATCTATCGAGGTTCAAAAGGGATGAAATTCCACTCTGAAACCTAACTGAAAGAACTTCAGTAGATTCCAAGTACACAGCTTGCGAGGAACTGGGCAAAAATAAGTCGTAACAAATCGTTCGTGAGAAATAAAGCCCGATTGATTCCTTAGCAACTCAATGGCATCCTATGGTTCGAATGAACAGCCTGAACTGGCTTCTGCGCATGCGCCTTCTACCCATCTGCTCTGCCCTCTATAGGAGAGGCAGACGAATTACAGTCAGAGATAACCAGTAGACCTATTCTTTCAGATTGCTGGAATATGATGTAAAAATTACCCTAGAATGCACCATTTCACTCCTTAAAGAGTAGAATTTTATATCTCTATAAGTGTCCATGTTATGGGCCTTAGTTAGTGCAGTTACTGTTACCTAGTCTATTTTTACTAGGGACAGTCCACTGCCCCCTTTACTGATTTAGCACCACCAATTTATTGTTTAGTGTTAATGTCACATTTGATGTACGGTAAGGTTTCGCTGCTTGGCCGGGGCCCTACCGTCCAAGCCGGGGGCCCTACTTGGCAGCTCTGTAATATCGTAGATGCACGTAATCTTTCTTTGACAGCTGTATAGGCTGGCTGCATAGAGCTACATAGCTACGGTACCCTAGAGAAAAACAAATTCGGATTGATGACATCTAAAATAATTCCCTATATGCACAAACCTGTGAGTTGATTTCTGTCTGCTATCTCTATCGAATTCAGGACTCACTACGTAAAGTATTATCTTCCAATGTGATAATTCAGTTCATCATTCATTACATGGGACATCACTTACACAACAACATTAACTCATTAGTTTATATCTACACTTTCTCTGGCAGTGATATAATGCCATTAATATTAATGTTTACTTAATATTCAGATTTTGAAAATAACTCCATCGTGCTGTTACCTTAAAACTGGATCTCACTCATACTCTCAAAGACTGCATTTCCCCAAAAAGATAATGAGAGATGGTTTGTTTCCGATAGAGAATTATTTATAAAATTATTAGTAACTGGTAAATAGTCCAGCTATTTGGAGATGTATAGTCTATACAAAATACTGTACCTTTCCGAACGTTTGCATTGAGATTACTCTAATCCAACATGGCGGCTGAAGTATCCTCCGAGTCGCTTGAGACTCCAGGTGAAAAGGAAGAAAATATATTATACGATCTCACTATCACTGCAGAGTGGCCACAAGAACCAGAAACAATAGTATGTATTGTGTTTCTTATCTAAGTTTGTTTAAGTTCATTTGTATTTACAAAAATAGAGTATTATGCCACATCCATGCACACCCATACGCCTTTCGATGTCATTTATGTACACGTCAGAGATAGCACAAAAATGGGCTCGGTCTCCGGAACCAGATGGCAACTCTGTCTAAACCCTAATATCAGTCATGTCATTTACAGTACCCTTCTCCTCTTTTTGGCCATGCTAGAGAGGTAGATTAGACTTTAAGTGACCCTATACAGTACTACGTTGACTGTAGCCTACTAGTACCTATAGTAGGCCTATAGACATTAGAGAGTGTACGGTCATACCGGTATCTGTAGTCTGTGTAGACTGTAGGCCCTACGCTATTTTAATTTAAATTAAAGTTTAAACATGATATAAAGTCAAAGTATCTGTAATATTAATAGTATTGATATGATCATGTGAGATCAATTCCTTCAAGTGTGCAATAGGGTGTATTATAAGAATAATGTGACAGTATAATATTTTTTCTTTATAATATTGTGTAATAGTATACAGTAGTAGGCCTACCAGTATTTTTGCGGATCAAAAAGGTGTCCACTGGCACTGGCACTGCCACTTGTCTTGTTACAATGCTGGACCCACCCAGGCTCCAGACGATTGTATGACTGTAGCGCCCCAGGACTGTAGCGTCCCAAGATCCTAGCGTCCCGGCCTCGACTCTCCCGCGACCTACCGCTTTTTTTAAAAAAGCCGCCACCGGCTCCTCTCTAAAATTGGAACAGTCGTACCCGTTATCACGGTCTCACGTACAAAGTAGAAGAAAAGGGAATTGCTGCTGTCTCTGCCAACGAAATAAATCCTCATTCAGCTTTGTGTCAGGTGTGAGAACTACCGTATATTAGTAAGCAACGATATTAGCTAGTGATTACTGGAACAATATTGTCTATATTCAATGCTAGAGTCAGGTATAGCTCGATAGGTCCCGTCGGGAAGATTCGAATGGACGGCCATTGCCGCGAAATATATCAACAAGCGCCGAAAATGGTGTCTCCCAATGCCGCCGCTGGCGCCACTGTGAATAGGCCGCTGCTCAGTGCCTACGCACTGAGCAGCGCTAGGGGTGGGGGTCGGGTGGAGGTCGGGTGCGTGGACGGGACCTCGTCGGCAACTGTTTTTCTTTATTTATACAAGCAACTAGCCTAAAACTCAGATCCCAACACAACCCAATCCAGCGGTATGCTTTCTGGACACTAGCGCCCCGGCGTTGGATCAAAACGCCCACGGCTTGGATCGAAGTGCCCAGACCATCAACACTAAACAATACCGAAAATAACCCTAAACCTAACCTTAAATTGGTGGTCCTAAGTCAGTAAAGGGGGTAGTGAATTATTGACAATACTGTCTCGAGTAAAAATAGACTAATAAAAGTAATTAATTGACTAGTAAACCGTCCGGGCGCTTTGATCCAAGCCCTGGGCGTGTCAATCCAAGGCTGGGGTGATACGATCCTGGGGCGCTTGGGTCCCGGCACCCTCCAGACCCTGGTCTTATGGGCCCAGACTTATAGGCCCCGCGATTGGATGCCTACGGCATCGTGCTTATGTGGACGACGTCCAATAAATTTTGTATTATTGCTGACTCGTTCCATTCTCTCTATTTATACCGTATGAAAAAAAATATCTATGCCTTTTGTTTGTTTACAGAGCAGAAATGTGAAGGATAAAGCCAATATCTCTCTCGCTGGACGACTCACTTCAGTCGCATATCGTAAGTCTCTTTAATAAGTCTTCTCGTACAATATCGTTGCTGCCCTTTCCGTCGCATTTACTTCCAAATGAATAGTACCTTAAAATTACATCATTGTTCTGTTTCAGGAACATTATGGACCTTCTTAAGGAGCATTGGTGTACCCTCAAGGTGTGTAAACCTATCATAATTTTATCCAGAATAAATTTGAATTGTTGTAGTATTGGCAAATCTCAGTGTATGTCGATACATATAGTGGGGGTAGATCGAAATGTGTGGGTATCGCATTAATGTGTTTCATGTCTTGCCCTGATATAACCAAATATATACAAAAAGTATGGGCGTAAAGAAACTGATACTCGCCTACCACACACCCCACTCCTCCACCAAACACTATGATACATAGGTCCTTATTAGACATATCAGACTTTACATTTTTGGGGGAGATGAGTGAGTGAGATTGGTTGTTTTACGCCCTTATCAACACATTTGATATGGTTATATCAAGGGTAGGAGAGCTGACAGGGAGGCAGTTTATGATCATACCCAGGAAATAGCGAAATAGGTCACACAGAAATCGCGACCGAGTCCGAGGCCCCAACTTCTGAGAAAGACTGGATGGCGGAACACCCCGATCATTACTCTTAATCATTGATCATTTATTATTGTCTTTGACTGATGTTATTTCAGGACTGCCAGCCCATGCAACTTGCCTCCTGAACTCGTTAGACTTGTTGGTAGCCACATAAATTGGCATCTTGCTGTTAGCAGGTAAGCACGGTTGAAATATAAGCATTTTTCGTTGAAGAAAATCACATAGTTTTGTTTGGTCTCTTCTTGACAAAATAGAATCGTATTATATCGTACTACCAAGTCCAGGTATAGATTATATATAGCCCTGAATATAATTTCAATTCTGGTGTGCACTCTAAAATTGTTAACCTGTTGTCGACCATTTTATGGCAATGAAAGAATTCTATCAATCAATATAATTCAAATTTGTTTCAGTGATGCCCGAAATGTCGCTATTTTGCAAGACCAGGTTTTGGAAATAAGGTAAATGAGTTACTTTAATCGTTTATGAATACATATGTGTCAATTAAGTTATAGGGGAAAATTTTAAGATTTATTTTTTTCCTAGTTCAAAGCTTTTGTTTGATTATTATCAGGTCGTCAAGGGATGAGTTCACGAGTTTGACTGGACGCTGTGCAGTATCTCCAGATCCTTATCCACAATGGCGTTCAGTTGTATGGAGCCAGCGTGGAGATATGATCGCCTACTCGGAAAGTACTGGAGCTGTTCATGTACTTGATATTGTAGGAACCAGTATAGTCTATATACCCAGTGTAAGTAGACCGGGTGGCTATGTATACATACTTCTGTTATTTTTTAAAATATTTTTACCAGGCTATTTCTACGTAAGCTTATATCACTGGTCTTCCTAAGTACCTGGGGGATGAGATGACTATTGCAGCTGCATCAGGGTTCAAAGCCACAATATTATGCATCTGGACCCAAGTCAGCACTTTAGTCCGCCACCCCGATGCCGAAATGTAATTTTAATATCTATATCATTTTTCCAGGAAAATACGCTGGTTAAAGCTTTTATATACTTAATTCCATACTATGACACTGATTGTATTTAAAAGTAAACAGGACAGTGCACAGAAAGGCTAAAAGATTGTTACTTCACGAATTTCAGACTGTGGTCCCGAAGCCCAACAGCCCTGTCGATTTGAGCCATGCTGTTGTTGGATTGATATTTAAAGAATACAGTGGAAAAGAACAAATCTGGTATGTCTTAACTTCCATATATACTAATATAATATATAATTCCACTTGAAATTCTGAAATTTGTTGCCCACAGCAGGGCGGCATACCTCCCTAACCACAGTTATATACGGTGCAATAATGGGACTGTGACATAATGTATAATTTCGATCATAGTAATACGTAATTTATGTGTGTTCTGTTTACCTTACAGGGATGAAGAACTGCTGGTGATAAATTACCAGGGCGCCCTTCATAGCTACCTAATTGGGTAAAGATTTATCATGGGCACACCATTTTAAATTGGTCGCCTCCGTTATTGAAATTATTCTTGCTTGAGGTCTTGAAATTTCAAGTTATATCGCATGCACTCGTATACTGTTATGATGTTTGATTGAAAGGTATGCTAAACTATGACCGGTTCTTAACGAGATTTTATTTGCCTATTGGAAAAACATTTCATTCACTTAAATGATAAATTTCCTGTATTGCTGCAGTAATGATGGGACGCATTGCCTCAACCACAAGTTCGTGTTTAGCTTCCACTACCCTCGTGGCCTCAGTGCTGCCATCTATCTACATGACCACGCGCTGCTTGTCTTGGGTGGGCCTGCGTCCCCGTCTGATCAGAGTCATGAAGGTCTAGTGTCGTCTAGTGATTGTGGCATTACCTTATGGAGGAATCTCTCAGACTATCCCCATTACAAGATGGTTACTGGCTATGACCAGGACCTACGAATGGTATGGATGTTATACATTAATATTGACCCACAGCATACATGTACATCTGTGAGGACTAATATGATATTGTGCGTCATTATAATCATCAGTTATTCTGGTTAAAACGTGTGTAGATATAGTAATCGATAGTTCGAAGTAAATTATGATGAAAATGTTTTTCCGGGTAAATAACTCGTGTTTTGATTTCCTTTCTCTATTTAAGACGCAAAAGAGTCTTATGAATCGATTAAAGAAGTGGAGCATGAACTTTCAGTGGAACAACAATAATCAAGTAAGTTTTCGTAGGCAGATATGGTATTTCTACTCCACCCCAGAGTGTGGTTTTTTTATATGTTAATGAAATACACGTCACGCAAGAGGAACTAATCTTTTAAAAAAGCCTGTTAAAACATAATACTAATATACAAACAATCTTCTTCCCTACCGAAACAATATTAAAGTGGCTCTTGCCACTAGAACAAAATTCATACCACAATGTCTGAATAAGTCTGGGACAAACTTGTTTGCTATTATTTACAGACTCATTAGGTTGAAAATCCGTTACATGTATCAAATGTTTATTTCTTCTAGGAAGGAGTGTTTGCTCTGAGATTATCACCAAGCAAAGATATGATATGCGCCATCCATTACTCAGGAGGAGTTTCTCTCTGGCAAGTGCCCTCCTTGCGGCTGGCAGCCACTTGGCCCCTGGAGGAACAGGTAAATCCTTGTTTTATTAAACTTTTTGTCTATAGTATAACTTTCTGTTATCATCACATCTATTCTCATATTTGTACAGATGATCTCATTCCATACGCTGATTATCATTACTGAAATTTACCTCGTTAAGATCTCGTGCCAGGAACGAGGTGAAAAAACTTGTAATCTAGACCTGATCCTCGTTCGAACATGTTGTGCAAATACCAACTGGCAACATTCCTCTTCATATCCTGGTTATAAATAAAATATTCTTTAAAAAATACTTTCTTGTAATGTATGGTCGTAGTAATGCGGGCTATATTCTCACTTAGATTCATTGATTCTATTTGCCGTGATTTTGGTTGGAGTCTTGTATGGTAATTTGAATTAATACATGTACATTAATTTGTGTATTGTATTTGTGTATTTCAGCCTGGCTATGATGAAGTAAATCCAGAGATAGAGGAAAATCCCCGTCAAAGGAAATACTTGAAAGATTCTTTAAGATATTTCAACATCGTTGATGCAGATTGGTGGTCAGATGAGGTAAGATATCGCTAACCTCATATTATTAGAAACTACAAACTCCAGTTTATATTGACACTTCTTAGTTTTATCATCAAAATACATTGTTGTATCTTATAAAGTACGTTAAAGATATCACCATGCGTCAACAGTTTTCATGCATCACATTTGAATATTGCGTTGCAGGCAATGATCCTTGTTAGAGGTACAGGTGCTTTAACGGTATCATCAGAAAAGTCCTTGCGCAATCTCCTTGGAACGTCTCCTGAGTGGTTTGAACCTGCGCCCGTTGTATCTCCATCGATCGACGGAGGATTCATGGCTCTTGAGGTATCTGTTCCTAAAAATAATGCACGAATTAGATTAAATGATATCCTCTAGAACGCCAGGTTTTATTCTTAGTTGTACTTCATTCATATATTCACGTCCTAGCCACAAACAGAATAACATAGTTTAGGGTTCTTCGTAAAATCAGATATTAATTCTCCTTTTCTGTATACCACTGTTTAGTGTGAGTCTAAACTGAACTCTCAGAAACGAAGGCTAGTTGATGTGGACGACGAATATGAAGACAGCGATGATGAGTTGGATCAAACTGTTGTCACCAAAACAACTCGATATATCAGATGGGTTCTCCATTATGTGACAGATATTGAGCGTTTCCAGCCTCCTCGGAAAAGACCTCGGTAGTGTATAAAGAAGTTATTGTGCTAATAACGTACAAGACAGCTACGAACATTATTTTGGGGCACTATTTTGAGATTTTATATTCCCTTCTTTAGCTCTAGGGCCATTTTCTTTTACAAAGAAAAATAGTTTCTTCGTACCGTAACACTTTGCTTGATGACTCCTCTGTTTGCTATCTCTAGTGTCCTCAACAGAATGTACCGATTGGTTAATCTGAAATCTACCACCCCTGAAGAACTCTACCATCGGAAGGTGGGTGTTATGTCATAATGTTATGTTTTTTTAACCCCCCCCCCCCCCCCCCCAGTGAATGATTATGTTTTTATTCCCCCCCTCCCCCAGTAAATCATTATTCTTTTTCATTACTAAATTTTCGAAACTTTTCAATTGTGTATTTCAGATTGAACATGAGGAATACGGAGAAGCGCTGGCCCTCGCAAAGCTGTATGGTCTTGATTGTGACCTGGTGTACCAGCGGCAATGGAGAAAGACACCTGTGTCCGTTGCCTCCATTCAAGACTACCTTGTAAGTTATTTTCCTTTTACCGTCTGTCTTATACAAAATGGCTGTCACCCATTCGGCGTTTTTAGATTCCATTGGGATGGGACTGTTGCTATATATTTATCTAGAACCTTTTTTCGTTACTTACCTGGCCTTTTTGTCTTGTCGATACCTACAGAGTAAGATCAGCAAACGTTCCTGGGTATTGAATGATTGCTGTGAGAGAGTTCCTGTAAACCTGGATGCAATGAGGGAATTACTCCAGTATGGGCTTCGAGGAACAGACCTTGAAGCCCTGATTGCCATAGGGAATAAAGAAGATGGTGGAAGGTAAGTTGATCAAGGAATTGGGAGGATTAACGCTTTTATTCGAAACGAAGGTTTGCCACTATGATGAATTTCAAAACAATTAATTTCATGGCTAAGTCTTAACGAAATAGTTATTATTGGTCAAAATTCCAGGTTCATTCTATGCGATATTAGTTCAGCATACGAGGAAAGCATCGACTTTATGGATGAAGAAGCCATAGAGGAAGCCAAGGAGAGAGAGGCAGAAAAGCGGAGGGAATTAGCCGCTACCGTAGATTTTGGCAACCTCAGCCTTGAGCAGAAGGAACTGTGTCGAGCTCGAGTAAAATTCCTCCAATATCTTGACAGACTGGCCACTTATGAGGTATAAAGTTGTCATGAAATATTTTAAAATTGTCCTTTGATCCACATCTATGAATATACGGGACTTTAACACGACTCATAACTTGGAATCACCTTCTTCGTTCTAACCTTTCTTTACTGTATCTTTTCTCTTCTGCATTTGCTTTGTATGTAAGACTTCCCTAAGTAAACCAATCTGTGAGTTATATTATTTAAACAAAGACCAGAAAATAGGAATCCCTTGTGTCTTTGTATGTGATCTCAATATAAAAAAGTAAACAAATCCACTATTAATGGTTTAACAAGTTGCCGCAAACAAACGCCACAACTAATGTTTGCTACATGTTTCAATTCTTGCTTTATCCAGGAAATCTTAGGAGGAATTTATGCTGCGGAAGAGCGTTACGATCCCACATTTTTCGAGGAGTTTCGTTCAAAGAACATAGTAGAACTTGCTGTGAATTATGCTCGGGTAGGTGTAGTTCTATCGACTGTCGGTGTCTGAAAATTACAGAGTACAGTGCATCATAATAATTTGTTAGCATTAACATTCCTTCCAGATATTATCCATTTCCTCAAAAAACTAATATCTAGCTGGGGTTTTTAATCATGTAGTTGGGTTTTGTTAAACAAACAAGTTTGAAATACCTGTAATTAATCATTTCAGCAATGTGACTGGCGCGCATTAGAAATCCTATTTACCTATCATGGGAACGAACTCTTGCAGCACAGGTTAGTATATATCATACTATTTCTAAAACTAACGGGATTTTCCGCTCCTCACTTTTCTTGTGCTATAATTACTCATTTCGCATTATTGTTATTAACATTATTCTGTCGTAAATAAAATATGTGTCATTCTTTCAGGTTGCCAATACTTGCCAATTTCCCTGAGACCTTCCCACCTGAAGAATATAGGAGTTTACTTCCGGAAGCAGGGTATGTTATTAACACCACGAACTGTTATTATGAGCGCAGAAATCACAGATTTCGGAGTCCGTTTTGGATTCCGTCTAAGAAGTGGGGATGATAAATGGGTACATAAGCCTGTAGGTACCTCAGTTTGGGATTTTTTTTCGGCCTCTAGCTTACTTATCCCCGTGACGGTCGATCCTGTTGAAATATGGATCATATTGTAGATCAAGGAACATGTGTCCATCTCTGCGAAATTTGTTTTTTCCAAATTAAGTTTAGGGGGAGTAACAACCAACAGGGCAAAAACCTCAATCTTCAGTTGCGCTTTTTGGTGGTCAAATATCATGGCATGTGTAGCCTATACACCTCATGGTCCTACACTTTTCGTCCACTTCGTAATATTGTGGTTGAAAAGTTTGAAATTTATCTTACATCTTACTTTACATAGTACTGACATGTTGGAATGAAATGTTATTCTAAATTTGCGTCTTTAAAACGTTTTTTTAGCCAAGCTGTGGAAAAAACTGTACACTTTCTGTAGCCCCTATTGTACCCTTTTTAACATTTGTTTCTGGCCAGTATATAACAACAGGCAACATTGAAGCCAAAGGCTATGAGTAGGGAACTATTGAGAATCCAAAGAACGTGGTTCTCTCTGCTCAAGCGGGCTTCACAGGAGCCGCGAAGAATTCTCTTTAACACATCGCATGAACATTTTTAGACGTAGTGTGCATGAAGGCCTTTTCTTCAAGGGTTTTTTTTGTACATTATGCTTCAGGAAACCTTGTGGTAATATCAAGAAATAGTGACTATTTGTTCATAGTATCTCTATTCAAAATTAGGTAAAATGGTGAGTTCTGATAAACGAAGATGAGGAAAAGCTTGCGATAGAGGTTTCTGCGCCCACGTTTTTTTTGTTCATACAAAAAATTCTTCATTCCTTAGATGCAATATATTGTTAGTCCGAAGTAGACAAATGGAATGACATTGATATTTGGGAATAGACAATCTTATTAATTTATGTGTATCCTAATTATTCGTCCTTGGATTAATTATTTGATCGTGTCCATAGGTCTCAAGATAGCGATCCAGATGTGATTCCATGGGAAGAAAGGGACATTCGGACCGAAGATTGGGTCGAAATGGACGAGTGCATGTATATTGATTTCTATATTTAATGTATTTTAACTCAGTGCAACTTCTATTTCAAAATTGTTGTCGTATATCCTCGAAACCAAGATTAAATCTTACACATAGTACCCAGCAGAATATAACAATTGTAATAAAGGAGTTGTTTTACATGAACACCTTTGATTTAAGGCTCGTTATTGATCCATGCCCGGAGGATAAAGGAGCATTCCTCTATGAAGAAAACCCGGAGCTCTCCCAATTCAGGTGATTTATTTTCTCATGAGTGAGCAGGCAATTTTAAATAGACCTCTTATATCACTGCTTCTCGATACACTGCATGTAATCTCAATATTCCGTCGATGACACATTACTAGTCATTATGGGGACAGTGACGTAAATCATATCGCATTGATATGACCAAATATATACGAAAATTATTGTTTAATAGGTTTTACAGCAACTGATCCCCCCCCCCCCCGTAATTCATATTGTACATGTTATTTATATATTGTTGTGAACCGAATCGGTGTTTTAGACACTACTTGTACCCCAGTAATCAACTAAACCGTTAACAAATTCCCCATAATTTGATTGTTCTTGCCTAAGGAGTGTATTGTTATATTTTCTAGGGGTGGTGTACTGCAACGTGATCAACTTTCTGATTGGTATAAGTTCAGAGCGTGTGAAATCGAACGTGAGTCGCGACAAGTTGAGCATGCCCTTGAGCTGATACGTTTTGGGATGGAGCGCTGTGTCCATAGCCTGGAGAAACTGTCTGATGATCTTGTCACCATGGATACACTAGTATATGAGTGCTACATCGATGATAGTCTAACATTTGAAAAACTCCAAAATATGGAAGATTTAGAAAAGTTAAGACTCCTCATGTCAAATGTAAGTTGCGCTTTTATTGACAAATATGTAGTTATACATTGATTCTTATTCTCCCTTGTTATCATTTTTAAGACCTCGTTCACAATATTCGTCTCTGATATATTTCGAACCCTATTAAAAGAAGAGGTTTGAGGGGTTTGCTAATATCATGTTTATCATTACAGTCTGATGATGAAATGTACGCCAAAAATGTGAGAAGGTGGATGGTGCCATTCCTTCATCGCTGTGAGAAACACAATCCTGGGACGTTCAACTGTCTTATCAGGGAATACTTAGTATCCTTGGCGCAAGAAGACCTTTCCCAGTGTCTCAAAGTGTTTGAGAGTTCCAAGGCTGATGTAAGTTAATCGTTATTCTTTTAACTTTGTGTGGTGCTGGAGTTTTTGCAATGGAAATTACAGTTTAGAGATGTTTGTAAATGCGATGTGAAATATTCTTAAAGGTAAATGATATGATCAAACGTACTTGGTTGAAAGCTTTCCTTTTCTCTCCTTAGCGTCCAAACCCGGTTATAACTGACGACAATGAGTTGATATCCATGGCTTTGGATTGTATATACGCCTGTGAAAGGTAAGTTGTATTGAGCTTAGATAATACTTGTTGTTTACAGATTAATAAATGTAATGAACGATTTTATTTATCTTTCAAATATAATATTTTTGATGTTGAATGCTTTGTCGTTTCTATTTCTAGTAACAACCAGCTAAGTAACGATTTTGGAATCTTGGAGTGCCTTCCTCAAAGAGGGTTCGGGTATGTTCTTTCTACAATTTTTGACTTCAGTAATTTATGCTTTTTTTTACCAGTGACAAAAGACCAATCTCATAAAGATAATTTTGAATCCACTTATATTAATCGTCTAGCGCCATGACGGCGGGATCGTAAACATGCAAAGGCTTTTTTCCTGTTCGTTCTACAGCTATCAAACTCCACACACACGTTCTCCACGGCCCAACGGGCGTCACTGTCCTGTTAAGCACTTTCAGACTTTGGTTCATATTGAGTATGGACAGTGAAAAGTACTTGCTGGGAATTTCTACCCGTTTTAGACGGGAGGCATCTAGTAATTAGATTTATTAGTTCATTTGGTTCTACAATAAGGCCTTTCCTAATGTACTTTCCAGGATTATATCAGAAATGTCCAGTAAACTCCACAATCAAGTGGACGACCTGGAATGTCATCTGAGCGCAGCCGAGATCTTGGAAAATAATGGACTACCACAAACGATCTCTTATATTAAAGAGACCCAGGTATTCATTTTAACAATAGACGCTTTTTACACATTAGTTCCTTGTTGCTTTCCATAGATACTGAATTGGAAATCAGTTGATTGATTCGGGATATTTAGGATTTTCTTAGATATATTGAATTGAAAATAGATTTTGTCACAACCAACTTCAATCTCGCATATATATTCTTTCATTCTGTTTGCAGAACGATCCAGAAGAAACGAAGAAACTCTTCACGAAGTTGACACGAGTGGCTGGTCGGAAGTAAGTAGACACGAGATAGGGGCAAAATCGTTGATTTCTTAGATATAAATGTAGATGACCAAACTACGAGTTCAACACCATAACTAGGACTCTAATTTACTGGTATGTATGTCAGTAAATATTAGAATCATCGGGTTGGTGCTGCTGTCTAAATGTTAGCTTTGGACGCTGAGGATCATGTAATGACGTCTGCGTCTGAATCCGGCTTTGGCTAAAAGTTATATTTTTACCGCCAGCTTTTGCGAGTCGACCGAAGATACTATAATGCATCATTATAATATTTTTTATTCCAACTTAGTTTTAAAAAAGTTGGTCGTAGGATATTGGGCTACATAACATTAATTAAAATGTATTATAGCAATATTTAAAAGGACCCGTTCTAGGCAAATTAACCAGTTTGGTTTTTCCAACTGTTGAAATGTGCATTCTAACACCTGGATAATGGTTTGAGTATTTATCCTAATGGGGAAAGGTCTTGTCGACGTATTCCCGAAGTAATGTTCTACTCGGGCAGTAACTTTCCTTCCCAGTACGAAGTATGAAATTGTTAGCTTCATTTTCTCACACGTCATCTTACGTTCCGTGTAGGACCCCTCCGCTGAATTCTACTGAGTGGAAAAAACTTCTGGTTGCCATGCTCAGTCTTAGGGACAAGGCCTACAGATGTGTTCAAGAAAATGTTTGCTACGAAGTAAGTCAGTTTTGTACCTTCCTTCAAATTGAAATAACCGATAGCTTGAGAAAATAATGAGACTACATGTACTTAAATACAGTAATACGGTAATATCTCCTTGTGTATATGGCTTATAAGCCTTGGGTATATTGTTATATCGTGGCGGTAAACTCCTGACCTTGACTTCCCTGACCTGAAGTATCGATCGCTTGGCGACTAGCAATGCATGTGCTTCAAACCGCCACATTCAAAGCTGCTTAGACCAGTCAGACATTTTTTTTATTTTATTGTTTTTCCTTTGAGATTGATCAACGAAAATGGAGGAAACATCATCTTGGAGCCAAATAAACATTAACTTCAAGCTACTCTTGTGTTTCGTTTGTTCGCGCGATATAAATGATTACTATGAAGATATTTGTGCTGCTATATATACCCAGGAATTCCTAAATCGAATCGAACTGTATCCCCTCAGATATTTGTGGAGAGCCTGCTGTGTTCTAGCCGGCCAGAGAATATCAAACTGGCAGGGGAAATGATGGAGTGTAGTGAAGCCGAGTCTAACGAGCCTGACTACCCTGCCGTAGACCGCGAGGACACACCCCTCCTCCACAAAGTAGCCTACACCAGAGCTGTAGAACTTGTTCTCAGTGCGGCTCAGGAATACTTCAACTCCTCAGCCGTCCTGACTGATACCTGCATGGATCTAGCCAGGTAAGCGCTCCCCTTAGTAACTGTTTATTCATTTATCTATCGGTAATTAGGTAATGAAGTGTACCTTGTCCAGATTCACATCATGGATTCCGCTTGGTTGACTTCATTTATCAAAAGGGTCGTCACCTCTTTTCATCGACGGGACTCACTAATTGACAAAAAGTTACTTGTATTTAAAAATTGGTTATGTGTTTAATTAAAAGCTACATACCATACCTTTTGCTTACAGACAATGTCTAAACTTGATCTCTGACCAGCCACCCGTGATTCTAGAAGAGCTTGACCTGATAGAATCCCTATCCCTTCTTGATGGATTTGGCGTTGCCATGCTTCCTCTCCAAGGTTAGCCGCGACTCACTCTATAATTAACAATTTTCTGTTTTTGGTAATCAAATAATTTGGAAAGATGATTGGTCATGTTGTACAAAGCAATATGTAATCAAAGCGGCCAAACTCGCGCCTGATGAGACCTTTTCTGGTCGAAATCACTATATATAAATAACCCCACCCCTGATGAAATTCAAGTAAGCGGGCAAACCTAACTCACCACACAAACTTTATTAATTCATTAATTTTAGATTGGGGCTATTCCAGAATCCAACGGGAATCCCGCCACAGATCTCGCATCTCCGGAACAGCCCAAGATGGGTTGCTTAATTACGTAACAATGGGGGTTACCATGTTCTCCAAGCAACGATCAATAGTTGCTGTAGAGCGTTCGACAGTCTAAGCCCCAGTTGTGGTAGCGCTATAGAGGCGATAACACGCCCATACAATATGTAATCCTGTTATCTTCTTTAATTTCAGTTCGTATGACTGAAGAGAGACTTACCCTCCTCCAGAAAGCAATTGATGCCAAACCATTTACTTACAAAAATGCGCAACGAGTAAGTATATGTAACGATTAAAATCAGTTCCCAAGTTATGGTATAAAAGAATCCGCATGACAACATGTACAACCCAATTCTAAGTTGGGAGAGAGGAAATTAACCTGTTCATCGTTCGTTAATTTCCAAGTTATTTTGTTGATAAATAACCGTATAATGACTGTTATCATTATTGTTATTTTGTTCCTGTAGGAGCAGAGAAACCCAGTGTCTGTATGTACCTTGATTCCAGAGATTTTTTTCTGTTTTTATTAGTGTGTGTGGATTTACCTTACTGCGAACTATATGGCTTGATATTGGTAGCAGGTGTATATAAAAGAGGTTTTTTGCACCAGTCCTTTACTTACCGCTTGTCCTACTGACTATATTTCACCTAGACTGCTGCTGAATAAGACAAATGATTCGTATCAAGTTCCTAGATATCTCCCAATAATTTATTGGTACTGGTACAAAAAAAAATGTTTGTCCATCTGACACCCTGCATAATAAATCCCGTGGACTAGATACATAATAATTATAGGTTTATGATTTTGGTTACATTTCTAAGGCCTTGATTAAAGTCTTTCCGATTTCATCGAGCATGGATTCTTGCCTATGCGTCACAAAACAAATAATCGTATAATAGATCCTGAAGTATGGACCGGTAGATTATTTGGTAGTGTGTGTTTCCTCTGAAACCTTGAAATAAGCAAACTTTAGGAATAATTACGAGTGAGGTTTTAAGGAAGTGGATGTCTGTATGAAAAGGGTTATTAATGAGGATCATGTACCATGACTTTATGTCAATATATATATGTGGTGTGGCCAATTAAGTAAATCTATTTTAGTATTGTCTGCCCGCTTAACCTTTAGGTGAAAAGGGGTCAACTATATCCCTAGTCATTAACTTTAATAGTTTTTTATTCAAGGAAATTAATTTATTCAAGTAAAGATGTGACTGCATACTGAGTTGGACAAACATGGAATCAAAGGATTTGCATCGTGTGGTCCGTATCTGTGGGTTAAGAATGATCATTTTCCCGAACCCAACTATTGTTTTTTTATCTGAAAACGTGGCGTTTGTGTTGCCTGTTTAAAGTTTCACATGTGTATACTTGTCTTTAAAAATATCAAATCTAATTAGTCTTTTTTGCATAGGTAACTTACACTTTTTTGTTGGTTGATAGAGCACCTATGTATTTGTTATATCGTGTTTTATTTCCATGGGAATTCAACTATGGAGTAAAACGGGGGTGGTAGTTATTCTAACCGGGCTTTTATATTGTACTGATATCTTGAATACTGGCGATTTTCCTCCTCATGATTGCATTTATTAATACGTGTGCCTTCGGTGTTACTTCACTAACATTTCCTTTGAAGGTCCACTTAGTTTGACATTGGCTTGTGCTACGATGCCCGTTCATCTTATCTGTCTCCCGAATCCATTTTCCCATTACTTATAAAAGCTGTTTTTCATTGAACAGTTTTTCATTGAACAGTTAAGTATGTAATCATGGGGAGTAATTCGCATTTCCCCTTTCCATTTAAGTTGTTGCGACTAGCAAGGCTTCTACGCGTTACATGTGATAATGCTGCAGAGAGAGAAGGAAAAGTTCTAAAGCTGGTAGCAAAGGCGGCCTTAAAGGTAGGGTACTACCAACTATATGCTTACAGCCAGTATGGCATGACCTTTTTGTATGTTACTTGTCTTACCAATACTTTTATTAAGCATTGAATAGTAACACTAGTCATAGCTAGGTTATTGTTAAATATATTGATAAAGTCCTTTGAGGTTTTTATATTACCACGATTTCTGGTGTGATATTTTAGGCCAAGGATCACCGAGTGGCACAAGACACCTGCAAACGGTTAATAGATGATGGCTATGCACCTATCTGGGAAGAATGCAAAGAATTGGCTCAACTGGAGACCTTTACAAACATTAAGGCCAAGTATGTTTTTTGTTTCTTAATGGACTAGCATTAGTGATTCCTTGTTCGCTAAATAATTTTTACATCATTCGGCTTCTAATGTAGTCTGAAAAGGGATAAATACTCGATATATCCTACTATTGTTGGTATTACAATGGTTAGATTGTGCACTATTAACTGGGCTTGAAAACCTGATTAACTTATTAATTTCTTGTTGCGTGGAAGAACGATGGATTCGTGGGTTTTGGAATTTGTAATGTTATTGTGCCCAACGTTTCGGATAGCTTAGTATCCTTCTTCAGGGGTGTAATCCCTGTAACTGTAATCCCCAGTTGCCAACCTTCCTGTCAGAGGATGGTCACTTCACGCTGTAATCCCCTAATGTCCATGCGGGTACCCCCGATTAGCATACCACCTCGCTACTTAAATCCTCACTTCTAATTCCTAATTGCATGGGTCGCACTTTTAATCAGTTAATCGATGTAATGGATGCGCGTCTCCTGCTGATTTAGCTAACCCTCTTAGCATGTTTGTCCCTCTGGCATTCACACTGCATATATGAATCTCAATATATCACCGCCTCTGTCTCTCCCTAACCCTTGAGGGTTACGTATCTTACCACACAAAGCAAATCTATGTACACCCACTCAAACCCTGTTGTATTCGAGGAACTCCTATATCTCCACTGCCCTCCAAGTGTATGCTGCATTTCACCTTTCATTTCCATTTTAAAGATATTGTTTCAAAATGGTAATTTTGGAAAAAGATTCCTTGCCTAGTTTGTGGCCACTCCCCAGGCTGAACCCCTATTTTCCCCATGCATGCTCTCCTTTAGGTTCATGCCTAACAAAACACTGTTCCTCTAGGAGAACAATATGAAATACAGATGTCATTTTTCTAATTGTTATTGGTTTGGTGTTCTTACCCATTGTGCGAGACTTCCCATAGATATTATCACCTCTATGTCCTGGCGCTACATCCCTCCATGTTAATCATGGAAAATGTCTTTTCAACAGGAGACAAATAATTCTACTTATCTCACCCCCTAAGACAAATTTAATCCGCTTACCTAATTATTCCTGCCTTGACTGGGTATCGTACTATACCACTGTGTGTGTGTGTGACTATAGCTGTCCCCTCCTGCGGCGGCAGGCGTGCTTGGGGGAACGGCCTGAATGGCCTGAATGGCCCCGCTGCTCCACATCGGACCTCCCGGGTCCGAATATATCCCAGCCATGATAGATAGATGGGCCTGCAGGCGTTCTCTCTTTGTGTGCTCAACCATGTGTTGTCTCAACGTGGTTTCTGAGCGGAAAAACTCTCCACACTTCCCACAACGGTAGCTTTCCATCCCATGCGCCCTCCAGTTATGTTTGGTTAAATCACCTTTTCTATTGTAGTATAGGCCACAAGTCGCGCATTGAAATCTTGCTAGCCGTACCGACTCCATATCAGAGGCCCTATCTGTAGGCCTCATTCCAGTAGGAAGTCCCATTCCTTCCATCACTGCTGCATTGTCTTGTATTAAACGCAATGCTCTACCAAGCAACGTTGCTGCTTCTTTACACTGTGCGAAACACTTCTCCATTTTCTCGTTGTTTTCATTGCTTGTTGTATCTGCCATGGTTGATCAGAGTAATACCCTTCCTGCACGTGCTATTGGGGTAGTAGGAGTGAGTTATAGCATCGCGACAGCTTGCACCCCACTTTCCCTCGAGCGCGCCCACCTATTACGTTTAAGGCCCTGTGTCCATTCCACAGTATTTCAACGCAATATATTTCCCTCGCCTAACTCTCTCGGCATTAGGCTTTCATATTTCTCAGTAATCTAGGCACCTCTCGTACCTCCATTTCACGCTCTAAAAATCTCTGTTTTGCACCCTCATTCAAAGATAGCTCATCAATCCAAACAATGGATCCATCCTTGAATCTAGCCCTCAGCCGAATTGCTTCTCCTTTTACCTTTACTGCATCTATTATTTCCAATATTTCAGAGAAAACCGGCTCATTGTCAAACCTATTTTTTGTGGCCATGGGTACCTCATCTGCCCCATGTGCATCGCTTGCGGGTATTTCTCCTGCAGTTTCTTCCCTTATTACTGGGTTACCTGTGTGGCTCCTACCTTCTGGTACTCCAGAGTCCAGAGGTAAATCTGATTCTTCCAGCTCCATTGGATCTTCAAATGGCCCACTAAGTGGCGCCCACTGACCAACAGTTTCTTCTCTTAAGGCTCCTTTTTTAAGCCTATCTACTGTTACTGGTTTTGTCAGAATTTTCCCATCCAAAATTCGCTTTAAAATTACCGATTTTTCTGTTACAAATCGGACCAATGTATACGGACCATGATAAGTGCAAGTTAATTTTAATTTTATGCCAGGCTTTGATACCCTAGGCCAGAACAAATAAACAATATCTCCCTCCGTAATATCTGGGTAGTAGGAGTGTTTGTCATAAGCCTCCTTCATTTGTTTCTGCCTTTCAAGGAGTATTTCCTTTGCCACCTTTGCTGCTTTTTCTTGCAATTTCAGCATATCTACGAAAACTTCACGCATATCTCTTTCATCCTCTGAGGGATTTATTAGTTGTGTCTCCATCGGCCAGACAGGTTGGAATCCGTGCAGCAATAAAAATGGTGAGTGACCGGTGGCATGGGCCGGTGACATGTTCAAAATTGATTCCACCAGAGGAAGGTGATCATCCCAATTGTCCTGTCGGTCATTTACTAGGAAACGCAGCTTGTCTAACACGTTTTTATTGGCTCTTTCTATGAGCCGGCTGGCCCTCGGGTGCAACGAGGTTATGAAGGATTGGCTAATCTTTGCTCGAGCACAGAACTCCTCAAATGCTTTAGAAATAAAAAGTGAACCATTGTCCGATATGATCCTTTTAACTGCGCCAAATCGCAGTACCACCTTATTGTAGAAATTCTTAATCAAGGTGTCCGCCTTTAAATCAGGCACTGGTATGGATATAACATACCTACTGTAGTAACAAATCACATTTATTATGTGTTTGTTTCCCGCTTTCGTTTTTGGCAAATTCTCCAGTGCGTCCATGTTCACACAGGACCATGGGCTAGTCTCTGGATCCCTTAATGTTAATGGTGCACGGATCGGTTGTGTCATACGCCGAGTTCTATTGCACCTATCACAGGAATGGCAATATTTCCTCACATCCCCATAAAGAGTTTTCCAGTAAAATCTGGAACGTAGTATTGGGACCATTTTGCTTGGGCCCAAATGTCCTGCTAACTCACAGCTATGGTATAGCTGTAGTATTGGTGCTACCAATTCCTTTGGCACTACCATTTGTGCCCTCAGCACCACTCCATTGGCCTTCACCAGTGGGTATTTGAAAAGCATATCCTCTGCTATAAAATAATCGGGCTCTTTCAATGCAACAGCCCTTGCTAGATTCTTTTCATCAGGAAGTACTCCCTCCTCTATGTACTTAATCAGCGCACCCACTACGGCGTCCTCCCGCTGTTTTTCTGCCATTACTTTTTTGTCTGTCGGAAGAGTGCTA
This sequence comes from Sthenelais limicola, assembly GCA_942159475.1. Taxonomy (NCBI): domain Eukaryota; kingdom Metazoa; phylum Annelida; class Polychaeta; order Phyllodocida; family Sigalionidae; genus Sthenelais; species Sthenelais limicola. The sequence continues at coordinate 117,377,746 of OW804096.1, forward strand.
TAGCTCTCCCAATCGATATCTATAGTTCGCTTAGTTCTTGGCCGACCTTTCTTACGCTTCTTCTTCTGTTTGTTTACCGCTCCAACTACCATTACTGCATCTACCGGCAATAGATCTGATATTGGGGCTGGGTCTGGATCCTCTGTATACCTGCTTCTCGAAAGCACATCAGGCACTGTGTTTGCCGATCCTCGCAAATGTTCTATTGAAAAATCGAAATTGCGTAGGATCATTACCCATCTACTGAATTTCCCCTTTTTCTTGTCGTTATTTAGCAGTGAACACAAAGTGCTATGGTCTGTATATAACTTAAACCTCCGGCCCTCTAAGTAGACCCTGAAATGCTGTACAGCCCAAACGACTGCCAACAATTCCAATTCTGTTGTCGACCATCTCGATTCTGTGTCAGACAATGTTTTTGCCGCAAATGCAATGGGCCTCTTTTTGCCCTTCTCTTGGAACTGAGATAAGGTTGCCCCTAAACCAATTCCTGAGGCATCCGTTTCAAGGATGAACTCCTTTGAGAAATCCGGAAATGAAAGCACAACGCCTTTCATTAATTCCTCCTTTAAGCTCTCATATGCTTTTTCTTGTTCCTCCCCCCCAATCCACTTTTGTTCTTTTTTCAGAAGTATCGTCAGTGGCTTGGCCTTGGAGGAGAAACCTTGTATAAATTTTCTGTAATATCCAACCATACCCAGGAATCGCTGGATATCTGACACCTTTTTTGGTGTTGCTAATTTCTGTAATGGCCTCAGATTGTCGTCATGTGGCTCAATGCCCTTTGCTGATATCGTATGCCCCAGAAACTTTATTCTGTCGCGCCCCATCACACATTTTGACGGCTTCAATTTGAGGTTTGCATTCCTCAATCGGCCAAATACCTCTGCCAGGTCCTTCAAGTGTGTATCAAAATCAGGGCTAAAAACTATACAGTCATCGATATAACACAGACATGTCTGGTACCTCAGTCCAGCGGTTACCATGTCCATTACCAACTGGAACGAACGCGGCGCGTTCGCCAATCCCATCGGCAGACTGGTATACCTGTACTTATCGCCAGAAGCTGACAGAAACGCTGTGTAATCTCGGCTATCCTTTGACAGTGCCACCTGATGGAATCCAGACTGCAGGTCGAGACAGCTAAAAATTGAAGGTTTTCTCTGACCCACATTGTCAAGTATATCATCAATTCGTGGTATACTCATGTACATTTCCTTTGTGGATTTATTTAACCCTCTGAAATCCACGACAAGCCTCCAGGAAGCTGTTTTACCTGGAACAGCATTCCCCTTCGCCACCAGAAAAGCTGGTGAGGCCCATTCAGAGCCGTAGCATCGTTCGATGACGCCCTGTTTCCGCTGTTGTTGTATTATTTCTTCCATCATGTCTCTCATTACAGGCGACTGTCTGTATGGCATTTTATGAATAACCTCGTGGTTGTCCTTCAGCCTAATCTTATGTTCGGCCAGGTGTGTTAGACCCAGCATACCATCTTGGCCAACAAAAACATCTGAGTATATCGCGCATAATTCTCGCAAGGCGTCCTTCTGCTCGTCGGACAAATAATCTGTATTAAGATCAACCTCTGGGATCCACTTACCTTTCTCTGCCGCAACTGGTCCCTCTCGCGCCGCGCGCGCCACCGAAACCTTTTCCATTATCTCAGCGGTAGAAATCCATCCCAACATGAGACCCTTTCTAATAACTTTTGGAGCGCGTGTATAATTCATTACTCGAACAGGAACGCCATTACTGTTAACTGTAGCCACTGATCTAGCGGCTACCATGCCATCCTGCAAATTCTCTATCTTTGGATCAAACCAGACCTCTGTACTTTCACACACATCTCCATCGAAAATCCTGCCCCCCGCCGTAGCCTCTGTATATGGCGGAATCAACACATCTTCCTTAGCTATGATCCTAAAAACTTTCACAGGCGTTGGCCTGCATCCTCTATAACTCAAAACTAGTTGGTGTGACATAAGAAAATTCCTACCTATGATCACATCTATTTCTTCATACAAATATGGCCAAATGTAAATTGTCACTGGGTACAAAACGTCGCCAAAACGTATCTTAGTAGTCCAGGTTCCTAAAGCAGAAACTGTTTTACCATCTGCCAAATAACACATTCTTCTAGGACCCAGATCGACATATCGGCCCTTATTTATTTTCTTAAACATGGTGGCTCCCATCACGCAAATAGATGCCCTGGTGTCTATCAGAGCTTTAACTCCCCAACCAGCAATATTCCCCTTTATAGTATGACCTTTATTATCCAGGGATAGAGTTGTATATCTAAAATCATTATCTTCATGGGCAATATCTGTAAACAAAAGTGGATCCTCATATAGTGGCACATCAAATTCCTCAAATGCACCCCCAACCAGACTCGTTGGCACAGAGATCACACTTACATTTTGCCTTCCCCCACCGTGCCCTCTTGAGGGAAGGTTTGCCCGTTTGGGGCATCAAATTCAGGGTAGAAAAGCATTTTAGTACCTTCATCATTATAAACATTACCACCTTCAAAACTTACCGATGCTGGCTGTACTTTTGGTGTGGTATACCCCACCTGCTGTCGAGGACCCGATTGGTTTCTACTCGGTGAGCTCCCATTATTTTGATTGCCATCATTACCACCGTATCCGTTATTATTATATTCTCTCTTATAACCATTAGAATTAAAACCATTTCGTCTTTCTGGTGTATTACCTCTTACAGGCGGGAACTTTGCTTTATAACTATAACAGTCCCTTTTGAAATGGCCAAGCTTTCCACAGAAATAGCACTTAACTGGCTGCCTTTGGCGTAGTCTGTCATCTGACGGTCGCCCTGCGTCTCTCGGCGGACCCTGTCTGCGCTGCTCGGCTGCCCCGGCCTGCATCACCGCATTCGCCCGTCTCTTGGAGGTTGAGGTATCGACCTTTCCCGATAGGTCCCTTACCAGGGAAGTCAGTTCCCCTAGCTCGTTCTTCAGCCCTCTCAATTCGGCAGAATTTTTGGACATGTCTGTGCTCTCACGCTGCAGTAGATATTCCATCACATCATTCACGCCTGGCAATGTCTTGTTCGATACCATGTTTCTGTATCTGGGCAATAAAGTGGTTAGTAGACATTCTTTTATTTCACCTGCATTAAAAGTTTCTGATTTCACCATTCTCTCCTGGAATTTATCAAAGAAGGAACTCAGAGATTCCCCCTCATGCATTTTCTCATATTTAATAGCTTTTCTGTCTGCAGTGGATAAGGGTTCATATCGCTTCATAAAGGCACCCTTTACGTCATCCCATCTGTCGCCTCTCTTAAAGCCATTCATGAGATACCAACACCTAGCAGATCCTGTCAAATATCTAGGGAAATCCTCCACAAAATGATTCGGCTCCCCAGGGTGTAATTCAGCTGATACCTGCTCACAGTCCCCTAAAAATGTTCTAGGATCTTCCCCTGGTTCGCCTGAGAATCTTCTCGGTCCTTGAAGGGCCGACCTCAACTGTGCCGCTGCGCTTTTCCCCAGATTCATATCTGCCATCGAATCTTTTAGGACGGCCAATTCTTTTGTAATTTTATCTATGTTCCCAGTACTCTCAGTTGCATTGGCCTTAGCCAATTTCTCAATAGTATCATCTGACAAAGTAGTCGCCATACCTGCGTTGTTTCCCTGATTTTGGTCTGGTTGTATAGGATTAACAATATGATCCCCCTGTGGCGGTTGCAATAGCTGATTCTCTGGATCACTGTCTAAACTTGCCTCCTCTGAATCCCCCTCTTGCCCTGAGGTGCTTAATATATCTTCTTCTGCGTCTTCAAACGGTTCTTCTTCTATGAGAGGAGTATGTGCTTTACTCTCTGGCCCTGGACCTAATAATTGTTCATATTCTTCTTCACTCTCTTGTGCAGTACTTGGGCTAGATGGGATGAAACCGCTATCCCTTCTATCATCTGACTCACTACCAATCCTAGCCCTCTGTATTAAATTTTTTATTTTACCAGTCCCCTTCGAAGGTCCTGCTACCTCTTCTAATGTACTTTCTTTAGATGTTTTATCCGTGCTCATCTGCAATGAGCCAGTCTTAGTATATTTCGTTTCAGAAACTCCCTTCTTATCTAAAGTACTCTTCTTTGTTTTAGCTTTCTTTTCTGCTAAATATTTTTCATGAGATTGAACCTGTGAATCTGTGTCTGTCCAGCCCGATCTTGTGGCTGTAGATAACTGAAACTCAGCCCTTTTCTGTGGGCGTGCACCAACTGTTTTTGATTTGTCTGTACTCATTCACAAAGGCAAAAAGCACTCAATTTTCTATTAATTTATCTGCAAAACAAGAGCAAAACGGGTTCTCCACCAAGTGTTGATGTGTTCTGGGGTTAATTAGATAGTCAATTAATTAGTCAATTAGTCCGGGTTGATTATTATAGGAGAGAGGATACTCCCCCTATTATCAATGGGTCAAATCTGTTTGGGTAGCTTACGCTCGCTGGCTTGTAAGGAGTATATAGTTGTCTGGTACTGCTGCATCTGCTTCTCTCTCTATAGGTCTATCTAGTGCAGTATCAGTCTTTACCCATTGCTTTCCCAATAAGAACACAATTCCTGTACCATAAAATAGAATCTTAACCAGCTCTTGTGTGTTTTGCAATACTAGGTTTATTATTGATATAGAGTGCCTTGAATACAATGCCTTTCTTCCTTCCGGTCAGTGAGACTCCTACTCACACACATGTTCAGGTTGGATATAAATACATACAGGTATACCTTTCAATAGAGTCACAGATCAAACCCAATGGTCAATGTTCAGGTGTATCCATTGATACAGTTATGCAGTTATACAGTGGTACAATCATACAGTTATACAGTTCACAGCTATAAACAGGTAGATGTACTTAGCTATTGTTCTGAAGACTGAATCAGGAGACTGTCCCATATTAGCTAGTTCTAGCTATATGTAGTTCTTCTATCAATGTCTCCAATGGGGGTTTTCACCCATACTCCTGGATCTATCAATCTGTCTCTATCTCTTAGGCAAACAGGCCTAAAGGGCAATGGCTCCTCCCAACTGATATAGAGTGGTGTTGAAGACTATATCAGTTGAAGATGATGATGGTAGGAGATGAAGAAGTGTCCAGTCTCTGCACCTCTCCTATACATATATGCCCATATCTTTAGTTCTACTATATGGCCTGACTTACACTATCCAATGTCTGCTTGTTCTGTCAACACGTGTTTGCCCGTGCGTCATCGCATGATTCCATCTAAACCAATCACTCCTTGTTACACACAACATACGTCACGAGGCAATGCCTAATCATCTCAACTCCCATTGGGAATACACCCCTGTCAAGGAAAGGGAAGTTGCTCTCGACTTTTCTGATGGCTGTCAGGGCTCCACTCTTAATATAGGTGAACTACAACATCTATTATTCATGCATTCAATCGACCTACACTCTTGACCTGTGCTTGCTCCCTAGGCTTGGTAACATGCAGCTTAAGGGTCTTACACACCAACATATACAATAATGATGGTAATATTGTTGGTATTGTTATGTTAAACTACATTTCATCTTAAATTTGAGTTATTTGAAAGGATTTGGGGGGGAGGGGGGAGAATCTTCTATTTTCTGGGTATAATCGAAGACTTGATCCATTGCTGAAATCGGGTGTAATGGACACCATATGTGCTTCAGTTACATAACTGACCTGATAAGCTACAACTGCCGGCGGTAGCCTCCTGATATCGATATGTATCCTAGTGCATGACTATATTCTGTTAGCTTGTTTAATTGTAGGGTTGACCTCTTATCCTTCGCTGTGACGCATTGTTCTGAGGAAATGCTAGAGCCTATCCTCCGGGCAAAATGTCTGCTGGAATCCCAGGTAAATGATTTTATTGTTTTATCCCTGATCCTCATTGATATATTGGTCTAAGCACGTTATGGGAAGATTTGTGGTGGAGGGGCTGTGATACCGTAATGATTGGGCACCACCACGAGTTACGTGCAGTTAATTGGTATAGCATATATTACAACCCAAGACTTGACATCTCAAGTTGTATAGCTATGTCATTTTCTATTGTAAAATATAAAAAGTAAATTAAAATGTCTTTCTCTTTTGTATGTATCTTTGCAGTTGTTGTATGAGCATCTTCAGTCGAGTGGAGCTGCTGGTCGGGAAAGTGTGAGTCCTACCAGAGAGTCAAGTCCGTTCACACCACTAGGCGCAATGAAGCAAACACAGGAGATCCTCACAGCTACAACTAGCACCACCAAAACGGTCCTCTCAGCCGTTAGCGATAAGAAATGGTGGCAGAAAACATTGAAAAGTCTCCATCCACTTCATCAGGGCACCTATACTGAGGAGTGGGATGATAGGAATGCTGCACTTACTACGCAAGGCTGTCATCCGTTCTATGCTGACCCAGAAGAAAAGATGTACGAGAACAATGTAAGTGAACTAAAATATTATCATAATTTATTTGATTATATCTTATTGTGTTTATACTGTATTTTGTTTATAGGAGTGGGTAGGTATAATACTATACTTCTCTCATACGATTATAACTTTTTATGTTCGAGAATATTCATGCCACTAATACACATGTATTTATTGTCATTTGGGTGGAAAGAACATCGTTCCCACTTCATTATATCTCTAAGTTAATTGCGGACATTCCCAATAATCTGTTTAGATGGAGGCTGATTTCAAGAACATGCTTCCTCGCCCCACCGTTGTGAATGGACTACAGACAAGTGAAGCCATCTTACAGTTGGGCAGCTTGGAGCAGGTGTTAACAGAGGGCGCCACTGAACACTCAGCGACACAAGGTTCCAGATTTACTTCTTTTCTGGCTGCTTTACAATTATTTTTTTTTAAATTCAGGATGGAAATGATTGGGTGGCATATGTTCTCGAGCGGGCATAATGCCTCCTATTCTCCTTGTTCAATGTGATCAAAATATAAGTTTCCAGCTGTTAAGCACATACAGGTGGCGGAATTGAATGGATATAATAAGACGAATAGGATGATTACATGGTGTTTTATCATTTCAACTGTATACCCGACTGTACACATACAATGTAGTTTAAATTACCGAGTGTAACCGAGCATACAGAGACATCATCCATACAGTTTTAATGGAACGTGATGTTCGACTTACTATGATGTAATTTTATCAGGAAAGAATTCTCCCGTCAATTGGATCAATTCATGGAATTCAACAAGTTACGACCCTATGGGTCAAGTCATCAGAAAATGTAAAATTAGCAGTTCTATAGACAAATGGTCTAATGACAAATGGTCAATACTGGGTATATCTGTGGTGTTGTGTTGATTCAGAGAATCTATTTGGTTATGTTGAGCTGTGTTTTGAACCAATATGTTGTCTTAATTTGAGAGGATTGGTGAAGGTGAATTGTACATTTTCTGACGATTTGATCATAGGCTCTTCCCGTCACCTAAGGAATATCATAGGAATGTCACGTCCACTGCAATATCCATCATCGGCTCTCTCTCTCTTTCCCTCTCTCTCCTCTCTCTTACTCGGCCTACCTTCTTTCTGTCTGCCTCTCTCTGAGACTGTCTCCCCCCCTCCCACTACCTCTCTCTCTTTCTCAGAGGCGAGGTTTAAGGGGATTAATTTAGCATTAACTGACTTAGCATTAACAAAAATATCATATTATCGTTTGCGCAATTACTTGTATTATTAGTTTACTTATTTTATTATTTTGCTTTTCCCACAGTCCTCCTTCAACTAGCTGATGATAACATCTATCAGGATTGTGCTCTGGGGTTGGCTTATTTATTGGCACTACCGAACGTGAGTCACTTCAAAAAATGTACAGTTGTTTGAATAGGTTCCTAACTTTCAGTACGTCAGAGACGAAGTAGAAAAGAATTTGTTTGTTTGTAACATTTTATTCAATCAGGTAGTTGCATAATGTAGCATAATACGAAATTCTCCTCCAATAATCATGAATGTGAAGGTTCCAAATTCACTTTTCATCCTTATTTAACTAATATTTATTAGCCTATGCCCTCAGAGTGAAGTTAGTAGATTCTACTAATGCTATTGAACAGCAAAGTTGGTTATTCATTTGATTTAAACCATATGCTTCTTTTGACTCTAATTGCAGTGATATATATATCTTTCATCTCTTTCAGCCACTTGATGCAGAGGCCGTTTTTACGAAACTACCACGGACTGCTATTTCACTCCAAATAGCCACCTACTATTACGCCCTACAGATCGCCGTCAGGCTCTCTTCCAACGTCATCCCAGAACCTGCCGGCTTATACAGATGTGACCCTGACAAAGTCATTAAGTACATTGTGGACGCCATGGGAGAAGATTGCTCTAAGTTAAAGGAAATGAAGGAGAAGGTTCCAGAGGATGTGTTCGGCTTAGCTGTAAAACTGCACCACTACCATGAACTGATGACTGATTTCACACAAGCCCAGGTTCTAGACAGGCTGGGGAAGGGTAATAATATGTGTAATGATTTCCAATTAGACTAGCAACAAGTCCCTCAGTCCAACTCAATGAGCACACATAGCATAGGCCCTAGTGACTCAATATGATCGTTTTGATTGTTTTTCCTAGTTTCGTTAATGAAACAAAAAGAATTAAAGACTTATATAAGTCTAATTTCCCATCAACGACTGGATCAATTCGTTTATTTTAAGATCACCTGTCAGTTTGATTTCATATCGGATCTAGTTTATGATATATTTTATGATATTTGATACTTTCCACTCTCTAATGGAAGGTCTGTGGTTTTGATATATATTAGATATTCAAGGTGTCTATGTTGTTCGTTATTGTAGGAGTCGATGTCGCTCGTTTTACCCAAGATAATGCATACAAACGGGAGACAATTCTTGGTCTAGCTATGTAAGTTGATCATGCTCAATAGACTGCTTTAACTATGCTTTATAAGTATCTTTTAGAATGTTAAAAATTAGAAAATGGCACATATCCGTTCCATTCCCCTTTTTCTCTGGAGGGGCAATTATCAGTTTTCTTTGGAATTGATGTTCAATCTAAGTGAACCCTTCCTAATAACTGTACACCATTTGTACAGGACTACAGAGGAAAACGTATACAAAACGGCAATAACGCTTGCAAAGAGATACAAACTGCCATTGTGGGAGATATACATGACTCATCTAGAATTCCTCTTTGAAAGTGGGTGAGTACTCAGTCCAATATGATGATATGCTATGAAAAATAAAATACGGATCATAAATTAACCTCTGTTGGTATGTATTCTAATTTCATATCATTTAGACATAGATGCCATCATTTAGACATAGATGCCTCTTAACTTGATCTTCATATTTCCAATCTGTATTGATTCTATTTTCTAATGTCTGTTCGTCATACTTGCAGACTGCCCACGTCAGCATTGGAGGCCAGAGCGAATGAGCTGGGACTGCTCGCTCCACTACGTAAGCAGCCCGCCGATTTTGCCAAGCGAATGCGCCAGTTCGTCTTCCCAACTATTGATGGTTCTGACCACGGAAGGCTTATGTATTACTATAGCTTACTCGAGGGATGTGTGCCAGAGGAGAAACACGATTTAACTCCAGAAATCCATGTTCGTCTTCTGAGAAAGATCAAGCCTGCTGCTCCTGGTACATTTTTAACTAATATTTATTAGTCTATGCCCTCATTTCTGGGTGATGGGTTAAGCCTTTAAACCTTAGTCTGGACTTTTAAGTTGGACTCAAATACAAAGTATTTTCTAATGGAAGTGATTTCATTTATATCTGCTGTCCTGGAAGTCTACTTGCTAATGATTTAACCAACTGTCAGAAATCACATCGATTTGTATTAATGGTTCACACTCTAATTTTTAAATGACTTACATTTTTCAGGCATCGACTACAAGAAGTTAATGGATGGAACGACCCGTCCGTTAGAAGTCATCCGCCCTGTGCTCAATGATGGCAATGTGCATGTTTTAGCCAGACTGGCTCCCAAGATCCCTGACCAGGTAAAGTAACAACTGGTCAGTGTATATCTGAAACCAGTCTTCCCCATATATAAAGTTGCATGGTAGCTTCCAATGGAGGGAAGTGGTCGTTTCGTGAGAATAATTCCCCATAGATAAAAACACCAGATAATTGTAACAGTCAAATTTCTCATTTTCAGCATGGCAGTTACCTTCAACCAAGCTTGGTCTTTTGTGCGTGGGCTGTAAAGCTGTTCTGGGGTCTGGATAAGAAGAATCGAGAAAATCCTCAATCCAGGGTACGGTGATATTTTCTCTCTGTGGAACTGGTGGTGCTGCACCTGTATTTTCAAGACATGGCAGCAGAGCTATACATACATTGTGCATTTATAGCTCTGATTGCTGATCTCTGTCACTCAGTGTATTAACCTCTGGCACCCGAAGCCTAATCCGTTTCTCTTCCTTTGCAGAGTGAATGGATCCATCGATATGAGAGTTGTGGTGAATATATTCAGAAGCTGACTCCAGACGACTTGATACAATTCATAGAGGCTATTGTCTTTGTTCCCCAGGCTCTGGATGAGGTTAGTTTTGCCTCCCTTTTATTCTCACCCTTGAGTTGATTGTCATCATTATAATTTATTATATTTCATAACATATATTTTTCCCTTTTAGTTAGGTGTTGAGTGCCGCCAGGAAATCATGAGGAGAGCCATCAAATTTAGTAAACAAGGAGGCAAGAAGAAGAAACAAAAAGACGAAACTAGCAAGTAAGGAATATTTCCTGATCTTTTGTTGTCACACGTAACGCTACTCATTTTCCGTTAAAACTGCATTCTCACCCAATTTCGATAAGAAAAAATCTTTGCATAGACTCAAACTTTCCTAACCTCTCTGAAGGTGATCTGGGTAGAATATAAAAGGTTGATGCATTGCTCTTTGGTCTATCATCAAATAATATTTCAAATTTTCCATTCCGCGGGATTTAATTACATCTATAGTTTTCCATGGCTGTTTACGTCTGTTTGGGATCTGTGTGTCATTTAATACTGTCTATACCTTTATACTTCCCGGGAGCGCTAAATTTTGCCTTTCTTGTTTTCGATTAGAGTTTCTGCGTGGATTTGGTGGTATTTCTTTTCAGATGCCCCCACTTTATCACCACTGTTTTACATGTTGTATCTTTGTCAATGTTGGTATCATTGAGTATCAGGTTTACTGATCTTTATTTGACAGGAGCGCAGCTACCTGGGAAGATGTTGCGACTAGAATGAATCATTCGTTAGATCACCTTAATAATTTTGACCATCCTGTGATTGTGAAACTTACGGAATCCAGTGATAAGCAATTCCAACACTATGCTCGTCTCTTCGATCTTTCTAGATCTGAATCGGAAAAGGTAATTTTTTTACTGAATTTGTCCACCTTGTTTTCTCCGTTGTTACCATAATCGGGCAGAATTTTAAACTCAGTGCATTTCTCCACCACCTGCAAAGACTACCATCTCACAATTGAATATTCTATAGGTTCAGGACCTGTGCATACGGATGATACTAGACGGTCAATCCAGCTCCATGGTATCAGAAATGTTGACGGTTTTACCTGACAACACGTGGCAACCGCAGACTGCCCTTAAAGAAGCTATCACATTGATCATTGATGCAATCAGGTACGGTCTTAGGCAATGTCACCATAGACAAGTACCCTGTTTCCAGTAGACCACCTCCATGACTATGTTAGCTCATCATTATTAGTGGCTCCTCACAAGTAACATTCCAAGGATGTACGTTTTTCTTCAGATATTAAAATGTTCTGTACTATCTTAATCATAAATTTGTCTTCTGAACAGGAATCCCGAATCAAAGACACCAGAACTTCTCGAGGGTCGTGATTTACTAAAAACTCTTGCTACAATTGTCAAAAGAATTCAAAAGGATCAAGACGATGGGTAAATATGCCAATAACGCTCCATTACTTTTGTGATTCATGTGGTTTCATTGAGCTCCAAAATCTACGTCGCTCTCAGTACAGAATGGATGACATTATCATCTAGTAGAATTTGTTAGGCATGCTGGATATTTGTTCATTTATTGTACCTCCCCCAATTCTCTAGATCACTTGATTGATAATCGCATAACCATGTTGAAAATAGAATCTTTGGTGTTTGATAGATATTTTCAAGAATAAAGTATAGGGAACAGTTGCTTACCTGTAGGCGATATCTTGTACGTTATAGCTCGTTATCTAATGTGTATATGATTTGTTCCAACAACTTCATAGAATTGATTTGGTAACATCGGATGACGTGATGGCTCTGTTGCGACCTTTCTGTTCGGACATGTCCATTGCGGTTCAACCTCGGCTTGATGTTCTTCAGACATTAGAACAGGTGATTATCCACTTTCAGAATAATATTTGAGAATGAAGCTTGGTATCTTTTGAGCATTCACAATGAAACATCGTTCATATTTATTATTCCATTGAATTAAATCCAACGTTACTAGGAACAAATTGAAATATATACTTGAGTGCACAACTGTCCGTTAGATGTTGAGGTACCCCTAAAGTATACCCTAGAGCTAAAGAAAATTCGATGTTCTTATAAAGCAAAATAATAAATGATGTAATGCCGTTATTATTGTTTAATATAGAATTATAACAATTATGCCTCTGGATTTGTTGACGTGCTTCGCAGAGACCCGAAGGCGCTAGTCTTAAGTTGTTAATTTCATAGTTAGCCTACATAAAACTATGAAATTAACCACTTAAACAAGCACCTTCGGATCTCCGCAAAGCACAACAAACTGCGGAGGTAACATTACAGCTATTTTTAGACAACTACATTTTTATTGTATGCTTATGATACAAATATTTTTATTGCACCACTCAAGAAGAATGCATGTAAAGTATAATAAATCGTACTTATTTCAGACATTCGACCTCAAATCCAGTGACCTTGTCCTTCTTATCTCCTACCGAACTGATGCCATTGTCTCCACTGGGTGGCAAGATCGCAAGGTAAGATTTTTCACAAATATAGTCTTTGCCTTCAGCATATAAAAGTTCCGTCAGTGCAATATTTGAATCTACATACACCCTCGTCGTTATCGTTGTGCAACATCTGAAGTGATCTGCCATAATAATTCATATTATTAAATTCTACCATCTATCGTCTTTATTAAGGTAGCAGAGGTGGAAGTGAGCACGGATGAGGCACGCCAAACATTATTTGAGAGTTTATTAGGTGATAGTAACAGTCTCAGCCAGTACCAAGCCCTCGCTAAACTTCTTGCTGTTTGGCCGCCACTCGAGTCCCTCGGCTCCAGGTGAGAATCACTTTTTTTGCAAATGTTTGATGGGGTTCTATTTATGAGGTTGACACATTGCTGCATCGATTTTGTCATCCTTTAAACCTGAACAGAATAGGCGAATACATTCCTTCTTCATACACTCCAAGTATCGGCATGTTCATTTGCACAAGCTCACGAGTGCCTCACCATAGTGTTGAAGGGACTCATTTGAAATTGTTTTACTCCTTACTTGTTTGGTCTGCTATGAAACGTTTACTGATGGACACTTTCTCCTAATACATCTTCTAGCGCCCAAGACCCAGAAAAACATCCGTGGTGTATGCTTCTAGGTGCAATGATCAACCAATGTGGAGCAGAATCGTTGTCACATGTACAAACTACTATGAGCGACTTGAATAATGAAGATAATCCTTTATCCCTTGAGGTAAATATATACTTCTAGTTTGAATTTCGCAATGCCAAACTAAAATATGTTTTATAAGTAAACGTACAATACGATGTCCGTCGTCTGTATGAGGGATAACAATTAGCAGGATTTCTTTCACCGAAATTTATTTTGCCGCTTGTGTTTTTTTATTGATTAGATAGTTCGTTATGTATTCAGTGGCACATTATGCGTTGGTGCTTTAATGTTCCAATTCTATTCCATTTATGGTGTAAGATGTACAAATCCAATATAAATCAACTGGTTGTTTTCATTTCTTCAGTGTACCAAGTACATCATTAATAAGCTATTGGAATGTCAACTTCCGATTGGAGCAGTTAAGTGCATCCTGCTTTCCGGCAAGATTGAGTTACACGATGAAGCAATATCTGTGTTAGAAAAACAAAAACAGGTGGGTAATCAAACCTAAATGACTGAATAGTTAAATGGTTTATCTAATTGGGCGCGAAAAGAAATAAGCGGCATAATTATTTTGTTTATTTCTTTTTAAGATTCAGTTTGTCTGCGATTGTATTTTTCATCAATGATATTAAATCATTAAATATATTACATCATAAAATACTTACGATTTAAATGGATTAAACAATCACAGTCTAGGCAATGGCATCAATCGAATTATTTGAACGAATATAAAATCAATTGAACATTACATGTAATTTATTTCTATTTGAAGGCCAAAGAAGACTCGGAGTTGTGCCGCCTAATTCTCCAGCAACATCTTGTTGCCCGAATCGTTAACACACCCTACTACCCTCTTGTGGTTGAGTTCGTTATTAACCATCAAACTCCTGGCGAAGAAACTCCGTACTACCTAGACCTAGTGTCTATTGCCAACCAGTTACAAGAGTTGGGTCACGAGGCAGAGGCAGGCTCTTTGCTTATGGCCTGTAAAGGAACTCATCCCATGTTACGGACATTTGATATGACATATAGCGTGCTTTCCAGATGGTTTTCACGATGAGTTAAATATGATATAAATGCATTGTTTGCTTGATTAAAGTGTCCTTTAAATTCTTCTCTCTGCTCTCCCTTAGCATCAATCCGTGGTTAATGCTAAATCGCAACGTGTCAAAAAAACTCGTTTAAAAGCTTGCAAATTAACAGAATGATTTATTCCTGAATAATTATTACCTAAATGTATTTAAATTATGTTGTTCCTCTATTCAAGTAATATTTAATTGATTTGAGCGAGGTAAATATGCGAATGAACAGTTATATATAACCGGTTATTTATACTGGAAATTGTCTGTATAACTATATCTGAGTAATATTATAGTTTCCTGTCAACCAGTATTCAAAGTATCACAAATGTTGCTTATCTTTTAGAGTAGGGCAATTTCCTCAATTTGTATGTACTTTCTGCGTCGTTATAGATATGAGGAGATTAATTTTTGCTCCCTCCACTTTCAAACGACAAAACGAGCCCAATTGACTTTTCAGATTAGGGGAATTGGTCTCACAAGTGATGTATGATCGTCTACCCGAGACACCTGTTATTGATGCAATTAAAATGGTCGGAAAACTGTTCATCTCTTTCGTTACTTTTAGATCGTTTGATTAAGGAGAGAGGAATTGCCTCTTTACGGTGCATGCTTAGTAATTAAAAGGGGTGACATGGAGGTAAATGTATGTGTTTCATTCATCAAGAGCGTCTTTTCTTGTATTTCTATCAACGCCTTTTTTAAAAACGGGCATTCTAGCGAACCTTTTATACCGTCGAAGGAGTTAAGGCAACAAACATGGTATACGTGACAGGAGCACTATAACTCAACATTATTAGTTCACAATCATAACTCATTCACGTCACCGGAGTCTACGTAGATAGTTTTAAAGCAGCCAAATATATCTATTTCCCTTCAGAAAAGGTGCTTTTGGGGCCACGAAAGTCTCGTAAATTACCAATCACAGCTGCCCTTATCAAATGAAGTCAGAGGCACTTAGTCAAAATTTAAACACGCCTTTTCCGTGTTTTAGAATCTTGCGTTTCTTTACCATGAGAATATATTATATAGGGGATAGAATTAGTTTTCCCATGGAGCAGGGCGGACTGAATGTCGGGCCTTTTTATTCTCCTGTGATCTTAGCACAGTGCATGCCTTTTGACGCCAGCGTAACGGTAGTGTTATAAAGTAATCTTATGGCATATCCTTTGTGCCTTTACATAATAATTCTTACACAAAATTGTGCGCAAACGCAGAAGAAAATGAGGGTTAAAAAGAATCAATGGAGGTACAAATAAGACAAGTGTTCGCCATTTACTTTGGGGATGCACCAGTGAGCGCTTAGATGATGTGGGGGTAAAAATATCCCGTTTGCAACAAACGTCCCATAAAATGTAGGACTATGACAAAGCGGAGCTCTGTCAGACAAGGTCGGGTCAGACTTATTAAGTTGGCTTGTCTGAAGGTTTCTCTGGCAGTTAAGACCTCGCCTTTCAGAAACGCAGGTATCATTTCTGCTGGTATTAGGAACTCTTCTCACAATTTGAAACCAATAATCGGTAAAATGATCAAATAAATCTAATTCTGATAAACCTGAGATGGCCAGGTGGCTCAACCATAGGGCCCTAAATGTACTCCTCTGTGACTTCTCCACCGCGAATAAACATCCAGAAAATGATGTTCTTTTTACCTTAATGAGAAGCTATTTTCTTGTCACCGCTTTGCTATGTGCCCACTTCTTCTATACCACCATATATTTTCCTCGCCATATTTACCCCGCCGCCCCCAACCCACCAACTTTCACATACATCCTTAGTTTCTTCGTCCCCCACCCCTTCCTCCCTTGACCCACCCACCCTCTCCTTTTTTCATATAAATCTTCGGCGTCGGGAGTCATTTTCTTTTGACTTTGCACCACCTTTAAGCTAATAATGTAACCCGACGAGGATTGTTTTTGAAAGAACTGATTTTTCTGTGGTCAATTTTGACACCCAGGTAAGACAAAGTGCTTTGGCCTGAGGCAGGACAACGTCATGATTGAATCAAAGTGCCTCGAAGCTTTGACATAGCCACTCAAAAGCCCCTTGTGTCCCAGGCATGATCTCCCGTGGTGAATCTCCCCGGGTTATTCCAAGGCAAATATTATCTCTGTCCGAACGACCTTGTTGATCTTGTTCCTTTCTTCGTTCCAACAAAAAGGCAAGGTAACACTTCCGATAGCCTACAGTTTCCTAGTTGTACACACATTTCCTTTCAGGGATTTCATTATGCATGCTTTGATCTTATGTTGCTCACTACTAATTTGAATCACAGCCGAAGCTATCGCCTCGAGGGACATTAGACGATTTATGTAATTTGATTCAAGTTATTGGTTGGTACATAATGCTGAGCGCTGTGCACCGAATATATAAATTCGTTAAGTTTTCTGATGCACCGCTTAAAATGTAGTCATGAATTCAAAGGTCTATATAATTATTCTCAATTTCCTTCGATATTATATAAAATACTTGATTTTAAAAATAAACAAATGCAATACCATGGTCTTAAAATGTCTTATTGTTTAAATACACTTTCTTCATCAGATGAGTGGTATCGTAGAACCAAAGTAGTGCCACCCAGAACTTTCTTGTACCAGAAGGCAAGAACCGAGCGGCGGGGATCTGAAGACCAGAAGAACAAATGCCTGTGTCTCACAAGCCAATTTTACCTCACATACTTTACATATTTCTTCACCTGTTGAGATGAAAACTACGATACCATGCAGTGTCGTCGATGAGAGAGGACTGATAAGACCATATTAGTGAACATACCCGACTTTTATTATTTCACTTATTAGAGTGAAAAATTGAGTGTCATAGCCACATGCAAGACCGGCCCCAAAATGCTTTGCTTTTGTTGGGACGAACGTAGACACAAAAGCGTTACTATTTAAACCCTCCAATTATGTGTGTTGCTTTCCAGTCAGTATATGGCATAAAAAGAATGGCGCAAAAATACATTTATCTCCATTATTAATTTAGATCACATCTATTTAGTGCGTGTTTTTGTAAGATCAAAGTGGTAGGATCGCCACAATTCTATGCTATTCTGAAAGCGTACTTAGTGTAAGTGTATCTCCAAGTCACACAGAAAACTTATTGTACATGACATGAACGGGTTATACCGTACATTTAGTCCCAATCGTTGCCATTTCGATTTGAAAACTGGACGTGGACCAGTCCCTGATAGCGAGCAATGAAAGTGATCGTGGCGGCATATCCATGGTGCGTACACATGATACGGAAGACATGCAAACACCTCAAAGAAAATTGATATAATTACGATGCTTTCTTGACGTATCAGGCCCGGTATCTAGGGGAGGGCGAGTCGGGGGAAAGAGATAAATGACGTGTCCACAGCGTTTGTTTGGTAATGACGACAATTTCATGAATTAGAGCTAATTTCAGGAAGGGACTCGCCCTGCCGAGTAGCGATGGAAATTCGAGATAACATACCTGGGAAAGATTTCATGACCATTTGGTCTCGAGGGTACGTATAGACGGATGCGTGTTTGGCAACATTAATGCAAAGGTTACAAGTTAATATGCCCGAGTATTCATTATTTAAACGCTCGGCCTCTGTAGACGGGCTCCCCCTTGCCCTTCAAACACCTGGTGCTTTACCCTGATGAGAAAGTAGATCTTTGAATAATAAACCACTCACAGTAGCATAAAGTAAAACTATGTCGATAAATGGTATCGAGGACGGACAAGCAATACAGAGATGCATGCACTGCATGTGATCACTATATGATGCGTCCATTCCTTACCCAACATGCTGCGGTATTATTGCTAAAGACATTTATATTATCGACCCTTGACTACAGGTTGCCATTCCTAACCCCAATAGGAAATTGTCATATGAAAAAAAAATCAAATTCTCCAGAATAAAGTTATAAGAGTCGCTCTGGGTGTAGACCATAGCACGTAAGACAATACATAATGAATGCAAAATAATGTCAGTGAAGAATAGGCAAAACTTTTTATTACAGAAAATGAGCAGAAAACAAATAGATAATAATTCATTAGAATTAGTTACAGTGCAAAGAAACACGATGGTTCAGCGATTAAGCAATTCCTTCGTCGAACGGAGAATGATCGCAGAACCTTGCTATATCAAATGGCAGAAAACTGGAACAGGCTATAGGCAGCAATGTCAGACAATTGGACGGAAAACCCCTAAAAACATACTTAAAGAGAAGTATTTTAGAAAGACAGAGGCAAGATCGAGGATGATTTGAATAAAGCAAAATAGCTTAATACCCCCTCTGGTGTCCCAAACCCGTCCACCCCTCGACATGGACAGATAATATTATATTGAAAATTGACTGAATAATCACTAACCTATTGAGAAATATGTATATATGAACATTGTAATAGTCTTAAGGCAGGTGGTGGGAACCCCGTCTCGCGGCGACATCATGAAGTTATGTATTACTGCCGAAATAAAACAATTTAAAAATATATATATATTGCACGGTGCTTGGTGGAATGCAAATGGTAGCATGATCACGCAAGATATGTACATGTGATAATACGATAAGATCTCCCGCGTCCCCGTCTCTCTTTATCTAATGAAATCAAGTCGCAATAAACTTCTTCCCATGTAAGCAATCTTCACGATTAACCATCTGATTTATTGATCCTTACAAGTTTACTAATTGTGACGTCAGAACATTCTGTGTAATAATGAAATAATATGGTCTGCACCTATATTCTGATTCCGAACGCGTTCCTTTCGCAACCAGTTCTATAAATAATAAACAATAAACATAATTGCTTTGTAAAAAAAAAAGAAAAAAAAAAAGGAATGTTTCATTCCTTCTGCATGGTACATGTTGGCTGGACTATATACACTCCCATGGAGATAATCCCTTCGGACAAATCAACAGAGTCCCGAGAACCAAAAATTCTCATCTAGGTTACCTGTACATTATACCTGAACCAGGAATAAACATCATTCTACTACAAACTCTGCTTCTTCGTTTACCTTAGTGTTACACCACTTGTAACACGAATGTAAAAATAAAAAAGCTTACAAAAGCAGGAAAGCGGGTTTTCTTAACCCGGAACTGTCAAAAAGCACATTTCCCATGTTTAAAACAACTATTGTTATGAAATAGGCATTTTTTCAGTTCCTGGGAGGTGGTTTCCAAAAAAAAACAAAAAAAAAACAAGTTACCCCCCCCCCCCCCCTACCTAGTTTCCAGCCAAATAAATCGGAAACACACCTATTTTCTTTGGCCTAAGGATCTTTATTGAGGCGTGGCCTTTGCATTAACATATAAGAGATCATTATTAGCAATTATCACAAAATCACAGTTCGCCTATATAACGGTGATCTTCCGCTGTTGCCTGAGTTCGGCCGGCCATAAAGATAAACAAAAAAAGAAAACAAGTCAAATGATAGCAGAAATACTAAAACATCCACTGTCAACTTATAACATACTATTCAAAACCTTATATTGAGTTGTGTTCCTTGTCGATGTACCCTTTCCCAGCAAGTCCTGCTGGCCAATTATTAATCATCCTCAGCCTTTTGAGACACTCAGGGCTAAAGGTCCCAGCAAAGTAACATTTTAAGTACTGATCTATTGACATTCAGAATCAGAGGGCAAAGACACGTCTTTATTATTTTTTGTAGTCGAAGAATGAGGAGAATGCTCACGAAAATACTTCTCTATTATTCAAAAAAAAACTTTTTAAAAAACAAATATTATTCTGTTGAAATGTATCATAAAATTCATTTGAATATAAAAGATAATTCCCATGTACACATAATAACAATACATATAGAGACAATAATTATGTACATGTATGTATGTGTACATGTACATGTATACACTTGTATGACCATAAATGTATAAAACTTACATACATGTATAAATACATGTATACAATCAGATATACATGTACGTACATACATATATAAATACAACTCATGCATAGCGGTACATGTATTATATATACGTTTACATAATACCTACATGTTATTATGTTGTGTGAATGTCCTTGTCTAGTATACGTCTTACACAAAACATACATGTTGATCTCAGGTTGTTCACTACTACATGTAATTTGAATCACAGTCGATCATACGTAAAGCATACATTACATGTATATGCACACACAATGTGACGCATACAAAAGAATTACGTACCTCAATCATCCCAGAATATTACATGTACAATATGATAACATTCAAAGACTATGTTGTTGTTGTGCTGGTTCCGTAGGTGGAGAGGGGTGGCGAAGTCCTCCCTACAAAACTATTGAAGCCAAGATTTGTCCTCACATTCCGTGTTTTGCTAGATATGAAGTCAGGAATATATAGGCATACACAGAGGACGCGTTCATGCTAAACCTTGATGGTCGCGTGCTTCGTGGTAATTTAGATCGCATCTTTTCAGCATGCAGGTGTGCTCTCATTAACTTGAGTGTTGAGAGCTTAAAAGCCTTATGAATCCTGTTTCTTCTCAAAATAGGGTCAAACTACCGATTCTATTTCTTGCTTATTTGAAAATGTTGAATTCTGTGCCTGAATGAACCATTTGCTCTTCTTGTGAATCCTTGACATTTTATTGATTTTCTTATTGGGGGAAAAGGCAGGCATTATTTGTGATAACTGTTTGACTTCTTGCTTATATGTATATAGGCCAAAATATATATCACCCCTGAAAGCATTATTTATCACGACGCTCACCCTAATTTAGACTTCATAATCAAAATCAGACAAACTGGCAAGTTCATAACAATAGCAATTTAATCGTCAATCGCCTTCTGTCAAATATTTATTTGCCATTGTATGGCAACAACAGGTAGATACATAATGTCATTGATCGGAACAGACTGTGGTACAGGGAAATTTGTCTGAAAGAATTGCTATTGAAATTCATCATACCATGCCTTCTTAAAAGGGAGTTTCTTCATCAATTGTGTGATTGTGTGTTTTCACGACTATTAATAGCTCAGGGTCTATGCGAGTCTACGATGTTAGAACACATTGTACCCTTATCAAAGAAGATTGGCTAGGCCTTGGAATATTTGTATTATTGGCATAATATCAGGAATGGAGTTTCGTGAATGTAAAGACATTGAATACCAAAAAAATCTCTATTTATGATGAATCGGCTAGATTAAGGAACCACGCAAGTATACGTACGTAGACATATAGTAGTGAAAGGACATGTCCTTTCACTACTACTCAAGCACGCATACCTGTATACACCTGACTGGGGTTATACATTCTCAATTTTAGTTCAACAGGCTACTGCTCTTAAATTTCTCTCACGGTTCAAAGAGAAAGGCAAACATTTTTTTGTAATTAGTGACATTAGGACGCAAATTGTTAATGTGAATGGGTCCATCGGAAGATGAACAACAGGATTGGCAGTGCTATATGGATGACATTCAAGGTCCGCACGGTGGTTCCACACAGACCATCGCAATTGCTTGGCCAAACAAACACCTATACAACAGTGTCGTCTTACATCGCCTAAGGAAGAGAATGCTTTTATTTGCAATGTAATTCAGTAATCGAAACGACTTGTTGAAACAAACACTCGGCACGGGCCGGGGGTGTCTAGTATCAGCCTCTGCCTGCCTGATACTTGGCAAATTGTTGATAGCTGCAGGGTTGGAGGGTGTCATGACCGACGCCGCTGGGATGTGTTAGGGCCTCAATAGGATTGTCCGAGGTTTACATTCCAGTGTAAATCAAGAGGCGGCATTTTACTACAAGTATAGTATTCCGTAGAGCAGACGAAAAGCGGCGGCCAGTTAGATCATACTCCCCTTTTACTCATTGCACGGATTTGATCGACATTTTTGACATAGGATGTGGGCGGGACGCTGAGTGACAAATATCCATGTTTTTCATCTCTGTGCCAGTGTGGCAACCACCCTCTTAACATGAGGAATGTATTCATCTAAACCTGGAGCACCTCTTCTGCTCGCTGAGAACTGTTTCTGTGTTTCTGCCATCGTGGATGCATTACTCAACACGCATTGGCTGAGAATTGTTATGTGTTTCTAACCGGGGTGAATTTGTATTTCTAATGCCAAGTCGGACTTTATATATATTGGTTGTTGACAGGGGACGGCTGCTAGTGTACAAGGATCAACAAGGAGGGAGATGCCCAACAGCCCGGCCAACACCGCTCCTAACACGCTTAACCTGTTGCCATGGCAACGGTTTCAAGTTTCACGAGGTTGACTTTTTGAGTGGGTGCGGACAGAACGGTGTGGAGGCAGATCGTCGGCGGAGCCCTAGGCTTTCCCACTCACTGATTGGTTACTAGAGCGCTGACATTTCCACGTTTTCAAGATAATTAGTAAAACTTGCCTCTGTCAAGAGCCTGCCAATCGCCTGGGCCCGGGGCAGGCAAGGGCTATAACTTGTATTTCAATTGGTTTGGCTTATCCTGGGGAAAGTTTTGGGTCCTTAATAACTGCAGGGGAGAATTTTATATAGGCTTCCCTATCTCTTAACACAACAAGTGCTTAAGAATGTCATTTTTTGCTGTGTTTTAGAAGCTTGTAAGCCTGAGTAGGAGAGTGGAAGAAGGGAGCATCCTAGCTGCATGCTGATTGGACGGAATTATGAGAGCGGAGCCATGGCCCCGTTCACTCTGCCATTGGTAAGACAGGTCGGTACGTCCGCCACATAAATATAGACAAGCCCAGGCGAGAGGCATTAGTTGAGTGAGAGGAGAGTAGGTTGGTGCCCCAGTAGCGCTTCTGGCAGCCAAACTCCCCTCTATCACAGCACTACTACAACCATCAACACTAACGTGTACAAGTTTTTCCTGTCCATAGTTAAGAAGCCAGGTGACGATTTCACTACTCCTTTCTTCACTATAGTAAGTGGCTCGACTGAGAATTCACTACGAGGCCATCTCCCCCACACCACTAGGCTTTGTTAGGATTGCAAAACTCAAGACAAGAAGGGTGACGTCTTAATCTTCTGGGATGTGATATTTGCACCGATATCAGGTAGGAAGGAGCTTCCTTGGTAGACTGGGAGAATCGTGGGGAGGCGCCAGTCGTACCCACAATGCTACATGGACTTTCGGCCTAGTTATTTTAGGGTGCGTGTACTTGGCTGAGAATACATTATTTCTGCCACGAACTGAAAGAAAGAGGTCCATCATACACAAGTCCTCTCTTCCCTGGGAAGCACCTTGCCTTGTGCTTAAAACAAGGATACCTGAAGCTGACAGGAGTGTATCGGTGACACACTACGACGAGAACGCCAGCATACAAAGGATGCCCTTGTTTTGACAACTCCTCACGACAGGCGTTAGAAAGGGAGAAGGGGTTTTGCTCAAAACATATATATTGTACTACGAACACACCAAATCTCTTCTAAGGGCCTCAGCAGCATGTCTCCTGCTGGCCAAGTTTCTGTTGAGCTCCCAGCATGCACAGAAGCAGAAGAACGCCTATAGGACCTGACCCAAGCTAGATTGATCGTCACCTGCCAGGTAAAGGGCCTTAAACTACCAGGTGAGGCCAGACACTTTCATACCCTCAAGGGTTTCATCCTTAAAATTCCCATGAAGATGCTTTTGTTCTAAGGCGAATAACTAGGGCCAAGTCACGTTAGCTAGTTCGCCCCTTTATACAAGCCTGAAAGCCAGTATATATTATATTGCACGATATGCCTATAGTTAAGAGAAGGCCATTTTCATACAAGACTTATTTTGCATGTTAAGAAACGTATCTATATCCCCTTGATTCAGCTCCTGAAACCATTCTTATTACTATGCATATATCTAAACCCTGTGCTTAGCAAGGATGTAACAATCCGCTGCAAAGCATCTATCTATTATCCTCTTAAAGAAATGTTGACTCATGTGTAGTAAGGTAAATATAGGTGGAATGTGGACGCTGCCAAAAGTAAGCGAGTACACACGAGCTCCATATCAAGGACAGGGTTTTGATCCTTCCCTGAATAGAATTGGGGATTCTGGGTTCCCGAAACCCCCACTGGCGTCCACTAGAGAATCCAGCCCTTGTTGTGTTTCTGTGTATAGAGAGGAGGGTCTATGCAGCTGCTTCCTATACACGTTAGGAACGCTCTACATGTCAACATACACTTAGAACCTTGTTTTATTTGCCCTAGTCTTTCCAATCATTCCACCACAAGAACGCCGCGGCACTTCTTTTCTGTCTATATCACCTTTTGAGCATGTATTGTTTTATAGAGCTGCGTTGCTTACTGGTTTGTATCTCTTTGACAACAGATATGTTCGTCGACTCGGGGATTTATCGTCCAATGCAATCCACTTTGGTATAGACATATGTCCTGCAATTGGAGGAAGATGGAAAGTCAGCTGAAAATACACTGGAATGTGCCTTTCTGGAGGGCACCTGCAACGATGAATGCCATAATAGCGATACTCCTCTGCCTATTAGATATAGTAGGAGGACATTTACAATGCAACACAGCCCAAAACAATTGTATGGCCCGAATGGGCTGTAGTATGGCCTTACAAAACTACATGTTCCATTGCGGCCAGGTGATCCACGGAGAGATCGACACATGCCCTGCCCGCTGCAGAAAA
Source organism: Sthenelais limicola (assembly GCA_942159475.1). Classification (NCBI taxonomy): domain Eukaryota; kingdom Metazoa; phylum Annelida; class Polychaeta; order Phyllodocida; family Sigalionidae; genus Sthenelais; species Sthenelais limicola. Next base: position 117,403,000 of record OW804096.1, read on the forward strand.
GCTTTGATTTCCCTCCTTAGCACAGAAGATATGGAGGGCAAAGCCTTCATGGAGTGTGACTGTAATGGGAACAGATTTTGTGAGACTCAAAAAGAACGCATGGAAGTGTGTCGTCATGATGTGCGTACAGAAATGGACTCGGTGCAGGATGAATGTACAGTGATAAGTTGTTCTCTTGCAGAGCAGGTATGCAGGGCGGACACCTCCTGTCTTACCGCTCTTCATTACTTCGATAGGAAATGCCACCGACTTGAGATGGGACAAAAATGCACCAAGAGTTGCAATAACAGTTTAGCTATTCTTTTCCGTCAGACTCAGGCTAGAAAACTACGGACGTGTATATGTGATGGTACAGAAACGTACAATTGTCTAGCGCTCCAGGAAAGCATTGACAGACTTTGTTATCATCGTGTAAGACATTCAAGAAAGCATAATCATACTCGCTCTCATGACGTTCCCCACTTGGAAGGATGTCCTCCCACCACTAATATAGATGATACTGATGTTGCAGTAGTAGTGGTGAAAACAGATCCTGATACTGCAGACTGTAGCAATACCTCAACAAAAGGCAATAGTATCCATTGCCCTTCAACGTCAGCGGCGTCTTTATATACTTTATCATATACATGGTTATCATTAATACTAACTGCGGTGACAATATCTCGATACCCATCTGAGATGCACTGATACCAAAGATGACCATTTTGCCTATTTCATTCCCCTCATTTTTGTCCATCCCAGAAAAGACAGATTTTCTTAATGAAGACTACATTGTCATTGTCATTGCTCTTGATGTGCATTCGTCATGCGAACGACTTATGAACAATATTTGCAGGGAGATTTTTACAGCAGTATTGAAGAACCTGTGCTTTTCTTCGAATTGCTTATGAATATGCTTCCAAATTATAGACTTTCTTTAGCTTCAATTGGAGAGATTGTCTCTGGCAGCAAGGGTATAACCTCTACTATGCCTACGGAAATGGACTTTGTCAAAACTGACCTTTTGCAGAATATGAAATGTCACGAAAAATTCGAAGTATTTTACTAGTCCCGTCCTTGAAACGCACAAGCGTCTAAAATTTGCATTGGATATACATTTTGTCTGTATCGGTATGTATGCATTTAATCTGTGTATCCGCTGTTGCTATATTTACTAAATAATTAGCTATTGCTCTTGTTAAAACACGGGAGTTTCCATTGTCGAGAACAACTACATTTCATTGGGGCATTAACATGCCCTGTTCTATGATATTTTGATTTGAACTACTAGTAAATGAAGTGATTATTGTGGGCCACATTTTATAAATGTAGATATCTGTTTTCTCTGGTGGTATTTTTCACTGCCTTAATAAGCGTTGACATTTGCTATGTGAAGGTTCCTATCTTCATCCTATACTTGTATCATATTGTAAATCTATTTCTCTCATGTATAATAGACTGCATAGAGTGTCGATGATCGGATGAATGAACAGATCCAAAATCATGTTATTGTGTTATGAGGAAGTGTACGTGGTAAATTATGTTGTACAGCAATCAAACTCTAAGTTAACGATGAACAGTGGATATATTTGTCCATATAAATAATGTTAGTATTTTGTTCGGATCATCTTCAAGAGTAATAAAATCCGACTGTGATGTATCAAATGGAAGAAGCCTTTATTTCAATGTTTTCAATTGTTCCAATTTGCAGTTTTCCTTAAGGATTACGATCGAATGTACAATCAATGTGGTAAAAAAAGATATTTCCACCGTATAATCGTCCGTGCTGTTTATAGAGAGCCGCCAAGGAGAACACCAAAGTAAACAAGATCATTTCTGGAATTCAGAGGACGTTATCTTTGTGATAACCAACGATCTCAAAGACCTTGCAATTTATTTACTGTATATCTGATATAAAAAGGTGGGGTGTAGCTTGGATAATGGGTAATATCAGGGCAGTTACCGGTATATGGCGGAGGTCATTAACTGAGAGGTACTGTAAGGTTGAACCAGAGCATACAACATATTCTGAGTTGTTGACATTGGATGTGTCCCACTATATATTTCTGTGTAGTGCACTGAAGCACCTGCTAACGGCCGGCATAGCGAGATTATAGTGGTGTTAATAGTCTATACAAACAGACATGCATCCTTCGCGGACAATCCAATCTATAATCCCCCCTCTGTGTTATTAATATTATGTGCTTCCTTGGGGATGATTCTTGAGATCTTTCTCATCTAGGCCATAGATGTGGAGAGCGTGGGACCGCTGTACCACCGCTCCCACTAAAGAATGCCTCTCTATAGATGAGTGGCTTCTCGTGATAAATAGGTCATGGCTTTCCATTACTTGGAATGTAACATTAAAACAATTGCTTCCCGAATCACTTTTCTAGGTTTAATATCCCAATTGTCTTCATCTCATCTATATAGAAATCTAGTTTGAAATAGAACCTACGAAAATTCTAGAATATAGTATATCATATATCAATCTGATAATTTCGGAAGAGAAAGGGCGGTTTAAACTCAGAGTTAACGAGTTGTGTTTAGTTTTACCCTCAGGTTTTAAAACAAATATTCAGAGGATATCTGTTTGCCGTCTATTGCCATTATTTGGGTTCAATGCATTTCCACAACTGGCGTTAATTGTTGGGTGCGCATTCTGGATTTTCCACTCACCTCTTTTAGTTTTTAGTTTTACCCCGAATCACCAACTTTCGCAAGTCGAAAGTATTAGTTTCAATCAATGCCTAAAACACTGTCAAGGAGTCATTTATGTACACGGGATCTGTTGCTCAGTCCAGCACGTGTACTAAAAAATCTCAAATAAATAATGCTGCTCACAAACACATCTTCCCCGACTACCTAACTCGTATGATGGCTCTGCCTGTGATTTTGATGTATAGGGGGACGTGGCCCTCGGTTAGTGGTCTGGATCCATGAAGGACCTTGCGCAAGGCAACCTCAGGAGGAGGCGTCTTACATACCGAGTGACCCGAGAAGTTCAGTACAGCCTCTCAGTATGGAGACGCTGTCGTTCTGAGTCGGGAGCTGCTCGTCCGCTTCCATGTGAAGCCTGCTGGGAATGTTGTGGAGTCGGTCCAATGAGGCCGATAATCACTTATCCATACTGAGATCCTTTGCCTTGACCAGTCTGTCTGGGTCAGTTCTCTGAGATATCCTACAGCTGCCACTGTCGCTACATACTTCAGTGGCTGATGGACTGTTTATACGAGCTCTAAATTATACCCCTTCATGAGTTCATTTTTGATTGTCCAATCTTTTGGACTATTAGATGCTGTTTATGCTGTTTAGTGTTGTGTTGATTTGAACGAGTATCAATGTAGGTAGTATAAAACATTAGAGGTGGCATTCACGGAATATTAAGCAAATTATATGTGCGTATTCGTGCAACTACTCATGGTTACAACCATGGAATATTAATGCACGTGAATTGCATTCGCAAAATATTATATTAATTATATTCTATAGCAATTATATTTCTATATCCAAGCGAGTTCAACAAATATACAATCAACAATCTGATGGAAATTAAACATGCTTAAGTATATATGAAGTGAAAGTGGGGAATCTGTGAGTGTGAAATAACCTTCTTGGCCACTGCATATAGGGTTGTTCCATGCAAGAACAATCAATCACGGTATTTGCACTTTCTTTCTGGCCTCGAAAGTATTTGGCCAGTTCTTTTGTTTTCTCCGCGATTATCCAAGCGGATGACGATAAGGGCTAAGAATGTCAACCCCAGGAGAGGCGTCGGTCGAGCCTGGGACTATGTATCCTGACGGGGCCAGGAGGAATTCCTCTTGCAGAGCATATGGCACAAACGCAAAGCTTGGCAGAATCTCTTCCCCCTTCAACAGTCCCGCGCATTCCCTTTTACCACCTCCTTCCAAATGAACACTCTTCACTCGTAACTTCCTCTTTTTAAACCTCTTTCTCCCTTTCACATTGCCTTCTTATCTTTTACGGAACCTGCTCTCCTTAAATATTTGTACCTGAGGCAAAAATCTGGCTAAGGAAGACATAACATGTATTAAACGGACGTGTAGGCGTGTGCTAGAGGGGTTGTATGTTTCGCATTAGCCGCGCGTCGGATACTGCCGAGGCTATGTTGCCGTCCTGAGATCTGCTGAACCCCAAAGCAACAAGCCCTTCACCCTCAACTAACAAGCCAGCGGAAATCACCCCCCGATGGGAGTGCCAGACCATTTCTAGGGCTCCGGGATTCACGTTTTTGGCTCCGCCTGTGAGAGGTTGTAGGGCCAAGAACGTGGAAATGCTATCGGAACTACAACAGAGCGAAGCTCGGCACGTGAGCGAACACGAGGAATTCCTACTATATGTTAGTCAACCAGTTCTTAGAAAGCGTCCTTGGGATGCTGTGCAATTTCCATTAAGTTATGAAAATGTAATTTGGTGAGACATATTTCATTGGGTTTGGGGTTTCTTCTGTAGATATTATTTTGTTATAGCATTACCGATATGTAAGGCTTCAACGACCGTTGCTCTAAACGTAATCATTGTGACACAATTGCTTCACTAGTTGTGTCCCTTCGCCTTTAGTACCCAGTGGTTTTATTGCCAGAGAGTATTGGCTGTTGTAAATCAGATCTCGTGATATATGGGAGCGAAGAAGGATTACCCCAAATTAAATAGATGAGGAGCTCCCGGAAAGCCCCCCGCTGTACGCTGGATACCGATGCGTTATTGTGTAATCAGAAGCCATGTGGCTTCAAGACGATCCACGCGTGGCTTCCTACTGCTTGTAAATATCTTTTATGTTGGCTAAGAAAGGGTGTTCTATGGGAATGACGTGGCCTTTGTTAGATAATCATAGATCTAGATACGGTGAGAATCCACTAAGGTATTTTACCCTTAGCCTCAATGATTGTTCATCAAAGATGTAAACTTCGATTTCACGTGTAGTGCTGTAGTGAAAATTCGATATCTTAAAAATCGATAGCAGTGATAATACGGTTCATTTCTGGTAATATGATTGCTATATTTGGTCGACGGGGTCCAACCGGCACAGCTTCGAACCAAGGGATCAGGTTGCATGGAAGAAATCAATATTGTTATCGGTTTCCCTTGTGCCTTTTCATCCTCACATCACTGCAGGTTTTGTCTTGGCTCGGGTCTAGGCTTTCCTCCAAGTTTGCCTTTTTGACCTAAAGAAATGAGGATGAGGGTTCTCCCACTCGGCCTCTGTGAAGAGCTAGCATGTAGTTTAACTGGAGTGAATCTATAGGATGAGATGCTGGTTGGGAGAGAGTAGGGGAGACCACATGTGACACTCATTAGTCGGGACTATAGTTGCTTGCTCGTTGCTTCGGTGCGCTCTAGTGGCCACGCCTTCTGATTGCTACAACACCTGGGTATAAGGGAGAAGAAGCAGTATCCCTCATGACGTATCACAACCACTGATCGAAACCAGACCTGGAGACCTCGCATTATTAATAGACACCAGCCGCCAGCAGCCTCATACCCCTTCGAGCCATCATCAAAGATGCCCCCATTGCCCTATCACCAGTTAAAATATGTTAATCATCCTACTATTCAGTCTCAGAATAGTTCTGGAGCAATCATCGCCAGAACTTCTGGTTGCTTCTAAGGAAAACGCATCTAGCGACATCACGATGGCCTCGATAACGTTTATATCATTTTTTCGATTAAATTTTTCATGCGGGTTTAACATCCATTTCTCCCAATCTATTTCACTCTCATTCATTTCCCCCAAACATTAGCAGAGCCGTGTGACCAGTAAAAGATCCCTTCCCGCAGTGTCTACATTGACGAGAATGACCACTTGAAATGCCAGTCAGGGGTCCAACTCAGCCTTTTGAAAGTCAACTGATGTCCACTTGTGTTCTCCGGACAGCTCTCGTCGGTGGACATTCGAGGGCATCTGCAACATTGATAAAAATGGGCACGGGGTCGCCAGTCTGACTACCAGATCGACATTTTATTGCTCCCTTCTGACCACTTCACACAATGACTGGCCCCTATTGCCTAAATAGAAACGTCACCACTCGAATATACCCTCAAGTAAAAGGAGGCTGAAATTGGTTCGGGCATTGGTTCAAGTGTTCTGGTATTCAAATAGAAGTTTGTTCTGTGGAGGCAATTGATTGTCCAATGATGACTATGCTATGCCCTGCTTCGAAAGTACACAGACAGCTTTATTTTTTTTCTACGATGGGATGTGCTAGATAGAAAAATCAAATATGGAACGTTTGCAGCTTCAAAGAATTAAGACGAAGAGTTTGTGCGTCGCCACTCCTGTTTATAATTTCAACAGGGCTTTCAGTCTTAAGTGTATAGCTGTGTATTGGCTGTGTTTAGTTTTTGTTTGTACTTGTTTGAAAAGAAACCATTTATTACCCTGCTGATGGATTCAACCGTTGATTACCTCTTAAGTACTTAAGATTCCTGCTAACATTCATATTCCCCTTTGAGTTACAAGCGAAAGGAGCCGGCCTGGGTTTTAAAGTGGTCTGGCTTTACGAAAGCCATACATCAATCGTGCTCGTTTTTTTGTGGGAAATGGGGCAGTGTACTTTCACCGGTACGCTACCCGTTACACTCATAGCACCCCCTTTTAATTCATCAATGTTGAAGTGTTGGTGAAGATATCTATACTTCCAGCGAAAAGTGCATTGTAACCACTCTGCTGATTCTATTCCGAATCTCGATAACCTCGAGGAACTATGGTGAAGATAGGATAGCAACGCGACTGAGTTACTCTTTCCAGCTACTATAGTTGTAACCTGGTCGACCTAATAGAGCTGTTAAGTTGTCGACGGCCAAACCTCGGCACTTTTCTTTGGCTATCCTCCCCTTTGGTCTGTGCTCTGACGTATGTATGTGTCAAGTGTGACGATATGCCAACATCAGTTCCGTAACGAACCAATGTTTCAGATTTTCGCTTACTCCATCTTCTGTGCCGATCCATCACTTAAATCTTGTAGGGTTTATATCATTTAGGAGGAGTCTCTGTGTCATAGCGAGGTCGCAATGAAGCTTCTGTATGTTTTTTGTTTCACCAGTTGTTATCTGATATGCCATTGGAGATCACGGACGACGTTGCTCTATTGAGGCCAACATAAATATCCCAGTGTTGAAAGCTTCAACCCGAAACTCCTGGCTTGGTGGACAACTCCAAATGCGATTTTGTCGTTACAGCTGCATAATCTCCAGAAAAGCTAACTTTGTACTCAATGTTTACATTCCTTTTTTCTGGGGGCTTGCCCACATTCCAGGTCGTCGAGTAAACCCTCCGAACCGCGACATTTTTTTCTTCATGGGATTTATCATACGATACTGGTCGGGTTTTTTTCCTTTTATCATTTATCTTCAGGTAAAGCACTGTAGAGAGCTTTATGTCACATTTAGATCGGGAATGGATCTGAAATGTAAATACATTTGACATGTTTGGACCACTGCATTACCAAACATCATTGAGATCTTAGTATCAAATGCAGCCTGGTGCCACAAACGTTTGGTTATATGATTTACGCCTCTAAGTCACCATTATATTTGATTTTTTCGGAAAAATGTTGATCTAAGCAGAGATGTATTGGACTATAAATGGCTATTAGCTTCAATCAGCTATATGAGCTGACTTAGTTAGTCCAAGTAAAACAATGTTAAAAATAATCAATTGCAATTTTCTTCTAAATAATCATTCATTTATGAGAATATTTAGAAGCACGTGTATGGTGTAATTCATTGTCCTGCATTACTCTCTTATGTACCTCAAAGCTGCTCGAATTTCTTTACATTATTGGGACTATTCTGTCTATTTCTGATCCCTTGTGGAGCAAATAAGAAACGCTAAGTTATACGTTGGCTATCCCACCTGCACAACTATCGGCTAGCTTCTAGTAACTTTAGGTATAAGGTATATGCTGCCGATAGTTTATCTCTATAGAAGCTTCAAAGGACTGAAATAACCACCATTCAGCGCACCAAGTAAAATGGTCCGGACAATTTACGTAGAAGGCAGGCTGCTTTGCCTGCAAATGTGTAGAAGCCGGCCAAGAATTGAGGTGGTAATTATTGGGAATTGCAGAGAGTCAGGGCAATTTAGGTCCACTTAGTTCCGGCAGCCCCTCTCCTCCTAACACACACCTGTGCTTTGAGTGAAACTTTCTCTATACTTTCTGAACTCTTTACAAAAGAAGTATGATATCGGGATAAGGCGCCATATACCCCTTCAGTACAGAACAATCTCGTAATATGCCCCCTTCACCGGATGAGCTTTGTTTATCGAAACGAATCTATCTCTCTTGCTCTATCAGCACTTTTGAAAAAGGGGACAGAAATATATACATCGGCAATTTGAAGCTACAGGACTTACATGCTTGACGATTTATCTCTGGTGAGTGAAATTGGAGAGATCCATGATATGAGGCCATAAGAGAGCCCTCGCCAAGTTTGGAGCATTGACAGAACATCGCCCAACCTCTTATCTTCTCGGCGATGACTATACACGAGTTTGCCTTTAGTGTCGCGATGACGGTATGTTAAAATCTATGTGAGATATACCTTTAAGTCCCCTACTATGTGCGTCGGATTGATTTCCGAAATGGAGAAAAAAAACAGTCAGGAAACGTTGGCAAGTTGCTGAAAATATGTAGGCGGAATAAATGGATCTAGCTCGGTTGGAAATGCATCAAATTCATTGAGCATAACGAGTATAGTAGTAGTCGGGGGTAGTCTAGAAGACATGAATGCCTGTACGTGATTCGCTTCAATGACCCATTTGTTGCCCTGGTACACAGTTCCCAATGCCTTTAGCCCCCAAACAGAATTTCAAGTCTCCTTCATAGCTCATTGTGTTGGCTCCACTTGACTCTTTCACGTGTGAAGATTTGTGTCGCCCATAAGTAATATCCTCCTTCTGAATTATAGTCCCCTTTCCCATAAATCATACAGAATCTATTATCTTTCTTCTGTTGGCTGACTTATGGACTTCTTTCCTGATGTTTCACCCCGAGAAGATTATTCGGATTACACGTCTTCTATCTTCATATAATTATCATGTCCGCGGGGCAACACAATAACATATTATATACATGCCAGTATTCGAAAATAATTATTTCTCTGATACCATTTCGTATACGTTGTATAATCTTTTGTCGGGCGCTCAACTCGCACAATATACATATTAGTTATTGGGTAATTATGATAAAGTTTACTTGGAGTAATAAACTCGTCCAAGTTAAACCACTTACGTGTATCTTCTTGTCATATTGTCAGAATGTCTAATCATCCCTCTAGAAGACACTCGTACTCTACTTAGCCCCAAGCCACTAAGTTTCATAGTTTTCTCACATCAGGCATCCCCGACTCGTTCTTCTTGCCTTCATATGTTGTCTAGATGAGACATTACTATTACAAATAAGTCAGTGTTGCATGGAAATGTTCTCGCCGTCGAGGAGTATCATTTTACTGAAAGGCTTTTAAGACGTACTCTCCCCCTGGATCTTAAAGCCGTCATGTTAATATTATTTTTGTCATTAAAATCGACTGGTCTCTGGAATGTTTCTACTTAAACCTGCTGAAAGCGACGTTGTTTCTAGAAAACTTTGGATTGCACTTAACATCTGAGCTCATACTCAATCCAGGTGTTGAACCTTTTGCATCCAACATCTGTGTTGCAATTGTGTTACAAAAGTTATCGTCCATATACTTAATAGCGTGCCCTAAGCTAAGAGGGGGTGGGGATATATAAATCTAATACCTTTTACATTTATATTCATGTTTACATCTTGGAATAGACACACATACACTTTGTTAGTGCACGTTGGGGACATCGCACGCGAAGGGCTTCGAGGCGAACGCCACAAAATTATTGCCTGACATGCAACCATCCCCCAACTCTATACCTCAAGATTCCATTGCATGATACACAGCACAACCCTCGTCCAGTGCTGGTGACATCTATGACAACCCGCATTTAATGAATGACTGTCTTGTGGGCGTATTTATTTATTATGATGGCCTTCAAAGAAAGAAGTCAAACCGACGAAATGGAAGCAAGTTAAACGATCCCTTTAAGTGTGATAGCCACGCAGTTAACTTCAAACATATTAGTGTACATGTATATGATCCGTTTTGTTCTTCCAAAATCTGATTCATATTATTCACGAAATATCAATAAGCGTTCATAACCTTGTCTAAAAAAATATCTGTGCCTTCAGTTACCAATTGTTATTTGAGAGTTGGTAATAAGAATAAGAACATATCCATGTTCAAACCATTTTTATTCTCATGAAGGCCCGACACGCATTCCTTTATGACTGATGAAGTAATTTGCAGTTTTTAGTCCTCGTTTTCTTCATTGCCCCTAATCACCTTCACTGCCAAAACCCCTCAGGCTTAACTTAAAGTTTTCTTACATAAATTACTTTGCCTCCGATGAGGGTGATGATAATTGCGTGGTGCCCTTACCCCTTCCTAACGACAATAGTTTGCAGACTACCTGCTTGCAATCCATTCAAGAACCACACAATATTCAATTAGGCTTCCACAGTTAAGCTGCAGGCATTTCAGTTAAATTTGACTTGATGATTGTCCCCCGACCCCATGTACCTTCCTTCCTGCAGAAGGAGCAAATAACCAGCTAAAAGGTCAAGGTGCATTCTAAGGGCATATCTCTTAAGTGTTCAACATTCATCAAATTAAATTACTGATGTCAACTATCCCAAAATCTATGACGACTGAAATGTCACTAACGACCTTCTACAAGACTGTAAATAAGGATTTTTTTAAAACAATTTCGACTTGGAGTAGAAAGGGCACAAATGCGAAAATGTCCTCTACTAGGACGTTTCTCGTTAAGAAGAGCACCTCACGAGCGGTGTTTATTTCAATAAAGCAAGAAATTCACCCAGTCGGTTGGGATAAGATGGTCCTCGAAGGTTTTTCATTGGGGATGGACATCCGCCATGCCCTCTGGGAGTCGAATGTGGAACCATACAGGCCACGCCCTCCAGTACGTCAAGGAGACATGTTTTAGAACAAAAATATCTTGACTGCATGCTTACATTTCTTTTAAGGAAGGAATTAAAATATGTGAATCAGTTCAAATAAAAAAATGTGTGCCACTTCTTAATCCCAGGTTCTTGCTAGTGAGCCCACTTACCAGAAATTGCTTGTCCATGCAGTGACACCAATATTGAGAAAAAAGTAGCATAATCTATTTCTAATCTACGCTCAAGATGAATAATGCATTGTATTTGCAAAATTTGATTTACGCATAGATTATAATAACTGCAAAATATCTTCTCTGCCTATGGAAATACCAGTCCAAAAGGCAATGATTTCATACAATACGATTTCAGGCAACGATTTCATGTATGGTTTCTTGATGAACGCTTATATATGATGATTAGATATCAGCCTGTTTCAATTGAGAATCAAGGAAGGAATACCCTCACATGCTTGTGTCTAATATTCATGAAATGTGACGCCAATAGAGAAGCAATTCCCTCGTGGATCGTGCATGAATGTGGGGTTTGACGGCAGTTTGAGTTCATTGCGCTCCTTGATGTATAGGCCATACATAGTATTCACTGACGTCATGGCGCTGGCCACGGCTCGCCATGTTTTGTGTCACCCCCTTGTAAACGTTAGCTGGACATATATATATGTGCTCCAAGTCTCGAATATAGCGTTTTCCGGCCTTTTTCACCTCCAAAGGTTTGATCGAATATGTAATATAACGTATGCTGATAGGTTTGATACTCATTTTTTAGTGTGTCATGATGGGGAAATAAGTATAATAGCCATCTTCTAACCCTCGAATTACGGGAAAAGCCTGTCGATCTGGTGCCTCCCGCTCTCAGCGCAGACACACAATATGGCTGCCAGTGACCGGGGTGACGTCGCTTGACTGGCCTCCCGTTGAGAAATACATCAGTGCATTAGATGTATGAGCAGATCAAGTGCTCACAAAAAGGCTGTCACTGGCAGGCCCCAGTTACTCAAACGCTCCAAGAATGCCGTCTTATCCCAAGAAACATCTGACAAATCCGGCCTGGATGTATGTTGCTCTGGCTTCAAAGTTAACCGTTTATTAATGTAAATCCTACAGACTCGTAAGTTCTCAATATGAGTAGCCCATCCCCTCGTGATGGATTATATGATTTTCGTTATCTAGTCAATAAAGCTATGCGATACATCTATAGCTGCTCTTTCATCTCATTAAATTCATAATTTTATGAGGGGATATCTCGATGAGATCTATGCAAAATATTTTGATTTGGCCCTTGAAGTAAAGTTCGAATGCATGGAGTTATTCCAAATATTTCCTGCATACGGCCGGAGATACTGCATCAGAGGCATCAATTTTGAGCACAAGGCTTTGAAATTGGAGCGCTGCAATTATCAACCGTGAATGAATGAAATACATACATGGGTGGAATATTGGAACTTCTTTTGTTGATCCTCAGTGAATGTGGCCAGCTAGAAAGAACTTCTTTCAAAGTTTCCACTGAGCATCTAAGATGTTTATAGAGAACATGCGGTTCTGGCCTCATGCAGGCAGAGTGACACACAAATCTGACTTATTACACAGGGAATGCTCTTGGGTAGAATCCCTGTTGCGCCAACGAAATCACAAACGCCAACTTGCCAAGTTAGCCACATAATAAGGTCTGGGTAACGTGATTACACACCCTTGATTTATAGGCAAGTGAATTCATCATTGATTTAGTACTAATGCTAAGAAAAAACATATCCATGACATGGAACATATTTATATGCCATATAGCTACGAGTGAGAATCTACGACAGATCGAAACATTCTCAGTATCACCTACAATGAGAGCAACGTCTTCGACCGATTTGAAGAAGTCTCACTTTGACCTACAAAACCGTTAATGATATTTGTTTTTAAGCTGCTACATATGCATCTATACTTTTTCTCTGGTGTGTAGATCAAGAAGTGCAATAACATCTAAGATAGAGAGGGGTGGATCAGAGGGGATTTAATTATCAGCGCTTTATGTAGTGCTGCACAAAAGACAATGGAATGTTTGGCCGATGTGAATAGATGATTGTTGTATCAGCTTTGTCAGAATCCTTTGCAGGCTAAAAACTGACATGAATAAAAAGACATAATGCTTTGTGCTGCGTACATAATGACTGACTTTAGTGCATTTCTTTGTAGCTTTCCCTAAAATAAACCACAATCATGTGTGGATGGCAGCCATTTATCATAGACAGAATCTTTAGGGCTACTTTTGTTGTAAGTAGAGTTTTCTGACTGCTAATTTCCATAATTTCAAACGACTAATAGAAGAAGACTGACTGAGTCAGGACAAGAATTGTTGAATATGACTAATGAAACACATGCAATGAATGTATCCTTCTTTGGGAGCGTTCCTCAATGTGAATAATGACACACTGTGTTTTCAACAATTCTATCCAGCTGCTGCACATTTCCGGAACATATATATAGGGCTTAAAGTCAGACGTAATAATTTACTTTTGAGTGAGATATAATTATGCACGTGGCCCTTCCCCCTGTAATTTGGAGGACGGTTTCTATTCAGTAGATAACTCATGAAAGTGGTAAAAAAAACCTAGCTAATTAGCTGTCAACCTGTCACCGATTGATATTAAGCTTGAAAAAGGAGTTTATCACGCTGAATAAATAAAGAACAATTTAAGATTTTTATGTCAAACTGATTAAGGAAACTCAAGTAGAATGCAATCATCACCAAGGAAATGAATGGGTAGATATTTAGAAATATGGAATTTGTAGAATTAAAGGTCGCAGCTAATCACTTCTAAACATGGACTATTAATATGTCCACGCCTCAGAAATTTCTCATTACATCTTATGCTGTATGCATGCAGGTATAGAGTTTGGGGGAAAGGGGTTAAATAAAGAACAAATTTAAGATTTTTATGTCAAACTGATTAAGGAAACTCAAGTAGAATGCAATCATCACCAAGGAAATGAATGGGTAGATATTTAGAAATATGGAATTTGTAGAATTAAAGGTCGCAGCTAATCACTTCTAAACATGGACTATTAATATGTCCACGCCTCAGAAATTTCTCATTACATCTTATGCTGTATGCATGCAGGTATAGAGTTTGGGGGAAAGGGGTTAATACATGCGCTTTAATCCCTATGCATGTGGGTCTTTCACGCATATTTTGGGCATGTCTATAATGCAAGCATTGGGACAAATATGCCCCACTATTAATCATTTATGTAGATTTAGGTCAGATTTGACGGAAAGCTCATTAATTGGCCTTCATGCGAAGCTGCAATTAGGCCAAACGGACGATTACCTATACCTACAGGTTCAAGGGAGGAATGTGAGAGTAGAAGTCAATTGGTTACTGTGGCCAATAAACAAATCTTCAAGACAGCCTCCTAGCAATTATCAATAATCACATCTGGTCTGGAGAAAGATAAAAGACCGAACAATTAGATACGTTTGATTGATATTGTGATGATCTTCTCTGCTAAAACGAGATCATCTTGGGACATAATCATCTCATCTTGAGCATTACTTCAACTAAAAAGGGGTAGAGTCGCCCAGTACATTTTTAAGGTTCCCTGGCAAAATTCATATCTGACTGCAAGAGCACAATATATCACCAGCTATAATATATTTGGGATATCTAGACAAAAGCTGATGTTAACTCTTAATTGATAAACTCATAATTTGTGGCTAAGCTCATACATCATATTCTTTTATACACTGCTTGGTCTTTATTGTTGGCTTTCTGCCACAACAGGCCTATCTAAGAGTAGCTAATTATATTTATTGGACAATTATGAACCCTTATCTCCTACGATTACCGACATCACATCGATCACAACAACTCCTCTAACAGTGGCTTCGGTTATACTGAGACGCTGTACTTTGCTGGTACACAGGTAAGTCCCGAAGGTCTATATATCAGTATTTTCAAGCTGAAGTGGAAAAATAAATTCAATGGTTAGCTTATCCGTGTATATGAGAATTTCAGCAAATTTTCTTAATTCTTTGGCGTCTAGACATCGCAAATTTAATTAGGGACAGCGGTAGAGAGAGAGAGAGAGAGAGAGAGAGAGAGAGAGAGAGAGAGAGAGAGAGAGAGAGAGAGAGAGCTGATACACTCAGTTATTTATGACATGAATTCACTATTTTCAGGATTCCGAGATCAATATTTTGTCGTAGATGGTGTACAGATCCAAGCAATTTTACTTTAATTTTAAGGAAAATGTATTGGCGGGGAAAATGATGGATGGGAGAGGGGAGAATGGCGGGCGGGGAAAATGTATATCGGGGAGAAAAGGTCGGGGAGAATGTTGGCGGCGGAATGTCCTAGGACCGTTTCGCACAGGAACTTGTGAAGTCGCAAGGTAGAACTATAGTTATTAGCGTGTCGGCGTGCTTCTTACTGTTGTTATAACTGGTGTAACATAAACGGAAACGAAGTATATAAGTTTAAAGATGATGTTTATTCCTGGCAATATGATGTAATAACCTAGTTGGAGTTCGGTAGGCAACTATATACCTAAACATTGGCCGGATGGAAATTGTAGATTTTAAACAAGGAGGTACATCAAAGGTCGAAAAGCTTTCCGATGGGCAATTGAACGCAATTAATGCGCAAAAAGACCAGCGCATGCATGTACGCATGCGCACAATAATTTATCACGCTTTATTTGTTGCAGTTACCAACGCGTAGGTTTACGCAAAGTTGATGCGCATGATTAGCGCAACACTGTATCATTACGAAGAGAACAAATTCCTCTTTCAGGAAATGTATACTTTTTATACTTATTCCCATTATTTATTCCACATTTTTCCAACAAAAGAATAACATCCAATGTCATATTTCAATCACAATACGTCCCTGATACATTTTGATTAATTATTGATGCCCAAATGCAATTTGTTCCTTATTTATAGGCTGTTGAAACGCGTTCCCGGGATGACGCTCCTTGTACACAAAATTCAGTAACCCATCTCTGTTCAGCCATACAAAACAAATGAGTTGGAAATTATTTCTTATTTCCTTATATTTCCACCCTATAATACATTCAGATTTATTTCTTTATAATTTTTTTCTCCTATAAAACCCCATATTTCTCAGCCATTACCTGGAATAAAACGTGATGCGGAATGACGCAGCCCCTTCACCAAATGATAAAATTGAATAGATATTAGTATTATCATCGCATTGTCATAATATTTGATGATTGTGACCACCTACGACCACTCTTTAGGTTCCCACACACACAAAATCTTAAATAATATATTTTGAAAAATAAACAATATCATTTACTGTTAATCATTTAAAAATTCTCATAAAAATCCAGTTTTCCTTCCATTTTGAGCCAAACAAATATAAATCCCCTGTGTTTTTGCATACATTTTATGCCCATATGCATCTAGCATTGGGGGAAACAGGAGCCAGTCAGATACCAAGCTATTTTTTTCTAAATGACTCATTATCATGATATACAGGTCTGGGAACCCTGTCGATGTTTCATGAGAAGTGCCCATATGCGCTAATCTTTGTTGTGATAACTGACTGACGTGAATGAAGCCCTTAATAATCAAAATAGCGAATAAGACAAATTAAGATATGATTATACCAATTGAGGATAGCAAAGCTGGCCGAAAGCTTATGAAAATAAATGAGAAATCAAACACCTTTAATTATTTATGTTTAAACTGGTTTTTATTCATCAAAATTTCACATAGTGATACGTTTCATTCGAGAATATAAAAATTTAGAAACAATGATGCGTAGTGCTTTAAGGTATGAAGATAGAAAATTTCAAACAATACTAGTTTATCTAAAGAGGATGAGCAAGATGTGACTTTTAGTATAAATCATTAAGTTCATTGCGTAATTATTACATTTTTTACACAACAGATTACCGGAGAATCTCATATCTACCATAGAACAAGAATCATTTTTTGTGTTCGTTTTTTGCCCGACATTAAGCCTAAAATACAAAATCATACAGTAGTCAGCATAGGATAAAAACAGTCAATAGTCTCAAAAACACCAGTATGACTTCAAAATAAGTCCAATCATTCCAGATTTAAAGTTCTCGTTTTCGGGAAAAGTCAAATTCATATCAGAACCACACATCATAATCAATAGTTCTCGTTTAGAGAAATCTGTTCTTGTTAGATACTTTATAAAGGGCCACTATCTCAGGTTAGCAGACACTTTAACAGGGGTGTGTGAAAAGTCCCTAGGTTTCCAATATCCAGTCGTTCCTATTTTTTAAACATTTTTTCAACTTCTCCCAAGTTTTATTTTTTTCTTTGTGCGGTAAGGAATTCCACAGATTAGGACCTACCATAATAGAAGATTTTCTTAGTTTTTCTTTTTTGGGAAAAGGTACGACTAGATTCGTCCCATCAGCCATTCTGGTGTCTCTAGGCATAGTTTTACAGTCTTACTGAGGTTGTACATTAATCCTATAAAGTATCAATGAAATATTGCTTCCGATGATTGAATTTTTAATTTTGAGAATTTCATTCATTTCCTCAGTGGATAGCCCTTGTTCTTTAAAAACTGTTCTCACACCCCTGTTGACAGCACTCTGTAATTTTCGTATTACCGTTCTATTTGCTAGCGACTGAAATAATAAACCGTGTTGGACAAGGGATAAGACGTGAGCTTTAAATATGAGGGCTGCGACCTTTTGAGGAATATAGAAACGTATTCTTGATAGTTGGTTAACTCTAAACAAAATAGCATTTTTCACTTTTTCAAAATGTTGATTAAGTGTTAAGGTTGGATCGATCACACAGCCCAGATATTTTACAATTTTCACTTTATATAGCTGTATTCATAAGTAGTGCGGGGTGAGATAATTCCGCAATAACAACACACAAAACAAGCGCTAACAACAGCAAAATATATTGCTGTAGTATGTATGTAGTGCAATGAAACATCAATAATAACTCGCAAATCAAGTGCTAAGACCCCGCAAAATATTTTGCTGTATTGAATACTGCAATGAATCCGCAGTGTTTATGCGCAAAACTTCTGTGATAAAACACGTGTGCTGGCAAAATATCTGCAATATATTGACAAAATATGTTGCATTGCAGTCTTCGCTGTTTCTTTGCGGTTATATTGCAGCGGTCCATTACGGTCCTTGCCGGACAGGTTTATGAAGGAGCAAATGTAAATCACGATATATATTGCTCGACTATTTTTACATTGTGTGTATATCCAGTGTAGGGGGTGGGATGGGAGGAACTCAATATTGTTTCATGGTAATACTTTAAGAAGGACAAATACAATGGGAACATTTTAAGAATGACAAATCTGAATACATTATTCACGATTGTGGAATAAATCAGGAATCCAGGAGAAAATGGTACGTTTATTCTCCCTTATTCGCTTGCTCTCCAGCACTGTGTTATAAGGCCTCCATCTGTTGTGATAGTAAAGCAAAAATACGCAGTGTGGGGATTAACCCACACTTTCATCAAATGTCCTCTTATTTTCCCTTTCTTTCAATATAACAGTAGACATATGGATAAGATAAATATATGTTAAAATGATTTTATATGGATTGTTTGACGCTACAAACTGGAAGCCAGTATCAAATTATGAAGATAGAAGCCACCAGAATATCTCGTATCTAGAGGGATGGTATTTCACTGTTCTGTGTCGATAACAGATCTTAGCAATAATTGCGGTGTGAATTTCTATCCCATGCGCTATAAAATTTCATCTTTATCTTCTTAAAATATCTAATTACACAATAAGGGATGTCTCCAAAAATAAATTTTCTAAACGGCAAGCAAGTCACAAAGACGTTTCAAACAGATTGCAGGAGATGATGTATCTACATCACCTTTTCGGATTTTTAGGCAGAAAATGTTCATACGGCCAGCAGAAAGATACGATGCTGATAGAGTACACATGTATAGATGGAGGTCTGAGGGAACCTCCAGGTCCTGTTGAATTTGGTCGGCCAATTAGCGAAACTCTAGCCAATGGAACCTGACAAAAATTACCTGTGTACCAACCTGGAGAAGTCTCTTTCCAAGCTGCTGTCACTGTCATTTAGTGGTGTATTTTCATCCTGTCGGCATGCTCAGGTTTAGCCGACGTCTTGATGAGATCTTCACCCCTTCTTCCCCAAGGGCTTCAGGGCTGTATGGGGTGGCACTGTTGCCGCATTACTGTTTACACAAGTAGAGTTTCGCCCTCTGCTTGCCAAACTCAGCTGACCCTTTTGACCTGCTGCCATCTTTGGCACGCCATAGCACCTCAAATTGTCATCTACACGCAGATATTCCGTGTCGAGAAGGGTCTGGGCCGGCTTTTGACGTTTGAGTTTAGGACTGCCCCAGATCACTGATCTCGCCTACATTTATATTTTATTATTATTAATAGTTGTATTTCTCCATAAGCATTTGTATAATAAGCACAGTTGTATTAAAGCGAAAAAGTTGTCACATCTTCTGCGAGATTCACAGGTCTTCCCGATATGCCGGAACAGAAAGAATGGTATTTAAACCTCATAATACACAATATGGAATACAAGAATTAGACACTTGATATAAATTACACCATCCCAGCTTTAAGATTTTAATAACGTTTTTCTACACTTCACAATTAATCTTATACTAATCTAAACTGGATTTATAAAAAAAAATGTGCCTTCCATTTATAGCAACAACTGTTTTGCAAGTTAACAATTTATAAAATTACTAATATTACTATTTTCACATTATATTCTTATAAAATGCTACAAATTCTCCCTCCGCTCCATGGAATAATATTGAACAATATATAATATAAATATATCACATGTTTTCCCTATTATGAGGAACAAAGTGTTAGGGACAATTTACCTGTTTTCCCTATGTGTAGTATCAGTTGAGAGACAATTACCTTTTGTTCATATATGACCTGTTCAAATATAATCTAAAATTCAACAAATCATCAACATATGCGGAGGCATGAATTGTATTATTTGGAGAGTTCCACACCATTGGAGCTACATACAATGGGAATACATAATATGGATCTTGGCACAAGAATTCGGATGCATATATGTAGAAAATTAAAGTTAAAAGTATCAAAGTAAAGCTATCTTGTGCTATAACTGATATACATGTACATTTATTGACAAGCTTTCTTAAATATACCACATTTTAATGTGAACTGTAAATTTCCATTTTTTCTAAAGATCACAAGGGATCACCAAATAAAAAGAAAAACGAAAAACCCCAGGAGTGTATTGTTATAATAGTTAGTTTGGAATCTTAACTCATGCATCCTACGTAGAAAGCATGTCATTAATTTGAAAGTTGTATGTAAAGGATACGATAAAATAAGGAAAAAGGGTGAAACTTTCTTGTTTAGAAATAGCTCCAATGAAATTAAATTTTCAAATCCTGGGCAAATATATGTGTGCAAGCAGGAGGAAATAACTTGGATTGGAGAATATGCATGAGGCACCCACTCGAGCGCTCGAGACCTCTTGAATGTGTCACCCTACAAAGAACCAAGATCAGCCTCAATTTCCCCCAGATATGAGTGTCTTGGGGTAATGCCTAAGATACTCGGCTCCCATGCAAGGACGCTCGAAGACAGAAAAATAAATTAATTCTGAAGAGCTTTGTACTTAGAAATGTTTACATGACTGAATAGCGTGGCGTAATCATGAACATATACCATTATATAGATGTGTGCGATGAGAAATCCTGAATAAGACTAACCTCACTTTATGTCAATACGCACAATACCTTGTTTTCAAATTGACAGATTTATAATTCAATTATATCCAAACAAAGGAAGTAAATCTTTCATTTTCCTATAAGATTGGCAAATATTGGCTAGCTCTTTGAGGTCAGAGTTTGGCGCATAGGAGTTCTTATATCAAAGAGGGTAATAAGTATCGGGAGTCCATATGGATCTCGAGGAGAACTCTCTTCTTGTACATGAAATACGTCGTCCTCCATAACAAGTGGAACGCAAGTCATCAATAGACACTTAAACACTCACTATTTCATATTCTGGATTACCCTTTCTGTAAGTATAGTTTCTTAGTAGATCTATGTATTATTCTTGTTTGCAGGAAACACTTATTACCTATCTATATTCAGCATGGGAACAAAACTAATATATGAGACTTAAATTGCATCGGTAAAAGACAGGGCACTGCATGGTCTTTTCTTGAGTCTCAACCGAGGGCTTGTTTTAAAGGATTGAACCGATGATCACAGCTGGGCAAGTCACAACACCTCGGTCTTTTGGAGCCATATCTTTAGATAAAAAGGTCTTAGAAGCCAAAAATATTTAGGATCTGTATTTCGGAGAGAGACGGGGATTACACGTCCCAGTGTTCTGGGATACTGCGTAAGTGGGTAATGATTCCATAGCAATAGCGCTCTGCGTTTTGGACGGGTGGAAAACGAAAAAATAACGCTTGTGTTAAACAGGTGATCTCATCGAACGCCTTGTATCACTTCGAAAATATTTGAGTTAATAGCAAAGTATCATAGAAAATAGGAAAATTTAAAAAGTAAATATGTATGTATACGTTATATGTTGTTCTAACCTCGAGTACCCGTCATCTTGGTTCATCCTGGTTTTAAGAAACCAAACCATTCGAGAGCACAACCGTCCCTGCATGAAGTAATCTTTATTTCTCTTCTGGTATATTTGCCCAGGATTAAGTTTATCCTTTTCCCAGCACCTTGATGGAGTTCAAATAGCAGCATTTCCCTGACCTGCTCCTCCACCCCCACATAATTTAACTTGGCATTAGGGAGAAATATTTGCAGAGAGAAGTTGGCAACCTAATGGACTGACGAGCATTTAAACTGACGTCTTCAAATCTCCAAATCTTTTTTTAAATCATGCAAGTGGAAAATTAAGACAACGCGGTTCTCAGAGAGGAAATTCAGATTCTGGGCCAACAAAATACGTACAAGAAGAAGCGTAATCATGAATTCATTCTCATGGGTCAATACTATTCGTAGTATTGTTTAACATTATTTAAGGAAATTGAAAAGAATTCTATAACTTAAGTGATGTTTTCTAACACGGATTTAATCAAGGATATACATGTATGCGAGTGACAAGTATCAACCATTCAGTCAATATTTTTGTGTTGACCTCTCTGACACTGTAGTATGGCCGTTAAAATACACGGCGCCCTGAATCTCTGCGGTCTGACCAAATATGAATTCTAATATTACATTATTCGCCACGTCTAGAGCATTCCGCATAAGATGTGTATTATGCTAAATCAAATCTTCCAGATGTGAACTATCTTTTTACAGACACTTAAACACTCACTATTTCTATTCAAAACCTGTTTAAAAATTAAATACCTTACCACATTTGATAAAGGAATTAGAATAGGAAAATCACTAGAATACTTTTGACATCAAGCAATTAAAAGATCTATGACTTTAGAAATATTTCCCTTACTGCCCGTTATGCTTGAAGGTATCCACAACTTAGTCGCCTTCTTCAAGTACACCGACTGGTAATCTGAATAATTCGACTCACTCCACAAAGAGCTACAAAGGCAAGCTGAGATAAAAGAAACGGCCTCTGCAATTTCTTCCGTACTACCAGTGTTATGTGATGCCAAAATCGACGCAGATCCACCATTTCTGAAGGTGCAAGTTAACGTATTCATGTACATATATATATACTTCTGGCCTATGCCAGCCTATGGCATCAGTTTCTCTCCCCCCACTCAAAGTCAAAAGTCAGGGTTGCCCGTTCGCGACCCGGAGCAATTTCCCTCTTCATGCATGTGGTCACCAGGTGGTAGGCAATATCCACGCATGCCCACACCTGACATTCTGGGCTTTCCGGGTGAACTCATGGCTATCCGTTACCTAGCAACATTGTTGTAGCCACTAAAATTGTCAAGAGAGGAAATCGCTTGTTTCAATGGATAACAGAGATCTTAATATGATGTAGTTGAATTCTTTAAATGATTTACTCTTGGGTGTATTTTGTTTTAGCCGAGAAGGTCAGTTATGAAATAGAAACGCCGAGTTACATCGTGACACATCTGATCGGGTGGGATTGGATCTTCGAACATCGCGGATATTTTTAACATGCAACACGCACGAAGACACCCGGGTAGGGTACATTTGAGTTTTTCTTTCTTCTCTATAGCGTATTTTTAATTGTAGTTGGCCTCAAATGAAATTTAAAAAAATGGTGATGTGATGATCCTGAAAATAGGGCATATCGAATTGAATTGTTTTTCTCATTGTTTCTCGCCGATTTTTTAAAAAAAATAATAAACATTACCAAAATACCGGTACTCCTGTTCCATATATATGTTCTAGTCTGCTACATTGTATTATAATATTGTATTTGTGTTATGGAAATACATCTATTATTATGATGTTTAAAATTCAGAGATTCCGTAAAAGATTTACACATTTCTAGTCAAGCTAAATTAAATCTAATTATTCATTCAAATGGCCAAACGCTATTTACCCAAGAACTTTGATACCTTAAGAGAGATGGTGATCATGGAGAAGTTGCCCTTTTGATATATTTTATATATAAACCTATATTGTTACCATTTAGCTAGAGAGTAGTGCAGGTAACGGCTAACATTTCACCCAAAATCCATACTCCAAAGGACAAAAAGCGTGAGGGGAAGGGTCCATGAAATCAAGCCTCTGCCCCGAATTCCAAGTATACCGTCAGATGCGATTGTCCTATTCTAAGTCAGAGAATGTTTTCTGAGAAACAAGATACTCAGCAGTATTTCCTGATAGCTTAAAGTAGGCATGAGATAATATTATTATAGTGTCCGGAGCCGACCAAGGGGGAGCACAGCCAGGAGGGACATTCTCAGCAGATTCATATAGCTCCAGTCTGCAATGGTCACCTGGGGGATGTAAGCGAATACATGTGGAGCAGGTTTCTCTACCGACCTCCAGCTTCTAAATCAGGCTTTCTGTTATAGAATACAAATAATTATCATAGGACTTGACAATTTTGTAAAAAAAAGAAAAAAGTATTTTATTGACGTTTAGAGTCAGTCACACTCTCACTTAAAAAGTTTTTTTTCGTCGTGTTTTAATCTAATACATACATTGTACAATTGAACTATGGTGAAATTCCAGACTGTGTTTAAGTTAACAAAATTTGTATGCATTTGGCTAAACAAGAAAGGAAATAAGATGAGGTAATGTGACGGGAAGGCTACGTTCTCTAACTTAGAGAACGTAGCCTTCCTATCACATTACCTCATCTTATTTCCTTTCTTTTACTCTAAGATAAAGATAGACTTTAATGGGAGAAGTTGGTTGGGATGCAACAAAAATTATATACAATGTTTCAGCTATACCGGCCCGATTTAGTCTTCCGAGAACCGATCCTTCATCAAACATTTACAATTATTCTCGTCAGCGCACATCTATACCCTGCATCAAGTATCGTTTAAAACTAACTTTGAAAACATCTTCGTCTGCAAGCAACCTCGGTCAGATTGGTAAATTATTCCATCTGGAACTAATTTAGTAACAGAGTGCTCTTTTTTCCTTATCAGATACATCATTTTTCCTTATAAGATACATCATTTCGTAATATATCATGCACATGTATATAAGTAGTCTATCCCTTCAACCCTCAGAATTGATTTCGGAGATTATTTAGGGTTTTCATTCAATGATAAATATATGATTGTACTCGAATATTCTGTCAACAAAATACTTGACACAAATTACATAAATAATAGAATTTTCAATCTTAAGTCATTGTAAAGAAATCAATGTCATTTGGAGGAAGGTAGAGTAAGGTAACAGAAAGAAAAAACGAAGAAGAATGTATTTCAGATCTTTATTTAAAAACAGATCAGGATTGTATTGTGCAACAGAAATAGATGTGTCCAAAATTTGTAATTGAGGTAAATAAAAATGTTATTTCTAGAGTCTATGTAGGCATGTAAAATTACCTATGTGCGCCTTATAAGCAATTGTTTATGAATGTTGAAAAGTAACAAAACCAAAACCAAAAATAAAATATGGATATGCCTTAGAAGTGTAAAAGCCCAGATGGCAGGATATGGTGAATAAAACCTTTAAAACACTAAAATAATCAATGTAATATTACTCAATATACCTTTTTTCCAAATGCGTGATTCGTATCCAAAGATAAGGGATCATAAGGTGGAAATACTGGAAGGAGACGGCCATACGTGAACTTGGTATATCATGCGATTTATAATATTATTTTGATATATCACTCGGTTCAACCAACTTGTTTTAAAACGTAGAAATATCAATTATATTATCAAAATCCAAACGTTTTACATGATGTATAAGTATATTGTTTTTCCAGTTTTTTACATGATACATTTCAACAATTAATAGTATACCTGGAAATGGCTGTCCCCCTTCTATGGCAATCATATAGAGCTCTTCCAGGGGACATGATAATGGACATCATTTACATCCGCAGATGAAGGGTGTTCAGAGCCAGATTCTTGCTCAACTGATGCATGCTTGAAAATAAATACATATTATAATATATATATGCAGTCATTCAACCGGGAGTACATGTGAGTACCCAGTGCCATTAGAGAGCAGGTTCCATTCCTCCGTAAACTCCCAGTGGTATAGGATGATGTGTCTGATCAAAATATCAACAGGTAATTCTACCTCTAAGCGTTGTTTTCCCCGACGAAGTGCTTTCTTTCCCCACTTTTGTCACCAATAGGCACAGTATAAAACTCAACATTTGTGTATATTCGATGGCAAACTAAATGGTTACTCAGGGTCGGGGTATGATCCGTGGTGTCAGTTACCCACACCTGCATGGCATTCTCCAAGGCATGAGCTAGAAATACGCGAGGGCTGCTCGGTAAGAAAACAAGAGCCCCAGAAGTGCGAGTCTGCGGTAAAAGTTAAGTAAATGTCTGCCTTATTTTTCTATTTATGTAAGCTTAATATTGCAAGCATCCGGTGCGACACTCTTGGTCAGGAACTATAAAAATAAAGTTCGATGGTGTATCAGAACTGATTATGCAAACCAAAGGCTTTTAGATCAAACACATCTGCATTTAATATAATTCGATGTTTTTTTTTAACATTATCAACGACGAAGTATTCTCTCTTACTACTTCCCGGGCCACTACATATAGCTAAAAACACCTGAAGGGAAAAGATGAATACTGCATTTTTCAAAGGACAAGACAACTATCATATTCAGATTTACGTTATGCTTGTAGCGCTAATTAAAATGGATAGTAATTCGTCATAGCCTGATAACTATGTGCGTTGATGTTGACTTACGTCTTTCCACTATTCCCACAGAGTATGAATTATTTCAGTATTTTTTCAAGAAAACCATCTCAAGATATTTACAAAGGAGCAAATGCTAATAAATTCCAACTTCATCTACTTTGACAAGCAAACTACAGGTGGATTTTTAAAAGAAAATCAGAGTTGAGATTTGGGACAGGTAGACCTTGCGGTCTTCTTAACCTTGTTATCCCAACACAGACACAAAGGGGCAACGTTTATTTAGGCCCTTTTTGACATCTATGTCTGTCGATTCTCCACAAAGGAAAGTCAATTTGAACACAGACCTAATCCCGGAGGAGCCATCTTAATCTTCTACAACAATATCATAATGTATACACGGGCCATGCGTAGAACCAAATCTTGGTTCACCTTATTGACCCACCTCAAGTATTGGATTACTCCCGATACCTCCCCCACTCTTTTGTACCACTCATTCGCACCGGACTCCAAAGCCAAAAAGCTTGTTCTAATTGAAATGTTTGATTGCTTATCTCCCACCTGAAGGCTCCGATTCATTTCCAAGGTACTCGAATCGATACATTTTAATAATTGGGCGGGAATAGTGGACTTGGTTTTCAGCAAAAGGACATCCCAGCAGATGGCAAGCAAAGATAAGATGTATCTGATGTGCACATTGGATCCCTTGAGGTCTCTTATGTCGGTGAGGTGTGTCCGTATCTGATCCTGATCGCCCTCCGATGACTCAAAGGCCTTTGTTAATATGACAGGTGTCAATGTTTACAGAATGTCAAACATGAGACACCAGAGGCTACACTTGGGCCCAAGCCAAGGGCTCAGGTAGACATCATTAACGGCTAGAGCTATAGGGAAAGTCAGCATTAAAGGCTAACATAAACTCTCATCACGTAGCAAATCCATTTGAAATGAGGTGACAATATATCGGAACCGTATACCAAAGCCTGACCTATCGAAATTGGAAACAGGAGGCGTCGCTGTAAAAACATCGCTCATGCATGCAAGGATCCTGGATAAATTGAGACATTGATATTATTCGAGGCTAATGCAGGGAATGAACTTTAACCAAACCTACACATAAAGCTTTCGCTAAAGCGGCCTTTCGGGTAACGGGCCATTCAAAACCACCATAAATTATACTCAGAGAAATCGTGATTCGCCTTTTCTACAAAGCAAATGTTAAGCCATTATATGTGTATGTCCCGGTAGGTTTACAAATTTTCGAGGGGTTATTTACATTCGTTAAAAAGGGGACAGGCTTACCACCAAACCAATAAAATGAACCGTGATGCACATTTTACACTAGACACCTGCTATTTTCTGTGATTGTTTGACACAAATAGAAGCGCCGATTCTCACTTTTCCCCTTTGATTCAAGTTCGCAATTACAGCCAAAAAGCATAGGTAGATAGCTGTTTGCAGGATGTGTGAGATACTTTACTGAGTACATACATCCCCCGGCTTTATTCATGAGACGCGCCAAAGCCCTAAATGGAAATTCGGACCCAGGGTGATGAGAAGGGCACATGACCGTTATTATTTGAGTGTTTGTGTTTGTGCGCCACAAGGGCCCTGCCCCTGGATTTACCATACCTTTGAGGATGGCCCTGAACAGCGTGTATGAATGTAAAATAAACCATTGTTATTCCCGCTTCGAACTGAATACCTTTACTGTGACTACCCTGCAATGGTATGAATGCAAAAACCAGAGTAGTATTACATGATCCCGCCGCCTCAATGTGTCCATATTATTCTTCTATCTGACATCGCCCAACAGGACTTGGCTCGTGAGAAAATATTATGAGAAGGCATTCCTATCCAGGCTCTATTTCTTTTTCCAAAGTCGTGAAAGAAAGAGGAGTTTTGTGAGAATGGGTATTGTTCTCACGGGAGGAGGGGGCTGGTGTTCCTATTGTGACTGGTGCCAGGAGTAGAGGAGGCACTGGGAGGAGGAGGGGAAGGGGGCAAAGAGGGTGAGATATATATGCATCAGATTTTCAGAAAATGTACAATTGGCAGATCTACACATTTAGTAAATTTTGCTAAATTAGGCTGAAAAATGATGAATACCAGGTATATCTGAGCATATTTGGTATCGTGTTGATTTATAGTATCTGTTCTGTTATGTTAAACTGCATTTTGAAGCTCCTTTCTGTCTTAAATGGAGGTTATTGGAGAGGATTGGAGAAGGTGAATTGTACATTTTCTGAAAATCTGACCCAATTATATATATTCATGTAGGAGGGTGAGGGTCACGGTGCATGTGTGGTGGCAGTGGGGGCCTTCAGCGGTCTCTACTCTAGTTGGGCACACCTGTAACCTGTCATTCCAACCCACTCAACCTTCACGCCAAACACAAACTTATTCCTACAAATCTTCCTTGAACTTCAAAGCGTATTAATCTCAGACACGCCTCGTCCGACCAAGCTTACTCTTCTTTTGAATTGCTCATCGAGCTGAACAACTGAAAGCTCAGATTTCCACACGTGTCATATGGCCGGTGCAGTGAGAGCATTGAAGAAAATAATCTTAAATGATATTTCACAGAATTGTGCGCATCCGAGCGTGAATGGCTGGACCAACTTTGGTTTATGTGTCATGCGATCATTGTCCGATATGGCTACCAAATTGGGGGAAAGGGAGAGATACCCTGAAAAAATAAACAATGCGATCTATGTGGTAACATTGAAATGGGAAATCCACCCATGGAAGAATTAATATAACATTCATTCACCTGTTTAATAGTAGCCGATTTTATTAGCCAAGAGGTTGATTAGCGAATTTTCAGCGGTTTAATCACTAATACTTTACCAAGGAATTCATTAAGATCTAAGATCATAATTTCGATACACATCCATATATAATATACGACACATGTATATACATTCTTGTAGTGGTACCTGTATATACTTGAATAAAAGCGAACAGAATAAGTTGGAACATGATCCACAGAATTTACCTTTAGGACCATCTCTAAATGAAGGGTATTCATTCAATGGACTTTACCCTCAATAAAGCAATGGAACAACATAACTTTCTACTAAAAACTAAATACTTCCATAATAATTCCATTAACAGAACAGAGATAAACATAACATAGCACCTGAGGCAATACATATACTATATACAGAGTACAACAAGTAAGAGACTCATACAGTCTTCATCACAGATTAGCATATAAACGTGTACCGGTACATGTAGTTTCTTTGGAGGACAATGAACATTACAAATAGAAAATTAAGTGTGGGTCCATACGGTTTACCATGCAGTATATGGTATGATGGTAAAAATGGTGATTTACTCAGAATTACTAATGACAAAATGATTCGAACTTTAGTGATCGCTGGATCTACAACCAGATCAAACCTTCACTTCACTTTTTCACTTTATTCGACTGTTTTGATGCATCTAAATTGGCTGGACTTTGTTATTGTGTTGCATACAAACACATGTCATGAGTTCTTGAGGTCTTTCAATCCCTACGTATCAAAGGGAGAATGAATGTGGCGCCAATATTGTAACTGTGATAGTCAGAACATTTACGTATACTGCAGGAAACAATTTATTTAGTTCATAAAACGATCGAAAAAAATAAATGATATGTCGAGGAAATATCAAGCTGCGTGTCATGTATACCTAACAACCATTCGATTTTATCAGCTTGATCTTTCTTTGAATATTTATTGCCTTAAATATATGACAGCAACTCCGGAAATTAGACAAAACTTGACAAGATAATTACCGCAATATCTGCCTGAAACTCGCGAGGGAGTAGTCGTATAAATGAAGACAGGGACACTTCTCAATATTCTAGTGGGTAACTTACTATTACTCATATGATGTTGCTTATTTTACCTGACTTATTTACTAATACATAATATGATATTGGTGCTTCGAAATTAATGCAAAACAAACAAATAATTCATGTTCTGGAATACTTATGGTACATTAAACCTGACTGTTTTAGCTTGCTAAGATTCGCTATGCAAATCGATATTTCTGGGACATACATGTTACGTAGTTGTAAATAAGATACACCAAGTACAAATTAAATAAATTTTAACCTTTCCCATTCGGCCACTTAAGTATGCATTAGGTGTTAGGTATTTTCTGGAACATTCACAATGGCGGGAAGCTCTATTGACTCTTATATCTTATGGTGGATCAGACCTAGGTTCCGAATCTGAATCTTCCTCGGAATAACACGAAGTAATCTCTGGAATGTTGTAACTAGTTTGTCCTCTGCTTCTTTCTCTCGCGGAAGCCAAATTTGAAGGAGAAAAGGGAGACCGAGGATTGAGTGATGGGGAAGCCCATACCTCAGGAGGAACTGTTTCTGCTCCACGTTGTCTTGCCCACGCATGGACCTTGGCCCCCCTAGAGTTCCATCTGGCTTTAGGATCCAATTTAGACCCCGGAAGGTCACTTCTGAGGTGGATAAGGTCGACCCCAAGGTCATGGGAGTCTGAACCTGAACTTGAGTTAAGATCCTCTTCTCCCTCATGGCCAGTCTCATCAGAAGGAAGATCTTCAGAGGAAGCGGAAGGTGATATATGGATGGTTTGTTTTACTCCCCCTGCTTGGTCAGGTGTGGAAACCCCAGAATGAGTTCGCAATTTTGAAACAACTTTGTACTTGAACGCCGATGATCTTGGCGATGGGACACGCCGCACAACTGGATAATTGCCACTATTGAACAACGCACGATGCTGAAAAATAAAGAGTAAACATAAAAGTTTTTCATTAAGGTGCATACATACCACATGTTTAAACAAACTGTTCCAATATTCATTTGAAAAGAAAGTTTCATTACTCCGACAACTCAATGACGGCAGGCAACACGAGAATATAAACGGTAAAGCAAATCCATCAAAATACAGGCAGCATGGAATCCAGAGCTGAAAGCAAATCTTTCTATAGTCGGCTATAGAAAAGCAACACTTTATTAAAGGACGAAAATTATTTGTCAGAAATTCATCACACAACACTATTTTTAAAACGCTTTGATAAATAAGGCTACCAAGGGCAGGTAGAGATTGAGAGATTGTTTGCCTAAATTGTACAAATTGAGAGCTTGTTTGAACATTGTTGTAAGGAGAAGGTAGCCTTTGCCTCCAGGTGTAATGCCGGCTACAGGAGGAGGGATGGGTCAGTGGTTACCTCGCCTGTAGGACTGTCTGATAGATGACTACCAAAGAAGTGCGCACCTGCTCCAAACTATTCTTTATCAATTCTCTGTACTCCATTCCAACAGCAAGTGTACCTTTGCTGTTTTATACGTTTACAAGGTGAGGTATAAAAGGTCGCGGTAATTTATTTTTGTACCAGGTTATTCCCTTGCTTTTCTGTCAACACCTAGAAATGACACGGCTCCTTTTATCATGGTAACTGAGAGGTTATCTCCGAGGTCTACCAAAAGTATTTGCTATATTTATAAGTTTTCCCCATTTTGTCTCTCTATATTTCGGATCACCAAGGAGAGGTTTCGTATTTTGTATCCTTTAGAAACCATTTCCTGCGATGGAAAAACCTTTATTAGGCGCCAGGGGAAGACTTTTTAATTTGTTACATAATAATGTTTAATGATAAGTATGGAGTATGTGGCAACAATCTGACCACAACATAATTCTATGTTATCCAATGGTCAAATAAAGATTAAATTATATGGAGTCATTAATTACAAGCTATTTTAGATAGCTTATGATAAAATCATGTTTAATTATTGAATAAAATCATGTTTAATATTGAATAACTTTGCGAATATAATTATGAAATATAAATGGAATTTATTGGAACAAAATGTTGTTTATGAACATAGGGGCAAGGCGATTAGCCTTACCTAAGGGATATTAATCCCAATGCATTTTTAATCCTTGCATATGGGCGACTGGGAATCTACCCAGTGCCCAGGGGCAAAGCTTTTTCCCAGCCTGTATTTGCTTATTTATGACCATGCTTTAACTTGTATTCTCATGTATTTTACATTGGATATGTACTGTATCTAGGCAAGTCACGTGACCTGGACTGACGGGTTGATAAGGGGGCTGGGTTTTTTGGTGAAGTCACTCTGGACCAGAGCAGGAAGAACGTTTCAAAAGGTCATCCTTTTATGTTAATCATGTCAAGGCTAGTTATGAATCTCTCTGAAACAGATGATAAGATCTTGCTTGATTATCGCGGCCGTTAGCACTGCTTCTCTTCAAAATAGCAGCAAGCGTGATCTATCCTAAATTTACCACCAATGCCAGATAACTTTAAAAGCAGGTAAATAAAGCCTTCATCGTAACTCTCCGATCGAGAGTCTGAGAAGAAAATGATGGGAACAAGAGTCCGGTTCACAGTCTTATTACCTTTATCATCTACCACCGTTTCAACATTTACATCAATTTGGTTCACTTTGTTTTGTTCTATGACCGTTTCGGCAGGGGTGGGTGGGGGCGCAAATAATAGTTTTCTCTGATCATACCATACCAGCTGGCGATGTTGATGGACATTACAATGGTTTAAGCCATTCAGTATACAATCTAAATAATATGTACATGTATATTAGTAATCAAATTCTGGGGGTGAAAAGTGGGTTCAGTTGGCAAAAGTCCATCCTGGGGAGCAAAAGTCCATCTTGGGCGGCAAAACTCTGCTCTGGGGGAAATGTGTCCACCCTGGGAGGACAGGTCCATCCGGGGGGGGGGGGGTGCACCCGGGGAGAAAAAGTCCTGTTATAGTCTATCCACACTTGTCATGTATTATCTACCCCTTTATCTCTTGTTTAACCTAACGGACCACTCGACCCTCCCCCCCCCCCTTCCTTCCACGCTCCCCCCCCCCCTTTGCACCCCCCCCCCCGCCCCACCCACACCCACACAAAAGAGATTGAACATGGAATGATATCTCTAGGATTTACACTGGCATACAGCTCTTATAATTCCTTGCGAAATGGTAGCTATGTAAATGCCCCTATTAAGTAGGTGATAGTAGGGTAGACTAGCTGTTACGTAAGGGCGCACTTCGCCGGTCACCCAAACACACTTCACCGGTCAGGCAAACTGATTTACAATAGATATATATTTTAGGTTATCAATTCATTTATTTTAGGTTAGCAAACGTGCTAAGCGAGTGATCAAATTCGTTACAAGCAGGTTTGGCTACGCCCCTTGCTAAAATGAATCCCAGACCCCGAGGATACATACTACCCTCCTGTGATGGACAAGTTTGATTACAGCTAAAATATTTGACAATTAAAACTGTTCCGCATGTCGAACACGGGAACGTTATCTGGAGTCGATCTCACCAAGCACACCTATCTATATCAGTAGGGAAGCGATCAAATGATTAGAAACAAATGTTATGCCTAATGTGACATCTTATAACTCTAACGCATGTTCAAGGGCCATGTGGTTCGGTTCTAACTAGAGCCTCAGTGAAGGGGGCAGGCCGCTAGGGATCGTGCTGGGCGCATCACCTGGTTGGTATAGGCAGCGAGATGAAGACATACTCCCGGTTTGATCGGTGGGAACAGGTAGGCATCATGTAATGTGTTACTCAGTCTTGCCGAAGGCGGCCACAGTTAACAACCTCCTGCTGACGCTCCAGCCAGTCCAGCAGACCAAGCTACACAATCCCTCCCCCTCCCTAATTCGCTATTTGTGGAATTGTGGAACTCAAGCCTTTTAGAAAATAAGTACAAAAACTCCCCCTCCCCCAATTCCGACCTCCCCCAAGTCTCCCAATGACTGGAGACCATAAAGCCACATGTCCATATATCACACATGCCCAAAGGGAAAAAAGATGGTGGATTTTTTTTCTCCCTATGAAAGACCATCATCCTTTCACAGATCTACCTAAAGGGCTTGATGATGAATCGTCGTCATCTAAGCGCATTGGCAGAGGGACGGCTGGTTACATATTTTTGACTTGACAAGTTTTGTGTTTCATTACAAAGGCGTGGGCTTCAGAGCTGCGTAATAGTTTTTGAAGGGGACTAAGGGCGGTGGTACCTCCTAGTGACTTCTGGCCAGTAATTACAGCTTGGGTCCATATCTTACCTTTTCACTTTTCCATGCCAATCCAACACAAGCACCACTAAGTTGAGGGGTTTGAAAGAATGTTTTTACTACAATAATAAAGCAGACCCTTTGATACAAAACAGAGCATGTCCGAGGTCACTGGTTATTTACATTCTATCCTAGCGAGATATAATTCTCCATGACTTATATGATTACTGCAGGTGCAAACTTGTCTAATAAAACTACGTTTGTGACAATTTTATAATCGGTGTCTTGACTTTTAGCATCATAATTGTTGGATTTGAATTAAAGATCCATGACTCGGGGGAACTACAGGGAACCCTATTGTATTAAAGTATAATTTAAAAGTTAAATGCGATTGAGCAGCTAGGTTACCTTGGTTAAGGTGGAATTTGACTTTAAGTTTATTAAGTAACATCTAGTGTGGGGATGGATTCCGGGGATAGATTAAATGAGATATCCTTCGCTCATGCTTGGACAATTACTCCCGTTCTGTTTGAGCATAAAAAGTTCACTCTTATCAAGAGGAAGAATTAGGAAATACTCATCTCAACGTCCAATCCTGGATATCTTCATTCCAGTAAGTGCAGATAAATTCATGTATCATATCTTTAACAAACCTAAACTATAGTGACAATTTATAATGGTGTTTATTCTACGTAATGGGTTTAGTAACCTTTTTTCTTTTAATTAAGAAGAATATTTATATAGTTATCAGGTTGGTAGAGAAAATATGATACACATCTACTGTAATCATCCCATTCTTCTGATGTCAACTTCTCCTGACGTTCATTCGAGAATGACAAATCAATCGAGAGATAATCTGGTAAACCCCTAAAAACTGGCATACAATAAAGCACCGCAATGTATGGGACTGCCATATACATCTTATTCAGATAGAGATACAAGTTAGCATTAACATTTGACAGGTACTATAATTGCCCCATGCAATCCAAGTACATCCCAACTGTCAATGTTATTTTTGAAAAATTCGAAATTTATAACTAATTTTGATCGGGAATAGGAAAGGGAGGAGCAGAGCTTATGTAATATATGAGATGAAGGAACATCTGCTGTTGGCCTACCCCTCGCCCCTTAGGACAAAAAAACCCTCGGGGCACACTGAAGTCTATCAGTATTGCATTGAAAGCTACTAATCTTAGCAGGAAAATTCAATAGAGCCCACAATGCGACGGATACCCCAGCAACCATCAATTATTTATCTCCAGAGCCCTCAGCCAAGTCATGGCCTAGAGAGAAAAACAATAATAATCTATGAATATAAATATTGAAAATTCGAAAATAAATTAGAGTACCCTCAAGCGATACAAAGCACCCATGTCCCACGTAAAGAGAAAATGCGTAGGAAAGATTCTGAGCAAGAAGCAAAGCCCCTAAGGCTACAAGACAAGACTCTTGTATAACAAGATCTTTAATACTCGCTGGATGACAAGGAAACCTGAGAAGCTGGAGGGTAGAAGCGCAAGATTTATTTCCGTGCGTAGACAATAATGAATCGGGGAAAAAAGACCAACTACAGATTGGATTGTCAATTTTGAGTTTTCAAATATGTTTCGTGCTGGCCACTGGGGAGACAGATATACTTTGTATATTTAAACAAGCATCAAATTACGGATTGTAAATCATGAATACAAATATTTAAAAATTTCTATCTCTGCTCAGAAACAATATAGAAATGAAAATAAAATGTCATGTACTATAAATAGGCTTTGTCGTCATAGGGGACCCATTTTGA
This sequence comes from Sthenelais limicola, assembly GCA_942159475.1. Lineage (NCBI taxonomy): Eukaryota > Metazoa > Annelida > Polychaeta > Phyllodocida > Sigalionidae > Sthenelais > Sthenelais limicola. Next base: position 117,439,059 of record OW804096.1, read on the forward strand.
ATGATTTTGACCCCCCCCCCCCCCTTACCTCCTCAATCTTTGAAAACACTGCATAGGCCCTTATGGCTCTAAAATAGACTCTAAATTTAACCAGATGTTCACTGCACAGAATCTTCCCCCAATGTGATATAATGTATGAAAAAGATGACATGGAAAACGTTTTAAAGTTCAGATAAAAAATATCTCCATTTGGACTTCAATATGCCAGCATGGCGTGTATCTCTTAGCTAGTAAAAATATCAATACTGATATTCCTGTTGGCAGGTATAGTAAGCAAAATATGTTATTCGCCCGAGGGTAGGACATGGTTTTCTTGATAAATATGAACCGTCGCCGGACGATATTGCCAACCCCGCCTCCTGGCCCGAGAAAAAAACTAAAACATGGGTCTCTCATGCGCTCCAGTCCACATATCCGAGAAGTGGGGTAGATTACGCATAGAAAGAGAGAAGAGTAAAGGTAGTGAATCGAAGCTGTGTAGCAATCATTTTCCCCGGACCTCCCACGTCAACATGTTAATCTGGTAAATTAACCTAAACTAACGGTAGAAAGTGGTAGTTGGGGAGTAAATTTATGTATCGGGGAGATGCCCTAAACGACCCATGCACACCAGAAAAGCGGTCTGAAATCATAAATTTATTCGACGCCAGTTCATTAACAGGGATGCATTGATAACGTTCATGCTTACACCGTCAATACTATTCACACATCCATAGGTTCGACAAAAGAAGAAACTCGTAAGTATAAATAAAATTTATGGATTTGGAGATTACATTCAAAGTACTTCCATCAATTTAATTTTTCGTCAACATGTTGACGTTTAAATGCCCAAATGGCAGCCTGACATAAGACCCCTTGATTTTGATGAACAGAATACATTCCAAATAAACGATGAAAGTGAGAGGGATTTGGACTTAAAACAGAGCGCAATATTGCTTGGCAATCTGCTTATGCGTAGGTGTGAAATTTGGTTTATGTGGGTCAATACGTGAGCGAGCCATTATTACATTTATAAGCTTCTGAATACCGAACCTCTATGCTATTACTGAGAGCGAGTGCTCCGGTCCCAAGGGTTTAAATTAAAGGCCATGAACATAATATATTGAATTTCATCGTGGCTATCATGTTTGCAAACAAGACGTGAGTAAAAACACAGAGTAGGCATGAGGTGTGGGTGAAACCCCGGAGGGACATGAGAGCTGCTCGGCATACGGATCTGCTCTGAAGTAAGGAGGGCGGCTCAGAAGTGATAGATTAAAAGTGGGAAATATTTATCAGACAATGATGTGAGTGGGAGAGAGAGCTGGCGGAGGAGGGAACTTGGCGATGAGAACAGTCTGGTATGCCAGTAGTAGAGGGGATTAGGAGGGGGAGGAGAAAGAGGAGGAGAGGTACCAGCATGTGTATAGATCCAGGTCCGGAGAGGATGGCCCCTCGAACTGCTCGCAACTTGCTCACATGTGGCCAACAAGCCTTGAGGAGCGCTCACTTCACAGGCAAGGCTGTAACCCGAGCCTTCATATGTGTTACATGTGACATATTGAATTAATTTGTTGCAAGGTGCATGGCAGTTCTGATCGCCTCCAACCATGAATCATAATGTTCGTGTCACAGGGAGTATGTAACGTTATGGGGACCACATGATGAAAGTGGGAAAAGGGGTGGCGATTGGGGAGGTGCGGTGGATAAGGGCTTTCTGTCCGTTTTCCAGCCTCGGATAATAACCTTTCAAAGCTGGCATTATGCTGTAACTCAAGCGCTGGCACCATATCTAACTGATTTCATCCCTGGTTCATGCACTTCTGCATAGAACCCTAGCATGTAACGGTTACATTAGATTCACCTACATTTGCTTACTAGGGTAACACTTACAAGCGCCAACTTTAGTATATATTGAACCAAACGATTGAATAAAATACTAATTAGATTAGCAAATATTTATGAAAATAAATGTGGAAATCTTTTCAAAATTTAAATGATTAAACAAAGCACATGTTATATGTTTTTAAATCACCCGTTGTTGCGTTTTTAAAAATAAAACATAATCGTTGACCGTTTGAACATTTTTGTTTAAACAATCTGTGAGTTTCGCCAATTCTAAATTTCTATATTTTCGATATAAATATGGAACATGCCTTTCTTATATATTGGGATATCGTCTGGTATAAGCACGGGGTACACACTCAGGGTTCTCGTGGATGCAGAAATAAAGAAAACGCTAGATTGTATTTTCCCTCCACGATACAGATGATTCAAGAGCGCATACAGCCATCCAGACAGACGCTTTCTGTATCCCTCACCAACATAAAATGATTATCCACACATAGTCATAATTTGTATCCAAGCATAGAAGAATAAGTTTCACTGTCAAAATCCTCCACCATTGTTTAATGCCTATCGACAGCTTTGGAGATCGTATACAACTGTTCAGAATGCTAAAGGGTTGCACCCTTCAGTCCCAATTTTTGGAATAATGCTTGAGAACTTAGTACGCCATATAACTGACATCTCAAAACACATGGTAGAAATTTGTATGCCTTGAACACAGCCGGAAATATTCCCAAAGTGATATAAGCCCCCATCAAAAGCTAAAACTTTTTTTTTATCTGACGAACATAGCAAGGGAAGTATGGGGCGAATACTAGAAAATTATGGATTTAGTGAGTCTTCTGGGTCCCTTTCACAAAGCGCTATCGTCTTTTCTGCAAAGGATGTAGTACTGCAGGGGAAAGAGGCTTGGTAGCGGGGTGCCAACAGAGCTCTGGAGGCTTTTCTTAATTTGTCGTTAGAAGCGGGTGGATGGAGCTGACATCTGTACAAAGGCAAACCGACAGAAAGTCCACGTGAGAGTTGTAGGAGATGAATCAAAATTATCACTTGGCGGAAAGCATGAGTGGAATGACTGAGACTGGCATCCATTTAATATCTTTTTTATTCTCTTATAAGCCGCATAAACTATCATGTTATAGGCTCCTCTGCCCTTGCACGTCAGACTTTCAAAAGGACCCCTTTGATTAATATAATGGCAGTTCCATGGATCGAATATTTGATCTAAAGAAAATGCATACACCCTGTCCAGCCTCTGAAGAACCGAAACCCCAATGCTAGCCTATACCGGTACTCTTTGGAGTCTCGGTTCTACAGAGGCTGGACAGAGTGTAGTTGGGGGATACAGTTGTATCCAACGGAATTCTTTTATTTTTTATTTAAAAGATTATGTATCCTAACACACTGCATACTGCTATAACGAAAACGCTTGCTTTTAAGCTGTGGTTCTTTATCAAAGTTCATCCTTCAGGGGCCTGCTTAACATGTATTTACACGAGCTTGCTGTCCCTCTAAGCAGTCATGTTAATCGTTACCCTGTGAGTTACATCTCAGTTAGCAAATACCACTTCCACACTGCCGGGCCTGGGTCTGTTTCCTGTACTTAGCAAAGTGTATCAATAGATAGATCCCAGCATGGCCTTTACAGTTCCTATTAACAGTCACTTGGCCATATCATGAAGCCAAGTTTCTTTAAGCTGAGAGTTGTTAGTCATCATTAGTGGTTGATGCCGGTTCTCAGGCCCTAACTGGTACTGCATGATTTGTATTGGATGGGCACAGCATGCTAAGATAGGGCCTCAAGGGCTTTGATCACTCATGCTTACAACTAATAGGGATGCATAGTCCAATGGGCCTTATACCCAACCGCGGGGTCCCATCCCGGGAAGCCCAAGGGGCGGGGCCCAGCGAGCCATGGGCTTGACAAAAACCAAGCAGGCTTTTGGTACAAGTGGCACCCAGCAAACTTTCACACAGAAAATAGCCTGAAAATAGGGATGACAATAATGAGACACGCTACCTCATAAATGGACAGGAACTGGGCAATGTGGATTACTACAAGTATCTTGGTAGAGATCTTGACAAACAGATGAATTTTAAATAATTCCTTAATAGTAAAACAAATATGAGATCAAAGATAAAAGCCATGTCCAAGCTATATGGAGTATGCGATAAGAAAACCGATAAATGGTCAGAGTTGATGGAGGTACAGTGTGGTATAAGATATTATATTAGACATTGATTGAAAACCACAAATCATTCAAGTTGAATGGTAAAAGTTATTTATCGTTTAGGTGGTTTGATAAGAACTATTGATGCTATATTCATGTGAAATCTTGTAAAGTTTTAAAAATTTCCCGTAATTGATTTTAATTATTAGTAAGAATACCTCTTGTAACGATCGAGGGATGTTCTACAGATAGAATTGACATGTATTTTGAGTAAAAGTAAAGTAAATTTAAAGTGAGTAATGTACATCTAGCATAAATTTTGATATTGATATGAAATGACATGTAAGATGTATGAGTAAGTAAGAGGTAAGACAATATAGTCAACTCTTAATCACAAACACACCCCAACTATTTCCCTTATATCAAACTGTTAAATGACCTCTAACAACCGATATATTGCTGGACCATTTTACCCAACAACGAAGAACAGTACAGTGATATCTATGAAATCATGAACACTAGTGAAAGAAGAAGAAAAAACTGACATTGGCTCATGGCCTGCTATAACCTTAAATATTGTTCCTAACATAACAGAAAGACGGACCGAACTGACTTTGGATCAAAATTCATGGCCTGTTTTAACCATACAAATTGCGTATTAACATAAAATAAAAACCAGACTTTAATATGGGTGATGTATTTGAAACACTTACCGCTTGTATGTGAAAGAATAATAATATTGTGGACTTCTACTGAGAAATATTGGTATAAAATACTAATCATTTTATATATAATTTCTGGCCATACTAGAAGAACTACTCAGTAGAAGTCGTCGTCCTATTCTGTAAATGTTGCCAGAATAAAAATTGAATATATATAAACAGATCTTCCAACGTTGTATTCTCCCGCCAAACCACTCAGATAAACCAATACTAAAGAAAAACAGCCCCTTTCAACTCCTTGCCCATGAACAAGCTTACACAACATCAACCACAAATTGGTTTCACCAAACAAAGAGATTCTTTAATATATGGAATCACCGCAGTGGACGGTGATTCTCACAACACACGATTGGTGGTTTAGCAAATTGGCACTTTCTTCTCCGCAAGCACAATATTGGATCAGAGGCTATAATCTAAAAACAAGCTCCCCAGTGTGCCTGGAGTAACTTGAAAATCGGTGCCACACAGAGGCAATCTCACAAGAAAAAACAGCTTTTAAATTTTGTGTTCCCAGAAGGAAACCAGAACTGCTAGAATTGATTTGAACCCATTTCATAAGCATGACCCTAGTAACGGATATACCTCATATGAATAACCAATAATCATACTCCTTATTTGCTGCTCCAAAATTTAAACATCTGTTTGTGACACCAGGGAATGGACCGTATTCTGAATGTCTAAGTTATGGCATGCGCGAAATTCAACCTTCTGACATTCTTCCTCTTGAAATATGTGAAAATTGCTGGGGCTATATATGTACTTATGATATATATTAACTTAAGTATTACATTTGAACATGTATTATGCTAACGTGTGTATGGACGACAAAGCAGGAGGAGCCTCCCTGGCTGAGGAGTGTCTTGTCACCGACTGTTCGTCGCCTTAGGCCGAGGCTGCAGATAAAGCGATTGTGCATGGCTCACTGAGTACGAAGTGAAGGCGCCTGTCAGAAAAAGATGGCCAAAAATAAAAGAAACCTGTGTTAGCCTGGGGAAGAACTGACTCGAGGTCGGTCCTCAGACTTCAAGACCCTAACCCCCATACATACCTCTGAACCCATTCTACATCGGTATGTGCACACCCAAGGTATAGTAGTAGTATAGCAAATCTATGAATAAAAGCTTAAAGCTGCATTCCCAGGATTTAAGATCGAGTGGTTCTTCATGAATTACATTCATATTAGTTCCCAAACTCAATATTATCCATCTCTGTTTCAATGAAAAGTAAAATTAATGTCTAAATTCTGTGTTTTTACGATCGGGAACACACAGGGTTATGTATAATTGCCATCACCACAGTTCTGTAGATGCACTGAGTGGTCACATGTGGCGCCTCTGTGCCACATCAAGCCACATGTTTCTCTCTGTATGCCAACGAATTTTCCCTGTCAACGACTATCTGTATGGAACAAGGCTAAGGAGGTCACACTGTTGACTAAGGAGGTCATACTGGTGACCACCAGTATGGGAGGACGAGTATATCTTCTCAAATATTAAACTCCAACCTTAAGAAAGAAACCTTAACGATTGGGATAAGGTGGGGCAGTGTACTAGTTAGCTTAACAAGTGAAAACTGAGATTTGTATAGAAATTAGCTGGGAATGCAGCTTTAATACTTCTGAGGTAATGTTCAATGGGATTCAGCCTGAAGCTTGCTGCTATCTATCGATTTAAACTTGTCTGTATGCATTCACCACCCTGAAACTTTATTGTCCATCTTGTGGAGGTATCTTTTCACAGATAGTTATTCATACACCAAACTTTTCCTCGGCAGGTATATCCGATTGCGCCACATCTTCTTGCCATACATAAAAGGGGGGTTGTAATCCAAGTATATCTCTAGGCAAAAGTTAGAGAAATAGGAGTCTACGGTCTCCTCTTCATAACACACAACAACACACGTTTAAACACTCTCTTGTCCCCACTTTGCAATATTGCAGAAGTCGAAATCTCTTTAGTGTTTGCATTGATTGTTGTTGTCCTTTCAACCAGCCTCCAGTCGCGTGGCAGCCATGTTCCTAGGATAAAACCCCTGTAAGTATAAATGGCATTCACAGCATAGAATGGATGGTTGGGGCGATATCGTCCCCATCATATCTTGTATCACTTCAATGACAAGCATCAGCGATGCTTATCAGATAAGGAGGATGGAAAAGGATAAAGGTGTGTATTTTACAAAGGTGGAGGCGGTTATCACCTATCGTGGAAGAGGAGCGAGTAGCTTGATCATTCCATGACCACCCACGAGATGCCTGACAGACAATCGTTCAATATAAAGACAGGCCGACAACAACATCCATCTTGATTCGCTGGTAATTGCAGTGCTAAATCATGCTTACCTGTAGTTACCTGTGTAAACAAACAACCCAGTCATGCTATCTAATGAAAGTGCATAAGGCCAGTTTACATCTTCCAGTTGACGCACTCTTTTTCATTAGTACACACACGACACACATTCTTAGCTTTAAAGGTAAATCGAATAATTTCACCCCAATCTTGAAAACAGTTGTGAAAATTGTTGATATGGTTTGTGTAGAGATTTAATAAGAAAGCACTCTTCTCTAAGGTTGCATTAAGATATTTCTAGCATTATGTATAAGGAAAAATGGTAAAATATGTGACACGGGAAAGAATCAACAATTCATATACTTCAAACGCATTATCAAATATTGTTATGAGATAATGTTATGAAATAGTGTTGGGGCTTCGCGTAAATGGAGAGTTGTGAGAAAGAAAGCATTCCTTGTGCAGGGACATCTCCTGAAAGCCTTGGTGGTGCTTGTCCCCAGGTAATACGCCAGCTAATGATAAGGTACCGCCGGACATCCTCGAGAGGGCCAGGCGAGCCCAGGTGAGGGCCTTGAGGCGACCAGCAACAAGAGGCACACCAAGAACCAGTGTTGGCAAATGCCCCAGGCACTATATGCTCTACAAGAATAACGACTACATATTCGTGCGGCTAATTACATACAAAGTTTGCAGATCAAAAAACTACCCAGAATATGATTTCGTGCCCCTTACATTCATCACGCTGACACGGTCCATGTTTTTTCCCCTTCAAACAAAGAAGTGTATGGGCACGACCATATAACCTCTCAAAAGTAATTCTCACAGCAAAATGGAGTTGTCACAACCTCCTAAGGCCATTTAAAAAATGAGACCGCGAAAATCTTTAACAAACCAAATATATATTTCAAGGAAGGATCAAAATAGGATCGCTTTGCTTTAAAATGACATCTCGGGCACTTATGTCAAGAGGTTGAAGGAAACCGGCTCTATAGCGAATAAGATATATTTTCCAACACAACAGAATCTTTAACATTAGCCAGGATGCCTGGGGCGTGGAATGAGTTAGATGTATCATGTGTTGCCCTCAACTCCGACGGTTTTGCCATAGAGTACAGGGGATGGCGGGAACTTCTATATCACTTCTATATGCCAACCATCACTGTCCTCTCTCCCCCGTCTCTTTTTTCTCTCCCACTTTTCTTTCTTTCACAGACCCCGAGGCTAGCTAGCAATAAGACGTAGAAGGCTCGGGGGATTATGTGCTGTGGTTTTTTCAGGCGCGATCTGGCCAGGAAGCAGGGGGTCTAATGGTGATATATGGGAGTAAGGTGATGGCCAGGGCCACAAAATAAAGCCGATGGAACACGTGGTTTAGGTTGTCGGCACTTACAGCATTACAAGGTCTTACAAGCACATTAGTGAGACACCAACTCCCGCTAACATCGGGTAACAAGCTCGAGTCAGATCTTCAAGAGTTGAGGCCAAAACTAAACATCAATTAGCAAAGGGCTATGGCGAATAATTCTTGCTGGCCCACAAAGATTCGGCAGAGATCAATAGGCAATATTGCTTCCTATGTGGATCGATCCATAAAACCATTATTTTGGTCAAAATTAATACCATGTTTAATTTTCATGGTAGAATGTTGGCCATATTCAGAGCTCATCGGTACGTGTTATTTTTTTCGCCCTATTCATTGTTTAGATTTAAAAACATATCCTTTTAACGAATGTTCTAGGGTAAGTGTTGATCTCTGTTGAACAGATGGGAAAAATGGACAGGTTTGAACTTCGTGAAACTTAAATCTTCTAAAGAAAAGCCCGGGCCTAAGTCACCCGAGATAGCTTTTCCAAGCAAGCTTATAATTATCCACAATTTTCTCAACCGGTTGCCGAGATTTTAGAGCTAGCATTCTGAATGATTGATGACATATGTTTGGTCCAGGTTCAAAAGACGAATGTCCACAAAGGAAAATGCCCGAGTTAGGTAATAACCTATTGGCGTCAAAGCTGTGGGAATACGAGCCAGGGTCGAAGAGGTCGGGTAACTGAAGGCTGGTAAAAATGTGCCGCCCTGGATGGATTCCATATTGGCGGGCGGGTATAGAGAAGATGAAAAGTTACAACTTACTTGTCCAACGAGGATGGGGGATATTCAATTGTGCCGCATGTTGGGTCATGTAGCAGTGATCAATCAAGGGGGCGAGCCATTGAACAACCATGCATGGTAAGCCGTCTTATCCAAAACCAGTCACCCTTACCGACCCGCACCCGCCAATTACAAATTATCTCAAGAAGCATGCCAGCCAACTTTTGACATCTATTATTGTCCCTGCAGTGAGATATACAGCCTTCTTGGTTTGCTTCTTTGTGGTCACATTGCATGCGGTTTAAGGGACCGGTGTCACCGGATACCGAATAACATAAGGATCAAGCAGAAAGCCCTTCGCGCTTGATAAGGAAGGGGGCGATGGTTTTTGGTTGTATGTAACCTAATACAATTAGCTTAAGAAGGGGGCACAGGCTTTCAGTTACCACGAGGCAATCACTCATCACCACCCAGATTAGCTCTCACAGTCCAATGCTCATATTCAAGACATGACTTCTACATGTCCTCCTGTCATGTTCCACCCACAGGGTCAGTCAGGTCAAACGTTTCTCTTCTCTCTAGTCACTGATGTAACGCCCATTATCTTAAAAGCAGGCGCACCTTGAAGACTTGTATGATTTACAGGTGTATAGCTAAGGTCTATAGGATGCAAGTCGGGCGTGCAGTTGGCTAATAACAGACTTTCCGTCGGACATGTGAGTAATGTGTAAAGGTCTGTATGGTTGAGGAAGATTAAGACGCAATCACAAATCAAGGACGAAATGCCCGGAGGCCAAATCAAATATTCGCATACATGAGACTTCAACATCTCAGAGATGAATAATTTCAACGCATCTCTTTACAAAATGTCCCCGATGGCATCTCATACTGCGTGCAGCCATTGCTAAAGCAGAAAGGAATCACCATAAACCCCAGTTTTAGAGTCTGGTCAAACAGAGTACTATCCCTGTCCTCAATATCAGTCATTAATCCTATATTAATATATAACAGCCCTTAGAGACAAAAAAAGCATAAATATATTTGGAATATAGTCTGACATGTCATTCAGTCAGAGGTAATGTGATAATCTAACTGATAGACATTGTGATCCATCAACGAGATTAACATTGATGGGATTACTTATAAATAGAATGCAATGAGTCCAACAGTACTAGAGCCTTTCAGTGAATATTTGTTAAATAGTGATTCCACATGCACCTGAATTCATGGCGGCAGTTTTCTTCTATGTAAGTTTTTGTTAAATCAAACCCAGACGTTAGGATATTCATTTTGACAGCATTCACCTTTTTTTACACTCAGTTCTTCTTAAAACACTCACTAACCTTCCCACAGTCATATGGGAAAAACAAGCTCTAAATATCCCTCAGGGAACCATCATTCACTTGATTCAATAAGTTCTAATACTTAGACTTCAGTGAATAGTGGAGCTATGTCGCTTCTGTTTTTCTTTAATCAAACATCATACCAAGGCATTGAACAACTCATAACAAGCTGACATGAAGGAGGCCATGTTTATTACATTTTTTCCTTCTTCAACTATATTTATGGGACGCAAAAATGCCCGGGTGAAAAGCTCCTGTCGCCAATGACATGTTCTTGATATCATACTTATCCTTTATTCTGCATTAGCGTTAATGGAAAAGAAACGTCTTTCAATCACCGATCCCGACCAAAACGTCGCCGTCATTTATGGCATTTATGACGCTAAGGAATTTCAAGATTTCCTTGTCAAATGGCCTCCTCCATCATAAATTGTCAACTTTTTCTAAGTCAGCCTTTGTGCAGGTGACAGGAATATTGCTTTGACTTTGCTGTCCTGCAAAGCGTGTCATATCAATCTCTTGTATTTGTATTTGTGCACAGAGGATTTAAGTTCATGGACTTGTAATTGCATGCTTTTTCCGTACATCATCCTATATGCCACAAATACCCCGAGGATTATTAGTCCTTCTCCAAGTCTTACTGCTATAGCACTGAAAAGAGGGACAATCCAATATGTGACAGACACTTTGTATGTCTCCTCCTACGTCTTCGAGTGTCTTGGCTCCCGCTGAGCTAATGATCAATCTACACTACCACCCGGGCCAGCAGCTGATCTAACTGAGAAATTTCAACATTTTTAAAATAACATCTCTTTTGAGACATCAGATCCGTTTAAGAAATAGTGTGGGAAGGAAAGAATAAAGGGGAATACAATATACAATCTTTGGAAAATACAGCATACACATATTGGTCTTAGATTCTTTGAGATACACCTCGCACAAGTCATACATTTTATTAAGGAAACCCTGTTAGGTTTGGCAATAAATAACACGAAATAATGCCGATCAAATTGCATGCATTGTCTATACGAAGTATCGTTGTATACGAAGTATAGCAGATGACCAACCTTGATTTATATTGTAGGGTGTCTCGCATTTACAAAGAATTATGTAAGCAGCAATCTGACTGATCGATCAGTGATCCAGCCGTGGTAAAGCCTTTGTGAGGATGAAACCTGAGGCGTCAACACTGACACTGCGCACGGATCTCCTGTATCTTTATCCACACCGCAGGTGTTAACACGGAACATCCTCACCCAACATTTTCATCTCACAAAAACATCTCTATATCTATCGTATTTTGCTTATTAATCAGATCCAAATTAATAGGTATGAAAATTAATGTTTTTTCAACAGATTATCAGCAAAATGATCAGAAAATCTTAAGTTTTCCTTCTGGAGGATTACTTGGATTTACAATAATTTTAAGGTTACGATGAATTCACATGCCATTAAAAGAAAATCTTTTCATTACATCCAATTCATACTATCGGAAACGATAAAAGGGGGATACGTTCAGAAAAAACAAAATCTATTCAGAGATACATATTTAGAACCCAGTAACTGACACTAAAAATCGCCTCCATATCGTTACAATCGGTCAGTACTTATTCTTGAGTTCGCCAAGCACATTTATAAGAAATAACGACCGACGTGGAATGTGTTTTGTGAAAGATTACAAGTCTATAGAGCAGGAGATGGCGGCATCTTCCAGAAATTTCACAATAGGCATTCCGCCTTTGCCCAGGTAAAAGTGGTCATTTGGCCGTTCTTGTGCTGTGGTTAAGGGGCGTAAAACATCTGTCAGATTTGAGTAATTAACTGTCATCACAGTGAGAACTGGGATGCCATAGACACGCAGCCTTCAGGTAACGTAAATTCTCACTTTTGTGTCTCACTTTTGTGTATCTGCTTTTGAATACATATGCCCACCCAATCACTCTAGAGACTCACCTGTGGCCTTATACACTTGTAGTCTATAGACTAGCCACAGTTCAGACTGCACAGGTTAAAGCTTTGCATAGAAATGAGTTTGATTAGGACAAACACATCAATATCTTCCATTTTTATAGTACTTAAAAATATTTCACATCGATGTTCATATTGAATCGCAGTTTTCCAGATACAAATCTGAAAAAGTTGCAGAATTTTCTTCATATCATTGAAAAAAGAAATACTACAAGCCCAAAATGCAATCAACTAGCTGAACCACACCACTATGCCGTCTGTCCTGTCTACCACCCCTCCACAATATTCTCCTAGAACGATTACTTGTACCTAATTGATAAGAATAGGAAATAAAAGAAATAATTTTACTAACGAGCAGGCAGTCGGAAGAACGCCGAAAAGCTGAATCTGTGAAATGTAATACTGCTCCAAAAAAATTATTATCTAATTGTAGTGCCAATTTATGTATCACTGAGTTAACGCCAATACCAGGGAGGTAGGTATTGCATTGCCCACACTAAAGGCAATGGAGGAAATCGAAACGGACAGAATCGAGACGAATATGACTAGAAGCATGAGTCTGAAATGTCCCCACAGGGGTCCAAGTAATGACAATACAACCTGACAACAGGTTGTTAGCTTGAAACACACAAAACAAAATGGACAAAGGAACCTCTTAGTGGATATAGGGTTGACCTTGCCACTAGATCCAATGGGACAGTTGCTGTAAGTGGCACCCTTAAAGGTAGTTCGGCGGTAGGTAGTCACTAGCATTTAGCTAATGCCTCGCTTGGTATAGATATACCGGACTTGAAAAGCTCGAGGGTGGCACTCCCAATATGTATATCTGAGGCAGGTACGGTGACAGAGAACAACGGGAATACATGGTTGACTACCTGGACACATCCTAATGAGAAGCGAATAGGACACCTTGGCATCAAGGGCACCCCAGAGGGGCAAGTCTTCTAATTCACACCTTTCTGCATTCCTTGCTTCACACCTTTACTCATCCCTCAGGCACATTCAGCGCCAGAGCCTGTTCAGATTGATTCCTATGTAGTCGAGTACACACTATTTAAGTAGTGGTTTAAATTATCCTAAGTCCTTCATATCATAAAATTGATTCCAATTATAAATGTGAAGTTCAAACGTGTGATGTTTAATTTCTAGGCACTCTATCTGAACACATATGATTACGTATATTACAGCTACAACTTAAGAAACCCTTCAACTAAGTTTTAAAATGTAGTGCATAGAAACAAAACTCCGATAGTTAGTCCCCTTAATTCACATATCATACACAGGAAGATTCACATATATATATCGGTACATTTAAATAAATCTTGTGATTATAACAGAGCTTAAGAACAGTGGAAGCAGAGCATGTATAGCTCTGGTGGAAGTAATGCGTTCATTTTGCGTTTACTACAACAATAAAGGATATGATAAATTGGAGCTTATTCACACCAATGTATCCATAATCAAATTACAAGTAATGGTCTCCATAAATACTTGCATTAATATCTGTTAAATCGAATGAGGGTTAATGCGATGACACAAGGTAGCAATTAGCCATAACACTAGTAAATATACAAGGTATGGAAGTACACACGCATCAATGGCAAAATGGTAATAACACACCATTATAACAGAAAGTGACATGTGTCAACACTCACAGAAGGTAATCGTAATTCGTGCCGCGCTGGAAAGCAAAATCAAAGACATGAATTGGACCCAACACATATTATTACTAAACATTGTTTGCACCTCGAGTCCATGGACATAAAGTGTGCTTTAAATTGATTTAGATGTATTGCGATGAAAATGCGTGTACATGTCAAATTCGGAAAGGACACCACCTTGGAATACAGGAAGACTGCAAAGACATCAAATACAATTTTCCTGTAATTATTTTGTATACGTCGATTAAGAAGAGGAGAAAGTGGGTTTTTAAAAAGTTTCCCATAGAACTGCTGTACGCCATGCCAGATTTCCAATATGTGCTCAATTAAACATTGTTCCGCTGTTGTCGCCACACAGTAGGGTCAGTATTTGGATGTCATTAGGACCCAAGTGGGCGGGGCTGGACACAAGGTGTGGTCCTCAGCCCACCCTCCTACTGACCCCTCCGTCACCCCGACCCCTACCACCATTTTAAAACTAAGATAATAGAGAAAACATTGACTAATTCCAAACTAATAGAATTAGATTAGAAGTTTATCTGTCAGTCATAAGTTTGACAAACTGTTTGGATATTGGAGCTAATTTACTATCCTAAAAAGATGACAGCGAAATGACTGCTAGACAATGGTAAAATACTTATTATGACTATAAGACGACGATAGAGTTATGAGTGGCATGTGAAGCATTTCAACCAAATATAATTGCATTGTTCGCAGTGGACTATCGTCTGTAAAAAAACATATTTCAAATAGACACACTTTAGAGAGACTCGAGGGTTTTACTTTTCCAAAACAAGATAAAGTATTCCAGGCTAATGTATCCGACGTCATGGTGTCTCTACCTGGTGGGACAATCTAGTAATGCATCCCCTCGCCACGCCACAAATGAATTGGCAGGGGCCCATAATAAATATTCCAGAATTATCACATGACCCCTAGCCATCCCTTAATACCACAAGGAATGTGTGCTGGCATTCCTCCCTATATCCATTATTATAATTCATGGTGCTGATATTATTTATTCTTCCACTTAAGGCAACTATACGAATAACAATTGTAGAGTCCCTGACCAGGGAAACAGTTTCTTATTTCATAAGAAACCGATCTTCTAACTAGAGCAGGAGCTTTGGCTGCTATATCTCCGACTGGTATGGAGTCTGACAGGTCTAGAAAATAATTCCTAGGAGGATGGATAATGACCCGCATGTTTTATTCTATCTTTCTCCCTCTCTTCCAACTCTTCACAACCACGGAGCAGTTGTGCACAACAATTATCGTTAGCGGTGTAATATGTGACTGGGGCTGATACTATACCGGGCCTGCTTTACCGTAGGATGGAGGAAACCTATCGGAGGCCATGGCCCCGAGCTGATAGCCCACTGATGGTTTCTCCTGTTTGTTGCTTTACTCCAGGTGAAGGGAGGATGAACCCTCCTGTCACCTGGTTGGCTCGTTACCCAGGAGGATGGACATGCCATCCATGTACTGTCTCCAGGGGTTATCGAACGAGTTAATAATAAAATTCCTATCTCCACGGTCAGCGCACACCCCCCATGGAGGAGCGCGAGAAGAGACGTAGGTAAAGGCGTACCTTGGCCCGGAGTATGATTCCAAGGCTTAGCGCACATGAGATAGGGAGGATCTATTACTCCTCTTCTGCCTTGATTCTTACATACATAACCGTAATAAGATGATTCTGGCAAATATACATAAGAATACCGAACTCATTCTCGGGGTCAGAGCTGACAACCAATGTATATAATACCTTCACCCAAAGCAAAAGACTTGTGGAACGCAAAAGTATTTTTCCCCCAACTATTGCAACCTATTTTAAAGGAAAAGTCCTGCGGATAATTCCATTTTATCTATATTGATTATCAGAAGTGTTTCTATTCTAGAATTCTAGTTGTCCATCCTCAATCCTCAATGTATTTCATAATTCTATGTTATGATCATATATTATATATTGGGACATAACAGCGAGTGAAATCTTCAACTATACATTATGAATCTGCTTGAGTTAGAGGATAATAACATTCACATCCTAAATCAAATGCCAGGTGGAAACCTAATTCAGGACCGCGTTATAACATTTTCACCTGCGCACCTTTAATAGAACTCACGCCTCCATCTCCTTCCTGCTCTCTCCTGCTCCTCAACCCAACATCATCCCCTACTCGTTGTACTCATCGAAAATCTCTACTGCATACATGCGTATAGTGACGAGCTAAAGACTGGGCCCCAACTCCAGAGCCCGGCCGGCTAGAAGGCTTGATGAAGCCGTCAGGATTACATGCTATCGACCGAAACACTACCACCAAGACCGTTCATCATGGCAAGAAGCTGACTTTATCTCCTTGCCACCCCCACCAATCTATCTTCCTTCTCCTATCTCTACTCCTGCCACTCATTCTTGCCTCCCGAGGCTTGAGCGCCAGTCACCCGCACCGATTTAGGCTTCATTTCAATAAGCATTAATCTAGTGCGTGAAATGCTAGTCAGATAAAACCTATCTTCAAATGTCTCTTTCACTTGCATGGACAGCTATTTAGGCTCCAGGTAGGCTTTAGACATGACGTGCAGTTAAGTGCCATACGGTTAGAAACACGTTTAAATCGAAAAATCATCGATCATTGAAATACTACAGGATCTAAATATTGAAACCGGCATTATGATAGATGACAGTTTTGGCTGGGAAATGAAAACCCAAATGCAATTTATTCTGACCTCCAAGTCCCCAGTATATAAATGAAAGGAATATTATATTGCAGTACTATAGATCTCAGAGTAAAAGACTTTTACTCTGAGAATAGATAGAGGAAAAGCCCGATTGCAAGTTTCCTCAATTTTGTAACAATGACATAAGGGCATGCAAGGTTTATTTAACGGCGGCTGGGCTAGGAAAAAACAACACTAGGTGGTTTACATCATTTATAAACACAAGTGGAACATAGGTCTGTTATGCATTGACAGAGAGGGAGTGTTATGATTGGGAGATATGGTGTTTTGGGTAGGCCATACGTCATGGCATTAATGGTTCCAGCAAACATCCAGTAATAAAAGTTGGCTATGTGACAATGCATTAGATTTAGACCTAATAAATTAATCGAAGTCGATGTAGATATAGAAAATTACCTATTCACCACCTGTTTCCATT
Source organism: Sthenelais limicola (assembly GCA_942159475.1). Classification (NCBI taxonomy): domain Eukaryota; kingdom Metazoa; phylum Annelida; class Polychaeta; order Phyllodocida; family Sigalionidae; genus Sthenelais; species Sthenelais limicola. The sequence continues at coordinate 117,456,284 of OW804096.1, forward strand.
TACCAAATTGATATCATGAAAAGAAAAGCAAGCACTTAAACCTTCCCGAGTCGTCGTAGATAAAAGGTGAGTTCAGTCACAGGCGAAAAAATTCAATTACCTGAAATGCCTAACCCAAGAAGAACTCTATAAAGATTTTTTAGACATCAAAGAAAGTATCAGGCAGTCTACAAAGTTGGACCTTTCCTAATTTTCTGTATCTTACACACAGGGCTTTTACTTTATTTTTTCTCCCTCAAAGGATATTCTATGGATGAATTATGAAGCATTTATCCGTCTATGCGTCAATATTTCACTCCGAGCATATTACAATATTTATCAATTACTTACCCGATAAAAACAACAAAACAGTTATTTTTCTTTGATGGAAAAATAACGAACCAGAAGAGAATGTCCCGTAAATGCTTTTAAAGTCATAGGAAGAACAAATGGGCATACATTCACTTTTTACACTATACAGTTCAGGTCAGTGTGGATAATCTATGAGAGGGCGACTTGAGCAGAGGGATCAAGGCACGCCTGGCTCACCATGCACATGGCCTCCATTTGTATCAACACGGGCTTCCCCCTCTCCGTCAAGCTAAACACCTCGCGAGTCACCACTTTATTTTCACCTGGAATATTCCAGGTGAACATATCCATTTCAAAGGGAGCATACACGGGAGAAATTATTGCCAAACTTGAAGCCAAGACCCGGAAGGAGAAACACTATTTCAGGGGAAATTAATTATGTATTGGACAAGGGGAACTTTGATGTAAATCAGTGTATTCAGTTAGAAGTACAATTGTTTTGGAAGGAGGAAAGTGGGAATTTTTACAGTATGCCAGTCACAGAGAGATCAGACATATGGTGGTAAGGTTTCTGAAGCACCAGCCTCAGTGGGGATAGAGTGGAGTGAGATGAGGATGAATTCTCTGTTAACTACGTTTAGTTACAAGTACTCCGGCTCGTAAACACTAGTCCATATGGTTGCTGGATGTATCTGTGGGCATGGACCACTCACAAGCTATTAGAAATGACTGAGTCATATAAACCTGGATAATGAATTCCGCCCCGGTACATCTTCTCTATGTGAACTCGGCCCACCTTCCCATGTACAATTTGTCCAGGTATTTGTAGATCGTGCAATATTATGGCATTCATAACAGTGATAACTTTCACCCGATACATAGTTGCTGAAAACTGGTAAAGTATGCGGCCATGTAAAAAATAAATAATGACTTTATGAACAACAAATGTGCTGGAAAGAGCGAGTACTTGGAAGAAAGGAAAAGCACATATGAGGAAAAATATTTGAAGCTGAAAATTCTTCTTGAAATATCTAAATTGGAACAGTCTTATTTTGGTACGTGAAATCTGTCGATAGATTTCATGAAAGTCCATCGCGGGCAACGCATGTAAAGCAGAATAATGAGGAGGCGTTTTATATACTTTTAGAGAAATATATCAACATAATAAAAAAAAATCAAAACAACTAAACAGTCAGGAGCTAACGGAGGAAATATGAAAGTTGTTCGGAATCAAATCCTACAAAAGTGATAGAAGTTCTACGGAACAATTCAGCGATTCTGGTATATTTCGGCGATCCCAGGGACGAGGCGCCAGGTATTGGAGCAGAGGAATTCTCCGAATGCATGGATAAATAGACAATGAGGAGCTTTTATAAGATGCTTGGACGAATGGGAAAAAACCTGGTGACTTTGCGAGTCTTATTCTTTTGACAGTAATATGAGTACAAAAGGTGTAACATACTGAGCATACGTTGACTTTCCTCCTCTTGCTGTTCCTCCAGCGCTTTGATCTGTTCTATGTTGACTTTCCTCACTTCCAGGAAAGCTTTTATCTTCTCCGCCCGACCCATCCATTGGGGAACCTGGGAAATATAATGTGTCATTCAAATAAACTGATTGTCAAGCCAAGCATCGTTTCAGAAATTTGAACTCTTATTACGGCTCAGGTTGCTACTCTCAAGAATGGGTATTAATAATTAATTCAAGGAAATTGGGGAGGTATATCATATCTTAGTATATAACTTCCCCGGGGAAACGTTTAGTTTTTCTTAAATCCACGTGCGCTAACCCAACAATTAATGGATATTCAACCTCTCTTTCTCATAATTTCCCTATAATATATACCTTTTACCGAGAAGCTATATATGCTATATACAAACTTCTACCATTTACTACCAAGTACTTTTTGTTTTACAATGACTTGACTGCTAATGTATTACTACTCCATTATCTTAATTCAATGTAATATAATCCGTTTAAGATATCAACGAAATCAAAGTTTATGTTATGTGTTATCTCAATGAATATTATATACCATAAGTATGCCTTCAATACCAGAAACAACTGAACGCCCGGTTGCAATGTGATTATTGGGACGGTGAAGTGAATTATTTTCATATCAACATATTATGAATATAACAGGCAATCCTTTTATTTTTACCATTTGATACAACAGAACAGTCATTAATTACTACACAAATTGTCTTTCCTGGTACAGATATCGAGAATGTGAATAAGTAGCACACAACACTGGTCAGTAACTACCCAGTTTAATACCCAGCCCGTCAGATTAGATAGGTTGTGTAGCAGTGCTGCCCTCTGGCGTTAACTGAGTACGGTCGTTAAAGCCTATCCTTGTATTGATACAATACTGAATGGCTTGTTTTCAGGGGCCCGCTCAGGTGTGAGGAATTAAAGGTAAATGCCAGCGTCGTCAGCACTGCAGCAGGCGGGAATTCAAGAAACTAATGCATGAAAAAATATAAGTTACAATATTGTTTTCAAACTTTGTCTTGAGAAAGAACATGGTTGGGGGAATGCAAAAAGAAACAAAATACAGGATGTTATTATATTATTTTGTGTTCTAGGGATGACTGAAGTTTACTTCCATTCACTATTGATGTCAATGGGGAAAACTCATTGTGATACAAGTTCAGCTGTATAACTTTTTTTAGTTCAATGACCTCCTATTTTTTTAATTGCGAGGGTAGAATAACATGTCAGCTATGTATATGCAGATTTTAAAGAAAATTGCGTGATTCGATCATCTGCTATTGGAGGAAATTCCGGAAATACCGGTTTTTCCATAGGCTTCTATAATGAATTTTTTTTTTTTCTTTTCTATAATGAACAGTAGTAAATTTCAGCGGTCCCTGAAACAAAAACTAATTCAATGGTATATGTTTTGGGGGGCTTTTTGGGTTCCCACAACCATGTAAATCCAAAGTTTAAGAAAGAATTCCATGATTCCTTCATTTTTGATTAAACACTGGCATTTACCTTTAAGAAGGGACTGCCTGTGACGGAATATCAGCTCCGAACATTAATAATAAATTAAATTAATAATAATTAAATAATTAAATTAACATTAAAGAATAATCTGAAGACTACCTATATTTTTACCACTATTTTTGAAAGCATGAGTGGACTAGCCAAAAATCATAAAGGTAACAAAGGCTACCCACTCTCTCACCCCATCCTCACTCATTCGTATTTATCAATCATATCTGTCTGAGACAAAATAGCAATAACTTTACAATTTTCGAAACTTAGAAATATTATCTAATTGATACAACTTTCAGAGCGATGTTACTTAAATGGCACTTTGAATGTATGTCAAATTCTATGAATTCATAGAAATGACCTTTTATTCACGCTGGTGAACTGTACTTTATATTTTGTATTTGGTGAAAAATGCTATTATGACCAACATATCATTTTCTCGTATTTTTCGTGTAAGAGGTTGAGCGCGAATGAGAACAAATGAGCTGGCTGCTACCTAGTAATAGAACATATACAAAGGGTGCGCCACTGTACGGCCTTTATATAACCAATTGTCTGCGACCATCATATCACGAGAAGTAAGTACTTTTTAATATTCACTCCCTAGGGAGTATGTGATCCTGACCAATTTTTTTTAGAAAAATTTTATTGAGTCCAGTTCCGTTGTGTTGTACAATGGTAATCTCATGGAACCCATGATAGCAGTACTCTGATTGGTTAATATAATATACGTAACATTACATAACAGACGAATGACCACAAGCAACAATGGTGTCAGCATCAGGCAATGTATTGGAAGAGGTCGAACTTGCAATTGAGTTGATGGAAGATGTGGTGAAATAAAGTTATCATGTCTCGGAGAATTGAAATAAATTTCAAACATACCTCGGTTCTAGCCATGCTTATGTGGTAACTGTATTTTACACCAGAGAGTAGCAAGGAGTGGTAGTAAGGTACTAAATTGCTAGTATGAGCAGAGCTATATACATGTATGGGTAAGGCATAAGCCGGGGGGGGGGGGTTGAGTTCTACCTATATCTGTACCTTCCTATAACGTTTAGTCCCGGCGTTTAGTACGCAAAAAAGGTCTGTAAATGGCACCCAAGTGAGGCCTTCCTTAGTTCATGAATAAAGATCCGGCGTTGAACAAAGGAATATAGCTTTGAGGTATGACAGATTACCTGAGTTGTAAGAAGTTCTCTTCTTTTTCCTTTAGGTTCCGCTGAAATATAGAGAGACATAACTGAATAACCCTGATTGACAATGATTATTTATGATATGAAAGCAATGAAATGCTTATAAATTCAATATAATGTAGGGAATCAATACCGCATAATTTCATTGTACACAATACACCATGTGTTGAGACTGAGGGTACTTACATTTCAGTAGTTGAATAAGAGCTCCAAGGGCCAGTTCATACTTTTCAAGTGCTGTATCGTAGTCTTCTCGGTGTTCCTGCGATTGTGAGACAATATGGTTCAGTTCACAATTGTTATAATGTCAAAATATTGCAAATGACCAAAGAAAATGTCTTTATGCTACAACTATATTTTCTCAAATGTCAAACGAGATTCACCTTGCATTCCGCCACTTTTATTAGCTTTAGGGCCGCAAGCAGATGTGGATCTTCACTACTCATCTCAACTGTAATCAATAAACAACGCGTGCATTTAGACAGAGGACTTTTCCTAAGGTTCTAAATAGTATCAAATCGCAGAGCTATTATATATATGTGTAGCTCTGCTTATATGACTTTACATGTTCAACTTAAGAATTGGTATGTACTCATGGACTCTACCATCCCCCAGTAGGATCAAGCCTAGTTATAGCTACATAATGTCATAAAGTCAAGAACTAGTATGATACCCATAGGTTATTACACGATCCATACTTACTCAATGTATCAAGTGGTTTAGCCTGTGTTTGGTCTGTAGTCTCAGTAGTATCTGGTGCATCTTCTTGATTAGGCTTGAATTGATCTTTTAATTCTTCTGCCCTATCCATGTATTGACGTACCTATGGAGGAAGACAACAATGTGTTAGAAAATAAAATAAAAGTGTAGTGATTTTGAATCGTTAAACATGATTTGCGACTGAACTAACCCTCTTCCTAATGGCCTCCTTTCGCCTAGGATCCTTTTCATCTGTCGAATAAAAGAAAATATCGAAACTTATAATTCCAAATTAGAATGCACATACTTGAAAGATATTGTCGAATTGATGAATTTACGCTTGTGATGAGAAATAAAGCAAAATCCTTACATATAACGGAGGTCAATCGAGAGACCCCAAGACAGTTAAAAAAAGAAAAAAACACATTTCCCCATATATATTATAATCTTAATTCTATAATTGCTATGGAATTAAGGAATAATAAAAATAGCTGAGACACTTACAATGTATGGCGGGTACGTAGTATTCGAGAGACTGACAATAGAGAGTGATTGCTGCCTGGTGATCTCCCGCTGTGTCCAGCGCAACAGCTTTAGCCGAGATCTCGATCTGCCCAAACCATATAATATACAGATTAGATTGGATAATTCTTTATACGCCCTTGAGATGTTTCATTCACAAAAAGGTTGTGGTCTTCTCAAACAGAGGTTTTCCTGGGGGTCATGTGAGGGTACTCATTTCCAGTTGGTTGAAACAGATTTGACGGAAATATATCTACGGCTACTTCAACTTCAACCAACATGCTACAGATATGTGAATTAGGTTGAAGTTATATTTGATGATCGGTTGAAATTTGTGAAGCAGAAATTCTATAATAAAATTTTTCTATTATTAATGATATAAAATAGAAATATGTACATGGGATAACTCGATAGTTCACGAGAAACAATATCTAATGTATACAACAAAATATTGGCTTGAAAATGCAAATTCATGGCAAACCTACAGCTTTGTCAAGTGACAGAGGCGACGGTACATGCTGCAAGTCGACAAATGAGTGGGCAAAGAAATTCTCATACGACATTCTTCCTTCAGGATCCCTCTGTAGAAGTCCGTGGAGTAGGTCACGAACATTATCCGAGACACGAACGCCATAGGGTAACTACAAAATCAAGTAAAATTAAAATCAAATGATAGAACTCGACCCCGTGAGAATTTTCTTACATATTGATGATTGTTAAGCTCATGAAAGTCAGGATTATTCGTTCTGCATTCACATATCCCTCTAGTAGAAATACGCCTAGCGTAACAACATAATAAAAAAACGATTTAAAGTGAAAAGCAGCACCATCTCATTAAAATAAGAAAGATTTAACTTGTCATTTAAGATAGAAAGGTGCATAGCCTTAGATCGAATGAATGTATTATCTTTTCATCTGGACAACTGAGAATATTAGGAAAATAATTAGGTAACAGTTTGTTTAATTAATAAAAACATATTGAAATAGTGTAATTATGAGAAGCAAGTAAAACACTCTTCCAAAGGGCAAATTTTAATTACCTCAATTGATTTTTGATCTTTGATTTTCATTTCTAACTCTCGCAATGACCTAGAAGCAAATGGTGCACGGCCAAATAGACACTCTGTTGTAAGATAAATAAAGTATGTAAGCATGACAAAGAATCACATATACAGTACACGCTTTTCTGGACGTCTACGAACTATTTTGATTTGTATTTCTATAATGGTAACATATCATAGTAGACAGAATAAGAGTCACGATTCGAACCTACGAGAAATAATTTCATATAAACTTAAGTAGAACGAGGAATACAAAAGAACGAAAGAATTGTTGGGCCGGCTTACCATACAAGATGACTCCAGTTGACCAAAGATCAGCCTTTTCATTATATTGTCGATGTATCACTATTTCTGGGGCCATGTAGAGCGGCGATCCGCGAAGAATTTCTGCTTCGGTATCACCAATTAGATAATGGGCGAAACCAAAGTCTAAAAATGATTATTACAACGACGTAAACATTAAAACCTTGCATGAATCAAAAGTTCAATAAAACCATTCATATAAATCCCGAGCCAAGTGAAAAGAATAAATAATAATTTCATGAATTGTAATCAGGTCTTCATAACGTTTCTCACTGACCTCCAACCTTAATCACGGGATTCGTTGGGGATGAAAGCAGAATATTTTGAGGCTTAAGGTCCATATGAGCCACATTTTGGGAACGCATGTATTTCAATGCCAGAGCTACAAACAAACAGGTGGTTGAAAGTTGACATATTTTAAAAGTATATATCACAAGACTTTCTTTAATAAGCTTCTACCATTTGACATATTAGGTGTCATAAGGACTCGTTGAGTGCGCACCTGAAAGTACATATAGTTTCTATAGAAAAAAGGGAATTAAGTGAAGTGCTACCAAATAACTTGTAGGATGGCATTTCAAATATCTTATTTATAAAACAATGATCCAAATATGAGAATATACTAACCAAGTTGCTGGAGAAAGCGTTTCACAGCCAACTCAGAAAGTGTGCGATGAGCCTGGATAAACCTGGACAAGTCCCCACCACTGCAATACTCCATGATGAGATAGATATAATGTTGGTCCCACTGTAGGGTGTATAAAAAATAATGTTTAAGGGGAGAAAAATATATAGGGTTATATCCGCGTATCAAGTATCTATCATCATAACTGAAAAATCACGGTACATGAAAACAAACATTCCCACCTGGAAGTCCTTGAGTTGTACAATATTCTCATGCCTTAGTCGTTTCAACAACTCGATCTCCGTTAAAAGATTTTCTGTAGTCACCTTGTTCAAGGTTGCCTTTTCTACGCATTTTATGGCGACAACCTCACGCTGTCCCCCCTACATGTTTCCAAAATAAAAATATTTCCATCACTTTATAAAATATACATTTTGAAACTTTCGGGAGATGATCATCAACGATGCAACATGTGTTAAACAGGTTTCCATTCATGTTTGCCCAAACAGATACAATATTGACTTCTTTTTTTCTTTTCTTTTGTGTGTGTGTGTGTGTGGTGGTGGGGGGGGGGTAGATTGGGGGGGGGGGGGGGGAGGGCGTAAAGGGTGACTTTGCATTACCTTCCAATAGTATAATAGAATCGAAATATTTCACACACATCCAATACCTTATCAGGAAATCGGGCACACTTAATATGACAATTAAATTAAGGACAGTTAATTAAAAAGACGTTACCAATTAATATAGACATGCCATAATTTATCCACTTCTTTACAGGGTAAATATCGCTTGGAAGAAGGTTTGACAGTTCGGATCATGGATGTGTATTACCGTATTAGGCTATTGTTTACATTCATCATTCAACTGTTTGAGTACCTTTGGCGATCATTTTAACTAACATTTTCCCGCAAATAAACTGATTTTTTTATATTTTTGTTTACAAATATTTAGCTTTAAAAGCTGCTCCATGAGGCACACAATGAATAAAATAATATTTTCATGCCAGAAATACCATTCTTTATCCAGACTATGTCTATGGCAGCCTACGGAAGCCTACGGCAGCCACCGGAAGCCTCCGCCTTTTAGTCATACCGTGTAAGATAGTAATTCATCACCCACTATATTACATTAAGTTACTTTCTTCTTCATTTCTTAGAAAGGTGGTACCGGTATATTTTACGAGTACAACCCCCAGGACAACCCTTAATCATCTTTCCTGGTACTAAGTCCAAGGGTAGGGTTGCTGATTTTGACTGTCATTACATATCTTTTGTCGGGACTGAATGGACAAAAACCTGTATGGCCAAAAACTGCGGGGTCGCTATGGCCAAAAACCTCTATGGCCAAGTGCTAAATCGTTTTGACACCTTCGCTCGCCACCTCCCGTCAAGGGTTGGCGGCCGAGTGGGCTGTGACGAAAGTCCAAAGTAATATTATCAAAAAAACCACATCAATGATCAAGATTCAAGAAGGGCATATTTTGGCCAAATTTTCCCTGGTTAAAGTGAAGTTAAACCTGTTAAAATTGACGATTTTAGTGCCTGAATAAGAAGACAGTGTGTCGTTGGTTTTAGGAAAATAATAAGAAATGCTAGTTAAAATTATCCTTGTTGCTGAGACTGACCAATAGGATTGTGGAATAGGAGGAGACATCGATATAGAAATGTTAAGTAGTTTAATTAAAAGAATAGACATCTGATCAGTTTTATCGCAGGAAATATTTGACAGCAAATGGAGTGACAAGGTTGGGGGTCCGGGGGCATGCTCCCTCGGGAATATTTGGAGTCAAATGGGTGTTGCCTCAATGCATTTTACTGATTTTCAGATGTAAAATTAGTGACTAAAGACTAGTAAAGTATTGACGTCACTATTGACACCTAAGGTCCTTAAAACCCAATAGGCCTATCATAATCACGGAGGTTTTACTGACTGTGGAAGGCTGTCAGCTATATCAATATTCGAACTAAAGAATGACTGTTTGGAGGCTTTTGGCCATTCCGTCCCGATATTTTTGTCCATTGAGTCCCACCACACAGGTGTTAATGCTCGCCGGGGTGATAGTCCCCTCTAGGCGGGGAAAGGTGTAAAAACTTTTGGCCATAGAGACCCGGCAGTTTTTGGCCATACAGGTTTTTGTCCATTCAGTCCCGGAATCTCATTAATGACAGTATTTAATGTCAATGTTTACAAATTACAGGCTCAATACAGGCGTTTGAAAGTAAGTCGGAAGTCAGTTTAAATAAAACTCTGGTTAACAGTCCAGATAAGGGGGAAGAGGCTTCCAATTTGAAGGTGTTATCTTGATCAGATTGAGGATTTGTCACAGAACTATAACATTATTAACACCCAAATATCAGCCTAAGCCAGAGTATGAGCTCGAGTGGGAGATTTGCAGTGTCAGTGAATTATACTTCTGTCAAGGTATGATATTACGAGCTAATACTGGACGACAGCAAAATATACTTCATTGAAATCCGTACAAAAGACCCCACATACCTTCCTGTACGCTTTATATACGGTAGCATAAGTGCCACTTCCTAGTTTTTCAGTAAAAACGAAATCTCTTAACCGTGGAGGAGCATTAGAACCCACTGCGGCCGCCATCTTTGTCTTGCCTCGAGTATATTGTTTGTTTACACCATAGAAAGAGATGGTTTACACTGCTCACAGCCAAATTATCCTAAGGTTAATTACTTTTCACGACATTGAAATAGTTTTGATTAATTAAAACTATTTTAAACGAAAGAATGAGAAGTTTTATTTATAATATAGTTTGATCGAGGCAACTTGTGGTATGCATTGCAATAGTTTCATCTGTTATCACTAGGTGGACCAAAAATTGCGCCTTAATTTCTAGCCAGTTAGTAGGCCTATGGGTAACTATGGGTGCGAACGCATTGAGAGTATGACCCATGCCGGGGACCCATGGGTCCTAAGGCCCAAAGAGCGTAGATCTATATAGTATAGCAATACATTAAATGTGGTTTTATCTATTTTCATAATGATATGTAGGCCTACCTGAGGCATATCAGCTCATGATCAGCTGGGTCTCCTGTCTCGAGTCTCGAGTTTGTTCCGTGTTGATACTAGTGATAGAGATAGATGGCTCCAGCGATGTTCACTTTCAGTATCTCTTCAGTGACTCTTCACTTGATTTGATTTTCATTCGAAAACGTTTATTAATAATAACGATTGCAGGTGGGCCCTACATCTCCCGAATCTCTCCATATTTTCATCGGTATCCCTATAGCTGTCTTTAATATTAATTATTATTATTCTAATTAGCCTATATTATCCTTTCATTATTACTAGCTTTGTATTAGGCCTACATTGATATCCCCCCCCCCGAGTCTACCGTTATAATACAGCGTTTCATTAGATATAGCCTATCCTTGTTATATTTTACTTGTTTTCAATTATTAATCGAACAAATAGATTTCGATTAAGAATATTTACAAGTTGTACAAGACGAGCTGCTTAATAGGTGATAACGTCTGATGTTATTGTTCTTTCTATAATTAGGCCTATATGACACTCTATGTGGCAGTTCGTTTCACTTCCTGAGATTTGATTCTTCAGAAGCTATACTAGAAATTATAATATGTCTGCTGTTAGTTATCACAGGAAAGTTACAGTTAACAAAATTCGCAGTGAGTTGGAGCATCACAAATGGTTGTGACAATTTATCTGCTGGCATATGTTCAGAAAAGCTTGAAATGGACCATTTGTGTGCTGGGGGAGGGGGCATAATTGCCAAAATAAATACTCATAAATCCTTATTATTTATTTAGTTTTATTAACAAAACACGTCACATACTCTGTAAATATTGTAGTTCAATTAAAATTCAGATCTCCGAATTATAATATCGTCCTCTCAGATTTCGTGATACGATTGACCGAGAGTTCTTCTGCGAATATTGGATATTGGACTTGGAACCTGGAATAAAACAACAGGCGTTTATATAGTGACATACTAGATTGGTCAAAAGACATTACAGACTAGTCAAAGGCTAATCATACGCTTAGGAAATCCAGTCGTAAGTACATCGCCTTTTAAAGAAGATAAAAGAAATAGAAACATATAAATACCGAGTTCCTTTAATGGTATGATGTACCGCATGCATTTGCATCAACATGTTCGGAACAAATGGGTGTCCTGTCTGCGTAACTATTTCTGTATTTGACGTGTGTCTTTGGTGTACCATATCCTACGTGGTTGCCATAGCCTGTTGCAGGTTGAGCGCCATATCCTTGCTGAGAATGAGAGTCGCCGTATCCTGTCTGTGGGGTGCCATAACCCTGGACTTGATGAACAACGGAGGTGCCATAGCCAGAGAGGGCGCCATTGGCATTGGCACCATGTACACCATTTCCACCATATCCAGTTTGTTGACCATAGCTAGTAGGCTCAGCATAGGTAGGATTATAAGAAATTGGACGGAAAATCACATCATAGCCATAAGCTGATGTTTGTTGCGAAGAGACAGCTGTACCTGTAAATGAAAAAATATGACGGAAAGACGTAAAAATCAATCCAATAAATTATGAACCATAACAAACAATAATACAAATAATGCATAAAATAGTATCAATATATATCTATATTTCTTATATAATGTTCACGCAGTTTCGTCAAACATGTGATCAGATACAATTTAATTATATTGAGAGCTCAGGTGTGCACTTTAATTTGTGTTCATCATATGAGCGCCTGGTGGTTTCCCAGAAAAGGAACCTACCAGAATTCTTAACGAAGATACGCAAAGCAACGCGTGTAGTTTTACAATAGTGGGACCGTTAATGGATTGATTGAATCCTTGATTCAAAATATTCTTTGAGGCATAAACACTAAGATAATCTGGACCGTTGGAGAAAATTTCAAAGACAAGATTGTTTGTAACAAACAGATAGAGATAATAAGCGAAGAGTACAGGTCTATAACTCTTGCTAATAAAAATCGGTCCTGTCAGACATTGTAATATTAATAGAAAGTTCCGTTTGGGACATAAGCATAGGCCTGGATCTGCAGAACTGATTAACGATCTTACTGCATCACATTTCGACCCTTGATACGTTACTTTGTTATTTATAATGTCGATCACAGGTATGGCAACCGTCCGATTGGAATTTAAACTATGCACGTTGTCAATACCTTAATGACAGATCATGATTTCCAATACACCTCACCTGGTGGGCACTGTCTGACGTGGACAAAAAGTTTGAGGTTACCAACACCATCATACCAGGGCTCGTCTCCGGGATGGCATTCCAGGTAGTGGCATCGGCTTGATGGATGTCTCAAAATATCTCCGGTGAATCGGCAACCTGAAAAATAGTAGAGAGTGAAAATTGTGACATCCTTGATGATGGTGATGGATGAAGGGAGAAGATGATTACCGGGTGCGCTTAATAATTATGGGATTCAATGTTGTTTATATTATATTCAACATCGTAATCGACTTCTTGTATTACTGGTCAGATGGCAACTAAATTACGAATGACGAAATCTTTTACTTCTGGAATCTCCCTAAAATACATCTGCCACAGCATTCTGAAAGATACTGTGGTGTAAATGGTTTGAGTTACTGTGCCTATGATGAGGTCCAATACCGCTTATTATAATAATTATGGTTACCCACTTAAACGACTTTTGTTGTATTGTTATTTAGATGCCAACAAATTTATGAACAATAAATCTCTAGGACCTTCTTCAAGATAGCAACCTTGGCTATTTTAAAATATGAAAGACCTTCATATAAATAGTCATAAGAATCTATTTATTTGGTTATTTAATATAGAAAACATGTCACATGCTAAATTCGCTCCCAATACCGACTCACACAATTAATTAATGTCAATACCCTACAGCAAAGCACATTTTTAACTACAAATGAACAAATTCTACTTACTTGGGTGTTCTTGCAGATCTGGCCTTGCTGGTGGATAACTGGCGAAAGCGTATGCAACCAATGTCAGAACTATTAAGGCCTGCATTGTGATAACTTAAGTATAGATATGATCCAACGTCTGATGACAATTCACTTCAACTGATGCCAAAGCTAAAGCCGATCTCCTACTTATATACTGCAATGGCTGACCCTGGCATCTGCAATGATGCGTACACGATGAGGGACGAGGAGTCCTCTGGTCTGAAGGTTGGGTGCCCCCAGGGTAGAACTCAACCATGGGATATATTTGCAATAATTGTCAGCACGTAAATCCATCCCATTCAACATGTTAACGATGATGAAATTAGATATATTTAATTTGTAGCATCAAAGTCTCAAAAAGAAATTATTATGATAAATAGTTTTTCCCCTTATCGTCTATAAGTTGGAAAGTACAATAAGTTTTTCTACTCGGAAAAAATAATGATAAAATCACCAAACGCTATTTGCAGTTGTGATAACGCCTCCAGTACAATGATCATAAAATTGACGTGTTAAATCCTCCGATTTGCATGCGATTTCTTTTATTGCCGCCCCGAAGCTTACATGTTTTGTAGGAGCGGACTGTTTTGTCAATGCGCACAAGAAACGGTATGCGCAATTCATAAATGAACCGTATAGGACTTAACCCTTTTTTAAATTACAAAAATATAAATTCGCACTAGAATACGTATGGTTGGTGTCCGAAGTGTTCTCAGGCATTGCCATTACAGTCATTATCTATATCTAATATGAAGAACAACCACAAATAAGTTAATCAACGAACCACCACTACAAATCAACTGATCGTCTACCATGGTTTAACCATAACTATTTCTTACATATCTTTTGAACATATCTTCCTATAGTTACCTCTTCGCTTCTTTGACTATAGCCAATGTTAACCATTATATTTCAACGCCTTGATCCATGCAATTTCCGCGATTATATTATATTATTATACACAGTGTATTGGTTTAAACCGGTCGTTAAAATAAAGTATCGATTTGGAATTTACGGTCCTGACTCTCCGGTAAAATGGCCTGATTTCATGTAGGTAACTACAATTCTCATAATTTGTCGGGCTATCCCAACTGATACACTCCCCACTTGTTAAGATACCGTTTTAAAGCATCTCCCCATTTCACGCAATCCTCGCACTATATGCGTGGATTCAGTGTTTATTAATCTAAGGTGTCAAAGGCCAATCCTAAAACTCATAAATTGTATTTAGGTATTTGAAATGTAGATAATAAACGGTCAAAATAAAACCTGCACGTGATATACATGTAGGTACGCGTGCTGGCGCATTTTTGCAAACAAATACGAGATACTGCCCTCTTCTAATGAAACCATGCGGTCATTTTCAGAAAATCGCTGAATTTGCGATTTTCGTTCTTTTGTGATCATGATAATGATGATAATGCTGGATCAATTTTTCAACGACCAATGCCTAGTCATTTCCGATTGCTTATTAAATGCTTTTTTTTTTCTTTTTTTTTAAAGTTAAATGCTTTTTTAGACCAACCCTTGTAATTTCCCGAATTAAATAATAAACTTAATAAGGAATACACTTTTGTTTCCGAAAGTGTTCTACTATCCACCAATTCAGTGGAACTGTCAGCTAGAGGGAAATTTTATGCGGATACTTTTACTACCGAACGCAACAGTTTTAACTTTCATTAGCCAAATCTTTATTTCTTTAATTAGAAATGGGATTATATGCCCCTTCTTATACATATCAAATCATGTCCATCTGCTAGGTATCAAGAGCTATGTAACCAAAGAAAAACAAGTCGGTGAGTAGTTTGCTATATTTATTTGTTCTCTCCATAAATTCCATTCATAATCACATTAGTTATGTCATTCAGAAATAATGACCCCAGGGTCAATTAACAGGTGGTATATTCATCACTGCAATTAAACAATGACTCTATTTCACAATAGTGTAACACGGAGATAATCAAATAGTGGTAAAACTATACGAGAACGCTGTAGTTGTGCATCAATACAAACTTTATGGGAAAGGATGGCTACTCTAGAGTGTCTTGTTTATCAAGCCACAATTAAAAATTTAAACGACATGTATCTGCAGTTAAATCATTTGTTACTATTTCTTGTATTCAATTATTAACAATTCTAATTTATCAAATATACAATATTTTAGCGTTATATTATTCGATATAATTGTTCTTGAAAATAGTAATGAAATAACATAAGCAAGTATGCTCTTCTCCATGAATTGTTGTGTAGATATATTTCTGCAATATATATAATCCATATGGGATGTGTATCATTCGCGTGGAGAGAAACAACATTTAAGGTGTGTGACTAAAAGCTATATAATGCTATCTATAACGACTGAATAGGAGGCTATACATTAGCAATTCTAAGAAATATGAAACACGGGTTAAAGATTAAACACAAATTAAGCTAGATCTATACTCTCACACGATAATTTTCCTGATCTTTTATGTGCTTCACATAATCAATGTAAATTCCCCGGGCAATCGATCAGAATGCCCAGAGGCATCATTTCTTAAATTGAAAGCTACAAATAATCACCTCCTTCTTCTTCTATAAAATATTCTGTTTAAATAGCATACATGCATTCTTATTTTATTCTATGATGAAAATGCATTTCTCTCATTATTAAGTTAGATCTCGGCATATCACATTAAAGTTGAGATTGACATTAGTCTATTAATGTTAACAAGCATCATTAACATTGTTCGCAAACTGTGTGTTGGATCCCATGATCGTTGACTTTAAAACGAGACTCGATTTGGTTTGTACGAATATTGCCTGTCGACGAGTTCTCGACTTCACTGACGTTGTCATTACTCATCAATAATCTGAAAATAATAAAGGAAGTAGTATGACCTTTCTCATCGGTCGTTGCGGGAGCAGATTTATGAATGTTGAAATATGAGATATCTTATTTAAATATGTATCCAGAAGGGCAAAGTGCACGGTGAACTGGGCGGATTTTAATAGGTATATTGAGGTCATGCTTTGTCATCTTAATAATTTTAGCGTGTACAATTTCCATCCCAACATTACAGGAACATCGAGCTTCATAGATATACAGGAAGGGAGGTGGACTAGTATTCCTGGAAACATGTGATGGTGTGTTTTTCTATGTATATATTATTTTGATATTGCTACAGGAATGAAATGCCTATTTTCATGCGCAGGAATTATCAAC
The DNA here is from genome assembly GCA_942159475.1 of Sthenelais limicola. NCBI lineage: Eukaryota > Metazoa > Annelida > Polychaeta > Phyllodocida > Sigalionidae > Sthenelais > Sthenelais limicola. The sequence continues at coordinate 117,473,122 of OW804096.1, forward strand.
AATAGATTATTTATAGCTCATAAAATTCAAATTCTAACTCACCTTTGCAAACGGCGGTATCAACTCTTTCAGAGCAGATGGCAGTTTTGTCGAAGTAAGTGTTCTTGAATTTATACCGGGGTGTAAACCTTGAGCCTCCGACTGTTTTGTAGATGTCAGGAGAACCGTCGTACCTAGAAACTCGTTTTGTCGGATCGTGTTGGATTGGTCGGAAGAGAACGTCTTCATCATCTTCATCTTCCTTCACAGCAGACCCTTTAAACACATTTGATAAAAAAGCTTGCACATTTTCTTATTGATTTAATGCATGTATGTTTAGGTTAGATATATGTGGGTAAGATTTTCAGAAAATGTACAATTAGCAGCTGTACACATTGAGTAAATTCTGTTAAATTACGCTGCAATTTGGTCAATACTAGGTAAATTCGAGAATATTCGGCATTGCATTGATTCTAGCAATCTGTTGTGTTAGGTTGAACTGTATTTTGAACTTTACTTTTGTCTGAAGTTTGGGTTATTCGAGAAAATGGGCGAAGTTGAATAATTTGTACATTTTCTGAAAATCTGACCCATGTATGTTCACACACACTAATTTGAGTTGTGAGATTCATTTATAGATGACGCCTATGAGGTCACTGCATGGTGGGTGACTTTACCTGGTGGACAATGGCGAGAGAATGTATAGAGCAGGAGACGTCCTCTGTCATACCGAGGTTCTGTTCCATAGTGACACTCTAGATAAGAGCACTGGTCAGCAGGATTCCTTATAATGTCTCCAATGAACTTGCAATCTAAAATAATGTATTATCAATGGATATAGGAGACCTCGAAGTTAAACTTTCATAATGCCAACAGGTTAAACATTATATGTGTACTTTAAAACTTCTGCATTATTTTTTATACTTCAGACGGAATTTCCCTTCCTTCGTAAAACAAATTAGGCGTATACTTGTATATGGCCGCTAGTTATCGTCTTTTTAATCAAAGATTGTACGCTAAAATCAAGCGAATTATGTAGATGTAAAACCATATTGGCAACACTGACTGTTTGGTGCCCATTACGTTATATGTTGCTTAGACTTGTAATTTAAAAAAACAAACTTATGTATAGGATTTAGTTTGTGACAATTGCCTCGTAGATATACCAATAAATCAATTTCAAGTGGAATATCAAGTACTTAACAGTTACCTGGATTTGGTTCTTCCATGACTTCCTCATACTCTGAATCCAAATAATCCGCATATTTCGTCCTAGTCCTAGACGTATCTTTTTCGTCTGACCTATCGGGAATCCTGTAAATGGTATGTGCTGAAGTGTAGACAACTAGCACCAATCCGAATCCTAAGATAAACTGCATGTTGGTGTCCGTCTATTTCTGATCCTTTATCTATGATTCTTGCTATTTACTCATACAATATTTCGTTCTCAACGAATTTAAACATGCTAATGAGGGAGCATAACACATGGCATTGTATTTATAGTCAAGCATCCAGGAAATGTTACGCACTTATCCTTCATATTAAACGTTTATGCTTTCCCGGTTATTGCCACATCGTGTGATAACAGGTACATCGATTGACATCGCTTGGCACTACCTGGTAGCGATATTTTTTTCGGGATAGAATTGACCATAGAAATTAATCTCCAAAACGATAAAACTTTTCAAAATTGATCCATCAGTGGTGTTGCTTTGGTGTGACAAAAAGCGCCGCAGGCACTGCTCCCCTCAGTGATTCCATATTGGAAACATTAAAGTTAAACAGTCGGGGTGCTCTTACAACAGCTAAATTTCTTTATCAAAATTAGATAATTTAATTGTAGATCCATATTTCCAGGAAAAAATGTAATGAAATGTTTCATGATAAGAGTTAATAATTGGTTATAAGTCCATACAAATTGCTTGTTTCATTCACAATAATGGCTACGTAACCCAAATTCTATCAGGTTAAAATTCAGACTTGACGAAACGATAATCGATTACAATATCTGCATACAGAATATGACTGTCGTATCTTTAAATATAATTTCCCGAATTTGAGTATGTGCTTCATAAATTTTCCTCTGTGCCTTTTACCAATGTGTATTAATCTATTTTGCGCTACAAATTGATGGGATTAGCACTGATTCGAAATATAAAACGTTCAATTCGATGGTCTTATTATGCCCATTCGATGACCAAGGGGATTTTTATGATTATTTTGAAAGAATTATTTAAACATAACAAAACCTCCCCGAATTTCCCATTTAGCTGTGGACTATAACGAACGTTTGACGTCCAGAGGTAAATATTTTCACATAACATCATTCTTGGCTTCCATGCTCTACGTTATGCTGCGTGACTTCAGGCACACATTCGGCTAATACGATATGTGCCGAATAGATGCCAACATCAACTGACTGAAGACCGATGCTGCTAAAGCAAATATTGAACGAGAAACTGACTAACAAGATAAGAAGATAAGGCTTACATTAAGGGCGTACGTATATGTAGCTGAGCAGTCAGGCCCAATAAAAGAAAGAAGGTAGAACTTATTTATTATCATGAGTAAAAGGACGCCTTGACTCTAGTAAAGCAAAGTCATAAGTTATCTTAGATTTTTGAAGACAATAAACATATCATGTTTACAATGATTATGGGATTTATATTCGCGTTTTCCTTAAAAGATAGAACCTGCTAAATCACCGTGGCTCTACTATAGCTAACAACACACTGACTACTTGCTCGGGGACAAATATGTATTAATGTGCATTGTAGAGGAAGGTTTGATTCGTGAAATGTTTATAAAGATTAGCCATAATAGATATAACGATTAAATCAGAGTGCAACTATCAAAACGTGTTTTATAATCGGTCAGCAATGGAGGTATGGGCTGAAATTTGCCTTGTGCTTTTATTCAAATGATTTAAACACAATGATCTAGTTGGAATAAGAACATTATGAAAACAATAAGCAAAGAAAATATGAAAAACATTTAACCATGATAACTTAACAACTTACCCCCCCCCCCCCACCCCCCATACAGCGTATCGCTTATATACAGTAAAACACGTTTTTGTTATTAATATGATAATGTTATATCTATAACTATACTACCGAGATACTTTTCTGTTTGTTCTGTTTGTGTACATTTTATTTATTTTTCGGAATTATCTGCCTCATGCGAAGAGTAGGATCGATAGCAAGAATGCTCTTCCAGTAACTTAGCGAGAATGTTCTTCCTGTCACTTGCATGTATTGACATTAGAATACAACCTTCCTATTCGTGTGTAATCTGCGACAAGTTCCTACATTGTGTTATTTATTATTTAATTAGTGCTAAATTAGTTAAGCGTGAAGGCATACGTGCCATTCAAAGAGTCGGTCCCAGTACAAGGGGAATGTAGCCTCGTGCCGCTGAAATTTTAAGAGCCAGCTCACTGTGATGTGTAATGCAAAAATGACCTGTGAGTGGCTATCGATCACCACCATAACAAGTATTTGATAAATGATAACGTCATTAAACCTACAACTACAGGTATAAAGTAGTGGTTGGGCGATCGGTGCGAGGTTTCTATCCTTGACGACTGACACATTCGATCAGCACAGTGCTAAATGTGAATTCAATATTGGGTCCCTGCTGAAATCTACGTGTAGATTATCAATATATATGTTATGTTCTTTCTAGATCGTTTGTTATAACAGTTTTTTGGGGGTAACTCGCTCTTTCAGTGTTTTGTGTAAATCTCACATCTCGCCCTATAATCTTTCTCCCGGTCCCACACCCCACACCCCTCGCCCACACCTACCTTTCTCTTTCTCTCTCGCTCTCTCTCTCTCTCTCTCTCTCCCTCTGCTTCTTTTCTAGCTATATATGTGTGACCCCCCCCCCAACACACACCCACACCTTACACATATACCTTTCCACCCCTTCTCTCTCTTCTTTTTCTTTAATGTACCGCCCCGCCCCCCGTAATTTAGATCTTAGGTTTATATGACCCCCTCTAGGTTCAAATTACCCTCCTTTGTTTCATTGATAATCTTACACCAACAATTCTTCAGCAAAATTTAGCAAACAAAAGAAAATATTTTTCTAAGGTGTGTTTATTGTTTGGGAAGACTTTAGGGGAGAAGATGACGACTTGTGCTAAATTGTCTAGGACAACATATATCCTTAATACGGAACTTATTATGGAATGTAATGCTTATGGAAGTGATTTTCCCAATATGTAATCAACCCACATTTAAAATCTGTTTGGTATCCATTAATGAAATATATTCAGTTCTGTATATTTGGCCTGTACTGTATTTAAATTATTCCATTGTCATGATTTAAAGAATTAATGTTTCGATGAAGCTACATCAGTATTAGATTATTTTTTTATTTTTAAAACTCAGTATTAGATTATTAACACATACTGGGTATTAGACCTAGGTTTAGTTTCCTCCCTTGGGAGTACTTTGAACCTGACGGGGGTACCTAGGTCTAATGTCTAGGTCTAATGTACCCCGGGGGTACATTGAAACTGGAGGGTTATATTCAACCTAGGTCTAATGTACCCCCCGGGGAATATTAGATCTATATTAGTTATATCAAGGGGTATACCAGGTGGGGGTACATTAGACCTGCTAGGGGTGTGTTTCATTTCAATAGAAAGGTGTTCAGTGAGCAGTATGCATAATACCACCATCAGTATAATCAAGCTCGTTGGTTATGCTACCTCCTAGGTTCATTCTTAGTACATTCCGTGTTCAAAAATAGAAAAGCTTTAATACGAATATTACCCATATTGTGTATGTACATGGTCTCGTAGTGAATTGATTCCGCGACAATAGGTATAAAAGGTTGGCCTTCATAATGGGAAAAGAACTTTAGTGCCTTATGTAATCCAATCTAGGTGCCTGAGGTGACGACCGTTCCACTAAAGTCTTTAGGTATTACGTGGACGAATTTGAAAAAAACTTGGATATTAGATAGCGGTTTAGATTTTACCTTGTTAGTTTCTTATATAAGTGCGAATGTGCATGTTTGCTTTCATTCGGTCACCTCGACTAATTTTTTTATTTTTTTTAAAACAAAAAACAAGTGCTCCACAAGGTGCTTATGTCTAACGTGCTGTACTCTCCCTCTCCTCTCTTTCCTTAAGCACGGCCAGGGCCTTTGGTATTTCAATGACTCTAAGTCATTCGATAATCAGAGGGTGATAATTGGATAAAGACATCATCTACCAATTCACTAATCTCTTCAAAACTGTTCAATTATGATATCTCCCTATATATTATGACCTGATGAAATGGGTAAAAACTACTCAATTGCATCCTGGAGAGAAATCACACGGTCACATCGACGGTGCCCACTCTTTGACCCGGTCAGATCAATTTTAGTTTCGAGGTGGCCGAACCCAGTCCCAGGATACGGCAAAGTGGGTACCGGTATACTATACTCAAGATCGAGATTATAAGTGATTCGGAGTTTCATCTGGCAGGGACCCGGTTTGGACTGTTTTGAGAAATAACATTGTTATAAGTTCTCCACTCCACTCACAGCTTTCTGTGGCTATTTCGGCATTGTGATAAATTAAAATACGAGGACCAAATGTTGATACATATTTTGAATAATTATGAAGCATTGATATAATATATCGAAAAAATGTTTAATATAATCGCGATGTATGTACTGTGATTAATATCAGCATCGCTCGCCATGAACGTTGCATAATGGGTGTTTGGGCATATTATGGCAATGAAACAAATCTTCTATTCATGATTATATAATGATATTAAGTGCGTTCCGGCACGTTATATTCTTTTAAATATGTGATTGCAATAACTCCAATGCTGTAAATACTGTGTAACCATTCAATTACTCAGTCACACATGCAAGATCCAAATTAATGATATTCCTGTCAGAGTAACTTAGGCATTTTTGCCGAACTTCAGAAACAAAGTACAAACAACCTAAGCTCTCTTTCGAGGGGGATTACTTGGTGTAAAATAAATCAGTCGAACTTGGTAAACTATAAACTACTCATGTCCCAACGTCGATATTGGTTGCATACAGTATTCGTAATCGTCTCTGCATGATAATTGAATATAATATGTTTAACGCCCTTGAAATTAATCCAGTTTAAGGTACATACAGGCTTTTCAAAAGAATGCATGCTATAGTAGTATGAACCACGGTCAAATATTGAGAGCCAGGGAAGTGTTGTATGTATTCCCTTATTAAAAATAATATAATATATCACCATGATTTGCGAAATACACATAAAACATAGCTAATATTATATGGCCCGGAATGCAATGTTGTGAAGAAAAAATCATATGTTTTATTTGAATATTTCGATGTGTAATCATGTAGGAAGAAAACAAACGAAAATGAACGACATATAGTTGATATTAACATTTAATTAAAAGCTGTTATATATTTGGAATAATCATACTTGCAATTTATTATAAAAAAATAAAATATGATACATATATATCACAGTTGGTCATGGAAACGTAGACCTAAGTCATAGTAAGCAATCTTTCTGAAATGTGAGAATAAATCAATAGACGAATAGTTCAATTCTTGTAGTCACCAAAGGTGTACACTGTCTACGATTTCACGAGTTCACCAAACATTAAGCAAATAAAACATATCAGATTCATGGAACCCTTAGTGTCACACACAGCACCAGTTTCTCATATGAACATTATCCGTTGTGACTTTGGCAATATCACACGAAAACGTTCACTTTATGATTATCTCGTTATGATTGTAATTCACACAAATGTCTTGACCTAGTATGCGCCGACGAAAGGGAAGTAGTCGCTTTGAGCAGGTCCTCTATCACATATATTTTTTGAGCCAGTCAGAACATTTGGCAATTGCCTTTTGTTTCACCTCCTCAGGTGTTTCATCAAGGTCGTCTTCCTTAGTTCGTATATCCTCAAATCGACTATCATAACCGACTGGGGTAATTTCAAAAGTTTGTTCTTTTTTCAAGTTCTTAATAAAAGGATGTTTATTTATATTGTCCTTAACTTTATATTGACCTATTCCAGGAATTTGCCGATGAGTTCCCAAGAATGGAACAGTGCTGGTAGAATTTTCTGTTCTATGTCCCATACCTGCACTAACAGCAGGACTTATCTCTTTTATATTAGGAAGTTTTGTCCGTTTATTTGTTTGCTTTTGCACCAACTTCGGTTGGAGATCATCCCTTGGGGCCGAACCTGCAGAGTTACTAGATTTATCTGAGGAACTACTACCCAATATGCGTACATTGGGTAAGCATTGAGCAGGCAATTCGTTACTTCCACTGTTCTTAGATACCATACCTGTCAGAACTTTACAAGAACACTGCTTGTCAGCTTCATCACAGCTTTTACCAGAACTCCCTGTTTTGAGCAACCCATTTGATTGCTTATTTCCAACGTTGATATTGCTTATGCTAACTTGGACGTCACTATCGCCACCATTTTGATTGAGCTTTGTTTTTTCTTGTGTTTTTCTCGTGATCAATTTTTGGTTGGTCGATTCGTTATCAGACGATCGATATTGGTTTGTATTTGAGCTAAGGGAATGATTTCGATTAGTGTCCTTACTAATATTGCGCAGATTTGGCACTTGAAAGTTTCGTTTATCCCTGTTGAAAGCTTGCATATGTTCCAAAACCTGAATTTTAGCCCTTGCACTTTCATTGAGACCTTGGGCACGTTCTCTCATTTCTCCCTCATCTTGACTCTCAGAATTGCTGACTGCACTTGAATCGTCTTGCTGAACAGTTAATCCCATTTCTTTCAAGGCAGCTTGCGCTTCTAAAGACATTCTTGAATACATATTCATATTTTGTCTCGAAGACAATGGGGGACCGGCTTTTTGACTTGGAATAGGTCTGGAATGTCTTTTACTATTTCTCCTACTGTCGATACCATTTTCTCGTGGATATGACAAGACAGTTGTGTGTCCTGTTCTTGGACTTGTGAGCTGTTCTTGAACCTTAAGAATCTCTGTCTGAACCCCACTTGGTGTTGCAACGTTAGAATCCCCGTCAAGCTCTTTCAGTAATGCTTTTGGTTGGTGGAATAAGTGACCAATTCTGAGATTAGGGTCCACATTTTCATTAACCCCTAATTTCGGACTGGTAAATGCGGATTCTAACCAGGATTTTGTAAATATCGACCTATCTTTTAAGGAGTTACCTGAACCTAAGTGTCCAATCCCGGTCGGATTAGCTATATGCCCAGATCTTTGGCTCTGTTCTAAAGTATGGATTTGCTTCTCATGTTTGCTACTATTGCTGTTGATAAGACGCTTCTGTACCTGGCCTTTTTCGCGATGTCGCATTCGCGCCATTCTTTGTCGCTCACTACCAAAGAATCCCTTATTTCTGCCTGCCCAGCCAACGGGTAATCTCCAGCTGGCCGGTATGGTGATGTTTGATGAGCTATTTGAGTACATATTGTTTTTTTCTAATCCATTATCTAGGTAGCGGTTATTATTTATTTCCCCTGTCACCTGGTACATGTGATCGGCATTCACACTCGTGTCGGTCAGAGTTCTTTCCTTTTCCTTCTCTTCATGATTCTGAATCGTTTTCGCCAACTTCCGCATTATTTCCTTCTTGTATTGTTCATATTGGGCTTTTGGCATTGCCGTCCCTTCTTGGCCTTTGAGCAAACCTCCTTGGGACACCTTTATTGAAACAGTCGTGCGTACACCACTTTTTGTTGAAGTTGAACTATGACTGCGAACTCCAAACCAACCTCCTTTACCGGCATAGACGTGTCTGAATTTAGTAAGTAAATGTTCCTCAGTATGACTCTCACTGAGTTTCCCAGATGTAGATCCTTCAGTTGTTAATTTCCGGCTAGGACATGATGTTTCTCCTGCACCTCCATCTTCCTCCTCCTGTCCCACTTCACTCTCCTCGGGCACAGGTGAAGTTTGTCCGGTGTGTGCATAGCTCCGAAGTGAAGGTGTACACCAAGCTTCTTGTGATTTCTCAGGGCCTTTTGGCACACCTCCTCCTCCCCTGGTATTCTGGCTGTGTCCATGCAGTACCGACACACCCTCCCCGACTCCGATCCCGTTAATCCCCTCCGATCTAATATGGTAATCGTAGTCCACCCCATGGGGCACTGGAGAAATATGTTTGGATGTATTTGTTAGGCTCTCCAGATCAAATGTCGGACCACAGGAGTTTGTCTTTACCTGGTTGGCACCAGTGCCTCCGCCATCCCTTCCTCCGGTGCCACACTCACCTGTCGGCCCCTGCTGAGATTGTTCCAGTGAATTTGCTCCAGGCAGTCCTTCTGAGCCATGTCTCTTCCCGCCTAACATAAAACCTACCTCCACGGCTACGGGCCCCGCCATTCCAAGATCAACAATCCAGTCACTATACAGACCAAAGGCTTAAGCCTGATATTGGTCATGGGATCCGTCCAACTACAATAACACTAATTCCACCATGTCCATTCATAGCTCTACGGGGACTTGGTCCTGCTTTACTTTGCTGGGAACATGTGGTTGCCGGGCCTTAGAAGTTAATCAGTAGGATTGTATAAGTGCCTACGGTCAGTCAAGTTACTCCAGTCCCCTCGCTCAGGATCAATCAACTGCCTATGATGAACATTTCATATGAGGTGTTACCATAATTCCATCCCTGTAGAACATAGGCCTATTGTACAATAGCGGTATCGAACTGACAGGTCAACTTCTGCATATATGATGCACACATAGCCCTACAAAAATAACAAATCATGAAATGTTGGCTTGGAGCAGAGAGAACTTTCCCAGTTCAATGTCCAAGGCAGTGGCGTGAATGCAATACCAAAGTATTTGCCAAGAATGGTTTTGCCTTCCTTGGTGTCGAAGCAATCAAACCTATTATTTTCCCATCACATAGGACGCCAGAACTCGATTTAATTATCCATATGAGAAAATCATTAGGGCTGTGCCTGGTAAGAGTCCCCAGTTGTCACGCACATTTCAGGTAATGTCCTTGACTGGGCGCTGGTAATGCCAAGATGATGTTTTGGACTGTCAGGATCAAGGTTGTCATCGTGGTTTGCGATCACCTGCAAAGTGGTAAAACAAACTTATAAACAAACTGCGACTATTCAGTCTAGTTTGCAAATGAGCATGTAAACTTCCATTGTGTTCGGGTTTAATGCCATTGCCACTACAACTATACTATCATGACACAAGCTTACAGTTATTGCCAATGAAAAATTAATTATTATTTTTCATATTTGGGGGAACGCCCTCTCTCTCTCTCACACACACACACACACACACCGAAAAAAAAACCACGTTTGTTTATATACAACAATATAAATGTAGGTTAAGACGATTCTGATAAATAATCGTTTTGATAACTAAGTTGTAAAAATAGATTGGTAAACGGCATTTTAACCCGCTTTATATCGAGGGAAATGAGCCTTATTAGCCTCAGTTAATGCGCGTACCAGCAAGGACACAATTCAATGCCTATATTCGTTACTAGGGCGTATATTTTTTATGAAACAGTAAGAGCATGAGCATCAAGGAATTCAATAGTGGCTACTGTAAACTGTCATTTCTATAGTTAGATCACTCCTGCCTCTATCTATACCAAATCAATCTATATTCTGAGGGGAAAAATATTTCAAATACTTTTAGTTAGTATCTGTTTATTCTAACAACCAATACTCCCACCATTTTCGCGACCGACTCCTTACAGTGGGTTGTTAATTCGGGGTAAGTATGCTCATACATCTAGCCAGAAAGCGGTATCGTTTGATCCAGATCAATACATGGTGGACTTATCTACCAACGAGGCATTACGAAACTTGCTCTCTCCAGCATTGAGTAGGCATGCCATCAACAAGAACCAGGCGACACAACAAACACTAGGCTACTTTCTATGAACAGAAGAAATGTTTGATTTGGAGTTCTGGGGTTTAACACCTCTCCACTGACAGCCGTGTGTGTGTGTCGACAGCTTTACATAATTACAATATGCGCCCGTATGCAATTAAGTTTCTCTAGATGTCTGTTTCCTGAGTAGTGCGAGGAGTTATATTTGCATTTATGTATACTGCATGAGCGACAAAGGGCTGGGTGGCAGTATTTATATATGCATTGGAAGGACGATCAATTACTTCTAGAGAAAGCACATATAAAACAGAATAAGTTTAAGTGTTGTGTCTGGTATTGGTGAATATATATCCGAAACCAACTAAGGGGCGATGCTTGGCCTTGATTTATGATATATCTTTTTTATTAGAATGAAACCGTTAAACAATTAATCCGTATGTATAATGTATAGCAGAATATTAGGAGAAAACGATGAATTGTGTTTGTTTCAGAGCTGTTTAATCAGACTTTTAAATGTATGGTTCGCTAGAACACCTTGAAAGCAGTTATTTAATGTGCCTGTTATATGCCTATCAATATGTAATTATAGATACGAACAAGACGTCACGACAGTCGTATTAGTAGTCTAATAAAGAAATGTAAATAATTTGTGTATCATAATAATTAAATATTGTAGTAAATATTTCAGGGGCACGACGAAAACCACTTGAAATAGTGAGACTGCTGTATTATTCCTGATTGAATAAAAATATTCTTTTAAAAAGTGCTATGCGTGCATGTTTTGCCACGCCACAATCCTGGCGTTTTGTAAATAGTTTTTTGTTCCACCTTAACCTTAAATATAATTGCTAAGTAGACGTTACTGATCACGGCAACAGAAACCAACATGCAGTTCACATTCGAGGTACCGGGCAACTTTTTATTTTCACATAGATCAAAAGTTAAATCCCACAAAGCATTCCTAATAAATGCTAGCAACAGTGGACGTGTTTATTTTTATATTTACCCACTTCTCTGGCCTCAGGAAAGGCGGCGAGCGATTTCCACGGCTTATTTAACTACGATCCAAGAGAAAAATATTAGCTTAATAAACATTGATAAGAATCAAAAAAGTTTCTTGGGATTAGGTCAATTTACATAGATCTTAAGCTTGATTCATTCACTGAGCTTTGATAATGGCGCCTATACATTCTAATTATATTAGCACTTTGATCTAGATTTAGTAGATTGAAAAACAGAGATAATGTCTATATCACACATTCCTCTATATTGTTTACCTCTAGTATATGATGCCTTTCTAAATATTCTCAAGTGTCGGATATTCTTCTATATTGTTTATCTCTAGTATATATGGTGCCTTTCTGAATATTCACGAGTGTACTCAGTACCAGCTTTGTAATGGATGGAATCTCTTACACCACCACACTTATGAGCTAATGTAAGTCGCTAATATAAGTCACATTTCATTCTTATAATTGCATAATCCCATTCAATAATAATGACCAATATTATAGAATGTGTCCTTACCATAGACATAGCTGAGCGATTTGTAATTTTAAACAGTCAAGACAACCTGTACGTCCTCTCTTCCTATCATGCCCTCAGTTTAATCACCCCCACTCGTTGTTCTGAGCATCTAATCATCACAATAATGTTGGATTGATACCACTTGCGTAATACCTACCTTTGGATGAGGATAGTATGCAATTATCCGGTAATTCAATGTGTCGCCAGAAGAGGCTCTCGAGTAATTAACAAATATGATTATTGAATCAGATGGGGGAAAAAATAAGTATTTTGACGAGTCATTCTAAAGTAACCAACGAGTTTCGGAATATGGGAATTATTTTCATTGCACCCAAACAGTGGAAATTCGATATAGACTTTGTGATCGTTGCCAAATGAAATAGCAAGGTGCCTTTTGGTTATGGAGTGGTGGAATTCACGAGTACTAAAACATTTGTGCCATGTGCATGATGCGGCTTATCAACAGAAACGCTACCTAGATGCAATGGCACGCACCTATATGTTTTAACTCAATGAACTCTGGACTTTCCCAAATCTATCTATATACACATGCATGTATAATTATGTAAATCCAAGAACAAGTTTTGATAAATATTATTAAAAGAATAGTATTCCCTAGTGCTGATATCCAATGCATAAACGTTTTTTTTGTTTTTTCCCATTGCATAAATGTTATTCTCAGGTACAAAAATGACCGTTGTCAAACATGACCCGCTACAAACCATATGTACATGCATATTGTCACAGTTCCAATTATCATGTTAGTCCATCAATCAGTAGTTATCATGAAAAAAATAATGTCAATTTCTGTATTGCATTAATATTTTGCTGAATTACAATTATAATTGCAATAATTGCCAATTAAATACTCACATCAAATGCAATGTATATCACGTAACAATGGATGCTTGATATATCACATGAGTTGCAAGCAGTTGTCCATACCAGATGTCCATACTCTATCGTATTGATGAACAAGTATCAACCTCGATCGTAGAATCCTGGTACTTAAAATAGACAACGCAATGGCAGCTCAGAATGGACGTATATATATACATTCCACCCTATATGGTCCTGAATGTTTGTTTCAAGTCACGTATCTCGGTGTTGAGCATAAAACTCTGGCATAATCAGCCATCCAAGTGCCTATTGGCCACAGTAGCAAGTTATTGCGTTAGGTATTGACTGGGATGACAATCGATACACAAGACTAGGGACACATATATTGTGTTATTGCTCATATAGAATACACCGTGACTCTGAGTTTTGGGTAGATCGAACGGTTGTTATTGTCAGACACGTTAATACAATGTACAATGTTTCACGGCCGGAGGATTTCTCCACTACACTAACTGCGGTTTTATTGGCACTGGTGCTCACACATTATTGCCTGGCGCTCAATGCGGTGAAATAATACCTCTATTATCAGTTAGCAGACAATCCATTGAAACTTTGGCATGCTTTCCTCTTGCTCTTTCATCAACCGTTTCAATGATCATCAATATCTGTCTGCATTAAAGCACAGAGCCGCCACTCAAAAAATACGTAAACCAGATTAAATATCCCGAATCCAATCACTACCTCATACCAGTCATTTTTTATACTGAGTCGCACAGAGCCATTCTGCTGTATGGCAACAGCAAATGATCAGTTCAAATCTAAACAAAAATGTATACATTATACTAAAGTGCATACCAAAGACCATGTAAATCACTAAGTGTAATCGACACATAAATTTCGTAGCCTTGGCACCCTTGGTTAATTTAGAAACTATCTAAAGCACGGAATAGCTATCGAACGGATATTAATTTTATCTCGCGTCAATCAATTATCACTCCTTTCTGCGCGGAGTGACATGTTTCAATTAATGCACTCGGCATCAGCATTATTATTTTCATTCCATATCAACATCCCCCATGAAAGATGCTGTCGGTTATGTCATATATGGCAATTTTCCCACCGGACGATAATGCAATATCAAAGACTACATATTGCAAACCTGGGTGTTCGAGATCTCCTAGAACGCATCAACTAATTTTTATAGTGCATTTTAGATACTAACTTTATCTGAAGTAGGACTAAGAACGTATATATATACATGTAGCGCGGCACTAATCGGTCTAATTCATGTCTCCAAATCCTGTGTGCCTGATGTTTATATTATCTAGACAATATCAAATAAAGAGAAATGCCAATTTGTAAACTCACCAGTCTTGTCTATCCCAATGAAGGAGAATACTTGTAGTGTCTGTATATATCATGGATCCCTACTGAGAAGAAAAGCCCCATTCCCATTCACAGGCCTCATAGATCTTGCAGACTGTTCGTATCCCCTCGAGCTTGAGTACGCCCAGGTCTAAGCAATGCGCTTAGACCTCACACTATTGTGAACAATTTCAAAGATTTACGGCTTCTAACTTGACAGCATGCTAAATTCATCAGTTGTTTGCCCGTCGCAGGCTATTAAGTTATTTTCACTCTGGCTTTGTGACTCCTTAATTGCACAAGTGGTCCTCTAATCCTCTTCGAACACCAACGAAAACACCCGGCATCATGCGGTATGCCGACGCTAGAAAAGCACTTAGGTTGGTGTTGGGGCATAATAGTATAAATGTCTTTGGTCGATGTTCATTCGCAATCTCAGTCTATTTTCACATTACAAATGAGAGGTTATTGTGGTCAAGCCATTAACAGTATTTTGAAAGGCGTACAAATGGCTGGTACATGAGAGCGGGTAAATTAGGCCTGAGTGTCCGGATAGTGGTCATATATGTACAAAAACAATTGACCATTGCAGTCCAAGTGATGAGGCAAATATCAAATCAATATTTGTACCTGCTATGAAGGAGATGCCCGGCGTTGGTATCATGTACACTCTGATATGACACAATTCTTTCAGATTATATCTCATTCTGTATTGGTCTGCACGTCCCCCTTTCTGTTGAACATCCCAGGGAGAGAATTGATTGTAATTCACTGACTATTTTGATTAAAGTCGATTCGGTTTGATTCGTTGAATCAGCGTAGCCAACAATGACTTATATTCCAATCGAGACGTTCTCAATACTTGACGGGGAAAATTCATTGAAGTATATCATTCTTTGCATGAAACTTGGCAATAGTGCTTCTTTCCATGGCCATTATGTTATGAAAGGCCGATTATAGGATTACTTGGATGTATTAAGGAATAATCACGGGCCATACTGCCAATGTTGACACTTGAGGCGGAGGGGGTCTTTAGATAAATGAACATTTGTTATAATTGGAGTTTTGCAATAATATTGAATGCTTTAAAACGATTACACCGGGGAGTATACCCATTGCCGGGGTTTTCCGCATATTGACTACTAAGATAAGTTAGTATTGATATGTGTAGCGTGGTCCAGTAGTTTTTCAGAGGTATACATTATAAACATACTTTTCATAAGCTCACTCGCAGCAAGATATAGGTAAGACAACTCAAGATATTTTGTGAAATGAGTAGTTTATTGACCCCTGTGTATCAGTAGTACATGCAGCCATCTCCTTGTGAACTCTGACATTTTAGCAGTAGAATGTAGTCCTAAATTCGGAACCAGAGTCTGGTCTCGGTTGTTCTCTCTATCCAATGAATAACCAGCAAAAGAACCAGTCTCGCCAATTACAAACATTTCTACCAGAATTCTCTGCATACGATGCAATTAATGCATCAATATTTGTTTTTCTTTATAAAGATGATCTCGACAGGAATATATATTTAAGAATGTTAATAGCATCTATCAATATGAAAGTGTTGTTAAACGATATGTTATTCACCCAAAAAATTCGAGTTTAAAGGAAAAGTGTATTATTCATCATAACAATTCTGACCTCTGGGAAACACAAATTAGAGTTGTACTGTATGGAATGCTGGTAACAGGTAGGCAGTCACAGGTGGTTCTGTACTCAAATACTTTATACAAAAGTGTTCTTTATCACATAAAATCTAAATTGTACAAGTATACACTCGCCATGATAAAAACCTGGATTAACATTTTCGTGAATAAAATATATCAACATAACACAACCAGTGACGAAGAGCTCAGTTAAGTACAGCTAATATAATTATTTAAATCCCATATATTCATTACAGTATCAAGATGTTTATCTTCATCTACTGATTTCAACCCCTTGCCCCATACAGAAAAAAATATCAGAGATTCCATTATCAACAGAAACGAAGCAAGTATAGACAGAAAGAACTCTTGTCTAGAGGGCAAATGTGATATGATTAAAAGTTATAACAACTAATAAAAAGTGTTAACATCACAAGACCGTGTAAATCAAATAGATCTGCGTCAAACAATAAAATCCATCGGACCCCATAAAACATCTCAATATATATGTACACACATTATCATTATTCATCACCTTAAGTAAGGAATTGCAAATAGTGGCATCCTACAAATATATAGATACAAAGGTGGGTATTCACACATTATACTTTCTTTTTTTATGAGTACTTCACTCAATAGTTTATACTAACCCTCAATAGCTATCTCATCGCATGGAAATAGTGAACTAAACTGCAAAGAGGTTCCTGATTAGCTGTAGTTAGCAATCATGCCGACAACCTTTATATTCTTACTCACTCAATTTGTATTAAACAACTTCCATTCAATTAAAATAAAATCATTAAACACCACCAATCTGGAATGTATGGGTACACAATTGTTAATAAATAGAGGGAAATTTATCATAATATACAGAAACGATAAAACAGGAAGGAAAAGTGGAAAATATACTTTCGTGAATAGGAGGTAATTAGTGGTTCAATATTATAATACTATTATCTTGTCATTCACGGAGGCCACTATTCACAATAATTCCCACAGTGAACACCCACGGGGACGAAAAGGGGCATCCACAGAATGGTTTCTTTAATACTTCATACTGTCAGAATACATAAAGTTACTTTCCATTACCTTATGAAACAAAATGTCATCTACCAGACTCTAAAAATCACTGGAATGCAACACAACGGAACGGAATGGATCCTCTACATGAGTATATCGGACATTGTATAGTATATATATTATATTCACCTAGAAGTGACATTATATCCAGGGGAATGGTTCGGAGAACCCGTGAGCGTGTTGAGATTAGTCATACGTACATTAATGGACGAACTTCAACTACACTGACACCATGTTTGTACCAGCGAACAATAACCATTTCAATAAGAACAAATCCATGCCTACATTCCCTATATCGCCAATCTTTCATGTCAGCCTTGTTTGAATAACACGGGACTTTCAGGAATTGAAGATTACAGACTGTGCAGTTCAAATGACATATACATTAGGAAATTGCACAGTAGCAACTAGAATTGGCTGGACTCGTGAGACTCCCTAGATCAGAAACATCTGGAAACACGAAGATCTTTAAATTGGTATTTGGATCCCTAGTTTCTGAACGTCGAACCGTGGATCGTTTATACTAAATAATAGGTGGGACCAACAAAGAGATCCAGTCCCACCCGTGTTCTGATGCAAAGGAGAAAAATCCTATACTTACAGTCAGAAACATCTGGAAACACGAAGATCTTTAAATTGGTATTTGGATCCCTAGTTTCTGAACGTTACACCGCGGATCGTTTATACTAAATAATAGGTGAGACCAACACCGAGATCCAGTCCCACCCGTGTTCTGATGCAAAGTAGAAAAATTCTATACTTACAGTCATATAAATCACACAAACATAACGATGTAAATAAAGGAATACTAAGTAAGAAAAGTGAGATTCTGTTATCATACTGAGTAGACAACGAACAAGAAAAAAACTATTCTTTCCTACATGAGGATATTCTAGTACACAGTTTGAGCGCTTTATTTAAAAAAACTGAGATGAAAAATTCTAGGTGAGATTCTATGCATTATAGGCCTACACCGGCCTCTATAAAATGGACTGCCGTATTTTGTCTTTGATTTCCCAGTTATATATGTACACACAAAGTGATTCGCACGCAATGGAAAGGCTATACCTTTTGTAATCAGGATCAAAATCTATAGTATACATACATCTATACGCTTTAAGACAAAGAGAACAACTTGCGGCTATATCTGCTGAGGATCTTATGACAGTGACTTCTATTACAATTCACATACTTGATTTTGATATGAGTACATACAGCGTAGAAACTCTATTACTTTTCATTTCAACAGGAGTTGCTTGGGTAGAGGTGGGAAGTGGGGGGTATTTTCTATCTATGCAATCACATCGGGGACAAAGCGGAAACAAGAGTTTTAATATTAAATTCCTTTGGTTCTAGACTTTCCGGATAATCAGTATAGGGCCGAAATGAAGCGTCTTGTACGCCGGAATGAGGACAGGTGAATTTTGAAAGGTAAAAACCTGAGGGAAGCATCCATGTCACACTATCGCCATCTAGTGGAGCTTATATGTACACAATCTACAGCGCCCCCTGCAGCAAAAAAAAATCACAAACATGCTCAACGAAGGTTGAACAGGTAAGCTTTCCCCTTACAGAATTGGTTCTTCTTCTTCAAGGCACAGATTATGTACAGGTCAGCGTTTTCTTAACGACACTTGCTCCAACGGTGGCTCATGCAATCCGAACCTAACAGGCTTCTTAGTACGATCGGGGAGGTACATGATACACCTACCCAGTTCTATCATTGCAGGTTCTACTTACTTCATAGGATGCCACTCAGAGGGGCAAGCCAACGCTGTATAAAGGGTAGAATGAACGTCTTCTATTGCGCCGAATTGTGTTTATTCCCACAATGATCCGTTCCCGCCATCCATATAAAATGTTCATGTGCATGCTGTTCCTGTTATGTTTGTATCAGTTTATGTTCAGTTCTTCTGTATTGTTCAGCTTGGCACCCTGTCCCATGTTGCGTGTAGTATATTTGATTTATCAGTATAATTATTGCAGCATCGTCAGTTTTATATCCAATTATATCCTGTATTATAGTCCAAGTATCCAGCTTGTATAATATTTTTGTTGCATGCATTGTTTCCATGAAGTTAATTTTATCAGTTTAGGGGTATACATGTGTGTATATTATCACGTTATACGTATGTTTAAAACCATCACAGTTCTTGTATGAATAGGACACACGAGCAAGTAACTCAAGAATCGACAAAATTTCATAGCATCCACCAGAGTAGAATTAGAAATGGAATGGAACAGATTGCATTCAATAGAGAAGTTAATCATGTCGTATAATAAAGCGTATATCATACAATTGATATACAAGATACTTATAATTGTGAAGCAAAATATCGGTGGGTGCTTTAGCAATAATAGTTTGTTTCTTTAAATGCGGCCTTGTATGAGAATGTTGTATATTAAATTTGTTTGGTATATGTACACACCAGAATATAATTGTGTAAGGTTAGTGGGTGCAGAGTGTATTTGTACATTGCAATATCACCATTTTTTTCGAAAGTATCCCCACTGGGTGAGATTGAAAGATCAGTTCAGGTAACACAGTACGTATAAAACCCAGCGCAGCCGCATACAAATTCTAAGATAGCGCCCAAAAGAGTTCATTCCAGTCCACAGCAATTCCCCAACGACTGTATTCTGTGCTCGACACCGATAGAGGTCATTTGTTGTAATAGGATGCTAGACTGAAGAGGAGAACGCTGTGAACAATACTTAGACCCACAACAGCAATAAATCCCAGCTAACAACACTAATAATTTTAGAATCACTCTGTACTGATCTTCGTCCTATCACCCAGAGGTTCGAAAAAGTTGCTTAACCAAGCCGAGACGGACCTTCATTCTACCCGATTTTCGAGAACAAAAAAATGGCAAAAACCAAAAATCAAAATCGGGTTGCTGTTGCCTAGCAACGGGTACTGTCGTTCATTTCCAGCTCTGCAATCGTCTCGATGATGCACTGGTTTGGCAACAATGCACTGTTGCTTGGCAACATGGGCTGATGTTAAGCGACACTTTCTCCTTCCGGTTGCATTGACACTTCGTATTTCTCACCAGTGTCGCCACCTCGCTTCCAGAAGCGGACTTTGTTCAGCTTGGCTTTGAGCATGCTCGGACGATGCTAGGGAGAGCAGAATATAGTATTAGCATATTTAGAATATTTGTATAGGCAACGCGACAAGACATCGACAGGGTCGACATGCGTTTTTGTTATAATATTGTAGATGTATTGGCCTTTATTTGTAATAAAAGGGGAAACAAATAATTTCCCCATATGCGTGTAACCTTATAGCCCGGAGTATTATCAAATATACGTTAGCAGTCCTTAACTTTACTTGAATTCACATATTTTAAGTTTGTTTTTTTTTATTACGAAGGATTTCTTTTGGATCTTACTGCATGACACAACATATGTAATTGTTTTACGTCCCCGTCCCCGATGTCATATAACCGGCGGGGAAAAGATTAGTGTTAAACTCTGTTGGCAGATAAATTAGCAATGATTGTGATTACCACAATAGAAAATAGTTGATTATTTCTTATCAGAATTGAGGAGAAGAAATAGTACCTCTATAAGCCACATGCCGGAGCGGGAGGTGGGCCTCATATAGGCGTACACGAACCAGCCAATAATGAGAGCCACCAAAGCTATGGAGAGTATGATGATGATGATAGGTCCAGTGCCCACACCCTTGTTGCCCTGGTGTTTCTGCGACGTAGACCTCCCACTGGACGTGGAACCACCAATGAGATTGGGTGATCTGAATGGATACTTATGACACTCGTCTACAGCTTTGAATTCCTACAATCAAATAAAAGCTCCATGAATCAACTGATACAAAGTCCTGAATTGTGGAATATGGTATTTCATAGGAACGCTCGATCTTAACTATGTATATTCTATGATATAGAAACAATCACAACACGCTCGTCAAATTGAATAAGTCAGGAGAAATCGCGGTAACCAAATGCTCATCATATTCGTGGAGTAGGTAACTTAGGTCGAACAATAAAGACTGAACTGAAAGGAAGAATAAACCTAAAATAACTGAACGTATAGTATGCAAACCATAGAAAGATAGATCAACATAAATGTTATATATTTGAAACGCGTATATTTGAGGAAACAACGCGTTATAACACGGAAGGATATTTTTATCAAGCAAATGGAAACGGAAGATTATTTACAAGAACAATATTGTTAGAAGTATTGTATTGCATTGAAGTATATTGTGACAGTAATTTGTATCTACTTCTAAATCATAGAGACAAGGAATCGAGCCCCGGTAGATTTGTGATGAAGTTAAGATAGTTCATATTAATTCATAAAAGGTTTCAGCTCATGCCAGGCACCTTGATATAACGTCTTAAAACGTTCATGTGTAGATAAGATAGCACGTTTTCTTTCCAGTTGAACGTCGAAATCTTCTGGAGAGCAGCATATCCCATTTATTATGACTGCTATTATCATTGATCAAAAGGGCATTTCTGGACTCTTCCGTGACAACCGCTTCTGAAAGAAGCTGCCAATCGGCAGGATCACTACCCATTACAACGTCACACCCACCATTACGGGTCCTCACGCTAATAGAGAGAGATTGATACTTATCCCCCTGTTTGCCCTTACGAATGTGCTCCCCCACGTATTTTACCTGCAATGATGACACTCTAAAGACATTTTCCTCACAATTTTGACTGGAATTGATACGTCATTATTGTATATCAACAAAGATATAAGCAGATTTAGCCACCAGAAAGATGCACAGAACGTTTGAAAGTAGCACCATTCCCGCCCCATGCTACTCATATGCACTGCTGCCCACGCTCGCCACCATACGCTGATAAACGTAACCGGCAAATGGGATATATTCGAAATGGATAGCTGTAGTCTTTATATGTTTAACTTTAAAGGGCGGGTGGCGTTGACGTACACAGCACGTTGTGGTGTGTACGTCTACGGTATTTAACACTAAATCAAATGGATATTATAGGTAGGAGGGATAGAGACGGGGGGGGGGGTACAATCCTTTATTTTTAAATATAAAAACAATCTAAAAGCGTTCAGATCTGGTGAAATATAACCAATAAATATAACCAATTTACTTCCTACAAATAAATACCTTGTGCGGTTACTTTCTGGATGACCGGTGAAACAATACAGAGGGGGAATAACGCATGTAGCTTTTGCATGCGAACATACTAACTAGAATAATGAAATGTATGCGAACATATTGAATGACATATCAACTATAATTCTCCGGACAAACACTGAGGCATACATTGAACCCTTCGAAAACGGCCAACATCATCTAGTAACAATATTGCATTGTTAATGGATCAATTACTTCAATGAACCTTTCTAAGCAACAGGCTTTAATTATTTTCCTAAGCAATGGGCTTTAATTCTTTCCTTAGCAGTGTTTTTGTGTGTTAAATTTCAGGCAAACGTGCCTCGCGTAGGTGCAAAGTCATTTAGTGTAAAAAGCACAAGAGACATAGGTTAGATCCTTAAATGTTTCAGTAGATACTCTGCAAACCAGTGGACAGACAGTTGTTCACACCTGGACGTTGCAGAAATTTGGTGAGACAACAAGATAAGTAGATGGGTTAAGAAATGAATGTATACGTGCTATCCACTCCGAATGACCTGCATACATCGTACACGTATATTTTCACTTCTTAACCTCTTTACTTCTTTCATGTTAAAGACTAACCAAACAAGTCCAAGTGTCAGAGTGTTTCAGAGTTGGTTAAGATGAGGTCAATAATAGCTTGTTGAGGAGGATAATGAATTTCACACAGTACTCAAATGTATTCAAGTCCATCTCCGCAAAAGTGCCCCAGGCTTTAGGCTCTACGTCCTTCCGAAATTTTACCTCCATAGCACTAAATAATATCAAACGTTAACTAACATCGCACCATCCCCAATCCAGCCATTCAACGACAATGCCATCGATGCTGCAGGTTATGCATATGATTTCAGAATCACCACAAGAATGAAAGATACGGAAAACTTGGAAGTGTGAATCCATTATAATACACCTATAAACTGTCCTAAACCGAAAATGCAGGAGTTGATAATTTATGATGACGCAGGGCCAAGAACCCGTTGCCTACTGGGGAGATGGGACGTTGCACTGCCTGCCTTGGTTGAATCGTCAGAGACGACGTCGCAGTCGGGATTCCTCTGAATCGTATTTTGGACAGCAGCTTTATTGTCACTAACCATGCCAGGATCTTTTCCAGTCAAAGGTTTGCCAGTGAATTTCACGGAGTGAACATTTTTAGGAGTGGGTTTAGGCTTCCTTTTAGGCGACCTTGTGATTATGGGGGGCAATATGCGGGAGGTGGTCATCGTAGATGGGGGTAAAGAAGTGGTCGAGACAGAGTGAGTGGTAGGAAGGGAAGAGGTAGTGGAGGTTGGTGGGGAGGAGGTTGTAACAGATTTTGTGGTGGTAGGAAGGGAAGAGGTAGTGGAGGTTGGTGGGGAGGTGGTTGTAACAGATTTTGTGGTGGTAGGAAGGGAAGAGGTAGTGGAGGTTGGTGGGGAGGTGGTTGTAACAGATTTTGTGGTGGTAGGAAGGGAAGAGGTAGTGGAGGTTGGTGGGGAGGTGGTTGTAACAGGTTTTGTGGCTATTGAGTTGGTCTTGGGGAAAACAGAACTATTCGAAGAGGTGGTTGATGATACGGGTGGGGTTGTTCGTTTGAACTCGCTGGTAACAGTGGTTCTTATAGTTAACCTACTGGTGCTTGGGGGTCTTTGGGTGGATTCAGTGGGACTACTAATCCTAGGGCTGCTGGAACGTACTAAAGATGGGGTAATTGGGGAAGTTTGGGGAGACCCGGTGACAACTTGTCCATTTTCTGTCACACCAGGACACTCATTGACAATCATCGCATACTGCAAGAATTAAAAGAAAAGCATGTGGTCAGCCTTCTCTCAGCATCCTGCTAGGTAAAAATCAATGGTTTCCTTTCGGCCAATGACCATATACATAGACCCCCTACCTCCCTCCCCTACCCCCCAAAAAGAAGAAAATCCTCACCACAATAAAACACTGGTAACCAGTCTACGTCACACAAAAAGAAAATTTATTCATTCACCCCTAAAATTATTTACTGGTTCTGTTGCGAATATCTTGAGATTTAAGGATTCTTCTGAATTCCATATACTGGTGTGCATCAATGGAACGGTCACCCATGTTGGTTTATTTTCTTTATTAGTCTTTATTTTCAGTTATTCTATTAGGTTGATATAACTTTCTTATCGCACCGCATCTGCGATTCCGATGTTAAATCTAAAGTGGAATGAAGCATAAGTTGCTTATTGTCTTGACATTTTATGTTAGATCTTATGGTTCGGGGTAATGATGAATCAATGATCTGTCTATCTAGGACACCTTTCGGAGCAGGCCTGACCGAAGGAAAAATACATAATTCCGGAACCATGTATAGATAACCATCACAGTTATTTAGAACATTTGATTGCATGAGATGAAGCATAGTCAAAAAAAGTCCTATGGAGAATGGCGTTTCTGATCATCGATTCTGTGCTATGGAGTTTTCATTCGTCAACACACTCATCTGCTGCAAATAAAGGTTAGGTAAACGGGTGTTAGGAGGACGGCAGTGGGCTTTACAGCCTCGGAGTGGTTAACAATGTACAGGTGGTTGGAATGGGAAAGTGAGAAGAGAGAGAAGGTGTATCAGATCTTGAAATATTACGCTAATTAAAACCTCCGACTTTGATAGAGGGTTGGCGGGAGGAAAGGGATTAGATCGCCGCTTGCTGTGTTGCAGAGGCCTCGAATGAAGCAATCCTTTCAACGATTCCTATATCCGATGTCAGGAGTAAACGGCTAATTGAGAGCTCTAATGCATTATGAGAAGGCTAACACAAGAAAGGACGCCCTGATGGGATAGAAGATGAGTTATGCTGCTGTATAAAATAAAATACACACGTTAGATGGATGAACACATGAACTTAAATTATAAATATATTATCACCGTTCTCCATTCGGGGAGGGGGCCAATGACTTACCGTCTCGTGACAGCGTCTTTGGAGCCAGTCCTGGCGCTTGCGATCCAGGCCATCTGAACATCGCCCCGCATCTGGGCACCACTGACAGTCAAAACTGATGTTAGCCATAATGCATTGTTTGCAGTCCGTGATTTCAGGACATGCTGAAAGGAAGCAAAAGTGTGGTCATTCTTTTTAGCTTTATAGCAGAGGAAAAGAGAGCTCGCCTCATATCTGACATTAATCCTTCTAGCGAGGTCTTAAGGCGAGGCAAGGCAAAGATTCGTGGGACATGCCCGGTGCGGTCGAAGACAATCCATCAATACTTTCAGTGCAAGTATAATCAGAGGCAGATTTTCAGATAAGAATATCTTACTCTAAATCTAATGAAAAATGCATACCGATGACAGGCGGAATATTCTTAATGGAATGGAATAGATTTTCGAAGAAGAAGCATGTCTTAGATCGATAGAGCTTGGCACGGTCTTGGTAAGGACCAATAACGTTTTGGCAACCATATAGATCTTAATCTGCCTACCCTCTCATCAATTGTTGTAAAACTGGTAAAATAAGTGGGGTAACGGCTGGTTGATTCAAACTCACTTGGATTTGGGTTAATGATCACGGCAGTGCCATTACCGATCCGATCAAAATCTATCGACACGCGATTATATTCGTAGATGGTACGCCTGCGAACCTCTGCAATCCAAAACAACAGTTAGGAAGAAATTTGATTGAAACTTATACTTTTGCACGACTTTTATGTTGCATAGAACATTGACATTTCAATGACAAAAGGTCGTATGAAAGCAGTAGACATTGTTTTGTTAAATATAAACATCAGCTTCAAAATAATAGATAATGCGAATGGTTCTCGAATACATGGTTTATTTTCAGGATTAATCTTTTCATATTTCGTTACAACTAACAATTACAATTACAACTACCGATTTAAATGGTACGTTTAATCCAAGCTTGGTATTAAGAGAAAGTAATGTTTGGTTACCAATGACATTAAGAACAAAGCTCTTTAATTTAGCCGATTATTTACCCAAAGCAATAATACATCAACAACTGGATGCAAATCAGAGGGGATGCGGGTTAAAAATATACACCATTAATACATGAAATACAATTCTAAATGGTGAGTATATAAATGATATTGATAAATCTACCGGTGCATGCGCCACCTCTACCTACTTGAATCCACATCACGATCTTCATAGTAAGCGTCGGACAGCCCTACTTTGAGAGGGTGATTTCGGGTAGGAATTGTGGACAGCTTCACGGGGACCTATACAACACAATACAATATTCATAGACACAACAAAGGATTAACGGAAAGAAACCAGGAGAAGGAGGCAGGAAAAAGGGAGGTTGAAGAAAAAACATCCAAACACCTCAAACAGCATGGCAACTTATGTAATCAATATGGGCTTCAAGCAGGAGTGTTGGCCAAACAATTGTCCATGCGCACACGCACACATAAAATATCCATGGATTAAAAAAATAACGCAAAAGACAACGTTCAGGACACTGGGGGAGATTTAGATAGCAATCTAGAGAGCGGTAGAGCATGGGTTGCGCAGCAGTAGCATGCCGATGTTATCTATCCCACAAAGTAGACACAGCTCGCTCAGAGGAAATATTTGTCTTTACCAGGGCTGATATGTCGATCGACGTAGTAGGCATCGGAAAGGCCTACTTTGACAGGATGCTGAGCACTGGGTATTGTACTGACGTCAACCGGAATCTAGAATCCCGCCAAAACGCACGTGAGTGGTTAGCAACGCGGAAAATGGGGTTACAGAATATAGCAATAGGGAAAAAGACAGGTCAAACCAAGTTTCAAAGTTTGCATGGCATAGTTGTTGATGCCTTGAGTTTAGTAACATTTGTTAAAGTCCACTCCAGAAAGTGTTTTAAGATCATAGAAACGTGTTGTATATTAAGTAGATAAAATGCCAAACGTAAACGTATTTACAGAGATAGGAACATAATAAGATAGGTAATGTAGGTACAGGTTAGTCAATGTATTTGATAAATATTTGCAAGATAATTTAATATTTTCTGACTAAATCGATACTGTTGTTGATAATAATTTCGACAAATCTTCAAAATGGAAAAATCCTCACTCCATGAAGTGCTAACGTACCTCCTTATACACGAATACGATTTGACCAGTGTTGTGCAGCATAGCTTGAAAACTAAAAGGTCCTAGAAAACGAATGTAGGAAAATACAGTTTGTCATACATCTGGCGAATCAATTACCGTATACCTCCATGAATGAGCATGATTCTATTATATATTTGTACAAAAGTTATATCAGGTAGTCTCCTAAACGGGTGTCTACTTTCAAAGAAAAAAAATCGACAATTTCTCACAAACATTTCACAGACAAAAAAAAAACAGGTTGGGTATCTTTTGCCACATGTCAAATATGATTCTACATTTACCTAAATTATTATGGGTTCATACCTAGAATTTTAAGCACTCATAACGCTTGTTGGTAGAGTATGACTCCTCGGATAAATCTATTCATGCGCATTTTTATCAAATATCCAGCAGAGTGCCTTACATTTATGGTGAATTATTACGGCCCCTTACACGGTTCAGTTACTCAGAATCGGTCAAGGAGAATGTGATAAAAATGACATCAATCTCGAAGCTACGAACCTTTTTGATGATCTTGTAAATAAACCGAATCCCACTGGACAGCAAACGTTGTCCCTGTAAAATGGAAAGCGACAGAATGAGGAGCTGATAAAGGGAAATATGAAACGGAATAACATATCCTAACGGGATAATATGATTTGAGAGACTCACAGTAAAATCACAACAACCATCAACTCTTCCTTCACACGTTCAATATATGAATGTAAACATAAAACCCAAGGCTCTACTACCAAATAAGCTAAGTTTGAGGAATGCTATTAAAAGAGAAGTACGTTTCGTTTTCTTGAGCTTATTGGCTTAGCTGGGCAGCATAATGTCTGAAAGCACGCCTCGATACGGTAGACAGCTTGACAGTTGATATTGAGTAATGTTCCATGGCTTGCTACCTTCCATTATTTAACCCCACTTAATGTCTACCCTCGGTGATCTACGACAACCCACCTCTACGCTTCCTTCACCATCTCATTTAGATTTACATACACAACACACTGAGGCCGGACAAGGTCTCTTTAAATGATGGAACACTTCGGTTCTCCCCTCAGAAGGATTATTTCCTCTATAAAACGGATGATGGATGATCCTTAGAATTTATCCATTTTAGTCGCAGTCCTTTCCTCATCGAAAGAGTAAATGCTTCAGAAAGTACCGCATGATAAGCTCGGGGTTCCCATCGTTATCTGGGTCATGTCTGAGAGCAAATCTGGGGATCTGGACATTAGGGCTTTAACGGATATGAGTTTCCTTAACCTTTGACCTTTTGGGGGTCATCGGCCAGGATATTCCCAGTCAAAGGACATCCATTGGGATCGATTGATGCAGCATTGACCGATTACATCAAGCGAAGGGTCTCCATCATTTCCCCTGATCACACTGGGCTGACCTCATTTAATGAATAGCAGTTAACCACTCATCTCATCGTAAAACGTCAAAGCAAATTTTGCAGCGCAGCAGTCGCGCCTGAAAAGCCAGCACTGATCTGAATCCTTCACAAAGAGTTTTTACTGAAATATATGAGATAACGAGAACTTGGGAATTAGGAGGGCAATACGATGGATTGCACTGACTCAGACCCTCGGCGAGGTCTCCAAACTTGCACCCAGTCCCCTTTCCTCCAAACTCGGGCAAGGCAGAGGGCGATTCGTTTCTTGGGATGGTATAAGTTAATAATCCATTGTCCATACACGTTGTTAACATGAATCTGACTCCCGCCTAAATGCATCAATCAATGTCGGCCAGTACGTTTGACATTCGAATAAAACCCTCACATTCAGCCCCCGGTACATCTGATAAAGCCACAGTATGGCGACAAACAGCTCCATGTACTATGAGAAATGCCAAATCAATCAGTGATTACATAAGAAATAGAGCCATATCGTGAATATGGAAGTGGAAGACAACATACACCCAACTGGTTCCCCAAATCTCATTGCAAGATTTATGACGGTTTAGACGAGGGACCAGAAGGAAGATATCAGCCCCTCTACACCTTTACAGCAACGAAATACTGAATATCTCATGAACTATTTCAAAAAAGGCTGTCACTATCCCATCTCTATTCATCTCGTCATTATTTTTTTCAATCAATTTTCCACTTGACTTGCACCAATCAATCTCTGCAATACATTAGTCGCAATCAAACTGATTATCCGGTCACGCTTAGGCGCATTTAGCGGGTCCCCGGAGAGGATGGCCACCAGTGAGCTAAACATCTACTGACGTGAGCTCCTCGTGTTCGCAATGGTCCACTGAGAGCTGCTCAATACAATGTGCGACTACTCACATCAATACTGAGGCTGGTTTCCGTCTATTAGTGGAGGACAGACGGGGGGCACCTGTTCTACATACTATACCGTGAATACATCAGTGGCAAATCCAATAATGTTTTTATGTGAATGGAATTTTCTCTTCCATATTGAAGCTTTTTGAACAAAACCGTTCATGGGATTTGAACCCAGCACTCCTCGGAGCCTCTGAGTTCCAAAGCCAGTGCTGTAGACCGCTTGTCCATTCCCCGTCCCCACCAACTCCCTCAATATGTGTGTAAAGCTCAAGTTTTTAGGATTTAACCAGGTTTTTTTTTAGACAGTCACCAGAAAATCAATAACCGATGGGTGTGACTGTTTAATTAATTGCTTTCAATGTCTTGCACGGACCCGTGGAGTAAAATGGCTATATCGTGAACTAAAGAGAAATTGCAGCGACTCTATGATCTCCACTTGAATGTTGGTAATCAATGGCAATCTTGTGTTTTTCCTATACACAGTCTGCTTCCTTATCAGTGATTATGACACAGGTTACTCTTCCGGATGATAAGTAATGGCAACAAGAAGAAAAACATATCAGATGTATGACAGGCGGTGGGGAATTATCCCTATGATAATCTTCGGAATTAAGTCATTCATCTTTCCGTTCTGTTGATTAAAATGTGACAACGAATCCTTGCAAACCATCCCTTCATTCGAAATATGCATATGGCTTTTTATTTTGCTAGTTCCTCAGAAAAAATAGGTTTCTTTCTGCTTGGAGAGTTGGTATGCCCGAGCTACCTACGTTTATCTAATTTAGGAATGACGAGAAGCCACAGCATTCCAATCATGCGACCATAACGAATACGTCTCGAGAGTCTTGGATTTAAACCATCTAAATTTATCCTTAACACTCCCACAAGCTCGAATTTCTCTGCAAATAAAAAACTCTGCCACGAAAGGTAGAGGTCGGGAACTGTATTGACAATTTGTTTGAAAAGCAAGTGAAGAGTCATAAAGAGGGTCGATAAAGGTAACATTTGATAAGGTGAGGTTATCGAGGAGTGACCAGGTGAGGTCATCGACATTTTATCCACCTTATTTTCTGAAACATCTAGCCATGAGGTAGAATATTAGATTGTAATTATTCTAATAGTCCAAAGTCAGATATTGGCGAGAGTTTGCAAGGAAATTACCAGTTTCTTGAATACAGACGAGCGCAAAGATCAAATGAAATGAATCTATGGAAGTAATAGATCGATCTTAGAGCTTACTTGGTCGACTCGACTTCCCCCTTGTTATCCACGCGGATAGCCTAGGAAGTGAAGTTAACCCAGAAGTAATATTAGAAGCAAAAGTTGAAGCCTCTTCCATCTCCTACCACTGATTAATACAGGGTATGCACGGAAGAGTCTTGGATGAGGATTCAAATCCAATTACCAACCTGCGAACATTCGACCTAATATCCCCCCAAAGTCGTATTATGGGATTTCACATTTCCTTCCCCTGGAATGAAAGGCAGTGCCTGCAGGGTATCTAACGAGAGGTTATTTATCCTTAAGGACGGATCATTGCGCTCTGCAGGAGACAGTAGCAAAATAAAGTTTGCAGCGAAAAACAGATCCAGGACATTGCCAGCTTCAAAGACAATCCCATGCACTCATTTATAGGAAGGGAAACAAATTCTATAACTTTCAGGCGAGGAGTTCCGACCAGGGAGGCCATTTGGGAAGCAGAGCTTTTAGCATCTGAAGCGCATTACATCGATTTATACGCGAGGAGCATATTACTTCTAAAGGCCTCAGCGTGAACGAGTGGCGGGGGGAAGGCACGACAAGGTGTTCAAAGCCTTGGTGAGAAATATAACCAAGGGCGACCAAAGGAAATGCAGCCTAGACTGATAAATGTATTCTGTTGTGTTATGTCCGATGTCCTCTCCATTGGTCAAGCGACGCTGAACCCTAGATAAAACTAGAGAGCCATGCCTTTGGAATGTAGCCTGTGCCCTCCTACTTGAGGTCTAGTAGTATATTTATGTCTATTTTATAGAAATATAGACGATATAAGAGCCAACAGGATTCTCAAGAGCGTCAGTTTTATTATAGTTGTCATCGATATAGACCTTAACCGTTGGTCTACCCCTAATAACAAATAATTTATAACCTGTGTGAACCCAGTAAGTGAACAGGGACATCATTTTTCACTTTCCTGAGCGGAAGGTCCCTACATCATAACTATAATATATAGCGCCTCCGTGGTGCTAAAATCCACTTATGTCCATACGAAAACTCCCTTGGTCCAGAACTATAAAAATGGTGGTTGGCTCGGCGACTAATTTGTCCTCCGGCCCACAACACGACAATAGCAATGGTACACACGATTCAGGTGAGCTACCCCGGAAATTACCATAATTTCCATATACTACTCACACCGATTCAACCCATCAGTTATTGCAGCTAAGACCGCGACTTGCTGTATGCCTAAAAACGCAAGACATTTTCATCTGTCGGCGGCTTTATCTAGATGTATACAGACGTCCACTACCTATGACATACATCAGGGGTAAATAAAGGCCTTGTCCACACCCTTATTCTTCCTATACTCACGTGGAGGTGGATTTCTCCCTCTCTCAGTCATAGTTCCCGGCAGCTATATCTATAATCTTGTCCAATAATGAACGTACGACTCCCTAGAATCTACACCCAATCATCCCCATGCTGGTGTATGGTGAAATCCCCATAAGGGGTGCGTTGGAACACATAGGAAAAGAAACAGCATTCACATTTAAGGATGTATTATTCAGATCGTTTCTCGCATTTGTTAGGGAATGGAATAGCCAGCAAGATCTTGCCTCATACATCATCCTATATTGCGCCTATGGAAGACGCACCTCGCTACAGTAGTGATTCATTAATCATACGGCACAAATAGTGTATTTGAATGGGAAAAGGAAAGTAGCACGCCACATATTCTCCAAACGGGGATGGACCCGATGCGTCATATACATATGCAGCTTATAGTTTATTCATCAAGTGAGAGGGTCGGCATTTTTCCACGGCTGCATTCGCTCATATTGGTATACGGTTATACAGTAGCCACTTGGAGGTCAAACTGTCTCACCCCGCTCATCCGTTTTCACCTCCCCGGACAGTCCCTGCCCTAGAAGGCTTAGTCCTCCTGGCCCCAATATCCAGCCCCTGATACAGAAATACTCACTGCTGGCCCTGCAGCCCCCAACCCCACTACTGTCTCACGAGCGTCAACTTAAAATCACAGTCCCTTATCCATCAGTTGTTGACCGATGCTCACCCCTTTGTCCAGTGCTACTACCATGTCCGTTCTTTTATTTTCCTCCGTCAGAAGAACTTGGCAATATTAAAAAAGACGCGCCATTTTGTTAAGACAAAAACACTTCTATCTGTGAAGATACATCTCAACTTTCAAAGTGGCAGCTACAAGCAAAGCATTTATTTCGGTCTGGAATACCAGCGCTCACTGTTTCCATCTATAAGGTGGTATTATATTTATGGCTTCCATAGAGTCAACGGTATTTCATTGAAAGAAAAATATAATTATGGGAAATGACTCGATCTTATCCAAGGCAACCCAACAAAAGATAAGCAGGCGAGGGATTCAGGGGGAAGCTCTCTAAGTCAAGTCTATGTAGAGGAAGAAAAAGAATGATGGCTCTTCATTCGCATGACATCATTCTCTCCTGATTTTGGCCTGATGCATGCATGTCTCCCAGCGAGCATTATCAGCTCTCATGAAGCAATACCACTCTCCCAAGACACCAATCATTCTACATCTAGCTCTGCAGCCTGGGTGGGGAAGTACCATACTATTCTGCTTGCCTTTCCGTAAATTGACGGGTTTGTTTGTGTAGAAAATGGTGTCAGAGAGAGTGGAGGTGGCAAAGGACCTGGATTTTGAAATGCCTCCACCTTGGCGACTCGTAGACATAAATCGGGGATCGGTCTATGAGCTATAGTGAGCAGCTCAAACTGGTCAAGCTGTAAGCCAGTCCTGTGTCGGGGCCTTTGGACAAAACTGTATTCAGACCATCACTTGTTTAAAACAAGATACGCCGAGAGAAATTTTCAGTTGAAGCAATTAAAATTCCCATATGGGCTTCACTCACTTCCGAAAGTAGAGGGAAATACTGTTCGACCGGAGAAAATATAATTTCTTTCAAGCTCCGCTATCCTCAAGGAGTGAGAATGTCCATTAAAATATATCCCTTCCCAGACAATGATAATTTGCCCAGGGACTTCCAAGCTAAAACGAAGTCATCGAACAACATGGAGCAGGCACTCAAAAGATTTCACTATTACATATACTAGCAAATAACCGTGCTACGCAGGGGATTTGCTAGTGGGACAGTAGGGCCCACATCTTCATCTCTCCTTGGTCCCTCTCCTATCATCTTTCTCTTTCAACTTCTCTCAAATATGACACTTTTAAGATGCTTCTTTTGGTCACTGTTCTGCAACAGATACAGATTCAGAGGCAATATGAGATGGATACAGAGTGCTAGAGACCGAGACAAAGGGACAGGCTATGTAATGAAATAATGGGAATGGAACTGTGCACAAAAAGTTGTTAACACCGGTTAACAGTAAATTATTGTAAGCATGAATTAATTAAGGGGTTCAGGAAGTGTGATAAACTTAAGGAGTAATGACTTAGGGAAAACCTTATTAATATATTTAGGTAATAGATTATGCAGACTATTGCATATCTAGATTGTATTTCATCAATATTTCACCATAATTGCTAAAAGTAAAAAAAATATTATCAAATTTCCAATGAATGCCTCAAGGCATTCCTTCAGAATTCAGCAGTCCCCACCCTGAATGAGTTAAAGACACGGAAGGAAACATGGAATTTGAGACAAAAAGATGGGAAGAGAGATGGAGACAAGAGACAGGGGACAGATTCTATTAGGGTAATTATGACTGGTAAAAGAGGAAGAAAAAGTTTAAACAAATTCTTTGTGGATGGAGGAAGGAGGTGGGGGAGGAAGATTATGTTACTGACTTACATTCATTCTTATGATGCAAGTTGAACTATGTTGCTATGACAACACGTTCTTTCTTATGACACAATATTGAACCACAATTGCTGGTTGTTCAGTAACTGGTTCTTATGAAAAGTCGGACGTAAACAGGTGGGCATAAAAGAAGTAGGTGTAAATTGAATTTGAAACCTTTTAAAACGCTTTTGGGGAAATCACTCATGAAACATAGTGGAACGGGTTTCCACTATGCCAAAGGATGTCCACCGTGAAAATCGCGGCAATCCCTCCAGCGGTTTAGGAGATCAACGATCCTGTGTAGCTATAGGATCGTTGAGGAGATGCAGAGAATTACACTTTGCTCTTACAGAATTGATATTATAGATATATAGAGAGAGAATCTCTGAAACATGAAACCGACTCTAGGGAGACCTTACACTCTATGTGTTTCATAAAGTCAAGTAAAGTCTTGTGCACAAATTGCACAGGGGAACTCGGTAGGCTGTATCCAGATGTATCCAATGACTTCGAAATAAAAACAAGGCTTTTGATCGTATCGTTATCTGAGAATGATTGGAAGGACAAGTAATAGATATGGGCATACCCGCACCGCAAATTTGTGGTTGGTGATTATGGGTTTAATAATCAATTGTGATTCTAAGTAATTGAAAATAATAAAACATTGAAATATAACAAGAGGTCATGGGGCCTGCGACCATCAAAATAGTCACAGGGGCGGAGCTTATTTTGGGGGGAGTCTCAAAGAGAGGGAGAGAGAGGGAGGGAGAGAGGGAGAGATTCACATAAAAACGGGAAAATATATATCCAAAGATCTAGCATATAAACCTGCTTGTTCCATCACTGCCCTCAACTCAACTTCCACTCTGAACTCCTGCCTCAACTCAACTTCCACTCTGAACTCTTAGATGGAAAAGAATATAACCACCAGAGGGAGCAATACTAATGAGCACTGAATTAATTAATGCATAACACCTGGCCCAGTGCTACATACACTGGCCCTACTACACTGGCATCAGGCATCGGGCATCGCCGCTAGGATTTTATCTGTTATCACCTAATTAGTGTCAAAGGGGTACAAGGGAGAGAGTGTCAGAAGTGGTGGTTAGATAGAGGGAGGGAGAGAGAGAGTGCGAGAGAGAGAGGGGGGAGAGAGAGAGGGAGAGGAGAGAGAGAGAGAGGGAGAGAGAAAGGGAGAGAGAAAGGGAGAGAGGGAAGGAGTGGGAGAGAGAGAAAGGGAGAGCGAGAGGGAGAGGAGAGAGACGGAGAGAGAAAGGGAGAGAGAGGGAGAGGAGAGGGAGAGAGAGAGGGGGGAGAGAGAGGGAGAGGGAGAGAGAGCGCGAGAGAGAGGAGAAAGGGAGAGAGAGGGAGAGGAGAGAGTCCTTGTATTTGATGTACAAATTCCATTAGAAGGTTGATTTGATTCTCACATTTTATCAAATCGTTAATAATAATAGATAATAAGGAGGAGGAGGAGGAGGAGGAGGAGGAGGAGGAGGAGGAGGAGGAGGAGGAGGAGGAGGAGGAGGAGGAGAGATTGTGTGAGAGAGAGGAGAGAGAGGAGAGAGAGGAGAGAGAGAGGGGGAGTATAATGTCAAGAAATGGTTTCGAATTTGATTAAATCAATAATAGGTGTAGAATAACCATTTAAACTGCAACTTTCTTCTTTTTCACTCACACATGCCATTCTTATAAAATGTAAACTGTATTTTTAGAGGAAATTAGAACAAGAATTC
Source organism: Sthenelais limicola (assembly GCA_942159475.1). Taxonomy (NCBI): domain Eukaryota; kingdom Metazoa; phylum Annelida; class Polychaeta; order Phyllodocida; family Sigalionidae; genus Sthenelais; species Sthenelais limicola. The sequence continues at coordinate 117,509,625 of OW804096.1, forward strand.
GCATTAGTGGATTCAAATGTATCAACCCTGATTAGATAAGGCCATCATGATTAGTCTAGCCAGTGGGGTGGAGGTGCAAGTGCATCATATGTTATCAATTATAGAGGTACCTATAGGGGCTGCCACAGTGTCCAGGCTCCAGGCACCACACAGGCTGGCTGGGCCATCTTAGTCAGGCCAGGCCAGGCTATCTTAGTATAGTTATCAGCCCAAGCAATTACACGCCAATTAACCCCTTTGAGAGGGCAAAAGATCAACCCTGCCCGCCACTTTTTTCTGACATTAGATAAATCCTATTTAAAGAAATAAATTCAAAATTTTTCTCCGACCATACCCTAAAAAAGTTAATTTTCTAGGAGTAGGCCAAATATTAAAACAATGGGTCGAGGCATAGTGGAGGTAGTGGCGAAATATCGAATTTTGACACAAAATGGCCAAGTTTACTGTATACATATAACCAATAGAGGTACATTTGGGGGTTTAAGCTAGAGTTAGAAGCTCCGCTAATAACGTTCTCTGTTATCCCGAGAGAGAGAGAGAGAGAGAGAGAGAGAGAGAGAGAGAGAGAGAGAGAGAAAGAAGGGGGGGGGGGTGAGGAGCGAGGGATGTTCCTGGACAACTGATGAGTTGATAAGCATAATATGTTGAAAGAGACAGTTGAAAAGTCTAAAAGAGTCAGTCATCAAGCCGAAAAAAATCTCGTCCCGTCGAAAAGTCAAAACAAGTCAGTCAAGTCAAGAAAAGTCAGTCATCAAGTCAAAAACAACCGATAGTAATACTGCGGGGGCCGTCGACGGGCCAACCGCAGAAAAATGATAAAAATGTTTGATGGTGCCTTTCAATGTATTTCCTCGAAATAATTGAATTCTGATGGCTGACGCTATACCTTTCTGTCACTTAAACGAAATGCAGGCCTTTTACTGGATTACTTACGACTGGATATTTCTTTTTGCAACCAAAGAATAATTTATATGAAGGAGGAAGACAGAAGAAAATGCGATTGAGGACTTAATATAGTGTTACGTGAATGGAAAAAATACTTTATTGATGGGTATGGCAAGGATGGCTACTCTCGAAATAACTTTCGAGACTGGTATTTAAGCAACTTTTATCTTTCAATAAAGAATGTTCCAGAATGTGTCATTATTGACATCACTTTTTGAGAGTGATTAAGATTAGCTGTAAGAAAGGTTTAGATAGATTGGACGTCGGCTGGATGCAGACATGGAGCCTAAATACAACGTTTGGGAAAAGATGTCAGTCTTACTTTATCAGAATCTGTTGTATTTATCTTGTCCCAGAATACCAAAAGTACAAACAAGAAATGATTTGTGATAAATCGGCAAGGAAGCAATTACAAGCCCCATGATGATTTCATTCATTCATTTCAAACGGATGGACCCAAGATGAACTGAAAAAAGATGAAAGCCATACTTCTGCATCATTCCTCCGCATTTTCTCCCCATCGAACAAAGTCGCGTTTTTCATTAGCAATTCCATTAAAGCCAAAGTATGAACTTTGAAGAGTCGGAAGCCCGATGTAAGTTGGTGGTACAGATGGGGTCATATATAGCCATACGTGCCGCTATAGGATTAGTGAGCCTGCGACTAATAGGCAAATGAGGACAGGCTGGGGGATAAGGAAATCCTTTCCATACTGGCCCCATTATCCACTCAATACATCATTGACAAATCCCAGTAATCCAGACGAATGGCCAGGCGTACACCTATGAGTATCAGGTAGCTGTAGATTAGCGCGTTTAGTGATTAACTTTCAGGGCTGATGTTAAAAACGGAATCGATTCATAAGGCAAATCTATTTAATAAGATACAGTCTTTTCATGAGTTTCGGCAGCAATGCAAGTCGTGAATGCACCAAATCAATGCAAAAACAAATGAAGTTACACAGACAGGTGAAGGTGGGAGACGCCAGTATTTGATTAACAAGAGATGTGTGTTGTGCGCTTTAATGTAATGCCTATAGCCAGTGTCAGATTCGCTGCGATTGCAAATCAGAACACATCTTTCTTCGACTGCGGGGTCATATGGCAGCAATTAACTACATAAAATAAAACCTAAGCTCGGTTGTTAGTGGTTCATGCAAAAGAGTCCACAACCACGCCCAATGACAAAACCGAGTTATTAAATTACATCTTGCAGGTTAGTCTCCTGCATTGAAACAGTTTCAAGACTGCGTGAACTGTCACTATAATGAAACCTTCAGCGAGATAGGAATGTCAAAATGTGATTCTGACCAAGATGTCAGAAGAGTGAATACACAATCAATTAGCCTCGAAATTCAGATCGGGTTCATGAAGTTTTTAAAAGCACGATATCGCTGGCGTTCAGTACACTGTTAATGTTTTTGTGTCAGAATCCGTGCCTCCAAGAACGCCTGCAGCCTTAAGATAACGGAGGTTTATTGGACAAAAGGTCAAAGCGATGTGTATGGAGTAGGGATTCTCAACTGCTGAAGAAGGCAGATGTAAATCCCTCTGCCCAACTCCGTTTTCGTCTAATTATGACTGGCATGTTTAATTTCCGAAAATATTTGTCTTTATAAGAGGTGGCAGTGAGATCGTCAGAGGTAGTTATTTCTTCATTGAGACCGAGTCTTGGCCGAGGTCCATGTATCACTCGTCCATATATCACACACAAGAAATATTGTGCTCCGCTCGTGATGAGTGGCTCCCAGAACCCACTGAGGGGACAGTGAGCATGTCAAATGCTCGGCAAGCATATTAATTGCTCATCAAGGCCGGGTCATCATCTTCCTATCCTCTCTCGTATCACTGTCATCCTCCCTGTGCCAATCCCCTCTAGATCAGGCAAAAACATCTCCCAACTGAAGATGAGCCTGTCACCGGAGGTCTGAAAAGGTCCTCCGTTGCACACAGTATGCTATATATATTTACCCTTCACTTGCTGTTGTGCCCCTATTCCCCATGCATTGGCAGGAACGGACTTTATATTCCCGAAGAATGCAGAACTAATTTCCAAGTGCATTATTTGAGACTTCTGGGTGGACTCATGAAAGAGTCCGCTCAGGCATCTAAAGAATTAAGACTGAGAAATGTTTATAAATTAATTTGGTTTACAGGGGATTCGAACCCAGAGCCGCTGGTATGGGCATAAGCATAGGCCAGTCAGACTGGTTGCATAGAGTGAATAATTCGAGGTAATGACAAATGTTTATTGGGTTAATCATGGTCAATTATAAACAAACAGTTGAAGTTGGGGGATAAGCATGCTAGAGGATCCGACTCTGTACTCTACACTAAGAGAACAGTCTCGTCCTGTATCCTACACATATTTGTGTGAGAGTGTAGGCACTATGCTACTGCTAGTTTAATTATGTCCTCTCGGTCGGCTTACCAAACCGAATCATCTGCGCCTCGTTCTCGTGGACCTTGTCAATTATAAGAACGTCTGAAAGATTAAATGACTTGGATCTGGTTGATATCCCCCTTAATTTGATTACTCGCTATATCTGACGGAGACAATAAAGTATGAAGTAAGTTCGAACACGGAGGCGGGGCGGGGAGTTAACCTCGACCTAACCTTCAGAGCCCTCCCTAGAGACCCATATTAGTTTCCTCTAATCAAAGGCTGGGGAACATAACGCCGGACAACTTGCTATTATTCGCACATTTACTTATAATAGTATACCGCAGGTTCGTGATATCTACTCCTGAGCACTCTTCTCTAGTAAGCACTTTCCGATCCAGTCACTTATTTTGTTTATAATGGACATACCACACGAGAATATGACACAGCGCCTAGATTTATCTACATTTCACGTGAGGTAGTTTCGTTTCCCCCAGGAGAGCCGTGAGACTTCATGAAAGTCCAATTTTAAATACTGTATTCATAAAAGCTATCCCCGAGTCACCCAGGAAGGATATGAGGATATCGCTCGCATATTCAAGCAGCGTACATTACAAGAGAAATTCTTGAGAGTAAATAAGAGTTGATGATTAAATATTCTACATCAGTCTCAGAATTGTATTATTTCTAAGCCGCGGTAGAACGATGCATACATATATATGTACATATCCCAGTAGATTACATATAATAGTCTTTCTTTGAACGCTTACAACAGGCAAACATGTATAGCCACGTTGTGTATTATTATACAAGATCGTGCCCCAGAGACGCCTCACTTAGATTATCCAAGATGTATTTGTAAACAAAATGAAAGAGACAAGATTGTTTTTATTGGTTTATGAAAAAGCAACAGCAGGAATTCTTTCTTACAGTAGCTCCGTAACCCATCAAACAGCAGGTTATTGGCCATTAATACTTCAAATATTAAGCAGTTGACTCTAAGCTATTAAAGATTTCTCATAATTAGGGACCCAGGGGAATAGAACACTTTAAGGGAAGCCGAGGTTCTGAATTCAAATTGATTTTAAGATTCAGGGAATGCCTAGTTAAAATGGAATATGGAGGTTTTCCCGGAGTTGCAAGTATAGATAGGGATAAGAGTAAGGTGGAGGACTGAATATAACGTATAATGCCTACGGGCAAAATTCCAAGCCCAGATCTTGTGAGATTTGCCCACTCAAAATGGCCCGCGAATATTGTCTATGTCTTTGAGACGTCCTCTAGTGGAAAAGATAATGGAACGGATTACGCAGACAGCTCCTTCTATCTCCCCCCAAGGCCGCCCCCACCCTTCCCCCCACTCCTCCCCCAAGCCAATCGTCAACGTCTTCATTAATCTCATCATGCCGCTGACTACTAGAAATCTCCCCGAGAGCTCAGCGAAAAAATAACATCAATAACCAAAGAGAAAGGAAGGAACAAAAAATAGCTGCGCAATTCAAGGTACTGCTTCTGAACCCTTGCTCGCATTTATACGAATTACGAAACAATTTCCTAGAAATAGATTACCATTTACCAGTCAAGCCTCGACAAAGCGATTAACATGACGAAAAAATATTAATTCCCTAAGCGTGGTCACTGCTATGCCTTCAATCGATTCGAGGATAAGACTTTGGACAAACTAATCAGTCAAAGGCTGAAGAAAATGGCGAGGAGATCTCAGGGGCAGAGCAATCACATATATGCAGCTCTAAGACAAATGGGACTTACCGTTATCAGCGTAGTATATGTGAGATGTATCACCGATTTGTGTATCGAAGTTGGCCATAAGCGGGGCTATATACTGGGTGGCAGTGAGCCACTGGTGTAAGAAAGAGCTCATGTAGATAAAACCTAAACAGAGAAAAACACATTGGCATTTATTATGGCCCTGCATATGAAAGATTGGTGAGCATAGGTTGTTTAGAACAATAAATTTGTTAGCGGTGATGCTAGAACAAGGCATAAACCGCCTTTCTTTTCGTCCACACGCTTTCAGTATTCCCATGATGTGGAATAAGGCCGGCCATTATATGTGCAAACACACATTCGTAGATACTAAGCTATACTAGAAATGATGATGGGATGCACTGTACATCGCCTATTAAATTAAAGTGGCATTAACATATATTTAGTTCAAATATTGCAAGATTTAACGTGTAAATTCAATTACCAACTATCAACGTATTCAAATAAAATGAATTAGAATCAAACTGTGGTTTATTTTCGCTTGGTCGCAATTTTCTTTATTTCATTAAAGGCCAATACAATATTTATATTATGAAATGCAGTATGGCATCTGACATACGACTGTGATCTATCAAAATGGACCAAACTGCTGACATTAAAACATTAAACAAAAAACACTTACCTCCTGTGGCTATGGTTACTTGTTTCACTTGATGTCCGTAAAAAGGAAATATGAAACTGATATGCGTCGTCTGGAAATAAAAGAACAGAATATTTAGATTGAAATACGTCATTTTGTTCGCGGTCAATTTAAATTATGTTCAAACTAGACACGAGTGAACATTGTACGGTTTAGTTTCCTTCCAGGTATATTCCATTTTTACATTAAAAGGCATGGGATAAATAGCGTCTTAATTTCTAGTTGGGCCTGGAAATCGTTGGTCAGTCAAATGGCCTTTGGGGGATTCCCTCTCGCCAAGTTCAGAACAGCCTGTGCCTTTTGATTCCCTTTGAAGCGATATGAAACGACATTCAGTCGAGTCCATGCTTTCAAACATTTACTAAGTCAAATACTTTTCACAGGCTTTTATCTTTCTACGATAGAAACATTCGAAACGTCAGGAGGGTCGGCTGATAGGCAGTGCATAGCACACATTGTGTGGTAGAACTCGAGCTATCTTGTGTTCAAAGGGCATCATTGAATTGAAATGTACCTTTTAGATCGATATAAGGAATGCTGTATTGATGAATGTAGGCCCTGAATACGAGAACTAAGTGCGCGTCTTCAGAAGATTTTGAGAGAGTAAAATATACACGGTTAGAGAATAGATTGCTACTACAAGGTGTATCTGTCTAGAGAGGAAACATGAAATAAACTGCCCCTAGTGCTTGGAAATAGATAAGTCCAGCATTCGGATTTAGGAGAGCAAGATCATCCGATGATCATATCGTAAGGATTATAAATGGCTAAGTTTAGAAGCGATGGAAAAATACCAAATGCCATTTTATTAAAAAAAAAATCTTATACATAGTATTCACATGACGTCACCCCAGTCAGCGGCTATCCTCACTGGCAGCCATAATGTGTGGCAGCATAGATAGCGGGAGACACTAGATCGACAGGATTTCCCGTTTCAAATGTTTGCTAAGGGCAATTATACTTATTATTCCATCATGACGCACTACAAAATGACCATATAACCTATAAGCATACTTTATATAACATTCTCTAAAACTTTCGGAGGTGAAAACTGCATTTTTGAGGCTTGGAGCACTCATGTCCAGCTAAAGTTGACCCACATTATGGCAAGCCGCGGCGAGCGCCGTGATGTCAGTGAATACTATGTATACCATTTGTCTTTGAGAATACTATACATTGACTTGACGCACATACTCATTACGATTAGTATCCCGTCACTGTTCAGGAAGCTTCCCCTGCACCTCACACAAACACAAAACCTATTACCTTCCTCGAAATGCGATACAGTAGTATAGAAGATAGTAAATCCATAGAAGAGAAGTTCCCATGAACTAACCGCATCAGATTACAAGCGTCAATTTTTACTGATATTTAAAACGAACATACATCAATAAGAAAATCGTTCATCATCTAAAGGCAATCCGATTTTCCATTCGTTCGAGGGCAACAGACATTATGCAGGGAAATATAAACTATTTTTAATAGACATTTTATACTATTTTGTTTGCTTGAAGCATGTATTTTCTTCATATAAAAGCGATGACAGGGCCGCCAACCAATACATTACCAATACATTACCAACCAATTTGGAGTTCTCTGTGTTCACAGTGAAAACTAATTTGTTAATGTTAATTTGTGGATGTTTTCTACACTATTTTATATTATTTTCATGCGGAACTAATCTTTATAAATTAATGACTTTGGATGTCAAGTGTGAGGTCATAAATAGTACCCAACCCAATTAAACAATAGATTTTAGATAACATAAAACATTTTAGCGATGAGAAATCAATAATTCTGTATCAGTGCCATCCTGATATTGCATATAAAATATGGAGGACGGGGAAGTGATAAGCATTTCACTAAGGAGAGGAACTCAGGTGATTTAGCTAGGAACTTTAATCATTAGAATTAGAGATGATTTACTAAGGTCATCATACCGGTGAGAGACCTAGGTTCGCAAGCTTCAGATCTGATCCATCACACATAAAATTGCCATCTCCTTTCAGAAATATTATCCTGGCTTGAAGCCACGCCTGACACTGGCAATAAATACGCAATATGCCATGCTTTCAGTCGGAATTTCTTTCTCTTAAAGTAAGGACGAAAGGGAGAAGGCGATGCCACACAACACATGCTCTTATACTTAATGAGTGCTGTTCTTCTAGACACACTGTTCGTCTAATGACCGAGGAACTAAAAGGGGAGAAAAATACAGCCCTATTGTATCCCCATAGTGCTCTCCTTTCCGTCACTGGCTTATGAACGTGGAAAATGAAAGTAAGCCATGACATCTGGATGATCGGATAAAGGATAAAAAGTTAGCACTTGCGATGGATTATCTCCTAGAGATTTGATCCCCCTAACTGTCACGCTATTTTTTGTGAGAGAAAGGTTATTTACAAGTTCCTCGCAAGCTTTCACAATCAAACAAAATCCTACTGAAAGGGAGAGGGAAATGAACTGAAGCCTACAATTCAGACGACAAGAGCACTTCAACATATTCCGATGGACGGGGTAGAAAAAATAAATGTCACGTTTGGATAAAGAACTGAGTAGACGAGTACATGATTGATTTGACGGGTTTGCACAGCAGATGGTGGTTCATGTGTCAATGAAGGCTGATAAAAAGCGGCATTGGATTCCCGATGTAAAAAAGCTTACTTAGTTTAATATTGGTTCGGACACTTAGAAGAGTTGCATTATATTGCCGAAGTGATGTTTATTCCAGCACTACTACTATATCCTGCTTTGTATGAAGTGAAACCTTGGCCATGCATTGAATGCGGGATTGTATAAGAACAAAGGTGAGGCGTGAGATTTAATGTTTTGGTCATGAAGCGATGATTTATTCTGCCGTCCGATGCATTAACGTTTCATTGTTTTCTGGACAGGACTTAATTTGACAGGCTTAACAAGGACTATAACGGATGACCGAGGCCAGCAGGAAAAAGGCCAGCCAGAATAGCTTGTGCAAGACGACGAGGATCGTTAGGTCTAGGTGTGGAATCATTCTAGCTGCCGCTCGATACATTTCACAAGCCAGGCCATCTGTACCAGGGTCTTTTGATGGAGGAGAAAGCTATCTAACCACGTTGAGTGAGGAATATTTCAGTTACGCCTTCAAGGAAGAAACACGGTAAAGAATATGAAATACCAATATGAATTGCCTGAGCATAAATTGGGAAACTGATCGCTGGGTCATAGTGAATTTGACTATAGTAACTTTGTACAAACGACAAGGTGATCTAAAATTATAATCTTCAAAAGAATCCTTCGTACTGATGGATGGGCCAGTCGGTTCACAGAGGTGACCCTCCTAATGTAGATATGGAATAAGCGGGCCAAGCAAGTGCTATGACATAGTAGTCCTCCAACGTTTTAATTCATACAAGTGTCACTGTCTAAACAAGATGTCTAGACATAAGAGTTAATCATACACAAATATAACCTTAAGTCTAGGTTGAAGCAGCGATAAATCTATATTTTCACAAGTAGTTGGAGTATTAGCGAGACGTTCTCTTCACAGAACGTACGGCAGAAAACGGCCAATCCATCTATACTCACTGACTCTTTTGGTATTAACATGCCAGCCCCTGGAGGCAAGATGGGACCTGCCTAGGTATTGATCTACTTTATTCTTGGCTGAATCCACACGCCATGACAGAAAACGGGACAATCAATATAGGAATGGTATACTTCCAAGTCACTCTATCGATGATGAAATGCATCGCAGTATGGCAGTATATAAATAGGATCGTCCTACTAAAGAGCAGTTTCTAAAGATTAATACTCAATAGGCAATCTACTCAGCAACAGAGCATCAGTAAGAACATGTCCGATATTACAGAGTACAGTAAAATGTAGGGTTTCAAAGGGATTAAAACGAAACCTTCTTGCGTTAAGAAACGGCACAGCGGTAAATCTTGGCACCATTTGACTGAATAAATGACGGATTTAGCAGCACCATTCAACTGATGCAGATGAACAACACTGTACATAGGTAGGGAGGATATTGGCAATTTTATTTACTCCAGAAGTTAAACTATGAGAAAAGATTCTTGAAGATTTCATGGGCTCGTGTATGATATGACGACAGTAGCATCAGACCAGCATTTCCCACCGCTGTCTCCTAGCAATGAATACACGAGGAAATTACATCTCTTCCCAATTTTATAACAATAAAGGGGGATTTATTGGTTCAATTTCCTCCCGTCACGTCCATACCTTCTTCGGATGATTGTTCGCACAGGTATATAGGTTTAAATCCTGACCTTCGTGGGGTGCTCATTCCTTGTAGACCCCATTACCACCGAATAAAACCAGTCTTTATGTGGACATCTAATTGAAGTGACCAAGGATCCATTACCCAGCTTTAAGTGTGGTTGAGGAGGTACTCATGACTGTCTCATCAGATGGCCATTGACAGTGTGTACTAATCCAATACCTACACTTGGGCAACAGGTCAGGATAGAATGGCTAATAATAGGTTTTCTAAGTGCTGCATTACTTAAAAACAGAACATTATTGTATACGGCACCCCTGAAGAAGGATACTAAAAAGCTATCCGAAACGTTGGGCACAATAAAATCACGAATTCCAAAACCCATGAATCCATCGTTCTTCCACACAACAAGAATTTAACAAGTTAATCAGGTTTTCAAGCCTAGTTAGTAGTGCACAATCCAACCATTAAAAACAGAAAGTTCCGAGACTTGTTGACAGGGCATATCACCCGAGTTAGCTGTCATTTAAAATCAATCTAATGCATGAATTCTTCATGTCTGGAATTATTCCGCTCATTTCATACCCTATTGCACAGTATTATCAATTCAAATCTGATAGCATCAACGCTAGCGATGCAAGGTTGGATATGCCGAAAGCAATATACATATGTAAAACGAGCACACACCCTTTTCCTTCTAGATATATTATGACTACTTTGTATCAGAAAATAAAATTGATAGAGAAGTAAAGAAATGATGCAATTAAATGAAAATCACAGGAATATGATACAATGAAACGCCTACATATATATATATAATTATATCATATACATCTGATTTCAAGAATGTCTGCACAGGCAATTCTCAAGTGACACTTCTTTATCTCAGTAGTAGCTGCAGTCATTGCAGCAACGTGGCAAGATTACTTCTAATATGAGCTGATGGCTTATAATTGAGTTTAAAAGCAGATGCACTAACAATTTAGAGCACGGGAAACCATGTCACTCGTAATTTGTGTCAGAACAAAGTTTTTTTCCCTGGTTCTCCACGATTCTCGCTATTGGACTATCTTGTATGTGGCTTATTTGTGTCAAGACGTATAGGGCAATTTCTATTCGGCTTCAGTGGCAAAATCGATTGTCTAATTCCATAAGATAATATACGAAATAATGGAGGACAACTACCACATGCTGTTAGAGTCACAGCAGAAGTTTCTATGACGGACTGCATCAAATAAAGATAAAAAAAAAGCACTTCTGACTTCCAAAGAAATATATCCAAATTAAGGTAGTCTGTTTACTATCGATAGTGTCTTAACGCATCATACTGCGTAGTCCGATGGGCTGATTTATCTTGATTAAGTGTGTTAAAAATGTATCTTTGAGCACATCAAAGTTTTCCATGGTTAAACAGTTCATTTCTCTCCACTACTTAGGACACATTAGTGATGTCCGTGATTATCAACAAAAATAAGAATGAAAAAGGATCCTTAGAATTTACTTTCACTTTCAATGAAGTGAACCTGCAATTATTATAAAGGGACAGTGGAGATAATCATCCATAGTTTATCCAAATCGCAAACAAAGGAAGCGGTTACTGGGATACTTGCTTGTCTCCTATGCTCTGATTTTTGAACCGGGGAATTATTGAGTCCTGGGGGTGAATCCTTTGTATATAATTGCAGGGCATGACACTGGCGCCACCAGGAACTAACAATGGCACCGGATATCCTCCAAAAGGCAATAATTTCCGGGAGGCGACGTGGCTCTGGGCCTGCTATAGCGTGTGTAATATTGGGATAGGCATACAAGAGAGTAATTTGCGTCACAGCTTACGAGACCCCGAGCTCCACCTGCTACACTGTAAAATACCTTTGTATGGTGGCCCTCGTGTACCAACCCTTTCTTGCTCTCGCCGCCTCTGCTCTATGCGTGGATAAAGGGCCGCACTACGTTGGCGACACGGCCAATGTGGCGTGTTTATAAGCTAACCAAGGGAAGGCAGACCTGTTTGTTTGGTAAGGGCATAAAGCAGCTAAATCCCCAACAATACATGCGATTCAGACCAGATAGATTACAATCAATGATTTCATTCAGATCATCTACAATGGTTGAATATAAGATACGTTCTCGTTTGAAGGAAAGGACTCGATGATGATTGCCTCAAACTAATGTATTACACATAGAACCTTTCATTATGCCTCATTCCATGGGAGTTCTGAGTAGCATCGACATTAACAATCCCAGCAAATTTACTTTGTACAAGGCAGAGGGCGTGGCATTTAGATTCATATGTCCTGGCATCTATATGAGTGGGAATGGGCCGGAGGAGTCGGTCGACTGCCACCAAGCCAAGGAGCTCAGGTTATCTTGTGGTCATATTGTATTATGTGTCCCAAATGTACGAGCGTGGAGACGAGGTCTATCAATGGAAAAAAGCGATCATTAATGTAAGGGTTAAGATAGTGAAACAAAATTTCCTTCTAGAGTGTGTCACAAAAATGCTGGTAACGGTGAAAGGCAGAGTATATACAAAGTGTTTTGTGTATGAGCAAGTAGTATAAGGAAATGAGAGAAACAGAACAGCACGCATGCTAATTGTACCATTCGGTAAGAAAGAGATGGTGGTGTAATTAACATGTATACTACCTCGTTTATACACTTTACATCGAATAACATAGTCACTAAGGTTCCAATTCAGTGATTGGTCTTCTAGACATATACCAAGTAATGAGACAATTGGATGATATAAATAAAAATATTTGTAGGAATGACTCGACTAATTGTGACTATGACTGATACGGGGAGGGAGGAGGGGTGTAACACCGGACTTCCATCTTCACTATGTTCAAGCTCATCGTAAATTAAGCGTCTATAATGCGCCAGTGACCAGCATCTTATATGCCCAAAGGGAGTAAGTCCTGAGCATCCTCCATCCCCAAGATCCAAACTCCATATCCTATCCACGACAAACACTTAGCTATACACATTGGAGATCGGTGAAATGCGCTTGTGTATACAAGGGAATATTCATGATAAGGAGCCTGTTTCACTAACATGGGAATGACCCAGCTTTCCTAAACTCCAGCCACGTACCTCTCAAGTACACACACACAAAACCAGCCGAATAGAGACACTGGGAGGCTGGAGTGAGACGGACAGGCTGTGTTCAATCAATATTCTAGCTGTGGATGCTTCCATAAATACGGACAGGAAGTGTCTCGAGGCCCCAATGGCAGCAAGTGTCACCTAGTTCTTTGTTGACATGCGCGGACGAGATGTTGCATTTCTCCAGTCGGGTGTCGGCTCGGGTGCATGTGCTCATCTCCCCTGTGGGATGGGGTGTGCAGGTTCAGACCGTGGTCAGATTTCTCTGCAGCTGCACAATGTCCGACAGTGATCGATGTAAGCACAACAAAAGGCGAAAGTCCTTGCTTTTGCGCAGGCCTAGCTAAGAAACGATTCACACTATCCCATTATGGAATAAGTTATAAGTGATAAGGTTAAGTGAAGAAGGTTTGAACACGCTCTTTGTCTGTGATTGTTGAAAATCGCACGAGCTAAAAATGTCTACACGAACAAGCACGACAAAGATGTTATTACGTCCGTTATTATGCATATACAAATTACTTGTGCTCGATGCCATGATTTCAAACTCGCGCCTCTTTGATCTAAGCCTTCTGATAGACGAGGGCCCAAATGAATTTGGCAGAGTGAAAAGGGGACAATGTGACATAGGCGCATTTGCTTTGAATAAAGACCAAAAGCTTTGAGGTGCTAATGGCATCGCCGGCAAAACGTTCAAAGTGTCATGTCTAATCTTTTCTGGGAATCCCCATGTCCCCGCGGATGTCAATTAATGCCAAAACTTATTTTGGACTTGGAACAATCCCGGACAAAATTGTGTATTTTCAATCGGAAATTCGTAAACAAATTAGAGGGATGTCAAAATCAATCCTTATCATTGGGACTATGTTCATGAGTTAGGCCTCTTAAAATACCCTTTTCCTTCGCTCTAGAACATCTAGTACATTTCCCTAGGCAAAATCTATGAATGTTGCATTTCCCCAAATTTCGAGATGTGATTCGAAATTTCATCTAATGTGAATCAGATATGTGATTCGAAATTTCATCAAATTTTAAAGAAACATACAAACAATCTGATACACAAATCCCAACATATTAAAGAAAAGAGCATATTTTGGGAAGGTACAATCTATAACACAATATAAGTGCTATAATTTAAAAAATCAATGTATTACAACATATGCACAGAATGGAATAATCTTACTGTAGATATGAGATCAATTTAATATATTCGATGACGAGTTTATGGAATAACCTTCCGGACAGTATTCAGGAAACAAAAACAATGATACAATTTAGGCAGTATCTGAGGACAACTTATAGTAGTGATTATGACGAATATCTCTCGAGTGATTGAAAAAAAAAAAAAAAAAATTTTAAAATTATTACTATGATTCTAACTGTGTTTTTAATTATAGTAATAGTACTAATTGAATTAATTATAAGACTAGCAAATATGTTGCGAAGGTTCATCAGTTTGGACCAGCCATCTAAAAAGGCTTGTAAGACCTTATAGAAAAATCGATATAGCGATAACCCCGGACCAATTAATTATTTGCATTATTTTTTATTTTCTCATTGACTGTATAATATTGTTAAATGTATAAACTGTTATGTAGTTTCGAATTGTACTCATATGATGTAGACTAGTTACTCACTGGAGCCATGCATTTAATGATTAGAAATGAAAGGGTGATTTAAGTTGAATTCAAACCGACTGGACATTGACTTTGAACATTGAACTCTGAACAATTCAACTAAAATGTCGGATTATCTAAAAATTATCATAGTAGTTTTTACAACACCCTTATATATATTAGATTGGTATGTAATGGGCTGGCTCTGGTTTATTGTATTGTATTGTATTTAACTAAGCATCGGTTTTGAATAGGCAGAGTAATGTACAACTTAATAACCAGTAACTTTGTAACAGGTATTATCGAATGGGATACCCCAGGAAGAACTTAATTGCGAGAGGCTGGCGTCCCTTTCTGAAGCATGTAACTGTCTTATCAGAATAAAAATATGATATATATATATATAATTGAATACTTTGACGAATTTAAACGTAGGGTAAAAGCTATGCTTTTGCCGTGAGAGTGTGAAACATATAACGACTCTCAAATTGAGAGGGAGGTCATCTATATTTATTTCGTAACATTAGTTTATTGTTTAAATATTAACCCATAATTCATTTATATACCACGCAGATGCTTTGACGATAATATTTGTACATGTCTTTAAACCCTCCGGCTCAGGTCTCAGAGGAAGACCACCGTTATGGTGAACTGGGGAGCACTCTTTGATTGTTCAATATTACCATGATGTACCTAGCTCAAACACCTGAATAAAATCGTATTAAAAAGCAAAACAAATACTTTCATACGATGGGCACCAAAGGTATAGATGAATACTAAAAGGGGTTCGAGGTCAAAACTCTTGGCAAAACCTGTCTAGAGCTAGGGGTGGTCCACAGGTCTATATAGTGGTAATGCTACAGCCGAGGCTTATCACTCGAGGCCAGCACTTGTTTGTTGAGCAGAGAAGAGTCTCTCCGGATCGGTATATATATGTGCTCAGTGACATGGATCGACTGAGCCACACCATGGGCCTGTGTTCAGCTTTAGCTAGTTTTATTTACCAGGCTCAAGGGCAAGTACCAGGAGGACTGCCTTCAAAAGACAGGTGCACCCTGATAAGGAAAAAATAGGCAACTTATCCTCAGAACTAGGTCCTTGATATCTGGATATATTTCCGGAGAGGTCCTCAAGGGCGCTCGGGGTAGGAGCTGTCACTGGGTGAGAGGGTGCATCCGTCAATTGACAGACAGATACAACGTAGAATGTCCCAGATGAATAGGTTTCCCCTGATATGAATAGCAAGCATATAGCGCATATATACAATCAATCACATAGCTCATACAGGGAGATGCACCAGCCATAGACCCCCAGGTGTGAGTGTAGAGATGATAATTAATATAATCAGTTATTTAGCTACCAGTGGTATATTGGAAGTGGATGATTGGGAATACAAAGGTAGGAATGAGTAAAGTCCAGGGTACTAGCACATGCCACTGAAACGATCATTTGCATCTAGTGAACTGCCTACGAGTAGTAAAAGGCAATGCCGTCGTTATAGCAGATTGATTCACCAACTAAGAAATGCATAGACCATATGAGAAGAATATATATAGCGTTCATATTATTACTACCAGGGAAAAGCAGCCATAATCTCTGATTACATGCACCCGATCACAAGCCCATTATCATTATACCTCATGTTACAATCTGATAAATGATAGCTGGATGTAGCAAGCCACAGACAATGGGCTATTTCCATATACTACATACGGAACCAATTTCCATATACTACTTACATAGGAGATGTATTCAGGGAACGGCTACATTAGCGTGGCAATGCCATTAAAAGGAGATTCCAGAACTAGGTCACCTGGCATTTATAAACCGCGAATCCATTGACAAGATGAGTTCCATTCATTGTGGGAGAGAACGTGTGAACGGAAGGGATAGGAAGAGAGAATGGAAAAGGAGGAAAACCGATTGTGAGAGTAGGTACCTTCATTCCGAGCACACTTCAATAGGGACAACAACTTGCCGGGATGAAGTGAGATTAGCACACGGCGGTCTAAAGACAGAGGCGGGTCTTTTAATCCGAACGAATCGTGAGTGGGTAGATTGGAGCGGGTGGCGCAGACAGTGGAACGAGTTTTCCATGCCTTGCCGAATGAAACTGGCTGATAAATACGCTCAGCACGTCTAAGTAACACAGGGGCGAAACGCTATACCTCAACGTTGCTGTAAATAACAAAACGTGGCAGCATATGTTAAAACATCTAGATTCGGGGCGTGCCATTTAAAATACTTGTGAATAATGGCAGCAAAGCAACTGTAGCCCTGCATGGTCAGAAGAGGAAAGCTCTGTTTGCGGGAATGTCTCAACACAAGCGACCAATCTAGAGGCATTAGATAGCGACTTAAAATTAGATCACAAGACAATTCCTCCTAGAGATAACAGTCGTGATAACGAATAGTGAAACGCCACTACTGTGTGAGCGGGGAGGCTCTTAATGTTTTTAAAAGGCAGAGCTGATAAGATGGAAATGCCAGGGGATAATGTTAAATGGGAAGCGCTGGAGGCATGAGAAAGGGTGATGATCACACTGAAGTTTGCCTCAAAATAATCCTCCCCCGCCTAACAGCATCAATTTGGAATCGGAGTAACAACCATTTCCCAATTGCACTGATAGTGTGTAATTAACGAACAAAAAGTGTATAGAATAAGGGGCATATAAAGGTTATGTACTTTAATAGACCAATCAGTTATCGAATGTTTATTCATGTGGTCGTTGTATAGTGTTGCCTTTCCTGTTTATAGGGACCAATAAAGTTATTTACAATGTTTATTCATGACTAAGTTTTTTTTCTATATTTAAACCTGACACAACTTAACGGTAACAAACTTGAAACTGCGAATTTGAAAGAGCTGCGGGTACTTCTCTAACACTCAAACAAAACATATAGGTGTACGAATTCCCATTCGCCCCACGTCCCAAGTGAAATGAAATCCGATGTTTTTGTCGTGAGGAATTTCAGGAACGCTATTGGAGTCATAGCTAGTCCTGCTCAGGGAACAGCTCTCTTTAGAACTGAAACTCCTTTCAAATGCCCTCAACTACAGGCAAGGCAGGGCAAGTCTGATCTATGTGTTTATTTCAACTGCTCGTCCACCAGCGATTCATTTTCACCCTTTGTTTGGTTTCGATGAGATACAATCTTTACTTAGGGACAAAAGGTAGGTATAGCCCCTGCGTGGGCGGAGTAAGTAAAGTGTCTTTTATCTTAGGCGGACCAGCGTCTGTGTATAGATGGCGTACTCCTTGACAATACACGTGTTAGTAGAGTATCGTTGACCTCAGGAACTAGGGTGAACTGGATTATGCGTTGTCACCCACGGACCGTCGTTCTGGCTTGAAAGGTTTCTGCCTGATGACACTACCAAGCAGGCAATGTGAATACCAATGAATAGATGCCAGAGTTAAGGAAGTAAATCTCAACACAGGTACAGGGATCCGTAAAAGGGTTAGGTGGGTATTCGATTGCAAGCTCAGGCGTGATCAACGACTTATATATAATCTTTAAACAGTGATCAGTAACGCATAGAGGAATATCTATCAAAGTACATGGTACAAACACAGGGAACGAGTTCCGACTGTATACATTTTGCAATAGTCAAACAGGCATAGGTACCTTTAATCAATAGATACAGTACGGATCCACAGTACAAGTCTATAGATGCCTGGGACTTATATCTATTTGCTTTGTATGACCAAGGAATATAAAAGTCACCACCAGGAGACCATAGTACCGTTGGAGACAAAAATATGAGACAGCGCTGACATAATGATATAAGGCTGAGCACGAGAGCAACAATACCTTTCTCCGGGGAATTCAGGTTCAGGCACGCGAGCACTGCCTTGTTGCATACCCACTGAGGATTTTCTCCCCTGAAGAAACTTTATGAGATTATTTGAAGGTCGTTCTGGATGAAATATCCTGCTGCCTCCTCTCCCTAACGGATGATTATTAATATTTAGCAAAAGTCCTGGTAGAGATCGTTACCGACTAGAGCCGAGACTTTGTAATCTTATTACAGCTGAAAAAGACCCTCTTAAATGATGATCATTATTCTTTCCCTAGCGGCACAAATGACTTCGGATGTGCTCCTGCGAAGTAATTCATAGAGATTTTAAGCTTAATTTTCCTCTTGCATACTCTCACGTACAACTTCGAAATTGTAGCTTTATTTTAGCTTCACGTGAGCTTAGCCTTATCATTAGCTAGAGATATATGACACTAAGGGGATAAAGAAAAAAAAGTAACAGAAGATAAATGATTTATGATTGGCAACCTGACTCCCTCTACTTGTTGGATTGAACACAATCCTTACATTCGCCACGGGACAAACGAGTCATATTCCTTAGAATCGGTCTTGGAAACGGGAACGTTCACATAGTCATTATACCCCGAAACGCGGTTTTTCGTTTTACTAGACCATGTATTTTAAACTATTAGTAACCTCTGATTACATGGAATTGATAGCGCTCCACTTCAAGCACCATTCCCGTGGGGTCGGTACCTCGTGGAATGATTAACCTCAATTTGGTCGGCAGTTAAAATTCCTTTTGAATATTTCAGCCACAGTAGGTGACAAATCACTGGGCTCTATTCTGAAACTCCAGCAGTGAGGAGGCCATATTTATAGGGTACTTTTTCGAGACAGGCTCGAGTTGATTGGATGTGATTAAACCTTGGGGTTAGAGTTCGCTCCCATTCCACTGCTATGTTGAAACACGGGCAGCAGAGGACTTGGGGAGAGTTGCTCCCTGGAGGTTTCCATGGCCACGGCCAAGCCATCTCTGGTGAAAGAGAAAACGGTCTGTCTCAATTTCCGCTCACACCCTTGCAGTTTCGATGGCATCCCCTTATCCACGCGATGGTCCAGTCTAAACACATCCTTTCGCCAAACAGAGTGCATCATCTTTGGCGATCCATTAAAAAAATCCACCATAATTTCCCATGAAAACACCATCCCTCAAGATAGGACGAGCGAACCGAATTAGCCAGGACATTTAGACAGAGATTAACAAAGTTTCAGGGGCTTGAAGATGACGGCTCGAGTAGAATTAGGAGCAGAATTATCAGCCTGCGGTCTGAATTAGACTGGAGAAAACCTGCTTATGTGATTTTCTAATCTAATTCAATCCACAGTATTGGCGCAATGTGGGATGCTTGTTTACAACTAATGGCTTCAAAGCTTGACACAAAAATAGATATTCTTAGAACCAACCCACGTAGAACCGTATGGAGACCAAGTTGGAATTTAATACAGATATTCTGATTGGAACATATAATCACATTCAACTCAGAGCCTTAATTAGATTAAGCCCTTAGTCGGAATTCAGTCGAGCACGGCCCAGTCGTGCAATGCCACATGAAATCCACCGTTGGGAGAGTGTATCTAATTTCGATCGACCTCTCCCGAAGAAAATAAATCAAACTTACAAGTCTAATCAATATATAGATGCGTAATATCTCCAAATTATTATTAGGTATGCCATTATCATTCGTAATAGCATCGGCGGACCTATAGCTTAGAGGTGTGTGCTTCAAGGAATAGTCATTGCGTGGTAAGAGCGAGTGCTGGATAAAGTTTAGGACCTAATTGGGTCGGTAAATACCGACATTACTCCAGCCAGACTCACCCTAAAAGGACACGTACGTCATTGAGGCAGCCACAATAAAAACAGCCAAGGAGGGCTTCCTCTCCCCAAATTAGCCCCACTGCCCACCTCGTACCCATCAGGAGCAGGTGCACGCCGCCTTCATCAAGATCAGAAAAAAGCATGTCTGGCCTTGATTCAAATTACATCTGAAAGCCAGAATCTACTACTAGATACCTTAATCACCCCCCCCCCCCCGCCCCCTGCTCATAACATTTCACATCAATTTGGACATCGTAGAAACGATCTCCGTCAACTTATTTGCCCGTCTATCTGATAGTGCGAGCGAGGAGGCTGCGGAACTGATATACATACGTATACCGAGCATATATTAGGGTCTGCGAGGAAACCACTTCACTTCTTTGGGGATATGTAAGCCCGAGTTGAAGGACTGCAGTGCCTCGGGTAAATATTAGCTGTGTCTGTAGGCCTGCCTATGACGTTGGTGAATGATAGGGGAGTTTGAGGCTTTCATTTTTAGAATACTACAGAAGATCCTGATTGGGCGATAGGTCTTTACGTCCAATATATATATACTGAGATACTCCCCTGTGTCCAAGTGCCAGTTCAAAGAATTGAGAGGACTCTTCTATGTCCGAAGGAGAGACAGTATATGTGCATCTGACATGAGATGGGAGCTTCAATCTCTCGTCCTTTCGCTTGTTAACACACAAAAACAGAATTATCAACTCTTGGTACGTGACTACACAGAGTCGTATCCCTTTTGCTCATCACTATTGGCCTTGCTATAAATAGATAAAAAGATACAATTAGGAGTCCCCATTTGATATTACTTGTAGGAGTGCAACTGCTATTAAACTCTAGTTCTGTTATAAATGTATAATGCTCAATATATGATACGAGATAAACAAATTCCCCCAGACGGGCTTAGATAACCAAGATGAATTGCTCTGAGGGCTTTAAGCCCCCCCGCCCTACACACACGCGCGCACATCCCCACCCCATGATGCTGACCAAGGTACCTCTGTACCCACAATTAATGACGTCTCCTAGCGACCGCCAGGAACATCACCTACAACCCAGCATCACGTGACGTGCATGTGACCGACGTCAAGGTCATGTCCTGCGCCTGCGCAGCGGCATCTTGCCGACTCTTGGTGCTTCTAATGACCACTGGGCTAGTGTTTCGTCACATCCTCCCCAGCTTGATGGCTTACAGAATGCAACCAAGGGAAGGAAGAGGAGGAAGAGCAGACGTTTTCACCAAGACCCATAAATTGCCACCATTTTTGTCTGCACGACATTTGGGGCCCCATGCGAATACTTAGGACCTATCATACGCGATGACCAACATCATCACCTTGCAATCATGCATTCGTAGTGGGGGCAGGTTTAGTTTTATATGGAGATGAGCCAATTCCAAGAAAGATTATGACCGCAAACAAAAACAGTCATAATAATATGTAGCATTATCCAATAGATGGCCAATGGATGCCAGATTTAATAGGCCTATGTACTTTCTTAGGGAAGAATTATCTTTGCACGATTGAAAACCTATCCAATAATGCTTTTAACCAAGGTCCAATTACAAAACAGTAAACTCTCGTTGAAACAGAGAAAACAGATTCGTTTTATGAGTTGCTTTTTCAAACGAGAAAAATGAATCAATCCATCATTGTCGAGAATCAGGGGTAATTTTTAAGATAATGACCACATCAGATTTAAGTCATAATAGAGGGACGTGCGACAGACGCTATCAAATCAAGGGCTTTGGATACATTTCCCCTGAACTCATTTTCGAATTCTCCATTAACTCCCCATTCGGACCAGTCTGAGCCTGAGGCAGTTGCTCATTCCCCGGGCCAAGTCCTTTTTATCAGTACGCCATCTCATTTCAATTCAATCTCATTGGCAAGGTATTTAACTGTCTAGTGCCCCACAGGGAACAGACGATGGGGGATATGTGTCACGAAACAAATCAAAACATGAAAATGAAACTGTGGGCATGGTATCTCCTTCCACAAGACGGCATATCAAATGTCTCATCAGAAATTGGCACAATATATTTTTAAAAGTCCATTTTCTAGAAGTTGATTTACCATTCAAAGATTGGGGAGAAATGCCGCCACTGCATGAGGCAAAGTCGGAATATCATTTGCAATGCAAATGAACAAAGCATCAGCGGGGAAGACACATTAGTAGATGGATTAATTACCATAGGAATGTAACCATCCTGCTCATGATGATTCGCGTGTGCAAAGTGCACTAATCAGGTTATGGGTAGATGGGAAGAGATGGATTGAAATAAGGGTCAATAGACGGTCAAGTGAGGACGAGGGTGAGAGCTTTCAGACACATGCTGTCGCAAGGAGGTCGACTATCGACCTCTTTGTTAGTTTCCATTTCGATAATATTGCCATGATTGATGCACCCTGACGTAACAAGGCGGATAACCTGGCAGGTCATGATTCAGTTGGCATGACTACCCATCGGCATCCATTGTTCCTAGGGAGTTTTGCACAATTGTAGCAATGGCATGTGTGAAATGACTGAGGGTTTCTTTTGGCCAGAAAAGGAATTTAACTACTTACAAGCGCCGGGCATATCAACAAACGGAAAGGTATAGTTATTGATTGAGAGGCAAATGTGTGGGGTCATTTGGTTTATCAATGAAAGGTGTATGGAATTTCAAACGGTGGTCAGCTTTCAGAAATATGATTTCCATCGTTCACAAGGCCTTCACAGTCCATTTCATATAAATCCCATTTTCATGGGTTGCTCACATAAGAACAGTAAGCGAGGAACTCTCGCCTTAAAAATATATGTCAAGATTGAGTAAGGGTGGGAAATGCCTAACCGTGGGAAAAAAGGAAGACTAGAGCCCCAATGGTAGTGGGCGGTGAATGATCGAGCAGAGCCATGGGTGGTCGTCAAGAAAATGGAGTGTGGATCGACCAAACTGAGCAAAATCCAATAGAGAGAGAGCGCAGGAGGTCGCGCCAAAAAGTGGGTTAGTGTGACACAAAGGGGAACGTGAGTGACAAAATACCGTGGCGACAACATAGAGGGAGTTGTATTGGGAAACTGTCAATGGAATATACAGACCACAGACGTACAGAGGCTTGATTATACTCGCTTTGTTTTAAATGATGCAGTGTCACTAAGGCGTTCTGGCAACTGGGCAATTTCCACATAGAGCTACATAGCGGCAATATCTGGCATGTCAGCCCGATTAAGGAGGACATATCAAGAGTCCATCTTCTACATTTACACAATGGCAAATCAGTGTGAACAAGGACGTGTACAATGCATATCTAGCAGAAAATGATATTGTATTTGCAGTCATATATATGCCAGCGTAAATCTCTGGGGAAGGTATGTATGTACGCGCCATGGGAAATAATAAGCGCAGCATACATGAATTCATTCTGCGTTCCCTACATACCTCAAGATACGGTAATTACATCCTTATGATACACCAATCTCCAATATGGCCAGTAACATATGTCTTAGCTTCTCTTTAAGAACACCTTCTTGAATGGCACAGAAATTGGCCTTTGGCCTTTGTCAGTATTCCTAAGGAAATTGCCCATAAGAGTCTAAGGTTTTCCCTTCTTTGGAAGCATAGGAGAGGATTTACCACGCCCTTTCCCTGTCAAGGAGTGGAGATCAGCTTGTAGGAGAACGACCTCTTGTCGTGCAATGTCAGCGCAAATGTGATTAGGGAAAAATAGGGGCGAAACAAGCATGGGACCACCCCTCAGGCGCGAACACATCAACTTGCCTTTTCCAGGGACATAATCATCGCAGTGCTCCTCATTATATTACTTTCTTCCAGCTTCATTGTTTCGTAAAGCTGACTGAGAAGGCATTTTTGCTTCGATGTCCTTTGTTCATTGCCATGATGTATGCGAATTAATATTGCTTCAAATGAACGTAACAATAGTAATTTGAGAGGTAAAATGGACTCGCACAAAACTATCTGGATCTTCATAGATTAATTATTGATTTTCCGTCCGCCAAGCAGAGTACATCTTGAAGTCAATTGATGACAATAGTCCACCTCTCCTCATACATGACTATAATGGTCCAGCAAAAGACATGCAGTATGAAACTACCTTAACTTTAATTTTAAGAGATATGCACGTTTAAAGAAAGCGGGTCAATGAGAAAGACATGAATACATGATTGGTGGCATTGTGTATATAAGTCACAGCTAGTGCATTATCATGGGACCTCGGGCACGTTAGTTCTGGCTTACAAATATATTTGACATCACATTTGAATCCGAAATGAAAAATATAGTTCCTCTCCATTATAATCACTTAAATGTAATCATCATTTGAAATGAAAATACAATTTGGAATTCGGAGTATAGGGGTTTGTAGCATAAATATTATTTATTGCCGATTTCGGAATGTTTCCTAATCTTCTCTGTAAAAACAATTCCCATAATCCCGTGCGAATATAGGTCCAAGTTTTGGCACCATGCAAATCCCCCTACAATATATGTGTGTGTGCATGGTTTAAAAAGAGAGCAGAATACAATGACAAAAGGTACTTACCGCAGCTGTGCGATGACTGTCAGACAAAGTAGAATGTTTGGTGATTGTCTTAGCATTCATAGTGGATAAGTCTGTCCACATTCGAGTTGCCTCGTCACCCACCATGATTTTGGTAGTATAATATCTATGATCTTTCTCCTGTAAATAATATAAAGACATACAGTCAGACACATATAATGTGTATAGCGGAGTGTCACGAGACAACACAACACGGTGATTATGCGCGAGGTAACTCTCAGAACACATAGGCACATTCACAATGTTAATGGGTAGTCAATATATCTATAAAAAAAAAGGGAAGAAACGTGATTTGTACAGAGGTTGAAGTTGGGTAAATAAAGACGATATGTACGAGAGGGGAAGTCCAATAAATGTGGAGTAGGACCCAGAATTCTCCAGGTTTGCATGAGACATGCAATAGGAGCTCCTGGAATTGGGAGGGGGAATATTCCCTGCGGAAATTACAATGCAAATATACATTTTCCCACAAAGTCTTCTATTGGCCAGCACATTTTCGACCCCGGGCTACGTGCAATGCATTAGGCATCAATCTAGTTTCGTGTATTGCTTGAAATGATGATGATTGCATTTAATCCCTTTGGTGCTTTGTCAAGTTTCACTGGCATTGAGATGGAGTGAAATTGAACTTGGCATATATTGTATGCAAAATCCTTCTATTGGGAATTGCTGGGCCGAGAACATAACCAATCGTCTCATCACAATATCACTGGCTCCAATCTATATCCCCTTGTATATAGGGAGATTATTAACAGCGTAAGAGACCATCCAAACTTCGTATAACTGATCATCGGTCTTGCATGAAATAGATATTATATTTTCTTGATATTAAGAAAATATATTTGTCTGCCATCTACGATTCCACATTATTAAAACTAATAAAAAAACAGATCGACAGGTGCATTTTAGTTCCTGCTACAATGTTAGAATTCCCTTTGGGCCGACAGCGCGGTTATGTAACGAAGGTGTGGACCAAAAAAATATCAGGAAAAAAACAAGTGTTGATTGAGACCTCCTTACTAATTCATCTTGAACTAGGAGTACGCTAAAACATGCACACATGTCATCCCAAAATTCTACCAAAAAGATGTAACACTCAGAAAAACACATGAGTGTTTAGCTTCAAATAAACCACAACGATGCAGAGTCTGTCTCTGAAAAGAATACGTCCAATAAAATTATTTTTATTTTTATTTATGAAAAGAGAATCTTTGCTTAACATGTTAGTCCATACTCGTCTCGTTCAGTGTTCTGTATGGGTGGCAGGGATGGAACAATATATATTCATGGATTTAAAACAATTTATGACGCCCATGGCGGAAATAAGATGACTCGAATATAACGATGAAAACTATCCACAAATAATTTTAAATATCAGGACCGTATCATATAGGATCGAAATAAAACTGGTGTGATTGTCATGGATGCGTTTCAAAATAGTGGTCGCTGAGATTTAATCCCCCCTTTAGCAAAGCTTTAGCAAAGCTTTAGCAAATAAGGTTTCCATAATGGTCATTTACCTGTACATATGTTAATGGGAAGAATATATCATTAAAGGCATTCGTTATGTATAATTTCTAGAAGCTAAAGTTGCGTCTATAATATCTATCTATCAGACAGTGATGAGCTGTACTCTTGTCTAGGAAATCCATACAATTATGCACTCTAGAAATGGTCATTTACTACCCCTGTGGTGAACCAGGCGCTGAGCTTGGGGTCAGTCTGGATGTCCCTCCAGGGGAATGTAAGCTGGGAGTGCATAAAAGCAAGAGCTAACTGCACGACTAGAAACGTAAAGCTTGCATAAAAGCCAAACCTTTGCATTGGTTTATCGAAGAAAATTTTCCATAACTTTAAGATATATGATGGCAACGTGTGAAAACATTCATGCTGGATATCCCACTTCAAACAGTTTAATATTTTTTAAATAAATCATTTAATATTACAATTAGCCACGTGACAAACGACAGCTTTTGGTGTGATTAGACGTAAAGGTGGGTCTCGCATTTAACGACCCCCCCCCCTATAAGGCCGGCCGGGCTTATTAACGAGTTTAGCTTAGCAGCCTAAAGTATGGCCCCTAATAATTAAAAGAGCTAGTCTTTCAACTTGGTCATAGTATAAGTATCATTTCAAGACTTCGATTACTTACACGTCAGCCTTCATTATACATATATGTAATGCCATACATTATGTTCGCTTTTCATATACTTCTCACTCTTATTCTATAATGCTTTATGTATAAATGGGTGCGCACGTTGCGCGTTGTAATATCGTATGCTGCTGATTCTATTAAACAGAGTAAGTATAATCTAGACTGGTTCTGGTTGTTCTTACTTCTCTCTCCCCCCCCCCCTCCCCCCCCCCCCCCCCCCACATTTCCTCATGATATGGCTTCATAATAATGCTATAACACCAAATCCCTTCACTGCAAATCTTTAAGCTGAATAAAGAGGAGAACACAATAAATTAAAGAGCAGTACATGTAACAATGTACTATCTTTCCGGAGTTATTGCCCCCATCACTTGCCTCCATCACTAGAAAAAAAGTGGCATCATTATGTAATAGGACCCCTGGGTCTTTGCGGCTGTCAATATCAGTGACTGCTCTGCACTGAATAATGCATGTTATATGGTACATCTTTAGTGCAAACCGTTTTACCTTCAGCCTGGAGTCTATGATTCCTCATTTAATTCCAGTGCAGCGGCCAAAATAAGAGAAAAAACTCTTGAATGATGTGGGTGTGTGGGTGGGAGTAACATGACGATATGCAAGAGTAATTTAGTGTACGTTAACGGAAATGTAAGTGTGCATTATACGTAAGTAAGTGCTGGTAAATGTAATTTATTAGTATATGTTTGCACTGGCAACAGATTCTAACTCATTATTTCTTTGGGGATGTTGAAATATAATACTTTTTTATTTCATCGGAGAACCGATTTCGAGTTTTTTTCAAACTGCGAAACTGCACAATGAGCTGGCAATTCTGCATTATTTCGTACAGTAGGAGACACGTGCTATGAACCTAAGTACGTCTGTACATGTACGGTTGCACTGACAACAGGTTTTAAATTACTGTTGGGATGATGTTGAAATATTTATTTTATTCATCTCATAATATTGATTAAGAATTTTCAGTTGCTCCTGGCTCCTGAAAATGAGCATTTACGGGTTCTGAGTAACTATAGTGAAGCAATCGCCAATTGAGCATTATTTCATGCAGTAGGTATCAGGACCGCGGTTTTTTTTGTTTTTTTTTGTATACGTCTGCACTAACTATATTGCTCATCTCTTATGGGGACGCGCATATATCAATCGCATAGTATCGATTTTAAGAATAATAAGTCGCCATGGCTCCTGAAAATGGGCATTTCTAACTAGAATAACGGTAGTGACGCAATCAACCTGCAATTCAGCATAATATTTCATGCAGGTATCAGGAATGCGCTTAACTTATAAATGTGTATGTACATACATATGTGGTTAATTATGTTATTTACTAATATATGTTTGCACTGGCAATATGTTCTAACTCATTATCTCTTTGGGGATGTTAAAATATAACACCTTTTATTTTATCGGAGAACCGATTTGAGTTTTCCCCAAAATGCACAATCAGCTGGTAGTTCTGCATTGTTTCGTGCAGTAGGAGACAAATAGGCTATACACCTTTTAAACTTCAACTGAGTTTAGATGAAATTAACATATCACTGATATTTGGGTATCTTCTGTATCCAAAGACTAGCTCATCTTTAAAATGTCTATGATATAAGTTTTGCAGGTTTCTGGCAATTTTATATTCAACAGTGGTGAGTGCCTGTATCCATGCCTTCAATTTGTAGTATTTTTTTTTATGTTTTTTTTCGTCTGAGCCTTGATCTAATATTTGTTCTATTGGATAAATCACCATATTTTCCTCTTCACTATGGAATATATCAATTATATATTGTTGAGTACCTGTACCCATTTGAATTCATTTTGCAGTCTTTTTTACGGATCTAGAATTTGTTCAATCGGATAAATTACCAGAGCCTCACTAATAATTTCCGACGTGCTAGTGGAGGTGGCATAATATAAAATTACGTATATATATGCATGTATACATATATATGCTTATATATAAACATAATTATGTGTATGCATACAGGTTATACACTTCTATAATCGAGGAGGGGTATTGTGCACCTTTAGTTAAAATACGGTTAGCGATGGATTCGAAAAAATCATTTGGGGAACGTGTTTTCTCCAAACAGACAAATTTCATTCATTTGGCATAGGCTGGGGGATGTGTTATTAAAAAGTTATGAGAAGGAAGTTGCTCAGAATGATTAACAGGACGTCAGGATTTAGATTTTGAGAGCACGCGATGGGAATTCCTAATGTGTTAAGCCGAAAGCCTCACTGGGGGAGCAGAATGCAATAATGGCCAACCAGCGATTTGATGGTGGATAATGACTCATGCAGGCGTTAACCTAATTATTATCAGCTCCCTCTCGGGAAGAAACGAGGAAAAAGTTAAACTTTTCTTATTGATCACCTTACAAAAAATAATCAAAGGATTTAATGCAACTTTTTTTTAAGAAATCATGCAGTAAAACACACCACTGTTTCTTGCCACGTTTTTGTGTATCTCTTTTTCTAACAGATATCGGAAAATTACTTTTGTGGCAATTTATTCTTTTATCCTATGGGGTCTTTTCTCAGTAGTAACAGATAGCGATGTGATTTTTTCCCTCCAAGGAATGCTTCTGACACAGGGACAATGGCTTAGTGGATCCCAAAGCGTTGGTAATCTACTCAAGGGCTAAACAAACCTGCTAGACAGCGGACAAAATGCCTGTCTACGAGACATGGCCAAGCTTAGCTCGTCTGAACGCTGCGACAATATCATAAGTCAATGTCAGGTGCCGGAGGCGTATAATACAGATAATGTCAGACTTAAGTCCTACCCGTGCCAGCGGCAGAAACACAAAACAACCTTACAAGCCCTCTCACATGCAGGGTTCTAGGGAAGAGTGACATTCACAAAAGATATTTCAAGCGAGGAATGGCGAGACAGGCAACCTTTGGTGCTTGATGTTGCCAAGACCTTAGAACCACATGACTTAAACAGTCACTTAAGAGTGGCATTATTGAGTTGGCATGCTTACCGTTAATAGGAGAGCAACATTTTCTGCATTCGAGACAAACATAAGGGGATCTATGGTGCGGAGTTCTTCATAAAAGTAAGAAACGGATATATCCTTTTCAATGGGTAATTGTTTTCTACTTTCCCTTTAGTGCTTTCGGGAGCCTTAGGCACGCCATTTCGGTATTACTCCATCAGCGAAACACTCCTTTTCCAGATGGCTCTAGATTTTACCATTGTGCTCTGAGATGATTGACGAGCAAAATAACTGAAGGCAGTTGCCATAAACACACATTACCCGACACTAGTAAGAAACAAGGAGGTGCTGAAGGACCAGAATAGGCGACTGCGTAAATAGCAATGATGAGCAGAGTATGGGGAATAGGGGAAAGGGAACCCAGTCGGGAACCCAGATAGAAGTTGAGGAGATAGTTTGAACGGGAAGGAAGAAAGAAGCTCTGAACGAAAGTATGAAAAACAGGAAGACGCACTCATACATGACGTGCCATGGGGAGGAAGAGAGGGGGAGGAAGGGAGAGAGAGAGGTGAGAGGGAGAGAAAGGGACGGAGAGGAAGGAGGGAGGAGTGAAGGAGGGGGTGATGGAAGGAGCAGAGGGCTCCAACCAAAATTTTCAGAGACTGACAAACGGTAACAAGATAAAGCTTACCTCTAAAATGTTTACCCTCTCGGTGGTCTCGGTAGAGGCAGTAGAAGTAATCGCCCCAGCGGCCTCGGACGGTGTGGTGCTACTTCCGGCGGTACTCGTACTGCTGGAGGTGGTGGATGAGGGTAAAGTAGATGAGGGTGTTGTACTGACAGTAGACGAAGTAGTAGAAGAAGTAGTAGTTGTAGGAGGAGTAGTACTAGTAGTAGTGGTAGGAGGAGTTGTGGATGAGCTAGTGGATGTACTAGGTAAGGAGGTTGAAGTAGGCGCTAGGGTGGATGGACTCGTGGTAGAAGCTGACGTTGTAGCTGGCGTTGCAGCTGGAGTCGACGATGGCTCCGTTGTGACCGTCGAATTTTGTGATGAGGGCAAAACCTGTCGCCGTTGCCTTGACAGGGATATATCCTCTTGATGCAATTCAACCCCAGCGACATAGTACTGTTTGTCATAACTTGGTATGTGTTTCACATGGTAAGGTACTCCTACAAAATAATAAGGAGAGAACAATAAACAACGAGCATCGCAACTGCCAATTTTACATCACGTAAATCACGTTGTAATCATTAGATGCATTGGGATGAAATATGTTTCATTAATATAAGCGGATTTTGTCCATATCACGCGTTATAAATCACAACCGAAAGGTGTCATTACCAAGAGGCTATCTAATTAATGCCACAGGTTGTAATAAATCCCAATATCATTACAGATATATCATAATACAAGTGGAAAATTGCAGGGTTCCCACAACCATAAGGGCCTTGTATTATGATGTATACAGATTGATTGCCTGTGCACAGACTGTAACACCCTTTATTGGATAAATGGACAAATTGGGCAAAATGAGAATTACATCAACCAATAAATCACGCTCCTTAGCCCAATCCAAATCCAAAGGATGTGTGTGAACGCACGAGCGAGGCGAAGCCCATTGATCAGAGCAGAGAAGTCATTTTCACCTTTACACTTGACAGCTGCCCGTCTATCACCACTCTCCCACTCCAAGTGGGCCCAAAACACTTCAACATTATTGACTTCGGTGCCTAGAAACAACAGTGATTTAACCCCAAGGGGAAAGCGAGCTAATGATTTGATATAAAATGAAGATCAATGTCTCACTTCCTAACACTTTTAATTAAAGTGTATGTCGGGCATTGTCTAGTATCCTACCGTGGAACCCTATATCAACATTACCTATATCCTATATAAGCAGAATCTATTTATAACCTGTTTTATTTCTGCTTTAAATCAAATTAAATATACATACCCAATACCAAAGGAAACTTAACATCTTTGCACATACTCATGCATTGAGAGTTGAAATGATGCTTGTGGTAAGATGCTATGGGATTCGAATCCAGGACTCTAGGAACCTCTCGGTTTAGAGTCCAATGCCTTAACCACTAGACCACTCCGACCCCCTTAAGCTTGCAGACCGTTGCAGTCACACTCAATACTATCTAATATGGATGTTGAATTCATTTTCCAGAGTTTTCACCGAAATAAAACATTAGATAAAATCCAAAATGATCCGCTCCCACAAATCACTTTAGGATATAGTTTTATACTCATCGAAATGCTTATTCTTGTTTTATTTTTTTAAAACAAACAATAGATGTCCGATGACCAATACGCTTTTATATAAACTGTATAACTCATACAGACAGATTAGATAGAATCCAGGGATTCATGTCCTCAAACGAATATTTGTACATAAAGGAATAGCGACTATGAACACATGTGAATCAAGCGGGCGAGTCTAAATCTGGACCGTTCCAGCACTTTGAAACTTCAGGGGGAAAAAACGAATTTTCGCTTCTAAACATCACAGATGTCTTACATTAAATTTAACCTATGTTTGAGTGTGGGATGTAATGATATTTTCTATCATCTGGATAAAACAAGCATGGAGCTATTTTCGGGTTGAGATGTAACATTGTGTCCTTTGTGCTGAGATGTACCTTTGGACACCAAAAAGCAATTTACCTAATAATAATCAATAAGTAATATTGTATCTAAAATCATCTAGAAATTACCCTTACATCACAGTTTGATGAAATATTAACAATTCGCTCGAAGAAATATGAAATAAACTTTGCATGGATCAAATAGCAAAAATGATGTCCTGTATCTTCAGTATTGAAAATATTTTCTTTTAAACTTTGCAAGTTCCACAGGGTAGGGGCCACAAACACCAATAAGCTTATCTTTTCCGTTTTAGGTGTAGGCACTTGGAGTGCATTTCTGATACCCGCTAAAGATCTAAAGACCTAAATAGGGAGCCAAGTCTTCCCGTTCTAAGAAGCCCAGGAAACCTCAGTTCAATGGTTTCACGGCACACATCAAGAGCTATCAGCAGAGATGCCATTTTACCGATTATTGACAGAAATTTTTCATAGAAGATATGACTGTCTAAAACGTTTATTTTAAAGAAAACTGTTTGTAAACTGAAAGCAAAATTGTTAATAGGTTATGAAACTGTTCGATTAATTAATGATATAAAATCGCCTTCAAGTATCAAATATCCAACATGTATATTGTAGCCTGAATATGCTAGACATTTCCTTATACTACTCCCGTTTCTATAGAAACACTGTATAAATTAAGAAAGATTCAGAACCAATACCCTAATCGTTGAAAGATAATTTCTGGCAAAGTGTTTTGCACGGGACAAAATTCCTTTTGGATGATTTTTAGATTATTTAATACTTTCATCATGACCACAGCTGGATTAAGATTTCCTGTACTTATCCTTTGCCAAATAATTAACGTGATTCAAAGTAATATATAGTATAATGTAACCTTAGCTTTCTGAATCATGATGCAAAGGTGCTCCCAGAACGCACTATTTTACTCAGTTTTAATTCTTTTCGGGGGAGGGCATGAATGCTATTATTGATGCATGGTAAATTATATCACAGGCATATGGTCAGGTGACTTGCCCAGGGCAAGTGAGTCCTTGGGCAACTCGCACATCACTATAAAATAATGTCCACCTGTCTTGATCGATCATCAAAACAATACATTACACCAAAGAGCTTAAATATAATTTAAGCTCTTTGATTACACATGGCTTCCTCGGGTATATATAGAGAAGCCAAGATATCATATCCACAAGCTCGAAAGTTCCTTGCCTTATTTAAGCTTAAACGCCTAAATCCAAGCTGTTGTCAATAACGGCGATCACACATAAAAAGCGCCATTATTTTCTTTCAAAATGAGGAGATAATGGTTACGTTCTGTCGGTACGTGATGACCAAGCTTAAACAATAAGGGTAGCATTAATGGTGATCACCAACAGTTATGATGGCAATCCCGGCGTCCAAGGGGAAGGACTGGCATGAAAGCAATTTGGACTTCATCTCATCTTGACTGGGCTTCTAAGACGGGACGATCCATCGGAGGAGAAACATAATTCACAGCAATCTCACACGATCCTTTCTACTGACAGAGACAAAGTTTCTGTTGCTGGCGGTAACTATGACATGATTCAATCCTAAGCTCTCCCACTCATGATATATTCATCCCAGTATCCCTCATGCCCGGGGAGGGCCTCGTCTAATGAATGTGTCCGTGATTATAAATTTATAACACCATTTTTCTTTTAAGCCAACCTAGCAAATCCCTCTTCTTTCAGTGTCTGCAAGCAGAAGTATCCCCTCCCAAGGGTATTTGTCAAAAGCTGCTATAAAACAAGAACAATGTTTTAATATTTTCCAAAACACGGCATAATGATATGAATGCAATGACCGTTAATATCAGCCTATGATCAAGGGGTTGGTAATTTTATTATACATAAATATAGGAAATAAATGAATCATTGCCCCAATGGGTAATTATGAAGTTTATACGGTTGAGATTCGGGTAATGCACACTACGACATATATGTCAAGTAATAAATAAGGAGCTTAACTGTTAAAAGATAAGAGCTCTTTAACCTATAGAAGCTGACCTTGCATTCGTACTAGGCATTTATATATGAAGAACTTTAGCATAAAGTATCCATAAATATGATTTCAAAATCATTGTCACTTATTCTTCCTCATAATGTGTATTTTCCATATATCTTCACTAAAGCAAATCGATGAACCCTTAGATGAATAGGAACCTGGCGATAGCTTATTTCCTCAAATGATACTCTACATGCGCACAGAGAGCCGCCAATAAAGGATGTAAACCGAATACGAGAGAACCGAACGAGAAAGACATTAGCTTATTCCCTAGGCGGAGGTGAGAGACGATTGATGCTAGATAAATTTGATATTTGCTGCATTTGTACAACGGGCCGTTAACACGACCCTCTTCGAGTAGAAAAAGTGGGCCGGCGGCGGAGGAATTTAACACAGAAAGTACCCCAAACACGACGGCCGCCGAATCTTGGGAAGACAATTAGGATCCCTCGTACCCTGGAGAATCGCCGGGTAATGAAGACAGTATTTCTAATCCGGCCCGGTCAGTGTTGCCTGTTAAGTCTGGAAGGAGAGAGACCTGTATGTTTTCTGGGCACCGCAGGTCGATGTGTACTATACATAAAAGCTGGATCTCTCAAGTTTACCAAGTGGGACTCCAGGGTCGATCTCAAGGCAAAGGAGAAAGACGTCCCATCCCTACGGTGCCATCATTAACATTGATTCAAAGTCAAGAGAGGGTTGAGCCCATCTGAAGCTTCCATCAAGGGAGTGATAGCAATGCCAAACATTCGACCATCCCTTTTCCCAATCCTCTTTCAACCTTTTTTTCTTTTTCACTTGACCTTCCACATTCCTCACTCTAATGCTCTCACACCACGAATACCAAACGAAGTCAATGAATTATTATCTGCCTTTTAATCTAGATTCAAGCAGATCGGTAACCCCCTATCTGACAGATTTAGAGAGGCAGTGAACGCCAAGGAAATGCCTTTCTCTAGCAGAAATCTTCCCAGATAGTTTCATTTTTCGTGTTTTAATGGTGTAACCAACGAGCTTAAATTGAACTCTCTTTGGTGTAACTGGGGGAAGGAGGCAATGTCGCGGGTTGGTAATAGATAGGAACAAAATGGTTGCGCCATCAATCTCTATGATTATGGCCAACAACCACAGGGATAGATTCTCAAGCTACACAGGCATTACAGTGGCATGTTCCTAAGAAATTAATCGATTTAATCAATAGAATAATTAAGCTCAGCGTATGTTTGGCAATAAGCAGCAATAGGAAAAGTCACTAAATCTAGATCCATTGCTTTGGCAGCCGCAGCGGCAGCCGCAGCCGCAGCTCCACAACGAAACTTCTGCTGGCCACGATAACTTAATAAATGTTTCAATAAATGCAGATACCGTAACCATCTTAGATAACTGAAAACAGTATAAATATAGTTACCGAAATTATGGATATCACATTTCTGAAATAATTGTAGGGTAAATTACATTCTATTCATCTTAAACCAATGACATTTATGAGGCAGGAAATCCGAGTCATTCTTCACAGACAAGAATGCAGAGTAGAAGCGTTTAATCCTTGTAAAAAGAACAGATTATAGGAGCATGGGTTGCAACCCATTATAGAACCTCCGTGGTGTGTAGTTTCCCATCATCCATTCACTTCTCCATCCTCTCACGATTAAGGGGACTTACATTTCATCAACGAGACCCTAGTCTCTTTGATTTTTATAAAGGCCAGCAGTACACAATTGAGGATTGAGGATATCGGACTCGGTACTACGCGCCCGTGTTTTTGAATCATCAGATTTGCAATGGTTCAAAGCAGCAGCGCTTTGCAACTCTTTAATGACAGTGCTTAATTTATAGCAAATGAGAGTGCCCACCGACTAGAATACGCAAATCTAATCCTATCATTGCCCGAAGAGTCTGTAGTAACTTCCATAGCAAAGGAAATAAGAATGAGCACAGAACTGTGGTTTAAAGTAGGGGGGAGCAAGAATACTGAAGGCTTGCACTTGTTTGCTGATTCCCCCTTGTTCTTATATCAGTGCCGTTAATGATTATTTAAGGCATTTAAAATGGTCCGAACATCAGGAAATTTCATGGTGAGAGGAATAATGGAATTTTATGATTCATTTCTTACTGATCAAACGAGCGAAGCTATGGACATAAATTACATTTTTAAATAACTGGATTAAATACACTTAATGGGGGATCGGATTATAGCGCAATTGCCACGCCAACGGCATTGGTGAAAAAAATGCAAGTGGAACAAACGGGGAACATGGCTATATTTATTACAAATACAAATTACGAGGAAGAGTACATAACCTATATATATTATTACTTGCGGAGCTGTCATATTTGACAACCGAATAGGCAAGGCAAGGAGTGGCGATGGGTTTTCTGGTTTTGGACCTTGAGAAGCGGCATATATCCACCATATGTTGGTCTACATAGCAATTTTGTAACTTAGGCATTGGTAGAACTGACACTGCTTTTTATACTGAGGGAACCAGGTGCTTTTACATTAGATCAAATGAGGTATCTAGGCAGAACCAACGTCACATACACTTCTAGGATAAAGAATCAATTAACATTTCGTGCTAAACTAGATGAATTTGTTTTGCCCATGAGATGAACAGAAAGTGTCAGGCGTATTAAATAGTATTATAGTTTGGTCATTATTAACAAGACGAACATGTTTACTGCTCCAGCTCAAAGCTGTCTGATTGAGGCTCCAATCGTTATATATTTAAATATTTAGTTCTGCAATGCATATATCGACCGGCTCCAGTGACAGCAATTTGATGGTATCAATGGAGTAATTTACTTGCCCAGTTATGAGATACTAGAGCCGAAGGTAACCTGCCTCCGGGTAGCAAACATGTTACTACTACCATCGCAACGCTGACGTCACTCTCATAGTAAGAGAGACACTTACTCTAGAAGCGTCACCCAATATAGAGTCTGAGAGTTCACATGGGGCCATTAACTGTCCGTATAACTTTAGCATTATTGCCTCCAAGCTGCCCTTCTAATGTTTTAACAAGAAAACACTGTATGTAAATTCATTGGCATTAATGACAGTAGGCGCTTTTCCACGTGTGCTATAGAATATATTGATGGGTTCTAAATTAATTCTTAAGGGCCTAGTCCACTAAGCCGATTCTCATGCGATTTTGCGCCGCAGAGGTCTCTTTTGCACTAAATTCTGTGAGAATCGCATGAGAATCGACTTAGTGGACTAGGCCCTTTACTTGGAAGATTAAAGCTGTGATTATGTCGAGGACTATGTGAGATGACGCATGAGCAGCTCACACCTCAGGTTTTAAAGAAATAAAATGCGAGGGTTTCCTAGTGAAAATAACCAACAATACCTTATCCAAAATGGACTCGGCATACGATACAACCTTGTCTAGAACTTTAAAAGCTAACTGCCACTTCCCTTATAGAACCAGCTCTGTGTAAGCCACAGAGGGGCCGGCGGGAGTAAAATGCCAAGGAATAAAATATCCAACTGTCTACTGGCGCCCCGCACTAAATCCAAAACCCAGGGATCCGAAGTAATGTTTAGCCATTCATCAAAACAGTAAGCAATGTTATTGCTCTAAAAGGTTTGAAACGACGTCAGGGGGACTTAAGATTGTGTTTGCATAAGTATCAACTATTTAACATGCTTAATATATATATAACATCTGCATTGGTTTGCATGCGTTGTCAAGTCAGTTAAGTCATGGAAATAGTAAAGGAAGTGCTGGTGCGTACTGAATGGATCTATTGTTTATGTTTACATACCAGACCCATGGCTCACATATGTATGGAGAATCAAATGTACCCATTACCTATAAATAGGGGAGGTGAGATACAGGTACCCATATACGTTATAGCTATATTTGATTCTCCATACAATTTATTTGCAACAAGGTGGCTCCATGAACATAGAACATCTTGCAAAATGTTGATGAAGAAATCGTTATTTATACTAACCTTAAGTTAATTCCTGTGATATTGCCTGACACTATAGAGATTTAATGTGTTTATCT
This sequence comes from Sthenelais limicola, assembly GCA_942159475.1. Classification (NCBI taxonomy): domain Eukaryota; kingdom Metazoa; phylum Annelida; class Polychaeta; order Phyllodocida; family Sigalionidae; genus Sthenelais; species Sthenelais limicola. The sequence goes on from OW804096.1 coordinate 117,548,296, forward strand.
ATGAGTTAGTAATTGTATTGTAGGTATGTTTATAGCTGAGAATATATCTTCAAGTAAAGATAGTTGCCATAACTGTAGAACTATCAACATGCGAATATTACCACACTATCCCATTTGCATACATAAATCAGCTGTAATGTTTACATATCCATAAAGCACAGATACCAACTAATATAATGGCGTATTGGGGATGGGATGGGAAATAAAGACGACAGGAGGCATTGCGAATTAGGCCCGTTCCTATTCATGCATAGAAGGGAGAAGCTAAACAAGATTGACCACCTCAAATTGCCCTGACAGTATTAATTACACACTGAAGTGGGACATGCGATAGCAGCACCAGCCTCACCAGAATAAATATCAGAATATGCACGAAACATAACGATATCCAGGTATACATAATAATTCACTTGGGATGAAGGTGGCCTCGTATGGAACGATTAGCCTCTTTATTGCAAATATCTTCCTCAAAACATTATATCACATTGTATGTGCAGAAACTATGTAAGAAATTATTGACAAAAATACCTCGATCTGACATGATATTTGGAGTCTTTCCTACCACGGCTTCTTCATTGGTAAAGTGAACATACACATAGCTCGGGGCGAAGTATTACATGACTAGTTCGTAATGTAAACTGGCATATATATAATATAATATGGTTATTCAAAACAAAGCGGGCATATAATGATAACCTTGGTATTTGCTGTAATCGGATCGTACATTTGGGGTTTGGCTTTTTACGTTAGTATCCAGGTTCATTATGGATATTAGGGAGAGCTATGGTAGATAATAAGCCATGCTTTCCAAGGATGAAGATGGGAATCGGTAGTGAACAGGCACTGATATGCGTTATGAATTATACACATTTACCACACCTCGCGACCCAGCCTTTCACGATAGGCCTCTGTAATCATGGAGAAGGCAGTACACGTATTACTTTAGACTGCGGCATATAGCCTTAAGCCATAGCACTATTATCCACAGCAGCGATATGAAATCCAATCAGCCTCCATGAGAAGCTTTTTTGTGTATTCTCTTTAAAGGTTTCCTTTTGCTTTTGGCATATATTCAAGGCTCGATCGAGTTCAACATGCACCCATCTGCTTCTATTTTACAACCTCTTACGTTACACCAGCAAAATCGTGTCATTTTAATAGCATCGTATGTTAATCATAGTCATACCTTTAAACTTATCTTTTGCGTCTGCAGGTGAGAAATGTAAGACAAAAAGATCGTCCATAGGCCGCAATGAAATGAGCACTCGCCCAAACTAGGTACTTTATCTTCGCACCTCCCTCATTCATTTAGAATCGAATTAAGATACGAGATTAACATTTAAAAGGTAGAGTCGACAAACAATAAATATGCTACAATGAATACTCTGTGAGGTGTTTTTAATTGAGTTGATTAATTCCTTTCATCTTTAATTTAAAAGGTTTGCAGAACATTTTACTCTGAGTCAAACACTGATGAGAAACACGAGTTGGCTTTGATGCGTACTGACTTTCCATTATTCAAAAGAGGTACATAACTTACTTGTTGGTAAAACACTGAGCAAAAATCACGTCTTACTGCAACGCCTCTGCCTATGGCACTGAAAGATGAGCTTCACACCAAAGCAAATGCAAACCCCGGTTCTACATTCCCCAGAGAGTGACTGGTGCAGGGTTTTACGTCCGGACCAATGCGCACTCTGAGGAATAGTGCAGGTGACAATTTCACCTCTGTGATAGAAGATCCCTCAATACTGGGACAGGCTTGCAGTTGGCAATTGGAAAAGACAAAAGATTCTGGGCAATGGGTAAAGGGATATGTTTGCAGGGCGTTTAACCCCACTGACTGTATCACCATCCGCCAGGATTCCCAAGAAAGGATTTCATGAAGACATTAGAAAGCCAGTCAGTATAAAGCACACAATGGTTGTCCTCCAAAGCTTTTGACAAAGCAACGTGAATTACTAGATTATTGAGCAAGAACACCACTTGGGACATGTAATAGAATGTCCTGAAACGGCAGGGTAAATGGATGGATGGACAAACATACTGAGCTGCTTTCTTAATGGCGAATGTGGCAGAGGATCAATTCGTCGAAATAGTAAGTCGATAGGATGAGATTACACAGACTAAACAAGCAACATCCATCCGACGTTGTTGCTTGTGGAAGGGACTGGACTTATAAAGTAAGTTGTCGCGCAGAAAGAGACCTCGAAGAGAAAACATGAGGTGGTCCCTACTGACCAGATTAGATTGATATTGTTGTTCTTTAGAATGAGCGATGCGCTGCAGCAGCGAATGAAGTGAATTGCCAGGACACCAGCCAGGGACTAGGTTTCCATAATGACATTGACAATAAGAGAAAGTGAGCTGGGCAATGCGTCCACTTCTCCACCATTCCCCTGTAGCTGGTATACCCAGCATGTCCGTCTCTAAATGCTAGAGCATGCACTCAGGGAAGGCTGAGGATCTTTCTAGAGAATGTTTATCAGCGAGCATCTTGCCTAGGGATGGCTTGCTCACACGAGTCTGGGCTCAAACGGTTGGCATATCCCTCAGCTATCAGATATATCACGCTAGAGACCAACACGCCATACAGTAAGGTCAGCAAACAAGAGCCAGTTCCTTCTGAATATCCCAGCATAATTTCACTGGCATCAAATCGTACGTACACGTGTCAGAGCACCTACACCCGCCTTTTACTACTAATTATACGATGAGCTTGCAGCGATCCTTCCGGTGGGGCTTTTTACCGAGAGCACAATAGCTTTTTGACATACTCAACGAATGTCACCATGAGCATACCCGACTTGTAAAACATGGCAGGTTTTTGGTAAGCAGCTCAGGTGAAGGCAAAGGCCCATGACATGTTTTTGTTGTTGTTGAGCTTGTTATCCGCGATATTCCAGACAGAGCGACGTTATGTAAATGAGTCCTCCCTTTTTATAGGGTACCAACTAACACCTGCTTCTTCCTCTATTCCAAGTAAAATCACGTTAATATTGCAGGCCCTCAAACGTATGTGTATAGCCAATAACGCCTGTTGTACAAACCCATGCGTTGGATGCTGCATAACGACAATACAATAAGTATGCGGACAAGGGATATAACGGGCCCGTCGCATAAGTAAGACTCAAAGAGATTAAATATGAGACTTATAGCTTGGGATGACTCTTTTATATCGAGGACAAGAGAGTAAATTAGCGAAATACTGTTTCACAATAATTATATCAAAAGTAAAAAAGAGGTTCTCCAATAGAAAAAAATTATTATTTGTCTTCTGGTGTGCACATATCCATAACATTGCCGTGAAGGAAGGGATAAGTCAATGCTGTAGGCAAGCAGGCAGCGAGGACATTCTTTGTGTGTGTGTGTGCGTGTGGGGCGGGGCGGGGCGGGGGTATAAACTTCAATAAATAGCTACATAGACACAGTTTACGTGATAAACGAGTTAGCGGGGGCAATCAAGCTAAACATATTTTCACTTAACACTGGCAATATGAAAGCGGCATTTGAAAGGACTTGGCATTTATACAAAAAGATATACTATACAGAGACCTAGAAAATACAGGACAGCCTCGGGGAGGAGCTGTACTGTTTATATACATTGATTTTTTTAAACAAGGAAAATGGATTTAGGATTTATGTGTTTATAAAACGTATGGAAGCAGTATGTGGAAACGAACCGTGTACTGTTATTCATCTGCTGTTGGTATAAAATCACAAAAGGTCACTATCTTATAGCCACTAAAGCAAAACAGTCATTATCTGACGTATACGTATAAGTCTAAGAGTAAGACCTCTTCATTTGCAGTGCCAGCTGATAAAAGAGATGAGGAGAATTCTATTTTGTTTGGTTCAAATAGTTAGGTACCCTTGCTATCTTGAGGGAGAACGATAAGCAGCGTGAAATCTCTCCCTCCCTCTTACCCTGGGTCTTAGCAGGGCATCGGGTGAATGGCTGGATACTCGGGGCGCGGCACTTCTATTTGCACAGGATAAAAACTGGGCTCCTAGGTCAGAACTAGCAACCCCTGACCTTGAGGATGACAAGTGAGGGCAGAACACACGGTATCAGGATAATGGTTAATGAACCAAAAGTCTCTTCAAATATTCAACCATGCTCCTCCTAATGCGATACAACAAGGATGATAGTATAGGATGCATATGACCAATTCCACCAATTTGACAACATGGGGTTTTTAGCCTAGAAATTAATAAGATTGCCATAATAATGAATTTATTCCCTCAAAATTGCTGTTTTTTGCTGATTATATAGTCATATCCATTGCGGGAACACTATACAGGGCACTTTTGCCTGGGGGAAAACATTTTTTTCAACAGAAAAATCAATTTTTGAGTTGGAATTCAATTTTTTTAGTCTTTAAATATTAAATAAAGTGTTTATTTTTGATGAAATATAGTAAATTCCTTGTATATTTAGGTTTACCACGATAGTAGGTTACTTTGAGATAATCTGTGCACAAAATCTTCTCAAAGGGATAATTTTTAGGCTCACAGATATAACAAACAGAAAAAAATATGAGTGGGGTAGCCTTGTGTCGTGTGACGATTACATGGCTAATATATGTAGAATTATTCCCAGAAAAATATAATTATTACTAAGTTTTGACTCTAGAATAATAGAATGTGCACTATTTAACTTATAAAGACCACTAACAATAATGGGCGATGGTCAGCATTGAATTATATTCTAATAATTCTGCAAAATGTAACATGGATGGGAAGGGGGACCTGTCGCCTGACGATTACAATGTTGAGGACCCTAGGAGTCATAATTAATATGCAATTATGCATTATTTTACTTGACTAATTATGTTTGGTTGTTCTTATTTCATAACAATGAATATTAATATAATTTCATTCTTTTTATGCACATCATGTGCTATAGTTTGTGATGGGTCGCTGGACGATTACAGTGTCGCCTGACGATTACAGTAGTAAACATTTGGAATAAATCTTTGATAAAAAATAAAAAATAAATAACAAAAAATAGCAGTGCAATAGCAATCAACAACATTTTTTGGTTTTATGCAAGAACTAAATACATGTCTCTATTGATTTAATTTGATTAGTTTTCCTGAATCCATCAATTGCACATGTATATGTATGTATGTATGTATTTGTACACATGTATGCATGTAGGGAGAGATATATAATACATATATGGGCAGAGGGTCAATGACCTATCAACCTTGCCGCTGCCATTATCATTACAATTACTGAATGGTTATTTGGCTGTAACTTTTCTTCTAGTTAGAATATTTTCTCCAAATAAAAGGTGTTATGATCCTTATGTCGAGAGCTATCAAGTACAAAATAGTTCAATACATTATGTGCACATTTGTTTTATCTATTTCTAATTTAAATCCTCATGTATGTAGTAATGTGTAACATTATTCGTCATGCTATTTTTAGCATATTTTTCAGATTTGGGATCTATTTTCGACCCCCCCTGTAAAAAAAATCCTAATAATCAGAATGGTTCCAAACTTGGCAGTTTAATGCGCATATATATATGGTTGATAGAAAAAAACAAATCGATTGATAAATGTAAAAATTAATTTTTGGGAGTCAGGGGGTGTCTAGGGGCCCAAATGTTGTCAAATTGGTGGAAATGGCCATATACATATCATTCCACTATTAATAACATAGGAGGTCAAAGTAGAGAACCATATATAGAATTGTGATCAGACCTAGTTTGAATACTTCTCAGACATTTTTATTGATATAAAATAAGAGTACCTGCCACATATATATGAAGTGGCGCTATATAAAGCCGAGGGCAGATCAACCCGCCATCCGAGAACGCCATCATCAAAGAAGGAAAAGGCGAGTTTGTGCGCTGTGCAATAATTAATAATACAAGCAGGTATAAAGCCTTCCCTGTTAGGGTCTTAACCATCTCCTACAATTAGCATCATATTCGCATAGTCCATTAACCAGCATGCCTATAAGGAAACAACGGCATGGATGATGAAGCCTCATGGGCCACGAGTTGCCTATTAGGGAAAGCGGAAGGCCAACCCCAGGCGCTTCGCCACTTTCATGGTCAAACCATCCAGATGAAAATTGCACTCCTATATATGGAATTATCATTCTTGTATGGTAGGTAACAATAATATTACCATTTTATCTTTTTGAGTAGCATATAATTAATGAGCTTTCGGAATGAGAACTGTTATTATTTCTTTGTGCTTAATTAGCTCACTAAATACTATGCCAGAATAAATTACATTTCCATGAATTAGCGTGAGGCCACACCGTGCAATACTTCGGATAGGAGATTCTGCAACAAGTAAAAATGGCGATTTGTAACCATGAGGTGACCTGCATATAGCTCGACTCTTTAAAGTTCGGTTCAAAGGACAGTTCAATGAAAAGAAAAAAATGTACCAGTACAACTGTCATTAAACTTTTAGGGATTCTTCCTTACCCAGTAAGAAACAAATTGAAGTATGTAGTCCGCAGCAATGTTTTTTTAAAATAAAAACAATCACGAGGTGGGCCAGTATTATACCATAGGACATTTCTGATGATTGTAGTCTTAGGAATTTGTAGTGTAGAATTTTATTGTATTATATATTATTATATAGTAGAAGAAGAAATAAAGAAATTTAGCACTGTTCAGTCTAGCTAACCGCTTTGAGGGCTCCAGACGTTAGGGCCCAACGACAATAGGGCCCAGAAACCTCAGACGTTAGGGTCCAAAGTCCAGACGTTAGGGCCCACCCACCTTCAGACGTTAGGGTCCACGGCTGATTCTGGAAGTCTGTAAGTGGGTGGGCCCTAACGTCCGACGGGGGGTGGGGGTGGGTGGGTGGGTGGGTGGGGGGGGGGTGGGGGGTGAGCCCTAGGGTCAGAACACCTCCCACAATATTAAAACTTATTTTTGCAAGAAGTCGGATACTATACCTACATATTTACAAGTAAATATTTCAGACGATATGGCCCACCATTCCTCAGAGACTAGGGCCCAGCTGGGATGGACCCTAACGTCTGATAGAGTACTTATATGATAGTTTCATTCAACTTATTGCGGGTGGGCCCTAACTTCCGAGGTATGGGGCCCTAACGTCTTAGGATGGGTGGGCCCTAACGTCTGAAAATAAGCGAAAGTGGGCTCTATCGTCGTTAGGCCCTATCGTCTGTAGACCCACTTTGACTCTCATATGTAGACTTCTCATATGTGTATTCATACAGGTTCTATAATTCTGTATTTCAAATATGTCTATTACCTGAAATGAAATAAAAAAGAAAACCCCTTGCTACTATGACTCAACCAGGAGCCACATAGGGGCGTGCGTTTCGATTGTCCTCTATATCTTTAAAAGAAATGATTCACATAAATTACTGATTTGTGAGCTAGGAGGGATCGCATGTATCGCCTATAGGAATTTTCCGCTCAGTTAGAGGCCTGTTATCATGTTGTGAGCTGGGCCTACGGACGAGGGGCGCTAATGAGTGGGGATCATGACATTGCCCCCGGGAGCTTGGAGGTGCACAGCGAGCTCCTCTTTTAAGGGTCAATTCAAATGCAGGAACGCGCTGTCACTGTGTCTCATCCAGACCTGAAAGCCATGTCTCGGACCACCAGATGACCAGTGAATAATAACTCCGGTTAAAAAGGTATGCAATTATAATCTACACTTGAAAGTCTTTATTTGAGGCTCTGGAGGTGACGGCCATTAGGCTGGTAAAGCCCAGAACAGTGCAGGATAGGAGGAGGATTTATTCGGGGCGGTTGACCCTGAAGTGCTCGCTCACGACCTTCTTATCTATTTATCCACTTGTCTCTTCAAACAAAATAGCTCACCATGAGCGCCCACTATTGCCGCGTGTGTCTCTACATCGTCGACAATACTATACATATATATAACACATGACTTCCAGAGCTATCCCTAAAGCAGGACACCGGGGGTGGATGGTATATGGAGATAGCACACGCCATCGGCCCTACTTCCTGGTCACATTTCATTACATTATCACTTGAGTTAATTTGCGTGGTGTTGTAATATCCTATCTTGTCTGGGTGTAAATATGCCCACAGCCAGGCTCAAGTGCTGGAACGCTTGTTCTTGGGACGTGTTAAGTAACTTACATACTAGTATATCATTAGCATTCATAGTCATTAACGCCAACAGCTCTGGATAAAAGTAGGAAGAAACCACAACGAGTGAGGCCCATGGAAGTGACTGGCCACATGCCGGTGTATTTTCTTTTCATAACGCAGTCATTAAACACGTTTTTGCAGCGAATTACGGGCATGAATCATACATGTAAATACACAATAATTGGCTATCACATTGCATGGTGTGAACAGGCCCACCTTATTGTTCATAACAACAAGAATAATTATCACTGATAGACATGTTTCGCTTATCATCTAGAGACTATTGACATTAAAATTATATGTGTAGGTGTATACATTTATTTGAACGGTCAGCTTTTGAAAGCATATAGCATAGTTTCAGGACGGTATACATATATGTGAATGGTATGCATAGTGAAATAAAATCAAGTTAATAGACGTTGGTGGAGGTCTTATACTCCCGAACAGGATGCCTCTACTCACACTAGCTCCTTGCAGGGCTTTTATAGATATGTAGTCATAGCAGAGTAACCCGTTATGTAAAGTATTCAACGTCAAGTATACCCATAAACAATAGTTAAGGGCTATTCGAACACTGATAAATCATTCTTGAGAAGCTTCTGTAGAACCCCCAGTACCTATCTTACTCTGGATCTACATCAACTTGAGATTAATTGGTTTTTAGTCCCTACCTTTAACGATCCTTAAATATACTGAGATGAGAATGTATTTAATTCACTTGCTATGCAGGCAAATGAAGACATTTACATATTTTCCACCCATATGATCTCATCTGGATTGGACACACAATATTATGACGATGGACTGACAAGTAAAAGGGTAAAGTGGGGAAGGTGAATTATAAAGGTGGGAGTGGAAAATGGTTGGAGGGACGGAGAAATTTAATAGAATCTACCTACTGGGAATTTCTACCCGTTTTAGACGGGGTATCTAGTGTTAATTATTTCCAGATAAATTAGAGGGAACGATCGGCGATCAAATTTAGTAGGTCAACTGGCAATGGAATGCATCTTGTTTCCAGTCAGTGGCGGCGGGTAGGACTTTGCTCTTATAATAGTCCAATATTTCTAGGGGGATTCTAGGAAAATTGGTCATCATACGTAGGCCTACTTCAAATTTTTACTACGAGTAACTCATAGGCTAATAATTGATTACAAAGTGTGGCGCATTAGTACATAATTTGACTTCCAGTGATCAGGCCTATGTACCAGGCCTACTTGTTGCATGCGCCAAGGGCGACATAGTTTTCATGTTATGAGTAGACTGTTATGTATACCGCCCTGGGACCTACACTGTTGAAGGAATGGGCAACTACATCACAGGGATGTAATAATATATAAATATAAGGACAATTTACCAGAATGTATATTTGGTCTGCATGCTTGATGTGTAGGCCTATAGAAGCCTTTATCCTATTAATTATGTTCACATACAATGGTGCAATTGCCAGCACTGAACTGTGAAATGATGAATGGTGGGTTCTGTTCCCCTATACGACTACATGTCAAAATGAATCAACTACAAATATGGACCTTTCGATCGGGGCCCACATAAGGGATTGCATCTTTCATATCCCTGACCCTGATCTACCTAAGGACCATTCTCAAACCTCTTTCCTTGCAGACGCATGCTAGAACATTCCATATATCCCATACCTAATCTATTTTCTGTCTGGGAATGGAAAGCCGAGGTCCCTGTGGGGACTTCTGGGTGAATTTGCCCCGAAGTACCGCGGGCGGGTCCGATTTTGGAAACAAATAACCAGCCCAACGCCTTCACTTCCAAATCATAACAGGAAAGAAAAGCAGCGTGACAGGTCCATGGGGGTGATCACAGTCAATTCCCAGGGTAATACTGGTAATCACCACTTCAGCGACAGCCCATGTGATTCTTGGGAAGTGATCAGCCACCCACCCTACTCCATCAACTGGGATCTGCTATGGAATGACAACCACAATCAAAAGTGGAAGACGGATTCTTTCGGCTGTCCCTCAATCGAGAATATACAGACCCATTAAGAAAGGCAGGGCCTCTCAGCGAGCGGTATCTACCAGAATTACACCTCACATGAGAAAACTTAAAGGGCAGTATCCGTCAGTCATGCCAACAACAATGAACGACATCGTAATCCTTGATGTTTTATAGCAGGCCAAATTGACGTTTCTGAGCGGCGGTATTGAACGATTGACATTAATGCCATAATATCTCCAATGCAATAATTTTCATTTCGTAAGCCCCTGATATGAAAGTCAATCCGACACTTGGATGAGAGCGAGTCGAGTCGTCTTTGCAAGAATGGGCATGGTGTAAAGAACAACATAAATACACACCAATATATCATAGGATATTAGTGATTTTAAAACATGATTTATCATGATATGTCATAATGTGTAGCTAGTCCAGACTGGACAATGATTCCTTATTCCTTCAGATGTTTGGAGTAATTGACACAGCAAAATAATATTCGCGGGATGATATTCGCGGGATTAATATAAGTATTGGTATTTATAATATTAAGTTATTCATGCGTACTAAGTTACACGTTTTGAAAAACGAAAAAAGACCCCAAATTATTTGTTCCCATAGATCAATAAGTGGATCAAATTAAACGTCAGGGTCCCAGAACGATTTCATTTAGCGGACATTTAAGATTCCCTAACACTGCCGTGCTTTGCCGTAGGGTACACCAACAATATGATACATGTCTCGATGGTAAAACAACGAAAATCATCATGCTAGAAACTGGATCACTGAGTGAATGAGTATAAAGCATTGACTCGTTATGTTCAGGTAGGAAGAACCAGGGGCAAATGTTCCAGTCTATATACTACTAACAAATCTGATAGAACGTAGCCGTTACCGCTGGTTAATTTTCATATACTACTGCCACGGCTCCACCAGTATCCTCAGGCAATGCACTCTTTTTATGTACTACTACCATAACCCTAACCATTTCCCAGGGGCGATGCCATTTTTCTTGGTCGCTTGCTATACGACCAAGAAGATCAGCCAAAATCTGAATGCATTTTAGAAGCTCCCTTACACCCTCTCGATTTCCCATATCATTCATAGAACTGAGGAAATTAACATTGCGAGTGTAAACAGCAGATAATATAGATATTTTCACTTTTTACGTAACACTTGCTTCTAAAACCTCTTTCAAGATTGAATGGAAACCTAATACATTGGATTTTTATTTAACGAAAACCACTTAGCAGTGAAATGCACCAGGTGGCACAAGATTTGCAGGGCTAGAAGGTCGACTGGGATTTTAATAAGCCCTCCTAAATCAGAGCTGACATAACTCGGCCGTAGGACACAATTGTATGAGAAGGTTATGGTCAACATTCCATCGCAAATATAGATGGCCCCAAGTTTTAATAGTATAGACCCTATTAAAGATTCAACCTAGAAAAAGCCTGTCACTATCATAGAAATGTACAAAATGCGTATTATTTGTGATTGTAGTATGAAATAATTGAGTGGTCTGGCTATCTATACATAAGATATATTAAGCTTGGGCCACATACATGTGCACTCGACGCGAAATATTACTAGAACCTTCCTGACCATACCACGCGAGGTGAAATTTCGCGTCCAGTGAGGGCAAGGCTTTACGCATAAGAAGAATGGGACATATCCTCTATTAATAATTACATGTATAGAACTGACGTATTCTGTTGGCCGGATGGGGTTTTGTCGCCAAGACTTGTGCTAAATGCCTGCCTGTGCCAGATTTAATCGTTTCTGTGGAAAGTCCTCAGAACTTTTCTGTCAGAAGGCATGGGAGATCATTCCCATGTATTGGAAATCCGATATCAAATATGGGAGGCATCCACATATGAATCGAGTAGCGCGGAGAAGGTAATGTCTGAGGAACATGAAATGACACGTTTAAATGCTTGCTATCACAAGGAGTACGGGTTGACAGATGCATAGCAAGGAAACTGTGGCAGGGACTTTGCTCTCTAGTCGTTAAACATGTGCACAGATGTCCACATGTTTGGTTCTTTTATTAGCGGTACACAAGGAGAGAGGCAGAGGGGGGGGGGGGGGACCATAAGATATCATCATTTTATCGTGATTTTTTTTAGATACATGGAAAAGGATTCACACAACCCCTTATTATAGACAGAAAGTATCTAATCCACCGTATGTTTTCATCATAGCTTTAATTGGTGGCTGAAAGAAATCGTAGCATATGTATATCAAATATCCCCGTTTTTTTTAATATATGGATGAACATATTAATCATATAAATAAAAAAAAATCACAGGAGAAGCGAAAATATTATCTAGCGAAATCGCTAAACATCTGGTTTCATGTATAAATTATTTCTCGAAATACATATATATATATATGACCCATATATATGACCCCCATGCAGCTGGCGACATATAAAACCACCCTACAGACTTGAAACATTGCCAACTCAGAATAAATATGAAAAATGATGCGAATAAGAGTAGCGATGAAACACGGAACTCCTTACTGACTATCACGTAGAAGGAAGACAGGCAAGTTAATACGCCCGTCTTACGACGCAAAACTCCATAAGGGTAGGTTGGCAATAAAAAAAACCTTTGCAAATGAGTGGCATAACACATAGGCCTCATATTCCATGGTTTCCACATATGTTTTATAATCATATATATGAAAGACCTGATGCGTAAAGAGGACGGAAAGGCGTATTATAGGGTATAGAGTATTAAGTATAGGACTATATATGAAGAAAATGTGAAGTGACGAGAGTGGAATCATAATATCTTAAAGCATAGAACATGTTCAGGAAAGACGAACTATCGTGTCATTTTGGCCGACATACGTATACCAAAACAAAAATAACATGAGATGGTGGATTGAAGCAAAGGGCTGCCTATTCCTGGCCTTGGTTGAAGATGGCTTGAATTATGCATAAGACTCTTTTGTGTAATGGCATTATCGAATTTCAATTTGGCTGTTTTGATGAGCTTTAATACAGTCGGTGATCTAATCCCATATAAGACTCTTTGTTCTAAGAACAAGGCAGCATTTTAGCGTGCCCTTGGGATACCTGTCTATGAATCTTAAGTGGCAACTCTGAGGCAGAATCGACGATGAAAGGAGGGCCTAGTAGAAGCGGGTTTGACAGCTTGAGAGATTCGCCCCTTGGCCATAACACCATTATACACCTCGGCCTCGGGACGGACGGCGCTAAATATGCCAATGATGGAAGCCACCTCCTCCGGGCCCCCACGTTCTCCTCGTGATGAGGTTCCTCCAGAGGTCGACCTTTTCTCCTTCCACATGCACCTGGCCAGCCCTGCCTTAGGGCCCCAGCCATTTGAAGTATAACCACGCCCGGGTCCTCCGCTCGGTACCCTGCCCTCCACCAAATAAACCCCTGCGTCGCCGCCTCCTCCTCCTCCTTACATGGCACTTGTACCAGCTCGCCCTCCCGGCTGGACATCCCCTCCCTAGTGACCGCCACCTGTGTCTCGCTCCCCCAACGTGCCTCCGACCACCACCACCACTGGTGACCCTCACAAACTGCTAGGTTCCCCACCACCACCACCTCCCACAATGGACGTCCAAATTAGATTTCCTCTGCCCTGGAGACGTCTCGAGGCCATGGCCCCACGCACGAGCCGGGCCACACATGGCGCAGTACTGGAAGAGAACCCACTGTTTCCTTTTCTTCACATCGATTGCCACATACTGCCAGACACCCATTTTCTTTTCTTTCCTATCCGCCAGCGCTCTGCCAAGTGCGACCATTTTGAACAAGCAAGTTGGGAGATCAATACACAGGAAGCGGGTCAGGGGGCCGCGAGGGAACTCTTGGTGTTTATTCTGTAGCCATTCCTATCTTCAGGCAAGACCAACTATACAGACAATATCCCCGAGTGTAAACGCCACTTTTTCTCACCGGCCCACTGCATCACAAGGCACTTCTTATCACGTCTGAAGTTGTCATCGATTCCCGAGGGGTTCCATATGGCTCCGTTTAAGTTTCCGATCCATAAAGCGAGAAAACAGAACAGGTTTAATGAGGTTTTGATGGAGACGCTAAAGCAAGAATTCCTATATCCGAATATTTCCGCTCAGGCTGTATTAAAAATAGTCAGCGACGATAAATCAATTACGATTGCTCTATTTATAACGTCATTATTGCAAACAAGACACTCACAGAGAGTACTACAGAGCTGGTCGAAAATGTATACCCGATGATAAATGGCTCCAAGCGATTCCTATACTACTCACACTAGACTTAGTATTTAGGACACTATAAGATGTCTCACTTACCATCTTTTTATTTCAAACCGGAACACCGGGGCTATTTCTGCGCAGTTATCAGCGAAAGCCCCTCTCAAGTTCACGAAGATCTCATTTAAAATATCAAAAATGAGGAAATTTGATCTGATGAAGGGCCTCTGAAGTTCGAAACGTCAGGACATTACCAAAAATAAAATCGGCCAAATTTACGACTGCCTTCATTACAATCGGAGGTCGTTTACAATCCATCTCTTCAAATATTAAAGGTTAATGAAAAGGGATCATCGCCTCTCATACTCAGAAATGGGTCACTTGATGAAATATCCATTAATGACATCGAAGTATTTATGTAATACTCGCCATGTAATTCAAAGCTTCTAATCAGCCATACGCGCCCCGACAAGTCAACATAACAAAGCATACAATGCAACTTATACAAGCCCTCCTCATCACTCAGGCGTCGAGCATCTCGTCCACTCAATACTAACGCAGGAGCAATCAAAGTGGGTAATAAGACGGCTACCAGCTCGTCCGTACCTACAATGCCCTCATCACAATGAATGCTATTCATACATAGGTGCATTTCACTCCCAAGAGGGCCTTGCATCATTTCATATCACTTTCTATTATTGAAATCTAGATGGCCTAAATAATTCCCCAACTTATTCACTTGAATATAAGACTCAATTGCGACCGCACATTAAACATGTACGCATCTCTGTGCGTCCGTCTCAAGGATGTGGATGATATGGAAGGCTTGTAGTCTCAATATTAATATAGACTTAAGTCCCATAATACCCTCATCATAGATCAAGAGAATCGGTTTTAGGCAGAAACAATTATATGGCATCAGCACATCTATTAGGTAAGAGGCCAGGACTCACAGGCACCCTAATACTAATCACACAGTCTAGCATCATTAATACCCTGTTTGATAAGATGCTCAAGAGATAAATATGCTCGGGATTTACTAGTGCCGTTCCAAAAATATTTTCTATAATAACCTTAGGAAACGTGTCTACATATAACATACGGGTATACATATTTCTTACTGAAGATAAATACCTACCGTTAGAAAATGTTTCTTTTCTTTACCTCAACCGTTGGACAAGTTGTCTCCACATGTTTATGGTTATGTTTTTATTTAGTCGCATTTCATCAGTTACAGACATAAGGGCAATTACCTCCGGAAAAGCTCTTGTACTGTAGCAGACATGGGAGTTTAGGTCGACCCTGTGAAAATAGGTTTGGGAAACTATATGGATACGTCAATGTGTCTCTGGGGAATGGACCAATGTTTGGAGAACAATCTTAGAGCTCCGATGAATATGGCGTCGAATGGACGAAAACTGCTTGTTCCGCCCCACGCCGGTAATTCTAAGTTTCTATTCAGGATGAATTGATGGCAGACATCCGCCAACTTTGGGGAAAAGATAAAAGATTTTATTGGCTCGTTTAAGCACACCATTTGTTGATGGAAATAGAGTTCGACCGGATCATAATCTGCTGTTACCCAGCAACAGCTACCATGAAATAAACTTGGCAACCCTAAACCTGAAGAAGGAGATCGAAATTGGCCGCAGTTCATATTTACGCGCCAAGGGAGAAGGTGGTCATGTGATCATGTTCCCAATACAGTTCTATGCGTCGTACGAATAGGTAGGAGTTATATAACATATAGATATATACAACTCGTTACTTCTATATATATTATCCGACAGGAACAAATGTCAGGAACAAATGTGACTGAGGCCAGTGAATATTTTAACCATAAGATGCAAGGAGGCCACATTGGCGCTTAATGCCCTAACCATATTTCGTATCTATCGTCCTGAGCGCTCACTATAAGGGCTTTGCATCAGCCATGAATAGGACAGGCATTAAAGCAAGACATTGTCCGTTTAGCAATCAAGCTACTGCCTCTGGGTGGCTTCCTTAATTACCATAACTTTAAATCCTCCCATTTCATGGCTACTGTTTTCTCCATAGAATTCGACTGTTTGCACAGGAGAAAACAACTAGGGGAATAAAGGCAATCACACCCAGTGGTGGCATTGGAAAATACTCCTTCCCTGTTAACGGGGAAACCATAAGTTGGGTGTATTGGGGGGAGGGTGTGGGGTTGTATGGACTTGTGGCAGGGAGGAAGGGGTGGGGTAGCGGAAGGGAGAGAGATGAGGTGGGGAGGCAGTTTGTGAAGAGGGAGGAGAGAGAGAGTCGGTATCCAAGATTGCTGGTACAGGGGCAATCAACAGCTTAGTCTTCTGGGAGCGAAGATGCGGCGTAAGGGGCAACTGGAAGTAGTTGAGAGAGGTCATAACAAAAATGTGATGCATTCGCGCTAAGAGCTTCATCCTTAAGGCATACAGCCTGTGGTGCACTTAAGGGGAATTTGACCTGATTGATGGGGGGATTTTACGGTGGGGATCAATACGTAGCGGATTTATGGTGCAGGATCAATAGGTAGGCTTATATCAGTGAGTCCAGTGGCTCAACCAGACGGCTAGCTGCGGAGATCAGTTTGGCCTTGGTAACGGAGGGGCACCAGTCACCACCACCCCCAAAAGCACCACCACCACTAGCACCACCACCACCAGACTGCAGGATAAGGACAGACGTAAAGTTCATGTGAAGATCCAATAAGACCGCATGAAACAGTTCCATCGATGGGTGTCCTGAGATACGCTATTTGATTAGACAGGGCTCGCTATTCCATTTTAGACCTTAACAATCGATCTGGAAGCATCGGGGCAGGAAAGCCAGAATTGCTATATAAGATAAGTGCTCCCACCTAAAAAGGTGAGCCACCGCATGGGACTTGACTTTATACGCCTACAAAGTTTCGTGAAGACGATGAAAACCTCATTGGACCCTATCCAGTATTAGTACATTTATTAGTAGTTCAGGAAATATTCTCTATCGAAAGAAAGCTAAGATGATTTAAAAGAAGTAACAAACTACGGGCTTCAACGCACCGTAAATGTGCGGTTGGCAAGTATGCGAGTAGTAATCAATTGTAATTGTAAGTAATTGAAAATTTGTTATATTAAATGAATGGATTGAAAATTATTGAATAGATAAGAGCAGTGGCGACACGTAATGGGATTTGTTCCTTAATGTTTGATATGGGAATATATATGAGTAGATATTAAATAAGAACATATTAGAATATTGTCTGTGGGTGAATAAAATCATTTAAATAAAATCATGTTCAAGAGTACCCTCGTTATCAGTGTATCAGAGAAAAACCTTTATGAGTCCTGACAGTTTTACCGTATAAACTCAAGACATTATTACAAAGTTTGGACTAGGTCTTGAATCATGAAATTCTTAGAAAATACTGAAATACTAATTTTGAAATATTAAGCTTGAAGATCGTAGCAGTCACACTGAATACTATCCAATATGGAAATACATTTTCCAGTTTTTACCGAAATAAAACATTAAATAAAAGCCAAAATGATCCGCTCCCACAAATAACTTTAGGATATTAACCAAGGAAGGGATATAATAATTATCGAATGCATGGAACTAACCACTTTTTGTTAACCCCTTCAACCCCAGCCTCCCCAGGGGAATTTGGGGGTAAATTTCCTACAATTTATATGCATATATCTGAATAAAAAATATAATTTAACACTTTCTTTCACCATAAGATATATATATCACCTTGAAGCACTTTCCATAGAGATCCCGTATTTGAAATGGTTATGTACTAAAACTCGGTTACCATGGCAACGCATTGTTTTGTTAAGATAATTAGTTTATTTTTAGTTTCATTCAAATATTCTTTAATATATGATTTAGATATTGTTGGGTCTAGATTGGTTATGTCACTAGGAACGTTTTGATACCAAACACATCATGGGAATCCTAAAGGTTACCTTGGAAACATCATTCAATAATACCTACCTCTATAGGGTTTACCAGAATACCATTATAGAGAAGGTATGAAAATAGATACCCCTATATTCAATTTGACGATTTTCCTACTTAATGGGGATTTTTCGATTGTTTGTGTTGCTCAAGTCAATCTAAATGATTCCCCTATTAAATTAAGTTGGTTTTTACAACATTTTATGAGTCTGTTACCATAGCAACCAAATGAAAACACATGAATTAGAAAATTAAAGAAATTTTCTATTTTTGGTCGCCATGGTAACAGAACTACCCCAATTTAAAAATGAATTATATTTCTGAATTCTCCTTCTCGAGACCTTTCTTCTGATCCCACACTTGCCTATATCAGTAGATTTCTGAAAAATCATTATTTTTCTGGGAGAAATTAGCCTAGGGTATATGTCCTAAGTAGTTTCCATGGTTACCATTGACAGACACAGAGAAAAATGGATTCGTACAACTAATTTTTATATGCCTGGCAAGAATTGAGAGTTTCAGCAAATTTGGCTGAATGTTTTAATGGAAATTATTCATTTCAATTTACAAATAATTTTGTGTGAAAATTGATGTATTTTATCAAAATCTGTTTCCATGGAAACGGTTTTTCTAGTAGAGCTATATTTTTTCTTTAGAAATATCAAGGCATCAAAGACCTTCAAATCTAATGTTTTTGTGAAGACAAATTCCTAAAAATAACTAAATACAAACAGGAAAAGTGACAAAAATAAGCCCTAAATTGTTACATTGTTTCCATGGTTACCATTCTATCCCCCTTGAGTTGCCATGGAAATAAATACTAGAGAATTAATTTCCATGATGTATGCGTTATAGTGATACTAAATACTCCATAATACATAGTTACCCCAAATTTCTATGACCTTGTCAAGTTTGGTCAAATTTGCCCAAATGGGCAAAAAGGGGCAACATTTGCCCACGTGGGGCTGGCAACAATTGTTGCCAGTGGGGGTGAAGGGGTTAAATTAAAAAAATGCCCTTCAACGTGGCTCATAGGAGCTTATATTCTGCGATCCAAAATTTCTATCACTGCTCACAGACAATATAAAAATGAAAATGCGACCTCGGGTACCTTATTAGGCTTCTTGTTCATCCTAAGGAAGCCATTTTGAATGATTTTGAGCCTCCCTACCTCCTCGATGAATACAATTTAGAAAAATGAACATATTCAACATGGCGGCTTCTATTTATATAACGTACTGACTAGATTTTGAACAATATGATCAAGTGCATAATACTGAAAGAATTAATTTTGAAAAATTTAATAAATTCGAGTGAAATTAATGAAATGACGGCCATTATTCATGCTAAGTTCTATTGCCTTGCATTGAAAAAAACCATTTGAATTATTTTGACCCCCTAACTCTGCAATATACCGAAATTTTGGCCCCGGGCAAACCGCAGAAAAATAGAAATTAAACCTTATTGAAAGGATCCAATATTAAAAACTATCAGTCTGAAATTAAATTTCAAGTATAAACCGCGATGTATTGAGACTGCCTTTCATTTTTTCAAATCCCAGTGGAGTGTCTATAATTGGTAGATAGAGTGGAGCACCATCGTCTCAGATTTTCTAATAGAGCTAGACTTTGATATTTAGATCGTAGTCCTTTAAAAAGAGAACAGTGGGCCCCCTTTCGCACATGATCATGAAGGGATATTCCTTGCACCTCACGTAATGATATTAAACGATATGAACCGCCGTATATGACACATATTTTTTACTCAGCGCCACTGGCCATCCGCCCTGGAGAACAAGTCCCAGTTTTGATAAATCAATGAGATGAATTTTCGCAGGTGACCTTTCACGAAAGGGGCCGATATAAAAGGAGGCCGATGAGCAGGGAGAGAGACGGTGACTCTAATTCTGGAGGAAAGTAATGGCATTCTAACCACAGTGAGTGCTGAACAGGGTCGGGACCTTCTGCGCCTTACACAACTCATAAATCGCAGGATAACCTCGTAAAAATTTATCTGTGTTCCATGGTCGTGAAGCAAAGCTTGCTTAAGTTGCATGTAAAACCAACACGGAAAGAAGTCCTATTTTACCAGCCACGGGCCAGACGTTTTATTTTGTTATTCAGTCGGAATTATCGACTTTTTTTTATTAATGTTGCAGACAAGAGACAGATAAAGAAACTTGTCATCTCCATTGTCTCCTCGTAAGAGGCCAGCAACGAAGATGTCCTGCAGATGTTTGTATGCATTCGCCGAGGAAGGGGTATGGGTATAACTGCCTGCCAGTCGATGGGGAAATTTGCCTCATTCAGCCCCGCAGAAAGATCAGAAGCCCCTATTGGCACCATCCGATCCTTGATATGAGAGACTAGCCAGGGGCACATAGAATACCAAGCTGATAGGCCGACAGGCACTTTCTTTCACCAGGGCTGTGATCTCCTATTTTATTATCAGCGCCCAATGTGCTGGCAATCTATATTACATCGATCCCAAGACTGACCTGGATTGGGAGCCTCCGTTGTACCGCCCCTATATATAGGCGACAATGCAAATATACAGACACATACCAAGCGATATCATTGAGAAAATTGTTCCTGGGGCTTTCCGCCTCAGCGCAAAGCATCCGACGCCGCGATGCCCTTGTGAGCATCACATGGCAAAGAGATCGTCCACGATTCAAGACACCTCAATCAACATGGCAGGGCAATATGCTGGTCCACTTCATTTAGACGTGACAGCTCTATGTAATTGAAGATACCTTTATTGGATCACGGCAGCAAACATGACTGCTCATGGCCCTTTATTGCAAGGGTCAGGGTGGTTGTTCCATCTCGTTGGATTTGGGCTTTAGTCATGGCATATAAAGGCAAACATAACAGCACTAAGTCCGATCTCTAGTGTCCATAAAATGTACCAAAGTGTCTATATCACGGAGCTGCTCTTGTGTAACAGCCCAAAGCACAAAGGGCTAGGGCTCTTTCCCACACATTATGCAGCAGCGGTATCTTTAGGACCATTCCAGTGCAATGTACTTCAATCCGTATTTTATGTTTAGTCGTGGCAATAAAACGAGAATACAGCCAACACGCATGGGTAATAAGCAGCTCAGAAAGGCAACGCGATTCCACATGCTTAAAGTACGAATTTAGGAGCAAGACTATTCCTATTCAAGCCAATACGCAATAAGTTTTTTTTTAATCAGACAGGAATGGACTTTCGGGAAACCTGCGTTTACTCTCCATCCATTACTCCCCAAGTTTAGTAGACGACATCTCAACACAAATATGGAAACCACTGTACTTTTTAGATGGTCTTGAAAACATTGGGAACATCGCTATCCATTACCTTTGCTACTTTAAGTGTTGTTTTATTTCAGCCTTATTGAGGGAGTGCATTACAAATGCTTTGGGGGGGGGGGGGGCTTCCTCTGCAGTATGCTCTTTCCTTTAGTTTGAGGCTATACAAATTACACAGCTACGATCCTACCCTGTTCAATTTGTCATCGCTCTCCTGCACATAAAACATAAGAGCATCCCCACAAGGCGTCTGCTGAAAACTGACAAAAGTTGCTCGCTTGAAACTAATAGTTGCTCCTCACTTAATCCAGTCAAATGAGTCGGAAGATCAAAAAGCTGACAGCTGGCATGAGAAAGCAGCTATTGGCAATGGCAAGTCGTCCTTTTCCTCCACAATGGTTATGTCGTTTTCTCTCCCCTAGAGCTTTAATAAGGTTATCCCGATTCTACTAACAATTCAATGGTGTGTAGATAAGGATAATCAGAGCTCTAAGCCAAGAGCCTCTCAGTCAATGGAATGAACATCAGTGTTGGAGACCATTGTATTCAAGGAACTTGTGTTTATTATCTTACTGGTCCCGGATTATATTATTTCCATTAGAAAATTTGCTCTGCAACCAATTAGGCAGAAAAATGACTTTTTGTTAGCAAACTGTGGGAGATGTCTAGCAGCTTAATCATACATTATTGTGATCCTGAAGTTGATGAATGATGCTATTAGGAACACGTTGTGTTACTCTTAAGAGAACGTGCTTCTTCACTTTTGGCTAAGACTGATTGATTATAGGGTTTCACTATCAGCTATCTCTGATTACAAGTCTCTTGATATCTCTTTAGATACGAAAAGGTTCTTAATAAAAATACTGATCGTGATATCAGTTCTATTCTGAATTCTATCCAAAATTAACACTGTCTTTGGTTCTGAATGTAACAGCATCTAGCACTTTAATTTGCCCATACAAATGTGCCTCTGTATTCTAAATTGAAAGAGAATAGTTGAGGACATGTAAACACCCGAGTAGCGCTACCACAACTGAGGCTGAGCCTCAGGAACGAACGTCCTACCTGAGCTCACCTGGGCAACAGTTGGTGTTGCTTGGCGAGTATGGTAACCCCGACTGTGACCTGATCTGATCGGATTTGGTCTAGTTGAGACTTGTAAGGCCTCGTTTTGTAATGAATATGCAATAACATGGTAATTTGATGAAATAACGTAATTATAGTTTAGTCATAATTATTGAATAATTCATCGGTAGGGTTCAGTGTGGTTTCGACCTCAAAAGTTCTCGTCAGGCGATAGTTTGGTCACGTTGATTAAATGTATTTAACTCTGGGCCTCTGGGTCCATTATTATTAGGTTAACTACCAGTTGGTTTAATTTTCATATATTAAATGACACTTTAAATATGGACTGGTTTCCCAAGTTTAATTATTTAATTTTTTTCTTTTTGTTTTTTCTTTTTTTTTTGGGGGGGGGGGGGGGGGGGGATTGTGTGAGCTACTGAATCTTTAAAGGAAACAGTCCTTCCAGTGGCTGAGTGCCGCTTTCCCTGCCTACTTCTGTGAGGGAAGTAGGTAGAGGTTTGAAGGTAGGTGGAATCAGTGGTAGGGCCGTGGTACCGACTGGTAAGAGATTTGTTTACAACGAAAGAAGGAAGAATTGGGTAATTACAAACATTGGATTTGTGTTCTTCTTTCAATAATGACGCTAATTACATGTCAAATCAGTATGATGGCCATGGGTGATGTAATTTATATTTTAAAGTGATATTCAGAAAGCTCAATAGCAATATATAAAAGCATAAGAATTTATTTAAAACCATAAAACAATACCTTCCCCATAGTTTCCTCGTCGGGTGAGCTGGGTTTATGAAGTATCGGACTACCCAATGCCATTGGTTGAATGTATTCAGCGAGTAACTTACCTGAAACAAGAGAAGTAAATGAAGGTTTAGAGTAAAGAATGATTAACTGACTAAATTACAAGGGATGACGAAACTAAGAACCATTGGTAGTAGTAATTAATTAATACTAAACATGAGAGCTTCCTATTCAGAGCAATGGATTGTGTCTACAGCACTCTCTTTATACGAATGCCGAGGTACATGAAAGATAAAAGGAATGTATACGATTTAGTCCAAGACATTGATCCATCACGCCATTTCATGCTCGATTCTTATGAAAAGTAATGCTTCATAATGGCAAATATGCGTCAAGAACACATCAAGTATGAACAAAACACTTTTTGCACTGATTCATGTTAATGTTTTGTACCGAGGACCAGAAAGGTTTCAAATGCTCATTGGGATGACATGAGATACCCCATGTATTAAGGCGGTAAAGGAAACAAAAACAAGAGCTCTATTTAAGAGTTCAGTTTGTCTAAGAAGTAGTAATTGGTACTGTACCAAGTACTCGCTGACTGGAAACCCCACACAAAGGCAGTCAAGCGTACGTCAAATAAGGGTGTGGAATATAGTTCCATTATTCTCATAAACTAACACTCCAAACCGCCGTGAAGGCATTCAGAAGCGCGAGAACAAGGGGATATAAAATGAATCGTCCGATCGCGCAACCAGGCGAGTGCGGTAAATCTCCCAGATGGCAACATTGCATTGTCCGCTCTATTGATTTTTCAATGATTCTGCCTAAATTGATGCCATATTCCTATGGTTTGTTTATGTGTCCGGACGCAACGGGTCGCTGCCTAGGATAAGGCAGTGACATCTAAACCAACTACTGTGGACCCTCCTGGAATCCATACTTCCCCAGTGTTCCATACACTAACAGAAGCCCGTGAAGGAGGACCAAACGCGAGAGGCATTGGCTGCATGTACAGGAGGAGTTGGCAGACAAAGGCAGTGAATCTTAAGGTTTTTATGACCGGTTCGGAGGTCCAGGCGCTAGCTACTCCACCAACACACTGGTCTGAGAGGAGCTCGGATCCCAGGCGTTGTATTAATGTATCAGTCGGGCTAGTTGAGCATGACGTTAAAACATTTACTCCATCAATGGCCAGACTGGAGTACACGCGTATAGTAGTAGAAGAAAGTAGTAGGTGGTAAAAATGGACCTCCCCGAGTCTAATAAGCTGTTCAGTGTCTACTGAAAGACACATAAGTATATATAATACGACCTAAGCTACTGTCTTTCATCGCCCCTTACTGTTACTCTCAAAGAGATTTTCTATCCTCTCATTGTCCTTAGACGGATCATATTTTTTAATTAACCTTTGCGCATCCTCTATTATGCAATTGAATACCTTGCCTCCCCAGATATTCTGATTTATATTTGTTATTTGAGTATTTCTCATGAAACGGGTGCAATTGGTTTTTTTAAAAAGGCAGTTACCTCAAGAAATGTGTGTTATTGTTTTTACAAATGAGCTCATTGCATGGAGGAGTACCGTAGGTGTTCTTGTCAGCCACATATAGTGTTCAATAACTAGGGGGAATTTTTCTTTGACATATTTGGAAACGGTAAGCATTTTTCTTCACTATTTCCCGCATAATTTTTTTTTTTACATATTGTGTGCTTATAAATCTCTAATACTTAGCCAAAAACGTCACACTCTCGTGTTCCAGATACTTATAGCTGAGGTTCTGAGCTTCGATTTCATATATGACCCATGGCGGTGTTTTTTCATGCATGGTACATCTTATTGTTGTGTCCATTGCTGCTCCACTCCATATGAAGGACAGTACTTGAATCCAAAATAGAACTTAGAGAAATGGGGAAATGATAATATGGAAATAATTCGGACATGTCCTTCCCTTGGCAAAATTTAAGTGTTATTTACGTTGCAAATAAGATGTTCTTCATTTACAAAATAAATTATTAATCCTTTCAAAGCATTTTCAAATGTGTCTTTTACGTTGCAAATAACATGTTCTTCATTTACAAAATAAATTATTAATCCTTTCAAACCATTTTCACATGTGTCTGTGAAGCAAACAATAATGGCAAGATTACAATAAAATGGGTAAGTATCCAAAAAATATTTCAGCAGGAGGGTTTTCTCTAAAAAAAACCCCTTTACTTGACTAAAACAGGTTGTTGTTTACATTCTCAGTCACTCAATGAGTTCTCTCATATTTTTACTCTTTGTTTACTATTTCAGACAATTGCATGCATTTGGCTGGGTACCAATCTATTTAAAAGAACCTCTCCTTGAAAGAAATGTGATG
The DNA here is from genome assembly GCA_942159475.1 of Sthenelais limicola. Classification (NCBI taxonomy): domain Eukaryota; kingdom Metazoa; phylum Annelida; class Polychaeta; order Phyllodocida; family Sigalionidae; genus Sthenelais; species Sthenelais limicola. Next base: position 117,574,038 of record OW804096.1, read on the forward strand.
TCCAATCCTATAGGACCAATTTTAATGACATTCTTTTCTAAAAATTAGTTTTGTCGGGATTTCTTTTATGTTTTCCTGTAGAAATACCTCTGTTTGACGCATACAATTGAGCAGGGCTAATTTACTAGCAAAATATATGCAGAGAAAGCATACTGTCAGGCAATGTAAATAACACAGAAAAATGGACCTAAAATTTAATCTACTGCTGCATGAAGGAAAAAAACAAAATGTAGCAATTTCTGGCAGAGATGCACCGCACTACCTTCTACAATATAAGATATGATTTATTATGATTATTCAAAACCACCAAAACCCCAATTTCACCCATTTCGGGAGAAATGCTCATTTACACTTTCATTCACCGCAACACTCATATATCTTAAATGCGTCAAGAAAATGAATGTTGAAGGCAGAAATATAGTAAGTGCCAAAGGGAAGACCAGCTGAAAGGATCTCTCTGTCGGCATGATTTATAAATCATGCACATGTGAGTGGGTGTTGTCATTACATTAATGGCGCTTTAAAGGGTAATACTCATCTTAAATCCTGTCTCAAGAGGTACAATGGGGAGGCAGGTGAAATATCCCACTCGGTTCCACACATATCATTGTGACAAAGCATACTGATAACAGTATGGCTGGCAAATGTACTGAGCTACGGTGTGAAGGTAAAACATTGATATTTCATTGATAAAAACTGTTGATTCAAATGAAAATATTTAGGAATATGTATAGCATTGCAATCACAGTGGCATTGCAATCTCTGTGTACGTGTACTGATGAGTATAGACGGAATAGCATTGCTAGTTGATATCGTACGTTTCAACTCTAGTATGTCCCAAGACAAGTTTCCTCGACTTTATTTTATCATCATTTTATAATATTCAACCAGGATTGAATCTGCCACCTCATTCAACAGGGATATAAAATAAATTCCTGTTTTCACCTATTAGCTCTTACCATTTACGCTGGGCTCTTATCAAGGTAAAGATAGGTTAATCCATCAATACACATACCTCTCAATTATACATATATTTATATGATAAATGTCAGAGTTCAGAGTCTAAAAGGTCAAGTGCTGAAGGCTTAAAAGGCAGAAGTATAAAAGTCTGGCATTAACGTCAAAGCAACTTTTAATTCGCAGATTACTGTATAGTATGAAAGCGAATAAAATACACACCCTAAAACAAAACCTCATATGTTTACCAATGCCCTATGCATACCACAGACAGACACATTTGAGAATACATTTGTACATTCAACCTTTCGACGTAAACTGACCTTTAATGAAGAAAGGGTGAGGAAATGGAAATCAGATCAGGGCAGTCTCTGGGGAAAGCTTGGAGATCGACTTCTAAAACTTTATCCCGACTTGGAGAACAACTGATTGGAAAGGGAATGGCATCTGACACAGATGAGAAAGCGTCCACTGGGGAGGCACTCCCAGGGAAGCTATCTACACACCTTAAAAGGTCGCCTATATCAGGAGTAAAATGCACCTTTTTCCCATACGCACTACACCATTTCTCTCGTCTCCCCCCTCTATAACAGTCTTTACGCCAGTAACATAGATGCAATATGCCCATATGGATGCCGTTTCTTTCCCATCTATCCTATATTTCTTCAGCTATGGCTCGTTCACATCTCGCCAGTCTCTCGTCAGGCCCCTGATGCAATATTCAGTATGCCAATGGTGTGAAAAATGTATAAGGCCAGACGTTTGCCATATGAAAGATCCTTCCAGGTTGCGCTCATGGGGCCAAAAGCTACTTTTATTCAACGAGGCAGCCGGAGAGGAAAGATACATATGCGATAACTTTGACCCTGCCTCATATTTCCCCATTTACGTTAGACATTAAACGTTTACATGTATACGACGGACATTAGACGCGCCATCGGGATCGAAAAGGCATGGCCACATTTGATGCCTCTATATTCAAAATCAATGTACCGACATATACTTATATATGCACACGTGTTTACATGGCGATTCATTTAGATACGGATATGTCAGACGTAAAAAGAATGATCGTTAGAATAAAGACTATATAGGATAAAATGTACGTACGGAGAATAAACCTCACTTAAATGCTTGAACAGGAAGAGAAAGAAAAGCTGGCGCATGCGAACCCATAAGCGACACTACATAAAGACTTCCTGGTACAACTTTATAAGTCTCTCCTTGAAGGTTGAGAAGCTATTACAATCCAATTATTCCCTTTAGGTTGTTCCAACAAAAAGGAGTCATTGTGCTCCTATGAAGACGTTCACATTTACCCGGGCGATAGGGCAATGGCAAGGAATGGTAATTAAAATTCCCATGGTTCAGAGCGCATCTAGGTTTTTATGTTTATTAGAATTCTTATCCCCGGCTGGGTGTGTTCCCAAATCTTTTTGTCGTAAAAAACTAGTTAAATCCTGTGTGAAATGCCTCTTCCAACGGGACGCGATGAATACTTCCCCATTCTCTTCCTTTCAGGTTCTCCCAATATTGAATGATGGATCATTTGGGCGAGAGGCTACACTATGAATAATAATACTCTTTGTTTGCACCCAAACCTTGTCCCGGGGGAGGCAGGAGGAAATCCAGCCTGGTCGCCTCATCCTCCGAGCGCCACCTACATCCGGTGTAACCTGGTGTGATTTCCCGAGACCCATAATGAAAAGTGATTAATTAAGCCAGTTCATACTGTCTGGATCTAACTAGCCATGACTAACTTCTTGTTATTCAAGCTCTCTCACTCGTTGAGTACCTCATTTCCTCCATCCCAACAAAAAGATGACTCTGGGTCAAAACATTGGCCGTGTAGTAGGTTTAACTACTATCTGTAAACAACAGATACCGTAATATATCGTATAATTATATAGAGCTCTGTGTTTGAGGTTAGATCGATGTGTCCCTCGGACACTCATATCTAAGAGATTCTATTTCGCCGAGCACCTGGCCCTATCTGTGCGGCATGGCTTGTCTTTCCCCTCCACCAGCTACCACCCAGGTCTAAAGCACTCGAGCATCATGACGCAAAAAGCCGCCTCGGAGAAATATAGATCTCCTCCACCCCTCCCTAAGTCTCCTTAAACTCGCCATCACGATGAATCTCCGGAAGAAACATTCCATTACAAAACTTTGTGAGCCCATGCAGGGGTTCCTTCGGACTCGCACCGCATAGGTGGCTTTACTTTGAGATTTGAAGAAACGCACCAATGGCTTCCGGCCCTCAGCATCTAATTGGGTTATTCCATTTGGAAAGCATCAGTCGGAGCGATTCTTACATCCACGTATGATTAACCTGGTGTGCCCCAGCACATAGTTTTTCGACATTTTGTCAGGGATGACGCTAGGACATCTGGGGCCATGGGGAGGGTGATGTCTAAGGAGCTTGGGGCAAGAGTGCCTCTATTGATGGACAATGCCCGTGGGCTGTCGGGCCTACACAGTAGTAGCCCTTGCTCTGCGCCGGTTCCTCACGCTTGGCTTGCTGGCATCGCCTCATCAAACTGATCGCTGAGGAGACGAGGGGATGGCGAGATGGAAACATGATGAAAAGATGGCTGTTGGTAACAAAGAAGGTATTGCTAGGCCTGCAGTGGCATGTTCTCACAGTAGCCCCATCGCTCTCATCTCACCGCCTGTGTAGGAGCATGTAGATTGGATCTCTCAATACCATGACAGGGAAAACATGGGTCTTTGTGGCTTCAAAAACTGTATAGGCCAGGAAAGCATCACCTCAGTTATTTGTCCGTGGAAGTATATACTATATGCCCGCAAAAGAAGTCGTATGCCCGCAAAAGTATGCCGAGTTGGATTCAAATGGTTGAGGCAAGCCATGAATGAAACACTCTCATGTAATGGCAAGTTTCTCTCTGGTGCGATAACTATGTTACATGCCATCATAATGCATTATAACAAAGACAAGACAATAATCAATATTTTCATTAATAGACTCTCCATAATATATAAAGTTACCACATGGGAACTGCATGAAGCCAGCTGGTTATTGAATCCCAATGCTTCTACAAACGAGATGGCGGCATGCAAACTCCATTATAATAGACAACACAAACATGGTTACTATTCTTGGACAGGATACAGGCTTTTAAGAAGTTCTGACAGCATACATATTTCCCCCAGTAAATTGTCACCGGCTTGCCTCCTTCTACAATATATGTGACATGGAGCTTCGCCCAGAGACACGTACGGAGCTCGTTGTTTGAGTAATGTCTAGAAGGGGGGGAAGAGACAGGATCTGACTCCCATTATGTTCATTATCAATTCGCACCCAATTAGCCCATTCGACAAAAAAGGTCAGTATAACAGAGTAAGGTAATAACAAGGGATGGTTTTCTGTTAGTACAAGCAAGGCAAGTTTTGTTTGAACAAGCTTTCATTTTACAGTATCTGGCAAGGGAGCGTGCAGTCATTAACAGCACGGTTATCTCTCTTATAATTAGTCGGTCTTCAGAGACCTAGTTAAATACATCCATGCTGCTACAATCACACATTCATTTGTAATAACTAAAGCGAGTTGCAGCGGTTCCCATTCGCCAGTTAATGGAGATCTATGTGATCTCATCCGAAATAAGAACTCTAAACGAACGAACTTATAAACCTTTGAGTATCGGTAAAATCTGTCCCAGCGAAAGGGACATTTTTATGTCTCCCTTTACGTCGACACATCGATATTGTCATTTGCTATACGGTATTTATATCAACATTTTTGTTTACTCTCTAAAGCACCAGGAGCTGGGCGTCTAATACATAGGCATAGATGTAAGGTGTTAATAAAAGACATTAGTCATGTGTACGTTAGAAGCGATACTGAGATTAAAATGTTTGGCCTTACTTAAAGTGACTTTTCATTGTCTCTTAAAGGAATTAAGCATGATAAGCTCCCATTTAAAATAATGCTTCGTAACACCTGATATTTTGTTTCGAAGGAATCACGAGTTCTCATGTATCACAACTGAGTACCCAGGTGCCATACAAACGATTACTTAATTCCACGACCAGAGAGTCTAACGCCTATTTATACACTGACCATTTTGGCAATGCATCACTTCTTGCCATGATACAAACTATAAAGTAATATTCAATATAATAAGTGAAATAAACCGATTTTAGGGACACAAAGTTCGGAAGAAAGTTCCCTTTTCATGGGTAACCCTATGGTGACCACTACCCATGCTCCCGGTCATCATGATAACCAGAAGTGCGCCGAGTGGGCAATAGGCCTATTAGTGTTTGGATATATAATAAATTCCGACATATTTGAATAGCACTGCTTTCCTTTTCATCTGCCATCTTTTGGAACACACTTTCCCATATAGATCCACGTATCAGTGATAACCCGTACTAATATGAAGTTGTTTTCCTCACTAATAGACATGGGAATCTGAACCAGAGTGGCGAAAGATAATTTTCCACACGCTCCGAAACCCTATAAGCCGGCAATCATCGTCTTTATACCACATTAATTCACAGTCAATGGTACTAAACACATTCCCTCCAATAAAGCCTATGTACTCGAGGCCTGAGTCCTATTGATTTTCTGTGCCTGGGATATTGATAGTTGGAGGAAGTACCTCGGTTGTGCAGGCAAGAGGCGCCACGATTTAAACCTATACTCATGTCGGGATAAGAAGTTGGGAAGGCAGACCGCTGAAACCATTCCTTCATCTAGCCTCACCAGACACGCCTTTATTTATATCAAGTGTGAATTAGGCTGCCTTATAATAAACAAGACGCGCCATGTATACTATTATATAAATGTTATGGATAAGTTTTAATGTGTACCAAATCTTGGCAAGGATATTGAAATTTCCCTCCCTCTGAACACGTACCCAGAGGGGCTAAGAGGGTAAACGCTACAGTCCATAATGAAATATCAAGCATGCCTTGTCCTACATTAAAGCGATCATCACTTTTGTTGAAGGGAAACCGGAAAGCAGTCCACCAAGGAGTACTATACACCCCATTGGAGACCTATTTGGGCATTGCTTATCGTTTATATAGTTATCTAAGTTTTCAGTCAGCGCACACAGAGTAATATCGACAGGAAAACACACGTTTCGATTTCGGAGCACGCAGGCCTACAGGGAATGTGCTTTACATTGGCCAATTGCGGCCTGGCATCAGAATAACCAAGCGACAATGGAAGCCAGCAGTGCATTCTGCTCAGCTGAATTCCTCTTTAGTGGTTAGCCATGGAATGGGCGTGCCCTGGTCTTATTTTCATAATTAGAGTGATCAGTCTTTCTCAGAAGGTTAAAAACCAATGCAAACGCCAGACAACCTTAAGCCCTCTGGGAGTGGTGCAGGTATGAAAGGCGACATACAAAAATAAGGCCCGCCACCAAAAGCTCCTAGACATAGCTCCGAGAGTGGTCAGTTTTTTATACGGGCGAGCGGCTATTTCTGTCCCCATTCTTTGATGTTGCCATAAAAAAGGCTGGAGCTCGCGTATAAGGGACCTGGCAGAAAGCAAGTTGGGGAACACATAGCACTTGAAACACTAAGTTCCTTTTTACCCAAGGTAAATGAACGCATGTCGCTTCAATGCTGGAAGAAATATATTTTTCACTGAGGGCAAGAACAATTTTATGTTGACTCTTAAACACATTAAAAATTGAATATAAAAATTGAAATACTACCAACTGCTGGTGGACTATTGGTCGTGTGTGTATTAATGGTTGACGAATAAAATACACTTACTTTCTATTCTTTTACTTCTTTAATTGGGTCTCTTAACCAACGTTTCGGCACACTTTGTGTGCCGTCATCAGGGTCTGGACAAGAAGTGTCCATAAAAAGGCTTAAACTTTCAAGTATCTTTTGATATTGATGCAATGATTTCCTCTTAATTCATAATGGAAGTTCACGACGTTAAAGCAGATTCAAATGAAAGTAATTAACTGATTCATCAATCTAGTTTTGAACTTGTGACATTGACACAATTGTCAAGGCCCAGTCCTAAAGGAAGATCCCTGTGACTTCAGAAAAGACTGAGCTCAACATGAAATCACTGATAGCCGGAACTCTCTATCTGGTTACGTAATAGAGGTCAATTACTCGGTCACGAAATAAAAGGATTAACGCATACTTCAAAACCAATACCAATTATTCTGAAGCCCATTGATTAGGATGGGACAACGTTGGATAACAAACTTCCACTAGGCATGTGACACGCTTGATCTTTTGTAACAATATAATATGTAATACAAACTTGCCAAGAACAATTTCCGAAACTACTAAAAACATATCAATCATAAAGACATAAATAGGTTATTCACTTGGGGCAAGTACTCAGTCTTTTTGCCTGATGAGGGTCACCATACCCGAAACCATGCTGTGCCAAACACTATAAAAAATAGTGGAAGTGTTGTTTTTCCACTTACCCCCTGTTTTGGGGACAGCCTACATGTTTACATAAGTAATACATGTATTCTGTACCCAAGTACAGGGAAAAACAACAATCCTAACCATAAACCACCTCTTGGTCAGTTGTTAGGATGGACAACAGTCAGTTGTCAACAAGTGCACCCTCATAGATACATCTCCATGTATCCAAGAGGTATCTAAGTTGGATGGGATCCAGCGTGACGTCATGTTGGAGTGACGTCATTAGCATGGTAGCAACGACTTGAGGAGGAGTGCTGTTTTTGCTCGTATAATAAAACCAATCATATCGTAAACCAATCATATCAAATGTTATCTAGGATAACGTATCAAAAGAACCTGCTCCAGTAGAGGACCGCTATGACATTTATCACAAGTATTATACCTGTTGTAATTTTAGTTATGTAAGAACTTTTACTCACGCGGTTAAAAAGACAAAATACACATAACAGAATGCCTGTAACTACAATATAGGTGTTGTATTTGATTCAATAAATGGGAATGCTCCGCGATATTTTGTATGCGTTGCGAGAATGAGCACAAGTGAAAAACAGGCAATTTGGTCGTACTTGGAAACCTGCTCTCAATCAAGCCTTACTATGAGATTGATGCCCAAAGTGTGTTATATTTAAATTGAAATTAATTGATACAGCTGATACAGGTGGAATTACATATGGTTTAGATTATGAAATGTTGGTTCAGGTTTAACAAATATATATTGCATTTGTGTGTATACTAAAGTACAAATTTACCGTAGCTCAAAAATTGTCACATGACCATAAACAGATTTTTAAGCTGGGCTTTCGTTCGGACATTATAACTCTATTATGAATACATATCGATAATGAATTACGATTGTTTGTGTGTAAAACATGTCTTTTTTATGGCTCTGAGGCACTTTCAGGTGAGAGAGTTTTAGTTGGAAGGACGAAAGAGAAAGATGGTGAAACGATGAGGCCTGCACATGTGAATTATATCACCGACGAGATTGGTGTAAACATCACGAATTCTAACCTATCTTTAGGATTAGCACGTTTATCCCTACGCTAGACCAAATCTTTCTAGGCTTGCATCCTCCTCGATACAATATCTAAATAAAGTCAAAGGAGACACGAGAAAGGGAAAATAAGCGTGAGGGCTTATCGGGACAGGGCATTTACGCCCATCACAGGATGGGACGCTGCCTGATGACTAAATACATAGGATCGCCCAAATCCGGCTATCAGACGCCAAGCCCGGCTAGCGATATCTATCCAATCCCTACTGTTTGTCCGTTAACTTCAAACAAGCCCCGACACAGCCGGACTGATCACTTACAAATAACGAGCGGGACAGAGGGAAAGTCTGGAACCGCTCCAATAATACCCAAATTGCCTATCGCTAGAAAAGTGCGCGGGCAGACATACACCACTTGCATTAACTGGAGGGGAATGAGGGCTGAAGGGACTGAGCCATGCACGACACTTGCCTACATCGGTCTGTTCACTCAAATAATCCAACCTCGAGTATAGGCCCATTCCCAGGTCCAATCCTCTAATAATACACATAGCTTCCATTTTAAAGCCCCCTTTTATTCATACAAGGCCCTTGCTAGGGCCTCGAGCCTTGAGATCCCTCTCTGGGTTGTTACCGGGGGTCATCAGCAAATTATCGACATTCAGACGGATGAACTGGGTGTTTTTTCTCGAAAACGAACCAGCCACTTACTGAATTCCGCTCTGTGTGTACCGGTACTACGGTGTAAGGTGTCTCCATTACATTTATACACGATACAATGTTATATACTAGGGGGAAATGTTACGAGTGCACTCAGACACAAAGAAATACGGTACACAGAATATAAGTCTTGTTCCAAACCAGGCTGAGATTAACTTATTTCTATACAAGTGATCAGAAATTATGTAACAATATAGACCAGACACCATTTAGTACTTTTTCAACCTGGGCGTCTCTATTGTAAAAACGAAATGTTATAGAAGTGTAAAATTAATGACGTTGCTTTGCAGGACACGCCCACTCACCCACATCAAACTGCTTTGGACCTTGGATATATATCAGTACATAATTAGAACATCCTAGAATCCTATGGTGATGGCCTTGAATCAATTAAATGTACGTTTGTCAAAACATATTTACTAAATGCATCTAGTTGATATAGTGTGCTAATGTCAAATACATTAATGTCAAATACATTTATGAATAACACCTAGGGATGTATATACATCTCCCTGTATATATCCCCACTAATACTTGAGTTCAATGTACAGTGTGTGTATACAGTATGGATAAAATTGAGATTATACATTGCAGGTCCAATATACTCATAAATTTAGAACAGCAATAAAAAGAGGAAAGTGTGCTCTTAATGTTGCCCCTAGTTTAACCATAGCTATGGGAGAAAATTTTAAGAGCTCTGGTCGAGTGTTTAGACTGTATGGAGGCTACACTCTTTGATCCATTTTTTGTGCATCCTTCACTAGAGTAATAAAACGTGTGATAAACCGAGATTTAACCTGATCTAAGGCGCCTAGAATTGGACTGATCAGAGATGGAGAAGTTCTACTTCCGTGCAAGAGCCCAAGGTCTTCCGCATATTACCATGTCACGCTGACATGAAGAAGTGAAATGTCAGAGCGCAGAGTCAAGTGGGGATGGCTAGCGGAAATGATAATGCGCTAACATACGTTCCACTTCCTGTCCTCAGCCTTGCCCGAAGTACGGCTGCTGGAGTCAGCCGTTTTCGCCACTGCACCGGATGAGCGTTCGTCGTGATGCACACTTTATCCCTCATCATCAGCGCTGTGCACAAGGCGTGTTATCAGGCGTTTGCATGCACAGTCGATGGACACAGTGACAAGGGTCTGATCAGATGTTTTTCTCGTCCTGACTCGATGGCCATTGTTGATGTAAATGATTGCCATGCTTTCAATGCTCCGTATCTTTCGAGACGGAGGACGCTTACCGATAATGAGATCGAAATATATATGTTGGCATGAGATCTGAGGAGGGCGAGGCTTTAATTCAATGAGCAGCAACAATGGTTGCATGTATGCATATATATCTCTTGCCAAAGGATGAGGCATAAATGGATTAGTACAAGTCATCTTGAGGGAACGAGAGACGATGGGGCCTGACAAAGGAAAACCAGTAAAAGTCAATGTAAATATATATTATATAAATAAATTGAAAGAATACTGGGGGCATGCAATTCATTCTATAATGTTTGTGAACCTAAAAAACATGCACATGTATGTCTAGATAGGATCACAGAAAGAAGGTATGTGTAGTTTATAACATCAAAAGGCGACAGGTAGAAAGACAAGATACCTGGGCATTGGTACAAGACACTACATGACCTATGTGTGTGGGCAGAGAGAGTATATGAAGGTTCCCAAACAGCCATTCAATTTCTCTTAAATGACATAAGCAGCCTATTGGGATGCCAGGCAGTTTGAGATGACATTTCGCAGGACAGAAATAATCATATGGTGACATTTCACCACGCAAAGATACAAACAGTTACGTCTCCAGAATTCCTGCATTCATTTTCAACATGCCTTTATAAGTAGAACTTTGGTATTCTATTTCTAAGACCACAGATGGATAGGGCTAGTGCAAGTTGAAAAACGTAATTGAGTCATTTAGAGCAGAGTACTTTCGAGGTAAGAAATACCTCAGTTTTTCAGAACGCATTCATGCTACTGCATTCTAATTACCATTTAGGGCAAATTTGTATAGACACCAAACAGACAACCTTGGAAACGTCATTGACACCTAATTAAAGCGATGGAACATAATGGAAAACAAAATATCCACTCTGTAAAACTAGAAGCTGCTTCAATAGTACGTCCTCGCTGTCAATTCAACGCGTTTACATTGACTAAAGAGAACTGCTTGCTTATTTTGCAGGGTAGTTAGTTTCTATGTCCCAGCAATTTTGTCTCTTATTCGTTTGTTGGATGGCACAGGCAGATCTCGAGATATGCAGGCAAACATCGATCCCAAAGTAAGGAGGCTAATGGGTTCGCATACATTCGATGGCAGCTACAATAAAAGGGCAGAGACATAGAAACGTCTACGTTTAATGCTATGTTTGTAGTGGTAACAAGCCCCCGGTCAGTATTTCCAGTAATGGCAAAAGCAAATGAAACTTCTAAAAATGAATTTCCTCTCAAGTGGGCGCAGCTTCCGGTAGTGTAGTATTTGCAAACAGACGGGACACGTTTTTCTATTTAACTCTTCCCTCAGACTCTTAAAATGGGATTCAACGGAAGAAGGCATCTCTACTCTTTGTTTTAAGGTCCAACGGGGCTAAAGGCTGGCAACGGTAAATTACGATTACCAACAAGCTGCTGACGGTTTAGGACGATAGGTTTCCATCCCACCTAAAATGGTGAGGCTGGAAACAAGATAGAGAAAGACAATTGCATCGCTCCCCTGAGAGAGAAAGACTCTTTTGTGGAGCGTAAAACCTCGAGCCCCGTGTATGACATAACCAACGGCCGCCCATTGTATTACAAACACTCTATTTGTATCTGTTGGTATGACAATGGTACATCATTCACGCCTTGTATAGAGTAAATAATCGCAGAGGGTTTAGGCAAGGGCTTGGGCTGACTGGCGTCGTTGTGACGCATCAAGCGCCTGGAACAAGCTGGCCATATACAAACGTATCAGGATCATGGCGATCAATACATCTCACCCCAGGGAAACCCCAGGCAACCAGTCGCACTCATCAGTAGATAGATCATAGTATGTCTCCATATGACACGCTGGGGAACAGGTGAACGCATACATAGATGCAGGTGCGCATGCAGTCAGAGCACTCATTCACGCTGCCAGTGGATGTAACCTTCAATCACCAAACACAAATAACTAATAGAAGTATGGTCCGCACAGTCAAACCCTAACAAGCAGACCAAAAGCCTTTCACAATTCGTGCTCTCCCTCTTTCGATTTCCATAGTAATTATGTTCAACTTCATTCCGAATGTTGTAAGCGTTTGGGGGCTATTGATAGCTTCCATATTTTATCTGAGAAATGAAAACTCAGCGAAATCCATTATCCGATTCTTCTTTTGTGTTGGAGTAAATTAAGTTCCGCCTTGGTGATAGGTGGATGGTTTTTATACAGCTTTTTCATCGAGGTTTTTCCCAATGACGACAATAATACACGAATCCATACATTTGACGGGTTTGTTGACAATGACGTGTGTCCAGAGGAATATTATATGACATGTAGGAGAATCTCATGGGCGAGCAAAGTACAGCTAATAACAAAGGTTCAATAATACAAATAAATGAATAAGGTCACTCAATAGTTCGATGAGTGCCGACTACTGAATTTGCCTGTCTAGTGTCTGACGTTCCGGTTACCATACGATTCCCATAACAACGGCAGATCATATTTATGTGTGCTTATAACTTTTGGAATGATAGTTATCATACGCAAACTATACAACCTGTTCCAAGGTAACAAGAGTTAAGCTCTGCAACTAATAAGGAATAGAATGTCCACGGGTTCAAATGGTGAACAGAGGCTTTGCAAAAAAGCACAAACATTTTGGAAAATGGAATATGAAAACAGGATAATTTGCCTTTTGCCTCCCGATTTTCGTAAACATAATGTAATACTAGTATCTATAGGGGCGACATTCGACACAAGAAGCCTTCAGAGATGAAAAGCAAAAGAAATGTATGACCTTGCAGTTAACTACATGCTATCTGTATCTTGTTTGTAAGACAAAACAGCGGATGCACGAAGAGGCACAAATGCCTTTTCTTATATACTACTCACGATCACGCTGCATTCACCGCGCCAGGCATGTGCCCTTCACCAACGCCTACAAGGCCTGCTCATCTTTCACTTGGTGTCGGTTTCTAGGATTAGTATTTCTGGCGTGGCTTTTAATGAGTCTCTAGGCATACTTCTATCCGAAGCAAGTACTATACACGTCACTTAGGTAGGTAGGTAGAGAGAGACTCAGAGAGAGAGAGAGAGAGAGAGAGACTCAGAGAGAGAGAGCGAGCGGGGGGGGGGGGGGGGGGCAGAAACAGGGAGACAAGACAGACGGAGGCATATATATGTTTGAGTTGTATCAGAAGGGGAAATTTATGTTTAATGCACGAGAGTAATCATGATGTAGATTATGTTACAAGAACACATCAAGGGATTTGTTTGAAAGCAATGTTTTTGTTTTTCTTTGTCACGAAATTGTCCGTCCGTTTTGATGGATACTCGGAATTATGTCTACCATGATAAAATGCGTAATGCGCTGGCCTCGAAGCTTAATTAATCGAAATATTGAAACTTAGAGACGATAAGTCCCATCACGCAGCGGTCCCTTGAGTAAAATCCCGTTTTTCAGTTTCTGACATCCCACTCGCGGTTAACCCCAAATGTATACTAATCTCTATTTTGAACATGTTTAACGAGAGAGCGTCATGGGTCTCGGCAGGTCACAAAGGCAGTAAAATGATGTCTAGAGGGGCTCATTAGGTGAGGGGCGGGTTGGGGGAATCAAAGCAATGCAGGGTAAAGCGCTGCCAGAGAAGAATCCTTAAACGAGGTCACAGCCTCGACCATACAGTGACCGCCTCATTCTGTGTGATTTAACGTAGGCCTATCACAGATCATGACCGACCACTGAAATAGCACCAGTCCGGGTTTGAGGAAATCTGAAAGGCCATGTCGCTACCTCGAACGAATGAAGGCATTCATTTTGCACGCTACTTTTCCGTCCTGATAGCTTGAACATTACAATACACCACTGGGAAGCGCCAGAGAATGTCCAATTCTCTGGGCAATGACCTACATTGACAATGATCACTAATCGAAAAGCTGAGTGAATAAGAGGCGAGGATAATGTGAAAATGCGTCAGATCGTGGAGAACAATGCATTGTTTCCAGCAAGAATTATGATATAATCGATCTAGTCCCATGAATGCGCGGCCAACTACAGATGGAATTCGAGCTTTGGTGTAAACATGCAGTCGTCAAACAAACCCCGGCAGTTTGGCTGCTTTTATTGCAGCTCCAAGACCAATTCCGGTTTCCTCGGGCCCAGATCTCCTTCCGCAACAAAAACATTAACACAGTGATTTGGGCAGTTAGGGAATTCCAAGTGTTCGGTTCATATATGCGCCAACTATCAAACACACTGAAACATTGCGTATTACAAATAGCAGGGGTTGCGAATTAAAACATTCTAGTTTCTCTGGCAGTTGCACGACACTGGTTTTGCTTATACCTCTACCTGCCTGGCATAAGGCATCATACATGAACTTCTAAGAGCACAGCATGCGTATACGTATTTGCGCTGTAAATTTAAACATTTAGCTAACAGGGGCTAGATTTAAACATTTAGCTAACAAGGGCTAGTAATATGCTCTGATGTTGCTCTGATGTAACAATACGTGACAAAGCTACAAACTGCATCCTTCAGAAATGTTGAATAAACCACAACACTTTGAAAGGGAATAAATCCTTTTATGGAGTGACCTAGTGAGTCAAACAATAGCTTCGGCATTCCTGCCCCCATTAGATGTCTAGATATCCAACTACACATGGGAAGTCAATGAGCCTGCATGCAATACAACCATTTGAACAACACGTAAATCAGTTGTTATTATTCTAACCATCGCCTGTTTATAGATGAGTCACTTGTTTGTTATTTCCAATAAAAGGATAGCATATAACCATTGATGTTGGAAAATTCGATTGAAAAAGCACCGAGCAATGATTTGAATGAATTACTTGATGCGATCTATAATGGAGAGAGAACACTGATCTGGAGTCAACGATGGTCAGTGACTGTAGCAACATATATAATATTGATGCGTTAGTTTGACAGGTGCGTTTAATGTAGGTCGAAATAATGGGAATGACATACACAAGCTAAGCCTTCATAAAAAAACCAAATGGCAAGCATTTAAAAAAGATACTGGTACACATTTACTGATTTAACATAGTTTGATGATTTGCAAATTTATGGAAAAGATTATAACCGGGGAAACAGGTGAAATGACATTGATTAATTGATTGATTGCATAAAAGGGCCAATGGAAAGACCCCGTACAAGGCCACGGAATCGCAAAGAAAAAAGCCTTCTACTTCCAGCAAGTGTTAATCGATTTGGGCTAGGGATCGGTGGCGAACGACCTTTGGTATCTTTATTCCCAAGTGTAAGCAGCAGAGAGAGAGGGAGAGCGTTCGACGAAGGTTTGGCATGAGAGAAGAACAGTTCGGACTGTGTGATAGATCTAAGCTAGCATTCTCCCCAGCCTCTCCCTCCTATAGGTTCTATGAGAAAGGGAAACGTAGGGAGAGCTCGGAAGGAGATGCCCCGGGAATGATGGAAACTTGCATGATACAGAAGGAATATGTGGGAAGGAAGAGTGGCAAATCGGGGGTCCCTTCGTTCTGAAAGCTTTCACCAGCTAAAACGTCCGTTTGAAGCTCTGATGGGACCAATATACTATATGGGCCATGTGAAAACATTTCACATTCACAGCTATTCACACTGAAGGGTTGCGGGTTGTTTGAATGATAGACATGGGGATAATGGTTGGGCTCAGTTTAGAAGGGGTGGGGATGTTGGACTGACGTGTTTGACATTCGTTGAGGAAGTAAGTGGATGGGAATGAGGGAGAGGGAGGGTGGTGGTGGCTGGGGATTGATGGGATGACTCGACAGAATCGAGGGCTACAATGGAATGTTAGAGTGCAAAGCACTCGCTGACAACGAGCAGGGCTGAACAAACCTGATTGTTGACGTTCAAGGTACAAGCCTGACTAGACAGAGGAAGTGTTGTAATTTAATAACGCCACCGCAGCAGGCCGGAATTCATTCCACATCACATCGCAGCCCAGTACCGAAATCTAGATGCATACTTGGCTCGAGAAAAAAAAGAAGCTAGCTGAGTGATAGGGGTCAAGGAATTCTATCAGAGAAAAAATGGGATCAAACCTTTGGGCACAGAGGTGGGAGGCATGGTGGTGATAGCGAGCTAGTACATACATTAATAAAGAGTACGCCTGGATTGGCGTCAATACAACTGTCGATATATCACAGGTGGTAAGCAGATAATCGTATTGAGACGAAGAATGGGATGTAGGCCTATGTTAGAGGTAAACAGGACTGATGGAAACCAACAAGAAAAAGGTACGTCTCCAATGAATGTGGTTCACAGGTTTATCTTCTCATGGCTGACTTGAGCATGGTGATACCTCACTGGGGAGCGGAATGACGGGAAAGCCACTGTCACATATTTTCACCGCGGAAAATCATCATGCAATCCACTAAATCATATGGAGGCAGGATCTGTTGAATGTACGGACCGATACATACATTATAAGAAAATATATTCTTTTGTGCTCACACGTTGGTGGATACAGTGGTTACATTTAACAGGTGTATATATGTATGCATGTGTATTGTTCCTTTCAAATCCCCTCCTAAATAATCTAACAATCCACTAATCGAAGAATCTCTAGGAAGTTTGTCTAGGTAGAAACAATTGCGGTTGCCGTGTATACCAGCAGAGCAGAGCAGCAGGCAAATAGATCAATAATAGTTACGAATTAATGACGCAGTTCCGAGGCCTTACCAGCCATGGTTTTTTTTTTACTAAACTTGAAAATTATTTGGAGACATAGACCATAGACCTGTATTCCTGATGAAGCAAAGCAGATGAAAAATGACACATGTGTATAATATATGTTTTGTTTCATGCCAATTCTCTAGGGGTTGGCCGAGAATACATTGAGAACTGACCGGGATGCGTCACATGACTTCAGTTGACGCTTCCCTCATCATGATCTTCACATATGCTTCAAGTCGAATGTTTGTTTGTTTGTTGTTTGTAATAGTTTTATTTCCTCTTTATTATACATCATATCTTGAAACAAGATGCACGGCTATGACTAACGTCATATATAATTGCAATGGGCTACATGTATACATAAATAAGTACATGTACACATAAGTACATGTACACATAAGTACATGTACACATACATACATACATACATACATACATACATACATACATACATACATACATACATACATACATACATACATAGAAGAACCATTCTAAATTTCAAGTAAGCATGTGAATGTTAAGGAATTCTCCCAATGACACCAAGTAAACCCCACCAGAATACCTTAAAACAGCATATATTTAGAAAAAAAAATATTCAAATTATACATTTGTTAAAACCGATGTAAACTTTTCATGTTTAAATGATTGTAACCATACTACATACTAGGTCACCACAATAATAATAGCTGCTCAGATTGTAGTTGTAAGGTGTAACTATGTTTGCATGTACATTTTGTACATGTACATTCATACCTACATTAGTACATACACCCACTGTCACCACTGCCACCACTACCACCACTAACACTAAGCTCCCACTCAGCTGGCCAACGAACCGTGACATAGCATGACCAGCACCAGCACCACTGCCACCACTACCACTACCACTACCACTGCGCTCAGACGAAGACGAAAGTGGTGCATAGACGACGGACGACGATTTTCTTCACAAATGTAGAATTCCAATGGTAACATTATACCTAAACACATTTAACTGCCCATTGCAATTAAAAAGGACTCCTAGCCTTCTGTGGGTTTACATTCACAGCTCTTCAAGGCTGTCCCCTGTAGCTTTGTGTGATATACAATTTTCAATAAGTTGGTACAAATGTTATTTGGGTTATTTTTCTCTTATTACCCCTATTACTTCACAACATT
This sequence comes from Sthenelais limicola, assembly GCA_942159475.1. Classification (NCBI taxonomy): domain Eukaryota; kingdom Metazoa; phylum Annelida; class Polychaeta; order Phyllodocida; family Sigalionidae; genus Sthenelais; species Sthenelais limicola. The sequence goes on from OW804096.1 coordinate 117,592,195, forward strand.
AATCAATTTTCATAATACACAACAATTTACACTTTAATTATTAATTGATTTTCCTCTTAACTATCAGCAGTACAGTACAGTACTTGGTTCAAATAGTTTCTATAACTACTGATATTTCATCAACAGAACTCTTTTGTTGTTGTCTAGATGTGATTAAAAAATTCTAGCTTTTCGGGAAATGGGCCAGAGTGTGCTCGTCGCTATGCCTGGTTGCTCAGCACATAAACACCTGCATGAGAACATAACACACGATTAAGGGTGGGAAACGGAATAATTGCATCGAGGCCTTTTTTTAAAGATACACAAAGAGTTAACGAGAATCCTAAAGATCCACACGCAAAAAGTTAGGTGTTCCACACGACTGTTCCTGTGTTAGTTCTATCTAGCTGAGGAAACATGAAATAGTTCCTGCTAATACTGCATGGTTCGGATCCTCTACACTGATTGAAGCAAAAAGAGGATGTTGAGCAAGAAAAAAAACCTTGCGATGTCATCCAATTGCACGTATGGGATATTGCTGCGCCATATATTTTCTCAGTTCGCCAGCACAAATAAGAATATATATATAGTCCGTAGTTAGGTAGCATTATATTAATGAAGGAACGTCAAGCGTAAATATTGGGGACCTATTGCAACGTTATCATGACATATATATGACCTTATTCATGGAAGTTTTATCCAAGCCATCTGAGTGGGTCCCACCGGCTAAGACTAACAGACGCTTGTATACGTATATATATATCATATATAGATATATATATATACACACTAAATACCTGACTAGTGAGGTGGCGTACTGGTCACGAACGCCATATATGCAAATATATTCTAGCACACCTCTATAGGGAGAGGACAAGACAAATATGTATGAATCATGACCCGGGACTATTACTGGCAACGGGTTTATTATGGATTAGAAGTGAGGGATCCGACTGCATGCCTGGTAGGCCTATGTTATAAACATGATACATAAATCCAGAAATAGAGAGATGCCAAGCTTTTAGGGTTTTACGCTGGCACTGACTGGTGCACTCAATGGTCATATTGAGGACATTTTAGTTTAACCTAGAACTATCCCTTTAAAGGTAACTTCAAATAAATTTATGTGTAAGCTCACATTTATTCGGTTGTACCCATCACAAAATATTTCTAGGATGACGAGACAATGTGTATCGGTTGTTTTTTGGCAATCACTAAAGTCACTGGATAATTTTGAGATGTGGTGTGGTGGTGTGCTACGATTTTAGAATAACACCAGAACAAAGCAAATAAAACACGATTTTCGAACTACATGTAAGAACTGATATATTCAGAAGACTGGTAAGCTCCTTGCTCAAACATGTCAACGAACGTGAAATAAATGACGCAGTTGGGTGGGTCTTTTGAGAGTTGACGGATTTCTAGCATGACGAAACAGGTTTGTCGTTTGTTTGACAATCATTACGTTATCTTCTCATACATCAATCACACGAATATATTATGTTAATACAGGAGGAACTGTAGTTGGAATTGGAAATAGGTGTAGAATACAATGCGATTAAATTATACCGTACCAAGCGGTTCTTGAATACGAGTTTATTAGAAGTACACGTCCACTTGAATATAAACCAGGCTCGAATCGTGAACTTCTGCGGCACTGTTCTATGATGAGAAAGATTGGTTTTATACACGTAAGGTGTGATGAGCCAATTAGATCATGACATACGCACGTCTGGCATCAATTTCAACAGAGCAAGAGTTACAACGTTTGGGAAGTGTAATACAACCTCACCATAGTAATGAAAGAAGTCTTTGTAAGGAAAGGGATCAAACTAACGTGATCGACCATGTCTGTACAAGTTCAAAGAACTCGTAGTATGATTAGGTAATCTAGTCTATCATGTTCAGATGTTCTGAGTATAGAAAAATATGGACAAATTTATATACGGTCTTATTCCAGGGCATGCTAAACTGGATGCCGCTGAATCGTCATATTCTTATATGTTTTGCTCATACCGGACGCCCCCTGTGAAATAAGATGACTTCATGCCACACGGTTCATGTGTTTGGGTCTAGCGTTATATCACAACAAATGGAAATAAAACATTCATTTCATAGACACTAAATAGGTATAGCACGTTTCCACTTGAGTGGGCAAGAACCAGGGAGCAGTAATGTGATACTGCGCATATGCGGACATGCGATATTTCTCCTACTATTTCTTCGCTAATCTCTAATGTAATTAGCATTATGAGGTATAGAGATGTAGGCGGTGACGTGTGCTGCCTGGCAATATATATCACACAGATCTATAGTAGTCAAGGCTCTGTTTAGTACCATGGATTCAATACATGGACTAACTACATAAAGGTTGACATTTATCAAGAAGTCTATAGATATGAAAGTTATATTCAGGAGCAGATGATGAGGTTGGGTCTAGATGGAACTTGCGGTGCAAAATAGTACGGTATTCATTAAAAACTAATATACTCGTTATTTTTACAACTGAAAGATTCTATGATTGAGGACCTTTATCTTGCTAGAAGCAGCGAGGCTAGAAAAAGCCTATCAATTTTCCTCCATTTTCCTTTGGTTCCAAACGCACGCGTCTAAGTCTACTATAATCATTCGGAAACATCCGGAAAAGAAAATGACTGTCAATTTACTCTTCCTTAATTAAAAGCTAGGGTTTTTGTCCTAGGGAAAATCAATCAACTCTATTCCAATGAACTGCATTTCCTCTGGGCCCCCATTCAATGTTTGACTAATGAGAAGCCAATGTGATGTCAGTCAAGTTCTATACAAGAGGAAAATGAGACCTATACAACAGCTATTCAACAAAAATGAAGCTCGGTCCTCCGGGGGCAAATATACCCTAGGAAGTATGTAAATGTGTGCTTGGATCTACTAGAAAGCTAATGATCTGCAGTGGGTAACTAGAGCATAGCAAATTGGCAACAAACTCCAACAATGACCAACAGTCCAATAGTTTTATTTTAAATACAAACATTACCGGTGGTGCTCGCTGGTCTTGAAATATTTGATGTTGATGAATACATAAAGACATTGGGAATGCGAATGACACATTAAACATTCGGCACTGCCGGGCACCGATAGGCTTTATTAGCATACGTCCATAACCAAAGTAGCTATATGTAGATATTGGGATGACACATGTTCTACCCAACACCACGCTATCATTAATCATAGTCAGTAGAAATACCAGGCTACCACCAAATATTGGAATCACCGTGAAATATTAGGATCATTACTTTAGCCTTAGATTATATAATTAATGGATCCCATGGTGATATAAAGCCTCCTGGTGGCACAGAACATTAGTCATGGGATTCAAGATGAAATCCAGGGTTGGTTATTTCTCTGGGTAATGATTTATAAGCAGCCATGTCAGCCAAACACACTGCTCTCTTGGAGAGCTGAAAAATGACCAGGAATGACAGGGAAATTTGCATAATTAGGTCATTTCGGGATCCGCATTTTCTTGATGCGCATACTAGCCAGTCCATCTTTGGATCTCCAGTTGTCATGGCAGCGGTCGGGCGTGTCTAGGTGAAATGTGTTCCCCAGAGATATTTTGTGAGGCGCCAGTGTGTCGATCTACTGACATGCACTAATCCATTTGTGTGATCGATATTTTCACTGCTAACCAGCCGTGTCTGTTCCATGCCTATTAAACTGAATCTTCCTTGGTTTGTATTTTGCCTTTCCATTATTTCCAGGTTCCTCTTCCTTCTAGGGAAGCACTCTTTGCACACACTTCAAGCTTTTAAAACACGCATTAAAACCTTAGACGTCTCGGCACACAAAGCCAGGTTTTCCTACAAAAGGTGTTTCAAATAGGTCTTTCCAATACAGTAGCCAGTTCAGGGTTAATCAACGGGATCCATGTTTCTTAATGATAACATTTCATGTAGCCATTGCATGGGCCATCTGTGAAATTGCTTTTCGAGGAGATAAAATAAAAAATGTAAATTTTTCATGGCATACCAGAATCAAGCTTTAAGATTCCAGTAATTAATTAAAGTGAGATGGATTTTCACAAACCGGCCGAAGTATGCCAGGAAAAACACCTCGCCCACGGTGGTCGAGCATAAAACGTGTGTCCAAATTATGTTCGGTAATCAAGAAATAATTAAGTGCTGTAGCAAAGAAATGTCTTCCATATCTCTGAAGAACTTCCAGAGACTGAAACGAAAATAAAACAGAGCCTATTTTCGAAAAGGCCTAGGAGGTACCTTTCACTTCAGACAAAAACCTATCCAGAAGGGGTGTTATGGTTTGTTTCAAATGCAAATTTCGAAAAATGTGGGTCAAGAGTGTTCTAGTGCCAACCGTAACAGCTCTGGCTAATTAAACTGGGGGATCATTTGGGACTACTTCACTGTTGTTGCCACACTGGATGGTTAGATGGTTCTCGGCGGGGGACAACTGATGACTGGATCTTAATTAAGACTGACGTCGTCCTCATGGCAGAAAATGATCATCAGACCGAGAGGAACGAGCACAACCAAGTACATACGAGGGGAGATCTCTTGGAGGCTTATTACGTAAAATAATGGAAAATTTCTAACAATTAAGAATGATGTTCTTTTGTAGAACGCAGTGAATACATGTTATAGTGAGATGAATGTGTGTGCATGAATATATTTTTCAACTAAACAGAATTATATTTCGCAACATCATAGCTAGAGCCAACACGTTGGGGACGCCTCGTGACTGGTATAAGTTATCAAAGACTTGAAGTCTTCTGGTTAATCCAGCCGAGTCAGGTGTTTGCCAGGCTTGGAACGCAGTTTACTCTGACACAAGGTAAATCAACGGCATCGTGTGACCGTTACGAAACTGCTGCGGGACTTATATAAATAAATCGCACCTGACGACTATGACCTATCGACACAAGAACCTGCAACCATCAGAGGCTGCGATTCGTATCACACCGCTCACATACCTGTCACAGAGCTTATTAAAGCTTTCTAACCCAGCATGGAGGTGACATAAATATTGATTTAAATAAGTAGAGTAAAAACGCTTAATCTATTAACTCTTTGCTCCACCGATTAGGTTTGATACAATATATATTAGTTCTTCCACAGGAATAACTCCTGACTCTCGTTCCCCCCTTGATATTGTTGCAACTGATACTAGTAATAAGAAATGTTTATCGTTCTGGTACTATTTCTTAGAACATCAGTGACCATTTACCTGTGTATATTATTGAAAAAAAGAGAAGAAAATTGGTTGATGATGCTAAATCTAATTCTTTTAGAGCTAGATCAACCAAAAACATGAACTCTGCTGACACCAGTGAGCATGTATGTAGATTCGGTGAAGATATTTGGGGTGAGAATGATATTGATGCCCTTTGAAATAAGCTTATCATTGAGCTTAAATCTGTACAAAATAGTCTTTAGCCTATAGCAGAGATAATTCCTAGGAGACGTGACTATAATCATGACAAAGAACTGAAGGTAACTTGTCCAGAATAAAAATAAATCATTTAGAAAAGTCCTTTAAATATCTGGTAATCAGGCTGACTGAGATAGTGACACATCATGGTGTCAGGCTGTAGGTACACCACCACTCCACCTAGACACTAACACAACTTACTAATATATAAATAAATGATTCTCTCAGTATACACTGAGGCTTCACGACGAATACAAGTGTCTTCAGTGTCTCTCTCTTTATCAAGGATTATTACTGATTAGTATAGTCTCTTATTCCTGAGATATCATCTACTTCCCTATCTGATAATAGGGCGAGGGTAGGCCTACTGATGAATAATCTGAAGTAGAAAATAATCATGCTTAAAAGGGAATACATCAGAAATATTTGTTAATAATGTATTGTCATAATGTCTTGGCTGAATAAAAATCTTTAAATACAAAATAAAGTGTTTAGCAATAACACCGACGACGCATGATTGATTTGCCACAGATTATCGTGCAGCCCCGCCCACCACGCATGACCAAAGGCATTGTTGTGACATGCAGTATCTGTGGCGGACATGATTCCCCTGTGGTGTGGCTGAACAAGACATTTCTCGTGCTGTACGACATTCATCGTCATATAGCATAGACGAAAGCTACTATTGCGCCAAGCGAGATAACCTTGCTATTAATAAGAACTTGCCGGAATACCAAATAAATCCGAACACACCGAGGTTGACGCTTGGGGATAGGTGGAGATCAAAGACAAGTCAATATGACCCCGATAGCTTTCCCCGGTATATTTGGTATTGAGGGAAAGAGGTGTTCTCACCACAAAATAGACATATTTGTTGAGGGTATTTGTTCAATTACTGGCAGTTCTGTCTTCTCGCAAGTACTTTAAGGTTGTAGAGAGTAAAATAACAATGTTCTCGACAGGGCTCGAAAAAAACATCTACCAACTACGATGGGCAAGTAGCAGCCGAGATTTACACTCGTCCGATCACAGGTTTTTTTCGGCCCTGCACGATTCTCGTCCCATAATGGCCATACCCATAAAACCCACAAACATAGAGAAAAAGGGTTGACCTGGAGTACTAGGTTGGGGTTCCTCGGGTCACGCAATAGTGGTCAAGTAGGTCCCTTGCTAAAATAGGCAAGTTCAGGACTAAATGCTTCATCCACCAGATCCGTCAGCAAATAAAAATGAATGCTTACTTGCACGATTTACAACGTTATACAACCAGAAATAGAAACAAGTTTCACCCCACCCCCACTCCCAACAGGCAACACACACGAATCTGGTCCCTTTGATTGTAGTAATGTTCATATCCATCAACATACTAATCTAGGAATGGACAGACATATTATATACGATATAGACATCCTATGGTGACTTACTTGTAACCCAGAACAAATAATTTATTGGTTATTTTATTGAGGACGCGTGTCCTACATACCTCACCCCAACCTGCTTCACGCATATAGTTAGTGCAAGGTTTACATTCCCAACTTTTCAAGTGGGCCACGAATATTGCCCTTCAATTCAAAGTCACGACCAGGAAGGTATATAACCTCTAGTCTCGTTGATTATAAGGAAAGGAGGTAATACTAGGAATTCCCCAGTCCCGTAAATATGCTGGCAAGAACCGGTCCTCCTCAGGACCAAGATCACCTTTGACTTTGTTTTAAAGTAACCCGATATACCAGAGCTACACATGTATACATACATACGCAGGTCGCTAAGCAAAGTTGGAATCTTCATAATGAATTAATGCTGAATGAATCAATAAAATGTAATTGGCGCAGTGGTGAGGTTTGCTGTACACTCGTTGCAAAATTTTAAGAGGTAACCTACCTCTTAAAATTTTAGGATTCAATCATTGCTCATAACCGATTTCATTTGTGGGGTATTTTCCACTTGAATTGCGGTTTGAATTGTAACTTCCAGCTGTTGGGGCTGCCATTGCATTGCAGGGCCTAACATAATTATTTCTTTAGCTTTATGTAATTCTGAATGGTAATACTAATAATATACGAAATTCAATGAATTGAATTACCAAAAATGAAATCCAGGTTGAGGTTTAGAAATTATGAATGTTCACATACATCAACATAGGATGGCTATGCCTATGGTGGCTTACTTGAAACCAGAATAAATAGTTTTATGAGTCCATGCCATGGCAATCACCACATATGCCTAATATAATATTAATTAGGCTATGTTTTCCCCCACCTGAACTCAGGTATGAAGAACCTAACACCTTATATAACAACCCGCATAACTCCCCGAGCCCATGCATGGGCTAGTAATAGTAAGTTAGTTGGATCTTACGGCATCCAATGATCCATGTCAAGCAGAATTTGACATCTCATCTGTCAATTCGAAGATTATAACACAAAAGTCAGAGTCAAAGAACTTAATTCGGTGAATGACACTGACAGTATAAGCAAATTACGTAGGTGTATGGTGACACAGTGTACCTGTGCAAGGAAACAGGGAATGATGTCGTATAGCCTATAGGCGTTCCAATGTGATCCACTCTGATCAGGCCTTGGCTATGCAGAACTCGCACCGTTCTAAGCCGTACCAGCGATCCAACCGTGTAGCTAGGCAGGCCAACTCGTCTCTGCCACGGCCAGACACTGCTTCAGATCCAAACTGCGTTTATTAAGCTGTTCTCTCCCTTATTTCAAACGAAACCTGCTTTAAAATCTATCGAACGGAGAGTGATTTCATATTGGAGCATAACACTTACCTTTTAATCCCGCTGTTTCCACTAGTAAAAGTGAAAGACAGGTAAATCCTAAAACACGAAGAGAGCTTATTGAAACACCCGCCGCCATTTTTGACAATATGTACACAAACTGGGTCACTGTCGCGAGAGCCACCTGCGAGCTTTCTGGATACTTTCTGGATTGACCATGGTGTCGACTATCCCATCCCCGAATGTGTGAGAAACTCCGCTTACCGATTGGCCAATCTATTGTACGCATGCGTATACAGAATTTTATCGAGTGCACCACGCTCCCGGGTCACTACCATCGAAAGCGTCGCATGCTGGTACATACCTTATATGGAAGAAGTTTATTTCCGCGTCTCGCTGATTGGTTCAGCAGTATTGCCATCATCCAATCAGATATCATGAAAACATCAGAGAGAACAACCGCCCGGGAGTTTCGACTGTGGAGTCATCGGTTCACGCTGGATTTACGAGCCATTTTCACCTTTAGGATCCATATTATCCAGCTGTATTCATAGAAAAGGTATGAACAATACGTTTATCACATTTGGAGTCATCATATAGCTTTGGGTGTTCCTAACACGTCCACACATCCTGGAATCGCCCTTCCAGCATACGACCACGGGATTTAAATCCCATTTAAATGTCCGCTCACTGGCGTGAGTTCACCTTAGGTTACTAGTATCTATCAGTATGCAAGACAAATGGTGCTCGCTTTCGGCTATTGCGACTATAGACTTTGGACAACATATTTCTAGAAACTGAATATCCAATCGATTTGTAATAATATCACGATCTTTATAAAAACATACGGTACGGTTGGTCGTAGACAGAGTATCATCCCCGTATCCTCCCGCACCGCTGGGAAGTCGAGGCCTAGTATAGGCTAGGTTGGTCGCAAAGCCGAAGTCACCGCTTCGCGCACCTGCCGAAAAAAAAATGTACTCAGTCACGGACCCATGGACGGGGTACATCTGTAGTATTGGTATTTTGATAACATATTCATCCCGAGTCTACTAGTTCTTGTTTTCCTTATTCAATCTTAAAAGTTCCATTTGTCTTTCGAAGAAGTAAGCCAAATTGCCACAGTACAGACGTTGGTGAAGCTGATGCCAATGCATGACCCCCGGGCATGACCGTAGCCTTATGCTGCAAATGCAATGCATGGCAATGGTCGGGAATATGACTGAGGTAGAGATAGATACTCCGTCTACAAATTGGTTACGGCTCAGTATTATGGCATTTATGCGGTATTTCAAATAAACGTTTCCTTTAACGTTATCCTTCGTCAAGTCTTCAAGGGACTAGTCCTTGTTAACTGAAATATGTATTAATTGTATTGTAACAGTTTTATTTCCAATTGACATATATATACATGTAGCCTATACTAGGCCTCGACTTCCCAGCGAGGCCTATCATTTCACAAGCAAATTTCCCAGGACTTTTTTGCAGCCGGACGAAGCCAGCCCAAAACTTCAGCAAGTCTTTAATGAATACCAATAACTGTGAAATGAACTTAATTTACTATGTCCGTCCATGCCGTATACCCTTTAATCAGCTTGTAATTCACGTTCTGGAGAAGTGAGGGATGATACTGTGTCTATTATTGGCCCATATTGACACATCATGTGAATTTCAGTAAACATTACTGATGAATGTTGCTAAACATGGACTTGACTTATAAGCAGAGACAAAATTGACAATAATGATGTAGGTTAGGCATACTGAAATGTGGCACGATTCCGCCGTTTTTCTAAATGGGCACTGTCTGTCCCCGCTCCGGGGTGCGGGAGGATACGGGGATGATACTCTGTCTAATATACATGTATCATATTCCTTGCGGAAAAAGGACTCTTGCTTCACCCTCTATATAGGCTCTAATATGAATACATAGATCTTCCTGGCCGTTCTTGGTTAATTACGATTGATATTTATTATTATTAAGTTCACATACTGATTATGATATATGTACGTTACCAATCTTAACATTACCTTCTACAATAACAAGGCACTATTACAATATGAATATCTATTAAATTCAATATATCCAATAAACAATTATACAAACGCTACATTGGCGTGTTCCAGTTTACTATTATTTCTGGACCCTTATAACATTTGTTATTTTAACTTTTGAACTTGTACATGGCTTTACATAAGTCATAACAACATACGTACCAATGTATGACACGACCGTTAATTATTGACTGGGTTCTAGGTACATTTATATAATACTGTCATTACCATGAGCAATATTCTTTAATTATACATGTACATATCTCAGTTTTAAACAATTAATCGGACAATTTTCCTTTGATAATATTTTGTTGTCATGTATATATTTTGGTTTTATAATGGCTTTATCAATATGTAACTGTCAGATTTTCATCTTTTAGAACAATCAAATCATGGCGAGTGCGGTCGCCCATTTTACACCATTGAACACATCTTACACCATTTCCACTGAAAATGACGGAAGAGAACTTCCCCATATCGACAATGCGACTAGTACCCTACCTCTGGATGAATTATCAGCGAATATTTCAAAAACAGAAACAAAACCAAGGTGCGTACCCTTACATCATGTCGTGTTTATGCCATAATTGTTTGTCCATACCAAACCCGAATTCGGTGTAGGCCTAGGTATATTTTGTAATTGAATACGTTTTTATTCCATCTATTAATAGGTACATCTACTGGATTTCTCCATATTTTCATCAGTATCCTGCGTCTCTACCTATTTTATTTAATTCTTTTTGTTATGATAATTTTCAATCTGTATATATAGTTCTTACATATAAATATTATATATGTATATATACATGTTCATACAGTATTAAGGTGTACATTCTTCCTTCGGATTCTTATTTTCGATTATCTTATGTTCTACCTCTTGTCTATAATGCGATTCTAAACCATTCGTATAATTATATACTAATATTGTACCAGGTATAGCTAGAAGATTCAATTCTCATTTCTCCTTTCAGCTCTGGGACAAGTCAAAGGACAACAAGACAACTGAGAAGCCGCACAATTGTTACCACGGCGAGCACAGTACAGTCCAGGGCTAAAAATTCATCCAAGGGTCGAGCTCGAAATTTGACTTATACTAAATCTCTCTCCCCTTCAAAGCCAAAAGTGACACGCTCCCTCAAAGAAGACACCTATAACCTCCAGTCCACTTCGATACAAAAAGTATTTAAAGGCAAATCGAAAGAAGAGAAGGTAAATTTACTGGGAAAATGGTTTTCATTCTAACCCCGTCTATAAAAAAAAAGATTGCTCGAGAGGGTGAGATTCGTATTTTTTTCCTGAGGCTATCGATCTATTGTCACACGTTTTAGCCACACAATACCAATGATGAATGCCTTGTCACTTTGGTGATATGAGTTTTAATTTTATCCATAATTTTGTAACATTTTGCTGAGAGTTGGACATATTGGTTCTACAATTTCCATTTTCTTTGATTTACTTCGTATCATTACTCAAATTATTATCATCCTCCTATGCACAAAATGAAACTCCAAACTGTTGTATAAATGTTCAACTATAAGTCTATATGCTTTTATTTCTTTCAGTCAAAATCAAAGGCGATTTCCCCGCCTACCGTAGCTGAGCATTGTAAGTTAACTGCACTAATTACTATACTAATTTGTTATTTAGTATTCTATTCTAATTAACTTAATGTAAGACATTTTGGTCTACTGAAAATTTTACAAAAGATGGATTCGTCCGCCCAGATTGTTCATTGGTTTATACCGTATAATGCATATAGCTACTTACATGTGCACCGTACATTCCTACAGGCATACATAACACGCCTAAGCAGACCTCAGTGCACCCCCTAGTTCACCAAGATACGCCAGGTGACGCCACCATCAATCAGGTAAATTACAATGGCTATGTATCCGCATTGCCGCCTTTTATTCTGACAAGTGCCTTCGGCACTTGGATTGTAGAGGCAGTTGTGTTTCTACTTCTTATAGGAATCCAACAATTTACTGGATGTTTATTTTAATTTGGAGATATTAATTTGATTGCCAAAAATTGCTAAAATCACAGGGGGCCTACGTCTGGGTAGTAGGCCTAAGGTGTAGAAGGCAGAGAGAGGGAGGGACAGAGAGAGAGGAGGAGGAGAAGAGAGGGAGAGGAGAGAGGAGGATGACTGATATAATAGGGTTTCATGGAAACAAATTTGCACTCCCCCCCCCCCCCCCCACACACACACACCTATACATCTATCAATTTTCCTTCTCCTCCCCCTCCCCGACTACCTCCCTTGCTCTCCCTCCCCTTTAATTCCCCCTCCTTAATAATAATAATAATAATGAGTAATGTGTGGATTATTATTAATAATGAGTAATGTGTGGACAGACATTCTTTCACAAAAAAAAATCGTAAAAAAAAGTTGGTCGTAAAAAGTTAGTCGAAAAAAAGTTGGTCTTTAAAAAAGTTGGGTCGTAAAAAAAGTTGGGTAGTAAAAAAAGTTGGTCGTAAAAAGTTAGTCGAAAAAAAGTTGGTCATTAAAAAAGTTGGGTCGTAAAAAAAAGTTGGGTAGTAAAAAAAGTTGGCAGGTCGTAAAAAAGTTGGGTCGAAAAAAAAATTTGGTCGTAAAAATAGTAAGTCGAAAAAAAGTTGGTCGTAAAAAAAAGTTGGTCGAAATAAAGTTGGTCGGAAAAAAATGTTTCAGAAAAAAGTTGGTTGAAAATAAAGTTGGTCACCCCCCTTCACCTCTTCACCCCCCCCCCCCTCCCCCCACTGCCCCCCCCCCCCCCCCCCCCCGGGTGAAATGGTGCATCCTAGGGTCATTTTCACATCATATTCCAGCTATTGGAAGGCATACTGACTATCTTCGAATTTGTGGGGGAGGACGTCGTCCTGCAAGAAATCTTTGAATTTGTTAAAGAATCTATTTATATATAAAATATAAGTGAGAAAAAAAGAATTTCCATGGGAACATACTTCATTCAAATTTGTAGTCCATCCCATATGGTTGGTATCAGAAGTCCGTTGCATGAGGTATCGCTAAATAAATTCCGTTCCGCTAAACTCCCGTTAACATGTTACTGTTGCACCAGTCGTCCCCGTTCCGCTATGTTGTTTTAGCGGAGGTTATTTAGCGGAGAGCCTTGGAGCACTCCGTATCGTTACCAACAATATGGAAGCCTATGGGAATTTCAAAAGGTAGTGCAATGCAAATGCCCCCACCTGTCTTATCATCGAAAACTTGAGATTTTCAGTGATGACCCCCCATTTTCTTTTTGTTCTCCTCTTGTATACATATTACTCTAAAAACTGGACAAGTTATGAATCTAGAAATCCTCGTCGGAAATATAGTAAATTCGCCGTAACTTTTGCCGTTTTAGATCAACTAAATAAAAAGGAACCAAGCGTAACATAATTACAGAATTTGCACGAATTATAGATTCAACTCTTCCCTTTCAGAATCTAAAATAATTCTTAAAAAGTAGTGAATAGAAGTTTAGTAATTATTGACGACGACAACAGACATTTTATGAGAAGTGCAACAGGCCTCAGAGAGCAGAATGGCTAGCATACTCCTGAATTTCCGCATATACTAGTAGCTGTATATGGGAATTAGTGAAATGGTGCATTCGGTGCACACTGAACCTACCCGAATGCAACCACTAAAGGTCTGGGTAGTGAGTTACGTAATCCTCTAAACGGTGTGACGTCATAGGTTGTTTACAAACACTCTCGCCACTCTCGCACTCCCGGGAGTGGAGGGTTCACCGAGCCGTAACGAATCTCGTATGCTGCGAGTTTCCACGAGTACGCAAAACTCGAGGAAAGGACGATTTCATTGTATAGGCTACAATCGTCCTGGCTTGATTGTACTCTTTTATGTGCATATATATGATAAATGACAAAAGTTTGTACAAATCTGAATATGAATCCAGTTCGTTCTATGTATACCTGAATTCCAGGTAGATTGACCTAGCTGTCTTCTTCATGACATTAAATCGGCTAGATCTTCACCCGTTATGTTGATAATGTCATTCTTTGTTGCATAAAAAATCGGACCGTAGGTAAATCTGTAACAATTGCTCTAACTGAATTGCTCTAATTCTTGGAATACCTTCTCATAATATTCAGGGTGACAAGCTGAAAACTCACCATGATCCTTCATCCAGGGTATTCCGTTTGTCGAATCCAAACTCTCCCGCTTCTACTGTAGTAACTCCAAAGGTAAAGTTGTTTATATATTATTGTATTCATTAGGAATTAAGAAATCTTTAATTATTTTTGCTTTTGCTAAAAATCTGAATCACCATCGTCATAGGGTGCCTTAATTGTATGTATGTGTATGGAGGGGGGTTCTACATAATTACAATAAGGAATTCGCTTTAGGTAGATATATCAAATATCGTCATCATATTGGTTACGGATGAACTTCATAATATTTATTTTTATGTTTGATTTGCAGAGGTTAAGCATACTGCAGCTATCATTTGATAAAGAAAACACACCTCCTCCATCTAAACTCATTGAAAGTAAAAACGATAATGGAATTATATCGAAACCACCCAAAATACAATCGGAGAAGGCCGAGAAACTCAAGACTACCAAGACTACCAAGACAAAGACACCAAAACCCGCTAGAAAGTCCCTTCTGCCAAAATGTTCTAATGGTCTACGGCGAGTTATTGCCAATCCAAGCCCTTCTTCACCTAGTTCTAAGCGCTCGGGTCGTTCTGTTGCATCCAAACTAAAAAAGAACATCCCAGTGTCAAAGACGGACATTGCTACAGATCCACAGCAAACAGACGAGTGGGTTTCCACCGATTCTGACTCTAGCCATGGTAGTACAAACTTACCCATAGCTAATATCAATCTTTTAATGAGTGCCAAGGAGAAAACCGATCAAGTTCAGAGACAAATCGTATTTGGCAAAGAATCATCTACCAATCAACTCACTGTGAATAACCCTGCACCTAAGGAAAGCAAAAAATCGCCCATCAAATTCAGTCAGGACGTTCCCCCCGGACTTAAGAAAACCTCTGGGGCTATTACTCCTGTTAGTGCCCCGGGTGCGAAAGTTCATTCTGAGCCCTCGTCTGTATCTCCTAGCCGTTTAAGGAAACATCCTTCAGTGCCTGGAATTCACTCTGAGTATAGTTTAGCATCCTCTGCTTGTAGTCCCCTCCTGGCCGCTGTTCTAACCAGACCATTAATGCAGAGTTGTTTGTATGAGGAGAGGAAAGTCTGCCAGACGTGCCTGTGTAAAAGTGCCTCCATTGGAAGCTCCATGTATATGCCTACTCAGGCTAATTATAGAAGCTTCCCAGGCCATCCTTTATCTTTCCTTGCTGAATACTCAGGCCATCATAGATTCTCGTGGGTGTGGCCTGATGAAGAGCCAGATAGAGAAGTAGAAAGGACCACATCTCTAATGTCTCATCACCAGCCTGACAGCTATAGAATGGACAGACTGAAGAACCCAATCGCGTCCACATTCTGTGACGAGCCTTCGGATGAATATGTAAGTTGTGACTAAATATTGATATTATTTGTACTTTCCTTTCCTCTTTGACAAAGTAAGTTCCAGTTTTGATCGATGTAATTTGGAATGTATGGTCTTATTTTGAAGTCATTATGTATTGATTTCTAATACCGTATTTATCGATTTACTCTTACGTTCAAATAACACTGTATTCTGAAATAACTTTAGTTTCGGTCTTAGTTCTAAAACGCTTTTTTTCTTTTTGTTTCAGCATTTCCATCCAATTCATGTTCCTACCAAAGTGGTCATTCAAAAGGCTGGTTCTGCCTTCAATCGAATCATCGTTTGCTGATGGTTGCTAGTTGAACTAGCAACTACGGTATCTTCGTTCTTTTCACCTTTTTATAACATTGTTGCTTAATGGATTATACCTTGCTGCCCCAGCTTGCTTGCTCCAGCAGCCCACAAAATATAAATCATACAATTTATGTAGAAAACGGAAGTCGTACCAATGCCCTTTGGAAAGGCATATGATAATTATATAACCCACTGGATGTCTAGAAAATTCATTCGGTGCCTCTGGTGGGACTTCTTAGTCCAGGGCGTGTAGGTTTTATTATTCATATCATGCTCATATCAGGTTCCAGCGATGTTTATTATAGTCTCAAATAACCTTGTGCTAAATGTGAAAATTGATTCTGAGAAAAAACGATCCTCTGTAAAGGTCGCAGGAAGTATTTAAGATAACCGGTCCTTTCTCTCCATTAATGTTCAATGGCATTTTCATGAGAATGGTTCCAGTCAACAATTCATTTTTCTAATAGCTACATACGTCTACCAGCATTCAATATCAATTATTACTTGCTATATCAGGCTCCATATGTTCTTTTGTGAAAATGTTTTCTGTGATGATATGCGCCATTTGATACTGTGCATGTTTTGTTGCCCCGCCTATTTCTGTGGCAATCATCCTAAATAATGTTTAGTTCAAGATTCTAGGTTATGATTTCAATTTTGTAGTTAGTAGATTCAGGTTTGCATAATAACTTAGATCTTTGTGGGTATTTAAATTCTAGAGTGATATGTACAAATATATCAAAACATTTTGGTGATCGGGAGTCTTATTGTTGGTGTAATGTATACATTTAAAATACACCAATGTCACGTCCATTATCGACCACCATTTTCCGTCCACCAGTGAGGACTTTTAGAGCCTTCCCTTTGATAATTGGCTCGTTTATTTATAGTTAATTTGCTGGTGTTATTTGGAAGAGGGTTTCTATATTAGAAGCAACAATAGTAGTCTGATTTAAAAACAGAAGTTTGCTGTTTTCAAATGTTACCAGTAGCCTCTTTGAAGGTTAATATTGTTATTACATCATTTTGCCTGTTCTCGATGACACAATGACATTGATATACTATTGGGTTGATTATTTAGAAGTAAGTGTTTGCCGTTCAACCTAGCTATATAGTTGAGTTCCATTGCACATATCACATATAATCCAGCATGGTGATCAGCCGTTTCTAAGTGAGCCCATCATTAAATGTAACAGGGCAATAGTAAATCATAAGCCCCTCTCTGTATTATAGTACCTGCCGGATGATTTATTGCTCGGACATATATCGTATTACATAATGCTTATATGAGCATTTTATTCATAATTCATTTGGAACTCCAGCAGTGGTATTTCATTAGTGAGACTTATGTGTGAGTGTGTTCCTTTGATGCAAATGTGCTGATCATGCTACGAAATACTTTTTCTGAAGATATTTGTATCGGAAATTCTCATACATATTCTAGATAATTGTTCTCATGAAAGTAAGCACTGAAGACAATATTACTGCGCTAAATTCTTTCTAGGTTGTGGCGAGGAATATACTGACAGCCTTTTCGAGTAACGAGATGTTTTACAAGTGTAACTAGTTTACTCTCATTGCATCCACTTAATGAATGTTTAATACAACTGCAAACTGTACATTGCTACTCCAGTCTTTTAGCATTAAAATGCTGAGAACAGGTTCTAGGACCAAAATGTCTGCACAATAATTGTTTATATTTAAGTGTAATACTGTATGCATTCTAGTGTTTGAACAGGCCGCGAGTGTTGAAGCTTTTGATAATAAAAATCGAAAACCGATCAAAGATTTTTATGTTTATACTAAGTATGTCTTGATTACTGCACACCTGAGGTTATTAGGACCAAATAACTTATTAGCTAGGACTGAGCTACTTTTCCTTCCCTAATAACATTGAGTCGTCCGGCCTCTACAGTTCTCTAATAATACCCAATTATCACTACCCGACTACTGTCACTACACAAACAACGATGGAATTAATTTTGGCTGTGCCACTGAATGATACTTGAATAATGAAATCCTTGCTCACTCAATGACAATCTATAGATTAAAGAGAATCGCTGACAAACATCTAGTTTAATCATTTTATTCAATAATTCCTCATTCAGAGGTGAATTAATAACTATGTACAGACCACAAACTCCATTTTCTCAACAAGAGTATTTTAGTGGAATGGTGTTAACAGCAGATGGATATACAAATGCACGAATACAGGATTCGAAGACGAACCTCTTTAACATGTAACTTGAGTTTTAACATCTTGGTATACTCCCATAGCAAGGGAGGAAGATAGTATGGCCGAGTACAGGAACATCAAAGGATACCGCTCTCTTGGCCACGGAGACCGAGTTTAAGCATTCCACCCTAGGTATTAAATTCGGTCTTAAATGCATAATTAAAATGTAGAAAAGTGGAAGATACAGTAGCGATACTGACCAATAAGTGATGAGCGTTAAAAATCTGGTTAATATGTACAAAGTCATTCAAGGGTATCCACTTCCACGAAAGTTACAAAAAGGTTTAATGCTAGTTGGACAGTAATTAATGGTCAGTAATAAACATTTTTCAAGTATATATATAATCATTTTGGCAGTTAATCTTTGACAAATTTTGAAATCCCATACACTAATTCTACCTCTTCTATTCCTATAAATTATACAAGACTTAACTGTAAGGTGATGTAGAATTATGTTTTTTTCGTGGGCAACACGCTGTGTTTATTTATGTAAAGAAATGGTAATGAGTGCATACATATGTACAAAATGTTGAAAACCTTTCTCCTTCAGTAATAAAGTCTTATTTGTTAGGAACCAAGTGAAACTGAAAAAAATATTTCAAAGCACCAGTCGATTAACTGAACGTGATACCTTCCACGCGAAAGGTAGAAACAAAATGGAATTTGATCTCGTGAATACATTATATCACTAGGGGTATTTGTTCATATTGATACATATATGCATAATTAAACCTTACAACCAAATTGCCAGGTTCAGCCTTATTAAGAATATCTCCCGTTATAAACCAGAAAGCATACTTCAAAGAGGTAACTCAAGATTGCTACAAATATACTTCTTTGTGGTTCATAACTGAGTTATAATCAGTTGATTAAAATATAACACCTCTGACTGCTTCCGGCAAAAATGTCCTGGTAATGCGTAACAAAGGAAATAATACATAGCTTTTAGTGATAGCTAAACAATAAATGAAAGACACTTATCAGAACATTGGTAGGAGGTAATTCTAGTACACATCAACTTTGCGCGACAACAATCTCTTATTCAGACAACAAACTAAATTCCACATCTTGGTATGAAAAAGTCACAACTGCCAGGCACTGTTTTAATATGGTACACCGTAGTTCCTAGCCTCACACATCAGTTAACTCACATCACAGTCTTTATGATAGCTGCAGGCAAGAAACAACCACGGACAAGTCACGGTCATTCTATTCCAGGATGTGAGAAATTCCCTAAGAATAGTGACCATGCATGTGGTCTTCTATACGTACGTCTCCCTCACACACTACCACTTATGATCAAAACCTCTCTTGCACACAGCCATCTTTGCGCCCTTACTGTCGGACAATATTTAAGACACGATTCCTCAGACCCTACACGACAAACATGGAAGTTTTCAGAAGCCTCCGTCACGAGCCACCACAAATGCGTTTGCAAACCCTCATTCGGATTTAGACCAGGTTGTTTCTGCCACGGCAACCTACAAACAAAAGTTTAAATACATTTGATAAAAAAAACCCAATATGAGACAATAAAGTGACTTACTAGTATTCAATTAACCGATTTTTAAACACTACATGTAATTATATATTCGTGAAAATTGATACCGATGTGTTCAATGACTTTACACTAATTACGACTTATCTATCATTGCATGTCAACGGGGTACATTTTACAAAGTGTATGCATACAAAATATGCATCAAAATAAATTCAATATTACTCTGGCCTTACCTTCCTCAAACCCCCGCGACCACCATTGTTTCTGATAGCTATCATAAGCTCTTCCCTGGGATCCAGTTCAGGTTCGAACCTCGACCGTCCGATAGGTTTGGGATTTGGGTTGGGGGATAACGGCTCTATGAGAACCTTCTTGGGAGGAGGGGGAAAGTCTTTAGTGGAAGGGGCTGGCGTGCATGGTACAACAAACTCTTTCTTCGCTTGGGTTTCCACCACACGACCGAGCATAATTCCACCCTTTTCCTCTACATCGTCCCCTGAGCTCCTCAATCGGGATCTGACCGACATAAGGTCATTAGTACTAAACCTTCCTCCGCCACCGTAGTCTAATGTTGCCTTTTTCACAGGCTCATACCTTGCGTCCGGCTCCTTTTTCATTGGGGCAGCATTGGTTACATGAACTGTTGATGAGGTAGTCACCCTGTCTTGAGTGTAATTACTAACGTTCTCTGGTTGTGATTTAGGTGCATTCTGAAGATGGGTTGTTGCTGTCACAGGCGCATCTGGTTTCATTTTATGCAAAATTGTATCTTCATCTGATTCAGAAATTTTCTTTTTTGAGAGAAGCGCCTGATTATCCATCAATTGCTTTTGCCATTTGGTAAATTGCTGTTGCAACTCTTCATATTGCATCTGCAGAGACCGCTTTGAATCACAGTCATCACTTAAAATGTCTTTAGTACTACTGCTTATTCGTTTCTTAGGTTCTTGGCTCGTGTAAGTTTTTGCCCTAAGGTTCATCATAGACAATGACTTCTCCTCGAGCACATCTTCCTTTTCACGTTCTGAGTTCGGAGAGAAACCAATTTCAGACATGCGCTGTCGAACAGTTTCGTTCTCCTTAACAGCTACATGTTCAGCTTCTTTGGTTGAAGAGAACTGTGCAGTAACATGCTCAATAATATTGGCTTCAGATTTGGGCCTGGTAGCTCCCCAAGGCCTGGGTCCATACACACCCAGACTTCGCCTGTTGTTCATAACCACAGGTCTGTATCCCTTAACATCTTCTTCTTTCTCATAAAGAGATGGCGTGGACGAGTATATCCTTGAACTAGTATAACTACTAACACTGTCTGTATTCTTAAGAATTCCTTGTGATTTACTCACTGCTTCGCCACGAGGACTGTCTATGTTAACTTTCGAATGATAATCCGAGTCCTCAGATGATACCGACGTTTTGAGGATACCCTTGGTAGACCCTGAAGTAGACACGTTTGAATCTGAGTAAAAAGAGTCATTATTAGGCTTTTTGAAGTCCTCATTCACAGACTCCCTAGAGCTGGTGGAGGAATGTTTTAGAATTCCAACAGGTGGCTTTACCGGTTGGGATTCACTCAGAGAGAATTTCTTAGCATGGTCTCTGGCTAGTGTCTCTGGTTCAGCTTCATTAGGAATGCTTAACTCCGACTCTTCACTTGGCTCAATCACCTCGATCACTTGAGGTAGTTCGGAATCAGTAAAGGATTCAGCAGACGGTGGTATGTATATCGTGTCATTTTCCTCTTCAAATACCTCATTATTTGTGTCCCGGAAGAGCTCGGGGGGATCAGGAGGAGGAGGTGGAGCTGGTTCAGAAGGTGGTGGAGGAAGTTCTTGTCTTGGTGGCACCCAGCCCATTGCTTCTAAATCTGGAATTTCGATTGGTTCGCGTGGTATAATCGGACGTCGCGTGTACTTCTGTCTCAAGCTTGTCACCATTGGCGGGTCTGGTTCTTTCTCCTTCTTCTGAATCTCCAATGGCTTGCTATGCTTGGCATATGAGAAATCAATTACTTCTTCTTTGATAAGTCCAACCACACGATAATCGTTCAGAGATATCATGGGCTCTTCGCTATTGAGAAAGGGACTTTCTTCCATATCACTAATGGAGGAATCGTGATCATGTTTAGATGATTCGACAGGGGACAGAGCACGCTCCTCAAACGAATTGTCCATGTCATCGGGAGCTGCTTGAGCCACAGAATGCACCATAGGTGTGCTTGTAGATACAGGGACTTCATACATGGCTGCTTTAACAGGAGTAGCGGTGTCCTGGGTAGGGTCCTCATGCTGAACATGGTACTCCTCACTAGGCATTACATTGCCAGGATGCTGAGGCTCAACGTAGACCACATCAATATCATCAAATGTGATCTCGTTTTCAAGCGGTAACGGTTCTGCAACATCACTGTACAGATATTCAGACTTGTCCAAAGTGGCAGAAGAATGTCCGGAATCAGAGGCACCAGCCACGTCTGGTTCTCCACCGACAGATATCACCGTGACGTGATCACTTTTCTGAACTGGAACAGTGTCAGAAACTTCAGAGGATTTCAGAGTACCGTCCACATCAGTTTCTGGTGATTGAGGTAGGGTATCGCCCTCTGAAAGGGAGACCTTCTTCAAGAGGACTATTCCCTCTGGGTCGTTAGGATAGAGGGATACGTCCTCCTCATCTTCGCTATTGGACTTGTCGCCGTCGACCATCTCATTCACTTCATAGACGTTTATGGAACTGTTCTCTGAAGCGCTGTCAGACCCGTGGGAGAAGGTTTCATTGGACAAAGGTGATAGCGAAAAGTCTCCATCTTCTGAAACAAAGGAAAATGAAATACATTCGAGAGTGCATAAATATGAATTCGTTTAGAAGTGTTTAATTTCAAGGGTTTTTTCAGGTATAAATGACTGAAATTATAGGCGCTTAAAATAAAGTTTGATCAGATGTTGATATGATCGAAATTAAATATGAAATCGACAATTAAAAAAAAACAAATCTTAAAAATCTAAACTAAAAGAACACATTCACATTAATTAACATGCAAATCATCCAACGTCTTCTTTATATTGGTTAAATAAAAAAATAATCTTGCACACGACAGATGAAGGTGCGGATACCAAACTAAATTTTCATGGAAAGTAGCTCGGAAAAATTTGAACCAGATGTTTTTTTTCCCAATCGCGTTGTTAAGTTTCCATCCACAACCAGATTGGTACTGAAGACCAAAAGAACTTTCCAGCTGTCGCGTACGAGGAAAAAACAAAATGCAACTTAATTCAATTAAGGAATAAGTCTTTAACTAGGATGGAAACGAGAGATAGGGGAGAGAGAAAAGGAGTGAAGGGCGAGAGGGATAGATAGGTAGACACAGAAGGAAGATAGATAGATAGATAGATGGATAGATTAATGGGATGGTGATGAGTGGTAATGGAAGGATGAATTAAACTACACAAATAAGATTGATGAAACTCAGGGGGAAACGAACTAAAGTGAATTCTCGGAAATTAGTCAAATTCGCACATTCATCGTATTAAGTTCCTGAGATCGATAGAGGAACTTCTGCGAGAAAGACATGGTGTTGCCCCCCATAGGGTGTCCGTCTCACTCACAACTATCTTCTATATTATGTGGTGCTATCTTCTACATTATTTAGGCTTCATTAATGAGGGTCAAGTTATTGGTTGACATCAAAACTTGACTCCCCCGTAGCCAATAGTTCACCTCTAGAAAAATAATTCTTGGCGCTCTCCAGTGCGAGCACTTCTTCAGCAACTGCTATAGTGTCATCAAAACAATTTGTGATGTCTTCGATGGTGTCGACTGTATTGGCAGATTGTATACTGCCAGAACTACTCTTGCGGCTCAGAGCTGTAGAGAATGAGATGGGTAATAATGATGAAGGCATAAGGTAAAAGCAGTAAAAAAAGGATTTGAGACAATGAGAAATCTGCAGCATAAAAAGTCACTCGTTAGTAGGCACTCGCATTGGCAAAACATGACGTAGTAGTTATCCGATGATCAATTCAACTGAAGAAAGTTAACATGGGATTATGGGATGAGGGGAACGAAGTGAGACTCACCTCGAATAATAAAGGGCTAATTACGAGCTGATTTTTGAAAATAATTTTACCTACGCAAGGGTCGCTATAGCATGTAGAATTACAAGATATCCTATCTTATACCAAATAGCTAATGATTTCCATAATAGTAATCAAACTTAGGTCGTGGAGGATGCGAATATGAATTTAAACTAGCTTCAATCTTATTTTACAATATACCAATTAAATACGCTCTGCAGCGATGAAAAATACAACCAAAATTGTCGGGTGATTCTAACCCCACGATTCCTTTCCAACACAGACAATTTGTTTATTCCAACACATTCCCGGTATATTCGCTGGAATAACAGGAATCTATCAAACCACTCATAAGAACCAATATATAGTGAGGGGTAAGTATTTAAACATGATTATCTGAACTATACTATAGTCGTATCTTAACTTCTATCATTACTCCACGAGGAAAGTTAAATTGGTACACAAGCGCTTATAGAACACGATGAACTTAGGGACCTCTAACCCATTATAATTCATGAGGAGTTACTTACAAGGGCAATGGTTATTTAAGGTAGTTGTTCAGGAAGGAGATTAATTAAAAACTCAAAAAATATTCAAGAGTCAACACGATGTTAAGAGTTAATTCCAAACATCTCAATGAGGTGTTGCCTCATGCTTGACTTAGTGTATGTATCATTATAGGATTAAATTGCAACAGACTCTCCAAGCTTGTTATTGCATCCATGGTGGAAAGATGTGCATTATCAAGGCCTCCTTATTGCAGTGGAGTTAGTTGAAAGATGGCCTCAGAACTTTAAGCTTGCTTACCACTGCGTGGAGATGACACATGCACTTGTATGGAAGAGTCCACCACCTCGACCCCCCTAGCAATGAGTTCGAAAGACCTAGCTCGATCGGGGGAGACTGGTGTCTCGAGAGGGGGAGGTGAGGATGGGGGAGGGGGAGGTACAAACAGACATGGGCGGGGCCGAGGTCTTTCCAGTGAGCCGGAGGAGGAGCTAGCGTCAACGTCAATATCTGTGCATGACAGACAGGGAGAAGAAAAAACAGCAATGAAACATAAAGCAATGTAAAAATTAAAGACTGGTATTAAGACACGGTGAGGCAGGCAATGGTAGATATAATATGCTGGTCAATAATGTACAATATTATTCAACACAGTTGAAATTCGCAAGCACGAGTTAGGGATCAAAATTAATATGAGTGTTGTGACGCGAAGAATTTCGTATTTGATGGGCAATGTGAACTGAGATTTAAAGTAACACAAAAAATGAGTTGCGTTGAAGTAGGAAAAGTGAGGATTATTGAATAAAAATGAATAAAACAATTATAATAAAAGAATGGAAAAAATCAACAAGCTTTCAGTTCGTCTGAATATGGATATATCATATACACAAAGGTACAATTTTTGGGACATGCTTTGTTTTAAGAATTTTTTTTAAGGTGCAATGAAAAAGGGATATTCGTGATCTACCAACACACCACACAGTTCAGAGGATGTATTTTTGCTAGTTTATTACCAAAATAATAACAATTGACTATAAGAAGCAAGTAACATTGTAACCGCATATTCAGTATTATGAGTAATACAAAATAGCAACGGTGTGTGAACCGATCAATAAGTTTACAGAATTGTAAATGTAAAACGTTTGCAAGTAAATAACAAGAAAGGAATATAGATCTATGTTTATCACAGTAGAAGAAGCTACAAACTATTCTCTTTTAAATGACTCGATTTCCTCAAATATACAGACCTACCTTCAAACTTACCAATAAAAAACGCAATATCATCAGATACATTATAAGTGTATGTATATAATATCTTGTGAATTACTTAATTTGTTATAGATATAAGTGTCTTGTATTCAAATGCAGATTTCCTCGTTCAAATTACAATTACCAATGAACTGTTGAATATGAGTAAAATATTATTAGATATATAATTCCCAATAAATGATTATCCATATTTTCCTTTTTATCGGCCAATATTTTAATGCTATAAAATTGCATTGGCGATACTGGTTAGAATACAGAGAAAAGGTCCTTTAAATTATCTTTTGCCTCTGGACAAAATCTTAAGGAATCATTCCATGCAATGGCATGCGTATGACAAGACAAGGCCCTAATCATTAGCGCATTTTGTACAAAAAGTTTTAAAAAAGGTTTTCAACATGGGCTCAAATGACTAGCAAAAGCAATTTTTTCAAATTGAAAACATTAGGCTTGCACAAGTTCCATACTCTTAAGCCTGATTTCACGCATATATAAGTACGAGTCAAATGGAATGTTTCGGAGATTCGAGATAAACTTATTCTCAAAACAGTTTCTTGAGACCACTCGTTCAACATTGTGTGTCTACATGTCAAAATCTAGGCATATACGGAACAAGCAGAAAATTGTGCGATTTTTAGCATAAAATAATGTTTTAAATGATCTACTTTCAAATATCGCCACAAATTGCACGAGCACCGAAAATACATTTTCAAATTTTTCGAAGGCCTAAAGATTACTCGAAGTAAACGGACCGAGGGACTACCGTCTTTACGCTTCAAAAATAATACTGCAAAACAGTAAGTAGTATTTTAATACCAATAGGTAAAACAGCGACCCTCTTCATCCCTTTTTCATAAGCACCTTTATAATATCTATGGCAGTCTTAATGCGAACGCATACTTCCTTCTTATGGGTAACTTAAGTCATTACCAAGCCTACAGCCCCGCCCATTAAAAAAAAAAAATTCATTCTTAATATCGGTCGTCTGGCCTTAAACCCGGCAGGAATCAGGTGATTGCTTAGGGGATTCTACCAAGCTAGACTAAAGAATCCCTTAGCTCCTTAGCTCTATATGCTATTCTGGTACATGTCCATCCATTATGTAAATTTGTCCCTGTTATGTTTATTATAAAATGGTGATTCTGGACAAAAATGGTATTTCACTAATCCATGATCGATTATCAATTCAAGTATCACATTTGCCACTGTAGGTGGACTAATCATAACATTCTGAGACAGTCCTCTCTCATTAATGAAAATAATTGTTTTTCCTGCATACCTAACGAAAATCATTTCCCCTTTTTTGGGAGACGATAAACGAAAAAAAGTTAACCCACACGAGTTATTTGCTGAATAAGTATTTTTAAATGTAGACATTGTAGTTATAAGCCATGCAAAATACGATCTTATTTTTGGTAAGTGAATTTTCATGCACTTGCGATATTGATAAAAATAAATTTGCGGAATACTCAGTGTAACGAAGAAAAAGACACCAAAGAAATAATATCCAGAAAAAAATAATGTTGAAAGTAACGGATAGAAAAAGTTACTAAATCGTTTAAAGAGACAGTAAATATGGTGGTAACAAATGGCAGTAAATCAGTTTGTAACGCTTTCAGACCAGTGTCGTTTTCACCATCTACACATGAGGGCACCACCATATGGCGCAAATTCAAATATTGGTGCTAGAACAAGAGTTAGATTCCACCATCATTGCTTGAACTAAAAATAAAAGACACCAGTGAAAGCAAACAACCATATCTCGTTTCCAAGACTAGGGAATATTAAGAAATAAAAGTCAGTTTTTCGATATGATGTTTGTTAATAAACATAGTCCGTAAAACAAGCTTGAATTTTGAATGGGGTTTTATGGAGAATGAAAATTATATCTGAGAACAATAGCAACTTTTAGAACCTTCAATCAACTTCCCAGGACCAAGGCCGAGGCGAAGGCATATAAATATAAATTAGAAATCTTATATATTAGATATTTTTGGCCATGACTGGTGTCTTTCTAGAGTTAACCTACATGAGGCGTACAATGTTAGGTAAGTACCCACTACTGTTAGTTTTCCCCATCTCACTAAAACAGCGCATAGACCACCTAATTGTCAGCTACATTAACCCAAGATAAATGTTCCTTAAAACATAATAGAGAATATTAGAGCCTCATGTAGCTAACACTTAACTTGTTTAAGACAAGCTCAACCTCGCTGCATTTTGGACTGATTTTGAAAAGCATAATAATGACCCATACAAAACTGAAGGTCTTGAATCATAAAATTTCATTTTGTCTCATTAAATCATGGAACCTTTGCCACAATTCCGACAAAGTTTGATTCTGTTTAAAGATATAATAATTCATTTTCAGACATTTAAAAATTCGAATGCAGCCAGATTTAAACTACTGAAATAGCTCGATAGAGGGTAGAGGTGGAGGAGAAATTGGGAGGAGTACGGCGTAGAAGACTCCTACCCTTGGATAAGTCAGCAGCTCTTTGGGCTTGCTCCACGTCTGTCCCATCAAAGTGGTCCTGTGGTGAATCTGGCGGTGAGGAATTGATAGTGTGTGCAAAAACTTCAGCGTGAACTTCTTCAGCCCTTGGGCTTGTCTCAGTCTCTGAATGGATGGAAGCCTGATGGTCAACTACGGTAATAACTTCAGCGGTGGTTGTGATAGTAGCCTCTACTATCACGTCTTGTGTACTAGAATTAGCCCCTACCGGTATGCGCGATTCTTCTGGTATAGGTCTAGGTGCGGGTGCCTTTACAGCTGTGAGAAAAGAAAAGGAGAATGCAAGCCCTCAAAAGCAAAACATAATGTGACAACACTATTCTATATGATATCGATGAATAGCATTAAAATGTCTACAAAGTGCAAGAAAATCACCAACAGTTAATAGTGCAATATATTCAAAGCGTGTGGTAATGAATCTTTCCCAAACCATTACTTTTTGTGGGTGATTTTCTTTATTTTGTGCAAAAAGCGAGTTTATGAAATCGATTAGATATTTAATATACTGCAGATATCTCTTCAAAAATACAATATATGACTTTCGATCAGTTACATTCAATGAGTTGATATTCAGTCATATTTGACCAAGTCTTATGGCTGTGCTAGAGTCATGACAGCATACAACGCAAAACACGATGAACCAACAGCATTCATGCTTGTCAATATGCAAAAAGGTGAATAGAAATTGTATGATCCCTGTTCTTAGGTGAGAAAGTAAAAATCTTTGTTTTCCTGAGGTTTGAATTGTGAATAGTTGTCATATAACTGCTATGGAATAGGACCTAAGAGACCAACCATGCATAGGATGACTTTTTTAAAAAAAATAAAAATATATCCCTGTCTATCTTATATCTAACTTATATCTAACTGGGAATGTAGGCGATCCCTCAGGTATTGGCACCGGATTGTTTGGGTTTAAAAAAAATAGGATGTGCTTGTTGGGATATGATGCAAGTGGAAGAAGAAAGCTTGCGAGCAGGGTAACCAAATACTACAGGAAAGGGTTGTGGATTAAGAGGTAAATAATGCCAGATACCATTCTGTTATAGATTAAAAGCATATGATGTTGTTCAAGCAATGAATAAAGAAATGAAAGTGAAGTAATTTTGTTGATCAATGTCACTTCGTTTGTTAACCTCTTTTTATAGTTATATTAATGAATACCACGCGAATATGCGCGCGTGTGCATTTTATGTCACCAATTTTTAACCAACAAATTCCAGCGACAAGAAAAGCAGTAATTATGAACGAATGATACACGTAACTAGTTAATCCCAAACCTTTATTTTTGTCAGGCATTTAATTATTCCCACATAAAAAGGCACTAATTATATTTTAGGACTGTAGTTATTTCATATTTGAGCATATATGCCGCATTAATTACAAGAGTTAAATTTTAAATCACAATATGAACAGATTCTTACACGTGTACTGAGCAAATCTGCATGAATTGAGAAAATTAAAATTTCAAAATTAAAGAACTATGATTTACACGACCTTAATAAAAAGAGATAACAAAAAATATGCTTATTTTCGCTTCCACTTCAGAATGGCAAAAGGCACAGGAAAATGGCATTCTGAGCAACAAACCATTACCAATGACCAGATTCAATTTTAAAAATCCATTCACCCAATAACAAAAACCCAGAGAAAGAGATATTGGAATTATCCAAGGCTAAATTTTAGAAGCGTATCTGAAATGGCTAATTTAAATTTTATTTTTTCTAGGAGATGGCATCACTACTTATCTAGCTCTCAACTGCTGAAATATAATCGGAAATGCTTTAAAATTATCCTTAAAGAGGACACACAATTTGGGTCGTCTTAAAGATTAATACTTTTAATCCTTAGTTCCTAAATTAAAGTACACAAATACAGGAACTTAAAAATGAGTACGGAGAAAAATGTGAGCGCAACTTCAGCTAATTGAGTTCTGAGTCATCATGCGATCAAAATAAAAATTAAAACACAAAAATGGAAAAGAAATTTATTTCCGATTCATTATGATCAAATTAAAACACCAAATCACACAATAAGCTATTTCAAGGAGAAGGGGATTTAATTCCACCCTTCTATACTTGTACTTGTAAAACAGAGGAGAACTGGAGTCGGCAGGATGATGAATGGAGTGTTTTCATTTCTTGTTTAGTAGAAAACAGACACATACGAAGTCTGCTGATGGAGACATAATTAAGAGCAGCAGCAAACACAAGACACAGAGAGACGACAGCAAGATATCTACAGCTAACACCAACAACAGGAAGAAAAGAAATGAGAATAAAAAATAAAGCGAGGAACTGTTTTTGTTCGGTGTCACTGAACCGTTCTCAGGACTTACAGCGAGGGCATAAGAGATCGATTCCTCCTCGGCTTCTACGTCATCAAAACTTTCATCGTCCACAAAATCTGGATCCTCCTCATCCTCATCCTCCTTAAACATTTGCTCCCCTGTCCCCCCGGCTGGGTCAGCTACAGAAGGCCAGGAGCAGAGCCCAGAGTTTGTTAGAGCTACATAATCAGGGTTAATATGCCTAGGTAGTACATGGCCAAGGAATAAGCGTAAGGGGGCTATTACTGGCCGATCGATACCTCTCTTTCCACACCTGGAGCTCACGGATGTTGGTTTTTTTTTTCAATCTAACAGATATCAGTAATTCTTCTCAGCCAATGTGTTCCTAATGTGTTTATGACAACGTTCCTTAGTTTTGGGAATAGGTCAATTTACCGAAGATATTTCAAATCATTTTTTTTAAATCCCCAAAATTAAGGGTTGCAAAAGGGTATAGAAAAGCAAATTGAAATGTAAAACTTATGGGATGAATTAAGTACATAAATTCTGAAACAATGAGATATTTCTGGTAGGTGATTATGGCAACAGTGGGAGTTTGCAGGCAGAAGAAATAACCAAAAGGCCAAATATGAAGTGGCATATACATGCGTACAGACGTGAAATGGTACAAATGTTAAAATGGATCCCACTTGATAGGTTAGACCCATAGGGTTCATGAAATATGGGTAACTAGAAGGTATAGCGTATGCGGTACAATATGGGATGGTATGCAAAGGTATTGATGTGTATCAGGTCGTTCCTACAATCTTTTGTTAGATAAGGCAAATAATAATCGCTCCGTTTAAAGGTCCTTGCTATGAAATGGAAACGGTGCGACCCCCTTAAAATTGTAGGGCCATGTGAGTACCTTATTGTTAATAACTAGGAGGTATCAGACCAAAGCCCTGTAGAAACTCAGTTTTTGTACAGGTTTACTTACAAAATTTTAACCCTAGCCCGTAATATTAAAAAGTTCAAATTATAATAAAAAAATATTCAAGGTGAGTAAACAATAAAATGGATAAATTCTATGTTGAAAGAAAGAGAATAAAAAATTCTTACCTCCGGTTGGGGGAGGGGGTGCAGGAGCCTTGCGTTTTTTACGTTTAAATGTATTGAGGGATGTAGATTTGACTATCTGCGTCCCTGCTGGTTCTGATCGAATTGGCATTGATTGTGATTTTATCATTTGCCTTCCTTGGGTTTCAGTAATGTCCACTGACGTCGCATCAATACTTATCTGAGTCTGTTCACTCACATTGGTTTTATTTGAAACACCAGGTGATTCAAGTGGGGATATGTTGGATTCATCAAACCCACTCGAGTGAGAGCTGTTCCGGGAGTGGACTTGGGGTTGGGGTTGATTTGGCGAAACTTTCGGAGGTGCGCGACTGACTGGCATCTCCACATCCACAGTCACTGTTTGAGTGACATGGTTTGCTAGTGCACCAGCAGCCGGTGCATCTGAAGCTGGTGCAGGTGCAGGTGCTGGTGCTGCAGGAGGAGGAGGAGGCGAAGCACCAGCAGCGGCTGGAGGAGGTGGGGGAGCAGGAGCAGGTCTTTTCTTCCTGGGCAGGGCTCTGTTGGGAAGACTTGCAGGACCAGAGGCTTCAATAGACACTGGTGACTGGCTGCCCGATGCCCGCGAGTCGTTACTCAGCGCTCCAGCAGAGGGCGTAGGACTGGTGGCCTGTCTCTGTGCAGCAACTTGTTGCTGTTCTTGCAACATTCGCTGGCGTTGCACCTGTTGCTGCTGCTGTTGCATTTGAAGTTGCTGCTGCTGTTGCATTTGAAGTTGCTGCTGCTGTTGCATTTGAAGTTGTTGCTGTTGCTGAGCATATGTTGGTTCATTGTATTTTGCGTCACCCTGTTAATGGGAAAGGGAAAGTTACAATAAATGGTATAATATTTGAGACAATGCAAATTTTGTTATTATTACGGACTCGAATTAATTGATAATTGCTTGTTAGTAGGTTAGTCCGCCTTGAAAATATTATGTCGGTAACAATGTTAAAAAACAGCAACAAAAACGTTAGATCTATTTTAAATATTCATCTTTTTGGGGTGGAACGACAAGTGGATGTGAGTTGTTATACATTGATTTCTCCCGTAGAGTTCAACTGCGAAAAAACCCAGATGCAGAAATAATTATAAATTTTATCAAAGAGTTTCCACGAACATAAATATATAGATGGAACCTAGCAAGGGGGAAGTCTGTACACTTGTTATTGACCGAGGGAGCGCGGGAAGATAGAGGGCGTTAGCCCGAGATCTTCTGCGCTCCCGAGGTCACTAACAAGTGTACAGACTTCACCCGAGCTTTGTTCCATATTTATTACACCCCATTAATAAATAAAAAATATAATTAATTAAAAATAAAAGAAGTAATTTAAGTTTTTGGTGGACCTACTTGTTGTATGTCCCCAGGGTGACATAACTCACATGTTATGCACCACTTTGACCAAGTGTGACATACAATGCTGAAGGTATAGGAAGCAACATCACAGGGGTGTAATAATTAGGCTATATTATTATACTCACGAGTTTGAAGGATCCCGCTTTTTTGTTCCTGCTAAATAAAGAAAACATTCCCTTCTTTTTCGCTCTGGCCCCATCCTGTCCTGGCATATAGGCTGCTCCGTCCTCCGAGGCGGCGGAGGAGGAGGAGCCTTTCTTCATTCGTGGCATGGATGCACTATTTGCAGCCGGCCCAACGTCCCGTATGTCAGGTATGTAATCAGCAGGCCTACGATTATCAACAGCTGCAATATTAAAACATAATTTCAAGTCATAAGTACTTGGGCATAAGTATTCATGAACAAATACAGTGACGAGTTCACATAAAAGGAATGCTGCAATTACTTCATGTCACAAGACTGGTCATTTGATACTTTCAGAAGTTGGATTCGATTTCTATTGAACCTAATAGCACTGTAGTGTTCGTTAGTAGGGCCGTGGTTGGAGTCCTTTATCACAAAGCTCACCTCCTGAGCTAGTATTATGATTTTACTCAGGAACATATCAAGGGGGAGGGGCACCAAGTTATGCACTACTATACACATGTATATGAAACACCTGTCTTTTCACCTGGAACGAACTTCCACCCGCTCATCTATGAGAAAGTTATTTAGATCTGTAATTCGAAACCTTACACAGGGAAAGGTTTCTGATAAGCTAAAATAATATATATGAGAGGTCCTACCTTCACCTTTTATGATCTAATCCTGCTGTACGTCTTGTACGAGGTTTATACTATATTCAGGCATGCGCCACATGACACTAAACTATTAAGCCCGCACACAGTGAGATATGTCAACATTGTAAGTGCAAAGAATTAAGTCCAAGCTGATGCTACCGTTCTCAGATAAGATATCTCTTATCAGAACAATGCATTTATGATGACAACATCAATCAATCCTTTATCCCAATACTGCGATCGATATCACCCAACAATATAAATTAAATACATGTTACAAGATGTTAGTCATGAAAGTGACTAGTCATGAAAGTTTCCATTAGCTATTTCCCTCTTGCTGAATAGGAAAAACTTATGCAAAAATACAGACCGCATATTTGAGGCTTCACGCTGAACTAAATGTCAGCAAGTGCTGGCGAAAACAAACAACCTCCAATTATTTCACTCCTTCGCGTTTAGTGGGTAAACTATGTCCTCAGGTAGGTAGGTGATAAATCTTGTAGTAAGGGGCTCATACATTCCATGTAATATTGACCCGCACTTCCCTACCTTCCCTTCCCTACCTACATTAACCTTCACATAAGTGCTAGTTTGCAGGGGGTCAACAGATCCATTCATAATCAATGTACTTATCGATAATGAACAGGGAAAGGCATTTGCTATCAAATTGTAGCCCTGGTAATAGAAATATGGAGCATACAATAGCATGTCCACACCTACTCAGTTGAAAGTACTACTGTCAATACACAACAGAATACATGGGGCGTAGCATGAAGATACAACGCTTTCCTATATAGCAAGCTGACCACAATACTGTCTACTTTTAAAATACAACAGACACAATGAAAAGGACGGACTGGCAATTCCTGTTAAAAATGCGCCATTCTGGGCCAATACGTTAAGAATAACATTAAGCTTGAGACACATTTACAGTATGTGGCCAAGGAGGTCGACCTTCGCTGAACCTGTGATAATATTTGCATGGTTCCAGCCGTATGAGGGAACATGGGCATGTAAGGAGGCAAAATTAATCCAAATATTCGGAGAAAAATCAACAGGTGTCCTTGAAGGCAGAGCAAATTTCTGCATCGGTATATACCCCCCCCCCCCCCCCACACACACACACACACCACCACATATATCAAAGCTTGGAGGGCTGGATGTTGGGACAGGATATGCGGCCTATTATGTCTCCCAATAAACATCAGTATATATATCTTTATCTAACCATGCTCTAGTAAGCCTAGGCCACCTCAGCCTAGACGATGTCAAGTCTTGGATAACCCCCAAATATCACAAGAAATACCACTTAACCTCAACCACCCGAGCCGTGATTAGCTATACAAATATTTGCCGCAATTGGGCAAACAACTAACTTTACCTACACTTTTTAAAGCTACAAAGGACGACAAAACAACAGTGTTTAATGACAGAACGAAAATAAATTATTAGGTAATTACCAATGCCATGAGAAATAAGATCTAGGTATGGTCTCAGTTGCATACAGGTAGGCCCATAGCCAAGCCGCTCACCAGACATTGGAACCACATTGATTTAATACATGTATCAATTATAATGTCATAATTCTATAATGGTAATAACTTTCCCTTTTTATTACTGCTAGCTATACGGTTACACGATAACACCAGGAAGCCAAGTTAGCTAAGGATTTAAGGCTATGCAGACAAGATTGAAAGGCACAAAGAACACAATCAATGGTTGCATGTTGCCCCACCCTGATACTAAAGGATAATCCTGAGAACAGCCTTGGTACAAAGCCTGAGCGGATTAAATGTACCACCATTTCAGGATACACCCATCATAATACAAGTTCTCACCACGATATGTATTCATGGGGACCTGTGACAAATACAAGTTAATAAGATTTCTCTCGAGTATTACCATCATATTATACTATATTATGTGGTAACAAGGTACAGTAGTGATTGATAAGTACACAAGAGATTCACATCCTGCATGCTAGTACTGAGGTCAACGTATAGCTTGGTTATTTAAATAAAATGAATTTAGATCAGTGAATTAGATTGAGAAACAAAACGCCCAATAGACTTTGTTCACTAAAATGTTCACACTAGTCAAAGCTTCCCAGCTCACAAGGCCTTGAGTTTACCGACATAACTGTGATTAATGAGTTTTAATTTTTAATTCACCCTTTCCTGCAACCCAACGCGAAGGAGGGACATGCATGAGGGTTTTTAGAAATATACAAGTGTATTCCAACCAGTGCTTGTCTGAGCTTGTGCAACACTCGCAATTAAACCAAAAGTATAAGCTGAGCTTCCATATCGTTACAGCCAATGTCAAACAGCGTCCAGGGGGAGGCCAAAAGAGGCTTCGGAACATGATATGTATACCTGGCCATACATATGTAGCTCTCTACCTGACTCAATAACCTCAATATCTGCACTCATTCATTCTGCCTCGACAGGGACGCTGGCATGCATGCAATGTTTATAAAGACAGCGAGGTCAGCCAAAGAGGGAGAAGCATTTCAGAGTTGCTGACCTGTATCATTCAGTAAGAATCAGCATCTACTATTCATTGCGAAGATGTTTCTCTATGTGAGGAGTTTATAGCCACCCACCTACGGGACTGCCTTATGACAGATAGATTTGATTTATCTTATTGGTAAACATAGAGAACGTACAGCTAAATATGACAATTTTCAAATTATAAGGGAAATAGTCTATTCACTTTCTGTCTATACAGTTAGAACAAGAGGGAAATATGCTTCATGGAAAGCAATGACACAATACAGCACATGCCTTGGAACACATCCGTGCTCTTTGAACTCCTGCGGTAATATTGTACCAGTTGCATGTCACTAAAACCAAGCTATATATGTATACATATATGGCATGCAAACCACGGGTTGTTGGAGAATTGTAACGATGTAGTTTATTGCCATCTTTGTTGAGGACTCGTGAGATATCCAAGTAACTCTTAACATGGCAATGCCATTTTCCGTATATTAATTGCTGTTGTAATAATTCGTGCAATTAACATACTAAGATACCATATTAGAAGTTGCTATTTAAAACATTGTATGGTCTGGGAAAGGCAACAAGGTCACTTCCAAATTGAATTTATAGATTAAACACCTAATTATTAATTCATAAGTTCATTAATTGGCGAGTTACAGTTAGATAAATATGCTGCGGTGCTTAGTCATAATAGCATATTATCAATTAAATACATAATGATTGTGGCAAGAAATACTAAGTGCGCCTTGTGCAGTACACCTTTAACTGGATGACTAACAGTTTAAATGAGTTTAATCACAAGAGGACATTTGACGAAAATGTGGGTTAATCCCCACACTGCGTATACTTTACTATCACAACAGTTTAGTAGTTTTAATAACTTGAAGGCAAAAGTAAAAAAAATCAAGGAATCACAATTGGTCTTTGTATTTGTGTGAGATAGCTGATTTAAAGCGGTTAAACATCTTAAAGACTTAGAAATTAGATGATATTGAAATTTGAATACTTATATTTAATTCATCGTACCTTTTGACATTTGTGTAAGATGAAATTATCGGGTTATCCCGCAACTGTACGAAATTAAATTAATTTAAAAACAAAACAACAACAGCTGGAAGCCTTATACAGTGCTGGAGGGTGAGAGAAGGCGGAGTAAACGATTTTCTCATGGATTCCCGATTTAAAACTCGCCTCATACTGCACTATGGGCGAAAAGAATCACAGCAATTGGTTGGAGAAAAGCTGAGTTAATGAGAAAAAGCTCGGGTTGGTTCCGAGGCCTTATATGTTAAATCTTGGCCAACATAAGTGGCAGTAAGAAGCATATGCTAGTAACCATACATCGGAATTAACTGAATTCCATTATAGCCTTAATTACCGAGTAGCAGCGGGAGAGTTAAGACAGCATATGTCCGTTTCCAAGAGGAGAGATGTTGAACTACTTTTAATGCAAAAATAGGAAAGAAAGGGTTAATTTGCCCCCCAATATGTCAGCCATCCGGTTTTGTGTGGGATTGTTTGATGTTCAAGATTAACCAATGTTGTCCTATTCCAGTCTGACAATAGCCCACGTTCCACTTTAAATCCATACAATCTCTGCCTACGTACTTTTTGTGTTTATTTACACACGGCCGACACGGGCAGGGGAAACACAAACGTGTAACATTACTCTCCGGTATTGCAACACGGCTGCGGCAAACTACTGAAGTAATTCTCAACTGTCCACAAGGAAAACATTTTTGGAAATTATATCTGGGGTGGCCGAATTGCAAAGAATAGTATTTCTTTATTTAGCATAATGTGCTTTAAAACGATGCGAAATTGGAACAATTTAGAGTCAGACTTCACTGGGAACGAGAGGGGGATCGTGTGATCATGTGTATATAAGTTATAAGCTGGATACTCCGGTAGACATATGCCGGAGGGCTCCATTCCAGCCCAAAATACCATAGATATGGTAATGGCATTCAACTCAAGGCAAATCAAATTAAAAACCAGCATTTAAAGATACTCTATTTATGGGAACCAATTATATAATCATTATAAATTAATCAAACACTATGTTCCCATAATGACACAGAGAATCAATAAGATGACCCATCATCCAGACTCTTCCAGTTGCGTTAGATTGTACAACTAGAAACAGCAGCTAGCTAGGATCCTCATTTGCATAGATCTAATTAGTAGTTAATGAGGACGCAACTAATTTAGGAAAGGAGTGCGTCCTTTATGGGCCCGCGACCGACCTAATGGTATGCAAGGTATGATGGCGTCAGTTACACCTGGTTTAATCTCATCCGGCGACTAGCGGGATAGCCCTCATCAAATCGAGGTATGTTAAATACATAGGCCTGCCTCAAAAGCTAACAGATCGCTGCCGTAAAGCACGACAGATCAAGAATAGAGCCATTTCACCTAGCGCCTTTTAAAACGTAAACTAGTAAGACTGGGTTGGAAGGCGTAACCAGACTTATTACTATTAAAGTGATTGATCATTGGCGTGCATAGATTGAGAATGAGCTGAACAGTGGCATGATGTCCACGGGTAGAACAACGTTCATTCAGTTGAGTATCATTACACCACAACAATTTATAACTCGGTGATGTTTACATTTTGGCAATAGTCACTGGACTCTCTAGTTACCACCTGTGACGACAGACAATTAAGCACGCATAAAAGCTATTCCAATTTTTTTCCCCTCTCAAATATTTCTACTGAAAATATCATGATTTGGGACGGAAGGCAATGTTGAACGAATAGCAAGAATAGGGCACTTGTAGTACCGCATTCTCGCTCATTATCCGTGTGCAACCTTCGTGAGTGATATGGTGTATACAATTGAAGTGTGATCCGAGAATGAGTCTGGCACGAGGCCAGGAAGGCACCATGCAGTTGGTGAAATTCTGAATCAACCAGGTTGTGTGTGCCCCAGAAACACAGTATAAGACGCAATTTACATAACTCTTTAATTTCATCCTCCAGCTTGGACCGAGGTCATGGTCAATGTAATAGCAATCACAATTATATTTTTTATAACATAATCATATGACTGAGAAACGTAATAATTAGAATGATCATAAATCAATAGAATAAAAGTTTAGTATGAATACAGCCACCATAGGACTAAATTGCTATTGAAAATGCAATAGAAATTGTTGGGAACACTCTAGTCTCGTTAGTCGGACTAAACCTGAGTGGCACACGACTACCAGAGACAGGGCAGTCTCTGACCACTTCAAAGTGATCTTGTTTGCTGATTTCAAAGTGCCTCTGACCCACATTTGATTATCAAAAGTAAAACTAAATACTATATATACCGGTGTATAAAAAGAGGTGACGGAAACTTTGGGCATTACATCGTCGCCACTTGATTCTTTTATCATCCCAAACGATGGAATTTTTATATAAAAAAATACCAATAAAACATATTAAATTTCGTTATGGGATGATACCCAAAGACCTTTAGAAGCTGAGTCAAACAGCGGCCGGGTCAAAGTTAAACTCACATCCTGGTACTTGTGGATAAAAATTAAAGTAAATATTTCCCTCCAATACTGAATGTTATCCACACCTAAACTGGCTACATAAGGTCCTTAAAAAGAAGACCAGAAAGGTAGCTAAAGGTAATGCGCATAAGTGGTGGATGCTTTTTCAGCATAATTGCAATAATGGATACGCATGTACGTCGAGTCTTAGTGAACATGTTAAGCCCAGATGTGCATATACATCATGTGTATGTCTGCCTGCAAACTTGACTTTCCTCCCAAAATCACCATTTCAAATTGTACCAGATAAAAAGCTGGATTGCTGGTTAAAACATATCATGACGGAATTAGCTTGCGTGTTAACGAATCGATTTAAGTTCATTTTGACTCAGGACTGGAGGTTCATGTTCTGAATTAGGTACCTTTAAGAGGGAAAGAGTAGTCAAATGTGCATCTTGTCACGGCAGAACTATCACAATCTCTCGCTCACACCCTCTAACACATTCAAACCCACTGAAGATAGCAAAATGTATCGACGCCGAGAGGTTTTAAGTCTCATAGTCATAGGAACTAGGGTCCCACATGGCAATCACTAACTACGCTAAATATACATACCTAATCAATGAATATCCACGTGTATCAAAGGTATTAAGAAGGTTGTAATCCCCACGAAATGATGCTGCTTACATCCTTGTTGGTTTGGGAGAGTGAACTGCCAAGCCCCGTGGCTCAGAAAGGCGTGGTGTGCAACCGACCATAGAGCGGGCTGTTTCAGGCAACACCATGCACTGAATCCAGCAATACACAGCACACACACACTCAAGTAGTACAGTACTACATGCCCAAAACGTTCACATAGCCTCTTTCCTCGCTCTCTCATCACTTGAGTTCTTACCCCACATCTCCTCTACTCCAGACAAGAAACTCATGGCCAACTCTCCTACTTTTTCCTTAACCGAGGACTGGAGCAATGTTCAGTCCTCATTTCAATGGCAGAGTTTTGTATACAGGGGGAGGTAGATGGTGTGAGAGGTTGGCTGACCTGCTGAAGTATGGTAATAATAATGGCAACATAATAAGCGTGCTGATGGTGACCGCCTGGTGGTCTAGGTGCGCCCAGGTGCACTGGTGCATCGACCCACCTGAATGAATCACTTCTCCATTGTAGCTATCAATCAAACACAAGAGGCAGACCCTACATAGTTAGATATGCCAGAACAATGCCTTTAACAATGCCCCCAAACAGTCTTAATCCAAAATTACAACCCCTGTCGTAAATGCAGCGAGTGACAGGTTTAGCAACAACCTGGGTTTTCAGCTATGTATGGCAAAGTTGGGTTGGCTCGGTACAGTGAGAATAAGTCACCAGGCCACTTTCCCTCTCGTTACTTGCAAGGCGAACTAGGAAACGAGCTAAGCGTGGATTTGTATAAGGATCTACTAGCACTCGCTAAATCCCGCCTCCAGGTGAAAGCTATACCACTAGAAAACCCCATATTCCTTGCCACAAGTCAATATTGGACCAGACCCAAAAATATCTTACACCCTAAAATGATATTCCAATGATTACTATTGGGTCGATTTATTTTTGTAGCTTTCAAAGCAATGACCGAAATACCTTGGACACATCAGTGCAGGAGCTCGCACTGCACGCTCGGGCAAACAGGGCTTTATTTATTCGAGGGGGGTTTAGATCCCGGGTGCTTCTTTTGTTTACCGCAAAATTTTCCTTTCACTGGTGTTTGATATCGGTTGTGGTTCCCCGGCAGTCCTGATCGGAATGTTAATCCACGCTGGCCCACCTGAAGCATTAATCTTTTCTTTGGATCCACCAGAAACAATAACACATGATGTTGTTGGTCACGCTTGAGAGACGTCGCTGGCCCCCTGGCCTCATTCTTTAAACATGGACTAGGCTGGGCTTATTTATATATGATTCTAATTTTGGTTTCAAGTATTATTGCCGGAGTTCTTACTATACGCCCATACAAAAATACTTACTCCGAAGAAAAAAATAGAATAATCTACATGACCGTCTGAATGGAGACCACATACATTCTGGATGTGTAGAGTTAATTCATTGCAGAGGTAAAAAGCGAGGTAATGAAAGAAAACATTTCCTTTTGATTAAGTCAATCCTGGGAAGTAATATCAGGGTGCCAATATATGTCTGACTTGGGAGGTGGGGTAGAAATACAACAAAATGGCATTCCTTTTCGATCCCTATTCTAAGCGTCATACCTATACAAGTGTAATCTCATGCCCTGTGGACACAATGCTTCTTCTGCCTTCCCAATAAAACATTGATGGAATGTTCAACATGTGAGGAAAAAACCCACACAAGTGGGTTTCACACTCGCAGATATTTTTTCAGATGCAGTCCTCTTACCCAAGGGGGGATAGCATCAACATGCATTACGTCTGAATAAATATTTGACAACCTATAATTTTCCCAAGGCAAGTATGTCACGCTAGTCCTATATACGCAAGTCTGAAACCTTCGCAATAAGCAAGGAAAAGCTCCCAGTGTGTGTAGATGTTTGCAGGAAAAAAACTGCATAGCATTATAGACATACCGGTACACAACACCATTTCAGCACGCGCAGAAAAAGATCAATAAATCTGTTCTGATTGGCTGGTGACTGCTTGAACTTCGGAGATATAAGTTATGGACATCATATTTATTACAACATAAATTATAAAACCTAACAACAGGTAAACTACCCTATATCAAGAACGAGGAGTGGGAGAAGACCACAGAAGCGGCGGGGCAACGCCTTCGCACATCCAGTCATACGTGATCCATGTGGATCCAGATGCATTTTGGCGGTGAATTTTGCACTCCATCATGCATAAATCTCAGAAGATGAAATTCTTTCAGGGATTGTTGTCAATGGACTGTCAGGTTTTTCCACGCATAAGACTCTCAGAAGGAGATATGACGTTCAGGTAAGAAGCCATGCTTATCAAGCTTCTGTCAGATATTGAGAATTCTTTTCGACGCGTTAAAAGAATCGACTTGAAGTAGATCCCTCCAGCACACTAGACCTTATATTTCAATCAAATTTTCTCAGAAGTGATGAAGGGGAATGCATCCATTGAATAGCCGATTTGGTTAACCCATTCTTTTTCTTAAAGATCTAACGCTTTGGGACCTCTTAATTTGAAATATGGGTTTATATACGTCAGTTTTCTCACCAATAAAGGTGGTTTCTCCATGAGTTATTTCCCCCATATTTGGAAACTCTCCAATATTATATCTGATTTAGTTCATGCTCCACATTCCACACACTGGTTCACATCTAACACAAGGGCTAAAACAAATATCTTGTAAATGTATCACCATAATGATTCACAAGGATAGAACGCTATGCTTACAATCGCACAGATGAAACCCAGCTACATAAAACACCCTATGATCTGTCTGGGGACTATGACAAATATGTTGTACCCCCACGCGTACCCCATAAAACTTTGCGGTCGAGTGAGTCTTACTTATACTTTAATACTATATGAACTCGAGATCAATGCACACACCAGATGCAGTAATGTAATATAACTTGCGGTAGGGGCACATACATCATCTGGATGCCAATCATAAATAGTGACGATTTCTGGCATACAAAGAATGTATTATCCCCCAGGCATTAGGTAACAGTGCAGATAGAGGTATACAGTATTATTGACCAATAGTATGATCTATATTACAGCAGTCTTCAATGGCAACAAAAGGTGAAGCATATTCTTTCCGTCAAA
Source organism: Sthenelais limicola (assembly GCA_942159475.1). NCBI lineage: Eukaryota > Metazoa > Annelida > Polychaeta > Phyllodocida > Sigalionidae > Sthenelais > Sthenelais limicola. The sequence goes on from OW804096.1 coordinate 117,635,559, forward strand.
CCATCGTACACTCTTGGGAGTAGTCGCTGTCAAAGTACTAATGAAAGTGTGGCAAATGGGGCCAAGTGGGAGTGCCTTATCTACTTGAAACAATCGGTTCTAAGATCATTGAGTTCCGGAACTATCATCAATTTAATGTCCATGTACTCCATATGCTAAGAATGTTAAACATGCCACACTGACCGACGGACTCATAAGCCACGGATCGGTTTTTAATCAAAGATCAAGTATAATGAGCTATAACTTCCGTGAATGAAGGATCTCTTATCATAGAAAAATGTTGTCTCAATTGTATCAATCTGACATCATAAATATGTACAGTATGTGTATAACGCTAAGAAATCATTGGCCATAATAATTATGCTTTTATATTTAAGTCAGCCAGCATGTAGTCAAACAAAAAGTATTTGTATACTTTACCGCGACACTCAACCATGCAGACTATATGTTTCTACAACCGTGCCGATATGGGCGTTACAAAGCTGGGGTAAATGTAAATGACGTATGGCCACAGACTTCAGCTGGTAATTGAAGGAATTTGATGTTTATGGCTGTGAACAATATATTTGTTTATTAAAAGCCAAAGTTCTGGAAACAGAGGGCTACAAACATTCTCTAGTCTTCAATAAGGGTCTGCTTCATCTATTTTTAGAGTAACTTAATCCGAGTTAAAGCCTTATGTGTAACTAAGCCATTTTTCTAGTTGACACTAGGGAGCAGCACACACAGTGAGTAGCCGGAGGATGTGTCTGCCAGGACTTTGTATAATCAAAAAGTTGATCTATACCTCCCAAGTGCTGAAAACTCGGCACTCCATTGTATGGCTTGATCCACTTTGGGCACAAGAAGTGGCCCCAACAAATATGCATTGAGATTTAGAGAGATTAAGCTGAAAAGATCTAAGACTCAAATACACAAACGAGTGAGAGTGGAACCATCCTCAACAGCACCAGTAAGTTCATTTTGCAAATAGAAATATGCCACCAAATCACATTCCTATTTGATAAAATATACTTGTTTTGAACCTGGCAATCCCCACCACCCTCTTGAAATTGAACTACATGTATAACAATAAATTATGCCTTTCTGGTCGAACTGACTGAAAAAACAATTGCATTCTTTGGCTTTTCAGATTTCTGATGATTTTTCACTAAGATATGTGCGTAGGTAGCATAGCATTAAAAACTGACTGAAGCCGAAATGAACAATTCTTCCCTAGTTTTGCCAGTCGTCACCTGAGCAAATCTAGACAGACATCTAAGGCCACAAGCCGTGCAAGAGGGATCTTCTTGCATGACCCTTCTAAGGTCACTTCACATACTTAAGTGTCCATTGTTGGAAGATCAGCCAGTAATTATCCGGCTTCGTGTTACCATCATGAATGATCAACCCCTTTCACTCGTCTCCATCAATAGCTATGAAGCGACTAGATGCACTGAGATCACGGATTAAAAAAGGCCTGTGTAAAACCAACGAGACTATATTAACACTGACAGTGAATAGCACAAAGAATTCATGAATGGAGTATGAATCTATCATAATATGACGATTATTAATTTTCTACAAAGGAAACAATATTGTTGGAAGACCATATTCTCATCTTAAATGTACCACCTGATTTGTATCTGTAGTTTCTTGGCAATATAACGAATTCATCATTATTATTTCAGAACAGGGTCATTGGGACTAAGTAACTAATAAGCGAGCTACATGATATACCTCCTATATCCTCTCCTAACATTAGTACCCTTCATTCCAGCAGAGCCATTAATACTCTGGTGTATGGCTCTGATTCCAGGAATGAAAGTTAAAATCCATAACCAGCTAAAGTAAAACAAAACATACTTAAGTAATGTTTTTTTGAAAATAAAAATATAATACAAGGAAACTCACCACCGTTATGTACGACCACTATTTCGACAAGGCCATATTCTTCAAGTGGGGAGGCCATATTGAGCGCTTCATCAGGGGCGGTAGGATGACGTAACTCATACTTGTACATATCCATGTTCTTTTCCTCACATACCATCGTGAAAATCTCCGCCAACGTGGCTTTAGGATTCACGCGTGTCACAAACTTCTGATTCCTAGGCAGGTTAACTGTAAGTCTCTGGGTTTTCTGATAATAAGGATAAAACACAATATATTGTTAAGGTCAGGGAATGCAGGATATATAACGTATCTACTTACAAAGAATACCAAGACGTCATATATATTGGAGAAAATTGAATAGCTCAATCATAAAAAATATATTTCAATGGGGACGAATGTACATGTATATATATCCTTATTCTCTGAAAAGGGGAATGAAATACGGGTAGACAACCCAGGCACTGTATACCCGAGGGAGCGGGGCATCCAGTGCTTACCGATGAACCCCCTCCTGACCATGAAAGTCTTTTAGCAAAGAAACTATTTTTGCCAAATCCTGGAAAGCCCAAGAGGCTCCTGTGCCTGGTAGGGGCTTTGCGTTCCTTCCTGTTGGTGGCGGCCGGCGGCGGCTTGGGATGTGCTCCGGTGCCGCGGTACACAGAGCCATTGCCGTCGAAATCTGTAAACTTAATGTCCTTTTCCAACTTTTCAATCAGAGAAGGGAGGGACCGCCGCTTATTCGCTGGTGATAATTGTTCAATGCTTGTAGTGCGCTTTTCTATGTATTTTTCGCTGATGCTATACGTTTCACCCCTATTACCAGATATCTCCCGGTGGGAACTGGACCTGAAAATTGTCCTGTCGGTCGTGGACATATTTTCGCAGCTTCCGATGCCTTGGTTGTGGACCAGGGCTTGAACCTTATGGCGATATGAAGGAATAGATGCCATTGTATTTGGCAGTGTTCACATTTCCACACAGCAACTTGTACTCCTGCACTGATCAAATTATCAAATATTGATCATGGTGGGAATCATGAAGACAGAGGTGCATCCATCCGTAAAACCGATCTCAGTATCGAAGTTATCCCTCCATAGGCAGGTATAAAATGAGTCGAAATAGTTTTCGGCTCCAAATGGTGTAATCGACTGACGTTGGATGCCACTGAAGTGAATGGAGTCTATCTATCGTGTCAGACCGTGACAAAATGTACATAGATAGTATCCTGAGTACTTGAATGTTACTTGGCTAGTGTGTGGCAACACCAAAAATGCTCAGACTATGTTATTCAATGGTTGTCCATGTTAACACTGCCCCCAACCATGGGCGGACACTGGTGGACCTAAACTTAGGGAGGAATCACCTCTGGCTGTGGAAAAACAATGCTGAATATTGTCTCACTTCCTTCATAGATTTACCGAACGCCTGTAGACTTGCCCCAAGCCCTGTCCCCAGCAAATGGGCACTTTTTCCGCTTTAATTAGTGAAGAACAATGCCGGACGCCTTCCTCCCATCAAAGGCTGGGTCATCGCGATGCCTCAAGTGAAGTGAAGACCTTCTTGTAGATCATTCGATGGCTGCTTTAGCTCGCAGTCAGACTAAATGCAATGTTTAGATACAGACATACCTGGATGTGTGTTCAACTCGGTAAAAACTGGGCATAGCCTTACTAAAGTATATAAAGCCCACACGCCACCGAGGGTGGGGATCAGGTAAGGGAAACGTATCCAGGGGTTTGGTGGTTTTGTTACCCGTCCACTGACTACTTACAGGTAACTGCTAGAATAGGTCAGGGTGGCGATGAAAGACCACGTCATGACTCATGTCGAAACAGCCCACTTCATTAGAAGGGTAAAAACGTCGAGGTGGTTAGCTATATATAATATAAGGGTTCGGCGCTATATATATGTGGAAGTATGGGACGACAGGTTGGGTCATGGTCGCGGCATGCTGACTAGTTAATTCTTTAATTGCTGACCACAAAGAAGACGCTGGGGTATAATGAACGCAGCTGGATTGTGTACTCAGATGAGGTAATCCGAATAAAGACCACCGGGCTTAAGTTGTGACTAGTCCAACCTGTGGATGATGGTACATTCCAACACTTCTCTCCTTTTCCTAGTCCTGTTTACTTCGGGCTATAATAGAAATCCTTCCCGAAGGTAAAAACCTATTTTCAGCTAGCTCCACATCATTCAACTCTGTTCACGATGCACTCCACTCTCTACTAACACATTGTCTATATATATATTGGGCACAATAAAATCACGAATTCCAAACCCACGAATCCATCGTTTTTCCACGCAACAAGAAATCAAGTCAAACGGTTTTCAAATCCAGTTAGTAGTGTAACATCCAACCATTATATATATATATGTTGCTGGTCTCTGACCAATTTGAGTCACATTTCCTGTGATTTCAGCAGAACCTATAAAAATATGTGTGGTTCGCTCTGGACATCTAATGCATGCTGGTGATATCAGGACTTGCAGACACACATGTCCAAATGCTATAGTGTCCATTACATACCCAATCTAGGGAAAAGCAGGTAGGTATCTGATGTCATTCTCGATAGAATCCGGACTTGGGACTGCATGTTCACAATGTATCACACACACATATACATATATAGACGGATACAGGGGATTAAATTCACAGACCGTCTCCATTAAAACTGTTTAACAATAAGCTTGGTTCATGCGAATCGAGGATTAACGCAAAGCTTCAAACCATTTACACTTCATGATCGTGACATAAAAATAGATCATCGGGGCATCATCGGTCAAAACAGCCAAAATAATATGTGATACAACTTTAACTGTGTCGTAACACGAATGAGCTATTATAACCTAGCAAATAACTATGTAGAGAAGGAAAAGATGTGGGGAGTTTGTACAAATATGAGTATAAACCATCTTTCTTTAATTGTTTATTGGCATCGACTAAACTCGTGGTATAATCCCAGATTGACATAACGATCAAAGTAAATATAAAACATCTCAACTGAATATGGTTCAGCTCGGCGATTTCCGAATGTCACACTGTATAACAACACAATTAAAGCAAGCGCATATTTCCCTGGCTCTGACTAACTAAAGTGTTTGAAACATCAACGCGTAAATTGGTAAGTTGGTATCTGCACTCTGAACACATCAATCGTAAGATGTTTTTCCTTATCAGCTGGCGTTAGGAGAGATGGCATTCAATCAAGATTCTGTCAACATCGCTCCTTCATTTCTTATATGAAGACGTCAGAACTGGAGTGGTTGAGATCTTAACGCCACACGACAGCAAACATCACCAAACAGTGCCGATTCTGTCATCAGAATTGGAGAGAAATAAAACATGACCTCTGATATTGTCTGACGATCAAAGTGTTTCCCAACTCTTTGGTTGTACATTTAGTGTCATGAAGGGAATCGGGGACGTCCCCTGTAAGACACTGTTCGTATTCAAGCAAACATCCCCAAAGACATTCCAAATAGCAGTTGGCTGCTGCAACAGGCTCGTCTTTCTGTTTGCTGAGCCGGTATTCACACCGACTATATTATACATATGGTATCGGGAAAGCAGGAATAAGCTTGAAAACAACCACTTGTATCGCATTGCATAATAAAACAAAGTTTTTCCGCATCGTTCCGAACAAAAATGCACTCAAATTTATATATGGGTGTAGAATCTGATAATCTAGTATTATCATCTAAAATGGAAATAGCCAGCCAAGATAAATATAGGATACATGTTATACAAAAGGTGTTATGAACGTTATTTTAAGATACAAACTTGTCTCTTCATAATAATATGTCGGAGGGAGGCTATATTCAATAAACAATACATCAGAGTATGGACATTCTCAAAAGAACATGAACTAGGATGAAAACTTACTTCAAAAGGTCGCGCTGATTTTGGCTTCTTTTCTGGTTTATCCTGCTTTTTGGGAACCAGCTGTATGGTGGTTATTTTTAATGATCCAATACTTTGACTTGCTTTATAGTCCAGAGGTCTTCCCGTTTCCTCATTGGTTATGGATATAGTGTGTGCAGCAGGACTCAATCTGTTTCCAGCAGCAACTTGAACTAGTAAATCCATCATTTGTTTCCTATGGTTGAAGAAAGCAAAAAGATATTACTGAGCTTTGAAGGAGATCCAAATTACACCTAGAAAAGGGCACATTTTGGAAAATATTCGGACCGGGAAAAGAGATCAATAAACCCTTAAAGAGGATTTTCGTGCAATAAAATATAGTTATACCAATGATGTTTAGTGAGCCCAGTGTATAGCTTGATTTGGACGGTAAAGGATTACAAGCACACAAAACATACAGTTCTACGAGTTTATTATATACATACGAGGAATACAAAGGTACTCTTGGAGTACTAGTCCACAGAAGGAAAGTGAGAGAGATCACCCCTTCCGGGCACCCCTTGCTGTACTGCCAAGGGGGTAGCTGGTAGCTGCTGCGTCATCAGGGTCTTGAACAGGAACCAGCAATGAACAAGACTGGTTGTGGTCTTATCCCTCCATCTGGAGGATCCAGAAGTGGTCCTGGTGTATCCCAGGTGTACATGGGTCCACTCCGGGATCGGCCAGGATCTGTGGATCAGAGTCCTCCTCTTGAGTCATGAAGTCCTGATCCGCATCCAACCAGCATGTCCATGTGTGGCAGTGTCAACAGCTGATCCTTTACACCTTGTCTGCTTGTTGCATTGCCGACCCAGGGGGTTCAACCAGGAATATTCCAGTTCCATTGTGGCTATTGGCCGCCTCATTTTCTCCAGGTTGAAGTTCTGTGGAGATGCTTCTGCCTCCTCACAGAGGGTGACCAAAGATGTGCGTCTCAGTAAGTTTTCACAGAAGCAATCCACAAATTGCATGAGTAGCAGGGCTTTTGACTTCAGCACCTCCAGATCTGCCCCCTCTTTCAATCTGCCATCTGCCTGATGGCTTGTGCTGCCATTCTTCTCACCAGGTTAACATCCAGATTCAGGTCTGGCATTGCTGAGACCTGGAGGACTCTGCAGTACCAGCGGTAGATGCTAGTCAGCACCACCTTAGTCCTCCAGGGGGCAGGCTCAACCCGATCTGGATCTGAGAAGGATGCTGATTCACACACTCCACAGGTCCAGGAGTGGACATGCAGCCCGACTTGCAGACAGCTGGACATGCCAGCAACTGTCTGTCTGAAGATACAAGACCACGACCGGTCTTATCCACCGTTGGTTCCTGTACAAGACCCTGATGACCCAGCAGCTACCTGTAACACCTTTGGCAGTACAGCAAGGGGTGATCTCTCTCACTTTCCCTCTGTGGACTAACACTCCCTTGAAGGTGTATGTAGATAATAAACTATACGTTTGTGTATTTGTTATATCTTACTGTCCGAATCAAGCTTAACTTTGGGCTCACTACTGATGTATATATACTGCTCATAGTAAGTTGGGTCAGGGAGGAAGCTATCCATCACATCCATGAATTCAACAATGAGAGGATAGTGACAAAAGAGACCACCCCGAATGGGGACTTTTCTGGTAAATGTACAGCGATAATTAACGTTTAATGGAGGAAGTATATATGCACTCATCCTTATATAAGAGATAAGAGTAATGCCCTGGGAGAAACGATTAAGTTATTTTCACAACAACCTGTACAGTTTCACAACAATCAAGAAAAAAATAATATGCAACCATCTTTCCGATTTGTGGCCGTGAGAGGACACCGTGTTTCTATTGAAGGAGATTAGATATTAGAACTATATATATGAATTTCGTTCCTTATGATGGCTTCGGTATGGATAAATGGAAGACAGATTGACGAATAAACTTGCATGTTCTAAAAATATTCTGTCATTCTTTATGAGTTTAAATTACATTTAATGGAAAAGATAATCAATATCAAAATAAGCTGAATCTTTAGAGATGGTAAAATTTTAAACTTAAAGCATATTATTATATTACCTACCTATACATAGATTGAAGACTTACCCATATTCAACAGTGATAGGCGTAACATCACCGTTAGGTAATATCACATTGATATCTACAAACTCTGGATGTTCCTCTGAGGGTGTACCTTCACTGGCGCCATCTGATGAGGCAGGGTGAAGGTTGCCGTTACTGGTCCTCATGGACGGCAGTGTGGCTGAGCTCGTGCTACGTATGGTGGACGTCATGGTCTCCTCACTGCAAAATGAAAATAATGAAATTTAAATATAGGTGGAATTAACAGATATCAAGTGCCCGAAAAGAAAAAGGATCAAAACAAGGATCAAAACAGTTCCAGTGATTCCAACTGCACGATCATATATATGTATACGTTCCTGTGCACGATCATATATATATATACGTCCCTGTTTAAACTAATTTTATTTCTAAAAGAACATGATAATTTAGAGGTATATGAATCATCTTCAGATGAAAAACCTATCTAAGCCAGAGAAATCAATAAAAAAGAATATGAGAATATAAATAACATGTTACGGCTATTAAGTAACAACCGTTTGTTTCAGTTGCTTCCTAGCATCAGAGGAATAATGAGGACGATGTAACTTGAGACAGGACAGTCTATTGTATAATGCCTGGGACTCATTGACCTTGCGTCATGGGTATTTTGGAATGATTGTCAGAGAAAGAAACAGGACATGAAATAATGCATCCTCTATTGGACTTCGTTTCCTTAAACCAAACTGTTAATAAGGCATAAAGCTGGCGTTCCAAACAAATTATATGCGGATAGCACAAAGCAGAGTTTGCGGCGATGTATAGAACATTTTATTTTAGAGGAATTAGCAATTCATAGGAGGACATTCCAACCATTGGCTGACGATTTGTATTTATCTAAAATGAATAAATTTGGCCAATGAAATGTTTATATGCTTTCAGGGTAGGAAACTAGCCTCGACTCAGGACGGAAGGCACGCTCTGACATGACCAACGTTCAAAATGAAAACACTGACCTACAAATCATGACCAGACATCATCAGCTTGCCATACCATTAGAGAAAGGATGATGTATAGGACTACACCAAAGTACAATTCTCACCATGTAAGGCATGTTGTGTCTCTCAGTCTTTGAGAAGATCACTTTATCTCATTCAGGTAAATGTCACCTACCATCAATATTTTTACTTGGGAAAATCAGTACAATATAGTTCAACTAAAGCACATGAAGCTACATGAAGTGCTTGATATCCTCTATAGAATGACTACACTTCGCCCGCAGCATTTGGACCCGCCCCTTCATTCTTTGCTAATGTGAGTTTCAAGAGGAGCTGAAAGTGTTAATATTCCCCGTCATTCAAGTGCAGGCATCGTGTGCACCTTCCTTTGAGTGCCACGGGAGGGGGGTCCGATGTCACCTTTGATGTGTAGATCTATGGCTATGTACAAGTATTTTCTCATGTGAGTTAAAATAAGTCACAGGGAACATTAAAACAGAAATTAAGAATTCTATTCCCATGAGAAATAATTATAACCCGAACTCAGTCACGATTGATAGTCGACCACATTTCATTTTGAACCAGCTCCAGAGCAAACCATCACCATTTCCCTGAATATTGAATGAATATGAATCAAGGGTGCAGGATTGACTATAAGAACAAGAGTATAAAATATATCGTAACAATCGGCACATCGGCAAACAATCGGCTCGTCATGACGATCAGAGACCTTGTTATAAGAATACTCTGACCTGCAGCAAAGAGGAAGCGAGTCATATTGGAGCCACACCTATGAGATGTGAAATGATCTCTGCCCTATATAGAAACCACCATACATAGCAATATACTAAAGAAAACATTAATGTAGGCTCTTAGCCTTAGGACCCACCTGTAATCATAGCTACCTGTGCCACGACCAAACCATCGCTTATAACAACAAGCACAGCAGATCATGGATTCCATTTCTATAATTTCTAGGAATTCTGTTATAGATCCAGACTCGTTAATCCACTCAGACGCTCGTCCCATTAGATATCTACACTTCTTGCGGTAGAATACATTCCGCGGTGATGACTGGTAATGTCAGCGTCTCATATAGTCATAGAGTTGTGATGCATGTCCAAAAATAAGGGTAGAATGGTTATTGTATCCCGAGCTGAGGTGAAATATATCTGAACCAGCTCAAAATAAGTGTATTTTGTTTATCAAGAGGCAGTGCTTGGTTTAGGACCCGGGCAGACAGCCAGATTAAAGGACAGCACTTTTTATATAATCGAGTACAAAGCATCTGGGAGGCATTTATGTAGGCGCGGTGTCCGCCTAGTAACCGTTCAGCTGGCAGTGACGTTAGAGAAGGCGAAGGTGGGAGGGCCTCAGCGTCTAGGAACGTCATAGCAGGGTTATTGGCAGTAGAGTATCCTATAAAACACAAATTGTTGACTTAGCACCAGAATCTATCGATTGCATCCGCATCGACCTGAGCAGTGGCCTGTTTAGGACCAAATAGTCCAACTTTTCACGTAGGGATAATGGGGGAATCCATTCCCTATTGGGACAATTCGATTGGTTTGAAGCAGAGAAGTGTTGGCAAGGGGATGCCATTCCCATTACATACCAATGTAGTTTCAACAAGAACAATAACTACCGTAATGTCCAATGCGTTCATACAGTATAGTGTACACTCAGTGTCGTAAAGGGGATTTGGCTATTAAAGTCAACAATGGCCATCCGGTACATCCCAAATTGAATGTGATCTATCATTTTCCCTTAATTATATTGAATGTGGATAATCCTGAGCGTCATCCAGGGAAATGGTACAGCCTCCACCAACACTACATGATGGCAGAGTGAAAAATGAATACTGCTATGGCTCCTAATAACATCAGCGACATCCTATTTGACGGATGGCATATATGGAAAACATGACACTCTGTTTATAAAGTGACAATAGCCAAGTCGCATCCTCAATATTATGTATTACTCAGTCCGACACATCCTACTATCTGGGCATGTCCTTAAATCATACGTCCGCCAGGCGTCTACATACTACTATCCTTTTTGCCTTCCCAGTGAATATCCTTGACTTGAGACTTTGATTTTGACTAGAAGTGGTACAATCCACGAACAAAATAACAACTGTGTTTATTTTGCAACTGTTTTGTTGTATGCTAGTTTAATCTAGGATGAGCCATGCTTGAACCGGGTGGAGGAACCACCTTGAAGCTCACAAAGAAAGTGGGATCCAAAGCGAGAAAAGTGTCTCCTTATCTATTGATCGGTTTTATAACTACTGCGTGACTCAGGTATTCCACGCGCTTGGCACCAGGTGAAAACAAACCATCTCTCCTCGGTGAAAAGAGACACAGACACACAGCTTACGTCTGGTGAGTTTGGGAGAAAGAAATCTCAATATGAGCTGCAGAAGAAGCCTCGTTGATTCGAGCATGGACAATGAACATCCTACGTTGCTGCCAAGATGGGATGAATGCCACTTTTGTCAGGGATCCAGCAGGAGAGTCAAAGCAGTGTTGTTATTTCGGACTTCCCAATACTCCACCCTCTCTATTAGGTTCTCCAGGTAACGCGTGTGTTGTGCTGGCGAGTAGTGGATTTCTGATCTAGATCTAAATTAGAGCTGGTCGCTGGTGGGGAGGTGGCCAGGCTGCTCTCTTGTGTCGCCAGCTGATGATGCGTCACGAAACCCTCTGATTAATGGGGTGGGTCGCTATATAATGAATCTGTCGCCCAGACGCGCATGTGAGCTGAAGTCAAGCATTGCATTCTACACCTTCAAGTGGAGGAGATGCTTTAGTGGGATAATGCGGTAACGGTGGACAGGTGCTATCCTCCACCACTGTCAGATGACAACACTGAATTACTAGTAATTAAACTTAGGTCGAGGATAATGCTTCAGCTGAATCAATGCTGTTGTATTATGATTAGCCTACTACAGTAGATTAACGTTTATTATAAGTACTAGGAGACTAACTCCAAATACGGTACCGTTTTACGGTACTCATGTTATAACTGAAACAGGTATTCGTGTATGAGATAAAGCACGCGGGCTTATTCTGGCATCAGCTTTAATTATTCATTTATTTTTTCAAGGGAGGTGACTCACCAGACTAACGAATATCTCACCTGAGCTGGAAACCCCGGTGGGCAGACAGACCAGAGCCCCTACAGCAGGGGGAGAAAGTAGGGAAGTAATCCAGGACGTCCATTAACTCATGGACACCCAATCGATAGATATCCGTCACAGATAAGTAGTCTCCATAGAGTACCTTCCTTCATGTGGTTATGTAAAGGATAAGCAGTGGGAGGTTACGACCTTGGTCTCTCATATTGGCCAGCTGATCAGGTAGGCCTAGACACCCTACATTACACTGATGAATTCACATTGAGTGACCGGATCACCACAAGTGATACTTAAACTTTTGGGAGCATCCATTCAGTTTGATCGATGCGATGTTGATAGGGGCTCATTAGACGCTCATGAATTCTGCGAATATTGTGATAGGGATATAGACCGAGCACATAAATAAACAGTAGGTTTAAAATTTGTACAAAAGAGCTAAAATCTAAGCATATATAGAAGTAGCCGGGGATCCTAGCCCTTCCTTCCATATCTGGGACAGTGGAGATGGATATAATATAGAAGGGGTCGGGGACAAACACAGGCGTGATACCAGAACAGCCACAATGAGATAATTCCCAGGCATTGTATCAAATTCCTGGCATAGCTGCTTATCAATAACAGTGGCATAGATACATTTCAAATTAAAGCATGCACGGACCGAATGAGGACCGCTTTTAGATTGGCTTGATTTATAGATAGGGCCGTGTAGGTTTTATGACGAGTAGATTTATTGAGTTAACACAAATACTGTGAGGTAAATCTTGTTTCATGATATCAAAAATAATGATTTATTAACAAGATTTACATGTGACCGCATGACCTGGAAACATGATATCGATTTTAAATGGTATATGCTAAATACAGGGATAAAATAACCCCTAGCCCTAGGCTATAGCCCAATAAGGCTATATGATCCACAAGAGCCTTCGGCTACGAGCCCCTCCATCCGAAAAACAACGTCATCGGGATCATGAGCCATGAAACGTTGCGGCGAAACATCGAAAATTTCGTAGGAGATCGGAAGGAGCAGATTGCGACTATCCTTATAAACAACTCCTTAAAATCCTTTCTATGACTTTTCCACAATAATAGATGGTTGTTTGTGTCCGTACAGGATTTTGTTGTATGCACTACTAAACCAAACAAACACCACTGCCTCCCAGCATACATCAGTAGAATGGCGTGCGCATAAAAAAGGCTTGAAACGGAAAGACATAGGAGCTAGTCGAGCTAATCCATATAATATACGGGAAGTGCGATTTCTACGAAAAGAGGTAGAAAAGAGTAGTACCGTAACTGAAAAGAGGGCTTTCTTTGTCTCACATGTTCTCGGAATTTGTTCTTTTACAAACCGTTTTACTCATCTGTAGAGTTCTGTCCACCCTCTCTGGAGGACGTCGTATGTGGTTTGTGAAGGTATCTGGGGTGAAAATGTGATTTTGAAGCCATTTTTAAATTGGGATCTCCACACTCTATTTATAGCCTGGGAAAGTCCCTGTGAGATACTACGTCATTTCCCCCAACCTACGTCCAGGGGGACCCAACTACTTGCAGAGGGAGAGTGAAGAAGAGGGTGTAGGAATAGGAGAGGGGGAGGTACATTCAATATATGAGCTTTAGGCCTACCTCCACCTTTAGTCCTTATGTCGGATCTAATATATTTTAGTTATTAGGCCTATAACTAAGGGATAACCGTAACCCATAGCATATGGTTTCTGTATATCCATACTTTTGCACTTTTGAGGGGCGGGGGGGGGGGGGGGGGAATCGGAGGTGGGGTTGGGAGAGAAAAACAGGTATGAAAGACAGAGAAGAGGGGGAGGGAAAAGAGGGAGAGGGGGAAGTGTGGGGAGAGAGGGTGACCGTACCGTACTTTGCTAGTGTAGGCCTATAATAATAATAATAATAATAATAATAATATTAATAATAATAATATTAATAATAAGAAAGCAATAATAATATGGCACTGGACAGTAAAATAATACCTGCAGGTTTGTGAGGGGAATGGATAGTTATCACCGGGGAAAAAAATAAGATCTAACGTTACTGGAGTGGCAATAAGATCCACGGGATGGCACACACATTAGGCAAGATTCGGTATACCTATAGATTGCCCATTTTTGCTCTGTCTGTGCCCGATAAAATTAGGCAAGATTATCGGACAATAATATACCGGTAATATCTGCGGTATATACCGGCGGTATCTTAAGATTAGTCAGACCAAATCCCATACGATTCATCCGCTAAATTTTAGAATATGGCAACTTTGTCAGAGTATATCATAAGATAGAATGTAATGAGAGCAGTGTCTAGGTCTATGTATATGATGCCCACATTGGTAAAAACGAGTCAAAGTCAGAAATGATCTCTTTATTTACCTAGCTCGCTAGCCTAGCCTAGGCCTACAACGTCCGCCATATTGACTGTCGATCCCAAAGCGTATGACGTCCCAAATGGGCGTGACGTCATGTGCCAGGGCAATATCAGCGGTTCATTTTTTGCTAGGGGGAGTCATGGAAGAAGCTGCTCTTAGCTGAATCGCAAATTACGAAATTCACCTTGTACAAAGGTGACATTTTATAATTTCATCATTGATTGTAGATTAAATATTGAATGCATTGTGAAAAATGCAAAATTTAGGCTCAAACTAAAATATAATTTTAAGGTGTTTCCCCAAAGACTAGAAAAATAGACCCATGGGCATGGGCATGGTTAGGCTATGTGGTACTTAACCATAATAAATTTGTGTCATGTTGTTACCATGGAACCATGATAACAATTTAATTAGAGCAAATTTGCGATATTCACTACTTCCCAAGTATATCTGGTTTAGGCCTACCTCTATCATTCTGATTTGTTATCCATATAATATACGGGTAGAGCGATTTCTACGAAAGGAGGTAGAACTCCATATAAGGAATAAGAGGGGTTTCTTTGTCCCAAATGTTTTCGGAATTTGTTGTATTACAAACCACTTTACTCATCTGTAGAGGTCTGTCCCCCCTCTCTGGATGTCGTCATATGTGGTTTGTGAAGGTATCTGGGGTGGAAATGTAATATTGAAGCCTTTTTTAAATTGTGATCTCTACTCTATTTATAGCCTGGGAAAGCCCCTGTGAGATACTACGTCATTTCCCACAACCTAGGTCCAGGGGGACCTAAATACATGGGTCATATTTTCAGAAAATGCGCAATTGGCAGCTGTCCACATTTGATAAACTCTGCTCAATTAGGCTGCAATTTGGCCAATACTAGGTAAATTTGAGTATGTTTGGCATGGCATTGATTGAGAGAAAGCGGGGAGGAGGAGCATGTGGAAGAGGGAGGGAGAGGGGTGGGGAAATCAGAAAAACAGGTATGAAAGACAGAGAAGAGGGGAAGGGAAAATAGGGAGAGGGGGATGTATGGGGAGAGAGGGTGACCGTCCTACATGCAGAGGAGTGGGAAAGTGAAGAAGAGGTTGTAGGAATAGGAGAGGGGGAGGGAAAGAAGAGGGCGGGGGAGGGAAAGAAGAGGGCGGGGGAGGGAAAGAAGAGGGCGGGGGAAAGAGAGGAGGGAGAGGATGTAGGGGAAGGGAGAGAAAGAGGGGAGAGGGAGCATGAGGAAGACGGGAGGGATAGGGGGGGGGGGATTAGAGATGGGGTTGGGAGAGAAAAACAGGTATGAAAGTCAGAGAAGAAGGGGAGGGAAAAGAGGGAGAGGGGGAAGTGGTTTGGACTTGACTCACACAAAAATTGTCAAAATTGGAATGGATATTTTAATCCTTACTTTGAATCCCAATAGAATTCGAAAGAATGGATGGATTTCCACAATCATTCTTTTAACTAATAGAGGTAAACATGCCCTACAAGTTTTCTTAGACCATGAAGTTGCAAAATAAATAATTTTGTCATTTTGGAGCTAAAGTACATAATTAGACAGAAATTTATGGTAAATAATTGAAAAAATTGTTACATTGGCTTGTGCCGTATGGTAAACATGACAACTAAATTTTATAAATATTTCAACAAAAAAGTTCCTTATGTTCCCAGGTTCTAAAATATGTATAGTTTGCCTATATCAACATAACACCGTGATATTGATATGATATATGACCATTCCCATGATAAATGACCAAACCTGCCAGTAAGGTAATCATGGCATAAACTCCTCCTTCTGTAGCCAGGGGGTGCTGTCGTAAACAGAACATTTTCTGAACAATATATTTTCCCAGATAGAGTTTCTGTGCAGTAGCAATCTGATTGTTTTTTAATGGTATAGGTGTACTCCTTGACCCTAAAAATGTATGTTCAGACACTTAAGATCATGACCCTAAGTGGCTTAGAAGCTGAGATATTAGTAGATACAGGTTTTTACATGATGGCAGTCTTGAAAATCCAAGATGGCCGACATAAGTATCCGGTGGAAGTGGGGCCTACCCAAAATGGAAACCTAAGGGAGTAATTAGCATGTAGGCAATTTTTGGTGTTTTTGTCCACATCCATCTCAAATATGGCCCTAAGCTGCCCTACTGCTGTCAGAGATTGGTTATTAAGTGTGGTGAGTCAAAGTTATTTGTTTTGGTGGTGATGTCTCTCGCCTGTAACAGAAGAGACATGATCGAGTTTGATTCCCTGTGGCGGCAAATCCTTTGCACACAGTTCATTAACCACTTACTTAAATTGAAAAGTAATATATAGAAATACAAAATAATGACGATAATATGAATTAGAATAGATAAGGAAGAAGAATATTAAAAAATATAATTGTAGGTCAAAGTTAGCCCAATAGTGGCTAACTTTGACCCAGTGGTTATCAAAGAATTTTAATGGGTTCTTGAACCAGGATTATCAAAACTGTATTTGGGCAAAAAAGGGGCTCAACATAGGTAACAATTAATGCCTAACTGAGAGTAAAATAACCACAGGAAATATCATCCGTTTTGAGAAATCTTAAAAAATGGGTCAATGTTACCCCGTTTTGATAAGCTGAGCAGTAGCTATCACTCTCATACACTAGACACGTCTGATATCAAATATGCAGATATACAATACATGCCATTACCCGCAGCCAGGAAGCAACACCACAGATAAATTTACTACAGTACATGCTTCAAGAAAATGTAGGCGGACAATTCTGTATTCAACCAAGTACTGTATGTATATCCTACTTATATACATACAGCACAAGGAAACTCATTAACTTTCTAAGAGTACACGGTTCCATTTAAAACGGCACCTAATATTGTATCTAGAACGGTTTAAAAGTAATCTTGGAAAGTTAGCAAAGTCAATATGGCGTCTTGTATTTACCCATATTTACACACTTCATGTTTTACTAGAACTGGGTCAAATATACATTTCCCCTGAAAGCTTTCAGTGCCTTTTTAACGGATGTAGGCTTTAGTGTCTGAATTCAAAACTTTCCTGTTCTTTGAGGAAAGGTTGACATTGAGAAGAACTTTTTTAAAGGGCTACTCAAAGGGCTATACTCAAGTCTTAATTTCGGAGCAACATCATATCAATATTATAGACCTATCCTCTATTTTCATTATTTGATTTTATATCAAATCGTCATAATTATGTTCTGCTGAAAGAGAAACAGAACTTTTGTGAGGTAAGACAGACTAAAAATAGCATGTGTCGTGATAATATCTTAAATTGCTTCTCGCTTAGGAATTACCCCCAGAAACATATTTGTAGGCCTAACGTTATAACCTGATCTTTATTTACGCCAATAAAAAGCCCCGTTTTAAACAGAGGATTTAAGCTCATATATAATTATCTTACTAACTGCACAGGACGCCTAGGGGTACGAAGTAAGTAGGGGCAGAATTGGACCATGGTGGTGCCACGCTTCTAGATGGTAAACGGAGAAAATCTTAATCACAGGTTCCTACCAAGAAACCGCAAAAGTGGCGCTGGTGCTTCTTGGCAAACAGAAGAATACCAAACCATTATTGTATTATATTACAGACAATGTCCAAAGTAAGTCGCTTGATACGTACTACTTTTCCCACGAGTATATCGTATGCCCGATATATATCTCCCAAGTCCATGTATCACTCCTCCCAAGGAAATATGTATGTATACACATTATTATGAAGTAAGGAGAACAGGTTTCACCATGGTCTAATCCATCCATACTATTGTATTAAACTGTGTGCCTATTGCAGCCAGGTGAATTAAAATCCTAATTCAATTTAGGTTGTGAGATTACATGAATCAACAGAAATAATTATATTAATTTTTCAAGTTTCTTTTGGTTGCTCTAATGTTTTAGACCATAATATTAGCATGTGTCTTCAATAGAATGGAGATGTATTGGAGTAGGACTGACCTATCAAATGAAGGGCTATTCTGGATTAAAATATAAATAAGTGAATAAATAAATGATAGTCAATAAATAAACAGGTCCATTCGCTTCGACAATATCAAATGATCATACCAATTGATAGTTGGCTGACTACAAGGGAAATAAAGAGTTCAATGTCATACAAAGCAGAGCTTACCTTTCAAGAGAATGCATGTATTCTCCACCCTCAGCCATAATTATAGGTATGGTAGTTGTCCTTCAATAGATATAAATAAATCTGTGAAATATGCGGACGAAACGGAGGAAAAGCAGTAGTTACGAGTCCCCAATCACATATTAATGCCGTTTCTATGCATTAGATCCGAAAGCATTGCGTTGTAAGCGTAGAAGATCCATACACACTTGTGTAGTGTTTTGGGTGATATATGGTTATAATATATGTATACCTATTCGTCCACTCAGGTCAAGAGAACACCTGGGACTATAGGTGGTGGCGGTGGTGGTGGTTAACGGCCGGACAGAATATCCGAAGTTTTTGTCTGTTTTGAAGGAGAAGGTCGCCCAATGGTGATGGGTGTGTATCTGTTACAGTTCTCTTGTGGTATCCACCACATCCACACATCTGTCTCATCCGTACCTTGATGGTGTACAGTGAGTATGTTCCCTCATACACATGGTAACAATGCTATATGTAGCAGACAGGAAGATCATACGTAGTTGAATCAATGACATGGCGATCAGTCCAGCTAAAAAAGGCTGACTACGATATGATGTATATCGGTTCCAGGGGATCCCAATCAGGACATTGTTAGGTTTTGCCAATTTACTTTTTGCCAAACATTATTAACCCAGCTCGTTTCGCTGGGTCACGTGTCGAAATGGAAACAGAAAACTCACATTATTCCATTATCAGCCAATCCAATATCTCCAAATATAGCACAATGGGATAAATGCTCCAAAACCAAAATGCAACACGGATATCATTATAGCCATTTTATCATTTAATCTCCAAGTACACTCCATTCTTTATCGTGCCCAATATTAATTCTCATTTTGATTACTTACCAGCTTGAAACAAAATTAAACTGGGGAACAGCGCATACAGCCAGGATTGTCCAGTACCAATGACTGTGAGGTTCTGCCAGCTAACCTTCTTGTTATCACCTGAGTTTAACCTTGAGCAATTCCTCTTTCTCTAAGGTTTAACTAGCGCCGATATGTGTTATGGTACTACTTTGGTAGAAGTATTGTGAAACCAAGGTCTTGTGACACTATGTGCTGGAGCTTTGATGAATATTTTACATGTGTATACATGCTGAGATGATAGGTATAGAGGGATGTGTGTTTGGGGCTAGTTTATAGTCTCTCTTTAAACATAAATATACCCATTATATACATCCTTATCTCCAAGTACGTAATCGATATTTATCCTTATCATGGAGGATAATGACCCCTTTACTTTTATAATGAATACGCTTTCTTTTATCAGCTAACACCTACTTGAAATCTAATCTCAAAATCAAAGATAGCTATGCAGCGAATAGTGAAAACCTGATATCCAAAGATTAACAAGCCGACTATTGATTTTCAAATGAAAGCTAAATCTATTAATGCATGTACCGTATATAATATTCCCTTTGATTTGAAATAACTTGCACCGACCCCTCTTCCTCTTGACTCCTTAAACTCTTCCACAAACCCTGGTATCTCTTTACATTTACACTCGCTTCATCCTGATGAAATATTTTCATAAATTCCAATTAAGATCCAAATCCGATACCAGAGCAGATACTTTCCAACCAGAAGCCCGGATTTAAAAACTCCATGTCTGCAACTAATCCGAAAGTTAGGAGAGACCGAGCAGACAGCAGACACCTGAGTGGAAAAGTGTTCATGAAACTTTAAGAACTTCTGAGTGTAAATTGGAAGCGGTTCGCACACTGGCTGGGGTCAAAGCATGGTCCAGACACGCCTCCCGTTGAAAGAGCTAACAGAAAGTCTATGGGAAGTAAACCATGTAAAGGACAGAAAGTATGACTCAGGCTCTATGTACATTTTACCTTTTCTTTAAAAAATACATCTTACAGAAGATAAAATATGTTCTGTAATTGAAAAAAGAAAGTTCTTGCTCACTGGCTGGAATAATCTATTTATCAAAGGAGTGCAATGAATCTCTTTCTTATTTCAAAACACTAATGGAATGACTTGGCCAGTTGCCAATGAAGACTATTTAAGTTTATGCAAGTCCCATTTTCCCTGATACAATTCAAGTTTATCAGGACAACTTAAAACATTTATGGCAGATTTTAACAGGGACAAAATCTATATGTACCAGTAGGGCCTACATTGATTTCCAAATTATGTATTGAATAAATACAAAATCGGTCAACGGGTTCCTAGATATGGATCATGGAATTCCATCCAATGTAGAAGTACAGGTACTTCAAAAAGAGGTATATACGCAATATGACGTTACTCGGCATTCCATACCAATATACCTGGTCCACGGACAAATAGAACCAAGAACTTCGCACACTGTCGCCCTGTTTTGACCAAGGAAAAGACCAAGGACAAAGTGGAACACGCCATCATGGCTTTATGAATGCACGTACAAATGGGAAGTAGTTCAGGTTTAAATAATACTCCCAATTTAAAACTGGGTTCCCAGTGTCACAGCTGTAAGTATTATTTTTGTCTTTAAAAAAGGGAAAGCATTTAGCCTCAGTAAGGGCATGTATACATCATGCTAGTATTGACTGCGCCTCAGCAATTCATAATTGTTAAGAGGTGTAAAAAAAGAGAGAAAAAACACAATGAGTCATTACTACAGCATGTTGTGGTACGACCTGGTATAACCAAAAGTTGTGTTTTACCGTATCACAATGGGAAGCATGCTGCTCAAACACAGGAGATTGTCTAGTCCTTGTTTTCACGTGCTGTCTGCCTATATATAGCCCCATATCATATCCACCCAACAGCAGGCCACCGCTTTTTAGCTTACTCAGTCAGAATCACGCCCTGCCTTGGAAGGATGCCCCATATGGCCGTAAGCTTCTTTTCTAATTTGGGCAAATGATATATTTCATACAGTGAGAAATGAGCGCAACATAGGTACTTGTGCAATTTCCTTCTCAATATTCCGTTATAATTCATAAACTATTCCTGTTTAACGAGGCCTATACTAGCAAATACCCGTGCAACGCACGGGATTTGCTAGTGGGTCAGTGGGGCCCACACGTTAATCTCTCCTTGTTCCCTCTTCCGCCGTCTTTCTCTTTCAACTTCTCTCTGAAACTTAGTACCTGTAATACCATTGATATATCAAATTGAACTATTTGAAGATGTTGTTTTGAGTCACTGTTGCGCAACAGAGATAGATTCAGAGGCAATGTAAGATACAGAGTGCTCGAGACCGAGGCAAAGAAAGTGAAAGGGTGAGACAGGGAAAGAGGTCTGGACTGTGATAAAGCCTGGGAAAAGGTCTGAAGGAGACAGAGTGTCAGACAGGGGGCTTTAATAGATTAGGTTTGGGCCTACATACTGATATGGACTGAAATTGAGCAGCACACAGAGACACAGGGACACAGAGAGGGGGGAAAATACAGATAGAGAAAGGGGAAGCAAAGTGCATGGGAGAGACAGAGAGAGACAAAGAATGGCAGAGAGGAGTGTGACAAAATTAGACATAGAGAGGGAGAGACAAAGAGAGAGAAGGAATAACAGAGAGAGGGATTCTGAGACGGAGGTGGAGGCAGAGGGGAAGAAGGTGGAGGAGGAGCTGTAGGAGGAGGCGGTGTGTGTGTGTTATGGTAGATTCTTTCTGACACCATGATTAGTGAACATCATGATTGGTGATGTAAGCAGTAATGGGTTCACCGGTTTCCACCGGTTCTTATGGAAAGTCGGATGTAAACAGGTGGGCGTAAAGAAGTGGGTGTAAATTTAATTTGAATCCCTTATTAAACCCTTATTTCCTAAGAAATCGCCCATAAAAAAAAGTGGAACGGATTCCCACTATGCAAAAACATGTCCACCACGAAATCTGTGGCAATCCCTCCTGTAGTTTCAGAGGAGATGCGGAGAATTACACTTTTCTCTTAATGTTATAGATTATTCATGCGAGTGATGTGCGTACAGCTCAAACAAAAATCTGAATAATAAAAATGCAACCGAGTATATCCCAATAAATCCATTTCAACTGAGGATCAGACAAGCTGAATACGGTCTGATCGAGTTAAGATTATCCAAACAAAAGTAGGCTACATGTATAATGATAAAAACAAGAATAATCAAGTGGTGTAACCATTTTAATTAATCTACCTACCTATCCCTCTTGGCATTTGGTTGCGACATTACACCTAAATCTTAATGATTATTCGAACTATTGTAAAGCACTAATGTGTATACAAGTGTAAAGCAGGGGGAGAGAGAGGTCAGCTGTCACAAATCTATACTAATTATAATGAGCGAGTGACTGAATAATGGCCTTGGAATTAGGGATTGATTGATTGCTGGATGAGTGGAGCCCCGAGCAACATTAACACCTATGCAGGTCAATAAGCAACCTGACAAATCATATTCACTGACTCCATCAACCCCATCAACTGCCAGTTGATCCCCCACACTCTTAGCCTGTGGCGTAATAGAGCGGTGCCCTTTCGTTTCGATCCGTTTTAGAACAATACCGCACCGATAGCCAATGTTAGGTCCGTGCTAGTACGGTGCCCTATACAAAGCTTTGGAGCACCATGCCAGACCGGAACGGCACCGTCACGCTGTTGAACTCTCCTCTCTATGAGGAAGAGTTGCGACAAACAAGTTACAAGCTAGGTCAAGATGGCGGATCGTTGTTTGCAGGAGTTTGGAGTTTGAACGTGTGGAGTCTATGTCACAGTATGTGAAGGTAAGCTAAATATCACTTTCTTCTTATTTAAAAACCAGTCAAACAGACATATTTCTAAAGGCCCTATCGGTGTATTACATGTAGTGAAACAGGCCTACGTGACCCGAGCGCAAAGGGGGGACTGTTGATTCTAACGGTTTTCGGTTGCAAGGTATCTGTACATTACAGCCCATTCAAGTGACTGGGCTGTAGAGCGCCCTATGGAATAATTTCCATCCCCTCTGTGTGTGTGTGTCTCTCTCACTCAGGGCCCTGTATTACTATACTATTATTAGGACCGATAGGATAGGATAGCAGATAGGATTGCAGTGTGGTAAATGGGAAAGAGGGCAGTACTCAATTTTACGGACCAGTGGACTGGGGAGGTAGGCTACTCGTCCATAGGCCTACTACTTAGCACTGGTCCGGTCCTCAATAAATAACATTTACATACAATAACTTCTTAATAGGCATACAAAAGGCTGTTCATCTCATTCGTCTCTCACAAATATTTGTACATATAATTAGGAGTGATTTCATCACTTTTGTGATACTCAGGGCCGCAAGTTGAATACATGTCATGACCGCACCTCTAGGACCGCCCTGGTCGCACAAATTAACAATGACTGCCCCCGCTACACCTACACCTTCTACCGAGGTAGAAGGTGTAAATGCCGGTAAGAGTTGCGCGACCTGGTGTGAGGTGTGAGGCTATATGATGTGTGAATGCATCACATAGTTATATAGGAAATATAGCCTTTAAATTAACAGTAAGCAGTAACGGTAATTTTAATTTCCATAGGTGGGCTAGAAGTGACCCTAAATGTTAAGAGTTCCCTCTCTCCTATTTAAGGCATCACCTGACCTCCCTGATCGAGTAATTCTGACCCAGGTCCAACTACTCAGAGTTGTATGAAAGCCATCAACATAAACGTCTTTCATATCTTGTCAGCTCCGAATTAATATTTTAATTTTAATTATTGTTATATTATACATGCTACAGGGGTCGTAGTAAGCCTTGGGTCAGTAGTTAGTATTGTGGACGAGGATATAGAGTCTCTTTATGCATAATAGAGGATCGAGTTCCATGTAACATATAGGAGACAAGAAAAAAGAGCAACGACTAAACAAAGAACATTTGTTTGATTGTATGTATAACTTAACTGGTATTTTGTAAATAGCTTGAAACTGTATAGGATATTTGTAATAAGTATACAATTACATTGTATCACCAGTAGTGAATAACCTCAGGGGGAGGGGCAGGGTATTAAAGGGGGGGGGGGGGGTGGCGGGAGAGGTTGGTTAAAAAAGCTTTGAAAAATAATTGATAATTGTATTCATTGTAGAATGCAAGTTGGCAAATCGTTACTAAGTCATATGATTAAAATATTGGATCGAATGTAATCATGTAGGTCTGAAAATCCGACCCATTTTTCAATCATTTCATTCATTTCGACTATGATTTTCTATGGCCTGACTATAATGTGAATGTAAAATTATGGTTCATTAACTGCCTACATTACATATAGTGTGTGGGTATGCGGGGGGATAGGAAGTTTCACTAGTTGTAAACAAAAAATAACTAAAAAAAGACCACTCTTGTTATAAGGCCTATATCCAGATGATTACGTGCTAAGAATACAAAAAAAATTAAAAGGATAGACCTTTAATGAGGGCTCTTGAAGAAATATGACAGCATATAGGGACAGGGAATGTAAGGCGCCATATAGTGATGATTCGGAAATATCACCATATAGTAATGAATCAGTTACCCCGGGACAATTTTGGTAATATAAATGTTGTTTGAGTACATTCTACTGGTTTTAGGGGCCACCAGGGCAATGCATAAAACTGTTCTCTCTTCTTCATTCCTATCCATCTCAAGTAATTAGTTTCGAACTTTAGTTTCATGGTCAAACCTAAACATTATTAACATGGTTTGATTTCATTCTATGATCGATCGCAGGTGATGTAAATAAATGCATTTGTTCAGCAAAGATTTTCAGTATAAGAATGTATAGAAATTAATTAATTATTGGGTAGACTAACTCTTTGGTTTTGGCAACGTTTACCAACTTTTACTTTTACTTTTTTTGTCCAAGTGGTACAGGAGGTATAGACAAACAGGTCAACAAAATCAATCCCCCCCTGCACTGTTCTTTGCTCAGTGCCATGGGCCTAACAAAATAATTAATGGAAATACAAGTTTTTGTTTGTAAATACAAAATGCCAACTGGACTTCCCATATTCTCATTGCCAGTCATTTATTGGACACAAATTACTGTTAAATATTTTTTTAACTGTGAGGCCTGTCTTATTATGTTCTGACAACCTAGTATAAGGGTATCAGAGAAACGCTAGATTGTAATTAATATATTCAGTAATAATGTATTTTATTACGACCGCATATGTAATACAAAATATGTATTTAACATGAATGTGGCTGTGACCAAGGAGAAAACGGTTTCCCCGACTTATTCCACAATAATTCCATGCGGGAAAATGGCTATTATGCGTTATCCAGGACATGGCACATTACTAACGTTATAAAAATTAGAAGACATCACTACGTATGAATTGACGGACGTTTTTTAGCAGGGGCGCTAACCACCTGTATTCATCCATGATAATTGTAGAAGTAAAAACAAGATCAAGCTTTTATCTTAATGCATAATAGAGGATCGAGTTCCATAAATAAAATGTTTATAAGTATACATTATATCACCAGTAGTGAATTACCTCAAGGGGAGGCGGCAGGGTATGTAAGGGGGAGGGATGGGAGCGGGAGAGGTTGGTTAGAAGAGTTTTCGAAAATATTTTAATCATAATTGAAAATTCAGACCAGTGACCAGCTCAGATGAAGGACAAAAGTAAATCCGAAACTGTAGGCAGGAAGGTCCAATAAAAGAACAAAAATGCATTCTCCTACTTTGTCCTTAGAATCAATTGGGAAAATAATATTTGTACTGAAAATCTTGAAATTATATATATATATATAGTTGTCCAGAGTGATAACACATTTTTGCACATATTTGCAGGAGGCCAGGAATCATTGTGCGTGATGACAGCCCCACAGGCAGTAAACAAAACGGGCCAGATCATGGAGGTAAGCACAATTCTGACTAGATAAAAGCCTTTTCATCAGTTTGCACACAATATTACTGAGGTGGCTATCGTTGGTAAATCATTGCTAGGAAGTTTGTATTATATGTTATTCTGGGTTTAATAGATATTATTCCGAGATTAATAGACACTATAGATACTATTTACCATATACTTTATTCCTTGTACTTCCTCTCTTCAGAGGGCTGCGTATAAGGCTTTTGATATTATAGTATTATCTCTGATAAAGACTATGCTGTTAGTCGAATCATGTCAGGACATGTAAAACACTACAATAAAACAAAACCCAAATGTCTCCCTGGATTTGTATTTATTGAGACATGTCTACCTATTCCATCTAATTATAGTATTATAATGAAATAATAATCACTATATGGCATATACTGTGCCACTTATATATTACTTCTGTCCTATTAGTCTAAGTGTCAAATTGTTTACTTCATATTAATGAGCATTTTAAACCCATCATTTCAGGTGTGCCAATCTTGAGTGATATTGAGTGCTAGCCATCCATTGGCCACATGATGGTTGCTTCCTACACACAGAGCTGCTGCCTGGCATCAATATACTGAGAAACTCAGAATTATGAAGAGGTGGAAGATAACGTCACAAACCTCAAGACACAGGAAAAAACCCAAACTGTTGAAGTCTGTGCAGGGAGCTAAGGAGCTGATAGTTGTTTCCTAATCCCAGCACCAATGTTAACTTTTATTTCCTGTGTTCAACCTTTAAGGAATACCATTTATTAGGTACCTCTCTAGGCTTATTTCCCAACTGTGGGGTCGAATGCATGATGGAAGCTTTATCATAGGCCACTATGGGAAAAAACGTCATATTTTGCACATTTTCCCCTATTTCATCAGGAGAAAGTAATCAGAATTTTTTAAAATTCACATACATGTTTACCTTAAAAAACAGTAAAATTTAATTGGGGTCCCCACTCTAGATTTTTTGGTAGACAATGTTACAAGTGTCAGGACAAGATTGAGTTGGAGGTCAAGTTTGCCATAATTTTGACTGTTTACATCATTGTTCGCTGTTGTCAACTCTAAATTAGATCAACCAGACCTAGATAATACTTCCCTGATCGATTCTACAACTTTAACATATCTTGACCATATTGATTTCAACAGAGATTTCCATGTATTAGCCTGAAACATGGGCCGTCAGGGAAATGTCAACAAAGTAGTGCGAGATTTAGCTTGGGAATTAAACCCAAGGTATGTCGTAAAATATACCAGAAATGACAGGAATCATTTATACTTAAAACAAACGACATAAATCTTTTCATATTTCATATCTCAATATGATTCATGGAGAGTTGTCTGTTAATTACTAGGCTAGATATGTCGCAAAAGAGAGAATATGACGACCATATAACGGCAAATTCCTACCAACAAATCTCGCGCTATCCCCTACACGTAATTGTACCCAGCCTCTTTAAGTCTGTATTTGGGCCAATTTGGCCTTTAAAACCGTTCTTTGCCAAACCATCATTTCAGATGATTTTATCATTGGTCTACATTGCTACAATTATGTATCTTAGATTATGTATAGTCCCCGTTGACTATGATATCGGACCTTTTTGTCATATATATATGTAAATAGTTCAAATAATGGTTTCAAGTGGATGGTAAATGTATGCATCTGTGTGTATTAGATATGGAATCATAGCTCATCCATGTAAATCTGATGTGTTTGAGAGAGGTGTCCAGTAACCACCTCCAGTAACTTCCTCCAGCAGCCCCCTCCAGTACCTTCCTGAAGTATTCTCCTCCAGTAACCTCCAGTAAACCCCTCCAGTAATCTCCTCTAGTAACCCCCTCCAGTAACTTCCTGAAGTATCCTCCTCCAGTAACCACCTCCAGTAAACCCTTCCATTAACATCCTCAAGTAACCTCACCTAGTAACCACCACCAGTAACCCCTCCAGTAACTTCCTGAAGTATCCTCCTCCAGTAACCCCATCCAGTAACTTCCTCCAGTAACCCCCTCCAGCAACCTCCTTCAGCAACTTCCTGAAGTATCCTCCTCCAGCAACCCCCTCCAGTAACCTCCACCAGCAACTTCCTCCAGTAACCACCTTCATTAACTCCCTCCAGTAACCTCCTCCAGCAACCCCCTACACTAACTTCCTGAAGTATCCTCCTCCAGCAACCCCCTCCAGTAACTTCCTGAAGTATCCTCCTCCAGTAACCCCTTCCATTAACTTCCTCCAGTAACCTCATCCAGCAACCCCCTCCAGTAACATCCTCCAGTAACCCCCTCCAGTAACTTCCTGAAGTCTCCTCCTCCAGTAACCTCCTCCAGCAACCCCTTCCATTAACTTCCTCCAGTAACCTCATCCAGCAACCCCCTCCAGTAACTTCCTGAAGTATCCTCCTCCAGTAACCTCCTCCAGTAACCCCCTCCAGTAACTTCCTGAAGTATCCTCCTCCAGTAACCCCCTCCAGTAACCTCCTCCAGCAACCCCCTCCAGTAACCTCCACCAGCAACTTCCTCCAGTAACCACCTTCATTAACTCCCTCCAGTAACCTCCTCCAGTAACCTCCTCCAGCAACCCCCTACACTAACTTCCTGAAGTATCCTCCTCCAGCAACCCCCTCCAGTAACTTCCTGAAGTATCCTCCTCCAGTAACCCCTTCCATTAACTTCCTCCAGTAACCTCATCCAGCAACCCCCTCCAGTAACATCCTCCAGTAACCCCCTCCAGTAACTTCCTGAAGTCTCCTCCTCCAGTAACCTCCTCCAGCAACCCCTTCCATTAACTTCCTCCAGTAACCTCATCCAGCAACCCCCTCCAGTAACTTCCTCCAGTAACCTCATCCAGCAACCCCCTCCAGTAACATCCTCCAGTAACCCCCTCCAGTAACTTCCTGAAGTCTCCTCCTCCAGTAACCTCCTCCAGCAACCCCTTCCATTAACTTCCTCCAGTAACCTCCTCCAGTAACCCCCTCCAGTAACTTCCTGAAGTATCCTCCTCCAGTAACCTCCTCCAGTAACCCCCTCCAGTAACTTCCTGAAGTATCCTCCTCCAGTAACCCCCTCCAGTAACCTCCTCCAGCAACCCCTTCCAGTAACTTCCTCCAGTAACCCCCTCCAGTAACCCATTGCAGCAACAGCATTGTTATTAGAATGCATATATTTTTATATTATATCATAATTATGTACATCTTGGATTTTAGGGTAAAACCCTTCACTTTGCAACAGTTGATTTAATTCCTTCCATTTAAGTTGTTATGTTTTCATCAGATTTTTATTATTTTTATTCATGTTTCATGTTTATTGGCAGAAAGGGACAATGAAATTATTATATCTATAATATGTTACTGAATATGAAATGAATAAACAATCTGTATATAATGTAACCATTGTCTCGTCTTCTTTGCTTCAATTCCGCTCCTATTTATACATATTCAGCATTGTACAGTACAGTAGTTGCCATGTAAAATCGGGCATATAATGAACTATAATAGAGATATCACCCCTGCCACACCTCACTACATTTGGATGCACACTAATTCCCCCTGCCACCCCCCACTAATTTCCGCACTGATGCATCATGCATACCTGTGACGTCATGCATGCAGCTCCCGACGGTGCGGCTCTGTAATGGCGACGGAGCCGCATGACGGTGCGGCTCTGTAATGGCGACGGTGCCGCATGACGGTGCCATGTTACGGAACCGCACCGGCATTCCGTGTTTCCGGATCGGCACCGTCGGCGCACGGATATCCCACGTGATTCCAGCTAAGAGTGCAATGTAAAATTCATAGGGGGAATCCGTCGTCCTTATTGAGAAAGGAACTAGGAATGGCAAAGTTAAATAAAAAAAAATACTGCGTATTGAGCGCAAATTTTCATACGCCTTCACCAAATTGTAACATGATAATGCTAGTATTCATAGTTGTATGGTGGTCATAAAGAACACGTTGAAGATCTTGAATTCCAAGCCACTTAAACTCGATTGCAGGTAAACCAAGGTAGTTTTGACCCCAAAGGAGTCACGGTCTGAAAGTTCAATGATCACCAAACGATTGACCGCGTTTTATGACCAAAGAGCATAAATATCCCTGTGTTTAGCGAGGACACTGGACAGTCACGTTAGAATAGTTAAAGATAAAATATACACACATTTCTTTACTTATTACCTATTCAAATTTGCCTGCAAATAGGTACCTAAACAATATAGACGGATTTTTTACCACTCTTCCAGATATCTTTGAATTAAATTTAAACCACCACGTCACACATCGTATCTGAGAATACCAGAGTACATGTATGCTGCGTAGAAAAGACAACAGATGTCACCACTTTCAAACAAATACATTTTAATGTTGGCCCTGTTACTTGGCTCGGGAAGGAGAAAATTGGAGCACATATGGGTTAATGATATAATGATTTAAACTCCGAAGTTGTGCAAAATGATGTATTGATTTTGGGTTGTTTTAACTTTACGGCTCCATCTCTCCATAACATGCTGACATTTTTCTGAAGAGGAAACAATCCATATAAACATAACCTTATAGGCTCTCAGTGTACCATAAATAGTACCTTACCTTTTGTCACCTTTTGAATACAGACTTCGCTGTTTGGAGGATATTTCTGTTTAAATTAGGCTCATAACAAGCGCAGATCACGGAAGGGATACACATGAATTACGCTCAAAATTATGTTTTGAATGTGTTTCCATGGTTACCTTTATTATAAGCGAGGGTTAGCTCTTTCTGAGGCAATTCACGTCTCCGTCCGTGGAAGCTATTGATTAACCAGTGGAGGCATTCCCTCCCTGGATCAGATCATCATAGTAACATGCAATGTGCAAGGAACATTTAAAATTAAATCTAGCAAGACGATCACGACGAAATCTTTAGTGGGAAGAAAACAAAGACATGCGTGTTATCAGTTGAGATATTGAGTAGTTATAAATTATTTCATTTGAGAATCGCTGACACTTTTAGATAAATGATTAAATAATCGATCTGGAGTTGCTTACATACTACCAGACCTGCTCACACTTAATACATGAAAATGATAATGTAATCATTACATCACTCTACTAATCCAGAAGATTTGGTCACATTTTTCGTGATTTATACTACTAATCTACTAAGATTTGGTCACAACCTTCGTTATTTAGTTCTTACTAAAGATTATTTAAAAATAAAATAAAACAGACTATTCGAATCCCATTTCCCAAGTACAAGTTTAGGTCACATTTAGCCAGTGCCCAAAGCAGTGCCAAGGCGCACACCCTTGAGGCAATGACATACCTGACCTCTTACTCAGAGTCCTAACAATACAGAAACCAACCATCATAAGTACATGCCATAAATCTGAGCGCTGAATTGTATGTTTTTCACACCCCAACGTAGGTATATATACCTGATAAAGCTCCATCCTCTTCCCAATAAGTGTCCCGTGCACTGAGATTGCTAATACAGTCATGCAGGGGATACGCAATCTGGTAATTGTGAAATAAATTATTGGTTATTGCTGCACACCGATACAATCGTTCTGTAAATATGGATTTAAGTTGGCCTGGGCAGTTTGACAAGTAATTGGCACACCACAATGTTGGCCATACTCCAACCAGAGAGATATGTTGGTATTTTGTTATGGAATAGAACCCAATTTGGTGGTAGGTGCTCCACTGTACAAGTCAATTGAATGATAGAAAAAAAATCTAATTCTTACTCATAAAATAAAATGTGCGTGGACGTAGGGTTGGGCCACCACAAATTTCTAACCATACTAAACCTATTTCCAATTGATAAGCTAAGTGTATACTCTGGAAAGTACATAAATATTTAATTGATAATTGTTTTTTATGGATAATTGGGTGATCTGTTTAAATATACATGAATGAACACCCTGGCATATATGGAGACTTGTGAATACACAAAATTAAATATATCAATAATAATAGTATCAATCCCAGCACTGGTTACAAAAAGTAAATGGGAAAAAACACAGATATTTTGACCCTGAACAGACCTCTCAAACTATCGCCTAAAGCATGCGTTCGTTACATGGCTATTGTCATTGTCAATCAGCGAGTGAAAGTGGGCCATGTGTATGCCACATAATAAATCAACAATACCTCCATATACGATGTTAATATATTATTCAACAGTGCATGGTCTACAGTAATGGAATACACGCGCCACCCAGCACTGATTAGATTATCCGGTCAATACATACAGAGGTCCACATGTCTTGTATAGCATAGGTCTAATTAAGCTTATGTATACTTGATTAGTGAAAATATGAATACAACCGTATATAATATAATGAAAGCATACTTTAACTGAATTGCAGATGGGTGATTCATTTTAATAAATGATTGCAATGATATTGACTACATGAATCAAAATACCCATGGCCTAGGGCATGAGATTAGCAGATGACAGAGTATGAAATATTCATTTCCCTCTCCTAAAATCATTAAGCGTTAATCATTGATTTACAAGCAGAAAAATAGATTAAACAACCGGGTAACTCAAATAAGTGGGTAAATAACCTGACTAACAAATCATTTGAGGAAATACGTCTCATTCCTAATGAGATAAACACAGGTAACACCAAACATGGGACGAAGGTTGAATGACAAAAAATAAAACAGCTGCATAATCTATGTCAATAGATAGCGACTGAAATCAATCGCCTGAGTGATAAGTCACCACCCCCAACCCACCCTCCGCAATTGCTTACTCATGTAAAAGGTAGGTAGTAGTGTACACCAGTCTATCCTCAGGTAGGATACACGGATAAAGCTATACATGTATATATAGTAATGTTAGCTCATCTGGGTATCCCCACTAAAGACACTTGTAAAAACCGACCGCCCCGCCCACTTTGAAGCGCAATATGCTTTACAAGCCTGTGGTTTTCTAAGAACGCGAGTTAGATAGAGAGAATGGAACTCGGTGCTATAACTGAATATTTATTAGACGAGATTGCATAGCACCGAGTTCCATTCACTATTTATTATATGTCCCTAGCTTAGACAAATATTGATATATTAACCTTTGTTTTTGGTTTTGAATCGTCATAAAGTATCTAAAACCTAAATGAGAACCCAATTCGAATTCTTATTGTAAACGTACAATAGAAATATTTTATTGTACCCCACTTATCGCACCTCTCAAATGGAATGCGCATACAATAACATACAATATGACTTTATCAATTTTCATGCGCGGGATGGGAGTCTTGTATATTTGGCGTATTACTAAAGTCTAGTATAGACTTAGTAGAAAATATCGCAGCGCAACAAACCATGCAGAGGGAGTGTCTAACCACTGTGTACCACTGCGACTGCCTCACCAAGAATTAAATTCTTTGAACCCTTCATCGGATAATAATCATGCAAAAAATTTCCATCGACAAGAAATATATAATTATATCAAATATGATTGATTATACGACGCAGAGAGGGACGACTCGTGATGTACAGGTAAGATGAAAGCTTCAGACGAATTTCATCTTAGATTAGGGGGAAGTATATTATAGTCAATATTTTAATCCGCGCGAAGCAGATATGTGACCCTTATGTTTAATTGAATTTGAAAAGATGAAGGTTCTCATGGTTCTAATAAAATCAATAGATGTGGATTTTGTGTTTACCTTTTGGGAGCGTCGTGTGATCTCTCACTTCTTGTAGCCCCGGTGAAGGTGACCTCACTTGTCCCCGCAAAAGCCCCTGACACTGAGTAACTGCTTCTTCCGAACTTAAACTTCATCTTGGCTATTGTGTAGCGGATATTCTCTAATAAGGTAATAATATCCCAAATAATCTGATGGTATTTAAAGATATACTCTAAGCCAACCCAGCGTATGCGGTATGGTCCATATTTGTGTAGTAAGTCCCTTATCTATAAGATGTCCTGGGTGTTCTCAAAGTTGTGGCGATCAAATCCGATATTTGATAGATAGCAGGTGATTTGGCGGCTGCTAGGTAGGTAAGGTGACAGCGTCAGGACTGTCTGGTCCACTAAGTTTTTAACTTCACGCAGTAGTTTGTGGTACCCATGGCCTAGGTTTGTTGCAGGGTCCACGAGAGCACTGGTGGTGCCCTGGTTCTACCCCCACCTGTAGCACAGATCCAGACTCAAAACCTGTATGGCGAAACGTGGCTACCCGTCCGAATTAAAGATGCATGCAGTTGCTATGGAAACGGGGTCAAACAAATGTAAATTGGCGGTCACTAAGAGAATTGTGCGAGCCCCCTTGTATCTCAATAAGCTATATGATTGAATACCAAAGTAACTGGGCGTTACGGACTAAACGTTAGGTTGTTGTTGTGGTGGTGAAGATCCACAATGGATCTTTGTGCTAGAGTAGCCAGTTGACTGAATGATGCCTTCACGTATTAAAGTCACCTGTGATGAACTGCATATATATACAAATGACACTGAGGTTCGTGATAGAATGGGAGAAAGCAATGAGGCGCAGGTATTATGGTTATTAATGACACAGCACGAGGCAAGAGGCCAAACTTTTTCCGCCACTCAGGGATCCAATTGTCCAAAGTAACGGAACAATGGATCAGATAACACCAGATCAGCACACCGGAGTGTGGCTTATATAATGTGGATCACAGTATAGACAGCTATAGGGTAATAATGTAAGGTGGCTTGTCGTGACACAATATCCGTATGATCAAATGGGCCGCTATCCTTTTCATACAGAGATATACATGTATATTCAAGTGATCTCCATCTGCTACAGGTAATAGGAATCCCAAATCCAAGATATTAAATCCTGCGCTTTGATCCTCTTACTCTTAGATCGCACATCCAGGATATGATGAGCCTTGCATGCTGAGGCAATGTAATAACCTTGTAAGTGATCCACTAAACGCGTTTTCCAGACATGCCTATATTTGCTTTGACATCATCTGTTGAACTGGCCGAGTTTCTAACAGGAGTACATCGTGGGGCTATGATGATTGTAGGTGTAACTGCATCCACTCGGGGGTCTGCGTGGAGGTAGAGGGTGGAACGGAGGCAGAATTAATATACACTCAAACAATAACAGTCTGTCTCATGGGCTAGTCTTTTTCTCCTTGATGTGCAAGCTTTTAAGGAAGGTTCACTGCGGAATACTTCAGCTACATTCTTCACAATAATAGTTTTGTCCAGTCCGTTTGAACAGACATCTGTGAGTGCAAACGTGAGGCATGGAGCAAACAATCACTTGATCCCTCAAACTGGTAAAACAGGTGCATGCATTTTATCCCACTGAATCGTATCTGCCTAGAACAGTTCTAGCCGTCAATGACTCCTTTGTAATTATTTATCGAAACAAGACAACATACTACTGCCCAATTGCTATAGTATCTTTCGATACTAGGAGGGTAGCCCAGCTGATTTGCCTAACTGCTATTTTCTTTTGCTTCTAATTTTTAGTATATAGTTCTTTTTTTGTATTTCTTTTTTCCATTTGATTGCATAGGCAACCATCACTCACTTCCAAACCTGGCCTCCTCCACTCTGGGCCACAATCAGCAGGAGGCATTTCACAGTGATGTTACACTTCAGTTACATAACTTATCTGATGATCTCCTCAGATATTTCCTCTCACTGAAATCAGTTTACACAGATGTACAGATGACAGTCTACAGATCCAAAGATAAAGATCTTACAGGATGTAGCTTGTCAGATCACACTTGTAGGCCTGGCCTAGTAGGAATGCCTAGTAGCCAACCCCCTGCCTAGTAACTATTCACAAGCTTTCAGGGTTGTTCACTTATCCTCAAGCACCATCCTAGTAGCCAACCCCCTGCCTAGTACCCAACCCCCTGTCAATCACAGCCAGTCTGTACACCTCCCTCCCTGTCCTCCCTCCTCCCTCCCTGTCACTCACAGCAAACAGGCCAAGCCAATACACTCCCCTACTTAACAGCACCAGCCAACACAGTCAAAACAGACCCATGTGGCCACTGACAGGCCACCCCTCCAATTTAGACTAAGCCAGGGGTGCGACAGAGGCTCCAGTATAGAGTATATCTTTCCTATAGTGATACTAAAAGGAGGCTGCGCCCATTCAATCGAAATACAACTTAAAACAGAAAAACACTTAGAGGCTACCCTCCTAATAAATATAAACCTTCCAGGATATGAAATAAGGAAATCTCTAAACAGAGATGTTTCAGTTTCAGGACTCAATATATGTCCTGTACTGCTGCAATGGTTGAGATATAAGATGACAAGTGCGCGTCAATGACAAGTCAAAAGTAGGATATATCTAAGTACCAAGCACTAAGGGTACAAGAATCCGGATCATAATAGTATCTGCTCCAAATATAGCCCCCTCAACTCAACAAGTGGTGCAGACGAAAGGGACTCAAGTCATAAAGACCACCTCCCCAAATGGCCCAGTCTTTTTATCGCCGGGACCATAGCAATTACATGAGGTTAGGAGGGAGAAATTTCAAGGTTGATGGATTTTAGGAGGATATTGTAAACAAAAGTCTCAGATCAGGGTAAACCTAGCACAAAAGATTCCAGCCCATCTATACTTGGTCCCTAAAGCCTTTCCCATACATAGATCATCAATGCAAACGAAAGACTTCCGCAGTCGTTTTGCTTGTCGTCTGTTTCAGATAGAAAATAGGTTAAGCCTGATCATTGATTTCCGTTGGTAAATTTTAGTCAGTCTATTGTGCCTCGTGGTTAAGAGAACGTTACACACATTATCCAGCAACTACCTTATGTTAGGTTGTCCATAAGGCCATATGTTGTCATACAATAACATTGCACATGACATGCTTTTAAGTAAAATGAATTGAGTCTGTTGTTGCCTAGTCTTGTTGATATTCGTTCCTTGTTTTACAACTATTTCTCCTGTACTAGCATGTACTAGATATGTAAATGCAAAGTAGATCTCACAGACAATAATTTAACCCCGGAGTTAACCAAAATAAGATAAGTTAGCATCGGTCCTTACTGGGGTCACGATAATCCAAATAAGCATCTGTACAGGAAGAATGTTTGTCGATGATCAATCCTGATGACCAATTCTCAACGCTGCATCAAGCCATTGTACACACGTATTCCATTAACTTCCATTCAGTCTTTTGTTGTTATCAGAGACAACAGCAAGGCTATCAGAGAGAAGCCACAAGGCGCTTCAATGGCAACAGCAACTTGAGCAAGGTTATCAGAGTCAACAGCAATTAAGGCTCTTGGCAAATTCCTCAAGAACCAAATATCACAACTCAAACTTGGGATTAACTTAACTAGGCCTATCAATATAAATAATGCAGGGCCAAAAAGAGGATACCCGAATGGGTGGCACTTGTAGGTGAACTTGGGAAGTGGGTTCATACGCCCACACCTGGTCTGTTGTGAACTCCGAGCCTTGTGGACATACCCCACGTTGTGGAAGATGGATGTATGCTCCCGGTATGCTCTCGTCTGGTACGCACCCAGTATGAAATACACCCAGTGTCAAATGCCTATGAAGTTTGGTGAGCTGGAAGATGTCTTAATGTAAGAGACTTGTCAGAAGCCTGTTCAGTATGTGTCACAAAGGTAAATATCATGAGCCTGTCCAATCACAATAGGTGTTGATATTATTGGGCAGTATGCACGTGGGTGTAGGCACCTTTGTTGACTGAGTATGAAGTGAGCCTGAACACTGGGCCTGGGCAAGCTGGCGGGAACATAGCAAACTGTGATTGGCTACCCCTAGCAGACCCGTCCCTGTGGGTGTTGGGAAGCGGTAAGTGTAGTCTTGTAGGCCCAGTGTGGACCCCTGGAGCGACTCGCCGAGGGTCATCTAACGAACGCATCATCTACGCTGGCAAACCCCGGTGCAAACCCCGGTGTCAAACCCCGGTACCAAAATATATGTATAAAGTCCTATGGCTATGTTTTAGCTGGTAACACCTCATGGTATATGAATAACATTCTGGGATGAAACATCAAAGCTTGTAAGAGTAAAATAAATAAATTTATTCTAAACCCAAAGTATACCGTATATAATCCCAAAACATAATCTAAAGTTTAATCAAAGTAGAAGCTATAATCTATAAATTATATCGCTAGGTATATGTAGCTCCCGCTACACGATCTATGGTATTCCGTCACATAGATCACCCAAATGTTTTTAAAATCTGTATTTTTATGCGTACTGTACAGGATAAATGTTTTTTTAAAACTGATGGTTTATTCCTCCATCCGCAATTCAGACATAATTCTCAAAGGTACATCGAAATAATAGGTCTATATTACAACCGCTTATGGGATGGTAATATGCTTGACTTACTTATTCGATAGGATAGTCCCGGTTAAAGCCGAACATTATGTTTTTACAATTTATTTCAGTATTACCTTCCCAAGGGAACAAGGGATTTTCACCACAAAAACATGAAATTTCACCATTTAAAAATGATAGCTGTGCTATAAATATGGAATGCAAACTCAAAGTCGGTTTGCTTGTGGATATTGGTCGCACAAGTAGTGGAAATATGTGCACCATTGCGTGTGGCTTTGCCACTTGCGCTGATACGCTCATTTCCACTACTCAGGTGAACGATATCCAAGAGCCAACCAACTTATCAGTGCATTCCATCTAATTATAGATAACTATTAAGGTACCGTATATGGAGAGGAAAAATATACTGACCAAAGGTAAAAAAAGAATGGGTGGATTGAGGAAAACATGTCAAAACCCAAAATCAGAGTAGGCCTAAATCAGACTAAAAATAACTAAATCAGGGGCAATCATCAATCACAAAATGTCAGCGTCTGACTCTGAAATAAATCACCTCACCAAAGAAAGCTGAAAAAAATCGACCGTGACGGTGATGAAGAATTATGGGTCTTCAAGGCCACGAGTAGATAAATCTTACTGTATTTCTTTTTAAAGACCTCCTTTTGGTAAAGGGGAAAACAGGTTTGTTTCCATTAGATTATATCCCATGTGAGAAGGTGAGAAACTTGACAAACAAGCTATGTGCATAATGTTGTCGGCATAATTATTTAAAAGCGCACAGCATTCATGTCATGATTAGTGCAAATCATTCGCAAATACACGCCAGTGGCAATTACTGCTGGAGTGAGAAAACGCAATTCTGTCAGTGTCATCAAGATAACTCATTAATATTTTAATTATGTAATAATAAATTCATGTCTTTTATGAATGGCATTAATTTCACCTGATCGTGAACATATTAATGGCGCTTGATTATTTTAGTGTTTTTTTCTGATTTCTTCTAATATCTCTTCATTGTTTGCTAGAATATGCGTGTAATGTTCAATATGTAGTACATTTAAAGCTGAGAAAGAAACTCTAAATTAGTATTCATGATTGATCGAGGTCTAATTCAATGTGAACTATTTTTCTCCAATGGACAGCTTTTCACAAGTCATAGTTTTGTGGAAATAGGCTACTCACTTACTCATGCTAAGTTTCATTTTCAAAGAAAAATCGTCCCGGCATGCCGGGTTAAAGTTGGTCCCAAAACCATGATCCTTTTCTAGTCTTCAAATACTTTACAATCCAACAAACTTATTATCATTTTCTTGAATTAAGAAAGATGGCCCATTCCGTAAACATGCTGTGGCAAGCAGTGTTAGAACAAAAATGCTTTGATGTTGTTAGAGACCCTAGATGATCATAATATTATTTGGTTTCTGGTTTTGTCCATGGTTTTGTATCAACGATAGCAGAGATTAAATGAATGCACGCGCCAGCTACGTTTCCAAATAAACACATTCGCTCACGGGGCTGAGCTGCTAGCCTTTACACACACCAACGAGGGTACATTGAAATGTACCCTCGTTGCACACACAGACTGACACAGGTTTGATAATTGTCCCCTTTTGTGGCAGTATTTTGCTCGGTAGAGTTACACCTTTGTCTCTGTGCAAGCCATAAGTGCAGGATGGTGGTAATAATAGTGAACTTTCGAGAAAGCGATTGAAAGTTTACAATTTCTTGTAGGCTGAGTGAAATGATCTGTATGCCAATACTTTCTTCGGACAAAGAACAATAAAAGTTCAATTACGGTACACTAAACTGCAATGATTTCGCCGAGTCGAGTTTGTCGAGTGAAAGACCCAAGTCCTTCCTGTTCAAACAAATTGCCGTTCCTTGATTGTACGAGGAAGTTGATTGATTACCAATTATGGTTGTATTAGACTTTTCTTTTAAAAATATATGTGCATATTCAATTACATAATTTTGTCAATTCTGGCCAAATGTTACACAAATCTTCTCATATTATAGAATAGTATATTCCTCGTAACCATGACAACGGAATTAACTTCCATTAGCACTTCCCAGCACGATCTTGGGTTCCCATGACAACAGTTCATTATGCGGCCCCAATGTATCACTTTTATCACCTTTGATGTCTGAGTCAGATAGAGGTACAGCCAGATATATATAGGTACGTGTGTAATAGATCAAGTCCAGCAAATAATAGTGGCTACATTCCTAGTGGGGATTCAAAACAAAAATGGCTTCTTACTAAACAGATGTTCACTGAAGTGTAAAATTATAGTGAGTACTATTAACGTTAATGACCAATTTTCTTCAAGGGTACTTTATTCACCGTGTAATCACAGTTGAGCACTAATTATGGCCTTTATTTACACTTCAGATTGGTGATCCAGTGGTTGGCACTGAACGGTTTTCCACGTGCACCTATATTCGAGGCCAAGAATTTAGAGGAAACTGAATGTATTTTTTAGAGATTTATAACCCCATTCAAGCTACCATATTTAGGTCAGACACTCTTCGCGAAATGTCCATTCAAAATGCTTATAAATCATTAAAGCTGCCCTAAATTCACTCACCGTGCCTTGGTTTTGGTCTTAGAACGTGTCCCACGGTTTTGTTTTGACGGCGAAGACCCCATCTTGACTAGGTTTTACTAACGAGTATATCACTCCAGGCTCGGTTAGTTTGACAAAGCACAAGTCCAGCAAAATCCGTTAAAATTGATAGAGCAAAGATGATATTCCAGCGAGGAAATAACTTCCATGTGGATCCGTCTGTATATATGCGGAATGGATATTTTAGGCTTGACTTGAAATATCTGTGAACAGGAAGTCCACGTCAAAAGCGCGTCCAGAATTTAAAGATCCGCGTCTCAGTGAAGCTATTCTAGAACACACCCCTCTCATGACCTGAGCAGCTACAGCTGCGGTACAGCTGTCCCGTACCCCAGCAGGTATTGTAAAATTAATGCCGAAATGTCAAAGACACGCTTGAGTAGATCGAGTTTTGGTCCCTTTGAGCCGATCCCATTCCACAGGATCGCGATACCAGCTAGTGGGTTTAGCACCAGCGTCCGTGACTAATGGAAGTGGAGAGAATGCATTGCATGTTTTCCAAAGTTCGTGCACGTAGTCAGCAGATTCACAGACTACGTCCTCTCGAGCTGGTGATAACTTTCAGTGTATAGAAAACCACTGGCCCGTGATTGAAGTCTTCACATCTGTGTTTTCAGGATTATAAGTTGTGAAATCCCTGTACATACCATGCTAACATGTGCTAACTGCTACATAATCTGGGCCTGTATCCATTAAAATATGTGCCCGAGGAGGAACGGCTGAAATGTTGCACTGCTTACCGCAAAGTGATTATTGTGCATTGTTGTAAAGTTCACTGATTGTGCATATTATATATAATACTTGCTCCAGGGTCTGTCCTTATCATAGAGAACATTACCTAATATGGGACAAACATGCGGTGGCATGATATTTCAGCTGGTATCATTGGAATGAACCGAGTTGCTATCATTAAGTCTTATCACAGATTGATTGCACTGGCATGGGTGAATTATAACCTCACATGGCATGTATTACAAGAGGAAATGAATGAATGGCTGGGCTGAATTATTTTCGGAAAAAGCGTAGCACAGTATCATGCTAGGTGCATGAAGGGACTCATGCGACTGCACCCATTCTGTTTGTCTGCTGAGTAACAATTTACCGTATTCACCGTATACATATCACATTAACCGTGTTCCGACATTTCTCAAAATAATAATATTGCATAATAGATACCCAGTTTCTAGTCTGCCAGTAATGTTTTTTATTTTGCATTTCAATTAATCCTGTCTTCACTATTATCAGATCATATGTAGCTATACCGTATGTAGCTCTGATCAGTGCACTAAGCAGCGTTTTATGTGAATACGGTTACCTGTGTATTACTTTTCCTTAATTAATGTCCTTCCATAACAGGGGTAGGGAGAAGATCCAACCAGTTTCTACAATACGGGGAAAACTCATATACTTTTAGGTCTGTCGTAGAAACCCCTGCATAATATTTCGAAGGAAAATGATTCAAACCCCTCTAGGCAACATTTTCTCAAGTCAGGAATCCAGGCGGGGTATGTGGTGGATAACACAGTTACCCTGGTGTGAAAGCCGAGCACTATTATGGTTTTATCCGCTGTCGAGCGCATGCTGTAAGTTATATCATAGACTGGTTCTTTCGCCACGAGCTTTGATGCGTACATTTTCCTCATTTCG
This sequence comes from Sthenelais limicola, assembly GCA_942159475.1. Classification (NCBI taxonomy): domain Eukaryota; kingdom Metazoa; phylum Annelida; class Polychaeta; order Phyllodocida; family Sigalionidae; genus Sthenelais; species Sthenelais limicola. The sequence continues at coordinate 117,678,302 of OW804096.1, forward strand.
AGTGTACACTGCGGAATGGGAATTGTATTTCCTGTTCAACCGATATTATAAATTAATAATCTTGTGTTAATAACATATCGCTGGCATAACTTAAGTTTTATTTGATTACAGTAGGAGCATAAAGAAATATGGGGAAGCCTTTTTGCCGATCAACTGAAAGGTACTAATTGCTAATTCTTTCTGAAGTAATAGTGATGAAAAGTGCGCGCGAGTTCTTTGTGACTCATTTGAAATGTCTCAAAGTGTACCATGTGTAACGATAGTAAAAGCGAGGTCCCAAAACGAAAGAAAAGGAAAAAGAAAAGAGTATTGAATTTTGTATGACTGTTTGCACAAGGTGCATTATAATATCTGTGCTACTGCTAGCGGCCGAAACGCGTTGGGACTTTTCACCTGTAACATCATCTTTCATCACTAAAGCATCAAGAGTACCACCGGAGATTATTAGTTTAGTGTACTCACCATCTTTCTGCACTACATAATATAACAACTAAGCTAATTAGGTATGGATCAGTCAATTGATATAGGGTGACCTGGAAGACCTGTGTCTTTTTCACAGAAGGTTTTGTGTGATATGTACATCCTTTTAACCCTTTTCCCGAAATATAACTGTGATAAGCTACGGAATTAAAACTAATACAATGCAAACAATACAATGTAATAATGGTTATATATCCTCTGTTGACCTACGCAGTCAGGTTCAGAAGGCAGTTTTGGTCACCTAAGTTTCAGGGAGTCATTAACACTTTAGCCTTAGTCTTAGCCTTGCGGTTAAGCTTATCGCTGGATGTGGTATCGAGGAATGTGGGGTGTCTGGACCTAACTGTACGGTCCTGATACAAATATATCTAATTATGATGGTCAATATCTGAGTTTTCCTTCTTCATTTTAATTGGATATTAAACGGAGGTAATTAATCACCGGGAAAATTTGAATTAGAACACATAGCTATATATTAGCCGTTATGTATATATTCATAATGATCAATTTGCAATTATCTATGCCAGGGATATAGACACTGATATGAGTTCTTGTACGGTATGGGGGGATTTTACGATGATGTTTACGCCCCCTGTTCACCAGGTTAAGTGTCAATATACAAACACAGCTGGCATGGAACCATATTTTGGTATAGAGGAAACATATTCGTTAACGCCGATGAGTCACTCTCCATTTTCATATTTTTATGCTGGCTAATTGTCGGAATATCTGCATTAATAGAGACACGAATCAACAAAGCATACACTTAAACATTTTCAGCAAAGCGAATTTCAATTAAGCAAATAAAAGAACAGTCGATTCCGACTGCACTGTACATGTGTTTGTAGTTGTTCGAGCGTTTCTCGCCAAGATATTATCCGTACTACTGCTATTATCTTCAAGGTTCAAGAACCTGGAAAGGGTGCCCCCGTATGAATTATGAATATATAAGTATTTCCTCGCACGGACCGTGGGAACTGATCTGAAGTTACATATTTATATCCTTGTATGTTGTAGGATGATGCAATCTAGAATATATGTCTAGCCTATAGAAACATGTTGATTAAATGTTATTACAGTGGGAAGAATAATTGTATGTCTTTAAGTCATTAATATGAAATAAGGATACGGTTGGCGTAGAAAGGATATATAGAGAAATTCAAACATTAAGTATGTTTTCACCTGCCTATATCGTATCTTTTTAAAAATCTTTTGCCTATCATATTTTTGACAATTGATAGATAAAAATATATTTTGAGTATGGAGAAAACACATTTACTTGTTATATTTCCTCGGAAAAAGACGTTACCCAAACGAGTTTTCACTACATTATGAAAAAAGAATACTGCATAAACTGGTTCTGAAATTCGATATCTGCTATAAAATATTTTTTTAACAGTATATATCTCTATACATATGTAGCCTGTAAGGAAAGCGGGTGCACGACATTTTTAGTTTGTTACGTTTTTAGGACACATTGTTTATTAATGAACAGCAATACGTGCAAAGCGAAGCTTCTAATTAAAAGTCTGTCGCATCAGTATCATGGAAATTAGTATTAAATTTGTGAGTGGCGTAAACACTGTACATGAAATACATATAAATGATTCCTTGTTGCCGTGTTGTTTGTTTTTTATTTTGACCAACATTTGGTTTACCAACATTTGGATCTCGCATAAAATCTTTTGAATTAATTAGTTTTATTCCATGCCCGTTCATCCCGCTAAATCGTGCCATTTGCTTTGGAGTATTTCAAATCACTGATGTTCACCCATGGGAATATCATCAAAAGCTTTGGGGGGAAAAATCAAAAGGAATATAAGCACTGCTCAGATTTCAAAGTTGTCTGGTGCCTTTAAGAAAGACCCACCATGCATGCCATCGGTGAATACCGGTACTTAAAGGCATTTCGTGATGAAAACATAAATGAGAACATAGTCGTTTGCATGTGTCCTTACAACCGACTCATCTGCTTTATACATACGACCTCAAAGCATTGACATTCTGTTTCGATCGCAGGTAACTTTGCATGGGGCCTTGGCATTGGTCCACAAGGGTTTGGCAAGGTTAAAATATAAGCTTTGGATAAGGACTGGTATTATGTGAAACCTGGGTGAAAACGTTGGAAGGGTACCTAATTGATGGTCTGCAATTCATCCCTAAGCCATGACAGAAGTATACTCTACATCGGAAAGTGTTCAGGATCACTGAAAACGGACTTAGCGGATGGCGGAACCATGCAGAATACCCATGTAAACTGGCCATACATCATTCCTTGCTACATTATACTCTCAATAGCTGGTCGTACCTAGCTGCTTTGTAGATTACTATCACATAAATGAAAGTTTCATGCGTAATCACATTTTCGATCATCCAAAATACTGAATGAGATACAAACTGTTGATACAAACTCCGAATACGTTTAATTAGATATATCCGTATTGTGCTACGGTCATTCAAAGCGAATTTGATTGTGCTAATCTGGAAATAAAGGGGGTTTATACTCGTTAATTGGATATAAAACGCAAGCTGTGCGATAAAAGGTTGACCAAACCACTGTACATAATTGTGCTATTGTAGCGGTTCACCATTTTTGTCAAACAATTATTTTCATGCGTGATGGCAGAAAAACCACTGTAGCAGTAATTGCTTAAATTGTTCGTGAACAAAGTGGGACGCCTGACATTTCTCACCTAATACAATTTCAAACGAACCAGAATTAGGCTAAATTACCAAGGGTTTTAACTTTTATAGTCGAATGTTTAACTTGCGGATACAAAATAACCATCAACCATTTCGGTGTTACTCCTAAAAACCTATTTCACTTTTGAAATAGCATTTTATAGCATTAGATGGAAGCTAAACCATCATATAGATCAATTAATTATAATTTCCTATATATTAATGACTGTTCTAGGACATGGATGGCTATATAATTGAGACACATCTGGCTATATTCCCATGCGCACAGGTATATAATATTGTGACTCACCTTTGATAGGTTTATGACAGCATAATATTCCAGATTGGCGAGTAACAATTGATTACATCGACGTGTGTTATTGATCAAGCTAGTGGACGTTCTTGTCTGGAAACAGCTGTCGTCCTCAAAGTGTGATATACACTCAACTTATCCAATAACAATATATCCCTGGTCAAAGTAGCTTTAAAGTTCACAAGCCCTTTTTTATAGTTCGATCCACTTCTAATTCATTAAACTCTTTCAGAGTTCATGGGCTGCAAGGTATGTTTACTGATGACTATTGTGCACTAGGCAGTATACCATGACCCCAGAATACTGCTCTTCTTAACTTGTGTGATTTGGGAATCCGAGCTCACGCATACATAAGTATGGCTCTGAAGTTCTGCGTGAAGGGTAAGACGATTTACCTCTTGTAGGGTGATTATAGGTAGAGACGAAACGGCATAAACAATGTAGTAAATGAGGTCCACGTTCCAACCGGTTGGGGACCTTCCCCAATAGGTAATCTTCAGTCTATTTCCAGATCAGTAACCATAAGGCATTACATATTAGATCTGCAAAGACGCAAATGGTCATGAAAAAAAATGCTCCTTAGCTTCAGACGAATCATTAACTGCAGAGTTTAGAAAAACTTCAAAAGTAACTGTTATACCCCTTCATGTTACTTTACAGTGACACGTTTTTAATATATAGTGGTACTTCTTAAATAGAATAATTAAAATAAATTAATAATTCCATATTATACTTGTTAATATCACACGAACACGTCACGATGTATCCAATCATCCCTTATTAAAGCCCTTAAATCCATGTACACTTACGTGTATACTTCCTGAAGTCTGGAGCTTTCAATGCAATTGGCATATAACGGCTTTACTAGGTAAAAAAAAATAATAGAGATATAGAATCCTGTCCATGCATGAGTCAACGCCCGGTCATAGCTGTCTGCCACGGGTCATCGATAATGCGTATGCTCACGATCAATTCCAACTGAGCACCGCGATTCCATTAGTAAGCTCAAGTTAAAAAGTTCCTCACTTTAAATGTGCGAGTGTTTTTTAACTGCCAGTTTAAATCTGGAGTAAGTTATGGAAGTAATATTATCTCCATGGGCCTGGTTCCCTAGTTCTACGTGTCATATACCAAGCGGAGGAGGTGCCCAAGAGGGGTGTAACTGTAAGGTGCGTGTATAGTCACCTGGTCGGGCCTTGATCAGTCGGCAAATATAGAGTGATATTGACACAGGCCGGGGCGCATCCAGAGGAAAATCCATTCAATACACATAGGAACACCCCATAAAGCTGTACTGCTTCAACTTGTTCATGAACCACGAATCTATCCAAAAGAAACCCCCCGAAAAAAGTCAATAGTTCGTATGGGTAATATCCTATCCTACCATTAGTATTCCTTTGGTTGAAGATCTAAATTCAGTATTCCTGGAAATGTGCCTTGCAAAAAAGAAGTGATAACTTTGTGCTCCGTTGGTAAAATTAATGCACCATCGTCCATATTTGAATAAGACACAGAGCAGGTCCAGTCTGGGAGGCCGGTTAATATTTATAATGAGATTCCATCCTCTATGTCGGTGAATATATAAGTATGTTGCTCTTGGCAGGAACTCATCTCAGCCAAGAACACGATCAACCACATCAGGTGTGCTGTCTGACTTGCTAGTTGTGCCAAGTTGTTAGAAGTTTTCCTTTTCCTTCATCCTCTGGCTGACCCTGCCACTTTCATCCATGATATGCAGAGGTAAAGGAAACCACTAGGGAAGAGCATCAGTCCTTTTCCTGGTCTTCGCCTGCCACAGGAGTATGAACTTTTCTCCTGCTCAGGTGTGCGTGAGTCTCACCTGGCGCAACCACCTGGTCACGCTCCGGAGGCTTTCGGCGCGTTCGAGTATCAATAAGGTGTCGCATTTATCCAAACCTTGCCCTGCGCAACCAAAATAACAGTATGATTCACTTACTCACAACGCGACGCCATGCAATAATTTATTTATCCACGGACAGGTGAACATCCCCGAAAGTGTCTGATCCATTGGCGGATTTCCCTAGAATTATGAATGCAGCTGTCGTTGTGAAAATGCATTTATTGAGGGAGACACGAGCGCACTCTGGTAATATTTTTGTTACATGTACGAGAATCACACACCCCTTCCGGCGGGCCCCAATGGTATGCTTTAGGGAATAACTCACACATATCCGAAAGCTTAGCATAAATGCATGAAAAATGGCAGTAACTGGATGTTATTGCCTTACATGATCTGAAAACAATGCAATCCATTGTCTAAAAAGGACTCTTTTCCCACTGTCCTCCATATCAAAGGGTGAAGGTTTAAGGAAAAGAATAGCACTATAACAATACAATACAATAGCAACTCGTTAGTTCCACATGGTATTGTCTGGTTAATAGATTTATACTAAGTGGGGTGGAGAGGACATACAAATGGCCTCCTTAGTGTTCTTTAATTCTAAATGATTGTCTCTCCGCTCTTTCTCTTTTCGACCATTCACACGTGTCTTTTCGCTAATCCAATGAGATGATCTGGAACAATGATTTCAGTGGTTGGGGTATCTCGGAGTGCAATAAGCTTAAAATAGTCAACAGCTTTAATGTATTAATAGCAAGTCACCCAAGACTTATTTCTGATACTAGAGAAGGCGAAATCTTTTTTTAAAAATGTGAAATATACTTTTTATAGATGATGCTTTTACTCACTAACAAGAGCATGGAATTATGTACATAACCAGTTTCACCTGTAGGGAAAATCGTTAACTTATGGTAATGCTAATTTTGCTATACAAATTCAAAATAACAGACAATTATAGCTCTTGAATATGTATGAGCATCAGAGGTTCAGCTGACACGCAGTTGGCCATGCATGCCACCAAGGCATATTTTCATAAATCACATGAAGATGTACATTATGCACATCCATATTTTTGTGTCAAGAAGACTTAGAAATACAACAGTTAAACTTCATCCCTCTTATTGCAACCAAATATAATATTATGACTTGCAACCAAGAGTGAGGGCTCACTGACATTCGAGTGGCGGACGTGAGAAAAGCATACTGAAGCAAATTCTTACTAGTTCGCGAACCATGTTACGCAAATCTGAAGAGTCAATAAAAAGAAAACCATATAGGGACACCTATATGTTGTTTGTACTGAGAACATCCTTATGATTTTGCGTAGGCCTATTTAGATATGGAAATGTCCACATGTACCGCCCTCGATGTTTTTATTACATTGGGCATCAGTGAATGGGTCCCTTACCTGCACAACCTTATGTCAACACCCAGGTTTTATTCACCGATGATGAGAGGGTGGAAATAATTAGAAGGGTTCTAATGCAATTTCCACATTTAGCCCCGGGGCAACATTAATACAGATTTTTCAATGTGTTTACCTTCATATGCTAACATCCTTTCAGCTAGCCCTTCTCTACATCTTTATTTGGCTGATGATCCAAACCACTTTGGATAGGTGACAACTGCATATTGCCGCATCTATACCTATATAAGATATTGTAAATGGAAGTGCTGGATTAGAAAAGTACATAGAATCGTGAAAAGGGACCCCTGAAAAGACTTTCCCTTTCCTCTACTCTGGAAAAATGTGTATATACTCGATAGTTACCATGATAGCATATCTTTTAGGACGTGTTTCTTCAAGATATTTTAGTGCATTTATATAGTGCTGATACTTGGGATATTTTTTACATTAATGTGGGACCGTCACAATAAGCAATGTAATTACTGTCCCAATCATGGCAATTCACTGCTCGAATAAAGATACATTTGTGAACAAGCTAAAAGTCTTTAAGCTTTCTTCATTTGGCGAGTTTCTTACAATGGTTAGAGCCTTTGGCTGAGCAAGCGGGATAAGACAGTTCATAGAAAAGGTCACAGTAACTTGCCAATTTGGCCACAGGGTCTTTTCAAAACTGCTCAGACGCCGTCGGCTATGAACGGGTCAGCTGGGTTCTAGAAACTTTCAGGTAACTGTCCTTTTCATCAAATCACCATATACCTGCAATCCTTACGATGGTGATATGGTCTAAGTTCTACCCAATCTATGAAATCATTACGTATGCACGATTTAGATACAGAATATACCTCACAATCTGACTCAAGACCGGTACAATTACATTTGAAAACGAATGGCCAAGAAATATAGGCACCTTGCAGGACTCGCGTCTCTTTATAGATTCGATTCAATGTATATATATCTGAACAAATGTTATAAATGTGTGTGGAAAAACAGGACATGGATAAATTTTGTCTGTAGCATATTTGGACATACCGACATGGCATTGAGTACATTCAACAGCATTGTGAAATGTATGCTGAAGATCTAAGCATGATAAATGTGTGGGGACTAAGCTTGTACAAATCTATCACATTACATTTATATTGCATGGGGCTAGGTGTTGGGGGTTTCTCAGGTAGCAGGTTAGTTCAACAAATGGATGCTCCATCTCAAACTGTCCCATATTTAATGTATAGGCAGGGCAGATACTCATGCAGTTATTTAATATGTGTGATGGCTAAATAATCGCATAGGTTATCGGACGTGTGGGTACTGAGTACTTTTATAGTGCGACACATTTTAGGGACAAGGAAACTTCATGCTATTTCAAAAGTGATAGGATGAAAAAGGTCTTGAATTAAGATCGGGACTTGCGGACCTGCTTAGACTTAACGGTGACTTCATGACTGCACAGGAATTGAACAATAAATTCCATATCAATTGTACGTTCCTAGAGGTTATGCTGATTAAAAATGTAATTCCTCGTGACTGGTTAGAATGAAAGAATAACAATGGAAGAATAGGTCAATGGCGTCATCAAATGTTTGAGTTCAACGATGCGGAATTTAACATTATATAATTGTCAGAGTAGAAATATTGTCAGAGTTAAGAAAGATGTCCCGGATTATGACAAGCTAAGATATTGGGATCTCTTTTTGGATGAAAGACATATAGACCCCGAAAAATATCCAAGTTCTATTTGCTGTCGGGCCAAGATCCAAGGTTACAATCACTACAATATAGGCTCATCCATAACACTGTTTGTTGCAATGTATATCTTAAAAATAAAACAATTAGAAATGATCCAGGTTGTGGTTATTGTCAGGAAAGGGACGATCGAGGAATTTGTGATAGTGTGTACCTCAGATTGAGGGAGGCTAGGATCCTTGGGGACATTGTTAACCTTGGTCTGAACGATGGCTGCATTTTGTTGGGTTACCGTACATGGGAAGGGCAAGGTTTAATATTATTCTAAACTGGTTCCTATTGTTGGCTAAATAGAGAGAGGCCAATTTCATGTGCGTCAAAGCCTTTTTGAGCGAAGTCTGAAATATACAAAGCGATTCGTTATAATGGCAAATTTCATGTGTCTAGCCGGTATGTATGGTGGAGAGGTATATGAAAGAAGTCATTGAAATCCGGAATCAAATGTGAGATTTTTTGTATAGGCTCAGAGGTGACATGCCTGTGATGTAATTTTTCGCGATGTTTAAATATGTATGACTAGCAAAGTACCCGTCTCCCCTCTCACTCTTTTCCCTCCCCCTCTTCTCTGTCTTTCATACCTGTTTTTCTCCCAACCCCATCTCTGATCCCCCCCCCCCCCCTCTCTCTCCCCTTTTCCTCATGCTCGTTTTTCTCTCCCAACCCCATCTCCGACCCCCCCCTCTCCCTCCCCTCTTCCTCATGCTCCCCCTCCCGCTTTCTCTCACTCCCCTCTCTCCCTTCCCCTACATCCTCTCTCCCCCTCTTCTTTCCCTCCCCCTCCCCCTCTCCTATTCCTACACCCTCTCTTCCTCACTGTCCCACTCCTCTGCATGTAGGACGGTCACCTCTCTCCCCACACTTCCCACTCTCCCTCTTTTCTGTCTTTCATGCCTGTTTTTCTCTCCCAACCCCATCTCCGATTTCACCCCCCCTCTTCCTCATGCTCCCCTCTCTCCCTTCCCCTACATCCTCTCCCTCCTCCCCCTCTCCTATTTCTACACCCTCTTCTTCACTCTCCCACTCCTCTGCATGTAGTTAGGTCCCCCTGGACGTAGCTTGTGGTTAATGACATATTATTACACCCCTGTGCTGTAATTGCCAATACCTTCAGCATTGTATGCCACACTTGGTTAAGGTGGTGCATAACATGTAAATTATGCCACCCTTGGCGCATACAACAAGTAGGTCCACCAAAAACTGAAATTACTTCTTTTATTTTTATTCATTTACATTTTTTATTCATTAATGGGATGTAATAAATATGGAACAAAGCTTGGGTGAAGTCTGTACACTTGTTAGTGACCTCAGGAGTGCGGAAGATCTCGGGCTAACGCCCTCTATCTTCCCGCACTCCCTCGGTCACTAACAAGTGTACAGACTTCCTCCTTGCTATGTTCCATCTATGTATCTCACAGGGGCTTTCCCAGGCTATAAATAGAGTGTGGATATCCCGATTTAAAAAAGGCTTCACAATCACATTTCTACCCCAGACACCTTCACAAACCACATACGACGTCCTCCAGAGAGGGTGGACAGAACTCTACAGAAGAGTAAAACGGTTTGTAAAACAACAAATTCCGAGAACATGTGAGACAAAGAAACCCCTCTTTTCTACCTCTTTTCATAGAAATTGCTTTACCCATATATTATATGGATAACTGAAGGTTAAACAGTAGACGTAGTTGTCAGAAAACTGAAAATTCAAAAAAATTACATAGGATATAAGAGCTACCAAAGTGTACTCGCATTAAAAATGAACAATCTTTTGGTTAAGCCCATTTGAATGCGAGAGCGATAGAATTGTATGTGCCAAGACATACAAAGACATGCCATATGTTGAATAAAGATTTGTTATTTAAAGAAAAGAAAAGAAAAGATCGGGCTTGGATATGACAGGATTTTTATGCCCAGGTTGTATTTGTATTTTTTATTTCGAGGAGGATCCTCAAAATCACTGGGTCGACCTGACAAATGCCAATCACTGATTAAATCAGGATCAGATAGGACGAAAATGAGTGTGATATCAGATGATATCAGATGCTATCAGATCACATTTCCACCTGCTTGACCCTTCCCCATCCATAAAACACCATACAGCATTGCATCATCCACCGCGCTATGCCCTGGGATTAGCCGATCTACTTGAAACCTTAATCCTCACATAATCAACCATATTACTTCAGGCTCAAATACTTTACAACCCCTTCAAATGAAGGGAAAAATCAAACTAATCTAACCAAGACATACCATTCCAGGTCCAAACTCCACATATCCTTTCATTCCAAGGGAAACTAAAACTTAAACTAATCAACCTTGTGAAATGTATCACAAATGTGAAATATGTCAATAAAAGTTATTAAAAAAACCCAAAAAACCTTAAATCTCTACAGGCCCAAACCCCATATATCCCTTCATGCCAAGGGAAATTAAAACTAAAATTAACCTAATTTCAACACACCTCCCCTATGCTCTTCACATGATCTGCCTTCATTAATCCCAACCCTCATTCCTTTTTCCCTCATTCCCCCTCCCTCACCCCCCCTCCTCCCCCTCTTCTCTTTTCTCTCCTCGCCCCTCTAAATACTCTTACTTGTGGACAAGCTCTCACAAATGGTTATCCATACAATATGAATGATACTGAGGGGTTACAATAGACCACGCCAAAATACAAGATGTAGCTAGTGAACCGATATACAAAAATCCATGTGTGATTCAGCCGTTTTTCATGCTTTAATCTAAGTTCAAGTTTAATGGCTCTTTAGGTAAATATATAACATTTTCAGCCATAGTATGCCTACATCGCAGTAACTATCACTTGTCATCGGACACAAGTAACTGCATCCAAGAAACGTTTCCCTTGGAAATGCCAAGTAGTTACATTAAGTTTACACTAATTGTAAAGTTGAATAGATGACTAGTTAATAAACTGTTTACTTAATACTTGTTTCAGTTTTTATTCAGTTTTAGACATTGTGACAAGTATACACTTTTCTCAGCCTTAGCTGATATAATTATCTCAGTTACATCGTAACTAATAAATATTAGTCTTGAATTGTTGGGATCTGGTGGTTTGCTGTGGACGTGTGGAGTAACCTGTTCGTTCTGGACTGGTGAACACTGAGCGGGAATGAGCGGGCCAGTGTGTGGACGGGGGACGGGTCACATGATAGGGGTGGTAAATAGTCGTTGTCTGCCGTAAGTATCTCATTTGTAACAACTGTTCGCAATATTGTTGGTGGTTGGAAAGTGTCTGAGGATCCCAACAATGCGAGACTAAAGCAATTAGATCCTTCCGTTGTAGGGGGGTCCAGGTGTATGCGTTCTTAGGGACAAACCTTGGCCTTCGGCCTTGGTTTGTCCCTAAGAACGCATACACCCGCCCCCCTACAACGTCAGGTTCTAATCGCTCAACATGCTACCGCCTAAAAACACCATGTGAAGTCATGTCCAGCAACATTTATCTATGATACTTTTCTTTAGACACATACCTGGTCTTGTATACCTAAATTCACTAAATTATGCCGGCAAACCCTACAGTAACATTATTTCAATGGATGTAAACACTGATGGACATTTTTTTAGCTACTAGTCCAGTCCCATGTACATTTCCTTAGCCTAAGCCTGTGCACAAATGTCTGTGCAGTGACGTCATAGCAGCAAGGATTCCACACAGCAACTTGTATAGCTTACAACCCTCCCCTATACCACCGTGGGACAAAGCTCAGTGGCAGAGCGTCCGCCTCCTGCCCAGAGGGTCGGACATTCGAAACCAGCTCACAGCTGGCCTTACATTTTTCGTGCAGTGTGGCATGTAGGCAGTATGACAGTAGCGCCTACATGGCTTAGTAAGCGGGTGGGTGGGCTCTATGTTGACCCTACCTAGGGTATGGGGAAGGCAGGAAATCTTTTAAATAGCCCAAGGTTTCATTATCCGCTCAATAATATAATATCCTAGTTAATGTAAAGAGTTGTATAAGGGCTTCAAACCTATTACGGCCAGCCACCATGCACTTTCTGGTGGGACACACTCTCCTGGATCCGCCCGTTACAATCCTCATCTCTATCTTAATAAAATAAGGGTTTGGAGCCTAAAACGGCTATCTTCTCTGAAACCGCTGGCCAGATCTCCATTATATTTCACACGCACATTGCCAAAAATGGTGCCAAACCATTCCACTATGTTTCATTAACAAATTAGGGTTGGAAAGGGGTTAGAAATGGGTTTACATCGAGCACCCCCCATCCAGGGCCCCCAGCACTGCCTGAAAACAAACCTATCAGTGCCCCTACACCAGGTTTCTTGGTCACCCAAAGCATGACGTCATGGACAAGGGACGGAGTTGATATATTTTACCATATTTCCACCAAAAGTAACTCAGGAAATGTCATTTGTGGGGGCAGGGGGAGAGGCAATGGGAGGAAAAAAACCATCTTAACAGGGTTATGGGTACATATGGGTAAAATTCGACACGATTGACACGCGACACGGCCGCTAAATCGCGGGCGACACGGCGACACGCTCCCCTTAACGTGCGACACACACAGCTCCCAAAAGGCTGATAAAATTCGACATGAGACATCCAGAAATGTATTAAAAAAGGACACGGGACACAGTGATTTATTTAACAGGCGACACACGACATTGTAACGACCGTTAATATATATAATGTATTGCTTAAAAAGTGACACGAGACATCATTGAATTGTTTTAAAAAGTGACATGGGACATGGAAAAATGTCTTATCGTGCGACACTCAGACACAGACATAAAAAATGGGACCCATATATACCCCTAGGGTTCCATTTGAGGTATATGGTGGAGGGAGAGGGGGTAGGGGCAGGGGGAGAGGGTTGGGGGAGAGGGGCGGTGGGAGAGGGGAGAGGGGAAGGGGGGAGAGGGGAAGGGGGCAGGGGGAGGGGAAGGGGGTGGGGGAGGGGAGAGGGAGAGGGGCAAGGGGGTAGGGGCGAGGGGGGGGGGGGAGGGAATGGGAGGCAACAACAATACAACAGTGACAAAAAAACATTTTAACAGGGTTCCATTTGAGGTATGAATGTTAATACAGATACTAACTTACAGACACAACTTGAAAGAGAAAGATGGTTGGAGAGGGAACAAGAAGAGTGGGAAGATGTGGGCCCCACTGTCCCACTAGCAAATCCCGTGCGAAGCATGGGTATTTGCTAGTTATTCTTAATATTCTGTTGTTACTCTTATTTTTCCAGAAGCTCATATACTAGCCTACTTCAACCACCTTAAAAGGCCAACAACTGATCACCCAATTTGATCTTTACAGATGCTCAATACTACTACTACAACTACACCAACCATAAAATGACCAATAAACGATCGACCAATTTGAGGAGCCAAATACTAATTCTAATAAAGTTTATACATTTGACGTTAATATTAATTGTCGAAAATAGCAATTAATCATACCAGAGGCTGATTTTTTTTCAAATCTACATGAGCAATAATGGGATTTGTTACCTTCTGTAGCATTCTCCCAGACCTGCAACCATTTCCTAATTTTTACTGCAAATTGGCAATATCTCAGTCTCAAACTATCCCACCAAGGGATGAAATCACATTTCCATTGTCGACTTTGATTACGAGATCAATGGCAATTTGTCTCTACTTCCTGCATGCAGGTATCCCCGCCAACAATAGGCCTGGGAGTAAATTTAAGGCATATCCTACTTATATTTTTTTCCGGCGCGCCGTGACTGTCAAAAGATGGCACTACCCACTAACAAATATTTATGCCATAATTCCCACAAGGGGGCATGTTGCACTGAGAGAAAGGCCACACCCGACATAACCCAGTAGTCCCTTCTCTAGGTTGGAAGGTTGAACAGGTGGTCGGGGACTGGAATGTTTCTATTATCATTTCAACTAAATTTTGACAGAGCTTACTCATCTTGGAAATACTATTTTTTATTGACGATAAAGTTGAAGATAAAGTTGTTAAAGCCTGATGGGCCAATATAGTATAATAGGGCCAATATACAATCCAACAACTGGCTTGCAAATTAATTGGTATTGTATGAAAAACAAAATTGATCTTTGAGAGGGAAATTATCCCCGGTGTGAACCCAAGCTGAAATTATCATGAATATTATTCCATTTTTATCTCAATGCGGTAAACTCTGTTCATTGAAGCTCTCGAGGCTGAATATTTTATAATTTCGGGCAAAAAAAAATGTGTATGAAAAAATATCTCATGAGGAGAGGAATCGTATGTAATAGTGTTTAAAGATTAAACTGATCTGCTTAATGCTTAATGGTATGCTAGTATATAATGAAGCAGGGATGCCAGTCAGGGGTTGAGAAAATAATGGAACTGGAGTATACATCCAAGCCCATATAACGGAAAGTATTAACATGTATCTAAACACCACTGGGCCATCATAGTCGAGGCAGGTCACCTCTCTCTGTATAGTTTTAGTCAGTCAGGAGAACGGGTCCACTTGGGTTACCTCCCGGCTATGGAGAGGGGTGCACCGTAGCTTACTCAGGGGCAATCTTCCATTAAAGAATACACATGGAACACAGCTCAGGGAGGACCACGGCGTTTAATGGAACAAGGCCTGCCGTCTATACCCCATTGCTGACGGGGACAGGGTGCCTAAAATCCTCGGCACATGCCTCCAGTTTCTGGCCTTACTTGGGCTGGTTAGGTATTCAACAATGCTAAAATACATTATGTATTATGATATAAAAATGAAAATATGGGATTTAATGGAGAAGAAAATGGTTAATGTTATGGAGATTATGAATATTTTTGGAAGTATGGACATTATGGAAATTCATTAATTCATGGAAGACTGGCACCCCTGAAATTTATTGAAGTAAAAAGTAGTATATAAATGACAACTATTGTTTATAAAGTGATTAAATGAATATCCTGTAACTGTTTTTGCTTGACATGAAACGTATCGCGAATGTGAAATTTGTCAATTAAAGTTTATAAAAAAAAATAGTAGCTTTCCCTTGATCAAAATAACTTAAAGAACATCAAAACAATTAAAATTCTTTGAATATATACACTTTTATTTCCTTTGAATTCAGTATTAACACTTACTATTATGGAGTGGATATGCCATAAACGTTTTTCCGTTAAACCAGAGGCTATGATGCGCCTTCATTAAAGAATATGTAAAGAGTTCTAAAATCTACTTCTGGTTTTAAGTAGTTTCCTCTGAACCAACCAGACAACGAATTGCACGTGGGTACGAGCAGAAGGCAATAACAGTACTTTCTAGCCAAATAAATATTCTGTGTATAGAACACTTCGTGGGTGTGGAATACAATTAACATCTGTACAGTAACCTTTCCGTTCATTAAACAATAAATGATGTCAATGTTTTAGATACCAGTGGCTGACGTAACAGATAAAAATATTATGTACAGCTACAGCAGGGAGTTATACAACAGCCCTCCCTGTTTACACAGTCATTCACACTCACTCATACTTGCATTTACACGTTCAGTCATCACCATAAATTATACAGTCGCATCAACAATACAGATCAACATTCACTTGTCCATAAGTCCTTGCTCTTTTAACTTTGTATGAAAGAATTTCTCGAGCACATTAGCAATTTTGTAGTATTCTGTGTCAGGTTCATTATAGCTTCGACAGTTGGTAAACACACGGGTCATGTCAGCAATGAACAGACGCTTGTGACAATAGTATCTGTTCTTCAGTCTCTCCATTACTGTCCTGAAGTCTGAAAGAATAATACAAAGTTGAGATTGATTAAATGACAGTTCCAAGATAATTTCAGAGAATATGTCACATTGTTTCATAACAGGCTAAAATATGATTCAATCACTATCGACTAAGTATGGATCAAGGGGATATGTTTAAGTATATATCGTCCCCCCCCCCCCCCCCAAAAAAAAGAAAAAAAGATGAATAAACTTACCCATTGGATATTGGATGTGTTCGTGATAATCAGGCGCCTCAGACTTATCAACTGGTTTTTGAAAAGGCCAGGCGCTTGCATGGTTCTAAAAGTAAAGCAAATTCGAAATTATAAATAGACGATATACATGAGGAATGCTAAAATAAAATATTCGAACATCCTTCCAACAAATTTGTCAATCTGAAATTTACACATTGAGAAAATAATCGGCCTGCCACATACCTTAACTTGATTGAGTACAGTACGTAAAGTAGCATACAATTGGTCTGGATCGTTTTCTGTCGTCTCCACACTGGAAAAAAACATATCTTTGATTAGTTACGCCGAACTCGTAAGACAAGAATAATATCCATAATTTACATGAACATGGATTTATTAGTAGAGGTATCCTAACTTATACATGGCCTGAAGTACGAGGAATCAGTAAATCAGATGCCACAATTTAAAATATCATTGCTCCAAGAATAGCTGTCAGATATATGTCAAGAAAATGTTAATTTCTTAAAAATGAAGTACATACATAGTCTGGTTGGGTTTGAAGCCAGCCTCTAAAACACCAGGTATACTCTCAATGGGTATCTGACGGACACCATCACGGAGGCAGGTAAGACCAGGATAGAGCTTCTGTATCTTCTTTCGCTTTCTTTCCATCAGCTGTTTAATCATCTGTAACAATAGGGTATTAAGATTAGAATAGGGGTTTAAATGAAAAGGGTAATAAGCTACATAGAATACAACACAATCAAACGAAGCCAAGTGTATACATGTGACAAATTTGTTTTCCTAGATTAAAGCAGGGGCGTACCGGTATACAGGTCTTTGCAATGTAGGTTAATTTTGATCTCTTTCTCAAATTTTAATCTTGGGAACATCTTTCCCAAAGAAAAACTCATTGACCAACAAGAGACACCAAAAACAGCATCAGATGTGCAATAAACGAATCAAAAGGATATTTTCAATAGTAACAATATCCTCTTAGCAGATAATCCTAACTAGGAATGAATAAGTATTTTTGCAACGTTCAAATGAATGGGGGAAAACATCTCTAACCTCCTTCTGTTTTCGGATAACTTGGGAGAATTCGGTGTACTGGATTCGAGGATTGAGTTCGCAACCCATCAGGGTTGCGCCCTCATACTCTTTGATGTAGCCATGAGAGGCAGTTTTAGGGAGCTTTATGTCCTTGGAGAATCCCTGCTTCTTGAAGTACCCGATAGCGTACTCATCGGCATACGTGAGGAAATGTAAAACATTGTGCTTCGTGTGATAGTCCTTTAGGTGGTTCATTAAATGTGTACCATAACCCTAAATAACAAATAAATAAGAATCAGTAAAGGAAAAACGTTAATCATCGTAGACATCAAGGCAACACTATCTAAGACTTAAAAGAGGAAATAAATACCTCTACTAACACAGCTGGTATATTGATCCAATTTCACTACTACAGAACTGATGGGTAAATTTTGAGATACAATCCAAACAATCTGAAATGGCCTAAAAGACTATCTATAGACTAAACAAATGTTATGTTACCTTGACTTGTTCGTTAGAGGTGACCGCACAAAATACAATTTCCGTGAAACCTTGAGTGGGGAACATTCGGAAGCAGATTCCTCCAATGACGCGGTTATCCTTTATCAGAGCAAGACACTTGTGTTTCCTGAAAATGGCCAAAAAATTATCCAATTATTACAGATTTATTTCATTTTATTTTTTTCAAAATTACAACAATTAAATTAATGCGTAAAGATATCAGGATCCCAAAATGACGATGAACTACTGGCATATATGACTCATTCTTACGAAATCGGTGCAGTGCAGCCCAAGAATGTCAGATTTTTATTTAGTTCGCTTCAGTCCGAGAATTGGCAGGATTGAAACTAGTATTTAGGTAGTATCATAATAGATGGTGCCATAACAATTTGATCATTAGTTTGTGTATAGTATGAAACGTCGTACATGACTATATCTTCCAATAAGTATATGGTCCTCTTATTTAATATTGATATTTTTTATTACTAGGACATGACCAAATTGCAGCTTTTTTTAATCCTGAGCATGATTCTTTACTCAGACTTTAATGTTTAATCCATTCCCTCTTTATGAGTCAAAATGTGCGGCGTTTTCAAGTCATGGCACGTTTTCACGTGACAACGTCGCACATTCTGACGTTTTTAGGCATAATCACATTCATTCAAATAGCAAACATCAAGACAATTTGTTTGTCTCTAAGATCAGAAGCTAGTGGGTGCACCCATTTGGTGAGAATGAACCTTATAAATATATTACCATTAAATTCAAAATCTTTGAAAGAAAACAATGGGAACTTACGAGTCAAATACAAGTCGAGTGATGTACTCTTTTGGCATCCTGGGCAATTGGTGAGAAAAGACATTTTGGAGCCCAATGAGCCAAATGAGAGTAAGTCTTGGTGGTTTCCTTGCCACCGAATTAGAGATAACATGGAATTCAATGACACCGCGTCGCTCCTCAGTACGGGCTGCCTCATCCCTGGCCACATCGGCATGGAATATATCGACCTGTGGATTAAAGAATTATATATTTAGTGGAATTAAGCTTAATAAAAATACAGTACATCACTTTAGGTTTTTCCCTCGGGTATCCCTGTCTTTTTTCTTGTGTGAGTTCCTATTTTTGTCTACTACTATATTAAATATATGTCTGTAGCGGTCCATTTTTTTTTTTACTATGGGACAGATGCTGCATATAGCTTGCTATCACACTTAAATATTGTAATGGCCTTAATCTGAATAAAATAAAGAAAACAAAACATGGCAGGCCACCAGCCAGGGTCACCCTCTACGAGAAGCCCATAGCTATTCCTGGATTAGCAGGACACCCTGTAACACGGAATATCTGCCGGCTATTAATAGCTCCCCATAATTGCACTCGTAAGTGAGTGACAGGCGGCCAGGTGGTCAGCCTTCCCATTAGGTCTACAGCCCCCGCCCTGGGTATAGGTTGGTCGAGTTGATTCCGCCTGTCTGTGTTGGGATTCGAATACCCGACCTGGACTCCCACACTCTACCACCTGAGCTACGGAGGCCTTTCATCACTTCAGATTATATTACTTTTTTGTAGGGGCCGCCATTAAGGGTGCTTATGCCAAAAACGTCCGAATCAGTATTTATAAGAAACCAACTCTGTGTGATGCCACCTGAATTTCAGACCAACTTGCCTACACATTGCAGGGAATGAATGCTCCGCGAAGTAATAAAAAAACGCTATTTCTCTGCAAAATACATTGCCAAAATGTAGAAATTTGGAAAGAGCATGATTTTCTTCTATCAAATACATCAATTTCATCAAAGTTGGTTTTCAAATAAGGAAGATATGAGAGAAAACTTTTTGTAAAAAATATCATCAGCATTTAGAATGAACAAATTTATAAGAGAGGCCTGGGCAGCCATACCTAAATGGGGGTGGCTATTAAAAGAGGAACCAAGGTGGTTGCTGAGATATAATAAATGAATAAAATATGAACTTCAAAACATTAAACAAAACATTCGGAAATAGGAACTTTTTAACAACAATGTGTTACAAGTATCGCTAGTTTATCCAGCGTTGTGGAAGCCGACATCAATTTCAGATGTATTGATTTTCCCTGAAATTACAAACATCGGCCTATATTGAGGCGAAAAGTAGGAATTTCACCCTCAGGATAGAAATTATTTCATAATTAGACTAGGCTACTGAAAAGAAACTACTCACTTCTGGGCCAACCATGTGCGCCGGATTGTTGATTTGGGCAACTATCTCAGCTACTGTTTCCTTTGGAACATCTCCATCAATTTTCTTTCGTTTTGTGTCCTCATTAGAAATAAAATCTTCCGGGGGTCGTTTTTCTCCTCCCCCTGAAAAAAAGCGTAATGGTAAAATGACAATCGAGCGGGAAACATATGAGCGCTCAATATGAGCGATCTTTCGAATATTCAAATAAAAGTATGGGAATTTCATTCTTCGGGATATTAAATCACGATATAACTGTACAATGAACCATATGACAACTCATAAAATATCCTCATTTTATCATTAAATAATAAAAATATATAAAGACATTATTACAACGCTTGAACTAGTTCCCGAATCATAATATCAAATTAGGATAGGATGGGTCCTGACAGTTTTACCGTATAATCTTATAGACAAGATAAAGACATTATTACAATGCTTGGACTAGGTCGGTACGCTAAAATAGCGGAAATAAATACTGCGCAAACATTAATACGTTTAGGATATGACCAACCTGTTTCGGCTGTTTTACCGCTGCGTCTGGTGGTGGGGGTGGAAGGAGTGTTATTTAAGCTGGTATACGTAGGACTAGCATCACCATTCACTGCTGCTTGTGGCAGTCCTGTTGCCTGGAAACGATTTAGTCCACTCATTCCCGCTCCCGTGGGTGAAGTCATGGCTGAATGCAAGAAGAAAAAAGGGTAAAATGAACGTCTCTATGCTAAGGAGTTACTAACGGTATTGTATATTGGTCAAGCAGAGCACACACATTATCTATACTTACAAGAATTGGATGAGGGTGGAGATACCGGTACATTTTCGGGGGCGTGATGGAAATCCGGATCCCAGATGGGTGAGCTTGGGCCATAGACTTCTTCTTCCAACATAGACAGGAACCTACAAACATTATATAGGGAAGTTAAGTATATTGCTTTTATTTCTCAAGCATTTATACATTTTGTGTATTCATATACATTATGCTTACGTAAAATGAGTGAGTGAGTGAGTGAGTGAGTGAGTGAGTGAGTGATGGTTGCTTAATGCCATGACGACATCCAAGTGGAGTAGAGAACAAATTATACTTTTACTATACATAACTGGTTAGGACATAAGATAAGTACACTATCTAATTAAAGTGGTTATATTTAAAGTTTTCATCAATGCATACCTTGGGAAATGAGTGAGAACAAGTGTTCTCTTTTCTGGAGGCATTTTGTCTTTCTCTGCCCTAAACTTGTCTAGCAACTGCCGCCGCATCGTCTGGAAGACAGAGCGTAGGAGAGTGCGCCCAAAGATGAGCGTTGTCTCATAGCGCGGCAGGCTGTCGCAGAAGGCAGGAACATGACAGTAGCAGAGCCATCTGAGGATGATAAAGAGAAATCGCCTCAGAGTTAAACATAGCAAACAAATCAAAACACTTACAAACAAAAACCTACAAACACTTAGATTTAGACGCGCTATTTCGGGTGTCAGACCCAAAAGAGCAACCCGGTCAAACCATGAAAGAAAGTGAGTTTGATACATGATAAACTACATACAGCCCGTGCGTAGATACTAAAACCGGAGGACCAAAAGGCAAATAATCTGCCAAGATATGTGTTAGTAATGATTAATTGAATTTCTATATTACTTGATAAAAGGATCTATATTAGATCTTGACATTTTCGTCTTCCTATCCTCATTATGGCGATGGATGAAAGTGACTATCACAAACCGGCGGACCAAAAGGCAAATAATCTGCCAAGGTATGTGTTAGTAATGATTAATCAAATTTCTATATTACTTGATACAAGAATCTATATTAGATCTTGACATATCCCCATAAGGCGATGGATGAAAGTAACTGAATTATGAAAGCTTACTGAATGGAATTATGCCTATCCTTTTTTCTAAACTAAGTCATACAATTATCTACGATAGAAGCGCACATGTTCTCAATAATATAAACACACTTACACCAGCATTCATTCCCACTCAAACATCACATGAAACACTCAGATAAAATGACAACCACAGGACAGGACAGAACAGGAAAGCACGGTCAGTTCCACACAGGAATACCAAAATTAAAAAAATGTATAATCGACATGGCTGGTATCAGGAATTAAATCGAAGGGAGAAATGACGATATCATTTTCAAGTGGCTTGGTCGGAAGCTATATTTACCTATTTTTTTCGGATGCCCGTGCATCTGCACGTGAGGTGATTACAAAAGTAAATTCCGGATGCGTGGTTTTTTTCCAGAATCGTATAGTGGAACAAGATTGTAACTAGACAGATACAGCATGTAGACTGCAATATAGAGATTTAATTTCTCTTCCCTGTCCTAACCTTTTCTTTTGTTTTTATTCCAACAACAAAAACGTCTAACTCCCATGCGTATTATAGTTAGGCTGAATGTTTTGAAGCTTGTATTGTCTAAACACACATGCTAGAACAGGTACAGAATTACAAGAATTCCTACCACGCCGAACAGGTTCTAAGCATTTTGTCCAATTTCCTGGTTGCAGCTATTTTTTCTAAAACATTAATCTCGCTTTCCTTTGTCGTCCCATTTAGTTGCAGAAATCAATCCAAGATGACCAACATGTAATGTATGCAAGTCCTTATTGTGTATTACACACAAAGAATTTGTCAAAAATTACTAGGTTCAGTGAAATACGAGTATAGTATTATACAGAGAATGAATTTACTTCAGCGTTGATTTCGATGAATGTTTGGTCCTGTACCTGACACTTTTTCGCAGAGTGGATTTGTAGTAGAATAATGGATTAATTCCAAAGGATATGGGCATTTAGCTTCAACCATACCTCAGTGATTCAAATGAATTAGACAAGTAATACTAAAAACCTCAACTGATTTTTAATCAAATATGGGTTACAGCTTAACAATGTCTTTTGGTAGTCATTGTTATGCCACTTATTTATTACATCTTTTGATTTTCTGTGAGGGATTTACTCCATTCTTCAACAACAAGGTTCCAGATTCTGTGTGTAAGACTGGTGTTTGTCATGCGACTTCCCCCGTCTGTCATACGGGTCAACAGCCATAGAGTTGACTGCTCGCTGAGCTACAGTCATATTAATGTGTGTAGGTAATGCATGTGTTTAACTAGTTACCTGATGTAGTTGAGCTCATAAGCTGAAACATTCTCATAGTTGGAATTTCCATTTCTGTAAGGAGAGCAACAATGACACACCAAATGGTGTGGTTACTATTAAGGGTTATCAAATAAAGGGAAGGTGTGGGGAAGAAACAAAATATAGTAAGCACAGACAGGTCGCACCAACCCAGGAAGGAGATGAAGCAGACAGCCTGTGCATTTTAGAGACATCCGCAATGGATGCAATCTCTTAAAAAAAAAGTAAAATCAACTGGCTTTTCTACTTTCAGATTATAGCATTAAATTGTCCTCTTAAATTTCTGACTGATTTCAATGCTCTTCAAAATGAGATCGAACTAATTGAAACATTTCCAAACCAGATATCACCCAGTATCACAAAATACAGTTGATTCGTGGCCAATATTTGATTAGTAAGTATCGGTTCGATATTAACAGAAATAATAGTAAAATAATATAAAATAATTAAAGGCTTTGTGAATACGTTTTTTCGGATCTCCGAAAACTATGACTATGTTTAACTTAATCATGCAGACATGCAGTGTCGGTGAAAGAAAACTAAAAAGAACCATAAGCACTCAGCCAAAAGGGGGGGAAATACTCAAGCATAAACCACTCTGATTACAACTTGCACCCTTCGTTATTGTTGACATTACGATACTAATACAACTTCTTTCACTCAATTCAGATAAAACGACACCTTTCACGACATTATAGGTACCGACTATTCAACCACGCTTGAACTAATTTGTAATAAGTCCCACACATCGCAGCGCTATATACGAGCAAGAGATTCGTACATTAGGAGATTTCGGTGCCATTGACTCATATGTAAAGTAATCCAGAAATCCCAAATGAATCCTTTGACAAATCCCGACATCTGGTGAATGTCTTTAGGATTTAGTACTCTGTAACAAAACGAATACCAACGAAAACGGATGCAGTTAAATCAAACAATTCTGTCTTTTTTCACATGAGAAGGTAGTGTTATAAATGCTTGCAGGAAAACAGAGGTATTTGTTAATAGTATTTCCCTCTTCCGAATATTTCTCATCGTTTAGATTTCTGATGGCAATAAATGGGGCAATCTAGTTCAGTAACACCACCTTCCGATGAGAATGTCAATCAAACAATCAAACCTACCTCGTGTAATTAACCTTGTAAACGGATACATCATCAGATGTAGCATGTTGCATTCTAGCCGTAGGGGTCTCCAGCTTCCAGTGGTTCAGACAGTGGAGGAACATCTTGGCCAGGTCATACATGGTCCTCCATTCTTTTTGTGCCAGATGACCAAATTTGTAGAGCACGAAGTTGGTTACACCCTTCAAATAATAATAAAAAAAAACACAACTTTATAAACTGCACTAAACTCCAATCCCGATTTTCTAAGACAATTAAATCCTAACAAATTGGATATTGCCTCAAATGTAAAAGTTAATATTTTGACATTGGGAAATGATCACTATGTGATGATCGTTTCTAAAAGAGGGTTGAAGACCAGGCAATGTACAAGAAGAACCTCAATGATAAAGGATATGTTGACAGCACCTTTGCTATGCTTGGTTTTTCAAATGGTGGTATTCCGAGTGGTCTTTCAACGGATGGCTTGCTCATATTGAGGATACATTTACGTAACAGCTGCAAGGAAAACATGGAAAACATGTAAGGCTAGGGAAATATAGGCAAGAAAAACAAATAATAGTCGCAAAACCAGTAAATATCAGTGATAATCTGAAGTTTGATTAAGCAGTAATTGGACTTACTCTGAACAGGTAAAAATACACTTGTTTGGTGTCGGCATCTTCCTCCTTATGTACACACATAAACAGGTTCTCAACATCGACCACAATTCCTAACAATCGATTCAACTCCTCCTCTTGTGTACTTTCCAGGTGTGAAACATGTGCACCTGAGATAAAACACGGAGGATTCAGAGTGGGAATGTGCATCTGATTGTGAAAGTTATGTATAGCAATTTTCTAAGACAATTAAATCCTAACAAATTAGACTGGATATATCAAGAGTCAGAGAATTGACCTTTTACAAAAGGACAATAAATAGGACCTGACCACCAAGGTGAATACAATGGCCACGCTCGCATCATATAAAGATATACTGGCGTTCATATTACTTACCAAGAGTGTGATTACAACTCCTACACGGATCTGTAAGATTGGCCAATGGTTGAGATACATCAACTCGAGGTGGTGTCGGGGGTGGATTGGGATTCTTCCAGCCATTGCACTTACATCCCTCAGACTAAAATTAATCAGAGAGAAACAGTTATTTGATATTCAAGTAGCAAGGTTTAAAAGCTTGCATATGACTCATACATCGTTTATATACAAGATAAATTGGGCGAGATATTAATAAGCGATTGTTTATGGTGAAAGGATAAGTTTGGTGTGGGGCCAGTTGCCGAGTTGGCACTTCATGTTTAAATGAAAATAGGGAAGCAGGAAAACATTTTACATCAAAGTAATAAAAAGGACGCCGTTTCAAATTAGACGTTACACCTATACCCACATAATGCTAAGGTTATCAAAGTTATGATTGTGCTGATTGTCAAAAAATCATGGATCACAATGTATTCAAGAAGGAAGACAGTACTGTACAGCTTTAAAGTTTAATTATAGACATATATCGAGAATCAAAATAAATTATTTATTTTCATTTTCTATAAAGCTCCGTCTGTGTCTTTAGAACCACTGTCACAGAGGTGCCAACCTGTGAGGATCCAAAATCCTAGTATTGGGTGGGTAGTGGAGCCGGCTTCGCGCCAAAGGCACAACACACTTCTAGGGGGTTGGGGGCATCCCCCCCCCCCCCTTTCAGAAATTTAAAAAAAAGATTAGGTGATTTTACCTCATAATTAACTTTCAGAAATCTGGGGATTTCTTGGGCCACACAGTACATAAAGTTGAAATTTATTTTTTGGCAAGCGATGAGTACCTTAATAACCCACTCAAACCAAAATCTTACAGATTTCAAGAATCAGGTAAATTTGACCTGCAATCCCTTTAAATAATTATAGCATGTATACCATATTGGAAGAGTTCCAGGTATAGGCCGATGTTTAGTAGGCCTACCTGAATAAACATCCAGGTGAGGTACGATACTAACTGTTCATACTCCATGAACACTTCAAATTTACCCAAATTTTTTGTTATACAGATCGTAGCATCATATTTAGACGCTGAAATCATAGTTGGCCCTGCCCCCCCCCCCCCAAAAAAAAAAAAGCTGTGCTTCCGATTTACCCCCAACTCCAAAAAACCTAGTGTTATTCCCACAGTTAAAGAAGATGATAGACATGTCAGACTGAAAAAAGTGAGATTTTGGCGGGTCATCTAAATTATTATTTTGGGAGATAATGAAATTTATTTTATTCCAAGAAGAACAGGTCAAACTCATTTAAAACATTATCTGGGTGACCTT
This sequence comes from Sthenelais limicola, assembly GCA_942159475.1. NCBI lineage: Eukaryota > Metazoa > Annelida > Polychaeta > Phyllodocida > Sigalionidae > Sthenelais > Sthenelais limicola. The sequence continues at coordinate 117,705,033 of OW804096.1, forward strand.
TGGATGGGTCTGGAATGAATAGACCACTAAAATAGACAATTTCACTTTTTGACGGAAATTAGCAGTAGTAGTACTGTTTGTTGTATGACCGCTCCACTCACCAGGTGGAGCCTTAGTGAATTGAAAGGTGGGATGTGTTCGATCGGTCCACTCACTAATATGTATTTAACATGTTCATTCTAAAGTCCTTTATTATAAAGATGCTCTCGATAACTAAACACTCGAATTTATACCCCTTCAGAAAATGGATGACTCCCACAAACCAGAATAAACCTGAAATGACCACGCCCCCACCCTGGAGTGATCCATTAAGCCAAGGTATTTATGTCCACCTAGTGAGCGAAGCCATCGAACACAACTCACCTTCCATTCACTAAGGCTCCACCTGGTGAGTGGAGCGGTCATACAACAAACAGTACTACTATTAGCTGAGAATGCAGGTTTAAAACAACCAATGTTATGAAATAAGACATTTTTATATTTTTGGGAGGGAGGAGAGCAGAGAGGGAGGACTTAAGAGCGGAGGGAGTTTGAGGGAGCAGGGCAGGCGGGAGGGAGTGAAGGGAGGAGGGCAGCGAAGGAGAGGGAGCAGGACAGAGAATGTTCAATTTTAAGATCACAGAAGGGGAGAGTGAATCGTGAAAGATGGATTTTGGAGTGCCGAGAAAGGGACAAGGGATAGAGACTTTAAGGCTTATAAGGGGAGTGGTGAGAGAGGCAAGGAACGTAGAAAGGGAGAGAAAGAGTTGAGAAAAGAAAGATTTAGAGTCAGAGCGAAGGAGGTAGATGGGGTGGGGGATGGTAAACTAGATATTTATCGATATTCAATAGCTCCTTTGGCTTTGCTGAGCTTTATACAATTTGTTATCAGGCAAGTACCGTCTAGTTGAAATATTTAGCAATATGCCAACCGTACCATTTAGCCAGAAAATTCCAAATATGTCAGAAGAAACGTACTAATCACTAGGCCCAGCGACATATTATAAACGGCATGTTATTATATCCATAAAAAATATACCGTATGACATAATAAGGAAGAATGCTGAAGGGAAGTTAAAAGGCCAAATTAGATCAGAGTGATATCATATGACTTATGTAAACCACTAAATTTATATATAAATATTGCGGTATTAAGGGTTCATTAAAGACAGGTTCAATGGTGAAATTAAAATCGTAAAATGACAAACATTACACGACCTAAGCCTATGTTCAGGACAGCATTGGTCAGATCTTACACAGACTACAGCTGTACATTTAACTTCAGCCTCAGGCACCGTGAGTGACCGTGATTTCAACTGCATTGGCCATTGGGAAAAGTTACAAGTCTGGCATATGTATGATTACTCCACTTCTGACTCAATAATAATAAGTGAACATGTATTCTACGAGGTATCAATTAATCAACCACATCGCATCGGCCTGCTGCATTGAACTTAAGCTGCGAGGCACAGGGCCAGCGGGCTTGGCTTCCTTCACGCCGGGGCAAGCCAAACTGACGCTTTGTTTTGCCCAAGCGCATCTGCCCTGCATCTCGATCAATACCAAACGTACTCACCTTGCATGACGAATATACTGCCAATTTCTCGAGTTTTTTATTTCGAGCATAATTTCTGACTTGTGATTTCTTTTGTGCAATACGTTGAAGATTATTAGGTCGACTCATTTCGCCCGTAGAACCTGTAGAAGGAAGGCCTCCGCGGCTCTCCCGATCCGTCGCCATCACGTCCATTTTGCCGGAAGTAGTGAAATTAGGTCAAACTGAAATTATGCCTGTAGAAACAAATGAAAGAAATATATATTCGTTGAAAAATACGATCCAACTATACAAAATACTCCAATATTGTCAAACCACGAGTGGATTTATTTAGACGTTTATCCTTTTTCAGTCTCTCCACAGAAAGTGCTCACCTCTGCACTAATACCGCAGTACAAGGTCAAGGACGCTTTTACCTTCGGTTTGAAGTTATATCGTAGTGGCTTCAGTTGTCAACTGGACAGTTAATTTGTTTAGTGAGTGTCAGTCTACCACTTTCTGTCAAAATGCAAGGATACGGGTATGCTATGGGAAGCCACCCACCTCCACAATCTTATGGACAGTACGGCATGCCAGCTGGAGGATATGCACAACCCTCACAAGCTTACGGAAACTATGGTCAACATCTCCATCAAAATGCGTTTGGGGCTAACCCCTGGCAGGTTAGTGCTAGCACGCATAGGCCTATATTATTCGGCCCTTGGGCTTGGCTTGAGCTCACAATCAGAAAAGCAATTATTCATATTTATGGAGCATAATTATATCACGGTTGGGTATAACTGTTCATAATTAATCACTGACCAAAACTAAAAGGGGTGGGGGATTTAATGTTGCAGAAGTCTTGAAGGGGGGGGGGGGGGGTATAGATTTTTGTGCATGGAGTTTGACCAACATTATTTACCTATATGCCTACTGAGACTAGGAAAAAGATATTTCACCAACATGGCCATGACTTGCTTTAATACAACTTTGATCACTATTAGTGACAGACACTATGTCAATAACTTGAATTCTGGAACACATAGACTATGCGTTCCAGAATCATAGTTGTCTGGATATAGCCATTGGTCATGGAAAGTGTCGGCTGCTAGATTAGAGGTTGATGCAGGGGAAGTCTTTGGCTATTTACTTGTATATTTATGGATTCTTTTTCTCATTTTCAATGACTACCACCCACCTGCCCGGCTATCAATATGATTCGATATGCATTTGTTTTGGTGACTTTCCTGCCTCCTCCCCCACATTTGGTGCGGGAGGCAAGGCGGACAACTGGCGCTCATGGTGTGAGTGGGACAAACTGGGGCTTGAGCAAGGAGGATGCAGCATGGCGCTGATTGTATGCCTGCCTTAAAACACAGTAGTACAGAAATGGTACATAGGACTATTGTAGGTAATTAAAAGTTTTTTCACCAGGAAAAATGCTGAGAACAGGTCGAAAATAGTTAGCGGTACTAAGTCCAAAAGTGTCCAACCCAGATGGCAGATGCAACAGTCGCGATTGTGAATAGAAGTCATTTTGACTTTTTCCCCAGGGAAGGTTGCCAACGGTCCAGAGAGTTAACCGCATGCAAGCCAGGCCTATACTATAGGCTATATTTATTTCAGGGGAAGGAAACTTGTTATATTTCACCAGATCTGAACGCATATTATTGTTTTTATATTTAAGAATAAAAGATCTTCACAAAAACGGCCGTCGCAAACCAGTCGGGAGTTTCCCGGCTGTTCCGCCACAGCACACAGGTTGTCACTAATGTCAGGCGTTTTGCCAAGGTCTGCAGTTGACTTCATGGCTCCGCCATCGGACACCTGCAGACATTTAGATTTTAGCAGAAGAATCTATATTTCATTAGCTTTTTAATGGAATAATCGCGGAGTTTCTTCCTTAAATACAACAGCAATACTGTACATCCCTGAGAACAACACTGAAAGTCTGTGTGTGTATGTAAACATGTCTTGCTTCACGCCAGAAGTGTCTCACAGGAAGGCTCAAGCAGAGCCGGGTGGTGCAGTCTGGGAAAGTATGTAAAGCTGCATGGAACATTACGTAGTCAGCACGCTGTGAGATCGGTTGATCGGCCGATATGGATTCCCCATTCACGCTAGTGTTAAAGAAACAGTTCAGCCTGGGATAAAATAGCTCTACATGAACTCCTTACCATATTGATAATGATGTATTTAGGGTAAATTGTTCCCTAGCATCCAATTAATTCCAATATAAGAGAGAGAAAAGGGAACTATTTTCCCTTGTAGGGGCCGCCATGTTCTCTCCTCCAGTGACATATTTTAGGCCCATTCCCTCTGAGTCCAAAATGCGCATGAATCTGCTATAGACTAGCCACAAGGAAGGCCTGTGATTGGCTGGCTCCTAGCAGGCGGGAAACTCGCACAAGAGATAACCCCAAACAACAACACAACCTAGAATCTATGCATTTACAGCTATAGTATTGTTGACACACTAATTTCGCCCACTGTTTAGACAGATAATACATTATTCTTGCTTGCCCTAGTACTAGTGTGATATTTTCCTTGTCTATATGTTCGTATTCCTTGGGGAACATGTTGTAGATGTTCGTCATGTAGCTCTTGTTTATGACGCCATGTTGCTGCAATGCAGTGTGGGTAGGGGAACTTGGCCAATCAAACTATGGCTGGGAATCACATGACCCATGACCCAGTTCCACAGCAATGGCCAGGGAGAGAGCAATGACCGAAGCCCCACACTGATAGTGAGTGTGAATTACAACTAGCATCAAAGATATTCAGCTATAGATTTGAGTCCTTACATTGTAATTATTACTATTAGATGTCTCAAAGTGCTGACGGATTTTTTAGGGCTCCTGGGGAGAGAAAGGGAATGGGAGCATGGTACATTTGCCACACCCTCTCAGGCAATGGATGCATGATGATGCTTGGAGATGGAAAGCACTATGAGCAGGAGGAATACTGTGAAACTAGATTAGAATCCCATTTTATAGTTAGCAATGATAAAGGCAGGAAGGGATTGTTGTTCCACAATGCCATGATGATGAGACAAATAGCAGAATATTAGGTGTGAGTGTCCCCCTCAGATGTACGATCCTATAGCTGTGAAGCCAGTATAGCATTGATGATCAGATGTAAACAAACCAATGTGAACCCAACTGACGTCACAACTACAAGGGAATCACGGGAGATATCCCCAAAATGGCGGTCCTCTTGAATGGTGGCTATTGCTACAATTCGGACACTTTTACATTGTTTTGTGGAGTTATTTGGATACTATCGAATGATGTAAACACAAGACATCCTAAATTAAGAGGTAAAGAGTTGATGTATATCTAGTTTACTCCAGTCCGAACCCTTTCTTTAACGAAAGTTGAATGAAGGTTGTCATTTACTGGTGTGCGTTTCAGTTAATCTGACTTTAATCTCCCCTGAAGAAGACAACCAAAATGTCGAAACGCGTCGGGAAAAATAAATAAGAGAAAAAACATACCGGATTGTCGTTTGTAGGTTTAATTCCTATATATTTACATAATCTGACTTTACTTAGGTATTGCTTTATTATTTTGCTGGCTATTCATGGTACTGGATGCATACGTTTGTAGGAACATAAGTGCGAGAGTGCAAGATATGTATAGGGAGGCATACTCTATTAATCATTGTTTAGTTATGGGGCGGCGTTCGTAATGTTTCGGTGCATAGCATTCACTTATTTAAGATAAGCGGTTTTGCCGCCGATCGTCAAGACGGTGCCTCCATGGAAATTGGACGCTAGGGCCCAGATTGCAGGGTCCAGAAATGAGCCCACTATATAGGCCTACAGGATATTATTTTATTTTCTGTTTTTGTTCTTATAGTTTTTTTTTTTTTCACTTTTAATGACTGCCCACCACCCCGCCCTGCTTACCCCACTCTCTCTTCCTTGTTAATGTTTGTGTCTAATACCTGCTTCCCCATGGTAGTGGCCGACGCCACTACCGTGGGGAAGCAGGGAGGGAAGCATTAGCCTACTACATGCATGGTGGTAGTGGCGAGTGGTGCCGGGTGCAAAAGTTTGAATGGAATAGCCATAGGACCAAAAGAAGTGCTGATCCTGATGTTTGTGTACCATAAATGTATGTATTCCTCTAATCAAAAATGTAGCCTACGAATATAGCTTTTGATTAAGACTAAATAGGCTGCTGTACGTGTTGTTAAAGTCTGTGAACTGGTCGAGGCATATGACCTAGACATTACTGGGAAAGACCGAGATATCCTGCGACAGCTTCAATTTTTTAGTTCCGTGGGAATCCCCCTCTTCTCAGAGGGCGGGTCGGTCGCTGCTGGTCCAGGGCCGAGCATCAGATGCTAGGGCCCCAGGTTCAGATCCTAAGGCCCTGATGCTAGGGCCCCGGCCGCACATTCAAAACAACCAAATATTATGGGGAATCTGAAATGTTCTGATTCTTGCTGGATTTACATCTTACTTGAAATCCAGCTTCCAAATGAAAATATCAGGGTTTAATTGGTTCATTTATGCCAGAGTATTTTAATAGATTTTTACCCCTTTCTTAGTTTCGCCGATGTGGCGATAATAAAAGCAAAATTCAGCTATGATCTTAGGCGAACATTGACAGGGGTAGTAGACGGACATTGACAGGGGGTAGGTAGTCGTAGAATACAACACCTACCGCAGGTAGGTCTACGACAGGCCAGGTTGCGTAACCTAACTAGGGGTAGGGGCAGCGGCAGGAGAAGGGGGAAGACAGTGGTGAGGGTGGGCATCTTCTGGCTTTCCCTCAGAGCCTAGACTGCTCAGACCCAGATTCTTACATATTTAATTATGAACAGTCCCTATGCCTTTTTCTGATATATTGTATTGTATGTATGAATTTGTATAAAAAAAACTTATATTGTATATATATTTAAAGTTATCCACATAACTTTATTTTTTATAGGCATACGCTATGTCAGGACCAGATGAACTTGTGGCCTTGTTTGAATCTGTGAAGTCCCAGGTAAAACTTCTGATGTTTATTGTGGAGTAATCTGGTTTATATGCAATTCTCGCAATCCTGGTTAAAGTATATGGTCTGCAAATTTAACACCAGTGATAATTGTCGCCACCACCACTAGCCAGAAGCAGTGACGGAAGCTTCTGGTTATAGAGCTAAAACTAGACATTTGTTAGGAAATGTTTTCTCGTCGCTAGTTCTAAATCAATCTGGAAAATACAAGTACCTGCGTGATGCTGCCATCGCTGTGAATATTTTGGTATATGATATTAATTCATAGTGTGAATAGTTATTCTTCTGTGGGCCTTGGTGTATCACTTTACCATAGCTGGAAGTACCGTGGGAAGTCCAAGCATCGCCGAGAGTACTTCCAGATTAAAAATATAGGCAGCAGCTAGATCGAATATCATTAACCAGGACTGCGAGAGTTATGTGGAGATCACATAGATGTATCAGTAACGACACATTCTTATTTTGATTAGCTCAAATATGTTGGATTTTCTTATACATTTGGCACTCTTTTGTTGTTAATTATGTTATGATTTTCTTCCCAATCCTTATGTTGATTTTCCTTTTAGACTTTTAATGGAATTCAAGCTGAGGAGCTGTGCCGCATCTTAAATGAGTCAACTAAAATAAGGGAATATTACCGAGGTAAGAAAAACCTATCAACTTGAATCTGACATTTTCTTCACCGATTATAAATACATCTATATAATCCGATGTTTTTGGTTTAGAAAGTTAAGTAGGGCCTATGCCTTGAAAAGATATCGCCTTGGTCCTTGTATCGTGATTGCTTCCCCAACGTGAACTATTAACGGCAATTTTCTAATTAATCTCCCCTTTTGTTTCTTAGTTACTTGGAGCTTGGAGTTGTGCAAGTAAGTTTTTTATTCATTCTTTTCATACTCGCCAACTTTAATTGTTATGAATTTAAACATACTGGTATTATTATTTTCTAATTGGATGCTGAGATGTATACCCATGGAGAAGTATACCGTACACTATAACATACAGGCCTATAACTCCGTGGTATAATTATGAGGGACAGATTAGCTCAACTCAAAAACTGTATCTAACTGTTCTGGGCCTCATATTGTAGTCTATCTATCGATATACTGACGTCTGGAGGGCATGATCTGGAGGGTTGACGACCCAAGACGACCGAAGACCCATATATGGCATGCGGTAGTGACGCGCCGACCCATATATGGCACGCGCACATGCGCATGAGAACGAACATGGCTGCTGCCCCACGTTCGATTCGAAGTCTATTTCAGAATAATTTTTGCATATAACGTGAACTATATGCTAAACTTAAACCTTTCTGCTGTTATATTCAGTCGATGGTGAATAATCAGCCTATATCAAAGCATTTTAGCCTCCGCGCTCGGCAATACGAAAACAAGATGGCGGCCACGGCCCATAACCGCCCAAGGAAATAAAACTGCTTTCTGACCGCTTTGAATGATTTTACACAATAATCCTGGCATATGAGGTTGAAAACAAGGTTAGATTAAACGTTCAAGCATTTATATTCAGTTGCTGGTTAATCATTACGGCTTCGGTAGTGTGCACGAGCATAGGGGCCCTGAATGGTGGACATAAGTGTCCGGGCAGCAAGGTCCATTGCTCGGGCACGAAGGCCCGCTTCGGCGTGTGCAGCTACAAGCTTCGGCAACACAACCGCTCACCGTAGGTAGTCACGCGCATGCGCATGAGGCGGCAGAAAGCATGGCTTCCGACGAGGTGGAGGAGTGAAATCGGGATATTTCCCTGGATATTTCCACCAAAGGGATATCGCCACACGTTAATATGTTCATAAACTATTGTTTGGGATAGATTTGAAGTCGACATGACTGATTTACGCAGATTATATGGATATTGTTGTGTCAGCGACCAGAAACAAATCGGAAACATGGCGGCATTATGTGCGATCGGTGAATTCGTATAAGCCTAACTAATAAAAAGGTTGGTTAGATTTAATTCGATATGCTTCATTTCATTCCATGTCCAAGCCTATGTCAGTTCTGTTTGCCTAGAGAACGTCTGTACATATATTATTACACATTCTTAAGCTGGTCGAACAGACAAACTGACAGCAACAGGCTTGTCTGTCTGCGTGCTTCAAATCAACTGACAGGAACATCAACATGTTAATAAACGAACAAATATGGTTGAAATCGTGAGAAATCTGCTAATATATAGGCTAGTATCACGCAATATAAACTCTTATGAGCCTTGTTGAATGATATATCATGTTGATTTGTCTATACATGAACTAAGAATCTGTAATATTGTGTAATTATTGCAAGGTTCGATGGGTTCGATTCACATAGGCCTAGGCTATAGCAACGACCATCATGGCTGCATTATTACATTTTTCAAAATTATTTATTTCTATATTATAACCTTGATATTATTGTTCAGGAACTAGTCAGTACGATACATAAGTATATTGAGATTGTTTGTCTGAAATATCAAGAGTTAAAAATGTTTTTCTCTTTGGGAAATTTCATTCATAAGTTTGGTAGAATTTGATAATATCTGTTAAAAATAATCCTGATCAGCTGTAAATAGCAGTAGGTCATCAAAATTATTCACAGATTCCAGACACTTTCCACTTTTCAATCGAGTTTTCTGACTTTACGATTGACTGTTCTGACTTAACGATTGACTATTCTGACTTACAATTCCGACTTTACGATTGACCATTTTGACTTTTCGATTGATCATTCTGACTTTTTGATTGACTTTTCTGACTTAACAATTGACTTTTTGATTGACTATTTTGACTTTATGATTGGCTATTTGACTTTTCGATTGACTTTTCTGACTGTATGGTTGACTATTTTGACGTTATGATTGACTTTCTGATTGACTTTTCTGACTGTATGATTGACTTTATGGTTGACTATTTTGACTTTTAGATTGACTTTTTCTGACTTTATGATTGACTTTTCTGACTTTATGATTGACTTTTTGATTGACAATTCTGACTTTTTGATTGACTATTTCTAAAAGTCAATCATAAAGTCAAATAGTCAGAAAGTCAAATAGTCAGAAAAGTCAAATAGTCAATCGGAAAGTCAAAATAGTCAATCATAAAGTCAGAAAAGTCAATCAGAGAGCGAGAGATTGGGACTGTGACTGTGACTGGGAGAAAAGTCAAATAGTCAGAAAAGTCAAATAGTCAATTGGAAAGTCAAATAGTCAATCATAAAGTCAGAAAAGTCAAACAGAGAGCGAGAGATTGGGACTGGGACTTGGACTTGGACTTTCCTTGGACTTCCTTCATTCCAGTGGCACTGTCTCCACATTTATTACCATTTTCGCTAATTGGTACTTATACAACACAAGTAACCAGTCGAAAAGTCAATTGTTAAGTCAGATTAGTCAATTGTAAGTCCAAAAAGTCAATCAGTAAGTCAGAAAGTAATCAAAAAGTCAAAATAGTCAATAGAAAAGACAATCAAAAAGTCAAAATAGTTAATCAAAAAGTCAGAATAGTCAATAAAAAAGTCAGAAAAGTCAAAATAGTTAATATTTCATGATACCAAGAGTAATTAGAGACAACCGATAGTATTCCTCTAAGCCAACTTATCCACCGTAACTGTTAGACTGTTAAACTGTTATAATAAAATTATCATTTTAGTATTTTCCATTGATTTCATGATTCTACAAAAAAATAACACCACATGTGCTATCCCAGTTAGACAGGCCAATTGGCGAGACTATATAGACTTAGCACAGCTGTAGATACGTCCCAACTGCCCTTCTGCTAAATAATTAAACTGTTAAACTGTAGCTGCTGTCATAAATCTGTCCCGATAGGATCGTGAGATCCACTAAAACTGTTAGAGTTATGACTGTCGACTTCTGACTTGTTTACAGATTATAACCTCCATTGTTAAACTATAATGCATGTAATATTTATGCATATGAACTTTTTATAATTTTAGAATCATGCTGGCCATGCTGGATGTATCCTTTTTAATTCAAATGTTTCTTAAGTTACAAGTAATTTATTGGCATAATGTATTGGTATATCGCTTGGTTTTGCCTTTCTAAGGGTGTGTCTGATATATAATATGTTGTCAGGCATTCGCATGCTAATTCAACACTTAACGCTTGTCTCAAGTAAGTGTTTGGTCAGTTGCTAAAGGCATCTTCATATAGCATTACTATCTATTCAAATTATGATTTATTTAAGACTTAACCTTAGTTTTAGCGTTCTAAAGACGGCATAATGCAGTTCCCTGAGTTCCAGGAACTCCTACAATGTCTCAATTATTGGGCACAAACTTTCCGTGAATTTGATCGGGATTGGTCTGGTTTTATTGAAGCTCGCGAGCTGAATCAAGTGATACAGGAGAGATACAGTAAGTCATTCAAGAATCCATCATGCCGTGTATAGTCACGAACTAGCTTTCTCCAATATTGATGAATACGTATAAAAATAATCTAAACTAAACTCACACATATTTAGCAACTTACCAATGATATATTGCAAGTTTCGGAAAGCCTCTGAAGTCATGTCATCTACCCTAGTAAATTCTCGCCATGGATTGAATGTATTACTCATTAGTCTACTTTTTACTTTTGCCTATTGTTTATAGGGTACACTCTTACATCCCAGGCCCTGCAGTGCCTATTGCAGCGCTACTCTAAAGTTATGGAGGATGGCAGAACTCTAGTGTCACTTGTAGATTTTGTGGCTCTCTCAGTTCGTCTTCGGGCTTACACAGGTAATTCCTCAAATTCTCGATTGAATTTATCTCTGTACACCAACATTTCACGGCTTCCAAATAAACCTGTTCAAAAACTTTGGATACTCTTAGTTGTAGATCAATTTCATGTGACCCAAGACATGATGTGTAAATTCATCAAGTCTTGTACCGGAATGTAATGAAAGGAAAATAATCGTGTTTAGATTGGGAATGCATCTCATGCAATGCATCGTCAAGGAATTTATATTTACGAGAGTACGAATTGTATTTACGAGTGTACGCGTTTAATATCCTTGTATTGCAGAGGCATTCAGAGCCCGGGATAGACAAGCCAATGGGCAACAGGAAACAGGCCGTTGTAATTTTAGTTATGACGACGTAAGTATTTTAAGGATCAATGTTCCTATATAATGGTCCCATTCCAAGATTGATGTTAAGTAAATATTGTGACGAATATGTATTCCTTTACTATATTATTTTGTGTTATTATTCAGTTGAAGGCCAATACAAATATTTAAATAATTAAAAGTTATTAGAATTTGAACAACTGCCATGTACCTCATTTATTTTTTATTTCAGTTCATCCAAACAGTCATGTGCCTTTAAAATCTCAAATGCAAGAATCGTTAGTTCTGATGGATGAGACGGAGTATCTATAACTGATTATGAAGCGGCTCAATCATACACCACACATGAAACGTCTGGTAATGGGAAAATGGAATGTAACAAGGAAATCGCATCACAATGGCCAATTATCATGTCATTTACCCATTCTACCCCAGAAGTTACGTCCTACCGGTTCATGATAAATATCCTCATCAACACTACAACCTACCCACTGCAGGAGTTGAAGTCCCTTGACCAAATGATGAACGGAATTAGTTTTTCTAAACTTATACACATTTATGTAGTTTGGCAAGTGTTCATTTTCATAGTGTAAAACTTAGGGGTAGTCATTACATTTTTTTGATACTCCTAAGTACAGGTTCCTTCAGTACAGGTTCCCTCCGTTTGCTTAGATGTATTTGCGGTGGTGGAGGACAGACACCTTACCCCAGGAGAATGTCCTAGATCTGAATCTCATTGTCATATCCATCCGAAGCTTTTTTATCCAGTAAGCCAGATATCAAGTTCTTTCTACTGACTTTTAAATAACTCCTCGTCCATTAAGAAGCTTCTCCTTCAAGTCGTACTTGTATTTATTCTGATATTTATCAAGCCAATTTTCGTTACTGCATGAATACTCATTTGTTCTTTTTGTTTTATCAGGATATATTGTATTTAGATGTTTGCTTTTGTGAATTACAGGGTTTGATAATTGTAATTAATGGGTTAAGTCAATATATCACCTATCGGTAGATAGAGGAGATTGAAGAACAAAGCCAAATCCACATTGATAATCTGCGGATCGGTAACGTGTTTGTTCTGCTATATGATAGTTTAATTTAATTGTTCAAGTCCCAGAGATTCATATCTTCCGACATGCAGCTTATATTTCTGGCACTCAATTAAACAATTTATTGAAATAAAAAATGTATTTATTATATGTGCATTCCTCTTAAGAGGTGCAATAAGATTTGGCTTTGTGGAATAAAAATAGAGGTAACTCCGCAGTTTTTTTTATGTGTTTCGCCCAGACTCGAAAGCGCTTGTTAACTTGATATTTGATGAAATGTTATGCACATAATAGATATAGCATGGAACTCGCCGTCGAAAGTTTATTGGACTTTATTCCTCTGCGGAAGCACTGCCTGCGAAGACAAAGTATCCGTTGCCTTGCCACCATTGTACATGAAGTTTTCTATGAATATTGTATTTACATACATGACATATCTATTTGTTAACATTTTTCACTTCTTGATTTTCTACTGGCATTCCTTTTTCACGTGTGTGTTCTGACCAGAATATACGAAATATAATAGTTTGCATCGTAATTGTTTCTTTGTGATATATACATTAGTATGCATAATTATGATACAATATTTGAATAAATCAGAATGTACCGATTGTTCGTCTGTCTGTTTTGCCCTGCCTGCGACTACTGCACCCAGAGGTCGTATACGTCGACCCATGCATTACATTGGCGCCTTCTAGAGAGAATACAGTAATCACAGCTCCCATTGCCTGAGATGGCTACGTCTCGTTGGCTGCAGGGGCAGCGGAACCTGGGTGATGGTGGTGGGGGGGGGGGGGGCGGATTGCCCCCTAATAATTGTCAATAATCAATCATTTTCCACTTAGTCTACGTACAAAGTGACGTACACACTACACCCCACCTCCACACACACACGCAATATGTATACATGTATATAATTCATCTGTTTCACCGCTGGTGCTGGTATGGGTTTATTGAAATAATACTTTTGATTTAGTACTTTAGGGAAATGAACAAGGAAACCATGATATTTAGTACAAATAACGAATAGAAATCTCTTTGCCCTGCTAGTAAATATATTTTGTTGGCCTGTACGGTACTCTGAAACATCATGCATAATTTATAATATTATGCAGGTTTAAGAGTCATCGCCGCACATAACAGCCCCTTTCGGAAGATCATGGACATTACTGGTCACTAGAGTAGTATAAGGACAGGAATTTGCCCGTGCTTTTTAGCTGGCTTATCAAATGTTTTCTTTACCACAGCACAGTCAAATGTCCTGGTTCGACAACTTTATCGGGGGTCTGTTGCCTCAAAAGCCGATCAGTTTTATTCAATCAAGCGGTATTGCGCCATTTTTACTCGGTAGGGGATTGATACCGAAGCAATTTCAATGATGGTCGGCCATACCTGTGAGATATCTAGCAGAGTCGATATGCATGCATGGTCAGTTCTCACGAAATGGGGCTATTTGGGGGTCACATTTTAAATTAATTGGAACTAGTAATCCTTCTCATGATCGATTGTACACGTGTATGTTTACCGATCCACATCGAAAATTAGGAACACTATATTAAATTAAATATCTCTGCCTGTGGCAGCCAAAATTAAGAAAAGCATAAATTGTCTTGTGTTGTGTTCCAACGCCGTTGGACATAACATAGAAAGTGAAATGAAAAAAATTCTAAAATTTCTGTTTAATATTGTACCATTAAAAACAGCTGTTAAACTAAGTATTCGGCTTTGTAATTCATGCTTTTCTGGGGCGTTGGAACGCAACAATTAGTGTTACTTCAGTATCATTGTTTTCTGGCACTTCTGTGATATTTTTTTCTATTTCTTCGACCAGTGAATGTCAATTAAGGGTGAATTATCATTATTATTAGTCAATTAATTATTTCGGAGGGCGTTGTAATGCAACGTTGGCACTTTGAGTTTGATTCAATCTCAAGGAGTCATGAATAATACTAGGACAACATTTTAAGAACTATGGCATAAACATTTAATGTCCCACACTAATCTGCAACCATCTTGTTGTCCCATATGTTAGTATTTAAACATGGGTGTCGAAATAAGTAAAGTAAATATTTATGGACTCTTCGCTATTTATCTGTGATTAAATCCATTTTTTGTGCTCCAAAACGCACCAAATGCCTCAAAATTGCACCCTAAATTCTATTTTTTTCAGGGGGGACATGCCCCCTGACCCCCCTAGCGGGCTTTGTGCCTTTGGCACTTGCACACCTAGGTCCACCCAGCCTAGAAATCCCCCCAGTGATACACAAGCCTATGGGCCTGAACATGTCATTGTGAATATCTATTATTTTTTTCTACATCATCTGTAATGTGATAAGCAGCAATTCCAAAGGTAAAATATTGTTAAAATACATACACTAAAATATATCCACTCAAAATGCACCAGAATTCACCATCTAAGGTGTATATTTTTAAAAATTCCTCCCGGACCCTCCTCTGGGGGGGGGGGGGGGCTTCACGCCTTCAGCACTCACAGTCCCCAGCATGTGCCCTTTTCTCAGACCTGAACCCCCCCCCCCCCCTTCATGAAATCCTGGATCCGCCCCTGCGATGTGTAGGGCTTTATATATACAGATGGCACAATGTGTAAGATCTGTAGAAGTGGTTAGATACAGATAGCAATGAAGATGAGATATGATCCCAATCGATTTAGGATCGTTACCGAAGTTTTTACTAACATATTTCAAAACATTTATTCAGCTCTTGTAAGAAAACTTGTGACTGTTGCAGAAGGTTGGGGTACCTAGAACGCAATCCAGAAATAATTGAAAATGTTTGATATTTTCTTCATGAATAATGTTAAGTCCTATCAGAATTGAAAGGTAATAAAAGTATCTGTAATTTTAAGTCCTATGATAGTTGATCAGGATCTATACTTTTAAGTCCCATTGGTTAATTTGATTTCAAAAGATTTTCGATCTTAATGCTGCAACGAGAAGGCCTCTTCTTTTATTCTGTTTATCGCACATTATGTTTTGGTTTTTTAAATTATATTTGTGTTCAGTCTTAGGTAAACCTAATATTCCGGTGATACGCAATCAAAAATACGATTAAAGATTTACATTTGATCAATATATCAATTATATACTTCTGAAAGTTTTTAATTTTTAACCATTTGATATTATAAATTTCAGTTGGACTTATATACATGCAGAAGTAGTCGGATCCGTTTTTGAAGATCCTAATGATATACGCAGTTATTAAGAATTGTCGTGAACACAGATGTTGGGCAGAAACTTGTTTTGATCTTTTCCCCTTCAATATCAGAATACAAGTTTACTGGCCATGATATAAGTAAGTGCCATGGCAGTGTGCAAATTCAGCCCATATAGTTGCATGTACCAATGTGTATGTGGACCAGAAGTAAACAATCCCCATAGACTTAGCATTGTGGGCAATAAATAATTACTCTATACATCGGTCTGACGATTCAGGTGGACAGGTGATGGATATCTGGTAGACAGAATTCTTCAGATTTCTTAAAATGATGAACGAACAGAGATATTTATGAAACAACGTCACGAAACACAGTAACGTTAGCGCGACTCATTTAGAGGATCGCTGCGGTGCACTATTACATTACGCTCCCTATTTCAACTTTTGGTAGCATCGCCTGGCATGGTGAATCTGCTGAACATTGTTATCCTAATTTACCTGAACATTTAAGATAACAAGGGGGACATCTGTGAGCCTACGGGGACAAATCTTCAGGCAAACTTTCCATTTCCAGAAAAAAAAAATTACTTGCTAAACAATGCGTGGAAATTAAAAAAAACCCGATCAGAGAACTCCTAGCTTATGTCTGTAAATTTGAATAAACAGTGACTCATGAGACACAATTCAGGGCGCCACTGCAATTATCATATATATGGGATGCAACCCTTTTCTACTGTGGTGTGTGGACAGCAATTGTTCTGTCATTTGAGGTTCCCGTCGGGACAGGCAAATAGCATTGTACCGTCTGTCCCGCAGACATGCTGGCGAGTTAACGCTGACAATCATTTGGTATCACGATTGCTAGATTTTCACATTATGATAATAGATAATCCTCTAATTCAGTTATAAAATTATACCCAGTTGGAGTGAAATTCGTTGGCCTAATCCGCCCAAAAACAATGGGGGAGGGGTCATTTGTGAAACTTTGCGCCAACGCTTGTCTCAACTGAATGACATGCTTTTATTTCCAAGCACAGGCATCACTACATGGCGCGCTAGGCCCCGCATTTGTAGATGAACAATTTGTAGATGAACAGTTTGGACTCTTCAGGTGGGGCATACGATAGGTATGAGGATGGTATTCACTTAATTATCATTAGGCAGTAGGCTACATCACGCTGACCTCAGCTCCCGCTCACCTGATGTACAGCGAACCAACGAAGGACATTGAGTGGACTTCTTCAATCATGTTTGCGTCATTTTGTTGTTCACCCTATACCTATTGCTAGGAAAAGTACATTGTCTAGAAGTATGTATAGCCGTATACATTTTTGTGGTCAAGATAGAGGCGACGTTTTAACATAGAGAATAGCGCCAAAAACTCGCGAATATCAATATATATATATATGAATGTCCCAATACGAAAATATGTTTAAACTTGTCCCCTATAGATCAGATTTGAGTACACGTGCTGATGTATTGGTTTCAATCTTAATCATATGCTCAGTAATATGATAACATACTGTGAAATTTGGCCTGTTAAAGTTGAGATCCATGCATTTACATGGAGACAATTCTATACTCGAACGAAGTATATAATATGTGTGTGTGGGCGTGTGTGTATGTGTGTGGAGTTGCGGTGATCGAACCATTTCCCTGTTCATAGTTCATTGACAACTATGTATATTACAATTATGATCGGGTTGGACATTCCTGAGTTATGGAGTTTTGCGTGCCCTGAAAACCAAATCCTGTGTATAGGAGCTGATGACCATAAAAACGCAGACGTCCATCCATTAGGCGAAGCTGACATACCATTTCTTTCTCACCACCTTTTTGTGGGCTATCAAATTCCTCAATTTTACCTGTCCGCTCACTCGTGAGCGAGCTCCCCATTATAATAGGCAGCAAAGGGGGTGCGACCAAGCTTGGAGGAGATAAGATCTACTAAGTTGGCGGGCAGACTAGCTGGAGCACAGGTGAAAGCTCGAGCTTTTAGCCTATCAGCGGGTTGATCAAGTACATTTCCCCACTTAGCTTTGAACTTAGAAAGGTCTGATCAGACAGCTAGACAGGTAAAGTGACTCAGGAAAAGTGGAAGGAGCCCTCACATATTTTAGACAAAAGATAAGTAGTCGGGGCTAAGCGAGCTACCATGCATCATGTGTGTTTTATAAACCTCATGCAGGTGTATATTATACATACTTATTTAGCTAAAAGCCCCACGCATTAAGTTTATAATTCAGAATGTAGAGCTCAGATTTATTTAACGTCTTATCCTGTGACTCTCTCTAAATGTGTAAAACTAAAAGACATTCCCATGACCTTAATTACCTCTTAGTACAATCTGAGTATAGATCCTGGATATATGCATTTAATTTATGGAACTATATTTATGTAATATAGGGGTGGGTTGGGGGGGGGGTAAAATATATATATATATATTATAGGTTCAAAAGTATATTTCTGTCCTGACAAAGCTGGGTGCACCTCAAGACATCGAAACCAAAGCCAATACGGTATTCTTAATCTATTGCGTGAACAAGGATGCCCCCCCCCCCCCCCCCCCCAACCCCAACCCCACCCGTCCACTACTCATGTTTTTTTTACGCAATCTCCAACTACACTAAAATAAATTAGGGACAATAGTTAAATTGATAATATAATTTTAAACCTCGTTACGATAATCAGACATGTTATACAATGCGGCCTTAGGACTACGGATGGCTGAACATGAATTAGTTGTGTCCAAACTCTCCAGGTGGCAGTTACGTTCCGCGCTTCGGGCCTTCAAGTAAAGGGGTTTGTTGGCTGCCGCCCTCACCACTAAGCACATTCATTAATGATATTTATAATTAACAATACACAATGTGACATGGGCAAATGTTTGATCTTTTAAAATACATGTTCGTATGGACTTCAAAATGGCATGGGGCATCTGCCATTTCCTATTTATACAAATTGTGATTACATAGTTTAGAAAGGCCAACGGTGGATACTAGGCCAACGTTTGTAATACATGTAGGCCTAGGCCTAGATCATCTCGGCAACAAGGGTCCGGGTCCGGAAGCGAGAATGATAAATAAAAACTGACTCATTACTTTTCTCAAAACTCTTATGACTCTTGTTCCTTGTAATTGAAATTAATTATGATAATAATAACAGCAACAATGGAGATGATACTTATATTACTTATTACTATACAACCCAGCGTTCCTCGTTCCTGGATGCTTTTTTTTCTTGAACTAGTGATATGTTATGATAAGCACCTAACATGCAAAAATAAATAAAAAATTCTGATAAAAATGACTGAGAGCTAAGTATTGAACACATTTATGCGATTATATGGCAATGTCTTAATAAAAATGGCAAAATATAAGAATTTAATCACTTAATCGCAGCACTAAGTTACCCAGAAAGTTCAAAGCTGCCAACCACCACTCTGGCACCCACAGATTGAACATGAGATCGAAGTCGCTCGGTAAATTTGTCTTTGGTAAATGTAAATGTTACTAATCTTAACAAACTATGATAGCATGTTAGTAGTAAAGTTTATTTCCTATCATAGAAGCCCGAGTTTATCATCCAGGCTCCGCCTTTATTGCATCAATCAGCGAGTGATTGGCAGCCGTCCAGACAACGCAGACTCAGTGTCGCCCCGCCTGCTGGGAGAACCGACTGGGTTAGCTAGGGGGCGCGGCGATCTTTTGATATTGGTGAGCTGGAAGAGGAGATGGTCCACTGTGGTAGTACGCTAAGCCTAAGCATGTCAAGCTTACCCTCGTGGTAACAGACTTCAGTGTGGAGCCTGCCACAGAACACAACACTGCTGGGCTGGTGGCACAGAATGAAGGCAGGTTATACTACTGATACTCTACTAACACCAAGCTTACCAAGGTATCCTCTGAATTAACGCAACATATTCACTTATCACGTCAGAGCGAATGAATACAGTGCATGTGTATTGCACGGATTAGTGCTACAACTCAAAACTACTGGAGATATCAAGTTGGAAAGGGATTGCCACTCAGTCGACTGCACACCATTGAATGTTAGTAATAACAAGCAGACAGCATTCGTTGTCGCCGTCCAAGATTTGTGCGACTGTCTCTGGGATTACGTCTACTTAAAACATTGGCCATTGCGGATACAACACCGGTGACTTATAATGCGGATATATTGAGGTAGATTTATCCTCCTCCTCAATCGTAAAACCTTGTCCGAGGTGAAGAGAAGACAGCAGGCGAAGAAGACCCGGCTCGTCTTGAGGTTTGCTCTTTTCCCATGGCTGATCACACACTACTGAAGATCGTATTTCTATTTACAAAACTTCGCTGAATAAGCTTAGTCCGCAGAGCTAGGGCCTTATGTTACACCCTTCTTCTTCAAGTGAGGTTTGCCTCCTAGATCAGCAATAAGAGATCAAACAATTGTTTTGGATATACCAATGAACGTAGGCAAGTTGGTCATGGGACGGTGACCGGAGAGGTGCGGGCTGTTGGCCGATACCAACTTACTTCGTGGCCGGGGAAACTCTCGGGCCAGACAAACCACCGATGCTCATGGAACCCTTTACTTTGTTCATGGCCTCCCTCATCTTTTGGATAGGTAGTGCCAAAGGTGAGTTTCTGAAGTTTTGTATTTACTTTTCATTCTCCTCGAACACAGCTGATGGTCATATCGTGGTTGATACCATTATCCTCCGATTAAAACATTGGTATAATTGCCAAATTGGCTTGGTACAGAACAATTTGCTTGGTCTGAAGACTGGTATAACAAATAACACGCAGGAAGATCGCATACTCTCAATGTCTCATGGACATAACATGCCTCTCTCGTTTGACATGTCGATCTACTATCATTTGTGATGTCGGTCCTGCACTGGCACTGCAGATAAACTGCAGATAAATTGATACATCCACGCAAGACGACACATGTTTTATGGTTTACAGTCAGGTTCAGAAGGCAGTTGTGGTCACCTAAGTTTCAGGGAGTCATTAACACTTACGCCTTAGTCTTAGCCTTGCGGTTAAGCTTATCGCTGGATGTGGAATCGAGGAATGTGGGTGTCTGGACCTAACTGTTTAATATGTACAGACATCTCCTCATAGTAAAAAAGAAACACCATATAGCGTATGGCATAAGGTCCCCTACATTTACTGTCATATTCCCACTGGAAATACCGTCTTGGTGAAACATGGCTAACGTAATACGATTATGGGTAGCTTCTCCCTCATTGTCGATTAAGCCTTTCTATCTAGGCCTATAGACTACATGGCGTCATCTAAAGCCAAAATGTATACTCCTAAAATATTAAATTAGAATACGTTGATCTATAACTAAAGTTACGACTTACACCTTTCATCTACATACGAATATCGATGTTAACAGTGCTATCAAGAGGGCAACAATAGGAAAGAAACGCTCTGATATCCTCTATAGTGTTCAGAAGGAAAGTGTATCTAAAGATAATATATTCCGTATGTTAGTGTATGTTTACTCTGAGTCCACTCAAAGATAAGAAGAAAGGCGCACAGCCCGATAAGACTATTGATTAGTTCTCCTGGGTGTATCAAAATCTGTTCACTTGGTACACAACATTGTCCATCACATCAGGAGTATTAACTGATGCTCAATGTAGTCGTACTTGCTGGGAAATAGACAGCAAGAGAATAACCTGATTCGATTTATGGTCAATTATTTATTGTTGGATAATATTATATTTGCATTATATAGGCATCCCGAATACAACTTTCACGAAATTGTTCACATATTATGAAATATATTTAGTTTCTCCTGATCTATTTAAATATCGTTCACTACATATGTATCTTACATGTATGTGTATTGTTAAACTGTTAATAGTAACTCCAACATGCAAGAAAGATATGCACAGCGCAATCGAATGTATACGTTGTATGTATTATTTCAAGGTAGACATGATGCTTGTGAGTATTATCCTACTTTAAATCAAAAGCATTGCCTTGGCTTTGAAGTATAGCCAGTATCATTAATGTGCACATTTCCTCTAGTATTAATTACGACTATGACATTCCCAACATACTTATTTGCATTCACCGAGTCTGATTAGGCATCTATTTCTCTTTAATTGAGAGACGTATTGGAGTACTTATAGGGACATTTCCCATTGGTGCAAATGTTATCTCTTTGAGCTTGAATACCTAATTAATATGCATTCTCTTTCTCCATAATGCGCATAACACAGGAAGCCAGATCAGCTCAGTTGTTTCGACCCTGAAAGTCCGTGTATCTGTGTGGTAAAATCTTTGTGTTTGATGGCTTCACGGTAGACTGCGCAGAAACATTACCTGGCGCAGTAGCCCATGGACCCTGACACCAATGTTACAAAGCAAATGCTATAGCCAGATCATCAAAGACCCAAACTTCATTATAGGATAGGCACATTGCCAAGTAGGAAAAAGGGGCCATGCATAATCATTATGATGATTATAGGCTCCTATGTCCAATCATACATGTTACATGATAATATGTATCCAAACTATGTTGAGATTTATATGACTACTTAAAGTCTGGCAAACGATTATTCATAATAGTTATGGTATAACGAGAGAAACATTCTCAAACACACACCCTGGGGGTAATTTTCCCACAGTATATGCTAGAGCATTGCATTTACAATGGCAGAATTCCACAATGGCTCACATATTGACTTTGTTAACAAGCCTCTTTTCAGAGCTGACATCACCTGTGCACCCCCACTCTCATTAAAGAGAAATAAACCGATTTCAATATTAGCATGGGGGCAACAATTATCAAATTATATCTAGAACACCAGCCAAACGCCAGTCATTGAGTTAATAGACGGGGACGCAAGTGAAAACAAAGGTTTTATTTCATAAACGATTTTGTTTTAAACTTGACCCTATAGTCACCTTCTTGAAACATAGGTAGTGGCGTAATGGCGCCTAGAATTATCTCTTAAGGATCATTTCAGTAGAACTTAACAAGCTGATATGTGGACCGGATTATACAATCTACAGTGCTCACTCCGGACTAGAGATAAGAGCGAATACAAGTGTTTGCCTATATATATTTATATTTCCATTTATTGTGCAGTCAGGCGCCTGACCAAAAGTTTTAATTGTGTCTCACTAATTTTCCTAAGCAATTTTCCCCTCAAACGCCCATACGCCACTTTTACATAATGTGGCAGTTAAATTTTTCACATTAAACTCATATAACACGCTGAATATGCCATTAGAATGGCATATAACTGTATTTTATGTTGCCCGAAATGCCTCATTGTATGTTCTAGGTGGATTAAATTCTCCGGCCTGTGTAGTCCCATAATATGTTTGACGAGTGAAGGAGTGGATGGACGAGGACCAGGCGACTGAATGGTTATTGTATCGATGCATAGGGCTTTTCAGTTCCTCCATAGGGTTATATATTTCAATATTCCTTGCAGTTTGTAATGGTTAATGTTTGATATCTGGTTGTATACAATTACCAATCAGCCAAATCATGACTTGATGTGTGTACGATATATAGATTGTATCCATATATTGTATAGGCGTATGCAAGAATTGTGATTCAGATAGCACAGTTTAACATTTCGTGGCCGATTTAACAAAGTCAATAATTGGTAAATGCAGCTTGGTTCATACGAACCAAAGACAATGCCTAGTTTGAGGGTCATGCAAACCTGCCACTATGATGACGAGTAGCCGGTCAGTTGGACGTGCAATGTCTGCATAAATCCTTTGGTCACACAAGCAAGCGTCCATCATGCAAATGTCGTCTGCCAGGGCGAAACACGAGCGGGAAAGTGTGGCCATATTTGTTCATCCCTCGATGGTATCCTGTATTGAACCCATCGTGGACGAGTGGGTCGCGAAATACGACCGACCATTTGCTGATCATGAAATCGAAATGACCTTAACCGGATTTGTTCTGCACTTGAAAATCGTCTCGAGAAATACTTTCCAGTTTCAAAGCCCCGGAGAATTGCACAAATGGAAAGTGGAAGGATGATGTATCATAGAACAGGGAAGGTTGTTGGGGTAGGGTCAGGGAGTTGCATGGAACAATGCACCAGAAAATGCACCCAGAAGTTGTTCTTACAATGCTCTGTATTTCGGGAATTGGATGGCAGATGCATCGCGAGACATGCTGCCGCCATGCTGTTCTGTTATGGCGCCAAATGCCATGGCAACCATGGGACTCAGTAGATTGCTATCAAAATCATTCCCTCTGACGACTCAATTACCTCGAGACAACAGAGACGTACAAGTGCATGTAATTAATCTCGGGTGTTTATAAACATGGTCATTGAATCCGGAAAACAATTACGTCTTTCCGGCGTTCGCTTCATAAACAGCTGTCTAGCGCTCCAGGCTCAGAGTCTTTGACGTTCTGCTCGAGGTTTGTCAACACGAAGGCTTTGGCCTTTTTGAAAGGAAAACAGACGGCGTGATCTTTGCGAGAACAAGCCGGGAGTTGGTCGTCTGTGAGAGGAGTTTATCCCTCCAGACCCTGGGTCTTGACCATGGAGGGTTCTGGGGGTTATCCGAGGTATATACAAGAATGCAGGGCCGTACACAAACGGTGCTGCATTGGCCTGGAGAAGTTTATACTTGGCGAATCTGAGCCGACCTGCAGGTATTAAACAATCCTCAAGTAGCCCAGATCTAGTTCGTACACCGGATTCACCCCCTTCCTCTTCCCACTGCTCTCTGCAAACAATTGCTTATAATGAAGAGAATAATTCCTCACGAGGAAATTACCTTCATTTTCAAACCTCTCCATGAGAGCTTATCGAGCCTATATTAACAACATATTAATCTCCAGTCTCTAATTTTATCTGAAATGGCCACCGGGTTTAATGTTTTGTAGCCTACGCACCTATGTGTACTCCATTACCATCATATTTCCATACCCTTTCCCTTGTCAAAGTCATATATGATATAACCTGCAACAACATGCAATGCATTGTGCGATGGCCTAGTCTAGTGAGTGTCGTAAGTCTCATTTTAGTATCTATATATTTTACTTGCTCTAGCGTCCGAAATATAGGCATTGAGTATAGCAAGGAAGCTGAAGTATTTCTTACTCTAAGCAGGAAAATATATCTGCCATTGCATGCCCCCAATTCAAGCATACACCAAGCCAAAGTATCTTCTCTTCATGGACTTGTTTCGGTACTTTATGGACCCTAGAGCTAACAGGGCACGCGTTTTAAAACAAACATTTGGTTTCGAAGAAAAACAGGTCTGTTTATAAATATAGACTGACAAGAAGGGGGTAGAGAAAAACAAATTTAAATCAATAGAATGCCTGGAAAGCTTAGCGCATGAACGCGATTAAAACGGAACAGAATGGCGTGGATTATGGGAGTCTATGCACCTTATAGTAAAATACACACCAACTACTATAGCACAAAACACGCGAGACCTAATTTCCTTGGTCTTTGCCTGAGGGCATCAAGTTTTACCATCCCTATACATCTTCTGCTCTTTGGATGCACTTTCACGTTTGCGGAACTGAAAAACAAGCAAAATGACGATGTGAAATCGGGGCTATTTACAGAACAAAGCTTCAACGAGCGGCACACAATGACAGCTTGGTAGAAATATCAACTAAGCCGCGGGGTCCCTAGGTTGGAGCTCAGTGGGTCGGTGCTCCCGACGGCCCCGTCTTCTCAGTAGATTCCCCGGGGCGAAGTGACGGTCTGCCCGGCGTAGGAGGCCCTACTCACTGGGCACTGGCATGCAGAGCTTCTGCTCGCAGGCAGATTCAGTTACAGGACATTATTCATCCCCATCATAATGAGATACAACTGTCAAAGCTTCTATTTTTTGAAGCCATTGATTTAGTTGTTGCTTCCATTCAGAGCATTGTAATGTGAAGATATGGATTTAAGCTGACCCCTATTTGAGGCGACCAATGCATCATGTATTATACTTTTCAATGGACGGCCACCTATTCAGGTGTCATCCCACTTTAAAAGATGTTCACCTGCGGGTCACTATTCTCTGTTTTACAATGTTAAACTCCCATTACCTCGAGGTATGTAAACATACAAGCGTGTATATGTGCATAGTATCTGCCAAAAAGCTCTACACTCCGCAAGGGATAAAATGATAGGTTCACTTCACCCCTCCCAACAGTGCTTAGATTTTTCTCGGCAAGAGCATATATCACTGTGAGAAGCCTTTCAATCCTATTCATGTGTGACTTACCCCCCTTTCTTGTCTCAGAAAGTACGCGGTGTAACCGAGTTCAGTCAACGTTTTCACTAATAGGCTTATATCATTTGATTTACCCAGCCTTCACGCAAAGAAGTAATCCGTTCCCCCTTTTTCTTGATGTCGGATTTAAGACCAGTCTAAATGACTCAATTATGCTAAATTAATTGGATGAATATTAAGTCAAGTAAAAACATCTTGCATTTCTTGCAGGCAATTAGTTTTGAGAAAAAATACGTTGGTTGTCACTAATATTGCAGGTTGTTTTCATATATAAACATATATATTGTATTACCCGAATCTATGGAAGGACTACACTATAGCTATACAAAGGAAAATCAAATACTTTTGTTGCCGCCCTGTCCTATCAAAATACGTCATAGATACAGAGTGATATGTCCACAGATTCTCATCATAAAACAGAGACTATTGATATAATGACAGTTGACGCAGGCGGGGTAAGTGGATGTATGCCCAAACCAACATTTGGTACGCAAAATATCAATGTTGACTTTTTGCTCTGGCTCACACTCTAATTTCACATGGCTGGGTTTCCGATATCCCCAGCGTCTCGCCTGATAATACCTGCATGTGCGCCGAAGTCAGCCCACTGAAGTTGATAAGAAGAAGATCCAGATCGCTACCTATATAAAAAAAAATCCCAACCAAACGGTATAACACCCCTGTGTGTATATAAGTACACCCCATCATACACTCCCACAACTCATGCCATAATAAACAAACTCTTTCATATCTATGGACGTCATATTTATACATCACTATTCATAATTTATAACCTCCTTTATAGTCACCTAGTTCTGTCTACATTGGGAGACAGACATGTTGTTATTACATGTCATTCTCCAGATCTCAAACCCACAGGTAAACATTTTATTTATTCATAAAATCTTAATCTTATATGTACGCAGTATAAAAGAAGATGATGCGTGCAAAAGAGTTAAAACTGTCCATGTATTTACTTTGTAAACATCATATTTACAAAGAGAAGTCCCACTTCACCGAGGGTAGTAATCGACAGGTGAATTCTGACCACCATCAGTGTCTTGTCCTCCGACCCCGTTCGCAGCTTTTCATACTCTGCAGCTCCTACCCTCTCATTAGAACCATTAGTTTGGCAACTCAAGCATCACGTCCTCAGCTGTCACTCTGCCGTATACCTGTACCAGACAGGCCCGTTGAAAGACGACCCTTGACAGGTCGGCCATTAGGAAAGCCTAGGGAATCTCTCTAAGTACCTTGTCCAGGTTAAAACCTCTGTATCCAGGCAAGAGGAGCCAGAGGAAGAAAACTCCATACATTTAAGTCCACTTTTGGCGCTCCAATGTAAACACGTCAATGTAAATATTGTGATTATCAGAGCAAACACATTTTGTGAATATGTAGACAGCGCTGCATTTATTTTGACGTGATAATATACTGTTATGGATTTTAATATATATTTCCCTTATCATACCGGTATATTCCAAAAATGGAATTTCCTCTGTATGAATCTAGTTAGTTTGTTATTGTCCCTTATGAAAACAAGCCGTGTAAGTTGGTCATTTTCTTTGGTTCAGGGGGTGATTATAGACTGTGACATGAAATATGAACGCGTGGTGATGGTCAAAACGCCTTGCATGTATGCAGTAATTGAAAGCCCTACTTCCCTGCTGTGTATTAATGGTACCAAGCACGCAAATTATGACAAAGCCAAAACAATCATTACCTTATACGTCGGTGGTACAAAGAGGCCACTCTGTCAGCACATTCTTCATAAGAGCTTCTTCACCAAACACGCTTTATCCACTAATAATTTGCCCTCGCCTTGCTCTACCCCTACTTTGAAATATATTTTCCAAACAATCGCTAGAACTCAAGTTATCCTGAAGATTGATTTTCACGGGAATTAATTAGTTTCTGCTTTAGAGATTCGACCTACGGTAGCATGTTCTCAGGTCTACCATTGGCAATGTCAAGACGCTTTCAATGAATGAATGCAGGGTCGGATGTGATTGTCCATACAGGCAGGAGGTCCATATTTGATTGTCTTCCATAATAGATGTTATCTTAGATATTTGAGAAGGCATCGAATTGAGGGCAAGCAAACGAAAATGGATGAGTGCAAGGCCCTCGGCCGTTTGTCTAATTTATTATAACGTTACAACCAGTGATTCCAATTGTGCTATTTTGGGTTACGTTTCCTTATGGATTCAATGTATACGTAACCCTAAATACAAGCAGTTTTCATATAGAAACTATTGCCATACAGCATAGTCAGAAAACACTGATGGTGTGGGAATGGGCAGCTGTGGATAAAGAACTATTTTATGTTGGCTCATACATATACAAATTGGATTAGGTATTTAAAATTGGAAGAGTGAGACCTCACATGCACAATCGCCCACCATTCTGTCAGCAGCTCTTATTATTTGTCTAGAGATGAAGGGCCTGAATGGTTATCGTGGCCTCTCGCAAAGATGAGGGGGGCAAGTGCCCACCATCCCTTTGTCACGCGTTGCCATCCGAATAATAGTCTGAAATGTCACCTCCCCGAATAGGGGTTATCATGTAGCCACCCCAAGCACGCATTTGCTAGACTCAGGCCGTCAGGGGCTATGGAATTATGACAATTTTGAGCATGGATGCAACCACTTTCTAAAAAAACCCAAAGCGTTTCATTAAGAAGTGTGACACTTGGCACCATTTATCGAGAAAAAGTGGAAATTATAATTACCAAAATCCCACCCCCGAGTCGGTTTGGGGATAACATGTTCACACTCTATTGAATGAGGGCAAATAAGGCCAAAGACACGCGAGGCCATTATTAGAAGGGAAAATAAGCTTCGGAAAAGTTGGCTTTGTCACGGCTATTTGTGGAATTAATCCAGGGTCAACAAAGAACATGTGTCATTTCAAGGTGTGGGGTCGTTAAAATGCAACAAGGGGAATTCGTGCTTAAAGATTTCATTCAGTTTTTTTTGTGGGGACAGGCCATTTTCTCTCTGCTGTGCTCCAGGCTTCGCATTCTGCCAGATTTTAGTGACATGTTTTGCGCAACATGTGGCCGGCCCTTTTTCCTCTTGACCCCGGCGGCTTTGGAAGGCCCCAAGAGAGATCTTTATGGATCACCCCGGGCAGTGATTATTTACAAGCTCTTTATGACATTGTGCTTGCACGGATAAAACTTGCGCAAGTTATTAGTGTTATCATTAAAAAGCCATTTGAAATGCTCTGATACCACCAGGGCAAATCATGCCATGCTGGCAAACCATGGCATCGGGAAGTTTCGTGGTGGAGTGTGGTGATTGATAAGGCATGTGTGATGGATCTGTAATGAATAGTCAAGGATCACTAAATGTGCGCTATGGATCCCTGCCCAAGTCCGACCCTCCCTATCCTATCCACTCGACACTAACTATGGCAGAGCCCGCCTGGATGCTTAGCTCGTATAACATAGGAAGCAGCAGGGGGTGTGGACACTGCTCCATGGCCCTCATCCCAGGGCGGGTCACTCATACATCACTATAGCCTAGCCCCTCCAGGGTGCCCTCCACGGTCCACTCCAGGGGCGCTTCTCGGTAAATCCCACATGTAAGATCAGCACATCTCCTACAACTTTGGTTTTTTTCTTACTCGGAAAGGAATATAATTATACACAAAATATTTCCTCTACGATTCTATATAAACTATATTATAGGCGACGCATGACAACACTAGCTGCAACCCCTCGAGTTGCATAATTTTAATTCAACTTACTACCTAACGGGTAAGTCTCTCAAAATTCTAAAATATTGGGTTTTTACATGTCATTGTATTTAAATAATATTATTGGCCTTTACTTGAATACAAAAATATATGTATTATATATAATGAGCCCATCTTATATAACGACTTATCCTATTGCACATCGTCGTGTGATATTTTATATACTGGCTGTTTTAAAGCATGCATGATCAAATCGGGGCTAGTAAAATTAATACAGTACTTTGTTATACTTTTTTCATGTGAAATACGAAAGTTAGATATTTGGGGTTCATGGCATCCATGTTGGTCGAAATTAGGGAGATGTCCAGTATGGCTATGTAGTGATAAATACACAATGAGCTAAGTTTGATTATTATGTATAACCAACTGCAAACACCTCTTCAGACATGCAGTATCCGCAAACGGTGGAGGTGGAAGAGGAGGAGGCAGGGAGCGGGAGGGGAAGATGAGCTAGTTGACAGGGGCGTGGCATCATGGAATAGGTCCCCTTTCTACCTGTTTCCCTCCTGCCTGTCATTCCTGTATCCTTGTAGAGCTTGTGTGTCTGTGTACACATGTAGACGGCACATGATGGCCAAACGGCGTCACACGCCCCTAAACCACTTCTGATCTCAAGCACTTCGGCGCCACTAGGACGTTTTGCAGACATCCTCCAGGCCTGCCAGGAGGGCACACGGGTGGTGCTTCAGTGCAAAACTCTCGACAAGGCCAAACTTTCTCACAAAAGCTAAACTCGGGCGTCGGTGATATGCCGGTCTAGTCTCTTGTCGTCTTTATCAAAATGCCCTTTTCGATCCTAGTACCACCGGCTTCTTGTTTTCCCGTCCACTTTCCTGTTTAGTTTAGAAGGTTTTCACGTACCGGGTACAAAAAGATAGAGATAAAAGTCTATCCCATATGGTTCGAGGTTTTTGTTATTGCCTGAGTCATTTAAGAAGTCATCTATGATGATCCGCAATTTTCTGCTCCTGTGACCACACGGACCAATAATGATATCATCTTTTCCGAGTTCGGCGCCGCATAGCCTTCGATATGCGGATCTACAGGAAACGGCAGTCTGCATGGAAATTCAAAATTTATTGCCAGTACGATCCTATAATAAAATCAAATGGTGGACTCGTTTATAGTATACCTAAACCGATATGAATATATGTCTAGCCTATATTCTCATTCTCTACTGGTTAAAATGCATGTACATCACTGTGCGCGCATGATAGCTCAATTACATAAATTAGCCCCAGAAATCATGAAGTAAAACAACATTGTTTTAAAAAATAAAAATAAAGTACACAAAACAACCATCGGATAGAACTTCATATGCGAATGGACGTATTCCTGTTCGATTTTCAATTGATATTTGTCGGTTTGCTCCCACTAAACTTTGTTGATATTGATAAAGGCTTATTGGCTACTGAACGCTGTTTCGTCATAAATCATATACGATTGCATGCTATTATGCATCACTCCACCTATATTGGTATGGTATTAGTGGACTATGATTAGCTTTACAACTAAATAACCCCCTGTACAGAGCGAACTTATAATATCCACTGTGTGCTTAGCGTGATATGCGTCTATGACCAACGAGGAGACCGCGTGGGTGTCTTTGCAGTCAGCACGCATCATTTGTTACCATTCCTGTGTCATAAGGCCCATTTTTCTGGCGCTCTTTTTATTTCAATGTTTTATAAATTGATGTCCTCTGCATTACTATCTAGTGGATACCAACCAATAAAATGACATCATAACATGCCATAGATACTATATCAAATTTAAAATATCTGTACGCACTACGGTATATCATACGATATTGAATATTAATGTAATATCTCATCCACGACGGAATTCTATACACATTGGCTATAAATGATATTACATGTCTTGTAGTTAGGATATTTTTATCACTATTTTTCAAGGGATCTTTCTTCACCATGCCCAAGCTGTATACAACTTTTCTAAGCATACATAGTGCCACCCAAACTGTTATGTAGGCGGGGAGGGGTATTACGCCATTGACACCTGTATTTTGCGTGTGGCAGTCATTCACACGCATGCTTCACGGCGGCTGATCCTCAATAGGACCCAGCAGACATGATAGTCCTCGTGACAATGCAAAGGCCACTACTTCCCGAGTGACAGGGCTAGGGAGAAGCTAAAGGTTTTGTCCGTTTTGTCCTCTCTGAGACAAGGTGATGGATCTATGCCATATCAGTTGTGACCGAGTTACAGGTCGTTAAATTAAGTGTTTTCTCTTTGGGACATCTACCTAAATGTTTTGTCTTATATAGTTCTTTTCCCTGGATAGTGTCCAATTTTGATCTTTGATGAAATTGTGTTATTTTGATGGTCATGGAAATAAGGGATATGGCTAGGATTACCCTATGAGATTACATGTGACTCGGTGTATGGTGATCTTCTGTATAGTGCGGTCAGATACTAATTACATGACGCATACATAGCTATACATGAACGTACGTATAACGAGGAAGCCATTGTACGCCATCGAATGTATTGAGAAGCCAGCCATCTGCGCTGAACGCAGTGTATACTATTCCCTCTTATCAATATAATGCATCTTTCTAGGTCATATGCTACTTTACTGTAAAATTTTGTATATTCTTTTCAGTAAGGCGATTGAAATATCGAATTACAACCATTAGTCAGCATAGGATACATGGGTATTGTTGAAGCCATGGGTCACAATGGGCCCGTGCCATGGTCGGCTGGCCTTCGAAAAAAGCTTGTTGCATTCTATAGCGGATCAAACTGGTAATGGGGCTCAGGCGTCCCTATACAGAAGTCAGACCCCATGCGGATTAGCTATCGTACCGGCTTGAAAAGGAGGTCTCTCCCCCTCTGTCATTCAAAGCTACTTGGGTAGTTGACTGTTTGAGGAGTGCTATTCAAGTCTACTCGAGCCATTCACGGCGCTTATAGCATTACAGCGTGTACAAAACCTAGAGAACAAATATAGACATTTGCATTAAGGGACTACCATAACAATAACATGAAAATCGCCGTACCCCCACTGCGTCCGTATAGGCCTTTAAGCAGATTTTCAATGGAGTCTACATGTACATATATACATTAGTCCCAGGGCCAGGAAAGTGCCAAATATCACGTCCTTAAAGGTTTCGTATGAACATCTTATTGAAGCATACTGGAGCAAACGCATAGGCAGATCTATTTGAAGATTGTTATCTTGCATTCCCCTCATTATAAAAAGAAAGAATTTTCACTAATAATATCTTCATAGCTATGTTTGGCATTGCGTCAGTAGACTATATAATTACAGATAAACATTTTGTTTATATATTCGAACTCATATCCAAGAGGGCCAAGCACTTTGATGGGACAATTTCGACTTGAAACAGACAGACTATTATCGACTATCTCAGCATAATTATATAGCTAGGAAGATATCATCTTTATTAGGCGAAACGAATAAGATATATATAGAGAGAGAGATTCCTGGGCAGGATTTATATAACATTCCGCAATAATGATACAAGCGATGGTTATTTTTTTCAAATGTTTTTCAGTGCCAACGAGGGTGGCATATTTTATTTATTTATTCCTACATTCAGCATGGATACTCTTTCCACTAATGAAAACTTCATAATTAGAGGGACAGAGGGAACCTATGATAGATTACATGTTAGAAGTGTAACATTGATGGACAGTGTCCTTTGAGGTCCGGTTGGTAGATGTGAAAATTTCACTTCATGGGGAAGGTCCGTTAAGCACACAATCCACACCCTTCCCTAATCACAAAGATTTGCCGGTCGAGGCGGAAATAATGATCATGTCATAATAGACCTAGATAGAATTAAAGACTAGATGCCGCATGTGGGACACCTAGCATGAAGATGTTAACACTGGAAAGTTGTTATTAAAGGTCCAAATGCTTTTTGCTCTGGGAGTAAGTGCCCATAAAATTATAACCGTGGCGAACGTGTGTAAGATTTTCTGCATGAAGGGGACCTTCTTTAGAGTTTAGAGAACAAGAACACTGATAGCGACCAACGCTTGGTATAGGCCAAGTCCAAGTTCAAGTCTTTTAATTATCATACATGCCTTTGTTTCTAAGGTGTACACGGACTTCTTCCTCATTTAATTGAGATAGATTGGGCAAGAAAGAACGTCTTTGAAGAAACCAAAAATTGGTTTCAAACGCAATGTTGAAGTGCAGTCTCTATTCAATTATTATTGCTGAGAAACATTCAGGTACTAACATGTCTCAGATCCAAGAGACCAATTTACAGAATGGCGCCCTAACCCTCCGATAATTGCTCCCATGTAACGGAACCACCCATTTATCAAGCAATTATTACTTTAATTGGAGTGCCGACTACTGGCCCGGGAGATAGCTTTTTCACATATTTAATGTGGCAATGGCGCTGACGAGTCGACCTGTGTAATGCTCCAGGCCATTCCGTTGCCACCTAGAAGTTTCTGTCATTTACTCATTATTTATAAATGTACACACCTCATGAATATAGACCTATGCATATCCATGTTAACATACACATCAATATGCTTATAGCATAATTATAAACAATAGATAATTATTTATTAATTAGTCTCGCACGTTGTATTTTCATAACAATATTGTTAACATACTAAATAGATATCATTTTTATAATGAAGAAGAACCTTTTGAACATGAGAACTGACCTTCTTATTGGTAATGGGAATATATTTGAAGAGAAGCATATGTCTGGACACGAATAGTGAGCTCTGAGTTGGTTGCGGAGTACCATTTGTCAAGGAGCATGACGTCACGTTCGTGTGACATGATTATCTATCATTCGCGTGTATCGCACCAAAGCTTAACCCTCGGGATGCGTCTCTACTCTTATCTCTTCTGAGACTACCACTTTTCACAGAACGGCTTTCTTCTTTCTACCCTGATGATGTGGACTTAAAACCCTCTTCAATTCACTCAAATTTAAATATCTATAGAAAGGATATGGCAACTTACTTCTAATTCAAATGAAGACTGTCTTTGCTTTGTTGATTCAATATCACCTTGATCTTTAATGTCGTTTGGATGAAATTATCTTGCCGCGGATTTAGAACAGATCGTTCATCAAAGTTTGGTTAGTTTTATCTGGTGCACCCTTTCTGTTTGCGATGTATAAGCTCTACCAATCCCGCTGTTCATCCCCCAACGAACTCCTTTGTGTAGTGCCCCGAGTTCTACATAAAGAATTACTCTTGTTTAAGATAAGGCTTTAGCAAAAATGTATTGAAATGCTCTTGCCATCTTGGCACAGATTTTCCAACTGGATTGAAGGACTCTTGTGTTAACGTTGCAGTTACGTTTCGTTTACCCATATGTAGGCCAAAATACTCATGCACGTTTTATATTTCCCCGTGTCCCTCTCGATTGCAACTTGTGGAACTTTGTGGATTGGGAGTTTTTCCAGCATGTCATAACCTATATAGATTAGTGGATGGATATGTTTCTCTCGAGAGGCCTCCCGGTTGGAATAAACCCCGAGGTAGGAACTAAAACAGGAGGCTCCTCCTATCCACCCTCATTTGGCCTAAGTGATTGTGACGTGAGGGTCGTTCTCCCAGCCCCACACACTAACCCAAGGCAGTCGTTGTTTCAACACTGACTTCCACAACTATTTGCGCGAGAACATCTGGAATTCAGAACCGAGTAGTTTAGGTCCTCCCCCAGCTTACACAAGAAATATGCTATCATCAATCAGCTTTTTGTTTTTGTTTTCTCTTGCAAAATTTTCTTTCGTCGTCTGTAATATGTATACTGAATGACATGTTTATCCTTTTTGAAAGAGGCCGGGCCAGCATGAACAATGTTTAAGCTCTTGTTTACTCTTGACTGTTCAGATGGAATGTTGGACTGGTAATGGAATAAAATAAAGCAAATTCTAAAGGAAAACATCACTGGATTCATCTGATTTACATTAGCCACAAACATACTGATCACGTCTTAAGCTTTGCGTCGTTTACTAATCAGTTTGACTTAAGACAGAGGTATCTCATACGCTTAGAGGTAAATTGTTAATTCATATGAGAAAGTCGCGTGCTGTTCCCCTGATGGATACAAATGTGTGATGTGTATTGTAGGTTCATGATATGGCTGAACTAAAATTGCTCTTGGCCCTTAAGTCAGACCCGTGCGCCATGTGTTTAGTTGTATTTAGGCCTTAGAAGAGGTGGAGCTGTAGTGAACTTTTAGCTTTGGATATTATCCACGTATTCACGGTGACAGCCCCAGGTCACGTCTAGATCATCTAAAACCCACCACCTCCTCCTGCATCCCCTCTGTGTCTCCTCCCTTAGCCACAACCATCAGTTGTTCTAGCTTGTTTTTAGTGGGATGTCCTCAATTGTCATTTTCGTTTAGGGACTCTACCTTACAACGAAATCCATTCCCGCAGGATTCTTGCTGATCTTGCCTCCCTCCCCACGTCCTCATCAGCGTGATGTGTATTGTGTATAGCCATCAGCCTGATGTGAACAACTCATTGTTCAAGTCTTCGCCAACAAAACATTATCATGTGAAAAACTGGAATGAAAGACATCCAGCTATATTATAAACAGTTGTAACCAACTAGACTTGGACACTAGGGGGTGGTTTAATTTTTCCTATATTTAATTCTGTTACTCAGGATGCTACTCAGTTCTTGGCTAGTCTACAGCTGGGTGCTTTAAGTTCTCTGGGGGATGATTGAAGGTAGCAGCGAGGAGCTCCACTTTAGAGGGGCTCACGATCTCAGGGCGAGCCTATAAAGGTGGCCTGGACTTCCTCTACTGTCTCAACAGATAATACTAAGCCTTTAATCTTCTGGTCTGACTAAGGAAGATCTCCCTTACTCCTGGAAGCGACCAGTTCAAGTCGAATGTATCCAGTATTATTGAGCATAAAACACGTCCCTCTCTGAAGTTTGTTTTCAAATGGACCAGGCTATATGCCCTACGGGATGTTCAAATAAATACTAAGTTACACAATCTGGAAGTGAAATAACGAAACGTGTTGCCTCATGCCTTTGTCAACATCTTTATCCAGCTTTAGGCCCATTGCTTGTATATATGTTAAGAGTTAATCTCTCACTTATCCTCGTGTTACGTGTTATCCCTTTGTATCAATCAGATCATTATTTTAGCATGATTTAATGAACTAAAATGATCCAAATGTCTTTCTTCTTACATTGCGCCAAAACAACGTGTACAAAGAAAAAGATATCTATTCTTTTATAAATAATTGGAACACGTAACTTATCAAGAAAGTGCCTGTCAAGCCCTTGACCACATCAACCATTATGGTTAGAGTTGGGATATACATTTTCAATGTTTACTCGATTGAAAACAAATAAATGATATTTTTTTCTAGAGTCTTAAACATCGATGGCTTGTCTGAGGAGGTATATGTACACGTAGCAGCACTCAACTACTCAAGTGATATTCATCAATTTTAGTATTCCTGGACTCATGAGCCATAAACACTGATTCATGTACAGAAGTATCGCTAAATTAGCCTTTGGGGCTCATCCTCTCCTTACCTATCGGACTTGACCCTTGACCTTAGTTAATCCGGGGAGATTATTTGAACATGTTGCTATCTTTTCTGTGTTTTGGTCTGGTCCCCTATGAGCTTGTCAAAGTGTAGTGGGCCATCCTTGTATGGCGCCGTCACTCTGTCTGCTTCTTCTGTCTGGACGGTGGGTTATCTCCAACTTCTGATCCTCCACAGACGCCAGCTTAAGCCTCAGTTACCTGGCTGATTGCCTATCTACACCTACCTTGATGGTCAACCAGATAGGGCCTCCATGATATCACACATCGCCGCACACCATTATG
Organism: Sthenelais limicola; assembly: GCA_942159475.1. Classification (NCBI taxonomy): domain Eukaryota; kingdom Metazoa; phylum Annelida; class Polychaeta; order Phyllodocida; family Sigalionidae; genus Sthenelais; species Sthenelais limicola. The sequence goes on from OW804096.1 coordinate 117,742,673, forward strand.
TTGCTGTTTTACCTCGCGTACCAAGTGTACCTTGTCGAGAAACATGTTTCCCTACCTGAAATATCGCACTCATAATGGAAACATTAAATAGACCCTTAGCCATAAAGCAGGGAGAACAGGTTGGATCATGCACTGGCTATCTAGATCTCGATCAGTTTTCAAATATGACGTTGCACTATACTTAGCAGGAGATAATAAGCCTCGTTTGTTAACAAGCTGCTTATCTGGATACAAAAAAACTCTGCTCTTTATTGCTGGGTTGGATTAGCTGAAATGGGACTTAGCACCTATATTATAATTGATTAAATTAATGATCTCCTCATTGACTACCTAAAAGCCCTCTCATTCCCCTGCCATAGCGTGTACGTGCTGAACATCATATTATCTATATAGGGCGGAGAGGTGCTTGCAGTGACACGGCTGTAATAGAATGACAGTACACAGGTAGATACAGGTGTCCCACTGAGAGGTACCTCCTCTGTTTATTTTCCACCTAACTTGACACATCCAGCTTTCCTTGGTTAAACGATAGACGCCCTTTTGTTTGCGATAGTTCATCAAATTCCCTTCTGGCTGTGGCTGAGTGTTCCGAACCTCTTCATCGGGTCTATAAAAAGCAACAGGGGACCTGGTACATTGAGGCCAGAAGGACCGACAACCTAAAAAAGCGCAATTGCATGGTGATTTCTGACCGCCCAAGCGTGAAAGTCGGCGCAAAGTTTCCTTTTGTGTCTTGAATTCCCCCATCGTGAGCATTGAGGAACGCTTTTGTTCCCCCAGAGACCCCAAGTCGCGACATATCGGCTGTGGACAAGAGTGGTTGTAGAATACCACCGTCATCGCCGACAGAATGCCACTATGTCGCCACAGAGCTCAATAATACCTGCTAATGAGTGCCATTATAGAATTAACTGAGGGTTCTTACGCAAGGGCCTTGCTCCTAGATCAGCCATTTCTTCACCACCAAACGAGGGGTGTCTGGTGGTTAAGAGCATTTGCCATTGAATTCTCATTGACCTTCCATCAAAGGACTTGGTCTTAGTTTTAATCCTTCTAAATCCCATAACACCCATACCATTTACCACCGGCTGTCACTCAAGACCTCTATGATTTTAGTATTAGTTTGAAATGCATATAAAAAGCCGAATAGCCCTCGCTTCCTCGGGGATACACTTACCATCCGATAAGATAAAAAGGCGCAATAGTCAAGGCACTTTTGTTACATATCTTATACTTTCATATGGTAGTGTGGGAAGGGATAGGGGTTGAGGTACAGGTGGTATTTATGTTCAAATGGGGTTAACAAGTTTGGAACTGAAACAGGCCTGATCTTAAATACTAATGAGCTAGGGGGAGAGTAGGGGGTTTGGTGGGGGTAACCCTGGAGGAGGGGGCAAGCTGCATGTGTGTGGGCCTTTTTCCAGGGCAGTCACAGCCATACCTAAACTTACTCTCCTTTGTGTTGAAAGCTTGGGGTTAATTAATATGTTAATCAGCCTGGGGTATTTAAACCTAGCATGGGTAGGGATTGGGGCATTCTGAGAGAGTCTTGTTTGGAGTGTTGATAGTCTTGGTTTGGAATTAAGTACCACAGTACCCTGGAGTACCCTCAGTGACAGTGTATTTCATATAGATCTTTGGACATCACCTTCAATAAACCTGGAACAGTACTTACATGTCTCCTTATTATTACCCCACCAGGATCCCATAAACCTCAATAGGAATATCTTAACACATGGTGGAGAAGCTCCGGTCTGGTGGAGGTATTTTATAGAGACATTTTTTGAGTGACTTGCAACACAATGCCTAAGTATAATTGGAAGATCAGAGTGCTTTTAGAATTGTTTAGGCAGTTCAGATAACAAGGAGCTGAGGGAGAATTACTCCAGGATGGGATGGAGGAGACTGTGGTTAAATAATTAACAAGAGGCACATGTTTCAAATCAGAGATGAACAGAATGACAAGGGGCAGTTATGCCCCAACACCATTTGGAGGTGCACCAGGAGAAGACCCCCATGCCTTCCTTAGGAAACTGAAATATGTTTGCAAACAGGTGTTCAAAGGAGACTTAGAGAAACTGAGGGAGTTTTTCCCAATGGCACTGGAGGGCCATGCCTTTGAGTGGTATGCATCAGGGAACAAGGAATCATGTGCAACATGGGAAGAGCTTGAAGAGGCTTTCCTATCCTTTTTTGGTGTGATCCCAGAGGAGGATAAGTACAGACTTATGAACTTGCCAATGGAACCTAATGAGTCTGTGGAACAATTTGTCAACCAGTTTCTCAGCCGCATGGTGAAGTGTAAAGTGAACCCAAAAGATCAGGTGGATATGTTCATTAGAGCCATGCCAGACAGCTTTATTGATAAACTGATTAAAAGAAATCCTAAGACATTGGAGGAAGCCATAGACACGGCCAAGAGGGTGGAGAGGAAAGAGAAAGCATGGAAGAAAGACATAGAAAGTGCCATGACAGCAGGACTCAGGTAGGGTACCAGAAATTGCTCATGTTGGTCTATCTATTAAATGAGGTTTGAAGGTCTAGTTCTCTGGAGGGCACCCAGAGTGAGAAACAGAAATGTTATTGTATAAGGTAAAGCACTCTAAGTTTGGGGATGGGAGGAAAGAGTTTCTCCCTGTAAAAGAGGGCCTGTTTTGGCCTCTGACATAGAAATGACTAAATATAGATGGAGATATAGATTGCATGATATTATTAATTGAACTAACAAGTAAAGAGTTTCCTTTGTGGTGATGAAGTATGTATAGGCTTTAATTGTTTAAGCAACATGTATTGCCATCATTGACACAGGCCTATTCCAATCAAAATAGAGGAGGGAACCTGGCATTCATACTGGGTGTATGGGTGTGTGTGCTATAGCAGGTGGAGGAGTGATGGCAGGCAGGGGTGCATGCAGGACCAGTGGGGCAGGCACCAAGGGTGGCAGAGGGAGGGACACACATATCCTGTCCAGTTATATGTATGGCCAAAAGTTAACATTCTAGGGAGGGAATTCTTGGCAGATCATGAGATGGTGGTTAGTTATAGGGGAGTTAGATCCTATAGAAAATCGCATGAAGTGTTGTGTAACTTAGATATAATCATAGAGCCCCACTCATAGGTAGAAATGGTATGTTTAGGGGTAGGGGAAATGACATTTGGGAAGGAAGGATGGTCTAAACAGAGCCTGGAGAAGACATTGGGTGGGACATAGCTGTGCTTGTGTTGTGGTCAGTATCCATGGGGGGTATGGTGTATATACCATTGAGATGGGTGATCTATGATGCTGGGAGCCATGCATTTAGAGCATTTTAGTCAGCTGATTCAGTTTTCAATAAGTTGATGTCTGAGGTATAGTATAAAGGTTTGTTTGTTAATTGAGGATGACTCTGTTAAGCACAGGTATGTATGTCATAGGGATATGGTATATTTGTAAGAGGGCACTAAATCTTTTATTTATTGCCAATCTATTCATATTATGGAACTCTTGGGAAAGACATACTATTGGGTGTAGGGGTATGTAGTGTTAACATGAGTACTCAAATTAATGAGGGAGTAGAAACAACTATAGAAATTTAGTGGGAGCACATTTTGGTCCAGGGATCACTCCAGTACCCCAACATTTCAATTTCAGTTGTTCAACGATCTGCATGCCTGAGGTGAGATGAGCTGCATCTGTCTGGTCAGAATCTGGTACATAGCTCTGGAGATGCTGCGTATAGGGGGCCTATACGCGGGGACACAAATCTCCCTGAAGGGGGAAAGGTTGGTCATGGCAGGGAACCCAGGGAAGGGCCCATTCTCTGGATTATTCTCTCCTGATACATTTTCCCCAGGGATCCTATCTGGCATGTTTAGTCTTGTTGCTGCATCTGGGGGGAACATGCGCGGGAGAGGTCGACATACAGGATCCCAGGTGACAATGAGCAACTGTGATTCTTAGTGCATAATCATGCAGGTTGTTTTCAGTGTTCACCAAATGGTTTTTATTTTTTTTGAGTCATTAAGTGCAAGAAGTTGCAACCTTTGAATCAGTGTGTAAATGAGGAATACATGAGGGGGAATTAATTGAGTACATGACTATGAATGAGAAGTATGAGTGGAGGAATTCCCTTGCATGACTCTTGGTGGAAGAGGCAGTACTTATCATTAACAACTTAGAGGTTAATGATGACCGGGGAGATCATTATCACAGAGCAGGTGGAGAGTGTGGCATTATACGTGACATGACTGGCCAGGCACTGGAGAGCAGGAGAGACTTAAAAGCCCAGGGGGCAATGGGGAAGGCAACAGATGATGGAGGAACACACTTATTTAAAGGACACATAAGGAAGGTCACACCCCTCTGGAACATAAAGTTGTGAGAGGCAAAGAGGGTGGGACAAGGTGTGAGGGTGAATTAATGAGGGTGTTACTGGAGGAACCATTGGGCATTCCTAAACTGTTGATAGAAACTAGGGCATTGGATGGAGGGGACACTAGTAATGAGGAGCAGGACAAAGAGCAAGCTTGTGTTTGACTTAGCACTCAGTTGGGTTTGGTTTGGCCTGGAGGGGAGCACCCTCCATGCCCTATTCCCAGTGACAGGCTGGGAGGGGGTTGAGATATGTGAATCAGGTACTCATAACAGCTGGAGGACATGAGTGGGGAGGGTGTATAAGGTTGTGTGTTACATTGGTTTTGGTGGGATTAGCATGCTGGTGAGTGAGATGTGTTTGGCTCTATTTAAAATACCAGGGATAGTGAAGGGAGATTGGGTACAGCTGGAGATTTCTCTATTGGGACCAGAAATAAGAGAAGGAACAGAGGGGCAAACAATGTATTAATTACCAAGTTCCATGACAAAGGGTAATACTTGTTACATATGATTCCATTTATTAGGGTTTAATTAATGGGGAGAGATCTGTTCAATCAAGGAGTATTTTCTCTGTCTGAGATGTTAACTATAACCAATTGGATGAATATGCTTATAAGAGGAATTACACACATTTGTTGGTTCTTCTATTTATCTAACTTTGTGGTATTACATTGAGAGTTTGGAATAGAAATGTATAATAAATTTATCAGGTCATGACCTGGGTGGGCAAGAGTGAGTTCATATAAACACACATCAATTAGTGCTGGAGGGAGATAGCTAAACAGACTTAATTAGTAACAGGTGGGGCAGAAGCAGTGTCAGAGCCACTGCCTCATAGGGGGAGAAGAATAGGGTGTCAGGAAAGGAGGACAAAATCACAAAATGGGGTCACCTAGAGAGGGGAGGGGGATTGACCCCACCAGCCAAGAGATAGCAGGGGAGCATATCAAGAGATAGCCAAGGTACTAACATACTAATTAAACACCAAATTAACCACTGATTAGTTGTGTGTTTTAGGATAGAGGTTATACATGATTGTAAAATTTTCAGATTATCTTCATGTATCATTGCATGTGGTTGACTTACCAGGTTATATATTATATATCCTTGTTAATATTGTGTAATAGGACACCATAATTATATTGTCATATTCTATTTTTCTTAGTGCTACATGTCATGTATTCTCATATTTCGATTGTGTCTAAGTACCACATGATATGGGGTCATTGATTGGCTTGTCTTTTGATTATTATGTAATAGCATGCCTGCTTGATTTATTTTATATATGTGTGCATGGAGCTAGTTTTCTGTAGCATAGATGTAGGGTGTGACAGACTTAAGTTAAAAGGGGGATCTGAGAGTGCCTATTGACAATGTGAAGTAATAAGGTGAAAATGACCAACATGAGACATGGTACCCCTGTTATTATTTGAGAAACTATTTTGTTCTACAAACACTTATAGCTAGCTGTCTACATGGAACCAGAGGATTGTGTTTGGGAGTGCCCATTCCCTGAGGCTCGCCTGGGAATCAGGAGAGGACCAGGTGGCCCAGGGAAAGCCCAAACCATATCTAAAACAACATCTCAAGTGGAATTAGATAGTGACATATATACATATATATACACATATAGACTGAAAACCCTGTTCCAGGGAAAGGACTTGACAAGTGATGAGGCAAATCGCAGTGACATTACTTTTGGTTGCAGATGAACTACTTATATAAGGACTGTGCTATGACTGAATATTATTGATTATTGATTATGTCTTGATACCTGTTTGAATTATATTATCTTTGCATTATTGTCGTTATTATATTGTATCTGAGGTATTTTGGACACTGAGAGTACTCTGGAAAGGGTTTTTGGGTAGGGTGCATGAGATGCATGTTTTGTAGCTTAGGGACACTATAGAAGTCAAATGAATGTAATAAATTAATTCATTTTCTGCTTAAAAGGGGGATGATGTTACATATCTTATACTTTCATATGGTAGTGTGGGAAGGGATAGGGGTTGAGGTACAGGTGGTATTTATGTTCAAATGGGGTTAACAAGTTTGGAACTGAAACAGGCCTGATCTTAAATACTAATGAGCTAGGGGGAGAGTAGGGGGTTTGGTGGGGGTAACCCTGGAGGAGGGGGCAAGCTGCATGTGTGTGGGCCTTTTTCCAGGGCAGTCACAGCCATACCTAAACTTACTCTCCTTTGTGTTGAAAGCTTGGGGTTAATTAATATGTTAATCAGCCTGGGGTATTTAAACCTAGCATGGGTAGGGATTGGGGCATTCTGAGAGAGTCTTGTTTGGAGTGTTGATAGTCTTGGTTTGGAATTAAGTACCACAGTACCCTGGAGTACCCTCAGTGACAGTGTATTTCATATAGATCTTTGGACATCACCTTCAATAAACCTGGAACAGTACTTACATGTCTCCTTATTATTACCCCACCAGGATCCCATAAACCTCAATAGGAATATCTTAACACATTCAGCTTATTGCGCTCTCTAAGATGTCGTTTCTGATATACCAGCTTTATTTATTTATTTATCCTGAAGGTGAATTTTAAGAATGTTTTCGATGTTTTAGAATTGCGTTATTGGTAAATTATAGTCTTTAGATTGAGAACGTGCAGAACCCAGGGTAAAATATCGATACACATTTTGTTCTTTCCAATACACACTTAAAGTCCTTCGCGTCGTGGACTTAAGGCTGTACCAACATCCTTCTTTACCACGAGCTAAGAGAGTCATTCGGATAATGCGAATCAAATGTTGTGATTCAGTAACTCAACATCTCATCACTATATTATAAAAGCAATATAGTGAGGTTTGGTATTCGGTCTCTGCGTGTGAGGCGCTCTAGGCCAGGAGGATTGAGTTTATCTGAGCCACTCGCAAGGTGTAGGCTGTAAACAGTGAGCAGCACGAGGTGGAGTGTAGAATAGCTCCCGCACCTGGGCTGGGTTACCGTCCTACCAGGGGTCGAAGAAACAGAAATTACCGAAGCTGTAGTCTGGCGATTTAGTGACAGTAATCGGACTTCGTGAAGTTCAACGGTTGGAAGGATGGGATAGGTTCTCTCCAATGTAAATGTTTCAATATTTCATAGTGTTTTATGGCAATCGTTTAAATGTATTTCTTATGTATAGGGTGTTTGGTAATGGTGGTTGTGGGGGTGGGTGGGTGGGGTGGGGGTGTATAATCACAAGATTAGGATCTACAAAGGACAATGCCATTCTTGTTTAGTTAATCATAATATGTGTCGGATATAATTTCCCATGTAGCTCCATGTATGGGGGAATATACTAGGCTTCTGAAGAGCAAGCAATCTGTAGTATTCGCAGAGAATAGACAGGTAAAGGAGTAACCCTAAACCTCATCTGGCTCCTCAAGATTTCAGTCCAAACGGTAAACTCCCCATTCCCTTTGATAGTTCCCTAATAAGTCTACTGATAATAGCTCCAGGGTAGGGCTCGCAGCTGAAACCCTATGTGGAACCGTTATGGTTTGGACCATGAGGAGAATGTCAAACCCGCCCCCCGGTTGCATAGATCACACTTGGTTAGATGTGGAGAGTTTCATATTAAACCTATATTAAAACCAAGAGCACAATTACGGATGTCGCCATGCAATTAAATACATATTCTACTCATGTGTTCTAATGAACATCCTGGCTTTTAAACAATAGTAATTTAACATGGAATAACAATTCTTTCTGGGCGTCATGTATTATAGGTTGAATGTCAAAAAGAACAAGTTGTCTGTATAGTATATACCATTTGGCAAGTGTTTTCTACCATCCTATCCCTATAATGTGCTTAGTCTGTGTACACTATCTGTGCACACTGCTTTCTCTGGGGTCCTCTTGTTGACGCTCTAAACACTGTTTCGTCAACAACCTCACGTCTTGGGACGGAGGCCAATGCAGTTGCCTTAGTCGGGCTGGTTCCTATATGTATCTCCAATGTAGGAGCGTCCCTATAGAGCACAATGACCAAGCATTGGATTGTAATCGAGATGCAGACTCACCTTGTTTCCCCAGCAAGTAGTGTCTTGATCAATGATGGCACGAGGTACCGGCTAAGTCAATGGAGGGGCATTGGCGTTTTAACTACAAACAAGACTGGGGCTGTATTGAGAATTTATCCTCCCTTTGAAATTTGTATCAAGTGATATTATACACGAGTGGTAAATAACATTAGAACAACCTAGGCATCATTATCCTGTACCTGTGCCATACATTTTTACTATATTTTAAAAACCGCCGTAACACATTAACTACCGTACATCGTTGTATCAAAAACAAATCCTATAATGGGATTCTCTCAAATTAGTATCAATGCCGATGACGCAGCCTGCAGGGGGAAAAAATCAGATTTCATTTTCACAACATGTAGTCTATCTAGTCTGTTTCGAACCTTAGTAGTTTACTACTAAGATCGAACCCATGAGCTCGCTGAAATGTCCCTAGTCCACAGGAAGCAGTTCTGACCCCCACAATGTCTTGTGCGACATGCAATCCTATGATATTTGGTGCCATAAAGAAGCATAGTATAAATGAAGGCAGCCAGAAATATGTGTATCAAAACGCGAAGCAGGTGCCTAGATGACTCTGCTGAAGGATTGTACACATTCGGCCTCTTTTATCTCGAGTCACGTCATCGCTAGCCTAGCGGCTGCGTTCCCAACTAAACTCGCGAGTTCGAGGTCACTGGCCCGCAAATGGCAACAAGATGCCTTCAAATCAGCCTCGAATTTAGCCCCAAATCTTTGGGTCACTTCTTGTCTGCTGCGCTTATCTCGAGGCGAGCAACACGGGGGCTTGAGTTACACGAAGGCTCTCACATAATTCCATGCCGATGACAGGACGGAGGAGCAGCGTACCTGAGGCTATGCCAAGCCGCCGACAGATGAACACTCTAAATCCTGCACCCGTTCTATTGGATGCATCTTTAATAATAACGCACAATTTACTCACCATCCATGACTGTCTGACCTATTAGCGCAACACCTAAATGTTTTACTGGTGACATTTACGAGCTAGCACAGCAACAATAACAACTAAAATGGTAATTAATCAATATATTATATATTTTACCAGATGCCAACCAATCTTTTTGGTAGACAACTGTACTTTAAAACACAGATGATCGGGCGAATGAAATGAAAAGAGACTGTGAGCATAGAGTGATCACGTTAGTGTATGTGCGGTATGGTGAAAGTTCACAAGACGTTGCATTGGCGATGTAATTGTTTAAAAAAGCAAGGGTACTTATTCCTGGGCGGTCGGAGTGTGTGTACTGGTGGTGCTGGTTGGCGCCGGTCTTCTCGCCCGAAGAGCCTTGCCCGCCGACTCGCCCTCTACAATTAGTATGATTAGAACAAGGTGCTGGCTGGCACTCTCAACTTCTATATCATCGGGCCAGATGCAGCCTCGCCTCTTTCTAAACATTAGCAACCCTGGGACAATCACTTCCACAAACACAACTTTAATGGTCAGTGAAACAAATAATACAAAAATTGAGTAAAAACTGTGCTTGACAATTTTTCTTGTTAATGGTTCCAGTCATTCAAATAATTGAATTAGAACGCTGTGTTCGTATGAACATCTGTTTTCTCCCCTACATTATTCTAGTATGTTTGAACCAGGAAGTTCATCCTTGGTTTCATATGCATGGGACATTCTGCCACAATGGGTTGAATACAGTTCCATACAATACCCGGACCTGGTTCCATATAGATGCCATGGCAGATTTCTCAGAACCCATAATCAATTCTGCTGGTGCAGGTGTTATATTCAATGATTCTCTGAGTTTTCATTGTACGTTATCTCAATTCTAACTGTGGAACAGGTGTTTGGATTGAATCGCTATTTTGTCGTTGACTTTGGACTGTAGAGGTATCTGATGTTCAAACATCTTTTTCCTATGTCCAAAGAACCATACATGTTCGTTATGCCTCATTTTGACTGAGAAACATTATTTGTAAAGGTATGCTTTTGAACTTTGCATCTCGTGAAACTATCGCCATGTCGACAACTGAAAGCAAATAAAATTTATTTTAAAAGAAACAAAGTTGAACTATAAATTATATGTTGCGTACATGCCTACATCACCACCTAAACCATCTTTATACTCCGAAGAAATTAAATGCGATGTGACCAGATTAATCGAGATACCTTCTATATGTTTTTCCCCCGAACACGAGATTAGAATAATCAGCGCAGATTCAAACAGTCATATCTTGTTTATTAAATCTGGGCAAGGACTAGACAAATTTTTCCAACAAAAATGTTCGGTAAAAACGCACCTGTGGGGTTGAGAACCCTGCTGAGCGGAGGTTATGTGTGGAGTCAAGAGGGCGGAGAGGCATGCCCTTGTGTGGCTTTCCCCCAGCAGAGGCAAATGGCCCGTAGCCTACAGGTCATCTGCTGACACGTTCCCCTACCAGCCTAATGTCAACCATTACCTAATGTCTGTATCATGGGAAAGCATGGTCCCCACATCCTTCTGCTCTAGACGTATGGATCGGTAGTAATAAAGAGGGTAATGATAATAATATTTTGTATTTAATTTAACATTTAATGGTACTATACTTGGTTCTATGTGACATACATGTCATCGACGACGCTTACTAAGTTACTTTTTTGTTTTAAGGAACGTGTTGTCAATACGAGGAACTATCCTCGTGGCAATTAAATCTATAAAGTTATTAAATAATATTGAAATCTAGCAGTTGTGGTTCTGGCATGCAACGCTTCTGATAACCTATATTTATCAAACTAAAGCTGTGGAGCTGTTTATTCGGGACGCTATTGTTCTAATTGGGAAACACAAAAATGTATCAATAGTTATTGCCTTGTACATGTTGATGTGACATGTTTCCCTCATGTTGGGATCATATTTTAGCTTTTGTCCATCATCATTTGTCCAATTTTCTCCACCCAGAAATTTCGCTGTAGGGGACCCAAAACAAATTAGCTTTGGTGTGTGTCGCGGCCCCTCGTCTCTGAGTTGTATGCGGGCTCTGTGTTGGTGGCATATATTAAAGGCAGACTCAATGAGGCTGGTTAGCAGAGGCGCCTGGAAGAATCTGCTGGAGAAAAGGCGTCACCATGTCGCCAATTGATCTAGACTGCCTTTCCCTCTCCTTCCCTCATATTCCACAGGCTGCTGATACTGCTGGCACCGGCACCAGCTATTCAGCAATAAACCTCACACATACAGACTCCGGGACGCCCGTGTCCCCCCATCCATGTCTGTATTATCTGCAAGAATTTACAGAAAGGAAGTAAAAACAAAACACTTGTGTTGTACTAATAGTTTGCACTCCCCTTTACTCGGTCTAATATTTTCTGTTGGTTTTGTTCTTTCTTGGCCAACGACACAACAATTTAAATGACTTCAAAATTCGTTCTGGTACTTTCAAATTGCATACCTTTCCTTTGTTTCCACTTGGCAATCAAATACAAATATGATATAACTGGAAAATGTGAAATTTGTATTAGTTTTTCCAAAATTGATCACGCGTGCCTCTGTGCAGCTCATAGTGCATGTAGCTATTGAAGAAGGACTTGAAGGATAAGTTACTTTCATTATTCTGGCACGCCTTTGTATTCCCGACGGCAGAAGATTGGCGACAGCGTGTCGGTCATCAATAATGTAGTCCCTCATGTGAGGCGACTCTTAAAGATTGGCCAAGCACCAGAGAGGCGTACCACGAACTGTTACAGGGCAAATGATGGGCCTGATGCCGGCCAATTTGATTCACATCAGCCCAATACTTGGCCTGCCAGATAGACCTACCATTATTTGGAATGCATGAATAAATATTGGCAAGTCAATAACGAAGCATTCAAACGCACAATTGGTGCATGCAGAGGTCTTTTCATGTATGTGATCCGGTGCGCCAGAGCCAGATTATCATAGTAATGTGGCTTCCAATGTGGCTTCCGCAGCGACTTGACGCGGCGCACAATGTATGACGCCAGGCATCTCAAGGCATTGCTTGGGTTGTTGTCTTGAAATAACCCTTTAACGACAGGTTGCCATCGGATTATTGATTTTTTCCAAAACACAAATATGCAAATACAGAATTTATTGCCGATTTATCAAGATTGAAAGCTACAATTATTAGTAGTAAAAATTGTAAGGGGGGTCAACTCAAGCATGAACAATGTTTTAGTACACCCGAAATTTGGGACACTATGCAAATAAAAGATGGATGAGCGTAATCCAATGGAGCCAATTCTTATTGAGATGGCTTCCTGAAGGCACTGACCATCAAGATAGCAGCGCCACCTTTGAACTCCCGCTGACAAATGGCCCCAGCGCGACAACCCAATGTAATGTGGTGGAAAATTTCCCGTTACAGCGGCGGATCAATCCCAGCAGGCCTCGCGGCTAGCGTCTGTCTGGCTGCTTCCGTTGTAAAAGTCAGACTTGGTGTCTCGTCCTCCAGGCCGATAATATCCACAGGTTGGACGCTTTATTTTTGCGCTCAGATCTGGAACCATGCCTCCGGAAAATTACATACTTTTGATGAGGTTTTATGGTCGCCTTTTTCCATTACTGATGGTACGCCCAATAAAGTCTGCCGTCTTGTGATTGACCCATGGAAGGGAACATGGCACCATAATATTGACTTTGACGGCGGACGTGGTCTCGTTGTTATGGCATTTGGGCGCCAGCGTTTTATCATGCAAAATACTTCATGCTTTGAGCTTATTGTACACGCCGATTATGCAGGTAGAATGCTTTGTCTAGCCCAAATCACGATGGGTTGTATGCCACATTGATCGATCGATCATGATCTATTGAAACAAAACTCATATGGGTAGCCTATTACATACAATACAGGTCTACATGAAATAGACATGTTCTTGTGTCTGTAGGCCTATAGGCTATGAATGGTCTAAAGCAGGTCTTAACGTTTAAAAAGTGGAAACTTATAGCAATAGGCTAATGCTTCCCTAAAATTGTTAGTGCATGCCAGCGATCTTTATGGAAATATTTGTGGCCTCAATCTCATCTTTGAAAGTAGTGTAACCTAATGATAACTGTTAATTAGTTGAATTAAACTATAGGCTAGAGAAACCCCAAACGGCAGATAATGAAATGTTCATTTTAAGGTGAGCTAAAGATCAGGATCGTGTGCTAAAGATCACGTTTCTCAAAGCCCATTTAGGCGTGCGCGCAGGACTGATCGCGCGCATTAAATTAAAACGGAATGCGACTAAAGGCAACATTTTTACAATGCTAAGTGACGAAAGAATTGCATGATATTAATATTATTATTAGGCCTACTTCTATGAATTAAATATTATTACTTCTATTCAAAGCAAAGCCTTTCCAGATACTTAGTTAGGCCTACTTCCTGACAACTTCATTATAGGCCTACAAGTTTCTAGCGACCACTGTGATCAAAACTTTTCAGAATTTCAAATGGCCCGCAACACGGTGACGGTATTATCTTGTTGTTAAGGACACATCTGAAAGGCTGTAAATTAAGTAGCCCTATATTGTGTACTTCAAAAGTAATTAATTATTCGAGAAACTTGATCAATTTAGTAGCATGATATTGCTACAGTTGGCGTAGTGGCAAATATACTGTCGAAAAGCTTTCAATTCTTACTTTATACTTTGGCGCAAAAGTGATTGGAAGACTCTTGAAATATTTTTGGTGGCGTCTTAAGCATCCATTAATCAATGGGTCAATTTATATGTTGTTTCCAACCAAGAAAAAGAATAAAAATCTCCAAAGAACTGATGACAGATACAAGGGCATTCATTGTAGGTAGTTTTCTGGTCCTTTGATTTCAATCGGTGGGCAATATGGACTTCTTGTGGGTTGAAAAGCTCGTTTGGTTGTTTACACAAGAAAAGTAAACCTGCTGATTAAATCAGGAGCTGCGAGACTTCATGGTGAGTTCGGCCATATCAGCCATTAGTCATGCCCCACCCCCTGTCAGGCACGCCCCTTCCGCTTGTCCCAGCCAATTTGGTCTTTCATGCTACCGCCCTTCGCAGACTGTGTCCAACAATAAAGGCCAACCTTTATCTCATCGGATGAATAGAATGTATACCTGGAAGGTATATAGAACCCAGTTTATGATGCGTTTAAAATGCAAATTGACCTTCTACTTCACCAGATTGCGCAGCAAATGACCAGAAAGTGATCTAGAATCGTTCGAGTCTGACTCTTGACCGGTAGAAGCTACCAGATTAAGATCTCATAAGCACTGGTTTATGAGTAAAGTTTACATAATTATATTCATAGTTTACAAGCAGCGCTAGACTTCGAAGTTTCTGTTTTAGTTTGAAACTTGTTGAAAGCATAATTTATAGATACTTGAAGCAAGAGCAAAAATGTTATAACATATTGGTAATTTATATTAATGCGCCTATTAGTTTCAGTGAATGGTTCTCAGAACTGTGTGACTAACAATGTCCCTGCTTGGGATGTGTAGGACTTTTTTATTAATAAGACAGAAGGCGTACCTCGCCAGCCCACCTGGACTTGGCGCTCGGTCGGGGGTCCCCATAATTGGACTCGGGATGGATCTCTACTGGGGTGCTAGAACAAGGCCCTTGGGGTCCATCAAACTCTGAGTTGTCACGAAACATTAATTCTAAGGCTACTTATTCGTGGAGAAAGAAAGTAAAAAATATACGTCATTCCCACGAAGAAGGGATGCATGACAACATCGTAATGTTATTTTGGCACTGACAGGTCAATAAAGACATGTCAATTTTTCGTCTAAAAAGAAAAAAACGACCATTGCTGAGTGTTTTTATAACATGGTTATGCATAAGTAGACTTACATAAACGCATTCACATGCATATCGCTTTATAACTTCATGTCCAGCACAAATGGCACATTTGATTCTGGTATCTATTAAACATGCACCAGAGTGACATTCAGTAACTTAAACATACGTTTCATATGAATCCGGCAGTATGCGATTTTGGAAGTGTCTGATATGGAGGTTGTAAAAGGTTAGGTATGGCATGTTTCAACAAGGCATGACACCTGGTCACTTGGCCCCAGCAAGCCGACCCATGGCCGGAGGGATGACCGCAGATTGGGATGTTGAGACCGTGTCACCTGTGGCTCTAGGATATTCCTCACTGCTCGTACCATGCTCTCTCTCTATTACCACTGGACTCGAACGGTCTTGTTGGTTGCCTACTCCCAACCGCCGTATGGCCTTAATGTAACAATAATTATTGTGTCTGACATGAATAATGACAGCATAAAAACCTAGTTGATGTTACTCCCCGCCAAGCTTAATGTTGACATATGTATTGTGTGTGCATGGTTTATTGAAGTTTATGGTTCTTATCATTTCTGATGTTTACATGAGAGGGCTGAAAGGTCAAATGGCAAATATGGCTGAATTCACAATATATGGCATTCCTCACTATTCCAATTCTCAGGAAATACTGTATGTCCAATGCACATCCACTCCAAATGCCAAAGGACATGTACAGCACTCATACATAAATTTAACCATTTACCCCATATGTTCCATCTGTCCTTTCATTTTCAAATCCTGATAAAGGGCCAGTGATGCTAGAAAGCTCGTTAATAAAACCACAACTAAAATAAAGGGTGTTTCCTTCCGCAACTAAATCTGTACACTCGATATAAAAGCGATATTTCCCTATACCTTTGGCACATTTAAAAATCGTATCACTCAGGGTTCCTCTCTCCATGGGTCCATTCGATCATTTCGCATCAGGTCAGAGAGATTGTATGTATTCAAATTTTAAAACGAAGTGACCCGAAATAGCGCTTTTCGCCACCAAGAAGATTTTAGGTTTTGCTCTGTCCCAAAATATAGGTTTCTTCTGAAAGGAGACAACGTACCCCCTGACCCTGATGCGATTGGGGAGGCTGGTCCAAAGCATCATAATTTGTAAACCTCACCTGAAATTATTCCCCACCTTCCGGCCACTGCCATGAAGGCTTGACTACCTAATTGACTCCCATGGAGACATCGTTGTCAATACATCTGTCCTAAATCGCAATACAGCATTTATTGAAAATGATGGAGAAGACCCGTATGGAAGCACTTAGTTGCTTTATCAGGGCGTATCAACATAATATATTTATATATTTCATCGAGAAAACCTACTCTTTATGTCATGGTTATGAGAGGTGACTCTTGGTGTTAATCTTTATGGTCGCATTTCCCGAGGCAACACCCTTCTTTTGAGCCTCCGACTTGGTTACATTTCCCGACATAGAACTATTGTACCATTTGTAGTACTCAAAAGTTTGCTGAACGTTTTAGATTGCTCTTACATTGTACTTCACTAAATTTCCCACTAAATTCCCTGCTATGGAGAGATGAAATCCAACTCGTTCTTGTTGAAGAATCCTTTTGAATAAAACGCAAAATAATAGCGTAGGGTAACTTCCTATATATAGAAAATCGGACAGTAACTGTACAGCGATCAGGTCAAAGGAATAGGTTGTTTTGAAGAACAAGTCATCAGAATACATATAGGGGAAAATGGAGAACCAGATTTACATAGCTACTGAAGGCACATGAATTGTCGGTCTCAAAGTCAAGAGTCAGAGGTTCATCAGAGCATGTCCAAATCAGACTTGCTATATAAGTATATTTTCCTTAAACCTACATATACAAAAGGTATATGCATCAGGTTGTCTCGCTTGGGGCAAAACAGGTGACATAATGCAGAATGAAGTGATCTGTGTGCTGTCAAGAGGCTCAGGTGTATTGATCGGGCCCTACAAGATGAACCTCCCCTGTCATACTATATACTCTATACACTGACTCCGCTTCCAGCTTTCTTCTTATATTTCCTTTTCCCAACAACTGCTTGGTTTTTGCAGCTGCATTGATACATGGACTGCAATCGGAGTATGCCAGAACTAGTTCTTTCTCAGGTACGGGCCAACACAAAGTCCTGCACGTATTATACCTGGAGAAAATAATAGATACAATGAAATATGTCTGATGTCAGAATGCCATTAACGCCCTTTGAACTGAAGTGCATTAAAACCTTTTCTATGTTGTCTGTCCCTTACCTTTTATGCCATTAAAGTTCTGGGAAAGAATGAGAGGTTCCCCTTAGAGCCATTATACCACCTTATCAGCCTGGCCAATCAATGGATCACCCAGGTCCAGAACTTGATGGATAGGCCTAGACTGATGAATATTGTTGCCAACAAAAGCGCAGTAAAACAAGGTTGGCACAGCTAGGGCCATTGGAATGGGTGATAATATCAAATGGGGGGCCAGCGACGGAAATAAAATTTTAAGTCTTCAAAATGAGAGATTCGCTTTCTTGATAATGTCACTAGCTATGGTGTGTTCACATCCTTTTCAGGCAATGATTTGTGCTATATATCAAATCAAAGGTCATTGCTGACGTTTGCCTATGACCTTTTTTATTTTGAAAAGATTCACTGGGGCATGATACTAATGGATTGGGGAAAAAGGATTACAAGTTAAAAGGTACTTTTTCTAAAGTGTAGAATTAATTATTGACCATCACTGTGAGTTGAATCTTAATATTATGGCAATCTTGCAATGTCCCAACTGAGCGTTACGATAGGGTTCAATTTTTTATAAAATATGTTTTCAAATGGTCGATTATGATTTAGACAGATGTCGGTGTGAATGTGTTGGTTGGGGGATATAAAAGATATACCGGTACGTAATAACTGCCCAGTGATCAATATTTTCATTCTGCTACATAACGAAATCGCACCTAACAGATCATACATAAGGAATGTCAAATATGAATGACTCGAATTTCCCTTTAAACAGCCCTTGGCTTTGTCTAAGATGCAATTATGTATACCCTCCATTGAGCCTCCCCAGAAAGGTCCTGTTAAAGCTGGCGCACAATAAAACTGTGGTTGTCTTGGTCTAAAAGTTAATGCCAACAGATACTTATCGCGACACGGAGAGCTCGCTGGCGACACCAGACGCCTGCGCCGTCATGTTTTGAATGCTCTCAAGTGGTTTAATGGACCGAGGAGACAAGGACTCTAACGTAGATAGTTGATGGTGGGGGCTAAGAAAAAGGGTCTTGTGGTTCTTTTAGAATAAATAGCCGCTATCGTTGCGCCATCAGTTAACACGAAGATCGCAAATATTTGTCCTCAATGTTGATAAGAGCGTTGCGATTGATCTCTCCCCTGAGAGGGTCTTCGTGAGGGACGGCCTGATGAAAATCCTGCGACACATCTTTTCATGATAAATTACAAATGTCTTCAAGGTTGCTTTATTCGAACAAAACAAACATTTATTAAAGTGCACTAAGTGGTCTCCAATGGGGGTCCAGTCGTTCGTAGACTCAAGAAAGACTTCAGCTCATGTATGGGTCTAGCCAGGCGTATCCGAAGCACTACAAATATACACTCGCCACCCATTTCCAAATGCCTTGGCTCTGATGCACTGAGCGATATCCACCATCTTCCTTTCAATTGCCATCAGACTTTGATATGAAGATAAGTCCAATTCCTGAATGCACGAAATACAGCAATGGGATTGTGAGACTATCGATAAAGGAGGCCATAGAAAAGATCTTGCTGGTCCTAAAGCAGGCTGCAATTTTTCTCCACAATCTAAACGACTGATCTGATTGAATAGAAATGGTCATATAAGTACGCAGAAATAGGTTGAACTGTCTAGCCAGTCTCTTTTACTTGCTTGAATAAGACACGTGGGCATTCTAACGTGAACACAAATCTTAAAATACGCATGTGATGAAGCCATTTCTATTCCATATTGGTAAATAAAGACCCGGTGAAATCCCGATGCTAATATAAGTAATATAATAGTAATATTGGTAATATAAGTTATCTAGTTGTACGTTGTATGTTGATTCTTGAGATTGTATTATGATCTTTATAAAGATTCTTGTTTATTTTTCTTTGCAGGTGATCTTAGATGTTACTGCAATGAAGCGAGCTGTATCAGCACTGCCTACATGTGCAAATCTCCCTCCGGAAAATGCTACTCTATGATACCATACGACGGGGAATCAACTGGTTCTGCGCATGGTTGTGTGGAATCTCTACCGGCTGCAGACAATGCCATCTGTGAGCAAGATGGTGACATTATAAAGACACGTAGTGGGACACATGAATGGCCCATACTAATATGCTGTTCAGATGATATGTGCAATTACAGCGATAGTTTAGATGTAAAAATATATCCTGTCAACAGTAAATCTACAGGGAATAGTGTTAAACCAGGTAGGTCGTCCTCCGCATTTTGTATTTCTTCACTTGTAATATTCATTTACCAACCAAAATTCATTTCTCCTATCATTTCATTTTAGGTGTTGCTCAAAATATAATTACCTTTCTACATTTTATGGTATGAGATGAGAAGAAGTGGAGAGAGTGTGGGAGAGGGTGGGGGCGGGGGCCTGATGAAGACGGGGAGAGAACAAAAGAGAGAGCAAAAGAGGGGAAGGGGGAAGAGTATCTCTATACTAGATATAAATCGAAATACATTCCTTATACACATGTATTTGTGTGTGTGTGTTGGTAGGGGGGGGGGGGGGGTCGGTGTCAGGTTTGTATAAGGAATGAAATGGGACATGGAATGCAGATACTTGGTATTACCCATGTTCTTGTTTTTGAATTTTGAATTCGGCTGTAGTCTTACGAATCAGGGGCCGCAGGCCCTTGTCTGGTGTGAACATTTTTTAAAAAGTAAGTGATATCTTAAGTGGTTTATTTTTTCCCGTCTGAAATAATAGTGCATTTTAGATACACTTAATAGCAGGACCTCCAAATGCGGTATAATGCTATTACAGAACGGGTAACAGAAGGAGTCAGTAAACATGGGTACAAAATGGAAATATTCATGTAAACACTCAAGATACACAAAACGCCTTGTACGTCCTATTCAAGCTGCATACCAATGGCTTGCCATGCACGCTGATTCCACACAGACCTTGACTTAGTATGAAGGAGGACCCACTGAAGCAAATATATACCTAAACTCGATATCTAGTTTTCTTTGCAAAATGATGGAGTTATCTGCAGATGGTAATGAAAACAGATCAGGTTGTTTATTCAGAATTAATCGCATCATAATGCATACGATGAGCACCAGAGACGACACTGCCCTCGGCGCTGAGATGACATTGCTGTTTAGAACTAGAAGACAAATCATTTTGAATTTGGGCTAATTTGAAGCAAATCTGTGGACAGAGAAATGGGAGGAAACTTATTGCTTGCCCCAAATTCTGGTTCCAGTATATATATGCATGGAGCTTGATATTGTATTGGCATTGTATTTGTCAAGAAATGTGGTATCTGTCATACATTGGCTACCTTAATATACTCTGTCATTCTCCAGTCAGAGCCCTTCGATCTATTCTTTGCATACAGCTGATCAGTTGTGACAACTTAGTTAGTTGCCATAGCAACACTGTCGGATGTCTTTTCTTTCTGGCCTTTTTAGAGTGTATGTATCAATTTCGGTGACTTTTATTCTATTCGTTATGGCTAGACTAGACAGTTGGAGAATTCAATTTGCCGCCTTAGTATGAATATAGATGATATATTATCTCCACGTATATCAATGCCAATCTTTCAAGGCTGGTAGTTGAGAATAAACCCTTGAGTTTTGGAATCAATAAAAACAAAGTAAATATTTTTAGAGACCATCTGTGCGGTGGTGAATATTTATGAACACAGAATATAGTTCTTAACTCACACGATCTGTAGCTGCTCATGGGTTCTAATGAAGACATGTGAGAACTGACATTCAGGCTGATGTCTGGATAGTTTCAGGCTTGCTGATTACCACTAAACCCTGACAAAACTTTTCACCGTCCTTTTGAAGAAGGGTTCGTTACTTTAGCAGCATACATCAGAAGTCGTAAGTCATAGTTATACCCTTGCGAAGCTTCTGACTGAAAGGACCCCACAAAGAGAAGAGTGAACGGCATGTACTGTTTTAATTACAGCCTTGGCCTGTAGCGTACTCTTCTCAAACATTACTTTGAGGTATTTACCAATATTTAATTTTCAATCATAAATGGTGACGATCCCTTGAAATGGAACGTGCGAAACAACTTTTAGAGGATATTCAATCTAAAGCTTCCTTAGAGAGAGTCAATTACTTGTAGTTTTTGTACTCATAGGAAACTCGAACAAGCAGAATTTGTTATCTAAGATACCCTGATATCCTCAGGGTTCTGAAGCGTAGGGAGAGTGTGGCTGAGGTAGAGGAATGCTTCCCTCAGTAAAGTGACGTACAACTGTGGGGTATTACCCAAGGCAGCCTACCACACACACACTTTGCATGGCCTGATATTTGTATGCATTCTTCGGCTATTCGTCGGTTGCACTCGGGGCCTATAGGTTTTCTGACTCTGGCTGAAGAGTATAGTAGATATCGTGGTTTCCACTCAACTTTTGAATGGACCCAGTCCACAAGTACAAGTAAGGGTGCTTAGAAAATACCATATGCGAATACAGAGTTAAATCTAATGTATGTATACATGTACACACATTCAGACACAAACTCACACATCTTTCACTGTTTGCCTGTATCAAATCTGAATGAAATGGTAGTATTCTCGCATAATCCAGGCAATTGCTCCGAGCTGGTCGCTCCCCGTGAAATACATCCGAAACAACTTCGTAATTAGGCACTTCCGTCTATCGCCATGACATTTAATGATTCTGGAAGCAAAACATGTGAAATTAACTAAACTACCTAGTTAATTAATTGACTCGGACAAACATGTTTTTAGCCGAGGTTTTCGGCCGGGCTGGGATGATGGCATGATGCATTTGCTCCCAGAGCCCTCTTATTATTCTGTCATATCTGGCATTCAATGTTAAGCAAATTCCATAATAGACCGTGTTTACAGAAATGGTGGGCCTGGCTTTATTGAGACAGTCTAGTAGGTTAACCTTTCAGAGGGTGATGTATGAATGTTGGCCGAGTGAGCGCATCATTAGCTACCTAATGTAGGGGGCAGCAGTGGAGCCGGGATGGGGCAACGGGAGACTCACCCAAACCGAAACAGGACCCGTGCAACGTTCACAAACCAAACAGATCAGTAACCAGGGTCGCATAGCTCCATACGTCTCCTGCCTAATGGCTGTGTAAGGCCCGGAGAGAAGGCGAGCGCAATATCGGGCCAGGCAAACTAGATCTGATCATTGTCAGACCAGGTTTGTGGCTCTGGGAATATCAGTGATAATAAGTACGAGAACCTATATCTTTAATCCCTTGCACTCATATCAAGCTGTACTTAAAAACTAAAAAGAAATATCAGTCTTCCCATGTTAAACTGATGCTACCTTAGAGTTGGGAGTACAAGAGGAATTCCGTTTTACTCTAAGCTGCTACTTTCATTAAAATAATTCTCTCTCCCTCTTCCCACTGAGAAATTGTGTTTCAAAGGGGAACGTGAGAACGACTTGTATACATGGGAAGATTTAATGTTTTATGCTTCAAATGCAATACAAAATGTCAAAAATACATTTTCGTGACTTCCAGAAGTTCCAGGAAAATTGCTAATTTCTTTGAAAATTTTACATGGTTCACGTGAAAAAAAAAACCCTTCATAACTGGACATCTGGACGCAATTGAAAAGTGTGGAATGTCTATTTTGTCCATTGGCGTTGTTTTATTCGAGGCTTCGTGAAACAGCCTAGAAGGCCCTTGAAGGTTTTCCAGATTACCGACGGGGATCTCTTGCCAAGTGGGCCACAAGTGCTCTTGACTCGGTTCAGCATTTAAGACCCGATTTCAACTTCAGATAGGCCTGGTTTGGAGCCAGGGTTTCCAGGGGCTGTGTCGCTGTTAGTTCCTCTAAAACACAGTTCCTTGTCGAGATGGAGATGTGGAGATGTTGTCAGTGCCAAAGCCACTTAACTCTGAGTGAGTCTGGAGCCAGTGGCTGCCCGGATCCCCACAAATGGAGCTCCACTCTCGCTGCCCCAAGGACCCCGGGTCAGTGAAGCCCCCACTACGGTGGCCAAACAATTGTCAACTGTCGATGACATGTTGTTTGAAAACCCAGACCAGACTAAACATACGCTGCCATGCGCCGATGACTGACAAGGCCCGATGTGGGACCGTGTGAATACTGTTTTGCATATCATACACAGGCTCCCCAGTTATTTTGTGTAAATGTTGTTCCTTTAAATATCACGATTGACAGTTCTATGTCATCATTTCTGATATTTAATTTGTTTCGCATGTATTCGTTGAAAGACGATGTCACATGCATGGCGAGTAATCAGTTACAAGGTTCTCTTGAACAAAAATAATTATCTTATACATCCGGCGATAGAGCCCATTGCTTTGCATGGTATTATGAAAGATACAGCAATCGTTTTCAGTACCATCACAAGGACCGAGTTTATCAAAATTAATAATTTCCCCCATTCTTGTCTAAACCCAAACCCGCCCAAAGAGTTGTCTCTAATAATGTGATATTTTGGGAATGGGGTAAATTCTTATGAGCATTCCTCTGCAATAGTGAGAAGGCATTATGTTCTCCAACAGAAATCGGTAGTTAATGGCGCAACTCTCTCATGGTTACCTCGTGATGGGCCTCCGCTGGAGATGGGTAGTTCTAACCAGGTATGTTAAGGGATACCTGGTATCACGGGTAGAGCTATGTTGTAGGAAACCTATCGAGTGTCTGTGGGATCGGTACCCTATGAGGGGCCTACCACCGGACCAACCCCTCTTAGCTAACGAAATACATAACACTGGGAAAACCAACCTTTGAACGTAAAGAGCATTTCAGTTATTTCCTTTCTTTTCTCCCCCAGTATCTACAGATCGCCATACCTCACATTTCAAACTGATACATCATTGTAAACCAACCCATCCTGCATCAATCATTCAAGATTGCGCGGAGATTTCTTCATCGATAACCAACGAGCTTATATAAATTATAATTTCTATGCACAGGATCCCATCCAAGGAACTTGATATTCGATCTCCTGGTATAGCGAGAATAATTCATGATTTTTAACGAGCGATCTTCTATATATATATGCTTCACATTTTTATGATTCTTCTAATAAGGAGGTCTCCAGAAATTATGTCTGAAATGCTAGGTCTACACAGTCACTCTAAACAATCGACTGGCCTGACTATGTGCTAACTATGTGAAACCAAACTTCTTTTTCTCAGTGGGGGAAAGACCTGGCCCAAGTTGATATGGCCATTTTATGATTCTGTGTATAACATGGGATTCATATTTCATCAATCACATGTGTTGTACAACATTGTTTTGGAGGGATGCTATAAACGCCAAAGCTTTTGACGTCGGCAGGGTCTCTGCTTGTATTTGCGCGCGTGTTCCTCGCGCAAGCGCACTGTTGTGGCTCGGCAGCTGCCTGCTCGGGTCGAGTTTCTGCTGAGCAGTCGAGTCATCACAATATTTACATTTCAGCAGGCCTGCGTTGTTTTAATAGAAAGATCACTGTCGGCCGGCTAGGCAAACACTTGCCTTGAGTGTGTAGCACAGCCTATCAGTCTGTCGGCCTCAACGCAGACTAACAGGCGGTGGTGCTGTTGGAGGAGGCATGAGTTCCTCAGAATCCTTCATTGGGCCATCAGTGGGTCCCCCTGATGGAGAAGTGCTACGATGATAGTGAGAACCTCATGTCTTAACTGCCAGCCAAATGGAAGGATATGGATGGTATAACAGAATGGATCCCAACTTGTATCAGTTTCAATGGTACTTCCCAGCCCTTCTAGCTAATAGCTTATTAGGTCTAGTGGGTTACACCCAGATATGATTACACAGATGTTGGTCCATTGGTCGATTGTGAGTAGTATATAACTACAAGGGAGAAGCATTTGTTCCTGGCAGTCGCATGCCCTGAAAAGCATTGGCTGGAATACATGATGCAGAACATGTTTATTATTACAGGGCAAATCCCTGTTTACTTCTCATGTGTTTTATTCTGATTAATTATTTTACATCAGAAGTATACTATAGGCATACTTTTCGTTATTAATTTTCACTTATTACGTATGTCTATGCCTGTATTATCCAACACTCTAGATGTAGCTGATTTTGTCATTAATAGCTTAATTTGTCTAGATGTCTGTTCTGTTTTTTTGTTTCGACCTAAATGAGCTACCGGGTTCCAAGTCCAACTTGGGGGATAGTATATTCACTAATCTGCTTTATATGGGAGTATATTTTGAGCCACACCGATTATTCCTGAAAGAAAATTCGCATCCTCATTAATAGGCATGCATGTAATTGGTTGATATATATCTAATACATGATTGATCTATAAGAACGCATTATATTGTTTTTGATATTTGATATCAAAGATTTCGATTAATTTTTATTATCATAATTGTATTATTAAAAGTTTCTTTCTTTTCTGTTACAGGTGATAAGACGCCGGGCCAGAGGAGCACGAGTCACAATGGACGCGCTGTTTCTGACCACAAACAATACGCCGTATCAGATAGTTATTCCCAGCGTCTGTTATGGTTTAAAGCTGCTGTGATTGCCGTCCCTATAGCTGGGGGATTCATTCTTGTTTTACTGGTGCTTTTAGCAGTAAGAATGCTGAGAAATGACAGTAGACGTCATCGCCAACTCATGCAAATGAGACGGCACCGAGGACTAACGAAAGCGCAACTATATGTTGCGGATCATTTTTATCCCGAGAAGGGAGAGAAGCAAGGACAATGGAATGCCATAGACAAACAGAACACCGTATATAAGGATATTAATGTCAAAGTAGACTACAATAGTCATGGATACAAGAAGATGACTAACAGTTCTCAACTCGGAGGTTCTTGTAGTTCAATAATTGTTTGGGGCAAGTCTGAAAAGCCAGAACCAACGCTAACTGTGGTATAGTTTTTGTACTTGTAATTTAGAATGTTAATATATGACAGAACGTAAGATATTCATCTATATCGTTTGAGTATCAGTCTGAATCTGATCCAAGTGTTACAAGGCATTATAAAGTGGACGACGATGTATTCGAGTATCGTTCACTTTTGGGGATGCCGAAACCAGGAGTGCTGCAAAGGGACGCTTGTCCCCAGGGCTATCCGCCACCACTTCCGGTTCAGTTGATTTGTTTATTGAGTGTCAGATTCACTGTATCGAGCGGAATCTTGCCCGTTTCTGTTAAAATACCGAGGTTATATCAAACAGAATTTCATTTTGTACAGTGTATAGACTTTGGAATGTATACATTCACCACTGCCCGCTACTACTACGAAAGATGGTGTATGTTCATTTCTACTGTGTTTATGAAAGTATCAGTATATATGATGGTATCCATTGCTGTTAGAGGATGCTAAGGACATGACTGTGCACAAGGTTAAAATAACAGCTACATGATCACCACTCTATATATTACATGTAAATATGGATAATTTAATGAGGCTGTAAGCTGTTGATGTATTATAATTGTACAGAGAAAAGGTCTGTTGATTATTTTGTTGAATGTGCGATGATTTTATTTATTATACAATAAAGGATGGCTTTAACGAAGTCAGCTAAAAGGAATATATAGTGCTTTTACTTCTTAAGACGTCTGAATCCTCTGACAAGTTTTTAAAAAATCGTTCTTAAAGAGTATCGTTTAGGATTCCAACGATGAAGAAACCTTCGGGTCCCTTTTCCTTCCACCTGTTCATACGGCAGGTCATGTACTGACGTGACCAAATATTTACATATATTCTAGATCACTGTATTGCCCAGCAATTTATTCCAAACCACAGACGTGGAGCTTCCATTAATTTTACCTATCTCAAACAGTCGGGCTATAAATCCCGAATATCGGTTTTTATTCTTCACTAGCTTCTAAGTTACGCTTTGAAATCAATTATATATCAGAAAAACAAATGTCTCACTTGGTAAATATAGCATTACAAATACTTCAACGATTAAGAGGCACGGATAAGAGTTAGATTCAAGAACATTATAATGTGTTTACCAATATACACAGGGGACTATTTTGAATCTACCCAAACATGCCCCGTGGGTCACAGTGAACGCCCTCTGCATACCAATGGGGAGCACCTTTGAGCAGAGCTCTATAAAACATTTTAACATAATTATGTGAACAATTTTATTAAACAGGCCTATTTTGTTGCAAAAAAGAATTCCCTGAGAAAGAAAGGACGTATGGGAGAAAATATTCCTTCCCTTCCGTTTTCTATCCGAGGTTCCAAAGCTATAAAGGGAGTGGCGACGTGTGTATTCGAACATGGTTTTAATCCCTTGATATATTACATTCGTTTTGATTGGCTAAACCTTTTGGTGCCTTGATCACTTTCTATCTTAACCCCAATCGAGATTGTGACAAAGACCGTTACTGGGATACCAATTTTGGATACACAGTAACCGTAGCCTATCTCGAATACATTGTACTTATTTTATTTTTTTAAAGAATTGTATTTGAGCTCAATTTAAATGTACATATAACATACGTATACGTATCTACGCTATAAGAACGAAGCAGAAATACGTCCCTGGCATCAATATGGAAATATATCACTAAAACTTATAACGATTTATGTTATAAGTACTAGTGTGGTCATTTGTCCATATTCTAAATACTGGTAGTTAAATCTAACGTGAGAATCAGAGTCATTGTTTGGCTGATAAGTTATGATTTAGGCTACTTCCATTATATTACCACCTTTTTGCACTTTGAGAGCTGTACCTATAAATTAAAAGTATGGGGACTTTTCGAGGCAACTCATGGGGTTGCAGGGAATACGTTCTACTCTCGTTGCGTGAACTCAATGAGGCGTCCGAGAGTATCTTGTGCGATGGCACATCTAAAAGAACTATACATTATCAAGATATGCAGTTATTTCATTAAACAAATTACAATTTAAAAAGTCTGGCAGAAACATTTCAAGAATAGCTTTGTGATGCAAAGTAACTGTGCTCCCTACGATCGTCTTTTAGTTTTACAGCTACAGTGCACTGGCACTGATTCAGTGATTGTGTCGGCATGGGACCTGCGGACGATGAATTGATGCTTGGCTTGGCTAGGTTCTAATACCTATTTACACACTTCTCTACACTGTATGGGTCATTATTTATTTCTCATATATAGTCACTAACATCATTTATAGTTACTTAGCTTCCATATTACATGTGCGACATTCCACGAGTTCACACTATAATCTAATCAAGGGTTAGAAAATGGCATGTTTTGTGGCCTTGGTCATTGTTGATAGCTGGTCAAAAACAACCCTTCACCCATGGGGTATTTAATACATATGGGCAATTAGCAGCCAATTGACTTTCTGGTTGGTTGAAACTTAACAAAATTGATTGTCGTGAGAGTAACACTCCTCAATGACGTTTCTGATTTGCTGCCGCTCAAATTAGCACAAACAATGATATTGACAAAAATATTTCTTCTTTTGGACGTCTTTCTACTTCATGCATAGAAATGAAACTTTCACAGTGACATTCATTTCCATGAATGAAGTGGTCCCTTTGCATTTTCATAGACAAAGTCTCTAGCTTACCTGGTTTAGCAAATTGGAGACTATTGATTCTATTGCTACAAGTAGGTCGTCGATCACTAAATATTGACCCGTCTATGTGGTCCAAAACGGCCTAAACATATTCTATCATCTCCTATCATGATCACATTGGCCATCTAGTGTCAGTCGGAAGAAACACCCAACAAGGAGGAGCTTCGACGATCCTTTGAGTAGGCTACATCAGTTATCAATAGGGCAGCACAACCAGATATACCGGATCTCATTTGAGGGCAGTCAATCATTAAATGTGTATGAATATTTGTAAATATGAAAATGATATTCGTTGAATTGGTGCATTGATTCTTTTTATTCTTGACATTTTAACTAAGATAAATGCTACTAAACATGTGTACCAAAACTATTGTATATTTTCTGTGGTTCCAGGTAATTTTAGCAGTGGAAAGACTTATAATAGCATTACTTAAATTAGTTGAAAATAATTTCTAAATGAAATAGCAACGACGAACAGTTTATGTAATACTTTTTTTTAAAAAATAGTATACAAAATATATTGATAATGCCTAAGATGAGGATTTCCTATACGGTACATAGATTTCACATGACGTCACGCAGGCAGCTGGGGAAGCCCGCTGACCGCCATCTTGCATGTCAAGCAACACCTCATCGTGCATCGCTTGGGGTTCTGTATGTTAAATGAAATCGTTTCGTCAGCATGGTGGGAAAGACAACAATCCCTTATCTATAATATTAATAATTATCTTTTAGGCAAGGTATTTCTCAGGGTCTTTTTCGAGTCAAAGTAATCCCGTAGCTGAAACAACTGAAACTTGTTGGCATAGAACCGATCGGCAACCCTAAAAAAAAGAAAAGAGTGCAGCTATGCTCCGAGCGCATTCTTTAATAAATTATTGTTTTGCTTTAATATACATAAACTCCAATAATGCAACATCCTTATATGGTGATCAATATCTTTCAAGTTACATAATGATAATATAGTCTTACATTATTCATATGATTATTCGGTCCAATTCAAACGCGCAGAGCTTTATTCATTACTTTTCTTAACTTTCTCTTCAACCACTCGATCAGTGCAGAATAAGTGATTAAAGTGTTTCACCCTCCCAATAATAGAGTTCTGATATTTTAATTATGAGAATACATTTTTTTCAAAACCGCTTTTTACCAAAAGTAGGCCTACTTCATTTATTAATTTTATTTTTGCACTTTTACATTTACCTTCAATAGATTCTTTTTTGTCCATTGATCAAACAAGGTTATGTCCTCTTGCATATCATTTTCTGTCATTACAATACCATTTTGCTGGATTTATTGATAAGTCTTGGTTATCTCAAAATCACGGCATCATCAGCATATAAAATGATTCTTTCTTTAAATCGTTCTAAATAAATATCATTAATAAATAGACGCGTTTATATATATATTGCATATATGTGTATAAATGCGGCGAAAACAGAACTGCTACCACCTGGGGACCGTTGCATGAGGTATCGTTAAGTTAAAATCGTGTCCTTAAAATATCCTTAACTCTTACTGCCAATATTGTGTCCCTATATCATGTTTCGTGTCCTTAAATGGGGGTTTTAAACGACATGCCTTTGAGCATGGGATATCCTTATCGTAGCGCTAAGTGATCTCCGTTGTCTGCTCGTTTCTGAGCGATAATAGAGCAACTAGCATATATCGAGAATTTGATAATGAGAATGGGAGGGACGGGACGTATTTTTTCTCAGAAATGATGATGATATATATGTTAAGTATATTTAAGTATATATGTACAAAAATGTAAAAATATGACACAATGTACGGGTATGTTGCTACCAGTTGCAACGCACCACTTTTACCATTATGCCCGCCTCTAGTTAAGGATAGGATAGATCTCATGCAACACTAGAACCTTCGTATTGTTAATATATCCTTAACGTATCCTTAATATAATGTTAAGGCTACGATGTCACCAAAAAGTGGTGCAACGGGCCCCTGGTGGTTGGTTTAGGCACACAAGCAGCTATGGACGGGAGAGGGGTCAGTTGGATACTGACCACTGATGGATCGGCATTGGCTAAACATTTTTTTCTTTTTTAATTCCATGAATAAAAGGGCGTTTGTCTCGACTACGCCTCTCGGCTAACCTGTGTTTCCTGTCTGGGTATGATGTGCTGCCTCCATTTAGATCTGTTGGGTTACATGGGAAAAGGGAAATTCGGAGCCTTCTGAAATTAATGGCGAAAAACTATATCCATAGCCAAAAATTGTTCTATAATAATGACATGGGGGTGAAAGCATTTATTAACGGAGTATGTGTCAGGTATAGGACCATTATGTATAACGCAGCCTTTCATAAGAGCAGTCGAAACTGGATAATAAAGGTGAATAAACACATGAAAAAAATGAAAACATTCCCAAATGCCATGTAAACTGGAGGAGCGGTGTCAATAAGTCAAGTAAGGTTGGTAATATGTAGGTGTACAAAATTGAAAATACAAAACCATATTGATGTTTGTAAAAAAAGACCTCAAAGTATTCATAAACAAGCTTAAAAACTATTCTTTCGATTAGTTTGCTTACTGCACTGACCAATGATAGCTTAAGGTGACGTCACAAAAACTAGATCAGAACCCAGGTCGTCAGAGTATGTACAAATGGTCATCACTGCATATTTAATAAATTCTGGTAACTAAGGCTAAATAATTGTAAATACTAGGTATATCTGATTATGTTTTGTATTGGGTTAATTAAAGGAATAAATTCCCTATATTATATTAACTATATTTTGAACCTCATTCTTGTGTTTAGATATATTTTTTTAGAGAGAATTGGTGAAGGAGAATTGTATATTTCCATTGGGTTGCATACACATATCTACTTCAATAGGCAACACCAGAGCAAATCTTACCTATATATAAAGGCCATTTGGGCAACTTTGAACACATTTTAGATAGTTGTGGGAATTTTAACGCAGACTTTATAGTGTATACTATATTACATGTATACATATAGTATCACTAAACATCATACACCAGGGACATTAGTTTCTAGTATTAATTTCCCTGGCAACTCAAGGAGAATAAAATGGTAAACATGGAAATAAGGTAACAATTTAGGGCTTATTTTTGACACCTTTCCTGTTTGTCTTGAAAAAGTTATTCTGTAGAATTTGCCCTTGGAAAAAACTGTTATCAAGGTCTTTGATATTTATATAAAGATTTTTATTCAAGTTGATCAGTACAGTTACATGAAATGGACAGGAGCCTCTGCGAACAGATCTTCCTGGTCCGCCCATCAAGAAAAAAGATCTGAAGAAAAAAAGTATAAAAACCATTTCCATGGAAACAGATTTGAATAAAGCCCCGAAGGCAGGTTTTAGAAATAAAGTCGGTTGTAAACATAAAAAAAAGTACATCGATATTGACGCAAAATAATTCATGGATTGAAATGATTAATTTCCACTAAAACATTCACCTGAACTTGCTGACACCCTCAATTCTTGCCAAGCAAATCAACATTAGTAGTTTGCTTGAATAGCCTGGCCCAAGAAGGGAGTCAAAAGTGACAAAATATAGCGTGACGCAATTTATGAAAACATGAAAAAATGCATTAGAAGTTACGTATAGTGATTCGAGGCAGTAGATTCATTAGAGATGTGTCGGAAAGAAGGAGAGGTCTGCTGACATTGAGGAGTGTGTGTGTGGGGGGGGGGGGCGAGGGAGAGGCATCTTTGAATAACTTGAAGTTGACTACAGCAGAAGTTGGTGGTACTTTTAAACATAAATCGCCTATATTTGTTAACAGTTAACAATTAACATGTAATTACAAGTTTAATTTCCTAAATAATTGGTACTATTTATTCAGTATAATATCCGATATTTGTTTTGCTGTGTGTGCATGTGGCCGTGGTGTTTTGGCCACCAATTACGGAAAATAGACCTGATCGAGGGGTCTCACAATATTGAGATTTCTATTATAACCTGCAGATATAACCCCAAAATGATTTCTCGCAATTTTCAGACATGAAATGAAAATAATGCTGAAATTTGGTTCAATAGCTGCACTCTATCCGTTCATAATATGAAAATACGTTATTTCTTCTCCTAAGGATCTGTGCATGGCTTCTGAACTTTGTTCTTCTGACTTTGGACTAAAGTGCCTGTATCATACATACGTTTTTCTTAATGTGGGCCTCAGCCGCAGGCTCTTGTCTTTATGAAAGCTGTCTAAAGCTCATGTAGGAAGGACTTTGGGACATCAACATCCTCGAAACATACGCATAGGTCATTTTTGTATCGCATTAAAAAATTATCCCCAAGAAATTTAAAATGAAAATGATGCGCTGAAGAATGGCTTTGGGTGGGGACCTACATATTGGATGATATGTTTGTGACGTCACTTCCCGTGGCGGCTCGTTTTTATAGATGTGTTGACTTAAGACTAA
Organism: Sthenelais limicola; assembly: GCA_942159475.1. Lineage (NCBI taxonomy): Eukaryota > Metazoa > Annelida > Polychaeta > Phyllodocida > Sigalionidae > Sthenelais > Sthenelais limicola. Next base: position 117,775,967 of record OW804096.1, read on the forward strand.
TCTGTCTCCCAGGCTTGTGACAACAATTTTTACATCCAGCCAATACAAATGTTTGCCCCGTCAAGAATATCTAATTGATAATCGAGACTGGCGTCCATCCCTGTGATGGATCGGCGGTAGGACTGTGCGATACTTGAAGATCGGCGGCGGTGGAAGAGACAGACATATCCTACAAGTGGAGACGGCAATCTAGGCAACCCAACATGACCCCAGCTCTACCCGCACTCACCCCCCCACCCACCCCCCGCCCCCGCCTCCATCCCCATCCCACCACACACACACCCTGCGATACCATTAGGTTCCTCCTATACATGTGATAGTCTCACCGCACCACTCCCTCCATGATCAGTAGTTTATGGAAGAGTATTGAAAAAGATATTTGCCAACGTTCAGCTGTTTCGAATATACTTTATTCAGCCCTGGAAAATATAAGCACCACCAAACTTTGTTTGTTGCCAAACCTTTTTATATGATTTTTTAAAAAATCAACATAACAATAATTATAAATTTCAAGACGTTACTTTCAGTTATTCCTGCTCATCTAATATAGATTAGATCAATCACATTACTATTCATTTTTAATCATTGGCAAAGGATTATACTTTCCTTCCATCATTGTTTTGTATTGGTTCTCACACTTTGAGTACAATATTGGGGAAAACTAGTTCTGAACAAATAAAAGTGATCCTAGTCGCATAAATAGAACTACTAAAGAAAACATATCCAACATATAGGCTACCAAGGCTATAAGGGTGGGTAATTCTCCCAATGAATAGGGCATCATTTGGTTTTCCAGCCTGGGGTATCTACGACCTGTATGTGGGATGATCACACATTATTATGACCGTTTTCTTTGGATTCCTCGACAAACATAGGACTGTTGGAACCCTACTTTCTAAGTCCTTATGCCCAAATCTTCGTCACTATCGCAAAAAAGTGGTATTTTATGCTAGAAAATAAATGAGAATTATGAAATTTAAATTTAATCACAGGCGCATTGCGAAAATATATTACTTCTGTTATAAAAATGGTTTCTGTATGTTCATTATTGGGGAAAACACAATATTCATGTAAGCAGTAATTTGCACTGAGCTAGGCTTGGAAAATATTGTTTGGGAATATTTCTGATGCCGTTACAACATAATACTGTTACGCTATAGCATCGCGGTTACGCCATAATTATTAGAGATAAAGAGATCCCCCTATTTTATCACAGTAATTGTATAGTAATAAACAAAATACACCCAGGTGCTCTTTTGCCGGCCTAAATCGATTCTCTAGCTCTGAATTCTTCAGTTAATTTTGATGGCAGAATTACTGGGTTATTCACCTCATCTAATACTATATCATTTGGTCAATTGGGTTTAACAGGGCCGAGATAAGGCAAAAATAAAAAGCAACAATAAAGGTGTAGTGAAATGCAGATTCGTAGGGGTAAGAGTGGGGTTTTCCGTGAAAAGATAACAAGAACGAAGCCATATTCTCTAGCACCGGGTTTTATTACTCAGAATCACCAGGTCAAAGCAATAGTGTGGTACAGTTTGATTTGAACAATGGAGGTATTTTGGTCTGCATGGGGCACGAATCTGTAGTATCAAGGGAAGGCCCGCTCCACTTGCAAAGTATGGTATACTCCGCCTACAGTCCGCAGGAGGGTGTCTTCAGTGGTGAATGACTGTTTGTATGATGTTGCCTTCTGCTGGAACTGGCCAGCACTAGGTAGTATGTCCGGCTCTAGTAGAGAAGCCCTTCGCTGCCGTTGTATGGTGTTGATATGTGTAGGATAGAGGACGAAATGCTGTACTCTTAGTGAATAGGACGTGGCTGAGGCGCAGCCGAGGCCACGTCCTATTCACTAAGAGTACAGCATTGAGTCTTCTAGCATGCTTATCCTACAACTTCAATTGTTTGTTATGATTGTGGTTACCAAATCCCCCTACCACCCAACCACCCTACAACGATCACTGCCTCATCAGTGTCCAGTATTCTCAACTTTGATTGTTTGTTTATTATTGGCCAATCCAGTCCCAATACAGATATTTGCCATTACCTCGAATTATTCACTCTATGCAACACCTTACACTTCCTACCACTATTCTATATTGGTCTTCACCAACACATAAGTGATGTGCTACAGGGAAATGAGTCACAAGTTGCAAAAATACGATTTTGAGATATCTATTTGGAGGGTTTTTCATTCCCCAGTTTTATTCCCCAGAGTGTATAACCATAGTTATATAGTTATATAACTACACACAATTCCAACTGGTTAAATACTTCTCACCACTGTTTACCATATCATTGGACTCCGCTTGACTCATTTTCCTGTGACACATCACATTTTCTATTTCAGGAATCATACTATGCTATATACAACATATCCTATCTGAGCCTCTGTGGGTGGCAAAGGTATATATAAAATGACTTAGTTATCTGATTAATATAATTATCACAACATTCTTTTACCCTTTGTAAGTAAAATCAGCACGTCCTGAGAATAGTGTAATTTTTACATAATGTTCTATTGCTGAATACAAATCTTTAAATACAATATACTTCTCCCCACTGTTTACCATCATTGGACTCCACTTGACTCATTTTCCGGTGACACATCACATTTTCTATTTCAGGAATCATACTATGTTATATACAGCAGATCCTATCTGAGCCTCTGTGGGTGAGTGGGTAGAGCCTTCAACTCTACTTGCCAGCCTATACTTATGTGAGAGGTCCTGGGTTCGAATCCAGGCCAATCCTAGTTCAAAATTATTTGCAATAGATACCTGAGCGGACTCTTTAATGAAAGAGTCCGCCCAGGCATCTGAGAGGACTCTTAGGAGCGGACTCTTTCATTAAAGAGTCCGCTCAGAATGCTCAAAGAGTACACCTGGAATTCAGGACTGTACTCTTCAAGCATGGGAGTCCGCCCAAGCCAATGCTGGGGAATAGGGGCACCACAGCAAGTGTAGGATAAGGTAGGCAGGGATGATGTGGTATACAAAGGTATCTGAGGCATTGGTGTAGGAATCAAAATATCTGTCACTGCCTTCCCATACTTCGTCGGCATTATGCTGATATTCCCTGCTAGATGTAAGTAAAAAATTGATTGTAGTGATTAAACAATTTTTTTTTCTTAAAAGATGGCCTCCTGAAATCAAATGCTGCCCATTTGGGTGAATTACTCTTTTATCGGTTTACATTGTTATACCTCCTAGTTGTTGTTGGAACTTTTATTGCCATATATGTGTGTGGTCAAGTTTGGGGGTCTAACTCCTTAATATAGGAGGATTTCACGCCCATCCGGACATACTACAGGTAACATGGAAATAGAACAATCGACCATTAAGTCCTTATGACATATATATGTTTACCTATACTAGCTTACTAAAGTTTCATTTTTCTGTACACTACATGTTACCCTACACTGTCCTCGTTGGGCAAGTAAAATTACAGCGCAGATCTGGCAACACATGTTTCAAATGTGTAATTGACCCTGCCGTAAATCTACACTTGTCCTGTAAAGCCTGCCCTGTAACCGTGTGCACTGTAGCCGTGCGCACCGTAGCTAGGGGAGGTGTAATTCGCGGAACTGTAACTCAGATCGGCAGATGACAACATAGAGCAAAAAAAGCTGACCATGCTTGGGTTTGATCTAAGAACCTTTGGGTTCCCAGGCGAGCATCCTAACCACTACACCACCGAAGCTGTTGTATATATAATAATAATATAAATATGTTAATATAACGCATATGAGTAATTCTCCCAAACGGGCAGCATTTGATTTCAGAAGGCCATTTTTTTTAGAAAAAATAACATTCGTTGAATCTGTACAATCTTTGGTGTACATATAGCAGGGTATATCAGCATAATGCATGTGAAGTTTGGGAAGGCTGGGGCCAATATTTCGATTCCTACACCTATGTTTCAGGTACCTATATTTTCCCTATTATTTTGCCTTATTGTGGTGATAAAAGGTTTTAGGCATGTTGTGGACTATTAACCTTTCTTTTTATCAAAATATACATACTTATACATTTTCCCTCAACTGAAAACTAAGTGCCATTTTATATTGATAGTTACTCTTGGGCTATTTGATTGTTTTAAAGCAAATACATGTCGTAACGGCGACACAGATATTCCAAAACAATATTTTCCAATTCCAAAACATATCTATTTGACTTTCCTAATTTTATATGATTATTGCCAATTATTTGTACCTCTATTTCCAATCGTTGGTAAAGTAGCTATAAAATATACTCTATAGGATAAGCTATTCGCCTACAACGAAATGTGTATTCATTTCCACACCTCCATGCTTTGTTATACCTAGGGATATATATAGCCATAGGTTAAGACAAAAGCTACACTAGCTTTCCCAGGTGGGCGCTAATCCTACGGCGCTGCACTGTATATCTACCAAACGTGAGGGTTGCCCAAAGTAAAGGCCAATTACGCTTATTTTTAAGGTGTTCCGCCATAGTTCTACGCTTTTTCAGGACAGTGTATGACAGTCCATTTCCATTGGCTATCCTGCACCTGTCCAATCACAGGTAGCGCTAACAAGGCTCCCCTTGTTAGCTCCCATATAAGGGACTGTTTTTACCACTTTTAATTAGTTATACCATCACATTACATACCTGTACCAGGAATAAATACAGGGTCTGACAAGGTCTGACAGGCATTTCTGAGTTTTGAAACTCTACCGACAGATCTGCCCACTGTTATGCCTGGCTGTCTTTCTCCAGTTGTTAGAAGACTGATCAACTTAAAGAATTCACTAGATTTTCTCTCTGTCACTTATGGCGGTTTAATCAGTTTATTACGACCTAATTAAACCGCCATAAACGGCAATGTCTTAGATAGGGTATATATGTATCTTTCATGGGTGTCTGAAGTCAGTACTTTAAACACCCCCTGGAAGGGCTTTGCAGTATATCATAACAACGGTCATTTAAGACGGCACAAACACACAACAATCATTCATTACCTGCACGCTAGCAGAGATTAATTAAGGGTCTCTGACGCTAGAACTGATAGAGCACGTTATCTGGGAAAAATAAAGCACGCTGGAAACTGATACAGCATTTTACCCCCTCCCCCATTATCTTCATTACCGTTTAGGTAATCCTCTGCACCTGATTGGCAAGTTCAACGCGACCAATTAGAAATAGGTATAGGTCATTATGAAGTTAGCCTCCATACAGGTAGGATCTAGGGTAAAGGAGTATAGAGAAATTAAAATGCAGGTGGGTTAATACACGTGTCGTTATGACACAATGAGGTATGACAAGGCCAGTGAACCATGTAGGGAGGACCTCGCCACCCCTCTCCACCTACAGAACCAGCACTACTACAACAACAACAACAACAACAAAAACAACGCAAAAAGAGACATCCAAAGTAAAGTAACAACATCATTTTCCCCAAATGTTCTGATTATTAAGGGTCAACAACGGAAAACACTTGTCAAGAATGAATGATTGAGACACTTTTCTTATAATGATATCATGTACCGTGTACCATTACAAATAGGAGCACTTTGTCAGTAGACACAATTAATATTATGATAGAGGATGTAAAGTAGATATATTGCTCATGATGAAACCATTGACTCGTGTCGTTTTTTAAAATTAGCAAACTTCCAGCACTTTTATAATGTTGTCATTGAGTCAATTTGACCACTATTTACGAGGAACCATCCATCAGTTTCTATGACGTCGGGACCACTTCCATGCTGGCGTTGTCGTTGGCACTATTGACTCTGTTGTCTACACGACATAGAAACGTTAGATATCCGTGTCCAGAAACCCATCCATTAATATCACATTTCACTATAATATTCCCGACTTGTGTTTAAGTTTGAACAACTTGTGACGAGGACCGATTGTAGTGCAAACGCGCAAATGATGGATGGAGCCTGAGACATTGGCTTTGTGTATAAGAAAACAAGACTTTTTATATCCCGTTTCTATATCAAACCCTGGTTTCAGACTCGGTGTTATAGACCTGGATTCTGAATGTATGTATGCACATGTGCTGTGTTGTATGCTAGCGCCCTAGTGTAGACGATCAATGGAAATAAGTTGTCACCGAACAAAGTGCTGATGGGATAATTGAAGGAAGATTGTGTGTATTCGAGTAATTGTGGCTAGAACGGTCCGGTTAATTCGGTCATATATGAATGATTATCCTTAGACAAACAAGCACTGGGTCGTATACTCTTAATATTATTCATGAGACATGTTCTACTGGGGGGCTGTAAGCAAAAATGGGATATCGATTTGGTTGTCCAAATGATGGAATATTTGTAATCTCATGGACTGTTTCTATTTCTATTTTATTTTTTAGCTAAGGTGACCTATCTTGGTTTTGAAACCAAATCATGACATTGTGTACAGTGTACGGGTGTTCAAGGAAGTAGAATCTATTGTAGAGAAATATAGGAATATTCCTCGTCGGGTATAATTTATATTGTTATCTATCGGTCTAGTAGATCGTCATCATGGTATGCAGCCTGGGTAGGGGAGTATGGAGAGGACGCTGTCACACGTACCTTTAATTGTGATGGTATAGGGTCGCTCAGGGTATTTTGGATCCCTGGAGGAGCTTTCGTTGTATGGAACCGACAGGTGTTTAATAGACATGTATGATCGGGTCGGTGCCTGGGCATTGGCGATTTGTCCGTTTGTATAGGTTGCAAAGCTAAGCGTCATTATTGTACATGCGTCCAGAATCTTATACTTTATCAGAATACAGTATTGTCCAGGGTATCTGGAACCCTGGAAGCACAATCCACCATGCCGAACCGCCAGGTAAATTGATGCCCGATTCCACATTTTGTATAGAGATATAGAAGGACTTCTTTGTTTGAATAGACTGATGCTAGAGGTCCTAATAAAGCCCCCTTAACAGGCAGTTATGCATGCATTATTGGACTATTCGTGGTTGCGATTTATTCTTCATTGGGATTATTATACGAGTTTGTGGATATATACTAAGAGTAGCTCTGTAGGGGCCTTGTATCGTTATTGAGGACTTTACTGATTGCATGAGGCAGGCTCGGATATTGTAATAGACCTGAGATTGCATTGATCTGACGATTGGATGAATAAATACATGGAATTATCAGGGAATCTCTTACTCAACGAGAGACAGGGCTATAGTGACGTCTGTGAGCTACTTGGCGTTATCTATCACCTTGTCCGCCTAATTTCATCCTCCCTAGGCAGGTCCTGTACTCCGCAACTCTGCGACCACACTGCATGCCATAGGGAGGTTGCCTATAATTTATGACTCACCGATCCACCTCAATGGAACACCTGTGTGACGGTCAGGACTAAGAACAGATATTACTTACCCCGACAGCTAATGATTTAGTGAACAGAGAGATTGCAAATAATATGTTAGGCCAAGAAATTAACCAATCACTACTATTATAAGCAACATTACATGTCACACTATTTCGAACCATTGAGTTCATTCTGCTGGATGTGTTTAACTTTAAACATTTATATTCAAACTGCTTTTGGTGTATTCAGCAACAAACCACAATGGTGCTGGGTTTTTTGCCAACAGTGCAAAATAAGAACAGCGCTGGAAAAAATATTTCCCACGGGTTGATGACCTCATTTTAAGATAACAATCTCAGATATTACAAAGGCTTTGGATTATATGACGAGGTTTGTTATAATGAGTGCTGCGCTTGGTTCCTTATCACACTACCCAATCACAGGTGTTCAACTCTATTGGCTCCAACACCTGGACTTGCAAAGTATCGATACGTATATATATGCGGGCGAGGAGACCACCTATGTACCGTTATTAGTAATGTGACGGCTAAGAGGATGAAAACATCACAAAGGAGACTAACCAATTGCAATGGGCATATAGTGCAAATCCCACTGATTATTAATTCTATCATGAAGTCACGCATTTTCCCGAAGGTTCTAAATATTTATATATATCGTAGGAAAAAAATATTTATTTATAATCATAAATATGCATTTCCACGTTTACTTTTCTGATCCCAAAGGTTGATCTAGATTTAGAATGTTCTTTCAAAAAATATTTAGAATACTATGTACCCACCATTGAAGTGAAATATATAGATTATAAGAACATATATTACGTTGTGAACTTCGAGGATTTAAAGACGTCGGCGTTGACAAATTTGTAGTTTGATATTCAGGGCCAAACGGGTTAGGCAAGGCGATATCCCGTTGCGAAATTATCGAGCATTAAATGCTGTATATCAAATTTTATCTTCAAATTTCCTAGACATACCCTTCGAGCGTTAAATAGGCTTTTAGAAAAATAATAGAGCGCGCCGTTATCGGTTATATCAGGTTTTGCCACGTCAGAATAAAGAGGTTGGTCACAACTTTTGTTGCTACCTGTATGTTGTGAACTTTGATCCTGCAATTCTCAGGACAGTTCCAGACACTCTGGCGCCTGGCATCGTGGCACCTGGCTTTTCAATGATTGTCTTGCTTACACAGGCGTTCGCGCCGCTGCGCAGTAACATGTCCATTGTACTTTTTTATTCATTGCCTCCAGGTTCTCTTATGACTTTACACGAGGTTGCCGGCCCCCAATGAGGATGATCTTATCTAACAATGGACGCTGTGCAGCTATTATTTTCTCTTACCTGCGTCATCCACTTGAAATTTGAAGAGATGTGTTTTGGGGAATATGACCCGCGTTGCCTTAATTGCGAACATTTATAGATTAATACTTCAGAAATAAGACAACAGTTCTTTGTGTTCAAACAATTGGGGAAAATGCAGTTTAAAGGGAATTTTCGACAATTCCTTATCGGTTTATTGTCATATTCTCTTCAAACCATGGCCTGTGCTGGGTTTTCGTTCTCCTGTGTCTCATATGTATTTTGACATAGGCCTACAACTTACAAGGATGCAACATTAGCTTTTCATCCTTCTGATAACAAGTAAAATCCAGCATTGGAATCAGAAATTATTATATGAAAAGAACAATGTTCGAGTATTTGACTATATTATAAGGACTATTTATTCAAGAATGCATCTTTTCATTTTGATCGTGATTTTTATTGTACCGAATTCTTCTCCTTTTCATCAACCGATAAACATTCTGTGTTTGCTCAATTGTTTTAAGAAACATTTCCTGAATGCATAGTACTAAAGTTTAAATTAAGAAACATTACTCTTAAGAATTTTAAAACTTGATTTGTCAGGTATTTACATTATTTGTAAATCCAAGAAGTTAGCACTCTGTGCACATGGTATTAAAGCTGTAATCAAGTGTGGTACAACTGGTAGAGACATCTAGGGGTGATATTCCCCACTAGTATCTGTGTGCTTCGAAATAATTCGCACTTGAGCGACGCCGCGTGGAGAAAAGGCGTTTCTTATGTTGTCTCTGTACGTAGGGAATATTGGTATAACTCACCATATAAGATATTTTGGTTAACATAATATTATGATGATTCTTGAATATTATTTTTTTTCTTACTGGCCAAAATCTACTTCTCGCGAAACATTTAGTATTGTTTTTCGAGTACTTTTGTTTGTGTAAATGCTAGATACATCCCGTTACTGGATAGTCCATATATGAATGGTATGATAGCGACTGCCATCTTAGCAAAGACAGGGGGAATCGCGGCCACAAGAAGTGATGTCTGTGCTGGATCTCGGACAAGAAACTGAAGACAAATCAAAGCATAGGGCGTCCAGGCGATGAAGGTGACAATGGCCAAAATTAGGGGAAACTGTAAGGAAAGGGAAAAAAAGGCACATTACACATTAATATAAATGCAACAATATGTATGATTTCATTAATGTGGAAAGGGTTTCTTACGCTCGTGGAAAAGTACTTTATTCAGGATAAGCTGTTCCGAACCACCTGAGGCATTTTATAAGATATCAAATTATTATAATGATAAATAGTGACAAAAGCTTGAAGAGATAATACTAATGGACAAAAACCGAATTATCATGGTTTATATATACAATACTTTTACATTTCTTATTGTAAAGTTTAATTACTAACATTCTGTGTAATTCAAATGATTAGAAGCATGCATGAATTGATATTTCTTTGAAACGAAAATCCGGGTCTTTCCAGGTGGGGCTGTGGTCAGCGGCGAGCCCGCCTCAGTCAGATGCATTGGTGACTACAACAGCCGTGGCCTATTGAACCCCATGTTAAAACACCCGATTTCAACTGCTTTGAAACTGTCTATATTCGGGTAAACATGTTATGATCTTACATGGAAATGTTAGTCATAGTTCATAGATTGCTGTCACTTGCTCGATTATTTCCACAATTGACTACAGTTTAAGAAAAGATGGAGGAAACTTGGAGATTTCAACCTTGGTTGCTATCGTCGTCAAGGGATGTTGTCACCTACGGCCTGACCCAGTGGGGTAAAATTAATTAATGGGTCAAATCTCCCACTTACCGAAATTTTTTAGCAGGAAATTTTGCTGATGTTCATGATGAATAGATTTGATGACATGAAATAATTATCTCATGTGTTAATATTTCAAAATTTGATCAAATCAACTCGTTGTGGATGCACTGTCACATGACTGAATGAGCGGAGGCATTCTCAAAGAATGGTATGATGTAAATTGTACTGTAATCAGTACCTTTTCTTTTAAGTTTAAGCTGATAATATCGTTGTATTTGACGAGAGCATATTGCAAAATAAAAAACAAACAAACAATAAAGAAGTATGTTCTATGCTAATCTTGACCTGGTCCATGCTCCTTCCAAACTATAAATTAAGTCTTACCATGTCCAGTTCCTGGGCATTAAGAAGCATGTCTGTGTACAATGTGTCAGAATGCATTTGGCGTCTTGCTCGTGATGTCCATGTTAAACAGAACGCTATTATGATGAATGGTATTGCAAAACAGAAGATTGTGGTGGCAAGAATATAGGAAGGGTAGTGGGAGTCCAGTGTGTACCAATTAACCGCACATGATGCACCAGACAATTCCTTTGTGTACCTGAAATAACAAAACACTAAGTGCCACTGATAATCCTCACATAAAGTCTTGTGTTGAGTCACGACCTGTGTGTCTCCCATATCTAACAATCATTTATTTCTTAAGTTGAGTCAAATGTTCCAAGTCAACCACATAACTTCAATTCTTCAACCTCTTGGCCATCTAATATACCCATAGCATCTACATTTGCCTCGATGTCTTCCCTCTCCTGCTCTCTTCCAGACAACCAGTACTCAAACAGAACCCATATCCGTAACAGGAGCCTCCGAACAGTCCACTACCAGCAAATTCCCAAACATCCAGGGCATTTCTGTTGAGGTGTATGGTCAGGTCATGCTGATGTGCTGTTGCTGCACCGTTCACTATAATCAAAAGATGCCATGTCTGTCTCCCTACAACCAGGTGTGCAGCACACACCCAAACAAATAGGATGTGTGACTGGAGGTGCAACTTAAACCACCTCCCCTCTGGCTACTTTTAATTTCTTTAAATTCAGGTTCTACCCAAATCAATAGGCCAGTGAACCATGTGGGAAGGACCTCACCACCCATCTCCACCTACAGAATCAGCACAACACCACATTTAGATTGATTCGTACACTTTATACCATGCACATGGAACCCATTTTATTGACCATTTACTTCTCTATACAGACCTTTTTCTGAATGTGATACAAAATTAATTATAAGCTGGAAATATGAAAATAATATACATCTGCAAAGTCCCTGCCAAACAGAAAACTTATCTATAGCTAGGGTAGTTATAAATATAGCAACGAATTGAGGCCCACATCTGTCCAATGGTATTTGTGACAGTTAAAGGGTCAGTAAACGGGTTCATAGTCACTTTTAGGACAACAAACTTCATGCCGCCATAAATACAACATCCAAGTATCAATTTTTTTACCTCCATTTATGTCTAACTTATAGTCACTTACAGGCCCGAATTGAGAAAGCTTACTTGAAAAGGTCTGTTTAGCACAAGAGGGCACTGAGAGTGCTGTGTGACGTCATAGAGGCGCGCCAGAAATGTACATAATATCCCTACCTTCCCCCCCAATCTCACAGCAATTGAAGCAGTTATGCAATACAGCTAATACCTATTCAAGAACCAGTCATGAGAGGTCAATAATTGGGTTGGTACACCCTCCTTCTTTCTAGCAGCAATTATGAGAGTTGTTTATTATGTTCATTGCATGTACATTTCAAGATTGGTGCGCCTTTATGACGTAGGCAAACAGTGGCTCCTTGAATGGAGTGTTAAACTGTGTAACTACTTTTTCACTCCTTTAAATGGGTAAAACTCACTAAATAATAAGTTGAATTAAGTAAAACTGGGGTGGTTACATTTCAATAATAGCAGGGAAATGGATTTGCTCATAATATTTGGGGGTTTACTGACACTTTAAAGCATTTAACCAAGCACAGCTGAAACTTTGATCGTACTCATAAATTATGGTGATGCCACTGGCGAGGTATCACATAATTCATTATTTAAGTCAGACTGTCAATAGTCGATGGGATGATAATCAAAATGATGTCTAACTGCTCTTACCAAAATTTCACTTTTAAATTAAATGCTTTTACATGTGAATGAAAAGGTTACCTTGCGATACCGACTAGGGGCAATGATGCGAATATCAATGATATCAACCAACATACGCCAACTGCATTTTTATAGTCTCTTCTCGTGAGGTCAGCATCTAGAAAAACGGATGCAATGCAATATACATTAATGTGTTAGCTGATTGTGGGATGTGTGAGGTAACAATCAGTGTGAAATCATCTGTCTGATCAGTTCGCATGTTTGCAGAAGGCTTATCTACTCCACCCATTTCTCACATCCATCATAAAACCACTCCACCCTGCACCCCTCTGGTTATTACATAATAAGACAAACCAGGCCTGCCCCAAACCCAGTCATGGTTGGTTGCCCATGCCCTCCCTTGCTTTCCAGCTCCCTCCCTCCCTCCCTAGCCTTCCACCCATTACCCCCATCTCTCTTTCTCTCTCTCACTCTGAGTGCTGTTTTAGTGCATTCTACTAATTTTAGAGAGATGCACCTGAAAAACCCAAAATCATAATTACTTTAACAGACCTTTTACTGACCTCAGGAACCCTGTATATGAGAGTATATACCCTGTATATGACAGTAAATATTCTGCATTTTCAGTTTAAGAAAGACTAAATTTCAGTAACTATGACTTGACATCACGCACAAATAATTGATCCTGAGAAGTTGTTTCCTTTGGAAACATAGGGTATAAACATTAAGTTAAACTGATTATAAAGTTAAATAGAAAAATAGTTGATTAAATCATTGATTAACTTAATAATTAGTAAACTTATCACTTGTTTAACTGTTAACTTGCGGCATTCCAAACCCAACGAATTATTACGCAGTAACGCCATCCTGTTTGTTCAAATAGTTTACTCAGGTATACGTTTTACATTAATTTTTTAATATTCTTTGTGCACCGACCCCTTTTTGAAGGAAATAATATTGGAAAATGATGAAAAATAAGGAGAGGGATAAGATGAGGCGTGTAATGCCTCAGATAATAGGATCGAATTAGCATTTTGAGCCGAAAGGTGAAATGTTGAAATTGTATGGTTGTAAAACTGTAAAACATTGTCAAATGTTGTATTATCTAATGAAACATCCCTAGATGGTGAGATGTGCTTGAATTTTTTCCATTGTGAGATGTGTAAGTATCTAAACAAAATATGTAAAATGTCACTGGTCGCTAGGCACTGAACTATCAAGAAGTAAAACTCAGGGTAGCTACCTAGGAAAATGAATACCTAGTCATCTCCTAATAATTCAGAAATCTTAGGAGAGTCTGTATATATTGCACCTGTTAACAGATTATAAATTGTAGTAGCTTATTTAAAGTAAACCTGTACCTGTAAACAGCTTAGAAATTGTAGTAGCTTATTTAAAGTAGTGAAGTCTGTAAATTCCTTTGGTAAAATTGACCCCCAATTGGGGTAACTATGATATATATGCATATAAAGCCAATAATATTCATGAAAGAAAAAAATACTTGGGGCCTAAGTCGGAGTACACTTTATTTAATTATTATGTTATTATTCATCTTTCAAAACCTTAGTGCCCATTGAGCAATGTGTACTATTAACGACTTCACATTCTGAGCATAAGGACAACACATATACCGGTATGTGGAAATCATTTGACGAAATGGCCAGAGAATCTTACTCCGACGTAGGCAGCACCCCCCCCCCCCCCCCGATGTAGGCACACCCGATTTAGGTCCTCACCCTAATGAAGGCCCTTGGTGGCAGCAAGTAGGCTCTATTATATTCTATTTAGTCCTGATAAGATACATATGATTGATGATATAACGTCTCTGGTCCAACTACATCGGACTAAAAGTTTTCTTCCCACCCATGCACCTCCCTTATAACATCTACTATTACATAATAATCAAAGGGACTATATATATATATATGTGTGTGTCTGCAGATCAAGACCTTCACGAACACTGACATTGCTGGATAATCATATCCTAAACATCAAATTACAAATCTGACTGAAAATCATATAACATGTTTTCCCCAAAGAATAATAAATCATTGAAATTGCTCTCTTTTCTCATGTATAATGTTTAATAGGATGATTTTTATACACACATACACTTATGTATGTGTGTATGTATGTATACTATGTATGTATACACGTGTCTATTCATACGCTTACTGGAATTAATTGAAATATAAAATCGATCATGCACTTACATGAGTACGAGTCGTATGCAGCATAAAATCTATCTATCGCCATCAAACATAGCAGGAATATCGAAGCTATTCCAAAAAGCATGCCCTGGAAGGCATATATTTGACATCCCATATCACCAAAGAGCCACCTGGAAAATAAATTACGTGTATGATAGATGTAAGATAGATATATGTATGATAGAGTAAAGATGCATTCAGTATAGTTACAAATAAGGACTCAACTAGTGTAAGGGTGAAAGGTCTTAATCAACGTAAAATGAGTATAAGCCTAAAGAGGGAAACATGACATACACAAAAGAGCACCATAGGTGAGATATAAATTGTAATCACTTGTGGTAAATGTGTTGAAGTAAAAAGACCTGTATGGCTAAAAGAATATGGTTGACCTTTGTAAAACACGATATATAACACACTCTGGGTCAGTAAGGCCATAGTTGGGAACGTACTACACTGCAGGATCTTAGCTGCCACCTAGTAGTATAAGGAATGAATACCACAGTGACCACCATGGGTACACATAGAATAGCTACACTCACTGCATGTAGGATTTAATTTTGTAGTCCAGCATTTCCAACTTGCTCTTAGGCACACACTGAGGAACACATGTGTGAGTGTTTTGTGAAGATTTATAACAATGCGGCGGCAGCCGTCGCAAGAAAATGCGTTGCGTCAATGCGCGGCCGTTAAAATGCGTCATTATAATGGCGGCATTCATTACAGCTTCAGACAGTTGTTTTGATGGTTAAAAGAATAACAAGATGCTTGTCTACCAACGCTGGGTTGTTCTCAGATGGGATTAGATGCTAGACAAACTAAGGGGGCCAGCTGGATGCTTATGAAAGCTGGGCCAATTAACCTTTCTCCCTTCATCCCAGCCAAGGTTAATTATATAAAAACAATGCTAGACTCTTTCTAAACCAATCATACAAGGTTATTTCTCTTATTATTAAGGAGGGTGGGTATAAAAGGCAGGGAAGGATGGAAGAAAATCAGACTTTGAGATTCCAGTGGAGAGTGAACAACAGGGATTGTTGCTGCTGAATGGGTTGGTCCCTGCAAGTTCAGCAGAGCAATTGGTTTTGATCCTTTTCTGCTGGATTCTTCCTGTCCTTCTCTACAGCCTTGGGTACTGTGAGTTCCATTTATTTTACCAATTGTATTGCATTATTTGTACTTTATTTCAGAGGTCATTGTGATTTGATTTGATTTATGTGTGTATATTGTGTATAGCCTAGACCAGGCGCTCTAGTGCTGAATATTTGCCTCCCCCAGTAGAGTGGGAGAAGAAGGTTCCTCCCCCATGAGAGGGAGATGTATTGAATGATTATTATTGATATTTGTGTTTATTTGTGAGAGAAAGTACATCTCTTGCCTTCTATTGGTAATTATAGTTTGGTTTCCTTACACATTGAGTCAAGTATTTTGGGTTACTTTAATATATCCAGTATATTCAGCTATATATGACACAGGTCTACCTTTATGCTTATATAATCAGGTATTGAATATTCCTTGGTGACATATTGATTTATATTACATTATTATGTAATGAGTGAGAGTTGGGTTCAGTAACATAGCCTATATTGAAATATCTTTACTACCTAGAGAGCTAAGCTACCCCTATATTATATCATTAGATCTTATCTTTATATTATGTAATATTACCTAACAGCAACTAAGACTATTAGGCTTTAATATTTCGTATTATTGTTTATTTAGAATATCTATCATTATCATTGTTATCATCCTAGAATATCATATTTAGATATCTATTGGTATTATACTCTATTACCCTTAGTTATTATTACGTCATCATATCATATCATATTTGCATATCTCCCATATTAATGTATATGATTACAGGTTAATAAGTTAGATATTATCATTATTCTCACCTCACTCACATTGTCTTATATATTGTCATTGTTCTTTATCCTTCCTTATACCTTTATACCTCCCCTGTGCACGACGGACATTGTTAAATTCCCTTAATAAAAGCCAGTCAGAGAAAGCTTAAGATCCGATTCATATGATCATTACATAATTTAATAATTACATAATATATATAATTTAACACAACACTTACATATTGGTGGAAGAACCCGGATCTGACTGGTTTGAGGGCAGTAATAATTCAATTTATGCAAGATTATCATTTCAGCATATATATTCATTCCTTCCCATAGACGATGTACAGGTTTCAACTATGTCAATCCATCATAAACCAATATGATTGCACCCCCATCATTTTCTGGGCATCCAGGGGAAAACCTAGATGCTTTCATCCAAAGGTGTAACCTATGGGCGACACTATGGGATGACAAAGACAAGTCATGCCTTCTGGAAATATTTCCAGCATTCCTCAAGGACAATGCCTGGTATTGGTATAAGGGAACTGGGGCTGAGGAATGTCAGACTTGGGACCAGCTGATTGAAAGGATACGCCTTCGCTTTGACCCCTTAACAAAGTTTGACAGAAGAAATTTGACCATGAAAGTCATGGAAAAAGGTGAAACATTAAATTCCTATATTGAAGATTTTGAGATGAGAATGGCAAAAGCCGAAGTGACTGACAGCAAGGAACGTTTTAAACTATTTGTAGCTGGGCTAGCACCAAAATATCAAGGTGTACTTGATGAAAAGAAAGCTAACAATCTTGAGGAGGCATTTCAAATTCTTAAAAGACACATGCTCATCTATGAAAGTGATGAGGACAATTGGCGGATACAATATTCAGAACAACTGCAATCTATGGATGCTAAAATTACCAAACTAATGGAATGGATGGAAATGATGCAAGATGTTTGTATGATTCAGTCAACACCAAAAGCCCCTCAGCAACCCACACAGCAGGCATATCAGCCACCACTACATCACCAGCCTTTTAACCTGCTATCCACCCCAATACAATCTGAAAGGAATTGCAGGATGGAAAAAAGGGATTGGCTGCCTATTCAGCATAACAGCAACACCCAGATACCAACCAAGAATGTCTATCACACAAGAAAATACCATGCGCCGAAATGCTATAGATGCGGCCAAAGGGGCCATCTCCAACGTGCTTGCACAGCTACCAATGCACGCAATATATTCACCACACATGAACAGGTACTTCACCAGAAATTGGCCAGGCAAGGGGCACTCATTAATGACCAAAGACCACATACATATAAACGTGCACCAAAGTGTTACAAATGTCGCCAAAGAGGACATCTGCAAAGCCAATGCCCTACCACTGAACATATCCCTCAGCACAGGCATCAACGGACAACAGAGGAGGCACCATTGAGCTATGCCTGCTATCCTCCACAGCAGCAAGAGCAGGGACAAAGTTTGAACAAAGACAATTTTCAACACATGCCCCCACAACAACAACAGACAAGGTCACAAGTCGGTGATTTTATCCCAAGAGAAGTGAAACCTGGGATATACTCCCCAGGAATACAGCCATCTTATCCAGCAAATTACCTCCCCTTGAACTCTAAAACATGTCTAACCTCAGATCAGTATAACCACTCTTATGTTCCAGATCTATTTAGGACTGAATAACATTGTTTTACATTTCCCTTTCAGCAGTACATTGGGATATCTATGGCAACCATTGATGACATATAAAAAACATAACCATAAAGGTGAACAAAAAATTAATGGATAACAAAGAATTGATATAAAAGAAATACTAAATAATGATCATAACATGAATATAAATGATAACTTACAAAATGAAATAAATGAACCAGGTTATACCTATGCCACAAATCATAAACAAAATGGCTAAATAAAGGAATGAAATAAAGGAATAAAGAAAAACAAAAAACAAAGGAATAAACTAAGGAATAAATAGAAGCACAAAGCATAAATACCAAAAGAATAAACATGCTATAAATAACAGGTTAATCAAGGGATGCCACACACATATTCCACTACACACCATGGTGTTTCACAGATGGCCTGATCAACCATCTACTATTTACAGGTACCTATACTAACCCATGTATACATATATTTCATGTTCACACAAATAGAGGAAATAATCTCTATTACAGACATTGCAAAAACAAGATCAGGAGAGCGGAGAGTCAGGGTAAAATTCAAAAAAGGTGACGAAAAATGGCTTGATGATATGTGTCTCAACAGAACAGCTATAAACAAATTCATTGATAGTAATATTGACAGTAATTTGAGAGTGCTCCCAAGTAGAAGCATGAAAACCATAACTAGACTTTGAACTCGAATTGTACTATTAAATTGTATTTGTTTTTATTATAATATATGTCTGTAAATAATTATGTTATATTGTTTCAGTGAGTTTTGCCCCATTGAATTACGCACTGTCATTATATATGTATTGATTTGATGTCTCTGTATATAAACTTGTATATCCTTTATGTACCAATGTTTAATATCCGTCTGAATAAGAAGCCATACAGTTATTATAGCTCAACGCTCTAAATACGGGTCAAAAACATATACTTTCATTCATTGTCTCTATATAAACCATTTACATTCTCCCATTTAAAAGATTACAGGAAAATGCGCCTTCAAGGGCAACAAAGTGGCCGCTCATGCCAGTCACCAATTGGCATGAAATTCCCGTCTAGCATTCATACTTTCATAATGCTATAATTGCTGTCAGTCAACGTCCAAGTCATAAACCAAACAGCTGTGACGGTGCGAAGACATCCAGTCACTCAAAGTAGCGCGATAACAATCACCAAATTAGCGCGACAGCTGACGCTCACAGACAACGCATCCACAGAGCTATTGTCTGTGCGAATGCCAGCTAAGGAGGGCGCCAAGAAAGCTGGAAATAAGAAAGCACCAACTCCACAACCTAGGTGTATTTAAACCCCACCAACGACTGACCATGCATCCACTTGGAACCATGCTTTCCTACAGGAATCATCTGGCTCTTGCCATTTGCTTTGCAGCCTTAATTATAGCTTATGCTGACGAACCTCATGCCTCTGATTACATTTTGAGACAGAGCACAGGAGTGCTATTTAGTAAGCAGAGACACATAATGTTAGGAGACCAACGTTATGTGGATCTGATGCTTGTTGTTCCTAGGCCGAATCACATTGATATTAATGAAATTGGGACAAAGAGCTATCTGTGTGACCGTGGGATTGGTCATGGAATCAATCATTTCGACACACTTGTAGGGGGAAAGATTGGCAGTAAAACCTACAAGGAGAAGAAGAATTTCGGGGATACTTATTGTTCAGCTATGTCACCCATCCTTAACTCACTAGACAACGGCATTAATAGGACCATCAGTAGAATTGCAAGCCAGAAACATATAATAGAACATCTCATCCATAAGAAGAATATTACCACTAGTCGCATCAAGAGGGCACCATTTGAATTCTTGGGACAAATCTCCAAATGGCTCTTTGGGACTGCTATGTCTTCAGATATTAACAACCAGAAACGTGCCATACAGCAACTAGAGTCTTACTCAATTGGGCTATCCCATGAGATGGAAAATATCAGAGATATAGAGGTAGGTTTTATGAATGCCACTACAGGTAAGTTAGAGGATTTGGCGTCTGAATTAATATATCAGGCCTCACATACACAGGATTTAGAAAAAGGTGCCTATGAATTATATCAAACTTATGAGAATCTTTCACGTTTTCAGCGTTATGACAAGTGGTGGCAAACATATTTCATGGCCGTTTCTGCATCTAAACAACTACAATATTCTATTCTTACTGATTATTCTTCTGCTCTGGATATGTTTATGATAAACTTAGAACAATTGATCAATGGTAAGGTACCGACCACTTTGGTCAATCCTAGACAATTAACTTCTGCATTGAATAAGGTTGCCAATACATTAGCACACAAGAATCTCCGATTGGTTGTCAAGGATTTAACGTTTTACTACGACAATATGCTAATGTCATTTACCCACTCTGCAAAAAGATTGTACATTCATTTAGCTGTACCAATTGCCAGCAAACCATCATTGATGAGCGTCTACGATATTTCAACCTTCCCTTTACCCATAAACGGTAGGAGCCACACTGGATTCACATATTTGACAGATATACCAGAAGTTTTATTAGTGAACCAGGCGACACAGACATTTGCTGAGATAACAAGTGCACAATTGCAGAAGTGTAAGTCGGACCATATCATTACTTGTCCTTTCCCTATACCTGTTCGACGTTTTACTAATCCAACATGTGCCTTTGCAATCTTCCAGGATAATACTAATATATACAAGCTATTATGCCAACCATATATTTCTCCTTTTCATCTACCACCAACATCGATCACTGCCATAAGTAAGAATGATTTCTTGGTCGTCCATGCAACAGAGAATATTACAGTTAATTGTAATCATAACTCATACCAATTACCACCATGTGATGTCTGTGTTATTAAGACCAATTGCTCGTGTACTATCAATATGGATCAATATTATGTCACTTCTGCAGGACCACAATGCTGGGAATCTAATGTTACTTACGAAATACAAGGGATTAATTTTCATGTTTTGGAAGCTTTTGATATTAGATTACCAGGTGCCCAGCCGTCATTTGAGTCAGACACAGAAATTAAAATAGTCATCCCTGATATATCGGATCACCTACAGAAGATTAAGACGACGTTAGGTAAGGATTATACAGGAAAACTTAGGGATTTTGTGAAGAGAATTGATGCCATCAAGACAACCATACCCCATTACGATCATCTGGCTTGGTTCTCTACTTTGGCGCCAGCAGGAGATCTGGGATGGAGAATCATTCATTCCATCATTAGCATTTCAGCCTGGATTCTTGCTGTTTATGCCATTTATCGACTCCATAGGCCAGTGGTTGTGGCAACAATTGCAACAAAAGCTGCTGCAGCTCCAGTTCGAATCATCTCACCCTGGACCACCCCATTCACCCCTCTGACTGACTCTGAACCATCAAACGACCCCTGGACGTACCTGCAAAACCTGTCCTACACAGAAAAGTTGGTCACCCTAATTTTGTCTGTCATGATATTGTATTTTATGCTAAGATGTCTAGGGTTTTGTTGCAGGAAGGTAACTTCGATATTCGGTTCTATGTTTTGCTGTCCAGCAAGGTTTTCCAAATTACATAAAAAAGCAAAGAAGGGGAAATCACCAGAGAACAGTTCGTTAATACTGAAAATAGGCAACCAGGATACCTATGAAACAGTTAAAATAGGTAAAGCTTTCCACGATTTGACAACAGCCCAGTGGCTGGAGGTACCCCCTATCATAGTATCACAGGTATTTCTTAACTGCACCGATGCCCGACTAATCTTAATGACTACAGGTAATTGTTTATATCGTATCGGTCAGGAGACTAACATGATTAATATTCTAACGTCTATCCCTATCCCATCATGGAAGGGCAAAACAATTAATAACATTTTGCAGGAAGAAGTTCATTATGCATTGTTCATTAGGTGTGGCGACAAACTATCATTTATCCCACAAACAGCTTCCCTCACACCTACAGCTTCAGCTCCAGCTCCAGCGACCAATTCAGTACTGTTTGATGAAGAAACAGATGAAAAGACTCCTATGATAACTCCAAGCCGTTCCCGAACAACCCCAAGAGTAGATTCTTCAAATAATGACCAAATGACACCCTCCACATCAGGACAATCCTCACGGCCAAAGACTCTATATCCGACTCTACAGAGGAGACAGGACGACCTAGAGCTACAAGCTCTAGGATTATCCCCCACACCTACCTTTGGACCACCAAGATATAAAAACAAGGGTCCAGAATTTTAGATATAGATTAGACCAAATAGAGAGTAGGGTATCGTTTTCTTCACTAAATGTATGTGAAATTTGAATTTGAAGGACAAATAATATTGTGTATTTTATGTGTATTGCTGAAATGTGATTAAGATGTTGAATTATATAGATGTTGTAGTATACATGTTTTCCCACTGATCCCTTCCAGACATTGTCATTACACCCCATGCCCGTAATGCCATGTCATGTCCCAGGAGGGACATCAATCAAGAAAGGGAGGAATTTTCATATATTTTGAGATTAAGATGATGTGATTTCACTAATCATTGAAAATAAGATTACAATTGCCTAAGGGCACATAGAAATAAGATTGTTTAGAGATAAGATTACGTAATATTACATGATTTATGCCTTAGTCGGTCCACGTGCACTGACTAAGCAGATGTATGTCCAGACAAAGACAACAAGGTAAAATTTATGTAAGATTGAGGAAAGGGTTAGTCCCAGATAAGAGTGTCCCTCATTAAGAAAATTAGCCTAAGAAAAAGGTTAATTAAGAAGTGTATCCCAAACAGGAATGGGTCCACAATTTACAGTTCTGTCAGATGCAAAAGGGGATAATATTTTGCAGTCTAATGGACAGATGAAATGTGTTTTACTTGAAATTTTATTGAATTGAGTCTCATATTGTGAGAAAAATTGTATTGTGTGGTGAAATGATAAGTAATAACCACCAACAGATATATGACGTATTATAGAAATAGAAAATGATGTTGTGTACATACTTGACCTACTTTGCTTTTAGAATAGAAATATATAAATTACACTTTCTAATTATACTAGGCTGTTTGATTGAGAACACACAAACAGACCAGAGAACCTTTGTTTCAGGTTTCAATTTTTACAGATATCCAGTCCCCATGGCAGGAATAAATCGTGCGCTGGATCCACCACACTACAAACAAGACAATAGAACTTCAGACCAACAGCAGATAGCTGGAACTTTCAATCCCCACTCCTCAAGCACCATCCTTTCGGATCATTCCAGGATCCACACCAGAAGTTATACGCCATACACATCAAATTAAGCAGACCAGTTTCTACTATAACAGGAGTTTTTGGGCAGAATAATCCCAGAGTTTTTGAGGCAGTCTACCCATGATAAAACTATAACAACTCCACTACCACAAGCTTTATAACACCTCAACTATATCATCCATTGGACTTCATTGCTGCCATACTACAGATATATATATACTTATGGACAATCCAATTGAACTATTCTCATCACTATGAACTTTTATACCAAGATATCAACCAACAACGTTTGTGCAGCAATTTTGAAGACACCTCCACATTATTTGGATGCAATATCGTATTTTATAGCCTATCTGTCGTGCACACCCCTTGATTTACATACATATTTTGTGAACTTCATGCCATTAGAAGTTGTGCCCAGGAGGGCACAAAACTAGAAAGGGAGGAATGTGAGTGTTTTGTGAAGATTTATAACAATGCGGCGGCAGCCGTCGCAAGAAAATGCGTTGCGTCAATGCGCGGCCGTTAAAATGCGTCATTATAATGGCGGCATTCATTACAGCTTCAGACAGTTGTTTTGATGGTTAAAAGAATAACAAGATGCTTGTCTACCAACGCTGGGTTGTTCTCAGATGGGATTAGATGCTAGACAAACTAAGGGGGCCAGCTGGATGCTTATGAAAGCTGGGCCAATTAACCTTTCTCCCTTCATCCCAGCCAAGGTTAATTATATAAAAACAATGCTAGACTCTTTCTAAACCAATCATACAAGGTTATTTCTCTTATTATTAAGGAGGGTGGGTATAAAAGGCAGGGAAGGATGGAAGAAAATCAGACTTTGAGATTCCAGTGGAGAGTGAACAACAGGGATTGTTGCTGCTGAATGGGTTGGTCCCTGCAAGTTCAGCAGAGCAATTGGTTTTGATCCTTTTCTGCTGGATTCTTCCTGTCCTTCTCTACAGCCTTGGGTACTGTGAGTTCCATTTATTTTACCAATTGTATTGCATTATTTGTACTTTATTTCAGAGGTCATTGTGATTTGATTTGATTTATGTGTGTATATTGTGTATAGCCTAGACCAGGCGCTCTAGTGCTGAATATTTGCCTCCCCCAGTAGAGTGGGAGAAGAAGGTTCCTCCCCCATGAGAGGGAGATGTATTGAATGATTATTATTGATATTTGTGTTTATTTGTGAGAGAAAGTACATCTCTTGCCTTCTATTGGTAATTATAGTTTGGTTTCCTTACACATTGAGTCAAGTATTTTGGGTTACTTTAATATATCCAGTATATTCAGCTATATATGACACAGGTCTACCTTTATGCTTATATAATCAGGTATTGAATATTCCTTGGTGACATATTGATTTATATTACATTATTATGTAATGAGTGAGAGTTGGGTTCAGTAACATAGCCTATATTGAAATATCTTTACTACCTAGAGAGCTAAGCTACCCCTATATTATATCATTAGATCTTATCTTTATATTATGTAATATTACCTAACAGCAACTAAGACTATTAGGCTTTAATATTTCGTATTATTGTTTATTTAGAATATCTATCATTATCATTGTTATCATCCTAGAATATCATATTTAGATATCTATTGGTATTATACTCTATTACCCTTAGTTATTATTACGTCATCATATCATATCATATTTGCATATCTCCCATATTAATGTATATGATTACAGGTTAATAAGTTAGATATTATCATTATTCTCACCTCACTCACATTGTCTTATATATTGTCATTGTTCTTTATCCTTCCTTATACCTTTATACCTCCCCTGTGCACGACGGACATTGTTAAATTCCCTTAATAAAAGCCAGTCAGAGAAAGCTTAAGATCCGATTCATATGATCATTACATAATTTAATAATTACATAATATATATAATTTAACACAACACTTACACATGCTTTAAATAATATGCACAACACTTATTGTTATCTTATCTAGAACAATCTATCAGATTCAAACTGGAAATTGTACTGAGGTAAATGGTCCCAATTATACCAAACGATTGATTACATAAGTACAAGGTCAGTGTTACATATGATAATGCTTCCAGTGTGCGAAGTAACACCACAGAACTAGATACAGTTCTGTGTTAACACATACTGTTGGATGCTCTGTGATTATGACCTGCTTTATTGTTGTGTAAGGATCTCTTATTAATTATATGTCTCTAGCTTGTCTAGCCTAATATCATAGAATATTGCCTTATGAACCTTTACACGATTCCAATATAATATTTCCAATTCCATAATTAAAGTACAAATCATTTCATTACAACTCTCTTTCAATTTATGAGATGATGGAGGGTGGCCTCTTTTTTATAATTCTTCTTTATACCTTACTACGATTATAAACTGGCTGCATTACATATATATTATACGGAACTGATGATTTAATTAGATGAAACACTGGAAATTTTGTAGGAATTAATGTAATTCCAAGGCTTTGGTGGCTTCCCCTGCTGTACTACCCAGGTAGCTCGTCTTCCCACAAACCCCCTCTCTTCCTTCTGCTCCAACTTTGCAAACCTTTCGCATTTATCATTATCGTGAGAAACTTCCCACCCACCACCCTATAATTACAATAACAACCAGCTACCTAGGTTAAATTAAACTTTCTATACAATTTCTACACTATCATTGAACAAATCTAACCTACATCCCATCATTATATAAATACCCCCCCCCCCCACCCGCCATCAATACCTCCATATACAAACCATTATATATATAAATAACGCTATTATATTACTGTATAAGTCATCGGCGACATATCATATAATATTATCAACTCAAAATACAAATCAAACTTTTAACTCAAAAACAATTCATTATCAATTTTATTATTCTATAAAATTCTTAACACTAAATAAAATATTGCCATCAGAATAATTCCTGATATTATTAACACTATTCTATTCATATTACATATGAAC
The DNA here is from genome assembly GCA_942159475.1 of Sthenelais limicola. Lineage (NCBI taxonomy): Eukaryota > Metazoa > Annelida > Polychaeta > Phyllodocida > Sigalionidae > Sthenelais > Sthenelais limicola. The sequence continues at coordinate 117,802,451 of OW804096.1, forward strand.
AAAAAAAAATGCAACTGCGACCAGCTCCACGCAAATCTAATTATTCACTGCGGGAAGCTTTTACCAATACGATGATATAACTACACGAATCTATACCTCAGTACCCAAACATCTCGATGTCAACCATCAACCTCCTGATGAAGGGCCACGTTGGCCTGAAAGCTTGAGAAAACTAATAAAATTAACACCAACTTTATTATGTTCTTCATAATTATCATCTATTAAATACTTCGGCCACCCCGATATACAGCGAGCCCCCTTCCCATCGACTGTAAATAAAGTGTTGTAGCCCCAATCTGCCTCAGGTATTATATTTTCATATATCACTTCTTTCATCTCTATATAATAACTTGGGGTGCGCGAATGATTCGTGTGCGATAAGTCATGTTAATTACTGTGAAACCCAAAGATTTCATTTTCTCTTAATATGGGTTTTGGTGGAGCAGTAGAGAATATAGTCTGAATATTACTGCTCTACTTTCCATATCCTACTTAGATGCTTGACACCAAAATAGCTGCAAGTAGTATATAAAAATGGAATTCTAGCCATGGTTATGCACGCTTGTATAGCTTCTGTGCGCAAGGTCAGAGTGACACTAAGCTTCGCATAAAATGCTGTCTTACCTGCCGGCGATGTACGACCACCCAGTGAAAGGGAACCCAGCAACGACCCCCAGCTGAGCCAAGGCGAAGTGGAAATGTAGGAAGTATGCGTTCATATTCCGAACATGACGCTTACCATGCTGCCAGAAAATTCTTGCCAGAAAAACATACCCGTAGCACCCGACAACACCTTAAAATTTAATGTGGTAGTAGATACAAGTAAAAGTAATTGAAACCCTGTACTAATACAAATTTTGCAAATATAGAAACAATGGCAATTATTTAAAATCATTCTTTTTACCCGATTTTGGCACCATCACACTAAGCAAAGAAACATTCTACAACATAGCTGTGAGCTGCTTGCATGCAAAAACGCCGGCAGGTGTTATTTACAACCATGCAGATCATTACCACGACACGGGATAAATCAATAGGATAGTGAATCTCTGGTCACAACACATATATAATATACTTAACACATACGCCCACTGCAGGAATAAATCCTGCTCTCCCACACCTGTAGAGGAAGGCCACTAATGATCCTTAACAATCTTATAGTGATGCATATAAATATACGATTATATAGAAACTCTTATAGGTCACCCGCAAGAATCATTGAATGCAATTTTCTATGACTTTCGTAACACTCACAGTGATTTGAAATCGAACACCAATTGACTGACTTTAAATGACACACAGGTAAAATGAAGAAAGTGACACACACACACACACACATACATTCAGTGCGAAGAAGGCAGCTTTATTTTTCCTTGAAGCATTTCTGATTGTGTTACTTTTTTTCATATTTTCGCTTTTAGTCCATTTTGTCCACTGCTACTTGAACAATGCGTCATTACCTGAACCGTATGCATGCTTCTCAATATACATGTAATTTGATCATATATGGAGCAGTTGTCTGTCACTGTTCAACGCAATCTGACACGAATACATAAATTTACATACAGCTAGATACATGATTTAACAAATTCTAGTCAATCAAAGACAAATATGAACATACCTATGGATAAGTAGCAAAGTCCAAGTGGAAGATGATCTCGCATTGTACCCATCGCTGTGGTAGAGCTATGACAGTCTTCTCCCTACGGCAGTATGGACACAACTACACAGGTCTCGGTAATCGAAGAGATGTGATAGCCTCAACGTGTCAGTTACCATGGAAACTGGATTCGTGCTGATCATGTATGTAATTCGTAAGAGGTATAATGTATGAATAGAATCCCTGATCACACCATGTCTATATATTATGGAAAGCCGTTTATACATATAACTCAAATGTACAGAATTTTAGTAATACTTTTTCCTAATTTACCTAACCATATTCCTGATTAGCCTTTTTCTTTTTGAACTGGCATCCTATTTCAGGAGAATTGGTCCAGCTCGGCGGCCAACCTGGGGACATTTTTTCCGGGTTAGCTGAGAACTGGCAAAAGAGAAATAGTGCTTTTCCGAAGTAGCAGGGTGTCTAGAGAATTAGATCTGAGCTCGGAGTGAATTAACAATTTAAGCTATGCCCCAATCAGGAATTGATGAAGTCTAAGTAGGAATGACAGAAAGGGAAGATTAGCTAAATGTTAAAAAGCACATTTTGGGCATTTTAGGAATTTTCCGATTTCGTGCCTAATTGTTGGCTAACCCGGAACAGAATTCCCCAGTTCGCATGCATTTTCAATGGTGAAATCGTCAGTCATTTTCCGGGTTAGCCTACTAATTCTCCCGATTCTCCCGATTTCGTAAATCAATTGCGGGGTTATCATGGCAACCAATCTGGTTTTTTTGCTAAGATTACCGGTAAAATTCAAATTTATGATTCGATTTTTTTCTATTTTCATGATTGAAAGCATGTATAATAAATCTGTTAACTAACTTGTTTGAAGGAGCGTGAACTCTCTAGTTTATCAGGGAGACTGGGAAAACCTGTGCTTGCACAGAAAGTGTTTGAAGGATAATATGTCTTTCTTTATCCCTTTTTCTTGACGATGCATTTATTCATATGTAAATGTGCGATCATAAATAAAGTTATTACATACATACATATGGAATTCCTGCATAGTCCTGCAGATTTTGTTTTATTTAATTCACCGTTACTTATTAAAATGTACTCTAGTATGATAGATTTATTGATGAAATTGATGTTGACGTTGACATCTTTCTTTACATCATGACCCCAGTCATGATGCATTTGTGTATTTCTATGTGCCGTTTTTTCCGACCCATAAGGTTCAGGACTATATTTTAGAACTCAAAATTATTTAATTCTGTACAGTCATGTACATTTATTTTGCTTACTGTTTTGCAGTAATTTACTCTAATAAATGTATTCAATTATTTTATTCAACTCATTTATATGCGCTAATACTATTACCGTTGGAGAACTATATACTGGTAGGCGCCAATCTTTCTTGATTAACTGTATCTGACACTGATATAGAAAGCCTTTTATAATAACATACCACCTTTGTGTTTTCCTTTATATGAATATATGTGGGTACACACTATATCAAAACTTCTCTAATAAGTATTATTAAACTATAGTCTAACAACATTTCGATCCATTAAATATCATCAGTGCAAAGATCCTCCCAAGCTTCAATGTCAAAGAGGCTCTCCTCATACAGGGAATGAAGTGCTGCAAAGTTGGCTTCCTTCTTAGGTATTGCCTCCAGGCACTCTTTAAAGCCTGTTGTTGATATCAGCTGTGGTATGTCTATCGGGGCATCTTATCACTGCCTCTCCCAAAAAACAAAGCTGACTTCTGCTCCAAGCTGTTGAGCAATCTTACTTTTACGGCTCACTTGGTGGTGCATGTTTTATTTTCTCTTGTCTCTCACTAGAACTCCAGCCTGTATCTGTCCACCAACTATTCTTTTTTCTATAGCAGAGATTGTTGATCTCAATCTCTCTATAGGAGTTTCAATGTCATTATTCAAGTCTTCACACTGTCTAAGGCACTGTCTGCTGCCCATTTACGTAGTGTGTGATCGTCTTGATATAGGCTATCATGCTGCTTTGGGACTTCTTGATGCAGGTCCTTAACTAGACCCATTTGGCCATGAAGATTTTCCACAGCCTTGTTGATGAGGGCAACATCTTCTATCTTTGGCCTTGGTGGAACGAAAAATAGAATTCAGATTCTCTGCCTCCTGAGGCCCCTGTCTTGGACTTGAGTATGACTTCTATGACCCTCTGACATTCTCTTTTCATCTCCATCTTTGTTGCATCAGTTGAACAAACTCTGTCCAAGATGTTCTGAACAGTGTTTGAACAGCTGGCTTTCGTTGCTGAGGGCTATCCTGATGCTTTCAACATTACACAATGGACAAACAAGAGAGATTAATGACTTCCAGCCCGAGCCAACATAAAGAAACTTTTCTCTGATCATAAATTGGAAAGTGAGGCAGAAATTGCCATGTTTTCTGATAAATTTGCAGTTGACATTGGCCTTGTCAAAGATTATATTGTGTCATCTCCATTATATTGAATTGGGTGAAAAGATAAGGGCAAATCAACAAGTCAATGAACAACAAAGAAGGGAGGGAAAAATATATAAAGAGTACAATTGAGCCCAAATGGTTTTATCTGAAAAACTGGATAATTTAAGAGTATCTGAGTTAGACTCACTATTAACTAAGAAAGCCAAAGTCAAGACAATTGTCAGTCACTATGATAACACATGGGAAGGTGTTGTGTGTGAGGGACATGATGTGAGCCAACATGTGTCTAGTGACAGTGATTCTGAGCCTCAATATGAGGTGGAATCAATTATGATGCATTATTTCAACAGTAGAGAAAGTGAAGTTGAGCCAAATCATGATGCCTCTAATGCTGCTCACAGTTTTGAAAGAGTAACAAGGTGTGGCAGGGTGGCAAAAAGATTCTGTTTGGATTAATAAGTGCTGTTTCCCACACATTACTTTTTTTTTTACGTGTAGAGATGAAGTTTGATGCTTGTCATTTTGTACATGAAGATTCTTCTTTCTATATTCATGTGTTCCAGAATTCATGTAATTGTGATGCTGTGCATTGCGGTGCCAGAGCAGAGCAGAGAATGAGTTATCCATGCTCTGTCTTGGCACCACTTGTCGGACATTCGGCTCCTCTTCCGGGTCAGCCAAACTAGGTACATGGTAGTTCACTAACCCTGCCGCTGCAGGTCATTTTACTTGATTTGATAACCTTTTCTACACTAGGTGTCATTATGTGCTTTTACCTGTTAGAATTTTCAATTTTCATACCATATTGGTACTGACTGCCTTCTTTCTGTATGATCTGTATCCTTTTATCCTTTCGCTGGCTGGTGTCAGTGTTGGTTACAGAGAAAGAGTTTGTGAGAAAAGGCCTAGCAAAGGCCTAGCAAGGACTATAGGATCTGGATTCTGTGTTTTGGTATTCGTGTTCCAAGCGTATCCAAAGTAATACTAGACACTACATAATAATAAAGTTGTGATTAAAGTTGCATTAACCCATTAGAGGCGCATTGGGAAAACTGCGTCATCTGTTGAGAACGGACGTCAGCAATATGCATCACTATGGGAGCGCCAATACAATGTAGCATTATTCTCTATGCAATGTTATTATCCCTGACGTCCCAGACAGACCGGGTGAGGAATTGCGCACATTGACAGTGCATTAACAACATTTACTTTTCAATTCTCTGTGATTCCTTTATTTTACAACCAAATGTTCCGAGATTTGGTATTATAAGAGAGTAGATGCTACTCATCGTGGATTGTGAATAGTTCTTACATGGATGATTGGATTTACAATGGAAAATGAGGTAAAACATAGATTTTGTAAGCATCATGGCAGGTGTAATAATGGCGGACATTACAAAGCTAATATTATTAAGATAGAGGGAGAGAAAAATAGGATTTTTTTTTGTTTTTGGAACATCTTTATTAAAACATTTCCTGCCATCTCGGCCTCTACATTTCTAAGACATCAACATAGTTAAGAAATCTATTATCAACTTTTATGCAAATGCTCCTACAAAGGGTGGAGATTGCTCAATGATTCACAAGGTAGTAGTACACAGGTTTATGTCATCCTCGACGATATAATGTAATCATAGACGTTCAGTCGACTTCTTCAGCCTTGTAGGCTTGATATTTCAGAGAAGTCATCTCTAAGTCTTCTCCATGGAAGATCTTTCCTCTTCTTAATGGGGTTAATTTGTATCGATCTTATAGTAATATTCAACCTACTTTTCAACTCATTAATGAGGTGGACAAATATCAATTCATTATTATAAAACAACTTTTGCCTATGAATAAAGGACTTAGTGTGTATTATTAACCAGTTGATCACTCTAGTGTTGTCATTACCGACAGGAATACCCAATAGAATTAACACTGGGTTCACAAGTATGGTACCATTAATTTTTTCTATTATTTCGTCACCATTTTGGTATCTATTGACATAGCCGATATCGTATATCCACCTGAACAATTCTCGCCAAAGCGATTTGGCTCTAGGACAATTCACCAGGAAGTGGCTTACACTATCCACTTTTTCTTTACAGAAATTACATTGTTTTGTTCTTTTTATGGATATGTTTTTTAAATGGTCATTACATGGTATAACTCTATGTAATACCTTGTATTGGAAAGACTGTAGTCTTGTCTCCTCAGAGACCTGATAGACTCTTTGGAAGGTTTTCTTCCAATCGACCCCATCAAACTCTGTATCCGACAGTCCTAAAATCTCTTGCCACTTATCAAATTTCTCCAAATTTAGTTTCTTCTTTTTGATTAATGCTTGGTGTACTAGCTTCGAGGAGCAATTCACGATGTTAACTCTTTCTTCCCCTATCTGTACAATAATCTTGCCTTCGTCCGGTATGTCGACTGAGTTTCTCATTAACATTATCCATTCTCTTGGAATGGCTCTAGCGAGCTCTATTCTCTCTGCAAAATTTGTCTTAATATTATATGTCCTATTTAACTCATTAGTGGACATTATTTTACCTTGCTCGTCTAGGATATCCCCTAGTACATTTATGCCTCTATTTTTCCAACAGGGCCAATCTACCATTTTGTTCTTGATTTTTATATATCTATTCGACCATAGTCTCTCTCTCTTGACCTGTTCAGGCCCTTCTGGTTTTTGTGTATAAAAATATCGATTCCAAACGAGGAATAACTCCTTATAAAAATTGTTGATATACCTTTTTGGTTGATATCTACTTAAGAATATATCTTCTACATTCTTTTGTAAACACTCTTCCAATACAGAGAACCAGGCAGTATGCCTTCCGGAAAGGATCCGTTGCACCCACTTTATTTGGTTAACCTCGTATATATCTTCCATCAATCTTAAATTCATTCCACCCATATCTATGCTCTGGGTGAGGAATGGGGCTGAGATAGGTCTGTGCTTACCATTCCATACGAAATTCAGAATAATATCATCAACTTTCTTCCTTAGTATTTTATCCATAGAGATACAAGATATTGTATGCTGAATAATTGATGTTAAAAATACATTCGCAACAACAACTCTACCTTTCAGAGTGAGGAAACGGTTTCTCCAATCATACACGACATTCATCATGTTGGAGATTACAGCTTCACCGTTAATTTTAGACATAAGTTTCTCGTTTCTGGGTGATAACAGTGTCACCCCCAGTACATTTAGTCTGTTTCCCCATTTGATTTCATGCTTGATTTTACTAGTTAGCTTTACATCACCCACTATACAACCGTTGGATTTCCCAGGATTTAGCGACAGTCCTGAGGCTGTTTCAAAGGAATCAAGTATTTTAAAAACCTGGGTAAGAGATGTTTCATCTTTAATAACGAGTGTAGTATCATCAGCAAATTGGATAATCTTTTCTTGGTGATCAAGAACACTAATTCCTCTAACCTCATCACAATCTCTGATTTTTTGGGCTAGCTTCTCTACCACTATGGTGAAGAGGATTGACGAAACAGGATCTCCCTGTTTCATCCCCCTCTTCACCGCAAACCAGTCGGACGAAAAGCCATTATTACAGAAGACTGCTTTAGATCCGCACAACAGCGTTTTGATGTAATTCACAAAGTTATCATTTATATTGTGGTCCCTAAGGGCTTTCTCCATAAAATCCCAGGAGACAGAGTCGTACGCCTTAGAAAAATCTAGGGATACGACTAAACCGCTCTGGCTCTTAAGTTCTAGCAAAGATATTATGTCATCAATCTTTCTCACTGCTGTCCCAATATATCTACCCTTAACAAAACCATATTGATTTTCGTTGATTATACGGGGAAGGAAAGAAGCTAATCTGGATGCAATGATTTTTGACACTATCTTGTAATCCACATTGAGTAGAGTAATGGGACGCCAGTTCTTAATATAATTGAGGTCGTTTTTTTTCTTTGGTATAACGCTTATAAGACCTCTCCGTTGCTCCTCCGTCATTAGACCTTCATTGAAGCAATTTATCATCATATTCACAAACAAGTTTTTGATTAAATACCAAAAAAATTTGTAGAATTCGACGGTAAATCCGTCAGAACCAGGGGATTTATTCCTCTTCATGTCCTTAAGAATTTTTTCTGCTTCTTCTGTGCTAAAAGACTTGCACAGATATTCATTGTCTTCATTGTCTAATCTTACAGTATTTTCAGAGTCAACAAATTGGCTTGTCGCTGAAGGGTTACTCGCTTTAGCTGCATATAAATTTGAGTAAAAATTCTCACCTTCTTTCAAAATTTGTTTTCTTTCGGTGACCATTTCTTCATTAATTTTGAGTTGTGTAATCACTTTCTCGGAGGAATTATATTTTTCTAAAGCGCAGAAGAATTTTGTTGGTTTTTCCCCATCTACCGCCCACCTGGCTTTTGATCTGAGTATAGCTCCCTCCGCTTTCTGGAGCTCAAGCTCCTTTAATTCATTTATAATATTTAGTTTTTCGCGTTGTTGATTTTTAATTAATTTTCTATTAATATCCAAAGATTCTAACCTTTCGGTTAACACACTATTTTTACATTTTCTCGCTCTTGCTCTGTTCACACTGATTTCTATCGCAAGTTCTCGTACCTTTAGTTTGAAGAATTCCCAGATTATTTTATCTGACAATTTCATTACCGATACCTCACTGACAATTTGTTCAACACCACTAACAAAAGCATCTTCAGATAACAATAAAGAATTAAACTTCCAGTAGCCTCTCCCTCTAGAGGGAAGGCCAAGAGAAACAGACAGTAAGATCTCCTTATGATCTGTCATTACTTTGGAGCCAACCTTAAAATCCTTTACTCTAGAGATCACATTCTCAGATATAAAAATATAATCGAGTCGAGATTCTTGGGAGGTCCTGGACCATGTCGTCTGTGGTAGCTGTTCATTTCTGTCTTCTAGATCCGCGATAATGTCACAGAAGTCTAAGGAAGATATAAAATCTTTCAAGATAGAGCTTGATTTAGACTCTGGTTTGTATGTTAGGTCCGTATTAAAGTCACCTGTGATAATTAGGTTGTCAAATACCTTGTCACACATTTCTTCCTTAACCTTTCCTAACACCGCTGTCTGTTCTTTAACATGGTCCGACGTGGGGCATATATGTTTACCACACATGTTTTAACACCATTAATATTTAATATAATATAGACCCATCTTCCTTGGGTGTCTGCTTTAGAGAACTCCAGGTAATTTTGTAAGTCCTTCGATATCATAATTAGCACGCCTTTAGAAGCTGAGCTCCCATGGCTATATACTAATTTTCCTTTCCACTGCATGTTCCAAAATCTCTCCTGATCTTGGACTGAGTGTGTTTCCTGCAGGGATATGATAGAATTACTCATGTTATAATAACTAGAGAAAAATATTTTTCTCTTTTTTGGGTCATTGAGACCATTCACATTATTTGAAATAAAAGAAATCACTGAATTATCTCCTCCTTTAGGCTCCATATTCACAGGATGGAACTAGCCTGGCATCTTTTCTAGAGAGATAAAGAAGGCTTAAGCCGCCTCCATTTCTTCCACTGTGTCTCCCTCTTCATTCTTGGACTTTTCCTGGGGTTGCTGCAGAGGCAGATGCGGATTATCCTGGGGTTTGTCCTCCTTCAGTGGAGGTGTTTCTGTTTTGGGGTCCTCCTTTTGGTCCTTCTTGTCCCCTGCTGCGTTCTCTTGAGCTACCTTTGTGGGGTTTCTCTTTGGGGACTGATCTTGTAGTCTCACCATTTCCTTATGCCTAAGCTTATCTCTTATGCTCTGTCTGACGAGCATCCAACATTTTCCTAAGAGATTTCCGTTTGGGGGCCACTTGTCAGTTTGGAGAACTTTGGGGTTTATCTCCTGTGTTCAGCAAGAAATCTTGAACTATCTCGCTAGCTCTGCACTTAGCTTTCAGTGCCCTTTTTATGAGTTCTTCCCGATGTGCGAGCCACTCGCCGTTATCTTTGCTGACGTTCTTCATTAATCTTTTGCATTCAGCCGGATCGTATGTGGCTAATGCGATGGCAGGTTTCTCTGCATCTCTGGAGAACTTTGCTTTGTAATAGAAAATAAACTGTTCGACATGTTCGAATTGGTGTGAGTCGATCATAAATCTAAGCCTGTAGTGGTTAGACAGCGGGGAATTTCCAGTAAAGAAGACTATAGTGTGGAGGTCTTCCTTCATTGATATCTGTGAAGGCATGAGTTCCTTCGGTAAGGCACCCAGTCTATTATGCTGATATAAGTCACCGTCTACTATCAGTCCACCTCTCACCGCTATTACATCTTTATAGCCTTGTTTCTCTGCTATCTCCTTTATCATGTGAGCCCTCTGGTTTCGTTGTCTTATGAATAGCGGCAGGTCTTTTCTGACTCGGATTCTCTCTTTTTCAGGGATGTCCTTCTGGCTATCTTCCAGGTATTGTTTCGACAGAAAGACTCATCTGACTTCATCAGTTGTTTCCAGTTCAAGTTTGACCGGTGCATCTTCCTTCCATCCTACCCTGAATATTTTTACAATTTTGAGATCGTTCAGTCCCATTCTCTCTTTTAATATGGCGTCCATTTTTGCTCTAAGCATCTGTTTTATTTCCACTTTACCAGATTTCACCCCCATGAATAAAACATTTTTTTCCAGCTTTTTCATTTCAGAATTTACGATGTCTTTCTCTCGTTGTTCTTCGGATCTTTTAAGGCTTACTTGGTCAGTGTCTTTAGTCGTCTGCAATTTTTCCTTCACGACCTGCAGTTCTTGTACTGCTATTTCTAATTTCATTTTGATGGCGTCTATATCTTCATTACGCGCGCCATTTTCTTCGGCAACTTCTTTTTTGAAGGTTTCAAAGCCCTCTTCCGTGTTTGTTATTCTTGTCACAGCTGCGGTTAAGTCAGTTTCTACCTTATTGACTTTGGTTTTGACTCCCTTTATTTCTTTCATAGCGGCAAATATTTTTGAGAACTTTTCTTGGTCCTCCATATGCCTTTTCTGCTCTTCCTCGTATTTCTTGGTTCTATCTTCGGCCAAGCTGTTGATCAGGGCAAACATTTTCCCATCGGTTTGTTCTTCCTCCATATCATTGTTATCTTCTAGGCCATTCTTATTTACATAACTTTCGCTATTATCTTTTGTCAGGTCCAGTCCAACGGTAGCAGCCGCTTGGGCCATACCTGTTTTTCCGCTAGTTTCTCCGGTCATTCGAGATATTTTAGCCTGATGTTTATGTTTGTCTGGGCCAAATTGAGGTGAACCTTCTCTCTTTCTCTTTGGAGGTTTTATTTCACCTTGTATGTTACTCACTGCGTTCTTTCCTGAGCCGTCCGTATTCACTTCTGTATTTATACCACCTTCAATCGTGGACATCTCTTCAGCGCGAAGGGGAGCGTGGCATCGGTGTGCATGCGCCGTTTTCTAACTGAAAGACTTGGTGTTTTGGCTTTTTTAACGATGGCCGCCTTCTCTTCCGGTTGCTGTTTTTGTTCCTATCGTAATCCTCTGAGAGGCTTAGAACGGGCACAGATCTTACTTCTGATTACTGAAAGTGTTTTTAATACTGTTTTTAGATCTTTTTAGTTATTTTTGTTGCAAACCTCTTCTGTTATAGTTAATATGGCTAGTCACAACGAGTCGACATTCTTTCGTTGTTTACCTACTGAGAAAAATAGGATTAACTCTTATAAATTAATTGTGATGGGAAGGAAAGGTATGTAAGGTATCTTTTAATGATATATCATGTTGTATGAAGGTTATAAAGTTAATTTTTGAAGGCATTTTATTTGTGTGTAATCATTCATCTTTTGCTCGGAAAATGAGTCGGTGCCATTACTAAATGTTGTCTGGTGCCGCAATAATCCCACAATTATATTTATTGAATGGGTTGAGTAATCTCCAATGGCAATGATTCTAATTTTACAAAATGGAAGAGATATCATATAGAAATAAGTTTTTAAAAGAACAGTAATGAAGAACTATCTATTTTTCGAAATAAAATGCATTTCCCCAAACCATGCTTTATAATGCTATGGACGGTAATGCATTAATGCAAGCCAAGCCCTATGGACGGTAATGCATTAATGCAAGCCTCGCCCCTATCATGGGAATGCATAAATGCATGCCACGCCCCCCTCACTATAATGCATTTATGCATTCCACGCCCCTAAAGGGTTAAAGCAAGTCATGTATGGGTGGTGAGATATCTTTTCATATAGAAATACCTATTTGGGGTAAAATTGCAGGCACAAAAATGTATGCCCCCCCCTTCAAGACTTGTGCAAAATTAAATGCCCCCTCCCCTTCTGGGTCTGTGCAAAAAAAGGTGGCCCCCCCTCTAAATCTTCCTAGCCCCCCCCCCCCCCCCCCCCCACCAGTGATTAATTATGAACAGTCCATATTTGACTATCCCTATCACTCTTGCTTTGCTTTCCCTCTCTCTCTGTTTCTGCTTCTTGCCATGTCTGTGTCCCTGTATCTCTGTGTGTTAAACAATTTCAGTCCATCTCAGCATGAAATTATATATAGGCCCAGACCTAAATAATTATACCTTCCTGTTAAATACTCTCAGTCTCCCTTTATCTGTCTCCCTGTCTTTAACACAGTCCAGACCTTGTCTTACTCTCTCTCTCTCTCTCTCTCTCTCTCCCTGTATTACCCTTTCTCTTTCTTTGCCTCAGTCTTTAGTACTCTGTATCTATCTCATATTTAATCTATGGTTGTTGCACAACTGTGACCCAAAACAGCATCTTAATAGGGTTTCATTTGAGGCATGAATGGAAATATGGGTACTAAGTTACTAACAAGTTGAAAAAGAAAGATGGAGGATGAGGCAGTGAGGAGAGATAATGGTGTGGGCCCACTAAGCAACTAGCAAATCCTGTCCATAGCACAGGTATTTGCTAGTAATAATAATAATAAGAAAAACATTCTTGAGGACTCAATGTTCAGGGGTGCATAATTTTTGAAATGACAAAATACCAAATATAGGGAAAGGCAAGAAGCAAGAGGTGAGGGATGAGGGATGAGAGGTGTGGGATGAGGAATTATCGAGAGCCAAGAGGTGAGGGACAAGAGGCAGGAGATGAGGGACGAGAGGTGAGGGATGAGAGGTGAGATCTGTCAGAGGGACGAGAGGTGAGATCTGAGGGATGAGGGGTGAAATATGAGGTGTCACTCCTGGCCACCATTCTCGCAGACGGAAAGTCATGTGTCTGCAGGTGGCGCTGCGAACAGTGGGTTGCATTTTGAGTGGTACGGTATTAGGTACAAGTCCCATGCTAAGATTTTGAGCTTCAACCCCCCCGAAAAATATAGAACACTTTCGCAAAATAATAATCGCTTTCATATACACAAAGTTAAGTCGATTTCTCATCTTTTTCAATTAGAACAAGTGCCTTCGGCACTTGGATTGTAGAGGCAGTTTTTTTCTACTCCTTATAGGAATCCGACCATTTATTCAACGTTTGGTTTTTATAGAAAATATAGGAGATATTATAATGCCATGTTTTGGCCCAAAACAGGTTAAATCACAGGTATAGTAAAGTCGGTAAAAAAGAGGCATAGACATATTCTTTTGAAAAGAAATAAATCTTGCTAAAATATCCAGGTGCCTGGGTCGGGAGACAATGTATTTAATTATTCTGTTATTATTCATCATTCAAACTCTTAGTGCCTGAGCATTCTGAGCATATGAACAATATATGTGAAAAATATCACGTCCTCTCTCCCTCCCCACCTCCCCTTCTTCCTTCTGCTCCCCTCCTCCCCCCCCCCCCCCCACACACACACCCGCCCCTTAGAACTGCTCCTCCTCTAAACTGTGCAGAGGATGTGTGTTGGGCGTCTAGCAACACAACATTTGAAGCCTGTTTTAAATTAATCTTATTAATCCTATATGAGTAATTTTCCCAAACGGGCAACATTTGATTTTGGGGTGCAATTCTTTTAGAAAAAATAAAATGCGTTGAATCTGTACATCTTTGTCTGACATTACTACACAATCTCACCTCAGTTTAGCAACATCTGTATTTAATAATATTTATATTTTTCACCGAATTCAGGCAAGTCTAAACAATTATTAGGAAGGTCGAAATTACATATAAATGTTTTTTTTAGAAAAGATATGGGAGATATATCATATGTCGTAACGCTACATAAAATATTCCCGATTCACCCGATTGGGAGGATTACTCATAATGCCCTTCCTTCCTGCTCCTCCCTAAATTCTGTACATAGCCTATGATGGAGATTGGTATATATAAGAGGGTTGGTTGCTGCACATCACTGACTACAGTAAGCCTACTGTCAGGTTGCGGGTTCATGTGCAGCGAGGCATGACATTACGTCATGGATGAGGCTCAATGAGGCATGGTAAACAATGCAAAGATGCGTCGACGGGAATTGCCGGAAATGTACGCAAAAAACAAATCACCCAAAGGCCTACGTAGGCCTGAATTGATATGCTAGGGAGAGAAAAATCATGAGCAACTTATTATAATGTTCATAGAGAGTTTTGCGGAAAAATTGTTAACAAATTCCCAAGCCTCAGAGCACGAGAATCACCAAGCCTCTGAGTGCGAGACTTGGCTCTGTGTCCAGATCCACCAGAGTGGGAGTGGACAGGCTCTCAGATTCTCCATTAAAAACTTGTTTAAAACAGGACCAGTTATAGACAGAAGTGATTATAGAAAGAAAGAGCTTTGCACATATAACTATGGTTGGAATACTTACTACATAAAAAAAACATGTTAATAAAATCTGGCACTGTCCCACAACGCTCTGACTGTCCAGCCAGTGGTCCGAGACTTCGTTCAGGAGAGCCGTACATCGAGTTTAAAGCTGGGGAAACTATATAGCGGCGACCCCTAGCTCTCTATTAGAATGGTTTGACCCTGACCTCAGGCTATTTGCATACATGCAATCTAGGCCACATCCAGAAAAGTGTAGACCGCTAGAAAGATGTTGATTTTAGACCTATTTCAGCAGATCTGACTGCCTAATATTGTTTTTATATGTACCATACAAATGAAGCATCGTCGCGAAAACGGCCCTCGCAAACCAGCCGGGAATCCCGATTACTAAACTATTTCTAGCTGCTTGCCTTACAGCATGGCTTCGACCGTTCTCGTGCAGATGTTTTGCTTTGAGTTGTCTGCTCAGGTCATATGGGTTCAACCAACCCAACGACCAGCAGACACTAAGATTTTAGCAGAAGAATCTATATTTCGTTACCTTTTTAATGGAATTTATGATAATCCCGGATTTTCTACCTGCAAAAGGCTATGTCAGCTTTGTTTCTCTGATCGGAGGGTTTCCCCGACCTGCCGCTATATATGATGTCATTGCGCACATGGTCATGTGACTGAATCGGATGATATAATTGGCTTAGAGTCCTAGTGGCTTCTTCCCAGCTACTTCTATTGATATGGCGGCCATTGCTGAGAGCTCTCGATTCGAATCTGCGGTTAGCAATAACTTTTTAATTCTTCAGTAAGTAACACATGTTCCCATTTGAACTTTGCTGCCCTTGGGTGAGTCTAGCTTCTGGGATCAGTTAGAAAGTTCCATAAAAAAATAAAGCACTAAAACAGGCCTTCAGAAGACAGTCTCGGTATATATACGTTTCTCCTCTCGGGGGGTTAACCGGTCACGTGATCTGATAATCATAGCAAAGCTATTCCTACGGAATAGCGGTTGGTTGTGCTCGTCAAGCAAGGCTTTTTGCATACATGGAATGACTTATGACGTCATCTTTAGTTTCGAATAAGGAATCGCTGTACAACTTTGGGAATAGGCTAAAAATGAGAGGAATATTCAGGGCTTTACAGTGGGGAGGAGAGAGCCAGAAACTGAGGGGAGATAGAGGGACGAGGTAGGAGGGAGAGAACAAATAATATAGGGACGGTCTCTCTCTGTGCCTCCTCCACCTCATTCCCCTCAACCACCACCTCTTCCTCTTCCTTCACCTGAACCACTACATACTACATCCACCTCCTATTCCTCCTCCTCTGTTCCCTCCCCCCCCCCCCCCCCCCCTCCACTCACCTCACTGTCCCTCTCCTTGTCATTCTTTGTCTCTGTCTCTTTGCTTCCCCATCTCCCTGTATCTGTACTTTTTGTCATGTTTGTGTCCCTGTATCTTCGTGCGTTACACAATTTCAGTCCATCTCACTCTCAGTGTGATATTTTATAGAGGCCCAAACTTAAACAATTTTACCTCCCTGTCTGATAAATCTCTTTCCCTTTTTCTTTTCCTACCCCTATTGCTACTGCTTGCCATTTCTGTGTTCCTGTATTTCTGTCCGGGATTTCTGTGTCTATTTGATTATTGCCTTGGTCTTGAGCACTTGTATCCATCTCACATTGCCCCGCAACAGTGACCATGAGCATCTTAAAAGAGTTTCATTTGGGGCATGAACAGTAGGCCTAGGCCTTAGGCCTAATAAGGGCACTCCCCAGCTAGGAATTTGACATCACAGAGAGCTCACAAAATTCCCCTCAGAGAGCTCACACTATGAGCTCATAGTTAGGTCAATCTGTAACCTCTTATTTAGCTCAGACTGATCTCACAGTGTGAGCTCACAGTGTACTCATACTATGAATTCACTGTGAGCTCACACTATGAGCTCATAGGAAGGTCAATCTGTAACCTCTTATTTAGCTCAGAATGATCTCACAGTGTGAGCTCACAGTGCACTCATACTATGAATTCACTGTGAGGTTATAAGTAAGAGCACACTGTGAGCTATCACAGTGGCATCAAAATGATCTCTTAATGTGACCTCGATCAGCTTCTAAACAGCAGCTCAGTGCTAGGGTAGAATGTTTCTCCATAGAAGCATTTCACCCAAGAGCATTCAAGGAGAGACTGCATGGTCCCTTTGCTTGAGCAAACCCTTCATACAGTCCAGTCTGGTAGCTGACATAGGTATCCTATTTGGCTTAATAATGTGTATTTGCCTAGGAACCCAAGTATAGGCCTACTACCTAGTAGTATTGTGAGGGTGTTTTCTTCTCAGCATTAAAGCAGGTAAATTATCCAAATAAACTATTAAGTTCATTGCTTTTAATATTCCCAAGTTTATGATGTGTAATATCTATGAAGTATAAATGCCTCATATAAGTATGATTAGTGAGACTTTTGTTCTATTAGAAAGTGTAAATGTAATGCAGTAACCTGTGACACCACCTAGTGAAAGCCAAGTTCTACAGTACTGCCACCTGGTGAGAACAAAAGGCATCAACCATTCATGTGAGATCACATATGTAAGATCACAAACATCTCACCCAGACCTCATAGTTCTGATCTCACATCTATGAGAAGTTTCTGAGCTCACTGAGATATCATGACTGTTAGCTAAATGTGAGCTAGAACTTGTGAGCTCACACTGAGATCACACTGAAACCATTCATGTGAGATCACATATGCAAGATCACAAACATCTCACCTAGACCTCATAGTTCTGATCTCACATGTATGAGAAGTTTCTGAGCTCACTGAGATATCACAGCTGTTAGCTAAATGTGAGCTAGAACTTGTGAACTCACACTGAGATCACACTGAAACCATTCATGTGAGATCACATATGCAAGATCACAAAAAGCTCACCCAGACCTCAACGTTCTGATATCACATGTGTGAGACGTTTTTGAGCTCATAGCGAGATCTACATGAGCTCAGTTCCTAGCTGGGTCAGTTACAGATAAAAGTTGAAAGAGGAAGATGGCCAAAGAGGAAGTGAGAAGAGATGACCATGTGGGCCGCAACGCCCTACTAGTAAATTCGGTGCGTAGCACGGGTATTTGCTACTGACTCTTAGTAAAACCCACACAAACACACCACCCGGTTGCACTCACCTCGGGAGCCATCATACTTTTGCCGCGTGCGTGCTCACAGACACGGGTGCCTAAGGCTAAACACTAAAGTCTAAGTAAAGACACTGAGCGCTTGGCACGACTACTTTAGAAATTAGAGTCGGCCTACATTGCTAGCCAGTATTTTCATTGTTCCTAGGCTAGAAATCCTATGACTATAATTGAACTCAATAACTTCATAAACTATGTATATATTATATATTTATGTAACAATTACAGTATGGTAGCTCTTATGACGTTATGTCTCTTTTTAATTCTCAATTCGTGAGATTATTGTACGGTACTAATAATATTAATAGTGACCTAATTGGTAATAAATACAAACAAATAGAACTAAAATCTAAATGAAGTGCGTGCTAATAATAGTGACCCAAATTGAACTAAATCTTATCTTATGAAATAATTATACATACCCCTAGCCTACCATTAATGAAAATAAATCCGCAACGATCATGTCTTGTATGCATGTCTCGTAAGCAGCGCATGTACGCGACATCTCAACGCTGTCTCCATGACGAAACGTCGTGGTATGTCGCCCACGTCTTTTGTTTGGTGCACTATTATGACGTCATAAGACGTTCTCGCAGGACAGTGAACTTTTGGGCATCGCTGGGCCACCCAAGTCGAGGTTCGCTGCTGTCTCAGATATTTAATAATGGATAGAAATAATTGCAATAATGAAGTAGCACCTTGTGCTATGAAGGAAAACGATTTTACTAGTATATCGGCACTTCACCCGGATGGCGTGCGAGATAACAGAAGGGGCTATTCTGATTTCGACAACGGCACAATCAGTGACATGTCAGAGACAGAATCTCCACCCGTATCGCAGATAAGCGTGAGATCCATCCCCACAGAAGGTACGTACGTGTATAGAAATTCGTTAAAGGCAGAACATTCCTTTCAAAATTATTAAAAATATGATTGCATATAAACACAATCCTGGGTGCATCCATCAAAAATCGACCTGGCATTAATAAAGGCCACTGGCCTAGACCAGCCAGAATCATCCTATATCTTATCTAGGGACTAGGCCTAGGCCTAGCGTGATCGGCTCTATTCAATCATTTAATGTGAATTTCTTTTACTAAAAGAACGTATTATGTTATTGGCTTTGACCTATAGCCTAGGGCTAGGCCTAGGCCTAGGCCTGTTGTGAATCTTGCCTATGTTCTTTCCAGTGAGATGATTTGCCAGTGTTGCACTTTCTGTGTATCGACTCTGCCTCTGCCTCTGGATCTCTTCCAGGCTTAAATACTATCGATATTTAATAATAATATATATTCGTGATCGTATAGGTTACTTCTTCGCGTAAATATTAATCATATCTCTAGTAAGGGTAGTGGAGGAAAGAACTATGTCCATGTCAAAGGCCTAGGGTGAATAATATTCTATGTTTTAAATCCCTCCGGAAAGAATAAAGTAAAGAGAGAATACTTTGCAAGTCCAGTTTTATTCCTGATCAATCCTTGAGGTGAGGTTGGGTCATTGTTCCCAACCTGACAATACATGAAGCTCAATGCAAAGGTTATGAATATTACAGCAAGTAACATAAGATGTGTACAATATGAATCAGGAATATATAAATAAATACAATGAGCTAATAAGTATAAACTTCATCATAAATTAGAGTAATATACAACATAAGAGATGGTTGAAGTCTGGAAGCTCTATCATTAACCAATAATTAGTTATAACATAATGAACTAATATAAGCAGAGAATAGCAGCAGTCCTTGACGCCATGGTGACTCAGTAGTGGCACCAGGTGCCGCTAGGTACATCAAATCCCGAGGCGTCACCGCCAGTCTGTCTACTCAGAGAAAGGATACTTGCTCAAAACGGCACACGATCACCTTTTTACACTGATCTGATACTTCTATTCATTTCTGTTGCCACAGAACGCCCCCTAAACACCTCTAGATTAATGTATTAAAGTTACACAGTCATCATAGCATGAATAAAGGAGTAATGGACGTTTTCCCTTCCTCTGCCATGCCAGCTAGGTCTTGTTTGTAACAGCTCTTTACTGACTTTAGGCCATGCACCCTCGACTATGGGGCATAGCACAGTAGGTTTGTCACTGGACTGCAGACTGAAAGGTTGCATGCTCGAACCTCGGCCTGCAGCTTTGTTTTTTAGCTCTGGGTCGCGTAGATGCTATGTCATTCTATGCGACCAGGACGGTGGGGTGGGTTGGCGTGGTTGGTGAGTGGAAAGGCAGGAGGAAGCACATATTATGCATACAATGATTTACACATCTATAAGCCTAATTTCCCATCTATAATCAATGGGCTATCGATATTACTAAAGGAAAAAATAGGCGTCCAGACCAGCGCTAGCATATCGCCACTCTTTCTGGACATGAAACCCCTAGTGGCGTCCGGAGGTTCCACGGGGAGTCCCGGAGCTTTCCCGGAGGTTGCCCGGAGCTTCATAGAGTCGTCATATATACTTCACAGGATCGTTACAGGCCTATACTTTTTTTTCGGTCCACACCAAATTTCGCAACTGGCATCCAACATATTCTAATTGTACATAATCCAGGGATTAATTTGATGCATGGCATGTTTTGTTCCTCTTTGGGTATGGGTCCCTGAAAAGTTTAGCTCATCTGCTGCTCCAAAATGACTGACGTGTCATTTTAAAGAGAATGAAAAACTCTTTTTACTGATACCCAGTTTTCCGATCAACTCCCTAGGCCTAAACTAGATTTTGAAAAATGAAATGAAAATCGCCAAAAGCCTTCAAGTTTTCCTTTTTGCCGGTTCTGCTACAGCTTCAGACAGCTTTGTGTCAGGTTTAAAAGTTAGTTGAGAAGCAAACTTGCCTTTATTAGGTCCCATTTAAAGTGTAAACAAAGTTAGAAATATTTGCTCATCATCCATAACTGATGGGATTGACTTTTATATCTGTAAAGATGTACAAACAAGGCACACACAAAGATCATCGAGAGTGTAAGTTTAGTTTCTTCATGATAGGCGCATGGCTTTTTCTTTTTGAGAATACTGTACATTTAACTTTAATTCTGTGAAATATTATACATGCACGTTTCAAGAACCACGGCGAAAACACATTTCCCTCTCTCAGGAGGCCTTCCGTACAGGGCTGGTTATACTTATACTGGCTACTAGCTGTGCGTACAATAATCAATCAGTATAAAACCCATTCAGAATCAAGTGATGTAGTAGCAAGGTATAGGGTCGATGGCTCGGCTAACTGGCTATATGAAGGAAGTCATTTAATAAAATTGAGAATCACTTAACCCAAACCCATTGGATTAAGGTCATAATATATCATAAACACTACACTCAAACTGCCCGTAGGCATACCACGGGTAGTTTGAGTGTAGTGTTTATGATATTCCAGAGTAGAAGTTTGGAATTTTGTCCAATTTAATTTATTGAATATTTAAATTTTGTGGCATGCTCTGGAAGACCTGGGCACACCCGCCACGTACACTTATCATTGTAATATTATGATGTAGTATCAATAAAGAAATTTCTTATTTAATGATAATCAAAACCTATATTATAGGTTATTTCTTTATGTGTCTCAAATAATTGTTATTGGTCACAATAAGGCAAATAATTACCATTGACTATAAGCGGTCTGAATTATCTTTTCTGATTTGATCATCAGCTATTATGCTGTAGTTTTAATTCTATCTGTCCTGAATAACAAAATTATCTCATTGTCTCTTCCAGACTACCCCGGTGCCATACATTTCTCAGCCAGTTCCTCAACGATATGCTCAGAAGATCTCTCAGCTGATCCCTTGAGTCAGTTATCTGATATAACAACAATTTTCAACGAGGGAGATGACGAGGCTACATGCACTGGCTTCAACGATCTGCCCACGGATGATGAAACATTCGACGACTATCCTACTGATGATGAAGATGACACAGGAAGACCACAGGAAGACCATTGGGCGGAATCACTTGGTGATGAAGTAAACGAGGTTCGCGAAATTAAGAGAACTGTAGCCAAAGAAGCTGTAGCCACGAGCAATGCGGAAGACGAGGAGGGCGAGGACCATGTGTTAGTTTTTGTTAATAAAACAGAGAAGGAGGCCCACCTGGAAGTTGTAAGTGCATCCACGGAGTGTAGCCAGTTACCTGCACAAAATGAGGCATGCTCAGAATCAACCGATTCCCTTGCTAAAGATGTTAGCTATCTCAGAAGTTTCCCATCGCTTGGTACAGAATTTGTGCCCAGACAATATCAACAATCTATGGCAAATGTATATGCTCCACAACAGGAACACCACGCCAATGTTCCACAAAGCAACGGATATGCTACAACACTTTCAAAACAAAATAGCCCCCTGACGGGGAAATTTGCTGCCAACGAAACTGAGAATGGAGAGGTTCCTCCAATGGACCACGAGAATTTCCCCCCTCTAACTCGTAATATAGACATAACCCAGTACAAAAATGACTTGCCTCCCCCACAAAATGGACAGAGTCAGTGTGACTATCAAAACGAACAAGGGCCAAGCATCACAAATCAAGCCACATCAACATCTTGGGTGGATTTGGCTGAGATAGTTGAGGCAGAACAAACCCCACCTGAAGATTGTGGCGCTGGATACCAGCAGGGTTATTACCAACAGCAGTATGTGTATCCACAATATGTCCAGTCTTATCCTATGATGGTTCCTGGTACACCGCCCTATGATATGCAACCACAATACAACCAGTCCTATCAATACACACCCTACACCTCAGATGGAAATGTTGTCTATTCGCCTTGTGCTCCCGTTCAGACACAGTACCAGCAAGTGGATACAACTCAAATAGCCAGTAACACATGTTCTACAACTGGCTCACAACACGGTGCAGCTAACTATTACGGAACACCAGAGCAAGAGAATTCATATTCACCCGTTTATGTACAGTATGATTATTCCCAGCCGATGCCTCCTCCCTCTGCTGATGAACTAAAGTCCCAAGTTGAGGAAAAAGCAGCGAATATCGGGGCTCCATTGACAAAGGCCGAAAGCTGGGAGAGTCAGGTCCCCTACTATGTGGCAACAAATGAAACGGTAAGTCATCTATAGATGTTTGGTGTAAGTCTATGGATATCATAAGGACACATTTCTAAGACGCAGCTCACCTCACAAAAGAATGTCCAAGTTTGTATAGCTAACTATTGCTTTCATAATTTTGTTTTTAAGTCTTTACCATGTTATTGTCGTCATATAAATGAAAGTCAAATGCAATTATCAAATGAGTAAATACATTCTATTTAAAAACCTAAATTAAATTCTTAATATCATTTCGTTTACAGCCCAGGACCCAGGCATCCTTCAACGAAAGGCGATATCAACTCATATGTGAAAACGAAGCGGAATTTCCAGATATAGGACCAAATGCAGACGAGTTAGAATATCCATATGTATACGTATCACCGGCCGGCTTGCTGACTGTGCTTCTGAGAGGTACAGTTGCTGTAGAGTTGACTCTAGATCAGACTATCCGGGTAGTGAACACAAGGAGAGGAGGTGTTGCTGCGACTAATGCAGGTGGAAGCAGTTCTTGCATCTTCCAAAGAGGCATCAGGATCTTACAGGACCAGACAATTGTTGAGGCAGAGTTCTACAAGAGAAGACGGGCCTATCTCACCACAGCCGAGTCCTTTTTCTGTGTGGGTGATCTGTGCTATAGAATGTGTGGTGCAGACCTATACAAAACCGAAAGGGATTTCACCGATCTTAGGAACGACATTACCGCAAACGTCATCTATTCTTGCAGTAGTTACGACCCAGACCTGGTGCCTAAATACATAGAAGCGGCTCAAAATGCGCACTATACGAACCACAGGAATGGAGGTATCTCGGTCAACATAAATGGTATTCGCATCTATCAGAATCCCAGGTGTGAGGTTGAAATAACTATTGGAGAGAAGTTCATCAGAATGTCTCCCAGAACAGGGAGCACATTTGTGGGCACGCAGTGGGTAGAGATGGCAGTAGAAAACGGTGGAATTGCCAAGGTAAGGCGCGGAGGTCATTATATATACCTGTCCAGAGAAGATTTCAGTGTCACAGCTGGCAGTATAGAATGCGGACTGGACCGTACCCTCCATGCCTTCATCAAACCAGTAGAAGTCAACTGCTATCCACTGAACCCAAATCGTTTCCTCAATGACCCTAGCATTCCTAAGCTGAGGAGGCGCTTGAGGAGGAACAACAGAAAGCAGTATACCAGGAGTGGTGACAGTTTGAATGATACCCAAAGCTCCCTTGATACCACACATGGAGAGTCTGATACAATCAAAATAGAGGATAGCGATGAGAGGGAGGAAGAACATGATAATGATGTCAAACATGGACAGGATGCCCTCAAGGAAACCACTCAAGATGTTTGCGAATATGGCAGTGAGGCCAGCTACGACCAGTATGAAGACAGCAACCTGGACGCATCTCAAAGTGACCTTGAAGCTTGAGTGGGAGCGAATAATAACTACGATGTACTACACAAGGACATTGAAGGAACAAAAAATTAAAAAAGACATACATGTATACCCTATCGACGCCTTTCTGTGATCAAAATATGTATATCTATCAGTTTACATCCTCTCTTTTATAAACTTGAAGGTATTTTCAAAACTGTTTCGTGAATTATATCTATTTTTACTTATTCTTGCTATATAAATGTACTTTTTAATCTATTGATATGCGAGCGTATAAATATTGTTATTTATTGACATATAAAAATCTTACAATTCATACAAAGAAAGCTTTAGTATGCAACTGGAATCTATCCACTTTTTGCAACTTTTATGCACTGAAACAGTTCAATCATAAAATAATATTTAAAAAAATGTATTTAATAATGACAAAATAATAAAAAATATTTTCCTTTGAAATACGTTCTTCGTGTTTTTTAAAGTAAAAAAATTACTCGGGGGAGAATAAACAATACAATTGTATGCATGAAATATATATTTACCTATTTAATGGCGACTCATTCTTACATAAATGGAAATTGGAATCAATGAAACATGAAACTTGCAAAATACGATCATGAAATTGCTATCACTACATCACTCATGGCTTCTTTTGCTCTATGAATATGAAATGGAAGTGCTTAGAGAAGTTGAATTTACAAATAGAATAAATATTTCACGATAGCCACTGTACAATCGGCATTTTAAACAGGGAAGAAATACGCGGGCTAAGAACCCTGGTCTACAGTGGATCCAACCAAGTTGGCAAAAGTTTGTTGGGTCATCAGAAAAATATAATTATTACTTGCTTCCTGTCCTATTTTGTGTTAGGAATTATTCTCAATTTTTGCTAGGTATTTCCTTTGCCCCAACTATTCCTATGGGTTATTGCACTATACAGTAAATATATGATTTTATTTGAAATCATGTAGCTCTCTAATTAAGAATAATTTAGTTATTTCATTCTCCTTAAAAAGCTCCATGTGTCCTGCCACGTGAGTCTATCCAAATCTTCATTGGACAAGGCAGAGAAGCCGTATGATATTACCGAAAATGTCATGAATGTATTGACAACTGCTGTGAACCAGACGAGGATTACCATGATGTACGTATTCTGCATCGCTCGCCATCTGAAAGAAGGAGTCAGCGAATTTAAAAGATGAAGCTTGCAAATGGGATTTACTGACAAATAGTAGGATTGCCTGGCAGAGAATGGTTCAATTGCGATTGTCTATATTTAACGAGATAATTAATAAGATTGGGGATGACAAAATTGATCATAATGAGTTTTGAAATAAGAGAGTAATAAAAAGAGATAAATTAGGAGATATTGGTCACACTCACCTCAATAGATGGTATATATGTTCGATAAATGCAGAGAGGAGGAGTATTTGGTAGAACAACGAAGGTAAATACAGGTAGAGGAATAAAGTCCTGTCCATTAGAATATAAGGGACAAAATGTAAAACATATCCTAAGAAAAGCACCCCACAGTCGTTCAGATATTGTTTCCATAAATGCTCTTCAATGTCATAGTAATGTCTTTGTCGACGTAACATGTAAAATAACAAAACGACCACATAAGCTACAGTAGCAAGAGCGCCACTGTACCAAATAATGGGATTCCCAATCAGATGAATTTGGGCATAGTCATTTGGGCGAATCCAGTACGCCACGTTAGAGTTCAATAAAGGCCACTCCAATGGATACGAACTATATTGATGTTCCAATTGGGAATCGGCATTTGATGTAATCATTTTTATTTGAAGTTCAACGAATTTCGCCAAGAAACTCATGTGGGTTTGTTTAAGGGGAATCATTTCTGCTTGTTCTAATTCTCGCTTATGCTTTCCTTCGTCGACATTTTTGGAATAGCGATGTTCTTCAACATTCCACACGGTGGATTCTTGCCTTACGACCCGGTCAGTCACAACTTCCAGTTGATGAAAGCCCCACTCGGGTAATTGTTTCCCACTGATCTTCAAGGCCTGTGAACTATTCACATGGTGGAGTCTAACATGGGATTGTATGGTGTGCCAGTATTCGCCGTGTTGATCTTTGTTAATAATCTCAAGTCTCCACAGATTCTGTGCTGTATGCGAAACATTGTGGTCAATATATCCCGAAACCTCTTGGTGCTGAGGGGAAACTGGTGCAGCAACGTCGTGGCTAATGGCAGAAGAAAACAATAAATAAAATAAAGTTATCTTGTGCTACAATAAGGTTAACAAAATCCAATAAAATCGAACACTGAACTTGATTATTTAATAATAAAGTTCAGTTTTTGATTTTCTTCCAGTTTTTATGCATTCGATATAATAATGTTATATCAAAAGCATACAAACTGGAAGAAGTGTATTTACCTGTTCAACGTTCGACCCGTCATACCATGAACAATTTCAAATACGTCCCCATCCTTCACTGGTTTCTTAGGGTCATCAACCACCAGCGATTTACTGAAAATATGTACACAGTTCTCTAATTTCAGACATAATTTAACATTAGATATAGAGACGGTGTAAACTGCTTCATCCATAACCTCTCGCAAAAAACAATATTAGGTATCTTCCCATATAAAGATGGCGAAGGTAAATAATA
Source organism: Sthenelais limicola (assembly GCA_942159475.1). Lineage (NCBI taxonomy): Eukaryota > Metazoa > Annelida > Polychaeta > Phyllodocida > Sigalionidae > Sthenelais > Sthenelais limicola. The sequence continues at coordinate 117,829,411 of OW804096.1, forward strand.
TTGCTTAAAATCCGAATGAACTCAACTAACCTGCTAGGGTCTTTGATAATCCACCAATTGTTAACATCTTTGAACTGATAACAGGTCACTTGTTGCTGGTGGCTACTACCGCGTCGGTCATCATATCTTAGTGGGTAGAGAATGTTGTGAGAATGGAGCCAGCAAGGATTTCCATAAGTGTGTCGCAATGTAACCTGGGATCCATAAACGATCTCAAGGGGTTGTCCTTTAGTTATTGATGCTAGCCCACCCTAAAACATCAATATGTTATTCATTAGATTCAAAATGCGAAAAAATAAATCATTGGTCATCTAAAAATAAATCATTGGTCATTTCAAAATAGAGGTCATTGAAGACTCAAAAATAACTTACATCTAGACTGGCTTGGAATGCGCTAGTTAACACACTGTCGTGAGGTCCAGCCTTAGTCAATACGGATAGATGAACGTAGAATACGGATATGTAGATCCCAACAGGTATTATAAGGAAGAATAGGAGGATTGCCAAGGCGTGTCGGGTCACCATAAGCTGCAAGGAAGAGTGGAATAGTTGGATAGGCGTCACTTAATACCAAGGAACAAGTAAATCATGAACATATCACAATCTCTCACAGGCCATGTTTGTTGAGTTCATGGAAATTTTATTGTGTGAACTAAGACCAAGGATTTCAACATACCGTAGTTACAGTATCCAAAGACAAACGATCCCAGAAATCCTTCGCCGATAATGCAAAGATGATAATCATTGTCATCAATCCAATGTATCGTACACTGAAATTTTGAAAGAAAGTATCTTTCTTAATGCAGATCTAATGTAAGTTATTTCCATAGCCTTAAGATTTTGCTGTAGATAAATAAAATATATTTAAAAAAAAACCCAACTGACTTTGGGTCGGCCAAGTGGCATGAACATGTTGTGTGTTCGAACCCAGGCGAGTCTACAATTTTACCTCCTACCCCCAGGTACTAGAGGAAGAAGACCACCACTGCGGTGATCTAGTCCTGGTAAAAATATTTAAAAACCCTTAAAAGTCAATCAAAACATAGATTGAGTCGCTTTGTTTAAGCCTGGAATAGTTAATATCGGTTCGATGTTTGTAAACATTAGAATGCAGACTATCAGCTTAACACATCGACCCGATAAATAATTACAAGTCCTCTCCAGAATTAGATGTAAGGGAATTTCCAAGAAGCGAGATTTTAAAAAACAAGTGCCGGCGAAAGTCGTAGGTTAGCCCACGCTAGCCTAAACTATAGCCGACATCTATGTACATGGACCGAGAAGCTCCAAAAACAACTGAAACCTCACCAAATTCTTATATATCACAGGCAATAAAATTTACTGATGTTAGCATTCACTATGGTAGGCCTATATGTATTCCCCCAATAATGTTCCCACAACTTACATTTTATTCATTGTTATGGTAAATCCACAATGACCGCAGTGAGAAAATGTAGGCCTACACGTGTGATCAAATGCAAATGGGTCATGATAACTTCATGTTCAGGTTAGCGATGTGACGTTAGAAACGGCCAGCCGCTGCCTTGTAGGCCTAACAAACTCAGTATTATTAGCCTACTGTTCCCCTGTGTCGGTGACGATATTGTTTTGGCAATAACAAGGCCTAGTATATACATTTTAAAAAATATAGCTTGTTTTCATGTGAAAGGTATGATAAATACAAAACCTCACCTTAAGGCAAAGGTGGCCATAACCACCATCATCATCGCCCAAAACCAAAATTGCGTGGTACAACGGTCTCTAAAAATACAAAATTGATAAATACATTACATCACATCAACAAAATCCCCTTGAAATGCTTGAGGGAAGAACCTAACACCAACTCCTCAGATATTCAAAGTAGAACTACCTGAACGAAGCTGAGCACGCATCATTCAGATTTGAAGGAATCTATTCGAAATTATACGGATAAAACTTACATCCTCAGCTCCCTTAATTTTGTATTATAAATTATTGATCAAATGAAGTACTTTACCTGGAATAATGATTCTTTGCTTTTAAAAAGCAGAGTAGAGCCGAAGCCATGAAGAAAATCAAGATTCCTTCCATTAATATGAAACGGGACTGAACAAGCAGCGCATTGTCTAAAAGTAAGGGGAAAAAACTGATTAAAATAATTACAAAAGACAGTCTGGTGCTGATCATGGTTACATAAATGATTTCGTATAGTTTTCCTGGAAAATGTTAAAAGACAGCAATAGCTATAATATTGCATCAACCAAACTCATCTGGCGGAAAACCCTAAATTTTAACTTCAGTTTAGACACGCCATGCACCTACCTAATATAATTAAACTTGCAGCAAGTGTTGCAGTCCAATGTGAAAATTGCATTTCTACCATGATCTGATAGCTGATTGGTGCAATGAGACTACCAAGAAATGCGGGAAAGAAACGCATGTGCCACACTGGTGTATCAGCACTGAACTCTGTTGAAGGATAAACAAATTAACATCAACATGAAAACCAATGAAGCAACACGATAAATTGTATTAAAACGGATAAAGTCACAATAAAGTTTGACAATACCCCAGCTGTACATAACCTATTCAAATAACTGGCAAAGTATAGGGTTTGATTGTTTAGTTACTCTTTGCCATGATGTCGTGTTACTCTCGCACCCTTAAAGTGAATAACAATAATAAATACTGGGGAGAGAATCAAGATCCTAATTATGTATACTATTATTGAAATACTTACCAGTACCAATTTTATCAAATTGGAAGACGCCATCAAACCCAGCATAATAGGCAGCAAGAGCAATTAGCATTTTTCCTAATGGCGGATTCGTGTCAAAATCAAACGTCATCACAAGATACATGGAAGCAGATCGACCAAAATGAACTTCATCAAATCTGAAAGTAAAGAAATGAAGTAGCAAAATGAATACATGTCCCTGATATAAGCAGGCTCGTGTAAATTTACCCAGGAAGTTGTCACGTGGATGAATTGTATACAGTTATAGCCATGTACGGGATCTCTAATTTTAAAAGGACTTACACCGCTGCATGAGGGTAGCTTAACTTCCATAACCGCGTGCCTAATGAAACCAATGCCAATGCTAATTGAATGACATTTACTTCCAGGGAGACAGTATAAGGTTTTGCCTTGGAGGGACTATGTTCAGCATCGGAGTTCTTGTGTTCCTCACATACTCGGAAAGACTCTGCTTCTCCTCCAGCGTTGGACTGAAATACATTCAAACATCTATATTGACTAAACAGCATCAAGTTATGGTCAAGTTATGGATTATTCTCTCTATTAAATTCCTTACAAATACGATTGGTCAAAGTCTCAGCCTCCTGGATTACTGGGATGAATTCTCCTTTAACAATGCTCGGTGCACGGACCATTGGGCCCCGGCGCTGAACGTTTGGGCCCAGTCTGGACTTTTGGGCCCCGCGTGTTCGGAAACCAATCAAAATGGCATTTAAAGTAAAAACCTGTTTTTTGTATGAACAATTTGATCCAACATTAACTTTACAAACCTTCCACCCCCTCCTCTCTCCAGTCAGTCTAGCCGCTAGTCTTACACACCTCACGGACTTAGGACCACCAATTTGGGGTTAGGGTTGGTTATGGTCTGGATTAAGGTTAGGGTTAAGTCTGGAGTCAGACCTGGGTAAAACCTAAGGCAAAAAAAGGGGGTGGACTGGGCCCAAACCATCCAGTGCCGGGGCCCAAACGTCCAACACTGAGTCCCAAACGTTCAGGGGATCTGGTCAACTCGGACCAAAACTTGCTCGGACAAGTATCAGGTCAGACCCGGGTCAAGTCGGACCAGGTCAGCTTGGACCAAGGGATTAGTCCAGAAGTATCAAACCGCCCATAATATGTTTTTTCCTGTGATAAATGAGGTGCTTGTGACTGACGTTTACTTTACAGATTGTTGAATGATCCCCCCCCCCCCCACCTCTCCTGCCCCGTCCTCCCCGCACACACGGTGGTGTGTGCGGGGAGCACGCTCAATGCTATAAGCCTGGCCTGGGTGCCCTTAGGGCTCCATCGGGGTGGCGCAAATGGCGGTCGGCAGTCCCAACGCATCCCCATAGGATTAGTATAGAAATATCGAAAATCTATTTTACAGCCTAGATTGATTATTTCTTCGGACAAAACTTGCAGAGGACATCCTATCGTTGCGATTTCTGGGTAAGGATGTCGGCTATCGGTATGTTTACTAGGAAAACGACGCGGCCAGGTTGAGATGTGGAAGGTATTGAGCCATGGCTGTGAAGGCCTGGGGCGACAGAAGGATTCGAAATATGCCTGCTGCGCACCTTTTGGTCGCCTCTCGTCCAGAAAGCATACCGCTGGATTGGGTTGTGTTGGGATCTGACTTTTAGGCTAGTTGCTTGTATAAATAAAGAAAAATAGTTGCCGACAAGGTCCCGTCCACGCACCCTACCACCTCCACCCCACCGCCCCCCCCTAGCGCTGCTAAGTGCATAGGCACTTAGCAGCGGCCTATGCAGTGGCGCTAGCGGTATTGGGAGACACCATTTTTGGCGCTTGTTGATATATTTCGCGGCAATGGCCGTCCATTCGAATCTTCCCGACGGGATCTTTCGAGCTATACCTGACCCTAGCGTTGTATATAGACAATATTGTTCCAGTAATCACTAGCTAATATCGTTGCTTACTAATATACGGTATGAGTGAGCGTGGATACTAAGCTGAATAAGCATGTATTTGTTTGGCAGAGACAGCTATAAATGTCGTTCTCGGTATATAGGCGTTTGACCGTGATAACCGGTACGACTGCTTTCGGCCTTTTGATTCTGCCGTTGGCAGCTTCTGTCTTACAGAAGCGGTGGGTCGCGGGAAGTCAAGCTGGACCAAGGGGTTTAGGCAGAACATTACGATATATAGTCAAGTGCAGTAGGCCTTCTTACTTTTATTTATCACAGTTTTTACTAGGGACACTCCACTACTACCTTTACTGACTTAGGACAACCAATTTGGTGTTAGGTTTAGGGTTAGTTTTGGTATGGTTTGGTATGGTTTGGTATAAGTGTCCTGGGTCCAACTTGACCAGCCTGGTGGTCCGAGCTGACCAACCCCCTGGCACTAGTCCGACTTGACTAGGAAGCACATCCAGGAGCCCAATCGTCCAGGGACCATTAATATTAGGCCTAATTAATGCTAATGATGACTGTCACTCTGACTTGACTCTTGAGCTTCTATGTAATCTGCTATCCAAATAATTAATAGGTAGGGCCCCAGGCTTGGACGTTAGGCCACTTAATTAGGGTCCCCGCCTTGCTCATTTTTACTAGTACGGTAACGTTCATCTACTCCCTTCCCTGACTTAGGACCACCAATTTAAGGTTAAGTTTAGGGTTGTTTTTAGTATGGATTTTTGTTAGTTCACATTTTGACATTGGTGATATTCCCGGGGTCCTACGTCCAAGGCTGACGGGGCCCTAACGTCCAAGCCGGGGGTCCTAACGTCCAAGCCGGGGGTCCTAACGCTCAAGTCCGGGGCCCTAACGTCCAGAACGGGACCCTACCGCCCGGGGCCCTAACGAGGGGTCCTAAGCCTAACCGGCTAATGGGCCGCTTCCACAGGTCGGAATAAGCCTTCGGTTGCAATTGGTTTTAATAAGAAACCAAGCACATCGGTTTTGATAGGTTTCCATAGGTTTCTAACTATTCCTACCGATCAGAACCGGTCCGAACCTACACATTTTGGCCTGTTCAACTGCTCAGATCGGAATTAAATGCAGCGTCGGTTTAATAAAAAAAAAACGATCCGAAGCGATGAGAATTCAACCGGTCGGATTATCGTTTTTAGCCCTTCGGTTTGCTCGGTTCGCCTAAAATATTCCGACGGTGATATTCCGTTCCAATGGAGCCGAACCGAACCAATCTCTATGTCACCAACAGGTCGGAATTAATGATCGGTTTTAAGGATCGAACCGAACCGAACCGATCTATATGTCAACAACAGGTCGGAATTAATGATCGTTTTTTTGGAAAACCGATTGGGACGTAAGGCTTATTCCGACCAGTGGAAGGGGCCCATAACGTACTATCCCCCATCGGGAGCAACTCCGGGGAGCAACTCAAGTTCAACTGTTACACATAGGCTACAACTCAGTTTACTGCTTCCTTGACAAATGTCAACAATCGAATAAAGCACCCCGAATAAAGTATATTACCTCCAAACGCTTTTCTGTTGTATTAGTTGTCGCACCCCTGGTTGAGGAACTGTCGGATTCCATCTTCCCGTTTCAATGGTAAACGGATGAATGGCGGTCCATCACTTGCTACGACACAAACACATATTATCGCTCAGTTGAATGTGTTTCTGGATTTATAACCGGGAAGTAAGGAATATTCGGATAGGATAATTCAGTTAACTCGCTGCCTCATCCATCCATACGCAAATGTAATACATTTGAAACAACAAGTGCGATATAAAGCGTATAAGACTCCGAATAGATCCGACAAGAAATGTTGTAAGTAACGGATGGTGAAGACCAAAACACAACAAAAGCCCAACATGCGCCGTCTGGTGGAATATGACAGTCAAATAAGTAAAAAAGTAAATAGCATGTTTTCTTATAATGACAAAAGATTCCGATATAACATATACAATGTTGCTGAATAAGGCAACCATGGACTGGTGTTACCTATAACTGTTTTAACACCCCAATATAATCTTAATAAACATTAAATGCAAAGTTTTGTTCAGAGAGCAGACGATTAATTCTTAGCTCACGCATGCGCTCTTATCACATCCGCCATGCGGCTGGGCTCGAACAGTATTAAACTAAAGTTAAACGCGTATCGACTGTAGTAGGCCGACTTCTCCTGAGTTAACAAGGTACATATATGTTCTTTTTCACTGATAAGATATTATATCTCGTTCTTATGCATGTTGTGATTCTTGGGTCTCTTTTGGCCCAATTCTGTGCTCCTTTTTACGGTTAACCGTATTGAAAGATAATGTTTATTTGCATGCTTTCTGAAATTCTGTTGCTGTTTTTGAGTCAGATGCAATACCGATGGGGATGAGTCTGTGCTTGGTTGAAGCTTAGCCTACATGAAGCTTAGTCAGGGTGTGGATAGGGAAGGCTTCGCACCTCATGACCCCAGCCAGCACTATTTTTGGTATCGAATTACTATAGAGCGACTGTAATGTGAGAGATGAATGGTTTAAATCATAGGTTGACTCACTGGTCGGAAGATCCTGGCTGTTGTGCTTGAACTTTTTAGAATTAGATTTAGACTTAAGAGTGGTGAATGTTAAAAATACACATATTTTCCTCGGTTCGCACCTAACTTAGTCTTGATAAAAGAAAAACCGGCGTTGTGCTTGGCAACAGCTTGGCCCTGTGGATCTTGGCTTATAAAGTTATACATCGTTGGTATCGACTATCGTGGCTTACAAGATTGGTCATATGACCATGTTACTTGTTAGGTCATGGGATTGATCATGGTAGGCTACCATTAGAATAAGACATTGACAATGATTCGATTGTCTTGACCATGTTTTAGCCTACCACTTTAATTTTGTCAATAAACATCACAATACTTCGCAGTGTTCTACAATCATAATTCTGAACTCAAGGTAATATCTAACTGCTAAGTGACCATTGTGTCGTGATAAGACCACATTTTGTCATTGTATTGTTGTATCTATACTATACTGGTCTAGTTGTTGTAGTAGGAATAATCCACACATTGTCTGGCTGACCACTTGCACTCATCTAATTCATGTTTATCACCCTTGATTTGTTTTTAGATGGATTGTAGAATCTGGAAGCATGATTAAAGCCCACCCATGATTATTAGGAGGGTAGCCTCTGAGTGCTTTTCTGTATTAAGTTGTATTTCGATTGAATGGGCGCAGCCTCCTTTTAGTATCACTATAGGAAAGGTATACTCTATACTGAAGGCTCTGTCGCACCCCTGGCTAAGTCTAAATTGGAGGGGTGGCCTGTCAGTGGCCACATGGGTCTGTTTTGACTGTGTTGGCTGGTGTTGTTAAGTGGAGGAGTGTATTGGCTTGGCCTGTTTGCTGTGAGTGACAGGGAGGGAGGAGGGAGGACAGGGAGGGAGGTGTACAGACTGGCTGTGATTGACAGGGGGTTGGCTACTAGGCAGGGGGTTGGCTACTAGGATGGTGCTTGAGGATAAGTGAACAACCCTGAAAGCTTGTGAATAGTTACTAGGCAGGGGGTTGGCTACTAGGCATTCCTACTAGGCCAGGCCTACAAGTGTGATCTGACAAGCTACATCCTGTAAGATCTTTATCTTTGGATCTGTAGACTGTCATCTGTACATCTGTGTAAACTGATTTCAGTGAGAGGAAATATCTGAGGAGATCATCAGATAAGTTATGTAACTGAAGTGTAACATCACTGTGAAATGCCTCCTGCTGATTGTGGCCCAGAGTGGAGGAGGCCAGGTTTGGAAGTGAGTGATGGTTGCCTATGCAATCAAATGAAAAAAAGAAATACAAAAAAAGAACTATATACTAAAAATTAGAAGCAAAAGAAAATAGCAGTTAGGCAAATCAGCTGGGCTACCCTCCTAGTATCGAAAGATACTATAGCAATTGGGCAGTAGTAGGTTGTCTTGTTAAATATATATATTATGGCATTAAGGGCATTATTGTATCATTCCAGTTAGTATGGTACACAGTACCGTAACACATTTATCATCTGTTTATTCGTTGCTTTTTTGTTTATTACAGGTGTTGTACTCTCCTCTCACTCATCAAACAATCTGTCAACATGTTTGAATCTCTGATCGAACGCAACAAAGTATTTGCATCCTTCTTCCTCGTAAGCCTCTTTGGCTTTGTTGGAGTTGGACTTTTCTGCTGGATGGCTGGGACCGGATGGCAGGACAGAACAGGCATCATTATTGGAATTATATTTGTGGGATTAAGCGTTATTCAGGTCGTTTTCAGCATATTTTGGTACAAAAAAGCCAAACTCCATGCCTACTCGGTAGAAGAAGAGAGTGACGCAAAGGAGCTTCATGATCTCAAACGATCACCAAAGAAAGATGGAGAGTCCAAAGGCCCAAGGGAGTCCAGTGCCCCACTTCTAAGAAACAGAGAGTCGGCCCGCGAATCTGAAGTAGAAGTCAAGACTAACTCTGCTGCAGCTGCACCACCAACCATTGAATCTCAGGCATAATCTGCAGCTTCACAACTCCTGCATATAAATGGTCGATTTCCCATTGGCAGCATCATCCACGCACGATATTGTCCGTCTTTTTGTCTTCCCGATGTGGTCTACTGAAAGGTAGAAATACCAGCCATGTGTATACAAATGCCGGTACTTAAGTCTTTGGACCAACAAAGACTACTGCCGTACTACTACCTGCATTCGCTGCGGAAACAGCTGTAGTGAACTATTAATTCTATTGTCGTTTGGGGAGAACTGTTTGTAAGTGGCCTAGAAAGATGCATTAACGTTTTAGATTATATGCTGTTAAAGTGCAATGTAGACCACTATTTTAAAACTATTTTTGTATGCTAAACGCTTTAAGTAGTGATTCAGTGCAATTTAGCTTCTAGCTTAGATCTTTTGCATTGGTTGTGAAGTCCCATCTATGGTTGTTATTGCACACCTAAATACTCGTTTCGTTAGTAAATACACTGTTAGAATTCATTCTAACCCAAAACAATGATAACTGATATATATTTCTAACCTCAGAAGATTTTAATGCATAATATTCTCGAGGAGAAAGTATGTTCGCAAATTTAGCGTGAATGTGTTGTGCGTCCTTTCCTATGATGGATGGAAAGACATCAGTTTTTGTTAGCGACCTAAGAAAGGATGTTGCCAAAAATGTTGCCAATTTAATCCATAGTTCTTAATGCAAATGGGATATTTTACAAGGTCAGTCCTTGCTATTAACAAAATCTTATTTCTACTAGTGTTCAGCGAGGTAATTGTTTCATATCATAATTATGAACTTGAGTGGGTAGTGTTATTGTATTCACATACGATTGTCTTATGACATAAGTCTGGACCAACTGAAGCAATCTCTCATACAGGTTCACGTATTCCAACTGAGTTCATTCCCATAATAATTGTTCTATTTATCATAAATTGTATTCCTAATTTCTTTTTCAAGTATATGTACTTTCTTCCAGAGATAATTAGCTCCTTATTTAGATTTCTATTTTCATTAACTTACCTGACAGTACTTTTAGTAATTTTTTGTTCAGCCTGGTTTTGGATAATGGCTTCATTTGACCCAATACATGGGTCGTGACTTGTTTTAAATGAATGATACCAGTGTGCATACGTTTTTAGATGCCGAGTATGCATACCGTCTTGAGAAATGCCAATGTTATTGTGACTTGTTCCCTACCCAGGGCTTATCTGTAATACCTGTAGTAATGAAGAAAAAATGGATGGCACCAAAAGAATAAAGAAATAGATATTAAACCAAAGTAAATTCTTGCGCATTTATTCAAGATATCCCATACAATGACGTTTAATATAGAAACAGGGTTTTATGCAACAACACTGACTCGTATTTGTGGGAAAGTTTTCGCCTGATTCTAAGTGTCTTAGTGCCTACAATTTGGATTTTGACTTGTTATCTAGGCCAAATTTAGTTATAGGGTGTGTAATTTTGTACAGGGTTTGGTCCATAAGGAGTGTTCCATTATCTTGTACTTTCCACGCAATGGCCGGGGGCTTTGGTCTGGGCATACTGGATGGTTCTTGCTGTAGCGCTATCTGCACCAAATAGCGCACATATGATGCTATAGCTATACTGGCAGATGCTCCAGTTGACCGAATACCTCCGACAGTTACCCAGTTCCTAGACAAAACAATAACATGATCAATGAACATGGGTCGACTAGAAGATAATATTTGTATTACATATAGTGACAAACGTCATCTCGGGAAAAACTGAGATTAAAAGCTCTCTTTGTCACAATATAGGGCGAAACTATTGACAAAGAAATCGAGAAGGGAACGCCCTGTCATAAGCTTCTTGTTTGAGACTGAAGGGATCTAGATTTGTGATTTTCCCAAGTTTCCAAGAATATTAATCATTTGTTTACCTGTCTGGATGATGCTTTATTTGGTAGTCGAGATACTGGGTCGCCGGTCTCAAACCAGCATACGTGCCAATGATTTGATGATTATCTAAACCAGGCACTATATATTCAGCATAAGCTTTCAACGCCGAAACAGTAGAATCTGGGACAGGTTCTACGTTATGATTATCAACGTCTACAGCTGTAGGCCCCACTATCAAATTGCCATGCACTGAAATGAAAAACACAAGGAGATAAAGAGTTCATGATTTTTAGGAGATCAATGAGGATGGAACTAGATATACATGTACTTAAATACTATTCACAAAATTAATAAATCTGTGGATGTAGGACGGGGTCCCTTTGATAAAACAAAGTCAAGTGGTTGGATCTGGTTGTCATTAATCCAATACACACAATGACATGTGTTTGCCATGGGAGAACATGTCGAATACACAATTCTATTTCGGTAATACAACTGAGTAGCAACATTTTTACCACCATCGTAACAAGAGATTTCAACGGCCGTCATCCAACCTCCAATACACCACAAACTGTCTGTGTTTGGGACATTAACATTATGACAGTGCGATGGGTTCTACCAACAAATTTGCTGACAGTAATAGTTAGAGCTAGGCAGTAATGATCCAAGGCTAAACCCAACAAAGTTTGTGCTATCACAAATGTTAATGTCCCTTATGGATTTAATATGTTCTATTACCCTAAATGATATTTAATGTTTAATTACTCTAAGGTTATTAACGCTCCCCAGACATCTAAACTAACAAGAGAGACGTTTGTCTACAATAAGGCATATTGTAACTATTTAGAAAATTCATATCTCTGGAAACTGATTTGATTTGTTTGAAAACGGTATCAAGTGGAAGATCTTTTAGAGTTCTTTAATTGATTTAATACTTTTTTTGTGACACGAAATATCTGGAAATTGATAAAGAAAACTCCCCATGGTGGAAGGAAATATTCAGCATACTTCACTTGGTATAAAACCACCTGTTACCAACTATTAACACCAAATGCCTCTAGAAATAATTTAGACTCTTTGTGACACCAGTACAGAGTACAACGAATCCACGAGAATGATGAACTGGCACAACGTTTTCCCTGATACGGGTGCACTACTTAAAACACTATAACTCCACTCGATTGAAAAGCAATCTAGGATAATGCAGGTATTTGCCCAGACCAGACCAGACAAATACCTCTTTGGTGTGGATCAAAGTTATCCCCATATTGATCAGTCCCTAAAAAATTAGCTTACCGTTGTCGATTTAGTCTAAAAGAAAATTAGATCTATCCTAACTAACTAACCCTGGTTGGGTTTTGTTTTGTTTTGTTTTTTTGTTTTTTTTACAAAAAATACACTTATTTTTATGATGTACTTGAAATAAGTATGCATGGTGATAACACTATATGTAGGTCTTAAAGTAGACTTGGATGCATATCCGAGTTAGAAGTTCACAGAATAGAGCGACGGGTTCCGCGTCGACTGCCACAAAGAGTGTAACTTATCTGCACTGTGGCCAAATATAGGACTAGTTGGAAGATTAGAACCTTGTTTCCATCATGTTTAGTAATTGTGCCATGGGTTTGCCACAAAGCCTGGTGACAGATACATTCAAGTTAATCTGGTGTACCCGGCTGCATTATCTCAACCCTAATCCACAATTTAGATATGTAGGCTATACAATTTTAGCCAACAATAGACTAGTTAAATCAAATGAAACAACAATCCAACATTCAGACCACTGCAGCAAATTCGAGGTGGCTAAGCGGCACCTCCTTCCCCCAATTAGTAAAATGTTTTAAAAACATGTAGCATCAACTCTCGTTGGTAGCATTGATGCACTCATTGATAACCACCCCCATGCGTTTCGTATTTTTGTATAGATCACAATATAATAATAATTGGACCCTACCTGAGGGAAACACAATGATCCCTCGGCCAAGGTCAGATGGTACAGGCATTAATATATGATTTACCAGGTGCCGTGCGTCCTTATCGTATACAACATATTCGCCTAGTCGAGGCTTTATCCTGAAAGAGGAGGCAGTAAAATGATGTACCAACATACCAGAACTGAATAAGCCCGGGTCAAATTACGTTGCTTCGCTTGGAGGCCAACAAAACTAAAATATAAAAGTACACAGCAAAAAGCAATACCATGAGGACGAAAAAACAATACAATATCAACAAGATGGATAGCATTATTATGTGACTTGAACATTGGTACGGTGCAATTGTGATCGAGTTGTAAATATAAAGTGTTTATTAACACTGGTATGTGGATGGTGCACGAATTCATGATAAATATTTAAGCTATATCTAAGCCCCAATTGTGTGCTGACGCACATGTACATCTGTAATGGTGATACCTGAAAGGGCTTGGTGCTTGAAAGGACTCAACTTTATCCCCCAAAAGACCTGCAGCGTTGATAATGGTTTTTGCAAACACTTTTTGCTTGTTTGTATCAACTTCCCATATGGAATCCGAACTGAATGTAGCACCTACGACCTCGTGATTTGTGGCTACCTAGAGTAATGATATAATATGCAATAGAAATACATGTAAGGTTATTCCAGTCTCAATCAATTCATGTCTCAAACAAAGACTATTAGAATTAAGTGGGTAATAATGAATATCAATGAGTAATTTACTGGTTTTGTAATTTGATTATTTCATTGCTGTACTTTTACTAGTATTTACTGTGGGCCTACGTGTACAGCACACATGTTCGGTCAAGTTGCCACGTGCTATATATATCTACCTTGGCTCCATATTTTTTAGCTACATGAGCTAGAGTAATTGGAAGTAACCAAGGTTCAAATGCGCATTCTCTGGGCACCCACATCCCCCCTTCGATTGTTTCGCTTATATTAGGCTCCATCTGGCGAATTTCTCCTTTATTCAAAAGCCGACAACCTGTCTCTCCTGCATCATGCGCCTCTTTTAAGAGTGTGGGCAGCTTGCTAACCTTGAGAGAGAGGAGGCCGGATTGATGTCAGCGAGTAATTGCAATTATAAAAAAAAATACCGTAATATAAAATAATGTACCGGTAAATAAATTTAAATGAACAGATATATGGTTTATCAGATACATTTTCTTGATAATATTAAAAATTCTCCATGTGAAATCGACATTTCCAATGACACATGACAAATCAAGTTTACCTCATCACTGTTCCTTGCGATGATGATTGCCCCAGGTTTCCCTCGTAACAGAGCGTATTGTTTGAAAATTCGCTCGTTTAACGCAGCAGCACGGGATAGACATCTTCCCTCGAGTGTGTTTCTTGAAGCATCAAATCCTGATGCATATATGCCACTGAAAAAATAGTGTGAATGTTTTTCATTTATTAAAACTCAGTACGTGGGGAGAGTGCTTTCGATAAGTTCAACAGAATGTTCGATTGTTTACGTTCCAAGGGAAAATTAACTTCCATGCCCCCTGCATGGTCGACCCGAGGTGGACATAGATCTGTGCTTTGTCTGTTCAATACCCCTACATCGTTGAGTCAGAGTTTTAATTCTGAATTGCAAAGATCTCTCTCTCTATATAGGATAAATCTTCTGGCTTAATCGGTAGAAATATAATCCGTTGACTGTTTGAGAAGTTTCAAATCCAATTTTACCCAATATTCACGGGGTGTAGGCCTACAAAGATTTCTTTCAAATACGAATCAATAGTCCCACCACAAAGAAAAACTGGACACGACATCACGAGTTAATAATTGGATAAATAATATAATATAAATAGAATAAATTGGATAACGATCATATATCTATTCCCAGAACTGGCACCGGTAATTAAACTGTTTTCTTTTTCCAAAAGTACCCAATATTCAAAGACTTCTTTACAAATACGAATCAATAGGCCCACCACAATGAAAAACTGGACACTGGACATCATGAGTTAATAATTGGATAAATAATATAATATAAATAGAATAGATTGGATAACGATCATATACCTATTCCCAGAACTGGCACCGGTAATTAAGCTGTCTTCTTTTTCCAAAAGTATACAATGATATCCAGAAATGGTTAGCTCGTGTAGTATAGCGCAGCCGACTACACCTCCACCGATGATACCAATGTCATAGATCTGCGACATGTTGATATTGAGCGATCTGTCTGCAAAATTTAATAGTGATGGTCATTATCATATCAGGTCATAGTATGCTAGGCACTAGTTCGTTTAGACGGTATAGATAATTATAACATCTATGATTGGTCCTATAGTTCTCTATAAGATAACAAGAATTACAAGCATAAGCTTGTATAAAGCGGGCTTTTAATTATTCGAATTATATATAATATAATGTAATTATAGGTAAAAATTAAGTATATTTTTTATTATAAGTATAAATATAGGTCGATTACATAATTATAATTAAAAATATGAATATATCAGAGCAAGGGGGTAGGGATGTGGAGAGGAAAAGTACCATCGACCATATGACAACTCATAAAATATCCTCATTTCATCAGTAAATAATAAAAATATGTATCGTCGTGAAATAAATTTCTCATAGGTATACCAAATTGCAGCCAAATTTAGCAGAATTTACTAAATGTGTACAGCTGCCAGTTGTGCATTTTCTGAAAATCTGACCCACATACACAGTGTCTGGAATCCGTGAAAAAATGTTCCAGTGTTAAATCTCCATAAGGAAAATTATCGATCAAAATGCAATCTTAAAATCGCCAAAATCTCTTAAAAAACTAAACTAAAATGAAATTCGTGCAATAATCCATTTAAATACAACCTTGATACATCATGAGAAAGCCATTTTGAAAGATATATGACCCCCTTTGCTTGTACAGACCTAAAAATATTTCGCCGAAATTCCAGATAAATTCTGAATCTCCTATGTCCGATTCCGATAATAAAATTCCATTTCGAATCGATCTTAAAATTCAAATTCCAACGAACATAATGATATTTAACTGCTGGGAATTTAACAGCAGATGGTCAGACATGTTCCATCTCGAATCAACTAGATTTAAAACAATGAAATGAAGTATTTAAGTTGTAATACATGAGAAACCATCGTGTGGCCGTCGTCTACCATGATAAAAATCGCCATTTTGACAAGCCCTCTTCTCAGCACTGAGAAAGAGAGAGAGAAATAATTTTCTGCTCAATGAACATCGCCGAATACATGACTCAATAGTAACCCTATGGGTGTCATAGTCGGCACCGATATTTTTCTTAATAATGACCAAAATGTTTCCAGAAACATTTAATATGATAGACTTCAACGTGTGGACAAAATATCCACTGTGAAACAAGCAAGTTCTCTTTTATTTTCATCATTATTCGATGCGCAAATCGTTGCAATGATTTGCAGAATTTGACAGTGGTCAGCCATCTTGGAATCTCGACGTATTCCTTAATATAGAATAGCGAAATTAGAACCAAAAATATCCGCTCAATTTTCAATTTTAGAATATCTGAATCGACAATAATGTTTATTTTGAAGCAAAGATGGGTCAGACATATTTATTTGTTCACAAATTTGTGTAACCATCGAGAAAACGACTGCGTTCAGACGGGTCACTGAATGCTTAAAGAATGCCTCAAAGAATTCCGCAACGCCGATCTACATTTTCGTCGTTTTTTCTTGAAATACACAATATTTTTTGTTCCAAATCATGCTAAATATCTTTTTTTAAGAAAAGAGGCCTAACTATGCCTTTAAAAACGATTTTTAAAGCTTTATTAAGCATAGAATTGAAGGAAAATTGAAGGAATCTTAATGAACTATCTTAATCCTTCTTGATTATGTTAATGTATCTTAATGACAGGTCACGTGACCCTACTGTGTATAAAAAGGTAACCGCATCTAACTGGTCAGCCAGTAGACCAGAGGATTTTGTACTGAACAGAACTACAGCTGTTTTTCCATTGATCTGGTGATCATTGGACCTTTTAACCTTTTTCTACCCCTACACCTAGAGATTTGCTGGACGATTTTCAAGACTCTTCTACCATTGGTTTCAACAATTGAAAATATCATAGGAATTGGTCTTCAAAAATGGTTTTCATGGAGTCTTCACCTCATCTCACTGGAATTATTCAAGTTGTGCTTTACAGGATCATTCTCAAAGGAATTTGCTCAGAGAATGGATCCTAATTTTGAGATTTTGAAAAATTCTCAAATTTGTGTGTGTGTGCCAAATGGATGTACGAAATAAGGGCTTCTAGCACTCAAATGGAATTTTTATGTGTGTGTGCCATATGGATGTACGAAAAAGGGCTTCTAGTACTCAAATGGAATTCCTTGAAGCATGGAAACCAGTGGAAATGCATCTTCTTACGAAGTGCATTGGACTTAAAACTGTAAGTTATCTCTAACCTCCACACCTCCACTAGCTTTCACTGCATCTCACCTTATTCCAGAAAATTTCGACAGTGTGCACAAGTACATTGTGTGTGCCAAGTACATTGTGTGTGCCAAAGTACATTGTGTGTGCAAAAGTACCTTGTGTGTGCAAAAGTACAGTGTGCAGAGTGTGCACACACAAGTACAGTGTGCACACTGTATGCACACGCAAGTACAGTGTGCAGAGTGTGCACGCACAAGTACAGTGTGCAGAGTGTGCACACACAAGTACAGTGTGCACACACAAGTACAGTAAGTCCAGTACAGTATGCACACATCAAGTACAGTGTGCACACACAAGTACAGTGTGCACACTGTATGCACACATAAGTACAGTGTGCACACACAAGTACAGTGTGCACACTGTATGCACACACAAGTACAGTGTGCACAAGTACAGTGTGCAGAGTGTGCACGCACAAGTACAGGTACACACAAGTACAGTGTGCACACACAAGTACAGTAAGTCCAGTACAGTATGCACACACAAGTACAGTGTGCACACACAAGTACAGTGTACAGTGTGCACACACAAGTACAGTAAGTACAGTACAGTGTGCACACACAAGTACAGTAGAGAGAGAGAGAGAGAGAGAGAGAGAGAGAGAGAGAGAGAGAGAGAGAGAGAGAGTCATTTTAGGATTGCAGCGTAAAGTGACGGCTCCCGGCGGACCTGTATGTCGACGCGTCCCGTCAGCCGCAATTGCGCAGCACTCGGATTTCCCCTCAGATCTAAAGGCAACGTTGAAGGCGGCGATCGGCCTCGAGGCCGTCCTCGGGGCCAAGCCATTCCTTAAAAGCGGGACGAGCCCGCTTTAAAAAGGCCAAAGTTTTATATACTGTAGTAGCAGAGGGACGGGTGGTGGTGGGACAAGTGAGTATTTGGGTACACTCGCTTTGCTAGACTCGTCCGCGGTGACTCGTCCCAGTAACAGTGACACCTAAATAACCAGAGACCCTTGGTCCAGTGCGATCCCTGACCAAGGACGGATAGCCGTCTCTGTATCTATTCGTCCCCATTCACTTATTTACTTATCTTAAGCAATCGTCCTGGTTGAAATACACTCGTCCTACTGAGAACTCTACAGGGACGAAGCAGCATAACTCCAGAATAGTAACAACTCGAGTAATCAAACAATGGCTTTCTCATATTTTAATTGATCTCTAGATAACACAAATGACAGCGACAACAATACATATGGACATATGGCAAATATGAAACTCAATGTAGGCCCTATGTGTTTCTAGAGTGATGATTACTATGGAATTTATTTTGCAACCAAAGATCTCTACAAACTAGAGTCTAAATGGGACAGAATTATGCATGTATAGGTCGACGAGCTTTGTGTATAGTGCTATATTTCGGAACAAAATAATAATGAATAATGATAGTTTTGTCGATAGGAGGCGACACTGGTATCAAACATAGGTATTCCTTCAATTTTGGGTAATATAAACAACTAGCAAATACCCGTGCTTCTCACAGGATTTGCTAGTGGGACAGTGGGGCCCACATCTTCCCACTCTCCTTGTTCCCTCTCCAACCATCTTTCTCTTTCAAGTTCTCTCTGTAAGTTAGTATCTGTATTAACATTCATACCTCAAATGGAACCCTGTTAAGATGTTTTTTTTTGTCACTGTTGTATTGTTGTTGCCTCCCATTCCCATTCACTCTCCCCCCCCCCCCCCACCAGACAGTGGGGCCCACATCTTCCCACTCTCCTTCCCTTCCCTCCCCCCCCCCCCCTCATTCCCAGCAAATTGTGACCATAGTCCTCTAAATATGGAATGTTTTTGTACGTTGACATTGCCCACCATCCCGCCCACTGTCCCGCCCTCCTCCCGTCGCTAGTGACATTAAAATTGTTTCGTATTTGTGTCAAATTTGTGCGGGAACCATCGCCGATATAAGCGATGCTTCCGCACATATATAGCTTTGTTTATGTTTATGACTGTTTGGCTGGCAGCGCTACCTGGTGAGGGAGTGAGAAACCTGCTACCTGGTGAGGGAGTGAGAAACCATTCTCCGAGTGGCCTTGTGTTAGACGAAGCTTACCGAGTGTGGCCGAGCGTGTGATAGTGAACTGAAGAATGTCAGCAACGAACAGAAACATAGAGACATAGGCGTAAGCACGTAATGCTGGAACTCCCTAATTATACTAGTAAGAGCTTAACATTTTTGGTGAAATGTCTCTTAGAATGCATAATCTTGACACTGGGACAGGTTTTAAGTGTGGGGACACAAGAGAACATAGGGTTTTTGGAAAATTATAGACCATTTTAGTGTTGCCCCAAGGAGCTTGGGTCGAATTTACTAGTTCAGGTGTTTATGCATGCATAATTAATTATGCCACTGCGACCTATCGTCTAGAAAAGCGTACAGGCACCAGTGAGATGTTTGTTCTAACTTCTATGCTTCCTAGGCTGTCATTGTTTATATAGCTGTGGCTTAACTGTCCCATCCCCCACCCCCCACCCCCCGCTCACCACACTTTCGCACATAGCTGTGAGAACGTCACGGCTCTGCGCTATCAAAGCTTGATTCATCAGAAAGTGGGTTCTGTGTATCACATAGAGAGTGTAGCTGATGAAATAATAACGAGATTATTGTACAGATGTCTGCAGACAATTTACACGATAATCCCTCTAAACTCAAAGCTACTATATAGGATGTTATGAGTGCCTGCATGTGGTCAAGTGAGAGGTCCACGAGAGGAGTTTTCGATTTAGTTGAGATTCATTCTTTTCCATATAACAGATAAAGAGCACTAGTAGGTAGAAGTGTGGTGACCCGTTTTTTGTTGTTATGGTTTGGTCCTCCAGCCCTAGGGGCCGCATTGGGTTATGAGGGACTAGACAGGCAACATTGAATTTGAATAAATCCTGTCTCAGAATGTGTTGGTATTGATGTAAAACTTCAAATAGGATTCATGAATTATTATGAATCATTATGAATGTCAATATCAAGAACATCTGTTCACATTGAATTGATATAAGGCAGTTTCTCTTACCAATTTATTAACCCAGTAAGTAGAGGGAAACTTCAAGAGCCCCATTCACTGAAATGCTACCCAAATGTGGTAGACCCTAATAGCTGTTACAGGGAAATCGCCGAGCAAAATCGCAGGGGGCATTTGAGATGTTATCCTGGTCCTCGGATCCACCCTAGACTGTGCAGAGTTAGCTTGCAGAGTTAGCTTGCAGTGTTAGCTTGCAGAGTCATAAAAGATATCAGACTGGTCAAATAGTGGAAGAAAGGCAGTTTTGTAAATTTGAGCACTCAGATTTACATTCAGGTTGCTCCTGAGGTGCCTTTCGCGCATAGCCGTGAGAATGTCACAGCTATGCGCTGTCAAAGCTTGATTCATTGGAAAGTTGGTTCTGTGTAGAGTGAGTCTGACAAAATTAATAACGAAATAATAACGAGGTTATTGTACAGACATCAGACAATTTACACAATAATGCATCTAAACTCAAAGCTTCTTCAGGTTGTTGTGAGTGCCTGCACAAAGTTACTAGGGAGGTCCACAGGAGGAATTACCGAGTTAGTTGAATCTCATTCTTTTCCCCATACCAGTAAAGAGCACTAAGTGGAAGAAAGGGGACCCGTCATTGGTTGTTATGGGTTGGTCCTCCGGCCCTACGGTCCGCATTGGGTCGCCTAGTCTAGTGAAGCGTACAGGCACCAGTGAGATGTTTGTTCTAACTTCTATGCTTCCTAGGCTGTCATTTTTCATATAGCTGTGGCTTATCTGTCCCATCCCACCCCCCCACCCCACCCCTACCCCTCACCATAATGCGTGGGAAACAGAACACAAACAACGGAGTGGCATGATAGCCGGCTGCCATGAAGAGCACCCTTTAGTTTAATAAAAGTTTTTTTTCCCGGTTGGGACCAACAAAAACCAATGTGTGACCCGTGAGTTGGTGAAGTGAAGTGACCACAATCACATGAGAGAGGGGTTAGTTAGTGAAACAAACTGAGGGGAGCGCCAGCGCTGCAACCCTTCCCTGGTAATTTATATGAACATATATCAAGTAATATATATGAGCAATTCCACCAATTCGTCAACATTTGGCTGAAAATTCATAATTTTTTAAAATTGCTTCTATTGATTTATTATGTTTCGTACATAAACTACGCATATTACTGATAATATAGACAAAATTGGGAAAGTTAATAATAAATATTGTAGTCAGGACAGCTTTGTGTAGTCTGTGATGGGAACTAGCTGATAAGGACACAGAAGAGTGTACATATTTCTACATAAATTCGAAATGAATAAAAAGAAATATGCACATAATGTTTTTAATTATTGTGTACTTCATAGGTCTCGACATAGGGGTCATAATGCTTTTTAATTTGTGAAAATATTCCAACTAGAAGAAAAGTTACAGCCAAATAACGAAATAATAATCGTTAAACTTTAAAAAGGGATTCAGGGAGATGGAGAAAAATTATTGCTAATGTAAGGTATAAGTTAGCTTGCAGAGTTAGCTTGCAGTGTTAGCTTGCAGAGTCATAAAAGTTTGAGCACTCAGATTTACATTCAGGTTGTTCCTGAGGTGCCTTTCGCGCATAGCCGTGAGAACGTCACAGCTATGCGCTGTCAAAGCTTGATTCATTGGAAAGTTGGTTCTGTGTAGAGTGAGTCTGACAAAATTAATAACGAAATAATAACGAGGTTATTGTACAGACATCAGACAATTTACACAATAATGCATCTAAACTCAAAGCTTCTTTAGGTTGTTGTGAGTGCCTGCACAAAGTTACTAGGGAGGTCCACAGGAGGAATTACCAAGTTAGTTGAATCTCATTCTTTTCCCCATACCAGTAAAGAGCACTAGGTGGAAGAAAGGGGACCCGTCATTTGTTGTTATGGGTTGGTCCTCCGGCCCTACGGTCCGCATTGGGTCGCCTAGTCTAGAGTATATGTGGCACCAGGAATCGGCAGGATATCGTCACAACAGGAGAAGTCTTGGGCTATTTACTTTACTAAACATGGAATTATTTGTACATTGACATTGCCCACCATCCCACCCACCTCCCTTCTATGGCGTCTCCCGACGCCTTCCAAATCGTTTCGTTTTTTAGCTTTAATCATCGCCGATCATGCATGCACATGATACGGCGATTCCCCGCTGCTATGACGTCATTACATGGGCCTCGTTCTGGGTAGGGTTCCGGTGGGGAATCCCCGTGACTATGACGTCATTACCCGGGCTGTCACGTGTCACGCCGAGCCTACGAGTACGAGCATGGTTATGGCGTTTGAGTTTTCATCAGTCAGAGAAATAGGCATAAGCATGTAATGCTGGAAGTCCGTAATTATACTAGTAAGACGTTAAATTTTTTGCTGAAATGTCTCTTAAATTCAATAAGCTTGAGACTGGGACAGGTTTGAAGTGTGTGTACATATGGGAACGTAGGGATTTTTGGAAATTATTTGCAGATTTGCGCAATAGGTGTTGGCCAATGAGCTTGGGTCGAATTGCTGAGCTGAGGTTTTTATGCATGGCATTGCCACTTGGCGACTTTTCGTCTAGACATGTATGCCACTACTAGCTTTACTGACTTAGGACAACCAATTTTAGGGTTAGGTTTAGGGTTAGTTTTTGTATGGTATGGTTTGGTCCGAGTCCACCAACCCAGTGGTCCGAGTCCACTAACCCTGTGGTCCGGCGAGTCCACTAATCCCCTGGTCCGACTCCACTAACCCGCCCGGTCCGACATCAGAGTGGTCTGACTTCTAGCTCTAGGAAGCGGAAATCCATATAATATACGGCTAGAGCGATTTCTAGGAAAGGAGGTAGAAAAGAAATGGTAGAAAGAAGGTTTTCTTTGTCCGGAATGTTCTCGGGATTTGTTGAATTACAAACTACTTTACTCATCTCTAGATGTCAATCCCCCCTCTCTGGATGTCGTCGTATGTGGTTTGTGAGGGTATTTGGGGTGGAAATGTGATTTTGAAGCCTTTTTTAAATTGCGATTTCTACACTCTATTTATAGCCTGGGAAACCCCCTGTGAGATACTACTCATTTCCCACAACCTATGTCCAGGGGCAACCTAACTACATGCAGAGGAGTGGGAGAGTTAAGAAGAGGGGGTTTAATTATGAAGTTACAAAAATAGACAAATATGCAGAGGGAGTGGGAGAAATCAGATAGGGACAGGGAGAATAGGATACAGAGAGAGGGAAAGGGTGGGAGAGGGAAGGAGAGAATGAAAGAAGCAGACGGACAGGGTGAGAGAAATCGGATAGAGTGAGGAACAAGGTGGCCATGGGAGATTGGGGGGAGAAGAAGTGGGGAGGGAGGGTGTGGGGATGAGAAATAAGACAAAGAGAGTGAAAGAGAAGAGGAACATGGGGAGAGGACGGGGGAGGAGAGGAAGAAGAAGAGAGAGAGAACACGGGGACGACAGGGGGAGAGTGAGTGAGAGAGGAAGGAGGTGAAAGATTTCTTACAGTTCCTGCCGATTCTTGACTAGCTGGCGACAATGGCATAATTTTAACTTCCCGCGACCCACCGCTTCTGTAAGCAGAAGCTGCCAACGGCAGAATCAAAAGGCCGAAAGCAGTCGTACCGGTTATCACGGTCAAACGCCTATATACCGAGAACGACATTTATAGCTGTCTCTGCCCACCAAATACATGCTTATTCAGCTTAGTATCTACGCTCACTCCTACCGTATATTAGTAAGCAACGATATTAGCTAGTGATTACTGGAACAATATTGTCTATATTCAATGATAGGGTCAGGTATAGCTCGAAAGATCCCGTCGGGAAGATTCGAATTGACGGCCATTGCCGCGAAATATATCAACAAGCGCCGAAAATGGTGTCTCCCAATACCGCCGCAAGCACAACTGTATCAAGCGCTGTTTAGCCATTGAGGCTAAACAGCGCTAAGGGTGGGGGTGCGGGAGCCGGGGGGTGGGGTGGTGGGCAGCATTGAAAATGAGAAAGATTCCATACTTATATGATACATGTATATAGCCTAAGACACCACAACCAAATTAATCTCGCAGTAATACTCTGGACTCTCCCACGACCACCGCTTTTTTTTAAAAAAGCCGCCACCGGCTACTCACTAAAATTAGACCAGGCGTACCCGTTACCACGGTCCTACGCACATAGTAGAAGAAAAGGGAATTGCTGCTGTCTCTGCCAAACAAATACATGCTTATTCAGCTTTCTTACCTAGCTTTCTCCTACCGTATATTAGTAAGCAACGATATTAGCTAGTGATTACTGGAACAATATTGTCTAGAAAAGAAGATATAAGCCCATTTAGCACTTTCAATTGGTGTGTTATGATTTGAATCGATCGCCGATGCCGCGATTTAGTTCCGAGACAAGCCGCTACGGCGGTACCGTACGTCCATGTTTACATGAACCTGCACACAGGCATGAATGTCCCATACACACGACGCCAGTGGCGGTGTGTGTATGGGTAGGACGGGGCTGGGTAGCAGCCGGGTGGTGGGGTGGTGGGAAGCATTGAAAATGAGAAAAAGATTCCATACTTATATAATACAAGTACATAGCCTAAGACACCACAACCACATTAATCTCGCGGTAATACTCTGGACGAACAGCGACTCAACCCGCCCTCTTGAGGGCGGGAAGCCCCTCTTGGAAATCCCTTCTGTCGCCCCATCTATCAGTGTCAATTCCCCACTAATAGACGACCGGGATTTCTGGCTCAATTTTCAGTGTTTTCCCATGTAAGTGGCGATCCGCTCATCGTTTCAAATGAAACTTGTGTTAGGTAGGATCGCTTTTTGTGGGAGGACTTATATATTATATGGTACACGAAACTTGTACTTTTAAATCTAAAAATTGGCGCGAACCTTTGTTTTGGCACTTTTTGCACACGGTACTACTACTGCACCCCTCGGTACCTCACCGCGCCTCGCTCCACTCAGTTCCGCAGACAGGCCTCACCGCGTGGCAGCTCTTCACTTCGCTCGGTCTTTTGCTTACCGTTCACAACTTTGGCAGTGGATTATTTCTTGCCTACATATATCAACGGTGACGATAGACTAATATGTGTTATACATACCATTATGGATTATTATATGGCAGTGTGTGCTGTTTAGCGGTGACTTTTGGAGTGCTATCCAATTCGTGAAGCATGTGGCTTCGTGGGGGCTAGAGTCATGGGCTACAGTGCTTGGACTTACCTCGGGCTCGAAAACATCGGCTTGGACTTCGCTCGAAAACATCGGCTTGGACTTCACGCACATGCGTTATTCAAACACTTTACACACGGCAGTGAACATGACTTATGACGGTTTCCTAGTGATACGTGTGCTAGGCATTCAGTAGTGCTTTTGGTGTTATGGAGTTTCACCAAACTTAAGACCAAAATTAAGAAACTGATGCCACTGAACTTGGCCCTAGGCACGTGTTTCCACTTCACTTGGGCGGCATTCAGTAGTGCTTTTGGTGTTATGGAGTTTCACCAAACTTAAGACCAAAATTAAGAAACTGATGCCACTGAACTTGGCCCTAGGCACGTGTTTCCACTTCACTTGGGCGGCGTCACGAACTTTCAGGCATAACTAGGTCAATCGCATCACAAACACGCAGAGTCAGTCGTTCGCCAGCATTGGAGGAACAATTAAACAAGCACCTACAGGTATGTTGTTTTTTAAACTCATTTTGTCATAGAGGATGTATGTATGTATGGTTTAACGTTGTAATATTATAATTACCCAATGAACTAAAGGTATGTGGTATTTAGTGAAGAGTACATACTTCACGGAGTTAAATCAGTAATACTCAGTCAGGGAAGGCAGAGATGTAATATCATGAATGAAACAAGCACCTTGAGGTATGTGGCATTTATTGAACAGTTCATACCTCGCCTACGTAAATCATTTACAATCAGTCAGTAAAGGGGACTGTAAGTGCTCTATAACCCGTGAGTCAAAGTATTTCAATCATTTGTAATCAGTCGGTAAAGGGCGACATGTACACGCTCAAACCCACTAGCACTATGAACTATAACACTTTCGGTCAAAGAGCAGGTATGGATGAATGGTTTACTCTATTACCTAATTACCATACGGTGGATACGTTGTAATTGCCAGTTATAGGCCTTATTATTAGTGGTATCACTTGACAATATGCAAACACTTGACAGTATGCAAACAATATTTAACTCATTACCGTACGGTGTAATTGGCATTAACATACGGTGTAATTGGCATGTATAGGCGTGATTACTGGTATCACTTGACAATAGGGAATCAATGTTTACCTAGTAATTGGCAGTTATAGGCCTTATACGTTGTAATGGCCAGTTATAGGCCTTGGTATTAGTGGTATCACTTGACAATATCGAAACAATATTTACCGAATTACCATAAGGTGTAATTGCCAGTTAGTGGTATCAATTGACAATATGGAAACAATACAGCTAGTGGTATCAGTTGACAATATGGAAACAATATTTACCATATATATACAATATTTACCAAATTACCATACGGTGTAATTGGCTGTTATATGCCTTATACGTTTATTGCCAGTTATATGCCTTATTAGTAGTGGTGTCACTTCACAATATGGAAACAATATTGACCGAATTACCATACGGTGTCATTTGAAGTTATATGGTATCACGGAGGAGGTATGCATGAATGGTTTACCTTGGGCACTTATATGCCTTATTAGTGGCCAGTTAGTGGTATCAATTGACAATATGGAAACAATACAGCTAGTGGTATCAGTTGACAATATGGAAACAATATTTACCATATATATACAATATTTACCAAATTACCATACGGTGTAATTGGCTGTTATATGCCTTATACGTTTATTGCCAGTTATATGCCTTATTAGTAGTGGTGTCACTTCACAATATGGAAACAATATTGACCGAATTACCATACGGTGTCATTTGAAGTTATATGGTATCACGGAGGAGGTATGCATGAATGGTTTACCTTGGGCACTTATATGCCTTATTAGTGGTATCACTTGACAATATGAAAACAATACTTACTTCCGATTACATGTTTACTGATATTCTTGGTCTACAAATTTTTAATGAAAATATTGGTTTACTGCAGTTATTGGCATACAACGGGGATAAATTATTGGCCTAAAACTGTTTTCTGAAATTATTGGCCTACGACCTGTTTCCCAATATGCGTCACGCAGGATCAGGACCTTGGGTTTCGTTTGGGGTCAGTCGATTCAGTTATACACTTAAACATAACAACTAAATTATAACTTGAGATTACTTTACCACATCGTAACATTATTTTAAGTACAATATAACAGATGATTGGTATACTATCTCGAACAAAGTTCGACCAATGGCTATTGAGGGTAATTAACGTTGATTCGCATTCAGTGAAGTAAATTGGAATCTGGTTTACAACTTTACGCAGAGGGGCAAAGAAATATGGCTTTGTTAAGTGTATGAAAATTGTATAATCACGTTTATTGAACGCATCAACATTATTTTATTTTGGGGAATGACAATTAACTGTTACCGACACCTGAACAAAGTCAGTTCTTGTAGCAGATTAACGTTTCAGTTTTTATTGTTGGGAATGACAATTAACTGTTACCGACACCGGAACGTAATTGTGTTTTCTTAATAGGCTTTACACTTTCGTTTGGCAAGTATTTTTTCCTGCTTATGGCCAATTAATTTCGTGTTGGCAATGTCAATGAACTTTTAGCTACACATTAGTGTGCAACAAAGAGGTTGAGACACAATTGGTCATAATATCGTTTTCTCTACTTTGGGACAACACAATACTGTTCTAAACTAAAAGCCTTTAATGCAGCTGTACACACTTAACAGCTATTTCAGATGCAATCTATACTTTATCAAATTGAGTAAAATGCAAAGCAATGACAAATTGCAGGGAACATGATTTTATTGACATTGCTCCCATAAAAAAAACAAAAAAACAATAACCGTGGCCGTACAAATGGAGATGTCGGTCCTGTGCTTGTGCTATTAACACCCAAGATATTGTCGGGGCGTTTTTTAGTAAAAACACATATTGTTTGCGATCACTAGTACTATAAATAGTAAACAGAATTAAGGTGAAATTTGGTTATGATAGCTACAACAATAGGTGCGAAATAATCGAAATAAGGCCCAACATGTAATTATAACACATTACTATAATTACAAGCCATTTGGGAATAAATGTTTTATTAACATCGCTGCAAGTAGGCAGATACAAATATGGCGTCTTTTAGGTTATCTTGAAACAGGAATTAAGGAGGCCACAGGTTATTGATCAAATAGTTAAATAAACGCACTGTGCTTGTAGCAAAGAGAGGCATTCAATATTCGACTTATACATTGACTAGTCATGATTTCAATCTTCCAGACAGTAGCAGATAAGAGAGGCAGAGGTGGAATCAAATGCATTAAGGACGACAATATGCATGCCAATAACGTCCGCATAATCATACTGCAAACCACGCTCTCTTCGAAATAGTAACACGCAGACTGAAGGGAAGGGCACATGGTACGTCAAGCACTAGTTTCACAAAAAATGGACAACAAACGCATATCCACTGTTCTAAACTGAAAGCAGTGATTTAAAAGTATTCATATTATCACAGTTAGGTATTGCTAATTAAAATTTACAATAACAACCCTTACCCGAAATAAACTAGTTTAACATATAAAGATTGATTTAGTAATATAGTGTTTTGTATTGGTTTACAGTACACCGCCATCTCAGTATCATTGAATATTTCGTTTGTCAGAAAATGCTACCAACGACTAGATTTGGCGGCCAGACAACTGAAGTTAGGAGGAAACGTTGCAGACAGACAAGACGTTATGAACAAGTCATATACAGACGACACGGAAGGATTAATATATCACACAACTCCTAAGGTAAAGAACATTGTGATTAAAGGAGCAAATTCCCACATATGTAACTAGGGCCAAGGGGGACTATTTTAATATGTTGCAACTACATTTTAGTCATTATTAACGATGATTTCACGATAGTGAAAAATGGTTAAACACA
The DNA here is from genome assembly GCA_942159475.1 of Sthenelais limicola. NCBI lineage: Eukaryota > Metazoa > Annelida > Polychaeta > Phyllodocida > Sigalionidae > Sthenelais > Sthenelais limicola. The sequence continues at coordinate 117,858,892 of OW804096.1, forward strand.
TACAGTATACTCGTGGCAATCGTACATGATACACTAATATTACATTATTACACACATTATACCTTATTGCAAGAAAACCCAGTGTTGATTGTTGTAGCAATTAATTGTTGTAGCAATTTATTGCAGTTTAACAAGATGTATACTCGTACATAAGCCCAGCACGCAGTATTCAAGTGCCTCGAGTCAATAATAAGCAAGGCAAAACGCTATGTTACTGGAGACAAACAACTACACGAATCAACATCATATATCACCTATGCCAAGCCTACTAATGTTATTCTCGGTCAGTGGCGATTATTGGGTTACTAAATATTAATTATTTCAAGATTTTTGGCGCAGTGGAGTCTTACACTTAACGAGTATACAGTACCGAACGATTAAGTTATATAATGTTTGTTAATCATTAAGTTTAACATTACGTTAGTTTCTAATTATAAAGTTATATCAGGCTTGGTTCTTAGTTGCTGAAACAATTGGTTAAGACAAACAACAGTTACTTATGCAAATTACGTTGTACTTATGCAACGATATAACAAACGAACATTTAATTACTTATGTTCATACCATTACTACAGAAGTTCGAGTGTCGAACAAATCAACGCACACCTGATGGCTGATGGTTGGCCCACTACATTCTTCGTTCCATACAACTGCTTATAAGTAAAGCAACAATTAGGAAGCTCTACGAAAACTACGTCCTACAGGAATGCACCAAGGGATAACACCTGGACACAACTACAAAGACCTGGTTTTATATTATAGCAGGTAAATGAAATAGTCACAATTTATGAATTCATCAAGACATTACATTAATTATAATATGACAGGACACAAATAACTAGGCGATACAAGTATTCAACCACGAAGCAGCTTCATAAAGAACGGCCGAGCACATTAGTCAACATACATACGTAACTGTTGCAACTCTTGCCGAATACTAGTAAATTAAACATTCAACATTAAATTTAAATATTGCCGTCATCTTTATTACAGGTTAAATCACAAGTCACGGGCACCCGGGCGCTGGCACAATCGGTGAATCACAATGCAGTACGTCACACACACAGACACACACACAACGCTCACATTGAATGACATCAGAAATTAATTATCAAGTGAGTTATACCTTGTACTTACATATTTACACAGTAGTAACAACAGCAGGTTAATAATTATAGTGATTTATGGTGTGTGAACGCCGCACCACATTGGCTTTAACAAACATTTTCTAAAACTAAAGGCAAAGCTACGATTAGTCGAGTACACAAATTTAGAGAGTACATCAGCTTTCAATACGTAATTCTACCCACATCGTTTACTCAATATCATTATTCTTGCACTGCATAATTCAAACTACATCCTTTATCAAAAATCATAATTATTTTCACAGTACAACCAACAGGCGAGAGGACAGGATGGAATTCGACGACGACGAACTTTTACCAATCATCTGTGACATGTGTCACAGGAACGGGACGCTGATACACCCTATAAATTTACAGCAACCACCAGACAACCCCATTCGACGACAGTTTGGCGACCAACAATATAATGCTGGTGTAAATACGTTTATATGTAGTTTGTGTGCTCTATATGTAAATAGGCAGACGGAAGTAACAAAAAGGTCAACATGGAGCTGTGCTTGGCCAGCAGTGTTTTGGAGTTTATTGTCAGGTCAAACTAGAATCGATCACACTATTTTTATGCAAATAATGTCAGATGAATTGAAATCAATGTGGTTAGAAGCGCAAGAGGATATTGCACTACCATTTCGCGTTTTGTGGCGTAGACCACAAACAGTCGTAGATGGAACGGGGACTCTAAATGATTTTCAGAGGGTTAGGGAGGAAGGACAGATAACGGCAATCATTAAAATGGTAAATTCAAACTGCTTTCCTCAGGTGAAATGTCCTCTAGGCTGTTCCATTTTCATAGATGACGTTCTATGGAACAGAGCACAGTACGTTCAATTACATCACTTTTTGTCTAGGCACATACAACCTTTCACAGCATTTTCAGCAGATCATACACTTTTCAAGGGGGTTAGGCCAGACTGGCTAACAACGCATACATCATTACTGTGGACCACCGCGCCGACAACAGTAATAACTGCTGATTTGGGCATCTGTGTCATTACTTGCACCAACTCAAAACACTCACCAGCTTCTTCTCAGTACATACACGTACCCAGACATCCGATCCTTAGGAATAAACCATCACAACACCATGAACAACAAGCACCAATCGCAATAAGTCCCAACTACATTAGGGCCGGAAAAACCACCTACTATAACTCATCTACAAATGTGGTTAGACAAGTCGGTTCATCGGCAGGACTATCAACGTTTCGCTTAGCTGTCAGGCCATCAACCAAAATATGGACAAATCGGGATGCTGCTAGTGCAGGGTTGTCATTGCAGCAACGCACAGATATACGTCATTGGGTGATGAATTCGTATTTTCTGGGACCCCAGTACGCGCGTCGCACTATACAATCATGGGAGGTGGCTAGGAATCAACACGTCGATAATCGGGTCACAGCTTATGCAGCGACTGCAACCTGTATACTTGCCGCAGATGCAATTCACATCCGTGAGATATACAATCACCGTAATGCCATGATAAATGAAGGCAATTTTAATGACAATCAACAGCAACGCAATCGGTTAAACGACTATATCACACTCGTACATCAGGCAAATGGCACTGGCCTACCACCATTCGAAGTTCCACACGTGAGGGAAGTGCAACCAGTAGACGACTACAATGCAGGAGCCAACATTCATACACTGGCACAGATCATGATACATTCCAGAGATGCACATAGGCAGTTCCTTGACGCACTGTGGGCGCCCAACAGCCCTCCTTACCTACAGACTATTCAAAGTTTCCTGAAAGACGTGGCTGCAGCGAAACACACAACATACAACACTCTACTCGAGATCGATGATACCATTGCAAACATAGCAGGAAGAAATGGACGCCGCACAAAGGTAGAAGAAGTGGTGGGACGCTACATAGCCAACTTACAGACTGGTATTACCTTTCAACACATTTATGCTCATGAAGTGGGGGCAATTGTCGGAAACTTGGAGACTGATGTAGCACTGGTGTGCTTGAGGGACAGACGTCTACCTCCATTACAAGATTTTCACTCACTAGCAGGTGATACTTGGAACACTATGTTGGCTTTGACAGTGCGCACTCCCTTGGCAGCTCATTACACTGTTTCAGCCTCATTTAGGTGGCATTGTGACTGGCAATGGCAACAAATCAACGAACAGGCAGGACATGCAATCTCCCATCGTCTTTTAATCATAGTCCGAAAGAATGCACAGCAGGCAGTCGCTAGGGAGCAGGCAATATCTTGGTGTGGGGGACAGACGAAAATCAGATGCAGCCACCATCGAGACAGTTTCCTTATCAGAGAAGGACTCAACTCACCACATCCTTGCTGTCACGATGGATGCGATACACCCATTCGATGGAGATGTCCGCAAGGCTTTCCATGGGTACAGTGTACGATCGGCTTATGCATGAGACACAAAAAACAAGCAGATGCCAGTCCCGCTATTGTTTACGTGAATCAAAGAGTAAACCCTCGCAACCTACACAAAGAGCAACCTTTACCAGCAATGGAGAACGAAGAACAACAATTACCTGCAATTGCGGGAGACCATGAGCAGCAAGCAGAGGAAGAATTAGAACAACATCAGAATGGGGAAGGAATCGAAGACATACTACGATATGAGCACGACAACGACAATGAAGAGGAACAGGTGCAAGAGGTAGCTATTGGGCCAATGGTAACTGGTGACGACAGCGACACACCCGACATTCCAACTACCTCAAACTGCGATATGACGCCAGTACACCTGCTGGAAGGAGGCGAGTCATTGGCAGGCCACTTTCTTCTTAATGACCATTTAAGGACAATGGTTAAAACATCTTTCGTCAAAACGCCCAGTGTCCAGTGCCAGAGAATCTTGCAACATTTGTGTGCTGTCACACCAGACACGGCAGTCCCTTTGGTTTATCCAGAGGCATTATTGTTTCCGACCATCTTCTGGAAAGAAGAAAATAACACTGTTCTGGGTGCATTACCAATCTCGTCTTACTCATATTCGAAAGAGCGCCGAGGAAAAGGCACATTGGCTTCCCTGAAGGACCACATTATGGTAAGGTTGTACGATGACTCCCTGCTCACTTCACACACAGACGCATATCTTCATTGGGCCTTTGACATACTGGTTAACCTGCATCTTAATCACAATTCTGCAAAAGTGGTTGTCAAGAAGGGCCTGGAACAGTTGCGACAGTCCCACGACGGATCAGCATTTTCAGGCAAAGAGAGCCTACTTTTTTTTGACGAGGTAGATTCCAGAAGACAGGTCCAGCGCTTGGCGGCCCTCATGAGGGATTTAAAGGGCTTCGACTATTTTTTTACGTTGACTTGTAACGAGCGTCAAACTTTTGGTGTCCAACCAATACGCCTGGCCTTGGAACAGATTTATGGGAAGACTGGTCCCCGTTTGCACAATGCCTTAACATCGTACAACCCTATTATGTGCCGCGCATGGGAAAGGAGTGTAAGATACTTCTTACATTGGATTGAGAAAAGCCCTCAACAACCATGTGGCCCAGTGACAGCTATTTGGTCACGATATGAATTCCAATCAGCAGGCTCACTAGGGAACAAGCCACATGTACACGGTTTTATAAAGGTGGCGGACATAGAAGACAGCGTCAAGCTCAACAGAATAAAATGTACTTTGGAAGGACTCTTTGAACAGGGCACGCCCACCGATTGTGACACATTGATAGCAGATGGAGTGGTTTCAGACAGGCACGACTTCCATAATCTAAAAGACCTGGCTGGAGCTTTACACACTCATGATTGTAATAGGGCAAATGAGCGCTGTAAGAAAAGAAGTCGCAATGGAGAGATCATATGTCGTGTACAACAACATCCTCCAGCCTTTGATTATGCCTTTTCTGGAACTGCCGATATGTATGATGACGACATGGTTCAACTATTTACTGAAATGGGTCTGACACACAGAGATGGTCAAAATCGAGTTGTCATTGATGAAAGATTTATAGGTGGACGTTGGACGTATCCAGCACGACCAGGGATTACATTTATTCCAACCATCCCAGTACTATTCACTACACTCCAATCTTGCACAAACGTTCAGTATGTTGACACCCGCTTTCAGGTCTCGTATGTCTGCAAGTATGCGGCCGGCATTGAAGAACACCGCGACGCAGCTATTAATAAAACAAAAGACCCCAATACAGTTGGCGTGCAATACGAGGACTTGAAAAATCTCAAAATAGGTTCACAAGCGAAAATGAACAACAAAAAAGGTGATTCAAAGCCATTAGCCCGCGAGATTGGCTTAGCGGAAATGACGTGGTTTTCGCTAGGTTTACCTTTTGTTATGACTGAGGACCTCTACACCCATGTCTCGACATTCCCACCAGAATATAGGGCAGCAATAACAAAACGCAAACAAGGACAGCAGGAAGTTCCAGGGGCAGGTGAACTACCAGCAACCATCACCGACAGACTTGAGTTGGTTGAATGGCGTCGTTTCACTCCATCGCAGGCAATAGTCATTCAGCAATACTACGATAACGTCTATTATTTAGACACGACTTGGACATATTCAATAAGGCCACCAGAACTGCATGCTTTTCATAAGCTGGAAATCTATACCAAATGGTTTCGCAGAAGCCAAAATCGAAAGACAACACACTACGAACCAAACTTGATTGACTCACCATGGTATGACGGGACAGGACATCAGATACGCTTGCGCCATCGATACATCAGGGAAGCAGCTGATTTTCTAGAGAATCAAATCAGAGATTTGGAAGATCAGGTACCACCACAATTGGAGGAACTATACACTACAGTTTTCCAACCATTGAGGAACGACTACATCAATGGGACGCAGTCGCAGGTCTATGGCCGATTTGTGGATGCTACGGCTAAACAACGCAACATTGTTGTATTCCCACCAGTTACCCCGTTTCAGTTCCCGAGATTCTTGGTTCATTTGCTGTTGTCCCGAGGCGTTTTTGTTACCGAAATAGACTTGTACAACGTCCGTAACATGAAGGAAGCACTAGTGGCTGCAAAAATCTGCGCCAATGATGAACCGAACAGACAAGACATCATGGAGTTGACACGCACATATTTACTCGACCAATTAATGTGGCTCCCCATTGGCAACAGGCAGTTTCATAAAATACTGAAATTTATACCGACAGCTCTTACCGAGTTCATGCAAAATGATTACGTTCTATATGAGGCTATGCCTATTGCTACAGACGCAGCCATATCCATCAGAGCAACCGAAAAGTTAAGGGACATTGAAAACCAGTATCTCAACAGCGCCATTGACGTCATGATGATGCAGGGATTTCCAAATTTTCCAAACCCCGAACGATTGCGAGCACGGGAACCCGTCAACTACCAACCAGTCATCAATCGAGCACAAGGCCAGTCTGATCTGTCGTTTCAGGAACAACAAATAGCCTTGAGGGCATTAATCAATGCAATTGATATGCTTCAGCGACCAGGTCCTGTTTTCATAAAATTCCCTCTACTACTCGGGCCGCCAGGTGCTGGTAAAACATACCTTCTGCTGATAGCCCATACGTATGCCATTTCAAAGGGATTTAGAACAATGCTTACCTGTCTGACAGCTGAGCGTGCCCAGGTATTGGGAGGACTACATATCCACGCACTCTTCGCAATACCAGTTGTCGACATTGGACTTCACACAGTCAACACACTAGCCGAGATGAGTTTGGGCAGACTGGCTCGCGACAACATAAAAACAGAGCTATTACGTAGGATACAAGTGTTGATAGTAGAAGAGGTGGGCCTAATCAACGCTGAGACTTTAGCAATTATGGACCTAGTACTCCGCCGATTGCGGAATTCCGCAGTTCCTTTCGGCGGTATTTTGATAATGGCATCTGGCGACGCCCTACAGCTGCCACCAGTCCAAGGGTTCAGCATTTGGAGCAGCTCCCATTTGTTAACAACTTTCCAAGTTTTGATTTGCAACCATTATGTAAGGTGCGCCCAAGATCAAGACCTAAGAAGGTTGATCGAAATATTAAGATTGGACATAATAACCGATGAAGAAACAGAAGAATTCATACGTACTTTTACGCGACGATGCAGACCCCAATTTGTCAACTCCTGGGACCGGGTTCCAGAACACGCCCTCAGGGTGCTCTCAACCAGACAGGCAGTCGAAGCTGCGGTGAATGCCCATATACGACACAAACAGAATGATAGGAATGTACGTTCGATTACTGCACAGGCAGTCGACGAGGTGGAAACAGTGGCAGGAAATTGGATTAGGGCAAATCAGGCAGCAGTAAAGGTACTGAATCGATCGTGCAGTGAACCACAAAATACATTCCTGCATAACGGGGCACTAATGCGGCTTACTTACAACAATCCGGGTAATCAGAATACACCAAGATTTTCTCAGGGACAGCTGTGCGTCATTCGGCAAATTCCAGAAGTACCACCAAATGTACCAAATGTCACCATTGAACAAAGGATGCGCGTAACACTCATACCTCCAGGACAAAGACTACGCGAAGGCGACCCTATTGTCGACACATGGACAACCTTCAATCTCATACCACGGTACACTCCACCGATAGTAGTTGCGCAGGGGGCATCAAAAGGGAGAAGACTGCAATGGCCACTGCAGTACTACGTGGCATCAACTATACACAAAATTATTGGGGAGACGTGTCCTCAGTTGGCTACGCAGATGGGCAGTCAGACATCTATGTATAAAGTGTGGGAAAAAAGCATGTTGCTGGTCCTCATCAGCCGCGTGAGGCGCTTGCATGATATCACATTTGTTGGTAATTTTGAGCAAACAATCGCAGCTATAAGAACTCTTCTCAAAATGACTTCGCCTTACCTCATTCAGGTGCAACGCACTTTAAGACAACTTGATTGCATGAATGAACCAGAAAGGATCATAGAGACTGCTTTTATTCAACTACAGCAAGAAATACCCGACCACGGTCTAGGGTATGTTTATATGCTGGCAAGCACCAAAGATAGCAAAGTGGCATACATTGGACAGACTGAGGACATAAGGCGAAGACTTTGTCAACACAATAGTGGACATGGGGCACAGTTCACCGCAGATGCCCATTTACGACCTTGGTGTCTTTTTGCGTTAGTAGTGGGTTTTCCAGGCACAGCACGCAGTCACGAGAATGTTAATGCCAGGAGGCAGTTGGAACACAGATGGCATAGGGCCATAGCTATGATTCAGCGACAAAACCGGTCAACTGAAACTATTTACGCAGCAGGTGTTGAGGTGTTTGCAGAGTTTAAAAGAAACAGAGACATACCTGAGTTGAAATGGTTGCGCTGTGGAAGGTTGTTCAGGAACGAACGCTAATTCATTATCCAAACATGTGGGCACATTACACACATTATCCACCTGACATTATACATAAAGCATAACTGTAGTGTGGTCGAATTCTAATGCTCGGTAATCTATTGGTCGGTAAATGGTTATTAACAACGATTGGCACAAAACACACATTGAATACAGGACGGTAAGGATAGAACATTTTGGGTTATACCCCCATGAAAATGCGATAACTCAGTATCCATTTCTATGTGAAAAACAATTGAGGTACTACTCTATGTTATATAAAGGCTACAATTTCTAAGTAGCTTTCATTATTGATTGCCGGTGAACGCAACAGTTACTTCAACAGTCAGCCAGTCCTTGCCCTTAATATAACAGTTGAAACAGTTAGAATACATTAGTCAATTTCTATTGGCAGTCGGTAGCCCGTCCATGACTGCAATCGTAACTAGCACATTTGTGATAACTTGTATCGCCAATGTATGTACTATTGTCATTTCACACAGTCGGCGACCAGATCAATTAGTTACAATTTTTGGTTGCGCAGGTGTTCCTAACCATGTCTATATATACTTAGTTATTCCTGATTGAGGGCTAAGATATTGTTTTTTTGGGAACTTTGGGTTTAGGAAGTGTTGTGACCTATGCATTGATTCCTTTAAGTTAAAAGCACGTCAATCAATACAAGGGTGCCGGCCACAAATATGATATGTCATAGGTAATGTATGTACTACTGATCAATGAATACAAGGGTGCCGGCCAAAAATATGATATGTCATAATTAATGTATGTACTACTGATATTTATGACTGAAAGACGAGATAGCGATTTGTTAAAAAGTAAGTGATTACTATGTTGATTGCAAATGTTTTGAATAGAGCCAGTCTCTCCTATGTCGTGAATCATTCACACTAATGCAAGTCAAACGACAATGAATACAAGGACAAACCTGTCACAAATATGATATGTCTAGGTAATGTATATACTACTGGTATTTATGAGTGAGGGACGAGATAGCGATTTGTTAAATATGAAGTGATTACTATGTGGAGTGCAAATGTCTTGAATAGAGCCAGTCTTACCTATGTCCTGAATCATTAAGACTACTGCAAGTCAGAAGGACGTCCCTGACTACAATGACACAACTAGCACAATTGCTATATATACTGTACTACTTCCGAGTGATGCCTAGCATGTAACATTACTTTGATATTGTAGATTAAGAGGTGCTTTCAAAACTTTCATGAAACGTTTTTAGCACAATTGTTCTTTGCTGGTGTTATTTCCCAGTGAGGCATAGCAGGTCAAATTAATTGGATATTGGCGAGTAGGTTGTTATAGACACCGTCTTGAGACATTTCTAACCTTTAGTCAGGTTACATTGAGGCGAAAAAAACACCCGTCCAAACAAGGACCTGCAAACGGGTAACAGTGCCAACGCATTAGAGATATGTCTTCCTAAATGAATGTACTAATGCTATAGCAACAGTCGGGGCTAATAACTGAAACCATAGAACACGGTTGTTAAGTGCTGGTGTTAGTTATGCTTACCAAGAAACATAACTATGTTAAATAACAGAATTTATTACATAGTTTTTACTGAACGTCAGGGGAATAACACATTTGGATGATTCAATAAATAATTAATTAGGACGATTAAATCTATGAACTGACTTTGGGAAAAGTAGGATACCGGCTACCACAAGTTAAATGTTTCTTAATATATGTATTTACCGCATTATCCATGGTTGTTAAACAAAGGTGTGACGGTCTTCGGCACGTCTTCACGACAAGTGATCCTCAACAAAGGACAGAGTAGTTCATGTGTGATTATAGGTTGCCAATAATTCCCGTAATAGTAGTAAATCATGCTAAACGAAAGTAATTACTTCTGTCCAGCTTAGTGAGCACAAACAATCGAGTAGTTGTACCAGGACTGAACATGTTATTCAAAAAAGCGTTTGTACAGAATTTCGATGGTGTCTGATATTAACACGACATTTATGATATTATTAAGGTAGCATTATGTCCGAACACAGTAGGTGATCTATAAGCCTTACGTTTCACTTTTGTATGCCACCTGGAGGTTCTTTATAGTACTAGTAACCACAGTATTGGAGCTTCATGTTGTACAGAGCTGACAGTGAGGATAAAAACCTTCACTCCTATTTAAGTAATGTCTCAAGAAAACTACACTACCGTAAAAAAACGGTGGAAGGTTGAGTTGAATAACTTTATTGGTAACTTATTGACAATATACTCTGACTATCGTTAAATAAAATCATTGATGTCTCTAAACCATGATTGTGTTCTCCTTTGCTATCATTGCGCACTTATGGTAATCATATCCACAGTGCACTTTCATTGTGTGACCATCATAACAACAAAAATGCACGTGCAAAACAAAGTTAATATATTTACTACTGCATTTAATTTCACGTGTTCAAACTGCAGTGGCAGTACTTCTTCATTTGCTAAAAATACCAATATTTCCGGAGTGGCCATCAGAACTTTAGTTATCAGGGCCAAGTAATCAATTCGTGTCTATGTCGGTTGACATTCTGACTGTTCTAGAAAATAGATATGCTGCTTATAAGCACAAGAACGTCGTCGCAAATACTTAAAATCATGAGATATTAATTAATTAAAGTAGACATTACCTCATTTATCAAACGCTTATCACTTTTCGGAAATATACCGCAACCAATTACACCACGAATTAACAACCAAAGGTGGTGATTAATCGAACAAGTTAATTCAACGGCGCAAATTTGGATGGACATACAATATTCTGAAACAGTACAAATGACGTAACACTAGGTTAGTAAATATATCATCAGTAAATGATCGCTGGCCATAACAAACATTGTCTAGTATTGTCGGAACATATCCTATCCTCCTATCTAATTTTTTAATTTATTATAGCGAGAATTGCTCTTAACGAGGAACTGCCGTACGTAAGTGACCGAAACGTAGGATGTTAATGTAAATATATTACTGGCCGAAGACGTGTTGCCAAACACGTTTGAGGCCACTGTCTACGAGGTATAATAATATTTTGGGAGCGGCGACGCAACATACTGCAGGTATATACCTGCATAACAACGCGTAATAATAAGTAGTAGATTGATATTCATAAGGGGACGATGATCGATTAATTTAACAAGTTAAACGCTGGAATTTAACTCCTAGAAAGAGGGACAATACAGTCCAACCGTAACATTTGCAGACTCACGGAATCCTCGCGGTAGTGTTCGCTCGATTATTAATCAATCAATACGATCAATGGACAAAGGAGAAAATAAGTACATCTTGATTTTTATTCAACAACGTGGTCAATCTACATGCAACTTCTCAAAGATAATAAGATAGAAATCTTAATGGAGAAGCGGCCTACTGGTGTCGGTATACATCCTTAATCATAGAAATTCAACAACAACTTCCACTACATGCAACTGCACGGAGATACGGACAGATTAACATATCTACTGGAAAAATACATAATGGTGCCGGTATACACCCTTAATCACATAAATGAGATCAACTGCCCTCTAATTACAAATAACACTGTAATACTTGGAACAGTAATATAGGCCAACACAGTTTAGTACCCGTATTGTGCTGACTGGTTAAAACACAAATGCTGCATAATCACAATAACGTTCATACACTTCATACCACCACCAGTCTTAACTACTACATTTTCTAACTCATGACAAAAGTAACCATGTTAGCACACAAATGACTGGTAATATTGACGGAGACCTAAATCTAAGACAAATTGATTTGCAATATGGGCAACTGGAAGCACATGCATTACAAACTCAATGTATAAATCAGCACCTTCTTGCCCCTGTATCGGAACAATTTCCTCATTAAGAAACACCAATACCAACTCTATGAATAAAACAGCACCTTCTGTCGCGTCTGTTAGGAAGGTTATAATTTAAATTACGGTTAAAAGACAGGTATATAGCAAAGGCGCCATTATAAATCAAGCCAACTGTTTTCAACAGACAAGGCCAGCTACAAAATAAGAAAAAAAAACGAAAAAACCCACAAAACATCACAACAAGCGATCAAATGTTAAAAATTAACGCTCTTTTGACATTACAATATGGCCTGCATAATGTATAATCGCATAGTAAAACATATAGGATACCATAATTAAGCAACAAATAATAATGACCACAACATGGGTTTTAAGGCTTCGCATAATGACTTATTTCATAGTCAAACACTATTAACATTTCACTGAAGCACTCATGACCAATTGGCAATTATCGCTGCCAACAATGCACGGTGGTACTCTTAGATTTAGAAACAAACATATCAAAAGTTAAGTTAGGTCAAATGATAGGAAAGGACATTTTTCAGCAACAACCTCTTTAGCACGTAATACACCGCAGCGACGCCAATAAAGGCACCAGTGTTGGATACTGACTTAACTTTTATACACCCGTACATATACACCAAGTTAACAAGTCCAGCGTATCATAACCTACTCCTCAGCGTCAGAAACTTCGTCATGTTGGTTTTGGTTTTGATTACGAGCTACGCCGCCGCGCTGGTTCAATGCAGGCACTACTACTGGATCAAACGGCCGGTCCAAGGGAGGTGCCATTCTACCAATGTCTGGTAGTATAACTCTGGGAGCAACATAGGATATATGAAATTTGCGTGCACGGGCCACTTCGTCGTTCCCAGCTACAGCCGTCTTAAACCAGCCAGCCACGATCCAGGGGATTTCAGCCGCCTCGTACGCCAGTAGAACGAACCGGATGTGGGCACGAACTTCATCAACGTCAACAACTGGAACTGCCAGACGTGGCTGCAAGAGATTTCAAAGACATATTAAAGACCATGTACAATGTAAATCACACAAACAACATCGAACTTATCAAGCGCAATAGTTAGTAAAACCCAGTATTGGCCTTCAGAATGAATAAGTTCCATATATTGACTTGGTATAGTAGTATCATTAGATACTATTAGTAAGAAGTTCCACACTGGCCATACTAGAGACATATAATAAATAAATTGTAAGTAATTCTTGTTACAAAATGGCTACAATTAAAGCGATCGCCTTAGACACGCAAAAGATAGTTAATCAAAAATATTACATCAGAGCTTATAAAAGAGTTCCTTACCCCGAAATAATGGTCGTCGAGGAACACTTTGCCAAGTCGTCTTGAAACGACTTCAGCGTCCTTCACGTTCAGGCTGACGCAGGATAGGTTCACACTGATTGCCATTACCGCGCTGCCACTCCCCTCAAGGCCCACGCAATTTCTCTCTTCCCCGTGATTCCCATCGCAAGCCATAGCCGGACATGTGTACACAATTTCAGCATGTCGCAGACACAAGTCTCTAACGTGGCCAAATATAGGGTAGAACTTCCCCTCAGTAGAACCCTCAGGCAGGTAAGCAGCGTGTGGGGATACTATATCCGTTATCACAGGTAAGAATGGGGCCTTGCTCCTTATGATGGGGACGTCGTACATTAGATCTTGTGACTTGTACGTAGGCTCATAAATCAGGACTGTTTCCCCGATCCAAGTCACATCAAGGGCACGCATTAATAAGACGGAGTCTCTGTTGGACGGAGTCTTCATATAGAAGAGGTCGCCATGTGTCAAGTCCCTATGATGAGAGAAACATAAATGAAAATTAGGATAGGTGAATTTGATACGACTGAGACATTGCAAACACAAAAGAATTGGTAAATGTTCATTTTTTGTGAAGTCGGACAATGCAATTGTTAAAGTGTACGTTCTGGTATCATAACACAAGGCCTACTATTTCATTATTACTCAAAGTTTTGACGTTATACAGGAAAGTAACAGAAAAAAACGCTTAATTTGATAACCAACTGAACATAATAATAATACAAAAAAAATGAAGCGGTTACCCTGCTTTATGTTACGGACATAGTAACGCAATAACAAGTAATTAATCAGCTGGACCATTTGTATGAGCGTGAAGATATAATAAAAAATATTAAGGACATTGTTAATCCAACTTAGGAAACGATATTCGGTGGCAACAGTAATGACAGAGATAACATGACCTAATTATGTAACATACCTTATCAAGAACAAACGGTCGTATGACGAGTCTACTTTTTGCGCTTTCCTCCCGTCGATCCCTCTTGCTACTCTGCGCCAGGTACCCTTTTTGGCTTTTACAATTTGGCCAATGATATAGGTTTGGTCATCTCCTCGGTCGCTTAGGATACTCTTCAGGGTGACCATGCGAGTTCCCCGCCTCCTAGCGTACTCAATGGCCCGGATAAAGTCGCCCTCTGCAACGTATTGAGCTATGTTCGTTCCCATTCTGTAAAGACAATGATGCATAATATAGTTGAAAACACGTCAGTTTCTCATTCGACTAAGACACAATATATGCACGAACATGCTAATTATTAACTGACAACATTCTAAGCCCGATGACTCAGTGTCCCGCCGACGGCCGAATGCACTAACAACAATAGTAATTCAGTCCATGGCAATTATTAATAAAAAAAAAATAATATAGTTTAATAATAACTGAGTTACGCTAAAGTGAGAGTAACGTAGTTTCCACACAATGCGGCTATAGTTAACAGTAGACATAGGGCCAAGGGAGCAAGTATGCCCATGTCTGGGCCAGAGAAAGCGCGCGTAAAGTCGGCTAGTGTCTGCGCCTGAGGCGCCGAACCTGCCACTCGGACAACCGACGCACCAGACAATTTTTATGCCGGACTACTCCTTCCAACTATTTTCCAGGTTGTAAGCACTGTGTAAAAGCAATTGTTATTCACAAAACGCAACTTACAAAGGAGAAATCGAATCGGAATCGTAACACTGCCACTAGTCAATTTTGCAAGTGGAACTCCGAGAGTGTTAAATATTTCAACTGCAAAGTAACACCAAAAACCAGTTCTGCTATCGGTTAACACTTTTGTGGCCTATTTGTAACCGTAGAGCCCCCCAATCGAGTATTATAGTTGGCGACGTACTTATTAGTGCCAAGTTGTACGACTAGTCTGATTTCAACAGTGTCCTAAGAAAGCGCGCGCAAACAGAACGACCAAGGAAACGATAAGTAAGGTCTAAATATGGGTGAGAAACTGAATTCCGACCTAATACTATTCGCTCCGAGGAACAGCCTGATTATTGTAGCACCATAAATCGAATTCTAAGCGTTGCATTATCGCACTACGGTTTCCCAGTCCAGTACGAACTGCCGGATAACAAATCGGTCGGTTTGCGTGAAACATCTTACCAAAACAAAATGCACCTATAATTGTTCCCGGACTTAAATTGCGCCGACAGGTCCTGGCAACTTTTCACGACAATCGTTACAATACAAGGCTTCGTTTCAAAACAGATCGGAACACTTACCTCAATGTAACAGCTGCTAGTTAAGAGATGTTAGTCGTGATTGATGCGCGGAACCGTGTCTAGTTGTTGTTGTTTACGTCTCGCCGGACCAGGTAGGAATGACCAGCGCCACCCCCACAACTTACCAGTTCAATTCTGTGGCGAAATACGGAACTAACATTCAGGTGGCACCGAGGCAGAGGAATCGTACTGTTTTGCGTTAAACAAATCACGCAAAACCCACAAATAAATGACGTATACAATGCATCAGGAATCAACAAAGCCAGCACGTGAATCCGTACAAAGCACTAAGGACTACCTGGATTCGAGGATAAATACATTTGTCCACCAGAAATGTCGCAACGGGTGTCCATGCCTGATTGACGGCGGTACGCTAGGTGGCAGCACTAAATGAGACTGAATTGGCTCCCGCCTCCACTGCCAGGACGTACCGAGTATCAGGTTAGGCAATCTGAATGTTCGATGAGCACTGCACTGAGAAACTGGGTGGTGGGGCATCGTTCTTTGTGCAGAAACGTGATTGCTAACATAAAATCCTACTTAAACCGAGTGGAACGAGTTGAATGGTGGCAAGAGAGAAAAACTACGTTGGCCACACACAATATAGCACAAACCACACGGAGGAAGTAATAAGTAGGTCAGAAAAAAATAATAAAATACTCGCGGGTAAATTTCTGGACGAACAGCGACCGACCCGCCCTCTTGAGGGCGGAAAGCCCCTCTTGGAACTCCCTTCTGTCGCCCCATCAATCAGTGTCAACTCCCCACTAAGAGACGACCAGGATTTCTGGCTCAATTTTCAGTGTTTTCCCATGTAAGTGGTGACCAGCTGATCGTTTCAAATGAAACTTGTGTTAGGTAGGATGGCCTTTTGTGGGAGGACTTATGTATTATATGGTACACAAAACTTGTACTTTTAAATCTAAAAATAGGCGGGAACCTGGGTTGAGACCTCTGTTCCTCTGTTTTTGCACACGTTACTACTACTGCACCCCTGCGGTACCTCCCTGCTTGCAGTGGTAGCCACTACCATGCAGTGGTAGTGGCGGTGGTATGTATGGAACACTGGCAGATAGAGGGGGGGGGGGGGTAGAGGTTGGCGGGGGTAGAGGAGGGCGGGGGGATGATAACAAACATAATCTTCCTAAATTAACCTTGCAAAACGTTCCTAAGCTTTCCTATCCCTTGTGCGGGTCACTTTTCTGGATTATGTAAAACATATACCCAAAGCAAGAACATTCGCCATCACTCCTTTGGAGATGCCAAATACACTATACAGCTTCCTCCATGATCGGGAAACCCCCTCTATTTCTCATTGTCCAACACCCAAAAGTTACATGACTGCCTAAGTCAGAGCCTTAGGGAGAAATTGGACCAAGATTTTTTAGCTCTTACTGGTATAATTAGTGCATAACAGACCTCTCACATTCACCCTTTATCTGCATGAGGACTTCGAAATCAGACATTGTTGTGGTCCTTACACCTTGTGGCAATGTGGTAAACTAACAGCAAGTGCCAGGAATGGTTTCTC
The DNA here is from genome assembly GCA_942159475.1 of Sthenelais limicola. Lineage (NCBI taxonomy): Eukaryota > Metazoa > Annelida > Polychaeta > Phyllodocida > Sigalionidae > Sthenelais > Sthenelais limicola. Next base: position 117,876,243 of record OW804096.1, read on the forward strand.
ACCCTCCCACGAGGTAGCGCCACCAGCAGCACCAGCCAAAACACTGGCCTCCAAACACTGGCCTCCATTAGCTGTATCATCGGCAATGGAGGCCAGATGGATTGAAGCTCAAAAACGATAGGCCTATTATTTTAATGCGTCGGGAGACGCCAATGGGAGAGGGAAGCAGGTAGGGTGTTGACAGTGTTGTGGGCGGGATGGTGGGCCTACAATAACAGTCCATTCCATGTTTAGTAAAGTAATGTATATGAAATGTATAAAGTTACACAAAAATAATCTTAAGTAAAGCCTAGTTAAACATACCATGTTCTTGAATCAAAATGAACCCAGTTCAAAACATAATATTTCATAATTCAATCCCTAATTATCAAACCAATTCATTTTCTGCAATATTTTTCTCAATTTAACATTACATTCACATTCATCTAAATATTCTTAGTCATCTTTCTATAAAATTAGGGACTGATGAAAAGAGAGTGAGGGTGGGGTAATGAAAGAGACATTTTAAGAAGGGTAGGGAGGTAGAGATAGAAAAATATAGGGAAAGTAGGATGAGAAGATGGATGGAGAGAGGCGTGAGAGAGGGTGGTAAAAGGAGAGAAATTTTAATAAGGAAGAGGATGAAGAGGGGAGACATCAATATAGAAGGAGATGTGGAGAAGGGGGAATGGAGGGGCGGAAGGTGGTGGTGGCTCGATCAACAACGTTGCATTTTGTAATGCATAATTATTATTATGCCACTGACGACCTCTCGTCCAGTGAAAAAGGTCTATGAGTATGGAACGTTGGACTCCCAACTTGGAGAAACCTTTGCCTTTGGACTTTTTGGAGGACCGGTGAAAGTTCTAAAGTTTACGCCATGTCTGCAAGCGATCCAGTGGAATCGCAGCTTTAGCAAGGTCATGCTACCTACATATTTGGCTGTGGTGAATATTACGGGAGCATTTGCTATATTCTTAGCTATTCTCTTTCTCACCTTTATCATTTACCCGCATTTCTCCAAGTTCACATAAGAAATATCTTGCGCCCATGTGTGGTCTAAACCGGAAGTAAACAAGAACCCGCGCATGCTCGATCTGTCACGGCTTGATATGCTTGGGAAGCGTCGAGCTACGGAGGTAAGCTTATTTTGTGGTGTGTGTGCATATTTCCCGTGGCAATCTTGCTTAAAGTTAATATTCCGATTTTCACAATCAGGAACTGTCAACCAACATTTCTCCCCCGCCTCCATTGTCTGAGATGTCCACATTTTCGTAACTCATAATCAGTTTCCCGCGAACTTGCCTTGGAAAGTTTGCCAGCGACAGAGTTAAACTGTTGAAGTCGGCCTGTGGACCGTACATTTCTTGTTCCCTCAGAACTTGAGAAGGTATGTTTTCGGTAACTATTTTTAAAATAATGGCTATAATCGGATATCAGACAATACAATAGTCCATGTAATATAAGAACAATTATTCATGCTTCGGCGACGTTCACGTTGGGCTTCGCCTTCGATGGCTTTGGCTTTGCTTAGCCTTAATATTATAATAATAAGTATAATGTGACCCACCTTAGGCTTAGGCATTATAGGCCTAGGCTAAGGGCTTAGACAGGGTAGGCCTATCTATCTCTACCTCCTACTGTCTCAGCGGTCCGTCTCAGCTAGAGAAGGAGAGCACGCCCTTACAAAATAGGGTTTCGAAATTTCGCTGGTATATGAAGGCCCCTAGCTATCTTGCCATACACAAATAAACAACCTTCGAAATGTTATGATACTATCGATCGTCCGAGCAGGCGCGGTGGAACAGATGAAATATTTTTGGTTGGGGGGCGGGCAGGCGATTTGCATATTGAGGTCATGACCAACATTGTCTGTTGCCCAAATGTGCGCTCATCGTCAGCATGCATGCACGTTACATGTGACGACGTAACCACAAACATCACGTCATGGGCGGGGGGGGGGGGGGGGGGGGGGGGAATGGGAAGCAACAACAATAGTCAATACAACAGTGACATAAATAAATCTAAACAGGGTTCCTTTTGAGGTAGATCTATGAGTGTTAATACAGATACTAACTTACAGAGACAACTTGAAAGAGAAAGATGGTTGGAAAGGGAACAAGGAGTGTGGTAAGATGTGGGCCCCACTGTCCCACTAGCAAATCCCGTGCAAAGCACGGGTATTTGCTAGTATCTTATTATTACTCGAAAATCACAGAGAATTAATATGCAGGCTTCGATAATCAATATGCGCAGGGTTCTTTGGAAGAACAACAGATTGTTGAAAGGATAACCTATTTTCTCTAAAATGTTGTACGGTAGGTCTAACTGTTTTAGGGGTAGGCCTATATATGGGTCCCATTTTTTATGCCTGTTTCTGAGTGTCGCATGATAAGAAATTTGACCATGTCCCATGTCACTTTTTAAAACAGCTCAATCATGTCTTTTTAAGGTTTTTAAGATTTATATTAACCAGACATGGCGAAACCTGCCGGACCGCGGTCCTTGACCATTAAAAGACAAGTCGGACCGGTGAAAGTAAAGTTTCTCCGCTCCGATTGTGCGGTGAAAAATTTGTCTGAAACGTTGGAAAAACCTTTGGAAGACCGGTGAAACATTTGGTAAATAGGGGCCATTTGTTTTGAAAGGAGAAATAAAAAAACTGCCATACTTCTAAATAATTTTAATTTGGTATACGATACTTTCTCTTCCTCTGGAGCCTAGTAGCAACCCAAACAATTTATGAATAATTCCTATGCCACTGGCTCTAGAGCTACATTCTGCCACATTGTCATTGCTGAATACTAAAAGGTTCAATATTTTAGCATGAGTCGAATATCATAGTAAGATTACCGTCCATAGTGTCCAGAATTTAGCCCGCTAGAGGATATTATTTTATTTTCTGTTTTTGTTCTTATAGTTGTCGTTTTTCTCACTTTTAATGACTGCCCACCATCCCGCCCTGCTTCCTCCACTCTCTCTTCCTTGTTAGTGTTGGTGTGTAATACCTGCTCCACACAGTACCGCCGTCGCCGCTACTGTGTGAGCAGGGAGGGAAGCATGAGCATGGTGTTAGTGGCCAGTGGTGCCGTGTGCAAAAGTTTGAATGGAATAGCCATAGGACCAAAAGAAGTGCTGATTCTGATGTTTGTGTACCATAAAGGTATGTATTCCTCGAGTAAAAAATGTATTATACTATTATAGCTTTCGATTGACACCAACGAGTTTGCCATACAGGTTGTTAAAGTTGCTTGACTGGACGATCCATTTGACCTGGACAGTACTGGGAAGGACCGAGATATCCTGCGACAGCTTTGATTTTTAGTTCCGTGGCAGTCCGCCTCTTCTCAGAGGTCGGGGTAGTCGCTAGTGGTCAAGTACAAGGTGGATTATATTCGCCTTGTAAGCCCAGAAGCAAAGAGGCCTTAGGCATATACTGAGTTGATTATGGGCTAGACAAATTTTCTGTCCCCTAGCATTCCAAGTAGGGACGAACACTTGCCCATACTGGGCCATAGCCTTTACACTCGAAACGCAACTACTATAGCTGCTACGGAGAATCTAGCCCCGCTACATCTTACCACTTTCTGTGAGACATGTCAGGTTATTCACCATTCTCGCGGTGGGAACAGGATTTGGTGGACTCTCAGCTGCCTATGGACTCCAGGAGCACCAGGTGACGTGTACCAAGTGTCGCTCCCACTTTACTGTTTACATGTAAAAGCATGCCTTTTGATGCGTGCTCCCCGATACGACTCCCAGTACACATTTTATATAAAGATAAAACCTAAACTAACCCTAAATTGGTTGTCCTAAGTCAGTAAAGGTAGTAGTGGAGTGTCCCTAGTAAAAACTGACTAATAAAGGTAATAACTTGACTACAAAAAATCTGTACATATTATAAATTAGCTTAAATTGTGGGTATCCTCTGCTCCTCTGCCCTCCGGGACCTTGAGGAGCGCAGAGGAGCAGAGTCCTGGTATCTGGGAACACATAGGGGAGCAGAGGAGTGCAGTCATGCAGTCGCGGCTGCGAATAACCTGACATGCATGCTTTCTATGGGCAGGCCCACTGCTGTGCATATCTGGTCTCTTTTAAAACTTGATGGGACTGAGGGGATAGGGGACTTGCATGTCCACCTACTTGAATCTTGATTCAAATGGAATTATGAGACCTATGATACAGTGTAAATTCCATATAAAAAATATATCAAGTTCATCATGGGATATTTATTGATGCTCTAACGTTAATATCCATAGGTTTTACATTTCTTACGTTTCTAAAGCACAAAACTCCCATCTTTCGCAGACTTGTGCAGTGGTACATGCAAACCCCCTATTGAGGAGGGTCTGACAGGGCCTGGAGAAGTGACTACAGTGTGCGTATAGAAAGCTTGACGCAAGCCCAGTGAGTGGATGAGCAAGCCCAGTGATTGGATGAAAGGGCTGATGAATTATTCATGAATCCCCAAAAGTCCAAGATTTGAAAATGCCCGCCATCCCGTTGCTTGATTCGCTTAGCAACCTGGACATTGGATTCACAGTGTAATCATTTTTAGGATTAATTTAAAAAGGTACACCCAAAGATATAAAGTTACTCTTTAGTTTATAATCATTTATTTCATGAGAAATGGAGGTACACCCTCAGATCAAACTTGCCAATCTGTACATATAAAGTCAGTGGCAGGCCGAGATCGGGGATAGAGGTGCAATGCAGGCTACTTCTGGGGTTACAAGGCGATTATTGTCCACCAAGGACTTGATACTGTGGTCATCGTACTTTTATTCCCAGATTTCATGTAAAATTACTAAAGAAATATGATTTTTGCTACTTTCGATTTTTTTTAAAACAAATTTTAGTGGTCAAAGTTTTACATCAGATGCAATAATTCTCATTTGCCAATTGAAAACTCTCTTAATTAATTACATACATTCGTTTAACATTTAATTCTTTGATTCTTCTGGTGATACTGCCGATACTATGCTAATACAACCCTGATTATATTTGTCAGTCCGTGAGCGGCACATAATTGTCATTATATTGTCCACTCACAACCAAATCAGGGAATAAAAACTTTAATTGTTAATCAAATCCAAAACATCTTCATGGATTCTATTAATAGGACATAACATCAAATACATAGGCCTACATATTGTAGGGCCTATCATATTATGCAAAAAGGATAATGTTAAAATCAGACTACAATACCAGTTAAAAATTGGTTAAAACAACACATACGTAGGCCAATATTTTCATTATGATTTGGAGTCATGTTTTGGCATCCGAAATTCTAATCAAAATTAACAGAGATTAAATTACAACCAACTATTATTCATGCATATGTCTCCCACAACCTCCCCATTATATACCTTTTTCTTTAAAACAAATTAATAAATTAAAGAAATGTATAAAGTTACACAAAAATAATCTTAAGTAAAGCCTAGTTAAACATACCATGTTCTTGAATCAAAATAAACCCAGTTCAAAACATAATATTTCATAATTCAATCCCTAATTATCAAACCAATTCATTTTCTGCAATATTTTTCTCAATTTAACATTACATTCACATTCATCTAAATATTCTTAGTCATCTTTCTATAAAATTAGGGACTGATGAAAAGAGAGTGAGGGTGGGGTAATGAAAGAGACATTTTAAGAAGGGTAGGGAGGTAGAGATAGAAAAATATAGGGAAAGTAGGATGAGAAGATGGATGGAGAGAGGCGTGAGAGAGGGTGGTAAAAGGAGAGAAATTTTAATAAGGAAGAGGATGAAGAGGGGAGACATCAATATAGAAGGAGATGTGGAGAAGGGGGAATGGAGGGGCGGAAGGTGGTGGTGGCTCGATCAACAACGTTGCATTTTGCCAATGTGTGGTCACCTGATAATCATTAATGGCATGGAGAGGTCACATGATTATACTTATGACGTCATAATGAGTGTCAGTTGCCATGCGTATATATCATATCATATTTGTTTCATCATTGATTATAGATTAGATGGCAAATATTGTAGCTAGGAAGGAAAAAAAAGCAAAATTTAGACTGAAATCTAAATCAAACTAAAACATGATTTTTTAAGGGTTTTCCCCTAAAGTCTCGAAAAAAGCCCAAGGTTATGTGGTGCTTAACCATAATCAACGTCGGTCATGTTGTTACCATGGAACCATATAACAATTTTATAAGAAGAAATTTGTGATATTCTTTACTTCCTAAGTACATCTGGTTTACCTCTTATCATTCTGATTTGTTATTCATTAAATTACATCAAATACACATTATCTGTATCCAAGGTGAAATTACCATAGCAACTGATCTGGACTTGACAAGCACAAAAATGGTCTAAATTGGATATTTTAATCCTTACTTTGAATCCCAATAGATCTTAAAGAGAATAGTTGGATTTTCACAATTATTTTTTTACCAAATAGATTAAGAATTAAACGTGCTCTACACATTTAAGAACGTGAAACTAAAATAAATAATTTTGTCATTTTAGGGCTAAAATACATTTATATTTTCAAATTTATGGTAAATAATTGAAAGAATTCTTGAATTGGCGTGTGCTGCATGGTAACCATGACAACCAAATTTCATAAATATTTCCACGACAAAGTTCCTTAGGTTCCCAGATTCTAAAATATATATAGTTTGCCTATGTTATGGATAACACCTTTCCTTAATAAGTGATATTGATACAATGTATATAGTATGACAATTTCCATGAAAAATTACCAAAACTGCCAGTCCGGAAAGGGTTAAGGGTGACGGTGGGCGAGAGGGAGAGGGAGACAGGCAGGGATAACGGAGGGAGGAATGAAAAGAATAGCTGTGGGAGAGGGTGGAGCAGAAGGAGGGTGAGAAAGGGAGAAAGGCCGAATAATATTCCCCAAACCCCTTCCCCTCATTCCATAGACTTGTATCTAAAGGCCCATATATATGTTACTTTTGCCCAGTTGCATATTTCAATCTAGTGTCATAAGTGCCAGAAAGAATTGTTTCCCCCAACCAACACAATAGTGGAGATAATACCCGTTAGGGCGTCATTTGAATCCCTGAAATTACATGGCCCTAAGATTGCTATAGGAATGAAGTTCTGCCTCAAACAAAATTTTATTTTTTTGGTCAGCTTCTCTTAGTTTTTACATGAATACTGTCTGAACTTTCTTAACTTATTATTTGTGATTTCATTAATCTTAACACTGTATAAGTTACATAAGCTTTTGTGTGTCATAGTTCATTCTTTTGCAAATAAAGTTGTCAAAATGTAACAGAAGTATTGTGTGTGTGTGTGTGTAGGGGGGGGGGGGGGGGTCAGGCCCCCGCGCTTCATCATAGTTTGTATTGCAAGTAATCCACAAATAAATACAGTTTTAACTAATATTCAAGTTGAAGCAAGGAACAGAGTAGAATGACGGCCATATTGAATTAGTGACGTCCACTCTAAATACTCCCTGTTCCTAAAGGGAGCAGTCAGTTACCAGCACACACACTCTTTGGCACCGTCAAGGTCTGGCCTTAAAAAGTCCAAAATACTGTGTGTGCATTTATATACTGTTAATCTGAATGCTAAAGTGCACCATTGTTAATGGGGGGGGGGGGGGGGGATTTACCCGCCCATTAATGTGACCAATGGGATAACCCTGTTACCTCTATTAGTCCTCAGACTGGATAATGCTGAGCCGGAATTTTTATGATGGGTTGGATGTGTTAAGGTATTTGGTGTTGACTGGTCTTTCTTTGAAAATACGGGTGCAACCATATGATAGTAGCCGTCCTAGTCTGCCCCCACATTCTTTGGGTCGCCTCCGCTCATGCATGAACCATAGCGTTCTGCAATAATGCAACCATGTACGTTATTTTATGACTACTTGTACTCATTTTATTTCACTTTAACTATGACTGTTAACATAGTACCTATATTCTTGGCAAGCCTGTATTTTTTTTAAAATGTTTTTATTGGCCACATTATTTGTATAACCCATGTACAAGACTAACTTGATAAGTTTATCACAATAAGGTGTGTACTAAGACTGTGTTTTATGAAAACGTATATATACATATGTGTAAACCACAAAGATATACTAGGGTACACGCCCTGTTACCTGGCAGCTCAGGTGGGTCGTTCCAGAGAGATTGGCATCTCTCATTAGTGGTAGCGCATCGCGCACGGTAACACGTATCCCACAAAGATATACTAGTCAATTTGCAAAATCAAAAACTTGCTAGCCTTTTTGTTATAGGTTCAATCCTAACTTTGACTGGCACTTAATGTTTACATATACTTTCACAATACACACAACTTTCTTATTTCTTATACTCTGTTATGCCATCTTAGCCTGAAGTTTTACAATGTAACTGATTAAGATCACCATAAGCCGGGCACAAACTGGAACACCTGACTCGGGTCAGATGGTTGCAACCCATTTGTACTTACATCTTCGACAAATAAAAGAATATTTCAAATCAAATCAAATCAATATAGCTGTCCCTTATTATGGCTGGTATATAATAGACTAAGATCCCGCAGAAATCATATTTACTATTGTGAGATTGAACAGTGTCTGAAGAGAGGTGACATTTTATTATAATTTTAAGTGATCCTGCTGATTGGTGAAGAGGGGTTTGCTCGCTAGTCTGGAGACCTAGAGAACCGGTCTGATTACTTTTATCTTTTAAAGTGGTTTGCTATTTTTGGTGTCACGTCGACAGTTTCTCATCATTCAACATTGTAGGGCAGATGACCTCCCCAGTTATGGGTCATTATTTGTGTATAGGGAGGGTGTGTAGTGTACACGTGGGTAAAAACCTGGGTAAAAACCTGTATAAAAGGGGTAGTAGTTGTCTCTATATGTGTTTCATATTAGTTAAACTCACTCTGCCTTAGAACCCGCCTTAGAACCGGTGTAGAAGATATTAAAGACAACGGTCATTATATGAAGCAGATATGAAGTTAGGATACATGTCCCCCCCCCCCCCTCAAAGAAAAAAATAATTGATAAGTATATCTATTGATATGATAAGTGAGATCTTTGTCCTCTCTATGACACATTTCTGAAATCGAAAGTAGTCTCATTGCACATTACATGGCGAAGGCGGAAGTGAATAATATTACATTCTGAACAATTATTTTGGCGATCAATTGTCGGTCCAATTCACTGATAGTACGTAGTCGTCGTATTATGATTCATTAAGTCTAAACTAACTTGAGAACTTGCTTGATAGACACGAACCATTTAAATCACACTCAGAGTCGGGGGGTTTGAATTGTCTTTGAGTTGTTTGAGAGACCAGTCCAAGATAACGGTGTGGCCCTCGATCTAATTTCCTTCTGATATTTTTAGGATTATTATTCAAAAGGAAGTCAAGGTCACCATTGCCAGATGAGCACATATACATGTACCAAGTATTCCTATAACAGCGCACTATGATTTACTATAGAGTAATACCATAGAGAGTGATCCATAGAAGCATATTGGGGGGAGGGTTTTCAATGGCCACGGACCTCCCGGTTAGGAGGGACATGTCGATTAGCTTATATATTGGTTCCTACCAAGCATACCACCTCACGGGTATCAACCAATTATCATAGTGCTCCAGAAATGCACGATAACCTCTGAAATCCTGGCATTAACATTGGAAATATCTTGTCCATCATCGTATGTCGATCAGGTAAAGAATTTGGTTTCTGTCAGACCAACATACAGGCCCTTACTGCTGATATTTATGGATTTTTCTTCGCTGTTTCGTGAATATAGTCTAGATATTGTTTTGTGAGCCAGCCCAGAGAGATCTACCGGGCTGTTCTGGTACCAGCGTTCGCGTTGGTAAAAAGCTGTCGATGGAGGGGAGAAGGGGCGGGGCGGGGACTTTGTTGTACATTATGACCGCTGCCATGGCAACCAAGCGTTTAGTCTTCTCGTCACTCGGAAAAGCACGGACCGATGTCGGTTACTCTTGGTTGGGAAAACCATGAAACCCACCAGGAAAAAGAGAAACTGCTGCTCTAGGCAAACATGATTGAGAGGTTAGGATCCTTCAAGTTGGCGTTTAGTTGCGATGGTTCAGTTCAATAATGTATATCGCTATCCGATCGCTATGAAGTGGCAACTAACAGCAATTCGAAAGCCACACTATATTGTATGCGTATTGTTTGTCTACCTTGGCTTGGGTCATAATAGATACCACGTACAGTGCGATCTACCTGTATGGTGAGCCAAGATGTTGCTGTATACTGCTGTTTGTTGCTATGTAGCCAATGGATCTTTGGCAAAGCTTTCTATCGATCTGATTCCCATTTTATCCACATAATTGTATTCATTTGCCGTACATACTATACTCTCGACCGTAGAAAACATGTTTATGAAGCTTGTAAATAGCAAAGGCCTCGTGTTGGTGCAATGGTTAGTTTAGTTGCGAAGGCAATCGGGTTTATACATCATCCATATATATATGCTTCGTGGGTTTGTTTATTGTTTTTTCTATACAATGTAGCAAATTCTTGTTTACAGAATAGCGCGTCATGCTTGTAGCATTCTTTCCCCTCTAAAATGGTGTATTGGTGATTCTTGTATTTGTTGTACACATACCCGCAACATTAGGAATGTTGAACGCCGAAAAGGTCATGCATCATGCATGATATGTATTCAATTTCATCATGGGATTTAGGTGTTCAGGTGTAACTTTGACTGATGTTACGTCCTTCACGGATTGCATTAGCTACCGTATTATTTATTGGAGTATGCAGTGAGTTTGAGTTTGAATTATTTTGAAACCCCTGCCGTTACATTTGCTACTTTCATGGTACTACACTTGTACACCTATTAGTATTACTTCTAATGTCAATTATTCAAGCAGTCTTATTGAACTGATTTCGATCTAGTAGATTTCCATGGACTCATTTATTTGCTGGAAGATTTATTTACCTAAGCTTAATATCCATTGAACCTTCTTGTTGCTTAATGGCCTGTCGATAACTACAAATGTGGGGGTGTTTTTCTCGTATCAGTATTACAGTTTACTGTGGATAAATCATTGCAGATGCAAACAATAATGGCTAGATTCCACTGGTCCGCTCATGGTTCGCTCTGTTATTTTGCTAGAGCGCATAAGAAGCGACGCCAGAACGGTCCAATTGAATCGGTTAATGCGCTTTCTATACTCTCAAAATTCGATGTTGGCGCTTCTTTTGGACGAAGTGCTAATATCGCGAGTATTTGATTTGAGCTCAACTACAGGACGTCCTTGCTACCTCTTTAAGTAGCGCACCGAGAGTGAATTCATGGAGTTAATTGGTTTCGTAATTAAACAAGTGAACCAGTAGAATCACTCTGCGGTATTACTGCGCTAAGAATTAAAGTGGGCGAAGAGCGAATGAAAAGCATACTGTGTAGAAGCGGACCATAAGCACAGATACAAGCGATCCAGTGAAATCGAAACTTAAGCTATAATCTTTCTGGGGCCTGTATCTGATTATGTAAAATATCCCGGGCTCCCCTTAAAATTCATCTGCAGGATCCTTAACAACTTCAACATCGCCCGGGCCTGCTATTCAGATGTGCCCGTACATTTAACCCTTTAAAATCCTCATTCACAGTCACGTTCGGCGGGACAGTTTTTATTCTTGTGAATATCCCATTTTTCTTTTTAACTCATTATACAATATTTTGTTTTTATTTCAGATGACGATATGATTTCCCAGCCAGAGTTCAAACCAGGAGACCCTGCGTGGGTCAAGGTTTGCCGGTGCCCGTGGTGGCCCTCTCTGGTAAGTATCTCCCCTCTTTCGGATCATGAATTAAATATACATGTACACTGAAGAGTCACAGTTTTTGGTTACAGCTCACATCTCGAATTATGTTTCGAATACAATCATTTAAGATGAGAGCTTAGGAGTGATTAAGATACACACAGACAAATAACTTTTTATTCTATTGCAAGCTGACATGAATATTGATTTCTGTGCATTTCCATCCTTACTGTACCTATTGCATTATCAATTTCCAGGTTATCCCTTTGGAGGATTGTCCTGTGAAGCGAAAGCCTAATGCTACACCAATCGCCTGTATTCATTTTGTCCCAGAAGATGAATAGTAAGTTATCATTCTTTACAAAGAGTTGCTATAGTATAGTTCAGTGTTATTGAAAGTAGAGAGAAAGAAACATATATAAATTGCGTGTTTCGACAGTAAATACCTAGATGTATAATTATTAATTTCTTTATGACGATTGCTTAGGTCAACAACTAGTTCAAAATTGAGTAGTAAACTTTATTTAAATGCATCTGTGTAACTGAGAATAATTGAAGACATAATAATTGGCATGTGTCAATAGTAACTATTGGTAATGTATCCAATGTGCCGGGATTTTATGGAACCTTACAGTACTAGGAGGCAAAAAAGAGATGACACATAAAAAGACAGACAGATGACATAAGACAAGGAAAGATATGCATATAAGGGTGAAATGTAAGAAAGAAAAGAGCGATAAGGTGTAGATCTGCCATGCTAAGTCTATGAATTTAGACAGGCCACAACAGTATGTTTGTCTAACTAGCAAACATAGGTCGGTATGCAAGTGGTAGGAGCATGGAGACGTTGGGCTAGAGGTCAATTATAATGTATCCTGGAAAGTAAATTTACTGTTCTTATCTCCTTCAGCGATGTTATATACACGAAGTCCAAAATTTCACCATGGTCTGAGAGTCATAACACCAGACTTTTGGCAGATGCTATGTGTAAGTTTTACCATTTTCCTGTTCACGATTGAACTTTTTATCGTGACATTCACTCAACTATATTTCGCTAAGTTATACTTATTATTTTATTGTAAATGAAATCACCAATGCAAAAGAACAGTGAGCCCCTTTCGTCCATGACGACTGGGGTATTGTCCACTGTTAATTAAATACTGTAAATATCAGAAGGCTTGTAAACCTCCCTTAGCCGGAGTCACGCCCTCTGGAAGCGACATGGTCGAAAATAAAAGTATCTTAATCTTAATCTTAATCTTAATCTTAAGTTAACATGGATAAATTTGAACATCTGGTCATTATTCTTTTCTCTTTCCCACCCCAGTATTTTTGAAAAACAAGCCAGAAATGAAAAAGCTGTTTATGGAAGCATTGTCGTCTATTGAAAAACGATGTGAAGTGGTCATGCCAAAACTCTCCAAGTCTCATCTTAAACGGAAACCCCAATTCTATAAAGCGATTGACATAGAAAGAAAATGTGCCGAAGTGAAAGTTCTCGAACCCAAACCTGGCAGTTCACTCACTCACTCGAGCTATGAAGACCGGGATCATAATCATGATCAAAAAGAGAGGAGTGAGGATAGATTACAAATTAACCCTACTGAATCAGGTACGTTATCATGAGAAAATCTAACGATCTAGTTAAGTTTAGAGGCATTTTATTGCATTTCATCAATTTAAATTCTTCAGTAGTAAACACACAATCGATGTATTTACAGAGCCTGGGAGCCAAGAAAAGAGGCGAAAAGATGACTCTGACGATGAGGCCTCTAGTCAAGAGGCAAAAAGAGCCAAAACCTGTCCCAGGAAGAAGTTGGCGCATGAATTAGATAGAATTCAAGTAGATGACAAAAATAGGTACATTTTTGTGTTATTTCTTTAGAGAACGGGGATAGATAGTAAAGCTGTCTAAAGGGAGCTAAAGGGCAATTTTCAAATGCATCGTTCATTTAAAAAAGTTGTCTGCTTTATCCACCTTACTATTGGTTGGGTTGATGCGGGCGGTATCATAATACATCCTTACTGGTTTCATTCTGACAGATGTTTCTGGGATCCCAACCTTGAAGAAGATGAATGTGATAGATACAGTGATAATAGTTTGGAACCTATGCCTTCAAGCCAAACTGGAACTGATAGAGTTGACCCACCAGACACAGATTCTGATACTGACGACGATGATTTACCTGATGTCCTGTCCTCTTGCACGAAAAGTAGGTGTTTAATCAATTCAATGCCCATCTATATTCACTGTCTTCTTTTAGCCATCATTTTAAAAAAATACTAATATATATTTTAAATGTCCTGTCTATGATAAGTTTAGTGTTTATTCACATGCATACCACTTCAACGACCTCCAAGGCCTGCAAACACAGTGCAGATCCCTTTTCTCACAAAGATGTAAATGTATTGTCGAGGAAATAAATGATTATTATCATTATAATCTAACATTGTGTGAAATTCATTTTTCTAAAAACAGGTTTTATTGATTTAAAAATGTTTTAAATATTATGATTGAATATGTTCTAACAATATTTCCCTACATTTTTTTAGCTGAACCAGTAACAGAAGGGACTCTCCTTTGGGTCAAAGTGGGAAAATGGCCATTTTGGCCGGCAATAGTAAGTTCACTTTGTATCTTATTCTTCTACCTTGTATCTCATACTATGATGGGAGACTGCAATTCCAGAGCAAACAGCTCGAAAAATGCCATTTGCTGATTCGTCCATGATTATAATATATACTACTTTTACTTTATGATGTACATTTTAAATACCCATTGATTTTATTGGAATGAAATATACGTGCGGATTTTTTTTAGGTAAAAAACTGTTACTGGAAGAAAAAACATCTCCAGAAAGTCACTGTGGTGTTTATTGGTGATGTGCCCTTGGAGAGCGACAACAGGTAAATGTCAAACGCTGATATGATAAGATATTTTGCTCCGTGTTCTTGATAGTTTTTTAACGGTTGTATTTCTTTGTCCAATGCTATCATTGTTGTCATCGTAGTGTGCATATTGTGATTCACTAGTATCTAGCCTGTCTATTTTCTTTAGTTCCCTACAGACATTGGATAACCCTGGGTAAATTTTTCAAATATATAGTACTTTGTACTGGAATATTAGCCGTTCCTCATTCGTGTGTGCTTCTAATTCTGCGTCTTTTTCTTATATTATTGCAAACGTTATTTCCATAGTTTGGCAATCTTGCACTGTCAATTTGTACCATGTCCTATTTTAGGCCTAAGTTATCAATGCTTTTAACCTTCTCTGGAAACATAACTGTACATTTCTGACTATTCTCAGATATTAAAGCTGCTTTCTCAGCTAATTTCCATAAAAAATGAAATTGTCAATTTAGTATCATTCCAGATCCATCCAAAGGTAGATAGAGTATTAAAGGATTTTGACCCGTTCTTCTTGGTGTAAAATTTCATTATGTCCCAAAATAATTAAAAGGGACCTGCCAAAATATCGCTTTTTTACTTGGTTGGGCTCAAGCCCAACCAAGTTATCTTCTTGCTATTTTGTGGTCCGTTGATAGATGTGATTACGGCTCGACTCAAATTTGTCGTTGGTATACTCACCTATGCCCCTGCCACCTCTTTCCGCGAATCCCAGTCCCTCTAGCTCTCTCTCTGCCATCGTTTCCTGGTGTTATACCCACCTCACAGTCCTTAAACTTACTTGAGGCGTTAATGCTTATTAAGTCAAGTTGTATGGCCTATTAAACGTTCGTGTCTAATGCTATTAAACGTTCATGTTTAATGCTTTGGTCCTAAATTGTTAAACTGGTATGGATGTTAATGTTAGAACCTAAAATAGAAGGCTAGTTAATGCCACAAGGGTTTTTTTTTTTTTTTTTTATTTAGAATTTTTATACAGCCTATTTTCAGTGAAATAACAGTTGAACATAAAGTACATAATAGTACCTGAGAATGAAGATAGGGATTTGGGTAAAATATAAGAATTATATGATTCAAAGCATTCCAGGCGTTCTCAAACTTACTTCCAAATGTTTCTATTTATTCTGGAATGCTTTTGATTATGATTACTCGATGCGAGAGAAACACGGTGGGGACGGGACATGGTTCTATTTTGAAACAAGAGCCTCCGCTGTTTGAATTACAATAGCAGGTTTGTAATAGTAGCTGTTAATGTTAGAAATTATATTTGGGGGTTTGTAATAGCAACTTTTATATTTGAAGTTAAAAGAGTATATATGTAATCATTATTATTATTGTTAGAGGTTGCTATAGCACTATGGAAGTTACAATAAGAGGTTTAATGGACAGTCAGAATAATTGTTCACTAAATAACTACAAACTTTGAAATAGTCTCACTTGGTTATGGTATTAGATATGTATACCTATATATGTGCCTATGTACATGTACATGTATGCCTATAATGTATGTTGGCAATGCCAAGTATATACATGTGTGACGTTAGTCGTAGCTGTGCATCTTGTGATTTATAATCTAAGGGCTTCCCTGACTTTTTTTGCATCATGTAAGATTGGATCGTTGTATTTCTTTGCACGACTGAAAAAGGGGTCTCTGTATTTGACCCTGGATAGTAACTTATATGTCATTCAATCTGGACTTTGATAACATTTGTTATTATCTTTAGACGGCACATCCTGTCCAGTGCTCTTAATAAACCCAATAATTTGAATTTTGATCATCTTCCAATCGTTCTAGGGGTAATATAGCCTGTCTCCGGTACAACAAGAAAAATGTGTTGGCGTTTGCTGATCAAGATAAGCATAGCCAATTAAAAGTAAGTTCGAAACTGTTTGAATTCTGAATAGTCTGTGTTGTAAAACATTGGCTGTAAAAAAAGAAAAAAAGTATCCTTTGTTTTAGCTTCCTATTACATGTATATTGATATGAATTGAACGGTTTATTGGTCAAGTCTTTTACAATCGGTACACCTCGGCTATACATTAGCAGCTTTTCATCTGTAGCACAAACGGTCCCTTATGATCGGTGATCTGTCAGCTAGTGCGGCTATGTATAAATTAAATCTTATGAATATCCATGTGTCAAATTAAAGGAGACTTATCTTGGTAAAGGTGAACTTTGATTTGAAGTTTTTGATGTTTAATTGCTGGGTTGAACAACAGTCCCTTCCAATATTCATACCCTACCCTAGGTTGAGAAATCTAGATTTTCGAAATATTTGGACATGCTTAAAAAAACAATTATCTAATTCTGCTGTTCTAGTCAATGGAAGGATTGACAACTTGGTTCTCAATTCCTATCCTATTTGACTTTCAAAGCTCATCACCTCACCGGACATGCGCATCTCTGTTGCTCAACCGAGCAATCGGTACTAACATCATAAACTTCAAATTAAAGGAGACTTACCTTGGTAAAAGTGAACTTTAATTTGAATTACGCGATTTGAATGGTGCACTGCATTCATATATATCGAATAGATAACAAAATTGCATTATAATACATTGCCTTTATCATATCTATTGGCCCCGCTTTTATCTTATACAATATTTACAAGATATCTGAATTTACGAGTCTAATATATTAATGTTGTTAAATATCCTCCCTGGTTTTATAGATAGATATAGTAGCATCGGTGGTTTGTTTTAATAGATTCAATATAATGCCATTGGTCACCAAGATAAAATTACCTTGTAATCTTTTTTTCTTCTACGTTTTAAGTTCAGGATATTATTTTTTATTTGATAATACCCAAACGTAAGTTTTATGAATAAATCTGTTATTTTAATAGCTTTTGTTCTAAATTGTGCTGTCCTTTGGTTCGAGGAGTCGTAATATATTAGTATTATTGGTAATTACTTAATTATATTGGGTTCGAAGATGTGGTAATTATTCAGTTTATTGGTTTTAAATAATCTATTTGTAATTACAATTTAAACATGGGTTTGTTTTCAGCAAGAAGGTTTAAAGTCTCGTTACTGCAGTCTTTTCACCGAGGCAGTTTCTAAAGCTGAGGATTTCCTTTTCAAAAAGTGCTTGGGCAACGCCTCGTCATCGTTTGCATATTTCTCCGAAGATATTGCCAGAGGTATTTTCTTCATCAAACCCTCTTACAGTCGCTACCTTGCCCCTGTCTTGTTAAATATACGCCCTACGTGTGAGGTCTCATTTAGAGATTTTTACTGACACTTGGCTAGATTTGGCAAGACCATCTACTTCATTACTACTTGGTTTTATCAGCGCTATACAAATGTATAGCTCTAGTTTTATTGATTAGAAACAGCTATTTTGATTTTTTTTGGAAATTACGTTACTTAAAAACTCAAACCTTGTGACGAGACTTGTAAAAAAAAACCTGTTCATCTTTTATTAATACAATGTGATAGTGGTCAAAATATCATCCTATCAGGAAACAGTGGAACTAGCCTATCCATTGTATTTATTGTAGATAAAACTTTTTTTCAGAATTGTTTAGAAAAAATAAATAAATTCCCCCTTCTATTTACAGCTCTAGGTTGCCCTGATCCGTTATTCTTGGACTCAGAGGACGAAGAATCTATGAATGAGGAAGGAACAGATGACTCGATCATGCCGAGATTAGAAGGATCATCATCAGATGACGATGGCGTGGACACAGATGAAGACATTCTACTGAATGAACCCGATGAGAATTCTGACCCTCAGTCCCCTGAAGAATCAGAAAAGTTACAATTACAGTATGTTCTTACCAGTTTTATATCTGTAATACAACAATATGCAGCGTTACAGCAATAGTATCATATTTAGCTTCTTTTTTTACCAAGACCAATGTATCCCAATGCCTCCCCGGTGATTTCCAAGTTGATTTTCACAACAATTCTTCTCTTATTAGGAAGAAACGACGAAGGGTACGCGGAGAGCGTATTATTGAAATGGCTAAGACCGCCCAGTTCAAGGTATGCCTTTCTCGATTAATCTCTATTAGCAGTCTACAGGTATTTCCGTTTAAGGTGCGTGATCCCGCCACGGCTTCATAGACCTAAGATGAGTGATTGATTGGGCGCCTAGCTAAAGATAATAGGGATATTTTCACTTAGAGGATATTGAAAAATGTCTTCGGGAACTACCAAAAATTAGTTTTCATCCACCAAAATACCATTTGTAATGCATTGTATGCCTCCCTTTCTTTCCCCTTACCATGATGGGAACTAACTAGAAAATGTAACCAACTGTCTTTATGTAACAGTCTTCATTGTTTTCCTATTAACCAGAAATACCTCCTGGACATTTACCATGGGAAGCGTTCCTGTGGGCGTCACACTATTTACACCAATGCAAATACACACCGCGAGCGGTCTGCTATGAGGCACTACGGCTTCGGCCCAATTGATGATGAAGATCAGGTAACAATGATTTAAGGATGATCACGGGTATTTCTCAATTACAAAAAACGGAGATTTTACTTTTTTTTTTATTTCAGATAGTTGTTATTTTCAGATACTGATGTTGAGTAGTTATAAAAAACATTCTGAAGATTGAGCAGAATAGTATTTGTTTTTCTTCTTTGCTATGTTTTTATGGCACTCGTAACATACAAGCCTGAAATCAGACGGTGGTTATTACACATGCAGACATCAGAATGAATAACATAATTCCTCCCCACTTATTCAGTTGATAGAACATCGCCCTATAATGGTATAGTAAGAGGAACAATATACCAAAGTAAAGAATGAAATAATGGGTTTACACCAGGCTATAAAGCAGTACATCCCTATCTAGTATCTATGTACCTGCAATGGGTAGATTTGGGTTGACTTGAATTTGTAAAAATATTTTAAGTTATACTTAGATTGTTGCTCACTGTCCACATTTGAATGATGGCCTAACAATTCACTTGCATCCAAACAGGAAAATGTAGCGTTGAACCGTGCACCAGAAAAATTATTATATTTCCTGAATTAGACTGGTTGAATAATGGAATAATTAGACTGGTTGGATAATGGAATAATAACTACATAAATCACTGGTTGAATAAAGGAATAACTATATAAACGAGACTTATACTTATAGAAACTTATGTATTTATGAGCAACTATTTTGTTCTTATATACTCCAACCACTAAACACATGCACATTGCTGTGCATTTTTCTACACTGAGAAGTTGTAGTGTGAATAAGTAGAATACACAATTATTCACCACAGGATACGTGTTCTTGGGATTGTCAGTAGATAGTTTCAGTCATCTTGTCTTTCATCATTTACGCCGTGAATACGACCCTGGTTGTTGACACAGCGTTAATCACTGATTCGTCATTACCTTTTCATTATTAGCAAAGATTCGATTGATCTTGCTTTTCAAATTATCAATCCCTTCCTTTTCTTTCTACTCTAGCAAATGGAATTGATATCTGTTCTCACAAGTTATATGAAGGAAGTGTCTGGACAGAAGGAGTTACTGAATGTGGCGTATGTGTTTGACGTGTGGATGCCTGAGGTGAGGTTTACTTATCTGCAGTTTCTGGATTAATTCTCATTGTGCCAGATATGTCTTCAGAATTCTTAACTTTCAATGAAAAATAATTTTGAATCCGGAATTCCCGTCCTTTTCCGTTCATTTAAAATGTATTATTCATCTTTTTTTTAACCAGACCATAATTCTCGCGATGATCAAGGTGGCCAAGAAGCCTCGTGAGGTTGTGGAAGCCAGTTTCTTTAAAGGAACAATACGAACAAAGGAAGAGCAGCGAATACAACAGAAGGAAATGATAAATAGTTGTAAACATGTCGATCCGGAAGATATGGAAAAATATAGAGCCATAATTGATAGAAAGCAAGCCGAACTCTTTGGGGGAACTAACAATGTATCTGAGCTAACAAGGGCATCCACGCCTGAGAGTCATTGACATGTCATGAACTCAGAATTTGCATTTGCTTTCTTTTATGGGAATTGCTTGATATTTACATGTATATATGTTCCCTTTCAGTGATGTTCGAATCCGACCTTAAGCTGTGTACACATCAATTTCATGGTCCTTTTAAAACTTACTTTGTAAATAACGTCTCTGGAATGAACGTGTACTTTATAGTTGCCATTATTTAGATGTAGACCCCATTATTTATCTAAAATTCAATACATTCAGTGATCGGCGGCACTCGAGGCGAGTAAACTGGTTTACCTGCCCGCCACTACGGATCCTTCTTTGACCCAACGGGTAGTGTCACTTCTGACTATATCTAAACATTATTTCGCCTGAATATTGAGTGAGAAGTCCTACCTTGCTAATGATTATAAATCTAAGTTTTTTCAAGCAATGCGAAATCCTAGAGGATGATATTCCCTTTGTTTACGTACATAACCAATTCAGAGGCCAAACAGCGTTCTAGCTACACCTGGTCATATTATATATGAACCATGGTGCTTTGTGCATGGCTTTTTTTGTGTTCACTATACTGCAATGACTTCGTGTTAAGATTCCGGTTACATTGTTGGTGTTACTGCAACCGTCTTAATAGACCGGGAATATGAACGCGTGCGACAGAATTAAGCGTCAAATAACCATCGAAATATCAATGTGCAGACCATTATTTCACTTACGGTATTTTCAAGTCATGTTCTTAGATATTCTTACTACGGTACCCTATTTTTCATGAGGTTAAGCTTATTTGAATTATTTAGAATGGAAGGTGAGAACGGATGTCCCACCTGTGCGTCCGTGATTTCTATTCATCAGTTCTGGTGCCACCTATCATATGTATAGGTTTGGCGCTTTATACCATTTTTGAACGACTACAACAGTCAACTACTGCCTTAGATTAGTATCCAACACTATATGTGCGGGAATATCCACGTTATTCCCATTATTTATACCCAAGCCTCACTTTCAGTCCTATGTTTATATGTACCCTTCTGGTGTGTTGTAGTAATTATTCCAAGACCTTGTTGAAGACGACCACAGTAGTCTGCACCGCTATTCTCTCGCAATTTGATCGAATAAATAATCTGAATCCTACATTTGACTTGCTTGCCTTTTTCTGCTTTAAGTAACTTTAAAAGTCAAAGTCTTCACCCACCCCCTATGGGGATTGTATATATGTTGATAAATGAAATATATGTGTCCATAAAGATAAAACAACCAGACACTTGTACATCGCTGGTTAATAACAACGAAAGAGAAAATAATAACCATAACTGTAAAATTCTTGAAAAATAACAAAGCGGTAAAAGAAGGGATAATTTATCCCAATACGAGTGTAAAATTGTGACTATTAAGTGTTATCTATCTTGCTTACAAATTGCATTTCAAAACAAACCAACCTTTATAAGGGCCGCCTGTGTATCGTCGATGCACTAGGCGTATTGTTACCCTTATTAATAACCATATTGTGTCCGGTAGGGCTTGAAACCCTCCCTATGCAGGGAGCTTAGACCCACCGACAGTATCACTTATAATGATTAATAAAAGTTTCAAAAACAAAAACAAGGTGCAGACCCCAGCTAAAGCCACCGACATTGACAATGAAGGGACAATCCATGATGCCACTCCATAAACTCCTTTATTGCCTAGAAAAGTATACGATTTTCAAACCAGTATTTCTGTTGGCATGTTATGCTTATGGCCTTACGCGTTCAATAACGTGCCCCTGGAGACAAGATAATCTATAGTAACAAACAAGATGCAACGATCAATGTAATAGATTTATTCCTAGAATAATTCGGCCCGATATCTACACATGGATAGCAAATCAGACCTAATAGGAATCACATAAGGATGCATTTAACCTTTATATACAACTATGGTTTAAAAATTTACATGCAATCATTTCCTGTAATAAAAACCTTTTCAAAATCTCAATAAAAGAATGACGAGCATACAATAATAAACCCTTGGAGTGATGGATTGAGATTGTATGTACGGATCAAAACTTGTCATTGGATAAAATCAGGGAAGCCGTGGGTATCAAAAATGATTTGATAATGGGATAATGCTACTTCTTGAAAAAATCTGTGATACCTTTCCAAATGCTGCCGCTTACTTGTTCTTCCTTATTCGGGTTCTTAGAACCGTGTACATCATGTTCAGGAGGTTTTGGTATTTGACCCTTTTGTATTTGATCAGTAAACCAAGAATTAATTTTCTCTATCTCTTTCTTCACGTTAAAACGCACTTGTTGCTGATGCATAGAAGGTGCTACAACATTTAATCTATCAACTTTTTCATTGACTTTTTCCATTTTTTGTTGGAACTCCGCTAATGCTGACTTCCAGAGGGTGTTGCCCGCAGGTGTCACTGGTTCAGAGCCAGCCTGTATTCTTGCACATCTTAGCATCTCGCGAGCAGCATTTAGGTCCTTGCTATAAACAAAAATAAGGCTTTTACAAGGTAACTAACGAAGAAGACTTATTTATCAGGAGACCAAATACATCTTAGTATACTACATGCAAACACCAAAGAGAGTATGATGGTAATGGACAGTAGAATGAGGCCATCAGCTATACCCCAAAAGAGTGATTTTTGTTCCGGATTGTGGGCACTACTTTTTGTCAACATATTTCAATTGCTAATACCCTATATTATCATATGCCAAAAGTTCTCCATGTAATTTCTGCCAGTTTTTGAGGAATTCACTGACAAAATGCACTGACATCCTAGGTCAAATGAAAACTATTTTTTGTATTGTTATTATACAACTTCTATTCAATAAACATATACATAGTATAAACTATTTAGGGCACACTATTTCCTATCGATTGATATCAGTCACTTAATTCTAGAGCCAATAAATATTTTTAAATTGATTAAATCATTTTTTTAACTTTTTTTTATATAAAAACATCAATAAAAAAAATTCTCAAAGGTTACATGATGGTACTTGGCAGATTCGGAATAAGGAGAACCTGGAGGTCTAGACTCCATAAAAAAAACATTGGTATGACCCAAAATTCAAGGTTCATCAAATAAATAAGATTATTAAATTTACAGTTAAAAATGAATCTAGGCTTTTGGCCCCATAGACTGCACTGCTAGAATCAATGCCGATTTTCTCAGAAACTGGCAGTAATTACATGGAGAACTTTTGGGATAGTATAATATATAGTATAAGCTAAAACTGCTGTCAAAAAGTAGTGCCCAAGATCCGGAACGAAAATCATTTTCTAGCCATATTTTGAGTCTCAGCTGATGGCCTAAATCAATATATTATGAATTCAGTTGTAGGAATAAGTGTACAAGCGTTACCTGATACTGCCGTTCAGTCGCACCCATTCAGGAGCAAACCCTTGGTCGATCACAATTTTATTGAGATTGTATGTCAGGTCGTCCACAACTTTGTAAGCTTCCGCTTGAGTATTCAGAGGTTTCCCTTCACCCGGCAAGTTTTTAAAATCACCCTTCGCCATTGACTCTTGGATTAAATCTTCCACGAGACGTTCCATTCCACTCCTGAATGAACATGAAAAGGTAGAGTTTGTCAGGCCTTGTTGAGAAAAACAAACAACCGTTTGCAATACAAAGTTACCTGTTTAAAGATGTATTTAAACTACATAATCTGTCACGGGATAATACGAGAACAGAAATAATTAGCATTTTAGGTATTCGGAATGACGATCGGATAGTGTATTTTCCGCCTAATGGGGTCCGCGAGAATTGAAAGTTAACCTATTACTAAACAAACATTTAACCCACCTGACAGTTCTTTTGCGGGTGGCTTTCTTATCCTGAACCAAGAGCGCATCTTCATACTGACTTTGTATGATTGATATTCGGCGGTTGGCTACTGCTTCAGAGGCCCGTTCAGCTTTGTATTGTTGGTACTGGCGCTGTCGTTGGGATGGTGTTCCAAACCCAATACCCTGTAACATCAAGCGGCTCCGTTTAAAAGAATGCCATGCATTGAAAACAAATGAATTGAAGCAAAGTAGAAGGTATCTCGATCTAGCTTTCCGGTAATACACGCCGGTAACTGGCGTAATAATGTTAATCACCGATTTATTTATATTTTACTAGCTTTCAAGTAGAGGGGTACATGCTGTAAATAATCAGGAAGGTACACTTTATTGATACTCTATGGTTTGTAGCGTGTTTTTTTTCGCAATTTCAAATTTCCGAGCCGGTATCTAATATCAAAGGTTTATAGATTTTCTAAAGTGAGCTTTTATGGTAAAGCGTGCAAGATGCTTATTCTTATCGGTTATAACTACCACCAAAAAGAAACCATTCCTCTATTTACCTAGGATTTCAAAAATAGCAATGACCCATTGTAATATTGTTCTGAAATAAAATAAAATAAAAACTTACTTTCTTTATATAAACCTTCTAAAGTACCAAGGTCTAACTAGACATTTTCAGAATATTGTAGGCCTGAGATCTAATTCACATATATATATATATAGAGAGAG
Source organism: Sthenelais limicola (assembly GCA_942159475.1). Classification (NCBI taxonomy): domain Eukaryota; kingdom Metazoa; phylum Annelida; class Polychaeta; order Phyllodocida; family Sigalionidae; genus Sthenelais; species Sthenelais limicola. The sequence continues at coordinate 117,901,309 of OW804096.1, forward strand.
AGAGAGATTTTTATTTCATTTAGCACAAGTACATGAACATAGAAATAAAGTTTACAGTATCTGCATCATGCAGGTCTTCCTACTGGACCATAAAATGAACAACGTACATTACAAACAGGAAAATAACAGATACATTATAGCGGAGAAATCAAGTAGTGAGCCAATAAATCCAAATCGTCGGTCCAAGATCAGAACTATTACCTCGTTACCGAGAAACTGGCGGTGTTGTGGAGCCTTATGCTTGAAGCCATACTTATCATCATCTTCTTCGTCGTCCATTGCAGACAATGCCCCAGACATACGCGCTTCAGCGTCAATACGATGGGCCTGAGTACAAAGACAAACATAGGAAATCTAAAAGAATATCTATAACCATGAATTCTCTGGAAAGTGCCTCGGACATTTAATGTGTTCCCTGTCTTAGTGTTAAATGTCACTACTTGAGGGGTGGTAAAGTTAAATGATAAACCAAGGGGCCCAACATAATATCTTCCCTTTCTTTTCCAAGGCGACGCGGGCACAAGCTAAATCATAAACCCTTGCGCATATGAGAATAACTAACCCGAATGACTCGATACGCCTCTTGAAGTTGATTGAACTTGTTAGCGTCAGCAGTGACAGAGGTACTATCCGGGTGATATTCCTTGGCTAGCGTCATATAGGCCTTCTTCAACTCATCATCGTCGGCGTCCTCGTCAACTCGTAGAAGCTGATAGCAATCCCTGAGATTTTCAGATATTTTATTTCCATTGAGATTAACGGAACTGTGGATGCTACACATCGGAGAGCGATTAGGAGTCCATCGACGATGGAATAAATGGCACTGGGTGAGATTAATTAGGTATCTGCTGCTAGCAAAGCTACGAGACATCTTGGTGGTTGGCTGAATTAGTTCACACTAGCAGTCTCCTCAAAGATATGGTTCAAGCATGAACTGTAAAAGAAGAAACGTTATGTGCAATATGGATGGGAGAACCTGGATCTGTATTAACCTCAACAGAGAAACGCAGCAGAACTATAGGCCAGGCTTAATACATGCACGGTAAATTTTGAAGTGGAGGCAGCAATTTGCCGATGATGGTTCATTTGAAAAGGGAATTTCTTTTGGCTGAACTTCAAATTGTGAGTACCTTTAACAAATCCTCATCGATAGTTCCTTGTCGTATGATGAAGGAGGCAGACCAGCTTTTCTCGTGATAGATATCGTGATGAAATGATTGGTTCAAAATGAGTATGAATATAATAACAACACAAATGTCGATACACTGAATGGTGCAAATAAGATTTTAGGTCCACAATAGTGAGATGATTATCTAACAAAGTTTATGGCTCAGCAGAGCTATATATTGCCCATGAGATCCACTTTAGTGATCACATCATGCTGACGGCAGTAAGTTATAATACATTACAACAAAGGTTCACATAATATAAACTAAAGGCGCATTGCCTAATGGCGGGTGATTATTTTTGATTCCAGACAGTACATGAGAATACAACTCCCTAGAAGTGGAGTTAGTTCTGGATTAAGCACAATGAGTGGATTGGCAAATTGATAACGTAACGATATCTACACAATACATTTAAGCAAAGTTTTAAACTAAACTAAGCTATTATTTACAAAATGAAAGCCATATAACAGCCAACAAATTCTCAACAAGAGATATACCATCTGAATCGTTTGGTATTTCCATTTCTTTAAAACACATCAGTACAAATAAAATTCATACAATTGCTAACAAATATAATTAAGACAGTTCTATAACATACCACTACTTCCCGGATATATCTACTAAACCCAATGTATTTAGTATATCATGAGGTCGGAATAAAATACCTTATTAATCATATTCTAATTTGGGAAGTAACTTCATCAACTAACCATTTGTAACAAGCAAACAGAAAGCTGATTGCCAATCACATCTATACAAAAAGAATTCCTTGTTTTAAAAACTGGTTGAACATATTATAAACATGTATGCTACCGAGCCTCTGAGTCTGGCTCCTGTTTGAAACTATTTGTGTATATAACTTGAAGTTCAGGTTCCTCTGTAGCACTTTGAGGTGGGAACTCAGTGTCAACTAATATCTGGTATATAACTAATTTTGTTTGTGCCCGCTGGCGAGGAGAAAGTCGACGTAAGGTAGCAGCAACAATTTTTCCAAAGTGAGCTTCTTCGTCATCTTCCTCGTGATTTTTACCAGCAGCAACTGCTTTAAGGAGGGACAAATTTATGTCTTCCTTTGGAGCGCTGGGGCCATGTAGTCTTTTGAGTGCTTTCTTTTTGTTATATAAATTAAAGGACCTCCTGCTTGACATGCCATGATTCCTAACCTTTGTGCCATCAGTTGCTGTGTTAGCTGATGTAGAAGGAGAGCTAACTGCATCTGAGCCAGAATCGTCAGCTTTTTCATCCCCATTCAAGAAAGATCGAATAACTGAACATTGGGCTGGTCGCCGTCTATGGGAGATGTAAGGATCTAAGAACTCAAGCCTTGTAAATAATGCCCATTGTTCTACTATACGTGAAAAATCCTCGATGTTCTCCGCAATGTGTTTCTTTTTCTTCACATATCTCTCTCGAATAGTCCGCCATCTTTGAGCACAATATTCCACAGGCATAGAGAGAAACATACTCATGGCTTGCCATGCTTCCTCTTTCTTCTCTGTACTTTTGAAATTTTTATCATTGGTGTTGTAAAGCGCTGGAGTGACTCTGACTTGCTCTACCAACAATTCGTCAAAGTCCTTAGGTACAACAACAACATCCTCAGATTTTTCCGTCATCCTACTTGCCTCACTTCACCAGGACATGTGATATTCACCGAGACACCCTCAAGAAAGACGCATGTACACGTCTAACGCTCCTTCGGAAACGTGAGACGCAAAATTCTGCTGCGTTTCTCAGCTTTATTGAAACCACAACATCTGAAAGAAAAACGATATCATCGGAAGAGGCATTAAAGATAAAATCCATCATTTCAGAATCACAGTAACAATTAGTACCGCAGCCTTTTTTTCATTTTGGTTTTTCAATACAATATTCACATGCAAATTCTAACGTTAAATTTGGACTTCTACATTCTAGGAAAAAAACACAAAAAGCCTTAGAACAACCAAGAATGACATTTTGCTTTTTAATTGAATAAAGCCCTAAAAATAAGTAAATATACCCATAGATGATAGATATAGCCTACATAGATGAACCCAATTATAACTATACTTAGATGAAAAATGGAGTGTTAATCAATTGATAAACTTTTGTCTGAGAATAAATTTACAGTATACCGGTATTTATTATGTTATGTAGCCTCTAGGATCTAACTAAGTCTAAGTCGAAGGATGGCAAATTAAGCTATTGACAGTTGACAAAGTGACAAACTGGCACAGCCACAGACTTAAGATACGCACACCACTTTCCGGTTACCAAACTCAAAATCCATGTAGAAATGTAAAAACTTGTTATGTTCCCCGATTAATTAACTATAGAATGACAATCCATACACGCAACACTTGATTCTTTATGATCAAACATTACAAAGTAGGTCAAGACGCCCGCAACAGACATAAACGTTGGAACGCAAACTTTGATATTTACATGGGTTTCACGGCCAGATATTTGCGATCCCCTACACATACAGCCCCAACAGGTCGTTCATTTATGATTCTGACATCGTATAATAAATAGGTTTACATTAAATTTAGGAGATTTGCAACATGACGATGGGTCTGGTAAACACTCTACAATCGTATACGATATCCCGAACGTGTAAGTTTAACGTGTCAACAACAGTGTGGTCCTAACTTAAGTATTTGTTCCTGAAGCTAAGGATCTAAGATCGAGAAGGACATAGTCAATGAGAACTACAGACATATAAAGAGAACGGTCAACAATGTTAGAATGAACGCAATAATTCTGGCAACAAATAAACAAAATATCGTGAAAAATTTAGCGTACATACGCGCGAGGTTGTTTCAGTCCGCCATGATCAGGGCAAGGTCAAGGCCGCAGTCTAGCCTAAAGTAAAAATTCATTCCAACCAAATATAATAATATAGTTTCATAATGGTTATTTGATTATTTATGACCATAACATATTATATTCCAATGAATTTGAAGAGGAATTGTATGATAAATGTTTCTAAACTAAAGATTGGTTAGCTTTTGACTTTTGTAATCTCGCCAAGTGCTTCCAAAATGGAGGGTGCTGAGGGTGCTCCAGGGGCCGCGCGTGAAGGCGTTGTGTTCGACGACAAAACTGGTAAACTTAAAATTAGTTTGTTGATAATCAGTTGACAGGGACATATCCATAGCCGATGAGATATGTTTATTAATTACTAGAGCGATAGTGTTAGTCTCTTAAACGGACATAATTTCCTTAAGATTTCTTCGCTTTCCATGTCACTTTGTCAGTGCCAGATGTCAAGCCCTAGCCCAGGCACTGTCACGATCGCAGGACTGTAGCGCCCCGGGACTGTTGCGCTAGACATTAGGGTCTGGGCGCTACGATCCTGGGGCGCTTGGGTCCCGCCTCCACTGTCACGACGGGCTCCTGCCTCCCCACGATTGGACAGCGAGGCCCAGCTCTGGATTTAGAGGCCCCGACTGTTACAGAGATTGCAGGACTGTAGCGCCCTGGGACTGTAGCGTCCTGCGATCCTAGCGCCCAGGCCTGGGATTCCTGGACGTTTGAGCCCCGGCCTGGTCGATTGGGCCCCCGGGGTTGGACGTTTGGGCCCCGCTGGGCTTGGACGTTTGGGCTCCGGTCAGGGTCTGCCCCGGGGGTCTGCCTGGTTTATGATAATGACAATATTCCTTGACATCAAACATTTGGGAACTATTTGTCATAAAAAATGACCGAAATTAGCAGATAATTCCAACTTTTGCCCTTTATCACTCATTTCCTGTACAAATGTGTGGGTGGTAGCCTTTTTCCTGCCCTGCCCTTTAGGAGATGATTTATTTCTGTCACCTGGCTGCTTTAGCAGCTCTCAATGAGTGTGAGAGGGGCTGACCCCTCTTCCTGGGGGTATGGGGGACCTCCCCAAGAAAATTTTGACCCAGCATGAATACACATAATATTCACTAGTGTGTATTGACTGACCTAGCATGAATACAAGCTAATACACATATTTTCACTAGTGTGTATTGACTGACCCCGAATGAATACACACATATTCACTAGAGTGTATTGATTGACCCTGCATGAATACACACATATATTCACTAGTGTGTATTGACTGACCCAGCATGAATACACATATGGGCCTAATCAGGTATTAGGAAATTTTGGTTGGAAAAATAAATCTTACTCGAATTACTTAATTTCTATTGGTAAACTAAGGACCGCTTAATGTTTCGAATTATATGAAGGAAAAGATAACATTTGCCTAAATTCTTGAAATATTTAGCTTTTAAATAAGTGTACCAAAATGTGATAGAGATTACTTTTGACAAATAGAATGTGACGCCGATTACTTTTGACAATTGGTTTCTCATTTAGTTAATCTACTGGCCAGTTACTACAACCAAAACTATATTCCCAGGAAGTTAACCATTTTTACCTGAAAATGAGTTAAGAATTTCATCCTTAAACACGTTGCAAGTCTTTTCTTTTGCCAATGTAAAAAAAGTGACGGAGATTACGAAAAAAGGGACGGATATAACGGAAATAAAATTGACAAGTCAAAAGTAATCTCCGTCACATTATGTCAAACGTTATCTCCGACCAATAAAACTCCCAAAAAGGTAGTAAATAGCTGGCTAGGATTGCGTTTAGCTATTACACTATCACATTTTAACTTACTTAGCATCTGAAAGCTATTGATAAGTATATACCGTTGCTAGTTTGCAAGAAATGAAACAAAGTGATGGAGAAACGTGACGGAGATAACGCATCTCAAATGTTTGACAGACAATGAACATGGGCCTGTACTGCCTTCCCCTTCACAGAAGACGTCACACTGACAACGTAGGCCAATGCAGATTGTGACGTTGTACATTTCTGACTAATTGACAGCCCTCCCAATCTTTTCTTGTGGCGACAGGAGGCTATGTGACGGAGATTATGTATTTGACCGACATTTGAGAACCAAAGTTTGATTTTGAATATCTCTTGATAGCTTCATTTGAGGAATGAATCACTCTTTCTATGGTTTTTATGAGAATCGTCTTCTACAGTTGATTAATGCCATGGGATATAAAATAGCCTTTTTATTGTATGTTTAACTTAATATGAAATTACATGTTTTTTTTGACCGACACAGTAATCTCCGTCACACATAATTTCAAATGTGAATATTTCATATTCAAATGACAGCAAATAAATTATTAAAATCGTTACATTAAAGCAACAACATTATTTCATACTGATGTCACATTTTCTTCACTATAGAAGAATTTGTAATATCAATTTAGCAACTCTCAGTGAAGGCATGATTGGTCGTTGTCAAAATGGTGGCCATATTTTGTTGACATTTGCATTTAAAATTTAGATTACAGAAAAACTTACAGTAGTATTGGGAAGATATTATCTTTTCTATCGATTCAAATATCAAGCAACATATACGCCAATTTTCATTATTCTAGCATTTCCCATTTTAATTGTATTTCTATCAAAAGTGACGGAGCACACTATTTCCTAATACCTGATAAAGGCCCATATATTCACTATTGTATATTGACTGACCCAGCATGAATACACATATTCACTATTGTATATTGACTGACCCAGCATGAATACACATATTCACTAGTGTGTATTGACTGACCCAGCATGAATACACATATAAATATTGATAACTCACTAGTGTGTATTGACTGACCCAGTATGAATACCGTACATACCCGTGTATAAGCCCCGGCTTATATCAATTTCAAATGGTGAATTGACCCGGCTTATATTCGGGGTGGGCTTATATTACAATATGAAGACCAGTAGATTTAGCTGAAACTCATGTTTATTATTATCTTCCTTCATTACTCTGGTGTTCATGTTTTAAACCCCAATTTAACAAAAAAAACTACCAGAATTGTTGAGAGTTCACAATCAACTGAGTTCTATATTCAAACTATCATTCATGATCCTCTAAAAGCTCGTTCTGGACGATCTCTTCAGCCTCTTACATTAATTAGTGCTATTATGATGGGAGAAGAGTAGATGATAGTACAGGCACCCGGCTTATATTAATGTTAGGGCGTGCTTATGACTGAGAACCGATTAAACTAATAAACTAAACAAATGCAGGCTAATTTCTTGTCTTACTATAGTATTAACGTGTTCTATTTCTAGGGGAGTATTTCCTTCCCCAGACTCAGAGGCCTGATGGAACTTGGCGGAAAGCTCGCCGCGTGAAGGATGGTTATGTACCTCAAGAGGAAGTGCCTGTGTATGTTATCTGTTTTTTTGTTATCTTAATGCTGTGTTATGTCTTGTCTACGAGGAGGGTGAATACCCTTTCATTATTGTAAATTCGGATATTCCCTCTTGCTACGAATTCTCATTTTTGTGTGGGATCAAATTAACATCCTTATGGTAGAATTTCTATGGGGAGTTCAATTTTCCCTTCTCATTGTCAACGGGTTGACAACTATTATAATTCTTATTTTCCTACGAAATGTTTATTACAGGTACGAAAATCGTGGTGTGCAATGGATGAAAAGCCGTTCCAATCTTCCTCCTGGTCTTGACCCTAGCCTTGTGGAACAGGCCCAGAACAATAAAACCCAAGATGCCGCCCCGGCCCTATCAAAAGCTGCCAAAAAGAATCAGAAGAGAAAAGAGAAAAAGAAGAAAGAAGCTGAAGGTGCCTCAGTCAAACAAATTAGCAAAGTGCTTGCCAGTACTCAAATAAGCAATGATTCAAGTAAAAAGAAACCAGCAGCAGAAGCTAAAGCCATTCCGCAACCCACATCTGAACCAGAAAAGAAATTGAAAAATCTCAAAAAGAAACTGAGGCAAATTGATGAACTTAAAGCTAAAATTGACTCTGGTGAACTCAAAGAACCTTCAAAGGAGCAACTTGAAAAGATTGGCCGGAAAAAAGCCCTCGAAGATGAAATTAAAGCCCTCGAAGGGAAATAGTTTTATATTGCTACATTAGTGGATTTATATTAATTAATAGTAATCATTTAGAAGTGTGTTGCATCCAAAGGTCTAGTGCTTAATCATTAGTTATCAATAGTCTTCAGCATCAAATTATACACGTAAAGTACTAGCGTGATTCCCATGGTGATTCCCATGGCGTCCCAAATATTTTTCTAGTGTATAACCAAAACAGAACAATTGCTCAGATATTTAAGACGAGAACCGTTTTCTCGAGTTAATCAGATATGCATGTTATTGAGCAGCAGCATCCATCACATATTCATCAATCATGAAGTGTATTATCTACCCTGTCAACGTACTCCATTCTTTCATCATTTTGAATGAAAAATATGTGAAAACACTTCCGTAAATGAGGTATTATTTTGCTGACATGAACATCCATGATTGAGTGACCATCTTAATAAAAAAAAATGGTATTTAAATCGCATCCAACACTCGTTCTCTAACCTATTTGTGCATAATTTTCTGGAACAACGCACTGAACGAAATAAATGTTTTAGTCCTTGTTGCTAGATATTTAATTATTCCTTTTCTATCAATATCTATAATTTATCAACCCTTCGTTACAGCTGAAATATATATATCCCTATTAAAAAGTCAGTCGAAAAAGAGTTAAAAAGTCGGTTGTAAAATTTGAAAAAGTAAGTCGTAAAAGACGACAGAAACATAGAGAGAGAGAGAGACGACTGATGAGTTTAAAAACAATGCAATAAATGGAATTCATTCTTCAGGATATTAAGTCGTTTCTATACCATCAACCATATGACAACTACATTAAATGATAAAAATGTATTGTTTTGACAGTCACCATTAATATAGGTTTGCCCATTCTAACTAGATAGTCAGCCTATCTTAACAGTAGCGATAGCACTAGTAGGGTCAGCAGGTGACTTGTGAAGACGGACCACCGTGATGTCGGACCGGGCGGCTTAGTGGACTCGGACCACAGGGTTGGTAGACTCGGACCACTGTGAACTCGGACCAGATATGATATTAAATTCAAGTTACTCTCGTTGTTGGTATCAACTAAAAACTAGCTGTCATGATGCTAGTGGGGTATAACTACTGCCTATACTGACCTAGGACCACACATTTAAGGTTAGGTTTAGGGTTATAGTTAGCATCAGTATCCATCCATGTACTCATTTCACTTCATAAAACACATGAAAATACAGTGCGTAATGGTAACAATGCTCTTTGAGTTGAGCAATCATGGTCCGAGTTTAGCATGGTCCGAGTTTACCTCGGTCCGAGTCCACTAACCCCCTGGTCCGACCTTACCCGGGTCGAGTATACGGCGGTCCGAGTATACGACGGTCCAACATCAGAGTGGCCCGACCTATCTAGGAACCGGTCAGCATCAGCCTGACTAATTCTAACCAGCTAGATGGCAATACCAGTCAATGGCGCAATTCAAATTGAGAATCTGAGTACTTCAGGCCCCTGTTACATTGAAGCTGTTGGGTATAAAATATTGATATTTTGGAAATCGATTTTTTAAATGCTCTAGCGCTACCAAACAAAAAATCTAGTGGGACTTTAATTCCTCACTACAGAAGAAACAAATACATGAAAAAAGGGCATGTTAGGAAAATGAAACAGGTGAGAGAGAAAATAAGAGAGGTGAAGCAAGCAATGAAGGACTTCAAGGAGGCATCAATAACAACGCAGTAGGCGTCCAATCACACAATACGTGTAACTTACATTAAAAGAGGAGCAGCAAAACTCAGCAGCAACTTTCTACCTATGTCATACCTAAGCCTTATACTACATCAAAACTAGGCCGACCATAGGTTTTGAAGATTTGTGAGTAGCATATGATATTTTAGGTTTGAGGGCGTAAAAATTGTCAAAAACTGTCAGCCGGAAAGGACCAAATGGCGGTCTGAACGGCAATTCTTATGGCAACTCGAGGTCGGGAGACGGCCTCCGAGATAGTCCACGGGATTGACCCACTATAAAAAAACGGCCAGACTGGGATGAGTACAAATGCGAGATGAGGCCTACACTACAGCTGGAGTCCCGCATAAAGAATTCTCAAGAGCTTCATCAATATAACCCTTATTACAAAGATACTGATTTTAGGACTTAGCTTGACTCCTGTTTTCTTTATTTTGTATGGGGGAAAAAATCGTTTTTGTGCATATACAAGGTAAAGGTAGCCAACACATTTTTAATTGTATTTTGGTAGGCCTACTCGAGAATACGGACCAGTGAACCCACAGTGGTACTCGGGCACCACACCCATCACTCGCAAATGCGAACGGGCGAGTGCCTGTTTTCCACCCTGATACTATCCACATTGACGATGCATAACACAAGTGTTTGGGACAAATGAAACCCGATTCAAACAGCAATCTCGTTTGCGTTTTATGTTCTATTCGCACTAATCGTTCCACTGAGACCTAGGTTTGTTACACATATTTTTAACCCAATTTCTGTTTTCAAATTTTCAATATACCACATTCTGCAATACTGAAAATTATAATAAAACTTTCTCCAGTCTTCGCATCAATTGTTATATTCACAACTTCTAGACGGCAGCACAAGAAGTCTGGCCAAACGTAAAATTAGAAATCAGTATTTTTCCCATGACCCCACTTTCATCCACGATACCTGTATCATGGAGGTATTCCCACCAACCCCAGTAGAAAGGGATTTTTTCTCAATAGCCTAGCATCTTTGCATAACGCTGCTTAGTTTTTATGAAATAAACATCTACACGTAACAGTTTTATGCCGATTAGGCTAGATAGAAATTAATCATCTATTGAGATGCACATCGCTCAGTATTACAGAATCAAATTTTTTCCCACATACATCTTTATTTCAGTAACCTGCCATCCGGGCATATACAATTCTAAACATTGGTTGGATGATCGCTCGAAATCAGAAATATGATACTTTTCAACGCTTTGTTAACACGCTATTTTTTATTATTTTTTTTTGTTTTCTAATTTTCTTTCAACTCACTGTCAATAACCTTTACAGCTTATAATAAAACTTTCTCCAGCCAATAATCAATTGTTATATTTACAACTTGTAGACGTCTGGTATAACGTACGCAACCATTAGATCGTTGACCTAATGGTTGATTGTTACTCCTATAAATATGTATACACAGTGTCCAATAGGGCTTGAAATCCCCCCTATCTTGGGAGTTTGACCCACTGATATTGTCCTTATATGATCATAGTCATAATAAAAGTAGTAACAACAACAACGATTAGAAGACATGTATATAGAGAGAATAAGAGGCAAATATTATCATTTAAATATAAATGTTATCAACAATTGTATTGCAGCTTCAAGTATATCAAAATGACATCAGGTATCCCGATTGCATAAACCATACATATATATAATACATGTATACATCAACTAAAGCAAACACATTGCCCACACAACCATGTACATCAATCCCCCAGAAAAATGCCTAAAATTAACGTTCAAAATGGGAAACATGACTACATTTAAATCTTGATTTTGAGGGGACTAGGTTCAGTGAACCAATTTAATGAGTTAATAATAATAGAATACAAATAGTATGAAAGAATGGAATACTTAATAGCGATACTCCCTAACTATTCACTTCAACATTTCAAAACTTCAAGAAAATAGGGCAGTAAGTAGTATATACAAATCTGGCAGAAATTATCACAGCGATTACTGGTGCTTCGTTTCTGAAAAAGAAGAAAGTTCATTTAAGAGCAGTTCTAATACGCTATGCTCAAATTGATTAGGTACAATTGTATTAAAAGTATATATTTATAACTGCAAATATGCACAAGGATGTATAGATCCCTTACCTTTGTAAGCGTATTCTAGGGCACTAGATATTGTTCTCATATCAGTTTCGATACTTCGAGCCCAGTTTTCAACGTCGCCGATTTCCTATATTGAAAGCAGGTAGAATAATCGGATTAGTTGTAAGTCAGTAGTAAATAACGACACACATAAATGTTCTACAACATCATGTAACAAGGATAATGAAAGAGTAGATCCAACCGAAGTTTTGAAAGAAACATAAAATGTGAATGTTTAACAAACTGTGTATATTAATAAGTTCATATTCATGGCCATCATGAAAGTGGAAGGCCTACTATAAGCAGAATTTGTATGAATTTATTTCTTAAGGAAAAATCAAAGATACTAATAACGATAATGACACAATGTTGAAACGTCCATTTAGTTCAATTTGAGGCAATGAAATAGCAGTACAATAGAAAATGGAGATGTGAGATACTCACCTTCAATGACTGATTAAATTCCTCAACTAAATGCAACCACTGCATTGTTTGCTTAGAGAAATGTGCAGCATTAGCTTGGAGGATTTTTGTTTCGGTGTCCAACTTCTTCTGGTTTACATAAGCCTGAGCAACTCTACAAAAATACAAGATTTTAAAAATGTTACATTAGACAACGGAACATCGGGGAAAAGCCTGTCTATACTCCGGGATAGTCCTTTCTAATAGGAACAGAAAAGCAAAAGGACGTGGAATACAAAAAAAGGTAACAAGAAATAATAAAACAAAACCAAAACTAGAAGGATTATAGAGCAAAAATCAGGGGGAAATCTCGGCAGACCACAGTATTTAAATGTATATTTTATAATTTTTAAAGACTTACCGTAGGAAGTTGAATTAAAATTTAGATTTTTATGAGCAACACATAGGGTTGCGGGAGTAAATGGCATAAATGAATACCGTCAGCAATAATTTTAGCTAAAGAAGAAGCCAAAACATTAAACGAAAGGATAACTCCGTAAATAGTGAAAATTGTTATAGAAGGCATTGGTTAATTATGAAAAGTCCATTTTCATTCGATAAACTAATCATTTAACACGTTAGTCGGCTTTTAGTTGCTAGGTAAATAGGCAGTGAATTATAGTTTCTTGATGGAAGAGAGAGAGTTAGAGTGAACGGGGACTCATCCTGTGCTGGATGCACTAAAATCTAAGAAGTAGAATCGGTAGTTTCATCAAGAAGGAAGGAATCATGCAAAAAGAATAGCTTGTTTTGTCTGGTGCGTATTTTCTGGACAGACTGTCCATGCACTTGATCGGTGGAAACTTAACAAAATAGAAAAAGATAATCTACATCTAAGGGTAAAGAATGTATTCGGGCGAAAGCAAAATACATAGGGCATTTTATTTTCCATCTATCCCATTTGCAAAATTGTCCTAAATGATAAGTTATGCAAAGATTCAAGTTATACGACTTAGACATCACCAATCCATGTTAGAAACTCGGACAATAATCTCGTTATACTTACATATTGGTTGACCCATCATAACTGCAATACATAGTCTTATTTACAAAAGAAAGTAAGAACTACAATTCTTTCACTTTACCATCAAACCAAACGGAAAGAAAAAACAGAAATGAGTACGAAAACTTTTCATAAACTTTTCAAGCGAAAAAAAAACATGAATAAAAAAACCTGGATGTAGTGTATTATTAATTTGAAGGTTGCCTTTATATATAAATCCTCAAAATGGATCCGTTAAAATAACATTTTACTTCGCATATATATGCCGGAATGTCAACAGCGCATCCACCATATTAGGTACCTCTTGCAAAATCAGTAGATTACCAAAGGACTTACCCAGCATTGAGATGATCTACAAGGGCATGTGAGAGGGCGGTAGCTGCTGCGGCAGCTTCCTTTTTTCTTTTATCTACAATTTAAATACGAATCATATCATTAATGATTTCGAGCAATACGCTAATTCCAGTCTTACATTCAAAAGGTGGAGGACAAAGTCACATCCTTCCATATTTATGTTTATAGAGTGATACAAATTTCACTTGGTGGTAGCGATTAGTGCGATATTTGCTTATGCTACATGGTATTCGCTTGTGCGCGCCGCCTATGTCAGACATGCAGACAAGTGAAAATGAATATATGGGTGTCCTGCGGACAACCAGGTTTTACCTATTTTTGGTGTGATAGATAACTTATATCTGACGATTCGCCTTGTTGTAATATTTTACCATATAAAATATTGGACGTTTGTATTTATAAGACGAAAGATTCGCGCCACAAAATTACGATTTCACGCCATAACATGGTTGTGCCAACCTTTTATGTGAATTTGGGCATTTTGGACATAGTCAGACACTTGGGTTCGTTGTCACACTTTGCCTTTGGACCAACCAACAAGTTTACAAACAAACCGACCTTTTTACTAGTACGAGTTCTTTGGACTGTGTAATGTGCGTCATACTCCTCCACTATAGGGAATTGTGGCACATTGCTGTAGCCAATAGTGTGACCAATTCTGGTGGTGTTATTGGCCGGTCTACTGACCTAAAGATATACATAGATTTCACATGACGTCAAGCAGGCGGCTGGGGAAGCCCACTGGCCGCCATCTTACACGTCAAGCATTTCCCTTGCGTCTACGGGGTCTGGAGAATTCGAACCGTTCTGGGCTCGGACCATCGTATGCTCGGACCGTTGTATGCTCGGACTGGGTAAGGTCGGACCAGTGGGTTAGTGGACTTGGACCAGGCATAGCTTTAGGCAGAACCTTATTTTGATAGGTATATAGTCAAAGTAATTCTTTTATTAATCAGTTTTACTTCGGACACTCCACTACTAGCTTTACTGACTTAAGACAACCAATTTTAGGGTTAGGTTTAGGGTTATTTTTTGTATGGTATGGTTTGGTCCGAGTCCACCAACCCAGTGGTCCGAGTCCACTAACCCAGTGATCTGAGTCCACTAACCCCCTGGTCTGACTCCACTAACCCGCCCGGTCCGACATCAGAGTGGTCCGACTTCTCTAGGAAGCGCGTCTACACGTGTATTATCGTTTGGCGTTCCATAGGTTAAATCATGGTGATTACTAGTATACTTATTTCCCGCTTTTACAACAATAAAGGACGATTACTTAACCTATTCACATAGGTTATCTTAGGCTCATTAAAACTTGTCAAGGTTCAAACAGCTGGAAAACGGCATTTTTGAATCTTGGAGCTCACATAAACGTCTAACGTTTACAGAGCCTATCAGGGTAGCCTTGTAAGATGGCGACGCTCTCCTCAAACTGTGACGTCAGTGGAATCTATGTATAGTAGAAAATGATAAAAGACTAGCCACCATACAGGTAGGAGCTAGGTAAAAGAATTAGAATTTTAGGGGTATGCACAAAGAGGTATAACACTACGTCTCGGATAGCCTATATATAGCCGCCTCCCAGTGATATTTCTTTATAAAAATGTTTTTTGCTTTAAAAAAACTAACGATATAAAGCTATATATAGTCTGGGTGGGTCTGGGGGCATGCCCCCACCCAAGGCCAGAGCCCAATCATCCAGGCGGGGCCCAAACCTCCAGGCCCGGGGGCCCAATATTCGAATTTTATCTTATCTTATTATATTTTTTAATTTTATTTTAGTCCAATATCGTACTATATTAAATAAAAGTTTGAAATGGTCAATTTCCATCCCCACAGACCAGATCCTGCTTTGTTAAACTCGTTTCCGACCCCATGCTAGACTAAAACCTATGTCCAGAGACCGAACTGCCTAGGGCCTAAACATCCAAGGCCCGGGCCCTATCGTCCAGGTGCAGCGGGGTCCAAACTTGCAGCTTCCTAGTCAAGTCGGAACAGTGCCAGGTCGGACCGGGCAGGATAGTCAGGTCGGACCAGGGGTTAGTCAGGTCGGACCAGGGGGTTGGTCAGCTCAGACGACCAGGTTGGTCAAGTTGGACCCAGGACGCTAATATATATAGTAAATACCAAACCATACCAAAACCTAACCCTTAAGTGGTTGTCCTCAGTCAGTAAAGGAAGTAGTAAAAACTGACTAATAAAAGTCATTATGGTACATGACTATATATCGTAATGTTCCGCCTAAAGCACCTGGCTCCCTGGTCTGACCTGACTAACCCCTTTGCCTTGGTCTGATTTGACTAATCCTCAGGGCCGAGCTGACCTGGTCCGAATTGACCCGGGTCCAACCTGACACTGCATGGTCCGAGTAAGATTCGGTACGAGTTGACCAGACCCCAACTTCCAGGACCAGCGGGCCCAATCGTTCAGGCCCGGGGCCTAAACGTCTTTAAGCTGAGGTCCATATGTTCAACTTCAATGATAGCTAATGATCCATATATGCACTGCCCCCCCCCCCCCCCCCCCCCCCCACACACACACACACCCCGGCCCCTTTGGCTTTTTTGACCCATAGTCCATACTATGGTATGGGGGCCATGATACTATCTACGCCTACGGTACACAATAGAGATGACCACATTACAGCATGTATAACTATTTATACAGCAGCGCCGAGTATCGCTAAAGTGTCACTGTCAGACAGTCAGTCAGTGGACAGTGCCAGACCAGTGCCAGTGCCAGGCATGAGAACCGCCCACTCACCCTGGATTTGCTTCCGAATCTGCTGTCGACCCTGATGTTCCTTTACCATTCGAGACAACATCTTCTACTCTTCCTTGTCGTGCGTTCCCAAATATCAAGAAATTATCTTTTTAAGTGATAAATGAACAAATAGTCCTACAACTTCAGATCGACTCGGACAAACTGTACTACCAACCGGAAGAACCTAACAACATCTACTGGGTTGTAGGACGTGTTTCCGATATAAACAAAAATAGTCCTAATAATTTTGAGGATGGACCTTGATTGTCCATATTTTTCTCCAAATGGATGAAAGAGATGACTTATTATCGTGAATTTTCGTGATTGGAACCTGAAGACCACAATTCAAAGGCGTTTTCTGACGTCTCACAAAGTCACTGTTGCTCAATATCACTACGCCGTCTCGCCGATTCTCAAGAGGCTCGGAAAGGGAGTTTAGAAGTCCCTCAAAATGGCTATGGTTGGGCTTCGCCTCTGGGCGATCCTATCGATTTTGGCACTGTTTATTTGTGAATCTTTTTCTTTTAATGTGGATACGAAAGTTCCAATAGTTAAGGAAGGAAGACCTGGATCGTATTTTGGATTCTCTGTTGCTGAACACCAAAAAGGCCAAAGGGAATCCAGCACAGGCTCAAGTTTTGTGTAAGTAGTATTTTTGCCTTAGCCTTTTTAACCTAGCAGTGTAGGCTATTTGAAGCCAGTGTGTATTCTCCACACCACAGAAGCCTTCAACTCTGACTATGGTCGTTCTTGTGGAATACTTCCGAATGCCACATTTTCTGGGGTCAATGCTATAGTTTTACTTGTCGGAAGTTGTAGTTGTGACAAAAAAAGATATTAGTTTTGTAATTAAATGCTAAACTTAAGACTAGCTAGCCTCCACTGGCACTGGCTTGTGCGTTTGACACCATTGAAGGGGACACATTTAAAAGTTAGTTTTCATGATTAATATAATGGGATATTGTTTGGCTCATGCGAATAACTGACGAAAATTTGGTCCGCACTAGGCTTTTCTTATACTTATAGATTCTGGTATTGAGAGATCACAATAATTAATCTTAAAGAAAGTGTGTTTTTAAACCCTATACATCATTACTTGTCATTACACATTAGATCTGCGGACTACATCAGGCCTACATTGCCATGTTTACTTGTGTTTATGTCTACTATGACCGTATATTATATATAGCTGGGGTAATTTTGACAATGAGGGAACATGTACATATATATACCGGTATACTCTTCACATTGTCTTGGTCGCTGTCACAGGCCATTTATACAGAGTATGACATTATAGACATGTTTTAAGACAGAGCTCTAAAAAAAGACTAAATCATGGCTTGAAGTTGAGGGAAATAATCAATCTCTGGTCATGCCATTATGCTTACATGCTCATTGGGGATTGATTGTTTGTATTACTTTATTTATCCAGGTGTAATATAAAGGGTACATGGCCTTTGGCAACCCATATTGTTCGAGGATCAGGACAGATTCCCGATTCGGATCTTCCCAATATTCTAATCTACTTCAAAATAAGAGAGTATAATATAACCGTACCATTCTGTTTCTATTGATAAGGGAATTTAAGGGAAGTACCGGTACCTAAACTAGCCTAATAAATTGTGTCTTGAGCACCGTGAGTTATCCTTTGATGTAGATCTACCGAAGTACGAATAGTATTCAATCTCAATCATTTTTGTATTATAGGCCTAGTAGTTTATCATTACCATTCATCATTTGGTCGATAATCATAACATATTTAAATACGGTACCGTAGTCCTTAAAATGGCAAGTATGGGTATGCTCACATGCCTCCATCACTAGACAACCCCTTAATCACCAGCATTTAGAAATAGGCCTACTTAATTTAATTGACCCGGAACTGGCCCTCTCTCGGCACATTTCTATCCACCTATTCATTGCTATGATGAGTGCAGAATAGCGAAAAATAAATACAGATTACAGTGTATCTCTGTAGCAGACATTACAGGATGACTTTTTAGGTTCACCCTCGAGTGTATCAAGGTGTAATACGCAAAGGTGTGTACTACTTGTATACAAGTATCCCGACTCAGTGTGTCGAATGTTTTGTATATTTGTATGTGTATGTTACTAAACCTTGGAAGATTGCCAAGCGGAGCCATAGTTGTCTACCCAGCTCATCCCACACCGCACACATAACATGCCTTTTCCCAGCCGTTTGGCTTCATGTCCTGGGTCAGTGATCACAAAGTTCTATATAATGTATATAGCAGCTACTTGAAATCAGTGAGGCAAATCTAGGTGTGGATGCCTTAGATAATGCACTGACAAGAAGTATTCGACTCTAGATCTATACATCTTAAACCCCCAAAAGGAAAGATAGATTTCCATTCGTGCGAGATAGTTTCTTTTCCCAGTCACCCAACACGTTTTGAAAGATCTAATGTTTCTATTAATGAACAGTCCAGATGCAAAGGATGAGGAGGAACTCTCTAACATTAGAAGTAAGAGCCCTATCCATTTATTGCTTTGCTTTAGATAAAAATGTGCGTTAACCCAGAGTAAGCAGTAGTTGTTTACTGTATTTATTTTATTCATATGATCATATATAAATAAGATTAGGTTAAACTGGCAAGGTGGAAAAAAGTGGACTAGACGATTGAATTGTACCACGAATTAGTTCAACGTATTATGAATAAAAGGGATGCTTATAAATAGACGTTTGTAATAGAACTCTATCACCAGAACCATATCTTTTATATCACAGATGCCAGCGTGATATTTTCCAGCTGCCCTACGGGACAATGTCCCTACCAGCTTTTTGTTTATCAACAATTAGCTCCAGGGCCATGTTATGGGATGGTATCTTTTTCATTGTAGGTCATACACTTTCCTGATAGATCTGCCATGCCCCTCGAGTCTAAGCTTATCAAGGCAAACGGCCAGAGAATAAATTCCCTAGATAGAGCTGGATATTTTGTTTTGTAATGTATGTCTGTTAAAGGAAATGGGATACTCGCTTGGCTTACACGCTCTCTTAGGCAAATCATTGATCAATCCCCTACAACAATAACCTTGCTGCACTATATATCATTATATTATATAAGTATATTTATTTCTCTTTTTTATACAGTTACATTATAATATTTAGAGAAAAAGGTCCTTGTGTCAACAAATGTTACATTAGCATTAGTTAAGATAATTAATTTACATTACTTGATAGGATTGTTAAAGTTACACAAATCTTATGGTTAACATTGCCTATTGCCTGTCTATAGGCTTGGTATTAATAATGTTATCCCCACCAAACGTCCATTGATGTCAATGTCTTACTAATACTATGGTTGCGTAGGATGGGCGGTCCTTGCTATAACTACTATTCTTGAATAATCTTGTCTCGTTAACAGCTAAACTCTCTGCCCTGTAGCTTAAAAAGTCGGGCAGACGGGAGGTCAAGTAATCGAAGCTTGGCTAGGTTTAAATGCCAGGGTCTCTATTTAGACCTAGAGAAAATCAATCATCTTTCGGCTGGTCGCCCATACGTTACTCAACCCCGATATTCCCAAGTCCTGACACCGGGGCGGCTTTTCCCGACATGATTCGCATCAGCACTGGAATGCCAGTGCATCTCAAAATTGGCTTATTTTTCACTATCTATCATCTGTAACATAAATGTTGTTCCATCTAATTTCGTTCTTCGTTACCTAAAACGAACGATACTTACCTAAAACGAAAGACCTTTACTGTTTAGTAACCCTAGTTACCTCGGGTGTTATATCCGAGGACACTATGGATAGTAAAGGCCCTATAAACACAGCTAAATTAGGGTTCGTCATTATTTCACCTGGCTGCTAGTTAGCCATCTATTTATGAATCGCAGGGGGTCTTAGTAACCTCGGAGCAGGGGATCGTTGACGTGGAAGTTTTGGAGTTTAGACACGCGCACGACATGATGCCTGCTGGTTACCGTGGTTACCAAGGGTTGTATAATATGTTGCCATAGCACCAGCCCATAAGGAACCGCTTTTCCAGCCGGCTTAACGCAAGGGGTTGAAACTTAAAAAGGCTATGGTGAATGAACATTAACCTAACTCTTCTTCAGTGTAAGCTGATTCATCAGTCATAGATGTATTTCTAAATGTTTATTGTATGTATCATGGACAATTCTGGGAACTGACCCCCACCCTTATTAATACGCCGACTGACATCAATTAAATGTCCGTTTCTTGTCAGTGAGTACAGGGATAATGTACACGCACCCATACCTTATCTACTGATAGTCTGTTTACTCAGAGTGGTAGCAATCCTTATCGGTGACTTGTCATGACCTGAAATCAATATACGTGCTACAGTGTAGCTGTGGGATGGGGATTCCTATATTTGTGCTCTTGATGAGATTGTTCATCTCACTGGCACATTTCTGTTCTATCGATTTATTGATTTCTGCTGGCATATCTAAATTTAAATCTCTTACTGCATTCAGTTTTTTACATTCTGATTTAATTCTAGCTTGCCCCTGCATTCGATTATAGAGTTGTTTTGTCTAGCCACCACGGGGTGGGAAATTAAGACCTCTGGGAATTGGGGAACTTGGACTTGGTATTCTGGTTTCTCATTAACTCTTGTGTCTAACTGATCTGTGAATAATGACTCCATGTCTAGCTTCTACTTGCCGGCGCCTCTCTAGCTAACAACTTTCCTTCCCCGCTTACGGCTTCTACGATAGTTTATCTGCGTGTGTTAGATCTACGGCATAGCAAATATTGTTCCTTAATTTCACGACTTTGGCTCGCGTATTGATCCGAGAAATTACGTTTATGATAACTACCGGTATATAATAATGGTGTTTATCATCTCTTATCTCTGCCCTGTGCATGCATTATGCGCGGTATTCTATTTAATTGTGGACAGGATATTGTCATAGAAATCTTTTTAAGTATTGCCAACCGGACGTTGGCCCCTCTCGTTATTGTCTGATGGTAAACTTTGCTCAACTTATTGATATTGGACCTGACCTATTGCCAGCAATCTTTTCCTGTTCCTAGTGCTCAAACTGATACGTCATAACAGTAAACACTCGACAGGTAGCTGGTAATATTTGCTTTCAAAGCATGGACTATGGACGGGTTCGGGTGCTGAACAATATAAAATTCAATATTTATCCTGAGCATGTGGAAAGTCATTGGTACATGTATTCCCTATTTCTAGATATATCTTAGACAGAAAATCCATTCATCTATTTCATGTGCAATGTTAGGATTTCAAAGGGAGAACAGGCTATTATATTTTCACCATTTCGGACTGGCATTCATATTAACTGAATAATGAACCACTTAACCCATTTGAAACCAGGCAGGAGGATTAAATTGTCGGATGTCCTAACTTATAGAGGCAGTGGACACCATATGTTATGAGTGCAACAATGTCAAGCAGGTCCTTTTGAACCTCTTATTTCCTTAAAAAGACCATTGAAAAGTTATCTTTTCCATATTATTACACGAGAGCACATGAGTTATGCTTTAGAATAAACCTTTTTTTAGAAAATAGAGAAAATACATTTAAATTTTGGTGTTGATGTCACACTTTTTGAACCAAGATCGAATTACCTCTCATGTATGTGAATGGATCCCAATAACGATTTATTGACAGTTTCCTCACAGAAAAATAGTGAATTTATTCCTGAAATATTTATGACTGACTACAAAGGACTTGTATACGATGCTCAAGTGCTGGTGGATCGTTCCCTTTGGTGATCCCCGCCGACGTTTGTGGAAGAACTGTTTGCTGGGCTCAGTTTACACTAGAACGACCGTCACCAAAGGAAATATGCAAATGTTTCTGAAATAAGCCGAAGGGCGTCTCTAACTTGAAACAGTAAATATTAGAGAGCTGCGGTTTGTTGCCACATCCCGTTACAGATCCAGTTATTTGTTGGAACTCTCATTATTAAGGATGATCTAGAGAGATGTGCTCCTATCTATTGTTCCAGGACAGGCCACAGAAGGCCCCAGACTCAGAATTGTGTGAACCTTATATCTAGAGATAACCAAGACTCTCCTCCAAATCTACTGCATCAGCCGCCGCCACGCATGAAATTGTATTATGCCTGGGTGATGGCGATGCACCGACCTATAAAAGGGCGATTAATAAGCAAATGCATGTTTAATTCCCCCATTCCTAGGTCCCTCTCCCGTGTGGAAAGAGCCCCGAGAGAGAGAGAGAGTTGGATTCCATGCGTTGGATGCCTTCGGCTATATACTTCTCTGTATAATGGCTTTTGATCCAGTGAAACTAAGCAATATCACTGTCTCAGTTCCATGTACAGCAGTTGTGTTTCGCCTAGACGGAAGGAAGAGCTGGTTGTACTGGCTCAGTTTCGCCATGGTTGATTGCAAAGTCTAAGAGCGGCTCGCGGGGCAAAGGGTTGACAGGACCTTGTCATAAATAGAAGTAAAAAATCACCCACTTTTCCCTCTTAAGGAAACCCGTTTTGCCCGTGTCAACTACTTATTGGACAGACTTCCCCACAGACACATATCAAGTATAAATACTAACTCAGCCCAATCCGGATAATTCTTTAGGATTTCACTATTTCGGTAGTACTCACTACTAGATCCCACACTGCTTGTCTATTAGTCGCATTATGTCCCCGGACCCGCATATTATGAATGATATATATTTTACACTTGACAGTGAAGAGGGGTGCGCATCGCATCCGATCCACCACCGTGATGTTTCGCCACTTGTCCCAATGTGTAGGGAGCTTCTATATTAACCCCCGGTACTTTTAGTTGCCATGGTAACCTTCTATCTCTAATCTGCCATTGTTAGTCAAGGTCCCCAGGGGTCATGCCCTCCGGTCACGCCGATATTCCTGTGTGAGGGGAGTGCGACCCGATGGCGACAGATCCGCTATTGTCATAAGACCAAATATGACACAACAAGCAGGGTCACCGCCATGTGGGTTACCACTGTTTACAAATAGAAAAACTACTAACTTAGATTTCACCAATAGCTTCGACTCTTTGCCTATGTACAGATTTACCCCTATTCTTCTGTGAAAGTGTTGCTTTTTAAAGTGGAATAGATTCCTAGACATTCTAATATTTTGTCATCACTTGAAATGAATAGTTCCCAAATGCAGTGGCGGTACCAGGGGGGGCCTGGGGGGCACCGGCCCCCCTAGACCCCCTAAAATGGTCCTGTGTCCCCCCTAACTCAGAGGGGCAGAGGGCCACTAAATGGCCTCTAAAGTACTGCCAGAATTTGCACTTTTCTTCAGACCAGTGACTCTACATGGACAACACTCCCAATAACCCCATATTTTATTTTAGCTTCTTTTAACGTTAAACTACATTTCTATAATTCAGTTTCATGTCCTCTATTCAAAAAGCATTTTTAGACCCAGAATGTCTCAACAGGATTTTTTTTTTTTTTTTTATATATCTTAAGAAATTTTATTGGTCAATATTCACATGTGTAATAGTTCTCATTGCCAAGGAAAAAGAATATTGTTGAAGTTATACATCAAGTAAATATAAGAGCAGCTCGTTGATAAGAGTTTTAACATTTTAAATGAGTGAAAGAGTCATGCAGATTCCAATATTGGTTATAGTGGGATAATTTCCCAGCTATAATTCAAGATTAATATCACATGTTGGCTGTAATACATTTGGATTCATGATAATACTCATTGATCTTTCATGGTCATGAGATGACATTCGGCCCAGTCACTTGAAATAGAAGAATAATCTTCATCTATACCTATACAGCAGATAACATTAATGAATATATAAAGAAAAGAAAAATTTGTAACCTGCCATATCAGATTATATAATACATGTTTAGATCTTATTGAACAAATATAATTATGATTATTATTTTAAATTTCAGACAGTCTCAAAATTGGTATTAAAACAAGAATCAGCGTGGGTGAACATGCAGTTTACAGTTATGATTTGTTCATCATTTGGACAATTCGGGGTTTTCAGTTATTTCCTTTTCCAAAAGGAAACATGACAGGTTCCAGTAAAATCTAAATTCTTGACAAAATAAACCTATATTTGCTCACATGTGAGGACTCAAGAGGGTCTCAATAGAGACAATTAATTTTGTTCATTTTATTTTCTCAAAAAGTTTTTTTATGGTGCAAGAAAATTGGGTTGTCATTTTTGTTAGAAATATTAGAGTTGTGTCGGGTTTATTTCATTGTCATTAGGCAAATTAACTGTTATGCATTGCAATGACATTCCAAACAGGCAAATTCAGAAGATTTTGACCTCAATTGTGCCCCCCTAGACCTGCCTTCTGGTACCGCCCCTGCATTAAATGGATGTTTGAAGTAGCTTGAAGTTTGTTTTTTATAAGTGGGCCACACTAGACTAAGATTCCTCCGTCGAGGCCGTAGTGACTCCAATATAATAGATTTAGATTTTAATAACCTTTTTAAACAAAAAAAATACACAAGTTCTAAGTTCAGTGACTGAGCCCTGATTCGACCATCGGAGACGCACTGTGCTAACTTACATACCCCCAAACACCGGCTCCTATGGCATGCATTATGAGTGAGGGATATATAGAAGCAGCAGGGTCTGGATTTATGAAAATGTTGGGCACATCCACCACTTGACACGATCAATGCCGGACACAGAACTGGGGCCCTTGTTTGTGCCAGGGAATGCTGTTTATTTAGCCGAATGAGACGCCGTCCGACCTAATGAGGATAAATAAAGGCAGCGAAAGGGGAATAAATATACACCAGAACTGCTCGTTTAGTTAAGGAAATGTGTCTCGCCACTGTCAGAAGTGCTGGTGCACCCAACCAGATATGCTTCACCTACGATCTGGAATGCCTTTTCTCCGCCGTTGTATTGGTAAAGATACTATTGAATTGTCTTTTGACAAGTCACTTGCCCTTCAGTGAATGCAACGGGACTAGGGGTGAATGGCAAGCGTGTTCCCCTGGCTTGCTTCTCCGGTAGTTACAAATATGCTCCCCTTTAGTCTGTCCGAAAAGTAGCCTATGTAATCGCCTCGCATCCCAGCGAGCTCGGGGACGGTTTTGCTGTCTATCCGAAAAGTAGTTGACAAGTGATTCCTTATCCCTTTAAATAAGAAGAGGGAAAAGTGGGGGATTTTTGCTTACTTTATATTTTGTAATATTTGCCCAGGATGCTCTGGTTAATGCTAGAACAAGTATGCTAATAGTACTACAACGCATTGATATTTATTCATATCTAACAGCTACCTCCCATATTATATATATATATACTCTCTTAAATTACTCTCATGCTCACTTGTAAGCATAATAAGGCGTTAAAGCCATACTTGTTACAGTTGTATTAGCCTCGTGCTCTAACGTACTTAAATCATGGTCAGATGAGGCGATCGCATAGGCTTTGGAATGGATGCACCCCTTCGTCAGACCAGGCCAGCTGGCGGGGGGGGGGGGGGGGGGGGGGGGGGGGGCAAATCCCACATGCTAATGATACAAGGATAGAGATATTCGTGCATTGTGTCACTGTTTACTGGAGGCAAATTGATACATGGTACATGCTGTAACCGTATTGGCCGGATTAATAGAAGGATTACCATAGCAACCTAGTTACATTTAGCTACAGGGGTTGTTTGTAGGTCCGTCCTTCCTCTTTTTCTCAACCTCCAAAAGCAGGGCAGATTCTACTAATCAGGAACGCAAGGAGTAAAGCTCTGCACTGGAGGATGCTTTCTCCAAGGTCTGTCCAAAAACCTAGCATGCATGTGCACACTGTGACAGTACAGTTACCCCTCAGCTCCATTCCCTGCTTTATGGAATTTGGCTCTAACTCTTATGGCCCATTTCATTTAATGGAATATGTACATACCCCGGGAGCTTATTACTGACAGATATATGCATAGCCAAGGGAGCATCAGGCGTATATATCTGGAATCAAACTTGTGTCGTTTTCCTTTGATATGATATGGCCGTAATAGGTTTTCTTTTCTTTTTTTTAATATATCATTTTCGCTCTTTTGACGGGGTCGTTACACTCAAATTTTAGAAGTGAAAATACACCATTTCATGAGTTGACATTGGCTGCCATTACGAGACCTTCCTTGCTGCAATACCAAAATCATGACATCAATTGGTGATTTTCATTGATTTGATTTTTTTTAATCAAAAGGCGTCGTTACTTGCATCACATGGACCCACTTTTAACGGGTCTTCAGAAAGATCGATTGGATTAGTCCCTGGCAAAAAACTGTGCCCCAAATGGTGAACAAGAAAACAATTAAATGAAAATTCCCATAATCATGGTCGCCTCTGGCTTGGAGTAGGAGGAATATTGCCGCTTGCCTCGCTCCATTTGTCCCGTAAATTGATGACCTGGCTAAGCGAATCTGGATCAGACTTCTGGTAATTATCTGGCGCACTTAATAACCTGAACTATCCCCTTGGGACCATTTAGTTAATAGGCTCTGCCAATCTATAATGCCCATTTTCCATGGAGATTAATCAATACATGATGGATATGTAAAAGGAAGGATTCCCAAATGTTGTTGATTGTCTTGTTACTTGTGAAATATTCGACATGGGCCAAATGTAATGATTACTGACTGTAATGTAATAATATAGTCATCGTCTTGTGAAACCATGTTGCTTCTACTATTACACGCTTATTACTGCACTGTCCGCAACTCCGAATAGGTAGATAGGATTATAATTAATCAGACATCATTGTAACTTAATGTTAATAGCTGTTAATGTTGTAGTATATACAATTAGTGCAACTATAACCATGATCATTAATTAATCCAAGCATGATCATTAATTAATCCAAGTGTTGTTGTGGGTACAGTCTCAGGATACTTGGTTTACGCATATTACATGTGTACTTTCATGGGAGTTAGAACCTATACTAAAAAGTATGTACTTAGTTATATAGGGTCAGGGGAACACCGTTAGCAGTACATCACACGAGCGAAGTACTCGATAGAGGACCATCCGCGCTCATTTTATATATAGTTTTGGTTGCAGAATTACCAGTGCACACTTTGATCCCATTAAAAAACCCGGCGATTGTTCTTTTGGACTGTTTGAACGCCCTACTTCTCTCCTCTCTAAAACGGTATACAACAACAAAGTATTCATGATGAAAAGGGGAGCCTAATAAAACCTAGTGAGATACCAGAGGGATGAGCAATTTGTTTTGGCACAATTAATCATGGTATGGTACCTGAGCTGGCATCTGGCTTAACGTGGTTTAAGTTTAGAGGCCTCGGAACATGTTCAACGTGCCAAAAATGACATGGACAATACATTGCCAAGTTCTTATCTCAGGGCCTGCCAATGGTACCTCACCTCAGCATTCCTCATCCCTCTCAAGGTAGCGACAAGATCACAAGATCACACCCCGGAATAATACTCTTTGAACGCTGACATAATGTCAATTTTTTTCTTTTCCTCTTTTACAGATTCTTGGAACAATGTGGAAAAAAATCCGTCATTTCCGTAGCTTGATGTTCGTCACTAATAATATATATTTATTATTGTTTGTTCACTTAAATTCTATTACTAATTTTATTATTTGGGGTTAAAGTTTAAAAACTAAGTTCTCGTTGATGCAATGCGAAACCTCTGTTATATTCAAAACAAATTGATTATTAGAACTTCATTGTACAATGTATTGTTTGTCGATAACTCAACTGACGTTATTACAGAAGATGTGCTGTATAAAAATACTAAATTTAAAAAAAAACAAGGGATGAGAACGAAGATTCGCGGGGCAGCATGACTGAAATACTCAGCTTACTTCTTGTATGTGTGGGTGGACTCCTTCACAGGCTCACTGACTGACTTACTGACCTCGTGTTTTCCCGTCTTACTTACCCAAATACATCTGGCAGTTCTAGAAGTCCACTGCTGGTCTGACCATTACCTCTCTAATTTAGCACCTCTAAAGTGTGTCGTCACTGAGCTTCTGAAATAATGACCCTCATCAGCCGACTTCCGATCAGCCCCAGGTGTTTAAACTGAAGGCCCAAGGTGTAATCGGGATCAGGGGTGCTGACATAGGAAACAGATCCAAACATCTGGGTAATGTGACCTCCTCTTTTTCGGAGTGTACATGCCAAGCATCCTCCCAAGCTAGGGCGAGATTCTCCAAATCTGATTCTCTGACTGAGGGAGCGAAAAAAAAGGTCGGCCCTGATGTTGGAGGATGACGCCAAGGGGTTCCCCAACACTTTTTCCACGTTGCTATGGCTCTGGGGATGAGTTTTCGATCTAAAGCTGATGAGTGGGTCTCCCTCGGGGTTGTACCTCAGGGCCTCAGGCCAGCTGCTTTCCAACATTTTAAGCATTCATAACTTTTACTTTGGTATTTGAGCTCAAGTATCCAAGTGCCCCATTGAGTGGAGGGCAGAGAGGAACTGAGTACTTTCACACACTGGTTTTCTTTTCACCTTGTTCCTGGCAGTACAGCGATGGAGCTGGTCAGATAACACCAGCTCCAGTCCTAGGATCATGCTGCGTTCTGTGTGATGGGTAATCTGGTCGAGCATATTCTTTTCTCTAGTTTAGGTATTAGCTTTGTCATGTTGAAAGTTTAAAACACGTTTTGAATCGCCCTAATGAACTATTTTACTGTTAAAAGCCGGGCACAGCATATATAAACGGTCGTCCCAAGGCTCTTCGGAGCAGTCCTCCCAAAATACCATAGAACCATAGAATCATAACCAACCAGGGTATTATTCTTCCAGATGAGATGAATTATAATGAACCACTTACCTACAAATTGCCAAACATACATACATGAATGTATATAGGTCATATCCTCATGAATATTTGGTTTAGCCATATCCATGGAGAAGTGTAAATTTAGTGGGGGGTTTTCATAAAAAAAATTCGTAAATATAGGAACCGTTAGCCAGAGAATGATTGTCAGGTTGGTATCCATAGCGACCATGCAGCGTGTGTACACATACATACCAAGCACATGGCCACTGACATGTGCTGCCCCACCCCTCTCTCACCAACAGGTTGATATTCCAATGTCTAATGCAAATCTTTTCCTTTCAATATATCTCGGGTCTTGCCAAACTCCCCTGTGTAAGAGTATTTTTTTTTTTTTTTTTTTTATTTAGGATGTTTATACAGCAAGTCAAACAATACAGTGAAACATAATTGTGACATAGGCTCACGGGTTTAATTCATTTAAGAATTGCCATGGTTATTCTGCCCACTGAGTATGGCCCAAAAAAGTTTGTATATTTTTTTCCTTGCTTTTGAATTACGTCCACTAGGTCCAGTAGTTGCACTCACCCGTAATGCAATGTCTGCGAACTTTAACTGTGACCAAAGCTCAGAGGTACTCCGAAAACAACTGCTAAACACTGTCCTGATGATGTGCGAACGCAGCCCCAGATCAAGGTGTACAACTGATCCCAACTATGGGCCCTCCCAGATCCAGTGGCTGCCTGACTCCTAGAGAAAGCTATCTTTTATGTTGAGTCATTTAATAACACAGTGAAAACTAGATCCCAATTAGATGTACTGTATGGAATGAAAATAGGGACAGATCATTCACATCTCTCTCAGGTTCAGGAAAGGTTTTTAAAAAAATATTGCCATAAAATGGATTGCCACACCTGCTATCTCAACTGGAGCCATTTTAAGTGGTGCCCCCAAGTAGGACAGTTTACATTAAGTCGGTGTACTAGGGTCGGTAAGTCATGGGTTTGAAGGTTCTTCAACATCAACTAGCTGTACTAAGTGCCAGATGCTTATAACCTAGCACAGAAGAGGCTTTTTCTCATGTTAGGTGTGAAATAGTAAAGTCTCGGAGATATACGTTGGCACTTCGCCAGATTAGGGACGGGAGAACAATGGTTGGCTGTTAGTGTTTGTTTTTCAAGACATTAAACACTTTTTCCCCAGTAAGTCTCCTCGGGGGAGAACAATTTCTCTTGTCTTGCCCACATATATTGAATAACCTCACTAAACGTGGTGGCATCTAGGTCGCACCCTTAGCGAATGGTCCTAACAAGTATCCATTATCCCCTTCAATGGAATCGCGGATTTTCCCCCTCCCGACGAGTACGAGGTTTACTGAAGGATCTCTGCCTAAACTTGAGCCGAGGTCTGTGTAAAAAAAAGTTCTGTATGAAAAAAAGGAGCGAGGTCACATTCCCCAATTGCTCTCCGATGTTCATTTGGGTTTGCACCCCCTCCTCCCCCCCCCCCCCCCCCCCCGATAAAAAACCAATACATTACAATTACCGAAATAGTCCAATCTACTCCAGTGGATTGCTTTATCAATGATTGATCCCTTTGAAGACAGAGCCAGACATCCGTCATTATACGGTGCATTTAAGTGCAGGGGTTCAGTCCCGGCCACCCAGACTGCTCATATTTCCAATCCCCTTCTGCTGTGGAATACAAAAACATACAAAAACATTGCGAACATGTCGAGCTTTGGCGGCTGATGGGCCCCTGTGTTCTATCCAGTCGGAGTCCCATGCTCAACTGCACCCACTTCGTGTCAGACGTGCATTCTCCTTTCGGATGGAGATTCATAACTAAGCCTCTGGAGGCCTGCGGTATGGAGAATAAACAAAAAACTGACTTTCACTAAGGCAAGAAAATGCAAACGAGAAACGTACACAAGGACCGATATTAGTATCTGTGTGGCGCTAACACGGAGTTCATTAATGTGGAGTCTGACATGAACATGCTCATTTGTGCTGAATTATTATGACGGTAATTGGAATGAATTGGGCACTGGGAGGTTAGATTAGTTGGCTTCCATGCTGGCTGGCAATGTGTAATTCTTCCTCATGCTGCATAATGTATAATACCGATTTAATTATTTGATCTAACTTCTAAGAGTCTAGAATTGCAAGGATATTACTGATCCGAACCCTCTTCGTTGTTATCGAGTCCTTTGGATGTTCCACATGGCAATGTTTACGTGTGTGTGGGAGGGGAGGGGGGGGGGGTGACAACAATATTTTACTGTTGTGTGTGTGGTGGTGGGGGGTGTGGGGTTGTATGCGTGCGTTTGAACCCCAAACTGTCCAGTGTTCAGTTCCAAATTGAACTCAAAACTATCCAGTGTCCAAAACTGTACTGTTCCAATCTGTCAAGAACTGAACTGTTAAAAACTGTTAAGAGCTGAACTGAGCTGTTACGAAGGACCTGTTCCAAACTCCAGATGTGAACTGTTCCAAACTGTCATGAGAGACAATCACCAATAAGCTGGGAATCATACACCCCTTTGTGATGTCATCATTAATATCCCTAAGCCTAAGGGAACAGTAGGTATTGGATACCGTCTGCTGAGAAACGTTCCTATATTTCTCAGTAGCATGGTAGCACTCACACAGAGAACATCGCTCCTTGTCTCGTTCAATAATTATTGTTATTATTAGTTCTTCATGAATATTGTAGCCGGAAATGAATACTAGTATATTCGGCCGTACTCATTTCCAATGACTACTCCTCCTTCACTCACTACACACAACTCTTGTTTCTGTGTATTATCATGAAAGATGAAGAAGGTCAGGGATTTTATTTATATCCTCCAGAAACTGCTGGATGACATGTCTCTGCTAAAAGCAGGGTGATAAATGGAAGACATTGAATGATTAAGTGGACCTGGGATGTGGACGTGGCGGATCCTCAGCTACCCTCAGGACTCTGTGTTGCCTGAATCCCAAGAGCTTATAATAAATAGAAATGAAATCAACATGATTCATTTACTATGGAACTTCTCTGTAATTAATTCACCTTCTTTGAATATTGTTCTTTCCCGCGATACTAGGATCCCTCTGTCATGGGTAGAATAAAAGTATTTTCGGCAGGTATATCTCTAAAAATTAGTACTTGTTGACCTACATCTTTAACACCTCATTTCCTAACAATAGTCTTCTATATAGCTTTAGTGCAAGCCGTATTTGTGGATTTAGAGCTATTACATTTACCAGTAGGAGTTTGTTGAACATGTCGAGTGTAGGAGCAGCCACAGGTGACGAAGGGCCCGAGGCCCATATGGGAGCGAGCCAACTCTGATTCACTACCAATCTACTGGAGGAACGCTCTGTACGTCTGCTTATATATGCTTACTTAGCATCACTTCTTGGCTCATAGTTATACTTTAAGAGCTGCATGATTCACCCGTCTCTTCTCATCACCTTTGAGGGACGCATTGCCCCGACATCTGTATTTTGATCACAAACCTCTGGCCTATTTTCCCACCGCTTAAAATGAAGGAATAGACAGGCGGTATTTATTGTGACACTCGGACCCGTCAGGATAAATGCTCTTTTATATTGCCACTCTTGGAACGGTATGGCGTTTAATAAAAGCTGGGCTAATATAAATGGCTTGACTGATGTATTGAAATTTTCATTTTTTTCCGACATAGTCTGTATTCGTTTTAAAGTCCAAAATGGAATCGTGGATGGAGTTGATAGTTGCATTAGAAATGGTATTTATTGCTATGTTATAGTTACCTCTTAAAAGGGTTACTTTGAATTAATGATTGAAACCATTTATTTATCTATTTCATCATAGATATGTTTTAAAGTGCCAAATATCTGTTCCGCACAAATATATCCTACATATACTTTAATTTCCCATGAAAGGATTTAATATATTCCAAATCCTTTGAATTAGCATTGACGCATTGAATGAGCAATCCTTTACATTTTGTTGCTGGAGTGAAGGTAAGGGGCCTTTACCGACACCGTTAGGTTAGCATGTTGTAAGCCCATAGTGATGAGATATATTCGGTTTTGATCACCAGGAATACATGTTTATGTAGGCAAGCAAAAGGAGCTGCATGTGTTAGGGCATCTGGTGCTCTTTTATATTGCCAGTCTTGGAACGATATGGCGTTTAATAAAAGCTGGGCTAATATAAATTACTTGACTGATGTATTGAAATTTCGACATAGTCAATATATTCGTTTTTAAAGTCCAAAATGGAATCGTGGAAGGAGTCTGTAGTTGCAATAGAAATGGTATTTATTGCTATATTATAGTTACCTCTTAAAAGGGTTAGGCTTTGAATTAATGATTGAAACCATTTATTTAATTATTTTATCAGATATGTTTTAAAGTGCCAAATATCTGTTCCACACAAATATATCCTACATATACTTTCATGCCCCCTGAAGGGATTTAATATATTCCAAATCCTTTAAATTAGCATTGAATGAGCAATCCTTTACATTTTGTTGCTGGATTGAAGGTAAGGGGCCTTTACCGTCACCGTTAGGATAGCATGTTGTAAGCCCATAGTGATGAGATATATTCGGTTTTGATCATCTGTTCAGACCCAGGAATACATGTTTATGCAGGCAAGCAAAAGGAGCTGCACGTGTTAGGGCATCTGGTGTGTCGAGTTGGGAGAGGCAATTCTATCTCTCTTCCCCCCCCCCCTACACACACACACCCCACACCCTCTTTCGCGCCATATGCCAGTTATGAACATGTGAAAAGAGTATTCCGTCCATATGTAGTGTATTACTGGCCGAGACCTAGAAAAGGGTGATGAAGAAGCTCGATGAGCCAAGCCACTCATAGCCTACCTAATTGATTCCAGTGATATCTAGCCACAGGTAATAAGGCACCTACCCTCAGGAGAATAAATCGGATACAATGTTGATGCATTACCATGATTCACTCAGATCCCCAAAATTGTACGCACATTGGGCCAGAGCAAGTTCAAGCTCTTTTTCTGGGGTCAAGTATGCTTCCCTCGGGGTAAAAAAGAAATACATAAGAAATAAAAGGAAATAGGATGAAAGCTTGTATATGAAGTCTCTGGGTTGTTGTGGTTATGGGAGACTTTCTTCTATGCCTATGGGAATGTGAGAATGTTTATGTGACTGTGCAGCCTTGTATGGAAAGTGTGTAATGTTATCTGATTAAGCCTCAGTTTAGCTCAGTTTCGACTCTTGTGGCGAAAAAGCTCTACTACGCGTCATTCAACTATCCTCGGATACCCTCTTTCTTTTATGCTGACGGAATAATGCTATTCATGGACAGTTCCCCTACATCTAGTTCATCGATTTTAACACTCCCACACTGCCACATGTTAATCATTTTATCCCTAGGGGCCCCTCTTCTCATTCCTAAGTATGGAGGCTCAGCTCCCTTTCAACCAGAATCATTGATACTATATTCTCTTTCTACATACATGTACCGGTATACAATATCTAATATAGATTTCTTACTACAAATACCGTCTTCTTGATATGTGATTGAATGCCATTGAAAAACTACAGTTCCTTTGGGGTGCCCTCCTTGGTTTGCCCATAGATCTATAGTTTGCCCAACCACAAATCATTCAATACAGTGGTCTGGTTGGTGGAGAGTGTGCGACTTCCCCCATTGACTTGTATCAGGGCCCACAACAGGGAACGATCGATGACCGACTAACCGAAGCACCCTGTCCTCGGGCTCTATGGATCCGCAGCCCGCCAGTACATTCCCTTATAGAATCTTATAGAAGAAACTGGGTGCCAACTGACAAAATCAGCCATCTTTACTACATGCAAACATGGCTATTATAGTAGTAGCACTTCAGCGGCGCAGGGCGAGCAAACCTTTGGGGCGAGTCAATGCTTGGTATTTTGAATGGAAATCCCCTGAGGGCTTCGTTAGTGAGTTACTCACTCATTTCCAGTGCAAGATGAGTGTCCATCTGAATACCTAAGTACCCGATAACCCGCAGTGACGTATATGGGATCGAGTCAATAGGTCATGCTTCATTTGATTAGTGTGCCCAATAACCCGATTTTGTGGCCCATATGGCCTTGTCTTGGGTGCAGAGCAGCCCCCTTCTCCCGCCGTGAATTACTGTTATTATCATAATACTGGCCCGAGCCAGGGTGTTTGCCGTTCATTTACATAGCAACAGGATCCCCACATGGGGGATGGAACCCGGGTAATTAGCTAATGGGTCTCGTTTTCCTGACCAGTCTATTAGCTATATAAGTAATCTTGTTAGCACTATGTATAACACCCCAGGTCGACTATTGATATGCACATGGATGATGGAAGGGGCCTTGTTCTAGACAGGAATGTATTGTTTCTCCCGAGATTTGTGTTCCTATGAATTTTGAGGGATAGCATGGGAATCCTATGCATGGGTTCGTAATGCTTGTATATGCTGCCCGATCCCAGCTATGTTGCATGTTTGTACACTTCTGTAATAGAGTCGGATGGTCGGCCAGTAACAAACTGTTATGAGTAATGGTGTAACGATACATGATTACCCAGTTAGCATGTAATCATTCCGGCATGGGATGGCAGCGTGGACACTACTATTAGTATTACCGTACTCGTAGTTTGCCTCCATGAAAACGCCTCCATCCTCCATCAAAACGCATTGATGGCGTCGTAAAAAGGCACAGATCTACTTCAGTACCACAAGCATGCTCGCCATACTTCAGGGATTTAACTATTTTGGTCTCGTTCAAACGGGCCAGTTTATCTGGTTTATTTGTGTCTCCTATCTCAGATTCAAATGATGCTAGTCATAAAATTCGGACAGATCAACCTAAGTCCTTGGGCGGATGGTCTACATCAATCATGAAGCGATGTCATCGATATCCGAGCTATTACTGGCTACTCATTTTACGATTGTGGATCTATAGGTTACTTTTTTAAGATAAATAGTTTCCTATCTAGGCTTTTCGACGTCCTGTAGGGAAAGGGTCTAATTAACTGTTTGTAGGATTGCCATTGGACGTAACCTTGCAAAATCAACATGTTATGTATGCCCTTCTGACACTTGCGGTATCCGCAACCATTCTGGGCATACCATCCTCTCTGGCACTACTTAAATTTATTGCTGCTTTATGTGAGGCCCTGACTCCCTATGGCTATTTGTAGGATTCAAAAACTGTTAGGGTCAACGACAACGTTAACCAACCCCTGTCCGTATAGGTTTTAAGAGACCTGCAGACCGGGCCAGGGGCGAATTCGGAGGGGGAGTCCAGCCCCCCCCCCCCTTTCAAAATCATTTTTGTCCCCGTTGAATACCGTTGTGGTGTCCTCCACTAAATTAGAATTAAACTTCTTCCCTTATGAGTAATGGTGTAACGATACATGATTACCACAAGGGAAATTTTTAGATACTCCTATCAACTTACATTTCTTTTTACATGAGGCTTCGTCAGATATAAAATATTTGTACACACCTCCCTCATTTAGTATAATATGGTCCAGGCAAAGGAAGATAAAGGTCCTCAATATTCACTTGATTTATATTGTCGGACTGACCTATACCAATCTAAATGACTTAAAGGGCAGTGTCATGCACAGGGATTATGTTGAGGGTGAATATGAGTTAAAATTTGATCATATGTAAAGTCTTGATGGTGAAGAGTTTGCTCTGATTTTTGCTAAAACGTTGGAACTCACTATAATGTGCGCAGATAAAAATCCGGGGGGGGGGGGGGCAGACTGAACCCCTCCCTTTTTGAAAACCATGGATCCGCCCCTGAACCCTGTATCATTACCTAGATCTTTATTACTGTCTACATTTAGCTAAAAGGTAAACATGTGAAAGAAGATCCAGGGAGATCAGGGTGCCTCTTAGTGTGTGCAACGAGTTCTGTTTTAAACTCGTTGGTGTGTGTGATGGATTCAGAAATAGAAACAAGATACAGCTAACTCCATGGCTTTTATGGGGGCGGGGGGTCTCGCTCGCGTGACCTACTTCTCATATAGTCAACATGCTCTAGGAAAACCCCTGCCACAAAGGTCAGATTCCAAAGTTATTATTTGCCCTCTGGTTGACCTTGCCTCAACCCCCGCTCTTCATTAGAGACGGTCACGACGCCGTCGCTGACCCCAAATATGAACTATGCTTACGTCTCCTGGGCCGCCTCCTGTTACGTCACCGTCTCCCCTGCTTCACGCACGCACACGCGCCACAGGATAAATTGTGAAGATTCGTGATAGATTACGATTCTGCCCCTCCCATTTGATAAGGATGCCTTTGGGGGTTAATTACAGTGTTTAAATCAACACCCTCTCATCCTAGGTTGAACTTGGTGTGTGTATGTTTTGATAAGACTTTCAAGTGTCGACAAGTCATCACCGTGAAGGAACATACTTTGATTCATAATTATGTTTTACTTAACGTATATAATTTAAGGGTCATAAAGTAGGGATCACATACTATGATACGTGTATGTTATATGATAAATCACATATAATTGAAGTCCTGGCTACAGAAACGTTCTTGTTCATATCGTGTTCTATCCGAGTTCACCAATGAAACTCAATGTTATACCCAGCAATGAGCTATATATATATACTGATACTTATTATATTGTATGCGTCATGGTAATTATAATAATGCTAGCTTTTTATAGAAGGTCCCATATTATTATGTGCATTGGAATTGCTTCTGTGTGTTTGTTATTGTGGTTGTATTTAATTAGTGGCATCGTCCGAGAATTTACATACATGTACAGATGTGTTTTAACAGAAGGGAGAGAGGCTTTCCTACACTTGTAATATTTGTAAAATATATCGAGTTACTTCTCCTCAAAAGAGCATATATATTATGTGCTAGGTGATGCAATAATTAAAAACATGATTTATCACATCCTAACCCCCGCAAACCCTAAATTTGTGGTCAGTGAAGCGGGCAGCATAACCGTACGGATCTTCTTCATTGAAACTATAGAAGCTCCTTCCTGGTTGTCTCTAATTTGAAAAGGCTTTATAATTATAATGTATATGACAAAGAAGGCCAGTGATCAACGAGCAATTAAATGTAAACGTTTGTTTCCCCATGGATACAACTGAGGACAAATTGCATGTATGGATACCTACGTCAGTATCTCTGCCAAACTGTAAGCAGCCACTTCCGTGTATCGCGTGACTTGGACGATGCTTATTCATTATACAAATGTACTGATGCAGTTGTTTTTATTAGATTGGAGTAGGGTGTTCACTCTCGCTGATCCAGTTTGCTTCTGTGGATTTGGCCCACGGTCGTCTGACATTATAATGTTTCTCCGCCAAAACTCCTGGTCACTTTGGCGGCGGTCGATAACCATCGAAAGGTCTTCTGTCCTGGTTGCATTTGAGACTTCACCAATTCTTGATCGCTGTGGTGTCCATAGATGAACGGTTGTTTTGAAATACTATATGAAATGACATGTTTGGTTTGTCCTAATCATAACCACATCATTTCAGTTAACGATTAGTATCGTGGGGCAACGTCAGCAAAAGCAATACCAATGCTTTTGCTGACGATGATCAATATATCCGACAGACTAGCTTGGCCATATATATTAAAATGTCTGGCTTGAGGTCTGGCTTTATTACCTTCCCTCTGGAAAAGGCTAGAACAAAAAAAAACAATATGTCACGCTGGCTCGGGTCAACGTTTGATCACGAGCTCGCTCGCCTTCATCATGTCGGCAATATTTTAGATTATGATATACCCACAATCCTCTTAGATGATGACCGTTTTTTCACCACCCATCCTATCTACATTGCCGTTTTTGTGTTTCTCGTGTATACTTGAGCCACTCTTGTTTAAGTTCCTCTCTAAATCAAAAGGAATTATATTTTAACAGTGTGTCCAGAATCACCGTACATCATTATTAGTTTCAATTTTGGTCATTAACGTTTCCTCCCAGGTTTTGTAATGGTTCATTGTCACAGACATACAATGGGTGTATACTGGGTTAGAAACAGGCGTTTGTTGATCCGCCCTTTTCCCGTCCATTGATCAAGGCTGTGTTAGAGCCTGCCCTATCTATCGCTCCAGTCGCCATAACATAGAATGCCTGAGGGGAAAACAGCGATGCTGGTGCGCCACTGGTCCTGCTGCATATAACCCTTCACTTAATCCCAGGCCAACCCAGCTCCTTAACCCTCTGATCCCATCAGCGATTTGTATGTATAGATCCATTGATCGACCGTGTGTTGGATCAAAGCCTGTTTTAGATTAGCTCTCTCATAGCCACAAGCGACCAGATTAAACCTCTCACCCCTGCTGGTGCCAAAACACCCCGTGAGGTGTTATGATTACTGATTATACTGATCCTGTTTTGTGTGTGTAGATGTATGTATTACAATATACACGAATATACGCCGAGTATGAAACTCCCCGAGTCTCGTATATTTGAATAGATCCTCAGTTTTGCTTTATATACTTATATGGCCTGTTATGTCATTCACGGTGGATTATGCTAAGGCTGTGCCAATACACTTACGGTTTGGCAAGTGGCATGTCGATTAGTGTTATGAACCTGTTAGTGTTACTCTTAGCTTCATTCTTACTCTGAGCCCTTAGCTATCGGCAGAATGTTTTTGCCATTAATTTGTTTTCATAGCTGGTGTGTTGAATGAAGGCAGAGCGTATGATCTCATGATTCCACTGGTGTAAAGATGACATCTGTAATAACTAGCTTGCCCTTTCATATTGTTCCAAACAAACCACAATCATAACAAAAACTGGCATATCGTGCAACTTCGATTCCATAAATGAAAAACTTATATTTCACCTATCGCTGTGAAAGGGTTAGTCAGCAAGGGCCCTTTTACATTTCATTTTAATCATAATATAGGGTAGAAACTCCCCGTTCAAAGCGATTGAAGGATTTAGTTAAAATATGAATTTAATCATTTTGATTATTTTGTGCATTAATTAAATGATTTCCTTGCATGTTTCGGCTCTGTATTCGCGAGTCAGGTTAAATAAAACCTGGTGCAAACGTAGCCACTAAGGTGTCTTCCTTTTGCGCTACCTTATCTCGTCCCACCGCGAATCTGCGGTTCATTACAAGTTACTCTTTTGTAGCAAAACATTGCATATGCCTTTTTACATTATAGTCGCTTGTGTAGTTCAAATATGCTTCTTTTTTTATATATCCCAAAACCAGTCATGGCACTTTGAACTTTGAATTATGTTTTTTGTTGCTGATACCTCTCCCCCTAGAAAAACAAAAA
This sequence comes from Sthenelais limicola, assembly GCA_942159475.1. Classification (NCBI taxonomy): domain Eukaryota; kingdom Metazoa; phylum Annelida; class Polychaeta; order Phyllodocida; family Sigalionidae; genus Sthenelais; species Sthenelais limicola. The sequence goes on from OW804096.1 coordinate 117,941,750, forward strand.
TAAGAATTCAATGTATTTTCCCTAGCTGTAATTACATTCTAGTGAATCATGTTGCCATGGTGATGCTTAGGCAAGAGGGCATGGCACTTTGTCCACATGTCTTGAACTGGAGCGAGCGATGCTGGGGTTGAGTACCCTAAGTGCCGTTAATCCTACAGATACCACCCCAGGGTCAAAGTCTCTCCAACCACTTATGATCTGGTTCAAAGAGAGCTAGCCTTTGTGGCCCTCGTATACTTCCTAGGACGAACTATATTTCATATAATAATTGGGGATAGGCCATACTCTGTTGATAAAAACCGCTTCAAGGAGATTCTTCCTTACATAGTGTCTGACCATTTGATTTTTTCAAACTCCGTCCCTCCCTTCATCTTTTGTAAAACGCTACGGATTTAACATTTAAGGTTTGCATAATATTAACTAGTGGAGAAGACGCAGTTCTAAATTCTTTTCTTATTACCCTTTGACTAATTGTGAAGCCCTCGCCCCGCCACCCGTTCCAAGCACACACACCAGACAAATAATGCGTTTACAAATGCTCACTATTTTAGCCTGTGTATCCCCGACCTCTGTCACATGCTCTTTATCACTGGCATTTCTGAAGGGTTTTAATAGTGAGTATATACTAAAAAAGCAATAAATGAATGAAATGAATGTATATGCTCCTAATGAAAACAAAGCACTAATTACAGCAGAAACAAAATGGTAGTACGATACTGGTTAATATTACTGGTGCCTGTTTTCTCCACGTTCTTTGTATCATACCACTTGAATTTTATATTTTAGGACAGGTGGGTGGCACATGATTGACCAATACACCAACCTGAAACTGTTAGTTTAATTTCCATTTTTCCTCGTTGGTTTTACAGTGTGATTGTCGGTGCTCCTCGGGACAATGTAACTCTACGAAATACTCCTGAAGAAATTCTACGAATCTCTCGCCCTGGCCAAATCTGGTCGTGTCCCATCTCATCGTTCATGGACGATTGTGAAGCCCTTGATATTGTCGGCAATGGTAAGTCTTGCATTGTAATTCTCCACATCAATATCTCTTAGTGATTGGTTTCGAACATGCTCACTGTAGACGTTTCAGGTGATAATTAATTAAGTGATCGCTTTTTACCGTATTCTCAATGGATTTCTCTTTCCAGGCTACAACCCCAGTACAAATGATCTCGAAGACCAATGGCTGGGAGTTAGTGTCGCCAGTCAGGCCACCGCCTTGGGTAAAGCTGTGGTAAGTTATGGAGACCTAAATTATTTTAATGAATTGTTTTCATTGCTATAGGAATACACTATCTTCCATCCTCCTTAGGTTCACATTGAATGTCTCATTGTCTGTAAAGATTGTGTCGGGACTTCCTTTGCTGGATCCCTTTATGTTGTATCGTTGATGTTTATCTGTGATTATTTATTCATGTGGCAGTTGTTTGTGAGCTGTATGGCCCCGAAAGTTCTGCTTCCTGATGAATATAAGCAACCTTCTAGGGATGGAAGCATTTAATATTCACTTTATCATCCTACGGGATGAGTACACATATATATCTTCGTATCTTTTACCAGGCTTGCGCCCATCGTTTCAAGTCAGTGACTCCTAAAACAGCTGTTTATGGCCATGGCATGTGTATAGTGTTGGAGAACTACCTCGATGTGAGCGATTACTTGGAACCATGTTATGGCTTCCCCGAGAAATCAGAAAACCAGTTTGGTATGTGCATGGCAGGGACCAGCGTGGCCGTGCAGAAGGTGAGTGTGTGGGAAATTAGGTCGGGAATGGTTCGCTCAACTGCTCTGAGACAAAAGGGATCAATTCACGATTGCCTCCCCTGGTCCATGGCCATTATTGAAGTACAATATCCTTTGTTTCTCTAATGCGATTGAACACACTATTTTGAGTTGTCTTTAAAATGACTTCGGCAATAACAAAGAGAAACAGAATAGAAATAGATAATTTCTTTAAATGTACGATTGAGATTTGACAATATCGAATACAAACCCGTTTCAAATAACTCCGTTTAAGTCATATAAAACTTGTCCCTTACCGAATTTCGTCTTGAAAAAGTGATCTTTTTAAATATTAGAATGGAGAGGTCCTGATAGGTACACCAAGGGCCTACAAAGGAAGAGGTGGAATTTTCAAGGACAAACTTACCAAAGATCTCGGTGACGACTCTGCATTTAAATCGAACCCGATTAAGGATAACGCCAAGAATCCTAACCTACCCGAACCAACTTGTAGGATTGATTCTTATCTTGGTAAGCTTGATTTACTTCTTTCTTTTTGTTTAACCAAGAGAGGGTTTACAATTCTGGAACATATAGATATTCATGTATGTTGATGTGGTTTGGTCCGGGAACTTCCCTTGCTGAATGATTCATTGTTGTGGTGTCTGCATATAAGGTTCTTGGTTTATATCTAACAATTTATTTTGGTAGTGATGGTTTTTTAAAAACTTGGTTAGTGTTACTCTATCTCTCTTGCTTGGCTAATATGTTTTGTCTTGACAACCCATGTCCTGATGTAGACTGTTGCATCCGCCATTGTTTTCATTATTCTTTATCTTTATTAAGGCACGGCGTCCAAGATTGGTAAGATCCTGCCTGGCAGTGGTTTGACGTATGTAGGAGGGGCGCCACGCTCCAGGGAGTATGGAGAAGTGATCCTGTTCACAGATCCTGAACCCGGCACAGAGAGGTATGTCTATAATAGTGACTCGATCTAAAATGTATGTTACAGTTTGACCGATCTTATTTCAATAGGCCACTTCATATATTTCGCCATCAGTGAGTGCGGAATTAACCTCTATCACTGAGCGCATGCCCAAATCATTTGACCCACCTAGCTACACGGGCAAAACATTGCACCCTCCTACCTTGGCTCCCCAGTGGACGGGTAGAGGTGTGTGTGTGTGCCCCTCACCACACGACCACTGACCCACTGCGGCCCGTACCCCGACTCTAATTTGTTTTTGTTGATACACTGACAAAAGTTGCCATATTCTAAAATTTAGGGGATGATTTGGCCTGGAATTGGGCATGATTAATCCTAACATATTATCTGATAATATCGGATAGACAATATAACAAAAGCTGGAATTCTGAGAGAAAAAGGAGGAGAAAATTAGTAGCCTATGGTTAAGATATAGTGCTAATGTGTAAATTGCCCACACAACTCAGAGTTTGGGTCATTACCACTGCACTTTCCATGGCGCCACTCAATTTGTGAAGTCTCCTATTCTGTCAACAAATATCATACGGTAGCTACATATTTATTATCATCTGGCAACGCATGAAAGTATTGGATGATTGCCTGATATGCCTAGTCCGTAATAGTCTATTGTTTTCTCTAATTAATTTAAATAACTTGTATATAATATAGTCAGAATATAATATTTTCAATCAATTATATTATCACCAATAGTATATGCTACATAGAACAATGTTTTTTTATATACTACATAGAACAATAGGAAATACTATAAATATTAGATTAGATGAGGTATTATTTTGCTGGCTGTGTCGGTAACTAATGTAAAACACACCTCTAAGTAACCATTTACACAATTCTGTAGACAAAATATTCGCTCCTTTACCCTGAAAGCCTGGGGAATCAAAGCCAGCTAAGCAGACGCTAACAATTCTGCTACTTCATGCCTATTTCATTTTAGCAGCAGCTTAATTGTCGATTCAAGCATTATTGAAATTACGCAATGTCGTTTGTTTACTGAAAAAAATTTAATGGATATCAGAATAGGTGGTACTTACATTTCTTCTTTTTTCCAGTCCACTTGAAACACAGGAACATCGCCGTCTCGTTGGCGAACAGTTTGGGTCTGGATTTGGATATACCGTCGAAGTAGTAGATTTCAACGGCGATGGGTAAGATTTCGTTTTTGTGTCTCATGTATATTTTTAACATATATCATGCAAAACCATACATAAAACATTCACTTATTCATGTATCTTCAAATACATTATCACAGGTGATGGAGATTTATTTACTTTTGTTGTTGCTAACCCTGCTTAATTGTATACAGTGCGGATGACCTCGTCGTTGGGGCTCCCTTTTATCATGGCCCTAAGATCGGCGGTGCCATATATGTCTACATGAACGCAGGAGGGACAGACGTAAGCAATCAATTTTTTTTTATAAATAAATAGTACTATTTGTTACACAAAAATATACATAGGAAACTTGACCGTTGAGAAAGCATGATCTTATATTTGATTCCCACATAATTATAGTTAGATGTTAAAAACATTTGTTTATCACCGAAGGCCATCAATGCCGAAACAAAGCCAACCATTATACACAGTCGCGAGATGACGAGCAAAGAGTGCGTGGATCTCACATGTGAAAGCGCCCAGTTTGGTATCTCACTTACAAACCTTGGCGACATAGACAAGGATGGATTCCAAGGTCAGTGAAAACGTCCATAGAAATAAAATAATAGTTTTATGATATATAAATTGAAAACTGCTAGTTTAGAGATTGAAGTCATATAAGATACCTCTTGATATGAAGAGTAGAGCTCGGGGGTTAAGCCAAATGTTAAATTATAAGATGTAAGTTTATCTACTCGAGGCGATTCCATTGTTTCTGGCTCGTTCGATAAATAAAAATATTCTGAATGTGTCTATTGTAGATCTTGCCGTCGGTGCGCCTTACGAGGGATCTGGGTGTGTGTACATTTTCCGTGGTTCCCTAGAAGGCATCGACACCGTGTACTCCCAGCGTATCGTAGGCTCTGATCTTCTGTCTGCCAGACCCCTCGCCACCTTCGGTTATTCTTTGATTGGCGGGACTGATGTAGATCAAAATGGCCTCCCAGATTTAGTTGTGGGAGCTTTTGAGTCAAACAAGGTTGGTCATATTCTAATATCCTCTCTCTATCTCTCCTCTATCTCTATCTCCCACTCTCTCCCCTCTCCTCACTCATCTCTCTTAAACCCCACTCTTGAATAATCTTTTAAAGGTTTTTTTTATTTAAACCGGTTTTACATGGTCCTCGGTTCAGGTTTTTCGCATGGCCCAGCGGGATGTTGCTTAATAGAATCTTTACCATATGGAGCTTAATAGGTATAATATCTTGGTTTATAGACACATAGCTTATGGGGTCACAACTCAATCGAGGCCATGTTACATAATAATCCTGATAAGGCGTTGTGGTTAGTGTGAACAGCTGATATGACCATGCTGCCCTCCTCTTTTCTTCCCCTAACAACTTACCAAAGTAAGCTTGGAATATCAACTTTTCATAGAAAGAACTTACACAAAATGTGGATTTCCCAACGCTATTCTATGAAAATAAAATTTGAGACTTATAAATTATTGTGTTCTTACATTCCCATATATACTGTTCTCCACATTTGCAGTGTAATAATAAAATTTATTACATATCAACCTTTCCAATAATGAGTTTATCGAAATGCAATTGTCATTATAGTTTTTCCAAAACTTATTTCATTCAGTGACAACGTGAATCTACATTAAGGGCATAATAAATTTAAACACAAGGAATATTACATACAGTGGTAACAGACACTATGCAATCGAAATATCAGGCTGTTCATTACTTGCAGTTGTAAACAGTACATTCCTTCTTCATGAATCCATCCGCCTATGTTTTGCTATCAAAACTCTATGGCGTTTAAACATATCCTAGTTATTTTAATTAATATTATTTTCTTTGAATTATTTAGGTCCTCATCATGCGATCTCGTCCGGTCATTAAAATCCGAGCGTTCCTGCAATCACTGCCTGGAAAAGTAAATCCACAAGTTTCACAGTGTTTGGTTGATGGCCGTGGCCTTAACTGTTTCCAAATCCGAAGCTGCTTCGACTACACCGTCAAACCCAAATCAAGGTTTGTATTTGTATTTGTTCGTCTACCATCAGAAATATGCTTAAGACGTGCATATATAGAACTCTCTGTATATACGCTATTGGAAATTGATTGTTTGTAAGGGAAATGTACCACTTCCATTTACAAATTACTACCAGCCATGTAATGAACAAATTATTGTTAGTCGGATCCGCTTTCCATACTACGTTAAACGTATCCATACTAGATTAAACGATCTTTTCATTTCTTGGTTGTTTCAGAGAGATATCTACGTTAGAATTGGATTATCGAATTGAAGCTGAAACATACACTGGAAAAGCTTTGTCACGAGTTTATTTCAAGGATAGTGCTGGCCTAAAGGATAAAAATGTCATTACCAGATCTATCACTTTGCAGTCCACCGAAACAGATCCAAGATGCGGCAAAAATGAGATTGTTTATATCTCGGTAAGCTTACAATTATGGTCGTCGCCAAATAAAACTCTCTTGGGTTTTGCTTGATAAAATCATATGTACATATAAATCCACAGAATCCATCAAAGTAGAGACCTTGGCAAGCACTCCTCCCTCTCCGTAATTATTTGATTATATTTCAAATACAACACACTAGAGCATTTGAAAATTGTGTGATGAACGTGTTGATTTTTGATTTCAGAAAACGAACAAGGATTTCTTGAATCCTATCCAGTTTCGACTGACTTATGGACTGCGCAGAGAGGCAAATCCAACCATGACTGTCGGACAACCTCTTCCTGACATTAACCAGTACCCTGTGATTAACGAAGCTGAGGCCCAAGTTGATTTACCTGTGAGTGATATGTGCCTAGCTTTCATTACATACAGAGATCCTCTTTGCATTTCCTCATCCAGTTGAAGTAGAAGTACGTTTATTTCTTTCAATTACCCATCCAGTGATGCTCATTGTTTGGATTCTTTTTCAGGTGGAATTTATTAAGAACTGCGGCCCTGATAATAAATGCCACAGCAATTTGGAATTGAGCGCAGACTTTGCCCTGGAAAGGTAAAAAAACAACACTTCCTGTGTTCTGGATGCATGATACATTGTTATTGACACATTGAGGCCCCCGCGACCATTACATATTGGAAAATATATGCACTCTCTTGTGCCAAGCGCCTTTGGATCTCTAACAGCACACAGACCCTTGCACCAAATAGTGTGTCGGATCCTAACTATCTAAACTAATAATCTCAGGCTTTTATAATCGTTGAAATTGTTATTTTTAAGTGATATTAATTCTACTTTTCTACTTTATTTTGATTAAAGTTACAAGTCCACATATACATTTATTTCCATAAACCTTCAGAATGCATTCAATAAGTATAGTAAACTTTCGCCGAATTTGGGATGCATTTGCATCCCTCATATTTTAACTTGTCAACTTATCACTTTTTTATTTTTGTCAGAGACGAGAACGACCATTTCTTGTTGAAAATTGGACAAGTAAACGAGCTAGAATTGAATGTAAGAGTTGATAATTTGGGAGAAGACGCTCACGAAACAACTTTAACTGTACAACTTCCTGATGCTGACAGCATTTCCTTCATTCAAACAAATGTAAGTCTCCAAAAGAGGATGGGAATCTGAAGATAGCATTGCATAGGTCATTGACCTTCTAAGACTGGTAATATATGAGTGAATCATTTCGAATATGAGTGATATTATTAGTATATCGTATATATTAGTGATATGCCCGATATTACATGTCCTTCAAATGCATTACTATTTCTTTAGCCTAGAAACCTTGGATGCAAACCAAGGGAAGATAGAACCGAGATTATTTGTTCTAACATTGGCAACCCATTGAGGAAGGGAGATTACAAAGAGTTTATCATGCGTCTCAACCCACTGAAAGTTTCCACTGCGGTTAGTGGCCTGGCAGTCAAATTGAGAGTTAACACGTGAGTAGCAAGAGAAATAATACATGCTTATTTAAAAATAGTTTCTTTTTTCGTCGAAAAACTACCAAGAACCCAGCCATCCCTTTGATTTAAGTTCGATAGACACAATAGTATCCTAAGTTATTCAAGTGCCTTGTTCTGTGGGTTAAAATATGTACACCTAAATAATAAGACTTTATCGTTATAAGAATGTATTATGAATTTATACACATTTTTGTCATCTATATCAACGTTCTATCTCCTTTACAGAACTAGTGAAGAGACTGATTCTGCCAACGACTTCCTAGTGCTCAACCTGAGAGTTGTGGTGGAGACAGATATGCTTGTCCGAGGGTAAGCTGCTTATGTTTTAACAACTTTATTTTCTTCGTTCGCCTGCTTTGTCCATTCCAGCCGGGAGGTATATATTTCCCTGGTCCCAGGTAAATTATAATATTGCCCCCCCCCCCCCCATTCTGTCCGGCATGCATATGGAATTGTTATATTAGCATTTGTTCGATGTTTGATGAGTAGTAAGCCCATCGTTTAATTCTGTTCTGTATTGAGAAACTTCACGGTAGTCCTCATTTCCATATAGATGGTCAATAGCTTTGATCCTGACCAGAATTCCGCAGGTCACTTATGTTCCAAGATGTTTTGAGCTGCAGCTGGTGATTCATCTATTCAAAAGGATTGGGAATACTAATTGTGTTGGCCTCAGTTTCCTATGGTTAACATGTAGAGGAGAGGCCCCTGTGTGTGAATGAATGTGAATAAGAATTCAATCAATATCATAAAGTCTAGCCGAACTGGTATGCTTTGCATATTTCTCATACAAACTTTTCAACTTTTTTCTTGTTAAATATTTGCAGGAGCTCTGATCCTGCTGAAATGTTCTATGGAGGAGAAGTGCGCGGTGAGAGCGCTATCAAATATGAGGACCAAATAGGCAACCATGTCGTTCACAAATACGAGGTAGGAAACGCGACCTGTTCTTTAAAAAGATTATAATTTTAGGGGTGAAGTCATAGTCAAAACGATCTCATTAACTTTATTTAACCGTTGGAATTACTAGAAAGTTGGGGTTCAAGTTACGTACTCATAACCCCCGCTTTCACTCAAGAGATTAATCTTTGTCTCAAACAGCATGGAACATAACAATTTAACTTTAGGGATAGTAAGGTTTTTAAAACGTTCATTACTGCTGTTTTCAGGTTATCAATGATGGATCGGGTCGTGTAGCGAATTCCACATTGTGGATCTCGTGGCCGTATGAAGTGGAAAACGGATTCCCACACGGAAAGCATCTCTTATACCTCATGGCTGAACCTGAGGTTATTATGTTTTTCTTTTATTTCATATTGTATAAATTCCTGCTTTATCTCTGATGAATTTACAAGTTGGGGAAAAATCATCAATGTTTCTGGTATTGTGGCTCTATTCTCGGCGATTGAAATTTTACTTCAGTGCCTAAATTTGAAGTTATTGTACTCAAAATATTTTTCCCCGCATCCATAGGTGACTTCACCTGCAGTGTGCTACACCGAACCTTACATGGTTAATCCATTGCAAATCGAGGTAAGTCACCAGATTTCAAACCTAGCTTCGAAAAGAAATCCTGCTGCACCAAACTATAATGACCATGATCATGATATCATAGTAATGATACCATTTGTTTATTCACCTAAAGACGCCATGGCTGTGTCTCCCTGGACCCAGAGTCTTCTGCTTTATTCTAACAAGAAATCCAAGCTATGAAACCTATTGCTCACTTTTTGACGTACGGTACTAGTTTTCCATGTATCTCTATTAACCATGCCATCTCCCCATAGAAAGCTACTTAGCGGTAGTCTACAAATCATACTACTGGCTTACCGACGCCCCATGAACAATTTTAATACCATCTTAATAGACTATTAGTTATATGTGTATGTAGATATGGATCCAATGGCTTTGAACCCAAAACGTCCTGACCTATGTTTTCATTAGGATGAAATTTTAATTAGCTCTGCTTTATACCCTCTTTACGATCCTGAATTAACAAATGTTTCTCCGACACAATAGTGTGACACAATCGGAAACGTTCCTTTAGTGCATGAATATGGCCTTCTCCCTTTTCAGGTTAATCCAGATTATAGTGTCTCCAAGGAGGAAGTAAGTCCACAGAATGGCTAAACGTTGTGCATGGTTGCTCAATGTGTTGTTGTCTCCGTTGGTGTCCAGTATTTCTTTGTTCATCGAATAAGTTTTTTTTGCACCATTATGTCCACGTTTTCCATCCGTTAATAGCGACTCATGTGAATGAAGTGGAAGATCAGTTTATTGTATATATTCGGACGCCATCAATTTTTGCTTTACGAATGTTATCTCTTCTTTTTCTTTTACAATGGAATTGTTTGAATAAATAATAATGACCCGCACTTTACATGCCTCTATGTTGATAAGGACATAAAACACAACCAAAATTCTGATATCGAAAGCAGCACTCCCGTCTTGCTTACGGATAGGTCATCATTTTACCAGGAGTGAACAGTAAATTATAAAAGCGTCTACGTGTGGTCTCGTATAGAAACAATCTATACATGTTTCATGTTGCACCCTTGTGTGTTTATTTCGTAACAGTAGGTGATAGGGTAGTTTTCTTTAGTAGAGCTTCATTGAAGCACTGTTAGTGGCCTATATGTTAGCGATGGATGTATAGATATTGTAACATACTGTGTTTCCTTAGCATGAGGAATGACTGATTATTCAGCACTGTAATATATCCTTCATTTTTTTAAAAATGTCTTTTGACTCTTACACTTCTTTCTCACTTTCCAGATCTCAGGTGGTATTGTGCCTGTCTTTGATCACTGGTCGGATGAAGCTCTTTGTATCCCTAGACAATATAGACTAAACTGTCATATGAATTATGTTGCAGAAACGTAAGGCACTGAGCAGAAATATCGAGGTTATTGATGTCAAAACGCCTTACACTGATGAGAATGTTGAATACGAAGAACCAGCACAATTAAAGAAACGTGTGAAGCGTGAACAGGTCGTGACGCCTGAACTAGTTGAGGAACAAGGCAAGACAGTCAAAGTTGTCTTCTTGGTAAGTATTCTTATAATACTAGCTTATTGAGGAGGTTAGCTATCATGTGATGCCTATACTAAATTTAACTTTTATGTAATGCTTGAAGTGACCTGTATGTACATAACATGTTTAAGATATTAACTTTTAAATTAAAAGGTTTTAACACTCAAGCAATAGTAAATTAACATTACAGCTATAGATGCCATACGGTATTACCCGACTGATATTGGTAGATGATATAATAAGTAACTGTATATGTATGTTTGCTTGTATGTAGATGAAACTTGTTTTGCAACCTTGTAAATTGATTGATTAATTAGTACTCTACTTTTAGATACCGGTAGGTATGGTTCTTATGTTTTTAATTTTCGAAAGTTTTTAACATTTCTTTTGAATTCAGGACTGTGATCGGAAGACCGCCAAGTGTTTCAAAATAAGATGTGCACTAGGAGAAATACAAGCTGGCAAGTCGGTTGCTATAACCCTACGTGCCAGATTATGGAATAGTACATTCCTTGAGGTAAGAAAAAAAGTCTTTGAAAGAAATATTTATTAGTGTTTCTGCTAGACTTTTAATATTAAAAAACTATTGATACAGTAAAGTATATTTTAGAGGGTATAGATGTCCATTTCTTGTTAATTACCATTTCGAAATTATTGATAGATATCCATTCCTGCTAATGCGATGCATCGTCTTTATATTATGAAGAAAAGGTACGCTACATGTAAGTTGTCTCTAGGATGTTCTATGGCGAGGAGTATTGTGTCCGGGGAAACCCACATAACCCTATGTCATGAGTGGATATAAGTATATTTCTCAGACAGTTCATACTAATCGTTCGATTTTTCTTTTTATTATTTTTCAGGATTATCGAAGTGTGGATCATGTTAGAATATCCTCAAAGGCAGAATTAGAAATCGATCCAGCACTAAACGTGCGGCAGCCCACACATAATGATATTGCCAAAGCCGTATTCAAAGCCATTCCTGATATTTCTTCTGTCGAACAACCAGGAGTGCCAATATGGGTTTATATTCTTGCTGGATGCGCGGGTCTCATTCTACTTATTGTTATTATTTTACTACTGTGGAAGGTAAGAATTTTAAGCCACTTTTCGAAACAAAATCACTATTTATTTATTTATTCGTTCATTCATTTTTGAAAGATATTTCTTTGTCTCGTTTTTTTATTTATCATTAATTTATTTAAAACAAATACGTCGCCATTTCAGTTTCTTTTATTTTTATATTTGGATCGTTTCATTGTAGTTCTTGAATATATAAGGCTTCTAAAGATTAAAGAAACTTTTATTCGTTTACCCCAAAATAGTCACTCCCCCTATGTAATGTTGTTCAAACTTAGGATCACGCATAAAATGCCCGTGTCCTGCACCATACTCATTCCGTTTTCAATTGACAATAGTTTTATGTATTTTATTAATTATAACTAGTTTATATCTAGGTTAGATGATAGGCTAGTCTACTACCGACATGTCCCTCTGATTAAGTCAAATCAAATGAACTTGTCAAATTATCAAAACTTCCCATTCCTAGTTTGTCTGAAATACCGAAGCATACACTAAGATTTAATGGATTGGTTCCAGTGTGGTTTCTTCAAACGTAATCGACCTGGACTCGAAGAAAGGTATCATAATTATTGGAATGCATTGGTTCAAGTGAAACAAACCAGTCAGAGTTCCTTTATGACTGGCTTGTTGGCACCAGTTCTAGTCCATTGAATACAGATCTAGAATTCTTGACGGTATCCAAATGGCTGGAATAAACAATTTTCTGAGATGTCGCTCATATTCCTCTGCTGCGGATTTAGTTCTCAAGCAAATCATCTATTTGAGCTTGGTTTCCAAAATATAAGAATAGTTCGTTTAGAAATATTGACATGCAATGTTTATTTATATACCGTCTTACGGATCGAGTCTTTTAACTCCATACCCCTACAGTAGATACTTTCTCTAAAATATTTTGTTCTCCTGAAAAATTTAATTCATAGAAATTTATTAATTTAAAAATAACTATTAAAAAGTATGACCTTAGTAAATTTTCTTGTCGGTGCTTGTGAACGTTTAAAATACAAATTCTAGTTACCTCCCATGTGAGGGATAATGTTGTAAGTTTTAAAACTTTTGAGCGCTTGTAGAACAAGGCATGAGTAACGCGTTTTGATGAGATGTTCTTATAATTGTTATTACAGGTAGCTTTCAAAAGTCAGTCTAGAAAAAAATGTTTGAAGTAATCTGTGACCGATATTTAGCAATTAGAAAACATAAGCATTTTAAATGAATGCATTTGACTGAATGAATTCATGAATCTTTTGATTGGTGTTCAGTTCGCTTATTGGACATCTTCATATATTAAAAACGTCGGTGAAACTGATGTTCATTTAAGTGCATGCTTGTGTCAAGTTTTAAGGTCATGTATAAGTAATGCAGTTTATCATATTTCCATTATGGCTTTCACCGATTCACTGGGTGTGATATCGTAGTCGCCACATAATACTGTTTTAGAACATCTTTGGTCGAATTCGAAATGTAAACAAAGTCTTCTTTGTATTGAGCTCAGTGTAGCCTAAATCAGACGATAGATAGTGTTTGAAAGTCCCTATCATTATATATGATCATGTATTATCGTTTGTATCTTTATGTTTCGTCTCTTACGAGTACTCCTCGATCTATCAGGAATTATAATGCCCTTTTATAGATGGGCATAAATAAATTACTAATGGAATTAACTAATATTTGTCTTCTCCTTTTAACCAGTGCGGATTCTTCAAACGACGCACGCCCGGTGAAATGAGACGACCTGCAACTCGCCAATATAAGAAGAAGAAGTACAAGAGCCCAAGTGACGATGATTTCTTCAGCTGAGCCACTAAACATTACCCCTAGATGGTACAAAAGAAAGCCTAGATGATAATTGCCACATCATCGGTCAAGTCATCTCACTTACTTTCATTTCGAACTTATGTTGTATTTATTATGATTATTCACTTAGGACATTTCTTTTCTTCTTTTTTTTTTCTTTTTTTTTTAGCAAAAGAGGCCTGTATTTTTACAGGCCTTTATCTTTTTAATTTGGTTCCAGGCATTACACCATGAAGCTGACTTAGTGCCTTATTCAGTTAATGGGGCCTTGTTCTTTCCCTACGTTGCGATACTTGATTTTGTTTTCATGTTAACACAATTTTGTATTATCATTTATAAGTTTTTATATTGTTTTCAGAGTATTTCATAATGGTGTAATATATATTTAGGATTGTATTTGATTCGTGTTTGGGAAAATTTTATAACCCAGCTCACAAGAAGTCGGCCATTGGTACATTTTTGTGTACATTGGTAGGGCAGAAGTTCCCTTGATGTTTATCTATAGTGATGACCTGATGGTTGTTACTGGGAATTGGGCATGAAAAACATCGTCTATATGGCACTTGAACCTCTTTTCTGACAGTGGCGAAGCCCATCTTATCAACCCTCTGTTGTAACAACAAGGGATTATACAATTCCATCTCATTGCATCATTAACATTAATGCGTTTGGTGCCCCCTTAATGGGGGACACCTGTGGTGAATCATATATATAATAGGTTAAAACCTGACCGTGAACGTCCTTTCACCGGTTGACTCCGGTCCAGTCGCTCATACTTCCCATTTGACGTCCGAAGATGTGTGTTTTATTAGTCTGTTTCAAAGAGACTTTGTCTGGTGTGTCTTCATCAGACCGTACGAAAACAAATCAAAGTTGGTGGTTCTGCATAATGGTAAATGACGCATAATACGTGAAGCTGTTCATATATTGTAAATGTAATCTGAAAAGTAATGTCTGGTCTGACTGGATGGATTTGTTTTCGGAGGATGGAATGTATAATTGGTAAACATATTGTACATCAGCCCTCATAATAATACCACGCCTATATTGCATTACAGATGGTGCTACACTTTTATTTTTGTATTCATTACTGACCTCGGTGTGCCCTTTCTGTCTAATATGACCAGGTTTCATTTGCTAACTTTGAAGAACGAATATCTGACAGCTTTTCATGTTGATTGATGTCTTAATGAAGGGAAAGGACGACACATGAAGCTCGAGACACCGAAGTAGTATTAACTGTGTTAGTGAACGTTAAATATATGTACGTTCGTCCAGAAGAATGTAAGTGTGATCAATGCATAATGGAATCCTGTCTTAATTAGGATAAGAAAAATATATACATGTATACACATATATATATATTAAAAGTTTTATTTAATTTACATGTTATATTCAAAGGACTTGGTTTAAACCTTATATAGATATGTAAAAAAAACAATACGAATAGAGAATAGGAAAGATCTTATGTATGCTACTGTATAATTCGTTGTGAAGTGTCCAATTATGTTATCGTGGAACCCACTGGTTCAAATCGTCGAAGGACGAATTATTCCCCTGTGCAGGACTTTTTATGAACCAGGGGGCGATCCATTGCTCCTCAGGGAATGCGATACTTGTTCCTTTTGTTCTAAGATAATCGAAAGTTTGAATAATCCTCATGTAAAATGGTGAAAGATTATTTTTATCTCACGATATTTTGTTGAGATTTATCCCATTTTGTTATTCAAAGCCAGTCTTATTTCTGGATTAAAGAGAATATGTGGTTCGAAGAGTGGGTCGTTATGTTAAGGTTAACATTCAAGGAAATCCTTCACCTTCAAAGTACATTACTTTCACGAAGCGGTTGTACTAATAAAAAGACAGTATTCTGTTGAATTGCTCTCTATCACAATGTTGAATCCGTCAATGTTTGCGCATAGGAATTCCTCAAACTTGTATACAGCGTTCTCTCACAAATAGATTGCCAGCGCATTCAGCCAAACCGTGCAGAAAAAAGCATACGCATTGGATGTATAAACATATTAGTAATGCTACATACCTTTTATCATGCCTAAATATTTCAGACGAATAGTCACCACCAGTTGTGTCACGGTCTTCATTCACATCATACGGGGAATTTATCGTGAATCTCTAGTATGTTCTCATCCCTGTGTTTGCCATAATGTATATATGGGGTGTATAAAGTACACCAGTAAAGGACCAATACTGTTCATTTTTTTCCCATCGACCTGAAAGTGTTTTACTGACTCACAAATTGACCTTGTCTTCCAGAGCTTCGTCTATCGTAACGTGTCCTTTGGGTTTTAACCACTTTAGGCAGTAATAAAAATTAACACAGTATACAGATATTAGGGGAAACAGGGTTTCCGCGGGGTCTGAAAAATCCTTGAACTTGGAAAAATAAATTCAGGGCCTTGAAAATGGTCGTTTGGGTTGAAGGGCCTGGAAAATCATTATATGGACCTTGAATCCTGTTGCAAATCCATTAAATGGCCTGGAAATCTTCAACGATTCTGTTTTTTACTGTACACTTTCCCCTGAATCACCCCTCTCACACCTTCCCTAAGTTGAAAAACGGTGATTGATATAAAATTTTAATATAAAGCTTGTTAAATACATCGCTGGTCTATGAAAAACAATAACTACAACCCCCATGTCCCGTCATCTGGGTTCTGAAAAAAATCATTGATATCGGCCTGGAAACTCACTAAAATGGGCCTTGAATTTCTTAAGTCCAAAGGCGCGGAGACCCTGGGAAAGCTTCGGTTACACCACACCCACACTGTGTGTTAGTACGTGACAGCTAAACAGAATTACCACCCAATGAATCTCTGTAATGTGTATTTGCCTGTCGTTGATATAAAAATGACAATCCCTTCCGTTGAAGTTGGTGATTCTCGGGAGGCGTTTGCACGCGCCTTTAAATGAGTGTTACCTAAACAGTAGCTATCAGTGTATGGTTCAATTATAGATTTTCCTTTTTAACAAACTTTTTCTACGATACATCCCGTTTCAATAGATCTTTAAGATTCATATTTGTATTATATATATATCATAATGATAGACATGGATATCCCTCCGCTCTTAGCAGGACTTTACCATCTATTTTATATTAGTATAATATATCATATACCTTTATGTACATCCAAGTACTTTCGAGTGAATTTTTTCCTATTTTAATCATGATAATATTGTAACCTATTTTAATCTTAATACTGTAAAATTCTATCAAGAATTGAACCAAATCTTTGCTCACCATTGAGTGTGGGGATGAGCATCTCACTCAATTCAAATAATGATGTGTGTGTGTGCGGCATGTCGAACCAAAGTCCATGATAGATCACATCTGTAGTGATAAACGCATGTCCACACGGTCCATAGGTTACATGTGTATTGAATATGGGTGCATATTGTACAAAATACTATACTTGTGTATCATATTAATGTTGATGTACATGCACGTCTGTTAAAACAAAAATCAAAACCTGTTGCCCTGAGCAATAGCTTACCTCTCGTGTATACTCTTCCACTGACTCGTCTTTCTGTCTTCATGTATGAATATACACCATAGTTGAGATATTATTGTGTGGTTCCATTGTGGTCTGCATTGTACATTTTTAACGATTGACGAGCTGTCGCTAGTGTGTTCATCTTCCTTCCTATAGTAAAACTGCATTTTAGGAACTCATTATGTAAATGTGATTTATTGTATGTTGGAAACCTGCGGTCATAGATGAATTGACTGGCAGGTGGTAGAATTTGTTTATGATTAATCAAAGAATCCTGGTTTTATACTTGAATTTTGAGCATGATATATTCCTTTCACCATGATTAGAGGCCCATGCATAGAGTCTCGCAATGTACATATATGACTCAAATGACAGATGTAATAAGCGTGATATGGATTTGTTGGAATAGTAAATCAATTCGATCGATGATTAAGTTTATCTAGCTGATCTATGATTTTATTTTTAAATGAAGTCCAGGCGAAAAGATGATTTGTATGTTTTTATGTCGTTAAGTTTTAACTTGAATTTTGAGCATGATATCTGTACAGCATCCCTCCGAAGTCCTTGTGTGGAAGAGTATGAGTTATTGTGTGTCGCCATAATGTGTGTATATCTTGGAAGAAAGGTGAATAAATGATACATTACATAAAAGGACTTCTGAGGTTGATTGAGCTTGATTTATTACTAGATCGAAAACCGAAAGAAAATTTGAAGAAGTGAAGTACAAGATTTGCTACTTTTGTAGGTCGTGTTTTAAAATGACTGTTTAGTCGCTGTGAAAGGTTTGAGTGAACGTAACGGGGACTGTCTATATATCACAGCCACTGTTAACAGGACAAGCGGAGAAGAACTGTACTTATTGAGTATAATGTTTAACAGGTAGTAATTTATATCAAAATGAGAATAAATCAGTAATAGCAATATACCAATAAAAGTGGATGATTTTTGAAACGTGTTTTTTTTTAAATTATTCTTATTTGCATGGGGGTGCACGATCGGTTCTGTTGATTTTACTCAACTATTTGGCCTATGCCGTATACAATCTATTTGCATGTCCCAAACATGGAATTATTTTATAAATAACTTAATTAAGGTAGCTAAAATAATGCTTACACAATTGGTTATATATATACGATTTTTCAGTATTATACACATTCGATTGCCAAGACGTCCCTGCCAATGCGCATTCGATGAATGCAACTAAGTACTACATGTGTACTCGTAATAGTTCATAAATATTGCCGCTGTCACTGAGCTATATTTAGTGATGCCAGACGTTAAACAAATAAGAAAGGAGAAAACTAAGCATGTTTTTTTACATCCAGGAGCACATCTGAGAGAAATAATGCCATGCGTTTAAGCAAAGCACACCGTAGAGTGCCATACACGAAGCAATTTTGATGTACAAGTTTCGATTACTCCACTCCATAGTGACCATAATCCTCTACAGTTAAGTCTACTTAAAGTGGAACCCACCCTCCTGATCAACCAAGTCATGAAGGTTGTTCCTGATGTGATTGTTGAGTTCACTACCAAGAACGTCAGCTTCTGTAACATCGCTATTACGATGTGCTATATCATAACTTCTCGTATGTCCGTTAAAGGGCCAGAACCTGTCGTATCCTCCAATATTTATTCGTCCATTACCGTAGTTAATATGCCTATATGGAGGTTCTAATGAGTAGTTGTGTCCTGTGTGTCTTTTTTGTCTGCTCCGAGTTTGTGAACTCTCTGCATTCCCTATCATCATCCTCTTGGTTCTTCTTGCTAGCTTGTGTGAATGGACGTTCGTGAAGGGGGTATTTGAATCTTGGATAGATTTCGTCCGGAGGTGCCCTTCCCTTGGTTGGATAGCATTGGATGAACTCTTTACTTCCTTTGAGGGGATGCTGTGATAGTCATCCAGTGCACCATTCTTGTACTGGCGCCAACCTCTTGTGATCCCAGGGGCGGATAACTTAGCGTTGTTGACCACTAATGTGGGTTTCATGCCTATCCTGTGACTGTCATAGTGTACCCCACTATTTGCCCTTCGAGCATGAACTGTGCGTTCGATATTGTCATAGCTAGGATAGTTATTGGTGGATTCAGATTGAAGAAATCTTGTAGTGAAAATAGGTGCACTGCGCTTAAACTTTAAATGTCCATTATAATTGTACACGCCGCTGTGTTCGTCGCTGTCATAGTCAGTATTTCTATCATCTTTATTTCTTGAATTGAAATATGATGATTCACGTTCTTCGGGATATCTCATAGGCTTGGAATAAGCATGATGTCCCATGCTAGATTTCTGTTCTGGTTCCTCGTCCCCAACGAAATGTGAATAGACATTATGGGGGTGCGACTTTTGCCATTGGGGTTCATCCTGTGACTTTGTTGACGTTCTGCCATATTTTTTCGACCCTTCATATCCTCCCTGCTGCCCGGAGTTTTGCCAGGAGTCTGCATTATGTCCAAAAGGGGAGTTTTCCTGAGTGAAATAATTATCATGAATACCATAACTGGAAGGGAATTGATCGCTGGAAAGATCGAGTTTTTCTTCAGAATAATACGACGAAGGATCGCTCTTGTCTTGGTACTTTTTTCTATCATTTGAGATGCTGTGCGTATTTCTAGTATTGCCCAAATTGCTGCTGAGTCTTTTAGTGCTAGTCCCGGGCGGTCTATCCGTGCCATATTCATATAATGATCGTATTTCTGGCAATCCGTCTCTATCAATGTACAACCCGGATTCCTTGAAAGTGGTAGTATCTATACTTGGGTTTGGTTTGACGCTGTACTTTTGACGGCGGTAGAAATACAGTGGAGATGTGATCGCACTGCTTGCCCTGTCATCTTCATGGCGTTCCCAGGCGTTTCTTCCAGAAGGTGGCATATAGGTATTGTACGTTTGCTTGTCTCCATAATATGAGCTTTCTTTTACTGGCTGTCTCGACAAATCATCTAATGTGTGGGACACATATTTCGATGGATCATCCGGATCACCTCCAAACTCAAAGATACTACTCAGCCCTGCCTCTCCGTCCATACCTCCTTTGACCAACCGATATCCATCATCGTCTTTGTCATGTTCCTTTTTGCTCCATGAAATTTTTAAAGGTGACCCAGGTTCCTTCTCAGGTTCTCTGTCAAAATGGCCAGGTGGATAATTGGGAGGAGGACCGGGGAGTCCATATAAATAGTCCCCTTGTGGAGGTGACCCATAGGATGATGGTGGCGAGGAATGAACTGATGAGGAAGATGGATTCCCTGTGCCCTGCCTTCCCTCAGGTCTCCTATAATAAGCGTTGGGAGGGGGAGGACTTCTATTATCTGGTACATATCCCCCGGGTGCATTGGATCTGTAATTTTGGGGAGGGGCCATATAGTTTTGTTGTTGATTTTGATACCCCCAGGAAGAAGAAGAAGAAGAAGGATAGGTTGACGCATAGCCTCCAAGCCCGCCTCCCAGGATCTGCGTGGGGAGATTGGCTAAGTTCGACATTGTAACATAAGCTGATTTCATCAGTTTCTGAAACTTCTCGTTTTGAGTGTCTTCGCGGGGCCGCTGTTGCCCTCCGTGATATTGTTGCCCAGCGTACGGCTGTTGTTGCCCTCTGTAAGACTGTTGTTGCCCTCTGTAAGACTGTTGTTGTCCGCCGTAGGGTTGTTGGTGCCCAGAGTATGACCGTTGTTGCCCTCGGTAAGACTGTTGTCCTCCGTAATTGTGTCGGGGTGGAGCAGGGTAGGGATTATTGCCTTGAAAATTCCGTGGTGGTCCTGGGGCTGGCATTGGAGCTTTCCCCCGACTGAAAGCATAGGGATTGCTGATTGAATTAGAATGGGAGTTCATTCCTCCCCTGTGTCTGAAGTCGGGAACGTTAGGTGACTCTGCAACAAAAATAATGGCATATGAGTATCTTTGATGCAACAATAGCTAACAATGCCCCCGTTGCATTATAATCTGCGAGCTCAATAGTAACACTGACATATCATGTTTTTGGTTATTTATTAGTAATCAATTAACTAATATATGAAACATATTCATTATATTTATTTGACTTCGAATATTCCACTTTGGTCCACCTTGAGTGCCCAAGGGAAAGTGGAGTCGGAAGATAACCGCCCTCTCAAAATTCTGTTAAGTAATAGGTCACTACAATGTCCTAGGTTACTACAATGTCATCTTAATAGGAATATTTTCACATTAAATGCTGGCAATACATTTATAGTTTTCAACAAAATTTGGATATTCTATTAGTCCGGTGTAATAATAAATTCAGTCACATGACATATCAGAAGCCAAAGCATGTCTCTCACGTCGTTCCTCTATTAAATACGACACCATTTTTGATTAAATGCCATAGAGAACTTACTGTGGCCTCTTCCTTGGGCTTCTCTGCACAAATAAATCCAAACGAGGAATACAAATCCGATGGGAAGATTCATCCTGACTTCCGTCAGTAGGTAATCGCATCAACAGCTAAGTTCGGTAAAATCCTTAGGCACACATTATTGCATCGGAACAATTACTCCGGGGTCTGATTATCAACGTAGTCTTTGTATCATGACGCGAACATTCATTTATATGGGAACATTAGGCAATGAATAACATGCACGCCTATAAAATTGGGGACGCGCTCATTTTATTGACATTAATGGATGATTAAAATGTAAGTGCGACCAATCGGAGTACTTGGTCCCTCGTATTGCATCTATCATGCTGAGTGTTGATTGTTTCCTACAAAATTAACGTGGATTAAGCTGGGGGTGGGGGTGGGGCGTAGACTGTACCGTACATATACACACTTTCATTTTACTAGAATTCTGTTCCTAAGCGTACAGAAAACTGTACACGTCAAAATAATTATTTGATTGATTCTCGATCCCTATAGTTCCCAAATAACATACTTCATAGACGGTTCTATTCTATTAAAGCGAGCCTCTTTGCAGAGGTGTGCATTTGATTTGTGTTAGCCTACATGGATCTTTTGAGTTCAGAAAATACATTTCGCTTACCCATGCCTTGCGTTAACTAGAAATAAAATCAATTATGAGCTAACTCATAGTTTTTTTTATTCTAAGGACACTATGTATTGTTTTATACTAAGGCAAAATTATTCTGAAAAGAATTATGTGTGTTGATTATCGAGTATATAAGCAGGGCATCTATTTGTTGTATAATGTATTTATAAAATAATCTACGATCTAAGGTCTATTGCAGTAAGGAAGAGAAATTAAAGTGTTTAGATTCTATACTTTTCTTATTCTCGTGATGAAATGTATCCCAACCAATGTGAAATTGTCGGGAATGAAAACTTTTCAACAAAAACAAAGTTGATGCGGCTGGACATGATTAAAAATGCATACAAATTGTTCTCATTGCGGCGCCTATTGGTAACATCACTATCAGCCTTCCTAACTATCGTTGCTTGACGCGAGCTTAATATAACCCTGGGGTCAGAAAACATAGTATCGGTCCGAGAAGCACTCATGCAAATACCCCTAAAGCTATATGACATAAACCATTACCTTCCAAGTAGAGATATGTATGCTTTGGTCCCAAGGCAAAAAACATAAATAAACAACAAAATAACATTTTTACAGGCAAATTTAATTGTATTGTATAGCTGATAAAACTTTAAAGAGGGAATTTTTAGTTAAAGAGAGATTTGGAATTTTAGAAAATTTACCTAATTTACCGACATATGATCTGATTTGTATAAGCGCTGATTCCTTATAACTTGATTTTTCCCATCGGCATGTTTGATTTTTCATTTTAAATATCGACACAGAAGTGTCTAGTCTGTAGGAAATCCTTTACTTGCTTGGCATTTCATCAACCAGATTAACCCTGACAAAAGGGCTTTCTTGCTGAAGTAGCCAAGTAGTACAATCCTTCCTCTGCAAATTCATGGGCATCCATCCCCATCAACCCACAGATCTCATTGCATGGGAAGCAGGATTCCTATAAGTTTTAATAAAATGAAAAAGGGTATCAAATGTGTATCAAATATTGATGGTTCATAGCTGTTAACATTCTGAAGCCACATAGAACAGAAGAGTCAAACTTACTTTACTGATATTCTGTGTATTCATCTCCTTAATTATTTGCATTCAGTTTGTAAGAAAAAACTTCCTACAAGCGAGCGATGTGATGACCTTACTGCTCTGTATACATTAGCTGCTTTTAATTGCTATAAACCATGCCAATCAAAATAATAATTAATGTCGTGACACTCCCATCCTGGTATGATTTAACATTGTTATTTATGGTCATTTGATGACCATGAAATGAAACTCCCAATTTCTCGTTCCCTAGAGATTAAATGTGTGATCGATAATAATTTGTAATTTCAATTGTATTTTCTCTTTGCATCTGCATGTGTACTTACGGGGATGTTAGATTCATCAACACAGAAGTGCCTTGCATACATCTGACAATCTGAAGTTATTGATTCCTGGAACAACTCTAGAACACGCAAATGACTGCAAAAAGGGGTCAAGTCTGAAATAAAAATAATTAACCTTCCTTAGTCCCACCTGCAGCATCAAAAAAGAACGGGTATCCATGTTTTAGTATGCTGTACTTTTGCGAACAAAAATGGATTGAATATTATGTATTATTGGCTTTTGTTCCATTGGCGTATCTCTCAGTTCCACTATAGGAGGAATAATAGAAGGGGACTGATCGGGATTGGAACTTAAGTTACTTTGGACTGACTCGACCCACAGGTAAGGCTTTAATGTGGTAGGGTGGCAGCTTACTCATAAAGAAATAGTCGGAATTTCCGGCGGACAAACAAGGCTGTTTATATACTCGAAAAAATGGGACCTAAAACCTGCGTGAATCTCGACTAATGCTCTACAGTCAGGTTTATTCTACAGCAATCCAATAGCACATCGCCTAGAGAAGAGTCAGCTAGGAGTAACAAATTTACCCGGCCCAGATGATAGTCACACTGAAAAGAGTGAGATTTCAGCGGGTCCTCTAAATAATTATTTTGGGAGATAATGACATTTTACACCTAGAAGAACAGATCAGAATCTCTCAATACTCTATCTGGGTGACCTTTGGATGGGTCTGGAATGAATAGACCACTAAATAGACAATTAGTTTTTTACGGACATTAGCTGAGAATACAGCTTTAACTGTCCGGCAGGTATTGACAGGTACCTCCCCGCCCGTCCGGCACTGTCCGGCACAATGGGTCATTAAACAGGTGTGGACAGATTGATGGGCAGACTCAGTGACCCTCCTGCATGAGAACCAATGTTAGGACTTCCCCATGGAGGATAGGTGAGACGGTTTGACACATGCATGCCCCCCTCTACTTACTCCTCCCCTAACGTTAACAATATCATTCTTTGTTGGCCTATATATTCATAATGAAATAACTCACATTAAATGCATATATATATGAATGTATAATATATGTATGTATGTATGTATCAAAAAGTACATTCAACGTTACCTGCAAATCCTTTCGCCTTAGTCATATCTTCCATTTGTGAAATATTAAATTTCATAGGATCAAATATACAGCCTGGTTGAAAGTCTCCTCCATTCGGATAGAAGTCAACATGACCGAGTGGCTATAAAGAAAAGAACGAATTGCAGCTATCAAATTTGAAATTCCGGTTTTCAGCCAACTTTCAACCAGAATCACTTATTTTCAAAGATGATTCTTCCCCCATTATCTTTCCCTTGAAAGATAAGTTTCACCGAAAAATAAATCAACAAATTAGGCAGTGTTAAAGCAGGCCAGCAGCAATATAACATTATTATTATTACATAATGTCACATGAAATGTATGTGTATCGTATATATATATATATAGGGAAATAAAAGTAACTGTTCAGACCTTCAGTGTTCCAAAGCCCATGATTAAAGCTGTATCTCCATTAGTATGCCATATGTCCACAAAGTCTGCGACAGATGGATTGATTCCAATGGACCAGTCCTTGTCCTCAAACCATGGGCCCGCTGGGTCTAAGCCTTTAAGGTTAAATGTGTTAGATTTTAGTCATAGACAATAACATCAAAGGATTTTAGATACTTTAGATCAATTATGACCTGACAAATGTTTCCCTATTCCTTAGAAAATCTTTCTGTCTCTTCATCTCTGTATTGGTCAAATTTATATTATTTTCGTAACCGTCCCATATATTTTAGACAATAATTTGCACACGAAAAAAATGTTATGGCTAGAAAAATGCCTTTTTTCGGGGGGGGGGGGGGAAGGGCCAAAAAAATGCTTCTTATGCCTAGTCATAGTACCTAGATCACTGTCAAAAGACAAAATACAAACAGGATCAATAACTAGAATTCCCTGCGAACTTGAGTAAGATGGATGGGCATGAAACGACATTTTGCGAGAGGATTGGTGAAGACGAATTCTAAATTTACAGCCTTCTAAGAATCCCTCTTCGTTGTGGGCATTTTAATGCAGTTTATGATAGTTTTATTAGCCTTAGTGGCTACAAAGTACATACTCATGGTCGTTTAGATGAAGCGATCAAACAGGTTTGAAAATGGAAGTACGACATAAGAGTGCTCCCATTTCGGCTGTTTGAAATATGCATATAATATATTTGATCGTAAATGCATATGTACGCAATTTTGCATTGATTTCAAAGTACCTTTTAAATACTTTTCTTGTAATCTTTACCAAGCTCAAAATTTAGATTTAAACTTATTACAGTATATCAGTATGATTATTAAGCAGGTATTGTAATCTAAAATTTATTCTAAAACATTTCACCAGTACCTTTATATATCCTCCCAGTTGCAGAAAAGTGATCGCTTCACAAAATACAAGATAGCTGCAAGCCATTAAAACACTTTGTATGGACCTAAATCCGGCATTGCCAACATTTGACTTTCTGCTGACAGATTAAATGCACATTTTCATATACTACTACACCAATAAAATTGCTAAGAATCGGTATTTTTGAGCCATTGGCCACGTGATGCGACATTGCCACATGATGCGACATATGTATTACCATAGCATCAAAGCATTGACAATACTCTAAATCAACATATTATTATAGGTTTAAATATTAGATATGTAAAAATATAATATGTCATTTCAATTATGAAACTATTTTTTCCCTGGTACATAACGTGTGGCACATGATGCCTACCCACCCTCCTATGTGTAAGTTTATTCAGTCTCCTGCAATAAATGTTTTCGATAACGTGTTCTAGTAGGAAGCTATAATATTATAGGATTGACCATGTAAAGCCCTTTTCTGATCTTTTCATTCATTTTTTACTCAAAATTATTCACATCCCTATTTGGACACGTGATGCGACACACACCTACCCCACATAAATTAATGAATAAATATGATTTTTTTGCAAGTAATAACTACAAATCAAAATATTTGTTACTGGCAAATTATTACCTTTTATGCAGAGGGAATTATTATACTTTATGATAATGATGTCACAGATCGATCAATCAAATGCAATACCAACTATGAAAAATCTTTTTTAATTCAAGCACTATCAATGAAAATCTATTATGTCCCATAATGCATGCGCTTAATACTGTCCCGTGAAGTTTTGAAGATTAATAATAGTATAGTGTGAACAAAAATTATATGCAGGGAATTGTTCCATACTCTACATATATGAACGGGCCAAGATATATAACATAAAGACATTATAAAATAAAATCATTTTGAAACTTGGGGATATTGGGCCCTAAAATGGTCAAATTGTTAACCAATTGGTAGAGATGACGATATTATGTACAGCAATAAAAATGAATTAGAAATATCTTTATACTTATATAAAGCAGTTATCACTTTCTGTTTATATCATATTAATCAGCCATTACAATGCTTGATACGAAATTTCTTTCCACTAATTAATCCATTGCAATGATATGGGCCCATTCTTTAATCTTAACAGGAATCTATCGCCACATTGCTAGAAGTAAAATAAATATCACCTGTTTAGATTCTAAAAAAGAGTGGCAAAATGCTCAATGGGGATGTCGTGCTCAGGGCGTCCTTGAACTACGGTACTGCTTTACTGACATCAGACATGACCTACGTCTCTGACCAAAGATATCTTTGCTCTGACTCGCAAACTGTTGAGGGTGAGGGGTGCAGGAGGGAGGAAGGGCGTGGCGTGGTGAGAGGGGACTGGAGGGACGCAGGATGGAAAAATGAAGGAGGAGGGGAAGGAGGTGCGAGTGGGGGAGAGGGGGAGCCATTTATGGGAGAGCGGGGGAGAGGGGTAGGGACCAACAAACTGGGTCACCGAAGTATGATGGCTGCCGTGGTTGGTGCAACACACGTCAAACCGCTTCACTTCCAATGATCGCCCCAAACTGGCCTCCCGGACTGGCCTCCGTGACGACTCCGGATCCAGCCAGTTTGGGGGAACCTGCACCTCACCTGCACCTTGACCGCTGCACCAACCACGGCAACATCGCACCTCAACAACAGCAACAACACCGCAACACCACGGGCAACGACAACTACCGCACACACTCCAACTCCTCTATATTGACTCCTCCTGCTCCTATACAAACGCCCGCTGCCTCCACAAACCATCTACTCATCAACCCCCTGTCTGACCTGACCTCCGTGACGACCCCGGTTCCAGTCAGACAGGGCTCCTCCTAGGCTCATCTCATCATTTCTACACTCATCTGACTCATCAAGGGACTAACATTAGCCTGCCTCGGAATTAAGCACCCTGTCTACCAGCCAGCGCAGTATCACCTGTGAGAACAGATCTCAGTCATCCTTCACCTCTCACAAAACTACACCACCCAGGGAGCGGATATAGGGAGGGTAAAATGAGAATGGAGAGAACGGGGGATAGAAGGGTGAAAGGTGGTTTGGGAGAGGTAGGGAGAGTAGTATGGGGAGAGGGGGCGGAAGGGGGAGCGGAGGACAAGAATGAGAAAGTGAGAGGTACAGAGAGAGAAAGGAAGAGTGAGAGAGATAGAAAATAGAGAGGCAGCGAAGGAGAAATAGATTGATGATTAAGATCTATATAATATGATATCAAGGGAGAGGGGGACTAGGGAGGAGGGTGAGAGGGAGAGGGAAGGACAGATAGGCAGGGAGAAAGGAGGGGTGAATTTAAAGATTAGCTGTGGGAGAGGGAGGGGCGAAAAGTAGGGTGAGAAAGGGGAATACGCCATGAAATACATGTAGGGAATAGTGGGCGATGGGTAGGGAAAAATGAGGGCCACACTTGAGAATTCGTTTTTAAATTGAAATTGGCTGAGAATGCAGCTTTGCATGAACGCACCTGTTATACGACCAAACTTATAATTCTGTCCAACATGTCCACACACATGGCTACCTAGGCTGTGGCCTGCACACCACAGTGTAGTACGGTCTGCTTGTCCCCTTTCTACAAGATGCTGGGCTACCAGAGCGATCTCTTTACCAACCACCCGAGTATTGGAGGCTGCCTGACGGTAGTCTATTTCTTGTGCACCCTTTGCCCATCCAGCTATTATGACATTGTAGTCATACTGATAGTTATAAATATATCAGTTATTAAAAGGATACTAATTTATAAGATAATATCAACTGTTAAGTTAATACCTAGATTGATAGTTAAAATTATTTTACTTATCAACCATACATGACTTATGAATGAATAATGAATTCCTCATTATATTAAGCAATCATCATATTGGAATTGATATTTTTCCCATTGTTGTGCAAAGATACCTTTTGAAGGAAACCATCTTTGAAATCGGTCATCCACCAAATGTCTATCCAATTAAGATATCCATGAGTCACGAATACTGTTGGTAGGGTCTCATCAAATGAAGGTCTGTCACATGTAAAAATATAATATTTTATGTTTGATGTCTATAAGTTTGGCCAAACATTAAATTGGTAAATGGGTAACATCTAAAATATCGCATAATTTCCAAGTATAACATAAAGCAAAGTTTTATATTAACAATTTAAAGTCTTATATTTAAGTTTAGTTGAGCTAGGATGAATTAACCAGACAACATTAAATAATTAATGAAAATCTGATACTGACAACAACTGTCACAAACACAACAATGATAATGAGTGATTATTTTCATACATCAGTTTGCATTCATCACTCCTGTACCATTAACCATGTAATACACTATGTTACCTACGGAATTGTTGTGCGTGTCACAATTTGGCCCTCAGTGGGATTGGCCCGAGTGTATAGCCTACAGCTCACTTGTATACGGTCAGGGCAATGCGGTAGAGGCATGTTGTCAAAGGGATAGTCATTGGTGAAACAGCCGACGTGACCACAACATCTTTCTTTTCCACTAATGGTGAAATAAATTTAAAATGTAAGAGGAATAATATTCTCCCGTGGAGAGTTTTGACCTTCCCCCATAGGAGAAGAAATACAGTAGGAAGATGATAATAATGGAAGGGGTCAGGATAATTATTTCAATCATTTAACAGTATTATGGGAAGTATTGTCCCCAAATTAAAGATGTAATTTACATTTCCAAAGCATACTATGCATAGATGATTATACAATATCTGTGACGTTTTCAGAGATAATTAAATGTGCAAATAAGCAATTCAACCTACCATGTAACATGAAGAACAAAGAAGGTAAAAAACAAAATCAACTGGGTTCCTTTCATTTTAAGTCAGACTTCCCATTCACTGGGTACGGTACGTTGTGAAAGAATGCAGCTGTTCAACAGATTCTTTTGGTATTATAATGCACACCTTTGTAACAATAAATTTTGTATCAATCTGCTTTGTTCCCACAGAAAGTTGTGGTTGTGACAAATGTGATAAGATTAGATAGTCAATTCTCATGAAAGTGCTGCAATTGCTGTTTGCAGAAAATATCCCACAATTTTTAAAGTTTTAACTGCAGACACTTTAAACTATCTATATGGCATTGCTGGAGCTCAGAGTTCTCCCTGGGGGGGGGAGGGGGGGGGGCGGGGGCTACCTTTGTGCATGTACAATCAACATTAAGGAAACTATGGGTCAAAATAGCCTCAAATTTGGGTATTTTCGCCCCAACAAAAACGAATGTGCATACATTCATGACTCAAATTAATTAAGAAACACTATCATATCAACATATTTTTCTGTTTCAAATGAAAACACACAGTTGTATACTAAAAAGAATATTTGTTGCAAAAATAAACAATTTCTGTGGTTAAATAAATTTCCTATGGGGATAAAAATATATCATGGGGAATGTTATGCTGATCAACCGTTAGTACATACACATACAACATACACATACAACTCTACCGATAATGTATGCAAAAATCATATCAAATGAATTATATTTGGTATATAGTTAGGTTCTATATTGGGCCATTTATCGAAAAAAATTGAATAATTCTGATATCAGAAGCCTTAATGCTGAGACACATTATTTGATTTGGGGAACTTTAGCACTGACCGAGCTGTAACATTTATTTCTATTATATATTACTTAAATTGTATTGTTAATGAACAAAAATTGCCCTACACATATAATTATTTCAATCAAACCTTGCAAGATATGAACCATTATTTTCGAATTATTTTCTGTACCAACAAGAGCCACTTTTCTAATAATAATTATCAAGCATTAGCATAGCTGACTGAGCATTAGCATGATAAGATTGCAACAATTATATGTTAATTTCTAGAAAAAACGGCTATTGTGAGATATTTTATTTGGAAGGAAACATATACCAGCATGAAATAAACTGCTGGAATTAAGTTTATATAAAGTATCTGATTCTTATTAACTTTTGGATCGAAATAATTAATCAATAAGGTTTTAAAGGCAAACACTATACTATCTAGTGAAAAATAAAAATAAATGTCATTTTTCTGAAATTTTGGTATTTAATTCTTGAAGTGTTTCTGGTCATAAGGATGGGAAAAATCAATGGGTCACCGTGCTCATTTTTGAATTACAGTGCTTCAAAATTTGGTATCTCAAAAGAACCAATGAGGACCAAAAGGGGGCTCATTTTGCAGTCCCTTGACTTCATAGTTCATAATATTTGCTATTTATATTCACTCAATTTAAGTAAAATTAACAGTTCTGGAGAGAGTATTATTTGGCCAATAATTCTATGCCTCTTTTTTATAGAGTGCATTGTCATTGTAATTCTGAAAACAACAAATACGTGATGCGAATTTTAAATTAAAAACTCGAAAAAACTCACTATTTTTCACCATTTTTATAATTTATAATTTATCTTATAATTTATAATTTATATTTTTCTCTCCATCGAAAATAAATGTCAATATGAAACGAGAAACAGTAATTCAAGTTCATGACTTTATCAATCATTTTGGGAAACATATGTTATATCGTAATTTCATGTAGAAGAGTCAGTTCAGGTACAATTAAATTCTTCAATCGATCAGGAGTCACTGTTGAGAAGATTTATGTTTAGAAACAATTATGCAACAATGATGCTGGACATCAGAGTGGATACGTCACAGACGTTGATGAGGAAAGAATGGATATATTCGCGCCACAATGACCCGATATCGCTCAATGCGATATCAGACACATTTTTCTGATTCTTTAGCATATGATTCTTGAAGTATGTGTGTTCATGAAACTGAACAAAAATTAACGGGTCACCGTGCTAGTTTCTGAATTATGGGGCTTTGAAACATGGCAGACAACCCCAAAATCTGCTGTTTTCAAAGTGTTCTATGTTTCTTAAACATGTCTATTGCAGAGAGCTACAATTATTTTTTTAACGCGATGACATACATTTTTTCCCTATATATGTGTAGAATATTACCTGCACTATTTGTGTAGAAAATTTTGGGACATTAAGAGTATCCATTTTTGTTTTCCAAAACCATTTTCCATTCCCAAAACCGTGAAAGAAAAATGCAGCATTTCCCAATAGACTTGTATAGTAAATGGGTAAAAACAACTGAGAGTACCCACAGCTAGCTGTGTTTCCCAAACATGTCTATTTCAGACAGCTACAACTTTTTTTCCAAACGCGATGACATATATTTTTTCCCTTTTTATCTGTAGTATATAACCTGAACTATATGTGTAGAAAATTTTCGGACAGTAGGAGTCACGATTAATTGTTTGTTTTATTCTATAAAACGTGAAAAAAGGGCCGTTTCCTCATAGACTGCAATGCAAAAGGAATAGTATGTAATGCCCGTATATTTGGTATATGGAAAAGGGGGGCATGGCAGTGAATAGTGGTATTTGCCTTTAATATGCCCTAAATATTGACGGAAATGTTGGCATAAGATAAAAATCAATTACGTTTACCAAAATATATCACAGAGAGAGGAGGATTGTGAACATGATTGATACGTTTTTTCCCCCTGCAGTTATTAACTACATCATGCATGTGATTATTTTCAGCTTTTAGTAAAATTAATGTTCTCTTAAATATGAAAATTTTAGGTTTCATGTTGATGAGTGGGGGTGTTTTCTGGATATCTAGTGCATAAAAACATATAAATATATATGATTATATTAACAATTCATTCCAACAGAAATAATAAAATACCATGTTAACCCTTGGTCAGCATACAAATGGGTGTATGGAATTCATTATGCTATATCTAAGTCAAATTATAGGAATTAAGGTGCCCAACTCCTGGTACATATGCACCAAGTCGGCTATAGGCACACACATTATAAATTAATTATGAGAACAGGCATTTCTGAGCCCTGTTCACCCCATTTGAAGCATTTTCATGAGAATCGACCCGATATTAGCTAAGGATGAGGAGAGGGGAATTATTTATGTTTAGCAAGATTCCTAGGTGATTAAACAAGGGTCACGTACTGATATTGCAAATAAATGCACTTGGAAAATTTAGGATAATGCATCGATTCATATTTAAGTGATAACATATGTATCAAAATACCCCTCCCTTAATCAATTCCTAGGCAGGCACAACCTCCTGATAAGCTATTGCTATTTCACTAAACATTTTACTGATTAGGAAAAGGAAAAGATAAATAAGACGAGAGATATAAACAGAACATGCATGTTTTATTGTATTCAAATGTATGCAAGCCAAACATATGAATAATAAGTTTCAGTGTTGGTAGCTGTTAATCTAGATTCAGGGTAATATACTGTCTCATTAAAAAAATGACATTGAAATTGAGCTCAGTTTGTTATTAGGATATAACAGTACTACTTCTTTTGACAAAATTTTCCCTCAGTGACTGAGGGAAGGGGACTTCCCCTTTCTCTCCTAACAGTTTTATGAACTTCTCGGTAGAAACTCATGGTCCACGGGTAATCTGATGACTCCCTTACTTAAATCTTTAATCCCGGGGATTCCCCAGCTCCCGGGGATTCCCCAGCTCTGTGGCCGCCCATACATGCAGAAACACGGAGCACGAGAACTGATGCGAGACTTACTGCGGCACCATTAGGTTTCAGGAAACCTGTACTAACAATGTTCATTTTACCTGATTGCACCAATAATAAAATTACAGCCACTTCATAGAAACAGTTTTCTATCAATATTGCAAAGTATTGAAGTTAAACCATGTTAACTATTTTACTTTTTGATAGTTGTAACAGTTATTTGTCTTCATGTAAGCGGCTATTTCAGATTTCTACCAGCTGCAGGTTATACCCTACCAGCTCCAGTGGAAACAAGGCATGCATGTGTTACGTAACACAAGTGCCTTCGGCACTTGGATTGTAGAGGCAGTTGTGTTTCTACTTCTTATAGGAATCCAACAATTTACTGGACGTTTATTTTAATTTGGAGATATCAATTTGATTGCCAAAATTGGCTAAAATCACAGGGGGCCCTACGTCGGGGAAGTAGGCCTAAGGTGTAGGAGGGAGAGAGATAGAGAGGGGGGGAGGAGAAGAGAGGGAGAGGAGAGATGAGAATGACTGAAATAAGAGGGTTTCATGGAAAACAAATTTGCCACCCCTCCCCCCCCACACACACACACCTATACACCCTCCCCGACTACCTCTCTTGCTCTCCCTCCCCTTTTATTCTCCGTCCTTAATAATAATGAGTAATGTTTGGACAGGTGCATTCTTTCTTTAAAAAAGTTGGTCGAAAAAAAAAGTTATTCGTAAAAAAGTTGGTTGAGAAAAAGTTGGTCGGGAAAAAAAATTGGTCGGAAAAAAAAATAGTAGAAAAAATAATTGGTTGGAAAATAGTTGGGTCTTAAAACAAAGTTGGTCGTAAAAAAGTTGGTAGAAAAAAAAGTTGGTAGAAAAAAAAGTTGGTAGAAAAAAAAGTTGGTTGTAAAAAAGTTGGTCGAAAAAAAAGTTGGTCGAAAAAGAAGTTGGTCTGAAAAGAAGTTGGTCGGAAAAGAAGTTGGTCGAAAAACAAAGTGGGTCGGGAAAAAAGTTGGGTCATAAAAAAAGTTGGTCGTAAAAAAGTTGGTCGAAAAAAATAGTTGGTCGAAAAAATAGTTGGTCGGAAAAAAAGTTGGGTCATAAAAAAAAAGGTCTATAAACTGAAATGAGGATTTGATATTATTTTAAAAGAATTTATAAATTCAATGACGAGTAATGTGTGGACGGGTACATTCTTTCTCTGTGAGAGAGAGAGAGAGAGGGCGGGACAGAGAGAGAGGGAAGGACACATAGAGAGGGAGGGACAGAGAGAGAATTTATAAATTCAATGATGAGTAATGTGTGGACGGGTACATTCTTTCTCTGTGAGAGAGAGAGAGAGGGCGGGACAGAGAGAGAGGGAAGGACACAGAGAGAGGGAGGGACAGAGAGAGAGGGGGAGGGAGGGACAGAAAGGGGGAGGGAGGGACAGAGAGAGAGGGGGATGGGGGACAGAGGGGGGGACAGAGAGAGGGGGAGGGAGGGACTGAGAGAGAGGTAGGGGGAGGGAGGGACAGAGACAGAGAGAGAGACACAGAGAGAGAGAGACAGAGAGAGAGAGAAAGAGAGAGGGGAGGAGAGGAGAAGAGAAGAGAGGGAGAGGAGAGATATTAGAATGACAGATTAGGGGAATACTTTTATTCAAATCAGGTTATTACAGTTACATAGTATAGTCTTGGAGTAAATATCAGAATTTAGAATCAGGAGAGAGTAGAAAGACAGCCTCAGTGCGGAGAGAGGGTCCGGGGGTAGTGAGGCGTTACGTAACACATGCATGCTGTACCCGGGGACCTGTCTCTGTCTCTTGAGTTCGACGGGTTCCCTGTTTCTGTTGCATGGTTCCCCGAGCCGTGGGAAACCTCGTTTGATGCGTGGAATCACGGGCAAGTAGAGCCTCGGGCCGGACCGATTTTACCTTATTGGTCATCATAACCGAGCTCACTACCAAACTCTCAGTGGTTGCATTCGGGAAGTAACTCTACCCAGCTCAAGCCAATTCTCAGTGGTTACATTCGGGAAGCTAATGTGTTGTATACCAACTGTCTCTGTCTCTGTCTGTCTCTGTCTGTGTCTCTGTCTCTCTCTGTGATTTCTTTATCTCCCTCTCCCTCTTTTGAGAAAAAGATGAGAATGATCAGGCACTAAGAGATTGAAAGATGAATAATATCAGATCAATTGTTCCCCGACCTGGACCTGCAGGTTTTTAACAAGAATTATTTCTTTTCTTAAGCATTTGTCTACCATGACAAATTAAAAGGGAAACTACACAAGTTTCATTTATTTGAAATGTAGGCTAATATTTGTTTAGATGTCATTAGGATACAAACGGAAAAAATGGGATTTAAAAAGATGTTACAACAACAAATTGGCATATCATAGTTAGCCATTTCCTTTTGCCAAAAAGTGGCAAAAAAAAGAGGTATAGGTGTGTGTGTGTGTGTGGTGTGTGTGTGTGTGTGTGGGGGGGGGGGGGGTCAGGACAGGAAGGTAGGACTGGGAGGAGAGGTGAAGGAGGGGGAGATAAAAGGGGAGGGAGACCCAACTTTTTTTTCGATCAACTTTTTTACGGCCAACTTTTTTTTCGACCCACTTTTTTACGACCCACTTTTTTCGACCCATCTTTTACAACCCACTTTTTTTACAACCCACTTTTTTTACAACCCGCTTTTTTTACAACCCACTTTTTTTACAACCCACTTTTTTTTCGACCTAACTTTTACAACCAACTTTATTTACAACCCAACTTTTTTTTACAACCCACTTTTTTCGGACCCACTTTTTTTAAGACCAACCATATTTTTTTGGACAAACTTTATTTTTGACACTTTTTCTGTCTCTCTCAGAGAAAGAATGTACCTCTCCACACATTACTCATTATTATTAAGGAGGGGGGAATAAAAGGGGAGGGAGAGCAAGAGAGGTAGGAGAAGGAAAATTGATAGATGGAAAGGTGTGTGCGGGGGGGGGGGGGTGCACATTTTTTCCATGAAACCCTCTTATGTCAGTCATTCTAGCTCATCTCTCCTCTCCCTCTCTTCTCCTCCCCCCTCTCTCTCTGTCCCTCCCTCCTACACGTTAGGCCTACTACCCTGATGTAGGCCCCCTGTGATTTTAGCCATTTTTGGCAACCAAATTAATATCTCCAAATTAAAATAAACGTCCAGTAAATTGTTGGATTCCTATAAGAAGTAGAAACACAACTGCCTCTACAATCCAAGTGCCGAAGGCACTTGTAATGAATCAAGACTTGTGACCCGATGCCTTTGATTTTCCTGGGTAGGACAGATACAGCAAGTTGCAACATTTGGCATCCGTCCTTAATCCAGGGAAAAATTCTTTTGGGGGAAGTATAGGTATTTCATGTACTGTATTTGGACTTCTCCTTTTTAGATTGATGTATAGATAAACATCAATCTAAGTAGTTCTGGTAGATGTCTGTCAATCATTGATAGCATCTGTGGTCCTCTCATCCTGAATATCAGTGTGAGGAATCTGTTGTTGATTCTGATATCAGCAGATGAGATCAGTACCATGCTGGTAATGGCTGGGATGGTGTGCAGGTGTGAATTAAAGGGACAAGTTGAGAAATAAGATACATTATATGCAAAGGTGTTAAAGGGACCAACAGAATTACATGGAGTGACAAGTCATATATGAGATATGGATTTCTTGTTGTTTTTTCTCTCCCCTACCTTTCCCTCCTACTATCCCCCCTCTCCTCCCCCCTATCCCCTCCCTCCTCTCTCTTCCACTTCCTCCCTCTCCCCCTGTCTCTATCCCTCCTTGTCTCTATCCCTCCTTGTCTCTCTCTCCTCTACCTCTTTTTTAGAAAAATATTAGGTGAACATTCTCAGCTTCTGTACACACCTGCCAATTATTCTGTGCCTCATTTTCTTTCAACATTCTGTTTACCTCCAGTCCATATTTCCGGAATTATTTTAAAGCCAATATGATCAAATAGTACCTTGGGTTTACACTTTTTATTTACAGGAAATCTCATTCAATATAAATAGATTTAATGATTTGTGTGACAATATTCGAACATTCTTTTTCCACAGAATGTCATACAATATTGTAAAAAACAGTATATATTTTGTTGTAGAATGTTGATGTACACTCATTGATGTTTTTGACAGTACTGTTGCAATTTCTACACATGTTAATGTTAACATGCATTGGCCCAAAAGTTAAATTAAGCAAATGTATATTGACCGTCTTTACATTTAACTGACATCAGTCTTCCTTTCCCTTTCCCTTCCTTTCCCTTGGAAATCTTCTGCATGAACAGGAAATAAATAAATGTAAGCTGTTAACTGTAACTGATTCTTGTTAATAATTGGTGTCTACGGGGTATGTGTCATGCTCAATTTTTTTTTGGACAAGATTTTATTCAGGATTAATCAGACAGATACACTCTTAAATTAATTATATTTGTGATTTTCGTTGTGCCCTGACCTAGATAACAAATATTTTCAATATGAACCAATTATTTCACTTTATCATTGCCTTACAGCCTAAAATTGATGCATCATATTAGTTAATAATATGTCGCATATATTTATAATAATAACTAGCAAATACCCGTGCTTCGCACAGGATTTGCTAGTGGGACAGTGGGGCCCACATCTTCCCACTCTCCTTGTTCCCTCTCCAACCATCTTTCTCTTTCAAATTGTCTCTGTAAGTTAGTATCTGTATTAACATTCATACCTCAAATGGAACCCTGTTAAGATGTTTTTTGTCACTGTTGTATTGTTGTTGCCTCCCATTCCCTCCCCCCACCCCTCCCCCCCTCCCCCGTCCCGCCCCTCTCCCCCCTTCCCTTCCGCCTCCCCTCCCCTGCCCCCCCTCCCCATATACCTCAAATGGAACCCTGTTAAGATGTTTTTTGCCTCCCATTGCCTCTCCCCCTGCCCCCACAACGGACATTTCCTGAGTTCCTTTTGGTGGAAATATGGTGAAATATATCAATTCCTGTCCCGTAGTGAAGCAACGACGTGCCGTGGTACCTGTCCATGATGCCATGCTTTGGGTGACCCAGAAACCTGGTGATGGGGCACTGATACGTTTGTTTTCAGGCAGCACTGGGGGCCCTGGATGGGGGTGCTCAATGTAAACCCATTTCTAACTCCTTTCCAACCCTAATTTGTTAATGAAACATAGTGGAATGGCTCGACACCATTTTTGGCAATGTGCATGTGAAATATAATGGAGATCTGGCCAGCAGTTTCAGAGAAAATAGGGGTTTAAGGCTTGAAACGCTTATTTTATTAATATATAGATTGATCATTAGATGACAAATATTGCAGTTAATAGCGCCACAAGCTGTAGTGGCATTGCTCTTAACTATTAGGGTACCATGCATGGAACCTCGCTTCCACTCCCTCTGTATATACCTCCCTGTTGCCACTGATGGATTTTCAGTGGCAACCATCTTGGATATGGGCAATTAGGCAATGTTTAACATGATTATAGAGGTCACAACTGTATTCAGCGTACCTGAAAACCCCTTAAAACTCACTAATTTTGACCTTATACTATGCTTCTATCAAATATTTTGAACTTTGGAATGTTGGAGTTTTCGGTGGTGGCCATCCTAGATTTGGGTAATCAGACAATAACTTATATTTTTATGTCACCACTAATTGTCTGAAGCTCCCTTTTTTCCTCTATAATAAAGTCTCCCAATAAAATCCTTTAACAAGTGTCGACTTAATAAGACGAGTGATATAAATAGAGCATACAATCATTTGGTCGTTCTAGAATATTTTATTGTGAAGTGTATACAAGCCAAGAAAATGAATAATAAGTTCCAGAATTCAGAATCTATTGCCATTTCAAGAAATAAGACTTGAAATTTAGCTCAGTCAGCGATTAAGACATCAGGGCGCACATTTGATGAAATACACTATTATTTAACGAATACATAGTGTGAAATTTAAACAATGGTTCAGGTGGCTTACAAACTGTTTACCCTTGTAATATACTAGTGAATTAGGTATATATCATGCTAGAAGTGCCAAGAGTTCCTACTTGAAATGTATTGTAGAATTTGGGATTGCTTTGGGATAGTACTGTAATCATGATGCCCGGTCCTCAACCCTGCCGAAATTTTCTAGTGCATATATATAGAGAGTATCATCTAATTTAGTTCTTAAGCTCATTACCATACAAACATTACACCAGTAGATTCCCTACGAATATCAATATTCTATAAAACTGGGTTTGATAAGGTTTAACCGTGTCAAATACACACACATATTTATATAATAGAACATGGCATGTTTAGCTTCACAGTATCTACATTTTGTGTATATGCTTAGTCACAGTGGTGTAAAATCCGGTCCTGAGGTGTATATAGAATGTTGACAGGTTCTGGATGCCTCGAGTCAGATATTTACAATAATTTAACGTCGATCATTCACACAGATTTTAAGGACACACTATTTAATACGGACAAACACACAGATATATGCATATCAGTAAACTATATACAAAGAGAAATTTACAAAGAAAATACACAACCAGTGAAATTAATTTACATAAATGTACAGATTCTGTCATTGCAATTACAGGCCATGCAAATATTACCAAAGGAGGGGACTCGTACAATACACAGAAATTATTGAGATATACTTTCGTCTGTGAGAGCGGACCCTTATAATTATCATGGAATGTAAAAGAAAGTAACCCTTTAGGCATCGCGCCTCATTTGAAAATTTTAAGCAAAGCATTAAATTCATGCAATCAATGCATACAGTTTTTCTAATACATTATTAGTACCTAAATGTTTTATATGAATAAGTAGGAAGCGAAAAAGAGACAACATATAATATGAATTAAGAACACACATATTGATTGTTTGCAATTCCAAAATATTACGCCAGAACAACAAAGAACTCAATGGAAATTCTGATGGAGAACAGGGACCCCATTTCAGTATAAATCAAACACTTACACATTCAATAATAAGTACGACCAACAAAGCCGTACGAACACGACTGGGGACTACTCATTTAGTGCAAATGGAACTTCTAACGGGTGGTTATTTTGATTGTCCTGCTTACTCTAATATGTATTATTTTTATTATTATTATACAGGTTATTGTTTATACCACTACGTATGTCTCTTGATAGATAAAAGGTGGCTGTCTATCTTCTCAATGACTTAATGTCTCAAGACATAGGACGGTAATATTGGATGTATCCTAATGCCTCAGTCGCAAATTAGAAAAGTATTTCCCTGGATGGTAAACTGTTCAATACATGATAAAATACTTCATTAGGAGTTCTGAAGAGAAGCTTGTATATGTACTGGCTACATTTATTTCATACAAGATACTAATTCCAATAATGAGAGGATGGGGCTCGTTCACTCGGGGTTGATTTGGCCAAGTATAATTGGGACGTAAGGATGGACACATACATCAGATGCAGACGACATTTTAACAGTTGGACAACGAGGACGGTACAGGTTCGCCAAAGTTTGATTATCCAATCCTTGAAATGAAATGAATGCTTCATGATTCAGAAGCGACATAACCAACACATTTTGGTTCAAGTGGATTTGAGGGTGTAAGACGACAAAGAGAATAGGAGCATTGTGTGCGTTGCACATAGATAGATGCACAGTGAATGTGGGTAATGCATACTTAATTATAGCCAATTGTTTACTTCTTCCAGGTAACTACTTCCTATGACGAGTGGACATCAGTTTCGTACATTATTCTG
The DNA here is from genome assembly GCA_942159475.1 of Sthenelais limicola. Taxonomy (NCBI): domain Eukaryota; kingdom Metazoa; phylum Annelida; class Polychaeta; order Phyllodocida; family Sigalionidae; genus Sthenelais; species Sthenelais limicola. The sequence continues at coordinate 117,983,009 of OW804096.1, forward strand.
AACATGTGTTTGACACTTTCTACAACTATAAACGTACAAATCAGGGAGTCGTATCAAACAACTTTTGTGCCCATTGAAAATAACCATTGTTTCTATATATCATATGTCATATTCTATCATATAATGACGTTTACAGCGTTTACTAATAAAAATTCAATACACAGTTGAGGGGCACGCTTTTATCGCCTGGTTTTCTCCAGCTCCTCGATGAGAGCAAGCAGTTTCTGGCGTCCCTTACGATTGATATGAGCAATGCAGTTCACAAGGGCCACGAGCTGTTTGCTGGAATATTCCTGCAATAAAGAGAAAGGACATCGTTAACCTATTTTAATATCAGCCTCTAATGAGTTGAAGAATCTGGCCTTTACGCTTAACCAAAATACAGGCGATTCCCATCCTTGGGAGTGTCATGTCAAGTAGACGACTGACTGGTAGATCTAATATTATATATACAATAATTAGAGTGGAGCTCACGTGGGCGACAAATACTCTAGTGTAGTGTCGTGTCTGACTTTGTTAATAATTGCATATTAAATATGCCACCCTCTAAATTTGGTTTCTTTTGGGCATTTGGTATATTCATACCAAATGTATATTCATCATATTTGACCAACCATTTTATCAATCAAAAATAAAATCTTTTTACAAATCTTTACATCAATTTTATAAATAAAATATATATCCCAAACTAGCCACTTCTCTTGTCTCTCGAATGCGTTAATGGAAACAAGAAACGTTGTACATGGGCTTACCTTATGATCGCGGATCCAAATTTCGAGCTGCGTTTCTGGGAGGTAGTATGCCTTAATATATGCCTCCACATATTCTCGGTCGGGGATGGGACGGAGGTCGGTCAGTTTCTCCAGTTTTACTAAGAACTGTTGGAAATCCAACTGCATAAGGGCACGACCTTCATTTGTGCATTTCTTGGCACTGGCATATCTAAAAAGATAAGAAATCAATAGCGTTATTTGCCACGCTGGTCCTATATACATAGTCTACAAGGAGGTTTACTTATATGCCAGGTGTCTCTATCCCCCCAAATATTAATATTAAAAAGAAACATTTTAAGAATAGAAGATACCGGTACACAGAATCTTCTAAGACTTGTTATTATGCATGTCATAACAATACAAGGAATTATTAAGTTTAGGCAATGGATAACAGATTGTTTATTGGATTTCTTTGGTATCGTTTGAATCATTTCTATAGAAATACGCATTAGATTACACATACCCCTCGACAAATGTTTGGTTGGCAAGACGAATGCAATGTTCCCATAACACATTGCTTACAACTTTAGGAATCGGTACACGGCGTCCGACATTGGTTAAATGATTGTTGAAGGTTTCGAATTCCTATGATGTCAGATAGAGAAAAGGTAAACAATTATTTATAACCGCGGAAATGGGGAAAATAAAATAATGATAGATACAATTTGTTCTCTATATTATAACAGTTATCACGCTCGAAATACAATATATAGCCAACTGACAGATCAGATCTACAATTATGTCAATAGTTAAGTTTTCAAGTCATGGGCTCATTTCAATTAATATGAGATACAGGGTAAATGTTTTGGTGTAAATAACTTAGCTGAAGAAGGAAGTTCATAGATGTAGAAAGCTTCTACGTGAGTAAAATAACCCATGTTTAAAATGAATTACTGTATAACAAGGTAACATTTCTTTACCAGTAAAAGTACGTCAACGTAGTAACTGTGCTGAGACATGATATCCTTGATATCCCACTTAACGCCGGCCATCAGGTTGAGAAGTTTGTCGTAGTCTATGGCTCGGGCAGCAACCGTCCTGTAGACAGGTTTCCTTAGCTCTTGGGCTGTACTTACAGTCTGAGAGTAATGGCAATATAAAAGTGTGAAAACTAATGAAAACTAACAGGCACAACAGTTGATGGATTAAATCTATGAAATTACTGCTGTTACTATTTCTTATATATACCCGCTATTTACTTCACGATCATTTTGACAGTTCTTGTACTGGGTATTTGTGGTCGGATAATCAATGGCTATTTTACCAGTGAAACTCATTCCGTTAGATTATCAAACTGTGTACGTCCAAATACCTTGAGTGGGAATAGTATTCTATTATGGTGTTAATTGAATACCGGCTATTCTATATTTGTCTGCACTAAGCCTGCACTTATACTAGTGTTCTCATCCTACACATACAGATTCTTCATGTGAAAGCAAGGTACTTACCTGAGCATAGAACTGTTGCAAGAATGCCTTTTTCGTGGGGGGTATCATATCCTTTAATTGTGGTTGTAAGAACTCAAATTGCTCAGATAGAAACACTCTGAAATATTTTGAAGTAGGACAATTTTTTAAGATTTTTTTTACAATTATGCCGGAGGAAACTACAATTTTTCATATGATCAAATATAAAACGTAAAACAAACATTGATGGCAAAAAATATAAAAATTTACCAATCTCGATTATTTTTCAATTAATTGTGACTTTACGCTCCACAGATTTTCTGATAACATCTTTATCGTGAATATAAATGTAAATGAATTAATTATTAGGATGGCATCAAGGGTTGATATATATTCATGAAGCTAATCTACAGATGGAGATGACTTACAATGATTCGGTGGCGACCACTCTCTCGGTGAGTCCAAACAGTTTGTCCATACCGCCCAGGTTGACAATGGGGGAGATGTGTGGGTGGCCAATTTTATCATGCCTTTCCTCACCAGTGCCAGCCCCTGATACAGGAGAACCCTCCTCGTCCAGGATCAAGTTGTCTTTGATACGCTTCAAAGTAGTCCTCAATTTACTACTTAGTGAACTTTCGTTGACTTCATTCTGCATTGAAAACAATTAAAAGCTATGTAGCCATCTTTGACGACTCTCCACTGCTACTATACTGTGTGGAGGTCTAAACATCTCAGTTTCGAGCCGTGGGCACAGTTAAACGCAGTGATGAGTGATTCCCCCTGGATTTAGTCTATCTACCGTATTTACGAATGTTAGAGTTGGCACAAAACACGACTTAACGTTAGTTATGGAAACACAGACAAACATATTATGCCAAACACCGATATTTCCATACAACGAAAAACCAAATGACAAAAACTTTAAAATATTGAAACTTTCCTATCGTGAATTCAAGAATTACTGAGGTTCCTGTACCCAAAAACTATTTATGTAATGATAACAATCGAACTGAGATTGCGACATAATTGACCACAAGCTACATAAGTTCACTTCCAGCTAAAGCAGAATGGGTTACTGGAGAGATATGTGGGATGGACACCTACAAGCGTAGTCATATAAGAACCGACATCACGCATACTGTACATTTAGCCTTTTTATTTCGTGAGGAGACTCTATGAATGGGACAAAAGGAAAAGTAGATGACCAAGTCTTCGAATAGGATCTTCTAGAAGCAAAAATGGATGTAAGAAATAAAGATTTTTTTCGGGACACTGTGTTCAAAAAAGCGATTTCGAAATAAAAATTCATACACAGCTATGGTTGTGATTTAGTTAAAACATAGTTTGGAGAGAATTTACACGTTTACACACGGTTTCGATAGTTCCTGTTACTAAGAAAACTAATAGCTAATATGAAATTCTATGTGAAATAAGAGCTTACGTCTTAATAGAGTCGGACATTTTGGACGGATGCTCATAAAAACCACTTATACAAAATAATATATCAGTTGACAAAAAATATGAGATAACAAGTCAAAAGTGAAAAGTCTAACATGACTTTTTAGGGTCTCTTGACCTCATCAGTTTGGATGATTTACAACAGTTGCGGTTTAAACAGTTACTGTTCTAAGTTATAGTTTGATAGACAATACTTGAGAACTATGTTCAGGTTGTTGTAATTTCGATAGACTGACGCTCAAAAATAATCTGATTTTGTTCAGTGGTCAATACAAATAATTAGCAAGACATGATTAGTCGATTAGTTTTGGGTTTGGTAGTCGGAAGATGAATAGTTTTTGAGTGCCGCAAGGCACAAGGATGCGAGACAGGACATACATTTTGGAATTTGGCCATATATAAATAGCCAATAAATATGAGACGGAGCAAGTGAAATCTCTCCTTGTTGGTCCAAGATGCTACCATGTAAAAAAAACAAAAACCAAAACATATATAAATAGACCCCAAGTCTCTTTTTTCATGCAAGTCTAAAGATTTGATCTAAAGTTTTGTTCAAGTCTCAAGTCTGCAGACTGCCTAGAGTCCAGAATCTCAAGTCTAAAGTTCCGTAAAAGTTGAAAGATTTGTAAAAGTCAAAAGATTTGTTAAAGTAGAAAGATTTGTAAAAGCCGAAATTTGCGTAAAAGTCAAAAGTTGAGTAAAATGCAAGTTAAAGATTCCATAAAAATTTGTAAAATTTAAAAAGTTCCATAAAAGTCAAAGTTAAAAGTTACGTAATAATCTAAAGCTCTATAAATGTCAAAGTTGAAAGTTGCGTAAAAGTCAGAGTTGGAAGTTGTGTAAAAGTCAAAGTCGAAAGTTGCATAAAAGCTTGATTTACCCAAGGATGGTGTTAACATATAATTTGAAATAGTTTGTGCTCTCAGAACAGCAGCTGGGCAGGGAATGTCTGCCACAGAACTGGCCACAGTAGGTGGTTTATTATAGGTGTTGTGTCAGCGTCGGCTAGATCATAGCATACCCCACACAACGGGGGTCTTAAATCAAAGAGAAAACCCAGAATAGCGCATGTAAACAGTGTCATGTGGATTGTTGCCTCATCCCTCCAGTATAGTGATTACAAAATGAGGGTTGGAAAAGTTATATCCCAGTTATATACATAACATCATTATAATACTCTATTCATACGAACCTCATAACTAGTACAAGAAGAACCCTCATGGAAAGAAAGTAGAATCCAATCCAAATAGGAGAAAGCGTATAGAATTTGAGACCCCAATAAGATAGAGAATATTTAAGTTCCATGGACCGTTATATCACACATTTACACAAGATGCTTCATTATACCATAGTAAACCAATCAAGAGATAATAATTTCGAGCGCTTATGGCTTATTCAAGAACGAATATAAATAGTATCATTTTAGAAGCATCTTGCTGTCTTAACCATTTACTGTAAGGTCTACCTTCATGTCTTCGAGCCAACGGTGTTTTGTGTAGATTGTCTGCGGGATCAGCGGTAAAATTTCATGCATAGGTAATTCAAGTATCTTACAGTTCACTCATCGCTGAAACATGCGGCGATCCATTTCTGTTTGATTCACAGCCATCTCACATTCATCTATTACAATTATCTAACTAGTAGCACTGAGTTTGATATATCAGTCTCAGTTTGATTAAATCAATTTATCTGGGAAGCATATTTATCAATGTAACCAAATAGACTCTAGGATCTTAGATGTAACAAGAAACAATGCGATACATACAAATGAATCAAACTATCAAAATAAAATAAGCTCGTGATTCGCAAATGTATCTGATCCTCTGAAATAGGATAGTGTTAGTGTGAAAGCTAATATAATGTCCTTACCATATCCTGGTAACAGGCGAAAAAGCTGTAGATCTGAAAAATAAGGCGATATCAATGAATAGATGGATAGATAGATAGGTACTTATGGTGATCTCATTGGCGTGAGACTAGGGGATGAATATTGTTTGTTTGTTTTACTTTTATTAATCAGAGGATTATGTCGGTGGGTCTAACTTCCTAGTTTTTGGAGTTTTTGAAGCCCTACCGGACGACGTTTACAGCATAATTGGAATAAACACCTCCATAGTGACATCAAAAAGCTACTTACCGCATAGAGATAGTAGTCAAATAGTTGGGACATGCAAATGATGACATCAAAGGCTATAGGTTTCAAAACGTTCATCATCTGCATATATTTCCCTGTAATACAATATTGAATTGCCATGATTAAGGTGACTCAGTACTGATCTTGTGTATTCAATGCATATAGCTCAGTACTGATATATATGTGTATTCAATACATATAGCAGGGAATATCAGCATTATGCAGACGAAGTATGTATGTTAAATCTTGATATAAACATTTCAGATAGAAAATGTATGCTGATTTTTGGTGTGGGAGTTAGTATCTACGATCCCTATACATCCATATTAAATTTCATTAAAATTTATGGAGCCATATGTGTATAAATCAAATATTTATTAAGAATTTTCTCATTTTTAGCCAATTTTCTCATAATTAAGTTGTAACACAAAAAAATCGGCCTGGGAATTCATGCTGATTTTTGATGTGCGAGTTAGTAACTATGATAGCTGTATCCATATAGAATGTCATCAAGATTTATGAAGCCATTTTTGTTCAAATCAAATATTAATCAGGAATTTAATTTTTTTCCCAATTTTTCTCATAAATAAGTCGTAATATAGAAAAATTTAGCCTGGAAAGCCATCCTGATTTTTTGTGTATGAGTTGGTAAATATGGTATCTACATTCATATTAAATTTAAAAAATATTCATCAAACAGTTTTTTTTAAAACGCTGATTGTCATCAGCCAAAGTCAATTTTGCTAGTGCCCCATACTGCCACTAGGGGGCTTCCAGGGGGCTAACTCAGGATCTGAGGAAAAAAACATTATCTAATGATAAGTATATATATGTTGAATGTCTGGGTGAAATTTGATGTCTGAATTCATGTCAGAACCATTTCAAACGAATTATGTTAATAAATCACTCAAATGTAGTAAAATTACTCAAATATGATTCATTATTTCTATCTCCATACTGCCATAGCATGAAAACTAGCCTGGTGACCTATGTTTTTTTTCCACTCAATAATGATTATTTCATGTCAACTATCATTGGTAACAATTTTAGAAAAATTCATCAATAATCAAAATCACTACTGAGTCACCTTAACACGAAATCAAACACACACAAATCCTATACATATAGATGCCAATAACGTGACAATCCTGAAAGTTATTGTATTCTGAAGTGATGCATATATGTAAATAAAATGGCTAATAAAACTGAGTATGACAGAATATAACACGGGGAAAAGCGAGTTAATGTTTTTAGTCTCCCTTTTCCCACGATTTAGATGATGCATGAAAAGCTATATTGCACTGACGATTACGCAATTACGTTGTTAACGCCCCAAGGTAGCATTATAGTGGGTTTCAAAATGCAATCCCGTGGGACGTTGAAGGGTTAAAAATATCTAGCATAAAGAAAGACTCAGTCATTAATGTTTAAAACTGTAGTTCCCATTAACGCTTCTATATCATACCTACCGAACAAACGGCAGACATTGAGTGTTGTGTTTGTAATTATGGGAGACGCCTTCGCTATTATCGTGCCACTACGTCTCTTCCTCGACACACTCATCCTGCAAACACACAAGAATATCACCTTCAATGCAGGTCGTGATCATCTCAAAAAGGGCCTTTTCACTTAGTCGTTCTGAACTTCATGAAAATTACTACCGGTATGGCAAACTTACTGTAGATACAAAGAGAGCCAGAATTGAGAGAGATATTTTAACTTTTCAACCATGAAAATAAGTAGAACAGAATGGGAAAATGGCAGATACACACTTTCTGATTGGGGGTGGTGCATCTCCTGTGTTTTCATCAATGAAGTCTTGCTTCAACTCCTCGGGAACATCCTCGTCACTGTCAGAGTCTTGACTCATCGCTCGTGGCAGGCCACTGTCATCAGCAAACTGGTGTAAAGATAAGGATTACGTTAGAGCAATAAAAACCTTACTGACATGACATTCATGATATTATTAGATGATATCATTAGATGCCATAGACTAAAAGTTGTATCTACTCCATTGAGCGTATCCTCAATTACATCCATACAAACTGGTCTGCTGACAAATCCGAAAATCTTGATATAGAAAATCAAGGCTTTTCAAGGTCGGTTTCAGCAATTTTCAAGGCTGCTATATTCATTGATATGAAATATCTTACAGTCGATAATCTCTAGCAATAATGTGATGAAACATCTGGAGCAACATTAGGAGTCAGGGGTCAGTTTGGCAGGACAGAAAAGCTTTCACAGAAAGTTCGAAAAAAATATCTGTGTATTAAAGTTCGTCGCAGGGGCAAAGTGCTGGAAATTTGGAATCTGGAAATAGTCTGGGTCATTTTACAATTTTGCAAGGCTAAATTCCAGGCTTTTTAAGGCCTCGCGGACCCCATGTCACACCCACTTAATAATACATGATCGAATAATAATCCTTTCGGACTTAATACAGTTCCTCCTCATATGACGGGTTTGGTCGATTTAAAAAATATTACGATAATATCAATAATCATTCGTACCCCATTGGTTTCCATGAGATCTTCCTCCTGTTCCTCTGTAATTTGAGCATCAAACGGACTACCCACTTCTCCGAATCGGGCGAAGTAATCATAATTGTGTCGTATTTGTTGGGGTTCGTTTGTGGATTTGTTTTTCTCTGTAGTAACTTCACTTTCTTGATTGCGTTGCCTCTCGGCTAGACCTTTCATATATTTGAATTCCTGCCAGATTATCAAATGAAAAATGATTTGAACCATTCAGAGACATGCCTTTAAAACATTATTATAGAAATCCAACAAAGACATGCGATAGCCATTGATTATCACTAATACGTATTCCCAATGTAGCCACATAAATACCTTGATAATTATGATATATTAATACGTTATCTTTTCCATTGCTCTGTTAGCTCAACGCCACAATTTTCACCACTTTTAAAAGTAATATCTACTCTCGCTCTCTCTCCTTGTCTCACACCAACCACGGCGGCCATCAATGATCATACATATGTGAGGTACACTTACTAAGTCTTCTAGCCATAAATAAATCCTGAGAGGAGGTGTCCATAATAGGACTAATAAACATAAATATTAATAAAAGTTATTGAAAAGATAAAAAGTAAACCAATGTGTACCTGTAGTTGTGTTATACTGAAACTTGATTTGACCGGACATAGTTCCCAGCCTTCATTTTCAAGGAACATCCTAAGCTCATCCATCCGCGTTCTAAAATGAAAAATAAATAAATATAGGTACGTTGTGGGGATCTCACTACAAACGGATATTAACCAAGGATTATGGTTGAATACTGAAATTCCAATAGGGACGACAGTTGGTTTTTGGTTTTTATTCCCAGTAGTTTTTACTGTTAAACGTTTCGGGCCACTTTGACCCTTCGCGTGAAAATGCAATCACACATGCAGTTTCTTCAGTCGTTCGATCGATTAAGGATTTAAGTTCCTCACCTGTGATAATTTCTGAAATAGTTCAAGCTCTGTTTCCTTATGGAATCTTGCAAAGCTTCTGAATTGCTTCCGCAGAATTCTTCTCCAATCTGAATCAACCTATGAAATGACAGAACAACGTTGTTATTGACCAAGAATTGGCCTTATCCAAACATATATAGGCATGTATAAATGAATCTGGTCTGACGATTGGCACTTAAAATTTAATGAATATGTCCAATACTAAACTAGCCACTAGAAATAACATATGAACTAGCCACCAGCAATCCCTTATAGTTCCTATGTGGTACTGACGATACAAAATGAAACGAAAATTTACCACTCATATACTTTTCATTTTTACCTCTAATATTAACATTATCAAAAAGAATAAGACGAATGCGGATGAAATGAAATGAATGTAAAGGAGAAATGTTACCTATTTACGATGTCCAACACCTGAATAAATTCGTCATATTTATAGAAGCTCAGATCGGTACTAAGCATGTAAACTTTAACTTTTTGTTGCACATCCCCGTATATTCGGACAAGTCCATGTTCTAACTTCTGTTGAATATATTTCCTGTCGAAACTTTCTTCCATACTAGTATCTAGAAATAAAGAAAATGTAAATATTTAGGAAAAAAACATTTTTATAGGTTTCACTTTTCGAATAAGCACAGTAGACATGTGTAGAAACTCTTAACTGATTATTCCAGTTATTGTTCTGTAAGACGTTTCGCAAAACAACATCTAACAAATTACGTGCGTCAACGCCACGTCAATCTGCGGTTGGTGAGTATGCGAGTAATAATCAATTGTAATTGTAAGTAATCGGTGATATTTTTTTTGGAACGCTTTTATTCAGTGGTGCCCGGCCCTCTCACTCCGAAGGTGATTTTCGTAGCATGCCAGGCATTGCTACTTACATTTTTGTACATCGGTGCAACATTTAACTATATTTACCTTTTAAATTTTATAAAACATAAGTTTCCTAAATGATATTAAATCCAATCATTAGCATTAAGTGACTATACATTCATATACATACAAAGGATGATAACACATTAGAATAATGGGATGAGATGAGATGAAGGGTGATTAGGTACTGGCTAGTGAAAAAATGTAAACATTTGTGCAGTCGTGATGAGGATTCGACTCCGAACAAACATATTATCTTGGGTCGATGATTCTATAATAATTATTGATATATAGACCGGTAACTGAGAAAAACATCTAGGGGACATGGGCGGACAACCAGGACCACCAGGTCCGAGAGGTTCCAAGCTCAATCAAGAAAAACTAATTACCCAAAGCTCCCGCTTCAGCATCAATATCATGTTCTTGGTGCCATTTCATTGTCTTGTGGTAACTTTTCATCACTTCCCATAGAGCTTTGCATAAATCAATCAGACAAGGGGTAAACATCTCCACGCTGATATTCTGAAAATACACAATATGGATATGAATGAGAAGCATTTTCTTTCAGACTCATAAAAAGATTATCAGTGAGTCTCCATTGGAAAGCGATGCATCTGAGACATATAGGCCTACTTATCAAACTATAAGTTCGTAATATTTACTTTGCACAGGTCGGCATACTGTCTCTTTTGGAAGTTGCTGTCTGCGGTGCCTGAAGCCAGCTCCACATAGCCCAAGACGATGGTGAAGGCTGTGTTGTGAATGGCACTGGTGAAATGCATGTGCAGCTGATCCATGGATGTCTACAATGGAAGACGCATACAACGTATGTGAACTGAGCCTATTCTGTATCATGCTATACCAGACAACATGAAAGTAGAGTAATTTTAGAAGAGAAGAGTGATTTTAAAACATAGGGAGGAATACACATATTGGAATATTAAAATGATACCAAAATTATCTAATTATAATATGGATGAGTACTGTACTGGATGAGGGCCGAAGTAGACAACTAAATGTTTAAAAAGTTATTTCTTCAACCTTTGATCTAGCTGGCTGTGAACATAGCACCAGTTTATAAATTACCAAACATCCTGTACTGGATGAAAATTCTTCTAGGTTAACCTATACCATCCTATACTAGATGGTTTGATAAGTATACACATTCAAGTATTAATCAAACATATTTGCTAAACTTGAGCTATACTTGAAAAGATTGGCAAGGAATAAGGCTAAACTAAAGTCAAATCCCTAAAATGATTTTTAGAAACAATATGATGTTATTATAAAAAAAACTTAATATTCGTACTTGAACTTTCCCAAGAAGGCGATATGCAGTTTGGACTTTCCCATAGTGTTGTTCATCAAATGTACCACAGGTTTTGGACAATGCAACGTCAAGTGATTCCTCAATCATTTCCAATGTGTCTTGTAGCTTGGAACTCAATTCACTGCAAACGAGACCACAATTGTTGCAAGATGCCCAGGTGTGGAAAGAAATGAAATAATGATTCTGGCCTAATTCCTAGCGAATTTGGGATTACAACTAGTCTATTAAAGCAATATTTGACGGATTATTCAATAACAGATATTGGATTTATTTGTGTACGTGTATGCGTACCGTGAGCGGTACCACAACTGAGCTGCGCTGGCTCGGATAGAGCGTTTTACCATTTCTTACCTGGTAACCACTGGTGTTACCATCGGATGAGAGATGTCATTGGCTGTCAACATATTACTTGGTAATGTCGCCGAGGCTTTGTTTACATTATCAGTGAATGCAACAATGCCTTTGTCAGCTAGTGAGTAGTGGTTTCGACCCACAAGGGTCTCGTAAGGCGCTAGCTTGGTCAGTTTATAAAATCTAGCTGAAGTTATTTATTTCCACATTTTTCTTAGGGACATGTGTTTTTCACATTTTCTCTTGGGGGCATATGTAGATATTGGATTTATTATGTTTAACCCACCTTATACACTTATAGTGCCTGAAGGTACTGGCTGCTTTCTGACATTCTAAACAAAGCTGAATAGCTCCTGGATAGTCCTCCTCCTGGAATATAGAGTTAGTCGTTAAAGTCGGTCAGATTATAACAACTTCCTCATATATTAATACATAATGTCCTTTTAAAAAAAATGAGGAAGGTAATGTCAACAGGAGAATGGAAACTGGTAGATTTCGGTTGGAAAATAAATTACTTACGTCAAGCATTTCCCGCAGTCGAATATCAGTTCGTTGCTTTAGAAGAGGAAGGAAAAAACATTCAATATTTAAATATACGTTTACTGAATTCTATTTGAAACATAAAAGTGTACCTCGACATGTGAGAATGATAGGTAATTATAGAATTGTAATTTACCCTCCCTGAAAAGGTTGAAAGTACCTACCAACGTTTTGATTGTCCTTAGAGATTTCAGCAGTGCGATAAGCTGTTGTCTTTTTCTATAATTGTGTAGGAGACCTAAACTGGCAGTGGTAAAGTTCTGTTTAGCGAGGCTGAGTTGTCTGAAAAATAAACGATCACCACTTTAAATCATTAGGGAATATTGATTTTATGTACTAGTAAATTGTACCTAATGTGAGGTTGCGACGAGGCATTAATACGACTAGACTTTGTGGCATGGTGCGGGGGGGGGGGGGGGGACAAATGCTGCAGAAATCAAGCATTAATTTGAGAGACTATTTATTATTTTAACGAGACTAGTGTGTCCTCCCCCTTCTCTAAACAATAATATTAAAGACATTACCTTCGGCCATTGGCACAAATGGTACTTGCTGTGTGTAGGGATCTCTCTAGTTCCATTACCCGCTCTAATTCAGCAGCATAAGCAGGATGATTCTCTAGAACAAGCTCTGACACTTTCTTGGAGACGGCCTCGAGCTGTCTAGCCAATCGTGCTCGGTCAGTATCGACGAGTTGTAAATCGAGTACTTCAGGCAGTTTCTGAAATTTATAAAGAATTTAAAATAAACAAGATATTGCGCTAACGATATGATACTTTTGTTAATGCAAAACGTCGTTGGGCTTAGTGATCGATAACCCCTTTAAACCCTATGTAGATGTCTGGGCAGATGATAGTCCGAATGGTAATGCTTGGAGGGTGGATACTTCTCATGGTATGGGTAATAATCATGATCATGATTTTGGTAAATCTGGTACCGTATTTACATTACAGTTGGAATTCAAAAGCTTGAATCCCACAAAAATCAAAGAGAATGATGTTCCTTCTTGTTCTGTGAGTTCGCGATTTCATTCCATATAGAGCAAAGAAACAATACATGTATGCATTTAGAGTGGTGGTTACTCATAGAACACGCGATCTCCCGCTCTAATACAATAGATTGCACTACAATCAACTGACCTATAAAGAAAACTTTCTAAGGCCAAACGTAGTACGTAGTATGTACACGTATTGATTCGGTAAAAAACAATAACGGTAAAAAGAATGATACATATGGGTATATTCATTGGTATACATGTAATGGTTTGTCCATAGGGGCCTGCATGTTAAGAATGAACACATTTCTTTAAAAAAAGAATACATTCAAGCTTACCTTTAACTCATATTCACCAGGATCGAAGGAGACATCATTGTAATATGATTCTTCAATACTTTCTATTGCTTCCCTGTCCGCATGGGGATCGCTCTGAAGGGTTGTCAAGTGTTCCTATAGGATTGAACAAATATTGGCATCAAATAAACTGTAGACTATCGATAGCAGAGTAGGAAATAAGCAACTAATTAAAAGGAAGCTTTTCTGTTTGAATGATGGTTTCAATAAGGAATGATCAACAGTTAACCGGTACGGTACCTTGAACTTAGCGACGGCAGGACTAACAGTGAGCTGGGCAGGTAGAACTTCTTCCTCTGGACTTTTGGTGGTCGATTCCTAAAACGGGAATAGTATGAGGGGTCATTCAGGCCAAGCAACTTTAATTTAAATTCAATATTGTATTGTATTGTATCAACTTTATTTCCGACATTTATCACAGGTATAGATATTAGCCTATATTATTCAGAAAAAGGTTCAAAGAAACATTTCATTCTGTGAATGATATGCCCCACTGAGCTCGAAATCATATTGATCAAGTTAATAGGTCAGCTGTTTGATCTAAATAATTAAGCGCTGTAGGACCTACCGTACTACGGTATATCAAATTAAAACTATACATTATGATAATTAAGCTTCAGCATGGTAACAATTATAGTAATTTAGGACTCATTAAACATTATTTCGCATTTTGTATCCGAATTTGCTATTGTCTGTAGGCTTGGACATGACTCATGTAGGCCTACCAGTATTTACAACATTAGGCCTATATATATATACTACTAGGCCTATAGACTATATTATATGGGCCTCTAGTCTAGATATATGCAGGTTAGCCCCCTTAGGCTTAATAATAGCTGGCCTTGCTCAGTCGGATGCTCTGCCTCTAGGGGCAAGGGGACGGATACTTTGTCTAGATGCAGGTCAATTGTTGATCATTGCATAAGTTACACATTGCTATTGCCTAGTTAGGATTGCCTATTGGGATGGGCCACTTCATTCTCTTCATAATAGTGTGGTGTACCCGGGTATTCGTTTAATACGAGAAATACTTGGCCAATTACAGCCTTGATTAATCACATGGTGAAAGAAAATGTCTGGATGCATATATGCGTTTCCTGACTTTGATATTTTATCAATTTATTCGCAGTGCCTTACGGTACTAGTGCACCACATTTCATTGATTCATGATTGTCAGATTGACTCAGAAATCGCACGTATAATAATTAATGTACCGTATTAATGTGGTGTGATGGCTGATGCCTTAAAGTTAAACATATTCGCAATAAGGGTACTTTTTAAATGATTCGTGAAGACTAATAGGCCTACGGTATTCGTTGTAATAGGATGACTATGAATGACAGAGAATTGTGAAAATAACATTATCAACCAAGTTCTGCTCATGGTCTGTGCACAATGACTGAATGAGTGAATCTAAGTGACTGAGGCCAGAGCAGAGGCAGGACTAGTCTGAGACACATTTTCCCGAAACGTCAAGCAGTCCATTCGCAAACCGATTGCACCTGCACTAATTTTAGGGCAAGATGAAACGTCAATACGTAGTCTTACCCTTATCTCCTTAACGAATGATTTGAATTTCTTCTTAATATCCATGGTGTATGATTTTGATTCCTGTTGCTTATCAAGATACGCCTACTCTTCCCCCATCTTTGCTGCAGATTCACGTCAACACCGCCGCTCCCATCATCAACCAATTTAGCCACTTATTTTTCCTTTATCTGTTACACTATCATGTGGTTTTTTAGAGGCTTTATTATTTCAACCAGATTGAAGCTTGTAAAATTGCACTCATAGCACGCACTAAAGCAGTTTTTCTTATTTTCATTGCTGCCGAACTCCCAGGCGATAATAGGGTTAATATGTGATACCGCTAGCAGTCGCGATGAGCCGAGCGGGCTGCGGACGACGGGGCCCCGGGCTTGGACCGACGTTAGGTAGGCCCCGGTCTTGAACGTTAGGCCGCGCCCCCGCCATCAGAAAGAGTTGAAAATGCAAATTTACATTACAACCCCTCGTTTACCCTAAGCGCCCTAAGCCTAAATATAAGCATGCAGGGACTGTTCTTTTTTTTTTTGTGTGTGTGTGTGTGTGTGGGAGGGGGGGGGGGGGGGAGAGAGAATTTTTAGGAGTCTATATTATTCCATTCATGTATAGTTGATTTCACCTTACATATTAATGCCTCGCTGTTAATCTTATACATCTTTTTCTTGTCTCTGGGGTATCGTAACGTAATACCCAATAATATTTTCATCTCCTAGCTGTAGTCCTACCCATTCAATTTGGAGAAGGTCCCTGTAATAGAGATCCTTAAAATTATGCCTCCTATTAAAAAAGCCCTTGGATTTAGGCCTACTCGGATTTATTTTCAAACCAGATAATAAGGAAAATCGATCTATCATTGTCATTTACCGGTATATTCATATTTTATTTAGAACTACCCTCGCATAAATTTTCTCACATATCTAACTATGAACACATGAACGAAATTTGCATTGCATTGCAGTCTGATTTACATGATAAAGAGAAGAGTAATAATATACTTGATGTGTACATGATATAAGAGCCCTAGGAATGTAAATTGTAAATTTAAAAATTGTAAATTGGTAAGGGTGGGACGGAGGGCAAATTTGCGTGCTCGTTAGCTGGAGAAGCAGCAGAGAGAGGGAGAGACGCTGGCCACGTCCAACGTGCAACGGAAGTTGCGTAGTGTAGTGTGACCTCTTTGGCCCCAATGCCGAGGACTTCCCGTTCCGGCAAGCCTCAGGCATTAAGACACAACAAGAGGTTAAAGTTCGAATCCTGTTTAATCAGGTTGGACAGCATACATCAGTCATCAGTATATCAATACAATGCAGGACATGGTATAGAGCGACACATGATTCAATACATGATCAATACGTAGATATTCAGTGCATGATTTACATGATAAAGAGAAGAGTAATAATATACTTGATGTGTACATGATATAAGAGCCAAACCTATGGTTAAATGTGATGAGGATATTAGAGGTAATTGTCAATATTCAAGAGGGCTGCATGAACAGACGACGTAGGACCGGGCTGGGGCCTGAGGTATGCTAGTACCGAGTCCGATGCCCATGTGCCATGCGCCCGGACATCCTCAATTGATGCGGAGCCCGAGTAATACGAGAATGATGCTCCACCCCTTCTAAGGCTATGAAGAGAATAGTCTTTAGGGGAGAGTCCAAGTCCTGTAAGGGCAGTGTTCCATTTCTGAAGAAGGACACCACAGGGAACGGCATTCCCATCCTTGTACATGATGAGTGGAGAGTCAGTTCGGTAATTGATATGGTTAAAGAGATATGAAATGGCAGACACAAAACAGAATACACTTCCGGGGATTGCAGGGAGAAAGATATACTTGGGGCATAGCCCGGATTGAAGGGTTTTGGACCACTTAACAGATATATTGACACCATTATGCAGGAGCTCAACATCTGAGCGGGTAAGCTGGCGCGTAGGGTCAAATGTGGAGGATGATTTAGGGGATACATTGCTCTGCCTCAGATATCCTAGAAACATGAGGAGGAATGCAACTCTCAGTTGAGGGAAAATAGGGTCGTAGGACAGGGAATGTAAGACACTTGAGAGTATGGCAGGCGTGACGGGAAGTTTCTGATCTGGTGTATGACGGTGAGAAATCTCTATTGCTCTTAACGCCGTGTACAAGAGCGAGTCATCAAAGGCTGCGACCTCGGGGAATGCGATCTTGTAGTAAGCCTTAAGGCTTGAGATAGTGTTCTTTATCGTTGTCGAAACTCGGCCCTTCGAGGCGAGATATTCGATGAACCAGCAGATGTGAGGGGCTGCAGGAGAGTTGAAAGGCAGTTCAAGTCGGTGGCAGAAGGCGACGAACAGGGTGACTGCTGACTTCCTGTTAGAGAGGGTCCCAGGGCGATAGGCGAGGCGCTGCCGAGCTGTGGCTGCCTCAGCCAGCGCGTGCTGAAGAGGACCTATATAAAAGTAGAAACGTCAAATTTTGAGGGGGACATTTCCAGTCTAGAAAGCTTCTTTTCATGAATAATGGCTGACGCCTTGATCTTAAACACATCTGAAGAGAAGGCTCTAGAGAGGGCATCCGGCAGTTCCATGAGAACGCCTGGGATGTGGAGAAACTCAAATGTTATGTTGAGTCTCGCTGCAAGGAACCAGAATGCCCTTGCGCAGGCGCCTAGGTTCTTGTCTCTGGCTCTTCCGCCAGATAGGGCAAAGACCGCTGAAGAGTTATCACAGCATATCCTTACGATGTTAGCAGCATCAGAGTCATTACAGAACAGTCTAGCGGCTGCTAGACAGTTTGCAGCTTCGAGGAAATTGATGTCGTCGGACACATATGATGATGTGTACTTGTGAGCGTACCAGCTCCTACCATCCGTACCCCCTGCTCCAACTGTGGACGAGTCCACCCAGATGGTCCTGGAGACACACATTGTAGGAATTATATTTGTACCGTTGAACACTTTGAGAAAGTCATCGAACCACTTGAGGTCCGCTTTGACTGAGCTTGTGACATACACTGAGGCTCCCTTGGCCGCCCTCATAGCTGCGAGGAGGCGGTTAATGAAAGCTCTAGCAGGGCTTACGACTTTAGAGAGGTGGTTGATTCTGCCGACAGCCTGCTGCATGTCTCTAGTCGGGACAGAAGTTGAGGCGTGAATTTTGGCCAAACAAGACAGAGTGTCTTGTATCTTTGTAGGTGGGATTGATATCAAGTTGTGAAACACATCTATGGTAATTCCTAACCATATAACCTTCTGGGAGGGGCCCTGGATCTTGTGGGGGGCAACGGACAAGCCGAGGCTCCGAATGAATCCTAAGGCAGTTTGGAGATGTTGGTCAGCCAGAGCAGAGTCAGATGAAACAATTATGATATCATCGAGATACATTAGAGCTGTTACTTCTAATGTGGTAAGAGCACGAACAATGAAGTCTGCTATTGTTTGCATAATGAAAGAGCTTGCCCTCGCGCCGAATGGGAGCGCTCTGTCAAAGAAAAACTTGCGGTTGAAGCTTACTCCGAGCAGAGGCCAATCGAGGGGGCAAACTTGAAATTGTCTATATGCTCTCTCGAGGTCGATTACAGAGAGAAAGGCATGTTCACCCGTTCTGCGGATGAGTTTGAGAGCGTCGAACACAGTGGGTAGGGTGTGACGAGCTGGCTCCCCGTTGAATGTATTTGAAGGAATAAACTTGTTTATCCCCCCTTCTGGGAAGGACAAATCTACTATGATTCTCCTCTTGGTGCTATCCGATTTCGGCCTGGTCATTAGAGGACTCACATGAAACCATGGCTTAAAGGGCGGAGCAGAGAAAGGTCCTTCGATGGCATTAAATCGAGATTCAGTGGATATATAATCCTGTACGTGGGAAGAGAAAGCAAGAGCTGATGCATGATTTGGTGGGAATTGTTCCTGATATGTAGGAGGGCCGGAGTATTGTATAGGAAACCCATACCTTAGGCCTTGCATGATCATGCTATCCATGCGATGGTTGGTAGTATACTTATGCCACACGTCGAGATTAAGCTTGGATGGGAGAGTTATTTTTGCACCAAACATGTTTGGGCGAGCCGAGGCCCTTACAGCTTCATAAGTTTTAACAAAATCCCCAGACAATACTGCAGGGAAGGGCCAACTCAGGCGAGACACACCCTCCACGGGCACCTGAGGGACTGATAAATCACACACAGCATCAATATCAGGGTCGAATTCATGGACATAAACACTGTGATGCGCCACTGAGTCAACATGGGTAGCGGTGAGACTCTTAGCAGACAGTGCTACCTCGCCGTTACGAGCGTGCGAGTTCGAGTCAAGAATATGAGGTTGATGACACATATCATTTCCCGGCGAGGGGATGTTGTTGATCGAGTCAGTCCTGAGGCTGGGAGGATGAATATTAACGTCAAAGTCAACAACAGAATGAACAGTACCTGCACCGAAAGGCTTTCTGGCCAAAGCGGAAGAAGCGCCATCTTTTACCGAGCTCTCTAGTGGAAGAGAGAGAGAAGCAGGGCCCTTCTGAGAGCTCTCCTGCATGGAGGTAGGTAAAGCTAACACTTCCGGAGTAAACACAACATGAAAATCCGATGCAGGCACAACACGGCAATTCAGTTTTTTGAATCTGTGTTCGAAGCAGGCTTCTTATTATTCCACTGATTTGAAGCTGCCTTCTTATCCTTTCCCTGTTTGTCAGGCATCCGCGCCTTATTATTGCATGACTTGGAGGGGTGTGGGTATGACTTTCCCCTAGATAGGAAGTAACAAAATCCACACGTGTGAAGCAGCGAGATTGAGCCTGAGGAGTGAGTGGCACTCTCAGGGCAGTCATCGAAGTTGTATGACGGGCAAGGAGTAGATAATGTAGTAGGAGCAGAGGGTACTTTAGCTGAAGAAGGCTGACTCCATGCGAGTCGGGACCTCTCAAACTGGAAATGGAAGGTGTCATGCCAGTTTGCTTGTTCCTCATTGATCATAGCAAGGCAGGAGTGCGACCACGCACGCACTCCCTCCCAACTGAATCTAGTGAAATCCTCAGATATAGCCTCGAGGTGTTTAACCATCTGGTAAGGCAATGAAGTCGGAATCAAGTTCTTATTTATCATACGACTGAAACCACACAC
This sequence comes from Sthenelais limicola, assembly GCA_942159475.1. Classification (NCBI taxonomy): domain Eukaryota; kingdom Metazoa; phylum Annelida; class Polychaeta; order Phyllodocida; family Sigalionidae; genus Sthenelais; species Sthenelais limicola. Next base: position 118,003,347 of record OW804096.1, read on the forward strand.
GTACTCCGGGAAGGTGAGATCCCTTTTTTCCTGGCGTACTATTTCATAAATATCTGCAGGGAGGCTTGCCTCTGGAGTGGTAAAGGGTTTTACGAATTTGAGCATACCTTTCGAGTGGCCAACCGCAGGGTACTGTCTGTCGAGTGCGTCGTATACCAGCGGGGAATCTCTGTAGGCAGCAGTGAGAGATGTGGGGTCTGGAAGTGCAGATGCCCCTGCCGAGAAGATTGGCTGCACCATAGGATAGGCAGGCTGCTGTTGTAGTGCTGGCACCTGATTTGGATCTCTCGGATAACACTTTCCAGTCCCGTAGATCGGAGCTGCCGAAGGTGCTGGTCTGAGTGAGGTCGCAAGCCCCAAGCCCGGTTGGGCGGAAGTCAAGGGAGCGCGGAGCTGTGACGTCACAGGATGAGTCGCAACATGGCGGGGAATTTCCGGCTGAACAGAAGTGCCGAGGGGAACCTGGTAATTAGCCTGGTTCGGTGGCTGGCCCCGACCTAACTTTTCTGTGCTCGCCTTCAAGTCCTCTATGGAAGCTCGTAGCTGGTTGAACTCAACCTTCGTGACGAATTTAGAGACTTTCCTTTTCTTTTTCACAGGCTCCGGGGACGTCTCTTGAGTATCGTCAGAAGAAGGAGTGTCGACCACATCTTCTATGATAGGAGCATCTCCATCATGGCCGTCTTCGTCTCCAGCGAACTTTGGATTCGGAGAGACCTTGCGACCCGAGCGAGTCTCTGTCTGCTTCTTCTCCTTAGGTTCTGATGTGTTTTTACCCATCTCGGCACCGGGTTGTATTGAACTGAGGAGTTCTGGAGCATTCCAACCCGAGGTAGAGGTATAATAAAAGGCAAAGCGAAAGCTAACAAATTTGCGTGCTCGTTAGCTGGAGAAGCAGCAGAGAGAGGGAGAGACGCTGGCCACGTCCAACGTGCAACGGAAGTTGCGTAGTGTAGTGTGACCTCTTTGGCCCCAATGCCGAGGACTTCCCGTTCCGGCAAGCCTCAGGCATATCTAACTATGAACACATGAACGAAATTTGCATTGCATTGCAGTCTGAAAAGGGTTAAATGATAATGAATAGGCCTATGAATCTGATATACTAGTAATATTTTTTTATATCTCTTTGCATTGATTTAAATGGCTGACTGAGAATAATGTAATTGCATTATATATGTCTTATATATAGCTGAAATAAAAATCTTAAAATGGCCTGAAATGCAAAAAAAAAAAAAAAAAAAAAAAAAAAAATACAATACAATACAAATACTAATCACAGAGGGTGCCATGCCCATTCCAGAGGCAGAGGGATTCCTGAAGTCGCTATAGCTTGTGCTAATTCCTCTTAGGTTTGCCTCTTTTTTATTTTAGATCTGCGAGACCATCTGAGACTGTTGTGTCTGTGTAGGGGTTGGTAATGCTGACTAGGCTGTTGCTACATTAATATACACAGGGGATCCACAGCTCAGTGACGTGTCACCGACAAAAAAACCCAACCCAATCAGAAAGAATTGCCCCGTATTACCAAAGATATACGATACTCATATAGTAGGCCTATCTTTGGTATTGCCATGCAGAGGTCTCGTACGGTAGGCCTATCAGATATTTGCAATTCTTGGAGACATGAACACTATTTTAATTTAGACGTGGAACATAAAATGTTACTCCAGTCTCCATATAAGTGCTCTCAACATGAAGTGCTATATGTATCTATAATATAGAGGCAAGTATAGCCTACCGGTAAGCCGGTATGTAAGTTTATGGGGAAGAAGAGTACTCACCAAAATATAATCCATGTCGAGGGTGTCAAGGGGAAAATTAATTTTTCATTTATATATGGGTTTAAGAAACTAGTGACCGATGGCCTAACCAATTAGTAAGCAGTGCCATATTAGATATGAAGGTGAAAAGATATGTACACATTTCTATCGCAACAGTTACACGTACCCTTATCGGTTGTATCGGATCATAGAGTATACACACAGAAGACAGGTGTGGATGTTCTTGTGATGTATATATCCTTTCCCACAGCTATAACATGCATGTTTTATCTCAACAATGTCAATGGAGTTATGTTCTGTCACGAACCCCACACATTTATCAGGCGAGATACGGTTTATATATACCGTGATGAAAAAAATGTGTATGCACTACATGTAACATAAGGTAGGGAGCAGTACTTGCAAAGGCAAGGCTGATTCATAGATCTTGGATCTCTGCCATATGTATTCGTTTTAATGACATGGCAAAATCCTTCACTGATTTGCAAAACCAGCTCCTCGCGCAGCAACGACAGCCGTCAATATATAAATATCAACAAATATTTTGTATTAAGCCCCAACGTAAAAATATTTTGTTCTCCTGAGTGAAGTGGATTAATTCCAGTTTCCACACAGGAAAACCGCAACAAGTACTTATATTTATAATTCAGTAGTTTTTTTATTTTCCCTCCTAGCACCAACGTTGACTCATGTATAAATCGTTTTCTATTTTACCTTTCAATTGAAACTCTCGATTTGATCAGCACATTTGTATTTTTTACACCTGATTTCCTTTGTCTATGCATGTTGTCTGTCATTTTCACTATATTATAGACACTTATAGCTATAGAGTGGTGAACTCTCCACTACACATCTTCTGTAGACCTTAACTTTTAACCTTTAAACAGACATTTTCACTTTAAAAACACCAGCGAACACTTTCACTTATGAGCTTTAACTCAAAATCGAGCTGTATATCTAAATACTTCACCTATAGTCTACACGTCTGGAGAGACGGGAACTTCTTCTTCTACCTGCTGCTACTTCATCTGTTTATCTACTCTTCAATGTTTTCCTGTCTACCTTTCGGTTATATTAGCCTATGTTAAAAACCGTTGAATTTTTTATTTTTTTTATTACTATTACGGCCACCAATTTACAGATATATCAAAAACGCACATCAACCATGTTGATACATTATTGCGTTGCCTTCTTCAAATAGGAGTAATCTAAGTCAATCATACAAATTTACATTATCAATGTTGGAAACATTTAAACATACAATACGGTACACTATTTATTAATTAATTCATAAATTAATATATTTAAAATAATTTTTAAAAAAACAAACCCAAAACCCTTGAATATTAGGTCGGGAGAACAATATTTTCTCTGCCTAATGCGATGGATACTTCCTTCAACATCTAGTGTTTATGTTCTATTACCTCAAAAGTTACGTAATATTACATAATTTTCGACAATTTAAGGCCTTTTCCTTGAACTTTCAGCTTCCAACACTAGATACATTTTATTCCTATGCCTTAGCATAAACAGAAGGCCTCGCGCGGTTATTAAAGCTGAACGATGCTCCGAGGTTTTAGAAGCACCAACTGCTCTCACCACGGCAGCCATCATACTTTCTCACCGCACGAATCTAGGTCATCCAGTGCCTTGTCACTTATCGCGCGCGCAAAATGTCAGCGTTGCGACTCTCGGTGACCATCCTTCTGCTCTAATTATATCATTTTTTTAACACGCATCTTGGCTCCACATACATCCCGACGCTGGATGCACTGTAGGCCTACCATACCGCATTTCATCAATATAAAACATGCACCATCTGAAATGATTGCTTCGCATATTACAATTTACAAATCCCAGACCTTTATAGCTTAGCAAAGGATACCCCTTTTGATCAACGGAACATTGACTTTCGTGACCAGGGTAGCTCACAAATTCATCTGTTTTGATTATCAATAGCTGATTTGTTCACACACTTTTTATTTAGATGAACATTCAGCGGATTGCTTAATATAAAGGAATCTATTGGTATGACAGTATTATACTAGGGGTAAGGGCCTAATCCACCAAAAAATACCCATGCGTTTTTTCCCGCCGCAGTTTTCCCCGCCGCGGGAAAACCTGCCACGGAATTTCCCGCAGGAGCCTTTTCCACCACCGCGATATAAATTGCCTCTGCTGTATATTTCTTATTAATGATGTCTCTTTCATATATGTACCGGTATACGTCAAATCATCATATATGGATTCGACTATTTGCCATGTGTCTCATCTCATTATACCATCAAATTATAGACTTGTTTGATTTGTAAACCTACCAATAAGACATTCACCTTATGTTAACATGTCAGTGGACACCACCACATTCAGGATATGGCGGAAGATAGGGTATGACCCTAGTCATTTAAAACTAATAGGTTGGCACATACAAAATTTTGTTGTAGAACTTGATCAATTTGATATTTCTGACTTGACAATTAAGGCATGAAAATATTCGCAATGTAAAAAATTTTCGCAATTTTGAACCAACATTTTGAGAAAAAAAAAGAATTTTTAATTACTTTTCGAAATTTGAAAATCCCCAAAATTTGAGGAACAAATGGAAATTCTGAAAATTTGAAAATTCCGAAAATCTGAGGAAAAAATGGAAATTTAAAAAAAAATAAAAATTTTGTATTCTTTTTCAAAATTCGAAATTCTGAAATTGTCATATGTTTGAAAAAAGATTTGATAGTGATTTCTTGCCTCACCTTATAAATAAATGATAAACCAAAGGGAGATGGTCTTGAATAGTTTTTCCTGAATAAAAATACTTGTACAAAAAAAAATCCCACAGTAATTCCATGTTACCAATCTATTTCATCAAGTGGCAGTAGAATCATAGTGGGGAAAACTGCTGCGGCCGTGTGGGAATATCGAAATGATTTGATATTGCTGCCAAGGGAATAACCCACCGCGGGAGTCTATCCACCAAAGTGATTATTTCTGCGGCGGCAGAAAACCACCGCAGAGCCTCCGGTGGCACAAAATCACATGGTGTGGACCAGGCGCTGTAGGCACGATGTGAAATAAAAATTAATAATGACAAAAATAAGTTTCGAATGAACAAATATGAAACCGGAAATACTTTTATTTAGTCTGAAAAATTAATGCCAAATATGAATGCATTGCTGTACCAAGGCATGATGTGTTCTTCACAATATTGTCTAACAGGACTCCTGAATGGATTAATCCATACATCTGAAAGAGTTCCTATGTGTAACGCTTCCACTGGACCTCTCGAACATTCGCAACTGTATCGACAGTAGTCGGTAAAGAAGGTGGGGACCCTCAGTTTCTGTAAAGTAAAAAATGTCATTATTGTAAGTGTGTAGTGTAAGATAACATGGCTAAGATAGAGGAGATGAACAAATATGCGAAATTAATCTCAAATTACTCACTTTTAGCTTCTCCAGCGTTTCAATCCATGTTGAGTATGCAGCGAGCCCAGCGTTTAAACCTGTTTTGGCAAAGTTAATATTCTTACATCATATGTATAATACCAATAATGTTTTAACCAACAAAATGCATTGTTACTAATGTGAATGTATCTCTCCTCTTATATTTTATCACCATTTGTCCAGATAAACATTATAACAAGTTGAAGTGTGTAGTCCGCAGCAACAATGTTTTTTTTTAATAAAAACAATCTTGAGGCGGGGTACGATTACTATAAAATTTCTGATGGCTGTAGTCTTGGGCATTTGTAGTGTAACCACTTTGACCGTCATATGTAGACTTCTCATGTGTATACATACACACATACATGTACACATACTAATACTATAAACAATATGCTATTTGATTAATTGAAAAGAAAACAGTTTTTTTGTTTGCTTACCAATTACCACGTCGGGTTCATTGAGATCATCTAAATTATGGTATAATCCTCTTCTCAAATGGACATCTACGTTATCTATTGAGAAATTGTTATAGTCCACATTTGGGCTTATCTCTGGACCAATCATTATTATTTTAAACTTTCTATCTGGAATTAAGTTGCCGAGCTCCTGAAAGATATAAAATCAAAGCCATTGATTTTTGTTGATATTATTGCCCAAAATTCTTCTTCTTTTTTGTTTAAAAATCACATTATTTATTCAATTTCCTTCCAACGAGGCCTCAACAATGGTAAAACATGTATATCAAAAACATTTTTTTGAACCGAACAAAATTCTGGTTTCATTTTCTCTATTTTTCCCCAAAAGAAATTCTTTATACCAAAACACATAAAAGTATGGAAAGCAATTTATATACATTACACCAGCACTCTACATATGGAAAATTAGCATGCTAACCAGGAATAGTCAAGTAAGACTAGCCATAGGAAAACCATGCGGAATGGAAATGTGTTTTCTTGATTGGCCATGGGATAGCACCCAATCCGCACTCTTTCTATTTTTCTTATCCCATACATTTTAGGAAGTTAGTAAAGGTAGTCTTCTATTTTCATATTTCCTGATTGGCCATGACAAATTCCTGACTAGCAAGATGCATTTCCTAATCTTCCCCGGGTCGGCAGCCAGTCCGCAACTGAGACAATTGTGCTTGTCATCATATGTTTATGAGGGGGAGAGAGGGTGGAGTGGGTTTGGCGCCAGTCCGCAGCTTATCAGGAATGAAGATTACTATTCCGCATGTATTTTTAATGTCTATTCCACCTGTAAGTTTTGTGATTGCCCTCCTAATATTCTAGAGAGGGTGCTGTGGGTTTGGCAGGGAAAGCAATGATATTAAAATTTACCAGTGATATCTTTTTGCATTACTAATTTGTATTAGGCCATTATTAGTTTTTATTTGTTTGTATTGATGAAAGAAGGCTTAAGCAGATGTCTCTTATTTTGAACATATTGTTGCCTTTAGGCTAATCAGGACAAAAGATTGCAGACTAGGCTCCTAGACCGCATGTCAGGCAAGAGAGAATGTGCTAATCAGCACGGCAGAACTGTAACCCGACTGCACCGGGCTACTAGACTGGCACAGTATACGGCTGAACAGGAACAGTATACGGTTGAATAGGAGTCATCCAACTACATTTTGGCAGATTGGAGTTTTGCATATAAATGGCTTTCCATATAAAAGTCATGAATATTGCCTATTTGGGTACTTCAAATTCGATTATTTAATTCCAACAACTCTTCCACAGTCCTTTATTCCAATGCATTACTATTTTGATAGTTTATCTAATACTTTCTAGTAGTTGCTTTGTCATGTTTCGAAGTTGGGTACTACACTCAACTAAATGAGAAGTATGGTACTCACCTTGAGGGTAATTAAGAAATAAGCTTCTTTTTCTACCCCTATTAGGTGAATGTTAATACACTCTTGATTGTTGGTGTGTGGTGTATCAAGGATATCAGGGAATCGTATTGAAATTATATGGTAAATCGTCATTGTCATTGGCAACAGCAATGCCACTATTGAATCCATGCTGAAGCCTCGCCATTTATAGTAAGCTTCCCAAGATGTCAAGATTCCTGGTACATTGACAGGCTTCTGTGAGAACACTTTAGATGCTTCAGGTAAGACGTAATGCTCTCCTTGGCCAATCAATTCTCCTGAAATAACAGGATTGAAGAGTAAATATTTTGGGGTGCCAATATTGTTTAATTGCATCGCACATCTTTCATTTTATAAATAGCTTTTAGACGTGAATTGTGGATAACTTTACCATATTTTGGAGAGCACGTTGAGCCTTGCTGCGGCAACTCCCGCGACCATAAACCCTTGTCAAATACACCATGTTTTCTGAGAAATGCTTTGAATTTTTCAGGAGTAAACTCGCTATGTGTTGTATCTGAAAAGAGAGCATTTTACTTCATTATAGAATTAAATGATGGTGGACTGGAATTATTTCGTATAAAATTGAATAAGAGATGATCAAGTGGAATTCGGATAATTAATAAGACTTGGATCTGGAACAAGACCAACCTTTCTTAAAGCTATTTCAGACCCAATTTCAAAGACATTTTCAGTCCTTTATGATGATTAATATTGAGTTTATTTGTTAATGTTTAATATTTCCTGTTTACCAGCAATGAAAGAAAAGGGTAGATCGGCCAGATGTCCAGCATTTCCACAGTATGATTTCATGCGCTCACACCAAACCTCATGGCCATGACTGTCTTCGGCATGGAACCCGTCTTTAATTAGACAGGCGTCGGAACAATAGTACACTGCTTGACATCTTGGGCTGTGAACAAATAATTTATGGATATTTATTATTAATTACTAACCAAGCATAATATGATTAAATATAAAGGAAAGATAGATTAGGTCACGACTATTTACTGATGGCCTAGTTATAATAAACTTGTAGTAAAGTAAACTTGATTCCAACTACTAAGGCATCAGCAGCAGCCTCACCAACCTGCAGGGAAAAATATATGACTTATCTTAACAAATAGCTGAAAACAAAACTACTATTGCCAATTTGAAATTCAACCCAAATTGTCCGCCCTTAGATGCAAATCTCGGTTCGGACATTCCCCATGCGCAAGGAGGTCCGACACTGAGAGATGGTAATGTAGAAGCAGATATGCAATATACAAACGAAAGACCCAGAGAACTCAGAATCATAATTAGAGGGGTCGAAGAAAGGCCAGACATGACGCTGGATGAGACATTGAAAGAGTTATTCAATGCCTTTGACTTAAATGTACCATTCCCCTTCCCCGAAAGATTAGGATAGTTGCGGCCTGAAGATTCCCTAGACGATTTGGCGTCAAAAGTGGCCATATTTATGGCCTATATAGGTCATACCGCTTAAGATTTTAACCACGCCCCCTTTATCTAGAACTGCCAGCTTTATACTCGACTCTGCATCGATCGTCTGAAACTGCTACTTCCCGACTTCCCATGGCCAGAAACAATGTCTCCAGGCCCAGGGAATACATATACACAGAGATTACTTCCAATACTACATGGTCTTTCTGGTAAAATAAGTGAGAAATAACCGATTCCCTGACCCCTATGCTAAAGCATGAACAGATATTTTACCCTGCGTACGGCCGCATGGCATCTTCGGTAACACTCGGCATCGCATCTTCGGTATGCTCCGGGGAAAAAATCGACCAATCACAGGGCGCGTTACATCAACCTTCAGCTAGGCTCTCAGCCAATGGGATCACCCCTTCCAAACGTTATTCGGCGTGCCATGTAGACGGGCAGACGGGCCCGGCTACCATGGCTGCCATGGTGGTGGGGGACGGGGGACGGTGATGGCGAAGGCTTTTTAAATAGCCTAACGTTTCATTATCCAGCAAACAGTATCATATTCTAGTTAATTTAAGAGTTCTTTGACTTTGTTGTTATCTGGTGCCACTAACCCTCTGGACCGATTAAAGTAACTTTACCCATCTGATTGCACTGAAGAAGAAGAGGTTTATTCAAGCGAAGCAAGAACCCTGGTCAATGCAGCAATATCATTGCACAATCGAAATGCCAGACCGAAGGGGTTTTCTGTAGTAATCGACGATGAAACCTACACAAGAAATAACTTTGATAAATTACCCAATGGCCCGACACAAGTGTTGGTGTGTGCAATTTATGATTAAGTCGAGCGCATCTCAACAAGTATAACCCTGTGCCCATGCCTGTCATGAACATACGTGCCCCCCCCCCAGTGGGATTATTAGAAGAATACCTTTATTACTTTTATTGTTCAAAGTTTTGACAAACATGTGAATTTAAAAAATTTTGTTTCGTCATCAAACGTTATGGCACATGTTGCACAAAAGCTGGTTTAAACGAAAATTATGAAATAGCAAAAAAAAATATACAAGGGAGACAAATATTAAACCTTAGAACTGAAGAAGCCTCGAGGGCAGGACATATTTAATAAAACCTTTTTATTTAAAAAACACAAAACCCAACCCAACAACATCATAAAGAATTGCCAGTAATGGAGGTGAACTCAGTTAACCCAGAACAACCAGCACAAAGTATAAAATTCAGAATTTATGGTACATACATTACATGTACACAACTGGCAGTGCGTCTCAATCGTAGCTTCAATGCCATACAGACACATGTACACTGTTACTACACTCATGGCTCTGCATATATCACAACCAAGGGATCACGCCAAAGAACTTTTTATCCCTTAGACAAAACGGTCCCACCATGTACCAGACAAACAATAGTCTTTGTTCACAAAACACAGACACCCCATCATATAGATTGAGACCAAGGGCTCACACCCCCATCAAAAGATGTATCCTCTAGAAACAAATGCAGTGCCACCTGGCCTACCCGAAATTATGTTCATGATTTACATGTATATATATGGTCCATGTACCACACATTCTTGTCAATGAGTATGTAGAATTTTTGCTGATACCAGTAATGGAATATAGGCTAAGCATCCTTCATTTTGAAAAATGGTATCAGACATTAAGAAAAACAAGTAAAGGATCACAATTGATTATGTGAGTGCCTCTTTTGCACCATTTATGTCGTTACAGTCTTCACACTGGGCCAAATTTAAGTTATTCAGCTAATATAATAATTGGTACGCAGTCTTCATACTCAGCTCATTTTAACCAAAAATTGATATCCACCTACTCCTCACCCACAGTGCGGTACACTTTTGGACCATACCTTTCATAGAGAACCTACCTGTTCTTAACCGTCAGAAGGACTATGCTAGTTAATTCATCAAAATAATACATTATGTGTGTAGTTATGTCCTACCATGGCTGAAACAATTCTTTTTGTCCTCGTCGTCTGCACAACGAACATGCTCTAATTATGTCCATCGGATCATCCGCTAAACATGAGCTTTCTTCTTGTCCAAGTTTTAGTCCAAGTTTATGAAGTTGCTCTGAAGATCTGAGATGTGAGAAAAATGTAAGCATGGATGGTCATAATACACTAGTGATTTCGTTTCATGGTCAGTTCTGTTAATTATGTGTAAGATTTATGAAAAATGTACCATTGATCACTAGGCCAGGTAGACATTTGATAAATATATCACCAACCTGGACTCCTAAGATAGTATGTCTCATACAAATAGCATTGGAAATATATAGACAGATCTATAGCATCGCCTGAACAATTCCCGACCTGTATATTTATGAAAGAACCATAATCTGGTGCTGGATTAATTAAGAAGACAGTTTATCTTTTTTCTTTTAAAAGACAGTTTATCTTAAACTTTGGCAACAATTACGGAAAGTAGCATATCAACAGGTTATAAAAACAAGATTACAAGTAGACGATCTTATAAACCTACATTGGCGCACAATCTTGGAAGGATATACATGATGGGCGTCTTGGCTTCCAGAAGAACGGTTGTTCTATTGCTACCCTCAGTGTTTGTAGGAGGTGATCTTCAAGGCTTATATTCTCAGGTGATTTTACATTGTAATTAATCACAACTTTGTGGGCATCAACGACGGTAATTAATCGAAGGTCACTTCTCTCTTCTTCATCGGAATCTTCAGCTTAGTGACAAAAAAATACAAATTTAAATACGCTACAATCTTAAAAATCCCAAATTACGGTGTTTGTCTTGAATGCTTTTTAGGGATCTAAAGGGAGTGAAACACTATCAAATGCTAAGGCATGGTCCACCGTCCTGGCCATGCTGTCGAACTCACTAGTCTACTCTGATAGTCCATGCTAACGTCGCTGTTCTGAAAATGGCAGCCTACTTGAAATTTCATAATCCCATATTCTTAGTTTACGCTCTAGGGTCAGATTTTCAAAAACTGTATAATTGGTAGCTGTACACATTTAGTAAATTCTGCTAAATTAGACTGCAATTTGGTCAATACTAGGTAAATTCGAGTATATTCGGCATTGCATTGATTATAGCAATCTGTTTGGTTAGGTTGAACCTTAATATGAACTTTATTTTCGTCTGAAATCAGGGTTATTTGAGAGGATTGGTAAACTTTCTGGCGATTTCACCATCTAGTGAGAGATTTGGTCACAGAAAGGGCGAACAGGAAATACACAAACGCGTGTTCTCAGTCTGGCTAGGTAAAGCCTGGGAATTTACTTCCCAGCGTTATATGTTTAAATGTGAGAGAATTGTGTAAATATGATTTAAATATTTGTCATATTTGATACAAAGAAAGTAGGATATTAACACTTGCAATGTTCGGATATGCATATTTACCTTCAAAATCATTTTGGACTTTGACGAGCCATCGTGTTAACTCTCTTGGGAACTTTTCTCCCATTACGATCTGATGGACAACAAACGTCGAGGTCTTGTTCCTAAGTACAAGATATATTTAAGATTTAAGAAACATTTTATTTCAATCAAAGATTGCACATAAGACGACGTTTTTCCAACATTTTATTTTTGAATAAATTTTATTGACAGATGTTTCACAGTGCGATATATCTCATTCGTCTTAGGAAAAATGAAAAGAAAGTTTTTTAAATATAGTTTAACATTAAGTCTCTTTATTATCATATTTATGACAGGGGGTCATTTCATAATTCGTTACGATCTACATCATTCTTCACCATTTTCTCGCATCTCCCCTCCCTCCCCCCATATTAATACATAATATAAACAATCAATCCACACCATCCAAATATAAAAGATCTTACATTTCAATACCCATGTTGATGGCATTTTGCATTCAAGTTATAATACTCTCTAATATGCAGTAACATGAGGGAGGTTTTTGAGCCATCTTTGGTATATTCATTGTGAAAGGAAACAATAGAAAAAATAGGTGTTGGTATGGCAAAATTTAAATTATCAGGCGATATATATTAAATTTCTCTTGGCATCTATCAGCGATACTGTAAACGTATTTATTTTCGCGCACTAAGTACTTTGACACCTTGTTGCGCGGATTTAAATTCGCGCAGCAAGGAAGTCTCACACTTTGTTTATGCAATAATTATACCTTTCGCGCAGGATTTATACGCGCACAAAGGTGGGTGCGCTAAAATAAATACTGCGCGAACATTAATATTTTTATAGTATACCAGGGAAACGTTTTCAATAATTTAAGGTTTCTATAAAGGCTTCGACATTTTTCAATAGTAATATCCTCAGTATAAGCCCCGACGATAGAAATAGTTTTCAATACAACATATCTGGGATAGAGTTAAGGACCTATAGCGAGAAAACGTGGTTATATCGATGGTGATGGGGGAAAATACGGTTATATCGAAGGAGAAATGGGGGAAATATGGTATTAAATCGAAGAAGTATCCGGTAATATTAGACAAATTTATGAACGAAATCTCTTCTTTAGTCTTGCTTACAAGAAACATTTAGGGTATGTAAGAAACGGGCGAAAGGCGTAGTACCGGTAACCTAAATAGAGTTGACAGTTAGACATATTTGTGTTCATTTAAGGCCAATATAATTGTTAATGATCAGTACAGATACAAAATAGAAAATAAACGCAGTAACCATCGTGGTTCACGCGTTGCCTGGAGTGGAAACAAGGATCGCGATGGAGGAGGGTGAACAAATCACAGAACAAAATTTACTTTTAGTACTTTAATTGCACAAGACCACAGAAGACTGGCACTTTAACCTGCTACCTATGAATCAATTTAACTCGTAAATACGTTTGTATAAAAGTACTCAAAAGAGGCACTTAGACGATCGATGCAAATGATCACTTTGGTAAACCAACATTTTGTGCAATGAGAGTTTATATTTCAAGTAATTAACAATTCAAGTATAACGAGGAAATAACGGTTCGGCTTTTCAGTACATGACTTTGAACGGAACACACGAAACACAACCTATTTAGCATCAGCTGTATAAAAATGACATTAAATTGCACCATTGGCTTAGAGTCCTGGACTTTCATGTCTACGTGATGAGTGTACAAAACGTAAGTCATTGTCATAGTCATAGTCATATGGACGTCTATCGGAGTAAAAATAAGAGGATCATGGCTTCGGTATATGTCTAAGACATTGTAAACGTACGTAGATGTCTAATAAAGATGAGCAGAATACTGGCTATCCCGAAGTTAACTAAGCACAAAAAGTTCATAAGTCCCTCTCTGAGTGCACTTGGGAAAACATCTTTCCCCCAATGTATGGCTGTTTAGGTATTAAAGTAGTTTGCCAGCTAAAGCCTTTGGCAAGTCTTGAATATAATACATGTGATACACAATTTGAGCTTTTCACAACACAAATAAAACCAACAAATCGAATTGAGGAATTCCATAACTACGGATATCATGACAACATAACCGAAAAAAAAGTTGGTCCCGTAACATAAACATGTAATAGTTCGGATGATTCTAATTCTACAAATAAATATGAGTCTTTCAATTAATTCCATGGAACATCTCAAAGGTTAAGCCAGAGATTTAATCGACCTTGTATGCCCCAGATCGCCCACTATCTCCTGCTCCATGAGCTTGTGACTTGCTGTCAAATTTGGCGGCAGTGTCAGTGACCAGAGAGGTCTGCGAGCGGAAGGCTACACCTGACTTGGACGCGTCCTTGTCGAAGAACAGCACGCCAGACAGTCCTAGTCCAATGCCAGCCAGGGCTAGAAGAATAGAGAAATAGTAGAGAACCGAATGCAGGACGACTGCTGAGATGATAACCATGTTGTAGACAATGTATGTCTTCAGGACAAGTCCAACGGTGACAATACCACAGGATACCATCCAGAACGTATGGGAAGGCTTGGCTTTGTTGGTGTAAATGTATTCGTAAATTACAGTGATGGCTTGGAAGACCCAACAGATGTAATAAGCAATACCAGCCCTCAATGGATTATTGAAGGCCTTGCCACATCTTGTTTGAAGCATGGAATTAATTGCTCCTGATGGCGTCGATGGAACCTTCGGAGGCCCATATTTTCGGGATTTCGTCTCTGTATCTATTTTAACCATATTGATTTCTTGGAGCTGGAGTAGCCTAAAAAATAAATAAATGACACTTTGGTAAAAATGTATGTCAAAGCAGACAACGGTTAAAACGAGTATTTATTTCGAAGGATTAGGGGGTCTAAAATGAACCCACCTGAATTAATCTGCCGTCATTATGGAGCTTCGAAACTTGTCCTGGGACGAAACCCCCATCGCTCAACTACAAACTTTGATTGTCATTACTAAATATAATGGTATGTAATGTGATCATTCAAGTTCGAGACGACTAACCATGATTTCGCAGAAAAGGTGCAGAACACTAGTAATATCGACGCAGTTTGACCATTTAGAATGTGGACTCCTAAAAGGGTTCTAATACCAGACATAATTATGTAGGGACATAAACAACCCTAACTTTATTAACCTAGTTTATGAGGAATGCAATAAGAGGGACCTGAGGCTGGGGGATACAAATATTTGTATCGTAGGCGAAAAAGATTTGTGTTTTCCTTCTATTATTCATCATCAATTTAATGACAATGATTAAACTTTAAAAGTAAAAACGAGATCCAATTAGCAACGTTGATAAAACATTGTTTCGAAACTCTTTGCACAATACTTAAATAATATTTTCAAACAGTTTGGTTTTAATCAGAAAAATAGGCGGTGCCCTGAAAGTGAGGAATTCCCCACAGTGTATTGATATTACTCTTTTTCTCTCACCGTCCCCCTCTTCTCTCCCTCTCCCCTTCTCCCTCTTCTCTGGTCTCTCATATCCTGCCCCTCTTTTTCTCCTCCCTTCTCACTCTTCTGTCTCTCCCTCTTCCAACGCTCTTCTTCTCCCTCCCTTCCCCTATCCCTCCCTCCTTTTCCTTCTTCACTCTCCCCTCCCTCTCTGGCCTCCATTCTGCCCCTCTTTTTCTCTTCCTTTCCCCCTCTTCTCTCTTCTTCCCCCTTAAAAAATATTGACCTACTGTGCATATTTTTTTTGCAATACCGTATATTACTACGAAAAATCTAGACTCAAAAGCTAATGAAATATAGAATCTAATCCTAATATCTAAATGTCTGCAGTGGTCTTATGGAGGATCCATAAGACTGACTGTAGACCTCACATGGCAAAGCGCCTGACAACTCTTGTTCTGAACAGCCAGAAAAAGTTTAGTAGCCGGGAATCTCCTGGCTTGTTTGCGACAATCGTTTATTTTTAGATGTCAACTTAAATATAAAAACAATAATAGGTGTACAGATCTGGTGAAATATAACCACTTTACCAAAATAAATATCTCTAGCAGCGGTATACTCTCTGGACCTGACAAATAGTGGCTAGGATTCTTTGAGACGGAATGTAACATGATTGCAGGTGGCCACTGCAATCCCAGGGGTTGCATTTTGAGCGGTATTAGGTGCATGCCCCATAGTAAACATTTGCCCTTGACACGCAAGCGCTCCAAGATCGAGGCGCCCAGATCGAAGCGTCTAGCGCCCGGACCCAAGTGCCCCGGCCTGAGATCAAAGCGCCCACCGCTTACATCAAAGCGCCCAAGATTCCATTTACGGACTTAGGACAACCAATTTACGGACTTAAGACAACCAATTTACGGACTTAGGACAACCAATTTAAGGTTAGGTTTAGGGTTAGTTTTAGTATTGATTTCTGTTAAACATTCAGGCGCGCGTTGATCTAACACAGGCGTGGCGCTTTGATGTATGCGGTGGGCGCTTCGATCTTAGGTTGGGGCGCTTGGGTCTCAGCCAGGGCGCCTCGATCTCAGGGCGCCTCGATCCCGGGGCGCCTCGATCGTACAATCAAACATTTGACATTCAATCCCCGAAAAAATATAGAAAACATTTATCAAATAATAAACGTTTTCATTGACACCAAGTTGGATATTGTAAGTATCACATATCATATGTTGAGAGAACAATTTTTCATGTAGAAACAGGAGTTTAAACTTGAGGGTTTTATTATATGGGACGCTGAGCCTGAGGTCCTGCCGAATTTGCCACTCTTTTACCCTTTTCTACGGACTTCATAAAACAAGATTCAAGTTGTAAATATCACATCTTTCTTTAATTTTAATAGAAGGTACCCGTTGCACCTCTACCGGAACTCGCTTGCCGTCTCAAAGAATTAATGTCAATGATAACTTCTTCCAATGCTATACCTATCACATGCTTCTCAAAGACTAAGCTAAAATTAAATTAATGTCACTAATGGTAATGCAATGCCAATTGATAGAACCTACATATCTCCCACTTCACTTAACTTACGTTTTTGGACAAGTGTTGTCTGTTGAACGTTGATCCTGTGATGTCGGTTTCTTCCGCCGCATTACCTCGTACATGAAAATTGAAAAATAATTCTACTCTAGATATTAGCAATCTCATTTACAAGTAAACAAATTATTTTATTAATAATATGAAGGATATATTATGCTTAAAGTTGAAAATATATTTTGTTAAATATACATTTTTCGAGGTAATACCGGAAACACTAAGTGCCACCTATCGTTTGTTTATGTTAGATTGACTAGATTATGACGTCATAACTTAACTACCTTAGGATTGGCTTGGAACGATCACGTGAACGGCCACACCTCCGTACCCAAGGTCACTCCCGAATCGACTGTGGAGGCTGGTGGACGAACGTAGCAACTTTGGCATTAGGAGTTGGTCTGGTCTGGACACTCCGATTAAATCGCTTTGCTAATCTTATACGGAGCGGCGATCGCCGTGATCAGCTTGGATCAAGCTCCTCTGACCATTCTGTACAATCATGTTTCGTGCTGTAGCAAAAGGTGTGTGCCAAAGTGTCGGCAGGACCGTGAGTCAAGATGGCTACCTCGTCACTGCTTCAAAAGCGAATCCTGCAATGGTGGGTGCCCTTAACAATACTCGGGGCTGTTCGTCGCAGGCTGCCGAGGAAGAAGATCCGAACTTCTTCGAGATGGTTGAGATGTTCTTTGACAAGGCTGCTGCCCTTGTTGAAGACAAGCTTGTGGAGGATCTCTCCCTCCCAAGGACGAGCCTGGATGATAAAAGGAAACGTGTGCGAGGGATTCTCAAAATGATCAAACCTTGCAATCATGTTCTTGCAACCACCTTCCCAATCAAACGTGACAATGGTGAATTCGAAATTATCCAAGCTTGGAGAGCACAACACAGCCAGCACAGGACCCCCTGCAAAGGAGGTAAGCGATCTATCTATTCATTATATAAGTAGTCTTACTAGTAGGTGGATATTCCCTTGTCCCTATCATACTGTGTTAGTGTGTACCCTACTTGTCCTAGCACTAGGCCTAGCAGTCATCTATTTATAGAGTGCCTTTGTGGGTAGCTGGTTTGAGTACATGTACTAGTATTAATGTTTGGCATATTACGCCAGTGGTGTTACAAGTGGCTAAGCATCGCACCCGCTAATCTCAGTCTCAGTACCCAATGCCATGTCCATGTAACCCATGAAATAATATTTGTGTATTGATTGCTATTCCGTGTATTGAAGTCTAGACTAAACTAAAGAATAGCCTAGGTAGGGCATAGGCATAGGTATAGACTATGCCCAGCTCATCAATAAATAATCCCTCACTCAACCAAAAAGCGGCAAAAGGTTTAGGCCTATCCAGATCAATGCAGTGACAGTGTAATAATATTGATAATACAATTAATTTGATTAAAATCAATAAAAAAAAAATATATTTATATCATTAACCCCTCACCCCGTACACGCCCTCACACTCACGACAGTCCATAGCTGTTTCACTGATTGAAGAAACTCCTTGATGTCAATGATGACATTGCAGGTATTAGATACAGCGAAGATGTCAACGTGGATGAAGTGAAAGCTTTGGCTTCCCTGATGACGTATAAGTGCTCCTGTGTAGACGTGCCTTTTGGAGGTGCAAAAGCTGGTGTAAAAATTGATCCACGCAACTACTCTGAGCGAGAATTGGAGAAAATCACTAGAAGGTTCACCATGGAGTTGGCCAAGAAGGGCTTCATAGGTAAGAGATGTTTTTTCCTTTCTCATTTAACATTTCGTTTTATAATCTATTTGATTTTAGAGAATCGTTGTTATAGATGCTGTATTCTAAAATTTAATGTTCACCTGCCACGATCCCGTGTTGGTTGCATGAATCATCAATCTTTGCTCTCTTTATTTTTCAGGCCCTGGCATTGACGTTCCTGCACCTGACATGGGTACAGGCGAGCGTATGATGAGTTGGATTGCCGACACTTATGCTCAGACTCTCGGTATGTTTGTCACGAATGCTTCCTATGTCCTGTATCACTTTTTCACTGTGGTTTTGAGTAACTGGCGTTCCCCCAAGAGTACCCTCAATTAAAACGAGTTGCGCCCCGTTTTTCACGGTATATACACTTTTAGAAAAAACAAAAACAGTTTAAATAAGTAGAAATTATAACATGAAGTCCAAATATGTAGATCTATTTAAAATGTAGTTTCCAGATATGATGCAAAAAACCCTTCCATGCCCTCTCTCGGGAGAGCGAGCAGAATACAGTAAATTGAAATAGATTCACATCCACCACCGTTGAAAAATATATTTGGGAAAAATCTAGGTAACCTCACTTGAAACAAAAGTAAACTGAGTTGAAAGTTTGGGCCGTATATGTGCCTCCCGTAAAAAGCCTTTTACACATTTTTGGTGGCGCAACTGTCGTAATAGAATGATTATTTGGGATAATGGATTTTGTGAATACAATAATTATTCAGTTAAAGCTGCACTCTCAGTTAACGTCGGTCAAAATCGAAATATTTTCTACTTTTCAGAAGAATATTGATGAATTCAATCATACGAGTCATAACTTGAGTAACTTTGATGAGATTTGTTTTGTCGTAATAGCTGAGAATGCAGCTTTAATTTATATTCTCTTCGGAGAAATCTAACTATTCGTCCATGTAATTTGCATGTAGTAAGGTTTAACTTGATGCTTGTAGTAAAGTTTAAATGTGTAGAAATTGATAACATGTCCCTTCTTAATAAGGAAAATTAACAAACAACTCCCTACATCTCCCTATTAGTAATAATATTAACTTAACTCATATCTATTTACAACTAAGATAATGACTATGATATTATTTTGTTATTGGTTTTTATCATGTCAGTCCTATAGCTATCCTTGAAAGTACCTTATTTGTATCATCATGTGTACTACATTGAAATAGGGCTCTTTGGTGGGGACCGTGTGCACTGCATTCTCAAACCTGAGTTTTGACCACTAGCATGTGTCTCCAGATGCATTGATATAAAACGCATGGATCCTTTCCTAGGCACCTCAAGTACAGGCAGTTCATATGCTGTCACTTGGCACTGTTCCAAAGCACTGTTTACTCTCTGTGAATATAAACACCATGTCCAAGGTCACCCCGCGATTAAAAACAAGCCTGAGCATGTAGGGGTTAGGTAGGAGGGCTTAGTATCATACTCACTTGTATTGCACAGGCACAGCCTTGGCATTAAATAACCATCACGTCATTTTGTGGCAAGTCAAGCGTGGATAATCTATGATTCGCACGCACCCACATCAACACCAAATCATAATAAGGTGTTCAAAGTATATTGATCATTTCATATATATGAATTTGCCAGTAGATATTTTTTATTTCGGTATATATATATAAAGTAGGATAGACATAGCTATACTCCTGATAATATCCACACATTTTTAGTTTCCATGATGTTGAAGTAACTATTTCCAAACAATAATTCACATGGCACATGGGAATACCAATCATATTTTGAACGAGTAGTGACTTAAATTAGCTTAATTCGGGAAATCGTTGTTCAAAAGTACTGTGTATCATGTTTCGAGTTATCGTGTTCTTGTTTGAGAATGATGTTTCTGATTTTTCTGTTTGCGGCTCTCCGTGGTTCCTATAGGCCATTATGACTTGAATGCTTATGCTTGTGTTACTGGCAAGCCCATCACACAGGGTGGCATCCATGGGCGTGTATCAGCCACGGGTCGAGTAAGTATTCTTACAAACCCTAACCTTTGTTCTCTATGGTTGATGCGTTCTCATCACTTTCTTCTTTTAAAAGCTTTATTTGGTGGTTGCCAATGAGTTTCTTTCGCATCCCAGACTAGGAAATTACACTGTAATTCATATCCTCAGACCCATTTAGCTGTCGTTAAAGCAAAGAAACTCATTTGCCCACTGCACTGCCAATATAAAGCTTTTGTGTTTTAGGAGTCCTACCTACTGGCTACCCCGCGCTCCATTTTTAGGTGTACAGAATAGGACGGCGCCTGCAAGCACAAGGACTTGCGGTTAGGGAAACGCCCCCAGAGGAATTTGCCTACTTGCCAAGGGTGAAATTAATGTTTTTGTTTGTTCTCTTTTTAATGCAGGCCACGGTGACATGAATGCTCATGCATGTGTCACTGGGAAACCTATCACTCAAGGAGGAATCCATGGTCGGATATCTGCCACTGGCAGAGTAAGTAAAATGTCTAAATGAAAGATCTCTTCTTTGCTACGGATTGTAAGTGTTGTGTGTGTTCGAACTTTGCCAGCAGTGTAACGTGTCTTTGAGCCGGTGCCAAGTGAACCATTTAGTTCTCTTTTTTATTACACCCCTGTGCTGTAGTTGCCTATACCTTTAGCATTGTATGCCACACTTGGTCAAGGTGGTGCATAACATGTGAATTATGCCACCCTTGGTGCATAACATGTAAATTATGCCACCCTTGGCGCATACAACAAGTAGGTCCGGCAGCCAAGCCTGATCACTGGAAGCCAAATTGTGTATTAATGCGCCCTAATTTCTCTTGAAATAATAAATATAAAGCTTCAAAAAATGAAAAGTTTATTATTTCGGTTTATTTATTCCTTTTATTTATTTTCGGGGTGTAATAAATATAGAATGTACCATGGGTTCAGTCTGTCCAAGGATTATGCATCTCGGTTGCGGAGGGAGACCTTGGGGCTACGCTGCGCTCCGCCCCTCGGTCTCCCACCGCAACCTTGATGCATAACCCTTGGACAGACTGAACCCTAGGTACATTCCATATATATATGCAAATATCTTTTATAGTTCAGGCCGTGGTATTTTTTCTCCAAGTATGATACATCTGATTAATCCCCTGATCATTTTGACTATTTGATTGGATGTAAGTCTTATGATAACTACGTCTATGGTATATTTTCCATCTTTTTTCACTATTAGAATTAAACTTTAAAGATATATATCAATGATATTTTACAAAGTTGGCATTATTTCTTTCTTTTCACAACCCATCATGCTTTCTTTACTTTTCCCCCCATTTCCTTGAATAGCTTTTCTTGGGGAATAATAACCTCACTTTTAAGTTACTTTTTTATCTTGCTCTAAATTTGATGAAAAGATTAATCCTGGGCCTATTTTTAAAAAAAAAATGCATGAGCTGCATAATACAAACATGTTGTGATTTCGGTTTGATGTGTGTATACATACACAGGGTTGAAAAAAATCCTGCGTCCTGGTTGTCCGCAACACCTATGTCAGCCAGGCGGACAACCCAAAATGAATATTTGGGCGTCCTGCGGACAACCAGGTTTCACCTTTCTTTGGTGTGAGCAAACAAAGTCAGACAATCATATTATGAAAAGTGGTTCACTTTATGAAGCAATTTTTTCAACCCTGATACAAAAAGGCAACCGATGCTCTAATTAGAATACACTTTTCTTGTGATGAATTAAGTACTTAATTGGTTTAATGGGGTTGATTATATGGACGATTAAACTTGATAAAATAAAATGTATTAAATTAATTGACACTAGAGCCCTAGTTATTACAAACCCATATCCGTTCAAATAATGCACGCCCTTTGTAGTGAAGTAGTAGTATATACTCCTTTAATTTAAGGCATAAAGCATCGGCTGGAAGTGTCACGACATAGAATAAAACCCTTGCAGTAAAGCTCCTAGAGAAACTTGACTCTCAATCTATATTTTCATTACTCTGGCATGTCACACAACCACACGTTATTTAAACTGTATATAATACTTGGACATGTAGTTATGCACTATCACACTCCAGTTTACTTCTATTTGGAAATTTATTTGTCAGTCTTATGTATAAGGTCTCAAAACTACAGGCGTAACCTGGACTCAGCTATCCTAAACCGCCTGGAGTAACATTTTATGTGTTTCAAGGTCAAAACTTAATTCGTAACTATAAGTGGTGTTACACAATGCAAGGTAATACCAGTATTACACGACGCACTAAACAATGCACTAAACCTACAACGAGTGGCTTGTGACTTATTTGGTATTTAATGCTTAGAAATAATGTCTTCTTTGCTTCAGGATCTAAGAAAATAGTGTCCCAGTAGTCAGTTGATAGTATTTACATGTAGTATAGATATATTTGCTAAAAATGTAATGTTTCTGTCAGATGATATCATTTACTTTTATGTATGTTTTGTGCATGTACCTTTACACAATACACTGTACTATAAATACATTTGCCACACTAATAACTTAGCCTTTAGATTAATATATACATGTGTTCTTTTCATGATGTGGCCCATCGAAACATATAAAATCAATGGTCATTTAATTTACATCGTTATGAATTAGTATATAGTAAGAAGTTATTATAGTTTAAAAGAATGGTGTTTAGTTTCATTGAAACTATTGAATCTGATGACTGATGTTTATACATATTTCTTTTCTAATCAGGGAATCTTCCATGGAATTGAGAACTTTGTCAACGAAGCAAGTTACATGAGCATGGTTGGTACGACACCAAGTCTTGGGGATAAAACATTCATCATTCAGGTAAGTTTGTCATCTAGGGACTGTCGGGAGATGCTAAAGAAAAGTTACAAAACTTGTGTGAATTTACCTAGTTCAACTTTGCTTGGTGGCCCCTATAATTTATGAATAAGTCGTTACTCTTGTTTTAACCAGGGTTTCGGTAACGTAGGTCTCCACACAATGAGGTACATGCATCGTGCTGGAGCACGTTGTGTTGGCGTTATGGAGCGTGATGGAAACCTATGGAACCCGGCTGGTATCGATCCCCGCGAGCTTGAGGACTATGTCATTGTAAGTATGCCGAAGTATTCTTTGTCATTTGGATCATTGGCCTTGATGCCATAGTTTAAAACGTAAAGTGGGGTCTTAAACATAATCATGATATTATGATGAAGCAATTGTAAAAATAGAGTTTTTTTCTAATCTTAAGATTAGGATTGAGATTAAGATTGATATATTTACTTGAGTCCCCAATTAAATATTTGCCGTTTGCTTTTCAGGAAAATGGTACTGTTGCTGGATTCCCTGGTGCTGAAGCCTACACTGGTGAGAGCCTTCTCACTGAAAAGTGCGATATCTTGATACCATGCGCTGTTGAGAAAGTAATCAATGGAAAGAACGCTCACAAAATTCAAGCTAAGGTTAGTATAAAGTTGGTTCCCATAGCTAACTTAGATCCATCCCTGTGCTGGTTACCGTAAAACAGCCACTTAAGACTTATTCATATTACGGAGGAAAACTAGAAGTGCTTAATTATTTTGCCCCAAGAATGAATATCTAATAATTTTAGTGCTTAACAAGTTGATGATTATTTTTTTTTTTACTAACGATTCATTTAATTCTTGTTCTAGATCATTGCCGAGGGAGCCAATGGTCCAACAACCATGGCTGCTGATAAGATACTCCTGGAAAGGAATGTGCTTGTTATTCCTGATATGTTCGTTAACGCTGGCGGTGTTACTGTATCCTACTTCGAGTGGCTCAAAAACCTTAATCATGTTAGCTTTGGACGTTTAACCTTCAAGTATGAACGCGACTCCAACTACCACTTGCTAGGTAAGAAAAGATTCATGTTCTTTTCAGGATTGGTGAAGAGACTTATGTCAAATATGTTTATAGAGGAAATACAAAAATAACTGGCAATCGCTTGGTACAGCTGCTGCGATGAGATTAAAAAGTTATTAATATGTGTTTGTTAATTTATTTTTAGAGAGTGTACAACAATCCCTTGAACGCAAGTTTGGCAAGAATGGTGGCAAGATACCAATCACCCCAAGTGAAGTCTTTGAGACCCGCATTGCTGGTGCCTCCGAAAAAGACATCGTGCACTCTGGCTTGGCCTATACAATGGAGAGATCTTCTCGGGTAAGTTCTGCAGTAACGCCTCAACCTTGATAAGCCCGATGCTGCCTTATCTTACCTGCTGTCTCAGTGCGACATTATCTCTTTTTCTGTCTGATAAACTGATAAGAATAATGATATCTGTGGTCTGATGTTAGTAATTGGTGTTCATAGAAAATAATCATGTTTGTATTTTATTTTAGGCCATCATGCGTACTGCGATGAGGTATAATCTTGGCCTTGATCTCCGTACAGCTGCTTACATTACGTCCATTGAGAAAATATTCAAGGTCTACAACGAGGCTGGCCTCACTTTCACATAGATGCACAATAAGAGCCGGAAATGAAAGAGTGGAAAAAATAGACAATGAACATCAAAAAAAGTCTATCTAGGACACCAATGCATAATCACCTCGTTAGAAAATTACGATATGAAGTTATTAATATATATAGCGAAACGAATATAGGTGTTTTGAATTCCTATATTCGAATCAGGGGATTTAGTAACTTGTGTTATATTTACTTAATGGACCACAAAAAGTCGCGACATGTTACTAAGATGTATCGTGTCCAGACCATGCTTTATCGCGAAAAACTTTTGCTTTTCCCGTCTCATCTGCCTACTGTTACCTGACATGAATAGTGTATTTTATCTATATATTTATGCCGGACCGAGAATGATCTGGACTTCGTGTGTTATCAAAATTTACTATCTTTGAGTAAAATCTTCTGATGATCAGTATGTATACATGAAAAATATGCAAATTTCAGCGTATGGCCAAATGGAAAAAATTCTAATACTACACTGCCTGCTACTTGATTGGCAAAGTATATAAGTGTCAAGAAAACTGGATTTATCCCG
This sequence comes from Sthenelais limicola, assembly GCA_942159475.1. Classification (NCBI taxonomy): domain Eukaryota; kingdom Metazoa; phylum Annelida; class Polychaeta; order Phyllodocida; family Sigalionidae; genus Sthenelais; species Sthenelais limicola. The sequence goes on from OW804096.1 coordinate 118,028,955, forward strand.
AAATCTCATTTTTATTTTACATAAATATGAGTACCTGTCATCAACACCTCTGTTCTAAGGAAGTGAGTGAATACTTCCGATTATACTACCAGGTCTTCTTGTTGAATAAAGTAATGCTATTGCTAAAATGAGGAACTGAATTTCTGTCCTTTTTGGATAAATTGAGAAACTTGTTTATTTACTCTCGCCTAAATGGTCCGGAATAACCCTTCCTCCTGAACGTCGATTTGATCATAACACGTGAAATGAATAAAAGGTTAATTCAGTCTGGAAAAGTCCAAGAGATCAATATGATATCAATCACACCTGCGGAAGTAGGCAAAATTACTAGTGAAGGAACAACTGTGCCCTCGGTCAGGCCCTCGGTAACAAATCAGATTCATAGATACCATATATTAATTCTGAGAAACGACATTTAGGAATATATTTTTAAAATCTTAATATTCGTTGTGTAGTTCAGCTCATATAAGTGGGAGCGATGAGACTTTTTACTTCACTCAATAAACATGGGATTTCACTATCCTATTATTCTAACAGAAATGCAAGAACAAAATATCGACAATCTACCATCGGGAATATTCAGACCTTATCTTTTAGTAATTCACTATGCAGTTAGTTTATCAACATGAACGTTCCCTGTATTAACTATGTGATAGGCAATACACAAATGTCCCATAACTTGTTATAGTTTCAGGGAGGGATTGACATTTAAGGGACATCTTTCCACTGTTGTATAAAACATAAAACGAAAACACCGATAAATAACAAAATTCGGTACGGGAATAATCACTTAAATGGAATTTCTTCATTATAGGAGTACAACCATTGTGTGTTGCCAAGATTTCCTTCCGTCCTAATGTTAAATACGGCACTGCTGTTTCACTACCAACGTTCGATGACGAGCGTTTCGACCCCCAGCTCGGTACGCTCTCAGGATACCATATTTTAATTCTGTCCTATTGTTTCTGAGAAACGATAACTAGGAATATATTTTTAAGTCATTGGACTGCTGTATCCAAGCATCCTAGGAACCGAATGCATGTTTCAACCAGATAACCGGGCCAGAGGGGAATCAAGCGATACAGGTTGTTGGCAGCCAGCAGTGGCTATTAGTTGCTGTGAAATGTTTTGTTTTTTTCGTAGCCTGAGGGAGACTATCGTACATTTAGTTCCTCACAAAGGGAATGAAACCGAAACATATGAAGTTGCCCATATAGATCAAGACTTATTCTGGGTGGGACGCAAACCACGTGAACACTGCATATACGAATAACTGAGTGCCGTTCAACTGAAATTCACGTTCAACAATATCTATAGGGTGAACTGGGCATTATTAATCATTCATATCTACAAGAGTGGAGATTTCTGAAACGACTAAAAAAAACCTATGAATTAGCATGGGATGTATATCACAGATATCCTTCAACAAGCACTAACTCTTATCGTCAGTGGGGGCCTTTATCTGTAAGGCTAAGGGCCTACTTGAGTACTTACGCCACTGAGTGATAAATTACATTGCAATACTCCAGAAACATCCAACAGACAACGCTCTTAGCGTTTAGGGAGGAATATCAGTAGAAAATGTTTATCAGTTGCTATACGGCACCTGCTATTTCCCAATTAAGGTAACATCTATTGTTTTAGTTGGGTTACATAATGTGGCAGTGATAGGTGTAGTGTCCACAACATTGAGGGCAAGCGAAGGCCGATAGTATTGGTGTATGTTGGAGACGCGGATTTATTAAAAAGGAGTCATAGTAAAATTTATGAAATACAAAGATACGTTTTAGGCTACAATTTGATCGATACCGAGATTGGGTAATGGCAGCTCAGTCGGTTATTATACATTCGATTATTTATATTCTCTGGTTAATCCGTATACTATTACCCTGTATCATCAATTAACACCAACATCTGAAATGACTGAATAGCAAGGTTGCGTTTTGAGAACATGTTTATTCAGCTAGCACTACTGTGCAGGTTTCTGTTGGTTCCAAAACCTCATGACGTAACAGCGAGCTATATACATTGATCGACAACCCCAGGGGGACAAAATTGCCTGAATAAGTCAGGCCTGACCTGATAAGCAGCTTGAATGGTGGCTACTAATAGTACTCTGTTGAAAAACTTCTGGCAGGGAAAAACAAGGCGGATCGAATTGTTTAGAACTAAGCCAATTTCTCAAACCACTCGACTCAATGAAATCAAATCTCATGAGGAATCTCCCTCCCCCGAAATGACAAAATGAAAAGACTGCAGGTATTAAAAATATTTATTTTTCTCGGTATAAATGCATTCATGGTAAATTATCTGGATAATATATTTTCTTAATACATTGAGTAATGTGTTTTGACAGGTCTAACGGTTTTTCCAATTATACTTCTCAAGTTCTGCAAAAAATATTCGCGAGGAGCCATGCTAATCAAGGCACAATGTCTGTACACGAAAACGCATATTTAGATAGGTTAGTCTCTTCGAACGAATAAATCACTCAATACATAAATTCCATTCACCAATATAGGTATGTTTTCTTTACATACAATGTAGTATTTACAGTGTTTCTCTCAGTCAGTTCTATCTCAGAACCTACGTTTTCTAGAAAGCTCCAACATATTTATCCCCATACCGATTCAGATGTATTATACAATACCCATTCAATGATGAAATTTCCCCATAAGCACATTATTCTTTTACTTTCTCCCCGTCTGCGGAATGATTCCTCGATGATGAAGGTAATTTGCTACATTTTCGTTTTCACTTGAAAGGGAAAATAAAATAATCAAGTAGTCTATAACTGATCGACAGTCCTTTTAATTCAGTCTCCTTAAAAATTGACAAAACCTCATGTTAAACAAATATATCAACTTTCTCTTCACATTCATTCATAACACACAGATCACATTCAAAACACAATCACACACTTATTCTGACAACTACTTATGGAAGTTTGCTGCGGGTAGGGTAGATTTGTCAAGATCGTTGAAGTAGGGATGTTGAAGTGCATTTTCGGCGGCGATTCGTGCAGCTGGGTCGTAGATCAGCGTTTTCTATAACACAACCAGTAAATGTAAGAATGGGTACGAAAGGAATCAGGGAGCCAGCTGGCGGGAAATAGAGGAAGTTTGTTTTGATCATATTTGTTTTGCTTTTAATCATGAATAGATATTTTCAACGTCAATGGACAGTATAAGAATAAAATGAAATATAATAAAGATTCTACACGATAATTTAAGGAAAGCTACCTGTAACAAGTCAAGTCCGTCAGCATTTAGTTTCTTCACAGATTGCGCCAGCGTGTTTGTTTTCCAGTTGGGGAAAATAGGTTTGTAGTCAGGGAGCGAGCTGACGCCGGGCCAGTTTTCTTCCGTTGGTGTTGTCAGAGTTCTGTAGACAAATACATGTGATTCATTACATTAAATGACTGTCAGCTTGATTGAGCAGCACTTAGGCAATTCAATTTTTGTTTTACTTCATAACGTCGGCAGATACTCAATAACCAATCTACTATGGGAGGAACCAAACATTAGTATGTTTATCAGCAAAGACGATCATCTTTTCCCTGCGTTTACAGAGAAATATTACAAAACGCAAGTGTTTTTGACGTACCTGAATATCCTAAACAGCTGGTCAATTTCAGAATCTCCATGGAAGAGTGGCCTCCTCGTAACCATCTCAGCAAATATGCATCCTATACTCCAGATGTCCACTGGGGTGGAATAACGTGGGGAACCCAGCAAAACTTCGGGTGCACGATACCACAACGTTACAACCTTGAAATCAAATTAAACATTGATATTTCCCATTGATGTTTCTATATGTATAGTTTCCGTTGGTTCAAATTGTGCCCTAGTGAAGCTCCTAGTGGTTATATATATTTTTTTTAAAAGGAGGGAATGACCGGATACCATTAACAAGGATTACATATGAAGCCCAAAAAGTCATGCCTTAAATACCGAATATTTTGTAGAGAAAGAATAAACTTATTAAAGATATCGAATTCTTACATTTCACTGCCCCACAGAATACCCGAATTAAGAGACTTTCATTTTTGCCCAATCAGATTTTCTTGAAATTTAAAAGAAATAAAAAAATGATTTGCTTCCCCGAGATTATTAGGACACGAGTAGTGATGTGGTGACATGATTCGCATTGCATTGCAATCAATACTGTATAGTACTAACAGGGGTCTCCACTAACTGAAATCATGCACTCGCCCACAGGACTAGTAAAGTATAAAAACCACTACCAGGTGAGATCTACTAGTCCTTACCAAATTTTGGTCGCCTGGGGCAAGCGTTAATGGAGAGCCCTGCTAATACATAGGCAATTATCTTTTTGAACATGGGACTTTTGAATGTTCAGGTCATAAAATTGAAAAGGATTTCAAAATGTGATGGAAGGAACCTAAGTGAAACAAAAATCAACCCTCACTTCATGAGTGTACACTCTAACGGGAATGCCATATGCCCTGGCAAGACCAAAGTCAGCCAATTTGATGACGCCTTTGTTGTCGATGAGGAGATTCTGAGGTTTCAAATCACGATGGAGGATCCTTTTCTTGTGGCAGAACATAATTGCTTGCAAAATTTGATAGGTGTAACTCTGAAACGAGAAATATGCACAACATAATGAGTTAAGTGCCTATCATAAAGCAAGTATATCCAGAAAAGTATACAGCGCAAGGATATTGTAGGTGTACTGTAACAAATTTGCATGGTTAGTTTAGTAAGATTGGGTCTGCATCTCCCTGTACTTGTTATTATAATCGATGGGAATAGCCAAAGCTTAATCATACAACTCTTTTAAATCGGGGGCTTTATCACTAGGGAACAAAGGGATGACTCCCAGAAAGCTACATTACGACATATTGTTACGCAGACATGGCGAAAACTTTAGAACTTTCACCGGCCAGTCTGAAAAGGAACTTTCGCCGGCCAGTCTGAAAAGGAACTTTCGCCGGCCAGTCTGAAAAGGAACTTTCGCCGGCCAGTCTGAAAAGGAACTTTCGCCGGCCAGTCTGAAAAGGAACTTTCACCGGTCCTCCAAGGTTTCTCAAACGTTTCATACAAATTTTTCACCGGACAATCCATGTCTGGTTACATAACTCAGTGGTTGCATTTGGGAAGCAAAAACCTGTTTTTGTCAGCGTTTCCTTCTGCGCATCTATATCATATAGGCCTATGTGGGCTCAAGAGGCTACTAAACTTCGTCACAGAAAGGTCTGCAGTCAATCTTATGGAACCTCCATGAGTCGACCGCAGACATTAAGATTTTAGGATTAGATTCTATCTTTCATTAGCTTTTGAAAGTGATAATCCCTGAGTTTCTAGCTTCAATATGAGAACGACGGTCCTTAGTTGTTTTTTCTGATTGGACATTAGGGGTTGGCCCGCTCCGCCGCTAGGACGTATTTGGCTAGTGCCTCGTTCTGGGCAGCAGGCGCAGTGATGTAGCGCCATATGATTGGCTGTTGCAGTTGTAGGTTCGCCAGTGGTTACATGATTGCATCTGATCATATGATTGGCTGACTGAGAGCAGCAGCGGTTGTTCTGTTCAACTTTTTGTGTTGGCGGCAATTATGAATTTGCCTCGCTTTGAATACACAGTTTGCGAAACATTTTTAATTATTGCTCAAATTACAAACTCTGGGAATAGCCAAAGCTTAATTATGGTACTAAAACTAAGGGATTGTCGCATTCGCGAACAACTGAGCAGAGCCGGGAGACCCGGCTACTTAACATAGTCACAGAAACAAGGGATATTGATGGAAAACAAATTTGGAAAAAAAATCCGTCCTGATGGGATTCTTATGATATTTGCGGTTTGGAACATTTAAATGACATTTACCGGTTTAGAGCAAGACCCTAGACTATAGTTGGTAACATGATACCCGCGTTGCGGGGACATTTCTTTGATTGGGAAGGGTGGAAGACGGAATTCCATTAAACCTCTCGAAATCTGTCACCTCCTCATGAAAACAACAGCTGGGATAGGATGGAGGAACTCAGATTTGGGGGACAGCTCCCCTTGTCTTATCATCATGAATGACATTACAGGCCTAATGGCGATCATCCAGAACACTGTAATGGCGTTCATGTATAACAGTATGTATCAGGATGGCGGGCCTCATTACCTAAAGGAGTGGTCATAGCTGGTCCTCTCTCCCCTCACCTCCACCCGTGTCCAGTTAAGAACTATAGAACAAGGTTCCCACAGAACATTTGGATTCAAATTCCATGACCAGAATGAAAAATCCAATGACCCTCAATAATCAGAGTAAAGCTGTCTGATCCACCTACCCTTTTCTGGTAGGAGGTAGGAGAGGGGAATGAGATGAGGCACAAATGAGGTGCTAGGTAAAAATCTGGAGACACAAATTCAAGGCCAAAACAGCCTTCCGGCAGCAAGGAGAAATGGTGGACAAGTTGAAACGGTGGAAGAGTGTGGCCAATTGGACAAATGTCATGCTGAACAAAATGTAGAACATGTTGGTGGTATTATCAGGGCTCGAAAAAATAACCTACCAACTTCACTTGCCCATTGGGCAAGTGGCAGCCAAGGTTTACTTGCCCAAAATCAGTTTTCACTTGCCCGAATTTATTTGCAGAATTATAAACGAAATCACACTGATCTGTATGTATCTTGTTTCATTGTAAGTAAACATCACAACAGGGGTTTGAAATCGGCGCGGTAGAGATTTTCACTTGCCCAATCGGGCCACTAACATCATATTTTACTTGCCCAGGGCAAGTAAACATAGGTTTTTTCGAGCCCTGATTATGGAGAATTTTAATTTGAACATTCCGAGTTTCATTTTCCATGACTTTCCAGGCCTGGAAATCCAAATCACTAATTCCACGTATAAATCTCAAAATTTGGGCCATTTTTAAAATGCAAGGAACGTGAGTTACATTAAGAAAACGCCTTACCATGACAAGTTTAGGGTCCATTGTTTGTCCACTGGGGAAGGAGTCCATGTATTTTTTCAAATCCATTGACAGGAACTCAAACACCAAAAACAGTTTCTCTTCTTGCATGAGGACATCCTCGAGGCTGAAAGGTGAGTTTTGGAACACTGATTTGAAAGATGACATTGATATGATAGAACTAAGAGGATTACACTATGCAATATTTGGTTTCAAGAAAATTATCATTTCTAATATTATTGTATTAGAGCAAGACCTGTATTGATGTTTGTTGTCATATTAGATTGACAAAAGGTGATGCGCTTCTGAACTCAGCCCAGGTCTTTCAGATTAGTAGAACAGCAATGTGGAACAGATGTACATCTCAATGTTTTTGACTATCAACATCACTGCCATCAGAGTTATTATTAACAAACGTACCATACGATATTTGGGTGTTCATTTAGTTCTTTGAGGAGTGAGATTTCCCTGATAGCAGTTGAGGGGACACCTTCATCCTCGCTCTCCAGTCGGATCTTTTTTAAGGCAACTATTTGGTTGGTTTTGACATTTCGTCCTTTGTAGACAACACCATAGGTACCTGAAAAGAAGAGAAGCTGAATTGAAACAAAGCCTGATTATCGGTGATTCTTTGAGACGGGAATCCGGGCAATTGAAGGTGGCGATGCATTCGGCGGTGAGAACGCATCAGGATTATTGGTGACAACAACTGCCGTGGCCCATTGAACTCTTATGTTAACTTACTTGATTTCAGCTCACTTGAAACCATACATAAATACAATGATCTTAGATTGATATATGAAGTATTGTTCATAGATTGCAGTCAATTATTCCGCTATGTTGACAATTTTATTTAAGAGGAAACTTGGAGATTTTAACCTTGGTCGCTATCTCATGATTACCGTATTTTTTAAGCTGTAAATGTTGCTGACGTTTATGAAGAATAGATTTGATTATATGAAATAATTATCGCATCGGTTATTTCCCGTTTCGAGTAGTGCGAACCAGAAATTGATTCTGAACTAATTCAAGCTCACCAACTAAAAATAAATAGTGTCATTGCTTAATTCTGTCCATTCCATAATGTTGACTAAAAATCTTTGGTAGGCCTTATATCAGGGTCACCGGAGAAGTTTTAACCAACTTTCATGTGTAAACAAACGCCAAACTAAAGTAAATTTGCCTATGAATATAAATATGTGCACTGTGTGAGACTGTGATGAGGTTTTTGGCAATGATAGGCTACAGCAGTTACGCTGACAACTTGGTTCACTAAAAGAAATTAAAATAAATGCAAATAAAGTTGTAATAAAAACGAGACTAGCACATTATTGCGTCTTCTGTGTTTACTTTGTATGGCCGAAAACAACTCTGCCCAACTGCCTCTTGTGTTCAGCCATCCTCTGTGAATAGTCCACCTCATATGCGATACTAAGCTATTCTTGCTAGACTTTTGCCACTGTGGCTGCACTGTCACATGACCAGATGAGCGAAGCCATCTTTAACAATCATGAATGATAGAAAACAAGTTCTTAAAAAATGTGAGTTAACATGGCAGTAATGATAATCTTGTATTTCTTCTCTCAAAGACAAAGGTGAAATCCAAACATCAAAGATTGAATTACAATTTTCCCGTCACTGCAATGTCTGCTTGTGTTTCATTCCTTAATTTCCTAGGCTGAAACAATGAGAAATAATGATCAAATAAGTCTCTCTAAGAGTCGCCTTAAGTTTAAATTATAACGAAAATTTTGGATGAAATATTTAAGAGAATAAGGTGACTTACCTTCACCAATCTTTTCTATCTTAATGTAATCCTCCATTTTTCTGGCTGTGATTGGCTAATCTGTCGGATACAGAGAAAAGGCGTTGAATAACCAAGAATAATTACATGGACCCTGGTCACCCATGGAACTATTTTAAAAAAGACTCGTCTCAGTTAAATTATTTTGAAAATATTATGCAAAATTTAATATAACAATTAAGTTAACTCCTAGGGCTAGCTACGATTAGTAAGAAAGGATTAGCCTAAAAGGAACGGGTTAAGAATACCGGAATAATTAAGGTCATAACGGAAACGGACCATGATGATCCATGTTAAAAATGTATTGATGATAATGATCAGAATACAGGTATCTGTCAAAATAATTTTGTGGCGCCAATTATATATAAGCCGTACCTGCGTTCAACACAAGAGTCGGACTTGCTAAGGACACGGACCAAATGTTGAAATGACCAGTACGGTACGGGTCCTATTTTTGTCTACAATTTACAAATGAAGCTCTCTGGTAAAGATCATTCATCAAGAAGCCTTGAACTAATATTCGACTTCCACATTTAATTAAATCATGACCTCTCGAGAATCCGTTTTACTAACTACAATCCCAACATGTTTCGACAACAAACTGATTGAGTGAGCTCATGCTTTGAATTCCCGAGTCAGGTGAAAACACGAGTATCGCCATTCATCAAGTTAAGACCAAGGCGAGTTCCAGTTATCAATCAATTTTATAGTTTTTTTAAAACAATAGTACAAGACAAAATAGGAATATACCCTCAAACAAAATGTGTATACAATATAAATCTCGAATGTCGCTTGGAAGTTAACTAATTATGAAATACTTACAAATAAATGGTAGAATCTTTGATCATACAACCGCACATGAACTTCGACTACCTGGTTTGCCGCTCTGTTCGAATCGTCCAATCAGTGAAAGGTTTACTTGGAACTGATAATAAGGACCAATCACAAAACGACTTATTTCTAGTTTCGGTTTACTGAAATTAGGGTGTTTGGCGCCATCTAGTGGTTAGAGTAAGTTCCCGCCGTGCACTTGGTTGTAGGGGTTTTCCTGGTTTTCCTTTTATCAAATTTACCTCGACGGATAACCTAAACATATTTCTAGATTTAGTGGACCACCATTCACACAAATAGTTGTTTCCACGTGACTTCATGTAGGCTTTACTCTAAGATTTAGACCTTACTTAGTTTAGCTAGCCTTGATTGTCCCGCCATCTAGCGCAGAGCACATGCAGTTGTCAATGACGCTAGAAATTAAAACATGGCGGACTGTGGTGCCTGAAGCCGCTAATTTCTCGGGAATTTTCTTTACTCAGGCACACTGGATGCCCCCAGGTTGTTACGTTTCCCCCGGGGTCACCAGTAACCGTTGTACATGTTAAGATCTTGCGAACATTTTGCTCATCATCGTCTATCGAAGGAGACACCTGGTTGATTTGTCATATTATCGGCCTCGTTCACTTCAGAAATTCCGTAGCGTTGGATGCCGAAGGCGAAGCTGTTTGGGCAAGTTTCCATTTCTACCGCGTTTTATTACTCTCCTTTTATTGAATATGTACTGGGACTTTTATGTATCTCTAAGCCTAGTTTTATAGAGTTCGGATTAAATCAAAATCCGCAACAGTGGCGTTTTGGGGATTTTATTATTTTAATTTGATTTGTCCAATCTTAGACTTAGAGTAAAAAGGACAGAGAACAGTCTGGGATTTTTATGGCTTGCACCCTGCTGATTTCCGGCCCAAAGATGAGGGGGACCACCTGTGCTGCAGGGGGGCTTTGTGCACCATGATAGTCACCGATGCCCACCGCTCTCCAGTACCTCATGGCCTAATTGAGGTCTGAGCAAACTGGAGATTAATTATTGGTACATGATTAATACTAACTATTATTCATACACACTGCACGGTACCCTCCAGAATTACGTTTCCCATGTTGCAAGCATGATTTTGGTAGTCAAATTATCTTCCTACCATGATTAGAACTCAAGTTATTGTTAAATATCTTTGGAACACTTATTTGAAGGCATCTTTTCTTTTCAAGATCTATATATTTCCTAGTCCGTCCTAATTATTGGCATTTGAATATGTGATTCTTGAGAACTGCCGCTTTCCAATGGCATATGTGGTCAGAGCTATGTGGTTAAGGTGTCCCACAATGTCGCATGGTGGAAAAATACAAGTAAAAATGGTGAATTTTGTGTAGTCAATTGGTACTTGATATCTCTACTTGTAGTGCATGTATTAGAACTGGGGAAGGACAGTTTTTCTGCTCTTTTCTATCGACTCGATGTTGTATCAAAATAATTCTGATACAGATAATGACGTGATTGTATTTGATTGGCTGAGAGCAGCAGTGGCTCTTCTCTCTTCGATGTTCAATCAACTTTTTGTTTTGGCAGCCATTTTAAACTACCCTCGCTTCAAAATATGCGCGGTTTGCGAGAACCTTTTAATTATTCCTCAAATCAATATCTTTTTCAAATGAAATTTGTTGTAAATAATGCAAGCTAGATTCTGGGATCAGTTAGAAAGTTCTGACCTAGGAAAGATTCTACAAAAAGGTTGATCAAAAGAGGGGTCCGGGTAAGATATCGTTCCTCACGCAGGCAAGTGCACCGGTCACATGTTCTAATAGCATAGCACAGCTATTTCTAGCCAAATAGCGGTAGGTGCCGTTCGTCCAGAGAGTTAACCGCATGGAAGCCAGGCCTATACTATAGGCTATATTTATTTCGGGGGAAGGAAATTGGTTATATTTCACCAGATCTGAACGCCTAATATTGTTTTTATATTTGAAAAAAAAATCGTCGCAAAAACTATGGCACTCTGTATGAATCATTCCGCTGCATTTTGGTCAATCGGTCGGTGGATTAGCTCTCCCCATTCAAGGTAGCGTTGACGAAAGTTGAACAAAAGTTGTTATCTATTGGTGTGCATTTCAGTTAATTTGACTTTACTAAGGTATTGCTGTATTATTTTGCTGGCTATTCATGGTACTGGATGCATACTTTTGTAGGAGAATAAGTGCGAGAATGAATGATACGTATAGGGAGGCGTATAGTAGTAATCATGTCTTCAGTTATGGTGCGGTGTTCGTAATGTTTTGGGCATAGCATGCGCTTATGTTGACACAAAGGGGTTTTGTCGCAAATCGTCCAGAAAGTAACCGTTTGCAAAATATCTTTATTTTAGTAGGTTGGTTATATTTCTCAAAATCTGTACGCCTATTATTGTTTTTATATTTAGCTGAATAAAGGATCGTTGCAAAAACGGCCCTCGCAAACCAGCCGGGAGTTTCCCGGCTACTAAACTAAACGTTCAAAACCAGACCAAGAGTTGTCAGGCGTTTTGCCTTGCAAGATCTGCTGTCGATCTTATGATTCCATAAGACGACAGCAGATATTTAGATTTTAGGATTCGATTCTGTATTTCATTACCTTTTTAATGGAATGAATGATAATCCCGGATTTTTAAGTGCAAAAGCTTTGTTTTTCTGATCGGAGATCGGAGACAGGCTTCCCCAGTCTGCCGCTATATATGATGTCATTGCCAGTGGTCACATCTGATTGGCTCAGAGCAGCAGCGGCTCTTCCATGCTGCTTCCCTGCTCGCTGTTCCATTTACTGTTTGGGCTAAAAGGCGGCAATGGGCGCTCGGTACAAATCATAACACGGCAATCGAAAGTGATAAATGGGGTTAAATCTTTTTTTGTGGACAATAATGTTCCAGTAATGAGTGGCTAATTACATTGCATATAAGACAAAGATATTATTCAGACAGGGTAAAAAGGTGACAGATCATTTATTGTGTTTGCAAAGATGGCAATAATTATCTTTTCTGCTTCTATAGCGGCCGACCGTGATAACGGGTATGACAGTTCTGGGTGTGGAGAATTAGCCGATGGCGGCTTTTTTCAAAAGCGGTTGGTCACGTAGAGTCCAGACTTGACAGAAACATGTAATTATACATTATTAATTTTTATAGACACTCCTCGGGCTATAGGACTTGGTCGAATATTCTTCACGTTTACGGATGAACTAAAGCAAAATGGTGGAATCCTTCAAACAGACGTATCTTAGTATATGTAAGGAACACCGCGTGGAGCCCCCAGAGTCAGTTCTGGCTCAAATCAAAGCGTATGTGTGACAAGTTTTATAAGCATTCATTGACGTCTTTTAAATTGGTTTGAATTGACCCCTTCATGAACTTTCCATAAGGATTCAGCCCCCACTCCCTGCCGACAGCTTCAGCTTATCATTACACAAGACCATCTTAAATTTAGTATAAAATATCAGACCAGTTTATATTCAAATCCCTGGCGTCGTCTATTCGAGGAATGGTGGTACTCTGTATTATAATCTACTTGTTTACACTCAGTTTGCTCAGCTGTTGGTTGAATCTTCTTTCAGCGCGCAACAATCCCCAAAGAAAGGCGGTGCCTTACTTAATCTGTCTACCCACTCTCTTGGAGTAAAAACATGTGCTGTATTGGGAAAAGCCCTATCCACTGACCGGGTGTTCACTGAGCTAAGATTTAATGACTGTATGCTACCAGAGGAAGGTAAAGTATAGTTATGATAACCCCTCTATTTCGAACTATGTAATAAGATATTATTATGTTTATGATTTTATTGGTAGCATTTCATCATACGGATACTTTTCTCAGCTTTTCACACACATTTTACAAAAGTCCATTAATCACAATAATAATAATATCCTGTGATTTACCATATATACAAAACATTACTTGCTACGACCACTAGCTTATGTTAAATGATAATGAATCAGAATGACAACTAAAAACCCAGTAGAGGATAGACATATATAGGATAGACGAATCTCGTTCCATTGTGTTCATATTGATATTAGAAACAAATGATTGAGCATAGGTATGTCAATCTCTGCAGGTGTGCGTGCACTGTGTCATGGTTTAGTGACTAATGTTGCTTGTAAGAAACTAGATATGAAGGTGAGTCATTGCATTTGTGGTAGATACTCGAAAATTGCTATAAACTGATTTTTAACTTGGTTTTTAAATGTCTTGAACTTGAATAAAATTAATGCAATTCTTCATTTGTTTTATGTCTTTCGCCTATGAACAAACTAATACAAACTGCATGCTGAGAATTCCCCAATAACAGCTTAATTGCGAAACTCATTATCTTTCAGGGAAATAATATCAGAGCTACAGCTGCCGAATCTCTAGGCAGGATGTTACGGGACAACAAGCACTTACTTAGGTACACACATATTTTCCCCTCTGCACTACGTATCTGAATAGTCCATATATAGGGATGCAGAAAGAGAAGAAAATACTAAATTTTTAAAGTTTCCTTAGACTAACCCTCTACGTTAGTTCTGATGATTCAGATTATAGGATAGAAATTAAATTAATATTACAGCTTTTGTTTGGAGTGGAACTGTCTTGGAATGTTGGAGACTCCCTTTGGTGTGTTTTGTGAGGGATTAGGATCTAATAGCCATCTACAACTGCTAGATCTTCGGAACAACCAAATAACACACACAGGTGCTCAGGAACTGGCGGCAGCTCTTAAGCGTAATACTTCGTTAAGGGCATTAGGTAAGGGAACGTGAATAAACAAAAAATGTGTTGCGAGTTTGTAAAGAAAGATGGGACGTTTTTTCTGAGAAGGTTATTATTAAATGTCTTACTACATGCCGATGGAGGTAGTAGGTGTGTCCTGGAAGACCTGGTGGATTAAATTCCAGAAGGACATCTCATTGTCAAATTACGGAACAATATTATTGTTATTATGAAAATAACCTCCACTGGAGGTATCGTGACAATTATTCTGTCGAGCAATTAATTGGGGAGTATGAATTAATGATTTAAATGTTTTCCCAACTTTTGCTCTTCAGACTTGCGATGGAATAACCTGGGATTACTCGGAGCTCGCGCAATTCTTGGGGCCTTGTCTCAAAATAAAAATATCATCAAACTTGATCTTGCTGGGAATAATATTCCGAATGACGTCTTGAGGTCAATAGGTATGAATTAGCTGGCTTAATTACCGGAGGGACGCCTGGAACCCATTTTCCACCATTATGTATATTCTTGATTTAAGTATAACATAAAATAAAGAAATGATATGCTTGAATACTGGATTTAATAACACAGAAGGTATTACAGATCCACACCTGGTTAGCCCCAGAAATGACTGTCAAATGTATTTTTAAAGTTTTTATTATGCCTACCCGATTCCACAGAAACTGCAGTCGAACACAACTCTGATAAGGATGGCCTTGTGAATGAATATTATACTAGGCAAAAGATGCTTACTCGTGAGATCCAACAAGTGAAGAAAGATAAGGCACAAGAGGTTAGTTTGATTATTGTAGACACTAAAGTTGTGAGAACGTGCGGTTTTATCATTTTCAACGAGTGTCACACAAAGCTTTAGACAATTACTTTTTTAAAAAAAACCTTAAGTTACTTATAGTTTGATGTGAAATATATCAAAATGCGTTATGTATTTGAAAGTATAATAAAAGTCTTGATTGGTATGAGTTAAACCAATTGAAATTATTGAACTGGATCACTGATATTATATCTCTGCCTTTGCAGCTTTCAACCATGCTAGACAAATTCGACCGTCAAGAATCCACCCTTAGGAATTCAACCAAGTGAGCGATGTTTTCATTCAAGGCAAACTTTTTATTTTTAATCTGGATAGATTTACCCTTTTGAAAGAATGTTATTTCTCAACGATATACTGCAAGAAATTTTCATCCTCACATTTAAGTCTGGTCTGTTATCCATTTTAGGTCACAGAATAGCAGAATATTACAACTACAGGAGGCCTTGGAAGATAGAAAGATACAATTTAACAACATGGCTGCCAAGTAGGTATTCTTTTTGTTTTCTCTTTACACTACTCACAAAAATGTGGTATTACTGTTAACCATAGCAATTAATGGAATAAACTATTTGTTAGGCATTAGATGTGTTTCTACAATCACTCAGAGAGAGGGGTAGATAGAGAGGGGGGTTCTCTATAGGCAGACCCCCGTATATTTATTACAGGCTCTGCAGTCTCTTTGGCCTGTATCCCTTTTGGCTGATTATCAATCGACCTGCAATTATGGTACACATTAGGGACTGTGATGGGTAAAGCTATGTGTTGCTTTATGAGTATCTAGTGTGAATGGTTATTTCAAGAAATCAAGAAATCTGACATTCCATGTAACTAATTCCATACATTCCATTCTGGTCAACTTTGAAGTGGGTACACATGGCCGGTTGTGGATAATAGAGCAATTGTGCTAATGTAGTCTGGCATTATATATGCTTGTATTTTGTTTGCTGTTATGTTCAATATGTGTATGTTGAACAAATTTGAGGAACATATAACTACAATTTGTGTCATTTTAAAGGAAATTTGTAGACCAAAAATTGTGTCCATGTGTCTCAGTTAGGGGCCCATCTCCATCTGGCCTGGGCACGCCTGACCTGGGCAACAGATGGGCGGGGGCATCTGGTCATCTGTCTGAAGTGTGTACAGCGAGGGGTTTCTGGGGTAAGGAAGGGCTGTAATGATCTCATAGTATAAGAAAAGGGGAGGGGTAGAGAGGGTGAGGGAGGGGGACAGGGGGACGGCAAGGGGTGTCTGGGGAAGGGACAAGAAGGGAAAGATAGATCGGGATGCGACATTGATCAGGAAAATTAGAGTGGGGAGGTGAATTATAAAGGTGGGAGTGAAAAAAAAGTAAGAGAAGGGACGGAGGACTTGAATAGTAACTATATTTAAACAGAATGACTACCCGTTTTAAACGGGGGCATCTAGTCTGATAATTAATCGCATGTGTGTTCATTTTCTTAAAACATTTTTTAGAAATGGGAAATAAATGTATAGTTCCAACAATACTGTGTACTCCCCATAACAAGAAGGATCAATCCAAGATAATTGCGATTGAGGAACAGGGAGTAGGTGGTTGTTGTTATTTCAAATGATTAATCAATAATGGCAATATTTAGAATATGGAATATGGATCACATGGATGGAATATGGATCACATGGATGGAATATGGATCACATAATTCTCATGATTTAATATGGCCACATAAGGGATTAAACTACCGAACACTACCTCAACTTTTGGTACGCAAAAGTAGCGGTCTATGAAAGCTGATCCTTGTTTTACAGATTATCACTGGCTGAATCTGAACTTGCCATGTCAGAGACCAAAATGAATGAACTTGGATCTCTTCTGCAAAAGGCGAGGGATGACCAAAATGAACTCGCTCGTTTCCACCAAAGCGAACTTCGAATCATGAGAGAGGTATGGGTAGTTAAATTGAATTTCACTCCCTTGGGGTTTCCCACTAACACTCTTACGTTTAAGCGCAAATTGCCTATGAAAAAAAAGTATTTATATACCGGTAATAGATTTGTGCCTATCCAATTAAATTATCATTTACCATTATCATCATATCTAATTGTCATCCTCGTTAGATGGATTATCACAAGCATTGCCCTAATGCTTGTATAATATATAGCCGTAGATATGAACAATACATCATAATAGGTTATTTCGTAGATTAATATCAATCATTGTCTTGAAATGTTAATTTGTATGTCATAATTGTAACCACTATTTCAGAGGAACCACGACAATTACTTGTACTAGTGAGACTGCTGTATACTCCTGAATAAACAAAATAGTTAAAAAAATTATATTTTGGCGCAGGAAGACAATTTTACCATCTAAACGAATTTATTTTCAAGGATCGTGCGGTTGCTGAAGGAAAATTACAGAAGGAGATCTTGGAGTTGAACGAACGCAACTTGTCTTTACAAGCAATTGTTTCCGAATTAGAATTGAAAACCAGGAGTCAGCAAGAACACGTTTATGCGCTAAAAGAGCAGTTAACCCACGAATCAGCTGAAAGTAAATTAAAAACAGCCTCCGCGGAAGGTATGAAAAATTGTTTACGGTTATCTAAAACGTGGAATAATAAAAAAAAACCAGAGAGGTTTCAAATTTATTCAATAAATTTTACTATCTAACGTGTGTGTATTCTTGAACCATATAGTTACCTCACTGTTATCAAGCATTATGTAACATTTCGAAACTTATGGAGTGGAGTTATGCCATTATAAATTACAGAGCGATTACAGGCCGAAAAACAGCGAGCGAAGGAATGTATACGGGATGCTGAAGATATGAAACAGAAAGAAGTAAGTTACATAATTGGTAGAGGGAGTTGAATCGCTCTATATATATCGGTTGGAGCCGTTCTTTAAAATGATGAACTTGTAGAATGCTAATTAAGTTGTTGTAATGTGTTTATCTTGCACATAAGTTACATACTTGTTTTCTCGTGGGTACAATAAATCTGCTGAGGGAAGATACATTACGCTGTCACAAATACCAAGAACATTTTTTTTTAATTAACTTCAGATTAGCCGAGTCCGTCTTGAGTCCGAAGAATCAGAAAGAGTTCTGAAGGAAAAGATCTCCAAACTAGAACATCATCGTATCGAACTTGAAGAGGAAGCCTCTAGGTTACGCAATCAAATTGCAGCAGAAAAACTGGCTGGAGAAGAACATCTTCTTATGGCAAAACAAAGAATAAAAAATGAAGAGGTCGGTGTATCTCATATCACTTGTATTATACGGATCAAAGAACTCTTGTCTGCTTGACTGTGACGCTTCGATCCCAGTCTTTGCTCACCAAGGCGTCGCTCTAGCGTCATCTTGGAGGTGCTCTAGTGTAGCAATGGATTGATATACAGCATCTCTATAGCCAGTGGGAGGGATGGGGGTGGGGTGTGTGTGTGTGGGGGGGGGGGGGGGGGGCAAGATGGGGATCAGATCAATTATCAACACTTCCACACAGTGGTTGTGTATGTTTGACACCACATGGTTTCGGGTGGGGACCCTCATTAGACAATGCTGTTGACAATGTCCACTATTATAATGGGGATCAGATCAATTATCAACACTTCCACACACTGCTTGTGTATGTTTGACACCACATGGTTTCGGGTGGGGACCCTCATTAGACATTTTAAAGCTATTTCGCTGATCCTTGAGAAAATAATTAATTAAATCATAGTAAAAAACATCATTTGATTAGTTTTTGTTACGAAGGTTATTTAAATTTGGTATCCCTATTTCTTTACACATCTCTTATTTAATGTATTTTTTATGCAAAATATTATATCCATAAACTGACTCATCAAATGATAGACTGACAATTAAAGCACACTTTTTGCCTTCATTCAGGATCAGCGCTGCCGCCAATTAGAAGAGAAAATTCGCCTGTTGCAAAAAGGGAAAGATGATCTACAAGTCCATGCTACACAGCTTAGCACCAATATTACTGACTTACAAACGAAAAACTCTAATCTAGTCCTAGAAAACGAATCTCTCAAACATAAAATGGAGGATGTTCAACATGTAAGACTTTCCCTTCGCCTCATATCATTCTTTCGATTATTATAACTTTAGAGAGAAATGAATGTTCATTTGTTATCAGGTTACATTAAAATGTAAATATTGAATTTCAGTTCTTTTCAAACACTTCTAAAATTCAAGATCTGCACAAATTCTGTTCTATTCGTTCCACCTTTGCAAGAATATCACGCATTAGAATCTGCTCTCATTTACTGGGAGAGCTAAGTTCGTCCCTATCTTGTATAATCAAACAACGTGTACCGGTATGCTTCTACATTCCTTTGCAGGAATTATCTGGTAAAAATAATGAAATATATACGGAGACTGGGAAGGTTCGTTTGGAAATGACACAGAAACTGCAGAAGTTAGAATCAGAGAGGCAAACCCAGGCAGAGTTATACGATAGAATTAACAAGCTGGAGAAAGAGGTTTCTGGTAAGTCTCCATGTACTATCTTTAAATTTCCATCTGATTTATTGTAGTTTAGATGTCTAGTTAAGTCATAAATAATGAGTTCTATAGGCTAATATCCATCCTTGCATTTTCTATCCTAGAACTCACTGTATCCCATCGCAAGATGAACGACGAAAAAGATGAGCAGATTTCTCGTTTGAAGGAACAACTACGGAATAGAGAGCATGAAATTAACCAAATAAAGGAAGAAGATGCTCAACGCACGTCGGTTTTAAGCAATGCTATACAATCTTATATGACGAGATCTCCCTTCCCAAAAGTTAATTAAATATAGTTAACTTAGAAGATCTATTTTAACTTCACCGCTATAAGAACAATACAATGCATGAATAAATCTTTCCATGTGAGAAATATTCTAGGTTTTCAATAGCCAACTTGCATTTCAAAGAGCGCGTGAACGGATTCTATTTAAATATGGAATTGTTTGAAGTCCTTACAGTCTGCCAAATCATGCATGACGATTTGTTGCTCCTGCAATGGGACCTATGATCCGTTATGCAAAATGGCGTCCGCGCAAGTGGCCTATTGGAAATATTCTAGTCGAAAATTCATGCGAAGATGTTCTTGTTTGACCTAAAATTGTCCTGTATATGAACAGTCTCTTCTATATTGTGATAATTGATTATTGGTCGACATGTATTGTGTCAATGCGCAGCATGTATGTGGATATACTCTCCCATCAGATCCCAAATATGAAGTTCTGTGGCATAGCTCTGCTATAGTAACCGCATAAGCGAAGTGGGCCATTCGCAAACACTATTAAAAGCTAAGCTCACCACTAAAGGACTCGTTAAAATGTAATCTGAAATCATATGGCCTTTCATTCTTCGAGCATCCCTCTGTATATATCACTATCTATACTCGTTCATTTTACATTACATTTTGCATAAATACCTTGGAACAATGTATACATATAACCCCCATATCATTGATCTCAAATGTTTAAAAATTATAACATTTATTGATAACCGACTCGTGCTACATAGTTTCCAACTGTACCTTGTACGGAGGCTCAGTACACGAATGAGATATTTTAAGATGTGTACACCTACCTTATTAACTTATTTGAAATAAAAATGTTTACAAAAGTCCATGTCCTGGTTGATCTTGTAACCAACTGGAGCAATTCACTGTTATATGATTATGTTAATGACCTTAGGTACATGTCTTCATTTGAGCATCACATGTACGTAGCATAGTAGTATATCGAATAAGGAATATGATCATGGCACTGGAGTTCTACCTAGGAATCCCACTCAATTTATTATATTTCTGTCATCCATGTTGCCGCATTTGAGACGTTCAACTAACCTCGATCACTCTTTATTTCTGGGAAAACAATCCTACCACATGAAGTTGTAAACATTTTTTTTTGTTTTAAAGGTTTTTATTCAGTATCCTGCCATCAAGGCTCTTACAATTCTAAGGCTTGGTCACACGAACCCTTTATATTTTAAACTTTTTTTGTTTTTTTCGTATTTTCTGACTGTCAATCTATCAACCAGCATTGTCATTCATGGACATAGAACCGAAATTAATGATACCAACAAACACTTCTCTCTCTCTTGTATCTTACATATTTCTTAAACGAGAGACAAAACTGACTGGGTTTTTAGAAGCATTTTACACTCCCCCATAAATCAGGACATATACATTTGATGTTCCCGTTCTTATTTCACACCTTACATCAACCGGCGTTGTGTCTCGAATCAAAGGTACATACCTACTAACTCCTGAACGTGTCTCCCCCATTGTTTCCCTCTACCAGATGTTTTACACAAGATTCTCTCGCCGTATTGTATGGACCTGAAGTACTTACGCACCTCTCTAACAAACGCCACAAAATCATCATTCAAGTTGTAAACATTGATATAGTACATAGACGCGCGATCATGAAAAGCGCACATATTCCATGGGATTTGTTTATTGATTCCGAGATTTGAGATACAATTAGTTATTCATTGTGGTGGCAAATACAAATAGTACAAACAAAATTTGACTTCGATTCAGTTGGAACTTTCAAAAAGTTAGAGGGAAAGCCTGAAGGAAGACAAGTTTTTCTGTGAGAAATGTGGTTCAAACTTTCTGTGACAGTTGTTTCGGTTAAATATATTCAAACTCTTTGGAACAAAGGCACAAACAGGGTTCTGTGGTTGTCAAAATCTGATTTATCCTGTGAGGGGCAGGTATATACATCCAGTCTGACTCCCGCTAGATACATTCCATAGGCTCAGTACATTCAGGTGGGTTATACAATTTCTTAACACCAAATGGTTCTCTACGACTATAACTTTTTACTACAATGTTATTACAATATGACAAACATGATTCATAATTTAGCAGTCTCTAAATAAATTGATACGGTCGGGGGTTGTAGATCCTCCACCCCCACCTCCGAAATAACAGGAAATTGACATTAAATGAATGCAATCAAAATAAAATGGCTTGTGGACGACCATTTTATTGTTATTTAAATTTCTCACTGTGTAGATACAACTCTCGGTAGATGCAACTTTCATAATATACTGAATATTATAGCACCAACTTTTTGTGATCACAAGTTCATCTATGGAACAGGTGGCTAAGTATTTTGCCCGAAGCCGTACGGACATTAAAAGCTCCATCGATTTTATTCGTCATAACTCAATACATATATTTAGAGACCACCCCAGTAATTTAAAGTTACTGGTACATATCAAAAACGATACGAAGCACCACACAGAATATGTAATAAATAAACAAAATGATTATTTTTACATAATAAATTATCATGCATCCAAAATACATGATAACACTATCTCATGGTGCAGCTGTATATAAACTTATTGTAAATATAGCGAGTCTTTATTATAGTTCCTGTTTGTGCATAGGTTTTGTAAGACCATTATCAAGACTCATACACTGTGGATGTTCTTTGTAAGCCCCCGAACCCTCATAGACACCCCATGGAAAACATAACCACGGATCATAAGTTACATTCATCCAATCGACTAGCTGTTTTTGAAGAGATATTAGTACACTGGTGAAAGCACTCTGAGAGGCTAAATTAGTTAACTCCCTAGGGTCTTTATCTAGATCGTATAACTCCCATTGTGGACGGTTGTAATAGTTGTGTAAGGTCTTGTACCAGGGCAAATGCTGGCCGAATTTAGTTCTATTCAGAATATCTTGAAATGTTGGAGAAATGAAGAAGTCCTGATCGATCATGAAAGGCAAAGGCGCAGCCATGTTATGGATAACCTTGTACTTTTCCGTGCGTATCACCCGCATGGGGTAAAACATAGTGACTTCATGTAAATTATGACTGGCATAAATGGCATTCCTGGATCGCACATGAGCCGGACGTCTGTGGATTGAGTTTTCTTTCCCTGACAAACCATAATCGGGGTGATATTTCTTCAAGGGCTCTTTGATAAGGAGAGACTGTCCAGTTAGTTTGACAGGTTGGCGCTTATGCATAATACTATAATGCGGATAAGCGATTGAAAACCAATCAAGTATGGTTGGGGTGATATCCAGTAAACTAACCAGTTCTTTGTTTACCTTAAAGATGAAGATAAATAAAACGAAACAGGAGTTAATTCTTGATGACATTTTCGCAGGTACAATTATTCATGATTTGGTTCTCATATAAGCCATTACAGAAATTATGTTAGGATCTTTTTTTTATAAAAAAAATAATTATGTTGGGATTAAGTTCTGACTGTGCAGTCATGTTCTATTAGCAAACTGATGAGGGTTAAATGGAATTCGGACACAACTATATCTAACATAAAAAATGATTGAAATCTTGATATTCTAGGAATGTGATGATGTACATTCAGGGTCCACCAATCTAAAACGTTTCCGGGTGCCCAGATTATATTATACAATAATTTCAAATTTGTTTTACAATATGGTTTTATTTGGTTACAAGGTTCCATTATCTGAAAGATAGGTTGACGTGTGTTGCAACCGACTGCGCTACCACAACTGAGAGATTGCGCTTCTCAGTAGAACGTTCCACCTGGCTCACCTGGATACGCTATTGCGTCTCCATGGTCAATAGGTGTCAGTTGGCAACCTGGAGTTGTTGCAAGGCAACAATCTCCAAGTATCCCCAAAATAGCCTCAAACAGATTATATATCTCTGTTTTGGATGTATTTTGGGGTGGAATTTAAGTAATTATGATAATGTTGGTTAGCATAATTAGAATCTAGAGTGAATCACACAATAATGTGCATTTTAATTGTTCTCCAGCTTAATTCCAGCCAATTGAAGTGTGGTTTCGACCCCAAGGGTCTCATCAGGCGCTAGCTTGGTCACATTGGTTATTGTTTTCAATAATAACTCTGGACCTATCAGGAAAAACAATGACACAACTGTGGCGAGACACATGCACTCATCACATCCTGATGTCACACAAAAATGGGAGAGCATATCCATCTCAATTCTAAGTCTCATCATGCAACACTCCGACTCCCAGGAGGCCAGACATGAAAGAGACAGGGAGGAGAGAAGGTGGATAGCTAGATTTAAATCACTCATTCCACGCGGACTAAATATTTTGGATTAAAATATCCGGTAGAACAATCTCAATCAAATACACGTTTAAACTAAGGTTCCATTATCTATCCTGAGTTGCGTCATAAACCAGACGCATAAATGGATGGCAGGCACTCAACGGAAGACCTGTCTAGACGCTTGTTTATTTAGATTATTGGACCACCTTATTGTAAAAAGATCTGCTGCAATAAAGAATTCCTGAATTGAGTTGAATGATGATTGGATAGGGGCTTTGCATACAAAAACTAAGATAGTAGGAATGTACACAACTGCGGGGGAATTCTTGTTTTTCTCCACAGCCAACAAACAGATAAATAGAAAATCTATGCATACCTTCCCCCACGATTCTTTATTAGACGTGTCTGATAAGAGAAATGGCTCAGCCATGCCTGGTTCCCACAAATTGGTTCGTCCAGAAGGAAACGGTATGCCATTATCAGATGTATAAATAATTAAGGTATCATCTAGGTGTCCTGAATTGGACAATTCCTTGAGGACTAAACCAATACCTGAAAATGAAAAATATTGTCTCGCAGTATCATTAAATTGTATCGATACATTATATATAATGATAAAGTTAATTCACGGAAAAACAGATTACACACAAAAAAACCTGACATGCTTATACAGATTGTTACCAATTCAATTCTCTGAATTCTAATTTAAAAAATGGAAAGTTTTTCACCTTGATCAAGCCTACTGACTGTAGTGTACTGAGCAGCGATGTCAGCCCTGGCAGCAGGAGTGTCCGGGACAAAATATGGGACGACCACATCCCGAGGGTTGTAATAAAGGGGTTTCCAGTCAGGTATATAGCCCATGCCTTGGTCTCCATTGCCGAACTTCTCACAAAATACACCGTACTGCGGATGAGTGTGACCACAACGGTGCGGGTCATGGAAGGCCACATACAAAAAGAAATTTCTGGGGGAAAAAAACAGAGACATATTACATGAAGGAATTATTATATCAAAACAGGCTTAAGGCCCTTGTCCACGATTCTCACGGAATCTAGTGCAAAAGGGTCCTCTGCGGCGCAAAATCGCATGAGAATCGGCTTAGTGGACAAGGCCCTTGAGGCTCATTTTCTCAATGCATTAACTCAGTCAGCAAGCACTGGAGTGGAGAAATGGCTCGGCAGCGGGGTTTTAAGCCACAATACTTTCATGTATCTATAGGTCTAAAGCCAGAACCTCAAACCATTACACCACTGCCAGGTCTAGGTGTTAATTGGTTATGCAATATGAGGTAATGATTATGAATTATGAAGTACAAGTGTTAAGTAGGTGTTAATTATAAACTCCCCACTTTCCTTATCAGCTACAATTTTGATAAACATGAATATGAATCAGAGCCAATACTTTTTTTATTTGTGGGTGTATAGGTGGGGGGGGGGGGGGGGGGGTACAGTAGCAACTTTGGACAAAGCTACTTGAGATTCGAACCAAGTACTTTTTAGTGTCTGCAGTGTGTCAAATGGCTTCACCATCCCGTCTCCTATAATGCGTTTGAATTAGGTTCATCTATGAATAATTTAAAAAATATCCCTCAGAATCAGGGTGTGCTATCATAACTAAAGAAGTCCAACCATGTTAGCAAATGAAACTTATCATACGTAATTTCCTGGCAATTTTTTCGGTTAAGAATTTACAACTAGGGATACCCGGGGTAAGCCTCATCTCAGGAGTTATGAACGGCATATATAAAAATAACATTTTCAAAATATTTAGTTTTGCTTCAACCTTCAACTACCCCTCCACAATGCTAAATGAAATTTACACTACAGGGCGTAAAAAAAGAAACGGACACATGGCCTGAAATGAAGATCTCAAGTCTTGTAATAGAGTGGATATCGACGTACAGATAGATAAAACATTTCTATTATTCATTTTCCTGTTCTAAGACATTTCAGTATATCGAAGGCTTTAACTAATGCACTGCTGAACGAAAGACATTGAGGTGAGATAGCCGGAAATGTTGAGATATTCATGCATTTGCAATCTAAGCCTTTGGACCTAATGAAGAAAACAAGACGGGGTTCTTAGATGCAACTGGATCCAGCTGGAAACTGGGAGCAATGCGTGACAAGGGAGCAGGAGGAGGCAGGTGCGAAGGCAGTGGGAAGAGCAGGAGCTGTGCCAGAAGCCGGAGAGAGCAGAAGCAGAAGCAACAGCAGCAGCAGGTTGAGCAGCATGCAGTTGGAGATGCAGAAGCAGATGCAGACGCTGTTGACGTTAGCTCAGCTCTCCGTGAGGGCCATATTTATTAAGAGCACCCGTACCGTGCACCACCGAGCGTGAGGGAGGAGGGCGTGTCTAAGCCCCTGAGCCAAGGACATAAGAAGAACTGGTTTGCTCATTGGAGAGCATGGGGAAACACCCCAGTATTACCTAGCAAGACAAAACCCCTGAGCCATCCTCCTCCAGTCCTGGATAACCACCACCACCACATATGGCAAAATGAGCTTTTAAATTTCAAAAAGAACCGCTGGCGCGGGTGTGAATACCCAAGCTAACATCATCTCTGATTGAACCTATGGCGACCAACAAGGAGGGTACTGAAATGGCTGTCCTTGGTAAGTGAATCATTAAAATAATTAGACGTCTACCATGAATTTAAAAAAACATCTCTTTGATTTTTTGATTCATTCACAAGTACATGGCGCGATCGCGGTAAGATGTTGAATTGATTTTAAATGATCACTTAACGATGAGCACAGAATGAAATGTGTGACGACGGCATGTGTGAGTAGTATCTCAAAAGCGGTCACAGCAGCACCAGCTGGTAGGAGCCTATACACGAGTGACGGGGGGCTACTGGTAGAATACTCAGCCAGTCCACGTGTTAAATATAGACTAAAGACCATAACAAGTCGATCCCGTGGGCAAAAATACCAGCATTCCCTTCAAGTCTTCAAATATAGCCCCATTACACTGATTTACAGCTCCTGAACAATTCACACCAATATTTGAATAACAATTAATGTCTTTCAGAATGTAACATCACAAAATAATTATCTATAGTGAATGCTTTATTTGGACCAGAATTTTATTGTACAAAGAGGAATTACTCCAGCAACACTAATCAAGAATGGTCGTATATTGTTATCCAAGGAAAAAGCGGTTGACAGATCCAATGTAAGCCCGCATACAAGCAAATTGGCTGGTTGAAGTTATTATCTATTAGCTTCATTTCATCATTGCATCAATTAGAAGTACAATGCGAAAATATGAATTAACATCTGCTACGTCAGCGGATCGTAGGCACATGGTGCGAATAGCTTAAAAAGAAGTATTGACATAACACGACTAATTAAGTATTTAATAGGGGTTAATGAGGTATGCATCAGTCGGATTGAAAAGGGTCATAAACGGCTTATGAGTACATCGTTAAATAGGAGAGCAAACTACTCGTGGGAGAAAAGGGCGGAGAGCAAGAGAAGAAGAGTATATATATTTATGTAGAGGCCCTATATTGTATGCAATGTTCAATACATGTACATATTATGAATTTAAAGCCATCTCCTAAAATGTAGGTGAATATATCATAATGCATCACCAGAAGAAGCAAAATTTGAAATTGTCACTATAAAAGCTATCTACAATAATAGCTTGAACGGTCATATACCATTGCATTATAATATGTCTAACCAACCATCAACCATTATTACCACAAGTTGTAAGAAATATCTATAATTCTGATGTCAGAAGAGATGGCACATATCAGTTTTAAAACGGTAGAAGTTTAGTTGGTATTAAGATAGAATGTAAGCAAATTTGAAATTTATAGCTTCACAATCTGAATGTCAATGAGCCATCTCATCTGACAAGAGTGAGAAATGACCATGTAATGTCATGCGGTGGAGGCTGAGCTAGGCCGTGCCATATTGCATAATTAAACCAACCATTACATAATAGATCTGGAATCATGGTTCCAAATGCCATCCCATCTTCACACCCAACACCTCTAATGCATATTTTGCGCCTTGCATTGACTAACCTGTCATCTCCAGCATTCAAAAACTCTTGAACAAGATTTTTAATTCTTGTTATATTCCTTCCGACCTGTAGTATTGATTCGGTCTCTTCTGTATACGCAAAGTCAAACGGGTATACATGCTCTGGTCCTACGTGCTTTTTCCCGATGATACCTGTGTATAGTGAAAATATAAAATTAGATCTATTTAATCTTCTCACATTACAGAAGCCAAAAAGAACGGGCTAAGTGACACTAAGGCAATGTCACAGATCAAGTCAAGTACAGATGAAAACATCATACCACCGAAAGCGCAAGAAGAAAAAATGCCAAAAGATAGCAAATTCAAAGCTGTCAGACGTAAGTAGAAACAATTTCAAACTGCTATTGATGAAACTAAACTTCTAACGAGATTAACGCTTTCTAGTGGGGACCTAATCAAAGATTATTTTGAAAGGGTTTGGAGATTTCAAGATCCATACACAACATATTCAACACACACATCAGGGCTCGAAAAAAACCTACCAACTTCACTTGCCCATTGGGCAAGTGGCAGCCAAGGTTTACTTGCCCGACAGAATTTTTACTTGCCCGAATTTATTTGCAGAATAACTGATCTGTATGTATCTTGTTTTATTAACATAAAACATTCATTAACATGTTGTAGCCTTACAAAAAACCTTATTTTTAGCCTATCATTAGGACTTTATGAAGTGTCATTTGGTCACATGCCTCTTGGGACCATTCTTTCCCATCGGCGCCGTAGAGATTTTTTTTTAAATTTAACTTTAAATTTTACTTGCCCGGAGCCATTTTTTACTTGCCCCGGGCAAGTAAACATAGGTTTTTTCGAGCCCTGCACATATATATAAGATTATGCTAGTGTGATCCATAATAACTCATGGCTAAATTTCAAATTTGCTTACCAGTTCTTATGTTGTTGCCATGCAGTATTTTTGGTAGACTTTTCACGCCATCGAATGAATTAAAGTGGTGAACGTCATTGTGCAAACCAAACATTCCATTCTGGTGCTGAGGGAGGCCTGTTAGTATGGCAGATCTGTCAAAAAGGCACATTACTAATGGCAATATCACTTTGAAACTTTATTACAGAATTTATTTTATCCTCAGTAAATAATTGTATCCATATTTCATAAAGTTCCCAATGCCCCAAGGACAATTGATCAAGGGTAGATTGTACATTTATCCGATGTCAATATAATAACCGATGTCAATATAATAAACTTTTGAGGCCTGAATAAAATAGTTTTAAAAAAGTGTCCAACACAATGGATGAGCTTACCGACTGGGGGAACAGCTGCTGACTGAAGTGAAGGCTTTTGAATAGATGACACTGCGTTTTCCAAGCCATTCTAAATTAGGTGTTTTAACCACAGGATGGTTATATACACTCGATTCGAATCCAGCATCATCACCTAAATAATAATGTTATATTTCTATCTCATAAAGAAGTAACTTTGAAAACGCAGGGAAAAAACGAATCAACTTCCATAAACAAGTACTATAATAAATTTCTAAAGGAAACCGTGATTATGCAGTACATGTAATTTTGGGTTTGATGGTTTAGAATCTATTAGGAACAATATTTCCATGAAACAATTCTATTTTCATAGAGAATATGTATGCTCATATATATAGCTGTACATAAAATAATCTTACCAATGTGTAAATATATCTTTCAATGTGGTTGAACATTTCTTAGCATTTTGAGGCCCCTAATTATTCAAGACATCACTAAGTGTCAACTGTCGTAATTCCTTCAGCAGAAGGTCCTATTATTGCATATTACTAATTCAGTTAGTACGGACTGCAGGTATTACAATGTTATGCAACATATGTTTTATTGAAAAGTGTCACCCTCATTTATGGTTTTTCCCCTAAGGTTTCTCCACTCTCCACCCCACAATATTCCTGAATAACTTGTTTAACCTACGCTATTATACAGCCCATTGTACCTCATTAATATATCAATTGTTATAGTTACAGCTTGTTTTATAACTTTCTATAAATACATGTGCATAGTCACGGTGACATGCATAGTCAAGGTGACATGTATAGTCAGGTCAGATCGAAATGTCAGTAAATCTGTTGCCACAAGAACAGATTGTTGTCACAAGCACAAATTTCATTATCTCTGATTTAAAACATAATTACAATACATCAAATTAGCTAGTTTCTACACATACTATGAATTGTAGAGAATTTAGATTTGTTTTTAAAATTTGTCATTCAATATTAGCCAGATCACGGTCATTTGTAATTGGCTTTATATAGAACTAGGACTAGGACAAATAAAAGAATGTGAAAATGAAAAAAAATATTAGCCAGATTATTTTATACACGACAGTCATAGGCCCCTCTTTCAAACTAATTCAACATTATAAACATGAATTCTTGAAAAAAACAATTGCCAGGAAGTATGGAGCATTGGGCCATTATCTCAATGGCCTATTACTGTGTATGAAATGCTTTTATTTCTTCACTGATCCCTTTAACAGTTTTGTGCCACTGTTGTAGATGTTCATACCATAATTTCTTCCACTCTATCGTGATGCCTGAATTCGTCATGCTTAATCCATTCATGGTGTTCTCCCAAAGGTTTCCCCCTCCACACCCCACTATATTCCTTAATAACTTGTTAAATCTACGGTAGTATACTACCCATTGTACCATATTCATTACCAGTTGTTATAGTTGCCACTTATATTAAGTGCCTGTACATAGTCATGGTGACATGAATCCACAAAATTAATTCTCACAAAATGGGAATAAAGATGCAATTGGAAGTTTGATATCTTGTGTCTGCTACTGGATTGGATGATCCATTATGTTAGAGCTATCAAAGTTTTAGGTGGAGAAATTAGATAGAACTGTACAAGAGGTTGGAACTACAAGTGTATTTCAATGGCAAGTTTACACTTAATTTTGTATCCAACAAGCGGCCGCAGGTCGCGCGTTAGATGCAAAATTAAGTGTAAACAAGAGCCATTGAATTACAATTACAAGTAGTTTTGACCTTGAGTACCGTTCTTTCTTTATACTACGACTTGGGAATATTAAAAAAAGACATTCTTATCCTGTTAGGCTGGCAGCATGTCTAAGACGTGCACCATCTTTGTTTTGATCATGCCGAATCATGGAGTAAGCTTGTTTCTGATTGGTCAATGCAAAGTCATGTATTGACAGTATCATGCAGTGAAGATTGTGTCAACAACGACGGCAGCGACATAGAGATGACATCACCATACTGACAATTACTGACCAATCAAAAACGTGTTTACATTGGCAGGCACGCCCTCTTTATTCAACGCGTACAGAAATGAACAAACTATTAAATGGGCATATTCTTCCTGCTCAAAGTGAATAACCCATTCAGTCATAGTTTAATCAGCACAACTACATTGCCTACCATATTTACATTAAAAAAAATTCTCTATTCAATTTTTAAAATTTGAATTCTTTCGTTACTTTTACTTGAAACATGGGCCTTGGTGCATATTATGGTGAATGAAGGTGATCCAACCAAAACATGAACAGTGACTCTCTAATGTGTAATAATCAATGATGTCTGAGGCAGGAGGTTTTAAGGGAAGAGGGTCTGAAGGGGGAGGGAGGAGGGTCTGTGGGAGGAGATTATGAGGGAGAAGGGCCTGTGGGGGATGAGGTTGTGAGGCATGAGGGAGGAGGGTTTGAAGGAGAAGGGTGTGAGGGATGAGGGTCTGAGAGAGAGATTGTGAGGGATCGGGTTTGAGGGAGTAGGTTGTGAGGGTGTGAGGAAGGAGGGTGTGAGGGATGAGGCTGTAAGAGATGAGGTTGTCAGGGAGGAGATTGTAAGGGATCAGGGTGTGAGGATGGAGTGCCTGAGGGAGAAGGATCTGAGCGGGGAGGTTGTAAGGGAGGAGGGTTTGAGGGTGAAGTGTCTGAGGGAGAGATTGTGAGGGAAGAGGTTGTAGAGCGGGGTCTGAGGGAGGAGGGTCTGAGGGAGAGATTGTGAGGGTGGAGGTTGTAAGGGATAAGGGTGTAAGAGAGTGAGGGTCTGAGAGTGGAGTATCTGAGGGAGAAGGGTCTGAGGTATAAGGGCCTGAGGGAGAGATTGTGAGGGATGAGGGTGTGAGGGATGAGGGTGTGAGGGATAAGGGTGTGAGGGGTGAGAGATGAGGGATGAGGGATGAGGGAGGATGGTGTGAGGGAGAAGGGTCTGTGAGAGGAGGGTCTGAGGGAGGATGGTAGGAGGAAGGATGGTTTGAAGTAGTAGGGTGTTGTTGAGGAGGGTACAAGGGTGGAGCGTGGAAGGGTTGAGGGTGTGGTTGAGGAGGGTGTGAAGGAGAAGAGTTTGTGAGAGGAGGGTCTGAGGGAGAACGTGATGAGGAAGGAGGGTTTGAGGCCGGAGGGTGTAAGGGAGAAGGATTTGAGGCAGAAAGAGAGGGAGGTGTGAGACAGGAGGATGTGAGCAGTTAAAAAATTCATATCAAAATACATTCAGTGAGCCAAAAGGCAAGTTTTACTGATGCATAGTCATGATGACATAATATTATGTGCACATATTGATTAGGGTTTGAAATTTGCTCTATAAATAATTTGTAATCAAATTCTAATCATTCATGGCTTTGGTGTGTACAGTAGATATAATCTGGTTAAAAATAAGTGCACAAAAGCTTACATAAAAAAAGCAGACATAATCTGGCAATATCTCAAGTTTTAAATGTTTTTCGAGCTCACACAATTGCAAATATTCACAATAATAGGTAATATTAATGCCCTTAAACTATGGACACACAAAAGCATAGTCATGGTGACATATGTCACCGTGACTAAGCTTTTGCAGTCACCATGACTACAACTGGTTATTATGAAAAAACTATTAACACTCAGGCCTCAGGGATGGGTGTGTCCCATGGTTTGTTCTTTATGCTTGATTTGAGGCTTATCAGATTTTTTCCTGCAGGTTCTTTAGGGTCTAAGGACATTGTTCATATTGGGTGTTGCATGCAAATGTGAAATAAAACTGTATCAAAATTTCACAAAAGCCCCCAAACTTAAGCTGGACACTCCGCGACCACCGCTTTTGAAAAAAGCCGCCATCGGCTAATCAAGAAAAAAACCGTCGAACCGGGACCCTAAACTAACGCAAATAGAACAGGGATCGACCCATACGGACGGCTGTCCCACAAATAGATGCGCGTTCAGCTTTTTCTCCGCTGTGAGAACTACCGTATCTTAGTAAGCAACGTTCTGAGCTAGTGATTACTGGAACAATATTGTCTAGAAAAGAAGATATAAGCACATTTACCACCAGCGAGGCCTGAGATATGATTTGAATCGATCGCCATTGCCACGTTTTAGTTTCGAGACAAGCCGCTACGGCCGCTACCGTACGTCCTTGAACTTGCAAGCTGTCATGTGATCAGGAGACTAGGGATTAGGTTGTACAGATTCGTACAATGGCTTCCAAAACAAACGTCGAGAATCTAGGATTATCACAATAAAAAAGGTAACAAAATATATAATCTAATTGTCTGCGTCGACCGTCGTATGGCTGTGCCATAGATCGGCGGCAGACAATACCAGGCAAAACACTTGACGACCCTTCTTTCTGAGTAGGAACACAACCTTTAGTGAGCGTGGGTCTGCTGGGTGGGGATAGCGGGGAGGTCGGCACATATTCACAGGACAGCTGGGTGGAGGGGAGTGCGTATATATAAAAACATTATTAGGCGTTCAGATCTGCTGAAATAGGTCTAAAATATTAACTATATCTTTCAAGCGGTACCCTATCTGGACCCATAGGAAGGCACCTGATAGATATATTGTCATAATCACAGTGAAAGCATAGTCACAGGGTTTTCCCTACATAGACAAGTCTACAGCATGCCGCCGTAGACACAATAAGGCCCGCCGTTCAACAAAAGCCCCCCCCCCCCCCCCCAAAAAAAAATCACACATTAGATCCAATATTGTTCATCAATACTCAAATGAAAAATTGGTAGAAAACTAGGTTTGAATTTTTAAGGCCATTCGATAGATTCCAACAGTATTCAAGGCCTAAATAATGATTCTCCAGGCCATTCGGCCAAAAATGCCCATTTTCTAGGCTTTTGAATTCCTGGCCTTGTACCGATTTCATGTATATTTTTAAAAATTTTAACAGGGGGCCCCTATTCTTCATGTTTCCAGCTGTATATTACTCTAAAAGTTTCCTGAATTTAGGATATAATGACATGATTTGTGATGTGTCACAGGAAAATGAGTCACAAGTTGCAAAAAAATAAATTTTGAGATATCATATTTGAGAAGATGAGACCAAGCAGACTCTAATGGTAGTAACATTATGATAGCGTATAAGTGTTTTATTAGGCATAAGTTTAGACGAAACATAAAGGTATGAAGATATTTTGTTATCCACATTGGTCTTTGCAGCTTTGTAGTACCCAATTTCAAGGCCCCATAATTCAGCAATTAGCATGATGACCCATCAATTTTTTTCCAGTTTTATGAACACAAATACTTAAAAAATCATATACTAAAGAATCAGAAAAATGACATTTATTTTCGATGGGGAAAAAAACAAAATTATGTTTTTAAAAAAAAAAACAAAAATAGGGAAAAAAAGTGGGGTTTTTCGAGTTTTTAATTCAAAATTCAAAACTCAAAATTGTAAATAATGATACAATTACATTATTAGGGCAGTTTACGAATAGGTAGAAGACAGACTTTGCAGTGGTGACTATGCCCCGAGGACAGGCTTAGCTGCGGGCACTATCCCCGTCAGCTAATACCTTCAGTATAGGTGTCAAACTTTGCCTCCTTATTCTTGGAATACAATTTGCTTTGTGGCTGGATAGCTGTTCCAGGATTATCAGATCACATGTTGAGAGTAGTTTTGCCTAAACTCAGTAGATTTTATCCGCTAGATCTTATAATATAACAACTTTTGTCAAGTGAATCCCTCAAAACATAGGGTGAGAAGAAGCATGCACACAGGGATGGGTGTGCAGGCAGAGGAGCGGGATGAATGTACACACAGAGACCATGCATAGACTTGCAGTATGCCTCTAGGGGTTTAGAACTAGTCTAGTGTCAGTGTACCGTGTCCATGCATTGTAATTATATAGGGAGGGACTGTGCAAGTCTGGGGACTAGCTGGTCGAGTGGTGCTTTGGTGACTAGCAGCAATACTATAGGCCCCACTAACTACAACAGTGTAGATAGGCTAATGAGTAGGCCCTACAGACCCCCGACCCCCTGTCTAGAGGTAGAATAGAATACCACATCCCAAGTCTAAAAATGAAAGCAAAATTCCCTACCCACACATAATAGAATACACAAAAGTGTAAAATGCGGGTTTTTGGTGTAAAATGCGGCTTATAGTGCAACCCCTCCTAATCACCCCCCCCCCCCCCCCCAAGTTTACACTCTCGTTTCTACATTAAAACGACGAGAAATTGTTTAGCTCTTAACACATGTGGTACTTACAATTATATCAAACTTGGTGTCAATAAAAGCGATTATTATTTGATGAATGTTTTCTATATTTTTGGGGGGATTGAATCTCAAAAGTTTACTATGGGACTCTATGGGACATGCACCTAATACCGCTCAAAATGCAACCCCTGGGTTCGCAGCGCACCTGCAGTCATGTGACTTTCCGTCTCAAAGATATTGTATGTCATCTTGCAGAATGTCAACTACTTAATGCTTCCCATTTATGCCCAGATTATGTATCAGAATCTTTGTACTAGGCCTAGTCAGATTTACAAATTCCGTGTTGTGTGATTTATACGATTAGGCCTAGAAAGTGTTCCTGTGACTGTGTCCGTAGCCGCCGTAGTGCACCAAGTGACATTAATACTTGCCTACTATTAGTAGTACATTCCTGTGTCCTGCCTTATTGCCGTTAATGACCACAAACAAACTTGTACATACTATAAATGAAACAAATGACCAACAACCCATCCTGCAAATAAAAGAAGAAAAGGCCTTATCCAACTACGGCGAAGCAGTGTTTTCCCGGAAATAGGAATTTCGTCTGCTTGCGCCTGCGCCGTACACAACTTCCGTCAATGGTCGTGTGACGAGCGAGACGGGGAGACTCGTAACGCAGTGTGCAGATAGAACACGATTCTCGTCTGTACTCATGACTAATTTAGAGTATTACAGCTTGCATAGGTAGGCAACATATTATTCTCTTTAATATTCTAACATAATCAAAAGAAATCCAAGGGTCCGGTTTATATCTGTTTCTGATTCTCTCAGAGTCTGACTTTTAGCCTTAGGGTCAGCTACTACTGTTTACCGTGTCTCGTGAGCGGCTCATGATTTGGCATTGCGTGGCGAATGGGGGAGTGTTGTTGACCCAGGTCGGTACTGGTCGACTTAGTTCTTGACCTAGCCCTCAAGTATCACTGCATGTATTATCACTATGATACCCTCTTGTTTCTGGCATAAATTGGGCGAGTGTCATTTCGTACTTTCCTAGTGTCAGGTACGTAGGAAATGTTTGTAGGACCGGGCGGGTTAGTCAGCTCGGTAGGCAGAATATCCCCTCTGGGACCGCCCAGAGGTGGACAGCTTTCATATATAGTTGAGCGTTCTACTTCTAGCCTCGCCTGGCTAACTGTTTTTGTCTCTTGGGTCGCGTAGATGCTATGTCATTCTATGCGACGGGAGGTGGGTTGGCATGGTTGCTGGTGATGGGAAAGGCAGGAGAAACACCATATACCGGTACATAGTAATGTTTTCAGATAATTACCCATCGATCTTAGGGCTATCGATACAACTAAATGAAAAAACAGGCCTCCACGGCCACACTAGCAATGGCCACTCTTCCTGGACATTCACAATAAACACTCTAAAACTTGAATCAACTTAATCGCTAACGTAAAAACTCACCCCTATGATACTTTATTATATGCGCATGCTATATGGGAGGTGCTATAAGTGGGGTGCTATAAAAATATTCATATAGGGCGCGTCCTATAAATATGTAGTTGTCTAAAAATAGCTGTGTTGATATGCTTTGCGGAGCTTTGGCTCTGCAGCATGTAAACAAATGCCCGCGATCGGTAATCCACCTGTGATTCTGGTACTATGATTAGAGAAATACATAATAAAACCACATAATTAAATAGGGCATTAAATTCTCTATTGAATGGTATAAGTTTTATTAATATAGCTCACAAAATGGCTGTGATATGAACGTTTTAAGTCAACAATATAGCTTGGCTAATAATGGGACTGTCAGAGGGGCTGTTAGTGGGGCTATCAGCGGGGCTCTCTGAGACTTCTTTAGTATTTTTTCAGTGATATCTGATGACATATGATCAAATTTTATGCACATATAATAAATATAGAATGGAACTCGCCGGCAATAATAAAAAATTTATAGGACTTGATTCATCCACATAAGCACTCTGCCTACGGCATCGTGCTTATGTGGACGAATCTCGTCCTATAAATTTTCGATTATTGCCAGCTCGTCCCATTCTCTCTATTTATAGTACCCCTATGATACTTTATAGTACCCCTATGCTACTCTATAGTGCATCTAATCCATAAATACATAACGTAATGAGTAATAATGTATTTTGATCGAGGAGCCGAGTAGAATGGCTGCCATTTTGAATCTTTGGCACTCACCCTATTCACACTTCCGATTGAAGGGAGCAGTCATTAAAGTACAAGCACTCTTTGTTCCCGCTCAAATTTAGTTGCCATCTTGAATGTCTGCGAGGAGAGCTCAGGGAAGCTCAATGAATGCTCCCCAATTCCCACATCCTATCATGTGATTTCAAGTCAAACATGGCACCATTTACGTCTGCCATCTGCATCAACTCAAACATTTAAGTAGGACAAAACAATATTTATTACCCACGGCCAAAACCCAAATCACTCATAAAAGAGTGTGCCGACGAGATCTAAAAGGTGAACAAGTTTATTCATGTGCCCTGCCTGTAGTTGTAAGCACACACTGATTAGGTGATCTCCCTCTCTGACAGAAGCAATACGGTACTTTACAAATTGACAGTAGCGCCATACCAAGAGCAGCGGAAAACGGCCTGAACTATGAGCTAAGCGGGCAGGTCACAGAAGCCTTATGTATTAACCATAGGCTTCTAACTTTCTCCTTTTTCTCCCAGAATTTGAGTGATTGTATAATGATGTCAGCTATCTAATGTTATCAAATGACATGTTAAGATTGGTCATGCTTAACAAGAGGACATTTTATCCGCTAGATTTTAGTATATGGCAACTTTCGTAACAGTGTATCAACAAAAACAAGTAAGCGTAGGTGGACGGGCTGCAGGGGGTCAGCGGCCGTGTGGTCACACCCCTGCATGTCCACCGGGAGCCAGTGTGGAGGGTGCACGGTTTCGCCCGCATAGCTAGGTAAGTCAACTGAACTGCGCATGCGCAGAATGACAGAAGTTCATCCCGCAGTTACTGGTACGCACTGGAGACAGAATTTGTGAAGGGGGCTATAGATGGGCACCTCTGTTGGGACAGAAGTGGCGGTGCAATCTAGGACCAGGGGGTTAGTCAGGTCGGACCAGGGTTGGTCAGGTTGGTCAAATCAGACCCAGGACGCTAAATCCTAAACCTCAACCTAAATTGGTGATCCTAAGGGAGGCAGGACCCAAGCACCCCAGGATCGTAGCGCCCAGACCCTAGCGTCTAGCGCCCAGACTCAAGTGCCCCGGCCTTGGGTCGAAGCACCCATGGCTTGGATCGAAGCGCCCAGACTGTTTACTAGTCAATTAATTACTTTTATTAGTCTATTTTTACTCGGGACTGTACCCTCTTTACTGATTTAGGACCGCCAATTTAAGGTTAGGGTTAGTTTTGGTATTGTTTAGTGTTAAAGGTCTAGGCACTTCGATCCAGGCCTTGGGACCTTGGGATGCTACAGTCCTGTTATCGGTCCTTAGTCAGTAAAGGTAGTAGTGGAGTGCCCCAAGTAAAAACTGACTCATAAAATTAATTACTTGACTAGTAGGCCTATTGTACAAGGTTCCGCCTAGGCTAAAGGCTAAAGCACCCGGCACCCTGGTCTGACCTGACTAACCTGGTGGTTCGAGCTGACCATGGTCCGAGCCAGCGCTGGATCAGCTCACTGACACTGCCACTGACATGGATTGAAAGTAGCCTATTTATTTTACTCTGGGATTGACTACTGATCCTAGTCTCTGTACACTGCGTAATGCACTTGTCAGTTGCACGCCCCCCGGCCCGTGGGAATGGGGGAATGTCCTGGGCATTTGGGAAATTGATGAATTCCCCTTCCCCCAGGGCAAGAAATTTGTGTGAATTCCCCGACCCCATGGGCCACATTTTCCACATTTTATTATTGCAAATAAAAATTATAAGAACATATAAACCCTGACAGACATTCCCAACCCAATTGACAAGTGCACAAGCAATAGCATTAAAGTTTTCTTTAAAGAGATATTTTTGTTCTTGTTATTGGGGGGGGGGGGGGGGAGAGAGAGAGTGAGAGATGGTGGAGAAAGAGTTAAAGGAGAGGGCAGTCGTTTGGGCGCCTTCTAGTATAACAGTTGTTTCGCCCTGGGATTGTGAATCGATATTCAACCATAAGGTTCGAATAAATCCAGGGTATTACTGTATATTTTTACCGCACCCTATTTCGCTTCCCGTGATCACCTTGGGTATCAATTGATTTGAATTATGACTGCTTTTATTATTTAGATGAGAAAGCAAAACCCGAAATACTTTATATAAAAAAAGTTTCACAAATATGCTAGACTAGAAGCGATTTAGCATGCATATGAAAAGCTATGCCATGCTAAAATTTAACTACCGTTGGCATTTTACTATGTTCATCCTCATTCAAATTAGATCGTCCTTAGGTAGTTTAGCTCGCTCGTTTTGATTGTAATTAGTTCGGGACCTATTCCCAACAGTTAGTTGTCAATCGTGTGCTGCTTCGTGTTTCTATACAAAGTTGACTGACTTGGTCCCTGCACCTAGAGCTCGACTCGTTTGGTATAAAATCGGTTGCTAGGTGGCCAAGCACTCAGTTACTCTTTGGATGCCCTCAAGTGTTCGTTGGCATACGAACCACAATGTCCAAGGAAGAGACTGCTGAATTGGAGGCTCTCAATGATGGAAAACATACTGTCAATTCTTATCCAGAAAAGGAGTCTAAATGGAAGAAAAAGAGAAATCGCTTGCAATGTGAAGGTAACTAATGATATACCAGTTTTATATTAAGTAAATTATAATAATATTATTATTGGCTGTTGTGTGTGTGTGGGGGTGGGGGGGGGGGGCGTGTTCCGGTGTAAATATTTTGCATTGCTACGAACGTTTGAATGAATGTCAAAATCAGGAGGCTAGTGATCCAACGGCACAAACTGTCCACCATGAATTCCACATAATGTGACATTTTACTCAATAATAATATAATATCATATATTTTATTTGATGATATAACGAAGTTGTATGGTCGTCGCTTTTAAATTGGGAATCCCGGGTAGTTATCTTTTGGTTGCTAGAGAGGTTAGGAAAAAATCCCAAATATTGATATTTGATTGGGTTTTTATTTCACTAGCTTTCGGGCCTGTTTTGCCCTTCTTCAGGTGATATTTTATTTGTTTCATAAGTTCGACAAAACGGAGATTTCCTTTTGGAATTTAATCAAGGTCTGTGAGGACGTACCTAGTACCGACGAAAAGTTAAAAAATGTCTACGTTACTAGTAACATGTTTGGTCATTAGTTGTGACCAAAAGGACGCCAGAAAAATCTTCCCATTAGCATGTCGTAGGTGTTTCCACGTTTCCAAATATTATCGTGTGTCTCTTTGTGAATGAAGAAAATAAGAAATTATTTCCACGACCCGCTCCTTAAACGTAGTCATATGCGATCATTGGAATTCCATTTTAGTGAGAGACTGAGATTGGTTGCTGGTCGCACTTATCAACACATTGAAGGTTATATCAAGAGCGGGAGAGCTGAGAGGGAGACAGTTTATGATCTTACCAAGGAAATAGAGATAGAGAAGAAGGGAGAGACAGAAAAAGAGACAGAAAGGCACTTTATGGTCTTACCTAGGACCAGGAAATCCATTTTACATAGGAATCTTTGTTTCTCTAGTATGAACGTATTGGCTGGTATTCTTTCTAAAATGAGCGGATCTGATTTGCCATAGCGCCAAGTTGGATTGTTTGCACTGCCAAATAGGCTGGCGATCTAGTTCGCGACGTGGCTATTTCCAAAGATATTTCCCCCTAAATTTAGCTGTGATTTATTGCTGAATTTATCCTTTCATAAGCATTTTTAGCCCGACGCATGTAGTCATAAAATGTGATCCTGTTCCTCATATAGTACCCCTGAGAAGAGATACGAATCATCTTGAATATTATCGATAAAAACTTGGGTTCAAGTCTGAAGAGGTATGGCAGGAATGTACGGGAGGGTCTCGCCTATGATATTTTTAGAGATCGGATTCAAGTACGGAATAATTACCGTTTTGGCATCAATTTATTGCTTTAATCCATGAATGAAATGAAATTTGTATATCGCATAGAGTGACATATGTAAAGTCAGCCTGGCAAATCTCTGTATATATCTTTATAACTATATACCCTGTAAGACATGTACAGGAAGACCAGATCTTGATCTGATGCGCACCACCGAATATTTTAAACAACTAGTCATTGCAAATAAAGAATATTATTATTATGTTAGTGCTCTAAGCCTCTCCATTTGTTAACCTGAAAACAATTATATAAATAAATTAAATTACAACAAAGTAATGTTACCAATGTCACATGTAGCCTTCATGCCGCATTCTTATATTTGAAAACATGAGATGGCGATTGAAAGACTGTCAGTTTTACTATAGTACTATAGACAGGGTCTCCGCGGTGCCTGGAAAAGCCTTGAATTTGGAAAAATAAATTTAAGTCCTTGAAAAGCCTTGAAAATGGGCATTTTGGTCGAAGGGCCTGGAAAATCATTAAATGGGCCTTGAATCTTATTGGAATCCATTAAATGGCCTTGAAATTTTCGAAGATTCTGTTTCTTACTGTACATTGTCCCCTGATTCGCCCCTCTCACACTTTCCACAGAGTGACTCATAAAGTAAAAGTTGAAAAAGGGTGATTGATATAAAATCTGTATATAAAAATGGTTT
The DNA here is from genome assembly GCA_942159475.1 of Sthenelais limicola. Lineage (NCBI taxonomy): Eukaryota > Metazoa > Annelida > Polychaeta > Phyllodocida > Sigalionidae > Sthenelais > Sthenelais limicola. The sequence goes on from OW804096.1 coordinate 118,071,272, forward strand.
AAAACATCATTGGCCTATGAAAAATCATTGATATCGGTCTGGAAAATGACTAAAGTGGGCCTGAAAAGCCTTGGAATTCATTAGTCCATAGGCGCGGGAAGCCTGATAGAAACACTGGCAATTTTATTATATCCAATCTAAATAAACTCAACAGAAAAGAATATATTATCACTATTACTCCGAGCAGTAGTTGTATTTAATAATCAAGCTTCTATAATTCGATGGCATTAATTTATATTTTATAAAGAATATAGGATTTTTTGTATAAGATGAGGCTTGCAGTTGGGGACTCCGGACCTCCAAACTTGGGAGTTTCTTTTGTCACACTTAGTGGTTAATATCTGATTAGCGATGACGATTATGATATGATCATCATCGCTAATGGTCACTGCCCCCTTGTGATACCAGAGGTAACCGACCATGTAACTAGGTTGCCATACCCTAGTAGACAATTAGAGCGAGTCCGCTGACCCAATTCCCTGGCATGTATTGTTGTTGGTCAGCAGTGACGTATATGCCTAGCAGAAATTAGGACTATTCTAATCAGTTAACCTGTGTATTGTATTGGTGTATTAATCCAATCAAACCATTAAAATGCTGTAGGAAGATTGTATCCTAGGACGAATGGTTTTGAAGCATCTATATCGATGCTTGCATGCATTACTCGGCTTGTCCTGGAGCTTGGTGGGCTGGCTGTTTGTGCTGCCAGTGCCACGTTTCTCAAACCGCTTACTATGCTACAAAAAGAAAGGTAAATGCGAGGCTATTGCTTGAATAAAACCTTGACTCAGAACTCCCCTGTTTTACCAAAGCACCTGAGCTCTAGCAATGCTAATCTTCCCTTTTCTTAATATGCATGTGTGGTCATGTCCCATTGGATTTGTGCTATAGACTAGTGATTTTCTGGTGGTACATATTATACATGCATTTCCGCTAATGCACATCGGGTTGTGGTAGCCACGGAACCATCAAAACACACATGTACTCCCATTGATTACCCTGTCCTGTGCTATGGAATTCCTGCTTTGAAACACTTAGTGCGATGGAAATATGTCAGTGCTATTTGAAGTAGGTCTAGACAGGCATTTACACTTCTGACCATTTCCTCAAATGTGTTGTCTTCTGCGTTCTCAGTGTTTACCGCAGGGATCTAATTTAATAAGAACTCGTGAAGTAGCAGGTTCCCTGTCCCCAACAGGGTCAATTATTTGTTTACGTTACAATATCTGAGTGTTTTCCTTCTAAATCTGCCTGTTGATGGATGTCCACGTGGAACACTGGTTGGCATGTTTTCAGCGTGTGTTATGGTACATTAGTCTAGTTTTGAACTAGGGTAGCTGCACCAAATATCGCACAACTAAGACATCAGAATTTTGAAGGTGTGGTGACCATTGCACAAGGTGTTTCCTATGAAAAAGGAAATCCTGATTATTTTGAAACTCAGGTCTTCATTTATATGGGCACCTCATGTGTACGTTGAAAGGATATATAAGAAGGGAGAAGGAATTGTAATTTTCCTTCATTCATAAATACGAGCTCAAGTATGAAGCTTATCAACTTACTTGGATTTTCTTTGAGGAGACTGACGATCTAGAATCATGGATGTATGTAAATCCTTTCAAGGTGAATATGTCCACAAACCACATGCATTGGATTCATATGAAAGAAATAAGTGGACTATGTATGATAAATCCCCTTGGAAGACTGATCCATAAAAAATAATTGAAACGGTGGTTTGAGAGTACCGGGTGGTCAAATATACACCGCCGAATGTATACACAATCTGTATGGATATTTAATCCAGGCGATACAGACTCATAGTTGTGGGGTTTCTTTCTTTAAAAAATAATTAATTTATTGAGTTATCGAAAGATTTAATGATATAACGAGAAGGATCACGAGAAAATTATTTTCCAGTTGGTTTTTCATACAATGTTGCGCTTGAATAGTTTTGGCGGAGTATATTCTAGTGATCCCTACCATGGAACTTAAATTATGCCGAGGTTCCAGTTGTCTTTATATAGGAATGCTTCTCATAAGCGCCAAGTTTCCTTGGGTTAACATTTGGGTTCTGTGCGAATTCGCTTCCTCAAAAATACAGTTGTGTTATACAGTGACCATTGTTCATTTTATTGGAACCCGCACCTTTCTTCATTTGACTCGTAATGTATTGTCTAAGATGTATAAACATCATATTTATCATCCTATCTGATGTGGTAAGGAACAAAAAGATTACATGAGTTCCAAATAAATGGACAGATCGTTGCCTCCGGTGGCGAGATCTACGCCTCTACTTGGCTACTTTTTGGCATGCTTCCTGGGCGTGGTCTCAGCTTTCTTTTTACAACCCAGGAAATCTAAAATTCTAATTACATTGTTTGCTTTGGGCGGACAGGTCCATAATGAATGTTCTTCTGACAGAAAAATATAACTGAAATATTCATATTCATGCCTGGTTGGGTCTTGTATTTTCCCTGGTGATCCGATCCAGGTGTCACATTTATGCCACTCTCATTTTATTCTTTCCCTTAGAACAACATTGGGAAGTTTATAAATATATTGTCTTCACATTTTGAACTCTCTAGCTTTACGGTTACACATTTAGATCAGTCAATTGATATGCTATCTCATGGGTAGTAATGATCCTGTTGATATGGAAAATAAATCACAGTGCTACGGGTTATCTTCGACCTTATCGTACTTACTTTTTACCGGGGGGGGCGTGGCCTTACCTTCTCTGTCAATAGAACCCTTGTTTAAACGTAGGTTTACCTGTACGAAATTCCTCCTGACGGAGTTGATTAATCCAGGGTATTAGGTATGTTATTTTTACTTTAATGATGGGTCATACTTTCACTTTTAATCTCCCGTATGCCATGTAATAAGGTATGTGTGTATTCTGGTCACATCTCGTGAACAGGACAACTTTCATCAGTTTTATATATATTCAATATATACTCTGACAAAGTTTATAGAATAGGACGACGACTTCTACTGATCTTCCAGCCAGCCCCGAAATTATAAATTTTTAATAAGAACTGGTAACGAACGCCTGACGACAGTTATGTCAGTATTCATAAGGTGGAATATGTTGTTAAAAAATTATATTCATTTTCTATTATTCAGGGATACGAGACTGCTGTAGCGAATTGGGCAGTAGCTGCCGGCATGTCAAAACTAGAGCCATGAATTTTAACTGCCGTGCGTGTGTGCAAAACACATGCACTCCCGCTAAAATTAAGAAGAAATTGCCCATATTACAATGGCTCCCCAAATACAGGTTTGTAGTTTAGACATACTGGGTTATGAAGATATTTATTTATAGAAATATTCTAAGTAATTCCGATTTACTTCTATGCCATACTCTAATGGTTTTGCTTGTTATTGAAAAGGCTTTTCTGTTTAAGTCCTATTGCATTACTCGTTACGATGTTCCATTTTGATTTTAATCAATCCTTGTACATCATTTTAGGTGTCCAGATCTTTCGGGTGATTTGATCGCTGGTCTAACTGTTGGACTGACTGTCATACCGCAAGGTCTGGCATATGCCCAGGTCGCAAACCTAAGCCCTCAGGTAGGGATTTAAAGGATATTTGTTCTTGCTACAATGCTTGAAATTATTGTGATTTTCCTTGTGGATATCTTGAATGGTAACCCAGGAGTGAGGACGTTTATTGCTATAACTTACATAACTTACAAATTATATGATGTATGTATAATAAGGACGGAGACAAGACAATGACTTACCTTGATTTGTATGTATCTTATATTTGTTTGAGTATATGTTCTCATTTTCGATGTTGATGTTGAATGGAATTTATTTTTTTCAGTATGGACTGTATTCTGCGTTCATGGGTTGTTTCGTTTACTGCATTCTTGGAACATCAAAAGATATTACACTTGGTCCAACTGCCATAATGTCTCTAATGACAGCAGAATTTGCTCACGGGGATGCAATCGTGGCAATCGTTTTGACATTTATGTGTGGTGCGGTCCAACTTCTCATGGGCATCTTTTATCTCGGTAGGTACTTTGGCCTTAAGTCTGTTTTCTTCACCGAAAACACATATTAAAATGCAATCCAAATGTTATCGAACTCTAGTTTTTGTCTGTTGCTTTCCTCTTTGGATTGCAATCTTGAATAAGCAATTAAAATTTCCGCACGCCAAGTAATCTATTCTACTAAGTCTTCCGCTTTTTTAGCCCCCTCCTCCGAATCCTTCCCATCTTTTTATTGTAAAGACATCAGCACTTCGATAAGCCTTTCAGTGCTCACGATTCCTTCTTCTATTACTTAGCATAAAGTGTCATGTTTGTTATTCAAGTATTCTTGATGTGGCAAAAAGGCTGCCTTTTCTAGTCTTTCATGCAGATAACATTGAAACTATATATCGAATCTGGATAAAAGAATCTGGACGCTTGTTCGGATCATACAAACAAACATGGGTTTTGGACATCTTATATGTAGTTCAATATCACTATGCATTTAAACTCATTTATATTGTGTTACGTTAGTCCGAGGTAAACAAACTAATGCTGGTTTTAGCATTTTGGCACGCTCTTTGTTTCCTCTTATTATAGACCTTATTTTACCCAAACACTCTCTTCTTGACCAAGACTTTTCAAATAAATGCAAAAAACGGAATTTAATTAAGAATCCACAATCGACTTCTCAACTGGTTAGCAATACCCACAACTCTCTTCTTGAGTATCCATGTACCGATTTACGAAACAATATTTGTCTAGGCAGTTGTATGATGTATTTGATTCTTTTACAGTTTTGAAATGCAAAGTTTTTGTAATGCAAAGTTTATGTATATCTCGTTTAGGTTTCATGGTAGATTTCATTCCATACCCAGTCATCAACAGCTTTACCGTGGCAGCTGCAATTACCATAGCTTGTGGCCAAATAAAAGTAAGGAGACGTTTTATTCATATGTTTTTCTACAGTGATTTTGTTTTTAAATTTGAAGCAATGAGTACACCTCTCTTGTATGAATAAAAAATGCATTTAATTGAATTGAATTTTTTGCTAAGGCCAGCTAGTATTTCCCTATTCGACAATATCAGGTCAATGGTGGGACTAGTAGTTGTATACATGTTACAATAAGGAAACGTGTTAGATAATAGCCGGGTCAGAAGCCTATATTTTAGCCCACATTTGTGTGTCCCATTGATGTGACGCTAGCCAATTATTCCTGAAATGTGCCAGATAGACAGTATGATTGATAGAGAATTAGACCTGGGTCATTCCCTCTAGGGATAGGGGTTACTGACTTAATGTGTCTTTGATCTAGGATATGCCATGAGATATATGTACATAAATTAAAATAGAAAAAGATATGCTTATTCAAGCATGTAGGATATATATGTATATTTTTATTCAAGTTGTGGAAAAAAATGTCAAAACTGGATGAAAAAAAATTGGTTTCCCTGTTGCTCGTTTTATTCAACAATGCTTCCGGATTTTTTTCCCTTTTAGAAATGGCTTGGTATTTCGGTGAAGTCGCGATCATTCATTCCTCAACTCATCGGAACATTTTCAAAAATTAAGGAAACAAAGTGAGTCCCATTGCTGTTAACGAATCTCCTACATTTAACAATTTAAATTTTGTTCAATACAAAGTGGTTATGATTCTATTATTTCTTCCCAACAGGATATGGGATTTTGTCCTAGGCCTTATCTGCATGTTACTGTTGTATACAATGAAGGTACAGTTGCAGTTTTATTATACATCTAAGATTTGTGATTTCTGTAACCAAGTCACGTTTTGATAAATGATGCCAGTTAGATTTTGTTTATTTTATTTATTTTAGCTTTCCATTATAATCTGATTATCACATTTCTGTGATATATGCTGATTTAACCATAGTGTGTATGACCCTGTCTCGCATCGATGTGAAGGGTCCTCCTTGTTTTTTCATGCATATAATTATATTTCAAGTTCTATTTTTAGAGAATAAAAAATATGAAGTGGCGCGATGACAGTGAAATATCAAATGGGATGAAATGCTGGAAAAGATTTGTGTGGATAATAACAACTGGTAAAAATAGATCCTGAATATATTTTTTTCATTTTTGGAAATTTCACTTTTTTAAGGACTATCTTCAAACCTATTTGCAAAGATAAACACCTAAAGTAATTGTACGGTCTCTCCATAAATATCATTTGGTTGACATCTCCATGATTGCCTGAAGGTAGCGATAACATAATTATTCAGTTGCTATTATTATTCATTCCTTTCCAGCTAGAAATGCCGTAATTGTGCTCATCGCATCAGGAGTGGCCTTTGGTCTCATTTGCCATGGTATAGACGTTCTAACCCTGACTCCAAGCATAGCTGGCGGTCTTCCTGACTTCAACCCTCCCGCTTTTGATGGCTATACAAAGGGTAATGTGACATATACGGGTCTCGACATACTAAAGGTAAGATACAACTGGATTTGTCCTTGAAAAATTGTCTAAGTACTTCATAGTAGATTCAGTTCATACTCGAAATGGCTATACAATTAATGAGTGGAACTTTTATTTGACAATGACATGTGTTCGTCAAAATAGCTTTGCTTTTTTATTTGCCGTTCTTTTAAATAACAATAAAATGTCATTTAATTGAGTTGAAGTAAGAACACAAAGGCCAAGAAATAGCATTATTTGGATTACCCGTAGCTTTGTTTTTTATTCAGTAATTGCCAACAATTCGGATTATCATCGATCCTTGTTTTCTATTGTGATGTCCTCAGTATTACAAACCTTAGTCATGACAACAAGTCTATCTTTATTTACGGTTTCTATTGTTTTCACAGAAAATAGGCGGAGGTCTTGGCATAGTTCCTCTCATGGGTGTGGTGGAATCTATAGCTATAGGAAACGCATTTGGTATGTCTCTTTTTTTCTACATCGCCCGACAATTCACGGATCCTTGTATCAAACTACTGAAATTATCTTATTAGGGGTGGAGAAAGCGCAGCCTTCGCAGCCCCTTCTAGTATTTGGTCTCAGATTTTGTCATATACATTCATCTGTAGGTACGTCATTCGGATTTGCTGTTTTGGTCTATAGCACAACTGGATGACTGTCAATTCGTATGATAGTTGCATCATATTTTAGATAATAGAATCTTGGCATGTAAAAAGATCTCTAGATGATACCATAACACTGTGAAGGATCAGATATGTTTTTCTCTGTGGGAAATAGGTTGGCAAACTTGGTGGAAAAGGGGACGGGAAATGGGGTAGACGATTCTCCACCCTTATTTTTATATCTATACAAAAAAATCTTAATTTCCTTAGAAGCCTATCTTGTTTTAGTAGTTTTTGAAAAGTTGATCTATATCTATTTTATTTGTTATTGTTTAAATCTTTCAGCGCGTATAAACGGGTACAGCATCGATGCAAATCAGGAATTAATTGCTATTGGAGCGGCTAATCTCGTAGGATCATTTGTTGGGTCATATCCAGTTACTGGCAGTTTCTCGAGGTAGTTATTAAAATGAACACACTTACCATTGTCAAATTGTTAAAAAAAAATCATGTGCATACCCTAACCTCTCCCCCTCCCAAATCTTTTTTTTATTATGTTCATCAGTCACCTGAATTTATTTGTTAATATGAAATGCTTATTTTTTTACTGTAACCCTCGTCGGTGTATTTTCTTCAGATTCTGATGCGTATTATATGTTACTAACTATATATCAATTTCTGATCTCAGAACGGCTGTGAATTCACAAAGTGGGGTTCGGACCCCTGGAGGTGGAGTATGGACAGGCTTACTCATCCTTCTGGCGCTGGGACTTCTTACCCCTTATTTTAAATACATTCCAAGCGCAGCGCTTGCTGGTGTCATTATAATGGCTGTCTTAGATATGGTCTCCTTCGAGCTGGTCGTCAAATTATGGAAAATCAGAAGTGAGTTTTTTTATTCATAAATACTACTAGCTGCTTTTTATGAAGCAATCTTTTGGAGACAACTCCTTGTTGATGGTTTTGATTTGTGAGTGAAGCCAATGTAACCATGTCATAATAGGATGGTTTTAATAAATAACTTTTTTCTTCTTATAGAAATCGATTTGATGCCATGGCTCGTGTGCTTCATATTGTCGTTAGCCTTGGGGATCGAGGTAAGTTGTACGCTTTACAGATTCCTATGTGTAAAAGTTATCTGGGAAATATTAAAATTCTGATATCACCTATTTATATGGTGCATGCTGGAAGACATGGAAATCCTTTTTCAGGATCATGTAGGCCTAACCATTTCGAGAGTCTCATTTTGAGAGTCAAATAAAGCATTCAGTTTTTTTAGTTGCATGGTAGCTTACACGGGGGACAGTAGTGTATAGTCGCATTGTCTGAACAAATAAAGCATTCATTCATTCAATTATTCATTCAATTATTCATTCATATAACAGTTGTTCGGAATTTATAAAAAGAAATCTGCATTTGTAGATACGTACTTGAATGTAAATTGTTCATCTTTCTAGTGGGGCATCATTGGAGGTGTCGGATTCGCTATGCTCCTATTACTCTATCCTTGGGCACGGCCAGCAGTGAAGGTAACTATCGACGTGGTATTCTGTGTGCTGTTGTTTGTGGTTATACTTATAGTGCCTGTCCTGTTTGATTCATTGCTTATTATTGTCCGCATTAATCATGGATAAATGCCATAAGGAAATAAGGCGATTCGTGGTCATCCGCAGATAATTTCAATCGCAAAAAATATATATAATTATCCATGGGTCCATGAGCATCTTTTATTAGCGCATCATCTATTTATAATCAGGAATCAGGAGATGTAGTTAGATGCATTATTCATAAGGAACGCTTACTAACATAGTACATGCTTCTAAAGAAAATTATTAGCAGATGTCGTTGCTCTGAAATGCGATGGTGAATGAGTATTTGAGTAATCTTAGTATATATTATAAGAGCATTCTTAGTCAGCGTTCACATTAATCTGCAAACAGGGTGGAATATTTCTCGAATGATACCTATTATGGAATATCTATTCATTAGTTATATTATGTTCTTCCATTTTGGAAGTGATTGCAGTCACATACCTTGAATATGACCTTACATCCTTCTTATTTCGCACGTCCAGTAGTTCTTCTATTTGCGAATAGAATCCATGGCTTGCGTTTCGTGAAATATATCAATTCCCGTCTGTTTGCAGTGTAGACTAGCATGCTTTTGAAAAACAAATTTGTCTGCTACCATGAATTTTATTCACTGCTTCTTCCAGATATGTGATTCACACCAACCTGTGCCAAATGAATATTTACCATAGTGTTAACTTTTTACTATTAACATTATTTCAACAGGCTGTTAAGGAACTCCCCCCGTCTTCACAATATTCCATTCAGGATGTAAGTCTTGGTGTGCCCGAAACTAAGAAAAGCGTGTCACTTATATTTTTTAAGTCTTGTTTTAGTGGACATCTGAGAGAGGAAATGGGTTCTAAAGACGGAGTCTTTCAGTTTCTATCTTCAGTCTGTGTAATCGATCTTTTGAAATAATCGTAACCACTAAAGAAATTAACACCCTGAACATAAACCCACCCAAATTAATATAACACCGTAAGTCTGTCATGAAAGTGGGTAGAGGTTACCTTTTGTGGTAGACCTCAGTGAGTCTATAATTTTGTCAAGAAAAATGCTTTAATTCATATATACATTCCAATTAATTTTCAAAATTCAATACAAATTTCAAGAAATTTCCTGCATGTGGCTCTAAAGATAGCATCTTGCATATAGTACATTATGAGATATCGTGAATGTGTCCCATTAATTGTTGTATCCCTAGGACGAAGCGTTATACTTTTCTTTTAAAAGTTTGTTTCAAAGCATGGGAATCAATATGTTATGTCCTAAATTGTATCTTATTTCCTCGCGATCCTATTCAAATCTTTGGTCCTGTTAAGAACGTTAAGACACTATTATCGAAGTTCTGATTTATTTGCCGGGCCTAGGCATGTTTTTCTTGATCTTTCCACGATGTATTCTTCTTTCTCTGGCCTTTCCGTTTTCATGCTTGTTGGTGTGCATTAATTTACCTTAGACAAGGGTCTGATGCTTGATTGACATTCAATATATCGTTATCTTGGAAAAGCAGATGTTGAACTCAAAGAGACAAAAGGGTAGCCCCTGTATGTAGCCTATGTAAAACAAAACATATGCGAGAGTAATGTTACCCAACTAAGACGATTTTTTAGCTTGACCGTAATATTTCAAAGCCTTGACATATCACTCATCGACACTAGCTTAGCTAAAATATGGTGTTGTATGTGTACAAATTTTATTACATGACAATGATTAGCAACAATTAAAAACCTTAAATACATGCTACTTTGATATTAGTTTTGACATATACTTCAAATTATGTTGTGATACGAGTAGCATTTTCCCATGTGTATTTAGTCTTTAGTCTTTATGTCTTGCTCTATCACCTCACACCGTTCTTCTCATTTATTTCTGTTGGTAAAGTACTCGTGAATTTTGAGGGAGGCACTGAGCAAGGTATTGAGAAAAGACTCATACGTATACAGTAGTTTATACACTAATACACATTCCTGGTAAAACGTGTTGGTTAGTGTCCTAACGTATTTAATGTTAACCGTAGATGACCATAGACAGGCCCCAAATTCCTTTTTTGTCCACACTTTTTCTTTCCCTATACCCATCATTATTAACCAAATTATATTTGTAGATTTTTTTATACTTCGTTGTCATTATCGAAATTAATTTCCAGTTGGATTCCTGATACTAGTTAGGCTGGGATACCGTTAGTAGACCTAGGTCACCACTTTTTCCATTTAGTCGCTTGTGTATTGTAATATCTTGGTCACTCACTCCTTTTCCACATGTATACGAAATAATTGATTTAACAGGTAACAGAGAGAGAAGTGACGGTGGTCCGAATGAGTCAGGGTCTCCTCTATCCTGGTGTGGAATTCACAAAGGAGATGATCCTCAAGTACGCCAACCGAGGTAAGTAAAATAGAGAGAACATAATGTATGCGTATGCATATAAAAGACACTTTAAAGTGATGAAGATCTAATGAAAATTTGAAACGATGGAAATCAATGAATCACAATTTTAATCAACAATTTGTTACTTCCCGTTTTGGTGTTGCCTCTAATTTTGTTTTCTTAAATTATCCTTTTACTATACTAAGACAACTGCATTCACAATAAGTGTGTCTTCATAGCTTTCACTATGCAATGCAACTAGATTACTTCTGTTTGAAATGAAGGACATAAAAACGAATGAACGTATAGTTGAAAAATTGAGATTCCCTGATAAGTCTTGATGTTTATTGATGTACAGTAGTAGAATCATTGTCCTGAACACAAATTTCATTATCTTTTTATTTCAGATGGTGGGAACACGAAATCGGTTGTATTAGATTGTCTGCATTTATCAAATATCGATTACTCAGCAATACAAGGTTTCCAGACCCTCTCTCTTGAGTTTGAGGCAAAGGGTGCCAAATTCATACTCGCCAACGTGCAGGTGCGTAATTAAAACGGTTGTTCATTCTTGTGTCTGGGGATTTCATATCAATTGACATGGTACACTCGTTATATACAAGTTACAACGTTTATTTAATCCTCGGAATAAAGGTTCTATTCAGTTCAGTTCATTTCCTTAACTAAGAACCCTTCAACCATTCACAGAAATTAAAGGGTCCTTGTTTCGAATATTTACCTCAATTTAGAGTTTATCTCTCATATCCCTCATTATTGTTTATCTTATAGCCCAAAGTCCTTGAGGTTCTGCGACGTGCAAACATCACCCAGCTCAGATATTGTAGCAGTGTTGATGAGGCTATACATACAATACTCGGTGAGAACTTCAGATATATTTCAGATATCAACTGTATTAAAACCACTTCTTATAAGATGTATTTTGCTGTACCTGATATAAATAAGACCGTTTTGATTTAACCTTAGTCTGTAAGTGATTTTAAAAGGGTATGTGTATGAAATGCATATTTAAATAATCATCCCACGTTTTTATACAATCAAATATTATATGTATATATTATTAGGAGGCTAGATGTTTTTTTTGTTATCATATTGAATTGGGCGAAGCCTCCTGTTAAGAGCCACTATTGTACATAATATGGTACTACCCTACACAGGGTACTACTACTCTACACGAGGATTGTTGCGGCTGGCAGATTTAGTAGAGAGTTGGTAGGAGGAGTTAGCACGAACACACGGGTTTGTTGTGTCTGTGCCTTGGTGACTCAATAGGGGCATTTGCATTGCCACCAGGAACTAAACAAATCGATCTATGTTCAGTGTTAAATATACATTATTATTCCATGAATGTAAATTGCCATTTGGCATGATAACACAATGTAAAATCATGCTGCTCTTACATCAGTTATTTTACCATTAATTGATCAAGATTTTTAGTAACATTAGTTGCACTGTAATAGACATCCAGAGTGGCACATGCAAATCCCATATTCCTGGTAACTAGAAGCTCAGAGGTGGTAACTAGTGGTTACATAATGTGGTGTTTGCACAAGTGACCAGCTTATCTGATGATCTTAGATCTCCTCAATAGTGAGATAATGCAAGCAACGTATAGGGTACAACGCTAACGTAAACGCATCTAAAGAGGTCACTATGTCACGTTATGCATAGGTAATGAACACCAACCCTGCGGGATTAACGTAAGAAGGGCTATCAATACGTTTGGACTCCCTATTCTCTTCTAGGCAAATTTGTCAAATTCATCCTCAAATAATGGTTCCATTTTAAAGTTTAACATGTTTTCTAAGTATCCGAGTATCAAATTCCTACTTAAATAAGTTCTTTAAATGCTAAAATGGCCAGTTTACTACTGCTATATGTTCACCGATGGCCTCTACTGAGACCGACTGGGACCGCTATGCAGGACAACTTAGGCTCCGAACCTAACGCAGGGTGATTTTTTTTGTTTGGTTAGTGTTGGAAGATGCGTGGTGCTTGCATTATCTCGCTATTCTTTAGATCTCACCATTCCATACTAAGATCTATCTGGGTGTGGGTAGAGTGGGCAGGGGAATGTTATGATCGAATACTAAGATGGAAGGCTTTTATTTTCATAAACTGTTGTTGTTTTGTATTAATAAAAATGCTGGACTAGCCTCCTTGGTATAATAAATCAATAGAAGTACAATTTAGTTGAATGGGAAAGTTTTGCAGAGTTTGAAATGAAAAGATATAATTTACTCTGACCTTCTGCAGATGAACGTACACCCCTTGGTAAGTCAGAATCCCAGCATCTATCTTTTGTCATTTTGCATCTCATTTTTATCCTGTAGAACTAGTTATCCCCCAAATAAACAAGCCTTGCTCCTATAATATTGAAATCTATTTCACAAAAAGAACATCGGGCCCTTAGTGGTCTTTTGTCGATAAGCATGAAATGTATGTAATTAAAAATACCAAGTCTTTCTTTCAAAGTTTCTATAGATGATCTTTGAATGCATTCTTTGTCCTTTACCATTAGTTAAAGGACCGATTACATACAGTGAGTCTCTGAATTTTTGGTATATTATGTGTACGCATTGAAGCTGCTGTTCCCCATTCATTCTCTATGTATAAGCACGACTGAGACCTTGTTTAGTGGGATCGTGCCCATGGGTCATAGCCTCTTGGCATGCATTTCATCTTCTATTATAAATAGGGCACTTCACATATTCGGCCATCAGTGAGTGCGGAATTAGCCTCTACCTATGTGCGCATGTCCAACTCATTAGAGCCACGTCCATTGGCGGGCATAAGACTGCCACTAGCCACCCCTGTGTGCTTGCCCCTCACACCAAGCCCTGCTGGCCTTCGGCCCACACAGAACCCTATGCTAACTTGTTTTTATTGATACACTCTGACAAAAATTTAGTGGATGAATTAGCCTGTAATTGGGCATGAATAATCTTAACAATAATCTTGCCTAATTTGTCAGGCACAGAGCGAAAATTATTGCTGATACAAGTGGGCAAAGTTTGACACCTATAGTGGAGGTATCAGAGCCCTGGAATACTGCCCGCTTTGACTCTGAGCTAGGATTGAGGTCACCACAGTTGCTGTGGGGCTGAAAGAATTTGTGAGGTACCCTATTAAAATGTACATATATATGCCAAAATACAGTCCATAGGCTTCTGCTCGTTTATATTAAAAAAATCTATAATCATAATTTCTGTCCACACTGAATGTTCTGGGAGAACACTGATTGGTATTTGTGTATAAGCAGGAACGGACATTTATTTCTAACTTTAGTAAGAAATTTGTCAGTTTGTTGTCAGTGTAGGCTGAATTAAAATATTAAGGTAGATATTATTTTTTATTATTATTTATAATGTTGGCATGATCGCACCTTATCCTTCGTAGCTATGTCGTTAAAGCATTTTTTTAAAACCTGGAGAGCATAGAAATCAGTTGTAATGTATTTTCCTTAGTTGATTGCCCTTGCCTTCTAGCGATAAAGCAAAAACAATGTAAATCCCGTCCCTAATCCCATAAATCTTGGTCACCCTATATAGAATACTTTTCTAAATGTAGACTTGCCATGGTAAAGGTCACTAGTAGTCCCCCATCAATGACGATATGAGTGAGACTGGCCTGTCATGATTAGAGTGATAGTATATATAATTGCATTGGCAAACTTAGTTCCTGTTATTGGGGGGTGGCGGGGGGGGGGGGGGGGGCAGTCAACAAGGACCGAAACACGGGCCCCGGGTCAAGTCAGACCAAATCAGCTCTGACACAACACACATCACGCAGCATGAACATATAGGACTACTTGATATTAGTTCATGCTGTTAAACTGATAGACTGATGCAGTGATAGGACTGCAACTGTTAAAATACATCTGACCCGATGGGTGTCAAGAGACCCTCAACACTCGTGTTAATATATTGACTGCAAACTTGTCTGTACTGGTAGAGTGGATGAGATGAATACGAGCCAACTTCTGATATTGATACACAGGGTTTTGGTGAGCGTCAGATTGTGGGGTTTACACTGTCTCCATGGGGCCTGGAAAAGCCTTGAATTTGGAAAAATAGGTTCAACGGCTGGAAAAATTGAAATATGGCCATTTTGGTCGCAAGGCCTGAACAAACATCATATGGGGCTTAAAATCTGTTAAATAGCCTTGAAATTTTCTAAGGTTCTCAGTGTCTTACTGTACACTTCCCCTGAGCCGCCCCTCTCATATCATACACTGAGTGGCCCGCAGAATAAAAGTTAAAGAACCTGTGATTGATATAAAATCTTAACATTGACATTGAAAATCACTGTAATGGGCCTTGAAAACTATTTTGGTCATTCATTGCAGTCTGCCAAACCATCACATTTACCTTCTAAACTATCTTTGGTGATTTCAGAAGAGCGTGAGCAAGAAGATAACCCGCGTCAGTCCCTTTTGTCCAAGGCTAGCACTTCGGAAGGGACCGCTAACAATACTTCCCAACCTCAGAATTCTTCATATGGGACTACTACCCCTACCTCCTCTAAACCACCTGAAGTCATACACCAAGTTGATGTCACCGCAAGGCAGCCGGGTATCAATGACATCGTTGTTCAGGTGGATAATCCTCGAAGTGAAGAAGCGTAGGAGGGTAAAAGTGAACAGTGAACTATAAGTGGGTGAAAATAAATATTGGTGGCATTTATTGTTATCGGTTTCTAGGACTAGGGTACTGAAAGGCAGAAATATTTGGTCAACCTCAGTTACACTTCTAGTCAACTTTATTGTTGGACATTCCGGTGCAATGTGATAGAAAAGTGATAGAAATCAGCAATATTGAGTTTCTGTTGATGAGTTATTGTGAATTATGCGTATATATATATATGCATGTATGTTATCTATTAGTTGTTATATTTTGAAAAACAGATGGTACTATTGCGTAGGATTTACGTATTTAATTGTTACTGCAATCGTTATAGTCCTAGTTGCATAAGATTATCTGAAACGTGGGAACATAACCTATTCTATTTTTTATTTATATCTGTGACATGGTCATAACATATGGACCTTTCCCCCAATTGGTTTCTGTGTTCATTTAATTAAATTCGGTAATACTTTAAAAGTGTATGCCGGTATATCAATTGTTCCTTATGTGAATGGGCTCTTTTAGTTGTGTATTCCTATAACTGCGGTAATGAAATCGGCAAACGACAGGTTTAACTCTTTTTCTGAGTATTATTGATGTCAATACAGTTAAAATGATATATGTAATAGATACCTGTTCTTCTTGGTATAGAACATCAAACCATTTCTCCTAAAAAAAAATAAGGTGGTTAATGTGCTTTACAAAATAATGCTGACTTCGTATTGTTTTTGTTTTTTTATGGATAACCTCGCAGGCGTAAGGCTATTTTTATACAATGTCAGTCTTTGCGACCGTGTTGTCAAAGAAATGAAATGGAAGTATATCGAATGTTGCCATCTATCATTTTATTCATACCTATTGACAATCATTTGCTATATTGATTTCCAGTATTTTATTCTTGTCTTCCATTAAGCTCTGGTTGCTTCCAAAAATGATGTTTCCTTTCCTGCGGAAGTGATATTCTCCACTTGGGACCAAAGTTTATCCAAGTATTTCCATATCTCTAATTTTAGAACATCGAATATTTGTGTACTTTATTTGTTTTGTATAAGTAAGTGGCTTTTTCCGAGTATTCTTGTCTCCATGCGACTTAAACAATCGGCCACGAGGAACCGTGAAGTTTTGGCGATGTATCACGTCCGATTATAAGTTGATGGATAGTTTTTTCTCCTACAAGTTCATCAATTGTTACCCTTCATCGCTACTTGTCTGTGGCGTATGGAAACGATTTTAATGAGAAAGTAAAGGAATATTCATTGAACAATTACTAGTTAGGTCTAAAAAAACTAATCATGACAAATGTTACAGACTGCATGTGATATATATGATACGAAATGGTCTGGATTAGCCTGATAATCCAACTAGAATTCTATGGTGCAATGTTGATGAGGGACCAACACTTTCATACAGCTTTACCACTACTACACTAAATAAGCTTTCAGCATGTCTGTTTGAGTCTCAGTGTTTTATGAATGTCTTCAATATCTTAGGATACATTTAATGATTAGAAAGAGAACGTTCACTAGATGTGATTGCAGTTCTATAGGTCATGTAAAATGTACTGTACATGTAGTTCGGAAATAAATCAATAGGAGTAAATAGTGAAATGACAGTGGATGATTAGGTCGTAGAACAGCTATATTCACTTAAGGTAATGACGTAAGAAAAGAATGGCAACATGTTTCTGTGCCTCCATAATCTGAATTACAATTGTATTCGACGATTTACATATGCCGTGAGCTTTTTGTTAACCTGTTGTTCATATTCTTTGGCAAAATGCTCCATGGTGTTATCATAAAGAGTTCTTTGCTACAACAAATGTGACGGATACAACCTGAAAGCATTATTTGTTCCGTTGAAATACCAACAACCAAAATAAATCTGAAGGTCATGTTCTTCTGACCAAGTATTAAATAATCTTATGGCCATAAGATGTCTGACCCTGTAGATGTATAAGGACAATTAGGCCCGCTTTGAATTGAAATGATGGTACTAGATAGGTTGGATTTTTTCTCAATATCAGACCAATGTGTATGCACATAAATGTGAGATAAAAGCAATACAGATGCATGTATATTTATGTATCCTATGTTTGTATATAGTTCACATTGTGAAGCATTTACGAATAAATAATCTGCAAGGTTGTTCAATGAAAGATAGTTATTATGCTTGAGGGAAACTGAAGCGTCCGTTTTACAATTTTGAGCGACACCTTATTATTGACTTGCTGAGGGCAAGAGTCACTGTTTGTTTCCCTGCGAATTCGTGCTCAAATCGTGCTTATAACATACCAAATGTTTTAGTTAAGACTTCATTTACTTATTTGAATGTTAAAGCCATATGTTCAAAGCGGAAGAAGGCTTATGAAATATAGAGGAAAAACCGTGTACACTAATGACCATGTCTATAGAGAAATCATGTATTCTGTAGTGTAATTAAGAGAATAAAGAGTACCGGGTAGTACAAATAAGCATACATCTTTGTTATGTATTATTTTCTATCAATTTTCAACAACTGCCTAAGGAACACATTGTTTGTAGTAAAAGGTTTCGTACAGTCGTCTTGCAAAGGCCAGAGGGGTATATATAGTAAGTACTAGTAATCGTTTCTATATATCTCCCTGCTAATGCTGTTAACGCTGGGTTAGAATCGTTTTCTCAAGTCTGGCGACGATTAGACTCCCTCCTAGGCCGGCACCAACTCCCCACTAACCCCAAAACACCCAGCATGATTGTAGCCCCTCCCAAACAGGGCCGAAAAGAGCAACAGGCCTGATAATAAGGCGTGTTACGTCACTTTCGCTCAGTGTTAGTAAAGATATGTAGTGAATAAGAAATCATTTTTTTTTAAAAAGTAAATAAATCATACAACAGCTATCAATTATGATATCAGTGACATCACAAGCAGACATGGTTGGCCAAGTCTCCTGTAGGGCGATTTCAGGAAAGGAGTGTTTGCACATTGTAAGTGGGGCAAAGATTAAACGTGGAGAAATGAAAGGATGGGGACACCAAAACCAATGCGCTTTTAGTGTGATCAAAGTAAATAATGGACGGTTGAGTTGGTAAGTGACCCAGGATTTTTCCAAAAGGATTCTAACAGGATTTTGGACCAC
The DNA here is from genome assembly GCA_942159475.1 of Sthenelais limicola. NCBI lineage: Eukaryota > Metazoa > Annelida > Polychaeta > Phyllodocida > Sigalionidae > Sthenelais > Sthenelais limicola. The sequence goes on from OW804096.1 coordinate 118,089,993, forward strand.
AACTTCGGCGTTCCGCCTCGGTTGGGGTCAAAACTACCAACATACCCCCAACTTCAGCTCATTGCCCGTCCAAAATCACTAAATAGCCAAGAGCTGAGGGGTAGCCTCTGCAGGCGGCATCAGGGGTGTGAACGCGAGATAGCAGACTGACCCTGTCATGTATGCCCAAAGATTACTATAATTTTTGGTATGCCCCAACAAGAAATGGACCACTAGACACGATTGTAGTTGTAATATTAAAAAGGCCAAAAAGATTTATAAAAGAAAGGCAAGTATGCTCAATGAAAACATTACTATAATCCCTATCGGGGTCGAAGAAGGGGTGACGATACACCTCCATTTATTAAATAAAGCTCTTTCAAAAACAACATCAGGAGGTGAGCTGTAATGAATTATTCCTCAAGAGTGGAAATCAATCCGGAAAACCGATGGAGAAACCAGCAACAGAGACCTCACACTCGAGTTTCATATATATATATGATATTTATTTACACGTTTCATTTATTTGCTTTACATGAATTACATAATGCTCTTGAGTGAAATAACCATAACATAATTCAAGCAATCCATCGAATGAATCTCCGAGGTTCAATGATATAAATATCCTACAAATAAATATGGATGGAAGATACAAATAATTTGGTATATAACTTGGTGCAACGAATCGGTGAAAGAAATACCTTAAGAGGATTAAGTTCCGTCAAAGAATGAGTTAAAACAGTTTCTTTTGACAGTCACAACACACTTAAATTGATAAATTTTGAACAGATTTTTATAAACTTTAATTGTCTACACGGCAGTGTGAAGATTGATTTTTTATAATTGTAAAATCATTATGACATAAATTTTGAAATGAATGGGTATAGTTATGAACAGATTTTTCAAGCTACTCGCTCCCTATTCATAAATCCATATATAAGACTAGGACAATAGCCAGTACATTAGTTAATACTGCTGTCTTCCCAAAATATGAATTGTTTCCCCTCCCTTCTACAAAATAACTTATGAAAAATGATTGCTTCGAGTACATGAATGTTTTAACAATGATGCAAAGTAAATTCTTCAGCTCTTGCTACGATGAAACAACTTTAGAGTTGTCCTGAATCCATTTCGCCACCTCCTGTAAACCTTGGCCGTCTCGCGCACTCGCTTCGATGACGGTTACCGTTTGTTTGGCCGTCTTTACAATTTGATTCAGCTGAACTATGGAGTCTAATTCAGTCCGTGTCATGGCATTCGGCATATCCCTGTAAACAGAAGCATCAAGTACTTGTTACACCTGGGATGTTTAAACAAGACTCTGATTTTATCCATCGTGTATGAAACAAGACATACTATTGAATTAAAAAGGAAACATCATAACTAAACTGATTGTACAAATTCACAGTTCAATGACAAAAGTACTCTTCATCGCTCCTTGTGTGTGGCGAATGGAAAGGATGATAGCAAAATGTACAAGTCATTTGTATGTATGATCAAATGCAGATTATATGATAGCAACGGTGGGAAGCGGGTGAAAACCTTGTTTTAGTTTAGGATTCGCCTCCAAGGCTGTTACATGATGCCATTAAAATCCGTTTCACCAAGAAATGAAGTGACACGCGGATATTTACATTTTGTTCAAGATGACAAGTACAGCTGCAGAACTAAGGGTGTGATTGGTAAGCACGTCTAGAAGTTGTATGCAGGCAGCCGATACTTGAGTTCTATTTGACATATCCACCACGAACTGAAATATAGATCATTCGGATCAGTCCACAGTTCTAAGTTTTATTGCAAAGGAGACATATACAAAAATATCCCACGTGGCATTTAACAAGCATACATACCGGTACCGGTACGTCATATGTGAACTTCTCATGTGTCTACATAAAGGCCTACATGTACGGTTATACGCGCTCATAAAGTTCAATGGAAATGCTAGGCCCAAATTTCATCTTTCAGAGAAGTGACAATAAACAAATACTTTGTAAATACGAACCATTACACAGGGGCAATCTCTGTAATAATTGTGCCATATTGGAGCCATACATCCTCCAAGTTCTCGAACTGTTATTTCTTGCTTCCGACCCGTCAAGACATTAACAAGATTCGTGCCGACCTGTAATAACAGAATATCAAAAGAAACTTAAATGAGAGATAATTAGAAGAACCACTAATACTATGCATTTGGTACCGTCCTCGAACGTTTAAGTTTCGATTTTAAAAATGTAGGCCTACCCTATTTCAATAGTTATTCAGGAAAGGTGACACTTACAGTTGGAATCGTGGCTGGGGGGTCGCCGACATTCTCATAGGATCCTCTATTTGAACATGCTGATAGGTATTTAAGGATCCACAGAAGAATAAATATACCGGTAGCCCATATTAAAATACTGATATACGGTAGATAAACATAATGTTGAATGAATGGACAAAACAACTCTAGACTATAGATATAGGCCAGCTAAGCGAGCTATACCCCCAAGCCTACTACTCTTCTCAAGTTCTGGTCAGATTGGTATGGAAAGAGATATGCAGGTAATCAACTACTTTAGGCCTACTGCAACATAACCCAACAGGCAACACTTGTAATCTCTTGTACGGTACTACTCACGGTCCCCTACACACTAGTGTACCCACTGCCCTGGCACTGGCAAACAAATAATTGAACAGATAGGCCTACATCCGGCCTACATATAGCCACAATAACGAGATCAGTACCAAAACGAAGGAATCGAAGAAGCATCCACTTAATCCCAATCTTAAGTTATCGTTTTTAGCAACACCCTCAGTGGTAATTACTAAAAAGAAGGGCCACAATAGATCAGTCCCTAAAATTGTTAAGACCCAGTGCAGTGGCCAGTCAGTTTTCCAAGCCCCAGAGCAAGTACATTAACCGGGTTAAAAGGATACAGTTCAGTCTCTTCAGCAAAAGAGTCTTCCCTACTCCAGGTGAGCCGATAAGTAAAGTCATTCTTCGAAAGCAAGCTTATCAAGAAATCGTCGACCCACAAGATTCTTTTTGCCTTGAAAGTTGAATTCAAGGCAAACCACACGGTCTGGGAACTCTCTGCTCCTTGTCAAAACAAACCTCGAATCACTTCCTGTGAAGACCGCCAATAACATAAAAAATATAAACAGAGAATTGGAAATCTTCATCAAATCATCTGTTCATAGCACACTAAAATAATAAAAATTTCGGAAGTGTGTCGTAGCTTTATTCTTTTCGAGAAATGACGAATTATATATTTTGTATAATGTAGGGGATATTTTGGATACTGACGTCACGTGCCCCTTCAGCCATTTTCGGAAGTACGTCTGTGTCATCGCCGCTATAGACTATTCCTCACTGATTAGTGACTTATAGGAGCTTCTTTTTCATTAGTGTACGTTTTTGTAAACGGCAACATGTTTGGGCGATCGACAGCTTCTTTTGATCGATTGTTTGGTAGGTATTTTACTAATTTTTCCAGTAATAAGAACATAAAACCACCCGCTGTCCAGCTCTGTCCGCTACAGCTCAGCTGGAGTGACTGCCTCACACTCACAGTCGATGTCTGACGCTGACCACACTCGATGGGTTTTAGTTTATTTGTCTGTTTGCTTATGCCCGACATTAGCTTGTTTCTTGGCAGGTTAGGGATTTTCTGACCGAACTAAATTAAATGCAAGAGCCGAGATAAACGGCTTGACATAGTCACAAATTCATCATTCAATAACTAAAAAAACTAAAACAAAAAGGCTTAGCTGGCGGAGGCTTCCAGAGCCGAGGCTCTCGGAGGATCCCGAGCCTGATAAATTAGAATATTTAGTCATAACAATATCATTTTATATATTACTAGCATAGTATACCCGTCCTTCGGATGGTTAAGAACAGGTAGGTTGTCTGAAAGGTATGGTCAAGAATGGGTAGGAACTGTTACTGTTAGAAAGAAATCTTTCACTCCCTTTCTCCTCCTCTCTCTCAGACTCAGTCTCTGTCACTCACTCTTCCCCGACTTCTCTCTCTCTTCCTCTTCCTCCCCTCCCCCTTTTCCCTCCCCTTCCTCTCCCCATGTCCCTCTTCGGTTTCACTCTATTTATCCCACTTTCTCATCCTTCCTCCCCTCTTATCCTCTCTCCCCTCCCCCTCTTCTCCCTCTCCCTCTCACCCTCTCTTCTCCCTCCCCAACCCCTCACCCTCTCATCTTCTCTCTCCCCCTACCTCTCTTCTCTCTCTCCCTTCCCCTCCCTCCCTCCCTCCCTCCCCCTCCCCTCCCCCCCCCCCCCCACACACACACACTTCTCTCTCCTCTCTTACTTATTTCTCCTCCCCGCCATTGTCAGGGATGTGGGATGTGTTGGCAAGGACACAGGACATGTTGCCAGGAGGCCTGTGTTAAAGTCAGGGCCGCGGGCCACAATGTCTTCCTCTTCCCCACCCCCACCCCTGCCTTTTCCCCTTCCTTTCACCCTCCCCTTCCTCGATCCCCCCTGCTGCCCCCCTTCCTCTTGCCATCCCCACGCTTCTTGCCCCCTCCTTTCCCCATGCTCTTCCCTTCCCATTCACTACCCGCTCTCTCCCCAGCCCCCTATCTCTCTTCAACACTGGACAGGGCTAGTTACATCTCTGGGTCACATGATCAATTGGCTCAAGGGCTCATTGCCTCTGGGTCTCCACCAGTGATATACTATGATGTTGATAGTATATGCCTAAAATAAATAATTACTTACTAAAGAATAGTTACTCACTGTATGAAAAATGCTTTAACAGTAGAGCTATTTTAGATACCTAGGATTGAATTGAAAAATTGTTTTTTTGTGAAAAGATATACATGTGTCATTTGACAGATGATAGTTCCCCAAGACGGTAGCACCCCGCCTTGGTCAGTAGCGCCCACAGCTTGGATCATGGGGCCCCAACTGTTGGGCCCCGGTCTTGGCGGGCTTAGTGGACCCAGTTTGCATTTAGTCAAGTATTTACTTTTATTAGTCTACTTTTACTTGGGACAATCCACTAGCCCCTTTCCTGACTTAGGACCACCAATTTAAGGTTAAATTAGGGTTAGTTTTAGTATTGTTTAGTGTTAAGTCCTATTTGATGGCACCGCTAAATTGTAATATTCCACGGCTTGGCCAGGAGGCTACCGTCCAAGGTCGGCGGGCGCTGCTGTCCAGGCCAGGTCCCTATTGTCCAAGCCTGGGGCGCTGCTGTCCCGGGGCACTACAGTCCTGAGATCCTATGAGGCATGACAAAAGGGTCAACAGTCCTTACATTTAATGACTTTCAGACCTCACCTATTAGTTTAAAACATCGTAGGAGATCCATCAAGACACACATGAATGATAAATGTAAAAGTCAAACCTTCTTCCCAGCAATATTTGAAATAACAAGAGCCTTCGGCTCCATCTGAAAAACAGATCACATTAAAACAAAGATCCAAAGAACAGGGATCAAAGGATTGCATTAATTAAAAGGCCTCATTTGTTAAATTAAATGTAGGGACTATTTTATTATGAAAGGGTTTGACTAGTTTATACCACATAGCCTACCAACATAACTTCAGAGATCATTTTAATTTAATATTCGCAATAAACAGATTTAAACAAGATATTAAAGTGGCTAAGATAGTTAAAACGAGTAGTCACAGAATCACATGAAACTTATTCAGTGTAACCATATAGGATATGTATGACAATATCTAAAGTATAGAGCCCCAACATTGTTTCCTCATTCAATAATCATTAAATAAGTTTAATGAATAGACCAGCTTTCAAATCACAGAATAGTAGCTGTCAAGTGCTGCCCCCACTCACTAATGCCCATGGATGTAACTAGTGTTAACCCAGGAGTCTATGGACGAGCTCTGGTCAAAAGCCTGGCATTATGTAACTCCAGATGACAACCCAACGGCCACTTTGACATTTCGGGTTGGTGTGCAAAAACGATTTTGCTCACTATTTTACCAAATATCTGATATGATATAAATGTTAGAGTTTTGATATCCACAGGAGTTAGTTAGGTAGGGTAAGGTGAATCAAATACTAGAAAATGAAGTAGAAATTCCGTTACTCCATAATCTAGCCAACAACAGTGAGAAGTGTCACTTTAACTTTATTGCCTTTAAAAGTAGTTGCATGAGGCATATAATTATATAAAATAATATTTTATGAAGTAACTACTCTTATTTATCAGGGAGCCTCTGGAAGCCTCCGCCTTTTAGTTACACCCCTATTGTCGACTGATGTGTAGGCGGGGGGGGCGAGGGTGGGGGGGTGGAGTGGAGAAGTTGCGAAAAGTTCATGTACAGTATGACCCCCCCTCCCTTAAAGTCTTTCTTGCCCCCCCCCCCCTACATCATTGTAGTTCTGAGTCTGTGCTAAAAAAAGATGGCCCACACACACACACTTTTAGATTGCCCCCCTCCCCCTTCAGGGTCTGCACAAAAAAAGGTGCCCCCCTGAAAATTCTCCTCTGCCCCCTGCCGCCCCCCCCCCCCCCCCCCGCCAGTGGTTAAAAATGTGCACAGTCCATTATCTTATCACTATCCAAAAATGTGAAGACATTGTATCTGGAAATAAAGCAGAAAGAATCTAGGTCTGATAAATTGATGCCGGATTTCTGATGGGACTAGGAGTTGCCAGTTAATTGGGACTTCCAAATTCACCCAAAAATATCAATCCATTTATATCTAGGGTACATTTTGCGTGATTAAGAAATTTTTATTTGATTTTAAATAAACAGAAACCAGGACAATGATGGTAATTTTTCTTTTATTAAGTACACTTGTGTGTATAAACTTATTTACTGATCATGCACTCATACCGATCTAGTATATATAGTTATACTGATCTCATTTCTTCTCTGTTTTTCCCCAGAAAAGGCAACGAGCCACCTTTTATTGGAACCTGACTGGGACTCCATCCTCTCCATATGTGATTGTATCAGACAGGGTGATGTGCAGTAAGTATCGATGAAATGTTTCAACTAATGTTAATGTCTAATTTTATTATATTCATGAATCACATGGCATTTTTTCTCTAAAAATATGATGAACCAGACCTCTTTGTTAACTTGCTTCATCTATCCACAGGGCTAAATATGTTGTCGCTGCCGTCAGGAAGAAACTCGCGAGTGAAAATCCCCACGTTGCAATGTATTCTCTCCAGGTGATTGAATCTTGTGTTAAGAATTGTGGATCAGGAATCCATGCAGAGGTTGCGACTAAAGAATTCATGGAGCATGTAAAGGACACCATAAAAGTGAGTATAATAAGTGTCTTTTATAACAAGAAATGTTGGTTTTGATCAAGGACACCAAGGTGAAACGTAACACGTTTTAATTAATTAAAGCAGTTGAAGTTGGTGGTTGAATATTTTCAGTAATATGTCTTCGTTGATTTTGGGAGTTCAAAGCTGAGATTTTAAACACAAGTAGGGGAGATATGGAACAATATGCATATCTAATATACAGTCGGCAAAATATAATTTAAAGTTGAAATTTAACTACACATATTAATATCAATTTATAAAATACAAAATTTAGAATAGAATTAAGGCTTTTTAAAAACAAGTCACGTACAGTTCGGTGTGATTTGAATCATAATTCTGCAAATGAATTTGGGCAAGTGAAAATAATGTTGCGATGCGGGGAAACCTTAAAAAAACTATAAAACAAATGGTTCCATGTATACATTCTGTCCTGCAGTTAAAGAGAGTGTTTCATATGATCTAGATGACATTACCTTTAGAAGCGAAGCTAGATGCTCCCCTCAACCTTTTCTGGGGTTTGCATGAATTCATCTTTCTTGATTCTTTTCTCGGGGTTGAAATAGGCCTTGTCTGGTCATATACCTGTTTGATCTAGTCTAAAAATGCATTAAAGTGGTCATCTGCCTTCCTCAGCACATATCTCCTTATCACATAAACATGAATGTACGATTGGTACAAGGCCTTAGTGGTACCATATCTGGGGAGACTGGCCTTCACTGCCTGCCAAGTGCTCAATAGTATTGGTACAACAATCATTCTCATTGTTGTAGAATTTCACCGCGTGATTCACTTTTTTATGACTATATCCACAGCCAGATCAGGTATTTTGTTATATACTGCCCAACAGTCTGAGTGTATTTCTGTTCCTGGTGCTATTTCTGTTCCTGGTGCTATATGTTTGGTTATCAGTGGTAGGTGGGTTGCACAATCGATTTCCTTCACTGCAACTATGAACATTCATTAACTATTCCCCTCTACCCCTCCAAAAACCCATACAGCATCAGCCTTTCTTTCCCTTATTATATTTTCTTTTTCCAAACTTGCTTTCATCAATTTCAACCACTTTACCTACACCTCCAATTTGATCATATTTATTTTCTAAATATTGGTTACAAATCTCCGGCAGAAATTTTCCCAGTCCACTAGTGTATGTCCAGAACCTAGCCTCAGTTCATATTGCACTATATGCTGAGGGTACCGATTGGCCCAACAATAAGTAAATTTGACGATTTTATCAAGTGGTAGATTACTGGCAGAAAACCAGGATTTTGCTCTTATTGATATCTTCTTCCTACAGTCTTTCTTTGTACACCTCCAAATCTTCACATTACCTTTTTGACAAAACTCACAGAGGCGTTCGAAATTTGCAAGTAATCCCTCCTCTCTAAGCCAAAAGATTGGCCTGGATAATCGTCACAGAGTTTTACCACATCCTCGAATCTATAGGCTAATTTTGATGTTTTGTTATTAGGAGCTTCTCTCACACTTAGGGTTCGTTTGTTCCAGTTAGATCTCTTACTTAGTGCCATGACAATCGTAGTTAGACATCCTTACAGGAGTATTCCAAAGTCAAATCTGGCACCTAAACCAACCCATGAGTTCCCTTCCATCTAATTTACAACTATAGTATAAACTGTGAAAATCTAGTCAGTATTTTACAGAAATATCTTGACATGGCTCGATTAAAGCTGGGAATTAATAATGTTTTTCTCTCTAGCAGAATTTTTTTTCATAAGTTTTGAAAAGGTTACATTATTTCTGTTTTAGATTATTCCAAATTTATTGGTATATAAATGTTTTTGTTAACAAAATGTTTCTTGGAGGAGATTTAGCGTCAGTATTAAGGTGCTGTGAGATTTAAATGATAGACATGGTTCGTATACGCAGCCATGTTGAGTATTCTTAAAGTCTACATTAATGAAAATTTTCTAAATTATTATTATTATTTATTCTCAGGCCTCAGGTTTGACCCACAGACACCTATAATCAGAATTAAGATAAGATAAGATAAGAAGTTGTTTATTTGTCATCTTCGACGAGTACAAAAGGAGTACAGTCGAGTAGTAAGTAAGAAAAAAGACAATCAGAATTAAGCCGATCAAATCCTTCTCTACACTCTATATGAGTGGGAGTGGTAATCTACTATTCCTTCTTGTTTTATGGTTGCTGTAGATGGATACATGGTTATACAGTAAAAAGTTACATTTGCCACAATAAGTCGTATTCCATAGTTGAAAGAATATTTATCCATAGTTGAAAGAATATTTCAGAGGTTTTAGTTCAGGGATATTTCAAGACAACTGATCCCTGTTATGGCATTACATAGTTTCACAAATTTTATCGTTCACAAGGCAAGTAGGCTTTATGGAAATTGAATAACGTGTACATACACCAGGACCTGTTCGTTGATTGTTGAAATATATTTTTAATTGCAATGGGCAGTTAAATGTGTTTAAGTACAAGTAGTCTCGAATGAAAACCAGGTATATAAAAAACAGGTATTTTAACCCACTACTTATGGGTACTTGTCAGATGTAATGTATTTGACGTACGGCTTCGCCCAAATATTGGATTAGAATTGATTGGCCTCGCGCACTGTTTGTAATTGGCGCCAGACTCACCTGACCCACTTAGGTATATTTTCAACTATGAGTCATAGCATTACGGTATATCACATGGTGTTCCCGATTCAACACATACTGTAGCAGTTGTTCGAACTGGAAGGTGCAGTAGTTTTACGAAACTTTTGTAAACACAATTGGCGGAGGAATTTGATAAATAACGCTGGATAATAGTTCCTGACTTTAGGTAGGTTTTCTATGTGCAGATCATCCGTGAGTCCTTTTACCAGTGTCGCAAAATTAACTCTGTTCATTCTTCAATTATATTTGGGGGAATGAGAGCATACAACTTCCTGTTTACAACAGCATGTGTTCCAACCTCACTGGCCACTATTCACTCGTTATGTTTCCCCCCTTATTTATATGAAGTAGAGTGTGTATCTTCCTCTATTTGAATACTTCAATTGGCGTCTATAGAAACTGAGTATGAGTAAGATTAATCACGTCACATTGATCATTTCAGGCGTAAATATGGAATGTTGAAAGATTTTAGCCTCATGTATTGTAAGGCTAAAAAATATTCACACTGAACAAGCGTTTTGTGTATTGAACTGTTGTAAATGTCTTTGGCCTGAAATCGTAATAAAAATAAATAAAACAATTTTGATATGTCAGGAACCTCTAATGGAGCTTCACTATTAAAATTTTCTTCTTTTTTTTATCTTTTTTTTTTTTTTTTTAAATCCTATTTAAGTATTTACTTATTGTTTTTCTTTTTAAATAGTTGTATTCATATTGACTAAACTGTTACATATCCGTAGATGAAGTTCCATGAGCCTAGCTTTAACATTTTATTGTTCAGCTGTGTTACAATGTAGTTCTTCCATTTAATTTAAAATTTGTTGTTGTTTCTTCATCTTATTTTTCTGGAGCTGAACCACAATTGTATATTTTGGGGAAGGAAATATCCATTTGTAAATATCTTCACTACCTTTAGAGCTGAGCTACCCCTATATTACATCATCAGGGACTTCAGGTTTAACCACTGGCGGGGGGGGGGGGACATCCTGAAGGGAGGGCCCATTTTTTTTTGTGCAGACTTCTACACAAAATCTGTTAGCGGTATAAACCTTTCTTTTCTTATAAATGATAATGAGTTACACAATGTTGAAAGTAAAGTCGCTTGTTCTCTAATAATGTGACCCAAATGCCGAAACCTTCCTATTCTAACAGATTCAGAATAATTTGACATTAATAACCTGAAACATTTTAAACATTTTCTTTGTAGACTCGTGGCGATCCTGTGAAATCTAAACTGCTCGAGTTGATCCAGACGTGGGCTCACGCTTTCCGAAACGAGCCGAGCTACAAAGCTATCTCTGATACATTCCACCTTTTGAAGATGGAGGGCCACACGTTCCCCGCCCTCAAAGAAGCAGATGCCATGTTCCTCTCGGAGAAAGCCCCCGAGTGGAAGGATGGAGAATGCTGTCACAGATGTAGGGTTCAGTTCACCATGGTGCAGCGTAAGGTAAGCCTTCTAAAGACTTCACGTTTCAACTTTTGTAACTAGTCCTAGAGATTCGTTTGGTAGAACCTATGCTTTGCCTTTAGTACAAAAATGTTTATTTTAAGCCTTTCATGTGTGTATGCATTTCATTCCCACAACCTCTGGGTTTGTTTTGTCAGTGAGATTTATGCCAACATCATGTGAAAGATTTGATCGTCTACATTACCGTTATAATTATCTTTGAATTGTATCACCCACACCCTGCTTACAACCATTAAAACCCGATCTGGTGGTGTGATATTTTTGTATTTAGTGCAGGTCTGGCCTTAATCGTATGTTTGAATGGTACCTGGGTGGCAAGTGCCATTAGACAAAGGGTTACGATTTCTTACCGTCTGAATAAAATTATTCATCCATTATCATATGTTTTCTTAACGTCAAAATACTTCCATGTATTTCAGCACCATTGTCGTAACTGTGGACAGGTATTCTGTAACAAGTGCTCATCCAAGAACTCTATAATTCCAAGATACGGCATTGAGCGTGAAGTACGTGTCTGTGAGACGTGTTTCGATGCTCTCAATAAGTAAGTAGCTCCCATGCTTTTATTTGTTTTTAAAATAATGCGCATATTATAATGATGTAAAGTGAAATAAAGAGTCTGCTCTTCTTTTTAAAGCTGTTATTAACAGTCTTGAGAGAAATACTATACGGGGAAATATCATTTCCATTTCCATTAGCCATGACGATTTCGGTGTACACCTGTCTTTTCCAGATTTCACTTCTAGAATATAAGGGATAACTGATTCAACAATCCACTCCCCCATCCTATGTTCTAAATAAAGAAACATGGCGTTACTAATTATTGAAACAAAAATATGAACGATTGCTGGTACCATTATTTTCTAATAAATAAACTCATTAATATTCCAGAGCGGCCAGTGGAAAGCCCCAAGCTGAAGGTGACCTTCCTGTGGAGTACTTGAACTCCCCCCTGGCCCAGCAGTCACAGGTAAAACCATTCATTCCGTTATCTGTTAAGGACTTACTCGAGAGGATATGTCAGAAGGGTTCTTGTGCTAGCTTACCATGTTCCTGGGGTCCAAACTTTGTTTTGTATTTATGATATTCCAATAGAAACGAGATGTTCGCTTCCCGTGCTACCCCTAAAGTGAGTCAAAGAACTTTAATACGTGACGTCATAGGATTATGACGCAACTGAACCCTCATTACCGGTGATTTGATTGGATCTCACGTGGTAACGTAATCAAAGCTAATGTCTGCATGGTGACATTGTCAGTGTTTTGTCAACAAAATATTGTTTTTAATATATATTCTGACTCAATCATTGATAATTAAGTGAGTCAGGATATAAAGAAAGCCTTGTAGCACCTTCCCTTTTTCCGTCGGGAGGTGACTATAGTTAAATTAAGGGCCAATTTTATTTATAATATTCTGTTCCCATCTAGAGGTGACACGCCTGGATGGTACTTGGATAATTAAAAGGCCTGTGGATGGAGTGGCCGTTACTCTTTCAATCTTTAGGTATCTCTAATTGAAAGTATGCCAGGGTCTGATTATGATATCGTAAGCTCACAAGCATACCAGGTTGTAAGCATTCGGAGTCATTACATTTAATTATTTTTCGTACTGTGAATGAACACATATACTCGATCTGTTTGGATTACCATATATTTTCTTCCCTCTTATGAAAAGGGTACATACCGAATCTTTTATAAATTATCTAGATTCCTGCGATGGTGTACATGACCAATCTTCACTCCGAATTTATATACTTGTTATCTATTCAACCAATAGTTATAGGTAGGGATGGGTTCTCATTCAGGGTATTTGTCGTCCTCTACAACCCGTCCATGTACTACAAACTTGTGACGGTATATTTATTATTTTATATTGGTGTTGCCCTGTGATGTAACGACTCCTTATTGGCCTTACACGGAGGTCACCACAATCATGTAATCCATACACTTGGGTGTCATTACTGAGGCCGTGACCCCAGAGAACAAATCGTGACCTACAGATTTTGTATTTGGGGTAGCAACATTTACTTACATTTCAGCAGGGCTGTATTGTTTATACCAGGCAGTTTTGCTACCCCACCCCACCTAATCATACTGGGGTCATCTTTTCCATAAATTAACACATGACGTTGAAATATATATTCTTATCATGAAGCGATTTGAAGAAACTTCCTGGGTTTCTGAACTGCCAAATAGAAGCTTTTTTGTTTAAATGCATAATCATTGGAAAGACAGTATGCTGGCTGAGGGCGATAAAGGAAATATGCTAAATGGGATACGATACCCTACTCTTTTTGATTATTAGCAATGGTTCTTTTACATGCGTATACCCATAGGCACATGGCCGGCGTTTGCTAACGTCCCAGTCAGGGAAATAATTCTCAGGCAATCGCTCATGGTATACGAATCCGGAGCGCGTGGCTAGCTTTTCTCTGGTGATAGTGCTAGCTGCTCCTGATATACTCCGAGCTGCTGACCACTGCTACTATCTTCAACAATATAATTGGCTAGAAGCGATTAAAATACTGTTGAAAACCGATTTAACCACAATTTCGGGATCTTAAGATGAGGTTTTTCCACCAGTGTGATATATCTGTTGATTTTCTATACATAAATCCCGTTTTACAAATAATACTGTATGAGCTTGAAGAAAAAAGTCTCCACCCATGGAGTGCAAGATGTTAACTGTTCATTAATTCATTGATAGATTTCCTCTGTCTGAGCCAGGCTGCTCAGTGATGCCTGTGGCGCCCTCAGTGGGCTTAGTCAAAGTACATCGAGATATAACAATATACCTTTATTTAGCGTAGCTTTTAACTGTCACTTACGTGAGAAATGTCATCATATATACCCCCCCCCCCCCCCAAACACACAGACTTCTCACCCATAGCTCCACTTTGCCCCATTCAATTTCTTTATTTTGTCACAGCTAGTCAAGCCTAGCCTACATACAACATACTGACAATGTACATGCATGAGGATGGTAGGACTAAGGAGGGAGTGTGTTGATTTGTGGATGAAAAATCAGGGGAGGCAGGGGAGGAGGAAGTTTGGGAGGGGGGAGGAAGAGGAGGAGCAGGGGGCAGAAGAGGTTGAGTAGGAGGAAGAGGGGGAGCAGGAAGAAGTGTATACTATATAAGCCCTCCACCTATTGTCAAAACATTAAAGCTATGCCACATTATCTGTCCAATGTCCCCTTGTTGTTGAGACAGCTTTGAATTCCTTAATCCTTTCTTCCTCTATACCTTTATTCTGGTCGTTTCTTTACTCTGAGGAAATTTTCCCATCTTCAGAGGATGTGTACCGCCATTAGCGATTTTAAGTCAGACCTTGATTACCAGGGGAACCCATATTTGGAGTATGTTTATGCCAAAGTAGAAGTTTGTTGGATTAATATTTCCCCTTTATTTTTTTATAAATACTCCAAAATCACGGTTAACATGAAGCAAGGAGCGTTCAATTTACAATTCAATTCAATATATCATTTATTTGCACCTACACATCATTATTGGCGATTTTCCTTTCAGCCAGTTGATACTCTTAAGGGCCTAGTCCACTAAGCCGATTCTCATGCGAATCTCACAGAATTTAGCCCGCTCATTGGTCGTCATCCTAGCATAGCCCAGCTAATCAGCGTCCATGACTTCAGAGCAGGCGTCCGTGACTTAGGGTCGGGGGTTGTTAGATACGGTAGAGGGTTTAAAGGTCTATGTAAAAATGCCGTCTCACTTCACGTATTCACTCCACAGAGTGACCCTTAGACCTTCTTGTTTTATGACCACAGAGAAGTATACCGCTTTTAAATAAGCATTGCACATATTGACTTTAAGTCTATTCAAGTGACTTTGGAAGCACAATATACTTACTTTAATTCATATGTGGAAAACGCATAAATAAAGCCATGACGTGTGCCATATTTGTAGCAATAGACTGTGTGTGGTCTAATAGATAATCCCTGCACATCCCCCTGTCGCTCTGACGTTTTATCCCGTGAATGTGTGTCCTACGGATTGACGAATGACCTCTCTGATATACTACAAGTCTATCAACAAAGGGACTTGGGCTCTCTATTTGCAGAAACGCGTGGCCGCAATTGCCTTTTGTTAATGTATGATGCACATGGTGGCCTAACCTAACGTGATGTATAAGGGGGAGCTCTTTATGTGAAGTTGTAGTTATAGTTACATCCATATTTTAGTTCATGTTACTCGAGTTGATATATAATAATAATTATATCATATTTCAAGATTTGTGTGTCAGTTTGTCAATTCCTAATTTTTGCACTGAAGGATCTGGGTATTTTCTTTGCGCCGTCTAATTTTGATTGGTTATATTCATTAGAAGAACACGTAGTATTCTCCTCATAACCACGCCACGCTGGTGGGGGATTTAGTGACACACTCACCGACGTCATAACCTCACTCAGAGCCTGTGCGAGCCGTGCAAAACACAGCCATTGATTATCAAGGCTGATCGGATCAATACTCAGCAGACAATCGAACCAGGAGTTCATATCACCGATGTTGAGGTGTGGTTCTTAGTCTATTTGGAGTAGGCCTGAAAAATCACCGGGTTATCCCTGTTGTCAACGCTATGAGGAAGACTCGAGTCCAGAAGGTGTATAAGCTTGGTGTATTCTACCCATAGGTGTTTGTGTTGTGGGCCTCAGTTGAAGTTGTAGTTGAGCTTTGGAGGCACACCAGCATGCTAGACTGAACACAGGGAGTTTGTCTAGTAACCACACTGCAGCAACAGGTTTACCGATATTCTTTCTTTCCTGCATACTATGGTTTTACCAGCAGCTGTTACTGCTTAAGTTGAATAACCTCTTCAATAGGTGTTTCTCCCACTTAAAAATAGCCCTCCACCAATTAGATCTCGAACTCGATATGTAATATAAGCTACCTGATCGAATACTTTACATGTGATCGGACTAGTTTCTTCCGTCGCGGTTTACAAATATTGGATCATATGTCCAGGTGGTGTAAGTGCGACCACTGAGCTCATTCTTTAACACGAGGATCAATATACCTAGATTATAAATATAGCACGCCTCAGGTACCTTGTACGTCATACGGGTAAACGCCAATGCAATGAAAGCTATCCGTCGACTGTAACTGATCTCATTGAACTTCCTTCGTATCACCTGTACTTAGAATGGACATCTTGCAGAAAGCTTAACCTAAATTAGACTTAATGGTAGCACAAAATACGCTTGAATTAATGCACAAATAATAGGATCCTTCTATAAGGAAGTTATGTACTGAACTAAAGTATTAAACGGCCTGCGACCAGTCACCTCTGTCTCTGCTGAGTGTATCAGCTGACTTAAAACATGTATCTACCCATGTTGAGATCCACTATGTATTCATCGGGAAACTTATAACTAGGTCATTGGGTCAAACCACTAGGTAGTTCTTGCGGATCCGTGTTGAAAATCTTTTGTTTTGGTCACTGTGCAGTCTGACACGCGGGGAAGTAAGTCCCTGTCTGACCTAAGTGTTTGACTTCAATGTTTTCGAAGGATCGAGGTGAAGTCGACCCTTGTTTTCTGTTCACAATTTGGTATGTGGATTCCCGATACTTCGATGATCACCTCTCTTGCTAGATTTGGACTTTGATTCCTAGTTTACAATACACATCGTTCACATTACTATCAGAATCATACAGATCCTGCAAAGGGACCTTCTCTATCACGGGATACTTACTTACATGTATACAGAGACATCTTCGTCATGGAATAAGTTTATCTCAGTTTAACGCTTCTGTATGCTGTGTCAATTTTGCACATTTAAAAAGAAAATCAGGGCATGTAATTTAAGCAGGTTGATATATTGAGGCTTGCAACCAATATAATTCCTTTCTTTTCTAGTGTTCATTAATGCTCGTCTTTCGATAAAAGTTTTATTGTTATTTATTCATTTATTTACTGCAATCATTTTATAAAATGTTTACTCACCTATCTTGTAAAACCCACAGATTTTATATTTAGGGGTTGATCGTCGTTCAGCTTCAGTTTCTCTTTCACTTTGTTGTACCAGGATTATTTGTTTATCTGGGAATTTGAGGTTACATCACTAACGTCCAGCTGTCATTATACATCAGTGAAGTTTACAGTTCACTAGTCACTAGCCTTAACAATTGGAATGAAAATGTAGCCATCAGTAGAGCTAAAACTTCCTTATAAATGTATATGAGTCATACTCTATTGAATGAACACGAAGTAACCTTGATTTTCCATTTGCCCACACAGAAGCCTCCATCAAAAGTGAGTATTGATATTAGACTTGCATGAATAGTGCCCCAGATTACCACAGCCCTTTTTTAGTTGTTTTTTATTTAAGACAATCGCCTTGAAGGCCTGAGAGGGCTTGTCTTGAAACATGGAAGAAGAGGTGTTTTACAACACATGGAACATGTGTCTAGCCTTTTAGATCAAAGTTAGCTTTTAAAAGAAAATCAGTGAGAAATAATGGTTGTGATTTCTTCATGTAACCTATAACAGTAGACACATAAAGGAAGTGGAGTGAGGAAAAAGAGAAGGCTTGATTTTACGAGATTATTCGTGAATAACCCAACATAGTCCTGCATGATTAGGCGTCGTTCCTTTGTTCTTGTGCTCTGAAATACATTTGGGAATGAGCTTTTCACTTATACAAAGTAGTGTGCACTCCTTTATCGTTTCGGATTTTTATTCTGAAATGCTACCCTTTGCTGTAACCATTAGGTGAAAATGAACATTGATTGTATGATTGTGTTAAGAGGTACATTATATTTAATGCGTGGTATTCGGTATATTTGAAGTTGTAAATCAGAACTTCAGATTTTGCATATTCTTGCTCTTGATTTGAGTCATACTGGCTTACTCAACTTTTAAACAGCCGATAACACTCCAACATTTAAACTTAATGGAATCTTACCCGAATATTTATTGATCGATGGATTGGTTGTATTCTTTATTTTGTTTCCACAATTGGTTGTCTATTTCTGATTTCTCAGGTCTGCCAATGGATGCCAGATACAATAAAAAGAGATATTAACCAACGAGAAATGTCTACAGTAGTTGGAAAATGTACATATATCGTACATACAGTAAATTGATTAGTACACCTATAACAAATGGTTAAGAATTACTTAACCCAAGCTTTTACATATAGTGGAGGTATTTGTTCATAGGTTTAAGTTTATATGTATTTGTCCGTTTTTTGGACTGTCTAGATCAGTTCGAACCAAACAGGACCATTTACTATTTGTTACACACTGGAATTCTCACTTCTTCTTTTTTAAGTAGATCTAACTTGTGTAGCCTGGGGTTCAGTTCGGATCAACTGAACTGATGTGTCTATCAGTTTCGAACCTGAAAAGAGTGCCATTTGCTATCAATACAAGTTCCACTCTCCTTTGTTGTGTAGTGTCATTATTGAACACATAATTTAATCAATTCTATCAAATCTCTGTTTTCATGTCTTGAAGCTTCAAATATAATCCTACAAGCTCTTCAGACAGAATCCCAACATTGCCTGTTTCCTTTAGACTGGTACAATACTAACTTACGCTTTTCTGTTTCCAGCTGCCTCCTCAGCGCTCCGAAGCGGAACTACAGGAGGAAGAAGAACTCCAACTGGCCATTGCCCTGTCAAAATCTGAGGCTGAAAGCAAGAACAAAGAGGTTTGTATACATGTATTTCCTTGGCGTTAGAATACTTGTTTGCTTGTCCAATATTATTGTAAGCAATCTTATACAAGTCCAGAACAAAGCCTTGAAATAGGTGTTGAACTATTCTTTTAGTAATCTATTAATTGCTTGTAAATTTAGTAATGCGGCGTATTAAAATCCAGGATGTATCAATGAAATACCTTTAGTGTAATTAAATCGTGGTTTTCTGTTACTATTTTCAATGTTGTCTGGTGCCAGGAGGGGCAGTCTCTTCAAATTCGTGCAAAGGTTTCGTTCTTGGTACCAAATGAAAGCTTAGGGTCTAAATAACTTTTGGTCCAAGTGTCCAACGATCATCTCGCTCGCGGGGGGGGGGGGGGGGGGGGGTTAATATAGGGGCCTGACCTTCCTTTCAATGGTTAAGTAAAGATATTATAACTTTTGAAATAATAGTCCGATCTGAACATAACTAGCTTTGGAAAGTAAGAGACAAAAGCATTTTAGTAAGTATTTTTTTCACCTAGTGGGGTTGTGGACCTCCTAAATCTGGGGGGAGGGGGCTCAACACACCTTTAAAATGTAAAAACTGCTATGACTTCTGCAGTAATTATAAGTCTCATATATGTCAGGCTCAGAGCAGCAACTGCCATTTTCCCTTCATTGAAAATAGTTCAGACTTTTTGATACATCCCAACTAGCATCCTTGTATTATGAACGCACTACAGCTAGTGCACCTTCACAAAGTGTTCATTTCACCATTTGCAAAGATACTTTATACCTAGTTTTACCGATAACGTTTAATAACCCTATCCTTTTTACATTCTACAGCGCGACCGGTTGAAATCTAACTACACTCTTTATGGTAATAACGAGGGCAAACCTGACGCTGAACCTATTTATGCCCAGCCAACAAAGGTAAAGTCTAGTCATTATTGATATTATTTTAGCGATCTCATTGCACTCCGTTTTAGCATGACGTATGAACATTCCTGATTGGTGTTTTCAGGTGGTGGCTCCCATGATAGATACTAGCGAAATGGATCCTGAGTTGGCGCGATATCTAAATCGCAATTACTGGGAACAGAAACATGAAGACACTAACAAGGCTTCCAATAATACTCAGCCTTCGGCTCCAGCAGCCCTCAACGAAGCCAAGAATACCAACGGAACTCAGTTCGCTGGCAACAAAGTGTCTGAGGTAAAGCAAATATTTTCATTTCCTCTCCCAGCCTGTAATCCGATATAGTTGCACTCACCAATACTACTGCACGACTCTAGATTTTACGTTATTTTCTGGATAAAGAATGTTTTATAAAATCCCAAATCATTTTTAAAAAATGTGTGTTCCTTAAATTTTCTTAGTAATTTTCTTAGTGATCGGCTTGATCAGTATTTTATCGAGAGCTATTTTATTTAAACGATAGCTGGCCGATTCTTAACCATGGGTAAAATTCTCCTGGTCAAAGAACTTTTACCGCCGACGCGTAAAATAAGGAATTGGCTGGGTGTATTTTTCTCAGATCTCAAGTGGCAGGTGGATGGATGTTGGCGGTATCTTTATACCAAATGTTGAACTTTGTGGGATTAATTATTTGCCTTCATTTTGACGAAAATCGACCAATCAACCAAAATTACACCAAAAGGGTATGATGGAGGCTCAATTTATGGCGTGATCATCACTTTTAATTGATTCCCCTTGTACCTAGTTTGCACCTTAGACTTACGCTTTGAAGTGGTCTGAAGTTGACAGCCTGTGGTCTCAGTGTCTCATCGGCATGGGCCTGCTACAGCTTTGTCCTCATTGGTCCATGCCTGAGCTGTCAATCATTAGACTTTCCTCCGCATGCGAACTGTGCATTCAGACCAACCGCAGTGGCTGTCAAATTTTGGCCTCATTCAAGTGACCAGAAGTGCGTTGGATATGCGCAAACCATCATTTCCATTTGGTTGCGTGGATTGGATAATAAACTCTGAAGTGTGAGAGATTCGCTGATCTTTCAATAAATCGCTGTAGCTCAGCTTAAATCTTGGCAAAATCTTAGATACTAATGCATTCATATCCTGAGACTTCAGGGGTTGTTCGACCCAAGGTTTAAAGGTCCCTAAATCAAGCTGATTTATCTCCACTTTTGCTTTCCACTCCAAAAGAATGAAAGTCAATAATCGTATAATCCTTCTCGTTTGTTGTCTTGTCACGTTGTAGTTTATTTTTAATTCCCTATTGAAAAAGCTCACGCACCTATTTCATTTGTAGAGTTTCCAGAATGGTGAGGTTAATGAAGGTGAAAGTCAATTCCTGAATGCGCTAAGTTCAAGCATCGAGATATTCTGTAACCGTATGCGCAGTAACCACCAGCGGGGACGTAGCATTGCCAACGACTCATCAGTGCAGACTCTCTTCATGACCATCAATGCCATGCATCCTCAACTTATGAAGTACGTTTCCCAGCAGGAGGATGCCAGATGTAAGTAGACATTATTTCGATTTTCCGTCTTTTTGTCTTATGGCACTCGATGTTTTAATATATTGTTCTGGACGATGCGAATCGTGTATGGTAGCTGTTGCTCAGATATTCTGTCTGGCCTATGCATTAGATAGAACGTTTACAAACCCACACACAACGTGTACACCACTTTCCTTCAATGATATTCCGGTGGAATCCATTGGCTAAGCGCTCACTTCAGTTATTATGTGAATTATATCAATTGCTAAATTCTAAAAAATCAAATTAAAAAATCAATAGCTAAATTCGTTCTACTTAAAAGCGCTATCACCTCAATGCGCACTTCCATTTAATTGATTTAAGACCAAATGTGATACAAACCTCCAACAAAGAATTAACCTCACTAATTTCAATCAATTTTAGCGCATTACGAAAGTCTGCAAGACAAGCTGGCTCAACTGAAAGATGCTCGAGAGGCCTTGGATTCTCTGCGGGAGGAACACCGCGAGAAACGCCGGCGTGAGATGGAAGAACTAGAGAGACAGAGACAAATACAGATGGCGCAGAAACTCGAAGTCATGAGACAGAAAAAACAAGTAAGTTCTTAAAAGCAATATTTGTATGTACAATTATATCCTGGCGTTTATAGGTGGAAGAAGTTGGGTGTTTGGTCCAGGTTTGCTAGACATTATTAAAGAAAATAGATTGAATTCTTCCCCTATTTCGTACTTAGGAATACTTGGAGTTCCAGAGACAACTAGCGCTACAGCGTATGCAGGAACAGGAGCGGGAGATGGCCATGAGATTAGAACAACAGAAACAAATGCAGCAGATGCGTGCTATGCAACAATATGGATACGGTCAACCTCAAGTATGTGGTTTTCACCTTACCCGATAGGATCTTTCAAGGAAAATGTATATTGTTGAATTAAAATTGTTTGTTCGCATGTATTGTGATCAGATGAACACAAGAAGTGGACCTAAAACAATAAACTTCTGAAAAATGCATTAAGGCTACTGGTGCGGTTGGGAAAAGAAACATGAGAGTAATATAATAGTGTTCCTTAATAAAGTTAATGTGGTGGAGTCGCACTACTAATTAGTGTAATGAAGTTAAGGTTTTGGTGATTATTCGTGGAAATTTAAATTGTGTAGTTATATTTTCCCAACGTTTAGGAGTGCTTTACTCCTTCTTTACAATGAATAAAGTTAAATTAGTACATTTCTAAAGATTAGAAAAAAATCGATGAGTATCTATTTCTATGTTATATTCAGATGTATGGACAGCCCGGTCCTGGACAGACATTTAGCCCTGGAGGTTCTCTGGAGGGTTCCCCATTACATCACCCCCACCCCCAGCAGTACTACAACCCTGATGGAAGCACACAACATGCCCCTATGGGAGCCCCCGTACCCGGGACCGCTGCCCCACATGGGGCTCCTATAGGGGCCGCCATACCGGCTATGGCTTCAGGGGCTGGAGGTCCCCCTCCTTCTTCCATGTATAACCCTCCTGGAGGGTTCCCACCCGGTGGACAGATGAACCAGCCAGCACCCCCGTACCAGCCCGCCTCTCAGTACCCGCCCGGAGAGAACCAGTACCAACCTCAAGGTGCTCCTCCCATGCCGCCCCCACAGGGCTATGTGCCTCCCGGTGCTGTGGACTATGGTCAAGGAGCTTTCAACATGCAAGGTGTGTCTAATATGTATTTCTGATATGGGGTATTACCTGAAATTTATTTATTATCAGTCACGGTGGCGTTTCTGGTTGGGTCCTCAAGCAATAATCACATGTTCGCGTATAACAGCCATGTGCGACTATAGAAGTATCTTTACTCACAAACATTCATTACTATTAGAAATTCTATATATATATTACAGTTCGTGTATCTAGGCTGATCTTGTAACCTTGAGTGAATGGGCTGGTATTGTTCGATCTAATTAGTATTTAAGTGAACTAATAATTACTAAATAAATTAGCATGTACATGTACTTCTATTCTTTCTATATTCTCTGAATTCCTCTAACTATCTTATCCCTGTATAATCATGCATAAGGTTCATCTGTTATTGATCTACGTTTGTATACTTCTGTAGTATTTAATCTACTTGTACTGTACAATGGATCCTCTCTTATTCTAGGTATGGCGGCTAATTTACCTGGACAAGGGCTGCCTCCTCAGTACCAACACCCCGGCGCTGCACCTCAAGGCATGGCTCCACCTAGTGGCCAATACATGCCTCCTCCTCCTGGCGTTCAGTACCAAGCACCTCCACAAGGGGGCGCCATGCCGCCCGGGGCTCCACCTGCTGGACAGAATCAACAGCCACCCATGCAGCAGCAACAACAGCAACCGGAGGCACAACTTATCTGTTTTGACTGATTGTGTCGTTGACTATTTATGCTCTAGAGAATTTTGTTTTCGGAAAAGTAAGCTTATAGTGGAAGGAAGGTACATGTCTATATGATATACGTAGACTTTCCCTATTGGGAATGCAGATACCACTCCTTATTTAAGAATGTTAAAGTATTACTAAATATATTGTGTAAATATGGTGTCAATATAGCAAAAGTGGATGTTGTTATGTGGGCCTTGTAGTTGTTCTCTGTGTAAGCCACATTTCAGACGACTGGAACACGAAGAATGTCATTGTCTCCAAGAAAGGACACTTATTAAAGATTTTAGGGAATCATCTAATGCTAAATGCTTACTTGATATCATGAATTTCTGGGTTACGTAGTGCAATAATTTTATTTCTGCATAGATATCACGTTTTATGAAAGGGAGACGAGAGAGACATTTTTTTATCATCTTATTTTCTAGTAAACCACCAGCCTAGGTGTAGCAATCTTCCCAGGGTTTGCATCAAGATATTCAGAAACAATTTCTTTCTGTCAGTTCACCAAGAAAGTGTTTAACTTAAGATTAGTTGATATTGGACAAAGAAGTCAAATATATATATCGAAGTAATGTAAATCCCCGATGACATTAGTATATCCCTTTTTGATATGAAAACGGGTAATTTGTGAAACAAGTTAATATTAAAAAAATAAGCGATTGATTTTTGTGAAAATATTAATAAGTCAACATTTTGTGGTGCAAAAACCTGACTCTTCACTTGCTCTTATGATAACGACGCATGTAATTACTTAAAAAGGCTGTCGAGTTCAAGTAGAAATAAATATGCTATATCATGATCGAATTCTTTTTATCGTTTTATTTTGTCGCAGTAGTTTCATCAGCTCGTTTAAATCATATTTTCACTCGGGCATCACAGGAATTCCCCCAGTTCAATTAAACCCTTGTGTGACAAAATGAATAACACAGTGAGAGATACTGGAAAATAGCTTTCCTTTATTTTTCTTGAATGCACATCACAGGAGTAGTTACATAATCTCATCTTTGCACGAACTCTGCCACACTTGCCCGTGCGGTATTACCTCTTAAGTCTGAATACACTGCATGGCATAACTGGCAAGGCGTTCGAGGCCCGTCCTTAAAAGCAGCCCTAGTAATTGTCACTGGTTTTGAAGCAGTTCGAAGAAGTAAGAAATCTTTACTCGAGACCTAGAGATTTAGATGGAAGACTAGGGTATACACATGACCCGAGAATACTAAAAGGCAAACAAATATTTCGTTTAAATATTGTTTTTTAAAAAAAGACGTGAGACAGATCAGTGATTTCAAAGTTTGTTATAAATGGTCAGCAATCCTAATTTTACCCAAGTAAACTTTGTGCAGGTTCACTGAATTAACTGGAAAGACATAGAAAAAGTTATCATTAGGTTTTTCGACTGCTGAGGGTATTCATTCATACAAGCATTAGAAACATCAAAACCAGTGACAATGTATAAAACGTTTACCATCAAGTCAGACAACTTCGGTTGAGGCCAACACAGAAACAATGGCATGCCTTTCAGCAGGCGAACTAGTGGAATGTGCTAAGAATGGCAGGATACAAAAAACGGCTTACAACCAAGTGGCATTTTCTGAACCGGTACAGGGACATACGCCGCCTTACAATTTAATGACATAATATTCGGAGAAGTTTCATTGCTTCTCGTTGACAGCAGATTATTGCATGAAACTTCGACTCGCAGCTTAATTAGCTTGGTCCCTTTAACTTGCCACGACTGGTGGATGTAAATTGTTTAAAGCCTTTGGGGCTGCTCGTCCGTCGAGGTAATTTCTTAAATTTGTGTTAACCTATATACCATTAACAAATAACAGGTAGACACAATGCAAACTACATACTGAAAGAATGGACACATTGCCAATCCAAACAAAACTAAGTTCATAACATCTTCATCCCCCGAGTGGACCTAGAAATGTGTGTCTTCGTCTTTCAAATGTGGTGCACACAGCTATAGCGCCATTGATTGATTCTCTGGTCTCTGGTCAAATAATTCATCCGGAATTACCTGCGTGTATCTGCTCAGTGATTCATTTTCATGTATGTTCACATTTGAAGCCTATCCTTCACTGTCCTGACTTTTATAGGGCAAAAAACGTTATGTTCCTTAAGTGGTTTAACAAATTTGATGAATGATCTCAATTTGGAGTGACATACACAAGAACCTAATTTGGTATAGCTGCTACATTTGTCACTATCTATATTAAGCTACACTGTAAATGTACTTCAAGGCTTGACTTGGTTTATCGGTTCGACCTCTATACGCCCATGGTGCGATTTATCATCATGCATAAAGCTTTGTGTACATACATGCAAGTATGCAGCTAGTATACTAGTACCGGAAAATGCCACGAGGTGGA
This sequence comes from Sthenelais limicola, assembly GCA_942159475.1. Taxonomy (NCBI): domain Eukaryota; kingdom Metazoa; phylum Annelida; class Polychaeta; order Phyllodocida; family Sigalionidae; genus Sthenelais; species Sthenelais limicola. Next base: position 118,116,213 of record OW804096.1, read on the forward strand.
GCGACCAAGCTACAAATCACACATCGAGACTGGTCTAAGGCCACTAGGAGCAAATTCATTATACGGGGACAAGTCTCAACCATTTCAGGCACATTATTTATCTGGATCAGTAGGATTTCTTTAAAAATTAAAGTACGCGATGAATTCTGTTGGGAAATATGTATTGACAATGTTTCTATATGCATTGAAGGTTAGACCTACAAAAGAGATTTGAAATGAAAGGACACCGGCCCTTTTGGAAATATTAATTGTACATTTGATGCAAAGTTTTATCTGAATAGGGAAACCATTACGCAAATGGGTGTAAATTTTCCACAATATTTTCCAACATATCAACATTTATCTATCCTATAGAAATGGTATCCAAGTAAATCCAGCAGTTATGCTTAAATTCATGTTGAGGTCTTGTATCTTTGGTTTTACTTGCGTTGAGGATTATGGAAGCATAAAGTATGCATACGAGTTGAGGTTGGTACATGGGGTTGCTATGGAACAGACCACACACATTACTAAGTAGGAGCGCCTAAAATATGCGCACACGATGTTTGAACATGGAAGCATGTACAGATACCTCCCTGGTTCGACAAGACATTTTTTAACATCTTTCGAAAAGGTGAAAGGATACGTATACATACATATATATGCAGCATTGGTATTCAAAAACGGGTCTAACACATTAAACGTTTCATGCACATCAGACTGGTACAGGTGATCTTATGCTTTTCTAGTAGTTTCCAGTTTGATAAGTACAATATCAATAAATACCTGAATCACAGGCACTACCATTATCTCAAATCCAAATTCTGGAACTGCTAAGCTTGACAAAAAACAAATGCAATTATCATGTTGAATTGTGATAACTTATTGTACAAATACACCAGAGTAGTAATCGGCGGCATGGACAATTACGTCATAGTTTTATTGGAAGCCATGAAACGCGACACACTAGGATTTAATTGACACCGCTTAAATTTGATTTCATTTACGGACAACTATTGAAACTAACATGTCTACAATACAGACAACAATCTAAAAGTTCATGAATAACAAGCTAGTAAAACAGAGTTATAAGGAAAGATAGAGCGAAGCATTATGGAAACAATTAGTCTGTTAGGCTATACCTAATATAACGGATATTTGTCCAAAGCTAGTTTTACGTGTAGAATGTAGTCAAGATAAACCACATTATGGGTTTATAATGTAAGCTTTAGCAAATATGCCATCCTCAGTTTCATAATTGGGAAAATTAATGTATGGTTTTGAGAAATTTATGCGAGGCGAGATCAGTCTAAAAATTCAGCCGCAAATATTTGTCCGTTAAATAAAGGGAACTAAAAAGCGATTTGAAAAAATATCACACACCACAAGACCTAATGGACAACAGATATAATTAATATATTTCATTGATATTAAGTAAATAATTACTGACAACACTGCCTACGACCGATTCAGACAACAAGGATTTTCGACGGGCGACAAGCGACAATAACCAGCATATTATTCTAAAAAGCTTTTCATCGGATGGCATGTCAACTCCTTAATTAATCGCCGACATCGGAAACGCTCCTTTGCACTTTTCAATTAGGTATCGAAAGACGTCAACAACGCTTTTTTCCCAACTGGTGGCACCGTGTTTCTTTCTGTCCATTGAAAAGGGTTTCAAAACAAACGTTACACCAAATATTCAAAGTTAAAAATTACAAACATTTTGTTGGTACAACACCAATCAACATATTCCACGTATATATAAAGAAGAATGGATTGCCGGTATATCATTCAATGACTGAAATCGTTGTATAACTCGACTCAAAGCCGTGGGAGATGAAAAAGAAAATCTCCAATTGTGCGTTGGTTACATTAATCGAAATAACACGAAGCGTGGCGGAAGTTATAATAAGCATTCCCACCGCTAATGGATTTCAAGAAAGACATCCTGTCTAAAAATCAAGTCAAAGCGAAGAAATTCACAATATTATCAAGGTAGGATCAAGTGTTTGCTAGCACGAAAACAGGTTTCAATTTCCATAATAATAACGTTACTATCAATTTACTTGACTTCAACGCCAGTGCATTCAAAATGTGTATAACCATTGAAACTTTACTTCGGCTGGGGTTTTTTGCCACATCGAATATACCGAGTTGAATATTCGATTGATTAATTTCATCAATACTTTCATCTAATGTTTAGATTAGTTGGTCGATCGTCACTTTATTCTAGTTTGTGCCTCTATATCGAAATACCTTTTGCCTGTATTATAGCCCAGCACTTCCCCTGTGCTGCGTAGTTTGAAATGTATACTTTATTTACAAAGGGATATGCCCCTTTTACCAACCACAGCGGACCATCACAAATGTATAGAAACAATGATCGGGAAAATTGAATATTGATGTATCAATTATTATATTTGATATTATTACAAGTATGAAATTATCATTTAACTTAACTCGTTATCTGATGCGCACATGTATAGTGGAATATGTTTTTGAATGTCCTTTGAATAACCATTGATTTAATAAAGGGATGACATTTAGTGGTTGGTGAGGGTTTCCTAGACCATCAGGAAAATAGCATGGGGCCCAATGCGCATCACTCCTACCAACGTCATCATATACCCTGCCTAGTCCGAATGTCAAACAAAAAGTTCTGACGAGAGACGACCAATTATACTTATAATGCTGGTTTATATTGCCAGGAGCTAAATTTAAGGAAATAACGTCAATAAAAGCTTCAAATAGAGATCTGAAATATTAGAACTGCATACCACCGACAACATAATTACTAGATTCCTCAATATATAGATCTCTATTACCAAATCTGCGCTGGAAATAGTTGGTTAAGCTTGAATTGAAAAATATTCTACCTTACATATAAAGACACATTTAATTAACGCAAACCTAGGTTACTTAAGAATTAAAGGAACGCGGTAGATCAATCAACATATGAGCAACACATTCTCTGATTTGTTGAATTTTAGATAGGGATGGAAATTGCCATTGCCGTGATTAAGAACCGGACATATTAATTTATGAGCATTGCTCAATAAATCCCAAGATTCCAAGATCTGGGGTGAGATCACAATCCCACTGCAATTAAGGAACACGCACATATATAGCTCTATACCAGAGAATACTGCACTATTGTATCTGTTACATTATTGTTGGAGATTTATATCATGACACGTCCGCATATAATTCTAAAAAGACAACACCATCTTGTACCAGGTAATGAACAAGGATGCGCTTGAGTAATAAACCAAAAGGAAAGGTCGTTTTTATCTAACATGGCGGGGGATTCTTCTATATCTAATCTATCTTTTTGCAAGAAGCATGCGACATTTCAGAAGCACCATAGAACTGTATTCATTTCTTATGACCGAGTTGGTGTTTAGATGTTCAAAGTGACTGCCTGTTGAATAAGTATTTGTAGGACAGTCCCGTGTCTCGTTTGTGTTTGCAGGCGTTTGAGAGAAGAGCAGTTATGGTCCATCACATTTGCGTCAAGACTTTCTGAACACCAAAGTTTTGTTGTTGGCTGGCATATCCACCTGAAGATATGTGAAGGATTATTAATCCATAACATAAGACTTATTTTAATGTGCAGTTATTATCATAGATATTATACAAATAGAAAATGAAATCGGTAATGCTGAACTAGAACGACGAAACTTGATACAATTTATTCATAAAATAACAAAAGGACATGAGGCAAAACCTGTAACTTACTGTATTCGATGGTCATTTTATAAACTCTTTATCCACATTGAGAATGAAGTGTGAATTAACATAATTATGTTTAAGCTTTCGGATGTTTGCCAAGCAGAAAAAAGCCTTATGAAAGCATTCTTACCGTTTTTTCCAGCACCAAACCATTTTCTTGAGCCAGCTTTTCTAGGTCATCAGTATCACGCAAACCCCATTCAGCATTCCTGTATAGAGATCGACCGACATTAGTTTCATTATAATGGAATAACGAGATATGGAAATTATATACTGTTACCACAGATGCCTAATAGATTTAATGGTATCTTTATGATTCGTAAATTGCTGAAAATGCGAGAAGCGAGCGATAACCAATGACCGAAATTCAAGCATCTTTGCACTTTTTCAAAGGAGAACTATAGCGGTAAAAAAATAAGTAAAAAGAACCAGAGGTTTATAAAGCTTCACTTTTTCAAAATGGTACTTACTGCTGACGAAGCATCTGGTCAAATTGCATATTACTCTCTGGTGTGATGTCTCCATGTATTTTATACGGCTGTAAAAATATTCCCTTATGAGTTAAGACAACAAAAATGCAACATTTTCTGTCATGCCATTGAATAATGGAGAAATGAATAAAAACGGTAAGTAAGTCATTGTGTCTTGGGGCACACCTGCCGTTCTGACTTTCTTCTTGGGGTTCTAATGTCACTTTGAGGGATGAGCAAAAATATGTGCATCTAATTTCAACTATTTTTCATGACGAGTCAATTGTTTTTGAAGTAACGAGATTTGGCTATAGCAAAATGGAAAATCTATTTTTTTTCTGATTACACCAACGTGTGTCTTTAAAAGTTGTCATTTCGTAAACCAGCATCGACAAAAATATACATTTGCGTGGAAAACTTTCTTATCATTTCAAGGCAACAGGTATCCCCAGATCGATATTATTATAACGCACGTCATTTTTCGCTTTGATAACTTTTCTATAGATGTGCATGAAGGCACCCGCCTGCAATTGTATAAGTGATTCGATTAAAATCCATATTTAATAGTATGTGTCCATATTTAATAGTATGTAGCGAATGTGACATTATCACCGTTTTGATTCATTTCATAAAATAGGTGAATAAATCAAAAGGAGAGATGTCAATCGATGACACTAATTACTAATTCAAATGAATATTAGGTACATTTTAATATATATATATTACTATAGTTTTAATCACATTGGACTATTTAAACCACATCAATAATATGCATCTCGTTACCATTATAGTTTAGTATGGTATCGTTTGGTTACTTTTGGTTAGCATAATCCAAATTATTTCATTATGATATAGGATAGTAATTACTATTGTCGAAGCTCAATATTTGAAAATAGAGTTGTTTCTGGGGACCCTCTTACAAAGAATGGTAAAGGTTAATTCAACCTTCGAAACTCAGCTAAGGAAATAACAGCTAGCAACATAATGCTTACCCCGTATGTAGCAAGTATCCCTCCTGACTTTAAGTAGAATCCGGCACCTTTGAACAAACCCTGAAATATCAAGAAATAGAGCTCTATCTGAATGTAATTTTAATGTTTCTGAAGAGGCCACACGTAACTTTTCACGAGGAGTTAACTGTGCATTAGCTATAAGCTTACGATGATTTGCACCACATACAGTTTCATGTTCGGGAGGTGCATACTCTGCCAGGGAGAGAATATAAAAAAGAGTTTACTGCGTTATCTGACGGTGGCCACCCATGCAACCAAGTCATGTTGCCTCATAGATATTTGAAGACCGTGCCATTCCTTTCGGAGCGGTGATGTATGGATTGCATGACACACATCACTTACTATAGACTCATAATATACCGAGCTGAGGCAGACGGCAGGAGGTAGAAGATGAGGGGTTGGTGGGGCTGGTGGAGGCAAGGAGGGGCGGGGTGCAGAGGAGGGGAGAGGGGAGGCGAAGGAGACATATGGCCTATCAACACAACGTTGCAATATTAATTGATTTTCAATAACGAGAAACCGCAAATACAATATTATGGGAAGTTGTAAGTGACTAAGTTGGAAATTCTAAGCTACTGCGATCACTATACATACCAATACGTGGGAATTGCCTTTCTACCTCCTTAAATAGATATACCAATAAAATGGTAAGCGCCACAGAAAGCAATACATAGGATTTTCTCCTGAGACTTACAAGAATAAAAAAATAGTCCGATTAAGATTGATAACCTTGTGTCATTACCGAATATCGTATATAGTTAAGAACATAGATGTAACTGGAATTACAGAGTAATTGTAAATATTCATTACCTATTATAGTATTTATTAGCTCCTCCCCAACACACTCCCCTCCTCCCTTTCTTATCCCCCACCCCTCCTCCCTCGCCACTCTCCATCCCTAGTTCATCATGGTCCTACGACAAGAATGCCAGGCATATAGTGGGTTGTATGTTGTAATGTATATTGTTTATTACCGGAATCAGTACAACCATTTGTACTGCAATTACTTTATATTACCAAGTTATCATATGAATGACTTTTAAACCCCATAGAAGGTAATGTAATGCCATACGTTTTGTCTACTTTCCATATACTTCTTACACCTGTTATATGCTGGATGTACAAATGGACGCGCACTTTGCGCACGCATTTTACGCGCATTTATCTGCGCGAATATTGTTTCTATATATCGTCCACAAGGTGACGCACTTGTCAAGTAGACTGCATTATATCCACATTACTTCTTTACTACCTTTATTGTCATCTCCACAGCCTTTGGGTCGTGTGACCGTTTATAAAAATTGTCTTCTGCTGTTAGATATATTAAACAGAGTAACTATAATCTAGACTTGTTCTGGTTGTCATTGCCTCTCCTCCCTAACGATTCCGAGGGTCATTACACATTTATTTTACATAACGATAACAATTTACACCAGAAAAGGGAACAGCTCCCTTCTATGGCAGCCATAGCTCTTCCAAGGTTCAAATCCACAACCTTTGTATACTATTTAGACCGCTCGGCCACCCCACATCCCAAACAATTTAATTTCTAAACCCTAGCTATGAAACGATGTTTAACATGCATTATATATATGTGTGAATTCCAGTCATTATATCTCCAGCTTTTGTGAGTAGATTCCCATCCTGTCGCAAGGCACTTATATATGATTTATGATGTCTCAGTAATATTTACAATGCAAACAGCAGATCTATACACTGAATCCTAAATGTTAATCATTTCTATATAATTACCATCTTGCAATTGTTAAAATGACAGAAATAATAGCGAATAGGCAAGAGCAAAACCAACGATATAGCTCGGAGAAAAAGCAGATGACAAATTTGATACTTTTTATACAACAAATTTGCTGACAAAGACATATTAGATAACCATCTCAGTCTAGGGAAACAGGCACATATATAGGCTACATAAATAGCCATCATTGCCAAGAGACATGAAGCTAATTCATTAACATGTAGACGCTTGCTTAGATACGGTAACTATTTTGCGGCTCCATGTTAGATTCGTGCTAGACTCGCATTAATTATTATCTTCTGCTTCTCCGGAGGTAGAACTCTCTAAGCTATTTCGGCATAGGCATCGAATGCCTGGGACAAATCCCCAATTATATTTACTACTCACGCCCAAATCAAGCCTTGAATGCATGCGCTAAGCCTTTCCTCAAACCCCGCTGTCAACACAGAATGAGGGGATTAAGGTGCAATAAGATTACTACAAGAATGCAGACCTATAACAAGAATCAGTTACAGTTAACACTTTATAATTTATATAATATACATTCATTTTTTCTTGGTTTTTGCGTTTCCAAAGTAAACGATGACTGGTGTCAGTATAATTAATGAATTAGCGTGTCCGACTGATTTTAGTTACATGTAAAGGATGGTCAAGTCACAGTTACTGTCAGATACTGTCAATTAAATCATTTTTTATTATTATTGATAATTTGGGATAATGAACATCAGAAACGTTCTGGCAATTACCACTCATTATAATTAACCCATGAGCTGACATATCTCACAATTACCTCTACATTTTTAGCTTTGGAGTTCAATATTTTGTGTTAATACTTATAAAAAATTATATTTATGACTATTGTCAAATAGTGACAATTTAAGAAAAACGTTGCGCCGATATTAATCGACCTTGATCAATTTGCTAGTATTTTGGAGTCATGTTTCGATAACTTTACCCCAAAATACCATAATCAAAAAAGGAATCCTTCTGGATATAACTATGGCAAATTAAATAAAACCAGGGTACTGTTTCATAATGATTGAGGTATATATAGGACACTTTCTTTGGCCTATCTGCTAAGAGCGGCCAAATGTTACAAATAATGTCCCAGCCAGGCATTTCCAAATGTAGGCCAGTTGCAGTTCGCTCCTCATAGTTTGCAGTTTGCAGTTTGCACTTCGCAGACTTGGAAAAATTATAACACCTGTGGACTAGAGGGGAAAAGGTTGCCACACCCGCTCAAGTTTGGTTGCATCTAAGAATGACTGGAGTGATTAGTGCAGACAGGGAGTTGACATCGGCTCCCTGAACACCGACGTGCACATAGCACCTTCCAATACACTCAATATTGTCTAAATTAATCTGGGGATGGTAGGTCTCCAATATACTACCATATCTTGAAGACTTGCTCGATTAACATGGACAATCTTAATAGCTACAGAAAGCTGAGGAAATCAGGAATCAAACAATATGCACCATTTTAATGTGACTCCAACAGGGAGAGCATTATCACCATGCATATTTGACATTTTTGCAAAGTTGCGGAATACGAAATTACATACCAAATAATGAATAAATGAATGTATCTTAATAAACAACTATTTATGTTCTTTCCAAGATATAATATTTGTCAACGTCGAAGGTAAAAAACATAATGGTAATTAACTATAATTAATGATCTAGATGTAACTAGAAGCGGGGAAAGAAGAGAGGAAGGGAGAGAAGAGAGGCTAAGAGGGGCAGAGAGAAGACATATACTTATTGGTGGGCAATACCCCCCCCCCCACCATTTCGGCCCAGAGTTGGGCCATTAGCTTATGTAATAGGTATTCTTTGAGCACCATGTGTGCCGCCGTTGTGTGCCACTTTAAGTCTCAAGATAGGAGAAGGAGGGTGGTACAATTTGACACTGATAGTTCATGCCGATAAAGGAATGGTGAGATACAAGATGAAATAAATGATTGGCACACTGTATTACTGACCAACGGTCATTCCATTTCAAACCAACAGTCATTGGCTGGCAGCAGAGGTGCCAGTCACCCTGACCGTTGTTTCAATGGTCAGCTACTGCAGCGTCATTGTGGCGTTTATCAGAACTAAAAATGGTATATGGGGTATCAACTAAAAACTAGCTGTCAGGATGCTAGTGGGGTATAACTACTGCCTATACTGACCTAGGACCACACATTTAAGGTTAGGTTTAGGGTTATAGTTAGCATCAGTATCCATCCATGTACTCTATTCCACTTCACAGAACACATGAAAATACAGTGCGTAATGGTAACAATGCTCTATTAACATCCTGGCAGCTGGTATGTAGACGCTTCCGGTATATGGGGTATCAACTAAAAACTAGGCGTCAGGATGCTAGTGGGGTATAACTAGTGCCTATACTGACCTAGGACCACACATTTAAGGTTAGGTTTAGCGTTATAGTTAGCATCAGTATCAATCCATGTACTCTATTCCACTTCACAGAACACATGAAAATACAGTGCGTAATGGTAACAATGCTCTATTAACATCCTGGCGGATAGTATATAGACGCTTCCGGTATATGGTAGATCAATTTGAAATTGATTCTCATGAAGAAATCCGTCTAAAAAAATGAATGGCCCACTCAGGCTACGATTGATAGCCTCATTTGAACATCAGATCCAAAATGAGAGATTTGACCGAAATGCATTGGCCACAAGCCACATAATCGTATTTCTCGGGGTCAGACTACACGGGTATAAGATATGGCAGAAATCATGAAGCCCAGAGTAAGCTCATATTCTAATTATGTGGCCCTGGGGCCGTATTGAAAATCATTCTAAAATGCACACTATAAACAATACATATATAGGGAGCCTACATGTATACCTGCCTACAAGGATAAAGTTTAGTTGAAATAATCTTCATTCAGCATAAACATTGTACACATTTGTATTATACTCAGTGAATGCTGACATCAAAATACGATACTCCCCAGAGTGCTGCTCCTACAAAATGCTGCCCTACTCTAAGTTATTATAAGAGCTCCTTTTTTCATCTATACGGCGGTGCAATGCATTCGATGCTCTCAAACACATGAACTACCCATATATTTCTACTTCTAATATTGTACTATAATATAAAACACTCTTTTTACATGTCGCCACCTCCTATTATATCTGGCGCCAGTACTATAAACCTGAAATTGGTATGAAAGTTAGGTGCATTGGAAGGTTGGTATTACTCCAGGTGGGATGGGCGGGGCAGGATTAATCCTGCGCAGATGTTCGCCAAACATCGTTTGCGTGGTTACCTTTAATTTAATATCTTAAATGGAAGCGAGTCACAAGACGGCATTGAGGGCATTGACGGAGAGATTATGGTATGAATTCCTTAGTATAAACCTTCCTAGGAATATATAAATCCTATATATGCACAACTTTATTCCCTGCTTAGTGTTATCCCTACAAGATAAGATGATTTTGTATTGAAAAAATTTTATTCAGCAAAGACAGCATGCAGTTTACATTTCTTTTCAGTCTAGGCTTCACCCTGTGGAATAAATTAGGGATGTCTCAGCGGCAAATAACTATTTCGAGGTATCAAACTATATAGTTATCGATCGATATATAAAATGGGAATATAGATGAGAAGTCGAAGATGAAAAACCTACTAATCCCTCCAGACATCCGGGGAAATGACATTCATGGGTAGCGCAAAGAGAATGACATAATTATCATTATGAGGGGGAAATTCGGCAAATGTAATGACTAACTAAGGAGAACCGGAAAACTGATTTAGGCAGTGGTTGTTGTTTTGTCCCTCTATTTCACCTCGGGTTTTGCTAGAATATGCAGGAGGAATGAAGTGCAATCAATAATAGCTCCTTTTCCCAATCAGCTTCGAGGCAGGGACCTGAGTCCTTTGATATTTGATCACACAGAGTGAGCAGCGACCCTCAGGTATATACAAACATATGTATACATTACTCCAATCAGGAAAAACTGAGGCAGATTTGGGAAATATGAAATTGTATTATTTGAAGTATAAAATATAATTTATTATACGCGCATGCTATATGAGAGGTGCTATAAGTGGGGTGCTATAAAAATAGTCATATAGGACGCGTCCTATAAAAATGTAGTTGTCTAAAAATAGCTCTGACTCAGCACTTCCGCTGTCTCCGCGGAGATCCCCGCGGAGATCCCCGCGGAGACCCCCGCGATCTGTAATCCACCTGTGATTATAAAAATACATAATAAACACCACACCATTAAATAGAGAATTAAATTCTCTATCAAATGATGTAAGGTTTATTATTGTAGCTCAAGAAATGGCTACGATATGAACGTTTTAGTTCAACAAAGTCAGTAAGTAAACACTGCATGATCACAGTGTCCTGACAGCTCACCGTTGTAGCCTACTGACGGTGCTCTCAGCGGTGCTCTCAGCGGGGCAGCGGGACTCTCTGAGAGTTCTTTAATACTTTTTCAGTGATATCTGATGATGATCAAATTTTATGCACATATAATAAATATAGAATGGAACTCGTCCACATAAGCCTACGGCATCGTGCTTATGTGGACGAATCTCGTCCTATAAATTTTCGATTATTGCCGGCTCGTCCCATTCTCTCTATGTATGTTTGATTTGATAGAATTGATATAAATAATAAAATTTTGTTTGATAAGAATTGTGAATTGATGAAATATATATCAGATTGTTGATGATGAAATAGAAAATTAAGTTTGAAAAGAATCAAGATGATAGGTTGTGGGTGAATTGTTAGGTAGATTGAATTAGAATGAGGGTTGGAGAAGCGACTACATGAATTCATCTGTTCAATCGATTTTGGAGGCGAATAGAAAGACAAATGTAGACAATAAATTTCCAGAGTTAAAAATATTGAAAAAAGAAAAAAGAAGAGAATTTTATATCCTGGAGAGTGCCTTCCACCTATCACTTTCGGACAAAAACACAGATAAAAGATCATTATGAACCAGAAGTCATGCAAAGAACAGAAGAAAGTCGATTCTCAATATTCCAAAATCTGCATTATACAGAAATAGTTTTCTTTACAAAGTTAACAAAATAGCCTGGAACCACCTCCCACAGAAGCACATGCATTAGAAACAAGAAAACAAAATCGATGTTTAAAAATCAGTCACCATGCAACACAAGGTGTATGTACATTCTTCTAGCTCAGTAACCAATTTTCTCCAGAGCTTAGGCCCTGCTTTACTGAGTGCCTTGTGGTTATATTCGACCGTTCTTAAGCTCATTTTAATTTCATTAATACATACTGCCGCGACCATATCAATGTCATAAAAGACTTTTTGTCTTTGAATATAATTTTTGACAAGCAAACATAGCCAGTTCATAAAAATCTCTTCTTTACTCCCTCCCACAAACACAAGAATTACATTGCGTTTATTACAATCATTCGCACCTATTTTCTGCAGTAGCCCACTATTTTGAAGTTCTTATATTATCTGTTTTATAACTTGTTTTATGTGTTATTATATATCGTGTACATTAGGCAGTCACTCTCATAGTATAGCAATCTTTTTTCTATACAGGTAACGGCTGAGAGATCTGGATTTTATCAAGAAGCCCGGTTAACCATTTTTCGATTTTTCACATCTCTATAACTTCAGACAAATAAAGTATCTTTCAATTCAATTCAATAGAGGTGAGAGGGGCTTAAATAGTGGTTGATAAGTGGCGTGGTGGTAGTGATGAATATAATTATTATAGCAAATGGCCCGATGGAGGGTTCAAACTGATCAAGACCCATCAGAAATCGGGACGAACCCCGAAGGGGTGAGTTCCCGTTTTCTGATGGGTCGAGATCAGTTTGAACCCGAACAGAGGGCCATTTGCTATTTATTACACACTCTATTTGGATGTTAAAAAGTAAATTTAACTTGTTAAGCCTATAGTTTAGCTCGAGGAGGCTTCATTCACCGCAATTTGTAGGCTAGGTTACGCGGTCGGGACGACGTCATCTGGCCTACGCTGCACCAATCAAATTGCGTCTTTGGCCGAACGGCACACGTGAGCGGTTCGTATCAACCGAACGGCACCCCCAAACGGCACCTTTCTAACTGCTCACGTGTGTAATAATTATGGTATAGTGTTTCCTGTGAGTAATGATCCCGCGTAGCCATGCCAATGTGGCGAACAATATCCCACATGGTCGCATAAACATCGTCAGGCAGTCGATCAAGATCATAAGAGGATAAGAAAGATCATATACAAATATAAATACCCATATTACTGAGAATTCAAATTTGCAAAGGCAGCATACATAGCGTTTTCAAGAAGTGGCTGTCACGTGTACCCGTTTGGTTCTCTTATTCTGACATTAAAAAGAACTTGTAAGATCCATGCCGACAGGAATGGTGCGCATCCCTTCCACCTAAATCGCTTTTTGATAAAATGCTTTAGCATCGCAGGAAACTAAAGGAATACGAATTTGTAAATTTCTGAGGATCTCGTTTTTACCATTTTACAACAGCAACAATATCTTTACGAATCGCCAAATATGATGTTGACTTGTGAGTGGTTCCTATCGCGAATTCTGACCTGACTGTGACCTAATTTCGCACAAAGTACACATATAGCGACAAATCGGGATGAGCAGCTCTCCATCAAATTGAGGCAGTGGCTAAAGGTCAGTAACTCGAGAGCGAATCCGTCTTTGATCCCCTGACGAGTCACCAATACCAGAGAAGATCTCGGTCCCTCTCCTCATGAGCCAAGTACAGTAAAATCTCAATCAAAGTGAAGTAAAGGATCCACTCTCACCTAGGTGGTCTAGCGAGTAAAGATGAAAAGCTATTCAATGGAAAGCTATTGAGATCCGAGTTGCCGGGCACTATCCTCTTTAAATGGGGTGGTTCATTCATTACCATACCAAGTTTATGTCGCTACTGAAATATCTTCCTAACAACTAAATAAATTAAGCTGTGTGCACTATAACGATTATGATATCTATTGACCACGAATCATTGATTTTCACATCGGGTAGTCATAGGAATATTCAAATAGTAACAGCTATATATGTGAAGTTATCGTATATATATACCATACTCCATAATATACCCGGAATTATTATGATTGGAACCCCGACAGATCTTAATTTCCTTAGAGTCGTGGTGCATGCCTATTGACCTATTGTGGCTCTTTGTGGAAATGGTTTGGACAGTAACGCCCCACTCCCAGCTTACATACGGTACACACCGTATTGTAAATATATCTGGCAAGTCAAAACAATGGATCTCCATATACACGACGCATACGCATGCAGGGGATTCAGCGTGTGCAAAGCCATCCTTCTCAGCCAGCCAATAGTGAATTATATTTTCACATTGAATATTTCAGTAACATCAAAGCAGCACAAGAGCACACGACTGCTCACTATAAGACCATAATAGCACCCCACGGTAACTATTAAAACTATGACATTGCATGAGGTTGTGTCTAGGAGTCATAACTCACCACATATTATTCCATATATTGACGTTTCGTGCTCGTGGAATGTAACTTAGGAAAATGCCAAACTCCAATGCCAGATAATGTTGGTTTGACCAATTTAGCAACTAGCCCAGGGGAAATTATCACGAGCCAGAGAATATAGGTCTATGCTGCCATGGCATGGAATTTAAAGGCAATTGTCCCAGTTAAATAACCAGAAACATTACTCTAAACCTAAGTAAATTAGAAAATATGTTTTATAGGGGAAAATGACATCAAATCCGAAATAAGAAACAAATGATGATTTTTAAGGTGGCTGATTTTATTTACAATATGACCAACGTTTCGGTGTCCATACTATGGAAAGCCGTTTATACATATAACTCAAATGTACAGAATTTTAGTAATACTTTTCCTAATTTACCTACTAACCATATTCCTGATTAGCCTTTTTCTTTTTGAACTGGCATCCTATTTCGGGAGAATTGGTCCAGCTCGGCGGCCAACCTGGAATGAATTAACCCTAAATCGGAAGAACTAGTAGGCTAACCAGGAAAATGAATGACGAATTAACCATTGAAAATGCATGCGGACTGGGGAAATTTTTTCTGGGTTAGCTGAGAACTGGCAAAAGAGAAATAGTGCTTTTCCGAAGTAGCAGGGTGTCTAGAGAATTAGATCTCAGCTCGGAGTGAATTAACAAAAGCTATGCCCCAATCAGGAATTGATGAAGTCTAAGTAGGAATGATGGAAAGGGAAGATTAGCTAAATATTAAAAAGCACAATTTGGGAATTTTAGAGTTTTCCGATTTCGTGCCTAATTCTCGGCTAACCCGGAACAAAATTCCCCAGTTTGCATGCATTTTCAATGGTGAAATTGTCAGTCATTTTCCGGGTTAGCCTACTAATTCTCCCGGTTTGGGGTTAATTTATAACATGTATAAATGGCTTTCCATACATTACACCTTCATCAGGGTCCAACTAGAAAACTAGAAACTAGAATCTAGAAAATACTATAAATTATTGGGGTTCAGCCCCAGAACGGATTGGACAGGAGAGGGATCTGAGTTTTTTGTTCAGTTTTATTGGGGTCCGACGTTTCGTGCACATTTGCCCTTTTTCAAGGAATCTAGAAAATAATTTAGCCAGATTAGCCATTCTCACGAAATGGGCACAGTGCTTTTTTCTGAATCAAAGCCTTCTTATATGTTTTAATTTATTAATAATAGATTACACATTAATATTTGTTATGTCTGCATTCCTCTCGACTATACCTTTCTGGCCATGTATGGTTTTATATGTATAGCACCAAAAGCAGTCAACCTATAGGATAAAACCAAGAAGCCAATATTTCGAAGGGGGCCATCAGATTTTAGGGGGGGGAGGGTCACGAAAAATGGGACCTCTGATGGGGCTGGGGGCAAAATCACACTAACATCAGGGTTGGAAAAAAGTACGCGTCCTGGTTGTCCGCAACACCTATGTCAACCAGGCGGACAACCAAAAATGAATATATATGGGCCTATTTTTGGTAGACATGATGTAGTTATGGCATTTCCCAATCGATAAAACTTAGAAAAACGAGTTAGACCACATGCTGACAGCCGGCCTGCCCATCCTCTCAACCATGATGATTTATTGATAGCCATCGCTCATCGCTCAAGAAGCATTCTACTGCAAATCTACTTACAAACTTATATCAAACTTATTTTTCTAAAACTTCCCATGTAAAAAGTCCCATGCTGATGCAACAAAGATCAAAATGACCCCAACGACTATGAGAATATGCCTAAACATGATTTAGGTAGAATATTTCGCTAACAAAAAATCTTTAAGAAAGGACTGGACCACCTGCTGACCAGCCTGTAGCCCCACCGCTAGTCCATGGATAGGCCCGTCGCTAATGAAAGCCAGAAAGTGAACAGTTTTTCCTTGAATTTGCCTTGAAAAAACGTTTTAGAGACGCAAATTTAGAATCAATTTCATTCAAACATGTCAGTACTATGCAGTGAGATATGAAATAAATTTCAAAAGTTTTCACCCATGTGGACAAAAAGCGTAGGACCAAGAGTGTATAATTGCAGCGCAAGTGAACTTTTAGGTTTTTGGCAAATTACTCCCACTAAAACTCATTTGGGAGGATACAAATTTCGTGGAGATGGACACATGTTCCTAGATCTACAATATGATGCAAATTCAAACATGATCGACCGTCATAGAGGCAAGAGACTCAAAACCAAAATCCAAATGCCGTACGTACAGGCCTATGGTACCCACTATCGCGACCTCCGAGACCAAATATAAGGGGCCTAAAGCTAAAAGCTTTCTCTGCCCGTAATTATTACGGGCAAAGCTTTAGCTTTATAACAATTAAAACAAGGTGATCTCCTAGCTGTACTCTAAACTAGTACACTTGGATACTTTAGAACAACCCAAACATCAATTAGCACAAACAAAAGATCAAATTCAAGCACAGTTTAGAGCATCGTTGATTCCTACTGCATGAAACAATGTTGAACCGTAAGCTGATTGTGCAGTATATTCAGTTTTGGAGGAACCCATATAACGCTAATGTTCAACCTTCAACCGAAAGAAACAACTCAAAATCGGTTGTCCGAAAAAAATAAAATAGTACTACATACTTCAACATTCCTTAACGGTTTTTATTTGCATAAATCTTTTTCAGGACTAATGGTGATAGTTGGAAAACTTTGATTTGATTGAAAATCCAAACTATTAATTGTACCTTAACTTTAATACATCTGCTACTCTTCATTTCTAAGCAGTACATGCCTCATTTGTCTTTCCATCATACTAAAAGTGTCTTTCCATTGTATATAAATGGCTGGTATTTATTGCTTAAACACTGTCTTATGTTTGAACTATTTGAATGGTATTTCACTACACAAGCCTGGTCACGTCTCCATATCACTAAACAACAATAAAATGCACTTTATGATGCGATATAACACTAACAAAATTTATTGTCTTTCCATTGTCCACCGTTTAAAATTATGGAGCCTAGCATTAAAATATAAGCACCTATAAATAAGCTTTTACATTTTCTGAAAACTTTCAGGGGTAAAAAATATGTAACAAGTGTCAATTAGTCCTGTATGCATAGTACAAAAAAACTTAATCTAAAATTGTCTTTCCTTTGGCATTCAACAGTTTTATTGCTCTAGCGCATTGAGTAGAGTTAGCAGGGTTTTAATGTTCTCAGGGTTGATAGAGGAGAGTATAATCTAATACCATTATTAAACTATGTCGTACCATTATTAAATTTTATAATGGTATTGGTGTAAGCATTTTATTTGCGTAGTCTAGACCAAACGGCAATGCACTATCCATGAGTATCATGTAACATGATACTGACACCTTTTAATGAGTCTCTGAAGGTTTTAATAATTAACAACCAAGGCTCCTGGGTTGCAAAGAGCAATCAGTTCCATTGGCCTTTGTTAATTCATCCGCTTTCCCAGATAGTCGGGAGATTTTAAACTGAGACCACTTGTCAAAGCGGTCAGCTTGGCGTCACTTTAAGAACTGTCATAGAATACAGCTCTCAGGTGTCTTGCTCATGTTATGATCAAGAAATAAGGATTTCCACCAAGATAAAATCCCAGACACGTAATAAAAATATCACGTTAATCCAATTCATCTGGAACGCCAGCTTGTGCCTGTCATTTAACGATGAAAGTTTCTCGCGATAGCAGACATGAATCGATCTTCAATGCATTAGCTTTAAAACCTAGTGCCACAGTAAATCAATTTTCTTCTGGTTTCTGAGTGGAATGTGGCCGAAAGGAAATGAATGAAGCGAATAAAGCGAATTTTAAATTCTTATGGTTATGAATGCGAACCATACAGATTTTGGTAATTAACAGAAATTAATTCCCTCTGGTAGGGACATATACAGAGAGCATCTAGCTTCCTGCTGTAATGGCATGGGTGTTGACATTGAATTATGGTGTATTAAGTGCTATATCCACTATATATGAAGTGGTCCCGTGAATATCCCACATTAACGGGTGTTTTACGACTTTACGTAGGGTATTTACGGGACCGATGACGTCGTAGGGGATTTACGGGACCGATGACGTAGGGTATCCACTGTACATAGGACTGGAGGTTAATTAGCACGTCATAGAATGGTTTTGACAGGTAGGAGACATGTAGAATCAAGCAATATGTCTATGATAGCTCATGATTATATCCGTAGTGCCACGGATAAACAGATCTTTCCTTATACTACTTATACCGAAATGAACACATGGGAAAGATAGAGATAAAAAAGAGAGGGGGAAAGTTTACCCGCCCACGCCAAAATTTACTCCTCTATGTAATCCTCAACAGATAAGGTTGATGGATAAAGAATTTTCGAGCATTGTCCCATAAATCATCAAATCGATTTTTGTTGTATATTGATATAAATCTCTCAATCTCCTTAAATATTTAACCATCGATTATTTAAATGTTCAATAGATAGTTATGACTGCTGATGAATACGATATCAATTATACATCATATTGTAAAATAGGGAATTATATCAATATTATAGTACGAGATAAAGACCAAACATTTAAAAAAAACTAACAAAAACGCAAAACCTTTAACAGGTTGTTTTCATGCATGCTTTCCAAAAGTTTCAACTGCTACAGCCAACATTTTTTTATATCTAGCATGTGGGGTAGAGGTTTTTTGAAGCTAGAACATTTAGTGAGGATAAAGAATCGGCAAGCTATTGTTTAAACGTCTCTCGGAATAATAATTATCAAGCCGATCCAATAAACTACGCCTCTGAAGTGTTAGATAAAATCTGTTTGCCCCAAACCATCTCTGTTATTTATCCTTGGTGTTATATCACCTAATGAACAACAAAGTCGTGAATACCATTGTATATTTCTAAACATTTGCCAGTAAAATAACCTATGTAGATCCACCTTGTGATTACTTTGGTATGAATTCTTGATTAAACACATAGAGGTGTTTGTACTTTAAGTCAGGAACTTCCCATTGTATAGGCCTAGATCGGCAACAATTTCCTCATCAGAGGAAAAAAGGATATTGCTAAATGCATTGCATTTTCTTGATCAGAAAACAATGTATTGTTCTTGGCTCCTGTTGGGCGGCAAAAATAGAGCAAACCAACCCAAATTAAGTTTGTATTGACATACGTCAACGAAATTGACACCGTTAATATCTAATGGTATATATTTACGGGAGTCCTCCCGTTGAGCTCCCGTCAAAGCATTGACGAGGGATTTACGGCGTCAATCATATCCACTATACGGGAAAAGGGCCCATAAAGTGAATTTTAAGAGAGTAGATAAAATAACATGCGCATGAATATATACAAGCAATAGCCTCGACTGTGGGAGGAAAGTCAGATGAGCACCGTCAATATACCATAATATATCGATCATAATATACTTACCACGGAAGAAGCCCATTCAGCGATATGAATCATATTGATACATAGCATAAGTTGGTAAGATTCCTTTTCTATGCTACCATCAGCCCATTTTTCAGGTGGGTCGGTGGTATCTATATATACCGGTTCGCTAACGTTACTTCTCTGGGTCACCTGAATGTAACCACTAACACTGAAACAGAAGAAAAACATCATATTCAGAAGATTGTAGCAAAGACACATATTTATTTTTTTATTAATACTGATATCTCGCTATACACTGCACAACAAATATATATATAACCTGAAATAGCATGAGACAAATACAAATAGACAAATCATTGCAGCCATTCAATTTCAGCCTAGTTGAAACACATATTGGAAGTCGATGGAAACATTTACGATATTGGCTTTTTTATTGCTGGTAAATTGCATCCTTTTTGGCTCAGCCCTCTGGCCAGTGGAAGGGAGCTCCAGCGATAAATTTATGCAGTCTTGCCATCTACATCGAGGACGCTTAATTATCGATACATTGGAGACAATGATATATCACAAGAAAGAAGTTAATGGATTGGATGGTGTGTAAAAGAAGCGTTACTTAAATTCTGATTACAGCCTAATATGGGGCAGAATAATCCCCTCGTCTATCATTTGCTGACCTAGTGAACTCCACTTGGGTCATAACCAGCTTTGATAGCCCTATACAGACAGGGCTTTGCCTAAGATTCGATTCGAACAGGGCAGCTAGGGTTGTGGTAGTGTGTGGAAGTTAGTAACTACTCAGAATGACAATGAAAACATTTAATATCTTATGTTTATTATCTTATGTCACTATGTATTACCTTAGAATTAGTGGATGGAAGTCAATTCATTCACAGTGTTATACCCGCTTTTCTTTTTGCTTTATTTCTCAATTTGCTACCTTTTCATATACTTAATATTATCGATCACTTCAACAGCAAGCTTTTTACAATGTCACCTCCAGAAAAATCCTGTTACGGCGCCATGTTAGTAATTTTTTCAAAGGGGTTACAACATGGTCCATAGGCATAAGGCAGTTTGGTTGTAGCAGTGTTTGTTACGCACCATTTTTTTAGCTCATTTACATACTTTTGGGCATGTGCACTGAGACTTAAACAAGTCGGAGCGCCATGTTTCAATATCGAGAAGAGAATGGAGAGGTTTTGCTGATAATAAACCATCTAGTTCTCTGTGTTGTTGTGAACATCCTCTCCCAAGAATTTACTGTAAGCATCACGAAATGGTATAGATTTAAGATTTTTATATGCATTGCTTGAGTACTTTGTCTGGACAAACTAGAGAACTTTGAACTGTCCTGATTCTAGCGATTCCTATTGACGACCTAGTATACAATGTAATATACGAGGTCGTCTGTGATGGCTAGGTGATAACCAGACTTCTGAAAGTCTTGGAACTCTCCATTGTGAAGTAGACAAATCATGTTAAATCATATGGAAATGCTTTGAAGAGCGAGGCCTTTATTTTTTTCATTTACATTTTTACCAGGACTAGTTCAGCTCATGGTGGTCTATGTATATATATATATATCAATTCCGCCGATGTCACCGCATCCATTTATTTGGAAAGTATCAGGTGGGAACATTAGGGGACTTTTCATTTCCCGCTTATCTCCAGTATTCCCCATGATTCTTTATTATGTGAGACCAAAAACGTGTTGTATCATACACGTGTACATCCTTTCAAATGATGTTTTTCCATGTTAATCAATTGGTGTCGAACTACTTTCTTCTTGACTCAAGAGAGTATAAATGCTAACATGTGTATCTTAATTCCTAAGTGACTGAATTTCGAATTCATTGTCCTCGTGAATTCAAAGATGGGTGATTCAGTGTCCATATCTGAAAATGTTCAAATGTATTTCCCTTGAATTACATGTACTGAGCAATACTGTAAGTATATTATATGAAATCATATTTTTGTACATGTAGTCCACAGAATGGTTCAGGATAGCAGTACAAAAAATGGTATACATATAGTATATTTTTCCAAAGTGCAACATTTGATATATCTGTGTTAAGTATTCATGCACGCACACCGTGAGACCAAACCGTGTGCATGTGTGTTGATATAAGAAATAGATTTTCCCATGGAAATATATCGGAACCAGACCACAACATGCGAATCCAATGCTGGAATAGGCAGGGGGCACAGACATTCACTCGGATTCTCATAGATACCCCACAGGTATACACACAACTATGTTTGATGTAGGTAATATACATAACTATAACCAATCGATCCCTCGATGAATATATTCGTCATCGGGAGTTCTCAGAGGCTATTATGACGTCACATATATATGCACGCATCTGCCACGCCCACCTTCTTGGCGACCACTACGATCCAGACACACTTCGGTCTCAATGGTCGCACTGAGTGGCCATCTCATTATCACTGTGAATTTGTTTTCTTTACTCTTATATTTGTGTATTTACTCCTATTTCATGTTTTTCTGCATTATTCATGTCTGTTTATTTGGGAATAAAAAATCCAAGTTCCCTTGGATTTATTTGGCCAATCAGTTTCAGTATCCATTCATTCCCCACGACCAACACCCAACGACGATATATTCTGTATGATTCTAGCCTTGATCCTTCATATATCATATATGCTATTTGCTTTCGTGGTGGGATTTGTTTCATTGCATCATTGTAATGCATTCTAAACTACATTAATTGAACGCGGGAATACACACAAAGACAGTAATTGTTGCCTTCGTGCAGATGAATAATGAAGACAGTTCTTCATTTTTGTTCAGACTCTCCCTGGCTTAAGCAGTTATTAAGCCTACTTTACAGAAGAACACTTCGGATCCCTTTGGTTCAGGTCCCTACATATAATGGACCGAGTCTTGTTCCAAAGGCACTATATATAGTTAATGAGGTTGGGGCTAGGGTTAGATAGATTCAAAAGGACATTCTGAGTGGTCATGTGATTATAGGGGTGTCTGTGGTGTACGTATCATGGCGGAAGGTGTATGATACAGGTTTAGAAACTCATTTGTTTTGTGGCCGATCGAGGTCATTGTTGGTTTTACGGCCTCAGCTGGTCAAAAACCAACAATGACCAAGGCCACAAACATATCAGTTTCTAACCTATTTAGAATATGTTTGGGCCGTTTATGGTATGTTTGCAACACAGATACATAATTATTAAACTTCTCCCACCTTTATTCCATTAATATTGAATCCAGAACATACTTGAATCCTTGGGTAAAAATCCGAAGTGTAGATGTGTCTGCCATTTAAATCTCCTTGCTCACTTCTTCACACATAGGATATTAACATACATATGGGCAATCCACAGCCATGCAATTGAATTTGATTGGTTGAAAGTTACCATGTTTGATTGCAATTAAAGGGGCATACCTCAATGGCTTTTTTCTGATTTGCTGTAGCACAAATTAGCAACAACAATATTGACATACCCATTTTTCGTTTTACTTCATGCATGTGAATTAAAATTTCACAATAACATTTATTTAGCAAAAATAAAGTGGTACTGTCGGGATTTCAATAATAAAATCCTTGGTTTGCCCATTTCAGGACACTGGACACTATTGCTTCTCTAGCTCCAACCAATCACAGGCAGGTCGTCGATCAACAGTTAGTGATAGGTATATGGGGGCAATAATGGCCCAAACATATTCTAAGCGGCAATAATCTACACAGTTTTAAATAGGCTCCCTCTTCTTAGGATGGGAGCAATTTGAATTGCTAAGCAGCCTGGATAGGCCCAACACCCACATCAAGACCCCTTTTCTTAGAATGGAAGCAATTTGAATGGCTATATTATATTATATGCCTGGAGAATGGCTATATATATATGCCGAGTCCTGCTAGCATCTAATTGTCGACAGAGAGGTCTGATGAATAGATGTTGCCAATCAGGCTAAGCAGCCTGGATAGGCCAACACCCACATCAAGACCCCTTTTCTTAGAATGGAAGCAATTTGAATGGCTATATCATATTATATGCCTGGAGAATGGCTATATATGCTGAGTCCTGCTAGCATATATTGTTCACAGAGAGATCTGATGAATAGATGTTGCCAATCAGGCTAAGCAGCCTGGATAGGTCCAACACCCACATCAAGACCCCTCTTCTTAGAATGGGAGCAATTTGAATTGCTAGGATTAATGTTAATGAATTCCATTCGTAGGTCGCCTCTAGAGTAATAGGTTTATCATTACCATCGTGATTTGCAAATAATTTGTTATAGCCAGGTTGTACACCGAATGTGAGAATGGTATAGAAGCAGACCAGATAGAAACTATGATAGGGAAATGCATAGCTAGGCCTATTTGAATCCCCATGGTTCTGATCCTGATTGATACTATAGTCATATTTCACTTGTCGCAGTATCAGATTGTTATGGGATATATGATGCCCATAGAACGCAATTGGCTTTACAATGAAACGATCCTCAGAATAGTATTTCATCATGACATGAGATGGAAAAGCATTAAGTTGACTTTTTGGAGATAAAAATAATTGGATTACTCTCATCACAATCTTCCGCCTGGAGAATGGCTATATGCCGAGTCCTGCAAGTATCAAATTGTTCACAGAGAGATCTGATGAATAGCTGTTGCCAATCAGGCTAAGCAGCCTGGATAGGCCCAACACCCACATCAAGATTGAATGCCTTTCTATAGGATTAGGCCCTCTATGTCGTCCTAACCAGGACTTCATGGCTTCTGGATTTATTCCGGGGTGGACCAACTTACACCTAGATGCACCAGGACCACTTCTGGATCCTCCAAATGAAGGGACAAGACCATGATCGGTCTTGTTCACTGCTGGTTCCTGTACAAGATCCTGATGACCCAGCAGCTACTGGTAACCCCCTTAGCAGTATATCTATTATCAGCCGATCATAATAATTATAATATCTCCGAGGATATTTTTTACCAGTGTTTGCTAAATACCTCTAAAAAATTCCAACTAAAAACAGACTGAAGCGCAATTCCCAAGAATTTTTAGAATATTGTTTAGAACATGTAAGATCCTACAAGTCCCAAACATACATCACTGGTCTACTTCATCCATCATCATAAATCAAGGATTTGCTGGCATAATTGTACAAATCGTATCCCCAGCACTCTGAGACTGACTGATAGGCACTTATTGAATCACGCCACTAGATTTTTGTACTTAGGTGGTCTAATCGAGCTTTGGCCAGTAAAGCGGTAGTTTTGTATTCTGGGCATTAACTGGTGCAATGACAATTAAGTGCATCTACTGTACCTCGAAGGGATTAGAATAGTGCCTGAGCTACATTCAGCTGCATGAAGATTTTGAGGATGTAGGGACAGCCTAGTTTAATGTAAAGGTTAATATGGATACACAGTTCACCTGGCGTTTTATGAATGGTCATTGATTGTATATCTGAGAGAATATAAATAAATAGAGAGAATGGAACTCGGTACTAGTAATTGAAGATTTATTGGACGAGATTGCGTAGCCCCTAACATAGGCAAAATATTGATATATAAACCTTTGTTTTGGGTTTTGAATCGTCATTAAAGTATCTAAAAGCTAAAGAAAACCCAATTCGAATTTGTATTGCACCCCATTTATCGCACCTCGCAAATGGAATGCGCATATAATAAAGTGATATATTCATTTTCCATACACTTATAAATAAATGAATTAAATGGATTGTTCTAGCTGATGTACGGCAACACGTTTGTCGAAATGCAAGTATATCCGATATCGATGCCATTCCAAAAACGACGACTGGGTATGCCAGCTGCTTGAAATGAAGTGGGGATTGTAGTGTCTTGGTGGGCAATGGTATCCAAGCAACAGCCAAAACAAATTAAATCAGGTATAGCTACACTTCATAATCATATTATTATATATATTCATTGGGTTATTAATTCACATATAGACAGCATAGAATATAGACGCAATATGCAGCAAAGACATTGAGAATCACCTGTATTGATCCCATTACATCCATTGTAGTGAGGAATCCAAGAGGAAGCTCTTCACATTAGGATTTTAGAAGATCCGTGAAAACATAGCTATGCCATCCAGGGCTTCGCAGCCGCAAGGGAACTAATAGCCTCTATGGAAATGTCAGGTAATGAAATCTTGGACCTTGTTTGTCATCCGGGCAATAAAATGCGCTCGACAAACGTCTTTGAAGAGGTGATCGGACTACAAATCATGGATGTGTACGTGTTTGTAAAATAGTCCTATCTCCATTTTAGCATTATACAATATGTGCATGCAATGCCTATGAATAGCCCTATACGACTTATTTTCATGAACTGCATTATTTGAGGTGCTGATCATATTCTCCATCAATTGTACCGGTAATTATTCTATTTTCATCCAGGTAGGGGATCTAGAGAATCCATTAGAACCATGCATATAAATAAATGAATGCTTTGAGGGTGGCAAAAGTAAGGGCTAAAGAACGCCGGCTAACTGTGCAGAATTCCTACATAACTGCGAGGTTAATTGTGACCGATTTTACCGTCTATAGATGAGGTTAAATTAGGAAGTGCGTAGGCTTGTAATTAGTAACAGCATTACTATGTTCTCTATCAATCAACGGTTAATTTAAAAGATACCACTGATTGTGTGGACCATACGGCGATATTTTCACGGGCCACCCATGTTGCAAAGCTGGCTCAAGATGTACATAAAAAAGGAATCTCACTAATCGATCTTCCAAAGCGATTCATGAAGACAATTCCAAACGGCCCGTGAGCAAACATCAGAAGAAGCTGTATTGTTGCCATATTATATCACAGGACACATGTTATATATATATGTTACAGATAGCACCTCATATACATACCTTTGCATGGATTTTTTGTCACATTCAGATGGCTGCCATTGCACCTGGGGCATGTGTTCTCCCAGGTGTGTAACATGTTGTCCAGTACCTGAAAACAATTAGAAAACTACTTAATTATACCCATGAAGACGGTTAAATTTAAAATATATTAATGGTATTAATACTAGCAAAATCACATCACTTCGTAATGTAAATAATAAATGATCTGAAATAGATAGTGATGATATCACGACGCAGACATGAGCAAATACGTTTCAATTTTCAGGTTCTAACCACAGGCCAGCTAGTGAACGATGTAGGGAGAGCCTCGCCATCCCTCTACACATACAGAACCAGCTCAACAATGGGAATTTCAGCTGATAATTGCCTAAACAATTATTTATATTTTCTCTTATCAATCTATCACTGACCCATAACACCTTAGGACTATTTTCTTCAGATAATATATGTCATATGTACATCATTTAATAAATGTAAATTTTGATTATTGATCATATTTTTCCATAGTGACGAGAATTTGGTGTTCGATAATTAAAATAAATGGGTCCAATTGGGTGCAATATGGAGGCAACTTTGCTCCAAATTCACATTCCAGCATTTACATACGTTTAGTTATGACGTCATCATTATTGTCTCCATGACAACATACGTATACAAATACTTCTAATGGGTTTGTTTACAGATATTTCAAATTACAGCAAAATCCGTTAATTCTTTATAAAGTTATGCCCCATTTTATTAATATAAAAAAGGAATGCCTTGAGGCATTCACCCGTCCCCCAGGCCAACTTGCATTGAATGCCCTGAGACATTCACCAGTCCCCTAGGCCAACTTGCAATGAATGCTTTGAGACATTTATGATATTATAAGTGCAGTATTCTACAACAAGATGCATACATGGCTTAGGAGCGAATCGCAACAGGACCATTCGAGCCTGATGAAAAAGAGTTTGCTTACTAACATTTCATATAATTGTTTCACTTCCGTTAGGATATGCCCAGTCGCCTCTGCTAATTTATTCCCTTTTTTTTTTACATAAAACACATGTTAGTGACAGGAGTCACACAGTTCTTGTTGTGGCCGCAATATAGTTGGAGTATTTAGTTTACATAAAAAACGTACAAAAAGAATTCCACGGGGGCGGCGGAAGCTATCGTCAGGAGATTTATTCAAAACGGGCAATATGAACACTTGATTGTTGTTACAATATCGCCCAGGCAAGCGTCTCATACAACAGCCATGCAGGCTATGAGGAACCAAGAAATGGTCCAGACTCGAACAATGAATAACGGGTAAAAGCTCTGCGTCACCAACTAATAAAACGTCGATCTGTTTCTGGGATGCAATGCCTGGGGGTCATACATGCAGCACGAGTGGGTGGAAATAACCATAGATTGGCGACAGGAACACTGGATATTAATCCCTGAACAAGTCCAGCTAACCTTTTCAGACAAGAATAAAATTGATTTGCAGGCGTCGATACGACGATAGGATAGAACATCCGTCCAAGATGAATGCAGTGTGTATTCTTCACAAAAGAACAACACATTTAGTGGTATATTTTATATATAAGAAATAATAATCCACACTAATTATTTGTCGTGTATGACATTGAATGCTATACAAAAGCTATGGAAGGGTTTGTACTCACTGTATGTACTTTCGGGATGGCTTATATAGATCGCAAGTGAGGTTACCTGGGTATTGACTTTTCCTAAATATCTTTTTTAAAGAAGTTGAATTCGTATTTGCAACGAACCAATTTGCGGCAGGCACAAGAATAACATTGGAACTCATCTGTGCCCTCAGGGCACACTGCATAGTGTAGGCATAGGCTGAGTGGCAAAAATGGAAATTGCTATTTCTGCACAAGAACAATAGATTTATTACGACATTGAATGCTGTACACAAACAGGGTTTGTACTCACTGTATGTACAGGGCTCTAACTTTCGGGATGGCTTATATAAATACCTGGGAATTGGCTTTTCCTAGATATTTTTTAAAAAGAATTTGAATTAGTTTCTGCAATGAACTGATGGCAGAACGGCAGGCAGAAGAATAATATGGGAACTCATCTATGCCCTGAGAGCATTCTCTGTAGAGAGGTGGAGAGGAGAGTGAGTGGAAGAGTGAGTGGGAGATAGAGGGAGGAGGGGGGAGGAGAGGGAGATGGAGAAAGATGCAGGAGAGGGAGGAGAGGGAGGGAGGAGAGAGAGAGGGAGGACAGACTGAGGGAAAGGGGGGGGGGGCATCATTGAAGAAACAGAGGACATTATATGTGACAGTCAGGGCAGGGACAGAGGACAGACAGAGGACAGGCTAATCCAGAGGGGGTGATTGTTTACACAGACAAAAGGAGCACATTTTGATCCACATTTTTTTTTATATTTGCTTTTTCTTGCACCACCCCTGGAAACTACATTTTGTAATTCCTACCCGTGATACACAGGGGGCTTCTAGTGATAATAATGTCAGTAAATTAAAGCGTCGACGTAATGAATCCTTTATTGCAGCTTATGGATAAAGGGGCACAAGACTTACAATGTATTAGCACATACTGTAAAAACTGGGGCTCAGGATGCACAAGTTGGCGGTCAACTGGTTTCATTAACGCCTATTGGGTGTAGATTGGGTGTGACTTCCAATTGAATGTAACATTACAGGAAATAAATGTTGTTTTTACGTTAACACAATGGGCTGAGGGGTGTCATGGTCTTTTTTTTTGTTTTTACGACAACTTCTTTTATTCAATCTGTCAACAATGTCATCTTCCTCCGGGACAGCTATACATCGAGAATTACACACGTCCCTCTTCTGCATCATGTTTGCTCGATAATTTTATATTTTTCTCAGTTTTTATTCTTATAACATTAACACTAGAGTACCACTGTTAGACAATTTGCTCATATATATATCACAACACAACTATCTTCATGTATTACTTACTCACTTGTCTACCGATTTTAAGGTGGGTAGGGTGTCGAAAGGTTATTTATTCTGATCTATTAGATCCGTCAGATCCGAGAATATTTTTCTCCACTTCCCATCCTCTTCCCTGTCTATTGTCGTGAGTTTATTCTGATATAGAATGATTGAGATCTTAGATCTCAGTTCATAACAAAAGACGAACCATTCTAACATGCCTTTATGGAAGAGTTTCTGGCGATGTATAAAAGCTTTTGCTACAAGAATGATCCAATTTATTATCTTACTATTTGTACCCATCTTGTCGAATCCGAACATGATGTTTATTCTTTCAACATTAAATTCTCCATTGGCATTTTTTTTGATCACCTTTTTCCCACTTGGGTCCTCGTTTAGGTACCCTATAGAGTCTATAAACTCAAAGATATTCCTCCACAAGGTTTTTGTTCTTCCACACAACATGAAAAAATGTACGACATCGTCTCTTTCAGTACAGAATGAGCAAACAGGTAGTGGTTTGATACCAGCATTTTTTAGATAGTAATTGCAAGTGATAGTTTTATGGATAATCCTGTATTGTAACACCTGAAGTCTTGTTTCACAAGAGGCTTTGTATGAGATTAAAAAGACTTTTTTCCAGTCTATTTGACTGAAATCTTCGTCACCCATGTCTAACAGCTGCTGCCACGAGTTAAGTTTCTCTCGTTTTACCTTCATACTTTCTATTAGAGCGTTATAGATCTTTTTGCTGGAACATGTCATTATATCTATACATTGGCTGTTGATGTTTATATTTATGTTCCCTTTATCCTCGCAGGGGGGGGAATTTTGTATGATCGTGAGCCATTCTTTAGGTATGGCTTTTTTCAAATCTCTCATCATATGGTAGTCAGGTATAAATCCATATTGTCTTTTTACCTCTAAGATCGACATCATTTTACCTTGTTGGTTGATCAAATCACCTATACTTGTAATTCCATTTCTCTCCCAGCTGTGATAGTAAAACATTTTTTTTTTTTCTCTAATTAGTCTATTTGACCATATTCTTTCTCTCAGTATTTCATTTCTCGAAACTGGCTCTTTATTGTAGAAATATTTATTCCATATTGAGAACACCTCTTGGTAGAAACTATTCAACGCTTTACGTGGCATGCTTCTACACAACAATACATCTTCTGCTTTCTTCGCAGTGGGGGAATAAGAAGCCATTTCTCTAAATGCTTTACCTGTACTATCTTGGAGTATTCTTTGTACCCACTTTAGGCGGTTAGTGTCAATTACTTCCTTAATAGTCCTTAAACCCAGCCCACCGTCTTCTGCCTTTTGGGCTAAAAACGCTGTACTGATTTTGTGGTCTTTATTTAACCAAACAAAGTTCAACATAATTTCATGGATTTTACTTTGGATCTTCTTTGGTAATGCAATACATGCCAGCACATGCTGGAAAATGGGGAGCAGGAATACATTGCACACTAATACCCTTCCCTTGATGGTAAGGTTTCTCCTTTTCCATTGGTTCACAATTAACTTGGTTCTATCCAGTAGTTTTTCACTATTTACGACTGATAGTTTTGTCTCGTTTCTTGGGGAGAGAAGAGTCACCCCCAGCACATTCATTTTATTCGTCCAATCTATTTTGAGTATTTCTCTGTTAGTTAACTTAATTTCTCCTATATTGAATCCCTTGGATTTTTTTGCATTTAATTTCAAGCCTGAGGATAAGGCATATCTATCTAGCATTTGAATAATCTTATGTAAGGAGAACTCGTTTTTGACCATGACGGTCATATCATCGGCGAACTGCACTAGTTTTGACTCTTCTCCCCCCCCTAGATCAACTCCCTCAATGTCGACATCCTTCCTAATTTGGTCAGCTAGTCTTTCGACGCATAAAACAAAGAGAGATGAGGAGATGGGATCTCCCTGTTTCATCCCCCTTTTTATATCAAACCAACTAGACGAAAAACCGTTATTACAGAATGTTGCGACCGATTTTCCCATGAGGGTTTTAACCCAGGATACATATACATAATCCATTCCATGCGCTAACAGTGTGTTTTCTAGAAAATTCCAACAAATAGAATCGTAGGCTTTTGTGAAGTCTAACGACACCACCAGGGCCTGCTCTTCCCTTTCCTCTATCATGGACACTATATCGTCGATTCTGCGTATGGCAGTGCCTATATAGCGGCCTTTAACAAAGCCATACTGATCCTCTCCGATCAGCTTTGGTAGTAAGATGTTCAACCTATTTGCAATTACCTTCGATATAATTTTATAGTCTACGTTGAGCAGAGTGATGGGTCTCCAATTCGCCAAGAAGATACTGTCCGCATCTTTCTTGGGAATTACATTGATGAGACCCCTCCTCTGCTCACACGTCATCTCACCCTCTTCAAGACAAGCATGCAACATCTCCATAAACATATCTCCAATTACAGGCCAGAATATTAAATAAAATTCAATAGTGAAACCATCACTGCCCGGGGATTTGTTCTTTTTAAAGGTTTTCATCACTTCTTCTACCTCTTTCTTTGATATAATTCTTATTAACATTTCATTTTCGACCCTGTCCAGCTGTACTGCCGTGTTTGGCTCGGTAAATTCTTCGGCCATTTCTTGGTCTGTTTTTTCCTCTGCATATAGAGCAGAGTAGAATCTTTCGCCTTCAGCTAATATATCTTTCTGGCTCGTAGTCATTACTCCGTTAATATTTAAAAGAGATATGCTTTTCTTATTCGCTATATATTTTTCTAGGCCACAGAAATACTTAGTTGGCTTTTCGCCATCAATCGCCCATTTCGCTCTTGAGCGAACTAAGGCCCCTTCTGCTTTCTTTAGCTCCTGATCTTTAATTTCTAGCAATATGTTTTCTTTTTCTCTTCTTTGATTCGTGTCTAATACATTTATTTTGTCTAGTTCTCTAATTCTTTGAGTAAACTTAGCATTTTTTTCTCTTCTTTCTTTAGCTTGGTCTTTACCTATCTTGGTGGCTAGCTCCCTAACTTGCAATTTAAAGAACTCCCACCTTAGCTTCTCGGATAAGTTATTATTTTTCGAGGACTTAGCTAACTCTTCTACGCCTGCTTTGAATATTTCATTCCCCAGGAGATTGGAATTAAATTTCCAATATCCTCTCCCCCTCCTGGCCTCACTTTGTATTAGATAGATAGATATTTCTTTGTGGTCTGTGTGGGCACACGACGATATCTCTGTTTTCGAGGAGAGGTTTGCAATATTATTAGAAGCGAAGATATAATCTAATCTTGACTGTAATTGAGTGTTCCTTCTGGACCATGTACACATCGGTTGGTTATTACTTTTAACAGCAAGTACATCACATAGATCATATTCTTGAACAAAATCCAATAACACTTTGCTAGATGGCGCGTCAGGCTTATATGTCAGGTCTGCATTAAAATCACCAGCTAATATTAACTCTTCAAAGGGTAATTTTTCTAGTACAGATTTTACCTCATTTAATACCTTTTTCTGATTTTTTATTTCATTTGCTGTCGGAGCATATATGTTAAAAATGCACAGTTTCGTCTCTTTGTTTTTAATTATAATGTATTGCCATCTCCCTTCTTGGTCTTGGCCTGACTGTACAATTTTTTCCTCTATGTCATTCGACACTAACATTAGGACACCCTTAGAGGCCGAGGAGCCATGTGAATAGTATATGTGGCCTGGCCATTGAGACGACCATATCTGCTCGTTATCTTTTATCGAATGCGTTTCTTGGAGTGCTATTATACAATTTTTGTTTTCCCTAAATTTTGTGAATATTGCAGATCTTTTTACAACATTTGCTAACCCGTTTATATTGAGAGATGTTATTCTCAGCATATTTTTTTGGTCTTCGTAATCCATTGGAGGAGGTTGGTATCCCTTCTTGGACTTCTTTCTTTAACAGGAAAAGTTCTAGGCTGACAGTTCTGTTTCCTTCTTCTCTGACTTCTCTTGTAAGGCTCTTCTTACCTTCATCCACAGTTCCCCAAGCAAGTTTCCACTTCTTGGCCACTTGCTGGTGATTAGGGCATCCATGTTATCCAGATCCATCCCGATGCCCCATGTTCTGTTGTATGAGGCTTCGCCGATTTTTTTATCTCCTGTCATAAGGAGATAATTCCTGACCTTCTCGTTCCTGTCGACTTTGGCTTTCAGAGCTCTGGTTACTAGTTCAGCTCTGTGCTTCTCCCACTCTTCCTGATTTTCCGTGACTGATTTGAAGTGCCTCTTGCACTTTTTGGGATCCTGTGTGTTGAGTGCGAACTCCATTTTTTCCACATCTCTGCCGTAATATGCCTTTTGATACAATATGAATTGCTCAATGTTATCGTATTCGTGGCTATCAATCACAAAGGGGGCCGAATAGTGATTCGATAGAGGATTATCTTCTGAAAAGAAGATAAATGCCTCGTCGTTTTCCCTTTTAGAAATCTTAGATAATACTAGCTCTGAAGGTATAGCAGCCAACTGGTCGTGTCTGAAGTAATCCCCGTTGACTTTGATATTGCCCCTCATGAGTTCCACCTTGAACCCGTCCATTCTAAGACTGGCTTGCTGTATTCTTTTTGCTTTCGCATACCTTTGCCTGAGGATGAATGGCACATCCCTTTTAATTCCTATTTTCCCTACCTCTTCATCTGTGTCGAAACTTCTCATTCTGTCTCTTTCCTGGAGTACCAGGGTTGCGTCGGCTGCTGATCTGAATTCGACTTTGATAGGGCACCCAGTTTTCGTATTCACTCTGTATGCCTTTTTTATGTCTATCGTTGGAAAATTCATCAGAACTGTTATCATTTTTCTGATTGTTGCCTCCACAATTTCCGGGGTCTCATTTATAGCTTCTTTTTTTACTCCCATGAAGACGAGGTTCTTCTCTAGCTTTCTCTCCTCTTCCTGAATTATGTCGTATTCTTTTGCATCCTTGATCTGTTGTTTTTCTAGATCTGACATTTCCCGGGTTGCTGGGGCTTTTTGTTGCAAGATCTTTATCTCGTCCTCTTGGCTGTTCAGCTTCTTTTTCATTTCTTGGATTTCTTTTTTAACTTCGTCAGAGTCTTTGTCCCTTTTAATGTTATCCTGGACTAATTCTTCTACCTTTTTTACGCTCAGGTCTGCTTTTGTTTCTGCTGCTTTGGCCGTGGCTTCAGCAGCACTGGCCGTGGCCTTAACTTCATCTAACTTTTTCATGGACTTGAAAAGTTTGTCGAAATTTTGCTTGGTTACTTCAGCTGCCTGGGCAGCTTCTTCTGCCGCCTTTTTCTGTGCCTGCGCTGATTTAGCTGCGTCTCCAGCCATTTGCTGGACTAATTTTGCTAGGTCTGGCTCGGAAGTTTTAGATCTTTGCATCGTTTTCTTTATGTTACTCATGTTTTCCTTGACTGTGAGATTTATATCCTTGTGTTTCTGAACCTTACTTTTATTCTGGTTGCTATTATCCGCCTCCGGGGAGAAGGATGGGGGTCTTTTCTTTAAGTTGACTGGCGAGTCGACACCTTGAATTGCTAAGTTTTCAATGTCAACGTCCATACTAAGCTCGGTGGGCTGCTTGGCGGGAGTGGGCGTTGCAGCTGGTACTGTGGGCCCCTTCTCGCCTTCTAAGCTTACACTTTCGCCTTTTTCACTTCCACCCAAGATGGAGGTCATGGTCTTCCGTTTCACGTAACCTGGCTTTTGACAATTTATGTTTCGGCCAATAATTGTTTGTTTTTGTGTTTTTCAGTCACTTTATAGGCCTTCAGAGCCGAGTGCTATTGTTATCTTCCTATTCTTACTTTAAAAAGTTCACTCACATTTGAATTTCCATTATTCTGAGTTGATTTGACTACCGACCTATCGCGGCCGGGGAATGGGTGCTGTCGCTAGGCTGAGTTGGTGTTGGCGGGACCTATGCGGTCGCTGGTCAGTTGGTCTATTTGGGTCAGCCGTATACTATACTCCGGGGTTGACTAGCATGGGAAGATGGCCGCTGGCTATCGCCCCACCGTGTCTGACCCACGTTCGGAAAATCCTGATCTTTCCTATCCAGGGCTTCCTTGCTTAGTAATGCACCGTAAACTTATGGAATATTGTTTTTAGAGATTATGATCCCACCTTTGTATCACGTTTTCCTCTTTTAGTCACTTTTACCAACCAAGTGGCTATCCCTCCAGGGTTAACCGTCACTGGTCACTGGTCAATGGCTGCCGCTCCTCGTGTTGGCTATAGTCCGATTTTAACACTCTGCTATTTTTTCCCTAGTAGTTGTATGGTTTTCTTCTCCACTTTTCTTTGTTCTCTTTGCTATTATATTCCTTCTGACCTTTTCCTGAGTCACTCGACTCGCTGGATCTGAAAAAAAACGGGTTAAAAGGAGGAGCAAGTCCACCCGCACTCTTTCTGATTCTATGGTCAACCGGAAGTCCTGGTGGTCTTAGCTTTCACCATGTATGGAAGGAGGAACATACCTGAGAAGGGAGGAAACCAATGGTGAGTATATAGTGTTACACAGCATTGTACCATAATTATATTATTTTTTATGCATTTATTGTTACTTCATATATATCCACACAGGTAGTATCGGATATCTTTCTTTCTTCCCCACCTAGCTCCATCTTTCTTTTTCACTCTCATCCCTGCCCCCACCTCTCTCTCTCACTTTCTCACCAAAACGAGAGCAATCCATCTAATCCTGTGGATACTGAAAATGTTCACTTAATAGTATCTGAAACATGACAATTACGGGCAACTATTTCTTTTGAATAATTAGAAAGCTCCATGGAAATAACAATGTCCTCATTAACCGATGCCTCAACAACAACAAAAACCTGCTTATCAGCCAGAAGCTATGCATCCTAGATCCATATGGATCCAGGCCTTCCCTAATCATGCCACTCCGTTTACTATAAAGGCCCATTCTCTTTCTAACATTACTATGGCGATGAATGCTGACATGGATTCTTTAGAGCTGATGAACGTAGTCAAGATGGACACAC
This sequence comes from Sthenelais limicola, assembly GCA_942159475.1. NCBI lineage: Eukaryota > Metazoa > Annelida > Polychaeta > Phyllodocida > Sigalionidae > Sthenelais > Sthenelais limicola. The sequence goes on from OW804096.1 coordinate 118,152,806, forward strand.
AGTGGACGGAAAATTGAATAACGCCTCAAGTCCCCCTTATTAATTGAGACTATATACTAATACTGTTAGTCAGGTTGTTTGTAATTGCCACCGTAATAATCCCAGGTATAGACTCCAGTACCTTACCAGATGGCGTTGTGTGTTTCATATATAGTATGGGCCGGGGCTTGACCAAGAGAGGTCGTACTTCTGTAAAGGATATTATTTTAACTTTTTTATTGTATATTGTTCCTGTGAGTACCCGTAATAGAGACTCACTATTAACTCAGATCCAGTCTAACTCTACAAGCGGCACAGACCTCCAGGTATTTTACCTAAATTCACCTAAATGCTTATCTTGCGGGCAACCCGCCAAGAGAAACTCCAAACAGAATCAGGCTCACCCCACGGACAAAACATTATATATATACTAGTCGGCTTCAGCTGATACATTATTCAATAGTTATCCCATCAGGTTATCAAATCACATAACTTACAGGCACTCTTAGGGTTTGGCGACATTAGATGAGAAGTGGTTAGCCTTGTTGAGGGAGAACATCCCACAAGGCATACACACATTGTTTTAGACGAGAAACACGATCAACATTGACATTTCTATGTTTTATTCAGAAATTGTTAAAGTATGGAATAGGTACTACCGAACCATCTGGTAACAAAAATATTTTATGTGAGCTAATATTGAATAACAGACTGTTGAAACTGGATGATTCAACCGCTAGCTCTGAATTCAGGCACTGGTACTGTCAGATCTGGATATCGATTAATTATGTAATATAATGTAAGGTTGGGTAATGATTATTAATCATGATGTATTAAACATGAGTAATAATTATTCATGTAATGTATTAAGAGGTTAGGTAACGATATTAATGTAATACCATATGTTAAAGACCAGTTATGTTTAGACATTTTGCATATGCTATATTTGTACTACCCACCAAGATCCATTATGTATACCACCAGTCTCACCCAAGCCTCCTCAGTGAGGGACAATAAATGATACAAGCAGGACCTTCGTCTCTCTCTTCATCACTTAGCAATTTATGCCTTTATCCGAACCTCACACCCGGTCCTGGATACTTATGAGTGGAAGAGAAGGTACTCCAGCAAAAGCTACTACCGAAGCACCCTGAAAACCTGGACAATAAGTCGCTAATTTCTCGTACTATTGTAACCTCACAGTACTCTAGAAAATAATGCTATCAATTATTTCTTGAAAGGGATTTGGATATCAAAGACATTGAGTTTGATACGAATTTCCCTACCAATGTACGAGGGATGTGCGTTTACAGTTTTTCCAGTACAGTCATTAATAGATTAATTGTATATATGTAAGAAATATCTCGCCAGAATAGGCATGGCAGATTCTGATAGTTGCAGATATTGTGAAGAAGTCGATGCGAATTCTGGCATTGCTTAAAGGGTTACTAAATGGGTTAATGGTCACTTTTAGGACAACAAACGTTACAAATCCATAAATACAAGGCCCAAGTCAAACTGCACAATCAGCTGGCAGTTCTGCATTGTTTCGTGCAGTAGGACACAAATAGGCGATAAACCTATATAACTTCAACTGAGTTCAGAGAAAAGTAACATATGAGTGATATTTTTAGCTCATCTCTAAAATGTCTATGATATAAGTTTGCTTGGTTTTTGTATGTGTTTTTAACAATTCCAGTGATTTTGGTGGAGGTTGCATTATATATACTGTTACAAATGCAATAGTTTCCATATATATTCATTCCATTAGGTTCAACAGTGTTGAGTTCCTGTATCCATTTGCCTTCAATATGTAGTCTTTTTTCATTGTTTTTTTTTGTCTGAGCCTTGGTTCAATATTTTTTCTATTGGATAAATCAGCATATTTTACTCTGCACTGTGGCATATATCATTGAAATATTCAGCAACTTTTCTGTTCTGACTGAATGTCATGTAGATGGCCCTGTAATCTCTGTCGTAATGAATTTGAGGATTCCCCTACATAGCATTCCCCATAGGATTCTCCATCATTGCATTTAGTGCATTCAATGATGTAGATGATCTTTTTGGAGTGACATGTTATTTTGCCAATAATGGGGTAACACAGTTGGCCATGTTGGATTTCTGATGTTTGTTTAAGCCGGAGACAACATTCACATCGTGGTTTGCCACATTTCAGGGATACCCCATAGGGCCATTCCTTTCCTGTGATGTAGTTTAGTTTATAAAGGGTTTCTGCTTTGAATTTTTAAGAAATGTGGCCGAATAATGCCTTTTCTGTCTTAGGTTCTTGAAGAGAATAGAGCAAGCTTCTTCAAAATCAGGGGTATTGTTGCAGATTTTATGGACTGTATAGCACTTGACCCATGCAGGACCAGCTGTACAAGTCCCACCCATGACGTCACAAACCACCGTGTTTTGCATGGATGCAGAGTGAGTGAGTGAGTAAGATTGGTTGCTTTACGCCCTTATCAACACATTTAATATGGTTATATCAAGGGCGGGAGAGCTGAGAGGAGGGAGGCAGTTTATGATCATACGAAGAATATAGAGATAGAGAAGAAGGGAGAGGGAGACAGAGAAAAGGAGACAGAAAGGCACTTTATGGTCATACCCAGGACCGGTTGCATGGATGCAGCTACATCTATTTTGTCTGCTGCGATTATTCCCCCTCAACATTTCAACCGGCTATTTCTATATTAAAATAGAAACTTTTAAGTTGTAAGAGGAACTTAATCACATTCATAGGAACTAATAGAAAATGGATAGTTGTCCTCATCATGAGAGATACCCTTTAAGCATAGGACACAAAGTAGTGGTGAAAGAAAATATGTGATACCTTGATATTTCCTCTGACCTTGATCATATTAGCAATATTTTATATTTATAGAAAAAAGCTGTTTAGAGAGTATCATTTTTCCCCCACATAATTCTTCATTCCACACTTCAGATAGCCTTACACCTACCAGTACTCTCAAGTACGAGGGATATTCACGTTAAACTAAATATACCGAGTCTCCAAACTAGGAGAGACAAGCACATTCTGGAGAGAGCATTCATTCGCTCAAGAAAGAATGAAAATGTTGATAACAGAGAAGTATGTTTAAGGAGATTAACAAAAGGAAAGAAACTTATTGTCCCACACCCTAATGACGAGATTTTTAAAAGGTCGTATGTCTTTACAATTCCGAATCTATGGAACAACCTCAATGAAGAGGTCCAAAATATACAAACGAGGAAGGAGTTTAGGAGATATTTAAAACATAAATATCACCTAGACTATGACCCCTACCTCCAGCCTTCTGAAAGTGTTTTAACATGAATTGCTACTCTATTTGTCATTGTAAAGGGAAATTAGTAGTTGGCGGGGTTTAAGAGACTGGACATGTAATACCAGTACAAAGAAAGATCGATATAACGATGGGAAGAACATGTTAAGGAAGGGGAGGGCGGAAAACCCACAAACGACTAAGAGTTGCGTGTGTGGATGAGTAAAAAAAGGGGCAGGGGGGTTGGGGCAAGGGAAATAAGAGTTAAGATAAGAGAATTAAGTATGATCTTTTGCATTTTTATTGTTTTACTTTATATAAGGACACCTGTAATGAGAAATTGACACGGAAACAACTAGTAAAGAGGCAACAATACTGAATTTAATGTTAACACAACAATGTTCAGAATTTTGAATTCAAATGCACCAGACTATTTCAAAATATATTGACTAAGGATACGGAAATTGTATAAAACCGGCGTATTACGTAAATTTGTGACTTTTCGACACCGAAGCAATGAAGCAATATGGCAAAGTTATATGAAAAGTTTCACAGGCTCTATCTCAGAAAGGATGCTTCTAAAATCATAAAATCAACCTGAAGCAGTGTGTATTTTGTGAATGAAATTATAAATTTAAATGATAATTATTGTGCATAAGACACAATGTAACAACACATGAGATTACTACTGCATGAGAAACTATGTTACGACATGAGATAACCTATGTTAGATATTAAGTTCTGTACTACTGTATTTATAATTTATCAATTGAGGAGGAATAGTTAATGGCAGACTACAATTTCACTCCCCCCCCCCCCCCGCCTCCCGCCTCCCGCCTCATCACCGTATTTGATGTCAAGGTTGTGTGAGGAAAAATTTGAAAAGAACAAAAAAATATAAAAGAAATGCAAATAATGACATGTTTAGCATTGTAGAAACCAGGCAGGTTATACTGAATAAACTTGATTTGCAAAAATAAAGACAAACAACGGCTTCTGTTGAGTCAGTAATATAACCCATGGTAAGCCACTAAAAGGAGAACGATTGCTACTGACATTTTCATACTAGATTCATGAAATGATTGTCATTGCTAGTGAATAGGCTGCGATTTTTTGCTGTGATTGTACACGAGGTATTGTGGTCAGACTTTGCCTTGACAATCCCCGACACAAACATTCCATAGGGTCAATACATTTGTCTTTCCAAAATCCAATTAAAAAGATCCATTCATGGCATAAGTAGTGTATTCATAATTTATGACCACTTGGTCGTAAAAAAGGACATTTGAGATAAAAACAGAATATAAACACAGGGGAACTAGGCAAATGTGGTGGTGTATTTAATACGAAGTGCTCGGAGGTATAAATCAATAAGCCTTCATGAGCATAACAATTAAGTACCTAGTGGTCTATGTTGTCAAGTAAAATACACTCATCAAAATTGTTTTACATTTTAGCGGCCATACATATCTATTATAGTCTCTGTATACCACTATGCTTCACTCAGCCCAGAAAGGAGAGTTTGAATCACTAGTTGGTATAGGTAGAAAGGCACTCTAAACCACGGTTTGTACAAACTAGTGTTTCCTTATGTAACAGTAAATTTTCCATCATATCGTCCTTATTTAATAGCCAATATTGATAAAACTACATATTTGGGGTATAGAATCATGCTCTTCCCAAATTGCAACATCCTGACAATGTATTCCGAGGAGAAATAGCATTTTTTATTACTTAGGGGGAGCGTTAATTCCCCCCGCCCCCATGTGTACACAAGTGCATCTGAAATTCAGGTGGCATGACATAGACTTTGTTTTGGCTTTTAAAGGCTGGGCGCAGACATTTGTAATGGGGACACCCTTAATGGCAGCACCCATGAAAAAAGTTCCCCAATACGAGCGCCTTTGAGCGAAAAAGTGTTGTCGTGTAAATTAGAAGACGTCCCAACGACCAGTACAATATTGCTTCCTGGCCAGCATATCGGGTATTGACTATTGACAAAAAGACATGAGGGGCTTATTTCTCAAAACTACACATTTCAGAGTAGGAAATTGTCCTCTTTCCGAATTTCATTTTGATCTACTCTGAGGGGAAATTGCTTTTGTTCTTACTTCATAACTGCATTATTTTTTCACAATGATTACATTGGCTAACCCTAGATTTAGTTTACCCGCTAAGCCTGAGAGGTGAGAATATCAACGTTAAAAGTATTCAACTAAGGAATCACAAGGGCAAAAAAGTACTAAATGCGATCACTCCGAGGACTTTTTTTTTTTTTTAATAAATTTTATTGACAAAGTTTCCCAAAGTGATAATTCTCATTTGTCGTGAAAAAAACATTAGGCGATACAGTAACTTTCATTTCAGACATAATTCCTCTTTCTTATTTTATCTACAGCAGAAATTACTTATTTTACATTCATATATGATCAATCTAAATCTGTATTAAATTAAATATGTTTTAAACTCTATATCATCATATTCTATAACCTCCATTTTATTATGGATATTAGAGTGTAATATTACTCTTAAAGTGGCTAAAGGTACGATTCCACTGGATCGCTCTTTAGGGCCGGCTCTTCATCCGCTCTTTTATTTTCCAAGAGCGCCTAGCAAGCGAAGACAGAGCGAAACCAGAGCTCTGCGCTTGTCTTGCGCTAAAAATAAAAGCGGACAAAGAGCAAATGAAAACCCCACTATATAGAAGTAGAGCAAGAGCGAGCCATGAGCGCAGATACAAGAGATCCAGTGGAATTGCACCTTAAGATCACTATTTTGACTGTGTCATTTGGAAATGTATTTGTAGTTTTCGATGCCTTGCATAAGTAGGGATATTTCTGTGAAATACCAATGCTATATATTCCTTAGATTAATTGATATTCATTAATGAAGAATGTGACAGAGATTCCATTGGGGGAATTCAAATCTAAGAGACAAGTAACTTGACCATAAGGTGCTGCCCTCAGTGCATGGTGAAAGGGTGTGAAGTAGGCGTGAGGCAGGAGGTACATAGTGCCATATCTACCCTGTCCGGTCCAGGTGTTATCACTTAACCAATTATGATAAGAGGCATTGGGACTTTCCCTAAACAACAGACTTGGGTCTGTTGGTTAGGGAACCACGGCCGGCGGCACCCCCAAAATTGGAGTTTTAAACTCTTAAATAATGAAGATATACATATTAAATACATAAATGCTCCCGGGTATTCATTACAAATATACTAATCTAGAACATAGTTGAAATTCAGGCAAACTTTTCCAAAATCGGGAGCTCAGTGGCATGTGTCACTTTAAGTGACAAACATCGCCAATACTATGTATTACTGATACGATTTTGTATTTCTACGCAATTCATTTATGGCCCACCTGGAAGATCTGCGCAGCAGAAGGTGCCAACCATATTTCTGTACAATGTTTATAGAAATAAAAACTATTATATATATATCTTCACTCAGCCAAAATTAATTAGAGTGGTGTGAGTGGTGGCAAGAGGTGAAGTGAATTGGGTGAGGTGTGAGAATGGTCAGTGAGGGAGGAGAGGTGTAGGGAGAGCTGTGGTAGGTGGAAGGTGACCAGGTGGAAGGCTTGTAAAAGCAAGAAAATTAGTTCTATATTTGCCAATCTTATTTTGGTTGTCAAAGCAAACACAAATAGTAAACACAAACAGCAATAGTGTAATTGTTACATAATGTTCTATTGCTGAATAAAAATCTTTAAATACAATACAGTGATAACCCTTCTCATCATCATCATTTATAATCTACATTTTGTAGGCCCTATATGGGGCCCTAATAATATGTCTGACACATCTCTCTTGGTATCAGCTAGATTGCCATGATACACAGCCCTGCCTGCATCTTGCGTCTGTCTGAGACAACATCCTCCAGTACAGAGCTTTACTCCTTTCATTTTTTCAGTCATACGCCCTGCACCATCGTAAGGACTTTTCGGGGATTCATGAATAATTCATCAGCCCTCTCATCCAATCACTGGGCTTGCGTCAAGCTTTCTGTACGCACCTATTTTTAGCTGTGGTCACTTGTCCAGGTCCGGTCAGACCCTCCTTCAATAGAGGAATTGCATGTACCACTGCACAAGTCAGGGAAAGATGGAGATTTGTGCTTTGGAAACATGTAAACATGTAAACCCATGGATATTGATGTTAGAGCACCATTAAACATCCACCGATGAACTTGAGATATTATTTATATGGAATTAACACTGTAGCATAGGTCCCATAATTCCATTTGAATCAAGATTCAAGCAGCCGGACATGCAAGTCCCCTATCCTCCTGGTCCCATCAAGATAACGAGACCAGATGTGCACGGCAGGAGTTCTGTCCGCAGAAAGCCCTAAGAATTGGGCAGGGCTAGATTAGTAAAATCTGCCCTGCTTTGGGAGGTTGGAGACAAGGGAAGCGGCATATTCACGGGATGGCTGGGTGGAGGTGGAGGGGAGTTTGTATATATATAAAAACAATATTAGGCGTTTAGATCTGCTGAAATAGGTCTAAAATAACTATATCTTTCAAGCGGTACACTATCTGGAATGCCGATGGCGCCGCCTGGGATAAGGCGTATCAATGGTATTCTTCCGTACTTTTGCCATTTTATTCGGCACATCGCAACTGGGCCAGGGGCCCATTGCACCACTTTTAGGTGATATTGTAGCGTTAACATTATATTAAGGATACGTTAAGGATATATTAACAATACGAGTGTTCTATTGTTACATGGGAGCTGTCCTATCCTTAACCAGAGGCGGGCATAATGGTGAAAGTGGTGCATTGCAACTGGTAGCAACATACCCGTACATTGTGTCATATTTTTACATTTTTGTACATAAGAAAATTATTTTAAATCATGAAATATACTTATCATATATAGGCCTATCATCACCATTTCTGAGAAAAAATACGTCCCGTCCCTCCCATTCTCATTATCAAATTCTTGATATATGCTAGTTGCTCTATTATCGCTCAGAAACGAGCAGACAACGGAAATCATTTAGCGCTACGATAAGGATATCCCATGCTCAAAGGCACGTTGTTAAAAGACCCCCATTTAAGGACACGAAACATGATTTAGGGACACGATATTGGAGTAAGGTGTTAAGGATATTTTAAGGACACGATTTTTACTTAACGATACCTCATGCAACGGGCCCCAGGCCAATCTCTATGGGAGCAGGTATTTGAGGGGCTTGATGTAGCCTACCATATGAAAATTCCAACTTGGGAATCATTCTGTCTACCTAGTAACTTAATGTGAATGTTTTTCTCAATGATTAAGCTGCGCTTTAAATAAGCACATTTATAATGGCGTTCATTTATAATGTTTACCGCTCATTTAAATACTCTGTAGGCTTACGCTACAACAGTGTTGTGTCGACCCTGGCGTCCTTTTCCGACGGCCGACGCCGTCTGGTGTCCGTAAATGACACAATCTTAAAGGACCAAATTACCAGTAATCAGTATAGTCTAGCTATAGAGTTTGAGGGTGGGCGTCTCCCACAACTTGCACACGACATTCTGATCGATTGATGGCTCGATTAAAACTTTCTGAATCTGGGGAATAATTTCTCTCTGAGTCTCAGTCGATCCTGTTAGGGCATGTAGAGAGACACTGGCACATTCCCCCTTATTAATAGGCTACATGTAGCCTATATTGACCAATGCGGTAAATATAATTATAAAATAACGGTAATGTAGGCTATGTACGTGGACTATACGTGACCTTAATCTATTGGCAAACGATCCACTGTGTTCACTCGACCTGCTAGTGAGTGCTACATGTGCCCGGCCTGCGCCTGTTGAGATCTAGCCTGTCAACAAAAACAGAAAGGGCAAGATCTATTGGTATAGGCCTATAAATCGAACTTTCAGTCTTACCTGAAGCTATTTCAAGCGCATATAGTGGACCTGCTTCCGGCATCAATCCTTTCAGAACCTCAAGGATGGCTGTTTTATTCCTTTCGGCGGCGGAAGATCGCATCACCGTAACAGACGACATTTCTGTCTCGTGGATACTCGTGTCTGCCATAACCGACCCAATTGCTGCAGTTGCTGCTCGGTCACGGAGTCAGAGTTCAGGGACTGAAAGGTCAAGGGTCACGGTCGAGACGCATGTGATGATTTGAGGCGCTGTCTTTGAAGGGCTTCAGCAACCTGTTAAAAGAAACCATATAGACAATAGTCTCACTTGTTTATTTTCAATAGTTATTTTATCGATTAATTGTAATTTAACATGGAAGAAATATATCAGAGACACGAAAAACACAATCGTAGGTCTAAAAGTCACGTACTATATAGGCCATGCATATAGATATAGGCTAGGCCCCTATAGGCTAATGGATTTTCTGGCCCAGGAGTAGGCCTATAGCCTAAGCGTACCAATGGGATTATAATAGTAGGCCTATTGCGTAGTCCTAACGGGACATTTACGGTTTGGAGCAAGAGGCTTAAATTTCCCTCAGTTGGAAGGGGTTCTCTCAAATTTGGGCCTATAGGCCTAGCCTGTTTCTTAAATATTAGGCCTATTAGGCCTAATCCTCATTTTGTTCTTAAATATTAACCTTACTTAGTCTAGATATTTCTATAGGCTAATGCTATACAATACTACATAATATTTAGCAGTAGGCCTATGCCTATAATAAAGAAATGCATAGACCGTAATGTATCTTCAATAGGCCTAGGCCTACAGGCTATTTTCTTTAAATTTTCAATTCGGTGATTCGGATCTTGGTATCCAAGAGTCGGTGATAACAAACTGAAACCCCAGACAGCATGAATGCTTCGTTTTGGGTTTTAGGCCTACTCTGAGCTTTTTTTCTGACAAAGAAATAGGCTTAGGTAGGCTATAGTAAAATCGTGTCTCCTGTCGATATCGCTAACGACCAATTCCGAAAGAACTACATAGGCCTATACCTTTATATAGGAGCCGTAGGTAGGCCTAATACGGTGTTACATTCGATGATTTAATCGCTCTTATAGGACTGTTCATTTATGGATGATTGAGCACATTAAGCATACCAACGATAATGTTATATTGCATTATGGAAAGTGGTTCGAGTGATCTAGGCTGCTCGATCTGCATGGTTGATAATCAGTAGATAGTAGCTGACAAAACGTCATAAATCAGTTACTGTGTGATCCCCGAAGACGTAGGCCTATTATTACAATTTGCAGATCACATTTATGAAGGCGTGGAGGTATGGGATTGCACATGCAATCATAACCTTGGTAACAATACAATAACCGTTTCCCGAACTATCCAGTAAATCATCAGTAAGGTATGGTTTTCTCCCCTGGCCAGGTTGGCGGCCAGCATAGAGGCGGGCCGGAGGCTCGGTAAAGCCATGCAAATCAATAATAACAGCAGAATCTACCCATGACCGTCTGTCTCCCATTCGCTATCCTCAGCACCACCAGAGAATCTATAGAGATCCAAAACAAGTCTCTTTCACGTGAAAGAGAATAGCCATGCATGTCTATATAGTCCGTAAATATATAAATGATAAACAATTCAACATGTATGTAGTCGTTAGCAGATTAATATGAGCCCGGGCTGAGACTTTGAAACAAATATAAAGGAAATTTTGTCGTCTAGGCCTATTTATCACCAGTTGAAATTATTAATTTTATAATAATAGGGTTGCAGTATAACGGATTATTCCCTGATGTGGTTGTGAGCGGGCAATATTGCCCGCTCACAACCACATCAGGGAATAATCATTAATTATAATGACAATTAGGATAAAGCGTCCAGCTAATACGTGCCCCTCCCGGACTGATGAATATAATTGGGGCCGTATTAGCATAATCAAAAGTAGCAAAATTGTAGATTTAATTTTACAAGGAATAAAAGTAAGATGACAGTGTCAAGTTCTCGGTGCGCAATATTCGCCTCGTAAGCCCATGCAGAAGCAATTCGGCCTATACAGCCTCTTTGCTTCTGGGCTTACGAGGCGAATATAATCCACCTCGTACTTTACACTATGGTAATTTTACTATAGTAATTCACATCATGTGGTAAATTGAATCAAATTAAGAGTCGGCCATTGCCTGTTGTGACCATAATCAATTATGTATTCCTCACACCCCGCATGTGTGTGTTTCTACCAATACCATGGATATAATCAATTAGATCGGTTACAAAACTATGATGTTTATTTTGAACAAAATGATAGATCATTGCCTGTTGTGACCATAATCAATTATCAATTACTCCTCACATCCTCACGTGTATACATGTGTTTCTACCAATACCATGGATATGATCAATTAGATCTGATAATAGTATGATGTTTGTTTGAACAAAATATGATCATAAGCGTAGAACCTTTTATCAATATTTCATCGCCACATTTAAACAAGATCATATCAATATGGAGTTTAATATCACAAGGCTGATAGGAATTTATGAGAAATGGAGAGAGTAGTTTGAATATAATATTGAATTGAATTACAATGATTTAATCATAATTAGAATATTGGTCTTGAGTATTATGAAGTGTCGATCACATGTATAGGCCTATAACATGCAGGATACAGTGTATTTTTTTTATAATCCGGTCCTCTTTTTTACCGTAACGCCGTTTCCAATCCCGCCTTGCCTCAGTTTGTCATTTGATCTTTGTTTTAAATGATATAATAGAGCTGCAGTATAACAGGATCATATCATTACGCTATTGGCATTTCAACATCAAAACCGATCATCGCCAATTCCCATATGCTAATCAGTTAATTAAACGTTTATAAATGCAACGGACTACATGCATTAGTTCTCTTCTGGGTTATGCTTAAGATAAACTTGTAAGCCAGATTGACCTGTCTCTAAATCACATAAGCTATACTTTGTAGAGTCACTACAATTCTCCTTCAAGCTAGGTATAGCAAATCAATATCAACATATTCGTTCGGCTATGTTCATGTTCTCAGCAAGATCTCATTTAGGAACACCATTTTGTATATATTTGGCTTTGACTGAGGGAAGCTTTCGTTGGCACAACTATACCGACACCATAATCATGCTCGCTATGATCAGATTTTTAACTCCAACGGGTAAATTGAATCAAATTAAGAGTCGAACCCTGACTGCAAAAATGAAAACAGGATCAGGAGGATAAGCTACCCTTTCCTCCCCCTGAATCGATAAAACGCTTTCATTTCAGGGTATTTGAGTACATGATGGCGTTTTGAACTATCTGTAACCAAAGATGGTCCATGTTGGACCGTCTTTGCTGTAACCACCCTTTTGAGTTTGAGTTCAGCTTTGAGGGCCTTAAAAAGAGCACTGTTCTTGATGTGTTTTATGATACAAATGTTCATTCAGGACACACTATGACATATGCCAAGGGAGTTGTTGTGACTCTTGAAATCCCGGTCTTCCGCCACCTCCTGATTCTGAATATAACATGAATGAGTGAGAGGAGTATAGGAGAATACAAATAGAGTAAACTATATTAATGAAGACAATTAAGGGGGATTGAAGATGAGGTGGGTGGATGGGTGGGGGAGTGAGTACGGGGAGTATTATCATTATGTTATTATATCCTATATATATTAATTGATATAATGGCATTTGATTCTGTCCTCCGTGCATGAAATAAGAACTCATATTCCAAATTTGAATACTTTTTATAATTTTAATTTATGTTTTAGTAACTTTAAAATAAGCTTTTTTGTTGCATTCCACCGCAATCGTCAAGAGTTTGCTAACATTGGTCTAACATGTATTCTAACTTTGTCTAATGATGCTAGTCCAGAAGCAAAATCATTGGAAGAGTAGACTTTTAAAGTCATAAGTGAGATGAACGTCTTATGATGTAGTTTCTGTGAAAACTCCTGAAGTCTTTGTCATTGTCATGAATATTTGGCATTGTGTTTATTCTCGAGGCTGGGTGTTTTAAAATATCAAGTATTTGAACTGTTAAAAACATCCCGCTGAAAGGTTTAGATCTCATTCTGGCTGAGAACAAGGAGCATTTTGGCTGTCCGTGCTCATGGCCGTGTGGTTGTTGACATGGGTGTATGAAATGTATAGGCAGACAGGAGTGTTGATTGCCTACTTGATTGCCTATTAGCAGTCAACTTGTAGGACTATATATGTATATTTCTCTGTCTGCTGGGCTATATAGGCTACACTGTCCCAGGCAGTTGGTAGTAACAATGAGGTAACAATTGGGAGTTTGTAATAGAAGTTGTTAAGGTGTATTACGAGAATCGATTGATACATTTATTTACTTTTTATTTCTAAAACTATTAGTACGTACACATGTATGTATACACATATGAGAAGTCTACATATGAGGGTCAAAGGCGTTAGCTAGGCTGGAGTGTGGTAGAAGCAATCTCTAAATTTCTTTATTTCTTCTTCTACTATAATATAATGAAAATCTACCCTACAAATTCCCAAGACTACAACAACCATCAGAAATGTCTTATGATATAATACTGCCTCGCTACGCTAAAACAAAGGGATTTTTGCAGCAAACCAAGATATATAGGCCTGCAATGCTGAGAGATTTAATTTGTGTATTACTGTTAGAAAACGGCGCCGCCGGAAGAACTGCTATATAGCAGAGGCAACCACCCTTTCCCACCTGTACCTAAATAGGATAATAGTCTCAACTGATTTGATGTGGAAATGAATTTAATAATAATGATATTAATATTTATCTTTAAAAAACAATTGTTGCTAAGTTTGCCTAATCCTAGATTATAGAGATTATACATATGAGATGGAGCAGCATTATAAGATGTTATTTCAAAGAGCACCTTTGCATCATCTGAGGGACTTTGTATACCTACTCTCACAGGGGACGTAGAGGCAGACTCTGTGCATATGCAAACAAACTCTGTGAGTGCCTTGCTAGAATCGCTAAGATAATGCGATCCTCTTTTTCTCAGCCACATTCTATACATGTATTGCGATATAAAGAATATACTCTATCCACTGAAACTTACTTTTTTGCCTCGTATAGATGCATCTTTCGCACTTAAGAAAACATACCGCCTTCAGAACATTTATATCCCTATCCCTACTTCTTGAGGTAAAATCAATGTCAGCTAGGTTCGAACATAAATATGTTGAATAAAAAGAGTCCTGGAGGGCTTACAATCTTGGATTATGATGTTTGATGTAGGCCGACATCTTCGGAGGTGTCATGACGTCAATCATGACAGCCTGCCTGCCTGTCTGCCGAGGCCAAGGCCATGCTGGCCATGGCAGCATGGCAGGAGCACCGTGGTGATTCTCCTCCTACTACTGGCATTTTTGCAATGAAATATAGCAGAAATAGGCATGATGTCCTCATAAGATCTGAATCTCTACATGCTATTCCTGGCTAGATTTCACTTTTTGAAGTGTGATTTTATACCTCATTATGGAGGTTTGTAATCGATCGAGATGTTGGGTCAAATCGCACGACACCCCAAAGGGGTGGAGTACGATTTGACCCAACGTTGAGATCAATTACAAACCAAACAGAGTGTTATTAGGTATTTATTACATACTAAATCAACAAGAGAACTCGATTTTAATAGTATTTTACCTTACTTTCCATCAATCTTGCGGATATTCAGTTCAAATAGCACATCTAGGTGCTATTTGACTTTTCAAATAGCACCCATGAATAGCACCCCTGAAATCACATACGTATAATAAAGTGTTCCAAACTCCTAAACTATTTCCCAACATTGAACCGGAAGTGTTATCAGACATTCTATTTCTACTATTATCACTCACAAAAAGAAATCCTTTCCGAGATCACACGTACAGTCTTCATATCAAACCATCCAGATGTGTGTGGCACCAGAGGGATATCGTCACAATTTGATGGGAATGAAGGGAAGTCTTGGGCTATGGAATGTTTTTGTACGTTGACGTTTCTTTTAAAGGTATAGGGGTACGTCCGAAAAACGGCCCTATGCGGCTCCTAGTTGAACTATAATAGCAATGGCCATTTCCATATAAATCTATCAGCAGTGCCCCTAGTGTCTATCGTCTGAATCAGAAATAACATTTCCATCATTTTCGCATCTATATTCACTTATTGCCATGACAAATAAACATTTTTCACTAGGAGTATATCATATTGATGCAAAAAACCCTTCTGCTATCAATGATGATACTCCTTGTAAATGTGTTAAAAGTCTGTGCAATGACGAATATTAAATGTGAAATGAATGGCATCAGCCAGACCAGCCATGGAAAGTGGACTACGTGGTCAATTTAGAGGTCTCTAACTTTTTTTTCATCACGGTAACATACCATTTTTTTTTTCATTTTGTGGGATACGACCTCAAATAAAAGTGTAGCAAATCTAAACTAATTTGGACTGGACAATTTTTTATTATTCAATAAAACGTGAGAAAAAAAATCACATTTTCTCATAAGTTCGGGACTGTTCCCATAGTAAAACACCGGGTTTTTTTTCGAGTGACTACCAAAAAAACCAGCGGGATAACATGGCTTTTTTTCATGTATTTGTTTCTTCTGTAGTAAGGAACAATAATTCAATCCCTGAAAGTTTTATGGCAATTGGACTGGGAGTTTTTTTCATTGAACTGCCCTGTATACCTACCCTATTATACTTACTGCATCGCTGTAACATTCCACTGATTACCAAGTCGGGATACATTTAAGTAATATCATCTCTCAAGTTTTCTGATTTGAATGTATTTTAATTCGGTGCTTAAATTCCTGCAAACAATCTGCAAATTCCACAATCCGACAAAATTGCAAAGACCAATCAACTTATTTTTCAAAGATATGGTAATATGCTGCTCAGAACAGATACTTTCACTGTCTTTTAGAAAACCTCCGCAGCGATGAAATTAACCTGCCATGTTTTGCCCAGAGGTGAAGGAAATGGCAGGTACACGGCAGGCCAAGTTTTTATATTGCTTGCCGAGTACAGCCGGCAAACGGAGGTAAGTCCGATTGAAAGGTCACGTGACTAAACTTGTGTAGATTTCCCCCAAGTGCGCCCGATCCATCTATGGGCCTTGCTGTGGGAGGAGATGGACAGGATCCATTCTAGAATGTGCTTCTGTATAGTGTCCCGATATAATACGGATAACATTCCCACTTCCGCTTCCATGTTCTTGGAATGCCCGGTGGAGGAAGTGGTTCCACGTTTTTTGGTATGTTTTATCTAGTTCCATTAAGCAACGGTGCAACTGGGTCTTATTGCTCTCTAAACATTTTTACTGATATGATTCATCGAGCTATCTTGATGAGATATGTAGATTATATCAACGATAAAATATGGTACATTAATGTGGAATTACTTTATTCTGCCCGCATCTGCTATCCATATTAATTAGGCTCGCGGTCAACTTGCGACATACTAAAAGAGACATATAGCTTGGACACATTCTTCCCAGGTGACATTAAAATCTTGCCTGGACCGAAAATATCTCCATTTAATCGGACTTTTTACCACCATAATTCCGCTTTCAGAAAACTGGTTTAAGATTGCATTAACATTTTTCATAAAGGAATTAACAATAAGAGGATCCTCGTGAAGCCTTGCCATATAATACATAAATTATCCACCTTCGTGCTTGTTCCTCTAGCCGCAGCCGTATGCTGATTCATGAGGGAGGGAAATCAGCACATGGAGAACGTACACTTGGTCTACGGGGACATGACAATATTGGACGAGAGTAACTGATGCGCAAACTTATGAGAAATTATGTTTTATGATAATCTTTGTGAGAAATAATCTCATAAACAGACATGAACCTTATAGTCCATTGTCATGTATGATGTAGGAGCCTGTAGGAGGTCTTTCCATTCAATTTATAAATAACGAAACACAATTAAGTTTTAATGTCGCAATACAGAATACTATAATGCTCTATGGCTTGGTTGCATGGGCGTATTACTGAAGCATATGCACTGTTTTGATGACATGAGACAATGTCCTTATCGATGACAAATGGTGTCTGAAATCCTAAATATTTTCCACCCATAAGGTTGAATGTGTATGAATGGCGACCAGCTATAGTCGATGATTCCCTTGTATAATACTCTCCACCGGCCTCAGCCGACATTCTCGTAAAATCTCAGGAAGTGGCTCCGGCTCATACGGGCAAGGAAATGGTTTTTTCTTCTGCGTCTTGCTAAAAAAAGAGGCATTCTCTGAATTTTTCTTCCTCACTCTTCCTTTATTTTCCACACACTTCGCCTCGGAGAACATCCCGGAGAGCGAACCCATCATAATGCACCCTTGGAAGTGGAAGATAAATCAGCAGCATTATGAAATGATCCGTGGCAGACAGAAAAGGACGGTGGAGAAGATATGTTAGCCTGGCTTTCTGTATGCAGAGCAGGGGAATTGGTCTCGGGGAAGATAAAACTCCCTTTGACTCTGCCTAATCCCACCTTTCTTAATTTGAGGATAATTAGTCCTTGACTATTGGAGATAAATCCCAAGAAGAAAGTGTTATTCAAGTTGGAGGCAACACTCCACCTGACAGAATGATTATTTCTAATGTCCGACTTATTTGCAAGAGCGGAAGATAGGCTCGCAGGGGAATGCATAATATTGCGGTTACTTGCTGATTAATGACAAGTTCAAAAACATGCTGATTAATGACAGTTCAAAAAATCTTTTGTGAACTGAGTATCCGTTCATTAGGAAGAGAGAATATAACCTAAATGTGATTTCACCAGTCCTTAGGCAGGCTTGGATTTGGTCTGTTCATTTTATTTTAAGCATTTAAGTAAGTATACATAAGTACAATGAACAGATAAACGTGTGGTGTCAGAATATGTAAAGACATGGTTGAAGTGTAATTGATGTTTGTATTATTCAGTAATTGAACCGTTTACGAGGATCGGTGGAGTATCAGATAAAGAAGATATATGTAATGTAAACTTGAAAGATGAACTAAATTAGATTTGAATTATGTATAGCAACGCAACAAAACATCGACAGAGTCGACATGCGTATTTGATATGATTATTTAAATGTAATTGGCTAATTTTTGGAGAAAAAGATCATAATAATAGGACACATACGTGATTCATACAACTATTAGTCGCATGCATACACCCAGCGATTTCTCGTTTCAAATACAGTTCATCGACAGAAATGTCACGATGTCGGTGTCGTGGTCATTTCTTAAATTGACTTAATACAATTCAGTGAATATGCTTTGGGTGTAAAGCTGTTCTTCAGATCTTCAGTTTTTGGCGACACATATATTTGACGATATTTGACGGTTCACAGTTTCATAGTCTTTCCTCCATCATATATGACCATTTCCAGGGAAAACAGGAACACTGTCACTGTTTTGTGTTCTATTACCGTTTCCAAGGGAAACGTAGCAGGGGGGGGGGGGGGGGGGGGGGGGGGAAATAAATTGAGGGTTAGGTCGAAAGTCTATTTCCCTTTTCTGATCCTTGGTCTATTGTTGTTTTGAACATAACAGGATAGAAATATTCGCACAACTTACATCTAACAATAAACCAAAATACCTATACAGATACTGACAAGTTAATAGCAACGTTGCACCAATATTTGCAAAAAGAAAAGAAAAGAAAGTTAAAATATGATTTTTAAAAATTTCATAATTGTATTCATAAACAGGATGGTAATTACAAATCATTAAATATTTAATATAGCTGAAGACAACCTTGAAAGCTTGACCACCCACCCCCACCCCAGTGTAGGCCTGAGGAAGCTTGTTGGTGTGAGGTGATAATTCTTAATAATAAGGTAGTTATAGTAGTTCATGAAGTAAACAGATCGAGTAGTAGCAGTAACAGAAGGACAAGAAGTAACAAGGCAGTATCAAAGCAATAGCAGAGTAGACATAACTTGGAGAAAGTCAATATTGAATAAACTAGAGCTCCCCCCACACCAACAGCCAAATCAGGAATATTGTGTACGAATTTGCTGAAAAATAATTCCGAAGAATCACCTATCCAAATATTCCATCCCAGCTCTAAAATCTGAAATATTATCAACTGACGCACCAGAAATGAAACATCTTCGTTGCACTGCCTCACTCACTGACACTGACACTCTCACTATCTCTTTCTCCAAATCCCTCCCCCCCCCCCCCCCCCCCCCACACACACACATCTCTCTCCCTCCTTCTCTCCTCTACCCCTGCACCCTTGAATGTGAATTATACTGTACTGCCTCATTCACTCACACTGACATTCTCTTTTCTCTCCCCCTGTCTCTCTTTTTCCTACTCTGCTCTCCCCCAAGCTAGCTCTATCTCTCCACACAATGCACTGCTCCTTCTTTTCCAGTGTATATATGAGTTCCATAACACAGCTACCACACTTGGTCACCCCCAGTATAACACAAAGCCCCCAAGATCAGATGAAATATTAGATGGATGGTGAAAAAGAAGATATTTATCAAAGATTATATTTAGGTGTTTGATTGTATCAGGTATATTATATAACACAAAGGTGTGAAGCGAGTGAAGCAATCTTTATCAAGCAGAAACACGCTTAAAAGAATGCGTAGAAAAATGATAACAAATCACAAAAACACCTCCTTTAAAACTTAGAACACCATCGAAAGTAATTGAAATTTAGTTTAAGTCCACATGGTATAATCTACTGCATATTAATTATGCTGCTAGGAATGTCAAATTACAATATTGTACCAAGAGATTGTAGGCAAGTTATGATAGCTGTACACACCAATATTAGGAAATGGTTATATGGGTGACACTCAACTGTCAGGTCCATCAGAAATGATAATTATATTGCTTACTATATGAATGTGAGAGCCGGCTTGAATGGGGAAGCTGGTGATCGATGTCCAGGTGCTATTCAGAGACTGGTTACTAATCACGGTTAAGAGTGAGTGGAGCTCGTTGATCTCGAGTGCTACACAGATCCAATACTTCTCCATATACAGCCTCTGGGGTGAAAGGGTCTTCCTGCAGGCAGGGTGGTATTGTCATTACTACTGTCTGCTATTGCCTTTGAATCTCCTTTCACCTTACCCCTCCTCCCTCCTGGGTCTTATACCAGCACGCGCGTGAGGTGTGGTGGTCTTAGTGCTGGCGAAGGTGGTAGAGGTAGGTAGTGGTGGTTATTGGGAAGGAAGAAGGAAAGGAAGAAATGTTACCTACTATTTGGCGGTACCAGCTGGATTGAGGGAAAGTAGTGGGTGTCCAGTACTGGAATTTAATATATAAATGCCTTTTCCATTTTTCATGACACCTTTCTGAGGTTATTTCGATGTGTTCCTCACTTCAGATATAGGATAGGATGTCTTCCATTTGAAACGCCTCGCCCCGTTGGAAGTTTCCAATCACCGAATAGCTCTTATATCAAACCACTTTTGAGTAGATGACTTCACTATATTCCCTTTGACACGCTCTCATCCAAACCATTAGAATTAAATAGGATATTCCTTAGCCTGGCTGTTCAAAACCATCTACCTTCGAAGAGTAAAGTATAAAAGTTTCCCCAGCATCAGAAGTAGTCTCCACCAGAAGTATCTAGAGTAGAAATATGAAGCAGTGGCCTATTCCATGTCGTTGTTTATAATTGTCTTGAATGTGTACACCGTTCACTTAGTTATTGTACCATGCCAAATGGTACACAATGCTTCTAGACCGAGCCTATTAGACTCTATAGATGTCACTGCCACAGCACTCTCGAGGAAGCAGACTGATATTGAGGAAATACTGGCCCAGGGCCTGGAGCCTATAACAACACTCGTCTAAAGGCCATCCCTCCAGTCATACAGCATCCCCTAGCAGCAAGCATTCAGCAATGACTGAGAAGGGGACCTGTGCTGGATTCAAGTCTGAAGAAGACGAGAGATTCCAAGAATCCGATGTAAACACAGCAGGGCTATGTAATTGAAATGGAGAAGGGAACAGGAGGAGGAGGGCTTTTGGCTCTTGCCTCACTTTATGACAGCAGCCAGTAGGAGGTAAGGATTCCAGGCTCGTACCCCAGCAGACATATTCCAGGGCGGCTGATGACCTGTGGCTGGGGGCACCAAAATGCTGAGGTCAGATGGCTATGGAGACCACTGGAATGTAAATTTCGGTTTAGAGTTGTAGCGACGCATGCTCTACAAGGCTGAATAGGGGGGCAGCGCCAGTTGGCAATCTTAGGATGCAATCAGGTTTGGAGGCCGTATGCTTATGGTGGGTACCAGTCTCTCGTCTCTACAATCGCTTTATCACCACCACCCAGCCATCACTGTAGATCACGTTCTCGGCGAAAGGCATCTGCTGCAGGTACTGCTGCTGCTTCAGCTGACAGAAGAGGAGGAGGAGGAGGTAGGCAGGAGCACAAACAGATGTAGAAGCTACAGCAAAATGAGCAGATGCTCTGGATAGCAGCAAGCAGCATCAGCTCAGCCTCCTGCATGTGAGAGAGTGGGTGAGGAAGAAGATAATTCTCAGAAAGTCCAGAGTGTCCCATGTAGGTAGAAGAGGGAGAGAGAGAGAGGGAGGGGGGGGGGGCGGGGGGGGGGGTCGAGGAAAGGGACCGCAACAATAGATCATAAAGTAATTGTTTAGGCATTGTTCACAGCTTGTCTCCAGTTTCTAATTGACCACAATCTATACGCCTCAATATGATAAAATACCATTATCAAAACCACCGTCGCGTATCGAATACTTTCGTTCCTTACGTCATTTGATATTACGGATCGTTAAATGGTTTTCAATGTTTCTTTTTTATTATGATACAAAGTATCAAGGCAGCAATATTCCTTTGTCCTTAGTGTAAAATGATATAGGACTATTGCCGTATTTTTAATGTTTTCGAATATAACAATTACTTTGATTTCTTATTGATACAACCTGCTCGACTTGCTGTTAAGGAAACGTTTATGAAACTGGCGTTGAAATCCACTTGTTTTATTGGAGTGCAAAAACATGAGATGAGCATCGAAGAGTGATAAATAACAATATTAATCAACGATTCTCAGTTAAAGGATATCAGTCCTCTTTTCTAAGATATTCCCTAATATATTGTATATCACTACAAGAGCTGTAAAGGTTCAAGAACACGTTCACTGGTTTTACTATCATAATTTTAATAGCCAAAATAGAACTTGGCTGTTTGGATTAACTTGGCATGGACTATTTCAATCCCAATTAGCCTAGCCTTTCTAAGAGATTACCCAACTTCAACGATTCCCAATTTCAGAATAATCTATTATACCTATTTCCCATTGTTAGCTTCTTCGGAGATGCGATGTTACAACATTATTCACATTGACATTACTTTTTTATGCCACTCCTGAAAAAATTTCCAGTACATAAGGAAATCTCATTCAAATGGAAACGAAGTATGAGATACGTTTTTTTGTCATCAACCAGCAGTTTGATGTTCATATCTTTACATTCTTTGTTAGCGCTTTTCATTCGTATGCAAATATTAAAGATCCATTCATCCGCTATAGTGTTTGGGGAGGATTGTGTATAAGTCTCCTTATATTGATGAACTAAACTAACTCCCCTGCACGGCCTGACCCAGGTTAGATCAATCTTGCCAATAGTATTACTGTCATAAGCTAACAGTGCTACTTGATTGTATTTATTACTACATGGATAAACAATAAACTTTACCTGTTCCTCTTGTTGTAGACTTGTCTGCAGACTGTATAAATACAATTCGCCGGGACAGTAGAATCTGTCGGTCACCTCATGGCAAATATATTGTGGCTTCGCCTTTCTGAATGGGTCAGCTGGCCTTTAGCAGGCAATATCCAACATGAATGAATAGAAGTAGACTTGGAAAAGGCTTCTGATATAAACATTCTAAACCCTATGATGGCTCCCTGTCCACTAAACATAAAGTTATGACTATTTCATTTATCCCTACACTGACCGATTATTACACCCTGTGAGATATCGGATTTTATAAAGGGGACATAACATTAAGGCATTGAATTTCTTTGATCTAAGCCATTGATCTATATAATAACTCCAAAGGTATTCATGGAAACTGGTTACATTATTATTTTCGTCAGATAATTATTCATGATAAAGCGTGAATTTGGTGGTTCCAGGTTTGATAATTGGGACGGACAATTAATGTGTAACAGGGGGAAAGGCAGTGGAATAGAGAAGAAAGGCACGTCTACATGTGTTGGGGTGATTCACCAATCCACTTCCCCGCTAACAAACATCGGACCTCAATCTCCACCCCAACGCTGCAAATCCATCTGTTGAGGGGCAGCCGAATACTATCGAAACCGGTATTACCCATATCTGAGATCTCGGCATTCCCCAGAGGCGTGCTATAGGAGCTCCAAAATAAGTTTCGGCCGAGTTCAAACCGCCGACTCCCAATAACTTCGCAAGAAATAACAATTTTTGTGGAAAATTTCGGGAATTTTACCGAACATCTCCGATTCTCGGCAACATCTGGGAAATATTATGGAAAGCACGACGCATACATTTCAAATCTCGACAGAGAGCTGAAAATACAAAAATTCCGGTCGTATTATTTTTGGAAATGCAAAATGATCTAATGTAGATCAAGAACACTTAGATCTAAATTTGTTGCACCTAGATAAAAGAACACAAAAACATATAATAAATTTAAGCCACTTCATGGCAAATGAGGAAAACCTTTTGGATAATAGAATAGGCTACTATTGACTAAAGTCATGTTGAAGGCAGACGAAAATTTTAAATTATTACAGCCAAAAATCACAAAAACTTTAAACTCATTTACTTAAATCTGCAAAATATTGGAACTCCCTTGAAACTGCTGCTCACCAGGTACAGGACCGGAATTCATTCAGCAAAATTATTGATGTATATTTAAATGAAATTGGTTTATTGTAAGACCATTCTATACTGTGGCATCTTTGCATGTATCATGAGTATTTTGTGCTGCATGGTCTAGACCTTTTATTATTGCTGTTTTTACTGCTGTACTTTGTTTTATTCTTCGATTCTACTACCAATGAAATTATTACACTGCAGTAGATAGATCATATTAACTGTTAGCTAGATATATGAGAAGCTGAAGTTTATTGTCTCTGTTTCTGTTGCTATGAACTGCTTCTCCCTTTAACTAAATACTCCGATCAGTCATTAGAAAATAGCCCTAAATTTATTTTTGGCATAGTAATGTAAAATCAAAATTTCTATCAGTAGCAACTAGTCAGGAACCCGCTGAAAGACCTGGAACGTACTTTCAGATGCGGATAGATCTCCTTTTTGTACACCTTTCTTGTATAAATAGAAAATGCTTTGAATTGAATTGAATTGAACCTTTGTGATGTACACGCCACGCGGCACCTATATTAAGTGTGTTCAATGTGATATGGAAGATGCGCCTTAATAAACTGTTGATGTCTTCATTAGGGGCTAGGCCTTTGGTGATCATACCAATCGCTGCCCTGGAGTCGCAGTGCATGTCATTACATTCCGGAAGACAGCTAGTGGAGTCCAATTCCCTGTCTTCTATGCAATTTGTATGAAAAAGGGAAATATAAATTAGGCTATTACATATATATGACCCATTTTCACAAAATGGGCTCACCCCCGTCCAAGAGGATGCATTTTTCATATTTGTTCTAGAAAGATTGCCATTAGTGCATCGCTATCTATGCATCGTGAGACATGTGGATTTTGCCACGTAATATATGGAATATTCTTCATGTGACAGCATTTACAAAATTATACCCTTATTTGTTTTGTCTTTCCATCACCATCCTGATATGTTCAACTGTGTTACCAAATCGTTAGTTTTAAACATGTATCTCTTCTTTAAAACACCCATACCTGCTTTCCCCACTAGTAGTTAGCAAACGTTATAGGATTTAAAGACTGGAAATAAAGATTAATACAATATGTCACGGGACCTATGATATGGTCGGGGTTATCTATTTCAGCGTCTGGTGGTGAAAAGTGTTTGTTTGGATCCTTGGAAAGATGCCGGGACGCTTTGCCATGGCAACCGTATCTGAGAAGTTGAGTGGTGAACACGGAAGCTTTCGTGATGTGTCATCCTAAAGAAATGCACAGGTTCTTCGTGTGGCATCATTGTACATAGAATTCAGATGTCCTATGAGACAGTGACTGATCTGACAGTTCTAAATAGTCACTTGAAACACAGCCCATATCCACAATACAATTCAAAGACTACACAACCCCACGTCATCTACCTTTCTGATCTACTTTAATCATCGTCAGTCATCTAAAATCAAATTCCATGTTTCAAAACATTTTAGAATACCATTTCTTCAATTGCCTCGTAATTCTTCCCATTTATTACAACGCCTTAACACATTATAATTTGTTGTTTTATAACTCGATGGCCCAGTAAAGGATTCATTTTCCACAATATACAGACGCATCGACAGTATCATATATATATATAGTTTTCTTTATAATCAACATTACTGGTATTTTTTTTTGTTTAAAAAAGGCCTTATGCGATCGCTTATAACCAAGGAATCTGTGCATCAGTTGTGATAAGAAATGGCTCCATGTTGCTTGCACGCGTTTACAAGAGTGTCCATGCGCATGGGAACGCTCTAGCTCTATCACTCCACATGCATGGCGCAAAGTCATGCATTCGAACCGCAGATCCATACATTCGCAATAATTAAGCTGGTTGTATAACTGCATGCAGCAAGTTAGAGAATGGAATGGTCGATTCCCGACAACACATTAATTGACAAATTCATCAATATTTAATTCAGAGGATTTAAGCGCAAATTGCGGTTATAGACCATTGTTCTACATTCTTTTGTGATATCGCGTTGGAATCGTCCAATTGATAGGACAATTTTCGGAACATTACCCAAAGATGCTTTATTAGAATGGCCTATTTTTGTGAGAATAACCATCATTATGTTGGTACAAAAATATCAATAATATCATTTGTGGATAATTAACGGATTAGTATAAGTGCAGATGTTTAATGGAGGTGCTACATCTGTAAACACATTTTTCCATCAACGTACGATTTCTTATTTGCCTGTATGCAACTGCTGTGGTCTGGTGGATCCGAAGTGCATATGACATGGGAAATAAGTACATTTCTACTGCTAACTATAACATATATGCACCTGTCGTTTATAAAATGAAAACAAATCTCTATTACCCATCACCATCAAATACTTTTGCGGGGATATAAACAGGAACACATCACTGGGGGTAAAATATACACTGATATCGCAGTCAAGTGTATACGTGTATTGCCAAACACTAGAGGGCATTCCAGAACAATCCCTTCATAGAATGGCAGTTAATTCATTCCGGTACAGAACATGGGGGGAATGCATTATTCACGAATTACGCATATAACCGCGGAATCCAGCCTCTTTTCACATAGCCTTGTGTAAGATAATATGGTGATAATTTAATGATGATTCCAAGTAAAAATGGAAAGAAAGGAGGTATATGTGCAGCAGAAACTGGTGTATACAATTAAGGCATGCTATAAGAGCCCTATAATAAGGAGCTTTAGAATTGGCATAATTGATCCAAACATTTAAGTATTAGTTAGACGGTAAGAACACCTGCACAGTGTACATGTGACTCTGAAACATCTGAATACAAAACTACATGAAAGAACCTTCTTAGATTTGATGGAGACGAATATATAATCTTTTGATTTTCTATCAATTCTATACTACCATAAATGTATTCCTGAGTTTAAAGGTTCTGTCAAAGATACTAAATTTCATTCATTCGTTGGTGCTATTTGCGAAACCATATCAGTTTGAGATAAGGTGGCCTGTTTCCACCTACGAAAGAAATGCCAATATCTGATATTTGTGATAACGGACTTCACAAATCTATAATGTTTCAAAGACTAAAGTATCCGATTTGCACACTGCTTATAATTATGAGGCTGCTATGATTTATCTACATGACTTTATTGATACAGGATAAATTAGTCAAATCAATTAATGTGACATAAGCATGATCGCGTCACGAACTTTACTAAATGAACAAGAATGTGTTCGAGAATAATGTGTTTTAGGGGAAAATAAAAATGTATGTATTTTACGATCAAAATAATTTTCTTTGATAATGGATGATCTAGCTATTTAGGTTCCAAATTGACAGATATGGCAGTAAGATATACAGTGGACATAGTATAGTTCACACCTCCAGGATCGTCGTTTGGGTAAATGTTAGACAGGTGGCAAAGTAGCCTTACAAACAGGGAGGAGCACTGTTGGACTTTGATACTACCAGGCATGATCACTCTTTGGAAGGCGGTCGATGTTTTATCCACTTACGTTATCGTTCGGGAACGGTAATGTACTTCTGACAAAAGAGGAATATATGATTCAACATATGGGACACTATACTCTGTATTAGTGGTTCCTCTTGCAATCCTATATCCCTCCATTTTAACGTAGATCCATCGGAGGCAGGCCAGTACTGATGGTAAGTTTGATTTCATGTTCACCTTTCAGTAATTTAATTGTATGTATGTGCCTAACGTAGAGTTTGAAGTTTTCGCACGAATCATGGGACTGAACACACAGATATATATATATGTAATATTGCTGTAATCATAGAATGTATTCATAACATATAATTCATATAGATTTCACTTTGGAATAACACTTCTAACATGATTAGAAAATAAATCCTGATCGCGTGATACTATCATTGGAAGGTGATTACGACGTGGGACTTGTTACAATACCTTTATGATTAGATCGTGCTATATTGTGGTTATAATGGAAAGCCTAATCTGTCCACACAAAACGTTACTGTAATGAACATTATGATCTTTGTTTTCAGTTTTAACGGCACAGCATAGAGTCACTTCCGACATGGACGAGTATTATTCTGGTCCAACTAGAACTGGTGGTCCGACGAGGCCAAATTTTGCTAACTCTTTGTACGAAAATGTCCCAGATCAACGGTCAACTGGACCTTCGGGGGACAAACTCACAGGATTTAAGCGACCGGATTCAAGAGTCTCTGTATCTTTGGCATCAACTGGAAAACTTACTGACAGCCAGAATCCATACTCATTATACGACTCTATTGATAATGACAGTCTTGATGATGGAATCCACATGGGTAAGATTAATAATGTACCGAGTATGATAATTAATACTGGTTATTGATTGATCCTATATATCGATCAAACATATGAATATCAATAGAGTCTGTTCTGCAACGGGGGAATAGAGCGCGGGTGTGTTTGATATGTGTTAAATTAAACTTGGTTTCTTATATATAAAACTATAGGAAATGTGAGAATTGTTGATGTGATGCTGAATGACAATTGTTCGCAGCGAGAGAAATCATGTGTATGCAGGGATTAAATTAATGCCCCGGCATGTAATGAATTGACCCGATTTCTTGCTGGATATCATATGGCAGACAGGATCTGTGTGTAATTGGAAAGGGTCGACCGAACATGCAGATTTCGCCTGGTCATTTACGAACCAACTGAATATAATAGTTCTAGTGCTGAATAGGCACTTTCTAGTCTCTTTATTCTCTTCCGATTCACTTATGTCTATCATATATACATGTGTCAGATATATATGATGTAAAGAAGAATCAGAGGTATGTTTTAACATCCATGTCTCTGACAGGAAACAATCCTCCATTGGCATAATACGGGGGCGATTCTGAATGGGTCATCATGTTTTGTAGCCAATGTGCCAAAAGCGCTAGATTAAGGGGATAGTACCGGAAATTCCACAAATAGTTCAGACACGCCCGACTTTATTAATAACAATATTTGTCAATCTACTTGAAGATAAGGATTCAAATAGTATCATGAGCATGATATGCTTTTACATTCTTCGAATTGTAATTCCGTGTCATTCATATATGTGTAGTGAGCCCAATTGAGGTTAAGCTAATTATAACGCATCGGTCAGGTATAAATTGAGGCGAGGATATGATATTTTACATACCGGTTTACATACATAAGTCTAGTTAAGGCTTGTGCGGGTACACTGTTTTTAAGTACTCTGGGAGTATTAGTCCGCAGAGGGAAAGCAAGAGAGATCACGCCAAACTGCTAAGAGAGTTTCCGGTAGTTGCAGGGTCTTCAGGGTCTTGAACAGGAACCTGCAACGGACAAGACCGGTCATGGTCTTGTCCCTCCGTCTGCAGAGAAAAAAAGAAAAGAGAATTTTCTTTATGAACAGTTTTCTCTAACCGTTCTTTCGGTTGTGACCATAATCCAGATCTGAATTTAAATATAACACGTGATGTTACATTCAATTAGATGTTACACCCAATCTACACTCAATAGGCGTTAAGATATAACTGAATAGTTCGTTACAAGTGTGTACAGAATATAATGGTCTCTAATTGCAGTTATTTTGTTTCTAAGGATGCAAACGCAATCAATATGAACCGCACTTCGAGGCCGGTAACTTGCATATAATTCATAATAGCTGTTGAATCTATTTAAAATGATAATAACACATAGGTGGATTATAATTTGCGAGAAGATCTGTTTCAATGAAATGTTGCCAGGCGTTGACGGTTTTAAATGAGAATTGATCTCTACAGATATTTCACCTGGGGACCAGGGCATGGGTGACATGTTTCTTTCTTCTAACCAACCTTCTGAGGACGTTGTATTGCGGGAGTTCTCCGATTACATGGTATGTTTACAAGATTGCTCGGGTCGGCATATCGTTTAGAAGCTTTGGCTCCAATCAGTTATTACACAAGTTCAATACTTGCTGGTTCAAAAGGTTCTCTTCATCTCAAAACCATTTGATGTTGTATTAAGCCTGGGAATTTTATCAAAAGGTCTTATCCACGTGTACCCTAGATTAATCCAGATGGTCTTGTTCAACCCTTATCAAATAGGCAAGGCCAGTATTAAAAATTCAAATAGATGTAGTTTGTGATAGTGATATGTAAATGACTCTCGCCTATTACGGGGAATTATATCAAACTATTTTAATGTTACTTGATTAATGCTTAGCCAATGAGCCAATGTTTCAATTACTGTTCCTAACATTATATTCAATTATCATCTATTCTTGGAAATGGGGCATGCTGGAAGACGTGATATTGTACATGATGTATGCCTGCCTTTTGTACCTGCAAATAATTAATGTGTTGAATTTACTTGATTGAAAGGATGTCATGTTACCCATGAGCGACCCCGAGTTTATGGCACTACAAAATACCACCGTAGATGAGAAGTGGACTCTCATTACCAATCAGGTACGGCACACTTATCTGATTCGAATGTTTATCAGTTTATCGGAAACACCTAAATGGCATCGTGTACATATGATATTATAGTTTTTTCATTATCTTTGAGTAGCCATTTTAAGTCAATACCCTATCAATAGGTACATGTATACATATACGGTACCAATTAAATTATCGAACCTTTATAAACTTTAATGTGAAATATGTTCCTTTTATCTAGAGAAACAGATCGCCGGTTTTCAATGTCAGATATTACATAGAGAATCTGAAGCAAAATCAAGGTACAAAAAGGAAGCGATTTTCCATCGGCAAGTCCCAAAGGCCTGGAAGTAGTGGGCTTGGCTACGTTCTTCACAAATTGAAGCTTGATTTAAAAATGTCACCTACAAGGTATGGCTAACACTTCAGAAAAATAAATTTTTATTTCGTTTATAGATAAATGTTTCCTTTTGGTTTGAGTGCAAGAGCTATACATAATGATTATTTGCCTACTAAAACATTTGGGTTCTTTTCAGTTTCCTATCTGAATTCATGAAAGACTCAAACAACGGCCTTCATCTGCTTGTACAGATCTTGAAGGAAATCCAACGGGATAGGAATATTTTAAACACAGCGAGAAAAACAAAAAAAGATGAAATGGAGAAATCGATGGTGAGACTGGATAAGCATTAGTTGACACAATCTTATAATTCTGGAACGATATAAAGCTATATAATAAGAACTGTTATTTGCATGAGAATGTTTTCAAGACTAGAGATTTGTTATTTGTTATTTATTATCACCTTAGCGCTCGTGGTGTGAAAACTTCGGAACATAGACTCATTAAAAAGACACATTTTTTTTAATTCAGGAGGACGAAGAAGATTGCCTCCTGTGCCTCAGGTTTTTGCTCAGAATAGAGGTAGGCTTATGATACTCTGTTGCTATACGTATAACGATGAGTAAATATTCGCCCTGTATTTGGCAATTTGGGAGATTGCTCGATCAAAATATTGGCCCGGTTGTTACCCAATAATGCATTTATCAATATGAGACTGTTGTAAGTATTTTGGTTTGAATCTAACACTGAGAATTATTGTATATACTTTGTGCAAAATGTCGTAGCTGAATAAAAATCTTAAAACAAACACTACTTGCAGGACGGCGTTAGAAGAATGGCCAAAGAAGAAGGGGTATACGACATGGTAGCTCAGACGATTCTTAGTCCAAAAGCAAGATGTCGCACTGTGGCACTAAAGGCAATATTAAATTATTCTATACATATTTTTACATGAAGAGAGAACTGTCACGGATCTAGTTGTAGATACAAATGGAGGTTTTTAAAAAAATAACAAGACACATCCCTAGTCCTCGATATAGATAAATTGGTCAACCAGTGCATAGATTCGATGGCTTTGATTATGGCAAATCAATGCCATATATACGTGTATTTGTAACTGGATAGTTTTTGCTAATTTATTTGTCTTTTCTTAGATATTGACACTGTTAGCTAGATCGGCCGCTTCAGAATTTCGACACATAATTGAAGCAATGAACCGTCTAAAACTGAAGCTCAATGAAGACGTGCTCTTTAGAACCCTGTGTAACATTTTCAACGCAAGGGATTCGGGTGGCATGTACCTCCCCTTTTTGGTAGGTATTGATGCATGTTTCCTTATTAGCTAATTTTAGACAGATACTTTCATAACACAATGAGTCAATTGCAAATAGATATTAATTCAATTTTGAATACAGTACATGTCCCAATTTGGTAAAGCACAAAAAACGACAGAATATTTACTTGTATTAGAAAAGGAGATTTACATGAACCCACTTTTGAGCCCCTATTTTCGACTTTCCCCACAGACAGCCACGGTCAGGTTTTTCAACACATTAGTCTTCTGTGCAAACAACGCCAGTGCCAGGGTACATCTGCAGCACGAACTTGAAATGGCAGGGTTCAAGTCAGACGATTTAGAAGGAGTGAGTTTTTGTTTTTATGTTGTTATATACCTCACTGTAAAATACTACCTTGTTCATACCAGCTTCTACGAAGAATAAAATACAGCAATATAACAGTTGTTAGTAAAAATCACTAAATAACAAAATTGTATTCAATCTATTCCATCCGGGCGATATCCATACATAACTGCACTACTTTCTTTCTACTTCTCCCCACCACTTCCTCCCCCTCCTCTTCCATCTCCATCTCCATCCCCTCCTCCTCCCCTTGATCGAATACTCGACGGGGAGAGGAGAGGGAGGGAGAGGGGGGAGAGGAGAGAGAGAGAGGGCGGGAAGGAAGGACAATGAGAAAGAGAGGCGGGGAAAGGAGTAGAGAGAGAGAGGAGAGAGAAACAGAGAGAGACGAGAAAGAGAAAGCTAGACTGAGAGAGAGGAGAGAGAAAAAGACTGAGAGGGAGGAGAGAACGAGAGAGGAGACTGAGAGAGATAAGAGAGAAGAGAAAAAGCAGAGAAATAGAGAGACGAGAGAAAGCGAGGGAGAGAGAAAAAGATGAAGATGGCGAGGGGAGACCTAGAGCTGGAAAGAGTTTTAAACCTTTTTCCACCGTTTTTGTTTAGTACTCAGCTATTACTGATCTCAATAATACATTTATAATAAGGAAAAACTCTCGAAGATTTACCTCAAACAACAATTAACTCAATCTTCTACTACATAAATCATGCGTTAGTTACTCTAGTAATAATAATTACCGAGTTTATCATAAATTGAAAAAACTGGTACACTGCCAACACGATTATACCATAAGAATAACCTAGTTTACGATCAAGCAAATGGGTAGTCAATACCAGTTCTATGATCGAAAAACATTAAAGTACATGGATGCAAAATTAGGATATAAGACATAGCTATAAGGCATATTTTAAACATGTTTTACAGTATGCGTCATTTAAATCGTTCCCTCTTTAAATGTGACCAAAGTAGAATTTGTGATTTTAATTTAAATAGATACAAACAGCATTTATTTGAAAAATAAAAGTGCAATTTCATTCACAGAAAGTTTTATTTTGCTTATCTGTTAATGGCAATTTATTATATATCATTCATGTCTTAGGGGTTGAGGGTCTTCGGGAAGGAAACTATTACCAGTAATTTGGTAAGCAATTACACCCTATATGCACACTTTGTGCAGTATTCCAGGGGAACTTCCTTTGCACATGATGAACTGTCACAAGAACTCGACAAGTGGAAGGCTAATTACATTGATGTAGCCACCATGAAAGATGAGAGGACTACATTGGAGAGTAGAAATAAATTGCTCCGTGATGAGGTATCACGAATGGAAGAACAATTAAAAGTAAGACTTTATTCTGCCTATATTGAAGTGTGTTTCAATTGTTTCATTTTTAACATGAATTGCTACATTTAATCACATGAGAACTTATTCTAATATTGATTTGTATCATAGTTTCTAAATGCTTTTTGAATAAAGACATAATTATGAATGATCTATTTTCAGACACTTGAGAGGCTTGTTAAACAAGGTCAAAAGGAGAGGAAAAAAGTTGACGATAGATCTGAGGAATACAGAGAAAGAGCAGCTGAGTTACAAGATACAGTTGAGC
The DNA here is from genome assembly GCA_942159475.1 of Sthenelais limicola. Lineage (NCBI taxonomy): Eukaryota > Metazoa > Annelida > Polychaeta > Phyllodocida > Sigalionidae > Sthenelais > Sthenelais limicola. Next base: position 118,186,766 of record OW804096.1, read on the forward strand.
GGCTGAGGGTAAGACCAAAATGATTTTCACTATAATTATTGCATATATCTGTGACCAGCCAAGCAGAAAGGGGACTCCAGGGCCAAATTTTCGAATTTGGGTTTATTATAGTTTCTGAATCTGCATGTCCTCCTGAGTCAATAACCGAAAAAAATAGTTGAAAATTCCAAGAATTTGCCGAGATGTGGGCTTTTTTGTAAAGTTATGTCAGTTTTCAGTAGATGATCTCAAATAGGTTGGGGGAGTGACTCATTTTCCTGTGACACATCATATGTACAAAAGATAAATATTAAACAAATCTTTTTTAAAATGACAGATATGTACAGAAGGGAAAATGAGCATTATAAAAGTGAAAGAATTTTGTTGATACTCCAACAATTAGTGAAGTTACAGACTTTCAATGTTCTCCCTCTCAGAATTACTAATATAAACATTTGTGACAGTGACGTCATGAATATGATGTGACTCCTAGCGGGATTACCAGGAACTATAACTCCTGCGGACAGGTACCTTTCTGCTTGGGGGGTCACATTAAAATCTTTTTTGTTTTTAAGATAATTATTACATATATTTATATTTCACCTTTTTCCAACACGAATGATGGAAAATAAGGAAACGACCCCCATTAAGTATTCGACTATAGTAAATGACCCAATTTGTCATCGAACCAGTGTGTTAATTTAAATATGCAGCATATCATAAGGACTATCAGATTTGTATTTCCCTGAGGATGGTGATGCTACACCGAACGTTTTAGTCAAGAAATGTGGTAAAAGTTGGCCTTGCTGACTTCATCTGCGAAGTTTGCACAGCCATGACAAAGACAAAATCATGACAGCCATCTGCCACTACCTGGGTCTTCTTTGTCAATCGATATTTCGTTTAAGGGTTGACTCCAAAGCAGTATGATTCTTTCTTTTGACCTAGCCGGGTTCACAGCAATACTTACAATAACAAAACTCCATTTATAATAGACAAGTTCATACATTTAGGACCAGATATTGATTGACTGATTGGTGCATAGGTTAACCCCTTAATTCTCAGAATTGTTTATATAATTCTAACATGGTAGAAATACAATCGATATTCCCGGAACAATGTGTTTCTTCTCATGCAGTAAATTATTGTTTGTTAATATGTGGAACGTGATAGACAAGGATTGCAGATAGACTCCATCCTTTACCGGGATCATTTCTAATTAAACTTATTTTCCGACTTTGAAGATACTTTACTTCTGTTAATACTGTAAAATCAAAAGGAATAAACCAAATGTTTTATTAACAAGCTTTCCAGACCTAATCAAGAAATAATCATTAGGATAGCCATAGGAGGAAAAAACTCTGAGATGTTGCGGTGTTATTTTTCTTAATGATGTGTACTGCAACGCCCAAGTCCTGACCTGGTCAATTGACACTACTGAAAAATAAATAAGGTTGGACTAATAAGGTCGCTGTTATTGCCAGCGACTCCAAAAACGTCCCAACAGTAAGAGGTGCTCTACAGTCATGGATCTTAAACTGAGGAAATATCCCGAAAAAGAACCAATAATACTTTAATTTGAGCCATGGCCTTTGTAGAGAACACGCATCCGGAAGCCTTGGTTAGTTTGGGTGATTTTAAATCACAGGTGGAATTAATCATTGAAGAAAACTAAAGAGGAATTCAAATCAACCGTTTCAAATTTAGACAACCCGCAAGGTTGGAACCTGGCTAAGGGGAATACAAAGTAGTCATTTCCTGTGACGTGAGCCTAAATTGAGCAGCTCTTTATTGACTGGATTGATTTTCTCTTTTTATTCTCTGCTGTATTCAGAAAATGTATGAGGATAATTTAGGCAGAGCAGTGGACAATACTGCGCTGAATGTGGAGGAGGTACTGAAACCACTAGACTTGCCAGCCGATAGCAGAGCAGATATATATTCTTCTGTAAGAAGTATGAGTACAATATCGAATGACGTTCCAGGTAAACAAATACAAACAATAACAAATAACACCCATGAAATAAGTTGTATAACACATCCATATATAATCGCCCATCATGGCTCGGTAGTGATTAAATCCGAAGGTTTCACTTTTAAAGGAGGCTGACGATTTATTTATTCTCATTTGACAATTGACATAAGAAACCTATGTGTTTTGCCCAGACATAACGGATCCAGCTTATTTCGGTAAGACCTTAAAGAGTATCTGGTCTGTTTGATGTCATCATAAATTTTCCTTACGATAAGCTTTTTTAATTACATGTCTTGACTCGAAGGTCCCTGATAACATCATGTGCACGGTTTAGAGGAATAAGAAACATATCTGGTGTACTGGTATTTAAGTATAAATACCAAAATCATGTATATGAAATAATTACAAAAAATATATGATCTAAGATAATTTTATTTGGGTGATAAAGTGGGGAATCCTCTATTAAATAGTAAATGCATGTTGAAAACGCGGTTAATGCTAGAATTAATCTATTTTTTCCTTAAGAGTTAACTTCGCATGTGTGTCTATACTTTTCTAGAAGGTAACTTACTAACAAATTATTGCTCATGTATTTAAGCGTCCCTATGCACGAGCACTTATAATTACGGTCACAGCAGAACAATGCAATACGCATTGGGAAGAACTATCAAGCGTCATCAATGATATCGATTAATTGACATTTAAATTGAAATTCTTTTTTGTGTGAAATCCTGGAATTCAATAATTTTTTTATTTAGATGCACCTCCGTTACCACCGGCACCTCCATTGCCTCAAATGAGAAAGAAAGCTCCATCCCCCAGTGTTGCATTGCCCCTTTTGAACTGGACACCTCTACAAAAAGTTCAAAACACAATCTTTCAGGTAAGAACTTGATAGTATTAATAATTAATTCTGGAATCCAATAACAGTAATTCTAAATATGATTTTTTTTATTTACTTTTTTAATGTTAAATATGATATTTTAAAACGTAACCACTAACATGAGAATTCATTTTTACAGGATATCGATGACGATGCGGTCTATCGTGAACTAGATCTCTCCGACTTCGAATTACAGTTCAAACTTCAGCGACGGCCTGAAACTGAAACATTAAGAGAGAGGAGGAAGAAACTTTCACATCCCACAGATAGACTTCATTTTGTAGACTTGAACAGGGCCAAGAACATATGTGGGTTTATTATGTAGAATATGAAGAATATAAGTCAGTTTCTACGGCATATATTTGGATCAATTAGAATCCCACTACCGTATAATATAAAAAGTGGATTTCACAACGTTATTTATATTTGACTGGTAAAGCTAAAGATCCTGTGAAAAGTTTATGCTACTTTCATACAGCACAGCAAATTCGTAACTTAGTTTAGACGTTGGCATTGTTCGTTGTTCGTGAGAGACATCAATAGGTGTATTTCAGAAGATCCATCATCAACATTGCGTGTAAACCCCTGGAAGCATTTGTCAAATTTTCTTTGATGTGTGTAAGAGTTCAGAAGTTGCTCGTGGTGTTTAACCACACGATATCAATTTGCAAAAGTCAATTCATCATAGATCTCTTCATACTATGAAAACCTTTTTTTAATTAGCTATCACAAAGCACAGAACTGGGATGACTTCGAGAGAGATCAAAGACGCAATAGAATCCTGTGATATCAAGCTGTTGCCAGGGGAATATGCAGAATTGCTGATTAAGTTCATCCCAACAAAGGAGGAGGTCAGTAAAATTGTTTGAAGTCAGTGCTTTAAATGGTTACAAGCAAGGTCGGATGGAGATTTCTTCTTTTTGGACATCTGTTTTATTTCCATTACACAAAATACATTTCATGACAGATTCAGAGAAACTGTGGATTTACATTTGTGTTCTCATGAGTACATAACAAATGATAAAGTAATGAACATAACGACAGCCCTATAGTTGAGATCTTACAGAAGTGTGGCAAATTACCATACAATCAAAGCAAACGCTACACATCTAAGGTATCAGCAACATTGCTGTGACCCTATAGCCTAGTATAGAGGTGGTGACCGGGGGTGGTGATATCACGAGACGAGTCATTCCAAGACTGGGCTAGCTGTTTTAATAAGGACTGTATTTTTTAGCTATTCTTTTTCTAACGCGGGGTACTTCTAGTATTTCGAGTGTTTCTTTTAGGAATGTCTTAAAATTTAGGATTTCTGCTGGCTCGTACTCCGAGATATATTTAAGATGCAATAATTCTACGATGTTCCAGAAGGGGTACTCTTGCCCTGCTATGTAAAATAGCAGTTGGAGTTTCGATAGGAAGATTTAGAATAATTTTGAGAGCACGATTTTGAAGTCTTTGGAGTTTGTGTAATAAAGGTTGGTGGATATTATGAACGATGATGTCCCCATAATCAAAAAAGGGGAGTAATTTCGTCTTGAATATGTTCAGTGCTGCCAGAATATTAATAAAACTTCTAGTCTGTTGAAGTTGATGGATTTTGTGGGCTATAATTTTGATTGAGTGTAATAACTGCTTTATGGTTCAGTTTGTCGTCAATAATGAAGCCAAAATATATATACCGAGAAACAGTTTTAACTCTTTGTTCGAATCTAATATAGTATCAGTTTAGTGTTTGGAAGTTTCTTATTTCTTTTGGACGTGGTTATACACATTGTGTTAAGCAACATTTATTATGAAAAGGTTGTGGAGGTTATCAACTGCTATTTGCATTTTTCTGTAAAGGTCGTCAACCTTGTTACCTTGAGTATAGAGTATAGTATCATTTGCATATAAAGATAATCTGCAATTTGGGATATTAAAAATTCGATCATTGATAAGATCAATAAACATCAAAGGGCCCAGTATTAAGCCTTGGGGTACCCCTGTGCTCACAGTAGTATTCTTCTGTATGTAAATGAAGGTATGAATAATTAATTCCCGCGTTCCATCTTAACTTTGGTAAAATTAGATCATATGATCAGGACACAACGAAAATCATTTTCCGGAATGAGAGTGTTTGTGATAGTACATCCTACCTGAATAGAAATCTGATAAAGAAAAAAGGTAAACTCATCTAGTCAGGTTCGTAAAGCAATTTTTAAAATCCTCTTTGGCACGTTCTCAATGGATGATGACTTATTTATATTGATGTTTCTTAAAAGTGTCTCTACTTCTTGGGAGTTGGTTTTTATAGTAACAATTTGACTCTGTACTGAGGGAGAGTTTGGGAGCCAATTCGGTTAAAGGTCTTTGGTTAAATCTTGGGCAAGATTGGAAAAGTAATTTTTTATATATTGAGGTAAATCATTTTGTGGGACATGTTGGTCATTATTATCATTTAGACTGATGGTACCTGATTTGTTATTATTAGGGGAGAGGGTATTAATCGTTTCCCATAATTTGTTCTGGATATTTTCATTATTATTCAGTTCACTGAGAATAAACTCCCCCTTAGCATGTTTCATGCTTTGATTTACTGATCGCCTTTAAGTAGTCTTTTGGCTTCCTCCCAATCAGCTTTAGGTTTTGAGTTTATGGCTACGTGTCTGGCTCTATTCTTATCATTCACAAAAACTAATATTTCCTGAAAGATCCAAGCATCATTAAAACTTTTAATTTTAATTCTTTTGACGGGGCATACTTTATGAAGTGCAAATCTAGTGCCTATCGAGAATTGTGGTCCATGCCAAGTCAGGATTATCAATATCATAAAGATTTTCCCAAACATAGTTATTTCGTAGCCTTATCTTGAAGAGAGATGCTCACCGTAGGTCCTAAAAGTTACTACCCATTTTTATGATTGACTCCAGTTTCGTTTTACATTTCTTTCTAATTACAAAGATGGTCACTCAAACCAATGAGTTTAACTCGATTGATATTATATTGCAATTTGAGTAAATATGATCGGTCAAAGTTCCTTGTAATACATTGTCTTTATTTAAATGATATCTGGTTGGTTCAGAGATTTCTTGCTTAAGGTTAAAGTTCATTCATTTCCTTGCTTTGTTTTTCTAAATAGTTTACATAGAAGACCCCTAGTAAGAATAATTAAATACCTTCTGATTGTCCCTGCTGGAGCAGGAATGTAAACCAGAAGACCTGGTCATGGGCTAAACATCGCATAGATCTAGATTATATTGTATTGTTTTATAAGAAAAAGAAGATTGTATGGTTATCTGACTTGGAGAACTTAAGTTGTTTTACCTAAATGTATCTATTATGTGTGAAAGTGATAGGGAATTGGGAAAGGGAACATCATTGTATATATTGATACATATATCAATGTGTAGTTTCGGTATGTACTATTCTCATAGTTAAACGCCAGATAACCTTTCACCTTCAGATAAAACTTCTTTCGCAACACAAGGATGAATACTGGAAGATGGGGGAAGCCGAACAGTTCCTTTTTCAGGTATGTTTTAAATGGAACTTTGATATTAGTTTGCTACTTAAATGCCACCAGAAAGACAGGAAAATGTTTGTATTTGCACCCAGACAAATCCCTTGCATTCGTATTTAAGTATGTTGTTCATTGTTATTACGCCTAATAATTTAGAAATGGCTTTTTCATGACTCGCAGCTGGCACAGGTTGAGAGATTGGAGTCAAAACTGAGCATTCTCGCATTCGTGGGGATTTTTGATGAACTTGTCCACACTGTCAAACCGGTGAGTATTAGGACCAGCATGACGTCGCGACAATTTCATGGTTCATTAATTGTATGTCATTTCCCTGCAATTAAGGCATATTCGCACCGCAGTATTTACTAACTAAGACTTCAATAGTTCTGATGATTATTTTATTCCTTCAGAATATTTCGAGGATACTTGAGGCATCGAATTCTGTCTTGAGAAGCCAGGGACTTAGAAAGGCGTTTGAGGTATTGCACAATCCCCATGGCTTGTCTATTTTCATGCAGTGACGCACCCAGTACCGTATATGATTACCGCGGAGTATACATAATATACTCATTGAGCTGACTGTTATGCTGTTCAATTGGACGACATATTATAGTTGAATAACGTTCCACCCAAGGATTTTAAAAATGTATCCGTCGTCTATTTTACCTTTTATTTGTAGATAATACTCGCTTTCGGGAACTTTATGAATGGTTCAAAAAGAGGATATGTTTATGGGTTCCGATTAGAATCATTGAGTAAGGTAAGCATGTTTTGCTCTGCACGTGTCAAATGATGAGCCCTTTATAACTGAACTGACCGATCCATCACTTGATTTGGAAGAGTTGATTAATTTGAATGAATGACTCAGTCAATTCTATAGCCATCGGTTGAATATAGCCTACATATTGTGATATCAAAATAATTTTTCCAGCTATCGGATATTAAATCGGCAGATAAACAGATGACTCTGATGCTTTACTTAGTTGAACACATCCAAAGAAACTACCCCGAGTTTGCGAATGTTTATGAAGATTTGAATCTGAACATAGACAAAAGTGGTAAGTACAGTTGATTTTGGTTTCTAAATTCATTATCAATTTAATCAAATTTCAATTTTAATTAATTTGATTGGACATTACTAACAAATGTAATTTATGTTTTTAGCTTCTTATCACGCATTGGGACAAGATGTTGTGTGTCTGCGAAAGGGTATCGATCTGGTCAAATTCGAGAAGGACAAACAGGGAAACAACCGGTCACTTTCAGTACGTGTCCAAGTGTAAAATTCTACTATTTTTCCAAAGTATTTCGATAAAGGAAACAGCGTACATGTGCATATCGGCTACTTACCAGAGCAATGTGCCCTTTGTATACACGTGTATCGGCTAAGCTCCGAATTCAAATGCTACATGCAATTGGGTTTTGTTCTAAAGTTCTTCTCGATTCTGACACAAGCATTCAGATTTAGATTTAGAAACTTTTATTCTCGATCTTGTCGCTGCCTGAAAACATGTCTCCAGCAAAAGGGAGGTTTACAAGCTTCCTGTTGATTTACAGTAGAGTTTTGAACAATTCCACAGTCGTCATAGATGAAGGTGGTATGCTGCCATTATTAATTAACTTTTATAATACATTCATATAATAATAAATATCTAGCGCCGTAGATCTTTATCATGCTAGTGATTCTCAGAAGTAATAAAGTTTTTTTGTGATAATAACAGTCAAGTTGTTTTACATGTACATGTAGTATTCTTATTCAATCAATAAAATATTGGTCTGACCAGATTAGTGTATTCTTTGCTACCGTTTTGAATGCTTTATAGTCTACTATCCCATGGGCCATTGTCTGTAATGAGTTCCAAGAGAACGGTATTCTATGCAAAATGGACTTTCTCATCTGTTCATTTTTGGGTATGATTTGTTTTAGTGGTTTACGTCTCATTGCAAAGTTTCTAGTATTTAAATTTCTGATGTCTATTCGTCTTGGGTCTCCCGTTAGACGATGGCCCACCTGCAGTACATGTAGTACATTGTGATTCTGCAGTCGATAGATTTCTGATAAAACACATATCTTTTATACGTGTGCAATTACAGGCGTTCTACTCTACGGCAGCAGTGCAGGTGGCTGAAATAGCTGAACATTTCAAGAAAATGGAAGAAAGCTATAAAGAAGTTTGCACATCAATGGGAGAAAATTATAAGATGATCGAACCATCAAGTTTCTTCGGTTTGCTAACGAAATTCTTTAATGATTATGAGGTATGATTGATTTTTCCATTATTTGTCTTTTGAGTAGACACGATCCCGATTCATAAGGCTTTGGTTTTTTTCTCGCAAGATTTGTTTACACTTGTTAAGAAAAACGCACCTATTTTAAATGTAAGTTCTCATAGATCACATGCTAATGTTCTTGCCATTATACTCTTTATTCTGGCTTTACATAATTAAATCTGTGCATATTAATCTTTATGAATAAAAAGAGTTTTCATAAAAAGGATTATATGAATTATAGATAGCTAAATCCAGTAATCGCAACACGAGACCTAATGGCCATACCAAAGACTTGCCATACCTATGTTGATCTTTTTTTCAGAAAGCCCACAGAGATATTCTAAAGCGATCTACTGAACGCTTACCGCCACCAACAAAAGCCTATAAAGCGCAAAAACAACAAACTAAAAAAGCCGCTCCAGCTCCTCCCAAACAAAAGAAAGAGGCACCGAAAATATTGCAGCCACTTACTCCTGTGGCAGCATCGGTAACAAAACCATTGGTGCATCAAAAAACAGAACACAGAGGGCCAGTCACAGGGCAGCATGTCCTTTACAAAACAACGATACCAGACACAGCTAGTACCAACAGTCAGCAAATTGCAGCTCGGTCTATGAAGACGAGAGAAGCACCCGAACCACCTCCAGATTATCCAATGGAGAGTTCAAAGAAGCAAGTGACAAATGGCCCTCCTCAACCAGAACAAGGATATTCGAAGAAATACCCCGCTGTAAAAAGACATTCAACGAAAGACGTTCAAAGTACTTCCAATCAACGCCCACAACCTACACCTCTAAAGGCTGGCCAAGGGCGAGCAAATGGACACGCACATGGTGGAAATGTTGTAAATGGGGATCAGCCAGATTCAGGAAAAATAAATGCACCCACAAGAGGAAGAACAGAATCGGAAGCTTTCAGGGCCGAGGTTTCCGATGCCCTGGCACAGTTAGATCAGGCAGTTGAATTTGGGGAGAGCATGGGTAAGTTTTAACTTCTTATATAATCTTGTGAACAATATAAATGGATTTAAATTTATCTGCAATTGGAATCCGACTTTCGTTATTGATCTCTAAAACAGTTCTGGATGAGATTTGGCTGATTTCTGGTTGTTAGTAGAGTGTTTTCCCCGTGTTCTAAATCGGTTCAGTGTCACTGTATGAGCACATTCGGTGAAGTGTTCATTTAGAACCGTATGGTTCCCATTTTCCGTGACTGCGGGCATCCCTGAGCAGCTCCCTGAGTTAATCCCATTCATAACATGGGGATTCCAAGGAGATTCCTGTTTTTGTGACGGGAATTAAGAGGAGGGAGAATCTGAGAAGGAAAAAGCCCTCATTTGTGATGTTACATGGGCTGGTAATCTAAATATAGCCTATCATTGGATAGGGGGTTTTGAATAAGGGTGAAGAAAACCTTGATTATGCCTCTTTCTCTGGGAAATAAAAGCTTGTAAAGAAAGTGTAAAGCATGGCAATTTGATGAAACAGCCAAATCTCGTCCCAAGGTAGTTAGAGATCCCCCAGAATGTTTGATTGTCGGGAATGTGTGGAGCTGGAGGCTCCGCGCCCATACAGACACAGGACCTCTAACTGCACACAGTCCCTCAAACCAAACATTCTGTCAGACCCCATCTATAAGATACATTTTCCCACTCTATGCTGATATTTAAAATTACATGTATTACTAAGCTGTGCTTTGGCTTTCCTTTTCAGATGAGCAAGAGGAACCTGAACCATTATGTTCGCGTCTCTGACCAAAATAATGCGTGAAAATTAGCATGACGATCTCATTTCCTTATGGAATTGACTTACTAAAATGTGATATTTATGGAAAGAAAAGGTCATGCATCGTTTTTTAAAAATTACACTCTAGGCATTATCATATTTAAAATACCAATATTGTGAGAATTGTTAGTTTTAATCATAGCATTAATTTAAATGTGTATCGCGAAATACACTAAACACAAATTTAGAATAATCTATAGTCATAACACTGTACACTTAGGCTTACTGATATTTCATGATTTTCTCTGATAAGCTAAATGTTGCACATGTAGATAACTTGGATTTGTAAAGCATGATAATGATGTAACCAATATTGCATGTATTCATTCAACCAAGGCTCAATGCTTTATGATCTTTCAAGCCATGTACATCTATCTATAGACATTTATTTCAAATGCAGCCCGTCGAAAACCTGATGGAAAGAAATGTATGTATTGTATTGCATAATGTGGATAATCTAAAAAAACATAACGAAGAATTTGTGTTGATAATAATAATAATAGTTTTAGGGCCGGGCGGAAGAACTAACTTAAGATTGTCTAATCTTAGAGTCACATGTCCTCTTCTTGTACCTGACAAACTTGAATAAAATTTCTCTCTATATATATAATAATAATAATAGATTTTTATTTCTATAAACGTTTACAAAGTGTAATACATGGTACAGACTAGAAATTGAAATGAAGTAAAATATGGAAAAAGGAAAAGTATTATCTGTAAAGTATACAGGTCTTCCAAATAGCTTTGAATTTGGAAAAGGACCTATACTAGTTGACAATGTTATATGATATAATATGATATAATGCACTGAGATCGCCGGTATCTCATTGGTACTGTCGATCAGTACCTACCTATCTATAAACATATAGGTATGTAGGCAAGAGTATACAAATATACATGGGTACATACAAAGTAGAAATACAATACAATAAACATGGATATCAATCTGCTGGAACTTTAGCATTACATGCTAGATAGATTAGTGTTATATAGTAGTTACAGTATCTCACTTATTCTTAAAGGATGCGATTGATTATTTCAATTAGTTGAATACCATATTGCAATATGGCATTACAAAAGATTTACAACCACAAGAAAGCAATCCTTTCCTAGCTGAAATAGAACAGGAGCCCCCAAACAGTCCACTACCAGCAAGTTACCAAACATCCAGGGCATTACTGCTGAGGTGTATGGTGCAGCATTAATCTAAGGTGGCGCTGTTCATGATAATTAAAAGATAGCATGCCTGACATCAGCGTCTCCCAACAACCACGTGCACTGTACACACCCAAACAAATAGGACCTGTGACTGGAGGTGCAACTTATACCACCTCCCCTCTGGCTACTTTTATTTTTTTTGAATTCAGGTTCTAGCCATGTAGGGAGGACCTCTCCACTATCACCACCTACAGAACCAGCACATCAACAACAGCAGAAGTATAGTATATACCAGGTATTTATCCCATTCCAATGAACCGTATTTTAGCTACCAGTTGGAATTAATCTTTGTGTATGCATGACCAACAATTGAAAAATAATAATTATGGCATTCTATTGTATATTAACTAGATACACCACAAACATAAAAATGTCAAAAATAAAGTTAAGTTTTGTTTAAAGTTGTACATGTGTTAACATCAGCAATAAATAATTTTTTAATTGAATTGAATTGAAAATAATTTTGTATGGGTCAAAGTGTTTTTGTTGCTTCTCCTGTTGTTTGAAGAAAAAATCTATCGTGGCTGTACAAGCACATCACAAAATAAAATAAGTTGGCCTATTTAAAAAAGATCCAGTCTTGACATTTATCAGTTACATTAATTTGGTTTAAGGTCTTTTCTACCTTTCTTCAGTTAATTTAAGTAGGCTAAAAATCAATTAAAGTAAACCCAACACTGATTGTTCTGTACCAAAAAAGACAATAAAGAATGTTTGAAATTGAAATTGAAATTGAACACATTTAGCCTTTTAGGTGCTCATCAGGACTTGTTGACATGAAAGTCACTTGGAAGATTTATGGGAGTCTTTATTATATGAGTTGATAAAAAAACCTCAAAAGGAAGCCACAATCCTGAAAGCAGAGGGTAATAAAGTTTATAGCACATATGGAGAGAAAGTGATAGCTGAATGGGGTTGGGAAAAAAGAGGAAATAATGGCAAATGGGTGTGTAATTGGACCACGCTAGAACAGGCTCATCAAAACGGTTATGAATTGCTCCATGGCAACTGTTAAAATGCATGCCAAGGACTATGGAAGGCCACCCCAAAATTCCCAGCACGTACTGTGCCTGTGTAAAGTTCTTAGTAACCATAATCAGTGTTTCTCAGGTTTTTTACGTCAATATTTGTTTCCTTATGATAAAAGCATATGATTTGGGCAAATCTAGGCTTCGCTTGCAGGACTAATACTTGTGCATTAAAACAAAGATATACACATAGGCCTACTATTTGTCTGATTTATTTCATATATAGCCTGTACTGGTACTGTTCATGCATTTTTGGTGAGAATCAGAGGTATGAGATTCTCGCTCATTATATCGGCTGCAGACTGCCCCTATGTCGTCACCATGGATGTACAACATAGACAGTGTCTCATCACTCCAGACTTTACAGCAGCTTTCGAAAGCTGCAGCTGAAGGTTTTTTATCTCTACACTTTGTGTTTGGCCTTCTACCCTCGCCAAAAACCTCCTTCTCTTTCTGCCACCATGTCAGAGAATGAGCAGGAACCTTCAGAACAGAACGGAGTACAGACTAGATCAGCCAAGGGTGCTGGGAAGAGAAAAGCGAAGATCCCAGTCAGATTTTGCCTAAATCAAGATGGCGCTGAGGCTGATCAGGGCTAGCATGCCGAATCGGAGGGAGAAAAAGAGATCTTTCTGACTCCAGCAGCGAAGAAGCCTCCAGCTTGCCCATCGACTTTGAAATTCAGCGAAAGCCAAACCATGCCAAAGTTCCCACCAGTAACCAAGCATGCCAACCAACTCAGCCTGCAGCAACTGGCTGGGCTGCCTTCCACGATGTTGGGCCGAGATAAATTCCCATCATTCAGCCCATCTATACTGTGGATCAGGGCTTGCTTCCACCACCAAGGGACCTGACTACACCATTCAGGGACACCAAACTCATGTTCAATGCACTAGATCGACAATATCACTCCCTGGGGAACCCATGCGGTATGTACAAGATTGTTACTCCTTTTTCTATGCCAGAAGCCTTGCTCCCCCCTGCTCTATACGGTGAAGTGAGAAAGCAGAAGAGGGAGCTCACACTTCCGGAATATATCTGTGGCTTCACTAGGAAGACTGCTAAGAATCTGTCTGCATCTAGTCTGCAATTCCAAATGTTAAGGCATCTTGAGCAGTTAGCAGAAGATCGGTTGACAGCCCGTGGTCGGCCGTCAGAGCCTGGAGCCAGGCCTGTCTAGCTTACATATATGATCACCAAGTATCTTGGTCTGACGATGCTTTCTTCAGATCTGAAAGGGCTTGCCTCAGCTGGAAATCAGCTTGCTTCGATGCTGTCACTACTGATTGCCCCTGCCCAGATTATAACAGTGGTCACTGCGATGAACCGGATAACCATACACAAGGCTCTCTCAAGCTTGCCCATGTCTGTGGTTTCTGTTTCTACTTGACCAAACGATCAAAATACCCTTATCAGGTGGTTAAGTGTAACAACAATTGCAACATGCCTCGCGATGGAAAGAGAGATTCGTCATACAAAAAGGGCAACCACTCAGCTGATGCAAAAATCTAGCTTCACAGGACTCGGTGAGTGTGCATTTACCAAATTCTATTCCCTCACTGCTTAAATCTCATATATTGCCACCGGTTAACCACATCCGTTCACCAGTTTTACAGTGCTGTGACTTCACTTAGTCTCGCAATCCTAATGTTCTCTCCCAGGATCTCATGGGCGGCAAGACTTGTTTACTGGTTAACCAAAATGGTGCCTCCTCAAAACAAATCCTCAGAGCCTTGTGTTGTGTTCAACATATCACTCCTAGTTTAAATAGAGCTAGTATCGAGATGAAATATACCTCGCAACATCCATCTGAATGCTCTCAGGATAGTTATAACTTGTGTCTTCATCAAAACTTGGCAGTTAAGCCCAACTTGTGTGTTTTTTCTTATGATCATGACTTGTCCACCGCCTCTCACCCTGACTCTGTCATAATGGGAGTTGATCATGCAGCCCTTGTGAAACCTCTCTCCCACTTACCATATATCAGTCATCCAACCTCACACGGACACAGTGTGTGCTTATGAATCAGGTATTATTCCCACCCAAGGTGGTGAATGCTCAGACTTATGTATCTCTAATGAAATCTCAGGATCAAACACTCAGGAAAGACAGGAAAGCCTATTTTTATCAAAGTCGATGATGACATCAGTTTTCCTGACCCCAAAGAGGGTTCAGAGTGTTAATTATTACCAAATTGCAACTTTGATTCATATTCAAGGTGGCTGTATCCGGCTCTCCAAATGGACCAATCATCAGCTGAAATATATCAGAAAGTGCTCGCATCAGGACTCCCCAATTGGTGTGGTTGAGCTCCCATCTCGATTAATACAACAAAACTGGGTAAAGGAATCCACAGGCCATTCAGCTGATGAAATGATAATAAATGGACTCTACTTCAGGTTCCCCATTCAATATATATGGGCCCGCCACAGCTAATATACCATCAAATCACAACTCAGCTACCCAATTCCCTGTGCATGTCCAGGATTATGTCAACTTTGAGTTTTCTTGCAGTGCCCTAGCAGGCCCATATCACAGCAGAGCAGCATCAGCAGGCCACCTTCTGTCCAGGAACAGTTAAAAATTGCACCTCTGCGATTATCACATTTGTCGCCTTCTAGGTGCTCCTTACTTGTCCCCTCCTGCATATGTGATCTGCTGGTTTGTCGAGTACCTCGCCGACCACTTTGCTCCCGTGACAATAGTAAACATGATCTCCGGCCTCAGAACATACTTCACCAATGCGGACCTTGATGCTGGTCCTCTCAACTCCCACCTGGTCTCCAATGCCCTGAGAGCTTTGCAATTGGAGAAGTGCCACATTCCACACCAAAAGTCGCCTATTTCTCCGACCATGCTCTCCGCCTCCATCATGGCCCTAGACACCCATGTCCACGGCCCCCAGATAAAGGCAGCTCTCCTGGTGATATTCTTCACATTCATTTGACAAAGTAACATCCTCCCTGTGGCTGCCTTTGACTGTTGATGTCAAATCACCTGTGGTGACGTCTCCATCCTCCCCGAGGACACTTCAATACGCCTAAAGTGGTCCAAGACGATGCAAAAAGGCCTTGCATACAAGGACATATTCATCCCGTCCATAGAAGGCTCCCACCTCTGTCCACCTCTGTCCATGAGAGTCTCATCGCCCCTCCTTCATCCAGACACCGCCCTCATCAGATTCCCTGATGGAAACTGCATGACTTTGGGGTACGTCTCAGACCAATGGAAGGCATCGCTCCACTCTGCTGGCTTCCCCACTCAATCCATCTCCCTTCACAGCCTGCACCGTGGTGGTGCATCATTTGCCTTCAACTCTGGTGCTGCCTCCATTGATGACATCAAGTCCCACGGCACCTGGTCCTCAGTATGTGTAAATGCATTATCCACCCTGTCCATTTCCAATCCTCCTCGGTCCATCAAGCCCTAAAATCCATTCCACACTGCATATGACCTGAATCCATAACTCCCATAGACTTCCTCCAGACTGGCCTGTTCAATACTATTCTAACATGAAATCAATTATATGTTTATACTCTTCATTTCACATAACAACTGTGTCTTAAAATTGTATCTTCAAATATTATTTCACCTTTGATGTGGGCAATATTGAGTTAACACTGAAAGCTCAACTCAGTCCTGCAGCTGATATGATGGCCATATCAGGCCTCAGGCCGATATGGAATGAATATAGTTCTCCAACGATAAAAGTATTAGCACATATATAGATGACTTGCAGAGTTAAAAAAATTAGTTGAATATGTTTGCTACCGTAATTTACTGCAAAACAGTAAAGGAAAATAACTGTACATGACAGTATAGAAAGAAATAATTTTGCGTTCAAAATTTAGTCCTGACGCTTGTGGGTCGAAAAAAATGGCACATAGAAATACCCCAATGCATCATGACTGCTGTCATGATGACAACAAAGACGTCAACGTCAACCAACACGAACGTAAATTTAACAATAAGATAAAATCTGTCATATTTCAGTAGATTTAATAAGTAACGGCGAAATAAATACAAAAATAAATCTGCAGGACATAGCGGAAAATCCTTATCATCCCTTGGCTTTGGTATCCGACCGCGGGCGCTTCACACCCTTGGTTGGATACCTTCGCCATGGGACGATACGGCTTCCCGCTATCTCCCTTGGGCATTTTTGTCTTATTATGTATTTCTCAATCTTAAATACATTTAGAATATTTCACATGAAATATTCTCTTATTGTTGCAATGCAACCATTTATAATTCATTGACATTCCCATGAACTTCTTTGATGCCTACATCATCTTCAAAAGTGCATAGACTCTTGTTGCCATAGCAACCGAATCACAAGAACTGTTCCAGTCCTACTGCACCTCGATGTTCAAAGAATGACTTTTACATTGCCATGTTAAAATTCCATGTCAGCCAAGTAAGCCAATAAACTTGTTAAATTGCAGTCGAGTTTTGTCCGATTAATGAATCCTATAATCATTTCATGGCTTTAACATGAGGGAAGGTAGTATGTTTTAGCAACTTACCAAATTTTCTTTCATTGTATTACCGTAATTGATCTTCAAAATTTGCAAATCTTTATTGTAATGTTCATATATATATATTATGATAGGATGTAACAAGGTTGGTTTCTGACTTACTGTATATGTTGCCCACAAGGTCGAAAAAAATGAGTGGGCAACGTATACAGTAAGTCAGAAACTAACCGAGTTACATCCTATTTTTATACCATGATCTTATATTTTAAAATAAATTGAAGAAACAAACTATTTATTTACCTCGCTTCTCTCTGATGACCCGCCATATTGGTTTTTTGATACCAAAGCGCTAGACAAGCCGACAACTGATTGGCTAATCAACAATGAAACGTATGGCATATGACGTCACAAATAGGCGTGACGTCATGAGCAAGCCTAACCTCAACCAATGAGAATGCTTCTTAGATTAAGGAAAAAAAAGGTTCATATTTTCACGCGTGGATCCATTCAACAAAACACGATGGCATGTATTCAGTCATTTGCATCGTGTACAACCCCTGACCTTGGTATAAGACCCATTCTCACGAAAGAGGTGCAACCCCCATTTTTTCTATTGATTGGTCAATAACTTGGTCGATTCTGATCTGAGAGACAAATAAATTGACCAGATGTATCCGTCTTTACATGAGCTTAATAAGATATATACTTTTGTGTATCTATAATGTATATTTTAATAATTATGTACAATCTAATCAGGAGAAATACCCAAATAATCACTCTCTAACTTATAGTTATTATAGAAAAAAATCCAATTGAATTGATATACATGAATAAAATTCATGGCATAGAATAGGGGATGAAAACCAAACAAAATGATATATTAAGGTTAAATATATTGGCATAATTTATGCTTCCAACTCAATCTATTAGAAAATGGCTAAATTGGGGTGAAAAAACGTCGCCAGACAAAATGGCTGTGCTTTTTAAAATTGTTAAATAAATTTTCTCTAAATAGTCTGATTTCATAACTATAGGTTTGGAGACACACATATAACACCATTGGAAGATGCGTATTACCTACAATCAGCAGCAATCCTGATAATCAGCATATAGTCAGTGGAAAAAACGTTGCCACCTGGCGACGTTTTTTCACATATTTTTCCAAATATTAGCCAGATTAAATTATTTTTCACCTTATGTTTAAATATGGCTTAGCTTCAAGAATTACTTGACAAAATAATCTCAAAATATCTTTCCTGATTTAAATACTGGGCTGTATTCATTGGGCAACGTTTTTTCTCTTGATTAATGTGATGTGTTTCAGGAAAATGAGTTACAAGTCATATAAAATGGATTTTGAGATATCACAATTATTGAAACGATATGATCAAGTGGATTCCAATGATGATAACATTAAGGACATCTTAGAAATGTTTCCATATTTTATGTTTGATGTATTCATGTATGCCTGTTTGAAAAAAAGTTTGCAATATTTCTGAATGGGTAATAACCAGTAAAGTAGCTAAATATTCGCCATAGGATGATGTTAGAAGGATATATTTAATTCACTGTCCTGAAATTTGGTACAGGTATTGCTATGATCAATAGCACTAAGCACCCCCAACATAAGAATATTTCAAGAAAGAAATCTGATGATTTAATCACTTTAAATAATATCACTTTTGTCATTTGTGACTTATTTTTCTGTGACACATCATATAGGGCCCTACTGCATGAAAACGTCACCATCCTTGAGTGGATATTGTCACGAAGGACAAATTGTCAAAAATAATGCTAAAACATTCTGAAATGGGGTCAGTCATGTATTAAAAACATCAAAAATAAAAATCAAGCTTTATATACCGGTAATTGACTGAATATGACAGAATGGGCGACGTTTTTCTGAGTTAAAAAACGTCGCCCATATTTGAACCCTTAAATGTGGATAGTTTACTAAAAATGTGGTAAATAATCATACTCAGGGGCAAAAGCTGATATTGGAGTATAATTATTATAATAGAATAATCAGAACATTTTGAGAATAATGAATAAAGATACAGTCAATGATAGGATGTTTCATTAGATCAATATGGGAATCCAGTTTCTGACTTTTTTTGTTGTCCCCGATTTGAAAAGTCTTTATACAGGAAAGAAAAGCCTTTCTTAGCTATTACATTAAAAAAACATTTAGTTAGAGAAATGTGATAGAAATAATTGATGATTATATAAATCAAACAGAGAAATGATCTTTTCTAACTGATATACGGGTGTGCAACGTTTTTTCACAAAATTTTCTCCATCAATCTTTAATAATCTCCTGTACAAAAACTATTGGTCTAATTTAATGGCAAACTGAGATATACTACCGCCTATATAGGCTATTACCTTTAAACTTAGTAACTCTCAGATCGATCAAACAAAATATCATTTTCCCCCTTTTAGGACAGGCTGCACCATTTTCGTGAGAATGGGTCATTATGTGCTGCCCTCTGTACACTGTACTCTATAACGCACATATATATATATACATGCTTTTTACTGGCTCACTTAGGGGCACAAGCCTTTTGCTGTGCTCTGTTTCTGTGAACTAGAGTATATATTTTAGGGTAAAGTTAGACCAAATTCATAGGCCTACATGTATGGTCAAAAACTATGAATGACAAGAACTGTATTTTCTTTGTAACTTTAATTGTGGAAATAAATTTTCTTTTCTTTGATTCTTTAGGCCTACTTAGAAATACAATATGTGGAGTCATATTCAGTCAATCTATTTTAAAATTTTAATATAATATTCTCTTCTTATACCGGTAATTAAAGCTTTGATATATATGCAGGCATGATGGTCTTTTATTCTTGAAAAAATGCCAAGAAAATGCCTATATGGCACAATTAAAATAATTATGACCAAAATATTCCATTTTAAGGTTCTGAATTCAGATAATGTAATGTCTGCTTATTTACTTGTACGGCGAGTCGGGTAAATAACAACAAGAATAGAACAACACAGATCTCCGAGTCCTTGCTAGTGTTTCAGTCTTTATTGCCGACTTCAGCTAAAAAACCTCTCATCCACAGTGAAAAAGGTTCTCCCTCCGCTTCACAGAAGAGAGGGATAAGACCAAAAAATTACGGTTAAGAAAGGGTATTTATACACAAGAATCGAGATCAAACATATGCTAGCAGTACAATATGAAAATAAGAGAAACAAAACCCCCACACGACATCTGGTGGCAAACCATCCCTGCAACAGGTAGAACAACCAGCCCAAATCCAATCCGGCCGGCCGCACCCGGATAACCGGGTGACTAGACCGGGGGTTCGGGACACTGGCTAGCGGCGCCGGGACAGAGCGGGGATAACCGCTCCGACCCGGCACCACCACACTCAGCACCAGTCCGTGAATTGCAAGAGGTTGCAATTCCGGGTCATTGAGGGAGGGGCCAACCACCAAAACTCTCAGGAGTATTCACTCCTTGCCCTAGGACTGACGTCATCACATCCGGGCACTCATAGGTGACATTTCTTCGGTGGCGGACAATTTTTTATCCTCGGGTTTTATTCGTCCAGCTCAGCTCTATTTTACCATCAAGAGCTTCTTCGATTCCATGAGCTGGTAGCTTATTCAGTATAGAATGGCTGGGAACAGACGAAGAATCGCTACTCCACTCATCCGTCACAGGCCGGTCCGCCAGAACGTGCAAGCCCCAAGACGCTTTCTGCACAGTCCGGAAAATGGCCACGCTTCAGCCAAAAAGCGCGCCAAAGCCTCGTGGCAAGTCACGCCACAACGGCCACAGGCTTCCATCGCCGAAGAGTCACCTCCTGCGCATGCTCAGCAACCGCATGCTTCCGCCCAACCCTCATGGGATGGTTGTTTGAGTCCTTCATTGCAGCCGGCTACAAGAGCAGAAGTTTGTGAGCTCTACAATGATATGAGGCAGATGTTCTCGGACTTCTCAGCGGGTCAGGCCCCAGTGTCAAACCTCCCGGAGCATCACCCAGAGCCAGAGTTGGACCAAATCTCGGAATTGTCTCCGCTCCAGGCCCATCTTGAAGCGCCTAACCGTCAACATAGGAGGACGTCAGCCGGCTTCAGTGCCCCGATACACCCGGCAACACTCTCGACTGCATCGGCCTCGCTAGCTCCTCGTCAACTTGAGATGGCAAAGCGTAGGAATGGTCGCAGATTGCCTGTGGTCCAGCCAATCTTCTCCAATGATGATCAGGATCTTCCTCCTCCTCGAGAGTTGTCTTCAGCCTACCGAGACTCTGAGTTTGCCTTCGACTCTATTGATCGCCAGTACCCGTCATTGTCAAATCCCAGAGGTATGTTAAAGTTCATATCATCATTCACAAAGGCCGAGACCTCACTCCCTCCCACAATGTATAAGGCTGTCCGTAAGGACAAGAGGGAACTTCTTCTCCCGGAGTACGTGTGCGGCTTTGCCCGAATGTTAGTTAATGCAACTGATGTCTCGTCAACCCCGTATTACATGGCTTGCCACCTCGAGCAACTAGCAGAGGATGCTTCTACCCGCCCGTGGGAAGGCGTGAGAGCTTGGTCCCAAGCTTGTTTAGCTCTGATTAACGATGGCCTGGCTACATGGGCGAACGACTCCCTTTTTCGCTCAGAGAGGGCGAGATTAAGTTGGATGCAACCGTTTGTGTCTTCAAAATCTTCCTCTTCTACAATGGGAATTGCATCGTCATCCGTAGCTAATCTATCTACACCTTGTCCATCATTCAATAATGACTCATGCGAGTCCTCCGAGACCCACACTAATGGCAACGTCAAGCTCCTCCACGTGTGTGGCTTCTGCTTTTTTCTCACAAAAGGCAGGGAGTTCCCCCACGCTGCAAAAATGTGCAACAATAAAAAGAATATGCCAGACCGCAATAAGGATTGGCGGAAGGGCCAGAAGCCCTCTTCTACATCAAATTCATCCTCAACTTCTTCAAAAAACTCTTAGGCGCATCTGGGTGTCAGGATGGCGTGAATCAAAACGTGAGTACAGTCAATTATATTCAATCTTCGAGTGTGTCTGCAGACAACACAGATTCTGTTCTTACCCGCCTACCTTCCCACATCTCCCCAGACGTCTCTATCAGTGTGAAAAGTGTTAGTGAAAATGTAAACAAACATGGCGGCGCCCATGCTCCCATCGAGACTGCAGTGTTACGAAACGCAGCTCTCCCTGTTTCCCGATTTGCTGCCAGGCAGCCAGCTATTATCACCAAGGATTCTGTAGTTTGTCCTTCTCAGGACACATGTGTTACCCTAGCCGGTGATGACTTGTTATCTTCTAGTTCTCACTTTAAACTTCACGTTCCCCAGTTATCGCCCACTCGTTCTGGCTCATATGACATGCCTTGTGTTACGGAGTTAGCTCCGCGGCTTGATCATACAGTCTATTCAGGCTTTCCTGTTGACTTTCATTATCAATCAGCACATGAACATGAGGATAACCAAATCTATCACTCAGCAGTTCTCCAAAAATCTGACACCTGGCCTTGTGTTATGGAGTCCACAACTCCGCGGCCTGTGCATGATGAGTGTTCCTCCCTTCAATGTGCCAGCGAAACTCCTTCTGTGTGTGCATTATCGACTGACTCTCAACATACGTTAGTCAATTCTGATATCAACGAGCATAGTGTAGAATGTGACTTCATTGACTCCGGCCCTTCGCCAGACTTTCTGATTGACAACACCAGAAAGGGTTGGCCCTTCCCAGCGCGTATAATGCACTCTTCTCTAGCAGACATTTATGCCGCTGTGGCTCTAACCGGAATCTCTAATGCAAAGTCAGCCAGAATACCTTTGACCTCGAATCTCAATATCAGTGCTTGGAAAAAATATTCCACTGGATCTCACCTTGATGTCATGATACTCGATGGTTTACAGTTCGGATTTCCTCTACAATATAGAGGTGGCCCCCTCCTATCTCAATCCCTCCCCCCCAACCACCATTCTGCCTTAGCCTTCCCTTCCCACGTGCTGGAATATATTCACACTGAGGTCGTTTTTCAAGCCCTAAGCGGCCCCTATGAAACCCCCCTTTTGTGCCTTGGATGCATGTAAGCCCCCTCATGACCAGGCCAAAGCAGGACCCCAAAAAACGTCGTATTATTGTAGACTTATCTTTCCCCGATGGCGGGGTGAACAAATTCATCCCAAAAAACTCATACGACGACCTCCCTGTCCATCATCAACTTCCAACTGTCTCAGATGCTGTTCGTGTTATCAACACCTTCTCCAAGTCTTGTGCATTAGCCGTCATCGACCTTAAAAGGGCCTACCGTCAGTTCAGTGTATGCCCCCTTGACTGGCCCCTGTTGGGTATTCGTCATACTGGACTCTTCTACTTTGATCGGGCCTTGCCCTTCGGGGCACGAATGTCTTCATATGTAATGCAGTCCATCGCATCATTCATAGTTCGTGCTCTTAAACAGTCAGGCGTTGAAGCTCTCATGTATCTGGACGACTTACTTCTTATAGGCCCCGACACTGCATCAGTCGAGAGTCAGCTTGGCATTGTCTGCTCCCTAATAGAGGAGCTTGGCCTTCAACTTGCACAGGATAAGCTTCAACCCCAGTCACAGTGTGTTACCTGGCTTGGTATAGACTTTGATGTCCCTAACAACTCCCTTACAATTCCTCTTGCTAAACTTCACGACACCCAGTCGTGTTTGGCCAAAGTGTCTGCGACATCTATCATATCAACTAAGCAACTGCAGCAAGTGTTAGGAAGGATAAACCATCTATCTAAGGAAGTCCCTCCTGCGCGGCTCTTCATGAATCGACTGCTATCAGCGTTGAGGGGTGCGGCAGGAGGTGATGTCAGAGTCTCGTCCTCAATGAAGGCCGACCTTTGATGGTTCTTGAAGTTTCTACCCAGGTTTAATGGTAAGGCCATCATGCCCTCGTTCCAGGTCTCGAAGACTATATGGGTAGATGCATGCCTTGACGGATCCGGAGGCACAGATGGTCGTAACTGGTACGCCCATAAGTTCTCCATAAACCCATCTAGAGGCTTACAATTGCCTTGCAGGAGCTCGTCTTCTTACATCTGCCTCAGACGCTGGTTACATAATTAGAGTCTGCTGCGACAACCTAGCTGCAGTCCAGGCCCTCTCTGGAGGCAGGGCCCGGGACCCTTCCCTCGCAGCCTGCGCTCGAGCCTTTTGGTTCCTCTCAGCCTCCTCTTCTGTTGAATTCCAATTCGTCCACGTTCCGGGCGTGTTCATGGATTTACCTGACGCCCTCTCAAGGGCCTTTATGTCAGACGCTGCGAAGTTGAAGGCAGCTTCCATTATCAAAGAAAAATCCCTTAAGCAACTACATATATCCGAAAGTCATTTCTCTGTTTTGGCTTTCTCCTAGGTAACCGACAGCGCCAGTTTGAAGCCCTAGCCCAGTCTCGCCAGCGCTTGGCCTTCCGCCCTGGGACTGTGCGCAACAGGAACTCTGCTGCTACCGTGTTCTTAGCTTTCTGCAACGAGCTCAGCCTTGACTATACTTCTCTACAACCAGGTCACCTCTGTTGGTACCTTGAGTACCTTGCAAAACATTCCTCTGTGCCAAGTTCTATTAAGAACTCCCTTTCCTCCGTCAGGACCTCCCTCCGCCTCTCCGGCATTGATGTGTCCATTTTTGAGTCCCAAGTCGTCAAAAACGCTCTCCGAGCACTTGACCTTTCTCTTCGCCATGTCCCACTTCAAAAACTGCCCGTCTCGCCTGACCTTCTACGTCAAGTCATCACGTACACTTCTCTACATCCTTATGCTCCACAACTTACTGTGGCATACCTGCTTATGTTTCTCGCCTTCCTTCGTCAAAGCAATCTGGCCCCGAGGACCTCAGGTCAGTTCGACCCGACGAGAAACATGACTCCTTCAGACATAAGGATAACAAAGTCAGGAATTGTCATCTCCATAAAGTGGACGAAAACTCTTCAGAAGGGACGCCTCCCTGTCTCTACCTATCTACCAGCTCTACCTGCTAGTCGCCTCTGCCCCAGAGCAGCGGTGAAACGCCTCTTTCTCCTTCATCCGGGTCGACCTCTCGACCCCCTTCTCAAGTTCGAGTCTGGAGCTCCTATGACATCATCTTATATTGCCTCTCAGTGGGCTGCCGCCCTTAAGGCTCTTGGGCGCGACGCAACATCATTCTCGCTCCATAGCCTGAGGCGCGGTGGCGCGGTATATGCCTACTACACCGGGAATGCCTCCATGGCTGACATCAAGGCCCATGGAACCTGGGCCTCCGACGCCGTGGAGGTATATCTAAACTCCGCTCAGCTACAGTGCTCAAGTGTCCATTCTGCTCTAAGAGAGCTAAACTCTTAGCTGCGCTTTGGCATCTTTATATATATTATCTCTAATATTACAGAATGTATATCTGCATTCTCTCACTAATCTTCAAGAACCAGCATGTGTTCTCTTCTACTTTACATATATCTCTATAATACAAGAACTCTGTGCAGTCCACATCATGAACTTTCCAGTTCCAAGTCAACTTACCCACAGCTATTACCATAGACTCAAATCTCCATCAGCAGGAAATTTGTGTGTGAAATTTGACATTGCTCCAAAGAGAATTAAAACATATTCATATATAATTTTCTTGTTGTGTTCTCTCTCTTAATGGTCCGTGAATTGCAAGAGGTTGCAATTCCGGGTCATTGAGGGAGGGGCCAACCACCAATCAAAACTCTCAGGAGTATTCACTCCTTGCCCTAGGACTGACGTCATCACATCCGGGCACTCATAGGTGACATTTCTTCGGTGGCGGACAATTTTTTATCCCCACCCACCTCCCTTTCACACAATATTAATTAATTTAATTAATTCTAAAGCCTATAGGGCTCTTTATATATATTATCTCTAATATTACAGAATGTATATCTGCATTCTCTCACTAATCTTCAAGAACCAGCATGTGTTCTCTTCTACTTTACATATATCTCTATAATACAAGAACTCTGTGCAGTCCACATCATGAACTTTCCAGTTCCAAGTCAACTTACCCACAGCTATTACCATAGACTCAAATCTCCATCAGCAGGAAATTTGTGTGTGAAATTTGACATTGCTCCAAAGAGAATTAAAACATATTCATATATAATTTTCTTGTTGTGTTCTCTCTCTTAATGCATCAAATTTCAATGGGGGAGGAATTATTTAAACTAAATAATTCCCCGTCATTAAACGAAAGTAAAGTATTGAGACCTGAACCCGGAAGTACAACACCCTGGTGGGACTTCCGCTTCCGCCTCCAGGCTCTCGTCCACTTCTCCATCTCCTCCAGGCGTGAGCGCACGTATTTGAAAACTGACCAGGCCCATCAAGTGATGGCTGGTGACATGACCAGGAACAGGAACGGTCAGAAAGTAAACTACCGCAAGTTGGCGGACGTAGAGGAGGAACTGCAAACTCCAGTCAAAGTTAAGCCTAATAAGAAACAGTCCAAGAAGAAAGTAACTATCGAGGACATGGAGGAAGACAACGAGAACCACGAGGGTCCACTTGACCACGAGGGTGACCACGAGGGTGATCATGGCCACGAGGGCCAAGAACGACACGAGGGCCTGCTGCCCCACGAGGAAAAGCCGACTCCGCGAAAGGCGAAACAGGCTTCCTCAAAACAGAAAGAAAGGAATACTACCACGAAAGTCGTCGACAAGTTTTGTGACACCATCCTGGAGATGTCCAGAGTCCAGTCAACCCCGAGCACCCACCACACTAGGGAGACTGCTTCCTCCAGGCTGCGTGAACCTAAGCGCCCTCGCCGCCCAACCAAACCCAAGCAAAAACGGGCACGCTATTCATCTTCCGAGTCCGATGATGACACATACAGTGACACCAGGTCACAATCGAGCTATACATCCTCCAGTGCCTCCTCCCCTCCTACCAAGAAAAGGAAAAGGAGGAAAAAGCACAAAAAGAACAGGAAGACACTCGCAGAGATGAGACACCCATTCCGTAACTACTCCACTGATTCATCGTCCTCATCCGAGGACAGTGAAGTCCTTCCATCCCCAAGACACATCAAACGGGCACATAAACACCAGCGCTTGACCACCAGGGCCCTGGAGAGGCAGTACAGTGGGCGATCAAAAACAAAAGGTAAAAAAGCAATGATTCACACACCAGAAAATTCACTACCCCATGATCTTGCCACCCGCCTCAGAGACGAGAAGCGGGACATAACTATAAACGAATACTACTGTGGCTTTGCGGCCATGTGTGCTATGAAGGCCATTGAAGCTTCTACCCTACAGTGTATGCTAAAACACCTATCCGAGCTGGGGGAGGACGTGGCTGTGCATAGCTGGACGGGACCCCTCCTCTGGTCTCAAACGGTAGTGGATAATGTTCTAGACCACAAAATGAAATGGAAAGACCTACAGTCAATTCAACAGCTCAGGGCTAAGATCAGCTGGAATCATCGCCCATTGTCCCTGATCAAACCAAAGGAGAAGAAAGGTGCAATTTCAGTCCCCTGCCCCTTCTATAATTCAGAGGAGTGCTCGCTATCTGACAGCCACACCGAGGGAGCCATCTCTCTCCTCCACTGTTGTGGATACTGCTATTATAACACTCGTCATAAGCAGTTCTTCCACACTGCCAAAAGCTGCAATAATAGGAGGACCAACACCAACAGAGAGTCCTCAGGAGCACAGAACAACGACCGCTACGGTAAAGGCAAACGTGACTGGCAGAGTAACTACAAACCCCAGGGTACATCGACTCCGTCAGGCTCTGGAGGCAACCGCTCGCCAAAAAACTAGCTCCATTGACCGGCCCACGGTCAGACCAAAAACGTGAGTCCAATAGCCCTTCTACAATAGCCTTTATTACCAACTACAACGCCAAACATACCTGCATCGCTTCTCGCATAAACCAACGTGCCAATACACACACAACCGGAAGTGTCTGCCATGCTGCCTCACTACCGGAAGTAAACAAGCAAAATGGCCGCACCACTTCCGCCCAACTGGAAAGTGCAGTTGTGTACAACAACAACAGTCCTAAGCTAGCCCCGATACAACACCAGGAGATACCAAAAACAACCCCAGTGTCTATTAACAACTGTTCTAGTGTAAAACCAGGGGTGATTCCCCCGCTGAATGCCGAAGTGTCGATTCCAGGAGGAATTACCTCGACCCGGGCCCCAGTCTCACCCATTGTCGCTCACTCGGTCACCAACGAGCTAGCAACACTACACGAACAGTCGGAGCAACCTAACGAGAACCAAGCATTCGAAATCGATCTACTCACAGCTGAAGGTAAATCGATAATTGACTCACTATCCAGTATAAACAGCCAAGTCTCGCCAGAGAGCCCACCTCCGAACTATAACTTTGATAACTATTCCAAATGGCCATTCCCTTCACTATCGCTACCGCCAAGCACCGCCACCATCTACGAGGCAGTGAGGGGGGAAGGCCTTCCCAACTGGAGAGGAGCAAAATTCATTCTACCCTCCAATATGGTCATCTCAGAGTGGGAAAAAGTGGCTACGGGACACGAAGATGATCCAACAATCTTCAACGGAATATTATATGGCTTCCCACTACAATACATGGGCAGCCCTCCGCCACCCCAAGCCTCCAAGGCAAACCACCCCTCTGCTATAGCATATCCATCGGCTATCAATGATTATCTTCAGAAGGAGTGTTCACTCGGAGCTATGGCAGGCCCGTTCACCAGCATACCATTCGTCCCGTGGTGCCACCATAGCCCCCTCATGACACGTCCCAAGTCGGACCCAGCAAGTCGCCGAATCATCGTTGATCTCTCCTTCCCGGACGGGGGGATAAACAAATGGGTTCCGAAAAACTACTATAACAGACAGCCGGCCGTCCACAATCTACCAACGGTCACAATGGCTACACAGCTCATCAACAGCCTAGGGAGGTCGGGGGTCATCATGGCGGTCCTCGACCTCTCGAGGGCCTACAGACACTTCAACATCTGCCCGCTAGACTGGCCACTACTAGCCATATCACACGAAGGCAACACATATGTTGACAGAGCTCTACCGTTCGGCGCACGCCTGTCAGCATATATCATGCAAATGGTCGCGTCATTTATTGTGAGAGCCCTTGCCTCACAGGGAGTAGTGTCATTAATGTACTTAGACGATATAATACTGCTGACCCCCGACGCAACCACGATGACTCGCAACTTCGACATAGCTAGGTCCCTCCTAACATCCCTGGGTCTTAAAATTGCAGAGGAAAAGACTCAGAAACCCTCCACGTGTGTACAGTGGCTGGGTATTGTGCTGGATACCAACTCTAACACCATGTCGATCCCGACCAATAAACTGGCCGAAATAAAACACTGTTTGGCGCAGGCGGCCAGTCGCAAGGTCGTGACAACTAAATATATGCAGAGCATAATAGGTAAAATAGCCCACCTGGCTAAAGCTGTGGCACCAGCCACACTCTTCATGCAGAGACTCCTTACAGCATTAAGGGAAGCTAAGGGAGGCTCAATCTTCATATCAAACGCCATCAAAGCTGACCTAGCATGGTTCAACCGTTTTACACCAGCCTATAATGGAATCTCCATCATACCATCGAACGTAGTCACGACAACAATATGGGCCGACGCGTGCCTCACAGGTGGGGGTGCGACTAACGGCACAGAGTACTTCTCATACCAGTTCTCGAGGCTGGAGACAACAAATAGAAACATCAACCACCTCGAGGCCTTGAACTGCCTAGCTGCAGCTAGAACACTAACATCTTCAGCTGACAGAGGAAAGATTGTCCGCATATGCTGCGATAACCAGGCCTCAGTGGAGGCATACAAGGGTGGTAAACCGAGAGACCAGACCCTAGCCGCATGTGCTAGAGCCTTCTGGTTCCTAGCGGCAGAAAGTCAAATAACTTTCAAGTTCGCCCACATACCTGGGGAACTAATGGAGCTCCCTGATGCCCTATCAAGGCTCCATACCGCACCAAAATATAAACAAATAGCAGATAAAATAATTAGACAACTCCATCTGAAGCCTACCAAATGTGAAACAAGTGCCTTTAACATCTCTCATTTCTTCTAGGCAAACTCCAACGTGGCCTGGAGCAGAAGGCAATAAGGAGGAGAATCCAGTCCCACAGGCCGGGCACGAATGCCAACAGAGAATCGGCGGTCCGACTTTACATCTCGTTCTCCCTGGCCCTAGGGCTGGACTACGAGAAGCCAACGCCCTCGAACATCTGCTGGTACCTAGAGTACCTGGCAGACAACAACCTAAAAATAGGCTCCATCGTTAACAACTTGTCCTCCCTCAGAACGTTCTTCAGAATGTCCAGGCTCGATGTCAGCCCTCTGTGCGACCTGGATGTAGATCTCGCTGTTAAAGGCCTGCAGCTCTCCTTGAGACACACCCCTTCCCCAAAGGCAGCAGTGTCTCCCATGTTACTGAGGATATGCCTCAAAGCCGCAGACTCACTGCAGTACAAGCACCAAGTCAAAGCAGCAGTGCTACTTATGTTTATGGGATTTCTTCGCCAATCAAATTTATTCCCACCGACAGTGAAAGCATACGATCCGTCAAGACACCTCACACGAGGGGATGTGTCCCTACAAGAAGGAGGAGTGTCCCTTAAGCTCAAGTGGAGCAAAACAATGCAAACATCTAGAACACCGGTCGAAATCTACCTACCTCAGAAAGAGGGAGATGAAATATGCCCGCGCAGGGCCATCTCTACTCTACTCAAAGTGAACAAAGCAAAGAAGCGAGCAGCCCCACTGTTCTCCTACGAGGACGGTAAACCGATGACTACCACGTTCATGAGGAAACAATGGGCCCAGGTAGTCACAAATGTGGGGCAAGACCCCAAAAAGGTCTCTATATGCACAGCCTCCGGAGGGGCGGCGCGTCGTACGCATACCACCAGGCAGGTGCCTCCCTCCAGGACATCATGGCACACGGAACCTGGACATCCGATGCCGTGAGATCATACATACGACCTGTCAAAACGACCAGAACCTCAGTGCATAGTGCTCTCAAGGCCCTATGAAAGGTTTGGGGTCATCTGAGGCTCTGAAACAAGTGACAGAACAATATGTGAACTCTTCAGCTAACACCTGGGATGTGTGTGTGGCCTTACGGCCCGACATCCATTACTACTTCTTCATATATACATTTACCCCACAACGAATTAATAAAACCTATCAAATCAATTTATGTCTTGACTGTTTAATGGGGGAGGAATTATTTAAACTAAATAATTCCCCGTCATTAAACGAAAGTAAAGTATTGAGACCTGAACCCGGAAGTACAACACCCTGGTGGGACTTCCGCTTCCGCCTCCAGGCTCTCGTCCACTTCTCCATCTCCTCCAGGCGTGAGCGCACATATTTGAAAACCCGCCCACCTCCCTACAAACATTTATAAATAAACAAAAACTAATATCTCAAGAACTGAGAGGGGGTCATCTGAGGCTCTGAAACAAGTGACAGAACAATATGTGAACTCTTCAGCTAACACCTGGGATGTGTGTGTGGCCTTACGGCCCGACATCCATTACTACTTCTTCATATATACATTTACCCCACAACGAATTAATAAAACCTATCAAATCAATTTATGTCTTGACTGTTTAATGATAAAAAAAAAAAATAATTACTTGGAACTTGGACAGGATTCTGGCTCCTAGTATCTATATTAAGTCTTATGAACTAAGAAAACATGTTAATTTTCAAAGATTTTTTTTAAAAAAGTGGGTAATAAAGCAAAGTCCTATAACTTGGGGTGCAGCACTAAAGAGTCTATGCTGGAGCCTATGGGGACGTGGATTTTGTCTACTCGCACGCCACCTGTTATAGATCGGAGGTTGCAACGCACTCGGAGTCTTCTCTATTTCACCGTTTTTGCCAACCATAGCAAGTGATTCGTTAAGGATTTAGTTGTTCGCATGATTAGGCCTAGTGTACTCTGAAGTAGAAGTTGTTTTCTGCTACAATGGCCAACTTATTGACGAGTTGTTTAGTGGCCTTTTTCATTTGCATAATAGGTGTTGGGATCGCCCAAGATGTGACAGGGAGTACCTCTACACCTTCGACTAGTACTACTACAAAAACTTCCGTGTCCACAACAACACCCACTATTGTCGAAGAAGGTTAGTTTGTTGTTATTGACTTTTGTTGTTTTATATATGCTACTGCGTCGTAAAGACTAAAGTCAGAAATAAATTTACATCGTATATAACTTTAGAGAGAGATAGAGAATGCCTTGCTGCATATATTGTTATGCCTTATGGCAGTTAAGCCAGGTTAAACCGGGGGTTAAACATAGATCGTCTGTCTATGTTAGCCTAGTCAACGTTGTGTATTCAATGTGTTCAACTGTGTTGTGTACCTGTAGGGTCAGTAAAGTCTGACTAGGACTAGGACATGGATGACTGCGAACTTGAACTGAGTCATGCCACACTTTTCATAAGTTTGACTGAATAGACTAACAAATGATTGTTCTACTAATAATTTAGACTAATTAATTCTATTCTATTCTTCGATACTATACTATAGGGATTCTTAAAGTCTGATAATAAAAGAGCTAGCTAGGTCTACGAATAGTAAAATTGTATTTGTTTGGTAATAGTTAAAATCTTTACTAGCAGGGCCGGGGAGAATATACCTCTGTTCAAAGCAGGGGCTGCCCTTAATCTGTGTACCGTATAGCCCTGCGTTTTACATACCGGTACCCATTCTGCCATTTATATATTAAATTTCCAAGGCCCAATGTCAATGTGACTTAATCGAATATTATAATTATACCATACGTAGGCTAGCTATACGTACTATCGTGACATCTGATTCATAACTTTACTATTTGACTTGTTATTACATACGTAGGCTACCGGTACGGTATACATGATTTCGAGGGCGTGATTCAGGGAGGCTATTTGACTTTTCAAATAGCACGTACCTATGACAAATTAAATGTGTCACAAATTTGAAATGTTGTCTTTAAAAGTATTTAAAAAAAGAGAGAGTAAAATCATGGATTTCCTATTAAGGCATGGCTTGACAAAAATTGCTTTTTTTTCAAGGATTTATAAATGAGTAGGAGGATTTGATTTAAGATGTAATCAAATATGCAGTGTCAACTTTTGACTAACTGACATTTTGCATTGGAACTCACACACATAAATATATTCATTAAATTGCAAAATCTCTTTAAGGTATAAGGTAAATGGCAGTTTGGCAAAGGATCATTATAAAGGATAGTTTGAACTGATACTAATTATGATACATGTATCACTGTGTCGATTTCATATCAATATAGTTATATGCTGGGGTTTATATTTTTCTTAAATATATATTATCGTATGCAAAAAAAAATCATTCTAATTAAATTCCCGATTGATATAAGGCAATTTCTTACAGTATGACTATAAGAATACATGACCCTTTCTTTGTATTGCAGAATGTCGGGCTTTAAATACAACTTGCGACGCCTGCGTAAGCCATAGTAAGGTATGAAGATATGTTGTTATTATATACGCATTACTCTGAGAACAACGTATCTAGAGTGAGTTATGCACAGTGCGTATTTCACTAGTGAGTTATGTGTGGTTGTCGTGTTAACCAATGTTTTATTACCAAGTTTACCGCCAAATTCACCTTTGCGATTAAAAAATGTTTTCTATTTATATTATTAAAAGCATACATAATGATATAATACTATTTCTAGTTTTATCTGTATACATATATTACCTACTACCTTTTTATATGTTTAAGTAATCAAATCAAAGGGATGCTTGGAAGAGCTGTGAGGCTCACAGAGACCACTTCAATGTCCATGATTCATTCTAACTTCATTTAACATTAGATTGTATAACACTTACTGTAAATTTATGTGACTTGGAAATAAAAATCTGTTATTATCATAAATCAGTTAGGCCTACTAGTAACTAACACATTGGTTTGACTTTCAGTCACTTAGATTATCGCACTCATTGTTATGCAACTCGTGCAGTATTCACGCTCCCTCGACCCAATCAACCCAATCAACTCGCTAGTTAACCTGTATTTATTCAAATGTTACCAGTCTAAAGTAGGTCTATAATTAAATGGGTTTTGCATTATTAAAATATCCCAATACCGTACTTAAATGTAATAAATAACTTTTTGTTTTTCAGTGTCTCTGGTGCTTCAACCCACAGAAATGTGTACCATTCCCAGTCAAACAAGTGCTACCACACTCGGATATTTGTGTTCTAGAACAGGCACGATGGGGCACCTGCTTAAGTAAGTTTCATTGTTGCTATTTTTCCTTAGTTATTTCTATCGTTTATCGGGTTATAGGGGTGGGGGCAACAAATAACAAGAAATGTTGGCTATGACCAGAGTAAGAACGGTTTCCCCTGAATTCCCGGATTCTATTATAGGCCTAGGCCTAAAATAATATAGACCTTAAAAATTGAAGCCTTAAAAAATGCTATTTCACAATTTGAGACTTCCAAATATATACGTCTGATTTTCCTGTCACTTCTAAGTCTACAAAGACGAAGGGAGTATCAAGTATTGGTTTATCTGCATGGGTGTCTCGATAACTCAGTATATACAATCTCTAGGGGTGGTTCTCAATGTCAATGGGAAGTTGTTGCGAATCCATCATGCTCTTGAATAAAATGTCACCACACTCATCCTGACCTCTCGTTACAGTTAATTTCAAGGCGCTCATTATATCCATGGGAGTTCTTGGAGGTGCTATTCTGCTCTCTATCACCTGCTGTTGTGTATACTGCTGCTGCTGTCGTGGAAATGAGCGTAACAAGCGAAAGTAAGTTTGCGCTATATTTTTATAGAGTATGTCGAATCTTGTCTCATTGATAAGTTATCTCTCTCTGTGCCAGACCAGAAAAGGCTATATCATTAATGCTATTGACTACGGCTATTGAGTACTTCTCGAGGAAATTTCGTCCCCTACAATTTTATTGCTAGGGAGGGTAGTTCTACTTTGGTCTGAGCTTATCACAGACCTAATAAACTGGTGTAACAACTTCATTGGCCTCATAAATGATACCGATTAGATTATTATCAATATATCGACGGAAAAGTTCTGGAATGTAATTAGCCATGTCCTTTTCGAAAACTAGTTTCCAGGATATGACAACCATATCATGTCTGGGGAAATAAATTCGATCTCCCATGAATGAAAAGAACTTATCGGACCGGCTGGTTCATTTTCACGGTTTTTAGATTGCTTTTACTCCTCTGGTGAGAATATTTACAAATGCTTTAACAGGCCTATAAACTTTGGTCGAATTTGTCTTGTAGCATTTCATGATTAAAGCTTTGCCCAATCAGCCAGGGAAAACGAAATCTTGATTAAATGAATTTGTACACAGTTTAAAAGAAGGACTACCATGGAGGAAGGAGGAGCTAATTATACTATTGAGCTAATTTACGTTCTTGACCGGATCTGTTCACTATCAGTATCTGTTATACATGTAATAATAGATGTAACTAAGTTTGCAATCTGTAATGGAATAAATACTTTTCGGAGATACTCTAATGACTTGGGACCCGTGCTTATTTTATCCCGAAACATTCCTGTTACTTGAATGATTTCCGGAACACTTATTAGGTAGCCAGCCTATAAATCTTCCCAAACAACCAATCCATCATGTATATTAATGTTAATTGCTGAAGGCCAACCAACCCGCATACGTATACCCCTATACTCCTCAGGCGAAATAAAGTTAAGAGTTGTTCTCTACTACAGGTATAGAGCGGATGAAGCTAAATGGGAACAAGATAGATCAAGCCGTCAGCAGAGAAACGAAGAAAGGTTAGTGTATATTGAATTCATATATAGATATGTTTCTGATATGAATGTAAAAATCATTTATCTTGTGACTCTTTTGTATTCCATTAAATGGAACTCAACATTTGTCCCGTTGTCTCTTCAGACGAGCCGAGCGTCAAGGTAAACTCGATGATATCAGACGTAAATATGGTAAGTTTCTTCTATTTGTCCTTGCGCAACCTGACTGTTAATGCGGTTTTCTTGCAGATATGTGCATGATGAGAAGTTCTTCAGTTACAATGAGGTTTCGTTCTATTGCTATGGCAATATCCTCTGACTTAGACGTCAGAAATATAACAACCATGCACCATTTCCGAAGCTTTTATGTTCTTTGAAATCAATGCATCTATTAAACCCAATGTCCACAACACAGACTCTTTCTAATAGCCTTTGGCGTACTCTTTTCTTTCGGTCAATTATCAATTTAAAACATTCAGATATAATGCTATATATCCCAAAGCAACATATGGTGTGTATGTATTTCATGCGCCTACGTGCATCATGTTGTGTAGGGACGGTTGGAAGAGGGGTCTACTGATTTCAGAAATATTAATGCAATTTACGCTCTTAATCCCATTTCGCTAGGTTTATCTACACAGTCAGCCTAGTATATCCTAAGAATTATATCGAGGTATGTTGTGTGGATGTGTGAACGGGTGTCATTTCCTTTTGCTTTGTAAACTTTTTTTTTACATTTAGATAGTAAGTGGATAATATATGACAGCTTCAACATAGATAGATATACTATGTTGCAACCATCATACCCTGACCATGAATCTGTGCGCTCAAGGAATCAACTGTTCACACTGTCTACTAATATACATTATACAGTTATCTTTTAATGCTCATTCTAAGTTCTCCCAAGGGGTCCAACCAACAATCTTAACACATATTTTGATCTATATTCTATATCAACGGTCGACACATCGGGATAAATTGATCAAACGATATACTCATCAACTCATATGTATATACACTATAACTGGTGGGATGAAGGTAAATGGGAACAAGATAGTTCAATTTAGGTTTGGTTTGTAGGGTCGGCTACACAATTTAAGTGTGATGATCATTTCTTGTGGCATACATAATTGCTGTTGCCCCAGGTAAAAACAAAGTCAAAGGTGACAAAATTCTATATTAGTTCTCTTGTTTGTCTTCATGCTTGTCAGGATTGGATCGACAAGGTAAGCTGGTGGAGATACGCTTTCATGATAGGTCTCCTCAGTTCTGGATAAACCTCCGTTTCTACAATAAGCTTTTAAATGGGTATTTTTCAATGTATCATGCAAAAATGTATGTTCCCATAATTAACGGACTATTAGCAAATCCAAATGGAATTTTGTATATTAAAGTAAAGTGCGGATGAAGTTTGGACACGCAGTTAAGTTTCAAAATTGTCTTTGATGTTTCCTAACATAAGCCAGAGAGGTAGATAGATCTAGACCTCATTTTCATATATCATTTTCAAAGAGAAAATTTAATCACTTTTAAAATGGAATCAAAATCGATGATTCAAACATCAGATACCAAATATTAAGGTAAGACTAATATAATAATCCCTTGTGTATCACACGAGTGTTCACTTTTGCCCCACCTGGCTATTTGAAACTTTATTCATGGTACTCCTATGACAAACCAAACAGCCACGTTGTTTCTCACGTAATATATTCTTAAACATTTTCGAAGGAATCACATTCAACATTGGTTTACCGTCTATACGATGTAGAGCGACACGTTTTGTGATACATGTTGGTATGTTTTTATTTATATCTGTGTAACCAGGGAGCTACAAATCTGAAGAGACAGAAGGTATACCAGTTTTATTCGCAATGTACCTCGGTGGTATTTTTCGACTCGATATTGTCCACTTGATGTGCTTTTCGATATCTTTATTTTGGGCGCACGATTTCTCCTGTATTAATCGTACTGATATAGAATAGTTATCCTGTTTATGTAGCTCGAGTTCCCGTCCGTATATATATTTTTCGTTTTGGACCTGCTTAACCATTGTTCTATACCTAAATAAGAATGCCTTTTATAAAGAAAAACAAAACAAAATGTTTGAATATCTGATAGGCGCATCTATTCTGTGGTATGATTGTCGTATTGGTAGCAACCAATAGTTTATTTCTTACATTAAGAGTTTTTCTATGATTTTTTCCCGCATGTTAAACATAGATGTAAGTAGTTGTTGTTCTAGTGTGTCCGTTTGTATAAAGGTTATGCAAACGTAAAGTAACTTAAGAATCGGGACTTTATTGGTACTCAGGGCAACTGCATAGTTATTGTTATTTTGTCTAATTCTTTTTTAACAACTTACTCAACATATTTACTTTGCTATTTGCAGGCTTGATGAAAGATGAAACCCCGTATCAGAAGTTTGAGGAATCCTAATCTTAGAGAGCACACCAGAATCCTGCAACATCAATCCCAACGAACATCTTTTTTATTATTATTATTATTTTTGTAAACGACGATTGAAAGATTCAGATATGGAAACCTTTATATTATTATTTTTGAGAGCCAATTTTACCATGATCCTTACAAAAATGTTCTTCTAACGGTTAATTTGTTTATAAAAGATGGGATGTTTAGATCAGGTTTGCATTTATGCGCTTATATTTTTGCTAAAGGTTTTCAGTATACCTAACATAGATCTAATGATTCTGCTGACCTATATTTTCCAAATGGATTGAAAGTTAATGCCATTCGCCTTTACACATAACCTTCCATCATAATTTATTTATGCTTGAATATAGCCGGTTTGCGGAACAGTTTTGTATCATATTCGTACCATTTAATGTTTTTTTAAGTGCAATTACATATCATTTAAGTACAATTTGCATCGTCGGGGATGCTGGTGGATGAATTACTTATCAACTAACGGTCTTCCTCCATCCACGCTATTTATAAACCTATCTAGCATACATTCAGGGATGCAAGTCAGGTCATGCTTAAAATACTGAATATTTTTACCAAAGGAAAGGTGGTGAATTATTATTTAGGCCTTCTATACCTGTACAACACATGTTTATGCCCCAGACAAAAATCAAAGCAAATAAGATTTTGAGGGTTTCAATTTTTTGTATTAAAACTACTTTTTCCAGTACAAATACTGAGGACTTGCATCCTTGCGTGACATCAATTATTCAGCTTTTTATCCACAAAATAATTATTTATATCATTCTACATTTTCGAATGTCTAATCTATATCTGAAACTGAATCAAACTAGTTTTCCTCACCCACTCCATATTCCACGTGTTCCTTTGTATCCTCTGATTAACCAGTCCATGTATACATTTATGTCATAATCAAATTATGCATGTACAATGTATGTATATTTTGCTTATTCATTTCATAAGATGAACCGGTCATTTAGTAATTCCTAGGTGGCTACCACATTTGGGTTTTCAAACTAGTTCCAACGTTTATTCGTCTTGTAGAAAAATCACACTGAACTGCCCCTGGATATTTTCAACTGAAAAAGACTTACTTCTATCCTCAGGGGAGATATTTACAAGCCCTAATTTATCTAGGCAGGTATTTCACATAATGCTGAATTGATCGTATGTTGTACCTATTAAGACAGCCATTCTAACAGATATACATGTGAATTGTGATAAAGTTCGGTAGCATATTGTGGTTTAGTTAAGACTTTGTTACAAGTAAAATTATTTGATTTCATACCCGATTATTTGGTAAAGGGATAGTACATGTACATATGTTCTGAAGTTGTATATCCGCTTCCAAGATCATTTTAAACTGCTTGTCTTATCCATAATTACCAAAGTATAAAATTAATGCGTCGAGACTAAAATGATTTGAGAAAACTATTTGATAATATAATCGGATTGTAAAAAAAATATAGACCAATGTTTTCCACTTCGTTGAGAACATTCCTCGCGGATGATTGTGATGTTTTTGTAAGACTTAAATAAAAGCCTTTCACAGTTAATAGTTACGATATATTGATATGTAAGTCTAGGGACCATCTGTTCAGGGATTCAATCGCGTTATTAGCTTTTGTAAAGAACGCAATAATGTAGAAAATAATAGTAATTTGTATCAAACGGTTCGCATATGCTACTGACCATTTCAATAGAGGATCACTTGTAAAGGGACTAGGCGCAGCTTAGTCGCACCATCTGGTACACGCGATTGAACACTTTCAGATGGCCATTTGAATTGTCAGTCACATTGTAAGAATTCAATCGTATATCATTAATTTTGTAGTATTCATCCCTCAATTAAGTAACTTGTCATTTAGTGAATCCAAATTATCGTACGCCAGCATGCAGCGCGATTTGTAGGGGTACGGTATTAATTCCTTTAAACCAGGATAGTACATATTCCCCATATCTATTATATGCGGTATTAATGTGAATTACAATTAATCATATTGCTACATAGTAGTCTGCTTCCAGTCCACATGGGCTTTGCCATGATTTTTTCCCTTCAAAACGCTTCACTGCACATGTTCCGACGGAAAACATGCTAGGCCTTGTGGTAGGCGTAACACGTGTGCTATCCGAAGAAGGGTAACCTGACTTGGAGGAGGGAGAAGCAGATTGAGCCATATTTGGTGCCGCAAAGGACCAGAATCCGAATTTGTAAAAATTTTGACCGAACTCAGTCAAGACGTT
This sequence comes from Sthenelais limicola, assembly GCA_942159475.1. NCBI lineage: Eukaryota > Metazoa > Annelida > Polychaeta > Phyllodocida > Sigalionidae > Sthenelais > Sthenelais limicola. Next base: position 118,227,357 of record OW804096.1, read on the forward strand.
TTGGCCCTTAAGAACGTTTCCAGCAGACCGTTAAGCCAGATAAAAAATGTTAGTCAACAATCTAAGACGATTGATGTAAGGTAACAACATAACATACGATTTCTCCATAAAGCCATGTGTCGCACCTAAGCTTTGAGTATTTATTGGCAGTAATTCAATATACGATTTACAGAGTTAAATTTTCTAAAGTCCATTTCCGAAAATGATAAGACATTTAAAAGTGTGATACATAAAAAGGAGTATTACGAGATCCGCAAAGAAACAAATAGCAAGTATCTATACAGGTTGATGTATGTATGCATCTTGAAAGTTACGATTTAAAATAGAATTTATAATTAAATTAAATGCGTGCAGAATTATCTGAGATTTCAAACACAATTTGATGAACAACATCAATACGTAGATGGTAAATGAATTATGGAATACCGAGAATAGTAATGAGTCATGATGAATATGATCAAATATAAATAGTCTTTGGTGATATAATTTTTTCTCTCCTGAGTATGTACAGTTTTTACAGGCTGAATAATTTTATTTATTTTTTGATAAAGTCCGTTGTTTTTCTCCAAATTCGACGATCTTTTCATTGACGGAAAGACCCTTGCGCTTCCTAACTGTGTTCATGTAGAGTCTTGCAATGTTCTCAGAATCAGCCTTTTCTCCAAAGTGCAGATATTCCTCCTCTGTTGTTGGCACCCAGAATGGGTCTACATCCACCACCTGGAAAAAACAATTTAGCTATTATATCTAGCCTATTTCATAAAATCTCATTACACCGAAAGAAATATTAAACAGTCTCATGTCCTTAAATTTGCTATAAAAATCAATATGTCGGACGGTTGAAAATACAGAAAAGGAGACTACAAATGAAAACATGTTCTTTTAATATATGTACTCACGTTTTAAATATGAGCTAACAGGAAGTGATATTATAATATTAACGTTAAAACAACTTTGGAAAGGCCACTTAGAACAAAGAAAACATTTAACAATCTACTCACCTCCCAATGAGTGAAGCGTAGTTGTGGACTAGCAAGGCCACTAGTCTTCTTACGCATTTCTTCAGCAAATCCGAAACTCTCAACAACCGGTAGCACTGCAGTCACTTTGAACATAGAGGAGCCTTCTAGTAATTCTTCATCTAAAATCCTGCCGTGGCGCTTACCCATGACAGCATACATCCTACCTACAAATAAAAAGGTCCGACTATCAACACACCACGGTAATAATCATGACATTAAGCATTACAATCAAATACAAAATAAGACCTATTTTAATGATTTATGGCGGTCATTTGTGCCATCTGATAACTCGACATGTTGACAGACAATATCACAATTGCAATGCTATTCAGTATATATTCCACTAGTACAATGATACTTAGTGCCTTAACTCATTCCACATTAAACCCACAGAATTGAGACTTTCGATTTCAGTATTTGGTCTAAACAGTGGGACGAAAACCTTACATTAAACAGCTGAGCTGAGCTACAGAATCGTATACAAGACGTACATTAACCACTCAGTATATATATCGTATAAAATGACAGATATCTTGTCATTTAATAATAGAAATAAAGGAATAAAATTGAAAGGAGGGAGTTACCTAAAACATCAGTAGTAACTTGAATGGTACACGTGTACATGGCAGCCATTAGTCTTTGAGGTCGAGCCTGGAAAGCCCGCTTAAAGCCTTCTTTACTAATGGACATGAGCTGCCCACTGAACGGTCCGTGAGCAGCCCGTTTGGAGGAGATGCTCGATATACGACTGCTTGTGTTGCTAGCTTTCTCTTGCTCTTCATCAGTGTCCGTCTCTTCAGCTTCTTCATCATCATCGCCATCATCATCAGTCTTTTCCTTAAAAGCCCTTTCTTTCGTACTTTCTTCATTGTTCTTCTTGATATTTTCACCAGTTTTTGGTAGAGAAGGTGAGATGCTAAGAGCCTGAATTTCCTCATCAGTGAGAACCACCTCCCAGCCTTCCACAACGAATGCTACACCCCTCATGGGTTCCTGGCATAGAGGTCCGGCCAAGGTGGCCATTTGAAAACCACTCACAATACTGTTATCGTAATCTCTGATCTTGCCACCGGATTTTTCCAGGCAGTTCCATATATTAGGCCTCTTGTAGGTTGGCACCCTGTTTAACAATATATTTGTGCCGTTCCTTCGCGGGCCAAGAGCCCAGATTTGCTCAACAGCGTTTACCCACTGTTTACTTGCGGCATTAAACTCCTTTTCCAAGTTACTCTTTAGCTCCCTTAAGGCCTTTTCTGTCTCCTCGTTCAGTTTGGCACCCCTCTGTAGGTCACTATAGCCAGTGGTGGAAGCGGAGCTATGTTCTACCATGGCAGTAAGTAACTCATTGTTTTCATCTAACAATTTCGTTATCGATTCAGGAAGTGAGTAAGCCCTTATTTGTAAGGTGGCCTGCTTGTTGGGGGTAGTTATAGACACCAAGAAAGGGTCAACATTTTCACCGTCCTCAGTCTTAGGTTCTTCTTTTATAGTTTGATTTATTATCATTTCATTGACTCTATCAACTTTCGGTGGTTCAACAATAGTTTCCCTGAATGGCACGATTGGTTTTGAGCAAGTCACGTCAACTTTTGCGTACCTGGAAAATGAAATAGATGCGAATGGCTTGAGTGATACGTTTTGTGGTTGTACAATCCGAATTAGTATCTAGTAGCAGCAACATCAATCAAGTTCATAAATACGATAATTGATACATCTTTCAAGACACTCATTTAACGGTCGCGGTGGTTGAATCGTTACTCATATTATTTGTTATCTTTTTTCATAGCACGAGTTACTCTAACAGACCTTACAATTCCGATGTACAATTTTAAATAACTGGCCAATTAGGTCAAAACTAAGGAAACAAAACATTAAATGAAGATGGACTTACACTTTCTGAAGGTCATCGAGACATTTTTGTAGATGGACTTCACCCGCTGCTATAATGACATGTTCGCCCGTCTCCTGCACCAACACTTGTACACTGGAGTCACTCTGGTTGAGTAATCTCATTCCCCACATAAGAGCACCAAGATCACCTACAAATGCATAGCAAATTGGTTACTAGTATTCACAAATATTTTTTGAAAATTAAAGGCATGACAACGCTAGAACAGTTTAGATCTGGTCGGGGATCGAGGTGACAGCGATCTAAGGCGTCAGCTTCAGACCCAGGGGCGTAAGAAAAGTCATCAGAAAGTAGTCGTTAGTCGTCAGAAAATGTACAACTCGCCTACATATCACCAAACCTTTCAAAGAACCCGAATGTAAGACAAAACTGAGTTTTAAGATACAGTTCAACGTAACCTTTAGCGGTTTGCCAATAACAAAAAAATCATTCACCTTCCCAACTTTGATATCACGCTGAAGGAGTAAAACAGAAAAGAAAACCCATCAAAAACGTAGCATGGGAATAAGAGGTATGGTAGCACTGTCGATGCTTAAATGTTTTGAAGGCATTTTCAACTTACTTGCATGCTTTGGCTCAATGGCAACACGGACTATAGGAGAAGCCTCGAAGTGCATATCAGTGAAGGCAGGGCAGGCGACAGTGGAAGACATAGTTGCTGATTTCAGCACGTGTTCCTCTAAGCCACCGATACCTGAACAACAAAATGTTCTCATAATATCATTATTATACCGGTGTTGGGTATCTGAATTTACTTCAGATAACAATTAGATAAATCTAGAAAGTAAAATAACGCCTTGCTTATCGACAACGGGGTTGAATATATTGACAGGGTCTTCGCGCTTTTGGTCAGAAGAAGTTCCAGGCTTTTCAAGGCTTTTCCAGTGATTTTTCAGAGCCCTAATGGCGGGACCATTAATTCATTGTTGTACATAGGCCAATGATGTATTTAACAAGTTTAATATTCAGATTTTATATCAATAACCGTTTTTAACTTTTACTTTGTGAGTCATTTAATAGATTCTAACAGATTTCCAGGCCCTTCGATCAAAATGCCTATTTTCCACCTTTTCCAGGCTTTGAATTCATGTTTCCTCATTCAAGGCTTTTCTAGGCTGTGCGGAGACCCTGATTTGAGATTATAACGGTTTGAAGTTTAGTTAAATAATTCACACTGAGGGTAGGTAACCTGAAGAATATTGTATAGAACATTGCATACTTTTCATTGTTATCAAAAATATTCCAAAGGCTTCGATCTTTACCTAATACATTGCCAGCAGGAACAGAATCCAGAGTTTCCAACTCCCGACCCATGAACAAGAAGAGATCATCCGCAGTAGCTACTGTGATGTGGCTCCCACTGCTCAGCTGGGCAACCGTTTTATTTCCCTCTATTTCTCCACCTTGGGCGAGCTTAGAACATAAGAGAAATTCACTTTATACGGAATAATGATTTTATTCCTACTACAAGTCAATTTCAGGCAGTGATCTGCTTCAACAAGCCAAGTGTTTCTGAATCAACACAATTTACATTGATTAATAAGCTTTTAAAGACTTCAAAAGTTGGCCACGACTTACCATATCAAGTGCCTTAGCGGGGTCGTGTTTGGGACCAAGGATATAAAGCTTTTGACCTCGTTTGATCGTGCCGCTAAAAACCCGAGCGAAGGCAATGAAAACTTGATCATGTCCTGTCTCCTTCTTTTTCTCTGGTTTCCCTTCAGATTCTGTGGGTAAAATTTAAGCAATTTATTTTACTGAAAGTGGTAATATATAATCAGAAGTAATCTGGTATTATGAGAGCAACCTTTTACGAGCTTTTGGTGATTTAGTGAATTGTATTCTTAGATAGAATACTCGCATTATATACTAAGAGAATTTAAAAAAAATAAGAATGGATATCACCATCATGTAACGTTTCCTGGCACAGCCATCTACATACCTTGTGAGATATTAAATTCTTAAATACAATGAGAAAACTGATGATTACCGTTTGCTAAAATTGATGAACCATTAGTAGAGGTTCCGTTCTGAATTGGGGTTCCATTGACTTGTTCACTGTCAGAACTATCAGGTGTGGATGAGGCTTGCGCTATTCGAGCAGCGTGGCGTTGGATGGCCTGTCCACGCCTTTCAGCCATTTCTTCCCGAGTAAGCGGTCTATAAGTAACCGAAAAATACCTCATGCTAAGCCTAAATCTATACAAAGATATGTTTAAAGGCCAATCAGTGTTGGTATCAACACAAAGCGGCTACCGAAAAATAATGAACGACTTGATTATGATCATAACTAACGAACAGCTTGAAGAAGAATGGAGGAACGTGGAGACAACTCCTTGATCAAAATAATATTCAGTTTCTTTTATAAAATGATCAACTTCAATAGAGAGAGGCGCGGAGGAGGAGGAGGCTCGTCCTCTTATATGGAGGCAGAGAGTGAGAGAATGAAAGAGAGTGGGAGAGAGACACAGACATACCAACGACAGCTACACAATACATGTCAGGTAACACTCCACATCACATGAATGAAATCTCTTACACCCAACTCTCACCAAAAACCAAGAAGTTACCGGCAGTCATCGCTGGTAACAAAGTTGTCACCCGTCATAAACAGTCACCCACTGTCTAGATCGGTCACCAACTATCTTGAACTGTCACCAACAGTCCACAATTGTCTTAAAACGTCACCAACTGTCTTGAACAGTTACCAACAGTGTCAAGGCCAATATGCAGACTTGGGTATTGCACTCTACAAAGAATTAGTGTAGACTGAATATCTCACCTAGGTCGATTGCTTGGCAGTGATTTTTTGTCCATTGAAAACATCTTCGAAATAAACACTATCACAGGGGCATCATCAGATGGACTACAATTAAGGAAATCTGAAAGGACAATAGAAAAAGGATTTAGTAACTTATGGTTATAACAATTATTGCTTAGGCAATCCTTCTGCAGGTATGACGCCATGAAATGTGCTAAAGTGGCTAAGATAGTTAATAACACAGGTTTGGGAGTAGTCAAGAATCACCTTGAATATGCCTCCCAACAACTAAAACAACTCTAACTATTAAATTTAGTATTTGGCCTTTCATCCAAACTTAGAAAACAAGTTACAAAACTTTTAATATGTTCGGCTTCTCCAGGGATTAGTTAGGTAGGTTAAGAACACACTAGAATATTGAGTAGAAAATCCGTTACTCGATATTCAAGCCCAGAAGAGTCACTTTAATAGAAAATATGTACCTTGTCTTAGTTTCTGAGTTCCTGTTGGTAAAGATTGAAAACTCCGAGTGTTAGGGCACAGGAGTTTTTCCACCTTCTCTTGGTTGATTTCTAAAGGACTGGGTAAGTGCATCACTACCATATCTGAAATATAGATTTAAGACAGACTGCATTAATTGACTCATCCTTAATGTATCGCAAACAGTACATGGTGTTGGCAAGACAAGAGATTCAGCAGGAGCCTAGATGTCATAAACACAGATAATGTCATATATATCCAGTTATAAAGAGTGATCAAGCTATAGCCAGTAAAAGAGTTAAAAGAACTTCTGAATTGCTTATAATCAGCGAAAACGTAAAGCACAGTGAGATCGCCGTACAGCAGTCTCGGTGATGGTCTAATATTTCCTTATAGTCCGCAAATTCATAGAACATAGGCAGAATGAATAAAATTCGGCAATTTCATTCATCTCAAAAATGGGAAATAAAATAGAGGTGGTGGAGTGGAAGGGATGGATTGGGATACATTGCCTACCTAATACACATTGTGAGATAGGAAGCCATTGACCACAAATAGCTTGAAGCAGCACACGAGGATCGTTCACCCGCGAGTCTCTGGCAGACAGCTTTATATTGAGGGACTTAATAATCTTTTCGGTCTTTTCCTTATCCCTACAAATTAAAAGGAAATGATTTAAATTAGTTGCACCAATTCATGATAACTTAAGGATATTACAACTGAAAAAAAGTGTTAAGTAATATGCCTAAGGATATCGAAGGATAGGCCACCCTTTTTCTCGAAAAACCAATGTAACCGCAAAAAGAGAAATAAAGATTCTTACATCTATATAGGAATCACACGTAATATATATTTAAAAGCCAGTTTCATCTGAACTTACTTGTGGCTAACTACAGCTTCGTAGACTGCCCATAGTTGGTCCAGGACGAACTGGACAAACATAGGCTTTTTGCCCTTTGCCTGAAGAAAACAAGAAAACAAATCAGTGACCCTTGAATCACGTTTTGTTTGATAGTACGACAAATAGGAATATTGAACAGTGTACAATTCTACGTATATGATCAGCTAATTCTTCATTCTCACATCTTATGTGCTACAAAGTTTTCACGTTCGGCAGAGATTATGATACAAGTATCCTATCAGGGATCCATTGTAGATACGATCAGCAGAAAATTGTGGGGTCAAAAACAATTCATGTGTGAAATCCCGAAACAAACCTGCTTCATTGTTCAAGCCAACCCAGAACAACCCTGCCTCAATCAAGCCAACGATAAATAGTCTGCCTCAATCAACCCAACCCTTATGATACAGGGTCTCCGAACCTTTAGACTAAGACATTCCAGGCCTTTCCAGGTCCATATTAGTGATATTCCAGGCCGATATTAATGATGACGGGACTTGGGGGTTGTAGTTATTGTTTTTCATTGGCCAATGATGTATCTACCAATTCTATATTCATATTTCTATCAGTCTCCGTTTTTCGACTTTCACTTTATGAGTCACTCTGTGGAAGGTGTGAGATAATAGTTGGCTTTCTCTGGTACAAATATTTATGCCGGTACAGCAGGTTAAACAGTTACATACGTCGATATTATTTTACTAATAAACCTCAGTTAATATGTCATACCTGTGCGCCTTTTCTAATCCGTTTGGTTTTCATTTCTAGGTAGAAGTCTCCCCATAAGGTCTTCTTTAGAACGGCGGCACTAAAACCTAACTTGGCAGCCCACTGCTCTGCAAACTGGTTGATACTGTAATAAATAAGATAATTAAGATTTTTGTATGAATGAACAAATAAAGGCGGAGAATCATATACATAATGAATAATATCCAGAGAGAGACATAATGGGACGGGAAGAGTGAAGAGTGAAAGAAGGAAGGAGAGAATGAGCAAGAAGGGAGATGGAGGAAGAGAAGAGAGGTGGAGCAAGGAGAGAGGGGGTAGAGAGGACACTTATCCCTTCATTGTCACTAGATAGAAAAGTGATATGAATGGATATCTCCCGAGGTATAGGGTGAGCTGCAGTAGCGTATTGGAGATATATGAATATTAATCGAACGGGAGTCTAGGCTATAGGATAGCCTAGCTCTATGAATAAGCAGAGATTTGTCCTGTTTAGACGTAACTTTATTAGTAGAAACATGGGTTTCTATAGGAGTCATCAAAATAGAAAAATGCAGAATGCAAGCCGATATGATCCAAGCCAAAAGCATAGCTTTTCTATGAAAACAGGATAGACCCTGTTTAATAACAGCTTGATTAGAAATGTGCACAATGGGAAATAGAACAGTAAATAATCGGCATGGGCCATTTTGATTGAAAAGGTAAACTTATATATCGATCTATATTTTCAACTTATGAACAATAATTACCAAAAACCCCATCCATCTAAAGCACTACCAAAGACGACGTTTCCTTGGTCAGGCGAGAAGTAGATGTTAGAATCGTCCACCTCTTCAAGACCGGCGCTCCAGTCATACACTTTATCACTGGTGATATCTGGAGATGGCGTTGTAGAGGCTTTCTTCTGTATAAGTAAATACACACACTCGGTGAGTTACCATATATAATATACATCTGAAGACATTGAAATCATGGGGTTGAGAGGGAAAACCCTAAAGATAACAGGAGGGAAGTTCTAATGAATACAAGTTAACATATATATACTATATATAACATACTAATGATATCTACTGATATGATATCAGTCGGGTAGGGCAGCTATATCTTTAGTGTTAATTTACTATTGCTTGATCATTGAACCATAGTTCCCACGGCCCAGAGCACATAGAATTTAATGACTTTTAATGACTTATTTCCATGATTTTTAATTACTTCTTAGAGAATAAGTAAAGGGATATTACAATCGTGTTTAATGTGCTTCATATTTACTTTGTCTTTATACATAATCTTTTCCTCGGAAGAAGCCACTTCCATACAAAGCTACATATAGTCACAAAAGTTTAATTAGATGATAACCCATGAAGAATTAAAAGTCCACTACCAAAGTATCTGAATTCAGACAATAATCTGAGAACTTGCATCCCTGCAATAATTCCCCAAGCTAGGTGCTGGGTTGTCCAGTTTTTAATGACTTCTACGGACGAAATACGAAATTTAATGACTTTAATGAACATTAAAAAGGAAAAACTGAATTTAATGACCGCGGGAACCATGTAAACCCTAAAACCAGTTATGCCTTCAACCAACCTCCACATTCAATACAACAACACTGACCACACTTACAGCAACCCACCACTAAACTAGGCCTGCCCTCATCCTCCAACTGCCAAGCATTGACCCCCCCCCTACCACACACAGTCCAATACACACACAATGACAGCTCCACCATGTGCTCTGCTCTTATTTTTGTTACTTAAGGTGTGGCCGTTACACTGGTCATATATCTCCACACACACCCCGCCCACCCACACACACACATTGTACCCCTTTCAGAAAGGAGGGATTTCATTTCATCAGAAAATCAGTTTAACCCTCCTTAATAACAGAGGATAAATGATAATAAGTTAGAACAAGTGTAAAATATTTCCTTACCGCACTGGCCTTTTCCATAACTTCGGATGCGAACAATTCCCCGGTCACAGCATTTACCTGGAAAATGGAAAACAAACAAGAAAGATGTAATGATATTTCATAGCAAAAAAATAATATAAATATTTCATAGCAAAATAAATTGATATAAAAACTTATTTATAATCTCACGAATGATGGAGGTGAAAACAAGAGTGAGGGGTAAAATTGCAGATCTCAATCTATTTTCCAAGATAATGTTATCAACCAAAACAGACCTGTTCCAAAACTTGCATTAGGTGGATGTGAGCTTCAAGTGGCGTCATTTTCCACTCCGACATGAGTCTGTCAATTTTATTAAGGACGAGAACCGGACGAAGGTTTTCCAACCAGGCTTGACGCAGCACAGCAACTGTCTATTGTTGGAAGCAGGGGTAAAAAAAATTAGCAAATTAAAAAAGGTAAACAAGGAAATTGTACCTCAGTAGTGGTAAAATAGTTCTGAAAGATTCCATTAGTTTGAATCAATAACAAAAACAATATAATCGATGTTTCATTCGGAAACACAAACTGATTTCTGTAGTTTGTAAAGAAATGTTGACGAGCAATGTGTATTATTGTGTATTGCGATTTTAAGAATCATACTGATTTAAGATATTTTCGCGATGAACGCAAATATGGTGAGCAGATGCAGGGATTTCCCCATTTTCAAGTAGGCATTCATGAAAGCAATGATGCCCCGCTCCTAAAGTAAAAACGAATCCGCAATACTAAAAGGGCGGTTGTCAAGCAGCTAATTGTTTTTACCTGTGGACAAACCCCTTCGACTACGTCTACTACAACGATCGCTCCATCACAGAGCCGCACCGCTGTTGAGACTTCACTAGAGAAATCTATATGTCCAGGTGAATCTATCAGATTTATTAGGTGTTCTCGGTCATCTGAAAAACAGACATATATACTTGCTGCAGTCGCATGAAAAAAATGTAGTTGAGTGATCGTATGGAAACTCTGAGTACCTAAAATTAATATATTGGGAGCGACATTTTTTAAATCTTCACATACAAAACTGTAAAGATCTGATTTAGATTAAGGTTATCATACTTTAGTTAAGCATTATAAACTAAATCGGGTAATAACAACTAGATACCTTTGCTATACCGTAAGGAAATCGCAGAAGATTTCATGGTAATGCCGCGCAACTGTTCATCTTCGCGACTATCGAGGTACCGGAGCTATAAAGGAACGAGCATATATGTATACATGTATACTCAGTGCGACAATTTTACTACAGGACAAGTATCAATGCAATTCATGCACACAGTAACCAGGATTTTCTAGTACAATTGTTACGAATAAAATCTAAACAAAGATTTCAAACAGTCAGACTGGCAAAACTTCCCAATTAAACACCGTAGCTTAGGGGCAAGTTCAAGTCCGTGTCATAAAAAGCTCTAATTAATACAATGAATAACAGCTCCAGTTTGTTAGGGTACGTAACATGCACTCGAGTTTAATGAGGCATAACAGGTAACTAGTAGGGTATATATGTGGGTGCCGCCGAAACAAGGAGCAAAATAAAGAATAAAATTCTATTATATCTGATTTAATCGAGTACCACTTTAATAGCGGCTGTGTACATTGGCCAGTGGCCACGTCAAAGAGTGTCCCTTGTCTCAAAGCGCGATTCTATTTTGGCGGTGAAGGGATTAAGTGGAGAGGCCATTTGGGCATAATAATATATCTAGCAAAGATGGGATATTATCACTATGTACTCCTAGCGTCTGTTGTTCATCCATGTTTAGGCTGTACATCTTTGTGATAACTTTTCAGGGAGCTAAGATGGATTATTGAAAACTCCCTTGGAACTGCGTCTAGTCTTCTAGGAATTTGGTCGATTTATCCATGTGCAATTCCGAGGACAAGATTTAATTTATTTTATAAAAAAAGAAAGAAGAGAATGTTTTGTAACAGAAAATATTTGAGTACCGATAACGCCCCAGGCTATAAACTAGACATGGCGCTGTTAGTTGACCAATAAGGTTTACTCGGGGTCAATTGAATCACTACCAAGGGAATTTAATGCATACTCAGTGGCTGTACAAAGTATAGTAGAGCGAGGGCTGTTTACCCTCGATCATTTGCATCGTGGTGCCGTTAGTGCTCTCCGCCTATCATTACCGTTCTATCAGTAACACTCCGAACTGTGGGCACCCTTGGGGATCAGGTCCATAAGACCTGGGTAAAGGTAATATGCGTAACCTTTAGTGAGTATGTATGATCGTACTACAGGTACTCCAGTCCAACAGAGCATGTAAACTTGTTTCATGAACAATAGTCTACAGGACAGATCACAAGCGCTCTAATTTATGATGCATGTGGTGAGCTTCTAAGTCCACTGTATAACAATCAAGTCTTAGTGGGTTCCTTATATACATATCGAGCTAAATAATACAACATGTCATAAGCGAGAACAATGCTGGAGAACTGGTAAGGCTTTAGTGAAACGGGTTGGTTCCACGAGTAGGGTAACTTATATGGAATCCCCTCACTCCATACAGGACTACAAACATTTCAGAAGTTCGAAACTGCCAGGTATGTGAAAAGTTGGTGGGAATTAATGGATATTGTTAAACTCTCATTGACAATTATATTCAATACCTCACAGCTATGACCTCGTGAGAAATTCAAGTCGATATAAAACCAATTCATTCTAAAGAGAGTTCGGACCCAAAAACAGACAGAAGGGGATAATCTATAGCAAATGACCAATACTGAGGAAAGTATACAGTTGGACATAGTCTCGGCCGTTCGGCTGAATACAAAATGTGCAACAGCAGTCATAAAATGATTGGATAGAACTTAACATATCTCTGCCTGGAATAGTCTAGTGGCGCTAATAGATATGCTGAAAGTGGCAAAAACTGGCATGCCATTGCGATAAGAAAATTAAATAGCGAGTTCTGGGTTCACAACAAAACGGTTAAATGAGTGACTACTATTTATTTAATCAGGACTATCGTTCGCCTTCCACGGTCAGATAAGGTTGCTAACGGACACTTGATACACACATGAAAAAGTATCAAGGTCTGTGTCCATCTCTCATGTTGATGGAAAGAGAATAGGATTAGGAAGAATAATACAATATCTGATCCAGTAAGTGAAAACCACAGTTCACTTCTATCCCAGGTCGGAAATTTGGCATTCTCATTGATTGTTAACATTATTCATAATTACATGTGCTAGCCAAAACCTTATGGAATCCCGCTGATAGAGATCAATATTTCGGACAGCAAATCAACCTTAAACAAGAGCCCGAGGTGCACATGTATACCGTAAGCATGTTCAATGCAAACGTATTCTTTCAATATTTTATTAACATATGTGGACGAGTGTCAATAATCCATAGATTCCTTATGCTGTGAATATTGAATAATGTGTGCGTTATTGTATAGGTGTACATGGATCGCTTCATTTGTTGCTCATACATAAGTTTACGGGTTGTTGGGACCCATCCAATCATTGAACCGTAAGCTCATATTTATTTAGCATACATTTATATAATATTTTAGCTAAGGTTATGTAAATTCTACATCACGTTTGTAGAATTTGAAACTGCGCTACGAGAAACAAGCGAGTCAATACACTTCAGTGCCATGTTCAAGACTGTCAAAGAACATGAAAAAGATACAGTTGACAATGCGTCAACCCTCACGGTTGGCAGGTGAAACATGTAATGTTTTGACGATCATTATTGAACGCAATGTTTGATGAGTGAAATCAATTAGAATTATCCAATTTATCTAAGCACAGAGGCAACTTAGACTCTCAAAAGTTGAGGACGGGCTGTAATTCCTATGAATCACGCATAAACAGAAAATATCTCTGTTCTCCTTTCAGCATAGTAATTAATACGCATAAGAAAAATTAGCGAAAAATGAAGCTGGGTGAATCAGTACAAGGGACACCACAACATGTGCCAAGGAGGACACCGTCCAAACCAGGCTGGAAAACTGTTGCCACACCTCTCTATTCCGCCGGCGAGCCGGAGAAATCTGTGACACTTCCGAATATTAGCGAAAATAATGGCATCTCAGGCAGGTAAGACATTACTTTCGATCCCATATATATAGCAAAGGAAAAACTAGAGGATCTTGTGGTTCAGTAACCAATTAGCACAGTCGACAGGTAGTGGTCAATGAATGCCTCAAGTGCAACGGTTACACAGAAGTAGGTAAACTCTTGTTGGGACAAATAGCGTGTTAAAATCAATGCATTCAAGGTTGCTAACCAACAAATTCTGTCAAGATAAACGTTGTCAGGGCAAAAAAAATAATTAAGTATTGTCTATAACTTAGTATTTTATTTGAATGTTAAACAAAACATATCAAATAGATATGTTACCTACTGCTCTCTCATTACAATACCTGACGTATAAATCTATATAGGCAATATGTAAAAGTGTATATGATGTAATATTATGTATTCAGCACGGTATTGCAAAATGTATATACATTGATATTTTAATCGTACCGAGATAATATAGGACCAAATCAGATAGATAGGACCAAATCAGCCCAATCCTTGTAACCGAAACTAGTGCCTGCAACGTCTATCGGCTTATATAGTATAGATCGAGGAAGAGTATAATGAGGAAAGTAATAAGCGTTCATAAACGTCAGAGCTTTACAGGAATACATTGAACTTCCGGCGGGTAGGTGTAACTCTAGTTGCCTCCACTATATTGTTTTGTATATACCCGGAATACTGATGTCTATTAACTGATTCAAACAATCAACCAACATTTGCAGTCCACTTTGAGTGATTGAGTGAGTGAGATTGGTTGCTTTACGCCCTTATCAAGAACATGATCATGCCCAAGAAATAGAGATAGAGAAGAAGGGAGAGAGACAGAGAAAAGAGACAGAAAGGCACTTTATGGTCATACCCAGGACAAACAGTCCACTTTGAAATATATATATAAAAATATTACATTTACAGAATGTCAAAGATATAAATAATATCTTACTGCGCCGAGTCCAATTAACCCTCAGAAACAAAATGAAAATGAAACCTCAGGTAACTGAAAATACCATAATATTCTCATAAACAGCATATGAGATCCAATATTAACCTGTTAAATTTCACCATATTAATTCTGAGAAATGAGGGACCAATAGTTTAGAAAATAAAAGGGGGGTCCCAAATACTAAAAATTCCCAAGAATGCAGAGTGTAACTCAATCTGTCACTGGTACAAACTCTCGGTAAATATAAGAAAGCACACTGCGCTAAATAATTATAATTTTTTTTATTTGTATGTCCTCTGTAAGAGGCCTGGATATAGTATATGAGACGTGCTCCATCAAAATGAGTCCCATGTCGGCCAAATCGATTTTGGAGTTAGCTATTGGATGGGTAAGCAGCAGGAAAGAGCTTTCCAATGATGTATAGAGCTTAATTTTAGGCCTATTGGGTATAATTCTATGGTTGCGGTGAGTATTTAAGGGACGCGGTTACTGGAGGAGCCGGAAACTGAGATACAGCCTGTTTAAGTTCGGCGAGTGACCTTCGGCGCGCCATCCTTGGTTACGGGCATTTGTTATCAAGCGATTTCTATGAAATTTGGGACACACTTTACTAACTGCCATAGCCATAACATATACCAAATTCAGTTCATTTACTTAGTAACTTATCATTTTATCGCGCGATGAAAATTGGGTGAAATTTGGGCAAAATACATTTCTAGGAGACTTTTGTGGGATTTATGTCGGACGCGTCGTCATGCAAAATGACCAGTTCATATGATTGGATTTTTCTCAGATTTGGGGCAGGTATTATAGACTAGTAGGGCCACAATATATAAAAAAATCAGTGCATTTCATTTAATATTTTTTATTTTATTACCCTGTTAACACGAGTATAATAATTCTGTACAAAATTCTTCGGTGCAGTGCTTGCAATATATACATGATAACACACCTATTCATTCTAACAAAACAAAATGTACAACAGTATTCACCAGTAATAAAATCAGTAATAAAATCAATAAAATAGCAGTCAGCCCCTACCCCTACCCCTACCCCTACCCCTACCCCTCCCTGGCCGGCGTTGCTGAACATTTCCCCTCCCCCTCCCCCTACCTCTCTTTGCTGGAGGAGGTGCAACCTCCCCATCCGAAGAAGATTCTGAAGATTCCCTTACCCTGCCCCTTCCCCTTACTGTTCCTCTACCCCTACCCCTACCCCTACCCCTACCCCTAGCTTGAGGTTCCTCTTGAGGTTCCTCCTCCTCCTCCTCCTCAGAAGATTCATCACCACCTAATTCTAATGATTCATCAGAAGAAGATTCCCTGTCCCTTCCCCTTCCCCTTCCCCTTCCTCTACCCCTCCCTCTTCCTCTAGCCCTTCCACTTCCCCTCCCTCTACCTCTTACTGGGGCGACTGCAGGAGCCTGTACAATGTAGCCATCCCCCCCCCTCCCTGGCCCTTCTTCAGGTACAGTTGGTTTGGGGCACATAATGTCTTTGGTTTCTTCGGTACAAAAATCACGAATAGAATTAAAAAGATACCACTGTCTGTATGCAGACAGTCCAGGAGAAGGTACAATGGGTGGGTTGTCCTGAGGGACATCACCCACATCAACAGTAAGCATTTTAAAAGTACCACTATCTTCAGGGCCTACAAATGGCCTGAAAGAAATAACACCAGGTTTGTCACTAGAAAATTCAAAATGATGATACCCTTTGATACCTGGAAAAGATTTGGAGAAAGGTGACAGGAATGCCTGCCAGTCGTACAATGGAACAAAAACAGTACCCCTTTCATCACCTACAAGTTGGGCCTGGTTGACCCCCCCTGGCGTACTGCGCTGCACACTGGCTTTTAATTGCTGAAGAGAAGAAACGTTGTCCCGACGAAATTGTTTTTTCAAGAGACCAAAGCACCAGTCGGGGGCAAACTTAGTGTGCCCAGTAATCAAAAAGTTAAGTGTAATAGACCTGTGCCTTCCAGTAAGGACACGCCACATCAAATAGGCCAAAACATACCGGTTCTTGTTCTGGCCACTACAATTGTCACAGTTAAGATCTAAATCTTTCTCCCCCAGACCATAGTTTTCAAAGTAATGATTCAGATAAGAAATAACTGCATTTGACCCCTTACTGGTGCAATGGCTCTCATCTATAAGGTAGTTAACTTGTCTAGGCATTCCTTCCATGCAAATACCGAACAGGCCTACCTTCCTCGGGGTGAGAAAATAAAGGGGACCTGGTTGCATCGGGTAAGAAGGTAAATGCACTTGTTGTGCAAAGTCAAAACTGAGATGTACTCGAATGTCACATGAGCAAGGGACATGTTTGCCAAGGGGGGGTTCACCATTGTCTCTGTACGCTTCTTTTGCATCAGCACAAAATTTCTGATAAAGAGTTCTTTCGGCGGTTACACTGTCTAAATGTTTCTGCTGTTTCTTTAACTTGGCAGCTTTCACAACATCAGGTAAATTACTACTACAGGAAATGTCTCTGTTATTACGCTGGCACTCCCAGCAGAGGTCTGTCATGGGACGACTTGTGACTATTTTAGGAAGATACTTGCGCCATAAATGACCAAAAGTGGAGTAGGCAACAGCCCTATTGCCAGTCTCTTGCATGGCTTGTGTGTAAAGACGATGAACTTCAGCTTTTGTAGAACGGCAGGGGAGAATTAAGATGTCGTCTCTGTGGTGAGAAGATACTCTGCCTGGCAAGACAAGAGCATGTGTTTCGGCATAAGATGTGATGAAGTTGATAGTGTTCTTCAGGTCATCTATTGGCAAAGACCTCACAGCACGGTGACCACCACCCTGTCGTGAACGAGTGACCAGACCATCCTCAGCGAAGGATTTTAGCAAAACTGTCAGCAAGTTTTGGCTAATCCTAGAAGTGAAGGGAGAGAAAAGAAATAGAAAAAATAATTAATAATAATTTAATCGTTGACAAAGGAAGAAATTGAACATAATGCAGGATCTTAAAATGACAATACCAAAATATTGATTCTTAGCAAATAATCATGTTATTATGAATAGCTATCTAATGTTCAGTATTAATGGGCACCACAAGATTCATGATAACACTCACTTGTAAAGGAATTTAAAGGTAGCTTTGCAAATAGGCTTGTTATGCATCCTGTAGTGGCTCTTTGGGTGTTTTCTCTCTCCCTTCCACTGGCGCCCCTTCTTGGTTGGACTGCATCGATCACTGTTGTCAGTAACAGTATTGAAAACGCCAAAGAGTGCCATGTCGAGCTCATCTGAAACGACAGTATAACAATAATGTAAAAATGAATTTGTGACTGACTAATATCACCGACACCAATCTTAGTCTGAGTCCCTACAGTTATCCTACGTAATTAGTTATCCTATGTAATTGGGTAGCACGTGTCCTCATTATTTAACAAGCTACAGCTTAAAATACTGATTAAAATACTGAATGAGTATTATACAGGCATGTATAGGCAATGAGGCAATAGAGAAAAACATTATTTTGAAATTACCTCGATGGATTTGGTCATGTTCCGACCGATGAGAGATGCGCTGTTCCACAGTGAACTGGTCTATGCATGGCCCGCTGTTAAACAATCGGCAGTTACATCTGAAATGGACAAAATCCTAGATTTTAATTTGCCCATAATGACACAAACAAACAATGTATTTTTAACCCTACATTCCATACGAGACGAGTAAGGAATCTCAGACGTCCCAAGTAAATAGCTACTCCCCAGATCTCGAGGGCCTTAAACTCCCCACGCACGAACAACACCATGCGACTTAAAACATACACCAATTAAATTTTAGAACCTCTAAATATACCCACAAGGTATCTAGCACATATAACAGCATTGGATTATAGATTTGGAATGATTTCCAGGGATGTACATAGCATAGTTTTCAGATCGCGTCCCCCAGCATGTCAACACACACGATAGAAAAGATGGCTGCAGAGCACCAACACTTACCGAAACGTGGAGCACTTTTCCCGTTCCTTGTCCACAACTGCCTGCATGTGATCAATAATAAGAATAGGTTCTGATGCTTCCTCAACTTCTTCTTCGTTCGTCTCCGGAGTTTCAGGCTGATCAGGGACGTCTGGTTCTCCATCTGAGTCAGATTCCACCGTCTCTGTTTCCTCGTTGAACACAAAATACTCTTCGATGAGGTTACGCCATTCGGCGTTGTCGACAACACCTCCCAAATTGGCTCGAGCGATGCCATTAAGAGCGTCTGCGACGGTGGCCTCAGCTTCCATGTTTAAATAATAAACCTTGGTCCATTTAAAACTTTGTTGGAGAGTAAAACACGTCTTGTATCGTCTGGAATCGAGGAATAACTGGTCGCTTCGATTCAAATCCAAGACCACGCTAGAAGATGGCGTCAGCCGGAAGTTGATCTTTTAAAGCGGCTGGACCAATCACAGGGCTGTATCAACCCCTCGTGGGCTCCCTTGACGACCCTAGCAACCATTGTTTACGCCGAATGCACTTGGAGAGAGCTCTGTGATTGGTTTACTTACGCGGCGATTCAAAAGGGAAGAATCCCATTGGCTAGAGGAGATTCGCGGCTTTCCGAGGATACCAAATGTGCTGGGGTACCCTACGATCAAATGTCCATGGCGTACGAGTGAATTTAGTGAAAAATAGCCTTCGGCTCCTTTGTTTAAACCCATCCAACCATGTTAGGAAAATGTTTACCGGCCGTTATGAAGCGTAAATAATTGTTTTTGGTACAAAATATTTTCCAGTCTCAAAAAAAACATAATAAAGATTAATATTACGGGAAAAAAAGTTTTCGACCGAAAAAGTCCTATACCACCTTTGGAGCCCTATATCTCAAAATGAAAGTTGCCGACATGGGACTCTTTTTGATGGAGCGCCTCACATATGAACTTTTTGACTGTCTCGATGTTGATTTTATTATTCGTATAGCTATTATTATCATTGTCTAAGGGGGAAAAACTGATGAAAAAAAACCTGTTGTATATATTGTATTGAAACAGATGTAACTTTATATTATGTCTAATAATACTTCTCATTGTCTAATTGTTCGAATAAGTACCGAATTAATTTACCCTCGATGTCATAAATGCCTAAAAAATTAAATACTTCTTATATACTTGTAACAAAGACAGAAATTTTCAATGGGTTTTACGAGAAGAGCATGACTTTGTAATTTGACCCAATAAAATGTATTAAAAAAAAAGGGGGGGGGGGGGGGGGGTTGCGCAGGCCACTATGTCCTAAGTTCGTTTTTTAGCAAAATTATTACAAGTTAGAAAACAATTAGGGAAACTGGAAAATGTTACCAATACACCAACTCCATTCAAAAACTTCAACAACAGTAAAATCCTATTTAATTGATTATAACAGTGCGCTCCTTTCGTCAATGACGACTGGAGTATTGTGCACTGTTAGGAGAACATGTAAAAAAAACCAGGAAACGTGTGATCCTCCCTTTGCTGGAGATATGCTTCCTGAAAGCGACAAGTCGAAAATAAATGTATCTTAATCTTAATCTTAATTCACTGTGGAAGATGGGCTCAATACCATAGCAGTACGTCAGAACTGCTTTGAGTTTTAAATTCGCCTGAATGAGACAGTCGGGCAAGGAGAGGGGGCGCCCCAGCCTATACTATTTGCTAGAGTTGTTCATGACAGTTCTAGGTCAGAACCCCACGGGCAGAACCATCTATTCTCTCTTTGTTCAAACAATCAGATATTTTCTATAATAGCGCAACTCAAACCAAATTATATTGTCTCTAAGCGAGCATTACGCATTATCACCAGAACTAATAAGATTCCAATGTGTACATCAATATCATGAAAGATTCCACTAAAGCAGAGGAGGAGGCTACATCGGCTCCAACAATCCTATAGACTAAAAAAAATATTAATTACCTCGACAATTGAAGACCCCCCGCCCCGCGCACACGCACACACACCCGAATGCCCCTTTTGCGACTCAAATTAATTAGAAGATCCATATTCTATAAATTGTCTCTATATTGGAATTACCTCGAGCCTGAGTACCAAAACCTTGAAACCTCTAATGAGTTCACTAAAATGGGAATCTGACCGGAAGGTTTTGCCCGGACACCATACATTACATGTATACAATCTGATTTTTTAGGTCTCAAAAAGGAAAGTGAACATTTTCAGATAGATTATCAGAAAGTCATGCCACCAAATTTTGGCAACTAATATAAAATGTCATTATAGGAGCAAAAACGGCAATAACCTGTGATATAAACCGTAATGTTTCCCAAGTAAGATATTGATCTCTATTCTGGAGTTCATGTTTAGGAGAATCATAATAAAAAAAAAGACCTACCTTTCCTGCCATCCGCTGGGAAATGATTCCATTATTCGCAACCAAGCTATCAGCTAGGGTTGTTTTTCCTTTTAAAAAAGTACATACAAGGTTAAAGATATATATACAATTCAATTCAAAATATTATTTATAATTCAAACCTAAGGGGGAAGTACAAATAGAAGCCATACTTCAGAAAAGACTTTCTGGTCTTCCAGGACTAGAGGAAAAGAAAAGAATTAATTATGATTTTTAGAGGCCAGAATAGATTCGAGTTTATACGTGCACATAATATGAATAAGAAATATTTCAGGCCATTGAATCAGATAAATTACAGTAAAACTGCGCAGAGGAATGTCTTTGTCTGTTGGCCAGTCAATTTGCCCACACATCTTCTGAAACTAAACGGGACTTCGCAAGAGCCAGTCCCCCCCCCTCCCCGACACACACACACAACTCAAAGGAAATTATGTATTTGAGGATATTGTAAGTGATTGTGTAGCTTTCTAATTTGTATCTCGGTCAAATGAGTATGAATGTCACAGGGAGACAGGGGGACTGCAAGCCGGGGCCTAGGGGGGAGGGCGAGCGTGAAAATGTTGCAGAAAGTGAAAAATAGACCGATTGCCAGTAACTGAGAAAAGCGACTAGGAGACATGGGCAGGTAGATGACAGTGACCATTGGGTCTGAGACGGTCTGAGCTCTATCAAGGCCGGCGGAAAGCCCATAAGTTTAATCTATGGGGCCTGCCACGGTCCAACCGCAGATAAAAATAACGCTGACCTTCTAATGACACCTACGTTTCTGATATCGTCTTACCGTATTTATCACTTTCGACCAGTTGAAATGACTTCCATTTAAAATCAGTACGACCAATGAAGTTTGGGGAAACGAATCCCCTTGACTTGGTACGATAATTTACTTGTCATTTTATATTAATTAAGGAGACCCACATCATGCGTATAATGAACATTGAAGGCCAACAACAGAAATATGTTACTTGTGAATTCGCCTGGAATTTTTTAACAGAATTTTCTTTTTTTAACAGAATTTTCGATTTACATATCAATACATTAAATCGGTAGTAGCTAGTATGTTTGTGACGAGAGGGTGAATAATGGATGAAATGAGGATGGGTGAGTTGGGGATTCAATGTGGAGTACAGTAAAGTGACATAGGTCAGTTCAGTAATAGACTTACATGGCATAAGTTAAAGTGTTATGTTACAGATCAGGGTTGTTTTGCTGGGATGGCAAATTTTAATTTCTTTTTATATTATAAGGAACCAGAAGACAAAAATATACCTAGCTCCCTGTAATGTTTTGTATTTGAACAATGGAGTTAGGTTTTCCTTCCATCCTATCTATATCAACGGACTTAGCGAATGTCCCAGAGATTATTCATCGAGGTAAATAGATGAGTCATATGGGCTATTCATCAAAGATGAGGTTAAAACAGGATTTTCGATAATGTTATGTATGTAATATAAATTTATGTAGCAATTGGTTCCTAAGTATGTGAGGGCCTAAAACCCAGCGAGTTAAGTATGTGCGTTATTTACTTACTTAAAGATTCAGTGATAATGAATGCTGCATTGAATAGAACCAATACTTACCATGGTCGACATGGGCGAGGATGCAGATATTACGTATATAAGCCGGATCTTTCTGTAAGGCAGAAAGTTGTTCAATAGTTGTCGTCCTCATGATTGCGGTTGCATATATGAGTAAATCTAAAAATGAAAAGGACGTATCAGCATTAAGAACCACTTGGAGATGTTACTTAACTTAAGGGTTAATGAATCATGTTTTTGTTGCATGAATGTTGTCATCGACCCCCAATATTTCTGAGTAGGCTACACCCTTAACAGGTTCTCTGAATGTTGCTGGGGTCTGTCACCTCATGCGATGGCAGACGGAATCGAGGATAACAATTAACATGATCTAGTGACGGATCTCGCTATGCCAGCTCCCGTCAACTTGTAGGTGTTGCGTCGGGCAATCACACCTTTCCACCCGAGCCCGAGGCCTGTCTCACCTCTAGTTGAGATAGCAATTAATACTCACAATACAAGGCCATCACAGGTGTAGGGGGGGGGGACTATATGGCATAGGCTGAGTCAGCTAGGGGTTCAGATTCAACGCTCGTCCTTGAGAGGTTAATTAATCACCACTTGTTCTACCCGTTGTTTTATCACCTTGGCTTAGGGGTGAGGCAAAACCTGGTATGAATCCATATTCTAGCCTAAGCCTGCAGTGATCGAAATAGGTTAAAAAATATTAGGTTGATGAGGAACTATCTTAATTGGCTCTTGCCTATATCATCAGATGGATCATGCCAAGGGGGAACAAATAAATCGAGGTCCACACCTCATATTGAATTGTATGGGGCACTTTCTCCTTTTAACAAATTTATGCGAAATTGTCTCTTATTATATTAATATAGAATCTATAGTTTTAACTCTACTAAATATAATAACTACGAAATAGAATAACTTGAATTGTATATAATAATGTAATTAGATGTAGAAGGGGCATCCTGGTAGAGCTATGATTAGCATAGAATGTGATACCCATTTCCAGATATTGTATTAACTATATTGATGTAACTGTAATTGAACTGGAAATAAACAATATACATAGGGATTTTGAGAATATACTAGCAATACTGACCGGGTCCATGCTATTAGTGAATTTACCTTTTATAGATCAAGGCTTCAAAACTTTGTATTCATGTATGCCGATATTCTATTCAACATTTCAAGGGACCCTATAAGCATTGCAACATCCAATCGGTATCTTCGGTAAGAACAAAGATACTACCGTATCTTTGGTAAGAAATGAAATGAATACACACCCACGTGGATTGAGTTCAGCCCCTATTATCGCTCAACTGTAAAGACACTCCCCAATATGTATGTAAGGATATTGGGGCCACTCAAACAGTTTCACCTGAATTCTCTATCTTCTAGTCTTTTCAAATCTGTTAGCTAATTTAGTGAGATCAAAAAAGTGACCATGAGAGAATAAGAAAATACAGCTGTCAGAGCTGACAGGTGGAGCGGGCAATCGAATGAATGGGGAAACATATTTCGTTGAAAAGCTGAATTGAAGTGTCATCTAAATCATTGATCATGATACTTAAAAAGAAAAACATCTGACACAGAATAGGGGAAAATGACAGTCTTACCTTATTTGTTGGTTAATTACAGTCAGATTTAAACTTGAATTCACCTTACACTGGCTATGGATGTTTATCGCGCACCTTGCGCAATCATGAGCAAACCTCGCTCTATGCGAGAGTAACGTGACACACTTATTTGGAATAGTCCAAGACTGGTAGGGGTGATTGGTTAAAGGATTATTATTTTATCCAAAAGAGAGGAATTAATTACATGCCAAAAGGTATTTCATATTGTGTGCGAGAATTATTAGCCTGCAGAATTGATCTCGGAAACTTCTTTCCCCCTCACGAGCAAGTTGTTTCTATCCAACCTCTCCCCCCTGTGTGTTGCCATCACCCGAGAACCTAAACAAGCTGGAGGAGCCCCTAGCGACGTCCGCGCTCAGCGAACAACACAGATATTGTAGCCGGATTAGCGGGGTAGCTAATTTGAAAATATATCACTCCAGGGGAATTTAGCTGTAGGACAAGGGCCATTACATTTTCCAGGATGACCAAAGTGTGCATATGTCAGATTTGCACCTGCGGGTAAGTTATATTCCATTGCGGTATCATATATCTCATTACAACATAAGTTCATACCACACTGTTCTACAATCAGACCCAGCCCACCGCGGCCGTAGATGGATACCCATGTCATGGCCATGCATTTGTCACAGACAGGTTGTTTTGGGGGAGGGGTATTTTTAAATATCGGTTCACCGTCCATATAACCAGTCTTGTTTCACTCGTCAAATGTGGAGTAATCCGTGAACACATAGATCTATAATAATTTTTATGGTAGCAATATGTTGTCATTTTATTTGTACAAGATTGTTTTCATAAAGAACAATTTCTTTATTTACTCTCTAGACTAGGGACTAGGCCTATCCTATAGTCTCTTACATACCTATTTGTAACATACATGTGATAATTAAGGCTATGCCATACATGGGATTATTGTCTGTATATCTCTAGACTATACCGTTATCATAATCGTTTGATCATAACATATCTGTATTGTTGCTCAGTAAAGACTATAATATATAGACATTATAGTCTATGAATATGTAGGCTATTCCTATGGTTATGGGTATGCCTGCCTATGTTGCTAATATAATTATAAATAGGGGTATATTATGTCATATGCCCGGTATTATAATTTTATGATGTGTCGACTCGTTGTATACATGTGCATATATATGTCACGTGTCCCAACGAATTTAACCAAGATCAACTGCCTCTTTAATCAAATGTAGTGTATTGCCTCCCCAAAGATTTATGTTAAGGATTCCTCTTCATTTTTCTCGGACATGGTAGGCCTATAGCTTTTCCTTGAGGTTGTTTATAAACCCCTTAACCCCAGATTTCTATAGATATGTTACAAATGGAAATGCACATGTATGTAGTGTTTTACACACCAGAGCCAGAGGTGTACAGTAGATAGGCCCTATACTATGCCTACCTTTGTGTTTGACTTATGGACAATTTTTTGTTAAAACACTCTGTTTCTATTACCACTACTACTACAATAAATTCCTGGATTGATTATTCAAGATCTAAATACGAAACAAATGATATTATTAATCATTATTATTGTGGATAATGTACTGACCGTCATGTTCATCCATAATCACTTTATGGTATTCCCCCAATTTATAAAAGTATACAGTTCGGAAATTGTTGAGTTCCTTAATAACATACTGCACTCTTATATAATAAAACACGGATAGGTTAATTGATGAACACATGGCAATCGCCATGGTATTGGCCCACCATTTTTCAAAACACCTGTATCAAATTATCTTTTGGCTTATATGCGTGTTTACACATATTTTCTACGAAAACAGCTGTCAGTTGCCTTGACTAAGGAGAGGAATATGCCTATTACACAGATGTAAGGGTTTGTGTGTGCACTCCTCAAAACAAAAACTTATCACAGAAAATGCATACCTCCCATAATTATAGACATGGACCCCTATGAAACACTTATTCGTGTGTTAGTTTAGGATATTATTCTGAAATCATGAGCAAGTGTAACGGGAGTTTTTATATTCTCCCGAGAGAATGATAAGATACATGAGTTGTAAATTACTTATGGATCGAGTCCAAGTGATGTAAGCAGTTTAATGCACAGCGACCAGCCGTTTCCAGGTCTTAAATTATCACTTCAGCAAATCTCATAACAATGTTTGCATCAGGCATTCACGGTAGTTTTGGTTCGTCGTAACGCTCTAATGTTATTAAGTGGTAATCGATGGCAGGCAAAGGTTACATCCCTTTCCCATTGGATGAGCATTGTGCCTCTCAACCTACTGAATGAATGCGCCTAGATTATTGGAAATAGGCCGAATTGAATGGCAGCTGCCCAGTGTTTAATCATTGGTTTTCTGATTAACAGTTCAATGTGCAATTGACAACTGCGTTAAAGTACCTTTTTATTAGTATCGTGACATTCAGGAAGAGCAAATGTTCAATACCCCAATATGAATATAAATATCCACCACAGCCATACATTTGGTAATCTTACATACAATATTTACCGTGAAGATTTAAAAATATAGAAGCGACCAAAATAAGTAAGCCAACGGCGAGAAGATTTCCAGATAAGTCAATGGGTATGTTTATAAAACGTTCACTAGTGCCAAAAACATGGAACGCTTACTATGGGTGTAACAAAGTCATCCCCTACCAATTTTCTCATTCGCGAAAACTGTTCCAAATACAATATAATGGAACGGTGCCAGTAGCAATTCCCACGGTTGTTCCTGTTAGCAACAAGTCCCAGATTGGGTAGCGTGATCTGACTTCGATTAACAGTGCTTACACCTAAGGTTTGATATATAACATTGCTCTGTACCCAATTGTTTAATCATAAGGACTGTGTTGACTACAGGGTTGAACCTCTCTTGAGTAGACTCAGTAAGTCCAGTATACTCTAAAGTTTAAACATGCCGTTCAGCAACTGCTTTACTTGCACTGAGGAGAGCTCGTATGCATGTGGAATTAGGGCTAATATGCTGCTCTACATATTATAAGAACATTATGTTTCATCACAAGGAACAAACGCCAAAACTTTCTGCCGAACCTTGGACAACTACTATCGAGCCTTAATTTCCCTGTGTTGTGTGCGGTAGAATAAAATGAAAGTTGATTAGACAATACTTCCCTACAATTATTCCAAATGATTTGATCGTGATGACTTAGTAAACTTAAGAAGGAACTATATCAATCTGATAGGGTTTTTTTGCAAACATTCTTTTGAATAGGATGGGGGAGTTGCCCTAGCTACTAACTGGAATGTAGAAACCGAATAAGGGTTTTTTTTGCGAGTTTTGCAGAGAGACGACTTTCAGTTGATTTTGCATGTTATTCATTGATAGATTACCCAGCGTTTCGGCAGCTCTGCTGCCTTTATCAGGGGCGGTAGTGCAATAATTTTGAATAGTTAATTGAAAGTATTGGTCTGAAGATAATATGAAGCCCTAGTGGGTTAAGAAGAAGGTAATACTGCCTCTCCGATCGAGATGTGCATACATGTCAAGGGTCTCATAACCAAAAGGGACGAAAACATTTTTATTGATTGCTTGAATTCATAGAAACCGAACTGAGCCATAATTGTAAGCTCGTTTCAGACATATATATATATGAGGCTTTCATTTGAAGTTGCTCTAATAGGGAGAGGGCATTGAAATGGATCGGTTAGGTGATTTACGTATCAATTTAATATGATGTATGTACCAATGTCTTGACTGTTTATACGCACAGAAGAAATGTATCGAGGTACCACCTGTAATATTGTTACATCGTTGAGCTGCTAGACGGTCTAATAGGATGCACAGGTAAAATAGATGTATAGAAAGTTCCGTGCGTCATGTATGGAACATCACGGTCCTTCTCATCTGAAAGTAATATATACTATAGTGTTCTGAAATCCTATAGCGGGGTCTTATAAATCCATCTTGTCTTAAATTTATATAAGCCAGAGAAAACAGCGGCTTGATTATAGTTTATTTGCCACACGAGGACCCCTATAGTACTGTTGTCATTATGCTTATCATATACGAAAACATTCCATACCTGTCACGTCAAGAATTCTGAGAGGGTCATTTTAGATAAGTAAACACCCTCCAATGTCACGTACTTAACTGGGACAATATGGTATTATACAAATTTGTTTCAATCAGTTCGGACGAAAAGCCTCAGAACAAAGTGGCTTCCCATGTAGCGCGTTGAATCCTACTTTCACAAGTTTTAATATGATGTCGCCACGCGTGTCTCCAAAATAAATCTATGTGTTTGTTTCGATACAGATTTCTCACATCGCATGGAATACTATCTTGTGTACGATCGATGCATTTGTTCGCTCTGTATTTTTTTTGTGTTGAGGCATGACAAAACCTGGCCTAGCCTGTATTTACAGTCGTATTCTACAGTCGTATTCCAGGCGTGCTTTATTTATCTTTAACTGTGTACATGTTCCCATTGGTATTAAACAAACCCAGCCTTCCACTATATATCAATGGCTATTTTTCATGGTAACCCTATATTGGATAATAGGAGATTGGCCAAGGGATTATTGGCTCGGTTCTCGGCATGGCTATCCATTGATTGTGTCTATCCCGATATGCTAACCTGTTGTGTGGTATCTAAGCGATCGCTGCTGATCAAGTCTCTCTCTCCCACATGAACCGAGACCATTTAAACAAAGACACCCACCCACACCATTTGAAAAAGGCTTGGAAGACATTAACGTCAACACAAACTTGAATGGTGTTATTGGAAATGAGTTTTTGTCTTTTTCTTTTATCGGTCTTTGGAAATGTTAAAAATCTATTCACACATGGAGCCAATGTTATATTGCTTGTTGATATATAGCGGACGTACTATATATATAATCATCATACCAATTAACCCATACCGAGTTTTTAAATGCATATATTCATAACATATACTTGTCATAATCTAACAATGCCTGTTTGAACAACACATTTCATAAACCTAGAATCCCCATTGATGAATAATTGTTCTGTGAAAATCCTAGTCTTATGGGGAGTAAACTCGGATCCTAATTAAGCATGTTATGTCGGTGAAACCGTCCGTAAACTCGGCGGATTATATGTTTGCATTAGTTTGGCCTAACACCCGCCGCATTCCCGGGTTGCCTAGACCGCCAGCTGAAGTTCTCTAACACAGTTTGAGAAGGGTTTAACACATCAGGCCCTAAACATGGCTACTTTATGCATGGCAATCTTACAACCATCTTATCGGTGGCCCCATTTCTGAGTGATTGGTCTAATGGGACATGTTACTTCACCCCCAACATATCGACTTCATCTATTAATTTATCAGTATGTTCAATGTAGCCTGAGTCACCATGCATGGACCGAAATATAGCGCACGTTGTGCTTTTGCAAATATATAATAGTGGCATTAATTCCAAGACAAGGGCATAGTTACACGTTAAATATTAATGCCATTTGAAAAATATCAGATTTATAGGAACTGAATAATCGTTTGATCCCCGATGTTATGAGTGGCAGGGCTAGGGATTTGTCATCAAATGTACACTAAATACAAGTGGGCAAGTAATCAATTGCCCGATTTGAGGCAATACATATCTGAATACAAAGCATATAGTTTGGGTTGTGGAGTTTCTGACTGCGCGTCACGCACCAACCTTTATTTACAGAACGCGGACTTTTATGTTGACCCCTTTACATTTGCATTACTACTTTGAAAGAAAAAGAGTATGTTTAAGAGGAAATACATACAACTCTGCTTGGTAACCAACTGTGTCATATTTATAAATCAACGAACCCAGCCTTGTTAGTAAAGACCTAGTAATTTACTGCCCACCCAGGCATAAGCATCAATGTGACGATTGTTTCTCAATTATATTCCATCCTATTAGCTCAGGTAAAATGTAGACTTAAATTGTTGACATGGTGAAGAGTTTAATGAAATGAGATTTAGATCATGTATCAAATGTAAAATATGCATTGGCCTATAATGAAATAATAATAATATAGAAATGCACTTTGAACTTTTGTACGCACCATTCGTTGAATAGGTCAAGCCCGTGAAAGTAGATAAGAGACCGACGATATACACACGTATGGTTCAGATCGCATTGATACTTCACCGCCTAAAGTGCCACTTATTTGATATTTATCGTGTCATATAGGTAACATGCCTTCGTCCTCAAACCTGGGATCAAAGAAAACTTAAGTGTTCCAGCTGCATGATAAAAAATGTTGTCGTAATGGAAACTCTTAATTTCGATTAGATATCTAAGGATGACTTAATTATACCATGCATGGAACTATCTTTATTATGTTTTCACAATTCGCCGCCTGCTATGTGTCAGTTTCATGCAGTCATCGCGTTTTCCCGCATCCGATTACATTTCTTTGCGCGTTGTAAACATTTTTAATTGACGGATGAACGGACACTTGGTGAAGGTAATTTGGGGACATATTATAGATAACTTGTAAGAGTTGGCCATTCTTTATTTAGAATTAGGCTTACTTTGAACATCGGGCGGGAACAATACGTGCAAAACCGCGCAAATATCGAGTACGTGCTGAATCAAATCAAAGCAGAAAATGGAAAATTTAATCAGGCGAACAGTTAATTAAACATGCATGGTTCTCTACACCTTTCTTTGGCATGGTAGATAGATTCCAGTGTTCACTTCAGATAGTTCAGATAGTTATACATGAACGGGGTTTATTAAGGCGATAAAGCAATGCAGTTAAAGAGGCGGGCTGAAAGCATTGGAATTAGTTAGCAATATTTCAAATTGTAAATTGGGGTTAAACGAGGCGGGTTGAAGGCATTGGAATTAGTTAGCAATATTTCAAATTGTAAATTGGGGTTAAACGAGGCGGGGTGAGGGCATTGGAATTAGTTAGCAATATTTCAGATTAAATCACAGATTCACAATATATGCAGACATTTCGTATTTAAATTTATTTTATAACTGCTAGCTTTTTCCTCATATAATTTTCGAGGCATCCCAATTTGACAGCTTCAATTTGTATTAAGAATAATTACCACTTTCTATCTAAAAGAACGTCATGGATCTGCAAACTCCTCGATCCGGTTTCTAAAAGGATCATGCAGTTCCTGCGATATATAGCCCTACAACTAATGGAACCGCGCGCGGTGAATATATTAACCCTAACTGCGTGACTTAACTCAGAGCTGAGACTATTTGCTTTTTGGCCTATGACTCAACTCTAAGACAATAACGACTGCTGTCACCCTTGGGATGTGCCTACATGAAAACGTTCTCTTAATATTGACTCAAGTATCCAAATGATTATATATATGATCTAAGCTTGATCTCATAAGAAAAACTGGCCACTCCTTCCTTATTAAGTTTACAGTGACTAGTAGACTCCGCTTAAACCATAGAAATAGACACACTAAGGCTTAAACTTACATTATGTATTTCGTTTGATTAGGTTAAACAATCTATATTTTACGTGGCTGCACATTGTAAAATGTACCTTTGAGTGCATGAATTTAATATACGAAACCGATAAAACATATTTTCATTGAGAAGTACCACCATGCATACATAAGCTACCTGTCATCGGAGTTCAAAGCAGTTCCCGAGAAGAAAAAATGGTCCAAACAGATATCATAGAAACCCCGGCCATATATTTCGTATCGTATTAGCTTGTGTTAACTTTCGCGTAATAAATGGTCTTACGTAAAATATGTGTTCATTTGCTACCACTAAAAGACAACGGACGCTGGCATTCTATTCTATGAATGCGGTAGAGGAACCCTGGGCTTGTTGCTCCCTTTTGAGTTGCTATGAGATATAGCACAGGTAATACCTGACACATCAATGATATTATAGACAGGTGATTTTGTATACCAGGGGCTCTCAGGGATATTGATACATTATTAAGTTCTAAACTTGTTTTCTCCGGCAAGATCATTGGATTTCATATATGCAAGGTATGCACCATGCTGTCTAAGCTCGTTGAGAGTTGAGAGAGTCCCTCCAAACTTAGGGAAAGCCTCTGGCTCAAAACCGCAAAATGTAATCCCATTAGGGTGCCTACTCCAGGGAGGGAAAACCATTAACGCAGTAGGCGTCCAATCACTGACATACCATTCTTATCTGGTCTGAGAGGCTCTGAGCCAAGACTGCATGCATTTTCTGGTCATTAAGAATTAAACTGTCGAACATATTCCCCGGCCACTTGAAGAGACTGAAACCAATCATGCATACCATATTGCAATACATATGTATATTCGATTGGGCATACTGGATACTCCATTTCCATTACGTCGTGTATGACAAATCATATCAGTTTAAATAGCTGATCGTTCCCTTTGTTGATGGTTAGTTGTTATGGCATTGGCTGATCAATAGGCCAGAGTGGGAGATCCAGTGATGATCTTTCTACTAGGCAGACTTCAGCAATTTGGCTAGACAGTGTGTGAGGGTATGAAAGCTTGCCTGTTGCCAACATCAATATATATATCGGCACGTTATTTTTGTGCCTACCTTAATGACAGGTGTGTGGGTGCGAGTAAGTGCAGGTTTGTCTGGAGACAACAAATCAAGCCCTCCGCTTCTTGTTTAAATATGTCTTCCTCCCAACCCCGTCCCCATATATAATCTGCAGTTTTCTTAATTAATGAAGTGACTCCCCACCCCCCTCCGAGTTTGAGGGCTTGATGTACTGGTATGCGTGCCAAATGAATAAAATATGGTTGATTAATTTTTCCCGTCAAAGGAAGTGCTAATATCAAATTGTTATTACTTTGGTAGCGCTATCACTGCTGGTAGTCATATTGATTTGTAATCGTCAATTAAAAAACATTAATTTATACAGTGCTCAGAATTTTGAATAGGGTATACATCATAAAGACTTTTTATCTTGGAGTAGGCATCCCAATTGGATTTGTAATGGCATTTTGTGGTTTGGAGCGAGAGGCTTTCCCTAAGTTTGGAGGGACACTCTCAACTCTGAGCCTAGACTGCATGGTGCATATACCTTGCATATGGAACCCAGGGATCTTGCCTGACAAAAGAGAAACAGTCTAGCTTGTTCTAGATTGTTCTAGATTGTCATGTCAACATAACATTGGGTACACAATCCAGCTGCCTATCTCTATATGTGAAAATTGATTTGTCACTTTCCTTTCTTGCAGTCGGCACCGTTGCCCACACCACCCAAAGACAGTGGTCACTCAGTCGGGTAAGCCATGCATGGTTACGGAATACTCCCAGCGGTTCACTCCCAAACAAGGGGAGGCGACCCAAAGCTTCAAGCCATCCCAGGAGCCATACCGGTCGTCCGGGCCGATGACAAAAGACACCACCAACAGGTAAAGGCACACTCTCATACTTTATTCTATCAGTCTGGTTTTCACAATTAAATTGTCATCAACATCGCTGGCTTCGAACTTATAATTATGAAATATCATACATATATCATGCATACAACATGATTGTATCCAGTATTGAAATGCCTGCCTCAGATCTATTTCCTATTGAAATGTTATATCCTTATATGTTTCCATATATGATATATAGGCTACAAAGTATAAGGCTTTGATATTTATGTGTTTTGTGTAGGTTGGATTACATCAAGCATCCCCTGGAGAAGAGACAAATGCGAGCGCCCGATGTTTATCAAAGGCCAGATGGAGAGATGGATGGGGTCACAAGTTACAAAAATGATTTCATTCGTACGTTACACTTTTGGATTGGGTTTGAAATTACAGAAAA
The DNA here is from genome assembly GCA_942159475.1 of Sthenelais limicola. Classification (NCBI taxonomy): domain Eukaryota; kingdom Metazoa; phylum Annelida; class Polychaeta; order Phyllodocida; family Sigalionidae; genus Sthenelais; species Sthenelais limicola. The sequence goes on from OW804096.1 coordinate 118,261,326, forward strand.
CAACAACTTCACACATTTACCTATCTCATAGTGATAAAAGTCAAAACGTTTTAAAGTGTAAGTCGATAAATTAGATATCGGAGTACAATTTACAATAAAGATTGATTGTTTCATTACTTTAACAATTACTTTAACATTTCAGAAAAACCCATAGCACCAGCGAAGGCTTTCAAACCAGACTACTCTCGCAAAATTTCGGGTCATTTTGGTGGCGTTCCGACGTACAAGGGTAAGCAATTTTTTTCTAAGATTACATCGAAGTCTAGCACACGGTTTTCGAATGTAATGGGAGGAGTTTACACACATCAAAGCTTAGAATGGGATCTCTGTGTTTCGAGAAAATATGCGATGAATGAATACCTTTGCCCATCATATAAAAATAGAACGGAGTCGGTTAGATTGAATGGTGAATTCTGTATTGATCCAAGCTGCTACTTCCTCGTTCATCGTAGAGGATATCCAGGGATGGTAGTGCCAACCTCTCAATCAATTATTTACCCTCAACCTTTGTTGTCGATTGAAAACCAAGACACCGGCTCTAATGTCTTTGAGTGGTATCCAAACAAAAATTCGCTGCTGACGCATGCATTGACAAATTATTACAAATATTTCATACCTCTACTGTATGCGCACAGGCTTAACACTTGACATTTAAATAAAATATATGTAATGTACTTACTTGCATAAAATGTATTTATACCTTATGCTAAAAGCTTGTGGACCGTTTTAAGAAAGCAATATGTGAACGGAATCTTTTAGCACAAACAAGGTCAGCCGCAATTTTTAAAATCATTAAGAGTGTGTTGCCTCTATAGTAACCAATAAGTGATACCAGTTTTGCATAAAATGCATACAATTGCCTTTTCCAACAAAATACAATATTCATCATGTGCGAATTAGGCATATGCGTGCGCTAAGTAATTACTACTGTTCGGTCATTTTTCTGCGATGCGATGAATTTAATTTGAGGAAGGTAACGCAGGCGAAATACGGAAGTGATTTAAAAAACTTAACATACTGATCAGAGTAGCAGGAAATGTAATGCATATTTAATTCCCCCGGAGGGAGATCGATATTTTAACTGGCATCCTTCTTGAGAACCGAGTTCCTGTACCGGGGAACCAAGGGCAACAATGATAATAGTACGTCATCCAAAGAATTAGGCAGCAGAAAGCCTGATTACTGTTAATTGCGATGTAGGATTATTAGAAGTATTTAGCATGTTGTTACGTGCATTGTCTGAGAATGGAGTCGTAATGGCGTTTTTGTGTGGTTTTATTAAGCGGGAAATATATGATATAGTTTTTATTAATCGTGCAATATCAAATTTATGCTTGAATATCAGTTGCGAACAATCTGGCATTAAAGTAAGATTTCGAAGAGAAAAGCCTTGGAAAACTGTTATATTTAGGTATTCATTTATTTTGATGTATAATTATGGGTCTACTCTCCACACTATTATGAGTAGAGTAGCCTCCCCCTTCCCACCTATGTGGACACGCCCACCTTCACCGCTTGCACGCTCCCCAACGAAACAAAACCCCCTTGAAAGCATTTAAATATCTATATGTAAAACAAAGTGTGTTGACTCTTAGAAAATTTCCTTTTCATTAATGTTTTTACATTGTCAAAAAAGTGACAACGCTTAAAAATTGTACTTAATATAATTGCTGGTTTCTGTATTTTTAGATGACTACCGTCGCTGGACCCCTCAACCTACTCAGCGCGTTCAGAAAGATAATGGCTACAGACCCCCGACAGCTCCTTTCGTTGGCGAGAGTGGCTACAAAGCAGATTATATACCCAAACCCCAAGCTGTAAGATCTAGTATGAGACCCCAGGAAGCCGCCAAAATGAGCGACCAGCCGTTTCAGGATGGCACTAGTTACAAAATAGATTACCCCAAGAAACCAATCCCACCCAGGGAAGCAAAAGAAAAGGCAGTATACAAGGTCAACAAAGAGCCACTCGAAGGTTTATCTAGTTATATGAAGGAATATGTACCCAAGGAAGGAGTTAAGTTACCAAGTTGTAAGCCTGAAGCCAACCGATTCAGATCGGACGCACCATTCAATGACGAGACAACGCAGAGGCTTGACTATCAGCAATGGCCGATGGAAAGGCCGTACGTAAGAGCCCCCGATGCCTATGTGAGGCCCCAGGGAGAAATGGAGAAGGACACCACCACACACCAGGATTATACGAAGAAACCCTTGGCACCCCGCCCACCAGCTCGTCCTATTGAGAGAAAAGCCATCTCTGGCAAGTTCTTCGGTGACACAACACACACTATGGATTACAAACGTTGGTCACCCATTCAGAATAACCGTGTGAAAAAGGCATCTGATTACAGGCCTCCAAGTGCCGCATTCGAAGGTCAAACCAACTATACATCTGATTTCACCAAACACCAAGGTGCCGTACGTCAAAGCATGAAGCCTATGGAAGCTGCTAAATTGTCAGACGCACCATTTGATGATACTACTGGCTACAAGGCAGAATATATCAAGAAGCAACTCCCACCGAGAGAAGTCAAAGAGAAAGCTCAATGGGTCCGTAATCAAGTTCCATTTGAAGGTAAAACTAACTACACCGACGACTTCATACCTAAACGTGCAGATATGGCCAGGAATTTCAAGCCTGAATATGTTCCACAGAAGGCGGACGTACCGTTTGGTGGGGATACAACAAATAGAGTAGATTACAAAGCGTGGCAACCAGAGAAACCCTACGTTCACCAAAGAGAAGCGTATCAACCACCTCAAGGTGAATTTATAGATGTTACCACACACAATGCTGCCTATACCCCAAAGCCTATTGAACCCGTCCGAGCGGTGCGACCAGAAGCACAGAGAAGGGAAGCAGGCAAGTTCGAGGGAGGTACAACATATGGAGGAGACTACATCAAGAAGGCTGTTCCAGCTCAAAGAGTAGAGAAAAAGTCTGAATACCGACCACCAAGTGCACCGTTCCAGGGTAAAAGCAACTACAACGATGATTTCATCAAGCATCCACATGCTCTGCGCCAGAGCTTGAAGCCAGCTGAGAACTCCTCAGGCTCAAATGCTCCGTTTGATGGCACGACCATGTACACCTCGGATTACTACAAGAAGGCAGTCGCTCCCTGCCCGGCTGTCGCTCTGGACACAGGCCGGAGTCGTTATGTATTCCAACAACAGGAGCCCACTGGGCATAAGTTCTATCAAAAGGTGATAAGTCCCCCTGTACAACTGCCAGTCGCTTAGATAGCATAAGGGGATAGATATATTCATGCATCTGCTTATATAAATGTAAGCTATTGCAAGGGGTATAATTATATTATATATAAACCTGTGGCGTGGAAACACGGATAGAAGCAATGAGTAAGGGACGAAAGCAACTGAACCAAAACTCAGTGATACATTAAATGGGATGTGATAAGGGTTGGTAGGTTTGTTTTGAGCACAAGTAAATTGCCGCTAATAATATTGGGATAGAGATAGGAGAGCCAGAGCTCTGTATGAAGATATTAGAAATTCCTCTTGTCTCAAGTCGATACAAAAAAATCAAATCAGCCTATTGTTTCTGGACGTTTAAGATATCGTATTCTATTGTTCTACTTCGTCAGTGAAATGCCAATAGATGTAAAATATAAATTTAGTATAGGTTTTAATTAATAGGAATGCTAATTATTGCCCATAAGGAACGGAAATCCAACTGTGATATTTGTAAATACAGGCAGCACCCCGAATATTTAAGAACACCTCCTCTGCTTGGTCCACAAATTAGAAGTCTCAACATTTTTTTCAAATTTCACTCAACGTCTCACAGACTAAGTTCTGCTGGCAGTGGAGGACCCCCATTAAGGCTCTTATATTATTGCTTGCGACCCAGACATGCGATGTTAGTACAGTATATTGTGAAATAACCATTGATTGTATTTTGGATGGTCACACTCTATTGGTAATATGAAGTTCACTACGCAGCATAATATTAGAAAATATCCTAAATGGGCGGTGGAACTTGAAGTAGGATGTAGGAAACACCGTCCCTCAAGCTATCTTGTCAATTTAAAGAGGGTTATTTTTTTATATGTGATTATAATATGAACATTGAATGGAAATCATTTCTTTTGGAAACAATGGCTATGGAAGTTGTAAAAAAAACATAGATTAAGAAGTATTCACCGACAGTGAGAATATATACTGGTACTCGATTTTGATTTGACCATGATAAGGTATACACATACATAGGGGTGTTACCATAATAAGGTATATACGTACATAGGGGTGTTAAAGATATGTACCGGTACCACATAAATACCCAGAAATTGTAAAACAAGGGCTGCTGTTGTGCGCACGGTGCTGTTACTTGCATGTATAGACCATTCATGTACATTATTAACATGTATGTGTGATACCACCCTATTCCCATTAATTTTAACAAATCTTTGATATTTGTTTTAAATATCTTTTATTTGGAATATTCCGATTTGTTTCCGAGTTGTTAAAGCAATTGTAGGCCCGGCCTATGAGTTGGGAAATCGTACGTCCATGTATCATTGCAGGGCTTTTTCTGCACATAAATGCGCACTTCCTCCATGAAAAGTACTGTGATGTATCATTTGTGATAGATCTGATGAATCTGTTAGAGAAAAACTAACCTGCATTGTAAACGAAATGTCAGACATGGCAGTTCGGAGTCTGTGTCAAACAACTCACGCCTGTATGAACATTCAGTAACATTATATATTTATAAGTTCGAGGATGCAACCAAATAACTTGTGATATTTGTACATAACCTTATCATGTATTCCTTTTTTTTAAAAAAAGCCTAAATTAAATGCGTCCTCGTGCCACTGGCTCCTGTTTTAACCATGAACTTCTTGTTAAAGCATGCCATTTTTGTAAATATATCTAAAAGGAAGAAATATATTTTAAATAAAAAGTATTCTATTATACATTTTCGTTAAACAGTATAATACCTGGGATTCTTCGTATATACTTAATCATTACAATTGTTTTTAAAAGAAAACTTAGATCTATGTATTAATAGTCATTATCATATTTTCATTTCATTATTTCCTCACCTGAACGATGTTTGGAGAGGCATACCAGAAATGTTGTTTTGAAAACATCTGAGTTGTTGCTGCTTTAGTCTTAACTAATGTGACCATGAACACCAATGCCCTAGTCGGGGTATTAATTTTAAGGAGCTGTCGATTAACCATTAGTGTACGTCCAAAAATAGCATACCTGGCCATATGTTTTTAAAAATTATATTCTACCATTTTTGTATGATTTGCACTTCTCAATAAGTGCTACTGTTTAGAATATTATTATTATTATTATCATCATTATATTGCTGCTCTTCGTGAGAGCATATCGATCTGTCTGTGATCTTTTTATTGAAATAACCTGATAGAATTTTACCATTCCTTGTTACTTATTATGCCTATATATCACGATGTGTATAGCCGCTAATAAACAGAAAAAACTTCCTAGCTTGTGTCCTAGTATTTGTTTACAATTAAATTGCCATCAATGGTAATTTCAAGTGCCAAAGAAATTCTTTAAAAAAAAAGTAATAAAAAAAGTCCATACAATTTTTGATCTCATGGAAAGCATATATTATTCAAATTGGTGGACACAATATTTAGACTTGGCATCGCAACTTTTTTCATGCGTAAAATTTATACTCCAAAGTAAGGGTTATCTCTTGTCACATTCATGTAATATAAATGCGAGAAGATTCACGAAATCATTTGATATTACGCAGAATATGAGATAGTATTGATATACTATTGTGTATACTAGTAAATACTGAATTATAGATATAAACGATGAGTGAATAGGTCAACGATCTTATAGGGTTGATGGTTCAACTTTATGTTGTGCTAGAGACACTTCTTATTACTCCACTTCACAAATAATACCAGTTCTGCCGGATGACCGATTGAGCAAATGTTGAAAGGTATACTGCAATAATGCATAGCACCACCGGCTATAAATAACTGACCAGCCTGTCCTTGTCAATCTTATTATTTGTAATCAACTAAAATCCTGTCTGTATTCTGCGAAGGTCCATATCTGAGTGTCCATCCCGGTACAAACATTGAGGTATAATGTGATCCGATCCGCTAGGACGTCCAGACATAATCCTGTTTGCAAAACTTTCAAATGTCCAGTCTGAAATGATATAGACGATTAGATATCAGTAGACTAAACAACTGACCCCATGAAAAGCACACTAATTCAAGTTCTGAGGCATTTGTCCAAAAATTTTAATGTATTACCGATAAAGGCCTATTGACCTACCTGTCTGTTATGTTCCCAAGTAGGTTGTCCTGAATTGGGACAGTCATTAACTTGAATGATGAGGGGATTGTAAGAAATCATGCATTTTTCTCCAACTTCGAGCCTGGAGAGTTCGGTATATCGGAAGCCCTATATAAATGAGAAAGACCCCCAGAAAATGATAATTATGACTATACCATATATTTTCCCCCATCCATGTAAATCATATAATCGTTTGTCGTAAGCATACATGTTGCACACTTGAACCGTTGGAAGAGTAGGTATGTTTTAAAATCGTTAATATAAAATTGAGTAAGGCTAGTGGCGGATAATTATGTCTGCCCGATTTACCTGATTTCCACCAGCGCCATGGCAAGGTAGGATCCCCAACCTCCCTCCTGGTCCTCCGACTGCATCCAGACACAAGTTAAGAGCTTTATTCCTGACCTAAACAGAAACATAAGTGGGGTTTTAAATATAATGTAATTATACGGATTTGAATGTAATGCGTATGTGCCCGAGCCTCGAAACGTATTCAAAATCTTTCATAGTAGAACAACTAACTTTCTTCATCAATTTGATATATTTCTTCATGTACAACGGGAAAGTCCGTATTCCTTTATAGATATTGATAGCTTTAATTAAAAAATAAAAGTAAGTGAAATTAAAATTAAGTAAAAATGATCGTGCCTACCTGGCCTTGAGCTTTGGCTATCCGACTTGGTATAAATTGCTCAGGGTAAACATTCTTCAGGTACCACCCAAAATCTTTGCATTTCAGTTCTTTCTTTAACTCGAGCCTTTCTGTTACGTCGCCAATATCGATAGATCTAAGCTGTGGTTGCATCATGAAGAAAGCTTCCAAGTACTCGCCCAACCACACGGTGGCGACTCTGAGAGAGTTCCTTATGAATACGCTGATGTTGTCACCTCCAGGAAAAGAGTATGGCTGCTTGGACCTGAATATATGGGCAACGTGCGAACAGGGGACGATCTCTAGCTCTCCACCACACATCCAAACCTAAGCGACAAAAAGAGGAAATATATGTAGTAGACGTTGCGAATTGAAATAAGAAAATTAATGCATTAAATAGCTTTGATAGCTTTTGCACTGTCCATCCACAGGGGTCCATCCACCAGGTGGTGTCACTGTTACTCAGTCAACATATATGAGAGTAGTATAAGGAAAGGGCCCTTTACCATTACTGAATGGTTATTTGGCTGTAACTTTTGTTCTAGTTGGAATATTTTCACAAACTAAAAAGTATTATGACCCTTTTGTCTATACCTTTCAAGTACAAAATAATTTAAAACATTACAATGTATAAACTTGTTTATTTGTTTCTAATTCAAATCCTCATCTATGTTGAAATAGTTTGCCCTTGAATCCTTACCATCAGAATTCAGGCTACAGTATCTATCTAATCTGCCAAGCTGCCCTGCCCACAATATTGATAATTAACGTTCCCAATTTTGTCTATATTAGTTGCAATATGTCTAGTTAATGTACAAATGAAAAACAATAGATGCCATTTTGAAAAAAATAAGATTTTTCAGCCAGGTGTAGCAGTTCTAATGTACCCCCCATCAGATGTACCCCCCGGTATAACTAACCTAGGTCTAATGTACCGGGGGTACATTTGACCTAGGTCCAATGTACCCCCGGGGGTACTTTAGACCTAGGTTGGATATACCCCCTCCAGTTTTAATGTACCCCCGGGGGTAAAATAGACCTAGGTCAAATGTACCCCCACCAGGTTCAAAGTACCCCAAAGGGGGAAACTAAACCTAGGTCTAATATACCCCAAATATTTGAAAATAACCAAGTACTGATCGAAACATTAATTCTTTAAATTATGACAATAAAAGTAATAGTACATACCTAATAGTCAGAACTGAATAGATTTTAGTAATGAATTATTGTGATCTGAAAAAAGTATTTAATTCAGGATATGAATTACACAGAGTGCTGTTCTCATCACATCCTGTAGCATTTTATTAGATATTAAATTATTGACATAATATTATAATAGTGACAATTCTACTTATAGGCATTACATAGAGCAAAAATCGTAAATTCCAATCTACAATAGTCCAATTCAATTTTAAATGTGGGGTTGTAGCATAATCCTAATTTGAGGCAAGTAATGGAATCAATAGAATTTACAAAATCCAAGATTATCCAAGAAACAAAGGGGAGTAATTTGAACCTAGAGGGGGTCATTTAAACCTGAGGTCTAAATTACCGGGGGGGTACATTAGATCGGGGGGTAATTTAGAACTGTTACACCGGGATGGTTAAATGAGGACTAATTACTCATATACAGACACCTCAGACCACATTAATCTTACACATCTTACACATTTTGAAAGTCAACCACAGAAAGGGATAGCCAGATAAATGATATCATCTCACAAAAACAAACTTTTTAAAATTTCAAAGGTCCTTTTATTGCTAGTCTCTCCTATCCTCTCTGGCGATATGCAACAAGATTACGTTGCCATATATATAAGCCTGCCACAAACAGCAGGCCAGACTTTGATGGTCTCCAATGATAACCCAACCTCTCTCTCCCTCTCACTTCTCCCACCTGGCTCTTTCTCTACCGCTCTTTTACATGTCCCCCCTCTTCTCGTGCCTGTCTCTCTCTTACTCTCTCCCTCTCCCTCTTCCTATGTCCCCCCTCTCTCTCTACTCTCACCTGTCTCTCCCCCGCTCTCCCCTCTCTCTCACAGAGAAAGATAGGGAGACAGCTGGGAGAATGGAGTGGGCAAAAGAGACAGGTAAGAGAGGGTGAGGGACAGAGACAGAGACAGAGATACAGGTGAGAGAAGAGAGTATAGGAAATAGGGCGAGAGGGATAGATGAGAGAGTGAGGTGCAAAGCGAGAGAGGGAGAGATAGTCATGAATAAAGAGAGGGAGAGGGGGAGCGCTGAGAGAAGAGAGTGGGAGTGAGAGAGAGAGCAGGAGGGAGATGCGAGGGAGGGGAGGGAGAGGGAGGGAGATTAAGAGAGGGGGAGATGGAGAGAGAACATTTCAATCCGTTCTGTTTGAAGGAATGTGTTATAATATAATTTTTTTACAGACATTTTGAACTTCGTTGAACCATCTTCAACTTGTACTCTCTCTGGAAGTTTGTTCTATAACTCTCCCTGGCAAGTTTATGCTAAGTCTGGTTTTTTACCATCGTACAATATTAATCTTCCTCCTGTATCCATTTCTTGACCTATGCCCCATGTCTTGATCTGAAAAGCTTCCAGTGTTACACAATAGATTTAGGCCTCTAATCGTTCTTCTTAGAGCGAGTGGTAAAAGGTTATTATGAACATGAATGTCGAATAACCCTTTTAACATTTATTCTGAGGGCTTTGTTTTGTAGTTTTTGGAGGCGGACATAATTTTGTTTTTTGGCGAAAGATCAATAAAAATACAAGATCTTTCTACAATCGGCATGATGAATGTTTTGTATATATAAGAAGACATTTTTCGACATTAAATCAACTGATTTGTTTATTCATTGATAGACTACTATTTAGCCATGTTCCCAAATATTTGAATTCCTGAACATAATCAAGATTATTTGGCGTTTTTTTGCATTTAGGCCTACTTTTAGGAAGTTATTTTGGGCCCACTAACTAAACTTGTCTAAGTCTTGTTGTAATAATTTAACAGAATCCTTGCTCAAAATTGGCATACATATAGCACAACCATCCGCGTATAAAACAAGATTTCCACGAATTTAAAGCTGCATTTTCCAGATCATTCAAATAAATTGAGGACATTAATGGTCCTATCATGCTCCCCTGAGCAACACCTGCTTTCATGATAACCTTATTAGACACATATCCATTAAAAATTGTCCTTTGAGATCTACTTGTACAATAGGAGGTCAGTAATTTCAATGTTATAGCTTCCCAGATTACCTAATTTTTTAAATAGAAGTCTGATATTAACGCGATTTTTTAAAAGCCTTGAATATGCCGAGACAAATTACAGCACAATTCACAGAGCAATCCGTATAATACATTATATCATCAATGACTGATTTAGGTGCAGTGTCAGTTCCTTTACCTTTTCTGAACCCATATTGCACATTCGAGAGAGAGAGAGACAGGAGAGAGGGAGAGAGAAAGAGGCAGAAATAGAGGGAGAGAGACAGGTGAGAGAGGGAGGGAGCACTTAGTGTACAACTAACCCCTTTACTTGATAATGCTACATGAAATATTTTAGCTTTAAAACATGCAGTATAATTATGTTCTATATCTCACCTGAAGCTGTAACTAACGTTCAACACAGGCTAGCCATTTAATTAAGAATGTCTTTGTGGAATAAATCAAACCCACTTCCCTAACCACCTAAGTTAAGCTCCAAATTGATAAGCGGGCATATTCATACATGTCCGTGTATCCATTCCCACAACCTTTCCTATATATGCACGCAAAGTCATTATTTGCACCGTCGATATCATTGGAAATTAAATATTGCTGTCCATGGATTACGCACGTCACTATTTCATGTGGCTCCGATCTCATCCGATCCGATTTCATCACGTTGATTAAAATGAATGTGCTATATGATTAGTGACGCCATTATCAGATGACGCACGTTTAAAATACTTGATGATTTGCAATGTAACATCTCTTTAATTATGTGACACTTAACATCAAATTGCCGATTAGTATCCAGCCTGGCTTGGAATTTGTATCAGTTGAATTGCAATTAAGGTGTGCAATTATGGAATGTTATTGTGAGAGAAATACCGTTTTGAAAGATTGACCTCTCACCTTAAAGGAAAGCTCGATATTTTCTCCTCCCCATATCTGAAGACCTGGATCATAAGTTCCTAACCTGTAGAAGAAGTCCTTGCGAATAGAGAATAGACCCCCGGCCATTGTTGGAGTCCTGTTGTTTGACGGGAAAATTATGAATGTTTTGCAAGCATGTTTTAATATTAAGTGCATTAGGGGAAATTTTAGAGTAACATATGCTACCTCACTGAAATATGTTGTTAGAAATAAAAAGAGGCTGGAAGCTTTACCGTTAATTGGTTACAAAAATGTAGTTTTTAGTTTAAATGTGTTTATTCAGTAGCATCATAATAATGATTATACATGTTATCGAGGCTATCACTGTACATAAAATAGAGAACTGCATTTAAGTATTATTTTGACTACATAGGCCTAATATTATGTATAAAAATAAATAAATAACAATCTGTCGTTAATCAACTTGTTCTTATGCCGATTATTTTCATTATGCATCAGTTCATGTTCACGTAGACTATTTCAAGATTGATGTAATTTAGATCCTTTATATGGTATATCAATGACCAACTGTAGACTGTTGGACCCATCATTCATGTTTTTCTCGACAATTTTCATGCACCAAATACAGGCGCTCAAATAGGGAATAAAACAAAGATTACAGATTAACCATAATATGATATAGTTTTTGTTCCATTGGCTGACCTGACGGCGTCTGTAGAGCTGTTCAACCGATCCTTTTCGTACTGAGGTACAACGATCCACCTGAACATTAGAGCATGCCACTGGAATCCTCCTCTTATGCCAGCATCAGCTGGGGTAAATCTGTAAAATGAACCCATCCAATCCAATAAAATTAGATATATGTGGGCAAAAAAAATCAAAGAATATTTCTCGAGGGAATTTTCAACGGTAGAACTTCAAGATGTAGACGTATGCAAATGATGTATCATAAAATCTTGGAATTCAAAAAGGCGAGGCCAATATATTGAAACCTGATTTATTGTAAGAAAACTCAACAGGGTTAGAAATGATTCGAATAAGTAGTTATATGTGTGTAAGGAGATAAAGTATTCCATTTCTGTATTAATCTACATGTATTATTAAATGATTAAATTTATATGTAGACCTACTATCAATACTCTCCGTTTTGGCCACCCCAACAAGGCCTGGGCTCGAGGATCCACAATAACTAGGTATCCTACATCACAATGACCAAATTGTATATGGCATGGACTGGCCCTCATTGGGCTAATTGTATAAGAAAGTCATCATATCCTAGTAGTAACTTTTAGGAGAGTGTTCACCTAAGATTTTTCTAGAAAGAGGGAGAGGAGAGAGAGACAAGGAGGGATAAAGACAAGGGGAGAGGGAGGAGGGGGAAGAGAGAGGAGGGAGGAGGAGAGAGGGAAGGGAAGAGGTAGGGGGAGAAGAGAGGGAGGGATAGTGGGAGGGAGAGTAAGGGGAGAGAGAAAACAAAAAGAAATCCATATCCCATATGACTGCATGGTCACTCCATGTAATTATTTTGGTTCCTTTAACACCTTTGCATATAGACAAGGAGGGATATAGACAGGGGGAGGGAGGGGAGAGGGCAAGAGAGGGGAGGAAGGAGAAGAGTGGGAAGAGAAGAGGGAGAGAGAGAGGAGAGGGAGGGATAGTAAGAGGAAGAGGAAGGGGAGAGAGAAAACAACAAGAAATCCACGGGCCATATATGACTGGTCACTTCATGTAATTCTTTTGGTCCCTTTAACACCTTTGCATATAGGCCTAATGTATCTTATTTCTCCACTTGCCCCTTTAATTCACACCTAAATGCCATCCATTCTCCCTCTCAGCCATTACCAGCATGACACTGATGTCATCGGCTGATATCAGAATCAACAACAGATTCTCCACACTGATATCCAGGATGGGAGGACCCCAGATGCTATCAATGATTGACAGAAGTCTACCCAATCACTTTATATTAGATTGATGTTTATCTACATCAATCTAAAAACCAGTTAGAGAAAGCTTAAGATCCAATTCATATCATCATTGCATAATAATTTATATAATTTAATACAACACTTACATATTCATGCTACTAACAGGACCGGGCCTGACCCTCCAAGAATAGAAACATTCCAACATAGAGTTCTCATAAATAAACCACTTTGAAAAATATAATTTTTGGTACTTGTGACTCGTTTTCCTGTGACACATCATATAGCTATTATGTCTACTGAATCCGCTTTCACGAGCTTATAGGCTACAAGGAAATCTGACTTGCAATGGACTACAAAGAACATGTATGCAAAAGTCCATTGCAACTTATACAGCAGGCCCAGTGTCTACAATGGTGAGGTGTTCAGATTGCAGAATGGCCGGTTTAATGTAATACTTACCAGCATATATATGTATTAGTAGACATGAAGTTAAACATTTGTTTTAAATCAGTGAACCCTAAGATATAATCTTAAAGTAAACAACTCTAAAATATAAATATTATCTAGATATAATAATAAAACCTCTCTAAAGAACGAAGATTTGAATTGATTGTTTATAAATCCTCTGGTTATTATAACAAATAAACCGAGGCGGAAAGTCAACAATAAGCTCAAAATATATGTACTTGAAATTTGAATCGCTGATGCTGTCTATGACAGGGGACGGTACTGCCCAAGGATTGCGTCTGATTCGGTGAAGCAAAGGTTCCAGCCAACCAACAGAACATTCGATGTGAGAGTCAAGAAAAGTTATAATTTCTCCTTTCGCTTTTTCCACTGCCGCTAGCCTCGCTCTAATTAGGCCTTCTCTCTTCGGCATACGTAAAATTTGGACTTTTGGAAGATCTTTAATGTACTCATCTAACTTCCCTTTCAATTCATCTGAAAACATACAAAGTGGATAAAAAATATCTGATACGTTGTATAGAAAACAAATACGAATTAATGCCGAAATTCATTCTACATTACCTTTTAGCTCACCCACCGTTTGTTGGAACTTAACATTTGTAAGTGAGGAAGGGGTTATAGGCCCATAGTGGGAGGCGGTAGATAAAGTGGAGAAACTAAACCCCGATCCATAATTATCTTACTTAATTAATATATTTCAAATTATTAAAAGGAATACCTCTCTGACTGAAGTCATCCACCAAGAATATCTCTTCAATCAATTCTGGAGGAGAACGGTTTAGAACACTATGAACAGATCTAAGTAGCGTTGACCATGCTTCGTCAGTGAAACAAATAATGATCGTCGTTTTAGGAAGTTGTGCATAGGGAAATGCCTGCTGTTTGCATCTGTAATAAAAGTGAAGCAATTAGTTAGGAATTTTGGACGGCCAGTGAAGTTTGGGTGTATGCAGAGGCCCTTAATCAAGTGTCTGGTGTATGTTGCCGTTTTGGACCAGAACCGAGGCGGAGCCGAGGTTTTGGATTCCAATTGGCGATTTATTTGCTCAGTTTCGAAGAAAATGCAATTACAGTTCCAACCTTAATTGAACCCTGCATGGTTTTTCTTAACATATTTTCCTGCACATCCGGTTTTCCATTCGCAGGGTTGGGTAGCAAGATAATTATGTACACTTTTATAGAGCATCTGTCACAAATATTCATGAACTCATGTTGTTGCAGAATAAATACTTTATACAAACATAAAGTGACCATTTCCAATCAATTTATTACGAATATAAGCACGAATTGTAATTGAAACGGGGGGATTCCTTCATATGGGTATCTTGACAATAATTTTCCATGTACATTTTAAAGTCAATTTTTATTCCGTAATGCTGGTTTCATAGCTTATTCTTGTAAATTTCCGGTACATTTCCGGTATTTTTTCGGTACAAATGTATGTTAAAGTTGCATAACTACCATACATGTTCATGAACAGGTACGTGTACGTAATACTTAGAGGGAGTTTCAATGATAGTTTCAATTGTAATTAATTCAAAATGGTATCGTCACAGTTTTAAGAATTTTTTAATGCGATGATTTCATTATGAAATACCATTTAGAGATTTAGAGAGGTATGAACATTGAGAGACTAGTATAGAATCGTATACATTCTTCTTTAGCTAAATGTTATTAAATTGTATATGATTTTCAATATATATTGTAGTATTTTCGTCAGGATTGTTTCGAACATGAAAGGTTATCACAAAATAATGTGAAATTGTCTCGAAATGAAATCTATTTTAAAAATACCAGTCAACCTCGCAGTATGGAAGTACACCTTGCTATATCCAGGGCCCTGTTGTATAAGCTAAGGAAAGACTTTTTATGGGAATTCCTACGTTTTATTTCCTTTACTTTGGTGGGAAATTCCTACGGTAAAATGCATTGTGTGTATAAGCTATTCCTTCCCAGAACCATTCCTTCCTAGCTGCTAAGCAAGGAGAGCTAGCTGCTCACGGGGGGATTCCTTCAGTCCAATTCAGTTTCAGTTATGTTTCTCTGGCAATTTTCCTATAGATGACTTTTCCTTCCCACCAAGCAGAGGTAAACACGTAGGAAATTACTACAGCATGTTCCTCCTTGAACCACTCAACATTCCCTGGGTCGGTCCTCCCCAAAATTCCCACAGAAAAAACTTCCTACCCTTAGCTTATACAACAGGGCCCTGGTGCAGTTATCTAAATGACCCCACAAGCTTGTCTTGTACTAAATATTAATGTCAACTTGTTGAATATGACATCTCAGGAGAACTTAACATCCACGTTAATTACAATAAAGAAACCAACTGATCTTCAACCAGTTCCCATTGTATTTATTTTGTTTTAAAACATAGCAACTTTATTTCATCAAACCTGCCATCTAGGCATCTACATTTCTAACGCTCTCGTGCAACGACCTCCTGTATTTAGTTAACTTTTGTTTTTATTCTACGAGGACCTTGTTAACTTGCATTTTATAATATTTTTGTATTTTCGTATTTTCTATACGACTGCCTCCAAAGAGCGAGGCCTTCTTTCTATATCCTCAGTTATTAATAAAACGATCTCGTAGATCATTGACATACACTCTCCATTTTTCCCCTTCCCCCCTTCTTTTGATTAACTCTTTCCCCGTATTGAATAGCCCTAAACTTTCTACACGTCTCTTTAATAAATTGAATCATGCAGATGTCATTGTTGTAAAAGATGTGGTGTCTGTGAATAAAAAAAGTGCACAATATCATCTTTGTAACCACAAAATCCACACAGCGGATCCCTCTTTATTGAGTTGCAGGCCATTTGCAGTAGTACAATCTATCCCATAGTTTGAATATTTCTTCATAAAATTTACTAAAAACTGAGATACATAAAACTTCTGAAACGTTACCGGACACTCTTCTAATTGGGATATATTATGCTCGACGTTGCCTGTCATTATTCCACTTATTCTAGGGTCATTTCTAATCGCAATTCCAAGGATTTAAACAACCACAGTGAATAGTGCAGGAGAAATAGGGTCCCCCTGCTTGACCCCATGTTTTAAATCGAACCACTCTGAAGCGAACCCTCCATTAGTGAAGGAAGCTTTCGATTTTTTTTTAATAAGGTCTGCGTCCATGTAATAATACAACAATAGATTGGTTAATTCTGGGGCATAACGTGGTGGATGATGCAATGCTGTAGCATAGGCTGGACATGGATTTGCAAGATGGAATAATTTTCCTTGGAATGAAGGGATATATGGGGTTTGGGCCTGTAGAGATTAAAGGTTGATTAGTTTAAGTTTTTAGTTTCCCTTGGAATAAAGGGATATGTGGAGTTTGGACCTGGAATGGTATGTCTTGGTTAGATTAGTTAATTTTCCCCTTCATTTGAAGGGGTTGTAAAGTATTTGAGCCTGAAGTAATATGGTTGATTATGTGGGGATAAAGGTTTCAAGTAGATCGGTTAATTCGGGGCATAGCGCGGTGGATGATGCAATGCTGTAGCATAGGCTGGACGTGGATTTGCAAGATGGAATAATTTCCCTTGGAATGAAGGGATATATGGGGTTTGGGCCTGTAGAGATTAAAGGTTGATTAGTTTAAGTTTTTAGTTTCCCTTGGAATAAAGGGATATGTGGAGTTTGGACCTGGAATGGTATGTCTTGGTTAGATTAGTTTATTAAAAACATTGCAAAATTCTTCTTATCTCAATTAATCATACCCTGGTGCCAAGCCAACATGTGCAATACATCCCGCAATGCATCATTTGTGAAGTATGAGGCCTCAACTTCTATGGTTTATTTGCATAAGACTAGAGGGGCGACCAACGTTGAGGGATGCATATTTATGGAACACTGACATATTGCGTTGGGCAGTATCAGGATAGCTGCAGCAGTTACAGATAGAACAGGGAGGGAGAGACAGGGAGGGAGAGACAGGCAGGGAGAGACAGGGAATGAAGCCAGGGTGGAGATAGGAGAAATGGGGAGAGGAAGGGGGTAGGCCAGGGAGAGGAAACGGGTGGAAGCAGGAGAGAGAGGTAATGGAAGGGGGTAGTAAGGGGAAATGGCAAATTGGGAGAAAGGACAGATGGAGCATTATTGAATTGATATCCCAATTGACAAACTTGATTACCGTCTCAGAAATGGAAAATGGTGTACATTAAAGACCCATCTAAAAAACAAAAACTATAAAATAACTAAAAACTGAAAATATACATGATGTAAAAATCGTCGAAAGATTTTTAAATATCTCTGAAACAATGTTGTTTTTACCTATTCGTACAAACCGTATACCAATAACAAGTCATATCTTGCACAGATGAGAGGTTGCCTATAATGAAAATCTGAAAAAATGTAAACCCTGTACATATATTGAGCCGGTCATGTTAATGAGGCCGGAAATATCACTGGATTCGTGTCGGAAAGTATAATAATTATTAAATGTTTAAAACTATAAGGTATGAAATAAGAAAGAACTGAGAAAAATTCCAATGATTATGTCAAATGTTTTCCCTTGAGACTGTGAGATTATCTTTGTATCAGCATTGAAACCAGCTCAATAAAATATCTTTAAACAAGAAATCCCAATCTTCATGCATGGCAAGTTACCCACTCAAATATTGTACTCCCTCATTAATATGTGCCTGTCCCTTGGTAGGGGTGGGACAGTCCGGCAAAGGGTCTTCTAGTAATTATAAGTACAGCTCGTATCTAACCATTTGTAACAATACATTCTATATGTAAAATGATTTTGCCATGTTAAAATCAAATAATTATATTATATCATGGGATATTAAATTTTGATCCAATAACTATCTCAATATTTCTGCTCTTAGTTAGACACGACATCAACGTTAATGTTATTACCGGCATAGGCATACTACTACTTTATATCTCATGCACATTTACCCTGCGGGATGGACTGTTCCAAAACTTAGGTCCTCAGTGGAAAGGTCTTCTCGGCAATTGCTTTTAGGACAAGCACGAACATAGACATGTACCTCTAGTAGAATTCCCTTATCTTAAAAATACCACAATTTCTAGCTTGTACCACAACGGCTTCTCCGAAGAATCCTATCCCGAGTGGTCATTTCCATGTACAGCTCTTAAGTTAATTAATGCTTCTAGTATGGTACACGTTGTAGACAAAAGGTCTTTAGCCAACGGCACGAGATGACATCTAGACGTGTGTAAAATGTTCCAGGTTCCTATGGACCAAAGCGCCCATAGCAACACAGGCATCGGAGACGAGAATATACATTTAATGTCTATTTAATAAGTTGATGTGCACGTGATGTTATTATGATGCACGGGTAAGCTATCCTCCTACCAGATGTTCTGTCAGTTTACTAATATGAACCCTGTTGAGGGTGTAAAGAGCACCGAAACGTCGGTAATTTATTAATTAATAAGACACTCAGCATATATTACGCATCAATTTCTGTAAAATGTGTTGTAACCAAAGTAATGTCAAACCATTGTCTTAAATCATTTCGCCTTGATAACAAAAAGAGTCCCGATCGAGATTCACGAAATCCTTCTTCTCTATGTCCACAAAGCGGTTGTGGAAAGGAAACGGATGTAATTATTCAGCACCAAGTAGAGATATGACCAAATGGCATGAAGCGATTCATTCTTTGTCAGACCATTTTGAGCGATTATGTCCGCACTTACCTCTTCGCTCAACTCCCAAGCACAGGAATTTGCACCCACAATTTTCGATAAATATCAACATTCTGTCACGGTACACGCTTTTACCTTGTTTTATATCCCATCAGGGATGGACTCTTCATGCGTATATATATGGAGCTAATGGTCCCCGGCCTAGCAAAAGACCGCTGTGGGAATAAAGCAAACAGATCTCTCTCTTGATTAACATCGCACGGACCACTGTGTGCTTTGTCGTCTCTGTGGACAAAAGATTATCCTAATCCAGGGTGTAACACATAGAGCAATCTAATCACTGGTTGCAGCAGGAGGTAAATATTCGCTGGCCCTCCATCACTCAAGCCAAGATATCCGCCCTCTTAGGCGGTGTATTTCTTGCATAGTAAATGCGTCAGCTAATTCCCAAATTACCAGTTCTGTTGGCGGCGACAAAATTGTTTCAGCATTGCAAAGAGCCCATTCTTAAGTTGAAATAGCGATATTTACCACATAGTGTCTAGGAGACTATGCATGTTCTGCTTCACGAAAAATATTGATGGCCCTTTTAACAAGGACACATAAAATTTGAAGCATCCTGAATGTATGTTCATCATAATTGTCTATAACATTTATGTTTTAGACAATTGTATCAGCATTATTTTTCATAGAATCGAAAAGGCACCTTTTGAGTTTACTTATTTCAGATTACTAGAATAATCTCATGTAAGACCCATGTAGGCTGAATTTCTAAAGTTCATTGGGGGATTCGCCAGGGATGAATCCTCCACCCCACCCCGCCCCCACCCCACGTCCTCGCCCACCCCCTAAATAGCAAAACAATTAACAAACTCGATATTAATTAATAGCAATATTTGTTTTCAGACATTCTACCTTCATTTTCAATTACCAAAATCAATTTAGAGTGCGACACGGATACATGGTAGACTGAAACTGAGCAGCACCGAAGTCGGACTATATATTTTTCCCGAGGTTATAGACTATATGAGCAAGCTCAAGGGGCAAATAACTAAAATAGTCATGCTCATCTAGTCTTGTTTCAATTAGCTCGATCAAATGATCCGGCCCGATGGTGATGAGGCTCCTTAGAAATATCTCTAGGTGTAAATCACTTGCCTTCGACATTTACCGTGGGTGTGAGTGGGTGTGCAAATGGAGGAGAGGAAAGCGGGGCAGAAATGAAAACTAAAGATATAAGACAAATAAGACAAATGAAAAGTTAATTTCATTGGACTATGAACATGTTAAACACTTAATTGTTTTACCCTATCGATGCATTGATTAATTTGATTAGATCAGCAGTTGGAATTGCAAATTACACCTTATATAAGCATTAACGACGTCATTGGCACTGAGCCGTTTACTCAAACTACTCGGAATTTGCTTTGATTATCGGGAGACTGGGTTATTTCTTTGAGGAAACTAAAGGCTATCCATGCATCCAACTGCTGATCCAATTAAAGTACATACGTAATGAGAGTTAATACTGCTTGCATATCTGTGTTGAGCTAGCACTCAATTAGTAACTTGAGTGTATTTCCTAGAAAATAGTGAGTGAAATGCATTGCATCATTCGCTCTTGCAAACCTACTAGTATGGGGTTGGGATTTGCCCACTGTGCTATCTCATGATCAAATAGAATGTAATGTTTGCACGTGGTGAGGGTTATGCGCATGATTATAGTTGGCTACAAGAACAAGACAAGAAGATGTAGATGATTAGTTTCAGCATCGACTAATATATATATAATATATGTACATATTGGAATGAATTAATTCTTATCAAGTAGTTCTAATTCTGTTCTATAACAACTCGGGGGCATTTTTCTAAATTTGCAATCCAAGAATCACGAAAGTAGAACTTCTTTTTCGTGGGAGAATAGGACGTGTTCTGAGTTTCATCTCATCATAATTAGGGACTCTTTCTACAGATAGATGGCCATGTACTATAGACGCTGTCAAACAATTTGCACGCATTACAAGCGTCACTGATGTATAAGAAGAATCAGCGGTGGGTGAAAAATCTATCGGGAGAAGCTGCCATCCCTTGACATCCGTCAACGGTTTCTATCCTTCCTATTCACTGTAAATCTTTTATTGTCGGTGTCAACACAAAATAAATTTCATCGGAACATTGATTCCTGCAGAACGACGTTCTTGACTTGAGGGGCTTGAATAACAGACTAATGGGCAAAACACATGAGAGGCCCGAAGAATAAAGCTCTGCTCTCTATGGAATATTAAAGCATTCCACTTGGCATATAATACGAGTGGGACCCTTGCAGATTGTGGGCGGATACTTTGACATCAGCCAAGGACAGACTTGATGTGTGTCCCCGCCCACATCCCGGCATAATACCTCGCTGCGAGCAACAGGATAATTATAAGAGTAGCTGCAATCTGCGGCTATTTCATTGTATTGTAGTGTGTTCGGACAACCCGGTAACCCTGTGGAGGATATATATTGCCAACATAAACCACCTGCTTGTATGATCTCATTTGGACGTTGCAATTGTTCTATAGAATAATAATTGATAGTATTCGGGTTCACACATGATACTCAAAATTGTTTATTTTAAGTGAATTGGTTACAAGGAACCTAAGTATTTAATCTTCACCGAGCAATCTGACTGTTCGCCAAAGTGTGAAAATGTGGTACCAAAAAGCTTTCACTTGCTTCATCTTGATATCCGCATTGGTGTTATTATTTGTTACTGAGTCTCAGAGCTTCTCTGTGAAGGAAAGGCGACATGACTTTTCGGATGAGAACTTCAGCGACTCAGAAGAAGTCAATTACAGACACGCAGGTAAGAATGATTCATACAAATTGTGGCAAAATTTTCCTAGCACCCCACTTATAGCACCTCTCATATGAAATGCGCATATAATAACACATAATCTCGTGTTTAAAGATGTTATCAATACCACAAATTTAATATGTCCCGGACATACGCTCCGGGGTATAGAAGGCGATCAAGAACAGAAAACATGCAATTCATAAAAGAAAGTTAATTATGATTGCAAATATCATTATTATATATCGTTTCGTCATTTAATCTGTCAACTGGAGCTGTCACGTACGTGTGTGCATGCTTTGTATATACTTGAAGCTAATGTTCCGCCGATCTATTTTTACATTAATTACGCTTTGGTCATTTGGACGATCTGACAGGGACAAGTTCCCAACCTGCGAGTGCAATTTGATTTCTCTGGATACGCATAGTCTAGGGAACCTATTAGTTTGTCTGCAGTATACTCACTTTTGCTTAAGTACAAAAAATAGACAAAATATAAATGTTTAATCCATGCAAGCTGTGTTTCTTTTGTTCGTACGAACTGTCAGTAAATTTGTTGGTGCAATATGGGATAAAATATTAGTCATGCAATGTTTTATGATGGCTGAATCATTAATGGTGATACCTCAGGACGTTGTCATTGTCATATGGACCAGTACATTCTTTATTATGAGCTTTTAACGACCGCGAGCTTGTGACGTAATTGCATTATACAGCGTCACAATAATGTAGTTAAAATATGCCAGCCAAATATGACGGGTGGCTTTAAAACTCTTTGATTTACTCTTCGCGGTACTGTTAATATTGTAATTCCGAACCTAATTATAAATAGCCCAGTGGTTGACAGATGAAGGATCATAACATTTTAACAAGTTGAATATTCAAAAGATAACAATATGGATAATTCTTCAATATATATATAGCTCTCAAACAAATACATCAGGTTGGATCTGGTAGGGAAGGATCAACATAAAAGATGAAGTGGCCATAACTAACGTCAGAGCACTTCATCTGATGGATAGTCCGATCTTATACAGCTAGATTGCCGCCATTTTACGACCATGTCCATATACTACTTCCACAAACTCCAAATGTGAGTACCTTGGAGTGTGGTCCGTGGACATCAAAGGAATGGGCTTTGCTGAACCATCCGCAAGTTATTCCTGCCTATCTGGCGGGCGATTAAGCCTGATGGTATTATAGACTTTGTTGGTTGATTACAATTTTTACAAATGGCACTGTTCCTATTAACTTATTAATGTTTCAGTTGGTTAGTATATTGCACTCGTTTCTGCGCAACTCGTGCAATGTGCAACCGTTTTTGAATTGAAGTGGACAATTAATGTTGTCAATATTATTAATGCATGGAGGAATGACAACCAAAGAAAGTTCTGTAATTTATGTAAAATGGCATACTGGATTTGCATCACCCCCAGGCCTGCTGTCCGATGCTGCTTGATCTAAATCTTGTTATGATTAAGAGATATTGTATATCGAGTCTGTTGCAAACATTGCACGGAAATTTGATGTAAAGAAGAATGATTGAGACTGGAGAGGATGAAAAGTGATAATCACTATACCAAGTAACCCCTACCGGTGCAAGTATACATTGATGTATAAGCGGTTTTTATCCGGGAAGTATTGAGATAATTTTAAGGAGGCCACAAAACATCTAACAAAGAATGTATGATCATATCAGCAGTAACATATACCATCCTATAGCAGTTTTGTATGAATACAATTAAAGGATCAAAACTGTATTAGTATACAGTATAGGGACAGGGTAAACAAAGTATTGTTGTATAGTAGATTGATACTGAAATAAGTAATAAGATTAACAAGATATTATATATTTATATAAAAACGGGATATATTTTTTTTAAATGACACATATCGCATATCTGTGGAATTTCGGAGAAATAGAATTATTTAAAAGAAAGAACAACTTATGATTAGGATTAATGGGATGACAGGGTTCACCTCACCATTCCCCCATGAAAGAGCGCTAATGGAATAGAGTGTGCACATACATATTACAATTTCCACTTCACTGCTAAACAGAATTGAACAATACTTCTATACCTGAGAATATGGGGAATACAGGGTTCACCTCATCATTCCTCCACGAAAGAAAGCTTGTGGAATGGAGTGTGCACATGCATATTACAATTCCCACGTCCTTGCATTGTCCAAGCAGAATCGAACAATACATATACCTGAGCATATGGGGAATAATCTTTTACTCTCAATAGGGAAGATACAGTTTTAAAATGATAGTTCTAAGCGAAACAATGTCAGTTGGCACGTATTCACATACTATTAAAGAAGTTATTATTGAGACAAACATTGTCAAAGTCTGTCTCTGATACTGTATTGCTTCAATTGTATAGCCTTTTTGCAAAACAGGTGAAAATGATTTTAGGAGTGATAAGCCCTTCGATTACTTAAATTTACAGCGCGTGTAAAAGTCACTAATGTCTGCTTTTCGAAACTGAAGTTTTCTCTCAATAGAGAGTGATGCATCGATTATAAAATTGTCGTCATATTTAACCAAGACCATTTTCATTATAATGAGATGCCTAATTTATTCATTTTGATTATCTTTCAGATAAACGTGGTTTATTCGACGATCTCATAGCTAAGCTGACGAGACTGACCGGGGAATCTTATCATGGTATCCGTGGACCTAAACCTTTTAGATTTGGCGCGGGTAAAAAATAAAAATGGAATTAAAAGCATGTTATGACTTTGCCGCACGTGTTATGTTTAATGTATCTGCATGTTTTTCAATCTATAAGTATTGCAATATTGAACTACCACACTCGTACCATTATACCGATGCTGGTCGGGTGCTCGGAGTAGTAGTAAATATACGAAACACATCCCTCAACAACATAAATTATATAATGTGCGTTATGTACGTCATTTGCGACCCATCAAGGAACCGAAGTGACAATCAGTGCAGTGCCACCATCCAGTTTAACGTGGGAGATTCGTCCAAAAGTCCCGGAGTCAGAAACAAGAGATATGGGTCAATACCATCGACAAAATGGTTCAATCATTGTACTGGATCCTACCTAACTAACCGTAAAAATATAATGATACTACACAATGTGGTTACATGAGCTCTTATATAAGCTTCGTTTTACGGGTAAGATTTCCTTCCAACTAGAACTTCAAATATCAATAAAGTTTGGTTTGTCTATATATGATATGTACACACAGTTACGTACATAAGTGTGTTGATAACTATCTTAAAATACGTAGACTAGCAAGCTAAATTGTGACAAATATCGAAAATCTAAAAATCCGCCCCCCCCCAAAAAAAATCCATTCTTGTGTGCATTAGAACCTAGAAAAAAAAAAGAATTTCTGCTGCACAGGGTTATTAAAGAGTTAAGGGTGGTCTCCACTGGCTGCGGTAAGCTCTGCGGTAAGCTTTGCGATGGGGCTGTGATGATGAGAATTGGCGAGGTCCTGCCTACATGGCCAGTGAATCATGTAGGCAAGATCTCATCATTCCTCTCCACCTACAGAACCAGCACACACAATCGCAAGGCTTACCGCAGCCAGTGGAGACCACCCTCTAGTGAGCAACATGTGGGTTCTAACACAACCGTGGAAGGATTTAAAAGATAATAATTATAGCATTAATACCCGAGGTTTTGGGTGGTCTGGGTGGTCTGTTGCCTGGTGGACAATTCGAGGGGCGTTAGCCCCGAGAATTTCCACCAGGCAAGAGACCACTTAGACCATCCAAAACCGAGGGTATTAGTGCTTTTAGACCCGGTTTGGTCAGATTCGACTGTTATTTACCACTTACTCAGTAAGAAGAAGAACTTACTGTCTGTTATTATTAAAATTACTGTCTGTTATTATAGAAAAGTCAGTAAGTTACTGACTTTTATTTACCAGTTCTTTTGACGTCTATAACCCCCATTCCTTACCGGAAGTTGCCGGAAGTGATTGCCGTGGTCTATTGTGACAAAAATACACCCCAGAATCTGACCAAACTGGGTCTAAAAGTGATTAGTGCTTAACGGTAGGCTACTTCATGCGATGTCACATCCACAAGATGACCGCCTTCTACAGTAGTTGGGCTGTCCTTATGTTAATGGATGGTTTAAGTGGTTTGCTTTTATTTTATGGGAGGCAATATCCTCCCTCTAGTTAGGAGAAACCCCTTTTCTCTTAGCATCGCAGGGCCATGCAAATACTTGGCTCGCTCGTAATGTCGTGATGAGGGATTCAATGAAGTCTTATTCTCGACCTTGCACACTTAGATATTAAACACACCTGGTCATAAAAGGATATAACCTTCATTAATACTGCACGGGGTTCTGATATGCATGTAGTAGGCATGTTTTAAGAGATGACATATTTTCAATTAGAACCCATACAGAGGCCATCATCTCTGGAGTGGGAGTGTCACTGACAGTTTGCAATATTTTCAAACCCAGAGTAAGGATTAAGCAGAATATGACGGTGATTGTTAAGAATGGGGTTTTGCAATGTGTTACAAAAATTTGATAAGCATCAACACCATTGGTTGAGTGGTGTGGCTATAGGAATCATGCTGTAGAACTACTCTAAAAAATGCCAATGTACTGATTCTTTGTATATGGAAGATATAATTAGCTGCATGGTGGGAGGTATTTGTCTGTGGTAACTATACGTTTTAACCATATAATAATTATGATAAATGAATTCTTTTATTTTGGAAAGTAAGTACAGGTACAGAACAAAAAAATATAGGTAGTACGCTTGAGATTACAATCTGATCTTCCAGCGCATGCCTCTAAGCTAAAGGGATTTTGGGTTTGGTGAGGGTTTTCTGTTTGGAGTAGAAAGTTAAAGATAAGTTAAAGACAATGATCTAACTTGTAGACCATAGCAGGTAGAGGAATAAAATGGAAGAAATATCAAATAACAAATAAGATAGTACGAATCATTGAATGCACTGAGATTTTTAACATCAAAGATGTAGACCTTGGTAAGATAGGCCATCATAGGGAATGAAATATAAGAAATTTCAAATAACAAATAAGATATAGCACGAATGCAATGCGATTGTGAACTATCCAACAAGTTACAACGGGGGTCAGTGTTACAAGTCTTGAATAAAATGATAATAAAATCTTTTCTGTCTGAATATCTATGTGCCTCTGTTGGAAGATTGTTCCAACGGGTTTGGCATTTGTATATAAAAGAGTTGGCTATTTTTTGTGGATTTGGGATGCAGAACAATCATTTTTTTTCTTCCGTGGGCCTGGCTTCTGGTTTTTGTTTGTCTCAATTTTCTTGATTTGATGCGGTTATATTTAAAATGTGCTGGTTGCGGCGTTGCTGTATAGTGGCATTAGTTTGTGTGTTCATGTTTTACATTGTCAAATTTAAAATTGTTGAAGATTATCCTTAGAGCTGAATCTAGTTTAGTAACGTCTGTAATGTGTCTAATAATGATTTTGGACATGAGTCGTAGATAAAGTCACAGTAGTCAATGAGTGGGAGTATGGTCATTTTGTATGTATATGCTGTCTTATGCTTTTGCCCTGTACATAAGGTCAATTTTGGATTACCTTTGTAAATTAATATTTCGCCCAATATCAATTGAGAAAGGTGAGGAACATCAAATTATCTAATAGACGTGGTCCGAATTGAGAAATCACCATTGACCCACCGAGGCCAGAATGAAGGCTCACGGTCAATTTGGACCGCAACTGGCATGGGGCCAGAAAAAATTGTTTATATTTTGTGTCATAGGGAAGTATATGGACGGAGGGAGGACCCCACATTGAATGTCATTTTAGCAATAGAAAAACATCTAATATAACCATCAAATTAGAGGATATAAAAGACGACACTATGCACATCAGTTAAGCTCTCATTGGATACCATGTCAGCTCCAAGAAATTCAATAAATTGGGTTCATTTAAATAGTTACAATTAAGTCCATCTTACAGACTGACATGTAGATGAGCCAAGTGACCTATGCCCAGCTTGCCGGGCGCGCTGCCCCGCCCACACTCAGATAGGCTTCGGTGCCCGTCGTAAATTAGTGTCAGCTGCACCTATTTTAAGCCAAATGGCCAATTCGAAAGAGCCCTATTCAAAATCGAAGGATATCACTTACTCATATGGTCGTGGGTCAGGTAAACTGCGTTCAAGGGAGATCTTGTCACTCACGTAAACATTAAAATGATTCAAATTCCACATCTGCTTGGCAATTTCCTGCTCGTTGGCCGACAAGAACACACCCGCGCCCCGTTCGCCGGGTTGATTGAGAGATCTCGGTGCTCTTGTCACATCCCTGCTCCTGACCTAAAGGAAAGAACAAGTTAGTTTAGGACTTGACAAGTTGTTAATATCACCCGAGGAAGTGATGCTGACTCACACACTTAACATTTAACATGCGCAATATTAATGTCAATTCTTTATGGAAAACGAGCATTAATGCAAAGCATTAACCAGACCACTCGGATTCAATCAGTTGGTACAATTTCAATATATTTGGCATCCTTTTTTATGAGAATGCAATGATACACCAGTTCTAATACAAATGAGCTATAAAATAATGACGCTTATATCAGAGATGTATCTATGTCTCTGGTAGATTTGATTTTCTGAAATCTATTCCCGATAGGCCTACTACTCATAAACAGCTGATATATCTATCTGCCAAGGGCATGGCTTGAACTAATTAGTGATTCTGGTGTGGGTGTGTTATTTTTCATGACGAACAAACGGCACTAATGATGTTTGTGAAAGCTTAATCTCTCCCCACCTACAAGCGGTTAAGTATTGTCCTAAGGATATCGTTCACTTGTCAGAAATTGGTTGATTGAGATTGAGATTCATTTTCATTTTTTTACAGTGATATGAATTATGATTTGCAGTGAAGCTATATTATATGAAATGTTAACAGTATGACTCATAGCAGACATATGTGCTGATTTAGACCCTAGTAGCTCAAGATAAATATTTGGCAATGTATTTTAGCCTCGATCAAACTCACCTTTTCGAAAGAAACAATATTTGATGGAACGATTGAGAGATTACCCTGAATATTCTCATGGGGAATTCCCTCTGATAGGGAATCGTCCTTAAAATCTCGCTGTTTAGTTCCAAGGACTACACTGCCATTCGTTTCTAATTTACCGAGGCCACCAGCAATGCTAAAATTTAAATTAGATTTCTTTTCTCTCTCATCTGTTTGTGTTTCATTCGAGAACACTTTTTCGTTTTTTCCTTCCTGCGCTGTCGCTTCATTTATTACGTTAGATCCATCACTATACAGTTCTCGCTTTATATTGTTTTTAGATGTCTTGGTTACTCCTTCATGTAAGTCAAATCCATAAGCTGTCAATAAATGTGCGGCTTTTTGTATTTCGTCAAACGATTTCGGCCTCTCATCAACTTCCTTTTCGAGGAGCCTGTCATGGACATGGTTATCCCGTTCTAAGGCTAAGGATACTGTGGGTTCCTTGCTCATAGGGTCTGTTTCCTCAGCTGGTGGAGCATTATGAAGTTCCTTAAATGATTTAGGCTCAAGATCTGATTCCTCGTGAACCATTCTATTCTCCAGGACATTGACGTGTTCCACGACCAGCGACCTTTGTTTGGTGTCATCCGCCAAGGCATCATCTTTTTGTTTAAAGGATTCTCTCCACTGCCGGATCTTTTCTAATCTCCGCAGTTTTGCCGATCTCCCCTCGGTTGCCCTTTCCTCCGGTTCAATGTCTCGTTTTTCAATATCTAACTGGTGGAAAGTATTATCATCTAGAACGGGAAACTTGTCCGGCCCTTCACCGCCGCTGGAGGGTTGCGTTGCAAATAAAAAGATATCCAGTAATACCCAAACAAGTGATGTCATAAATATTGTTAGCAGAATCTGTGTCCTAGGCATTTTTTCGCCCCCTCCCCCTCTCCTTCCTCGAAATCTTGATGTGTCAGGCATTGATGCGCCTCGTGCAAATCCTATCAATGGTGGGAATAATTCTTGAGCAAATATCGCACAGACCACGTCAGTATTGGAGGACAGAGATACGTTTCATTTCCTGAGTCAATAACATGTTGAATTCAGCTCACCAAACAATTATGGTCAATAACATGATACTGGGATAGCCAGTGATTTGACCCGCGAGAGCGTATCCGATTTTAATGGTTTGAAATAGAGCTTTGCCTTCGAAGGTATCCAGTCTTAATATGAGATATGAGGACGTTTATGTGTTATTCATCAGTGGAAAATACAAAGTTCTCTTATTGGCAGGAGTATCAAACAATAGAAATTAATCTCTATATATGTTCACATTACACGTTACGTTGTTTGCAGCTCTCTGCAGGCGAACAGCTGTTAACCCATTGTTAAATGGATACATGCAAGTACTAGGGCAGCTGTTGGCATTATATGCGTGGCAATACTCTCGCTCTGGCGCTGTTGATAGAACAACTTACGTACCATCGTCTATTTATATACTCATATAATAAATATAATATTATGTTATTAGGGATACTCTGCGTTGTGCATTACATGTACACTATTCCCTATTCCAATTAGCGCGGTAAGGGTCGCATATGTCTCTCTGCATTGAATTAGGTCAGTGCACGTGGCTGGTATACATATTTTCATAAGAATGAATCTAGGGAATTAATTAGAAATGTTTCAATGTTTTTTTTTACTTCCCTTTAAAAACAATCACAAGGAAAATGCAGTTGTTATACTGCACTGCATGCACGACAGTCAGGAACATGCGCGGATTGGCCTCACGCACAGACACACTAATAACGTGTAAATATAATATCAATAAAATCAATTAGTACAATAATCTAATAGCAACTATCTAAGCATTTCGCGCCCTTCATATTTTATAGTTGGAACTTATCACTTGAGATCTTAGGTGATGATTAAAGCAAATCGTGACTACAACACGATCTACTACCTTGTTGATTGCCTGCTGCTACAACAAACTCACTGTAACAAAATAGAAATCGTCCAATGTGGTAATAATACAAGGAAGGGGATGATCCTGATTTTCAGTATTCATGCTATTTTCTATTTCTTATTTGTCTTTCTTTCTGTTGGTACTCAGAGATTCATTGTTCTAAGTTGTTAACTGTGCACACTCGTGGCTATATCACGATGTTCATTACATTTATTGTTTTTTTTCTGTTGAATATTCTGTGACCCATTGTTCTAAGTTGCATACTATGTACAATCGTGGCAATATCATAATGTAAATTTTATTTATTTTTCTTTCCTTCTGTTGGATATTGTGAGATTCATTGTTCTAAATTGCATACTAACTATGTACAATCGTGGCAACATTGCGATTTAAATATCATGAGCCCCTTTTCAGGTTCAACTTGTAACTAATTAATAATTGTTTTTCATGGATAAGTACCATTGATAACTGACTGGTCGTTTTGTTCATTCAATAGTAGCATGTCTGTATGTAACCATTTCTCATTTCATCTCATCATTACTTATTTACCCCAGATCTTGCCACTCTTACCAGATATGGGTAATAGGTCGTAAGTATATATTGAATAAGTTGCTCAGAGCTGTATCGTACAAATTTAATAGAAAGTACTGTGGCACGAGATAATATTCAAATACTGGCAACTAAAGGCTTAACATAGGAAGTGGAACACCGATAGTGTTAATGGTGCTAAAAAAGGGCGGGGGGATGCTGTTGGCATATGCATTCGCCAAATTCTAAGTCATGATGTTGATTCTCTAAAACCATTATGGGAGAGTGGCAATGACATAGAATCATTATTCATTCATCTACCTATGCCAAAAATGAAGGATATACAAATTGGTGTGGTCTATAGACGAGTAACAGGTAACTTTCAAAGTTTTGGTGACAGTATTATCTTGATCTATGATCACATAAAAAAGAATCATCTTTATTTTAGGAGACATAATAAACATTGATTTCCTTTTAAAAAAATAGCCGTGGGGAAGGCTAATAATGTTTTTCAGCAGATTGCCTCGAAGCAATTAATTGACACCCCTACAATACTTAAAAGCATAATTGATTGGATCCTTACGGATTCAGATATAGGTATACTAACCGCACCGAGGGATTCCTACGTCGGAAACGAGGTGACGAACAATCAGACAGACAGAACTGCGGTTAGTTCCAGATTTATTTGACCTCTTCCAAATGATTTTAAACATATTACATTGCTTTTAATTACGGTAACTTGCTGCGAGAGATATACAGCGAGGGCGTGGCATGGTTTCATTAACGCTTGAATCAGTAATGACATTACACATTTAATAAATGAAAAGAACAAAGCATTAACAACAGCAAGGAAAGGTCAAACGGGGGAAGACTGGCAATAGCCAGAAACCTCAGAAATTCAACAAAAAAACAGCTGGTAAGATCCAAAACTAG
Organism: Sthenelais limicola; assembly: GCA_942159475.1. Taxonomy (NCBI): domain Eukaryota; kingdom Metazoa; phylum Annelida; class Polychaeta; order Phyllodocida; family Sigalionidae; genus Sthenelais; species Sthenelais limicola. Next base: position 118,293,635 of record OW804096.1, read on the forward strand.
GCACATATAACTGATAATAGGGAAAAAGACCCCCAAAAATACTGGAAGAAAATTCATGCAACTATACTAGGAAAAAATCAACACAAAGGTGAAATATGAAATATTGTAGATAACATTACTGGAGAAACTGTAAATTGCCTGATTAAATTAATGACTATTTTGTGAATGTAACGTTGACTATTTCAACAAATTTTAACCTCACCAACTTGCCAGATTACAGAAAAAGAAACTAATAAGGCTAACATCAGGACAAAATGAGGAAATTCATGAACCAAAATCCTCAAATTCATGATTCGAAATCCTCGGCTATTGATGGACTGTCAGCCAAAGTGTTAAAGGAATGCCTACTATTATTAATAGATAAATTTTTTATCTACTAAATAAGATTGTTACTGAGAATGTAATTCCAGATTCTTGGAAAAACGCAAAAGTAGTACCAATTCCAAAGCAAAATAACAAAAGCAACATTGCAAACTGTAGACCTATCAGCCTATTGGGAATAAAAAATCCAAGTTCCCGTGGATTTATTTGGCCAATCAGTTTCAGTATCCATTCATTTCCCACGCCACCCAACGATATATACTGATGATATATTTAAGTCATTGAATAGATCAAAGAATACTTTAGCTGCATTCATTGACCTATCTAATGCGTTTGACACAGTGAACCATGAAATACTTTCTACAAAAATGCTATCAATCAAATCTGAATAGTAATACTCTAAAATTCATTGATGATTACTTGAAGAAAAGGACACAACAAGTCTTACTCACTAACAAAAGAAAATATAAATGCGCAATTCTCTACCTGGCAATGTCAGAAATACTAATACATTGGATGAGCTTAGAAATATTCAGAAAACAGCCTTGATAAATGCCAGAATGAAAATTTAGACACTATCTGTGCGATAAAACACAGCTCAAATGAGTAAAAATTTAGAATTATAACATTATATCTCTTTCATATTGTTTCATCATTTAATGATGAAACAATATGAAAGAGATATAACCATACATGCAGATAAATTATTTATCTGCATGTATCGTTATCATGCTAGATCATCATGCTAGATCCTCAAATTCAAATCATCTAAAGTATTTATTTATTTTGAATCACAAAACTATGCGCATCTGTTTTTGCGACTGGTGACTAAGTTTCACTTAAAATCTACGTTGAATGTTGAGCGTATCAATATAATGAAATCTAACGCCATTCATTTTGGTTTAAAATGAAAATATAAAACTTCCTGATTTTACTTCCATGAACACCGGCAAAGGTTGTTTTTGTCATGCTCATAATTCCATGGTTAAATGGCAACATGACGTAATCAATTATTAAATATGAATTTATTATATATAACCCTTTATGAATATTCTTGTACTGAACATTTAATGAATTTCCTCTGGAAAAAACCGTTTGAATGCATAAGTACCAGACATTATAATTGTCAATGTTTCACATGTTAGCAGGTGTGTCTGCATATCATAACAGATTAACATTGAAGCAATGACAGTTGGACCTCCAGCTTATTATTCATATTAGTAACCGGCTTATACGCACTAGCTCTACCAGATTCCGAGAATCACACATTTATTTTGAACAGTGCTTTTTACGAGGCCAGCATACAGCCTAACTCCTACGACAACCTCGATCGCTCCTGGCAATCTCTTTCATTGCAAACTGCTTTCAGAACCATCCAACTGAATTCATCTTGAACCATCGCTTCAGTTGCTCCTCAATTTTACCGATACCGGAGTCTTCTTATGTTTTCTTTTGATTCTTTTACCACAGGTTCTGACTCTCGATAATAACTTTAAGCGAAGCACTTCAAGACACATTGGAACATGTTTCCCGCAAGTATTACTGAATACAGATAGAGCTCGGATGGCTATGGATTTTAGGTTTTGGTTCCCATTGATCACTTAAAATGTATTAGCTCCCCTCCTTCGTGAAGAAATAATGCCTTTCGAAGGAAGTTTTCCATAGTTAGTAGTTCTATAGGCTTTGAAGGACCTTTATCGCTCGAAATGGTATGGATATCTATCTGTTAATTGTATAATGAATAAGAAATTTAGGCTCAAGTTTCTGATGGCGGTCATATACTTTTACATATAGTTTACATATATTTCATGAAGATAAAACATATACCAACTGGAAGAACTTTTATGTAATCCAATAGCAGATATATTAACCCAGTTACAGCTATGAAAATCTACAAAACCAAAATTCTACCCTTTTTTGACTACGGTGATATTTCAGTACATAATACCAAAGAGGTTCAATAATACCCACCAACCACTACTAGACAAACTGCAACGACTGCAAAATAGAGCCTTAAAACTATCCCTCAACCTCCCTTATGAAACGCCCACAGACTTACTGCATAGAACAGCAAAAGTTCCATTATTAGCAAATAGAAGAATTAGTCCACCTTAGAACATTAGCCTTCAAGAGAATCAGAGACCCAAACTTCGCAAATCCACCCAATAGAAATACAAGACTAAACGACGGTCCCACCTTGAAAGTATCTAGATATAGATCAAGATTTGGAGGAAATACCATACAAGTAAAATGTGCCAAGTCATGGAACCAACTATCTGCTAAACAAAGAAATATAGGTACGATGGAAATATTTAAATCAAACCAAAAGCTATGGCTAAACACCTTGTATATCCCTCTGGTATAAGCTCGATGTTACAAGCTTACTCTTCCTACAACTCCTCTCGACAAACTCTGCATCCATTATTGAACTAATATCATCCATGTGCAATATGACCTGCTAACACTCCATAAATGCTCGAAAATCTTCTCAGTGGCAAAGCAGTCGAACTGTCTATATTTCCCCTGTGTTTAGTTACTACCTTCCTATTGCTCATATTTAATACACACCATATATTACTCGCGATACCAAATGGAATTGCATATACTGTATATAGATACCTAGGGCAAGTGAAAAGCCCTGCAATAGGGATCTGATCAACCCAGTATAAATAAAAGCTTTTAAAAATGTAGAAGGAAATGGTTATAAGTTTTCTTTTTGTCAAGAACATCAAGGACATGCCATATTTCATTCACATCCTCTGTCCAATACTGAAATTAATACATCGAAAGTGAGTGCACACTTTGATTAATACCAGAAATGAAAGATCTGAACAAAGAGTAAATTATTTCTATCATTAGACTTATTCATCGAGATGGATTGACAAATAGGAGAGTCTTCCCAGTACATGTCTGTAGTTGATAAATGATAAAATAGGAGAGGTAGAGGGGAAGGTAATTTACGAAAGGTTGAACGATTGTTTTGAAAACAGTAATTTTGAAATTAATAATTTGGGAAGACTATGAAATCAGTGGGGTGGGGGGAAGTGTTTCTGTGTCATTATTTAATATCGATTCATATTAAGCCGGAGCTGAAACACAGATGTGCAACGATGGCCACTCAGACATTGGAAAGAACATATAGGCAAGAATCGCAACATCTGCACTCAGATGGCTATAAGGCTAAACACGCGTACAAAGCATGTATACATTTGTTAGAAAGTTAACTGCCTGAAACATAAGGTCCTTAATTACGATTTCCTATACACATTTTATGGAGGCATTTTATTCAAATGCATGCGACTTCATAAGTAAACTATCTGTTGAAGAGAATGCTATTTATGTATGCCTTCAAATAGTCAAAAAGGTTTATTGATGAGGGATTGTGTCGCTCTCAGCACTATCCATATACTATATCGCTTTTTTATTACATAACAACCAATGGACAAATTTATAGTCGTTTCTGCATAACAAAAATCATAACCATCTATAATGTTTTATTCAAAGAGGAAAGATCAGTCGTTTTTAAATGAGGGAGGTGATAGATATTGTTTTTGTTTTTGCGACTTTGTTTTATTCCTTACGCGTAGACATAGGTTAAAAGAAAGCACCGCCTTCAGTATAAAGATAGCCCTATATCCCTACTTCTTGAGGTAAAATCAATGTCAGCTAGGTTCGAACATAAATATGGTGAACAGTAAGAGTCCTGGAGGGCTTAGAATCTTGGATTATATAAATTCGTCGATTCTGGTTCGTAACAAGAATAAGTCATGAAGGCAGAGCTAATATATATTTCAACTGCAAAAGCTGTGGCTGGTCTCCTTTATTGTATTACCAACCAAGCTTGCCAAAAGGCCTTTATTCCGTTCCAAAAAAAAGAAAATTTTTTGCATGTCTATCTCCTTCTCCGTCCCGTCGACGACTGCTGAACAGCTAGCTATACACTGCTTAGTTCGTGATTCTGGCGACCAGCCAGTGGCGCCACCTGGCGTCTCGATTTATAATCATATTCCTTCCAAGCAATATTCACCATAAATTCGTCGATTCTGGTTCGTAACAAGAATAAGTCATGAAGGCAGAGCTAATATATATTTCAACTGCAAAAGCTGTGGCTGGTCTCCTTTATTGTATTACCAACCAAGCTTGCCAAAAGGCCCAGACCCAATAATCATTGTTTTTTTCCAAATGACGAAGCAAGGCGAGAGTCTATATCAATTCGATGTTGTAGAGGGGTACTTAGGTAGCGGAGAACACTCAGACTTTGCCAGTCTCCAGCAGCTTGTATATCACACAGGGGCACCCCATGCATATGCATGTAAGTCGCAGATCCCCGTCGTAGGCTGTGAAGTCCGATATCTTTGTCAATACCAGCACTTTTAGCCCATCGCTTCAAGAAAGACAGAGCTCTCTCATAGATAACAGGCCTCCCAGCAGATACAGATACCAATGGAGCAGAAGATGAAGCAGGAAACCTCGTGAAGAGAAGTCGTAACCATTTTTCCAAGCACAAACATGAACCATCACTACGGACGACAGGGCTTGAAAATTCCCTCTCCTGGAATTGATTCGTCTTGGAGCTTCTCACCGTCACCAATACGCCCCACTTGGTGAACTGTACATCTTTCCTGGATAACAAATGGTCATCGCTACCTGAGGAAAAGAAATGACTTTTTCTCAACAAGGTGCGAAAGCAAGCGACAATACCAACCCAACAGGCAAACTCCTCCTCATTTTCCTGATTAACCTCCAGAAATATCTGTTGTAAATCCGATGGCAGAAGAGGGTCTTTGAAGGAAGGTACACATCCCAGATGTCTTTTTATACCCTTCATAATCAGTTTTAATACAAAGTCTTCTCGCAGGTCTCCGCCATCATGAAGTTGTGACAGATGGTTAATGGCAGAAAACATATTATTGATAGACGTGTATTTCATCCTGTCCACCAAGCTTACCAAAAACCTGGAAAAATTCTGCCTGTTCACAGGAATTGCCTCAATACCATGACCCAGACAGAAGTTGAAGTAGGAGTTCCATTGGCTCATCCTCGTTCTCACTGTATTCGCAGCAAAGGCCTGTAACTTGAAGCGCTCCACCAACACATCAAGGTTCTGCAGATCTGTTCAGAAGAAACCAAATGAAAATCGAGGCAAGATTATAATGTCAAATCGCTGTTTCCACCAAAACATGTCCATCATTAAAGATGAGCAGTTCCGGCAGTTAGAAGACTGGGCATTTATGTGTTTCACCGAAGAGAGTGTACGACAGAAATATTCCACAGTCACATTTCTGATAGAAAAACTCTTCAGGGCCATCCATAAAAACACAACTGACATACAAGTAGGTTTGCTTCTCATATAGTTAGGAACAGACAGCCTAACAAACTTGCGCGAGTTACATATAAACTCTTCATAATACAGGTCATCATCCGAAGGAGAAATAACACCACATAATTCCTGATCCTCCTCACGATCACTAGAATAATGCACGCAGAATCCTCCTGGCACTTCTGTGGATAAGAGAATAGCAGAGTCAACATGATCATCAATTATCTTAACACCGTTGAAATCCACAGCCTTCTCTCTCCACCAATTTATTTCATCTAGCATAGGATGATTCATATTCACAATGTTGCTGATACCCATTGATTTTAAGGCCTGTAATAGAGAAGCACAGTGCGGCCTCCCTCCCTTGACTACCTTCGAAGCATGTATACAGATACCGATCAGTCGTTGCAGCTGCTTCCTGGATAGTTGTTTCAATGGTCTCATCAGATCCAACTCCTTCCTTAGCTTATTGATCTTTTTGTCTGGAAGACGAAGCTGCATCTTAAGAGAATTAATTTCTATACCAAGGTAGACACATATTTGCGATGGCGATGTTACCTTCTCCCATGCTATGTAAAAACCCAGCTGGCGTAAACATTTCAGGAGAATACGTTGAGACACTACCCCTTCTTCATAACTAGATGACAATAAAATAAAATCATCCAAATATGAAAAACATCGTATATTTTGATATCTCATCATCCGCGAGACAGTGTCAGTAATACGAGAAAATATAAAAGGGGCAGATCTGGCTCCAAAACAAATAAAGTTATCATGTATATATCTCTCCTCGCCATTAACTCTCCATTTGAGCCCAAAGAATTGTCTATTTGAAGGGTGAATGATCACAGATCTATAAGCCGCCTGAATGTCGACGGAGCTCATAAAATCACCATTCGAGAGTTCTGTAGTCACATTATCAATAGTTACAAAGGAAAAGCTTGAACAAACCTCCTCAGTAAAATTATTCACTGATAGACCCAAGGGTCGCTTACAATCCGTGATGGGTCTAACAGCACCAGTTGGCTTCAGAATAGCTCCTAAGGCGTGCACACAGCGTGGTGGACAATCCGTATAGGCGAGTTTCCCTGCAATCACCTCCTTTTGAAGAACAGAAGACATTTTTTTTTCATTATCAAGGTGAAAACAAGAGGCATAATTACTACAACTGTATTTAGGTATAGCAGCATTTTTGTCAACCATGCGAAAACCATTCGTGACTCCATCCAATACGAAATGGCTATCACGGTCCCAACGAACACCTTGTTTTAACCATTCCGACCAGGCTTTTGGCTTTAGCTGATATCTGACACCTTCCAAGGTTGACGAATCATTCAAGCTGCTAGCATGGTCCAATAATCTGGAAAATTTGGGCTCAGATATCACACAATCAGACGAAAAAGGCATATCAATACAGTCAAAACTCGCTTCTTCCTCACTATGGCCGCCATGACACCCCTACACTTCCGGTCCGCCGGTGGGTTCTGAGGATGTCGTTGACCCAGAATTTACATTCGTTTTACATTCCACGGCACGATGGCTACCTTGACAAAAACCACAAACATGTTTTCGCCAGCAGCCATTACACACCTTTCCATCTTTATTTTCAGGGTTATTCCAAATCCAGCAGACATTACGTGGCCAGCTTGGCAAATCATAGAGCCTATCTCCGATAGTTGAATTAGAACTACTACTTCCGCTTCCGGCGAATGATTTCTTGATCAACTTACGATAGGCTACAGTAAATTCAGTACCTAAATACATGCCATCACTATCTCTATCGAAAGATTGCCAGTCGGAAAGTTCATTTTCTAAGACTCTTGTAGTTACACTACGTTCGTACAGAATCAGTCCTTCGGTTAAATATTGTCCGAGGGACGCCTTGAATGAAATGTAAGCAAGATGACTCAGATATCCCATATTATCGACACCACAGGTCGCGAGAAAATGACAAACTTTAATCATGCCATATAACAGTTCATACGTGGTAAGCTTGGAATACACCTTCTTGTTTGTCGAATAGAATTCTGGTCGTAAACGAGCCATATCAATTGAGAAACCATCAAGAACATTAGGATTACCTGGCTGGAAGGGACCCGGCAATGGCCGACCAGACCCGCGGAATGACTCTCTTCTCTCTGTATCAACGACCGGCGTCTTTGGAGCTTCTAGATGCAAATTACCAAGCCTGGCCACCAATGCCTTTGCCTCTACTTCCAGCGAAATGATACGGTGTTTCTCATGAATCCCGTCAATAGCATCCTGTTGCTGTTTAATGAATTCTTCGAGCTTCTTAGCATATGCAGCCGAACCACGCTCGGGCACGTCTCCCGGTAGAATACCCAACAAGCCAGCCGCCTCGTCAGCAGTTAGCTCGGTTGCCGGCACCCCACCAGAAGCACCTTGAGAGTCGTCTTTCTCGGTTTTCGGAACGGTAGCAGCCATAGAACATGGTGGTCGAGCATGGCGCTTCCCACAGGTAGAACAAGTTATCATAGACATACTGTTTGCAATTTTTTTGTATCTCAACTAGTGAGAGAAAATTTTTTGCATGTCTATCTCCTTCTCCGTCCCGTCGACGACTGCTGAACAGCTAGCTATACACTGCTTAGTTCGTGATTCTGGCGACCAGCCAGTGGCGCCACCTGGCGTCTCGATTTATAATCATATTCCTTCCAAGCAATATTCACCGTTGTTTAATAAAGGCAGACATCTTCGGGGAAGTTGTGACGTCACTCATGAGCCAATCTGGCCAGCCATGATAGCATGGTGAGTGCACCGTGGTCATTCTCATCCTCCTACAGGAGTTTTTGCAATGATATATAGCAAAAGTAGGTATGTTCTCATTAGATCTGAATCTCTACATACTATTCATGGCCAGATTTCACTTTTTGAAGTGTGATTTTATAAAAGAGAAGGTGTTCTGTAAGGAGTAAACAAGCCTTGCAACAAAACGGAAGTGACAACAGTCTTGTCAGCCCCCCATTATCGCTCACAATAACAAAACACTTTCGGGACTATACAGGGTTTATTTCAAACCATCTAAGTTCAAACAAACCCATACCAGTCTAGTTATAGCCTCTCTCACTCACTATTAGCAAAGAAAATGGCTTATTAGGGACCTGAATGGAGGGAAACCTGATTCAAACTTCAACCCGACCACACCCCCAGCTCACGTGGCCAGTGCAGAAGCCGGTGCAGAAGAAGACAGGCTGCAGCATTGATGACGTCAAAATCAAGGAGGATTGTGGGTAATGTTCCTGAAAATGGTGGCAGTCATGAATCTTGTATTAAGCCTATTTTGGACATTTCAAATGCTTCCATCAAGGTTGTAATAGATACTAGGGATATTTCTGAACGACAGGTATGTTTTTATTTAATAAAGAACCTATTGAGGTACCATTGTACTGAGTGCGGTATGTTCTTTTAATGCGGTTTACATCTAGGATAACCTCTGAACACCGGCTTAATTTGCGACCCGAGGCTTAAGGGGCGGGGGGTCATATTACGAAACTATAAATACCCCGGCAAACGGCTTTTTAGGTCGAATCAGATGATTGGCTTCACTGCTGAGGTATAACATTTTGAAATAAAAACTTGTATAAATAAAATTTTGTACCTTCAATAATTCTCTCCTTATATCATATAAAGGGAGGTTACATTTTTAACTTCTCTACACATTCTGAGATGTCTTCTATTACAGTAGACCATATTAATTTTTCTTCTCTTTTCCTCTCACTGCTACCTAATGCTATTTTAACCAAAATACATCTTGATCTTAAATCGTACATAGGCCTAGTGGACAGTAGGTCTATTTTACCACCATTAAAAAGCTTCTGTCTGTGCACATATGCCTTGACTTGCAAAATGATCAAATTAATTACTTTGGATTGTACGTTGCTTACCTCTAAACCGAACAGAATGTCTTGTAGCGAGAATATTATTTGGTTATTTCTCTTACATAAAAATCTTTCACAGTTTGTTTTAACATTGAGATATTCAGGTTAATAGACCCATTCGAGGAGTGAAATCCAGTCTTTTAGTTCTTAAACACTTTACAAAGAAGTGGCCCAGGTTGTCCTCTTCTGAGCAAAAACTACACATAGTATTATCTCTAATACCTATTTCTGATAAACGTTCGTTAGCTGTTATTGCACCATGGAGGAGTTTATATTGTAATACCTCGTCTCAGAAGTACATAATTATGTACGGCAGAACGAAAAGCTTTTTCCATCTGATTTCTTTATATTGTGATTCTGATAATCCCAATATTTTCTTCCACCTGATGATTTTTTTCCACTTGGGCTTCCTTCTTTGGTTAATGAAAATGGAACTTTTATGTCGACAGAAGAATTTAATGATGATTTTAACTTTGTACCATCCTATTACGAGCTTAAAGCAATTAAAAATGCCATACCCATTGAATGGATAATAAAAGTAAGATCTGAAGATGCTCAGCTTTGTAACGGTTCTATCGATATATTTGTTGGAGGAAAATTGTTAAACCTCACGAATTGTCCGTCCAACATTATACCATTTATTAATCCATATCTCCAATTACATTAATGCCTTGGTCGATCCAGTGTTGCCATCTTAACATTCGCCCTTTGATTTTAATGTATATTTATTTGTCCATAGTATCTGTTTTAAAATTTAATTTTTCGTGGTAGGCGAATATTCATATAATAGCACTTGTTCCATGTTTTGAATAAGTTTTCATAGAATAAATTCAGGTGATAACTTGGCTTAAATCTAACCAGAAATATTTCTTCTTTTGGCCTGTTGTGGAAGGCTTCTAATACATCAAACCAGTTTCTTCTTCCACTATACAATAGTCTTTCAACCCACTTGATTCTATTCGTTTCACAAATTTCTCCTAGGAGTCTCATGCAGACCCATACCTCCTTCCTCAATACATTGTGTTAAGAAGTCGGTACTGATCCTGTGCGAACCATTTTCCATACAAATTTTAATATTATGTCGTTAACGGTTTTCACAAAGTCTGGCTTAAAAATACACATGACAAAACATGTTGAAATACAGGCAAAAAGAAGTATTACATACCAGAATTTCTCCCCTTAATTATGATCAAGGGTTAAAACATGATTGTTCCATTCATTTAACGTTCTCTTTGTTTCTTCTATTAATTCTTCCATATTAATCTTCGCTAACATCGCTTCATTTCTTGGATAGAGTAGAGGGACCCCTATCACCTTCATTTTATTCTGCCAATTTATTTTCAAAAGGTCTCTGTTCTTGAGAGTCATGCCTCCGAACAAGAATCCATTTGAGACCAGGTGCTAGGGTAAATCTTTCTATTAGTCTTATTGTCGATAAAAGTGAAAATTCATCAGCACAACAGATAGTGATACCGTCTGCGAATTATATAACTCTCGCTTCATTTTTACCCAAGACTATACCTTTAATATTCTTGTTTCTACGTATTTGTTCAGCTAGCTTTTCCACAATAATTAAAAGTGGGGATGACGAGATGGGATCTCCCTGTTTTACCCCGTTTTTGACTTGGAACCATCCCGAAGAGGAGCCATTGTTTCAAAACGTTGCTTTTGAATCATATAGATATTAAAAATAGTTTCATTACACACTCATCCGATAGGACATATATGCCCTGTGGTATATCACTTAATGCACCTTGAATGACATAATAATTATTGGGTTTACCTTAATTCCTGAATACCTCTTGGTTATAACTCGAAAAACCAACCCAGAAAAAGCAACACCTGAGACTAGAAACGGTGATACTTATGCCATGGCACATGGTCTGGCAGATTAACTATTATCGCATTCTAGTGAATAACAAAAAGGAAGGGACCCGGGAAGGAGCTAGCTAGCCCTCTGCTTGTTGGTTCTGTGGACGAGACGAGTGCGTTCGTTGATTTTAATTTCCACCAGGTGGCGTTTGAGATGGTAGCAGTAAAGAGATTAAACAAGGGTTGATGAAGCAGATAACAACAATCACGGCGTCAGTAACAACCGTCAGATGGAAACATAGGCGTTCAATATAGCTATGATAGCCTTTATAATGGTGGCTTTCCTAGAGATAACATGCAGCTGAGACAATAAAACGTACACGAATATTAATTGGTTTATCATCGATAACACATAGAAATTACTCAGGGGACCGAGGCAAACATTTTGTGGCCAGGAAGGCTGTGTTTATTGTCGAGTAAAATCATTAATTCGATTTGCCTAAACGTGTATGAATTATATTATTGTGTATTTCGAATCTGTTCCATCCATTTGTTTCTCATGACTGTCTGTGCTTTCTATATTTTAAGGGAAGTAGTAAGCGTCGAGGGCGAGGAGTCAAATCGTCCTGGTTGATTTATTTTAATACAAATTCGATTTGTACTCTGAAATTTCCAATCGCTGATCTGGTGATACTGTAACTATTTTTATGCCAGGAATAAAGTTACATCAATCTATATTATTACACTTTATAGGTTACATAATTAATAAATTGTCCCAGTCTCAATGGATATGTTTCATGAGATTGTGGCAAACTAATTTTGTGGCCAGGAATAAGTGGCTGTGTTCCTTGTTGGGCATAATTATCAATTCGATTTGTCTAAGTATAACGTGAATTTTGAATCCTCTTCATCTACCTGTTCCTAATGACTGCCTTTTATTCATCTACTTCAAAGGAAGGAGATGGTGTTCCAAGTCGAGGAGATATATATTGCGGAGAAGAGGAGTCAAGTCGTTCTATACTGCAAGCTGGGTATGTACATTAGTTCTGGTTATCTTATTTAATATAATTGAATATAATTTGATCTGTACTAGCTGTCAAATTCACAATAGTTGATTTGGCGATAAAGCAACTAGTTTTGTGTGCAGAAATTGGGTACCATCAATATTATGCTTTATTCAACTATGTAGCCTACTCTCAAACTATGTATCTAATGATTTATCTCTCTCATTGATTTCAGGAGATTTGGGTGAACTACATTTTTTACCATGAATTACTCGGTCTTCCCACTAGATGAAGGAACCAGCCATGTCTATACTTTGACTAATCTAGTAGCAAGATGTGGGTACTTGTGCGATACGGTATGTTTCTTTGTTTTACTTTATTTGGCAAATGCCCGGTCAGTGATCGAGTCTATTTTCCTCAGTAGTAGTATGTGTAAAAAATGTCGTAGACTCCTAAATTCACAAAACACAGAATAATGTTTGAATATGTTTAATACACAAAGTTGGCTTTTACATCAAAATCCATTGTCACATGAAGTTGTGGAATACATGAGTTGTATTAAGACATTTCAGAGAAGTATAACAATGCCCCCCTAGTGTAAATATAAAATTGAGAATTGAATTTAAGGGTGGGAAGATCTTTCAGGTCTGCGAGGAGAAGAGGACGTCCGACGTAAGCACCAGAACCGGATGGTGCGTCATTCTGATCATTTGACTTCCGAGCCAAGCACAGCAAGCTACTAGTCTGTAGGCCAGCCCCACTATCCCAATGTTCGCGTGGGGCTGGCCTACAGACTAAGCAAGCCTCAAGAATGCTCATGTCTGATAAGGAGCTGTGTCACAACCGTCCAAAATATGGATTGATGTGGGAAACACACACGATCTCACTGGCTGCAACCAGGATTAAAGTTTTATGAAGTCTTTTGCATATAACTCAGAAAATAATGCACTGACATCTTGGATCAAATTAAAACAATTTTAGGGCACAAAATATCCTATCGATTGATACCAGTCACTTGATTCTATATCTAAAAATATTATTTTATTGATTGAATTTTTTTTTTACTTATTTTTTGTTTCAAACGTTGATGATAAGGATACCCCAATGGTTGCAAAGTGGAAAGCCATCTAGTCAAAAGCCCTCTAGGCCATAAAAAATATAGTTATAATTCCTACTAGGCATAATGGTGCGTACACTTATAGGCCTATATGCATTAGAATGTCAAATATGATGATATGGGGGTCGTGCATAATATTAAAAATACAAATTCGTAAGATTCGTGAATTTGTAAGCACTTTTAAATCTGCTTGCAACGAAAAAGGTGGGGCAAATGTTATAACTATCAAATTCTTTGTACTATACCTCTAATTGCTACCAGGCCTAATACATGTTTTAATTATCATTTGTTGTGTTCAAATGCTGAAAATGTTCGAAAAAGCTATCGAGATATCAAGAGGAAAGAAGAAATACAAAACATGGCAACAAAAACCGCATTGCCAGATCATTCATAGGTCGTGCTGCTGGTATCTGGAATAATCTCCCTGAGATTTGACGGTTGTTACTGATGTGAGACACTTTAAGCTATAGGGGCCTACCTGAAAAGATCTGATACTAACGATTTTGTGCAATTGGACCAAATGAGCCCCTAGATTTTGAGGCAGACAGAGAGATGGGGAGAGAAAAGACAGAGATAGAGAGAGGGAAAGAGCGGGAGATAAGATGGGACAGATATGATATATAATATTTATATATAATATAAGAGAGAGAGAAATGGCAGAAAGAGAGAGAGAGTGTGTGTGCGTGTGTGTGTGGTGGTGGTGGCGGGGGATCGAGATGGCGGGGGCGGGGGGGGGGGGGGCGTGTTTGAGTATAGTTCTATGGTATTATCATACCATCAAATCTTGGCCAGACTATTTATTATATCATGATCGAGTGTGTGAGCACATTTCCTACGATCTCGGTTTTCACTCAATTTTGTCTGAAATCGTGAGTTTGAGCCTCTGGCTGCTGGACTTCATGGGCAGTCAGTAATGATGAGATCTGTTTACCCTGTACCGTATATATGCCCAGAGGGGTCGTTTTCGACCCAACCTCAAAGAAGCTTCAATCTTTCTTTACCAAATTTTGATAATTCTAGTTTAAGTATGGAAATGGGTGCCTGAGGTATTGGTTAGCCTAGTACATTCTATCTTTTTTTCTCTTAAATTACTTAGTATAATGCAATTTTGAATCACCTTTTCCATTTAGACATCTTTCTTTTGCAGCAAGCAGACGGCAGTGATGGTGACGTAACCTAAAACAGTGCGTTGTCAATGGCAACGCTAGTTACGCGACTTGGAGAACCTATACTTCTCACACATCTCATTGTCATTACTTATTTAATTTGAAATGAATATAATAATGCTCGAACGACCCCTCTGGGCAATATGGGATAATTTGATTCCCCTAATAAAGTCCCTATATGCGTTACATCCAGCACCATGCCTGCCAGTACACATATTATATTCAGGCATGATTGAAGGATTTTCCAAATAGAGGGATATAGGCCTATAATTATACTTTGAGCGTCTTGAGTGAAAGAACAATTCAAAGGATCGAGAAATAATAATAATAACTATATGTCAAAAATATGGCAAGTAGCACTACTAAGCAATTAGATCAAAATTAAATTAAATATGACTTTATTACAAACTGATATTACCAATGGCTGTCAACTCGCCTCTCACATCTCGCGTTTCAGGTTTTGCCTCTCCCCTCTTGCCTCTCACTTTTCAAATCGCGCCTCTCGCAACCCATCAAATTTTCCGTATGCTTAATTACTGGAGGTTCCACTTTTTGCAATTTCATTCGTCGAGCGGGTAAAGTTCGGGGGCTAGATGTCTGACGGCTAAATGTACGACAGGTGGCTGTCGTAGAACCGCCACCAACTATATTTTGTTATAGCAATTGGTTGGTGCTGGAAAGGTAATGGTCAGAACATCGAACACGCAGATACATAATTATTGTTTTATTGATTCACTAATAGGATACCTAACAGGCGCCCTTCCCATGGCTGGAGGTTCTATCATCGCTCGTGGGGTTAACGTGTAAAACACATGCCTCATATAACTAACGAGCATAGAATGAAGCCCAACTGGAGGTGTTAGCAATCCTGGGTAGAATACCCCATGATTTATTGTTAGGCAGGGGCAGACGACTGATTACAACTATACGCCCTGCGAGTGCCATGATTGATGACTGACGAGTGCCCGGAACGCCTTCTGTCATCCAATTTTCAGCACAATTTCAACAAGTTGGTATACTTCACTTAAGTAATCGCACTCCAGGTATGCGCCCCTGACATGTCTTACCATCCCAACTGTCAGCATACTGCAGGTGGGCGAGAAACATCAGTCTCCTCAAAGCTGGTTTATTATCAAATTGAAACCTATAATGCCACATTAAAGATTTCCCTTTTCTTTATTCTTACAGATACCGGGACAAGATATACATCGAAAGCAAAACACTTGATCTATCGCTTAATTTGTTATAACGAAAGGTCCAATATTTCATCTCGATCTTGACGTTTAGCAAATTCATTTTCCATGCATATCCGTAACTCTCATATCCAATACACACATTTCACAGTTACAGCATTATTACTTCTACACTGCTGTGAATATTAATGGAATATACTAGATTTATGGGTGGAGTAAAATGGGAGTACTCTCGAGATTTTAAAGTTTTAAATAGGTAATTATAGAGGAATCCCGTCGTCCCCGTGCACTCTGTTGAAAGAAACAACAGTGATATATGATAATAATGTCTGGAGATACGAAACTAATTCGATATCCCTGTAACCCTAACTCTGTATAATCAAAGACATATATTCAATGTAATAGTAGTTTTAACCTATAGCAACCGCTATGACTTCGCATAGTCAGACCAGTTTTTGGTTCATATCACCCCCTGTGGTACCCCTTAATGTATAAGCAAATACTACTTTGTCATATTCTTACGGTGTTGGTCTTTATCTTTTTTTGATATTAAAATATTGTCAATGGAAGAATGAGGGAACAGGGGGGTTGCTGGTGTCTGTAGTCGTCATGCGACCAGATAGTATTAGTGAGGTGCCTGGTTAATTGATTTTCTATAGGAAATTTGTTCCTCGGCCAGATGGGTAAGATATACCATATGACGCCCAATTATCACCAGAAATATTTCATATCTTTTTTTTTCTCCCCCCCTTTTTTCTCGAGTGAGATATTTGATGTAGCCTATGCATTATATTGTGTGAGGTTCGGAGAAGGAGGGTGGGGTGATGAACCTGATGTCATGCACAAAACTCCCCCGTTTTTCGAATATAAAATATACTGGAAAATGTACCTGGAGATAATAGTAGTGTTCTGCATGGAATAGTCTACCGGCGAATATAATTGATTCGATATAATATTATTGATTCGTTCACAGACTTTAAGTATATTATAAGAATATAAATTTACATATATAAATCAAAATTTAAAATTTGATTAAAATAAGAGCTTCCGAATCACAACTTACAAAACCGACCAATATGAAATGTTTGCTTTCTATATAATAATACATTAGTATTTACTGATAAAACCAGATTAATTATTGTTTTCAAACTTGATCCCCATATCCCATACATGTATTAGTGAGCAGAATCATCAGGAAGCAGGCGCTTGCAAGCTGGGGTAGTATAGTAAGTGTAGATCTTGTATAATGTATCTTCAACTCTGCCATTCCTGAATAAAGAATTCGGCAATAAAACCGTATAGATTTAAATAATTTCATTTTGTTTACTTGAAAGAATTTCTTATGAGGCTCCTTAATTTTTTGTCCCGCTAAGGCCTAAAATGTTTTTTATATAATCTCTAAACATTAAATATTAGAGATATATTATATAATGCGTAAAAGTGGGGTATTTCTCACGCGTTTTCCGGGAGCCTGATAAAAATGCTTAAATCATCTCCGAGTAAGATTTCCATGGGAAAATGAAAAAAACTCTATTTTAACTATTTTTCATCGCCTGTGGGCGCGTTTACGTAGCACCAGGCAACGTAAGTTTTACGGTCACAATTTACTTGTATGTGGATACACCACTTTACTTCGAGAAATAACCTCTCCGCCCAGTCTTAGTGCAATACTCCCATAAGAAGGATGTGAGTTCATTATTGGCCCAGTCCAAGTTGCACCTTGGCAGTAGCAACAGGAGTAATCATAGGTGTTATTTTGTGAAGTTTACCCCGATCGCATCACAGGTAACATAAGGTTAGTAAATTATTGTCAAACATCGGGTTTTCCGTAATTTGTACATTAGGTAACGATATGCATCGTATACCGACATAAAGGGAGTTTTTATTGCCTTAATTGCAGCACAAACATATTATCTATTAAAATTATATCGAAAACATAACAGATATCTACAAGGGATTAATTATTTCAAGTTTAATTATCAAGTTTTAAACGAGGGTGTTCAATTTCTGAAATAGGATTTGCAATATTCACTGGTATTTCGAGCATTTCAGGGGCATGTAAGGCAAAGGCGTTGATTACGTTGATGAATGAAGATACAATTTAATCAATCTTTGGAGAATTCATGCGGTGCAGGAAGGCCCTTGTAGTTGTCATCTTTCCAGCCCTGTTTTACATTATGACGGTGGTTCTAAAGGATACTGACACCACTTCTAATAAACCTTCTCCCCCGATGACTTTCAAATGGAAATCAAAAGTTGTGCTTTCTGGCCATTCACGCAAATTTAGAGTTGCATTTGCGAACAGAACTCGCCACAAGTCGAAAGTAGGACCTAGGGATGCTGAATCTTTGAAGTTATTGCTCTTTGAAAAATTAAAACGGGAATTAAAATCTCCAATAATCCCAAACCAGACACTGATGCCGCAGGACCTTCTGAATGCTTGGAAGATAAATCACATGGTGATAGCCGAAGAATTACAGTAAGAGTTTTACTTGAAGATAATTTAACTCTCAC
Source organism: Sthenelais limicola (assembly GCA_942159475.1). Lineage (NCBI taxonomy): Eukaryota > Metazoa > Annelida > Polychaeta > Phyllodocida > Sigalionidae > Sthenelais > Sthenelais limicola. The sequence continues at coordinate 118,311,981 of OW804096.1, forward strand.
TCATCTTAGGGTAAAGAGCCAATTGATGGTCTAAAATTCATTCACTAATGTGTCTTCTGTGATTTTCTCCTTAACGCCTTAGAGGATGATCGTCCTTTTATTACATTCTATTGAGTTCCTCACGTGAAACGTGAAAGCCCACATTTACGTACAATATATATATAAATGTATTTTTGCCATTGCTATTCAGCCATTTACTTAAACAGAACATTCCCTTTGATGATCCGAGATTGTTGAAGTTGATAAAAAAATCTACAGTGCCTCCCTCTAATTGGAAACTGAAAACAAGTCATGGGTTCCACATGACTCTATTAGAAAGTGCCGTGGATCGCCTTCTGAGAAGAAAGGTAAGGAATCGTTATACATTATTGTATCTTAAGGCAAGATATGAACTAGACTTGAAACTGGACGAGTTGTCGCCCCGTGCGAAAACCATTTCCGCCGAAAATAGATACAAGCTTATGGTTGTGCCACCCAACAAAAAGTCTGGAGAACCATAGTATCCCCGAACCCCATTAAACTCACTTCTCTTGCTTAATTCTACCTTAGCTTCTCTAATTCTTTCACCAACTGAAAGGGAATGATATCAACAACTAAATGTGTGAGTTTAAAAGAAAACCGATCCCCAGATGCGGAGATATTAGTGAAATTTTAAAGAGGTAAAGAAAAGACTTGAAAATGAGACAAATGTAAAAAGGCTGTCGGCACTGGGGCTCAATCTCGCAATGTCCCATTTGGAAGTCTAACACTTTAACCACTTGACAATCAGGGACTATCTGCACATGCATATATATAGACCTGTTTACTTTAATCCCCATTCACGTCATGGTGATTGAGGAGAATGGGGACATACATTATCTTTGAAGGTCCCTGTGTTAGCCGCAGGCGATTAAAAACAAGATTAATCATAAAAGTATAGCTTGCATCTGCTATCTATTTCTATAATATGCCAATGCAGGACTTCTAGGTCTGCATGCTTCCTGGATGTCAACCTTGCATGGATAGGATGGGAGACACTGGCCACCAAGCAATGGCACACCTGCAGCACCCTCAACTGTTCATACAAAGATTAGGGGAGGGCACAAACCTCGAGGTGTTGAAACCAGAAGCACTGTTGCTGGTGCGATCAGTGGATTGTTTTCGCGACAGGTTGCTGTGACAGGAAGTCCTTAATTGTGACTATGCCAGGGTGACCTGCACCAAGGGGAAACTATGGAAAGCCATTTATATCCCCAGTCCATGAAAATGGACTAGCAGAAATCCTGTTCAGCCTTATACTGTTCATGTTCAGCAGTACACAGCGTTGGGGTATTAACCCACTGCAGCCGGGTTAGGCTTCTGCCCAGCTGATCAACAACAGGTCTCGGGTTTCAAATGCTGGTCATCCAACATACTATGGATTGCCATTTACATACATAATTCCATTTGATAATTCCACTTGCTAATTTTGGTAAATGAAACTATGATATTGGCGATGATGAGTTGCTTTTTGTTTCTCCTACCACACTGGGTGAGAGAGTTGTTTGAGTACTCATAACTTAGGTAGGCCTAACAATGTTACGCAGTTGAAACTTTGTAGGTTTGCGTATTTGTTATTTTCTCTGGAATTGATTGATGTATGTACATATATTGATGTTTTTTACGGTGTCACTGATGGTTTTGATGTTGTTGATTCATATGCTTGTAAAAACAATGAATTCATTCTTGATGTTGATACTAAGTGTAAAATGGATGTCATCATTGCCAATAGGCCATAAGCAGGGGCCACTACATCGGATTTTGATATTATGTGTTGGATGGCTTACATATTGTGGGTCATGTGGTTGACTCTCCCCACTCTCTCCTTCGTCGAGACATCAAATTCTGTGACTTAGGTTGCTATGCGACTGTGAATTCATCAACAACATCTAAGTCCCCTGTATAGATACAGGGGACTTAGATGTTTTTGATGAATTGATATTATATATAAGATATATTGATATAAAGCTTGAGCGTTCACTTTCCTAATAAATATAGATCTATATTTATTAGGAAAGAAGTTAATATGCTTTGTGATTGATCGCAAAAGTGTGTTCTGCTTTGCAATGGGTTTTGTGATAGCCTTTTGCGATATAGAACTTAAAATCGTCTGTTAAAGTCAGGTATATCGCAAAACTCTGTCTCAAAGACTCAAACCATGTCTTAACAAAAGGCTATTGTGACGCACTTTGCAATGCACTTTTGTGATAATTCATTTCCACTAGCAAATACCCGTGCTTCGCACGGGATTTGCTAGTGGGACAGTGGGGTCCACATCTTCCTACTCTCCTTGTTCCCTCTCCAACCATCTTTCCCTTTCAAGTTGTCTCTGTAAGTTGGTATCTGTATTAACATTTATACCTCAAATGGAACCCTGTTAAGATGTTTTTTGTCACTGTTGTATTGTTGTTGCCTCCCATTCCCTCCCCCCTGCCGCCCCTCTCCCCCTCCCCCTTCTCTTTTACGTATGTTACACCACATTGTTGCATACTTATATAATTTAATTATGCTTTAATGTATATACTGTTACATAATGCACTGGTTATAATCATGTCCATACATGATCTTTGTATATACACTAAGGGTTATACCCCGTTTTTCGACACGATTCTGTTTGTCTTAACAGAATTACAGATTTTTACACTGTAGCGGGGGGGGGGGGCTCTATTGGGAACCACCTCCCCTCTGACTGGCGTCCCTGGGAAGCTTTCATATATAAAGCTTCCCGTCCTGTAATCGGTTTTCCTCCATTAAACTTTATATTACAGAGTACCAATTTGAAATACTGAAAATCGTTACAAAAGCACCCATCCGGCTATATAAATGTGTAAGGACTGGCATACTTCGCGTTGAGATAATGACAATTAAGTCTTGGTTGTTGATTTTACCATTAAAACACGTTGCATTAAAAAGTTGACAATTTAAAAAAACCCATTGCTGAATGCTGGACTAGTGCGCTAAAGGCCAGGCCAGTCACTCACCAGGGTCACTCATTTGCTATATGCTCGTCAGACAAACTTGTGAACGCTAACTGAAGGGACATAGGCAACACAGAAATCTTTTTATCGATTCTTGGAGTCTACGTGTTGATAGTTCTCAGATATCCACACTGCAACTATACTATAACGTCCATAGTCAAATCCTTTCACAGTGAGGACATCAGAGAGGAGGAAAGATTGGTTGGGGAGGAGGAATATAGAGACACGTACACCTACCCTATCACCGCACACACGGTGATCTCCCAACCAAAGGACATGTACAAAGAGAACAAAAATATCCCAGTCGTATTGGTTGTGAATTCTGCACTTGCATGGAGAGGTACCGTACGTCATATATCACTGGCTAGGAGTCAACAACCTGCCAGAAGGTTGTGATTATTTCATGAGAAGCTAAATTGCTCCATAAAAGAGGTACCTGGCGGCAATCGTTGTTTCTTTCTTATGAAGGGCCATTATTATACCGTAGAATGTATGAGAGGAGATACATCCCCACCTCCAAATACGAATTGTTATTAGTTCATATTTCAATATATTAGACTATATTGGAATTGCTTTTGTCTGAGATTGTACACAACGAAAGAGACGAGGGAAGTTCCGGTGTATACGTACATTGGAATTAGACTTTGTCATGTATATAATATGTGTAATAATAGAAAGAGAAATACATTCCATAAAACATCAATATCTATACATCGTGTAGGTCGCATGTACGCTATATATATTCCAGAATCCCATGACTTACATGCACAGATTCTCCTAACAGTGTCTATAGATTATGTAACGCTTTGAATAGAATGAACTGAATTGAGATCCAAAGTATTGTCTCCAGAATTGAATAATAAAAAGTTTTCTGCGAACTGTTTCGTGATGTCGTGCAGCTTGCCTGTATGAAACCCCCGAAGGCTCAAGACGCTCGACAAGAATATTTCCCGGTTGGATTTTTCCATTTTGCTGAGGTTATTATACTTCGTAATTACAGGAAGGGGGATTTTTTCTTGAGGCCAATTCCTTTGATGGCGAGGGACCTTCACACACCTTATGGCTCGAGAGGGTAAGTGTGACCAGGAAAGATGATGAATGCCGCATCTCGCTGATTGATGGTCTCCTTCAGTTTCCCATTATCTTGGGTGTCAGGGTATTAATTTCACCATTAATTATTAATGTACCAGCGTATGGAATTTGGATCGCATTCATTCCCACCGACAAGTTCTGTTCCCATCTGTTCTTTGCCCAAAGTATTCTTGAGAATGATTTATGATGAGTGCGTATGGATTCAGTTTATTCGTTAATTTAGACACCTTTATAGCACTGTCATATTATGCAAAGAAAGCTGAGCTGAGTTAATATTCATGACGGTGTTTTTTTTTTATGAATTAACTATATCAGGCTGGAAATAAGTGTTAGAATCAGAAGCTATAATTACAAAATCACAGAGTCATCTAATTTTGTTTTAGTCTTATACTTATCTCTATAAAGGTTTAATAGTAATCTTATTTCAATGTCCCGATGATGGGAATGTAACAGGACAAGTCGGTTCTTATCAAACGTATGTTAACATTTGTGAACAGTGAAAACTGTATTCCACGTTTGCGGACAGGTACGTGGCTGGAGAGGTGTCCTCTTGGAGTCCGACCCTTCGTATTTCCTACAGCTTCTGGGGAAAAACAGGCGAGCATGGGCAATTAACGCTGCACCGAGTCCTTCAAAGTCTCCTCGTCTGGTAGGTGGAATGGTGCATCAATAATGCCTCCCATTTTGTGATACAAATCCCTCTCTATGTACATATACATATGTATACACGTATACATGTATATATGCAAACTGGGGAAAATAAAAATGAATAAATACATTTTAGAAACAAATAAACGGATATATATGTAATATATATATGTAAATAGTTGCTGGTAAATAAACTACCTTTTTGACTGCACAAAATTTGGTTGACTATGAGGGGAATTGTGACTCAAATAGCACATTCAAATTTTATAAGCTACATTGAGCTTTTTTATATTGTATACATGTATGAACTGACTAGATATCAACAAAATGTAAAACGGATTCGATGATTATCAGAATGGTAGTCCTTGACAAATGCCATTCGGACTAACATCATGTTTTTTCCATATGGAAATTAAATTCAGCTATGATTTTTAATACGCTTTAAATAATCCATGCATGATGTTGCGGCAAGGCACGAATCTGTGTAAAGTATATTTATGAAGATTTCAAGGGACTACACGGAGGTCCCTTCGACAACCCGTTCTTCACTTGATGCCTGTTTTACATTTTTCTTTAGGTGATCTTAGCCGATGGCGAACGACAGCTGGGTGTAATGGGGGAAGAAGCTTCCGGTGGAAATAAAAGTTTGCTTCCGGCCTTTCCGATTTCTTCAATCATGGTCGCGCTTAAAGAGAAATATTTGGATTTTCTAAGTTTGGATTTGCGGGAAGAAGAGTGGTCTGAACTTAATGGAATCCCCTGGGAAGATGTACATCCCACGGTTGTCGCCATTCAAGTAATGAGATCGCCAAAGAAAGCCATTATGCTGGGGGAACGGTTGTTAGCAATTGGATACCTTTGTCACCCCGAGAGTTTTAACGCGACAGCGGAGATGCAGATACCGGCTCATATTTTGTGTGTGTTATATGGAAGTTCGAACTATGAATATAACGATGAAGAATTATCAAGTGAATCACGTAACGATAATTATTAAGTACTCATAATTAAATAAACAGTTAAAATGCTTTAGGCCAGACAGGGTAAATCTGTACGTTTACAACACCATTGTACGTTTATTCAAAACCTTACATCTGAATCTTCCATCGATTTGTATACAATGAGAATATGAACTCGTAATATACCATGACTATGTCTATAGAACGAATAGTTAATGATGTAGATAGTGTACAAATATAGACGTATTATTACCATACATCGACATTCTAGACTTTCTGCAGAAGATAAAATATATGTACACAGGGTGTTTTCCTGTTCTAGAATTTGTGGGTAATATTTTCTCTCGAATCACCTCTGTCATACCAGTGAGGTAGTTCACATATACCATATATCATGCGCCATAGTTTCAACTTCTCGGGAAACAGATACGGTCTCCTGTTATATACGCAAAGATAAGGGGAAACAGACAACGTCTATACGTATGGCACGACCATCGGTTTCATCAGCGCTCATGTCAGAAGTTATATTACCTAAATCTTCCATAGGTGAAATAACTTACACAGTACTATACGAGTATGATTGGTCTTTGGCCCAACAAAACAGCTTCCATTAATGTATACCCCCTGTACATGAAGCGACATGACATGAGGCGACAATGACAGGGACATGTAACCCTTTCATTTCTAATAATTAAATAATTACCATGATTATCTCCTCCGCACTTAAGATGGGAGGCGTTCCTTCGTGGATTTAGAATTCGCCTTGGGACCATAATGGCAGACTCTGAAGAAGAAATACACATTCTTTTTGCAAGTCTGCCCATTTACCACATGCATTGGTTCTTTGAAATTTGTCAACAGTCCTTCTGATAGTTCAAATATACAGACGACATTACTATAATTGATTTCCTTGTGAATATATAATATATATAATTATATATATTGGAATATGTTTACGTATTTCAAAAGAAATACGAAATACCTCCTTGAACCTTTTACATAGCTGCCCCACGTCCTGAGTTCTGTTCACCCATCTGCCTTGCTGTTAATAAAGTATAGCTTCCTTTTTTCCCTTGAACATTAGAGAGGTTTTTCATTGTCATTTCCACCGTCTCTATTGTTGTGGTGGAAGGGCTGTATTTGGATACTGTTCTTGTTATATCAGTATTCATTGTGTATTCCGATCTATTGATGGCATACTCAGAACGCGTACTGGCTGTTGAATCAACGTATCCCCTACTATCACGAGATCTGCTTCCGCACGGGAAGACAGTGGACATAAAACCTCGAGCACATTTAACATTTGCATTGAATAGGAGAAACACATATGGGTTGGTAGCCGAATTGGCAGTGGCCATGGCTCCGAGAACAGAATAAACCACTCTGGGGACGACCGTGTGGTCACCGAAGTTAAATATGGCCTCTACGATATGGTAGGGCAGGACACAGAGAATGAAGCTGAAAACTATCACCAAAGTCATCTTCAATGTCTTAACTTTGGCCTTGGGCAGCGAACTCGATGCTGTACTTTGTAAAAATACTTTCCCTGGCTTGACCGTCTGCTTCCGCTTCTTTCCCTCGTTGGCCTTCTCGGCTATTTTGAGAAAGATCCGAATGTAGCAAAATGACACAACGACGAAGGGGACGCAGAAGTGGACCAGGGAAATGAACGTCAGGAACACCTGACGATCGATAATAGGCCGCTCTCTGAAGATGCTCTCACAAACAGTTATATTTTTAAACGGGCCTGAGGTGTTGAAGTTTGTTCGGAAGATGAAGAACATGGGCACACTAAGTAGAGCAGAAGCTATCCAAGCCGCCATCGTCATCCGCCACACCTGTCAAGAACCATGCGTGTCATAATTGGTTTCATAGAATTAGAGAAAGGCTTCATGACATTGGTAGTCAACTCACTCAATGGTACGTCAACATAATCCCATTTTAATTTAATTAAAAGATCAATAAACCTCTCAGACATCGGCACTTAATGCATAAGGGAAGCAGTGCACTGGCCAACTTCAATTTTGAGCTTAATTACTCCTAGAATTAAGAAAGCAGATACTTGAGATCCATGTTGGTTTTAGACAACCTCGAAATCGAATCGAATCGAAATAGTTTCCCTGACATGGGAACTACAGAATATTACAACTCCGATCGAACTATAATAAAATAGTAAAGTCTCTCTATAAAATCGTAAGTATGAGTACCATGGCCACATCTTCCTGGTAAGATGTTCGGTGAAGTATGACCAAGGTTAAAATGCACTTACTGGTATAGGTTCTTTCAGTGGCGCTCGGATGGCTTGATGTCGATCGATGCTCAAGACCACAACCATGAAATTCGAAGCTATAAGAACTAAACTCTGGGAAAATTTGAGCAGCTTACACATCACATTACCAAACGCCCTGTGGGAAGAAAAATATTACAATATTACATCTTCCATTGATTAATTTCAGGCATGTTAAATTATTTAAGTTCGGTACAACGCCACAACGCCAAAACTTATCAAACGGAATATTATATTGAATTTGTTTCAGCCAATGAGATTTGCAAAGGTACCTTGATAATAAAACAACTTTCTAGTCGTCCTAACCAAGACGTCCCTTTGATTAATACTGTTTCTCTCATCGCGTCTCTCTATTTGTTTGGGTATAACTATATTTTCTAATGGGATTGGTTTATGATTGATGATTCGCTCCCTTCCGATCTCTCCACTGTGCTCTGAATTATAAAGGGCTTCAAATCTCCTGGGCTTTTCTTTTAAAGAACTTCAAATGTCTTGGCCTTCCATATATTGGCACTACTTATAGTTAGTTATTTTAAAATACGCTGACGATATTTTCAACCAATTTAGTGTGTTTTTCTGGATCATTATCGTCTCTGTCTTGGGAGACAAAAATACTCATAACCTGTTTTCTTTCATTCTGGAATACTTGAACAGATTATTGCATCTAACGGAATCTGAATGTCTTGGGTCCACCAACGGCGCAGTAATGCATGAGTAACCCATTCAACTTAGAACGAAATTTCATGGCGAAGGGGAATCCAAACTTGAGTGATGAGATTCAAAGGAATTGCAGAAGAAAAAATATTTCGGATGGAATTTAGTTTTCTAAGTTTACCTCGGCACATCAATAAGAGGGATCTAAACGTCCCTTTTGGGCTAAGATCTATACCGGCAGCGGGGTAAACTCTGTATGATGTTTTCCAGCTTCTCTTTTAAATGACTTAAAAGGATATCGATCAAAACTCTAGACACGGCAATGGCCATCTTTTTTTGTGGCGGTCAATGGTGACCTTATGCTACACCGACAGTTTATACAAATGCTTCCTGTATAAATTAGATTGCCCATAGATTGTACTTCTTTATGCCACTAAAGTTCTAAAATGCATCAGCAAACTTCCCTTTAGAAGTCTTCTGATGTTCCTATATTGAAACAGAAGGAACGTCATTTTGAGACCACAAGATTTATATTATGTAGTACCAAGGGCCAGTATTTCCAGCTGTGTCACTATGTACACTGCGCTGGATACAGCGACAGACTATACCACTTTGCAAGGACAGTGCTTTATATTCCTATGTAGACCACTACGTGTCTCTCTTATGCACTGCACTTTGTATTGGTAGCTTCTACTGCATTGTCTTGTCATATTTTGTATATACTTTGTGTTAACTTGTATACTTGTCACACCATTACATGTGTTGTATACGTATTATATATGGACTAGCCCTCAGCGGCTATAGAGGAGGTCAGGCTCGAGCATTACCTCCTGGGCCCGCGCACATAAAAAACTAGTCTTTAGACAATGTCTAGGTGAAAATCCTCAATAAAATCCCCGGCTTCAAGGACAATCTTGAAATCTGATTTTGTTTTTGTCTCCGGTCTCTGAAAATTAGACAAAGTAATTGTCTCTAAAATTGTTGTCCTTATTTGCGGTAGTTTTCTGGCGGCTGGCGGTAGTTTTTTGCATAGAGATACAAGCTATTTTGTAAGATTTGCAGCAGGTGCACAGATAATGGAGAGACAATCAAAACGAGGCAATTTTAAGTAGTTCTAGACAATATATTGTGTTCATAAAGCAGTTTGTCTATTGTCTCTGGGACAATTTTGGAGTCTCTGTGACAATTAGGAGGCCGAAAGACCAAAAACTAAGGACAGCTCCAATAGCTGTCCTTAGGTGGTTTTGTCTTGATATGTTGGAGTTTTGTCACTAAATTCACAATTTGGAGACAATTTCGAGACAATTTTGGCTGTTTTACATTGAATGCAGTTCATCTATTGTCTCTGGGACAATTCTACAATTGTCTCTGGGACAATTCTACAATTGTCTCTGGGACAATTCTACAATTGTCTCTGGGACAATTTTGAGGCTGAAAGAAAAAAGAATTAAGGACAACTCAGATAGCTGTCCTTAGGTGGTTTTGTCTCGAAATATTGAATTTGTCACTAAATTCACAATTTGGAGACAATTTTGGTTGCTTTACATTACAGGCTTACTCGACCGCCAAACCATGCCAAAAACTACCGCCAGCCACCAGAAAACTACCACAAATTAGGACAAAAACTGGAGAGGCTATATAGTCTCATTTTCAGAGACAAAGACAAAATCAGGCTTCAAGGACAAGGACAATCTGACTTTATGTGCACACCTTTCAAGATTGTCCTTGAAGCCAGGGGATTTTATTGAAGATTTTTGCCTAGACATTGTCTAAAGTCTTGAAAGTTTCAAAAAACCTTTATTCATCACTGATTACTTACTTGATTGCCTAGGTTAAATTCAAATCTAAGGCAAAATTGTCTCCAAATTATAAATTTAGAGACAAAACTTCAACATTTCGAGACAAAACTGCCTGAAAATAGCTATAAGGACAATTTTTTTATGAGCGCGGTTTTGTCTAGATTTGCTAAAAATTGTCTCGTTTTAATTGTCTCTTCTTTATGTGCGCGCCTGCTGTAATGCTGGCCTTCCAAGCAATAGAAATGGTTTGGTACTTGGCGCAAAGTTAAAGGCAGCCCTAATGGTGAATTACTTTGGTGGTTTGCGCTAATCCTTTAAATTTACAGGTTGTCAAATAGAATATGATGAGTCGATTATTTATCAGAGGGTGCGAATACTAAAAACAATTGTACTTACCAGTTTCTATCGAAGTATTCCCATAAGAGTTGTGTTAGGATCGCGCCATAAACAACACACAAGTCCGTGACGGCCACATGGAGAATGAGCATGTTAACCCGGGATCTCCTTCGACGATTATACCAGAGCCAAATGCAGACCATAAAGCCTCCAAGGGCTCCAAGCAGGAGCTCGACCCAGAGAATGGCAATCCTGGTGTTTTTGTCGAACTCTGCATCAGCCACGTTCGGTCGCTTGGTTGATATTGATGTCACATTATCTAGGTATACAAGATTCCAATCTTCTTCGGAGGTCACCATCAGGTCCGGAGTAGTTGTACTTAAGTGTGTCTTTATTGAATCCATTGTTGATCAATCACAGCTTCAATCGGTCAGAACTTCCGTAATTCAATCAGGGAGACGTTCCCTGAAAAAGAAACAAAGAAAATCGAGATAATTCGTAAAAGCGAGTCAGATTTCTTTATATCAAGAGAAGCGTCTCCTACATGCTGACTCTCCACCGATTATTCACAGCCCCTTTTTACACTCAAGGACGCCGAGACAAAATACTTTTGGAGGTCGCACGTAAAGGTAATTTTTCCGCACTAGATTTATCTGGGAAGGCTTTATATGAAATGTCAGCACAGAAAGGGGAGGTATAGCCTTTGTTTCACCATCCTGTTCAATTCTTTAGAAATGGGGACAATCATAGTCGAGGCTGAATAATATACATGTATATCGAATCATTTTGGCGGTGCATGCAGTTTGCGACAAAAAAGCTTAGTGCAAATTTTTATATTCAACAAATTTAAGAAACTACTGGATTCATTGCACAATCAACACCTGTTTTTGGTGCAATGTTTGCATCAGTTGTACAAGCAATGACCTTTCTGCCGGAGTCTGTCACGTATCAACCCTTAGTTCGAGGGTCTCGTTTTCGCTTAAAAGTAGCTTCCTTTGATGGCATCTGTCCTTTTTCAGACAACGTGAGGTCATTTTACCCATGTCCATTCGAAGAAAACGAAACAGCTTTGAGAACCAGGGAATGAAGGCACCTGCAACTGATTTTGCACTACATCTTGCTCCCAACATGTATTTTTGTCTCTAGTTCTGTGGATTTTTCTAAGTGCAACAAGCAACTGTCGGTATTTTTCACATTCAGTAATGTAACCCCAAGAAAAGGACAAAACAAATTGAACCAGTCACAGATGGCTGGTAATGAGTCGCTAACTAACTTCTAAGAGACAGTAAGAAGACAAATCTTATTGAATAACAAAAATAGCTTGAGGGAAAGGGAGGTAGCACCTTCGATTAAGAGTAGTCTACACCACCAGCACCTTCACTGAAAGAAGGATTAACTCTTCACATTCACTACTCCGTGTCCATGGGAGTTTAATCATAAAAGTTTTTCTAGGCATGGTCAGTGAACACCTCGATCCACTGCCCACGCTAAACGAAGCCGTCCATGTACATAAAGCATATTGACATACGTGTAAACTCATTTAACTAGATCATTTCTTTGAATTACTTTCAGTGTTTCCGATCATATAATTAAATACAATTAATCAGACGAGCACTCTGTTTAGCAAATATTGACTACGACATCTTGTCCCGGCTCTTTGCCCAGTGTGAATTTATTTTGTCCGATTTCATTAGGCTAGTGGTTCCAATTCTACCCCTACTACATTGTCGGTGTATATAGGACAACACACAAACACTATTGAATAAGGAGTCATATATAGCGTGTTAGATCGACGGACATATAGATATATATCGGTATGAAAAAGCGGCAATGATTCTCGCATATGGTTTCTGCCATGAGACTGAAGGAACTGCTTAATCGGCGATGGACCTTGCTTTTCGCCTAGAATCCTCCATCAGGTCTACTACATGTTTTAATACTTTTCCCAACACCTGAACTATGGCCTGTGAAACTCAAAGTATTGCAAAGCTCCCACAATATGGCATACTTCCCACATTACAACTGATTAGTCGACCAACTTGCCAATCCTACATTCTCCAATCCACCTTTCAGCCCCAGGCATATATAGTCTGCGGTATATTGGCTTAAATCCATCCATCGAATAAGCAAGGGCACTAATTATTGTGATACATAGGTGTATAGATCTACATGTATTTAGAGTGATGTAATGATTATAGATGTACGCCCGATAACATACCAATTACACCTTCCATTGACTAGGCTGCTATCAAACTCTACACTAGGAATTTCCTACGTTCTTCATCTCAATCGACCTCCATCTAACTTTTACACCCGCCGCTACGGCAATTGCTCAGTTCAACAGGATTTTTTTCATTCCATTCCATATCAAATGAGGTACTCAGACGAAGCGCTCCACACTCCTCCACCCCCAAATATGTTGCCTATTCGCTAATGGGCATAATGTACATAACAAGAGAAAACCCAGAAGCAATAGGATAAAGCAGCGTCCCACTAGATAGGTGGATGGTGCTGTTCTAATTGTTATTCAACCATCACTTGATAAAATAAAAGACCACTCACTATGTTGGCCAGTTTTAGGGAATAATTTAGACCCAGCTATAAGAAATTCCAACTAGAAAAGTATCAAATTCAAAATGAGCAAAAAGGTAATATTCTTTAGTCTGTATCGATTGAAGTATATGACTCATCTGTTTAAATTATTCATATATGAATGCTTTTTTAACTTTGTATCTTGTGACAATTAATATCGCCATGTCCACAACTGCATGAGTACAAATAGAATTTATTTTAAAAATCCCCTTTGGTATACAACGAGATTATGCACTTGTCAATTGTAACTCCAACTTTCACCCCCCAGCCCCGGGGATATGGGTGAATATCCTGGGGATTTGGGGAAGTATGATGAAATCCCGACCCCCCCCCCCCCCCCCCACGGAAAGAAATTCTTGTAAATCTCCGACCCCCTGTGCGCATCTTTTGGTGGACATTTTTAAAAATAACAGTAACTATCACTGCAAATAAATAATAATAATGATAAACCCTATACCATTATTGCTATGATTTTAATAAAAAAAAAATAAAACACATGGAATAACAACTAGGAAGACAGTTAAAGGGAGGACATTGTATACTTGTTCAAAATATCCATTATGGATGTACGAAGAATGTTATATATGCAATGCCCAGCAAGCCAGCAGCAAAGCGACGTTCCCCTATACTACTCACAAGCACCTGGCGGACCGCAATATCCCCGCAGCCTTTGCAAGGTATGATCACAGCCTGTTCCAGCCAGAGGGAGCTTTTGTTCACCTATTATGGATTCTACATGATATGAAGGATACCGTCACCAATTCGGTGCCTGGACACATCTACACCGAGGCCTCAACTGTTGCAATAATATGCCTATTACCACTCTCGCTCATTAAAATCAGAGTAATAATAGAATGTGTAGTTCTGTTGTTATTTCTCCTCCATAAACCGAATCAACGGCTCATTACACATGACTCTCTATCTGACTAGAACATTTAGTGAACAAGTATAAGCTCTTTATTTGATAACATGTAGTAGTATACACAATGCCGCGGTTGTTGCGGATCTCATATCAACACTATGCTGAGGCATTGGTCAATTTATGATTCTGTATACACACCGGAACATTTTTGCCCATTTGGGCAAATTTGACCAAATTTGACATGGTTATAGACATTTTGGGTAACTATGTATTATAGTGTATTTAGTATCACTATAAAGCATACATCATAGAAATTCATTTTCTAGTCATTATTCTAGTCATTAATTTCAATGTCTTTCATACCTTGATATTTCTAAAGAAAAAATATAGTTCTGTTTGAAAAACCGTTTCCATGGAAATGGATTTTGATAAAATACATCAATTTCCACTCAAAATTATTTATAAATTGAAATGATTAATTTCCATTAAAAAATTCACCCAAATTTGCTGAAACTCTCAAATGTTGCCAGGTATATTAAAATTAGTTGAACGAATCGATGTTTTTTGTGTTCGTCAATGGTAACCATAGAAACAACTTAGAATATATATACCCTTTCTCTCAGAAAAATAATGATTTTCCAGTAATTTCCTGATATAGGCAAGTGTGGTATCAGAAGAAAGGTCTCATCAAGGAGAATTCAGAAATATATTTTATTGTCAAATTGGGGTAGTTTTGTTAGCATGGCAACCAAAAATAGAAAACTTCTTTAATTTTTGAATTTATGGTTTTCATTTGGTTGATATGGTAACAGTCTCATATAATGTTATGAAAACTAACTTAATTTAATAGGGGAGTCATTTAGACTGACTTGAGCAAAACAAACAATCAAAAGATTCCCATTAAGTAGGAAAATTGTCAAATTGAATACAGGGGTATCTATTCTCATACCTTCTTTATAATGGTATTCTGGTAAACCCTATAGGGGTAGGTATTATTGTATGACGTTTCCAAGGTAGCCTTTAGGAATTCCCTGATGTGTTTGGTATCAAAATGTTCCTATCGACATGACCATTCTAGATCCAAGATTACTTAAATCATATAATAAAGAATCTTTGTATGAAACCAAACGCATTGTATTTTAATAAAACAATGCGTTGCCATGGTAACCGACTTTTAGTACATAACCATTTAAAATTTGGGATCTTTATGGGAAGTGCTTCAAGGTGGCATATCTTATGGTAAAAGAAGGTTGAAGGGGTCCAATGTCTCTTAATTTATTATGGTTTTAGGGTGGAATGGAAGCACTACTATGAAGAATTCATAGCCCCATTCCATGTAACTGGTTATAAGATGGTGGAATACAAAAATCTTCAATATAATATATTGAATTTTTATATATCTAATTGCCATTGGGATAAATGAACTATATTTTAGCCCATAATTCCACTGATAATCCCAAATAGAATCGTTTCCCAGTGTGCTAGAACTGCGCTACTTCCTGCAAAATTGACCGCGATAAATGCGCGTCAATATCGTCCTATTTTGAGTAACATCTGACGCGGTAAAATATCACCTTTTTTTTTAAAAAAAATAAAAAAAAAACAAAAACAAAACTGCCTTGTTTAAAACAGACATCATTTAAAATCTCTGCATCATCCATTTATTTACCACTCATACTCAGCGTCAATTGCACAGACTGCATAGTATGGTAGTGGCCCAAGCAAGTACGTGGTGGTTTGGTTGTCCACAGGAAAGGAGGAGAGACTGCAAGACTAAATTCAGGGGCATAAAGGTAGGGTTACTTAGCTCTTCACACAGACAAATTGCATTGCTGAACTGTTGTAGATGTCACTTATAATATCTCTCAATACACAATGATAAATATTTATATTGCATGAATACCATATCACATCTATCAGTGGTGCTTGCAAAATAAAAAAGATCGTAAATGCGATGCAATGATCATAGCACTGTATGGTCGCAAAATCTTTCACTATAGATCTATACATGGTGTAGAGGTTGTATTTAATTTGTTTTCACTAGGCAGCGCCACTGTGGTGTTTTTACTATTTCTGAAAAAAATGTTATTGACACAAATACGCTTAGAGATGACATTCAACATTATGTATTTAAGTGATAACCTAGCTGTCTAATTTGTGTGTGTGATTAAACAAGGGTTTATAAGCTACCCTTCCATCACGTCATAGTAGGCTAATATATTAAGATCAGGCCCTAATGCCTGACACTCACACTCAGCTGGCATTCATACTCACTGTCGCACATCTGACACCCCTTTCTATCAGCCACATCATAATTATAATCCCCTACACACTAAACAAAATAATGATAATAGTAACGGTCATTTATGTGACCAAGTGTCCTTTTTTCTAAGCCGTTGGTGGAATACATAGCAAGTGCGATATGTTTCACAGTTCCATGCTTGTTATATCATGGAACGACACTGGAATCCTGGCCGTGCTGGGCTATCGCAGTCCATTGCAGCAAACTGGGAGCAAGCCATGACTGTGCTGGAACAGCGAAAAAAAGTGCTTGCCATCACTCTTCCATCGCACATTTTGTGTAACATAGCACGGTCCCGCTTGCATCGGGACTACATTCTCATATATTTCTGGGGAGAACCCTGAATGGACATCCTTTTTTCTCCTACTCAATTAAGGGCAGTTCAAGGCAGGGTTTCATCGGTCAGTAAAAAGTAAGTATTTTTCAAAATGCATCAGTGAAAAGTCAGTAATTTTCGATGTGAGGCTCAGAGCACTGTAAAACCAGTAGAATGCACTCAAACAGTACTCATTTTCTAACAATGTTTCGTGGGGAGCATGCCTTCGGAGCCCTCTATATATGGTGGCTATATGACACACAAGAGTCATTATTGCCAAAATAATAATTTTTACCACAGTAGAAATTGAGCTATAATTATTCTTAATTCCACAAAACTTTAGTAAAAATGATAAATTCTGTGGAATTTGCAAATCTTGTTAAAAGAGATCTTTCAGCTACTGAATCCTTACCAGCATAACATAGTAGTGCCACTAAGGACACGGAGCACTGGCGGACGTGCTTGTAACGGGCCCGGCCAGTGGACACACATTGCCGTCTAGTTCTGGCGAGTTTTTTCATTGAGTCTGACAGCCTGGCGGACAAGATTGGCCAAATCCAATCGTCTTATGGTGTGTCGACGACTGGGCCAGTCCTCCGTCTCTTTAGTGGACGGGTCTGACTGTCAGCTGCAGAGACTTAAAGGTAGAAATATATATTTTTACTGTTGTTTGATAGGCCTACACCATTAGGCCTACTAAACTTGTGTAGGCCTATATTTAGTGTCCCATGCTCCACACCTTCCACCACGAACCAATACGGACAAATGATCTGAATGAGGATTGCCTGTGCAATTCCCCCCCCCTCCCCACACCCGCCTCCACCCCGTTAGAGTACACCTCCTGGATCCACCCCTGGCAGCTATAAGCTTCATCATATTCCATTTCGTCACGTTGAAGGAAGGATTGCCCAATAAATATATACAGGGGCCCGTTGCTCCGTTTCTCGCTAACTATTTTCCCACACACTTTCAATAGTTAGCGAGAAACGGAGCAACGGGCCCCAGGATACGTCACTCGTGGGTAAAACGTCTTCCTTAGTTCTATACTCTTTTCATGCTACGAGCTGGGAATGCCATGTATATAGGAATGAATGTAGGGAAGGAAAAGTTCCCACAGAAAAATTTCCTTCCTTAGCTTATACAACAGGGCACTGGCCTGCCGAGCTGTGTGTGTGGTTGTAAATAAAGGATGATTACTGACAAGGATCAAGAACTGTTTTAGGGAATACAGCCGATTATTTCAAACATATTTAGTCGATTTTGCCCATGAAAATGTCATCCCAGTAAATTCATAACTGCCCTTCAAAGGTTTGGAGTGGAACATTTAAGTTTAACGGACAGAGCCCCACTTCATAAGCACTATTTATTCTACTTCTCTCTGTTGCTCCTCACCTATCTCATTACATCCTTATTCCTCACATTCTCTTCACATCGATTCTGTCTACATACGATTCTCGTCTATCGTTGTGGTCAGGCCCTGAGACTTTCTTCGTATAATGGCACTACTAACTTTTTATCCCAAGAAAAACGTTCACTCCAATCTGTGTCCATCGAATGTATCCAGGTCCATGTCGAGTTGAAGATTAGCCCTCTTCAGCAGCCAAGTTGCCATCCCTTCTATAGGCTCTAGCATCAGAATGGTCCTTCAACATCATCTTTATCATCAACTGTATACCCAACATAAGTAAATAAATAAATAAGCTAATTGACCTAATTACCAGCAGGCTGATTATAATTACCCTCTTTCAATATTTTTTATGGTTCATTTATAACCTGAGAGTATACATAATGCGTCCTGGTTTAGTGTGTGTGTGTGTGGGGGGGGGGCACACCAAGTGAGGCATTTGGGTGATTTTGTATTATCCGGGGCCTGGATGGCCCTGTAGGAGAGCTCCTCCACCAATCGTGCTCCATCTGGTCACGACCTGCATGGCTGACGAATCGCCTGGACGGTTCTGCCTATTTTATATAAGATTCTACAGAGATCTGTTGTCTCTGAGGTTAATTGTACGCAGGTTTGGGTATATGTGTGAACCTTCCAGTAGAGGGGGGCAGTAAGAGTCAAGTGACGTGAAGTGATACTGTTATTATCGAGGGAGTCATATTATTATTGGAGTCAGCATTGTCATTGTATAATTGGAATATTGGATCACATGGAGATTGTCAGAGTATCTTTGTAGGAGCTCTGTTATTTGCATTTGACATGGCATTAATTTAGAACCCTATTCAAAGTGGCTCAGAGATCCGCCTCACTGGAACACCTGTGGGACATACTGGACTGGCATAATTTATTCTCTACCCCGACAGCTAATGGTTTATTGAACAGAGACATTGCAAATAATAATGATGTGTTAGTCTCAAACACAGACCCAATTCGAATGCGCAACAATATAGTATTGGCATGTGTCCGACTTCCATCTATTACCACTGATGGAAGGGTAATTTAAATGTTCCGATTTCCGTGTCACCGTGTCATGTAGCACTGAGAGATATTCGCGGCGGGAATACCCTTATATATTTACATCAGACCACGCCCACCTTCCCTACGTTTACCTCCGTCACATAACGGTCACATGACAGTCACATGAGGCCTATGCGCGGCAATTTAAAAAGGAAAGAAAACTAGAATTCATAGTTAGAGTTTGACGTGATATAAACATTTTTGTTTGTTTTCTCTCTTTCTTTTCTACAGGGATCCGTGTCCGCGGCGATGTTTCAAATCAGTCAAGTTGCAATCAGATAAACAGAACAAACTTTCCATGTACATCTTCCTTTATTCTCCTTTTTCCACACCTTTCGTCAGACTTTTCCCAATATTAATATAGACGTTTGTAACATATATGAACTGAGATCCTAGGACTTTCTGAACAAAAGAAAACGTTGCTCGGTTTTCCATACAAAATCATATGTTCAGTAAAGAGGTATAGTTTCCCCTCCCTCAGTATGAACTCTGTCAACTTCATATCATGTCCACTCCTAGGAGAGTAAGCATTCTAAGTTTCCATCCCTAGCATGAGCCAGGTATGCACTTCTCACCGGTATTTTCCACGTCCCTTATTTTCTATACATTCTTTAGAATTTCGAGATATAAAATCTGGAAACAAGCTAGCCGCGTGTATATGATATATTTCTAGCCCCACTTCTTCTTAATTATCATACTGCTTCTTACATACTATTTGTGATTACAACACACAAAACTGTCTGTGTGCTTTTATAATAAAAGAAGTATAAACCGTTGGATTATTATGAATAAGGGAGAATGCTTCAGTCCATATCGTATACCTCCATCATTAATGGCACTGGCCAGAGGGCGTTTAGTGCTGGTCTTCATGTCTGATAGTAAAGCTTACAAAGCATAGATGACCTTAAAGGACATCTATATCATTTAGAGAGTGAACTCGGATATACAGCGAGGGCAATAATTGACATCTATACCATTGGCCTTTGCAGAGAATGAGGACAGCTCTGCCAGGAAATTTGATCGGAATTTATCCAGACGTCGTGACCTGCCGGTCAATACCCACTCATTTACGCTTCACATGGTCAACGAGGGAAGAAATCGTGAGCAAACACGAGCATTTTCCTTTTTTTCATAACAAAAAATTGTTTGGGCCAGGTTGATATTGATTACAGAGAGGCCTGGGTCATCGCAAACCTAACCGGGAATAGAATCCTTAATACTTACCCGCCTCCAACAACTTCCGCAAACGATCGTGAAATACCCACGTGTGATTGAATCGAGGGCGCGACCACGCTAAAGGATTTACTTGTATTCACTTTATTGACTTTGGCAATCTATATTTTATTGGTTTCACTTATGGACCTGGAGTCTCACCCCTGAGCAATCCTTCTCCTCTCCTTGTTGACGTCTGGCCAGTGGAATGAGACTCGCGGTATAAATAAGAAATGTCTCAAGGATATGACATGCCTGGTTGTTTGTCGAGTGCGACCATGAAGGAGGTACATGACGGTGAACGCCAGCGAAAAATATCCACCGAAAATTTCTACTTTAACTTTTTACATGCCTTTTCGTAACGCACCATAGACAGCTGGTTGGTCATGGATAACTACCTATGAAATATTGGCCTCATAAGTGAGCGTCGTACCAAAGATCTTTCAGAAAAACTATAGCGGGCACTTACGATTAATATTTTTCACAATGACACTAATAAGTGGAACAACGATCGATGAAGGTAGGAATTTCCTCCATCACATTTCCAAAAGGTCATGTGAAATACCGTCATGAGCAGTCATTACAGGAGAATTTTCTGGCGAGGGCCGTCATTACCGTAAATTGTGCTAATAACCCTGGCACATCAACGTGTGTTCTATATTGGTGGGAATTCAATTTTGCTAATCGGAGACAGCAAGACATTTTTGGCACATCCCTACGGAATGACGAAATATTGTACCATACCATTTAACTTCATGAAGGTTGGATATCGTTGGACTATATATCATTTTACGTTTATCAATTGGCTAATTCCTAAACACTTCCTATAAATATCTGGGACGTCCATAATGTATAAATAAAAATAAAAAGGTAGAATGAGGTGGATATTACTATGGTCTTCTCATGTCGGAACATCCGATTGCCAAAATTCTTTATTGCAAGACTAACTAATTGGAGATAAATGTTACATTATAATTTGTTATCACGATTCATATTCCCACATGATAATGTTTTTTCTAAATATTTTAGAATGATCCATGACGACTGAAATATTTACGAATACGGTATTAAAGTAAATAGACTGCACACTTCGTTTCTGCTATGCACTGGAATTCAGTCTAAATCCTTGGCCCTCTTCTAATCTACTTTGATATTGTAACAGGAGCCATTGTGAGTTCGTGATTTACTGATCGTCCTTCCTGGCTGGGCTTCTCTTTCATGTTTCTGTTGTGACCGTAAAAGGTGGCCGTAAACGGGACCAAGTCCCTTTTACGGGAGCTCTTGGTGGTGCATTTACTTACAGTATTAACTTGTCCGTAAAAAGTGCGCCTAAATTGGCATGTGAATGCCACCTGTTTACCTTGCTCTGTATCCACTACTACGTATTACGCACTCACGGATGGTAACACATATTTAAAAAAGAAAATAGAAAATAATTTTCTTGCAGGTTTCTCTAAAGCTCTTACTTGAAGGTAGTTTTAGATAATGTTTTCGGGTTCTCCAGGAAGGAAATACATGAGATTCACCCCACTTTTACGCATATATAATTATATCTCTGATATATACTTTTACGCATAATATCTCAGATTAATGTTCTAGGGCATAAATATATGTTTTTAGACCTTAACGGGGACAAAAAAGAAGTTTACCTGGATTCTTTATTATGCCCTGATTATCCCACAAGTTATTTTCCTACACTATATGAATGAAAATCACCAATAGAATCTCATAATCAAAAATTATATCTTAAATCATGATTATTAATATCTAGATTGCAAATATTTTCCCTCCTCTATATGAAATTTACTGTGTTAATTTTTGCAAGTCTGACAATTGTTTAACTAGTGAGTCTCGCCAAAATATAATTTTGAAACATACCGACAACCAGATTAATTATTTGAATCCTGTCAGATAATTATGGATATTGTATTATTACGTAACACTGTGTAACCATTATTAATTATCAATCATGAATCATGTATACTAATTAATTATCCATGTAAGGTATTAAAGAGATGACATCCCAACATTCCTTAGCATATGTTTTGTCCCAAATAGGTCAGGATATCTATATGTAATAGGAAATATCCACATATTTTTTTTTAAATATCTATTTCTTTTTCCAAGATATTTCAACACATTTTCAATGGAACTAATGGATATTTTATTATCAAGACACAGACTATCTTGGATTTTAGAAATTCTTTCTTACGCCAGAATCAGTTGCTCATTTTCATATACTACTATGTGGTTTCTGAGCTGCTAGTGGCCAATAGACTAGCAATGAGTCCCTCGGGCTATACTCATAGGCCAGAAATCCGACCAAACTGAAGTTGGTTATTATATGATACATTTAATTTCTGTTAAAGAATAATAGTTTAATAATTGTTTTGTAGGTAATGCCCAAGAAATAGTGGTTGTGTGTGGATAAATTGCATTTCTTTGTATATATTGTTTTTTTTAGATTATAAATATAATCAAGGCCTACCACCGGTCTTGCCCAAGCCTCCTCAGTGAGGGGTAATAAACGATACAAGCAAGACCTACGTTTCTTCTCATTCTTAGTAAATGCTATTTTCCAAACCTCACCACACACTAGTGGAGAATAGGCCCAGTCCTGGATCCTGGATACATAAGGGCGGAAAAGAAGCCACTCCTTCTAAGTCTACCGGTAAAAATCCAAATATATTGAATGCGGATCATAAGTCTGCAGAAAGGGTATGCAAAGCTACTGAACAAGGAAGCCCCCTTATTTGGCAAAGGTAACGGTACGGAGAGGATATTCATACTGGATTTTCCCCCGAGAAAAATGGATTTAAAGGAAGGGGAGGTATAATTCCAAATCTTCATCACAGATGTTTAATGATAGGACGGTATGATCAATCAATGAACCAGGTCATGTTCAAATGTTATAATCTTCTAAAAAAAATGAATAAAAACATTTTGTTACCATATTGGGAACAGATTGAAACCCATCGATTCTCTATGCTATCCTAATGTTCACAGCAGTGTGGGAATATAATGCATCACACTGGTTAAAATGATAAAAAAAAAAGTGCAAAATCTAGCAAAATAATATTGAAAATTTGAAGCAAATGATTGACCAAAATATAGAAATTAAAAGAAAATAATATCTTGAGCAACTTGTCATTAGTATAGAAATGCAAAAGTGGACGTAAACAATAAAAAAGTACAAAAAATTAATAGTCTATAGTAACCTGCAAAGCGTTTATCAAAGGAGCTTTGCTAATGAAAATGTAGTTTTAAAGGATTTGATATCAGATTCTCTTTTTACCTAAACCTGGACTGGTTATGGTTAGATTATAGGTAAAGGGAACCCACTAAAGCTCTACGAAAATAAACATATAAAAGGGAAATAAATATATATAATATATACTAGTGCGTGAAAGCGCATACTCAAATGTGAACTGGATACCCGAAGCTTTTTATTTGGAGCAGCAGCCTAATTTATTCACCCTTATTTATATAAAACTGCGTCCTTGAAATGGCGGGAACACGACAGAGGAGTGTGTTGGATGGTCTATGGGACACATGGGAGTGTTCAAACAAGAATAGATCCCGAGCTTCAGACCGGGTCCATGTAACGGATCTATTCATATGTGGAGGATTTATAGATAATGAGAAAGATATGACCTGCTTTGTCCAGAACTTGGAAAAGCCATAGGAACCACATAGGCAGGACATAACAGAGGATATTGGACAGAATATTGATGGATATTAAATTTTTTCGACCTTCTCTCTTTTGTCTCCCATTGGGAACAGGAACTATTCGTTGTGAACGGACATAGAGTCAGTTCTACAATTGATCATGCTCTGTTCTTAGTGGCGCATCATTGAAATCTGTTGTCTGAGTCTGGATATCCAAACAATTTTATTTTCCCTATACTAAAAATACCTTTGTATTTGCGAAACCCATCTTATCTCGCCTAAAGATAAACACAGTAGGACACCTCAAAATCGGTCAAATAAGCAATAGATATAGATAGACCTGAACACATTAGAAAATTATAGTTGTGGCCAAAGCTCCCTGGAAGCAGTTTAAGTGTGATAGATAGGGAACAGAACTAATATTTTTTAGAAAATCCTTTTATTCCAAATACCTTTACCAGCTTTAAGGCTGTGTTCCACTGCCACGCTACTTCTCCCGCTTCTCCCGCTACTTTTACAATCAATTGGTCCCGTTTCTTTAGAAGCAAGCAATTGAAAGTAACCCGAACAGGTGCTACTGGGATGTTACTTCCACCGCTACTTCTACCACTACTAAGACATTTGAGCAGACGACATTTTATTTTCACATGGAAATGAACACATCAAGTAATGTGAGGAGTAACGTAGAGTGGTGCCAGTGCCCCACTTCAGCTCCTGCTACTTCCCGTTACTTCAGCTACAAAGTAGAGGCCGTTAAACATCAATCAAACATGTTTGATAGAAGTGGGAGCACTCTACGCTTCGAAAATCCGCCAAAAGAAGCGGGAAGTAACAGGGCTATGTAGCGGGAGCCAATAGCACCCATCTCCGTTACTCTCCCCCTACTTCTCCCGCTTCTTTAATGAAGAAGAGTAGTGGGAGAAGTAGCGGGGCAGTGGAACCCAGGCTTTACGTGAAGAATTGGGCATACCTCTAATATGAATATCACATCTGTATTTTAACTCATACATGGTTGACAAGGAGAAGTCTTCCTTGAAGAAAAGCTTCTGCCTGTGAATATAGGCCTAATTAGTTTGTAGTACAACTGGTTTTTATTCTGATATTATTGTTATCGTTGTTGGAACCGAACATAATCCTGCGAGTGGTTCTATTTTTCTTTTATCATCTTTTTTAGTTATGATTTCTTTGTCCCTGGAATCCAGGTTGAAATACCCAACTGAACTATCCATTCAAATAATTTGGACCGTAGATCCCTAGTTTTCTTTTAAGAAATAAAGAAATGACCACTATCATCACGAGCATCGCTACATGGTTGCTCACCTTCACTCTAATATTCTTTAAATATTACTCACGTTATCACCTTGTGACTAATCTTAAACTGGAATGATTGCAATCTAGTTTCAGATGTTATTTCCGCGTCCAAGACTAGAGAAATATCGGGGTAGCGTGTACATAAAAGGTAGGAACATTCTCCCTGCTAGGATCAGAAACGAAGTAGATAGGGAGTATTTTATAATAAAGGTGACAGAGTGGGAATATGAAAGATATGTTGGTGGCGGAGTCGGTATTATCAATGTTGAAGCCTGATTGATGGGCATTTACGGGTATTTACTGTATTCTCATGTATGCGGATTTTGTCCTTTTTTCCTATTCTGTATGTGTATTTTTACGGCTATTCTTGGTACATAGGGAAGATGGATGTGAATGTGTCGCGTAAGTCAGAGAATAAATAACAGATCGATAAGACAGTGGACACACTTTTCTTTTCTATACTGATTTTCAATGAATATATGTGATACCATCTAAGATAGAGGCCATCTGTTTGGTCGATGATAAATACCATTATAGGGATTCGGTGTTAACATTATATAAATATGGTTTAGTATGTTCCTTTTCTTTTATATTTTCTTTTTATAGATAACATTTTTTTCTATTTAGTATATAACAGAGGCGACGTCAGCGAACATCAATGGTGGATAGCACGTTATTTGTATCATGAATCATTGATTCGTTGTTTGTTAAATGTACTTGGCCTTTCAAATGAAATAAAAAAATGTTTATACGATAAAGAGAAGGCAATTTTGGTTTATTGGTCTTTTTTTCGCACGTTTAGTAGACAACCTTTGAGGAACAATAAACATATTGATGTTCTCACCTCCTATGCTTATGATAATTTCTCCTTCGTCAGTAAATCAACACTATTCTTCATGACTCTAAGCCATTCTCTCGGAATTGTGCTCCCTAGCTCCAACCTCTCAACAAAGGTTGTGTCTATATATAATGTCATAGTTAACTTTTATTTCGTTGGTTGCCATTAATTTAACTTGCTCGTTAATGATATCTCCTATGTGATCCTAACATTCCAGTTTCACATTTTCGTGCCTGTTTTAATATTTCTATTAACCCAGACCTCCCTGGTCGAATTTCTGTGTCAATAAGGCAGAACTAATCATATGCAGCTTTTTTCCCCACACAAAGTCTAGGAAAATTGAATCTATTTTCTTCCTTAAAGGCTTGTTCATAGAGGTGCATGACATAACATGCTGTACAATTGGTAGTACAAAAACGCTTGAAACCAAAACTCTGCCTCTAAGAGGCAACAATTCCTCCAGTCATTAAAAACCGACATCATTGTTTTAATTACTTCTTCACCATTAATCTTGGACATTAACTTCTCATCACGGGGGACAAAGCAGGGTAACCTCAAGAACCTCCAAGGTATTTTCCCAGTTAATTTTCAATAGCACTTCATCTGTTATGTTAACATTTCCTGTGATACAGCCGTTAGATTTGCCAGGCCCAGAAGCTGCTTCAAATTTCTCCAGAATCCGGATAGCTTTGGCCAGGGAAGGCTTAGCTTGGCTAAATTTTGTATTGGAATTCATTTTATCTTATTTTTTATCTAATTTGTTTGGCAGATTTCACAACAATTTCACAACAATTGTAAACAGGACCGACGAAATGGGGTCACCGTGCTTCATCCCTCCCTCTACATTGAACCAATTGGACGAAAAGCCATTATTACAGAACACTTGCCTTTGATTTACACATAAGTGCTACTATCAAATCTATAAAACATTGAAGAATATTGAGGGCTCTCAGGGCCTCAGCCATGAACTCCCATCCCACTGAGTCATAGGCCTTGGAGAAATTGAGAGATACACTTAGTCCACTTTCTTTTTGGTTCTCTAACACAGAAAAAACATTTCGATTTCGAACAAAAACGTCGATTTCCCTTACAGCTGTGCCTATTATATCGACTTTTAACAAAACCGAATTGGTCTTCATGTATTAACTTAGGACGAAATAGGGCAAGCCTTGCTGCCACGATTTTTAATATCAACTTGTTCTAAAAGTAATAGTCAATGAGGGATTTCAAGTGTTGAGGGCATTGCTTGAATTAGCACATTCCCTCGGGCTTTGCCTTCGGGAATGAGCTAATTCTGCTTAATGCCCTCAACTTAAATCCCTCATTGACTAAATCAGTACCTATATGTGTCAAAGGTTTTCCAGATAGCTATGCCTTATGGTAATTACTGATATTATCATGACTGACGCACCCAAGTTCAACCTGCATTCCGCCAATATGAATTGTACATTTTATCTTATCAAACATCAATGTTCAGCCCAAAGGTCAGATAAGACTTATTGCCTGTCAAGTCCAGCTTTAGCACATTTGCATCGTAGAAATAGGCACTGGACATGCTTTACATTCAAACGACTTTTCTATTGGTAAACCTTCTGTCCATTGATTTTACGCCGTATAGGAAAATCTTCCAAACTGTTTTGTATTCTCAAAAAAAGTTGTCTTTAAACTACTTATATATGACACTCCAACATTGCTTGGATGATTTTCAAGGAATGGTGTATTTAAAAAATCTATAACAAAACTCAAATAAGATTTTCCAATTTCCTCCCCAGCTTCACAGGGCATCAGGGTAACGCCAGCTGCTTACCCCTTATTATAGGCTTGCGACCAGGTCATTCATTTTTAGAAGAACCTTTTAAAAGAATTGCTAAACAGCTTATATTGTTCTATCCCAATGACAATGCCCTTCTTGCACTAATTAATTCCTCCTGCTTTTTCCATTGTTATTTTAAGGCAGGAAAGCATTGCCAAAACCAGTCCTATATAGTATATCAATCATTTAGTGAGACGGATTTAGCTGATAGAAATGAATGAGTTTTCAGTTGAAGACTGTTCGTATCTTTTAACGTTTAAACAGTTTAAACAGTTTAAAAGTGAAATCCTGACGCAATGTTAACAATACCTGGGACCTCATATACGAGCTTCAATTGCACTATATATTTGGTGTCATACCATAAACAGAAAAGGTGGAACATTGATACATAAAGCTTTTTGTAGGCTCAGTCAAAGCAGTCTTTTTGGTGGGTGCATACGTATTTAGAACCACTATGGAGAGCTTATGCATGATATTGGACCTCCACGTGGGGCTAGCAGGGAGTTAAGCATGGATGGAGATGAGATCATATAGGGGGCAGGTTACCCAGACAGGCCAGACCAAGGCCAGTGACAGTCTGGGCGGTGAAATGTGACGCTTCGAAAACAAAGTCTAAAAAGTAGATTTTATGCATAAAAATTACTTCTTACTGACATATAATATCAAGTTTGGCCAATGTTGAGATTGCAGAAAAGAGCCTATGGTGACTCTTCAGTTGAGGATATATAATATGGGTCACCTCACGCACTAATCCCTAGATAAAAATTTATAAAATTTGCATAAAATGTATAAGGTGCGAAGAGTACTTTAGAGAATAATATAATCATCCAAAAAGGCCAACATTAAGTCGCATGCTACCGGGAAAGCCAAATTAGCAGTCCTACTCATCCCTACCTAGTTTTTTAAAAATTATTATTGTAGGTTAATGGATAACCAATTGACCTGCGATACTTTTCAGATTTTGTCCTGTATTGGGATCGAGGGTTAGTTAAAATGGGTTTATATAGTGTGATTCATTTAGCTTGAGTTATTAATACAATTTCAGCCTGTTAGGGATTGTCACAATGTTACATTCATGATATCGTTCAAGTACTGGCACGTCATACACTCTTATATTTGAGCAGATAATAATGATTATCTCAACTGTTTTCAATGAGCTACTTTAATATCACCCATCAAGACCACATCAACATCATGTCTAACCAGGGTTTATTGTGGTTACTGTAGCTGTCTCTGGGGTTTCCTGAGTTTGGGAGTGGCGACGGGCCCAGGGAAGCCAGAACAAAGGCTCACAGGAAATTTTAGCAGGAACAGAGGCCACTTCTTAAGAAAAACGAAAACAACCTCTGCCCTTGGTCAACTGTTTGTCGGCCGTCATGGCCATCAGGCAGTGGTGGGGGACCAGGGGAACAAGCCAGAGGCATCGCCGGAGTAAGGGTCAAGGGTAGCAGTAGCTACCCCCTCCCCCCACCATATATAATTGCCATGATTACGGCTCTTAATCAGCACCAAAAGCACCCTATCAAGTCACAGTGTGGTAATTCAGGAAAACCCTATTACCTGCCTCTGTCTCGATCACTCTTTCCATCTTTTCTCTCAAATTTCCTGTCTCCATGCCTAACCAGGTTATCATGGATATAATGTTGCTATTCCTATTCTTCCCTTCATAATTACCTGTCTCTTTCTCCATCTCTCTTCCCATCCTTTTCTCTCAAATTCCCTGTCTCCCTCTCTGCCTCTAGCTCTGATATTGTGTCTCTCTCCCTGTCTCTCCCCAACTCCATCCTTCTCCTTCTTTTCTCCTTTCTGTTTTTCAACCACATTCATTCCCTTCTTTCTCCTCCATCATCTTTTCTTTTTTCATTATCTACACCTCTTCTGGTACATCCTATATCAACTCCGTTGCCCTCAGGGTAGAAATTACAACAGATGTGATATAAGTCCTAATTATAATCTGTATGATATATGGGAATTCTCAGAATTTGTTGTTTTACCAACCGCTTTTCTGATCTGTAGAGTTCTGTCCATCCTCTCAGGAGGACGTTGTATGTGGTTTGTGAAGATATCTGGGTGGAAATGTGATTTTGAAGCACGCTTTAGTTTTTTACTTGTATTCTGTACAACTATTTTTAGCCCGGGAAAACCCCTGTTAGGAATGAAAAGAGATTGATGTCATGCCTCTTCCACCTCTGTAGCAATGTGGGATTCCCTAGCAATGCATCCTGCAAGAGTCCCTAACAACGGGAGAGAGAGAGATCAGAGAGGGAGGGGGAGAGCAAGGAAAAAAAGAAAGGGAGGTGAGGGGAGAGAGATCAGAGATCAGCGGGGGAGGGGGAAAATAAATAAGCAGAGTGAGAGTGTAGGAGAAATCAGATAGGGGGAGGGAGAATAGGATAGAGAGAAGAGGGGAAGGGGGAGAGAAAGATGGGAGGGAGAGGATGGGGTGAGGAAAGAGGAAGGGGAGGCAGAGGGAGGCAGAGGGAGGCAGAGGGAGGCAGAGGGAGGGAGGGAAAGGGTGGGAAAGGGAAGGAGAGAATGAAAGAAGGAGAGGGATAGGTTGGGAGAAATCAGATAGGGTGAGGGACAAGAGGATAGAGCGAGAAGAGGGGAAGAGAGAATAGGACAGGTGAGAGGAGAAGGCAGGTAGGGACAGGGGAGAGGCAGGGGGAGAAAAGGAGGAGAGGCAGTGAGAGAGGAGGGGAGAGACAGTGAGAGGAAGAGGGTGACCGTCCAGAGGACAGGTACGTTGCTAGTCTAATATATAAAGCTCTAGAAGGGTTTTTTTTGTCACACATGTTCTGGAAATCTGGGATGTCCCCGTCTGCTTTTTTGGTCTGTACAGGTCCGTTGACCCTGTGTGGAGGACATATATGTGGTTTGTGAAGGTATCTGGGGTGTAAATGTGATTTTGAAGCCTTTTTAAAATTGGAATCTCCAACTCTATTTATAGCCTGGGAAAGCCCCTGTGGGATACTAGTCATTTGCCACCACATGTAGAGAAATGGGAGAGTGAAGAAGAGGGGTTGGAGAGGGTGGGGGTATTGGAGAGGGGAAGTGGAGGGAGAGGTTGTAGGAGGGGAGAGTGAGGAAAAGGGAGAGGGTGGGGAAATAGGAGAGGGGAGGGGGAGGGACAGAAGAGGGAGAGGGAAAAGAGGGGAGGGAGAGGATGTAGGGGAACGGAGAGAGGGGAGGGAGAGAAGGCGAGGAGGGGAGCATGAGGAAGAGGGGAGGGAGAGGGGAGGAACCGGAGATGGGCTTGGGAGAGAAAAACAGGTATGAGAGACAGAGAAGAGGCGGAGGAAAAAGAGGGAGAGGGGGAAGTGTGGAGAGAGAGGGGGGGCCGTCCGGAGGACGGGTACTTTGCTGGTGTATAAATATAATGATATATAGGAGAGCAAAACCTCTGTTAGGAACGTCCAGTCCCCACAGATTAGTAAAGACTATACATCATTTCTTTTCATCTATATGCGCTTTCTTCCAACAGTGTAAGTATAATCCCCTAAATTTGGCTCTGCTCCTAGGATACCATTTGTACACTGAAAGTAATGTATTACACACTCGACTATTATGTAGGATCCGTTTCCATCAAACACTAAAGAAACACTTGGGAGTTATTCAGTCACCAGTGAGCAGAACTCGCCTGCTTGGCTGGACCCTTTAACAATCAAGCAATTCCACATCCCCATAACCACGAACATGTAATGTTCCTCCAATTTGCTTGGAGGCGCTCTGCGTCTTGTGTTATTTACAATGACATCTAACTAAGAAGCCTGTCATAAATCATCTTCAGAAGATACACTGATGGGAAAGGTAGTCAACATTTTGAAAGCAAAATCTACAAATGACATTATGATGTAAAACGGACGCTTGGGCTTTTATGTATGTAAATCTGCACATACAACCCTCAATGGTCAATGGAAAGGAATTGATGTCAGATGCGTAAGACTTGCAACCACTGAACTGGATGCCGTGGGCTCCAAATTATAGTCGAAACAACAAAGGAATTTATTGTATGATTGATTGATATCTATAAGTAGATATCTTTGTAGTGAATTCCCACATGCTTCACCATCTATGGCGATTGTACAGTAAATGGTGTCTCCTGTTATCCGCTGCAGACAAGACAACCAGATGTGTGTGTGGCAAGTAGGACTATCGTCACAATTTGATGGGAATGAAGGGAAGTCTTGGCTTTATAGTATATAACGCTACCCCCCCCTCCCCCCCACACACACACACACCCTGCTGTTAAAAGCTGGGTACTGCTGCTCCTATAGTGCAGCAGTACCCAGCGCTTGTAGTGGAGGTTTACACGAGTACGGCCGAGTGCGTGGAAGAAGGCTTAAGCATTGGGAGCTGGTAGACATGCATTGGGAAATCAGCCTATGTGCATTACCAGTACAATATAGACACTATGAACCCTGATTTTTTCCGTCTCAAACATGTTAAGGATGACAAATCTGTAATTCTTTTTTCCCGTTGACTGCGAAAACATACGCAATCGGGTGAAGTAGCCAACTTTCCTAGTCCAATTTCGCCGCTCCGAGTACCGGTGGCGCGTCCTGTGGTCAAAGGGGAGAATTAGGCAATCTCTTGGATGGCCACTGGCGCCTCGTCGTCAAGCTTTTACTATACAACCCAGGTTCGACCACAGCTTCTCGACAAAGAGAAAGTAAAAGCATACTCAGAGATTCTGTTTGTGTAGCTTTATTTCCCTCTCAGTACATAAGCATGTAAGCAGTAAGAGGTCTTGTAATAAAGATATACAGATATTCTGCAATGCATCTGATAAAGGGAAGATCATTAGCATAGATCTGTTACAATAACGAGGCCACAGTACATGCATTGAGTAGATTAAAAGCCAAGGAATCTACTGTGGCATCCATAGCGTGCAACTTCTCGTTTCTAGCTGCAAAACTTGAGTTAGACTTTAGATTCGTCCGCATGGATGTCCCTGATGTGCACCCTCACTAATAAGAAGTCAGCAATATCATATATGTGGGATTTGCTGATGTGGAATTGACTATTTCAACCCCTCAGCTGCCCATATTTGCTAGTATAGTTTATCGGATACATTGCAGCTCATAATGCCCCTCTGTCTGTGAAGAACAGTCTCTCTCCTCAAGGGCTACTACAGAAATGTAGACCTCCCTTCTTCTGCATTCGACTCACTGCTAGTTTAGAATGCACTAAGGGTGTTTCAAATAGCTTGGCTACACACTCCAGGTCAAAAGACCCTGATCTCTCAGAAGATGCTATCAGACTGCCTCACTGACCTGTCACCCCTTGTCACTTCATCCATATTTCACTGAGCTCAGGGCAGCACTGCTCCTCATGTTCTTAGGCTTGTTCCGTCAGAGCAATCTTCTCCCATGCTTATGATCTAAAGCATTTGACCTGTCTCGCCAGTAAACTCAAGAGGATGTCTCTCCTGTTCAAGACAGGCTCCTCAGCAATGTTAAATGGACAAAGACCTTACAAAAGGGTCTCTCTCCTAAATCCATCTTTATACCAGTCATCCAGGGCTTACACATGTGCCCAGTCGCAGCTCTAACAGCTGCCCTAAACAAGCACCACCTTGTGGTTCATGCACGTATGTTCACCCTCAATGATGGCAACCCAATGCCTAGCTTGTATGTGTTGCAGGCTATCCTAGCTTGTGGTATGGATCCTAAGCCCTACTCGTTTCTCAGCCTCAGGAGAGGTGCAGCGTCCTTCGCCTATTACACCAGTCATGCAACTATGATTGACATAAAACTCTGTGATACTTGGTCCTCGGATGCAGTTAATGCATACCTGAGCCCCGCTCATAGTGCCACATCATTGACTCTCAACGTTATGCTACTTACTCTTTATAAAACATTGTAAAGCTATATGATAACCATATTCTCATTGATCCATGTTCTACATGCAAATCGATATGTGAAGGTATCATTACTCTCTATGCAAATCAAAATGTGAACATTGTCTTTTGTATAAATTTCGGAAATTTATCAGACTTTAATAACACTAGAACCAGTTCATTAACAAGTTCATTAACCAGTTCATTAAAATGATATATACTAGATAAAATTTGAAGCAGGTTGGGGGTATGTAAACAAACAACGTTGGGATGTCCAGGACACTGAATTCGGTATTTTACAAAAAGCAAAACGACTTACTCAAAGGCCTAAGTAGGCTAGTAATAATATATGCTAGGGAGAGAAAAATCATGTACTACTGGTTAAAATATTCATTAAGTGGTTGGGCTGAAGAATTGTTGGCAAAACCCCGGTCTCAGTTGACAAAATCCGAGGCCTCAGAGCCCATGCATGGATTCCCTGAGGTTTTGCACAGTGTGAAAACCCACCGCTTTTAAAAGAGGGTGTAACCAGTAAGATTACATATGAAGATCTTGACCAGAGGGGGTCACTATATAAACCAAAGGAAATGACATACATAATTTGGATGCATATGGACCAATTAGATTTATCCAGATATATCGAGAAGGCTGGCCAATCAGGTTAATTAATACTCAGGGATATGGCCTACACACAACAAGACAACAAGCTTAATTACATGTGACGCTAGGTGTTACCCCTGTTACTAAAGTAAAATAAAGACTTATGGTCCAATTGCAACGTGGCGTATATTTTTATAACTAAAGTAAAATATTACTGTAGTTATTCATAGAACTGGATCAGCATATATGCCACGTTGCAATTGGACCATAAGTCCCCAGCTACACATTATAATGTAATTTTATTTTCTTTAGAGATTTTATTTATACTGGGGAACTACAGGTCCCCTTACGGGTTTTTTCGCCCGCCCATATGTATATGATAATAAATTCAATGCCTAATATATGCAAATCCATACTAATAATGTACATAATATAGTTATGTGATATTACGTAACCTTTATTACTGATGAAAATGACATTAATAGTTGTGACACCATGTCACATTGCTGAAAGAATCAGAATTATGCAATGTCGTAATTCTAAGCGTGCAGATACTATAGTAGATACGAATTATTCATTGGAAACGCAATAATAGTGTCATAAATACGTTTGACTGAACCATTAATGTATGAAACCATGTCACCCTGTGGTCATTTATCAATTTATAAAACATGTAACCAGAATATCTAATGGTTTTACTTGCATGGATTTTAATATTTAATAATATAAATATTTGTTTAAATCAGACGTTAATCATCATGCATTACGCGTGTCTGTCCAAGTACAGATTTAACGTTTCAGGTCATGAATGCCCTGACAAAAATTAGTCTTGATGTATTTTGTTTTTACATTTGTGTGTATTTTTAGTATTTTGTTTTTAGTATTGTAAAAAAAAACTCGAAGGTGAAAATAAAAATTTTGAACAAAATCTTCTGCCGACCGCACTGTCTAGATTGGTAAGGTTTATGACCTCTGTCGTGAAATTGTAGTAAAATATTTCTGAATTGTGGTTAATGTATATATGATCAAGGCCTAGGAATTACAATGGTTTATGTACTAAAACAGTTTTAATGAGATAGTTGATCTAAAGCGGTTAGATATTTTAAAGACTTATTAGATGATACTAGAATTTTGATTATTGTTACTTAGTTCATCGTACCTTTTAACATTTGTGTAAGATGAAATTATCGGGTTATCCCGAAACTACGCAAATGAAATATTTAAAAGAAACAAATGTCCTTCTCGAGCATTTAGGCTTATCGGGCCAATTGGCATACCATACGTCAAGACGTTCTAGCGCCTGTCACTCTCAGATTTACCTCACACGCTATCTGAACAGGATGCTGGATAAAGTGTCTGATTCCAATGAAAAGCCGCCTAATGTGCCATGCTATAGGCATTTATCTACTTTGGCAGTCGTTCCTGTTGTCACTTTCGATAGCAATATCAGGAAACTTTTGAGCCCCTCATCAGCATAATTTCATTCGACGTCCTAGGCCGCCAAACATGAAAGCTATTTTCATGAGAATCGAATATTGACCTTTGCCTACTTATCGTTGACGGCAGGTCGGCGGCCACTAGCGGGCCAGTTTCCCCTAGTACCCCGAGGAGATCGTGGCTCTGAATGAACCTGACACCTGTACATTTAAGTCTATAAATAGAGCTCCCTATCGAGGCAAAGATTTGGAGCTAGAATCGCTCTGAATTCCTAAATTAATCTTATGACTGAGAATGGCATTCAATGAGAAAGCTGAGAAAATAATTGTTTCCAATGAAGAAGTGGATTGACTAACAGAATAATCTTTTCTGATAGCATCCCTTCAGGTTACTAAGTCTGACTCAACTGAGCCAAAGGAACATGATCATATTTTAGCTTCATATAATATATATGCATGAAGGAGGTCTACTCCTATTTCCTTCGTCGAAGTCCTTGCCAACATGTAGAATTAAAATTGAAGTCCATAAGGCTATACATACTTCGTTTGAACCTATTTCAATTGGATATATACTATTATATATATTAATCGTTTAGTCATCAGCATCCTTTATATCAATTTACACACCATCAGCAATTCATTACAATCAATTACCATTTGCAGCTAGACTCACACTAAAATGTACGAACATGCGCGGGTATAATCCTTCTGCTGACCTATACCTTATTTCCAACCACAGTTCCCGAAGTCGTAAGGTTATTTCCTGTTGGTGGGGAATCCTGCCAGAGAAATGAATGTTCGCTTGCATAGTCCTGATGGCTGAGAGGTTGAAGTGAGCCTCTATTCAAATGGATATCTCTTTGGTCACATCAAGTAGGTCTGTCAGGCAGCCTAGCAAGTACCCTCCAGTATGGTAAATGGTACTTATAGATGGAACTTAACCAATATTCAGGTAAAATGCAATGATTCTTGAATATAGTTCCTTCCGCTTTCTCAGTTTCAGTCCAGTGGGAACAGCATACAGAGCTAAAGAGTCCTGCATTGGTATATTATAGTAATAGATGCAACATATAATTTTATGATTAAAGTGACACTTCTCACTGTTGAGGGCTAGATTATCGAGTAACGGAATTTCTACTTCATTTTCTAGTATTTGGTTCACCTTACCCCCCTAAATAACTCCTGTGGATATCAAAACTCTAACATTCATAATTATATCAGATATTTGGTAAAATAGAGAGCAAAATCGTTTTTGCACACCAACCCGAAATGTCAAAGTGGCCGTTGGGATGACATCTGGAATTATGTAACCCCCAGGTCGGCGCTGGTCAGTACAAAGGGCATTAGTTCCATTACTGCCACCAGGGCTAAATCTGGCAGTACCTCCTGGTCTCCAAAGCCATTTCCTCGTGGATTTGACATAGGTTTAGGTTCTGAACCATTCATTACACATATTCATTAATCATTGAATGAAAACGCAATACTGATACTCAATACTTCAGATATTGCTATACCTATCATATATGATTACACTGACAAAGTTTCACACAATTCCATGACTACTCATTTTAACTATCTTAGCCACTTTAATTTGCCTGTAGCTAACAGGGGCCTTAATAAATAATTTATTTTACCCATTCTCCTCAATCTCCACGAGGAGAATGGGGGATTAAAGTACATTTGAAATGAGATGAATCAATGGGTGTATATGTAGTGTTTATATGCATATGTCTCCTATAGTCCCCTATAATCAAGTGGTTAGAGCATTAGACTGCAAACAGGGACATTGTGAGATCAGGTCCTAGAGCAGTCAGCCTTTTAACATTTGTCTCATTTTCGTCATTTTTTAAAAAGATTTCACTAATAACACCACATCTGGGGCACTGTTTTCTTTTAAACTCACACATTTATTTGTTATGTCCTTTCCTTTTAATTGGCCGAAAGAATTAGAGAAGCTAAGATCGAATTAAACGAAAAAGGTGAGCTAAATGGGGTTCTGAGAGATATGGGTTCTCTGGACCAGAGTGTTGGGTGGCAGTACTAAGCTTGTGTTTATTTTCGGCGAAAATGGTTTTCGCACAGGCCACGACTCATCACCAACAACTCCTTTTATTAAAATTAATGTTCTAAATAATAACAGTATCCAGAAATTCTACCCGCTAGTACTTTTGCTTGCTCTACTTATTTTATTGTCTGTTTTTGTTCTTATAGTTGTCATTTTTCTCACCTTGAATGACACTGCATGCCCACCAACCACCCATCCTTCACTCCTCCCATGTGTTAGTGTTTGATACCTGACTGCCTACCTGCCTAGTGTGTGTGTAGCCTTGAGGCAATGCTACACACACACTAGTGGCAGGCAGTGGTAGGCAGTGGCAGGCAGCGGGAGGGGCAGTGGCTGGTGAGTGAGTGTAGTGTGTGAGTGAAGGTGCAGTGTGTGTGAGAGCTCCGACAGGGGTGGGAGACTAAACCAATCTTTATATTTAAAATTGCAACTTTCCTGTACCAGATTATACATAAGTCGTCCCCTAAAAAGGCATGAAGAGGAACAAAACTTGCCATTCAGATGATGTAATGGTACCCATTTAGGTGGGAAAACATAAAAAACAGGTCGATGGGTGTGAGTTCTGTCTAACTGAGAATACCAGGGGTAATGGAGCAACGAAAGGAGGTTTAAAGGTGGTCTAAATCCGCCCTATAGGGGGCGGGGTCGGTTGCGCTTGGTCCAGTTGTATCCAGCATATAATCCCGGCTCCAGCCCAGCCAGTGGCAATGTTATAAAGCCAAACTGGTGCGTTCTCAAAATGACCAATGCTGTTTGCACCAATAAGGAGCCAGATAGTGACACTGTAAGGAAATAACATTACCTAACCTCTCTAACCTCTCCAAATTTATCATTATACTTAATGCATACAAGTTTAACACCTATGTTACATAATTCAGAATCATTGCCTCATATTACGTCATATTATGTAAGCAATTAACACAGTCATAGACCTGACAAACTCATGTATAACTCAACCACATTCTGAAGTGGGATACTATAAAGATCAATAAAGAAGTACATTAACTCCAGTCTAGGCCCAAATCCTCAGATCAGATAAGAATGGTATGTGAGTTATGGGATGCCTACTTTAGTAATCGGTTTCCTGGCCTAGGACTAGGCGTTTTAGGCACTCTCTCATCTTTGGGCCTTGACTGCATTCCAGCAACAGCAATTGGAAATTGAGGCGATAATTTGTGTGTGTTGATTGACCTGTCACCCCGAACTATATGATTACCTTTTGCTCGTTCTTGGGTCCATGTTCTGATACACGTTTTAGAATTATTTATCTTTAGTGTCTTGATCTTTGTACTACTTGCTTTGATTTGTACTTTGATTGTTTATATGTGAGGCTCGCTATGTATGTATGTGCTTATCTGGTCAGGTTGGGGGTGTTTGGCGGCCACATGGTCGCATCTTCCAGCCGTACCCATATGTTATATTTATTGTGTTATATTGTAGTGAGCGCAACTAAATGTATGGAATTTATTATCAACATAATGTATCTTTATGTAGCAATACCTCCACTAGCACCCATGTGTTATATGTATTGTGTTGTATTGTAGTGAGCGCAACTAAATGTATGATTGTATACATGAAATTTCACTGCCTAATCGCATAGGATTACTACGATCTCACCTGCAAATGCTATCAACAAACACTCTTGTTTATTATGTGGAAATAAAAGTAGTTGAAAGTAGTTGAATAGGTCCTGATACCGTGGCCAACATTGGAATGTTTCAATATTGATGTGTGAGTGTCGTACTAAACTATATATTTATTGCAACATCGCACATTTGTGAGTGATATCGGCCGTCAATCATACACAATTTCAATTGGCCATGATTACGGTCACTAACGTGCGATGTAAGTACATGAAGGCGGCTGGGCTAGTGGACAGTGTGTGAACTTGGCACGATCATGTCGTGCTCCTGTCGTGACCCGGCCGGCCGCAGAGATATATTTGACAATTCACTTTAAACACGGTCGTCGTGGGCAATCGTAAGGTAGGCGTACTCCTAATCGGCCGCTGCAATGGACATTGCGCTGACATTACTGTCTACTTGGAGCAAGTGTGGGTGTGTGCAGTAGCCTGTCCATCCTCCTCTAAGTCCCTTCCTCCTGCCCCCTCCTGCTCTCTTCCAGGCATGTCTGGCCACCCATTGAATAGATACGAGGAATTCCACCAACATGTATTACCTGCAGTACGATCTCCAAAATGTTAGTCTTTGGTGTAGGAAAAATAAGATATCTATTAACATAGATAAGAGTAATATTATGGAATTAATTCCCCCTAAGGACCTAGATGGTTCAGGTAAATTCCAATTTAAGTTAGGAGATATGGACATGAAGTACACTGACAAATATACCTACTTGGGATTAGATATAGATAACAAGCTAACATTCAAGGATCATCTGTATTCAAAAATCTCACAAGCCTCTACAAGATAGACTGCAGGTTATTCAGAATTCTTTTATAAGAGTAGCCTTTGGGCTTGATAAAAGAACAAATGTCATAGACCTACATAAAGAGCATAATATTGAGCTACTGAATGATAGAAGAAATCATCACATGTTAGAAATGGCGTATAAGCTAAGTCAGGAAGATGTATGTATATATACATAGACAACAGAAATCTGAATCTCAGATCTCATAACAATGGCAAAGTTATGAAGGTTCCAATACCTCACTCAGAGATGGTAAAAAATTGTTGTATTATAAATTACCTGTTCTGTGGAACGAATTGCCAAAACAAGGGAAGAATTGTACGTCGATAGAAGCTTTTAAATTGTTTATTATGAAATATACTCAGTAAAATACTGTATGTTGCATTATTATAAGTCATACTCTCACATATATTATTGTTTTGATAGAAATTGTATGGCAGTATGTAAAACTGTATGTAAGTAACAAGGAGATGAAATAAGTAAAATGCTGATTCGTCTTTAGTGAAAACTAAGGAATATACATGTACAAATGTTGGATTTTATATGTTAACACCATATATTATCTGCTTCTAGGGGTAATCATATTACTCCCAATCTTTCTAATTTTACTTCATAAAAAAAGAAAATGTATTGTAATGTAAGTGATAGCCTTACCTCGCATGTAGAGGAAAGGGCTGACAACTAAGACAAGAAAAGGTTTCACTCAACAACTAATTACCCAGTCATTTCCTACTTTGATATTAGGGAGACTAGGAAAACCTGTGTTCGCACAGAAAGTTTTGGAAAATTGTGTATTTTTTCTTTATTCCTTTTTCTTATGCTATATGTAAATGTGCGATCGGAAATAAAATTATTACATACATACATACACATTTGGGCTGAGAAACAACAGCTTAATTATCCAGTGGCTAAAATAGT
This sequence comes from Sthenelais limicola, assembly GCA_942159475.1. NCBI lineage: Eukaryota > Metazoa > Annelida > Polychaeta > Phyllodocida > Sigalionidae > Sthenelais > Sthenelais limicola. The sequence continues at coordinate 118,353,413 of OW804096.1, forward strand.
TATTCGAGAGTATATTCTTTGGGATTTTTGGATTATGGGGTGAAAAATCGCCTAGGGGGAAGGTATCCTCCGATGTTACTTTATTATTATAAGTCATTATGATGTTATGATTAATAAAATGACTAACCTCTGATTAATTCTTTTAATGAGATGACATAAGGTTGATTTTATTGGAAGCAACTGTCGCCGTAACGGGGGTCTAGAATTCTTATATATATAGAGAGAGAATAGAACGAGCGGCCAGTAATCGAAAATTTATTGGACGAGATTCGTCTATGTAAGCACGATGCCGTAATTTTCATCAGTCATAATCATAGCACAATTTTATATTTATTTCTAATTTAAATCCTCATTTATGTTGAAATACGTAACTTCCTCCTGTATCTTTACCATCAGAATTCAACTACCCTGACCACAATATATGTATCATTAATACAAAAATAAATCTTTGGATTTACACATATCTCATGTGATTACCAAATTAAGTGAACCACGCAAATCCTAAATTAATGCTTCAGCAGTTTATATAGGCTTATAATTTGTAGTTTGATTAGGTAAGAGATGTGAAATGAGTTAAACATTTACTATGTATATCCAAATGTTAAAATAATATCTTTTCTTTATATAAACGCTTGCTTTGAATTAGAGAAATGTTCCAGTATGTTGGTGTATTGTTATATGTAAGGTGTGTGAATATTTGTATCATATTATGTTCAAGGGCCAAGAAAGGGTCAAGGAAGGGGACTAGACTGTTGCTCAAACACAGACTTTATATTCTCCCCTGCCACATTTTCCTATGAAACGGTCATAGAAGAAACCTAGCTTAAAGACCTTAAACTAAATTGATGTAACTGATAAATGCCAAGACCGGAAACTTGTTACAGTGGGGATAGACAAAATATCTGCAGGGGAAGCTAGGGGAAGTATCATTCATTTTCTTATACTACGTATAATTTATAAATGTGTAATGAATTGATGCAGAAAACACCTGTCATAATTATATGAATTAACATCAATGAAGTGCAGATATCCATGATATTGACATTGCTGACATGTCATATATACATGTCCGCTTATCATTTGAGTCACTTTAAACAGAGACAAGAAGTTTCGATCAGAAATCGGCATCTACATTTGAGTCATAAATACTCGAGCAGCCGCCGGTGAGCGATGATATGTGAAGTCATCATAAGAATTAAGCATTTGGGCGGGTCCTCCAATTACAAATGGAGACATTTTAAAGGCCCTGTAGCAAAAAACAACTTGAAAGAATCCTTCAAAATTTCTATCAAAGGACTTTTACATGGGTTGGAAAAGAATGGAAGGAAATGTAGAAAGTATTTTTTTTACCGACGTTAGCTGAGAGTGCACCTTTTAGGCTTTAGGACATGCCCTGTCTATTTATGCAGCTGCACTGACCAGAGTTTAATAGCCTGCGAGTTAGGTTCAACGATGATGAACAATCATTGCCCGTGATGTGATACCTCCACGACGAATGTATGAATACCTTCCCCAGGCTAAGCTCTCCATAAAATATGATTGGGTAGACAATAAACTGATTAGAACCACAGCCAACAGGGTGGTGGTAATTGATTCCATTGCGTCAGACTCAATTGCATATCATGTTACGGGTTGGACAGGATCAAATGTTGGAAGCCCGTAAATGTCCCCTGAGCAACCAATGCTGTCAAACAATAGCCCCCTTTGAATAGTCTCGTAAATCCTTATATAGGGCTATGCACATGGTCGGTATATCACACAAGTTATAATTCGCCCAACAATGTTAGATTCAGAAGTCTCTTTCATATGACTATTTTCTATCGAGTGCGAACTCATCACCTAGGAGGAGAAATTTGTTTGTTTGTTGCACTTGCATATGTCCTATATGCATGCATATCTCACATATATAACAGTGGTTTTTGTCCGAGGACAATGGGCACCCCGTTCTCCGAGCTCTCAGAGGTGAAATAAAAGGCTGTAGTGGGCTGTAAAGTCTTTATTTTGTATAATTTATAATTTTTAAAAAAATATATAATAATAATAGATTTGATTGGTTGAATTAAGATATGAGATGATTTTTTTTATATAAAGGGGATGATTTGATAAGAATTGATAAAATAATTGTTGATGAGAATTGTTGAAATGAAATTATGAGAAAAGAGGGATGAGGAGGGTGGGGATAACTTTGTTAGGTCCTGCTAGGAAAAGCGAGGACAGAGTGAATAGGTAGGAGAGAGAAGGCGGAAGAGGAAGTAGAGGGTTTTAGGGTTTATAGATAGGTGAGGTATGTAGGTGAGCGCGGATCAATGAGTGCCCCTGGTGCAATATTGCACCATGAGAGAACAATACTATTCTCTCAACATGATATTCCTTTCACAGATACGGATATTTCAGTATACAATGCTTAGAGCTTAATTAAGTTTCATGCCTTTTTCCCGAGCTGTCATGTTGTCTGATATACCTCACTTTAAAGCGTTACTTCTGAAAAACAGGCACATTGACCGACAAAGTTATTCATCTTTTATGACCAGAAACACTACAAGTCTCATATACTAAATTTCAGAACAAGAACATTTTGTACTGCAAGATAACGCTATTTTGTCTTTAGAATGGCTTGATGTTGTAAACAACATCGAGTTCAGTGTCCTGTGTCTGATGCGTGTGTATTATCCACCTTATACATCAAATCTGATCGTGATAAAAAATGTAATTAATTCAGATGGTACCATACATAAAGATATTTAGCATTGTCGGAATATTTATATTCACAATATCTGTATATATCTGGATCTCCATGGTTAACCTGGTTAGTTAGCTAACCGCCTGTCTAGCCTCTTAAATGCAAGTCAGTCCAGTTGAATAGCGTTGCTGCCCGTTTCCAGGGGGAACGCAATCAGATAGCAATGGTAACACATCAACCATATTGAACTGTAACTGTTAACTGTAAACCTGTGTATATATAGCTGTTAACATCTTACATCTTAGAGATTCATTCTAGGAGGAGGGGGACAGGGAAAAGATGAGTACTATTAGAGTAATTATGAAGGGAAGAATGGTAATGAAGAGGTTTAAACTTTGAACTGTGAGGAGGGAGGAAGGAGGCAGCATAGAACGTTGTTGCAATGACAACACATTCTTTCATATGACGAAGCCTTGAACCACTTTTCCTGGAGTTGAAGGCACTGAAAGCAGAGTTGACTGGTTGTCCAGTTGCTGCATTCTTATGGAAAGTCAGACGTAAGCAGGTGGGCATAAAATAAGTGGGTGTAAATTTAATTTGAATCCCTTTTTACATTCTACGGTATTTAAAAAAAATAAAAATTCGTGAATGTTAGTGAATTGGGTACCATTCTGTCAATCATCCTGAATAGCAAGTTCATGTGATACATTTTGAGGTGTTGGTGTTGAGGATTGGTGTGAGGAGTGTGGACACTTATCTGGGAGGATATCTCGATGCCCATCTCTGTTATGTAATTCACACCAACACTACTAACTTTACACCTATGCAAGGACTGCTTGATTGGCAACCTTCTACCATCTCTGCAGTAAATCCCTGAAGGCCAGTGACATCCTATTGGTTGACATTTGTTGTATTCTATTGGCTATCTTTGTTTGATCGACAAGTTGCCACTTAAGGCCACTGTATACGTTTTGAGAGGAACCCATTTAGAGAAGACCACCCATGCCTGAATCTGAGTGATATTTACTATTTGGTAATTGTTTCCACTGTTACTAAGTTCACAGTAATACAGATTGTTTCAACAAGGTTAACTAGTATACATGATTAAATGATTGGGAAATGAATGACCGCACATTACATTTGTACCAGAAATGATACTATGGTTAAGTAAATGTTAATAAACATTGATAAATGGCAAAACAGTGTTATGTTCTTTATCCAATATTATTATCACAAAATTTACACATATAATTAAATATAAGCACTTTTAATTAAATATTAAGCATTTTCAGTAGAGCAAAAACTAAACTGCTAACTATGACTTGCCATTGCGCACAAATAGTTGACCGTAGAATTTGTTTCCTTTGGAAACGCACAATATATACATTAACCTAATCTGATTATAAAGTTAAACAGAAAAATAGTTAATTAAATGATTGATTAACTTAATAAACTTATAACTTGTTTAACCCTTATTTCCTAGGAGATCGCTCATAAAATATAGTGGAATGGCCTCCCACTATGCCAAACCATGTCCACATCGAACATCGCGGCAATTAACTCTCCAGCAGTTTCGGAGGAGATGCAGAGAATCACAGAATTCTCTTACAGAATTAATATTATAGATACCGGGACATTCTTAAAGTTAGCTTTAAACACTATTATTAAGTGTCAGCTATATACATGAATTACTACACCGTTAAGAGGTATCCCTTTTGACAGGAGCTTTTATGAAAACACGCGTTCTGTTTTGAAACGCTAAGATGTCTATGGGGATGGCACTTCCGCAGGGAAGACGGAATTCGAAAAAAGCAAAATAAAATGCATCAAACGTTACCCCTGACGATATCAACTCCACAAATATGGAGAAGGCCTTTCGAACACAGTTTATCTACTATTGAAAAGGAGGGTTTGTCGGACCTATTGTGACTATGCCATTTATAAACACATTGAGTAAGACACGTATACATAGTAGATTATCCTAGTTTTGTTTGACCATTTTATAACTGCCCTGAAATGCATTATTGTGGGTAACATTAATGAATGATTGTACATATCTTATCTATATATCTATATTGTGTATGGCATAACGAGCTATGTTTTGCCTGATCCTCAGAGATAAGATCAGTATGTATAGATGATCGTTGTAGTCTCATCCAGACGCACCATTATTAAGATATCTTTGTGCTGATGCAGTTTTAATGTTTGCCTGTTTTCATGAAGGTCGACACAAACATGCCCCGACTTCACAAGATCACAGACCTCATCTACAAGGAATCTTACAAGACGTATCCATGACCATCAAAGAAAGAAATGTATATATTATGATGAGGTACTCGAATAATTTCCGTTGTCTAAAAGAAAAAAGCAGAGGAACACAAAATCGTTTTCCCTAGTGAGAACATCAATGTTTTAAACTTAAAAAATCAATAAAAATTTGACCGAGGTCTCTGATGGACATCGTGTAAAAAGCATTTATTGATGGAAAGCATCTTGAAGTAACAGCGCTTGTGAAGCCCAAAAGAACATTGAGCCAGGCATATGCCATGTCAAATGTCCATTTTCTCTCTTGGAGAACTAAAAAGTATGTAATTAAACCGGATTGTAATGTTCTGCCCTATCGTGCACACCCATTCCTTATCCTTGCCTTCGACTAAATAAGAGGAAGAAGCATTATAAGAACTTGTATTCCTCCCGCAAGTGGGCGCAAATGCCATAATTTGGATTCGAAGATGGTATGATTCATGTATTGGCAATTACGCCTATTTTAACAGATGGCATAATTCACATAAACCTGCGTCAATGGCCGTTGTCTGATACATGAATAGTATTGGAAAGGGTATTTTTTAAAGCATTGGTTCCGTATTAAACAATTAAAATCTGCTTTAAATCAGTTTCAATTCGATCGTTACTTTGTCTATGCGAAGGTGGGAAGCAGACTACTGTGTTCATGAATAGGGAACAACTGGACATTCAACGCAGAAATAAAATAAAGCATTTCTTTTCAGTATTTTCCTTCTACAGAGCTCTACTCCTAATAACGTTTAATTGGTGTCACTCGAAGTAAAAGGTATTCTTTTCATTTCATTATTTATTTTATTATGTATTTAGTTGTCTGTTAGGCTACTCCTGTTTAACTAGATATCCATCATTTTGAAACAACAGTATATGACAGCTATATTTAAGAGAGGGTAGCTAAATTAGTTATGATAGTTCTTACATTCCCCAACCTTTTTTCTTCTCTTCTTCTCTTTCCCTCCTCATTGATTTATAATACTCTTCTGCTAATAATACTAAACAATAATTTAAAGAATATTTAAAAGAAACCACACCAGAGTTTGCTGTTAAAACACATTATGAAAAATGTCAGACGTATACATATATATTTTAATATGGACCCTTTATGACTGAAATTAAGCTGTAAACCGCTATTCTATGTCGTTATAAAATGAAATTGCCATATCGATCCATATAGGGAAATTGCTATATTCATTGTGAATTGCCGTATTCGTTGTGAGATTGCCGTATTCGCTGTGAAATTGCCACATTCATAATAAAATTATCATATTCATAGTAAAATTGCCTTAATACTTGTTGGGAAAATGACGAATTCATTCTGAAATAAATGCGGTATGCTATACACCAAGATTTTATCTCGTCACATGCAACCTTTGTTCAATAAACGAAAATACAATACAGAAAGGTGCTACGGAAACAACACAGACAAAATATTCGATAATTTGTGCACCGTTAACGTGTTATACCTCGATTTGATATTGTTACTCTTATCCATAATAATACGGGAAGAGCGATTTCTACGAAAAGAGGTAGAACTCCATATAAGGAAAAGAGGGGTTTCTTTGTCTCACACGTTCTCGGAATTTGTTGTTTTACAAACCATCTTATTCATCTGTAGAGTTCTGTCCACCCTCTCTGGAGGACATTTATATGTGGTTTGTGAAGGTATCTGGGGTGAAAATGTGATTTTGAAGCCTTTTTTAAATTGTGATCTCTACACTCTATTTGTAGCCTGGGAAAGCCCCTCGGAGATACTACGTCATTTCCCACAACCTATGTCCAGGGGGACCTAACTACATGCAGAGGAGTGGGAGAGTGAAGAAGAGGGTGTAGGAATAGGAAAGGGGGAGGGGGAGGGAAAGAAGAGGGGGGAAAAGACAGGAGGGAGAGGATGTAGGGGAAGTTAGAGAGGGGAGGAAGAGAAAGCGGAGAGGGGGAGCATGAGGAAGAGGGGAGGGAGAGGGGGGGGGGGGAATCGGAGATAGGGTTGGGAGAGAAAAACAGGTATGAAAGTCAGAGAAGAGGGGGAGGGAAAAGAGGGAGAGGGGGAAGTGTGGGGAGAGAGGGTGACCGTCCGGAGGACGGGTACTTTGCTAGTTCTCTATAAATGGAAGCCAAAGGGCTCCATGAACGTAAATAAACTACGGTATTCACACCCCTAACACCGAGGGCTAATGGCCAAATGGAAACCTCAGGTCGAGTTCAATCCCAACATATTGAACTCATTTCGCTCAAACCCTTAGCATACCCTTATCTACCTCCCGGCGAGTGGAGGTCTTTATATTATAGAGCTCATAACGTGACACATAACCAACAGATGACTTCCCGGAGAGTAGGGGCGATAAGGAATGCCTCTCAGACCAGAGCAGAGATATTCCATTTCTGATTGAGTTCGATGAAATTTGACCCTGATGGCGTCCATCGGACGGTGCATGGGCAAGGCAATGCTGCTCAACACCCCGATACTGCCCTCCCTGCATTTGCTACGCATTCGCAGTATGGCTGGAGTGCAACAACGTAGTACATCATTCATCCTGGTGCCAAAAGGCCGGTCATTACGGCCGCAGACACGTATTTTAATCATCAATAATCAAACCAAACTGGTCACCGACTACGTAGACTTGAAATTGACCTTTTGACTTCCCTAACCGCCCGTCTATCTAAACAGAAATATGTGTGAGCTCTGGAGGGGGCGTCTTCTCTCCCAATCTACCTACGTTAACTACCTGGTGAAGATTATAGGAACCTAGGACATCAGTCATGTGTGCGCTGAGATAAAGTGATAAAGGTATGTCGCAAAATATAGGAAAAACATTGTAATCTAATGGTGTGCGTTTGACTTGCGAGCAATAGATATAGAAAGATATTATATACAAGACCCACATTAGAAGCGGAATAGTGCGTCGTCCATATTTGGAGTAATAAAGATGGTATCTATAGAATAATTTTAAGGAGATATAAATTGGAAGCTCCACTAAATTCATTAGGAGCAGCTGGTACTATCCTCATCAGCGTATTGTCTCCCAGGATTTTGGAGCTACAAAATATGACCCAACGTGTTCCGACTACAAGCTACCTATCTAGTTTCACATTGACATGTATATCACCGCCTGCATGCAATATAGAATTAGCTATGGAGTATTTGCCGGTCGCTGGCAAAATGTAACCTTAGAATTGTTATTGAATCCGCTAATGCCAGCAACAACTATGCCAAGAAATGGCAATGGCTTTCGGTTGGCACTACAAGTATTAATGTTACTCCTTACTAGTCATAGGAAGCAAGATTTCCAACGAAAGGAAAACTTTTGTTTTCGGAATTTATACCTGTTTTATTACCTGTAACACCCAATGGAATACAATGTCATGTTAACCGATGGATGACATTGCGCTGCGTGTATACACATTTTCTTCATCTAATTATTTCTAAAGTTGACCATATATACTCGTTGGGTCGACAGAGAAAATATTCGCATTTAATGTCTAACAAGAACTAAGTACCTCACTGAATAAAAAGTTCACATGCCAGTCGGTGATGGGATGAGATGGCACGTTCTGGCAGAATAAAAAATATGTCCCAAAGTCTCATTAGACGTAAACTGGCATGTACCTGAGAATTGATGAAAGCATTGTCCAATCACTGGCATGCCTCAAATAAAAACGAGGGATACTTTCTCACGCGCCCTATAAATATGACATAAAAAGGACTATTAATGGCCAACTGGAAATTCCGATACTATTCTCCACCTGGTAGGAAGATCAAGTGAATTAATATAATAGCCTTATAGTATATTATCAAAACGAGGGTATGTGGGCCCATTTGGCTTCGGTCCTTTAAATAGTGAAAAGAATAAGATGTTTTATCCACGTAGAAATTTCAAATCAACTATTAGATCAGATTCAATCACATATCTGAAATACATCATGCATGTGATATTTAGGTTTTGGAGCATTTATTGGAATTTCTGTCTAAAAACAAATAGGCATCACAGATTTAGAGCAACAGTTAACTATAGAAGCATGTATTTCTTATTACAAATAGATATCAATAGAAATAAAATATAGTATAGTAAAGTTGGTTGAAGGAGCGGGAATATCAAATGAGTTTTATGATCTCAGAAGAAACAGTTTAAAGCAATTTTGTGGAATTTTCCCTAAAAGTACTTCCAGTGTTCTACTCAAGTGGCGGTGTTGAGTATATCACTCAGTGCTATAATAGTACATACGCTGTTTCATACCAAAGGCATATAATAAACCATCCCATAAGCTTAACATGATTGGAGACAATCAACCAGACTGCTTAACCAGACAACATTTATAGTCATGGATGGCAATATTCCTATATATGATAAAAGTTTATGATTATTAGCAGGAAGAGAAAATTAAAGGCTGCAATAATAAAGTAAACAACCAGAATATCGCCAGAACAACTAAATATGAATACCTTGGATTGACGATAGATGAAGGACTTCCAATGTCTCAACAGTTTAATTTTGTAGATAAAGATTTTTGAATATATACCAGTTGAGTTGTATTAGGACGTTTTTGATTGATTTTGATTTGTAAAATATCTTTATTCAGGACTTAGGACATTACATCACTGATGCTATTCTCAGAATCGCCTGATGTTACAAAAAAAGTGTTACAATACTATGGAACATACTCCGCGAGATGACAATGCAGTAGTTAATAGTGGTATGAAGAGATAATCTCAATAATATAAAAGATACACCACTTGAAGGAATATATGTAATTAAATTTACGTAAAGACAGCTACACAAACATGATAAGGACTGCCTTCAAATAGCAAATATCAATTTGCGGGCATACACATGATATCAAAACAGACAATAGTAGGCAGGTTGTAACCTGGGCAGTGACAAAAAATAAAAACATTAAATTTTGTTAAAAACTTAAGTATTGCGTCGTGCTCTATCAGAAATCCGTTTTGACGAAGCATGCTGCAATAAACCTATTAAAAACATTCATATTAGACTATCCTTTTTGCCATTTCTGACATATATAGGCAGTGGAAAATTATTATCATAGGAAATGGCAAGATGGAGGGTTCAAACTGATCGAGGCCGAACCCCAAAGGGCTGAGTCCCACTTTCTGATTGCTATACATTACACACTGTATTTGAATGTTAAAAAGTAGATTTAACTTATTTAGCCTGAAGTTTAGCTTGAGGAGGCTTGATTCAACCCAATTCATAGGCCTAAGTTACATGGCTTAAGACAACATCATTTGTACATGTTTGTGGGCCTACGTTGCGCCAACCAGATTGCGTCTTTTTGTCATGTGTAACCATGGAAGCCCGAACTGATCGCATGTGCAGTTTGCATCAACCAAACTGCACCGCCAAACTGCTCATGTGTGTAATAAAAGCTACAAAGAATACAGAACCGGGCCATTAGGATTGCTACCAATATTTCCACTAATCACCACTGCCCCCCCTAGATTTTGGCCCAAATATAAGCATTCCCAAGTGCCCTAGAACTACACTAAAACCAGCTAAATTTAACATGATATATTTATTGAACCCAGTGAACGCCTGGCGTGCGACTGCTTGTCTGGCTGTGACCAAAAAGTATGATAAGCTTGTGTAGGGAAGTATGCTGGTATGCAATAGTATGGCAGAGCTAAAGTATGCTGGCAAATGACCAATGTCCATTCATAGAGTGTTTATTTACGGTGAGGCTTCTGACAGTGTAGCAAATCTGGTCATTCTTTTTATTCAGTAAAACGTGGAAAAATATAACTGTAGTAAACAACCATTTGTTTCAAGTGACTCTAGAAGACATACTAGATATAGGGTAACATATCTCCTCCACCTTATGTAGTAAGAAACAATCTCTGAAAGTTGTATGACAATTGTACTGTTCAATTCATTTTCAGTAAACTGTCCTCTATACCTCAGATCAGACTGGTCAACACTCCTGTGTACATCAATAATCCCTGTCTCAATATTTAACTGCTATGTGGAAAATACACCACATGTATATTACAAATAAATCGTCTTCATAACCTCATTATATATTTGCAATGACACAGGTCTGCCACTTCTGCCAGATAGTCCACCTTTAAACTATCTTAATTATTCAAATCGTGCTGGACTGGCTCCAATTGCACACGTCTAAAATAACCCTGCCTCATTATTGCACTTGAATGTTCCCATTAAATGCTCACTTTTTCTCTCGGTCCTTACCCCTGGAGTTCATTTCCGAAGCCACAATGAAAAAATATAATCCGTTATAACTCTTAGCAAGGAATTGAGGGTGGAGAACACATCTAAATGTATCAAACACATTCGACCAGAGTTTTTAAGAAGGGGCGGCCATCTTCAATTAGACAAATTAATCACGAATTAGCACCCTCTCCTTCAACGTTTTCCCCCATGATGACCATCAAAAACAACCACAGCTTTTGTACTTCTCAAATGTGGTGCTTTGTCTAGCTTCCTACGGGTTTAAACTCAATTGAGGAACCGCTATAAATATCGTTATCTGAATCTCTGCTCTCTAGTAGACTTAACAGTTAGCAGGTTGCCACCAAGCAGATCCATATAGAATCTCGTTTAAAAGGCCATTCAACATGTGGCTTATTATGTTAACTTAGCTCCCAGTTACCACAGCCACCTTACAGTCACATGGCATACACGTCCACCGGTAATTGCTTGGAGGTGAGCTCATAACAACTCCCCCTACAATTCAAGGCAGCTGATCTCTAAACGATTCTTTACTGTGTTCACCACCAAAGGCATTGAATGAGCTTTAACTAACCTTCTTTCTGTGTGAATATTAGTTTAGAGTTATCCACAATTGAGTCCACTAAGGATTTGTGCCACAGTAACTCACAGAAGTGAAGGGACTGTTGTTAGTAATATGTACTATAGGAAGGGCGGTGGCTATTTTAAGTAAAGTACCATAACACTGCCATGTCAACTATAGTGGGCCTGGTCTGCTAAAGCCAGGCACTGACATAAAGCTGCACTTTCTAATATACATCTTCAGTGAACAACAACAAGAAACTATTTCTATGCGCTGGATCTGATCCGTGTTGAATTATGTGCTGTACAAATAAATTAATTTCATTTGCGTGCTGATTCCTGCACGAATTCTCTCGTGCAAGGCCAATACACACGTTCCCATAAATCCTCTGTCATTCTTCATGTCAATGTACATTATTGAAAGGTAATCGGAGTCGTAGAGATCAATAGTCCATAAGGTCTCAGCATCCACGTCTTTGATGCATTTTAAACTACATCCTTCCATGATTAAATGACAATGCCCGAAATAACAACACAATCGTCCCAGTAAGATGGGTTAACTTCGTGCAGTGGAAGCTAATAGCCGCCGTCCCAATGCCAACCCTATTACCCCCGCATATTACTTGTGTTTGACGGGATGGTTAGAATGTGACCCATAAAACTCGACCCTGTACATCCCGCCATTCTCTAAAGCAAATTGAGACACACCAGACGTCCAGCCCTTCTCTTTAATCTTCAGAGCTATCATCTTTGGTCATCTTAATATAATCATTGCAAACTATCTGTATGCCTCAATTAGGTATGATGACTTCCCTTATATAAACCATAAAAGTTCTCCTGTTAATTGCTGAACACCACGATATTCAGGGTAGACTCCAACCCCCACACCCCTAATCCTTTTATTAAAGCTTCTGGGATCCAGCCTCAACAGGACACACCGACTGGCCCTAAGCCCACGTTTCGGGTAGTCGAAATCTCGCTCAACTCTCGTCCTCGTTCCCTACATCCACCTAGCCGAATATATTTCCTCTCTCTGTATTCCCCTTCCTATTCACACATCCCCACATTCCTTTCATCCCTATTGCCATTGTCAGTCAGCTATTTGTTGCTTCTATGTGAAGCAGCAGGCAATACATCTGTGAGGCCTTCTCAAGAGCGAACTTGTGGCCTATGCATACATAAGCATATTACCCACCTACACCTTTGAAGCTCCCCTAGTATTGCAATTATCAGTCCAATCGATGAAGCCCAGATATCCATCCTCATGACACTTTGTTACGGACAGTTCAATTGTTTCTGATACTAGCGGGGAATCGGTGGGTTTTGAACGAAAGGGAAGCCCACAAGTATACAATGTTGGCCGGGGTTTAAAGAACATCACTTTTGGCCGATACCCTGGACACGATTACTGAGCTGCAAAAAGAAACATGGGTTATTGCCATTTAAAGAGACGCCAATATCAAGTTTCAAAGCGAAATGGCCATGAAAGGTGCTGCCTTTTGATAAGGAATATGGCTGACCGCAGGTCACACAACTCGTGCCATCACTCGGCCTGTCCTGCGAACCCATGTTTTATCACAAAGTTCATTAGCCATATTAGCATAAGAATGCTGAATTAATATTGTTTGTTGGCGAATTTTATTTGCCCACTATTGTACGTGTATTTATTCTAATACTGGCCATTTGTTTTCCAACGCTCAGTACCAATATTGACTGACATATACGGAATCGCGATAGGCTTTCTTCCATGCATGTAATAACATTGTCGAACCAATAATGATCTTCATTTTGGTGGTGGCATCTTCTAGCCAGTCTTTCTCAACCGTCTAGTTCCGATTTTCTCATGAATGGAAACATTGATAACAAGTTTTATATTATCTCAGATTACCATTTCAATGGAATTAATTTCTATCTAATTACTAGATAATCAGTCTGAAAAGAACCTTTGAGAGTCTTAATACGAGCATGCTTTTAGAGCGATTTTGTCCCAAATCTCAGTGAAATTGTTTCCTGAAAAGTCGAGTCTGGTATCCTGACAATAATGGACAGCACGTGCTTGGAATGTTTACTCTCACAAGGACCTTCTTTTAAATGGAAATCCAAAGACAGTGTGTCGCCGCAATATAAAACTCTCAGCCCCTTTGAGACTACCCCAAAGAAATGTGTTTAAGGCATGGACACAACTCTGTGTAAACCTTCTCCCACGGGGTCTTGCCAGCCGCACTGGCAGCATGGATTCACTGAAAGCGTTTCGGGATCTACTTGCAAACAAAGTGTTACACATGGCTTGTAACAAAGAAAATAGTTCAGAAAAATTGTTAAATCCATTGCAACTTACCTATAGGAACAGGATAATGTCCTTCACTTGAATTGAGAGGAAAATCACAGAGAAGTGACTCTCCTAAGCAACACCTGTTTATGATGCGATGTGAGTGAGAAGCTCCAGCGAGTGACTCGCTGGAACATGAGCTATTTCCCGCTGGGTGCAGAGGGAGCCACTGGCACAGAGTCAAAGCGTTTATAATGGGTGATCGATCTGGAAGAGAGACAGTTCGCAGTGTAATATACCCACATAAGGGAATACTTGCTGTCACAGCCGAATGATTATCAAGATCACCAATTGAATAACATAGATTTTAGCCTTTTGGGGCAATTTCAAACACTAAATCTTCCAGGTCCTTGCTTGAATGAAGAATATCAATACGTGGTATTCCATTGTCGTCGATTCATGCAGTACACACTTATTCGCGGTAAAGTCTAAGGAACTATGATATTTGGATTATGATTATGAACCCAAGATTTAAAATATATACATACAATAAATTGATATAGATATGTGTGTACATGTACATGGATTTATGGATTTGTCGAAAAAGGTCTTTATTTCATTGTGGATATAATGCACATTGCCCCCCTTGCATAACAATCTGCGAGCTCAATAATAACACTGAAAAAGCTACTCGCAGATTGTTAATTGCAACGGGGGCATAATGCTTGAATCCAGCCGGCAAGTTATATTCCTTATCAGTGTGAATATGATAAACAATATTACTTTTATAATGACTTGCTAAGACTGCTCTAAATTATACTATCATATATGCAAGAAAACAGTTTCAAAGGCCTGTTTCTCGACAATGTTTGGTTTGGAATTGCTTCAATTTGGAACTTATACCTTCTACTTGTCACTTTGAAGGATGCGGTAATTTGCACGAGCACAGCATTCCCAATACAATAGGCAATCGCCTCTCATGTTCTCAATTGCGCTAGTTTAAGGTTTGCTTATTTTAAGCGAATGCGTTTTTGTAGGCGACTAGGCACTTGGGTAATGTCTGTCCGATGTGCCAAGGGAGAAATATCATAGGGGAGGCTTCGAAGAGGGACGAGCAGTTTATTTTTCATTATCGGGACACTGACATAAATCCCTGTCTTTTTAAAACCAACCCATGCATCTTGTGTTAGGGAAACACCCATGAATATTGTGCTAGGGGAACGAATACACTTTTTACCTATTAAATCAAATCACGGTATGTACACAGTAGGCAGTTATCTGACAACAGCATTGAGGAGAAACTTACGAATAAGTACGACATATTTCGGGATCGGACGCTGCAGCTTAAAAGGAACCATCCCCGTGCCCTGATTCAAGGCAAATTGAGTGCAATTGAGGACCATTCATGTGGAAATGGCATGCTTGCGCATGCTAAAACATGAATATTACATTGTTATTGGATACTCACTCCTATTGGTAATTGGTGGACGTATTTAATACTAATAATTGGTGACAAACACCGCCCTTTCGACGGGTTTATTCGTTGGCCAAGACGTGGATGATGCTGATGATGCTATTATTGCCCATTGACTCCCCACATAAAAAAGCAGATTTTACTTAGTTCACCACAGTCGGTGGTGGATCAAAACTTACATATATGGGTTATTTTACTATCCAAAATGGATACTTGGTGATTTAACAGCGAATATCATAATTACCTATTGGATGTGCTAGCACCTGGGAAAAGGGCGAATACAGCCTATGCTTGGAATATAGAGATAATCGCTGCATTTATTCCGCTGTACCAGGTTTATAAAGGAGGTACCTTAATTATGAGAGCATAAATTACATTTCAATCAGTCAGATTGTTATTTATATTCATACGACTTTTGTATATTGAACTTAAAATAGTATACATTGACTCTAACCAGGCTCCCACGAGATTATATTTTAGTGTATTTAGTTGGTGGGCTTAGCGACTTTATACTTCAAGTCATGATGCAAAGGTCCCCTTTGGTATGGTAGCACCTTAGGGCAATAGAAAAAGATTTATCCTAAGACACACGTGATATCACCCCCCGTTTTCGAAAAAATGACGTTTTTACAAAATGGCTGCCAAAAATTCAACCAACATCCTAACTTCACTTCTATTTGACATAGAAAGACAAGATTACTGTCAAAACATAGGTTTTCAGGGTCAAAGAATGTGATATGAAGGGTTTAAAGTCTCAAAGAATGATAGTTCTCATTTTAAAAAGAATATTAGAGGTAAAATCTGAAAAAAAATCAAATAAAACTCACTAAAAAATGTTTTACTAATCTATTAAGCAAACTCCTTCCTTGTAGGGTAAACACACTCTTTAGTGATTATAACTGACTGCAAAACATATTTACAGCTGAAAAAAGTGGTTGAAAAGATCGTGTTTAGCTGAATGATGCACAATGGCAAGAGCATGATCCCAGGCATCCACATAGAGATTAGCAGGGCTGTTTCTGCTTGCAGAATTTACATGGAGGTCTACAATCTGTCTTACAGTGGCAAAGAGCTAGTTCAGGCAAATCCTGAGAAAATGTGTTGCATTATGATAGAACAACATAAGGGAATGGTATGAACATAGGGGTGAGAAAAGTCTGCCTTCGAAACACAAGTGATAGCAAGTATGTTGAAATCTTTTTCAAGCACCCATGAGACAAACATGTTCATATACCACCTCAGAATTGTGATTCTACATTTACTACACAACTGCTACCAAAGTAAAGGAATAATGATAAAAAAGATGAAAGATTTTCTTGCAAATAAACAGTAATGTATGCCTACTGTCAGCAGGCAGGTCAGAAACTCTGTAAATTCGCTGTAACTTTTGGCCATGTTTGACTAGCTAAATTGAAAGGAATTAATCTTAACAGAACTAAAAACTGTACATGACTCATAGATTCAATTCCACTAACAGAATCTAAAGTTATTTCATAAATTAAGTCAGAAGAAGCTGAATAATGACTGAAAATGATCAGGAATATTTTGATGAAATAAACCAGAAGTAAATGACTGTCAGATTCCATTTTTAAATCTCCTACATAAGAATGCATGGCAACTGCTACATTGCTGCCCACACAAAGGGGAATACATATTTCATCATGTGGAAAAGAGAGCTCTTGGAGGTGAATCTGTTGAATCATGTTGCCAATACCATAGAGAAGATGAGACAATAGCTGGGTTCCTGACAAGCATGTTGCCCCATATGTGTCCTCTTTGAAGAGAAATGCACCACAAGTTGTTTCAAGTACATATCGTAAAATAATCACCAAATAGAATTATATTCTATGCATTTACACTGTGCGTACGCCTGCCACCGTAATTCGAATTACGGGGATACCCGGGTAGTTCAGCTCATATGTGTTTTCTTTCAATTATAGTTTAAATGAATGGTTTAATACAAAATCTGAATCGGCAGATATCTTGCAATGTTGTTTAGCAATAGTTTGGTATGTATTATTAGGGCCAAAAACCTATTGTTGCTTCATGATCTGTGCATGAAGAAAATCGGTAGTACCTCCGTAATTCAGTTTTGGTACCACCGTAATTCTAACTGACTTTCTGGCAAGTACCACCGTAATTCACCCAATTGGTCAGGAGGTTCCAACCTTTCATGTGGGGGTCTCCTATTCTCCAAGCAATGGATATCAACTAAAAACCCCATCCCTTAATTTTATTTTGATTTGTTTTTGTTTTATTCAAGATATCCTGCCGTCTTGGCATATATACAATGTTAAATCTGGTTGTTTGATTCAATTTTTAATGAATTTTTAGTTTTTTTCTGGGGTGTTTTCTTTTTTTTCTACACAACGTAATGCTTGCTTACTTTGTAATTGATGCTAAAAATTAAACTGCCTACAGTAGACAATTACTTTTGCATTGATTTTTAAAACATTTCGACTTAGACCTTTGTGATTCATGAATGATATAAGTATTTACAGAATAATATTTGTCAAGATTCACATTATTGCCATCTCTCTTTTCTAGTTGATCAGGCACTCTGGTGCTACTATTGTTCACTCAGCAGTGATTCGTTTGAGAGAATTACAGTGGTATTAAAAGTGAATTACGGAGGTACCTCGAATCGGCAAAAACAGAATTACAGTGGTACTATGGATTTTGTTCAAACACCGATTATGAAGCAACAATAAGTTTTGTGCCCTATTAAGGCACACCAAACTATTGCTAAACAACATTGCAAGATATCTGCAGATTCATATTTTGTATTAAACCATTCATTTAACTATAATTGAAAGAAAACACATATGAGCTGAACTACCCGGGTATCCCCGTAATTCGAATTACGGTGACAGGCGTACGCACAGTGATTTAGTCCAAGCTATTATACCTGATATGCTGTTTATGAGATTTGTAGTTGCTGTGTATCAGAACTTGGTGGCATTAAAGCTGCCTTGCCAGGAATTAAGATCGAGTGGTTCTTCTGGAATTACATTCATATTAGTTCCCAAACTCAATATTATCAATCTCTTATTCAATGAAAAGTAAAATAAATGTCTAAATTCTGTGATTTTACGATCGGGGACACACAGGAATGATCGTTAATGCATATGGTCATAGTACTGTAGATGCAGTGAATCGACACATGGTGGCACCTCTGTCCCAGGCCCAGCTCCATGTTTCTCTCTGTCTGCCCTCAGAAATTCCCTTGTTCTGGAACAAGGCTATTTAGGTCGCACTGGTGATCACCAGTATAGTAGGATGAGTATTTCTTCTCAAATATTAAACTCCAACATTAACAAAGAAACCCAAACGATTGGGATAAGGTGGGGCAGTGTATTAGTTAGCTTAACAAGTGAAAACTGAGATTTGTATAGAAAATAGCTGGGAAGGCAGCTTTAAGTCAAAATCTTTGCCTTTAAGAAAAAACATTGTGACAACCTTCATCTACACTCTCGATATTGTCATCAGATACACTATAGCTTCATTACAAATTTCTGAAACACTGGTGAATGGGTCTCAATCATCTCAGTAGTAGGTAAGGACAGCAACTGCCATGTGGAGCATGCAGCCTCCTTGCCTTTATCAAGGCAAGGAGGCTCTGAGAACATGAGAGTATTGCCATGCTTTAGATGGTCCAGGAGTTGATCCAATTTCATGTGGAGGAATGTACCTGACAAGGAAAAGAAATCCCTTATTCATCAGCCTTATCAAATAAAAAGAGGAGAGAACCTAAACTAGCTCAAACATAGTTGTCTACCTGAAATTGCAACAAACCTCAAATGCAATCTTGAGTGCAACTACCTTCTCTCCAAGTGCCACAAAAGCAAATATGCCTAGCCCAACAACATCACTTTTGTTGCTTCAAACAACAATCTGACAATGACCAGCTACAGTGGCTGCAGCAATGTATAGAAACACCCTGGTGTCTGCTATCTCATGGTGCAAGAAGCCATTGCATCAACATAAAAACCGACTGGAGAGCTTATACATTTCCCAAGTACAGTGGTGAAACAAGATAGACATTGAAATAGTGGAATAACAATCCTTTATAATCCATTCACTACAACATCCATCAGAACAATATTATTCCAGATATTTCATTTGATACATTCTACCTGAAGTTGCAAAAGCTTCAACCTTTTGGCCAGCTACACAAAGAATTCCTGATTTTTGAGGTCCACCTGCATGAAAGCTGTCCAGTTGCTAGGCACATTTGCTGAAAGAGTAACCCTCCTGAGATTGTGATTAAGTTTGTCTTAGTGTAGATGTCCCAAACAACATCCAATCTATTGTTTCTTCAAAATCATGAAGAATATGTTGAGTGAAGACCTCTTGGGCATAATGTCCAATAGTAGGAACACTAGTAGGACGTAGAATTTGGACAAGCACAGCCCTTTCTAAAAGGTGAGTTCCATGGCCATGCTACTGCTCTCGCTACTCCCCCATTTCTATGACAGTCTCTTGCTGCCAAATATCTGAGGCGGAGGTAGAGATGGGAGGGGGAGCAATTGGCCTGCGAAGATTGACAGGTGGTAAAAAGCTCAAAGTACCTCATCCAAAGAATGAGTTATTCAAAAAATCATATGTCTTTACTATACCAACATTGTGGAACCAACTCCCAGATAAGGTCCAACTTACCAATAGAAGGAAAGAGTTTAGGAGTTACTTACACAATACATATATAAATGAGTTTGATCAATTCCTAAGTCTGTGAAATCCTGATATTGTTTTTTCTTTTACATGACGCTTGGTAAAGACATCAAGAGTCAACAAAAGATTGTTATGTGGGAGGGTAGGGAAATAAAGGACTGTATTCCTCTGTCGAAGATCGATATACTGATAGGGCGAGGGGGGATCTAACCATTATTAGAATTTGAATGTGATTGTAAAATATACTGTATTAGTTGTGCTGCTATGTGGACTTGCAATGGTTGAATGTGAGATATTGACTAGTATAAGCTGGTATCAAAAATGCAACCTTGTTTTATAAAACATGTGCTGATTAATGATTGCTGATTCTTTGAATCATATGTTCAATAATAATATTTGCTAATATAATAATATTATAATGTATAGTTAATCTGATTTTATCACAAAGACCGATTCACATGATAGAAATAGAAATATCTGGTTGGTAATGGGAAAAGCTGTCTTAGTAATGTACTTGATATGCTTAGTATCTGCTCAAAAAGAGAAAAAGTCTGTATTATTACATATATTGTACAGATTACCACTATAGGATGCAACAAGCAGTTAGTAATAATCAATGAAGAGTGCATTTGCCCTACAAGGCAAGAGTTTGTTTGAAAAACCTTTTTTATTTTATTTATTTATTTTTTTCTGATTTTTTCTCAAATATTCTTTATAAGAGGATAATTATTGTCCTCTCAGACTTTAAATCCTTTCTATCAGATTCCCTGACCCTGAAAACCTATGTTTAGACACCAACTTTGTCTTTCTATGTCAAATAGAAGTGAAGTTAGGATGTTGGTTGAATTTTTGGTGGCCATTTTGTAAAAACGTCATTTTTTCGAAAACCGGGGGTGATATCACGTGTGTCTTAGGATAAATCTTTTTCTATTGCCCTAAGGTGCTACCATACCAAAGGGGACCTTTGCATCATGACTTGAAGTAAATGGCCTGTTTGGAGCGCTAAGCCCACCAACTAATTACCAAAATGTATGTTGTAACTGAATATTGAATATTGTGATTGTGATTTGTTGGAAAAGACGGAATAAAACTATTTTCAATCAATGCTTTCCAGCGAAATTCCTATCTTTAACACCAAGATCTATACTATTTCTTCTGTTGTCTGCGAGATAGTTCCATGGGTATACCAACGAGTTTTGACAGATTATACCTTTGGGAGTGAACATTACGTGACGTTTACCATTCCGGTTATTTTAACAGTTTGTTTTATGTTCTTTTGTTATCAGTGTTACCCCATGGTTGTTATGAATTAAGATACTCGTTTATTATTCAACATAGTTCACGTTTGGTTTGACCAACGAGGCTTCATTTAATGAACCCTCGTTGGTTTGACCTGTGGATGCATCGTACTTTCCGTTCTGACAACCTCAAATCTCCCTTCCTAACCTCATGTTCATATGAGATCTATTCAAAGGTCTGTCATAAAAGGAAGATACATCTCATTCATTATAGATTCCTGGAATACACGACAACGTGCTTTTGTATGTTCCAGAATATAGTACAGTTATTCGTGAGCTAACCACGGCTATATTGGGCGAAAGCCATTGATAAAGATGAAGGCAGAGTTTGTTCGGCAACTGTCTTTGGCTTATGAAAAGTCTCAACAGTAAATAGGCCACAATTGAAAGTAAAGGAAAATTATATTCAATATGGAAGGTAATTTTTAAGACATGTTTCTAATGAACATGTAGAAAATCTTTACCTGTCCAATAGTATCTCTCATTCACAGAATGGTGAAAAATTTAATACATACGTATATCCATTGGAAATGGAAAATAATACCACTCCCAGAGATTTGATGTATTAACCCAGAGTAACCAAGTTTCTATTGAACGAGGTTAAAAACGGTTATTTACACTAACTATGGGAGAGGGTCATGTATTGAACAAGCAAGTCTCCAAGTCACAGGTACGGACAATATCTTATGTCATATAATTATATACATATACTTTACATCTATATTGATCCGGCTGAATTACATGTGCAAGTGTCGTCACTAAAATCCAAACAGACACTTACAAACAACCAAACAAAGGAACTTATGAAAAGACTTGGTGTTATATCTAGAAATGAAAAACATAAACTTGCTTATAAAAACATTATTGATTAAATATGGGGTAGAAAAAACAAAAAACTCATATATACCTACACTAAATATCTGAATGAAACCAAGTTTCTACTGAACGAGGTATCAGAAGGATTAGAGTTAATAGCTAATACGTTATGAAATATGTTTGTGCTTTACATATATATAATAAGGGGAAATCTATTTCTATATTAAATATATATTTATGCATATATGCATACTAGTTCGAACCAGAAAAGTGAGCTGAAAAGTTCATAAAGATCAAAATTAGCAAAAGAATAATAATAATAATAATAATAATAGTATATAGTCTGGATTTCTCCTTTAATCACCTTGAATCTGAAATAATTCGAGTTTCTAATGAACGAGATTATGCAGGATTGAAAGTGATTTGAACCTAGTTCACTTATGGATTGACTTATTCTGAAATAATCAAGTTTCTAATGAACGAGATTATGCAGGAATGGACAATTTTATAGACTGTGCTATACATTAATACAAATTTGTTAGTGATCCGTGTATCCTCTTATACTCCATGAGTTGGGGGGGTACAGGTTCATAATAGCTCTTTTATGGTTAGAATTTTGATGTTGAATCATGTTTCTTTAGAAACACTACGCTATGTACGAAAAAGTGAAAAACTTAAAAGGTCTGTCTGTTATTTCATGGAATGTTAGGAGTCTAAAACCAAAATTGGATGAAGTGACTTCCATGATGTGCGAGATAGGCCCTAGTATATTATCACTACAAGAAACATGGCTAAAACCAAGTGTAATAAATTCACAAATTGATATCAAAGGATATCATCTAGTTAGAAACGATAGACCTGGTAAAAAAAGGGGAGGAGGACTAGTCACTTACATACACGAAGACTTAGAAGTAGATGAACAAAAATATAGCAGTTTAAACACTTCAAAACCTGATATTGAATTGCAGGTAATATGTATAACAAAAGGAAAAAGTAAACAAGTTGTACTACTAAACCTTTACAGACCCCCAAATGGATCTGTTGCAAATTGTAAGGTTGAACTGCAAACAACATTAAGAAGCATAGAAAAAAATTGTGAAATTGTAATTGTAGGAGATTTTAATATTGATTACAACGAAATGCAAAAAGCAGGAAAATCTTCTGAAATCGGTGAACTAAATGCAGTCCTCATGTGTCATAATTTAAGACAAGTTATCAAAGAAGAAACTAGGATAACTCATAAATCATCTAGGTTGATCGATATGATTTTCAGTAATAGCTTAAAAATTGATCAAGTTGGGGTAATTGAGAACAACCTAAGTGATCATATGCCAGTATATATATCTTTAAAGAAAGCTAGAACCAGGTATAAGAAAGCTACATTTAATGCTCGTGATATGAAATGTTATGATGTAAAAATTTTAAATGAAATTCTGTTTACTGAAGATTGGACTCAGTTTTACGAATCAAGAAATGTAAATGAATGTTGGGACATATTCTATAACAAGATAGTTAAGTTTCTTGATAGAATGTGCCCTATAAAAACTCTGAAAAATGTAAAGGTAAAGCCTCCATGGTTTACTAAGGATCTAACCAGACTCACTAAACAAAGAGATAAGCTTTTCATTAAAGCAAAGAAATCAAAAAAGGTCGATGACTGGAACAAAGCGAAAACATTTAGAAATAAGGCGAACTCTGAAATTATAAAACTAAAAAATAGGTATCTCAGATCGCAACTTGATGAAAATAGAAATAATCCCAAAAAGTTTTGTGAAGTAATAAACAATGTTATAGCCCCAGAAAAAGTTAAAACCAGTACAAAAGTTCAGATGAAGGGTGAAAATGGACAACTTGCACAAGATAAGGAAGTACCAGATATTATTAATAAGTATTTTTCCACTATTGGTCGAAAGTTAGAGAAAAACATAAAGGCAGTAAGTGAAAATTAAATAGATATGGAAGTCAGTGATCTCAGAAAGGAAACACTGTATCACGAATATATAAAGGCAGCAAATAATGACTGATGATATGGGACCAAAATTCACATTTGAGCCAGTTGTAGAAAATGAAGTTTTACACTGCATCAAAAAAATAGGAAACACCAAAGCGTCAGGTATACCGTATCTCTCTACTAAAGTCCTAAAACCAATACTCAGGAAATTGGGAACGCAGTTCACATATTTAATCAATTTATCATTAGACACTGGAATTGTACCTACTGCTTTTAAGAGTGCATTAGTTACACCCCTCTATAAGGACGGGAGTAAACTAGAACCAGGGAATTATCGTCCCATATCAGTAATAAGCCTGCCAGCAAAAATTATGGAAAAATGTGTACAGAAACAACTTTACAATTATATGGAGGAGAACAGTTTAGTGTATGAAAATCAATACGGTTTCAGACAAAATTTATCTTTAACAGATGCCCACTATAAACTTTTTACAGATGTGTATAACAACCTAAATAATAGGCAATCGTCGTTATTGGCTTTTTTAGATTTTAAAAAAGCCTTTGACACGGTGAACCATAGCAGGCTATATAAAAAATTGAGGCAAATAGGACTTGATGAATACGCTTTGAATTGGTTCAAAGATTATTTATCAAATCGAAGCCAAGCGGTAGTTGTAAATAATAACACCTCCAAAAAAGAAAAAGTCACTTGTGGTGTCCCTCAAGGAACTGCCTTGGGGCCACTGTTGTTTCAAATTTACATAAACGACCTACAAAAGTGGATCAAATATTCAAGTGTAATCTTATTTGCAGATGATACCCTCTTATATAATTCAAATAGTGACACGAAAATATTACAAAAAGAATTACAATTTGATCTTAATAGAGTGAATCTATGGTGCAGAGAAAATATGATATCTCTAAACATAAAAAAAAGTAAAGTCATGGAGGTAAATAGAAAGAAACCCTCTCAGAATGAACTGCAGGATCCGGGTTTTTATATTGGAGATGTGGAAATTGAAAACACATCTAAATATAAATATTTGGGTGTCATAGTAGATGAGAATTTAAACTTCAAGCAACACATGATTAAACGTCTAGCAACTGCTAGAAATAAAATTTTCAGTCTTGCTAAGTTAAAACAAGCAGCTGGAAAGAGCACTCTATTGACAGTATAATTATAAGGTTGCCATTAGACCATTATTGGAATTTGGGGATTTATTGTACAGTGGGGGAAACAAATCTGAACTAAAAAAGTTGCAAGTAGCGCAAAATTCAGCTATAAGAATTATACATAATATGGAGAAGAGGTCAAATACTGACCAAGCTCATATTGACTTAGGTCTGGAAAAACTTGAGCACAGACGTGAGGCTCACCTCCTGGAAATGGGTTTTAAGGCAGCCCAAATAAACATAAATCTAGACAAGAGGCCAATAAATCTTAGGTCACTTGCAAAAGGAAAAAAAATGAAAACAATAAGACCTCAAACTGAAAAAATAAAAAAGTCATTCATATATCAAATTCCAGAACTATGGAATAACTTGGCCCCCAAGCATCAGCTATATAAAACCCTTGAAGAATTTAAAACATTTCTAAAGAGTAAATATAGTCCAGCAAAGGATAATATAAATTGTAACGTCAATGACGTGATATAGGAAACGGTATAATTGACAACATTAAGTTGTTGCAGATATTTGTTCTTATTAAAGAAAAGAAAAGAAAAGTACTCCAGTACTCCAGTCACAAAAATTGTAAACCAGTATAGGTTAGAATCCGTCCAAACTGTATATATGAAAATTGTTGTTGTTATAACATGATATGTATTTCATCAATGTCTAAACACTGTGTAAATCAAAAATACATGCATGTCGACTATTAATTGTTATATGATGTAGAATTTCCGTCAAATCTTGTATAAGTATTATTAACATAACACATCTGAATCAAACATCTGTCAAACATTAACAATTAAAACTTTCCACTAAATATAATATTGTCAAAATGTATTGTAAACTTATGTACAACTGCATATATATATCAGATAGTCGTTAAAT
This sequence comes from Sthenelais limicola, assembly GCA_942159475.1. Lineage (NCBI taxonomy): Eukaryota > Metazoa > Annelida > Polychaeta > Phyllodocida > Sigalionidae > Sthenelais > Sthenelais limicola. The sequence goes on from OW804096.1 coordinate 118,379,692, forward strand.
TTTCCACAAATGTATAACAATAAATCTAAAACAATGTCGTAGTCTAAATTATCAGGAAATCTGGGAAGATCAACATACCAAATAGCGTGTGATGACAGATTACATATTGTATATTATCTATTATATACCTTCCCTTTTTCTCCTTTATGTAACTGTACCATTGATGATGAGAAATAAAAATTCTATAATAATAATAAGATTGACGGCCAACATCAAGGTCCACTGAATTTGGTAGAATTTATTTTATTGATAAGAAAGTGTCCTAGCCTTATCGTCATGTTCGTTGACTGTATAACCCTGTAGAGTTCTTTTGGGTTTTTTGAAAATTTAGGATGTTTATACAGCAAGTCAAACAATACAGTGAAATATAATTGTAACGTAGGCTAACGGGTTTAATTCAGATACGAATTGCCATGGTTATTCTGCCCACTGCTGTGTCTAGCTATTTACTAATACTACCGCTAGTATCTTTAGTACTTATGCTTATGCTAATGAGTGTAAGACTATAAATAAATATGGTTTATTATATACGCATTGCCGTTGAAACAATGTATTGTAGAGTTGTATACGTTGTGTGCGTATACAACTCCACGCTCTGAGTTGCGTCGTATACAACTCCACGCTCTGAAGGCGCCTCTGACTGCGTATAGGCCCACCTCAGGGGAATCACGCCATTGGACCGATCAGTTGTCAACGCACAAAACGCAGAAAGAATGAGAGCTATAACGGTAAAATTAGATCAAAATAAAGAAAATAAACTAGAATACTTTCAACTTTATATAAGTATATCCTTGGTTAAAGCATTACTGTGTTTTTAAAATCATTTAAAGCTCCGAAAACGTTGGAAATTGATTCGAAAATGCGATTTACCCGCAGTGGCCAAAATGACAACATGATCTGCAAGATCGTCGTAACTTTCAACCTAGGTCGAGTTGTAATATCTCACTCAAATGAATTAATACACTAAAATCCTTTCATCTCAATCAAGGTCTACCCTTTATCAAAGTATAACTTTATTTTTTAAGAATCTAAACCTGTGAAAGTGTGTAAAATTGATTCGTTAATGTGAGCTATTTTTCTCAACTGGGTAGGCCTATCCCTCTCCGTGAACAGCGTGATGCATAGTGATATAGGCCTAGCCCCCACACAAAAATACATGACCAAGCATCATTATAAGGTTGTAATTTGAAAATATTTCTTCAAAATATACATTGTTTACCTTATATAAAGCATATATAATAAATCAGATAACTAACTCGTTGGTTGAAGGATTGTGAATATTGCACTCGTTGCTGCGCAACTCGTGCAATATTCACAATCCTTCAACCAACTTGTTAGTTATCCTGTATATATATAATTTTGTGAGGCAGGGATGTGGAAGAGGGGTGAGATGAAGGGTTGATGGATGCATCATGAGAAGGTTTGTTCCCATTATGATGCAGAAAGATGACACGGTTCTGACAGTGCATGATGTTTAATAGTAGTAATCCGATCTTGGGTTTACCCTCTCAACTATGGATATTTTAGAAGAGAACCACTAATATACCATGGACATGACCCAAAACGTATATCCAACATGACAACAGGGAATTCCACATCGTCAAACTACATGTACTATTATTGCATTCAACGATCCTTCCTTTCGAGTCCCTTTTACAAGCGAACATTTCCAGGTCCATGGTAGTAATTTAACCTTTGGACGAATCATATCAAATAGAATTATCAAGAGCAAAAGTTCTTTTATTTTCACTTTAGATCGACAGGGCATAATACCAGACCAGAGCGTGAAATCAATTTATAACAGAGAAATATGATCTCGATATTTTGAGGAGAATATAGAAATAACTCCCCAAGTAAAGGAAAATTGAGGGATACAGCAAGCAATCTTCTGCTCAGAACCTACTACATTAATTCTAGCGAGTAATGCAATTTTCCTTGCATATTTTTCAGGCACATTTGCCATCATAATGCATTCAAGAGATAGTGGAAATAATGTTACTAATGGCGGTCAAGCTTTCGTTCAGTTTGTCAATTCAACTGTTTTCTGAACGTGCGAATTAGATCATTTCAATTTCCATGCACCTGTAGTCTGGGTAGCATGGCCATGCCCATCTTTGTGATTCAAGTAAAAAGTATTAAGGACTCCTTGGCAGCACAGACTCAATTCTCACTACCAAACGATATACTAGGCTATATAATACCTTCATTTTAGAATTTTTATTCATTTCAAACTTTGAATGAAAGTGTTTTTTGTCCAAGTCTAATGAACATATATGGATACTATCAGGACCAAAAAGAAGCACCGAGGGCTATTTTTCGGAAATGTTTTATTACACTGAAACTGAAAGGTCTATATATATATATGTGTGATTTACAATCCATGAATCGCTTCTCTGAATTGATGTATACATAACTACAGAGGTATTCCTTAAGTAGCATAACAGGAGCATCACAATTGGATATAATAATGTAACATCATACATTTAAGGTTGACATCACAAACACACACAGACCTATCTGATATTTCCACGAAAAAAACACACGAGATCAGAAAATATATTCGAATAAAAAGGTGTTCTTTTGTTTTCGTCACATCAAATAGCTTGAGTTCATATAATATATATGCTATTTGCGTCTCTAAAAGAAACAACAATTTCAGACTAAATTATTTAGCTGTAGTGACACGTGGCCAGTTCAAGTGATCTAAACTGACAAATGACTGACAAATGACTTATTAAACAGTGGAAAGCTTTACTTTCAAGTGCGTACATTACGTTACAAAAAAATAACCTAGACATGCAATCCGAACTTTAAAACTAGCTGGAGAAATATAACATGAAGTGTTGTCTGGATAGTATCTTTTTACCTTCAAAGTTCACTTCCAAGATTGGCGACAAGAATGGAAATCTTGATGAATATCCTCACCGTGCTATAAAGAAGTTTTATGTATACCGAGAGCTTATCACGCGAGTAATTGAACAGCAATTATGTTAGAAAGAAATGATCAGAGGGCAGCGTTCCCTCTGGATAAGAAAAGCCGGCGTCACACAGTTAAACTCACAAGTGAATGGTCATCTATTTTGTTCTGATAAGAGCAATCTATTTCACTTTGATGAAGCCAGTCGCAATTAGATTTTTATTGACGGATTCATTCCAGTGTCTCTTTTTTATAGGGGTAGAGCTTTTTGTTGTGAGCAATAGGAATTTAGTAGGACCTGAATTTAGTGGGCACTGATTGTTCAAGGTAATTGATCACACTAAGCCCAGTAAAACTGAACGAATCTGGTATGGTGATCAATATAATGCTTCTTCCTTGAAACAAGCAAAATCGATTTGGACGTCATAATGATAACGATGCAGAACACCCAGTAATGAATCGAAGCCTTACAAATGGGAAAGATATCAAATGTTGGTCACTCGATAGTTCACTATTTTCTAGCCCACTTGTTCCAAGGGAGAGAATTATTCACGAGGTGGTTCCCACATACAATGAACTGGGGAAATCTTTCAAGTGTCACATTTGCAAACACCGTTCAATTTGACGCACGTACACTCTTGGCCGACAACTTTAGTTCGGCTTCGCGAATCCCACAAGAATAAGATCACACGTCATTAGCAGGTGTAAGGACTCCTCGCTCGGAACTTGCGCAGCGACATCTGAAATGGACGGTGTCTGCGCAGCCGTCCAAGACAGCTTCCGGTGGGGGGATGGGATGTGGGGCGATATTTGGTCGCTGGGCAGAATTGATTCAAGAGTAGCGATTCCAGTCGCGACCCCTTTCACACCCTCGGCACCTACGACCCCAACTGCAGTTACCAGCATTGTTGTTGTTGTTGGCACTGATGATTTTCTTTGAAATCTTGCTTAAAAATACTTTATATAACAAACTGAATCGATAGATCTCTTCCTTTTAGGTATGACACCATTGTGATGGGTTCAAATAATGTACCAGGGTTGAAGTTTACTTGTATTTTGTACTTGGAATAACACACTGTATGACCCCAACTGATTTCCACTATGACCGTAACTGTATAATGCAGTTACGGGTATACCACTCAATGTTTTTCACCTAGATTACACTGTATTATAAGCCAGATACATGTATCTGATAACACTCGAACCTAAATGCAACTATAGTAAACACCCACAGAACATGACAGCTACTGAAAACGGCTTTTGTTAGGTAAAAACCAACATTGTTTGTTCTAATGGGGACCAACCTTCCGCCATTTTGAATGCTGGTAACTGCAGTTTAGGTCGTAGGTGACGAGGGTGTGCCTTTGGTTGATCAGCTGTCGTCGACGCCATTGCATCATTATGGTCAGTCTAAATTCATAGAACTACACGGCGGAAGTAAATTCAAATGAACTACATGTCCAGTAAATAAGATATAGGGGAAGGAACGAACCTCGCTCGACGAGGGGAATGAAAACCAGAGTGACTGCCACCCTCAGAAATCTATAATTCCAGGCGTACGTCTTGTCTCAAGTATCTGAACTGGGTTCCTTACTAATCTTTTTATGTTTTATTTTGCCTATTTACCGGTTTTAATTCGGGTGCCAGCTGAATTCATCGGCAAAGGGTCAATAACAAAGAGTCAATAAGACTTTCTGATGTTTAACTCATTAAGACTTAATGTTTATGATCACCAATAAATTCGAATGACACAATTGAAGAATTGTAAGCTTATAATGATCTACGAAAGGGTTTTCCAGCACTAGCTCGGGCATGATGAAATCCCTCATTGTAGCCTATACTACCCCACGGCCTCTGCCCGGCAGCTTTGTTTGTAAAAAGAATAAAGGTCTAGAAATAAATAGAAGAGCTTTGCCCAGGCGTCCAATGGAGTTCCGTGTAAATTGCTAGAGTTTCAAAGTTTGTTTAGCCACTGGCGCTTCACATGAGAACTAAATTTCCTCAAGGTTCTAACTAAGGGAAACCAAGACTATTGTCCAGCCAATATGTTTGGTCTTATGGGTCAGATTTTCTGGAGATGTACAATTGGCCCAAATCACACTTTTCTTTATTCCGTTGTTCGCCATGTCAGTACAAATCATGCCATTTCTTTTATTATTGTTTCATTGCAAAGACATTCCTATTTTAGGAAATGTATACTTTTTTTATACCCCCATTATTCATGGCACCAGTGTTCGTCCAAGGGCAACAATAGCCCAAAATGCATTTTCTTTGCTTTTAAAAACAATTCAACATGCTTATTTTTTATTAAAGGTGTAAACCTAGAGTTGTTTTCTCATTATTATCTGATATACTTTCTAATAGAGAAATTATGATTGTGTAGTGAACTTTCACCATTACAGAACTGATGGGTGTACATGTCACTTCACCCACTATGGTGACTCTACAGTAAATGGTGACTCCTGTTATCCATCGCAGATACGACAATAAGCTATAGCTATACAAACAAGGTTTGATCACAGCTTTTGACAAAGGGAAAGTAAAACCAGACTCAGAGATTCTGTTTCCGTAGGTTTATTTCCCTCTCAGTACTTCGGACTAGGGTGCAAATGTTAGACCTTCAAGGCTCTATGCAAAAGCATAGGCACATTTGTCTGCCAATACACATTTCAATAGTTAAAGTGAAACTTGTAAATTAGAGAAAAGCTATTATGATTTGATGACTGTAAAAACAGAACAGATCCAAAAGCTCTTCAAAGGTAGCTAGCTGAGTAAGTGTTGCTCAAATCTTGACCTTTAAGGCCAACCCATATTATGTAATTGTAACAAGACAAGTGAGTCTTTAGTTAAAGCTCCTCTCCCAGCTATTTCGTATACAAATCTCAAATTTCACCTATTTAGAGAACAAATACCCTACCCCACATTATCCCAAGAGTTTGGGTCTCTTTCTTAATGTTGAAGATAGATATTTGAGTCTAAAGTGAGTATTTCAGTATTGGTGTCCACCAAATATATATATACAGTTATCACCATTTCTAAAAGCCTGCCCTGCCCTCTGTACTCTTAGCCCTGAATAACACATGACTTGGCTTGACCAATAACGATAGAGTATAGAGTTTACAGGCTACAGGCTACAGGCCGTACCACCCTGCCTAGGCATGTAAAATGCTAATTATACATCTCCCTCACAACCCAGTGAATATTGCTCCTAAAACAGCTTCCCTGCCTGAGGCCACAATGATGAACAACAAAATGTTCACATCACATAATCATTCCTTAAGAACACTTCATATTTGTATAATTAGCATTTTACATGACTAGAGGGGTTTTAAAAACATGTAATGTCTAACAAGTCATTACAGAAACTACAATGGCCAACATTTTAGTGAAAATATTTATACTAAAGATTCTGCAGATATTTTATATTTCCTGACAGATCTTATCCTGTATGTGATTCCTATCTTAAAAGCGATTTGGAAGCACACAATTATCATTCCTGTGCATTTTGTTCATTGTTGTTGTTTGCTGGCACATTTACCTTTTGAAGCTGATCTGTGAATTAGGCGCGACAGAAATTTTGTAATATACATGTTGGCCAAGGGTCTAGTGACTTTGAACTATATGATCGACCAGTGCTCAATTTAGATTTTGTTGTAATGTCCGACACCAAAATTGTAATGTCTGCTATGAAAATAGGGGGTACATTGGTCCAGTCTCACAATTGTTTTCATTATGCTATGGCTTTGAAAGTATTTGGTGATAAAGATAAAGAGGTAGAGAGAGGATATATATTATGTATATACATTTCTAGGGTTCCAATGATACTGGTAAAAGGGTTATACAAATTTAAGAAAAAGAAAATGGGAAACTAGATTGACTGGGTAAAGGGAAAATTAAGGATAAATGAGTGGACTATTTCAACTATAAATAACAGCTGTAGGAACGTCATAGTTGGTGTTCATGTTGCTGTAGAGGTTATCCGGGAATGTATCAGACAGATGATAGAATTTAAAGTTTCAAAAAATAAAATGACACTTTTCATTCAAGGAGCTCTAAAAGCTGAACTGCTGGGAGGAAAGTGTAATGATATTGGTATTGGCAGAAAGCTGACAGTGCACAGCCTAAATTAGAACTTTTGTCAGATTTCACTCATGGCACCCTAATTGTACATACCCAGAAAATCTGACCCATATGCTCTTTTTGTTTGCTCAAAGTAATGAAATGGACCACGCAAGCAAAGTGGCATGTGACCAGCTGTATGCATGGTAAATACTTAGCCTACCTAAGCATATTGATGCCTAATAATTAATAGCAGTAAGAACTTGGATACTAAGACTGCCTGTAAAGATAATTTTTTTCTTACACCTGCAGGTCTTAGAACAAAATTATTATAGGAGCTATATGACTTCAATATCTTTAAATATTTCCTTAATAATGGTTGCCCTCAATTTGGTATACCATATCCTTTTTTTGACCTCATTATTCATAAAGGAACCCTTTATTCCTAACATGAATATTCATCCTTGAGTGTGAATATTTTTATTAGTTTTCAGTGGAGTCAATGAACTCTCTTTATTTCTTCATTGACATACTAATACTGAAGATTACTAGTTAATTCACGACTCGGAAATCTGGTTGAAATATCTATCTGCAATCTTATCTTATATCTCCCAGTAAAGCGTGCCTGTCAAAAAGCATTTTTCGTTTCATTGGCAAGGATGGTGTGCATTAAAGCTGCATTCTCAGCTATTATGACTAACACAATCTTACCAAATAGGCCTATATTAATAATATAATGACTTATAGAACTGAGTTCATCAATATTCTGCTCTGTTATATGTTTATACAAGAATTTGAAGTAGAGACAGTCCAGCCAAAACAGCCGCTGGTGAGAGATGATAAGTGAAGTCATCATAAGAAAGGATTCTGGTGGTACCTCCAAATACAAATAAGGACGATTTAGAAGCTCTCTAACAAAACAAACTCGACAGAACCCTCCAAAATCTCGGTCAAATGACTTTTAGATGGGTTGGAAAAGAATGGAAGAAGATTTAGAAAATATTTTGTTTTTTACCCACGATAACTGAGAGTGGAGCTTTAAGTTCCCTGACAAAATAGACACTTCCTATAATCAAATCTAGTAGATTGAAATGCGAATTATCCTCTATCACCGAAATAAGTGGATATTCACGGCCTATCCTTAGAGTTTCCCCTTATAATACTCTGACAGAAGATAGGAAAGACAATAGTGAAGTATTCAAAGGCAGCTATGTGCACTGCTAGGAAATTGATACATTGGGAATTTCGTTATCTAGCTTGCTTAGTAAAACCACAGAACTATATAATTCTGTGGTACAATGTTGTTACACTGTTGACACGCTAAAGTGAAGTAACAAGAACAATCCAGGCTGCATCTACCCTTAATATTCAGACCGAAAATGACAATTTCCACAATTGGCATATTATATGCGGTATGAAGTTGTTCTTTACTTTGCGCGCATCTATTACATAAAAGGCGATTTCTAAGCAATAGTCTTGTCACTCAGACATACAACCATATGTCATACTGGCAAGGATATCAGACTTTAAACAGTCCAATCCACTGGTATGTCTATGCATTTCTAATTGTTACTTCAGTATATTGATCTTCGAGGTATTTTTGTTTCTATAACATTATAATTGAATATCCAGAACATCTCAATCTTCTCCTTTTCAATTCAATTATATAACAGATGATATGACTTTATTTACAAAAATAAAAGTTGTGAATAACGATGCCTTTGCCTTATAATTGTAGCTATCAATTGTGCATTTTTAAAATTATTTCGACAAATAATTTCACACAATTTCATATTATCGAACATTAACTCAGATGTTAACTACATCATGTAGCGGCCACATAACGAAGCCCAATGATCCATAAGAATCATATACTGAACTAAATACATTTAAGCCAGAAATTACATAGCATTTTTTAATATTTTCTTTGCCAACAATAAAACAATTCATAAGTGCTATCCGCAAAGTAAAACTACGAGGTTCGGAAGCAAATGTTGACCAGTTGGTCAAAATTTCATTCATACATATATGTAGTGCCATGTTCTAATCTTACTTTCATTAAACTACTTACACATTTTATAATATTATAGCAAGAACAGCATAGTATCGCGTATGAGGGGGGCTATATTCTCCGAGTATGGCCGAAACCCTATTCGGCCATACAAGGAGAATATAGGCCACCGAAGACGCGATACTATGCTATTCTTGCTTTTATTCCATGATTCTTAACTTAAAACAACTTTATTTGCATTAATTTCATCAAACTGAGTTGTCTGCATAGTCTCGACCGGTCGTGACATCACTGTACAATACACGGAGTTTATATTGTCCACCTTGTGAGCGGCAAGTATATTGATTATATTGTACGCTCACGGCCAAATCATGGAATAAAGGGTTTTATGTACGTGCATTCTGCGCAGCCATTTCTCGAGTATTGCGCACATTATTTCTTACCCATATTATGTGCGTCTTGCACGTCTATTTTATTTAAAATATTATATATATACTTCTAAAATATATTGTTATATCCTTAGTCTTTATGGGACTGTATGCGCATGTTTGCGCAAGGTTTATCTACTATTATTTTATTTGTCTACCTTGAAGAACAGATCTTTTTCTTGGTTCGCGCGTAAACTCTATATTGTATCGCATTATATTATCATATGTATTGTTATTCATCTCTCTTGTGTAAAGGTATATTTTAATGTAACAAAAACAACCTGTGAAATATTTTCATGATTTATGAAAAAAACCGATAGTATTTATTCTTTACTGGAATTTACCATTTTTATAGAGTCTTTAGGAGACTTCTATATTTTGCGCAATATTAATATATTCTGCGCTTGGTTTATGTGTGAAGGATCTTTATATACTTTATGAAAGAAGTCGATTACTTCTTTTATATATTTCACTTTTTCATGCCATGATTTGTTTTTATGTTACCTGATATTATCAAGTTATCATATGAATAACTTAAAACCCCTATGGGTGTAATGTAGTGCCATGTTCTAATCTTACTTTCATTAAACTACTTACACATTTTATAATATAGGCATTCTGGCAGCCATTTCTATATTAAACAGAGTAATTGCAATCTAGATCTGATCTTGTTGTCATTATTTCTCCTCCCAAATGTTAACCAAGGGTCATTACACATATATAACAGACGGCGAGTCAATTCAAATAAGGATACAGCCCGACCTAGCACATTATCTCAGTGTTGCCTTTAAATGAGGTTTTTTTTCAGGTCAAGGTTTAACTTTAACCTGAGGAGGAAGTTTGTTCCACATTGTGGGTCCTTGTATATGTGGAGAATTTCTAACCTGTTCTGAGTTGGTTATTTATTATTACAAATTAAGTTCGGCCCAAGAGCCTGCCTTGTGTGACGAGACATTATTTGTAGCAACTCTGGAACCCCTGCTCTAGCAGTCATCAGACCTACTATCACAATATGACCTCTGCAACTTGATTTGCCCGTTTCCTTCAATATGATTTCCATTAGTCAATAATCACCAATCGGAGTAGACAACACCATTTTACCCATTCCCGAGAGTAGTGAATATCCAATAAATCAATTTTTCCTTGGCAACTTATAAATGTAGGGCATGATAATGTCTTCATAACTATTTTCGCTAGTAGTATATAGGATAGAGGACTTGTACCAGGTTTGCTATGCTTCGGTCCTAAATGGTGTGGACTCAAACGGAACCCTTAATTTATTTAGGGGCTTTTATTCCTACAATTGCAAGTATTATAATATTAGCATACCACTTTGAAATATGCTAGTGGAGGTCATGGGATGTAGGTCGTGGCAGAAATCGTTGCACAGTGCGATTCATAGATGTGATTGTCCTTATCACAATCTCTCTCCAGTCTTAATCTGCAAATGGCTCTATCCTATGATTCATCGCACCTTTGTTTCATCTGTTGGTGTTCCATCTATATATGAACAGCAACCGCCAACCTCCAATTATTCCACCATGATTTGTCGCTGAACCCCGAACCATAGTGGAACGGCGAGGGTTAGTGATTGTGTTTGTTTGTATGTATTGAAAATGAAACATAGAATTCAATAAAAAAAAAGTACATTGCGAAGTATCAGGACTGGGGAAAGAAGAGGCGTGTGGTAAATATGGTGTGGGCTGACAGGGCAAAGTTTGTGTCGTCCCCACTGGCGCTCAACAAAAGCGGTGCTTATTATGTCGCTATGCATTTTGCAGACCCTCTGCGGTTTCCTGCAGCGTTGGGCTACTAGGGGAAATTAAGAATATATATAGGCATGTTGGAAACATGACAACTGGAAATTTGCACCCCAGAATACATCATATGGCTATTCTACAACTCTTTTTACCGCGCCCTTTGAGGGATTCTGTTCGAGCCACCTCAATTCCCAGCGTATACATATGCTCCCGTTGTTCCAATGGGGAAAGGCTGAGGCAAACCGACTTTATTCCATTCCAAATATTGCTATCTAATCATTGCTTGGATCCTTAAAAGCAGCTTCAAAATACATATATACTGCAAGTTCTAACGTGTGTTTAGATGCGCATTGATTAACTGCTTCTATTCACACATATGTGATATATGTGAATGTCTGTGTTTCCATAGTGGGTTTAATATATGAGTGTTCCATCCATGGGTCTTGTGTCAAACAAACTCGTCGTGCATTAACGATAGGGAAAAGACGTCTAAAGCATCCCAAGCGGTTCCGACATGAAACCCTGTTCTCCGGACGTCCATAACATTCAGTGTACACAGTCGTACAGCGAATGTATTGTTAAAGGTGCCGTTTCTGTATTAGGGTATTTTGAGGTAATGGAATGGTGACACGGCATAACTCTAATACACGGAGGAATTAAGAAATGGTGAAAGGTTGTTTCCACTGTGCTTAAGTCTAGTCCCAAACACTGAAACGTGTAATATTATTTATGGATCTTCCCCATTCCTTACCACTTCATTCCTCTGGGAACATACTTATAGGGTCAATTCAAGAAAAAAAACAAGCACGGTGAAAATATAAAAATCAGGAACATAGGATTCGTGAGTGATTGACAGAAAAAATGTTTCCTCATATATAGCATTACAATGATTTGAATTCTTTTATATTATGACAAATACTCAGTGTAGTCCGCGAGGCAATACCCTTTGCATTGTAACATAACCTAATATCGACCTTGGTATATTACAAACGCACGTTTATAATGATTGGGCACTAGGACTTAATCGATAAAGAACACATTATCTGATGATATGGTGACCTATTTGTACGATTATCCTGGCGTTTTCCATAAACCATCCCTTAGACTGAACAACATTTTTAAAAGGTTAGAGGGTCTAGTCCACAGGGTCTAGTCCCACCCACGTGCCACAGGCCTAGGTCATACAAAAGGCTCAAACATACTAATTCCGAATGAATACTTAATTTAAAGAGGTAAGATCGTTGGCTCCTAACTAATTACAATATGTGCTTATGATATAATACGATGGAGTGAAGGCTTATAATTCAATATTCTGTGAACAGGTCTGTAAACAGGTTCATGGTCACTTTGAGGACAAGAAAATGTATGGATCCATAAGTACAACACCCAAGTCCCAATTTAATCACCTCCCATTATGTCTAACTTATAGTCACCCACAGGCACCAATTTAGAAAGCTTAGTTGAAAAGGTTTGTTTAATACAAGAGGGCACTGAGAGTGCTGTGTGATGTCACAAAGTATCACCTGAAATGTACATAATATTCCTACCTTCCCCCCAATCTCTCAGCAATTGAAACGGTTATATAAATTCAATACAGGTATTTCAAGACGAAGCTATTATATATGTTCCCTTCACTGTCATTGCTTTCAGCAATTGTTTTGACCAGAGAACTTTACCGGTAATACTTGTCTGTTTAGACCCACACAACTGCCTTCCTAATACTCCTTCTGCCCACCCCAACCCTTTCTCTCTAGCAGCAATTATGAGACTTGTTTATTATGTTTATTGCATGTTCATTTCAAGATGTACACTACCTTGTGACATAGGCAAACTGTGGCCTCCTGAATGGAGTGTTAAACTGTGGAACTACTTTTTCCCTCCTTTAAATTGGTAAAACTCACTAAATATTAGGTTTCATTAAGTACCACTGGGATGGTTACATTTGAATGATAGCAAAGAAGTTGATATTTGGGGGTTTAGTGACCCTTTAAGGGTGACTCCATCAGTGTCATATCAAGTGAGTTGTATTATTATCGAAAGGGAGATATATATGATAAGTACCGGTATATAATATGTGATAGAAGTATTTAAGATGGAGAAGAGCAATAAGCAAACATGTGACTAAAGTACTGATAGTGCTGAGAATCAAGTGTGTTATATTTATTTTGTGATTGTTACATGTATCCATATGGTACAGCAATGCTTTGCACCACCCCCCTCCCAGTCTGAATGTACCTCAGCATCCCAACATAACAGTAAAAATATACAGATATCTGATTTATGGTTCACGCCCTCAGGTATGGCAACACTGCTTCACACATACAATCCTGCCATGCAAACTGGAGGATTCCGCAGTACCTGCTAGTTGGTCAGTCCTCCAGGGGGCTTTCCTAACTGGGACTTTCCAAGATTCTGATGACCCAGCAGCTACTGGAAATACCCTTGGCAGTCTAGCTAGGGGTGATCTTTCTCGTTTTCCCTCTGGGAACTTACACTCCCAGAGTATTCATCTACTTGTTTGATACCTCGTATGTAATTAACTGTAACTGTATTGTATGTGAGTCTATTTGTTGTCTCTTGCCGTCTGTATATATATATAGCAAACATCCAGCTCACTATAGATATATAATTATATACAAATCCAGTCTCGCAAATGTAATCTTAATCAGTAAAAGTGTTTCTGACTTTGCTGTTTGAATGAAAGATTGAAAGGTTCGGATAGTAGCTGACTTAATGAGAATTGGAAGCGAGATATATCTAGATCTGATAGTGCGATAATCATCCTCACTCTGTATCATATAACCCTAGTCTACAAAGAGTTTAGCTGCTTCACAAAGGTGATATGTTCCCATGCATCCCCGCATGTTTCACGTTGTACCTTTGCCATACCAACAATGTCAATTATTGATATATCAGAACGTGTGTATATAATTATTTTCTTAAATTAGGACCGCCAACCTGACATGTCAGGTAAATGTATGTATATAGGCATAGGGTTATACATGCCAGGGATTCATAAAAAAATGTATACATGCTATTTTTACTGTAGTCTGGTTATTATCATGGCTCCAAACATGGTGAGATCAAGAGGTATGAGAGGGCAAAATTAAAATGCCTGCACATGGTATACAATACTGCAAAGTGGATCCTCTAGAAAGAATCCTAAAGAATTATCTCCAGCCCTGCGATAGTTGCATCCAATCTTCTGCAAACATACCCTTCTGGAAGACAAAGAATGACATTTTGTTGCTATCAGGGATTTGGATTATATCAACTTGGAAATTGAATGATTCAAAAACATGACAATACAAAATCCATAGGTCGCACCATATAACGCTGAAACAGAACCAAAACCACAACCATAGAACAGTTCTTTTGCTTTAGAACAAAAATAGGAAATTGGTGAAATACAGACATTATTTTAAAGATACATTCATGGGATTTGTCACTCAGTGGTCCTATTTTCAGCTGAACAGCTATAAACATAACTCTATTATTTTATATGCTCCTGCCTCTTCCAAAAACCACTGGAATTGGTATAACTCTTTGACTTAACTACGTAGTGACCGACAATGGCATGACTACACTCCATTAAATTCCTCTCTCAGTTTATTTTAGCAGGATTTGTGCATCTTTTCGTGCGCAATAGGCCAAGATACCCCACGGAACAAGTTTATAATACCGCTTCTAAATGGAAGCTGGTTTCAACAATTTTATTCTTGTATATCGGAATAAACCTTCACAAATCAATCAGACACCAAACATTTTCATGCATGGAGTATTACATGAAAATACCTCGGACAGAATTTGGTCAACAGTGTGAGTCTACCAACCAGTCATTCCTCAATGACAATATCAATGAAAAGCCCATCTATCTGTGATTGCTGCATGCGATATGGAATATTCTTCCACTCGATAGCTTTGACGGGTTCCAAAGTTGGGATGATTAGCTATACATCATCTTGGTGATGTGTAATCACAACATCCCTGATGACACTCAGATAAATGCAATTGAGTCGAAGGAGCGTGACATTTCTTTTAGTATCGATTATGGAAAAAGAAGACCAAGGCATATTTTGTACTCCTTATGATGCCTCTATTTCAATGGGACAGTGATGTCCTAGCGAAAGCCATCCTTTCACACGCTGATAGCAACCCAACAGTAATTTTCTCTCGATAAAAATGTGGTCGACTGTTAAATTGTGGATAACTAATGCAAACGGGCAATTAGTTTAATGTGCTTGACTTGATTTATTCAAATGGGCCAACAATTAATACGTCTAAATAATGCTATACAGTTATGGTACTTCTGTCGTTGTCGCTGGAGAAATGATAACCATATATATAAGGAAACAGCTAGTAAGACACCGGTTTATTCGTGTTTTTTTTCTTTCTTCAAATGTAGCAATCTAATGAGAATATATATCACTGATTCCGACCGTATTTATTTCACAGCCCGATTGTACATCATTAATATGGAAGTAGGGAAGATTAAGACTTTTCCTTGGGATTAAAGTGAAGGAATTAATGAATGAATATCATGTCTTGTCTTGCCTTCAATCCGTCCAATTCGTCTTAAAGGTGTGTGCCTGAACGTGGTTTAAGCCCGTGTTTGCTATTTTAAATTCAGCGGCAGTTTCCTCGACTCAGTAACGCAGCCCACTCTGGCATGTCTACAGCTTTTAAACGACAGGAAACTCCCATTTTTCAATGAGATCCGGGTCAGGCGAAGCAGTCTTTCGACACTAAACTCGCTAGTTCTTGAAAAAAGGAAAAGCTAATGTGATCTTGGCCGTTCATCTAATAGGATTGGATTTTAGGATAGTGTCTCAAATCAGCATGGACTTAATAGAGTCAGATTTGACTTTTAATCGACAGGTTTAATTGGGAGCTTTATTCAAGAAGGAGACGGCTAGCGTTCGATGGTTACTTCCAAATGCCATTTCATTCCATCGGTTTCGCATCAAAGTTCATTAATGGTGTTCAATTGCATGACCATATGATATATAACCATATGATATATACCAAATGAATGAATTATCAAATCATGGATCAACGATGACATGTTAAAACCACGTGCACCTTTTAATTAAATCATGACGATGAGAAGCTGTTGAATGACAGCTCCGATGGAAAATATTTCCATAGGAGCTGGCTGTTCGTGAAATGCCTGTGGATATCAAGGCATATAAAAACTATTATTTCTCACAATACCCTATTCCAATGTGCGGGGGAATGAACTTACACGGATGATTGAAGACCAACAGGAGAATCTGTTCATCCCACTATTTGTCAGTTATTCACACTTCTGGGTATAGAGAAGAAGGTGAGTAGGATCAATCTCAGAGCAGCTATTCGCTGAACAAACCTACCATGTTGACTCAGCTCCCAACCTATTAGCAAATGCAATCCTGGTACTGCTGCTTCAAAGAGAAAAAAATCCAGTTGCTAACAGCCCATCATTTGATGGTTCGTGCCACAGTCATACCGCTGTGCATCAGAATATATTATTTTAGATGGCTTGAGAACTTAATCGATTTAAGCTTTTTACTTTGCTTTTAAAAGACAGCACAACATCAGACATGTGCGAGGAGCGTATTTCAGGATAAACTTCCAAAAGCCGGGAGACTATTTGAGTCTTTCCTTTTGTTACTGAATTGTATGTATGTATTCATCGCCTTTCCTCTCGGCCTATATACTCCTTTAATATCAGAACAAAACTTCTCTCTGACTGTTATGAACATGTTATAATTCTGACTTAAGTCAATATTTAAAAAAGGTTATCGTCGTACTACTTCACTGATACTTAGAAGGTATAATAGATAATCCTGGACAGTAATTCCGATGTAAAATGCGAAGGAAATGGTTCCATGACAAAAGGGAACGGTTTAACATCTGGCGATCTGACCTCCAGGGCAAAACTGCAATTTACAAGAATCTTCCCAGGAGGTATGAACGACTACAAAGACACAATTTCCAATATTCGTAAATCCCTCTGAGCAATCCTACTGTGTCAATAATTCCCCCTATCCAAAAGCTTTGTGAACTATTGATTAAAACTGACAATTCCCCCATCTCAACACCCTCAGCTATAACACAAAGAATGGTGAATAATATAACAGCTTAGATTCTAACATTCCTAAGAAATTTTAACTTATAGGTTATTGTCAGTCAGGTCTCTAGCTCAGATGTAGACTGAATGGAAAGTTTTGTGAATTCGTGAAGCATATATATTATACCATGCAAAAAACCAAGCTTTTTGACCCATGAGCCAAAATGGTTGTGCTATTTACATAAATGTTATTCATGTTAAACTCCAACCATTTTGGACTACAGGTGAAAAAATTAAAAATGATATACTATTTATTAGATTTCAAATAATATCTTGAGTTTCAGATATTAGACTGATAATATTTAGTGAAAATCGGTATCTTAATACCTTTATGACAACAAAATAATATCATGTGCTACAATGTTTGTCCAAAAATACTTTAAGTAACAGTCTTAACGGTCATAACATCAGAAATGACGACAAATTTGCGGTGGTTTAATTTAAATTTATGTTGGAATATGACAGATAGAGTTATAGACTATAAAAGAAATTTTTATAGTGAACAGAGCAGGATCCAATCGACCTTAAAACAAAAGCTTTAAGGGTGGGTTGGGGGTTATGATGTAATCATTAGTAATGACTTGATTCCTAAATGTATGTTTGATGGGTGACCACCTCATTTATTGAATATCCACAAATTAAATACAAATTGACACTAAACATATTTTAAATATAACGCCCACAGCTTAGATAAGCTATGAAGGAAACTGCAAGAACTAGATAAATAAATACATGAATAAACTGAACACATAAATTTAGTTTATGTTATAATCCAACCATTTTGAACTTGAATTTTCACCATTTTGGTCCATGAACCAAAAAGGTCCCAAAACATGCAGTACATACCAAGTAGACCATTTCAGACCATGAGCCAAAATGGTGACAAAATATGTGTAGCATATTATATATTTGAAATAGAGAACTGGTACGTACCCAAAATAAATACCACATTACTTGTCACTTGGCGGTGCCAAAAGGAAACCGTTATAGCCTTCAGAGATAAAATAGTTCAGACATGGTTTATGAGCTCCAAAGTAGTAAACAGGCAATATCTAAAGAAACGGAAGTGGCAATGTTGGTGATCGGTAACTCCGGCAGCAGCCACAGGGCATTTTTCATCACGTTTGCCCCTGGTTTGGGCTGGTTCTCTAACACATCTTTACAGGTAGGCGAGACCTTAAAATAGCCTTCTTGCCACTGTGCTTAGTAGATTTATCACAGACGATCAAAACTGTATAGCCCTACAGAGGTTGCGACTGTATATAGCCTGATGTGTGGGCCGTCATTACAAGCAAAAGCATTTGCTTCTTGAATGGCAAAAGGCTCCACAAAATAGAGTGCTTACATGAGGTCCCCTTACGAAGTATCCCACAGATCTGTTTTTTCTTATAAGTAGTCAATGGCAATTGACATATTTTGTAGATGCTGCTTCTATGACAAATGTTGCATGTACACATTGCGTTATGTCTGTTTGTTTTATTCATCGAATCAGGTTCTCCATATAGATCACTGACCTTTCATCGCAGTGTGCTGAATGTTGTGGCATTTGAAGTAGTGTAAAAAACATCACGTGGTTAGATAAATTCTATATGAGTTACTAGTAAAGGACATCGCTTTCCTTCTCATATTTTGTAGTTGACACATAGTTATTATGAGGTAATAGATCGACAAAAATAAAAACAGAAGAACAAATTATCTGCCAACATTAGGTTGGTGTCCGGATCCCATGTTCTATCGAACTCACTTCTGCCTCATTACCTTTGAATCAACCACTTGTACACTCATCCTGTATAGTAGCCTGGAATTACAATCATACACTACTTAATCTCATCCACACACAACAACACACATTTCAGATTTAAGTGGTGCGGCAACTGTCCACAAAACATTTCGATATAATATATTGATGATGCATTAAATCGACGATGGAAATTTGATCCCTGATCGTTTGACATTATTTCGAATAATGGTACTCCTAATACTGCGCACATATTAACAATGTAAGCGTCTACGGAACAGGGAAAGTTATATAAACGATTGTCTTAAGTAAATTTATCAATATTCTTGCGATTGTTTTCTTGGGCTTTTCTTGGGCTGTCAAAGAGGCTGTCACTTATCAAAGAGCGTCAAAGACTTGGCCCAGGTCGGGCGGTAGGCCTAGTACTTAAAATTTAACATTTCCAAAATCAAAGAAACGCTGATATCAACAAGTATATTGTTTATTGAAATTATGTATATTTTTAAAATATATATAAAATATATCAAATTCATTTTAAAAAAACCATATTATTCTACCTCTTTCCTCTGAGGTATCTTCAGAATGATTCAGGGAGCAATATTCAGAAAAAAGTTCCTGTGTCATACAAATGTAGATGAGGTTAGTGGATCAATCAGGTTAGTGGGTCGACTTGACATATATTTTTTCAAAATTATCATTTATTCAGTTTTTCATGCTAAATAAATTGAATGATAGTCAAATTTGATGAAATTTGAAAAGGGTTGCTTTCGATGGAAATTAGAGTCAAACAACAAGCTCTGTTCACCACACTGTTTTGTTTATTTTTCGGAAAGTAAATAATTATTTTCGCGGATGAAAGACTTGTCATACATCGTATGTAATGATATAAATTCGCAATTTCACAGCTGCTTATCATTATAACTATTATTATATCATTACATACGATGTATGACAAGTCTTTTTTCCGCGAAAATAATTATTCTAGTACAGAAAATAAGGACGCGAACATGGGCCTATTTTTTCCATGAAATTCCGTCAGAGGTAAATATGATATAAATGATTATCTACCAGAGGGTGGTATGACTTTCCAATGCTGTAGCCTATTTCCATACCATCCCGCCAAGAGGTATAATAAATGGCTTCCTTCAGAACTAAAACGCAAGAACCGCATATTGACCGCGCTGAATACCGCTTGCGATATTGACAATCTTCCCATTATATCTATAGATAAGCCATGTATTATGTACGTGTATGCTTGTGTGTGTATGTAAGTGCGTGTTTAGGTATGAATACAATGTATATGATATGTGAACATCTCTAGAAAGCAAAATTTCGAAATAGAGGGACACAATTTCCCTGTATACATAGGTATATCATAAGTAAACAATGAACGACTGGTTATTTATTGTAGGGAAATGGTTTAATAATAGTTATCAAATGAAGTGTACAACGCATTAAAAATTATATCAATTTGTGTAGAGAAAAACAAATTGTGTAATACAATGACCTGAATAAACTTTTTTCAACAAACAAAACTGATCCTATGTTGACTTATAAACAAGATATTCATGTCTACACACCCTTCAACAAAAGGAACAATGTAGTTCTTTATTCTCAAAAAGTACCTCTCCACTGCCAATACGTCACACTTAAATCTGATACCCTTTTCCACCCTCATTTTATTGGCAATGCGAGGGCAAATACGTTACTGATCGGGCCAAAGATCCAGCTTATGCACGGCACCATCTTTATTCCGCTCTCCGAGACAGTATTGCAGCCTGGGACAGCGAGCTAGTGTTCCTATAAGCCTAGTCACTGTCTGTTGCGGTCGTAATTGACATTTGTGAGGATGGATTCCCAGGAATAAGCGAGAATGACTAACATGGTCTATCGAACTCTGGGTCCTTCCAATGAGAAGACTCATCCATGGCTAGCGTTCGATTCTATCATGCAGACTTCCAAGACTCTTTCGTCAGAAAAAGAGGTGGCGATATATTGGGACAAAGTTTTTTCAATCAAACAAATGTACCGTGGATAAGCTGCAAGCTCGCCATTCTCAATAAGTCCAAGTAAATAATATGAAGACACCGTGGCCTAACATTGTGCACCGGCACCGGGCGTACGCGTTTCAGCAGGGAAACTGGGAACATTTGTGTGAAGGCAATGCCTATGCAGTGATGTCGGATATTTTGCTGTCCAAATTTCCTGTATTTACAGTCATATTCCCCCTATTCTCGTTCAGGTTACCATCATCATTGAAACTTTTAATCACAGCAAATATAAGACTTACGATATCTTCCTAATTAGCCATAAAGGAAACTATAGGGAAATGATTTTGTTCTGATGAATGCCGCTATAAAAGGGAGGCCACTTGTCTGAGTCATCAAAGCAGAGAAAATCATGATTCAGTTGGATGGTAGAAGGGTCGTGCATTTGGGGTGTAACGGTACCTAGGTTACAGCAAATGAGCAAATATTATCGAATTCTTTCAAGATATACCTTTGTTTTCAATATTTAGCGTAATTCCCTCCCCAAGATTGTCGCGATATGGGGGCATTACAATTCTGAAGGTAGAATAGAATAAGGAAATGATCATTGTATAGGAGATGCAAACGTCAGTATACCAATCAGGCCAGTGGATAAGCAAATGTATGGAGATAAAGTATCCCAACTCTCCGTGGGTGAAAATCTCTTCTTTGCAAAGTTCATGTTTTTCTTCGGGGAAAAAAGAAAAGTAGCCCAATCCCCGCGAAGAGACCTTCCAGATATCGCAAATGATAGATTGCTATGAAATTCTCTACAGTCCTTAGGTATCGCCGCACAAAGCGTCGATCAATCACCTCAGACAGTGAGACTTTTCTACGCGTCCAGTCCAAAATATGACAACAGATACTACTTATATTAGGCTATTAGGCTGCGATTGATTTTGTGTAGGAGGTTTGGACCAAAATGTAATAAACCGCCCTAATCTTCTTTTTATCTGCCTTTCCCCAAATTGGGATAATGTGCGTGACTTTTCGTGACGTGGCAGTTGATCGTATTTAAGCCTTATCATACGGGGAATCTTCAAAAGAACTCCCTAACTATCTGATCCTTTTTGTCACATAGACGATATCCAGTACTAACATCGCATATGAGATCTATTTTGTGATTGCTCTGCTGAGAAATAAGAATAATAACACCTTCCTTGCAATTAGTTTGAATCCCATCTTCATTCACAATACAAAGCCACGATCTCATCTAAGTGAGATCAAAATAAAAATTGAATATGAATGGACACAATTTGATACAGATTATTCGTAGTAATAGTTTGACCCCCTCATTATAATTCAACTAATATAGCGATCTGCATACTGGGGGGTTATGTTTTCGGTGCCTTGCACTACTGAACCAAAAATGATTCCTTATTTAATGTTCCATTAAATCTTAATGATCAAATGTCGGCATGAGAATCTCTGAGCATAAATAGAATCAGAACTTACTATAGGCCTACATGTGCTACTCTAGTCTCACCTGAAAAGAGGTCAATCCCATCGGAGGTAGGATGAGAACCCAAATCCGCCCGCAGAATGGAATTACTTCTCCAGTGTTGAGGAAATATCTAAGGGAAAGGCCTCCTTAAAATACAACGGTCCCTGCGAGATCATTGTATAGTCTACGTACTGAGCTCGGCACAATTCCCCGTAAGCGAGCGGCAATTTTCATGCAGTGCGTAACTCTGAGAATTGAATAGTTACCGCGATATATAGATCAAAGTGAACACAGTGGATTTTGACGTTCATTGAAGGACTTTTAATAACACAAAGTGTTGATGAGAGCATCCATGCACGGATGAACAGTAGATAGAAGGTATTTCAACGTGGCCATGCATATGTAATACGCAAGGGATGTTGTAAGCTGTTTTGTTTCCTCTCTAGCGTTGATAGTGTGATACAAAGGACATCATACTACGACTGAATGGGTTATTCAAAGCGTGACGTCATCAATTGCTCTGACGTCATCAATGACGGCGATATTGGCCAATCACAGACGAGCATTCTTATAGCGGTGACTCGGGATTCCGCACATTCGGAACAAACATGACTGTCGAAAAATGCTTCTGCCAGCCTAATACAAGCGTAAGAATGACGATTTTCTGTTATTTCAAAGTCGTAGTATAAAGAAAGAACTGTACTCGAGGTTAGGAACTACTCGTGTGATTCAATGGCTCTCGTTTAAACTTTATTTTGCATTCAACGCGCGACCTGGCGTCGCTTGTTGAATACAAAATAAAGTTTTAACTAGAGCCATTGGATCACACTTGTAGTTCCAACATCGCGTACAGTTCTATCTAAGTATTCCTTTGCCCAGTGATTTTTTTGTGCGCATACTCTTCCAAGAGAATTATCGAGTTTAGCGTTATGATAGAACTATAGAATACAAACGACCTGTTTCCAACGTAAGGGAAAAAGTGGTTTTACATCTTTAGGCATTAGAGAATTTCTTACGCAATATAGGCTAGAGCTCTGTCCAAGGACTAAATAATTATAATGACAATCGAAGACTATCATTGTCCAGCCATTAGGTTATAATCGCTAATCTGATTATTGCGCATTGAAGGCGGAACTCTCTGACTGCACGCAGAACTCTCCTGTCACAAGACAATTCCATTCCAGAGTCAGTTCTGGGACAAATAATTCTCCCACCCTCCACCCTATGAAACATGAATTAAATCTATAGAGCTGCGAGATGAATCTACGCTATATATAGAAGTGATCTACCTCTTCGAGTCCAATATATAACTCAACTGTGTTCGGAACTTTTACACTCTACACCCTCAACATCTGATCATCAATATATCACTTCTTACCAATACAACAGATTTGATTCCTGTTTTATACCACATTTGTATGAATAAATCTCAATTATTATAAACTGCCTCATCCTCATTTATTGCTCCCATTATTCTGAACACCAATATGCAGAATTCAATTCAGAATCAAGACGAATGCTTCAAGGATGGGTCATTTTATATGATTTTAGCTATACATGTTTGCTGGGACAGCTGACCTTAGACAAGCATTGTAAATACTTGATACTTTCCCCTCAACACTATTCGTTGCTCTCCATCAAAGGTCGAATGCACGTGGGAATCCCTTACAAACCTTTCTGAGAATACAATTGTCAAAAAGCTTATTTAAATCAGTTTGGAGAGCACTAAAGGCATGATCATTGCTAGCCATACACACCATTAGATCTTCCTTCACTTGAAACTCCTCTGTGCTCAATTTGCGTTGGCTTAGGCGACTGTATTTTCTACAACACTTTTTATTGACGGAACTAAAGATCGAACCAAAGTTCTTATAGTCCGCCCAGAGGAAATGCTCTTCCGCTTCGAGCCAATGGAAGTGTGGCTTGCCCTAACTTCTGAGGAATCAGGAGCCAGCCACTCACAAGGCCAGGTCAGGGGGAAATTTGCTGTATACCATGCTTCATTTTCTGAGACTGCCTCCTAAGCACCTTAAACTATTTTCCCACCAGACGGTCGTCAATGAAGAAACACAGAGTGTCTATAAAGAATATCACAACTGTGTCTAGCATAAAACAGGTCTATATGATTGACCGGATTAGCAGCAATATCTATGATACAGGAAAAGAAGAAAGTATTTTTTAAAGAACTAGTTTTTTCAAAGAACTATGGAAAGAAGAAAGCTCAATACATGATTGATTGGGGAGTGCATCGAGAAAAACATCGAAGATTAGTAAAGGGAAGGTACTATAGATATTCGCCTGCATGTGTTCAACGGCTTGGAATCAGTAAGTAAATCAATACTACAACTATATAATGCATGCTAGCTAGGTGTGGATATGTTTTGCCTGGAGCTCTATGTCAGATGAAGGCCCTCTCGACTCAAGGATTTCCCTCAACTGCATGATCATAGGGCGGGAATCCCAGACAACCATCGTAGAATATTCTTCTCGGAAACCAATAGCCCTGCAGTATAATTCTAGGGAAGCACTGTAAAGATATCGATTTAAAGCAGAATTGATGTAGCAAGAGAAACAAATCATAGTAATTCTCTTGGTTCTCAGTAATTCTCTTGGTTCTCACTCACATTGTTGTGAATCATATCATTCAAATAAATCAGTAATAAAACGTGTATTTCTATATAATGAGAACACGCACAATGGAAATGGGTGGTATAGATAGGTTATATTTATATGCATGCTATATCTATAGCTATATATTTCAGACCAAAGAACATAGAACTACACGTATTCCCAAATTTCTTACGACTAAAGGTAAAAGGAAGCTAACAAAGCAGTATAAGGCATTGGATGTCATGCAATCTATCTAGATCTATGTCAGATACTAGTCTCATCATTTATCTATGTTTACTTTTCAATTCAGTGCCAAAATAATGTCAACGTATGACTGCCAAAGCTGCCTGTTAAAACTTGTTATTGAATTTCAAGATAATGCTTCAAATAAAGCTTGAATGCTTCAAAGAGTCATGCATGTCAGAAGGGTACAAGCCAACGCTAGTAACGCTTCGAGCGCGTCGGTTTTGCCATTTGAATGGGCTAACCTTTCTAGGAAGGCCTGGCAGCTGCGGTGATCCGAGTTATTTTCACACTGCCCCTCACCAAGTCCCCTTTGTATGTGTCACCACATTACACTTGACCATCAAGAGCCTAAGTAGATAAAATACTGAATAACACCTAGACAGGGGACAAGATAACCCCACGCTTGGACACAGGAGGCTCAAACTAAGGAAGCTCGGCAAAGTAATATACCCTGGCTGGATATGCTGCCAACAGGGCATTAGTGAACAGGTGTTTCTACAATAAAGGATCCGCCAACAGCAAGACATCTGTAGGAATACCTTAATTTTCCCAGCACTTTAATACCATTAAATCTATATTTATGGAATTCACTCTTCATGGTTGCAGCAATATAATGGGGCATGCAGTCCTCGCTTCCCCACCCCCTTTGCTTTGCTACGATCAATTTATCATTTTTACTTGATTCGCTACAAGTGGCATTACAGCATGGTGAAAAACATGGACCGAAAAATGAGTGCCAATTCATTAATACATATACGTAGGCCTAATCACAAGTTGACACTCTATCAAGATAATATATAATATATGGATCACAGATGTATAGAACATGGATCACAGGTGTTTCGGGAATTTTCAGTTCGGTTAAATCTGACTTCATTAATATCCAGTTTTCAAATGCGGCATTTGTGTCCGTCCATTCACCGAATTAAGTCCTGTTGCGCTTACACTATGTTTAAATTTATTTTATAAACCTTATAGTCTCATATAGAAAACGTTATATATAAGAAAAGGATTTTAATGCTGCACTCTCATGAAATGAGTATATATTACAACGTCAACTCACTGAGCAGATCTAATTTAGCCGGATACACACTGGAATGTCCCCTACGCCACCAACCCCATGACGTATTAAGAAAGCTCAGTAATGTCATTCACCTCTACCAACCACTAACACCAACTCATAATTCATCTCATCTTATTAATATTTCTTACCAGCAGGCAACAGGAAGACCATCACCGCGACGATGTTTTGGTGTGTGATATGACATACACTGCTTTAAAAAAAGATAGTCATTCATATTATATATGACTGTCTAAACTTTTTTGCCCCGTACCGTATACAAGAAAGATAAAGTTATACCCAACTCCTATCATTAAAACACGCACCGTTTCATTACTCTACTATTAAACAATATGGCTCATGTTATTATTTTGTGAAAAAATAAATGGTGGCTTTTGCAAAGGGTTTAGACAAGATATAGTGGAAGAATGCGGCAAGTTTTGAATAACAGTAATGGACAGGTGTTGATACAATAATAATAAAAAAATATTCCACTTGATACTTGTAAACCAAGCCCATTCTATTGTTCATATTTATTGAACTTCACGTCGTTTTAACATCGTTAAAAATTAAGATTTTCTACTTTATGATCCGTACTTTTCTTAAAGGTCATTTTGGCCGAAATTATTTTCTGTGATGCCTTCACTAATTGCTCACCGGTGACTGTTTTATCTCGACCGATTCGACTCGTGTAGACAAACACAGATGCGATTTTCCCCGATGTTGAAGAATACTTTTATAGTTGTATATTATGATATTAAGAGAGACCGTAACGTGCATTTGATTTAGGGATAATATTATTATCGTATAGTCACTCGTTATTATTGAGTCCATGAGAAGCGCATCTAAGATAAGTAATGTTAATAGTTACAACCCCAGATATTTGCTTAAACCGAAAAATGGTATAAATTTGGGACATTTAGGCTTTCAATTCTTCACACTTAACTAACTGCCATTTCCACCGTTATGAGGGTACAGAGTTGACATATATACAAAAAGATAATGTGTGTATATGTATTCAACAAGGCCTCCAACGCTTCAGAACACATTAGCTCAGAGAAATTGCCATGGAAACAGTTGTATGTCAGGATGTTCTTGATACAGACAGCTGTTAATATGAAAATGAATTCTTGTAATTGGGCATGCGGCAACGTCGAACACATATAGCCCTGAATCTTTGCTTTTATTTGACACATCATGCATGTTTGCATCATAAAAACAATAGTCATGAATCGTGTCAAATAAGCTGCGACAACTTTAGGTTTTGATCCCAAACTTAGCAAACATGAATTAATATTCCCCCAATTAATAGCTTAGCTTCCAAAACGGCAGTAAAAAGCGATATGTACTGTGTGTTGTATTTGCCCACGTCGGAAATAAAAGCAAATTGAATTAAATGGGCACTTGTCAGAAACAGAGAATATCATACCTAATTTAATCTTCATCATGTGAATGAATTAAGCATAAAACAATTTTCGTGTGAATCGACCAAATAGTTTTAGGCCATATTGGCAAGTACGGTATGGACGACTACATATCTAAAAGGAAAATGTGAATCATATATGGGTCATAATGGCAAAATCCAGCAATTTCTATTTTTCTATTTCTAAATGAAATGTGTAAAAGTTTTGGAGCCCTGAATAGGTATAGATATAACCTCCCACTCCCTCAACCAAAAACAGAAACACTAAAGAATGCCCCATGCTACCTAGGAGCCAAAAACTGGATCAATCTTGCCAGTCCCAAAAAGATATGTACCAACATTTGAAACCTTCGAAATTGCACTCAAAAACAACAAGAGACATATAGAGTAAATGTGGGCCACACAGAAACTTCCCGCTGACCCATGGAGATGCTAAAATTGCACTCCCAACCACCTATACAGTCACACATGTGTGACTGTATAGGTGATTGGGAGTGCAATGCAGCCCGTGCAGAAACTTCCAGCTGGACTGTGAAGACATGCACTACAACAAATTTACTCTAAAACAACAAACAGTCACAAAATGCAACGGCCATGCAGTGACTTCTCGCTGACCTGTGAAACAGAAATAGACATTTCACCCAACCTGACCCCATCAACCCTTCATCTCACCCTTCTTCCACATCCCTGCCTCACACAATTATATATACCACATTTATGTATACTCTTATAATCATTAGCACAAGCATAAATATAAATACTTGCAGTAGCATTAGTAAATAGCTAGACACAGCAGTGGGCAGAATAACCATGGCAATTTGTATCTGAATAAACCCGTGAGCCTATGTTACAATTATGTTTCACTGTATTGTTTGAATTGCTGTATAAACATCCTAAATAAAAAGAAATATATTTGATTTGAATAAAGGTGTTAAAGTTCATAGGTGATCCTATATGTATTTCGTCCATACAAATGTATGTGTTCTGTTGACGTCAATGCATACATAACGTTGTGGCTACCAAACCGCAACTGCATATAAGCACGTAACAACAACGAAAATTTGTTAGTTGGGATTGTTATGCGCAGAGAGTGGAGTGTTAACCTTTATTATAACTATAAAGCAAGAAAATAACTTCGATACATATCATTGTGAATTTAAATTGTAAAAGGATTTTGTATCATTTGAAATGGCCTTATTCTTAATCATAAATTGAGGCTAGACGTTTAGTTTATGAGGAATAAAGTTCGCTTGAAATGCAGCGTTGACTGGAACTGGCATTAGGTTGAAGCCTCACACTGACTGTCTTCCAAAATGGGACAATAAATAATAACCCTTTAAGGTAAAAGTCTTATATGACTTATATATACATCTATATAAATAGACTTTCTCCGTGTTTTGATGCAAGAGGGGCGACGTAGATAGGACTTTCCATTAAGACGTCATGCCTGTACATTGCATTGTAATTGAGAAGTATTGTTTTTACTGAGAAAAAAGACCCCTGACTTATTTCCCCAGTCTGGTTTTAATGTATTTGTACTATTTTTGTATCGGTGAAGTATTGCCTAATGAAGTGGCCAGTCGGTGAAATAGTATCGGTCATAACTAGCGCTATATACATGTAGGCGATGTTCCGGTTAGATTGTTGCATGAATAATAGTACATAATTATATAATATGTTCTGAGAATGTATTTTGACTATGTATATTCTAAATTGCTGACCATTGAAATAACCATTGCAGAGACTATGTGTGCAGATTCACGCGATGAAATCAATGTTGCTTCATTGCTGATGGTCATTGCAGGAATTGCTTTCAGAGTTTCTTGAAATATATTTCAATCTAAAGGAGACCCTGATAACAATGCTGCTCCGAGCCAATGCTATCTTCATTAGACTTCTTGAAAACAAGTTTGCTCTTCTGAATAAGGTACAAATGAAACTCACCTTGTGGAAAATTCCGATTTTAGTGAGTGTCCGAGGTGTTATGACCGATAGAAATGAGCCAGAGTTCCTAACAATAAGGTCGACTAAATACCACTCCTTATCTCTACGTGACCAATCAGGCAACAAGCACTGTCAGTGTAAGTCCCGATATTCGCCTTATTTAGGCCAAATTTCGGACTGTAATGCCCGGGCTGTAAATGCTTGAAGCCTTTAACAAGAGTTTTCCGATAGAACGCGTCTTAGCCGCGCCAACAGCCGCTGACACTGTGCTCTTTCGGTTTACCAACACGCAACATGTGAGTCGAGGCGCAACGACTGCACGAGAACCCCATCACATGACGTGAGCCTCCGTGAGCCTCCACGAGACCGTCATTTCATGCGAGCCATCGCGTGGTGTGGTTTTAAAGGCCCCGTGTTTAAGACCCTTCCTTGCCTCTTCTGATTCGATAAGAGAATCACCAGCGCTGTGCCATGATACGATGATACGTGATAGAAAAGGTTGCTCAATCCAGCATGGCGTCACGGATGAAGTGTTTTAATTCTCGGTTGAAATAAATCCGGGATAAAGAGAGGAAGAACTCTTAATTCTTTTTCTCTCACGCCCCCCCCCCCCAACCTCCCTCCTCCCCCTCCCCCCCCCCCAAAAAAAAAAAACAAAAAAACAAAACAAAAAAAAACACACACTCAACAAAAGAACCACGTACATAGGACTCCTGAATGTCCTATAGCTCATATTGACTTGTCATGACAGAGACATTCAAATGGCTGGATTGCTTACAACTGATGACAATGCCTGGAAAGGTTAGTTTTTCTAAACCTTAGATTAAACTAGGATAGTGAGGGATGATGGCTTTATATGGATGGATGAGTGCGTATACCGTCCTACTATTGTGTATAGTAAAAGATTGAGGTGTATGGATTGGAGAGTGCTTTATACATAGCGTTCTATAACAAGTGCAAGGCCCATTATATAGTCCTCACACGAATGGATTTGAAAATGAAACATATATATCCACCCTTTTGCACCCATTTAATCTGATTTTTACATTGTAGATGGTTCAAATGCATAACATTTGAAAGGTGGTTTAGATATGGGTGAAACTATCACCTCGTCCCCCGGAACATAATCTCAGCAGATTATTGGAAGAAAACCTAGGATCAATAATGGAATATAAACCAGGAATCAAGCAACAGTGCTTTCTGGAGACTGTACCCAGTCTAATATATCATTCTAACTTGCATGGTGCATCTCGGTTTACCAAAATGGCTCTATATTTCCAGTCTGAAGTTTCATTTTAGTCAAAAGAGTGCTTGAATTACAAATTTTGTTCTAGTCCAGCTGGTAAGCTGCCCATTTTGCCTGAATTGTTCATTTCATGATAAAAGCATGAAATATGGTATAGGTAGTTGAATTAAATTGAAAAATACTTTATTTATCTGAAGTTTTACAAGTAAAGATAGACGAATGGGTAACCTGGCTTCTGGATAAAGTTTTAAACCTTAGATTAAACAAGGGTAGTGGGGGATGATGGCTTTATATGGATGAATGCCTTATGTATAACGTCCAACTAGTGTGTAGTAAAAGATTGAGGTGTAGGGGTGGGAGAGTGCTTTACAGCGTTCTATAATAAGGCCAAGGCCCATTATATATATATACTCCTCGCACAAATTGATTAGATACAGATATATATATATCCACCCTCTTGCACCCATTTAATCTTATTTTCACATTGTAGATGATTCAAATGCATCAAATTCAAAAGGTGGGTTAGCATAATGAATGGTGGGTTAGAATAATGAAACTATCACCTCGTCCCTCTAAACAAATCTCGGCAGATTAGGCCTATCGAAAAAAACCTAGGATCAATAATGGAAATTAAACCATGAATCAAGCAACTGTGCTTTCTGGAGAATGTACCCATGCAGTCTAATGCATCATATATTCTAACTTAGTGTGTCTCAGTTTTACTTTAGTGAAAAGAGCGCTTGAAATACAAATCTAGTTCTAGTCCAGCTGGTAAGTAGCCCATTTTGCTTGAATTGTTCATGAATGATAAAAGCATGAAATTTGGTATAATTATAGGTAGTTAATTATGCATGAATTAATATCAGAGACAGATCTACTCATTCGGTCCCAACATCCAAAATAAGGTTTTTGTTTGGTTAGCAGCTTTATCCTCATTTGGGTGACATTTAATTGGTTTCAGGATGGTATCTTTTAAGAAAGAATATAATTCGTCGAATCTCTATAATGTTTGGCATAGATATAGCAGGGAATATCAGCATATATAATGCAAACGAAGTATGGGGAGGCTGGAGCAGATATTTCGATACTTCCGGTACTTCATGACTTGAGAATTATTGATTGGATACTCTACGTCATTGGTCCCGTAAATTAAAAGTTAAGTCTCAAAACACCCGTTAATGTGGGGTATTCACGGGACCACGTTTACATATAGTGGATGCCCTACTGAAGGCTTTACCGAAACTCCTTTGGTAAAATAATCTTTGTTCAGTATATACATTGTACACGTTTTGTATTATGGATGTGAATGTTGCCAACAAGAGTTCTAATCAATCCTGATTCACATTTAGATCTACAGCTTAGAAATACAAAGGGAAAATGTTTCAACCAGATTAATGGTTTATCCGACATATTCTTGTGTATGTAGTAAATCATACAAATATATATTCCCATGGTGATGATGAGTTAGCAGATACATTGGATCTGGAGAATTGAGAACCAATTCTTGTGATGGTTTTTGAAATAAATGCTACTGACTAGAGTTTCATGCATAATGGCTTATTCAGCGATATCTATAAACAGTTACAAAGATCACAGACAAATACAGAAGATATTTTCAATACAACTTAACATTAACGTTAACAAATATAAATAACGTATAATATTATTATATGTGTATATAATGATGCAGCATTCAATACCATTTGATACCCAAAGGTATATTTAATACACTGTATGCTAGTTTATATAAGTTGACCCCTTGATTCTACTGAATACAATACTATATATATGAGCATGGCAACAAGAAAGTTGCATTATTTGGGCACATAATTATATAGCCAATTTGCAAAATAAGTTTATTTATATCCAAATTCTAGAAACACCAGTTTCAGTAGTATATGTCTCGTTCCATTACAGCGTGCCTATAAGATTACAATGTTGTATAGCAAACACCCTTAGAACACTTATTAGTAAACACATCTTCAACAGAAAATTGAAAAACCTTAATAACCCTATTTGGAAATGACAATTGCAATTTCTTTGGTTTACAATGTTGTTTATCCCCCTTATACATCGAACTGAAAAAAACCCATGAACAGTAATTGACACTGGATTGGTAGGGGGTAACCTGGTTTGCCACATTTGTATAAGAAACACAAACTCTTCTGAAAGTGTGTGTTTTGTCATCATTACCATACCAGAATCTCATGTCTAAATTAGTTGACCTGTGACCAGTCCCGTGTGCTTCAATGATAGATAAAGGATACTTTACTATGCTTTGTTAGAGCCAACGGTCTCAGTGTGTATAGTAAAGTATCATTTGCAGTCGGACATTGGAAGCATACACACACGTTGACTTTCGGCCATCTTACCGTGCAGGGAAACGCTATTTTATTTGCCAGATTTTCAAAAGGGCGTCGCCCAAAGGTTATCGGTAAAATCATTCATCTTAGAATGTGAACCACTTCTTTAAAGCGTGAATATATAGAACAAAAACAAAGTAGGTGGTTTAATATTTCCGATGCTTCTTAATGAAAAAGAACATTGGTAAAATACTGAATGTCCCTCCGTAAACCCAGATAAGGATTCATCTGAATCATTGGAAACATCAATCATCGCAACACATCACATCGGAGCACATTATTTGGCGTCAACTCAAGCCAAACAAGATTTTTTTGTTGCCAGATATGGCACTAGATTCTAAAGGTCAGTATCGTTACCTATTGATCAATGGTGAATGCCCACAATCTAATGATCGTTATTTTTCATCCACGCCAAATCATTTGTGATTTATATGTTTCCTATCTTGATGTCTATCAAGAAATATAAAAGATAGATAGGAACAAATGAACATAAAACATAAATTATGCGTTATCATATATTGATATCTCAAGGACATACACGATTATACGTGAATCCTAAAATTGTATGAATATTATTGCGGGTATGTTGGAGGGTAGGATGTCATTTGTTTTGATTGATGGTAGATAGCTGTAGAAGGCAATCAAACAACCCATTCCCTATGCTGGTAATGATACGTGAAACTAATCTCAAGGATCCATTAGCCATCAGGAAATGGAAGGAGATGGTTCGCTACACAAATGAACTGATCATTGTAGAATCCTGAGGTGCTGGGTTGCCAATAATGACATTCTTAAATGACCACAGACTTTATGTAATAGTTTATTGTGTTCATTAACTTCCCCGCGTGTAAGGTTTTCATTAGACGTTAATCGCTGAACTAAGACCTCGGCCCACATTTGCCATGGAAAAGGTATCAATCTTGCATGAGGACTCAATTATTCGAAAGAATACGAGCTAATACGATTCATATGATATGAATGAATGGAAATGAATGGAAAATGCAATCGATTTATAATAGAAAAACGCCATCGATTTATAATAGAAATTAGTATATCAGGGGAAAATAACATATTTTCAGTTTCCACATTTCACAAATAGGTAAATAATAATTTGTGATGCCATGAAGATATGTATATTTATGCCTTTAAGTATGACATTTTGCAGCCTATGAAATTTGCATAATTCCAAGCATTAAAGCGTGAACTCATGCAGTTTGCATAATTGCATAATTCCAGCTCTGTATAATGCTATAAAAAACCTGCAGAGACATTTATGACAAACTGCTTTTTTATTCCAGATTTCCTTAACTTGCAACTGCTCTAAAACTGTGGCATCAATCGTTCTGCCGGCATCAAATGTTCCTAGATAATTGGAGATGCGGTTATCAGAAATATTTTATAGAACAAACAAAATACCCTCTTTATCATGCATGTGGGCAATGTAATATGTTAATAAAAGCCTTATTTGTATGATGGTATGATGATATAAAATTTGTATGATGAATCCCTGAACAATTCCCATTCCTCAAACAAGGTCTGCCCTGTGCATTATACATTCATCATTATAATGCCTCATCGTAGGTGTGTAAAGGCATCAAAGAGGGTGGCAGCCATCACTGAAGAATCGATGCATTATATACCTGGATTATATATCAGAGAAAAGGGTGAATTCCGAGTTATACCCGTCTACACGTAGACATGATTTGTCTGATTTGATGTTCGTGGTTGTCCATCAAGCCGTGTGCCTTACCTGGTCAAATGCTCTTTTATGGTATAGGTCTTGTTGGTGTTAAAGATTATTCTCGCACAGTATTCTCAGGTTGAAAGCCTGTTCAGTAGTGCTGTGATCTGCTCTAAATACTTCTTATTCTCCACTTGCTGCTGTGCCCCTCTTCCCCGAACAGAACAAACCGTTGTATCAATTGGGGTAATCAATTATAGGTGTTGATGAAGACCACTATATGGAACAGTGGTAGGGAGTGTTAGGTGTTGCATGGAGTAAATAATTCGAGGTAATGGCAAATGTGTATTGGGGTAATCATGGTCAATTATAACAAACAATGGAAGTTGGAGGATTAGCTTGCTGGAGAAGTCGACTCTATATACTCTTATAGTGAATAGGATGTCCTTGGCTCCACCTGGGAAATCCTAATCACTAAGAATACCGAGTCTCGTCCTCTATCCTATATGTTCGTCGGCAATGATCCTTTCAGTTTCTGGATGTAGTTGGCTCTCAGGCTAATGGTACGTAGTTTTGGCATGGCTTTAATTTGCTCTTTTAGGGGAAAGTGACAATCAGAAACAGGGCCCAGGGTTTTGCCTATTTCACCTGTCTACCAGAGCCTGTTACAGATCTACGTGAGGGCATCAACCATTGGTTCTCACCCAATTTGAACCAGTTCTGCGGAACGTTGTCTACTCCTACTGACTTCTGTGATTTGGTTGCTGCCTCCACCTTCCCACGAAGCATGGGGTAACGGGTACCTGCTTCTGAGATTTGGACGATCTGTGGGTTCACTGGTAAACATGCATGAGCTATAAAAACGTATTTTACATAAATGGGGAGATAATACTTTGGTGGGTACATGGATATCGTCAACGGCATAGGAAGGGTGGGGAGTAAACGTTTTGAATTTGCCACCTGGGACTTCCCGTGTAACAGTACAAAATATAGCTTCATTTGTTATTCTTCTCCGCCGCGTAAAGTAGTCTGTAGTCCGTAGTCTGATTGAGGCTATACTTTATGTAATCTTGTGACTCTTCCTGCCCAGCTTTGTTTATGGGCCTAATTTAGTGCAAAGGGATATAACTTATAATTATATCCGTAAGATTACTAAGGAAAAAAATCATCTCAAGGTTCATACATACATGAATATACACCAGTTTGCAAAACAAAACATTCTTGCTAAGCAATTTATTAGCTTACCAAAAACTGAAGCTATGTAGATACCCTACTCACCAAGAGAAAGTATAAAAATACCAGAAATACTAATTAATATCTACAGGGTGAAGACCTTTACTTGGCATGGCATGGGGCTCTCAGGAAGATCTATGGTTTCATAGAGGAGACCCACCCCCTTTTTCGGTGTCAAAATTTGATATGTTATTGAAAAGTGTAAGCTTCCGAAAATAAAAAACATATACATACATACTTACCTTGGACTACTAATTGATAATAAGCTAAAATTTGATGACATGGCCAGAAGTGTTGTTACAAGAGCCAATGCTAGGCTTTATAATATATTTATCAATAGACGCCTTAGCCACAAGTAGGAGGTTAATTGTTACTGGTTAAGTCAATGGTGCTGAGTCACATTGACTATGCTAATGTATGCTATTTGAATTGTAGTAAAAATACGCTGCACCGTTTGCAAATATTCCAAAACATGTACTCACCAATTCTCAAACTGTTGAAAGTCACAATTACTATAATTATCTTAGACATGGTAATCGTATGAAAGCTATATTCCACCTTTGAACCTGCCTCATAGGCACTAATAAAATGGCATGGTCACAGGCTTGTCAGCTTCAATAATTGTCCAGTTGATAAGGAGATTGAATCATGAATGGGGATGGCAGGATGAGGTGTAACAGGGGGTGTCCAATTCATCCATGTCCAGACCGCTGTCTTCAAGGGTGGTCCTGCCTCAGGGGGGGGGGGGTCTCTGAGGTCAAGTTATATGGATATCTTGATGTATCTTTCTGACGTCTTTCACAATACGAAGAGGTTTAATAACACGTCGGTCGATATCATTGGGTGCAATACGGGTTACCCATTCCTGTCCCCTACTCCCAAAGGATAGGGATGGCAACACAATTACTTTATATATAATGAAATACCTGACAGCAGCAGACAGCAGAAGAGGGACTTTTCTTATTCCGATGGATGCATTTATTTCACTCGAGATCAGGGTTCACGTATTCTTGTTATAAAGCGCCACATGACATTAGTTGACATTGTCTAAAACAGAATAATGCGCAGCTAGAAATTAGTCTCTAGTTTTGCCAGATTTGCACATGAAAACATATCGTCCTTTGAATACATGGCCTTAATTTACTTATTGAATAATAATGGGTAAAAGGAAAATAGGATGATATTATAATACGGAGTATTCTTTGATATAACCCTCATACATAAGAGTTCAACTGAATATCATATAAATAATATATACATGTATATTTTTGTTGTTATCATATGAATATGAATAACAATTGTGGCCAATATATTTAGGAAATATAACTAGATTTATTGGCATGGGCTTAAAACTAGTTAGACAGAGAAAAGATTATCATGAATTTCAAATGATCATTTATCGAGTATCTATCATAAAGATATGAATCTTGAATCAAAGCAAATATTATTAACCACGTGGCTTCGCCTATGTTGTTTATAATTCAATTTAAACGAATTCAAGAATTTGTTTACCTCTACCCACAAGAACTCACGCTTCATAACTAATGTTGATCTTATTACGTCATTGTGAGTAAATTAATTATCAGTACTGAGAGGTAGGCAATGTTGTCATGGAAATAACCTGGGTTTACTCGGAGAAATTAAGCTATCTTACCCCCAACTAATTAGGTACACAGCCGATCTTATAAGTAAGATTATGACCCATTTTTCACGATCCTATAGGAATGAGACCAAGTGCCATGCACTCTTATATAATAGTGCCACTTGGTCTCATTCATGAATAGAGGTTGATTATGCCAGTACAAATCTGGGTGAACATTAAAATGAGACCCCTGTATTTCACACACATCAACAATTTATTCGCCCTCTTTTATTCACCTCAGACTTCTGAATGTGGTTTGTATCCTATTATGTCTGAGCGTCAATTGTGTGTAGAAGTTGCGTCTATATCTATTAATATCTATAACCCATGTACACACTTTTAATGGTTACCATGATGGCACCATGGATCAGCTGGGAAATATGTCGTCTTCCTAATGAACTACGTTGCTTGATAACTCCCTGTTGTAGTGCAACTCTGTTGAAGTCCTTATTTTTATCTTAAAACTGCAGGTAAGCACTTTCTCGGCAGAGGACGCGTCTCCATAGATTCCTGTGATAAATGTAGTTTCTTCTGGTCGCAGTACCTATAGATGTGAGTGGATGGTGGCTCACAAACCAGCCTTAGGTAAGAGCCCTTGGGGGATTATAATACAATACCCATAGCTTGAGTGATTAATCGCCGGTGGTGCTATCTATAGATATAAATAACACAAGAAGACTATTTCTCTGATATGCAGTACACTCGAGAAGTCCTATCGTTGTAATTTAATGCGGTGTGCCGTTCATGAGCTCTCATTATTTTTATTTTTTTATAACAAATAAGGCCACACATTTACAATACATCATTACAAATAGACGCGTACCCACGATGTGGATATATTCCTGCGTTGCGTATATTCTTCATAAAAGCATTACACGTACTAGAACATAATCATATGCATTGAAACCAATGGTAGCTTTTACAACGCGTGTTGAAATCAAAGAGCTGAAAATACTTACTGCTCCGGAAATGAAAAGACTTATTCCACCGTATTTTCTACTAGGAATGTAAAAGGGATTCTAGACATAATGAGCTAATATCACTGGTACTGAGTTGCTCTTTTATGTTATAGCTAGGTGTATCAAGGAGCTAGGGTGAAGCAGATATTTCTCCTCACATGACAAGCTTAATTATTTGCGATCCGGCCTGTCTTCGATTTGCACCTTCTCATCATCGATTTCTCCCTTCTGAGACAAACAATATAGCAGGACGTCCTCCAATTGGAGTTTTTGTCTCAATCTTCAAAGTCACAGACAGACTGGAAGTCACAGACAACGTCAATAAACACATCAATCTTTCCTGCTTGTCCAAATTATGCAGAGCCAAAGTGTTTTAAAGTTCCTACTTGGACTATTCGACCTATCAAAATGGCCGTCTTTTGACACTGTTGGCGGACAGGATGCTTGACTATTGAAAGGAAAGGTTACACCTTGGTCCAATCACAGCCTGAGGTTGTGATCTTGTCTGTTGGGTCCTAAGCCGATGGTATCAGCTCCTGGCCTGGGAAAGACTCTGATAAACTAGTATGCATTAAATCTAAGGCCAAGACATAATTGGATCTAGCCAATCCACCCTACCCATTAGTCCCTCACACTGGCTTACATGGCCTGAATGCATAATGACTTCGAAATGGGCTGTTGACCTGTATGTGAGCATCTCACAACATGATCACAACTCATTGAATCCGTAAGAAAACACAACCTTGGAAATATTTCTACAGAATATTTGACACTCGCCACAATAGATAGGTTGAGGTAGAGGCATTTCTAAAAAGCATGTATATGTGAATGTCACTCTTGGGAGCTCGGGGACATTCCATAACTCAATGTCAATCGAATGAGATATTGTAGATTAGGGAACTATTATAGATATAATTATAGTTGTGTTGATATTCCAGTCGAACTAGTTGAGCTGTAAGAATAACTCCAGTAGAGCAAAGGATACTTCAATTTGGAGTGCTGAATGACTTGTTTATTAATCCACAAGTCACATGTTTCAATATACAGAAAACATTAGAACATGGCTCTCTCATGGCTCCAGGTCTTCCAGTCAGTCAGCATGATGTCTTCAATGATTATAGCAGCAAGGGTAGATCAGGTCTTCAGGTCTGTATGAGGTCTCCATGACAGGTCTGAATATGGACTGACTGGGAACCTTTATATATTCAACAGGATTGCACATCTTTCCTTTACATTGCATCAGATTCTGGAAGCAGGGAGAAACCTCTCCTTACATTGCACCATCTTCTAGAACCATGGAGACACCTCTGTGAGTCACTCTGACCCATTCTGATACATCCAGGAGAGCTGCTCCTGATGCAATGTCCAGCATTCATTTCACAATCACAGGCATTGCATTAGACCGAGCTCCCTGAGTAAGGCTCAACAGATAACCTAACTATAGATCGTACTGCCATGTTCAAACAATACATATAAATAATTAGTCAACACATGTCAATTGATTTATGGGATATTCAACATTAAAACCAGAGTGGACATAATTAGTCAATACATGTCAATTGATTTATGGGATATTCAACATTAAAACCAGAGTGGACATTAACATCCTCCCCCACTAAGTAGAATGGCTGTGGGAGGCAAAATCCTGTCCTTCTTGTTTACAGGTCATAAACTTTCTGCACACCCTCATTGCTCTTTGTCCCAGTTGGCAGCAAGGGCTGCCAACAGCCTTTGTTTCATCTCAGGCTTGAGCATAAAATATAATAGATAGTGCTTTTCATTGTTGTCTCTGATGGACATGCCCCGGTAGGTCAACCACCTTCCAATATTCTGGTTAATGGGCATGGTCTCGAACTTGTTAGATTGCCGAAAATTCTTTTAATGTTATTTGTAATTGTAATTTTATATTTGTAACAAATATAGTGGGTGCAGAATATATACATGACAAACAACACACATACAGCAAGTAACAACCTCAGATACATGCCTTAATATAGCATTTCAATTGTCCAAGACCAAAAAATTCTGGAGTTAAAAATTAAAAATTCTCATATCATTTTAAATAAGTTTCTCCAGCCCCCTTTGTTAATCAGACGTGGTGACTATGTGGTGACTATGTGGAAAAAATCTTACAAAACTCAACTCTTTATTTTTCAGTGTAACTGGAAGTTTTGTCTTCGAAATTAACTTTGCAATTAACTATCCAGCCTCCCGCCTTCTGGTATATGAACCAAAAGACCATTCTGGATAAATTTATTTGTTTTATCCCGACCTTGTGGCACACTAACCCCAAGACATTTCTGGATATATTATTAACATTCCTAACGAATATCATTTACTATTTTCTCTTGCAACTATACTCGAAGTGAACAGAAGCGTATGGCGAGAAATCATGGGTAGGATATAGAATAGTTTTCCTTTAATTTATTACGACCTTTTGATTTTTATGCTGACTCATAGGTCTCTTTGTATTCCTTAAATTTTAATGTTATCTTGTCATTTCATCCCTTACACCGACATTGTTATCTATTTATTCAAGTGTTCATGTATAGAAATGCCAGATGTTTCCGAGTAATCTGGGTATTGTCCTTGTCAATATTTCACTTTTATTTCTTAATCATTAAAATGTTACCTACAAATCATTTTCTGACCATTTATTTTCCCTAACAACATGATGCTTTACTGAAGAAATCTGGAAAATTACTCTCCCCAGTGAGGGGAAATTAACATATACATGTATTTTAAATAATAGTATTTTAAGATAAGATAAGACAATTTCTTTATTTGTTATAACGTGTAGTTTTAACAAAGAGGTCATGATCATCTCAAAGAGAGGTCTTCCAGACCATACCTTTCCTATTCTATATCCTTGCTAACTCTACCTACTCTACGTCATGTTCATTCCAGAAAAGATGAATTGAAAATACACAAACATACAATTCTACAGGTTTATTATAAACATACACCTTGAAGGCTCAAGCAGTACAATAATACTCTTGGAGTATTAGTCCTCAGAGGGAAAGTGAGAGAGACCACCCCTATCCCTTGTACTCACTCATTTGTACTCCTCTGTACTCCGATACCAGGAAAATACTTGAATCAATCATATATGAACAAATATCTGAATACCCACAGAAACATGAATTCATGGACAAAAACCAACATGGTTTCAGGACACAGCACTCAACCCACCAAGCCCTTGCCCAACTCATTTACAGCATAACCACTGCACAAGCAAACAACAGTAGTATTCACAGACCAAAACTCTACAAAATGGTTCGAAATCTACTTAGAAAATTGATCACAAGCTGTCACAGCAAAGAGCCACACATCGACCACCCTACCTCTAGCAAAAGGAGTACCCCAAGGCTCGATCTTGGGACCACTTCTATTTCTCATCTACATAAATGACCTCCCTGCTAACCTAGCCCAAGTCAAACACAACACTGATATCTACACCTTCACTGATTCACACAATGCCACCATACCCACAATACAAAATGCTCTGCATGCGCTAGAAAACTGGTGCACCACCAACAAACTTATAACCAACACAAGACAAAGGTTATAGCTTTCACCCCAAAAAGAACAACCCCACCCACTGCATCCGAACTGACCCTATACAACACAGAGTTAGATCTAGTAGAACATTTCAAGTACCTTGGCACCAAACTAGACGTATCATGTCCCTTGTGAAAACCATTTTCGCTGAAAATAAACACAAGCTTTTGACTGCCACCCATACCTCTATACCAGAGAACCTGTATCTCCAAACCCCATCCAACAGAATTTTCTCCCTTATTTCGATCTTAGACTGTCTAATTCTTTCACCAATTGAAAGGGAATTGCATCAATAACTACATGTGTGAGTTTAAAAGAAATCTGAGTCCCAGATGTGAAGATATTAGTGAAATTAAGAAATAAAATCACTCGAAAATGAGACAAATATAAAAAGGCTGCCTTCACTGGGATTCGAATTCACAATGTTCAGATTGGCAGTCCTAGATGCTAACTACTTGACCATATATAGGAGACTCTAGAGATCATGCATATTATAACACTGGGCACAGCCGTTGATGCATCACATTTTAGGTTTTCTTTAATCCCCCATTCTCCTCATGGTGAATGAGGAGAATGGGGAAATACATTTAGAAGGTGCCTGTGTTAGGCTGCCTTTCCATTGACGCGGTTTTTCATGCCGCGCGTGGCACGCGGCACGTGGCAAATAATCGCTCACATGCATTTCTATTGAGCCCTTTCCATAGGCGCGGCTACCCGCGCGGGTCGTTGCCACGCGGTAAAACGAATCGCTCACTGCTCGATTTTTTTTCTCTTGCCGCGCGGTAGCCAGTGGTCTCTGGGTTGAGAATCAAATCCGCTCACGTTTTCCTCATGTTTTAAAAATAGTTTAGCCGCCTAGCGGGTTGCCGCGCGGTAAAAATCCTCGTCAATGGAAACCCAGCCTTAGCCGCAGGTGATTTAATGATTAAAATTAATTATAAAAATATATCTTGTATCTGCATTCTATTCCTCTAATATGCGAATGCAGGACTTCTAGGTCTGCACGCATCCTGGATCATAAACTCAATGCAAAGAAACAAATAAATGCTATAGCACAAGTGACAAACCACAAACTATAAATGCTAGCACGCATCAGACACACGCTCACCAAACAAACAACACTAAAGAACTACACCTCCAAGACTAAAAATTATCAATATACAATCTAGCAACAAAGGCAAACACAAACAAACTTGAACGCATTCAAACAAGAGCAGTCCGAATCATTACACTAAAAAAACATGAACCAACAGCCAAAATATTGCAATATCTAGGTCTGGAACACCTAGAACTAAGACGGACAAAACACCTATCATGCATAATTCGACCTATACTTCCCATGCAGAGTCCCTCAGAAATGCCCCCTGCAACAAGGGTGCTAAAGCATGGAACACCCTCGATTCAACTGAAAAAAACCAACGAAACCGCTACCGAAACCAAACACAAACCAAGGGCATGCCCGTATCTACAAGCTGCCAAAACCAAACCATACCACAAACTAAAATTCCTACCCATTTATCAAGGTCGAAAAGCAAGTTCCGCCAAGTTATATGCTTAGATTTAATTAAAGTTATTAAATTATAGTTATCTTCATCGGTAGCATCTTCCAATGTATCTCATAAGGTTTTTTGAAAAAAAGAAAGAAGGAAACGTAAGATCAAATGAGTTAACATGCTGACGCAAAATGACCTTGGGGTCTGAGCGAGTATGATTATGATTTATTAAGAGTCGATATGTTTAGTCCTACGCCAGTGCTTTTATTACCTCAGAAATGATGTACATGTATGTGTATGATGAGATAAGCGCCTAGTACGGGGGGGGGGGGGCACCCACACCTGCACCATTTAGTTAAGTAGCATTCTCATTTTGGCT
Organism: Sthenelais limicola; assembly: GCA_942159475.1. Lineage (NCBI taxonomy): Eukaryota > Metazoa > Annelida > Polychaeta > Phyllodocida > Sigalionidae > Sthenelais > Sthenelais limicola. The sequence continues at coordinate 118,424,028 of OW804096.1, forward strand.
ACACAGTCTTAGCTTTTATTTAATCTCTTATGGTTTCGACCCTCTGATAAAGCCACCCATTCATAGGCGAAACGCATAAGGGGTCGCTAAATAAAATGCTGCATTGAGTTGACTCTACTTCCTCAACTTTTATTTTATTTCATTTCTTGAGTATACTCGGTCTCCGTGGCCAAGGGAGCGGTATCCTGTGATGTTCCTGTACTCAGCCATACTATCTTCCTCCCTCGCTATGGGAGACTGAGTATAGCTTTGATACCTAGAGCTAAGTGTAGCTAGACAAAGCAGTGGGACGAAGACAATGGTTATTCTGTATTGAATTATTGCCTGTGACCCCATTGTCTTGATATGTAAACTCCATTGATTTTAACATTTATTGTACACTGCATGCCCGTCTATGATTCAATTGTCATTTTATGGAAGATTGGCTGTATACAAATTCTAAATGAAAAAAACGAGGGCCTATTTTTTTTTGCCATTCTATGATTTCGAAAAGCCCAGTTTAAGATGAATATATATGGGGTGGTTGAGTGTTCTAAAGGGCTTGGTCAGCTCACTGGCATGAGTCTCATGTTGTGGATTTGAATCGGGGTGTGGCCAATTTCACTTCCTCCCGGCAGGAAGACCACCATTGAGGAGATCTAGTCCTGGTAAAAAAATGTAAAAAAAATATGTACGTGTACTGAGCCCAAAGTTAAGCTTGATTCAGGCGGTAAGGGACAACAAATACACAAACATACAGAGAATTACGTACATACGCCTTGACGGCTCGGTGAGTACAAAGATACTCTGGGAGTGTTAGTTCACAGAGGGAAAGCAAGATAGAGGCAGCAGCAAAGTATTAGAGGGATACCATATTTAATTGTGTCATATTTAATGTACTTAATTCAGGTTCCGACATGTCCCGTTCCCAAATCTTATGTTCTGATTTAGTTAAAGTTATGATTTATATCCTCACAATGGACTGGACATATCTCTGGTTGATAAAACACGGGCATTTATGTTCTGGACCAATGATTAGCGTTAAGATATCAGAGAATAAATTAAAGCACTACCATTTATTATATCAAACCTGAGCCATACATTTAATCATTGCACTCCGTTCCACTTTTACGGTAGAATAGCACGAGAGCACACATATTTCATACATAAAAGAATCCACAAAAGAGTTGTTACTGGGTTCTATGGATTTCGAGGAACGAGCTTGTTTTAACGGTGGCAAGCATGATGTGCTGGCTGGCATGCCATGTGGCATAGTATTTCCTTTCATATCGGGGATTCTAATATGGTAATAATGGAAGCACCTATTTGAGCCTAACCAGGAGCTGGCCATACAACGGAGAGTAAAACATCACTCTGATGCACTCACGCTGTCTGGGGTAAGATTTCCAAAGGCAAGTAAATGTCATGGTTCATTCTACTTGATGCAATGGTACGTACCGCAGTCTCGCGGTATCGTATGATTTCTGGATGCGCTGGAACGTATACGCATTGTTTTGGACCAATTCTATTGGGTCGAATTTTAACAAAAGTGATAGGTCTCATACGCCCAAATGAAAAACTATCACATGGGACTTTGATTTGTAAAATTACCTCGAGCTCAATTTTATATTATAAAGGATTTAGATCAGCGATATGTAGAATCTAGACTAGGCAAGAGTCAAATAGATTTTAATTATTCTATTCCCTCCACATATTTGGGTTTTTCAACAATTTTTAAAAATTAATAGTCCAGCTTAACCTAGCTTCTTCACCGGAGGTAGTTTATTCCAAAATGTGGGCCCTGTGGTGCTTTGGCAAGCTTAGGGAATATAATTATATAGGAAAACCTTGAATCAGCAAATGGCATTCTGCCTAAATGAAAATTAGTGACAGAAAATATTTTACCCCTGAGGATCACACAATACTCCGTCTAAGCAAATGTTGCTTTTTAGGGGAAATTTGCATATGTATTAATGTTTTACTTCACTGCATGACTGTCCTGAATGATTATTATAAAAAACATGAAAATATGAAAATACTGCGCAATGTTTCACTGTACTGTTAAGACCGATCATTTGGCGAAATTCTAGAATAAAAATATTTCTCACAACAATCATATCGCATTGGAAAAACATAAAATCTGCTCCAGATATTGGCAAATATTGAAACGTGATTCTCCAAAACTGCTTTGTATGACAGGGAAAAACTGTTGTTGACACAAACCATATCTCAATAGTCTTCCGGTTCAGCAGAGAGTCACGCATAAATATATAAAATCGGCCTGTTGAACTAAATCTTCTCCCCTTGTAAGGCCTTGTAATAGGTATAGGAAGCTTGGTCAACAGGAGAGCGTCCATATTCCAAGTACCATGCTTCCCGTTTGTAAAAGGATTACGATGCTCGTTTGTCAAATGATGTCATTCACAGGGGTACGAATTTACTCGTTCTGTCACCGAGTGCCGGGCCCTTTTTGTGTCTTACATTTGAGCATAGCAGTTACCAGTGTTGGGGATGCCAGAAAGGCCCCAGTGGGAATTTAAACCAGTCTGGGCCTAGCTAGGATTAGCCCTTTCAGAGGAGGTTCGCCGGGTAGTTCCAATCCCCCACCCCAGCTGTTCCCAGAGGCAAGCAGCAGGCCCCTGCCAACAGAGGCTTGCTTATGTGAGCCTGGGGTGGTGATAAGAAATGTTGTATTCCTATGGAGACAAAAAGACAGGGAGAAAAGTGGCATTAGACAGGAACAGTGGGCTGACTAATACCCATCTCCATTTACACCTCTATTCATGTCCTGTTGTTCTCTAATGTCGCCCGTCAGACGTGTGCCATTGTGCTTCCCCTGCTGCTGAATTGTTGGCGTTAACAGATTCTCTGGCTAACAAGATCATAGTATGGTGATGCCAAATTTAAACCACTTGTGAGAAATTTGTTGCATGGTTAATGTTCCTATTTACATTGGCAAGTGGGTGAAATAGACTTGTATGTATATGAACAATGTTTTATTTCCGGAAGCGTACACTTTCAATACCATATCAATCAATTTTTACACCGAAAAAGGGGGGGGGGGCTCTCTTCTGTGAAACCATCTATCTTCCAGAGGACCCCCTTTGAAAAATGGAGTTATTAAAATAATACCGTAGTAGTTGATAGATAGATGCAGCTACTACACTAGCATGACAAACTAATATGGCAGTAATAATCAACTTAAATTATATGAGCCCCCCCCCCACACACACACACCTTCCCAATCCGCCTAGACGCTATAGGCTGTGACATGTGATTCGACGGTAAGGGAACTCAATACCTTGGCCTTGGCCGGCGGCAGAACAATTGATATAGAATATCCGTTTCCTATGCTAACTCTACTAATGAGTTTATGCCATAATTTAATCCTGAGAACCTTCGGATAAGGTTTCATGTCCTTATTCTAGACTTCATGATTATAATTGAATAGAAATATCCATAATACTAATCTAACGGGATATAAACATTTATGCAATAAATATCGCACAATTAACCTTACAATGAAGATAGTAATTGAATTTCCGAGTTGAGGGAATCGATTATAAATTTATGCAGAATGATGAAGTAGAATGATAAATTCTCCGAAAGGTTAGGTGAGTATGTGATCAGTATCAGGTGTTCAAAATGAAACCGGCCATTACAAATTAAATTTGATATCAGAGTATAAAATAGATGACAGATCCAGAAACCATCCTCGGTGTTTCCCATTACCATGCAGACTGCGAACCCCGTTGATGAAAATTCCAATTAAGAACTATATTCCATTTTGTTTGCAGTGTCAAATTGTTAAAATACCAAAGAGCTCCATCATCCAACAAAAAGGCGTTGAAAAAATGTCCCGTGTTAAATGGCGGCCAGGATGATGCTGTAAGTTGTCATGTCCAACGCCAAACATGATCAGAGGAAGAGGAAGAAGAGGAAGAAGAGGAAGTAGAGGAAGAAGGAAAAGAGGAGGAAGAAGAGGAAGTTTGCCCAGAGGGTCGATTCGTACACCCAGTTATATAGGCGTCGCCAGCATTTTCTTTCCCCAAAAAGAATTTGATAAAATATTATAAATATATTATCAAAGTTATGGATGACATTTCCCCGAGAAAATTGTCATTTTTTTCAGAAAATGTCTTACCCAAATTCGTCCAATAACCTTGATGACCAAATGACTTTTAGATGGATTGGAAAAGAATGGAACAAAATATAGAAAATCTTAGGTTTTTTACTAATGTTAGCTGAGAGTGTAGTTTTAAGAGATTCCCTGGGAAGAATAAAAATGAATGAAAGAATTGGATAAATTCCCTCCACCAAGTGCCAATAGGGTGCTTTAGGATTCCTTTTAGGTTATCTTTAATCCAACGGATCTGCGGAGATCGCTGCGGCCCAGTCTTTTTGGCCTCTCTTATCATGGCAAACACAGGGTTGTGTATAAAAATGTTCAGAGGCAGCTGCCATTAAAACGTCAACTACACATTGATATTTTTTGTTATATATTGGCTTGTTTGATGAACAATGTTATTGGAAACCACTTTTAACACCCGACGATGCTTTCTCTGAATGAATTGTAACGAGTGCATGGAATCAAAATCGATATAAATTAAGTCTGATTCCAGTGTTCCGCGATGGTTTCATTAATTTACAATGTGTCCGGGACACTTCTGTGTCTCACCAGGGTAATTATTGAGGCGCAGTTATGAAAATTTAAAAACCTTGTCCAACATTAAAAACATGGAGAGTCCGATAAAATATTGTTCTGACACACGTCGGAGAAGCTTCTTAAATGTGTACGAGAACACTCATTAATAAACTAGGATTGTGATAGCTGCCATATTTTCCACAATCTATAAGATTATCAAGCCGAAAATCTGAGTCTGATGAGGGAGTATTTATCTTAAGTTTCCGATTATGACTATTCCTCATCCATTCTTCGGCCTGGAATATTAACCAATGTCGCTATGATCACTCGTCAGAAAATTAGCACAGTTCGTTAACATTTCCACTTGAAGGAACATCACAACGCCCTAGATCCTCTACTCCTGTACTGTTTCAAATAGCACCATGTGCCCCAGGCACATCTTACGAAACTGTGCTTGATTGCATCGTCATCACATCATTTGATTCACCGAATGCGAATGGATAAATATTAAAGAAATCTTATTTCACTTCCTCTTGTATCCCAAAATCAACGACAAAACTTAAGAATGAGGTTCACCTCCAGTGTTTCCTGTTATGCAAAATCTTAATTGCGTTAAATACTCCTAAGCTGTACTGTTGTCCACGTTCTACGGCATCGGTTCCCGGGGGCCTTAGACAAAACTCACGACCATAACCTCAGGATCTAACCGCCTAATAGCCCGCCGATACCCACTGCACAAAGTTATGCTACACACCATTGGCATGTTGGGTGCTGAGTGTATGGGAGTCTATACTTTTCTGTGTATATATCCTAGATCTGTCCAAACATAGGGTATTATAATAGTTTAACTGAACTGTTATGACCTGAAGTATCTTAACCTAATAGCTTTCCATTCCCATTCTTGTAATGTAAGAACAATGGATGTGTGGGAAGGGGACAGTGACAGAAGATAGTTACACGTGTGAATTTTTTGTTATTAAGGGAGGGGATGGTTATAGTGCATAATTGCTGGGACTGGATATAACTTCCCAATGTATTGGTTACATAACCTATACTTTGAGGTGCATGGCTATCTAAAATCTGGATGCGTATACAGGGTAGGGTTTTTCACATTCAGCCAGCCCTAAACAGGATATATAAGAAGTGACAGGTATGGCTGCCGACAGAGCAAAAGAATCAATCGAGAAATTGATCTGTTTTATATTTTCACAACTGAGGAGGAGCAGAAACGGTCTCTTAGGGAAAGAAGACTAATTTATCATAACATTATGTGCATTCCACTTGAGAGGTGCTATAGTTAAGCGGGGTGCAAATACAAATATTGTTATTGTATGTGTACAATAACAATTCGAATTGGGGTTTCTTTTAGCTTTTATGATTTGATTTGATTTGAAAAATATTTTATTCGGGAACAGATACATTTCATCGGAGATGATATTCTCAGCTTAGCCTGACCAAATTAAATTATGATAGTAAAACATTTCAACGCTTTGACACGACCGTATAACGACATGGTCCTAGTCCTTCTCTATTTTATCAGTACAAAAATTACACATATAAAGAAAACAAATGACAAAAATACATAAGTATAAAAAACAAGCAAAAGGCATACTGGTGATGTAACATCAGCAGCGAAATTTTCAAAAACGGAAATATCGTGCAGTGCTCTTACATACAAACCATGCATTGGGTATTACATAGTCATTTGAGGAGAATAGATAAACAATAAATTTTGTTGTGAGTATATTTTTACCCAAGTAAATCAACATTACAAGCAAATGCTAGAGTCGACCATTTAAGTCTACGCGATGAAACAACCAAACAAAAATATCTTAATCAGACTTCAATGAAATAAATGACTGATTAACTCGACCGGTTCAACTACTTACTTATAGAGCATTGCAGTCAAGCAGAAATAGTACAAATAGTAATCTCACATTTCTACATGTCCTGATGCTACAAAGCCATTCAGGTTTTAGATACTTTATGACGATTCAAAAACAAAGGTTTGTTTATATTTCAATATTTATATTATAATTAATAGTGAATGCATGGAATAGTGAATAGTGAATGAAATAATTGAATATATATTCTTCTCGATTGCTACGAAATACTCTAATGTGTGTGTATCAATATTGATACCAGCAAATTTGTATGAGTTGATGAAGAGGTTTGCTTAACAAGATCAAAGGTGGGCTATACCAGACTAAGGAAATCATGTTCGCCACTTATTGACGTTGTACAGTAATATGATGTACTCAAAATATAGATAACCAGTAATGTAATGTACCCGTCTGCGACGGTTGACAGTCAAAAAGGGGCCAGCCAATCACATATTGTGGATATTAATCTTATTGTACTCAGTATTCCTAGGCCTATCCCCCTCTCACAATCATTCGGCCCTTCCTCTTCCTCCAGCTCGTGTGCCACTGAGAAAATTATTGTCTCGGGTCCATGTGATCCTCTCCCCCGGAACAACGACTTGTGTGGTTCTATCATAAAACACTGATCTCATTCTGATAGTTTCCTTCAAACCAGATGTAAGCGATTGCTGCCTACGGCTATATATATACGCCGCATTCAGGTGGTCATTTTGTAAGTAGAATTGCCATAATATTTTATTTGTTATTATGAATTCATATTACATTATTTTGTGTCATCGTAGAGTAAATTATATAGAACCACAACTCATATTTGGTACTGCTTTGGTAGGCTACTGCTTATCTTATTTTCTAGTAAAATACTTGTCCAATCGGACTCGTGTTTCATTGAAAAGGATGGACTAAAATAATCCATACCAAACACTGGTGAGCGGCTATCATAACGAAACATTGTATAACCATCTAGAGAATAATATTCTAATAGTAATAGCTGATGTACAGTCTTTCTGTAGCACCCCATGCATTGCTAAAAGTATAACTTGATAATTTGAAATTTGGCCCAAAGGGGGGAATTATCGAAATTAATTTTAAAAGATCAAAACAATTAATCTACCCTGTCAGGGCAAGTAGTGCATTATGCACGATGATTTTGGCCATGTTTACCAAAATATTGCCTATAAGACATGTATGCTATTCATGAAAAAAACATGTGATTCTACTCTCTTCCTATTATGTGATTTTGTTTCAATGATTTAAGGAGCTAAATCAGAAAAACGGTTCCTCTGTCTGGTAGATGTAGGAAATTCCGTCCCCATATCAGAATGTCATTTATTCAGATTTCATGCTGAATAAAATGAAAGGTTGTAGAAGTTGATGAATTTTATAAATGGTTGCTTTAGGATGGTTTCCATGGGAACCAAACATCCATTCTTTTCAATTGAAAACGTTGGAAAAATGGAAAAATTGGAAAATGGTTTCTATGGTAACACCAAAACAGGAAATTTCTAAATCACAACTCACAACAATTAGAGCAGAGAATTTAAGTTCACCTGCAATTTATTCCTACAAATCCTATTTGTATGGAGTAAATGGTGAAAATAAAACCGGCAGGTTTGAAATGGTTTATCAGGTTTGAAATGGTTTATCTCCTTTTAAAAGATTTAAGGGCCTATAGTCCACTAAGACGATTCTCACAGAATTTAGTGTAAAATATACAAGGGTCCTCTGCGGCGCAAAATAGCATGAGAATCGCTGTGACTAAGCAGTTGGGCACTAAATTTGACAGACAGGCAACGGCTATAACTTCACTAATATTTGGATTATCAAAATTACTTTTTCCCTTTTAAAATGCCCGATACAGATTCAATGAGAGGCAATTGAAAAAGAACCCCTTTTTCCGACCCCCGACCCCTTTACATCTGGAAAACCTTACCTCCTGGTTGCCACATGGTAGTGAACGAGGGCCGATTTCGTTAATTAATTTTTATCAATGACTAAAATAATAAGAATTTCAATGACACATTGACACATCTTTGAAGACGATGCAGTGACAGCAAATATAATTAATTTCAGTCCTAGCACATCAAGTTATCTGTTAAAACCGCCCCTCGTAGCAACTTCACCATTCAGTCATAATCTTATCAGCAAAACTATTCTATAATTATATTATTATTATAGAGAGACAAATTAGAAAAAATATGTAGCCTTGAAATTGGCATATGGAAATAGTTACAGAAAATTAAGCAAGAAATGTTGGATAAGAGTAATACCTGCCACTGAAAAATAGACAAGAAATCTCCCCATTTATGTAAAGGGATAATTATTATGTTGATAAATGACTGGGTAGGTGGTCAAGAATTGTACAGCGGCCGAGTATAGGGGCCGCACCCCGTTGTATGCCCATACCTTGCCCGTATTTGGCGGCACTTACGGCAGTCCATCGGTGTTGATCAGGTAAAGGCTCTAATTAATGCTCTAATGAGAATCTGCTCCACGATGTACACAGCAGATTTTTCTATAATGGCTTCATCCTCTGCGGCCAGTTTCGTGGGAATTCCCTCTAAGATCAAGCAATTTTCAAGATCCGCTTTTTCTCTCTCATCAATCTGTCCTCCGCCAACTTTCTGTATGGAAGGTATATGAGAATGATATTTTATCTTTAATATCAAAGCCATAATTATCATAGAGAAAAATATAATGTGGTATAAAAATGCCGCGGATTTTGGGGCTTTGTGACACTTTAATGTCGCCCCGGGAGCACATACAGTGTACTATCTGCGGATTCAAGCACAAAAGGCCAGGCTGTTCAGCTATTCAAAAATGTAAGATGGTACAAATTTGTATACCATGTTATAAATGATGTAATATATTAGCCTCTAATGAATAAAAATAAATGTACTAGAATTATAATGAGTTATAAATAATAATTATTATATCAAAAATTATGCTCAGTTGTCATTATTCATCGACATGGGCGTGTATTTACACATGCAGACGTAATCTGCCGCGTCAATCAATAAAACTGCTGTTTACTGTAAGGATAAAAAGAAAATTTAGGCCATTGAGAGTAATTTTCTGCCACATTATTCGCAGTAGAGATGTCGGGAGTAGCAATTACATGTTTGAGCTGAGCTCTCTTTAAAAGATCATTACATATGTTTCGTTCTATGCTGATATTCAGGAAAGACAATGGCCGTATCACTCCTGTCATAATTATCACCACCGCGTCAAATCTATCTGGGAAAGTCTCGTGAGATAGAAAATAGAATAACACAAACCGAGTGTTTGCCTATGCAACCGGTATCAGTCTAGACGGTCTTCTTCAGCGAACCGATCTCACACTCTCCTCCTTTGTGCCGTGCAAATTGCAGTCGATCTTAGGAAAAGTGTCACATTATGATAAGTCTTTGGACAAATCGCAGCCAAGATTCTGCCAGTCTCGTTGTATATTTCCTGATTCAAATCATTGTGGATTTTTTTTTAAATTTCGCAGTTGGGGTTTGAGATATTTATTTATCACAACTAAAGATAATACACATACATCAGTAGTAATCAGTCAAGAACTATTCAAGAAATACAATTGAAACAATTCGAGATATACACTTCAAGAACATATCAAGAATAATGATTAACAATGACATATGTACTAATTGATAAGGATTCATTAATTGAAGAGTCTTATAAAACGAGCCTTCATTATCCACCCACACCTATCTTGAATATTTGTACATTGTATTTCTGTTATACATTTTAGTCTGATACCATGCTTGGATGTTTTGATATAGCAGTGATGTCGGTTTCGAGTATATTCTATCTTGAGGATGAAGATGGAAAGCCCATATCGACTGAATACAAGTGTGGTTTAGACTAAGGTGTATGGTATAAGATTGATGAATCTGATTTGAAAAGTGTAATTACATTTTAGGTCTCACAACTGTTTATGATTTATAATGATGATAGTGAGATGATTGCAACTGACCTATAGCGGCTATGGTGGCGTGTATGTTTTTCCTATTGTAAAAAGAAAACTCTCTCTTTTATGTTATGCAAGAACTCTCAATATAAAGGATGATTTCTCCTGTCTCTTTCATAATAACGATCTGTTGTAGAAAGGGAATGGAATGGTATCAAATAAAGTGACGACATCAAAGTTCCATTAATGAAGGGAAGGTGTAGAATAACCCTGTCAAGATATAAAATTGGATTTGTAGTCGGATGTACAGACATGAGCAAGATGGGTGAGACTTTATTTCTGATACCATTCGATTTGGAAACAAGAAAAGGTATAGCAAAGTCAAGGTTTCGTGGGAAAGGATGAGGCAAAAGAAAATGTTTGAGGATATGGAGTTTTTGACATGTTTTTATTATATCTGCGTTGCTTACAATGACCGAAACAATGGATGAGGTCTTTTGATGGACTTATGTTTAAATCTCTAATTTCGTGTCTAGATGTTTTTGTAATAAGCACAAACCGCATTTGTATGAAACAGGCAACACTTGAAAATATCCATGGTGGACATAGTGTATTTACATATGACATTTTTAATTGTCTTGGCCGTAACCATTGTTTCCATTCGTTGCTACATAGTAGCTCTCATATCTCATAACCATACCCAACACTGTTAGTCTTAAGATTTTTATTTTTTCGTTTTTCTCTATGTAACAAACCCATCTATTATTGTAACGACTAAATGCAAGTAAGACGGCATTCACAGGAAGACCTGGCTGTAAAGTCAGACCTGACCAACCAAGTTGTAACAACATCATCGATTACAATAAAAGAATTTTTGAATTTGAATTTGAATTTGAACTGAAATTTAAAAAAGAAAGAAAAAGAATCTGTGTAGGACGAATGGTATAGACTAGTTTATTGTCCTCCGGTGATGCTATAATAGCGAGATTAAGCAGCCCTTCCTCAGGACCATACCCGCCCCTAAGACATTGTAATGCGTTCGATGTTGTTCCTATGATCAACATGGGGTCATTGTGGTGGGAAGCGGAGCTTACAGTGAGCCTACGTCGCGTGACGTCACTCCCCGCACGTCCGATCATCCTCTCAACTTCTCTTACCGTTAAAGACAGTCGATAGACATTTTTTGTCCCCACCCACCTCCCTATTACCATCTCTTATACATTATCTTTGATAATTCAAGGGACAATATATGTGACTCTGAACACCAGATTCCTGAGAACTGACATTACCCGGATATTACCTCTACTTAACAAAGACAATCTGCTCACATCTATTCACCTGTGGAATATATAAAATGTTTATTCCCCCAAAAATAATAAAACTATTCAACTTAAGTTTCAGCCTTCCTTGTCCATAATGAGGTCACTATGTGTTTTTAGATTGATGAGATAACATCAATCTAAATAGATTGGGGTGATGTCTGTCAATCATTGATAGCATCTCGGCTCCTCCCATCCTGGATATCAGTGTGAAGAATCTGTTGATACTGATGTCAGCAGATGGGATCAGAATCATGCTGGTAATGGCTGGGAGGGGGAGGGGATGGTGCTTAGGTGTGAATTAAAGGGTAGGCCATGTGTGAATTAAAGTGGCAAGTTGAGAAGTAAGATGACTCATATGCAAAGGTGTTAAAGGGACCAACAAAATTACATGGAGTGACCAGTCATATATGGGATAGGGATTTCATGTTTCCTGTCTCCCCTTACTCTCCCTCCTACTATCCCTCCCTCTTGAACTTTAGATTTAACTGACATCAATCTTCATTTCCCTTTGGAAACGCAATCTTCTGCATGAACCGGAAATAAATAAATGTAAACTGATCACTGTTAACTAATTCTTGTTTTAAAAACATATTTTATTTCGATAAACAATTCCACACAATTGGTAGGCTACACTTCATGTCACCGATCAAAGATATGCAATAAAAAAAGTACTATAATAATGAATTTTACACTAACATCATTTAGATAATTATAAATGTAGAATATGTGATAGCGTTTCGACGACGCCCAAGATCATCAAAATTTCTATACTAACATGTTATACCTCTACGACTAGTATCAGAGAATATTTACTGAATAATAGATATTTTTTTATAGTTTTCTCTGCAGACTCTAAAAGAATATGTATAAGGGATATCCGCATCTATAATAAAACAACGAGGTATTCAAATAAATCTAACCAGATGGTCAAGCTAAGTTTGAATAAACAGTCCTTCCTAACCAGCAGTGTTTTTTTTTTAAACATATCTTTATTCAGGTAAATAAGTGCTGGCATATGCCAAAGCAATATGGTGTAAGGCTCGGGTAGTCCGATATTCCGCCAAACCCTGAATTTTCGCTTAATCTTTAACAGTTAAAAATAAAGTGTGTTGAAAGCATTACGTATAACAAGTCCAGTTAAGTGGTGTTGAGATTAATAATGAGATGAGATGGGGTTGAATGAGATGGGAGTTGGGTGTTGATTATGCATGTACATTTGAACAAGAGAAATAGGTGTTCTAATGGGGATATATGAGCAATTCCACCAAAAATTCCACATTTGGCCATCCAGGGCTGAAAATTCTCAATTTTTTCAAATTGTTTCCATTTTTTTTTTTTTTTTCGTACATAAACTAGATATAATTGCTACTAATATAGACGAAATTGGGAACGTTAATTATGAATATTGTGGTCAGGGCAGCTTGAGAGACACAGTAACCTTTATTCTAATAGTAAGGGCAAAGGGGAAGGGTCCAGATTTCTTCATAAATTAGGATTTATATTAGAAATAAATAATAAAAATGTAAGCATACTGTTTAAAATTAGTTTATATATAATAGGTCTTGATATAAGGGTCATAATGGTCTTTAGTTTGTGAAAATATTCCAACTAGAAGGAAAGTTACAGCAAAATAACCATTCAGTAATGGTAATAGAAATGGCAGGGCCTAGGTCACAGGTCATTGACCCTCTGGCCCATTATACACATTTAACCCATTATATATAGAATATATACAAAAATATTAATAAGAGTGTTTTCCCCTTCTGTACCTGTTAAATTGGTTTGAATACTTGTTTTGGTTGTTTATAAAGGTGAATATAAGTTATGTCTAAGTATTTAGAGGCAAAATTAATAGGGGAAAAAATAGAAAAAAAAGTTTTCACCCCCTCTAGACCCCCACCCCCTCTAGACCCCCGTTACGGCGACATGGGCACCCTCTAGACCCCCGTTACGGCGACATACTGTTTTTGCTTGTTACTACCATCTTAAGTATGACAACAACAAAATTTTGTATTTATTTATTTTCCCTTGTGTTTCTTACACATTATAATGCTTATAGAAAATAATTTATGCTAATATTAATTTATTTATTGCTGAAACCTAGACCCCCGTTACGGCGACATTAATATTCCCCAAAACTTTTTTCAAAATTCTAATCCCATTATTCAGTAGGAAAGAATTAGCTGGAGATTTTTCAATGAATATAATGGATGTACAAATCATAAACAATGATATAAGTAATGGTGATAAGGGGGGTTTCATTTTTAGTTCTTCTAGGTCTATATGTTTAAAAGAAAATTTAGACCCCCGTTACGGCGACAGGACCTACCCCATAATCAACTTTACATAATATCATCAAGAAATTACTTGAAAAATTGAAAATATTGATTTTTTTAACCATCCAAACATATAATTTCAGAGTAATCATTGACCCTCTAGCCCGTTATGCAGATAAAACCCATTATATCGAGAATATGTATAAATTTTTCCCCAAAAAATACTGGCTACATTTTTTAAACAGTGATTCTGATAGGAAAAACTGCGTTTTTATGAGTGATTATGGCAGAAATATGAGCATTTTCTTGGCCTCACGATTAAAAAAAACAAAAAAACATTGTAGGATACTTCCCCCTAGGCGACTTTTTTCCCCTGGATCCGAAAATACCAATGAAAATAATCTCAGATAAATATTTTAGCCTCTGGAGGAGCAGTTGTAATTTAACCCAAATGATGCACTTTTGGTGGAATTGCTCATATATACATAAGTCTAGATTTAAAATTCGGGAATTCGAATAGCATTTGCCAGGATATCATTTTTGAGTCTGCTTTTGAAATTTAACTTATCGGGGATACACTTGAGGTCATCGTTAAGATTGTTCCACATAAGAATACCAGTATATGCAATGGATTTTTGATAGCTGTTACAAACCGGGTGACTAACTTCAAAGTTTAAATCTCTATTCTCGCGCATATGGTAAACGGCCTCATGTCTCTTATCGATCCAATCGATTCTGGGTGAGTGCAATTGTTTTTGAAAGAATTTAACATTGTTAAAGAAAATACGTTGTTGAATAGTCATGACAGAGGCCTCAGCATGGAGGAGATCAACATTGTACCTGCGAGGTTTTTTCAGAGCAAACCTTAGACACTTATTTTGGAATACCTGTAGTTGGTTAAGACAGCTCTTAGTGCAATTGAGAAAACAAACATTACAGTAATCGAGATAAGTTAATATCATGGATTTGATAAGGAGAAGTCTGGTTCTGATGTCCAGTGCGTGTCGGTTAGTATACAGGTTATATAGTCTGGCATTTGCCTTTTTGATTATTAGGTTAGCCATTTCTTCAAATTTAAGATTTACATCAATAGTTAGGCCAAGATAAACAAAGGTATTAACCCAATCAATCGATTTGTTAAAAATTTGGAGTTTCGGTAATGGAACATTTATCGGGCGGAAGTGACTAACAGGTATAAGCATAGCCTTAGTTTTGGGTAGGCTGATAGAAAGCTTGTTGGATAGGCTCCATTCAGCTATTTTAGTGGTATCAGCTTGGCAGTAGGCCAGAACTTCCTCCATGGAGAGTGCTGTATTTATTAAAACAATGTCATCTGCGAAAAGTAGCATTTTACCATTAATTTCCAACTTACAAATATCATTAATAAACAGATTAAATAGCAGCGGACCCAAAATGGATCCCTGAGGTACTCCACATGAAATAGGCAGATAGGGTGAATAATAATTGTCAATCTTGACTTTTTGTTGCCTGTTTTTTAGATAACTAGTTAGCCAAACGCGAAACCAAGTGGGTAGACAATAGTGGTCGATTTTTTTCATTAGTAGATCATGGTTAATAGAATCGAACGCTTTCTGGTAATCAAAGAATACCAGACTGCTAGGGCATTTCTTATTGCGATTATTAAATAGGTGGTAAAGTAATAAGTAACAAGTTTCAATAGTGGAGGCATTTTGCCTAAACCCACCTTGATAAGGAGAAATAATATTGTTGACTTCTACAAAGGATTGAATTAAACCATTAACATGCTTCTCCAAAATCTTACCTAGTATATGAGTAAGAGAAATAGGTCTTAAATTGGTCACCTGCGTAGCGTTACCTTTCTTTGGTATAGGTACCACCGTTGCTTGTTTCCATCTGTGCGGAACAATACCTCTAGTAACCGATAAGTTCAATAAATAGATAAGTTGCGGTAGAATAGCTTTAAATAGGTGCATGTATACTTGCATAGGAATATCATCACATCCTGATGATTTATGTGGAGAGAGGTTATCTAATATTTTAGACAGTGATTGGACCGTTAGGTTCTCGTAAGGCAGCTGTTCTCTGAGATCACCATTGATAGGTTTTGGACCTAAATCAAAAACATAGTTACCTTGTGGTAGGAGTGCCGCCGTTTTGTTGCCTACATTGGCAAAAAATGTATTAATAATTGTTGGGACGTCCTTGGCATATGCCATAGTGTTAGTGTCCGGATTCAAAATTTTATTAATTGTCTTAGATTTATCCTTAAAGGGTAGATAATCGTTAAGTATCTGCCAGAATTTTTTATAGTCATATTTATGTCGCTCTAATTGATCTCTAAAATAGTTACTTCTGGCCTGTCTAGTCTCGGCATTGGCCAGATTTCTAAAGTGTACTCCTCTAGTTCGATATTCTGGGTTCTTTGTTTGCCTGTATTTCCTAAAGTTAAAGTCACGGTTGTGCGCTAAATTCAGAAGTTCATTGGTGTACCAGGGAGGTTTTACTTTTTTCGCCTTATATATACGCTTGGGGCATAATCGATTCGTTATGGCTCGGAGGTGTTTAAATAAGAAATTCCAAGCTAGATTTGGGTTAGGATTGTTGTAATACAAGTCCCAGTTGTCAATCTTGTTGATTTCCTCAACAATTGCTTGATGATTTAATCTTGTATACAATCTCGCTTGAAAATCACATTTAACATATTTTTCCCTGCTCTTTTTTTTAATAATATATATAATATTGTGGTCGCTCAGGTTATAGTTGACAACGCCCACATCCCTGGTGTGGACAATGTCCATAAGAACGTGATCCAGTATAGTACTATTACCATTGAGTCCTAGCCGGGTAGGTATGGTAATTAACGATTTCAGATATTTACTGGATGTAAGCTTAGAGAGATCATCGCAGTAATTATTAGTTCGTCGATTAGCAGGTAAAGTATCAATGTTAATGTCTCCCATAAGTAGTAGTTCAGAATTAGGGTACATTTCTCTAACTTGATCAATACAAGAGGAAATCTCTTCGCAAAAGACACTGACCCTTCCGGCCGGTGGCCTATATAAATTACAGTAAATTAGATTTTTAGATCTGGGATATTTCACATGAAAACATTGCAACTCTAAGTGGATGCTTTGGTGATTAAGGTTGACCAGAGCCTCGTATTCTAAATCATTATTGAGGAAAGCGCATAGACCGCCCCCTATTTTAGCCGAACGGTCCAGCCTTTCTAAAGTATATCCGTCCAATTGGAAGTTAGAGTCTAGCACGGCTTGTTTGAGCCATGTTTCACTTAGTGAGAATATATCAAAAGCTACATTCTGGAGGTCTAGTTTCAGTAATTGCCATTTATTGCAAATTGAACGGACGTTTAAATGGAAATACTTGCGTCCTTTAATGCTAAATACTTCTGCGATAGTTTTTCTCAAATTACAAACTATGTCAGTAGTTAGATACTGTTTTTAATTCTTGTCTGATAGGCCCTAACATAGTATACTAAAGTAAAGTAACATATATAGAACAGAGTAAGTTCCGCGACCACAGCGTGGCATGAGCCAGCCCCTAAGTAGTGCATAAATGGTGACAAGATTGACAGGTCGTGTGTAGATCTGTCGGTAAACCATACAACAAAATAATATAACTTACCACCTTTTAGGTAGGACGACAGTGGCAGGTAGCTAAGTATATAAAGTGTTTTCGCAAACCAAAATAAAAGAGAACATGGAATACGCTTAGTAGTAGGGACCAATATTAGACAGCAAGTGATCAAGTTGTCCAGTAGGAGAACTGAGTATGCGTATAAGTTTGGGAGGCTACATATGTAAGCAGGTGAGTAAATCATCAACTCACTATCCGAACGCACCATAGGCAATAGGTACAATACAACCAGTGACACTAACAGTAACATAAACAATTGGGCGGAGGGGTCACAGTGATTGGGCCTTATAGGTCTTGCCGTAGCACAATTGACAAAGACAGTTAGTATAACAATAATGGTAACAATATCAGTATCAATAAGTAAGTATGGTTCTTTGCAATTGGCATGTGCCAGGAAAGGATTACTGGAGGTTAAGTCGGTGGCTCCTCTCAATGTTCCTTGCCCAATCTTGGACAATATAGTCCTTAGCATGTAAGCCGTCCAATAGCGCACCATAATTATTCTGTGTCTCGCCGTAGATGCGTCGGTGCACCTTGCTCGTAACAGTGGGGTGAATCACCCCCCGGTCCAAGTTGTGGGACTTGACAAAGTAGTTGATGGCCGTAATTGCATTATCAAGGGTGGTCTGGTTGATATCTCTATGGTAATCCCTATTATAGGTGTCTAAGGACATGCCGCAAATTCCGCAAAAGATGGCACACGAGTTTGGAAAATAGAATTGCATGGCCTCAGTGACCCACTCAATTTGGTACTGCACGTGGTTTTCCAGAATATGACAATCATTCCACCTGAGAGAAACCCGATTGGTGACCACACTTTTGACCGTCAGGTCGCATATCCCACCGAGGAAAAATACCAGTCTGGGTTGGTAATGTCGTATTGCCTCCTTACTTAGCTCAAAGAGGGGACGGAGTCCTTTGCCAGGAAGAACTTTTATGCGAATACTGTCATTCTGAATAAAGAGGTCTAGGTTCTTACCCCGTGAATCGGTCAAAACTAGGGTTTTAACCCCGGACGGGTCGTCCTCATACATGCCGGCCATTGTCGTAGTTGGATGTAACGTGTAGGAAGGTGTGATTTCAGGTGCCTTGTCCCTCAGGTGGATTATCAGCAAGTGAACGTGCGGGTGCAGGTCCACTTGAATTTGACTTGGCACGCGTAGACCTGGGCTCACGTGGCGGTCTAACTAGCTGGGGGGGGGGGGCTTTCGCTGGCTTGACTGGCTTGTGGGAGGTCTTGGCGGGTGACTTCTGGTTTTGAG
Source organism: Sthenelais limicola (assembly GCA_942159475.1). NCBI lineage: Eukaryota > Metazoa > Annelida > Polychaeta > Phyllodocida > Sigalionidae > Sthenelais > Sthenelais limicola. The sequence continues at coordinate 118,442,941 of OW804096.1, forward strand.
CGCGTGTACCATCGTTGGGGTCAAAAACTGGGGCAGTTGCCTGATCCACTACGTTAAGCTGAATTATTGTGTCGATATCGGCTCCACCAGTGGCTCCCAGGAGGGCATCTTGGTCAGACTCAACTTCCTGGCGATCGTGTGTAGAACTAGCACTACCATCTTCATCTTGTGACTCATTTTCAGATGCAATATTATGATTATCTCGAGTCTGGAGGAGAAGGTGCATTGGCCTGTGTTCCATGTTTTCTAGATCGGGCATAGCAGGTTCCTCATCTTCATCGTCATCCCCACTATCCTCTTCATCAATTTCGTAATCATATACTTCAGGAGTGAAGAAGTCATCATCATCTACATGGGGTGGGGGGGGGGGGGGCTGTTCTAACATGTATATTCATTGCGTCTCAATTCCTCTCTAACCAGGCCCAGGATGCGGCCGTGGTGGTTCTGGCCTGGGATGTTAGTTTCATCCTTCATCAAAGATTCATTACTAATATGAATACCAGTCCCCCAGTATAGATCATAGGTGCATTCGGCCAATGGCGTCATGCCAGTTTCAAGCAAGGATTTCTTAGCATCCTTACATTTGGTGAATTTGCATTTAAGGATGTCGGTCATCACCTGGATTTTGATTTTATCCCACACGGTGTGCTTTCCACAGCGGTCGCCCCACTTCTTAGCAACTCTAGGGCATGTAGAACTAGCAATTGTGTCGGCTATTATGGGATTCTTAGTACTGACGGCCTTTGTGTATTGGTAGGCCTGCTCGGCGCTGTTGAAATCCTTCCCGTTGAAGCTAAATAAACTTTTACTGAAGTTGGATAAGGGGGAGAATTCCCCCTGGTATCCTATAGCCCCTGAACCAATATCTTTGGTTTTCAAATCAGAAATTTTCAATCCAGTAGGGAGTTGGTCCAATTGGTCGTGGGTGTATTCATTTTTATCTACCTTCAATTTACCTCTAGATAGCGAGACTTTGTGGGTTGATTTAGATGTTTTGGCATGGGCCAGTATGTTTCTCATATCGGCATGGCGTTTGGCCACTGCGTCGGGCAAGTCCGGGTTGAAATAACAGTTCTTATAGCGCCGGTCACCCCTAAGTCTGGTCTTTCCTCTAAAAATCCGGTTCCTGGTTTCTTCATCACGAAACTTAAGTATGATGTTTCGGTATGCATTTTTCCTTCTAGGTTTGACACCGATTCTCGATGCAAATTCGAGGTCGGCAGCAGTGAATGTAACATCAATGATTCGGCATAAAGCCGCCATTTTAGCCCAGGTAGGATTGCCCTCCCCCGGTTGTGTTTCATCTGCAGTTTCCACGAACCCCGATACAATGATATGTTTTTTTCTTTGGCCGCGATCTAATTCTAGGCAGTAGTTTTCAAGGTTTTTCGTAACCAAATTAACGTGAGACAGTTCCAGTTCAAGTTGCTGAATTCTATTATTAAGACGGTTGGCATATGCCTGTATTCTACCTACTTTTGCTTGGGTGGGAATAAATTGTAACCTCCAGTTTTCTTCCAGGGCACCAAGTCGATCCTCCATAGTTATGTTGATAGGAATCTCCAGCAATAGGTAAACACAAATAGGTGAAAAGTCCGTGGATAGCTCACTGAGTACACATATACAACATTCACTAGTATGATTGAGTGTATGTAGGTAGGCAGGTACCGGTGTAACACATACGGTATGCGGTGGATGTGCCCCGATTTGAAATCTCCATGTAGTGATCACAGTTTGTAATCCCGAATTATGCACAGAACGGTTAATTAAATAACCAATAGAACCACCTTAGCAACATAGTCCAACTCAGATGATAACATGATGGTGAAGATGGATGAATATGAGGTGAATAAGTCCACATAGGCTGGGGTTTTCTCACAATCGAGAGAGCGGGTGTGGCCATGTATTCTACATCACTCTACATTTATCTCAATGTGTTGCCTTTAGGTATGTTTTTATTTCAGGCCAGGTCTTCAGTTTTATAAGAGGCGGGAGCTTGTTCCATAAAACGGGGCCTTGAAAATGGGGGGAACATAAAAATTTCTTGGAATTTGCAGCAATTCATATCAGATTTGGACCAATGGCCTGCCTCGTGTGGCGTGATCTTGATATGAGGCCTAGGATAGCAATCTTACCCCTTATTTGTAGATCTTAAATTTTCAATAAAGTTTCCATCTCATCTGTTGACATTTCTTTGTCCACAAAGATCAAACGGTTGGCCCTGTTAAGGGGTAGACTGGACTTTCTTAATAACTCTGACATTCGCCATATTGAACATAAAAAGTCCATAATCCGCTAAAGGCAATACATGTGATTTGATAATTATTCTACCGAATTTATTGACTTTTGCTTGGACGATGCCTTTCATTCGAAAAAACAAATGTTCATTAAAGCACAAGGAAGGATCTATAGTAAAGCCTAGATATTTACAAAGCTTGGATTTTGCGATAGACGAACCATTTATAATAATTATAGGTTTGCCATATTTGTAATTTGCACCACCCAGGAAAAGGATAGATAACTCGAAAATTATCAAAGATTACACACAATGGTTTAGTAACATTTTCTTGCATTAAAAGCTTGCCTTAAGTGTATAGGTGGAGAGGTAACAAGAATCTTTCCTCTTTTGTTCTCTATGCATGTATTTACTGTACATATTAAAGGGGGGCTTCCAAAGCTTTACTGATTTCCTGTAAGTAAACCCCTATGGCCTCTTCGCTAGGTTTCACAGTAAAACAGAAAAAGGTCTGTGCAGACCCTATTTCCTTCCCGATCTCATGAAACTCAAACAGCAGTATTCACATACAGGCAGATTAGTAGGGTCTACATTGCTTTAGCCTATTCTGGGGATTTGGGCTCATTTTCATGCAGTTGTCTCAGAGAAATACAGCAAAAAATAAAGTGCATCGCAGGAATACTCTGAGTTGATTCAGTCACCATTTAATCACCATTTACGATGTACTACATTTATAAGAAGTAAAATAGCGACAAAGGTTTTCAGACCACTTGACTGGCAGTTAATGCATATTTTTTAAAGCTATCTAGATCATCAAGAATCTTTACCTCTGGCGGAAGAGAGTTCCAATAAGAACGGATCCTTCCAAAGAGACTTCTTCTGATTCTTTATTCTCTCCATTGTTCAAGAGCTAATCTATTGTCCCTCATATGATAACAATGACGAGAGATATTATTATTGAAATCGTGACATCCCATGAATTAACAAGTAATCTTTGCAATCCCCTGTAGCATAAAGGAATGAAATCATATCTTAATGTAATTTAATATTATTAATTCTAGTGTTATTTTCCGATATATAAGGGTTGTAGGCCCAGGACACTTTTAATTACTCATATATGTTTCTGAGTCGTCATAACATACCCACATCCTGATAACCTTACCGGTTACATGCACGCAGAAGAGCTTTATCGTTTCCTGGCATAGGCTGTTGGCCCTCGAATAGCGTCACCAAAGACTCTCCAAACTGCTGGTACAATTTGCCAGGTCCCTGCCTGGGAGTGTGGTAGTCATCAATCTGATCGTCAATACTCTTGGTATCTAATATGGGCATTACCCGTTCAAGGTAGTCTTTTAACGATAAATTATTGACCAAGGTGGACTGGTCTATGTGACTGGCAGTCGCTATAATGAGTCTGCTCGTCCCATAATTTATAACTCTGCTTCGTTCCCTCACAGAGATTCACAAGGACTTCCCTTCACGGCAGTCTGTCACAGTAATGATCCACTGATCACACTAGCAACACTTGCTTCGATTTCAGAACCTTGAGGTCTGCTCCCTAACTCAGTCTTTGTATGAAGAGTTTGAGGCATTGCTATTGCTTGGTGGGCTGTTTTGCCTAGCCAGGTTAACAGAAAACCAGCGTCCAGACTTGTTCGTGCCTTCCAGGACATCATCCTGCATGTTCCTGATGTATTCTAAGCCTTGCTCATTGGCTGCCGCCATCCTCCTGTCCTGTGTTATGACCCAATGTACACCGTTATATGAACAAGACCATTGTGAAAGGTATGTTACAACACATGTCATTTCCACATACCAGACACAGGCTATACGACAGCCTGTGAACACACTTTGCAATGTACACCTTCTATGTGTAGGATAGAGGACGAGAGTCTGTTCTCTTAGTGAATATAATTGTCCGAGGCCTTTAGGCCGAGGACAATTATATTCACTAAGAGAACAGAGTCGAGTCCTCTAGCATGCTTATCCTCCAACTTCAATTGTTTGTTTATAATTGAAATGACCAAATCCCCCATACCGCCCAACCACCCTACTACAACTACCCGATCTATGATCAGTATTGCTTTGAGATATATGGCCCTATATAGCCTATTGTACATTTCCTCACTCTCAAATTTACATTGCTTATGACTGCATGTTTGGGGGAGAACAATGGAAGAAGAATTAAATTCTATTGAATCATTATTTGGCAATTCATTCGTATATCATCACCAAATATATTCATTAATACAGATTATCTAGTGTTAGATAATAGTGTTAATAAAGTACAATATGGACATATCTTTTCACATGGAAGGAGTATTGAAACTTATATTGATATATTATATGTTATGTATTATCTATGTTATTACATATGATATATATATAGCCAAATTTGTTATCTAAAAAAACATTTTCCCCCTTGAGGAATCATGATATGTTATGATCGACTCATTTTATGTTGGTTGTGACTGTAGACAAAATTCACAACTGGTTAAATAAGATATACTTTTCACCACTGTTTACCATCATTGGACTCCGCTTGACTCATGTTCCTGTGACACATCACCTTTCTATTTCAGGAATCATACTATGCTATGACCTACAGACTTTATCTGAGCCTCTGTGGCCGGGTGGGTAGAGACTTCAACTCTACTTGCCAGCCTATACTTATGTGAGAGGTCCTGGGTTCGAATCCAGGCCAATCCTAATTCAAAATTATTTGCAACAGATACCTGAGCGGACTCTTTAATGAAAGAGTCCGCCCAGGCATCTGAGAGGACTCTTAGGAGCGGACTCTTTCATTAAAGAGTCCGCTCAGAATGCTCAAAGAATGCACCTGGAATACAGGACTGTACTCTTCGAGCATGGGAGTCCGTCCAAGCCAATGCTGGGGAATAGGGGCACCACAGCAAGTGTAGGATAATCAGTATTAAACACTTAACAACTGACAGCCTTGGAGCCACTTCACTCATTCCTCAGCTCCCACGATTTTCATTTAATATAGAGTAGATATTATTCTTTAGGGAATAGTACATTTATTTAACTTAATTAAGGTATATCATACACACCATGATATCACACTGGTGGAGGAACCGATTTAAGATCAATTGGTGCAGAAATATATTCAAAATTATATTTATAACAAGGAGTTGAGAGCAGGAATCTGGTGACAACAGAAGTTTCCTGCCACATCTAATAACAAAGGATCTTATAGAGTCAGGACATGGGACTCTATAGGACATTTCAACTTATTGTATATAGGTATTTGAGACTGACTTGACTTTACAGGAATACACAAGTAAGTGTTTATATATTTGGCATGAAAGTGAAACATTTAAAGATGGTTTCACTACCCATTTTTTGGAATATGTAGAGACAAACCATGATATCACACCTGATGTTTGGTTTCGCAGAACTGTATCTCCGCATCTACCTTGGCAGGAGACTCTTCTATCAGGGGATCCACGATCACATGATCTGTGTTCTCTGCATCCACTATCGCAACACTACCTTCAGGTTGCTTGCCAGGCTGGGCTGCCTGTCTCTCTCCTCCATGTAGGAGGATGGTAGGGCAAATTTGCAAGATATACGTTAGAACTGCTAGTAGCAGGGGAGAATTTGTAGTATGTTCCTCCCTATGTGAGACAAAGCTCTGGTCCACAGCATCAAAATGTAGTGAGCCCAAGGTATAAGCTTATGACGCATCGGTAAGGAATGAGATGAAGTGAGTATACAATATCTACATTGACATGATGACAAGCCCAATGCGCTGAGAGAATTAATCTGCAGAGTGAAAGCGAGATAGATCACCCCTAACTGTACTGCCTAGGGGGTTTCCAGTAGTTGCAGGGTCATCAGGGTCTTGTACAGCAACCTGCAATGGACAAGGACTGGTCGTGGCCTTGTCCCTCTATCTGAAGGATCCAGGAGTGGTTTACATACAGTTCCATCTAGGTGCACATCAGTCCCCTGCTGGAGTGTTTGGAGCATCTGAATCAGTGTCCTCCTCCGGATCCATGTAGTCCCAGCTAGGATGGCCCCCTGGAGGATTCAGTGTTGCTGACTATAGCAGTGACCACTGGAACTGAGGAGTCCTCCAAGACACGGGCTTCATGAGCAGGGTCAAACATGCAACACACTGCTCCTATACCTATGCTACAAGATGTAGGAGCGCCTAGAAGGGCACGCACCACATACCATACATTACACATTTATAATTGCGTTCTGCCCTCGTTCTTTCCCCCTCCATATTGACACATTATAACTCGTGGGGAGATTTCACCTGTAGTTCATTCCGTACATTTATTTAGTCTCTACTTGGAACAGCCCAGAGAATATAACCACCTTAGACAGTGACTAACAGCATTAATAACCTTCATTTCTGTTCTGCTGGTGGACAACCTGGTGCATAGCCCATAAGCTCTGGCTTGGGATTATGTGCCAGCAGCAATAATAGCAGTGATATAGCTGGTAATACATGGTGATATTTAGTTTTTAAAATATTTCAAGTGACCATATTCTTTACAGTATTCATGACTCTAAAAATTGATGAAAAATGGCTCATTCACATCAATTCCACGATAGTATTGAATGCATAATGATTAATGCGTTTTTCTGTAACTGTTAAATAGTGTATTGGCCTGAAATGAAATATTAAAACACGTGTGACCCTGCTGCGATGCCCATGTTCTGGAGGACTCCTTATTACCAGTTGGTCGTCCTAAATGGGACATATCTCGAGGAGGACACTGATCCACACACTCCAGAAGACCCAGGAAGGTGCCGACATACACCTGGAACCATGCCACTTCTGGATCCTCTGGATGGAGAGGCAAGACCACGACTGGTCTTTTCTGCTGTAGGTTCCTGTAAAAGACCCTGATGACCTTGCAGCTACCGGAAAACTCCCTTAGCAGTATAGCTAGGGGGGACATAACAATCTCTCTCGCTTTCCTTCTATGAGTACTTGTACCCAAGATAAATAAACCTGTGTAAATATCATATCTCCGCTCATGTTATTCCTTATAGATGCACGATAAGATTAACCCTACGCCCACTACAAATACATACATTATGGCGACGCATACATTTCCATAATTCTGCCTTAATACTTTATATAAATGTATAATATATGATAAGCCAACTATGTTAGTATGGCTGACTCTCTTCAAGAGAACATCATGAAAAGCAGGGCAACAATGTGGTCGGATTGCTCCACTTCAAAGCTCGCCTCTCAGATTTGAATCAAGTATAAATGTTATAATAGAATACTTTCGATGTTTGTTTCATAAAGGTCCCTTCATTCCTTCATTTTCATCTCGGAGCTTCTTTTGAAGAAATTGATAATTGTTTCTTCGGATAACTGGGATTTCTTTAGATCTTCTACCTTTGATAAACTTATTATCCAGATGTTCTCAAACTCTAGCTTTAATCCACTCAGATCGTAAGAGAGGATAACCTGCAACCAAATATATTATATGGAGCCCTCCAAATATCGCAATACATCAGAGTAACTATAGTCGCAGAAACACATAGGTTTTCTCCCTCATGCTCTTCATGAGAGAAAGATGAAAGTGTCGCTATTCTTTCTTTCTCAGCTGATTGAAGTTTCATATACCCTTCATCTATTTGATTATTATTTAGCGCGCACGTATTGAGCTAGGGGATTACTTTCTTGTTAGTTGTATGGAATTACATGTTTTTTAAAGCTCACTAAGTTCAAGATTTATGTGCCACATTGTGCCACCCCTTTTGGTAATTAGGACGAAATGTTCACTTGACAATCTTTTTGTTACATTTTACATGTTGCGACCAATACTGGCTATATACTAATGCATGCATGCAGTATGATAAAATATAAAGCAATATACACTTTAAATGCTTTTAAATAGGATTTGCGGAGGCCTATACATCCGAGCGATCCCCCCAAATGGGAATTGGGGAGCTGGTGTCATCTTTCGAAGAAATACAAATACCTCGACTAAGGTAATGCATTAACCACGGAAAATTTGTAGTTGGCTTCGTCTCTATAGCTTGACTAAAATACAAAAAAAACGGATGTCCAAAGCCTTCCAAGACTCAAAAGAAGCACATGGGAAAAAAACTTTCTTTCGATATAGGATTATTTTGGTTACACTGATGGACATTTATATTTAGGAACAAAGGATCGATATAATACTTTCTCATGCTAGCGTATTTTGTACAAGTGGGTTATTCAGGAAAATTGATATCGACTTAATTCACTTTAAATAACGACATTCGTCACGTCTGTACTTCCCACGTAAGTAGCTCAACAAACGACCTAGATATATATAGAGAGGGTTGACATATGAATGGCTGTTATAGGTAGTTGGATTGAACTTAATCCGTTCAAGATTATGTTATACAAAAATGTTCTACATAATTCTGTATATTGCATCCTTACATGTTTGAATCCAATATGCATAATAATGGGATTAGGTGTGTAACTTGAATCTTTAGCTATCCTTGGGGCAGTGTTCTTTTAAATTAAATTCCCCAATAGTATAGTGATCTAGATACTTTTGATCTTCAACGTATGTATTCGTATCATTATTATAAATTGTTTTTGAAATCCATTCTAATATACCTTACTATAATGCACAACGCTAATGAATTTTACACTATACCCCTGAAAAAGCCAAAACCGAAGGCGAAACGCGGAGGGTCGCGAAATAAAATCCTCAAACAGAATTGAAACGAGTTGTTTCAGTTGAGTTGACTTCCATCTGTACAATTAATTATAATATAATAAATAAATATTTTTCGTAATGGACGGATACGAATCGGGGTGGTCTGTTCATTGGCACTACTGACATGGACATAAATCAGACGGGCTCGTGTGAACATGCATTTTCATTGCCTTCACGTCTCGCCCCCATTGACGTCCAATACTTGGTGTATTCCGGTGCTTGGTGTATGCTTGAATTGGTTTTCTAACCATACGTCAGACCTATACGTACGTCAAACGGGGAGGTAACGTCGTAGTGCGTAAACTCCCCCGTCGTTGACGCACGTCACAATGGGCGATGGGAACACCTCGGCGGGAATTAAATATAACTCCAGTGTTGAACAAAACTATATAAACACATTTTTTAAAAAGTTAAGACGCCTCCTGAGAGAATCCATATCTTATACAATTCATGTGTGTGTTATGCACATTGAAGTTGCCATTCACCTCCCTTATATGGACGTATACTTGCTGCATACAGGGAATGGTCTAATACACTGCACATAATTATGCTCACTGACCGTGGGGATTGTGCCCACATAAACTATCCATCGTTCAATTTCTGCCAAAATACGTCCTTTTCTAACATTCTATAATGGAAGACGCAAGCAAAGGCTAAATAAAGAAGGACATCGGGCGCTTGTTAGCTGGTATAGCTGGTACAGGGGGTTTATTTACCGAGACATGCTGTATATTCAAACAAACCACGTCTCCTGGAACCTTACACCTACAGAAGCAGATCAATAGCATGCTGGAAGGCCTTTGACTTTTCCATTAGGTTCGAAGCTATGCCTTAGAGGACTGTCATCACGGCGAAATCCAGTCCCCCTCTAGGCCATCTCGGATAAATTCGAGAAATCGGCTCTACTTGCTAGAAAAGTTGCCCCTACAGGCAAGCTTTTGCTGGATTAAAGTTCCCCTTCAGTAAGTGCACTAGCTAGAATCATACACATGTAGAAGTGGATAGTCCCATTCTGTAAACTGTTTGTTTCAAAATAAAAATTCAATATATATCTCCTTTGTAGACTTATTCTCAACCGATCAACTATTATAAATGTGTCGATTGACACATTAATTTTAGTAAAACATCATTACGTGATCCAGATTTTTAACTATCACTGTTGGCGATTGCATCATTATTTAACGGTGACACACTGGCAAATCCTTTTCCAAACGTTTTTCTAATTCACCGTGAATGACGTGTTTCACCGTTTCACTGGAGTGAAGACAGATATATCTGTCTTCACTCCCTAACGTCCCAATGAACAGTTTCTCGGCGGCTCTATTAGGTTACACTGTAAGAACTGGCTTTCTCTGACCGGCAACCTATAACTATACATGAGTAGCTATAACTAAGCATCAAGCACGAAAATGAATCCATATTCCATTGTAGCATTGTTGAACGAAATATCAGTGTCTAGTGTAACCACTAATGTAACCACAACTTTTTAAAGATATGTTTTAAAATATTTCATATATTTTACCTTGCATTCCTTCTAGAGATTTAATTGTTCAGTACTAAACAGGGTTGGGTTGTGTGAGAAACACTCCCATAGCAATATTAAAAATTCAATTTTTAAAGTTTGATCTAGAAATAAAATCATTCATCTTTGAATTAATATAGGATTACATCCTACAGATCTGAAATAATTAGGCCTATGTTAAAGAATAACCATGCATTTCAAGACCTCTATCAAGAGGTCTTGAAATGCATGTTTATTCTTTAACATAGTATGTGATGTGTAACAGTCAAATGAGTCACAAGTCGAAAAAAGTGGATTTTGGATCATCATAATTGAAAAGGTGAGATCAAGATCAAGCAGATTCCAATGATAGTAAACATTGGGACATCTAATAAGTATTTCTATATTTGTTTACGCATGAAAGAATAGATATAATATTTCTCTATGGTCACTCAGTATAATTAGACAAAAGACAACAGGTCATTGATACGTTGCCCCTGCGGCCACTCGTGAAAATATCCATTTCGTCCACCTTGTCATGTGTCCATAGAAACGTCCCAACGTATCAATGGCGTGTTTGTTTTTTGTTTTTATGTCCCCTGATTTACATGGTGATACCAGCAACACAATTGGTATACATGATCCTGAGGGCTCACTTCTTTTTTAAAAAAAGCCCGTTAGCCATCAACTATTTTTAAATGGCGGCCAATTTTTTCAAGAATGCGACCATTTGGAACATGAAAACATTAATTTTGCCATAAAATCGGACAGAATAGTCAGACTTGAACGATCTTGGTGTCAAATTATACGTTTTGAGCTACTGAGAAGCTGAATAGCTACTAAAAATAGTATTTCCATGTATATATGTTTATTGAATAAAAATTGTATGATAATAATAATGAAATGGCCGCCATTTGGAACATGAAAACACATTCTCCACGATCTAGAGAACTCTGAAATTCCTCGATTTTACCGAGTCTTCAGGACGACCCTGTATACAATACTTTATTATACACGCATTGCTCTGAAAACAATGTATCTAGAGTGATTTACGCATAGTGCGTATTTCACTAGTGACTAGTTGTCATGGCAACCAATCTGTTTTCTTACTAAGATTACGGTAAAATTCAAATTTATAGACTCGATTTTTTTTCTATTTTCATGATTTAAAGCGTGTATAATAAATCTGTTATTACTAACTCCTCGGTTTCAGTCACTTAGAATATTGCACTTGTTGCTACGCAACTCATGCAATATTCACGCTCCTTCAACCAGCTCGTTAACTAACCTGTATGTTGAAACGTATCACGAATGTGAAATTTGTCAATAAAAGTTTTAAAAAAAATGTATTACTGTATGGTTTTTAAGAGCGCTCAATTTCCTCAGCAGATTAAACTCATGAATATAATTATAGATACCAGGGTACCGGAAAAAGAGTGGACGAGACAACGTACATGTTGCTGTCACTCACACAGACAGAGATATTTATAGATACCCACCAATCCCACTTCAGTTCCAGATGCCATTACCAGCAAACTTTCAACAATGACACCTAATGGAGATCATAGGATGTGCCTCGTGTGAACAATAGGGAGGATGGAACATTATCTTCTCAGCAAGTGAGGTGGATACTGGTTTAATGGCAAGATACGAGTGCAGGACGGGACATGTGGAGACTCATGGAGATACAATCATGTCCTCCAGGAGATTGCACACATCTTAGAGCAAGAGCAGAAATGGAAGCAACCAATCATGTGTTGGTGCGCATAGGCTTTATGACAGAAGGACAACCACAAGTGAAGTAGAATGCAAGCGAAACATACACCAAACGCAATATTGGAGCCTGGCTGTAGATCTCAAAAAGAGGCTAGTATCCCCCAACAATGCAGATACCTCATATGGTGCTATATATATGATAGTTTTTTCCCAATAATGTATAACAATATGGTGATGCCTTCTGTCTGTGCTATGGTCACCAGCCAAAAAGAAGCTCTACATCATCAGGTAAATACATCACCAGGTGGCAGAGTGGGCTTCTGTGCACAAAATAGATGTTGACGGATGCCCTCTGCTGAGAACTTTGATGATGCAGAATGATATATTGTTTACAAGATCCACTTCATGTATTATGTCCACTATTACATCTAGCTTCAAATCTAATGGTACATGTTATTAGACCAAGTAGAGAATCAGACATACATCTCTGAAAGGAATTAAGTCAAGGAACATTTTGGGGGTAAGAAAAGTTTAGAATGGGGCTTGGTGTTGTCTCACACCAAGCCCCAGTATTATTCCAAACTATTCTGGATTGTCATTTGGTTCCTCGAAATGAAATCATTAATTTCTTTCCTTTTCACTCATGCTGCTGCCTGACATAGATAAAGGTATGACCATGTATTGGCTGTCTTTTCTAACCACTCAGGTGGCTGACCAATAGTTAGCAGTTGGCAAATGTCTTTATTTTCAGTATTCTCAGATATTTGACTTTGCCAACCGACTTTGCCAAAGTCATTTTTTTATTAACAATCTGTTCACCTGTCTATGCAGTAAGAGATAGCTGCCCTTTTAACCTCTGGAATAATGGGGTGATTGATTAAAAAAAGATACAGTTAGCTAGTGTTTGTGTATCTGCTGAGGAGGATGTCCATGACTGGGGAGGGGACTATTTCTCTCTTTATACATTTAATGCATCATGTATAGTTTTGTAATACCTCTGGGATTCAAACCATGTGAGCTGGATCACCCGGGATATTTAGGTTTAATGGTTCATGAAATATGATATGTATATATATCTGTGTGTGTGTGTTCGTTAGAGATTGAAAAGTCAATTGGGGTGCCTTGTCTGAAGGAAATTGACCGGTCGGAGTTACAATTAACTGTTTATAAATTATACAATCAACGCGTTCAAGTTTTCCTTTGTCTGAACTACATTGTAGAGCCGTCAGATTCATAGAACGAGTACGACTGGGAACACAGATGAGAAATAAAGTCTTTTTAAAACAGAAGAATATAATGTGTTCAAGCGGAAGTGTAGAGATAAACTGATCATTTAAAGTGTACTCTTAAACCCTCTCTTTGCCACAGCTTTAGCGGCGAGTTTACTCTGATGGCTTAAGGTTTTACATTCCTTTGCTGTCAAGCCTAGCTATATTTCGATAAAGGTCGCATAGATCCTATCGTAGTTCTCCCAGCTAAATACCCTTTACTCATGAATTTCTAAGACTTTGCCTACAGTCCGTGCTGGACAAGTGGTTTTATTGACATTTCGTTCGCCCAGATATCCAGCTAATCATGAGATAGTTGCCTGTTTAATCTTTTAATCTCCTTAATTCTGGTTTTAGGTACAGTTTATAGAATGGCATTAGTGGTCCATTGAACACTACAACCATCCACGACATGATCCCCTTACTGATGTGTCCCACTTGTGTGAGAGGGCTACGATAGTTTCTCTTTAAGGGCGACCTGTAGATATATAAAAATCACTAAACTAGGGATGACTTCGAAGGAGTAAACCTAAAACCTCGCGTGTACACGTACGTTCTTCCAAACCTTTGCTTATTTTATGTTCAACTTGTGTAGATTCCTATTTCTGAATTCTTCAGGCTCCATCTACGAAAACATTAACTTAGCACCATATATTCTAAGAGCGAGGATTACTTTAGCATGAGTTTGTATACCCTGCAATTCCATAGGCATCTTATTACCAACGGATGTATGTCGATTCTACGAAGAGGACAAATAGTGAAATAATCTAGGTGTGTAAAGCCTCAATATTATGTCTGATAATAATTTGAAAGGTATTAAAATGACAATGCTGGAACATTGTCTCCAAGCAAATTGATTGTGAATACACTCAGGTAGTGTACATACATACATAATTTCCATGGTTTTGTTAGTACTTTTTTAAAATTTATTTGTATACTTAATCAGCCGTACATTTAATAACAATATATGACAAAGACACATATCCACCTTGTGGATGTATTGTTGCGTTGCTATGGATAATAGTATTATACATAGAAATTACAAAATAAACATCAATGTGGGACACACAATAATATAATTTTTGTCGCAAATTCTAGTTTGCATATCCATGCATAGCCAACAAAGACTCCCCCATAGCATTGTATATATATTCCGGGTCATCCTGGGCCCTGTTGTATAAGCTAAGGAATAATTTATTTTGTGGGAATTCCTACGTTTTTTTCCTTTACTTCGTTGGGAAATCCCTACGCTAAAAAGCATTGAAAGTATAGGCTATTCCTTCCCTGCACCATTCTTTCCCAGCTGCTAAGCAAGGAAAACTGAGGGAATTCCTTCAGTCCTATACAATTCAATATGTTTCTCTGGGAATTTTCCTACGACTTTTCCTTCCCACCAAGCAGATGTAATCATGTAGGAATTTACTACAATATTTCCCTCCTTGAACCACTCAATATCCCCTGCCCACTTCAAATAACAGTCTTCAAGGTACATGGTAAATGGGGGGACATGCCTTGTTCTCACTAGAAATCAACACTCTTGAGGCACAAACAATTGAGACAAACTATATATATATATGTGGTCAAGGACAAATTTTGATTGGTAACAACGCAACTTTCAGGTTGGTGGTTCAATCCCCACCCACTGCTGCTTGTTTTTTTCCCAGACAGGCTCACCTCTCAAGTCCATGGTTCGAATCCCACCTTGGGAGGCTTCTTTTTTCCAGCCAGATTTATTAAAATTATGTTAATAATCAACAGAAAAATCATCTAAACAGCAGAAACTTTGTACCATAATAATAGCAGATATATAAGACTAGTAAAATCATATTTTTGCAGTCAATAAATCCTAAGGAATTCTTGAGGGAACACCTAAAAGGTGTTCCTTAGTTTTCCAGTCTTTTCATGTTTAACTCAGAGGAAAGTATGAGGGAAATTACTTCGGTAGGAAAACTTCTGGGGGAAATTCCTACATAGGGAACAACTACAAGTATCAATGTAGGAAATTCCCACAGCTAAATGGGTCAGTTTCTAGGTCATGCCTGTGGATCTAGATTCTAATCCATTCTGGATAATCTGCATCAGATTTGAAGGTATAAGAATCAAAGTATCTAATATTTTACCCACTTTACCGCTTCAAATTGAAGGAAATGTGTTATATTAATCGTTAAACCCAAGAAATGAGTGAATCCTATGCATCCTATTTACCTTCTACTTTGCTGACCCACACCTCTACAGCAAGGAATATTCCTACGAGCTGGGAATTTTCTGTAGGAATGAATGTAGTGAGGGAAAAATTCCTACAGAAAAAATTCCTTGCTTAGCTTATACAACAGAGCCCTGAACACTCGGTAAAATGAGAGAAGTTCAAAGTTGTCTAGTTTGTCCAGAGAAAATACTCAAGCAATGCCTAAGAAAATATGTGTCCTTAAACATTTTGTAATGCTTACAGTACATTCTTGGGAGAGTATGTGCACAAACCACAGAGGACTGGTTGTTTTTTTATCAGCAAATCTTTTCTATAGTCATCTCTGATTGAAAACATGGCGCGCTGACCTGTCATGTCACATTACGCATGCCCAAAGGATATATGTTAAATTAGTCTGTATAGGCCGTCATACGTATGTAAATGAGGCAAAAAACAAAAGTGGAAAGGGAAAACCTTTCAAAATGGCACCCTCGCTGGGTTTTTCTGTGAAGCAGATGAAAACACTGCCCGCTATTGATTAATTCCTTCACATCCATTATTGACATACATGGGCATTACATGGGGCATATATACATCTCGTATTAAAACAAAAACAATGACTGAATCTACCGTTAGGAAATATATATAAGTGTGGGTTAGGAAGATCATAGATAGCTGCCCTGCACAATTGTGCTTTATTCCAGTGGGACACGGGTAAATTTGTTTTGGAATATCCCTCATGAGTCGTTTACTTTCCTCCACGATGATGCGATGCTATTTCTATGGTACAATGCTGACAATATTTACATCTTGGGATTGCTTAGGCTATCTGTCTCTATAGTCTGGTCTGTTGTAGCGCAGAAGGACCACATCGAGCCACATAATAATGAGTACAACTTATCTTCGCCCATATCAAGGGCATGCCTTATCGGTAATAATATGCAATATGCTCCGTAACGAACCCCCAAGGTTTTCCATTTCTTCCTACGAGGATTCAAGATATATATATGTGACGCCCCCTCCCCCACTCAGCATATTAGGTGGACACCAACGCTCATTCTCTAATCTCAAAAACAACCCCTTCTCTGGACATACCATCATTTTTAGACCCCACCCACCCCTCCGCACATATCAAGGATTTTCAAGGATTTTGATGGCATTTCTCTCGTTTGTGTACCCCTTATTAGCGTTAATCGACAGCTCACAGGGTGGGGACGTTATTCCGAGCCTCAATTTTGGTGGCCCACATATATATGTCTAATTATTAAATTATGGGCTGGCTTTAAAGGCCCCTTTTTAAAATCTCCGGGCTAGTTCTGTTTTTGTTCTGGGTGTCTGTGTGTGTGTATTGGGGGGGGGGGGGAGGGGGGTCGCGGGTGAGACGCCAAGGCAGTTCCCAAGAGAGCCCAAGAGAGACTCAAGATTAACCACTCCCGTAACCACTGCTGTCAACTTGATTAAGCTTGCCGTGGTAGCTCGGGGTTGCAGAATGCAATTAGCCACCAACAAAAAGTACATTTAGTACTGCACTCTACACATTCATGAAGTTACCTCGTGCTCTTTTCCCCCCTCCAAATTCACGATTATTTAGGCCGTGTCATAATGACAATATCAATATTGTACTAATATACTACCCCATCACATACAATTAACAACAACCTATTACCCATTAATCCTGTCCCTGACTTCATCACAGTTGACCGGGGACAGTTTTTTTAATAATTCTAATGCTATTCTCACATTCAAAATATCGTTCTCCTGCCGTATAAACCTTCCCTTCGTACAAGAATTTGGACCTGACCATTGCCTGTCCTTATCACAAACAACACAACGCACAAGAGCTGGGGAACAAACTTATAGTCATTCTATGCTGGACCCCTCAAGATCCCAGCTAGCAGCAGATCTTCTAACCTCAAGTGCTGTTTCCTACACAACTACAACTTCACAGACTGTTCCTTAGTCCAAGGGAGAATCCACTACTCAAAACTACTCACACCATGGGTCATCTCATCATAATATTAACCATACGGCTTCCTTCACTGATTAATTATATGCTTCTCCACAGTCAGCAAAAAAACAGCTGCCCCTAAGCTTATCCAAACCACTACGTCAATACTCCAACAGCTCTTCATCGC
This sequence comes from Sthenelais limicola, assembly GCA_942159475.1. Lineage (NCBI taxonomy): Eukaryota > Metazoa > Annelida > Polychaeta > Phyllodocida > Sigalionidae > Sthenelais > Sthenelais limicola. The sequence goes on from OW804096.1 coordinate 118,460,695, forward strand.
AATCCATTTGAAAATTGCACATCCTTTACTGGCAGACTCTGTGCAAATGTACAAAAGACCCCTTAAGTTCACAATCGAAATACTAAAAGAGTTGATTCTTGCACATACCCTTCTGCCCTAAGATCACTTCATTGGGGAAATAGCCAATCCCATGGCTGCCTCCAGCATAAATCTCATTTGCTGTCTCAGACTAAACAACAGGTTAAACTTCAACCTAAAAGTAAGTTTTAGACTGGTGCAGCCTGTCACACACCATCATAACATGCTTTACCCAGTGGTAGGTACGCATCCATCCAACCATTGAATCGCTGTCAAAACTTCCATTACTTCTCATTCCCCCTGGACATTGATCATCACATGCTGTCAATTATGCCCATTAGAGGCCTACATCACTGCTGTCAGCAACAGCAACATCTACTGCGGCCATATCTATACTCCAGCACATGCTGTCACAGCATGTGCTGGATACAATACAACACGATACAACAGCCAGTACGCTTTGCCACCACCTTTTCCCTGTCTTGGTTGGTCACCACATGTATGCTGCCGACCCCCTTTCCTCAGTCAGCGTGCACATGCTGCTGCATGAGGGTTCTCCTAGCTTCCCCTTCTCTTGTGGGAGGACAGTCTTCTCCCTTGGCTCATCGTTATGGCAACCTATATACCAACCACATACTCATCAAGAGCCTAACACAACTTAACATATAATGATTTATATATTTAACTGGAAAGGGCAGAATTATCCCTTCCTGTATCCAAATGTTGTCAGGCAGTCTAACTGAAACCTCAGAGACCTGATCATGTCTGTCTTGTTGTACCTTATTCGCAACATTAACCCAGTTCTACTGACACTACACCCCTCCTACGAACATAACCAAGGACTCTTGACATCGATATAAATTAACTCAATTTAACTATTCATTATCTCAACTCAAATTGCCTCTCTTCATATCAATCTCCAATTCATCTACTTCAAATTGACAGCAGCCAAAGGCGCTGTCTCTAATTTAATAAACAATGTAACCAAAACGTACAGGCTCATTTATACATACACACATTTAGGAAGCAATGCCAGTAGGCCCTAGAGCAGGAGGAAAATTGGGGTCACAAAGCATGGAACAGTTTTGCATTCATGAGCTATAAAACAATCTTTAACAGGATCAGCGGGAGGTGAGTAGCATACGGAAGCCCAGGATGGCCACATTGTATTCTGCTTAAGGTTTTACAACATTTCCGCTGAAACTTTCACCTATATAGGAATTTACTTCAAGTCTAGGACATGGTAAACCGTCATTACAATTATTGAAAGCCACCTTACCGCACCTTTTGTCTCTGCACAGAAACGAACATTGCACATGATGGCTCAAGTTCTGATCAGTCAGAACATGGATAGGCTACACCAAGCGCAAGTGGTGCGTTCTGGGAAACATGCAAAATAATTACACTCTTGGGTCTGTCCGGGATTTCACGGCCGATTTGGACTTTTTGAGAATCTGTTATGTAAGCATTATGTTACCCATGAGAGAAGTACATGACAGGCCTACCCACAACCATGTATTTCATTCATCCCTCTTCCACCTCTCTCTCTTCTCTGCCTCTCTTAATACCCGGCCTCTCTCTCTCCCTTGTACAAGAATCCACCCACTCACAGTCACATCACAAATACAAAGCTTTAATATCTTTCCTCATAGTTGTCACACATTGATGAAATAAAGATGAGAATAGTTCTCATGGCTAGGAGAATACTTCCAAAAATGATTTAGTTAGTATATGTCACAATTTTAAAAAAGTTTAAAGATGAGTGGACCACCTGCTGATTGATACTGACACCACTTGCATTCGGAGACTAATTGATACATGTTTGTGTTAGGGATTAGGGTGGAGGAAAGCTTCCCCCTGCTGATAGTTCTCTCCGGACAAAACCTAGACTGATTAGTACATTACATGACTGCATGTGTACATTACCACATGCACATGTCTTAATACGGAAAGATCAAACCAGATTTGTGTTCTTTCAATATGTGAACCAGGGTTTGGGGGTAATTCTAACCACAAAGGTTCCACTATAAAGCAACCCGTGCATCAGGATTAAGAGGAGTTTCATTAAACAACACGTGTGGGGTTTATTTGCAGAAGATCAGTTGGCAAAGCAACCCCTGCTAGTACATGTGCAACACGTCTAGGATAAGTTGTTATCCCCGAAATAGGAATGCGTACTGTTTACCAGTACCTACCATCTGAGGCTTTGAATTTCCCGAGAAACAGTATTTATATGTGTGTCCCTTCTAAAAAGAAATTCAACACTAATATTATTATGTATCTACACAGGCCAATACATAAATAAATAAATAAATAACGTTAGTTGGTCTTCATAGTCGATGTTTTACTAGTAACATCTTGTATTGTTCAGGAAAGCCTTGAGCCGCATTGAAATAGAAGATTCAGAGAATAAAATCTAGATTCATACATTTAAATGCCCTGGCAATGAATGCTGTGTTTGTATTTCCACCTATGAAAACTTCCAGTTCATTCAAATTCAAAATAGAGGCATCTGCATACACAATGACAGCATGGTACCTATCCAATATAATCTCTCTATTCGCAGACAAAGCCGCTTAAATATCTTCCTTCATTGATCTAATTTCCAAGATACCGGTACATGTATCCAATGGAAGAGTTTTCTGTGATCTGATGCAAAGTTGTTTGGGGGGTGGGGGGAAACTATTTCTCGTGGTGTATAAAGAATTATTTGTCTTTGATATCATATAGTAATATAATAATATAATAAGGATGTATTCTAAATGTATTGTATAGTTGTAGTGCCATGTTTTAACCTTACTTTCATTATACTACTCACATCTTGATATAATATGGGTTTACATATATATACGCGCATGCTGCGCATGTATTTCTCGCGCTTTGCGCATATTATTTCTACCTTCTATTATGTATAGAGTGGCCACAAGGTGGCAATGAAAGTCAGTCTACTGCATTTTATTCTCACCTACTTCTTTTATACCTTATTCTTACCTTTACAACACCTTTATTATTATGTACCAAATTATACCATGTCTAAATATCCATCGTCGAATAAAACAGAGTAACTACAATATAGATTCTTCTTATTGTCTTTATTTCTCCTCCCCTCCGAGGGTCATTACATAGTGGTGATTTAACGTCGCTATATTAAATGTGAAAAGGTATTATCTCCTACTCCTTCTCCTCCTGATCTTTCAATTAGACTATATATATAGTCTCATATATACGTATGCATGCATTATATGCAAAATACAAATATATGAAAAAAGAAGAGAATAAAAAATATCAAGATTAATATTATATTGGACAATGCCAATATAGAGCAGGTGTACAAGTACACATACCTAGGTCTGATTATAGATCACTATCTCACTCATATTACCCCAATTGAATAGTATAATTAGCTCCATTAACAAGAAATTGTATATATATTCAGAAAGATTCGCCCGAATTTCACCAATGGTGCGGCATTGGATGTTATTAAATCTAAGGTATTGTCTATGTTCGACTATGGATTATTCTCATTATACAGTATAAACAAAAGTAATATTAAGAAGATGCAAACTCTACAGAACAAGGCATTAGGGACTGCCCTGCCACATTTATGAGATGTCAGTAACATAGACCTATGGAATGAATGTAAAATTATGAATATAGACAATAGGATTATATTTAATGTTTGTCAAATCGCCCATAAAGAAGTTTATAAGAATAATTATCAAGAACCAAGTCGTCCTAATCGGAGAGCAGAAGCCCCTACATTAAGGACCCTACAAGCAAGATCTGAAACTGATGCAAGATGTCTCTATAATGGAATCCAAATAGCCTGGAACTCTCTACCTGCAGTGCTCCGATTAATTAGTGACCCTAACATCTTTAAACTCAGGCTAAAAAGGCGCTTAATGGACCTACAGCATTAATATAAGTAATGGAATAGGAAAATTAATAGTCTGTAGTAAATTAATTTATATATATTATTTTATGATGCTTTGGTGCCTGCCCCATATCGAGTACCGACGAGGATTATTATACTGTACATAAGATTGATTCGAATTATTGAATAGAAGGAAGAAGTGTATACTCTGTTAAATATAAGTGTACCACTAAGATGTCTGTACAACCTATAGGTGGTTTATTGTATGACGAATAGAAAATATTGGATTGTTGACTACCATGTACTAAATGTATATATATATAACAGGCTATAACTTGCCCCCGAATTGTCCTAAGGAAAGCGCGGCTACATATATATATAATGTCAGTGATGTATTTATCACCGAAGCGGTCTTTATCTATACATTGAGCGTTTTGGAAGTCAATATAACTACTCACTACGACTAATAGAATGTGATCCAAAAAGTCTGTATTACCCTCATTACGTCTACCATTATTTTGTTTATTCATCAATAATTTCATAACCACATTATTTCATACGGTGTGATAAAGATACTTATATAATAAGAAATGTATATTGTAATAGCAACCTCACCCAGGAAACTTATTTGTATAGAAGCTAGTAAGATTATAATGCCCTATCGCTTGAAAGTAATTATTCCATATAGATTAGAGTGCTCCCACGAAAATCATTGTAAAATGAGAAGAGCTGTAATAAAAACCAGTTGGACAAAAAAGGATTATGTGCATTATTAGCAATTAGAATTGCTGTATAAATTGAGATCTTAATGCCAACACATTATTCTCAGAGGATTTAGTTTTTTTCCTTCGTAAGCTTAATTCATTGACTTCCATCAAATATTTAAGTATAATATGCTTATTAATTGACTGTTTAATTTTCTCTTAATTATTTCTCATGGTATCAAAACGGTGTTCCGCTAATGAAATGGTATATCTTTCAGAAACAAGACCAACCAGCACTTCGTGAGTGGAGAAACAATGCGACTTCCTTAGACTCGACAAACGATGCCATAAAATCCATAGCATCCAACAAAATATGCACATATATTTTAATTTCACGCGTTTAGTGAATTTGCTCCCAGGAGTCTCACTTCCAGGAAGAATTCACTGGGTGTCTCATAAAAATCATTCGATACATTGTAGTACCAAAGTTCATGTCAGAGGCTTTCTACCTTGGCTTTATCACGCCTGCAATTGTGATTTGTAGGCCAATAGACAGGGTCAAGACTACTCGTTATCGAAGCTTAGAGCTTGAGGAGCATGTATCAAGGGGTGAGCCCTCACGTTATGCCATGCCCCACCTTAATGTATCGGAAGGCCCAGCCCATTGGGGAGCCGCATACCAACAGTTGTGAATGGCCATTAATAAAACATTAATCTTTCCCGATGTCGCATGGAAACAGGACATGATAGATGTCGCAAAAGAATCCGGTCAATACCACTGACCAACCTCGCCAGTTTCGTCTTCATGAGGCTTTGAATGCATGGCTACACATACCTTCCTTTTCGTATTTCAAGGTCATATATATTAGAGAGGCACTTTTTTATTTATTATTATCGCCCTTTGGCACACATATTAGTAGACTTGTAAGGACATCTAATAATATATCATATTCAGCGTGGAAGGCGAAGACAAATCGAATGTTTGTACAGCTTCATGCACAGATGGGGTGGTCATTTTGGCGTCCATATATTGTTATGAGGCCCCATCAGGTTCCCAATTTATGCAAGGTGATATGTCCTGACATGTCAAATGTAGTGTGAATCACCGCGCCAGGAACTTTACAATGTGGCCCTGGATGTCAGGGTGAAAATATGCAGGCACTTGGTCTTGGTTTTTCACTAGTACTTATATAAATATGGAGATGAATCGATAGTTCTATGCTTGGTATTTCAATTTTTAATTGGGTATTGATATTAAAATAAATATATCGAACGTTTTTAAGAACCGAAAAGAAGAAGCAGACCGAAACCTTGGTCAGTGAGACATTGGGGAAATACTGATACAAACTCGCATTTTGAAAGTATATACTGTCGGATGAGTTTTATCAACTTTATGAATAATATTTGCATACATACGATGGGATACATACGTTCGTCATAAAAACATCGACCACTCTGAATATAACATGCACATCTGGCTACAGACCACAGTTCTAGCACAATATGCGTTTGAACATATTAAGGACAGAAATAAATCACACACTCGGTATGGTGAAATGTGGCCTGAAGTCCATCATTATTCATAGCCGTCCATAGGGACTGTTTTATGATTGCCCAAACATTCTCATTCAGTTGAGTTCTGCATAGATCTGCATCCAACATAGTAGGGGATGGCCATTTGTGTTTCCTAATGGTATATAATATATATTATATATGTGTGATGTGTTACAGGAAGATGAGTCACAAGTCGCAAAAATGGATTTGAGATATCGTCTTATTTTTTAAGGTGAGATCAAGATTCCAGCGATAGTAAACATTAAGGAGATTCAAGAAGTGTTTCTATATTCTATGTTTCGTATATTTATATTTTGAAATCAAGTTTGAAATATTTCTGGATGAGCAATTAGCAGTAGAGTAACCAAATATACCCCATAGAATGACCTTCAAAACGATATATTAATGTCCTGAGATTTGGTAGATAGATCCATATCACTGAAAGTGCCATACCCTCCAAAAATCAGAACCTTTCAATAAAAAGCTCTTGTGAATAAATCCCTTTCAAAAATATCAATGTTGCGACTCTTGAATCATTTTTTTGAAACACATCCCATATATATGTATGATGCGCACCCTTCTAGGCGCTCCTACACCATGTAGCATGGGTATAGCAGCAGTATGTCACATGACTCTGCTCGCGAAGCCTGTGTCCTGGAGCAGGTGTTCTAGAATAGTATGCAGCCATAGAATTCTGCAGTTTTCTGCATAGTTTCATGGCTGCATAATTTTATAGGTTCATAAGCATGAAATTAGGCAGCTTAGCTGCCTAATTTCACACCTGCAATATTTCATGTGTTCTGGCATGAAATTAAGCAGCCCATGAAATTGTGCAGTTATATACCGACCTGCATAATTTCATGTACTGCAATATTTCATCTATTACCATGAAATATTGCAGCTCATGAAATTAAGCACCTTCGGATTACCAACGATTGTAAATAAAAGCTGCGATTGTAAACAAAAGCTGCTTAATTTCATGCACTGCAATATTTCATGCATTCTGGCATGAAATTGTGCAGTGCATGAGATTATGCAGCTTATCACTAACAAGGATTTGTTAACAATGCTGCATAATGTCATGGCTGCAATATTTCATGTGCTACAGCATTACATTATGGAGCACAGGATATTATGCAGCACATCTTTACCTATACCTATAGCTATATCCATAAGCTGCATAATATCATGTGCTGCATGATTTAATGCTATTAGGCATGAAATGTTCCAGCTATGAAATTAGGCAGCTTTTGTTTACAATCATTGGAAACAATGTACTGCATAATCTCATGGGCTGCATGATTACATGTGAAAGTAACATGAAATATTGCAGCCATGAAATTAGGCAGCTTTTGTTTACAATCATTGGAAAGAATGTGCAGCATAATCTCATCGGCTGCATAATTACATAGCAAAATAGCATGAATATTGCAGCCATGACATTAAGCAGAATATGGGCTGCATTATTTCATGGGCTGCATTATTTCATGCTTTCTACACATGAACTTATGCAGCACAATTTGGCTGCATAATTTCACAGGCTGCATATATTTATAGAACACCTGTACCACTGAGTCTTCTAGGGGGCTGTCCTAGTCGGGACTCCATGGACCCGGAGGAGGGCACTGATCCAGAAAGTTACCACGGCAAGTGATATTTATTTCGGGAGATGTAAATTGGTTATATTTCACCAGATCTGAATGCCTAAGATTGTTCTCATATTTAAAAAAAAAAGATCGTTGTAAAAACGGCCTTCACAAACCAGCCGGGAGTTTCCCGGCTACTAAACTGTTTCTAGCTGTTCAGCACACAAGATATCAGGCATTTTGCCATTTGAATCTCTGAGGTCTGCAGTCATGGCTGCAGACATTTAGATTTTAGCAGAAGAATCTATATTTCGGTAGCTTTTAAATGCAATAATTCCAGAGTTCTACCTTGAATATGACAGCAACATTTCGTAGTTGTTTTTCTGCTGGAACATGGGGTTTTCCCGGTCTCCCGCTATGACGTCATTTCTATAGATCACATGACAGCTCTTCGCTGTTCTGGTTTGGCTCTTCTATCAGGTTTGAATACGCGTGGCCCAGGGCTACAAACAGCACAAACTGAAAAGTCCTTGGTCTGTTACATTGGTCTACTGGGTAAGAGCTTCCCGACTTTCTCCTTTCATCTTGGCCGATCCCGCTTCCAAGTCAGCCTTTTTCTCTTCTGCCTTCTAATGTGCATACTGGCTGTCTATTTCTGCCATTTCATCTATAGTATCCTGTAAATTATGCCTGCCAAATTCCAGGGGAACATACTCCGTTCTAGTTCCTCTAAGGGTACACATATTGTTCCTGTTCCCGTATCTGGCATTCTCGCTGTCTCCACCTTAATATATATGCTTTTCTCCCCTTATCTCCTCTGTCTTTTAGGCTCTTTGATAAGGGTTATGGTTGATGTATATTGTTTTGATCTTGATGTTTTAGAAACTTTATCAAGTTTGGTCCATCCCCCATCTTAAGTTTTCTTTTATCTGGCCATTGTCCTTATCTCCTCCTGTGATTTTACTCCTTGGTTCACTCCACAGGTTTTCATTGATGTCCACTTGTGAGAGAGCAGCTCCTGCTACTCCTACCTCGATCCTCGCTGGCATACCATTGGTGGGCTACCCTTGTCTTTTCAATGTACTGTGTACTCACTTTTCTGTGTCTATTTCACCAGTCCAATGTCTTCAAATTTTCTCCACTTAATCCAGATCTGATCCAGATTCTTCACCATTGTGAGATTGCTCTGTTAATTGTACTGGAAGTATAATATCTCTAGTACTATTGAGTAAATCTGAAGAGACTAATGAATAAGGAACGTTAACATCCAAGATCCTTTGAGTAACTGAGTTTATTATTACACTACAACTCTTGTACACTCTGTTTAAAAGTTAAAGGTAATAAAGGGGTGATTCGGTACCATCCATGTCTTGGCCCTATGGGTGCAGTGCTACTGCGCAAACTTCGACGGCAACAGTGCCGCCATCCAGAAAATGACCGCACAAGAATAGGATCTCTGACATAGGTTTTGCATGGTTAGTTTAGTAAGATTAAGTTTGTTATTTCGAAGGAAATATAATGGCCTGCAACCCATCCACCCACCCTGTTTCTACCCCTCCTACCTACAATATCCATTTGATTTAGTGTTAATAATGCCTACTCACCACCAATGGTGGTGAGTAGGCTCCACCACCCACCCTATAAATAGCCTACATGTTGTCAACAAGCCTGTGAGTGTGGGTGTTATGTAATGGTGGCAGTGGCTAGTACTGAAGCTATGTAAACATAGCAGGAGTGAGTGACAACAGATAGAGGGTCCATGAATGTTTTGAAAACAGCATTGCTGGGCCACAAATTCAATTGTTTTTCCAGACAAAAGGGTAGCTAACTATAAGTCAAGTTTCTCTCAGACAAATTACAGGTCGCCACTTACAGGGAAAACATTAAAAACAGGGCCAGAAGTATGGGTCCTCTATATATGGGGAGTGGACACTGATGGGTTGGGTGACGTCACAAATTTTAGAGAGGGCTTATCTGCCCACAGAGGGCGGGTCGGTCACATTTCGTCTAGTGTCGCGTTTTGTCAAGCAACCTGACCTATGTTTTATAGCTTATATGTGGTGTGAGAAATGATTAGTAATTAGTCACAGTAGTAATATACTTTGATGTAATTAGTTAGAATAAATGATATTGGAAATTTTATTTAAATTTAACTGCTAGATTAAAATGGTAATTGTTCTTGTAGAGATAAAGGAGCTATATAATGTAAATTGAAGATTGTAATTGATATTTAAATTCTGTGGATTATTTGTATGTGTTTCATGAGAATATCAGGTTACCTGAAATTGTATTTATATTTGGGGGATTATTGTATGTGTTTCATGAGAATATCAGGTTACCTGAAATTGAACGCAATAACATTTTTTTGTTTAGTTTTGTAATCTTTTTTATGTGAAGTGTTTTCAGCGCATATATTCATATAATATGTGAGGGAGATTTATTGAAAAGACGTTATAAGAACAATAAATGAAAATATTTGCACAAATACATTAATAACGTGATATATTAACATCACTGAGGAATCTACAGCAACTTAGCGTTAAACTCAATAAATAACATTTCATTTAGGAATACATTTATGATAGTTGGCGCTACTGTACAGAAACATTACAAGATTCGATTAAATTTCAAAAGATACCTCTGACAAGCAATGACAACAATGAAACACTCGATTATCATTCCTCAGAGGTATGTATAGTTGTATGATGATGTAGGATAACAAATCCCTCCTTCATTCTATCTCTGGAGAGGAAGTAATGACATTCTCTGGAAAGTAATTGTTCTGCATGCGAGTAACAAACCAACACCCTTTATATTCAACAATATTATTGAGCATTGAATCTTTGGGAGTGGTATTTAAACAAAATTGATCATACACTTGCAATAAGGAAGACAGTAAGAAATGACCGAAAGTCAGATCCAGATTTAAATATGACATTATTAGCCTCAACTGATATATATCTAATATATTATTCATTTCGTCAGCGGATTAATCAACTTTGGAGTTGCCACAATGATTTTAATTATAATTGATTGAAAAGAGGTACTGATGGTGCTGCCTGATCCACAGATTAATGGAGTTGGTATAAAACTTCTTTAGTACCTTATTACTTCAAAATAGTATAACATAGTTCTATACCATCTGCAATTACAATAACACTATTTTCATATTTTCGTGGGCCCATGCATGCAGGGATCTGTGAATCTCCCTCAAATTCACTACAATAATTCAATCCGAATAAGAATTGCACAATCATGCCATGCAATACCAGGTATCCGATTTTTCTACGCAACAAAACAATAATTGCTCTTTGAGTTCCAAATGACTCCAAGTCGCATCTCAATTCCATCCCGATAAAGAGGTTACTGTTTTGTAAGACTCTTGAGGGACTGAGCATGTCTTTATGGGAAATAGGAATGCAGCGTTCACTCTGCTCAAAATCCATCCATCCCTCATTAGGCACCCTATTCTACTATCTGAAACTGATAAAACCAGGGAACTTATCTTGACTAATAAATTGGATGCGCATAACATTAATAATATGTAAAGTTTGCCAACGAAATGCTTGGGCTTTAAAAAAGACTTCGCGTCGTTCTTATTAAAAAGCACCAGGCTGCTCTAATACCATAACCTTTATTAGATATATACACCCAATATATACATTCAGGATTTGTTACGAAATTGTTTCCGAAATTGTTTGATGGGTGGGCCTTGGGTTCCTACCAATCAGAGAGAAGTTTTATTCCAAAGCTAATGGTTGTATGGTAAATCTATGGGTTGAAACTATTCATTTGAGACAACTTAAAAATTTAATGATAATGGGGATTGTACTCTTGCATGAGCTTAATTTAGCTTGGGTTTCTCCCTTCGTTAATGACTTTCGAACTGTGTGTGTACACATGGTTGTAGCTAGGGGTCAAACAAAGTTGTTGCCCTCAAGTAATGATCGATTTGGCACAAGGGAAAGGACACATATCAACTCCTTACTATAAATCATCGCAAATATATATTGTGTGTGTGAATATATATATGTCTCATCCACTCGGAAGATCGTAACAATTTTCCTTTGTCTAAATTTTTCCGGTTAGTTCCTTATAATTGGTCAAATCATTAAAATTTGTGACTGGCCAAGGCGTAAAGACCCTTTTATTTTATTCTCGACCTAATAAATGTACGTGCTTGGCCGAAGGAAAGGGGTAGGGGCTCATTTTAAATCCTGCATTGCGCCCACTATACTAACCACACAGCTCATCGTACATGGCATTGTTGGCAAATTATTCCTTAGATAATTTCCATCTCCCACCACCCCACAGGTGGAGATCCCTTTCAATCCGCTTCCCCTATGCCATGATTGAGCCAGACAGTGTTGTTCTCTAAGCTGAATGACTTCCATGATTGGATGTGGAAATGCTGTATTGGTGATGGCAAGTAGCAACGACTTGACGACCGCTCTGTAAAATGCAGCTGATATGCTGGAGACAAATCTTTGCGGAGAAAAATAAAATAAATTGTCTGGCTTGAAGCTAAATACTTGCAAATCGCATCTCTTATGTCTTAGCAAGGAGAATATTCAAGATCTAGGTTCTTCTGTTTAAGACTCCATCTTGGGACTTAAGGTTATGGATGTTAGAAACTAGGTCAGTAGAATATGTAATATATGGTGCCATATAGTCCAATGACTTGTTATTAGTAGACACTCACTCATTATGTCTCTTCTCTCATATTATACCCGAGGTAGATTCACACCGAGTCAATTCTTAAAGGCGTGTAAATGTGTGATTAGACATTTGTATGGACTAATGTCCACATGCCTCCTGGGACACTACACGCGTAGAAATTTACACGCATAGAAATTTATGCACATCTCGTAATATTGATTCTATGAGGAACAAGGCATGGAAATTACGAAATGCGTCAAGTGCACCACAAATGGGAAAATCTTAGACAACACCACACACCACATTGGCTTTCTCTGAGTGGCAACCTATATGTTGCCGATTCTCATGAAATGGTTCCAAATGGAAAAATGTCATTTTTTAACTAGTTTCCTTTCAATAGATCTTTACTGTGCGGTCATGCCTCATAATTAATGTTTCTATGCCATCAGACCCTATATAGACTCTTTTTTTACTTAGGTCTAGGCCTTTAATAACATTTAAGGGGATTCGGGAGAAACCATTGTGTCTTTGATCACAGCCAAAATGTTTTGTTACTAAAGGGTCTTAGGGTCAACTCCATGTGATTTTTGTAGATTGATATTATCTCAATTTCTAATGTTCACAAGATATTGACTCCCCCACTCCCACTCCACCCTCACAGATCTGTTCGTCGTTAATTGTAGATACTGGTATATTTATAATTGTTGATTGATTATAGATTGTCTTCCATTATCTGTGGCTGTAGTCGGTAGGTAACTATCATGTTTGATCTCAAATATAAATGTTCCTTCTTATTTTTGTATTATTGCAAAACATTTTTATTACCAAACTAGGACATAATCCGAACCAGGTTACATCGAGCTGACTGAATACAACAATAATTGAATGATATGACAAACATAAGTAATATCTCTTTTTCTTCTTTTTTCCATGGTAACTGTACAGCTATTTTAATTCTTATGTTACATAGAACAGATCATGACAGTTAAATGCCTTTATCCATTGATGTTTAATAGGCCATATTTTAAGATAACCAATCAAGGTTACTGCGCCTTTTTATTTGAATTCTATTTACTGGTCCACAAATGCTAAAAAGGCAGAATAATCCCTACTTTACGGTTGTACTATTAAATAAATAATTGGGAAGTTTGCCAGTTCAAATCAATGCTGAAATCGTGTTTGCCAAATGTTTTATAAACGGGCAAGCTTTGGCTTTCCGAAACTGGAAAAATGCGATAAAAAAATCCACGTATCAATCTCAATTAAACACTCATGAACATTGCATTCTCTTCTTGAGGTACTCAAGAGAATAATTCATTAAAAACATTTTGGCCATTCAATATTAAAGGAAGATAACACAACCTGAAAACGTCGCAATTTTGTAATCAAACTTGAAACACGATTAATGGCATGTGAAACGATTAAACTTTGTTATTACTTTTAGTTTAAGTTGTCATAAATCAAGTTGTTCCAATCGTATGGGGATGAAAAAAATATATTTCTCGCTCTTTTCTTCGAGATTGTCTGCATAAAAACATGATTAAATATGAATCCAAACGTTCCAAGTAATGCACTTGTCAATTGTATTCCGCAGCCCCTACCCCCACCTCTGGGGTATGGGGGAATGTCCTGGGCATTTGGGGGAAATCCCCGACCCCTAGGGCAAGAAATTTGTGTAAATCCCTGACCCCATATGGGGTACATTTTGCGCATTATCTTAAATATATATATAAACCCTGGCGGACATTCCCCCACCCTGAGCTACCTGTTGATACTTTGGTAAACTAAGGGAAATCCCCGCCTGGGTGGTGGCATATTTTCTCTGACATCCCCCTAACATTCCCCCATACTCCCGGGGTGGGGGTGGGGTGGGATAGTGGGGGGTTTTAAGTGAATAATCGCGTCGTAATGAGAGTATGAATGTATGAGAAAATCTCACCTAAGCCCAAAAGATTGTGCAAAATAAACACGTTGTTATACCTTATTGTGTCATAAGTATACATCCCTATACTTTTAATTCATTATACCTGTACCTCCTTCCCCCATGGCAGTCACATTGAGACTGACCACCTGGGCGTCACCCATTGGCTGACGCCCACCTGGCCAATCAGAGCTGGGCCTAATGAACCATTGTTCATTAAGCCAGATATAAGAGACAGCCTGGGGCCCTATCTAGCTAGTTACCTGCCGGATTCCAACTAGGTTATACCATCACATTGTATGTGACCTACTCTGCGATTATGGGTCTTAAAGGTTGCTACTTTGATAGTCCTAGGGGCATTATTTAACAGGAAAACTGTTAAAAACACTAAATTTACTCAAAAAACCATTGAAAATGAAATTTTTCACAGATTATAGCGTGGCGGAAAACTTTGGAGAAAATTTTGTTACTGTTGCCATGGTAACCATGAATTCAATGGAACGTCCAAATCATATCATCAATAATGACGTTTAACAGGATTCTGGTTTCCATGGAAACCTATATGCCATCAAATTTAAATAAAGTCAAAAGAGAATTTTCTAATGATTAAGATACTGAAAACGGATTTGAATTACTTAAATTTTCAGAAAAATGGCAATATATTATTCAATTTATTGGAAATGATGCTCATTTTGAAATCATATCCAGGTTTAACTAAAGTTCAGCAAGTAAAAACCGTACAGCAGTTTTGGCTATTTACCCCATTTCAACACATCATATTTCAGAACTTCATATCTCGGCTCCTGTTTTTCGTATCAACATAGTTTTTGCAGCATATTATGTCCTAAAACATATTTTACATTTCATATCTAAGCACATAAGACGCCTTTTCGCAGAGCAGGTCACATATACCTGTACCAGGAATAAATACTTCTATAAACTTCATTACTTCGTTACCTTTTGTGTTACACTAGTTGTAACATATTGGTGGACAACCCTTAAAAGATCCTGGACTTCTCATTACAACTGGACTTTTCTCATCACAAATTGAAAAGACGGCCCTAACCAACGTGTAGATCGAACTTGTTTAGTCTATACTTTAGCTCATGGAGGCTCACACAAGGCAATTTGTAGGCATAAGTTATACGACTTGAAACAACGTCATTTGTAGGTTCAGCCTAAGCTGTGCCAACCAGGTTGCGTTATTTAGTCACATTGCAACATGATCATGATTTTGTTTTAAAATATTTGTATCGGCCATATATTTAACAAGTTATCAACATACGCATAACCGACTAAGGAGGTTGTTTTCGTGCGTTGCCATAAGGTTAAAAATCTATAAGGTTAAAGGTCTAAAATCTTTTTCTAACCAAAGCCATCAGGCTCACATACAAGTTGTTTTGTTTACAATAATGGAGATTTAGCAACCACAACGCACCAACACAACACTAACGCATTCACTAACTATTAGTAGGTTACATTATTACCGTTGTGGGGATATCTCGAGAGGCCTGAAATGCAGATGCCCTCGGCCTAGCGCCTCTTGAGATATCCCCACAGCAGTAGTAATGTAAAAATAGTTAGTGGATGCGTTACTGTTGTGTTGGTGCGTTGTGATAGCTAAATCGCCCTATTATGTTGTACATAATACGCAAGAAGAGCACATATATACATGATAACCTGAGCAAGAATACAATGACATTAAATAGCCCTATGAAGAGGGAATTTTATATACATTTTTTATGTTATGTTATGGGTTGCGGAACTAAGCTTGTGTTTATTTTCGTCGAAAATGTTTTTTGCAAGGGGCCAAGATTCATCCAAAGAAGCGTGCAGAGCTAAACATTTCTGCATTCGCCATTGGCATAATATAGAAATAGATTGGAGATGCAAGATATACTTTTATGATAATTTGAATCATTAAATCACCTGCGGCTAACACAGGGAACTTCATAGATAATTTATTTTCCCCATTCTCCTCAATCACCATGAGGAGAATGGGAGATTAAAGTACACCTAAAATACAATGAATCAATGGGTACCGTATGCCTATATGCATGTTCTCTATTGGTCTGATTGGTCAATTTTGCTAATATCTAGGGTTCGGTTTTTTTAAAACTCACAAGTTTAGCTTTTGATGTCATTCCCTTTTGATTGGGCAAAAGAAAATAATAGATGTGTTTCCAATTTATCTGGCTGAAAACTATGTAGGTGGGTGGGGGAAACCACCCCCCAGGAACTGAAAAAAAATGTCTATTTCATAACAATAGTTGTTTCAAACATGGGAAATGTGCTTTTTGACAGTCCCTGGTTAGGAAAACCTGTTTTCCTGCTTTTATGAGCTTTTTTTTGTAAAAAAAAAAAAAAAAAAAAAAAGTAATATATGGTAAACAAAAAATCAGATATGGTGAAAACAAATTTAGGTAGGTGAAGGTTTTTCTAGGTAGTGGGGGGTGGGGTGGGGGTGGTAAATCAGAAACACACCTACTTTTTTCCTTGGTGAAAGAATTAGAGGGGCTAAGATCGATTTGAGCGAGAAAAGTGAGTTAAATAGGGTTCTCACCCTCTTTTTTTACCAGAGCTATGGGCCGCAGTACTAAGCTGGTGTTTTTATTTTCAGCGAAAATGTTTTTTGCACGGGGCCTCAACTCGTCTAGATAACTCCTTTTGGTCCCCTTGACTGGTACACTCCCTCGTCGTTGGCTACCCTCACTTCTATGGTCAATTTGGTATTTTTCTATTCTCAAAATATCTTATTTTGTATTTAGAGAGCTCTGCGAGCTTTTTTTTTTTACCTTTTTCTGCATTATTTTGTCAACAAAAAATCAGGTATGGTAAAAACAAATTTAGGTAGGCGAAGGTTTTTCTAGGTAGTGGGGGAGGAGGGGGGGGGGGGGGTTAAATCGGAAACACACCTATTTTTATTCCTTGGTGAAAGAATTAGAGGGGCTAAGATCGATTTGAGCGAGAAAAGTGAGTTAAATAGGGTTCTCACCCTCTTTTTTTACCAGAGCTATGGGCTGCAGTACTAAGCTGGTATTTTTATTTTCAGCGAAAATGGTTTTTGCACGGGGCCACAACTCGTCTAGATAACTCCTTTTGGGTCCCCTTGACTGGTACACTCCCTCGTCGTTGGCTATCCTCACTTCTATGGTCAATTTGGTATTTTTCTATTCTCAAAATATCTTATTTTGTATTCAGAGAGCTCTGCGAGCTTTTTTTGACCTTTTTCTGCATTATTTTGTACAAATGTTTCAGGGTTGAATATTAGGTCGGGAGAAGCTTAAAGGCCCATTCACATTACAACGGCCGACGTGGTGTACGGCAATCGCACGATCAGAAAAACCAACGTCTAAGATCGTGGTAATGTGAACATACACTCGTATCACAACTTGTGAGGTCGTACGACAGAGTGCGTTGGTAGAGATATGTTTCCACTAGCACGATTTTCCAGTCGTACACCTGCCGCACATTGATTATATTCATCCTGTGGTGAAATGAACACATCTTGGTAGTTGTTATTGTCATTTACGTGAAATGGACACGAAATATACATGGGTTTCCAGGCTTTGCACGGCCATATGATGACCGCAGAACTCAATTGAACATGTTCGATTTTTGCCACGATTCTTGAATGTCAACAGACATGTAAAAAATTCTAATAGTGTGCCATGTTTTTAAAGCACCAACCCATATACCACCTCAACTCCCCTCCCTCACCCTCTTTTTCTCAGGTCACCACACCGGGAGGACGTGCCGACCTATGTCTTAAGATTTTAAAACGTAATATTACATTTTTTTTACGTAATATTAGATAATTTTGATCATTTTAGGCCATTTTCCATCCCCCTAAATATCCTAAACATTCTTCGAACACTAGACATCTTCATTCCTATGCTTTTACATAGGCAGTAGGTTCGCGCGGTCATTAAAGCTGAAAGCTCGCTCCGAGGTTTTAGAGGCTCCAACTGCACTCACCTCGGCAGCCATAATACTTTTTCCCGCGCGAAAATCTGGGTCATACTATGCACCTTCTCAACTCCTCGCGCGCGCCTATATAATATATGGCAGCGTTGCGACGACGCGACCCAGAGCCTTCTCCTTTAAAGGACTTTATCACTTTCAACTCTAACGCAACGTATGGATGTGCGTCCTTTGGCGTCATCTGCACGTATCAACTATTTGTGCAGTTTTTATATTTTACTGTTACACAATATGACATATTTTTATATAACTATTACGAGTATTCTTAACTTTCAATTTAGCAATTAAGCCACCGTTATCTTCAATTTCTCATAATTTTGATTACGTAATCTTGCAAAGCACTGTATTTTTCATAACTTTGTAATAGTACAGGGTACTGTTGCCACTGTACTTTTCATAGTTTTAATTTTTAATTGCGTAATTATTACGCAAGGTTATGCAGCACTGTGACTGCATTAATATATTCACGGTACATATTTTAACTGTTTAAATTAATTATTGCGAAATCATTACATAAGATTATGTAACCATTTTATTATATTTTCTCCTGGTTTCTCAGATAATAATGTCGCCTCAATATTCATGTTTATATTATGTTATCTCATATAATACTCCTGCCTCTTACGTAATATTGTATAACTTGGTGGAGTCTGTTTACGAGAACGAAGGCTATACTGGCTTTTGAAGAGTTAATGTGTTTATTAGTAGAAAGTCAGAATACAACATAATGATCTCTATGTCCATTCAATGCAGAGCTAGTCCAGAGCCATCATACAATCTTCCATGAAATACACTACAGTGTCCAATAGCATGAAATACATTTATTGTTCAGTACAACCATTCCTGGGAGAGGAGAAAATTCGCTACTCCCACTCTTGGCATTGGTAAAACATTTTGGATCCTTAATACAACCTTAGTCTTTCTTTGAATGTTAAGTAACCAAGTCCATGTTTCTACACAAAGGAGTTATTGCTCTGGGATTTGACCATCACTAGCAGAAGACTCTCCCCCAAGAGATCCACGCAAACCGTTACTTACCCTTAATCAAACAAAGAACTCTCCGGGGATTGGTCTATCTAGGTGTTAGCCGAAGTTCAAATTTTGGTGTATGTGTTGGGGGGGGGGGGGGGGCGGGGTAGGGGGTAGGTTGTTCGTGATGAGAGTGGATTTTTGAACGTCTGTCTCCATTCTTCCTCAACTTCGGGCTCATGTCTAACTCTAATCCTTTAATAAAATACATTGTAAAACCAAGCACATGGTCAGATATTAGTTTTCATAATGCAAAGAAGCATGTGTAAAGTGAGCATGAGAGAATGTTAAAGTGGTAAAGGATATTGTTGAAGGTCACATTGCAAAATTAAAATCGCACCATGTCAATTCATTTACGGATGTAATAGAAATCATCGGATTTAGGGAAATACACCGGAAAATTTCTTGAAAAGTCTGGAAAACATATCATTTGCAGCATATATATATAGGTTTAGGAGCAGTGACATAGACGAACTAATTTTGGGTAAGAATTGTTAAGAGGTGTGGGGCTGAACTGAAAGTGCCGTCATCAAAAAACAGATGGAATAATGGTTGAAATGTGCAGTGCACTACTTGTAAAAACATTAACCACTGTATACCGGTATCAAACCAATATAGTACTTAACGCAGGTAATTATTACACACGTGAGCAGTTACAAAGGTGCAGTTTGGGGGTGCAGTTCGGTTGATACGAACCGCTCACGTGTGCCGTTCCGCCAAAGACGCAATTTCATTGGTGCAGCATTGGCCAGATGACGTCGTCCCGACCGCGTAACTTAGGCCTACAAATTGTGGTGAATGAAGCCTCCTCGAGCTAAACTATAGGCTTAACAAGTTAAATTTACTTTTTAACATCCAAATAGAGTGTGTAATAAATAGCAAATGGCCCTCTGTTCGGGTTTAAACTGATCTTGACCCATCAGAAAACGGGAACTCACCCCTTCGGGGTTCGTCCCGTTTTCTGATGGGTCGAGATCAGTTTGAACCCGAACAGAGGGCCATTTGCTATAATAGCTACACTGTATTCATTGTTGATAATTCTCTGGTTATATAGATAAGTGTTTTGTACAACCAACATTATCAGCGCTTACCAAAGTAAACATAACATAAGTGAATGGTGAATCATTAGTATTGGTGAGCATGTTACATTTAATTTTAATATCTAAGGGTATTAGAAATCAGAGGTAATACACAACCTATAAATGTCAAAATGTCAAGATATACTATGCCCTAAACATCATGGCTATATCTATGATTAATAATCATTCACATAAGAAGTCCCTACATATTTTACATTATATATAATGTATACGCAAGAGTATATTCAAATCATCAAAAGCTTTCAGCGTCGAAGGGCTCGACGTTTGTGTACATTCAACTGTAAAATTTCAAATCAATACGCCAATGGGTTCTTCTTTAATATTATGGACCATCTGTACACCAGGACATTCCAACACATTCCCTGTTCGCCCAGAAGCGGGAATATATAGGTCTTAAAAACTGCAATGTCAGAAGTGATATAATGCACCTTATATGTCATGCAAATAAGATGCTATTATGCCTTTGGAGAGTTCTGCCTGCTCTAGGAACGTTGTTTTAGCCATCATATGATACGCCCAATAATATACAAAAAAACTTCCTCTCTAACGTCTCTGATCTTGCATGCAGAATGTCGCAGTACGGGACTGAATGCATTTAGAATAGGCTTCGTTTAATCACTAGTCCCTGAAAAGGCTTTCAAATAAATTCAATGGCCATAATGATGAGGGCTCATAATTACAATTTGCCTGTAATCAGGTAACGAATTAATCCAGACGTAATTGAGGCCTGGTTCACTTTAAAAGGATGAAGCACAAAAATTAAATGTTGGAAAGGGACAATACCCGCCAACAGGGGCCATATTCGGGTGACCAGTTGGTGGTAGTGCGGGGGCGAGGGGGTGGGGATGCGATACCCGTTGTTTAAAAAAAAATCGAACCATAGGATCACATTATTATGGACATTATAGGATTCTAGTTTCTTTAGTAATGTTATATGGTCGACGATGTCAAAGGCTTTTTTAAAATCTAAAAAGGCCATAACTGTCTTTTGATTGGTATTTAAATTTGCATATATTTGTTGGAAGACCTTATGATGTGCCTGGTTGATAGTGTTGCACTGTTCTATCCTAGAACCATATTAATGTGAATACAGCTTTTTCTTCCTTTCAAGGTATGAGTAAAATTGCTGATGTATGGCCTTTTCTAGTATCTTTGATGGAAATTTGCTTATAGGTCTGTAATTTGAGGGATAATTTCTGGATCCTTTTTTGAATAGTGGAAATATCGTAGCCTTTTTAAAGTCATTGGGTATCTCATTTTGTGTTAGAGTTAAGTTACACCAATATGTGAATTATGGTGCCAATACTATTAGACAGGGTTTCAGGACCCTTGTGGGCAGGTGTAAACTCCCAGATGCTTTATTGTTATTTGATTTCCTGATGTAATAACAAATGTCAGTGTCAGTAAACTGGCTGAAGGAGAATTTCTCTTCATCCGTTATAAAAATAAATGAAATTTCATCTGTTCTCTGGAATGGAAGTTAGCTCCACACTTGATAGAGATGTTTTCATAGCTAATCTATGCCCTACTGATGAGAAGAAATCATTAAATATCTCTGAGGCTTCAACCCCTTTTGTAAAGATTTACTGTTAGTTTAGTAGACTAATGGTTTGGTTTGTTTGATTTAAAGGTTTTATAGTGTCCAAAAAAATGTTTACTATCTCTCAATTCCTCTCTCAGGTGATTACTTTTCAATTTTTGTAATTGAGAGTTGACTTGATTTCTCAACGGTTTTGCTTCATTCCAATCCAAAGATGTTTTTGTTTCTCTAGCCTTTTTGAATGCTTTATCTCTACTTTTCGCCAGTTCATTTATAATTGAGGTGTATACCAGTGGGGTCTCCCCCTAACATCCTAAAATGTCTTTGTAGGGCACATCCGATCTAAGTAGAAATTAATCTAGTGAGTATAATATTCCAGCAGTTGTTCACATCCCTGGATTGATAAAAGTCAGTCCAGTCAATCCATTTAAGCTTCACTGTGGAAGAACTGTGGATTTAGAGGGTTCAGGGGCGGATTGTGGGGCTGCAAATCTACAGCATTCACATTCTATCCTAGACGAGAAGTCGCCAAGTGGCCATGCCATGCATAAAAACCTCAACTCAGCAATTCGACCCAAGCTCATTGGCCAACACCCATTACGCAAATCTGCAAATAATTTCCAAAAATCCCTTCGTTCCCATATGTACACACACTTCAAACCTGTCCCAGTCTCAAGCTTATTGATTTTAAGAGACATTTCAGCAAAAAAATTAACGTCTTACTAGTATAATTACGGAGTTCCAGCATTGCATGTTTACGCCGATTTCTCTCTGTTTCTCCTCGTTGCCGACATTACTCGGCTCACGCTCGGCCACACTCGGTGAACTTCGTGTAATGACGTCATAGGCGCGGGGATTCCCCACCGGAACCCTACCCAGAACGAGGCCCATGTAATGACGTCATAGCAGCGGGGAATCGCCGTATCATGTGCATTCATGATCGGCGATGATTAAAGCTAAAAGACGAAACGATTTGGAAGGCGTCGGGAGACGCCATAGGAGGGAGGTGGGAGGGATGGTGGGCAATGTCAATGTACAAAAACATTCCATACTTATGAAAGTAAATAGCCCAAGACATCCCTTCATTCCCATCAAATTGTGACGATAGTTCTGGTGCCACACACCCCCCTGGACAGGACCATAATATTCTATTTTAAACACCATGAATAAACATTATTGGAAGATTTTATTGACGTAACACAAGACAGCGAATTTCCATTGGACATAGATTATATCGGCGATTTTATCTAGGAGATATAAGGTTAAAGTTGGCATGCACCCATTTACTATAAATTTGAATGAAGAATAAATTGAGAACATTGCGAGCCATTAGTAGCTTGTGAACAATAGACAACCTATAAATATACCATTTTATTATACACGCATCGCTCTGAAAACAACATATCTAGAGTGATTTACGCATAGTGCGTATTTCACTAGTGATTTACGTGGGGTTGTCATGGTAACCAATCTAGTTTTTTACTAAGATTACTGGTAACATTCAAATTTATGACTCGATTTGTTTCTATTTTCTTGATTGAAAGCATGTATAATAAACTCGTTGGTTACAGTCACTTAGAATATTGCACTCGTTGCTACACAACTCGTGCAATATTTATGCTCCTTGAACCAACTCGTTAGTTAACCTGTATATATTTACCCCTCAGATGAAAGAATATAAGCACATGGCCTGCTTTAATAGAGCTTTAGAACCTGATCTAGATCAGCCTTAAAAATATGATAATGCAGAAACAGAGCAAATACCAAAGGATAAGAACCTCAATACAGTCCCTAATTCCGTGAGGCAGTCTTGGCATAGGCAACGAGCGAGATTGTCCTCACCGTGAATGAACGGTACACTAAAGAGGGTCGTTCATATTTGGGCCAATCTCAGAAAATCGCGATTATCTCACTTAGATTAATAATTTTGAAAAGAGAAACGTATATAGCGAAGAATATGTAGGGGATCATCTCAAATTCACTATGTAAACAGAAAACAGAACAAGAGAGTTTCGTGAGGCGATTGTAAACTAATATCCACGGTTCATCTAAAAATGGTTGTCCTCGCAATGTCATCTATTATTCCTTGTTCTCTAAGTCACCGTAAAATGTCAGGAAATCCGAGTCTTTCTGCGATTCTGCGTCATGGACGAGTTTCTGGAAAGAAACATGATGTATAAGGTTTAAAAGCATCACATGTAGTAGTCTATGTGCGAGTTAGCATTACTTATGTTTTAAACTTTTAAGGCCGGGTGTTCCACGGTAGAAAACTTGTTTTTGACCGTGGCAAATTTTGCAAACGTGAACATACTTTAAGTTATATCGTCAAACATTTAATTTATGCTTTTCAAAAAGGAAATATATTGGACTCAAACAAGTGCAAATCTAACCAAATGTATTGTATACATTTCCCGGAAATTAGTCAAATTCGAAAGGATTAAAAAGTTGGAATGACGTAGAAGTATTATATGTTTACATAAAATGTGTTGAAATGGCGTTTCCCGTACAATCCTCACATCCCATGGAAGAACACCACCCATGATTTCAACCATCATGATGACAGTAAAACGTGTGTTGAGTGAAAATGGAGATGGGTTACGCTTTCCCGTGTCCCATATGTACCCCTAAGTATATATTGCAATTTATTTAAAGGCGGTGGAAACATCAATTTTGCAAGAGCTGTAGAGATAAAGCTGGAGGTATGACTGGTTTTCTAAACTTCAACTTGGATTAGGATTCAGTCAGGGGTGTGGTGTTGACTATGCATCGCTGGGTTACACAATGCTTTAAGAGAATCTAACGATCTAAAAGTACTCTACGATCGAACCTTGCCCAGCGTTTTTGATCAAGCCTGCCTGAATCCTGCGTTTAGCTACTTCTGACATGGATGCCTTAGCGGGGCCGGTAGTATACATTACTCCAACCACATGAGCCTCACATCCTCCTATATATTACAGCGTGAACTCAATACTCACACACTATGAGCAAACGTGATACTTCGCTTCTAAAAGCTCGCCCTCCAAGGGTACAATTATATTATAAGGCAGTCGACTAGATGTGGACATTGATTAACTCTCTCCATGTATTCCTTTGCTTCTGTAGAGAATATTTTTTACAAGAGAAGTATGTGTTTCTGTCGACATTTATAAGAAGTATATATTTTGAATCCTTCAAAGAAATCTTCGTGACCAGGTCAAGTTAGCTTCATAAAAATGACGAGTTTCTTGTTCTACAAGTACATCTCAGACTGTGTTCAGACAGTTGTCCGAAACACATTAGCCTGGAGGGTACACTTTGTCAATATTAAAGATTCGGCTTGTTGTATGTGGCATTTCTATCCTTTATCATCGAATCCTTTGAGTCGCAAGTCCAGCCAATAATAGTTAGGTGCATGTTTGCAAACGCCAGCTCGATAATTAAACGACACCTCATACACCAATTCATCAGTTTATTTTAAAACGAATGTATTATAGCAATCCCACCTCAGATTACTGACTTATCGCTGGAGCCACATCCAGAGAAAAATAAATGGGAAGTTATCGCAATATAATGGAGTCTTAGTATAATCTAAGTAAACTCAAGAAGGTCACCCAGGAATCGCTCTCGCCACTGTGAGCGAAATAGAATTGCCCCTGAATTACTTTAAATATCTTACTGAATACCTTCATGCCACCTCTCAAGGCATATTATATAGCCCTACAGTGAGTTCGGGAGATTGGAGGTAATCTAACCATGTTTGCCCCGCAGCATTTGTTGTGAGGTACCATTTCTCTCAAGATGGTTCCTAATGGTGGTTACAGCGACGAATACATTGCCAATAAACTCTAAATACAGTCTAGTAAACTGAGCGGTGGCTGTATACCACATAAGAACTATATTACCCATTTGGCTTCAAATATTATGTTTCCGCTCGGAAACTACTCGCGTTCCCAGACACATTTCCCCTGCCACAACAGCTAATGCCAAGGAACCGCAGCAATGTCGCTCAATGTATTCTCCCCCGGTGCGGAACAGGATAAAAACAAGCATACATTTCAATCATTCCCAAACAACTGTGCTCGCTCGGAGCAGTGTCACAAAACAATGCCGCATGGTCTCAAGGAGATACGATAGGACATTACTTCAATTTATTGCTCCGAGCAGACAATATATATTAAAGGGATATAATGGTCTCCATATATAACGAAATGGATATAGGAATAACTCCAGGGAAAGCTTAGAGTGGTTCTGTTGTTTTAGCGTCAAAACAACCAACCATTCATAAAATTTGAATAAAAATATTATGGGATTTTCTCCTCGTTTTTTATTCACTACGGGCATATATCATACGTAATGTGAAGGGAATGGCGTTAGTACTACTAAATATGCATCCGTTCGTGCAATAACCATTACTGTACCAATTATCTCCGCTACTTAAGATATTAATGCATATTAATCCTAGCTTATAAAGCATAAGGAGGAATAATAAATAGCGCATTTTGCCTATCACGACCAATC
Source organism: Sthenelais limicola (assembly GCA_942159475.1). Classification (NCBI taxonomy): domain Eukaryota; kingdom Metazoa; phylum Annelida; class Polychaeta; order Phyllodocida; family Sigalionidae; genus Sthenelais; species Sthenelais limicola. The sequence goes on from OW804096.1 coordinate 118,487,182, forward strand.
TAGAATATTCTCATAAAAACTCTAAACAAATGACGGCACCCGGACCGAGACCAAGATCCACTACTACAGACCAACAACCAAAATTGACTTGAGGTCAGTGACCAGGGATGTCAGTCAAGGGTTGAACAAATTATGGAACTTCTTTGAAGAGAGTATCCAAGCTCATATCACGGGGGTTGGGGGTTTCCCAAATTTTGAAAACACTCTTTTTTAAAATGGTGCATTTGAGATGAATAGATACAATCCTAAGTGCTAAATGAATATCAAGTATTGAAATGCATCACTGGGCCATCATAGGTCACTCTGGCAGGTCCCTCTGTGTGTGTCGGATAAGACATTCCAGCCACCCTTATGGGCTGAGACACTATGTTAGTTCCATAAACACTATCTTTTCAGGCATCCCAGATATCTTTATATTTCCTATACAAGTCCGGTAAATGTATATCAGAGCTTACATCCATTTTAAGCTCTAAAACTTCAAGTACCTTTCCCAAGCATAACTAACAAAATCGGGAAGAAAGTGTAGACAACGACATTTTAACAAGTATTCAGAGAGAGTATGGAGAGAGAGAGGGGAAAAAACAATTTTCCGGGGCCGGGAAAGCCACTTAGCTATAGCAACGCAGTAGGTGTCCTATCACGAATTAGCATAAATTACCTAGTAACTTACATAGTCTATAGAAGGAGGAGGAGAGCATTTAGGAACGAAGTAGGAGACCGATCACGCAATTTAACGCAACACTGCAGCTGCAATACTCAGCGTAGTTACTACATATGCCTACCGAGATGAAAACTAGGCATACGATAGGCCTACGAAGGCGGTTTTTCCCTAGGAAATCTGTGAGTAGTATATGTCATTTTAGGTTTGTGGACGTAAAAAATAATTCTGCTGCAAAATATGCGCCGAATACCGTCAGCGGCAAATGACCATTTGACGGCGATTCTTATGGGAACGCGAGGTTGGGAAACGGTCGCCGAGAACGTCATCGACTCGGACCCATGTGTAAAATGCAGTAGCTCGAGCTCCCGCATTAAAAACAGTAAACGACGACTGGTGTCAGTATAATTCTATAAATTACAGATATTCTATAATGACAGATTTCAGTTACATGTAAATGATAGTCAAGTCAGTTATTGTCAGATACTGTCAATTATTCATTTTTCTTATTGAAAATTTGAAATGATGAATATGAGTAACTTTCTGGCAATTACCACTAATCAATTCAGAGCTGCCAAGTTGGACCAGATTGAAAACGGCTAGAAATCTCTTACCCTCTTCCTCGCCCCCTCCCATTCTCTCTGTTACGTTATGCAACACAGTCACCTCACTACCCAGCTCAGAGGGGGGAGATTGTCGGCGGGAAGAATGTTGGCGGGGGAATGACCTAGAACCGCTCAGAGATGCATGTTACATAACACAGGCAAGTGGTGGTGATTGGCAAGTAATGATATGTGGCCTATATATGAGGCGAGTGGGTAAACTCACCAAAACTGGTGTGAGATCAGATCGTGCCAGGAAAGATCCAAATCAATGATTGACGTACATATACGTCAAATGTTTGAGGCAGCTTCCCGTTATTATCCATCACTTAACGCCCGGGAAGATCTGTCTCAAATAGTGTCCATACTATGACATCTATGACCTATAGTCCCTTAATGAAGAGAACGGGCCTACTTGGGTTACCTCCCTGCTATGAAGAGGGGTGTACCGAAGCTTTCCCAGTGACAAACCAGCAGTCTAAACTTCCATTAAACTCGGAGAGGATCCCATCATTTTACTCAACAATGTTAAATACATATGTATTATGATATAAAAGTGGAAATATGGGGTTTAAAGCAGAACAAAACTTGTAAATGTTATGGAAATTCTGAATACTTTCGGAAGTATGGACATTATGGATATTCATTAATTCATGAAAGACTCGCATCCCTGGGTCACTGAAGATGTGTAAAAAGGTGGCAGTACAAAATATATGCCCATGCAATATACCTAGGTTTTCTTCGAGTTACCGTCCTGTCATGAGCCCGTCAGAAGTGTCTAGAATTGATTATTGCTTTTGATTGCCAGTCAACATTCCTCTAAGGGAGGCCCCTTTAAAAATTCCTGGTCATGCAGTCAAATAGTCGTGTGTGTGAAGTGGAGGGAATGGAGAGGACGAGGAGGAGGACGAGGAGGAGGACGAGGAGAAGGAGGAGGAGAAGGAGGAGGAGGAGGAGGAGGAGGAGGAGGAGGAGGAGGAGGAGGAGGAGGAGGAGGAGGAGGAGGAGGAGAAGAGACAGAAGATCAACGAAGCGAGACACACAGAGCTTCTCAGATCCTTGAAGGGCCAACTCTATTAATTTCCCAGGAAACTACAAAATGGGATCCAAATAAAAGTCAATGCTTATGCCAGCGGCTTAGAGGAACCGAGACAGATAGTATTTCAATATCTCCGTGCAAGTGACATTACTACCAAAGTTATCAAGAAATGCACTATATTGTTTAGAGCGCTGAGGATCATGTTGTTTTGAGCATGGAGACTGTGATATAAATGATAGAAATAAGCGAATGGGGCGTACCTTTACGTTCTCCTCATCTTTTTTATCCATATAATACACGAGAAGATGTTGTCTAGACGCAGAATGCGCCACGGGGAGATCACCTGGACGACCTCCTTGAAGAGCCTGATTGAAATTAAACTTGGCTTGTCTGAAACAAAGTATGAGGAATGTCATTTGATCAGTTTTAAAAGGATAACCTCACAACTAACGACTGCTTGGTTTTCGCTCTGATGCTATAAATCCGTTTTCGACATCAAGAGTCCTTCTATTTTTAATTAAATGGAGAACATTTTGTGGGAAACATGTTAGAACTACACCGAGGAGATGATAAATGATAATAGAGGTGGCATTGGGAGTGAAAATAAAACGATGCCTTTAGTTAGCATTGCAAGACAAGCTATTATTAATGCGAGAACTTGGAGAAGATAAAACTCTACTAAGATAAATAAGTACACATATGTTTTTTGAAGAGCAGCAGCCTCGGAAATTGTTTTATCGAAAATGGGATAAGTAGTTATCTGGAGGATAGGACGTAATAGGGCACTAAAAAGGAGAGGCACAACCTTTTAGAACTGCCACATACGACTGGTAGGCTATATATACTTCTCCATATTCAATGGTTACAAGAAACTATAAATTCCGCAACGTAATGCTGATTTTAATCCACACTGCATTAAACGAAATGCAGAGCATAAAAAGATGATTGAAGATGACCAGATTTTGAAATATTGCAAATCAGAATTTAAAAAAACCCAACAAGATGCATAGCTATGACTACGCCATCCATATATAGAATTGCAATGGGCTATAGATACACATACATTCATACACCCAGGCTTACATACATACATACATACATACATATATACAGACATGCATGTATTACGTGTATACACACATACACATACACCTCCCTGTACACCCCTACACATGTATAATGTATGTAATACATGTATACATAATATATTAACGTCGTTATTAATTGAAAAACCATTGTAAATTTCAAGTAAGCATGTGAGAGTTGTCAGTGACTGTCCAATGAAACCCTTATCGGCACTTCCAACACACACGGCACAAAACTGTCTGTCTCTATACCATTGTAATCTCCTTAATTGAAATCCACTTAATCGGTTAAAGTAAAATCAAGTAGGCCATACAATAAGCATTCGACACTTCGATAATTATCAATACCAATGCTAGTCAAAAACTATTTACACTACTCTTTATAACCAACAGTGGTCACAGCCCTCTAGACTGCCACCACCACCACCGAATTCGTCCACCGAGGACGATGACGAAGTGAAGGCTAAAAATTATGGCAATATAGCAATTCCAATGACCTACTTCTACATAAACATTTAACTGCTCATTGCGATTAAAACACATTGGAAAGGAAATAAAATATTTTTCAAAAGTTTGTTTTTATAGGCCAGTTAAGAAAATTGATTACTTTCCATTACACAGATATTGTGTAATCTATGCTTCAGATAGTGTAAAAAAAATAGGGTCCTAAGAATTACCTCCGATTTATAGGATCAACAGATAAAAGGGAGTATGGTTGTTTGGTGGTTACACACCGGCAACAATTCCTTTCCAAATGAGTGTGGAATGATTTGTAGATAACCTGATCCACGAACAGGCTTCTTTTCTGAATGAACGAAGATTGATTATTTAGATGAAATATCCCGAGATCAACAACCGTGTACAGCGAAAAGAACTTATGTGTTAGCGGAGAGTAATACCTGGAGTTCTCGTCGTGAAGCTTGATGACTCCTGACATGAGGTGTACAGCCGAACACTGGGGGTCGATATCGAGGGCTTCAGTTGATGCTTCAGCGAGGAGATTACGCCATTTAGCCTCTTTCTTTCCACTCTAAAAATCAATGTGATCCAAACATGAGTTTTTTTCTTTCTTGAAAGCGTGAAAAGGTGGTTTCCTCACCGGTTACAAAAATACTATTGGACCTAAGAGACAAACAGGCATGTCTCTCCAACCGAAAAAAGAGCCGAGGTAGAGGTTGCAATGCTATAGACGCCTAGATGCCCCTCTTTTATTGTATTTAAAGATTTTTATTCAGACAAAAACATTGTGTAACAAGTACATTATTCTCAGAGTTTGCTGAGAGCTTTATAACAACAGCATCTCACATATATAGCTTTTAAAGATTAGCTGCGTCTGAGAGAGACAAAGATATATTGCCCTGTGCCAGAAATAGGAATGAGAACTTAGGGACACTTTTATTCATGAGATCGTTATGCTGAATAATTTACTTACCAATATCTGGCTGTAGGCAAGGTGCACAAGTTGCACTAATGGAACGAGCTTGGCATGTCTTAATCTGGGGAGTAATAGAATCAGAGGCTATAGTCATATTACGTGAGAGATTAATAAGAATGCTTCCCATCCAAGCCTAAATCATTGCCCGGATCGTGGGGACGAGTTAATGAAATTATCTTTTCTATCCCCCAGACATTGATTGACTACAAAGGCCGAAGAGATAATTATCGAAGACATTCGCGATAAAAATATTTAGATTGATGAATATCGTATTATATAAATATATAGAGCTAGCATGTCCTACATATAGCACATTCTTTTCATTAGTGACAAAGAAAACATAACTAAACTAACTTGGCCGATTGGAGCCATTGCGTAAGAACCTTGTTTACTTCATTGTACAGTCCCTGTCCATTTAATCCTTCGACAAGTAACTGAAACAAAATTATGAAAATTATATACATTGTATGAAGTCACATCTGTATTTCCTCATGTGGACACGTCGTGGGGGAGCACTTTGAATAACCAGATAATCTGTTAACTCAAGACAAATCAGAACATCTTACACTTCTGAGTTTTCCACATTTTTTTTAAGAACAGTGGCTAATGCGCAGGGGATGGCTTAGAAATGTCACAGTCCCACAGACAGGAGAAAGTGAATATACGAGTTTATAATTCAGTTGCAACATCCCCCACTCTAGGAAGAAATAATTTGTTTTTTTAATTTTTATTATTATTTTTTATAAGAGTTGAATGAAGTATGAAGTTTCTTGTTAAGTTTTTTCATTCATTGCAGAGGGCGACAAGCCAAATGGGACATCTTGTTCTTTAGTATCATGACAAAAATGACTTGACAAATGTGAGGAATGTTTTTAACAGTGAGTAATATCTAACTGCAGTTTTCGCAAACATTATTTTCATGATCACAAACAACATAGAAATCATGAGATTCATAAACTTATATCGCAGTAGAATTTAAGGTCTTCTTTTTAGATATTCCCTAACATCAGTTAAAGTAAAATTGCCTCGATAAATACAGACCAGTTTTATTTAAAATAAAGGGGAGGAAAAACTACTGACCTGCCATAAGAAAGGCGACTGTTGGTCATTCAGGGACGTCCTCATTCCGCGGAAATTCTGATCTAAAGATGCACTTAAACTCTTCAGCACTGGGTCGTTATCATAGAGCCACATCGCCTGAAGACAAAATGACAAGAAATATAACAGTACCTTCAAATGTCAGCGCTGACCTAAAATGTAACCACTAGCCACTTTATTGTGCGTTATCAATATTCAAACATCTGGATTCATTGAACTAAAGGTTATTTCTACCGCCATTTTCCGTGACATTAATGTCCCGGGGCAAATAAGACTAGTAATAGTCCAATGGAGGAATATGAAGGTCAGTTAAAATAAAGAGGAGGTTGTACTTCTTCTAAATCATAATTGTGCTTCACAGGGCGTTAGATAATCGTACAACGAAAGGCAAATAATGAATCGTAAGGCAAAGAAGGTTGATGTTTATGGTCATAGAACATTTCTGGGATTTCTATTCACAGAATAAACCGAATAACCTCACCTGCTCGAGGAATTGCTGGGCCTGGCTCTTTCTCCCAAGGGACAGCAGAGTGACAATATATTGCTTGACGCTCCAGAGGTGAAGGGCAGCCAATTCCTTGCGGTCTCCTTCACCCTGACTGAGCTGCGACTCGACTGATGCAAGACAAAACATAATAAATCAAAGGATTTAAATAGAAGGATTTCCTCCACCAGAATCTTAAAGAATCTTCAAACCACCCAAGAGGATATGACGATATCAAATGCGCAAATTCAATACATTTCTTTCTCCCTTTTTAAAGTGTCTTCGGTAAGATCCGGAGATGCATATCAGTTGTACGGATGCCTTTTTTCATGTCGAGGGGATTGGATCTAAACGTGTCCCTAGGGGATCTTTATTGAAAGTTGTAAAAGTTCCGACTATGTTACACCAACAAAGGCAATACAAACGGATCAGATCTATGGCGAGAGAAATGTTCTATACGTTCAACGAGAATAGTGTCTGGTAATGCAAGTTTAGTGATCAACAGTTGAAGGCATATTGCAGTCTAGTTTCTGCACATGCCTCCCTATTCTGCACCTCTAGCAATCAGTCAAGAGAGGCTGGGGACATATCATATCGGTCACCCAGGGTCCCTACGGTGTAGTGCAATATATGATACGGAGTTATGAGGAAAGAGAATATGATATACTACTCAGGGAAACAAAATTCAATGGGGCTATGATACATAGAGTAATGTCATTAAATTTCATCCACACGAGATGAAGATAGGCAACAATTTGATTGGAGTACTTTAGTTCAATTCGCCATATAAGGGCAAACGCAATGACAGGGGTGGATGAATAATTGATGTTAACGTAGGTGGTTCCTTTTGTATAGAATGACTTTCCCGTCATTTCACCCTAAGAGCATGCGGGTAAGTAGGTTATCAGAATCAGTATTCAGCTCATCTATGCCTCAGTAACAAAAAGGTGATAGAATGCAGGTTCTGAAAATGAGTGGGATCTATAATAATACATCGATTCTAGGTGAGACTTCTGAAGTTCCGGGTCCACATAAGTGAATGTGCTTCTTTTCCCAGATATTGATTACATTTCTATGAAGACATTTTCAAACGATCTCGTGGCCCATGCTTTAGTTCACCAGCACTTACACTCTCGACCCAACCAGCTCTTAATCCTATACAAGGCGGACATTCCCTGGAGCTAAGAATGGCACCCCTTCCCCTTATTCAAATACCTAACCCGGAGCACTAGCATCCAATAAAGCTGTCTACCTTTGGCCATAAGGTGAGCAGCGAGGGCCAGAGCGGTGTGTTCGAGACCCTTGCCTTTGTGGAGAGCACCTCTGACGACCTGCTCAGCGTGTATCGCCCCAAGCAGGGAACACCACTGGCTCACCATTCCGGGATGAAGATGCACCGCTTTCTGAACGAAGCTGAAGGCGTTGTTGTTATTTTCTTGGCGCGAGTGAAGGCCACCAGCTAGGGCCGCAATACTCTGGGTATTGGACAACTCCTGAAATAGAAATAACAAAATGAATGTCAGAAGTTGACACATGCCTACCGTGTACTAAATGCGAGCTTAAAAATCCAATACATCCGATGCCGGACATATTGATTGGCAGGATGAATAATCGGAGAAGAGATTAATTATTCGTCACTATGGCAAACGACTGACGACAAGTACTATTAAGGAAGAGGGAACTATTGGTGAATCGACACAGGCCCTGGGCGAAGTTTCTGCCGCTTTAAATAGCAACAGGAATAGCAGAGGATATTGGGAGAGGGTTGCTTATGCTACGCGTTGGTATAGAGAATGGCATGCACTGCATTGATAATGAAGCCTTGAATATCTATAAGCTCAATATCTATACCCTAAGAATGATAGTGATAGTCTCTTAGTCGATGACCACTATAATAATACAAAATCTGTATCCAACATACATTTTTCTATTACTCCCTGCTATGGAACGACAATTTTGACTTGATTTACTTCATTTGTGAATAATTTGTGTAAATAAAGCACACCAATGTCTTACCCTGGGTAGTGAACCCATAGCTCACACTGAGGAATACTGTTATCTAGGTCTACAAATCGATGAAAAACTCAATTTCAAATCTCATACAAATAAAATTATCAATAAGGTTAGATGGAAGGTGAGACTTCTATCAAATGCAAGGTATATGTTACCCAAGAAGGTAAAAAAGGATATTGTTAAAATGATTATAATACCAAACATTGATTATGGAGATATTTTTTACGACAGTTCAAACAAAAGCCTGATAAAAAGGCTCCAATCCTTGTTGAACACCTCCATAAGAGCAACCCTTGATCTTAATAAAAGAGCAAGTGTTGCTGGTGAACTGGAGAAACTTAACATACATCCAAACGAATTTAGAAGAAAAGTTCATTTGGTAGAAAGTGCATACTACCTGGCAAGAACAATAAGCAACATTGACCAACGAAAACTCCCCACCAGAAACCACGCAAAAAATCGAAAAATGTTAAAATTAGAGCATCCAAAGTCATCTCTATTTCAAAATAGTTTCCTTTATAAGGCTAAAAGTGCCTGGAACAATCTCTCCACCAGACTACAAAATTCAGAAACTCAAAGACAATTCCGACAAGAGATAGAATCTTTTTATTTACAAAATTAAATTCAAATCTAAAAACGTTGGACAATGTTACTTCATAAAAGTAAATTAACTGATAAGCCAGGTAACTGACTCTCGAATATATGTATTTCTTGCCTATGAATCTCCAAAGTTTGATTTGATTTAATTTGATTTAAAATTGAAAATCAAAAATCAAACTGTATTGTACTGTACTGTACAATCATTGTATTATATCGTATTATCTCATGTTTGTTACACCCACTTATATAATCATAACTATCTTTATTCTTCATCTGTCATGATCTGTAAAGCTTTCTGGAAGTAAATCTGAAGCTCTCCTCAACCCTATTGTGTAAATTAAGGTTTCCAAACCAACTAATATAGTACATATAATCTACCTATCACTGAATCGCATACTTATTAATCTCTTATGATCTATGTAAGCATTGTGAAAGTACATCAAGTGCAGTCTTACTCACGAGTTATCTTTATATTACTCAAAACAACTGTTTTACCAACCAATAAAGTATATTATTGGAACATGTCTATATATATTTAAACACTTGTTAGTCGTAGATCCATCTGATAATTCTCTCATCTCGCTTCTTTATTGTTTTATTTTATCCCATATTTAATCCTAGCCTCAGTCGTATACAGTAAATAGGCCTTCTAAATTAAAGGTAACTGTCGGTAGAAATGGAATTTACTTTTCATATAGACATGTCGACCCTTTTGTCATCTCTTTGTATTTTAAATAGGCAAATAAAAGATTTTCTTATCTTATCTTATCTTATCTTACATATAGGAATAAACAGTATAATATAGCGACTCATTCTCCAAAGTGCTAAATGAAGTTCTGAGAAATAATGATATTATTTATTTGTCAGTAAGTTCACAAAAAAAGCATTGCACCAATGCATACCATAATTTATATATAAATTCGTTTCAGTTATAACCCAGCTCTGTTCATTGTCTTTATACCTGTTTCCTTATGTAGTGAAACGCAGATTCGTAGTTATAATAGTTGTGAATTCTGTGAAACGACAACAGACCGAAGGTGAATTCGTTTGAGCTGAGTTTATTAACTCAGAAACACAATGTCATATGCAACAGTGGTACAGCTTGATTTGAACAACAGAAATATCTCGGTCCGCGGGAGGCACAAGTCCGTAGTTTCAAGCAAAGGCCGGATGCCCTTGAGGAGCAGGTGTACACTCCGCCTACCGTCCAGAGGAGAGTGTCTTCAGTGACAAATGTCGTGTTGTGTGTTGTCGCCTCCTGGTTGAACTGGCCAGAACTGAGTATTGTGCCCGGCTCTAGTAGAGATGACCTTTGCTGCTCTGGTGTTTTGGTGGTTGTAGTCGGCAGCAATTATATTGACTACACTTATATTTACCTGTTACACCCTTGCTTTTGTTTAAAAGCAATTCTTGAAGTTTATCATACAATTACTTCTAAATCAAATTATTATTTGTTCCAGTTTATAATCAATAAATCCTACTGAGTATTGTATATTTTTATTTTACTGTTAAAATTTAAAACATAGCACGATAAACTACTGTGTATATCGTATTAATTTGAGCAATCAAATTCGACAGTAACAACCATATGTAATCAATTAAATATATTTAATAAAGCCATAAAACACTAATGTATTTCTCAATGTTTAATCTCCGAGGGTAGAGATTCCATAAGTTGTTTCCTAGAATAAGTTGAAAGATATGATTTCATGAGATACAATATGTAGACTGTTCCAACTAGTTTGCAGTTGATACAGAATGGCTATTTTTGAAGTTCTTCCCCCTACCTTCAGTGTGGCTCCTCGTTTGATACGGCGTAGATATAACAATATATATGTACATCGGAGATTACACCCATGAGGCAAACAAGAGAGGATATTGAATCTTAGTTACCTAATTATAAACTTAAATTTTCCCCATCCAGGGTTTTATTGGGATCAAGTAAAAACTTTACAGCAAAAGCAAGTCTAGACGACTCTTATAGTTAACTCCCATAGACTAGTAACTGTGCTCGCCGAGCTAATCGGATTTTTATAAGCCGATATATGGCAACATTATCACAAGTTGCCGACCTTACAGCAACTGGGGGCTTCCATAGTTGCTATTTAATCATTTTGTATTTCAAACTCCACTCAACCACCAACTCCACCAACCACTTAAGTACTTTTATATTTTCGTTCCTTACGTCGCCCTTTCTCTCTGATTATTGCTGTTCAATTTTGAATTGACCCCCATGATTCAAATAATACCAAAACGTATATATGGATAATTAAACAGTCATATGAAAAAAGGAGCTGGACGATCCGGTGCTAAAGTCTAAAGTTGGTAAATGTATTGAACAAGCTGGGCTAACAAAGATCAGCTAGCTTGGATCAGGAAGGTACGTATATAACTTACTTCCTCACCCCCCATTCATTTAGAGGCCAATAATTAACAGTTACAAGAAATCCCTCAGGGATGTTTTCAGACGTCGCCTTACTTATACGAATGGGAAACGGAGAACAATATAGGATGGGTTCTGGTAGTGAAGGTACAAGGCAAACACGAAGACATGTTTGGTCGCAGCAATAGCGCATAGTTTAGGGGGTTAATTATGCATGAACACAAAACGACAAGTCATCTCATAGAGGTAGGGTCTAGGGAGGAACACATCAGGCTCGCTCTATGCATAAGTGAATGTTGCAGCTGAATGGGTTTGGCTGGACCATATACTCAATAATATTAGTCATTTTTCTCACATCAAATATACTTTAAGCAACATCTATGATTACTATCAATGTAGCAGTGAGGTTTTTTCCAATTTTATTTTCTACACAAATATATATTTTTTTCTGCACCAATCTTTATTCCGGATCGGGGTAGTATATATTTAACATGAAAATGATTACGTAACAACTTAAAAAGTACCGTACTATACGCAAGTCACCATGGCAGTCCAGGTGGCAGTCTTCCCTTGGCATCTGATGGCTCTGAGGATCATTTATGTGTGGTAAACAAAAAGGGAGGCTGGAAGGCTCCCTTAGCAACTATATACAACTCCATAATGTTCTTGGCAGCTATATTCAATTTTATAATGTTATGGTCTACCGGACTATGCGCTATTAAGGTTGTGGTTAAAATATGCATATTGATGATATAACAAGTACACGGTATCACACATAATGTGATGATGTAATAATGATAGGCTGTGAGTCTAGACGAAACGTGACCTAGACGAAGAGCGCCCAAAAGATGGCAGCACTAGTTGCCGTCGAGGTAACTCTCCTGAGAGTTGGCGCAGGCGCAACAGGCCCTTAGGGTCCAGAGGGTATGATGGCAAGGTCGGCGCTGGGGGCGCAATTTTGATGGGAACGACGGGGAATATTTACTACATAAATATAGATTGTTTTTGTTGATTAACACTATCAAGACCCTACCTGTTTCCCTCCCTCCTATGGCGTCTGCCGACGCATCCAAATCATTTCGTTTTTTCGCTTTAATCCTGTGGACCACATCCCCGATCATGGCCATGCATGACACGGTGATGTGGATGCTGGGTGGTGCTGCTGGTGGCGCTACCTCGTGGGAGGATCAGAAAACATTCTCCGAGTTCTGACTTCCGGTTAGTTTACCACATTGCCACAAGGTGTAAGTGCGACCACCATAGAGACAGATCGAGCATGGTGCAATGGCAACACTGATCTATAGAGCCCTAGAGGCGTCAACGCGATAGGTCTGTCACGCCGTAATTATACCAGTAAGAGCTAAAAAATCTTGGTCCAATCTCTCCCTAAGGCTATAACTTAGGCAGTCATGTAACTGGTTGGTATTGGACAATGAGAAATAGAGTGGGTTCCCCGATCATAGAGGAAGTTGTACAGTGCTAATGCATCGCCGATGGCGGAATGTGGCGATGCTTCTTGCTTGGGTTTTATGCAAGCATAATTAATTAATTATGCCATTGTCGCCGGTCGGTCGAGACAAGGACAGTACTTGATCGCACCTGTATCGCATTATCACTTATTCCAAAGTCTGTCATTGCCGTTCCATTGAACATAGATTTATTCCAAAGTCTGCCATTGCTGTTCCATTGAACATAGACTTTATTGAACAAACTTATTCCAAAGTCTGCCATTGCCGGTTTATTGAACATTACACAGAGACATCACAGAAGTGTGTGCACACACATCTTTGGAGCCAAGTTCAACTGTCATTCAGTAAGCAACTTGATGAACTTGGATTACATTTTATTGTGCTGAAGATCTGAGACTGCTCAAGTTAGCAGTGGTTTACATATGTACAGTGACACATGTTAAGTTACATCCAGGTTGGCTGGTCCTGTGGATATCATATTGAAGCTGATTGGAATTCAGTACAACAGGGAACTAGCTACAGCTGTAGGTATATGGCTACTAGATGGGCTTGACATATCTCTCTACAGTATACTACATATATTTCATTAAGACTTGGAGTAGGTTTATGCCATATCACCAGCAAGGATTATCCAAGAGTGTCTATGTTTATGACAAAAGGTAAGAGGAAACCCATTAAGCAGGATGATTAAATAGAATAGTAGTTTAAACTTTTTTCAATTTGGATCTCTGTTTAATCTGGTGTTAAGAATGAACACAGTGAGTAGCATTCAAGCATTTATGGATTTCATCATATCTGACATGAAGTAATAGTAGTTGTTTGGGATATTAGGAAGAGCTATGACCTATATAATAACTGCTACACCAATACTCAAAATAACTCAAATAGTAGCAGTCAGGATATATGTAACTGGGTCATGTGGTGGTAACTGGGTTCCATTGGATGACTGGCTCGTTGCCGGTTTATTGGGAAAATATATTGCTTGGTCATGCATATTAGATGACCGGCTTGTTGCCGTTCTATAGGATTCCCGGCTTGTTGCAGTTCCATTGGATTCCCGGCTGGTTGCCGTTCCATTGGATTCCCGGCTTGTCGCCGTTTCATTGGATTCCCGGCTCGTTGCCGTTCCATTGGATTCCCGGCTCGTTGCTGTTCCATTGGATTACTGGCTCGTTGCCAGCTCATTGCTGGCTTGAAGACCGGTCTATTGGCTCATTTGCATGTGAATTTACCCCACTACCGTAACCAGTTTATTAAGGTCACATAACAGTTTGTTGGTCTGCTATTAGACCGGGTTACTGGGCTGCTTTTTCCGTATGGGAGAAAGCCCTACTACAGGCTGCTAGGGTATTGTCCTTTGCTTTGCCCCCAGATAGTGATTGGACGGAGGCCGTGTTGTCACAGCAGATGCAGACTATAGAACCACTGTCTTCCTTTGTACATATAATCTGGCGGCTGCTAAGCAATTTGTGGCCATTAGCACATTTATGTCGTCACATATGTATTTCTGGGTGTAGGTATGAGCAAACCATTTGTGGCCATCAGTGCTGCCTGCTGCTTTGATCGACGAGTTAACCCATATAGTTCTGGAGACTGACCGGGATGGAAAATTGATTGTGATTGAACCATGCCTCATATGCTTTAATCTGTGTAGTTTTGACTACGTCTTTTCCTTTCGCTGCCCTTGGCCGATGAGGAGTCTGTTAATAAAGACACAAGTTTGAGGGACCACCTTAGCTAAGTGGTTTATCTTCCTGACACCACTCTGCATCTGTTTTCGTTGAAACTACTTTTGAGGAAGCAATGGAGGCCATACCATACCAGGCAAGATTGTATATCTTGAACCTTCCTCATAGTCATGAATCAAGTTTTCACATAAGTCAGTGGTCACACCCAACCAAGTCGCACATGGGGTAGGCTGCTGAAGCTTGGATGATGCTATAGATAAACCTAGTTCTTGAATGAGATCAAGGGACACTTTGAAGTGAACTTAAGCTAACTCCAGGTTTGGAGAAATGAGAAGCATGTCATCAAGGTATATTAGAGACTTCACTCCTTTTCTATCAAGGGCACAGAGAATAAAGTCTGAGAGGCTTTGCATAATAAACAAGCTTGCCCTTGCTCCGAATGGCAATGCTTGTTCAAAGTAGAATTTATCCTCAAACGATATGTCTAGAAGCAGCCAGCCAAACAGGCATACAGGAAACTGACAGTATGTCATAGATAGATGACTGACATGCAGGTCTCCTTGCCCATATCCTCTATGGTTGAGACAGCATCTGGTATGGTAAGCAACCTGTGCCCGTGAGAGATAAAACAGAAACCACATGTAGTAGTGACACACTTCTAGAGATATGATTTCCTGTTTCTTTGCATCCATCCATGATATAGGCAGGGCAGTGGGTAGTAAATGTTGTGCTCGAGGAAGCAGTAGGAGTTGAGGAGGAAATAGTTTGGCCAACACAACCTAAAAATTTTTAAATGATAGACGTCCCCCCACAACACCTGCTTCTTGTTGATCTGGGCCATACATGCCTGTGACCAGGATCTTATACCATCCCACTCAAATCTGCATGAATCCTGGGCTAGAGCCTCCAGGTGTTTGATCATTATGATATGGAACCATATTTTTAGTTAGAAGTTTTTTTTTGTTTTTTTTTAATGATTTTATTTATCCAGCTTCTCAAGACGAATATGCACGATACAGTCGAGAACAGGTAACACAGAATAGGTTTGTGGCGTTCTACCTGCTGCTGCAGTCTACTTAGGTTAACATCTATAAGTAACAAAAAATACTACGTTTCTGGCAATTATTTAAGATAAAGTACAATGCAGTATAATACAATACAGAAATTAAATACGATATAGTACAATGCAAAACAATACAATACAATACAGTGCGATACATGTAAGTCAATGGAGGCTTCAAGTGGTAAAAGATGAAATGGCAAGTATAATATTTGGTACTGCCACTGCCTCATTGGTGACATATAGGAATGCATGTTGTTATTACTGAGTGGTTATAGAATTAGGATCGTTAAATTGACTAGGATAGTCATCTCACCGATTTGATTTCAGGAATAGGAGGGCTTTGCTCTTGAAAGCTCGAGGGTCTTGCTCATCTTTTAGGGGTTTTGGTAGATCATTCCAGAGTGTGCCTCCAGAAAAGGCGGGCGCGCGTCTGCACGCCTCTCTTTTCGGGCGAGGAATAGGGAGGTTAAAGATGGATGAGGCCCTAGTTTCCCGTGATTCGTTAGAGGTAGTTGGGTTAGGGGGGGGGACCGCTGTGGGCTCTCCTGTGCATTAGGAGGAGGAGTTGAAGGGTACGTCTAGTTTGAAGGGGGAGGAGGTTGTTTTTGGACATGATTTCATCTACGTTTGTAGTTTTCCTTGATAGGGAGGCGATACGGACAGCTCTTCTGAGTGTTCTTTCTAGCTTTGCTTTAGAAGTGGTATTAGCCATATCTAGGAAGCAGGAGTTGAACTCAAGGTGGGGGAGGATCATTGATTTTAGTATTCGAAAGGCAATGTTTATTGATAGGAAGGGTCTTATTCTAGCGAATGTGGCGATGGCTGCATTTGCATTTCTGAGGGTTAGTTTTACTTGTGGGGAGATATTTAGACGGTCATCAATTGTTGACCCTAGGTATTTGAATTCATTGACAATGTCGATTTGGGTACCATTTATGGCAAATTTCAGTGGGGGTTCGACTTGTGGGGGCCGGGGTTTTGGGGGAGGGAATAAAACCATTATTTTGGTCTTGTTGGCGTTAATTGTCAATTTGTTGATTTTGCACCAGTTTTCTAGGTGTGGGATTGAAGTATTTAGGGCCTTTGCTGCAACGTTGATGCTAGGGGCTGACGTGTAAAGGACGGTGTCGTCAGCATATAGTTGACAGGAGATAGGAGAGGGGTTGGTGGATGTGATATAGGAGGGGAGAGAGTTGATGTAAAGGTTGAATAGAAGTGGGCCGAGAATGGAGCCCTGAGGGACGCCTGTAGAGAGTGAGGCTTGTGGGGACATAGTGTCCCCAATTTTTGTTCTCTGCGACCTTCCTTCGAGGTAGCTGGAGAACCATGAGATAGTTTCAGTGTGGAAGTTAATGGCTGAGAGTTTGTTGGTCAGAATTGAGTGGTCTATTGTGTCGAAGGCTTTCTTCATGTCTATGAAAAGGGCAATTGTTGGCTGTTTGTTGTTACAGTTATTGGTGATATCGTCAATTATTTCTGAGAGGGCTATTTGAGTTGATCTACCTGTGGGGAATCCGTGTTGTTTGTTGTGCAAGAGGCCAAAAGATTCTAGGTGATTATAGGTTTGTGAGTGTACAATGCGTTCCAGGACTTTACCTGGGACAGGTAGGAGGGAGATTGGTCTTAGATCGGAAGGTGATTGAGGGGATTTGACTTTTGGAAGAGGGATGACTGTTGCAAGTTTCCAGGCTTTTGGGAAGGTCGCAGTTTCAATAGAGGTGGAGAAGAGATGGGTGAATTGAGGCAGTAGGACTTGCATGGCAATTTTAAGTAATCTAGTGTTCAGGTTTGATATGCCGGATGGTTTTTTCGTATCCAGGCTATCGATAATTTCAGATACTTCCTGAGGTGGAATGGGTTTTAGTCTGAATGAGGGGGTTGTGGTTTGGTTAGAAGGGGGAGTGTCAGGTTGGATAGCCGAAGGAGGGTTAGGGATGGCGTTTGCTAGCTGCGGGCCATATACCATATGGGCAAACTTGCATACACATTCACATTAGAGTAAGCTCCCGCTTTTCTTTCCTAACTACACTATACAGATCCGGGGGCAGACTAGACTCCGGTGTAGAGAAGGTATGTATAAATTTAAGCATACCTCTAGGTTGGCCCATGGATTTGGTAGTCCATGGTGTCATACGTTAGATCTGATTTTCTGTACATGCTGGAGATGTTGGCTGGTCCAGAGCCAGTCTTGAAGGTGTATAGATTGGGTGTACTACAGGAAACTGTTGCTGAGGTGGAGGCAAAACTGACAAGGGGTAGTATTCTGTTGGGTAAGGATTTTGCATCACATCAAGATCCGGGAGTTGGGCACGGGCAAAGAGACCACACTCATCTTCAGCTGAGCATTGGCAGCAGGCTGGGTCATCATTGTTGTATTAGCAAATGAGGCTGCAGCTTGCATGGTGGTGGCAGGAAGAGTTTGGCATCACGCCTCCCCCTGTGGCTGGTCACACCCTGACTTCACTGTACAAGCTTTAACTTCATCCACTGCCTTGAGAATCATGCCCATCATTGAACTTTAATGACATATTGTGGCACAAGGCATTCATGCGAGGGTGCTTGGCTGGCTCCTTTTCTGTCTACGGTTCAATTTTGGGCGCATCAATGGAAGGCCTTGCTCAGATGTTAAAGATCATTTATTTTGATCTGCTAGCCGATCTGGTGACAGATTTAGGGATCTGCTCCTCCCTACTTTTATTGTGTCCTCCATCTTGATGGTATAAGGAACCTATGCGACAAGTTTAGAGGCAGTACCAAGAAAGGAATAAAGAAATGCATGGCCAAGGTTGAAGACCACAACTTTTATCCTTGAACTGAACTTGATGCTGGGGAGAAGAAGAGGATGCCCAACAACGGGTCATCAGTGACGTTAGCAGAGCAGAGGCGGATGTTACGTCATTCTGCCTGTAATGCCACAGACTTCTGTGACAAGCACACACGTTTTGAGTATTTTGTTGCGGAATATGGCTGGCAAGTGTACAACGCTCATATTACGTTTGAACCATCCTCCTACTAATGGTACACAAAAGGAGGTATCATCACCGAAAGAAGGCTGCATAGAAATAAGCTTAGACACCAGAACTAGGTCATGACCCCTGAGGTAGGTCAGGCATGTCAATCACCTGCGCTCTTTCCCATAAATAATATCTTAATGTCTTCACAAAGCGTCAGTTTGCAGCGAATACTCCTGGACGAGGCGCGACTGACCCGCCCTCTATGAGGGTGGAATCCCACATCAGAAATTCTTCCTGTCGCCCCCTGAATCAGCGTCCTCTCCCCATATATAAACGACCCGTCCTTATGGCCTAAAATTGGTTGTTATCCCATGTAAGTTGCGACCTGTAATTCGCCTGAGAGAAACTTCACTTAGTTAGCTACCCTTTTGTCTGGAAAAACTACTGCATTCATGGTCCCGCAATGCTATTTTGAAAACATTCCTGCACTCTCTACCTGTCACTCAGTCCCCCCATGTTTACATAGCTTCAACAACTCCTCACTCTAATGCATGCATGCATGTGGTTAGTAGGCTCATACTTCCCTCCCTGCTTCCACAGTAGCGGCGACGGCGGTACTGTGGGGAGCAGGTATTACACAATAAGAATAGGAATAGGAAGAGAGAGTGGAGGAAGCAGGGCGGGGTGGTGGGCAGTCATTAAAAGTGAGAAAAACAACAACTATAAGAACAAAAACAGAAAATAAAATAATATCCTCTAGGCCTCTAGCAGGCTAAATTTCTGGACTCTATCAGTTAAGCTGGATATAAGGGGGAAAAAAACACATAAAAACACTGTACAGTTGCGATTGATAAACTGAGCCACTGTGTAAGTTTTAGCTTCCGTGGCAATTTATAGACTTTAATATCAGATTCAGTCAAGTTTCCAGGCCGATGGTTGGGCCTATTCCCTTAATAAGGATAAAATGAAGGGGAATCCCAAACTAAGTTCATCAATTATCTCACTTACCCTGTCACTACAAGCCTGGAGTTTCTGAGCAGCATGGCCGCAAGTGGCAGCAACTAGGGTGCCACCAGGTGAGCGTTTCAGCAAGTACTGTGCCAAGATTTTCCAGTAGGGGGCGGTGTGAGGGCGGGCATGGATCTCCCTCTGAATGTGGGCAAGTCCCATCGAAGTCGACCCCTGCAATGCAATTAAGGCAATGAGCACAGGATGATGAATGAACATATTATTACAACCCGTAGTCTTGTTCCGGGGTCCGTAGACCAGACCGAAGCAACACAACCGAATGATCTAATGGCATTAGTTGCTATTTGTTGGGATGTTACTGTCATTGACAACAAATTATAAATGATTTCGAAGCAAAATGAACCAGTGGAAAGCCATGAGCTTGCCGTTTTGAGCAGTAAATAATGTTTTTTATTTTCATTGATGTAAGCAGTTGGCTGGAAGTAGACGTCCAACACTAGAAGCTCGGTCTGTAGGCCTAAAACTTCCCCCGCCATCCGAACAAATGGTGAATAATGCACAAGGACCCATCCTAACTCTACACACTTGTGCACCTTCTCAAGTTGCTTACTCTTGCTCGTAGATACATACAATACGGTATTGATGAACAGGGAACCTGTATACACCATAGGAATTCCTTTTTATGACATCATTATGATTGGTCTTTCCCGACCGTTAGCCCGAATTAGTCAATGCTTATACCACACAACAAGTGACAATCTTCTGACGTGTCAGAAAGATGATTCTGGGGTGTAGTCGCAATTATAAGCAATTATAACTAATTTTTGAATTTTTTATAATGTATAGTATTCGGGAATAATTTGGGTATAAATTATTAAATTGTTCAGTATTATTTATATAGACTATGTAGGGTAGAGTATTATCATCTGAGTTTGAGTTATTTGAGAGGATTGGTGAAGGTGAATTGTACATTTTCTGACGATCTGACCCACACACACATAATTTTGAATCGTCGCTATAGCCTAGCCCTAGGCCTATGTGAATTGAACCTTGCAATAATTACACAATATTACAGATTCTAAGTTCATGTATAGACAATCAACATGACATATCATTCAACGAGGCTCATAAGAGTTTATATTGAGTGATACTAGCCTATATATTAGCAGATTTCTTAAGATTCCAACCATATTTGTTCATTTTTTAACATGTTGATGTTCCTGTAGTTGATTTGAAGCACTGTTGCTGTCAGTTCTACCAGCTTAAGAATGTGTAATGATATATGTACAGAAGTTCTCGAGGCAAACAGAACTGACATAGGCTTGGAAATCGAATGAAATGAAGCATATCGAATTAAATCTAACCAACCTTTTTATTTGTATCTTTTACAATTTCACTGCCGATCACACATGCTTCGAGTGAACCAAGTGCGGCAGCCATATTTCTGGCCGCTGACACAATAATATCCATATAAGCTGCGTAAATCAGTCATGTCGACTTCAAATACTATCCCAAACAATAGTTTATGAACATATTAACATGTGGCGATATGCCTTTGGTGGAAATATCACGATCCGCGGGAAGCCATGCTTCTTTATTTTCTGGTCATGTACACAAGGGGCCTGGTCAGGCTTAGCGCCGATCGCTTATAGCAACGATAATAAGAATACAAATTTATAATATTATGACACTAGCGACTGAATATAAATGTCTGAACGTTTAATCTAACCTTGTTTTCAACCTCATATGCTAGGATTATTGTGTAAAATCATTGGTTTATTCTAAAAAACGCATCAAATGTTGACACGAGTGGGATCGCTATGCCTATGCTATGGCTGGCAACGGCAACAAACAGGCGATATTCCTTTGGTGGAAATATCACAATTTCACCACCTCCACCTCCGCGGGAAGCCATGCTTCTGTCGTCATATTTATTTTCTGTTCATGTACACAAGGAGTTTAATTTTCTTGGACGGGAGGTACCATATCGACTAGCCTACCGGTCCGTGGCCACCATCGTGACCATGTTTTCGCTAAGCCTGGGCAGACGTGGAGACGTTCTCGGGGCAAATACAACTGACAAAGGCTTGGAAATTGAACGAAATGAAGCATATCGAATGAAATATGACCAACCTCTTTATTTGTATAATCAAACCAGTATATTTTTCACATCTTTCACGATTCCACACGTTTCGAGCAGGCCCTGGCCGGCCAAGACGAGTGGAATCGGTTTGCGCATGCGCGTCAAAATCTGGGTCGGGATCTGGGTCGGGATCTGGGTCGGGGTAATCACGTGGACAATGTGTGACTAGGACGTGCACGTGGGATCTGGGTCGGGATCTGGGTCGGGATCTGGGTCGGGGTGGGATCTGGGTCGGGATCTGGGTCGGGGTAATCACGTGGACAATGTGTGACTAGGACGTGCACGTGGGATCTGGGTCGGGATCTGGGTCGGGGTAATCACGTGGACAATGTGTGATTAGGACGTGCACGGGAACGTGCGCGCCAGCTCGCCTTTGGATTGGCTTAGACATGGGTTCAAGTGTGGGGTCAAATTATTCTATGACCTACTAGACCGGTATTGGGGTCAACGCCTTGTCGGAGCGGTGTACCACTTCCGGCCCGACCAGCAGTTCGTGGACACGGGAAATATCAGTCCACGGGCCTTGGCACGGACCCATAGTAATTCTGGGGTGGGGTTGGGCCACCCCAGAAAAACAAAACAATCAAAACCTTCTGATATACACGCTCACTCATACATAATTATGTTGTTAACAACAGGTTGAAAGGGGTGCTTGCCCACTCACTATTGCTATTGGGTATATAATTACGGTAGGATACATATAACGGCATATTGTGTGATTTGTTTTATTAATAATTGTTTGGTTCCCTATCTCCCGCCTACCCTCCCCCCTCCTTCCCTCCCTTTGAGAAATAATAAAGATGTTACCGTACCTACATAGGAGATGAGAGACCAATGAATGCTGGGAGGGGCCAGGTTGGACCCTGGAGGAGTATTTAAATTGATAGACACAATCTCTGACTCAACTCTGGTTTGATATTTATATTTCATTACATTTATTTTTTACCTGATCGTGCTCGTTTTTTGGGGTCGTGACGAAAATCTGTTGCACATGGGTATTGCTCACGTATTCGTGAGAACATAAGACAAATATCTGGGTGAATATGGTGTTGCACAAGTCAAAGTTAGGACCTCCCTCAGGGTAACAATCATGGGCACATATATATAAATAATGTATTCATTAATTTCAATAGCCTGCTCGTTGTAATTCACTCCTGTTCATTTGTGCCTGCTCCCTCAAAATAATGTCCACTAAAGCGAGTGCCTGTGTTGCAAGCCATGCATACTTCATGTGTGTGAGTGGGTGTGAGATATGTGTGTGTATGGAGGGTTTCATTATTGTTTTTGTGCATGGGTAAGAATTCAATTAAGACTTCTCCTGGCTAAAGGTTGGAATAGACTGGTTCCCCATTGTTACCGTATATAGTGTATAAAGGTACAATGAAGAGTATGACACTTGAGAATGCGTAGGAGTATGGAAGAATAGGATCAGCCCATGTGCAACAGAGTCTGCTCTTTTCTACTCTTAATCAGTCTTAACCAAAGATCTAGCATGATTTAATTCCTTGGCTACATGTTCATGGACTACAATTGGGCAAAAAGCCTGTTCTATTCCAATCTTTAAGCCTTCAATGTCTTTGCTGGGGCACTGACTGAAAGAGTCTGCTCAGAAGAGTGCTCTCAGTGCTCGTTTTTTGGGGACGTGACGAAAATCTGTTGCACATGGGTATTGCTCACGTATTTGTGAGAACATAAGACAAATATCTGGGTGAAAATGGTGTTGCACAAGTCAAAGTTAGGACCTCCCTCAGGGTAACAGTGGGTTGGTCCACTCTCACTGTGTTACTAGACCACTACCAAAAGATGTGGAAAGAACGGCATCTTGCTGCGCTCAAATCAAACACATCAGACATGGCAACTGTTTTTGAGGGTTCAGGTGTAAATCTTTAATGAAAGAGTCCGCTCAGGCATCACATAGAAATAATTTTGAATTTGGATTGGCCTGGATTTGAACCCAGGACCCCTCACATAAGGATAGGCAAGCAAGTAGAGTTAAAAGCTCTACCCCCTCGGCCACTGGGGCTCACATATAGAGTCCGGTGTCTGAAATGGTCATGTTAAAGGCCACGGCAATTACATATTGGGGTATACAGGTGGGCAATTCCTCAATAATTGTAAACAAACAATTGTATCAATTGGGATTATCAATTATATATGTGATGTGTTTCAGGAAAATGAGTCACAAGTCACAAAATGGATATTTTTCAAAATAATTTAGTCACAAGATCTCTTTAGATGAATGTTCTGATTCTTTGGGGGTTTAGCACTCTTAGTCAGATGAATCTGTGTACTAAATTTCAAGACAGTGTAATAAACACATCCTTGCGTTTTGAAGGTCTTTATATTGAGTACATTTAAATACTTTACTGGTAAAAGTGGTGTTGCAAGCGCGTCATTATGTCTGCGAGAACCACTACCCTTTCCCAGGAAACCCCATCGTATATCTGTAGTAATGTGCGCACAGGTCCATAAATGTTACGCGGGGAAGTTGGCATCCCAGATTCCTTGGGATACCTTGACTTTTGCACGGGGAAAGCGTATCCTGTTATAACAGTGTATGGCCTAATGTTTACTATATTTGGAATCGGCTTCATCTTTTTCATTTCAACTATGATGATATCTCAAAATCCTATTTTTGCAACTTGTGGCTCATTTCGCTTTTATTTTTAGCGCAATACATGCGCAGAGCGATTCTACTGGTGCGCTTGTTTCCTTATGAAATCAATAGCAAGTGGGTTGGTCCACTCTCGCTGTGTTACTAGACCACTACCAAAAGATGTGGAAAGAACGATCTTGCTGCGCTCAAATCAAACACATCAGATACGGCAACTGTTTTTGAGGGTTCAGGTGTAAAAATAGGAAAGATTTTCGTACTTTCTTACAAACAGTCTATCGCCAGGAGACATGGGATGGTGAAACAGATTAACAGCTGTAACCCAGAGCGGAGTGGAATGGGGGGATACAACTCACAAATACTTTCTTAACTAAGATTGAGAATTTATTACCTAATGCCTATACAAGTCACATATATAAAGCGTACCACCACGATCATCATGTTAAGATGTACCCAAACTAGAATGGAAATAGTTGGGAAGAGTGGGATCTTTCCACTTTATATCTATAATTTGTGATGTTTCGATGTAGTTGCGATAGTTTGCCGTCCGCATATGTAACCATAGTTGTAACAATAGGTTCAATTGTACATGTAATGTTACTATAAAATATTAATCTCTGTACATATAAAACCCATCAAAAAGAGAGAATCGGGAACAATAGCAATATACTCAGCGATAGAATATTCATAGGGGATGATTAGCTATATAACTCACATTTGAATAATGAGATTTCGAGCTATCTTATATTGCAGCCGTAGACATAATGGATGATATTCCATTACAGATTACCATGTAATTCTCCGATGATCAACGATAGCTGAGTTTCCATCAAATGAGACGGCCAGATAACGCATGACACAGTTGGGGCACATTGTTCAAAGCAGATTGTGCTAGTTATATCAACAACCATGATATGTTTTGTATATTATTAGTGACATCCTATCAATCAGGTTTTAAGTCCTGAAAACATTGACATAATTTAGTCGTGTCTTATCCTATTCTTGTGCTAAAAGTGCTAAAAGTGGAAGCTACAGGATTAAGAATGACAATACAAGGGGGCATTGGATACAAGGTGTGTGGCATGCCACATAGCGTAGCTTTAATGTTTTGGCAATAGGTGGAGTGCTTATGCAGTGCTTGAGGGCGATATTTTCTCTTGTTTCTGTACTTGTATAACTCAGTGATGAATAAACAATTTTCTAATCTAATCTAACGTGTATTCATACTTGTCATTTTTAAAATGTACCCATTGTATTTGTCCTTCCTCCTTATGAAACCTTATGGAATCATGATTATTAGTGACATCTGACTTCTACTCCTTTTACACACCCATGTCACATCTCTTACACTTCTTGTATATTGTGTACTGTATATCATTGATTATAATTTTCGTTTATTCTAGTCTGTATATCATTGATTATCAAATAATACTATGTCCTACCCATGTAGGATCTTGACCATGCATCTTTGTTGTATCACACTACTATATTTTTTGAGCGCCATATATATACTTGAAGAAACCTATATATCCATTAAATAGGGGCCACCATTAAGGCGTTGACTTAATGGTGGATTGTTTTCCTATTTCCTTGTTATCCATATCCATATTCCTTGTAATCCATTGTATGTCCGGACGGGCTTGAAATCCTCCTTTTATTTCAGGAGTTAGACCCTCCGATATGACCTTTATCAAATGGCAAATAAAAGTTCCAACAACAACAACACCAACAACAATATTTGTGCTGCCATCAATATATGGAAGTATTCATTATAAATGTATGATGTCCACTGCGTGAGCTACATTGGTGGTTTCCAGACAAGAAAAGCAGCCTGACTATGATCGATCTTTCTCCACACTCAATAAGTTTATTAAAAAGCTATAACTCCAGATAATATATCAGACAACGTGGAGCCACCAGGTATAAAACCAGCCCACAGCTGAATAAAGAAAATAAAAGGGCAACATTGCCTAAACCCATCTATAATGTTGCATTTTTCTACATATCTTGCCACCGAAGTCTCACACTTACGTCCACCCAGACCTTATGGTCTGAACCTATTTCCCGCCGTCATAAAGAACGAGAAAAGAAATACAAAGACAAGCTTCCCTATCGACGATTTATCTTTGAGCTCCAACTGAACAAATCCACTATCGATCTAACATTGCGATTGTATGTAATTTCAAGAAATACTTTGGAAAAAAACCAAGGGTGTAAAAAGTAAATATAAAAAAGTATGTGTCCTCACCTGCATGGCCATTAGTTCGGCAGTGAGATATAGTACATCAGAGGAATGGTGCTCCAGGTGGCCAAGTTTGTTAATCTCTTGTAAAACAGCGGCGGCAAGAGTAGGGTTGCCCTCCCGTAGGCCAATACTACACAGTGCTTTGAGACCTTCCACAGACGGGGAATCCATTTGCGAGCTACAAACATCAAACAAACATATTACTGAATGGACTCACTGAATTAACACCTCTAAGCAAAATTATAAATGGGATTTCCATTTACAACACACTATCTCGCTGTTAAGAGATTTTTAGAACTAATCCCAATGCGGTACATTAATGCATCAGACATCTTGCCGCAAGCTAAAACATATTAGTTAAACTAAAGTTGAATTTTGAAATCTGGAAATAGCTGCATCTGGTTTTGATGAATTAATTTAATACTCAGTGTAGTAAACAAATCTTTAAAAAGGGGAAGGGGTATTGTAGAACTCACTCACACCAGACACTCCCAGCTCTGTATATATACATAGATTTCACTGACGTCACGGCCCTCGCCATGTTTGGGGTCAAGTTAGATGGCTATGTATGCTGCGATACTTGAAAATATCGTTTTCTGGCTGTTTTAACTTTTCCAGTTTTAATCTGCCTCAGCAATACCTTCATGATAGGTTAGATAATCTGCCTATAGTGTATAATTACCCAAGTATCTACCCTTGTGGGGTTTATCAACTTTGTTTTGATACCCCTGCCATAGACGGCCAGCGTAGCGGTGACCCGGGACATGGCGGTCACTGTGATACTCCAGCCTACTGGGTGACGTCATGTGAAATCTATGTATAGGCTACGCTCGCCTGTCCAGTGCTGGGGTCTGTGTAGATAGTTCATTCCCTTTATAAGCCCTGTACTGTTTTCTATTATTCCCTCTTTACAGGTTATTCGTATGCATTGTATCTCCATAGCAGTATGTATATTCTTGTTATGACACATTACGTAACATTGCATAAACCAGTCGTTCACTTGTGTTTCCGAGTTGCTCATACATTATTACATTAAGACATTATAAGACCTTAACATTCTTGCCTAAACTTTAGTGTCATCTGTGTATGAGACTTTACTGTGTTAACCTGTACCATATCATACGTTTAAGTATATTAAGGTTTAGTCAAGGAACCTTTGCCTTTGGGCATAATTCAGGAACATGAATATTTGGTCTGTTAAGACAGAATTAAACATTTTTTCATCCCAGTGACACAATGAGAAACATTAAAACAGACAGCATAGCACTCCCTGACCTTTTAAAAACCTGTCAAAAGCACTGTATTCGGTTTACTTCGTACACTTAATGTAAACGATATAAGTGATATAACTTATTATAAGTCGCCTATAATAAAAATACTTAATAAGAAATTGAAATTTTCCTTACATAACAGTTTTACCCCTTTCTACTAAACAAGTTTGAGAAGTAGGAAGTTCTGAAGGCAGATAGAGCAAGTTAATACCCCCGAAAAACTGTATATACCATAGCTGTAAAACCTGGTAAGCGCATGCGTAAATTTATATATGCCCGTCCAGAGTAGCATGATTTCGGAGGGAAGCGCCTCATGTCGCCGTCAGGTTTGTGTTTCAAATGTCTACTGACAGTATTGTGCAAGGTGGTGGGAAATAAAATGCAATAGTGGGTGAGTAGTCAATGCCTGTCATTTTCTAAGGCTTTCGGGGGGGGGGGGAGGCACCTTTCCATTGCTGGCCCAGACATATGAAACAAACAGTTTCAGGTATTTGTTTGAAAGCACGAAAAACTCTACAACTATTTTTTTAATTTACTCCCCGTCAACCTTTTAGTACACTGCTCTGGGATCGAATGTGGGATAATGATTCCTGACATATATATTCATTGGTGGATCAAATTAAATTAAAGACCTTTATACTATTGTTGCATTTAAATCGCACTTACGATAAATAAGTGATAATGAAATCACGTATGTAATTCACTTGCATTTCATTCAATGTTTACTTTGTATGCGAAATGCAAGGTAAACATTGAATGAAATGCAATTACAGTGTAAGCGCTATCGCCATTTTCGGGACCCGTACGGGACCTTTTATAACTTGAGGGGGTATCATATTACAGCAACAAGACCGGGTAGACCATCGGTCCCAACCACGAACATGTGTTTCTTCAGTGAGGCCTCCGAAGATGTACTGCATATGCCATATAGGCAAAGTTTAAATAATCACTCAGAATTATCAGCAACCATTGCCAAATCATTGAATTCACATAATATTCTATACATGTCATATGTGATGTGTTTCAGGAAAATGAGTCACAAGTCACCAATAATAGATTTTGAGATTTTGTAACACAACTAATATTATTCTTATTACACTTTTACTCACAATAAATGGTGAAATGCATATTGTATATAATTATGCTGTATTTAATATTTTTAATCAAGGGAACCTAATAGGAGATTTTATGATTATTGTCCATTTGCTTATGTGAAATAAATGGCTCCCGTGTGGAATTTGTGTTAAAATTTGCAGACAAACATTTTTTGTAGCTTTCAATGAGCAGAATTCAAAAATCAATGTCTGCAATTTTTTCATTATTTTATCATACCGATATTCAAGATGGCGTCCAAGATGGCCGCTCAGACAATAAATGCACATAACTTTGGTTCTAATTGACATAAATCAATAGTTTTGGTGTCCATTTCTATGTTTTCCATGTCAGGGAATCCAATGAAATAAAAATAAAATCCAAGGCACATGCTGCCTTTCCACTAGGGGGCGTTTAATGTCATTTTTCACATATTTTCCGAAAAAAAACAATAAGAAATACTTTAAATATCTTTTAATTCTTATACACAAGTAGGCTTACTTTATTCATTTTATTAAAGCATTATATTCAGTCTTATTAGTTGATATAACATTGGCAGTTCATTATTTATGACTTTTTCAGAACTAGTCCTGCATTCGCATCTTATAGAAATAAAATACAGTTGCAATTATATATATATGTTTATGATTAGTTTGAGTTATTAAATCACCTGCGGCGAACACAGGGACCTTCAAAGATAATGCATTTCCCCCATTCTCCTCAATCTTCATGAGGACAATGTAGATTTAAACTGTGTGAATTAATATAAGTGTTTATATGCATGGGTCCTATATTCCCCTATAGCCAAGTGGCTAAACCACCAGACTTTCCAACTTGGCATTGCCCTACCTGGGAACCTGAAAGTTTGGAACCATTATCTCGCTTAGTTTATTTTTTACAGGCAGAGGAAAGTATACCTTAAAAACGACAAAATTCTCGAAAATCTGATCTCAAAATATACTATTGACCTTGACCGTTGACCTCTGAATATGACTTTAGCAGTCACAATAAACTCTTTTTTTTTTAATATATAATAGTTATTCCACTTATAAAGTTTATGTTCCATGAATATTATACAGGTAATGGTGATATTGCAAGTAAAAAACATATATCATTGATTAAATTTGATATCTTTAACAGTTTTTTTCAAACGTCGATAATCAAATTTTCTCAAGGGTGACAGAGTAGCACATAGCAGATTTGAAATAAGAAGATTCTGGAGATCTAAAATAAATCCAAATGCTATTATATATTTGTCTTAATTACTCTAATTTTAAGAATAAAAACGATTATTTCTCATATTTATCAACAATATTCATGCAATAAGCTGTGAATACTGTTCCCGAGATGAAACACAATCGCCCTACCCATGGCCTTTCTGGAGTGGCTAATCAAGCAATTTATCAGTGACTTCAAGGAATTGAGTCAATTTTTTAAAATGAAAATATGAAACATTGTTAATTCTTCGGATTAAACATATAAAGGATGAATTATATATTATTTTTTCAGCATTTTAATGGCTAAAAACGCAGGGTGTCCCTCTGATGCGACAAAAGCTACCCAAATTGTTTTTTTTATTTTTCTGGTTCATAAAAATAAAAAAATGAATCTAATAATTATATTCTTATTCCTTCCCCGTGTATTTATAATTGGCTGAATGGTCATTGTTGTGCTTAGTTTTTTAAAACATCAATATAAATAACTACGAAAATTGGGTGTGGGGTTGCTTTCCCCCCCCCCCCCCCCCAGAAATCGTCGGTTTTCTAAAAAAAAAAAAAAAAAATCAATTTTCCCCATGGTAAAAAAACCTTGAAACGTGGTTCCTCACATATTTCTCAAATAATTATTGCCAAAATAATCATATATTATGATATTTAACTGATCAAAGCCAATTTATATGAAATGATGGATCTTACATCAAAAGTTGTCAAATTGGTGGATATGGCCATTTTATGATTTGCGTATGTTTCCTGTGTGGAACATAAAGAGGGAATATTTCTGTACAAGTTTAGAGCAATGATGGTGAGTGGCACTGAAGGACTCTGATGTGGGCCTTGTGGTCAAATAAATTATACTCGATAAGGTATACACTCTGCCTTAGAAGTTTAGGGCTTTAGAGCCAGAACTCTCTTCCTTCCACTCTCGTTGTTTAGAGCAACAAGACTACAGACAGCGGTGTGTGGTTTTCTTGGAAGAAGGGCGATGTGGTCACTCCAGTGAGGGGTATACATGTCTCCTGTCTCCACCTGCTCCAGTGGTATCATATAGTTAGTTTGGTGGTGTTGAGAGGGGACACTGGCTCCCGATCTCACTTTAGGAAGACCTGGTTGGGATTCTTATTCTTCAACAATTCCATATCATTGTAAAAGTAGTGAATTATTTAGTATTTGAAGAGTAATTAAGGTTAAATTATGAAATAACAAAGGCGGGTCTTGTTTTGTTTGGTGTTAACAAAATGATTACATAGGGTATTTGTAGGCAAAAGATTATCATAGTCATACAAATTATATACATTAGTTTGTGTCTCATTCTCCTTGGTACGAATATCACATTAGTTTGTGTCTCATTCTCCTATGTCAGACCCCTAAACAACAGCTAAACTTCGGGAGCCCCATTCTTGGATTCTGACACCACTTGCGGCCGGAGACTAATTGATTTATAACTTTGTTGGGGTTTAGAGTCGAGCAACGCTTCGCCATACTGATAAGCCCATTGGCGTTAGGTCCTACACTGATTAGGTGAATTACATACAGGGCTTACATGCCTGCTTTTATGGTTTAGACGCTTGCTACAAGCCACTAAACCATAAAAGCAGGCACGTAAGCCCTGCCCCGAAAAGTCAATACTAAAAACTGACAGGCTATCTAGCCCGCCAAAGAGAGTAACTGTCCCAGACAGAGAACAAGGACCTATTCCATGTCGAAACCTGTTATCGTCGTTAATTGTATACCAAAATGGAAATAAAGTTTCATAGTTATATATATAATATAACTAGCAAAGTACCCATCCTCTGGATGGTTACCCTCTTCCACTCTCTCCCCTCCTCCTCTCTCCCTGTCTCTCCTCCTTTTCTCTCCCTGCCTTTTCCCATTCTCCTCTCCCCTGCCCTATTCTCTCTCCCCCTCTCCTCTCTGTATCCTCTTCTCCCTCTCCCCCTCTCCTCTCCCTCCCATCTTTTGCTCTCCCCTCCCCCTCTTCTCTCTATTCTCTTCTCCCTCCCCTATCTGATTCCTCCCTCCCCTTCCCCCCTCAGCTTCTCTTTTTCCTTGCCCTCCCCCTCCCCCTCTGATCTCTCTCCCTATCTCTCCACGTTGCTAGGGAATCCCGCATTGCTGCGGACAGTGGGACATAGAGGTGAGTGAGTGAGTGAGATTGGTGGCTTTATGCCCTTATCAACACTTTGAAGTGTTATATCAAGGGCGGGAGAGCTGAGAGGGAGGCAGTTTATGATCATACCCAGGAAACAGAGATAGAGAAGAAGGGAGAGAGAGACAGAGAAAAGAGACAGCATGACATCAATCTCTTCTAGTTCCCAACAGGGGCTTTCCCAGGCTATTAATAGAGTGTGGAGATCCCGATTTAAAGAAGGCTTCAAAATCATATTTTCACCCCAGATACCTTCACAAACCACATATAATGTCCTCCAGACAGAGCTGACGGAACTGTACACAGCAGAAAAACAGCTGGGGACATCACAGATTCCCAGAACATGCCTGACAAAAAATCACCGTTTCACATTTATTATATAGACTAGCAAAGTACCCATCCTCCAGACGGTCACCCTCTTCCTTCACTGTCTCTCCCCTCCTCTCTCACTGCCTCTCCTCCTTTTCTCCCCTTGCCTCTCCCCTCTCCCCATTCCTGTCTTCTCCTCTCCCCTGCCCTATTCTCTCTCCCCCTCTTCTCGCTCTATTCTCTTGTCCCTCACACTATCCGAATTCCCCCACCCTGTCCCTCTGTTTCTTTCATTCTCTCCTTCCCTCTCTTCTTCCTTTCCCCCATCCTCTCCCTCCCGTTTTTCTCTCCCCCTTCCCCTCTTCTCTCTATCCTATTCTCCCTCTCCCTATCTGATTTCTCCCACCCTCTCCCTCTGCTTCTTTGCTCTCCCCCTCCTCCTCTGATCTCTCTCCCCTCACCTCCCATTGCTAAGGACTCTCCCAGGACTCAATGCTAGGGAATCCGGCATTGCTGCGGACGGTGGGACATAAATGATAGTCATATCTCATCCAGGGAGAGAAATAGGAATTGAGGACGCTAAACTGAGATAAACAAGTCATAGTAAGAGCAATAATGGCGGTGATCAAGTTATAGCTGGAATGAGGTGAGTAGAGGAAAAAGAGAGGAGAGGGATATAGGATAATTAACACGCTTAAAGGGTGTGGGTGTTTTCACCTTATTGAGTGAAAAACGACACACCCTATGTGTTGTTTCACGACCATCTATGGTAACTCAGTACGATGGTCTATTGTGTTTATACGATAATCTGTGAGAGTGTAGCTATATATATATTTATTATATGCGCATGCTATATGAGAGGTGCTATAAGTGGGGTGCTATGAAAATATTCATATAGGACGCGTCCTATAAAAATGTAGTTGTCTAAAAATAGCTCTGAGTCAGCACTTCCGCTGTCTCCGTGGAGATCCCCGCGATCGGTAATCCACCTGTGATTATAAAAATACATAATATACACCACACCATTAAATAGAGAATTAAATTCTCTATCAAATGATGTAAGGTTTATTAATGTAGCTCAAGAAATGGCTACGATATGAACGTTTTAGTTCAACAAAGTCAGTAAGTAAATACTGCGTGATCACACAGTCCTGACAGCTCACCGTTGTAGCCTACTGACGGTGCTCTCAGCGGGGCAGCAGGGGCTCTCTGAGAGTTCTTTAATACTTTTTCAGTGATATCTGATGATATATGATCAAATTTTATGCACATATAATAAATATAGAATGGAACTCGCCGGCAATAATCGAAAATTTATTGGACTTGATTCGTCCACATAAGCACTCTGCCTACTGCATCGTGCTTATGTGGACGAATCTCGTCCAATAAATTTTCGATTATTGCCGGCTCGTCCCATTCTCTTTATATATAGCACACACATACATAGTATATGTATATTTAGCCCCCGATAACATTTGTATATTGATTATAGAATAAACACCCCACAAACCTATGATTAAGCTCTATTAAATTCAATTAGCACCAAGAATACCACCATGGAAGAACTTGTTTTTTATGGTTCATATTTTACACATTGATTACAATAACAAGCCTTCCTTCACGATAATCATTTCCATTCCATTTTAGATTGATGCTGGATAATTAATACGACTTGATTATATCAGGGACACTGGAGCGTTGTTCTTCACTTTCTAAGAGTTTTGCAAATAAAATGATTCCCATTTCTACATGGACTCAAACGAACCGTCGCTTCCTGGGTGCGATCAAATTGTCTTAATTATGCAAATGCGATCTCACACTAGATCTTTGGGCTTCATTAATTGACCCTATCATCGCGAGCGGACAAGGCTAACTTTTATATCCGATTACTGGAATAAGGCCTTTCTAACGGCGACGACTTGTTATTTAGAATGTGCGTTTCAGTGGAAAAGTGATTTGAATGCAGAGAAGGAACATTTGACGGTAATTAAGATTAATTTAAAAGTTAAATGAGACTTCCCTTTTTAAAGTTGATATCTGACTAGAAGTTTATGGTTGCACTTCTAGCCGAATGAGGTAATATTTGAGATGTAGGTCACTACAGCGGACAGTTTTTATAGCCTTAAATTTCCTGAGCTAAAATTGAAGTAAACTGTGATATTTGTTTTAAGGGTGGGACGGAGGGCAAATATTCCCTCATCCCCACTTTAGGGGACTCTTTCTCCCTCCCTCTCCTTCAGCTTCTTTCTCTCCCTTTAACCGTCTCCCTTCCTGTCCCTGCCCTATCCCTCTCTTCTTCTCTCTCCCATCATCACCCCCTCCCCCTCCCGTCTCCCATCCTTTTCGCTCTCCCTATCCTCTTCTCTCTCTATCCCGCATGCATGCCCTCTCTTCTTCTCCCTCTCCCTCTCCAATTCCCCCCACCCTCTCCCTCCCTCCCTTCTTCTTTGCTGTCCCCTCCCCTCTGCTCTCCCCACCCCCTCTCCCTCCCTTCATTTTCCTTTTTCTCCCTCCCCCTTCCGCTCTCTCACACTCTCTATTCTTCTCCCTCCGCTGTATTTTGGAGGATTCTGTTGAGTTGTTTTTATTTTTTTGAAGAACTTCGGAAATAATTGAGTTTACATGACAGATGCCAATCATTGATTAGGGATCTTGATCAGATATGAGAAAGATCCAGACTTATAACAAATGTGAAATCAGATGACATCAGATTGCATGTTTGTGTGATATCAGATGTGAAATCAGATGCTATCAGATCCATCTCCACCTGCTCCACCCTTCCCCACCCATATAACACCCTTTTCTCACCTCTTACATAATTTGGGACAGTCCATTACAGTTGGACGGTTCAATCCAAACATGGGCGAGTCCAAATGTGGTAAATACAATTTTTAAGGGTATGGAGGGCTATGGAAACTCAGAAATAATAGCTTTACAACCCCTTCAAATGAAGGGAACAATTAAACTAATCTAACCAAGACATACCATTCCAGGTCCAAACTCCACATATCCCTTCATTCCAAGGGAAATTATTTCATCTTGCAAATCAATGTCCAGCCTATGCTACAGCATTGCATCATCCACCGCGCTACACCCTGGGATTAACCGATCTACTTGAAACCTTTATCCTCACATAATCAACCATATTACTTTAGGCTCAAATACTTTACAACCCCTTCAAATGAAGGGGAAAATTAAACTAATCTAACCAAGAGATACCATTCCAGGTCCAAACTCCACATATCCCTTCATTCCAAGGGAAACTAAAAACTTAAACAAATCAACCTTAAATCTCTACAGGCCCAAACCCCATATACCTCTTTATTCCAAGAGAAATTATTTCACCTTGCAAATCCATGTCCAGCCTCTGCTACAGCATTGCATCATCCACCGCGCTACGCCCCTGGATTAACCGATCTACTTGAAACTGTTATCCCGACATAATCAACCATATTACTTCAGGCTCAAATACTTTACAACCCTTTCAAATGAAGGGAACAATTAAACTAATCTAACCAAGACATACCGTTCCAGGTCCAGACTCCACATATCCCTTCATTTCAACGGAAACTAAAAACTTAAACTAATCAACCTTAAATCTCTACAGGCCCAAACCCCATATATCCCTTTATTCCAAGGGAAATTAAAACTAAAATTAACCTAATTTCAACACACATCCCCTATGCTGTTCACATGATCTGCCTTCATTAATCCCAACACCTCATTCCTTTTTTCCTCATTCCCCTTCCTCTTCCTCATCCCTGACTCACCCCCTCTTCTCTTTTCTCTCTCTCTCACCAAATGGTTATCTGCACAATATGAATGATACTGAGGGGTGACAATAGACCATGCCAAAATACACGATGTAGCTAGTGAACCGATATACAAAAATCCACTTGTGATTCAGCCTTTATTATGCTGTAATCTAAGATCAAGTTTAAGGTTTTTTTAGGTAAGTATTTAACATTAAGTCTGAGCATGACTAAATCGCAGTAACTATAACTTGACATCAGACACAAGTATTTGACCCTGCGAAAACGTTTCCCTTGGAAACGCCAGGTAGCTACATTAAGTTCACACTAATTGTGAAGTTAAATAGATCAATAGTTAAATAGATCAATAGTTAACTTAATACTTGTTGCTACAGTGCTTCTAAAGCATCCTTATTTGTATTTGGACGACTCGCTCAAATCATTTCTTATGACTTCATTTATTATCGCTCACCGGCAGCTATTTTCGCTTGACTGTCAAATTCTTGTATAAACATATAACAGTAGCATGATATTGATGAATTCAGTCCTATATTAAAGTCATAATATGAGTAAATTTAGTAAGATTTTGTTAGTCATAATAGCTGAGAAAGCAAGAAGAGAATTGACAAAAATCGAACCCAAACTCCACAAAATAAACAAATTAAACATATTGCATCGATGATACTGTCTCCACCCCCCTCCCCCCCCCCCCGCCCCCAGTAAATGCATGCATGGCTTGGCGGATTACTAAAACAATAAGTCAGTGAGTGAGGTGGAAAGGCAGATTATTTATAAAGGATGTAGAGTTCTTTATACGCAATGCCATTTGATGGAGGATCAAGGGCATGGAAGAGAAGATAATTACAGCAAAGTGGGAGGGTTAAAATTGGGTATGATATAAATGCACCTTTGGGAAGAGGAGATACATGCTAATGGAAACTCGATAGAACTAAGACATCATACTTCCAAAATGACTTCTAAAGGGATACATACCATTTAAAAAGTAATGTCTTGGCTCCCTCTGCATCTCCAGCTTTAAATGTGACCAGGCCAAGGGCTGCTTGAATGTGGGATTTATCATCGTCTGTGACAGCCATATTTAGAGCATTCTCATAAGCTGCAAAACAAGTCTCAATACAATAAATACCCAGGTGGTGGGAAGCGGCAATTGCTTATTTATGAATTAACAAGAATCAGTTACAGTTAACAGTTTACATTCATTTTTTTCTGGTTTTTGCGTTTCCAAAGGAAATGACATCTGGTGTCAGTATGATTTAACGAACTTGCATTTCCGAAAGGAAACAACGCCTGATGTCAGAAAAATGTAAAGGATGGTGAAGTCGCAGATACTAAAGTCAGATACTGTCAAGTTAAATCATTTGAATCTTTGGGGGCAATTTAAAATTTGGAATAATCAACACGAGTAATTTTCCTGCAATTACCACTCAATTTTTTAAGTATAGTAGAGCTACTATCTTGAAGACCAATAACATGGGTAATCTGCGGAGATAGACAATACATATATATCTGAGTAAAACACTTTTCCAACTAAACAAGCCCAAATGTGATTTCCATGTGCCGCAAAACTGATGCCAGTGATTTCATACAACAAGCATAGATCTAAGCTTGCATTCATACCTCCAAAAACGGGACTACTTTCGATACTAGGGGCATATAAGCAAAAATACTTCACAGGTTGTGAATGTGGCTTATATCCGATATACGCCACTCTCATGGCCTAGTCATGGAATAATGATTCATATTTCATGTACAGTACTACATAACCATTATCCTTCCTTGATGTTTGCAATATCAGTGAGGAACTTAGTCACAAAAGAACGAAAGACGGCCTTATAAGCGGAAGCAGGCCTTTAAATCGGTAAAATTTAATGTTCCAGAAATGAATGGTTTTACCTTGGATGCTCTCGGTGTACATGCCCAACTTGTAGAATACCATCGCCATTCCACAAGTCTCTTCAAACGTATAAGGAGAGCCACATGTTTGATACATAGCGGCAGACTCTTCATATCTCTCTACAGCACTAGAAAAAGAATCATAGTTTTACCCTTATCATCTATGACCGTTTCATGGGGAAACAGTTACACCAATTTGGTTTACTGTGTTTTGTTCTATGACCGTTTCCAAGGGAAACGTGGCGGGGGGGGGGGGGGGGGGGGACAAACAAAGTGAGGGTTAGTCCATATTAGTCAAAATGTTCAGTTTCCCATGATCACGTCAGGTGATTATGGAGGACAGAAGAGACATAGTC
The DNA here is from genome assembly GCA_942159475.1 of Sthenelais limicola. Classification (NCBI taxonomy): domain Eukaryota; kingdom Metazoa; phylum Annelida; class Polychaeta; order Phyllodocida; family Sigalionidae; genus Sthenelais; species Sthenelais limicola. The sequence continues at coordinate 118,525,784 of OW804096.1, forward strand.
TACATGGATAGTCAAAACGTTAGTTGGCCTAAAAAGTGGCCAGGGTGGCCCAGCGAGTGAAAAGTGGCCCCTGCCAGCCAGCCAGCCTGCCTGCCAGCCAGCCAGCCCAACCAAAAGTGTCTAGGGATGCACATAAATGCAACAAGGATTGAGATTTTGTACATAACAACAAGCTAATTAAACAAAAACACGTAATTAGCCACATATCGGAGCTTTAATGTTTTGGCAGAGTGTGTGGGAGAGAGGATGAGAGATGGGAGAGAGATTGAGAGAGAGGATGAGAGAAGGCGAGGGAGAAAGAGAGAAGAGGGAAAGGGAGAGAGAGGATGAGAGAGTGATGGAGGCAGAGAGAGAAGAAGAGAGGCAGAGGGGAGAGAGGGAGGAAGAGAGGGTGGGAGTGAAGGAGAGGGAACAAAAGAGAGGAAGAAGAGAGGAGAGGGAGCAAGAGAGAGAGAGAGGAGGAGAGGAGAGAAGAGGGAGAGAGAGCGAAGAGAGGGGAGGGAGAGAGAGGGAGGAAGAGAGCTGTTGCTAATGATAAGTATGGGGGGAGCCAAGCACACTTCACACACTGTGCGGCCAACTGATTGAGACTGGATATTTAGGTTATCACTTCACATATAGGTGCTGTTATATTATGATAGCTATTGTAACTAGGTCCAGAATAAAGCGAGTCCTCACACGATGGTAGAATGTTTAGAACTGTGGTTTATTTTAAACAAAGGGCTGGGTGCGCCTGGTTATTAATACACATTAATCAGCTTGACTATGCTACCAGCAACCCTACACCTCAATGGTCTGGGGAAAGGGATATGCCAACATAACAGTATTAAGCGAGTCACAGCCATCCATGAGAGGCAGGGTAGACCTGCCCCTTACCTAAAAACAAAGGGATGCTTTTAACACCCAACACCATGGTTCTAGGAAGTCAAACTTATGATAAATATATTGAATCCCAAATGTAAGTAGCTATTTCTTATCATTCTTACCAGAGCAGGCGGGCATAGTTGGATTTTGCATCGCGCAATCTATCCTTATTTCCTCCTTCGAGCAAGTCCACAGCACTACAAGAATAAAAACAGCTTAAGTGCAACATAAAAAGAGATGAACATTTTGATCTATTTTAAGGGAAAGAATAGCTTCTCCATGCATATATGAATTGAAAACAAATTTTATGAAAAAAAAAAGAGTTTAGAAACCTTTTGAATGCGGCAGTAGCTTGTTGATATAGGCTCTGTTTCTCAAGCAATAAACCATGGAGATTGAAAGCCAGGGGATTTGTTTTGACACGATCTGAAAATATAGAGGAACAATCATTTCAGAAAATCACTAACTTTCTGTTTTAATAAAAAAAAACTTGAGTGTGTTGATGGGTATGATATAATATAATCATGCAAACAAGATACAAATACATCCTCGATGCCCCCCCCCCCTTCCCCTAGCTTATTTTTTTTTTATAGATGTCAGTAGCTGTCCTTGTTTGTTAATAGGAATATATATATCAGGGATGTCCTGCTTTTGCCACTGTGGTTTCCCTGTTCACCTTTGTTTGATGCTTCTTCTGCTTTGGCTATTAAAGGTAAACTAGCAAATACCTGTGCCATGCACAGGATATGATACTGATTATGATACTGAGCATGTCCACTGTGAAACTGGCGGCACTCTCTCCAGCAGTTTCAGAGGAGAATTCCACTTGTGAGCAAAATCATCAACCATTACTGCACCTGGATCAGCTATCCAACTGCAGTACACATCACATTTGTTATTCAGTCTTGATGGAAATAAATCCAAGTCAAAAGGACTTTTTACAACTGATGTCTTGATACCTGTTAATCATTGATTTCATCTTGTGTCTCACTATTCTCACTATTGGTGTGAACAATAGCGTTATGGTTACTGATCCCCTTCATTCGTTGTGATTGTATTGGTGGCACCCTCTCATTGTTTGTGATTTTTTTAAAAAACGTATTTTATTTCGAGTGGTACGTTTCAAGCCACCGAAAATTGAATCAGTGGTATGCTGCCCATGGCTGGGAGGGGGTAGGGTTGGGGTGAGAGGGGCAACACATGTAACATGGCTGCACAACACAGCACAAGGGCTGAGGGACAGTACTGAGTGGAGATAGGCTCACACAAGTTTTGTCTCTTTGCTGTGTATTCTGTAGTAACTCTCAATGCTAGTATTTCACTTGACAGTATCTGACAATAACTCTGACTTGATCATCCTTTAAATTTTAATGACATCAGTTGGTGTTTCTTTTGGAAATGCAAAAACCGGATAAACATAAACATGAACATAAACTGTTAATTGTATACTGATTCTTGTTGTTCTCATCGCCCAGGCATGCATCACTGCTCTTATAATAGACTAGCTATTTTGTCCCATCTTTGACTTATGGAATATGTGAAGTCATTATTCCCTTTATTCTCGGAGTTCTTGTGGTGCTCTAAGTAAATGTTTGATAATTAGGTGTTGAATTCGTTTCTTACTTTGTAATCTTTGAGCCTTTCTGTGTATCATATGGTTTCAATGTTCGTATTTGTTGTTTGGTTCTTTTCAGATTCAGTTTAGGAGAACAAAAGACTGACAATAGGAGTTATCCGAATTAAGATTTGGTGACTGGTAGAGAGGGGCCAAAGCAAAGCAGGACGGGTAATTATGACAGGAACTGGGGCCAAGCCACCAGTGTTTACATTCTGTGGGTGCAGGTTCCAAAGGACACAGTGAGGGCCCCTTATTAAAAGTCATTTTAGAGTCAGAAAAACATCTAATATTGCCACCAAACTTGAGGATATATGAGACAACACCATGCCCTATCTTCATCTTAATTTATTTTCATTTGGTAATTATGGAAAACAAATACTAGAACAAATATCAACAGGTCATTGTATGCTCTGTATGTAGGTGCAGGTTGAGTGCATGGTGTACATGCGCCTGCCCTGTGTGTGGAGACACATACCTACACCTGTGGTCAAAGCCCCACCCACCCTCAGACTGACCCCACTCTGTGTAAGAAATCAGTGCCAGCTGTTGCTATCTCTAGCTAAATAGATAATTCAGATAACTCCTATAGAGATTGAAGACAGTATTCTACCTGTGTAACGCGCAAGAACATCAGATGCCAAGGGAATGGCAGCCATTTGACTAATGGTGTACTTGTACATCTCTGGATCCATTTTAGCTTTGTTAGCCATCGTAGAAAGTACCCAAGAAGCGTAACCTAACGCACCTTCAGTCTGTTAGAGCGCCCGCACACATACAAGAAAAAGTAATACAAAAGCTCTTGAAGTATTAGTTTGGTAGGTTTTACAACAGAATTTATAACCTATCTAACTTCTTGAGAGGCAGTCCCATGATTAGAAACAAATACAATATATAAAGGCATTTTCTATCATAAAATATCGAATTGTAGATCTGTGCTGCATATTCATAGGAGTCCTACATTATATTCTTTTTAATGGTAGAAAGATGTTTAGTTTCTGTTTGCTGCTTTTTAAAATCTAGCCGACCCGGCCAAGAAATAACTTACATGATTAGCAAGTTCTGTTGTATGCCTGAAAAGATCCATAGCTTCATCGTGCCCGACGGTCTCGGCAATTAAAGCCTGAAAAAGTTATGGTTCAACAATGGACATGATGTTTACTATTATTTCTTCGGTAATCATCGAATATCATCATTAATTGGGAGAGCTTTAGTGACTTTATGATAAAAGAAAAAGCTTATTCCTAGAAGAGATACTTACTTGACCGACCCAGGAACCGACATATGAGGGCTCGAGGGACTGTGCCATTTTAAAAGCTTCATGAGCAAGCTGGAAAGATACAGGCTTCTTTTAAGTGACGATGTAGACGTCAACACCGGAAAGATAATTCTTTTTCACTTCATTTAGTATATTATATGGTGTGTTGTTTCCGAGGGAGAGATACACACGATGGCGAATATTCATAACACAATCTCATACCACAAAAAGGCAGAGAGTGACAATTGAATTAACCATAGAGTATCGGCATACAAAAAGTGAATTAATTCAACACAAGAATGACAATGTGATATTTAGGTTACCGTACCTCAACTTGTCCATCCTTAAGATAAAGAGCTCCAAGGAAAGTCCACGCAGACACATTCTGAAATTATTAGAGCAGTCACAGTTTTATTCTGATCTAGAAGTCCTGGCCCCAAAACTCTAAAACCTGCAAGGTCACTTAGCCCTACAAAAAGTGGAGTGAAATGATGTACACTGTACGAGAGTCGTAATATTTTGTTTTATTTTTTATAAACGTGTAGTTAGAGATGTAGTTACAGAAGGTTTGTTTGGAAGAGCTGTCTGGGACAGAGAACAAAAACCCATTTCCATGTAGAAACCTGTTATCACTGTCTGTATAACAAAATGGAAATAAAGTTTCTTATATATATTAAATGGGGCTCTGGAAGGTAGGAAGGCAATTCTATCATAGAATGTTCTACCTGTATAATACCAGAATTTGATATTGTACCTAATAATAAATCATTTTCTAAATCTTTTTGGGCAAACGTAAGTAGAGAGAGACCACTACGGGATTTAGACAGGGTATCCATCTCTTCCGTCCCTGTATGGAAGGAAGGGCTGGCCATATAGGGGATTTGCAAGTTTGCCATCTTGCATGTTGATACGCATAGAACCGGGGCATAGAATCATGGGAGTTGTATGCCAGTGTAAAGCTAGAGAAAACATGTTGTGTTCAGCATGGAATATTTAACAGTAATCTCATGTACATAGCCATGTGTTTACATAAAACAAGACTTCATTTTCCCCATCATGCAATTGGGTTTTATAGATCATTTACACAAGGTATGATATAGTGAAAAGATCCTTGCATTTTACAATAAAAATGTTGCTAAATATTTGTTTGTCAGATTTGAACTAATTCATCCCAGCATGCACTGTAATAAACATGCGCAGACATGCAGATCCCCTATTGGCTAATATAAGCGGGAGTATACACCGTCCTAAAGAATAATCACACATAGGAAATAGTTTAATGAAATCACAATGCCTTACATTCGGTTCTGCCTTTATGGATTTGATAAAACAGTGTTGAGCCAAGGCTGGATTGTCAAGGACTGCAAATAATAGAATGAGTACATTTTTATTACGTGGTTCAACACAACCTAACAATACATGTAATTATCTTTTGTATAAGAAGGATTCTATCGAAGTATTATGTATGGTTCATTTAAATGCATCCCAGAGATCTTGGGCAGTTATTTCACTGCGAGAAAGTTTGGTCAACGGATCATTTTCAATTGATTAAAGAATGGGAATGAAAGATAATTACACACATTCAGAAGTGGCCACTATTCCAAGTGCGAGCCAATGCCGGTAAACGTTGGGGTCCACAAGAACAGCCTTTTGTAGGCTCTGGGTCGCCTTGGCGATGAATGACTTGGCTTCATAAGCCGACACATTCTTGGACTGAATGAAGTAATTAACACCAAGATCATGCCAGAGAGATGCGCAGTCTGGTAATTGCTTCAATGCCATGCCGTAACACCTGGAAAAAAATAATTTTAGAATTAAAGAGACTTACCTTGGAAAAGGTGACCTTTGATTTTAAGTTTATGATGTTAGTACCGATACGCATATCTGGTCAGGTGAGCAGCTTTGAAAGTCAAATAAGAATTGGAATCGAGAAATTCTAAACCCAGTTACTCTCAAAATATAATTTCCAATTATCCTTTTGACTAGAACAACAGCAAAGATATAATTTAGGGACCTAAATTATTACCCTTTTAAAAAAACCCAGGTTTTCCCTTTGGGAGGGCTCCTGAGTGTAGGGTGGGACTGTTGTTCAACCCAGCAATCGGTACTAACATCATAGACTTATATGGAAAAATAGTTAGCGAGAAACGGAGCAACGGGCCCCAGGGCATTGAACTTTGTTAGAAAATAAGAAACAATTTAATACACCGAAAACTTCAAATGAGAAAATTCATGGTACAAGTTTTTGTGACGTCACTTTAATGAATGGTCAGGACGGTCAATACGTGTATCAAACATTACAAGACAGAAGAAGGGGCATTGGGGAAAATGGAAAATAATATCAATATTGCTATCCTACCTTCCACCGAGAGCAAGTAATTCCTTTTTTGAAACTTCCTTAGTTTCATCGGTCTGCTTTTGAGAAGTTAGTAAACGCAGTGGGACAGAGAGTCTGAAAGAACAAGTATCGGTTACTTTTATCTTATCTTGTTTAGCGTTGGCTTGTTTTCCTGTTGATTGTATCCTATTATTTCTTTTCATCCGTTATATCGTATACTGTTACCTGTTTATAATATAGCGTTTCCTGGGTGGAAATGAGAAGGGCTCTGTCTATTCAGCTATACAACAAGGATATGCTTCTAAGGAGAAGAACTTTTGCGATACAAAAGTATTGGGAGATATTTGGGACTGATTTTCTCCTGAATCAATAATCAATCGCATTCAATCTTATACTGCAACCATGGAATGATGTGAGAGAGAGAGTAGGGGTAGGGGCTTGAGTGGGATTGAGGAGTGGATAGATGGATAGATGGGATAGATGGATAGATGGGATAGATGGATAGATGGATAGATAGATAGATGCATAGATAGATAGATAGATAGATAGATGAAAGCGAGAGACAGACAGAGAGACAGATAGAGTCAGAGAGTGAGTGAGTGAGAGAGGGAGAGAGTGAGTGAGTGAGAGAGAGTGTGAGAGAGAGAGGGAGTGAGTGAGTGAGAGAGAGAGTGAGTGACAGAGAGAGGGAGAGGGAGAGGGAGAGACACTTGTATTAGCTGTAAATGATTTCGAAATATTATTTTATCAAGTCATTAATAATAGGTGTAGAATTACCATTCAAACTGCAACTTTAAATAAAAATAAACCATGAAAATAACCATGTGTACATGTCGCCAATGGATGGACCCATGGGGACCCATGGATGGACCCAGGCGAGACAGCTGCTATACATCGATGGACGGACCCAGGCGAGACAGCTGCTCGAGACAGCTGCTATATAGACAGCTGCTATATAAGGATATACGCGGAGAAGGAATGCGAAGCATGCGTGCCCAGGAATGCAAGGGGTCGGCCCTTTTACACTACCCCCACTATCTACCTGTATCTGACAAAAGTGAAGAATTGGGAGACAATATCTCCCAATAATAATAAGATGTTATAACAATTAAAGATTCATTCTTAACTGTGAAATTACCTGACATTATAAAATTATTTAGTAAATACTGGTAAGTTCGTCCCTTTTGCGTTTTTTCCCCTGTCACTTCAGAATTTTCCGAAACGCTCGAATTTTCCTAAACTCAAATTTTTAATGTCTTAGTCTCCATGCTGATCTATAAAACAAGATACAGTGTACAGTCTAGTGTCAGGGTTTGATAACCCTTATATTGGGTTGATTTTTTTTCAAATGTTGATAATTGGTGTGGAGTTATTTTGGTTTTTAAGTATTAAACTAGCAACTAATTCCTACTGACTATTGTTATGAAATCCCTATTACATATAACAGACGTTGACAAACCAAATACTTGAAATGTGCATAACTTTAGAGTAACTTCCTCTAAGGTATAACTATAATTGCATGTGTGTTTGTATGTGTCATAAGTCCAAAGCAACAAGGTCATCAAATAGGCCATACACTTTCTAATAGGCAATCAAGTTATTGTTGGCCACAAACAGATCCATCAGTGGGGTTTATGCTTCACTGAGCAATGAATCACCAGTAGGGAGTTCAGGTGAAGGGACACCTCAAACCCAATCAAGTAGACCAGCATAGAACCAACAAAATTTGGCAACAAAAAAGAGGCATTTCTGATTCATAGTAGCTGAAAAGTAGGTAGGGCGAATGTTATTAACAAGTTCTTTAAGTAAACCTTCAGTTTCAGGAAATTGAATTGAATTGAATAACATTTTATTCCAGTCAATGACTGCAGTCAAGGGAATGTCTCCGGCAGATGGGAGGTATTCATACCACTCGTGCTCTCAAGCCCTCTATTGTTTTTTCATTTTTTTTTTCATTCAATTAAAGGCCAATACATTTAACAAGCGACAATTCAAGTGTAAAAACGCATTGTCCTCCATGGAAGTACTTCATACGTTGCCTATTGTAAGTTATAACATTATCTAGTGCTATGATAAACCCCCTATTATAACTTAATAATGTAGCGAAAAACTCTCATACACCATATATATGTTATTAATGGGTACTAAAAGAGTGATTTAAGGTAAAATACTTGATTGGACATAACCAGTCAAACATAATTCCATGCTTCACAAAATTTGCAATGAAAATATTCATCAAGCATACTGTGGAAATCCTTGGAGAATTTCCAAAAAGAAAAAGCTTTTATGTAGATGGATTCCCAGATTGAACTGAAACACTGCCAGTGTTATACTGGGAAGGACAAGCCATTAGGGTCAGATCGTCAGAAAATGTACAATTCGCCTTCACCAATCCTCTCAAATATCCAACATTTAAGACAAAAATGAAGTTCAAAATACAATTTAACATAGCAGAACAAATATTTTAAATCAATACAATACAAAATATACTCAGCTATACCCAGTATTTATCCTGTTTCAGCCTAACTTAGCAGAATTTCCTAATAAGTGTATTACTGTATAGAGCTGCAAGTTGTACATTTTCTGGCGATTTCACACATTAACATATTAGATGTGTCACAATTGTTTTCAAGAGACTGGACATTAATTACAGTATCATCCTCTGAGAATTCTTGAGAACATCAGAGCTGGGCATCGACAACTTAAGATGGTTTACCTACATTCAGTGGACACTATGACAACAGAGCGTCAATCTTGGGCTTCTTAATAACTTATTTTTAAATCATAGCTGATCAGGTAAGGCCATTAGCTATCATTCAGGGTATTTAATTGGCAGTGGTTTAGTTGGTACTAGTTTGACAATGCAGCATATTGATCATATTTGCACGAAATACACGTTAATTACACGTAATCATATTCTTTTTACAACATGGAAATTAAATGATTGCATTATACAGATATCTGTATAATACAATCATTTAATTTCCATGAAATGCAAATATGATCAGAGTAGTAGGGCTGCATTATCAATCTAGTACCAACTAAGTGACTGTCAATTAAATCTCCTGAATGATATTTAATGGCATATATTCCCTGTGCGTTTTAAGACTCAGGTGGAAGATTTCCAGAGAGATATCCTTAGATATACATTTAAATAAGCACTTGTTAAGACCACGGGCTCTGAGTAATTTAATCGGGCACTTAAAATGTAAAAGCGGCACGAGGTGAATTTCTGCCAGAACGGAAGATCGTGATAAAAGGCAATAACATAAGACACATTACCGATAGAAAGATGGCATAAATGAGTTAAAAAGGCGGTTAATGGGGCATTGCTCATCAGATTTCAAGAGTATGGAGTAAAAAAAATGAAGTGAATGATATAGCTTACTTGACTTTTTTCTCGTCGACAGAATGTATGATAGTGCAAGCATCCCCAATTAACTTCCAAATGCACGACATATCAGAACGTTGAGTGGCAGCCCTGTAATCAAATATAGCGGATAATTAGGATTTCCAGGAAACTACTGTTTATCATGCTTACCATTAAATTACGCATTAGAAAAAGAATACCCTTTTACAAGAGATACTATTACACCTTTTCATTAATTACATGGAAGTAATACATGAGCAATTACGTTTATTTCTATTCCCACATTAAATTACCTCGTTAATAGCCGGATCGCCTTCTCGCATTGAACAATGGCCTGTCCATGGAAGAATTTAGTCAGAGCAGCCTTTGCCAGAAGCACATGGCTCTCTCCCGCCCCCTTCAAGGCGGGGACGTAGTCAGGAGATTTCTTCAATATCATATCAAACTGTTTTACCGCTTCGACATTGTTTCCTAGCGTCTGCTGAATACTAGCCATTCTATGAATAGAAAGATAAATTTTACTCATTCCTATAACAGTATGATAGACCAACATGATGAAACAACTCTAACTTCTTATTTCATTCTTTAATATAATAAGAATTATGGCACGGAGAATGAAGGAAGAAAAGGAATCTTACTGATAGAAACAGTAGGTGGCGTCGTCGTTCAGCTGCAAAGCAACGGACATTTCAAAGTAAAATACGTTTAATTGACACTGCTCAAGAAATACGCACAACACAGAGACATATAATAAGCCAGTGATTTACAAATTGATAGAACAAAAATAAGGCTCACCTCTGTAGCCTTGGTAAATGCTTTTAATGCAGCCGTGTAGCTTCCGCGAGAAAGATAGGCCTCACCAAGGCATTCCCATGCATGTCTAACATAATGTAAAACGTTGCAGAAAAAGAACTATTGTATTCCATCTCAGATAATACCCCTTTTGTACTAAATTTATTCATCAAATGTCTTTATCGATCACAAAAATCTAAAGCTATGAATCAGAATGACTCGCAGCAACAGGCAGTTGAGATTTACGTTTCAGGAGTATATTAATTATTCGTGGTCAGAAACAAATAGATACATCTAATATTTATTGGGAAAATAGAAAAATAAAACGCCAAAAATGTTATCACGCACCCGTCTTTCGGGTCAGCACGAAGGGCAGATTGGAGTGACATGATAGCATTAGTATGTTCTCCAACAGTCATTTGATTTAGTCCTAGTCGCAGCCACGCCCACTTAGCACTATAAATAAAGGAGATACCATATGAACAAGAATGCTAACTCGTATCGCTAACCCATAAGGAGTTAGCTTGAGCATATGTGCAATTATTTCATATATAAAATATGCATATTTTACTTATTTCCGACTACGCTAATTATTATATTGTAGAATTGTGGCTAAATTTAATCAATATGCCTAGCATAACAAATCCTTGATGGTTGGCAAAAATAATGACATTAATCTCGCCACTTGTTCAGTGATAAGCAGCAAGCCCGAGTTCTTATCTACATCATATGATATATATATAATGTATGTATGTATGTATGTATGTATGTATGTATGTATGTATGTATGTATGTATGTATGTATGTATGTATGAATACTCTTGTATGACGGTTCCTTCCAGTCGACTTCCGGCGGACGAAAAGCATGTGTATAGTACACATGCTTTAATAACTTAAAAGTTTAATGTTTCGTCATAATTCCTAATATAATTGATATTTCCAGAGAATCAGACATAATTGTAAAGTGTTACGAAATAAAAAAGTAACAAACCTGCCCGCGCTAGCCTTTTGAGTAACACCTTTAAGAAGCTGGATCGCTGCGTTCTAGGAAAAAAAGGATTTCAGATAAGAAACCTTGGTTTTAAGAAAGGGCACAAATCCAAGACCACTGCTTATAGTCATTGCCGTGCATGAATTAGCTCCGTAATTAAACTAAATCCCCAAGACAGGATCAACTAGCAACCAATTAGGAAACTTCTTTCTGCAATGTCAACTAAAAAATTTCAGAAAATACCACCAGACACCTTCATCTCAAAGCGTAGGTATATTAAAATGTAAAGTAATTTTTCTGGGTGATATTTCCGATCCGAGGTGAGAAGACTGCACTTAAAAAAAAGGATACAATGCACTTTGTTCACTAATCTGAATTTCAAAGGAAATAAGAAACAGAAGCATAACTGAAAGTTCAGTTAAAGAGTTCTAATTAATACAGTAAGTAGGAAATCTGGGGGGAAATTGCAAAAAGTTCAGTTTAACCGAAAATTCAGGCAAACCGAGTTCAGGTTAAAGTGAATTAATGTAAAGTGCATTAATGTATGAAATACAAGTATTTGGAATATATAAGAGTTTAAAACTTCAAATTTGGTGGGGTGCCTCCATCACACTATAGTCTCTCAGACATGGCAGTTGGAAGAGGTCTCGCCGCCTGTATGCATCTTATCTTAATGAGTTAAGTGATACCAGCTGGCTGGGACAGGGTATATATGTGACCATGTACCTCCTGTCTCGCTCCTAGTTCACATCCCTTTACCATACACTGGGGCAGCACCTTATGGTCAAATTACTGCTCTCTCAGATTTGAATTCCCCAATGGAACCTCTGCCGCATTCTTCATTAACAAATATCAATTAATCTAAGGAATATATAGCGTTGGTATTCTACACAAATGTTCCTACTTATGCATGTCATCGAAAACTACAAACATATTTCTAAATGACATATACTCAGATAGTGACCATAGCCACTTTAAGTGGAACACAGTGTACCTGGAATTGACCCATATTTTCAATTACTTCATTCACCCATCCCATCCAGATACTTACTTCCTCTCCATCAGATGAAAGCATGTCAACCAAGGCTGCCCCAGCCGCCTCGTTAGAAGAATCCAAATCATAACATCTCTGATAGCAGCGCCTGGCCCGACTGCAATTGATTATTTTCCAGTGGGAAATGAAAATATGTTATCTAAAGTTAACAGTGGACAACCCTATTATCGGGTCGGGTACATAACATCATTAAAGGTTGCCCCGTTTATAATCCCATGATTATGTCTATACCATGATTATGATACATGTAGGAAATATGGCGCCATTCGACATACTAGTATAATAGTATAAAAATTGGTTCGTATGCATAAACACCATTACAGCAGTTGTCATTCAATCCTCCCGACCCGATTAATAAGGGAAAGTGTTTTGTTAAGAAACTATGGGAGTTTGAATCTAGGGCGACATCTGACGGATGGACGGATCTGATGACTGAATGGTTTGATCACTCTTGTGAAATATCTAAAAGGATCGATACAGCATCAACAAAAATTCATAAAAATGAGTCTCCCTATCAAAGATGTCAAGGCATCATGGATGGACACTTTAATCCAAACTGAGTTTAAAAGGTGAGAATAGTCATTTCATTTTAATGAGAATATGTAACGCATGGTAAAGATAACTTACACTTTGTCTTTTACATTGATTTGATAATATTGTCCAAGGTCATAAAATGTATGAGCGTAGTTGGGATCCAGTTTTGCAGCCTAGAGATAATCAAAGAAGTGCAATTAGCTAATGCAAACAATGATGTTTAAGTGATACAAAGTGCACCTAAGAAACCTTTCATTACGAATAATGCTCTGTAATATTACATTTCCTTCTCATAAAAAAATAACTCACTTAATTACTTTAACATCCCCGAGTGTTTAAATAGGATATCTCAATGATTAAAAGAGAAATGAAAAGGTCATATCGTATTCTACCTGCAGTAGTGTGTTGAAGCTCTTTTGTAAGTATGATGGATCTTCTGCAGCGATTTTCCCTTGAATGTGGCCAACCTGATACAAGACCCGGCCACTCTTGTTATCAATTGCAGATAGACTAAAATAAAATTCAAGAACATCCTCTTTTATTATTGTTGTTTTTTTCAAATACCAATCCGCAACAGTGATACCATCCTCCCCTCAAACAATAATCAAAATAGAGAAAACCATGTAGTAATTTGGGAGATATTACTAGTAGACCGTTTATAACTAATAACCAGAAACATATTACCTTACCTTTCTTCAGCAACTTTTAGATCACCCTTTTTAAAGTAGAACCATCCTTTCAGCATGGATATCTCAGTGGAACTCCCTACCTTCTCCATGTCGACTAGCACCTTTAATTAAAATTACCACGGGTAATAGGTTAGCCGGATCAATTCTATTTAAGATTAAAGGTAGAAGTGTAGGGAACTAAGTGCAGAAACAAGCCACAAGATAGAGAAGCATCAACAACTTCAATGAAATGTCCGTCGTTTGTTTGTATGAGGAAAGTCTACTTTACCTCTATTAGGAACAAACATGACATATTACTTGAAGAACAACATGCACCTTTTTCGCTCCTACAACTAAAATTGTCCTGAGATCTCATAATATGAAATGCGCAAAAATACCTCTGAGGTTTTCTCCAAATCTCCTTTGTTCAGATATGCATATCCGAGCCATAACATGGCTTCCCCATCTGGTTTCGTTGAGGTCACCTTGAAAACAAATATTTTATGAACAAACGAGTCTTTTGGTCCAATATATTTCTTTGATTAAAAAAGATGTAAATTCTTGTACACAAAAATATCAGTCATACAGGTTGCCTATGAGAAAATAGTTACCCCTCTCAAGATGTCGATTGCTGCATCTATATCTTTCGCTGTTCCAAGCTCAACACAAGCTTTGCCTAGAATAAGTTTCATTTTGGGTACCACAGATAGCCTCTCACCAGACCATTTCCCTTGCCCATCATCGAGCAACTTTAAGGCTACAAATATGGATGATAACAAAGAAGATTTTAATTTGGTCACCGGTCAAGGTATGGTCAAAGTAAGACAAGATACAAAATTATACACAACGATGATGTTATAATTACAGTAGTGAGGATGGAATGATTTTCACTAAAAACAGATTCTTACCTCGGCTAGCAGCACTTTTGGCGTTTGAAAAATTATTTAAGCTAAAATGGCATTCAGCTAATAATATCCAGATGCAAACCAGTTGACGTTCTTCCTTGCATGCTTGAAAACGGAGAAGTTTGATGGCATAAAAGAGATTTCATATTTGGATTTGTAGATTTTAAGGTTTAAAAACTTCATTCACGCAGGTAAGTCAGCTAAGATAGGGATGAACAAAATATGCCTATACACATGAGTCTGTAGTCAAACTAATGAAGTCAAAGGAAAACTACACTACCTGCATTTAAAAGCTCCAGAGCTGGTTTATATGACCCCGCCTCAAATAAAACGCAGGCTTCTAATAGAGATGGGTACACAGATCTACGGTCTAATTTCTTAATAGATTCACATCTGGACTTCACACTCTCAAGAATGCTTCCAAGTCTTGTTTCTAAAAAGAAACAAAGATTTTACACGGTGATTATTGTGATAACACAGGGATGAAAAACAAAACTTGCAGTTGCAATGTACAGATCAGATTCGAACGTTTAATCGTTAACTGATCACTGTGATACGAATGTCGAACTAAACATACACATAAACTCAAACTCACCAGTATATTTGTCTAGGTCAAGTTGAGCAATAACAGCCTGAGCCAGAACTTCATCGGGATATCTTTCACTCATTACAACGCATTCTGCTAGGATACCATTGCTGTCTGCAGAATCCTTTAATGACAAAATAGGATATGCTTTCATATACTGCTACTTTTGGGGACCAAAAGCTGAGGCAGTATTTAATCATGGGAATGGGAAGCAGTATAGAAAAACAGGTGTATATGAGCGTAAGAAGAAATGTCAACCGAACCAGTATAAAGAAACATGGCAAGCAGCGTCAGTACGTCCACGGGATAAACCAACCTTGAGCAAAAAGTTGATATATTCTTTCCACATTTGCCGATCATTTCTGGATGGTTCAGAAGCATGAAGTACATCTCTGTAGGCCACAGTTAACTATAAGAATGAAATAAGATGGATCTAGAATCTACAAATTTGGATGGAAATTGAAACTGACTATGCGGAAAAAACAAGGATGCCTACATTTGCCCCCCGTCTAAAACAAGTAGGAATTTTGAGACACTGAAACTGACATTTCATTCAAACACTTACTAATTTTTGTTCGTCGGCACTGAGAGATGGCTCTTTGCTGAGAACGGCAACAAGCTGTTGTCCAACCTGAATAGACTTTTCTTTGTCATCTTCGGCCGCTACCTTCGCCTCCATAAGTACACCAATAGCCTGCATAATTATATGAAGAGGAACAAAAGCAAAGTTACTTTAGGCGCGAGTCCAAATAACGGTACACCTTGAGATGGAAAAAATACCTGTCCAGTCGGGAAATTACCTGTTTTGTATCTCCTAATTCTTTGTGCAGAAGGGCCAGTTTAATGAGGGTTTCAAATCTCCGATTGATGTCCCTGTGAAAGGAAGGCATCAAAAGTCAAAACAATAATCAAGGACACCATGAATTTCGTCCCTAAAAACATCAATCAAATTAAGATAGCTATGATATCCGTGGTCGTTTTACTTACCCAATCAGTAATGTAGATAATCGTACATATGAGTCCAATAAATCTTTCTGGAATTCAGGCTTCTTGGCTTTTTCATAAAATCCACACAAGCCCTAGAAGCGATAAAATATACCAGCATAAGGATCTAAAGCTTGCACAAGATTAGTCTCACCTGCACAAAATATTGAGAATAATTCATCATAATATCTTTCATTCTTTTTTTCTCGGGTGAATAATTCATTAAATTACCTGCCAACCTAAAGCCTGAGAAGGGTCCACCTCAGTAGCCTTTTTATAGGCCATGAGGGCTTGATCAGGCTGTTCAAGTCCTTCAGCGGCAAGACCGATGAAAACAAGAGCGTTGTAGTTCTGCTTGTCATACTTAAGTATTGCCTGTAAAACAAGAGAGATGAGTGGGGCGGGATATCTAAGATTTAAACATTGAAAGAAATGAACTTCCATATCAGCAGGGTCATCAGCAAACAAGCACGGTATGTCCCTGATATCAGCAATTTGCATCATACATGAGGAAAATAATTTGTTTATATCACAATAGTCATATATTTGCAATAACTGGCCTACGACAAGAAATAGTTTTGTAAACACTTACTTTGCAATATTTCAATGCTTCTTTGTACTCCTTCTTCTTAATAGCTTCCCTGGCGGATTTCAATGAATTCTTGGTTTCCTTGGAGGAAGACATCTTTTTCGGTCACTATATGGCAGTTATGAAGTTCAATCTTCACTTCTGAAATCAGTAAGGTTCGAAATCCTATACGGTATTGGTCATCAGAGGTGAAATGTGTAAAAGTGAAGAAAGACTTCTTAACGTCGGGTGATTCAACGATTGTTGGGTTAATTATCAATCTTTATCAGATCATCATCTATAGATATATTAAACCCTGTCGCCACTTCAATGGTGAATTGATCATTTTTTACAACCATTTAGTTTAGCTGCAATGGATGTAAATTTAAATTGAATTCACAGGGTAATGGAATGATAGAAAATATTGATAACGTAACGATATTTCTCAAAATTTCTTAGCTAAGTATTTACAATTTTCAGCCAAATTTAGCAGAATTGTCTTGCCATATGTAGGCCCTACATATCCCCCACCCTCTCCAGCGTGACGTAATTTATGGACGGCCCCATTGCTTGGTTGGCCAATACATATGATCATCCGCTATTTATAAGTATATGCTTATCATCTGCTATTGGTATATGTTGAGATGGGATCATTAGGTTTAAAAATGTCTTGAAATGACATATCTTCACAGGGCTCGAAAAAAACCTACCAACTTCACTTGCCCATTGGGCAAGTGGCAGCCAAGATCTATTAGCCCAGCACCATTTTTCACTAGCCCAAATTTATTTGCAGAATTAGCAAGAAATCACACTGATCTGTATGTATCTTGTTTCATTGTAAGTAGACATCACAACAGGGGTTAGAAATCGGCACCATAGAGATTTTCACTTGCCCAATTGGGCAACTAACATTTAATTTTACTTGCCCAGTTTTAGTTGTACAGGTATAGCAGTTCTAATGTACCCCCCATCAGATGTACCCCCCGGTATAACTAACCTAGGTCTAATGTACCGGGGGTACATTTGACCTAGGTCCAATGTACCCCCGGGGGTACTTTAGACCTAGATTGGATATACCCCCTCCAGTTTCAATGTACCCCCGGGGGTAAATTAGACCTAGGTCAAATGTACCCCCACCAGGTTCAAAGTACCCCAAAGGAGGAAACTAAACCTAGGTCCGATATACCCCAAATATTTTATAATAACCAAATACTGATCGAAACATTAATTCTTTAAATTATGACAATGAAAGTAATAGTACATGCCTAATAGACTGAACTGAATAGATTATAGTAATGAATTAGTGTGATTTGAGAAAAGTATTTAATTCGGGATATGGATTACAGAGTGCTGTTCTCATCACATCCTGTAGCATTCCTTTAGATATTAAATTATTGACATAATTTTATAATAGTGATAATTCTACTTATAGGCATTACATAGAGCAAAATACATCTGCCAAAAATCTTAAATTTCAATCTACAAGTCCAATTTAATCTTAGATGTGGGGTTGTTGACTAATATTAATTTGAGGCAAATAATGGAATCAAAAGAATTGACAATTCAAGATTATCTTAGAAACAAAGGGGGCTAACTTGAACCTAGAGGGGGTCATTTAAACCTAAGGTCTAAATTACCGGGGGGTTACATTAGATCGGGGGTAATTTAGAATTGTTACACCGGGCAACTAAACACTAAACTAAACTAATGAGCCCTGCTTCATGATGGCCTCGTTGTTGTTGGCGAATAGTGCCACCAGGCATGTGGGTACATCTGCGCTAAACTCCATTACGTTTCTATCACAATAATATTCATCCGTGTCTTGTCTACAGATATCCTGCATTTTCTGGTTTATTTCTATGAAAAATTTGGCATTTATGCTTATCCCCAGCAACATATTACTGTCATTTTGCAAAAGTGTATATCCGTATCTTCTTTCCCGTGTGAGTGTATAGCCTATAGGGATTGGGAATATCATTGGTTTGTAAATTTTATATTGGTGGGGCGATTAACTAAATTTGATAAAAAATAGTTATAATAAGTTTCTTTTCGCTGTATGAGCACCTTATTTGTTTTCGCCAACTATCAATTGTACCCACTATGTCCAAATTACTGGAAAAAATCATTTACCGGTACTCTTCCTTGATCAGACATAATTATGGAAGGTAATAATTTATTCGTAAAGACACAGGGTGGATTTAGATCGAATCATTCAACTAGTTTAAGTTTATTCGACTTCCTGACCCCCATTGTCGAAGGCATAGATAAAGGCCAGTTTTCTGTGGCTACTTATTATGACATAGCTAATGCTTTTAATAGCATCGACCACACGATTTTAAAACAAAAACTATCGTTTTATAAGATACATCCAAAACTAATCTGCACTACATTGGTCCATCACTATGGAATAACCTCCCAGCTAATATAAGGAACCATGAATGGCATACCATTAAGAAAATATTAAAAAGGGATACCGTAATCGTTGGTTATAATGTGTCTTGCAATTTACCATTGTCCTTTTTGTGCTGATCGCTATTGTAGGCCTACTAACCATAGGAAGGTAAACGAGGGACCTAAACCTAATCCGGTATAAATAGCCTATAGATGAATATGATTCTGTAAATTAAGAAATGTGTACACTTATTACGCCCTGATCATATAATATGACAGGGTATTCTCACAGGTTTAGCTGATGTCAGAACTGCCTTGAAAAATGATTAAAAATGTAACTTCTCTCTTATACTCATGACAGTCATGTGTAATTTTAGATGTTTTTTATTCTCATATTGAAGGGGAAAAGATTAAAAAAGTTTTTGCCCAACATCTGTGTTCACGGCAATTTTTAAGACTATGTATATCATTAGGATCTTCAAAAACGGATCCGACATCTTCTGCATGTATGAGTCCAACTTAAATGTAGGCTATAATCTTAAATGGTTAAAAATTAAAAAATATCTGAATTATATAATTGATCAAATGTGAGTCTGTAGACGTAGTCGTATTTTTGTGATTGTGTAACACGAGAATATTAGGTTTACCTAAGACTGAACACAAATAAAATCTTGTCCAAAAAATCATAGTTGCCAATTGGTTTGGCGTTGGGTGTTTTTAGCATTAGTCGTTCAGGAATTATAAGTATTTCTAATTCCGAGTCATTAAATGTCTCTTGTAAATTCTCCAATCATATTCTCACATATATTCGCTGCCGACTCTTATTGGGATGACGTCACGTTGGGCGTCTTCCGGCACTCCAGGGATGGATCAGTGACGGTTTCAACAGACTTTTGAGCTCTCTTCGTGTCGTCGTAGGTCTCCATCAAAACCTACTCTTCAATACTCCAAATTACCTTAGTGCATTGCTATTACATCATAGAATGCCTAGGACTAGAAGCCGCACCAGCACTCCTCCCTCGGAGCCAAGGCCCGTCAGGGAGAACATTCGGCCTCCCGCCCGCTTCATTGACGCGGGCCAAGATGGCGCTCAGCCGCCTCCGAAGAGGCCGAGGACGTCGTCACAGACGCCACAAGGTGACGTGAATGGCGAGGCGCATGCGCAACAACAGACTCCTTCCGCCCAACCCTCAGGCGCGAATACAAGTCCATCAGCTCAGCCTGCCACTAGAGCGGAGGTCAGGGAGATCTATCAGGAGCTTTTGCAAGTCGTCCTAGACATCAAAGGGGCCCAGATACCCTCTCAGACTCCGGATACTCCAGTAGTTTCTCAATCTACTCCTCGGCCTGAGGAAACTGTCGTCACAGCGCTGCCAGTCCTGCCTCCTGCGGGTCCGCCGCCATGCCAGGCCCGGCCTTACCCTGCGTACGTCCCGCCAACACTGGCGCAGCCAAGTCAACTCGCTCCCGCTGCACCTTCGACGCCTGTAGCCTATAGGCCTAGTGCACCAGCTGCGGCCGCAGGGGCCCCTGATCAGCTTCAGAGCTACAACAACATGCCTCCTCAGAATCAGGGTTTTCCTATGGTACAGCCACTCTACTCTAGCGAGTGCGATATACTTCCACAGCCAAGAGAACTCTCAGCGATGTACAGGGATTCTGACTTTGTGTTTGATGCCCTCGACAGGCAGTATCCATCACTCGCCCAGCACCGTGGTATGTTGAAATTTGTTAGACCATTTACTACTCCGGAATCATCCTTACCTCCCACTATGTATAAGGAGGTTAGGAAGAGCAAGCGAGAGCTCTCATTCCCCGAATATGTGTGTGGATTCTCAAGGATGCTAGTTAAATCCCTTATTAATGCTTCCCAACCATTTCTCATGGCACGTCATATTGAACAAGTTGCTGAAGATGCAGCTACTCGCCCCTGGGAGGGCGTCCGGGCTTGGTCCCAGGCCTGCCTCGCATTAGTCAACGACCGTCATGCGACATGGGCCGATGATGCCCTCTTCAGGTCCGAACGAGCTAGGCTCAGCTGGATGCAGCCAGCGGGCTTGGCCATAACAGCAAGCACCTCTTCCTCGTCGGAAAATGTTCTAAGCTCGACAGCTTCTGTCTCAACCCCATGCTCATCGTTTAACAACGACTCCTGTCCCCACCAGGACTCCCACTGTAACGGCCCCGTCAAGCTGTTACATGTGTGTGGTTTTTGTTATTATCTGACCCGTGGGCGGGAGTTCCCCCACGCTGCCAAGGTGTGTAATAACAAGAAAAATATGCCCGACAAGAAAAACGACTGGAAGAAGGGTGGAAACTCGGGTAGACAAGGCCCATCTTCCTCAGCATCAAAAAACTAAGGACTCTCGAGGGGAAGGCTTCAGAGCTTCGAGGGGTGAGTAGAGATTCTGATTCATCTATTATCGTGAAACCTACATGTCCCTCCCCCTCGCTCTGTTGTGAAAGTAGCCATGACAATGACTCACCGAATCTCGCCTGTGACGAGACTCTCGTGCATCGTGAGATCCAAGATGGCCACTCCCTTGCTACACAACCGCATTCGTATTCAGGAGGCTTCCACGATGCGTTGTGTAGTGATCATAACGTTTCTACTAGCTTATGTGCAAAGTCTGGACAGGTACCTGGCAGTTTTATTCAGAGTGAAAGCGACGGTGTTTCTGTGTCTTCGAGTAGCAGCCCTCGGGCCCCTACTCCCCTGTTATCGCTCACTCATGTTCCCGATGTTAAAGTGCTCCGCTATGTTAAAGCGGCTGCTCCGTTCATGCCTCGTGCCTTATCACCTCAGTGCCAAACCAGTTATGATAACTCGGATCTTCACTCCTCCTCGCAAGTTGATAACAGTTCTGCTGTTCTTGCCTCTCCGTTACTCATCAGAGATAATAACCTGACTGTTCCACAGGATTGTGTTAGTGCTTATGATTGTGTTAGCTCACCCCAGCGTGATAGTTCTGTTTCCACTACCTACGAAGTGGATTGTGTTAGTGTTAGCCAACAAAATGTACTTGACTCACTGGATATACAAAGCCTTGACATGGGCTTCGGGGACATTTCTCCCGCATCCCGAACTGAGTACAGTGTCAACATGGTTGGTACTCAGTTCCCCGCTCCACGTCGGCAGTGGCCCTTCCCAGCCACTGTTATGCCTTCTGACATTGCCAATATATACGCTGCTGTACAGGCAGGTGGACTGTCTAATGCAGAGGGCCCCAGGATAGTGCTCCCCTCACATCTGGATGTCTCAGAGTGGAAAAATCTGTCTACAGGTCATGATATGGACTCTATAATATTCAATGGACTTCTATACAGTTTCCCACTGCAGTATCGTGGTGGTCCCCTATTTGCTGACCACCACCCTCCGAATCACCACTCAGCACTAGCCTTCCCCAAACATGTGTGTGACTACATAAATGTAGAGGTTGCATTGGGCGCGCTCAGCGGCCCATATGACAAACCCCCTTTTACACCATGGATGCATGTAAGTCCAATTATGACGCGCCCCAAGTCGGACCCCTCTAAGCGCAGAATAATTGTCGACCTCTCTTTCCCCGACGGAGGGGTGAATAAATTCATCCAAAAGAACGCCTATAATGACTGCCCAGTTTCTCACCATCTCCCTACGGTCACTGATGCAGTCAAAATAATAAACTCCTTCTCAACTGAGTGTGCCCTAGCAGTGATCGACTTGAAGCGGGCATATCGGCAGTTTCAAGTCTGCCCCTTGGACTGGCCCCTTCTGGGCCTCCAGCATGACGGGCAGTTCTTCTTCGACCGAGCATTACCCTTCGGGGCGCGTATGTCCTCCTTCATAATGCAGGCCGTTGCGAACTTCATCATTCGGGCCCTTGAGGTTCGTGGGATCACCGCCCTAATGTATTTAGATGACCTACTACTGATAGGCCCAGACGTGGCCTCGGTCGAAGCACATCTCTTGTCTACTCTTCAACTTCTGGAAAGACTTGGTCTTGTCATAGCCAACGACAAGCTCCAACAACCCTCCCAGGTCGTAACCTGGCTGGGTATACAATTTGACATTCTCAACAACACCCTTTCCATCCCTCTTCAGAAATTACACGACACAAAATCGTGTTTGGCCAAAGTGATTAATAACTCAACTGTGACAACCAAGCAAATGCAGCAAATCATAGGTCGTATTAACCACCTCTCAAAAGCCATACCCCCGGCTAGGATGTTTATGAACAGACTCCTCTCAGCCTATAGAGCCGCCGCTGGGTATGACATCTGCATGACTGCATCAACGAGGGCGGACCTTAACTGGTTTTTAAGGTTTCTCCCGAAGTTCAATGGCAAAGCCATCATTCCTACGATGTCCGTCAAAAGAACTATATGGGTTGACTCATGTCTCCAGGGTGCGGGAGGTACTGACGGATCCTCCTGGTTCGCCCACAAGTTCACTGACGATCAAAAGGACGTTTCAATAAATCATCTAGAGGCATATAATTGCCTGGCTGCTGCGAGGCTTTTCTCGTCGAGTCGGGACGCGGGAGGCATCATCCGGGTGTGTTGTGACAATCAGGCTGCCGTTCAGGCCCTCAGTGGAGGTCGAGCCAAGGATGCTCGTTTGGCAGCATGTGCAAGAGCTTTCTGGTTCATTTCCGCAGCTCTCCAAGTGCAGTTTGACTTTGTGCACATTCCTGGAATATTCCTTGAACTCCCGGATGCATTGTCTCGCGCCTTCCACTCCGACGAGCATAAGCTCAAGGCAGCCCAGATAATCAAGAACAACTCCCTCAAGCAGATCAATGTATCTGCGAGTCTCTATGATATCTCTGATTTTATGTAGGTTCAATACAACACCATCTTGAGGAGAAGTCTCGCGATAGACAGCGTCGTGCATTCAGGCCTGCTACAAATGCAAATAGGAAGTCTGCCGTCTCAGTGTTCCTCGCCTTCTGCCTCTCTCTGAACCTGGACTATACCAAAATTCAACAAGGTCATATTTGTTGGTATATTGAATATTTGGCGCAATATTCACATGTCCCGGCGTCGATCAAGAACTCCCTCTCCCACATTAAAACCTTCTACATCCTATCAAACCTTGACGCATCACCATTCGACTCCCAAGTCGTCAAGATGGCTGTGAGAGGCCTTGAACTGTCTCTTAGACACGTTCCTACTCAAAAGGTCCCGGTCTCTCCCCAGCTTCTTAAAAGTGTGCTTGCTGCATCACGCCTTCACCAGCACGCCCTGCAGCTTAGAGCATCTTATATACTCATGTTCATGGGTTTCCTACGTCAAAGCAACATAGCTCCTAAATCAGCAAAGGAGTTCGACCAAACACGCCATCTCACCTGTGGAGACATCTCCATCTCGAATGATGGGGTGTTTCTCAGACTTAAGTGGTCTAAGACTATGCAGCGCGGCCAGTTGCCAGTATCCATCTTCATGCCTGCGCTCCCGGGGTCGCCTCTGTGTCCCTGCACAGCTCTACGATGTCTTCTTACAATCTACCCGGGTCACCTCACTGACCCGCTTCTCCGCTTCCCATCAGGGCAGCCAATGACATCCGCCTACATCTCCTCTCAATGGGCATCCGTACTTGCCTCTCTGGGCTATGATGCCTCCACCATCAGCCTTCATAGTCTCAGGAGGGGCGGGGCCGTCTACGCTTACTACTCAGGACGTGCCTCTCTCACGGACATAAAAGCCCATGGAACCTGGGCATCCGATGCCGTTCAGGTTTATCTAAACTCAGCGAAATTTCAGTGCTCGTCTGTGCACTCGGCCCTCTATAACCTTAAAGATCTTTAATGCTTCGCCTTGGGCCTTTTCTCTTTACCAATTATAAAGGACATATTGACTTCCTATTATAACATGACTTAACTACTCATACATTTTATCTTGTACTACGATTTCATACATGTATTGCTCTATATTGATCTTCTTCTTGTATTACCTTCAATGTCTCACAACTACAGAAGTTTCAAAATCATGTATAAGCAACGTAGCCCAAAGTGTAATAAACACAGATTATGTAATTTGTCTTTGAGTCTTTAATGGTTCAGGAATTATAAGTATTTCTAATTCCGAGTCATTAAATGTCTCTTGTAAATTCTCCAATCATATTCTCACATATATTCGCTGCCGACTCTTATTGGGATGACGTCACGTTGGGCGTCTTCCGGCACTCCAGGGATGGATCAGTGACGGTTTCAACAGACTTTTGAGCTCCCACCCTCCTCCCTAAAACATTTTTCTAGCAGCTAGAGTGCCATTTTCTCTTTACCAATTATAAAGGACATATTGACTTCCTATTATAACATGACTTAACTACTCATACATTTTATCTTGTACTACGATTTCATACATGTATTGCTCTATATTGATCTTCTTCTTGTATTACCTTCAATGTCTCACAACTACAGAAGTTTCAAAATCATGTATAAGCAACGTAGCCCAAAGTGTAATAAACACAGATTATGTAATTTGTCTTTGAGTCTTTAATGTATCAGAAAAAGGAACCTTTATCGCTTTTTGAACATGGATCTTTTTTTTTCTTTTTTAAAAACTTTTATTTTTGTCTTTTTTGTCCAACATCTCTATAGCCATTAGTATGGTACCGTACCGCATTACTTGCCTACCTTTACTTAGTCAGCGGCCCAGGGTCAGCGGCTGCCCCGATACTAGTCTAATCTCAGGACAAGAGTCGAAGAGATGCAGAGACGGGTTCGCTGACTAGGCTTAACTCCTGAGCGATAATATAAGTTAAAAGGTTCAAAGTTCTCTGACAAGATAACACTGGTCTTGAGGTGTCAATACTCTGGCATGTAATAGTTGACAAAAGCTCCAAGATTCTATTTGGGCCCTTTTAAAGAGATCTTAAGTAGTTAAACGGCAATTGTCAAACTTACATTTCTTTCACCGGTCGATGAGCAGCTGTCATAGTTGTCCCCCGTACTCAGGAGATGGCGCCACAGCAGCACACCGTAGGCCGCCAGATGGCGCATAGAGCAGGTAACCCGATAGTTCTGAAGCGTTTAACAAGTAAGTTTCAAAGTTCATTAATATATGATTTCTCTCTACTGCAACGCACTTTAGTACTATTTTCTAATACCACAAGGTTATTCAGATATATGAGCATCTACGTACGTATTTATTTTGACCATCATTGATCTACATATAGTTTAGAAGTGGTTGGAAATGTTCTCTCAAGTTCATCTCTGTAGCCATCGTTTTGGGAGGCTGAGCTTCAGCCGACTTGCCCCTGAGGCAGAGTGGCGGAGAGGAGTTGTTGTGGACAGGGCCGTAGTTGAGTGGGTTTAAATATCGGTGGCTGGCGTGGTCCTAATGCACGTTCTGATTCGCAATTCTAAGTTATGGAGTTTTGCGTTTCATTGACCACTCGCCCTCAGATGTTATTTCTTATTAAATGCTTTGCTACTACCGTGCGTACGGTATCCCAAGCAAGCTCCAACTTCTCTGTTTCACTGTCCCAGTAGCCTACGTCCCATGGCCATGTTGAAGCTGCTGAGCTTCCTTTGCTTTGCCTTTGGTAGCTCGGACCTGGGTTGGGGATAGATGCGTGGATGCTTACGCGTGACGACCACTGGTACTGCCGATCGCACATGATCACCGCACATCGTCAGGTGCATGTGTCCTTGTTATCTCATGAGATTGAGATAAAACTGTTAGTTTTAGGACTCTCAAATATTCTCTTGATTCCAATGCGATATGATGTCTTCTTCAGACCCAGTCCTTTAAGTTCAGAGTACGGTAAGGTACCGTATTTAATTTCTATAGTAACCTAATCATTAATTCATGGTTGAAAAAAACCGCTTTCTGGACAAAAAAAAAAAAATTATATCCAATATTATGGGCGGCTCCGGACAACCAGCTTTTACCTATCTTTGGTGTGAGCGTCCTGAGGGCAACCACTTTTTTAAGCGATTTTTTCAACCATGATTTTTACGAGTACGGTAATTAATTGAGACAGATGATGAACTCCTTCCCTATTTAATCGCCTCGCACTCGGGAGAAGTCGGGGATCATATTCTGTGTAATGAAATCCCCGTGTTTATATCCAGGATATTTATAATCCTATTTCTGTGGCCATTTGACGGTTTCCTTTTTTCAGGGATTTCAAATAAATTCCGCCTTTGTGGTATAACCATTTGGGGAGAATTTTTTTTACGGGTTTAGGTACGGTTTAGGTGAATACTGCCACGTCTACCTACTACGGTTTCCTTTTTTCAGTTTAATCAGGATAATAGACATTTTGTATTGTTATTTATTTTTTGGGATTAACAAGACGGTATTGCTCTTCTTTCCAGTAGGTGGGGAAAGGGGCACCCCTAAGAAACGCTGTCCTGGATAGTCCCTTAAATCTTTATTTAAAATCTAATCTTATAGATTAGTAAGGCATGGATTTCATATCTAAATATATACCGGTATATATTCCATATATACCAAGTCATCAATAATTCAACCTCCCAAAGCAGGCGAGATTCAGGAAACGCACGGAATAAGCTCTGCTGATCGAGGCTGCAATAATTGAGTGTGAAGAATTCCAGCAGACACTTCAGTTCTACTATGGATACTATTATTGATATCTTTTATTTTTCGGGTAAATAGGTTTTACATAGTGCAGGTCTTCCAACTATCGGCTGAAAACATTAACATTGCATGTATTACAGTGAAAGTAAAACAGAGTTCATCAGAAAATATTCTAGAGCGCGGATAGGGCGGGTGAACAACTGTGATTGTTAATGTTATCTGACCCACTCATGGGACATCTTAAGCGCAGTAATCAGGGAAACTCTGGACCAGAAATGTAAATTAGTTTACATGTATTGTACACCTGCTACCAGTGGTACAACCCTGGGGGCATGCTTAGCCCACAACATCTGTGGGCTCTTTTGATCTCCGCTATTAGAAATAGAAAAAGCGATAAACAAAGTACTAAGGTAAGAATATAAAGGTAAGACCCTCAATGATAATTGTTATAAATGTCAACAACATTTGATATCTGCAACAGTTGTATGTATAGCAATACGGCGTGTGCACTCTGAGAAACTTGGCGTAGGTGCATCCAATCCATTAATCATTTAGATAAGCATTACTGTTGTGGGAGCGTATCAGTTATGGCGTTTGTACGTCCATATACAATAGGATCTACCGTATATAATCCCCCCCCTCTCTCTCCCTCTCCCACTACCTCTACCCCACTACCTCTACTCTTCCAGAGCAGAGGCTCACATCTCTACTTCTACCTCTCCATGTTCTGATGTGTGGAACTGCACTTTTAGTTCCAACAAGTTATTCTAACAGCTTTATGATCCATGCCTCTTTGTAGTTTGGGGTGAATTTGTTCGTGGATGATGACTGATCTTTTCTTTTCTCAGGAAAAAATCGTGGACTATCCAATGATCAGCAAGTATGGTGGCCTACGGCGAGAGACAACGCGTGAGGCGATTACTTGCCGAGGCAATCACAATGCTGTGCAAAAGCAGCTTGAGCTACAAGTTCGGTTTCAGTGTTGAGGGTTTATTAGGCATCACATTAGACGACAATCAAGTGATACTTGTCAATATAAATGAAGAGGTTTCTGACAGATCATGGGATAATGATACACGCACCAAAGTACCTTATAGCCCTAGGGACGATCCTATTGATCTTCGTGTAAGTCTTGACCTCCAAGAAAGTGCTAAGAATGTGCACCGAGATTCTGCCACAGCTACTACTCCGTCCGAAGTACCCAACAACGATTCTACAGCAGCTGGTGTAGTTAAAGCCCGAAATAAAGAATTCGTTGGACTTGATCAGCGTGGAAAGCGTGAAATGTCCAGGGCTCGTTTATCTAATGGTCACGGATCAAAGAAAAGAAGACAACTCGAAACTTCCTTACAAACACCCATTAAGCAAGAATTTGAAGAAAGTCAAGACGTGAAAGTTCCTGTTCCCATCGTCGACAATCTTCCCATCAGTTCCTCTGCCACACCAGACCCCATCAGTTCTTGTCAAGATATCATATTTATACAAGACGGAGAATCTGATTCTGATACAAGCGTTGAGGGCGAGCCCTCGCCTCCAAACCAACCAAACGAAACTCCTCCCCGTTTACCTTTGGAAAAAATGCCCCACTCAGAAGTAGCCCAAAGTAGTATTAAAGTAGAAAATACCGACAGTGCGCCTTCTAGTCCACGTGCGACAGGGCAGTCACCGGTGGAAATTACATACGAAGCTGGAATGTGGGCGGCCGAGGCTGGGAGTGACCTTCCGAATTCATCTCAGTCATTAGCGCAAAACCAAGTCCCCCAAGTAGTTTTAACTAACTCAAGCAACTCAGGAAATAGTGAGCAAGAGATAGTAGTCCCATCAGTTCAACAGGTAAGTTATAAGTATGATATGGATAATATTTTATTTTCTGATTTCTGTCATGCTATGACGGTCAAATTAACTAGAATCTGAATGTAAATGCTGTATGGGTTCATATATCTATGTATCTAAGGTACACATTTGAGGTATTAAAAATGCCATGTCAAAACCCAGGTAATCGGAAAACTATCATCAATGTTGCAAATTAATTTACACCCAGAAAAGTATCTTTGCTATCCTTCTTTATCAATCTTATCTAAACACACCTAATATTGTCACCCTTCCTTCAAGGGGACATGATTCATAATCATTATTACGGTACTTAACTTTTAGATATGATTTGCTTATAATATTCGACAAAAAAAATTATTACTGAATTAGGTAGATGATTTTCCTATTGCTCCTCAACTTATCTAATTTAAAGTATTCTTAATCTGTTTTTATCATTTGTATAAAGGCTGAAGTAGATCACACAGAATGGCCCACAGACCCCCAGAGGAGACCCCGAGCATCGTACAGTACGGCTTATAAACTGATGGTAGTCCGACGAGCCATTGAATCAGGAAACATGCGTGCTACCGCTCGAAAGTTTGGAATTCATTTTAAGCAAGTTTGGCAATGGACTCGCAACAAAGACAAACTCCTTGCTATGTCTCTGTCTGCCCTACGAAGTCCCCGATTATGGCCTCATGCTGCCTGTGCAATCAACAGTAATGGAACTCGTGAAAGCCAACCAACCGACGCAGTAGATCCGAAAGAGTCTTCCCCTGACTGATGGAAAAATGTGTTATGTTCCTTGCTTGAAATCAACCCATTTACGACGTTCGTGTATCGCCATGTTTTTTATGGCCGTAGAGTTATCTTACATATACATATCGTTTCTGAACGTGCACACTCACATTTATGAAATCGAGGGGTATAGCATCTCCCTGTGATTCATATATATATATATATGCGATGCAATGACATTACCCTATAGTATAATACGTCGATGTGCCAAAAATAAGCATGTACTTATAACTGAATGATCCATATTTGGATGGTGCTAAATGAGATTTGTTGTTAATTGTGGATGCCGCTCTTATTTTGCCAGGCATTTCCAGCAAAGTTATTATCTTTTTTAAATGAGAAAAATCTTTGCGTGATGCTATTTGCCCAATTAAAATTAACAGGATGCCGTTTTACCGGACAATGCTAGTTTTGCAATAGTCAAAGATACTACTTATGTTGTCCGAGATACAAATACAACATTTTAAAGATGGTATATTTATTGTACTCTCCGCGTATTCCGATTTTCTATCCCATGCTACACAGCGTACTTCCTCTAACTATATATTCCTCTCCATTTGCAGTGTCTCCTTTGGGAATGAAAGTTGCTGTTGTGTTTTACTGGTGCTAACATTTGTGTAACTATTTTTGTGCGTCAGATATTACCAAATATTGAATCTTTTTAATTTCTGGCGCTCCTCGTGATTACGAGTCCAGTTTTTAGACCTTTACTGGCTTAGACATGTAATGATGATGAGATATGTGTTACATTGTTAATGTATCTACACAGTGATGATACAAAGGGGCAATGGACCCAATTGAATTCTTCCTGCCTCGTTTCTTTATGATGTATAGACAAAACAGGGCTATTAGCAGCAGTGCTCCATCTGAATTCAGACGGGCAATGTATTGGACAAACCAATTGATTGAATGAAAATATTGGGCCACATGACTTAGAAATATATCAAAGGGTTTGCATTGATTGAGTCAGGGTGGGCCCTAGCATCTGTAGACCGTCTTTAGCTACTATGATAGTATGTTTCCCTATGTTTTGGTTCGTGTAAGTATTATGAACATGTGAATTTGTTTCCCAAGATATTGACCAAATTTAAGTTTCCCACTTGTGATCAACATAGCCAGGGTGCCCGCGGATCCTTAAAAAGGCTTAAGACTTTTTTTTTTTTACTTTACGGCCTTGAAAATGTAAGACCTGGGGATATTCATGTAACATCTTTAAAGTCTTTAAATTTGCCTGAAGGGGAAAAATGGGAACTGTTCAAAATTCGCAATATAAATGTGCCTCAGAAAAGATGTTCCCATTAAAAGAATTGTTTTTACATGTAAATGATTACTTTTTTAGGTCTTAAAAAGTAAAATTTAAAAAAGGTCTTAAATTTCTTCAGTCCATAATCGCGGGCACCCTCTATATATATGGTCAGCCTAAATAAGGATAACCCTAGCATCTTTATACCAACATACTATGAATAGTTGGGCAACTAAGGCGTTTTTCTTTGCCTTTTTTTCTATTAGTTTTTTCCTCTATTATCTAACCAACGAGTAATGGGACTAAATTACGAGTTGGTCCAACTACTGTGAACGTATTTGTTTTCGAACAAATAATTTTTCGCGCACTAAGCACTTTGACACTATTTACTCCCGCAACCCTATGTGTTGCTCATAAAAATCTAAATTTTAATTCAATTTCCTACGGTAAGTCTCTAAAAATTAAAAACCTTTCGCACAGGATTTATTTTCACGCACAATGGTGGGTGCGCGAACATTAATACGTTTACAGTAATTCTTTATCAGATCAAGTAAATAACACACAACTGTTATAACATAAGGAAACTTTAACAACGGTACTGGTTATCATCACTGCTGAATCGGGATTACGGGAGGTCGGTTTTTCATGATCATAATGGTCCATACCCACAAGGGAACATATCTTAAGAATTGAGTTTTTGTGGACAAGTGATGTAAAACTCATCATCGCAATATGACCAGTTACCAAATATTTATATCGTATTTAGCCTCAAAATGAATACTTTATCCGAGCTGTACTGATTTGTCTAGTTGAAAGTTTTCCTGTATGGCGCGGAAGGGCAAGAATAATTGATACTTTTATAAATGCTGATTGAATAAAAAAAAAAGAGAACTTTGTAATCTGAATTATTTCGTTTGATTTCCAAGTTTCTACATATTAAAGTAAAACAATGAAAATCAACTATATAAAATCATTTATTCCTAACGTATACATGTACATCGATGACAATAAACTGGCATCTTCCAATATCCAAAATAACGCTTGCTGCCATAATGACAACAATAGTCATAGGGAAATATATGATAACTAATAGGTAGCACTAACTCTGTTTCAATACAAAACTTATTATTAACCATCCAGAGGATCTGTAATTTACAACTGTCTTATATCTATAGATTCATAGATATTGCAACAAGTAGTCAAAAGAGCAGTGGGCGTACTGCTTCTCAGAAGTGTACTCCTTATTTAAACAAAGGGTATGTGACAGAGACAGCAGAAATTAAATAAGATCAGATCGTTTCAAACTAAAGACTATCTCGTATATTAAAGTAAAGATATCCAGGGGCACTGATTTGAAGAATGTTAGACAGCCTTCCGATGATACTCAGGTGGTGCGACTTGATAGTCACTGACCGAAAACAGATTGCCAGAATTCTTCTGTACATATCTGAAAAGACAAATGTGAGATGAAATTAAAATTCTGTTGTTTCAATATGTACATGTACACAGATAAGAGGATAACGTACCATCAAAAGAAGACTAATTTCATTGAATAACTTGAAATTTCATCCTTGACTGGTTTGTAACTTTTCAATAAGGAACTAAAAGTTTGGTTACGATATAAAGAGTGGAAAAATATCATGGAATTGCTCTACATTCTGTGGTCAGGAACGACCATAAAACTTTGGTACACAAGTTGGAAGATAGCGCATTGTGCGACCTGTACTTACTTCAAGAAATCCTGGATGTGTGTTAGTAAGAATCCAATACTCTTCTCGTCAAGCGGCGTGTAGGCCAGCATCCCGCCAAGTTTAACTGAAATGAAGACCAAGTATCATTATCATGCGCTACTTCTGACTTGGTGCTACCACGTAGCTGTTGGTAGACGAGTTATAATTTATTTTAAAATGTAGATACTAACAAAGGAAATAAAACCAGAAATGAAGCAAGCAAAGGAAAGTCGAATAGAGTAACTTTAAACAATTAAGTAAGAATGAACTTGGTTCATTCGCACGTGCTAACTGTGCTATAAGTGGCGGCCAAGAGGGATCAGGAGATTTCCCAATCTCATGGAGTGCAGGGAAGCTTAAAGCTACTCTCTGCGCTGTAAAATATTTATCTCAACGAAAATTGAATATTCATCCTTAAATGGACAGCTTTATCCGTTAATTTATCTTCGAATTTTCCAGTCAAAGATCGATCTATGAATTGCGTTTCTCTTATATCTTAACCACAAACTTACAATTTTTGTTCTGACTACCGGTCTATCCTAAATCACCGCAATAGTGGCCGTTAACACTAGAAACTCGTAAAGATACAGGCCAAAAAGTCTTTGTAGACTGTAATTTGAGACACGGGGGGGGGGGGGGGGGGCTTAAATAGTACATTCACACCTGCCATTGAAAGTAGGAGATGGCAGCACACTGCCATCAACAAACCATCTCTCCCTGCTACCATGACAACCGAATATGTCAGTCTATGAAATACTCTTTTAGGCCTGTTTGTGTCGACACAAACAGGCCTAATTTCCTCTTACACTAATTACTATTACTCATACACCGCTCCTTTCCTTCCATAGCAGTAGCACTGCACCTAACACCCCCTGGCGGAAGATCATGGACAATGCTAGACCATAGATTATATGTATAATCTATGGCTAGACAATAGTCCCCGTGAGCCTTGTATATCATTATCACTGATGGCTGTATAAATATGTTAAATTAAAAAAAAAGATAATAACAAAATATCATAATCCTTTCAATGTTTTCTGTCAGGAAATTAGTTTGGGGGGAATAATATTTTCACTGCCGCCATAATTAAGAGCTTTTTCTACTGCGTTTAAGCAATAACTCCCTGCCCTCCTAATATCCGACGACCACAACCATTAATCATGACATATAAGTCATTACATACATGTATATTGTTTTGTAATTCTTTTCTCCTTTGGGCCTCTGGATGAGATCTAATGCTTTTTTGCGTAAGTCTGGTCCAAGGGTCTCAAATATGGATAAACAAATTTGTTTAGGTTAGGTGTTACAAGCTTCGTCTACCTAACATTACATGTATATTGTAAATACTTACCAAATAATCGGAGAAGATGTATGGCTCCGTAGATTTGTGACATGGGTGTGTCAGGATGATCTGCTAGCACCTACAAGAATGGTCACCACAGGTAGATTACAGTTAATTGACGACATGCCTTGCTTGGAACAAATAATCTTTCCTTTCGATGGGTTAGCTTAAGGAGAAGCATTATATAATACAGGCCAATAGCTAGTCTGGTTTAATAGAGATGTTTCAGGTGTTTCGTTGGTTATGTAACTATCCCTAACCAACTGTGATATATATTTTTTTGTTATGGGAAGAGATGTCTACTGAGCAGACCTGAAAGACAGCACTTGTCATCCGTAAGTTCCATTCAACCTCTTGTTGTTGACCAATACGGATACAGCTATTTTACATCAGTTTCTGACTGTATTCCTCATGAACTACTGATAGTCGCTAAGCTTAGACTACCTCCACGACCATACTCTTAGTACTATATGACTCAATATGGATTCTCGGTCCTATCTCTACCAGCTTTATACAGATGATGAAGACAACGAAATGGTCAACGAACAACAACATACTTTCCTTACTCAGAGGGTCTATTTCAACCTGCCACAAGTCACAGACGAGGTCCACTGTGGAGAACAAACGGACCCACACCAGACTATCCATTTAGCAAACGTAACATTTTCATTCTACAACAATATAAATATACAAATGGAAAGGTAAGGTTCATTTACTAACCTCAGCGTACTGCGGACGTTCGAACTTCCACAGGAGTTGTGTTCCTAACATTGTGTTGAAATATTCTCGGATACCTTGGGTAACTTCCAGAATTGCATCCCTGCAGAGGACAACATTGAGAAACACCATTTATTCTTTTAGACTCTTAAACAAATTAGGCCAGATGGTATCAATGATGGATCCAAGACATCCATGAAGTCGAACACAATTTGGCAAAGTGTTCAATGATCAGAACGAGTTTGTAAATATGAAACTCTTAGCTTACCTGTTGGGGTTGTTCGGCTTGGCGAGTTTTGTTTTACAGTATTCGTCAAGGATATTATCAACAGACATTTTGGCTGGCAGTGTAATAAGCTGAAAATAGGACAGATATAGGACAGTGAGCCTTGGAAATAAAAAAACAGACCCGTGAAACAAATTTGCAGCTATCTAGAGTGCAATAGCATTATTAAAACGCATATCGACAAATAAATGTTATTAGAATTAACTGGGTGGTTACGGGTGAAAAGAGTAATCGCTATTGTAGTTTATCCAAATAGACCTTCAACGAAATTAGTTATACATCAAACAATTACCTGTTTTTGGCGTGTAACAAGATCCCAATCGTCCACAAGCCACGGTTTCAAATCTTCTGGAATTTTAATTTTCACTTCTATTTTCGTTAAAAAGGTTTCTTCCTGAAATAGACAATGAGAAGTTATTACTACAAAAGAAATTAAGAAATATTGACGGATTGCATCTCCACAATACAGATGAGGCAACACATTTGGGGGATGCACGGGGAAAGCCTTAAACCGAAAGGATAGAACTGTCAAACTTAGTAACAACGTAAAGAATTCATGGGGACAAACAACAAGCAGTACGCCAACAATTGCTTAGACAAGCTCAAATGTTGCCTAAAGGTTAAGAATACCGTTCAAATTGTATTAACAAACGTTTGAATGTTTATTTGCTTAAACTTCATAATTTGATATTTAGCGAGACGGTCTTCAAGAATGTCTACCTCAAGTAACAATGTGTATATGGATTGTATAGAAAGTGTCGTATTTCTAGCCAAGAAATATTATTTATACGCCAGAAAT
Organism: Sthenelais limicola; assembly: GCA_942159475.1. NCBI lineage: Eukaryota > Metazoa > Annelida > Polychaeta > Phyllodocida > Sigalionidae > Sthenelais > Sthenelais limicola. The sequence continues at coordinate 118,561,961 of OW804096.1, forward strand.
AAGTATCTTAAAATTGTTTTTTTTCCTTTAACATATGTTTCTAATCCATTCATCTCAGGATCTGGCTTTTAAGTATTACTTTATTAGTTATTTCAGTTGCAACATCAATTTGTTTCAATTTAAGAGTGACTAATTTTTTAATACAGAAACATACAACTAAGGTAACAAATGCAATTTCCCTCTATGAGTATGAATAAATGGATTTAACATGAAATAACATGAGACAAAAATCTAACTGTACAGTGTTCTCAGCAAACTGTCGAACCGGGTGAACATTCTCAAACCAATACTATTCCACAAACCTGATTGAAATGTGCTCGTTGCACCTGCCAATGTATCTACCCAACAGAAATAGAATTGACAATAACAAAACAAAAGCTACTAGTGGGGTGCCTGGAGAGGCATTTGTGTAAAGTTTAGTTTTTGGTATCAAATGAAAGCTTAGGGTCTAAAGAACAATTTTAGTCCAAGTGGACAACGACCATCACACTGGGGGTCTGGGTGTGTGTGTGTGGGGGGGGGGGGGGAGGGGGGGCTATTATTGTAGGGGGCTGACCGTTTCAATAATTAACTAGGTTAAATGGGACTTCGCTTCTAAATTTGATATTTGACTAGAAGTTTATGATTGCACTGGGAATAGAGGGTCCATACCCCTACCATAATATTACTTGCAAATATATTATATCGTGGTTTCATTACAAATTTACTAACAAGAGATCTGCTCAAATTCGAGTATCACTACAGTAGTTCTAGTAGTTTGAACATTCTCCAGGACCCCGCTAGCTAAAAAAATAATTATTGATACGATGTTGTCTCTTTATTCCAAAGTGACTGACACCAATTATGTTCAGATTGGACTATTATTTCAAAAGTTATAACATTTTAATTTAATTATTGAAAGGGGGTCAGTCCCCTACGATAATAGCCCCACAGTGGGATGATCTTGTCCACTCAGACCAAAATTGTTTTTTACACCCTAATCTTTCATTTGATACCAAAAACTAAATCTTTGCACGAATTTGATGTGGAAATCAAATCTTATACAGCTACGGTAGATTAAAAGGAGTCAATGCGTAAAAAGTGCAGGTAATGTGTGCAAGGAAAGTATTAACCAAAAAATACTGAAAACAAACTTGGGGGCACAATATCTTCTCTGACATTATGTAAATCTTAAGGAAGTCTTGAGGAAAACCCCAGAAGTTAACAGGTTTTAATGGTGATGTATTCCACTCCCTAGCATAGCATTAGGCAAACATGCCAGACTTATCTGCATCTTTTCTAGAACTTGTGTTTGGCGCGTTCGTTATATGTTGATATCAATTGACTATAAATTGATATCAAACTCTATCTAGGAAAAAACACGAACCGACTCAACTGTTGGATCTACCCTTGCCCTCTTCTTCTTGGGAGGATCTGAAGTTGAAGAGGAATCTTGGTCTTTGGACGAAGTCGAGCCTGTAAGCAAAGATAGAGAAAAGACCATTACACTTAGTCACTAACTTAAAACTCAAGTTAATCTGAAGGATTTTAAAGTAAACAAAATACTTTGAAGAGTACTCTTGCTGAGTCTCAGAAGAATACTGAGTCACTTTGTCCAATGATGGAAATAAGAGCTTGCCCGGGCCATTTGGCAAGTAAAAATCGCGGTGGACAAGCCGTTTTGCCCATGAGCTTGCCCACCCGTCCTTGTCCTTTATGTAAAAAAAATGTGTCATTTCTCAGGGCAACCACAAATTCTGGCGGGCAACCTGATTTTGTCAGTAGCTTTTCCCCCCATTTCGACCACTGATGTCACACTATACATGTCACAGACACAGGCAGGCCAGGCATGTGTGTATACATCTAGGTCAGTGCATGGAGCTGGACGAGGACCCCGCCTTCCTGCGTGGTCCACTCGGTGAGTTCCGTAACCCCTATACTCCCAAAGCAAAACACAATCTGAATCATGAAATGTCACTTTAGATGAAGGGTGAGGCTGCCTCTCCTCGGACAGAGGAGAGACGGTATCAGATTGTACCAGAGTCGGTAGGGGTGGGCAGATAGGCGCTCTCTGCCGATCATTCCCCAAAGAATGGTGTATACCCCGAGTTTTGCATCTACTCAGACTATACAGACACATAGGAATTTTTAAAAAAATCGACTACCGGTATATATTTGTGTAAAATTGAGTATTTTGGGGGGCATTTGGCAATTTTTCCATTAATCCAAATTATCTTAATTCAGACAATAATCTGAGAACTTGCATCCCTGTATTAGAACATAAAACTCAAACGAGAGAGCTACGTTTGAAGCGGGTGTTATGGTTGGCGCCGCCTACTGGAATTGGCCGGTAATGGTGTAAACTTGTCCTCCCGCCTCTAGCAGTGATGCCCTTGGTAGCTGTGTGATGGTGTCACGGCGGCCTGGGGATCGCCAGACCTCCACATATGGAATTATTAACAGTCTTGAATGATGTAAAGGGGTAAAATGAGAATAGGTTTGTACTCACTATTATCTGTTCTATTTTTCTGTTTAAGAGACTTGTCGAGTGATCCAGAAGAAGGCTTGTCCCGATCACGTGAAGATTTGTCTTTGTCTTTATCTTTGTCTTGTTTATCTTTATCTTTGTCCTTGTCTTTGTCCTTATCCTTATCGCTATCACCCTTTTTGTTTTTTACTTTAGCACCGACAGATTTATTTTTTCTGTAAATAATGACAAAAGGATCAATATAAACATGTCAACAATGGAATTTATAATGGGCGACTTTAAGAAAATATATTTCATTTCATTTCAAGAATTCTTTTATTTGCAGATGTTATTATAAAGGTTATTCGGTGTCTGATCAAACAGTTATCCTGATTAGTCAGATCTTCCGCCGAGTGCCTTTTGAACATTGTCTCTTGCTTCTTTTATTTTTCACGTTATTCACAGCAGGACTGCTTAGTAAATCATCTTAATCATCCGATGTCATCTAATTCATCCTCATTGCTGTGATTATGAGTCCAATTATGAGAAACGTCGTTGAACGACAAAATACGTATTTTTCTAACTATTGTACTTGTAAATTAATGACTTGGCCTTAAATGGAATATAAAAAAAAATAAAAAAAAATCGATTGTCGACTACAGCATTAAACCATCATCACTCCCTGACTCGCCTTATGCATTTGAAGAGAGTTGTTTTAAACGTGTATGTGATTGAGATTGAAGAGAGTTGTTCTACATTAAATCGTTTCTCAATCATAGACCGGAGATCTCCAGTGTCATCAAAGGTTTCATCTCACAATACTGTTTTTACAAAAACGAAACTCACGCATGAGCCTTGGCAAGTTCCTTTTGTTTCTGTAAGGCAGTTTCGTTGTATTTCAAGACGCGACTTTCTGGAACCCATTCATCCCAACTGCAAAAGGAAAGATCCAGACATAAGGAATTTGAAAATAAAAGAACCTAGTTTGAAACCTTTAATCCTTGAATTAGAAATTAAAAATAATCACTTTTAAGATTAATGAATAGGTTATCGGGATAGAAGTTAGGGTTGGCATAGAACATACTTTTTATTCCACCCGTTGTAGTGAATGAAATACCGCACACTTTTGTCCTTGATCTCATGTCTTGTAGCCTGAAAAAAGGAAAAGCGAAAAGATGCATTCTACTGCGTGAATCTCGAATAAAACTTGAAATCTATCACTGTATATTTGTTTCGATAACTCGGCTGATAATTGATTGTTGTAAAAGAAACTACCCTTTTACGGTATTGGAATTCTCTTATTCGGTTCTACCAGATGCCACAATAGGAGTTATAAATGGGTTTTTTCTTAAGTCCTTACTAGTACCAGTAGGCCTATTATTAAGGTCGCCATGTAATTTAAAGTGTAATGATGCTGGCTAGTATTAGCATAAGTTATAACTATGGTTACTTAGTTAGAGGCTAAAAATATACTTACCTTAGCTTCGTACAGCAGGGGTCCGTGAAAACAGAGTACTCTTTCACCTAGGAAGACAGATTTTAGTTTTTACAAACATTATCTGATAAGGGATGACACAACTTCTAGAGTCGATCAATTATATTCAATATTGAATAATGACTAGCAAATACCCGTGCTATGCATGTCTGGATACTCCAGCTGACTTACAAGGTGTTAAGGCGTCAACTCACTATCAAGCTTAACGATACAATGCAGGGGTTGCACCAATAACATTGTTTCCAATGTAAACCAATTGTGTTAAAGGTACCGAAACAAAATTAAGAAAAAGCGATGTATGGCATGGCAGACAACCATGCGTAAGCCGTAAGTCAACTAACCTTCTGTGAATTTCGGTGTGATTTTTGGAGGCATCTTTCCCAACCGAGATGTCGGAGCACCCGTGCGGGGATATCAATGGAAACTAGATCTTCTTCTGACTAAGTATGTCACGATATATTATGCGGAATTGAATATATCTCAAAACGATTTAACAACAAACAAAATGCAGCTAAAATGTGTGTTGCCGGAAAACCGCCATCAGCTTTGTGAACTTCTATCCGTGTTCCCCGTGCAGAGCCGGTGTTTTCAAATACCCCACGAAAGATTCGTTCAAAGTGAAGTGTCTTTGAACAAAAAAATCGAAAAAAACAACCATAGAATTACACAATTTATATTATTTGATCGCGCAAATTTCCATATCCTTGGATAGTACGCATTGAAACTACATCAAATGCCATCTGATATAACGCTAGTTGACGAACGCACCCAGCAAAGTTGGGGTACCAGAACACCAATGACGTCATCTGAATAAGGGAATCCCGACGGAGGGATTCCCCGAGAGCCGTGTGGTGATATAATCATAGTTCTGGTGCAATATATCGTATTTCTGGAATTGTATGTGACAACTGTCTAATTAAAGGATATCAGTGGAAGAAACTGACACTCTACAATCAGGATAAAACACGTGATCAAGGTTCGTCTTTCCTATATTAGTTATCTCACTCTCAGCAACGTCCAACGTCGATCCGTGCTCGTCCAGGCAGAACTTCCAGAAGCAAAACCGCAAGATTTGATGGCAATTTGGGGAAGTCTTAATAGGCTATTATTTTGTATAAATATGTTCTGTTTTTCTCTTTTTCAATGACACTGCCCACCACCCGCCCTCCTCTCCCTCCTTCCGACCTTGAAATACATTATTGTATTGTGTCTAATAGTAATACTGAAATACATTTGATAGGCCTATTGACAGTATTGTTTTGTGTCTAATTCTAGCTAGGCCTAGTCGTAGCGCTTCCTAGAGAAGTCGGACCACTCTGATGTCGGACCGGGCAGGTTAGTGGACAGGTTAGTGGACTTGGACCACTGGGTTAGTGGACTTGGACCACTGGGTTGGTGGACTCAGACCAAACCATACCATATAAAAAATAACCTTAAACCTAACCCTAAAATTGGTTGTCCTAAGTCAGTAAAGCTAGTAGTGCAGTCTCCGAAGTAAAAATGACTAATAAAAGATTTACTTTAAGTATATACCTATCATAATAATGCTCCGCCTAAAGCTATGCCTGGTCCGAGTCCACTAACCACCTGGTCCGAGTCCACTAACCCACTGGTCCGACCATACCCAATCCGAGCTTACAACGGTCCGAGTATACGATGGTCCGAGCCCAGAACGGTCTGAGTTCTCCAGACCCCGTTGTAGCATACAAATCCACCACAGGTGGAGTTGTACAGCTTTCTAGGGACTAAAACGCTAGTGGAGCGATGAGATCGCCACCATGTTTATAATTTGAATGGATGGCGCTACATTGCAAAAGCTGGAATGAAGCCACGCCTATCTAAGCTGGCTCAGCCAATCCTCATAACGGACAGTGAAAATGGTAAAACATGTGTGCAGTGTTGTAGCTGGTTATTGTCCACTAGTGGTGGTAGGTTCCAGCCCCTTGCGCCAGGATTTGGTCACATGACTCCTGCGCAAGATGGCAGATGAAAAAGTTTTTCCCATTCAAAAATTTAGCAGGCCCAAAACAACACTTAAACTCAATGGCGCATTATGAAAACTGCGGCAAAATAGTGCTTGAAACCACATGTAAGAGGTAAACAACTTTGCATGTGCTCATTGGTCTTTGCCTTCCCAGTTGATCCAGGCCCTCATTATTGGTATGTAAAGGTACCCAACCCTATCTACGACAGGCCAGGTTGGGTAACATAACTGGCTAGGCCATACACTGTCTATGCATGAACAAACAGGGCTATATATAGCAGGCCTAAATGTGGCTTGGCTGTGCCTGTGTGTGGGTATATGGCAATGTTCAAAAGTTCTGTGAATATTTCTGATGCCTAAACCTGACTAGCGTTGTTTGTGTGCATTAATGGTGCATCAATTCTGGACGAAATTGAGAGGAAAATGTCTTAAGATGCAATTACAGTGGATAGAATTACCGATTTCTACATAGTGATGTTGAAAAGTAGGCAATAAATGGCGTTTCTCTCTCTATTGCATTCATTGATGTATCAGATGTGACATTCTAGGTCCTGAGTAAGTAGCCTGTCAGCTCTTTCACAGAAAAAGCAGTACGGTAGTCATGTCTCATCCAGTAAGTATCTGCACAAGGTATTTATTTGTAGGAAGTAAATGGGTTATATTTCAACGCTTTTAGATTGTTTTTATTTTAAATTTCCGACGAATTACCCTCCACCCACCCGTCGCTTCACCCCACGTCCCACCCGGGCCTCGGCGCTGTTTATTCAGTTAATAAACAGCGCTATCCATTTCGAATCCCATTTGCCGGTTACGTTGATTACGTTGAAGTGACTTCCGGCTCGTACGGAATGGAACAAGGGATCGGAATGGTCAATGGCGTGGATGTAGCTGTGTGGGTTGAGTGTGGAGGTTGAAACGAAAATGGATTGTGGAAGTGTGAGTGCCTGAATCGACAATGTAAGTACGCTAGGTTGTAGGTATAGGCCTAAACTAAGTATTCCATGCATCAATAGACATTCTCAGCGGGGAAATTATTGAATGCAGGCAGAGAAGTAACCACATGGAATAAGAGTATATATCGTTGGACACTAGTAGTCTGTGCACCGTGCAAAATTGTAAATAGAGTCATTCTGACTTCTTCCAAGGAAGAAGCGGGGGTGCCGACCGTCTAGAATAGAGTGCGGCACCAGGGAGATATGTGAGTTCTATACTTTTCCTCAGCATAGGCTATATCATTCTGTTGTCCTTGTTTATTTGTATGCGTGTAGCCCTGATGTTGACGTTTTGAAATTAAATATCCTTCCAACTGTGGTGTTTGGTGTGGGTTACTACACCAACCCACCCTAAACATTGCAAACCCAACGCCGCACAGAGACATCCTATAATATGTGTCAACGCATACAGTCAGTCAAGGTCAAGGAGAGGCTGAAAAAACCAAACCCAGCCAAGGTTCTAAACATGCGATCCTACGCTCTGTAGGTGAGGGGTCTGCCGCTAAGCTACATCCACAGATCTAGTAAATTTGCCCGCTAGTATTTTTTGTTATTTTCTGATGCTGTGATGGTTTTTCCTGTTGTTTTTTAATGTTTCTCACTTTGGACCCTCCCCACGCCCTCCACTCCCACCCTCCTACCTAAATGTCCATTTGTTGTTTGCGTCTGATACCATACTCACCACTGCCACTAGCGTGGTGAGCATGGGGGAGGCGAGCATGTGGCCAGTGTGTAGCCCAGTGTGTGGAGTGTGGAGCAATGTTGTAAACATGGCACACGTTTACGAACAGGACTACAGCCTACAAGAGGGCTGGAATGTTTTAAGATTAAACAGCGTTGCTGTATCACAACTGATATACTTCCTCCAACCAAAAGGGCAGGAAAATGATGTAAGTTGCCATTTCGCCTAACTAGAGTTTGCAACATAGACAAAACCTGCAAAACACAGCCAGAAGTATGGGTCTCGACTAGATGGGAGTTGACCAGATCGTTTGGGCGACGGAAGGAATTTAGTTGGGAGGGCAGGTCAACTGCTTCTCATCCATAAATTTAGCCCGCTAGCTATAGGCCTAAGGATATTATTTTATTGTCTGTTTTTGTTCTTATAGTTGTCGTTTTTCTCACTTTTAATGACTGCCCACCACCCCGCCCTGCTTCCCACACTCTCTCTTCCTTGTTGATGTTTGTGTGTAATACCTGCTCCCTACAGTAGTGGCCGACGCCACTACCGTGGGGAAGCAGGGAGGGAAGCATGAGCATGGTGGTAGTGGCCAGTGGTGCCGTGTGCAAAAGTTTGAATGGAATAGCCATAGGACCAAAAGAAGTGCTGATCCTGATGTTTGTGTACCATAAACATATGTATTCCTCCAATCGAAAATGTAGCCTACGAATATAGCTTTTGATTAAGATAGGCTGCTGTACGTAGTGTTAAAGTCTGTGAGCTGGTCGAGACATATGCCCTAGACATAACTGGCAAATGACCGAGATATCCTGCGACAGCTTCAATTTTTAGTTCAGTGGCAATCCGCCTCTTTTCAGAGGGCGGGGTGGTCCCTAGTGGTCCAGGAGCATAACCGCAAGAGGTTCATGTGAGTGAGGGGAAGTCTTAGGCTATTAAGTTGTATAAATATGCAGTGTTCCCGAAAAGACGTCGGCATGTCGGCAAAAGCCGACGTAAAACAGCTGTGGCCGACGTAGGGTCCTTTGACGTTGGCCACTTTGGCCGACGTGAACCTGACCCCACCTTAAATCCGCCGACTAATTAATGTCCATCACAGTTAAGTCATCTATGCCAGACTATGGCCCTTGCATCATGTTGGATGTCTGAGTTGGTGTTTATTGCTCAAACTAGTGTCGGCCAGATCAGATCTTAGATATTTTATATGATTTATATATGGTCATTTAACTTTAATGGAGTAAACCCGTAGGCTACATATGTGGGCTCATGTCGAATATTTTGACTCTCTAAATACACTGCAAAATGAATACAGCAAAATAAAATTTCTATATAAATTACATTGTTGTTGGTAATTGAAAGTTTTCCTACAGATTTAGAGATTAATTCAGTAAAATATCCTGAAAATACAGGAACTAAAAAGTATATTCGATCATATCAAATGCACCAGAATGCACCCTCTAATAGGGTCTAAAATTTAAGTGTAGTGTTCAAAAGGTTTCAAGGGATGGGGAGAATCCCTTAGACACGAAAATTGTTGGCAGAATTTGGTTTGGATCTCAACATGCCCCCGATCTGGCAAAAAAGTCTGGTTAGAACATTGTATATCGATATACCAGGGGCGGTACCAGAAGGCAGGTCTAGAGGGGCACACTTGTGGTCAAAATCTTCTGAATTTGCCTGTTTGGAATGTCATTGCAATGCATAACAGCTAGTTTGCCTAATGATAATGAAATAAAGCCCCACAAATTAAGTTGTCTAACAAAAATGACAACCCGTTTTTCTTGCTTTAAAAAACCTTTTTGAGAAAATAAAATTAACAAAATTAATTGTCTCTATTCGCTCCTCACATTTGAGGCATATATAGGTTTATTTTGTCCAGAATTAGATTTTACTGGACCCTGTCATGCTTCCTTTGGGAAACGGAAATAACTGAAAACAATGAATTGTACACATTATGAACAAATCATAACTGTAATATAAACTGTTAACCATCACTGATTGTTGATTGAATACCAATTTTGAGACCGTCTGAAATTTAAGACCCTGTTGAGTCTAAAAATGCATTTTGAATAGAGGCCCTGAAACAACAAGGTAACAACAACAGCCCCCCCCCCCCCCTGGTACTGCCACTGCATGGTATTATACTATAGATATATGTATCAAATTGATACATAAGATCAAGACGTCACATAGGATAAAATGCATACAATCAGTTCTATGATATGTTATTCACTTGCCAAATTGCCTGGGCAAGCTCTTATTTCGAACGCTGTAATAGTTATTTAATTAAGACACAACCGTTTCAGTGAGTAAATATTGTCTGCAGTATATAGTTACTTCAGAATCACAGGACATTTATCATTGTTGAGGGAGTTTGTATTTCGAGTAAACATTTTGTTCATTATCTCTGTGATAGGAAAGTATCCTGTCTCCCTTATATTTTATATTTTTTTTGGCATTTTCATTTGTTTTCGTTTTCTCATCCGCTTTGGATCTTACCCACTTTTTCAAGAAGTTAGTAGTTATAGGTACAAATGGCCTACGTCTGTGACAAATGGCCGACGTGAGGCTTGTTGACGTCGGCCACATTGGCCAACGTCACAAAAAAGTTTTCGGGAACACTGAATATGGATTCTTTTCTCATTTTCAATGACACTCTCCACCCGCCCTGTTCTCCACCCCACCCCCAGTGCTTTTCAGCTGAGGCTGAACAGCGCTATAATAATAGTCTATGCAGTTGCAGTTGCAGTCTATGCAGTTGCAGTTGCAGTTGCGGCGGTAGGGCGAAACCAGTGCTATGTTTATATTCGGCGGCAATGGCACACAGTACAAATCCTCACAAAATGATGCATGGGACCTTACTCTAGCATCATTTGTGTACAGTAATGATGCATCAATTCTGCACAAAACTGCGAGGAAAACATCTTAGGATGGGATTACTGTCGACCTAATTGATGATCTCTCTAGTGATACCTTGACACACATGGCAACAAATATCGGTTCTGCCTCTATTTGCATAGGTGGTAGGTGGCAGGTGCACGCTAGGTGGTAGGCAATCTGAACTATATGTATCTTTCTTCTTTTCTTAAGAGGTAAGATATTCATGATTTTATGTTAACGGTTACAACGAATACAACGCTTCTGTGAGTAATTATTCAGCCAAAGGCAGCTTTTTTTTCAAAAGCGGTTGTCGCGAAGAGTCCAGGCGCTCGGGGCCCAAAACCCCCAGGCCCGGCAGGACCCAATCATCCAGGCCTGTCACGTCCAGACACGGGGCCCAATGATCCGGGCCCCAACATGGCCATTCATTCATTTATCATTGTCATTGAGCTTGTCTCAATCCACTAGCTGCTAGCTTTCATTTACTTAATTTCGTCTATATACATATGTCTATGGAGTGAGTGAGTAATGGTTGCTTAATGCCATGACGACATCCAAGTGGAGTCATATTTATGTCTATGAATGGATTTACATGTATTAATGATTTTTGTAACAGTTTATTCAATCTTTCAGGAATAGTTTCCTCACGCTCACAGCACTCTCGTTCCAAAACAGAGTCGTCCCCCCCAGTCATTGTATTCATTTAAAATAGAAGTTTGTCACTGTTGCCAATAGATGTCGGCACCTACCCTATCTAAACTACCTAAGCATCCAGTTTCATGGTGGTTAGCTCCAGTTTACTATTAGGCCTATGATAAGAGTAACCAACAAGATTAAATTTTATTAAGTTCACTGTAAGCTCGTTGCAGTAATCAAACACTGGCATAAGCTTACACTGTTTATACATTATTTTATGACGTTCCCTCTGAAAGATTTGGGATATAATTATGACAAATTAAGTTTCAGATGAAAGGAATGCAAAAGTTCAGACTGTTGCCAGTGTTGGTGATTCGTAGTCTGCGGGGCTCTATTGAAATTGGAAATGGTACTTTTAAATAACAAATTACCGGTAACGTTTTTTTTGAGTAAATATGATATTCTTCTTCCTCCACTATAATAAAATAAATTATAAAATAAAACTATAATTTCCATGATCATTCTGCCTCCTTTGGAAAAAAACGCCGGGCCTTGAATGAACACCTGGTACACAGTCCCTGGACTTAAATATATAGCGCCTATTCAAGGAAATTAAGACAGAAATTAAGTTCAACATAACTGAACTGATCTTTTTTTAATCAGCGCAATACCAAATTGACTCAGACCTAAAAATCTCTTTGTTTCCTGTTTCCGACTGACCCTAAAAATGCTGCCGACTCAAGTGTTTTATGGCATTGGAGAAATAAAATTTAAAAGACCCTACCGACCCTAAATAAAATATAATAATACAAAAACAAATATTGGGTCCAACGTTGCAGCATCGGGATGATTATGTTATAACGATAATGATATGATGTGTCTTGCCATTTGCATCATATAATGCTTATTACCTTGATCGGTTGAAATAAACGGAGATTACTGCTGTCAAGTTTGGTCAAATTCATTGAATCGAAGAACCAAGTAAATACGGTACATTGAAAACACTTCCCAATAGTGAGAAAAATCTCTCCCCTTTTCCCTCTCCCTCTCCCCCCCCCGCCCTTGCATGTTTTTGCGCACCCCCCCCCCCTTGCGCGCGCAGCCTCCACTAGCCCCGCTGCCTCCTCCTCCTCCTCCTCCTCCTCCTCCTCCTCCTCCTCCTCCTCCACACCTTTCTCTCCCCTCCCACACACACACACCTCCCTCTCCACGCCCCCCCCCACCCTCTCTCTCTCTTTCTGTCCATAATCTCTGCGATGGTTGTCAGTCAAAAGGGACCAGTCAAGGACATATTGTGGATAATAATATTTAAATATCTGTATTCTATTCTGTCAATTTCTCCTTGTCTTCCTCTTCCACTCCCTCTCGCCCTCCTCCCTGATTCTCACAATATGGGCCCAGGGGGGTCTGGGGAGAAATGTTGTTCAACATTCTCCGAAGCTAAAGATACTCATGCAATAGATTAGGCCTATAATAAAATTATCTTTGTTTAAAAAGATACAAAGACTTCCCTACTACGCCAATCTAATACATTTTTATCTTTTCAATTTCCTCCGACTGTAACCCATCTCATCTCATCTCAATCCACCTTATTTAACAAACTCTGTATTTCTTTTTATTATTAAACTAACCTTAAACTGATATAGTAAGTTTATTGTTAATCTCGGTACGGTATGTTTTCATGCGTAGCAGGAAAATTGAATATTGAGTTATTAATAATATATATTTTTAAATCTCATTTATGCCTGGTAGGTGAATGAGACGGAACGAAATGTTTCTCAGCAACAACAGTTTGCAGTTTGTAGATCTTGAGTATTTTGATAAATTTTCTCGAAGGTAGTATACGCGTGAATAATTCGTCGGTCGTTATTGCATTTGAGGTTGCAAAATTATCAGGTGAATACAGGAATATATACGGTATATCACATCGCTAGTCCTTTGTATACATAATTCATTCTAACCACAAGAGGGCAGTATTGGTAATATTTGGAACGTACTGTAAGGATAGGGCTCGCTCTTGCAATACCTTGCTAAAAACTTAATTCATGGGAATTTATAAATAAAGTAATGTATGCAAGGCTGCTAAATCTTGTTCGCTGATTCGCTGCACCGAAAATGTGTTTAAACTAGGAGTGGGATTAATTCTTCTTAACAATGTGTTTGCTGTACATCGTGTGGTGGCGGTTATAAGAAAAATACCCTTTATCCTATTGTTGGTACCCACAGGAGGTACATGTAATTTCTGCATTAGGCGGGAGATGTTGATTTGAAAACGGGAGGACGGGACAAATTGTCAAAAAACGGGAGATCTCCCGCCGAGATGGGAGGTTTGGCAGCTCTGAATCTGGATGGGTGAGATATATATATGTGAATGTGGGCGTTTAGTGGACCAATTGCAAGTGATCGAATCGAACGTAGGAGCTCACATTTAGAAGGCACTAGCATGCAAGATATAATTGTCACTAAATGAGCTACTTTTACTTGCCAATGGACTGAAAATTTGTAGATGGTTGCCCTTGGGAAGTATATTATTGGTATAAGATTCCGTCGTTCCATAGACGCTGGTGCAATCCTCTATTTAAAAGAAAAGTGTAAGAAGCTGTAGAAGAAATAGAAATAGAATAGGAGATTAGTAGCTGAGTATAGGTAGACTCCATATTGCCTATATTGGACCGTCTTGTTTTGCCAACCACTCATAAGTCATTGATTCAAAAATAGAAAGTTTATCTGAAATTTTTAGAGATGAAATACATAAAGTTATCCCTCTTTTAAGAATGATTAGGAGCTGTCCGACGTTCCTGTTTTGAGGTCCTAGTTTCACGAAAAAGTTTCTGTCTTTTGGATATATAGCATGTTCGATTTTCACACAGGATTTTTTTTTGCCCTATCATTATGACCATATCAGTACTATAAGCTTTGATTTCCCCCTTTGCCTGGGAATTAACCAGTTAAACCTATTACCCTTTGCCTGAGAATTAACCTATAACCTGCAGTGTGTTCACCTTAGTTTCTTAGGGGATCGCACAAAGTAATATTGATGGCATTTAGAAATACCAGAGCTGTAGCTGCGGTAATACCAATGGAATCATTATTACCGTGCTTTCATTTTGAGGATTCTCCCAGAGCCACTGACTTTCCTTGCTCGCGCGTGTATGCCTCCCTGCTGGTTTCCGTGCCATTAGTCCACGTCCCTGCTGAGGCTTTGTGTCAGTCTGAAGTGATTTTAATGATGAAAATGTCCTCATGGTGTTGTATACTTACGCCTTTTATCCCATTATCTTCATATAATGACCACTGATCCATTCTGAGCTAAGTGCCTATGTATTGTAATAAACTATAGTTAATGTTAAATATGGAAACGGGGGCTGCAACTGAAAAAAAACTAATAATATTGGAAAGCTGTATACCGTTTTATGACAACTAATATAACAGTTCTTTTAAATATTACACAAGATAATTTCGGGGATGGGGGCCGGGGGTGTGGGGTCACACTACAAACTGATTTTCGCCCGTGTTTTTTTAAATTATTACTTTCAGACCTTCCCTTCAACTCCCGCCTACAATCTTCTTCTTTTTTCAAAATTCAGGATCTCCATGAATTTATTCTATCATTTCTGATTAATTATTAAGTGGTTTCTACTAGGATTCGGTAAAACAAACACGTTAAGACAATGAGAGGAGTAGATACCGACTTAAACTTAAGCTGGAAACCACTGTGGTCACGGGACTTTTTATTTCATTATAAAAGTCTGTTCATATGACCTGCCAGTGCCAACGAATATATTCCCATTTCGTTTGTCTTGTAACCTTGAACTAGTTCTTTATCTCCCCTGGCCCCCTACCTTTTGCTTTTTACTTTTCTATATGTATATAAGATCACAGGCGATGCAGGCAGACTGAGAGCTAGGAGATACCTTACTCGTGGTTAATTAGCGTTTTATTACGTGCGTTGCCTTATATCAAGTAGCGCTCCAAACCTGACTTTTCCATGACGACTGGGCGCTACTTTCCATTATAACAGGCTGTAATATTCTCCGCTTATGAATACTAATGGCATAACAGGTCTCTGCAATATGCCCACACTGCCCTCTGCCGTACGTTCAGTTAACTTTTCATTGTGTTCAGGCTGTTATGAAAATTGCCTGCAATGCCTCACACAATATCATTATGCTATCATTTTTTAAATCTTTAAAAAGTAACGCATTTTTTGGATTAGTTTAAAAGAGCTGGTGTGTAATTCCTTTCGATTAATACTGCATATAATTTACTAAGCTAGGGCTATCTGACCAGTTATTATAAGCTAGTGGAATATCAAATCGCGATGGTTACCATTTGGATGGTTGCATAAAGTAATAACGTCGATGTCCTGATTCTGGTGAGGACCAGATATGAAATCCCATGTTTAATTCATAGTCTCCATGGGAGGGACGGTATCGCGGTTAGTCTCCGAGCACGTGACCACTATTTTCACATGTCTCTGGGTGGCTTGTCACCATTAGTTAGAGACATAGATGCGTTTATATATGCCTCACATGACAATCTACTTTTGGGTATTGAAAAACGTAATATTGCTCTGAGGATTGAAGGCTATTGTTAAATCCCTGGTACGATTCGGTACATCTAACTGAATGGAGGTGATTAAAGAGCATTCGTTGCGGCGTGCTGACCGCATATTACCACTCTCTTATGACAAAAGCCGCAATTTTATTGTGTTGTTACTGTTACATTGATTGTTTTAGCCATAGCCAGGAAAAAAAACATGTTTTCCAGATTCTTCTGCGATTTTTAACTACCTGCACACGTTGTTGATATTTACATGATATACCGGGTAATGTAGCATGAAAGACTTGTTTTGCTAGGAAATGCGTTTTAAACAAAAAAGGGTCAACTAACTCTTGAAAAAGCTCTAAGTTCTTAAAATATTGTATTGCAATCAGGATGGTATAAGATTGACACAATACCCAATAAGACACTGAGAGATAAAGTTTTTTTGTTGTTGTTTATTCATTCACGACCATACATGTTTCGGAGATTGGTTGTCTCCTTCTTCAGTGGTCTTCTTTTATTGCAATGTTCCATCATTAAGAGCAATTTATTGACCTTTCTTATAGTCACTTTAGGCCTAGGCCTACTGATAGATCTACACCGTCATATCAATTACATGACTTTATATATAGAGATATTTGACATGCCCTGAGCTATTTCTCGAAATATCGCTCTGGATCAGATTAATTAAATAAGCCAGTTCGGATTTCCGCGCGCACGGCTCCTGCCACTAATTAACCCCTTTAGTAGTCAATAATTCATTTATTTTCATACTGAAAATACTCCGTAAATGACTGGGTGAGGGGGATAAAGAGCCATGTGTGGCTGGAGCACTCACTATAGCTTAGTACCGTACACACATATATGCAGTCAATGGCGGTCTCTCAAACCATTTTCTCCCGATTTGCTTTGTTTGGCAACAAAAATATCTTGTAGTTCTGACATTTCAAATAAGAGACATTTTGCTAATAAAAACATTTTTCTATTCTTAAATAAACCCAGGGTTGCAGGTTTCTGTGAATACATTTCTCTAGGTCTTCCAACGTGTAGCCCTCTGTGCACTTGAGATAGTCATTTGACTAGAGCTCTAGGAAAGAGAGAAACAAACTCAGAAATAACCCAGAAGTCACATCTGATTGCAAAGGGCTGAGACCCATAAAAGTTAATTTTAGAATTTTGAGAGACTTATAGACGATTTCCCCCGACATATAGTAAAGATTAAAAGTATGTTGTCACGCACACTTTATATCTATCATTTCTCTTATTTATCTATCTATCTATCGATCTATCTAACTATCTATTTATCTATCTATTCTGTGTGCACCCGAACTCGCTTATACGAGCCATACTTAGGTCTGGGTGGATTTCTTTTGTCTCGTCTTGAGCTTTGCAAGGCGTTTATATCCTCCCTGCTCTGAATAATCAATTGGAGCGGCATGACACGATTTTAAATCCGTGCCTGCCCAGATGTACCAAACAACAAGAATTAGTTAACAGTGATCAGTTTACATTTATTTTTTTCCTGTTCATGCAGAAGATTGCGTTTCCAAGGGAAACAAAGATTGATGTCAGTTAAATGTAAAGTTCGAGAGGGAGGGAGAGGAAGGGGAGACAGAAAACATGCCATTTTAATTCACAATTGGTCTACCCTTTAATTTACACCTAAACGCCATCCCCTCCCCCTCCCAGCCATTACCAGCATGATTCTGATCCCATCTGCTGATATCCGAATCAACAGATTCTTCACACTGATATCCAAGATGGGAGTAGCCAAGATCATGCTATCAATGATTGACAAACATCACCCCAATCTATTTAGATTGATGCTATCTCATTTTCACCAAGCTGGGGCACCTAGTGAAGTTGAAAGCAGCCCAGAGAAGGCCAGGTACCGAATGGCACCCACAGCTTATAATAGTCTGTAGGCCAGACCCAACAACGCTAGCATGGGATAGTGGGGCTGGCCTACAGACTAACCCACAGCTGTGAGGCCACCACAGCAGTGGCTGCCACTATCTTATACGGATGTATTTATTCCTGGTACAGGTATATAATATGGTGTATTATTGGGTCGGTTTTTAATCTGTTAGACAGTTACTGGATTAAGGGATTAATGGGCCGATCCTTCTATAATGGCTAATTTTCCCGGCTTCAAAGACCTGTCCCGCGAACATAAAAAATAAGCAATTGGTTAGGGCTACAGTCCTGATTTTTTCACTGTTGGGGGGAGGGATGTTTTATCTGTGTTTTGACGATGGGGATTTTTGAATTTTTGATTTTTTATACCATTTTGGTCACGTTTTGTGAGGAAGGAATTGGTTATTTTGGCGTGAATCCCTGTGTAATACAGATGTTTCAGCAGGGGCCTCTCATTATCACTCCAGGAATTAACGAAGCTGGTGGGCCTTCTCAGCAGGTAGTAAAGGCCCTGGGGCAGGCCCTCCACAGGACAGTTTTCTCACCTCCAACTAAATGAGGCTTAATGAGGTTCAAATCTTCACACTCTTCCAGGAATGCCGGTCCCTGATTGGCTAGGTCTGTGACTGAGTTGGCTAGGTCTATTGACTGTTCTTCCTGATACCCTGTTCTGATTGGCCTGTCAACACATGAGTGCACGTCCAGGGGCGTGGTCATTCCCACCACCACCTGACTCCACCCCCTCCCCACCACCCTCAGTGCTGATACCCTGTTCTGATAGTGCACGGCCATGGGCGTAGTCATTCCCACCACCACCTCACCCCACCACCCTCAGTGGCTTTAGGCGGAACCTTACGATAACGTGCCGGCTAGCCGAAGTGGGCGGGGCTTGGCAGACCCGGTGGGCAGGGCTTACTTGTCTTTACTAGTCATGTAATTAGTTTAATTAGTCTATTTTACTCCAGACAGTCCACTACCCGCTTTACTGACTTAGGACCACCAATTTAAGGTTAGGTTTAGGGTTAATTTCAGTATTTATTTCTATTAAGTAACATTTGACAGCACATATCCCTGCCGGCTCTAGTTACAACAGCCAATCACGTCACTGAAGCCACATTCTGTCAGCCGGCGCGTTATCGTAAGGTTCCGCTCCTTGCCCCTCAGTGCACAGCTAAGTTGTGGTTCCCACCCCTACCCCCAACCCACCCCACCCCACCCCCACTGCCCCTCGCATGTGGAGAGGTCTGATAAAAGGGAGAGAGAGAGAGGGAGAGAGGGTTCTCTTAAAGAAGACAATTAACTGTTTAGCTTCCCTTAGATTAAGGAGGTGTTATGTTGGAAAAATAATGGTTGGTGTTTTGGCTTTAACATATCATCCCCCCCCCCTCCCAATCATTCCCATATATATAAATTGACCCAGATTTACGCATTGGACCAGCTAGGCAGCTACCAAAACGAGGGTCCATCTCGCACAGTTGAGATCTCAAGTAGGCTTATGTAATCCCAGGTGGGCGGTCATTCCTCCCTCCCTCCCTCCGCGCTCTCTCTCTCTCTCCCTCCCTCCGCTCTCTCTCTCTCCCTCCCTCCCTCTCCATCGTGGTCAGAGGCAATAGTTGTGCCAATTCCTAAACCAGGAAAAAACCCAACGTTGGCCTCTAGCTACCGTCCAATAGCCATGACCAGTTGTATGGCCAAAACAATGGAAAGATTGGTGAACAACAGGCTAGTCTACTTTCTTGAATCGAAAGGGCACCTTTCAGTTCACCAATCCGGATTTTGTCGAGGACGCAGCACAACAGATCACCTAGTGAGCCTGGAGAGCTGGATCCGAGATGGGTTTGCTAACAAAGAACATGTGGTCAGTGTCTTCTTTGACCTGGAGAAGGCATATGATACCACCTGGAGGTATGGGATCATGAGAGACATTCACAAGCTGGGTTTGAGAGGAAGACTGACTGGATTTATTGGAAACTTCCTGACGGATAGATCTTTCCAAGTCCGCCTAGGGTCAGTCCTCTCCGAAAGTGAAGAGCAGGAAATGGGTGTACCCCAAGGCTGTATCCTCTCAGTGACCCTCTTCAGTGTTAAGATCAACAGCATCACTAAACAACTTCAACCTAGTGTTGAATGCTGCTTGTATGTGGATGATTTTGTCATCTGCTACAAGAGCACCCACATGCGAACAATTGAACGCATACTACAGCAGACTCTGACAAGACTAGCTGAGTGGAGCACCAACAATGGCTTCAAATTCTCAGCAGAGAAAACTTGTGTTGTGCATTTCTGCCGAAGGCGAGGGTGCAAAGAGGAGCCAACACTATATCTCCAAGGAAAAAATCTGGTAGTCCAGGAGGAGGTAAAATTCCTTGGCGTGGTATTTGACAGGATTCTTTCCTTCAAACCACACATTGAATACCTCCGGAGGAAATGCCAGAAGGCAATGAACCTGCTGAAGGTCCTCAGTCACCCCAACTGGGGTTGTAACAAAGAGACCTTGCTGACATTGTACAAAATGTATATCCAATCAAGGTTAGACTATGGATCTATGGTGTATGCCTCTGCTCCAAGGTCTTACCTGGACAGACTTAAGCCCATTCAGAACCAGGGACTGAGACTTTGTCTTGGAGCCTTACGTACAACTCCTGCACCAAGCCTTCATATTGAAGCTGGTATACCACCTCTGGAGTTTCGCCGGGAAAAGCTCACACTGCAATACACTATACGTGTCAGAGCTAACCCCAAAAATCCAGCCCACAAACTCATATTTGACAACAAGAACACTGTGTATCGGGAGAAGCCAAATGCCATCAAGCCAATGGCAGTGACAGCAAGGTCTTTATTCCGAGAAGCTGGTGTACCAATGAAAAGAGTAATGACTGAAAAACCACCAGAGACTCCACCATGGGAACAAAAATTACCCCTGGTTATCCTGGACCTTGACACAAACAAGAAAACTGAGACTCCTGTGCATGTATTTGAAAAACAATACAGTGAAATCAGGACACAGTTTGAAAGCCATACAGCCATTTTCACTGATGGTTCCAAAGATGGTAGTCGTGTTGGATTTGCCGTGCATACACCATTTGGGAACTTGAAGAAGGCTCTCCACAAGGAAAGCAGCATCTACACTGCTGAAGGAAAAGCACTGCTTAAGGCACTTGAATGGGTACAGGTCTCACGGATGAAGAAATTCATCATATTCTCAGACTCGCACCCATGTCTAGAAGCTGTGACCAACCTTTATCCTAAGAACCCAATCATACAAGCAATTCAAGAGACATACACTGAAAACAAAAGACTGGACAAAGAAGTGGTGTTGTGCTGGGTGCCAAGCCACATTGGAATAGAAGGAAATGAGGCAGCAGACATTGCAGCCAAAAATGCATTGAGGCGCCCTGTTGGGGCTGACCAAATGCCATACACAGACATTGTACCTGTGGCGCAGGCACATGTCAAACGTAGCTGGCAGCGCACATGGAATGGTGTTAACAGTAACAAGCTGCGAGCAATCACACCATCAATCACACCAAAATTCAAAGATGATAACCTGACAAGACCCGAACAGGTGATACTGACCCGTCTTCGTACCGGTCACACCAAACTGACTCACAGGCACCTTCTAAAAGGTGAAGTGGCTCCTGAATGTCAGACATGCAACACTCAACTGAGTGTAGAGCATCTCTTAATACATTGTCAGGCAACCAAGAGAAACAGAATAAAATTCCTGCAAAATCGCAGGACACTGCAGAGTATTTTCCGGGAATCTGGGAACAAAAATATTCTTGATTTCCTACGGGAAACCAAATTGTACGACAAAATTTAGGTAACCTAAATGAAGCCTGACTTCGTCAGGCCAAACCCTGTTTCATGAAATAGGGAATTTCACAGAATAAAATAATAAAACCACAGTATATCTGCTAACTTTTAATTACTATTAGCGGAGGTGAAACTAACCAAACCAAACCAAACCAAACCAATCCCTCCCTCTCTTCTCCTCTCTCTCTTCTCCTCTCCCTCTCTCTCACTCTCTCTGTCCCTCCCTCCCCTCCCTCTCTCCCTATATATATATATTTGTCAGGGCCCGACGGTCTCCAATGAAATATCCAAGTGATAAAATGTTCAAAGTGCTCTGGACCATGGGAACCCTGTTTCTGACGCAGACATTTAAATTTTTAATTACTTTATTTTGGTCTCTGTAAAATCTTTTCAGTCTCCACTGTTAAAATTTGGCAGAGACCGACGGTCTCTCATCTCCAAATTCACTATGTTGCACACTGCTGTAATGCTGACATGTTTGTGATTCATTTGGTATTAAAGACAAGTTTATAGGATGAATTGTCTTTCCTGCATAGATGTTATGGTACATGCCATTTAAAATGTATTTGAAATTAAAAAGGTTAGAATATAGTGCCAGGGTAAAGTTTTCTGACCATTTTGTCAATTATTTTCCACATAATATTCTTCATATGCTTATGGTTCATATATGCTTAGAATGCTCAGGTACTAAGTTGTGAAAGATGAATAATAATAATCTTTTTTTTAAAGACCTTACTACCCCGACGTAGGCACCCTGTGATTTTAGCAATTTTGGGCAATCAAATTAATATCTCCAAATTAAAAAAAACAAAAACGTCCAGTAAATTGTCAGATTCCTATAAGAAGTGGAAACACAACTGCCCCTACAATCCAAGTGCCGAAGGCACTTGTCACCACATTAATGAACAATCCCCATGGAAGGTGCACTTGGTCAAACTCTCTTTCTCACACTCCTGGTGGGAACTATGCGTCAGAAATATTTGGGTCACAAACTTAAATCAGAAGACGTTGTTCCGTTGCCGGTGCCGGTGTACCCCCTTTGTGCCCCCCAGTGGCCAGTGTATCTCCAGTGTACCCCCAGTGTATCTCCACTGTACCCCAAGTGTATCTCCAGTGTATCTCAAGTGTACCTTCAGTGTACCCCCAGTGTATCTCAAGTGTACTCCAAATGTATCTCCAGTGTACCCCAGCGTATCTCCACTGTACCCCCAGTGTATCTCCACTGTACCCCCAGTGTATCTCAAGTGTACCCCCAGTGTATCTCAAGTGTACCCCAAATGTACCTCCACTGTACGCCCAGTGTACCTCCACTGTACCCCCAGTGTATCTCAAGTGTACCCCAAGTGTGCCCCCAGTGTATCTTCAGTGTACCCCAAGTGTATCTCAAGTGTACCCCCAGTGTACCTCCCCCTCCCCCTCCTCATCTACACTCTGTTGTAGCGGCCTCTGATATATATATCTCTCTCCTCCTCCTCCTCCTCCTCCTCCAGCTGATGGGGCAAGATCAAAGGGTTTATGGCCCTGGCGGTGACCCTTTTGTCCGAGGTATAAGTTGGCCGTTTGACCCTTTTTAAAGGACCTTCAGAATTGAGCATTTTCCCTCCTGAAATAATTAATTAATCCAAACGATTAAACACCAATTAAAAACCGACCCAATTTCGCCTGTCTCTCCATCGGAGGGAAGGTACATTCGCGATTAAACCCCTCTTGTTATGTACGCATTGCTTTGAGAACAACATTATCTAGAGTGAATTATGCACAGTGCATATGTCACTAGTGATTTACTTGTGGTAGTCAACTTCGTGCAATATTCATGTTCCTTTCACAAACTCGTTAGTTAACCTGTATGTACCTAGATGAAATGTGGCAGGTAACTAATTAACAATGGTGAAAACAGGGAAATTGAGTAAGGCTATTATAGGTATATATATGTGACAAAAGGAGGTATAATAGTACATACATTTTTCTGATGTAATCGTGATCTTCATTGTGATAAGGCAGTGAACACCTGCGTAAGCATCATTGGGGCCACAATAGGAGTTCATCGAACCTATTATTGGTTCATAAGCCGCACCCACCTTTATATTTCATTCTTTCATTAACTCTATAATTCCTGGCCTTGTTCTCCGCCTATTCCACATGGCATATATGGTCAATTCTATTTTTTTTTACGCCCACAAATTTTCTACATAACATCTTCAGGAATGTTGACTTTATACACTTAATTTGTGAGATTCATTAAATCCGCCATTAAAAATGCTACAATCCCAACCCTACTTTTGGGGGTCTAAAATAAATATTGACAATTCCAGGTTAAAAAAAACTCCTAAAATGGGTCATTTTTAAAATAAGGCCCAACAAGATATGGATTTCTCGTGTAAAATTTAAAAAAAACAACATAATAAATCTATATCTGTAGATCAAATTTGTGATAATCTTCTAGTCAAAATACTTGTACTTGTTATATGATTTTTTTTAGAAATTCTATTGGAATGGTTTATATATCTTTTTTTATAGGTATGTAATAGTTAAGCCTAGGCGTACCGTGCAAAATCCTAGACATTGTTTTCTCAATCTACAAGAATTATTTGCGGTGGTAACAGGCTATTCACTGGATGCATGTACAGGACTCTAACTTTTGAGATGGCTTACATAGATCTCAAGTAAGGTTACCTGGGTATTGGTTTCCCCCAAATAATTTTTTTTTTATGATTTTTTGGTCACAGATGTTCTGAGAATCTGTAATGTTTCCAACTATTTTTCTTCTTTGGACCATAAACGAAGGATCTAATGGCTTTAGCCCCTTTTGCTGTAACTATATCATTAACAACAATTTTGAAATAATTTCGAAGCAAAATAAACCAGTGGAAAGCCATGATCTTGCTGTTTTGAGCAGTAAATATTGTTTTGTATTTTCGTTGATGTAAGCAGTTGGCCGGAAACGGAAGGCCAACGCTAGTACCACTTGTCTGTATGTGTAATACTGTCCCGGTCAGCCCAACAAATGGGGACTAAAAGCCGGGAGACCCGGCCACTAAACTATGTGTTGCTGTTCAGAAAGAAGGGTTGTCAAGTGTTTTGCCTGGCCATGTCTGCCACAGACAATTAGATTATATATTTTGTTACCTTTTTTAATGTGATTATCCTAGATTCTCTATATTTGCTTTGAAGCCATTCAATGATGTCATTTTGCAGTCTCATGACCATGTGACAGTGTGGGGCCAATGAGAGCACTAGTCAGCGCTCAGTCAGGCCTATGAGAGGCCTTATGTACCATTCCCGTGCATTTCGGTCAATTTTGGTCTGTTGGTCAACGTGGCCCAACTTTCACCGTATCAATGCTCGTAATTTTTTACCATTCCGTAGTGGTTAATTTGACTTCATGGGAGGCTAGTACTATTGCAAACATGTCGATTAACAGTTGTGACTACAGAGAAACACAGGGCAAAGACAGCGAAAAAGTGAAATCTAGGAGGTAAACGGACAAGTATGCATAGAAAATAGAAAAGTTCTATGGGGCACCGTTTGTAATGTTTTATAAGAAGCTGTGCTTTTGTATACAAAAGGCGGATTAGGTGCGATTGGTCTAGTCTTATATATACTTCAGTTACATTTATAACTTATCTGATGGTAGATCAGATGAGAGTTTCAAAGATAAAGGTCTTACAGGATGTAGCTTGTTAAATCACACTTGTTACATCCATTATGGGGAATTCTCCCAAAAGGATGTTATTTGGTTTTCTAGCCTACCCTATGGACACATTGGCACTGGGGTGCCGGATTTTAATGCACAACAGGTTGCGCGTCAAAATGCACCTCCCCACAAGTTGTTTTATAAACACTTGACGCACTGTTTCATAGGCTGCAGTGTAGTGGGTCAGGAGGCACTACTGTGTAGCGCCTCAAACACAGTAATAATAAGTAAAATGTGTACAATGAAGCTATATATAGCAATCTTATTCAATACAGTATATTATATGCGCATCAAAATGCTGATTTATATGCATGATATTTAGCTCATATTAGGGTAAATTTTCATTAAGTTATGAATAGTTTTTAATGAACATTCAGATGAAACGGTTATCCAATTAGAGTTGCTGAGGAACCCAATAATTGACAATAACCACCAATAGAGCATCATCAGAAAGACGTCCATCTCTTCATCATTTTGCCACAAACAGTGTCCACATGAGTGTAGGTGTCCATCATTTTCCCTCTGTGTGGTTATGGGTTGTAGAGTTGGCAGACCCATTGGGGGTACACTACATATACATATGTAAATGGTTGGGGGTGTTTTGATTACACATCCTCTACAATTGCCCACAACTGATTACACAGACAGAATATAGAAGAATATCACCGAAAACAATTCAAGATAAATAATGGTTGATTCCAGTAGTGCATATTATGTCAAAATATTACATGGGTTGTGCTTTTCATGTAGAAGAATTAGTAATAGTGACAGGCTTGCCTGCAGCGCCCTCTAGTGCTTTAACTGCACAATTGACACTGTTTGGTTTAGCGCAGAGGGGTTTATGAATACAGGGAGGGAGAGGGGGGTGTAATGAGCGACAGGGGAGTGTGAAATGCCAGTTATAGGTGAGTGAAGTGTCAGGTACACCTCGGGCCAGAGTATTTCCACAAATATGAAAGTGGCTAGATCGGTTGCAAAATAAGTGAATTGACCATTTTTCTCTCCCGCGTGGAATCGTGGCTACTGGGCCGATCCCATCCACCTTGGTGCCGTTCGAAAGGCCGTGAAGAGAGCTTCAAGAGCCTTTTTTCAGTTTCTTCTTATCTGCATTTGCCGCCGATCTAGAGGCCATAAACTGGCGGTTAACTCTTACCCGTTCACCCAACAAATGTTATTACACATTGGGAGGGTGTGGGAGAGGGGTAAAAAGCTTAAGGTAGCCTAGATGCTTGAGAGTAGTTTTGTGGTGCGTTTTCATGCACTGTTAAGGAAGCGCTGGGAACTGGGAAGATTGTAAGACTGTAATTTACAGTTCTAAATAGTCTTTATTGCATGAATATCCAAGATATATTGGTACATTGGCCATACATGCCTTTATGTAGATTTACTTATCAAATTAAAATATATGGTGATTGACAGTGTGTGCAGTATGCAGTCGCGCACTATGCCACTCTAGGAAAGCTTGTAGCTTGACCAGTGAGTGGACTGCTTTTTATTTGCGGGTCGCACTGGGGCATACACTTTACATAAGGCTAAAAAGCTGTGAAGCAGAATCGGTGTGCGCATAGGGTAGGGTGTCTACAACCTGTATTTGTTAAGATATTAATTTTTAAATCAAAAGGTTTAATAATGAAGCCATAGTAAATTAACACTACAGCCGGCTAGAGCTGCCATACCCGTCTATGATATTGGTAGATATCGTAGAACATATTATATGTAATGACCCTTTGGTAAACGTTGGGGAGGAGGTAAAAATAACTAGAATGAATCAAGCTTGTAGTTACTCTGTTTTAATGTTTCACAAATCAGGAGACATAGGGAAGTCAATGATAAAAGATAAAATGTGTGTTGATTCATATAAAAGATATAAAGAAGTAAAGGGAATAATATGTAGTATACTTGTGCTTACACGCCACCTTGTGGGCAATATATAAACATAACCTTTATAAATGCGCAGAATGCGTTGTAAATGCGTGCGCAAGGTGCGCGTACATTTGTACATAATTATGAGAGGTGTAAGAAGTATATAAAAAGTAGAATAAAGCAATGGCATTACAAATAGATGTTTGCTTGTTTTAAATCCTGAACGATTAAGGTGGGTTTTTACTTGTGATGCTATCGATGGTATTAAAAATGTTGCTACATATAGTAAGTCCTATAGTTTTATTACAACAATATTTTTCATACACCGTGCATGTTATTTAAGGGAGATATATATATATACAATATTAATAACATCATTAAATATTGTTGTGCTACATTGTTCTGACAAAGGATTTCGCTATTTTATCTATCTATTGATAGATGGCTAGCGTGTCAAACGACGTCAGAGACAGAAGCCCTCTCAGAGATGCTAAGGAGGGGACAGAGTTTCAAACCGTCTCGACATCTTTGACTGATGCTCAAAGGGCAAAAGCTGAAAGGAACCGACAAAGGGCTCTCCTCCTCAGACAGAAAAAGCAGCAAACTAGACCCCTGACGCCGGTTAAAAACAGGTAATTACATGTTAATAACTGATTGCATAAAATAGAAAAAGGCCGTTGAATATGAGGCGCTATATGAAAGTTTCCGGTTTTCATTATTATTATTATTATTATTATTATTATTATTAATATTATTATTATTATTATATTATCATAGAATTTTTATTCAAGTTTGTCAGATAGAAGAAAAGGACATGTAATTCTAAGATTAGTCATTCTAAAGTTAGATCTTCCATCCAGCCCTAGACAATGAGGTGGACACACCTGTTTCAGATTTTGCGGTTGGAGCTACCAACTTAATAAAGCTACACCCTATATAGTTAGGTGACCTACTTCATCTCGGAATAATGGGCGATGCGCTGGGGCGATGCGATAACATCACGCATTCACCTCTGTCGTGCCTGCAGAAATGCTTTAATGGGTGTGAAGGCATATGCTCATCTTCGTGCTGAAAAGAATAATTTAATGGCTTCTCTCTACTCCTTTGTCGCCATATTGGTTTAGATTTTTGTTTTTGAACCGTTAATATTTTTTTGTTGTGTGTTCCATGACTACTAATCATGTTTATTATTAAGCTAAGCTTTTTTTATGAAAGAAATAGAAACCAATATTTCGGATAATATTTCCAGTAAATCACTTAAGAATTAGAATGTTTGATCGCATTTCATTATTGCATTCTTCTAGTGTCTTGCCGTTTTAGAAATTACTGTACAGCACACTGTCGTTTTAACTATTATATTTTATATGTGCATTGCCTGCTTCAATATATCACCCTGACAAACGTCTTTCCTTTTTTATCTCTCTATTTCATATTGGCAAAGCATTTCTTGTTAATCATTAAACACTCCCAGTTACCTTTATATTATGAATTACTGGGCCTCAAGTACTTAAGATACGTCTGTCTATACATCCATGATTTTTTCAATGCAATTCTTGTTGAGCTTCTTTATGAGGTGTGTTATTATATTACGAGCGGAGAAAGCCTGTTTTGGATCCTGTCTGAGGTGGGGATAGAGGGGACCATAAGGTGTAGGTACTTCAGTTTGGGATTTTTGTTTTCGGCCTCTAGCTCATCCCCATGGCGGTCGATCCTGTTGGAATTTGCATCATATTGTAAATCAAAGAACATGTGTCCATCTCTGCGAAAATTTTATTTTCCCAAATGAATTTTCTATCTTGCGAAATATACTATTTAAATTATGTTTAGTTATATTCAGGAATTCATGATGTTTCAACTTGATTCAGCCTGAATTGTTGTGTTCACCTCGACCCAACTGATATGATTTTGTGAAATGTTACGGCAAGATGACAAACAGGAGACATGGCTGCCAATGGGAGTTCATTGGAGATTGTGTTGTCAGCTTCAGAAGTATTTTTTAATTATTTCAGGCGATATTGTTGATGATTGTCGATCATAACAGCGGGTTATAGACTTAGCTTGTATTGGGTAGTCAGGATTTATTTCACAATTCTATTTTTTATATTTATTACGACCTAGTGAAGTCCACTCCACTCTGGCACATGCTCCCTGCACCATATTGCCCCCTGTGGTTATTATGTAATAACCCTCACCCTTACCCAGTCATGGTTGGGTGCACACTGACATTGTGGCTCTATCCCTCCCTTGCCTTCCAGCTCTGTCCCTCCCTCCCTCCCTCCCTTGCCTTTCACTCATTACCTCCATCTCTCTTTCACAGAATATCTAGTAAAACGGGGTCAATTTGCCCATGAAGCATGCATTTTCAAGGGGTGCGAGGTGCCCTAGTTATATCACAATGTAGGCCTACAACATAAAAGATTCATGTATACAACATAAAAGACTCATGTATCCAAATCATGAAATTCTCTGGTATTTGGCCATGTTTTTCTTGATTCTATCTATCAAGTACTCTACTATATATGGAAAATATAGTGATTGATTTTCAAACAATATGAAAAAAGAAAGAATTAAATGAAAAACTATCATAAACAAATAGAATATCCTTAATGCCTGAAAAAAAGGAATTTTTTTTTCTGATAATTAAATTCCCTCTCAAATAAGCCAAAATGTATTGTCCATTGAATTGCAGTTACTATAACTTGACATCGGACACAAGTATTTGATTCTGAGAAAACGTTTCCTTGGAAACGCCAGGTAGCTACACTAAGTTGATACTAATTGTAAAGTTAAATAGATAAATAGATCATTAGTTAACTTAATACTTGTTACCATACTTCATAGACCTAAAGACATGCCCATGTGCTATCTTGCTTTGTCTTCCTGCTCTCTTTCCTTATTCAATGCCTTTTTAAATAAGAAATAGTTAAATACTATAAATTATTGGGGTTCAGCCCCAGAACGGATTGGACAGGAGAGGGATCTGAGTTTTTTGTTCAGTTTTATTGGGGTCCGACGTTTCGGGCACATTTGCCCTTTTTCTTGCTTTCTCTTCCTGCTCTCTTTCCTTATTCGATGCCTTTTTAAATAAGAAAACTAAATCAGGTGTGGTGACGTTGTGCTTCTGCCTCCCACAGCAGACCATAATTCCTTGCGCGTTTTCTCAGTAATAGATTAGTAGAATCTGCCTTGGCTTTCACCCACATGTTGTCTAATACATCATCATGTAATAGTATATAATTTTATATGGGTGTGTCTCCATCTTCACAAATATGCCCACTCATAATGATTGTTTCGTGAACTATAACCTATCACGTATATCTTTTCAATTCAGAGCACTGAAAGGTTCCGGGCCAATTGATACTGGTGGGGGTTTTCTTCTTGACCCTACCGACCTTGAAAAAGAAGAGAAAAGACTCACAACCAACGTTGTCCATCCACTCGGTAAGCTCTTTTTATATGGCCGCTGTAATGATCATGCGAGACCATGCTTGTTTATGAATACCATAAAGATATGTGTAGTCTTATTCCCGAAGGAAATGTCAGGCTGTTCTTCCCAATGAAGTCAGTTCTTCCGGGGAAAATTCTCCTGATATAAATCGTAATACCATATATATAGCCCCGCATTGATTTTTAACTTAAAATTGTACCTCGTTGAATGAACAAAAAATAATACAAAATGATAAATATTTGAATTGTTTTAACAACTAGCATTAGAATTCTTTCATTCGACCTCTTCTACTGGCACTATATTGTATATCAAAAACATAAATACGTTTAAGGCGGCATTGGATTTGAAACTTTTCGCATATTTTGTTTTAACCGTCTTAGTGCACAACAGTCTGAAAAATATAATATGATATTTGTTTTCATGGCGTTGGCTTAACCCAACCAAATGAAAACGCGTGGGATTGACGAAACACTTCAAATCCCATTGCTCCTATCGTTTTTTTCTTGGAGAACCCCTTATTTATAGTAGTGAAAATCAAATCTCAGCGCGAGCTCTCTGAAAATCGCATCTTTGTCAGATAAACCAACGCGTTGGATAAGCATACGTATTATGTATAGATGTGTTATGCGTAAACATGCCCAAGGAATATAGCAAATTTAAGGCGATAGTTATATTAGTTCATTAGTACATGCAGATTCTGAGTTATGTTGGTAGGGGTAAGTGCGAGATGAACCCTTTGAAATGTTAAGCGCAATAATGTGATGCAATTCCAGTAGGAAAACCCGATAAACTTTGTTTATGCTTTTCATTGTATGAACTGCTAACCAAGCAACATCCTCTCACCGATTATTTTTTTAAGTTCTTTTAATGAATTCATTCAAATTTCCAGCCATGCAATTATGAATCCTCATCTTACGCGATTTCTCATCGACTGTCCTTTAAGTGGATTTGGTTCAAATTCGCCAGTCTTGTCATGACACTAGATTCTCTCACCGCGACTTCCCTTATCTCAGCCACTTTTGGATGTCTTCTCATTGATCGAAGATTTTAAAACATCTTCTGTCCTATTTATGATGCAAAGTTGGAAAGGTTGATTCCCGTCCCATGTGTCAAGATTCGAGACGGATGGTTATTTCTTTATTTTTCCTCGGTAAATACTACTTAGATTTTAATTCGTAAAATTTTATTATGTGAACTGGACCAATTTTGCCCTTATTAGTTCACACGTGCAATAACCAGACTGCGTTTATTCTTATTATCCAACATGAGGAGAATCCTTTATGAAACGGACCTGATATGTTCCTTTGAATCAACATCCTAGACAAAACTACCAAATCCACGCTTTACCACCTGATAAGGGCCTAGTCCACTGAGCCGATTCCTATGCGATTCTCACAGAATTTGGTGCCAAAAAGTCCTCTGCGGCGCAAAAACGCATGAGAAACGGCTTAGTGGACCAGGCCCTTTAGTCTTCATTATCAAGTTCTATAAATAATCCAGGTTTGGTCTGTTTAATATCGTATTTGCCTTGGTAAACCCGCGAAAATGCCTCAGTACAAGTATTGAATGGAGGTTCATGGAAGCGGGGGAGAGAGCGCTTACTGCCACTCTCACCATCTCCTTTGAGAATGGCAATAAATGGGATAACTCCAATCCGGAGTTGAGCCAATAAGTTGTAATAAATCTCATCTCACTCTGTGTCATTTCAGGTGCAGTCCTTGCGGTCAACGAGGAAGCCTTGTTTTGTGAAGAATGTGGGCGAGAATTTCTCGAGTCCAGTCTGTACGAAACGTTCGGTATTTATGTTTGTGAAAGCTGCAGGTACGTCGTCTGCTGTTTGCATTACCAAAACACCTTCAAAAGCATTAGTATAAAAACATCTGGAGAGATTGTGAAGAAAACACAATTGTAGCAAAACTCAGCCAAGGATAAAATTCTATTATTTCTCGCTACCGAGAGAAAAACCAGCTTGAATGACCTCGAATATTCAGTCATGGAGTAGGCGGCGGAGAATCACGAGAAGTGTCTGATCTAGACATTATCACATCTCCCTTGTCAGACACACTTGTTCCTTTTTATGTATTGCCCATTTTCTTCTCAGTATCAATGCAATGGTTTCAATAAAGTTATGCTGCTCTTCTTCCCTTACGCCCACACACCTGGCTGAAGCCTTTCATATAAAACGTGTTTGTTTCTCAGAATATACAAATATTCAAACATAGTACATTTTATAGTCATATACACAATAACTGAACATTTACATACTATTGCATTTATGAGGCCCAATTTTGTAACCACTATTACATTCTTATAATATGGACGTGGCTCGTCGCACGTGACACTGTTTACATACCTTACATCCTTTTAGTTCTGATGACTGAGACCTTTCTGTGCATAAAGGGCTTTAAGTGTCCGTAGGTCTGATTAAATCGATATCGCAATATGTTGTTATCCAAGGTCAACATGTTAAATGGTGGTATGCTAGCTTATGAAATGCCTCTATTTTGTTTAAACTATCTGTCAAGTCAAAATAATTGCCTACGTAAAATCCTCAGGGCTCAAGGTCACTAAAATCCGGATGGGGGCTGGAGCTGAAAAGGAAAGGGGATTAAAAAGTCGGGAGCCCGCTATACATATGTCTCTCTTTCAGCCAGTGAACTGGAAGTCACATCAATTTTCAACTGACTTGATTTTTTACGACTTAGGTAAAGATCTAGACGGCCGGCATCTATTCGCCTATGTTTACATAGCGTAGCTATAACATAGAACATTTCGAATGATGCCCGTAATTCGGGTCTCTCGTATAATACAAGGGCCCGCCAAGGGGATATGTGTTTTCCGATGTATATTCCCCGTAAAACTACACTATTATCACTCTCTATCGATATCAGTTATACCACTCTACAACTTGGACCGAAGGAATTGTTTCATATGGCCATATTTAAAAAAGAAACAAAAAATATGGTTACCTATTTCCGTCCCGTTTCTAGGGGGCTCACGAACATTGCCAAATAAGTACCAATTAACACTCTACCGTTGGTCAGGCTCAGCGCTGACCAACGCTTGTCAACACAACAATCAACAGCTTTGTGTGGGAGGGGGGGGGGGGGGGGGTCGGTCCAATAGACCATAGAGAGAGGTTGACTATCTCTCACAAGCAGCTAATTTATCACAGTAAAATGTATATTCTGGGGCGATTTACTTCTGGATTGGTCTTGTCATTTGGAACATTTTGATACCAATTAAACACTTCAGGTGTTCCTTAGATGTTACCTTGGAAACGCCATATGCTCCTAGCTAGCTCTGAGCACCTCTCCAGGATTTATTTAAATACCAATATGCAGAAATATGTGAACAGTTATCCCAGTATTGAATTCTAGAATTTGACTATTTAAGTTGGATCATTATTTTTTTCTTATGCTGGAGTCAGTCTAAATGACATAAAGAAGTGAATAACTTTGCATGTACTTGTTTGTTTTCCCCTGCCAAGTTTATTCATGCTCTGGTATCGGCCTGGGATGGCAGCAGGAATGCTATGGCCTACTCACATACACTATCATGTCTGACATCACCACTGCTCTGAAAATGGCAGCCTACATTGAATATCATTATCCAACATTGTCAGCCTTCTAGGACTGATATTATTGACCATATTTATGTTCAAACCTAGCTGACATTGATTTTACCTCGAGAACTAGGGATTACCGGATAGGGCTATCATTGTACCGAAGGTGTTGCATCCTTTTAAACAGTAAATCATCTGGCCCGATGGGGTCAAGAGACCCTTAAAAGTCATGGTAGACTTTTGACTGCTGACTTGTTATTACGAGTTATGTCCTCTTACTATAATTATGTTATAATATATTCGGGTTTTTTTCAGGGACAATGAAGATAAACACAAAATGATAACGAAGTCGACGGCCAAAGAGAAATACCTTCTAAAAGATGTTGATTTGGATAAGCGAGAGCCTATACTGAAATACGTCGAAAAGAATAATCCACGAAATGACCGATGGGGGAAAATGAAACTCTACCTTGAATCTCAGGTTCGAGTCATATTCATAGCTTTAGTGCCAAAGGCATTACCCTTTATCCTGATGTGCACGGGGCCCTGCGAGGCTTCATGACAATGGCTGCTTTAAATACATCCTCCTGACTATTTTTAGAAAGTGTGGTGAGAAGCGGTAGTATCAATGTTCTCCCTGGGTACAAAACCTTTCAATCATATCTAAAGTAGTTTAGGTATGAGTGGAATATGGCGGTCGTCCTCGATCGTTTCTTTTAAATAAGGAAGTCTCGCTTTGAATTACTGGCGGGAGTGTTTGTTAGTACCTTTAATTTCATTATGTATTGTCTCTGGTCTTTCGCGTTTGATGTCATTATTTTATTTTATTTTTACAGGTAAAACAAAGAGCTTTAGAAGTATGGGGCGGCGATGAAAAAGTAGAGGAAGAAAGAGAAAGGCGCGAGGAAGCAAAACAACAGACAAAGCAGAAACGCTATGACAAAAAAGTGAAAGGTGGGTATTTCCTTATTCCCATTCATTTTGAGTTCATATCAAATGCATCACCCTACTCATACCCTACATTGAAGGAAAAGGTCCCTCTGGTCGCATGACGACAATCGGAAGCAGTGTTGGTGAGTGAGTCCATGCTAATATGTCAATCAATGTGAAGTTGCTCGCATGGGGCTAGGGCAGTGGCTAAGTCATCAGGCGTGCCATATTACAACATTGGTTACCATGTTCATGTAGCACGAACCTGTGCAGCCTGGGTATTGTAGGACGAGATAGCAACAGCATGTCACCAGCCATTACATCCATTAAAACTCTATGTAGATTGTCCCCTTGCAATTTCCTGTCCCCCTGCGAAATCAATGGGAATTCAAGTTGGTCGGTAGAACCTGCTTTTAAGAAATTACCACCAAGCCCCTGCGTCCAATTGAATTAATAAAAAAGAATTTATCCTCAGTAAAAGTCTGAATTTAAATGCCGAAGTTGACTTTCAGTAGTGTAACCACGGGAAAATATTTGCTCCAATGTGTCTCAAATACTTCTATATATACTTTTAATTTCAATCAATTTTTTTCATATGAGACGAAACTTATCAACCTCCGCTCCCTTCAATACTGCTACCATGTCGGTCTGTTTAATTTCAATCAAGTATGACATTGGGATGTCAGAATAATTTCCCAAACAGTTTTGTTTTTTTCCTAGAGTTACATTGTATTTTCTTAACGTGGTTCCTTGACTCATTTAAAGAGAAACTCATGCAGACACTCTTCTATGTCTGAGTTATCAATTAATGTTAACCACAACATAATTCCAAAAGGAAGCTTTCCCACCTTCTCTACAGATCTGGCACCCTTGATATTTGTTATGAACAAGAGGCTTTGCCTCTTGAGGGGGGTGGTGAGATGAGGAAGTTTGAATCATCAAAATCCCTTGAGAAATGGTGACACTGTGCCCCAACATGTAACATAGAAGCCTCCCTAAGGTACAAACGCACCTCAAACCAACCTGCAGCGCAGAACAATGCCCGAACGCACTGCGGTGATTAATCTTATGTTTAAAAGAGGGTTAATCAGGGAAAATAACAAACACACCAGGGAGTGAATCTTGAGTAAATCTCTTCCCCCCCTCCCCCCTCTCTCTCTCTTTCTCTTTCTCCCCCTCTCCCCTCTCCTCTTCCTGCCTGCCTACGCAGACACATTTTCAACTACAAGCTAACAGAATATAGGCAGAAAATCAAAATTGTTGCTTCTCAAATCTGTTGCCCCCCCCCCCTCCATATTACCTTTTCACAAAAACTCATCATTTTTAGCGTTTTAAGACATAAGAGCAGCCGTCACAGCCAACTAGTGGCTCTATAGGTGTATATACAGGCTCCTGTACTTCTGTGACGAAACTGGCTTTATTTGTGAGACTTTTCTTATATTGTTGCTATTATTCCTGATTGATCTCCATATTATTTATTATTGATATGTACCTTCCCTACGATTATTAGTTAACATATTTAGTCTGTTTGTGCAAGAGCTATCCCCAGTAGTACTCACATGTTGGAAACTTACTTAATATAGACAATTCTTAGACATTATTATTACTACATTGTCGTAACAGGTGACAATAATACAATGCTCAGAGTAAAATATTACTTAATACTTACAAATATTCATACATATTTTTCCACTTTTTAAGTCGAAATAGTCGAAATAATCACTAAAAATACCGATAATTAATCATAAATCAATGGAAATAATAAAAAATAAATGTACAGATGAACTCCTAACTACTCACCAAAATGGCCATAAGCATATTTGGCACCAGGAAAACATCCACATATCGAAATAGGCCGTAAAATAGGGCCAAAATGGCACTAACTTAATAAAAGAATCAAGTTAAATGATACAAATGATAAAAATAAAGTCATGATAAATGCACAGTTGTACTACAAAATGTCGGCCACCCCTCCGGTCAAAGAAGTACCCTGTGACTTCTTTGACCGGAGGGGTGACCGTCGAACGGGAGCAAGGAACGGTCAAATGGGACCATACGACCGTCCGACGGTCGCTGTGGTATCCACCTGCACGTTGGTCAAAAAAGCGCATGGGACCATTCGACGGTGACTGCGTGGCACTGACCGACGTGTAAGTGGATATTGGCCTTACGTGGATAAGCCACTTTACAGTCATCCCCCTCATTCCCCGCCCCCACCCTGATGGATTGACCTTGAGTCGGACCATTAATACAACAACATGTGTGGACGACGAGAAACAAACAAAGTAATTAATCCCAAGCGGCATCATGTTAACGGTGTTCTCTCAGACCATGAGTAGTGACAACTATTTAGTTTGGCATTGGTGGCGTAAACACACTAGTCCCAATATTTCTCCATTGATCGCTTGCTTTGATCTATTCATTCAGTACACCATCGACGTGGGGAAGATGATTAGAGTGACCACTTCATTAAACATACAGCTAATATGTGATTAACTGTTGGCACAGAGGTTTCCATTCATACTGAAGGTCGATGGCTTCTTCTTAAGAGTAGCTCTTTATGAGCTTAATTTCAATGAAAACTACGCAGTGACTTATATTATACTTTTTACGTTTTGCGTGCCATTTCATTCTTTCGTGGCTTTTATTTTTTGTTTACAGATCTTCGACTGGCCGTACGCAGCAGTTTATGGACCAAGGATTTAGGAGCACATGAACATGAATATGGAGAAGAAAGTTACAATGAGGAGGACGACGAGTATTCTAAAACATGTACCACTTGTGGTCACGTCTCCACTTATGAAAAAATGTGAAGGAAATAATGATGAACTATGTGTCTTATTCACTTGATAAGACAAGCTTTCCTTCCTACAGTGTGGTTTCGTGTTGTATACAATTTTAATATCTGCGGGAGAAAACAAATTATAAAGGATAACCTTAGGCAAAAATTTAGAATTTATTGTGGCACTATATTGTACAAATAATATCTTTTTCTCTCCGGCTCAGGGCCCAGAGGAAGACCACCATCTCGGTGATCTGGAGAGCTGCTTGTAAAATTTGAAAATTAATAACCGAATGTACATAGCTCGAAACATTCATCGGACATCCGAAGAAGAACTTAAAGAAGTTCAAAACATGTCAGGACGCTTTAGATTTATTTAAATATCGTATTCTATCACAGCATTATGCCCGGAAGGGCACCTTTCTCAGAGGGATAGTACATCTAGATAAAAGGTTACAAAATAGCATTGAATCGGTAGAAAAATATAGTGTAATTAAATCAAAGGAATAATATCGTAGATCAGATCAATTAAAGTTTAACAAATACGAACCAACTAGGTTATTTAAGTTAGCAAATCTCCGTTTACTTATATTATGATAAATAACAGGCGAATCAATGTCGCTATACAGAACACAGTTAATAA
Source organism: Sthenelais limicola (assembly GCA_942159475.1). NCBI lineage: Eukaryota > Metazoa > Annelida > Polychaeta > Phyllodocida > Sigalionidae > Sthenelais > Sthenelais limicola. Next base: position 118,600,276 of record OW804096.1, read on the forward strand.
TTCACAGACGTGTTACAATAAACTCCTAAAAAACTGGAATGAGCGGTTGTATTTATTTAGGTGTTCTACTTTTGTCTTGAAAATATCACATATAGATATCATTCTTCGCAGGTCAGTCGTTTCTTTTCCAAACATTTATTTACCAATTTAAGCATTCAATCTATCCAATCTACTGAGAGGCACTACATTACCCATAGTGGCTAAAACATGACTAGGAGATCAGAAAGTCAATTTGCTCTGTTTGTCTTGCTAGGGCTACACCAAGGTTTTCGTCCTTGCGGCAGATACTGTTCTCTAATCCGGCACCATTGGTTTACCATTATCCGTAAGGTGAAAACCGGAGGGCCGTAATGAAAAATCTCTTGGTGAAGTTACACCTTTAGAACATGATTATTGATGTGACGTCATTAGGGCCAGCCGTAGGTGAAAGGATTTGGTCGTTGGTTCTCTGCGATGTGGCGCCTGACGACGCCCTCAGACAGCCAGGACGGATGGACGAAGAAATAACGCGGTCTAATTGGTACTGAGCGGCGGAAGAATAAGTCAGTGTATGCACCACCCTCCTGTTGATACTGGCCACAAGAATATCTGTAACCAAACATACAAATGGAGACATGCTTAGTATGCAAATACGATTGCTTTTAACCATTATCTACATGAAATCGATCCTGCCTAAATAAATATGCAAGAACCTAGGTCTCGGTGGCGCGATTAGTGCAAAAAGAACAATTATACTTGAATTGGGTGGATTAGAATGTATAAAAGGCAATTATTTTGATTGTACCGACCAGATGGTTATCTATATTAATCCTCTTATTAGGAATTTCTCAAAGACAAAACTCAATCCTTTCAACATTTCTCTAAGAGATCGTTCTAGAATTTGGGCTGCCAAAAGATTTTTTTTCTTATATATTTTCCATGACTAAATCACCGCAATGGTGGTCTTCCTGAGGAGGGGACATTTTAGCCGCGCCCGGATTCGAACCAAGAACATGTTCATGCCATTGGGCCGACACAGCGCTTAGACCACTCGGTCACCCCACATCTCGTATTTACTTAGGTTTATATTACAATGAAATGGTCTTGTTTTAGGAATGATGGTGTCCTATCCTTCCTTGATTCATACACAGCTTTCACTACATCTTCACGTAGGCCTATTGAAGTTATAGGCTACTTATTCGGAGTTTGGGAATTGATACAAATAATAGGGGCCATTACTGTATTTTATTGATTGCTTCGTACTCATCGCTGAAATCGGTCCCTGGATAAAGATCGTGACGACACTAATCATCTGTATGCGCGTTCTGGGATGGCTGAGAAGGCCATGAACGAGGCAAAGATGGGCTAATCTTCCGCCTCCACGTCTGTCCCATGAGCCTAGACCAAAGCTTTGATCAAATCTCAGAGGTAGACATTATAGAGAAATACAGAACCATCCATCAGCAAAATTAATAGTATTACTGCTTTTCTGGTAAATATTCTTCCTCTGATATTTTTATCTTAGGAATTATATTTTCAAAAAGGTAGACAATAACAGTTAGTTTCTTACTAACACGGACAGAACTACTTTCACAATTGCCTAGAAATAGTTAATACTATTGATTCGTGTGAAATAATAATTCTTATGGCCGATTTCAAAAGACACAATTTCAGGTGCCCCGACTAGTTGGGGCTGAAATCGCCCCATTTAGTTGGGTTTTGGGGGGCTTGGTTTCGTTGGGGTTTTTTTTTATAAAAACTTGAAATCGGAACTATTTTCGAGATCCACACATGGCCACTTTGAGGTCCGATTTTATAGTCAAACTGGAAATCGTGGCTTCTTTGTCGCACACATACCTGATTTTGGGGCCGATAATTATTTTTCCCCTATGGCTTTCTCCACGATCACTGATTGAAATAGCCTACACATTTATACAGGGTAATATCGATTTTAGTTATATCACCATAGTATATAATAATTACAGAAAAGTAGCTGGTCATAAGGACACATATGATAAAACAAGTTTACACATAGCAATACAACGCGAACCCTAAGTAACAACAACTTATACTAGAGGATACAAAAATCAGGCCTGCATACATGACACTCACACCGTCGTGGAATGCTGTGGGGTAGCTACCAACTAACACAATAAAAGTAAATTCTACAAGTCCGCCATTTTCTTAATAATGAGGATATAGTTCCCATTTTTTTCAGGAATCCCCAGCACGACTCTGCGGTATATATCGCATAAAAAACCTAGCCTAGATTCACACTGAGAGCTATATTTCGTTGGCCGCCAATCTTTGATTTTAGATATGCTACTCGAGAAGGGATATTCGCTGAGGCTAATTAAGCGGTCTAAAGCACGAGCAGAACAATATTGTGGGTTTGAATCGTGGTGTGGCTGCCTACTAGCTTATAGCAAACTGAAATTACTAGCAAAATTACGTAACCATACAACAAATACTTGAACTGGGAGATACTATCTATACTACAGCCTCAAAAATACTTCTCGGCAAATTACAGACAATCCAAAATTCGGCAATAAGAATAGCTTGAGGTCTCCCCAAAAGAACAAATGTAGAAGCTTTACACAACAAATTAAGCATACCCTATTTAGATCGACGAAGGGAAAACAATAATTATTCTGAAACATTCATGTAACCGAGCGCAATGTCCCACACATTTTGACTTAAAACAAATCTACCTGAGATCTCCAGCCCAGGGTAAGAAATTGAAGGTACAGACCCCCAGAACAGAAAAGCCCAAGAAGTCTTCCACTGTTGCATTTACCTCACCAGCTAGTCTGTAAACTGATTTATAAATACAGACTATACCATTCCTACTTGGAATGAAAATTCACAATGGATTAAATAGACAATCTCAATTAGAATAATGTATAGTGATGATAATATCAACCTAACCTTGAAAGTCGTCAGTACTATGTTTAAACTGGCACCATGGTGCCAGTTTAAACATAGTACTGAGTATGCATACTTGTATAAATTAAACAACGCAAAAACAATATTACATATAATAATAATGTTGTATAACGATAATAATAATATCAACCTAACACTGAAAGTTTATCAGTAAATGCCATTGAATGGCACCATGCTTGTATATCCTGTATAACTTACACAAAGCCATTCAAAAATACATTATTATAACACTTAAAGTTGAATTGAATTGTAAAATCAGATGTCGGCACCATGTATAGTGTATGATGTATCTTCATTGCTTTATGTAATAGAACATTAATAATCATTCTTTTAATTGATTCGGTTATGTTCAACGTGTCGGTCGGAGGGCTATACGATTGCGTAGGCCTACATATCATTGCGTAACCATTGGTATTGAGAGCCCCGCCCCTGAGCATGGGTTGATGTCACTTATGTGAGCAACGATTCAGAAATAAAATTACTTTTAAACTTCTAAGCCTCCATTTCATCCTTACCTGAACTGATATTAATCTATATCAATAATTCACATCTCCCGACTTCATCACTGAGCTACCGGTTCTGTACTGCTCAGGAAATGTCAATACCACTAATTAAAACAGCTCCAGTGTTATCACATCAACATTGTTTTAATTGATTCCACAATTATAATGTAATGAAAAGCTCCAGTGTCATGACATCAGCATTATTTAATTGATTCTCTAGTGTCTGCGCCTCCAGGCAGTACCAAGATAAATGTAGGCAGTACCAAGATAAATAGATAAATTAGAGATGATCAATCGACGTGAATACACCAAGATTTGCTATCAATTGTCGGAACTTCTGTAATGACATGATATAATATTTATAGATATCAAATTATGATATTAATGTTATATTGAGAGCATTCTTTGGCAGATTTTTAGGCAATTTTAAAGCGGGTGTTCTATTAAGAGTATTCACAAAGGATGCATCGAACCATTCCCTAAGAAATTACATTATTTTGAACGTAATGGTTGAAAACTATATTGAAGATACATTGATGATATCATTCTGGTATGGCATCATGGCCAAGAAGAACTAAACAAGTTCATTGACCACCTCAACAAAGCCACACCCAATCTTAAGTTCACGAGTGAAACGTCAAGGACCTCGGTCAACTTCCTCGACACCACTCTGTACAGAAACGGTAGCAAACTAGAGACTACTCTCTACAGCAAACCGACTGACAGCCACAACTACCTCCTGTATGAATCCTGTCATCCTACCCACTGCATGAAAGGAATGCCATATTCCCAATTTCTGAGAGTGAAGAGGATCTGTTCCACCCAGGTAGAATTCAGGAAAAACTCCTTGGCCCTAGCAACCCACTTCAAACGCCGCCACTACCCGCGACATATAATTGAAGAGGCTTGGAACAAAGTCGATGCCCTTGACAGGGATGCCCTGTTCACTAACATGAACAGAAATCGAATCTTGAATGCACCAGATAGGGACAGGACCACGAATCCCACATTCTACCTGATTAACACATTCAACCCTAACAACCCTAAAATCCGCGAAGAGATCCAAAACAATTGGAACCTTGTGGAAAAAACAAAAACCTCCAGATTTCTAAGAGACTCCAAACTATAGATAGTATTTGGACACAGAAAGAACCAAAATCTGAGAGCCCTTCTGGTCCGTGCCTCTACGGTCCCAAAAAAGGCCCCAGGCTTTACTGTCAACGCACACAAGTGTAAACGACCTAATACTTGTAGATACTGCCCGCTCATAAACACAAGCGGGCAAATTTGGTCAGTGACTCTCCAGAAAAACATTCCATGTCATAGACACGTGAACTGCCAGAGCAACAACCTAATCTACCTGATCACCTGCAAGTCATGCCAAATACAATACGTGGGACAAACAAAAAACAATGTCATCTCCAGATTTGGCAACCACTTCTTTGATATAGACAAGAACAACGACACAACAGTGGCTCGGCACCTGAATAGTTCCCATCCAAATATCAAAGACAAATGGTCAAACATCTCAATCTCCATCCTCTCGTTGATCTCAGCAGACTCAGAAAGTGAGACTGCTAGACAACGCAGGAACTCAGAGGAGAAGAGATGGATCACCAGACTACAATCAATGGTACCCAGGGGACTAAATATCTTGGATTGATAAACAATGACATTTTCAACCATTACGTTCAAAATAAAGTCTCTCACGAAAATGCCTCCCTTAGGCTACGACTAGTGCTGTTACTAGTTCGGACCACGGTCCTACCACTGTTCTACCTACCTTCAATAATTGCTTATCTCCCTAATACGAGACAGGCAATAAGGGCGACACTCAGTCGCCAGAAGGACTGTCTCCTTATAAGGGACAGTAGCTCAAATTGTCCCACTCTAGTATTTAACAATCAAACCTAGGGACACCATTATATTTATCAAGTGTCACTAAATATAAAAACTTAATTAACTGGTAATTAACCTTAAAATACTGGGCCCAGTGTTAACCTATAGTTAACCAACGCGGCCAAACTAGCGCCTGACGAGACCTTATAAGGTCGAAACCACACAGAAACCCCATGTGATGTGACTGAAAACATTATATTTTATTATAATCTCATACAGTTCATCAAATTATGCTGATCTAATTCTATAGACAGACCGAGTCCTACGGGACTCACTTGACCAAACCCGAGTTGTTGCAACAACGCGGATGAGGTCACAATCAGGGTTACCACACTCACTAAGCAACAACAACAGTTGCCCAGGTGAGCTCAGGTAGAACGTTCGTTTCTGAGGCCCAGCCTCAGTTGTGGTAGCGCTATCCAGGTGACACACGTCCCACCTAAGAAATTACATTACATTGTATACTCATACAGACATCGAGAGAAATATGATTGAGAGCATCACATACAATTAATAATGGCATTATTAGAATTATCTTCCCTTTAAGAGAGGTTATTACGTAAGGATATGACTGCGAATATTGTGCTGACATTCCCAAAGACAGAAAGATACAAACGGTCAATAATGTATGAAGGTATATCCTTCTGGAATGATTTACCTGTAAACCTAAAATCGATCACTGATGATAAACAACTGAAATATGCCCTGTTAGACGTGTATAGAGATTCGATTGCAGTAGCATAAGCATGTGTGGTTTTTAATTGGCCTCCTGTTTTTATTCCGCGACGAAATCGACCAACCCTACGATTATAGACTAGAGTAGACCAGTGTTTTGAACAGCTGGGCAGTGTTTAGGTGAAATGTATTCTTCGCAAACGAAAATTGATATGTTAGCTAAGGCAATAACACATTATTGTAGTAATGAATGATTGTATTTGTAGTTCAAGGAAAGTGGATATAATAGTGGCGTAAATAACAGCCGATTTGAACAAAATTATGTAATTGCTGAACTTTGTAATGGTAATGATCTTTGTAATTATACACATAAAGACAGAAAAGGTACCATCGTATAATATTTTCAGGGCAACGCATGAAATATAACAGCGCTGTTTGTTATGCGTATTTTGTAGTGAAGATTGAAATAAAGCTTTTGTAATGTAATGTGGCCAATAAAAATATTTAAAAAAAATTGAAAAATTTGAGACATCACATTATAAATCTTAGGAATAAACTGAAGCTTTTTATTGAGAGGTGACATGTGTATAATGCGTGTGTGTGTGGGGGGGGGGGGGGGTCTACGGGACTTAAGTCCGGGGCTAATATCTAGAGAGGAAAGAGCAAGCGGGGGGTAGGATATTCAATACAATTATAACTGTCAACCAATGAAAATCGCTTATATTCGCTTGAGATATCAACTAGATACACAATATCCTATAATGGAGTGAATATGATGAGCATTACAAATGTGACATATTTATACATTATGATCTTGATGTCCCCACCCGCTAAATCTGTTATATCTTCTGGGAGATATTGTTGCTAAAATAAAGCATCTACAGATCCAAGACGTTAATCATGCTTTGAACAATCATTATTTAGAAACATTCATTGAAAAGACTATTATAAAAAAATATTTAGTAATAGTTATTATCTTACCCAATTAAAGGCATGTTGGCGAATGGCTTCTCATGCTTACATGTTGCAACTTGGTTCTGCTCTTTAATATCAACCAGACTTTCAGCAATCGATGGAAATCTTTTGTCATTTCTTTTCTTCATATCCAGTGAGTGCCCATGAGCTCTTTTCTTCTTGGGACTATTCCTGGACGATGATTTGGGTATTTGTTCCGACAGTTTTATGAGTGGAAGTTTGGTGGAAGAATTTTCTTTTGGTGTACAGACAGCTTTGTGTCCCACCCCATCGAGTCCATTGGGAGATTGTGTTCCTTCTGAGATCCTACTATTACTTCTCATTATATTAAGTATCAATCGAACAGTCTCATGACCTGCATATAAAGCATAACATATGATTACAAAAGTAGAACATAATATAGAAAGCAATATTTTATGGAAGACGGTATCCATACACTTGTCGCTGCATCAAGTCCTGGTGTCAACTACAAGTACAGGGCTCTAGTGCAAAATAGGGATACTGTCTTCCATAATGTTCTACTGTAAGGAAACAAAAGTGGCATGGCATATGTCTTGTGCCAATGTCTACTTAATTATCTACTTAATTATACATGTGAATTTATGCCTACAGTGACAGCCACAGGCTGTGGATTGCTATTGATATGTATGGAATATCTCCGAGGTAAGGGTGCTAGTAGTAGAGTGACTTATGGTCTTAATGATATTCATAATTCATATTTCACACATATTAATATTTATCGTTATGCTATTGCATAATCTTACGTAATACCTTATAATTATAAAATGAGGATAAAGTAGTCGTGACACTATGTTGTTATCGTATATTTTCAACAGGTGTCATTGGGATGTTATGATCGACAGATCTATGTCATTGTGTTGTTACATATGTGATCATTTGAATGTGTGTATTCTATAGTTTGTATATTCCCTATATATTATATATATTATCTATAGTATTGTAATTGTGACTATCCTCATGTTGGTAGTGGATTCCCATCTGAGTTTCTGCCTGAAAAGTTAAATGTGATGAGCTATTACTCAATAAAGGCAGTGGCACAGTAGCTGTAATAACGCTTGCCAACCTTGTTTAATCCCTTGTATATTCTAGGTACCCCTCTAACTGTTGTATGGAGCAATAGTTAGTAATATGTAAAGATAACATATGTTTAATAACTTTTTGAACAATTTTTTATCTTATTAAGTTCTATCTTGCGCGTGGTGCTGTTTGCACAAAATTTAAAATATGTAAACCAATCTCTGCAAAGGCCTCCCTACTGTCGTCGACCCTAGGGAGTATTGTTACCTTTGCACTTAAAATCAATAATATTACTACGGTAGGGCTTTAGATCCTCCCTATGTAGGGAGTTTAGTTCCCACCGATAGTGACGTTTTGTATAATTGACAAATAAAAGTTACAACAACAACAACAGCTTGCAATAGAACTTTACAACAGCATTGTGGCGTCCGCGATACAGTGCTTATCGACTGCAACACATTTCTTATTGCGAGGCGGAGAAAAAGTTCACTGCCTCTATTATCATGTGAACCACTAGGATTCATATGTCAGTTTCATATACTGTAAACGTATAAATTGTAGCATTTATTTCCACTATTTTAATGCACCGACCTGCGTGCAAATAAATCCTGCGTGAAACCTATAATTATTGCATAAACAAGGTGTATAGGGCTTCCTTGCTGCGCAAATTTCAATCCGCAGTAAATGTACGTAAATTATACATTTACAGTACCCTCATATACTGTCTCTTAATTTGGCTACCAAGAAACCAGGGACATATATACTCCTATATAGCATCAAAAGAATACTACAGGATCACAGGACAGAAATCATTGCCTTCCCTTACAACTTCTGAAACCACTCTCAGGAGACAAACAATCGCAAACAAAGGAGACATAACCTGCCCACTTCATGGAAGTAACCATCTCATCCAACAGAGAAATTCCTGCTGCTCCCAACTTATACACAACCAACACTCATTTTTACACCGAACCTACCCCAGGTGGATCAGTCAATGCACACAAACCTTGACTCCACAGAAACACCCGACAAGAGAGCCCTCTGGAACTCACAGTCCATGACAGGGTCTCCCAAAGAAAGGGGTCCCAAAGAAAGGAGCGTCATCCCCAAAAAGAAGTTCCCGAGACCCAAAGCAAGGACAAAAACATTACATCCAAAAGAACAGCAAAGGAAAAGAGAAGGAGAAAATCCACGCCCAGGTTTAAAAGAAGGGAAATCAAGAATCCAAACACAGCATAGATTGCGCCTCTTCAGAAGAACTCTTGGCTTTTTCTCTTTTCCCATTGACTGAACTATTGCTTCTACCGCTCTTTCCACACTGGCAATCTGGGAAGTGCTGTCAAATCCATGCAGCTAGATCACTTTCCAACTTTTAACCGAGAAACAGCAAGTCATGATCCATGATGATCCTTCCTGTGACTCACTAAACAATGATAAGGCCAAGGCTAAGAGGTCCAAACTTGCAGAAGAGCTAGACTCCAACCTCCAATTACCAGCTAGAGGATACTAGAATAATATTATATCATGAACGGGGGTCGTACACCCTAAAACAGAGTGAAATCCGAACATTGTATAGCGTCGCAGATATACCATGCGTGAATTTAGGTGTATTCTTGTTGAGGCTTCCTATTGATCCATGCCAGATGGACTGTACTAGGTAGGGGAGAACCAGGTGAAATTTGATCTGGCGCAACAGTTAATTTGGTTAATGTTCTATGGCGCAATAATACTTACATGATTTATATTTATTCATTAAAAATATTTCATCTCTAGTCTAATCAACTCCTTTACACAAGGTGAATTGCGTAATTTACACCTCAACATATGGGCATTGTTTTTCCATGACTCCCCCTAGTAAAAAAATAACCGTCGACGTTGTGCTGCGCATGACGTCATGCCCATTCGGATGTCATACGCTTCGGGAGTGGACACTCAATATGGCGGATCATTGTACAAAACTAGGTAAATAAAGAAGTCATTTCTGACTTTTTTTCTGAATATGAGAATATGAGAATTTCTGGATATTCTGATTATCATGATATAAAAATAGAATGTAACTTGAGTAGTGTCTAGGAGACTGTATACGATGCCCACTTGTTTTTACCGACCTGAGGATCCTAAGGTCAGTAAAAACTTGTGGGCATCGTATGTATGTACAGTCTCCTAGACATGACTCTCATTACATTCTATCTTGATATACGTATGGTATATTAGTTCCTGTATGTAGGGGTGTTCTAATTCAGTCTACGGATCTGGCGTGTATTATTGCTTCCAATATTCACCAATATAAAAACATTGTTGCATTAACCCCTCATGAGATTCGATCAGAGCATAAAGTAAAACGATGCTAGATATATTGGTGTTATGGGGATCAATGAATAATAATTGTCAGATTCCTGAACTGATTAATATGGTCACATCCATGATTCTGATATCTGAGGTTTGTGTTTCATTTAGGTTATAATCAACCAACTGGAAAATATAGGCCCTCGTGAATCATAATAGTAACTTGTGTGATGTTATTCTATTTTGGTCTGAATTCAATACAATTTCATGAATGTGAAGGTTAATCACTTATTTGTATACACTTTCTTTCTGATTAACATATAATAGAGCTTACTAGCTCTTAGCAACAACAAAATCGTCTATATTACTAAAATTAAATGACAAACGACAAGAGAATCTTCTTAGTGACAAACGACACAATTTTGCTGTTTCTTGATAGTGACAAGAGAAATGAGACTCCCGCCCCCTCTCAGGAGCCCTCTTCTTCCCATGCCAACCAACACATCGATCTAACCAATGTATCTAAGATCCCAGACAAGGGAGCCTCTGCCGCAACACACACACACACACAATGATGATGTATTGTCATTGTCAATTAATGTATTATGTTTCTATTCACTATGTTAATTGTTTGATGTATTTTGTGAACATGAGGCGACGCATGGAAATTTCTGTTTTGTCAGAAATGCGGTATTGTATAACATTTATTTAACTATATTGATATATCTCTTCAGCCTAATACACATTTTTCAAATCAAATCAAGTTCAAGGGTATTGTAGATTATAACATAGGGAACAAACAAAAGTACTAAGGTTAACAAATATTCTTTCTATATGACAGTTTAAAAAAAATAATGCATGATGTAAATATGGATCCCCAATACGCACGATATCATCCTTGGAGACAGAACTGTGGAGACATAGTGTTAATGTGATCCAATCGTGTTAACATGGTTGATATTTATGCAAGAGGAAGTATACGTACGTTTCTGCGATTGTGACTCTTTCAGATCCTTTGCAGCTGGGAAAAACCCATAAAGGCATTCGTTCTTGACACAATTCTTCTTCTTTCCTTCAAACATATTTCCAATATACTGCACTGATATACTTTTTCTGTTTTACCCAGTCACTAGCCGAGTATAAGTAATGGAAGAAGTGTTTACTAAAAGGTTAGAATGTAAACAGGCATTCCCATGACAAAGTATGGAAGCAAATTGGAAGGGCGTACATGTATTTGCCGAATCAGTGTTAGCATACACCAAATAAGAGAAACCGATTCCCTGTCTTTCATTGGGCAAGGCAGAATAGATGTTTGAGTTTTGAAGTTGGCCAGGCATGAATACATTCACGGACTAAATAAGCAGCGCACAACCTGCTAATCACCTACTTATATTTATTTTCACTTGAGCAAATGAGACGATCAAGTTGCCATTGAGCCTCTGTCGATCACAAATGCAATTTACATGCACTGAGCTCTGCGTACATGAGTAATATCCTTCTCTCAATACGCCTCTACAAAATACAAATTTAATTAGGGAGCCGAGCCATCCTAAGATTGAAGAGAAGTAGTCCTTAGAACCAGATTACATTAGTTGATTCGGTTAGGAGAAGAAATGCGTATTTAATTTATTAAAGATGACATATTAAATGGATAACATGCAAAACATGCTAAAACACCAACTAAATTTAAATTTAATTCCAGCCACAGATAACTGAGTATTCTTATCTACTTAGCGCAAACAATTGCTGCATTGATTTGGTGCTGTATACTTAGGGTTTTATATGTTATGTTAGAAACAATTTAGAAATAGTTATTGAAAAAAAATACGTTAATTCCTAGTTCAATTATTTGTTCAAACATATATCATCCGACGAGTTGCGCTTTAATGAATGCGTATGAATCGCAGGATGAAAAAAGCGAAAATATCTTACTGGCTCCATTCTTTAGCTTTTTACAAAGGGAATAGCATGTGGGTGTGTCGTTCTATGGCTTGCAGATCAGAGAAAATACACGTCACGTATACCCTTAAGATGTAGACTGATGTTCTGGATGATTTAAGCATTTCATTTTAAAGATTAGCTAAGATTCTAGTTTCGCATTGGGAAAGCAATGAGGTAAACTTTTGTTGTGGTATTACATTTTTTTGCCGGTTGGACACAATTGATCAACAGTATTTTGTTGTCTAAAGCGCCGGGTGGGCTCGTGGCATGCCTAACGCTGAACTAGCCCTGGGAGGAGGAGGGAGGGTGAGGGCAAAGGAGGAGATTGGGGCCGGGAAAGGGTTTCTGGGGGAGGGACCAACGACAAGGACAAGGGTAGCTAGAGCGGAGGAGGGGAAATATAAATATTATATCGGTCTTTAATGAATAAAAAAAGAAAAAAAGATGGGAGTGAAAAAGGGTGGGCTTCAGACGTTAGGGCCCAATGACGCTAAGAAACCTCGGACGCTATAGGGCCCAACTACGGCTGATACTGAGGTAGGCCCTAACGTCCGAAGGTGGGTGGGCCCTAACGTGTGAAGGTGGGTGGGCCCTAACGTCCGATGATGGTAAACAGTATGATATTTAATGCATAATTCTATATTTTTTATGCATGACAATGTGTTGTTGATATTTGATGGTCATTCACAATAACAATAACAAAAGTAATTAAATAGTTAAATATACATTGACATATTCAATACACAATCTTGTTATTCAGTACATGTATTCGTGCTACTATAGTATTGCTAAACACTCCAAAAATGCTAATATTCTAAGCAAGGGCTCTTGCAAAATACCACTTGAAAAATAGCAACTGTCCCAACCCTTACTCATTTTCCAGTGACACATCACAATTGTAGAGGACAAGTAAATATGGACATTTTGCAAGAATTAAGAATGTATTCTATTGATTTAAGACAGTTTTTCATATCATTTTATTACCATCACCAATACTCAATGATTATTTGGCTGTAGCTGGGATGGGCCCTAGCATCTGATAGAGTGCTTATTCATTGTATTTGATAGTTTCATTCAACTTATTGTGGGTGAGCCCTAGCGTCTGGGAGTGGGTGGGCCCTAGCGTCTGGGGATGGGTGGGCCCTAACGTCTGAAAGTATTACCGAAAGTATATATATGCGAAAGTGGGCCCTAGCGTCCGAGGTTTGGGCCCTAACGTCTGAAGGTGGGTGGGCCCTAACGTCTGAAAATAAGCGTAAGTGGGCCCTAGCGACGTTGGGCCCTAGCGTCGTTGGGCCCTAACGTCTTGTAGACCCCTTTCCATCATTAATATTTTTCCAATTTAATTATCCGTGCAGGCTATAATGCTATATCCGGAAGGCTATTGCATTGGTAAATATTAAAATATTAAATGCATGTGTACGCGGGAAATATGTTCGAAGTTCATTATTCATTAGAGAATATCTTGATTCAGAAAATATTATCAATAGGACACTCAACTTCAGTGGATATAATACGCCGGCATCAAACCTGTTAGTAATCGTTCGTGAACGACCCAAGTTGGCCAATGTCTATGTCAAGGTTTTATTTCTACTTGATCCTATCAGGATCAGAGGTCTGGCGCCACTTTGGAATCAAAACAAATACCTGGGTGATTCCGGCTCACTCAAGTGTTAGATACACTCTACACCACACCCACATTACTTCATAGAAAGAGAAGTGTATGGCTGTTTACCGGTTCGGGCAATTGTGATTTATTCCCCTTGGTAAACCTTTCTTGTTCTGTACCAATCTAGTCCATGCAGCGATCACATTATCCTTTATGAGCGATAGGACAGGATGCACAATTCCATTATAAAAGTTTAATATGCGGAAATAGCTACATGATCGATGAAACATACATCATATAAGTGCATCAAGGTCGAATCTCAAGTCATGTTTGAACTCTATAGGGAATAAGACATATTGTACACAGAATATCCATTTAGTATGCAGAAAGAATCAAATACCATTATGGTGAATGTAGATACAAAGCTACTTTCTATTCGTTTTTTCTATTTTTGTGACCATTCTGCTGTCTTTCATTTGGAGTTTTATGTATCGCATTTCCATATAATTATTTAATGTCCTGGCAAGGTTCTCACCAGGCCTAGGGATGCGTGGTAAGGACAACACAGTCTAGGCTCAGAGTTGAGATAGTCCCTCCAAACTGAGGGAAAGCCTCTCGCTCCAAACCGCAAAATGTCATTATAATTCCATTAGGACGCCTACTCCAGGTCAGGAAAGTAATTTGCGCAGGATGTGTCCAATCACTGACACACCATTCTTATCTTATCTGAGAGGGTGCATGTTTAGACTGAACATTTCCAATTGTACATGAAAATTGGACCTGCATGCAAATTAAATCATATCTAAAATAATATAAAACACGCTGCTGAAATAATTACGGTGTAGTATGAGCTGACAAAAGCTGCTGATCGAGGTGTAGTATGAACTGATAAAAGTATCTCAATCTGATGTGATGTTACAACTGAATAAATGATTTCAAATCAAGTGTATGAATTCACTAACCTATTTTTCGACTGATAAGAACATGTAAAAACTGTATGTAGAACTAAAACATAAGGTATAGTTAACTATCAGCTGCAAAGACTTAACGGTAGAAATGTATAATTATTTTTACTGTTTGGGTACATCACTACTAAGTGTATAGGCCTATATTATTCCCCTACACACCGATCCACACAATTAGCCTGAATGAGATTGCCTGCGTGCGCCCCTTACTGCGCACATACTGCGCCCCTAGAGTTGATCTCCTGGATCCGCCCCTAAAGAGATGGACAATTCAGTAATCAGCGGATGATGCTGTAAACGTATTATTACGGGTCTTATGGTATGAATATTCTATTTGTATTGTTCGTTTTAGTTCGTATACAGATTCGTTTTCGGGGGCAGCCTGCATCTCTCAAAAGTTGGGGCCGTGGATTTGTTTTGCCCGATTAATTAGCGATATTATTACTGACAAAGGTCACCATTAGGCAGGTGAGAAACATCTAATCATGAAAGAGGATTGTTAGAAATGGGCATTTCCTTGATATTTCAACCTTAAAATACACTTAAAATATGACTGGATCATAAAGTGTCCTTAGTTGTGGTGTTCCACAGGGCACTTCCCTTGGGCCTCTATTATTCCTGGCCTACATTAATGATCTTCACGAATTAATTACCAATTTTAGTATGCAACTATTTGCAGACGACACTATTATCTATAATCGTTTATCAATGGAAAACGGGTCTTCTGGTTTAAAGAATTTACAACATAGTTTAGATAATGTTCATATCTGGTGCAGAAAGAATAAGATCTCGCTGAATGTCAAAAAAAGCAAAACTATGGTTTTAACCCTTTGACGGTCGCCTTTAACATAGGGGATCAGATACTAGAGAGAACGAATTTGTATACCTTTTTGGGCTTAAAAATTGACAACAAGCTGACGTTCACGAACCATTTGAAGTCGAAAATCAACCTTGCAAAAACCAAACTGAAGGCCCTTTCTAAATTAAGTCATTGTGCCCCTAATGCACTTGTCAATTGCAACCCCCACCCCCCCACCCCCGGGGATGTGGGGGAATGTCCTGCGAGTTTTGGGAAATATGATGAAATCCCCGACCCCCCAGGGCAAGAGATTTGTGTAAATTCCCCGACCCCATGGGGCACATTTTTCTTATTATAGAACTTGTCCACCTGGCCTGAGCTGCCCAGTCACAGCAAGGTTAGAGCAGCAAGTTGGTGATAGCCTCCCTCAATATATGTGTGAAGAGTGTCACCCTTGAACATGACAAGGTTTTTGATGTCCACAGCTGTGTGTCAGACTATCAACCCTGAACTATACTGGATATATGCTATGTAGACAATAGCTGAATGTCTGAACTAAGCAGAGCCTGAGCTGCCCAGTAACTTTGGTCCATTAGAATTGTACAGGAAAACTCCAATGCTATACCTATAGAACATCAGAACTATGGGTATATGTAATTACTAGCAAAGTACCCGTCCTCTGGACGGTCACCCTCTCTCCCCACACTTCCCCCTCTCCCTCTTTTCCCTCCCCCTCTTCTCCAGGGTCTCTTCTATGTCTTTCATACCTGTTTTTCTCTCCCAACCCCATCTCTGATTTCTCCCTCCCCTCTTCCTCATGCTCCCCTCGCTGCTTTCTCTCCCTTCTTCTACATCCTCTCCCTCATCTCCTCCCCCCTCTCCTATTTCTACACCTCTTCTTCACTCTCCCACTCCTCTCTTCCTTCCCCTACATTCTCTCCCTCCTCTCTTACCCCCCTTCTTGTGTTGACATGTCCACTGGTCTACCTATTCCTACACCCTCTTCTTCACTCTCCCACTCCTCTGCATGTAGTTAGGTCCCCCTAGACGTAGGTTGTGGGAAATGACGTAGTATCTCACAGGGGCTTTCCCAGGCTATGAATAGAGTGTAGAGATCGCAATTTCACATTTTCACCCCAGATACCTTCCCAAACCACATAATGACCTCCAGACAGGGTTGACGGACCTGTAGAGACCAACAAAGTAGATGGGGAGACAACAGATTCCCAGAACATGTGACACAAACATGTGACACAAAGAAACACCTCTTTTCTACCTCTTTTCGTAGAAATCGCTCTATCCATAATATTATATGGATGCCATTTTTTCAATCGACCCTGTGTGCGGGCTTGAAAGGTCAGAGTGAAATGTATGCAATGCTATTTCCCTCTCTTTTGATACATTGTGACACCAAGGTATCACACATTTATGATGTGTGTTTCAGGGAAATGAGTCACAAGTCACAAAAAAAAAGATTTTGAGATAATGACCATAGTTGAAAAGATGAGATCAAGCCGATTTTAATGATAGTTAACAGTAGGGCATCTAATAAGTACTATCATATTTTAAATTTGATATCTTTATTTTTGAAAAACAGGTTTGGAATATTTGATTTTTGCTTTGGATTTATGTAATACACCATCTTGAAATGGCACTTTAAATTATAGTGGAGTTGGTGTTGGTGGACATTCCCCCACCTCCATTCAGTTCATACTGCTGTAAACTAAAGGAAATCCCCGCCTGGGTGGGGGCATATTTTCTCAGACATTCCCCTACCATTCCCCCACTTCCCCGGGGGTGGGGGTGGGGGGGGGGGGTTTCAATTGACAAGTGCATAAGGAAACTGTCCTTATGGTTTACAAGGTGGCTATCCACCCTATATCCTGGAATACGGTGACATTATATATGGTTGCCTCCGAAGACTTATTGAAAAAGGTAAGACTTTGCAGAACTCTGCAGTGAGAATTATCTTAAAACTAAATAAATGTACGAATGTAGATATACAACAAAGAGATCTTAAATTAGCCCCGCTACTGGCCAGTCTTATTGTAACATAACGTTTTCCGGGCTCACCTGGAAGATCTGGATTCCAGACGGTGCTTGCCTTATTTCTGTTCACTTTTTATGGAAATAACAATGAATATATATATAGTTTACAGTACCTTACGGTGCGTGTCTCTTTTCCCAAATGCCTCGTTAGCAGAGAAAAGATAGGAAGCTGAGATTTGCTTTGGGATCCGCTCAAGTGATCCCTTTAATTGCTGGGGATTAATCTCGCGGGTCACGGAGGACGTCTTATTAATAATAGCCTTAATCCTTTGCACGAAGAAAGGAAATTAGAAAAGCAAAGAAAGGAAATTAGAAAAGCAATTCCAACCAAATGGCTGTCAATCCTGAAAAATACCCTGGAATCTCCTGATCAAGACGTGATAGAAATAATAATAGCAACGGAAAAAATAAATATCCTCGAAGTTAGCCGTAAGAAAATTTATTTCGCCCTCATCTTGAAAAATAAAACCTGCCAGATTACAAGGAATTTTAAAAGGGCAAAAATGATTAAAAATGAATGATCAGGATTTCGGGCAGGTGTCTTGGAAGGAAGCCTATTTTATGCCCTATATAGTAACCCAAGAGACCAGACTACAAACCCTACAATATAGATTACTTCATCGTACCATTACATTCAACGAGCATTTACGTAATATCAATATGATAGAGTCCGTCATCTGTTTTTTCTGCAGAGCACGCGACGATATATGTCACTTTTTTTTAAATGTTCGAACACTTAACCATTGTGGGTTAAAATACTATAGCTTCGATGTGTTTACCGCAATACAGACGCCAAGATGGAAAGTAAGTTTGTTGGTTTTTATTTTCAACGTTTCGACCTGCAGCAGGTCTTCTTCAGGAATAAGGTACAGGTGCAATGGGAATCTGTATATTAGTTCGTTGGTGTAGGATGTAGGTGCACTGGCGATTTGATTGGAGGGCGTAGTATGATGTGGGCGATTAGATTGGAGGGCGTAGTAGGATGTGGGTGTAGGATGTGGGTATTTAATAATTTTAATAATTATTTGGAGTTTATTTGAAGTTGTTCCTTAGGTATCTTTCGTCGGCTAGGAGTTGCTGCACTTTTAGGCCGATGTCCTTGTTTATTATCTTCATACATTCAGAAAGGTGGTACAGGAAAACATTCTTGTTATTAGTGTAGTTGTCATCTTTGTTGTTGTTGGTGTCGGTGTTGCTGCTGGAGGAGCTGCTGCTAGAGGAGGAGTTGCTGGCAGTGTCCGAGGTGGAGGAGGTGTTGGAAAACTCTGGTTCGGCCTTATTGTTATGTTCTAGTGTGGGGGGCAGTGGTTTGAAGTCGTCTTCGTTTGAAGTGTTCGGGTTGATTCAATCACAGGATTTACCACAACAGGAAATTCAGGGTTGGAGAATCCAGTTGGTGTGTGTGTGTGTGGGGGGGGGGGGGGGGGGGGAGTAATGTTGTTGGTGAGGGGGTATGCAGAGGTTCCACCTCTGGCCATACAGGTTCTGGGAGTTGGATGGCGATGTCAGATCTGGGCTGTTCATGCCTGGTGTGTGGGTGTATTATACTTTGTTGAATCAGTTGGCTACCTTAGTGAGAATATTTTGGGCGACAAAATTCTCCACAAGAAGCGGAACAAAATTGTTGAGTATGTGAAAGATATATTGTTTGGGGTTCTACAGAATAACATTAATACGAAAATCATAAATTGGTTTATACTTCAAACTAAAGCTTTTATTCAAAGACAAGATATATTTCATGAGGGTAGACTTGACTTGTGTACAGTATTATATGATCTTCGTACGACAATTAAAACCGAAATATGTGTGTATGAGCTAAGAAAGTCTACAAGTAAAGAGGAGAAACAGAAATGGAAGAAAATACATGTCGACATTACTGAATAATTATATAGACTCGTTGAAAGCTTATGGGGATTAAGCTGAAAATGACTTTTTACTGCCAGTTTTAACAACATTTTTATGTATTTTTATACCTCAATTTGAATTGATCTATGTAAACACATGTACCGTAAGAAATAAACCAGCTGTCCAAAACAAAATTCATTGCATTAATCTTCTACAATTATCCCTTTCGGCAAAACAGTCAGTATAAAATCATTGGGTAATGCACTTTGATATGCTAATGTTTTATATTGGTCGAAAGACACCATGGACAAACGATTCTGGTGGTATGAAATACAATAAAATATTATTGTAAATCAACCATGCCTATAGGGAGGGAGATTTATTGTTAAACTCGATTAAATACACTGCTATACAAATTTCCATCAAATTGTTTGAAAGCTGGATTCAAGATGTCATTCCATTCCTTGTTGGCCAGGCAGAACTATCTTGGGAAAACAATACATGTATCACGCGGTTGATCGCTTTGCAATATTTCTTTCGATTAATTATAAAGTGCGGTTAAACCAACTCATTGATCTACCGGTAGTTCTCTCATTTGTACACCCCTATCACGTCTCCGATTAACCGGTACTCGGCGCGCTATTAAGCGTTATGTATTCAGACCCACCTGTCCCATCATTTTGTTTCCATAATGTTCAGGAAGATAGACGTACACTCCATTCGCATTGTGAGTGTCCCCTGTTGGTGATGCCATCCTTCACAATTGAAAGCAATCGGAAGTGCACCAACAATGAGGCATATGGAGATAGGTCAATTTGCTGCCCTTCCACCTGGATCCTATCAGTATGATAGTCACCATTACCATTGTCCCCCAACGATGCTGCGTCCCAAATGCCAGATCAGTTTGAAATAAGGCTATCCTCAAACAAACCGTCTGAACACGATCGGTCAACGTCAGGATCACGAGCAATTAATATAAACCGGACCAACTATTTCAGTATGAGTATTGCCCCTGAGCCTTGCCCCGTGCGCACATGTACATGTACGCATGCTTATGGTGTAAACAGGGATCCTACACATTGACCTCACCTTATTTTTTGTATTATTTTTTCATTTAAAGGCCTATAATAGATTTAATGGTGATACGCAAGACGCAGTTGTTCATCATGAACGTTTTCAGGAAATGAGAACTACTGAATTAGATAAGGGCTAAAAATGCGAATTTTGGTACCATATTACCAAATTTAGAACAGAGGTAAATTTTCGGATTCTCTTATCATTTTAGAAGGGCCCACATTTCTGAAATATGAAATTTGTTGCCATGGCAACCAATTTAAAGGCGAAAATGGCATTTAAGGGGTTGGTTGGGGGGCAGAGCCATATAATTTGAACTAATGAACATAGATTGATAAGGAGTTATTTATCTGATATCTGATAATATTGGTTTTACTACAGTTTACATGTTGTCATTGTTATGGCAATCGTTTTTAAGGTAAAAATAGGCTTTTTAAGGGATAATGTCCATACAATTTGTTCTTTTGAACATACATCAGTAACCATGCAGGGTCTCATATGAAATGTCTTTTAATGCCAAATCATAATGATGTATATGATTTCCATGTTTTAATTACCATATAGTGACCCACGCGCACATATCATTCGGAAATAAAATCCGTAACCAAATCCAATTTGGTTATGCTATATTGAATTTCTCCATGTATTTCTACTTTCTCTAGTCTTAACTGAGAAGTATTTATATTGTCAGGACCAAATAAACGTTTTTTCATAACCTCACACATCTACCTTTTTAGGCGACAGCTGTTAAGGTCAAGCAATATTTATCTCTTTTATTTGCTAAGCAGCGGACTGGTCGCCTCGTAATGCCCCTTCCTTCAGTGAGTCCTTCTCACTTGTATTCGCACAGGTGGAAATTAGTACTGCCGTTATGCAGATGGTAATCGCCACCATTATAACTAAGCCTACAAGGAGCACGAAGAGGGAACCCCTTCGATGGCGCTTTCCTCCAAGAAAGGGCCCCATCTAATATGCTGATAAACCGACCCGCAAGACGTAACAGGAGCTTCATAAATATGGACATCCCTCAAAGCCACTCAGGATAAGCAGATTGCCCCATTGCGCTCAACGCTGTTTTATTGCCAGTAGTTTACGAAAATGGGCGCTGTGAGATGGCTACAGTTGCAAGGGGTTAGGGCGTGCGGAATGCGGTATCCAGACGTTTCACCAAGAGCCCCATGTCACCGAATTATGGCCTGATAGCCGATGATAGGTTCATAATGAAGGGATGTGGCGCCGTGAAACTTTGGTGAAACTAGAGTGAGATCATTTACCAAGGGCCGGTCTAGCTGATCATTAATCAAATAGAGCTATGGGGTTCAATGGCGTGGTGAAGGAGAGCGAACCGAGGCCGCACTTAAAATGGGAGTCACGGAGAAGGTTCATGTGAGTACAGTTTTTCGTTTATCGCATATTGACCAAGCACTTGTTGAACCTTGTGAGGAAGGGAAAGTGATTTATTTTATTAACACATCGTACTCTTATTTGTGAAGTGGCTTTAAGTTTGCTGAAAGGAAAATCCCTACGACACACAAGTTGTTTATATAGTAATGTAATCCCATAAAACATTATTTTCTGACCAACTTATTTATGTTAAATGTTAGTTATTGTTTTTTAACAATCATAATCTAGCCATAGCAATGCAATGCTTTGAGGTCACATGAGTAGATATTCAAGGGCAAATCATTAAAGATAAAAGCATTTTCCCATTCAGTTGCATAACAATCTGCGAGCTCAATAGTAACACCGAAAAAGCTACTCGCAGATTGTTATGCAACGGGGGCTATGTAATCCAATACCAAGTCCAATACAAATATTTTTTAAAGAAAATAATAAATGCTTTAAATTAAGAGATTTCAGAGATTCAGCTAAAATCCAAGAGACAAGAGATTGTTTAATGTATGCGCATGGGCCACACATAACATTTTTAAAAACATACATTTTTTTTAAAAAAAAAAGTTGCCGGTTATTTTCATTAAAACTTCTTGCTCAAAATAATTGTCAAATTAAAAACGGAAATTCCGAAAATTGGAATTTAAAACATTTAAAAATTCCGAAATTGTGAGAAGTTCTCATTTCCATTGATTTCGGGGAAAAAATTTTGGAATTCTTTTTAAGTTAATTTGAAACAGAGTAATGCATACAGGCATCCCTTCTAAAATTGCAAAAAAAAATGTAAGTATATGTATGTATGCATGCTTAAATAAACATAATATATTATATATAAAGGTATATGTATGTATGCACGCTTAAATACACATGTATAGTCAGATAAATTAAAATGAATTGAAAAAAGAAATGAAGGGGAGTGGAGTGGGGGGGGGGGGGGGGCGTCTGGTTATTAAATTGGGTGAGGGCAGCAGGAAAGGTCCAGTTTGTTAATTTCATCCATGAACAAACAGCTAGAGCCAACATTATAAAACAAGACCGTATGTCTTTTCGGCGGCGGGATTTCGCAAAATCGCATGAGAATCGCCTTAGTGGACCGGGGCAAATGAGTAAATTGTTTTTATTACATTGTGGTTAATTAATGATAGTATCATTTTTTCGACTTGCCTCTATGATCCCTTGGTCATAGATTTTCTTCTTGCACTTAATATGTGTCAAAGGGATGACTCAGTTGGAAGCGGTCCACCACGTTTGTGCACCAAGTTTGTGCATCCAACTGAATTAGATTGTAAGGAGATCATTGGTGTTTCCATAAATCCATTCTAAATCTCAATAGTAGGAAATAAAAATCCATCAGGGTTGAAGTAAACATCGCTAAAAGCTGTCCAAAATGAAGATAGAGGATGTGTGGTACGTCCTCAACGACAGATACCGCCAATCTCTGCAGACTCGCACTATCAAACGCCTTGTCCAGCCTTGTCGATCCTTTACATCTCCTATCATTTTCAGTTCTTATCACTTCAGGTAGAGAGTTCCGCAATTTCTTAGCCTTATAAAACACTGCCTCTCATCCTTTCTTTCCTAGCCTTCTTTATCTTTAGAACATTCTGACCCCTATTTCTGAGTTCCACTCCACTTTTCCATAAACGTTCAGCCGGTCATATATTAATTTCAAACATGCAATCTCTGATCTTTCTTCAATATTCAACAAACCAGATAATTCCCCAAGCTCAGCCGTAGGAACGAATTTCCCAACTGCCAGTCTTAGGACCTTATTCCAGGGTAGTTGGATTTTTTTTCGTCATGCCTTTACCAATGCTGCTCATCAAGAAGTTCTAGGATGGGTGAAAGCATATGTCCTCACCATTTGTAAGCTTAATTACATACTTGGTCATGTATTTTCTTCTACAAATTTGTCCAATTTTGAAAAAAGTCAGTCTGATCTGTTTATCGAAGTGTGTCCTGCTAGAGAGGTCTTCATAAATTTAATGTATCTTTGGTTATTCAATACAATTTAAATTTTAGAAAAGGCTTAAATAGTTTTTGGGTAAGGAGCATACGTATTCGGACATTATTTCAGACATTATATCGGCGACTTATGTATGTATGTATGTGTGGGTGTATGTCTTGATTTGTTTATGTCTTGATTTGTTTATCCTTTTCTAAAACTCACTGTCACTTAGGGTTCTCGTTGTATCGCTATGCGTAAAACGTGTCTAACTGTAATTATGTCCTTATGACTAGCTATAATTTTTTTTATTATTTTCTCTGTAATTATCATATACCACGGTGATGTAACTCAAATTGATCGCTTTCTCTTTTATATTGTATAACCTGGTATCCTTGATCAGTGGTCGCTGCGAAAAGCAACAAAAGTTGCAATGCTATTGCTGAATAAACATAACATACCGTAACTTTTTAAAAAAATGTGTTCTTTCAGGCCTTATATCGAAATATACCTTACTAGCAACAATCACAAAAAGTGGAAGACATGATAGCTATTTAATTTTAGAAAAAATATGTTGGGGTATTTAATACAACTCTAAATTTTGTTTAATAACTTAAATAGTCTTTGAGTAACGAGCATACGTATAATGTCTGAATATATTCAGACATTATTTCGGCGAATAAGATTTTAGGACAGTCAAATAGATATGTTGGGGTATTTAGTACAATTCTGTATCCTTATCTCTTTCTCTCTCCTCTCTTCCCCTCCGTTCGATCACTCCTCTCGCACCTCCTCTCTTCTCTCTTATCTCTCCCTCCTCCCTCCTCCCTTTGCCCTCCTCCCTTTGCCCTCCTCATCTCTCTCGCGTTTGTATGAGGCAAAACTGGCCTGGAATGACTCATCAAGGTTACTTATATTATCTCCTGTCGGTCGGTTCATGTATATATCCTTCAACCCAACACCACCCGCGCAATAATGTAAAACGCCCCAAAAGCGGTCACTTTTGCGAAAAGTAATGTGTAGACCCTTATAGACGCTCAAGACAATAGTCTATTCATATCATGAGGTTATCCTAAGGAGAATATTTAACTAATTTAATATAGTGAGTGACTATCAAGAAATATAGCTCAAGCATAAACAAGCATAAACAAACATAGAAGAACTTATTAGATGTCCTACTAATGTTTACTATCATTGAAATCCCCGGTAGGAAGCGACAATTCTGATTTGTTCAGGTAAAAAAATGCCAAGAAATTTCAAATGTTAAATACCTAAAGTGCAAATATTTGACATCTTACACGAATAATAATTATATTTTTACATTTATTACCTATACGTTTTTACATTTATTACCTAAACAAATCAGAATTGTCGTCAAATTGGTGGAAATAGCCATAATAATTATATCTAATCTTATTTAGATTGAAACAGTAAGGTGCATACATATAATTATATATTTACACCTGTAGTCACAAAAATCAGCAAGCTTGTGATATCAATGTTGAAGTTTTATATTGAGGTAAGAAGTATATTCTACCAAGAATTAGATCTTATTTTATTCTATTATTTAAAACAGTGGTAGGAAGTATATCCTATCATAACTACTCGACATAATTCCCATACCAGAAAGTATTATACATAATTTTATAACCAGGATATACACCGAGTTTTAAACAAGAATTTTGATACACCAATTTATATTATATTCTAAGTACTTAGTACTGTACTCCTATATGTTAGGCTTATAGCCACATTATATCTTTATTTTAATTTTCCAATGTGCCGTTACTCTCAAAATTTGAAATGTCTAAGTAAAGTAATCCATACAAAAAACTTCAGAATAATAATTTCGACAATTTATTTTTTAGGTTTCTGCAATCTCGAGCTAAATACTTAATTTGGATAAGTCCTATTAGGACTTATCCAAATTAAGTATTTAGTTCGAGATAGCTACAGCTGGCATTGATTTCTTACATGCAGCAGGGCCAGTAGGAAAATAAATTAAGATGAAGATAGGGCATGGTGTTGTCATATATATCCTCAAGTTTGGTGGCAATATTAGATGTTTTTCTGCCTCTAAAATGACTTTTAATAACGGGCCCTCACTGCGTCCATTGGAACTTGCACCCACATAATGTAAACACTGGTGTCCTGGCCCCTGTTCCGGTCAAAATTACCCGTCCTGCTTTGCTTTGGCCTCTCTCCACCAGTAACCAAATCTTAATTGGAATAAGTCCTCGGGTTCTCGGCCGAAATTTGAAATGTAATCCATAGTATACCACGGAGACGTGGACCTGCAGGCGCGCACATAAAGAAGAGATAATTAAAACGAGACAATTTTTAGCAAATCTAGACAAAACCGCGCTCATAAAAAAATGTGTCCTTAAAGCCATTCTCAGGCAGTTTTGTCTCGAAATGTTGAAGTTTTGTCTCTAAATTTATAATTTGGAGACAATTTTGCCATAGATTTGAATTTAACCTGGGCAATCAAGTAAGTAACCAGTGATGAATAAAGGTTTTTTGAAACTTTCAAGAGATTAGACAATGCCTAGTCAAAAATCTTCAATAAAATCCCTGGCTTCAAGGACAATCTTGAAAGGTGTGCACATAAAGTCAGATTGTCCTTGTCCTTGAAGCCTGATTTTGTCTTTGTCTCCAGTCTCTGAAAATTAGACAATATATTGCCTCTTCAGTTTTTGTCCTAATTTGTGGTAGTTTTCTGGTGGCTGGCGGTAGTTTTTGGCATGGTTTGGCGGTATACTACCTACTTAGTAGTATATCACTTTAGTGACAAATTCAATATTTTGGAGTGAGTTGTCCTTATTTCTTTTTTCTTTCAGCCTCAAAATTGTCCCAGAGACATTGTCCCAGAGACATTGTCCCAGAGACATTGTCCCAGAGACAATAGATGAACTGCATTCAATGTAAAACAACCAAAATTGTCTCCAAATTGTCTCCAAATTGTGAATTTAGTGACAAAACTCCAACATTTCGAGACAAAACCACCTAAGGACAGCTACTGGAGCTGTCCTTAGTTTTTGGTCTTTCGGCCTCCTAATTGTCACAGAGACTGCAAAATTGTCCCAGAGACAATAGACAAACTGCTTTATGAACACGATATATATTGTCTAGAACTACTTAAAATTGTCTCGTTTTGATTGTCTCTCCATTATCTGTGCACCTGCTGCAAATCTTACAAAATAGCTTGTATCTCTATGCAAAAAACTACTGCCAGCCGCCAGAAAACTACCGCAAATAAGGACAAACATTTTAGAGACAATTACATTGTCTAATTTTCAGAGACCGGACACAAAAACAAAATCATATTTCAAGATTGTCCTTGAAGCCGGGGATTTTATTGAAGATTTTCGCCTAGACATTGTCTAAAGACTAGTTTTTTATGTGCGCGGGCCCTGATGAAGGTTTCGCATATCGTGGTTTGTGCGTACATAGAGCACCTACTATAGTAGGTGCTCTATGTACGCATGTGATGAGGATATTGTCTGTATTCAGACAATATCCTCATCACACGCCACTCGAAATCATATTTCACACATAAGGACAGCAATTATCGCCAACTAGACCAGCCGACGCACGCGCACTCGATCCTCACCGCGTCATGGCGGCGTTTCATAAGTAAAAATAGCGCGCGCTATAGCACCTAACGACAGTCGTTACCAAATAATTTGATAAGACTGCCTTTACTAGTATTCAATTTCTTCAGACTTGCGCTCTGCTAATTGTAATGGTAATGATAGAATTACGGCGATCAATTGTATGGAATAACACTATCCTGGCGTTAAAATTACCTTATTGAAGACAAATTGAAGCTCCAGGATCCTACAGCAGAATTATCCAAACAGAAAAATAACATACTTTTTTTGTATCTATCTGTCAGTCAAATTATCAGCATTAACTGCTAACAGATCATTCAGAAATCATTGTGACTTAATTTGTCCACACGTGGGCTCTATTCAGAGACATTTAGCAACCACAACGCTAACGCTAACGCTAACGTAAACGCTAGTTTCTCACGATAGGGTGGGCCGTATGTAATGGCAGAATTCTATCAGTTTTAGTGGTGGAGAGGTGTTTTCAGAGGGCAAAAAAACACACAATTTCATGAATGTGAGTAGTGTGTTACACCTGTATACAAAAAAAACACTTCCCGCTCATTTGTACATAAAAATGAAATGATAATTGTCCATTATTTTAGCGTGAAATGGACATACGTTGGGAACGTATTGACCCGCCTCTTATATATATATAGCGTAATTGACGTCCGTATCTCAGGTAGGCACGCTAACAATAGCACACCTACTGATGACGTACCCCTCATAAAAGATACGTTAGCGTTAGTGTTAGCGTTAGCGTTAGCGTTGTGGTTGCTAAATCTCCCTACTGTCTGAAAGACTGCCTATAAACAACCACTGACAGAAGTCATCACGGCAAGAGGCCACTCACGTATACAACTCCATATCACCACTTTCGTGAGTCCATCCATATCCCTAGGAACTTATCATGTCTCTTAAGAGGATTACATGGATTAATTAATAGATCATCCTGCCCCGCTTGTTGATTTGTGTATCAAGTTGTTAGTGCACTTCTAAAATAATGGATTATCATCGCTGCAAATGGTTGTAGCCCCTTGTTTTATCCCTCTCGCCAGTCATTGAACATCTAAAAGATGGCTTGATATGCATAGGGGCATCTTTGGCTTGATACAAATAAAGTTATTGGCACGGTTGCTCTGAGATCAAAGGATGGTTGATTGATGGTGTTGCGAGATTATATGCTTTTATGTATCATTTTTATTGTAGTACTACGAAGACCTCCTAAAGTGGCTCGGTAAACTAAAAGTAAACTCGGATGAAAATGCGAAACCAACAGCACTTTAGTTGGGATAATGAGGATGTTATTGTGGATGCAGCTTAATTGCTGTTAATCGTATTGTTGGGCAAATCGCCAATTCTGTATAGGATCCTCGTGCACGCCTAAATCATTTCCATGAACAGAGAACCTCAGCATGTATTACACTTACGGAGCGATGAGGTTAAGCGGACGCGGGGAAGAGGCGTTCACATATTCACATAGGCCTACACACATAATGCTTTCTCTCAAGTCTTAATCTTTCTTTCCCCTAATCTTTACCGTGTCCTATTCAGGTGACCACCAATCGGATTGGTATGTTAGTTTGAACTTTGGGTTTGAAAGCATCCACTTTATCTGTCAATGTACATTGGAAAGGTGATTGAAAATAATATTGGAAGAGATGTGGATGTATGTTGTAACATGCAATAGAGTGAGATAGAGTGATCGTGTGTAGCTTGGAAGATGCTTCAAGTTGCGATAAAGCTCCCTCCAAAGTTTTAATCCCTCTTCAGATCTGTTTTTGACATGGATATGCAGTCTAGAGACGACCAGCAACGTTATAACTTTAATCATGCTCACAATCTCAGAGGTGTCATGTACATATATATTACTGATTGGTCAAAATATCAAAATCTCTACACATCGTTTTCGAATGTCACACTCGCGCTTAAAGGACAGATCGTAGAGATAATACTGCCTAGTCAAAAACATGCGTCTATTGCATTTATTTCAAAGAACAGCTGCCTCTTTATACACATGTATAAGTCGTCAGTGTAATTGTATTTCAATTGTCTATCCCTTTTTTATTCTCATTTTGAACAAGATGGAACCTAGACCAAGACATGGAGACAACGAGGTCCGTTATACCACGGTGTGTTTTTATTGAAAAAATAAATTACCAATGACTTACAAGACAATAGTAATGATATAAACCTCTTCTAAACTATGTCACGAATCGTCAGTCTAACTTACAATTTTGTTTTATACATTGTATCAAAATCACATCAACGGTGAGATCAGTTATTCATACCCGTTCCTTATTCGAAATTATCTCCTAAAACCTTTATGGACTAGTCTTTTAGAGGTTTTCAGTTACAATTACTGGATGTTAGAATAAAGGAATGTTACTATGTTACATACTGTCTGTATACATTCTATGTACAGAATTTCTCATTTACACAGAAATGTCCACGTCTTTCCCAAAGATTTGAGAGAGGCAAAACTGCATGTAATAGGTTCAAGTTCTCCTTTCCAGTTTGCTGCTTCATGTTGCATTGTATGTCGCTGGGTTTTATTTCGATTGTATTGCATGTTTTAAGAAGATCAGCCCGTTGTTGACTGCCCTTTCTTAATCATGGTTCTGCTGAGGAATGATGCAACATGTAACAGCAATAGGCTAAGGACGAGGGTTCAACATACAGTGTCATTGACTCTCAATACTCCATTCAAACAACAAGGAATAGATTCACATCGCATTTCTCTTAAATATATCTGTCATAGAATATAATATGCATAACTTTCATTGCATTATAATTGTTACATGATCAAAAAGCAGTCTCAGATATAAAGATATAAGGCTATATTAAATAGAAACAATAAGACCATCAAATAAAGAATGACACTTCAGGAACCGAAAGGTTTAATCTGTTATAAAATGTTTTGTCATTTTTCAATTCAAACACAAATCTAGAAGAAGCCTTCACTTAGATGGATCACATGGCTATTTATTTTTTCTTCTTTCTGAAACTATGCTAATCTCGATAAGCAGACTCCGTTTTGTGCTTTCTTGAAGGGAGTAACAAAATGCTAGTTTATTTAGATCTGCCCTTCTATCACGCAAACTTAGTGTCCGTGCCGCAGGCTCTTGAAATATTCTCGTATAAAGTTATTGAAAAGATGGATTAATCATACATTGGTGATACATTATAGGCCAATGGCCTATAGACGTCTATTGAACTTAGTATGGTCTGTTTCTCTCATCAGACCTAGTGTCTCAAGCAATGGGGAGGACCTATTGGGTAGGATCTTGTCTCGTTCGTGATGGCATTATTGTATACGATATCTCGTTATTTCTCGTCCCATTCGATAGCTTCGCCAATGATTCCCATCGACAATAATGACGTCACGTCGATCGGTGCTCTCGGGTTCCAGTTAAATGTAAAGCAATGCCTTTAATCTGGAAAGAGAAGAATGCAATGTCAAGATAAGGAGGCAAGTAAAAAAGAGAAAGAAAATCAATATGCAGAATAGGGAATAAGTAATGGACCCTGATCACATCTATGATGGGGGTGTTTCCAACCAACTAATAGGTATATTGGATAGCAATGGGTTCGATTGCAATGGCGAACACGAGAATAAGAGAGAGACAGTGTAATGAAATATAATTGTAGATGATGTTCGATTCATTGCGACGGTAAACTGCTTAAATTCCCTTTTAACCCTGCCCATCTGAGGTATTCATTAATGAAAAAAGTGAGTAGTACCCTACTTATACTTAGTTAATCATCTGACGGAAAATGGTACGGTCAGGCACATGTATGTATAAATTTGATATCGTATGTCACAATGTCCCACGAGTGTAGGACCACTTTCGTGCAGGAATACACCGCCACTAACATCCTGTTAGCAGTCACTTACACCTGCAAGCGCTGATGAGGTTATAATTGAGCTATTGCAGGGATGACGGCCAAAGCGGCGGGGATTCTTTTTAACAAAATGATTGTTTCTGAATAATACCACATGCACGCTTATCTAATCTAATGTTATACTCATATAGTTTATATAAATATAATTGGGTAACGGCTAACAATTATGCACTCTATAATGGCCTGCACGACAAATGGTACATCGTGCAAGATTGGGCCAAAAACTTTGTCAAGTGTCACAACCACAACACTCATTAATTACTTTATCCCATACTATGGCAAATGCGTATGGTCAGTCCATGCCTGGCATGCGTACGTCTTACTGATGCCCACACGTCTGACTGTACCCAACTGTTCATGCCCATAATATACTCCTAGGATAATGACTCTGTACTTGTGTCTTATGAGAACCCTAAGATATAATCTATACTTCTTTAACTGAACAGTTGTCTAGTACTACACCAGTTACCACTTGTATTTACGATGCCCAAAATGTTCACTTATTTTTTAAAGAAATAAATATAAATATATATATAATATATTTGATAAAGGGAAAAAAATGGGGAAAAATGTTTTAAAAAATCTTTTATCAAAATCTTTAAAACGAGACAAGATTTAACGAGATTTCAGGGGATCTCACGAGATATGATAAATAAAGAAAAAAATGTGGGAAAAGATCCCACGAGATCTCATTCCTCGAGATCATTTAAAGATCAAAAATCGAAAATATGTGTACAATAAGTGTATATGAACTTTGATGTCTTGCCATGAATTGAATTCTTTTACAAAAGGTCTGAAAATGAACAGACGTATACTACACAAAGCACTAAAGACGTTTACTAAGGGGTAAACAATGTTATAGCCCAACCAATTAAACTGTAAGAAGACTACTCCGAATCAACGAGACTATATTAACTTCCTATAAACTCGTTGTCCGAATCAACTGTGCAAATCCTGCGAAATAAATCCCTAATGTTCGCACTCAAGAAACCGAGGCGATAAAGTAGGCCTACTGATTGCCCTTTTACCGGACAATCCTACCACAGGATAGAGGTCCCCCTCCATAAACGCCAGTCTCTCTTCCTCCTGGTCTTGTGGTTGTAAGTGACCACAGAAGAGGAGCAGGAACTGGAGTTTATTGGTGTGTGTGTGTGGGGGGGTTAATTTAGGGAAAAACCAGACAGGGTGCTCCAGTATGGACCAAGTCCTTTAGGGGTCGACCACAGACTCTATCCGCTGGTAGGATTGTCCGTTACAAGGACAATTTAGGGACAAAACTGGACCAAAGACCCCTAAAGGGGTGGTGCTGGGCTGAGGTGGGACGGGGGTGACTGAAAACACATGGGATGACAAGCCAAAGGATACAAAAATACTTGACTACTGTCAATTTATCAAACCTATTCAAACATATTTATAATCAGTGAAATCAATCAAACATGTGAATCGAAAGAGAAATGATATGCACAATTCAATATAAATTACTTCATTTCGACACAAAGGCACAAAGATAATGCTGAAATATAAATGTAAGGACCCATGTCACCTTGACAGACAGGTCAGAAACTGGCTATAATTATACTCATACTATGCTTGCTATACTGGAATACTTGGTTGTACCTTAGAGTAAAAGGATGTACCCCATAGATAGCTGAGCATACCTTAATTCAACTTAGGTCATTTTGAATGAACTGAGCAATTACCATTCAGACAAAAGAATATCAAAATATATACTGAACTACACCTACACTCACACTACTTTGTTCTCATGTATTATTCCAACATTCTGAAGTATACATAGATTAATATCCCTTCCAATAATAATATGATACAGAAATGATTTAGTTAAGTGGGTACTGAAGAGGAAATCAATCCACATATAGCATGTCATACAATGCAAGAACAAAAACTACTGGAGAAATCGCTTCAAATTCACAAGTGATTATAAGTATGACTTACACCTAAATCTTAATACAACAAAACATTGTGTGTCTGTTGTTTCCACAATACATAAAATCCAATATCTAGACAATAATGACTAACAAAAATGATACAGGATGTCTCTAAATTTGAGTGAGGAATACTCCAAATGAGGACATTAAGGTTCTCTTCTCTCATTCAATGCTAACCTGCTTAGCTGTCCGAGTCCCATACCCGCTTGGGAGCTAGGGGACGAATAATTTGTCTAATTCAATGCCAGGCCGAAAATGATAGACTTGGGAGTGGATGAGGGGAAACTAAAATCATTTATTGCTCAACCATTGGTCAGAAGGAGGAAATATGTGGTCCGGAAGAAATCTGCATATAATGTTGACCTCAAACTAATTTTGCCCGTTGGAGGCAATTGACACCTGTTCACTGGAGAGATGTTGATCGTGAAAGGGCAATTTGGGGACCACAGTCGAGCCCCTGAAGGACTTGGAACGTATGTGGTGAGGAGGGAAGAGACTAACATGTGATAGGCCTAAAGAACTCGCTATCGCTCGTCCTGGATTGCCAGGATTGCCCGAGCCATACTAACCTTATTATATTAACCGAATATGCCAAGTACACTCCTGAATAAAAACCAGATGAAAAAATTATCATTCATAATGATCAAAACTCAGACCTAATGATGAAAATCATTATGTTAAAACGCCAGGACGTCACTGAAGTCAGATGGAAATAAGGCAAATATTAACGAGTGTTCAATGATGCATATCATTTTTTTAAAACTTTCTGTAGAACGACCACTATTCCTCTTTATCTTAGACGTCGTCGACTAATAGAATAACAAAAGTCTAGTTCGTATAAAGTAGCGAAATTTCTATGTCAATAAACACGTCTAAAAAAAGCGTACATGTATGTTCTTGTAACCTGACACCTATTATTATGGATGAGTGTTGCCTGTTAGGTAAACTCGTGCCCTCCTTATCAGTGAACGGAAGCAGAAGTTGACATGGTTAATCGCTTTTCCTCTGTTGTGTGAAACAACAGAGGCCTGAGGTGAGCATATGATATATATATGCTGATGAATGACCTTTCAAGAGAGAAACCAGGAAAAACAATGCGTATGAGTGAGTACGTGGACATCCTAAGTTGACACTCCCCCATAAGACGTATTATTATCATCGTGATTTAGCTAAACATTCATTCGTGTCACCCCGCATAGCATCCCAGTTCCCCAGGAGCCTGATTAAGGAGGCAGAAAGCCCACGCCAATATTGCCCTCATTAACAGCCTTTGCGTTGCTCTGATAAAAGTTCACCGTGGTTTAGTCACACGTACGCAGGTATGCTGCGCGAATAAATTCGCGCGAATAATGTGCATGAATAACACGAAATTGGTCTGATTTTTGTCACACAAACTACACGAGTATTGACTGAAGAGTGCACTGCGAATACACACGACTTTAGCACGACTGTAACGCGAATAACAAGAGTGGGGTACAAATTTAACATTCTTGTCATTTTTGGCAAGAATGTCAGCACTACTGCTCGATTGCCCTATCACTGGTGTTACACCTAGGCACGTAACTCCAATCAAGATGGCGGAAGGTGAGTTTCACACTTTTTCACTTCTTGGAGTTCTGAGGTCACAAGGTATATCCCTCAAAACTGAATCGACAGGTTTCTTCCTTTAGATAGTTGTATATGTTTCAGTCATGTAGGCCTACAAACACTTGTACTCTTTTGTATAAATGGCTGTTTGAAATATCACATGGTAGGCACATAACTCAATTCATATATCACCATAACTCCTGAATTGAGTTTGCTAGGCCCGAAATCCTACATGTTTACATTTTGGAAATACATATAAAGCTTAACTAAGATTATCAGAAAATAGGAATAGCTACAAGAATTAGATAATAAAGAATAATCACAAATGTCAGTTAATAATGAAGGCAAAGGACACCCATTTGTACGTGGAAACAATTTCCCATTTTGCAGTTGGTGCAGTTGAAGCTACCGCGTGTTTACGATTGACCGATGACCGAATCAGGTTAAATTCATCTCCCTGACAATTTCGCCGTGTGGCTGGGCTGCCTGTCGGATAGAATTTAGTTTGATTAGGATCCGGCTGTTTTGGCACGAACAAATTAAGCTGAATAGTGGCGCCCGCCCATATGAGATCATTTCCAGCGTATTTGAGAACAATTGGAAGTAGTTGGCCAAGACCTGTTGGGCAGCAGCTCGATGACAAGAGTAGTCAGCCGCAAACCACTTGACTTCCATTTCCATTATCTGCTCGGCGCAGCTAGTAAGAAGTGGCACCGCACATCAAAATGATCTTCGGCAGCACTACTCTGCCATGCATTCAATAATCTTCCCCGAAGGGCTTTGATGAGATTTGTATTTGTGAATACAAATAAGGCTCCGTAGGGTAAAGCGGGGTAATATGGTAATATTTTTTTTAATATTTTTTTTCAGATGTAAGCTTATCTTTAAATATTATAATTTATTCAGTTTTCACACTTTCTATGCACTGCTCTTAAGAGAATTTGAATTGTTTTCATATTTATTTTGATAATATTTTACTAGGCTGAAAGTAACAAAAAAAGACATGTGTGGGCAATATGAACAGGTGTGGGTAGGCCTAATATGGGCACCTGTCCATATTTTCCCCAGATAGCCTTGATTTTGAGGTTCTGAGGCATATCATCTACCGTATAATGCTTATGCATTTTATATAAGTACTTAATTTTGCAGTTTAGTCAGTGGTGGTGATTGTAAAACAGTTTTTTATATTATATATATTATATGTGCATATAGAAACATTGGTGTTTAGAATAGTATGTGGTGCCCATATTGCCCCTTAATAAGGGGCCTTATGGTACCACTTTTATTGAAAGTTATTAGAGGGCATGATTAAAAATATATGAGAGGATTATGTTCGCATGAATACAAACTTATTTCTTCAACTCTATTATGAACCATATGAGATTTCGAGGTGGTTAATGTCACTTTGCCTATTCCTCATTTTCTGTTCATGACCCTCCCAATACTTCTATATGCCGAATTTACATAAGAATCAATCCTGTAATACAGTTGGTAATTTACAAATAACCAGCATGAACAGACCAATTACTTTTCATGCAACTGCTGCAGTTGTTTAAAATTTACAATTACGCATAATATGCGATGACCCAACGTCCAATGGGTTTGCATTAAATACAGATCACCTAAAAGAGAGGTTAAATTGCTGGTTCCTTCCATAATATGAAATGACACAGGTTCATAATTTTGCATTTCGGTTTCATAATAATATGAAACCGAAATTATAGTGTTTACCGACTAGAGATGACCTGCATGAGAATTACACGGGGCGATGTATGTGATGAAAGAGAGGGTGTGTATCAATTATCTATGATTTGAACACTAATCTGTTTGTTGATGCTTAAATTTTCATCACACAATTAGTCTTAGAACACAATATTTAATTTTCTATACTCTCATTATTTTGTAGACAGTTTTCAGCGACCATGATTAAAATAATGACAAGATAATGGGTTCGATTGAATAGAAACATATTGCTGTGTGATAAATTTGGAAATTCGGAATTTAGAGTTTTGTTGGTTCGGAGATTTGTTTAAATGATTTGTTCATATATGGGGAAGCTTTTTTGCAAACGGGATAACCAGTCCTTTTTATTTTCTGGTTTTACTTGAACTCAATTCTATATGTAGATTCCTGAAGCATGGAACTCCGCTACAGGAGAAAATGTGGACTTGATTGGTCTTAATCCTCGGATATTTGAATTAATCATAATATTTTTTATAGATTTTCATATGGATTTATAGAAACTTGTTACAGCCTGTTATGACGTAATAATTATGATTGTGTAAGATGATAACCTTATGTAATTGGTTAATAATTATTGAATAAATAATGATTGATATTAAAGGCTGTGTAACCATGCATACATCAGCGTATAAGCAATACCATAATTTTCCTCTGTTATAGCAATAAACAACGAAGATTTTAGCGTGAGAACGGTCTCTAGGTCCAGTGACGTCCCAAGGCCATAGGCCGAGGGACATCACTGGGCCTACAGACCGTTTGAATGCTAAAATCTGAGTTGTTTATTGATTTTAGTCCATAATGGATCAGATCCCATCCATAACTTAACCTTACACAAACAACCAGAAACAACAAGTCATTCTTTACTAACCTGTCATCAGTTAACACATCCAACACCACCAACACTTTCAGATTAAGGATGATCGCGGGTAGGCTCAGTTACCGAAAACGGTGGAGATTTTACGACATTGACCATGTTCATATTTATTTATTTTTGGATCATTTCTTAGGTTAGTGATGTTCAGTTATTAAAAAGAAACACTTCTGAAGATTTGAACAGATTAGTATGTTTTTTTTCTCGTTTGTTATTGTTACCTTGTTTACATCGAGATTCTAAGCTAGTTTGTTTGTAGATTCTAAGCTAGGCCCTATTGTAGGCTACAATTGAAGCGCCCCGGGATCGAGGCGCCCTGAGACCGAGGCGCCCTGGGTGAGACCCAAGCGCCCCGACCTAAGATCGAAGCGCCCACCGCATACATCAAAGCACCCCGCCAGTGTTAGTTCGAAGTGCGCCTGAACGTTTAACAGAAATCAATACTAAAACTAACCCTAAACCTAACCTTAAATTGGTTGTCCTAAGTCCGTAAATTGGTTGTCCTAAGTCTGTAAATTGGTTGTCCTAAGTCCGTAAAGGGAATCTTGGGCACTTCAATGTAAGCGTTGGGTGCCTCGATCTTAGGCTGGGGCAATTGGATCCGGGCACTTGACGCTTTGATCTCGGCGCCTCGATCTTGGGGCGCTTGCGTCTCAGCACCCTCAGTAGAATAGGGCCTAGCTTAGAATCTCGATGTAAACAAGGTGGCTTACGGTGTCGTAAAAACATGGCATACGTTTGTTGGAATATAAAATGTACATCACACATGTTCCATAAAAAATTGGCAACAACAATGAAACAAAAATATCTTTCTTGGCCTAATAGTTCCACTGAAGCTTTATTATGATTTTCGAAGCTCATATTATCGCCCGCCCTGCCCACTCAATCGTTTTACCGATTTCCTCTGGAAATGATAAAGCTAGAGACTTCAAATGAAAAGTTCAATGGTAGAATTATATGTAAGATGCGATTTTGTTCAAGTATATCGAAGATGATAATTTCTTTCATTAACTAGCCCCGTCGTGTCCACGCTTTGTTTCTTCATTACAGCCCAGAGGGGGGTACCCTCTATAATGAAATCCCCTTCCCCTCTGCCTCAGAGGCCAGAGGGTTACGAGTTGTTATTGTGCAGTATGGCGGCAGGCGGTGGGTGTGTCGCATATCATTAGACAGGTTGTACACCACAAAGCTATATCTAAATTCCTTAATATACACCAGATCTGTTTTATCTCTCCTGTCATAGTATGTCGCTAATTAAATATGCAGGAATGAAAGTAGGCCTATCAAGGTGGGGCAAGGGGTTCACATATATATACTTGGGAATCGAGAAAAAAACAATGCAACATCAACAGTCCAGGGTTCATCGCCACAGCAGTGATACCGATCTCCATACTTCCTGCTGCTCTGACTGAACCAATGCATATAAATTAATTTTCACTTAACCACAAATTGCTCAAGTTTCAGAGAATAGGGCTCTAGAAGCTAAACTGTACATGGGGTTTTTGTAATTTTGATGTGTGTCTGTGAGGGCTTAGATTGCCTGGACTATACATCGTTGGAGGCCTCACTGATGCCACACATAGTTGTGGTTAGGCCGGTCCTTCCACTCGGTCATGTTGATAACCCTTGCTTATCAAAAGCCCTATCCAGGTCCCAAATTTGGCGTTAGGTCCTACACTGTCAACATCATTTCTTATCTTTTTCCATCAATACCAGCCATAGTACTGGTGGAGAATATATAGGCCCAGCCCTGGATGTATACCTATGAGTGTAAATGACTTCTCAAATTTGCAGACTAGAAGCCGCAGGGAAATATTTCTTTATGTATCGTGAGTGTCAGGGATAATATTCCACCTGGGTTGTGAGATGGCCAACCATCGGTGTGAGCTTCATCTGATCTTTTCTCTGATTTTGGGGGCAACCAAGGGCCTTGTATCATACTGTCCAGCAGACTGGGAGACTGAGACTGACAGAGAGAGAAAGAGAGCGTGTCAGTGAGTGAGGAAGTATAGTATACTATGGAGTGCAACCAGGCCACAAGAAAGGCCTCAATAGGGGCATGGCCTACGAGAATGGGGCCTGGCTGCATGGAGTCAAAATGGAGGATGAAAAACATATATCTAAATCGTCATTCATCGTTGTCAAAATCTTGAATGTCTTTGGATTATTGAAAACTAAACATTCCAAATGAATTCTAGACAATTTTATCAATTTTATCTGATCTTATATATGAGAGAAAAACTGCTGTCATATCCGATGCTAGGTTATGAGATAGGAGTCACCAATGCTTCAGGTCCCAAGCAGGCCATCGTCAGTGGGGGTTTCCAACATATTGATCAATGTATATCCCTAATGCGACACTATTGGTCACTAGGCTGGTTTGGGCTTTGGTTTATAGTTCGTCCCAAGTTTGAAATAGAAATAAAGGAGATTTCCTGGCAAGGGCCAAAGAATCTTGGGTCGAATAGCAGCTTAAGGAACGAAATAATACGAGGTCACTACGATAATATTATTGTAATACGTATCTCAGAGCAATTATCTCTTTTAAGTGAGAATATCTGTTAACTTCTTTTGGTGGCATCGCGATCACTTGATTTGCCTCCTCTGACAGACTGCCTTCCATCGGATGTGTGTGTGTGTGTGTGGGGGGGGGGGGGTCTAAAAATCTTTGACCACTCAAGTTCCGGCAAGAATGAATGCGCGGGGGGTGTTTACGCTGCTGCAGGAAACTCCTACTCATTGCTGAAAGGACCTCCTGCAACTTTGAGCGGAGACAGGCGAAATAGAGTCTTGTAGTGCGCAGAAGTTACCCATTCAGTTCTAGCTTCCACCGGTTTATAGAAATGACCGCTCAGGAACGAGTAAGTCCGCGGAAGTTCAGAGGACATAAGTGATTGAAAAGCCAATAAATGAGACTAAAATCGATGGCAGAAATGAATAGTTCTGAGAGAGCCGATGAAAAGAATCAAACTCAACGCAGCACACAACATATTGCCTATCCCTTTATTCTTGATTATGCAGCATTGTGAATAATAATGTTTTAATACTTGCAGTTATTTTCATAAGTAATTTGGGTGTGTCCATTTCGTAACCTGTTATTATAATTATTACTCCAGATATCACCATTCTGAGGAGATGGGATGAGTACAGGAAATGCCACCATGCTATCCCAGATGTATAGGGGGTGACTAGACACGAAAACTCCTGCATGCATGGCTTATATAATTAAGTGTGTTGTTCAGAGGGTAGAATCCTCAATGAGTACCTTATGGAAGGTTAATACTGCGTGGGTGGAATTATAATGAGTGTGGGGGTGTGGTGAATCCCATACATGAAATGTCAGGTAATCCTACTCTCCACAATAGCCTTGCCTGAACTACATTCATCAAACATTTCAGCCACTGCAAAAGGTCTTTAACACGGGGCGTTTAATTGCTGTAGTAGTACATCTTTGCCAATAGGTGTTGGTATAATCAACGAGACTACTCTCTCTAGTCTCGTTGATATATAATTGATTGATATGATATTCTTTTTTATTTCGACTTACCTTTACAAAGTGAAATTTGGCGAATGAATGAAATCTGCTCTTCAGTAAAGAAATACTTTAGGGTATTGGGAAACTTCCGGAGTGTGTGAATTGAATATATAATAATGAAATTGATCAATTGATCTAATTGTAATTGCCGACTCCGATTGAACACAGATCACCGGTGTGCTTTTCCATTTAATGGTATCAATTAGATATAGAGGATACAACCCTAACATTACAGATGGTGAGATCAAGATAAGTTACATGTTTAGTGATGGGGTAAATCCCAATGTTATTCGTAACATCATAACATTCTATCATATGCATATGAGGATGAATACGTAGACCCTACTTATACTGTATGGAGGCACAAGCGCGTGTAAATCAAAGGAAATGTTGCTGTTTAAAACTTATATATGTGGTCTGATAAATGACATATGTGTGATATAGTATTGGATAATGCTATAAGGTAGACTATGTGATTCAATCAAATGTCTGTCTTCTATAATTTTCTTATCCGTTGTACCGAGAATATTGTGTATAATGTCTTTCTGAATAAAATGTATTTAAACTATAAAAAAGGGTCTCCAACTAAGATCCGTGTTGAGTACCAGTACATGAAGCAGTTGAAACGGAAATATTGCATCATAAAATAGGCCCAATTGCTCATGGTCAGTCTAAAAGGCTTTGAAATATAGCACTCCTACGTAGTGCTATGTTTCAAAGGCAGCAACACATCGCTGTGACGTAACGATCCTCTTACCTCGTCATTTCCTGTCCCAAATAGAACTTCTCCTTAGCTTAGAAGCACCAAATCCACTACGCATGAGCATCTGCAGAAAAGATGCTGAAAAGACACAAATTACAAAACTTCAGCGATGCATAATGAATAACAAAATGGCAGTTATCAAATACCTTATAGAAACGTGCATATTGGACAGGCGAACGTATCTGTGGCATTGCCATTAGAAACACGAGAAACATGAATGTGGTAAGGAAAAGCAGATATAGGTCTTGTGACGTGGATCTTATCGAAATAGGTAGACTAGCCCTCGTCCCCAAGACAGTGTTGTTTGTATGGCCCTAGTGCAGGTCTAGTGCTCCCCATTCACAGATTGTCTTGCTTCTAGGCCATCAACTGTACGCCAAACGAATGATTTTCGTTCCGGATTATGGGCACTACTTCTTGTCAACATATTTCAATTGCTAATACCCTATATTTTGATATGCCAAAAGTTCTCCATGTAATTCCTGCCAGTTTTTGAGGAATTCGACATTGATTCTGACAGTGCAAAGCCTATGGAACCAACTGCCTGGATTCACTTTTAATACAGGTGGTGAATATCATGCTATTTGTGGAACCTTGCAATTCTGATTATACCAATGTTTTTTTATTGATTCTTAATCTCCTGAATGTCCTGATTCCGAATCTGCCAATTTCTGTTTTGTAGCTATTGAGGAATTTTAGATCTCCACGTTGGGAAAAAAAGTAAAAATAAATAAAATTAATAAATAAAAAGACTAGATGACTAGATTTAGAATAAAGTGATTGATATCAATCGATAGATAATGATGTACCCTATGAATGATTTCATTTGACCTAAGATGTTAGTGCATTATTCTCTGAATTATTTGCAAAAGACCTAATATAAAGGTCAAGGTCAAAGGTTATTTTGAGGTCTTTTGCAAATAACTCAGGAGATGATGCACTGACATCTTAGGTCAAACAAAAACTATTTTAGGGTACACTATTTCCTATTGATTGATATCAGTCACTTAATTCTAGAGCCAGTAAATATTTTTGAATTGATTAAATTATTTATTTTTAACATTTTTTTTATAAAAAAGCATCCATAAGTAAAAATTTTCAAAGGTTACAGGGTGGTACTTGGCAGATTCGGAATTAGTAAAATCTGGAGGTTTGGAATCCATAAAAAAAAACATTGGTATGATCCGAAATTCAAGGTTCATCAAATAAATGAATTTATCAAATTTACACTTAAAAATGAATCTAGGCTTTTGGCCCATAGGCTAATTTTGTGCTGCCAGAATCTATGCCGATTTTTTTTCAGAAACTGGCAGGAAGTACATGGAGAACTTAAGGGATATTATAATTATAGTATTAGCAATTGGAAACTGGTGTCAAAAAGTAGTGCCCAAGATCCAGAACGAAAATCATTTTCTAGCCATATTCTGAGGCTCAGCTGATGGCCTATTCCACAGTTTGAAATTTTGTTTTAATTCAAACCAAATTAAAGACTTAAGGGCCGCCCACACCTGAGCGCCCGCCGATTTAACTTCTCCCGATCCGATTTAACTGCTCCCGATCCGATTTAACTGCTCCTGATCAAGAATTCTAAGGAATAAACTTTTAAAACTGTCCATTTGTGGAGACCCACACCAGGGACGTTGACCCACACCTACCCAAATTCTCCCCGATTTGTGTCCCGATCCGATTTAACTGCTCCCGATCAAGAATTTATTTAGGAATTAAAAAATATTTTTTAACTTTTTTTTTCCAAATGGTCATAACTTTTTTTGCCCAAAGGTTACATCGTTGCGCCTGGCAGATCTGAAATCAGGAGATTCAGGAGATATAGAATCACTCAAAAAACGTCGTTTGGACGCCAAACCAAAATTCACCCTCCCAATTTTCCATTTTTTGGATAATCGGGAGAGCCCTCCCGACGGCTCTGGAAGGCCCCCCGGTGCATTGGGACAGTTCCAGATGCATCGGGCAGAGACCCACACTAGGAAGGGATTATAAAAATTCAAAGCCAAAATCGGGACAAATCTATAATCGGGCAAAAATAGGAATTAACTAGTCCCGATTGATGAAAATTACTTCAATCGGCGGTGATTTTGCAATCGGGAGTATAAAATTCGTCCCGATTGAACTCCCAATTGATCGGGATGGAAAGTTAAATCCTAAAATGGATCGGGAGCAGTTAAATCGGATCGGGACAAGTTAAATCGGCGCAAATTTGCTCAGGTGTGGGAGGGGTTTTAAACAAGTCAATGAAATAGGATTCCAAATTAATATCAGGGAATAGAAAAAAATACGATCAGTGACACCGGCGTATAACCAGAATGACCGGAACTATAAATTATCATTGCCTCAAAATATCCAACTATAGATAAACAATTCCTTGATACATTTTCTTTTATTCGTGATCAGAATC
The DNA here is from genome assembly GCA_942159475.1 of Sthenelais limicola. Lineage (NCBI taxonomy): Eukaryota > Metazoa > Annelida > Polychaeta > Phyllodocida > Sigalionidae > Sthenelais > Sthenelais limicola. The sequence goes on from OW804096.1 coordinate 118,644,574, forward strand.
AAATTTCCCTGGCTACAAAGTGACAATAATGAAAAGATAAAAACTATAAAGAATCAAATGTTAACTCTATATGTTACGCTAGGGATAACCTTTGATCAAAATATCTATTTGTTTTCTTTAAATGTTTATTCAAACAACATAATCATTGTAATTTAGAATATGTTTTGGGCCTTTTTGGACCCCATATTCCGGTCACTAATAATTGACCAACAACCTGTCTGTGATTGGTTGGAGGTAGAGAAGCAATAGTGACCAGTTTGCTAAAACAGGTAAACTGGAGACGTTGTGCAATGGGACCACTTCATTCATGCTAACTGAATGTCACTGTGAAAGTTTCATTTCAATGCATGAAGTAGAAAGACGTGCAAAAGAAGAGATTATTATTTTATCAATATTGCTTGTGCTAATTTGAGTGGTAGCAAATCAGAAGCGTCATTGAGGAATGCTACTCTCTGTACAATCAATTTTGGTAAGTTTCAACTAATCAGAAAGTCAATTGGCGGTTAATTGTCCATATGTATGTAAATATCTCATGTGTGAAGGAGGGAGGAAGCCAATGTAAATGGCGGACACTGTTACGCTTCGAATTTTCAATTGCCATTTTAAGTACCTTAATATTGAGTTAATATCCACAAACAAAGGTAGTTATTAATTGCCCTTGCATCTTTTGTAATTTTCGACCCAAACATATTCTAAAACGATTAGAACACACTGTATAGCCCTGCCCTTATGCATTATTTTTAGTCTATATATATACAGAGGGAGTAGAAACAGGGATTATGCGTGTCCACCAAATAGTTGGGAGTAATGCCACTACTACTACTAGCGCCAACTATTTATGAGTGTATCACTAGTATGCTGTTGCTGGAAAAGGGCAATCAAACTACCTGGGCTATATGTGGTACTATTGCTGACAACAGTACTGCAGTGTCACCTGGCATACAATGACTAGGCAAGATGCAACTACCGGTTTTTTCGTGAAAAGGCGACAGGCTAACCTACTCAGCACGAAGAATGTTGTACCTTGTTGGATATACTACTGGACCATATATACATGTCACACATCTGCCGCTTGAAGGAGTGTGCCATTTCTACTCCCTCTGTATATATATACCTCCCTGCTGGGCTGCAGAGTGCCTAATGTATTTTTCTTAAATTGCCACCTTGCCTTTCAAACTTTCAACCATTACTAGTGAGCCTAAACGTATTTACATCTGCATCAAAGTTTACACATGAATCTGACTGTTGTGTGTTGACTGGTGATGTAATCAACTCCTACAATTAACGTCTATTGTTCACAGCATCGTTTTTGCATCGACAACTAAAATAAGATGAGCATCTATATATAGAACTATTGGTAACAAAGGTAACAACTAGAAGAGCTGGGAATCTCCCAGAGGCCTGTCGACCTATTTGTCTAAACCTCATGTACCACTTGGACAAATAAAAAATTATTCTATTCTATTCTAACTAATTTTCTTGCTTTTATGTATATGCAATCTCATCGACTAGGCATTGCTAATGCATCACTATGGTCATTACCTCCATTGACAATGCATTGACGGCCAACTACATCGGTACCAAATATCTACCATGTTTAATTACATTGCCAGCCATACCGATGTAATTTTCACATTGCCCTCTTGTCACCAGTCATCGCTCACTGTGCTGAAGACGTAGCAATGGCAAGTTGACGAAGGTGCTGTCAATAAAAATTTTACAAAAATCTTATCGACTGCGAATGTTAACACTAGTTTTCCCTGTGATATATAACAATTTGTTGAGATTTTAGTTGTATTCCACCCAAGGATATTGTAGGTGCTTTTGGTGAAAACTTGCGAGGTAGCACCGGCTGGCCGAATGAAGCCACACGCAGTGGGTGGGGCTTAGCAGGCTTCTACCAATCAAGTAATTACTTTTATTAGTGAGTTTTTAGTACAGACAGTCCATTATGGTAGGCCTACAAAAACTAAGGGATTCTACATAAGACTATTGCAGACAATTGGATTTTGGCATTAGATTCTATACTTTGTTAGCTTTTGAATTTGATAATGATTAGGGATTTCCACGGTCCACTGCTATGACGTCATTGTTGTGGGCGTTAATTGCGGCTGTAGGCACACCAGTGGTCATATGTGATCGCATCTGATCACATGATTGGCTGAGAGCGGCAGAGGAATGTTCTGCTTTCAACTTTTTGTTTTGGTGGCCATCTTGAATTCTCCTCGCTTCAAATACGCGGTGTGTGAGAACTTTTTAATTATTGCTCAAATCAAAAACTTTTTCGGAATTTTTTTGAAGTTTCTGGGACCATTCAAAAAAGTTCGACATGAAAAAATGTCTGGAATAAGGTATGTGAGTGGAATACTAAAGGGCTCGACCTTGTGGGGGTCACATTCATAATTTTTCATGCAAGCCTTTGGCTTTTTTCCCCAAAAAAGCGCGGGGTCACGTTTCATCTAGCTATAGGCCTACTCTAGAAATCAATATTACATAAGGCACACCAGTGGCACACCAGTGGTCATATGTGATCGCATCTGATCACATGATTGGCTGAGAGCGGCAGAGGAATGTCCTGCTTTCAACTTTTTGTTTTGGTGGCCATCTTGAATTCTCCTCGCTTCAAATACGCGGTGTGTGAGAACTTTTTAATTATTGCTCAAATCAAAAACTTTTTCGGAATTATTTTGAAGTTTCTGGGACCATTCAAAAAAGTTCGACATGAAAAAATGTCTGGAATAAGGTATGTGAGTGGAATACTAAAGGGCTCGACCTTGTGGGGATCACATTCATAATTTTTCATGCAAGCCTTTGGCTTTTTTCCCCAAAAAAGCGCGGGATCACGTTTCATCTAGCTATAGGCCTACTCTAGAAATCAATATTACATAAGGAACACAAGTGTCCTCTTCCATGAAAACCTTCAAAATGTATACTTCTTAAATGTGTATTTATGGTATTTACGACAAAACAACCATCTGGTGAGCACTGTGGACATTACCAGCACAAAGTTTTAAATTGTCACAATGCACGTTTTTAAGTTTAATCTACGTAATATTTGTACAGAATATTATATTGAGGTATCCCAATAAAAACAGGCTGATAGTCTACATTCGCCTGTTGCAATGACAATCACAGCGAAGTTGCTAATAAGTATAATGCCTGCACACCACTATTATTAATCCACAATATCGGGTCAAGGCAGGCTATTTCATGGACAACTGATGCTTTTACGATTCCCGCTGTGCCCCACTAATGATCGAGTTCCCTTGCATTCTATAAAATTATTAATGCGCATCTCAGTCGTGCGTGTGAAAGGCCCTGTGCCTTGTGTGACAGCATGATTATATAGCCCAATCTTGTCCTTGCGTCTCTAACTAAATCATAGGTGTTACAACTCTACAACTACAATATACCTCTATTTGTACAGGTCTGCATTATCTAAGGGAGTAAAGAGGACAAATCCCCCTGAGTCACCTCCTGCCTAGGTGATGTTGATGTTAATGTAATGTTATAATAAGCACTTATACTGACGTAAGCATGTAAAGGCACTTGTCCACTAAGCCGATTCCCATGCGTTTCTCACGGAATTTAGTGGAAAAGGGTCCTCTGCGGCTCAAAATCGCATGAGACTTACTCCAACCCTTATTTGTTCTGCAAGGCTAACTAGCCAAGTGTGCTTTATATTATTTTATTCTATATATATGAAGGGCTAACTGAAGGGCTAACTGAACATTATTCTTTTGGTTGCTAATTCAAGGTAACAAATAGTAAATAATGTTTTAGCAAACAATAGAATAATGTTCAGTTAGCCCTTCATATATATGTGTCTATTACATGGCGACAACCTTTAATCTGTTTTATAGTTTTAGCTCAGTCAGTCTATCTCACCTCTATGAATTTGGTTTTGGCATGCCAAAACATACATGTATGTACATTAATTTCATTATTATAGTTCATGGCGATAATGTCAACTCTCTAAGTTGATTGGATTTGTTGATAAGTTGAGTGGGTATAGCTAGGGTAACAAGTGGTAATTTGATTTTCATCCAACTTCACCTTAAGATCTCAACCAAAGTTTTCAAGAGAACCTTTGGCTTTAATTAATCGTACATTGCATGGCATATTTTAATATTTTCCCCCATCATTCTCCGATATCGGTGGTGACGGTCTGTTCCCACCGGTATAATGAGTTTTTCTGTCACGGCTAGCAACAAAATGTGAAAATAACTGACAATTGACAATGATCAAAACCGATTATTTGGGAGTAAATGTGTGATGTCGCGCTATATTAAAAAATCCCCGTTTTAAGTCACACAGAGCCGTATGTCTGAGGATATTTATGGCAAACGAAGATTCTTTATCCTGTTCAACGCAATACCTTAGTAATATGATAGGTGAAAAGAAGCCGGACAGAATTATGTGACATACTATTGATACATAGTATAACAGCGTTTGCTTATGCCATTTAGTCAATCAGTTCCGCATTCTCTCTTCCAACTACATCGAAAGATGGGATATTAAGGGTTTTGATATTACCTCAGAATTATGTGACAAAACTACATAAAGGCGTATAGATGTATTTATAGGTATCAGGGCAAAACCCCGCTGACCAAAAACCCGCTGGAACAAAAACCCGAGTTTCCCGAGTTCTCTCTTCTCTTTTTACTCTTTTGACTAAGCAAGCCATGGTGATCTATCATATTCGCTCCATTTATTACGATTTCATTCATAATAAGCACATTTACTTGTTTCAAAGGTAAATATTGAATTTGTTTATTTTCGTTGTTGGTAAATTATTAAGATTCATTTTGTATTTGCAATACTATAAAATAGAGGTATTGTACATCTAGGAGGTCTACAAGGTCTGCAGGCAGATGCATTCGAGCATATTTGAATTCTCATCATATTTTAAAATTTACATTTTCTATTCTTTAATTAATAGATAAATCATACTTTCCTCGCCCATAACAAAAGTGTTTCCATATACGGTAAGTTTGCAAATGAAGTTATACTACAGAGAAGATAGCGAATATTATGTGCACCTAATTATAGATAGAACAATGAATAAAATTCCATATGTCGGGTTATTGTCCTAATGGGGGTTTATGTCCGACGGGGTTCAGTCCTCGAAACGTATTTTCTTTTGAGTGAATATAGATTGAAAAACTCACTTGTGTCCACTGGCTTCTCAGGAAAACATGAGCAGCTCTCACAGTTGCAGTAGTATTGTTGATTCCTGCAAGGGAAACATCCTCTTAGGCCTCGTTGCCCTGGACAATCCGGGCAACAGCAATGATATCTCGCAGAGCCTCCCATTCTGGATCCGCTATCCACTGCCCACGGCTCATACCAGGCTCCTACGGCCAATGCGACCATCAAGAAAAGGCACAAAGCCGCTAGACTCAGCTTGTACATTCTTAAAAGTTAATTTGTTAAAATTGTAAAAAAAATAATACACGTATATTGAGTCTGAATTCAAATCCACCAGTGAATTTCAACTTGATAAGTCCGTAAAAAGTATGCTTAGTAAGTGTCACAGTTTTGTTAAATACTCCTAGTTTGAGTTAAATAGTGAGTTGGCGCTCCGCTTTAACTTTGCTCATGCTAGAGCTAATTATAATTGTAGATCACAGGACCAACGTTAAGTCCTTGGAGTAACGGCTCTAGCGGTGGGTGTGGCTTGGCGACTCTCACTCTTGCTCTGATCTGCTCGCGGCCGGTTGATGGTGCTTTAAGTAGTAGTGCCGGCGTAAATGCTCACAGGAGAGAGATGAATGACGCCCACGCGTCTCCACGGGACGAGCCCATGAATGTACGTGCGTAGCAGAAACCATGCTGCCATGTTGATGCTTTTCCTTCTGTCCACGTGCCTGGCCGACGTCCTGTTGTGGGGTATAACTTTGGGAGAAACCTTGTAACAAAATGTACATACCAGGATTGTCATTTTAGGAAAACATTCCTGGAAGGAACTCATTGTTATCCCATTCACACGTTATGAATTGATAAAAAAAATGTCGGCCTGCGGTAGTTTTGTAAAAGAATGACAGACCGATCCCTTAGATCCTGGTTCATTATTTGAACATCGCTGCATTGGGACGGGCTTAAGACTCCACAGGCAAGGTCATTGACAATATGATAGGAAGTCAAATATTAGCACATAGCTCCACCTAAGTACCAACCAACATTAATGGTGCAATCAGTCTTTTTATTTTTCGCATCTGCTGCATGGCAGAATAAAATAATTATAATTATGTGCAAACCTTATCACCCTGTACTACTGTAGGTGTGTAAGGGGGCCTAATTATTTTGAGGCCATTTTTTAACCTACATCCAATACATTTGCTGTCGGTCAAGGTTCAGTTGTCCACAAGATGCATTCCATGTTTGAGATGTGGGGCCGATCTTCAAAATATGTACAATCGGCAGCTCTACGCAATAAGCAAATTCTACTAAATTAAGCTGAAATATCGTATATTCCGAATCTATTCGGTTATTTTTAGCTATATAAATTTAGATCTTAAGGTTTGGTATTTTGATAGGATTGGTTAAGGCCACTGGTACAATATTAGGTTACTTAATCTGTAGGGAGCCAGACCAGACATATGGAGATAACAAAACAATGCTGCACTCACCAAACACCAGTTAAATTGCTGGTAAACATATTGTGGGTTTTCCGAATCGAAAACAACAGGGAGGCACTCGTTGAGCAGCTCTGAGTGCGTTCCGATTGTTTCCTCACCATCACGGATAATTCGTATATACATACCGGAGCTTATTACATTTGGGTCAATTTTCTACCAAGATCAAAACGTCCCCTTACGGATGTTGATAGTGCTTGAAAAGGCCAGGCCTGTCTCAAGATGACAGTTTACATCCTGACCTGAACGAACTGCGGCAATGACGTCTGAACGCAAACCCACTTGAAGTGAACATCGTTACCAGGTGAACTATGAACTCTTGACAAAGAACAGTGCATACTGCTATTCCCTCAAACACGTATGAACATGTAATTCCCCCGAGTGCATGGCCTTCAGAAATATAGTAAACTTATGAAACACTGGCGGAATATGAGGTGCAGCTGCTCTCATAGTCATAGGGAAGGGGTCCAGTATAACATTCATAATTTGAGGTGTTAATAATAATCGTTATTATGTGCAAATGTGTTTCATATCATATTTTATTCTATGTTCCGTACTTTACATTTTATATTCTTCTTCTTATATTATGTTACAAAGCCTAACTATGCAAAAGTCTATCCCTAATGTCAAGGGAACGGCCGGAAAACCTAAGTATAAATCCTGTATGGTACTTAGAGGCCTGTCGACCTGTTCGTCATGTATGTTCTCCTTGATGAATAAAAGATTATTCTATTCTATTCTATCAATAATTGTATCCAAAATTAACCCACAAATGTCTAGCCGGGAATCTCCGTGCTTATAATTGTTGGGTAATTATCCTATTTAGTTCCTGATTTCTGGGCGAGCCTTTAACAAAATAATACTATGGTTAATAGGAGGCATTGTACGTACATCTGCACCAAGGCGTAAACAATAAATAAGGTTGCCCTTATACTTGGACGTGTCCTCAGCCGCCGAATACCCTTTATTGGGAATGAACACCAAAAGTGACGCGCAATAGAATTGGGAGTAAACAAACCAATCTGCTCCGAATAATTCGCATATCTGACCTCTTTTCACGTTCCATATCATTTCCTCTATAGTAATGTTTTGAAATCGAATTGATGGAGGACTTGACACAATATCCAAGAAGACAACAAGGCGATTTGTTTTTATTTAAGTTGTTGTTTATTGGGTACGACCTAACATGTTTCGAGACTTGGTTTGGCTCTTCATCAGAGGTCCAACCAAGTCAACCATATTTTGAAATAATGCTCAACAACCAGATGATACATTTGTGCATACAGTAATGTACATAATGAACATTCAAATAACAAAATATCTCGGCTTTGATGAGCAAGGTGAAGGAATCCCGTTGATCTACTGGCTATTTAAACCTCAATTATAATAAGATCATACATCATAATGTGGTCAAGGATAATTTAAGCGTCTACCAAAAATTATTCAGAAGAACAGCCATTATTGTTTAGAAAGTCTCTCGATACAGACGCCGCTAAGCATGTCTATACTACAGGTGAAGCAGACAACCCACTCATGTTTTAATTTTAAACCCCGGCTGAGCGAAGGTAGGTAGTTGATAGTGCCATGCAGTTGATAGTGCATTACATGTTATCTGTACTGATTGAACCATGAAACTGCATGCATAATGGCTTAATTCCTTAAAACTTTACAATTAACTTAAAATTTGGAACTTGAAAATGTATATATCGCCCCCTGCTGATTAACATCTCCCTCATTATACAGATTTGTGTGGTCAATGGCGACATGCGTTTAACAGCTTCTAATTATACATCTTTTCACATATAATTGGAATATGGGTGTGTCTTAAGACTGGCTTGGTGTGCGCAGTTAGACATATAGGCTGTCTACATTCGTGACGCCTGATAGTATCTTAGACTCAAAAAAGATTTTTTTGTCATAGTTATCGGATTAATGAAAAGTGGAATTGTAAATGGTGATTTTGTGGTACTCGACTCGAGACAGGCTTGAGTCCACTTGTGTGCGTCTCCGGGGTCAGCCGGCAGTTTGGCCAACAGAGATTGGTCTTGTAGCATCGTGTGATGGTTCGCATTTTTACTTTTTTTATTTTTACTTTGTGCATTATTCACGTGTGTCTATATGTATATATATTTACCTTTTACCTTATGTGTCTGCAACGAATCTCGTTTGTGTCTGTAAACCGTTTAAAGGTCGCGTGTCCTTTTATCGGGGTTGGTCGACTTTCATTATGGCGACTTTCATAGCTGAGCATTTGGTTAGAGAATAAACTCTTGTACTGGTGGCGGGGCCCAATCGATCTTGGTTGGTGTGTTGATTGATAGGATAAGTTCTATAGTCGCTTAAGAATATTAATCGGACATTACAAGTTAAATATTTGAATCTGATTAAAAAACATGTCAATATTAACCAAATACCAGTAGCATGAACTATATCTCTAGAAAGTTGCACCATTTATTATTTTCCATTATTTCAAACGTTGATTTAAGAATATCAAACCATCAGAATATAATTAAATGTTTGGGATATATATGGGCATTTCTCATGAAACGTCAACAAGGGCCCTAATTACATGGGGAAACACAAATATCAAAGTCCAAGCGTCATATCTCTATTAATAGATAGAATGGTTGTATTAGCATACTACTCTAGGAAAGTCAGATAGACAGTCAGGATATTTTATGTTTTTGAAATTTTGTAAAAATCGCAAATATTCGCCAAGGTAATAAGCATAGAAATTGACTGCATTCAGATACAATATTACTATTTCACCGAAAGGTGGATTATTACAGCCTTATCAAGTATAAATTACAATGGTTGTTGTTGTTGTTGTTGAGACTTTTATTGTGTCTTAAGGACCATGTCGGCGGGTCTAAGCTCCCAAAATAGGGAGGATTTCAAGCCCTACCGTACATTACAGGTTGAAATTTAAGGGTAACAATACACCATTGCATCGACCAAACGCTGGTGGCCCTTACTAGTGGTGGTCTCAAACAAAACCTTCTTATAATCAAAAAAAGGAGCAAAAGGTACAATAACTACACCGCTGTTAGAAGGGTTCAGTTTATAAATAAGGGAACATTTGAAGTGAGATTGGGATAACCAATCAAACAGACAAATAAACAAAGGGGAATTGAAGCTTACATTTCGGGGCTGAATCATTAAAATATGTCAGATTGATCAATAGGAGGGAGAATAGTTGATTTGTAAATTTGGGCACTGAGATAGATATTAAGCCTGCTTGTGAGATGTTTAAAATAGCAACGAGAATGGAAAATTTCTATCTTGTTATTCTCTATTCAAACCACTTTCACCGCATAGAGGAAGCACAGAGAACTCATATACTTTTTGAATTTTTTAAATTGACAAAATAATAATGAAGTTATGAGAAAATTTCTTCTTCACAAATCAATAAGATTTGGGAAGCTCTGAGCAGCTCGTCTATGGGAATATAACCATTGGGCTTGGAGAAGGTGTGGACCAAGATTCTGTATAATCAGTAACACTTTCAGTTATAATTCAATGAAAAAGTCTCATAGAACCAAAATATTTACCACACAGGGGTTCTCAGACCCTAGGATTCTGTTTATGATATTTATTTTTTGATATCATGAATATTAATTAGGTCATTAGCATTTTAATGAGTTATAGAGTGATCTAACGAGTCATAAAGAGAGGGTTATCTTAGTTTCTAGGCATAGAATAAACAAATATAAAGGTATCTTAGGCTTCAAACATTTAGAACTACATCAACCAATATACAATTATTTTTTTCACCATTAATTATATAATTTGCATACTAATCATGTCAATATTAATAATTTTTCTTTTTTTCAATATCAATTGGTCAAAATTAATTGGTTATTATTGAGAAAGCTTGATGCCTCTTCGTCCATGCAGTGCTTTTAATATATTTCTATACTATATCATGGCTGCTTAGGAAATACCTAATTTGCATATATTACATAATTTACATACTCATTACATATGAATAATGAATAGATTTCCATGTTAAGCATTATTTCAAGAAAGAGAACTTGGAGATGTCTCATTAGACATGAATGATCAAAAAAAAGTATATATATCAAAATAAGTATAAAATTATGCTTAATGAATATTAATTATGTCATTTGCATATCGGACTGGAAAGACATCTTTCGCATTCACAGGTCAGCGGGAAGTTTCTGCATGGCCTGTGTTTGCTTTATGTGTCCTTTGTTGCTTTCAAGTATTTTCCACATTCATAGGTCAGCGAGAAGTTTCTGCATGGCCTATTTATCTCTATCATATTATATAATTACAATTACATATTCATACTGTTCTATTGATATGCAGATCAGCTCACATAGGGAAAATTGTCTAATGGTAAGGGTACATGGGCATGTATTCAAAAGAACACAGTGCTTGATGTCCTAGCCAAATCCACACTTAGAAGAACTTGGGGCATTCTCTCTAAGATGTGATTTTCATATTTATTTTCCATGTTGGTAATTAGAAATGAACAGACTTGAATCTCTCAAACAGTTGGTCCAGATGTTCAACAAAATCAAATGTCCATGACCTGCCACGCCCAACTGACTTTGGTTCAATGTCAACAGCTAGGAGGTAGGTCGGTATAACAGATTGTACATCTTTTCCATTTGGACTTTTGAAATGGGAACTGTTTGATGTTCTCTGCATAAAATCAACAGAGAACGCCATTCTTTCTGGAGATCCTTTTACTTTTCCTGGGTACCAGTTATCTTGATAGGCAATTGCAACCCACTGCCCTTCAACTAGGTCAATTTCTCCAGGAAGAAGCTTGTTAAGTTCCTCCTCTTCGTCCTTACGGGATGACACTTCATTTAAATGTAAGTTAGCTATTTGTGAGTCATCTGTGTCACTTCTAGGGTTTTTTGATGGTTTTTCTTTTGTGGCTTCTGAATATAGCTTTTTGCGTTGTTCCATTTCCTCATCTTTATGTTTTGTGCGGAGACCTTTTGCACTTTTTTTTGCTTCATCCCACAACGTTTCTTGTTCTTCTGTTGATAAACCACTGTACCATTTCTTCAGGGCATCTCTATTCCTTTTTAGCATATGCACAGTGCTATGATGGTGCATGGTGCAGTTGGGCCTTTTCCTTTGGCTACTGTCTAGATCACCAAAGTTGTGTTCAGAAGCTAAGTTATGTTTGGGCACAAATGATGTTGATTTTAATACTGCCTCTGTTGCTGGGGTGGCATAAGGTCCTCCAGGGAGAAAATCAGCCAATTGCTTTCTCATTGTTTTGACCATTCCCTTTGCTGAAGCCTTTAGAACATCATCAAGTGTATCATTATATTCTGGAAACAGAGGTACCAAAGTGCCATTATATCTGTGTATGTTGACATCTTTAAACCTTTGGAGACAGGGGGGACCTTCACCAAGCAGTTCACTAGGGTCTTCAACATATGATTCAAGTGACTGTAGGAGGGGCTGTATCACTGTTGCTAGGTTAGTGTATGGAATGTCATGTCCTTCCATGAGATTCCAATAGGGGCCAGTAATCTGGACGAAGATAATTGCCATTGCCTGAACAAAAACAATAACTTTTGGATCCTCCAGATCAGCTTTGAGTGATTGAAGAAGGGCATTGGAGTTCCTTGATCTTAGCACATAAAGGAAATCTTGTTTATGAAAGATCACCTGTGCACATGTTTCAAATAATCCATTGAACCTATTATCTTCGTAGTGTGAAATGCAAGACTTAATTCCATGTAATGAACAGTGTGATTCCCAAACATCTCTTGCCCCTTTATAATCACCTACTGGTCCAAATATACTGGAAGCTGTATAAGCAACTCTTCCTGGGATGAACTGCCATCGCCAGGATGAAAATCTTTCCAATGAATCCCGTCCTAAACTTTCTGTCTTCTCAATCTCTTTCTGTATGCATTCCACTTCTGTTTGCACATTCTTATGGAAACCTAGTAACACATGCATCATGCAAAAACAGTGGTGCACCTTGGGTATTTCGGTGTCTACAAATCCAGCTTCTTTTAAGACACTATCTCTCCAAGAATCAAGTAGACGATTGCTTTTCTTTTCATTAGCAGCCCTGTCACTCATGTAAGCCATCAATTTAGCTAATGTACTTGATAGATATTCATCTTCATCTTTTCCTGACATAGTTGCAAGTTCTTTTAGATGTCCTTCTGCCTTTGATGCAATAGTTTGACCAGTCTCGCTTGCTACAGTACAAAATCCAAGTGATACTGGTTTCATTGTACTAGAGGGAACCACTGTTGTGTCAAGGATTTTCTGTTTCTTTCTAGTTGTACCATCTTTGTGCAAAGACCATCCTTCACTCTCATCCAATAAATGAGAAATATATTTCTTTGCAATATAATGACCCTCATCATTCATGTTTTGGACTGTTTTACGGTCTGGGAGCTGAGCTATTTTTGTGCCAAATAGTTGGTAAGCAACAGCCTCAATCACAGGTGAAATCTTGCTTTGAGATACCTCAAGGGCTGTCAATTCATTGACCAACATGCGGGATTTAATTGAATAGCGACCTGCATCCTTTAAGTCAATTGTTTTTTCAGTTTGCTGAGTAAGAGCATCTATCTCAGCCTCAAGTCGATGGATCTCAGAATTTTTTTGGTTGATCTCAGCTTTAATTTTCTTCAGATCAGCCTTGGGCACACAATCTTTATGGCCAGTCAACTTTATCTTTAGCTTGCTTTTAGTCTTTTGAGCATTAGATGTTTTAGTTCTGTAGGCAGAGCTCTTATCAACAAGGTCAGAATTTTTTTTCAGCAAATCATTTTGGACACTCTTCAGATCATCTATTTCTCCTTGTAAGGACAAAATAGTACTGTCTTTCTTGGCACATTCAGCTTTAAATAGAGACAAATCTTTTGAATTTCGATTTGCCCTATTCTGTCTTTTGTCAACGTTCTTTTTTTGATAATGTCCAAATGAGTTGAGCTTAAGTTTTGCCTTCTGAATTTTACCAGTAAGTGAAGCCAGGTGTTTTTGACTTTTCCGTATTTTGTATAGCAACAACTTGTGAGATTTCTCAACATCACATGTAGATTTCGTACATGTTTTAGCCTTTACTGAAACAGAAACTTTAGCCTCATTAGTTCGGACTACATTCTCAACAGGGGGCATATTAATACTAATCATTGGGGCAGCATTTGCAGCTTGGGTGGGCTGGGAGGACTCTTTGCAAATACCAGAAATGGCATGAATAAAATTTCTATACTTTGCACTTCTCTTGTTTTTCTTGCATTCGTTATACTTGTTTTCCAGTCTAGTGAGTCTTGATCTCACTGTCCCTTCACACGATCTCACATACTCACCTTGGGACATACTATACAATACCTCTATCTTTCTGTTTTCTTGCCAACCCTTGTTCTTGGCAAAGTCACAAACCTCTAGCACTAATCCATTGGTATAAAGGTTCTCTGGAACTGTTGGTATATCTCCCATCTCCAAAGATCGTACAGTGATGCAAGCTGCCTCTGTGAATGGGCCATGATAATGACCACTGATAAGAAAACTAACTTATAATATTTGGTTCACACTAAATTAAAATGGTCATAAAATCCATGAAAACCATTATGTCATTATGTCGCATTGACATGTCTAAAATCATTAAATATTGAAATTATTCTTTATCATTGTCTACTCAGATTACCTAGTATTATTTTTGGTGTCAATATAGAATATCAAACTTGAATATATATATCTGGGTGACATTAAATAGAAGAAATATCACTTATCGAAGGATGGCTGTCTTAACTTAAAGCAACTAGGATGCCTTAAAATTTATTTCCATATTTTATTCAAATATGACATATAATTGTCTGATATTTCCCAGTTCTCCTTTACTTGCATATGCATGGTATAGGCATACGCATGACATGTGTCTAATAATCTTGATAATTATTTCAAATGTGTTTTGGGAACATGAATGGGAGATATCCGGAAAAAAAAGAAAAACGTAATTATAATAGTTGTAATGCTGTGGCTAGACATTGGCTATTTGCTCGGCAGGAAAAAATGGTAGAGAGATGAAAATTTGTACTGTAGTGGGTCTATTTATTAGCTTTAAAATGAGCCTAGGGCGGACAAGATCGGTTGGTTTGAAATTGTTTTGTGCTAATAAATAGACCTAATACAGTAGTTATTTTCATCTCTCTATCATTTAGTCAATCACCCTAGACATGTGTGGTAATAGGCTGGCTTTTTGTTATAATACTCTAACAGTGGTTTCGTCTCTCATATATGATGCATTCCTGTTCATTCTAGATTAAGAAACTCCTGTGCAATAGCCTACACATTGATTATACAAAGTCACTGCAATAGAGGTTTTCTCTCCTGGGTCAAAACACCCAACCAAAATGGCCGCCTCCAAGAAGCACACATGTGCTGGAGGGCATGCTCTCAGTAATTGTGGACTAGCATCACACGTATTCGTAATACCTCAATATAACATACACATATACAATCAGAAAAGTACATATAATATAATGTTATAGGGACACACCTTGTATCAGAAGCCATGCTCTTGTTGTGCTTGATCAAAGTTTTCTCTTGTAAATCTCTCCGACTTAAAATTCCCTCACAAATTCCGTTCCAGTACTGGAGTAAAGCTTAGGACGTGCCCCCATTGGATAAAAAGATTCTGGGTCAATCCGATGCATAGATTAAGTGCTAGGTCACACTGTCTCCAGGCCCTGTGTATCCAAGGGTGCCACGCACCTCTAGCAGTGGTAGCGGGCGTGAACACCATAACACTGGAGACTCAATGGGGTCATTTGATTTAAATTAAATGTCAGCTAAATGATTATTATATGTCCATAACAAGCGACTCTTGCCGATTCAGATAAACTTTAGTTGGTAAAAATCGGCCCAGAAATAGTGATTCTAGAGGCATTTCTATAACGGGAGGTTGAGTGAGTGTGTGTATAGTGAGAATGTATACTGGGTGTTCGCCTCCCCTGCACCACACATCCTCGCGTTGCTAGTTTAAAAAGCCATAGCTTATGGGACACTTCCTTTTTAATGTTTGACAGACGTTTGCTAAAAAAAAAAGAGGGCACCGTCAACGACAGTCCCTAAGTATTTATATTCATCAACTTCTTGAAGTTGTTTAGTGCCGAGCAGTAATTTATAAGCAGAGGATTTGAACATCCACTTGGACCTCCATAAGGGCTTGTCCAGGAAGCGTGCCGAACTAGTCCTGCATTCGCTTATTATAGAAATAATATGCAGTTGCAAGATATATTTTTATGATTAGTTTGAGTTATTAAGTCAAACAGAGGGACTTTCAAAGATAGTGTATTTCCCCCATTCTCCTCAATCATCATGAGGACAATGGGGGACTTAAGTAAACCTTAATTGTGATGAATCAATGTAATTGTTTGTATGTATGTACCCTTCTTTATTATACCTCTGGGAGGGATGGTATGGTAAGCCATAGGCTACAGCATTGGAAAACCGTATTACCCTCTGGGCGGTATTTACATATCATATTGCCCCCTGGCGGAATTTTTGTTGAAAAAATAGACCCATGTTCGCATCCTTATTTTATTTATTTAAACTAGCAAATACCCATGCTTCACACAGGATTTGCTAGTGGGACAGTGGGGCCCACATCTTCAGCTCTCCTTGTTCCCTCTCCCACCATCTTTATCTTTCAAGTTCTCTCTGTAACTTATTATCTGTATTAACATTCATACGTCAAATGAAACCCTGTTATGATGCTTTTTTGGTCACTGTTATGCTGTTGTTGTGTTGCCTGTCCCTGTCCCGTTGCCTCTCCCATTCCCTCTCTTGCTCCCACTCTGCCTCCTGCTCCCACTCCTCGCTCTCTGTCTGTCTCTCACTCTCCTCTCTCTCTCACTCTGCCCCTCTCTCTCACTCTCCTCTCTCTCTCTCCCCTCACCCTGGGACCCTATTGCATTACACATGTTCCCCCAAAAGGGGTTTTAAACCTTCTTAGAAACAAAAACAGGACAAACCCGATTAAAGTTCCATATCTGCAACATAAATCCTAAAGGAGGAGGAGAGAAAGGTGCTACACACAGGATTTGCTAGTGGGACAGTGGGGCCCACATCTTCCCACTCTCCTTGTTCCCTCTCCCACCATCTTTCTCTTTTAAATTGTCACTGTAAGTTAGTATCTGTATTAACATTCATACCTCAAATGGAGCCCTGTTAAGATGTTTTTTGGTCCCTGGGCATGTAGGGCATGTAGGATTATATTTCACACTGATTTCTTAAATTCCTAGTGGCTATGCAAATTCCCCTATTCAGTGGATGGTGTTGATGTCGTCAAATTGGTCTGCGTGAACGACGTGCCGCGGCATGGTGACACAATTTAGTATGACCCAGAAACCTGGTGTAGGTTCACTGATAGGTTTGTTTTCAGGTAGCGATGGGGGCCCTGGATGGGGGTGCTTGATGTAAACCCATTTCTTACCCATTTCCAACCCTAATTTGTTAATGAAACATAGCGGAATGGCTCGGCACCATTTTTGGCAATATGCATGTAAAATATAACGGAGATCTGGCCAGCAGTTTCTGACAAGATAGGGGTTTTATGGCCCCAAAGACTATTTTAATGATATTTAGACTAGCAAATACCCATGCTACGCACGGGATTTGCTAGTGGGACAGTGGGGCCCACATCCTCATCTCTCCTTGTTCCCTCTCCCACTATATCTTTCTCTTTCAAGTTGTCTCTATAACTTAGTATCTTCATACCACAAATGGAACCCTGTTTAGATGCTTTTGGTCACTGTTCAGTGTTGTGCTGTTGTTGTGTTGTCTGTCCCTGTCCCTGTCCCTGTCCCAATCCCTCTCCCGCTCCCTCTCCGGTTCCATCTTTCAATGTGATGTAATTAGTGAGCGGGTTCCCCCCGCTCGACTAAACCATCACAAACAATAGTTTATGAACTGATTCAACTCTGATGATGCTCCTCTCGGTGGAAATATATCAACTCCCATCCCATAGTGAAGCAATGATGTGCCCGTCCATGACGTCATGCTTTGGGTGACCCAGAAACCTGGTGTAGGGGCACTGATAGGTTTGTTTTCAGGCAGTGCTGGGGGCTCTGGATGGGGGTGCTCGATGTAAACCCATTTCTAACCTCTTTCCAACCCTAATTTGTTAATGAAACATAGTGGAATGGCTCGGCACCATTTTTGGCAATGTGTATACATGTGAAATATAATGGAGATCTGGCCAGCGGTTTCAGAGAAGATAGCAGTTTAAGGCTCGAAACCCTTATTTTATTAATATAGAGATGATAAGCAACTGTGAAATTGTGAATTTATTGTGTATTTAAATAGAAAAATAGACCCAAAAAGGAGTGAGGTGGACCAGGAGTGAAGCTAAGTGAGAACGTAAACAAAGCAAGTGGTGGAGATCTCGAGAGCTTGTTGTCTGACACTCATATCCATAGAATTTTCACTATTTCTTCACACAAAAACATCGGGGGAGGTATAATAAATACAAAATAGACTTCTGGCAGTGTAAGAGCTGGTTATCTCCCTTGGGCTACGCAATTTCATCGGGTGCTATGCACCCTTTACAAAATTGCTACGCCCGCAGGAGATAACCACCTCTCACACGGCCAGGAGTCAATTTTGTCTATATATAGGTTCTCTGTATAGAGGTATGGGTGACGGTCATAAGCTTGTGTTCATTTTCGGCGAAAATGGTTTTCGCACGGGTCATGATACATCAAGGAAGGTCATCTTATAGTACAATAGTTCACCATCAATCCACTCACATCTTGGGCGAACATTCTTGAACTCTCGGACAGGGCATATTTGGTCAAGTATACAGTTTATAAAACTTTGCATAATGTTCCAACATTCATTGGGATCTCTAGAAGTGTAAAATCTAGACCAATCATGGTCTCTTAAGATCTAAAGAAATAGATCCTCATTAAAATTTGCGTAACTTCTGGATTTAAATGAAGTCTTGGTATACACCATTTTTATTTTATTTTGAATAACATAGACTGGTTTGTGGTCTGAAATGTTCAGATTAATTACACCTGTTTTCAAGATAAATTTTGAATTTGTGTAAATATGGTCAAGGATCGTGGCAGTGGATGAGGTGATTCTAGTGGGCAATTCAATATATTAAGTAAGTTGATTTACTTGGGCCAACTTGGAGAGTTCTTTTGAATGGACGGTGGATGAGGTGATTCTAGTGGGCAATTCAATATATTGAGTAAGTTGATTTACTTGGGCCAACTTAAATTGGAGAGTTCTTTTGAATGAACGGTTTCATCATTACGATTGTTATTGAAATCGCCCAAAATAGATATTTCATAGTTTGAATGTAGTTAGTTAAGTAAAGATTGGAGGGTTTCTATTCTAGTGCTACAGCATACTGGCTGCTAGGCGGCCCGTAAACATTTAAAATAACCTTGGTTTTATGGTTATCTTCTTCTAGTATAAGTACTTGGACTTCAATGTTGGGGTTACTAATATTAAGTCCTGCTAATTTATTACTATCAACTTTTAGACTTTCCTTATAGTATGCTGCCACACCTCCACCTCGTGCCTTTCCATGAGTCCTGTCAGACCAAACCAACTTATAGTCATCAATTGCAAGTTGGTTAGAGAAAGTCCTGCCTGAGAGCCAAGTCTCATCCAGAGTATAACCGCGAGATATTTTACGATTTGTATAGGGTTTGCTATGGTTAGTGTTAGGTTATATGAATAAGTAAAAACAGTTGCCGACGAACTACCCTCCACTCAGCCGTCCCGTTCTCCACCCCACACCACCCGGGCCTCGGCGCTGTTCACTCAGTCAGTGAACAGCGCTTCTAAGTTCTAAGAACGCTAGCCGCAGTGGCTGTTCCATGCTGCTTCCCTGCCGCTGTCCCATCAACCTATAGCGGGAATGGCGCTCTTAGGGCTCCAACGTGGTGGCACAAATGGCGGTCGGCAGGTCCCAACGCATCCCCATAGGAATAGTATAGGAATATCGAAAATCTATTTTAAAGCCCAAATGGATTATTTCTTCGGACAAAACTTGGAGAGGACATAAT
This sequence comes from Sthenelais limicola, assembly GCA_942159475.1. NCBI lineage: Eukaryota > Metazoa > Annelida > Polychaeta > Phyllodocida > Sigalionidae > Sthenelais > Sthenelais limicola. Next base: position 118,664,255 of record OW804096.1, read on the forward strand.
ATAATTTCGATTCTGCAGTAAGGATTTCGGCTATCGGTATGTTTAATAGGAAAATGGCATGATCTCTGTGAGTTCTCTATAGTCTTGGGTCTTGTTTAGGCCTGGGGCGACGGATATGATTCTAAATATGCCAGCTGCGCCCGCCTTTCTCAAGGCAGTTATTGTCGCTTGAATCAACTACATATACAGGATGACGGCCTAGGACTTTATAAGGCTTCATTATATCTTTTTTTTTTTTTTTTTTAAATAATAACTAATAGCATATTCAAATAAGATATGTCCCTGAAGTATCTTTCTAAAATATTGATGCTCAAGTGCAATTTGTTCCTTATTTATAGGCTGTTCAAGTGCATGCCCGGGATGACGCTCCTCCTACACAAAATTCAGTAACCCATCTCTGCTCAGCCATACAGAACAAATGAGTTGGAAGTTCTTTCTCATTTCCTAATATTTCCACCCCAATAAATATTCAGATTTATTTCTTTATTAGTTCTTTCTCCTACTATTCCCCATATTTCTCAGCCACTACCTGGAATAAAATGTGATGCGGAACGACGCAGCCCCTTCACCAAATGATAAAATTCAATAGATATTAGTATTATCATCGCATTGTCATGATATTTGCTGATTGTGACCACCTATGACCACTCTTTACATACCCCTACACTAAAAATCTTAAATAATATATTTTGAAAAATAAACAGCATCATTTACTATTAATCATTAAAAAATTCTCCTAAAAATCCAGTTTTCCTTCCATTTTGAACCAAACAGATATAAATCCTCTGTGTTTTTGCCTACATTCTGTGCCCATATGCATCTAGCATTGGATGAAATAGGAGCCAGTCAGATACCAAGCTATTTTTCATGTGGTAGGCTCCATGTTGCCCAAAGGCATTCCCATGCAGTAGGCAGCGTATTGCAATACAGCACTCCTGTGGGAAAGGACAAGTATTGCCAAAAAGCATCATAATAACAGGGATTATGTGGAAGAGCAAATCCTCAAGCAATTAGCTAGGAATGTCCAATATGAAGTGTCAGAAACCCAACCAGCCATTGTTTCTGGGCTCGCAGCTATCCCCAAAGGGGAATGGTAGGGGGTGCGTCTAATCCATGATGCCTCTCGCCAACATGGTCAAGCCCTCAACAAGTATGCTATTAACTACCCTTTCAAATACACCACCAGGCAAGAAGCTGAGGATGCGATAAGCCAGGAGGACTGGCTTGCTAAAGTAGATCTAGAGAGTGCCTAGCAAAGTGTGAGACTCCACACAATGATTATAAATTAGCTGGTTTGAGATGAACCTTTAAAGATGGTACCACCAAATACATTACAGGCAAAGGGCTTATGTTCGGGGGCAGGTTGTCTGCCCCGATCTTAATACACTAATTACAAGCAGTATGCCAGACCATGAAGATAAAAGGCCACAAACATGACTGTGTGGTCTTATCTGGATGATTATCTGATAAGGGAACCCACAAGACACAGGTGCATACACATTTTGAATGCCCTCATGAGGTTGTTGAGAGAGCTGGGATTTTATTATTATTATTATTATACAACTTTTATTCAGTAAATATATACATAATATGAAATAAAGAATAGGACCATAGTTCCCTCTCCACTGGAGATCTTCCTGGTAGCCCTTTAACAAAAGATTTGAATACATAAAGAAGATTGTAATAAAATGTGATTCATAAAATGAACAAGATTTTTGAAGTTTTTCCAATGGTAAATTTAAAATTAGATTTAATGCCCATTTATCAATGATTTTTTAAGTCCGGCGTTTCAGTCCGTATTGGGCTTATAAGGTTTGGTGTTTCACACTTTTTCTTTATCCTCAGTGTTGCTTCTTGTTTTTTGATCCTCTTCTTTTCCTGTTGTAGTGTTGATACTTGAATAACTTAAAAGTACATCACCTCACAGTTATACTAGGAGGCTTAATAACAGAAAATAAATTAATAAATTACAATACACCTGACTGCCACTACTAGCCCTGTACTGGGTAATAATGTAAGACTTTGTAAAGCAATTACTAGTTCACATGATCATGAGTTCACATGAGTTAGTGTAAGTAAAATGTATAACGTATAAAAGATATGTTCGGAGCATGTAATTCCCACCTGTACTGGTAGGGATTGAATTAAAAGGCAGTGTTGTGAATACGGTTGCATAATTGAATAATCCTTAACAATAATGAATCCCTCGTCCCCTCGTCCCCTCATCCCACCCTAGAGTAGTTGTTACCGTTGTATCAGCCTTAGTCGTGGCAACTTACATGTCCACTCACCCCCTCCCATTTTCCCGATTTCAATACCTGATTTGTCTACTGGTAACCTGCTATTTCAGCCAGACAAAAATAGAATTATTGCACCTTTGTACATATTCTCTTGTAATAATAATCTCTTGTAATTGTATTTTATATATCATATCTCAAAGTTGTAGGACCCACGCAGAAGCACTTACTTGGGGATAGAAATAGACACTCACAATTATGTGTACAGGTTACCTAGCCAGAAAAAGGCGAGATGGAGGATCTAATTTGAGCAACAATAGGCAAGCAGTCTATCACTAATGCCCCGTCTACACAGGGGCGAATTCAAAAACTGGTGCGAATTTGGCACTTGCGATCGTTTGCATGTGAAATCGTAGAAATCCTGTGCGAATCGGCGGGGAGCTTGTGCGATTTCAGAAATAATGCTCTGCGATTTGGCTTTTTAGTCTCTACACATGTGCGATTTCAGGTGAAAACTGATGTGAAATCGCAGGTCTGTATTCGCAGCAGATGTGCGATTTGGATCACTTAAAATTATAAGAAAAATGAGGGAGAGAAGACCGAAAATAGTTTTTTGAGGTGTACTTGCGACTATTTGAAAAAAGGGGGTGAAAATCAATTTATAATCTCAAATTTTTAACATACTTGGGACAACATGTCTGTGCATGTTCTGTGAAAAAATCGTTATGATTCATCCATAATTCGTTAAGATACACCTGTTCAAACATACCTGCAATCACATGCGAATTTCGGATATTTCCGAAATTCGCATGACCTCCTGCGATTAGTCTTGGACAGTAACAGAGGTGTACGAATTGTCGTGGCTAGCCCTACACATATGCGAATGCTTGTAGAAGTATGTGCGATTCCATTTGAAATCGCATCAACTGAGATTGTTCACATGCGATTTGGGTTATTTCACCTGCGATCTGGCATATCTGAAATCGCACATGAATTTGCATGTGTGTGGGGCAATTTTTGCTCCTGCGATTAGTCGTAGGATTCTGCAAATGGTCGCAGCTGTCCCTACATAGGGGCGATTTAGTTTTAAACAACAATGCGATTTCGTCTGAAGTCGCACGAATTGCCGCAAGGCCCAAATCGCATCCCAATTCGCCCCTATGTAGACGGGGCATAAGCAGAGCCTTCAATCTCTAGCTGGAAAGATGAACTAGGCGCCTAGAGTTATATATGGTGGTAGGACCTTCACTAGATGTATTATAGACAGAATAAAGCGGCTCGGCCACTATCGACAAAATTGTTGGCGATGCGTTGGCATTGGTGATGCGTTGCCTAGTGTAATGCACTCATTAAGGAATGTTTTCTGGTTATCTGCTGTTTACAATTTTTAACTGAAGGTGAAAGCTGTTTACTACGAGGGCTCTGGAAACATTCTAGTGGATAGAGCCTCTCGTCTCAGTGAGGTGTGCAGCTGGGAGAAGCTACAGAATGTGATTAGTGCATCCTGCCAAGATTACATTGGATAACACTGAACTTGACAAGCAAGTAGTGTTCTTCCAGGTGGAGGCATTTGCCAAGAACACCATGAGAGCTTAGAAGACACGAAGGAAGTCTTATATCAACTTTTGCCAAAGGCTGGGAGTACCACCCATTCCAGCTACTATAGCTCTTTTCTCTGCCGATATGCAGCCTTCTTAGCTACGAGGCTGAAGTATAATTCTGTTAAGTGATATTTTGCAGTGACTTCTTTAATGAATAAGGAATGGGTTTTAGACAACCCCTGTGTTACCACCTCCCCCTTCTGCCTGATGCTCATTGGGATCGGGAGAGTACATGGCGACCAAGTTACAAGGGAGGAGCCGACCCCTTTCCAGAGCTCATATGGGTATTAATGAGAATGCTTGATCTCTGTGTGCAAAGGGATGCCATGGTCTTGGCAGCTACCTGCTTATGTTTTTTGGGTTGCTTAGGAAGTCTAACATTCACCCCTCTCTGGCAGAGTTTGATAAAGCACTTCACCTGCAATGGAGAGACTTCTTCTTTAGTGAAAAAGGGAGTGCAAGTTACTTTAACTTGGTCGACGACAGACCAATTCTGCACTAAACAGGATTTTACCCTATCCAAGAATGAGAGAACATCCTCTCTGCCCCACTGCAGCAGTCTTCAATGCATGGGAACGGACTGGCAGCCCCAATCCATATCTGGGCCGACCTTCTCAGGGTTGTCTCCAGGGATTTCTCTTCCATGTTTTTAAGCACCCTCAAGAACGGAGGAGTACATATTCAAGGGTTGGGCAGCCACAGCTGTCGCCGTGGAGGAGCGACTTTTCTCTGGTCCAAAGTGGGCTTGTATGAGAGGAAGATAAGGTTTTTAGGTGATTGGGCAAGCAATGCATATGCATATGTCTTCTACACAATTTCCACCAACGAGGCCTTGGCCAATCTATATAGGCCAATCTATGTGTATCATGGCTGTAGTTACACCCAAACCTGTCTAATCTACTCTCTACAACCCATTGAGTCTCTGGTTTGTAAGCTTGGGAGACATCTTTATTATTCTAAATCGAAGACTCAAAGACTCACCCAGATTATTTTTTGACTGGTGCTACATTTACTTTAACAAGCCAGCAATTGCTTTTGGGGGTTTGATTGTTTTTTTGTTTTTTTTAAAAGTTTTTATTCAGTCTATCAACAGATTCTTTCTTCATCCGGGGTCGATCACACAATTTTACATCGTACCCTCTCCTTTCCTGAACATTGGTAATTATTAAAAAAGGAGATGGAAAAATGGCAGAAACATATTTACTTCATGCGCATTGGGGGTTTGATTGTTTTGTATGTACCAACCTTTGCTGCTATTATTTCACTATTTTATAATGTTTTCCTTATGTAATGTAATATGGCATGTACAACTTATAGTTGTCATCAATAAATGACTTTACTCTACACTGTGTTATTTGAATCAGTTTACATGTACTGTATGGGAAGTTTAATGGGTGTAGTGAACCCCAGTTAGGCTGTGGTAAGCTGCAGGAAAAATCATGGAAAATCATCTAATATATAAAGCTCTAGAAGGGTTTTTTTTTGTCACACATGTTCTGGGAATCTTGGATGTCCCCATCTGTTTTTTGGTCTCTACAGGTCCGTCGACCCTGTCTGGAGGACATTATATGTGGCTTGTGAAGGTATCTGGGGTGAAAATGTGATTTTGAAGCCTTTTTTAAATTGGGATCTCCACAGTTTATTTATAGCCTTGGAAAGCTCCTGTGGGATACTACGTCCTTTCCCACAACCTACTACGTCATTTCCAGGGGGACCCAACTACATGCAGAAGGAGTGAAGAGGGGAGGGAGAGGGTTGGGGTATTGGAGAGGGAGAGGGTGTAGGAGGGGGAGAGTGAAGAAAAGGGAGACGGTGGGGGAATAGGAGAGGAGGAGGGAAAGAAGAGAGCGAGGGAAAAGAGGGGAGGGAGAGGATGTAGGGGAAGGGAGAGAGGGGAAGGAGAGAAAGCAGAGAGGGGGAGCATGAGGAAGAGGGGAGGGAGAGGGGGGGGAATCGGAGATGGGGTTGGGAGAGAAAAACAGGTATGAAAGACAGAGAAGAGGGAGAGGGAAAAGAGGGAGAGGTGGAAGTGTGGGGAGAGAGGGTAACCGTCCAGAGGATGGGTATTTTGCTAGTAATTTATATTTAGACTGTGGGCATTGACTGGTTATATGCAGTCATCTTTTACCATTTCTGTCATTGTCACAGTGACGTTATTTCTGAACACTGGTACATAACTTGAGATATCTAAATTGCCTAAATTGAACTTTTGATGTGAAATTCTGTTAATAAATATATCTCTTAGCAACAGAATCAGGAATAGCTTCAAACTAGTACAAGACATATTCTCAAGCCAAATAGTTTTTTTGTCATGTTTGGAATGCATTCTCAATCCATGAAGTGGCACCACTGCTATATCAATAGTTGGGAGAATATATTCATGGATATAATTGACAGAATCACCTTACTAACAGTCAGACATTGGTGTAGGATAGAGAGGGTAACCCAGTTCTAAAGCCTAGATTAAAGCAAAAAAATAACATTAACAAGAGAAAAAGAAGGATGGAAGTTGAACTAGACCTAAGATTGTTTATAAGGTTGATGGCAGATGAGGCACAAGAAAATTTTGAAAGGCAAACAGGAACTTTTCTCAGCCGATATGCTTGTTGGAGACCATAGAGCAGCTGGAAGAAACTGAAGAAGTCAAACCCAATGATACTACCAATGAGAACTTCTTACCAGAAACTGAAGCTACCAATGAGAACTTCTTACCAGGACATGAAGAAGTCAAACTCAATAAGAACTCTTTACCAGGACATGAGCTAGAATAATTGGAGAAAGAAGTCATGCCCATTGAGAATTTCCAGCAAGGTGATAGGGAGGGTGACATTAAAAAAATCAAGATGATCAAGAAACGACTGGAAAAACAACAACTTGTTGACGTAATAGATGAAGAGATAACCAAAGAGGAATTCCAAAAGCTAGAAAAGAAGGTGGACAGTGAAGCTTCTTTTTCTATTCACACATGGGAAGCCAGATCCTGCCTAGGCATTGGCTGATATGCATTATATGGATTTTAAACCAACCCATTCACCTGATTATTAATGGTGTAATTGATCTAATAATAGGGGGTTGATATCAAGAAGATTAAAAGAAAGTATGAGTTCTAAGTTAGCAGGCTTTAGCCTTAAGGATTTTGTAAATCTATGAAATATTGCTACCAGTCAAGAGCATGTGTAACAATAGTTATATTATATGGTTCAATATTATGTTTCATAGGGCGAATTAATGTATAACTAATAAGGGTTTGTATAGAATCTAGATGATCGTATATCTCGCTGGAGTCTAGCTGTATGAAAATGATAACTCTAGTAGAGCAAAGGTCCTTACTGGAGAACTGAATAGGCTTCTTTATTAATTCCAATCTTGTGACATCCCAAACAGTCAATATAGTAAGTACAGGAACAGGGCCATAGTCAGAGCCAGCGCACATAGTCAGTTGTGGTAGTATGTCAGTGTACAATTAGAGAAGATTCAAGTCCAAGTGAAGCAACTTTACAGAAAGATGCAGGGGTTTATAATTACATATGTAATTAAGGTTTCATCATCCCTACTCGACCTTACAGCAATGTTCTAGAAGCTTCTAGTAATCCCCTAGTAGCATTGCATGAGAATTACTTAGTATAGAAGAGTAGTAAGGGGGCTTGCATCAGCCTGGATGTCCAAGGAGTAGCTCCTGAGCAAGTCACTCATGGGGCAATGTATTCTAAATATGGACTCAGCCCTATTTCAGGCCTACCTAGCGGGCTCATTTCTGGATGTAAAAGATAAGAAACAGGAGAAATAATACTTAGGTAAAAGACTATCAAACATGCAAGAGAAAAAATGGCAAATTATTTTATTATTGAATGATGAATTTGCTATATGGACACGGCCCAATACAAGGGCTATAGCTAACCCTCGGTTTGAATGGGGCAGCCAGTGTTGCGGTAGTTTGTGGAGAGTTGTAGAAATGTGTAACCCTTCACTATGTCTATGACAATAAAATCGCAAGCAACTTCACAAGTTTATTATCTCATATCCCTTCTTGTTACCTTTCAATACAGGATGTAAAGAATTAATCAACTGCAGGCAGAGTTTTCATCTGCTCCACCCAAAAAAAACGGCGAGTGAGCCATTCTGTTTCGACTGAACATTCTGTTTTTACTGACTTTTTTAACTCATTTACATACCTCGGGGCATGCGCAATGAGAAATAAACAAGTCAGGGCAGCATGTTTCAATATCAAGAAGATTATGGAACACACTTGCTGTTAATAAACCAACTAGTTCTCTGTGTTGTTGTGCACATCCTCTCCCAAGAATTTACTCTACAAGCATCACAAAGTGTTATAGATTTAAGGACACATATTTTTATAGGAATTGCTTGAATATTTTGTCTGGACAACCAAGAGAAGTTTGAACTTTGATCTTAGCGCATCATGACGACGACCCCGTATTACAATGTTATATAAGGGGATCGTCTGTATTGGCTAAATTTGATCCAATTGTTATCTCTCATGTATGGACTAAAGTATAGATGCGACATTGATATAAGGGTATGTTCTTTTCGCGAGGTAAAGGTAATAAGCCCCTCCCATGGAGGAGAGTAAGGGAAGATGTTTGCCAAGCAATTTCTGTTTTAAAATGATAAGAAGCATGATGTTTTATCTTTAGATTTTTACAAACGTATTTTTGTACTAAAACAGTAGACTCTTTATCGTCATATTTCTATTCTCTAGGGTAAAACATAAAAGTATTATATATTCAACGCAGATGAGCAGAAAGAGTGGGCTGTAAAATTTAGATGTCGCCCACTCAAAAAAGAGAGAGGATTTGTTCCTAAGATGAATGAATATCCGATGTTTTTTTGTTTTTTTAAATGATTTTGTTCATTTATTTCTGCGAAAATGTTAGTTCATATAAAAATACAAAGAACAAGCAATGGGACTTTGTTTTCTATTAGCAGGTAATAGGCCTACAGGAAATTAGGAAATTGGAATTAGAAAATTAGGAAATTGATTTTGATATGGTCATTGCTTATATGGTCATATCATACCAACCTCTAGAAAGGTAGACCTACCGGTATGATAAACATTGAAACTGCCCGTGGGTGGTAGACTCAGACATTGTGTGTGGCGACTGTGTGGGTGGCCAAAGCAAGAACCCTCCCTAGGCCAGCAACCTTCAAGGCTCCTCAGTACTGACCTCTCTTGGTATTCCCCTTAGCTAAGGGCTTTCGCGATCCATACTCGCTTGATTCGGGCGTGAAGCTGCAATTGCTGTTCTCTCTCCAATAGGATGCATCCACCCCCGAATCCACCCCCGCTTGTTCTGTCCTTGAGTGGGTGGTTGGATAGAACCGACTATAGGACAAAAACATTGGATTATGGACGTACCCCTTTTGAATGGTACATGGACGTCACATGAGGATCGATTAATTTGTTCCATTGAAAACCACGTGTCTGGTTGAAATTCCGCATATAATAATAGGCTCTATGACAGCTTAGTTTGTTATCTGCAGGTTATTTCAACACCTATACACATTATTAACTCATGGGGGTGGCAATTACGAATAAATGTGTGTAAACAACACGTTTAACGATGGCCTTAATAATTAAGGCCATCGTTAAAATTGTTAGCTATTGTTGTGGTGTTGGTAATGACTAATTATTAATTAGTCATTACCAATTAACACCATGCACACACGTCATATGTAATATGTTTCTTACGTAACCGTGTCAAATCGTGCAAGATGACAAATAATATTACGTTGAAACCAGCTTCCTGACCAGTTAGTCTCCTTACGAATGGAAGGCGGGAGGTGAGTGCTTCCCAAACTGTTCAGCTACAACATAGACCGTCTAAACTCTTATAATATTATATCTTATATAAACTTTTTCAACTCATTTCCATTCTTTGAATTTTAAAGTATGCATACATACGTTGTCCAGCATCCAGACTATATATTATGAGTAGTATATTATTCAATATTTCTTTAGCTAACGTCAAGTCCCATATACCTAGTAAAAGGCAACTATACATCCAACCGCTCCCTGCAGCGATGACAGATCACGGAAGTGGTGTCATCTGCGGACTTATAGATTGGACACGCCATGCAGCCATCGCTCCCTCAACTACCCTACCAATTCCATTTGATTCCCTAATTTTCTGAACCATTACCCCAACTGCAATGATAGAGGATGCCATGGGGAACCATCCCACGCATTGCCCGCCTCTCTGCTTCTTAATAAAATCAAAGTTAACGAGTATGTTTAACATGATCAATGACAATAAAAAAAAACCCAAAAGAATATAAACAAATATTCCTTTTCTCGTTGAAGCACAGGAATCAATAGGAATTATAAATGATAATGATTCCATGGGTAATGCAATGTATAGCTCGCCGCAAACTAATATATAGAAAAAGGACAGGCAAAGTTTAGGGTTTAGAGGAATCACTTAGAAGTTATATGATAAGTGTTATGACAGTTCTTCCTCTTATTCCTGACACTTCCACAGCGCCCACGTGATTGAAATGGTATGGCTCCCATGCATTCTTTATTGTTTACTATATTGATTAAGCGTCCGATGTAATGTGAATATATTGATAATGGATTTCAACGCATTTCCGTTGATGGAAAATATTTAATTCCACTATCACTATGAAGTTAATGACCTTAATTATCATTCTTCAGTGTCTACCCACCGGATATGCAATTTGTAAAAACGGGACAATATTGTTCGAAAAAATGATTCAATAACCGAATCAAGAAAAGCGACATAAAGCTAGTAGACCTGGATGGGGAAAACTCCATAAACCAGGAATAAGAGAAGGTTAACCCTAGGAAGTTGTTCTGAGCTCTTTGGATTTTGGTAAGGAGCTTTTCTGTAAAGGGAGTGAGTGACAATTATTGTCATATCCAGCACTAGAACATTCCAAGCGTTGCATGAACGTTGCTTGCAACAGTATACAATAGTTCACATGTACCCATGTTCATTACCTTGTTCAATAATAAATCACAGAATCATAATCTACGACTTCTCTATTCTTCACAACTATCACACCTATGATAGGGAGGATGGTTGATTTATATACTGTGCAAGCTGCTATTTAGGTTTAAAATTTCCTGATGATCCGAAATTTGATTTATAATAATATTCTCTATTCTTGTTTGATAGTTCAACTTCAATGATTTTGTAAATTATATTAATGCCATCACTTAAAAAAAAAAAATCTTATTCAGGTTGGTATGTTGAATATTCCTAATAATATTAAAATTCGTCATCAACCCCACATTTAAAATCTGTTTGTTATTCATTACTAAAATCTATTCAGTTCTGTCTATTAGGCCTGTACTGTATTCATTATGACTTTTATTGTCATAAATTAAAGAATTAATGTTTCAATGGGGCTCCACCACTCCCGGCCCCACCCCATTATCGTTGTTGTTTCATTTTTTGCTTCCCTGGACCTAGATCTAATATATACCCCCGGTATGTGTTAATTATCTAGTACTGATGGGTGATAAAATGCGCATTTATTTATCAATGATCTTTGTACGTTTTCACTTGTAATAATAATAACATTATCATCTGACGCATAAGGGTGAAACCTAGTCAAATGCACAGCAAACCGACTTGTGCAAACATATTCTCAGTGATATAATTATGTATTCTTACTTTTTTTTTATTATTATTATTTATTTTATTTTGGCAGTAATACAATTCATGGCCTCGCCCTGAGGCGGTATTCTTAATACCACCTGCCTTAACTAACTTAGTAGTCTTACCATGTTAGTATTGTTTTATGCCTTGCATTCAGTTACAGTCACTATGTCTTGTGTCGAGGGGGCGTGTAAAGAAAGACGGTGGGCGTGGGATAACCTATGCTATTTACATAGGCTCAAATTGTAGCATAATTGTCATAATTTTTAATTTAATTCAAAAATCATCATATCATCATATTTCTTTTTAATTGTTTCTTTAGGGCCACATTATCCAGATGCCTAAGGTTTGCTTCCAACTTATTCCAGTTAGAAGCGATTTGGTAAAATAATGATTTCCTATCGTTTTCAGTCTTAGGGCGAAAATGTGTAATCGTTCTCCCTTCATTTTGTCTTGTGACTCTACCTTCTACTCTTTCCACTAACTTTCCTCCTAAGCTCATTAGAAGGTAATTCTTAATGGACTTCTTTGATGAAGGTCCAGCCTGGGGGTAAGAGGTTCAGCTTTAAGAGCTATTCGGATTGCCTTATTTTGTAAACGTTGTAATTTTTGGAGATTTCCTTTTCCGACTGGCGTCAGAAATGGTAAACTATAGCCAATGATGGATAATATAAAAGTCTTTACTAATGTTATAGCTGCCCATTGTGTTAGCATCGGTCTCATGATTGCCAATTGATGTTGGATTATAATCGGTCTCACTGATTTTATCATGTATATAATGAAAGTAGCAAGGAGAGCAGAGGGAAACTTGATACATTTAAGGCTTTGTTAAATCAAAAGGTATTGACTTATGATTGTGACAAGAACAGATGCGTTGGGGTAATGTGGGAGGAATTTATTTAAATCAAAAGGTATTGACTTATAATTGTGACAAGAACAGATGTGTTGGGGTAATGTAGGAGGAATTTATTACATTCGTGGGTGTGATAAACTCTGTTTTAAGATGAAATGCATAAGAATTAGGTATCCCACACAGAATTATATTGACAATGATATCAGAGAATATATAAGGAGCCGTGATCTGGCCTTTAGAACTACAAGGTTGAGTTCTAATTTGGTGAATTGGAATATTGCTAGAAGGATGAGAACTGATGTCACTAAGTTTATTTGAACCAAAGGGAGAGAGGCGTTGGTTACAGCAGTGTATGAAAATAAAAATCAGCCAAGGGAGTTTTGGAAGAATTTGAACAATATGTATTCCAACAAGCAGACTGAGTGTATTTTTAAACGAATTAAAGGGGACAGTATTTTGAGAGGCATTGAGGCCCTTGACCATGCTAACAGGTTTTTCACAATTATTGGAACAAATGTGGATGAAATCGAACTCCCACCCAAAATTGTACCAGATAATAAATTTGATATTAATATTGTTCTGAGGTTAAGACAGAGGTAATGAAGTTAAAAGCTAACAAAAGCTCTGGGATTGATGAAGTGGATAATTCTATCCTGCGAGAATCACTTATCTCTAATATCACATTTCTTACTTGTCTGATAAATAGGTGTATTATAGAGGGGAAAAATTCCAAGTGAATGGAAAAACACGTTGATTACTTTACTGTCCAAGTCGGGAATAAAAGGAATTTGGACAATATTAGAGCTATTACTATAGTACCATTAACTAGTAAAATAATAGAAAGACTTATATATTGTAGGTTATATCAAACAAATTATTTCACTGTATCCCAACATGGGTTTAGAAAAGGAAAATCGAAATTAGGTGCCACTGATGAACATTTGGAGCAGATATTTGATGTACTGCACATACTGCACTTATACGCAAACTGGAAAATTTGGGTATTGGCCAAATTTTGACAGGTTTTAGATTCAAATTTTCTCAGTGAAAGAACACAGTTTATTAAAAAAGGAATGCTATGTTTGAGTTCTCAATATATGTACCTCATAGCAACAATAATATGTAATCTGCATTAAGACCAATGTTTTTAGAATCTCTATTAATAGAGCCTTCTGATGAATATCTACTCATCAATTTATGTTTATGAATCCAATTATATGACGATTTGAAATGAACATGCAATAAACATAATAAACAAGTCTCCTGATTGCTGCTAGAAAGAAAGGGTTGAGGTGGGCGGAAGGAGTATTACCAACGCAGGTGTGTGGGTCAAAAGAAACAAGTATTACAGGTGTAGTTCTGTGGTCAAAACAATGGCTGAAAGCAGTGACAGTGAAAGGGAACATAGCTACGTCTTGAAATACATGTACCTGTATTGAATTGAAACACCTGTACCTTGTGCTAAACAGACCTTTTCGCCAAAGCTTTCTCAATTCACTCAGCCCATAATGCCTATGGCGCTGCATGGTATAAGGTGTATCAATGGGTATCTTGGGTACTTTTGCCATTTTGTTTGACACATGGGTCCCGGGCCACTTTGGTTGCAGGCCAATCCTAGGTAACAAAAGGACGCCATTTTAACATTAAATCAACCTCCAGAACCAATCAAATTAACGTTAAGTATAAGCGTTGATTTGACATCAAATCGTCTGGACTCAAACAAACGTCAAATGAACGTTACCACTAATGTTTGTTTTCCAAACGTCAAATTAACATGAATAAACGTTTTTATTACAGACGTGAAATGAACATCTCCCTGATGGTTAAATGAACGTTAATTTGACGTCTATAAACAGTGTTATGGCATATTTTTCAAAATGTTATTTCTGGGTATAGATATCTGTTGAATCTATATCAATAAGATGGCAAGACTAGACTGAATTTTGGCACTACTGGTCAGCTCCTAAACAGCAGATATGTGCTCAGTGTTAGGGTGGCAAGTTTCTCCACAGAAGCATTTGGCCCAAGGGCATTCAAGGAGAGACTGCATACTATATGCAGTCCCTTTGCTTGACTTTTTCAGAGTTCCACATCCCTTTCCATCAATCTAACTTACCCTTACTACTTCTTCTCTGGTAGCTGACATAGGTATCCATTCCAATTTGATGTGTACCAATCTAGGTACCTCAGTATACTCACAGTAATAATATTAGAATTATGAGGGTGTTTTCTTCACAACATTTTTCAACATCAAGCAGGTAAGTTATACAAATAAGCTATCAATTTCATTGCTTTCAATATTCCCAAGTTTATGATGTGTAATATCTATAAGGTATAAATGCCTCATATAAGTATTACTAGTGAGACTTTTGTTCTAATAGAAATTGTAAATGCAATGCAGTAACCTGTGATGCCACCTAGTGAAAGCCAAGTTCTATGGTACTGCCACCTGGTGAGAACAAAAGGCATAATGGTATCTCTATGACAAGATCCGGGGCAAGAATATTTCCTCATGTTTTGGGCTCTAGATTCCTTAATATTTGGGCCCAAATGTAAATTTGTTTAGGCTTAAATAGAGGAGAATATATGTTTTCAGGCAATAATACCCCCAAACCCTGAAATGCAAGTATATTCTGAGAATGGCACAGTTAATTGGTCCTTTTTATACTTCATTAAAACATGTCGGATTGCCGATAATGCCTGAGGAGGCCAGATTCGGAAAGAGGAGAAAAAACTGGACTAGGTCAACATCTCACAAAGTTTCTAGGGGCTGCCAGAAAAAGTCAACATTTCAGTATTTTTGCCATAGAGATGTGCCTAAAAAGTGTAATTCTTGCTAACCACTTTGCAATGTCAAACGGGTCCTTTGTTTTGAAAATGAAGGAATGTTAATTTGGAATCGAATTTCCTTTGGCACCAAGGTATAACAGGGCTCCCTGTGTCTCATAATCCAATACCTAAGCCTTAGCTGACCTAGAAGTTGGTCAAATCAACCGTTCTGTTTTTGGAAATGTTTAAAAAATCTGAGCCCACATGTTCCTCTTGGCCCCGTTGGAGGTTGCATCCCGTTTTGGTCTCTGGTTTCCTTTCAGTTGCTCGATTCAAACTAAAAACACACATAATCTAGAGACATGCACTTTCAAGAATATGTAAAGTTTGTGTATGAATTGACCCAGGAGACATGTGCAGAAATTGTTTCAACAAAATATCTTGTTGTGAGAATGATAACAGAATATTTTTCTTCACAAAAAATCTTTCACCGTTGGCACTTTGACATTTAGATAATCTAATTCATACACCCACTCCAACAACGAGGTCTCAACTGGTTCTTGATATACGAGGTAAAATAATAGAGGCAGAATTAATTTGTATACCTATTTCATCATGGCCTTTATAGACCTACAAATCCACATAATTGAAATAATTCCATATGACTCGTTTTTATGTGACACATCACATAAAAGTAGTCTTATGTTTTGAGGGATACCATTTGTTTCACATTATTTGGAAAACGCTTTTAAATTCTCTCTCTCCTGCCTATATAAACCTTGATTTAAATATGTCCCTAGCTGTGCCATGTGCCCATGTGCCTATGTCAGCAACTGCATGGCTTGTACCAGTTTCCTGTGATGACACTTGAATCAATAGGGCCTGCAAGTGTGTCACGAGAGAGTGAGTGAGTGAGTGAGATTGGTTGCTTTACACCCTTATCAACACATTAAATATGGTTATATCAAGGGCGGGAGAGCTGAGAGGGAGGCAGTTTAGGATCATACCCAGAAAATAGAGATAGAGTAGAAGGGAGAGAGAGACAGAGAAAAGAGACAGAAAGGCCGAGATAGGCCGAGAAAAGGGCGGGGTGGGATCTGTCAAAATGCCGGGACTATAGAGTCACTATATGAGAGATAAAGAACATAATCTAATACATCATTTATAGATGGTCACGGTCTTAACCGATTTTTGATTATTGATAAGTAACACATTTTAACATAATGACTTCTAGGCATTTACACATATATATATACTATCTGATCTTTATATTCGGGAGAAAAACATCTGTCACTTCTGACATAACTTTATGATATAGGGGTTATGAAAGGAATGTTATGAAAGGATGCGTCCAAATGACGATTTGGTACGATTCTCCAACATCTTGCCTAAAATTTCGTGTTTTAAATTAGGGTACGACCGGATAGACAGGTACCAACCTCTAGTTAATGAGTCTCATTAGGGAATATATTATCTAATTTTAACTTAGACCCAATTGTTGGACGTATGCCTTTAAATCAGGTGGATATAAAAGTGTGACTGTGTTTATGATGCCATATGAGGAACTTGTGAACATAATACTTGGACATTAGCATTGTATGGTGAATGTTTTCAAAGGGATATTACTATGTGGTTACCTAGAGTTTCTTTGGTCAATAATTATGATTTAGCAAGAAAAAAGCTATGTACGCCTATGGTATGGAACCTGAAGTTAAGTATGTCGTAGAATTATAGTCGTTTGAATTCTTCTTGGATGATATATTTATATACCTATACCAAATAATGCTGCAATGGATGCATATTCCTTTCAGTTTCGTTGCACATATATACTAACCCACATATATGTATGTATAAGTATATACAATAATATGGATTGGTTGTAGAAAGATAACTTATCTTGGATACTCGTAATTATATGCTGTTATGTGTGATGTTCTTATAAATTGTATATTGATGTCTAGTTTAACAGGTAATTATGTATGAATCTATGTATTTTGTGTAATGTACCTAGAATAGTTTTGTATAGGCAACGCTTGAAAAAGTCTACAGTGGATATAGCGTTTTTTCAATGGAATTTACTAAATATATCATTGGCATTTAATGAAATAATAATAACAATGAAGTGTTTTAGGGAAAAAAAAGAAAGACATTCATGACAGGAAAGAAAAGAAGTAGGCCTATGTTTAACAAAGTCGATTTTTATTTTTGTAATAATTTCTATATAAAGGGCATTCAACAAGTTGTTCTCTCCATCGTGGCGTGGTGGACATTCTTCTTTTAAAGCCTATGAGCCTCTAAAGTTCTCATATAATTTTTTGACAATTATCTAACAACAATTTAGAGCAGTTGGTATCTCATACATTGTCGGGTAGAATATATCCACCACCAATTTGACAAATGTTAACTGTTGAATCATTCCTTCATTATGATTCATTTGAGATATTCAACAACATATAAAGCGTGACATCAATAGTATTCTCGCCCCACATCATAAATGACAACGATTCTTCCATAATGAAAGAGAATTACGATGAATTCCAGAGCAAGTATTGATTTGCTAAGATAAACAGATAAAATTGACTACAACACGATACAGATACACGTGTCCAATATATATGGTGACGTATAGTTTGGTATAGGTATACATATAACTAGGAAAGGTCACATGACACGACCGTCACGTGGACCAAAAGCCCGCGAACATTTGAACAAGCAGCCTTGCAACATGGTTCGTCGGACATGATATTTCTTGCCTGAGAGAAAATGTTTTTGCACAAAAAATAATAATCAGCTACTAGTATATAGAATATTCAAACAATTTTCATTAGTAATATGCCGATCAATATTATAATAAGATCCGCAATCCTAATCAGACTTGGAATATCATACATTGAATATAATAAATTATATTATTGTATTGGAGGTAAGAATATGGAGCTGACTGAGGGGGAGGGGAAAGCGGGGCAGAACAGATGAGATAGCGAGGGGGGGGGGGGGGGAGAGAAAGGGCGAAAGAGACTGAGAGCCAGAGTCCCATTTCGATACTACTTTGTAGGAAGGATACCTTATTTCATTTTAATGTGGTGGAAAAGAAGAAGTAAGATCAGCATGATTTTTTAAAAACAGAACATCGAAAAGGTGGTACTGGGGGAGGACAATAGTATCAAATATGTACAGGAGACTTCTGAATGACAATTAAGGGGGGATGGTCAAGTATACTGAGGGAGTTCCATGGGGAAAGTGTTGTAGACTGTCTGTTATGTAGAGCTGTGCCTACAAAATCCTTAAATGGGCTATACACGGTGATATTTAAAATATGAAACAAGGTGTTTTACAGCAAGTTTGTGTTTGTGTGCATACCGGCCGGCCACCAGGCGACTATCCCAATTTGAATGCGGTGGTTTTTGAAAACCTATGCCCATATCTAGCATCATACCAAATTTCGATAACGTGTCACCAAGTGCTCGATTTTTTCGAGTTTCCTCCCAGCTAGTATGGCATATCCAGAAATGATAGACTAAGTGGACATTAACAACATTTAATGATCAGTTCAACAAATAATTATTGCAAATTGAGAACCTACCTCCGAACTGTAAATACAATGAAAAACAATGTTAGTATAAAACCAATAGAATACAATAAACCCAAACCATATAACTATAGCATCCGTGAATATCTTTATCTCCGAGCTGTAAATACAATGAAAAACGATGTTAGTATAAAACCAATAGAATACAATAAACCCAAACCATATAACTATGGCATCCGTGAATATCTTTTAAGTCTTTGATACTATCAATACCCAACACCGCCATAATCTCATGCTCTCTCATCTTATCATTAATAATACTTAGTTGTTGTTTGCGAACAATATTTAGGGCGTGTTTGTACTCAAGATAGTATACTTTCCCGAGTAACTTACCTTAAAGGCGTTTACAAATACTACATGCACGCCACAAGTGGCTATTAGTAGTAGGCCTACTCCAGCGCCGTGTCATGACATGTTGAAAATGTCCCATAGCGATTTGCCTTCCATTAATACATAAGAGTCGCTATGCCGAATGTAGGGCAAATTATTAGCTCCTGATATTGCAGTAATAGCTTGACTGGAAGGTTAAATCCATAAGGGGCGTGCAAGCCGCATCCACATATAGTGGGAACACAGTTGGACAGACTTACCCGTTTAAACTTTAGCCTATGGAAAAAGGCACACGACATTGGAATAGAGAATATAATGGTTATCATTCAAAAATGGATTGGCACGTACAATAAATGAGGGATGTCTTTTAAACAGATGTGAGAGTTTAAGATATCGAAGGTAGGTAACATTGTAAATGTGAGGTCCGGTATTGAGTACGGTTATACTTATAGAACGGAGCTAAACAGGGGGAAAAGTCATCAAATCACGATCTCTGTGCGAAATATGCCGAACTATCGATTCAAAATTACACTCTATATTATGTCTTACAATTGGTGAAAATGAATCATAATATCACTCGTTTAGTGACGAAAAAAAATATCGACAAACATCTGGGCAACGCGTAGTACATTATATTTTGCCTTTGGGCAATGCCTCAAAACTAAAAGACTGAAACTAATGAATTCTATCTTTCAACGTATCTTTAATGAACATGAGTATATATATCTCAGACCAGCTCAATACTAGCAGGTCCTTATAGTTTCTGTTTTCCTTGAAACATACCGTGGAGTTAATGTTTACTTTGATGTTTATACAATGTAGTTACAGGCTGTAGCCATGTGTTTATTAGCCACTGGTTATTGAGCCACAAGTAGCCTGGCACTAAGGGTGCGAAAGCCGCCTTATTCTCTGTATGGCAAATACAGCATGTGTATGCTACTAGTGTGCAAACATTGCTATCGACTCTTGAGGCTATACACTTCATCGAAGAAATAAAATTGCTATCAGTTTAATGCCTTAAAAGCTAGGCACAAAAGCTATGCATAATTAATTGAGCTAAATTGAAATCTGCACTACGAACGTATGGCGCCAAAAATGGATCATGATTAGGGATGGGCCTCCTAAAACGATAAAACCCCTATTGAATGACGAAAATACTTTCATAAAACCAGGCAAGGTTTTTCGAAAAATATATTCCTAAGGAGAAATCATCTGGTAAGTTTGAACGCCTTTTACCTATAGGCCTATTAGAGAAGAGAAAACACATAATTATGACAGGTCTATTTTATGAACCTGTCACTCGCTCAGAGATTATGGCCATTGAAACACTCGCTTATCATAGATGGACACTAACCGATTTATCTAGTGAACCAAAACAAAAGCTCATTTCGAGCCTTCCTCGTGATAAATTTAGAGAGCAAAGATAGTGTCCATAATCGACATAGATGATCCATTAGATAAAGAGAATGGTTTCCGCAAATTAATGCGTCAAATTTTAGAGGAGAAAGGAAGTAAACCTTTTTAATCAAAGCAATATTCCTCCATTTTTTTTCAAAATATCACTCCTATCGAGGCACGTACAGAATTGAGTGTGTGCTTTAAGTATTATTGTTAGTTATTTGTGAAGATTTATAACAATGTGGCCGCAGCCGTTAACACAACACTTACATTATCATGTGTTTCATGTGCAGAGAGAATAGTTTATATTTACACATTCCGAACATAAATCCTCATAAGTGTAGATCTCAAGTCTCTGACACAAAAGCTCATTCACAAATATAAAATAAATGTAGTAAGAATAAACTAACAAATAAATATCATAATTAGTATTGAAGATGGAAGTCAACTCAACTGAAAACAACTCGTTGAAATTATGAAATTACTGTCTCAGCATTTTTTTTCGCGACCCTATATTATATCATAATAATATAATATTATATTATAATAGAATACTGTTGTAATTGTTAATTGTTTCATTTTTTGGACAATTTCTACCAGCATTCTGTCTATAACTACCACTAAGTACACCTACCGATAAGTACTTGGAGAAATTGCTGTGATCTCTGATCAGAACATCAAAGGGGAGGTAGGTCACGATGTGAACAGAGTTTTATTAAACACGTCCTCCATGTTAATTCATAAGATGAAAGGACTTACTGAGCAACTAGATCCCACCCACTGGCACCTTTTCACTTTAGAGGGGATATTTTTCATATAGAACTTTGGACACATGGGACGCCATTTTCTAACTTTAAGGACTTCTGAGTATGACTGCCTTAAGGTATGCGTTTTATTACCAATCGACACTCATATCATTATGTTTCCCCTAATCCTTTATGGAAACAAAATACACATTCGATCAAATCCACAATTTAAGTGGTATTCATGCATTCGATCAAAATGTGTAAGTAAACTACAAATACAGTCTTCCCTAGGTATAAAGTTTATCATAAGACAAAACCAGATCGATATAGGCTAGGTACAGTCACCTTTCTGTATCCTTTATTATATATAATGTCTAAAACATCCACTCATAAGGAAATATATATACATGTAGATGTCAAGCGGCTGGAGCCCCAAGGACGTGGCACATAATTTATTCACTGACTTCAATGGTCTTAGAAATAGAAGAATTATCGAATTCAATATCCTGTCGTTGTCCTGTCTGATCTGTTCGATTCCCCTGGCCTCATTGTATTTCCACTTCTATAGTAATATTACCGGAAAATTAACCGAAGCGTTGACGTAATTTCATTAAATCAGAAACCAGGAGTATTTTAATTATGTACTGCTAGACTTCTTTACGCAAGGTAAAAGGTGGTGTCAAGAAATGAAAAAATAATATTCCTCAAACCCACATTCATGATTTGTTTTGAATCAATAATAATACATAAATAGATATTGGCAAATCAAATTTTGATTAGTTCATACTCCAACGCATTTGCAATGGGGACCCAACGGACATAATATACATCAGTGAGGTTCTGTGACTCGCTCGGGGCATGCGTGAATACCTCAAAATAGATTAGGATTTTTCCAACACTCTAAATATTAAGGAATCCCAGAAGGACTTATGTGAAAGGCTAGTACTTTTCAAAACAGAAGAATATATACTTTATAAAGCTGGGTATCTCGATTCCAACATGTCCCTGTAAGTACTTTCATAATCCTTTGATCGGACTCTAACTCCTGCTTGATATCGTTTGTACCTGCTTGTAATACTATTTGATAATTTCTAGTAAATAAATCCCAATGATTTATTTA
Organism: Sthenelais limicola; assembly: GCA_942159475.1. Classification (NCBI taxonomy): domain Eukaryota; kingdom Metazoa; phylum Annelida; class Polychaeta; order Phyllodocida; family Sigalionidae; genus Sthenelais; species Sthenelais limicola. Next base: position 118,686,544 of record OW804096.1, read on the forward strand.
ATTCCCAATAATGTATTTACTTAAGGAACAATATTCCTGACAATAATGTATTCACTAGAAATAACCGCGCGCCATGTCTTATATATCCCAAGTATATATATTTGGTTGCTTTGTCCGATAAGCAAGTGAATAAACATTTCTAACTATTAACATTAGCCTAAAGGGACTATCCTGCAGTGTGGTAATGTTTCGATTGGCAAGCATTTTAATATACCTAATAGCCAGAGGTTGAATGTTATTTACCTATGCATGTACTGTCAGTGTGTCTTGTGTTTTTCTTCTCTTATTTTACCAAAGCTTTTACCTTTCCTTTTCTCTCAGGTATGCCAAATTATGTCATGGAAAATATGTCTTCCAAGGATACAGAAAAGAAAAAGACATTCGAATTTCGGATGTCAAAGAAAGTTGCCGAACTAACGCAAGTAGTTCATATGCTTTTTACGCGGAATCATGAAAAGGAGGTGGAATTAGAAGCTTATAAAGATTCTTACGAAAATGAGATTGGCCTAGTAATCAAAGATGCGAAATCCAAGATTGGAGAATTGAAGGAGAAACTCATAAGTCTTGAAAGGCAGTGTGAAGAGGAGAAAGCCAAAAACAAATCTAACAGTGATCTAGCCAACCGGGAAGAGGAGTGGCAGAAAAAGGTGTCCTCTCTGGAAAAGCAAGTGGGTGAAGAGAAGAAAGAATGTCAAAATGCTCGAGATTTACTTATACAAGCTCAGAGGGACTTAGAAAAACTCAGGCAATGTCACTCTGAAGAGCTGAATAGAAAAAGTCATGAGCTGAGTGCTAAAAGCAAAGAAATAGAACGGTTGAAACAATGCATTACTAATCTAGAAAGGCGATTTAAGGACGTGGACAATAGCTCTAATAATGCCTTGCAGGATCTCCGCCGGGAGAACGAGAAACTTCGCAAGGAACTCTTAAACACTCACCAAAGTATAATGGAACACGAAAAGGCCAGAGAGAGTTTAACCGCGAGGAACAAACAATTAGAAGCGGACTTACGTTCAATGAAAAAGGATTTATTAAAACGGGCTGATAGATCAGGTCGAAGCAGCGCAGGATCCAGAGTGGAGCAGCCTAATATTCCAGTAAGTTGCAATCCCTCCGTTGTTGATATGAGGCAAAACGTTTAATGCGATTAGAAATGTCGGGAAGTTGAAAACAGTCCTACATATAAATTGACCTGACCGATTACAAACAATATTAGTAATTAGAAATAAATAATGCTTTATTAAGTAGTGCATGATCAATCTTCTTGTGTTACCTATCTCTGTCATTTAATCAAGTAGATGGTACTTTATTTACAGGGACATTTAGAAACTGGTAATATAATACGGGCATTTTTTCCCTGTCCTCTGTCATGCGATTGCCAATTACCAAAATGGGAGACCACATTTCCCTACTAGCTGTATCCATTCCCCTGATTGATAACTGATAGGAGTTGTGGCGACATCTGTTGAAAAGCATGGGGCAACCTTGATGATAGTATATACAATTTGATCATTGCTTACCAGTTTTAGCAATCAAATACACAACTCACTGAATATTTCTATCCATGTGTAAAGGCTTTTTCTTGTGTTTGATGTCTCTCTTTCTAACTCTTTCATTTCTCTTTCCTTTTATTTACCGTGTTAAAGTGATGTACTCATAGAATATTGAATATTGATTTTCTTTTTTGTCCTGTCATTTCTCAGACGTTTGTATTTGTCGCTCTCTCCGCCCATGGCATTACCCCCCCCCCCCCCGCCTCCCCCCCCCCCCCCACACCATCACCTCCCACCTCCATCTACCTCCACCCCGCCCTGTATATATATTAGATATATGTAAATAATATAGCACTGTTCTCAAAAAGTGTTGATTTGTAAAGTAGTTTACAAAATAATATCTTTAATATTTTGTCATGACTATATCTGCTGGCTATATCTGATACATTTCTCGTTACAGGAGTTTGGAGATGAGCTCGAGAGACTGCGCAAAGAAGTGCAAAGATATCGTAATGAATTGTACAATCGAGAGGAAAACTTTAATAGAATGTTTACTCAGCAGCATCCAGTAGTACTAGATAGAAGAGCAGGCAAACTAGCATTCGGTGTTCCAGACAACCCACAACTTAGGTTTGCTATGCCAGGTAGAGAGGGAAGTTTTGCCATGAACAACTCCTACCCTGTAAACAGCGCCGGGGGTATCAAATCACCATGTGTGATGTCTCAACATAGTCATAGTCGACCAGCCAGTAGAGAGGAGGACCGCGAATCTATCGTAAGTGCAAAAATTAAAAAGGAATAATATTACTATGTAAACATAGGTATTTGTCTCCGCCCCCGCCCGCCTCCACCCTCTCCTAATCATGTATACCCCCCCCCCATACACCCACACACCTATTGTTATCATTATTATCTTCATCATAATAATATGAGCTGATGTATAGGCCTACCGTAAGCACGCCCTTCACGTATATCTAGTAGAATCACATGTTTACAATCATTTTCCGCTTTTCCTATGAATTTATGAAAAGAACATTATTTATGTTCATGAAAATACCCAAAGCAAGAGATTTAGACAAATTCTAGCTAATGGCATTTGTTGTATAATCCTGAGGCTTCCAATATGTTTGTAATTACCGATGAAACTCATACTGTACATATGATTTTGATGTTGAATGAACCATGATATGGAATGGAAAGTACATGTGAATTGTTTCCTAAAAAGCCCTATGTCGACATAATTTCTAATCCTTCAAAGTATGTCATTTCATAATGTGGCTCCGAAGGATTAACCATCGACATTATACCTGGAACATTTTATAACTAACCGTCGTCTGTGTAGTGAAGACCACATTTTCTTCAACACACTTTAATTACCTCATTTTCAGTCACCCGTCCCAAATTTGACGGTAACGGTAAGCCATGCCAATGTTTTCTTCGCCCCTCCCCCTGGACCCACGGTAGAGGCACCGAAGGTGGGTGTGGCCTAAACAAATCGAACGTTGGCCCAACCACCTTTTGGGCGTTGCTAAACCGTGCCTGGCCTAAATGAAGTGTGCAGTTTTCCCTAGACAGGGTACCTATGCTAAGTTCCTCTGGGAACAAAACGCCATTTTATAGATTTGATATGCCCTGTTTGATACATTTTGGATTGCATTTAAACTCGAAGAAAATTTGTACAAATAGATTTTGTATATAAATCGAGTTTCATCTGTTTTCTCTTTTGACTGAATCTTTTAGCAATTGCTTGGAGATTGTCCCTATGACGTGGGTATCTTCTTGACCTCAGTGAATTTACTTTCCCAAGTTTAGTCAGTTGTATGACCAATAATGTTTTATCACGAGTTGACATCGGTGCTTCTTTGGTATTCAATTTGTGTCGTGAATTTTGAGAACTTTGAAGGCTCTCTGCCTTGATGGTAAGGTTTCCCCAGATGACTTTCTTTAATAACCTCTTCAGTTATTTGACGTGATTGATTGTGTATACAAAGTACTTGAGATATACTGCCCTCATCATTCTTATTTCAGAGACTTAATCAAAAGTATACATGTATTTGGTTATATTTTTTTATTGTTTTGCATAATATGTCAGTGTCAGATACCAGTAATAATTGCAAAAACAGTTCTACTTATTTAATTTAAAAAATCAGACAGCCTAGAATTACAACATCAAAAAAGCTACTACTAGAGATGAAGGCAGGATGTCTTTTTTTCTGGTGTTTTGGTTCATTTCTTAGATTGATGTGATTGTTTTTACTCAAGGGTCTCCGTAGGCCCACCCTTTACCGCATTCAACTCTAACATACTATTTTGCATTATCTAATTGCGTCCTTTCTATTCTCAAAATGTTATCATATTATTTCGTAGTGCACACAAAAATGTATATAATACTGTACTCCAAATCTCATCAATCGTGATACCTTACCTTCGTAATCAATCACTCATCATTTCATTAATAGAAAGAGATAACCTCCCCGTTCAATGATTTTCAAAATTACCATTGGGTTGTGCATTTTGCTATGATTAGCCATACATGTACTGTTGCTCTACGTGGGGAGATACCTCTTCAGTATAGGTAACGTATTGTTATGAACCCGTTACCAAACATCTCGATAATGTCTGAATTCTACAAAAGAATCTATTCTGTTTCAGGGTATGCAAGGCAACATTCGCAACACACAGACACTCACCGCACGTCTTCCACAATTAGGTTTTGATGCTAGACGTCAGGTAAGCGGGGGAGGACCGCGATTGGCCAAACCTCGTCCACTTCCACGAGAAATGATTTCAGCCAAGGCAGGTGCCCATGGATGACATTCAGAAACTGGAAACGCAAATGATGAGGCGAGGAAAACCGGCTTATCAGCCGAGCAGAAGTTTTTCCTCACTTTGAACAAACTTCAAAGGTTGGATATATAGGTGACTGGTTTAAATGATAATTATGTAAATTAAATTTTGAATTGATGTAAATTTATTCAGTGTTGGGAAATGTGATGGAGCTTTTTGACGTGAACGTGACGTTTTCTCAGGACTGGTAAATACCTTCGGGGAAAAAGCCACATCGAAAATTAAAAAAGTACTATTATATTGTACGTATCAAATGCAGCATTCAGCACATTATCATTCGGCCAGCAGATTTTCACCCTTAAAGTATATATCTATTGAGAGGAATTGATATTGGATAATTTGTACGTATATACTATTTGGATCACAGTATTCTTTCGAATGAAACCAAATGCTAACCCTAAGCTATTACTATAGTTTCCCTTTATCATTTACCACCAATTTATCTATTTTCTTTCCTTGTTTTCATTTGTCGTTTCCATTAAATCGCAATTTGCGAGGAATGAAAGTGAAATTCTCCTGGGAGATTTCCAATATACGTTTCTAATTCTCCGCCGTCAAGAATTCATCTTAGAAACGTTAATCGAAATAACAGTCTTCCATGTGGTAAAGGGAACAGATGTAGTCCCCAAAGTGTTCTCTAATGTAAGTCTAGTGACTGAGGGAAAGAGTGTTTTTGTTCGGCCCTCGAAACTATTTCGAAAAATCTATAATTATTTCGGCAAACCTGCGATTATAACGACAGAGTAACGCTATTGAGGGGATATCAGATAGAAATTCTCCATTATTTTGCCCACGTCATGGAAAATTGACAATTGCGGTATCATCAATAATTTTTTTCCCACCTAAGTTCCACAATACAGCAGCAATGTGAACAATGTATTGGCGCGGGAGATATGTAGTTAAGTTTTTTTTGTTAATTTACGCCGCATAACATACAGAGTTCATTGATAAAGTTCAACATTTCAGAAGAATTTTACTGAATTGTATGTCTTACATGTACGCTTAGGATCGGTATTTAATTTTCCGATAGAGAAGGTAGCCTACGCTTGACAACTCAGCTGCGATATATCAAATCGCTATGCATTCTAGTTAGCGCTCTTCATTTCGGGAAACATAAAATTGTTGTCCATGTTTGAAGGTGTATTATATGTGATGATTTAAGAAACAATGTTGTTATTTAGGAGTGAATGTTAATAAGTTCATGTTAATGCTAGTTATTGGTTGAATGACAAATAATTGATTGTATTTGTACATATTGTATATAAGTAATATTATGTACAGATCATGAGTTTATTTTGTATGTAAATTGATGGATTTCAATCTTAAATCTTTATCAATCATCCCCCATCTCAAATCTGCTGTACAAGACTCAAAAACTATAATAACATACTTTAAATGTTGACCTCTTTTTATCTGAAATAAAAGACACGCTGTACATACTTATCTAATTGTGAAGTTACATGATTGATTCATACAAATGTGCAATGAATTTATCCTTTCCTTTGTGATCCCATAACCTTTCGTACTTCAATATTTACTACATTTGTGTGTTTGTGTAAGACATTAGAAATAGATAATCCATTTGGTGATAAAATAAGACCACTTAATATGCACAGACGTAGCTTAGTTGCGATATACAACTTTTGAAGTAAATACTCAATATACAGGAAAATATAGACTATTCATCAAGTTAATTGCAAGAGAAAACAATCAAAAAGACACATACAGCAGAAACACATGAGAATGATATTTTTTAAAAACAGCAGAAAAAAGCAAGTGTTTACAAAATTACAAAGATACAGTACAGTATGCTCACATATTCTCTGACATATATATGTACATACAATTGCAGTAATTTCTGTCTTTAATGAAAATAATTGACTCAATTACAGATTTTGTAAGGTACGCGGTATCATATGATAGGATGTAACGAGGTTGGTTTCTGACTTACTGTACACGATGGTCACGCGTTTTTTTTCGACCAGGGATTTCACGAGAAGCCGCAGGCTTCTCGTGAGATCCCTGGCCGAAAAAAACGAGTGGCCATCGTGTACAGTAAGTCAGAAACTAACCGAGTTACATCCTATTTTTATACCACGATCTCATGTTGTAAAATAAATGAATAAACAAACTGTTTATTTACCTCGCTTCTCTCCAATGTTCCGCCATATTGATTTGGTTTATGCCAAATCACTAAACAAGCGTATAACTGATTGGCTGATCAACGACGGCACGGTGGCATATGACGTCACGAATGGGCGTGACGTCATGAGGGAGAGTAACGTTAACCAATAGGGAGCGCTGTTATAATGAGGCTTAAAAAAACGTCATATTGTCACGCGTGGATCCATTCAACAATACATGATAGCAGGTATTCACTCATTTGCAGCGTGTACAACCCCCGATCGTGGTATAAAGCGACCGCTTCACGTTGTGACCACCATTTCCCAGTCCCAAACAGCCAAATACTCTCCGAATACACAGATCATTTTCCTCCCGTCCAGCTCGAAGCGACACATTTTAATCAAAATGAATCCTCAGCGGCACAAAAAAGTAGCCTGTAAACTCAATTAGTATGAAGGTGTGAAGCCACGCGACCATTTTCCCCAGACTTAAATATTCTTATTATAATCAATTGCAGCAATTTAAACTCCAAACATCGGAAAATTAAATTCACCTGAAGAAACAGAAATATTTCTTAAACGACTGGACTGAAAACATATTTGCACTGTGTCCAGAGATAAACACAGGTTTTTTTGTTTGATTTGATTTTAAAATATGTTTATTCAGGAACAGCGATACATTTCAACGGCGAGCGAATATATTCTCATTGATGCCTGATTAATTGGGTTGGGTTAGTTGGGTAATCGTTTTCACCCTCTTCTAATAGATTTATGGTAGCTAATGTTCAAACTACAACCAGTTTTAATAACTTTGAATAATTCCTAAAACCATATGACATTTATAAAGCAAAGTTTGTCTTATAATATTGTAAGAACATCATGCTTCTATTTAGAAAAGTTCCATTACGACCACTTTAAATAATCCTTCAATACTCCCTCCCCCTCCCCCTCCCCCACCCACCCACACACGCAAACACATCTAATGGTCCCTATGATGCGATCACCTCGCTATGCGACCAAAAATGGTGGTCGCATTAGCAGCGTTCCACTCTACTTCAATATTAACTACATAACCACTGATCGTTATCAGTTCCATGTAATGAGGGATATATTCTAAACTAGTGTGTGGGGTTTAGTGTGTGTTTACCCTGTAGAAAACTTCATACCGATATCACAAATCGATTCATAATTAAATCATTACAATGGGGCTGAGAATAGAAACAATGAATTACCTCACAAATTCAGCTCTAGCCTGGATTGACGCTGCCAAAAATATATACTGTATAGGCCTATGTGAATACATACACACAAGAAGGGTATGGAAACGTATATTCTCTTCCTGATGTACTGCTATTTTGTTATTAAGTTTCTTTTAGTTTAAGTTATGTCAATTCAGCAAAAGCATTACATTTCTGTGGATGCTGTCATCAGCTTATCCTGATTATTTTTTTATATGAAATTACAAACACTGATCGAACAAGTGTGAATTTATTACCGCACAATCTCTGCATTATATTTTTCACATATCTCAGGATATAGTCTATATTATTTACATACATACCAGATAAATCATACCGTTGGTTGGTATAGGTAGGCCTATCTAACTTCTTTTTGTTATTCATTAGAGGCCACTGTTATATTTAAGAAAATTACAAGACCCTTCAAGGATGTGTGTAGGCGTTAGATAGTTAGGCCTAAGGTCATTACAGGAACCCCGAAATTATTAACTTGTAGACCAACCAGGAGTTATGAATGGCGTTCTTCAGTAAAGATCACTTCTCAAAACACAACCAGTACTGGTCCTAGAGAGTATACATGATACCAGGAAGCACGCCCAATTTGGTTTTAGTATAATACACCAGATACCAGCACCAGTCTTTTACTGAGCTCCTGGCTCATTGTTTACATGTATACGCAGTCAGTCTTGGTCAACGCCCACCTCGGAGACCTAGTCATGACAACCTGTATACTGTCCTGGGTCTCCTAGGAAAACTAACAACCATTTATCGAAAACCTTTGGCGCGTAGCTCATAGACAGTATCGGACGCAGCTATAACACTGACATAGTATAAACATAACAAAAAGTAGGCCTAGTCGGTCTCGGGAGGGTTGCACCGACCTTCATACTGCTTACTGCTTGGTTGAACTATATAGACTTTAATATTAATTAATTGGGACCCATATGAAGATCGATACCTCTTACTGCAGATCCTGTTCGGGATTAGTCAGTGCCCACACGAGGGAGCAATGCGATTCATGTATTAGAGCCTACTCCCACTTTCAACGCTCCGTTTCCTCGATCCTGTTTTACAAGCTGTCCAAATACCTCACCGAGTCATTGTAAAAAGGTGGGCGGTACGTATACGGACTAGGCCTACACGGTTAAATGCCGTTTATTCATAACTATTGTGAATTAACACCAAGAAAGAGGGATTGGCGGTCTAATAACTTTTTGAATAGCACACCGACAGAAGGGATGCTATAGCATACAATGATAAATGGCGATTAATTATTAATATCCTATCATAGATACGATCAGTCAGACTGACTGCCCCACCCACTTTTGTTTACTATAGGTAGATCTATGTATGCGTCCCTGACTAGAGTAATGTGGGATATTGTAATTTATAATTGTACGTGATTATGGAAATAATTAGGCCTATGTTATTGTTGAATTTGAAATAATTATATTACACAGCCATCAAATATACCTAATTTCGAATTCTGCGAGATTCCTCAATTACGGCACATATTGAGACCTAGAACCACAATATGAAGGGCTCAAATCGACAAATCGACATGGCCTTTTCTTAGATCGACCAATCGACAAATGAGACCCCCCCCCCCCCCCCCCCCACCATCTATGTCAGGAGCCCTATATGATACATGGTTGTATAAACCCATGCTATTGATGGCTAGACATAATAGACCTACGCAACAATCCACAACATCCTTCATATAACAATGTACAGGGTGTACATGATCTTACATCGGTTTGCCCATCCGATCGGATGTAAACAAAAACGAGGCCCTCTCTTACGTCATCATACAAATATAGCCTAGCTTCCCGATCCCCTGCCTGAACAGATACCGCCAGATACCGCCAATCCCGGATGTTTTCCTGTCTGGGAGGTGGACTGCAACGAACCCATCGTCACTTCTGGGGCTCACGATGGGGGATATAAAGCAGAGCCAATCTGTGATATTTTCCACCATTTGGTACGAATCTATGCAAAATACGAGTAAACGGTCAAGATTGGATTTTTTTAAAAAAACAGAATAAAATAAAACTGTCTATTCTGTTCGAGTGATTCGAGTTAAATTCTATTGGCTGTAATTATTATATTCGAGTTTAAATACCGAGATTTGTTTTACATATCAATGTAGCATTAGGAACGACCCGTCAGCCGGGCCCGTCATGAGTAGACAGTCAAGAGCCCTGTACGTACGTCGATGCACCGAAGGATCCCTTGTTCTTGGTACTGCGACAGCTGTTCCTGCACCTTCAATCACAGCTACCGGATACTGCTTCATGAAATGTCTTCCCGCATATATTCATTATATAGTATATACACTCCTTAGTACTCCCATCCTACTATTGCAGCTTGCTTCATTTGGGCAACTATTCACACCAAAAAAAGCATATCTTGCCCTCTCCAAAAAAAGGAGACCTTTAAAGTTTAGTGGCAGCTATGGCTGATGCCATTCATTCACATTCATATTCGTCAATGCACAGTCAAACTTCTAACTGGTTTACATGGAGTGTCATCATTGGCAGATGTGATTTTTGCATCAATATGATCCCGATTATACTTCCCACAGTTAAGGATTTTCTTTTATCGTGGCAATGAGAGGACCTGTGCGAAAATGATTGAAATGATTTTTGATTGAGACAATAGACTGCTAATACAATCAATGTAACGACCACTCGCTAATGACTCAAGCAGGAGCCACATAGGGGCGTGCGTTCGGTTTGGGTCCTTTATCTTTAAAGGATTGCAAAGATCTAAAAAGTAAATAGTGTTGCACTGGAAGCTACTGGATGATTCGAGATCTTATAGGTAAATGATTGCAATGATCTAAAAGCAAATAGTGTTCATGAATGGTGCACTCGACCAGTGATTAGTGATCTTGTTTTCATTTATACCACAATTCACACTTGGTCTGGGTAGCTGGCTAGGCCTACTGTGACAAAGAGCATCAATCATAACGGTCGCGGCGTTGCCAATCAGTATTTTGGTCTATTCCACCGTTGGGGAGAATTCTGCGAAATCAAGAATATCTTTTAAAAATACACATTGTATATTTTTTCCACTGTCACTAATGGATTCCTTGGTGAATGTTATGCTCTGCATATCACCTTTTATACATCTAGCATAAATTATTATTACCCGTTTTTAGACCCCCTTTTTTCGGATAAAATCGCTATATGTACTAAAATTATATATAGGGAAACACAATATGAACCCCTTCTTAAATTCCTTTTCTTCATTTTACTTTATCAAATTCGTATTTTATGCATATTGTGCGAGTAACCTGCACCATGTGTAACGAAAATAAACAGATACACAAAAACAAAACAAAAAAATCCTCCTGGTTTTTTTCGGTGAACAAACATTTACTTTTCACTGTGAGCCAATTTAAGAATGTGGTAGGTGTGGACACTCCTATAGCAGTCTCGATCGTCACATTGATTCTGGAGTAGTGCAAATAAGGTCATAATGCAGTGATTAATAAGGGACATACCACATACAAAGTCAACATTGATGATGTGCCTTTCCACTAAGCCAGTAATTAACTTCTAATTACGAATGTTATAGGCCTATTGTTATCCAGGGGTCACCATATTATAGCATGCATGGCTATCCCACCATTGACCCATCCTCAGTATTATAACGTTTGTAGAGGTCGTAGTGTTTAAATTTGGTTACGAGCACTATATATAGATTCATATGTCCATCTATCTCATTGGCGGAGAGAAATATTGACGCAGCGTTTGGTATCATTTATCAGTGAAAAGGTGAAGTTGGGGGTGTGCATCCATCAGACATGTTGATCAAACTGTTTAACGCCAGGTGCAAACCCATTTCCACGTTTGGCAGACTTCATTGAGGAGAAGCACGACACGGGATGCTATCAGGGGCCGGCAGGATAGTTCCTTAAGTATAGCGTATTAGTTTTATAGATCCATGAAAACAGATTGGTACACCCGGGTCAAGAAATCATGTTTCATAATTATATCATTTTATACAAATTGTATTAATTTAGAGAGTTCCGAGTATGTCGATTTTAGGATGTATTTCTGTTTCAATTTCATTTTTGCCAGAGAAATGTGATGCAATGGGAAATTGTTGTAAATGCTATTGTTTAAACTATATTATTATTATATTATTATCCGCATCATCATCAAAATCCGCCATCATTATAATATTCATATTATATAGGCGACGCATGAGAACATTCGAGTTGTCAAAAAAGTGTATTAATGTAAAAGTTGTTTAATCAAAATATTAAATCTTAAAATGTCAGAGCCTGAATAAAAATATGTTAAACACATATAACATATTTGGGAATTGTGAAACTGAAGGGGTGTTGATGGGATAAGGCATGACATAAACGTTACACGACCGTGTGGTATTTTAGTTGAACCCTAGGCTATATAGATCGTTCATATTTACGCCTCCTTGATCCATGCACATAAATCCTGATCACATTTCAAGGGTCATCCTTTCATCCACATACTCACAAGTCGCGCGCCCGCGATAATCATTTTATCTTATCGAACTATTTGATTACAAAGACAATATTCAGGAAGTGATTATATATAATAATGGATACACGGGTATACGTATAGGTTGGACTACTGAATAGGCTATTTTAACTTTATTGGTCATATCATAGATTAAAATTATATATATCGTAAATAAGTTTTAATCTAAAAAAATCTGTCATTTCATAGTCGAAGAGGTGTTAACTCTGAACATTCTCCTTGGCGAGTGCCCCCATGAGAACCTTGTGCAGTTCCTTTGTTTGGGTTTGTGTTCCTCACACCGCCTTCAACCCATACATACTGATCCATCCTTTACCGATGCCTTACCACCTGCCCTCAGCCCCAACATAACGTGTTTCACCCGTATGTACAGATCGCGTGGGGCCATCTGCTTGTCACTGGTCCTACATAACAAATAATAATTATAATCCTGTACACATTTTTTTGGCTCAACAACAGAGCAGAGGCTGATGTGTGACATCTGAAGACATCTGCTATACATGTAATATATATATATATTATATAAGTTTAATTGATATTAAGGGCAGTTAAGCTGTATTGCATTTTGTTGCATGGGGTATTGATGGGATTCAGTCAACAGTAGAGTGAAATTAAAGCATTTAAACCTTGAACCAAGCGACGAACCAAATGATAAATATAAATAATTATTTTCTTCTATCAAAATGATTTTTTTAATGGAAAAAATGTACGGAAACGTTACATAATTAACTATGTTTTCTTGTTTGCAATAAAGATCTAACTATTTCTAGAGTCCATATAATGATCTGTGGCTGAAGTAAGTAATAATGGAATTTTCAATGGTTGGTTTACATGCTATTCAAGAATCTTTTATTCGCATGCTAAGCGCTGAATGCGCGTCCAAGATCATGGTGGGGCTGAGCCCCGCTGATAATTGTCCTCCAAAATCCCAGTTTTCGCCTGTGACAGAAGGGCTCTTTGTCCTGTAAGTGCTACTGGGTCGCGTGGTTGTGGTATCAAGTCACTTTATCAAGCTAGCTTGGGAAGGAGAGTTGTTTGAGGTATCTAGAAAGAGGGGTAGGGGTATGGGGGAGGGATCCTGGGGCCTATAAGTATAACTGTGTGTTTGGAAGTTCTTGCACGGGTCACCTGCTATTGGGGACACACCTGTCGCATGGCGGGCACGGGGCTGCGCGTGCCCCTTGGTTCCCAGAGAAGGCCAACCTGATATATTGTAAGTTTCTTGGATCCCTTGCTTTGTGTATAATTACAAGGATAGCCTATTTGATATTGACAGTGGTATATATGTATGATATCCACTGTTAACACCATCGCGTTTCCATAAAGGTGACTTGAAATACAGGTTGATTTCCCCTTCCTTTAATAACAATGGGCAGGTGGTTTTGCTGAGAACCTGCCTTTCAAATTTAAAAAGAGTAGCCTACCTGGGACGGTAGTACAAGCACCCCGTCCGCAATGAATGTGCCACACTCGTTCCTTTTGGCCTAGCCTTTGAACATCAGTGTATTGACCATAGACGCAAATGGTTTGGTGACCACGGTGAGAAAACCCGTCAAGACAAAGCCCTTCGAAGGGGGCGGGGCGAATGCAGGGAAACCAGGTGACAAGATGGTATACAGCTGGAAGGCTTATGATAATGAAAATATTATTTTTTGGTGTGTGTTGTGTAGTCGGCAATTTACCCCCTCTAAACTCGTCGAAAAGATATAAGTCAATTTAGAGCCATGTCATGAGGAGTAGGCCTAACTTGCATTCGAGGAGAACTCCGTCCAGGTATTTATCAGGCGAGGTCAAACCCCGGTCTGCAAACCCATTTTCCTGTCCCAGAGCTGTTTGCAACTGATATTTTAATCGATCACTTTCAAAGCTAGGGGGCACGGGGGGTCGGCGCCCTAGACCACACTTGCTAACTTTTTTTCACATGCCCCGTTATATCTCAGTGGTCTGCATCTAAACAGCTATAACTTTTCCGTTACTGCATAGACCTATCAGTATTTTCAGGAAATGGGACATGTAAGTCTGTGCACGTGTAGATCTCTAGAAACGCACAGAGAAGAAAATAAGAATAGCATATGGAGCCTACAATAGATCTAAATATGCCTGCATGGATGAAAGAAAATGTGGAGGAAAAAGAGAAAACGGAGGGGAGGGGGAGACCACAACCATATAGGCCTATTATTATTGTGTGTACATGTATAATCCCAATTATCACCTGGCTCACTTTGTGTCTAACCTATAGGTCTATACTCGTTGTTAAATCATGCAACTATGCCTGATTGATTTGAAAAAGTTTTTATTCCAGGTAATGATAGCCTACCGTATTACATCAACTGAAATGCTTTTCTTAGACATGTCAGATTTAGAAAAGATTTTGATTTGGTCATTAAAAACTGGGGGAATTGGTCATTAAAAGTCGCGGGAACCATACATAAGAGTAAGGTTATGTGACTACAATTTAGCCTACACCCCCCCCCCCCCCGACACACACACACACGTGTCAAATGTGTAGGCTATGTTAGAGTGGTAATAGGCCTAACCAGTAGATAATGACTTTTTAATGACCAAATGAAATCACATTAGATATTCAGAAAGTGTAATTTTTAGGGTTTGTATGATGTTCTAAAATTCATTGAAGGTCAATTTTGATTAACAAAAAGATTAGGAAAGAGAATCTTTTTAATTTGACATTTGGGATGTGCTACAAGGAAATGAGTCACAAGTCGCAAAAAATGGATTTTGAGATATCATATTTAAAAAGATGAGATCAAGCAGATTCCAATGGTAGTAAACATTTGAGTAGGACATAGGCCTATATTTCTATCTGTTAAGTTTGAGATTTTTATTTTTGAAAAAAAAGTTTGCAATATTTTTGGGTTTGCGATTTTGTTACTCATTTACCTGAAACACATCACGTTTGGTCCTATAGATGGTGGGGTATCTGACAGAAGTTTTAAAAAATATGGATCTCAGTACATGTATTTTAATTTGATTTTTCCAAGCCTTGGAAGACATATCTGATTTTTCATGTTTAAACTTAGGCCAAAAAAAAAATAGGTGTGTTTCCGATTTACCCCCCCCCCCCCCCCTACCTAGAAAAACCTTACCCTACCTATTTTTTTTTTACCATACCTGATTTTTTCCCCATCATATCTTACTTTTTTTGGATTTTTTGACAAAAAAAGCTTATAAAAGCAGGAAAACGGGTTTTCCTAACTCGGAACTGTCAAAAGGCACATTTCCCATGTTCAAAACAACTATTGTTATGAAAAAGACATTTTTTTCAGTTCCTGGGAGGTGGTTTCCAAACAAAAAAAATTAACAAAAAAAAAAAAGTTACCACCCCCCCCCCAACCTAGTTTTCAGCCAGATAAATCGGAAACACACCTATTTTTTCCTATTTTTTTTTTGGCCTTAGAAGTGGCCGATGCTGTAGATAAGATAGATTCTGTAAAATATCCTTAAAATACAGGAACTGAAAAGTATAGCAATCATTATTTCCAAGTTTAATAATTAATTATTATTTCCAAGTTTAATAATTGTCATAAAAAATGATGATGAATAATCAATGATTTCGCCAGGATTTTAGGGTAGATCTAGGCCTAACCATGCATTTAATAAAGAAGAAATGTTTTTCTGTAAGATCAAGACGTAGGATAAAATGCAATTAGACATAGTTTAAGTTGATATGAAAAAAATACGTGGAAGAAATGAAAGATAGCAGGTTGTAGGGCCTAGATAATATATTTGAAGAGTGTTTCATAATCGTTAGGTCTAATGGTGTTTTGAAAACAATGTTACAATGGGAATCAAACTGGGGAATTTAAAGATTTCTGCTGAAGATATAACTACGGTATCAGAATATTGCTGTAATTATAGCTTGCTCAGATAGTTTTTAGGCCTACCGTACTGACTTTTAAAGGACTCCCAGCGAAAATCACTGAGTGTTAAGGCCCTTAAAAACCCAAACTCAAAATTAAGGACTTTTAAGGACCGCGGGAACCATGTTAGGCTATTCTCAAGTCACTAGGCCTATTTACATTTCATAGTAGACTGCATAGGCCTAAAACACCTGTTATAAAAAAATCCTAGGCCTATATATCATATCATATTGTCACACCTCTCTAGCTCAAATTTGACCCATGAGCTATCAGTGCAGCCTATGTGACAGGTGTTCAATAGAAGGGGGCGTGGACCCATCTAGGCTTCACCCCTGTGCAAGGGGCAGGACCAAGGCCAGATATGATTTAGCCCAAGTTCTTGGAAAACTAGGCTCACCGGGAAAAAGGTATGAAAATAAAGTCCTTTGGTTACCATGATGTAATTTAACATTTCCCAAAATTAATGCACCCTCATTCCCAGGTAGGCCAACGTATCGTAAAACTTAAAAGACGCAAGGCCAACGCACACCCCAGTCTACACTACAGGTTACCGCTCACTTTCCTGCTGCTCTAACGGGACGACCCGATCAGCTGTTAGCTTCCAACCATTGCCACAAGCCCCTTTTGCCCAGTCTTGAAACAAAAACAAAAGTTGGTCCCATTTGTCTCAGGCAACACAAAGTGCTTACAGTAGCCTACACCTAACCATCGAGACGTGGTCGTGGAACTGCAACTTTGCCTTTTGAGTAGAAATGCCATCCACGATACAATCACACAGTTTGTATCGTACACTGCACGGTCTAAAGACATTCGATGCTCATGGGGTGACGCCAGCTCCTAGACACCTGCGATGCTTTAACGCTTCAGTGATTTAGTCAGGTTGCGAAACACAATGCGAAGTTTTGAAATCATGGCTGGCTTCTTGAGAGTTTCGCGGGCTTTCCAGAAGTCGGAAGTGGACGGACCAATGAGCGGCCAGCTTGAGCGTGACGTCACTCACGGACATGGAAATCATGGCACGCCCACCTACACGAGGGTTAGTAGGTTAACAGATTTCACTCTGGTTGCCAGGATAAAACTCCTGCTCCCCGTAGATCGATACCAAAAGGGGGATAGACGTTGATCAAGACAGTTGTGGAGACATCGAGGGGACCAAGTTTACCCCATTGGATCCACGAGGAAGCTTTTAATCACCTGAGATCTGTTACTCGTACGAACTTGTTAGGTTCTTTGTGTTGCGAGTGTGGAGAGGAAGGAAGGACAAAGAGAGGGCGTGTGTCGATCGTGAAAACTTTTCAAGCAAGCAAACATTGCCAAGAAAATGACTCTCAACAGATTCGATCCACTCGGTGTAGATAGAGATTTAAGTGCTGCTGAGTGTCTGCTGGCTATGTCAAGACCTGTCGTTCATTTTAACGAAGGTTCGGTCATTAATGAGGTAAAAACACGAGTTGATTGCCGACCACCACCTGATGACAGCAACGCTCCACTGTTCATGATCGCCCGTATCCTGACTGACCTCAACAAGATCAAGCAAGACCCAATTGACAATCCTTACGACCACAGTGACATGGAGTTATCTTCGGGAGATATACACTTGAAATATCCTGCGGGATTTACTGAAATGAAGAGTGAACCTACACCTAAGAGACGAAGATGTCGAAAACCTAAAGCGACCACGCCTACAGACTCCCTGCCAAGCGACGACGAATCTACCTTCACAAAGGGGCGGCGGCCCGCGAAAAATTCTATATCACAAGGTAAAAAGGTCCACCGATGTCACTACAAAAACTGCGAGAAGGTATATGGAAAGAGTTCCCATCTGAAAGCACACCTCAGGACACACACAGGTAAGAAGAACTCCATATTTATCTCGATAAACTTGTTTTTATTATCGCTATGGCGTATGGCTGAGTAGGCCCACTGGGCGTAGCACGTGGTCGCGGATTCGATGCTTCACCCTTTGTCCTTTCTCCCCCTCATCCCTCGCCCTTCTATCCCACACACCTTTCTCCAAATCACCCAACCCACTCATATGTACCAATATAATTGTATTATACAAGCGACATGTGTATTATCTACTGATTCATATAGTTTTCTGCCTGTGAGAAACGCTTCTCCGCAGTGGCTTCCCCCAGTACTTTGTTTGGGTTATAGTTGACCTGGAAAAACTCTAGCTTAGCCAAAGCAAGGGGAGGAGGCATGGAGCCTACCGTCTGCTAATACTCCCCAGCAACAACCACGTGTTTCTTTCACAACACCATGAAAGTCTGGTATGGGTGGCGGAGTTTTAGTGAAATACCCACCACCAAAACGCGCTGAATCACGCTCGTTCCTAAAAAGAAACTTTAAACGGTTGGTGTACGTTTTGGGATCGTGGTTGGGAAAAGTGTTGGACCCACGTGTTTTGATCCAAACCCTTCGCTTCCGAGGCTGAGGTCTTTATTTTCAAAATTCCCCCATCGCAGTATCGGGATTATATGAGTGTGATTATATAGATTTTTATTTTTTTATTTGGGTTTTGAAATCCGGATCCCACGTGCTCGGGATATGTAAAAATCTTACATCTCTTTGTCGTAGTGGGGGTGGGGTGTTTAACCGTCCACATCCGCCCCTCCCACCCGAGATTGGTGTCTGTCTCTCTCCCGCCTGTTCCCAGTGTAGCATTGTGAGGGGTCCAGCACGTGGTGACTACCCCTCCATCCACATATGTGTGTCGGGGTAGCCAAGGCATCGTCATCCCAGCAACAAAGAACCCCGAGTCATCATTACGATGGCGCTTCACAGGAAAGGGATTTCCAGAGATTACATGAATCATTCAATTTCCTATGGTTATGTATAAAGCTGAGACGATCCATTTCTTTGTCAGAATCATGAAGTCATCTGGGGTGAATTTACTTTGAATCAATTGATGACCCGATTTATTGAGAATGAAACTTGTTTAATTGCTAATTGATTCACCTGATATGTACCCCAGTCACTAATTTGTGAATCAAATTGTTGAAAGAAAACTTATTTCCTGTTATTTCTTTTGTTGGTTATTTTTAATTGTGCAAATGGGACTGGTTTTGAAATTTTCTTTTTGTGAACTGAACACGTGCTCGTACCATCTTGCATTCTTGGTGACCTAAAATGTACCTGATGCTCAGCTGGGAAGATTACCCATCTGAAATATTTGACATTCACCCATGGGCCCTCATCTATCAAAGATGTATGTGACTAAAAGATTAACAATTAAACAAACTTCAGTTAAAAAACTTCCCGAGTTACAAGAAAATCCGTACATATATGATATCACTTAGAGGTGTGGATCACCTTCATGAGAAGAAAAAAAGATAATGCCAAATTAAATAAACTGTTAACTCTATGGCTATGGACACTTTTACTAACGTGAAACTGTTTGGCACACTCCATTCAAAGCTAACTTAGTGAGGTAGTCTGTGTGACATAAGCCATTTTGAGTCTTGTGCTATTGTGTCAATATTTGTTCAGCTTATCTGCTGTAATGCTATTGTCCGTCTATTATAGCTGTCATAGACGCTGCTAATTCACCTTGTTGGTGTGTATGATATGGCAAGTTATAATCCTACATTTGACGAATGCCATAACGTTTTGTGTCTGATTGTTTCGTATCATGCCTGAACACGTGTAGCACTTGTAAAAGGGGGCCTGGGGTGGGTGGGTCTGGTTGGTCCGGCACCCTCACAACCCCAGCAACAGGCTAAACCGATGCCTTTGTTCAGGCGTCCAGCTTTTGCCGCCCTTCAGCTGTATGCTAATGTTGCACTCGGGGCCTCGCATCCTCTCCTCCCCAACACTGGTGTCGGTAGTCGTGGAGACTGGAGGGGCAGATGGTCCTGGTTATGGGCTCCATTCAGCGTGACCGAGTCCTCGGGTCCTTACTAGCCAAACAAAGGCCCGTGGTAGGCACGCCTACTCAACTGGCTGTCAGTGTGTTGTGGTGGCGACGAACTCACAGGAAGACAGGTGTTGAGAAGTTATCTAAATGAAGATAGTATATACCACTCTAGCATGCACCACTGCTACCTTATCTTAGATTATGTACTACAAGAGAGAAAGGGAAAATGATGAATTGTATTATCATGGTCAGGCCCTATTATAATATTGTTAGCTATTGTTGTCTTCTTTGATCAAGTATCATAAAGTGACCCATCTTTCGACATGTTGCCATCGTTGCTACGGGGTGGTAGTTTTTAACATCAATGTATATTGGATTGAGGCCATTTCCGGCATCACAGGTTCATTTTTTGTCAGATTATTGTGTCGAGGGCAGTGCTTTGTTTATGATGTAAATATCCATGACTTAGAATTCTGCGCACGATATTCACGCCATCCTACTTTGTTTCAGGAGAGAGGCCCTTCCCTTGTACATGGGCGAGCTGTGGGAAACGATTTGCCCGATCTGATGAATTGGCGAGACATTTCAGAACACACACAGGTACGTTGATTACTCTTAGTTGTAAAAGTTTAAATTATCACTAAGATGTTGTAGTATTTGAACTTTACCCTTGATATTTTTAATTAAATTTAGTATTTAGATTAGTGCAAGTGATATCTTGGTTCTGTCAGAAGTCTTTCACCGATACACTTAATACTTTTTGATTAATTATAAAATGTTGCTTATGTTTGTTGATGTGCTTTAAATAATTTAACCCCTTGTTAACACGATCACTTATGTCATGTTTATAGGAGAGAAGCGTTTTTGCTGTCCCATCTGTGACAAACGGTTCATGCGGTCAGACCACCTCAACAAGCATGCCAAACGCCATCCCGAGTTCGACGCCTCCATGCTGAAAAGGGCTTCAGTGGTGCGCAAGCCAGCTTCTCTCAGTGATGGCATGTCCCACGCTTCCAGCCCCTCACCCACACCCACCTCTAGTCTCAGCCCGACACCGATGGATCAATCAGTTCATTTCTCCATGTCTCCCTAAAGCGACAGAACCAGGCAGTAGGATGACCTGTTGGAGAAATGGATCCATGTGATGTAAAGGTGCTGGTACCCAAGAAACTTGAGATCTGGATGGGCGGGGCAAACTGAATGACATTACAAAATGACAGATCTTGATCTTAGGTAAGATCTGGACGAACAGACTGGTAATTGTCATGGTTACATTCCCATCTTCCAAACGTGTGCTCTCCGCTTTGTGGTAAGCACTGGTTGTACAGAACAAGTACTGAAGTGCCTAGTTGCTATGAAAGCTAAGTCCAGAGAGGAGAAACAAAAACAGTTCATTGTAGTTTTTCATACTGCATAATACATTTTAAATTACATGAAAAATACTAACCCAGACACATATTCATAAACATCCGCACAACCTATCCCTCTGCGATTTGCTGGAGAATGCAACAGTCCAGTACATGATGTGAAAAGCTGTCTTGCTTTTATTTATTGACTTATATATTCCTGTAAGTTAGAGAGCCTGGTCACATTGACTTATTTATTGTTTACACTAATGTGTATGCCGTAGTAAGACAGTATACTAACCCAGCCGTGTGCTGCATACACAGATTGGAGTCCTTGTGTGTTAGTATAATATCATATCTAGACCCACTTTCAAGTACAAGAAGTAAAGAATCCTGCCAATCTTCAAATCAATTCAAACAATTTTCATCAAAAGTGCGGGGAGGGGGTGTTCTGGAACACTTGACAAAGGTATGTCTGTGCAGCTATCAAATTGAGATTTTTTTATTATTTAAAAGGGCAAAGTAAATCTTTCCCCTTTACTTTCTGTACTTGTCAGTATGTTGATAGAACATCACTGTAAATAAGGGCACATTCTGTTCATCATACCCACCATGTGTTATATCCTATATCTTTGGAGTTAGACAGTTTATTTTTCTTTTTTACGACGTTCATTCCCAAGTCTTGGAACAGAATAACTAAGCGAGGTCGTTGAGGTGAAATAATAAAGTGTCATGAAATGGAAACAAATGAGTCAAGGTGCTGGGAAAAAAACAGCATATCGGGCTGGAGTGGAAAGGACAGCTGATGGTAAACTCGATTGGGAATAAATTATTAAGCGTTCATATATTGTCGCTTTTAGATGTGTGATTTGATATCTGGCTGTGTGTGTGTTGCGATATGGCATATTTAATCTGTATTGTGTTCGTTAGTCATATAATTATATATTGGACAGAAATGTCTTAATATTATGTTCAGATAACTTATATATTTTGTAAGACTAAGCTTATACATTGAATATTTCCAGATATCTCACCAATTTAGTATAACGATGAAATACTTGAATGTCACATACAGATAATACTTTCTTGGATTAAACTTCAATGCACATTTAAGCAATATGGATGAGCCAGGTGCTCTCGCAAAGAATAACGATTCACTCAGATTCCACATACTATGCTTACAATTAAATATTTGAGTATTTGTTACACAAAAAATTGAAATCCGTATGCAGAAGGGAAAAAATCAGTGATGTTGAGTATCCAAACACAAATTTGTCTCAGGAAGGAAATCATTGCCCAATTTGGGATTCCATTCAATATTTTGCCATTAATCACTGTATCCCACGGGATTCAATTCTAGCAATAACTATTATCAGTTTTGGTATGGCATGGACAGTTCGTGTAAATTGAGAAGGAAGGGGCCATGAAGTTCTTGAAAGAATCCCGAAACCGTGCCTGTGTTTAGGAATCGGAATTCTGATGTATTGAGTCATTTGGTGGAAATTTCTCATTGTTGAAAGATGGCAGTTATTATGTTGAAGGCTGTGGAATGAGTTGAACTAAGTGATAGTGCCAGTAACGTTGCTGGGGTGTTCATGACGAATACTTCCGGCAACACCTGGAAGGTTTGACAGTCGATTCTGGGCTGGGTTACACTCAGGTCGACTTGGATGTTGGTTTTGAAAATGGCGCCAAAGATAAATGTGATGATATATAGATCTAAATGATGATACCTGTATTATAAATGATGAAAGTACACAGGTTGAGTATTAACCTATGCCAATAGGATATTGACTGGTATGCTACAGTATGGATTCTCTTTTTATATGGTCCGAGTAATAGGCTCAATATTTCGTGTCTAAGATTCATTCCGGTTCTGATATTGTGTGCTTACGTCTATATTCGGACGTGGTTTACAGTAGGTCACACCAATTAAAAGTTTCAGGGCAATTTTTTTTTAAACAGGTGACTGTACTTAGATTAGTAGTGGGTCTCAAGGCAGCAAGGTAAACACTATTTTTCTCGATGCACTGCCTTTTGATCAAAGAAATGAAAAGAAAACGAAATATCAGATTGTGTATATATATGCAGTTTCCTACTTTCTAAGATGTTGTTGGTTGTCCCAACTTTTATACAGCTTTTTCTACCCATATGTTACCCATGTCAAGGTTATGATGTTTTCTAGTTCTCTTCGTACTGTTTGGTGTCAAATCCTCAGTTGACATTTGTTAATTTGTTTGCTGTTAATCATTAAATTCAAAACAGAATGTAATGAGTTCATTCTTTCCTTTTTATATTTCCCGGAGTACGAGAGGTTTGAAAATAACCTGCTAAATCGGTCCAATATTTTGTTATCGAAATGGTGCTTAAATCCTAGATTTTGGAAACCTCTCCCATATTTTCATGACGAGTATGTGAGTCTTGACAAGTGAGTTATGGACTGCTTAAATTAATGTCGTAATTAAAGAGTCATCAACACAATGTTCCTGTCCCTGTTTGGACCAGGCACTGAATCTCTCAGAGGTTGGACGAAGATATGTTAGTGAAATGACTAGGGAATTTTTCATTACAACACACTTTGTACAGTATGATATTGTTGAAATAAAAAAATATTTAAACTACGACATTGTCGAGTTCTTTGATACCGGAGCTGTGAGCTATACATGTATGTGTATCTTTGTTGATATACACGCTTCTCATTAGATACTCGTTGCCAAGACAAAATTGCGATTCAGAACCCAGTTAATAGTTTGGTTACCTCGCAGATAGGATAGATAACGTCATAAGCTGCGTACCTGCTTCCGATATATATACGTCTGAATTGGGATAAGGGACACGCCCACCACAACCATGGAAAACAGCTGCTGCACTTACCTTACCTTTAATACCATGAGCTAGACTGCCCTGCCATCTCGTGTCTATTTCGACAACTAAATTTTATGCAACTCCTTTTCATAACGTAAACCACAATACAAGGCGTGTGTATTTGATGACACGTACGTGTCTTCTCTGGTCTGGTCTGGTCTTTTTGTGTTAAAATTAAATTTTGTCTTAACATTAAGCCCATGTATGCAGAGTAATATGGTTCATATGTATTATTTGTTATGCTATGAATCGAATTAAAATGAGTCGGGATCATTAATTGTAGCTGAGTAAATATGAGTCTTAAGATTGAGACATTTTTTTAAGTACTATTCAACAAAATTGCACGGCTTGAACTGGTATCTCAGGTGAATTATGGACCAAAGAGTGCCTAGTGTTGGAGTAAGCCAGATAGTGGATTTTGATTTAGAATAGAATAGAATAGAAATATCTTTTATTCATCATCACTGGGTTTTTACATTAATTTTGTACGATGAGCAGGTCTACAGGTTTCTAGGTACCTTATAGGATTTACACCTAGGTCTTCCTACCGTTCCCTTTTACGCGACTAGATTAATTTATGTTCCCATCTTCTGTCTTTCAATGCTTTCCAGACCATGGAAACGAAAATTGGCACGCACTAAAAAACATTCATTATTCACATCTGAATGTGCATGCATATCACTCGAGAAAAAAAATGAAAATCTGAGTTCTATATATGTATATAATATACTGCATGCCATTAGGATATTCTGAGTAACTGGAACATGTAAGGTGGTATATTTCTATTTTTAACTAGGCCCTTCCTGTCGAAATATGATATTGTTCAACACGCAAACTGACGATACCCCTCATGTAGATCCGAAATTGGTTTGGCCTGGATGACACCAAACATCGACTTAAATGACATTAATGAATGTATAGTAATTAAGTGACAAACACAATGTGCACACCACTATTTATTCAGCACAAAGCCAATGCTAATGTGTATGTTTACATGTTGTTGGAAGGCGGCATAGCATTTATCGATATATATCTCTATTCCTATTTATCGATATCTCTAAATGCTTTAGAGAGATATCGGTAAATATTGAATTGTTGGCCCTATGGCTCGCCATACATAGCTGAATAGTTTCCCGGTGTTCTGCTAAATGTATCGTGTATAAATCATATGTACATGTCCCAGGTACATGTACAATACATCATACATGTACTACCTATCAGTTTAGTAGCTAGCCGTTATATACACACATAACATAAATGAAGATTTGTGTCCACCGTATGAGCGATCAACGGATAAATGCAGTCGATGTGCCACACGTACTTGATACGATGCCCGGCCATGTACATTACAGGTATGCCGTACGGCTATTTTTATGTTGCTTACCGCAGCCCATGCAGTGGCTGAGAATATCCACAGGGCATCATGTTTCCTCCAGTGTATCTTGGCGCCACCTAGGAGCATTGTTTGGAACTATGGACACCCATCTGCAAATACAGCTAAGTTGAAGAGCCACTTATTTATCATGGGCCTATGCTGGTTGTCTCCGGATAAACGTTCTTATATAAAGAACTCAGTGAATGACTAACAATTAAAACATAAGTGTAGCAAATAGTTTTAATTTAATATAAGCCTACTAACTAGGCCGCGGGGATTTTTTTTCCAACCCTGTACTTGCTCAAATGAGATGCACAGGTCTCTGTTCTGAACCTGATTCTCAAGTTACAAATCAGATTTAGGCTACGCTTTATTTAAACAATAGTGAAAGAAAATTTACTAGCACCCCAAAACGGAAAATGAGCTGAGAGCTGTATTTTCTGAAGCTGTGTTTTCGCAATAATGCCTCTTTTTCTTATATATTAATAAGTTTTTCATCTCAATTGTTAATAAATTTTTATCTAAAAATATCAATCTAAATATAGGCCTACCTCTATTTAGGCTACTATCGCCCCTACAGCTGTGTGTAAATTCAGCCTATATAATGTCATATACCTGGAAATACAGGTTCAGGTACCCATCACTTGCCAAAAATTAAAAAAAAAGAACTTTTATATATGTGTGACTCAAGAATGTAGAAATCTTTACATTTTTAAAATCAATTATTTGACCCCTAATTCTAAAAAAAATATGTCCTGGGAGTGTGTGTGTGTGTTTCGGGGGGGGGGGATGCCCCTACGCACCCCCTAGATGAAGGAAGAGGAAGAAGTGGCGGTTGAGATGAAGGAAAAGGAGGGGGAGGAGGTGGTTGAAGTGAAGGACATAAGAGCCAAGAGGAGGTGAAGGAGGCAGGAAGAGGAGGAGGTGGAAATGGTGGTTGAGGAAACAGGTGCGCGGCGGGATGTAAATAGTGAGGCACGCCCCAAGAAACTCACATATTATCTATATATATTTTTTAAACGTGGTTATACAGTTGCATGTATCCCACCAAAATCAGATCCTTTTTATTGTTTACCAACATGAGCACGTGCTCTTAGAAGGGGATTCCAGGGGAAATCCCTCTGACGTCATTGGTCCACCGCCGATCGCCATTTTGACTCTAGCTTACCGCCCAGTGGCAGGTAGCAACACATTCATTCTTTTCAATCACCGACTTTAGCCGCTTACAGGTAAGTTTAACGTTTCACATTCCTTCTGTCACCTTGACAAGACCAATTGAGTTCGTCTAAACATAATCACAACTTTGGTACTTTTCCCTTGATGATTTAGAATTCGGAAAAGTTGGTTAAATAGGCATTTGTTTACATCCGTTGCTCCCCAACCTCAGAAGACTGAGAAGTGGGTGTTCAACTTCATGATGAGCTTCCCGTTTTCTAGGAGATCCCTTCCAAGTTCCAGGAACTCCACCATCTTCATGCAAGTAGTGATATGGTCCTGGAGTTAACTAAGGAACATAATACCCAGTTATCCATTGTAAATATATATAGTGAAAAAGACAGGGGGACGCCCCGAACAGTGGCCTTACGTCGATTGGCTCTTACCTTGGACAGCTTTGCCATTGCCTTTGGACTTTAAATGTTCATCGTCCAACATAGGCTATAACTATAAGGCTCAGCTGTACATTGTTATTGGGATCGAGAGTATTTACTATTGACTATTGAAGCATTGACTGACTGATGCAGAAATTAGATATCATAATTCTTGTGGCTTGATCATTTCTATTCTGGAATATATTTATTTTATTTAGATCTCACAGGACACGAATACATTTCTGAGTTAGGCTATATCCAGACAATTTCTCATGCCATGCCATGCCATTCTTTATGGTTGTTGGAGAAAGGCCTAGAACTAACTCTAGCCGAGACTCTGACTATCGCTGCCCTCCATGAAGCTCAGACTCCGGAGAATCGAGAATATCAAGTCTAAATATGAATAACTAGACATACAACAGAGATAATATGGAAACTTTCGAATTTGCATCCCTCTCCAATAGTAGAATAGAATAGAAACATTTCACCCTCCTATACCTTTTTTGTCTTTAACCTTATCAGGAAACCAAGCAGACTTCTTATGTCTAAACTACCATACTTCTAAATAATTTTTAATGTGATATACCGGTACTTTATCTAGGCCTACTAGGGCCCCATAATTTGTAATTTCTATGCTAGGCCTGCCCCCAAGAAAACTCTTTATGTAAATATCCCCTGATGAAGGATAGCCCCTGATTCCAAACGTGCGAAACAACATCAACGTAATATATTGAATAAACAACAAACTTTAAAAACTGCTGGGATTCTGGTTTTGGTGTGCTATCAACTTAATACAATCTTTATGGATTGTATTAGTATGATCCAAAAATGTATTCTTATAGCATGCATATTATAAAAGAATAATGTTAAAATCAAACTACAATTCAAGTTGGAATTGGTTAAAACAACATGTATATTTTCATTGTGATTTGGCATCGGATATTCAAATTCAGAGCTCCGACATTTACAGAAATAGGGACATATGAAAAGAGAGTGAGATGGGGGTGGCGAGAGGAGAGACATTTAAGGGAGAGGGTGAAGAAGGGTAGGGAGGTCAGTAGAAATCGAAATATATTATAACATTATTTCTATCACATCTAGTTTTCATTTCTTCAGGTGATCTTTAAACAATATACATACATTATGTACAAGAATTACATTCTGTTATTCTCTGAACATGCGCTGGTTGCCCTAGATAATAGTATCCATATAGAGATTTGTAAATTTGTAAATACACTTAGTGCAGTATGATAGTAGATAAAACTGTACACATGGTTAGAACTAAAAGTGTGATTCAATGGCCCAAGTTAAAACTTTATTTTGTATCCAACAAGCGGTCGCAGGTCACGCGTTGGAAGTAAAATAAAGTTTTAACTCGTGCCATTGAATCACACAAGTAGTTCCTAACCTCAAGTACAGTTCTTTCTTTATACTACGACTTGGAAATACTGTAAATGTATTAATGTTCGCGCAGTATTTATTTTCGCGCACCCACCTTTATGCGTGAAAATAAATCCTGCGCAAAAGGTACAATTATTGCATTAACATGGTGGGAGACTTCCTTGATGCGCGAATTTAAATCCGCGCGAATAGGTGACAAAGTACTTAGTGCGCAAAAATGTATCTGCGCAAAAATAAATAAGTTTACAGTATAGAAAATCGTCATTCTTTAATATGCTTGTATTAGGCTGACAGAAGCAGTTAACAATGAACATGGTTTATTCTGAATGTGTGGAATCCTGAGTCACAGCTATGAGAATGCTCGTCTGTGAGTGGTCAATAAACGCCATCATTGATGACATAAGACCGTTTGATGATGTCAACGCTTCTGTATTACACGCGTACAGAAATGAACAAACTATTAAATGGGCATATTCTTCCCGCTCAAAGTGAATAACCCATTCAGTCATAGTATAAATTATTTTATATGTTCATAATTCAGAAATGATATTAAGTTGATATGCGTTGATTTATTGAGAGTATGGTACCCTAGTAAATTCTAGATTTCTTTATACCCCTCTACCCCCCCCCCCCCCCCCGCACCCCCAGCCTCACACATACAGACCAACTTTCTTTCGACTTCTCAGACTTTACAACAGACTTTTCTGACTTTACAACAGACTTTTCCAACTTTACTAACAACTTAAACTGACTTTTTTCCCTTTGTGAATACTTTTTTGACTTTACGACTGACCTTTTACGACCATACGATTACTTGTATGACTGATTTTTTTTTTTACTTTACAACTGACTTTTTCGAATTTATGACTAACTTTCAACTTATAGCCTGACTTTTTCAACTGACTTGGCCGTATCATCAACTGCTATTAGTATCCCATTAGGGTGGGGCAATGGGCGGGACAGTGCATACAACACCAGTCAAGCCATACATCACACAGTAAAGGACAGGTGATAGACTGATACACCACAGCTGATAAACTTGTTGCTAGAATGATATTAGTCGCTCTGACCACTGCCCTCCTGGTGAAGTAGCTAGAGTGATAGACCATAGCTGATGGAGTAGCTCTGTCCCGATAGGATCATAAGACCCAGATAAATCTGATAAGGCGATGGCTGCCGGCTTTATACTTCGTTCGAATCATTGATTCTTTGCCTGTAAGTTGGCAAATGTGATTGAATGGGCTGTGCAACGAGTTATAATGATATGGGACCGTAGCTTTTGGCTACCAGTCATTTCTGAATGGGTGTAGATTAATGCAGTTAGGGATGGATAGGGTTCTGATACTTAGCTATACTTTTGCCCTCGAGTATTGATGGGTTGCTCTTGTTTGTGTTTCAGCTGTGGTGTACATATTTTACTTTCTGGCTTGTCCGAAATGAAATCATGCTTTACTATTATAGCAAATGGTTGCCTGATGGTTGCATGGTACGAGAAGGCTATTTCACCCCTCTGAGATGAAAGCATACCAGGGGCTTGGTGTGCAGGGAAGTGTATTTTCTTCAGGATATTTGTCGCAAAAGTGAGGTTCCTGATACTGGATATATCTCAATGTACGGTATTTGCTTTGGCATCCGTCCGTATCAACATTTTTTTAATAAGTGCCCACATTCAATTCACATTGGACTCTAAACGTTCAGCTCCATCATCTAACACTTGGTTATCATTAAGGAGGTTTCCAAGAATCCCAGGCACTTCATAATGTTTTTGTTTGGCAGTGTTTATTCCTGCCATTTCACAGTCACAGCTGAAAAGAAAAGCCTGATACATACGCTTCACAGAGGTGTTATCAGCAAAGGGTTAAAGTCAATATAGTGCCAACTTAATACTTAAACAAAGACTGTTATTCTTAAGTGTATCGCAAAAGATAGGCTGCCAAATCAAGATCCCTCACTTCCAATGGTTTATTTAGAATTCATTTTTGTCTCTCATTTCCCTCACTTTGGCTTATGAGAAGGCCAATAGTGCCTAGATAGAAGGTATGAGAGTGTGATTCTGTGTTCACTGGTCTATCGCCAAGTTACTCCACCTGAGAAGAAAGTGCCACAGAGTCGGTATGTGTTTGTATAAACACACTAATATAAAACCTGCGAGCTATAGTCGTCTAAATAGTGACGGACCTACCATCCAATATATGTATTTTATATACATTATCGTTACTTACAAGTCCACCCTGTTTTCATTGTAAAGAACTTATATTGGAAGTGAAGACTACTCATCGCTTTGTTTATACATATGACGGTACGACGAAACCACTCAGTCATGTTTAGGATTGTTATGCTTTCCTGTCGTCCATTGTCATTCCTTCACAGTACATTATAATAGAATGGAAGATCTTACCATGTAGAAATGCCTGCCAAGCGTCAGAAAACTTATTCTTTATAGGCTTCCTATTTCATTACGTCATCAGTTCATCAGCTAGCATATCATATCTCAAGTTTGAATATCGATTCACCAAGACAATTACTTAATTTATTTTCCTTCATGAAATGGAAATATCAGTTGTGTTTGGATATAAGGCCCTTGAAATTGGCATGTTAATGGGTTTCATTTAAAAATGAGGTGACATTGGGAGGAGAAAGAAACATGGGATTTCGGCGTAGTCTACAGCTGTAAATCATCAAATATGATGGGAAGATGTATATAGAGCACCTACAGGAGCATACAATATTTTTTTAATTCTAGATGACAAGACACACTTATACTCTATTGTATATGACTGTTTCCCCACTCTCTGGTTAATCATATAATGCTGGATAATACATCGATATAGACGACATTTTGATACATTTAAGAAGCTGGCAAGAGCACACTTTAACTTGGTACAATTTCTCCGTATACCTAAATAAATATTTTGAACAAAAAAAACGAAAAAAAACGCAGTCTAGGTAGACATGATGCTGTTCAAATTCTTTAAAAAGCTTATATCCCTGCTTGTGGAAGACCTCACCCTGAGTGTCAACCATCCCACTCGCAAACACATTAATATATTCTGTGGTGTGCGATTAAAAACTGGAAAACATGACCTAGTATTAATAACAACCTCCTCCTTGGCCGCCTCTTCAAGGCGATTTACTTCGGTTAGTTCAAGGGAAATTATCATAAATTCGTTTAATTTTGATTGTTTTCCCAAGGGCTTGTTATGACTATTGCATACCTGTGTATAAGTGTGGAATGCGATATGACCCTTCATCTTGGGAACACATTTTTGCTGGTACGCCTTGAAAATAAACTAGTAGATACTTGAGTGCCCATACCTGTATACAGTAACACGATCGCGACTAGTCAGATATAATCTGATATACTGGTCACCTACGGGGAAGAAGTCCTTGAAAAAACAAAGGCCTGCCTGCATATGTATGGTAAGATCTTGTCAAAGCTAAATTACTTCCTCCAAAACCTGCCCTTCTTGCTTCAGATGAAAGAAGGCAGACGTGTTTATAGATAAATGCATTTTTTCTGATAGTACAATATCTCCATTTTAACTCTTAACTCTTATTATTATACGCGCATGCTATATGAGAAGTGCTATAAGTGGGGTGCTATAAAAATAGTCATATAGGACGCGTCCTATATGAATGTAGTTGTCTAAAAATAGCTCTGTTTATATGCTTCGCGGAGCAATGGATGTAAACAAATCCCCGCGAAGGATGTAAACAAATCCCCGCGATCGGTAATCCACCCGTGATTCTGGTACTATGATTAGAGAAATACATAATAAAAATCCCATCATTAAATAGAGCAATAAATTCTCTATTGAATGATATAAATTTTATTAATGTAGCTAAAGAAATGGCTGCGATATGAACGTTTTAAGTCAACAATATAACTTGGCTAATAACGGGGCTGTCAGAGGGGCTGTCAGTGGGGCTGTCAGCTGGGCAGCGGGGCTCTCTGAGACTTCTTTAATATTTTTTCAGTGATATCTGATAACATATGATCAAATTTTATGCACATATAATAACTATAGAATGGAACTCGCTGGCAATAATCGAAAGTTTATAGGACTTGATTCGTCCACATGAGCACTCTGCCTACGGCATCGTGCTTATGTGGACGAATCTCGTCCTATAAATTTTCGATTATTGCCGGCTCATCCCATTCTCTCTATATATAACATTCATAAATGAATAACGCGAAACCCACTTTATTGTGTCTCCTCCTCCATTCTACCATTTGAGTATTGAAATCGAAACCCTTTACATATAGCTACCAAATTTTACATTTTTTGGTACCTCACGCTTCGAGCAACACATCAAAGAAATAATTGGTATTCTAGGGCAAAGTGAAGGAATGAACAATACCAAATCTGTATATCTTATACTCATACATATGGTCATTTCCAGCGAAAAGAGGGCCATTATGTGATTTTTATCATTTTATCCAAGCGTTATAATTTGTTTGTCATTGAATATAGATAGTCAAAGGATAAAAAGCCCAAATTCTTAGCTCTTAACTCTTGAAATTCTGGGAACTAGTAGTGGTAGAAGATTTTTCCTTGAAAATTAGTGATAGATTACGAATGACATCCCTAAATATTGAATATAGCATATCTTTTGTATATTTAATTGGAAATGTTCCAATTTTAATTATTCAAATCATGAAGAACCGCTTAAAAGAAAGCACCGCCTTCAGTATAATGATAGCCCTATCCCTACTTCCTGAGGTAAAATCAATGTCAGCTAGGTTCGAACATAAATATGGTGAATAATAAGAGTCCTGGAGGGATTTCAATCTTGGATTATGATGTTTAATGTTGGCAGACATCTTCGGAGGACTCATGACGTCACTCATGATGGAATCCTGCCTCTATGCTAGCATAGCGAGTGCAACGTGGTCATGCTTTTCCTCCTACTGGCATTTTGGCAATGATATAAAGCAGAAATAGGCATGTCCTCATTAAAACTGAATGTCTACATGCTATTCATGGCCAGATTTCACTTTCTGAAGTGTGATTTTATGAAAGAGAAGGTGTTTCGTAAGGAGTAAACAAGTCTGGCCAAAACAGGAACTGACAACACTCAAATCGCCCCCTCTTATCGCCCACAATAACAAGAACCTTTTGGGACTATACAGGGTTCATTTCAAACCATCTAAGTTCAAACAAACCCATAACAGTCTAGTTATATCCTCTCTCACTCACTTTTAGCAAAGAAAATGGCTTATTAGGGATCTGAAGGGAGGAAAACTTCATTCAAACTTTAACCCAACCACGCCCTCAGCTCAATCGGCCGGTATGGAGCCAAGATTGGCTCAGCCTTGATGACGTCAAAATCAAGGAGGATTGTGGGTAATCTTCCCCAAGGGGTTGCGACGGAGGCGCCCCGGGATTGAGGCGGCCATATCGAAGCGTCAAGCGGATCCAAGCGCCCCGGTCTAAGATCGAGGCGCCCACCGCTTACATCGAGGCGCCCTGCCGGTATTAGAACGAGATTCCCTTTAGTTTTACGGACTTAGGACAACCAATTTACGGACTTAGGACAACCAATTTAAGGTTAGGTTTAGGGTTAGTTTTAGTATTTATTTCTGTTATACATTCAGGCGTGCTTCGATGTAAGTGGTGGGCGCTTGGGTCTCAGCCAGGGCGCCTCGGTCTCAGGGCGCCTCGATCTCGGGGCGCTTCCGTCGTACAATCTTCCCCAAAATGGCGGTAGTCATGAATCTTAAATCGAGTCTATTTCAGACGTTTCAAATGCTTCTATCAACATATTAATAGATACTAGGGATATTTCTGAACTACAGGTATGTTTTTATTCAATAAAAGAACCTATTGCGGTACCATTGTACTGAAGGCGGTACTTTATTTTAACTTAGTTTAGAATGTTGAAAAAAATGTTTTTTTTATTTTTATAATTTTGTGTGTGCATTTAAAAATCTTTGCTACCTACCCTTCCTTGAGTTTATCCTAAGTGACTTTCTGCTGATTTTTGCACTATATCCCATATATATCATGAGGAGTGAATCTATGAATATGTCATTAAAGTGAACGATTAAGGCTGTGCAAAGGTGAAAACCATTTACACCTAGTACATGTATATATTAATGTATTTATGCATAGTTGAAAAAGCATACGTTATCTATCGCTATAGCCATTTCTGGCGATATTTTGCTTATTTACCGACATCATATAATAGTTAATGTCATAAAGCTGCTATTGTTATCGTTCATTTGTTCCTATTTTATAATCAAAAGCTAACTTCCGTTGAATGACCATCATATTTTCAACAAGAAAGTAGAATTTTATTTTTTTCTGAAATTTGACCATCTTCAATTAATGCTATTCCTCATTCATTGGCCATGACTTCTGAAAAATATTGCATTTTTATGAAAAGATTCCTGTCATTTCTTTGACTTCTTTGAAAATCATTTGAGGAAGATTTCTGCTTTCAAAAATACCCTTTTTCCAGTGTCATTCGTAATCTATCTGCATTCTTAATCTATCATGCTATTGGTAATCCATCTGTAATCTTTTATTTGTGGTGTTCTATGAGAAATATTGCTATTTGATGAAAGAATCTGAGTCAGTTCTCTGAATTCATCCTTTTCCAGATATTCTAAGCAGTGTGTCTTCATGTACATGCATGTACACAGCTGCAAGAGTAATGTTGATCACTAACCCCGTGTCGTCGTCACTGACTGATCACATAATTTGTAATCAATTTATCTAACACGCTAAAGTCCACTTATTAAAGGTAAGCTCGCATCTTATGCTGAATGTCACCACTATCGCCAAATTTCCCACTTACAGGCCTTTCTTTGTTTATCAACAGGTGTATTGGCACTCTTTGGGGCTGCCATTTCACCACATCTATTTCCATGTTCATCCAAAGGTTAAGCTATGTTGTGGGACTTAAGTCTGGAGAGGGTGGGTGAATGCGATCATCTGGTGGTCTCAATTAAGCCTGGGGTGGGGCCCTCAAATCAAGCGAGTAATTTTGGAAGACGAGGCGGATGGTTATTGCCAATGCAATGATTGCTAGTGTTTTTTTGTGTTGGTGCTTTGGGTTCCTCGCCAGGCCATTAAACCCAGACCTACTCTCACATTCTCCAGGCTATGTCTTCCAGGTGAGGGATGCTTGAAGCTACAGAGTGCCCAGGAGAGGGCTGAGGAGCAACAGGCCCTAACTCTTTCCCTTCATCTCCCCGCCTCGCACTCCCGTGCGGACGCCTGCTGCCACTATGGCCAGCTGCGCTTTGGATCGAGGGTAAGTTGCCCTTTGTTTAAATCTTCATATTTTAATCGCTGAACTATTCATTATCAATTTTGTAATATCTTTTATAAAGTCCTGATATGGATGACTTTTATACCAGCAACTATTATTTTTTCAGAATATATCTTTTTAGAAATTACTTTTTCTAACACCTCAAGAGGTTTTAAACATGCCATTGTATAAATAAGTATCGTAATTGTATTGTCTTTTGTTACCGCCACGTATTGTTTTCCGTGTCTCTAACATGAAGAAACCTTTGTTGCTGATATAAACACTGATGCAAACATTCATGCACATCGCATGTCCCTGATATACAGAAGCAGGAAGAGTGGGTACATTGTAATCATTGTTAGCTATTGTTAGGGTTCCTAAATAGCATGTATCCTATGGAATACATAACATAAGCCAGGGGCGAAGGCCCGTCTAAGCATTACTGGATAGAACTAGGTTCGGTCTTTTTTCGTTTAACCTGAACGCACAAACCCCTAGAATACCACTGAGTTAGGAATTTGATTGCTGAGCCGAGTCCAGGTACCGGGGGATTCAAACGGATGCCAGAGAAGACAGGTATAGTGCTCAAACACCGAGGGGGGATCCATATGTATCAAGTTCTCACCTGCCCAACGCAGTCTGTTAAAAGGTGATCGCCTCTGCCAGATGTTTCTTGCTTCCCACCGGGGACTTGTGTTTATTTTTAACTGGGAAAATTTGAAGATACATATCGTTTCTAACTCTCTTGGAGCAAGAAAGTCCCCGTTGTAAGCATATCGTGGCGTGGCAATAGGTTTGATTCAGATGCGAGGGACATGTGGTTGGGTGTTGCTATGTTATGATAGAATAATCCCTCGAGCTCATGGCCGATCTTCTTAGAAGAACGTCAAACTTTCACTCCAGGTATATTCCGGAGTAAATATTGACATGTATTCAGGTAAAACCACAATCGGTTCCTGACTGGCCGCTTCTACGAGGGAAATATTTTGTGTTGTTAAAATGTCAAATGTGAATTCTCTTGCCCTAAAATATGCTTCCCTGCTCTGAAAATAACCTAAGAAATTGGCTTTAGGGGCTCCAATCATATGACGTGTTGTCATTATTGTCATCGATTGACACGAGGGTTATTAGTTTGTGAGTAAACTTCACACCCTTTGCTCCCCTTTACTTATCATATTGGTTCATATCGATTTCCTTTACAATGATCCAACCAGATGTTTGGGTATACTTTATCCTTGATTACACCTACGATAAAACATTTCTAACTAGACCATTTAATATGAAATATATGAAATATTACAACATGACGTAGTACTGGTATTTGTCATCTCCAAACCCTTATTTCTTTCTTCTCTGATCGCCTAATCATCGTATATCTACCCAGAAAAACTGTTCCCATCTTTTAAAATGATAACAAAAAAGAAATAAAATATTTCGGACTGAGAAACTTGTTTTCTTCAGTTTATCAAATTTGCATATCATATAAGTGCCCACCTTTATATCTCAAGATTCATGTCCTCACTTAGTAATTTAATTACGAGAGACCAGGGCCTTGCTCTAGGTATTGACAGTCAGACTAGCTTCATTACCAAACTTTCCCACTTCTTCAAGTTTTATACACATAAGTGTATATGTCTATGATTGATACACCTTTTGGTAATGATTGATTACCAGTGCCATGGTGCCTACAAAGTTATTAGCGCTCGCCTATGTTTAACTTTTATCATGGGTCACATCCCATTCACATTGCTCTGCTTGGGAGAGACTCATTTCGCCTCCCCCGCCTCACCTTAACCTGTGCCACCTCCCACACCTCCAGTGTGGAGCGGTTCCGACTAGGGCCAACTATTGATAGTTTGTATGCGCGTAGACACAAACAGTAGAGTGGTATATGTACACCACAGACATCTCACTGGGAGAAAAAAATGAAAAGGAGCCACCCGGCAAGGATGTGTTGCTTGCTTCGTATTTTGAAAGATTAATACATAAATCCTGCCAGGGGATGGAACCCGGAAGAATAGAGTACAATAAACAATTTCCCTAGAAGAATAGGTGAGTCTTACAGATTTTGGCTGACATCCAAGGGGTGGTTTCCTTCCTGCTTCGGGTTTCTCTGACCCATGTTATTTCGGCAATTTATCCATTGTATCATCCACTACCCCGGAAGAAGGAAGCAACGCTCCCCAAACGTTGGGAACAATAAAAGGAACATTCAACAATTCAAATCGTCGTCTTTCTGAAGATTTCAAAACATTCAATCGGTCCTCTACTCCACCAGTTAGTAGTGACCCCCCCCCCCCCCATCTTATCCATAAAATGTTTATATTCCCCTGGATTTATATCCATCGTTTCCATTGAAAAATGGAACCGGACCAGAATTTGTTTGTATACAATGCATACTTAATTAAAATCACGAAAACAGTCAGTTTAATGACTGATTGATTTCGTATCCAGATCTTGTTCGGGAATTAAATATTCAGTGATGTTTGATTCTCAAATACAGTGTTATGGTCCTGCCTGCCAAGTGGTTTGTATACTGCAGTTCGATAAAAAAAAGTCTTTTGTTCCAGTTACCATACAGTGCCCATCTTCTCGCCAGTGAATATATATACTGAACCGACTAGTTAGACATAGCTTGCTCAGATCGCCAAAATGCTATATATCAGATATTTATCTTGCATGTTATAAAGCTCCTCTTTTAAATTGATGTTGGTTACTATTGACTCTCGCATAATTGTTGATCATTGTAAGAATATGTTTTCCCATTGTAAGAGTAATTTGATAATAATCGTGGTTATCAGTTAAAATTCTACAGATAAATACTTTCTCACCAAATCCCTCCAATTTAGAAGGCGGGGATGGGCGGGTGATTGGAACATCAGTTGCTTTTTATATCTGGCTGCCTAAAATAAACTATACCGTATTTATGTTGACATAACTCCCTACGATTGTCGTGGTCTTCA
This sequence comes from Sthenelais limicola, assembly GCA_942159475.1. NCBI lineage: Eukaryota > Metazoa > Annelida > Polychaeta > Phyllodocida > Sigalionidae > Sthenelais > Sthenelais limicola. The sequence goes on from OW804096.1 coordinate 118,725,313, forward strand.
CTGTGTATTCAAAATAAAATATGCATGCCAAAAGACTGAGTGATTACTGTGGATGCCCTCTAACTAATCTAATTCTATTGGCCTTTTTCTGATTATATCCCATGTTTTGAGCGATGCAGGCAAGTCTTATCATCATATTTCCTGTATTTTATTTTCGTGCCAACACCATGGTGAGATATCTTGTTCGATGCAATTTCTCAGCGAATACCATCTCTGTAGTAACCTCGTCAACCTCTCCATATCACATTAATCCTGCGTCATTGGCATTTAAGAAGAAGAATGATATTTGACAATATATTGGTTAAACCGTTGACCTTTGCTTGGTAATATATTTTTAGTATAGGTCACATCTTCCGAAAGAAGGGTTTAATTCATTTCGTGCTATGCCCTCCTATATATCTATGGTGCAGCGGATAATCAACCGTTCGTATGATTTAATTATGGAGAAGACAGAACCTGTGAGGCAAGCTTATGTACGATTTCCTCCTCACTAAATAACCATGTTGAACTTCGGCTGAATAAAGAGCCTGGTTTATTAGCCTAAGTTATTCTACAATATCTCATTACATCGGCACTCATTTAAGTAATGGGCTTAAGGTCAACCTTGACCTGTGTCAAGGACTGGAGCTGTAAAATTGAAGTTTATTCTAGGGAGTTAAGTGGGAGTTAACATAATAGTCTAGGAGTTGGGGCTTCGCACAATGGTTCCGTATGTATACACCCATGTTGACTTCAGTCGTTCTTCGTAAAATATTGGTAGCACAAACCAGTGAGGTGCACCAGGGGCAGAGTACGCCAGTGTTAACGACGAGCAAGTGGTAAGGAATTCTGTACACCAGTCTCGTCCTCAAGGTTTATATTTGATGTATAATGTGTCACTTCCTGTCTTTTATGCGACAATGGGAAACAGAAGTGAATTTCTGAACGATCTCTTAATTGAAATGGTTTAAGGACTTGCACATTACTTGATATTTTCCGTATGAAGTTTTGAAGAAAAAAAAACATGTTCTACACCGATTGATAATGGGGCCAAGGAAAAAAAACATGTTATGAAATATAGATTATAAGTCAGCCTATCTCATTATAACATAGCATAACATGTCGCACTAATTAGTTTATTATGTAAGAACATTTGTTATGTATAAGCCAACGCTAGGATATATATTGCTTTTATATCCTTTCAGAATTTACAATGTATATAATAATAGGAAATAGGCGATGCATGCAGGCGGGAGTATTGCGTATATAAATATTGAGGTATTGCATATATTAATTGTATACATAATACACACCTCCCAGGCTCTGGTCTAGGCAGTCATTGGCGCTTTCTGAGCATAAAGATTGCATCAAGCTGTGTGAAGGGCTCAGTCCATGGCTCTGATTATCAGACTTAAAAATATATATATCAAAACCTCCTCTTGCAAAAAATAGGTTTTCACATACAACATATTCTTTCTTTCTGGTAGTAACTTCCCCTACATTTCTCCAATTCTCTAGCTATGTGGCACCAAGCCCCCGATAATTTATATATTTACTGGAAACTTTGATTCATTCTCTTCCCACAGAAAACGTGCAAAAAGATCAGTTGGTAAAAAACTATGGTAAGAACCCTACGTTGCACCATCATGTAGAGGTATTTTTTCTCCTGGTAACAACTTAGCATTCATATTACTGCACATCGCAACTTACCACTGCACATTTCAGAACTTGACATTATAAACTTCTTACGAAATATATGGGTTCAGGCAGGGATATGCTTAGAACGGCCGATCTAGGTTAGCTGAGTGGCTGATACATTCCATCTCGCTGGAGGATGGTGGAATATATACACACCCAAACATATTAAAAATATACTGGGCTAAGTGGATAACGAAAACCAAACCCATCCGGAACATTCAGATGAAAAACTAGGAAGTCTTCCTGGACATGGGGAGGTATTGTATTCAATGAATATGTAATACATATGTGCTATATAGGTTTATATATTGATGTATTCAACAAAATGGTAGTGTACTCTACTATGCCATTTCAGCTCCCCCCCCCCCGACTTCCCCACCACCCACCCTCCAATGTATTATAACTACATAGTTTGCGAGCTGTAGCGCGTATCTAATTACAACCCACCATTGACCATAACACATCTTTATTTTTATTTTTGTTGGAAGGTTTTTATTTTCGTACATGAAAAATGCAGGAATAACACTTCGCAAACAATTAAGCGTTTTTCAAGGCTATCTGCTACCAAACTATTATTATCAAAAGATTCATTTTGAGGTTGTTTTTTTTATAGAAAAAATGAGAACTTATTATACAGTAAATTACATTTTTAGAGGTGTTTCGTCTGTACATAGTATTCGCATGACGCCACGCCAGTCAGCGGCTATCCTCACTGGCAGCCATAATGTGTGTCTGCATAGATAGCAGGAGGCACCAGATCGGCGGGCTTTCCCGTTTCGAATGTTTGATGATGGCCATTATACTCATTATTCCATCATGACACTAAAAAATGACCATATAACCTATCAGCATACTTTATATTACATTCTCTAAAACTTTCGGAGGTAAAAACGGCCGAAAAACAGCATTTTCGAGTGACGTCAGTGAATACTATGTATAAACTGGTTGCAAGGCAGGAGTAATCATGATATGAGAAATAATGAAAAAATGTTGGTATCATCTATAAGAAATAAACCTATTCACGAGGTGGGAGTGTAAGCGAGAGCGAGCTGAGCAACTTGATTAATGATTATGATCAAGTTAATATCTTTTTATATGAATTTTAAACTGCATTACGTCTGGTAAATGTCTGAGTCTGGTGGGTAGGTTATTCCATAAATTTGCTTTTTGATAACGAAGAGACAATTTATCAGATTCTCTTTTTGGATAATATCATATTAGAGTTGTCAGTTGCAGGAGGCTTGCCTTCATGAATGTCTAATGTGCAAGAAGACAAATTGACAGGTTCATTTGACAAGACCAATTTCTTACGATGCATGAGCAAAGCATGGTCAAATGACTTAGGTATTAGTGTTTTATTTTCGTTTCTAGGTAACCTTCATTGGGATATTTATCATCAGTATCAGTTGATGAGACATGGGGAGGTATTGTATTCAATGAATATGAAATACATATGTGCTCATCTAGTTCATATAAATAAAGGTCGTGATTATATGTTACTATGGATGCTTTTTGTATAAATAATGATTATCCCTGGTCCGTAATCGTTTGTTGTTGGATTGTAACCTTGGATAATATAACTTCTTCAGGAAGAAAAGATCGAAGTCAGCTGGTGCTGAAAAACACCTTCGTGATGTCCAAGTGTAAGGTTGCATGCATTAGTTGATAGTTATGGTAGTTATACATACATTTAGTAAAACCAGAACCCAGAGGTAGATTGTCTCACCATTTCTATATGCCACGATAAAACTGTCTGCCATTAAAATCCTTGACGGAAAAGGAACTCATATGTATTTCCCGAAGTTCCTAAAAGTTAGCTAAATTCTAGCAAAACATATCTAAAACACATTTCGACCAACTTGATAATTATCATGCTGCGAGAATTTAGCGCAAGGAATAACAAAAACCATCAAATTGACTCTGTGTCAGGTTCTTCTTCACTTAAGAAATGCTTGCCAATTTGAATTTCTCCTAAATGAAAATTAATGTATAAGACTTGCGTGATTTTAACAAGATGGATAGTGTTGCTATTGACTAGCCTAAGGCCACGTTTCTTCCTCATCTAATTGGAGTGACTGTATCTCAGCAACTCCTAATCTACCTATGGGTCCCTGGCGTATCATACTTGCTACGCGATTCCTTCCTTCAATTACCTGCATGAAAAGTTTAACGGGTGGATTGGTGAGGTTTACGAACACATTCGTTGTGGTTGGGTTTTCTATACATAATCATGAGTCTGGAGAGAGGAGAATTTTCTACAAGAAATAAGGTTTTTGTGTTTTGTTGCGTATATATTTTTACGAAGATAGTTTTTAGTTTTAAGTCGGTAGTAAAGTTGTTTTGGGTTGCGGGATATCTCGCCCATATGTATGTTTAGGATTGTTTTCCTCGAGTCAAGGGAATATTTCTGGGTCAGATGTAACTCTCCTGTAAATCACATTTGGCACATCATATATATTGTAACACTTTGTATAGTATGTAGCTAGTAATTCCAATTCATGTAATTAGATATTAGCAGTCGTACAACACCACATTAGTACTCTAGGTAAAAACAGGCTCACCCATTGTAAATCATGGCGTATTACCACACAAATGATTTTATCATACTAGGACCTCCTGTGACTTTTTATATATAATTGTACAAAAGCCAGAACAATTGTCAAAATCAAATCTTTGCCAATTTATCCGGTATAAGTTTAGTCATTATGTCGCGTTGACATTACATACGACCGAGAAAACAAATTGTTATTATTTGAAATAAAAGTAACTCTTAGCGTAGGACTTTTTATATGCATTTTTATAGCTCGTAGCGAATATCTTTACGATTTGTATATTAAAATCCTGTAGCAGAGCTTCTATGGCTGACCCTAATGTGGGAAACGAAGGCCGGAGTGGTATGTCCAGCAAGAAGAAAAAACTCAAACCGGTTGTCACCGTTGTGCTGTAATTATATAAACTTGATGTTTAGATTTGAAATTTGATTTGAAATTGCTGAAAGGTTGTCATTTGTGATTTGATGTTATAATAATTTGAGCGCCCCTTTCAGTTTGTTTGCAGTTTGTTTTGTAGAGGATCAAATCATTTTTATTGGGATGATTTTGAGTGTGCGTGAGTTCCAGCCAAAATGCTAACTAGGTGATAACTTCACACCTAATTAGATGAAAAGTTGGCAATGGTACCAAACAATGTGGTTATATGCTCTATTGTTGCTTAGTTTTATAGCTTCTAATAATCGATCAAATCAGCTATTGGTATTAGGTGTACATTATCGATCTTTGAGATACAATTGACAATTTTTCCTAAGTTATGAAAACAAATGTTTGTTGAATCATCCTTGGTGATCGATTCAACAATCAGACAGCCATGTGCTTCAATTGAGAGGTGGGCACAGTGTATTAAACAATATCGTTCCGAGACATGTACCTCAAAACTAAGTGGTTTTGATTAATCCCTCGATATGTACATATCATATTATGTCTTTATGAATTACCATAACTCACGATCATACCCTGCACCCTCTGATCATTGGAAAATGTGTTCCTTTGTTGTGAGTTTTTCAAGGGAATCATTAACACAAAATGAGCGTTTTGCATACTAATGGAAAATATCGGTGGTCAGTGACTGTTCCTCTTTCTACTCTTGTATCATAGAAACATATTTTGGTTTCTTTTCCCTCAAGATATCATATTCCAATAAGCCAAGTAAGAAACTATCTGGAATCATATTAATTAACACCTCTCATTCACCTACTTCAAAATAATTAGTATTTTTATGGAGTATCAGACAATCTTTTTATACAAGCCTTTTCATTTATACAATTCATGAATGTACTCCCTAGCAATTTGCCTCAGATAATTCCCCACAGATAGGCAACACTCGTTCGCGTTATGTCAATTCCTTCTGTAGAATTATAACGAAGAACTATATCCCCACAGGACACGGTTGGTGAACTTGTTCCAGACAATAGACAAGTTAACGAACGGTCGGTCTTCCAGTAAGATAGGGGGAGATGATGCCCAACAACTGCGCTACACTATCTCCAAACTTCTCCAGTATGTTACTGGTCAAGGTATGTTGAAAAAAACGGTGGAAAGTCTTAGATTTTGATTTGTGCACCATATTTTCCAGTTACCAACGAGCATAGGAGTTTTACCCTATACTCAGTGATGGAACAAACGAATAATCATGCACATTGTAACCTATTTTTGCTATCCTAATTTCTGATTGATTGAAAAAGTATTTTGCATTACTTCCACTTGTGATGTTAAATGTAAATCGACGACTTCTTTCAATTTATTTTTTTCTCGATTACAGAAAGGATACATCGGGATATTATTCTCAAAAACAGCGCCTATTTGGACCAGCTTCTCAATACGATGGAGGTGTGTAAATCTTAATTTGAATGTTGCGTGATGATTTTATCTCAAATAGATGTTTCCGCTTTAATATCATTGTCGTAGTGTTTAGCACTACCAGCAACAATTATAAAACTTCTCCTTCTGAGTATACCAGGATTTACAGTGACAATTGGGACATCTGCTTCGGTGAAATGGTGTTATTTCGAAATTTACTCAACAAAAACAAAGAATAATAAAGATTATCATAGGTATAATTTGTTTTAGTATACTCTGCTAAAAAATATTTTGCTAGTTTTTCCTTGCAATTCTGGTTCCTTTCCTCTCGTGTTACAGTGATATAAATAGCCACGTGGATACGGTAAGTCCCCCCGGAGGTGATATTGGCAATGTGTTGACTTGATGAACTGTGGCAGTTAAGTTTAAAAATAGCATTTCGTTTATAGCATCTCATTTATTGACTCTTCCTGCGAACTTATTGAGTTTTCCTTTATTCCAGACGTGCGCTGATACCGCCGTTCAACAAAACATAGTCATCATTTTAAATGAGCTCATAGGCAAGACACGTAAGTCTGTCTTTATTGTTGTTGTTGAGAGGAGTGGAGATATAGGTTGATAGATAAGCCTATAGCCGTACGTTTATCAGGCATGAAGCTATATAAAGTAACTCATTCTCGGCGATGAATGATTAATAATGGGAACGTGTTTACCCCTAAGGGTGGTTGATATAGTCCTGAAACAAGTATAAACGTTTCCGTTAAATTCACACTAAGTGCCTTGATGAATGAGACAAAATCACGTACATACTGTTTATGTTACTTAATAAAATGTCATATGAAATAATATATATAAGCCCCTCTTGTCATTATGAACAAGTGTTTTTAATCTCAATTTCAGTATTCCATAGTACTACAAAATTGTCTTGATATCAAATTATAAAATCACACAAGATATCCTTCTGGTGTGACACTAGTTTATGTATAAATTTGTGGTGATCCTCACACGAATCATTGGTCTTGACGTTTTAGTATTGAACCTATTGTAGAACGCGAGTCCCGGTCTGTGAACTCAATCTTCAGCAGGGGTTAGCGTGAGAGCCGCTTCTTGGCTCCATGCCAGTTACTTAGGCATCAAATGATTGGAAGCTGTTGATTTTAAGTTCGGGCCCTCGCGGCGAATATAATTGATCAACGGGGCAAAGGAAACGAATAATGGCTTAATGTTTTTTAGCATGTATAAAGTAATTAGCAATCTTTATCTAATGTATAGATAATATGCGTTACTCTTCTTGCTAACATGTATCCCCGTGGCGTAATTGTATTTATTTAATGTATGTTGATACTAGAACTAGATGGAAAATGTGGCGATATTGCCCCTTAATTTATATTTAAGATATCCTAAACGAGTCTTTAGATGTAATGCTTATATCAGTCCACAAATTGTATTTTTGCTTCTCAACGAATTTACTGTATCTGAATATTTTTTTCAACTTCGCATTTATTCTAATGGTTAGTTGATAAGGTATTAAGGAGGAAATAGACATTTGAGTTAATAATGACCCATGTAAACGTAAACCTGCTAATTTACACATGGTCATATTGAATTTTAACAGATGTTAGTAAGCGCATATCCACCCTGGTAGCTCATGGCGCCACAAATGCCCTTCTTGCTGTCTTGGTGGAAGAGTCTAGAGAGCAACAGCCATCAATGGACCTTATCATTTCTGTCCATCAGCTTCTGGCCAAACTTGGACCCAAGGGTAGGTCTATACATTCCTTATGTATACCAATATAAGTATGTGGCACATTATTGCCTTATGTTCACCTGGTTATTTCCTTGGTTAAACTCCAATTCATATGGTAGGGGTCACGCGAAATGTGTGTTTGGAAACAAAAAATATGATTAAATTATTACGTTCTGAGTATGCATTTTCTATCATAATATCTCTAATTCCTATCAATGGTAACCCTATACTAATTTCAGTTTTAATCGAACGTAAAATTGACGGTACATCTTTAAAGTGCTGCGATAAAAAAACAAAACAATATCGCTCACTGACGGGTCAATTTCTTCTTTGCTGGTCAAAACCAGTCAGTATGACTGAAGTGACTAGTTTTCATGTAGCAGAACTAGCCACAGTAGCCTTATTCGCATAGAAACGGCGAGTACAAACGTATACTTCAGACGGTTGTATCGTTCCTTTACCCTAATTCAATACCAAACCTTTTAGTTAGGATACAATGTTTGCTCTCCTTACCTTTTCCAGATCGCAAGTTCACTGTTAAAGCCAGGTTGAGCCAAGCATTGCCGGTAACATTAAATCTGGTCAGAAATTATGTCAACAATGCCAAACCCCTGCAGGCCTTTCTTCACGTTCTCAAACTTTACTCAGCTAATGGTAGGTATTGCATAATCCAGTCTGGATTGGCACAATAACTCTAATGTTGATATCAAGGACAACTTAGCGAGAAGAAATGAATGAATTATTTACTTTGAACTTAGAAACTCAGCGGTGGAAGCACTGCTTTTCAATTTTCCTATGAATAATGCGTTTATCAGAACGGGTGATGATAAGGAAGCCAATGTTATTCCGAGAACATGTAAGGTGGATGAACATAGGGGATGGGCCGCGATCTATTGATTATCGATATGCATTGATCGTATAAATTACCGCTGGGGCTTGGTTCCACGCTCCAGTACAAATTGTGACTGGTCCATTGATTTTATTTAGATTACCCTGCAGTAATTTATAATTTATCATTATCCATGCAATGTATAAGGCGTTAAATAAGAAATATGCTTTACAGCTCGTTAAATCAATGACTCTGTTATACAGACTATCTGATGTTTTGCTATTTCAATTAATACACAAGAGTTGTCCTTAATTTGAGTTCTACCTTTTCACCATCCTTGATATTCAAATATCCCCAAAATAGCTCGATATGATACAGTCGACACAAAATAGAGCGCTTAAGTTAGGTTATCCTTCCTCTTGTTCATCTTTGTTAAGTAAAATAATAACAAAGACTTATTCAATATTTCCCTTAGAGTCCTTTTGTTATTGTTATATTATATATGTTGTTGAGTTGGTTGTTTATCTCTTATCTTTTAAATAGCAGTCAATGCGTCCTACCTGGGCAAGAATGGTGCGGTAACACATCTATTCAAAATCCTCACTGTGTGTGGAAAAAAGCATCTCACGCTTCTAAAATACACTCTGGATACCTTAAGTTTACTTGTCAAGTCGAGTAAGTATCACGTTGTCATATTTTCCCATTAATGTTCATAGAATAAGGCCCTCACATTTTGATTAACAAACTGAGTTCAGCTGAGTAGGCCGAAGAATAATCTGTTTTATGCTTAATAAAGGGCAGAGATAGTTCTTTGCCCTTTTCTACCTTCAGTATGAGATGTGGGATACTATACATGTAGGTACGACCCTGGTTGTGGATGTTCTGCAGCTGTTTGCAGCTCGATCCTGTTGGGGTTGGTATCAAATGGTAGAGGTGCTAATTAGGTATCATCTAAGCGATTTTTTTCTCTCCCAGATTAGGGAGAGGGGGAGTAATTTGGAAAAAAACAATAATTGGCAGATGTACCCCATTTCACACCTTCTTACACCATCCTTAAATCATCATGGTCATCCACTATAATCCTTTGAGTGCATACATAACCCCAGATGTCCCCTCCTGCAAGCTGGTATGGGCTACATAAGAGTTTATTGGCTGTTATGAAAAAAAACATATCTCCTATTCACAGACTATTTAATGTACAGATGATATTCTACCTATCTGTAGGATATTCATTTTTCCCCATATTCCTGCGACTTTTAGATGCAAAGTAAGAACAATATAATGATTTTTTTAATTTAAATATTTGTATTGACCTGGATATACCAGTTCGTAACAGGCTTACTACGATCTAGTCTGGGGTTAAATGATTATGGCCGTCACGGAAAGAGGCTTGCAATATAGGTATCTCTGCCCATTTTTTTTTGTTAACACAAAAAATCTTTAATTCTTTAGACGCAGTGTCTCGTTTAGTATGTAAGTCTCAAGTACATGTCCTTGTCTAAAGTGAAAATACTATTCTCTCAGGTACCTTGTAAATAATATTTAATACCCACATGGAGCATGATCACCGTAATAGTTCGCAAATTATTTTATTCATTTCATTTAGCACTATCACTAGTTCGTTTTCCCTCAGTAGATCCCTCGCTACATTTGAATGACCCGCTGTTTACTCCATTCGTTTATTTCATGAAATAACAGAAAGCAATTCAGCTCGGGCAATAGGACAAGGTGGTGTCCCTGTTCTATTAAACATGTTTTATGATTGGCATCGACTAGACACCAAAAACCGACATCTTACCCTACGCAAAGCCGTGCTTCATGTACTGAAGCACATCACGAATCTAAGTAAGTTCTTGCCCTGCCATCTATGGTGAGATCCTGTCTATAATTTGAACTGAAAAGTATTTTCATCGGTAATGAAACTTGAATGGTATTTTTCATGCTCAACATTTATTGCTATCATTATAATAACGCGAATCAGAATCACTTGTGTATCTGAAAGCTTCCCGTATCCATTACTTGAAATATTTACCACATGATTTGAAAGATCTAATGGCATTCCTATTTGTATTACAATATGGTAATATATGGTTATCAAGTCCATATATTCTTTGGATTTTGGAAGATTTGTTTGTTTAATGTATTGAGATTTTCTATTCAGAATCAGGACGAAAGGCGTTCATGGACGCAGATGGTATTCGTATATTGTACACTGCCTGCCAAGAAGTGATTGACTGCCGAGATTCAGAGAGCATCATTGTATTATCCAGTCACATAATGAGAAAATGTTTCCCCAAGAATAGACTGTCCGTGGCAAACCTTAGAAGCGCCATCTCCTTCCCCCTGCCAGAGAGTGATTTCCATATCATCGACAATGGGGAAGGACAAGGTGAATATAATAGCATATGCACAACTAGATCCTGTTTTGTATGCCTACATTCCAGTTCACTCTTTGTAATATAGTATATGCCAAATGTATTCAATAGTTTCACTTTCAGAAAAATTGCACATTTGCTATTAATGTTGTTTCACTGTCATTTTTACATTCGTCGTTATAAAATGAGTTTTTTTAAATGGCGCTTATATTCACATGTATATATTCATTTTAGTTTATACAAGTTTCATCTCATTTCGTCAGTGGCTAACAGTCATGTGTCATTTTTCGATTCAATACCTTGCTATGTCTAGTCCTCAATACTCACTCAAATCCACAAGAAACACTCCACATATCCTGTGCTTGGCTTATGGCGATTTTCTAACCAATTAAACCAAGTTTAAATCGGAGAGATTTCGTCTTACAGCGGGTGCAACATACCCGCTGGCTCTGCGCTTAAAACTATTCTGGATTCTACAAAGTTTAATTAAAATGGCTGGTTGCGAGGAAATTGAAATACAGAGGAATGTGCGCTTTTCACAAAAAAATATTACTTTCAAAGGCGGTTCTATGTCACAGAGATGTAAATGTTTTCATTCTTATAGACAAGGGCAGTTTCCAAGAGTTTCTGTTACGACGTTTTGGTTATAGGTCTGTCATATTCAGTTCTGCATGTTTGTGTGCGGCATGGTCGTATGTAGGCTCATGTCCTCTTTCCGTGTGCATACCGCTGCATACTGCATATTATCTATGGTTTCTCCCTCTTCAATTATAAGTGGGAGGATGTAATAATAGGAGGGTCACAATCTTGATTTGCTCCTTCAGATTTGTTGGAGTTCCATGTTATTGGCTTGCCTGATTATTTTCCCATGTAGATTTAGATCATTTTCATCTGCTCATATTTAGATTTGTATCTGGAATCTTGCATGTGATAGTTGTGTTCATGTAATGTAAATACAGTACTTTAATGTCGCGTTTCGATAAATTTTATGTTAGAATTAATAATATTATGGTGTTAGGACGTAATACATAGAAAATGTTCTTAATTTTAGGTCTCTATAACTTATAACTGGTAACTTAGTTCCAAACTTTAGAAAACATTGTTCTAATAGTTTATTATAATATTAGGTTTAAATTGAAATAAAACCCCTTAAACTAAGCTATACAACCATTTAACATGTTTTAACATCCAATTGCAATGATTTTTTTGTATGGATATTAGTCTGCAATATTTACATTTTCTTTGGATACTCAAAAGTTTTACGTGATATTTTTTAGATTTTTATTTCATTTGTAATAGACAATAAGCGTGGTTTGGTGTATCCTTGAAAACATTTGAGTTTTTTTAGCCTAATCCTTCGTCTTTCCTAGTTAAGGCTTAGCCAAGTTTCACGTTGGGGGTAATTTCGCCCTGTAGATCCATCTGTCTGAACTTAATAGTCTGCGTGCGTGTTTCTACCCTAACATACCCTTGTTTTGTTTGCCATCCTCTGCTGTGTGAAGTTGATGTGTCGGAGCGTGTCATCAATCTGCCTTCACACTTCCGTACTCCCGCAGGTGATGAAGAGTATGAAAGTTCTCTCGACAATGACGACGACGTCAGCAGCGACGATGACCAAAGCAATAGCAAAAACATGGATTCTGATGTGAGTATCTTATCTCTGGAGGCACAGCCTATAAGCCTGCCAATCATTCTAAGTTCAAATTGTGATTTGTTTTCTAGTTAAAACTACTGCTTATACATGTGCCGGATAATATTAGCTGCTGAGCTGATTGCTGGGATTTCCCTTATAAAAGTATTTTACAGAGCTTATGTCTGTATCCAAACCTTCATGAACTTTAAAATTTAAGTTATGATTAGTTATGATTTTGTTCTTGATTATACAAAAAGTTTCATTAAAATATTAGGCTGTGTATCAGATGTTAATATGTTGAATTGATTGCGTTTTTTCGTTAAGAACATTCAGCAAAGCTCTCGTAATAATCAATGATATTGTATTATTAAATTCATGATTTTATATTATTTTTCTCCAATATTCATAAATTTTCTCCAATTTTAATGAACATTTTTGTTGATAAACGTTGATTCTCAGACTCGGGTGTGGTTTGCAATCTTGACACTTTGTTCCTAGGTCAAAGGAAGAAATGGAGAGTGTGGTCGGGTGAGTTGGGTCTTGGAGCTGTGTGATCGTCCTTTCCCTTTAACCTGTTTTCCTCTGACCTGCCTCCTACATAACGATGAATTTTCCCTGCCCAACTAATATCCTGGCTTTGTATTCTTTTAATGAAACATTAAGGTGCAACTGGCAAACTCATCGTCTTAAGTTTTCTCTTAAATAATCCAACGTCGCTTTTAACATTGTTTTATCTTGTGAAGGATAATGGTAAATACTAATTGGTGCTGGCGGCTTGGCTTTTAGTATTTTAAAGTGAACTGTGAGAGAATGGTCTAGCGAATAAACATTAAGTCGATGGATGTCTGAATTTGTTAAAGCTGCATTCTCAACATTTTGGGCTTGCTCTTCTTCGTGTAAACCTCATTATCTCCCAAATTATTCATTGACTCGCCGGAATCCCACTTTTTTCAAATCTGACTATCATCTTAAACTTTGGGAATCCTCAATGAATTTGAAAATGTTAGCATAGCACTGCTAGATAGGTGTATATATGGAGAAGCCAACAAATTGCATCTTTCCTCCAAATTGCCATGAATTCATTAAAACTAAAAAAATTCAATTCAATTTTCTTCACTTTATTATTTTTAAATCTTCCACTCTACAATACTCGGGATCAAAGAAAGTGAAAACAATTGAGAAAAATATTTTTTGGTCGATTTACCTGGCAATACAGCTTTAAATTATCTGATGCGCATCTGTTGTTGGATTGGTACAATCAGAATTATGCATTTGTTTTAATATTTTGCTTATATTGCTTCTGTAAAAACTGCATTTTCCTGTACTGGATTTCCAGAATATTGCTGATTAGATCTAGCTCCTTAGTAGAATTCTTTTATTTCTGTGAGGCTAAGTCTTGTCCTTATTTTAAAAAAAAACTGGAATACGTATTGGTTTCATAGCCAACGCTTGAAAAAAAATCCACGGTGGACATTGCGTCTTTTTCAATATAAATTATTAAATGTGTTATTGGTCTTAAATGAAATAACAAAAAAATATAATATTTAGTTACACCTAGCGTCATGACCAATCTTACTTCCTTTCTTAATCCGCCCTTGGATGTGTATTTGTGCCCTGGCTCTGGAAGTACTCGTTTTAGTTAGCTTGTCCAAGCCATACCCATTATTACATGAACGAAATTATTATTTGGTGTTGCTATATATGTTAAATTTTATATTTCAGGATGACACCGATACAGATATGCCTTCAGGTGCTTCTTGCAACAGAACATGGGAGGATCTCCTCATGTACAAACCATTCTTCCCAGAACTTCATGAGTTTGATGTAAGTATTTGATGTAAGACTAGTGTAACGATTAAGCCTTTTATGTTTTAGGGGTTTTATTGCTTACATTTTGAAGTAATTCATCAGTTCATCAACCTAGGCTGCATGAAAAAGTCATGGCTAGAATGAAGATAGATCAAATGAATTTTTCACGAATGTCCTATGTCTTCTCTTGACTTCAGACGATGCTGTCCCTCTTTAGATTTTGCCACGGACATGACGAATCTCTGACATTGTCTGTATGTAATTTTGTAATGAATCACCCACGAGTGTGATCTTCCGTAGAAAATATGTTTGTTCTCATGAGGCGATGCATTTTCCGATTATAGCTAGTTTGCCTATTACTAGGGAGGTAATATAAGTCCTTGCCATAAAATAATCTTTCTTTGTTGAAGCATTTATTGACCGATTTTCTTCCTTTGTCTTACACTTCTTAATCAAAAGAAGTTAATCATGTGTGTAGTTTCTGTCTGGTCTTATGTCCTGGACCTGCCTTCCCAAATTCCTTGGTTTTGTGTTCACCGTTTGCCAGAAAAATTGGTAGACATTTTTTCTGAGACCTACGTTGATACCCCCCTATACATTCATCCTCATCCAGAAAACATGTGACTTTAATTTGTTTACACAAATACCGTACGTCTCCCCTATGTAGTTTTGACATATATGTAGTCATGTACCGTGGGCTATTGACTTATACATTATAGTATTAATTTATCGGTACAAGTATGCTATTGCTTGATTTAATTTTTTAATCGATCTTTATTTAGTTGTTTATATGTATCTTATAAAGTCACATTCAATGGAAGTATTCTCACAGAGTCTCCTCCCTCATATTACCATTATTATCGCGTTGTCATCTAGAAATTTCCTGTTTATTTCAGGCAATACTCGAGGACAATGTTATGCCAATGCCATCCGAAAATATCAACCGGCCAATAATCATACCCACCGGAGGTAATGGTGAGAATGGTAGACAACGCTTGTCTGGTGCAAGAACAAGCCAGTCCGCCTCTCAGATGGCCAATGGCACTAAAAGGGCCACCAGTTCTGGTAGAAGAAGCTTCCCTACTATCGGTGGATACTCCACATCCGAGAGCCTTCTCAGGGATGCCATGGACTCTCTTACACTTGGAGTTACAGCGCAATCAGACATTGAGGCTGAAGCAGTCTCCCATGCCTCTAGAAATCAGTATCGTGCCAAGTTAAAAAACAGAATGAATATAGACGCTAGCAGTGATAGTTCAGTGGACAATAGTTGTAGTCCCAGTGCTGTCAATGTAAAAACAGGATCTAGTATATTTACTTTAGACCTCGACTCACCCTCGTCTTCAGCACAGCCAAGATCCCAAGCCAGAGGTTTTCGTGGTTCCACCACTCGCGGGGTGAGAAGTTCACCGGTGCCATCCGCCACCAGTATTCAATCAGAAGCTCGAAGCTCGAGGCTCGAGCGCTCAGCCAGCAGAAAGAGTAGTAGTAGCAAAACTGACGAGTGGTTCACCCCCGAGTCTGATTTTACGTCCAATAATACCATCAATTTTGGTGGGGAAGATCAGAACATGATTGGAATTGGGGAGGACCAGGATGAAGGCCGCGGGACAATCAGTCCTGAAGTCTATCTAGAAATAGCGGCTCAGACAATTAGCGCAGGACGCTTCTTCAAAGTGGCTTATCCTGATATGTACGGTCATGTGCCACCTCCTTATCGGGAGCCCCTTCATGATAAAAAATTTGGAATTCAAAGGTAGGTTTTCTCATGTTGATATATCTTTGATTAATTTTGAAATTTTTTAAAGGCCTCATCTTACATTTGAAGACTGATGATTTAGGTGTTGTTTCATAAGTATGATATTTTACATTTGATATTATAGTATAAGGTGAGTCGATAGCATCATTGCGTATGTGCATGGTGTTATAATGAAGACTAAGAGTTCTGAGACCTCTTAACCCTCGAAATATCTTTTGCATGAAGGTTCAGAGAAGATGCACTTTTAAAAAGAAAACAGACTGAATTTTTAAAAAGCGGGCATGCAAATATTATTTGTTATTAAAGATACACGAACTATACCCCGAAACACAAGCACCCATTACAAGTGTTGCAAGCATTTTATTGAACTTCTATGATGACAATTACTTCCCCTCTATTTTATGTGACCGATTTGTATAATTAATACACTGATGCAATACACCTATTGCTTCAATTAAAAAGACGCAGGCAAAGGTATATTTTCTATATAATTCTGAAGGTTACTTCTCTGCATGCGATTTACTTTTTTAAATGTTAGAGTTGAGGGTTCCTGCAAGCTTCCCGTGTTCCAGTTTTACCCTCCCTCATATTTTTTGCGTGGAAACCAGACCTTTTCAAAACTCACTGAAAATATATGGGGCACCATGAATATGAATCTACAAACTGCCCCTTTTCAAAACACTGTATTAAACATTTTCACTTAAAAATTAAGTGGGGGGAGGGGGGCTATGCAACTTCATTCATTGGTATTGCATTCAGATGAAAATTAATGTTGATTGACTAAGATGATTAGACGATATGTATTAATGCGTCCCAGCTGTGTGCATTTTCGGGGGGCTCTTTTTATGTCACCTATCTGCCAAGATATTTGGTTAATTTTAACATATTACATATATATGTTAAATTAATATTCTGTCAAAGCTTTTATGAAAAGGTCTGGCTATTTGTTTGCATTCATTTATATGGGTGAATGCTATATCCTATTCTCAGAATAATATTTTCAATATGCTTGGAATGGCTAAGGTCCTTATCATTGGTTATAATTTTCATTTGCTTGAACTCATATTTCGTTTCATGTGGATTTTACATTATTTCTACTGTTGTGAGCATCCAATATAATACGCCCAAAATGAGAGACTAGCTCAGATATTACTGATTGTAAACACACAGAAATGTTCTAAAGTAGAATAATGCACTTATTTTCTCTTATCAAGTCCAAATACGTAAGTATTCGAATGGCTAATATATGCAGGTTTTCATGACCTCCATTTTTTATTTATATTGAATACAAATCTATTAATTGATTTTACGATCTAATCTAAGCACATCGAAAAATCTTTGTTTTGCTGTAAATTAAGAGAGCTACGTTTGTATATTGGGCATCATCTATACAATCAGCTGCATTTAACAAAAAAAATGTTGTTAATTTTGATAATCCATATCACGCCTGAATTAAAATCTCGCACCTGAAATTTGCTTGCGTTCAATATGTAAAATACATATTACGTCACTTTCCACTTGGAATCTAACCAGGTTCTTAATAGCATATTTTTTTTACATTTTCCTAATGGCAATGTTTCTTTTTACGCAAATATTACAATGCGTCCCTTTTGTACGTCGTCAACCATTTTGTCTTTCGTCAAATTCATAGACATTTAATGAAAGATGCTTATTGTTTTCATATTATCTGTATCAGAATTATTTAAATGACGATTATTTACATCTCACTCTACAGGGCTAAGGTGTTTGAAGATATTGATAGATTTATCAATCCTGATCAAACATTAGACAGAATAGTATATGATGTGGATTTGATAGTCCAGAACGCTGGACCTACATACACACACCGCCACTCCAATTTGATCAATCGTGATGAGATCAGGTTAGTTACGTACTGCGCACAGTTTGCTTTGATCTAGTATATTATGTGATAACAATTTATTGTTAATTCATAAAATGTCATGCTCTCTCAAAATAAGTATCATATTCAAATCACGCCTATTGACATCTTAAATGTGTTTCATATTTCTGTTTTATCATATGAATTACACTTCCTGTGTTCCCTACAGACTTGGGAGAAAGGATGAAGCTTGTGATCACCTTAAATTTAATTCTCAGTTTGAGTCTGGTAATCTTCGGAAAGCTATTCAGGTAATTTACCCAATACAATAGCTATTTATGACAATCCCCTGCCAGGGAAAAATATAGTGAAAATTAAAGTCACGCTCCGTGTTCAGTCCGTGGAACTTTATTTCCAAGATATTGCATTTCATCTTGACATCAGTTCACAAAAGTTTACTGAGTATAGGAAAGATATTTTTTAATTCATTTAGAGAAAGCAGTGTCTTGCCCCGTAATATTAATACTAATCATGTGCATTTATGTTCTCTAACCATTTACTAGGTGCGGCACTATGAATATGACTTGGTTCTATCTCCTGATATAAATACCAACCATCACCACCAATGGTTCTATTTTGAAGTCAGTAACATGGAAGCCGGCATGCCCTATCGTTTTAACATCGTCAACTGTGAAAAGTTGAACAGCCAATTCAACTTTGGTAAGGGGGTTCTCCATTCTGTAGCTTGAGATATGTATACCGGTTTTGTCCGGTAATTCGTTTTGAATAAGATTTAAGTCAGTGAAATTCCCTTTTGTGCAATATCATAAAATATATTAACTGACTGAACAATTTATGAAAAATGATGATTATAAATACTCGTGCTATTGCCAAACCGTGACTGTATTAAAAAAATATCTGATATGGTATGATGTGAAGATTTAATTCTGTATATTCTGTCATATGCTAGTTCTAAAGCCTTTCATTAGAATGAAAGATCATAGAAAAAAATATACATGCTCAATTTATTAATGCATTTTTTCAACCTTGAAGGGATGCGACCAGTGATGTTTTCTGTTGCTGAAGCTTTACGTGGTCGCCCCCACTGGATTCGTGCCGGGACGGAGATCTGTTACTACAAGAACCACTTCATCAGAAGCACAAGAACAACAGGAGGTGTACGCGGTAAATCCTATTACACTGCAACGTTTACCCTGAACTTCAAACATGAATGTGATGTTGTCTATCTTGCTTACCACTACCCCTACACCTATACTACCTTACAGGTAATGGATTTTTCCTTTTCGCAAAGTTTAAGTAGGCCTTCGGAATTTAGTCAGGGAATAGTCATACATTTCGAAGAGTTTAGGAACCTTATCTCATCGTTATTATGGATGTGTAATATGTCATACCTACCACCCCAGTACTAACGATGTCTTTAATGATTAAAACTGGTTGCTCTCTCTGTCTCTCAGAATTGTAAGATTCAAGAACGCGTCGGTAGGAAAGGTCCTAATGGACATTTGAATATATTTCACTTTCGGAAAGCATATTTGTTGAATATATGTGACATTATGCTACGTAAGGAATTATTGATCAGTATTGTATATTGTAAAACGAATGTACCCGCTGATACCAACGCTTTAATTAACAATTGTTTGTTTCAGGCGGATTTGTACAGTTTTGAACAAAGTTACGACAGCTCACAAATCTACTTAAAAAACCAGACCCTTTGCCATACATTGGCTGGTAACCGTGTACCTGTGCTGACCATCACTAATCACCCTCCTACTTATGACCGTGACGGCATTGACTGCATCAGTAAGTTATGAATCTCAAAAACGTGTTCAATGGTGCAAATAATGTCAACTGAGGCCGTCGCTCAATATTCTAGAAATTTACCCGTTAACGTATGAGGAAATATTCGAATTTTAAAGGGTTAATGGAATAACAATAGAAAGTCTCCAGTTTGAACCCAATCGATCATGTGATCTTTTGATATTAAATGGCGAATTGTCAAAAACATATCCTTTTATTCTTCCAGAAAATAGACAATATATATTCCTGTCTTCGCGTGTACATCCCGGTGAAAGTAATGCCAGTTGGGTCATGAAAGGTAACATATTGCTATTATTCATTATTACAATTTTGAAAAAATAGCTATGTGAGAAAAGCAGCTGACATATATATGATTTCTTTAATATCGTTGTAATAAATTATATTGATTCATACTTATTTCCATAACAGGAACACTTCAGTATTTACTAAGTAACGACCCTGTGGCACACGCACTTCGTGATGCTTATATCTTCAAAATCGTTCCAATGCTAAACCCTGATGGTGTGATAAATGGATCGTGAGTACTACCTTACCCATATTCTTACCTACCTTACAAACAAAATATTATAAAATAATTCGACTAAATAGTCCGTGATTTATGTGTGCATGCTTTTAATTTTTGAGTAACAACGTATTAACAGTATTCTTTCCTAATGGCCCACAAATTAATGTTTACCATAAAAGGCAAAACTCGAAGCTAAAGCATATATTTTTTTTATTAAAATCAAATGTCATAACATTTAATCATCACATATACAAAAAACCCATGTCCACCAAGTGGATGTATTATTGCGTTGCCTCGTGTCAGCAAATTACTATAACATACCTATCTAGAATAATATAGAAACTTTAGATCTTAAACTTCACTATATTCACAGTTGCGCCGTCTCCCTTACGGTTTATTAACACTAATCCTTTATCTTGTTTCAGTCATAGATGCTCATTAGTGGGGGAAGATTTGAACCGTCGCTGGTTAAATCCCTGTCCAAAACTACATCCCACTATCTACCACACCAAAGGCTTGCTTCAGTACCTCCTATTCATGAATAAGGTACCGGTCGTATTCTGTGATTACCATGGCCACTCACGTCGGAAAAATGTCTTCCTTTACGGATGCAGTCCTAGTCAGTCGTGGATGACCGAGGATCTTGATAACCCTGCTGTTAGTGGAAATAAAGCTGACGACAGCAGTTTCAAGGTAGAACTCGTACCTAATCAGAATTTCAGATTTATTATTGTTTCGGAGGATTTTTATTCTTTTAAACTCAGTAATGGTTATGATTTATCGTTGAGTTTTTGTTTTGATTTAAGTCAGACTGTAAAGGCGTATTGACTGCCACGCCACGTCCAGTTTGCATGTATATTTTATACACAAATAACATGTATCAATGTTTCTAAAATTCTAACATTCACTTCCAGACCCTACCCCGAGTACTGCAGACCATCGCACCTGCATTTTCTCTCTCAAACTGTAGTTTTGCTGTCGAAAAGTCTAAAGAATCAACGGCTCGCGTGGTGGTGTGGCGGCAAATTGGAATCATAAGGTCCTACACTATGGAAAGTTCTTACTGTGGCTGTGATCAGGGACCTTACAAGGTGAGATTTTGAGATTTTGGATTGATTATACCATCTTAATTATGCGCTCTGAACTTAATCGATTTGATCTCATCATCAAGTCGTATTAGCTATATTTCTAAGGAAAAATAGTAAGATAATGCCATTACGCTGTTCAAATAAAGTATTTTTAAAATTTAAAAGAAATAGTAAGAATAAGTCAAATGTACTTCATTCCTTTTTTTATACAAAATACAGAATATGCATATTACCACTGGAGAACTTGTAGAAATGGGCGTAAAGTTCGGTGAAGCTTTGGTGAAAGTGAAAAGTCGCCACTATAAAAACACTCCCTCCCAAAGCTCTCTCCAAGATACACCTCCTGCTGGAAGACCACGCTCGGCGTAAGTATATTTTGCATGTCCCTATCTTAAGAAAATATTTCTTCCATGAACCTGTATATAATTGTTAAGTTATAATAAGAGGATCGGATAAAATAACTTGGTATGGTTTCCATTACCCAGTTTGCATGTATTTCAATGGTCGAGCATGCTGCCTTGCATATTCACTCCGACAAATCAAACCTAAGAATAGTAATCTCGTTCATTGTAACTCACATTCTGATTTTCTTATGAGATGTCTTTATGTTCTCAATTCCAAAGGCTCAATACTCAATACTTTTCAGAAATACATGACGATGATTTAGGGATCAATGTAAAAAGAAAATGGTCATTCTTTTTGGAGAACAAGAACTAACTGATATCCTATTTCTTTACACATCATCATCCAGATTTAGTTATATCCCGTGGGAGTTTAGGTTTGGAAACCATCTTGGCATGTAGGTTTAGATAAAATAGCCGCCATTCTGACATAGCTGCATAGCTGACTATGTCTCACAGCATACCTTAAGGAATAATCACAATTAGGCTAAAATGACAGCATGTAGTTGGAGAGGCTTTTGTTCTGAAGAAGTCACGCCAGTTAGCTATTTTGCAATATTATAAATTTCCGAGTGGACCACATTTTCTCAGACAGTATTTTAACATTTAGCCGGCACAGTACAACGTGGACACGCTATCCAATGCACAACTAACATTCAGGAACTACTACACTAGAAAAAGAAAATAATGAAAACTGCAATTTTATATTTTTGGACAGGCGTATAGGTTACTGCCGTTTTAAACTATTCAGCTCTGGGGGAGAGGAATACATGTCAGAAGGGTAAACTAATTTTCTCGATAACAATATCTACCCACACAGAGAAATGGAGCCGGATGTAGGGAGTTATGATCATGATGGTGATCTGGGTCTAGATGAAGCGGGTGAAGAAAAGGAACCCGAAGACGGGGACCCAGATGATTGTGATGATGGTAATAACAGTAAAATGTGAGTCATCGGAAGTGTAAAACTGATTAGAGCAGAGGATATGTTCATATCTTTGTAGGCTGTTATTTTGTGGTTTGGTCCCAAGCCCGGCTATGATTTTTTAATCGCTTTATGTTGCGTTGTCCCTAGTTGCTGTTATCATAATATATATATACTAATGTAGTTGTGTACGCAACTTAGCTAGTGTGTAATCCTTTCTCCGTTTATGTACTAATACAGAAACTTGAGTAATGCACTGTATTCATTTGTTCTTCTAATTTTGTAGCGACTGGCATCATCTAAAACTATTACAAGGCTAATTATGTCTTTGATGTCACGATATTAAATATGTACGTGTCTCTGTATATATATATATACCCTCATGACACTTTCATTGCATTGTCAATTTAGCAACGTCACCATGAGCAGAGAATGGGAGAATATTCAGTTAAATTGCTGGTATGAGACGTGCGGATTTTGTGAATTTTATTTCTCTAGCTATAAATTGATGCATTAGTGATATCTTCATGCCTCCTGATCATTTTATGTATTTGCTCTAAGATCCACTACGCTAAAACACTGTTTATGAAATGATGATTAAAGCACTGTTGTTAACGGAAATTCACCCTTCTCCTCCTCTCACACCATTGAGATAATTATTGAAGTGTTATTCTGCTTGATTTATGAAATAGATATATACGTCACTTGATTAATGTTTTGACTTCTGACACGTTCCAATGACCATGAGTGTGGTTATCTGCACTTAATAGTATCGCCGGTGTTCCTGAACATATATAAAACATATATGTACTGCATTCTTAATATACATCTTTATTTATGCGTCTTCTTGTATGGGTCGTATTGGGATAAGCAGTGTTGCCTAGCATATTATTGGAAGGGTCGAATTTGATTAAAAGAGTTAAATTCACATGTTAATGTTGATGTCTAGGGGGCGGGGACACCAGATAAGTTAATGCCAATCGATTGAGATATTGTAGATCATTCTATTTCTTAAATTACTTCTCTCATAGGGTTACTTCGTCAGGACGTGGAGGCCGGGCCACTGATGAGGAAAGGCTGACATTCGAGGATAGCAGTAGCAGCAGCTCAGATTCTGGCGGTTCAGGAGAGGAGCTTGATCTCGACTTTAATTGAGTGTTGCCGAGGATATAGACATGGATGAGTGTTTACTGGTGGAACAACTTGCCCACCACGAAGATGTACATGATGTTGTTTCACCTTGCGCCAGTTTATCTATGTACCTATGAGACAGACACTAATTGTGTTGCTTTATCAAAGCAGGGATGTATATTATACTAGGCATCAAATATATAGCGTAGGAGGGAATACGTGTGGGGAGCCCGCCTTTTCACTGTAGAACTGGTCAATCTGTTATTGTGTTATGACGATGAACACTGACGGAAATCTTCATTCATTTATTAGTATTGTCGCTGTAGATATAGTCTTGTTGGAAGCCAGTAATTGGACTAGAACTAATATATAGCCACGTTAAAAACTTGTCTAAATTCTCAGATATATGTGCCATTGCTTTGACTGTCGATGATGTATATTTGAATGGGGTTAATGAAATGACTGATTCTAAGTGTACGAAGTTATTTAGATATGCAAGATTTAACTGATGAATAGAAGTGGGTTATTTTTGTTGGGAATATTGTAGTAATTCCTTTTTCTTTTCAAGGTAAGTCTGTGATGAGGGAGTTTTGTCCTGTTTGATTGCACTGCTACTCTAAACATGATAACCTGTTATTTAAGATGTCATGTTATGGCTATTTCTAACTGTAACTCATTTTCACCTGTGATGCCAAATATTTCATGTGATTATTCATTCGTACGTCCATTGGGACATTCCCCCCTGCTTACAATTAATAGAGCTGCTTGTGATATATGGTGACTGTAAAAGTGCGGCTATGAAATTCCGCTCATGTTCTATCATTTATGTTTTCTTCGATGTACATCCGTTAATAATTCATACACCTGAAGTCATCTTATCTAATAGCCATTGTCTACATCAATAATACATTACTAATATCAGCCCCAAGTGCAATGATACCATGTATATACTACAGTTTCGAAGTTTCATACGATATTTTGTCCTAACCCAACGATTTAGATAGGTCACTAATGCAATTAGTCTTTTTCTATTCTTTATTGCGTTAGAAGATATGGTTAAACAAAAATAAAATTGTATCGATGTACATTAAACTTTTACAGCAATTCATGTTCCCTTAGCGTGCATGCCTTCTAAAAAATCTACCAATGCATCAATAAAAGAGGCATACAAGTCGTTAATTATAGAAAAAAGATTTTATCTTTATTTTCTTTACATCGAAGAACGAGGGAACCAGTATCACCCGTCGTATTATAGACTGATATCATCAACAAATGCAATCCCTTGTAATCTTCACGTAACATCGATTTCATTTCAATCGAAATGCAAGTTAATAATATCCCGTCATCAGTTAATTCAATCAAACAGCAATTTTTTTTTAGCGATGTTCGCTAGCTTGCTAGCACATGGCTCTATTATCATCGGTCCGCCCGATGGCCTTCTTCAAGACCGTAATTCTGTGTTTAATTCCCTGACGACACCAGTAAATTTGCCATTATCTCGGCCCCTATTGTTGGTAGAATTTCATTTTTTACGCTTTAAAATCGCCAACTCCATACACTACTCACATACTTGTGAGTGGAGATATGGCTAGAGATAGCTCAACACTGAAAACCAATCAGATGCCATGAATCACTGGGTCTGTTTCATAAAGTAAGTGAGGAAAATTATGATTATTGGACGCCTATATACTGCACTAATAGCTTTCCCAACCTTGGAGGGAGGTAAATGGCTGAGGGTCTATTTCATAAAGTTAGTAATCAAAACTCTCCACTGATAGGACCCCTACTGCGTAAATTGTACTTTTTCTCCCCTTGTCTCCGTGATAGGACTCCCACTGCGTAAGTTTTCTCTCAATGATTGGATGCCTACTGCGCCCTAATGGCATTTCTGGCCCTCTCTCTTAACGAATACGATGCTCTGAATAAACCGAAATAAACGTCACCAAGGTTAGTTTATTTCTTGATCATACTTGTGCTCGGGTGGAGAGACTTGATTTAGGGGACTGCTCCTCCAGTCTTATCATTAACCCTCTCCCCCACAATATTCCAAGCTTACTTTGGTATGTTCCAAGGAAGAAAAAAGAGTGGTTAAAGCAGCAAGGCCATATCGGCTTGTCCCTCGAAATTCTTTACTAACAGAGGCGGCCAGCCCGTATCAGGGTGGTCGAGGGTGGCACGGTTAATTACCAAACAACTGGCCTTTCTCTCCCCCTTCTAACTTATCTATATCTAACAAAACTATAGTGAGGAGAGACGCAGCAAAGAGAGGGAGAATGAGCTATATCATACCTGAGTGAGTGAAAGACGGGAGGGAGGACGCGGGAAAGGGAACGTGTAGATCACCATTTTGTTAAAACATTATATGGTTTCTCAATAAAATACCATTTATGGCAAAGCCATGCAAAGTGTAATGCTCTGCAAATAGTACTTGAAGAACTGAAAAGCATACCTAAAAGTAAAAGAAATAGGGTGGGGGTGGAGGAAGGGGGAGAGTAGCAGCTGATCCGACAGGTATTTTGGGTGAGGGGTCTGGGGAGGTGTTAACATAATTTTCCTTATCCCAAGTCAACTTTTCCCTTCCTGCAATGATTGACAGCGCAGTATCTGCCACCACTGATTGACATGTCTGGGGTGTGTAGGTTAACAGAGAGGCGGGGTGTTGACCAATAAGGGACCAGGGATGAGTAAATGCACCCACCTTCATTTGAGGCACCTGCTGGGATTATAGTGATCACAAATGAGAGTTTAAGTCGTTCATTGCCCGATTTTTGCTTATTTTGATTGCCAACTCGCTTAATATTAAACAGAATATAAGATTTTGCATACACATAGCCGACCCGTAGGTACATCAAATGCCCAAGTTTGAACCAAATCCAACTGTCGGAATCCCACAAAATCGTCTGAAGTCTGGGTTTGGAAGAATCTTTTCTGGCTATATCAAATCGGTTTGTATAACGTTTAAACCATTAGCAGTTTGACATTTTACAGTGCCGACTTAATAGCCTGGACATTGAAAACATTCCGGATCTTTGTAAATCGTGATAGAAAGTCGTCATATACAAGGATATACCGGTACGTGTACAACTATTTTTCAATATATACATGCACATGGACAGTAAAATATGGCACAAAGTCATGTAATCATATATAAGTGGGACAATTGAGGGAACTAGATGTATTAGACTGATACCATGGACAACATTTTACAAATACATTACCCATGGTTGTACATCATTTGCGCAATGTTCAATCAATATGGAAACTTGGTCATCGGATACACAAGTGGCTAGATATTGTTCGTGATCAATCAACTAAAAATACCGTTCCGATATTGCATCAATATGCTGAACAGAACTCGAGCTTAAAAAATACAGCTGTAATCGAAAACCATATCTTAATGACAATTTTGGTCAATCTGTATTTTTTATAAATTGCTGCGCTTCTTCATATGCTTGAAGGAGGTCAGGATATTTGATGTACTGTTTACTGTCGTTCAAGTTGAGCCATTTGTATTCTATATGTTCATCTGACAACTGTACCGGTGTGCTGGGATCTATAAGCTCTGCAACCCAATACTCCACACGTTTTGGTTTACTATGCGCCTGGTAGCGTAGCGTCTTCTGAAATCCATCCAGGAACTTTAAATGATGCCTTAGAAAACCCGACTCTTCTTCAACCTCTCGATAAGCGGTGTCCATTTCATTTTCACCTGGATCTACGTGCCCTAGAGTATCAACAAAATAAAAATCTATTCATAATGCAATATAATACACATCGGTGTCCGCATACATGCTTTTCGCGACAAATAATTCACAGTTTATTGCGAGAGCAGCGCGACACATACTTCTTAATTATCAGACTGTCTGAACTTTGATGTTTTGGGTTTGTCGTATGTAACAGTTTGAGCGCCGCGCAGACGCGCAAAAGCAACACGTCCCTTGTTGTGAAAACTCTTATTATAGTTCACTTCATCCATATATATGAGCATGGATCTAACGTTACTAGTACGGTACTGGAGTCTGAGAATACCACATCCTCTATCAAGACGCGTCACCGACTTCAATCAGTCTTCATACTATCTATTTGTGGAATTATGTGAAGGTACATATACGCATACGTATACATCCATTGTCAATGTTACGGTATACAGTTTTGAAGAGTTTCGTTAACTTTCATTCTGCATAATTGCCATGAACATATTTTTGTCTAGGCCTATTTTAACCTATTTTAAAAGGAAAATGAGTTTTCTGGATAGGGAATCCAGTGTTTTCGCAGCATTCCGATCATCTGACCTTGTCATTGACACTTTGTAGATAGACGCTTACAAATAACCAGCCCTTCCTTCTACCTGGGATAGTACGGACTACGGTATAGAGATATTGTTATTACATGTGATTAGGGATACCGGTACTGTGACTCTAACAAAATGTGCTGAAATGTACTTTGACCAGATGTGTCAATTGATACGATACAATTACCCACGATTCGTAAATTAACCCATATAAAGACAAACTAACCCTTTGGAGGTGACCAATTACCCCGTTCATAAGAAGCGTGCAGCAACAAATATTCAATATCGCCATGCAAGCGTCGAAAAATGAGCAAGCCCGTTGAGACAACTTCTTTTATAGTTCCAGCCATGTTGTTCTTCTTCTGTCGTCTGTTGCAACTTCCGGTTCTGATTACGGCAAAAACTTCCGATGAGAAATCATTCATATTTGAAGGAAACGCTTCCTATCCCATTAATTGATTATAAATATATATTTCTATGCTGATTACACATCTCAGAACTGCATGACAAGAAGCAAAATTTTATTTTAACGACATTGCCGGTTTTCATCTAACCCACAAAGATGGCGTGCCTTGAGGCGCTCATCGGATTGTTTACATATTTTTTGCACCATTGTGCTGCTGTGAGAGGGTAGTGATGGGCCCTCAAGAATTCCATTTATGGAGGCTTTACGCACGCGGATAAACGTGGTTTGTAGCTTCTTAAATATTCTAGACTTGTGTCATTGAGATTGCCTTAAAATTTCCGATAATTGCAGACGAAATCACATAGGCGTAGTCGTAGAGATGGGCGCAGCCTCCGGCTTGCATGTTCTCGGTAATCCGGGCGTGTAAAGACTTAACTTAAGTTATATATCAGTTTCAAGATACCATTGATGTGACATACACTTCCTCTGCGCCTTATGAACCTTGGGTTAAATTATGTTTCGGGCCATCCAGTAATCCGTAATGTTTGGTTTCCCAGATTTATGGGGCTTGCCTGTGGGTCGACGTACAATGTCAGTGCAAGCAGGCCCAGACCTGTCATTTGTATGACCCAAATACTACTGGGCAATAGTTTCTGTACAGACGTGATCAAACAACAAACGTAGAGAGTCATTTGTGCATATCCTTACCGAGACAAATTTACATGTTTGGAATTAAGGTTACACGGACTCTGCCAGTATTCAGTACTTTCTCATCAGTTTTCCATTAATTTATATGTGACCGGTCGATTGATGTTGGAGATACATGTACTTCAGGCTCAGAGTCAGAGTAAGTTCTTTTAGTCTGAGGAGATACTGCGTACGTATGGTTCTATAGCTTTAGCCTTTAGGATTACCTCGAACAAGTCATGGTTTAATTGTGAACGAAACCTTCTACATTGTTTTATTATTGGAGGTTTACATGGAATGTCATGTATGTCGTCACTACCAAGAAACAGCAATT
The DNA here is from genome assembly GCA_942159475.1 of Sthenelais limicola. NCBI lineage: Eukaryota > Metazoa > Annelida > Polychaeta > Phyllodocida > Sigalionidae > Sthenelais > Sthenelais limicola. The sequence goes on from OW804096.1 coordinate 118,754,941, forward strand.
GTCGTTTGTCACTAAGAACATTCTTAATTACTTAATTTTAGTATTATGGACGATTTTTTATCGCTAATTATATAAGGATTGTAGTACGGTCTACGTCTATTTGTCAGGCTAAGAAAGTTCAAAGTGTTTTGGTCGTGGCTGCCTTTGACGATCTAAGAAAAGGCCATTTAGCTCCATTTCGATTTAAGGCATTGTAGCCAGCTATAACAGAACTTTTAAAAAAGAATCAGGTTTAGCTGACCTCATTTCTTTTTTTCAACTACGAGTTTTCTGTCTAAATCATAGCGTTTTTATTTTTTGTTTAGAATATTTTAGTCCAAACGATTTAAAGAGCTAAACAAATCGACGAGAAAACGCAAAATTAGGTTTGAAACATACATTTGTAGGCATGTACTTTTTATATTTATTTTTCTAATTCTCCAGCTTTAATATAAACACATTTGGTCCATCAGAACAAATTCATGTTACATTTAACATATGCGAAGTACTGCTAAATGTTAACAAATTACTGTACTCCTTTGACACACGGCGAAACCTTTCAGTTGTATAGGTAGGTGTTGGGCATGGCTTCTTAAATGGGATTTAAATTATCAGCATGACTCGTGTTCCTCATATGGGCTAAATACTAAATAATTCATTCATCAAATTGTTACCTTGTACTAGTTTGTGCAACTTCGTGGCAACAGCATGGCCATTCATTAAACCCATAGCCATATACAACTCCCCTGTGACCGCTGGTGGATAGACAGATAGGGGAAGGCATTATTTATTGACGAATCATGCAACACGCTTTTCACGCCATTTATATGTGCGCTCTGACTACAAATACCGGTAGTTGAATGCATGGTGCTATCTGATGGGGCCCCCTAGATATCAGATTAGGTTGTGAGATATATATAGAGCCTGGTAATTGTTTCTTGTTTTAGCTAGTTCCTTTATTTGTTCACGATTGTATCTATACTCATTACAACACATTTACGAATTTTCCTTATCAAAGATTTAAATTCGTTCAACTCAACCACCTTAATCTATATCTTTGGTGTGCAAGATTTATCCTTTCCTACCCTAATCCGTTTCACTTTATGGCAACTGACAATGATAAACGTACTTTGATATTTAAAATCCTTATTCTATGTATTTTCCACCTTTTGTTAAGGGTTCCCTGGTAGATCTCCAGTGGAGAGGGATTACTGGCCCTATTCATTGATTTATACTATGTATATGTTTACTGAATAAAAGTTGTATAATAATAATAAACCGCACGTCCATTCTGCTTGTATGGACCTTTATACTGTCTTAGGCAAATGCAATGGCCGTGACCAAGTTCTTGGACCGTATGGTTTTCTGAGCACTTTATTCTTGTGTCTGCACTGATGATTTTCGCCTATATTTATGCCTATTTCAGAATTCATGGTAGGTGTGTGTTGTGCCGTATTGGGTCGAGTGTGTTGGTCTTTTTATCTTTGTGAACTGCTGTTGATCCTAATTTCCGTTTTCATTGCAGACAAAGCTAAATGGATTAAGGGAAGATTTCACACCACATCTATGGATATTTTGCACTAAGTCGAAATACTCTTTAGTCTGAAGCCCAGAGATTACTTATATTCACAATGGCTCAGGCTAATGGCAATGGATGTCTATATGAATGCCTCCAAGAAGCTCACTTGGAGCGGTACCACGCCCACTTTGTACGCCATGGGATAAGCAAGTGTGATGAGCTAGCCAATCTCTCTATGCAAGATTATTCGAGATTTGGAATTACACGTATGGAAGATCGCGTTCGCTTATTTAAACTGGTACAAATTGTCAAATCTGTTCAGTCTGAAGGAAAATATTGTAAGCATGACAATCGGAATATTCAAGACAACCCTCAAACTCAGTATCAACGTCAGCACAGTCAGGATGGGAATGATGGCGAACGATCCAGAGGCCAAGCATTTTTACAATATGTTCGATCACGACCGACTGTGAGACCATCAGATATTGGCCCTTCTCACAATATGCAACCAAATCCATTTGCAGGTATATCTGCCGGTTCTCAATCTGTCATGGCCCCCACCAAAAAGAAACCAGCGAGAGACTCAGAAGTCGGTATCCGTTATAGGCCTGGGACTGGTTCCCCAATATTTAATTGCCGCAAAATCCTCACATTCTCTGATAGCGAAGATGAAATTGACGAGGAGAAGGAGGAGGATATTTTAAGTCCTGACACCAACAGCATAACAGATAGTGAAATAAGGCAGAAAGTTTTAGCTACAATGAACGAAGGCACCCATCAAGGCTGGGAACAAGGTCAATCGATTGGTGCTTATCAATATGCGCTGCAGGAATCAAAGAAATCAAACCAAGAACAAGTGCTACACAATCCTATCAGAGTCACTGTCCCTCCACCGAAATCATTTTATGTCAACCTTCACAACTCGAATAGTGAAAAACAAGAGATGAAAGGCTCTGTGAATGAAAGTAAGAGGTCTCCCCAGGAAAATCTGTTTGGACATCCTAACAATCGTGATGTTATGAGACTGCCTCCCAAAACTGAAGTAAATAACCCTTATTCTGAAGAAAGGGAAATGAATCCTAATCAAAGAAAACGCATTATGCATCATGAAGACATTGACTTTGGTAATATTTCAGGCGAACTATTAGCAAAGAAAAAGACTGCTCAAAGTAAATCGAGAAATAATGACAATCCTATTAATATTCATAGTGAAGAAGACGAGGATGTGGACACCGATGAATTCTTCGCTATACCTGTTCCTGCCGGCATTTTACTTGACCACTCAATGGAAAGTCCTTCAAAAATAACATCTGACGCTAATACACAAACTCCCCCAGAAAGTTCACAAATGTTCCCCAATCAGCCCTTGAAAGTAATAAAACTTGGTGTGCAAACTCAATCTGTGGAGATCGTGTCAAACCTTCATCAGAAAATATCAAAATCGTCGGAATATAATCCAGCAAAATATAGTCCAAAGCCAAAGAAAGTCATGTCAAGACTTCGACCTCAACCGCAGGTACAACCTGAAGAAGTCAAGACCCATTTCAGGGAAGAAGATAATCAAAAGAAATCTAGTCCTGTGGCTGTACCAGTTACTGCCCACATTGCTGCCAGCAAACCTCTACCTAAGTCAGCCATGTTGAGAGAAGCTCGTTCCCGTGCCATCTCTGAAGTAGCAGTTCATGCTTATTTTCCTAATTCCCAAACACCCACATCTCCTAAGAAAGAGCCAGTTGTAGAGAGAGTGATGCACACCAAAGAGTACAATTACGGAGTGCCCAGCAAGCCCGATACACCTAGTCGACACAGATCGGGAGGAAGTCGCAACAGCAGCGTGAATCAGCGCATTAAGGTTATTAATATTAAACTTCACATAACAATGATAAATTTAATTGATTACTTACTGTAATTATTTGTCAAAGTTGTTTATATACTCTGTGATATTTTATCTTCCCGCAATTATAGTGTCTAATTCGGATGTCATTCTCGAAATATTAGTCGTATGTAAATCTGGTATATTGTTATGGAAATTGCTTCGCATAATGCAAAAAAGAAATTCTAAGGTCACGCATGTACATTGGTCAGTTTTAGAAGCTAAATTTTACTAATCCTTATGGTCAGCCTTTAACGCTGGATGACTATCAAAACTTGTATTGCTGTAATGGTTGCTAAATCTCATACTTTTTTTTAAATACGGTACTTTATTTATCCAGGATTGTAAAACGTGGCCTTTGCCATCCTATTCGCGAGGATCAGGGAATTAGCCCTGTTTTTCACCTCGTACCTGGTCTAGGTTTTATTTACATTGGTAATATCTAATAAATATGTTATACTTTTTAAGGTCTGTGTTCGGAAACGACCTTTGACTAGGAGGGAGCAGAAACGTCAAGAGGTGGATATAGCTACAGTGGACGGTTCTGACACTATTATAGTGGATGAAACTAAAGTGGCCGTCGATTTAGCCAAATATATACAGCAGGTATTTATCATCACCACAAAAAATATTTTTTATACCTTGAATCACATGTTACTAATTACTGCTTACTAGCTATGTATTACCAATATATTACACTATTAAGTTTTGCTCTATTTTTTTCAGCACGTATTTGTCTTCGACGAAGTCTTCAGTGAAAATCATTCGAATATTGATGTGTACGCAAGTACAGCAAAACCCCTGGTCAGACATATATTTAACAAGTACGTTCAGTTTTCAACCAGAGCCTTTTCATTAGGCAACTTATTTATAATTTATGTTGTTGGAAATAAGAATATGACAGTCACATTTGAAGTTGCACTATGGAAATAAAATGATACAATACTGACTCGGAATTAAAAAAAATTCCTAAACATGCAACATAAGGCTTAAAATTGTATCATCATTGGATATACTATTAGCCACTATTATTATAGGTCTTTGTTTCAAGTCCAACGTTGTTATTCTTCTCCAGGGGTTCTGCTACCTGTTTCGCTTTCGGACAGACTGGTGCCGGGAAGACATATACTTTGCTTGGAACACAGTCCATGCCCGGACTGTATAGACTAGCTGCTGCAGATATGTTCATTTACCTTCAGAATGGAGAATTTGGTCACAATCTCCATCTCTGGGTCAGCTACTACGAAATCTATTGCAGTCAACTGTACGATCTTCTCAACAAACGGAAAAAGTATGTAGCATTTAGCCCCACCTCAACGCTTTAATTTACATGTATAAGTTTACAATAGTTTCGTTTAAATAAAGACAAATGCAAATCAGATTATATTATGGCCAGTAAGAAAATTGGACAGCGTTAAGATGATTAAAAGATTGAAGTAATTGTATCTAATGGCGCTATTGCATGTTTGCAGGCTTCATGTCAGAGAAAATGGTCGGCAACGTGTCTGTATCGCTGGACTGATGGAAACCCGGGTACGGAATGTTGATGATGTTGCCCAGGTGAGTTAAACTTATTGAACTTTCATTTAAATAGTATCATCAATTGATAAATCAATTCAAAATTTGGCCTTAAAAAACAGGGAGCTGTTTCTATTAAAACAAAGGAAATAATGTGTTCAGTCAAAGTTCTTCGGTGACCATGTCAATATATTTTCTGTTTTAGGTGGTCCAATATGGTAATACAGTAAGAAGTACTGGAAGCACTGGGGTCAACCCTAATTCATCGCGATCTCATGCAATTTTACAACTCGAAGTTAGAGATTCCAGGGACCAAAGACTAGGAAGGTAAGAGGTCTATTTAATCAAATCTCTATTATCCCAATCTCGGAGGCACATTTGCTGAATCTCATGTCATAGACCGCCCCCCCCCCCCCCCACACACACACACACATTCCGGATGATATTGCGTTTAGGAAAAAAACATTTACTATCTTTCAACATACTACATGCACAATTTATTTAAGCGGCTCTATTTTTGTTGTTAGTTTCCTTGTGATTTAATAGGTGGCGGGTGTGTAGAGTACAGGCATGCTTTATCGGTTGGTTGGCTGCCCAGCCCCCTTGAAGTTGAGTGGTGCCCCACATTCAAACCATTGTGTGCTAGTGCTACATAAATAGTACGCGCATCTCCCCAGGGAGTATTGCTATACCTGAAGTAGACTCCAGAAACTATCATAACTTGTTTAGAGATTGATCTTTGGGACATCGCCTCTGGGGATTACAGCCTGTTATTATCACATAGCAGATTGGGTCCCTGTGGATATTGTATCTCTGGCCTATGATAGTTCGCATTGCCTGATAACACGCGAGATTGAGATTTTAAACTCAACAGTAGACTGTTACTTGGAGTATTTGTGTATATCCATAAGGAATAAGCGGCATAGGTTTGTAGCCTACAATTGTTCACCTAACTGTAAATATAAAACAGATTTCGTCAAAATTGTATGTTGTTGAAATGCTAACGGTTTATCGGGACGTTTAACTATAAGACTGCTGGGTATATTTGATGACTCGTACAGTCGTGCTGTGTACCAGTTTCCTAAGTGTCGTCCATGTTCACTGAAGTGTTACGATTTCCCCTATACTGGTACAGACTTCACACCGCTAAGAAGCGGATAAGTACTGACGCCAGAAATATGTTTTGATTTTTGTTTTTGACGCCAATTTTTCATCACTGTTATTTTTGTAAGAAGATTTTTTTGTACTAGGAATAAGGGTTTTAATAATGAAAGTGCACCGATGTTCATACCTTCCGATTCAATTTCTGCCTCGTTATTATCACTTGAAATGTACCCAGAACTATATTCTAGTTCTGTGAAATGTGTCAAACAGGTTCACATGGAAATGAATGAAACCCACTTATAGTAACATATCAAAGCTGGTATTGTATATTGTAGGTATTGTAGTCGAACCTATAATATTTCCTACGTTTTCACGGCAAAGGCTTTGGAGTATAGGAGTTGAACTTCGTGATCGCTAGTGATTCTTCCCCATGGCAACCCTTTTCCACAATCCATAATTGATTACTACTAACTCTGTCATTGACTACGGTTGCCTTAGAAATCCTGACTCCTTGCCATTAATCATGCCTTAAAATATTAGTGGTATTTGCTTGCACGCAACCATCGTGGTATTCTGTGTGAACTGGTAAATGATCCCGTGAAGTGAACAGGTATTGCTTATTCCCTCAAAAATACTAGAACTAAAGGTGCGATTTACCCTTCTGATCAATGTGTTTAGTGAGAGGTGTATGTGGAGGGGGGTGGGGGTGGGGGTGGGGGAGCAGGGACGCAGTGGTCATCATAGTGACTTGCTGGAATGGAGAAACTGTGTTTAGTTATTGGGTATCTGGAACATATACTGTATGTGCCTAGTCTATAAGTTTTCCATCACCTTCTGAACTTGGTTTCTTCGACGGGGAGCAACATGTTTCCACGGCATACATGTATTGTCACGTCTTTCTGGTCTTTCCTCTTACTTCTTTAATATAAGGATTCTGAATTATGATTGGTCATAACCGACTTTTTATTGCTGAAGACCTTTTTGTAGTTTACTGAATGATGCCAAGTGTGTAGTATATTTAAACTATCGGTGATTGACCGGAGAAATCTGCCAAATGTTGTGGTTTGAATGTTAGTGCTAACTAAGTATAGATTACCCTCTATATAAAGATATGTGTGTACGAGTCATTTGGTTAATCTTGAACTTATTCGCGATGCTCTAAAAAGCCATGTTTTTTTCCTGCTTAATCAATTGCATGTCAGGACGTATCAGCGTGTTCTGACAGCCCTCTAATCCTTTACGCAGATTAATTAAATGTTATCAATTTCCATTAACCTCTTTATCTCTACAGTTGTATGACTGTTTCACGTAGCTAAGGTATACGCAAAAAAACTCGGTTTTATGCTTAGCGACATGATATGGTTCACCACCAATAAAACATGTTATCTTTGTTTAAAATGCGACCATAAGGTATATCATGCTGTTATACCTTATCGCTTAAAGATATAGACGTACAAATACAAACACTTCAACTAATGAGTCATAAGCTAGAGGAGCTGCCTTCTTCGTGTTGGTACTTGTTAGACCCTATTTATTTATTTGCTTGAAGGAAAAAAAATCTGAAATGTTCTTCCTCCACTAGTTTTTCTTCCAACCAACCCAGCTTCTCACACACAGGTGGCCTGAGGATCATAATCAATAGCAATAGAGCATACCGCGTGTACTGAACATACATATTCATTAATATACACCATAAACATACTCAATGATACAAAGACCACATCTGCCGATGAGGACTATCCATGTAAACCAGTTAGATGTCTGTGCATCAACGAATGTGAAATGAATGGCATTTATAAGCCAGAGCTGGCATTATGTGCATGACATGGTCAACTTTAGTGGTCTCCAACTTAAAAAAGTAAAACGTGAAAAAATACCACATTTCCCCATAGACTCTTATAGTAAACCACCGTTTTGTTCAAGTTACCCTTCAAAAAATAGTAATGAGGTCACATATCTTTTTTCTCCATTTATCTGTTTCTTATGTAGTAAGGAAAACTCCCTGAAAGTTTTTATGAAAATTATACCAGTCAATTGTATTTCATTGAACTGTCCTGTATACCTTTAAACTATCAATGGCCAGACATATTCGTGGCGTCCATAGGTGTTGGTATGTTTGTTTATGCCAAGTACTATGTACTTGTAAATTCCTAAAGTAGGTTAAGCTCGTTTTTTTGTCGGTTTATTTCCACTGCTCTAGTTTACTGGCATATTATTTGCTACATACATTTTCATTGTCTCTCCTTGACCCCTAAAGTCGAGTCGCTTCAATACTATACATTGATATTGTAGGTATGGCATTTTTTACCAGAAGTTACAGAATATATTACTTTTCTTTGATGAGTTCATGCGCCTCCTTGAATCCTCCACCGCTGCTTAAAAAAACAGTATTAAAACAAGAATTTGCATTACAGGTTGTCCTTCATAGATCTGGCTGGGAGTGAAAGAGCCACGGATGTCACCGAATTTGACCGCCAAACCCGTATAGAAGGTGCAGAAATCAATCAAAGTCTTCTTGCTGTAAGTTTGCCTCAACATACGTATTAATTCATATGTTAGTTTAGCCAGATTTGTTGTGGGGGTTTGTTCGTGTGAGTGGGTTTGTTTATTAGACGCAATGATGACTGTCGTTTGGTGTGAATGTGTGTCAATATAAGCTGAGCTTTTATTGATTTTCACTAGTGGTCTGCAGCAGGAGGTCAACAAGCACCTCTGCTTTTGTATATTCTACATGACGCTACCTTATGCCTTTGGTTTTGTTGCGTTTAGTCTTAACATGAAGCCCCACCGACCGCATAGCGAATTTGTGTTTGCTCAGAAAATCATATTCCTATTACAAATGTGAGTGTTAATGTTATAGGCTCTACAAACCCTGGCAAAGCAAGAGTACCAGGTTAGTGTTCTCCCCTCCTTGATAATTCCCCCCTTAATGATTCAATGCACGTGTTTAAGGCCCAGCTGGTTTTTCTTAGGGAAAACTAACTAAATTTCTCAGTGGATCAAGGTGTTTGTTATATTTGGCAATGCAAAAAGGAATCAGGTGATTCAAAGATGGTCCTATTTCTATAGGCGATTCAAAGATGGTCCTATTTCTATATTTCAAAACATGAACCAGTAATTCTTCGAATGTTGGACCGATAGAAATATATGACCCAAATGGTTTCTAGTTGATATGTAAGTGTACATTATGTTGACATGCCGAATACTAAATCATGCCGAATACGCCCATGATCTGCCTAGTGCTTAACGCTATTTAATACAGAAATCAGCTTTTGCTCTCGATATTAAGATATGTATGCTTTGTTAACATAAATGGCGTTATAAGATCTGCTGCTATTTTAGCCCAACATGTATGGCTCTCCATGAAGTTATGGATTCTAGCCTGGTGATGTGCATGTAATGGCATTTCAGATTACTAAAGACCAATACTTGCTTGCGCTTAGAGAATAACACATCGTTATAAATTGATGTAATATGTAGTGAACCATCTAACCACTCATGACAGGGGAATTGTTGTATTATTCGAGAATAAACTCAAATCTATACATTATATGCAGCTACAGCTGTGAATTGTATTCCACCATTGCGGCGATCTAGTCCTGGTAAAAAATGTATATTTTTAGAAAAAATCCTTTTTAGAGTTATCTCTACAATTGTCCGCGAATTACAAAATATGCCAACTTGAGAAAAGTAGCTGAAGTGATGAATGATTTTAATTCCTTCACATTGGGAAATGTTTTCCCTGTTTCACCCATATTGTCGTAAGTGCACGTTTTAGGCAAATGGTTTGAGGATAATTGCTGAAAACAGCCTTGTGCAAGTCTATCCCCAATTAGCCTCACCTCCGCCCAATGGTTAGTCCCGGTTAAGGTGATTCAAGTTAGCTTAAGCGGAGACAGGGTGAGAGAAGCCTGGGGGATTCATTCAGTATAAAGCCTTGCAGCGTGCAGACCAGGGGGAATTCCAGCTCGCCTGACACTCCGGGCAATACCCAAGACTCACCGAAGCTCTGCTGCATGGATAAATACTCTTGTCTCTGGCATCTTTTATTGGATATTCAATAAATGGCAATATATAACTGATATATTTCCTATGCCCTCCTGATTACATTCATTAATAGCCAGAGGATTTTGGCTTATTACTTTAACCAGGATATATTGGGAATCACTAATAGCACAAACTAATGTACACGTCATGGCCGGTATGTACTATTACAATTACTCTGTGTTCGACGTCCCTGATATTTGGGATGGTTCCTAAAACGATATTTCTTTAGGATGATTGTGCATTAGCCTTTAAGGCTAAAGTTTCTTTTATATAGCATATTGTATTTAGAATTAAGCATGGTAATGTATTCAATGAAATACGATGTTATATAATGTTATATAGGCATAGCCCTTACATGTACCAACCCTTTGAGGTATAGGGTTACCGTTAACACCTACTCATTATGCACCAGCATAATAAAGTGTGAATAAAGCTCAGTACCTAACAATCAACCGTCTAGTTAGGGCATATCTATATCTCTTACTATATTAATAATCACCTCTATATAACAATAATATCTTCAAGATTACGTGCAAGGTACCTTACTGTTCAATGTTTGGTTGTGGCTTAAAATCACGGCGGTGCTTCGGAGATAAGAAACACGCGTTTGCGTAAGGGTATTTACCCCTAAATCCTCACCTTGATTTATGCAGGTGTTCGAGTATGAAAAGGGCTGTGGCTTGTTTGACGCCAAGTGGATACTTGTTACCTTTGAAGCACATGCGCCTATAGTTAGCCAAACCCTAAAATGAAGTGATCGTAAACATACAATCACTAACAATGTAATGTCAAGTAGTTTCTCTCTATATGAGGCGCGTTTCCGACCACTCCTATTTTAACTATAATTTTTGTAGTTTCTGGGCCCATCTAAACTCAATTATATTGTAGTTGTTATTTCTGCATACTATTGAATCCTAACGTTTATACCATTTCTTTTCAGCTAAAAGAGTGCATACGTTCTTTGGACCAGGATTCCAAGCACACGCCATACCGACAAAGCAAATTGACTCACATCCTTCGAGATTCATTTATTGGGAACTCGCGGACCTGCATGATAGCTAACATTTCGCCTTCGCTTTCTGCGTGTGAGAATTCCCTCAACACACTGAGATATGCTGATAGGTATTACGAGCCTCGATTTTCAATTAAACTCTTGTGTACTCACTTGGTTTTCTTAGGGTATCACTCTCAGTGAACCCATCAAACACACCCTTTGATATCTATATAGGCTACCTCTACATTGAAAGCCTACTTTGTTCTCTCTTAACAATTCCAATTCATTGAAGACGCAAGGTTTCAAACATCCTGCAGATATTTCTCTAAGGTCTTAGTGGTTAGTCCAGCCAAATATCCGCAAATTACCCCTCACCTTCGATTTGTTAATCGGTGGTATATGCTTAGTGCAATATTGATACAGACTCTCAACACGGGTCTTGTTACCTTCCTAAAAGCCCCCTAGGACTACATGCTAGAAGTGCCATGTTTCCACGTGTTGTGATTGGGCTTTTACCTCCACGCCCGGCACCATTGATTTGCTTGTTACGTCTGTGTTAGAGAGGATTTTCTTTTCTAAGCCCAACGATCCTCTACTTACTGGCTGCGTGTGGAATTCATAATCTCGCTCCACTCTTGGCATCATAATTTTGCTATGTTAAAGCGACGATAATAAAAGCTGATGTCCACGGATAACTGATAAATAAAATCCTAAGTCCGCTGATAATATGAGGTAGTGATTTGAATCTGAGAAAATGTGACGTCTACATATTAATGTATTTACTAATACTCTACTTTTCAACGCGTCTCACCCTCTTCTTATTCAGAGTGAAGGAACTTCGTGCTAGTGGCAACTTTGCGATGAACACTCCAGCCACTGCCTCAGAGACCCAGGCAGCTCGTGGTTTCAACCCTGCAGTTTTCCATCCGTCCAATATACAGTTCTCATCAACGCCAAAACAGGACGATGTTGGCAAACAGTCTGCTCCGGAATTAAACAAGGCTTTCCAGGAAGACTACGAATCTCCAATTCGGGGTCATAAAATTAGAAGGCCTGGAGAACTACCGAAGGCCTTCTCTCCACAGAAACCGACCAAGGAAACCCCATCTCCAAAGAAACGGAGTCCCGGTTTTGAATTTACATTAGAGAGGCAGGGTAGGATGGTGAATATCTCAGCGTCCAGGGGATCTGAATCCCGCTCCAGTCTGGAAGCTGTGCGGAGAGGTAGGAGTGATAGCAGCGGTAGTCTACATAGTGTTGGCATGTATGGGTCGGCCAGAAAGCAATCTCCTCAGGGTGAATCACTCAAAGCTAACTCCACTCCTCGGTCCACCCATAGGTCAGGGCGTAAAAAGTCGGCAGTGAGCAATTCCCGACCATCTCTGCAGTTAAGTCCACAGAACAATGAGAACAGCCACTCTGGTGGTGAACCAAGATCGAGGAATCGCCCTCACACCCGCGGTAGATCTTCTGAACGCCAATCACGCGAGGAAAGTCCGTACAAGCTGTACTCTTCTTCCTCACCACAGAAAGTGCCCTCAATCAAGGACAAACTTATGACACTTGCTGACAATGATACATTTGATGTTAATACTCGAGGTAACAATGCTAGCGGTAGGTCAGCCCCGGGAGCACCTGCCTCATCTTCCGCTCGAGGTCATAATAATGACCCCCACAAAGGTAGTCGCACGCGCGCCAGCTTTATAGAAGACCATCGCCAGATTCTGTCCCATCTAGACAATATCATGGACCGTGCCAAGGCAGCAATAGAGATGTCCTCTTCCAGTGAAGAACAGTCACCTCAGCGGCCCTACAGTGCTAGAACTCCCAGAGCTTCCGATATAGATTACCCCTCGTCACCTGATAGAGCCATGAGTGCAGAAAGAGCAATGTATTCCCGGACACAAAGTAACCCAGGTGGTAATCCATTGGCATGTGAGAGACAAGCTCCTATAAGGGCATTTACCATTCCTACTGGACAAAGTCACCTTGAAGGAGGTATACAACATAATGGTAACATGCGTGTAAACCACAATGAAGTGTTGCGCCATGGCAGTAATGGACCCCATGCTGTAGAAGAAAGAACATTCAGACCACTTGAGGACAGAGAACTTTTAGATGATGCCCGACTAGAACAGGAGCGAGTGAAAAGCCAGGAGAGTCAGATGCCAGATGGACATCACTTCTCTCCCAGTAGAGAGGACGAGGAAGGTAATGAGGGACAATTACAAAGTCTCGATATTCCATCAGAGTTTGATACAACACTTTCTGCGGATGAGTCAGATGTGGATGATACCAGCGATGACTCTGAAGATCTTGAAAACATTGCGCATCAAGGTGACGGATATTGTTTGTGCGAGAACAATAAAAGGGAAGTTTTATTATATAGAGACGAACCTCGGGAGGACGATAAAACTAGTGTCGTAAATCTTGTCTCTGGGAAAGCACCTGCTCCTGATGTTTTGGTTCAGAAAATGCCGGATAACGTTGCAGATGGTCACGTGCCTCAAGACTCGGAGCAGCGGAGAAGTACCCCCACAGAAACTCGTCTTATTCCTAGACCAGACGTTGTAAGGGAATCGGGACCCTCTACCAATTCAACACCCTTCACTTCCTTGCACCATTCCAACCATGATATCTCAAAACAAGTGGCCAATATTCGAAGCCTCCTTTCCTTTGATAATTCTGAACATTCCATTGTAACTGAAAATTCACCAGTGCCAACTAAGCAGATAGAAAACTCTCAACAGCGACCGTTCATCCGAAGTGCTTCCATGCCTGAACAACAAGAATCTGCCTCTGTAAGCAATTCATTCGCAAAAAAAACGTCCAGCGATTTTCTGAAAAGCCTTGCGGATATCAAAATTGGCCGTCCAGCTGAATCTACACGAAAGGAAGAGGACCAAGAATCGAGGCTTATGCAAGTGAACCCGGCCCTGGCGAGGCTCAGTAAAACTTTTAAAACTCCAGAATCTCTAACACATCCTGACTTGTTAGCTTCCTCAGCAGAGAATGCGTCAAGGCCTTTCCAGCCATATCACCGAGCGAGTGTTTCACAGTATGAAACTGCCTCTCAGGATGAGGGCACTCATAAAGCCAAGCCAAGTGTCAGTTTGTCTTCTGAAACTCATGCTCGTGACATAACTGATAGCGGTATTGATACTCAGCGAAGTTTGAAACTTTCTATTCAAGAGGAAGACCCAGAGCCCGTTTCTACCGCAAGTACCTTGGATGGCATTATTAGTTTGTCCGTCAATCAAGAGGAAAATACGAGATGGGAAGCCATACGAACGCACCAAAAAAAGCTCGAGCAAGTGGTCAGACAACAATCCATGCAACAGATGTTTGATAGTGACAACTTGTCAGGTTCAAAACAGAGTTCAACATTTATTCCTATTCACCCCTACCCCGCAACTCATATGGAAAGTCAAATCTTCACTCCAAGATCGGTTCACATGCGTGGTTCCGATGAGGTGAATATGAGTGATAACAGTGGACCGAATGACTACAAAAGTGCCATGGATTCTTCAAAAGAGGAAAGAATTTTGACAGGTACATCATCAGTTACAGACATACACAAAGGGCCTGGGAAACCAATGGATGCCCATGGGTTGAATGAGGATAGTGGGACCCCCAGGAGTAATGCCAGTACCTCAAGCTCTAAGAGTAGTGGCAGTGCTGTCATGAGGGCACAGTGAGTATTGCGTTTTTATAACCCTGTAATAGAGCCCCAATAGTTATGATAGCTGAAGACTTGTTTTTAAAGCTTTTTCGGATATACTTGATATGAATATTTCTATAAAACATTTTCGCGGGCTAACAAACAGTACATAAAAACAGGTAGTAGACAAGGAGTGGATGTGACGTCGGAGAAGAGACCCACACAAATATACTCGGATAATTCTGAGGATGTATCCTCTACATATACATAACAAGATAAACATACCTTTAAATTCTAATGAATATCTTGATAAGTTGATTTGTTTTTTTTATATATAAAAACGTCTTCTTCCTTTGTCCTTATGCAGAGTTGCTGGTAATGAAAAGCAAAATCGTATTAGGTAAACATTCTTTGAATGATAGAAGTGTTTTTTTTCTCAGTTAACTGTTCCATACTGACATGTTATCAGGGCATGACTTTTAACTTGAAGAAATGATGGTGTTGGTGTTTTATATTAGAACTAAATTGTGTGTATAATATGTATGTGCGATGTGTATGATTCAAGTCTTTAAATCATGTGCATCGTGATGATCGATATTATGTGTATGCCGTTTGTTAAATTTGATTTATTGATTTTAAATCGAAAATCTTTTAATTCTTTACAATTGTTTACTGTTTTGGAGGTATTAAGCATGTGTCCAGTTGATAAATATTAAACGAGTTTTGAGCATGAAGGACGAGTATTAATGACATTGCCATTCGCCACTATACTAAGCATTTTACTCATAACATACAAGAACTTTATAATTTTAATTACGAAATGAAATGTTGCATGAAACTGATATGAAAATATGCATGCAAAATAATTATCTAAGAATACTTATAAAATAGTTTGCAAGACATGAGGACAAAATATTTTGGGGAAGGAGAGGGGCCTTGATAGCTTTGGTACCCTGCCAGGCTACTTTGGGACTACTTTTCAAGAGGGACAGATACTTTTTTTTTCTTGGATTTTCATGATGATCAACTCTGCATTTTGTATCTGATTTCTTTGTGGGCAGTAGTAAATATTCGTGTGTAATATGTTGGATCTAGAAATCCTAACTCGCCTTCTCAAATATGGCACGCTTCTTGCAGGGTTTCATAATAGAGTCAGGTCAACATTTTGCCTTCTGTGTCGGCGAATCTCTATTCCTTACAATGAGTTTTGTTTGTACCAATAATGTTGTGTATAGCGACATCAATAATCACAATCTATTTGTATTATAGGCAATTAGTGCTGGCGGCCCACGAAGAACAATTGGCTGAGATCACGGCTTTGTGCAAGCAGGAGATGAAATTACTAGTAGCTGTTAAAAGTGGAGAACAGGTGAATTGATTTATTCTTTTCTTGCATATGCCAAATTCCAAAAACTTATAATACATTTCCTTTATTTGGTGGCACCTTTGCCAAAATGTGTTCCATTTATTGTTATATTAATGGTATCTAGTAAAATCTATGATAATTACATTTCAGACATTTGAGGAATACGTCCAGAATCTAGAGCAGCTTTTATCCTCTAAAGCAGCAACGATATCTACGCTTCGTGCTCAGGTGGCAGAGTTTGCCAATCACCCCGTCCTTAAGTCCGCTTGTAATACTCCTCGATAGAGACAGCTTTCTACCTTTTTCATGAGATTATTACTTGTCTTCGTAATAAAAGTATACTATTCCACTTGTGTGGAAGTTCTATCATTCCGATATTTGAATCTTACTGCAAATTTTTGCGGCTATTATTTATATGTGTCTATCTGTGTTGGTTCAGATATGATTATGATATTAAAGAATTGCTTTAGGGATAGCCAACCATAACAGCAAATTAATATTTATTAAATTGAATGCAACCTAAATTGCCTATGTTGATATACATGTATGTAATGCATGTAAATGCCTCCGTACCTGTCTTATGTAAAGGTGCTAGATGTGTATGCACAAAGCCTTCAGTTTTATGAAGACAGTCAGTGTTGTCTGTACATTAGTGTGTATATTGTAAAGTGAGATTGATTAAATGTCAGTCAGCTTTGTAATTTTATTTATTTTGGGGGGAATGTGTATATCTGATCCTACTTTCCCTCAATTATTTGCACAATGCCATAGGCCAGTTTTGTAAATTAGTCAATATTTAATTCCAGTCGTGTATATAAATAATCAAAGTTAATTATTTAGTTTGCCCGAATTCTTGGAACGTAGCGTGTTTAGCAAAACTAAAACTAGAGTTGCTGTATCTCTCAAATTGTATATAATTCCTTTGAAATATATTTGGCAAATTCGTAGCTGCGTATGTGCTATTTACTGCGAATCGAACCAAATTCCTAATAATGCATGAAAAATTATGTGTGCACAAGAGATTGGGCAATAAAGAGGGCATTTATCGATGATAGTTATTCTTTGAGACGGGAATCCGGGTATTTCCAGGTCGGTGGCGTACCCGCCTCAGTTGCCTTGGTGACAACAACAGCCCCGGCCCATTGAACCCTATGTTAAATTACCTGTTTTCAACTGCTTTGAAACCGTACATAAACGGGTCAAAAGGATATGATCTTATTTGTTAAGTATTGTTCATAGATTGCAGTCACTTGTTCCGTTATGTCAAAGATTATTTATGTTATGAATATGTCTGGTCAATCGTTTATCTTCAATGATTTTATGTCTTCGTCTGTGATAGAAACATTTTGTTATCATAATTTATATGTATTTTTTCGTAATTTTGATATACAGTGGTGTACATGAATTTTAATATATTTAGTGAAGAGGCAGCTGGAATTTATTTTGACCACAAAATATTTTTGATCTCAGCTCGATCTTATAAACGTGTCCCAGGATGGTAAATGAAGCTGTTTTGGAACTTTTTAAAATTTATTCTCGTTTATTTATTGACCACAGTGATGATGTACATGAATTATAATATATTTAGTGAAGGGGCAGCTGGGATTTTCGATCACAGCTCGATCTTATAAATGTGTCCCAGGATAGTAAATGAAGCTATGTTGGGACTTTTAAAAATTTATTCTGGTTTATTTATTGACCATTAATTAATTGTATGTAGAGTTTGATTCTCTGGACCATTTTCTACTTTCTTCGCATATTTATATATATATTATACAATAAAAGGGATGAACATTTATGAAGTCATTTTTACTTTATTTCCGTGGTAATCTAACAATTCTATTTTGATCTTTTAAAACAAAGAAGTTCCATATTCATCAAAGTAATCATTATTGACTGTGCCCTAATAAAGGATTCCTTCAACACATAAGTAAAATTCCTTAGATTCCGAAGGCTTTTTCAACTATCAATACTAAGTCCAGAACCAATACAGCATGATACAACTCTTATATGGCGTTTATTGGCCGATTTGCCTGAAACCATGCGTACACATATATGTCGTCCCTTTGCGTAAATCTAAATTCAAGTAAGACAGGAATTTTACAAGTTGGCGTGTGAGAGAATGTCACAAGGAGGAAGGGGGAGCAGACATTCCTTGAATATGCAGAGAACCTACAAGACTGAGCCTATTAACCAATGGCTCACACCTGACACCTAATTATTAGTTGTAGAACTAGAGCTGAGCTGGCACTGTTAGTACCTACACTCCACACCAAACTCCACCACAACTCGAGTGCCTCACCGCATGGGCTTCAGGGTGAGCCACAGGTGTAGGATAGAGGACAAGACACTGTTTTCTTTGTGAATATATTTGTCCGCGGAACAGAGTCAAGTCCTCTAGCATGCTTATCCTCCAACTTCAATTGTTTGTTTATAATTGACCATGATTACCCCAATACACATCTGCCATTCCCTTGAAATATTCACTATGCAACAGCTTACACGCCCTTCCAACTATTCTACAGGCCTATAAGTCTTCATCAACCACATGGTTCCCACGGTCCTTAAAAAGACCTTAAAAGCCCTTAATTTTTGTTTTCTCAGCTATTTATAGCTGAGAAAACATATGAGTCACTATGAAATGTGCCAATCACTGATACTGGATCTACATCTGATAATATTCTTTAGCTGTCTGTGAGGTGTTTAAAGGGTATCAAGCAAGATTATTACACATCATTTTTATTTTAATTTCTTCATGTACTCCTCTTTCCGTATGTATCTCCCAGTCTCAATTTGAGGTTGATGCTAATACAATGCTAAAAAAACACAATTTATATGGGCAGATATGAGCAGAAAGCCAACGCCCCCTCACTCTCACCCCTCCAAATCTGTGATGTCATGAGAGGTATAACAACATTTGACTCAGAGACGGAGTGACCTGACTAATTAATAACATATAGGGAGCTTATCAAAGTCAAGAGCCAACATCACCCCTTCAAGTCACTCACTTGATGGTTTCACCCCCCACTGAGCTCAGCTCCTGGGACAGACCAACAGCTGCTGCTAATCTATATGCTTTGAAGACCCAACTGGACATTGAGATTAGGCGGTTTGGTGATGTGGCATCATGCAGAGCTGTCACATAATTGTGGTTAGTCCCAATTAAGATAGAATTCCATATGTTGAGGACTGGGTTGAAAGTTGTGAATGTACATGTAAATAACTTTTTCTTTGCCCTAGAAACCATGTCTACAATTCGCTTATGAATTACCCATTTATATGAGAGGAAGCTACACTTGTGCTTATGTAGGTATTGGAGATTAAAACATAAAGGCTTTCCTTGGGAAATGAAGGGTTTTCTCTCCTAAGTGGCCTTTCAGTATATCTTTAGTGCAGGACCCATGCATGACCAGATGTGCCAGTACCGCTGGTGACGTCACATATCTCTATGTTTTGCCTGACTATAGCTCCAGTGGCACCCTGCTGTGATTTTTCTACCTCACCACTTTAATCAGCTATCTTTATATTAAATTATCAAATAAACTTTTAAGTTGTGAGAGGAGGTTAATCACATTAATATGAACTAATATAAAGTGGAAAGTTACTCTAAACTTGCTTGATACCCTTTAAGGATGCCTTATCCAATCCTTTCGATCAGGTCCTATATTTCACACTTCACTGATTCAATCAGTTATAGATTTCACACCTAGACGTTATTGAAGGCTGATTGACAGCCTTTCTAGGTTTAGCCAAGGGAGTTGATTGGCTGTTAGTTAGATGCTTCTCCAACCATGATAGGTCTGCAGAAGGCCCTCCCACCTCCCACACCATCCCTCTGCTCACCACCCCCCTCACCTGCATGCCTCAGGTGCTCAAATGGACACTGCTGCCCAACACATTTTCTAAATTTTAAAAGTAAGTTACCAACTATTTAGCCTAGCCTAGCTTACTACTTTTTTATACAACCAACTTTTTTTTACAACCAACTTTTTTTTTAACGACACTTTTTTTAACGACAATTTTTTTAACGACCAACTATTTTTTAGACAATTTTTTCAACGACCAACTATTTTTTAACGACAATTTTTTTTCGACCAACTTTTTTTCAACCAACTTTTTACGACCAACTTTTATTTTACGACCGACTTTTTTTAACGACCAACCATTTTTTTTTAAATGACAACTTCTTTTTAACGACAATTTTTTTTTAACGACCAACTATTTTTTAACAACAATTTTTTTTCAACCAACTTTTTTTACAGCCCTGACTATTGCGTTGCACACTGTTTCCCTCTTCAAGAATCAAACTAGCCTACTGTATAACTATAAGTTGACATCAGGCACAAATGATTGTGGCTGAGAAAATCGTTTCCAGTGGAAACGCCAAGTTGACACTGATTACAAAGTTAAATATGTTAACAGTTGATCAAATCGGTGCATAACTTGATAATTAGTTAACTTAGTACTTGTTAGTTTGGACTTTTTAGGGCCTTAGGGGGCTATCATTATTTACCTTATGGGGGGTATAAGAATTATAGGGGGGTCACAAAAACACACCAACATCAGGGTTGAAAAATCCTTTCACTGGCAAGTACCGCACATACTGCAAAAAGTTTTCGGCTACCGCAATTTTTTTTTCTCAAATGAATTAAGTGTTTCACATATCATTTCTATGGTGCGGGAAAACTCAACCGCAAACAGTTTACTCCACAAAATTGGAGAAGGGTTGGAGCAGACAGCAAATAATTCATTGATATAATAAAACAACCAATCTTTATTTTTCAAGTCTGGCTTGTGAGTAGTAGCGTGGGATGAGAACAGTGCAAAAAGCGCCAATCCAAGGAGTTTGCAAAAAAGTAATAATACCTCCTTTGGGTCGAGTTGAAGGAGTTTTAAAATTGGCATCTTGATGTAACCATCATTCGGCCCCTGTTTATATTATCGGCAATACAATCAATTTGTAAATTTTTCTAAACTTGAGCACTACATCAGGACCAAAGATGTCTTTTTCCAGAGGAAGTCCTTATGCTTCGTGTCCATCTTTGGGCGAAGGAGACCTTCTAGATTATGATTCAGGGCATTGAGTTGAACCATGACTGCTGACTCACCAGGAAAACCATTTGGAAAACATTCTATTCTATGGTTTGGTTCTTTTGTTAATTATCTCTATACTATTTTCCTCATCTTATTTTCTTTTCCAACTGGCTGTCTTCCTTTTATTTTCCTTCTTGCTGTGCCTTTTAGTAGGAGTAGGCTTTAGTGGATTGAACACACTTAAAGCCATCTGCCAGTGCCTCCTTTGATTCCTCCAGCTGCCCTCAAAACACGCTGCATAACTTTCTTCTTCAATTAGAGTCTTCTCTAGTATGGTCATTTTCTCTCATGCATTTCTCAACTTTCTCATTATGTATGTATGATCATGTGTTGTCAAGTTCATGAGCCCAATATGGTGTTTGAAAGATGCTGGACCAGGTGATCAACCAGGGCATTATTACTTGAAAAAAATGGAAGAGCCCATGAATAACCATTGTGAAGTTGGTGAGCTAAGAGTTCCCCTGTT
The DNA here is from genome assembly GCA_942159475.1 of Sthenelais limicola. Lineage (NCBI taxonomy): Eukaryota > Metazoa > Annelida > Polychaeta > Phyllodocida > Sigalionidae > Sthenelais > Sthenelais limicola. The sequence continues at coordinate 118,776,562 of OW804096.1, forward strand.
TCAGCTGCATTAATGAGGTATGTGATTTGTATGGAAACAGAAACAATTCCACTCTAAAGACTGTGCACATTGTACCACAGCCCATGCCCTCTCCTGAGTCTGGCCATTACAAGTACAAGACATATATTGAAACAATCAATTGTGTACATAGTGACACTCAACCAATTGATGATTTTCAGCTGCTCAAACAATGCGATGTTCTCTTTGAAAAAGGAGAACTTGACTTGAAATGACAGCCAAAGTTCAATCTTTTGCTCACAATTTTCTTGTAAGGAAGGACCTTGTAATTGGCCACTTGCAGCATAAAAAAGAAATAAAGATGAGAAGAGAAATAAGAAGACAGAGAGACAATGCCAAGGGTAAGGATTTACAAGAGGAACAAGATAGTGAAGCTTGCAGGGAGAGTAGGACAAAAGGTACAGAAGGTGATGACAATTCTGACAATAACCTGGTTTCAGGTATCCAGGTGTGTGATTAATGGGGGGGGGGTCAAATATGGGGCCCTCTCATAGGGGGGTCACAAAAACTTGGGACCCTCGGATGGGGGGTCATAAAAATTCATATGATTGACTGCCAAAATTCTTATACCCCCCCCATGAGGTAAATAATGATAGCCCCCTTAAAGGTCAGTAACTTTCGCTGTGAGTCCTTGAAAATTCATTAAAAACAATCTGGGCAGTTATGATTACAGCAAGATCATTCTGATGGTTATATTTTTAAGCAGAAATCTTTAAATTCATCTGAGTGTTTAAATGTATCGACATGTTACGGGGGTATGTTAAGATCCCAGCCAAATTCTGCCAACAATTTTCATGTCCCACCACACATCTTTTAAAACCATTCCCTCAAAATTGTGCATTCTGGTGTATTTGAGGATATTTTACAGAATTGATCTACAGAATAATTCAGTTCTAAATTTAGTTGTATGGAAGATCAGATATGCCTTTCATCAAACCTTAAACCATGGTCGATTTTAGGTTTGAAATAATATTATTTCCCTGCTACAAACAATTTTCTTTATGTACTTTTCCTTTGGCCTTTAGCATCTGAGAGGACTCTTTGAGCGGACTCTTTCATCAAAGAGTCCGCTCAGAAGACTCAAAGAAAGCACCTTGAATTCAGGACTGCACTCTTCGAGCATGGGAGTCTAGGGATGCTGGGGAATATAAGGGAACAACAGCAATTTAAGTGGAGGATAAGTAGGGAAAGAGGGTGGGGTATGGGGATATATAGAGATAGGGAGGTGAGAAAGGAAAGGTGAGTTAAGGAGGAAGAGACAGAAAGATTTTGGAGAATTACAGGGAGATGGTTTGTGATACATCTTGTGAGTAGAGGATGAAACACAGACAGATAGACACAGATTGACTCAAGTGGGAAAAGGAATTGTCTTGTTCACAAGATAATCTGCCATGCATTGAAGCAGCTTCCATCTCGAGGACACTTCAGGAGAGAGGGACGAGAGAGAGAGGACGTCACGAGAGAGGGAGGAAAACGGCTGTGAGCTGCAAAGGAGGAGGGGAGAGAAAGAGAAAGAAAAAGGGAATGAGAGAGGAAGAAGAAATTTTGTGGATAGAAAAGAGGAAGAGCGAGAGTGATTAGAGGGGGATATGAAGAGACTGGGCTAGTGAGGCTGGGAAAGATCCAGGAAGATGAGGAAAGGGCAGTAGATGGGGGAGAGAGGGGTACAGGTAGAGTGGGAGAGAAAGAGAAGTAATTAATTAAGAGACATGGCAGAGAGACACATATTAACAGAAAGACAGATGAAGGGAGACAGAGAGGGCAGCAGAGGTGGAAGACTTTATTGTCACCATGTCATTGATCTGCTAACCACTCAAAGGTGTGTTCATCTGAACAGGGGTTAATATTAATATCTCAATATTAATCATTGATTCCCTATATGGGAATTCTAGTGTCTAGGGGGGGGACGGGTGTATAGTTCTGAAGTATTCATTGGCATAATTAATAGGGAAAATATTGTAAATAGAATTTGCAGTGGGGGTCTTCAAAAGCATTGTTCATAATCATATCAATGAAATTTGCATTGCCAGTCTGGAAAGGGAGTTGCTACACCTTTATGGGGATTTCCCTCATATGGATGATCCTTGGAAACATTTTGGCCTTTATCCACAATCTTGGGCATGGTTCAAATAATGCAGGCTTGTTGAAACCTCCTAGGACCCATCACTACCCCTGCCACCTGGTGGGAAAAGGCTAGAACTATAACCACTAAAGTCTCTCAATATTTTGACCCATGTACACTGACGAAAAACTAAACAGCTATATCTTCATTTCGAAAAATGATGACTATATCAATATCAAATAACATCTCTTTCTCTACACATGTTTTACCTGCCCAAAGTTTTTAGGTCTCGTTGTCATGCAGGTTTTCCTTCTGTTTTGAGACAGCAACTATTTCTTTTGTATGGAAGTTGCATGTTAGAAAATCAATAATCATGGTGAAGTACGGGATACTTGATGATAGGCACGCCTACCACCATGCAAAGATTTGTCCATGTCTCACCTGCATGGTCTCTCTCTTGGCGAGGCTTTTAACATGTGTAACCATGTGAAGTGGTAACAGGTGTGACAGAGAATTGGATACTTAACATCCTGTTTGTCAAGCAGGCATTCATGACCCACTCCTAGAGCCCGTACTTTGAAACCTATCCTGTTCTTCTCGGAAAAATAAATATAAAGTAAGATGGCTCGACTTCTCGGAGAAGACAATCAAATGAGCAGATAATAAAACGTCATACAGCCTGTTATTACTTATCCTACCTCGACGAAGGCAAGGATTTTCCTGGCTTGAGAATATTATTAAGGCTAATGAGACGGGAATAATAGAAGTCTTACATCTATTATAGTAGGGAATTTAAACACTATTTTCTCCTAAAAAATTATTTCAGTCAGTAAGCATGCATATCTTTACTGAATCAACAACATGCATTTGGACTTTTAAAAATGTATGCTTATCAATGGTTGCCGCGCCAGCTGCCAGTGACATATGGGGAAGGCTCAGAAATGTGTCCCATATCTCAGAGATCGCATTTTCATGCTTTGTATACACTAAATCAGTTAATATTATGTTTATTTTAGTTTTCATGTACTTGGATGGTCGGGAAGTTGTGGGTGCTTGTAAGGCTTTTAATCATTTGGATCCGGCTGAGTTGACAAAAAAAAAGAAAAATATCGTTAAAATCGGTTTCCAATGTCAATTTTAGAGTAGCAACAACAACAAAATTAAATTATAGATAATCATGTGGGCTAATTCTGATTGTTCTAGGCCAAGATGCAATTGGGGGCTGCATGTGTGCAATATTTCAGAATTGCAATGCGTATACACAATATTTGAGGGATTACTTTATTTTAGAAAAAAAATGAATGTAATCTCCGAGACCAAAGTATAGGGGTATCCTAAAGGGGAGAAGAACTTGGAAATTTTGAACAAGTTGTAGCTAGTATTATTAGACACAACCTCAAGTTTGTTGGAAGGAAAATTCAGAGCAATCGGTTAAACAGTATCTGTTTCTATTAACTGCAATATAGACATAAAAACACTGTAATCTCTGGCATGGGATGATTCTTTGATTACACAAAATCATTCTATTCAACTCATATCATTGTCACTGGAGTATATACACAGGTGAACGGCTCTTAATAATAACCCAATTAAGTTCCATCTCTAAAAATAATTCTGATATCCTGAAATAAGTTTCTTTTCCCTAGGTCTGTAATCTCTGGGATGGTAGGAAAGGAAAGAAGTAGCCTACTATAAGAAAATGAATGGAACATTATGTATAAATTGGTATTATATCGGGAAATATTTTACTTTTCTGAATATAGTAGATATGCTACACATTATTTCAAAAAGATTATGGTTAAGTCTTGATGATAAAACCAGTTGCTGAACATTTCAATTATATATTCCATAATGCAGAGGAACATTATGGTGATTAATCCAATAGAACAAATATTAGATCAAGGCTCAGACAAAAAAAACGATAAAAAAGGTTGAAGACAAATGGATACAGGCACTCAACAATGTTTAGCCTAATAGAATGAATATATAAACTGCCAGAAATGGGAACTATTTCATTTGTAACGGTATATAATGCAACCTCCACCAAAATCACTGAACTTGTTAAAACCTTGGGATACAGAAGAAACCCAAATCTCAGTAATATGTTAGTTTCATCTAATTTCAAAAGGCCAATAAAAGCAATGTCACCCGATTAGTTTTCAGGGAGCCCTGTAATCTATAATCGTTCTCTATATAGAAGTCTTGGGAAAAGAAAATATGTCCGTTTTTCCAGTTAAAAAAAAAGAAATATAACTTTTTCTTAAAAATCTCTATATACATAGCTAACACATTGCTTTTCCCTTACAAGCAAAAAAAGGGAAGGTCACCAGCTTTTTAAAGAAATTATTCGGCTGAATTTCACCCTGATGAGTTAAAAACAGCAATATTGAAGATTTTCAAAGCTAAATAATATCTTTCAAAATAATATGTTGATAACCTGTTTTTTCATGCATGAGGGCAAATCTGTATGATAGCTATGTTTAAAAGGATCTCCAACAGATTTTCAACGGAAAAATGTGATTCATCTGTCTGAAATCTTGTAAAAACTGAAAAAATATCATTTTTTCCACAGAATTTATTAGTAAAATAATATGGTGAGATCCATTTTTTTGCTTTTTGTTTGTTTGTTATTTATCCAACTATGTTCTTTCTAAACACAAAGTTTATAAATAAATATTGTGAATCCTCATTTTTCATGCATCAATTCCCTGAACTCCCGCCTGCAGCAGTGCATATGACGGTGGTTTATACCTTTAAAGGCAAACGCTACTATCTAGTGGAAAATGAAAATAAATGTCATTTTTCTGAAACTTTAGTATTTGATTCTTGAAGTGTTTCTGGTCATAAGGATGGAAAAAAATCATTGGGTCGCCGTGCTCATTTTTGAATTACAGTGCTTCAAAATTTGGCATCTCAAAAGTACCAATGACGACCAAAAAGGGGGCCCATTTTGCAGTACCTCAACTTCATAGTTCATATTTACTATTTATATTCACTCAATTTAAGTAAAATTAACAGTTTTAGAGAGAGTATTATTTGGCCAATAATTCTATGCCTCTTTTCTATAGGGTGCATTGTTATTTTTATTTTGAAAACAACAAATACATAATGTGAATTTTAAATTAAAAACTCGAAAAAACTCAATTTTTTTCACCATTTTTATAAAAACAATTTTTTTCCTCCCCAGTGAAAATAAATGTCATTTTTCTGATTCTTTAGTATATGATTTTTGAAGTATTTGTGTTCTTAAAACTGAAACAAAATTAATGGGTCACTGTCCTAGTTTCTGAATTATGGGGCTTTGAAACATGGCTGACAACCCAAAAATCTGCTGCTTTCAAAGTGTTCTATGTTTCCTAAACATGTCTATTTCAGACAGCTACAATTATTTTTTTAACGTGATGACATACATTTTTCCCCCTATATTTGTGTAGAATATTACCTGCACTATATGTGTAGAAAATTCTGGGACATTTGGAGTATCCATTTTTGTTTTATTCCCAAAACCGTGAAAGGAAAATGCAGCATTTCCCAATAGACTTGCATGCTAATTGAGTACAACTGAGAGTACCCATAGCTAGCTCTGTTTCCCAAACATGTCTATTTCAGACAGCTATAAAAAAAAATCTAACGCGATGACATATATTTTTTTTCCTTTTTATCTGTAGTATATAACCTGAACTGTATGTGTAGAAAATTTTGGGACAGTAGGAGTAGCCATTAATTGTTTGTTTTATTCTATAAAATGTGACACAATGGGCCGTTTCCTCATAGACTGCAATGCTAAAGGAATAGTGCGTAAAATGCCCGTAGATTTGGTATATGGTAAAGGGGGGCGGGGCAGTGAATAGTAGCGTTTGCCTTTAATTGGTTTATAGTATTATTTGAGTCCTACTGCATGAAACGATGCTGAACTGCTAGCTGATTGTGCATATTATTTCTCATGATTTTCAACAATTGTTCAGTAGGCCTGAATATTAAAATGTTGTTTCGTCCCAGGTTGTGATAGACCTACCTATAGTCCCATCATAGACTAAAGTATAGGTAGGTAGCCAGGTAGGCCCAAAACCTCGTGCATTATTGCTATTATAATTAGCCCCTCTCTCTGTTAAAGTGGCTTGTGTTACGAAACAATCACTAAAAGTCCCGATTAATTGAAACTGATAGCTACTGATGGTGTGTACGTACTATCAGTGAACTAAAATAGCAATGATACCGGCACACTATAATTTCCCCCACCTGTGGCTGTCATTTCAGTGATGACAAATAACAGTCCTGGTCATATTAGCAGGCTATGATCACTTAAACGTAAACAAAATCGTATAGTAAATAAAATAAAACATTTGGAATGCCCTGATTTATGTAACACTGTTTATTTATATTTTAAGCCCTCGTTTTCCACCGATTTATTCTAAAGCCCACTTGGTCAAAAATGGAAAATGTTATCAGTGGCACAGATGGTGCCGCACTCATTAGCCTGTAGCGCAGGGATACTTTTAGCTTTCACTGCGTACGTGTTTGGAGCCGGGCGAGGGCACCTGTGTTGCAATGATCAAAATCTCTCCAGGAGAGGCAATTCCTAGATACATCTCGACCCTGTGATCACAGATCTGAACTAAGGATAGATTGAAATTTTGCACGAACATATGTTCAATGTGCAATAAATTGTATTAACTTCAGAAAATATTCCAGGACTGAACTCAAACTGCAGTATTGTTTTACAATATCTTTATTCAGGTACTATGCACAAACTATAGTCTCGTTCCTAACAATGGTTTTCGTCTTACCCTGGTTTACAATTCTGTTTAATTCTTCGAAGTGGGTTCAATGATTTCAAACTTACAAAGTGGTTGATTTAATAGCTAATAAAATTACATGAAGATATTGAAATGAGATATGTGATCTGTTACAGGAAAATGAGTCACAAGTCGCAAAATTGATATTTTTCAAAATGTTTTCTTTACAAGATCACTTTCGACGAATGTTCTCATTTTTGGGTTATCTAATGCCTCGAGTATGAATGATTATCATGATTGAACGGAAACTTCAATGAGGCTAAACTAAGAATTAAAGTCCACATTGAAAACATTAGAGTGCATAGGTGTGGGGAGGGGGGGGGGCGTTATAAAGAAGGAGACTATAATCATATCAGTCATACAAAATAAGATTTTGCTCAACTAATTATTTCGCTTCGTGCAGGGTACGATTCCCTTGCTTTTTTGAAGAGTGGAACTTGCAAAGACGGAATCACTAGTATTTACCTTCTCGGGACCTAAACAGAATTGATTGCATGGCAGAGATAAGGAGCATTAGAGTTCATATCAAAATGACAGCCCTAGACCGCGAGGAAAATTAACAAATGGAGGGACTGATAATGCTGCTAATTGGCTTCATGGTGAATGGTTGAGTTTGCTTTGGTACATACTACGTATCCAGCTGCTATTATCCTTTCCAGTTTGGTCAGGCCGGAATATTAAGAGAGCTGAGGTGATTTAAAAGCTGCTCCACTCTAATCAGCGTCGACATATGCCTGAGGCGGGACATATGTCAGGCGGGATTTTGCCTTCACTGTATGAAGAAGTATTTAGCGTTTACTTCGCTTTATATACTAAATAACATCACCACCGTATCCCATAACCTTTGACTGGAGTTAACCTTTCGGAAAACTAATAGCGATGGAAGACTCTATATTTAAATTTTGACAATGAACCAATTATGTTGGAATACCCTGAGCTGGTCGCCAAGCGGTTGTAACACAAAATGAAGGAGAGTCGCAGTGTCAAAACACGTTCACAGAGACCCCTCCTTCTTTTCGTAAATAATGAACTTCAACAAAAGACAACGACAACTTTAGTTGTCGTCTTAGTCCTTTTAAAGCAGGACAAGTCCTAATTTATATTCGATTCAGTACATACTGAAAAAAGACCAAAACGCCGAGGGATTATACTTTTACCGACTAAAGTTAGTTACGGTGAGTGGCCCGGATTCCATGGAAATTCAGGAGTGAGTGATTACTTCCAATGGGACCTGCATGTTGGCATATTATACAGTTTGGATGTTATACAAAGAGGTACCATAACCATTGCTCAATCCCTTCCACGGCGAGGACCGGGACACGTATTTAATCAGTCCTTTGAGACGTGAACGTGTATACTCATTTTTTACTAGATGGCTTTAAACATATTATGCGACCTTGAAATTCTTGCTAATCTTGTAGAATGATTTAATTCAAGGAAAGATTAAACCATGCCCTGTTCAAAGACGGAACGTATCTGGGCTTTTCTGAGGTAATCGTAATAATGCTCAACAATCGAATTTACACCTATTAACAATACAAACGATAGACATGCAGGTACCCGACATTTTCCACTAGATAGTAGCTTTTCTGAGGTAATCGTAATAATGCTCAACAATCGAATTTACACCTATTAACAATACAAACGATAGACATGCAGGTACCCGACAATTAATACTTATACAGCAGCATAATGATAATAGCAGCTGGATGCTGGACTTTTGTTGCCTCCCCTTAGAGCCTAACGGTTAGCCAATATGGATGCAAGCAAGTGAGAGAGCTGCTCTATCCGTTTGCCCGAGTCAAAGCCTCAGCGGCTTGTGTTGTACTCGTGGAGCGAGGACAGAGAGAGGAATCTGTTGCTGGCTGTTGGCATGCTTTTGGTCCAACACTGCGGCCACGTGGTTGGCCAATGCAGGCAGCAAGGGAGTTGCAGCCTGTTCTCCCCGTTCTCCATTCGAGCAGATAAGAGAGACCCAGGTTAGATAACCCCACGATGATATGAGAATCCCTTTATACCGAGGGGACCACTGCAAAGGTCAGTTGTTATTATCATCATGCACGTTTAAGTCACACGTTTCTAGAGACGCTGCCATGGATAGCAGTTGACAACAATCAGGTGAGCTGTCTCATTTCTTTTGCTAAGCATGTGAACATGAAAGTCTGCTTCCTTTTAGTTTTCAAAGAGGATTGGATTTCTTTATTGTGTGACGAACGTTATTGTCCATTGTAGTTCTGAGACATGGATATATAATTCCTATCTCTATGTACATGTATGTATACTTAAATATAATATATACAATATTATAATGAGTGTATTCACGACTAGATATGTGTGTAAATGTATCCGTATGTGTGCTTGTGTGTTCTTGAGTATCGATGTTTCAACGAACCAAAATATAGACCTTGCAAAAAGAAATACTGCAATTTCAATGTTTATGCTAGTCTTTAGAAATAAAAACATAAAAAGGATAGAGATTATTCATGGAAACACTTTTCCCTCCAACAAATAGCTGCAGTTCCATCAGGACACAAAACCCTCCCCACAACAGGCACTTGAGCCGACAATCACAAAACTCGACGCCAGTAAAATGTGACAGACTGCCCTTTTGACAGACCCCGTCCGACCAAAAGTATCACACATGGATCGAAGGACAATTTAGGATGTTGGATACCATATGGATACAATAATGTATACTGACAATATGTGAGTGTACAAATGCCACGACATACACAGCCATAAAACCCATAACAATATTCTAGTTTGCCAAGGTTTGTACTTAGTTACAATGTTTGCATCATGCTACCTGTGCCTTCTATAGACACGCTAACAATTTTGTTTACTTAGTAGGTGTTTTACAACGCTAGTAAAAGCTTGGTTGACTAGAATAATTAAATTACATATTTTAAATGATTGAATGATATAAATGGCAATATTTCTGGTTAGATTGAGTTCATATTTATATGAATAATGTGCACTGACCATGTTGCAAATTAAGTTGCTACAGTCACAGCCCGATAAAATCCCATGAAGATGCTGAATGATCAGATTATGGTGCATTGCACTATTCACGATAAGATCGTATCGTATAGGCCTTATAACACCCTCTTAAAGTTACAACTACGAGGGCTAATATGATACGAGCTCGGGTTGTTGCATTAAACTCATGCATTTGAGTGAGGTAAGAGGTCTCTGAGAGGTCTCTCAGACTAGTCTAAGAAAATACTCGTATAGTAATAGTGTGATGCAACTTATGATAAGAGGGAGTTGCGACCACACACTCGTATATAGTGCAATGCATCCTATGTCCCATATTGATTTAATATTGGATAATACCGCCATGCAGCCATCCACAAATGACGTCATGCTGTTTTTAGCCATTGTTACCCCCCCCCCCCCCAAACCCTACCCCATGTCATGTTTTGCCACACCATGCCAGGCCCCCCCCCCTTAAAGGCAAACGCTACTATCTAGTGGAAAATGAAAATAAATGTCATTTTTCTTTGAAATTTGATTCTTGTAATTTGATTCTTGAAGTGTTTCTGGTCATAAAGATGGAAAAAAAATCAATGGGTCACCATGCTCAATTTTGAATTAGAGTGCTTCAAAAGTTATCTCAAAAGAACCAATGAGGGCCAAAAGGGGGGCTCATTTTGGATACCTCAACTTCATAGTTCATATTTGCTATTTACATTCACTCAATTTAAGTAAGGTTAACAGTTTTAGAGAGAGTATTATTTGCCCAATAATAGAATGCATGGTTATTTTTATTCTGAAAACAACAAATATGTAATGCAAATTTTAAATTAAAAACTCGAAAAAACCCACTATTTTTCACTAATTTAATAAAAACAATTTTATTTTTCTCTCATCGAAATTAAATGTCATTTTTCTGATTCTTTAGTATATGATTCTTGAAGTATGTGTGTTCATAAAACTGGAAAAAAAATAATGGGTCCCCGTGCTAGTTTCTGAATTATGGGGCTTTGAAACATGGCTGACAACCCAAAAATCTGCTCTTTTCAATGTGTTCTATGTTTCCTAAACATGTCTATTTCAAACAGCTACAATTATTTTTTTAACGTGATGACATACATTTTTTTCCCTATATATGTGTAGAATATTACCTGCACTATAATGTGTAGAAAATTTTGGGACATTAGGAGTTTTCATTTTTGTTTTATTCCAAAAACCGTGAAAGAAAAATGCAGCACTTCCCAATAGACTTGCATACTAAATGGGTACAACTGAGGGTACCCACAGCTAGCTCTGTTTCCCAAACATGTCTATTTCAGACAGCTATAAAAAAAATTTAACGCGATGACATATGTTTTTTTTTCTTTTTATATGTAGTATATAACCTATACTATATGTGTAGAAAATTTTGGGACAGTAGGAGTAGCCATTAATTGTTTGTTTTAAACTATAAAACATGAAGAAATGCGCCATTTTCTCATAGACTGCAATGCTAAAGGAATAGTACGTAAAATGTCCGTATATTTGGTATATGGAAAAGGGGGCGTGGCAGTGAATAGTAGCGTTTGCCTTTAAAAGTGATAACAAATGGTGTCATGTTTGCAGCACCCGACCCCCTTTCTCAACCCAACCCCTCCGCCCTTTTTAAAAGCTTATTGTTAATGAAGTCTAACATAACAATTGACTACGCAGACCACATTATTGGGACTGGGATCCAGCACATAAAAAAACATCAAGTCCCTAAATGTGAATGAATCACAGGGGCTGGACAAGGTGCACCTTAAACTGCTACATGAACTCAGGGTATAGCAAACACCCATTAAACACGTACCTCCTCCAGAACATCTTGAAGACAGGCAGACACAGGGAAATTCTCCAATATAACAGCAGCATTTAACGAAGGAAATAGGAACCATCTAGGTAGACCCGTAAGCCTAACTTGCATATTGTGCAAAGTTATAGTGGCTATAGTTCTGGGCATAGTAATACAACTTATGAGACAACACCTCAGCAACAGAAAGTACGGGTTAGTTGTGGGGTGCTCAACTGTACAACAACTGCTCCATGTGCTGGAAGACTGGACCAAGGTAAGCTAAGGTACTGGACTCAGGGGGCAATATATTGCTACCATATACATGTCCTCATGAAGGTGTTTGATAAGGTACAATATCAAAGGCACTTACACATGATCAAGACATGGCATCAATGGGGAAATGGCTAGATGGATTGAGTCCTTTGAGAATTGAGACAACAAATTCTTATTTATAAACGGGACGTCATCATTGTGGAGTCCCACAGGGGTCAGTTCTCAGACCATTCCTCTTCATGATATTCATAAAAAATCTCCTGGACCAACTAACACCACTCATCTACCTGTTTGCTAAAACAACAAGTTATATAGCCATAAAGGGAGCGACTGACTGCTAAACACTTCAAGAGGATCTCAACATACTAAGCACATGGTCAGACTCATGGATGTTGCACTTCCACCAGAGAAATGTAAAGACATGCATCTGGGGAACTCGTCCTTGCAACATGGTTACACCTTTGCTAGTAAGAACATAATACTAGTGCTAGAGGAAATCACAATGGAAAAAGACTACATCCTAATGTATATATCAATCTGGCTCAACTAACCCAAAAGACAGCTACCTTTTTATGTTAGTGACCAGCCAGCGAGTGCAAACACTACACACCCTAAAATGTGAGACACAGTTTGGGATCACTAGCTCTAGAAGCGTTCCCAGACAACAAAAAGATATTCATCCTCACTTGCCTTAGGCACTATCTCTTCAGGACTAAGCACCTACAACCTACGGGAAAGGCCGGTAAAACCATTGGCCCCATCTTCATCAGCCATTGTGCCCCGCACAAACCAGTACAGAATACTACGAGTGCCAAGTACATCAGATGCACTCTATCTGCCAGTGGCTTGAATACAGCTACCTTCAAGGCCCATAGTGTACTTTCTTCGATGACTTCTAAACTGGCCACCTTACACGTTCCAATCAAGCAAATTATGGAAAAGGCCCTCTGGAGGGATGAAAATCAGAAGCCAATCAACATAACAACTTCGACATTGAAACGACTTCTGTCAGCACACTCCAAAAAGCATGTGCCAACAAGGACAAAGGAGGTCCTTCTACTAGTCATAGGTTGGGATGAACCAGTAGTGCCAGGTATTTATCTGCACAACTTAGGATAGTTCTGCACCTATATAACTTAGTGGACATCCATCTCCATGCTACAAGATCGACACATCATAGTGAGCCTCTATAGCCTTTTTCTATGCACTGAGTTACAGTTACTGGGAATTACTCGTTAAAGCTCTCATGTACGTGCGCTTAGGTGGTGATGCACAATAATTAGTAGATTCTACTAACCTCTGGAAGAGCTATGGTTTAATAGAAGATGAATCAAATATTATGATTCAACTGTCCCCGTATCTAAAGCTTGAATGTTGTACATCAGAGAAATACCATGTATTATATTATGTATATTATCACAACCATCTCACTCATCACGGCAATATCACGTATAATTGAAACAGTCAGTAACTATTATCACCCTCAATCATCTTCATCTCATCTCATTATTCTTTCACATCATTATAAGTTAAAATAACTCGATTGTATTATAACGAGACTATATTATATATTGATTAGGATTATAGGAAACTTATATATTCTTAAACTGTAAAGGGAATCGAATTAGAAAGTTGTATACACCCTACGGTCTGTAAATATGCACGGTCATGATGCCTACGATAATCACTATTCTGTGAGAGGTGTGTGGCCACCCACTGAATAAAAACGTTCCAAAAAAAAGAAGAGAGGCACCCTTTTCCGGTGTAAAATTGGTCTGATATTACAAAATGTACACTTCTGGAAATAAACACTATACATACTCTAATATCATCATCCAAATATTCATCTAGCTTTCAGCATTGAAATTCCCTCCATGGCTAGCTTCCCCGGCTAAAATTAAAGTCTGCCACGAATCGGGCCGTCCCATCTCAAGTGCACTACCATCAGTGCCTGTCGCCTCCACTAATCATGAATCTACTGCACCAAACAGAGTGAGGTTAGTAGATTCTACTAACTATTCACAAACCCTGGGTACATATAACACTATAATTGCTAGCATTGGCTGCATCAGTATGTGTGGTCGTATTGTGCATCAATCACGCATAGATCTAGACAGCATTCATTGATGCCTCAAGATGGCCATCAGTTAAACACCCCTGGTTTCGATGTATATATGATAGAGCACATCAGGTCCCTTCATAATTAATTGCATCTAAATTATGTTCAGGTACCCATGGTTGGACATTGTATTCAACACACACGATGTTGTACCACGCATGGAATATAACTAACTACTCCAGTAAAATGGAAATACCTGAGTGGAAGAGTGGATTTCTCTGCTGTATGCCTAATGGGCTTTTCTCTGTATATAAATTGGTTGTTTTGTGTAGGTTCTACGTAACAATGATTCCCTACAGGGACAGTTGGAAGACCTGCCAAATGCAGAAACCTATTTCTAAGGAAATTAAAATTATATATATGAATTGACAAAGGCTGTGATCATGTTTTGCTTCCTTTAGAGTTAAAGGGGAACACTGAACTGCGTATAATACCATTTCAGACGTTGGGAAAACTATAATATGATGTTCTGTACATTGTAATATGTAATTCAATCATTTAAATCATTGGGGAGTAATTGTTCATATTATAACTAGCTATATTATCTGGAATGCTGGCGGCAACCATATTCCCAGAGTTCTATGAAGGAGCTATGTCAGACTAGCAAGGCAAACTTCCGGCTCTCTGAATGTATAGTGTTATTGGATAGGCTGCTGTACTGTATGCTACTATTTTGGTGTGCTTAAAATCATTCTTTTCAACAATGTCTGCCTCTGAAGCCCATGAATGTTACACTAGAACTAATGAGGAATGAAAAGACCCCGTGGATCTCTTCTTTTACATTTCGATAGAAGGATAAAGAAAGTTAAAGGAATAAACTTCCTCCTGCCCATTTTAGTGTCATACATGTGGCAATATGGAGGCGCCCAGGGCAGGCCTTCGGGTGTACGGGAAAGAAATTACTTGATTGATTCTGGCAATACCATTGCCCAGAAATGAGTATTATAATGCAAGAGCCCAGTTATTAACCATAATTGAGCTGTATGACCTGCAATTGTTTCAGCCCAGTGTTTTACTTTAGGTAAAGTTACAGTTATGTAAGGTTGGCAGAAGAGACATACAAACCTCCTGTAACTCCTCCTCTGAAAATTAGAAATTAAGTTTTAAATGACTTATAGAAAAATGGGGAGCTTCAAAATACAGAGGTGAGATTCAAGCCAAGGACGACCGATTTGTTAATCAGCCTAATGAATTGCTTCCATATCAGCCTTCGTATGTCACCGTTACTTTACACAGTTTAAATAGTTATACGATTACCTTGTTATATTATGTGACGGTTCCTTAGGACATTATTTCCTATTGTGACAGAACAATGGGTGTATCATCAAAAGAAAAAACCCAATGCCCTTTGATAATTTAATTTCACCACCGTCCAAGAAAATACTCTGGAATGACCTATACAATTTTTAAGTGTTCTATGTCCAATGAAAGGGGTAGTAATATAAAATATAAAAATATAGTATAATGTCATTTCATTTAAGATTTTATCCCTGTCGCATATATAGGCCAATGCACCGCTGACTTCTGATAAAAACTGCCAAATGCCACACATTGGCTGTTGGGCAATCCATTCAATTCCTCGCAGAATTTAATTGAGAAATTCCGTGTGCCAGCTGACCTTTGCTTGCAGTCAATGCAATGATTTAACATCGATGCTGGCGTGCTTTAAATACAAGGTCATACTGATGTCATTCAATTAATAGGGAAATGTGGAGGTAAGGGATGTGAATTAACGTGATGCATGCTACACAAAAGGGATGTATTTTATCGTTAATTGTTCTTGGAGTTCACATCTTATGAAACCTAAAAAAGCAATGAAATAATAATGTTACTCTGTCCAATGTTTTCAAAAAGACACAGATACATTATTATATCCACCATTGTATTAGATTGGTGCAATCAATATGACAAGTACAGCCCTTGTGGTATTAGGACATACATGTATGTACATTATCAAATTCAATAACCATGTCCATGTTATAATTTATTTTGAACGGCATCACATACTGTTGGGTAAAATTAAATAACTGACACATGCAGCATGCTTGGTACTTGACGAGGCCATAGCTCACGAAAACATTCTTTGGGTCATCATTTCAGGAAGAATGTAATGTGCTACCGTCATCCTATGTGATTTAACGCTTTCTTGTAAGAGATTTAGAGCATATTGCATTCTACGCAATACGTGCATTTAGAGCGCATTGCATTATACACAATAAGACCGTGTGTGAATGGCCTAGTAAAAAACTCTTAAATTTATGACTACGAGGACTTTATGACACGAGGATTGTGCATTGCAAAATAGAATCTCGGGGCCCTCATAGTCGTGTCAGACCAAGATGCTACGAGGGACTTAATTACGAGGATCTAGAGGGGAGAACATTTCATGATACACCTTCCAAAGCAAATAGGATCTCTTTCATGGACAAGATTCTCTTTTGTGTTTGAGAGGTTTAAAAAAGACTATGAGACTTTACCATTGGTAAAAATCTAACTGGAGATATAGATAAACAGGAATGAATCGATTGATATCTATTAAGGGTTGATAAAGTGTTTTGGATGGATGAAAGGTGATAGCAATATTAAGGTTGTGATAGCTGGTGACATTGGCACAACAGCTGAGGTACTGAGATGGGTATGTGAGTGTTTATTCTTAAAGATCCCTAATAACAATTTTTGTTTTGATGGACCTCTCTTTCACATATATAATATAGCGGGGAGCGGGGGGCTGTGAAGGACGGAGGGAGGGGGTTGGTAACTATTTGGGATAACTAATTTCCAAAGTATGAAAAGAAAATCAGAACATTACAGTAACCATTATTTAGAATAGTCAGTTGGCTGTTCAAATGTAGTTTTGAAAAAGGGAAAACTATCTTTAAAGAGCATATGTAAATATTTCCACACACGCAGGGCCCTAAGTTATGGAATAAATTAACTGTAAGGGAGAACTTAAAATGTGATATTAATGGTTACTTTTAATGTAATGTTTACTGTTTTAAAGCCAATATGCTGTATGTGGTGTTCCCACAGCCTAAACAATTACCTCTCTTAATGAAAACAAAGTCAACAATTTATTATATTTCCTTTATCCAACTTTTATATAATTCTATTCTCATAGATAAAACATCATGTCATCGCCCAGGTTTCCCCTCACATTTTATATTTACTATCAATTCTCTTCTTATAATCTAGGGTTAGTTCGCGAATGCACTATAGTTGAAAGAGAGACAATGGTGATGGCTGGAACATGTTTTTAAAATGCCAGAGACTATTATAACCAAAGCAGCTCTTAGACGGATTCTACGGGGCAAAGGACCCAGGGGGAGACCAAGAACCACCAAGAGAAGAACAGTAGAGAAAGAGCTGGGAGAGATGGGAATGGCCTTATACTCCGATCGGAGCTAATAGGAAATAATTAAATGGAAATCACGCTTCTAACAATTGATCGGTTTTTAAAAAAAAATGTTTTTATTTCGAGACAATTTCACAATTGTTAATTTCACAGTCGTTTTTAACACTTCAACGGGCAATCAAATTAATCTTGTCATTGAAATGATCTAGAAGTACATGTACTAGTACTTTTTACATTAGTACTAGTTATATTATATAAATGTAAAGATTATTGATAAGAGGCCGAGGATACTTTTAATGGTGCAAAATAACTGGCCTGCTCTTATTTACTGTGATTTCACTAATGTATCATTCCAATTTGCGGGAATGAGAAAATGCTTCAAAAAGCCTGAAACGTCTCTTTCTGAATCGTGTCACACACAGGTGTAACGACCCTGTAACCTTTTCACCTGCACTCATAAAGCTCTTTCACTTTCCCGCGAACATTGTATAACAGAATCAGATGATAAAAGTTATTGTCATATTTTCCGTTTAATCAAAAGTAGATGTCATATTCCTAAATGTATAACGTGGATAACTTCAATTAGATTTTATACAAAATGAAATTTACCATCTGAACAAAAAACAATTGATACTAAAGCCGCCCTCCTCACTAAGAGGAACTCAGCATGATGCAGCCGATGAAATTGTTCGGGAATGTATTTGTGTATGCATGCTATTGCAGGCGATTGGTTATTGTGGATTCATCGTTGCACTATTAATGTGTTTATGCACTACGTGTAGTTTGTTCATGATTGTATTTTGGGGATTCGTTTACGTTTGTGTAGGATGAGAAACTCCATGTGATCTACCATATCATCTAAAAGCTATATGTTGGCTTTATGATGCATGGGGTGCATTGCACTATACACGATACGATTGCATCTTAAAGGCCTCGTAACTTGCTCTTAAAGTTACGACTACGACGGCTTTATGATACGAGGATTGTGCATTGCTGAATAGAATCTTAGAGGCCACTTAGTCGTGTCTTAATACCAAGACTAGCTAGACTAACTAGGGGAGGGGCGGTGCCTACCTCGCGGTGAAGTGCCTACTTCAGGGTATTTTCATTTAGGTTGTACGAATCTCTACTGATTACAGACCCTCTCAAAAGTCATTATAATGACTTAAAAACTTAACTTAAAAATCGTCAAAAGTTTAGTCTGTTTTCAATTCAATTCAAGTATTCTTTTATTTGCGGATCTTGTTGCACATAGGTAGCTTGATGTTATCACTCTAAGACCGACCCCCCCCCCCCCCCCCCAAATGCTTTAGCACAATTTTTTTGTTTTACATAATTGACTGTACAAATCAAGAGATAAATTACCAGACAATTCGTTCCTATCTAATCAAATTCATCCCACCCTTACACGCTTTCAATCGATACAATCATGAGCTTACAGAACATTCAATATCCTCAAAAAAGATTCAAGACGATCTATCTAGCCTGTATTCTATACAATCGCCTAGCCTTTATGAGGGCTAGCTAGGGCTGTTATCAATGAAAAGGGACAAATAAAAGCTACTATAATTATACAGAATACGCGATAGAACTGGCACCTGTATGGAAATGGTTATAGTAAGCAAGAAATGATGGACAAGAGACAACCAAGGGATTAGTTTCAGGAATTTCATTCCAAAAACAGAGAATGAGAAATATGTATAATTCATGAAGATGATTGATGATGGTGTGTACACTATGCGATTATATGAGAAAGACTTATATGCTTAATCAGAGTTGTGCCCACAATAACGAATCTGGAATGTTTATTGGATATTAGATTAAATAACTTTTTTTTCTATCAATAAATAACACTGGGCGAAAACCCTGCTTTATCCTTTGTGTATAGTGGGCAATTAGATCATGAGCCCTCGAATTCTTCCACCAAGCAACAGACCACTACGACGCTCCAAAACCTCGGGAATTAATGCTATAACAACAACTGCCTCCGCTATCCCAACAAAATTAATGGCCACTAATCGGTCCTTATAGCACCTTAACCCAAGATATTATCCCACCAGTATCGCAGCTGATATATATATATGGTACACATGTACTATACACCGGTGAATAGCAGCTCCTTCCCTAATTGTTATCAAAAGAAGCCGATTGTGACCCTGATAAAACAATGTTAAAGCTAGTCCTATCATCTTATTGGTCTTGAATTGTCCATGTTGTAACTCTGCGTCCTATATTGTTTAGTATATACAAACGATCATTCTTCAACACACCAATCATTCTATCTATTCCCAAGAAAACCTGATCCTTTCATATTATTAGTTTTGAATTGTATATATGTTCTAACTTCGCTTTCTAGTTAGTTTTAGCATTTAAAATATCATTATGCAGCACATCAGTCTTGTTCCAAGAGTGTATTTAAATCATTTTAGTGTAGTGGTTATATGTCGATATTCAATGTCGACATACCTATAACATGGAATATCATCCTAATGCAGACAGAATATGGGAAAGCTATGACAAGTATTTTAATTACTAATATAAACCTTTGCCTCAGATATTCTCATTTTTTACCCTAAATAGGCGCTATTACGACATATTTTATCTCATAATGAAACATGATAGTCGTAATTTTAAGGAAGAATTCATGTAAAAATATAGTTTGGGCTACATTTACGTCTTTCTGGAATGAAAACTCTTTGAATAACACATGAATATTGTTTATAACTTAACTGACCTTTATTTATATCTAGTAACAGCAAAGCATCGCTATAGTCCCACTATTTACTTAGAACTTTCAAAAACTAGCTTATTGTTAACTATCATGAACGCTTTATAACCATTAACAATGTTTGATTCCTACATGTACATATGTGAGTTTTTCGGGAAAAAGAGTCGCAAAATGATATTTTCATAATGGTAATGTACTGTTTGTAACAAGTGTAATTTTCCTTATATCATTCGATGGCATTCGCACAAAAATAACCCAATGGTTCATTGCTTCTTAGTGTATGTATTAAACAAAATTGGGCCGTAATCTGATTTTTTTAAAAAGTAACATCGACGAAAATTATATTTCACACCATCCATTATATTTTAGTTGGTGTTCCAAGTGTTTACATTTGAAGTACATGTACATAAGTAAAGGATTTCTCCCCCGAGGCTATGTGTATGTGTAGGCTGTTGGTTAAACAATGTGTGTAAAATGTATTGGTTGCTCGGCATATCGAACTACACCAATCCACGAGATGTCTATTTTTCGATTTATCAAGCCACTGTAACTGCAATTTAATGTTGTCTAAGCCATTAATCTTATTGTGTTTACCAACCACTCCTCACATCAAATGACGCTACCAATTTGTAATTAAAAGCAAATGCCAATGAGTCACACGTCGATCTTTGGATATACACTGATTTTTTGTGTTTCTCTTTCCAGCAATAAAAATGCACCATGGCGGGTGATTTTAAATCCCGGGTGCTTTGACGTAAAGATAAACATTGAAACAACTTCTTTGGATAGGACCCAAGCTGTGTTTGGTGTTTGGTGATTTCTCCTACGGCAGGGATCTACGGGCAAACAACCATGACCAGCGCTTGATTGGATCCTATGATGAGAATTATACACTCTACAATAATGAACCAGAGGTGCGGATCAGCGATGCGAGATTAATTATGCTGTCCTCAAATAGCAACATTTCCCCCACATCGTGACGCCGGCTTTATTAGACCGAGTCCAACCAAGTTTGACGAGAGTAATTCAGGTGTGACAATTATATACAGATCCCCGACACTAATGTAATAGAGTTTGTGATAGG
This sequence comes from Sthenelais limicola, assembly GCA_942159475.1. Classification (NCBI taxonomy): domain Eukaryota; kingdom Metazoa; phylum Annelida; class Polychaeta; order Phyllodocida; family Sigalionidae; genus Sthenelais; species Sthenelais limicola. The sequence goes on from OW804096.1 coordinate 118,797,783, forward strand.
GGAAGTGAATCTAATTGAAAACGTTTGGAAACGTGTATACGGAATGCCACACATGGGAGTAGAGAACACGGAACTAAATTCGGATGCTTCTATCATTCGTTCTTCAATTAATGGATTCGTACCTAGCAACAGTTCCCCAACTCTTTAATGGAGAAGGTTGGCTACGAATACTGTGATTTGTCCTATATGCACATCAGTACATCTGGCCTTTAGTGCGTTTCCTAACGTATTTAAACGTATACTTATTTGAAGTGTCAACCAATGCTACTTCCTCTAGGCATTTAGGAAAAGCCTAATATACAGTTATCACTGGGTAAATATTAACTCAGTGTAAATCAGCTGAAGGAAACTGAAGAGAACCAGCAAGCGTATCAGGGAGAGTTCATATTCCTCCGCTGCTTGTTTCGATGGTAAGTGGAGTGTGACTTCGGATTCTCTATGACTGGCTGGGTTCTTTCTCTGACATTGAAATGGTGACTATCCATGTCACACCGCTGTCCACACCTTTGAGCATGTTCCCAGCAGCTGGCGTTCTCGTTTTGCTGCTCTACCTACTTCTTTTACACGAGCTGCTCTCAAATATATGGTGGAATGACTCCAACAGTGCCTCAAGCAAAACAACGACTTCCGGTGGTGCTTCGGTCAACTACAGGTGAGTTAATGGCAGTTCTTATAGCACGTGTGGCAGGAGAAGAGCAATTGAAAGGTGATCTGAGAGAGAAAGTGCATTCCTCAACGTCAACCTGGATAACTATTTCCTTTTCAGGTTCTTGGCGAGTTCATCGATGTCGAACATAACAAATGGCCACCAATCAAGGAGTCCACAGTAGTAACCCAGCTAGGAAGTGAGCTCATGTAGATCTCACTATGAGCTCAGAAACTTCTCATGTATGTGATATCAGAACTGTGAGGTCTGGGTGAGGTTTTTGTGATCTTGCATATGTGATCTCACATGAATGGTTTCAGTGTGATCTCAGTGTGAGTTCACAAGTTCTAGCTCACATTTAGCTAACAGCTGTGATATCTCAGTGAGCTCAGAAACTTCTCATAGATGTGAGATCAGAACTATGAGGTCTGGGTGAGATGTTTGTGATCTTGCATATGTGATCTCACATGAATGGTTTCAGTGTGATCTCAGTGTGAGTTCACAAGTTGTAGCTCACATTTAGCTAACAACTGTGATATCTCAGTGAGCACAGAAACTTCTCATAGATGTGAGATCAGAACTATGAGGTCTGGGTGAGATCTTTGTGATCTTGCATATGTGATCTCACATGAATGATTGGTTTTTGGCAACATTGGTAGAGTGCCAATTTTTGAGACATTCGACCCACTAGTTGTCGGCTATCCTGTGCCGATGGAAAAAAAATACCCCCCAAAAATTGTTGGCCCATGTCTCTAGTTTCCGTAGATACCAAGGACAAGTCAATCGGGCCAGAAATAAAAGCGTAGCAGTGTTTTTGTGAGGCCATGTCTGGTCGAAATATAAAATCTTCCATTATCGCCATGCCGAACGTCCCGCCGATCAGACATGGCCGATCGTTTCGCCAGATCGTAGACGTTGTAGACATTGTTGAGAGTTGCCATTTGAGAGACTGAAAGAAGACATTACGGACTGTAGATGCTGCAAATTTCAAAACGTTCGGCGGAGATTCAGGGTGTTTTTGGAGCGCCCGGATTCGGAACAAAAAAAAAATTCGGGACCCCCAAAAAACGATAGGATGCCGTAAGTGGTTTTGACTTTTCCCGAATTTCTGACGGGGTGGCATCGGCCAATCCGTACACAAAAAATATACAGACTTGACCGTCAATGTCTCTAGATCACGCAGGTCTTTGGTTTGAATCGATACGAGCAAGTGGGAGGCTATGAGAGACCAAAACTCGATGCAACCTCCAACCGGGCCAAGAGCAACATGTTTGGGCGATTTTTGTACAACATAACAAAAACGGAACAGTCGATTCGGGCCACTTTTAGGGCAGCTAGGGCTTAGATTTTCGAGTATGGCATGCAGCGGGGCCTGTTCCACCCTGGTGCCAAAGAAATTTCGATTCCAAGCATTCCTTCATATTCAAAACAAAGGATTCGTTTGAGATCGTAAAGTGGGTAGGAAGGGTCAGACTTTTTAGGTACATGTCTATGGCAGAACAAGTGAAAAATTCGACTTTTTTCTGGTGGCCCATAGAAATTTTGTGAGATATTGACCTAGTCCAGTTTTTTCCCCTCTTTTTAAATCTGGCCTCCAATTTTTTTTATTGGCATTATTGGCGACGTTATTGGTAATTTGACTGTTCTCACCAGGTGGCAGCACCATAGAACTTGGCTTTCACTAGGTGCCCTCACAGGTTACTACATGCCATTTACAATTTTTATTAGAACAAAAGTCTCACTAGTAATACTTATATGAGGCATTTATACCTTATAGATATTACACTTTATATACTTGGAAATATTGAAAGCAATGAAATCAATACTTTATTTGTATAACTTACCTGCTTGATGTTGAAAAATGTTGTGAAGAAAGCACCCTTATAATTCTAATATTATTACTATGAGTACTACTGAAGTACCCAGATTGTCAAACACCAAGTTGTAATGGATACCTATGTCGGCCACAGGAGAGGATTGTATTAAGGGTAAGTTTAAGTGATGGAAATGGATGAGAAACTCTGAAAAAGTCAAGCAAAGGGACTGCATATAATATGCAGTCTCTCCTTGAATGCCCTTGGGCAAAATGCTTCTGTGGAGAAACTTTCTACCTTAGCACTGAGCACAAATCTGCTGTTTACAAGCTGATTAGTAGTGCAAAAATCAATATAAGAGTGAGATTGTGTAAGAGTATACTGTTAGTTCACAATATGAGGCCATTGTGACATTAAATATTGACCTCACCATGAGATCATAGTATGAGTATACTGTGAGGTCACATTGAGAGATCATATTGATGCCACTGTGAAGTTACACTTTGACCTCACCCGTGAGGTCATACTATGACCTCACAGTGAGATCATACTTATGACCTCACAGTGAGATCATAGTATGAGTATACTGTGAGGTCACATTGAGAGATCATTTTGATGCCACTGTGAAGTTACACTTTGACCTCACCCGTGAGGTCATAGTATGAGCTCACTGTGATAAATATTGTGAGCTCTCAGTGAGCTCACTGTGATCACACATTCTTAGCTGGGAAGCAATCAGTAGTTTACAGCGCATGCAAACATGAAGGTTTGGAGGGTCATAAATCTATATTTGGACATTCTTATGGGATATCATTTATAATCATTATTAACTGTCAGTTGCAATCAGGCAGTCAGTATGTTTCTATGTATATTTTCTATATATTTCTATTAAACAACCCTCCTCCCAGATACCCTCCCCTCATATACTTCAACCCCCTCCCACCCCTTGCATCCTTATATCCTATTAATAGACCTTCCCCCCTTAGCTTTAACGATGACTCACTTTAGACTTGTGATATATACTAAAATAGACTCTTACTCATAAAATAATAATCATATGACATAATTATATCATTATCATTACATAATAATGTCTCAAAATAGTCTTATATAACCCCATCCCCATTCCCCACCCCAACCTTCATCTGTGCATGCGCTTTCAACTACTGATTGCTTACTACTGTCCACCTCTAATGCTGTTATTCCACTGGATCACTTGTATCTGCGCTTATGGCTAGCTCTTGCTTCGCTTCTTTATAGTATGCTTTTCATTCGCTCTTTATCTGATAATATTTTTAGCACAAGACAAGCGCAAAGTGATTCTACTGGTGCACTTGTTTTCTTATGAAATCAATAGCAAGTACATTGATGCGCTCTCAGTGCGCTATTGGTGCTATTGGTCCGCTACTTAAACAGGCAGAAAGACGTCATGTAGCAGCGCCCAAATCAAACACGTCAAACTTTAGCGGAACGTCCTGAGAAGCGCAAATAGCATATTTTTAAAAGCGTATGGGAAGCATAGTAACCAATCCCATTGGGCCGCTCTGGTTTCGCTCTAACTTCGCTTGTTTAATATGCGCTCAGGAAAAATAAAAGAGCGGAACATGAGCGGACCAAAAGAGCGATCCAGTGGAATCGCACCTTTACTGGGGCGGGGGTAGATGTGTTTGGTGTGAATCACCTTCCAATGCCATTTTATAAACGAAATACAAATTACCTACGGATCTATTTCATTTTCATGACTTTCATTCGATTTTATACGTAGTAATAGTTGTACTGAATACATTGTGCTCCAACGATTCGAACACAATCATTATGATTTGCGTTGAGTTAAAAAAAGAGGCCTGATTGGGGACTTTAAACAGGGATGCGGGTACGATTACTTGAACTATATAGTTCCTAAGTGGACACCAACATCTATATTATAAATGTTCCAGAGTCCACATAGCCACGATCCCCTGTCATAGCCTACAGTTTGGTTATTGTTACTGCAATATAACATAACAATAATAGAATAAATGTTACAAAAGATTACATTAACCACAATCATAAGATCTTGGGCTAATTACAGCTCTATGAACGAAAACCTGGAAATAAAAACATTTAAGCGGAACTCCTGATCATTCACAACAAATAATATGCAGTCCTAGGACATGTACATCATGTAGTATGAAGAGGGTGAGGAAACCAACTGTGGCATTTGCATTCTCATACTAACCCTATACCAGCAAACCAGAATAGTGTGAGGACTTATATATATATTAGTCTCGGTGGTTATATATAATAAGTCATGCCTCCGACAACCCAGCAAACTGAATTTGATAAACATGCAGGTCCACATATTATTGTTAACACAATGGTGTATGTTAAATTGGGCTGGATACATCCTTAACGCACCATCATCTGAAGTTGGTCTACAATGTATGACACATCTTGCTTTCGTTTGAAATTTCTTTCCTTATTACATATATTGATAAGAGTTATATATATACGAAGTGGAAACAGTCAACGGAGAAATTTCCTATCAGAATATTTGAATAAACAGTACAAGCAAATCCAATCAGCGATAGGATAATACAAATTGGCCAGAAATTTATGTAATGATTAATTTATCGTGAAGGACCTTGATTTGGGGAATCGAATTAATCTAATGCCAGATTGAGTTAGTTTGGATTCCAATCACACTTCATCTACCTAATGTAATCAGCCACGAGTTGTAGTTAGGGTAAGATAAACATTGACTTTCCGCATTTGTTTCACGTAGCAAATAGATTGTGTATGAAAGGGTCAATTATGGTAACAATATTCCTTCTGAAGCGAGTACCACCAGTGCCTATCCTATTAAATAAATACCCTTCTCCCAGTGCTGTAACATTGCAAATTTCCGTCCTTGAACAACGTTCAAATCAGACTAAGTCCATTACTTTTCAATCCAATCGAGTCATCGTGGGATATGTATCTCTTTTTTTAAATAATTTTTATTGACAAATTTTCACAATGTGATAATTCTCATTCGTCATAAAGATGGTAAGTACAAGTACAGATTTTTAACATTTCTAGTCATTACTACAAGTTTTACGTTATGAAATGTGATAAATAAATTTACATCGATAACCTTCATTGTTTGATTGGTGGTACTCTCCGTGCCTTCGTTTTTCTACATTTTTCCCCATTTTAAACACACATCCACAAAACAGATCAATCCGCAATAACAATTAAAAGTAAGATATCAATTTCAAACCCAATTTAGCAATGTAAGGTACAGTAGTGATTCGTATAAATCTCCAACTCCCAGCATGATAATGCTACATCGAAATCAAATTACTTAAAAAAACTTATTCTCTCATGATTTCCTACCAAGAACACCCTGTGACTCACATGAACACTGAATTAGCTCGATTTTTCGAATCCATCTTCAACCTGGGCCACGACAAGGCTTTACATTCAACATTTAATTGATTCCATAGCTTTGGGCCAAGATATATCGGGCTTTTTCTCATTTTTTCTGCCTGGGCATTTCTTGCGGGTGGCATATCGTACATAATATTCATTTTGGCTTTCTTTTTCTAATCAGATTTGGGAACAACTTATAAATTATAGCAATAAGTTGTATTATTCAAAAAAATATAGATGAACATCAATTTAATTTGATGGTGATCATATGGGATTTATGAATCGTCTATCAATACTGAATTCAATGTACCAGTTTTTTGCACAGCTTGCTGAATTCACAGCGAATCACTATTCGCAATCGATTCCCGAGGGTTTTACTCTACATAATATATGTATAATACAGTCCCGGTAATCACATGTATACTAATGCCTCGAGCTCGGAGTCGCATATGGCTGTTATAGAATAACGAGTCCTCCGCATTGAGCCTGATGAGAACAATCATATAACCGATCCAAATGGAACTGGTGATGACCTTATCTACCACACAACTTTATCCCGCTTGCACAGCCCCAACTGAATGTCACTTCTGAATTATTAAGGATCAATTCTACCTAGTATTGTAAAAACCTATAGCTATAGCAAGGGGTAGGTCGGGGGATAATCCGCTTGACTGCCAACATCGCATTAGCTTTTAACTTCTAATATCCCTATGGATAAAATGGAAACACTGCTTTGACAAAATAAATATCAACAGAACGTGTACTTGTGATTTAACAGTAAAAACGAAAGTGGAGTATCCTTTCAAAATGCATTCAAATACTGGCTCCATTTCACTTCCCAGTCAAGACATTACTTGTCCCATAGACAGTTTATTCTTTCATAAATAACATACATTTACCTGTTTTACCTGTGCTCGCTTGTCAAAGCCCTGTCATAATATAATGTCAATAAAATCATTCCCATGCAGTTTCCATACCTGTTATTCATTTTAGATCCCCAAATTCAACTTGGCCACGGTGACCATCATTAACCTCAATGCGTTATTTGATTAAATAGTCATGGAAGATGAAAAAAAAGCTGCTTGAAATGTGCTGTGATTCCAATTCCGGTGGCCCTCTTGCCAAATAAAAAACAACCCGCGCATTTGGGAAGAAGCAGTGGAAAAGGTGATTCGTAGTTTTGGTGAAGATCCTCCACTGAGGTGCCTGCCTGACAGTTTAATCAGAATTGGGCATGGCAAAGACAAACCCCTTCTTAATGGGGGGACATTTCATAGGTGTTCCTAGTGATTTAACTTGACCATGTTTCAGTTGTCAAATGAAGGAAATCCCTTAAGAGCCCTTGCCCATCGCATCATCTATCCCAGAGTACTGGCTAATGGCCAACGCCTGGCTGCTGAGATAAGGAAATGCCGGTGTCTAATTGCCCAATAAGGCGCCTCGGATTAGGTTATTTTGTCGTAAATGGATAACGCGTACATTGTTACACGTCCGTGCAGCCATGGGCTGTGGTGCTAGCATACCTAAACATACTTGTGTGGGTCCATATGTATCATAGAGCTATAAGAAGACGTATCCCCTGCTAATGCACTGTGTTGGCGGTATTCCCCTGAGACTCGCAATACTTGATTGCCCAATTATCTTTCAGAAGTCTGTATACTGAAGCACAAAAACGTGAGATCTAAATACACATATATACATATATGCCCCTATTCAAACGTGCGTCTAATTAATTTTTTGTTGAAATGCTAAGGCAGTTTTCCCTATAAGAGCTTTTTAATGATCTTGCGAGAAGGAAAATAGTTAGCTTGGCTTGATAAGATCCAGTGTAAGAACTTTTCCCTATACTTGTCCTTGTCAGGGATCGGGGGAAGACCATCGCCATGGTGAGCCGATGAGTTGTTTTGTTAAATGAACTGAATCTACCAATGATGTTTATATGTAGCTCTTTACCTGAATAAAAACGAATAAAAAAATCAACAACAAAAACGCTCGTACATATATAATTATTATTTATCAGATTAATTAATATTCGACGAGGAGATTGGAGGGACAGAGACGTCGAACAATTCACACATTTCCTTTTAAACCAAATTATCTGGTTGCGTGTCTCATTTACTCCGAAGGGAGTCTGGGAAGGACGACAGACATTGTCCGATGCATTCACTCAGAAAGGCGGGAATTGTGAGGGAACGCTCCAATATTCTAAAGGATACTCTCTACTGACTGTATGACTGCTATATCTGTATAGATGAAAATAATTATGAACGTTAGTATAATATTCTATATGACTGACACACTTCGTATACATATATAGATAATACGCACATATTTACAGGCTAAAAATATATATAATGTATACATTCCCAACTAAAAAGCGTATATTATGTTATAAATTCATTTCACAGAGAAGTTAACTCCTCCTTATGATTTTCCTTTTCAAAGTTGCATGATGCTGTGTATTACTGGTGGTGATTTTAAAATTGTGTAAAATTCTGGGGCAACAAAAACATTTTATTTCATATTTTCTTGAAGTTGTATTTACAAAGGGACGTTTTCGCCCAACTGGGATGCTGTTATGCGGAGAGACCCGGCTAGGGGAGGATTTCTAAAAGGTTAAAGTGTGCATGCAGTAGACCACAACAGAACAATAACAGTTTGATGAATCGAATCATCAACTCGGACTCATCTAATTTTTAAATGAAGAAGATAATCATGATGGAATTAAGTTAATTGAACGTAAGTGAATGTTACGTTTTTATCACCATCCTATTTCATAGAGGAGCAAAAACCGGAAATGGGCCATATTGATTGGGCGTCATAATAAGCTAGCAATTAAACTTTCTCCCATTGATTCTTATATTTTGGAGGGTTAAGTTTCCTTTATTTCTCTCGATTCTAATTTCTGTAGTTGTTCAAGACAAAAGAGTTACATTCAGTGATAAGGCAAGTATTGTGATGTTAAATCGCCAATTAAATGGGCATTTTGTAATGTCAGAGTCATTGAATCAAAACCCCTGGGGATTAAAAATCCCAAATGGCAAAAATGACAATCTGGAAGGATGAAAGAGTCATTGTCATTTAGTCTGGAAACTGAATGTGGGATGTTAAAAATTGGCTGCAAAGAGCAAGAGCAAGAACAGATATTAACGTGCAGGCAGCCTTGATTAAGTAGAGAAGCACCTGTATTTGAAGAGGTGAGAACTAATAACCCCTATATTTGATGTGAATGCAATATACCTATAGACCACAAGCATAATCGTTCATGGAGTGTCCTTTGCCTGGATAATCGCAAACTCAAGTCTGAAGATAAATATTTCCTTGGGTGGGGTGTGTGAGTGTCCTGAAAGCGCTACCACAACTGAGGTTTGGGCCTCAGATAGAATGATCTACCTGAACTCACCTGTTGGGCAACGATTGTTGTTGCTATATGAGCTCAGCAAATGCCCGGCCATGTGTATAGTGATGAAATGATGTATTTAATTGATGGGAATCATTCAAAATCAGATCGATCAGTGTGTGTGTGGTTTTTACCTCCAGGTCTCTTCAGGCGCTAGTGTTGCCACTTTGGTTAAAGTATAATTTAACTCTGGGCACCAGTGGGTAAATTCAACTACCGGTAAGTTTAACTTGCTTGTTAGTATTATTATATAAGATATAAATACTGACTGGTTCCATTTATAAGTGAACTTTTGTATCAGAATCCTTGGTGTGATTTTAATGAGTTACTATTGCTTTAAAGGTAATAGTCCTTGTAATAACCACGAGTTATCTGTCTTCCTCATCCATGTTAGGTGGGTGAGGAAGGGGTGAAGGTAGGTAGGATCAGTACCGTGGTCTGGCTATCCATCTTTTCTCTTCTGAGTTCCTATGTAGTTCCTGGCTGTAATGCTGCCTGGAATAGACTTGATCAGGGATAGGATAGAGATCGAGATGTGTGACCATTTTCTACGACATCTGGATGAGAAGTGTTCAAGCGTCGAGCCACTGTGGTGTCATTATTCTTGTCATTGTCAAAGAAATGACTGCCAAATCTAGATATTAGTCTATTTGCTTATGTCAAAAAATGGCTCCCGTGTGAAATTCATGTTAAAATTTGCAGACAAACATTTTTTTTGAAGCATTTAATAAGCAGAATTCAAAAATCAATGTTTGCATTTTTTTTAATTATTTCATCATACCGAAATTCAAGATGGCATCCAAGATGGCTGCTCGGACAATAAATGCACATAACTTCGGTTCTAATTAAATTAAATGAATGATTTTGGTGTCCATTTCTATGTTTTCCATGTCAGGGAATCCAATTAAATCAAAATAAAATCCAAGACACATGATGCCATTCCGCTAGGGGGCGTAATAGGTCATGTTTCACATATTTTCCTAAAAAAACGATAAAAAAATACTTCAAATATCTTTCAATGTGTGACTAGGCCTAAACCTAACCAACATCAATAGAGCACGGTCAGAACAAAAGCTTGCAACGGCTAGTACACCTTTTATTCTTGTCGCTGCCTCGTCCATACTATTATGTGCACTGTAGGCTAATGCTCCATCACAGGTGTTTTATATGCAATACTTTACTTACACATTTCAGTACAGTACTAAGTACACTATGATGTAAATTGGGTCTATAAAAATTCTCGTTTAAAACTCAATGTATAGGTATCCTGGTTATGTACTATATAATACTTTCTGGTATGGCAAGTATGGCGAGTAGTTTTGGTAGGATATACTTCCTACCATTGTGTTTAAATCATACTATAAGATGTAATTCTTGGTAGAATATATACTTCCTACCGTAGTATGACACTTCAACTATTGATATCGCCATGTTATCTCCCCAGCTGTTTTTTGCCCTGTACAGTACCGCCAACTCTGTCCTGAGGACATTATGTGGTTTGTGAAGGTATCTGGGGTGAAAATGTGATTTTGAAGCCCTTTTTAATCAGGATATCCACACTCTATTTAAAGCCTGGGAAAGCCCCTGTGTGGAACTAGAAGAGATTTAGGTCATGCCTCTATGTCCAACCATTCCAGGCAACGTGGGATTCCCTAGCAACACGTCTCACAAGAGTCCCTAGCAACAGGGAGGGGGACGAGGAGAGTGATGAGGGAGAGGGTGGGGAAATGGGAGGGAAAAGATATGACAGACAGAGAAGAGGGGGAGGGAAAAGAGGTTGTAGGAGAGGGAAGGGGGAGGGGACGAGAGGGGGAGGGGAGAGAGGGGGAGGGGGGAGCGGGGAGGGGGAGAGTGAAGAAGAGGGAAGGAAGAGGTTGGGCGAATTGGAGAGGGGAGGGGAGGGGTAAAAGGTATGAGAGACAGAAGAGGGGGAGGGGAAAGAAGGAAAGGGGGAAGCGTGGGAGAGAGAGGGGCCGTCCGGAGGACGGCTACTTTGCTAAAAAGATATAAAAATACAAAATACAATCCGGTAAGGTAATCCATAGTAAACGGCAATGAAAGAATTAAGGGACAAATGGTACGATTACGCATTTGGCAGGCACTGGCAAATGTTAACGTAGAAACATTCCACATGGCCCTATGTGGTTGGCAACTGATAATGCATGGAATGTCTTCTCCTATGACATAAAAGATAAACGCCAATTGATCGGACGAATGGGATTCCGGGGACCTTAGAGTATCAGCCCTCGACAAACAAGTATCAGTGTCCTATACAGTTAGAGAATGTGTTCAAAGTGGCCCTGCAACTAGATTAATCCGACCGGTAATGTTCTCATCTCACTTCTCTTTTGTGAACGCACCTCTCACTTAAGGAAACTATATTCTGCTTCAGTTCTTAAGTTTGGAGGCAAGGCTGGAAAGCGCATGTAGCCTATAGACTGAAATTCTTCTGAGAACCATTCACATCCCAAGCTTTCCGATGAGATTCAGGGAATCCAATCGACCACTTTGGATCGATACAGGTCAGTTCTGGAACGTGTGGAAGGTCATCATCCTTTCGCTGGGGCGTCCATAATCCAGTTAGTGAAGCACAAACTGGGTTATCTGGATTATCTGAAGATAATGTGTTGCGTGGTGGTCGGACTTCACTTGTTTTCTTGTCCATGGATTCATTCTCATTGATCTATTGCTTGCACGGGTATTTGGATAATATCGGCTTTCCTGGTAGGCCTACAAAAAGTGTGTTATGCCCGACCTTGATGGAGTTCGAAGTACTTTGTGTGAAATCGTTTTCCAAAAGACGAGTGTGTTTCCAACCCATATGCTATGTGATGTATTGGCAGTGAATGGGATTAGAATCAATATCTTCCTATTTATAACAGCCAAGTAATGTCCAAGGTCTCTGTTTCGCAAATCATGAATAGTAGGACACAATGCTTGGTAACTCAGGTGTTGGTAACAACCTTTCGTAGCAGAGATTACCGACTAAACAGAAGTTGACAGATCCCCTCTCGGAATTAAATACTTTGTCAGGTCTTTCCGGCCAAAGCTAACTTAAAAACCTTTCGACCTAGCCTTAATCGATAATTGACACTCCACCAAATAGCTTTAAGAAAAACACTAAACTTTTTTCCCCCATCCTTGCCAAAATGATGTCCAAGGCGGGGTAATGTGCGGATCCCGCCGTTCCACCTATTCGTAATTATATAAGCTGGCTCAATTAAAAAAAAGTACAGTCTCTTTAACATGTGCAAAAACAAGAAACTGGATACCACACAAACTCCCTGTTTTAAAAGTAATTCTAAATGTTTAGTTTACCGTTTATACTTTTCATGATAAAAAATAGTGGCGTAATTAGCAATTTTAAACAGTGATTCCTAAGTTATTAAGATGTAGCCTCCCAAACAGGCTTCCCAGATGAAAATGTTTTGTAATTTTGAAACTGGATACGGTAGTTGTCAAGAACATTTAATAAAAGGAGTTGTTATGGCTCCACTGAGACTCGGAAGGGAAAAATCTTAATCTTAATATTTAAAAACATTAATTTGAAGGATGAAGTATTTCATTTCAGATTTCATCTAAAACAATCGTTTACCAGTTTTATTAGCAATATAATATACGCCACCAATTGTGTATGTATGTGACAAAACATTTTCATCTGGAAAGAATTGATATAATTACATACAAATTTTGAAACTGGATACGGTAGTTGTCAAGAACATTTAATAAAAGGAGTTGTTATGGCTCCACTGAGACTCGGAAGGGAAAAATCTTAATCTTAATATTTAAAAACATTAATTTGAAGGATGAAGTATTTCATTTCAGATTTCATCTAAAACAATCGTTTACCAGTTTTATTAGCAATATAATATACGCCACCAATTGTGTATGTATGTGTGTATGTAATTATATCAATTCTTTCGGTTCAATATATATGCCACTGTGCCAATTAAGATATCCATCGATACAATTGATAGGAAGGCAAACATGGTTAAGCATGTTGCATCAGATTACACGATTTCAGGAAAATAGGTGGTCCCCCTGTAAGTCTTAGTTTGATAATGAGGTATGATTGCTCGACGTTATCTGCACGCCCCAGCAATCACGGCCTAGTATTGATAAGCCATAAGTAAATCATGGTCGGCCTATGGTAGTGATATGAATTGGTCCGTCCAAATATCCCCCTCCACCAAGTCATCTATAATCAGATTCATGTGCGGTCATTCTGTCCTCTAGCATATTTGTAGGCATCTTTCCCAGACCCTCATAGGATCTATCATTAATAGGGAGATGGATGGACTATCCAAAATGCCAATCCCTGAATGTTTTCCCTGTAGCGCATATCTCCCATCCATAAGGCAAAGGGCTTCACTAGAGGGATCTCGCAGATATAAGAAATGCAATCAATACATGCTGAACTGATCCCAGCATTGGACTGAGGGCCGAACGACAAATCCTGCGCCACATCCCAGTCTCGCTATACTACTGACAATATTACGAGGTACTGGAATCGAATATACCACTTGAGCTAATCCCTCAGCTATATATATCTATCTATCCATATTTCAATCCATGCCCTTCCGTTGGAGCCAGAATATATACATGTACATTTAGGAACAGAATTACAATGAACAATGGGTAATGACCCAATGTTCGGTTGAACAGTAGAATAAGGAAGAGGTCTAATATCATTACTCTCGCTGTTAATAAGACGTGTAGACAGTGGTCATTATATGGTACAAAAGTATGAGAGGGTGTGTACAAAAGAATACATAAGAGTACGTAGAGAAAGGTAATATGAAGGCTCATAAAGTACAGCTCCATCTGTCGTGTTTAGCTTGTTGCAGCAGTGGATGCAACCCTTGCGGCGATCTTGCAATCTTGCGAGTAGTATATGAAAATCTTCAGCATAATCAGGCTGTACTACAAATGTATCCACGGCTTGGAGATTTCATTTTTTATTTCGAGCGGAAAGAATATGATATATTTTATCATTAAAAAGCCATACTGACCAGTTATACACTTGTTTTATGCCCGTTTAATGCACATGTTCACTTCCCTATCAATATAAATTTGGTCAAGTCCCCTTGCTCATATCCATCACTGAAAAAACAATTTCACATCTCATGAATATATAAGTAGGTGTTTGAATAATGCCTTGTCATATATTGTCATGTCTCCTGACTACGATTATTGATATGCGTGGTATTTGGAGACGAGGAGTGTATAGAGCCAAAGAACATACGGCTTCATGAATAAATTGGTTTAGCATATACATCGATGTCTTCAAAATTACTCCAAGATACAGTCAGTGCAGCCTGGGCTCGTGCTTTTTACTAATCGAGATTCATCGTATTCTTGGAGCCAATCACTATACACTCCAAGAAACAGACAATATTTTATCTCAGAAGATCCTATAAAGGTCGTATAAAGTTCCGGGCCTATTTAATTCATACGTGATAGTTTTTCAATGTCAGATTTTCACCGCCGATAAAAAAATGCAAAAGGATGTCATAGGTACCGGAGGAGGCCACATAACAACATTTACGCATTTCTCATAAAAAAGGGACGAGACACTTTGTAACCACCCCTTTAATCTTCTCTAGAAGAATGAAAATATGAGAATATGATTGGGCGTGCATGTTAAGATAATACTTAACGATTCTCTGACTATTTAATTAATTTCTGATATTTCTAAAGTTCATGATTCTTTTCTTTGCAATGTTCTCATCTGTATACAAGCTTGTATAAAACGGCCGTTGAAGGCAGGACGGAGGTCGCTGGCCTGTAATAACAACAGTGTTTATGTAAGCCATCCTGTCAGGTGCCTCCCGTCGGCCGTTGACAGCCGTGTAGGCTCAACCATTACTTGGCAATCTCTGTATTTTCCCGCTAAATTTGGTCTTCTAGGATAATAAAACAAAGGGTTACTGGTTTTTGTGCAGGTTGGCCTTTTGGAAATGAGGGGGTTCTTCCCAGAATCCTAGGGGAACCTATAAGAGCCCTGGAGGTTGGGAGCCTCCTCAGATTTTATTGTGGCAGCTTCAGTGAGAGTTAGAAACTCTGGACTTACCTTACATACCACTGGACTCTGGACTTTTACTGGACATATTGTACTTGGAGAGAGAGATAGAAGGACTTACTCTGATATTTGTGACTTACTCTGATATTTGTGACTTACTCTCATCTTTGTGACTGGGCTGACCTGTACAAAACCATCCATAGTGACACTTTATTACAAACTGGATTCTATTACTTGTGAGTTTTTCTTTGCCTTCACCTGTGTTTTGTTTCTCTGCATCTCCTAGACAACATTGCCATTTAATATTAATCCGAATAGATCACATATTAGTCTGTTTGTGCAAGAGCTATCCCCGTACTCTCACAGGTTGAACTGATTTTAATATAGACAATTTAAAGACCTTAATATTACACTGGTGGAATACTAATTGTGTTTTGTATTGACACCCTGAGTGGGTAGCGTTAACCCTGTGCGGGTACAATAAGTTAGTAAGGCTATGAGAAAGCCAAAGAGGTGTGAGAGCTGATATTCAAAGTATTTGGAGCAGAAGGCGTCCAGTTTAGATTTGAGCCAAAATATTATGTGTAGGACGGCGATTTCCTTGATATATTTGGATCAGGACCATTTGAGATTTCATGGTTAAGTTATATACAACCTGATAGTGTCTAACTAGGTATATGTCATGATTTTTGTGTCATGAAATGTATTATTCTTAGAATGTTGATAACAGAGTGAATGTTCATGTCTACTACTTACCTTGAAAATGTTTAAAACTAGAGGGATGTATGTGTAAAACGATAGGACTAAGTTGAGGTTAAGGTGGATTATTTTCCAGCTGTTTTCTGGAAAAGGTATTTTTACTGGATGTTTTGTTCAGAATTTGCATTTTTGATAGAGTGTCAACCATTGTATATATGTTCCAGGGTAAATACCCGAGATGAAGTTTAGTGTACGGACACAAACCCTTGATATATGGAAAATCTGGTTTGGATTATTGTGTGCCAATTATAATAGATTTGTCTTCTACTCTTCAATATACAATTGTGTAGTGGTAACACAAAACTAGTATGCCTAGAAGCATGTTAAGATAATACTTAACGATTCTCTGACTATTTAATTAATTTCTGATATTTCTAAAGTTCATGATTCTTTTCTTTGCAATGTTCTCATCTGTATACAAGCTTGTATAAAACGGCCGTTGAAGGCAGGACGGAGGTCGCTGGCCTGTAATAACAACAGTGTTTATGTAAGCCATCCTGTCAGGTGCCTCCCGTCGGCCGTTGACAGCCGTGTAGGCTCAACCATTACTTGGCAATCTCTGTATTTTCCCGCTAAATTTGGTCTTCTAGGATAATAAAACAAAGGGTTACTGGTTTTTGTGCAGGTTGGCCTTTTGGAAATGAGGGGGTTCTTCCCAGAATCCTAGGGGAACCTATAAGAGCCCTGGAGGTTGGGAGCCTCCTCAGATTTTATTGTGGCAGCTTCAGTGAGAGTTAGAAACTCTGGACTTACCTTACATACCACTGAACTCTGGACTTTTACTGGACATATTGTACTTGGAGAGAGAGATAGAAGGACTTACTCTGATATTTGTGACTTACTCTGATATTTGTGACTTACTCTCATCTTTGTGACTGGGCTGACCTGTACAAAACCATCCATAGTGACACTTTATTACAAACTGGATTCTATTACTTGTGAGTTTTTCTTTGCCTTCACCTGTGTTTTGTTTCTCTGCATCTCCTAGACAACATTGCCATTTAATATTAATCCGAATAGATCACATATTAGTCTGTTTGTGCAAGAGCTATCCCCGTACTCTCACAGGTTGAACTGATTTTAATATAGACAATTTAAAGACCTTAATATTACATGTATACCCATCACCACAGAGGATGTGCATGAAAGCTTCCTTCTCGGAGCTTTTCTCTGTTTGGTCATTGCATTGTTCCCTTAAAAACAATGGCGGGGCTATTAATTCCGGGTGGTAATAGGGGCTCAGAAGGACAATAGCTTGGTCGACAGTGATTGCTGTGAAGGCAGCTGTTGTGTAGACACAATATGATGATGAATGGGACCAAACAGGTTTTTTTATCTATGAAGCTTATAAGACTCGCCTTGTAACAAAGGTCTTGACTGATTATTACTTGCTAACCCCTATTACATCCTTGCCGAACATAGATAGAATACGGAATATTAAATCTCCTCTTGCTTCTGACTTAGCTTTTTCCTAATTAATTTCAGACTAGATTTCCCCTGTCTAAAACGGGTAGTAATTCTCAGCATGTAATTTGTATTCAATTCCTCCATCCCTTCTGCTATTCTTTTTCACTCCCACCTTTATAATTCTCCTCCCCACTCAGGGGTGACATTGCATCAGCCCAGTAATCACTTGAGTTCTATTTATATGTAAGCCATTTTGAAAGTTAGAGCCCTGTACATGCAGCCAGTAAAAAGCCTTATATAACTTTGTGCAGGGCATTGGATGTCGTAAATCCATAATTAATATAGTGTGGACAGTTTCCTTGAAGAAGAATTGTGCACTCTTAATAACATATAGACTACTAATTATTTCTTAGCTCAACGAGGGTATTACGAATAAAATCAAAGCTTTGATGATTGAAAACTTCGAATACACCATAGATTCCCCTTACAGAATCTATGAATACACTAATCAAAGAATTATTCCACATCTAGATCCATTTCCTTTAATTCATTTTAATTTCCCTTGGAGGCCATTGAATTTAGCATTTTCACTGTGTATACAGGAACCTGAAGACCAAAAATCAATTATCTGGTATCTTCGAAGAAAATAAAGAGGCAATTCGTTTGAATCATCTTCGATTAACTATAATTTTTCGTGTCTTCCCATCTATTATACCGCTTTGAATGAACACTTTAAATTACCTCTTTCATTATTTCAACCAGCAGCAGAGTAAATAATGTTAAACATCGGAAATGTATAACTTACAACACACTTGATGTGCTACTGGAAAAAATGTTCATTAACCCTTCAGAAAGAGAGAAAGAAAGGAATCAAAACAATAATTGAATAATAAAAGAGCTGTGGAATTCCGTGAACTTGAGGAAAAAAATACCATATATAATGCGATTTTTCTACCGATGCTTTTTTCAATTTTTAGAAGCATTGCATTGCATAGGCTATCATATATATACTTACCAGCCTACTGCAAGAATTGAGATTATACATGTGCATTATAGCACTCGCTGGATTTTGCTTACAAGGGACATCATAATATTTCATCATATATAATTATTATATTTACTGTATATATCTAACAAATCATTCAGTTATATGAAGGTGGATGACACGTAATGGGCCATTACTGATGTATGTGAACTAAAACTATTTGTAAATATTATGAAATAGTACATTATGACACATCATGAATGTTATGTGACGATTAGTTTGGATTTCATTACAGTCATTGACCTTAAAAAATCCCTGCCCGAGGTTATACTTTTTGTTTCTTACGCATCGACCATTTTGAATCTCCCAGGATGAAGCTCACTGGTCGGAAGAAATAGGAGACAACCGAACCGATAAATAAGGCCAGGTGTCAGACATTCTAAGTATTATGTGACAGGTGATATGTATATTGGTGATTTGTTACCATTCCGATTCGCCGCAGAGGAGTTGTTCTAAAAGCTCCGCCTTATGTAAAAGTGACATCACTTTGCCTGGGGAGACAGATCCGCTGACAACGAGAAAATTAATGAGGACAATGAGCCACCTTCTCCTTGATGAAACAGTTTTCTGTGGGAAATAAGGTGACACAAAATCAATATATTTATATCTGTATGCCATATATAATGTATATATTATATATAATGATATATAATATGCATCCGTGTGGTAGAAACTATTCCACTTCGTGACAGATTGTTTACCTCGATGCCATGCGATTTGTTCCCGCCATTCACATTGATCCTTTCATTCCTCGAGTCGTTTTTCATAATGATATAATTTATTTAATCTATCTTTATTCAATAGCGGTGTCCAGTTTTCAGTTACCCACGTTATGCGAACATTATGATGTCAGGACTTTCCACCCACTGATCTACGTCTCTATGCATTTGCATGAACGTAGGCCTACGTATAATCTACAGCTGTAGCAGAATGATAAATGAGGAAAGGTAACCCCAAATCGCTCGGAGTTTCTGATGAATTGTCTTAAGTGATTTGCTAGTTGTGGGATTTTCATCGGTTCAGTATGGGAATAGGCTATTTGATGAAAGTCAATGCAAGGGCGCAAGTTATTTCAATTCAATGCTATATTCTGAAAAATAACTCAAGCCGAAAACCAATGCAAGAGGGATTTCACATCAAATAAAATGATCAACACAGACACGTGTCTGTCGGTTCATTTCTTCTTGCACTTTTCATTCATTGATAAGATGTACCCCGATTATTAAATGAATGTTACCAAAATAATGCTTTTTGTGTTATTGAAAAGCATGGCCGAAAGTTTGTCTTGACCTTAAATATGAACGTATTACCTACAGCTGTTGTACTCTGGCGGAAATGAGAAATGAGGAATGGGGAAGGTAACCCGAAATCGCGCGAAGCCCTTCCACTGCATGATGCAATCCCACACGAACCGCGGTCACTTCTTGATATGGGCTCCGCGAACAACCGTCGACAAGATCCGCATCTATGACATATTAACGTCAGTACAAATTCTCCTTTTCGGACAGGTCTCTATTGAATATAGACTAGCCCTCGTCCCCAAGACAGTGTTGTTTGTATATAGGCCCTATTGCAGCAGGTCTACTATTCCCCATTCACTGAAGTCATTGATTCCTCAGTCGAGGCAGTAGTGACTCTAAGCAGTAGCATTTCTAATATGATAGATTTTGTTTTGAATGGAGTTTTTAAAATCAAAGAGTTAAACAAGTCTAAATAAGATGATGCCCCGACTGTTCGAACAGTCCAATCATCCCCTATCTTCATGGGAAGGCACGCCGAAACTACTTTGCTACAAAAAACTGAGGAGACTGATCTTAACAGGCTTCTCATTCAGGCTTGTGTGGTGTAGCTGCAATTCTTTACAATTTTACTAGCTATAGTGGTACTAGTAAGGCATCCTAGGACTTCTTAATCGAGGACCTTTAATCTTTACCATTTTTCACATTCCCGATGCCGTTTTCTCTTCAGTCTGGTGATACCATAGCATAGAGATTCTTGATTTCCTATAAACTTATAGGGATATTTCATTTCGAGTTAAGAGAAACCAAAAGATGGAGATGAAGAAATGGGTCGCGTGACAATGTGTCTAATGCATCCAGTAGATAGTGTTATACTGAAGTTTTACTTCACCTTTAGTATATGCTTCATTAAAGATGCTTTTCCTTGGTGGCATCTCACGCATTCAATCTAATCTAGAGTAGATTGCGTCTAGATTACCTTCTTATATTCTAGTCGGATTCTAGTCTGCATTATGTCCAATTTGTGCCCAACACTAACAGGTCCCCAACCACCTAGCTAATGAAAAAATACCAATATAATGATGATGATAATTTATTTGCCAAATAGCAGTGGCTTCCAAAGACTCCAAGCGAAGAGATATCCTTAGTGGCCCTGCCCTGGCGAGCAAAGTAAAATATTCAGCGACAGGGGAGTGGAAGATACTAGTAGTATGCCAGATAGGTCGCTACATGGCCATTAGCATCTGATTGTAGGTCTTTAGTTATTCTACTTCTATTCCAAAGTCATTTACTCCTATTCCTAACAACACATAATTCACAGAGACTTTGTTGAGAATTGACCCGTAGGTACATAAGAAACTTGACTGACACCTCCTCGGGCCCTGTTACCCTTTCAGCGGTGCCTAGCGGGAATCCTATCTGGCGATATCAGGGAGTCGGACTCTGTTTACACTGGTTTCTTTCATCATCAGAATACAGAATGAGCCGTTTCACTATCAGCTTCTTCAGTCAAACGCAATATTTGCTCGATATTGAATTGATATCTGAATGGAATGGGTTTTTCTCAGATTAGCCATACCATATTTAAAGTATTTGACTTCTGACATGCTGAATTGCTTGATTCTGCCTTCGATACCATTGCTAGTTCTTCCTATACTGATTTTTGCTGATAGGTTTATATCTCGAGGTGCTGATCTGGCATTCCGTCTTATTCAATCACCTCGTTTGCCATTTCCCAGTCCTCTACAACCTCCTTCAGCTATCAAGGTCTCCTCGGTATGCAACCTTTAAGATGTCCCCATAGAGGGTGAATACAGAATTTTGAACACTCGTTCTGGAGGAAGGAAAAGTTGATACTGACATACTAAAGGATTAATGGTGGACGACAGGGATTTACAGTCCTTCAAAAGCTCCTGAGGCAAACCGAAGGATGTTTTGATGGATTGTAAATCCCAAGCGTCCACCATGCTATCTGTTTGGTCTCTCCTACCCTAATTCCCTATAATAGTGATGAGTAAATATTATATTCAATGTCCATGTCATGAAATCTACGGACGCAGGTTAATAAAATGGGTGGCTTATGAACCATGTACCAAGGTAGGTATATCAAATATATCTTAATTTCCAATAAGGCTGGAAGTATCTTAAAGCATCCCCACATTAATGGGTGGTACTCATTATATTATACATACATTGTTGGGTTTGATTGAGAACGAACAAAACTAATATCATTTATTCTAAAAAACCGACTCGAACCGACTGAAAATATCATTCTAAAAATGATTCTTGAGACAGACGTATGACATTGCACTGAGTTTATAGTAAACTAAAAAAGATACAATCTAAATGAGTAAGATGGTATGCGTATATAGATACATTGACCAAGAAAATATGTTCCATGTCGGGAAGGCATCAGTAGCTGGTGTACTACACAATATTGTAATTCACACCACGTAGTGGGGGAAGTGATACAGGGGGTAATGTCCCAGCACCTGGCTAACAGCAGCGCTATGATAGGAAATCCTGTTCTTGAGACGGCCTCTGCGAATCATTATCCTTGTGAGGAAACACCAAAAAATTCTTTGTTTCATGAAAATAGCCAGGCTGACTGGGACACCAAGTTTTTTTTTGTCTGAGATAGTTCTTGTTAAAAAGTTCAACAATGTCTGAACCATTTAAGTTCCATCTGTGCTCCGATATGTGGATCACAATGTATGAAACTTTATACGGGTCCTCGCAAACGTTCTTCTGTATATTGGAATTGACACAAATTTGTGATGGTATACCAGTTAATGGTAATGAATATCTTACACCAATCATCAATATTCACAAACACATTCCTTTTGAGTTTCGAGGTTATAATGTGATAATCACAGTTTTAACTCTCGTTCAGACTGCGGTATGATAATAAAGATGGGATACTTTATGGATTCGGGAAGACCTCAATCTTGCTTAAAGTACACATTTTGATTAAATTCGTCGGACAAACGAAGGCCAAATCTGCGCAGTGGATTGAAATTCCACAGACTTTAATGCGAAAGGCAGGAGGCACGATTAATAGCTTTCACAAAATCAGATATTACTAAGGACATGAAGCGGTGAATACCACCCCCACCCTCCCCCATTATTTGTTCAAAAATAGAAAGTAAGGAAAACAAAGCATCATTATAATAAAGGTGGAATTATTCGCGGATTCTGGGAGACCTCTATCTAGCTGCCAAACATTTCCCAGGATGTTGTGGACTCTTTATGGGCAATCTAATAGAGATGAAAAACTTGATATTTACTTGGACTGCTAATTTCAAGCTGATATACCATGCCATGTCTGGAGGTCATTGGACGAGTCTGCATCATACCAACAGCGTAACCATGCTGAGGGATGTGGAGCTAAAGTAGTACCAGAATCCCCTCCCCTTCGGCAAAACACATTAGCTTTAAGTTATCCTAATTCTAATAAACCTTTAATGACATTGGTTGATAGTTTTCATGTGTCTTATATAGACAGACATTTTACCTATGTTACTACCGACTACGTTTGGAATTATTAGTCTTGTCATTTGAAGCTAAAGGGTCTGAAGTCAATTTTAAAACAATAATTAAACACATTTACTTTTCGTCTCATTTTACCGATTACCATATACTAGATATTTGATTGAATATGTTCACTATGTTTTCTTTACACACCATTTTATTTATTTTCATTGGGAGTCGAATTTCATGTTATTTTCCTTACTATGATTATATTATAATTGTTGATACAACAAAAAAGATAATAACAAAATATATGAAGCTATTCAGTATGGTTTAACGGGCAGTCCAGCCCACCACTATTATTCCAGGATCCACTCCTGCATATTCATTTACAGAGCTGTCGTGCCTTTGAAAGATCCATTTCTCTGCTCAATAAGGTTTCCCGCTGCAGGATTTACATTCCGATTAAATCGCCCATGAATGCCAAGGAGAGAATCTTGTCCTAGCACTTAGTAATTCCATTAGGTGCGTGGGAGCCACACTGAGTAGTTCAATATAAGATTATTCTATTCAATCAGGCCTGAAAAAAGTGTTTCGAAACCCCCACTTGTTCGACTAATGAGGTTGTACTCAGTGAATAAGGGCTAGTTCTGCTACTCCCTCATTATTCCTGGAGTGGCAGGCGGATGTCATGATATAAAGTATACATATAGGCCCTATGTATTATACCTTTCTAGAGGGTGGTATGATATGCCCACATACTTAAGACTTAGTACTGAGCCTCATATCAAAATTAGTGGGAATACAGACACAAGACATATGGACTATTTGACGTAATGTAACTCAAAACACTACTAACATAGTAAGATTAATTAATTTAGTTAAGGCAGGTGGTAAGAATACCGCCTCAGGGCGAGGCCACGAAATGTATTACTGCCCAAATAAAAGTAATTAAAAAAACAAAAAAACAGACTCTGTATTACCCGCTAATATACCATACTACCCGCCAATAGAACAGTCTTAACTGGGCATAAAAACATTAATTCAATAATTACAGAATCGTCTCAGAATCAAGGAGCAAGATTTTTAAAAATAACATGCTATATGGCTTAGTACAGGGACCAAGACATTGAGACGCTCCGAAAACAACCGAAACTGGGTTCCATGAGATTACCATTGTAGAACGCAACAGAACTGGACTCAATAAAAACAAATTCTAAAAAAAAACACTTCAACGTATTCATATATGACAGGCAACACTGATTTTCACTATGACATAGTCATAGGTATTCCCTCAATAATGTTATGGAAGGAATATTCCCTCCAGTTATTAAGTTAGATTTTATTCATTAGTTATTATTCATTGGTAAATTCACAATGGCCGCAGCTTAGAAAATGAAGGGCCTACATGAGTGATCATGCAAAAACGTCATGATGATTTCACATTCTGGTTAGCGACGCAACATTGGTAACGCGAGCGGCCTCCATGACTTTTTACACAAACAGTAATATAGGCCTACCATCAATCACATCTTGCTCTGCTTGGTTGGAAATCCAAGATTTTCCTATTGTAGTGTAGATCTTAAGAATATCACTTCATATTCAACGTTCAATGATCTAAAAGAAAAAAACTCCAGAGCAATAGGGTTACCGATCACTCTTCACAGCTGATGATATTTGAACCTGAGCATCAACAACGAATGATAGCAACATGTTGTTGGCCCACAGATGGATGGATTCTTCTTCTTCTTCTTCTTCTTCCTGTACAGAAGTGAATTCATATTTGAGTTTGAATTACTCCAACGTGTGGTCATGGACGAACAGCATTAACAATTCTTGTATGTGCAGATAAAAACTGATAAAAACATGGGGGTTTAGTATCGGGGAGTGAGACTGGATACGTCCAGGCTATACATGGCGTTCCAGAAACCCTCAATTGTAGGGAGTGCTCCTATGGCGGGAAGGGTTGCATTCCATAGTCTTATCTACATGTCTCTGGCAGGAAGGCGTTTTTATATACTTCTACCCTGGTGCTAATTTGTCTGAAGTTTCTGGCGGTGCAGCCTCCAGTGCAGAGCTTTACTCCTTTCGTTTTCTCAGTCATACACCCTGCACCATCGTTAGGACTTTTCGGGGATTCCTGAATAATTCATCAGCCCTCTCATCCAATCACTGGGCTTGCGTCAAGCTTTCTGTACGCACCTATTTTTAGCTGTGGTCACTTGTCCAGGCCCTGTCATACCCTCCTTCAATAGGGGAATTGCATGTACCACTGCACAAGTCGGGGAAAGATGGGGGTTTGTGTTTTGGAAACATGTAAAGCCCATGGATATTGACGTTATAGAGCACCATTAAATATCCCATGATGAACTTGAGCTATTTTTATAGACAATTTACACTGTATCATAGGTCCCATAATTCCATTTGAATCAAGATTCAAGTAGGCAGACATGCAAGTCCCCTATCCCCTCGGTCCCATCAAGATAACGACACCAGATGTGCACAGCAGGAGTTCTGTCCGCAGAAAGCCCTAAGAATGGAGCAGGGCTAGATTAGTAGAATCTGCCCTGCTTTGGGAGGTTGTGGCGGTGAAACCCAGAGTCTTGTTTGCCATAAGGTGTAACAGGTGGTGCACAGGAACTTCTATGAGCGCATTGGTAATCTTGTAGAGCATTATGACCTTGTTCAAGGCCTTCCTGTGTTCCTGTGGTTCCCATCCCAGTTGGTGGAGCATGCCGATTACTCATCCAGGGTTTTGTGGGTAAAAGTTGCCAGTGGTGAATCTTGCAGTCTGGCGTTGGATGTTCTCTAGCTGTTGGATCTGCTAGTCATTTTGGTGGTAGTACATTTTTTCAGGGTGGAAGAACATCTGCCAGTCCTTTTCCCAGTTTTCCAGGGCAGTCAGGTCATGTTGGAGAGCGGTGATGTCACTGGCCGATGATGTTTGTTCTTTCCTTCCTCTTTCAAAGCTTTCGATCCCATTTACTGTGGAGCCATGGATCCCATCGTAGTGAAATTTGTGCAGCAGGCAATGGTGTGGTACCTTGACAAAGGCTTTAGCAAAGTCTAATAATATTACGTTGATTTGCTTGCCTATGAATAATGTAGCTATGAGTTGCAATTCGCATGAACGCTTGCTGCGGAATCCGTGTTGTGCTTCAGAAAGGATGGAGTGTTGCTCAAAGTGTGCCATGATGTTAGTGTGAAGGATGTGCTGCATGATTTTGGAGCATATGGATGTTAGTGATACAAAGCGGTATTTATCTACAAGAGATTGGTAAAGAAAAAATCGGGTATCTATCCAGAAGTCGCATTTCTGATGTTCTAATAGTAGTTTGCTGAATTTGTCGATGACTTGTGCAAGTTTTGCAGATGTTGTGTTTGAGTGGCGGTAGTCTTTATGGCAATAAGGACCCCTCCGTAACCCTGAAGGCAATGAAGTTGATTGCGAGGACATCAGGTGAGAAGATATCATTATTAAGCCAGGTTTCTGTGCCCATGATCACGTCAGGGTTCGCATTGTCAATCAGGACTTCTGTCTCTGATGCTCTGGAAATTCACTACCATTTTTTGGGGGGTAGGTTCAGTGGGCCTTTTTTGTGATGATGTTGCTGTTGTGTTATCCAGCAATGGAGAGGTTGGACTGCTGGGTGGAGTTGAGTCCGCAGAGTGGGAGTTTAAAGGGTGATCTCGACTGGCTGCAGTAAGCTCTGCAGTAAGCCTTGCGATGGTTTGTGCTGTTTCTGTAGGTGGAGGGGAATGACGAGGTCCTACCTACATGGTTCACTGGCCATGTAGGCAGGACCTCGCCACTTCTCACCATCACAGCACCATCACAAGACTTACCGCAGAGCTTACCACAGACAGTGGAGACCACCCTAAAGGGCTGGTTCCATTGGTACGGATACGGATACGGATACGGCAAAATTTGCTCACATTAAAATATACAGTCATGTTTCCATGTGTGCGGATCCGTACACGTCAACAGGTACGGATACGGTAAAACCGATCGCTCCATGTAGCGATCGGGACGTTTCCGTACTCCATTCGTATGGTTTCCCTCTTTGATGTCATTACATTCTAGACATATGGGTTCACTCCAATATAGGTTACCGTATCTGCATGACGGATTCGTATCCGTACCAAGATTCGTATCCGTACCAATGGAACCAGCCCTTTAAGCTCCCTCCCACCCTAAGCTGTTGGTGTCTGCCAGTAAGGGTTTGTATATGTTGCTCAGGTTTGGGGTGCTGCATGAGCTGCAGATCCATGCAGTTGATCAGTTTGCTAGTAGATCATAGTCTGGTGTGGATATGACCACGCAAGAAGTCTATGTATGTATGTATTAGTTTTATTTCTCATTTTTATACAGTTACATCGTATAATAAAAACGGAAAAATGGATTTTTTGTCCTTCTTTATTAAAAACATAGGTATTCCCGGACGTCCATTTTAGTCTTAGATCGTTTTCTTTTCTTAAGAGTTCAGTGTCCGTTTTGTTGTGATATTGTACGATCTTCTAGCAATTACTCATACTATACTTCTATTTTTATAAAAATATAACAATGACAGAAAGGTCAAATTCACAATGCTTAATCCTAACAATTAGTTTCACATCTAATATTTGATTCTGCTCATTGTAGATTATGTTATTACATGTAATATTGAAATATCAGAATATTAAATATACAATACATCCAATTGAATGACAATTAGTAATATTCAAAATTCATCTCAAAAGCTTATACAATTACGGATTCCCTCCTTCGTTTATCTCTGAAAATGAGATCATGGCGAACTTAAACTTCATTCTCTGAATTGTGATAATACTGGATTTACACACCATTGTTTAGATAATTACCACTTTAATGGGTAAGTAATCAATCCATACCACTACCCATATACCTTTATCTACTGACAGTCTAGCTGGTTGTTCATTATTCATGTTTCCAGTCTTATTGAATATTATTGAATATTATTCTTGAGGAAAACTTTGAAGTTTTCAATTGATGGGCAAGTGACCCCTTTCTTTGGCAGGTCATTCCAAGACTTTGGGAGTTGGTAGTAGATTGACTTTCTCACCTTTTCTGTTCGTGGTTTTGGCAATATCATTTTTCTCCCTTTATTATGGGAGTGCAGATTCAACTTTCTATTGTCTATTATTGGGTGCTCATCACTCAATTTATATCCTAATTCCAACAAATGATGCTTCCTTCTGGTACATAATAAAGGTATATTATTTTCTATTTGCAAATCAGTAACATTAGTTCTTTTGTCAACATTGAATGCAACCCTGACGAATGAGTTCTGTATTGTTTGCAGTTTCATAAGCATATTGGATGGTGCTACACAGTAAATACAGTCCCCGTAATCCAAGATTGGCCTTACAGCTACTTTATACAAAGTTAATATATTTGCTGTTGATAAGGACTTCTGGATTCTTCTTATCGCTTTTAGTCTGGTTGTAGCTTGGGAGATCTTTTGGGTTAGATGGTTTTTAAAAGTTAATTTATTATCTATATTCAGTCCCAGGTATGTATAAATATCTGTATAATCCATTTTTTCTGTACCTAGTTTGAAAGTATACTTGTTTGTGTTTTCATCTTGCTTTGCAGGTAATATTTCTAGAATATTACTTTTGCTGATATTTATGGATATTTTATTTTCTCTGCACCAAAAACTAACTTTCTGCAAATCTCTCTGTAGAGCCTCATTCGCCAGCATTTTATCTTTGTTTGAAGCAAACAATACAGTATCGTCCGCAAAAAGCTGGACATTATCATCAGATATATCATCTTGTAAATCATTGATATAAATTAAGAAGAGCAACGGTCCAAGACCAGTTCCCTGCGGTACCCCGCACCGTACCTTCTGTTGGTCCGAAACCATGCCATCGACACTAACATTTTGGTACCTGTTACTTAAGTAATTTGTAAACCATTCTAAGACATCACTATGGATTTTGTATGATTTTAATTTATGAAGTAATATTTGGTTATCGACGGTATCGAAGGCTTTCTTGAAATCCAAGAAAGCCAATACCGTCTTCTTCCCTTCATTTAAGTTCTCATATATTTTGTGAAAAATTCTGTGGTGGGCTTGGTTTATAGAATGTTCTGTTCTGAATCCATATTGATGTGCGTACAACATTTTCTTCCTTTCGATATAGGAATAAAATTGATGGTGTACAGCCTTCTCTAATATTTTAGCTGGGAATTTTATTATGCTTATCAGTCTGTAGTTTGAAGGGTCATTTCTTGAGCCTTTTTTGAATAAAGGTAATATTGTTGCATTCGGTACCTCATTTCTGGTTATGGATAAATTACACAGGTATGTAAATTGGGGGGCCAGTGTCATTAAGCATGGCTTCAAAACCCTGGTGGGCAGGTGTAAAATACCTGATGCTTTATTATTATTTGACTTTCGTAAGTCAAACTGAAGTGTGGCACCATTTATCACAGCTGTCGTAGGCTAAGGTGTGCTTGGCCACTTAATAGTAAAAGGAGTTGTATAATGCTCTTAAGCTTAGCCCGTGTAAGCGTGGGAGTTACACTAAGATGGAGAGACCCCTGCATTTTCTTATAAGGGGCCTCCACTATAGGTAAGTGCTGGCCAATGGCGTTGCCAATAGTGTCCAATAGATTATCGCCCAATGACCAGCAAGGCCTAGAGGCTAATAGAAAATCTATTGATAACTGTTGGATAATTCTAGATACTACTCGAGTTACATTCTATTTTTATATCATAATCTCACATTTAGAAAAAAGTCAGAAACGAGTTCTTTATTTACCTAGCTTGTACAATGATCCACCATATTGACTGTCTGCTCCTGAAGCGTATGACGTTACGAATGGGCCTGACGACACGTGCAGTGGAACATAGGCGGTTCATTTTTTACAAGGGGGAGTCATAAAAAAAACAATGTCGTCTGTTGAGGTGTAATTACACAATACACCTTTTGTAAAGGAGGTGTTTATTGCCATTAAAATATTTACTTGTTACACCAGATCAAATTTTCCATGATGCTCCACTACCTAATACAGACCTTCGGGCATTGCCTCTAAAAAAATCCGCCTAAATCCACGCGTGGTATCTCTGCGACAAGATATATACGAATAGTAACGATGGTCAGATTTCACTATATTCCATGGTGTACAACCCCCGATTATGATGGTTGTTACATTATTGTCTAACATAACAGATTATTTCTTGTAGGTCGGCGTAAAGCTGTTGCCATACTTATCTCACATCTTTTTAAACGGACTTTACATGATTCCGATAGACTATCGCAGGTTATCATACCCTCAGATCCGCCATATAGCGTACTTAAAGCGGATAGGATGGCTCCTTCGTGGAATAATTTCTGCCTGTGTGCAAAGGCCTTTACTTGGAGTACTATCCAGTTAATCACTCTGGTGTTAATATTTTTAACTACAGTACTGAAGATTATATCTTTGGGGGGGGGGGCACAGCCACCTGTGGATCTTGTCTAATAAAAATCGGATCACATTATTGTCCTAGTTGAGATACCCTACGCCGCATATAAAGTCAAACACTCTCGCCCAATGCCTTTTTGTGTTCGGGCAATCTGCCAAGTTTGCTGAAGAATTGTTGGTGTAAGATTATCAATGAAACATGGTGGGGGGCAAAACCTAGAGGGGTCATTTAAATCTAATGTCTAAATTACTGGGGGCGGGGTAAATATCTTTTTTTTTGGGGGGGGGGGGGGGGGTTGTGGGAGTGTGTGTGTGGGGGGGGGGGGGGGCGTAATTGAGAATCATTTCATTGGGCCTAAATTATACCCACTCAAGGCAGCAATATCTATGCCGTAGATCCTGCTTAGATAAGTGTGCTTAGATCTAATTGATTTGAGGCACAACTTGCATGCCAACATTTCTTAATGGATTTGAATATAAGGAAATGAAGATCCCAGAGGAATCCCACATTTTCTGGGCACGGTGTTTACCGTTTAGGCCTAACTGGATTAGTTTTCTTTACCCAGCTGTATTGATGGTCTTCATCTGCTATACAGCTACGAGTTGCAAACAAGTGACATTACGAATGCAACATTCCTGAAAGAATGGTTCACGATGAACATTGTACTGATAGCGGTTATCTCCTCCCGAGAAACCACCATGATTGCCTTGGAGATATTGGTTATGCTTAAAAATAAGATCTTTGTTGCCTTTCTTTGAGATTCTTGGCCAATAATGAACCTCCATTTTTTGGATAACTGTCCCATTCAAAAAGGGTAATTGGTTCCTGCCTCTGCTTTCGGGCACGTAGGCTTTCTTAGTGGGAGACCTTTGTTTCAAATTTAAAAAAAAGGGAAACTCGGGGACCTGTTTGTTTAAATGATTGACTCGAGACTGATAAGATTCAATCTCTGAAGTAATTCCTCGAATGAGTCGAGTGCGGAGCATCTATAATCACTTCAGTTGGAAGGAGGCGTAACCAGTTAAACCAAACAAAATACCTGATTAGGAGGAAATGATCTCAGTACTTTGGTTGGAAACATCTAATTGTTCGGGAAAAGGGAAATATCAAAACCCTGAATGTATAGAAGATATCTTGGCAATGTTTAAATAATTTCTGAGTGTTATAAGCAATGAGAATGCAGAAATATTTCAATTATTGACTCGTGATAAGTGATTAGATCCCAAAAATAACCCAGAATATAAGGGCGAAGTCATCTGCAGATGATTACAATTCGCCTTGACCTATCCTCTCAAATAATCCAGATTTCGGACAAAATTTAGGGAGGTTCAAATACCGTTTAACATAACTGAACAGACTCTTTGAATCAACGCAATACCAAATATATTCAGATATACTAGCATCTATTAGATATTTATCTATTTCAGCCTAATTTAGTAGAACTTACTAAATGTGTATAAATGCCGATTGTACATCGTCTGACGGTAATACAAATATAATGTATGTGAAGATTTACATAAGCCATACTGTATTTGAATCTTATATTTCAGACCCAAGGCGCCAGCTCAAACTCCTCGCCGGAACCCACACACTCTGGATTCTCTCTGGCGGAGGATGAAGCAAGCAACAGACGCCTTCAAAATGAGTGGATTGAAGCATGCACTGATAACAACAACGATGGCTGAAGCGCGAGCAGAAGCGAGACGATTAGAGCAAGAGAGACTCATGAGCACAATGGCAATGGATAGATGATGTCTTATAAGGTCATATTGTCGCCTATCACTGGCTATATCCAGAGCAGACTTGTTGACTAAAGCTGGGCTTTTCACATAAAGGCTCTATCTCTTGTTGAACCAAAGGAGACTGAATGCAACTGTTGAGATGTAATTAATACTTTAGAAGCCTTCATCTGTAGGAATAAAATACCGTGATACGCCATATAAGCTGAACATAATGCATTCAGGCTTTGAACGCCAGGGTGTGTTCCTTTGGGGAGCAGTCAATTCATTGTAATATGAAGTAGGTTTTACCACTGTACATTTTAATATTACTAAAATCCTTCATACCGTGACAGGAGAGAAAGAGCGACTGTCGGATATGCTTAGAGACGGACTCAATTATGAAATATGGCGTGCACTCTTTAACATTTCCGTTGAAAATAAAGACTGGCAGACTTGATATTTGAAGCTTCGGGAAACTCTCCCAAACATAACTCTTCCTGACACGGCTGTGTTCAACCACACAGTCTCTCAACTAATTGGATTTTCAAAGCAATATGTATTTCTTCAGGCGGGTATTCTTTGAAGTATTTCAATATGTGGCAAGTGTCCAGAGGATTATAGACGTTCATTTTATGGTAAATCCGGTAACGCTTCCGCTGTACATATTTGTATATTCAGTTGTTTCTGTGTGTGGGGACGTGTCGATTCCATAGTTCTAAATGTATATGTACGCCTCCGTCCTTGTCACGCAAACTCTCTGTTTTTGCATGTACGCCTAGAATAGAATGCAAAGTTACCCTATCTCTGTGAGATGGGCATGAGAGGGCGTGAAACAGGAAAGCATTTCCTATAGACAATATCCATTTGAAAGAGAAATTGTCACGAAATATTTGATTTGATATAAACGAA
This sequence comes from Sthenelais limicola, assembly GCA_942159475.1. Lineage (NCBI taxonomy): Eukaryota > Metazoa > Annelida > Polychaeta > Phyllodocida > Sigalionidae > Sthenelais > Sthenelais limicola. Next base: position 118,831,044 of record OW804096.1, read on the forward strand.
ATACACAGCCTATACGTATACATACGTATACATGTACATTGTATATGAGTGTATATATATGTATGTCTACGCAGGTATATTGTTTGAATCAGCATAGGAAAGTGAACATCAATAACGTCAACGAAGATGAGTTGATATTATATAAGCAATATATTTACAAATTAAATGTAAACTGGTCCTTCCTTCCGAAAGTATTAAAGACACTTTGTACGCATAAAAGCTATCGGGAAATAATCACGTTTATTATGTATGTTAAAACAAAATATTTTACCTGGTACCAATGATATATGCATGTCATGGTTGAACAATTTAGGGTTTATTAGAGGTCAAGATTCAGAGGAGGAGTGAAGAATATAATTAATTTGAATTTCATTCTGTATTCTGACATGTTGAATACATTTAAGGAAATACTAAATTTGGGAGTAAAATCAAAACTGGACATATAAACAAAATAAGTTGGATTCCATGTTTCTGTGTTGTTTATTTTAAAGCTTACCAACGTTTCATCCTCTCATAAGATCTTCATCAGGGTATTTAAAGAAAGCCACGGTGAACCAGAAATATGACGTATGAACTATGATCTCAGATAAGCTGTTATCCCGGCCAAACTATAAGGCTGATATTTCCCATCCAAATTCTCAGTAATTGCCCGACATTTTGCTCTCATATAAACAGTGAGCTTTCCAGAAGACAGCATCCCATCTCCCTAGGAATATATCTCTTGGAGAGCAACCTCTAATTCGATGCCGACATGACAAAATATCATCGCACCTGTTGGGATCGTAATGGAATACCCGTGACTGAAAGTTAGGAAAATAACTTTGCAAAGAAAATGTATTTCTTGCTCCTGATGGTAGAAGGAAATATTTTACATAATTGTGGCTGCGTATCATTAGTCGATTGTCCTCGTGCTACAACATTCATTTCTAAAACACTGTAGGCTAACGTAAACCAACGTCAGAGCTGCAGTTTCCTTGATAAGATATCCGTCTGATATCTCCCATTTCCTTATACTACTGATGGTCTTCAACTGCGCTCGAATACAGCAGCTATAAGTTACTGCACACGGATTTAAAAACGTCTCGTGTTGCCTTCATGATAATTTGCCTTATCTTTTCTCTACTCTGATTACTCATGTGATCGCAGATATCATCTTATTTGGAAATAGGGACAGACTTGTATTGGTGATGGGGTATTCCAAAAAAGCGACAAAATGGAGAGGACCTCTACGTGGTGTAATACTCGCTTATTTGTTGAGCATAGCTTCAGATCTGACAAACCGTATTGGCAGCTTGAAGTCATTTCCTGTCTCGTGTCATTCGGGGAATGTATGCAGTTTGCTTAAGATCAGAAGGTTTCCACCGCCACCCTTGTTGACCCCCGTCATCGACAGAGGATGAAACAGGAAGGCAGAAATATATAGAAAAGGCGCTGGGCGGAAAGATCTGTTTTCCAAATGCTTCCTCACTCCCCCCTCCCCCAACACCCAGTGGGAGTGAAATAGTATATTCACAAGAGTATATATATCCCACTATTGCTTTATCGGGCAACATTTTTTCTTGTCTGTAAATTGACGCACAATACAATATTGTTTTGTAATGGCAATTTGTATCACATGTGATGTGATCTGTGAGGGCCGATTCCATTGCCTTCCATTCCATTCTCCTGTGCTCTTTTTTGTTTGCTACTCTCACCATTACAGAGAATAAGTTGACGAGAGATGAGCTGGGGCTTTGTTTCAAATTGAATGTATTGATTGCTTTGCCCAAAACTATCACGTAAACCGATGTATCCTCTTAAGATTCGTTTGCCTAATTCTCTATCTTCCTTTGAGAGCTAATCATGATTTCATACGTTGTTCAATGCAATGCTTGATCACATAATTCATTGCATTATGAGAAGGTAAAGTATATCGTGTAAACATCTATCATTCACAAAAGCAATCTTAAGTCGCACTAATTGAAATTACGCGGAATGCAATAAATTGTCTCGGAAGAGAAAGTCGTAAATCTTTTCAACAGCAAGTTGTGCCGCCCGCACACAGTCCTAAGCAAACGCCTTCGCCGTCTTTTCACATTCTGGCCCCATCCAAGACTGAACGCTTTATTTAACTTGGCACTTGGCAGTCTCCATCCCATTTTTATCTTTCAGGAATGTATATTACATTTTAGTATGGTTTTGCAGTCTCGATATTAGTGAGGACAGCGATTCTGCCCCTGAGACAGTCAATTTCCGCTGGGTTCTTTTCGTCTTAAATCAATATTCCTCGGCTGTTCGTTTTGAAGGATTTCAGACTATGCAATGACCCACTCTCCGAGACATTGTATAAGATTTCTTTTCTCTCCTGTGTCGGTATGGCATCGTATTTTCTACCTACCATTCGCTATATGGGGGAAATAATTGCCGAATCAAATATATTTTTCCGGAGTTCGTCCTCAGGTTCATTTGGAGTCCTGAGTGAAAACTTGGGGAATGGAAGGATGGTACTGTATAAGTACTTCTTCAGACATACCCTCGTTATAATGCCAGACGTGTCCTTTTTCAAAAGTCCATCTTTCCACCGCTGCCCTTCTTGCAAAGTGATAATCAAACGCTTCTATTGTGGCTAACCCTTAGAGTTGGTTGTGAAAATAGACATGAGGATGACCTTCAAGTTTTCACTGCTCGATCTAAAAATGTCGATAGCTAACTAGATCTGGAATTATCCTTAAATCAAGAAGGCTCCCATTTTCCCTACATTTATTTGCCAGCATTCATCTGCCAGAATACTTTCTTTGCGGGGCAAATAGCAATTAAGGCCTTGTTTTAGATGCATATTTGGGTTGATAGCCTGTTATAACTAAGTACAAAAAAGATGTACATGTGAATGGACATAACGGGACGATTGTTTAACTCATGTGCTTTTAATGTCACTGGCATTAGGAACCTAGGATGTTAGGCCATGGAAAGGCGCTGGGGAAAGCAGGGAGATGAAGGCAAAAGGGCGAGTGATCTGCGTGTGTAAGCTCCCAGCACCAACATAACAATGGATAATAGTAGATCAAAGAAGGACTTTGGGAATGTTGATGCTCCTCTTTCTCATCCCAATATAGGTTAATGGGCAATCTATCGTGCAAAGGACACACCCATATCAAGTGTAGATGTATGTCTACTTAATTGCCAAGCATCTTGACTATAATGTATTGTGGTTATATGTGAGGATCGCATAGCCAAATCTAGCCCTTGATATAGCTGCATGCTTAGTTATTATTCATGTATGTTCAATTGAGCATTACATGTTCTCCCTATCAACCCAAACATCTTTAGTTACAAAATGTCAGACACATTAATTGAGACAAAACAAGTAGCCTAAATTCACGAAAAGACTAAAATCTTCCAAACATAAGTAGGCCTACTTTGTATCAAATTCTAGTAAATCCATATTTTGGATGATGCAACTATAAAAATGTATAACTTTCAGTCATTGACGGAAGTGACATTGTCTAAAATATGCAAGATAACCAAGAGGGCTTGAAAAAATAATGTTTTCTAAATCTAAAAATCTAAATGCAGCCAATCTGAGGAAAGATGAGAAAATATGGTTAACAAATTAAATCAATTTATCCGCATTTGAAAATCAATGTATGTTCGCAGCAAGTTGAATTTTCACGAGGTAACTGTATCTGAATATGACATTTTAAATGTCAAAGAATCCCTGGTCTAGTATAAATCAACCTACGGATTGCCTTCCCCAAGTGGGCCTATTTATCTGGCCCCATCAGCTTACCGCAGACAACTCGAGCAGAGACTGTCACACGTCTGTCCTGAATCTACAGGGATATCACGGCATTGACCCTACCTTATACTTGGGTCAAAGGGACAAAGTACCGGAAGAAGCTTTTAAAAAATCGACCAAGTCAATATCCTTTCCGGTGATCCCCATGCTCGTGTCAGGAGAAGCTGGGGAATGAAAACACCAAAGGTTTCTTACACTGGTCAAACACAGTCTGACTCAGGAAACATTAATGCACGGGTAGTATTAGTGAAACGTATATATATAACTATGTAGCTTGAGAAACGACAGACACTGTTTAAAACAACCTATCAAACGTTGATCCTCTTTAATACTATATTCAGTAGAGGTCAATCTCCTGTACAGGCCATCTGATGTTTATCAATATTCTTGGTGATCACGTTAGTCTTGACTATTGGCAAAAGAAATCTATGAATTTCTTTTGTTGCAGGGTATTATAGTAAACAGTTGTGATTGATGCGTGATTCAGGAGGAGATTCTGCAACCATTTATTGAGAGTTCACCTATCATAAACCATGGTAAGAAACTGAAATCGGCTAGGTTCTATTAATCTTGCTTGTTGAATCTCGGAGGTTTACTCTAAAGGCCGACGTGAGGTCTATTGGGAGGCTACACTTCAAAAGGCACGTCGCACTCTAGAAAAAATGAAATGAGTCAAATCTCTACGATTTTTGGCGTACGTATAACAGGGTATATCAGCATACTGCAAACGAATTATGGGGAGGCTGGGCAAATATTTCGATTCTTACACCTATGCCTCAGATCGTACTATTCTATAGGCTATTTCTGCCATATCAAACCCAGTGCATCATGACAAAAAACTGTTCTGGATAGGCTATTTCTGCCATATTAAACCGAGTGCATCAAGACAAAAAACTGTTCCGGTATAAGTGTAATGACCCGATTGGTATAGAGGAGGAGAGTTTGTATAACACAAGACTAAAGCCTTAAAGCCGAAACACCATTGGTATCTATGTATACATTTTCTAAGCGGGTAAATCATATGTAACAATTCTGCATATGTATTTTAAGTAATACTCATCTGATAAGGAAGAAGAGAGCTATTTTACATGGACTTTAATCATAGCAGACACCTTGCATGGTCAGCGCCATTGCTATAAGTCATGTGACTGGGAGTGACGTCACATACCCACAACATAAACAATAGCCTACAGCGCCTGAATGGACACTCTCCTATCTTTCCTCAATTGATTTGAGCCATATTCATATGTAAATGAATGATGCACTATATATAGTGAGAAGTATATATGTATGCAGTATAAAAAGATTATAAGTATACCCTCTCTCCCCTGCTACCCTGAAACTGAATAATTGCGCCGACCCCTATAATTATATATGGCGTCGGCGACGGCAATTGTTTTTACAATTCCACTCCATGTCTTGACCCACAGTAGTTTTAACACCTTTCCCTGCATTTGTCAATGGCATATATTTTCCCAGCCTAATATATATTCTATATTTATGTATATATCAATGCCTGAAATGAACTGTTGTACAAAGATCAATGTTTGTTTACATGTGACAATCCTGCATATATGTATTCAGACAGAGAGGGACAGTGATGTCATCATTAGTTGTAATTTACCACCAGTGGCGCTGTTGTTCACCAATATGTCTGCCTCCTTGTAAGAGAGGAGGTGACTTCTTTTCTTATGGTTTTGCTGGTAAATAATGATAACGATCACTAAAATATGCTGCACATGTACTCCTATGACTATGATGTTTCTATAATTTGCAAAAAAAAGTATTTGGATTCCTATATTGTGTTTCGGCTTTAATATTATTACTCTGATTTATTGAAGCGCTTTGGATGATGTGTACAGTAAATATTGAAGTCATGTGAAGAGGTGTCTGAATACAGTTAAGAACAGGTCCACCTAGTGGAATCCATGAACATCCGTATGGCTATTATATGAGCCAGTGTAGTATATGAAAAGTGGTGTTTGACAAAGGCAACACACTACATAAGGATGATTTTGGGTGACTAATTATTAAATTGAATACATATTGATCAGATCGCCTAGAAATGTATAATTGCTTCCGAATTCCTTGAATCCTGTCTTTGAGATCATAATTATTACATAAACTAATAACACAATCTGGGTAATTTCTTGCCTTCAGTCGTGTTCTAGTGATATGAAAGTACCTAATGTCACATTCCTATGCATGTCGGAAACCAATTACTTTTCTTGACTTTACTATGATTACATATTATATATCATATATTTAGGTGCAATGTTATACTTTTGGTGCACTTCTTGATTAATTAAAACTATCTTTTTTGTGGCCATTGATGTGCCCTTTTATTTGTTTTCGCTCCCCTATGCAATCAGATTGTGGACCTATACCTTTTGCCTTGGAGAATTGATCTTTGATGGACTCTCTGCCCATTACCATAATACGCGTTTCAATCAAATAATCCTCGTGGATATATTCTTTTCATCTAGCCTAAGGCCTGTCCTCCCCCTGTCCTTAGTGCTGGCAATGATGTATGTAGTATACATATCACACTCGTGTGTGGTATATGGCTGTCTCTTCCTGCCTTTTAATTGGCGAAATCCGTAATAAGGTATATATATAAGCCCACCAATCAGGTTTTATCGATTTGCAAGCCAATAATCCTTAAAGGCTACAATTAAATAACCGGACTATCTATATTCCTATCAGGAGTCTACCCGAGAGGCATGTCTATTGTCTTGTCTAGGGCAGCTGTTAAAACAAATCTACTGTTGGTATTTAAAATACATTCTAATATCAGAGTCTCTATTACTAGAGGAAGGTCTAACCTCCGAATTGGTGACCGGTTCTTTCAGTCCAGATCTAAGGAATACATCCTTGTTTTAGCTGTCAGAGTATAGGCCTATTCCGAAAGTAAATGACTCTGTAATACGCTTGGTTTGCTTCAAAGGAGAGGAAAATTCCTCTTCCCCACCCATCTCGTCCCAGCTTACAGTTTTCCTCTAGTTTCCTGTAAGTCATACATCAAGAGGATGTGTTCAAGACACTTATTTTGTTGTCCATATAAACCGCTGACCGTTACTGCTAGTACTTTCTAACTATCTGATTGAAAGAATATCGATGTGATGGACTGTCACATGGAATTAATTCAATATTAATACTTACGATTAGCCTTATCATTCAACCTATCCACCTCTATATTGATTCGCCCGAAATAGTGATCTCCGGTGGGAAATCCGCAGCTAAATCAATATAAATTTGCGAGGCCCAGTGTATTGCGGGGGATGTTAAACATCGGGATAATTGTACCTTCAGATGCCAAGACAGGCAAACTATACAATCTGTGATCCGAGCGAAAGGGACGGAGTAGAACGTGCCAATTACTGCCTCCATATTAGAGGGTATTGCTGGAGAGATATGGAGCAAGTGCCAGCATCGTATATCACATTTAAAACATACATGTATATCAATTTTATATTGTATTTTACCGTATATTGTATTTTATTTTCCGTGAAACGCTTATTTAATAGCGATTTTTAAACAGGACAGCTATATTCAATAATTTTTATCAGTAAGAATCGTCAGACTTTTCGTTTATCACAAGAGATTTAAACAGTCGTGATTGGCACATTTCAAATCAGACACCTCCCCTTTAATTAATAATTACATCAGAAATAATATTATTACGATTATAATACTATACTCAACACATAATATTCGACTAATTTTGGTCATCTAAAGAACACATCGTATAATATATCCTTATCTTGAAATCACATGTGATGACCAAATTCAAATATTTTCTGTCTTGAAGTGCTGAGTCGGGTACGTGTCAGGAAGAAAACTGATGAGGTCTGGAATGCCAGACAGGAAAACAGAGGCATGTCGGTCTGATGTATTTGCCCTATCAAGGAAACTGCAATCTCGTGTTCTTCCGGCCACTATTTCAACAAAAAGACTCTGTCCTCTCCGTAGCAGCTTGCTGATAAGGTCATTCATTAAATTTTAAGGTGAAAATAAACCTATCGCGCATTGAAAATGTGTGTTTGTGTGATGGATGGTTCGCTGGGCTCTGGGTTGAGATTCCATTTGGGGGAAAAACCCATCCGTACTTCCCGGACACGCCATTCAGCAAAGTTAGTTTCCACCACAAGCTGTAATCAAAATACCGTGATTGTGTTAAGAACACAGAGCGGCTGTCGGTTTCCTGGTATTTTATACTATTATGTGTCTACTTTCGTTTATATTCAATTTGTGACATTTTTAGCCACTGGTTCAGAAAGTATCCTATCATTCTTAATCCGATTATGACCAAAGTAATCACTTCAAACTTTTGTGCTATGCATCATGTTCTTTTCTCAGTAGAAAATTGGAATTTTCAAGAGCTCGCCAGAAGTTGACAGTAATTAGGAAAGTGATTGGTGCATCTATTCAGCCTCCGCCGAACATGCAACATCTTCTATCTTCTTTTCTTGTGTCCCTCGCTCACCTTAACAATGAATACCAGTCTTATTCATCATCCAAGTCTCTCGGAAAAGGTCCACCATCATTAGATTGCCCGCCTTTTTTGTCATTATTTGTCAAAATTCTCAAATTCACGAACCACTCATTCAATAGCCTTATAGAATTCATTTCTGCAAAGCAATACTTCACTGGAGGTATTGTGTCGCAATGACATACTCACGGTAATATTACCATATCAAAAGCAAATCATGATGGTAGTAAACGTTTACATGCAGATTCTCGTGCATCCAGATAAAATGAATCATGAGAAGATTCCAATCCATAATTATTCGCGGAAGTTTCTTGCAGATGCTTTATTCCGCCAAGAAGTCATCCATCCTATGGTAGGTGTGAAACAGGCTGAAATGTGTACACAAGCAATGCCCACTATTTTGTTCAAGCATCATAATGATCCTATACATACATATATACATATATATACATCCATACATCCATCCATACATACATACATATATACATACATACATACATACATACATACACACACACACACATACATATTAATTGCAAAAACTCCACCGCAATAGCCTATCAAAAGATTCTTTTAGAAAATGGAAATGGACACCAGTACAGTGCTATGTTTTTGTATGTTCTTAGCCTATACTGTCCCTATTCATCTGATAGAGTTCATGGTACAGCCATCGTGTAACCATTTAAAATATAGCAGTAGTATGTTATAAGTAGTATGTCATAATAATGCATAATACTATGCATGATTAGTGCTTGAATGAACATTGTAAAAGATACAAAGTATGTGTGAGACAACCGGTAGAGCAGCTTTGTTGGCTAACGAGTCGCCAGGTGGCAGCACAAGCAAGGGACCGTATTGGAAGTAGGCCTTCGCATACATGCATGCAGACATGTTCATTAAATTATACAGTGTGTTACAGGGCTTAAAAGAGTTATTATTATTATCATTATTCAGTTCAAGGCCAATAGAATATTTAATTATTATATAAAAGAGTGAGTGAGTGATAGTGGTTTAACGCTTGGATATCTTATACATTTATAATATTGGTATGCAAATCACCGGCATGTAGTGAACGGTGTTTGTTCCCATCAAAAGAGACGTAATGATATAGCCGATAATAGCGCTACTAGAAATTTAATGTACCGTAGCTGTTATTAATATGATGTTGGGGAGCGTTAACCCATGCTTGAAATTGTGAGAAAATGTCTGAGAGTGAACATCCTCGCCATCCACCTAGTGGCATATCAAATACTCATTGTTTAGTCACTTGGTACATCTTTAGATAAATTATATCATTCAAAATGACGGTATAGAGACGCTGGTGCTGGTGCAATAAAGTGCCATGGCTCAGTGTGGGAGGCTAATCACCGACCTTCCAATCGTTCAATTTGTGATATGTCTATTATGTGCAGGTTATTATTAATATAATAAATAGGCATGCTTCGTTGGTAGATCTTATAAATAGATCTTTATTGATGGAGAGAAAGAAGTAGAAATGAACGCAGAGAGTGTGTTAAATGACTTATCCTATATAAGGTAGTGGCCGTCGAGGTAACTCTCTTGACTATAAATTATTATGCCGTCGCCTGCACCAGGTATAATACCCAGTTCCCGCATTTTCGCGGGAGCATATCGGTTGGTAATAATATAAAAAGTCGGTCTGTGGATACGGAGGAAAACTGCATGACAGTGTATCAATATTGCGGGCGGGCGAAGTGCCATTACACATTTTTTCAACTTTTAACCAGCGTTTGTTTGGTGTCCACTAGTGCCTGGGAGGACGGTGGCGTAATTTCAGCCACAATATTGTCATGCCACACGAGTCGACCCAGCGCTTTAGACTGCTCTGATTTCCCATTGGGAAACCATGACATCAAACTGGTCATTTTTTTCTGTACGATGTCACGCATGGCAAACATAAGTAATAACCTTGGACGTGCTTAATAGCACCCGAAATATTGTTGTTGTTGTTTATGGTTTTTATTCTGCAGACACATTATATCACAAGGACATTATTCTCAGAGAATACAGATAATGTATAAATTTATCAATCGTTTCTCTATCCCATGTTTAGTTTTCAATTGAGTCTCTTCAAAGTTACCGCTCGTTGGAACAAAGGTATCAGGTCCCCACTACTAAAGATAAGATCCCATAGGGCCCGTTGCACCACTTTTTGGTGATATCGTGATATCGATATAAGGTTTTAATGATATTTCAAGGACACGATTCTCACTTAAGGATACCTCATGCAACGGGCTCCCAGTGGCTCGAATTTAATATCAACATTTATACGAGCACTCTAGGGGACGCACCTGGCGGTAAAGACAAGCCTTTGAAGTCTTCGACCACGTGGTAGTGTTTGTTTGTTTTCCTCGGGTCAGAGTTGAACGAGTATGCGCAGTGGCTAGCACGGTGCGAGGTCACTCAAGCCCATCGCTCGTGTAAGTTACAGCTGATAGCATATCAACGACTCACACGAATACACAGGAGTAATTCAACTACCTTCAGCTGACATTTAGTATTGGAATTCAATAAAAAGGTAAGTTAAATATCGTGCCAGTGTGAAGTCAGTATATATATGGGTGCATTACATTTACAACTTACAAGTACATGTAGGATGTTATATGCGAATAGTCATTTGAAGGAGGTTGCTTGATCTATTTTGAAGCGTTCGTCTACGGTAGGCCTACTGGGAAATCCCTTGCAAGATGGTAGACACCAACTTTTTTACAGGCTTGAACATCACTGCACCCTCTGCATGGGGAAATGGAATTATATCGTTCTTGGCGTCGTATTGCAGTTATCACTTACCATTGCTTTGATTTCATCTCCTGATACCCATTAGTCTAGATCTCACAGAAGCTCAGATTTTGAGAAGCTCGCCATTTTGAGTTGAGGTCCATGCAATCGACTGAATAATAGCTCACTTGTAAATATTCGAACATTCTGGGATATATTGGGCTATCTCTGATTGCGATCATACTATAGTCAGGAATTCCTATATGGGTCAGATTTTCAGAAAATGTACAATTCGCTTTCACCAATCGTCTCAAATAACCCACATTTAAAACAAAAATGGGCTTCAAAATGTAGTTAATCATAACAGAACTGGTCCTTTAAAACGACACGGTACTAAATATACTCAGATATACCCGGTATTCATCATTTCTCAGCCTGATTTAGCAGAATTTCCTAAATGTGTAGAGCTGCCAATTGTACATTTTCTGAAAATCTGACCCATATGACCATTTCACTTGTGGCTTGTCTACTTCCAGCTAGGTTGCCTACTCAAAATTATGATAAATATAAGTATGTTCAAATGCAATAATATAAAAATATTCGTGTTGTAAAATAATTTCATAGAATAACCTACTATTAGGCATGCAAGTCAGCGTAATGTCTCTTGCCTAAATATTATTAAAGCGGGAGGATCTTATTTGGGACAGAAATTCACCACTCATATAACTCATAAATTGAGTGTGATTTATGCATGTAAAACATGTGATGGCTATATGTAGGCCTGTACAAAACGTTTTTCATAAGAGTGGGTTGGCTGTAAGCAACTTTACTTACTGGTCTTCCATACGGAACCTTATACCATGACCTGTCAACACTAATTTAGCTGGTAGAATTGAAACTCAACAAAAATCAACCAGCCTTTCCATGGGGATGTCAGTTCACTGCTTTCAGGGTGTGAAGTCCTCTGACCCATTGTCTTCGTTCGGCATGCCGTGAGATTTTTCCTTTTATTAGCGCAAAATTCTCCTGGTTTATATAGGCTATACTGACAAAACTGGTTCATATAGCCTGTATGTTTGGTGTCTATTGTCCAGAACTGAATAGTTTATCATACAGCTTCCCTCTGCCACCCGTCTGTGTTTGAATTATTCTCAGATTTACGGATGTATAGATAGGGCCTACATATATGATTTTTGTTTATATTTCCAACTTCACGCAGAGAGCTAGATCGACTTGTTGCCGATGTCATTAATTCGTGTTAAAGGATTCAGTGTATATCGGTAAATGCACACCTGTTTATAATAATATGTCGCCATACAATGGTAATATATGAAACCGTGAATCAAACCTCATAATTCCCCATATGTCGCCTTGAGATAGGAAGATATAAGGACACATTTCGAGCTTATCTGCGCAACGGGCCATATTGTGTTCCCATTGCCATTGGCCAAGCAGAAAGCTCCTTATGAAACAAATAACAAATATAGCAAATATGGTCCCTTTCAAATAAGGATAGATTTTAGCGGTGACCTGTTGGAGTCAAGAGGGTTTTAGACCAGCCAATCCAACCTGAGCATAATCCTCCATCGTCTTGCTGTATAATCTATCTCAGGTGCTTACTGCCTTCAATGTAATATGGACCTCATGGGGTTATGAATGATTTCTTAAGCTCCCCAGTCAGGGGTTTTAGAGGCTTACCTCACCTCTTATTGGGCATTCTGATCCCTTGTGCATTCGCCATAATATTAATAGACCACCTATAATAGAGTATAGTATTTAATACTCCTTGTGCAAAATATCCATCTCGACCAACATAGCAGTGGTATTATTTTGTACCAAAGGATTTAAGCACATCGACTTCATTGCAGGACATCATGGGTGTATGAATGGCATTGGTTAGATGATGGGAAGTGGCGTCTCCCTATCCATAGGTGTTCTCAAGCGTTCAAGTGTTGATGAAAATGCTGTAATCAAATGCAACACCCTGCGCAATTACAAGCATAACGGATCATCAATTGGCCTGATACAAATAATTTACCTATTACTTGTAGGTTTTTCACCCTTGTGATTCGGAACCACGATTTAGTTGGAATAAATGGTCCTTATAAATACAATTTTATGTGTAGTGATGAAACCATATTTGATTTTATGCTAGATATATATAATATGTTCATATATTCGAAAAAGGAACTTAGATGAGAGTAGAAATGAATTATTGTATAAATTCTGTTCGGCAAATATAATCGCCCTATAACTTATATTCTCACGGTACCATTCTCATTTGTATTTCATTGAAGGCCTAGTTTATTGGATACCTATTTCTGATAAAATCTGTAAAAATTAACTTTATAAAATTCTTTCCATGAAATGGAGGGAAACATGTCACCCAACACTCATCCCACCGCGCTACTTACATTACTATCACGGCTATATATAGTTGAGATAAAGCATATTTAGTTATTTTAAACCAGAATCGCCCGTGTAATCCTTTTACTTACGCCACAGAAGTCACACTTCTGTCAGAAGGGTGCAAACCCATTATTAGATTCCAAAAATGGGGATGGGGTTTTAATGACCATCCCCCCACCCCCACCCCCATAAACCAGGCCATATCCTAAAGTCGCTGTGCAGGTATGTAGGCAGCCTTATATGTTACTTTTGTGGCAAAGGTGTAAGTAAAGGGGCATGTACCCAACCCCAGGTGAGAAATCCTAGCACTGCTGGGGTGAAACTGAAAGGTACCTGGGCTTAATCAATGGGCAATTGCCGGTCAGGTGCCTGCCAGTTGTGCAATAGCCACCCATGTCTCACCTTTGGGGGCACTCAGTTGAAAGAGGTGCAATTGTTAATGATTCTGGTACTAAACCCCTCAGAACGCTAATGAGGCTGGACTCTCGCTATGAATGTGTATTTTTACCCATCCAGTCTATATTACAGCAACTTAAGACTTTAAGAGGTATTCCCAGTTATTCTACTATATGTTCATTCATGCACTTTATGAATCAACAGTTCTAAACTAACACACATCTTATGTAAACATCAATGGAACCATGCATATGGCTGAGGCAGATGGCTGATATGAATTTAATTCTATTCCCTTCATAAAATGTACACCATTTCTGTTTGGTTTCCACTGTTACCTGAGATACATTGGACATAGTTCATTCTCCACAAGCTTCACTGATTATCAGGTTCAGTGTTAAATGCAAACATAGCTATTCACCTGTCCTGTGCTCAGAAGCCTGTATACCGACAATATCCATACCTTCTGTTGACATTTGTGGGATACAAGAGCGATAGTGGGAGGAGGTTCACCCATCAGAAATTGATTTCCACCCCTGTATGAATGGATGAAAAGCTCTGGGGACCTTCCTGCAATGAGGCAGGTGTCGCGACCAGTGTGCAAGTAGAGCGCACTGGAGCGATGTAAATACATCGACAAAGCATCAAAGAAGTTCGCTTGGCAGTGAAGTGTCCTACCATATTGGAAGGTATACAGTAGTTTGAATGTGTAAAGGGGACAAGGTTTTGGCGTAATCTTTAAGTTTTCCTTTGGGAGAAATAATGAGCCTATGACATGTGATGCATTAACCCATCTGATTTCTGTCTTCAGTACGTTCTGTGCACACTGGTCTGTGGCAATGTGGGTCTGTGGGTATTATGTATGGCAGACATCGATCATATTTATATAATAGCGGAGTTGGTTGTATTTGATCCTTGTAAAGATGTTGGCATTACTCTATGCCATGCCCTGGGGCTGATTAATTGAATACCTATTGGTGAATCCAATATGGCAGACCTGGACACACCTAATTCTGACACAAAGGCCCAGGTTATGTAAGCTAACACACCGTTGAGAACATGATTGTGTTCCGCTTACATTAGGTAATTACAAGTTCTTCATTGGATCAATTGTCCAAGCAATGATAGCCCAACCCAGTGCATTGTCCTTATTGACAGGTTATCCATTACTCCCTTTACATTAAAGACCTCCGTCTCATATATTAAAACTAACTCGATTCAATGGCCACCTTCCAACCCTACCTACCTATACATTGTTTTTCTATAAGACCTGTCGATCAAAAGTTTGTAGTGAAGGATATGTATATGCTATCTTTGTCCTGACATACCCTGTAATACTGACCCCAAATCTACCGAGCCCGAGGAGAACTTTCTTTATTCTTATTTGGCAACTAGGTATGAACAAACCCAGAATGTAAATGTTGATGTTAAGATTAAAAGTGTGTAACCCGACCGAGCATTAAAAAGATCTTCTGTGAAAGATTTTCTGTGTTCGTGTGAACGTGTCTAAGGATAGTGTCTCTATATGGTTCACTTCCACCTATTCTCACATTCACCTTCAGCCCATAAATATAGACGCTGTCTCTTGATCCCGCTAGATTCCCAGCTGCACAGGTGTCAATGCATAACCAGCTTTTGGCACGTGGTGTAGAATTGACCTAAAGACTATGTGGAACTTTGCCTTGTTTCACCGCCAAATAACCTTCGGGCCAACACCTATTAGCAAGGAATTTCCCTCGAAAATATACTAAATGACCCTCCTGCGCAACAAAAGCATCAAAGCCTTCCGGTATGTGCCGTACTAAAATGTTTTCACAAGCTCCATTTCACGACCATTGAAGAAATGTTTGTCTCGGATAAGAGATAATAGAAGTGAGAGTTTATTTTAATCAGGGAAGCTTGAACTTAAGGCGACAGATCTACGTATACAATTTTAGCTGTAGTTTATGTATTTCGAAGGTCATCATTTTAGGGAGTGATATCTGTTTTATACTCCATCAACATATATATACATCTAATGCCATGTCTAGTGTTGGCTGTGAATGAGTTCAAATTAGTCCGTTATACAAATCGTCCTTGGAAGATTGTTTCTTGTACTAATTGATGTGGTCAATCTGCTTAGAGCAATCGAGACACCTACGATAGAAATGCAGCCATTACTTCCCCTTTATTTTCCTTTGTTCGCAAAACACTCACAAAGTACTCACTTAAAACATTAATCACACTTAACGGTCAATGTAAGTAAATCTCAACACGATGAATAGGCATTTAATCCTATTCATGCATTAAGGGATTTCCCTCCCCCTGCTCCTTTACGGTATTACACGGGGGATAAATGAAAATAATGTGAACCGGAGCCAAGAAAATATTTCCTCTAAATACCGGTATCCATATCTCCTATCTGCTACATGGGTAAGATTTTCAGAAAATGTACAATTGGCAGCTGAACACATTTAGTAAATTCTGCTAAATTAGGCTGAAATTTGGTCAATACTCAGTAAATTCGAGAATATTTGGCATTGCATTGATCCTAGCAATCTGTTTGGTTAGTTTGAACTGTATTTTGAACTTTATTTTCTCTTGAAATTTGAGTTATTTGAGAAGATTGGTGAAGGTGAATTGTACATTTTCTAAAAATCTGACCCACATGTAATCGCAAAAGCGGTTTGAGTTGGTTTTAAATGTTAACGCTAGTGCTAGCTACACGGCTTTCATAACTGGAAACACAGAAGGGTAAGGCAATTGCAATTAATGCTAAACATAGTTCAAAACAATAGAAATATCCAATTATATTCTGTGGAGTGTAAATTATTGTCCTCATGCTTCACTTCATTATCTGTTAAATTATCCGACTGCTCGATTTGAGTGTATTTACACAACAAAATCTATAGACAAATCTGATGTATATCTTGTTCTAACAAAGCTTTTCTCGCCTGAGTATCTGAGTATGATAACCCCATTGGGAGGCAAACAGATTTTGATATTATCCAAGATACCTCATTTGCCTCTTATCTATTATCATGATATTGTAGCGATGTGTCAGTGGGATACCAAGTATATTATATTTCCGCAATCCATAAATATCAGTTCGCTATCTAAAGAATGTACTTTGTTTAAAGGTACCAATAAGCCTTTTCTTACTCATTGATCAATGTGACCCAAAGAATTAGAATTACTAGTATAAAGAATATAATTATGTAAATTCTTTCAAAAGCACCCTGCTGTGGGTACATGCAAATGCCCAATAATGACTGACTTGTAAATAGATTTGCCTTTTAAATCGTTCCCCTTCCCGATCGCGACCCTTCAAATTATTCCGAATTTCATTCGTACAAAGACCATACTAAAACGCGCATTTGAATGTGAATTTACAACTGAACAACAAAGGCTTAGTTACAGGGCGTGGATATGGGTATTTACACATTTTCCCAGCGGTCTCAGTGAACAGAAACTAACAACCCTCCCATATACATAACTACTATACCCTGGCCCTGCAAGCGCAAGGTGGGCCATACCCACCTGAAGCGAGTAAGGTAATTGACCAGCACGGGCGTGTGTGAACAGGCTGGAAGAGTTAATCAACAGTTAGCTTGGCCCACCTATCATTTTTAGCTTGCCCAGCAGCACAAACCGGCATCCGTACCGGTCCGTATATCCCTCTGGCTACCTGTGGATGCTCCACTGAGACAAGCTTGAATTCACCTACACACTTATTAAACTATCGATAACACTAAATTAGTGGCGGCCATTTGGGCAAAAATAGCTCATGCCCAGGGTTTGATCCTGAAGCTTTCAAGGACCTGTAGTTTACTGGTCAACTCGACAACTGCCTTGTCATTTCGTTTTTGTGCGATCACTGCTGTCCTATAAATCAATTATGGGTTTTATTGACATGTCAAGTTGATGGGAAATGACAAGAATGTCGCAGGAAATTATGATAAATGCTCGATATTTTGGCCTCGAACGGTCGGTTTTCCGAAGACCATCAACAAACGTTTTGTTGTCCTATACAGCTTCAGGCGACTTTGTCGCTATCTTCTCATTTCTTTTCAAGTTTCCCTCGCAAACTTTTGATATCCAAAGAAGGAGGTTCACTTTTTCACAACTCACAAAGCGGGTTTACCAGTTGTCACACCCAAAACTCGAGGTTACGACCTTTGGCTTGACCTCGGCGATCTGTGGGTGGGTTTCCATGACAGGGTGATTGGACATCGGCGATGAATCTGGGACTTCGTTGTGAGCGGCGTTTGTTGTTGGATGTCGCAGGAAAATAAACTCGGTAATTCATCAAAGTATCGGGTTTAAATCTACCGACAAGCTCATACTCTCGATACTCTCATCAATAATCTTTATATTTCCAACAAACTTTGAACTTCCAAAATGATCTGAAATTGTATACGATATATTAAAAATTAACGAGTTCTTTAGTGATACTAAACTGGCTCGATGAACAGATTTACAGATTCTAAATTCAACTAGATATGATTCAAAGAAAGACCAAATTTCAATTGAGGCGTCGGCGCCTTTTCATCCATAACCCATTGTGATTTCCAGGACGTACTTTACAGTGCCCATGTAGTGTGCGGAGGAAAAGTATGTCGGAAAAATACCCCAGATTCCTTTTCAGAGAAAACCAAGTGGTAAAGACTTATATCTGGCAATCAGAGCAATGTTTTAAGCTTGAGGAATCTCTCCGGAAATAATTATAAAGTATTTCCCACGCCTTAGGTGTAAAGCTTACCGATTGCTATCTTCATGTCTCTGATAAACAAGACCCAACTCCTCCCACCTGATAGTAGTCGCTTGACATTGTTCTACAACTCTTTGCGTACAATTACCCTCTAAATTATCAATCTTGGTTAAAGCTGATTTATAGAGGTAGGTCCATGCAAGTGAATTATCTCCTCTGTACTCCTTACCTTACAGGACGAAATTGCAAGGCAGGATCTTGTACTTTCGGACATATACCCCCTTCCCCAACTCTATTTGTTATCCACGGATGGGTGGATTATCAATGACTTCGGTCTCTAGACCTATTGTCTGGGGTTTGGGGGCAGGGCCGATCGCCAAATTAAATTAAAGAAAACCCGAGATGGTTCGGATCGAGTTTTTCCATCGCGGTAGGTACAGATTCTGCAAGCATTGTGTTTGAGATAGTGCACCTGATTGACATGGGTTGGGAATGTCTGGGGTGGCCTTTTAAAATGCATTGGACTGACATTATACCCTGAAGTTTTGTGTTTCTTTCCATCGAAGAGTATAGAGCAGCTTCATTTTACTCTCGTTGCTTCCCTCAAGCAAATGCATCATTCGTAGACAAGAGAATAACAGGGTACGAAAAGGTCTGCTCATTTATAAATATGTAGGGAACACTATTCCTGCCATTCACTAAACTCTTGATTAGCTTAATGTGAATAATTGTCGACACAATTCCAGAGACTTCCATTCAGAGTAACAACCCGAGGACATCTCTCAATACATTCAATTCTGGTTCATACAGCTGAGATAAGGTCCATTGTAATTTAACAGGGTAAAGTTCCTGCACTTATATTATATGCTGTCCTTCTGAAGTGCGCCTTATATCTGCCGTGGTTGCATGCAAGGAGACCATTATTTCAGGTTCCCTCAAGTGCATCTAATTCTCTGTTTTATTTTGTCTATAAACGGTCATGAATGTGTGTGGTTGTTGCTATCAATGTGCCGCTATTTTATAACGGTGCAATCTCCCATGCCATGTTCTCATCTTAGGACTTTTCATGGAACATCATTTGATACAGGACAGGTGCAAGATGGAATAATAAGTATACTGTGAACTGTAGGTATTTGCACCAGGGGTCCTGTTTTCTCCCCACACACAAAATATCTCAGCAAAACAAAAAACACTATCGTAATGATTGCAATAGGGACCACCTGCCAAGAGTAAGCACGAAAAAGATCCATCTCCTTCCGCTGTCTTTGGGTGCCGTCAGTCCCTACCATCAAATGGCATACATAAATGATAGGGCGCCAGAAAATGTCTTCAAAGCTCAAGGAGACTCTTGACAGCATGCCTTCAAGAGGTGCATAATTAAAATCCAAATACCAATATGTGAGATGAATAAGGAAATACCTTAAATTTAAAAGTGAAGAAAAAATGTTTATTTTCAAGCAGAGAAAAAAACTATGTATAGTATATATTGCTGGTCGAGAAAGTCCTGTCATATTTTTGCCTCTGTTTAGTGAAATTTTGACTGTTTGACTTGTGAGATTTCAGGAAAGTCTGTAAGATCTAATAACAACCTTTCAATGCTATGTTCTGTTAGGCTGCCCCGGTTGTCACAAATGTAGCCACTCAGAAAAGAACGGCCCAACGTCCCAAATTCTCTTGCCAAGTATTATACTCGGCGTTCGTCACCAAAGTATGTCACATGTGAAGCTTAGGTTTTTGTCTGCTTTATTTTATCATTTGCACATGTTCCTGATCACATGACAAAGCAATTGATACGTATTTTCTTGCCTGTCGCTTGGGGTGTTTCACCGATCCTTTTTTCCTTGCTTTGATTAATGATCTTTTGATTTCACTTGAAATCAATTAGAGTACCTGCACAAACAATTGTCTGGTCGATGTCTGACTCCCGACTAGTGAATAGAAGTGGAAATTAATATAATGTCTTTGGTGGAGGTTTATATTGGAAATGGGATTATCACTATATCGATTGTCAGCTATTGTTATCTTTGTACTTAATATAAGGTAATATACCCATTTGAAAAACCACTTGTCAAACACATACTTTGTATCCATTAACTGCATGGCTTAAAGTAAACTGAGCGCTGCCTAATGCATGGACCTGTTCTCTTCCAGCACCTAAGAAAGCTGAGGGACAAAAGTATTTGTGTAACCTATTTGAAAACATTTCAACGAACCCCCGCGGCTAGCCTAGTGTGTGCCTCTGCTTTTTACACGGCTAATAGGGTGTGACCCCTGTATCAATTATAATAACATGTGCGTTAAGGTCAATGTGAGGGGCATGTGACAGTGACTGGTGTCAGTGTGAGTTATACTTCATTAGCTAGAAAGTACAGGTGACACGATGCATCTCCCACCTATACAGGTACGGAACTAGCAATTAAATATAAATAGGTTTAGTCCATGGATGTTAGACACTAAAAATACATGACATATCTTGCCATCGTAGTTACACGGATTCGACGGATGTCTTAGAAAGTTCATGAAGAAAATGACATATGCTGTAGTGTTATGCTAGCTGAATAATCATTTGCTATACTTCGGTGTACATGCATGTAGCATTGGTTCGTTTCGAGTTGATCCCAATGGAAAAAAAATAGATTTCCTAAGTGATATAGTCTGTCTAGAAAGTAGTTGACACGTGATTCCTTAGTCCCTTTAAGGGGAGGGAAAAGTGGGAGATTTTGTATTTCTATTTATGACAAGGACTTGTCAACCCTTTGCCCAGCGAGTCGCCCATTGCAATCAACCATGGGGAAACAGGGCCAGTATAATCAGCTCTTCCTTCCACCTAAGCAAAACAACAGCTGCTCTACATAGAACAGAGACAGGGCAATACAATGCAGCTGGATATTTAGCCATGGTTGGTCGCAAACGGCCATGGTCAGTCGCAAACGGCGATTCAAGGAGCAAAGGTTTGAAGTCAAAACTCCCCCACTTTTCCCTCCCCTTAAAGGGTCTAAGGAATCACGTGTCAACTACTTTCTAGACAGACTATAGAAGGCGTGGTGGGTTATGTCCACACCAGCAAATATTTATCGGGTGATTGGTCCTAACAGTTGCGTGATAAATGTTCTCAAAAGCTAGATAAGACCTCATACAATGTGACAAACAAGAGAGAGCATTTTCCCAGCTTATTATACAGCGCATCATACACCACACTAATGTTTTGTGAATCTCACCATTCTTCCAAACTCACTGTCTCACCTTTCCTCATCAATTAAGCCATCACCCACTCTTATAATTATATAACTGTAGACTGTTCTATCTCTGAAATGTAGACATCTCTACTGTGCGCACCCCTTAGATTTTAGCGGATGACCGTCTTTGGCACATGTCAATTTACCTGCTTAATAATAGTTCGTTAAAAAAAATCATAAGAACATTGACCTTATGTTTACGTTTTAAAAATGAAACGGTAAGGATTATATATATGATATATACCGGTATGTGTGTGTGTGTTTGTTTAGTGTTGGCCTTAAATACATTATACGATATAGCCCTTCGATAGTAATATTTATCCGGTCTTTTTTCTTTCTTTCCAGATCCGCACAATTTCATTTGAAGTGAGAAGGTAAGCACGCTTTCAGATCATTGCAATGCATCGCAAAACGCTGTGCTTTATTCCTAACTGCATATTTGTAAGTTCATTTTCACTTTGGTCATATTTAAAAATAGGCGGAATATAATAATTGTAACCGATGCATATCAAGGACCTTTTGTTGAGGATCACTTTGCCTCCACCAAAGCCTCCACTGCCAGTATAGATTGGTACTGTTTAGATCCATGGGTGAAAAGCCCTCAAGTGATAAGTAGAAACCACTCTCGATCCAATGACATAATCAGAATAGGAAAATGTTTAGTCACAATCGGAAGGCAGGAAAATGGAACCCATGGAACTAGAGTGAAAAGAGCTTTTTGGAACAGTTCGTGACTGAACATTTCATTTAAGAGGTGATCATACCGTCAGCCACTACAACATCAAAGTTAGGTAGTACCTCATAAATCGACCCACTGCTTCTATTCTTCGATCGATGTCTCGCATATAGCTGTTGCTGTCTCAATCATTTCGTTTTTATATCACTTTGCCCGATATTTCTAAGAGGATATCTTAACGACGACGTATTTCATAATTACTATTTAGAATAAAAATAGCTGATTTAGAAAAAGGACATTTTATTATTACAATTATACATGTACAAGATTGATTAATTAGAATATCTAAAATATTTTTGTGTGGGTTCTACCGTCCCCTTGCTGGTCATGGCTGTCATATAACTATAGTTCCTCGTTTCATCGCTTTTAGATGGGATCCCTTAGTCATGTAGACCCTGTATATTGTATGGCCAATTTGTATAATCTCTACTACTCCTAGCAAACCTAAGATATCAAACCTGGACAATTCATTCTTGTGCACATACAGTTAGATTAGCTATAATGACAATTTACGACCAATGGTAGTCTTTAATTTAACAAGAACCTATGCAAAGCATGGACGTCCATATTTTATACACCCCTCACACTATTGACCTTTGGGTGGACGACCTTGAACCCCACGACCCTACCCTGACTGCAGAACCCTGCCCCCAGGTCTAAACACCTGTATGGACGACAACGTGTGTCTATGGGAAGTAGGTCCAGGGACCGAGGGCCGTTGGACATGGCTGAATGAAGTCCAGTACACATCATTGATTCATTGAAACATTATACTGTAATCTACCTCCCCTTTGTCTTCATTTAAACCCATTCCCATTTCAATGACGGCATTCAAATGGATTCCACCTCTTAAAAAGATTTGAAATCGAGATATGTTTATTAATTATTTTGATACTTTTCGAGAGGATTTTGATTTCTAATTTGTCCTGATAAATCAGATTAGGAGGAAGAACCTTTAGAACATTTCTCTAACTGATGGGCGAAACAATCGATATATGTGTGTTTATGAGGAGGCACGCATTAGACCTCCTCTAAATTATTCTAATTCACTTTTTTATAAGGGGCGTTCCCCTTACAGAGGCACTAGGTTAGTTCTGTTAAAGCTAATGGACAGTTGATACCTGAAACCATTCAAATGCAAAGTCAAGGTTTGAAAATTAGTCAGGTAAGCTTTGTTGAAGGACATGCACATGCGAAGCTGATAACGGCCATTTAGATTGTCTTGAACCATAATATTGGCCTGTAACCATCAAGTCAGTGTCCCTTCTTGTAAGTTGGACGTGCTTCTTCGTTCTATTGAACACCGCAACTAAAACCTCCGCTATAAAAAGTTGCTATTCGTATAGCCTTATTAGCTTCAAAGCACTAAAAGCTTACTTGTGCTTTGAAGGCTTCGAAATGTCTGGGCTCTGGCATTTTCTTCGATGTCTCCTTTTGCACTGGACAAATATGTGGGTGCAGATGCATTGTAACCCTATTTGCTTGGATATGTATAGATTTTGTGAAATGGCTATTTTATAGACGCTCTTCAACACCCTTGAGGCATTTACACATTCACGGCCATAAAATGCATTATTTGCCTGGATCTCAGAAAGTGATCAGTAACACCCGAGCCACTCTGTGATTGACAGGTTATTTAGCTGTCAAGGTGTGCCTAGTATACACTCTAAGAAAAAAGGGTTCTTTTGGGTTCTAGATAGAACCTCATGGTTCTACCAAGAACCCTAGGGTTCTTCGACACCTAAAAGGGTTCTTTGGGACCACCGGGGGTTCCATCTAGAACCATAGGGGTTCTTCAGCGATTTAAGGGTTCTTTGTGCACTTGAAGGGTTCTTTATCTCAAAGCGGTTGTAGAAAGAACCACCTTTTTCTCCGCACTATGACCCCTATGATTGGTCAGTACCCACTTTGAGCCATTTGATGCCATGCACATCTTCATACCGTGACAGACATCTACCAACACCAAAAATACAAATAGGGAGAGAGCCGTTTCATCTCATCAATCTCCAACGATTCTTCATTCTACTACACCACTACTATCTACCATAGACTCCACGGACAACCCTGTACTTTCAGACTTCATGAACAGGCATTCTAGGATTGGCAACGCTACCTGCTAGGTAACTGCGTGGACGTTTCGGCGCAAGCTACACACCTCTCCAACCTCTCACACCTCTCACACCTCTCCAAACGACTACCAGTCTCACCTAACCCACAGAAGACTTAGGGAGTGGTGTCCCTATTTACTTCGCAACTCGGGAAAGGATTCTGAATTATTGCGTCGGCATTCATTCATTCATTTCATGACGTTAAATGAGCCGTCATTAGTTTTTATGGAGGGAAGAGGCCAGAGGGAAGAGGCCAGACACTGACAGACAGAGGCGAGGGTGCAAGCAGGCCCGTGTTAACCCCACCTTGACCTACATACTGGGCTCACGAGCCAGGTAAGGCCAGTCACGCCTGGGCGGGCAGTGATGTGTGACGGGAGACAAGCCTAGGGTTTGTGGCTTGTGGCAATCTAACGGCCAGAAGAGAAGCACATTACGATTTAAAGATGTGACCTAGAGACCACCAAAGGGATTTTATTTTTATTTACAGGATCTACATTACATCAATGCAGAAGGAAGGAAGGATGTATCGACTGGAATACCCACTGATGAATAAGGGAACATACTATCCACGCCATGAAATGGAATATGTTGAATAATTTGATGAAAAGTGATGTTACTTCACCAATAAAAACAATAATAAAATCAACTAGGTTTTGAAGAACCATTTTCAAATCAGGGGTTCTATGTAGAACCCTACCTATTTTGGCCAGAGGGTTCTTCAAAGGGTTCTTCAAATCCAGGGTTCTATGTAGAACCCTGCCTATTCCTGAAACGGGGGTTCTACTTAGAACCCTCAAAAAAGGGTTCTAACAAGAACCATTAGGGGTTCTGCCATGTCGACAAGCCGAAGAACCCTTAAGGGTTCTTGTTAGAACCCTTTCTTCTTAGAGTGTAGTATAACACCTTGACAGACGCATGCTAAAAACTTTTCGCACATCCCCAGACAAACCCTCACACTCATGGAGGGTCAATGGGGGAAATGTCCAAGAGGTGGCATGGAGAGTGGGAGTTTTATTTTGGAAATAGGCCCCTTAACAAACTAACAGTATAAGGCCTCCTTTTAAATACCTTTCATAAAATTGTATTCATAATTTATTTTTATATCCTCATTAAACTGGAAAGCATCTGAAATAGCCCTATAGATACTACGCATTGCCATTGTCAAATTCAATCCATTTATTTTGCACGAAATTCCTTTTAGTCACTTGAAGTGTGCTTGTTCATGTCTATTATGATTGCGAAGAGCATGATGTTTTCATTCATCTGTCAGCTATGGACGCTGAATACAATGGCACTATCATAATATTCACCTTTTTATATGGTCATTATTATGAGACTTGTCATAGCAAGTGTATCCAGTTGTGAGGCGTGGCCGAGGTATGGCTCTTCACTATCAATACACTCACTATAATATTTAAAATATAATGGCCACTTGGGCAATGAATATGTAGGGAAGTATCTTTCTTAACTTGACAAACATTTATTCTATCAAGTGCGCTTGAACCGGATTTATTTGAACTCACAGAAAATGGTTCAGGTATCCGCAACAAAAGAGATTTAAGTATGTATAATTCCTGCTGTCTCTGATCCCTTACTTTATTAGCAAGAATGCTGCATTTTGTGGGAATTATAAAAGAAAATTAACTTGTCAATCGTAACGATATCTCAATCACAATACAAGAATTATTTTTCACGTCAGAGGTTTAAAAGGCTGAGTAATATAGTCATCAACATAATTTGATGATATTAACGTACCACTAGGGCCTTCCCAGTGTACTATTACAAGTAATCGCAGACACAAACAATAGAGTGCAATAGAAAGTATCCAGGTATTTCTAGATCTTCTTAGTGCACACTTTTACCCTCAATCCGTATATGAATAGATACCAAGAAATTGTCCAAAATCTGAGACAACTGATCATTCAGTTTATCACAACTTATCACGATGTCAAGTTGTGATTACCTGAAAGCTTTTAAGTGTACTTTAACCATAGTGGGTAGTTATAATAATTCTTCATACTTGATTGATAGCTAGCGGCAATACGTTCTCAAGCTACAAAAGACCTTCATAGTAAGCTTTCCCATTACATGTCAGTCTGATAGCTTGTAATTATTGTTCGCGATTCTGGCGTGTCATCTTAACAATATAACCTGCCTTTACCGACGCAGTTTACTTGTCACTGTCCAGGATCTAAGCTTCGTGAAAACAACAGTAGACCCGCATCTTGAGGTGAAGAGCCTTTTAGCTTAGCTGTAGAGCAACAAAGAGCTTAAAAACAAATTAACAATGTTACGTTTACATAATAGTTTGAAGTCTTTTGAAATATGATCAAATTTATGACGACTATATGTGACTATAAGATGATAGAAAAGGTATTATTGGTCCTCCTAAGAAATTGTATGTCCGAGGAGAACATTCATACAAGTGCAATGTCTGTTTAATATCTATCATTTAGATTGTTTACACCTGCAGACCAATTCATATATTGTCTGTTGTACCAATTTAAAATTACCATCAAATTTTATTTTGAATACAGCCGCAATATAATATCCTGTTGAAAGATTTGATTATAACTTTTGTAAAGATTAATTGAAAGTAGGCAGGAAAACGCTTCTTAGAAAACACTTATAGAGTCTTTAATAATAGATCTTGGAGTAATTATGGTAAAACACTATATAAATTGTACGATTGGTTTTCAATAAAGACGTTTAATGGGGAAAAACACACTATATGAAATATAGTCAGCGTTAATGCAAAGTGACAAGAACACCATTGATAATTGAATTTAAAAAGATATCTATTTTGAATCTCAAAGTTTTAATAACACTTATGTCTACTTTCTTTTGTACATTGCAGGTGCAACTAAAGCATACGAGCTTTTTGAAAAATACACATTAGCTGGATATAGCGTAATTTATCCTCAAACAATTACAATGATTTCTTAAGATATTGAGTCCCGTGTGAAGAGATTTATGGCTCATGGTATTGCACTTGGCAACCTCTAGTGTAGGCTAAATCTACAGCAGGGACATTCCCTACCAAGGTTTGCCTCAAGCTTATTGAAGTGAAAAATATTCATGGCGAAACAGGGTGATATGACTGCTATACTATCAGTCAGGTAGAGTAGAGGTATGTTCAGGCGAAGCCAGGCTAGAGGATAGCCTATATGAATATTAATAATAATAATGATAATACGTAACAGCGTAGTCCCGTTTCTAGACTAATGAATCTCATTTATTCAGCTTAATTTATACAGCTGGTCAGTTGACCATGAAGCCCATTGCGCATGCGCATTAATTATATATTCCTCCAATCGGAAGGAATCATGTGATACATATTTACATCTCTTGAGTAATCAGCCAATGACAGGCCTTAGCCAATCACCTTGCAGGTGCCTCATTAAGGCAACCAATCAGGTGGTGTTAGTTGGTTCACTGTCCGTGACCTGAGGGGGTGGATCAGTGGTGACGTCACACCAGTCTGACCCCTGGCTCCCCCTTGTGTGTAGGTGCGATATTACCATACATATATTATGAGTAATGATGCATAATAGAGAGATGGGTAATTAATGCCATTGATTAATGTTGCACAATGTTAGACAATAAATGTATATAAGATCAAATGAGACTTGAGTAATGTTATACAATATTATGTAATCATATGTAATCAAAAAGGTGTGATTTGTGGTCGTGACATAATGCCCCCGACTTTTACGGATGTCTCTCCGTAGACTCTTAAGTAATACAATTGTCAAATGTTGAAACATATATACATGTTGCGATTATAAGATACCTTTTGAGTATATATTTTTTTTTGTGGAAGATCTGTTCCTTGTGAGTGTTAACTTGGTTTTTGCACAGTAGCTTTTTGCCTTTGGGCCGGGCGTGGCTGCTATCTTGCATTAAATACCAGTGTGTGGACAAATAGATTTACCTAGTGGTTTTCACTTGATCATATTCCTCTTCTAACTTTATAGTTAGTTCCTTATTCGCGGAACTTGGAAAAATACATCATTTTAGGTATCATAATTTGTTTTCCATGTAACTTGCGTCGGTTAGTAAAATAGCGCTTTTCTGACGCTTCTCACAGAACTTAGGTCTTGGCCGACTTATACCTGGCCTCCTTAAGCTTTGCTTATGAGGTATTAAGACCGATCTACCGTATTTTGCATAAAACATCTCAATGAGAAGAATAGTAAGTGTAAAATTCGACATATTTTTAGAGTAGGTGGTAATATTCGTACTACCGTACAATAAAATGTGATACAGTACAAATATAAAGGCAATTCAATACAAATATAATGCGAATCAAAATACAGAAGTAAAATGCAATTCAAATACATGGTAAAAATATACAGTGAACGGTTAAGGCAATTCCCTATTGAAGTGGCAGTGTCATAATTGTGAAACCTTTTCCTTAGATTATTTTTGTTACCTATTCTGTAGTTATTACCGTAGGGGTAGCGATTAGGGTTTTTAGTAAGTCGTTCACTAAGGATTCGGTTGTGCTCTGAGGTTGTGTTTCTGCTATTGGATTTTCTTCCATGTCTTTGTCCTCTTTTGTTTTCTCCCGTATGGTGATCGGTGGGGAGTTTGGTGTTGACATAACTAGTCTTTTGGTTATTGTTTCGTCCTTGAGGGCTGGGATAATATTGAAGAAAGCTCTATAGGGCAAGTTCAGTTCAGTTGGTAAATAAAATTCCTGGTCCTCTCCGTTTGTTTTTAGTGTTAGCGGTCCTGACCAGCCGAACTTGGCCTTTGGCACTGGGAAGGTGTGCGCCTCTATCTGTAGTAATCGAGGGGCACTCACAGGCGTGATTTCATCCAGCTCATAGGGTAGGTCCAGAAGGGTAAAACAATAGTGGCTGGACCCGTATAATTTGAGGACAATCTTTGGTGTGGTGCGTCTATCTTTAGACAAGATTCCTACCTTCTTTTTACACCA
The DNA here is from genome assembly GCA_942159475.1 of Sthenelais limicola. Taxonomy (NCBI): domain Eukaryota; kingdom Metazoa; phylum Annelida; class Polychaeta; order Phyllodocida; family Sigalionidae; genus Sthenelais; species Sthenelais limicola. The sequence goes on from OW804096.1 coordinate 118,860,570, forward strand.
GGTGTATATTTTGATTAATATTTTAATTGTTGCGTAAGACACAAAGATTACTAGAGCGATGGTAAATAGGTTTGTATTTTCTTCCTGGTTGAGCAGTTTGAAATATGCAGGTTTTCCTGGTCTATGGGGAATCGCTGCTGGTTCATGTTTTATGTGAGTTATATTCCTTTTTACTAGTGCATCTTCTATATCTGTTATGTATCTATAGGCAGATGCTGTCCTAGCGAAGGCTATCATGGGTGCTGCTCTGTTTGCTCTACATAAGTTATAAATTGATACTATTGTTGCCATTATTGATAGAATTGGAGTGATATATGCCCAAGCCTGATGATTCATTATTTTGCTCATAAGGGAATCATCCTGTATTACCGGTTGTAGATTTGGTATTTTTAGCTCCGTGGCGTTTTTAAGTAACGCGTCTGCGAATGGGAGCAGATCCATTTTAGATAGTGTGTCTAATCTGGGTGAGTTCTTTAATTTTGATAGGAAAATACTTAGATTTGGGGGATTAAAACGTATTGGGGCATGCCTGACACTGCTTGCTGTTATCAGCTCCGTGTTGATGTCCATAGCTCTTAAGAAAGGCAAGTTAGACGTATGAAGAGTATAGTGGAACGAGTCCGAAGTGTTACACGGTAATCGTGAGTTTGGTATAGCTATATCTTCTACGGTCGCTGTACAGAAGCATGGGATTCCCAATATAAAGGAGGCCCTAGCTCTGTGTCTCCTGGCCGTTTCCCCATGGCAAATGATCGTGTAAAATTCCTGGTTAGTTGTTATTAGATACTCGTCTTTGCTGATTGCTATGGCGTTTGTTTCTGGGCTCGCTAGGGGCTGGATAGAGAAGATGCATTTTGCGTTAATATTTTTCGTGTCGTCTAGAAAAATACTTACTAGACATGATGGTGACGACGAGTGTATACGCGGGGCTGTCCTTTGACATATTCTAATTGCCTCCCCTTGGCACGCATGTAAATCTCTTCCAGTCATTTCCAGAAATATCCTTTTATCCCTAGATACTGCTAGGAATTCAACTTTCGTATTTAAGGTGGTTGTACCTATGGTGGGAGTACTGTTGGTGTTTACTGGTACTGGAATTATTATTGCTTGGTAGATATCGAACAGAGCCTCAGTGGATGAGATTATTATAGGTATATGTATATATAGGTGTTTGTTAGAGTATAAGAAAACCGACAGTTTCTGAGAAAAATAATAGTCGATGTCAGTTACCGCTACTCTGGAGCCTGGAGATGCTAATTTAAGTTGCAAGTCGATCTTGGTCATGTACATTGCAAATTCCTTAGGGTCTACTATATCAGGGGTGAGTATCCCTGTGGCCAAAAGTCTTAAAGAGTTTGAAACGGATTGTAGGGATAATAGAAAATGCAGTTTGTTGGTTAATGTGGAGATTAGTACTGCGAGTTGGGATCGTTCGTTTGCAGCATTTGCGTCGATCTGACCCAACCGAATAGTAAAGTTCTTGTCCCATCCGTCTAAGGTACTGGCCATATTATCTAGCGCTCCGTTCATTAATGATTGTTCTGATATATACATATTTCTAAAAGAGTTTTGCTGGTTTATTACCTTCTTGAGTAGTTTGGCTGTTTGGATATCTTGGCCTGCAAAGTTTTGAAGAACTATATCGATGTTGTACATGGTTCCTATGATATTATTAATATCATCCATTGTAGCTAGGCCAAAAATTCCTTTGAATAAGCCACTCAAGAATCCTAGGGGCGCGGCTCTCTTGTTTCTCGCCACTTCCTGGGATATTGGATTTGATAAAAATAACTTAATTGAATCCATAGTTCCAGACGTCTGTGTGTCTATTTCCCTGATCATTGAATCTATAGTTTCCGCTTGTTTACACAGTGTCATGGATAAATCTTCAGAATATACCGTGTGGTAGGTTAAATCCTGTATCTCTTGTTTGTAAGAGATAGATTTCCTCGGCAGTGGGGGTATATTATATGGGACTGCGAGTATTAGTTCCGTGGTGTCATGTCCATTGACGATGGGCGCTGGTAAAGGTTCAAATAATAGGCCTACGTTTTGCCTTAGTGTAGGTTTTGCTGCCCCTGACAGATGGATCATCAGGTATATATACCACGGGAGGAGTTGTATCCTAAAAACAATTGTTCCTGATATAATACGAGTATGTAAAATGAATTGCAAATATAATACTAAGCTAGGAGAGCGTTGACTCTCAACCCAAATGTGTGGGTAAAATTGCATACAAAATAGATTATTATGCATGTAAAATGTATCATCTCTAGATGATAAAATTATTTATATATATAATATATATATGTATATCAACAATAGTCAGATAATTACCTCGCCATAGCGTAGTGTCTTGCCTATAGACTTATAGTCGGCAAATTGCTTAGTTTTGCTTTCACCTGGACGCGATGTTGTTCTATTGTAGGGTAGGAAGGAAGTGACTATCCAGCTTCTAAGACGTGTCGCTTATATGATGGCGACCAGTTGGTTGGCTAGGCCACTGTATTCATATTTGAAATAGCCGTCAAGGAGCTTGGATAAGGATGTGTATTCGTTAATTCTATGGGTGTGATTAAGCGTTAGTGTCACAGCGGCTCGCCAGCAAGTCCGCTGAACCCACATGTTTGTCGCGACAGTAACACATGGTCGGCTTTGTCACTTTATCTATTGTTTCCTATGTCAGTTGTCGCTCTGGATAAGCTTCCAGCATTGCGTATTAAGATAATTGTGGGTGGGGATTGGCGTCTCTTGTGATAGCTTACTTTTAGGTTGCAATTGCTTGTCTATGGCATGCTTTTTGGTCTGGCTTTAATCTGCTATGTTTTGATAGAACAAAGGGGGTAATGCTGTGAAGGAGTTCCGACCGTCTATGCTTGTTTAAATAAAGCTTAGGGATAATAATTTGACGGGCCGGTTGGGGACTGTAATCCTCCTTTGTATTCTTAATTAGGATTTTCTCTTGAGCTTTGAATGACTGGGACGAGGGGAAATCGTCGCGTCTGTCTTTAGAAGCTGCTCTTTTGGAGAAATTTTTCCTTTTGTCTTGTTCCAAAGCTTTTTCTGCTTTGGAGGCAGGCTTTTAATTAAACGTTCCGCAAAGGGATTTTCCTGTATGTCTTGGACTCGTTTAAGCCTGTCTACGTGGTATGGTCTTTTGAAAAGTTTGTTAGTGTGTATATCCTTTAAAACAACTGATGTTGGGGAAGTGAATTTGCACACTATATGTGGTCCTTGAAACCTTTGTTGAAGTTTCTTAGAAGTATGTTTGACCAATAAACTTGGCACCAATATGTAGACTAGGTCGCCTACTGAAATATTGGTGTATTTCGCTGTGCGATCATGTTGGTATTTCATTTTTAGTTTCTGGGATTTCTGTCTGGACAACAGATTCTCATTAGCGATAGTTTGTGCTATAATTGAGTCTGTCACATTTTGGATGATATTTGTGGTATCTTTATCCAATTTCAATGAGGAGTCCAGAATGGTTGCTGGGTGGCGCCCATAGATTATGTAGTATGGGCTGTAGCCGGTTGTCTGATTGACAGAGGTGTTTAGGGAATAGGTGATGTGCTGTAGGTACAAATTCCAGCGATTTTGTTGTTCCATGCTATAAGCTCTTAAAGCTGTATTAAAGCAGGAGTTGTACCGTTCGACTAGGCCGTTTGATTTGGGCCTAAAGGGGCTGGAAAAGATCTGTTTAATCCCATATTTAGCACATCCCTCTTTGAATATCTTACCCGTATATGAGGTCCCATTGTCTGATTGGATAGTTTCTGGTATCCCATGTTTACATATCAGATTTTGGATCACTCCTGAAATTGCACTGTCGGCATCGATATTCTTTGTGGGGAAGGTTATTGCGAATCTGGAATGAAAGTCTAATATACAGTGTATATATTTGTAGCCTTCCTTTGTTTCTGGTAGGGGCCCAATTGCGTCTATGCATACTTGTTGAAAAGGACGCGTCGCTGGGTCTCTTATAGTCATAGGGGATTTTTGGGTCTTCTTCATCTTTTTAGATTTGAGACAGATATTACAGGTATTGACATAGTTTTTGATGTCCCTGTTCATGAATCTCCAATATACTTTTGGCAACATGGCTGATATCATTTTAGATTGTCCTATGTGCCCCGAGATTGGGTCATCGTGGAACATATATAATATGTTTTCCACCCAATCCTCCGGTATGACTATTTGTAGGGTCAATTGTCCATACTTTTTCCACATTTCCAGGGAAAAGTGCATCAGTATATTATCAATAACCAGAAAATGTCTGCTATTATTTAGCACAAAGTTTGAGATTTTGTCATCTTCTGGTAGTATCTCCTTTTCAAGATATTGCATCATAGCGTCAATGTATGGAGTTCGTGCCTGCTCTCTTTTTAAATTGGTTAGAGAGAATACATTTTCAGGCATTTTAGAGAGTATTTCCTCCATATCATTTAATTCCCTTGTTGCTTGCGCTTTTAATTCCGCTGAGTTATTTGGATATAACTTTGCTTTTTCTTTTGAGCGGGTAGTTGCGCAAATGCGTGGGATTGGATTATTTATTTCCCTTTCTGTTCGGTCTGTTTCAGAAAATGTATTTCCTGAATTTTGGGGAAGTTCTTCTGGCTTGCTGTTATGGCCAGAGGGAGTCAGTTCGGTATGATAGGAAATTGGCTTAGGCGTGGTTATAGATCTTTCATCCCACCCATTAGCCTTATCATTTATGACGTTCCCTCCCTGAAAATCAGGTGCAGCCGTCATAGAACATTTTTGCTTGTCCCCTTCCAGACCAAAGGAGACTAGGTCCTCTTCTTGATCTGGGAACAAACGTTGTCTTCCAGGTATTATGGTAACTGTTTGTTTGTTTTCGGCTGGATTTGTGAATCCAACTGAGGGTCTAGTTTGGTATAAGGGGTGATTATTTGGGTATTTCCATCTGGGTAATTTCAGATGGATGTTTGAACTTAAAATCGGGTTGTAATTATTTTCAGGATTGTCTTGAATCCATGACAGCTCACAATCACAGTAGTAGTGGTGAGTACTGTCTGATTTTAAAATCGATTTCTTTGGTTGATTTTGATTTATTATTTTGACTGGTGGATCTGTTTGATCGAAGGATAGTTCCTTTTGTTTTGAGTCAAAATTTACACGCGTGGCTACACGGATTCTTTTAGGTTTTGGGGGCGGTTCTGTCATGGGTTTTTCCTCCTTGTATTCTCTTCGAGATAAAATGTCTGGGGCTATGTTTTTCTTACCTTTCACGTGTTCGATTTTGAATGAGAACTGTTGGATCTCTAATGCCCATCTAGCCATTCTATTCTTGTTTTGTTTACTCGTGAGTAGGGGAATTAGCGCCGCATGATCAGTGTATAACTTGAACTCTTTGCCCTCCAAATAGTGCCTAAAGTGTAGTATGGAATAGACTACTGCTAAAGCCTCGCGTTCTGTTGTGTTATAATTTGTTTCGTGTTTCCTTAGGCACCTGCCTGCGAAGGCCACTGGTCTTAAAATACCTGCATCATCAACTTGACTTAGGACAGATCCCACCGAAATTGAGCTCGCGTCTGTTGCAAGAATAAATTGCTTGTCAAAGTTTGGGAAATGCAGTAGGGCATCTTCGCATATAGCCTGTTTCATAGTATTGAAAGCGTTCTCGCAAGACTTGTCCCAGTTAAATTTTGAGCCAGCTTTTGTTAGAGCATACAAAGGTTTAATTATTGTGCTAAAGTTCTTTATAAATCGTTTGAAAAACTGGCATAATCCGTTGAAGGATCGAACTTGGGATACTGTCTTGGGTCTTGGGAAACTTTGAAGTGCTTCGATCTTTGATGGGCAGGGCTGTATCCCTTGTGGGGTGACAACCATGCCTAGGAAATTTATTCTATCGAGGAAAAATTCGCATTTTGATCGCTTGAGTTTTAGTCTCCCTTCCCTTAAAGCTTGGAAGACGTTTCCCAAGTCTCTGAAATGGTCCTCCTGTGTTTTTGATAGAATCAAAAGATCGTCTAGATATGGGATCGCGCATTTGTACTTTAACTTGTTTAGTATCATAGTTACTAGCGCACAAAAAGCCTGCGGGGAAGTTTTTAATCCCATTGGTAGCACTTTATATCGGTATTTCTTGCTATAGCTGCAGAAGGCTGTATAGTCTCTTGAATTTTCGTGTAGTGGAATTTGGAAAAAGCCTTGTTGGGCATCAAGTTTGGAAAATATGGTGGGTCTTAAATCCCCTACATATTCTAATGACTCGTCCGCCCTTGGAGAGATTAGGGCCTGATTTATGAGATTTGAATTTAGATATCTAAAGTCTGTAACGAGCCTATGTCCACCGCTTGATTTTTGCACCATAAAAGACCTACTGGACCATGGTCCAGTCTTTGTCTCTTCTATTATTCCTTGCTCTTCCAGTTTCTCACATACTTCATCGAATTTCTGCGCTTTCTCAAGTGTGGTGCGGAAAGGCAGCATGTGGCAAGGATTTGTGTTAGGTTTTACATGGAGTGCGTGCTCATATAGATTGGTCGTACCTAGCACTTTCTCTGAACCTACAAATATATCCTCGTATTTTGACAATAGTGAGTTTAATCTCAATTTCCCTGAATCATCCAATACATTCTTTGGTTGGATATTTGGAGTTGAATCGACATATACACTGGAGAACTCGTTGATTTCTATATCAGAGTCTGCGTCTGAATCTGAGTGATTATCGTAGTATGATTCTTGTAGGGACGAGATTGAAGATGTGTCAGAAGCAACGCTTGACTGATCAGTATTTATAGCATCTATAGTTGTTTGCAATTCCTGTGGCACCTCAGAGATTTCCCCTGTTTTAACCTTAGTGAATAGACCTAGAATTTGACCTTTGTGTATGCGATAGGTAGATGCTGCTGTATTAAGAATAACCACCGGGTGTCTGTTTTTGTCATTAGGTTTTACCACACTTCTCTGTACTAAGAAGGGGACAGACACTTTCCTTAGCATATTATCAACAATACCTTCGTCTTCTATATCATTTATACACGTTATTTCACCTGTTAAAGCAATCTCTGAATATGGTGGAATTGTAATTGATCTGACGGCTCTCACCGGCATGTTCTCGGGAGATGGATCATCGTCAAATCTAATATGTGCTTTGAATTTACGGAAGAAATCTACACCTAAAATAATGGGGCGATTTAGATTGTTCATTACCGCGAATTGATGGGAGAATTTCTTACCCTGAATGGTGAATTCTAAGGTGGCTAACTTTCTGACATGTACTAGTCCGCCATCGGCGACATATATTTTCCAAGCTATACGCTTGACCTTTACAATACCTCTCTGTGCACATTGCATATACATTTTATAATTGATAGCTGAGACAGTGGCTCCAGTATCTACAAGAGCTGGAATATCATAATTGTACCCAATGACACGTATACAGCCGTCTTCAATTTTTGCATTTATGGGAATTGCCTTACCTGTCTCTCCGTTGTGCTTGAGGGTTATTGTAGCCCGGTCGTCGATGCGTTTTCCAGTGTCAGTTGTCAGTATTTCCTCCCTATAGGATTTCTCCTCATAGTTCATATTTTCAAAATCATAGTCCTGTCGTTCCTTGTTTGTCACCATATTATTCTTGTTTTCCTGCCCGAGGGAAATTTGGTTTCCAGTACGTGTTGGCCCTAATACGTCTGGTTTTGACCGTTTCCCTGGTTCCTTTGGCGGAGGAATTCTTGAAATTCTTTTAGGAGATGGTCATCCGATCCTCCTAAGTGGGATTGCTGCCGTTGCTGTTGTTGGTAACCATTGTTGAATCCTTGATTCCAGGGTTGGTTTCCTTGCCAACTTTGGTTGTCCTGCCAGTTTTGGTTACCATTCCATTGCTGGTCATTTCCCTGGTTGTCGTTCCAGTTTTGGTTATTTTGCCAATTTTGGTTACCTCGGCCTTTTCCTCTCCATCCTCCACGTCCCTTTTTGCCGTTCCATCTGCCTCGGCCTTTTCCTCGGCCTCGGCCGCCTTGGTGGCCTCCCTGTTGGCCGCCTTGGTGACCACCTTGGTCGCTTCCCATGTGTTGGACGGCCTCTGTCGCCTCGACTTTTGGCTCCTGTTCCCTTGCTTTTGTGAGGGAATCTATTTTCTCGTGGAGGGATTTTAATTCTTCCTGGTGGGCTTTTGTTAAGTCCTGGCATGATTTTGCTACCAAGACTGAAAGTTCTTTGGCATCGATGGCTGGGTGAGCAGAAATTTTATCACCAGCCTCGGCCATTTTTGCCCACTTCACAGCTGCGTCGAAGGTTATAGGATTTTGCGCCATTACTATACTTGCATATCCTGGTTTCAGTCCTTCTACTAATTTCTCGATAGAACCGTCCTCATTTAACCCTCTGGCTGTGGTGATATCTCTTAAGTATAAAGCATAGTCTTCTACCTTTTCGTTCACACTTTGTTTTCTCAGTTTGCTTATCCTGAGATTCCTTTCGTCCGGGGTAAAGTACGCGATCATGGCCTGGGAAATTAACCGATAGTTATTTCTATCGTTTCCCGGAGTTCTTACATATCGGTCAAACCACTGTCGCGCCTTTCCATCCAGATAGGTAGATAAATAACGGGGTAAAGCATTTGGATCCATTTGGTATGCTTGATTGATGTAATGTACGTATTCCTGGAGAAATTGTGTAGTTGTTACCGTGAGCGTTGGCTTGCTGAAGATGTCTGGCCGCCGGAGGTTTGGGTCCTGGGCGCGCATTGCCACCAAAGCTTGGGCAAGCTGCGCGTTCGCCTCTGGAGGTGGAGGTGCGGCCTCTTCCCTTGCCGGCAATGCATCCCGTACTGCTTGGGCGATGTGCTGGGCAATTGGTCCCTCCTGGTTGGCTATATTCTGCTCGATTAACTGATTTAGCCGATTCCTAACCTCCTGCATCTGTGCTTCGTCCATTATGGGTGGATTTGGATTTAGCTCTTGGACTGCCTCATCTAGCTGGACTTCAGCCAATACGTTCTGATCTGGTTGCACTGGTCGTCTTCTAGTGTAAGCTCGTACCTTTGGGGGATGCTTGACGACAATTCTCTTTCTCAGGTTTATAGTGAGGTCCTCCAGCTTCAGCTTATTTGGTTCTTACACCATTTGATATGACTGCTATACTATCAGTCAGGTAGAGTAGAGGTATGTTCAGGCGAAGCCAGGCTAGAGGATAGCCTATATGAATATTAATAATAATAATGATAATACGTAACAGCGTAGTCCCGTTTCTAGACTAATGAATCTCATTTATTCAGCTTAATTTATACAGCTGGTCAGTTGACCATGAAGCCCATTGCGCATGCGCATTAATTATATATTCCTCCAATCGGAAGGAATCATGTGATACATATTTACATCTCTTGAGTAATCAGCCAATGACAGGCCTTAGCCAATCACCTTGCAGGTGCCTCATTAAGGCAACCAATCAGGTGGTGTTAGTTGGTTCACTGTCCGTGACCTGAGGGGGTGGATCAGTGGTGACGTCACACCAGTCTGACCCCTGGCTCCCCCTTGTGTGTAGGTGCGATATTACCATACATATATTATGAGTAATGATGCATAATAGAGAGATGGGTAATTAATGCCATTGATTAATGTTGCACAATGTTAGACAATAAATGTATATAAGATCAAATGAGACTTGAGTAATGTTATACAATATTATGTAATCATATGTAATCAAAAAGGTGTGATTTGTGGTCGTGACAAGGGATAGACGATGTCTCATGCCAAAGATAATCAATGCTATTTTCCACTCCAACTAAATATGTGAAGCCAATTGTCATTCTTAAGCAAACAAAACATTTCAAAGGGCCACCATTCGAATTAAGAACATAATCCAGGGCATTCCTTCAATTAATTTAGTGAACGGGATATATTAGGGAATATTTAGTAGTGTAGACATAGATTAGGAATCATGTGAGATATGAAGTCCTGGGTTTTCTATGTGTTTGACATATGTATGAGATGATTGGTTGTCTTAAATATTGTTATTTGCCGAGGCTTGACAATTCCTTGGGGTACTGGTAGGTTATTCCTAGTGTACTAATCTCGGAAACATTGCTCGCTCTCTTTCAAACCCCATCCCCCTCCTTCCCCGCCTCTCTCTCTCTCCCCTTATTTCTCTCACCACTTGTTAATATAGAAAGGAGATCGTTTTAGGTGTAGGTAAAATATAGGTATAATAAAAGATAATCTAAGATATCTCAACTTAGTTATGTGTACATATCCCCATGTTTTGCAAATTCATTTGGATGCATCGTGTAAAGTGCAGAAGAATGCCTCTGCACTGATATTTTGAATATAACTAGACTAACGTGAATAGGATGTGTGTTATGACGGGTATTTGTAGACTATAGTCAAGTCTCACATGAGACTGTTGAGGCAGAAACAAATATTCTCACATGAATAGAGATGCAGGCCACTTTGCCATGGTTCATCGAGAATGCTGGGCACCATGGGATACGACTCAGTGAGCTACTCGTAGTGTTGTTGATTCGTTTGGCTAGGGGGCGTAGTGGTCGGGAAAAGTGGTAGTCATCCAGTCACTGAAGGTTTCCTTAAACGATCACAAAATCCCTCAAAGATTATTGTATGTTGACTATGGCTACTAGGATGAGTGGAAAAAAGATTCAAAGGTTTACTGCAAGAAAGCCTATGAAATGGATTATTTAAAGAGCCGGATACCAACACATAAAAACGTCAGACGTCTTCTTTAGTTATGATTGCTAGAAATCAATGATGCGCTTGTATGTGGTCGGCGTCATTACAATGTATAGAAAATATTTCAACGCCCATAATTTACAAATTTTGATATATATGCTACTGTGACTCAACAATAAAAAGAACACTTGAATTTGAAAGGAGGGTTTCATAGGATTTACATTAAAAATCCATTTTATTTACAATAAAATACATAGAATAAAAGCGATTTATACAGCAGTGCCTTTGTTTAAACTTTCCACAGAGAGAAATATGTGCAATACCTCAAAAAGGGAACACTTTGCTATGGTTTATAAGGTCTATTTCATATCATATATATATATATATATATATATATATGTGCCGCCCACTCAATTACCTGCAGACGCCATTATAAAACTTCTTCGTATCTCTTTTAAGAAATGTGTCTCCCTCGATCCTTAGCAATTCGAAGTACAAATGGGTTTGTGTGTGTGTGTGGGGGGGGGGGGGGGTCACCTGCACCCCTATATCTATCTGTATTTCATGGTTCGGCTTATTATGATTTAGAGCAAGTTCAGGCTAGTAAAGAAACACAAATTCGGAATATTACTTTGGTTTTCTTATGTTGATGATGCACAAATATAGAGTTGATGGGTTTAGAATGTTAAAGAAATAGAGACAGACAAAATTCCCTTAAACACAATCGCACTTATGATACATGACACACATCACTTCATATTATTTCAAAGACCCCACCCTCTTAGTAAAATTCTCATTTCTCATATACTAGTACATGGTGCTAAACTAACACAATTTAACGGTGTGGTTGGAACATCTTGCTATTAAGGCATATTTATCTTGCCAATAAAATGTGATAAATGTGTTCTGAGTTCGATTTAACAGTAGGCATGGTGCGCTTTAACCTGGTGTATGTTCTGGGCGACAGGTTCATCTTATGAGATAAGATTGAGGCATTATTCAACCTTAGGAACCTACGGAATTCACTATTGAAATCCAATTCACAACTAAAACATCAACTTATTCTTCTAAGTTAGACACAATTTTAATATCCTATAAATGTTAAGCATTCTTGTTATTGTATGCTGCTTGTCCAGTATCAGCTTCTTCAGACCACTGACCATTTTGTTGGTATTATTATTTATATGCGCAACCTACGCAACCTACCTCAGAATCATCTCTTTTCCCACTTATAGTTATAGTCAAGTCAGTCAGGACTGTATATTCTGGACGATTTAATTGGTCTGAATGAGACATCTATCTATCCCAGTGATTGCCTGATAAGGCGATGAGAAAGCTTCTATTGTGCGAGTTTTCCTTCTAAGCTTTTTTATAGTTTGAGGCTTGAGTGTTTCTCCGAGATTTGCACAAAAAAAGCTTAAGACTTTGTCAGGGCTGGCGGCTAGGCTTTGAAGTAGGCGATATTGAGCCCATATTTCACCTATACTGGCCCACAGATCCTTCGTTGTTCCGCTTGTGACTTTTATAGCAAAACCGGGGTTATATTTGACCATGAAACCAACGTTGAACCAACGAGACTAGAGAGAGTCTCATTGATGGAACTAAAGACCAGTGGGAGCATTGTTGATAATTGATAATTTAAAGGTTTAATGGATAGTTTTGATCAAAGGGGGACAAAGATATGTTCACTAATTTAACTCGCTTTTTGGCAGAAGTCTGGAAGGACGCTAAGTGGAAAGTACTCAGTACCCTGAAATGTCTTAAAATACCATAGTTATTAGTGGGTCAAAAGGTTAAATGGTAATAATTTCTCTGGTTATTTTGTAGATGGGTATCAACATCTTTCTTCGCATCATAATGGCGCCGTGGGTACCGTCTTTTTCTTGTGTTGCCCCCCCCCCCCCCCCCCCTCGTTCCTCTTCGTTTTATTCTTCGGAACACCCTATTTTTGTTTTTATTGATATCTAACTTGATTGTAGCGGTCCATTTTCGGTTTGTGACAGGTCCCATGCTCCTGGCCAGCTAGAGTATACCGATTTGTATCTGGCCTAATTCTGTAGTAGCAGTGTGTACCGTTTTTTTTATTTATATATGATTATATTTGATTGAATATAATTTCTACTGCGAGACATCTTGTCACCACAAATTATAGAAAGATCACATATCACCCATTTAAAGAATGATCACATGTATTCCATTTAACGGAAGATTGGCTGTATAAAATATAAAATCTAAAAATACCGAAAATTATTGGAAATGGTGTACATTATCTATAGGATTACCAAGAACACCTCCCAACAGTAATTCAATAATTTTCTAATTAAATGGTGTGTATACATATCCTTCTAAAATACATTAAATCTTTTGGCTACAATTGTAGCAGCTGAATTTGGCCAGATATTGCAACTTGGTGAATTTTATTGCATTCGTGTCCTTCGGTTAAAGCTACATGACTGTAAAACCTAATAATATTATTCCCACTTTTATACTTGTAGCAATGAATGCTACTCATATCTATTTGTAAGCTTGTCATGATGAAGTGTGAATGTGATTCCATATAAGCAATCAATCAGTACGTCTCGCCATTCCTGTTGAAGACATAGCTGTTTTCTGGTTCATCATAAGATCATATCAACGATTCTACTACACATGTATCTCCTCATCTATGTTCAAGTACATGAGCTGTCTGCACTTTTTCCCCGATGGAATTAGTTAAGCTAATAATTGCTTTATCAGAATTGATTGGAAGGGCGTTCACATAAATTGTCCCAGTGAGGATATGTGTGTGGTCTAGTAGTTCTTACTGGTCTAATTATTTAATATGAAGACACTTATTTATATCAAACTCATGAAGACGCCCTAGTCGATATAAGGGATGACAAACAGACGTTATCATGAAGCTCTGAAACTAAAGGGTAACGGAGGTTTCTAATCTGTTTAGACACATGCATCGCTCTGTTATACGTAGTGTGACACAAAGGACGAGGAAGCCTCTCTGATTGGACGGTGAAGCCGTCCAATCACAGGTAATTAATATTCAGTCTGGCGCAGGCCAGCATGCAGGTAGGATGTATAGAAAATGAAAATTCAGGTAGCTAACCTTATATAACAACAAGGTATAACAGCTCCTCAGACAGGTCCGTTTAAAACACCTTCAGCTGACCAATGTAGTTCTGGGGATTAAGAGGTCATCCAAAGTAGCTCTAAAAATAATTAATGAATTTTAAGATGGCTTTATTCATCTTTCTAAATAGTCCACTTCCTTGACAAGTCATGGAGATACCCTGGGGTTGACGCAATAGTGATCCTATCTGTGCTGTATGTCTCTCCTTTCTTAGAATTTCGCCAATTCTAAGATACTGGCCTGTATCAAATGCCGTTTAGTCATTACAATAGGAAAATCATGGCTGAAGCAAGATGTTTGCTTCCCAGTCAGTGGCTGGGCGTTTAGCATGCCAATATGTGCAGTATATATCTAATTCTGGCACAGATACACCCCTTCGTGATATTTCAGCATTGTATAAAGTTGTCTTGATTGACACAATGCATGTTCTTCCTAGCTCTAAAACAGACATCGCATGCAGACAACACATGTTGCTTCCCTGACGTTCACAGTTTAACATGTCATACCATGGATACCTGTTATTCCACCAGTTCTGAGTCCATCGTTTAGTTCTGGCTGACCTCCCACGCGCGCTGCGGCCTGACAATGAAACCGCTAGTTCTGTAACAATATGGCAAAGTCAACATAATGGAAACAGGCATTCACCCCATGAAGATATGGTTTTAATAACTCTATACACTGCGACTTGACATCCAACACTTTAGGTCCACTGCATGCCCTACGTGGGAAATATTTCGGATAAATCCACCTTGACACGAACATTTTGCGTTTCCTATCCTATTCCTAAAAATTACAACCACATAATTTTCTTTTAAGTTGTTAAATTTCCCTTCGGCACTGAGATAACATCACTGGCGCGTCGGAAACTGAGATTGAGGCACCATTTTTTTCGATCCAGAATTTAAGTTGCTGATGTTATCGTTCGCAAGAGGCATTAATTAAGGATTAAGTGCCTGTATATGATAAATATCTGTTACACTTGATGAACCTAAAACGGTTATCTATTCGAAATGTATTTTTAAAGAATATTTAAATGTGACATTCAATATATCATGAACTAATGTGAAACATTGAAAATGTGTAACAGTTCAATGTGAAGGCCTATAGATATGAACATCTCTGTGGGAACTTGTTGGAAGGAATTGTGAACTAATCCAGCTTGGCTACAGAACCTATAACTGCGAACCCATACTTTGTATGTAAATTGTAAGGGTAATAAGTGAACTTTATAATAGCTACTGACAGATCTATTCATAAACGTTGCATGGACGCTGTGGATGAACACAATTTGTTGGATTTGGTGTAATACTTTCCCCATAAAACCCTTTCTGACGAAATCACGCGATTTCAGATATTTCAACAATGATGTACGAGATAAGGCATTCATGTCAATGTCACCATGAAATGCCCCAAAGGACCTTAACTAAGCCTATTGCTGTCATGGGTGTACCCCCGCCAAGACCTATTGATGAGCCTTTTCGGAACTCTAGTTCAATGTTAGACTATCCGATTAGGCAGTATAGATTGAGTCTATAATTTATTATCCTTCTGTAGTTCCATATACAAAATATGAATCATCACTTGGCTGATTGAGGGGAGGGGGTTGAAAAAAAGCGCGCGGGGGGGGGGGGGGGGGGTCGGCGGGTCAATTACTATGAATTAGGTCCACTCTACATATTATGATAACGCGATGTTGTTATGGGATGCAGAACATTTTAATTACAATCCAAACAAAATGACCATGCATGAACTTTGTGTGATATAAATATTGAGTCACACCTGCCTCATCTAGTTAGACTCTACCCCCAGTCCGACCTCCTTTCCCCAGGTGTATACATCTAACATGACTTGCGCCATCCCTTCATATGGAGTGAATTTGTTTAACGTAAATTGTATTTTCGTTAGTGCATTTCTGACTCTTGTATTTATTATTATGCTTGAGCAATACTCTACATTTGCAATATATTGATCATAATTATTAAAAGGGATTCCTTGTCGAGTTTCATAAAATAGGTATTTTTGTAGATCTGGTGATAATAATATCCGTATTTGTTGGATGACAAGTTGAATTTAGGCAAAGGAGCCAGACTGAGCAGTTCTCATACGCTTCAGTACCACCAAACAATTCTTTGACTACAAGCCAAACCCAAATTTCTTGTTTCCAGCTTAATATCAAGTAATGCATCTCTATTTAGGAGTGCAAACGTATTTGAACCTTGAATTCGCCATCTGGCTATCTGGGGATAAAGCTCATTTACAATTGTTATGCTTTGTGCAGGCGTTGTGTGTCTGAACATGACCGAAACAATCATACTGAACAGTAGACTCAGAACGGACATAATTTACCTGACAAAAATCAGTTTCGGTGTTTTCCTGTTATTGGTTTTATATTTTCTAATAACGGTCAAGACACATCTTTCATTTGATCAAATTTGATGCCCTGCAGGTGAATTAAGAACTAAATGCCAACAGTTTCTACGCATAATGTATTAAAAGTTGTTGGCATGGGAATTTTTGTTTGTTTCTGGTTGGGCAGTTCTAAGATCTGTCGTGCCAATACATATAGCAGAAGTTTAAATGACTGTAATTTAACCTCTTATTATTTATTTCTATGTTGTATTCATGTTCAATCATGTATACTTCATGCAAATGTTTGGTGTAAAACTGGCTGGGTCGCTGCAAAAAAATCATCCTAACTTTTGATGACTCACAGGGATCATACATTCAGATGATATGGCAGCTTCTTTTTTAAAAATACGGAGAGGTATATGGAGTGATAGAGAAGAATGAGCCCTTTCACTTCTCATGCATGCTTAACATCAAAGTAAGCTTCATAATGTTGAGCAGCACACCTCTGGTTCCCTAAGCAATAGCCTGCGGGGCTTAATCCATAGGTATACATGCACAAATATTCCCAGTGAGTCAATGAACTCTTTACAAAATAGTGTAGTTACTTTTCTGGAGAATCTGTGATTTTGAACCAAGGCAAACATAGCTTCACTTGAGTTCCAAGAAAGTGCATGATCATGCGAGGTGGTCCTAAAAGGATACTTTAAAATGCGCGTTTCAAAATATTTACCCAAGTATATTGATAACTCAGTGTGTGCATATTTATTGGGATAGTGGTATTGTGAGAAAACACTGTGCCAATTGAAAGCCATCCCATACTGGTCTGATCTACATAACTAGTCTTAGACATACAGAGATACTTCATCTTTTGCTTTCCTACAACAAAACCAGCACGCTGGACAAACAAAGAATATCAGTGGTACTTTTTTCCTCTCTCCATCTCGCTATATCTGAGTATTGTATGCTAATTCTGCTCAGTACACACACACAGTGTTTCCCCTATTCCAACATGCAGTGTCACCCTATACTCTACTTTCCCCGGACCTTTAGGGGAAGGACAAGGTACATCTGCAATGTTTACAAAACCATTCTACTGTATTGAATTTACCTACTTTACTGCTTGTTGGGTTTATGGTACTATAGTATACATTCTATAAGAAGCATTTAATTCTGCTGTTGAATGGTCCATTTTCCTTCTGAAGTTTCTCCTGGATCGAAATATATATATTCCATTCCAAGGGGAGATTATAGCCCAAACAACTTAAAGCAATCAAAATATGGCACCTAAAATCCGCTAAATAATATACGATACCATTGTGCTTTGAATTCTTCATAAATATTCCGGGAAGTCTCTTCCATAAATTCAAGGAAGTCTCTTCCAAAATGATTTCAATGCAGACGAGAAAGCAAGGGCAAACATATAGCTTCTTCATCAAATAAATACATGATCATCTCATTCAAGAAAACATTTCAAATGCATCATGGCGTCACACTTCCTGGGATTTTTAGAAGCCTTTGGGTATATGTCACAAAAATTACAATTGTTTTTCACTATGTGTGTCCCCCAACACCTGACACGAAATCTGGGTGTTACACCGTGTGTCATTGCGTGAGGACACTTGGTGGAACTATGGATGCTCGCAACCTGTCCATCACGCTTGCATCATATCCTCAATACATGTGCTCACTTGTATCATGTCCGAAATCAGGAGATGTGCATCCAAACGCTTGATGTGTAAGCTAGTGAACTCAAAGTGAGAAGGAAATTGGAGGTGGTGAGTTTGCCGCCCCTCACTTTTTAAATCTCATGTCGGTTGCCAAAATGCAAACCTTTTCACGCCCAAGGTGTTGAGAACGATCTTTGTTGGTGCACCCCGAAATGATCTGACGTAGATTGACAATGAAATTTTGTTCAAATCTATACCGAAACCAGTTGGGAAACTTTCTCATTCTAACTGTCAATTAGCACCTTAATATACGCAAATAATCAATATCACAGATGTGGTATTTGTGTGAGGACAATGTAGAATAAATGGTTTGTGAATAATAACGTAAACACAGTTAAAACACCCACAGCTGACGTGGCCATTGTTCAAGCTGGTTATATTTTACTTATAATATATGTATTAATTTTCCTGTGATAAAAATTCTTCACTATGGATAACATGAAATCATAAAGCGAGGTCTGATACGCAAATCGGGCCGACCACTGATATTCACGCATTTTAGTGTTGATAAAAAACTCGAGTGCTTTTTGTGGGTCTGTTTGAGAAGGACTACAAGTGAGGAGTAGGAGAAAAGTGAATAATGTGCATTGTTGGCTGCATCTGTTGGTAAATATTCGTGACCACTACGCATGGCTCCTGTACCGAGGGTGAAAGCAGAATTTTTAAAAATCCCTTCCTGTGTTCTGCAGAAAACAGGTACTTATTGTTACATGGAACAAACCGTAAGCGCCGAGTTGAACATAGTTAGCACCTTTTATGTGTGTTTGAGTTAAATAGGGGGCAGGATGTTTGTGTAAAATATTTTTATTAAAATGACACAACGCAAGACGAAGTATAATAGATCGGGACATTTCGAAGCGCTCAAATGGTAATCTATCATTAATAATATATACATGTACTGGGTGCGTTATTCATTTGAGGGCACCGAAGCAGACCTTGAATACAATGATAAACATATTTAGTGCTTTATACTGTGGTTTTTGCACCTGCCTCCCTGGAAAATTCTTAGAATTCCACAATGATGATTTGGTTGCGGTGTCATATCTATGCGCTTTTACCACCACCTGCCTCTTGGTACTAAGTGCTCGGATGGCTGATGTTTTCAGCTGCACAGCATCACATCCCTGTCTCCCCGTACATCTGGATACTGAAATGATGCAGGTAGAGGTATAAGATGCAGTGAAATGACGAGAGTGGTGAAATGCTCAGTGTTATGAGATCCTGACGATACCAGTCTGAGTCTGCTGCATGTTATCTAGATAACGAAATATATCTTATGTCTTAGCTGAAAGAGCAGGATGAGACCAGCAGGTGTAGAAAGGTAAACAATATGGATCGTGTTAAAATATAGATGGTATTTTCACTTTGATGTGAGATGGAGGGAGCACCCATCCTGGCGCATGTGATAACTTTGTATCAAAAACCAGTCGCTGGAACTAATGGAAAAGTGATCATTCACAGGGTAAACAATTATTATGTAATTAAGGTGGTTGAAAGCAAAATGTAATTGCATGGCGTTTGTATGATTTGTCAAAGGTACAATAGTTGTTCATTCATTATTAATGCGATAATTATAGGGCTGTCATATGGCACACATAAAGTTTCAATCCGTGCCACACCACCCATGCATATGCGTGATATGAGAGAGCTCTGCAAAAATTAAAAACTCTTGGAAACACCTTTAATCGGGTTCCATTTGAAGTAGTTTTAGTGAGAATGTGGCTATTAGCATCTCGCACGTATACTGTGCTGAAAATCCCCTTTCAAGAATTTATTTGCAAACTACCATTTCATTTGATACTAGGGTTAGAGTAAAAGTACCCCATACGCTAGGGTAAAAACAACATTAAATGGGAGCATGTCTTGGAAACCTCAAATTACTTTCCCCTATACGTGTATATACCACTGGAATAACTATAATGAAATACCGTTTTCATGAAATTACTAGCGGGGAAATCATGTGTTACAAATGTTTTATTGACTAGCTCATCGTCAACGCATCACCAACGATTTTGTCGACAGTGGCCGAACCATGAACTCCTTTAAGTTATACTTATAAGGCTAGATCATACCACGCAATCGATTTTTACCCTAGGCTATATTTTCTGGAGACCAGGCCCAAACCCTCAGATAAGATGAGAATGGTATGTCAGTGATTAACGCCTGGCTAATCGGTTTTCCGGCCTGGGACTAAGCGTTCTAATGGGATTATAATGACATTTTGCGGTCTTAATGGAATTATAATGGCACATAGTTGTTTGAGGTGAGAGGCTTTCCCTCCGTTTGAAGGGACTCTCTCATCTTTAGGCCTAGACTGCAGTATAGAAAGATATCAGCTCATGTGTATTGGTGTGTGACGGGAACATGCAGGCGTGTCGGCATACAGCTTGTCAGACCCCCTTTTATATTTTGATTGATGAATAAGCCTTATCATCCAATACAGTTAGAATAGTAGAGAACAAGGGGCACTTGACAACCAAACCACCCCAGACACATGCTATCAACAGGCTGCAGTATTTCATATTCCATATCCCCAGCCTTAGTTTCACACATGCATTACTTATCCCTATTTTATAATTACAGGGGCGGGCCCTCGCAAGTTTGATCAGTGTGGGGTAGAAAATTACTTTCTCCCCAAAGCACTGGCGTAGGGAAATACCGCTTCTACTGAAGTATGGTGATAAATGTTTTCATGAAATTTAAACCGATACTGAAACGTGGAAATATTCCAAAATGATATAGAGACACCCCTCCTGCGTCATTTATGTCCACATGGAATTTGCCATTATACTTTCTACCTTGCAGATCCGGTATGTATTCGTGTATCGTTTGTCTTTATTTCTTTTAGCTGAAAAATAAAGAAAATGCTTAGAGGAAAAAGTAAATTCGGTCGACAATAACTGATAAAGTGTAAGTCGCCTACAAACAGACCCCTGCAAAAAGGTCTCATTTGAAGGTGGTTGTAATTATGTTTCTTTGTTCCCACAGGAAACAGGTTTATTGGTTCCCACATATGTATACGTATTAATTATGCTGCACTGTGATCCAACTGATGTTATTCTTTATAGTCATGTACTTTCTGTGATCACTCTTCAGAGACACGGCATAAAATAATTTACCATCCAGATCAAAGACAGACAAAACTACCTTGACTTTCCTAATTTCTCTAAGTGGACCTTAATTAAACTTTCCAAATGATGGTCACCTGTCATGTTCAAAGGTCCTCTGAACTTTTGAAGTTGCAAGACATTTTAATATACCTGTTGCCACTCTCTCTCTCTAATATTCTCGAGGTTAGGTATCCTTTGTGGTGTTTATCGTGGGGAATTGACGAAATGTGGTATCACGATATATTTGTCCACACCCCTTACATCAAAGTTCAGCAAAATGACATTAATTATCTCTAATGTGAGTTTTTATCAAAACGAAGTTCCTGACCCTCTCATTACAGACAAAGCTAGAAACTAGTTGAATAGCTTTAATTGCTACAGGTGGTTTGCTGTTATTAAATCTAGTCTCACTTGAGTGAAAACAGAAAGTTCTGTCAAAGGTGAATTCAACATATTCCCTACCTCATTAAGTCATGGCATGAATAACAAGGCAATAATACTACATCATGGGACAAATGTATAGGCGTTCACAGTTGTGGTGATGATATCTCATGTACATATGCGAGAGATTTACTGGCTGCTCAACTTACAAAGACTAGCAAAAATGAATTTATGATTCATACGCTGAAGCTGTTTGAGGGACCTTATAAGCAACGAGTTTATAGGAAGTTAATAGGTGTTAATATAGTCTCGTTGTTATAAGTAACGAGGTTTATTATAACGTTATATCTTTTTCGGTGTCTCTCGTCTGGTTTTGTCCCTACATTGCCCTACCTAAGGCCGTCCGCTATATCCCATGCCATAAGTCTATTGCCTCCTCCCCGATCCGTATATTCACATCTGCCATGTGTCCAGGTTGGCCTATGCCATGTTATCTGATTTGAATATAAAATAATGTTCGTGACATGTCAAAGAAAATATAATTTCGGGGGTGGTGTTGGTGCATGGGGGATGCTCGGTTTTCCTTTGTAGTTGTCCCAGCTCTGGGATACCATTTAATTTCAAGTCCAATTTCAAGTACATATGCTGTGATACTTATAATGAAGCTCCCTTGTGAAGCTTTTTTATATTTTGCATTTTGTTAGGAAATAATGTTGATGTCATTCATAGGAATCATCATTGTTGTCTCTATTCTACATTTTGTTGCATGATCGGATTGTTGCCAATAATAGCAATATGGGCGTAGAACAGTTATTAGATAGATGTTATCAAACCAAAAGGTGTTCAAGGCTTTGAATATCATTATAGATTGGCCATCAAATATCAAATACATGATATTTGGCTAAATACAAATATTTAAATACAAATACAAACATCAAAACACATTACACCATAATTTGCCTCACAGGTATGGCATACTCAGATCTGGTATCGCGGCTTAAAAAATCCACTATCAGCCTTATTCAGAAAGGTGAAAGGTATACCAGGCAATAAAAACTGTAAGTGCCAATACCGATTATCTCAACGTATTTGCAGGCTTGATTCTATAAGTAATAAATTTATTTTTTACAAGTCATACTGTGAATTATTGCATCCTTAACCAGCGATAGATAGACATAGATTTGATAACGAAGTATTATCGGCATGCTCTTAATGTCTGGTTGATTAATTTTATTTCTATGATCTGTTATTTTCACAGAATCTTGTTTCCAACTCTACCTTTAGTCGTCTGTGTTCTTTAGATTGTGAAACATATACTTGTAAAATTCTCTATACAAATTATAGAGGACTGGTTAATCCTTTATCTACTTTGATCTCTCGTGTTCATAAAGGCACTGAAAACATCCATTGAGTGACAGACATAGCCTTTCGGACCCTTCATAATTTCATTCAGTAACAACGCGTGAAGAGGGCTCATCGGCAGGTATCGAGATAATAGCCAAGCACCGCCCGAGAACATTTTTTTCCATTCCAGTTGTTATCTCTCAATCCCATGTACCTTACGTAAGATACTCCTGTATCAATGATGACCTCTACCAGTATGTAGCTTATCCGGATAGAGATGATCTCATCTGGCGACTGGGTGTCGGGAAACAGAGTAAGGGATTAAGAATATGGGTGGTGGAAGTCTTGTTATGAATCACAAGGTATACGAACTATCAATACTTCGGAATTAATAGCGTGTCCATGGAGTCATGGGAATGACATATTGGTGGCATCCTTTGCATATAACATATGCTTTGTCTGCGTATAGTATATGTACTTATAGGTAAGATCTTTGAGCTTTTTTAAATTCCATTTTTCAAATTCCACTGATACATTGTACACAATATTAAATGAATTGCAACCATTATTACTAATATTATACCTAATGCGGTGATATATAACAGTTGAATTGTCATTGCATCAACTACTATATAGATCCAATACTCTATAACCAGATACATGTTCAGGAGATTTGATCCAGAACTCCGAATACCATATGCATATATATGGTATTTGGAGTTCTGGATCAAATCTCCTAGTTTAACTTTGGCAGTTTAAAACATGTTTGAACGAACAAACCTCTGGGATGCAAAGATATTTATAAATGGATTTTTATGAATTTGTGTGCTATTGTCTTGGGTATTCTTAGGCCATGACTTCTCTATGCTATAATTTTCTGTACTTGTATTTATGTTGGAGAAAAGGTTTTCCCATTGATGAAAATGCTCCTACGACATACCATATTTTTAAATGCATACATTAACTAATATAATTCTTTAAGAATAATTGTGGAACAATGGGACGTGAGGAACCTAAATCGTACTCTTGACTTTTCACACATACTTATAGTGATTTACATTGGTTATTAGTCAACTCTGATCATTAGAACTGTCGCTTCTGATGTCATAGAGAAAAGATGTGCTAATGGGTTATTATTGTCATGCATCAGTCTCGTATATCGTTCATAATGTATCGGAAAATACTTTAATGCGATACTTCACCATGTTGATGAAGTACATTGAGTCTGTCTACCGTCCATTACTATTATTATGGTAGTATGTAATTAATAGTTTCCTTGTCTAATTACAGGATAGTTGTTCTCTCGTACCGTATTATTAAACTAATGAATTAAGACTCGATAGATGAACGACAACAGTATGTTCCTTAGAATGATTGATTTATTTTTTGATTATTTTTCCGGGACCTTTCCTAGTGTGTTATAAATTTGGTTTCTCTGTTACAATAAACTCGCGTTAATGTGAACCCTATCGGTATATTTAAGATATGTATGTGCTTTACATTTTTGCAAATACTCTATGCTTATCTCTTCCCTATTTTGATCTCCATATTTAACAGGAACTTTGATGTAACTCTCAAGCGCGTATCAAACATTTTGAGGTGGACCTTATCGTTTCTATATGTGTATCCATCTTTTTTTTTATTGAACTACCTCTGGTAGATAAGGTATGAAATAATTACAGGGTCATCAGCCATGACAAAAATACTACATGCTAAATTACCGATCATTATGTGAGGGAAGCGGCTTCAACCTGTGGATAAAAACTAAGTCGCTCTCCTCACCTAGGTTTTCACCTTGTCTGGGAATGTGTGATCTTTCCGTAAGATTTCTGTCCTTTCGATCAGGATACATACGCTAAGTCGGGATAAAGATCTAATGCCTTTCCCCCATTAACATAATTCCCATCAATAAATCGTCAGGAGACACAAGTCATGACACAGGCTACGATTTATTACTAATTTGATAGGTGAACATAATATTATGTAAACTCGAAACGAATAATATACTTTAATGATTCTCTTTTTAACAGGGTCCACAACTTGATATGTATATCCCTGTCAAGTCTAACAAAACCTCTGTTTATAATCAATAGCTTTTAGAAATAGATACAACTAGAATATTAGATCCTAAGTTGTGGGCTATTTGTATAATTAAGTATATATACGCGACATAAAGGGCAGTCCTATAGTGTTTTGCTCCTAAGTTGGCTTATCTCGGTGATCCATCGGTCAAGCCAGAATGATCAAAGAACTCACCTGTGAATATACCAGCGCTATTTGCCACGTCGATAGATGACCTTATATAGCTGCCAGGAAGGAGCATCTAATAAATAAATATAGGATGGAGTGGGTTTGAGGATCATGGTTTATATAGAGCAGAGCTTACTTATTTCATGTTCAACACCATACAGCACTTGCCCGCGTGACACATAACTTCGGAACATTGTTGTAATATTTATTGATACTCCATTAAGATACACACATGCATTTACAGAAGATTTAGGTGATCTAACCTCAAGGCTATAGCAAGCAGATCATTGATCTATTTCCCCATGCGTCAGGCGTGTAATGGCACGGTTCGCGGCCAGTTATAAAGTTTTATATCTATATTTATATCCTTCTAGATATATGTCGATTTGACCAAGCTTGCTTAGTGTAAGGCGTTATAGATAGGGAGAACAAAGTACACCACACAAGAGCTCTACAACTCTACATGAGAGGAATTGATACTGGCACATAGAAAGGAAGCCATGTTGACGCAAAGTTGTGGATCATGGATTAACTGTTTCATCTGAATATAACAGGATTATCTTTGGGGTTTCGGTGCATTGGAATATATACTGCATGGATGAATGTTAGTAGACTAAATATTGGTATTCACTATTGTTGTCTTTTCTACTGTATGTGAGATATGAGCCACATTGTATTCATGAAACGTGCTGTATGATTCATTGCTGCAAAGCTACTCCATTATGTCATTCAGGAACATGCTGAAATCCAAATGCTATTTTCGTGCATGTTATTACTAAAGTTTAGATATGTGGCGTAAAGTATGGAAACAAATGAAATCTATGAATCTCTTGTATGAATGTCTGGGGTTACTTCTTTATTTAGATCATGAGTAGTGTATTTATGGTAATGGATATCCGAATGTATAGATTCAAAATCTGCTTTTAACAACTGCCAAGGGGAGTTAGTTTACCTACTAGGTAATTTAAGCCATTAAGAGCATTTTGAGTGAAATGTGCATTTGATACAGTAGGATAAATTTGCTCACAGAAGGAAGACACACACTCGATAGCATTAAATAACATTATTCAGGGCATTGCTGTTTTATCTCTTTTAGATATCCCAACGAGAGTAAAATGAAGTAGTGCTCTATACTCGTTGGATCCTTACTTCGTAGATAAGCATGGGTCCCAAAGTGGCGCAAATTGTTTTAGAGTATATGTGTTTATCAATCATTCCTGACCTACATAGAAAACTGGCTTAGAATTCTTGTGACAAGCTATGGAGTTAAATGATATAAAAATGGTATGTGTGTTCAAGGTTTACTCGTGATGGAACACCGAGTTCAATCAGCGCGAATATATAGACATACTGCAGACAAGGTTCTTTCCCAATACCCACATTCACATGATAAAGTAGAAATATAGTCAGACATAGGGACAGAAAGACATATGAGTGTAAATAGAGAGACTTCTCCTGGAATGTTAAACACAAGAGTTCACATCAAGGCAATACAATCCAAACCTTGAATGATTGTCCACCTGTAAATGCATTTATGGAACTTGATATGTTGTAAGTAATGGGGGACTTTAGCTCATGGCCAACACTAAACATACGGTCTTTGGGTTCGATTTGGGAACGTTCAGAATATTTGATATATTCTTTTGTTAACTCCGGACCGCTAAATCTTGCCTATGTGCAAAGCCAGGATTTGATTCACCTGTCTCTGTGTGTCTCTGTATTTTCTATACAGAGAAGAGTATATATACAGACTGGTGACCCTCTGGGACCTGAGCATAGGTGAGTACAATGGCCAGGTTTACGGGGTTCCAGATGAGACATGGAAGTTTGTTTTAAACGGGTGGATTCTGGCCGGATATTTTAATCCAAAATATTTAGTCCACGAAGAGTGAGTGTTTTTTAAGTCTGCAAATCCATTTTAATTTTCCCCTCCTTGTCCCTGATCGATGTTGCTTCAGTAGTGGATCCCACTATCCCGGACTAAAGGTCCTAACGCTAATTTCACATTAACCACTCTCACTCACAGACCCAACCGATCTAACTAGGTGATCCTGCTGAACCATTCATTTTCTTAATGAGGGGGAGAGCTAGACGTTAAAACCTATAACAACGAGTTACACTTCCAATAGCACGTACCAGCTCACATTAACGTTTTAAAATAATGCAGTGTGACCAAGCTATCGCCTGATGAGACCCGCCTACATTGGCCTACGGAGGCTTACGCACATCCTATTGTGATGTCAACAGGCTGCAACATAGTAACTAAGAAACGTATTGATAACCAATGTATATCTCTCTCTATCCATGGTAACAACGATGGTTACCAGGTGAGACATGGTGGAACGTTCTATCTGAGTTCGCGCAGCTCAGTACGTCGTGGTAGCGTTCTCGTGCCTTCAACACGTATAATTCTTCAGACATGGAAGTTTGCTTTGGCAGACACATGCCATTTTGTCTGATATGGTCAATATTTGCTGGAGTGGGTCGTGCACCCTTTAGATGGGGGTGCACGTTTAGATATCAGCAGAGGTCATGATGAAAAGTCAAATAATTTGCTCAGAGGTAAAAATCCATGTATGCAGATGTTCACAGATTTTATACTTTATTGATAAAACCTGTTACAAATCATTTCTCACGATGTCTAAAAACTGCCTTTATTTATATTTACAGACCTGTGCTTCTTCATCTCCTTATATCGCGCCAAGGTAAGTGGCAATCGTTGAGTGTGTGCTATACAAAATAAATACATATTTTGATACGATAGATGGTATATCAGAGCAGCGATAAGGACGTTCATAACGCCTCATTGAATTTCCAATCTTTCCTGATTAATATTGGAGGACACCCATTCTCTTGTAGCAGCATCAAGATGGGGGTCGATATTAATCCCAAGCCAGTTACTATTCGCATTTGCACCCGACATATTTCATTTGGCCATGGGGCCTGCCACCTTAATAATCTCAGCTCTCTGGCCAAGTTGGAAGCTTACAGCTCTCCAGCTGCGACTTCCTTTCTCTCTCGATTTTCCACTGTCTTTTCAATGTAGTTTGAGCATCAACTATGCTTCACTGGTGGTCAAGGAGAGGTCCACCTATCTCACAAGGGTAACTGACCACCGCCGTGCTTCATTGGTGGCCAGCGACCCAACTAATAAGACAGATATTGTTCTGGTGCATGACTTAACTCCCTTAGGACTCAATTGGAGACTAAAGTCCCCTATAGGTCTTTGATTTATCTGTCACTCCTAAGAACTGCTGGGGTGCTGCATCTTAGAGAAACTCAATTGAAATCTGTATAGACTGAGCCAACGGACTGCATATTAACCCAAGGAAGTGTACAATTTGAATGAACTCCGTGACCCGCCAGTCTGTAATTAAATATATATTTTTTCTTAATACAACCTCCAAGAGTGAATGCCTACCCTCTTATTTAAGTTATCAGGTTCTTCATCAATAAGTAAATATCTAGTTTGGAGTGCGCATTAGTGTCCTTTACCATAGCTCTAATACACACTTTCCTTTTAGAAGAATTTAATCCGACATATAATGTTACAATTATTTCATCCCTGCTCCGAGAAAGGTCAAGCAGGATCAGGAATGTTTTGAGAAATGCTCAAGCAAACGTCGAGTTTGCATGGTGTTAATATTTTCATCCTCTCTCCTTAATTCTCCTCACGGTTTCCAGTGCTTTATCCTGAGATCATCTGACAAATCTAAACAAGACGCTTTCCTCTAGTCGGGCAGTGAAAAAAAAGAGATATATATTCGCTGCCGGAAATATTTGGTTGCTTTAGCGATTTTTTGTCATTCACTTAGATTTAAAATTGCATAGCGAAAACGTTAGATTGTGCGCTAAAACAAATAAAGAATTACTTAATGTAATTAGACAATAATGCATTATCCGGAACACTATTTGTATGTGACCTGTGTAAAATTTTCTTATGGACCTGATTATGTGATATGGTACTATTATATATGTATCAGGCTTCAAAGGTGTCTGTATTGACATACCATCAGGTGAGTCTTTGTCATTTGTTGCGGCTCAAGGTAACACACACAGGCTCTGGTTTTCGAGTTATGCCTAGCTATGCCTGCCTACTTCCAAGAGTAGGTCGTGAAGATGTTGACATATCCGTTGCTGTAGATACTAGTTTGGTGGAGGAGACAAAGGGTCATTCCTTGGGTCAGTTACAACAAGGTTGCTGAGCAAAGCTGTCCACTTAGTCTGAACTTCAGCCTACAAACACCTAGCCACAAAGCTGTGTACTGATAACTAACAGACCAAAGACAACAGCTCTCAGCCTGTCTTCCGCACCTCACACTTCACAAAGCCTTGCATTGGCTCGATATGTCGAGAGGTGAATCAAAGAGTGCTGCAGACAGATGCTCGGAGGCTCAGCTACAAGAGTGCCTTCTACAGAGGAATGCATTTCTGATAGGATTAGATTGATAAACATTGTAAGAGGCACTCTAGTGTTCCGTTCCGGAAATACAGAACTTACTTGTTGCCCACAGTCAATTGATCCTTGAATAATAAAGAGAGGTATTATTCTTTGTGGTGAGATATTAGTTGATAATGAAGAGCAATACAAGCTCGAAAGCTAGTTGAAATAAACCCAAACTACCATTTAGGGGTATATTTCCTTCCTCAACAAAACCCTTCTCAATCACATCGGATGATCTTGACCTGTATACAAGCGATTTTTCCTACCTTCGCTACTTCCTGAGATATTAATTTGCCGGTGGAATGTATGTCATGTGGGGTCTGAAGTGATGGCGAATACCAAATGTTTGTCAAGCTTCATCATTCTTAAATTTGGAGGAAAATAAGTTAAATGAAATAATATGTGCCTAGCCTAGAAGGCGGGGGTCGGGGATGGCGTAATGGTCGACGGTGTTGCGCTTGGGATCGAGAGTAGCGTCGGGGAGTTTAGATATGAGTATCATTTGACCTCCCACCAAATTCACGCCGACTGGGTTACCAAAGACCGGCCATGTGTATTCATCTTTCACCCTGATATTACCAATATATATTATACAAAGGTAAAGCTGTTAAGCTATCAATACCGCCGCCCCTCCCCCGAACTCACCTATGTAGATCATAGCTTGGGTAGGGGTGGTAGGGGTGGGGGTGTTTTGGGAGGCAGACAGGGGCGGACTAAACCAGACGATAATATCTATATTTTACTGTTGAGCTGTCAATAATCAGTGAACCCAGTGAACTCCTACTTAGCACGCTGCCTCTTTCTCAACGGTAGAACAAATCTCACTTTACAAAGGAACAGATGCATAATTATTGGGAGGAATGCACCGCCAGAAAAAAAACCCGAGTGCTAAGAGAAATTAAACGTTTTGTTTATAGCCACATGCCTCCCGGTCGCCTGGAATGATATAATTATGATATGGATATTAAAACCCGTCTATGTGTATATTCTGGGGTCGCCGAATCTTTAATTTGTCTCTATTTTACACACAGAAATTAAAACTTGACAATGAGCGATTTGGAGAGAAAGAAAATAGGCGGGAGAAACTAATGTCTATACATATAGAAGCCTAGACCATCAGTTAGACCATTGAATAGAGGGAAGCCACATTTTTTATCAGCAAGGAATATTTATTTTCTACCACTAAGGTGTACTTCCCTCTCCCCAAATAGCCCTCCCCGGGTACAGCCCATTATGACCTCGACACACAAAAAGGGCTCCGGGTCCATTGTGGAAACACTCAGGTAATTTCAGACTCAATATCCCCTACAATAGATGCTAGTATAGTAACCCAGAATCAGGGCTACATTCATACAAACACCCAGAAAATAAATCTGGTCATTGAATAGCAAAAATATATAGGCATAATCCTTACTGCGATATGATGGACATGACTCTAGCTAAGCTGAAGGATGACATATTTCTCTTTTTTATCGATTGTCGGAGTCAAAATTTATTTTGGAACTCACTAGTTAGGTGGGTCAAAAAAAGAAAATTTAGACCATAGCATAGTTGAAAGAATTGATGGGGTGAACCTAGTATTGCTAGCTGTTCCGGGAGAAAGCAAGGAAATTTAGATGATGAACTATATTCTATTGTCAGAGAGGATTTATATACAAACGCTTTTATTCACTAAAATTGATCTTAATGTAAAATGAAAATCTGTTATACCATAGCTAACTGTAAAGCAGGAATTAGAAATAAAGATTCGGTGTTGAACACAATAAAAAAAAACAAAAAAAACATGACTCTAGCTAAAAGGTCCCAAATTTCTCAGGGCAGTGAAATGCTAGCCCTAGGCGCCAAAAGCATATCGATGCAACACAAAGGGCCATGCCCTGATAAAACCTTCATCAAAGCCCTATCGCTAGCTTCGAGGGTAGTTAGCCCCTTATCAAGCTGTTAAATGCCCCTGGACATCCTGGTAGGGTGATTGTATAAAACCGGCAAGGGCTCTAGGCTTCTGACACCTTCTTTCTGGGGACCCCGGGGTGGTGAAAATGTAGCCAGTGCCATAAACCATCTTCTCGCCATAATGAGATCAAAATCCATGTTATTTTATATTACGCCCCGAGACGTATTTTCTTAAAATTTATTTATCCTTCAAAGCCTAAAATGGTATCTAAAATGGAGACTGCTGATATATGCATATAAAGCTGTTAATGTTTCCTATCCCTGTGTTTACAAATCGTATCTTCATGATCTGGCCGGGGGTATATTAAAGATCCCGTATTTGATAGCATAAAGTAAATGTTCCCTAACATCTCGTCACTGGGCATAATGTATACTGTACACAACCAATAGACGGGTAAATCATAGCTCTAGACAGAGTTGAGGTCATTCCGTCTATTGGGTAGAACGTATGTCTCCAGAATGAGATCCTATCGGCGAAATCATGGTCGTATACAAAGTAACTTCTTGTATAATTCTTTAAAGTTTAAAACTACAGGCGAAAGTTGAATTCTCCTATAGTGGCACTATTGGAATTCGGAAGGGTATAGAGAAGAACATAGACTAGAACCAGTTCTATGTGGTTATTATACAGGCAGATTACAAACAGAAGAAATTGATCACGTATTCTTGCATGTGCATTTGAATGTACACTTGAAACTATGTGTTTCTATTCTCTCTGTGATCATATTCACATGTGGATCAGTAGGCTGCAACTATGCTACTATGGGAAGAATAACAGGGTAGAAAGGTCATGCAATTGTATGATCTGGTTCGTCTTGTATTTAATACATACCAGCTACATACCACATTTGCCATTTAAATTATTGTTCATGATCTGAAGTCAAAGGAATATTTCTGACATATTTTATTGGTCTGTATACGGTATATATATAATTCGGTGAAAATGGTCAAAATTATTGTTATATTTCGCCTCCTTCTTTTGACCTGTTTACTCGTCTGTATACTGTATGCTAGGAATCAGCAAAGAAAATGATCTATTGAAAAGTCTTACATTAAAAAAGGGAGTCGGTAGATCCGTTTGTTAAATTGTTCCCTCTATATAATCGGCGGTAATAAAGAATGAGTACCGACGTGAAATGAGTCACGCACACATATTTCTGACGTTGCAGACCATTTATGACATAAGAGCAATTTATATACTTGTGCCTTTTTCTGCTTAATGCTTTTAAAATACATTATCGTCTTAGATTTATTCACATGTTGTACACACGAACAGTCGCACGGGGAAATTTGCGGTAATTGATATCGATAAACTGTAATAAAATAGAGTTATATGTTATAAAAGGACTACGATATTTACCTCCTGGTAAAGAAAGATTAGACACATGATACACCCCGTCTTTTTCTGCTGAAAAATTAAGAATATGTTACTCGTGGTTTCGATACCACAGTATCACAATGAATTGTAATTGAGTTTTAACAGACCTTAATCCCTCCTTGAATTTATCTTAAAGGTTGGCTGTTTGGAGACCCATTTGAGATTTATATCGTATAATTTAATAAATTGCTCACACAAATCCCACTCCTGCAGATAAGACTCTGTTGAGGCATGTATAATAAAATATCGAGTTTCCAATATCCCAGTTGAGCTCGGGGTCTCAACTGTCGGCAGGGCCCAAATAATAAAGGGCTGGCTGATATACAGTATCGTCGAGCACATAAAAGTCAGCTACACATGCTGGCAGTTTTTTTTCTGTACTGGACCAACGAGATCAAAATGCTCGTTGACTGGGTCTGGGCTCTATTTGTTCCACCACCCGAGCTATCATAAATATATCTGGGGTTGCATTTTACAAATTTCCTTCTATACACACACTTATTCAGGTGGACTCATTTGTGTGGACATTCTTTGACTGGATATTGCATTATGACGAACTTGCTGAGATGCATTTTTTACTGACAACCAATTGTCTGGTTCGATCTTTGAAGTAGGTAACTCAAGCCCCCAACTTCCACTTCGGACTCTTGACTCCTGCTGATGCTTTGGTGATGGAAATAATGGATGGGCTGAATACCAATGGATGTTAGGCCAGTGTGAGCACATCTACTTTCTCATTCTGATGTGTTATGTTTCTGGAATTTGAAAATGATACGATGCATCTTCGAGGAGCTAGTACTACTAACCTATGGTCAGGTAACAACCCTTGTGTTCTCTTTAAACTTGGCAACGACAAGCATTGTTCTGCGTTACAAAAGCAACCGACTGCCTTTTCGTGTTGGGCCCTCAGAGCTGATACCCTCCATCCACGGATCGGTCAGTGTCCTCCCAATGCCATCCTCTTATAATCATTTAACCAGGAGCTTGTTGGTTTGGGACACCGGATGAATATTGGAGTACATGCATAAGAGGTACAATTTCAAATTCAAATGAAAAGGTATTAGAAACAGTCAACAAAATGGACCGGGGGCACATGAAGGATGAACGACCTGTTTGACACAGGGCAGATGTAGCCGACATCAGGGATTAAAGATGAAGCCAGATGGTGCAGGGGGCGCCTCACCTGTTAAATGGAACGATATTGAGATATTGGAACAAAAGTTGAAAAAATATTCACCGTCACATACCACACTCAATCACTGCCATACACCAACGAGACTAGGGGAAGTCTCGTTGCATACACTGAATGCTAGGTGTTGAAACGGCCCTGACAAATAGATGTGCAGATTTTATTCAATACGGCAATAAAGCAGTTATTTATATGGTACATAGCCCACCCCCTCAAGCGGATTGGGGTTTCCTAGCTCATGAATATTTCAGACATATTGTTACCCTTTACCCAGCGAAAGAATAAGTGGACTGAAGTAGTATTTCCTGAGGGAAAGGACCCATTTCCATTGGTTAGTAAAGCCAATTGTTTGCTCTAGCCTCAAATGAATATCATCATATTTTCTTTAGGCTGGCCTAAGCTGAGTTCTAAAAAAATAGCTTCACTTTTAAATGTATTAGATGAAAGTCTGCCAGAGAAGGACGCGTGCCAGTGCTTAAACATAAGATGTAATGATGGGTAAAAAACTCATCCATAATCTCAGATCAAAGCTTAACAAAGTGCTTTGATGTAAAGGGTTCTGCATTATCTTGCCAGCGTTCCGGTTCCCATAGAAACATTATCTTCCTTAACACTTTGGGAAATGAAGCACAAAAGCCCTAGATGTTTGTTTGAGTATTTTGAAGCTTGGGGTCAGCCTCCGCCTGTGTTGGTCAGTGTATTTGAGGAGGGGCCTTAGCAACGCTTCAGTGGTCAGTTTGAGAAGCAGGTATACAAGCATCAGCACAACCAACACAATCATTGACAATGGCCACGGTTGTCATAGAAACAATGGCCAGTTCTACCTGAGGGCCACACACTGGGGACCTGTACTCTGGTGACGGTGGCCTGTTGCCAGCTTTAATCTTAAAGAGCCTGACCATTAATAAGATGGAAGTTAAGAGGTGAGGTAGAAAGAGGGGAGAAGGCTGGTGTCGCGGTTCGCTGCGTTTGCGGTAGAGAGAACTCAAAGATCAGTCACCTGAGTACTGCAATATCACCTGGCGTGTATGATATAGTAGGACCCCAGTCAGCGTGGGGCTTCAGACGGGCAGAGACCACGAAAGGGAACGGTCGTTGTACCATGTATGTGTCTCCTCCACTCCCTCACCAGCAGTGGATTCCCTGAGGCCCACACACACATACCTGGATAAACTTAACTACAACAACCAGTATCAAATTCATCTGGAAATCAATACGCTTTAATACCGGGTGCAGATTGTGTTCACTTAATCCAAGTGGTATTTGTTGACGGTAATGGAGATGGTTGGGACCAATCTGTGACTAGTTTATAGAAGAGCATTGCGTTTTTCATCCATGTGGATGTTATTGTTATTGTGGGATGAATGCCAACCATACTGTTTGAGTCATATTTCCTCTGGTCCCCCTTCCATGAGATCATAAAGCTGGAGTCTTAACTTGAGATGCTTAGACAAGGGACGTTGGAGTAAATCCCATCCTTCAGGATTAAAGAAGAATGTGAGGCTGGACTTAAAAGTGAACCCGGTGTCGCTTAGCAGTTTAGGAGGGATTTTGTTTAACCCATTGGATTCCCAGGTGCAGGATCTTGGAGATACGATATATAGATTGATTACCAAAAAATAATCTGAGCCAAGGAATAACCAGTGATTAACGCTTATTGGTAGGTATAATGGCATCTGTTCATTTGTCACTGTATCCAGCAATTTGGTTAGGATTGCGCCAACGAATAAAGAATGAATTCTATACTCGTTGATAACAGTTACAGTACCCGTATATCATGGTATATGATTATACGCGGATATCATCATGATATCAGGTATATATGACGGTACCAGGGAAATGTATGTTACCAGTTCCACCATTTATCGTTGTCTAAAATTGTGCTAATGCACCTCATCGTGTCAACCCTTCTTGCCTTTAACCTTTAAGGGGTATGCACATCTGTTCCGGCCCTATATTGCTGCCTTGTATATGTCATTTACATATACATTTACTTACATACTACACAGATGGTTTTCATGGGAATGCATGAGGCCGACTCGTCTATTCACCATGCAGCTGATTCCTCGGTAGTTACATTTGAACCTTACGCAAATTTCTAAATTAAAAAGCCCCATTGATGGGTTGGTTTTAGTTTAGTAGGCCGCTTTTGGTTCATTGATGTTTCATTCAGCAATCCATCACCCCTCGGCCCAAGCTCTGAGCTAACACAATCAGGACGACCTAGCTTTTCATCAGAAATTCACCATACACTGAACACTCTCAGCCATCTGAGTTTGAATCAAGTTTTTATCCCTATACGCTCCTCTATTTATTCAATTTTCTTTTGCTTTTTATTCGCGGAGGGAAGGTGCGTTTTTATCATGGCTTTGCCTTATGGGGCGTGTTTGTTATGACGTGACAATAATCTCTGCAATCAATGGGTTTTGTGGTTGGAGATTAGGCTCCTTCCCATGGTCCAATCCAACTTTAGGTGCAATCGACTTCCCATGCAATTATGCCTTCAAAACCTATCTAGATACTGTCCACTTATCGCAAATTCAGCTTCGACCGATTTTGCATTTTGGGTCACTTAACTTCTTAAGACATAACAATGAGGTCCTGGGTTGGTTGCATTTGGTTCCTGTGGTTGCTGATCAGAATAACGATGATGTGTAACATTTCAATAGTAATTCTATTTCCATTGTTTATCTGACTGTTATGGAATATTTGATATCGTGTCCCACTTCCTTGATGCCTGAGCTGGCTTTTTTAACCCATGTTTTTATATTATGGAGTTTCCCCTTTTTTCACTGCGTTCAGCCGCAGCTTGCCGTTGGGATTTAAATGGCCCACTACACTGAAACCCCCCATGCATAGATCTGTCTACATTATAATGTATTACTTTAGTGGTTACCGGTATATGAGTGTACATTAAATTCAACGTTATACACGATATCACTTGCCTGTGGTTCTGGGTTTTTGCACACGTGTGGATACATTTCGGCTTCCATGTTCATTCCAGCTTTCCTATAAAATTAAGTTCGGTCATTTCCCCAGGAAATTGTGTAAAGAAGAACCATTATATTCTTCGCTCCCAATAAACCCTCATTTAGACTGCCAGGGCTTCACAAATGTAATAGGACAAAACATAGTTCTTTATATGGCAGGGGGCGGGGAGCGTGAAGATAGACCATCAGCAGGTGGTCTTTATTTTAGCAAATGTAATTGTCTTGTGAACGCTTAACCCTTCTGTGGTTATTTCAACAGGTGTTTACCTATAGGAATTATTCGAGGCTGATTCAGCGTCAATAAAATGTATTATCATCACCCAACGGCGTCAACGCCTTGTCAGACTTTGCCCTTGATATCCCTTGCATAAAATGTATTTCAACCTAGTTACAAGATTTAATATCTTGGAATAGTTATGAATTAAAGTCGATACATCTGCTAATCACTATATTAATCTAGTTATATGTGGTCCACTTCAGCAGGGATGCGATAACCTTTCTTGTCAATTTATCTGAGGTCAGGCGTGTATCAAAAGCTGTGAGGTAGATTTTCATTAGATGATATCGATGAACGTGGACGTTCCGATGTGGTCAGTTAATTACTATTATTTTGAGTGTTTCCCTTTTTCCAATTCGACTATACTTTGGTATGTGGGATGTAAGATAAGAGAGGTATAAGTAGTAGTTGGTTGCATCCCTCGTAGACTAGAGCGAGTAAAGGACAAGGTGGCAAAAGGTATCTCTAGTGCTCGGGTGGGTGGGTATGTCCATCCATGGGACCGTTCAACCCCACCCTCACCTGTCCCCTATGTCTGTGGTAATGTGGGAGGGGCGGGGGACATAAATCTAGGCGAAGTCTGACAGGTGATGATCAGGGAGATCCTAAACTCAAAACGGAAAAATATACACCTGGGAAAGGAACTTTGTTTTGTTGAAATGTTAGGTGTTGTATTTCACCCCCAGGTCATAGGTTCCATTCCTTGGCTGTGTGCATTCTTGAGAAAGGCTATTTCTATTGAATATTTCCCCCTAACTATCCTAGCCCCATTGTTTGATATAATTGCTCTGGGGTAACTTGAGTATAATATGGCGAAAGCGCATCAGTTCAAGTACATAACTGTTGATCATAACTCATATCTTTTGTGCATGGCGTCAACATCTGATGTGTACTTTCACTTATGGCGACTTGGATAATGGTGGTTATCTGCACACCCCATCGAGAATAGTCATAAGTTACAAATGCTGCAAATATTGAACATGAACATGAGCTTCCATGGGAATCAACTTTGAACAGTTGCGTTCTGCCATAACCAATCAATAACACGATGGCATTGCCTTGCAGCAATCTACATGTTCATCAATTGATGAACCGATTCTTTGTATCATTCGTAGTTATGGGAGGCATATGTTTCCCAAAGCTGCTGCTCCCCGATGACTCATGAAAGTCAATTTGTCCTTCTGATCCAATGCTGGCCAATTTTATTGTCCACACCATACAGTGCCAAATCATCCGGTTTGTCCAATAAAACATTACACAGACCTACACGCATATGTTACATTGGTACCTATAATTGAATAATAAATGTATATCTGGGTGGATTATTCTAACATAGCTGGAGGGAGGTGACTAAAACCCATGTGGAAAGCAGGAAAGAAACACTAAAACCTGTCTCAATTTTTATTCATATCGGATTTATCTATCGAGGCACAAATGTGTTATGGGTTCTGACTTGTGCTAATCATTCAATCAATAGTCTCAAATCAACATCCAACTCACTTGAAGCTAAACATGTAAAGAACCATTTTCCCGCTTCCTTATTTTTGGTCACTATTGATGAGCTAAGCTAAATCTGCGAGGTATTTACAAAGTGTATACATGATTCCCTGGTTAAAGGTTAGAGAAAGGATGGGACTCTAAGGTTAAAGTAATGAAATTCACCTCATGTGCTCTGACCAAAGATAAGATGACTGGCTAGTTATAGATATAGATATTCATACCGAACTAGAGTCTAGTTCTATATTATTAATTAATGTGTGGTTTTAAACAATGCAGACAGGGACTTTCAATATTAGGCCTACCTAGGGTACTCACCTGACCAGCTGTGTGAGATAATGGAATGGACATATGTTGCCTGAATTATCAATAGTACACTGGTCAGGAGCCAGGGGGCGACAAGGTCAAGTGTAGTACATGCTCGCTGATCGTAGTTGTACGCCAAGAGATGTGACTTCATGTTATAGCCACTGCTCCCCGCTATACGTCTCCCCCTGTGTCTGGATTGAGGTTTTCATGGATAGATTGATGGGAGCACTATGCGAGCCAATTTATCATTAAGTCATCATCTCATCACTTTATCAGATGGCAATAATCGTGTTGTATTCTCTAAATAAAAGTGTACTGAGGTATTGATTCACAACCCTTATTTCTATATCCCATCTGAAGCTATCTGACTTTTCTTGTTGGTTATACTACTTCGGTGTCCCACGGATAGATGTTTTCATCTACATAGAAGATAAAAATAGATTACAATTTCATTATGGATTTAGGTGTTTGTTGTACATTCAAGACCCTGTCCCTCACTCCTCTGTCTGCCTGTTTTAGACCACTCATGTTAATGACTGAGCAAAGTGGATTCAGTCGTTGCATTGTTAGCTTTCGATTTCGCTTTGTATAATTAGAGGGATTAATTACTCGTAAGATGTTTAGGCAGAAATATTGAGTATTCACCAGGCGTTTGATTGGATTGTAAACATGGCTACTACTTCTGGGAATACGGCCAGTGGTGACAGACATGGTAATTAGGGTTGAATAAGAAGTTACAAATATTGGTATAAATGCCATCTATTGAAGTGGACGCATGCACAACTATTTGAGTCATTATCCCGGTCTAACAATGTCTGAACCTCTCGCCCGCTGAAGCAATTTTCTTAGTGAATCTATCAGTGTTGTTTTAGGGCCTAAACACGCGCGACATGCAACGATTAATTAAATTAATCCCTAAAGTATACTTGACGACCTTTGACCTCAGAAGAAGGCTTTTGATCTTGCCGCTCTGTATTCTGCCTCTGTTCCCAATGCTGGGATGAAGGAATGTTGGACATAGGTTTATATAGAACAAGTGTCAAAAGTGTCATAATTCTTATCATATTACTAACCGAAAACCTGTAAAACGCCTCACTAGCAGAGTACCTAAAACGCGTTTTTGCACTGCCCTCTCCTTTCCGCCTTTCACTAGCATAAGCAGACATTTATTATGTCTATTGGATGTCCTATTTATGTGGCCTTGTTTCACGTGGGTAATTTTTTTATTTTTTGGAAACCATGCATTCCACTACAGTATTATTGCTACGGTATACCAGTATATTTTAGAAAGGCACTTGGAGTAGAATGAGCTTTTAGAGCGTCATTAACGGTCACAATTTATTGCCACTGTCAGGGATATTTGCCGCCATGTCTCCGCGTGGATCTGATATCGGTATGAGGACGCTATAGAGGTGAACATAGACAGAGGCGGATATCGGAGACAACCCTGTAGGCTGTACACCGGGACAGATATTTAATCAAGCTCTTACATCAGACATGAGTTATAACTGAGACTATTCCTACAGTCAGGGTATGGATAATACAACACTAATAGGACAATAGAACTGATCATTTGTCCCGTGAAGATTCCAATCATGCAATATCGAAATCGATATAAGGACCCACGTGACGTGCATTCGGATTAGATCTTGCCTCTCAGTGAGCATCTCGAATGCACTGTGAATAGGGAGACGAATATTTTTTTAATTTCTGTATAAGTATCGAGTGAAGTATACAGCCATTTCAGATTTTGTGTCTTGAGACGCCCCTCCAGGGTATGCTGAGAATGTATATCCCTCCTCAGACTCAAACAATCTGCATGTATGTATGTGTGTTCATGAATGCATTATCCGAGAGGCAAAACTTGCATGTATGTTAAATATTCTCTCTCGTCTAAAGAACATCTGTCCCGAGGCCGCTTGGGTTTGATTTTGATGAACATTCCCATGCCTGCTTTGCGGGCGTTGCTTGGCTTGCTTCTGCCCTTGGGGCACTCAGACCCGAGGTGTGTATGGTAAAGAACCAATCGTTTAGTTGACATCAGAAGCACCGCGCCCGCGTCCGCTATTACAAATCTCTGGCCATGCATGTGGGACCGCTATGCAGGCCACGCCAGGAAATGCCCCTTGTTCACTGACGCATTACGCCTGTAAACTTTATTGGTTTTCAGAATAATGTACCAGGAACCGTATATTTAATGGCTGGGTTTAATAAACCTTGATATAGAACCTTCCTTTCCTTTGAACTCTGAGGTCACATACCATATCCCGGAAACAATTGATGGCGCCTTCCTTCCGTCACTCGTTGGTCAAAATCTTCAAGTAAAAGGTAAAACTTAATTCAAATACGGTCGAAAACACTGGTTCATGAGAATAAGCTAGAATGACATGATTCTTTTCCTCTTGGTCCATATAATATGTTTTGTGATTGATTCTTCAGTACTCTTCATATCCCCATTTTCGTTATTTCTGTTCATTCAGACATTTTTCGCCGGCGTCGTGCAATTAATTATAATTAGTAAACTTTAAAGAGACTAACTACTGAACAAACCACTAAATCTTCTTTGATTAAATGTTATCAAACTTGGTTCCTCGCAAGTGCCCCTCTTCCTAAAATAAATCAAAACATCGCCATCTGCCTTTCTTACCTTCCTGGCGCGTCGTAGCCAGGAGACCTATTGTCTTGCTCCCATTATCAATGTCGGGAGTCTCGGTGTATGTTGAGGCAGAACTTACCATGCCCCTCCACACACTCCAACTCCAGGTACCATCGCTCAACTTCAAAGTGAACGCGCCGCGTCACTGCAGCGTTCTGCGTCTGCTAGCGACGCCAGTGACGCGGTGCGGAACCGATGAAGCGAGACGGCCAGAGAGGTGAGGTGAGGTTGTGTGTGAGGTGTGGTACAGAACTGGGGGTCGTGTAGGCGCGGCCGGTCTCCACCCTCCTACTTCCTACCTCTCCAGAGTGTTGTCAAAACATGCCCCCCCTCCCGTGCTGAGCCCGAGTAAGGGGGCGGGGTAAGAGCGGAGGGTATGTGCTGGGGTAAACACTGCCGGGATTCAGTTGCCACCTGAAGACGGAACTGAGAACATCTATGCGGAGAATCTCCTCCCATAGATCCATAGCGCGTGTGCACTTGAGAGAAAGTAGCCTACACTTACTTAAGTAGTGATCTACACTTTTCCATTCACATCACCCAAGATTGGTATCAAAAGGAGTACGATTGCTGATGAGATTTGTTTCCCCTGAAGGGTTAGATATAAGGTGAGTGACTGCTACTGCCGGCTTTATCATCCGAACTTGTGAAGTTTTAAGCATAGATTATCACTCAGATTGTGAAGCTAGCTTGAGGCCTAGCATCATGCCAGGGCCATGTTATTCTCTGGTTTGAGTGCATTGTATGACCCGCTTCTGATTCTTACATATTTTCTGAAATAACAAGGCATGTGACTCATACGGAGGGCATCTTTTATATCGAAAGATGTTATGAGGGAAATGAAAAATATGTACACAAATCCATGGTCTATCATTGACATTGCGTTATTCTGTTATCGATTTTCCCTAGATTAGTTATTCTTGCCTCATTCAAGTCATTAGCTGTCATTGTTCAAAATAATTGATCCACTTGTATTAGTCATCGCTTTATATGTTAAATGTATTCTCTAATGGGTGTTACACAGTTATCGTCTAAATCAGAATCGGACAAAACGTTAAGTAGGAGGTGCCAAGGACAGCAATTGTCGCCTTGTAGATAAGCATTGGCATGATATCATGAAGGCAACTGGCATGAGTCAAGCTAGTCCATGGCGACTACCCTGTCGATGGCCAGGATTAGGCGGCTTATCCCGCCTGTTGAGCCGCCTTGCTGGCGTCTCCCCGGTCGGTCTCTTCCCCCTGGGACTGAGTCATGCTCGGTGTTGGTTCAGTGATTTCATGGCAATGCTTAATGACATAGCCATGATGTCGCGCATTACTAGTGGATGCAAATTTCACTGTGTAACCAATGACTCATTACCTTAGCAATGCCTCATCGATAGCTATGAAGCAATTGGTTTTACCGAAATATTGATGCCAACGGCTTTATTTGATTTTTGTTATGGTTATGTTGCACAGCTATATGACACAATGAGTTATAACAAGAACATAATATTATAATCATATAGCTTGAGTATATCATTCATTACTTATTACTCTACTTCAATACTTATAGTTCTACTAGAAATTTAAAAGTAAATAATCATCCGATTGATAACTTTTAGAAAGAATATGACAATACCAATATCACTACTGCACGTATAATCTGGCAGAAGAAAATTTTCATCAATCAAAAATGTATTTCAATCATTTTCCCCGACATCTATATCCATGGGCCACCTTCTTATCTAAATTCGAATTATTTCCTGGTGACATATCCACATCTCTTCTAGCCATTAGCTTCATTTAGAGAAGATTTGTGGTATAATGGTAATATTTTCCCAAGATTTTCATTCTATGCTCCTTCCTTGATACCCTGCCCGCACGCAACACGAAGAACGTCAAGCATACACACACAGCTGCCTTTACGTCCTTATTTTGAGCCTCATAATAGTTCTAACCTCTACTGAGCTCTGAGCTACTTCTTCCTAAGCTACGGTACTTGTACTTTTAGTCATTTAGATCATACTTAGCTGATTTGCATGGGATTTGTATTCGTGTTGTGTAACGAAACCCCAACTACTTGAGCTTCTGTCCACTCAGACCACTGCCCCGGTGGGGAGGAACTGCCTGGAGGAAATGGTTCCTATCTCCTCAGGCATCTGTTCGGCCATGTAAGGGTACTTCCCCCACTGATACAACCATTGATGCTCAGCACAACCACTATCATTATTACCTATCTCCAAGATACAAGCCATCCTCCTACCTAAATCAATTAACTAAGCGGTTAATTGTTAATTAATTGCTGTAACAGCTGGCGGAACACTTTGATATCGTAATTGGCTTGCGTCTTGCGCTGTCATCTCACCCCTCACCTATGTCTTGCTGGCGCGTGAAAGAGAAGACACTATTTCACACGCCCGGTTTAACATTAGGACTTTCTCCCTGACCATTTACACGTGGGCCGGCCATTAGGGCGGCCTGCCTTTGATGTAGTGTCCTCACAAACATCCTTCCCGGGGTGTCGCCACCGAATGGTAGCCAGGAAGCCATATAAGTTACTCTGTGGTGGGTGTTCAGTTTCATCTGTTGGCTTTTGTTGTTACTTCTTGAAACAATAATACCACTTTTCTTCGTCTCCTAGGTTTCAGCTCCGAAATTCGACCCGCACATTGGTGACTATATATGTGTACAAAAAAGAACCATAGTCACACTGCCATGCTCGTGGTGGTCCCTCTTTTTCTGAAGTTTGTATGTACATGTATTAATTTTGGTGTTCTAAATATACCAAAATCAAAATTCTGCCGGCAGATCAAAAGTGACAGCTTTCCTCTCCATTGATTAAAAACAGTATCATGGAGACAGTGAACGTCCCGCTATCCCAAACTTTACTATTAATGTTGACAAGTTATTTCATCCATTCCCTACATATTGGTTCTGATCTGAAACATGGTTCAGTCGATCCTCTCAACAGGAGAACACAAATTGCAATTACGTTTATTTGTGTCAACATACTACCATCCCCAATAGTTGGTTTCAGCTGGATACAGGGTTAAGCGAACTGAATTCACTCATCACAGGTTCATCATTGGCAATGGGGGCCACCTGAAACCATGCTTTCCCCATCACCAAGGTAAACGGAACTCTTCAAGTCCTGTCTCCTCCCCTCTCGCTCACATTTGGTGCCCATCTTGTCTGGCCCAGTTGAAAAGCCGCTTAGATCTCTCACTTTATAATAAGCACCCAAGAGTTGGTACTTTTAGGAGA
Organism: Sthenelais limicola; assembly: GCA_942159475.1. Classification (NCBI taxonomy): domain Eukaryota; kingdom Metazoa; phylum Annelida; class Polychaeta; order Phyllodocida; family Sigalionidae; genus Sthenelais; species Sthenelais limicola. Next base: position 118,905,448 of record OW804096.1, read on the forward strand.
TTACTTATCTCTGTCCCTACCCCTGTGCCAAACCCTTTATTCTAATCATTGCCAATGGGGGATGCGACTGCCTCTAGCGTTATGCAGTGAAGATATCCTATACTAAATATGGGACACTGGAAGTGATGCCTGCTAATAAAGCTCTGCTCACCTAATTCGGTCAAGATTTCTTCCTTTGTGAAAAATATTTAGGTCCCATGTGAAGAGGGGCATGTGTGGCGTCTTGTTTGAGTTAAAATTTAATAGCCTTTGGGAAGTCTTCTCGGGAATACAGTAGCTGACCTGAGAGTAATAGCGAGTTATGACCTAGGTCACAATGTGAACAAGGTATAGTTTAGTCGAGGGCATTCGCATCAACACGTGTGCCCAGGTCCAAAATACAAAAGAATAACACAGGACTCAGCACCAGGTGTCATCTGTCGAGGTGCTCGTAGATCTCATCAGAGCACTGTGTATGTGTGATCCTGCCACCTCCCTGTCAAACCAGACACTTTGTAGCGCTTCTGATCTTCTCCCGACTCCTCATAGAAGCACGTCGCAATGAGCTCATAACTGCTCGCCAGCGGCTCGCCACATGCTCACCCCTGTGATGGATAGCGACCTTACTGGCACACGGGGCGGTCCAATACTCGCTTTCTGCTGTTTTTTGATTGGGAATGTGTAGAAGTGTAAAGAAGGGGAACGCTGGGGAAGACCCAACACATAATTGCATGTGGACGACGAACATTGTATGGTATATGAACTTAGGCTGAGGGAATTCCCAATTGGCTATTCAGTTTCATTCTTGTTTCTTGTCCAATGACCCTCTTTATAATAACAAATATTTTACGTAGAATAAATGTTCGTTGGTTTAGATTAGGCCAGTCCGTCAATGGGCATTGCGTTGCAGTGAAGCCCCCCAGCTGTATCTGGTCACTGAGTGGACAGGAGTTGACCCTTGTGACAGACCTGGGTGGAAGCTTATCACGCTCGTCATCTTCACAGTTAGTTCTGCCAATGACAGTATAACCAGTTCAGTCTCGTTGGTTGCCATCCATGCACCAACATTTGCCACCAAATGGCCTTTTCCCCATTGGCATTCAATTACATGTACTAATTATTTGTCAATAACCTGTCTCAATGCCCGTCTCCATCAAGTCCACCTTGTGTAGGGATTTAGACATTTTTTAATTTAGAATATCAATATCAATTATTGTAGTGTAAAAACACTCATCCAAGTCAGTCTCTGAGGTTCGATGTAGACATTTTGGTTAGTCGTTCTCAATATTGTTTTAGGAGTTGATATACAGAAGGGCAGCATATTATAAACACGCATTTATTGTAGAAATATATCAAAGAAAAACTGGCGAATTAGCCTATGATTGCTTCTTGACTATCCAGATGAGTCCCTCCAAATGTGGCTTGTTCATTCTTTCTGTTGGTATTCTACTTTTCAAGAGAAATAATAGATTGGTATGTGTGTGTTGATGCCACGATCTTGCAATTAGTATTTTACATTGACGCTACACTGGAATACATCAATTAATGGAGTTTTATTACGTTGAGTTAGGAATGAATGTTGCACTACTTACTCGAATAAGTTGCCATTCTGCATGTACCATACTAGGTCTTTTTGTTAGGTTTGGAGGAATTCATACTGTAGAGTCAATTTCCTGTACTTGTATAGTAATTTCAGCTTTGTTTTGTTGTAGGAGGACCTATTAGAATTCCAGAGGGCCAGTATTCTGCAGGACTTTCTGATGTTTTGAGTAGTCAGCCGAGTTATTAATCAGGTACTTTTAACCTATTATTTATATTTATTATGCTTAAGTATAATCATAATCTCTTTATCAATAAGTTATAAAAATATGTACCGGTAATTTATAATTATGTGATAGAACTAGCGACTATTTATAAAGAAATGTAGATTTAGATATGATAGAATGAGTTATGATAGAATTTTAAGTACATTTTTACCACTATCAGTATACTGTATTGAATGTCTTGAACCATTACTGTTTGTAGCGTATGTACCAAGTCAAATATTATATCCTGATGCCCCTGAAGCTATTATATTTGTTATGCTCGGTTCTGACCCTGGGTGTCACATGCCGCACTCTTCTTGCACCCTTTCCTTCTGACGCCTTCAGGCTACCCGATCTTTCAACATGTGATCTGGCATACCATATTACAACTAGCTCGCGTGGAAGAATATTTTGATGGTTAAACGATATATTGTTTATCGAATAATTTATTCGTCCCACATGTTCTCATTGCCAAGTTGACGGGGATATGGAAAATTGATGACATATACTTGATATAAACTTATTGGAAATGGCTGTTATCAGAACTAAAGTTATGAATGAACGACCCATTTAGTAACTATTATTGTTGATATATGAAAAGCCATCTCGTAATACTTGTCGGAAGAACTAAAACTCAACATTGACACCAACAGCTGCGCAGACACCGTATGAAATGTGTGGAATTAAGTATCAATATCATGTAGGGAGGGAATTCCCAGGATAAATACAAGTAGCTCGCTAATTGAGTCCATAGCGAACATATTCAGGCACTGGGCTTCGTGATGGTTAGGCAGAAGAAATTTCCTTGAGGGATGATAAATTGATCTTCCAAATATTGCTTGGACACCTGATTCGTATCGGGTGTATCCTGGTGTTGACTGGACTAGCGTTTAACACTTCGGTCGAAAACAAAGTTGCCAATTAGTTCTATAATATGTGTTGCATGGATATGGATTATCCGCCTCTTAGAATTGACGCGATTAGTGGCTAAACTGGACAAGACGTCCGCTGCGTCCTAAACATTCAGTACACGTGCACCAATATTGCTTCCAGCGGGTGCTATTCGAAACAATAAAGTAAAGGAATCCTGCAGCGAGAGGACTTACTTTTAGAATTTTGAGAGGCTTACCCTTTAGGCAGTAAGGTGAATTAAAATTATGATTTTCTCGAGGCAACTCGTGGGTTGCAGGGAATACATGAGAACTGACGGCAACGTACCACGTGATCCTCAGGCTTCGAGTAGCTGAAAAAGATCGTTGAGCCAAACAAGAATTTTGAGAGCATAGAAAATTTTTAGAGTAACCTAAGGCAATGGTGATTTTTCTCTTTACAGGGCTGGGTTTGGGAGGGCATGTATTCCCTGCAACCCACGAGTTGCCTCGAGAAAATCATAATTTTAATTCACCTTACTGCCTAAAGGGTAAGCCTCTCAAAATTCTAAAATTTTCTCTCGCCAACTCTCGGGTTGGCAGAGAGTACATGAGAACTTCAGAGTCACCGATATTGCTCAGCGCTCCAAGTGAATACACATACCTAGTAATAAGGGAATTGTAATAAGACTTACGTTATGAACTCCCTCTAGTCGGAGGCTGCGTCCAGCAATGCCTCAGCGACCCTGTGAGTTTCTTTTCCCTCTATCTCCTTGTGGTAGTGTCGTGCGAACGACTCTACGCATCTCCAGCTGGCGTTTTTCATAATTAAATTGAGATGTACGCCACAATTAGAGGCCGCCGAGGCGGAAGCTCCTCTGGTGGAATGAGACTTGTATTTATTGATGTCTATGTCTGACATTCTGAGCACCTCTAAAGTCCAACGGGCTAGAGTGTCTCTTGAAATTGGACCCCAAGGTCTAATATAGCTGAGAAGAAGTTGTTTACTTGTTCCTCTGTTGGGGCCCGTTCTGACTAGGTACGCTTTTAAGGCTCGTACTATGCAAAGTCTGGGTTTTCTTGGGTATTCCCTTAAGACTACAGTGTCCAAGGGGTCCCCTACCCTATTATGCTTCAGTAGTTTCTTCATTTTGAAGGAAACGTAGTCCGGTTTAATATCCATACCTTCTATTTGTAGGTTAATAATTGTTTGACCTCTTTGCGAGGTAACTAATAATAAAAGCATAGAGACTTTTAGTGATAAAATCTTCATGGAGATTCTATCGTTTGGTCCCCAGTCGTTAATAAGGCTGAACACCTTATTTACGTCCCAGAACGAATTATAGCGAGGTTTGGGTGGATTCCGCTCATACACCGCTTTAACAATGAGGCCTACCACATGGGTCTGGCCTACTTTCTTTGCATCGAAATTTGGTAATATTGTTCCTAAAGCAGATCTCGCTGAATTAATTACTCCGTGACCGCATCCCTTGTCTGCAAGGGTGCGGAGAAATTTGCACACTTCTGGTAGAGAAGGGTTGAGCAATCTAACGTTTGAAGTGAGGCAAAAAACTGCCCACTTCCTGATATATGTAGAATAAAGTCTTTTCGTTGATGGACGCCAAGCGTCCATAATGAGGCTGATGGTCTTATCGTCATACCCTTGCTTTCTCATGACGTCCCTCACAAAAGGAAGGCCTCCAGGGGGATTTTTGAAAAACTTTCTACGTTGGTTGGCTGGCCGTGGGGAATTAAGTTGTTCCTTCCCTTTCTGAACCGAAGTCGATCCCTGGCGTTCTTCCTTGCCAGTGTCGTCCACGGTTGTGAGTCCCAGGATGGCATGACTATTACCGCCGATGTTTTTGCGTGTAACAGCCTTTTTAGGACTCTCCCCGTGAGGCTAAAAGGAGGAAAACAATAAATGAAATTATTGTCAAAGTTCCAATTTTGCGCAAAAGCATCCACCTTCCAGGCTTCTGGTTCGGGGTGCCAAGACACAAAAGTTTCGCATTTTGTATTGACTCTAGAGGCAAATAGATCAATATCTGGGTGACCCCATCTTTCACAAATTATTTTGAAAAGTTTTGGGTTGAGTTCCCATTCAATGTCATCTGAGAACTTTCGAGAGGCAGTATCAGCTCTGATATTGTCTACTCCGGCAATATGGGCAATAGAAATCCAGATGGACCTGGATTCACACCAATTCCAAATATCATATGCTAGTTCGTTGCATTTGTCTGATCTGACCCCGCCCATATTCTTAACATAGGCCAATGCTGTGGTATTGTCCGTTAGAATTTTAACATGAACGTTTGTTTCGGAAACCAAACTTCTTAACCCGTGGTGGATAGCCTTCATTTCCAGAACATTTATGTGATCGGAACCTTCGTGTTCCATCCATCTACCACCTGCAGTTTTAGGATATCTGTAGGCCCCCCACCCAAGCAGAGATGCGTCTGTCTCGAGTTCTATGGAGGGCTCGGCCATTTCAATGTTCTTTTTGGCCGAAGGGAAATGACTTTGCCAATACCAAATGTCTTCTTTCCCTTTAAATGAGATTTTCATCTTCGCATCAAAATCTCCTCCTGACCAAGATAATGCTTTATTCTTGTCAGTTTCTAAACATTTAATATGGGCTTGCCCATATTGAAATGCTGGAGCGTATGCGATCATTAAACCCACTATGCCTGCCACTTCTCTGATGGTCGGGCGATCTTTCGCTAGCACATCTGAGGAAGCTCGGGCGAATTTTGCTACCTTTTCTGGTGTGGGTTGGATAGTCATTTGATCTGAATCCAGGAGAAACCCTAAAAAGACTAGCTTTTTTGTGGGAATCTTCACCGATTTCTTATCGTTGACCGTAAACCCCAGACTGGTCAGCAGTTTGGACATTGCTTCTAGTGTATTCCTACAATCTTCGTAGGAGTCTGCTAGTGCAAATGAGTCATCTAGATAAGAAAAGCATTCATGTCCCTGTTGTCTCAAGAATGAGAAAACCGGAACCATGATTTTTGTAAAAATCATAGGGGCGCAAGTAAGACCCATAGGCATCCCAACAAATTGGTAAACTTTACCTTCCCAGGTGAATTTTAAGAATTTCCTGAATTCTCTGTTCACTGGAACTGAGTAATAAGCGTCTTTAAGGTCGATAGAACCCATAAAGCAACCTTTCCTCATCATTTCGAGGGCTGTATTCAAATGTGACATTTTGAAATGTGCATATTTGATGTGTTTGTTCAGTATAGTTAGATCGAGAATAACTCTGAAAGTCCCATTTGGTTTAGGACGAAGGAAAACGTTTGACACAAACTGGTTTGGTTCGAACCTGGTTTCCTCTACAATCCCTTTGCTTATAAACCCATTCACAATGTCAACCATTGCCAAGTGCTCAATTTCAGAAAGACGGTAAGGATGGGGAACCCATCTCTGTTCCGTATCTGTTTCAAAATTGATGGTTATCCCACTAACCATTTTTAATACCCAAGAGTCACTTGTCAATTGTCTCCATTCGAAAAGGTGATTTGCAATATTACCTGCTATGAAGTCAACATTTAATAAATTTTATTTTATTTTAGGGCTCACCTGGATTTCTACTTCTTCCCCTGAGAGCCCTTCTTCTGAAAATCCGTCTTCTCAGAATTTGGCTTTTTGTCGTCGGAGTTTCCTCCTCCTACCGACGGGGTATAAGGTTTGCCTTGGCCTCTTCCCCTTCCTTGGCCTCGGCCGCCTCCTCTGCCACTTCCGTGGAAACCATCTCCTCGTGGTTTTTTGGGCTGCTGAGAATTCCTATTCTCATTTGGCCTTTTCTGAGGCGGGGGGGCAAGTCGTTTCTGCAGTTTAGCTGCAGCTTCAGTGCGTTTGACAATTTCGTCTAGTTTTCCTCCGAAAAGATACTCTGTGGAGTCCACCTCCATATCCTGCATGGTTGCAGCGCACGTCTTTTCTAATTTTGGCTTTACATTGTCTCTTCGTTTTCTTAACATGCCTTGATGAATGATGCCTAGATAGTCCATCGCATCGTTCATGTTCTCACTGACGTTTTCTATTTCTTGATCATTTGATCTGAGAACTGCTGTCATCACTGGTAATAGAGCGTTTATGGTCGCTGCTATACCCTTGTGTAGGGCAAATAAGCCTATTTCCATTGGCTTTATCCCGCAGTCTTTTAGACTTTCCATTTTCTCAATATCCGACTCCAACTTTGGGGCGCTTGATCTTGGAAGGTTCTCAGGTGTGGGATGCTTCTTTAGAGCGTCTTCCATATCCTGTACCTTGAAACGCTTGGTCAGTTTTAATTCCATCACTTCTGCCAATTGTTTTGGGATTTTCAGCCCTGGCGCTGTCTCAGCTTTATGCTTTTCTAATTGCGCCTGAAGAGATTCTGCCAGTTTTCCTTGGAAAACTTCCTCCTCCTCTTCTTCCTCTTCTCCTTCCTGACCTGTGATCGAGCCTCCTCCCCATGAGGAAGCTGTATCAGCGTTGTGAACTGGGTTCACTGGGTTTAGCCCTGGAGGGGCAGGAGGAGCTGGGGCCGTCGCCGCCGCTTGACCCGCAGCCTGATGTGGTGGAGGGGCTGGGTGGGGGTACGGCCAAGACCAGCTAGGGTAGTATGGATGGTGTCCATAGTGAGGTGGAGGTGGAGGCGGGGGGTAGTACCCGGGGTACTGACCACCATGGTAGGGGTGACCTACATTGCCTGGAGGACCATGGCTTCCTGAAGGAGAAGGATGGCCGCCATTGTAGTGACCGTGAGGTGCACTGCTATTATAGTGACCGTGAGGTGTACTATTGCTCCAATTTTGTCCTCCCATTAGTGTGTTTTGCGCAGAATTGTTAGTTTCCTGGGTTTGTGAAAACCCTAGAGTAGAACCGTAATCCTGACTAAAACAATGACTTATCCCCAGTGGGCGATAAGCTGAAGATGGCGCAGGCTCTTTTTGGACATCATGAAGCATGTCCGAAAATGGTGTCGCACTGGTTAAATCCGAGGATTGTGCCATGTTGGTTTGTCTGAGCAGCTCAGGACAAGAGGACGTCCTTCTCGATCTCCTATGACAGGAAAGACAGAGAAAAAGACAATTAATAGAGTGTTTATCGACAGGTTTTAAGGTTTCGTGGTACAAACCCCACGTGGCCTTAGACCTATGCAACAAGTGATCGGGGTCCTACCCAGCTAACAATCACCACTCTTAATTAGGTTAGAACTTTGGAAAAAGGATTTTCTTTAGTTCTACCTGATCCTTATAGTACCACCAACGATACTATTAGGATACATGCAAAAAATTTCAATGAAATTGATGTTCAACGTGTAAAATTACTTACAATTCTCTTAGACGTTGTGTATCACGCGGGAGCGAAGCGTCGACTGAGGATCACGTGGTACGTTGCCGTCAGTTCTCATGTACTCTCTGCCAACCCGAGAGTTGGCGAGAGAAAATTAATATATCCACCGATAGAATGGACTAAATAGCCAAGCGGACAACACCCGTTGTTTTCCCTCACAATGGAGGAATTTTGCAGGTGTAATTAATCTATCCCGGCCCTCGTAACGTCCCACATGTGACGCGGAGATTAATAACGGTACACTGATTCTAGTGGCGTTACTTTACCAGTACAGGGGATGTAATTATTAGCGGCCTCTGAGTTCAGTTTCATCGTGCTAAAGCTTGTATTTTTTTAAAGTCACAGTCAGTGTCTGGACGCCCGTTGCGCTAATTGCTTTCCTGGCCCTGAAGTAAGCGTCCCAATGGGATTGTTATACCATTTTGCGGTTTGGAAGGAGAGACTGTTTCTCAGTTGGGGGGGGGGGGGACTCAACTTTGAGCATATATACTGAAAACTAGACTTAGATACTTGTATAATTGGTGTCGTCTCTGCATCGTTTACATAGTAATGATAATAGCGAGAAAAGTCTGTTTATTTTTTCTACACCCTTCATGAGGGATGTACACCCTGTCCAGCCTCTGAAGAACCGAAACCCCAATGCTAGCCTATATTTGTAGTGAAGTGGTTTTAGTGGTTAAACGTATACTTTGGCTAAATCACATTCCATTAACAATAATCTATAGTGTAAAAATATTTGATTTATATTCTGTCTTGATATGAAGGATACATGTGTCAAACACTCTAGAGGAATAAGCCCTGGCGATTTGCCTTTAAAAGTTCATATACCGAGTAAGTTGTATCTCTATAATACAATACAGATGTTAGGCGTAAATATAATGCTATATACATTTTACATTATCTCTACAGTTGTCTCACTAGTTCGAGCACAGCGAACATAAGTACAGTCGTCATTCGCTCTGAGATTACAGAGGTCTGTCTATAATTGCTTGGCAATTTCTTGCCCCAAGGTTTCTGGCAATAAAATTCTCCACTTCAGTCGAGGAAGGTGAGACTTGTTGGCAGCACACCTGAGGGTTTGGACGCGCCTAATGCGGACCACCTGGGATAAGTGCGCAGGGTTTGGATGAGATGCGGGTAAGGAGAAAAGTCTGGGAGATGGTCTTGGAATTACAGGGTTTTGGCTTATGGAAACCCACTTCATGTGCTCTGGACCAACTAAATCCAAACACATGGCCGCATGCTGGATTAGTGTCAACTACAAGGTTTTAGATTTGGATTGACTTTCTCCAACAAAGCATATAAACAGTGGATGTAGTAGAAACAGAGAGTTAGCACCCCTTGTGAAGTTCATGAGAGGGTTTTAAATGTTTTACTACTTTAAGGATATATGTCAAATTTCCTGTTAGCTGAGGAGGAGCCCTTCGTATTCACTGCACCGTGATGTTTTAAGCCGACTTTACCTTCAAGGCAGTAACTAATTCATTTTTAATATGTAGCATTATTTGTGAGAAAGTTGCATTCCCTTGATAATGGAATATTTGGGAGAGAACAACCCCATACATCATCTTCAGTTATTCTTGCATGAATCTATTGACCCGCCACTGACTCATAGCGATTGAGGTGCCTCTCGTGAAAGGGTTTCATTCGGTTGGGATATGCCGGACAGCGAAAGGTTTAACTTTATGGGAAGGATTTGATGGCTAGCCACAAGTGTCAATCATTATGTACGCGTGCGGAACACGCCCTGGAAATAGTCTGCAGCAGCCCTGGGGACGAGTCTCTCTTAACAATATTGCTTGTATCTGAGTTTAGCTTCTTCCATTGATTTCTATTTTGGCTTAGACCTGTTCGGTTTTGCTGGAAGAGAGACACATGTCCCGATTCCATTCCCACGCTTGGAATAAAAGGGTATTTTGTATTAGTTCCGAGTTGACTTGGGTAGAACTTAACTGACCCCTCTTTAAAACTGATCCTTTCTCAGGCAAAAAAGGTACCCCAGGATACCACATGCCCGGTGAGATATAGCGGAGTCTCAGCAGATGTGTGAAATCGTATTCCCACTTGAACTGGCTTTCAGCTGAAAGAAGATTAGTGGATGACATCGGAGCGTTTGAGTTTGCTGTTCTTTCCAAGTGGTTAGAATTGGTTTCATGTTCCGGACCATGAGTTGAATTTACTTTTCCCTTTCTTTTCCCACATTCACTGATGCTTCAAAGTTCAAACGACTTCATATTATTTTTCATCTCAACGCCCGAGGGTTTTCACGCTTTTCTCCCCCTTCTTAAAAGATGAAAGTTATTTATGAACCATAAACCATGCTTGACAGGGAAGTTCAAAATTTATCATCCTGCCTTTGTCTAGCATTGAAAGGTTTTTCTCAGTCCGTGCTAATATATTGGGTAAAAATCCAGCCTTGTTTATCATAATTTAGAAGAACTCGTGACTTTATTTTCAGTTCTAAGGAAATTACAAGCAGCCAATTGTGGCGCAGTCTGAGTTGAATTCCTGCCCTTTTTTCAGCCAACCAAGGCAGGATGCCTGTTAAGATCTGGGTGGAAGATGACTTGTAAAGATAGTAAGAACAGTGGGATATTTCTTCCACTTCTCAACCCGTTAGCAATATATGATTATGCTCTCTTGTCATTTGGCTCTCTTTTCAATTGTATGTTAGAGTGACATCCGTGTCAATGCATGAGAGATCACTCCGGAGATCACTGAACACTTTCTGTGGTCGAGTCCGAATTCCTTGAAGTAATCATGATGAAAGTGCTTGGATCGCCAGGTGAGACGTTTAAGATAGAGGGTGAAGACTCCCCGGTTATTTGTGAAGGTGAAGGCAAATGACGCCTGTCTTCAGATGCCGTGCCTCCCGATCCCCAATCTCTATAGACTGCTTTAGGGAAGCGTTGGCTATTCTCAACCTTTATGGTCTGTCAGCTGGACTTGCAAACTGACAAACGATCTCCCTCATACAACTGGACAGAGATTGCCAACACACTTGCTCTTTACCCTTTGAATAACGGCTAGCTCCATTCTAGCTCATTCCCCATGCCAGAGTATTCCCAGTTCTATGTCTCAATTCCCCCAGGCCTGTGCAAATACTTTCTAGTCAAAACATCTATAGGCTACCGCTCTGCATTGCTTCATTTCCCCCTTGAGACCTTTTTAGGCAGGGGACGGAGCACCTAAAAAAACGGAATACAATTTTTCCTTAAAAGTCTATATACATAGCTGACCTATAGATTTACCCTCACAAGCAAAAATAAAAAAATATTCGGCTGAATTCACATCCTGATGAGTTAAAAAGGGGAACATTTTTTTAAAAAGATCTTCAAAGTTAAATAATATCTTTCAAACTGTTGATACCCCGTTTTTTTCATGCATGTTTGCACCTATGACAGCTATGTTTAGAAAGATTTTCAAGAGAAAAAATTTGATTGAAATTTCGGAAAAAGTTACATGCAGATAGTTGTGATTTCGGTCATAATTCTGCAAATAGATTTGGGCAAGTGAAAAATAATGCTGGGCAAGAAAAATCTTGGCTGCTACTTTTTTCCAGCCCTGAACCATTGTAATGTCCACCACAATCACCAGCTGGCGTGATCAGGGGGAAACTAAACATTTAGACGAATTTGAACTAACCCTCACTTTTAGTCTTTATTTGTACCCCCCCCCCCCCCCCCCACACACACACACACTAAGTTTCCCTTTGAAACGGTCATAGGACAAAGCACAGTGAACCACATTAATATAACTCATCAAAGATCATATGGGTAAGACTGTAACCGTGAACCGGATTCTTGTTTCCAACCCATATTTCACCTAGTATGGTCCATCATTTTCACGCACCACATTTAATTGCATCTTCAATATCCACGATTACCTTGTTCTTAAAGCGCTTAAGGTACAATATTCTTTAGCGATTTTTACATGCACTGAATTTGAATTACCTAGATCACATACTGTCGAATGTGTGTAGCCTGAAGATATTGCTCTTGGTGTCGGGTGTCTTACATTTTGCCTGTTCTCCTCCTGTGCCCTTTCTCATTTTAGAGTATCATCTAACCAGACAAAAGTTGTCATGGGTAAATTGAATTTGTTAGCTAAGGGCTGAAACATTATACAGGTATCTATCACCCCCTTGGGTGACACTAATGTTGGATCCCCTACCATTTCGCCATTCTCTACTCCACCCCATGGCCGATTTGAAGCGCGTCACACCCAAGTATCTTTCAGTATAATATATACTACAGACAGACAGACAGTATAATGACCGGTTCTGCGGTTATTATTTTGATTTAGAACTCTTTTAAATAGTCGCAGCCATGCGGCCATGTACCCATTCAAATATCAAAGATCCATCCCACGACGCTTGACACCCTGGTGTCCTTCTTTGCACCATGTGTTCCATTCCAGATCGTACGAGTACTGCTGTACACTAACCAAACACCTCCTCCCACATTCCTATTGTGGCACGAATTTTATGTGATCCGCAAATTTAGGAGTAAATCAATTTCTCTTAACTGACAAGGACGTTTTTCCACATCATCTTAAGCGCATTGAAGCTTCTCAGTTTGGTTAACCGTTATGTTAGGGCTTTATGTTGCCTTGCGTTAGGCCAACCGTGCACTCGTCGAATACCTCCTTGATCTGCGCATTGCTGGATTCCTTTTTATCTGACCCAGTGAATTTCTCTATTCTCACTGGCAGAATGCACATGATTTATAACGGGAGAAGTGGGCACATGCATGTGTCACACCGATACCACATAGCTTATTCATTAGTTGTTTGTATTTTGTCAATTCCTATATAGATTTATGAATGGACAGATGTGGACCACGTTAGGTGTGAATATTTTATGGCTTCCCTTTTTCTTTTTCTTTTTTAAAATATTTTTATTGGCCAGACATTGGCTTTTTTTAAATATCAGACCAATATGTGAGGGAAAATACCATCTCAGATGACGTTTCATCATTTTATACGGCTTACGTGCGCTGACACATGTGGAGAGCACAAGTTCTGTAATCTGCGAGCCTCTTCAAGCTTGCTAATGCCATAAATTCCCTTCTCTCTATATTCGCCCTCAGACTCAAATAAAAGCAAACTAGATCTTAAGTCCGCCACGATTTAAACAAATCACCTCGGCTGCGAACCTGGTTGCCCCAGGTGTTTTTTACTTGCACGATATGTTTGGATACCCGGCTATGTCGCCCCATTGAAAACAAACAGATTGACTTTAAAAAATCCCTGGGTACAAATATGCCTCCTGACTACTATTCAGGGTAACCTCGGTCCTATTCACTACGGATTAATGGATGAAAGGACTGCATATACTTTAATGAAAAATTAAAGTACTCCCAATATTCCGGTAGCTAATAATCTTCCCCTGGGCTTGATCTAACACCGATGCATCTAGGACCTCAGAGTAAAATAAACTCTTAGCTATAGCCATAGGACTTCGAAAAGCATAATGATACTCATCTCAATGATGAAACTTCTGTTTGTGATTCTAAAAAGAATCAATTCTCAGGTTGAGCTGTCATTAATGGAAAGAAAACACTCTGGGGGATCATCTATCCCCACCCCCACCCTCACCACACGTACTTTTGTATGCAAGCCGAATTGTCGCTATACTGCAAGTGACGCTATTTTTCTTTCACCACTGTTGCGACCAATTCACAGGTCGTTGAGAGTAGCGACCTTGTGCCTGATTGCTTTAAAGATTTCTTTCTTTCTAGTGTAGTAAGTGATGAATTATCCATGAATGTTTTGTGAAAATGTCAGTGGACACTTTTTTTTCATTGAACACCCGCATATACCTCTAAAACGTAGAATCACTAGTACAATGTCCACCACCCCTGTCCAGTGTGAAATGCTTGACGTACGGTGTGGGATGGTAAGGTATCTAGAGAGTCGCCCTTCATGCTTTATTGCTTAGTTATTGAAGAGGGTGTTTGCATACGTGGGTAGGCTGCAACTTCCATGGTTTAATCTTGACAATGAACAATCACATGCCTTGCACACGTTTCCACTGGCATCTGATAGATTTCCCTCTTCACTTAGAAGAGGACTCAGTTTTCAAGACCAGAATAAATAAAGTCAAATGTTCACGCCCACTCCTCACCTCTCTTGCCATGGCCATCTCAGAGATCTCACCTTTTTACGTTAAGATCCAAGATAATATTTCAGTTTGCTCTATGGATCCGCCAAGCACTTGGCACGTTGGAAATTACTAATTCTTGATAGGGTTTAGAACTGTCAAGTACTTGTACTGTCTGAGAAAATCGAACTAGTCTTTTCGGTGTGATACGATGGAGGATCTATCACCACGTGTTGAAATTAATGGTTGATCCGTCCAATTCATTCTCACTTCAGTCTGACCTGGTGAGACCCTGACTTTTTTGTGTGTGTCAGATTCAATATCCGAGGCTTTGATTGCTGATTCATGGCGAATTGATCTGTCACCCTTAGTAAATTGAAGGTGTCCCTTGGTTATCCGTTTTCTGCATGTACATGTACTCATTTGATGGCACCTCTTAACTCCGCACAGTCCCTCAAACCAAACATTCTGTTGGATCCTAACTTAGTTAGGATCCAATAGAATGTTAACGAATGTTAAACCACCTAATAGTAGGGAAATTATGCCACAACCAGAGCCCACGTTCATGCTTAATGAAATCACACCAGGTTGCTGTAAGTACCAGCAGAGAACCTGATTTTCTCCAGGTATGGCCTTTGGCCTTGCTTGATTCGGTTGCCCGATCAGTTACATCCTTTTTTTATATACTTGAGTGGCACCGCCTGCCAGCCCTGCGCCAACCCAGGTCGGAGATGCTCCAGGTTTGACTTAAGCCACCTCGAAGCTGGCTAGGTGTGGTATGTGAGGTTAATCACCTTGGCAACAGGCATGTCTCTTCCTTCTATATTCATCACCACTGGGGTGTTGATGGTAACGAGCTGGGTGGTCATTTCCTTGCTAGAGTGTTGTTGTACCCATGCCCTAAAACTTCCTCTATCTTCTGTTATTCTAAGCCTCTCGGAATAACAGCTATGTTACCACGGACACGATTAAGTTATGGTTTGCTGAAGGATTGTAACGACTGGTTTCCGGGCAGTGGGAATGCTTCGTGACCCCTCTTCCCATTATCAATATCCATCTTAAGAGTAACATTTTACTCTACGGTTTTAGCATTTATACCTACAATGAATTTATCTTGCAAATTTCCTTTTTCAGGTCGCATGAATTGACTCTGCTCCCCGTGACGTCGCTGTGACGATGTACACGTCGCTAAACGCGAACATGATGCTGTGGATGCTGAGCCTCTTATATGCCTACACGGTAGCACAGTCGTATGTTATAAATGCAGTTATTGTTTCTCCACGTAAGTATTCTTCATCTCATAATGGTAATTATCATCTAACCGATTGCTAATAAGTCTTCATCGAAACGTTTAATTATTAGAAAACCAGCCTTTGAAATCATTTCACTGTAAGTGTATGAAATAAAGAGCTTAAACGTTAAACAATCGTTTCTAACGCGTAAATATTTCCTTATTCCAGAGATAAAATGCTGGAGATGCCCAAACAAGACTGATAACGAAGCCTGCAACGATTGGGCACCAGACAAATATTGTCCACTAAGTAAGTAGGCCTACTCGGGTGTATTTCAGTAATCACCTCACCCAAAGCCAACGAATGAATACCTATCATATACCTCCTTGAACTAGGACCTTTACTCTATTCATAAATGTACGACATTATACGGAGAACGGGTAATGCTGCCTCTACTGAAGATGCAAAATAAGTTGTTTGTCCGTTGGTTATATTATCAAAGCACCCGGCTGAAATATTTTTCTCAACTTTTAAGTCTTAAAGTTCCCAGTGGCTATTTATAGTCTATCTTTACTTGCGGCAAATACAGTCATGTTGTAGTTCTATGTGAGGAGCATAACGAATGAAGGACTTTATATGACATTTTTCCTTCGCTATCCCAACGCAGCGTTTGACTAAACATTCATTTCATGAGGCAGCCACTTGCCGACCTGTTGACTTTTAACTTGATATACCTTACCTTGTAAAAAAATACACACATCAACATGATGCACCAGTGTATTTCAACACTAATGTCGGTCATGCATACAACTTTTTACAATTTCTCCCCCTAACTCCAGTGTAGCACTGATGGGAACTGATATGCAATACCTGTCGGAATGTCTGTCCTCTCTTAGAATCTTATCTTCGGGATCAATTACAGTTCCAGAGACTACATATTGTTGCCTCAACTGGGCCTCTTTGAAGATATCTCTATTGGATTTTTCCCACTTAGTTCTTGAGACTTCATTCGAGCATGTGTGCATCCTTATATGCTGATGAAGATGATGTTTATTTTTTTTGTTTAAAAATAATTTTCCAGTCCTTTTCAGTTGTATTTTAATCCGAATATCCAAATAAAAATTAACATGTCTTGTACTCTCTGCTTTCAGACTTCACCATTTGTCAGACGAGGCATCTGGTAGATGTAGTCAATGGGAAAAGCATTAGAGTCACCAAAATGTGTGCTCTTCCACACGATTGTACCGCTGAGATGATAGGTTGTCATCCTACCAAAACTCCTGGTGTCCAGGTTAGTATTGTTGACGAAGTAATTCTTTTAACAGTTCGGATATATCTATTTCTTAACTAATAACAGTCTGGTTTCTGCAGATGTTTGTATTTTAAAACACATTGGAAAAACCTTAAACTCATTCTCTCTTACAAACACTTGGAAGTATTGAAATAGCTCTTATTTCACTGTGCACGACTTATTATATGAAACATCAGGTCTGGGTCTACTTTAGGAAGATAATTATTTGTAGTGAAATAATATACATAGTGATAACTATGGCAGCTAAATCGGCTGGAGGTTCAAGGTCCCCTCTGTATTTACCTAGAGTTTTATGTAGAAGTAATCTCATTTCTCCCTTTGAGAACTGACTATAAAGGCTCCTATCAACACTAGTCGTCTTCGACGTATGGCATACAGAAATGTAAGCCTTTTCAATCCAGAAGCCTTGAGTCTGAAAGGCCCTTCTGATGCCTTGTATTGCTGATTGCACGATTGAGAAAGATTGGGTAAATTTACCCTTCGGAGACCGGCACGCTGAGTAAACCTGTTGAATTTGTGGTGTGAGACCCAGTACAAACAGGAAATTAAAGGACACCAGAAAGGCAAATAACCAGTTCAAGGGAGCAAACAGCCAATGAAAACAAAGGTTTCATACATACGTTTAGGGAGACTGAAGTGAATCTTATACTTTAGGCAGTCAAACACTTATCGAATGAATGGCTTGAACTATCGGGCATTCCACCTTAATTCCATATGCCTTTTAAGTGTGCACTCCCAGAAAAGAATAATTACAACTTGTGATTGTAGAGCAATATGAATGGGGGAAAGGCGGGCAGGCGGGCATGGCCATTTTCTTGTTTTTAATATTATTATCAGTTGAGTTGCCTTCAAATCAATCAACTTTAATATTATTTTGGAGAATTTTCACTTAGTAAATGAAAATATGAAATGAAAACATGAAAAACTATTGTGAGCTTTATGAACATTGTATTAACGACATTTTCTTCTCTTTTCACAGGAGTGTATATCCTGCTGTAATTACCAGTTCTGCAATGAACAAAGTCCATTCAATCACACCACAGCGCTTCTATATTCATCTCTTCCAACATCAGGATCTCCGCCCACCGCCTGGAGTAAGGATATTTCAAGGTTAAAACTCGTGCTCACTTCATTGTTCAGTATAGTATTCATACAAACAATTATAGGTTATATTACCAATGGACAACTATTGAATCAAAGATCCTTCCTACGGTAGCATATGAGTTGAGTAGGACTTTGGAGGAACCAGAACCTTCGGACATCCCAGCGATGCTTTTCTTGGGATTCTTGGACCAGCAAATCTCACTAGGATGCAAGGTCCACCCAGGCCCCGTCTGAACAATATACTTATGATGAAATAATAAGTTGAAGAAAGGAATGTTCCTGTCTCAAGTCAAGACTAATGTGATATAATGTAAAGGGATCAACCATGTTCAAAGACTGCAGGGATTACTCTTCAAGCACTGAAAAAAGAATTCCGTATTGAGATTCGTTAATTACATGTATCTGCGAGCAAATTGTCGCGCTAAAAGTCCCATTTAGTAGCGTTACTTCAACTCGTATATCTTGAAATCCATATGTGATGTGTTTTAAAGTGAATCGAAGTTAAGTGGAGATTGTTTGTGCCACTCTAACATTTCAATGACGTCAGCCTCGTAATGACCTCCCAATTAATGCCAGAACAATTGATTGTGAACTAAGATTTTGAGATGTCGTTTCTAGGTATTTAAGACTTTAATGAATAACAACAAATATCATGGAGATTTTTTCTCCAAGAATGCGTGAGCGATTACAGGATGATTTCTCACTTGGCGATACTGACAGCGACTCGCTATTTTTCTGGCTGGACTCCAGAAAATTTAATTTAGTGAAGTGTTTGTACAGATGTATATATTACACGATATCCGTGCACTGAGTGAACTTTTCGAAATCAAAATGCATAGTCTGAATTCATTGTTACGGCTCTATGCTGTTACATTATACATAATACTCAATACTCACCAATGCTATACCCATTCATGGGGCTGCAATGGATATGTGTTTGTCAACATAGTTGAATCCAGAAAAGGAACCACAAGTCCAAAATTGCAAATGGCAGATTTCTTGGTTTGTATGCCGATTAAGGTCCCGAAATGCTTTTGATAAATTAAAAATTCATTTTGTCTTGAAACAACATCCTCTTAACCTTCCGTCAAATGCCTTTTTCTACTTTTCACAGTTCATGAGGTATGCGTTCCAATTAAAATTAGGAAGCAAGATCTTCTTTGTAAATATTCTGATGTATACCATCGAAAGACCTTTTAAAAAGGTGCTATATATAACTGCCACTTTTTATTTCGTCTAGCGACCAAAAAGTAATTTCCCTTTATCCAAAGGAGATTTTATGTACATAATTGTAGTATATAATATGTGGCATTAAGTATTTCTACTTGAAGGACTCTTGTACATTACTAAATCAAAACGAGTCACCTTTTACCGATATAATGTATCTACCAAGGGATTAATATCAAAGGTTCATGTTTTTTTTTTTAATAAATTTTATTGCACGAAGTTTCAGTGTGTGATTCCTTAAATTCTTATTTTCGAAAAGACCATTCACGTCCGGACAAACGATATCTATATATAATAACATCAGGTCACTTATACTTTTGAGATGACAAAACTTGTTATATTTGCGTAGCCATCTCCACCTAGTGTGGATACATGTATGTTGAATAAATTATTTTTCCTAAGTACGCGTTCTTTCTTTCGAAACGAACGGTGGCAGCACCTAACGTTACCTCCCTACCGCTTTCATCTAGCGTACAAGTGCGGCAATTGAGCCCACCATCAGAAAAGGAACGATTCCTATTTTATGTGGCACAGTATTATATACGGTAATCATATACTGTGGAACCTCTGTAATGCGAGACAGATACAGGAGGGCGACATGGGGAAAACACACACACATCCCCTTGTTAATAAAAGTCAAAAATCCCCCACTTTTCCCTCCTCTTAAAGGCCTCGGTCTAGGCCGTGTCAACTACTTATTGGACAGTGTGTACAAGTCGGTACGGCCCTGGTTGTGGATGTTTTGCAGCTTGATCCTGTTGGGGTTGAAATCATATTGTAGGGCTGCTAATAAGGTATCATCTAAGCGATATTCTCCCAAATTAATTTTAGGGGGAGTTATTTGGAGAGGGAAAAACACGAATAGGCAGATGTACACCATCCTTACTACATCATGGTTGAGAGGTCCAGGGGGACTCTCTCTCTCTCTCTCTCTCTCTCTCTCTCTCTCTCTCTCTCTTTTAGATCAAGCAGTCAGTGGTCGTCCACTAGTTCTTTGACGCACATGTACTTTTAATTATGTCAAGGACACAGCTCTGTTTCTCCCTCACAGTTGTCCGTGCCCTTATCTTTTTCCATCTGTTTTTCATCCTGCCTGGGCCCGCCTGGCCCTCTAATATTGTTATCAAATTTTTTTTTAGAAATGGGAATATATGTATAGTTACATGTACCTAAGGGTCCTGATGCCTAAAATCGACGAACTGACAGCCATTTCTTATGATCGACAAACGACATAGGCCCTTTCTTAGAGCGACAAATTGACATGGGATTCTGGGGACATCGGAATGGAATCATGGAGCCAATTAGAAGAAAAGTTCTCTGACAGTTATTCAAAGTATGAAAGTTCAATCAGAAACACCCTCTCTCTCTCCAGGGTTCCCGCGGTCCTTTGAAAGTCCTTAATTTTGAGTGTGGGCTTTTAAGGGCCTTAGAAAGAAGTCAGTAATTTTCGCTGTGAGTCATTAAAACTATCTGAGCACCCACCCGGGCAAGCTATTATTACAGGAAGATCCTGACAGTTATATTTTCAGCAGAAATCCTTAAATTCCCCAGTTTGATTCCCATTGTTTTCAAAACATCATTAGCAGTTATGAAAAACTCTTCAAATATATTATCTACAACCAGCTATATTTCAATTCTTCCACGTTATTATTTTTCATGTCAATATCACATCAACTTAAATTATATCCAATTGCATTTCATCCCATGTCTTGATCTTACAGAAAAACATGTCTTCTTTATTAAATGGTTACCCTGAAAATCCTGGCGAAACCATTGATTATTCCTAATCATTTTTTTATGACAATTATTTAACTTGAAAATAATGATTAATTAATTATTGAACTTGGAAGTAATAATATACTTTCTAGTTCCTGTATTTAAAGGATATTTTACAGAATCTATCTACAGCATCGGCCAGTTCTAAGTTTAAACATGAAACATCAGATATGCCTTCCAAGGCCTTGAAAAATCAAATACAAATAGCACATGTACTGAAATCCATATTTTTGAAAAATTGTCAGATACCCCACCATTTTATAGAACAAATAGATGAGTAAAATAGGTCACAAGTCGCAAAAATGTTATTTTAAGTGTGTACTTTAGATCTTTTTTGTTTTTGCGA
Organism: Sthenelais limicola; assembly: GCA_942159475.1. Lineage (NCBI taxonomy): Eukaryota > Metazoa > Annelida > Polychaeta > Phyllodocida > Sigalionidae > Sthenelais > Sthenelais limicola. The sequence goes on from OW804096.1 coordinate 118,926,544, forward strand.
AACTTTAGTAAGTGATGTTAAAAATGCACTACCAGCTATGCATGCGCAAATCTGCGCAATTTTTCCTTTTGCCACATACACCAAGTATATGATAAACCCAAACATGTCCCTGAATAACTAAGAATTCCGAATTCATTAAAAGCATGTAATTACTCCACGGTGAAGTGTGTATCACATAACATTTGTATGTAGAAGCGTGTGGTACATACCGTGTGGTACATTGTTTTGTACCACATGGGCGGGGCTTATCAAAGTACAAAATAAACTCATTTTATTGGTTCCCGTCTACCTGAACGTACTCAGGCCACGCCCCCTAACAACAATGGAAGGCTAATGATACTGACAATTATGAGGATGGAAGTAATCAAGAAAAAATGAAATTTTGAATATGGTCAAGAAGAGAAATGTTTCCCTGAAATCCCGCATCTATTGTAGGGCCCATTAGAATAAATAAACTCCTCCTCCCTCACTTACCATCCCTCTCCATTCCACGCGGGAAAAAGCGTTGTCAAGGACTCTTGATTTAGCGTTACTCATATTGCGTCAATTAGTGGACGTTATGACGCACACTATTGCGTCGTCGCCGGCATCAGTGAGAGAAGAATGGCCATAACTTCGTAAGTAAATAAAGGACTTTGTGTTATAATTTATAATTAATCTAATAGCACCGTGGAGTAAAAATAGTACCACATCTCGTAGGTGGTCTGGCATCAAGGATCGCATGGACCCTCGACGATTCTTTTCAATAATAACCCACTCGCCTATCGGCTCGTGGGCCATGTGAAAAGAATCATCTCGGGTCCATGCGATCCTTGATGCCAGACCACCTACTCGTGCGGTACTATCATAATAACAAAAGAAGTGGTGCATTATTCAATTGGTGCGCACCGAATGGACGTCCATTGGATCGTCTCTCAGCCAGATATTTAACAGGAATTCCTCTCTGGTTATCATACGTCATATATTGGAAATGAGGGCGCACTATATGCTAATGATCTCAGTTGAATTTTAAGTGCCAATCGTCAGACCAGAGTCATGTACATATGTATAAATATACCTATAAACATAAGGTATAAGGTATCAGTGAGAGTGAGAAACTTTCTAATATATAGGACCATATACCTCGAAGCAATCCAGCTCACTGATCAGGCAGTTGTTGTCAGGTGAGAGGGTAGTTGGCTGGGAGGGATATTGGGTCTACTCAATAATAACTAACAATTGAAGTTTCAATAACATCAAACAGTTGGAGTTGGAGAATAAGCATGCTAGAGTACTCAACTCTGTTCACTTACGGCCTTGGACAAGCTAGAGTACTCAACTCTGTTCACTTACGGCCTTGGACAATTATATTCACTAAGTGAACAGTGTCTTGTACTCTATCCTACACATACATAGACCCTGCGCACACACATGCATGTGACTAGGGGTTCCCCACTACCCCTCCTGCCTTGAATGGGCACTTACAGGCCAGTCATGCAGTGGTATGCAGAGCAAAAACCGATACCGAATTTGTTACTTTTAATTAGTTTTTCTTCATTTAAATTGTTTCTCCATGACATATGATAGCTTTAGAGTGTTTATCTCAAAGATAGTCATTTCAATTCAGGATCTTCCACAGCTGGTAATGCATCTTTAAGACCTTTGGTAATCACAATACAATGGGCAATATCTATGAGAGGCGATTTGTATTAAGAGGATTGGTAGATCATACATGATATTTACTCGAGAGTTAAACAGGTTGTTCTAAGCTCCAGATAGCACCTTCTTTTTTTGTTAACAGCATCAATCTTTTGTGCGTGCATGTATTACCACTGACACTCTCATTCTCAATTCACACATTAGATATTGTGGGGAAGAGGCCCCTTTCTCGAACACCTTGACTATGAATAAACGCTTTGGTTCGTAAGAATAACCAATTTATCATCTTTGTATTAAGATTGACATGCTCAATCCCAAACATTATCTGCACATAATTCAACACTATCTTTCCTCTCTTTGTGTGTACCAGTTTATCACCGTTCTTTCCTTCATTTAGGTAGCCAACATCTCTTATCCATTCAAGGATATATTCCCATAACTTATGGGTTTTATTACATAGTATAAAAAAGTGGACAATATTATCCTTATTTTTACATAGCGCACACTTATTGTTAGTCAGTGTCAAAGCCAATGTTGCACAGATACTCCCCACATGTAATAGTTATGTGAATTAGCCTATATGTGATCCGCTCCATCAAAATGAGTCCCATGTCGGCAACTTTCGTTTTGAGATATAGGGCTCCAAAGATGGGATATGACTTTTTTGGCCGAAATCGTTTTTTCCTGTAATATTAATCTTTAATATGTTTTTTGTGAGACTGGAAAGTATTTTGTAAAATAAACAATAATTTATGCTTCATAATCGCTGGTAAACATTTTCATAACATGGTTGGATGGGTTAAAACAAAGGAGTCGGAGGCTATTTTTCACTAAATTCACTCGTATGCCGTGGACATTTGAGTGTAGGGTACCCCAGCACATTTGGTATCCTCGGAAAGCCGCGAATCTCCTCTATCCAATCCCAGTCTTCCCTTTTGAATGCCCGCGTAAGTTAACCAATCACAGAGCTCTATTAAAGTGCATTCGGCGTAAACACTTGTTGCTAGGGAGCCCACGTGTAGTGGATACAGCGCTGTGATTGGTTCAGCCGCTCCGAAAGATCAACTTCCGGCTGACGCCATCTTCTAGCGTGGTCTTGGATTTGAATCGAAGCGACCAGTTATTCCTCGATTCCAGACGATTCAAGACGTGTTTTACTCTCCAACAAAGTTTTAAATGGACCAAGGTTTATTATTTAAACATGGAAGCTGAGGCCACCGTCGCAGAAGCTCTTAATGGCATCGCTCGAGCCAATTTGGGAGGTGTTGTCGACAACTCCGAATGGCGTAACCTCATCGAGGAATATTTTGTGTTTAACGAGGAAACAGAGACGGTGGAATCTGACTCGGATGGAGAACCAGACGTCCCAGATCCTCCTGAAACTCAGGACACGAATGAGGAAGAAGCTGAGGAAGAACCAGAACCTATTATTATTATTGACCACATGCAGGCAGTCCTGGACAAGGAACGGGAAAAGTGCTCCACATTTAGGTAAGTGTCGGTGCTCTACGGCCATGTTTTCTATCGTGTGTGTTGACGCGTTGGGGGAGGCGATCGGAAAACTATGCTATGTCATCCCTGGAAATCAATCAAATCTATAATCCAATGTTGTTATGTGTGAGAGATATATTGTGTGTATATTTAAATGTTCTAAATTTGATCGGTAGAGGTTTTACCTCGCCTCGTGCTGTTCGTGCATGGGGACTCGGAAGCATCGAGTCGAGATCGGGGGAGTAAACTATTTACCTAGGATGTCTGATATTCCATAATCGTCTCGTGTGGAATGTAGGGTTAAAAATGTATTACTTGTAACAACATGTCAGTTTTGGGCAAATTGAAATCTAGGATTTTGTCCATTTCAGTTGTAACTGCCATTTGTTTAACAACGGGCCGTGCATAGACCAGTTCACTGTGGAACAGCGCATCTCTCATCGGTCGGAACATGATCAAATCAATCGAGGTAATTTTAAATAATGTTTTTCTCTATTGCCTTTTCTTTGCCCATACATGCATGTATAATACTCAATCAGTATTTAAAGCTGTAGTTCAATTATGAGGACACGGATAACTAATCAGATATGATAACTAATTATGTAGGAAAACTGTAGGGAATGTCTTGCTACTCCAGTAGGATTTAAGATTTGTGTCGGTGATATTTTGGTGGGTCACATCATTTTATATTTTGTTATACTGTCGTTTCAGATGAGCTCGACATGGCACTCTTAGGCGTTTTCAATACTGTTACTGACAACAGTGAACAATGCAGTCCAACAAAGAAGGGGCCCCAATGGAAGGGAGAACGAAAACACCCAAAGAGCCACTACAGGGTGTCTAACAAGCCTGTTTGCAAAGCTACCTTTAAATTCCTTTACAAGTGAGTAATGAATCTTGTTGTGCCCATTAATACTGAACATTACATAGCTATTCATGATAACATGGATTATTTGCTAAGAATCATTATTTTGTATTCTCATTTACAATCCTGCATTATGTTTAATTTCTTCCTTTGCAAATGATTAAATTATTATTTTTCTATTTTCTCTTCTCTCTCTTCTCTTCTAGGATTAGCCAAAACAAGCTGACTGCTGTACTAAAATCCTTCAGCGAGGATGGTCTGATCCCTCGTCTACGACGTGGTGGTGGTCACCATACTGTCAGGTCATTGCCAATAAATGACCTGAAGAACACAATCAACTTCATCACATCTTATGCCGAAATACATGCTCTTGCCTTGCCAGGCAGAGTAGCTTCACACCACAGAGACGACATCCTCATTCTCCCCTGCCATTCTACAAATGCCGAAGTTCATCGTCTTTACACACAAGCCATGCACGAGACTGACAATAGGGCTGTTGCCTACTCCACTTTTGTTCAACTGTGGCGCAGATATCTTCCTAAAATAGTCACAAGTCGTCCCATGACAGACCTCTGCTGGGAGTGCCAGCATAATAACAGAGACATTTCCTGTAGTAGTAATTTACCTGAAGTTGTGAAAGCTGCCAAGTTGAAGAAACAGCAAAAACATTTAGACACTGTAGCAGACGAGAGAACTCTTTATCAGAAATTTTGTGCTGATGCCAAAGAAGCATACAGAGACAATGGTGAACCCCCCCTTGGCAAACATGCCCCTTGCTCATGTGACATTCGAGTACATCTCAGTTTTGACTTTGCACAACAAGTGCATTTACCTTCCTATCAGATGCAACCAGGTCCCCTTTATTTTCTGACCCCGAGGAAGGTAGGCCTGTTCGGTATTTGCATGGAAGGAATGCCTAGACAAGTTAATTACCTTATAGATGAGAGCCATTGCACCAGTAAGGGGTCAAATGCAGTAATTTCTTATCTGAATCATTACTTTGAAAACTATGGTCTTGGGGAGAAAGATTTAGATCTTAACTGTGACCATTGTAGTGGCCAGAACAAGAACAAGTATGTTTTGGCCTATTTGATGTGGCGTGTCCTTACTGGAAGGCACAGGTCTATTACACTTAACTTTTTGATTACTGGGCACACTAAGTTTGCCCCCGACTGGTGCTTTGGTCTCTTGAAAAAACAATTTCGTCGGGACAACGTTTCTTCTCTTCAGCAATTAAAAGACAGTGTGCAGCGCAGTACGCCAGGGGGGGTCAACCAGGCCCAACTTGTAGGTGATGAAAGGGGTACTGTTTTTGTTCCATTGTACAACTGGCAGGCATTCCTGTCACCTTTCTCCAAATCTTTTCCAGGTATCAAAGGGTATCATCATTTTGAATTTTCTAGTGACAAACCTGGTGTTATTTCTTTCAGGCCATTTGTAGGCCCTGAAAATAGTGGTACTTTTAAAATGCTTACTGTTGATGTGGGTGATGTCCCTCAGGATAACCCACCCATTGTACCTTCTCCTGGACTCTCTGCATACAGACAGTGGTATCTTTTTAATTCTATTCGTAATTTTTGTACCGAAGAAACCAAAGACATTATGTGCCCCAAACCAACTGTACCTGAAGAAGGGCTAGGGAGGGGGGGGAATGGCTACATTGTACAGGCTCCTGCAGTCGCCCCAGTAAGAGGTAGAGGGAGGGGAAGTGGAAGGGCTAGAGGAAGAGGGAGGGGTAGAGGAAGGGGAAGGGGAAGGGACAGGGAATCTTCTTCTGACGAATCATTACAATTAGGTGGTGATGAATCTTCTGAGGAGGAGGAGGAACCTCAAGAGGAACGTCAAGAGGAACCTCAAGCTAGGGGTAGGGGTAGGGGTAGGGGTAGAGGAACAGTGAGGGGAAGGGGCAGGGTAAGGGAATCTTCAGAATCTTCTTCTGATGGGGAGGTTGCACCTCCTCCAGCAAAGAGAGGTAGGGGGAGGGGGAGGGGAAATGTTGAGCAACGCCGGCCAGGGAGGGGGAGGGGGAGGGGTAGGGGCTGACTGCTATTTTATTGATTTTATTACTGATTTTATTACTGATTTTATTACTGGTGAATACTGTTGTACATTTTGTTTTGTTAGAATGAATAGGTGTGTTATCATGTATATATTGCAACCACTGCACCGAAGAATTTTGTACAGAATTATTATACTCATGTTAACAGGGTAATAAAATAAAAAATATTAAATGAAATGCACTGATTTTTTTATATATTGTGGCCCTACTAGTCTATAATACCTGCCCCAAATCTGAGAAAAATCGAATCATATGAACTGGTCATTTTGCATGACGACGCGTCCGACATAAATCCCACAAAAGTCTCCTAGAAATGTATTTTGCCCAAATTTCACCCAATTTTCATCGCGGGATAAAATAATAAGTTACTAAGTAAATGAACTGAATTTGGTATATCTTATGGCTATGGTAGTTAGTAAAGTGTGTCTCAAATTTCATAGAAATCGCTTGATAACAAATGCCCGTAACCAAGGACGGCGCGCCGAAGGTCACTCGCCGAACTTTGACCGTCTGTATCTCAGTTTCCGGCTCCTCCAGTAACCGCGTCCCTTAAATACTCACCGCAACCGTAGAAATATACCTAATAGGCCTAAAATTAAGCTCTATACATCATTGGAAAGCTCTTTTCTGGTGCTTACCCATCCAATAGCTAACTCCAAAATCGATCTTGCCGACATGGGAACCTTTTTGATAGAGCACATCTCATATTGGAACTGCTGTAACCTTGTTTCTGGGGTTATTATACATGGAAGTTTGAATGTTTGAAATGTTCTAAATTTTGCAGTATTTAGTGCTTTTAGGCATACAAATCTATGTACCAAATTTCAGGACAGTGCATTAAATACATTCTGGCGTTTAAAGGTCTTCGTATGGAATATATTTTTACTTTACTGGTAATTGCCCACCCAAAAATATTGCAGTTTTTTTTTCAAAAATAAAAATCTCAAACTTAAAATATAAAAATACTGTCCCAATGTTTACCATCCATCTTTTTCAAATATGATGACTTCTCAAAATTCATTTTTTTGCGACTTGTGACTCATTTCCTTGCAACACATCACATCAAGTTTTCTGAGCTATTTAGCTAATTTTTCTCAAGAATTTTGAGGTTAAGTTCTCAGCCGGGCAACATGGGGCACTCGCACAAAACATCCACCAGAATAACGGGAATATTCAATCTACAGTCTAGGTTCAAAGTGGAGAGAATCCCTTCAAACTGAGGGAAAGCCTCTCGCTCCAAACCGCAAAGTGCTGGTTAATAAGTGCTCCGCCCCCACTGGTGAGTGAGAGAAGCGCTAAAGGGGTATAGCCGCCGAAAAGTAGTTCACACGCCCTTTAACTAGAGGGAAATGTTGGGGATTTTTGGCTTATATTTATGACAACCTTTTGTCAACCTTTTACCCAGCGAGCCGCTCTTTGCAATCGACCATCCATTCAGTCTGCCATCTTATGGATCAGTTTATCTGCCAGAAATATTGATGATATCCATAGGAATAAATCGAATAGAAGGAAATACTGAAATTCAAGGTGTACCTTAAAATGGTTAAAAAGAAAAATTGTTCAGAATAAAATTGGGCCACCTCACAATTTAGGGAATATATATATATATAGGGGTATCTTCAGGTATGATATTGAGATTGAAATATTATAACTGGTATTTTATGAGAAATTCATGGTTGTAGAATGTCCGGTATACATTTGACTGGGAATTAAGTACCACATAAGATAATTGTTGGAATTAGTTGTCTTATACATAAACATATAGAACAGTCACCAGTGATAACTAAACAAACCATAAAATGAGAATGTGAGCCTGTAAATAAAGCATAAATGGCTATTTTTAAAAAGTGAAAGAACGTCCAGTACATAGGAACACCCAAGATCAATTATGTTATAGCTATATTTAAGGCAATGATAAAAGGTTTCACCATCACCAGTTTCACCTGTTTCTCCATTGGTAATTATATCTTTAGTCTAAGAGAACATGTATGAACCAAATTAAACTGAAATATGGTTAATAATGACAGCAAATTGGATTAACAGATCTCTCCGTGTTCCCTCTTCGCCCATATTTTTTTAACTTCTCTCTTTAACTTTTTTTTTTTTGTAAAAATTGTTTTATTTCATTTATCCTGCCAACGTGGCTTCTCTCTTTAACTTAATATAAACCCTATTACTGTTCATGTCTCAGGTCAGGTATTTGCTAGTAGCAGTAATTGAATGGAGGCAACTCGATCATTGACTCAACACAACACAAGTTACTTTATATAAATAATAGTACTGGCCGTCTTTTATTATCATCACATAGGTAGTAGTGCTGTCCTCTGGCGTAAAGTACAGTTACCACAATAACCACTACCATCTTCTAGTACTAGTAGTACTCGTGTTGCTGTTTTCTTTCTAAAGCCGTTCCCCATTGGCTGATATGTAGGGAGTCTTCCAATCAGATGCCCCTGTAGATGGTGTTGGCGGCGCCCACATTAGAAAAGGAGGCGTGGTAGTTGTTTAGTTCTCCCACCCATCCCCCATAGGTGTCCTAGATATATACGTAAATATACTCATACTGCTTTACCTTTGGCCTACATCCAGCCACTTACCGCCGGGTATTCAGTGGACTTTTGTGTATGTTGGCCAGTGGTTCACGATCTAGGTTTCTGGAGCTGCCATTGAATATAAAACACTAAGTTGACGCACAGCAGCAGGACCTCAACTAGCGTTCATTGAGTCAACACATTTCCTGGAACCTGGAAGAGACTACATCCATCTCGGTCCTATTGCAAGGAACCTAAAATCAGGTCGGTATTTTGTTTCGCTGTGCATATATTAAGACCAGTCGAACTAGCGCATTAGGTAACAATGTGGTATATATTTAGATTTAGATTTAAGCCAGCTAAATGCCAATAAGTTGTAACATGTTGTTATAACGGTATGGCAACGTGGAGGTCAGTAGTCTAGACTTGCTTCATATACCTGTGTAAGGCTGTGAGAATTCTAAACAATTTGTTGTTTCATTCATTTCAGTGCGTTAAATTATTTGGAATTCCTTCACTCAGATTAGGCAGTGCGGAACGTATACACTTTTAACTTTTAGGACCAATACACACTGCACAATGGCACATGGGTAAGTATGAATGACGAATTATCATAGCATCAATATTGTATTATAGGCCCCTTCCACTGGTCGGAATAAGCCTTACGTCTCAATCGGTTTTAATAAGAAACAAAGCACATCGGTTTTCATAGGTTTCCATAGGTTTACCACTATTCCTACCGATCCGAACCTACACATTTTGGTTACTTCAACTGCTCGGAACGGAATGAAATGCAACGTCGGTTTTTTAAAAAACCGATCCGAACCGCTGAGAATTGAACCGGTCGGATTATTGTTTTTAGCCCTTCGGTTCGTTCGGTTTGCCTAAAATATTCCGACGGTGCTATTCCGTTCCGATTGGGGCTGAACCGGACCGATGCCATGTCACCAACAGGTCGGAATTAATGATCGTTTTTTTTAATTGAACCGAACCGAACCGATAGCTATTTCACCAACTGGTCGGAATTAATGATCGTTTTTTTTGAAAACCGATGGAGACGTAAGGCTTATTTCGACCAGTGGAAGGGGCCCATAAGTTGTATTATAATATATGGTATAGGTTCTGCTTTCGTCGCTGAGTATATATATATATATAAGATTTTTATTCCAACATCACAATAAAATACAGTTGTCAGAAACGGTAGATTACACTCTGCACTCACTGGACCGTGCAGGTCTTCTGGGCATACCCAACAGAAATAAACAAGGATTAATAGTTAAATAAAGTCTCATAGTTCGTTTTGATGGTTCTCGCTATGATGATTGTCAATTGTTCCTTAAATGTATGTTTAGGAGTTTGTTTTCGTGACTTTCGTGACCTATTTTCCTTGTGAAATGTCCTGATAGTAAAGTGTTAATTGATAATTATTATAGACTATCATTTCCTTGACTGGCTAGAATATCACAATTCATCAATGCTAATCAACAATGGAAAGAAGAAGAGATTAGTTTACATTTCCTTCGCCTTGACGGCTTAACCCTTGAAATAGGTCACCTATAGCTACCTATATTTGTGAACCTTGTAAGCTTTTTGGCTTTTTATATTTATAATACGTATCTTGGTAATCAAGTATGTTATTGTACAACTATATATGGTAAAGCGTCAAATTTGTAATTTGCGAAGGTCTGATATTTTAACCCAACTTGAACTAGCTAGGCTTAACAATTTTCCTAATTCTTACAATAATATTAATAATATTACATGTCAATAATATCTCGTGAAAGTTTTACAGGTAATCGCAATAAATCAAGCAATAATACATGTATTAGGCGCACCAGAGTTCTGTCATTTTCCCATTTCCCCCCGTGGACCCATCGTTATATCGATCATATCTCTTAGGAAGGATTTACATTCCTTATCAATACCCTCTTTCCCACTCCCATCAATACTGTAAAAGGTTCGTAGTAATGATATCAAATTTAAGACTCACTCTCATTAGTGAGATAAGGATCGAATTCAGAAGGGTATCTATTTCATAGGCATCCTCTGAATTCTTTCCTTGTAGGTATTTGTTGAGTATTTGGTGTTAATTTGTTCCATAAGTTAGGAAGCGAGAAAAGATAAGATTTGCGAAAAGTTTCATTCTTCGGGTGGGGTACAACAAGTTTCTTTCCCTTTTCAAGACTTCTGAGATATACACTCCTCGTATCAACATTATTAATGTCCCTGGAGCGCACAAAGGCCCTGTCCAAACAGTGAGTTTCCCGTCTAGTTTTAAGTGACATTGTTAGGTTTTGTGAAGGAAAGATATACTCAAGCATGTGGCTGCATATGTTTATTCTCTAAGCGCCCTCTTGGAAGTAAGATACAGATCGTCTATTGGTGTATATGGAAGCAAGAGTGAGTACCGCCGAAACGGAACGGAATAGCCTTACAACACTACATCTTCCCTCTTGTTTTTGAAATATGAAAGGCTCCATAATACCTTATGGATGTATACAAAACACTCATAGATATACCAATTATGAATAATGAATAGAGAGCACCAACAAATTCTTTTAGAGATCCTGATTTGTTTTAGCACCAACATTGACTCATTTAGTAATAGGTTGTTGTTCTTAGATTTGACAAGAGTCATGAAAGTTTTAGAACACTATATATATAACTCCTTTTGATTCTGCTTCATTGTCAGTTTGTCATTTTGGTAACTGTCTCTATAAACTGTTCATCTGTTTCATCCGGAGGTTGTTCTAGCCAAATCGGTCTTCCTTCTTCCTGGCTGAAGATAGTCATTCAAAATATCGCTCCAATGATGAAGTCCTTCTGCCAGCTCGGGGCATGTCTCTCCCTTGGGGTACGAACAGGTGTCTTTGCCGCACTGTTTGTGTGACTGTTATGAGAGTCGTTTGAGTGAGATTCAGTCTGTCTGGGACTGGGACATGACCAGGGAGGGCTGACCTCTGGGCTTATGTGAGGTTTGGGAACATTAGGGGTGGGAAGCAGATCAGGGTTTGGAAAGTGGGAATCGCGCTCTGCATCAGCCTTTATCGAATGCGGATACGTCGCAACATCAGCAGTTGGAGTAAGGAACTTCTTTAGGTGGTTTGAGTTTTGCATTCTCTGGATTCCATCTGATCACTCAATGACCACAGCACTTCCCTCCTTCTGAAGAACTGTGTATGGTTCTGCTTCAAACCTGGAGCTCGTTTTGTTCTTTTTGTTCAAGTCCTTGGCAAGCACCTTGTCGCCAATTTCAATATTACTAGTCTTAGTGTGTCTCCTTTCATCAGTGTACTCCCCTTCATCTTCTGGAAAGCATCTCGATCTCTGGCTTTTTCATGGTCCAAGGTGTCTATGGTTAGGTTACTTGTCAGTCATGGAACCTTGTCCTTGAGATGTCGTCTCATGAGAAGATATCCTGGGCTCTGCCCAGTTGCACTGTGTGGAGTTACACGATAGTGGAAGAGAAAATCTGATACAGCTTCCCTCCACTCTTCTTTCTCTGTGTCAGCAATTTTCACGCATTTCAGAAGTGTCTCATTGAAACGTTCCACTTCTCCGTTACTTTCCGGGCCAATACGGTATTCCTTTGATGTGCTGAATGTTGCAGCTTTGTAGATATTCTTCAAATTCCTGAGAAGCAAATGGCTGACCGTTATCGCTTCTCAGCATGTCTGGAAGATCTTTTTCAATGCTTTGATGACATTTTTGGCAGTTGTTTTCGCAGACTTCCGGCCATCGGCTGAAGTAATCCACCAATACAAGGAGATGGTGACCATAGGGGATTTCTAACAAGTCGATTTTGATGTAGGACCAAGGCGTCTCGGGCATCTTTGTAGGTGACAAAGGTTTTCGGCTGACTGTACAACCTACCAGCTGGCATGGATAACATGTCTTGACGCGCCTCTCTACCTCCTTATCCATATCGGGCCACCAACACTTGCTTCTAATCCTGCTTTTGGTGCGACAATCCCTTGGTGTCCTTCATGAGCAAGTTCGATCACAGTCTTTCTCAGTTCGCTGGGAACCAGTAGTCGACTTCATCGCAGCACAATGTAGCCTGCTGTCCAAAGTTCATCTTTCATAGCCTTGTACATAGTACCATTCAGATGCGCCCAATCTTTTGAAGTGATGGCATCTCTAACCAAGCTAAGTGTCTCATCATTCTTCGATGCCTCTTCGAATTTCCTCTCGTTGATTGCAACAGGAATTGTCTCCTTTACCACAGAGAAAACATGGTCTTCAGTGCTTGAGTCTTCTTCTTCCAAGGCACTTGGTAGCCTACTCAGGGCATCTGCCTGATTATCTTTCCCTGGGATGTGAGAAATGGTGAATCTATATTGCTGGAGGTACAGCATCCATCTTTCTAACCTTGCTGAGGGTGGACTTGCCCTTGCTGTTAGTACTTTTACCAATGATTTGTGATCCGTTCTGATCTCAAATTCAATTCCTGCTAGGTATAGGTGGAATTTCTTGCACGCCCAGAAGATACCAAGCGCCTCCCTTTCAAATTGGGAATAGCGACTTTCAACAGCAGTAGTTTTTCGGCTTGCAAAATGTACCGGCCTCCAGGTACCATCTTCTTGCTGCTGCTCTAGGATCGCTTCTAAGCCTACTGGTGCCGCATCAGTTGTAAGCCTAGTTGGTTTTCTCGATGAGTAGTATGCCATAACTGGGGCTTCGCCAAGTGCTTTCTTGATATCCGCAAAGGCTTTCTTCTCAGCGTGGCGAAATTGTCTATATACCTTGCACAGAACTGTGCTAAGCCAAGGAAACTTCGCACCTCCGATGCATCTCTTGGGGCTGGGGCATCATTGATAGCTTTCACTTTGTCATCAGAGACCTTTAACCCTTCATCCGAGAGTACATGACCCATGTATGTAATAGACCGCAGTCCTATCTTGCATTTCTCGCTGTTCAGAGTCAATCAGTTGTCAGCTAACGTCTTGTGAACGTTTGTTAGTCGTCAATCATGTTCCTCTTGATTTCGACCCATGATGACGATATCATCTGCCATATTGTAGGCACCTTCGCATGTCTTGATAACCTGGCTGACGACCTGCTGGAATTTCTCCAACGCCATATTGAGTCCGAAGAGTAGTCTTTTATAATGGTACAGCCCATCTGGTCCAGAAAATGTTGTGATTTCTCGTGAATCAGGATGTAACTCGATCTGATGGAATGCCATGTTCAGGTCCAATTTCGAGAAAATCTGTCCCCCGCTCATCTCCTAAATGGTTTCCTCGACGGTTGGGACTGGATGCCGCTCTCTTACTACTGCTTCGTTAGCTCGTCGCATATCAATGCATATCCTAACGTCTCCTTCCTTCTTTCCACGCTCAGGTTTCTTCTCAACTGTGACTAAGGGATTCACCCAGTGTGATGGGGATGTTACCCGTTCAATCACATCCAGTTCTATCAACTTCTGCAGCTTTTTAATAACCCTTTGCCTCCTGCTAAATGCTATAGGACGCACTGGCTGAATAACAGGGGTTACGTCCTTGTTGACATCTAACTTCAACTTGTAGTCCTTCAGTTTTCCAAGTCCTTCAAAAACAAATGGGTACTGTCTCTTTAGTTCTGTCCACGTGTCACTGCCTTTGCAGTGCAGGATATTGTCCAGTCCAATCCTTAGCACTCCTAGCTCTTTGGATGTTCGGCTGCTTAGCAGAGATATTTGTGCCTCTGGTACAATGAAGAATGTAGCTGCAACCGTCTTCTTGGTCTGAGGCTCAGAAATATTCAGATGACATTTTCCTAGGACTGGAAGCGGCTCTTTACTTGCATAGGCATATAGCTTCGTGTTGGCAGGTTCTAAACCTGATTGTTGATTTGCTGCTTAGTCTTTCGTAATCTTCCTTGGACAGAGTGTTGTGGTGTGCTCCAGTCCACGACCATGGGAACGCTTACACTATTTATCTCAAAGGTAAGTACATCATCGTTTTTCGAACCTTGCCAAAGGTTGTGAAAACGCGTCATGAAGAGGTAGTTATCAGTCGATGGATCATCATTATCATCATCACGCTCTTCAACGCTTCTCTGATTACTCCTCTGTCCTTGACCCTTGGATTTTCCTTGTTTCCCTTGTTTCGATCCTTGTTGCTGTGACTTCTTATCTTTCTTGGTGTAACAGCATTTGGCCAAATGTCCCTTCTTGTCGCACACCTCACAGACGTGGTCCTTGGACTTTCTACATTCACTCTTGAAGTGTCCAGTAGCTCCGCAACCATAGCACTTTCCGTTCTTCGTCGAAGATTGCGATTTAGGCTGGGGCTTCTTGCTATGAACTTGGTTTGTGTTGCCTGCCGGCACCAAAACCATCGCATCCTTATTGTGGTACGTTCCAACAATCTTGACCATCTTCTCTAGCTTTAAATCGTCTGTCGAAATGAGCTTGGCTTTAAGATGAGAGTCCTTCATGTGGTATAACACTTTGTCTCGAACTTGATTCTTTGGCTCTGGGAAGTTGCTGTACTGCACAAGTACAAGTAATCTGGTTACGAAGTTGTTTACTGTCTCCCCTTGCTTGGGTGTTGCTTCCATGAAGCTTTGTCTCGCCTTCGGAATGTTCTTCTTCAGGTTGTAGTGATCGTCCAATATTTTTGTCGCCACTTGGTATACACACAGATCAGCTGTTGCTTTTCTGTCATCCTCCGGCTTCATATAGTAAATTTCTCCCAGTTCCTTCCCTCCTAAATGGATAAGAAGCGCTTTCTTCTGTTCTGGGTCCTCGACGCCAGACACTGCCAGGTAGGTCTCCATTTCCCGCTTGAATTCCTTCCATCTCTGCTCCAAAGTTTCTGGCTGTCCAATCGTGTCGAACGCTTTAGGTGTAGGAAGTCCTCCCAATGCAACTGCCATGACTGACAATAACACGCAAACGACAGGCTGAGCCGAAAAAAATTATCGACAACTACTGACGTTGCGCGAAATAAATTATTGGGCAAAGAGTTGGAATGGGAAACTGGAACTGGAAGTGCTTAGCTGGGTCACTGACCTATATATGCATAAATTAAGTTAGGTCAATTGGAGGTAGGTAGGACAAAATAGAGAGACAAGGGAATTATGGGTATACTACAGACATAAAAAGTTACAACATGTGGGGATCTCACTCATAACAGAACTCATAAGTACAACAGAACAGTATGCAATATGCTTCCTTCCCTCTTAGTATGACTAGGATGACTAGTCCACAGACTCACTACTAGCAGACTACCCCTATAGCTTGCTGCCTGGCTAGTTGACTGGCTTGACGAAGAGCGCCCAAAAGATGGCAGCACAGTTGCCGTCGAGGTAACTCTCCTGAGAGCTGGCGCAGGCGCCCCAGACCTCTACGGTCCGGACAAGGATAGTATAGGATCGCACCTATCGCATTTAACTTTAACTTTAACTTTATCGCATTTAACTTTTTAAAAACACATGTGACGAACAATTCCAGTCCCGGAATCCGAATCCCCATCCTCTAACCCTACTGCTCATATAAGGCCGTTGTCCACAGAGCTGTAGAAACAGTGATTTCGGTCACTTTCCACCACTACACATGCATCGGCTCTTCTTGTATTAGTAGCAAAGTGTAGCCTCGCTATCCCATCCAAAGTGATAGCTCAGTCAGTAGAGCACTGGCATTCAAAGCAGAGGTTCGTGAGTTCGAGCCTTGCCTGTGGCTCTCCCTTTTAGTTTTTTCATCCTCTACTCAGTGGGCCGTGTAGAGCTGTCAGCCTACACGGCCAGGATGGCGGGTGGGTTTGATAATTTGTGGTGACAGGAAAGGCAGGCTATAGAAACAAAATGTCCATATACTGTTTCAACGTGTACCAACAATATTATAAAGATGGCCTAAACATTATCTAAATAACATTCGCAAGGCGCCTACTCGCAGCTGCCACTCACTGGACCTAATTAGGTAAGCTTGACTTGGGATGCTTGAGATACTTAGTTGTTTACTCAACTACCCTCCTTCACTCATAGAACCACTTTCATGTAGTATTTATCAGGAACAGTTCATGTGTAAAACTAGTCTAAAGATAGGCACACACACTTGTTGCAGTAATAGGAGCTGTCCTACTTAAGTCTCAGAGCACATGGTCATGGGAGAACAACTGGTTCAAATTGCAACCCTCTTACTTCGTTTCTGCTGCCAAAACCTCCTGATTATGCTAGATTGCCTTCCTCTATCTTGCTCTAGTTCTTCTCACAGTTTGTGGATTCTTCTCTTTGACCTCGTCGCCAGATGTTAGGTTTTGTGAAGGAAAGATATACTCAAGCATGTGGCTTCATATGTTTATTCTCTAAGCGCCCTCTTGGAAGTAAGATACAGATCGTCTATTGGTGTATATGGAAGCGAGAGTGAGAGTACCGCCGAAACGGAACGGAATAGCCTTACGACACTACATCCATGATCTTTAATTCTTTATGTATTGTTTTTGTACTGGTGTACTTTGGAAGATGAAGTATAATCTTTAGGGCAGAATTCTGTAGAGTCTGCAATTTGTTAAGATATACTTGAGTTGTGGAGCTATAAAATAAATCCCCATAGTCAATTATTGGTAAAATCATTGTTTTATAGATAAGTAATAGGGTCTTTCTACTACACGCCCCATATAGTTTGGACATGGCCCTTAATCTAGAGAATATAATGGCACCAGTGTAGCCGTAGGCCTATGGAAGTCTTGGGCTATTTATTTACTTTACTAAACATGGAATGGACTGTTATTGTAGGCCCACCATCCCACCCACAACACTGTCAACACCCTACCTGCTTCCCTCTCCCATTGGCGTCTCCCGACGCATCAAAATAATAGGCCTATCGTTTTTGAGCTTCAATCCATCTGGCCTCCATTGCCGATGATACGGCTAATGGAGGCCAGTGTTTGGAGGCCAGTGTTTTGGCTGGTGCTGCTGGTGGCGCTACCTTGTGGGAGGGTGAGAAACCATTCCTGGCACTTGCTGTTAGTTTACCACATTGCCACAAGGTGTAAGGACCACAACAATGTCTGATTTCGACATCCTCATGCAGATAAAGGGTGAATGTGAGAGGTCTGTTATGCACTAATTATACCAGTAAGAGCTAAAAAATCTTGGTCCAATCTCTCCCTAAGGCTCTAACTTAGGCAGTCATGTAACTTTTGGGTGTTGGACAATGAGAAATAGAGGGGGTTTCCCGATCATGGAGGAAGCTGTATAGTGTATTTGGCATCTCCGAAGGAGTGATGGCGAATGTTCTTGCTTTGGGTATGTTTTACATAATTAAAATTATGCCATTGTCGCCAGCTAGTCTAGTCCGTACAGTATTAACCTTCTTGCACATAAACTTCTTAAAATTCAAATGTCTGTCAAGTTCTATTACCAGGTCAGTCATAAGCATCTACATCCCCCATTCTCTTTTCCTCAATATTGTAATAAACAACATTTTCTGAGTCAAATTTCGTTTGTATTGTAAGACTCTTGTAAGAGCTTGTTTTTTGTTTCCCCTAATGGTCTATCATCATATAAAATGGTATCGTCAGCAAATAGCTGTACATTGCTTGATTCAACTACCTCCGATAAGTCATTTATATAGATACAGAATAGGAGTGGTCCCAAGGATGTTCCTTGAAGGAACCCCACATGATATGGCCTTTTGGGAGGACAAACTTAATTTAAGGTAAAATAAGTATATGTAGTGTTTAAATGTCTATGCAATAACCACAGCCTAATACCCCTTTCACACTACACCACCGAAGCGAAGCGTAGTGAATCGTTGCGAACTGGTTTATACAATTCGCACCATGCAGACTGTACCCAGAAAGCACTTCAAAGCGCTTCCACTAAGTCGGTTCTATTCAGACTACAAGCATGGTCGCTCTACACTTTCCTATGTGTTTATAAGATCGATGACGTCAGAAAACACTTCGCTTCACTTCGGTTCCATTCACACTAGCAGAATTAGCACTGGGAAAGCGAAGTGAAGCGAAGCGGTTTATATAATTCACCTCAAGTAGGTGGATTGTAGAAACCACTTCACTTTGGATTCGGTTTGGAAGTGCTTTAGAGTGCAGTGTGAATAGAACCGACCTCGAGGAAGCGCTTCAAGGCGCTTCGAAGCGCTTTTAGAGGTGTAGTGTGAAAGGGGTATAAGTAAACCAACAATATCTCAAAAGTGAGAGTATTCGGTGGGTAGGAATATGTAGGTTATGGGTACCGTATATATATAATGTTCGTTTTTTATGTGTTTATCAGTATTGCCGGCTTATAACATTGAGCTACATGTAACTATTAATTATTATGTCGCCAATGTGAAAAGTTGAATATTGATGAAATTGATATGTTGTGTTATTGTAGTATTATACCATCATGGGGGCTTCCTTCCAATAGTCATATGTATGTAAAGATCCTGCATCATATACTGTGTCGAAGGATGTATGCACATGCATCTGTATGGCACATATGTTCATGTTGATATGTATATCAATGTTTGGATTACTGTGGGGCCGGGGCCTTTCCCACTCATTATTCCCCCTGACATAGTACGTTTATATCCATAATATACTCGATCGTGTATATAGCTATAGACATTGCCAATTATGATGTTTCTTTATAGAGCTATGAGTCCATAACATGCTTTCATTTATGGATATCCATTTGCCTCATTCGATGATTGATATATGTGTGATCCGTTAGGCAGCTAGGTCATTATATAATTATGTTGACAGGGAAAGCATTTTCGTTTCTAATTGTGTAGTCTGTGTTCATGGAATTTAGTATATTCAGTATTTGTTTATTCTTTCATGATTTCCGAAATTATCGTGGCGGATGCAGTTAAATTGAATTCCTGATAATGAGGAATATCGGACTATAAATCGTATTTTCACCACCATTGAATTATAAAGGTTAACGTATCTAGAATCTGAACTTATTGAAAACATACGTCCATCAAAGTAGGAATTCTCTCTTCCTCTACCACCCTGAAAGATATAGATTTAATGTCTAACTTCAGGTCAGAATTGGCCGTGCAATCCTTTATGAAAAATGAACAATTCTTGACATTTGATATTTCAAAACCATTTTATATTTTATTCATTTATATTCATTCAACGAATATCATGTGGTTGAAATATGTGACAATTGGTATGGGGATTTTGTTATGTAGATTTACCACTAAAACCATCCGTTGTATTTTATAATGTTTATTTCTGGAAGTGTCATTTATGTAATATCAGATCGATTTTACACTGGAAAAGGGTGCCCCTCTTCTATGAAACCATAGCTCTTCCAGAGGGCCCCTATCGAAAATGAAGTTAAGTTATATTAAATAAGTACAGTAGTAATTTACACAAACACACATATCAATGTTTGGATGACACATTGACACAAACATTAATCGAATGTCTTCTGGAAAACTTGATACATTGATTCTGGTGTTTCTTTATGGGATGCAAAGAATGGATGTCCTTGTATTCCTGGTTCTGGAAAGAACCCTCGAACATTAAAGCACCCAGAGTCGAGTTCTCTAAGCACCAAACCAAAATAAGCATCCTCAATAGCATTGTAACTTACATCGGCAGACTTTTCATAAATCTTTTTAGTGAGGCTATTAGAAGTTAGAGTTGTGGTGCCGATCGCATAGGGAGGGAAATGCGAATATTTGTATTCATATGTTGACAAGTATGTACGCGATTCTGGATGTCTTGGTGGGGTAACTTGTCCTGTACAATAACCTATTTGAAAATTCTGAAACCGGTCTTCGTTTCCACGATATTGGATTAAATCTAAAATAAGGGGAATATTAACAAAAGTGTCATCAGCACCGCGCATATAGAACTTAGCCTGTGGACATTCACTTAAACCCCATTTATACCCCATTAGTACTTTATACGATAAATTGTAATAATGATCTTGAAAATCCTCTTGTAGGATATCTCCATAATTCACGTGTTCCCTCAAAAGGTTCTCATTGATGCTCTCTGACCAGTTTCCAAACAAAAACACAAGCCGAAATTTAGATTTCCACTTTCGGCTTAACGCTCCCCATGTTCTTCTTACAGCCTGTCTTGCTTGGTAGGCTCCTGGAGTAGTGGTTACCAAGGCAACCAGGTCTATGTCATCTGCCGGTTCGCATCTTATGCTGGGGGAAATTATCCGATTGAAATTATATGAAAAACAACCATGACAAGTCATGTCTCTCTGTTGGGTTGGAAACACCCTCTCTCGTGTATACGTCAATACTTCGATGAAGTCATCTATAGTTCTGTTCTTGAAATCTTTTGACCTTTGATTAAGCGAGAACCATTGTTTTATTTTCATTTGAATAATTAGTGGAAAATCATCTAAAAAGACCAACAACTTATAAAAGTCCATCGCCTTATGGACAGGAGCCATATGGCCTTTGATTTCTTCAAGATCTCGCAAAAATACGCCCATATCGTTGGAATCGAAGTATGCGATTTTCTTATCTATATTCATCTGAGGAAACTTGACAATTTCGTACTGTTGGTATTTTTTGATTGCATCTTGGCCTTTTGTCAAGTAGAGTTGAAGTATTGGTCGTACAACAGGCGGTGTCAAGTGGGTAATCCTGGCCGGAGAATCATTCATCATGTATAACCATACATATAATATCAAAGTCCCTACCGAAAAAGGGAAAATATATCGAAATATCCTCTTCATCGTGTCAATTATTTGTACAGTTAAGCTATTCTTAGTTGGGTGTCCATAGTGGGGTGTTTGTATAGTTCTTCATTTGGGGTAACAATCATGTGCATAGGGTCATGGTCAATATTAGGACATCGCTTTAAGATTGTCCTGTGCTGTCAGCTAGGCTGGCTGAAGATTTAAGGTTCGACTTGGTATAGTAATATTCCAGGCGCAGAATACGTCATCATTTGAATAGTGCTTTCTGTAATAAAATATCCAAGTGAAAATATCATCATAAACACTCTGGTGGGGTTACGTTTCATCTAGGGGAAATTGTGATTATCGAAGGAAACCCAAACAGAGAGATTGACTAACTCATAGAGCGCATAAACAGGGTCTCCTCGATGATATCGGTTGCAATATTACCTACTACATTAAAACTAAGTAGATAAAGTTGTAAATGTATTAACCATATACTTGATTGTTACAAATATTAATGAAAATTTATAATATGCACTTGCATGAATATCTGTAATAGGGCCCTTATAGCATACTTGGTTAATATTGTATGCATTGTCATAGAACGCCATGGTATTCTTTAAAAGAGTTTCGCACGTGTACTGTCCTTTAAAACATAAGGTAAATTCTTACCCACTATCTGGCGAACTCTTCTGCTCACATAGGAATATACACTAACAATAAGTCTTCCTCCTTCAGACGGCTCTATTTTAATTGATTGGTGATTTTAAATTCAGTCCTCCGTTTGTTATGTACTGCACCTACAGTTATCAACCCAGTCTTCCGAACCCTGCAGCGTGTTTATAGCACAGATTTAACTGGAAAGTTAACGTGTCCAGTCACATATGCGCCTATACTATAGAAATGTAAATATTATACAGGGTTCGCTACTAACGTGGTGCCATGTACGCGGCCGCTAGTTTGGGTGCATAATATTATAGAAGACCTAAAACGCCGTTTGAGGCAGCCGCACCCCATCAAATTAGTTGTTATATAATATATGTGCATATTTTATAGAACAAAAGATATTGGGACAAATGAGATCAAGATTAAATAGCTTGGATTTTGGACGTTAGTGGGTTTTTGGGTTTTGGAATCAAAAATCCCTAGGCCTTCGCCTCTCCTTTGCCTCAGGATGTTCCAAAACCCATAAACCCCCAAGCGTCCAAATCCGCGGTATTTAATACTTAAATAATGATCGTGTGAAAAGTTTCAAAGGAGGTCCAACTTCGCATCATATCATGTATAAAGTTACAAAGGAAGGTGCAAACCGACCTTCCAAAAGTCTGTTAGTGTATGTGGGACCAGTATATTGAATCAGAAACAACCATCGCTAGGATAAGATCGCTCTTCCACTCTAGAAAGTGAGGCTGAGATTTATGCGCACATTTTTGTAATTTATGGTCTGATAACATGTTGTATTCAATTTTCAGTTTTGAACCTGATGAAGAACTCTCTGAGTTCTGTACTAAACTTTGGGAATTGGACGAAAACCGCTGTGAGCCTGGTGTTGAATATGATCTTGATTTGCAAGGTAAACAATCTTTAGTCTTCCTTCTATGTGATTACTTTGTTTTCTTGTATACATGTGATTCGTTACTTGTAATCTCTAAATGTGAAAAAACCCATTAAAGTAAACATAAATGATACAAAGGTAACAGAATGTTACATTAGTACTGATCATATGACAGAGTCATTCTATATATATCTGATACAAATTATTATAAATAAAAATTGTAAGAGCCTCGCACATTAGGCATTTTTAACAAAGGGAAAAAAACAAAACTAAGAAAAAGAAATAATAAAGAATCTCTAAAATCCGACTCCAGCGTTGTGTCTTATACAAACAATCCAAATGGGTGGATTCTTATTATGTATATTAAACATTCATATTCATATAATAATCCTATATTTTATCATTTTCTACTGATACCGTTCCCGTATTGTAACTCTCTACCGGTGGCACCGCACATACCAACAGTTTTAGACAATTAATGCGGTTAAAGAAGATGGAACGTATAATATATATTCTGGATAAATAACCCAAGGATCACAAAAATCACTCAATTAGGTCACAAATGTTATTATAGCCTACAGTAGTAAAGAATGATTTCTTCGGATAATGGAAAAGTCAGGGTCTACTAAACGTAAATATATGAATAAGAAAACAACAAATATGTTTTTGAAATATATATGATGTACGTTGGTGTTACTGTAGTAACACCAATGCTGTATTCAACAATAACACCCTGCAAAGCTCTTTTGTCTGAAATTATTGATTGGGATTTAGAGGAATATAGAATACAGTAATTATGTGGAAAGAAAAGAACATTAAATGCCTGAATGTAATAATCATAAGTGTACAATTGCAGTGGAGGAACAAGAGATGTCTGTAAAAAGGAGAACCAAACATCGCTGAATGCATTTTAGCATATTAAAACATTAAATTCTGCCTTTTTACATATAATTGCCTACATAATTTGCTCGTACGACAGGCTATGTCACTGACGCTCGCCGAATCAGAAGAGATTATGCCAAATACCCATTCTTCAACTGGGTTGATGAAGACGCTGTGTTTGCCAAACCGACCTATGCTGGTAAGATATATTATTACTCGAATTTTAATGAAACATTTTAATGCTCCATTATCTTATTTGCGCCACGTTTCCCTTAGATATAGACTTTGAAATTGATGTAGTAATGAAGTAGACCTACCATGTTATTTATTGTATCCAAGAGGAATACCTCCTGATTGAATTAAAGATCGTCATTTTTGATTGAAATAAATGCCTATAGTTTCTAAAGTTATTGAACAAATCCTCGCGTTAGGTCACCCTACATTAATTTCTAATAGCATTTCGTCGACTCCTTGACAATTACGAGACGGAGACAGGTCGCGCTGAAGAGGTGTCGCAAGAGGAAACGGATGAGAACAAACATTTCATTGACACCATAATGGAAACACCGGTGATGCAGGCAGTACACGAATACTTAGTAGAGAGAGACCTTGCCCCGTCAGCTATTGGTGACTTCAAGTGGATGATATACAAGCTCTGGTTCAGGCTCTATAGGAGATTGAGAGGGGACAGGTAAAGATTTTGTCATAACTAGGCTATTTAGACCTGTCTGCATGTGTTCACGACTATTAACTAACTACAATGGATTTGATACTTCCCATATCATTATTAAATTCCATTCATTTCCATAGTGAAATTTATTCATGCTTTCTATTGATCACAATTTGCCAAACTTGCATTCTTTTAATTTCTCACCTGTCTCCCCAGAAATCTGGATTCGAGCGGTTTTGAACATGTCTTCGTTGGTGAGACCCGTGGTAAGGATGTCATTGGTTTCCACAACTGGATACAACTTTATATGCAAGAGAAACATGGAAACATTGACTACCGTGGATACTTCCGCCGTGGAACGGTATGAAAATGGCAAAATTAATCTATTCTGGTTGAACAATAATGATATTTCGAGTAACGTTAGTGTTCATAATTGACTTATTGATGTCGTATAATTTCAACTAACTGTATGCATTTCAAATATAGGTTGAAAACATAAGTTCATTCATATCATCGATTACGATTTGTGAAGCTTTACATTGTGAAAACTGATCATTTAACCTGATTCTCGTCATGATGTTTCCCATAATAATTATAATGTTTTTCTCAACAAATCCGCGTGTTGTATGCTTACTAAATGTGAATCTTAAATATTCATTCATTTTGTTATATCTATAATAGATAATAATTTCTTAATATCCCTTTATTCGGTTCTTAAAGAATACTTGAATATTTCTGTAAGAAAATAGCTGAAAATGTGAAACATATCAGTGTAGAACCGTTGGAATTAACGGACTTTACATGTCCATACAAGTAGATCCATGTTCTTCACCCATACATTATAAATTAGCTGTCATATAAAATTGGTATATTTTATACTTCTATCTTTTAATTTATGATGAATAAGACTTAAATTTACACATTTTAAAACTTTCATCCCTGACGAATCCTTCATTATCAACGGAGAATAGTTCTCAAGGATGAGAGGTCCGAAGACAACCAAACCTGAATAATTGCTTTGTTGTTGTTCCGTATTGATAACATAACTTTGGCGTTATTTATATTAAAATATTGGATGGAATTCTACCAACTACTATGGATATCACTATTATTTTCGATTCGGATCTTGTTGGTTTGTGTGACGCATAAAGTACTCAAATGAGTTTTGTTTGACTTTCTTTATTGCCTATATGCTCCTAAAATAGTTTGTACTCAATAATGCACTTAAACATGTGGAAGTTAGATGTGCTATATGCAGCTGTGTGGTGATTAATCTTTATTGCAGACTACTGATGTTGACGAGGATTTTGATGATGATTATGAAGATGATCCAGGGGTAAACTTAACTATATACCACGGTGTTTGGGGAATGTTGGTTTAGAATAGAGCATCTTGGGTTGTAGGACAGCTCTTGGGAACAAGCAAGACATGCATAATAATGCCTTTCTTGCATCTTAACACACACATGCTAATACAGAAGAAAAGAACTAATGTTATAACCAATATAACGTTGACGTTATTAACCCACATTCCATATTTAATAAAGACTTGATTAGTACCCCCGATTAGTACCGTAAATATTATGCATGTGAAATCTGAAGCCTTAACATTGCCAGAGTTCTAAACACGGGTTAACACGCATGCCTTATTTTGTTTATCTTTCATGTCGGTGTACTATCAAATTATGCAGCCCATGAATTTATGCAGCACATATGCTGCTTAATTTCACGGCTGCTATATTTCATGCGTTCTAGCATGAACTTATACGGCACATGATATTATGCATATTAGTGTATTTTCTTATGGCACAAAAATGACCTCAGTGTGGATTTTTTTTTAGGAAAATATGTGAAAAATGAGTTGTAGCGCCCCCTAGCAGAAAGGCATGTGCCTTGGATTTCATTTTTATTTCATTTGATTCCTTGGCCTGAAAAAGCATAGAAATGGACTCCAAGGACGTTCATTTATGTTAATTAGAACCAAAGTTACATGGATTTATTGTCTGAATAGCCATCTTGAATTTCGGTATGATAGAATAATTAAAAAAATTGCTTAAACGTTGGCTAAAAATGTATGTTTGTAAATTTTAACATGGATTCCTCACGGGAGTCCATAAGGGCATACACTATATCATACAAAGTCACTCTCCATAGGCTACGCATTATTATTGATGAGTAGGCCTATACATATTCTGTTTTTGGTATGGTGAACAGGATTAAAAAAATATGTCCTACTTTTGTACATTTTCTGCCACTAATCCCTTGCTTCTGATATTGCATTACTCTCCACGACCCCACCTCTTGTAGGTTGTTGGTAAATGCTTATCAATTGCAGGTGCTGGTCTATGCTGCATTATGTACACTTTTATCAGGGTACATTTTCATTCTTAGAGATTCTGTTATATTGTGAACTCCGTTCCTGCAGGGTCAGTATATAATGTCCCAGCCAATGCCTGCACCAACTGGGAAGGCCGACAAATATAGCAGAAAGTGTGCTACTAGTACCCTATTTTACGCTTTTGAAAAATAGAAACTATCATTGGTAATAATAAGGACGTAATTACCCTCCACCAATGCAGCCAGTGTATCCTGTTGAAATGAGTTCACAATATAATAACAATTCCATGCTTGAAAAATACTTCTTTCCAGATTCGAGGCATTGCTATTCCAGTTATTGTATCCCGTTTCGTCGAGCACCGATTGATATTTGTCATATTTCACATTCAATCTTACTTCTTTACTTTCCACTGAGGAGTAGATTAGAGGAAATAGTATCAGAAATCAGTCTTGCCAAGTTTCATTCCAGACGAAATCTACTATTATCTAGCTAAATATTCTTAAATTCTGGTTACGTCATACATTTTCATGGGGAAATGTTCAGTGAAAATGAATATTCTAAATTAATCAATTAGATGATAACAAGTATATGCTAAACACTAATCAAAATACCGGTAATCAGTTTACAAGGTCGGGTTTGAAAGCTGTTACTACTCTCCTATATGCGTCCTAGTTTCTTGCATTAGTTATGATGGGTTGCCATGGGGGTACATTTATTACAGATTGAGTTTTATTCCCTCATACAGTTAAAAAGAAAATCTATTTAAATGTATGCTCAGGTGTATTGGGGAATCATCCAATGGGGTAAAGGTGGTATTGCCGGTAATAATGCATGTAAAACTTTGGTATCCGCGTGGCTTTACACTTAAGCAAATATTTCATCGTAATTATTCTTTTTTTTTAGGATTTAATCTCAAGGCCCTTAATGTACATGATTAACACCTTATCATTAAGTATTAACCTACAGCGTGGAAATCATTAATTATATATTGTTTTGCATATGAAAAAAACATTTACGGTTTAAATCCCCAAAATCAGAACGTGTCTTCGTTCTAAATTATCTAGAGGTATTCGAATGATATTCCAAGAATTGTAACTTGTTCCTCCAGAACATAATAATCCAAATAATACCATATAGCCTATTGGTTATTTTTTTCCAGGCAAAAGAAGACAATCCTAGACTTGTTACTATACAATTCACCTGGTCAAGGGATCAAGCTAAGCCTATTGGGAGCTCATTCATAGGAACCAGTCCAGAATTTGAAATAGCACTGTATACACTTATCCATCTTTTGAATAAGGGCGACAGGGTCCCTGTACGCATCGCCCATTATGATGTGGAAATCAACTGTCATGGCCACGGCAAAGGAATTGGCAGCGCATATCCTAATGCAAAGTAATGTTTCCAGACGTTTAATTCTTCAGCTTATAATTAGCAAATAGCCCCGGTTTTGGTGCTTTAGTACCCGCAATGAAATAAGATATATATGCATAACGGATGAATTTACATTTGTTGTATTTATTCTTCTTCACTTTCTTTATTTTTTGAAAGACTCATAACCGACAACACACAATTATCTTATATTGAGAAATTGAATTACCTCTTGCCAAATTTCCAAAGAACTCTAGCTAATATGAAACGTTATCCTTGAGGTGAATTTTACAGATGCAAGTATTATTTCCTTCTAATCATTTTGCAATAAACATGGCAGCAATCTAAAGGTATGAATGATTTGTAACTTTGGTGTTTGTCCAAACCTTATGTACCTCGCCATGTATGGCGTATTGAATGTTAGAGGAAACAGATTTAAATTAGGGCTATTGCCTGGTCACTAAATTCTACAGCAGCATGATGAACCACACTGAGTATTGAAGCCTAGAATAAAATTGTGTCCAAAATATCCCCTTCCCCCCAGTGGTTAATAATGAACAGTCCCTTATTCTCATTAATAGAGCTCAAATTCAATATCAAATATTCCTGTAGCATTTCGCAAATGAAACATTGTTCTGATCAGATTTTCTTTATTGAAGAGACTGCCTATTGCATCACTATTTTTTATATTACCTATCGCGATATGCTATATAATGAAATACGTTCAACCTAGAATACTCAAATGAAATGTGATAGGTTCTTACTAAAGCGAAATGAAACTATGTGTGACGTAAAGGACACTTATCCTAAATGGAATTGGCCTTTTTGACTTCAATGTTTCAAAAGGCTATCTTATAGATCTATGCATTGTAATTCGTTAAAACTAAGATTTTATAAACTATTAGATACCTATATTTTAAGTTAAAGAAAATGCAACTCCTTCGCGAATAAAATCTCATTTGTTCAGAATGTAATTGTGTTGAGTGATGTGTCATAAACTGTGCTATCAATTTATTGGAAAATAACCCAGCTCATGTATAACAAAATGAATTCAAAATTCTGGATCAGAACATTTTCCTCCGGTGCCATCTCTGTTCCTCATTCATGGGTTGTATTTACTAAATCATGTTACTCTGCACTATCCAACGACGTTAGCCGTGGATTCAATTCAACTCCGGTATTTGATTCTTGAAGCGTTTTGGGTAATGAAAATGGGAAAAAAATCAATGGGTTCCTAGGCTTGTTTTTAATTATGGGGCTTCGAAATTGGGCAAATAATCAATGACAATGAACTGCGAAATGGGGCATTTTGGGTAACTCAAAGTTGAGACTTCATAATTACTATTTATATTCATTAAATCTAACTAAACTAAACAATATTGAAGTGTTTTATATTATGACCAATATTTTATGTCTCTATATCATGGATGTGTTTTAAGGTTTCCCCCGCCGAAGGCGGTATGAGCGCCGAAGCCACTTGTACTGGGAAACGTTTCTAGATTCCAGTGTTTGCCTGCTGTAGGAACGTCCGCACTCCCTCCATAAAAGAAAAACACAATTCTGCCTATTGCCACCTGAATTTCTAGTAAAAAAACGCTATTTCTACTCGAAATACATGTATGTAGTTTTATCAACATTTGTTTTTAAATAAGGAAGATATGAGAGAAACTTTTCAGTTACATAATTAAACAATAAAAAGACATTATTGTGTTGTGGCAGGCACATCGCAGGAAAATTACACTCCCACGAAGTAATAAAAAACACTATTTCTACTCGAAATACATTGCCAATAATGTTTAAATTCTGAAAGAGCATACTTTTCTACCCCCATATATGTAGTTTTATCAACGCTTCTATCTAATTTGAATTAAAAACGAAAAAAAGTGCTGTTGTAAAATCTACCTATTTATTTCACCGAAGGAAATAAATGTCATTTTTCTGATACTTACGTATATGATTCTTGAAGGAAGTGTTTGTGGTCATAAAACTGGAAAAAAATTAATGGGTCCTCGTGCTCATTTCTGAATTATGAGGCTTTGAAGTTTAGTACTACAAAGCTGCTAAAACTAATGTGGATAACACAATATATATCTCACGCTTATCATGCCTAAAACGCTCGTATAATCACAACGGATTCAAACAAATGAATTCTGTAAAATTTTAGCTTTTCAAATCCGTTGATTATGACCAGAGTTTATGATCAATTTTATATGAAACAAATTTGCCGATTTGTTGTCAATGGAAGTAGGTTAAAGAATATTCCAAAGTGCACTGCAACGGTAGTACATAAATTAACTTTGGTTCGGGGAACAATGTTTAGTTTAATCGTCTGTGTATATTGTGATTTAATCAAGGCAGGGTTTTAAAAAATATAATGGACAGGAATCTCCAACACATACATAAGAAGGGCTCAAATAGTCTTCTCCCCAGGATACAGAAAACGGGGAATCCACGAAAGTAAACGAAAAGAAACAATGCTGGAAATGGCGAGAGGGGTCAACCTATCTCACTTTAATGATTGATGTCTACATTTCAAGTAATCACTTAATCATATGTTAATGGTACTAACGATGGAGACATGGTTAATAAGTAAAGCCGATCTGCATTTATCTGTAATAAACCCGATGTATCATTTCGATAATTCTTCAGTCAACTTGCTATCAGAATGGCGTACATTGCAATTTGCATTAATAATTAACAAACGTCGATCCACTTAAAAAAGCTAACAAGATGTAAGGATTTAATAGAACAACGATTGAAGAATTTTCAAGCAAATGAATCGACATAAATGATTGAATTAAAAAAGAATAGATTCATATGGAGCATCTACCATTAATCATTTATTCTATAATATGAATCATGATCATGCTCTTGGTATAATTAAGTTCAATGATAACAATCATTCATATAACATTAAGACACATTATTTCACATTTTCAAGGCCGCCTTCCTCTGTGTGTCGTTTAAGAAATGCCTGAATGGCAGACTGATCAGACTCAACAACTGGATCCTCATCATCTATGGAAGATCTTAATTGTTTTTCAATCATGTCGTCAATTACATCTGGTAAACTATCGCTACGCATCAGGCGCTTCTCAATCGAATCGTTGCTATCATCTGTCTTGGGTTTCTTAGCAGCAGGGCGGACCGAATCCTCCACTGAGTGTTTCCGATCACATTCTGATTTCGAGATTTGATCAGAGCCCCCAAGGTGATCCTCAGATTTGATCTCCTTTTCCAAGACTTGAACGTCAGGACTTTCATTGACTCTCTTGTTTTTACTGTTGTTTTTTCCTTCGCCAAACATAGGAAGGCGAATCTCATCACTGCAAATCTCTGGATCATATTCCTTTCTACCATCATATATTTTGTTGACTTTCAAGTACACAGCAGCAGCCGACTGTTCTGCAGCTTTCTTTGATTTATCCCAAAGTGTTGAGGCATACTGAATCCCATTCATGGTAAGTATAGTATAGAAGTGTTGCTCTTTAACATTTTCAATAGTATCGAATTCTGGTTTAGACATGTCGTTTGTCCGAACCCATTGATGCAGCACCATTTTTGGTGAAAAGTTATCCAGAAAGTCACGTTTGTAATAGCGGAATTCCATCTCCCAAATAGGCACCCCGTTTTCCTGAATTCTCTTTCTGGGCAACAAACTTTCAGCTAAGTGCTCTTTGCATTTTGCCCATTCAGCTATTTTTTCTTCATAGAAATTTTCTAAATCCCAAATTACAGATATTTCACGCATTGTACCAGCCGCCATGAGGGCGCGGCCATGAGGGGTTTCCATCTCCTCATGAAGCATGGTCTGTAAGTTGTACTTTGTGTTAGTTGGGGTATTATCATAGATCATGGCATACTTCAGGTATTTCTTTATAGTGTTATGGATGGGATCGGCTCCGCATGGCCTAAATATAGAAGGAACCCACTGTGCAGCTCTGGCAAGCATTACGCAATTAGCGCCGCAACTTTCCCTGAAAGGTTCAATATCAGCATATTTTGATATCTGCGCTTTAGATCCACCATTAGCGATGACAGGAATTTTTAGATGTTCAGCAATTGTCTTTATTACCTCGTTTCGATTTCGGTGTCTTGGTCTTTCCTCTTTGAGTCTCCCATGCACGGCGATGGCCGTCACTCCAGTACCCTCAATCATTTTCACAAATTCCAATGTTTTCTCTAAAGTAGGGAGCACACGTATCTTACAAGTCACGGGAATAGACAGACCGTTAACGAGAGTGCTGAGGATGTCCTTAACATTTTCAGGTTGTGTCAATAAAGCGGCCCCCATTCCTCCTTTCACAGAATATTCTTTAGGGCAACCCATATTGATATCGAGGGCAGCTATGTCACCCTCTAGCATTTTTCCAACGAGCAGAGCCCTCTTGGCATCAGCAGTGCCTAGTTGAAAAACAAGACGTTCCTTTTCCTGGGGGCAAGTCCTGAAAGCAATGGTTTGGTCCGGCATGACATAATCAACAGTTCCAAGCATCTCGTTTTCCACTCTAGTACAGCGTAACATCTTGAGATCTATTATCTCTTCTGTATATACGAGATCAGCCCCATAGTCAAGAGCCACAAGTCGCATGGGTAAAGTTCCAATTTTAACCATGGGGGCCAAGAATACCTTGTTCTTGTAGTCCAAGATCGCCATCTCAAATTTTAGCGCAACTCACTGTTTGTGATTGGAAGACCCTGTCCCTGGATGGCAAGGCAGTTAAAATTATAATATTATAAATTAAATCCTCGACTTTAGAAACCTTAACTTCCAAACAAGCCCATTCCCTCACGTCATTTGACGGTACGAAATTAAAAGCCGTGTCTTTGGTTTGGCTAACACTAGTCTAAATAGTCACCGTGGCGGCCAAGCATTGCCATTGAAGTTGAAGGGGAAGAACGGTCCACGGTGGCAGGCCAGCTCCTTTAATGGACCTATCCTGTCTCCAATATGGTGATTCGCTTCCTGGTCCTGATGATAACAACCATATAAGGATGGCTGCAGCAAGTACTTATAACTCTGAGGATGATCATCAGATACGATCAACAAATAATTTCTAGTAGTGCGGCATAAATGTGACAACGACACCGCAACACACCCGAATACCAGCATGTTAACCGGAACTTATCTGAAACAGGAAGTTCTCGTTTTTGACCTTGGGCTTATGTCGTAAAATAGTATATTGATGAAATCCCTAGATGGCTGGTGAATACATACATGCATCGTTCTTTTGGCCGAAGTAATCACCCTAATCGTCAACAAGTTATTTCATATTAACGCACAGCATGGTTACAGTCATGCGAAATCATGTGTTCTCCTTCCCAAAAGACGGCGCCGCGGCATGTTGCCACCTGGGGTGAGATCTGGAACCTCATGCATGGGCGGTGGTAGGCTCCTTCTCTGTGAGGATTGTGTGCTCGAACTACACTTTTTTAGTTGTAAAATGCATCTTAACAATGGAAGATTTTAATAAAGGTAGCTCATTTGAACTCCGCTTAATAGGCCTACGGATACAAAAACTCCCATTGGACGGTAGTAGGGCGACATTTCTTTTCTGCCGCCTCAGATGGCACACATTTCTAGTTATTTAGCAAAATATGTAGCCAATTCAAATAATCACGATTGGGTGATTTTTTTTTTCTCTAAATGCATTATTGAATTTATATCAGTTATATTGATTCTCAACGTTAAATCACGGCTAGGGGGCCTATATAATTATAAGTAGCTTGGGCCTAGGCCCCTATATGTATTTATAGCCTGGCTGCAGTTCACGACCAATTTCCTAAATGTAGGCCTACCGTAATCAAAATATGCATAGGCTACACCTGGTATGGAGGCACTAGTGGCGCATGGTGAAACAGAATTATAGCGTAGAAAGTAATGACAATGAAAAAGATAAAAGAATAAAAATAATGGACACGTGGGGAGACCCAACAAGTGACGTCATGTATGTTTCGGCGGGTTCAGCTCGCACTTACCTTGTTACCTACATGCTGATTGGTTGGTCTGTGTGGCTGATTGACATACTGCCCAATCGGGTCTGGGGTTTCATTCTATTTTTAGAGTGCGCGCACCTGCTGGAGAGGGATTTCCCTTTATATTTTACTCTTCTCGGAAATAAAAATCTTTAATACATGTTACTTTTATTGAATCAATAATTCATTGACAAAATCTAACTTCACTGACAACTTCTGTGGCAAGATCAACATTATTTCAAAGAAAAACTTCTGAGAACATACAAAACGTGCAGACAATCTCGAAGATTAACGAAGACACACCGCGAGCGTGACGTCACGAACCCAAGTGACAACAAAGTTCTTGTTGAGCTGCCATTCGGGGTTATATTTCTCTCAATTTTAATTTTTAGTTGTTGCATCCTTAAAGTTGCCATCACGATTGAGATAGTGGAGAGGTGACAACGGACTGCCCGCACAGTTCGGGGCCAGAGATGCAAAAGTCTGTGGTAAACACATCGTTTGCAGGCGCCCAAGGACCGACGCCATCTTGGACAGGGTCGTCTTCAACGGGCATGGTTGGAGGGAATTCCTCAGGAACCCATCAGTCGCAAAGCCGTTCCCCTGCTCGTGAAGGTATTTGAAGTAAACACTTAAACGAACTTGTCGGTCATTTCTGAGGTATTGACAAATTGTTCAGTTGAAATTTAGTGGGTGTGACCGAAGGATGGTCTCGATCTCCCTACCTCGATTGATGACAATATATCATTGACAGCACCAAAGCGGTGCCAAACATGGCCAAAATGTCATCGCATCCACTTGCTCCCCCTCCCCAAAACACAACTTACTGTTGCGTAGGATGACTGCATTACTCAGCATTTGTGCCCAGACATTTATTCAGTCGATGCATATTTTGGATTTATTAGAGCCCATTGTGTTTTATACCATCGGACGATTAGAATTTCTCAGGCGAGAGTGAGTGCGATTTTATCGGAAGTGAAGTGATGTTTTTGTTACGGCTACCACTGACTGACCAGGCCCACGTCACACTTGTCCGACACGGTTTGTCCCGATCCGCAATCCGTCTCCTTGGAATTTTATTGAAATGCCACGATTGTTGACCGAAATCTCCCTAGGAATCCCAATATCGTTGTCACGACAAGGGAACGGTAATGGATTCAGTTGGTTTGTTGTGTTCTATGACATATCCATGTTCTTCTCACTCCATTACTTTGCCACACACTGCCACTGGCAAATGTGAGGGTCAAATCAATGTTCTGTCGCATTAGACATGGCCGCCCACTAAAGGAGAGATTAGATGCCCAATATTGAACTATGCTGAAGAGGAAATGTCGCAGTCGTTTCATTTGGGTGATGGGGAATAGTTTTGATGTGTTCATATTTTGATGAAACACCGAGCTGTCAGATCATCTCTTGTCACTTGTGCAACCTGTACTACTTGGTTAAATGATAAGTAGGTTAAAAAGTAAGGAAACCAAGAGGACCAGAGTATTATTGCTGTGTGTTCGCAGTTATTGCTGAAAGGTTGAAAGAGGTGTTGATATACAACTGTTATTTCTTGTCTACAACACCCCAGGTTCCATAGAAACCTGTGTTGGCTGCCGTGTACCATCAACCTTTCATGTTGCTTTTGTTGTGGTCATGCTCTGCCCCGGGGCTTGGCTGACCTAACATTTTTGCCAAGTGATACTAGTTACAGCTTTAATTGAACTTAACACTTATTATCATGTTTGTCACAAATTTATTGACTTCTGAGGTAACTGCACTTTTGAATATCAAGTGTCAGACCAAAAAAGGCTTTAGGCTTATTAGCCTACGTACCGTACTTTTGTACATACATCTAGATCTATAAGCTAGTAGATATTTCTACTGTTGAGTTCCTCTTGCCAGCCAATTGCTATAAATATAGTTCTGAAATTTGCTCAATTAATACAATATTGTCTTTATTTTAGTGGAAAGAACGTTAGGGTTCTGAAAACACATGTGACGTTATGTATGAATTGTTTGTTATAATATTAATGGGCAGAACTTCAATTTCAGTATTTATCTAATAATATTTTGT
The DNA here is from genome assembly GCA_942159475.1 of Sthenelais limicola. Lineage (NCBI taxonomy): Eukaryota > Metazoa > Annelida > Polychaeta > Phyllodocida > Sigalionidae > Sthenelais > Sthenelais limicola. The sequence continues at coordinate 118,962,572 of OW804096.1, forward strand.
TATTCACGATTGTAATTTCGCCCTGAAACAATGTTCCAAATACAGTGTACGTATTACAAGGTATCTAAACTTAGATTTGTTTCAAATTGTAGGTTCGGGCTTCCCTGAGCTTGATCCAAGGCGGAGGGAACTGTTAGAATCAAGAATGGAAGCACGTTTTTTAGATAGGGTAGGAGGAATGGTGAGTACAGAAGTAAAGTTGTGTCTTATTTTCTAAGAATATCGCCAGCAAAGTGACGATAAGTCATTACAACTATTAAGATATATCAATTGCCTACGCATTACGTATAGAAACAAATGGGAGTACAGATGTGGTATTTCGGTGTTTATGACGTCTTACACAATACTGTGTTGGGAGCATTATTCTCCTTTATGTCTGTACTAATTCCTCTTGTCCGTCTTTCTCTATTTCAGGGACAATCACAGAATATTTTACCTGATCAATCGATGTTAGGGACTTTAAATCATCACAACGATAGTAACCTAAGTGCAGGGTCATCTAGACAGAGTGATGAACATGCCCCAGCGGCTCCTCCGCCAGACCAGGTGGGTACCCATGTTTTTATTTCTCATTCTCATTAACAACCTTTAATTAGATATATATCCATTTTTTTTATCGGTATTGGTTCCCTGCTTTCTTTAATCCCGATACAAGATTGCACAATTTGTTTCGATTTGTTTGTATCTTGGCTTTGTTTTGATTCTGGACATCATTTCTGCTATACCATTCGCACTGGTTGATGTATACAGTAGTTAAAAATGAAACCCTCGGCTTGAGGAATATTTGTGTCACCACACACCTTCCCTTGATCCCATGTCGTAGCTAATTCCAAATAGATTCTCAGGCCATTCGAAACAATTGCCATTCTGCCATTCATTACACTTTTAAAAGCTTTAATGCATGGGTTCACCACAATGTACCTCAAATTCTCCCCACAATGAATGGGCAAAGTTGAGACAAAGGAGGCATCAGTTGCTGACTGCTACCACAACTGAAGACCTAACGGGCTTCAGGAACGTTCTACCTGAGCTGCTAATGTTGTGTGGATCTTCTTATTGTGACCTCATCAGCAACAGCAATGATAGTGTTACTATGAGACTTTTTAATTGTACTTGGTCCTGGGTATGACCATAAAGTGCCTTTCTGTCTCTTTTCTCTGTATCTCTCTCCCTTCTTTCCTATCTCGGTTTCCTGGGTATGATCATAAACTGCCTCCCTCTCAGCTCTGGTCCTGGGTATGACCATAAAGTGCCCTTCTGTCTCTTTTCTCTGTATCTCTCTCCCTTCTTCTTTATCTCTATTTCCTGGGTATGATCATAAACTGCCTCGATCCCTCTCAGCTCTCCCGCCCTTGATATAACCATCTTAAATGTGTTGATAAGGGCGTAAAGCAACCAATCTCACTCACTCTTTAATTGTAGAGTTTGGAATATGTATGCCGATATTTATTAAGCATTATAATTATTAAACAAATATTAAGGGGACATGATTGTCATACAATTAATAAAATCATTTGTGTAATACTTGTATACTGTAAGTCCCTGAAGATGGATCAGAACGATCGGAAACGTTGGACCAAAATCCACCGTCGCTTTCTATCTGAAACCCCCTAATTAATGAGATACAGTTTAATGTATTAGTTGGCTCTAGTTTCGACATAAGAGGTATCATCAGGCGTTAGTTGGTCATGCCGCTATAGCACTGCCCCAGAGTGTCAAGTTTCACTCCTGGAGGTTGGTGAATGATATATTATGTTTTGGAATTAATTATTCCCTTGCAATTTTGTATTGTACTCGTTCCCCAGTCCATCGTAAATGGCGGTTTTCCATCCATTTCGTTGTGATGTGTGTTGTGAGGCTGTTGCGCTTTGCGTTGAGTGGATCGTCTGAACTATCTCTGTTGGTATGGATCCATGGATGACTGCTCAAGCTAACTTTATGTCCAATTGACACTCGCCAACTCTTTGTCTAATTTAACTCATGTGTCGTTGGGTTAATTATTGTGAACATTATCCTACCCTAGGGTCCATATTGGGGCCACTCTACTCTGCCTTATAGTAATCATTTAACTCATGGAATGTATATTGTCTCAAACCCTTGACTATTTTTTTCGAAAACCTTTTTGATATGCTCTTTTCGCAGTAGGTATTAAGTATTCTTGGTTCTCGTTACTGAGCGTTGTGAGAGTGCACATCAAGCTAAATGGTCTTAGATGAACGGGCCTTCTGGGGAACCAGTGGTTAATCCGTAGCTTATGACGCATTGCATGGTTACCATATGGATAGTATTAGCACATTCTCATGTTTAAGTCTGGATGTCCATGAAATGATCTGGTATATACCGTCTATTCCTGATACTCGATGGCTACTGGTAATAGCGATTTAGGTCATGCCAATTAAGCCTCATTTTTATTTGTCTATTCATGCTAGTCTTGGATTTTATATCATAGTCTGATGTCTTGGACATTATGTAGTTTATGGTGACTTGGCAAGACTGAGGTACTCTTCTATTACTATACGAGTCTAGCGCTTTTGATTCCATAGGAAGCCATGAATGTTATTATTAGATACTTAAAATTTGGAGGCAATTATAATGTACTTTCGTTAGTATTGAATTACCATCATGTACATAACTGCATTGTTGCCCAATGCGTTACTACTATGTTCCTACCGTATTCCTATCAAATTTGCCCCTTTCTGGCAGCACACTTATTATATATATGCTATGATATGCTGAGAATTATTATCTGTAAATGATGAAATGCTATCAATAAAAATACAATACAATATATTGCTTCATTTTGGTTCCATAACAATGCTATGAATCATAGGATATAATGCCATGATCTGAATCTAAATTCCACCGTTCTGCTGAAACGTTTATAGTTGCGCCAGTTTGGGGAGTCCTGTTCACTTCATGTGCTTATCTTTCACTGTTAACCAGTAATTAGTCATTACTTAGATCCTTGGCTCCGACCTGGGTGAAAATCTTGGGGTCTGTTTAGATTGAAGGGATCACTTTACGGTCGGAACAAAACGTTTCTGTTGGAGTAAATCTCCATATAATTGAAGAAACAGCGGGATTCTGCCATGATAATACCGACTAAGAATTAGAAGCTATTGTTTTCTTTGCCTGCCCATTCAGGCACCGTACGGATTAGTGGGGTATTTTGGCTCAGACTTATACTTTGGGCTTAGACCTTGTAACAAAATATAAAACATTTAAAGTAGCCGAACCTATATTTTACCACTTGATCTTCGATTTTAAACATTGTAATTATTTTCAATTTTTAAAAAGAATTTTTAAAATGTATTCATTCGTTCGCTTCTTACCATTTTAAGTCAGATAAACCTCGTTTATTCGCTATGTAGTCGTTAGCAATGTCAAGTCTATGCCTGTCCAGTATTAAAAGTATTTGATAAGCAAGATCAGTTCGGGTATACCGGTTAATCCAAGTTGACAATGTGCATTATGTAATATCAAAGCGTGAGTTCATGAGCGTAAAATGGATATTTTATTGCCAGTCTATCTGTAGCACAGAGCTACAGATAGATCGCCTGTTTAGGATAAACAAATCGAGGTTCTTCTAGTGTTATAAGCCTGTATTCATTGTACAAACAAATCAATTATTCATTCATTATGGGATGGGTAAATATATATCGCAAAACACGGTCTACACAGACAAGCTCTCTCTTAGAACTATATTTTTGGTTATTGTACAGTTTTGTTGCGCTCATAATCATCGATAAAGGTTAACTGATATTTAAACTATTGTGTCAGCGTTAAACCTGTGATAGACAAAGGATATTAGGTGGCTTTTCTGTTCGTTTTATATCAAATTCCCTCTAATAATTTTGCTAGCCCCCTTTCTTATTGCCGGCCTACTTCTGTAGTATATGGGCACACATACTGCACTCAATATCCTATTAATATATCTATCATGAGTCAGTATTGGGTACATATCTACATTTTGTATTGATTGCTTAATGAAGCGCGGCAGTTGGCAGCAGGAGTGATAACCTCAGGTGTAGCTATCTGCCTAGTTGAGTCGCCCAGTCAGCATTAGGCTCACCATCTGTTAACCCTTCAACTCACAGGCCCATGCCTGCCCCCCCCCCCCCCCCCCCCCCCCCACACACACACACTCCTTCCACGGAGGGACATGATTTACTTTATTGAGGTCTCGCACAGCTTGGGGGGCCTCCTCATTAACACCTGTTTACAACTTACTCCTTTCTAGCCAATTGAGGCATTGTTTTATGTAATTAATCCCCGGAGTTTTATAGAAAGCCGCTGCATTTGTGTGCTGATGGTGTTTGACACCACGTTCACTGTTTAGCTGTTTTGTCAATAAGAGACTTATTTTGTGTGGCATTTATACCAGTCCCGTTATGGTATGCAGGCCTTCTTTCTCTCCGTGTTGATGTACATCAGGAAGCTATGAACAAACACATCAGATAGAAGTTTATTTAGATAAAGCATACTTGGTATAGATATGTAAAGCGCTATCCCGTCACAAAAGCCCTTGTCGGGCTGTTATTATAAAAATACATAATATAAAAAAATCTTCAAATTCTATCAATAATGTTAAGTTTTTAAGAACTATTTTTCGTATTTTTTTTCAGACTCCGGAGAAGACGCGAACACCATCAGGAAATGAACGGAAGCGGAAACGAAAAGCACCTGACAATCATGACCATAATAGTGGTAGGTCCTGGTGATGGGATGCCCGCGGGCGACCTTGTCACACATTTGTATGAACTCTCCATTGTTCAATCTGCATCATTTGCCTGCCTTATACATATGTCCCTTGTTATTAATAAATCATATCGTCATAAATCGAGCTCAGTGATAAATATAATTCAATGAAATTTGTGTCATGGATGACCGAAGTGATTTCCTAATCTATTAACGTTTTTTCTCTATTTTACCTCGATACTGGCTTTACAAAAATTGAAAAAAATGTCATGTAATATTCGTGTTAAAGAGGTCACTCACTGATTACCTTTAATGAGTGACTGAACGTAAGAAGAAAGCTTCACACATGATAAATTGATAGCTCGTTTGTTTAGCCTAACATTTCCTGGTTGTAATGATGTATCATGTTGCACATATCCAGTTCCCTTTATATTTTGCGTATTCGATAAAGAAAATGCATCTACTTGGTTTCTCCTGTAAGGTGCCAGATTTTCTTTCGCCACTAAACTTGTGCATTTACAAATACTTTATGATGCTTACAGGCCAAGGGAAGACAGGGAGAGGAGACGGGAATGCAAAGAAAATTAGTGAATATTTTAAGGTGAGTCTACGAGTCCCGTGCTGTATACTAACTTGAAATTTCTCTCGTGATTTATAGATTTTGGTTGAAGATTATGGAAAGAATTTTCAAGTTTAAAGATTCGTAACGAACTTCTCAAAACTAACTTTTCCCATTATTGCTTAGCAGTCTGGAAGTCCCGGTCGATCAGCTAATCCTCTCAGTGTTATGGCCAAATCTCCCTCCCCCCAAGCTACTCATCCTATGGTATGTATTTTTCTCATAGTGTCGAATTTCGCCCGAATAGAAATTTCAGTAAAATATGATTAGATCACTTTGTTTTGTGACGCTTTTCTCCATAGTAGGCCTACACACTTCCATGTAAGAACCGCGTAGAATTTGCCATGAAAACAAAATGATGTCTTATTAGCTAGCTCTTCTGCATGGTTTAATGGACCCATTAAAACCCTGAGAATGTAGAATTAATTTCAAATTTTTAATCGCAGGAACACTATCAGTATCTAAATCGTGTCATACAATTTTGTCATCTACAATTGTGGAGTAGGTTCCTTCCCCATTAACAGAATTCATTTCATAATTACCTCGTGTAGTGTTCTAGTTCGTTGTCACCTGTTAGCCAGTGGATGCAAGGGCCACATTACCCTGTAGTTTCATTCACTGACCTTTCGCTTGTCATGTTTACAGTTTCCACCTTCACCACAAGGACCTAGTTTTGCTGTGATTCACACTCAGAACCATTCATCAGAAACATTCTCTTATGCGGGTCCCCAGCGACATCCTACTCCATTGCTAGAGAGATCAATGCAGGTGATGATAATTTTAAATTCGAAGCCCACCTCTACTTTAATATATTGTTACAAGCTCTGATATTATTTTGTTTTGGATGAGTACAAATTAAAGTTCAAAAGAAAATATTGATTTAATTTTTGGCTGTGTGCATATAGAATTATCATTTTTGCAGCATATGTTTATCAATGGTTTCCTTTGGATTTCCTCTTTTGGGACAAAGGAATTAGATACTACATTTTTATTTGCTTTATTGTTTCAATTTATTGACACTATTTTTTCTATTTTCAAGACGGACCTTACGATAATTCAGCTCCAGAACCTCGAAGTACAGTCAGCCTTCGACCTAGAAAAGAAGAACACAGCAATAACAGAATTACAAAGGGTGAGTAAATATTTAAACGATTGTTGCTTATTCTGTGCCTTTCTGTATCAAATATATCTCTGAGGGCGAGCGTGTGTCCACCAATTTTATCAATATCTGTGTGTATATTTTATCTCTTATTTACTTCCTGGGACACTTCCCCTCGACTATATAATAATCTAATGACACTTTCATTACATTTGAGTTTGGGAATTGAATAAGACCTTTCCATGTACACTTTTTTAATACCCAGTTCTCATGCTCAATCTTTGCAGCAAAACGAAGAACTACAAAGACAACTTACGGCACAACAAAAGCTTATAGAAAAGCACAAGAATACTATTGATAAATGCATAGCAATGACCAAGAAACTACTGATCGAAAAGGTGAGAATAGCAATCATCATTACCCTGTTTCTCTTCTAAGAAATAGAAATCACAATAGAATTGTTTTATGGTAATTTACTTGTAACTCGCACAATCTAACGCCCCGCCCCCATCATATTATTTCAGAGTAATATGGAAAAGAAAACTGCACGGCAGAAATGTATGGAAAATCGTTTGAGACTGGGACAGTTCGTCACTCAAAGACAAGGTGCTACATTCGTTGAAAACTGGGTAGATGGGTTTGCCTTTAATGACATAATGAGGTGAGTAAAATCTAGGTCCTTTGCCTTATTCATGTGTAAACCGTCCTTTGCCTTTTTTCATGTGTAAACCAAACGGTATAGATCTTAGAATCAATCCTCTTTTTTTTTAAAATTTACATTAGTCTGTGAGCGGATCTCGTGTCAACCATGTTTTTTATTGTTAGGCAACAAGAGAGGATCTCGGCCGACCGAGAGGAAATAGAGCGTCAGAGGAAAGTATTATCGAAGAAAAAGCCAACTGCCAGTGGTGGCCCAAGTAAAAACGCCAAGGCCGCTCAGGGAGGAGATGGCTTCTTAAAACCTTCAGAAAAACAGTGAGTCTTCAGTTATTAAAGAGCAATATACATTGTCTTGATTCTTGTTGCTATAATTAACCTCAAAACGATTAATGTTATATCCTTTTTTAAAAACATATTTCATTCAGGTTTTAACAGAGACATTTACCCTCTCACTTACAAAGTGTTTTTCGTCGTGTCCTTTTATTAGGTTGTATTAAACAGTGTACTGGAGAAATAAACTGTATCACCAAGTATTTTTCCATAATTTAAGCCTTTATTTTAATCTTTGTCCCTGATGTGTCAATACTATGGGCCATAGAGCCATCACTAAACACACATTAAAGAGGGTAGCAAGTACATGGTTACTGTTGCTAATGTTACCGCACGTTACCCTGGTTGGTGCCAGGGGAGGACAGGTGGTATGTTCGATCTGAATCCGCGCAGATTCAGTTGTGGTAGCGCAATCGGGACACTCACGTCTCACTGTATCACCAAGTATAATACTGTATTACTTCCATTATGCTGTATTACTTTTCATTATACTTTCCTGATGTATAAACATTATCCATTTGCCTTTCTACAGATTATCAATGTCCGACTACTATGAGCAAGATGATATTCTCAAATTGCGGCAGGCCGCGCTCAAGAAAGAAGACACGGACCTACAGCTGGAATTAGAAAAACTTGAGCGAGAACGAAATCTCCATATTCGTGAACTCAAGCGTATTCACAACGAAGACAATTCTAGGTAAGCATTAAATAAGTGTGATATATGATTGACTGAAATTTGTCACTCCAAAAACATTAAATAGTATGAGATTGGCCGGAAGAAAAAAAATATTGAATTTATTACCCAGGGAGGGATTGCATTTATGTCAGTCAGATGAAAGTACATTTATTAATTAAAGATCCTTCACCCTCCCCCCTCCTGTAAACTCAAGTTATATTGACTAATACAATTTGTTTTCCTTTTCAACCAGGTTTAACAATCATACGACTTTAAATGATCGATATCTTCTATTGTGTCTTCTGGGGAAAGGTGGTTTTTCTGAGGTTCACAAGGTAAGTCGAATCGATGGCATAGTTCTAAAATTCATACCGGATATTGACGTTGCACTTACCCATTATAAAGTCTTATACCATGTATTGATATTACTTTGATCCTTTCAGGGGTTCGACTTAAAAGAACAACGGTACGTAGCTTGTAAAATTCACCAGCTTAACAAAGACTGGAAGGATGACAAGAAGGCAAACTATATTAAGTAAGTTTTATAAATTTATAGCCAGAAATTTCTCATTGTGCCTCCGTATAGCAGAAATGCCGTTTCTCAGTTCATACTTTGGAATTCATTGTGCAGTGAGAAAGTTCTAGTAGCGGTCTCGGTGTAAACATAGTACGTCTCCTAAACAACGTGGTTTCAAACCGAAATATGATATCCTGTGATGTCCTATCCTCAGTTGCTATGATATTCACTCACTGAGGAGACCCACTTTAGATGCCTGTAATATTTCTGGGGTAATGTTCTAGTCCCCAGAACGTCTTAGAAATTAAGAATTGACTTCAGGTTGCTGAACGTTTACATACATGTGTTTTTGTTATTTCCGAGTGTATCTTAGAACGACTTCTATTGACTTGAGAGTTAACATACTGACTCAGACCCCCCCCCCCCCCCCCCCCCCACACACACACACACACACACAGCCTTTTCGCATGGATCTTAGTTTCTCCCCAACCAATCACTTTGAGTTTTCTGTGTTTGGGAAGAAGAAATTAAAAAAAAGAGTTCTATGTGGTCAGGTCAGCAAATGCACATATATAATGTTAAAATGTACGCAAATTAACTGTCATTGCTCTCAGATGCTCTTCTGCTGGTTGGTGGGTCTGGCCTTATTTGCCCTTAAAGGGTAACATGCACGATTATTAGAGGTTATTTTTATTTTAATTTCTTCATCTACTTATATTTCCATATATATCTCTTGGTCTCAATTTAAGTTTGATGCGAATACAATGCTAGAAAATCCCAATTTATATGAGCTAAAAGGCAACGCCCCCACACTCTGGAGAATCATCCTGGGTCCATATTTGTGACGTCATGTGGGGGATAATAAAATTTGGCTCACAGACAGAGTGGTCCACTAATTAATAACATATAGGGGTCAAGACCCTGTACAGAGGGATGTTATGGTTTCACCCCCCACTGAGCCCAGCTCCAGGGTGAGACCAACAGCTGCTACTCATATATGTATGCTTTGAACCACTGGAGATAAGGGGGATTTGGCAATGAGGCACCATGCAGAGGTGTCACATAATTGTGGTTAGTCCCAATTAAGATAGAATTCCATGTTGATAACTGGCTTGAGAGTGGTCAGTGAATATGTAAATAACTTTTTCTTTACCCTAGAAATCATGTCTACAATTCGTTTATGAATAAGCCATTAATATGGGAGTAAGATACACTTGTCCTCACCATACTGTAGGAAGGGGCAATAAAAACATGGAGGCTTTCCTGGGGAAATTAAGGGTTTTCCTACCCTTAGTCTCCTGTCAGTGTGTATAGCACTGGACATAGCATAGGGCCAGCTGTACAACTACCTCACATGACGTCACAAACTACCATGTTTTGCCTGGATGTAGCTCCAGTGGCACCCTGCTGTGATTATTATCCCTTACCACTTTAACCGGCTATTTTTATATTAAATTATTAAATAAAGTTTTAAGTTGTAACAGGACATTCATCACATTAATGGGAACTAATAGAAAGTGGAAAGTTGCCCAAAACTTGCGTGATACCCTTTAATCAGTCTACTGGAGGGAGAGCCTGGCAGTCATAAGAAGGTCCATTCCCTCCGCCCGCCCCCTCTCACCATAACCACAACGTATCTCCTATCTCCAGGCCCCCCCGCCCCTCCTCCTGCAGTGTATAAGGCCCCCTGCAGTGTCAGTCATTGTGCTGATTAATCAGGATTTATATTACCCTATTTCTCACCGATTAATTAATCATGATGTAGATATGTGATTCAAATCCAATAAATCGTCTAATGTATACAGCATCAAATTTTATGACTAGAGAGATAGAAAATTTGGAAAGAGAAAGTCCTCTTCCTTGACCTGAGAATGTTGTGTATCTCCCTCCCTCTCTGTCAATCCCTCCATCTCTCTCCCCCCCCCCCCCCCTCCCTCCGTCCATTCTTATAAAATTCGGTATTCGTTTGTGATAACTCGGGGTATAATTCTATATTCATAAGCATTGGTCTTATATCTCTTGAACATGGAATGGGTACCTAAAGCAATGAGGTATAATCATTTCTTATTTGTTTCTCTTCCAGACACGCTTTACGGGAATACAATATCCACAAACAATTGGATCATCCACGGATAGTTAGACTCTTCGACGTGTTTGAAATAGATAATAACTCATTTTGTACAGTATTAGAGTATTGTGATGGGAACGATTTAGACTTCTATTTGAAGCAGAATAAGTCTATTCCTGAGAAGGAGGCCCGATCCATTATCGTTCAGACGGTGTCGGCTCTCAAATACCTCAACGAGATCAAGCCCCCGGTCATACATTACGATCTTAAACCGGGTAAGGAATCGTCGGCTTCTGTTTTATTCTGCATTATTACTGACTATGTGGACATGAAACCTCTTACAGTTTAAATCTTTCTTAACTTAGGATATTATCCGTGAACCTCCGCTTGGTTACCTTAGGGATTAATGACTTACGAGGTCCTCCAGTTTGATCTCAAATGTATCCCTATAATTTCGATACGATTTCTAAGCTGTTATAACTATCAATTTGTTCTCTTTAATAGTTCTATCTTTTGAGCCGCGTCTTTATTGTGTTTTTCATTTGCTGCACTGTTCATAACCTTGCCATTTTCATTTTAGGTAATATCTTGCTGGGTACGGGTGTTGTTAGCGGTGAGATTAAAATAACTGATTTTGGTCTGAGTAAGATCATGGACGAAGACAACTACAGCCCGGAATACGGCATGGACTTGACTTCTCAAGGGGCGGGAACATATTGGTATGTTTTATTTACAGTCGCAAGATGGACCTTTTCCTCTTCTACCACCAAATTTAAACTTTAATGTCAGACCCTTAATTCGACAAATACTAGATTAAACTTGATTTACATTCAATTAATCTGGGATTATTTCCCCTGAAGTATCTGACTAAATCTTAAGGTTATCATGTAATAAGGCTATTTTCTTGTAGGGATAATATACATGATATTGATTTAGTTCACCTAAGCAAAGTTTGTTATTGTTAATAAAAAAATTATATTCCTCAGGTATTTACCACCCGAATGTTTTGTTGTGGGTAAAGATCCTCCAAAGATCTCATCCAAAGTCGACGTCTGGTCTGTTGGAGTCATATTTTATCAATGCCTCTACGGAAAGAAGGTGAGTGAGCGAGGACGACATCTTACGTAATTAAAAAATACATGAGTGAACTCGCATTACATAGACACACATGTATATGTATCTGGTGTTGACTTAATTTTACTCAAAGTAAAAAACTGAAGTCACTTTTGACGACAAGTAGGTGTTAGGAAGAAAGCCAATTATGTATTCAGTCAGGTCAATAATTCAAATTTGATCACCGTATCTTGGAAGTACCGTTCTTCTATGTATATGATGCATCGACTCGGGGGCGTTTTGCCCCTAGTTGTAGAGTAATTAAAATGGTCCTTGGCTCAATTATATAAGGTAGCAGCATTTTGTGGCGAAGTGCTGCACCACATATTTCATGTTATCATCCTCAGTCATTATTTTGTGTGCATTCTTTATCATCTTCTGTCATTATATATATTATTTTCATCCTTCAGACTGTTTCATGTGTAGTAATACTATTTTCAGCCATTTGGCCACAACCTATCTCAGGCTGCCATACTAGAAGAGAACACTATCCTCAAGGCTACTGTTGTAGAGTTTCCTAATAAGCCTCAAGTCAGCCAAGAGGCAAAGGTGGGTATCTTCATTTCGCACCTTTATTCCAACTCTTATGTTGTGAATTGTACTATAGAAATGGACTTTAAATTCAATTTGGAGTGATCAGAAAGATTCTCCCACATGATAACCATTTCTAACGTTGAGGTTCCGTATTAACCTCCCGGTAATTTTACTCGGGTACATCATAATAAGTATATCTCTGGTATGATATACTTATCTTATCCATTTGTTTGCTTTAGCATTTTACGTATTTACGGTCAATAATTCATAGCTACGTCAATTCAACCAACTACCATGACTTCAGCTGTTCAAAGTTAACATATTCTAATGTTTTTTCTTGCAGAACTTCATCCGGCGATGCCTAGCCTATCGTAAGGAAGAGAGACCCGATGTACTGGTGCTAGCACAAGAGGATTACTTAAAGGCGAATGCTCTCAAGTCAAGGTAAGCTCAGTCTCTAATCAGAGATAAGGCTGATTAATATTGGGACTTTCCATGGTCATAAGGTTCTCATCTTGGTTTGGCTACCAGCCATACTGGCGAGACATGCGATACATCTGGGGAAACAACCCGTTCCATCAGGATGAATCGGGGGAAGCCTTTCTACTAGGATGTTACACTATGAATTCAAAAGTTGTTTTTTCGGGGTGAATCTAGCTAACTCAGCTCAGCTAACAATAGATTTTCTGAACTCAGATTGGCGCACGTCTGCGGCCAAAGGGAGCCATCCATCCACAATAAGCCTCATCTGGCTCATTTTCTCTTTATCATTTTGACATGGAATTATCGCAAGTCTCTCCTTGGTTCGTCGGGGAAGGTACTCACACGCGGCCATTAGTACTTAGACACATCTTGATTAACTGATTTTCAATAGAACTCTTCTCTATATAACTACTTCTTCTCAGGTGCATTTCGATACTTAAGATTAGATAATATCCCATTACATTCCCTGGAAATCTAGTTAGCAATTATATAATAGCTATGAATAAACGGAATGAATTATACCGTTTCTATGCAGCAAGTATTTATATGTACCGAAATGAAATTGACTTCTTTCCATCCCTTGAATTCTGAAATTGCTTACTCCAAAACTGGCTCCGTCCTCAAGTTTAGCTTCGTAGCGAGCAAGTCTAATTCCAACTTTCTATTTGTGCGATCGTGTCATGTTATTCTCTAGAATTACGCCCTCCCCTCATAGCAAACGTATTGAAATTGAACTGTGGGCTGAACAAAAATGAAAGCAAAAAAAAAACTGAAATAGAAATGGGAATTTTTGATGATTTGGTTTGTTGAGAGGGGTTGTTGCTACTTTACAGCACAGCCCACAGAGACTTTGAGAAATTCCCCAAGTACCTCGGAGGTCAACGCCGTGACCTTGATAAATCCCCCAAGATGCATCTCCAAGGAATTTCCAATTGAGAAGTAAGTACGGAAATGGGTGAAAATTTCTGGATCCATTGAACTTTACTTGGCAGAATTATCCCTAGCAGTGATATTTGATCGGTTATGGACTGAGTAAGCGATCAAGTATTGTAACCCCGTAATTTCTTTGTTTTTTAACCTGACTTCACATGCGGCCATGAATGAAATCTCTGTGATGGTTATAATTTGTTCTAACTGTTATTTTCTTTACAAATAGGGCGAAGAATTTTGCTTTATACAATCGTTCTAGGCTATTCCTGGACATAACTCTGTCACTCTAAAATCTTTTTCCAGTTTTCTGTTCGTCTCTACATTATCCAGTCGTGGTTGTAGTATATCCTAGCGTAATTCTATTATAGAAATACTATTACTTGTATTTTTCTATTTTAATGCCAATTACTGTACCCATTTAGTTTCATGCTTAAATGTTAGGCTTCGAGAATATCAGTTAAAATGAACATCAGTTAAAATGTTTTTTCTTGTCTTCACAGCACGATGTCCAAGATATAAAAACGGATTTGGCACAGAGAGGAAGTAATCATTCTGACATCAGATGGTAACTACTGCATTATTAGGTCTTCCTTGAAAGAGAAGTCTTTTGTCAACATATGATCCCAAGCTACATAGCCGTCACACTCGTGTGACGAAACACTCCACCACCAAGCAAAGCATCCCCGACTCCCATCTTATTGTCAAACCTCTGGCTTGATGTAAACGCCTGAAGATGGGAATCTTAGCGTGGAAGGCCCACATCGTGCTCCTCTCCTGGGTCATCTAATATAACGCATAGGAAGACGTGTTTACCAGTCCAATCTGAAATGTTATTACCATTACTGGATGACATATTTGGGGGTAGTTCCCTCTCTTCTTGAATCTACACGTATATACATCCAATATAACCAAAGTGTTGAATGCATACACTTATATAATGAATATGATATATAAATATATGTTGGAATGAATGTATCGATACTTCATGTTTAGTGGCCTCGGTGTCAATGCCTTGGCCATATCGATAACGCTGGATGTGTGCCCGAAGAAGTTAAAAACCCATTGATGGGTTAGTCGTGGTTGTGTGATAAGCATGTGTGGTGGATACGGATTATACATTTTTGGATTTTCTCCTGACAAATTGCATTTTTGCAAGGACCTTTTGTTGTGTTCCATAAAAATATATCATGAACATATTGTCAAAGGATAGTAATACAATAAAGTCGCTGAGGTCAAGAGGAAGAGAGAAAGTGCGTGAATGTGTGCCTGTCGCTCTTGGAAATCACCAACCCTAGGATTATTGTGAGCTCGCCCGTGTTCATCTGAACAGTTTTAAAAGCACGGAGAATTGAGGCGTATCAAGAGATCAGGGGTCTCACCTCAGAAAGATTACATCATGCAGTCTCTTTATTGCAATACACTTTAAGGAGACAGGGGACCCTGTGGCTAAAACAACTCCTTAAATTGTGACAGTATATGACCTTATAAGACTGCCACGACGAATTGTCTCGTAGGGAGACGGAAATGCCAAAACAACATACTGGATGTAGAATCCTGATGCATAGACTGAACTGTAGGAAGCTCATTTGAGAGCCGTTGGGAACTCAATTGTCATTCATTAGGGCGCTGACCGATGGGGGAGAAGGGGGAATTGATTTTACTGAATACTTGGTGTGATCTTAAATATGTATATACTTGTATGATTGTGTTTATCTGGGATACCTGAGAGTTGCCGTTGTCCTCGAGGGCAACTTTGAGCAAACGACTGTGTGCAAGTTAGGTTTCAATAAGACATTCGACGTATACACAAGATATTCATCATGTTCTCTAATATACAAGAATGGCATACTGTACTTGGCCATATTAGGGAATGACATACATGTGTTGGGCGTTTCTGTTACTATTTTTCTGTGATCAGTGAATGAAAGCAATTGGTACAGTCTAGGTTTTTAAGAAGTGACACCGGAATCCATCTGTAATCCCACCTCTCTGGATATATATTGTGTACACGACATACAGCATTAAGTGATCGAAGTATCTTCTTCAAATAGGTATCGGTAGTCGGCCG
Source organism: Sthenelais limicola (assembly GCA_942159475.1). NCBI lineage: Eukaryota > Metazoa > Annelida > Polychaeta > Phyllodocida > Sigalionidae > Sthenelais > Sthenelais limicola. Next base: position 118,978,367 of record OW804096.1, read on the forward strand.
CGTTTGTAACACCCTTAGTCTGAGTTGATGCCGTTGTATTTTAATTTTTATGGCATGTGCGCTGATAGATGAACGTGTGTCTGAGGAATCATGAGAAGACAAAGAGAACCCTTATTCGCCGCATTACTAGTTTGTACTCTCAATGAAGATTTTGGCCATTGGGATTAGCTATACAGCTAGATATGATCATGCTCCGCCAAATTTTACATGGCTTCTTCATCAAGTCATTCACTTTCATATACCATAGTTCTTTGAAATGTTCATAAAGATGCTTTCATGTTTAAATCTTTTATATTCATTCTATGTGATCCGTGTCTCATTTTTCGGGTTACAAATAATGTATAAGCGTAAAAATACTGACTAGACGAACTACTGGTTTTCACCTATTTTTTGTTGATTCTAAAATTAATCCTGTGTCCGATCGAATCTGGTAGGGGTGGCTCCAAGAATGGGTCGCTTTGGACTTGCTGTCCTTCATTCTGTCTATTCCTTCATCGTGTGCTTGGAAATTGTTCAACGAAATAAGCTGTCTTTGACATTTGCTTTTGTATGGTGTGCTCAACCCTTCTTTTTTTTTGCCGAATTTATTATGGTTGTAATTTTAAGGTATTATTGAGATGGTAAATTCTGTCTAAACGTTAACTCGTTTACAAACGAGGTTTTAAGTGTGACCACTGAGAAACTGTCATTAATTTATGGGAAGGCAATACCTAGTTATTCTAGCTAGTATATCACGATTTTTTATGCCAACTCTGGGATGTTGAGGGCATTTATTTTCTTGGCTAGGACTTTCAATCAAATTATAACTTTCTTCACACATTTTGAAAAGTTCGTTGTTTTATTCTTTGGTCAATGTCATCAAACGCTTCAGTGGCTAAATTGTGTGTTTTTGTGAGTTTATTCCCCTTTTAATGATAAATAAGCGTTTATTATGCATGACGTCACTGCATTTCTTGAGTTCCCCCCTGTAACAAATGATCATGTAGCATCTGACACATCGAAGTTCGTTCCCAAGTATAAGTGGCTCCAACTTATACACGATTGAAGAGATAATTAGTGTACCAGTATCATTCGGAGCTCTTTGTTCTCGCTTTAACTTTTTTAACTTTAACATAGTCAAAAAGTGAGGTAGGATACCATCACTAGGGGAACGTTCGCACTCCTAGTACATGGTAGCAGTCAACGAGAGGTGGAAGGGTTTTTGCATCGTCAAAATAATTCTTCTCTTTAACTATTATTTTTTCGTCCAGAAGGAATTTGTCTTAATTTTATTATGCCAGTATATATATACATATCGGACATGAAATGCTACCTAAAGGACTCTTCTGTTGTTATATACTCTGAACAAAGTTCATGAATAGTTGTGTTATGCGGTGCTTCCTAAGTGCCCTTCTTTGCTGTACTGTTTTCTTTCTCTCGAATAGGTAAGCTTTAAAGCTTGTGCATAGTAATGTCCTTTTATATATATGTATTGGCGAATATTTTTTTGAACACGCTGGACTCCACTAATATTGAAAGAATCTCCTTCAGAGAAGACTGCAGTGCGCGATACTTCAGATATATGAGCACACGGAATTGAAATAATGTCGCGCTGCTTGAGTTTAAAAAGCTCCAGATTGGCCAGTGTCCCTTAAGTGGGCGTATCAATGGATATCAGGATTTTTCAGATACATAAATTGTAAGGAATTGGTTGGTGAGATCCAGCTAAGGCGAGCGAGCTTCTTTCATTTTTGGTGATGATAACATAAGAAGGGCTCCCCTACGGCATACACAACTATATTTAAGCTGTATCGGTCTGTACTGATGGAATGAAAGGTGGTCTGAAATGAAATCGAGAATTTGGTAAAAAATAGGGGAAGTATGCATGATGGTGTGCTTGAATTGAAATATGACTTGTTTGCAACCGGTGCCGTGTAGAGTGAATGCGAATATTTGTGAACCATATCGAGAGTTAGGTATATAAAATAAATCGCAGAATGTGAGTGGAACAGGCAAGGAAAGGAATAACTCATGTTTTTAAATTTCCTTTCTGTCAATGTATTATCATAACAAGTCATGTTTCATCCATCATTTTGCACAATGACCCTCTGATCAGAAATGACATCACACCAGTTTTCTTTGGGCGAGCTAATGTACAATAATGAATACTTTCCTCATGACCCAATTATTCTTTCTAGAAATGACTGCTGTACTGATTAAATAATATTTGTAGTTGATAGATCTTAGGTAACGGTTTCAGCTGTTGGATACATACCTGCTTTGTACTAAGGTCGGCTACAAAAGTTATTGGGTTATCCTGCGCATGTTTGCATTCTTGGAGTCGTTGTATTCAAACCATTACATGTACAATGTGATATCATTTTCATATTGAATACTATCCAAGCATCAAAGGTTTCATTACTGCACATAAGGGCCCATGATAGAACGATCTTAGTATGCCCTAGGTCTGGGTTTATACCCTTCAACTAGATACTGTTATTGTTACGTTAGTATCACTTTGGTTTTTAGAAGGTCACTAGATGTTATGGGCATGTTTTTACATTTTGGACAAATATATGCCTCAAATGTCTTTGGTTCCGTACACATCGCTCTAGTTTCTGAGACCTGTGAATACAAAAGTGTGTCATTTATTGTACCAATTTCTGAAGATATACTACAATGGAAAAATCACAAGTTGGAAATGCTTACTAGGGAACTCACCTTACATGGTTTTTTTCTGTAATTTCTTGAGATTCTTCACAGTCAAACGTGAATTGGCATAAAGATGTGATTGTATATTATTGACAGTTCCTCGTAGAAAGATAAATATTACCTACAGTATGATATCCACTTGGTGAACCAATTTAGCTGTAGCTTTGCCATTCTACCATGTACACATGTCGGTGTGTTAGCATATAAAACAGAGACATAATGGCAAACATTGGGATATAAACAAAATTATCAATATAACTTAATTCTCACACAGACCAAGTGAAGTTATGTAAGCTGATTACAAAATGTTAAATTGTTTGACAGAGGTAAGGTATTTTATACTCTGGTCAGTGGGTCATATAAAGTCAACTAGTTCAACCATTTTTTTCATTGGATTCTATTGTGAGCAAAACAGCGCCCATCGTCCAAGCTAAAGTCAAAAGGCATGATGCTGAATAGACGTGTATGTTACCAAGTAACGCAGCGGACGGTTATTTCAATGAATAAAAAAATACAAAGCTTATTTTGTACACATGAATTGGCTTTTCTCTTTTTATCATTTTCATCAGGACCCTTCCTTGAAAGGTTAGGATGCATGGATTTCGGAAAGTTGTTACTTTTTGGGTATTCTTCTTTAAAAAAACTTTTATTACACCCATTAACGTGTGAGAAAAGAAGCATTCTTTTACAAGCAGGTCATAATGACCCTAATTCCAGAACGAACAGTACTGAAGTAGGTCATGACGTCACAACAAGAACCACTTTTCTAGGTTAGTTCTTAACACCGCTGCCCCTAGGTGCCTACACACATTCCAAAGTAGAATTCTCTAGGATAACTTTTTATATTATCTGTGCTGTTATGGCATTCCTTAAAGCCCTAATCACAAACGACCCTTATCAATCGACAATTGACAAGGGGAAATGTAAGGGGGGTGGGTAGTACTTATGTTCATATATTACTTTGGGATTCATTATATTAAAATGTTATTGTCATATACATTTATTCAATATTTTGTAAATTTCTTATGGTTCCCATCATTATCATTCACAATGATGGTTGATCTTTTTATTTTGTTGTATTTTTCTCCAATTGAATTTTCCAAAGCTCACATAATTCATTAATATCCTTACAGACATTATAGGTGTCATGATGAGTCCTGGAATAATACAAGAGGGTTTAACCATGGTTTTCTTCTATTCATCCGAGTACGGGTACTGAACCCCTGTCTCTGCCTCCTTGGCCTTAAAGGCCAAGTTAAACACAACACAAGCTTGGGGTTGTGAGATATTTATTTATCTCTTAGAGTAAACAATCCATGAGCAATAGTACATACAAACCAACAATACAGAAAAGGGGTAATTCAAAGAGAAGTCAGTATTGATAATTATCCCTCGGCAACACTCCGTTGTTGACGAGACTCGGTGAGAGGCGGGAACGTATCACGTGATGGCAGTTTGGAAGCGTTTTCTACAGACGACAGTCGTTAGGTAAGTCGATTTGATTAAATTTCTATTTTTAGTACATTTACGATGATACGACAGGAATTATTTAGTACTGTCATGAATTTTTGCTCCGAGATCACTTTTTTATTAACTTTGACGATTCGGAATGATGTTTTAACGGTATTTTGGCTCTTTTATGCAGACGTGACGTTTTTCCACGAGTCAGCCATTGCCGAGTGAGCTAGGAATGCCAGTCGCACCTAAAGGGCGAACTTCTAGAACTAGCCAGAGAATAGTAAATATCCTGCAACAGGAAGAATTTTATAGGTCCCTTCTGGATATGCCTCCTAAGTTGGAGAAGATTAAAAAGATAAATAGAAAAACATCAGTTCATTCCGTCTCTGACTCAGACGAAGAAGCCTCGGTAAAATCCAAGATGGCGGATGACAATACGAAACAGACTGCGGGGACGGCTTCGGCGTCGAGCAGTGTTGTGGGGAAAGGCAAAACCTCATTAAAGAACAATTTGCTAAATGATTCGGATGAAGAAGGTATTGTCGACGAGAATGATGTTTCAAAGTCGGTTGATTTGGAAAATAAAGAAAAGTCCGAGCCGGAAGTTCCCGCCAAAATTCCGGAGAGCTCCCAGGGTGCAGCTGGCACTTCCGCCCAAGGCTCAAGCGCCGAAGGAAGGCAGCCTTTGTTGACAATACCGTCTCAAGAGTGGTACAATCAGATGATGGGTTACTACCCCACGCCTTACGGTTATTTTCCGGATATGTATGATGAAGAGGAAGTTGTGGAAGAACAACCTTCAGTTAACGTAGTAGTTCCTCCTCCGAAAACTGATTCTTCGAAACCAGGGGAAAAAGAAGGGGAGTCGGCCTCGCTGAAGGCCGCGATTGTTGCGGAGAGTGAACCTCCTCCGATCTCCCTACTAGCCTCGTGTGAAGAAGAGGCGGAACAGATTCCTGATGATGTTGTGGGCCCAGAGTGTTCTACCCTCTTGAAAGACATGGTAAACAATTTCTTGTCAAAATCTAATAAAAGTGCTGAGAAATGGGTGAAAGCTTCCCCTAGACCGTCCAATCTTCCTGGTCTTAAATCTCCTCGTACCGAGACGGTGGTTTATAAATCTGTGGCTCCGAGACACAAGCTCTTCGATAATCAGTGCAGAAATATGCAGGTGAATTTGGCCTCAGCCCTGTCGGGAATGATATCTACAATGTCGGTTTTACTTGAGAGAGAGCCAAAGCTGAAAGTGTTAGGCCCGGCGGGCCTTCAGCTGAAAAATGCGATGAAGTTAGTGGCATTTACGCATAAAGAGCTTAGCCTCAGGAGAAAAGAGGCTCTTCGTGGAGTGGTTGACAACACCTACGCACCAATGTTCAAACCTGATTCTCCACCCTCCGAGGACTGGTTATTAGGAGGAGACATAGCCGAAGCTATGCGGGTGTGTGAGCAAGACAAGAAGGTTATGGAGAAACTGTCTCGTCGCCCGCAATTCGCCGGTAATAACCGGGGTTTTCGGGGACACCCCTCTTCCTTCAGGGGGGGGAGGGGAGGAAAGAGGTTCCAGAGATCTCAGAGATTTGCCTTCAGCAAGAGGGGCCGTTTCCAACATCCCCAGAACTGGAACTTTCAACCTCGAATGTTTATGCCCTTTCCGGGAGTGCCACAGCCACACTGGCAGCAGCAACAACCGGCTCAGAATCCATGGTTCTACAACCAGAGGGCCCCGTTCCAGGGTCAAGATTTGACGATGGCTCCTCTCCAGAGGAAGAAGTAATGGAAATTGATCAGGTGGGTGACTGTGGAATTGTATGCATAGCAGGTAACATTAGACATTTTGTCAGTAACTGGAAGTCATTGACCAGAGATAAATGGATCTTAGACTTAGTACGAGGCCTTAAAGTGCCTCTAGAATTTATTCCTATTCAGTTGAAAGAACCTGCGCCTTTCAATTTTTCAGAAGAACAACAAGGTGTCGTATCGGATGAGGTGTTAAAACTACGGAAGAAAGGGGTCTTAGAACCGTGTGTGGATGTATTTCCACAAGTTATCTCTAATGTTTTTCTTCGGCCAAAGCCGGGAAACAAATTTAGGTTGATTCTAGATCTTACCGATTTTAACTTAGGTGTAGTGTATGAGCATTTTAAGATGGCGTCGTTACAGACTGCTTTAGACATTATGAGACCCAATATGTTTATGGCGTCAATAGATTTGCAAGATGCGTACTACACAGTTGCAATTGATGAACAATTTAGACGATTTTTCAGATTTAGGTGGGAAAGTGTCCTTTATCAGTATACAGCTTTGCCGATGGGCCTGGCTTGTGGTCCTCGTTATTTCACAAAATTGCTTACACCTGTCTTTTCCTCTCTAAGGGAGAAGGGTCACATTTGTTTTCCTTACCTGGATGATTCGTTCATCGGAGGTTTTTCCATGTCTTCATGTGAAAAAGCAGTTTCAGAAGTAAAGAATCTTTTGGAAAGTCTTGGATTTGTGATTAACTTCACTAAATCCTGTTTCGAACCGAGCCACTCGTTGGTATTTTTAGCGTTAGCTTTTACATGTCAATACGATTTGAAAATACATCTATTACGGACAAACGTGGCCCCCGACTGTTTGAGCCACTTTTTCGCCCCTTCTCCCTTTTCCTGCTGTTCCTATTCTATTCCTTAACCTAGAGAAAAGTTTCGGACGTTTACCTAGTGGTCCAACATTTGAGTTTATAACTCAAAAGCCATTTGTATTTCTGTTTTCGGCACAATGGGTCACATCAAACGAAGTCATTAGGGCGATGATCACCTGACTAAGAAGTTTACCCCTCTGACTAAGAAGTTTACCCCTTATCAGCCCTTTACCCCTTGTCAGATCAGAGACTGCAGAGACTGGGCCAGCGAGCCCCCAGAGCTTAGCCCAGGGTGCGCCAGCTCAGCCAGCTGGTGGTGTGCCCCCACAGAGTCATAAACTCCAGATGTCCACAGTCCAGATGTCAAACTTATTAAATTAAAGGATGTACAAAAATAAGTCATGTCTAAATATATTCTCCTTAACATGAGAAAACTTTTGGTCTTTATTCCATAATTCTAGTTTGTTTAGAAGCCAAGATAATATTTTATACATTAAAACCTTCTGAATAGTTTGTGATGTGAAAGGCTCAGGTCTAGGCTAGGGGTTATTTGACCACATAGTAATAAAGTCCGATGACAACAGCACCCCCGCACCCCCACAGAGAGAGACTGACCGGATATCAGATGCTGATATCAGATTATCCCACCACCACCAGCTTTACCCCAGTGCTAGCACCCCAGTCAGTGTAATAAAAGTCGGACCACATGGTAATAAAAGTCAGGTGTCCACACAGAGCTGTCACAGAGTTGTTCTATCAACTTTTTAAATTTAAGGATGTACAAAAATAAGTCATGTGTAAATATATTCTCCTTAACATAAGAAAACTTTTGGTCTTTATTCCATAATTCTATCTTGTTTAGAAGCCAAGATAATATTTTATACATTAAACCAAACCCTCTGGTATGTGTGGAGTAGGTCCTCTCTCTCTCTGTGGATTGAATTATTGCAGGTGGCTCCTTTCCACCACAACGACCACAATAATTCAGCCTCTCATGTCAGTATCCCTTTCATGAGCCCCTCTCATCACATCTGCAAGCAAATTCTTTTCATTGCTTCTTCTAAGTTTATTTATTCCCCAGTTCAAAGAAATCAGCCTATTAGAGAAATGTAATTTATCAAATTTAATATTTGACTAAGAGAGGCTCTTACAGTCAAATAGTAAATGGCAGGATATGCTGAATAAAACCTTTTTTCTTAAAAAAAATCATAATTATGTGCACTTAAAATAGTCAATGAAATATGCTGGAACTAGCAAAAGGATGCATACAACATTAAAGTTTCCTTTTTAAAAAATGTTTTCGAAACTCATTTCCCTGTGACACATCACATATGGTGTTTATTACACGTTTATTGCACCTGGGCCAATAGGGTTCTGTAAGCACCACCACCTCTACAGGAGTAACCACAAATGGGTCAGATTTTCAGAAAATGTACAATTGGCAGATTTAGTACATTCAAAATATAACTTAGTCTCTCCCTCTCCCTCTCCCCTCCCCTTCTTCCTACTTCCACAATGGCTTCCACCCAACACCCCGCCCCCCCACCCCCCACCCCCCACCCCCACCCCCACTAGGTACTCCTCTCTCCCACTCCTTTCTCGTTCACTCCCCCTCAGTCCTCTCCTCCTCCTCCTCCTCCTCCTCCTCCTCCTCCACCGCATTTTTTTTCATCTACGTTGTCTAGGGTCCTGCTCCTAACCGCAAAATGCCATTGACTTTTTGATTGACAATTCTGATTTTTCGATTGACTATTTTGACTTTCCAATTAATTGTTCTTTCTGACTTTTCGATTGACTATTTCGACTTTCTGATTGACTGTTCTGACTTTATGGTTGACTATTCTGACTTAACGATTGACTTAACGATTGACTTTTTAATTCACTATTTTGACTTTTCTGACTTTTCGTTTGACTATTTCGAATTAAAAATTCACTTTTTGATTGACTATTTTGATTTTCGATTGACTATTTTGACTTTTTGATTGACTATTTTGACTTTGATTGACTATTTTGACGTTTCGATTGACTATTTTGACTTTTTGATTGACTATTCTGACTTTTCGATTGACTTTTTGATTGACTATTTCGACTTTTTGATTGACTATTTCGAGTTTCTGATTGACTTTCTGATTGACTTTTCTAAGTTTCTGATTGACTTTTCTAAGTTTCTGATTGACTTTTTGATTGACTATTTCGACTTTCTGATTGACTGTTCTGACTTAACGAATGGCATTTCTGACTTTTTGATTGACTTTCTGATCGACTATTCTCCCCCTCCCCCTCCCTCTCCCCTTCCTTATTTGCGCTCTGTTGTAGGGGGCCTCTGATATATATCTCTCTCCTCCTCCTCCAGCTGATGGGGCAAGATCAAAGGGTTTATGGCCCTGGTGGTGACCCTTTTATCCCTTAGTTTCATGACCAAGTAATAGAATAATACTTAGGATATATCATGAATGAAATCAAAATATAACTTAATGTAATTGTACTTTGTTTCATGACCAAGTAATAGAATAATACTTAGGATATATCATGAATGAAATCGAAATATAACTTAATGTAATTGTACTTAGTTTCATGTCCAAGTAATAGAATAATACTTAATTTTCACTGGTCAAATCAATAAGGCCACCAAAAATAGGTGCGTTTCCGATTACCCCCACCACCAACCCCCTACATAGAAAAAGATTCCCCTCCCTGCCTTTTCTTTGGCCTAAATTGAAAACATCCCTCTTTACCAATGTATAAACACCCCACCTATTAGCTAACGCAGTGTTGGTAAAAAAATCCAACACTCTATCAGCCTCATTCCTCTCTTGTTAGGATTTATTCTAAATTCAGTAGATATGACTGTGACCCCTACTTCTGATAAAAAGGAAAAGATTTGGCGTGCTTGCCAAGAGGCAAAAGAAAAACCTCGAATTAAAATTAGAGAAGTTGCAGGTCTTATTGGCCTGATGGTGGCTTATTCGGTCGCCAGTGATTATGGAGGTAATCATCTCAAGGAGTTAGAATACGATAAAAATGTCGCTTTGGAACTAAACAAAGGTAACTTTGATAAGTACATGAATATTTCGCCGGAAGGCTGGTTCAATATTGACTGGTGGCAAATTAACGCAGAGTTCTTGGTAAAGCATTTGCAGGTGTCAGAACCTGAGATTGATTTGTTCTGTGACGCTTCAGACGAAGGTTGGGGAGCGACCTGTAGTGGTCGTTCTACACAAGGTAGATGGTCTCCAGAAGAGAGCCACCTTCATATTAATGAAAAAGAGATTCTGGCAGCTCTTTTTGGTCTCAAAGCACTGTGTCCAGTCCAGGACAAGTTTATTAGAATCCACTCAGATAACACGACTTGTGTGTCTTATGTAAATAAGAAAGGTAGTGTTAAATCGCAAAGCTGTCACAGACATGCTAAATTGATCTGGCTCTGGGCAGAACGTCAAAATAATATGTTGGTATGTACCCACATTCCTGGGAAATTGAATGTCATAGCGGATTATTATTCGCTGAAGTTTCTGGATACTCCTGAATGGGAACTGTCCTGGGATGTATTTGCTTTTATTGTATCTGTTTTTGGCGAGCCAGAAGTAGATCTGTTCGCTTCGCGAATAAACAAAAAACTAGACAAGTTCATATCCTGGAAGGAGGATCCTGAAGCTTTAGCGATTGATGCTTTTACTATTTCATGGGGTAACATGTTCTGTTTTTGTTTCCCTCCTTTTAGTATAGTAGCCAAGGTTTGGCAGAAGATACAAAGAGAACAGGCAAAGGCTATTCTAGTAATGCCAGATTGGCTGGGACAAGCGTGGTTCGCTCCGGTAATGCAAACAGCTTCGGAATCAGTGGTGATTCCTCCACGGAGGAACAATTTGGCACATCCGAACCCAAAGAAAAAAGACGATCCGTTAAGAAAACTTGGCCTGGTGGCCTCCCTTTTTTGGCCAGGAAATTAAGACAAGCTGGGTTATCGGAGAGTACGATCGAGTTTATCTCCTACTCCTGGAGAGACTCAACAAAGAAATCTTACACTACGTATTTGAAAAAGTGGGCGGTGTTTTGCATTACACGAGATGTGGACATTAATGATCCAGGTATGAACCATATAACTGATTTCTTAGTTCAACTAGCAAAGACGGGGTTGTCTTATAACTCAGTAAATATGGCGAGGTGCGCCATCAGTTCGATCACAAAAAATTGTCCAAATGGTGATACCACTGGAAAGAATGAATTTGCCTGTAGGGTCGTGAGAGCCTCTTATAATATCAATCCGCCAAAACCCAGGTATTCCTCCTTTTGGGATGTAGGAAAGGTTTTCTCTATGTTTAGAGAATGGGGTCGGACGTCGAAATTATCATTACTTAGACTGAGTCAAAAGACAGTAGTGTTACTTCTTCTTACATCGGCCCAAAGAGGCCAAACTATTTGGAGCTTGACTTTAACAGGTCTAGAAATTCACGAAAATAAATTGATCTTCAGACTTCAAACGTTGTTGAAACACAACCGTCCGGGTGACCCGCTTGACGTGTTAACTATTCCCAGGTATGAGAAAGAGAGAGTAATTTGTCCATGGCACGCAGTGCGCACGTATTTGAAGGTAACCAGTTCCTTAAGAGGTACGGGGGACAGATTGTTTATTGTTTCAAGACCTCCATATAATGGAGTGTCGAGAGATACCATTTCAAATTAGACCAAGAAGGTTTTGTCGTTTGCGGGTGTTGATGTTGATAAATATAAACCGCACAGCACCAGAGGTGCAGTCACGTCAATGGCGTGCAAGTTAGGAGTTGATGTGAACGTTCTGCTTAGGCAAGCGAGTTGGAAGAATGCCCTTACTTTTGGGCGCTTTTATAACAAAGCAATTGAAGATTTTGAGGGCTCTGTAGCCCATAGAGTGTTAGATAACGTTCAGTGATGTTATTCTGGTTATTGAGTAAAAAGTTATCCTGGAGGTTCAGCCAGGAACAAAATGTGTGAACTTGTTAAATGAAAAGATTGAAAAAATTTGCCTTGTCAACTTAATTGGACAATAAATTGAAGATTTGCAAATGAATGTGTCTATGTTATTGAATGATAGATACTTAAAAAACAAAAGGGGTTCGAGGTAGTCTAGCTTTGAAATCTCACCGAGTCTCGTCAACAACGGAGTGTTGCCGAGGGATAATATTTCAGTTAACCGAAATACTTACTTGAGGATTAACTGGGATTATCCCGAGGTAACACGGTTGTTGATGGGACTAGGTGCCCGCCCGCCGTCCCTGCGTTACTGTTTTACGCACAGGATAGTGGGGGTTTCAGCTCTACAAGCTCACCCTCGTGATAATATCTTAATGGATTATTTGGTTGTTATTTGTTGTGTTCATTGTTTAGGAGAGTTTTTCGACTACCTCTCTCCCCTCTTTAAATACTGCCGTCACGTGATACGTTCCCGCCTCTCACCTAGTCCCATCAACAACCGTGTTACCTCGGGATAATCCCAGTTAATCCTCAAGTAAGTATTTCGGTTAACTGAAATATTAAATCTCGGCCACCACGAGAGTGTGTGGTCGAGAATAAACGAGATGTGCGGTCACGTGCTAGGCACTTCAGCGGGAATTCGTGTTGAAGGCGAACTTCTTTGAGCAGGTAAGTTCGGTTTTAAATTGTTTTTTATTGTGATTCAGGAACTTTTGGTTCCTAAAAAAGTGTAAATTTGTTGAATTCGGGGGTATAGCATTAGCCGCGAAGCTTTTGCCATGGATTCTCTGCGTGTTAATCTTACGATATGTTTTTAATTTTTTCGCAGTGACCAAAGTGAAGCCCCCGCTGCCATCGTGTGTCTTGATACACCGATCTTTGTTGAGCAGTCGAACATGCCAAAAACCAGAGCTAAAGTGACAACTAAGTCCAAGACAGTGAAATCTTTAGAAGATCAGTCCTTAGTGCTTGCCAGAATTTTGAGTACGGATAACGTGAACACTCGTTCGAAAGGATCCAAGATGGCGGACGAAGATGTCGTCCATTTGGGCGATGAGCACGAGCATGACGTGACGGGAAATTTGGCGGGAAAAAGCACTTCCGCCCAAGTTGAGTCTGCCTCGGGCGACATGTCAACAAAGAAAGATGATTCGAGCGAGATGCCTCCGTGGTTTAAACAGTGGCTGTCGACCCAAAAACCGACAGGAGATGTGCCTAAACCTCCAGAAAAACCGGCCAAGGTAATTGAAAAACCATTAGCTAATACTTCTACTTCTGGGGATAAAGCATCGACCAGTTCTAAAGTTGACTCTCCCAATGCTGCAGGAAAGCTACGGCCCTTGGCATTAATGTAAACGTCCTGCTTCGTCAGGCGTCGTGGAAAAACCAGAAAACATTTGCGCGTTTCTATAACAAGAACATAGAAAACCCAGTCGAGAGTGTAGGTCATGTGGTTCTTAACAACAGGAAAAAGTAAGGTAGAATAGACGGTAACTGTTATGTGTTGTATTAAAAAATTGAAATAACTGAAGGAATTTGTTCAAGATTAAGTGTTGTCAGAGACTGGGGATCTCATATGACGTGGATTGAACTTGTGATGTGCTGATTTTCTTAAAAATAAAATAAAATGTGGAATGTTACTCGCTCTTGCTTGTTTATTAAGCTTTAATGAAAGAAATTATTACAATGATTTTACAGTAGTCGGCGAGCTGATTGGCTTTAAAGTCTCGTTTATTCTCGACCACACACTCTCGTGGTGGCCGAGATTTAATTTTCAAATTAAACGAGACGTACCGTAGGGGAGGTGAAGTTTAATTTTAATTTAATCGAGGACACCACGAGGGGTGTGGAGAATAAACGCCCGCCCTTCCCTCCCTTTGAGGGTGGTGGTCCTCGATCTTCGCTTCTTTTCTAAGATTTTTCCCTTACGGAAAACACTTGTGATTTGTATGTTGCTATGTGTTTTAAGTCTTTTCAGCTCGCCGCCTCCTGTGTCGTTGAAGTATGCCTAGCACGTGACCGCGCATCTCGTTTATTCTCCACACCCCTCGTGGTGTCCTCGATTAAATTAAAATTAAACTTCACCTCCCCTACGGTACGTCTCGTTTAATTTGAAAATCACTGTCCGCAATTCTGATGACAATAGTCAGTCAATTGTCACATAGTTTCTACGCAGAAGAGTATAGCACCAAGTTCTCCCTTTGCACTCTCGGGCAATAGTTGTACTGGTGATATGGTGTATGGCGTGGAGGGTGGGGGCCAGTTCAAAAGCCCAGAGGCGAGTGTGCTGTGATACATAGTCACGCGTGTTTGTCTCGCTCTGCTGGTTGGCGCGCTTGCGTGCTTAACCCCCGGTTAACCCCAACAGGGTTAACCAATCGTTAAACACAACACAAGCTTGGGGTTGTGAGATATTTATTTATCTCCTAGAGTAAACAATCCATGAACAATAGTACATAACAAATCAACAATACAGAAAAGGGGTAATTCAAAGAGATGTCAGTATTGATAATCACTGTCTGCAATAGGGCTTTTTCAAATTGGCCATTTGGCTTGAAATATGTACACCATGTCAGTCTGTAAGGTGGACTTGATTTTAGCCATTTAACCCATTCAGGACAGCACTGCCAACGTTGCGTTTTGCTTGACGACCACGCGCGGGAAAAGAACATTCATTTGATGACGTCTGTGTGAAATATACACGTCACATGAGGACGACGCTCCACCGCGTCCACTTTTCTCCGGATGACGCACATTCTAATAACGTCATGTAACTTAAGGACGGCCTGTTACGTCGCCACCATTGAATAACGTTGTTATTATGATGCTTTTTGGCAATACGCGTCCTTTCCCACGGAGTGCTTTATCGCATTACGCGTCCTGTGCGTGGGAGTGCTTTTATGCATTACGCGTCCTACGCATGGGAGTGCTTTAAGGCAATACGCGGCCAAGTGCGTGAGAGTGCGTTAAGGCAATACGCGGCCACACGCGTGGGAATGCTTTAAAGCAATACGCGGCCTGAATGGGTTAAATGAACCCAATTTATTGAATTTCTTGAAGCTGACATTGTATCCAACAATAGCTTAACTGATGTGCATAATGTTGTCTTCTTTTATATCCTCTAATTTGGTGGTTATATTAGATGTTTTTCTTTCTTTTTTTTTTTACATAACAAATCATTTTATTCAATATATCAACAAAGCACCGCCGACCCAGCGAATAACATCGAAGTTTTACAGGCGCTGTATGGTCCTCAACTCATCGGGGTATCTTGTGTTCTTTACTGAAAAAATAAACATGTGTTACACACTAATACTGTTGTTTTTCCTTTCTTTTTTCTTTTTAGCAGAAAAGGACTTAGGTTCTATCACTACCTTACACAGTCGTACTAACTAATATCACTATCATAAACAGTCAAATATTTTGATGGTGGTTACAGATCGTTATAAAAGCCTTCCCATGCTTTGAATTCTTTATCATTGGCAGTTCCATAGCTACTACTGTCTTTCATGGCTCTTAAAGCAATTTTTATTTCACGAAGGAATTCAAAAAAACACACTGTTGCGTTGAAATAGCCTAACTCTATAAATATAGAACTTTGCTTTTATAAAAATAAAGTTTAGTTTCTTGTGTTTTGCTTCCTGGGATGGAATGCCTAACAGTATGTGGGCGGCGTTGATGTCGTCTACAATTTCACAGTCTAGCCACTTATTTCTGCTTGCCCATTTCACTAAAGTGTGCCAAAAGTTGTTTATATTCTCGCAATCGATAAAGAAATGAAATATATCATCTATTTCATCGCAATATTCACATCTTTCGGACAGTTTGATTCCAAACTTCATCAGCTTCTGATTACACACGATAATTCTATTGATCACACGATATTGAAAGGCCTGTAGCCGAATATTTCTTGTACAGGAGTACGGTATACAGTACCATTCCTCCGGGTCCACCTTGGATATATCAATACCCTTGTCTCTAAACCACTCAAACCAAATGCTATTTCTCTCTTCTTTCTTAACAACGACACTTCTTATAGCATTGTACATTTCTTTCGAGGTGGTTCTCAGTATGTTAACACTGATTTCATTGAAGTTACATATGAGCTCAGCACTAAAGTTGATTTCTGCTTCGTTGCTTAAAAGAATCCACCAGTTTTTTGGAATAATGTCACGGATTTGGAACCTTTCTACAAAGTTTACTGTGATACCATTCTCGGACTGGAACTCCTTAATTGTTTTTACTTTATTTCCGACTACGATGTTACTTATGTTGTTGATACCTTTGTGTTTCCACTCTTTCCATTTGGGAATCTTTCGTTCTACCATTAGAAATTGATTGTTCCATATTCTTTCGCACAAAACCTCTTTTTTGGACGCCGGTTGTTTCGAAGCATAAAACCTATACCACACCGAAAGTATGTCTTCATAAAAGCATGCGATTTTGACTTTCAACTTTTCTCTGATGCTTTAGATGTTTTTCTATTGATAAAGTGACATTTAATGGGGGTCCTCCCTACATCCATACACTTCCCTATGACACAAAATGTAAACAAATGTTTCTGGCCCCAGTTCCGGTCCAAATTGACCGTGAGCCTTCATTCTGCCCTCGGTGGGTCAATGGCAATTTCTCAATTCGGACCAAGTCTATTCTGATGACGATAGTCAGTCAATTGTCACATAGTTTCTGCGCAGAAGAGTATAGCACCGAGTTCTCCAACCCGTAGTAGTGTAGTGAGGTACTTAGACTCCTATTGCTCCTAGCATTGAGTCTGCCACTTTCTGCCTTTGTTCCAACCCTGGAGTTATGTATCGTTGATAAACTGGATTTCCATGAACCCACTATTTTACACATGTCTGCCGAAGCCCCGGAGGAGTGCAACTATGTGCAGCCCCCCCTTCTGAAAGAATGGGTGCCGATGGATTTCGGATCCACCTCAGATCCGACTAGACAGCTCCTGATGGACTTGAGGAATGCCTCTGGTGTAACAGCCACCCACCCGTCTCCCTCACAATACGTAAAGGCTGGGTCCTTATCACAGCCTTTGCTTTTCCTTAAATCATTGTACACTGCCCTAGTGGGGCAGAGTGGGTGTCCTCTTCTCCTAGGCAAGACTGCTATTTGGCCTTTCTTGCCATACTGGTTGGTTTTTGACCAGCCTATCCTTAAAAAAGAAAAAGAAACTTATCCTAAAATTAGCTTTAAATGCAGATCCTATAGGCGTTATAGTGAAGAAATCCTAGCGAGGGACCTACTGTCAGAAAACTGGGATAATTTGTTGGAGTCTAAGGACCCAGAATTATCTTGGAACAATATGTATAACGTTATTATGTCGACAGTAAATAACTTGTGTCCTAGCTTTGTGAAAACAAACGTGAGGGCGAAAAAGCCATGGATAACTGCTGAGCTTCTAGATTTGATGAAATCCCGAGACCAGATGTTTAGAGCTTCTCGGAAACTCAAAAACACTGGGCTCTTAGAAAAAGCAAAACAACTTAGAAGACGATTAAACCATATGTCTAGGAATTTAAAAAATAACTTTATAAAAAATGAAATTGAAGAAAACAAAAACAATCCTAGAAAACTTTGGTCTAAATTATCTCCGCTGATTAATGGGAAAAACCGCTCACAGTATCAAGACATAATACTAGCACAGAGCAAAAGAGGCAGTCCCCGATGCATTCAATGGCTTTTTCGCCTCCATTGGCAACAAACTTGCCGATCAGATTCAAATTCCTGACGGTAACGAGCATGTAAATTATCAAGCGTCTAGTTCTATTGAAAATGTTCCTTCTCAGTTTATGTATGAGCCTGTCTCAGTGATAGACTGCAAAAAAATAATAGACAGCATACCTTCTAGTAAATCCTCTGGCATTAAGGATCTCCCAGCATGGTTACTCAAAGTTGCCCTAAAGATACTAGCTCCTCAATTCATTAAGATAATAAATATGACTTATGCAAGTGGGACTATTCCCTCCAGTTAGAAAACTGCTTCAGTAACTCCTCTGTTCAAAGCCGGTTGTACCTCTAACCCAAGTAATTACAGGCCCATTTCCTCTATATTATTGCCTGCCAAGATAATGGAGAAAATATTTCACAAACAAGTTTCATGTTACTTAGAGGAGAACAGTATTTTATATAACTCGCAATTCGGCTTTCGATCGAATCACTCAACTCAGGATGCTCTGTTAAACTATTTGAATACAATTTATTTGGCACTTAACGATGGACTTGTTGTGCGTTCGGCCTACCTCGACCTCAGAAAGGCCTTTGATACGGTCAACCACGAAAAATTAATAGCTAAGCTTGCAAAATCGGGGATTAGAGGTAAGGAGTTGGACTGGTTTAAAAATTATTTAACGAACAGATTCCAGTCAGTGACTGTGAATAAATGTCAATCTAATAGTCTACCAGTACTCTGCGGAGTACCACAAGGCACCACTCTCGGACCACTCCTCTTTAATCTCTATATTAATGACTTACCAAAATTTATTTCTCACTCTAATATACAAATGTTCGCTGACGACACCATAATTTATGCAATAGGACATTCGACAGCTGAAATAAACGCAAAATTACAACCTGACCTTGACGCATTAAATTACTGGTGCAAAATTAATAAAATTTCGCTCAATTTGGAAAAGACAAAAGTTCAGACTTTCTTTGGCCAGGCCGTTCTGAGGTCGAGGTGGGATCGAGAAAAAACCTACCTGAAACCTGAAAATGTACTGGCTCTGGATGGGAGCAACCTCCAGGAGGTTGACGAGTATAAATACCTTGGGATTACGATTGATAAGGCTTTAAAATTTAAAGGTTTAGTTCAAAATTTAGTAAACAAGATGAATTATGAAAGTTGGCAGCTAGCAAAACTTAAGGATAAACTACCCATAAAAACCCTAATGCTTATTTATAAGGTTATGGTGCTGCCCCTTATCGATCAGTCCGATTTGCTTCACGACTCGCACACCACCTCAGGAACTAGCCGCCTTCAGATTATTCAGAATAAAATATTGCGAACCATATTTCATCTCCCACCCAGAGCTAATGTGGATCAATTACATATAGATAATAGATTACTGCCTTTGAAACACCGCCGCCGACTGCACCTATTACAAGCAGGACATAGACTAGCAAAACATCCAAAAAATATTGAATTAAAGCTCCTAAATACGAGAAACTTTGCTGAAGGTAGAAAAGTCTTAAAACAGTTCACCCCTAAAAACGAACAACTACGAAAATCAGCATTGAATAGAATTACTTTCTCTTGGAATAGACTGCAGACAACGGCTCATAAATTACTCGACCCCATAGCTTTTAAGATTCATGTCAGAAACAACCCTATTTGGGAAGATCAAAACTTTATCGATTGATCAGATAGGAAAAAATGTTATACTATTAGTACTGTAACCTAATATTGGAAACCTTGTAAACCTGTGATATTCATAATTGTGTATTGTAGTTACTATTTTTGATACTTCATGTTATACTCACTTTTATAGACGACATATATATTATTATAATGTCATCTTAAAAACTTTATAAAGATTTTTTCAAGTAAATTGATGTTACCATCATTGATTACCTTTCAACAACAGTAAAGTATTAAACATAGTATGCTGTGTACCACTTTCGTCCACGACGATAGTGGAATTGTTCACGGCTATTTATAATGTAAGGCCTTAAAGAGGGCTGGCAAACCTCCCTTTGCTGGAGAAATGCCTCCTTAATGTGACCTCGGTCAATTAATAAACGTTTACAAATACAAATACAAATACAAATCCTTATTGAGACGCCCATAGGCGATACCTCTATATCCTCCCTGGAGAGGTGTTTGGTGTACTCATATTTACCCCATGAAGGGGGTATTACATTGGAACTCCTGAGTACACCGAAAAACATGACAAGTGCTACTGTCCATATAGCCCTGTCCTTTTGGACATCCTAAGTCCAAATTTTTGATGATAGCTTTTAAAACATCGGGGGTGATCGCCTCCTTGCGTAGATTAGCATCGCCCTTGATTCTATGGACCCCTTGAAGGGTCTGCCACACATTATAATCATCCAACAGTGGATTTGGCATCCCTGCTTCCTTATGCATAACACTGATTATTTTTATGTAAAGTTTAACTGATTAGTGAGTTAGCCTGCGTGCTAGCCAGGCAATGAACTTACATATCGTTGCAGAGGATGCTGGGATTGGCAACACGTCAATCAGCTCACAGAATTTTTTATAGGTCCTCCTGTGGGTGGCGTATGCTTTCTTTGTATTTAATGCCCAAGCCTGATCTTTATAGCTCTCCACTTCTCTTTCTAACTCTTCATCCATAATGCAGGAATGTAGATCTTAATATATCCCCAAATGCTCTCTGGTAGGTTGGAGTGTGTAGTCTGGAGCAGGCATCCGCTAGCCTGTTCCTTATCCCTGGATAATTCTTTCCTCCGCAATGGGAAGCACACCATTGAATATGTGCATAAAATGTACCCACCATTGAAGGTCCTCTCTCACATCCTTAGATACTCTGCATTTATGAGCCACTCCCTTCAGGGATCTTATACGTCTGAATAGACTATCCAAGAAGAAGCGCCCGCCGTGTACTACTCTGGCAGCCCAATTCAATTTCCCTGCTAGGCGCTGCAAGCTCCTCCTGGTGATATGGGTAGCCTGCAATGCTTGCTGCAACAGCTGCTTGGTTTGGTGCAGTTTATCTTGTGGTAATGCTAATGTCATAGAGTCCACGTCAATAACTACTCCCAAGAAGGTGACTTGTCTTGCTGGTCCTACTATCTTGTTGTAATTGATAGCAAACCCCAGCCGTCTACAGGTTTTCCACAACTTATTTAGGATCTCCAGGCATTCCTGCTTCGATTCTGCGCAAATGAGGAAGTCATCACAGTAGGCAATTATGTTATTGTAGCCCGCCTCCCTCATAATTGCTACCACTCCCTGTGACAGATCGTTAAAGATAGCTGGGGCCAGCCTCACTCCAAACATTAATCTGGTGTCAAACATAAATGTTTCCTTGACCTGCTAATTGCTAGACCTGCTAATTGATGGTCCCTGGGGTGGATGAGCACAGACCAGCAAGCGCTGGCTAAGTCCAGCTTTGCCAGCCATGTGTTCTTAGTAATCATGGCCGTGGCATCTTGCAGTGTTCTATAAAGGAAACGGTTGGCTGACTGCTAGGTCGTTGATCGCTTTTCCCGGGGGCCTGCTGCAGTCATGGTTTAGCCTAACCATTGTGGAATCCGCTTTTGGTATGGCTCCAATTGCTGATATAATTTTTACTGAGGTCTGTGTAATTTGGTATCGACCGTTGGCTATTTCCTCTTTGATTTGTGCCTCCACCTGTTTTCTCACTGTTGGGTCTGTTGCAGACTTATACATGCATTCCATGTACATGCGCAGAACGTAGCTCACTGCGCCAGACCCGAGGTTGTGGGTAGCACAGAACTAGGTCACACTGCTCCCCATTGAATATACACTGGAGAACAGAAAAGGCCGTACTAAAACTGCTTCAATTAGGTATAATACTCATGAGAAAAAGTAATTCTTCAAATAAACCATACACAAATAGGTGTTTTAAAACTTTCCATTGAAAATGCATTTGTAACATGAATGGAATAGGAGTTTTAGGTGCTTTGATGTTTTGTTATTGTTTTG
This sequence comes from Sthenelais limicola, assembly GCA_942159475.1. NCBI lineage: Eukaryota > Metazoa > Annelida > Polychaeta > Phyllodocida > Sigalionidae > Sthenelais > Sthenelais limicola. The sequence continues at coordinate 118,999,747 of OW804096.1, forward strand.
TACTGGACCTCCATTCTAGCTGCCTTTCTGTTGACAGGAAGAAAACGGCTTCTATGAACACAATTTATTTTCTAACTGTGTTTAAATTCCATATCTACAAGTGAGAAGGGATGCACTAAATGCATGTGAAATATTTTACATTAAGAGATCTGATCATAGTAGATATATTAGGTACTGAATCTACCCGTCCTGGGCTGGTAGATTCAGTGCGAGTTTTTGGAAGCACACCACACACACTGGTCAGCGTGAGTGTGAGCATGAGGGACAGTGGTGGAGCAAGCTATCAAGTGGGAAGGAGTCAGTAGTGGGGATGAGGGGTGGTATAAATGGTGCTGTTATATTAATGTATTCAAGTAGAAAACGTTGTACCATTGTACTCCAATCTTAGTTATTAAGGGGATCTAGAAGTCTAGTAGTTGGCAATTTGACAACATTTAGGCCCCAAGCACCCCCCTGAGTACCCAAAAATAATGTTTACATTAATCAGTTGATTTGTTATTTTCTATCAACCTTATATATATGCACATTAAACTGCCAAGTTTGGTACCATTCTGATTATTAGTAAATATTTTACAGGGGGGGGGGGGGTGAACAATAGATCCCAAATATGAAAGAATGTAAAAAAATAGCATGTTGAATAATTGTACGTATTTGTACATAAATGAGGATTTAAATTAAAAATGAATAAAACAAATATGTACATAATGTTTTAAACTATCTTGTACTTGATAGGCCTTAATCAAGTATAATATAAGGATAACAGCACTTTTTAGTTTGTGAAAATATCCCCATTAGAAGGAAAGTTATAGCCAAATAACAATTCCAGTAATGGTAATGATAATGGCAACCGCAAGGGTTATTGACCCTGCCTATATACACATAATATATAAACGATTTTGTTTGGAATATTTACACAAATTATGAAATATTCATCCCCCTTTGTTTTCTTGTGAAGTTGACTATAAATATGAATACATGAATTGCCTGTTCATAAAGGATGTATGTGAGTATGTTTAAGTATTTAGAGGCAAAAATTGTAGGGATTTTAGAGTCAAATGACGACCAAATGGTGGATTTGCTCAAGCATTAAATTTTGTTAATTTCTTATCTCCTAGATGTCGTTAATCTTCACATATATGTTGTTAATCTTCAAAACACATTTTCCTGTAATAAGCATGTAAAACATAGTCGGAAATTCTAAGTATTGATATTTATAGACTGATATTACACATAATTAATAATAAATATCAAATTTAAAGTTCATTATTAAAATGCTACCTCATAAGACCATAAAATCGTTAATCTAGGGATGTCGTTAATCTTCATCACCTCTGGTTCCCAGTGTGGCTGGAACCATGCATTTTGTCTGCTGGGGTCCAAGAAAACCTCTAACCAATACTTTTAATGTTCATTACCTATCAAATCCTGTGAGTTTTATTATTATTTGTGATTATTGGATAATTTTCATTTTTTTTTTTTTTTAAATTCCACTTTATTTGAAAGGGATGTCGTTAATCTTCACCAGGGGTACCCACATTTTTTTTTTCATTATTTTTATGGCTTTTGGCCAAAAAATATTTTTTTTGCAATTTTTTGTATACAAAGATCATATTCACGTAACCTACTATCACAATATATAAAAATAAATGTTCAATTTTGAAGATTATTTAGAAATTTAGCAATTCCACAGACTAATGGCAGTTAAAAAAACGATTTTTGTCCCCAAAATAGGATTTTGAAATAAAAAAATTGGGCTAAAAATGCCAAAAATGTGGTTCCACAGGTTGGTAGAATCATCCAATCAAAAAAAATAATCAAATTAATGGTAATTAATTTGATTTAAGCCCATTTATCCGTTTCCACGGTTGGGGCCCAAATGTTGTCAAATTGGTGGAATTGGCCAGTTATATATCAGTAAATGTAAAGTAATTCTGGGTTCCTTGGAAGAACTGTGAGGGCACAGAAAGTACATCATCCTTTTTCCTATTTAATGTAACTTTTTATGGAGGAAATAAAAGCATTTATATATATGTGATATGGGTAGCCCATTTCAAATATAGTTCTATACCAAACTGGAGAAAGGGAATTACTATCAGTGCAAACATGTGAAAGGCCCATATGGAAAATATGTGAGGCTGCTAGCATTTTGTTCTCTGCATTGAACACTAGTTGTCCTAACTAAATATGATTGCCGATGGTACATACTGCATCATTCCCCATCCCCCTAGTGATACCTAATGGCCTTAATAGGAAGACGGCAGGTGTCAGTTACTGGCGACTTGACCTCATTGGTATGGAAGCATGCGGGACCACCACTCCAACCCCTCAAATACGTCTTGAAATAAGCATCATTTCTTGCCTTATTGGAATGGGATTTGTGAGATTTTTGGATTATTTAACAATTAAGTTGACCCTTCTGCTCATTCCTGTTTAGTTTTAACATGATCCCTTTGTTCATAAATAAGTTTGGAAGGGATATCCATGGCAAGGTCTACATAGACTAACAGTGAGAAACTGGAAGAACGGCAACACTTCCGCTTTTCGCAGGAAAAGAGGCAAAAATGACTCCTATAGACCACAAAAACCGTTGCAACCGCCATAATCGTTTTTTGCTTAGCGCCTACTGACTCCTATACTCATTGGCTCGTTCTCCTTATTTTTCCTGGTGAAATAACTTTTCATTTACTAAAATCGTCATAGGCACCATTTCTGTACACTTCAGTTTACTGCAATTTTGTAATCTGTTCTCAACACTTACACAGTCTCTAATAATCCATTGGGTGTTTTACGGTAGGCATACAATCGGTGCCATCGTTCACGGCATGTTCACACATTTTAGTTCCGAGACAAGCCGCTCCGGCGCTACCGTACGCCTACTTCCGTAGTTAGATCAACTGACACCAGTGGCGCTGCTCACTGACTGAGTGAACAGTGCCGAGGCCAGGTGGGGTGGGGTGGAGACGGCTGGATGGGGGGAGTGCATCATCTGTTTTTCTTCTCATTCTCTTCTAACGTAACCATAGCCAATCATACAAATCCTACAAATCTTGCAGCGGTTATATATCTGGACATTGGGCATCCTGCTACCCACAACCGCAGTATGTTATTCTACTCACAGGTGGCAGGTCGGCTACGGAATCGGTGTATAATTGTCCACTTTCACACTAACTAATTCCTGGTCACTATTCACTATCCTAAAACCGTTCCTAATGCCTTCCAACACAAACTAAGTAATTTTTCCCACTCGAGTGGGATCAGAGCACCAGGAGTTAGTCTGTTGCCTGCTGGCGTCCTGCCACTGAGTTTTTTTACTCTGGCATCTGTTTGGTATGGGAAAATTTACATTTCTCCCCATAGTTGCACTTCCCGAATTTCTGAAAGGCCCTACACACATCACTCCTCTCGCTAGTTGTTGCTCTCGAGTTCCTCGGCTTGCTTTTGTCCGCCCCTTTAAAATCCTTTCTGGCCCTGGGTATTAGAAGGGCAGTAGCTGATGTACCTGGCTCTGTTCCCCATGCAAAGTCAAATTGAGCTTGGAGCTCTCGGTAACGATTGTCATACGCTAGCACAGAAGTCCACTCATAGTTTTCAACCAGGTCGAAGATCGTGACAATGTATGACATGTGTTCTTCCATGCTGTCTCTTTGGATGTGGCCAATTGAGATCAGATGGTACATGGCTCTCATACTAGCTGCTCCCCACTCAGCCATTGTCAGGTATGGGTTCTTGTCCTCGTCCTGCTTTAAGCTAAGCTTCCCATCAGGTCCCGCCTCATACACCACTCGTTCTTTGGCCTTAGACGCCAACCTCTTGGTAACTTGTTCTGGCACAAACTGAGCAACTTTGTATACCTTCTTCTATGAGGCCTTTATCACCAGATTGTGGAGCGGGTTGCTGGTCCATATGGAGGCTTTCTTTTGGTGGGGAGCGCCCCTCTTCCTCTTTTTGGATTGAAGAAGGTCTATTTCCTTTTCCAGGTTCTCAGTTTCTGCTTTCTCACCGCTTTTCTGTGCACAGGAGATCGATTCGTTGTCCTCTGTGCTGTCTTCTTCCAGATTATCTGTGTCTATTCCTAGTGCCGTTGAAGGCTTGGCTTTTGTCCTTGGATCGACAGCGTTCATTTGAATACCTTCGTTGGCATTGCCTAGGTCTCTCAGAGCACAACGAAAGGCGATGTCTTGACCAATAGGTAGGCCCATTTTACTCACACCTTGTGAGGAAATCACCCTGAGGATGGATAGGAGGTTACAAGATTCCTTTATCAACAAGGCAGTGGTATCCCTGTTGAGGCCATAACTCTTGGCCCAATCATGGAACACAAAATCATCTTCCGTAATCATGCTGGCAGAAGACATGATGCAAGCTAGACCGCTGCTTCGTCCGGAGACTTGTGGTCAGTTCAAAAGCCCAGAGGCGAGTGTGCTGTGATACATAGTCGTGCGTGCTTGTCTCGCTCTGCTGGTTGGCGCACTTGTGTGCTTAACCCCCGGTTAACCCCAACGGGGTTAACCCATTCAGGGCGGGGCAGTTTACACATATTTTTGCCTGGTGGACGGGGGCCCTTTTCCCCCTTTTTGGGCTTCAGGACGGGTGTTTAACATGAGGTTTAGGGTTTAAAAACACTTTAGGAATATTTTCTTCAAATAATATGTGTCATATGTACATCGTTTAATAGGTGTAAACAGTTATTGATCATATTTTTTCATAATTTCTAGAATTTGGTCTTCAATAATTAAAATAATGGGTCTCAATTGGGTGCAATATGGAGGCAACCTTGCTCCAAATTCACTTTCCAGCATTTACATATGTTAGTTATGACGTCATCATTATTGTCTCCATGACAACACACCTATAAAAATATTTCTAATGTGTTTGTATACATATATTTCAAATTTCATCAAAATCTGTTCATTTTTTATTAAGTTATGCCCCCTTCAATTTATATAAAAAATTGATGCCTTGAGGCATCACCCCGTCCCCTGGGCCAAATTATGTGTGATGCCTTGAGGCATCGATCAGCCCGTCCACTAAGCCATTTTGATGTTGATGCCTTGAGGCATCAGCCCGCCCTCAATGGGTTAACCAATCGAAGTCGAGTGGGTTGATGAAGTGCATCGCCCTGTATGCATAATTCCTCTCAAAGAAGACATGGCTCTTGATCGTGAGGCTGCAGGTGCACTCCATACCATGGGGGATACCCTTTGAATGTGTCCTGAACTTGGAGCCGATGATGTGTTCTGCCAAGTCCATGCGATGGCCACAGACAACCCCTGACAGGCGAATTCTCTAACTGCTGAGCTATAAGGGTTGGTTGGAGCAGTGTGGCTGAACTTTGCTAGTGATATGAGAAGGGCCAATGCATGTGTAGCGGTGGAAAGTGGCCGAAATTGTTTATTGTACAGTTGTGGGAACAGCCCTAGATTAGCAGTCAGGTGATAGGCAGAGGAAGGTGAATCTGGGACTGGAATTGTTCATCACATGGGTTATTTTTAAGTTAAAGGCAATAAAGTGGTGATCCTGTACTATCCTTGTCTCAACCCTATGGGTGCAGTGTGACAGCGCAAACTCTCAGGAGAGTTACCTCACTGAGTTGCGCTTCGTCAAGCAAGCAGGTCATCACAGTGGAGATCACTGTGCCATGGGAGGAGGGAATAGAGGAAGCATATGAGCACAAAAAAGACCAAGTACCAGCACCTAGCCAGTGAATGTCAACAACGGGGCTGGAAGGTTTGGTGCTTCCCTGTCAAGATTGGATGAAGGGGGTTTGCAGACCAGTTGACGTGAGAGAGTAGAGCTAGCTGGTCCTGGGCTGGGATTTGATCGCCCTAGTCCGTGCACCTCTGGAGGTTGTAGTTGACAGTTCCGAAACAACCAATGAAGCAGGATCCATCTGAAGATATGACCAGCAGGCATCTGTGACATTGATGTTTATAAGAAGAAAAAAACGCTGAGTGGTTGAAGTATAACCACTGTGAGATATTAACCTTGTTCGATAAGACACCATAGCAAATGATGTGGAACCTTTGGCTGTGCTTTCGGGGCACTCCTTTTTTTGGTGAGGCACCAAGGGACCCCACCGTGCCTCCGTTGGCAGCTCTCTTATGCCAAAAGCGTGGACGTCAGAGAAAGCATGGTACAACTATAGCAGCGTTTGTTCCTATTGGAGTTTGGACAACAATTAAGTAGCAATATTGATATATCTTTGACACAAGTTGGATATTAAGTTACATATGCTCATTAGGAGTGTTAAATTGCTAGACAGTGGCATTGTTCATGTTATAAAAGTGTGATACCATGTCTCCTTGATTTAAGCTCAAGTAGGATGGCATGCGGATCAGAAAATTGTCAGAAAAAACAAAAAAAAAGCTTAAAAAGTAAGGAAAAGCCTCTTGCATAATTTTAATAGCCTCGTGCATAAATAATTATTGGTTTGTGGATATTTATTTAGGTGTCGCAAAAGAGCGTTAGATGTGTATGCCAGGTAGGCAGGATAAACGAAATAAAATAATTTTTACAAAAAAAAAAGTTACATATGCTCTGGATTGAGTTGCCCTGTATAGCCTATATCAATCCTCCAAAAGGAAAAGAAATCCCAATTCTTTTTCCACTTACTCCTTTAGGAAAAATCTGCATAGAAAGAAGTCAGATGAGAGATCTGAGTCGCAATCCAGGGACAATGGTATCAAGAGAAGATATCTTCAGGGACATGTAAGTTGAGTAACTTATATATATAGATGACCAATTCTCACAAAATGGGATCACCCCCTTTAAAAATTGAATGCTCAAGAAATGCTTACTATATTGTTATATACTATCAAAAGTACTTCTATTGCCTAGATCTCCTCAAGTTCTATCTTGCTGTAGTGGTCAATAGTATTTCATGTTCCAAATCTCCAGCTCGGGAGTCCGAGGCTGTCCGCTGGTGATACCTAGTCCTTTCGGACTGATGCCAGGGGGCAGTTGAGGGCTCTCGGGCTTATCCGAACATCGACCCTGGAAGAGTGGTCATGTTTTCTGTAGTTCTTATCTGTGATTATCTCCTTATATTGTGTCTTGTTCTTATATATTGCTTTTGTGTGCCATTGAAATGTCCTTTTATGTTGTCTTTATCAATCTCTGGTATTGGTTGTTCTAAACCTATCTTTTATAGAATATGATGTGTTTTACTATATTCTCACACCTTTTATCGTACACTCTTATGTTTCTTGTGGCTGGCTCACAAGGGTTGGTCCAGAGAGTTGTGTGTGAATAAAACCAGAGTCAAACAGTCAATTCTTGTTCTGTATTATTTCACTTAGCTAAGAGTCCCGAACCAGGTTCACTACATTGCCATATATAGTTTTGCATACTTTACAATTATATCTCTAGAGATATTCATGAGAAATCTTGAATTTGATCTATTTTGGATAAATTTATTACTGATAATCTAGTTAAACCAATATCATTACAAAGATAAATCACATAGTGAGCATTTGGATGCCCAATATGATTAAATACAGTTGAAATAAAAAATTGAACAAAAGGTACTACTGAAGTTAGTTGAAAATATAAAAATATCACTCTTTTGGTGATGGTCAAAATAGAGATGTCTTTCCATAGCCCAAATTGGTGAAGTCACTATAAAAAATGTAATTGGATTGATGATTCAATATGATGATTCTATATACACAGATATTGTACTATCCTCTACAAAATAAAAGAAGAATTGAGAAAATATACAATACCCTTCATATGAGATAAGGTATGGCTTTTAAACCTTGGTGTGGTCAAAATCATTTGTCTTTACATTGCGAAACTAATTAATTCCTCATTTTTTAATAATGGCATGGCATAGTTTAATAATGGTATTAGATTATCCGTTGTACTCTCCTCTACCAACCCTGAGAAAGTTAAAAGCCTGCAAACTACTCAATGCACTAGCAAAAACTGTTGAAATGGAAAGACAATAAGGGTATGGAAAGACATTGTCAATGGAAAGACAATCTTGGATTAAAGTAAAACACTGGGTTGGAACAATTGCTGGTCATACAGCTCAAGTATGGTAAATAACTGGTATTTTTCATTATATTAGGCATTTCTGTGTAATGATATTGCCAGAATCAATCAAGTAAATTCTGTCCCGCTCTCCCCAAAGCTAGCTCTGGGTGCTTCCATATTGCTAGATGTATGACACTAATACGGGCAGGCTAACTACCAATCTGCTGGTCAGTGTATGGTCACGGTCTACTTACTTTTACAGTAAACAGTGCCCACTCTAGGGCATGTATGGAAAGCCATTTAATTATAAACATATGACTGATCCTCCTGAATAAACAAACATGCTCCAAGATATACCTGTGAAGTAATATTACATAGACATCTTTCTATTTTCTTTATACTATTTCTGTAAACATATCCATATAATATAAAGCTAGAGCGATTTCTAGGAGAGGAGGTAGAAAAGAAATGGTAGAAAGAAGGTTTTCTTTGTCCAGAATGTTCTCGGAATTTGTTGTTTTACAAACCACTTTACTCATCTTTAGAGGTCTGTCCCCCCTCTCTGGATGTCGTCGTATGTGGTTTGTGAAGGTATTTGGGGTGGAAATGTGATTTTGAAGCCTTTTTTAAATCGGGATAACCACACTCTATTTATAGCCTGGGAAAGCCCCTGGGAGATACTACGTCATTAGCCACAAGCTACATCCAGGGGCACCTATAACTACATTAGGCCGTGAGCCAATACAGTAAAAGTAGGCTAGAAATTAATTTTCGTTCCCGTAATTGGGGTGCTACAAAATTTTTACATATTTTGGTAGACAATAACCTTAATAACTCAGGATTAAAAGTTCTCCATCCAATATCCTGCAGTTTTTGAGTAAAGTGGATTTTAAAAAATTAAATATTAAAAATTAAAAAAAAATTCTGTAGCTCAATATGAGGGGTTTAGTGGTCTTTTAAAAATATATTCTAGTACACAATGCCATAGATAATACAGGGAAAAAAGTTTTCCATCCAATCTGCAGTAGATTTCATGTAAAGTGGATTTAAATATAAAAAAAGGGGAAAAATTGAAAAAAATGTGGAGCTCAATACGAGCCATTTAGTGAAATTTAAAATACATATTCTAGTACACAATACTGCAGATAACTCAGAACTAAATGTTCTCCATCCAAAACTTTCAAGTTTTGATGAAAAATGCAAGTTAAATTAAAAAAAAACATAACAAAATGTATTAAAATATATAAAAAAAATTGTTGTGTTAAATATGAGACTTTCATGAGAGATTGTTCTCTTTACATATACAAGTACAAAGTACTACATGCTCAGAAATAAAATCCCATCCAATATCCTCTACTTTTCTTGGACATTGGAGTTAAATAAAACACAAATCATGTAGTTCAATATGAGTTGTTTACAAGAAGACTTGGGGAAACACTCAAGTTCAAGTCTGAATCCAGCAAATTCCACTTCTTCTATCATATCACTGCCATGGGAAATGGTCAGATCAGGGGCAATATTTAAGGGACCTGTTGGACCAGTTCTACCCACTATCTGCATTGTTATGTAACAAAATACAAATACAGGTGGCCTTTAGGTGTTAGATGTGGCAAAAAGTTCACTATTTGTGAAATATTCTTCCACTGCTGCACTGACTGCAACTTATTGTTGTCAAAAGTGCCTGGTGTTAGTGGGTCTTAGGCTTAATAGCAGCAGGGGGTGGGGTGGGTGGTGGGCGGGACTTGGAATCTTTGTCAGCAGGAAACACAAGAGGAATTATGTCTGTTATCTGAGCTCTTATTTACTATTTATATTATGAAGAAAAAATTATGAAACAAGGTTTTTCCACACATAGAACTACAAGTTGCACCATTACCGTCTATGACAGATGTAAACTTTTCAAGTTTAAATGAATGTAATCATACTGCATACTAGGTTACCTCAATAATAATAGCTGCTCAGAAATGTAATGGCAAAACGAAAACGAAACGAAAACGAAAATTTACAACTCAAATACTTTTCAAGTTTACCTCTAACTCGAGAACTAATAAAAACAGTGTGACATTAATTTGTGTTTGTCAACTGTAGCACTCCTCCACCCTTACTGTATTAACAACAAACATAATCTATTCAACAGAATTAATGTGTTCTATTTAGTCACTTATAAGTCCTTTATCAGTTATCAAAAGTCAGCGTATACTATACAATAATAAAAAACATTTATATAAGTATATCATATAAAACCAAATGAACTCATGAACCAATCTAATTGAAAGTTTGTCTGTTAGATTACAGGATATTATCGGAGTAGATTGATAGGGGAAGGGTAAAACAGCTTTGTATAAAAAACTATGTACTTGTTTTATTGGACCCATGTTTTTAAAATGAAAACAGTCCTTCTAAGGGCTTTGGCAATACAATTTGGAATTAGAGACTAGTTGTGATAGCGATGATGTATTATGGGATGAATTTGAGAGATTGAGTAATAATTTTTCAAAAATTGTTTAATTGATTGTGAGATAATATCAATATATAGTGTGAATTAGTATTCTCTAGGCAACATGAGAATACATCCACAAGGTTGACAGGCGTTTTTTCTAATTTATTGTTAAATATATTGGCTCAATATGTACTAAAAAAATCAACATTATACACCAACTCTAACAGATACAAATTGAAGCAAGGAGAACAATTCATGAACAGGAGGGGATTAGAGAATCAGTTGCTTTGGGCCCTTTTTTGACACCATACTTTTGTATATATTTAGTCCTATCAGGGGGAGAGAGGGAACATAATAATGGGGTGCGATACTCTACTCTTTCAAATATTATATTTCCTTGAATGAGTGCAGGGGGTAGAGCATGATTAACTAAAAAGTGCTGGGCCTTGAAAAAACGCCTGACTTAAGATTATATCAATCCCAACATATGATGCAATACCATTGGGACATGGCACTATCTGTAGTGGTAATGATTTGACATTGGTTTGACTTTGTCTATCTCCAGTAGTGTAATTTCTGTTTCACATATTAAGGCTCTTCAGCTTATACACATGGCCAGCCTTTTGATAGCCCAGTTGGCGTGCTTTGGATGGGAAGTGAAAGGATGCTCTGGTAACCCACTAGGATTCAAAATATGAAAAAGAATTTATATTCAAAGAAATGTTTGAGTTTTGAGACTACATTCCTGCAAATAATTGTTATTAAAGCTATTGATGTGTGTATGGGCCAAGATATCATTAAAGTTTAGAGATTACATAAGATGGTAATTTTCTAGTAGATTAACTGTACTACATAAAATTATTGGTAAACCTTTCAGTTATTGTCATACTGGTGAGAAAAAATTAAAAAAGCTCACAGGGGAGCAGTATGAGTGTAACTACTATGTGCTTGTACTCTTACAAATATGTATGACGGATAGAAATAAATGTTGGAAGAGGTATTAGGCTACTATCCAAATCATAATGTAACAATAGAAGTTTAATTTTTCAGAAAACCTATTTCTCATTTAAAATGTTGAGTTGAAGTGCAGTCTGGAAGACCTGCATAAAGTCCATTTTTCAAATCTGTGTTATTTGATATTCCTTTTGTTGGCATGTTTTCGGCAAACAAACATCACATTCTTTGAATCAAAAGTATAACAGCTTTATGCATGATAAAGGAAATATAAAGGTAATGGACACAAGATAGAATGCTTGTTATCAATACTCTGTGGTCCCTGAGCAGAACACATATCTTTTGCTGAAACAATATTTAAAGATCTTCAGTGAATTATGTGGGGTTTCATGGTCTTGGGAATCCACCATGCTAATTTGCCAATGTTAGAAAATGGCCTGTATGTCAGACAAAAGGCCTCAGTGTGGTGGGTAAATATAGGTAACATTAAGCCACATTTTAAAATGTTTTGGGGAAATATGCCTTTTATTTTGTTGTCAGGATTTGCATCGCCCAGAAAAACAAGGCTTTACCTAGACATATTCCAACATATACCGGGGTTAACATGTAGCATGTTAGACATTTCCCTTGGGCTTTACCTAGACATATTCCAATATTATGTATACCTGGGTTTAAATGTAGCATGTTAGTTAGACATTTCCCTTGGGTAGAATTTTCAATTAGTCTTCCGTAAACAACTCATTGAACTACATGATTTAACTAATTTTCTGTTTTATTTAATTCCCAATGTCCATAAAAACTACAGGATATTGGATGGGATTTATTTCTGAGCTATTGTAGTATTTTGTACTTGTATATGTAAAGAGAAAAACCTCCCTTGAAAATCTCATATTTAACACAACAATTTCTTTTATATATTTTAATATATTTTGTTATATTTTTTAGATTTAACTTGCAATTTTCATCAAAACTTAAAAGTTTTGGATGGAGAACTTTTAATTCTGAGTTATCTTACAGTATTGTGTACTAGAAAATGTATTTTAAATTTCACTAAATGGCTCATATTGAGCTCCACATTTTTTCCAATTTTTTCCCTTTTTTTATATTTAAATCCACTTTACATGAAAACTGTTGGAGATTGGACAGAAATTTTTTTTTCCTGTATTATCTATGGCATTGTGTACTAGAATATATTTTTAAAAGACCACTAAACCTAATGCCGATACCGAATATTGAGCTACAGAATATATTTTTAATTTTTAATATTTAATTTTTTTAAATCCACTTTACTCAAAAACTGCAGGATATTGGATGGAGAACTTTTAATCCTGAGTTATTAAGGTTATTGTCTACCAAAATATGTACAAATTTTGTAGCACCCCAATTACGGGAACGAAAAGTCTATTTTGAGTGCATTGGCTGATGGCCTACATGCAAAAGAGTGGGAACCTTAAAATGGAACCTGTGCACCCCCTAACTCAGAGGGGCAAAGGGCCCCTATGGTATGAATTCTAAAGCCTCCTAGGTTGAAAACAAGCACTGACCCATTCCTTCTTTTTCATTCATGTGACTCAAAACACTTCAGAAACCATAATCTTAGAACAGAACCTGAAAGAAAATGGCATTTATTTTGGACGTTATTTTGTCATTTATTTTGGAGCGTTAACAACAGTGTTGTTTGTCCTAACAGTACAAAATTATAAAAGGAACAAATATGTCCATGTTTGGTATAAAGGCCCACTGTATCTTTGTTAGAGAACTTAGGGTTGTGGGGCTTTATGTCATTGTCATTAGGTAAATTAACTGCTATGCACTGGGATGGCATTTGCAACATGTAAATTGAGAAGATTTTGACCTCAAGTGTGCCCCCCCTAGATCCCTCTACTGGTACCGCCCCTGGAAAGGGGGAGTGGGGGGCGGGGAAAGAAGAGGGGGAAAGAGAGGAGGGAGAGGATTCGGGGAAGGGAGAGAGGGGAGAGAGAGCAAGTGGGGAGGGGGAGCATGAAGAAGAGGGGAGGGAGAGGGGGTAAATCGGAGATGAGGTTGTGAGAGAAAAACAGGTGTGACAGACAGAGAAAAGGGGGAGGGAAAAGAAGGAGAGGGGGAAATGTGGGGGGAGAGGGTGACCGTCCAGAGGACGGGTACTTTGCTAGTATATATATAATACCAGAGCTTACGGCCATATTTCGCTCTAAAATGTTAACTAACAGAATCAAGATCAACGGGTAGAAAAATGACATTTCAAAAGTGTCCATGCTATGGGTATTATTGCGTGTCTAGACCTATATAGTCCAGCGTCCACCTCCTCGATGAGGGGTGTCCCCTCTATGGCTGGTCCCCGAGCAGTTTCACCAGTGGTCTGATACTTCCACTAGAGAAACAGGATGGAGATTCACCCAGGCAAACACCCCGTCTTTAGTGGAGGAAGCCTTGCTGCCTATACTGCACAACTGACGGGGCCAGGATGACTAAAACAGGCCGCACATGTGCCCTGTTACAAGCTCTACCAGGGCTGAGTACACTCCAAAATGCTAAAATAATTTGTCGTGTGATATAGTAAAGGCAATATGGGGTTTAATGGCGAAGACAATTTTTAAATGTTATGGTGATTCTGAATAATTTTGGAAGAATGGAAATGATGGATATTCATTAATTCATTGAAGACTGGCATCCATGATTTTTATTCCTTTTTTTGACCACTGAATAATGTATATAAATAGCTTTCCATAGTAATGCATGCAACACTCTCAACCTGACTGGTCAACAACAAGTTGGTAGTGATCAGGAATGAGGAGGAGGAAGTTTATTTTTTGCACCTTCCTTTATCCTGCCATTGAAAATGTAATAGAAGATATCCATAGAGTCTTTTCATTCCTCATTAGTTCTAGTGTAATATCCATGGGCCTCACAGTCAGGCAATGTTGAAAAGAAGTGATCTGAGTGCACCAAAATAGTAGCCTACAGTACAGCAGCCTGTATACAATAGCACTAGCTACAGAGTGACACTGACGTCACTCTCACATAGGACTCTGGGAATCTGGAAGCTGTCAGCATTCCGGATAGTAGCCAGTTTTAACACAAACAATTACTCCTCATTGACTTATAAATGAGTGAATTACATTATACAATGTACAGAACATCCTATTATAGTTTTTCCCAACGTCTGAAAACGCATTATACGCAGTCCAGTGTTCCCCTTTAAGCTTTTTCGATCTGTACTATGCATACTGGACAATTTGACACTTGTTACATATTTTTGGTCCCTGAAAGTATTCAGCAAATGTAAAAGCTTATTTATAGGTCCTAATATCTTAATGCTAGGCTCCATAATTATTGTAAAAGGTGGGCTATGGAAAGACAATAATTGTTGTTAGTGTTATATCTTATGATCAAGTGCATTTTGCTGTTGTTTAGTGATATGGAGATATGACCAGGCATGTGAGGTCAAATACCATTCAAATAATTCAAACATAAACAATATTTATGCAATACCAGCCATTTATATACAATGGAAAGACACTTTTAGTGTGATGGTAAGACAAAATCATGTTTATGGCATTTACTGCTAGAAATGAAGAGTAACAGATGTATTAAAGTTAAGGAAACACCACAGGATAAACTGAAAGCTCACTTTTAAAGAATTGTACGAATTAGTTGTTCTGCAACATATAAAGAGATCATTTAAACTAAGTTATTATTGAAATGTATTATTCAATTCCATAATTAAAAATGCACTCTCAGCTATGCATGAGCAAATCAACGCAATTTTTCCTTTTGCCACATACACCAAGTATATGATAAGCCCAAACATGTCCCTGAAAATCTAAGAATTCCGAACCCATTAAAAGCATGTTAGCCAATGCTAGGCTTTTCCAAGCCCCATTATTGGAATACAGTTGATAAAGTGTATATAAAAGTATATCCTATTTTATAGTTAGTGTTACCGTATATGAATGTTTTTCATGAAAAGGAGGGGGTGCACGTCCCTGCACTAACCCCTTAAATTCGCCCCTGCTGCACAAAACAAAGTACAGAGGAGCAGTCAAATAAGAAATATACATTTTCCACAAACAATATCATATTATACAGTAATCCTAGTGTCCAGCCCATCTGTTGACATTTCAGCTGTGCAGAAGTGTTTATTTCGAGGTGCAATTACCCAAAACTATATAAAATAGACCTTGCGCACAAGCATGTAGGTGACTAGGGGTTCCCCACTACCCCTCCTGTCTTGAATGGGCACTCATACAGTGGTATGCAGAGCAAAAACCGATACTGAATTTGTTAATTTTAATCAGTTTTTCTTCATTTAAATCGTTTCTCCAGGACATATGATAGCTTTAGAGTGTTTATCTCAAGGATAGTCATTTCATTTCAGGATCTTCCAAAGCTGATAATGCATCTTTAAAGTGAGTACAATTGACCGATTTTGAGGGGGGTTTTTTCAGTCAAAGGTTGACCTTGCTCATCAAAATGAGTGTTATATGGGTTCCTGAAGAACTGAATGTATTGCACAATCAGCTTGCAGTTCAGCATCGTTTCATGCAGTAGAAATCAAAGATGATATAAACAGTGAATGGTTTTCATCTTTTTTGTTGCTCATTGATGCTGATAGATTTATTCAAGTTAATTTTGAGTGTTAATTTTTATTTTCTATAAACACCCCTATATAGTTTCAGTCCTAGCACTCGTTCAATTTATGTGTTTGGATGGGGGTTGGGGGTAAGAAATAAAATGCATTTGATCTGGATACAGAAGAATGCATGGTATAACAAAGTTTCAGTAGTTATTTGTCCTTGTTCACCCTATTACATCCTGCTTGATCATTAGAAGAATGACTGTGGTATTTAATTACAAATCTAGAAGCTAAAATGCTAAAAAATGTAAAACTTTGCTGAAATGTTACTGAAACTTTACTGAAAGACATGTGACCAAGTTTGCACTAGCTTAATTGACTAGCTTAAATTAAATTAAATAGTTCAATAAATAATGCAGATTCATAAAAATATTTCCTTGCTTTATATATTTCAGACAGGGTTAGCTCAATAATATATTAAACGAAAAAAGTTAGATTTGCAAAAAACAGTGTAATATCAGTGTGATACATGACACCCAAAAATTGTCTTTCCATTGTCCTTTTGGATCATCCCTGATAATGATATAAGAAAATAACATGATTTGTATTCTTTAGTTCTAGAAATTGTGTATTAAGATTTTTGATTTCTAACGACTCATAATACGTATAGTATAAATGAAAGTAAATAATACTAGTAGCCAATTTGGTCAGACCAGAATGCCGATGGCACGAAGGTGTATCAACGGTTTTCTTCTGTACTTTGCCATTTAATTCGACTCATCACATCAGGGCCAGGCCAATCTCTATGGGAGCGGGGATTTTCGGGGCTTGATGTATGAAAATTCCATCTTGGGAATCATTTTGTCTACCTAGTAAGTTAATGTGAATGTTTTTCTCAATGATTAAGCTGCTTTTAATAAGATGGCGTTCATTTATAATGTTTACTGATCATATAAATACTCAGCAGTGTTGTGTTCTCTTTTGTAGTTCGTAGTGGTTCAAAATGGTTATGCTAATAGAAAAAGGATACTGATTCATTGAGTTTTGATTAGCTTCTGGACTGTATGGAGTGTAAAATATTGTTCTTTCGATAGGCATTTGTCTTTCCATAGCCAGACATATATTATCCCCTATAACAGCTTTCCTCCTACAGTTCAAAATTATGAGTGACATACCCACACCTCTTGTGCCTAAGGGATATTTTTACCCATTCAGGATGGGGGCAGTTTACACACTTTTGGGGCTTCAGAACGGGTTTCTTAGCTCCAAAATTCACTTTCCAGCATTTGTGTATGTTAGTAATGACGTCATCTTTATTGTCCCCATGACAACATACTTATAAAATATTTTTTATGTGTTTCTAATGTGTTTGTTTGTTTGCTGATATTTCAAATTTCAGAAAGATCTGTTCATTTCTTATTAAGTTATAGCCCCTTCTATCAATGTGACCAGCCAAGCAGAAAGGGGACTCCAGGGCCAAATTTTCGAGATATGGGCTTTTTTGTAAAGTTATGTCAGTTTTTGTTTCTCTGCTATTTATAGCAGAGAAACAAGTGTATTACTATGAAATACGCCAATCACTGATAGTGGATCACATCTGATAATATTCTTTAGCTGTCTGTGAGGTGTTTAAGCATGCCTTATCTAATCCTTTCGATCAGGTCCTATATTTCACACTCCGTCGTTATTGTTACACTGATAGCTACTGATTGACAGCTTTTCTATAGCCAAGGGAGCTGATTGGCTCTTAGCTGATTGGTCAGCGTGAGC
Source organism: Sthenelais limicola (assembly GCA_942159475.1). Lineage (NCBI taxonomy): Eukaryota > Metazoa > Annelida > Polychaeta > Phyllodocida > Sigalionidae > Sthenelais > Sthenelais limicola. Next base: position 119,017,464 of record OW804096.1, read on the forward strand.
GTGAGTGACAGTGGAGCAAGCCATCAAGTGGTCAACCGCGGTCACCCATTACGTCACGTCATGCCTCACTGCTCTCGCTCCCTGCAAACTGAGTTGTGGTCAGTGCATGCTGTGCACCACTCAGTAGACAGAGTTTCCGTCCCCCGTATCCTCCCGAGCCCCTTCTTATTTGCTATACTAATAATCCCTCCCTCCCCCTGTCTCTCTGTCCCTCCCTCCCCTCAGGTGGGGAGGGGGAGGAAAAGGAAAACTGATACATGTATAGGTGTGTGTGTGGTGGGGGGGGGGGGGTCCCTCCCTCCCCTTCCCACTATCTCTAGGCCTATCCCTCCTTCCCCCTCTCTCTGTCTCTGTACGTCCCTCTCTCTCCCTCTTCCTCTGTCCCTCCCTCGCTATAGTCGGGAGAGGGGGGGGGGGGAGGAGAAGGAAAATTGATAGATGTATAGGAGTGTTTTTATTCTTTTGTTGGAAAACCTATTATAATCTTTGGAAGGATTTAGACTCTCTCTCTCTCTCTCTTTCTGAAATTCTCTCAGAGAAATGTAACTGGATGGGGTGAACTCTTCCTCACACCCCACCTGCCTGCACATACCTGTATACACTATGAACTCAAGTACCCCCAGCCCCCCTCCCGGCTCCACCGACCCCCAAGAGAGGGGGAGGACGGAAGTTGTAGCATACTCATTTAACTTAATATTTCAGTCTAAACATGCCTAAAGTGCAATAACAATAAGTTGACATCAGGCACAAATGATTGTGGCAGAGAAAATCGTTTCCAGTGGAAACGCCAAGTATATGAATTAAGTTGACACTGATTACAAAGTTAAATATGTTAACAGTTGATCAAATCGGTGCATAACTTGATAATTAGTTAACTTAGTACTTGTTAGTAGATGATCTCAAATAGGTTGGGGGAGTGACTCATTTTCCTGTGACACATCACATGTACAAAAAATAAATATTAAAAAAAGAATGAAAAAAGAGGGTCGGGCAGAAGGGGAAATGGGCATTATAAAAGTGAAAGAATTTTGTTGATACTCCAAACATTAGTGAAGTTACAGACTTTCAAAGTTACCTCCCTCTCAGAATTACTAATATAAATATTTGTGACAGTGACGTCATGAATATGATGTGACTCCTAGCGGGAATACCAGGAACTATAACTCCCGCGGGAAGGTACCTTTCTGCTTGGCGGGTCACCAATATCAAACAATATCAGACAGCAATGCCTAGACTGCATAAATGCAGCCTCCCATCCTCAATGGAGAGATTGTGGACTGCATTTATGCAGCCTCCCACCCTGAATGGGTTAAAATACAGAAATATTGTTGGTTTATTTTAATAAACCATGTAAAAGATGCCTGATTGTTTGCCAAAAAATATATTGTCAATTCTACTGAATAAAAAATATTCCCAAAGAAATCCAATATGAATTATGATATTTTTTAGACAAATTATATGACATGAGTGCACACCTGGACACAAGAGAGAAGACGTTGGCTTGGAGAAGTAATTTTTATTGAGAATTATGTAATAATTTGAAGTTTGATTGATAATTGATAATTGAAAATTATAATTAAAGATATAATAAAATAAAATAAAATGCAGAGGGAGGAGAGGTATTCGGGATATGAAATATCCTATAGAAGAGGAAAGAGGAGGGTGGGACAAAAAGAAGAAGAGGTGCGTGTGTGATGCACCATGGAGTAGCGAGGAATGAGGGAGAGGAAGGGGCGAGTGGGAGGAAGAGAGGAAGGGGGGTAAGGCAGAAGAGGATGATGGGTAAAGTGGTGTGGGGCGCGTCCAAGAGGTGGCACCAATGATCCATCATTATGCAAAAGCCTATGATGCGACTATTCTGGAATGAAAATAGCAAAAGGTAGGGTTGTCTTTGATTAAGCTACAAGTGAGAAAGATGTAAGGATACTGATTTTGTTAAATTTGAACAGATTTTGTCTTTCCATTATCGATTTTTACAAGTTTTCTAGTAATTTGTACTGAAACATTTTCACTGAATTTGATCACATCAACTAGTCTTCTGTAAAAATATACAGGACAATAGAGAGGCAGAGTGTTTACCTAGTCACCAACGACTTTGAAAAATAATAGGGGGCCTCCACTATCGGCAAGTAGCGGCGAATAGATTGAAGAAATCAAAACGTTTTGATTCTTCGGCAAATGACGGCAAGTTGTGGCCAATGACTTTCCACTCATTTGCACCACCTCCTCCACTTTGGCAAGTAGCAAGGCCAATAATTGGCCACTCTATTGGTAATTAACGCTACTTGTCCATAGTGAAGGCAGCCTCCATCATCGGCAAGTAGCGTTACCAATAGAGGGTTATTTACTACAAGGTAAACTGGTAATATCTTTAAATCAGCAATAAATAATCTATAAATAAATGTGTGTCATCTATTAAAACTCAGAAAATAATACCCACTATATAACTTACAGTATTCTGGATACCTCAGAGTACATACAGGCAACTTGGGGTACCGTACAGATACAGCACTCCTGCTGGCAGGGACAATGGCTATGCTATGGAGGCGAGGCGATCACTTCAATATTTGAACGGCCTGATCATATGAAAATTTCTTACTAATATAGTAAATTGTCTACCGAGTAAGTTGATGTGAACGGTCTACTAAACGATTAACCCATTCAGGGCAAGGCATACATTGTAAGTTGGCCTGGTGGACGAGTGAATCCTGAATAAACAAACATAATATATTATTAGAAATATTTTATATGTATGTTGCCATGGAGACAATAATTATGACGTCATAACTAGCATATGTAAATGCTGGAAACTGAATTTGCAGCAAAGTTGCCTCCATATGGTGCCCAATTGTACCCATTTATTTTAATTATCAAACACCTAATTGTAGTTATTATGGAGAAATATTATTAACAATTATTTACATCTATTAAATGATGTACATATTATGACAATTATTATCTGAAGAAAATAGTCTTAAAGTGTTTTTAATCCCCAAACCTCGTGTTAGACACCCGTCCTGAAGCCGAAAAGGGGGGAAAAGGGCCCATCAGTCAGGCAAAAATGTGTAAACTGCCCCCGCCTTGAATGGGTTAAGCTGTTTTTAAAAGGATTAAGTTATTTATAATGTTCCACAACCATATGAAGAGAGTGTAGTCATATGCTATAGTAGTGAGCTAAGGCAGATACAAACTAGGTAAGGAGGCCGTGTCGACTGGGGCGACCATAAGGGACCACATATGACCTCTGGTGTCAGTAAGTAACACAAATTGGACTGAGTGAATTGTAAGAAAATCACAGAAGGTAATGATGATGAGTATATGGGGCTCTATGAGGCTTTTCTTCCTAAACTCTGTTCTCCCGAAAAAACCATGCCAGAAAAAGGTCTTGCTGTCTGTGAGGATCAGGATTTGAAACTGAATATGGCTGTAAAATTCTTTACCCCAGTTATGAGGTGCCCATTTAGCTGCTGTCGCTCTACATATTCAAATTACAATGTGATTAAAGTATATCAGATCAGGCAAGCTTACTTAAAACACCTTTGTGAAGAACATACTCTCTTGATTTTTGGCTGGGAATCTCCTTTTAAGCTCTGTTGTAGGGTTTGGGATAAAAGGAATGAAATATTGCCCAAACGTAAAAATTGAGTTGGCGAACTGAGAGAGTGAGCGCGAGTGGGGTGCAGGCTAGCAATCACTGTTATGTAATGTTATACCACCAGGTGGACAGACAGAACCTCAGGGCATATCTACATAGTTATCATTGTGTATTAAGTAGCATGCATGTACGTGGAGGAATGCCCACTAGTGTAGTATATAACCAGAATATACTAAAGATTTCCATATACTACTTGCCATACATGTACCTTGCCTTGCAAGATCTCCGCAAGGGTTGTGCCCACTGCTGCAACATACTATACTGACAGATGGAACTGTACTTAATGAGCCTTCATATTAATACCTTTCTCTGTACTATTGTACTCTTATGTATTCTTTTATACACACTTCTTCATACCTCTGTTCAATATGATCTCCTTGTCTTCACGTCTTGTTAAAAGAGAGAGTAAGAATATTAGATGCTCAGGGACCAACATCAAAGCAGACAGACAGACTGTCTCTCAGTGTTGGGCCCCATGTGAGATTGAAAGCCAATCATCCATCCTAACTAATCTACCACCTACTTACCTACCTACCTACCTACCTACCTACCTATTAGATGCTTGTCTCTTGTTATGAGGGACAGATCAGCTAAACTGCTATACTAAATGCTACTTTATCATACTACTATCGGTCCCGAATTTTGACAACGCTACAGTGGAGGCCTGGACTGGTAAGTCACACATGGGGTTTGTTTACTTTTCGGTGCTGTACTGTATGGCAGTATGTACCAGTCTCACCAGCCACAGTGGAGGTCCCAGAGCCCCCCCCCCCACTGCCCCCCACTGTGCCACTGCCCAGCATGTGGCCTATCTCACTTTTAATGATTTTTTGTTTGCGAAATATACATTCTGAATCAGGTTTAGGCATACTCTCATAATCTTTAGGATCATATTGATCTGCATTGCATAAACGTAGGACTTAAAGGCAAATGCTACTATCTAGTGGAAAATGAAAATAAATGTCATTTTTCTGAAACTTTGGTATTTGATTTTTGAAGTGTTTCTGGTCATAAAGATGGAAAAAAATCAATGGGTCGCTGTGCTCATTTTTGAATTACAGGGCTTCAAAATTTGGTATCTCAAAAGAACCAATGAGGACCAAAAGGGGGGCTCATTTTGCAGTACCTCGAATTCATAGTTCATATTTGCTATTTATATTCACTCAATTTAAGTAAAGTTAACAGATTTGGAGAGAGTATTATTTGGCCAATAATTCTATGCCTCTTTTTTATAGAGTGTATTGATATTTTTATTCTGAAAACAACAAATACCTGATGTGAATTTTAAATTAAAAACTCGAAAAAACCCACTATTTTTCACTATTTTTATAAAAACAATTTTATTTTTCTCCCCATCGATAAATAAATGTCATTTTTCTGATATTTTAGTATATGATTCTTGAAGTCTGTGTGTTCATAAAACTGAAAAAAAAATAATGGGTCGCCGAGCTACTTTCTGAATTACAGGGCTTTGAAACATGGCTGACAACCCAAAAATATGCTGCTTTCAACATGTTCTATATTTCCTAAACATGTCTATTTCAGACACCTACAATTATTTTTTGAATGCGATGACATACACTTTTTTCCCTATATATATTTAGAATATTACCTGCACTATATGTGTAGAAAATTTGGGGACATTAGGAGTTTCCGTTTTTGTTTTATCCCCAAAACCATGAATGAAAAATGCAGCATTTCCCAATAGACTTGTATACTAAATGGGTACAACTGAGAGTACCCACAGCTACTTCTGTTTCCTAAACATGTCTATTTCAGAGAGCTACAATTATTTTTTCAACGCGATGACATATATTTTTTTTCCTTTTGATATGTAGTATATAACCTGTACTATATGTGTAGACAATTTTGGAACAGTAGGAGTAGCCATTAATGGTTTGTTTTATATTATAAAACATGAAAAAATGCACCGTTTCTCCATAGACTGCAATGCTAAAGGAATAGTACGTAAAATGCCCATATTATAATGGTATGGAAAAGGGGGGCGTGGCAGTGAATAGTAGCGTTTGCCTTTAATTAGAAGAGAGAATATTAGTTTGTAAATAGATTTGCAGTAGAATAAGTCTGATGAACCCCCAGATGTCAAACTTTGCAACGGACTTTTTCAACTTTGAAACTGACTTTTTCTACTTTCCGACTGACTTTTTTTCCCCGACCAACTTTTTTTTTCTGACTGACTTTTTTTCCAACAAACTTTTTTTTCCAACAAACTTTTCAGACTTACGACAGACTTTACAAACAACTTACACTTACTTTACAACTGGCTTCAACTGACTTTTTCAACTACTGTACAACTACTTTTATGACTGATTTCTTTTTAACTTTACAACTGACTTTTTCAAATTGACGACTGACTTTACAACTGTGCAACTACTTGACTGTATCATCAGCTGCTATTAGTATCCTTTAGGATGGGGCAATGGGCGGTACAGTACATACAATGCCAGTCAAACCATACATCACAGAGACGGACAGTTAATACACAGCTGTAGACTTTGGGCTAAAATGAAGTAGCTAAAGTGATAGACTGTAGCTGATGAAGTAGATCTGTCCTGATAGGTTCAAGAGATCCAGGTAAAACTGTTAAAGTTGTTTTTAAAGATGTTTATTCAGCAGAGTGAAATTATGCAGTTACACACTATTCTCATTCGAGGCTGATGGTTAGGAGAAAAGTTTACATATAAGTTCATTACATCAAAGAAAAATTGAAAAAGAATTTATATATCATTTAGGCCAATAAAGGCCAGTAAATTGATGGCTGCCAACTTGTTCTTTATTCTCTTCCTCAACCGAACATTGGGTCATTACAGATGCAAGTTCCACATCGGTGGGATCCGTGTTATCACAGATTGATGATGAGGGTATGCTGAGACCAGTAGCAATTGCAGGTTGATGCCTACACAAGCATGAGGTAAACTACAACACAAGTGAGAGGGAATTATTAGCAATAGTTTACTCTGTACGGCACTTTAGGGACTACCTAGAGAACAGACATTTCAAACTATATACTGACCATGACTGACAACTCTCATCCCCCTATTGATGAATAAACAGAATAAGAACAGAATGGCTCTAGTAATTCAACAGCGTTAGTTCATAATTGAGTATGTCAGAGGGTGGCTAAACACAGTTTTAATCTGCCTCAACACTACCTTCATGATAGGTTAGATAATTTGCCTTTAGTGTAGTATTACCCAAGTATCCACTCTTGTGAGGTTTATCAACTTTGTTTTGATAACTATGCCACAGACGGCAAGGGTAGCGCTGACCCAGGACATGGTGGCCAGTAGGGTTCCCTAGCCACCCGGGTGACGTCATGTGAAATCTATGTATAGCAAGAGCCTCATCGACAACAATCGGGCAAACCTTATTTAAATAACTCATTTCAAACAAATTTGAAACTCTCTTCTACATTTAGTACATTAGCTTCATTTAGGCCTTGAGGAGGGGATCCTCAAACGCTCCCTATTAATCTGCATGGGCACCCACAATCAAAGACTTATCGTCCCAGTAAATATTATCAGATTTCTGGAATAATGGTGCCAAGAAGCCACAGAATGCACTTATTTCAAATCATGGGTAGTCTAAAACCTGTCTGGGACTTTGTTCCTCCGACTTATTTTGTGTTGTATACAAACAGTAGGCCTATGTACCAACGTTTTGTTTGGAGGCCAGGGATATAAATGTGAATTCATATCCATTCCTAGGATTAAATGATAAATAATCTAGGTGTAGTGACTCAGGAAAGATCGCAAGACTGGTTTGCCTCAGGAACGAATCACGCCTGTGACTTTCTTGTTGCGTTGCGTTTCGTTGACCAAAATTTCATAAACCTCTGGTGATAATACTCTTTATAATAGGGAACAAGAATTACAAGCATAAGCTTGTGTAAACGCAGGTTTTTAATTATTCGAATTATATAGAATTGTAATTATAAGTAAAAATTAAGTATATTTTTTGATTATAAGTATAAATATAGGTTGATTACATAATTATAATTATAAGTATAATTATAATTAAAAATATGAATATATCAGAGCAAGGGTGGAATGAAGGATGGAGTGAAGGATGGACATTGTGTGCACACAAGTACAGTGTGTGTACTTCAAGTACCCACCGTGTACCCTTCAAGTACCATTCAAGTACCCTTTAAGTGCCCTTCAAGTACCCACCAAGTACCATTTAGACTAGGTGAGTATTTTAACTCTGCGTACCCACCAAGTACCCTTCAAGTACCCACCAAGTACCATTTAAGTGCCCTTCAAGTACCCACCAAGTACCATTCAATTACCCTTCAAGTGCCCACCAAGTACCCTTCAAGTACCTCCAAGTACAGTACACTCCAAGTACGGTACACTCCAAGTGCACCACATAGATGCATGCATAGATAACACTTCTTCAAGTACACTACATGTATACATACATGCATCCTTCAGTGCTAGTCCATGAGCTTGGACCCACGCTCAGTGGACAGCTGAGTGGGCTGAATCCCCCATTATCGCCCACTCAGCTGGGCCAACGAAAACACCTTTAAAAGTTATTTTATGAATTATATAAAGTAACTAAAGAGATAGGAAGCTTAATATGACTCTTATTAAAGATCCCAAATGAACTATTCTGTTTATAAATGAACATTTCTGTGAATTTGGAGAACTTTATTTTCACTAGACTGATCGGTAAAGAGTGTGTGCTGTGTGTGTACGTGCACACTGCACTAGGTTTGTGTGGGCAATTTTCAACTAAGACGGCCGAGCGGGTAAAGGCGCTGGTAGACTGAAGGGTAGACTGAAGGTAGAGGACGGGAGGGATTTCTTTAGGCAAACATCATAACATGAGAGAGAGAGAGAGAGCAGTAGGGGTCCAATCACACAAAGAGGAGCAAGAGATAGAGAGAGAGGAGGAGGACACCACTTGTCAACCCCTAGACCTTTTAGTAGTCTACACAGAAGGATTATTGAAGGCCTCTGGGAAGGACTATAAGAGGAGAAAGTGAGTGTTTGACGACGAAGTAGGGGTCCTATCACGCAATTGTACGCAAAAATACCAGTTCAGCTGCAAAACGCAGCACCAAACCCTACCTATGCCTACCGAAACCAGAACTAAGCCTACGATAAGCTTACATAGGAATTATAACATGGGAATTCTGAGAGTCTGTGAGAAGTATATGTCATTTTAGGATTGCAGCGTAAAGACATGGCTCCCGGCGGACCTGTATGTCGACGGGTCCCGTCAGCCGCAATTGCGCAGCACTCGGATTTTCCTTCAGATCTAAAGGCAACGTTGAAGGCCGAGATCGTAGTGAGGACCGTCCTCGGGGCCAAGCCATTCCTTTAAATGCGGGTTGCGAACCCGCGTTTAAAAAGAAGGTGCAGTGCAGCACAGATTGAAACTGCAATTGTAAACCATAAGAAATCAACAGTTCAAAGTCACTGTAGGAAACTGAACGCAAAAATGTAATTCATATTGTTTATTTTGTCTTTCATCAAGCTGTTTTTTAAACTTAACTCAGTTCATACATGAGCATCATTGGGACATAATAAGCGGACCAATGCGGCAAATATAAACCAATGAATACACCATGAGAAAAACAAAAGACATACGTTTCTGCTAGAGCAATTAATGATTCCAAAACCCAGAGCGGTAAATATATTTTGTCAAACTTAGAACTAAAAGATAGAAAAATCATTAAGAGGCATTGGGTTTTAATATTGTATTACAAATCGCAATGGTTATTCGGGCAGAATGTAAAATAGATACAGTGGCGCAAAGTATGCAAAAACTTCTCTCTTCACATAAGAGATCACACAATAAGAGATGTACAAAGACAGCATCAATTATTTCGACGATTCCTCGCACAATCCAAAATCGCGTCCACAAATGTATAAGTCAGGAATTTAATGAGTTATATATGGTTATATATTATTATATCTGCTATGGTTGTGCTGTCTGAATCTGGACTACAGTGTGGTTGCTAGGAACAACTCCCGCCAATCACACTCAAAAGCTGACCACAGCGGACAGTGGTTGTGTTATCGTCGTCTCCGAGATATTTGATTGTACAAGTCGGGAATTTAATAACGAATTGTACTTCTCCCTATTTGTACGCATTTAACACACCGTGTGTATGGCATTATAGTTTATCAAACTAGTGTCCTTTTATGACCATGTATACCAAGTATTAAGATTCAGGGCACATACTTCTGAAATAGGTTCTATCAACTATAAACACAGCGGTTATTCCCAATTATATTATGTGTGAAATGCGGGCATTGGGAATCAATGAAGTCGCATCGGTCCAGTTTCAAGGTAAGCCAGTTGCTTTATTCATAATCACCAAAGGTATGAGTGTAAAAAAGCCATCTCCTATTATCGATATTTCCTCATGGCTTATCAATATTGTAGATGTAATATATTTTCATAACTTGTGGATATAATTTGCGATCTTCTAAACTGATAAATGACATGTTTATTTCTTGTAAACACAATTCCATTTCTTCTAAACAATCCAACAATTAAAAATACCGCTTGACAGGGTTACTTCTGCACTATTTGAAGAGGCCAAGTGTTACCAACATTACAGCGACATTCAGTGAAATTAAATTATGTTCGTACTTCCTAACTTTGAACAAGTGGGACAAAAACATTATGGAAAGACATGACCAATTTTAAGTTTTCTCTAGGACAGATGCCCTGTTCACACGTCATGACTTCATCTGCATCACCAGTTTCCGGAATCACGCATGTAAATTTACAATTTCATTTACACCCGGAATACAGAATAAATGCGTACTACAACTTTAGACCTATCATGAATAATATGACGACCACAATCGAGCCGTTAACGACTGCGAATTTTCCTGCAGATACGTTCTATCAATGGCTTGATTATATCCACCCTGTTTAGTATCATGACAACTTACTATAGGTTTCGTATTTGTTACCACGGTACTACATGGTCTCAATGAGATAACACGTTAAAGCCAATCATAGTGGAAGTATTTGAACCCTGGCTCATTCTCAATAAACCTCCCTAGTAGAGCATCATTACACTTTCCCCAAATACATCACAACCAAATTGGTAAACCTTAAGACATTTACATTATTAAACAGGGTTGTCTATAGTTTTGTTTCTTCGTGACCGGCTTAAATTCGTGATCTACAATAACAAGCGTGAACGCAAACATATATGAATTTTCTCTCCTAGATATTTTGGCATGACCAATGTGGTCTTTAAATACATTAAATCGCCTTGCTATTCTAGTGATAACGTTATTGGTGCTTTTTTTCAAATTATCCACAACATTGGTAATTTGATTTGAGTCTTCTTTTGTGTAACAATGCCGCAGATCTTACCATTAATGACTCATTATTTGACAGAAAAGAATGAAGTATAACTGAAATAGTATCGGGAAGATGTCTGGTTGTACATACACATTACTTCTTTTACGCAGATTAAGACATAGAAACATGATTGTCCTTACGGTTTATACTCCATTAATCAGAACTATGAATCCAATTCGCCTTAGTATGTACACAGCAAATACAACGGTATTGAATATGCCTGCATATACCTGTGTCGTTACCTGTAATTTATTGATCCGGAGCGATACTACAATAGCATCAATATCGTATGAGGGACTAGTGATTAGGGATGTATATATACATATATATATACGATATATATATTATATACATACAAATAGTTATGTATAGCTACAATTACGTCTACACCACAAGGGTAGTAGGGAGGTCATCTATTTTCACCATCTTCTATCATAAAACAATCTAATACTGTGATAACTATGAAGATCAAACAACTTTCATCCCGTTTCGATAATTGGATTAAAATATGTGTATGTCCTACTAGCCTAAGATCTAAAAATGCCGGCATGTGCGACCAACAACACACACGACGTCAGGCTATCTATGTGAATCTTGAGAATCATCAGTCCCTCGTTATATTGTCTTACAAGACAAATAGAAGGATTTACACAGGTTTCTAATCTCTAACTTGTGAATTACTCGTTATGATCATAACTAGGCGTCCCTAAATTACTTGGATCGCCTCCGTTTTCTTTAAGGCAACGTGATACACCCACCTTATCATTCACCTAGGTTTCCTGCTTAGAGCAGACCAAGAAAGACAAAAACTCCCCAATGTTCTCGGCCTGGTCGGCACTAGTTCTCGCTGTAGTAAATCTGAGGTAGGAAGTCAATATAAGATCTACACATAGTCAACTTTCCTGTTACCAGACTATCATCCAGTACATCTTAAGGCTTAAGTCCAAGTGTCCTTCATTAATGGAGAACGCATCTCTTTGGATCAATTGGATGTTGACAATAGTACATACTCAGATACATTTAAAACGAAGTTGATCACCTGCTAGAAATGAACAAGGCATGTCTTGTATAGCAGAATATGTTCATCGATATTTCTGAGGGAGGAATGTGGCGTGAAACCTTGGAAATTCGTTGTAGAAATGTTTATGCAGTGAAATGTTCCATATATATCACGGTAGAGGATCGTCTTTAATATTTACAAGCGATAACCAATACAAATACCGACATATACTAGTATATCATATACAAATAATAAAGAAGCATAACATCGCTATAATCAAATTAAATGCCCATGTTTATATGCCAAACCAGCATATAACTTATGTTGTAAACAATAACAGTGCCAATTTCTCCCGAGAGAAATCTTTGCTACAATTCTTTCAGTAAATGCTCTCTTTGCGTAGTTAGCTCCATACATACGACAAATGCCATATGATATTTCATTAAAACATTATCAACAAGATACTTAATATTGTGTCGCGTACCAGCCGTCTCCGCAAAGTATACATCAATGTTACTTAAAATCAATAATAAAAAAGTAAGGATATGTCCTAATATGGTACAACGTTTGTCAAATACACCTACATCCACACAGTGGCACTATCATGCGTCCAACAACCATACAATAGAAGCACCCATGGTCGCAATGTGGTTCATTAAATAAAACAATCGTCAGGACCGCTATACTAAGTTTTTTTATACTTCAAAGTATAGATATATACACAATATTTTAAGGAATAACCTAAAATAAAAAGTAAATCAAATTATAACAATTTGATCATTTTTCTTTAGTAAATGGCACCCCGCGTACCAAGATAAATTGTACTGCAAAGGAGGAAAAGAAATCGAAAGTGTAAGATCGATTATTTTCACACACTCAAGAGTGTTCAAACATAAATTTCCCCGGTGACCATTATTTCCATAAACAATGAGTAAGTAATGAATCATATATATCAAATAAATAGTTCCTCTTCACAGTAAAACACGAAAATATATAGAAACCTGCCATTCCCACGAAACACACTTGAATATAACTTTGTACACAATCAGTCTATACTGGCATTGATAACCATGACCACATCACAGTATCGAACATTGAGTGTGGGATAGCTTCCCCCGGCGTCTTTTCTTTCGCGTGTCCTTGAGATCGACGGGTTGTTCGCGAATAACCCGGACTACTTCGTGAAATGCAGCATCAACATTTAGTGGTGGATCTTTGGCACTGGTTTCAATATAAGGTATCTGAAATAATTTGTAAAACAATATTTGTAAAAACAAGGAAAGCCTGAAGGAATTGATGGGTCCATGGACCACCGACATATTTTCGGCGGTAAATTGAATTTCGACAGGCATAGGCTTAAAGTTTTATTGTAATTAATTAGTTCAATTATTTTCCTTTGAACCATTTCTACCATCTCTGTTAGAGAGAGAAGGAAGAGAGAGATAATCCAAATCACCTTAAATTGCCTTTAAAAACTTTACAAATCACCTTTAATTGCCTTGTTTGTGATTGCATGATATTACTTATCAAAGTATGAGTTGTAATTAAAATCATTCACCAAGTGCGAAGTGTTTCAAGCGCTAAAAAGATTTCCTGTGCAAAAGAAACTAGTATTATATTTATTCTTAACACTATATCTACCAACAAAACTATTGTACTAAATTAAAAAATACCTTGAGAGTGCTGGCTAGTTCCCGTCCTTGATCCTCTGTAACCTTTCGCAAATGAACGAGGTCAACTTTGTTTGCAACTAGTATCATGGGGTATGTATCCCTAGAATCAATAATAGAGCGAAATCAGTACATGACATGTTTATCATGGATGTTATCTTCCAGATCTAAGTCTGATTACAAATAGAAATGCAGAAGAAACATTATGATTGACAGTGGATTCATTCATGTCCTAACAATTCATTGACAATGGACAGACACATAAAAAAAAATAACTTTATAACAACATTGTATATGTTAGAAGTAGACATAATTTTCAAATAAATCAGAAACTTCATCAACATAGAGACGTATGCAGATGGCCTGTAAAAACGCTTATTGTCAGCGGCGGTCATTTCTGCTAATTTTTCTGAATGTGTCAAAGAAAATAAAAACTTAAAAACTGATATGATTGGTCTATAATACATAAATAAATGCATAGTTGAAATATAATATGTCTACAAATTCAATTTTGAGGTAGTTTTAGTCCCAGCTAAAATTTTCTGTTTATGAACCTAGTGGACAAGCTCAATCCCATTAATATGATCTTCCACAGCAACATTCTAAATTCGAAAAATTTTGGGAATTATGCATAAATGCATTTAACACACCTGTCTTTAACTCGCAGAATTTGAGTGTGGAAATTGTGGATATTCTCATAGCTCTGAGGGTCGGTGACCGAGTAAACTAGCATGAAGCCATCGCCTTTCCGCATGTACTGTTCCCTCATGGCACTGAATTCCTCCTGTCCCGCGGTGTCCAAGACTGTAAAATAAAAAACGAGTGCACTATAAAAAAAAGTATAAATGAAGAAAGCAATAGCTAATTAACTCCTTCACCCCTACTGGCAACAATTGATGCCAGCCCCACGTTTGCCCGTTTTAGCAAATTTGAGTTATAGAAATTTTGGGTAACTATGTATTATAGTGTATTTAGTATCACTATAAAGCATACATCATGTAAATTAATTTTCTAGTATTTTTGTCCATGGCAACTCAAAGGGGATAGAATGGTAACCATGGAAACAATGTAACAATTTAGGGCTTATTTTTGTCACTTTTCCTGTATGTATTTAGCTATTTTGAGGAATTTGTCTTTACAAAAACATTAGATTCCAAGCTCTTTGATACCGAGCTCTTTGATACAGGCATATCAAAATTAGTTGTACAAATCCATTTTTTCTGTGTCAGGCAATGGTAACCATGGAAACAACTTAGGATACATACCCTAGACTTATTTCACTCAGAAAAAATAATGATTTTTCAGAAATCACCTGATATAGGTAAGTGTGGTATCAGAAGAAAGGGCTCGCTCACCAAGGAGAATTCAGAAATATAATTTATTCTCAAATTGGGGTAATTCTGTTACCATGGCAACCAAATATAGAAGATTTCTTTAATTTTTGAATTTATGTGTTTTCATTTGGTTGCTATGGTAACAGAATCATATAATGTTGTAAAAACTAACTTAATTGAATAGGGGAATCATTTAGACTGACTTGACAGGGGTCTCCACTAACTGAAATCATTTTATAGTAGAGTATAAAACCACTAGTCCTTAATAAGTTATAGAAATTTGGTAGTCCTTAAAATATTCTCGGCATAAATTCCCAAGAAGGGCTGTTTTTCTCTCCCAACCCCATCTCCTATTCCACAACCCCCCCTCCCCTCTTCCTCATGCTCCCCCTCACCGCTTTCTCTTCCTTCCCCTACATCCTCTTTTCCCTCCCCCTCTCCTATTCCCCCAAACTCTTCCTTTTCTACACTCTCCCCCTCCTACACCCTCTCCAATACCCCCACCCTCTCCCTCCCCTCTTCTTCACTCTCCCACTCCTCTGTATGTAGTTGGGTTCCCCTGGAAGTGACACAGTAGCTTGTGAGGGGCTTTCCCAGGCTATAAATAGAGTGTGGAGATCCCAATTTAAAAAAGGCTTCAAAATCACATTTTCACCCCAGATACCTTCACAAACCACATATTATGTCCTCCAGACATGCCCTACCAGTGTGCTAAGTGATGAACTATTGCAAGACATCCAGGTTCGATTTACTCTCAACAAGAGGACCAACTTGAATTCAGTTATTGTAGATGATATGAATAAAAGCTGATACAACATGTTATTTAGTTGACTTTGACTTTGTTCTTGGTAAAAGGTAAATATAAAACTCTCGGTCAGGAAATTTACAGGTGGGAGCGTTCCACATTGATTGGTCTACCTGCCACCTAGCTGTACTAGTAGAAATCTAGCAGCAGACTGGTAGTGACCAGGCAAGGTGCACTACAGTATATTACTACATATTTATAATAGCATTTTCCATCAGCCTCTAATTTAGGAATAGAGTGACCAATACTTTAAAAAATAAATATATCAATTGATGGGGAGGATTTAATATATTTTCAGATAGCTTTGTCCGAAATAGGGAGGTATGACATACGACTTTCTTTAAACAGTCGGTAAATTTCATATAAAAAGTCACCCTTGACATCCTATTTGTGTTTTTGGGTCAAAGCAGTGCATACCGATCTGTTTACGCATTCGCACAAATTACCATCGGCGCAAGGCAAGTTTAATTACAAATTGCTAGCTAAATACGATGATTATGAGAGTGATGTAGGCGACGCACTTTTCATGGAATTATGATATTCATTACAAATCATCTCCGAGAGTGAATTTCTCTAAATACCAGTATTACATGATAGGATAAGTTCTTATTGCACAACAAAAATAACCAGCCTGAGGACAGGACGAGGCCTCAAAGGTAGGACATGCATGTGTTCATCAAAAGGGTGGCGAGGAGAGTGCATGGGCGCCATGGTTGAGTGTCTGTTGAGTTACATAAAAACATGTTTCTGGTAAATAAAATTAACCGGTTGAACCCATCTCCTAAATCATACCCCTGAAATATCCTTTCGCTCTGTCTTATGCCTCTTGACCCAACATAAATTCACACACAAAACAACACATTCGAGCCTTCCTTTTCACTTGTGCAAGATTCTGAAATTCTGTTGAGTCATAATGAAAAAGAAAATCGACAATTCTGCTGGCAATCGGCAAGGACCCTGGTCATTCTCTGGTGAGAGTGAGGGAGAGAGGGCAGCAGGCACCCGGCCCCACACCAGAGATTCCCTGGAAATTCCTCGCTAAGAAGTAACCCCGGATTCACATTGAGGTGAAAAAAAAACGGTTCCCACGAAAGCGGTGCCTTGATTTGCGAAATCGGACCAGAGTCGCAAATGTGTTTGGAGCGGAGCCCCTAGATAACTGTACATATTACTCAATATTTGAAGGCCAGCACCTTGGCATGTAAATATGTCGGTAGTTGTGATTCACGGGGGGAAATTAGAGGTAAACGCCTGGGGCCCCTGGATAAAGTATTATTGGAATGGGTAACGAGTGGAAAAACAAGACTACACAAGTACAGCTGTAAATCAAGGGTCCAGTCAAAGAGATCTCCCATCACTTACCGTATTTTTGCCTAGACCACTTTAGACGCAATAAGAAAAATCAAGAGGGATAATATACTCAAGAATTTGCTAGTTACATCACTTGTATTCCCTTTACAACCAACATCGGTATTAACCAAGAAGTTAATACGAAGATATTTGTAGTCTAACATCCTCCTCTATCCGGCCGTAACCAAGGAAAGGGTTGTTAGCAACGTCCACTAACACCTGACAGTCTGGGTGTCCTTGGCGCTAATTAATTATTCATACACAGAGCCCTGGATCCCCTGGCCGCTTGGTGATTCACTTGGGCGCCCAGAACACTTACACCAACAAAGCACCCACCACTCGGCACGCATGTGAACACAAAACAGACAATCTTCTCCTCGCCACTGTTTGGGAGTTGGGGGTCAAATTTCACAACCCAATGCAAACTAATTTTAATTCCATGTTCCAGGGAACATCGACAGAAACTCCAGATAAATGTATTGTCTGTCCAAATAAAAAGTAACTAGCCAGTCAACATAAAAAGGGTGTAAAGAGTGCCAGATCAGCTTGGTAGCATAGAATTCGTAATAATTAATAAAAGGCCCAAATAATTGTCTTCAGTAATTAATGGCGCCAGTGGCTACAAGTAAACTCGTATTAACGACCCGATTCACTTGTCATTGATTTAATTATACATCAGGTATGGTAATTGTCATTTTAGCGTATGGATAATGATCAATTTATATAGGATACGTATCGTATGGACTCCATCAAAGGTCGAGTCTAGATTTAACCTGATCAAGTTCAACAAAGCTTTCTCCGAATGAAACAATTCCAATACTCAAAAGAGAAACGCCATCGGCACAGTTTGGAAGGCCTTGTGATGTTGGCCTATTATCAGGAGTGGCCGTCAATCCTCAGAGTTGAAAGAATGCCAGGTCATTCCTCCGGCAGAACATCAATAATATGCTAAACTTAGTAGAACAAGCTATGTATTTTACAAAGTGCATACTAGCTTCGTGATCTCATCAAGGGGATGTCTAGGAGGTTGGGAAAAGATTCAGAATATGAGAGTAGATAGCTGGAATAGGTGGTAGAATTATATAGATAGATAAGATAGATGGACAGTCATAGATAGATAGACAAAAGATACATACAGAGGGAGACGGTGATGGGAGAGAGAGAGAGAGAGAGAGAGAGAGAGAGAGAGAGAGAGAGAGGGGGGGGGGGTGTATAGAGTGTTCTCCCCCGGAAATATTTTGAATACTTTTTAAATGGTGCGTTTGGGATGAATGTTTTTAATGCCTGTATTTTAAGGATATTTTACAGAATCAAGCTCTAAATTCTAAATCTTTAGGAAAACATTTGAATTTCATTGAAAAATACTTTATTTGCGCAAAGTTTTTAGATAAAAGATGTTGACAAATAGGTAAGCAGGCTTCTGGCCTACAACTCTTAACTTTTTCAATTATATTACACATCGATATTTTCTAAATATTTTCTGAGTTCTTTTTTGGTCCCAAATTTATGTGCCTTCATGGGCAGCACATTTCAGGCTTAAATTTTGGCTTTATAGAGAAAACTATTTTGGTATAATGATTATTTTGGAATAGTAATAATTAAATTTTTCCTGGTACTTTTTTTGCATGGCTTCTGGTCTTTTATCCAGGTTTTTTTTTTATCCAAAAGTGATAGGTGGAAGGCACTCTCCAGGATATTGATATGTCTTCTTTTGTCATTTTTCAATATTTCCAAGTCTAAAAACTCATTATCTAAGTTTGTCTTCTGGCTGACATTCAAAATCGATCGTACAGAGGAATTTAACAAAGATTGTCCTTCCTCTCTTAGTGCTACCATGCTACTGAGGACGTTGGAACGTCCTCAGCAGTGGGTATGCAATACTTCACCTCCAAAAATATAATCAATATTTGGTATAATTAACGTTTTCGCGATATCAGATTTTACCTTTTTTATTTAATCTATGGCTTGAATTTCTGAGTAAGTTTACTTTCCATCTTACTTTATCGACTACAATTTTTTATGTGATTATCGAATGTTAATTTTTCATCGATGACCACAACACTAAACTAAACACAGGAACTGTTTTCTGATTATTGCTTCTTATTATATGTGCATTCTATATTAGAGGTGCAATAAGTGGGGTGCTATAAAAATATTTATATAGTACTATAAAAATGTAGTTGTCTAAAAATAGCTCTGACGTTACCTCCGCACTTCCACCAAGGCTCTCCGCGAAGCATGTAAACAAATGCCACAGACATCTAGACAGAGTTGGCGGTGCTTGGACTATCTCTGATACTTGTTTCATACTTTTCCAGTGATATCTGATGATATTTGATAAAGTTTTATACCCATATAATATAGAATGGAACTCGCCAGCAATAATCGAAAATTTATTGGACTTGATTCGTCCACATAGGCACTCTGCCTACAGTATTGTGCTTATGCGGACGAATCTCGTCCAATAAATTTTCAATTATTGCCGGCTCGTTCCATTCTATTTATATCATTTGGAACAAATTAAGAGGAAAGGGGAAGAATAACATACTTTTTTTTTATGAATAGCAAGTCTTATTGGCAAAATTATGGTAAAAATAACCAAAATTGCACTATTTGCCTATCTAGAACTAAATACATATTTTAATATGGGCAAACTTTCATAAAATGTTGAGTTTAAGTACCGTTCTTTATGTAAAAATATATAAATTTCTGGGGGTAACCCCTTCCCACACTCTCCCCCGCGCGGTGTAATGTTCACTGCGGTAAAGGTCTGCCCTACAGTTAACAAACCCCTGAAACCCCCTGTTTTGGTTCCCCACTTTCGGTCCCAGTGACAGGACACAGTGGAGGGGGAGGCATGGCAGTTTCTCAAGGCCTACTACAGTGTGTGGGTTTTCTGTTCTCTTTATTGGGAAGGAGGAAGTGTTTAGGGGAGGGAACAGGGGAGATGGGGTGGGGTAGCGGGTAAGAGATATACCAGAGATACATTGACACATTGACTCAGAATGAGCGAAAGGGGAGAAACGTGGTTGGTTTGAGATTTATTTCACTTCTGCACAATGCACTCTAGGTCCAAACCCATAGATCAGATAAGAATGGTATGTCAGCCTACTTCGCTAATCGGTTTCCTGAGCATTTTAATGGGAATATAATGACATGTTGCGGTCTTAATGGAGTTATAATGGCACTTTGCGGTTTGAGGTGAGAGGTTTTCCCTTCGTTTGAAGGGACTCTCTCAACTTTGGGCCTAGACTGAATGTATTATATTTTTAATGTTTCCTATCATTGATATGATTGAAACTTGATTGAAATGTTAATTTCGAATGCCTCGAGCCTGTCCAGTTAGTAACTACTTTGTAAGTAAAAAAGTAAAAAGTAAAAAGAGTAGAAGGGATGGAGGAATTGAATATCTAGAAATTACATCATAACGTGCTGAGCATTTCTACCCGTTTTAGACGGGGGGCATCTAGTAGTTATATCATTTATCCTCGCTTTACCTACTGTGGTTATTTTCCTAACAGGGCCCAAGGAGAGCCAACAACTCTGCTCTGGAGACCAGACCCCAGGAAGTGAGGTCATGACCTGCTTCTTGATCCGGGTCGAGCAGCTCGGGATGGCTGTGGTCTCCTTGTGTTCACACGCAGCTGCTCTGGAGCACAATCCACACTTGTTGGGCCCAGGTCTTGCCACTGCAACAACCCTCCTCCCCTCCCTACTATTACCAGAGAATTTACTCCTGAACTGTAGACAATCTTGGCTTGTCAAACTACTATATGTGCTGCCATTTGTTGTCTATAATTTAGACTATATATATGGCAATCCCGATTTCTTAACAACTTTTCTTTTACCCTGTAACCCATCATATTTTTCTTTTAGTCGTAGTGTGGCTTTACGTAACGAAGGTAGGGGAATACCACTTGTATATGGAGAGTCCCGGTGAGGTTGGGTAAGGATTTAGTTGAGGAAGGGAAAACCCTTCATTTTAGTTGTGGTTTCATTAACAAGCTTTAGAGCGTCACTGGCTCTTCATCAGGTCTTTACTTAGCGTCATGTGAAGTATTAATGATAAAATCGGATATAATTTCATAATATAAGTATGATCAGATGGTCATACGAACAAGAATTACTTATATCAATGGATTTGGGAAGCCGGTAACAATTGTTAACTTAAATCGCCTCAAATAGGTATTCAAACAAATCATGGTTGAGATTCTGTGGTTTCAATAGCTCAATAACGGTTATAAATAACTGAGCTAGACAGGTAATCATTACCCCACACCACTTTTGAACAAAAATAATATTCCATCAGTAAATAATAGTAGGGCAAAATATACAGATCTAGCCATACGACTGGCACGATTGCAGGCTTCTGATACCATTAACTCTCATGAAAGACAAATTTAAATCGACTCAAATAGCTAGGTATGAACACGTGTAGGCTATGCAACTCCACACACATATTATTCTTGTTCTTTTTTTTCCAAATTATGTATTCAGGCATTCAGGATTCATTTCGAGGCCATTGTTACAATAATTAATTTAAATATCTCAACCCCAGCCCACCTCACAGTGGTCTTCCGCTGGTGCCTGTTCCTCATACAGGTGTGCCTGGGAAGTTGTAATCTATAAAACCTCCTAACTTAAACTACCGTGTATGACTTCATGGAACTCGGATTCTCATTTACAGTTTACACACCCACATGTGGACACGCATCTTATAAATATAAATATTCATATTGTATCTGAAATATCTCTACGGAGAAGACTACAATAAAGTGTATCTTATCTTTGTGAGGGGATGGGTATGACGTCAGCATGGAATAACTGTAAAACTTTTAAATGTTCCAGTGGCAGTGACCGTAACTGAATGAATGAATACCAAGACGTATTTGGTAGTCCTTCTAGATTATTTGGTAGCCCCTCTAGATTGCCCCCCCCCCCCCCCCCCACCACCACACACACACATATTTTTTTCAAATTTTAATAGAAACATCCATTTTGAGTTTTCGAAAGGAAAACATCTAAATTTAAAATGGCACTTGCCGATCACAGACCACATTTGTGAGAATTTGGGCAAAGTTATTGTAATTGAATATTATATGGACGCCACTTTCCCATATGGCTTTCCTGATTTGATCGTAGCGATCTTAGCCACTTTAATAACCGGCAATTTAAGCGTAACATATGAGACCTCCTAGGTTGATTTTTAACTACCGTACCGTATACATAGGCCCTATGACTTATGGAACTCAGATTCTCATTTACATTTAGCATGTCAGGTTAGAATGGTATGGTCTTCCCAGCCTGACCCTGAGGACAAGAATATACAAAAGGGGCAGGCAGGGATGTTCCATCACCACCACTACTTTGATGAGGTCTATACACATGTAGTAACATATAAAGGCACCACAAACTCACCATCCAGGATGCACCATGTACCGTCTATCTCCGTGTGTTGAATGTATGAGTCCTCTATTGTTGGGTCGTAATCTTGGACAAACATTTTCTGGAAGAACTGTATGGTAAGGGCGCTTTTTCCCACGCCCCCATCTCCTACCACCACTAGTTTATAGGTAGTAACATTATCATTCGGTGGTTTCGACATCTTGATAAATTAAATAGTCATGAAATGAGTAGAAGATGAACACTAAGGTCTATAAGCTTCCAGGCCTGAGATTAATGGCAGACAGTTGTTGATCCGAAGCACACGCCGTTTGACAGCGACCTTCACCTTGATGGGAGCCTTACTTGCTCTGCAGGCCAAGGGATGATTTGCTCCGAGATTCTTCGAAGTTTTCACGTAAAATTCATCTGAATGACAACGCAACAAATTGTCTCTTATGGAGAATAATGATCCTGAAGACGCCTTGTGTGTATTGCACAACAAATTACCTGCAAAGGGTGATGCACCTGGTATGGCGAAGTGCTTCTCTCCAGCTAGCGGTATCAGCTCTACCTCAGGTTTGGGCGATGACTGGCGGAGAGTCAGAAAATGGCGGCCTATATATATGTGGGCTATTTTTGGAGCGACGCTCTGATTGGTTGTTGTAAAGGGGGTTTCCCCGATGGGATTCCCAAGCATGGATGCGCTAGGTGCACTCCGTGATCACGAAAATAGCCTTATATGGAGGCGAGAGGGCCTGATGTCACAGCAGGGGCCTCACCGCCTGTCCTCGCCACACAGGTCCCTTTCATGCCCCGCCCCTTCACCGAGTTTCTGCGATGTATTGCAATGTTACCATGTATGTAAGCTGGCCCACTCAACTTATTTCAATTGTTAATTCTAACCATCTAGCCATTTCCTGTGACTAGTACATAGTCATAGAGCAAAAGCTTCTTGAATCTAATAGAACAACCAAAGTGTTGGGAAGAAGCTTGAACTATTTTTGTCCAAATGCCCAAAAGAACCATATTATTATATCTGTCAATGTCAAATTAACAACTCTATAGCTTGCACACAACAATGTATAGGCCGGGCTCTTGAGGGCTTTATATAAATAACAAAAATCGACATGGCCTTTTCTTAGATTGATAGATCCATAAGTATAAATCAACAAAGGCAGCCATGCAGTGACAACCGACAAAATGAAAAAAACACTTTCATATAGGCCTCGAGCTGAGGAGCCCCATTTATCTCCACGAAAATAGTAGTAGTAAGAAAGTGATAAAACAAACTATTTTAATAGAATTGTTAAAAACCATGAGAAATAAAATGTTCCCAAATTAATGGTGAATTTTAATTTCAATGAATATATAATGAACAAAAATGATAGGCAAGACGTATTATCTTATGATTAAACACATTTTTTTTATCATAAACCAGAACTAACAAGATTCAACATTTTTTTAAAGTTGTTGTTGATCCCTGATGAAGCCAAACTAACGGCGAAACGCGTTGGGTCGCGTTCAATAAACAGCTGAACAAAAAATACTGTGAGATGTTTTCAGTTGAGTTGTCTCCACCTTATTCATCATATTTTTTTAAAGTTTTCTAGTAATGCACATAAAAGTGTATTACACACCTTTATCTGCTGGCATAGGCCTTGTAATCTCCGAGATATATCTGAATATCATATCCCAACACAGGACTAAAGGAAAAATATCATGATTAGGGCCTATAGATATTTAATCAAGGTAAGTCATTGTAAGGAAGTGGTTAAACAGACATTATGGAAATAGAATCGTTATTTCGCATTAATTTTAATTTCCAGATGAATATGAACTGGAAGACCTGGATTTTATCCAGAAGCCTGGTCACCTATTTGTCTAACTTTCATACGTGTACCTGTATAACCTCAGACAAATAAAGTATTTTTCAATTCAATTCAATTCAATTCAATGAACTGATTTTTCTATGTGTTACACCACCCTTTATACCCCCCCCCACACACACACACACCCTGGGGATTATCAATTAAACCCTCATAAATGACATGTCTTGATATCGGGTAGTGCATTCGGTTTCTCAAAAGGTATTTATTACGTCACCGTAGAGACTATGTGGAGCACTTTGGAGAACAAAAGAGAGCATTTTGGTGAAAATCAATCAAAACGAGGGGAGGAGGGAGGCAGAGGAAGAGTAGGGGGAGCCTTTAGTTAGTAGAAAGTTTTAATTAGTCCAGTTCCCTCACTTAGCTTATAATCACACAGGCATGAGGGACGAAGAAACTTCAGAAGGGCTTATATTAAATATGGTTATACTAAATGAACTGCATGATTCCAAGATCAAATACCATAAAATACAATACCATAAACTCTTAAATTGACTACCTAAATAAGTTACCAATAGTTTGCAAGAGCAAATGAGAAGAGAGATGGACAAAAATATATAAAGAATAATGCACTTGAATTTACCCTACTATTATCTTACTACACTATGTGCCTATCTACAATCGGATGATAATGATAGGAATTGCTAGAAAATGCTATTTGTGTATAGCTGTATGTAAATAGTGTTTCCTTGTATAATCTCAATATCAATCTTTAATCTTCCAATAAGAAAAACTAAGTAAGAAAAACTGCGAAACTGCACAATCAGCTGGCAGTTCCGCATTGTTTCATGCAGTAGGAGTCAATAAAGGCAAACGCTACTATCTAGTGGAAAATGAAAATAAATGTCATTTTTCTGAAACTTTGGTATTTGATTTTTTAAGTATTTCTGGTCATAAAGATGGAAAAAAATCAATGGGTCGCCGTGCTCATTTTTAAATTACAGGGCTTCAAAATTTGGTATCACAAAAGAACCAATGAGGACCAAAAGGGGGGCTCATTTTGCAGTACCTCGAATTCATAGTTCATATTTGCTATTTATATTCACTCAATTTAAGTAAAGTTAACAGATTTGGAGAGAGTATTATTTGGCCAATAATTCTATGCCTCTTTTTTTATAGAGTGTATTGATATTTTTATTCTGAAAAAAACAAATACCTGATGTGAATTTTAAATTAAAAACTCGAAAAAACCCACTATTTTTCACTATTTTTATAAAAACAATTTTATTTTTCTCCCCATCGAAAAATTAATGTCATTTTTCTGATATTTTAGTATATGATTCTTGAAGTCTCTGTGTTCATAAAACTGAAAAAAAATATAATGGGTCGCCATGCTACTTTCTGAATTACAGGGCTTTGAAACATGGCTGACAACCCAAAAATCTGCTGCTTTCAACATGTTCTATATTTCCTAAACATGTCTATTTCAGACACCTACAATTATTTTTTGAATGCGATGATATACACTTTTTTCTCTATATATATTTAGATTATTACCTGCACTATATGTGTAGAAAATTTGGGGACATTAGGAGTTTCCGTTTTTGTTTTATCCCAAAACTATGAATGAAAAATGCAGCATTTCCCAATAGACTTGTATACTAAATGGGTACAACTGAGAGTACCCACAGCTACTTCTGTTTCCTAAACATGTCTATTTCAGAGAGCTACAATTATTTTTTCAACGCGATGACATATATTTTTTTCCCCTTTGATATGTAGTATATAACCTGTACTATATGTGTAGAAAATTTTGGAACAGTAGGAGTAGCCATTAATGGTTTGTTTTGTATTCTAAAACATGAAAAAATGCCCCGTTTCTCCATAGACTGCAATGCTAAAGGAATAGTACGTAAAATGCCCGTATTATAATGGTATGGAAAAGGGGGGTGTGGCAGTGAATAGTAGCGTTTGCCTTTAGATGAAACTAACACATTACTGATATTTGGATACCTTCTGTATCCAAAGTCCAGAGGGTATGATGGCACCAGGTGGGCGCTGGGGGCGCAAAGTCTTGGGTTATTTACATTCATAAATAAATAAATAAATAAAGATTGTTTTTGTTGATTAACACTATCAACACCCCACCTGCTTCCCTCCCCCCTATGGCGTCTCCCGACGCGTCCAAAATCATTTATTTTTTTAGCTTTAATCCATGTGGACGCATCGCCGATGCCGTCCACTCCAGAGTCAGAGGCCAGCAGAGGTTGATTTTGGCTGGTGCTGCTGGTGGCGCTACCTCGTGGGAGGGTGAGAAACCATTCCTGGCACTTGCTGTTAGTTTACCACATTGCCACGAGGTGTAAGGACCACAACAATATCTGATTTCAACATCCTCATGCAGATAAAGGGTGAATGTGAGAGGTCTGTTATGCACTAATTATACCAGTAAGAGCTAAAAAATCTTGGTCCAATCTCTCCCTAAGGCTCTAACTTAGGCAGTCATGTAACTTGTTGGTATTGGACAATGAGAAATAGAGTGGGTTCCCCGATCATGGAGGAAGTTGTACAGTACAAATGTATTCGCCGATGGCGGAATGTGGCGATGCTTCTTGCTTGGGTTTTATGCAAGCATAATTAATTAATTATGCTATTGTCGCCGATTGGTCTAGAGTATTTGTGGCACCAGGAATCGGAAGGATATCGTCACAACAGGAGAAGTCTTGGGCTATTTACTTTACTAAACATTGAATTATTTGTACATTGACATTGCCCACCATCCCGCCCACCTCCCTCCTATGGCGTCTCCCGACGCCTTCCAAATCGTTTCGTTTCTTAGCTTTAATCTCCACATCGCGATCGGCGCTGTGGATTCCCTGCTGCTATGACGTCATTACATGGGCCTCGTTCTGGGTAGGGTTCCGGTGGGGAATCCCCGCGACTATGACGTCATTATACGAACGTAACCGAGTGTTACCGAGTATTCGTACGGCCGAGGGGGGTTAAGGCTTAAGCATTACAAGCATTACAAGCATTACAAGTATACATTACAAGTATAGTAAAGACCATATGAACCCAGACGTTTTACTTTGCAAACATGTGAAGGATGGCCAATCCGTACTTGGTTTCTCCCATGGATGGCGAAAACATAGGTAGTTGGGTGAGCGAGATGGATTTTCTAGACTATAAAATAGCCCCCAGGTGGGCGGGGTGCGTTATGATGTCATGGTAAATGCAGGCATTGCTTTGCTCTGCCACTAGCACCTCCTCGTCTAGTACATCTCTGAAATGTCTATGATATTATATAAGTTTTGCAGGATTTTGTATGTATTTTTAACAATTTCAGTGATTTTGGTTGAGGTTGCATTATATACCATTACAAATGAAATAGTTCCCATTTCTGTCGGTTTTATATTCATTCCATTAGGTTCAACAGTGTTGAGTGTCTGTATCCATTTGCCTTCAATGTGTAGTCTTTTTATATTATTTTTTTCGTCTGAACCGTGATCTAATATTTGTTCTATTGGATTAATTGCCATATTTTCCTCTGCACTATGTAATATATCATTGAAATTTTCAGCAACTCGTTTTATCATCAAGACTTAACCATAATCTTTTTGAAATAATGTACATGTATAGCATATCTGCAATTATGAGAAAAGTAGAATATTTCCAAATACAATACCAAATGCATAATTTTCCATTCCTATTCTGTCTACCTCTTTCCTTTCCTACCATCCCGGAGATTACAGACCTAGGGAAAAGCAACTTATTTCAGGATATCAGAATTTTAGAGATGGAACTTAATTTCTTTATCATCGACAAGAGCCTTCCACCTCTGTATATACTCCAGAAGGAAAATGATATATGCCCTGAATAGAATGATTTTCTGTAGCTTAACCTTCCCGGAGATTACAGTGGCTTATTGTTGCCCTTATTGTTGCCCTAAATAGAAACAGATTTTGTGCACCTTCTCTAGTGTTTAACCAATTGCTCTGAATTTTCCGTCCAACAAACTTGATGTTGTGTCCAATAATCGTAGCTACAA
The DNA here is from genome assembly GCA_942159475.1 of Sthenelais limicola. Lineage (NCBI taxonomy): Eukaryota > Metazoa > Annelida > Polychaeta > Phyllodocida > Sigalionidae > Sthenelais > Sthenelais limicola. The sequence goes on from OW804096.1 coordinate 119,045,899, forward strand.
CTTGTTCAAAACTTCCAAGTTCTTCCCCACTTTAGGGTACCCCAATTAATACTTTGGTCTCGGAGATTACATTCAAATCTTATTGTTAAAAAAACGCTAAAATATTGTGTATACACACTACAACTCTGAAAATTTTCACACATGCAGCCCCCACTTGCATCTTGGCCTAGAACTATCAGCCCACATGTTTATCTATAGCCTAATTTGATTATGTTGTTGTTTCTACACTAAAATTAAACAAAGCATGGAAATGTACTCTCCGGGATATGGGGCACAATTCTGAGCCTTGCCCATGAACGACTTATATTCATGTTTCAGATCTTACCGTAAAGTCTGAAAAAAACCCACCTAGTGCAACCAGACTGCTGTCCGTGTATGGACTCGTTGGGCGAAAGGAACAGTAGATAACAGTGGCGCGAAACGGTACGCGTACATTACGGTACCGCCCTCTACTGTCAAACCATAGAAAAGAGTTATCAAGGTCCGTCATGTGACATAACAAAATGTCTGCCCCCATAGATAGACAGGCTGGAAGACACACCCGTTATTGAACATCGAACGTCCTTATCCAAACGTTCAAATGCGGCGACAGGAATTGAATATAGACTTTATACATATACCAAGAACTCACCAAACTGGATGCCACGTTATATAAATTTTGAATCGTGGTTTGGAGCAGGATGGATTGCTCGGTCGTAGCAGGCCTACATCATTACTGACTTTAGTAGACATTTACGGTACCGTACATTGTTTGGTTTACAAGAGTCAACGTGAGACCCTGGCTTGGCCTTGAAGTTGAACCTTTCTCTAACTCACTTCTACTCTAAAGCTAAACCGAAATAAGCTTTAATTACAAGGTAATTGTATTACTTCCCCCATCAGTTCTGATAGATAACAGTTTTATTTGAAACAAAGTTACTATAATACAGTAATAGTATATCAATGATATCCAACTAGGGAATTTCTAATTAATGCCCATCATTGACATCAACACTTTCTTAAAGATGTTTATCAACAATTCTTTTGCGTTTTTTATAAATTCCAGATGGTTCGTGTGTTTCGTTGTCACCCCTTTGCCTCTCAGAATGTTTTTATATCTGAGAACGAACCCCTTAAGGTCTTCTCAACGGAGAGCCTAGCATTCATTGCCACTGACCAATGCTATATTGAAGTCCACAGTCTCACCCAACCAGGGTGTCCTCTTGTACACAAATTTCCTACTGTTGCTCCCGTAATGGAACTTGTGTATAGCGAAGCAGGTAAGGGGCACATTGTATTTCTTTGTTTTTCTGTTACATTTTTTTAAGGATAATATGTCTATCAGGAATTCGGTATAATGAGAAATTGTTGTAAACTATAGTTTAAACTATATCATTACATATATTATATATCATTATCCTTATATTTGAACTTTTTAAGCGACACATGAGAACGATCGTGTTATCGGAAATGTGTACTTATCTAAAATTTGTCTTAAAAGTATTAATTTTTAATATGTCACAGCCTAAATAAAAAATATTTCAAACTAAATGTATCATTCAAGGTCGGGCTGGAAGAACTGCACTGCAGAAGCTTTCGACCATTTGCTGTACTTTTTACATGAATAAAAAATACTTAAAATACTTAAATATATATATTCCCAGTAGGCCTTAACATATGTAGCATAATAGACGACATATAATTGATTATGATGAAATATATATCACCTTTGTTTTCTTAATTTAGACAATTTCATCGCTACATTGGAGGACAAGCCTTCCATGTCTGGGTCACAGACAGCTGTCCGTGTTTATCTAAATTGGCGGTCCGATCTCTCAAACCAACCCATGAGGGCATCGATAGCAGGATATATGACCAGTTTACGACAAGTTGATGACAGTTCCAGGTTTGAAGTGGTGGAAATTCCATTGAAAGGGAGTCCAAATTGTATATCTGTGGACAAAACGTTTGGGGCTATTGCTGTTGCCATTGGCCAAAACCTCTTAGTCTATGGGTTCTGTACTAAAGTTGTCGCTGATACGAAGACGAAGCACAAAGATATAAAATGTTTACTGGACCTTGAGTTTTCATTTAATATCCAACAAATAGCTGTTGCTGAGGACTACATTGCCGTGTGCTCCTACAGTGAAGTTCAAGTAGTAATGCTAAAAACACCTATTTGTCCCGGTCCGGAATTAACCGATTGTCCCATGAAGCAAAGAAATAGTAGCGTCAACTTATCAGACAAAGGGAACCCTCCATCAAATTCTAACCACAATAATACTGCGAAGGAATTCCTTGCCTTTGAAAATCGCAGTAACTACACCCCTAGTCCATCCCTTAATTCCCAGAGTTCGGGGACAACAACCTGTGGAAATATTGTTCATTTTGGGAAGAAAACTGATGATTTTATAATCGAAGATGAACATTTTGTAAATTGGTCATTTCATGATCCAGAGGACACTATTGCGGTGCCGACTCCTCAGAAATCAACAAAGATATCTACTGTAGCTGCCGCCTCTGCCAATGCATTAAGAACTATTGTACTGAAGGGTATTGCTACTGTTCAAAGGAAAAAGGCGAAAACTGTACGCCTTACCAACAATGGCGAATTGCTTGGTCCTGTGGATAACCCCATTGATTGCCCTGTGACTGTAGAATATGAAGGTAATATATAGTGCTCCTGACCCTACTAAGTTATATCCGGATCATAAGAATATCCACAAAATTAAGAATTTAAAGATTGTTCCGAAAACTGTTCAGAATTTATGGTTTGTATTAGATATTAAGAACAACGTATATTGGATGTCGTTAACTTATCTCATTGTGTAGGTTGTGTCTCATTTCCGGGGAATTTGTTGTATCAAAAATGAAGTTATATCCACCGCTCTCCTTGAATTTTATAGTAATTATAAATCAATCTTTAACATATTTTATGGTTAAGAGATAAATGGACTGTTTATCAACTCAGGAACATCTATGTTTTTTTTCAGATGTATGTAATCCAACTTGTACTAAAAGAGGACATGTTACAACAGGTGTTAGGACTTGTCTATACAGAAAGTTCGACTTGGATTCATCTAGATTACATTCCTTACAACTGATTCCCGTTTATCTTCCTGGTAGGGATCATATGCCCATTATCCCCAAAGCACTATAATTGCAAAGAGGCATAAATAGTGTGATGACATTTTAACTACCTGATAAGTTTTCTTGCCATCGTATCTCTAATCTTATTAAGTAGTCTAGTGGTTTCTAATGTTATTATATTTTGAACCTTTGAGATTACATAACTTCAAGCAATCTGATACTGATCTCCCCATTTCCCTTTGGACTAAGGTTGTCATCACCTGTAACTTCTAAGAGCCTTATCTTTTGATCTGTATCCTGTTAATCTTGTGGCTACCATTAGCCTCCTGGTATCAATAGATATCATCGTACGTGACAATATGATGTTAGGGCTTGTCTTTTTTTTTTAGAAATCTCTTAATTCTATTTTAAACAGGTTATAATTTTGAAATGGAACTTTAGCATTTGTGGTAATCAGTCGTTTTAATTCATTACCCTACTTTTAGTGAACGACCTAGCTTAGTTAAATATGTACTCATTTTGACGACAAGACACTTTGAATTTACACATGACCTTTTGAATTGTAAAGCGTCTCACACACGAAGAAAAAAAGAGGGACGAAAGTGCTGCGTGTTCTGTCCTATAGAGGACCATGATAGTCTGGTGGGAATGACACTCTTTGTATCTGATGAAGATATCGGCTATCTCTACAATGTACACGGGAACGCTCGCCAGTTATCTTCGTACCCATACGCAAAAAAGGCCAAGTGTGTAAGTGATATCATTCCGACTGAATAATTCAAAATGTGCCTTATCTGCTGGCATTGGAGATACTAGAGGCAATACAGCTTTGTTTCATTCATTCAGTACTTATCAGATCTGATTCTCTGTTTTATTGGAAATTCTATTTGTGAATCAAGTCTTTCACAGAACGTTTATTGATTAAAGGCCTTGAGAAATAAGTGTTTAAGATTCTTAAAAGGGAATTCTAAAGACCCCAGTTGCCTTATCATATATAAGCTCACTCTATTTTCTAGGTGTCAGTGAGTGATCAGTTGCTTTATGTCACGACTTCAAGAGGTCTGGAAGTCTATACATCTCGGAGTATTCTTCATGCTCTTCATAATGTCAGTCCTGTTGATGGCATCACAAACGTTAGTGTTACCTTTATAAAACATCAAATCTAAGCTAAAATCACATTTAGGTGAGAGCTAAACAAATTTGATGAAACAGTAATTACTTAATGTATGAAAATATTTGAAAATCGAATATTATTAGTCATTCCTCTATGATTGGTTTCAGGCTTTACCGAGTTCCGACTTAGAGCCATGTCTCATTGGAATTCAGCCTTTTTTTGGTGCTGAATACGTCCAGGCATCTGATACCATGGTCCTTCTTCTCACTAAGTTAGTTAGTTCATCCAAGACAAAGAACAATGACGCCAATTGGAGTTTCTACGCACTGCGGCGGCAGAAAGTACATGATTTGTACCGAGATATGGTAAGTAAATTCGTTGACGTATACTTTATGTTGCTGATTTTTATTTCCCATGTGTAAACTTGTATAAAGTGAAAGTATTAGTGGAGGAAGTATAAAATTGGTTATGATTTTCTTTAGTTTTGTAAGACGCACAGGTATCGTTGTAAGGAAGTTGTTGTATGGCTAAGTTATTAATTTAATGTGTGAATATATAAATATACATACATGTTTAATCATACCTATTATAAGAGTTAGTTAAATATATCTAGTAAATGTGCGGATGGATCGGAAATTTGTGGATTACTTATGGTATATTTTTATAGCAATAATTTATTCTAATCCCAACTTTAGAACTTACAATGAGGGGATTTGTAATATCAGTAAGGTGTGTCAGAACTTTAAGGAATTAATTAGTTAATATCAGAAGTAACAATAAGAGGTATGTAATAGCAGCTGTTTAGGTCAGGGGTTAGAATAGGGTGTTTGTAATAGCAGCAGTTCAGTTCAGAAGTTACAGTGGGATGCGGGGGGGGGGGGGGGAGGTGGGAAGGGGCGCTTGTAACAGTAGCAATGTATGTCAAATGTTACAATAGAGAGTTGGTGATAACTGCTGTTGCCCTCTTAAATTATTGATATACATGTGCAATCACGACTGTATGGCGGAATACTAAGACAAATTTACTTATATTTCATTGAGTTCTTGTTTGAATTTTTAGATGGATATAACAGAACAGTATCAACTCACTTCACCCCCAACTCATTTGCAACTTCTACAAGAAGCACAGTTGTTGTTAAGAACACATCAATTCAAGTATGGGACCAATGAATCCTCCATACACAACCTTATTAAAGAATCTGCATCTCACCTGGCATCACACTATGCATGGTATGCTCCACAATTCCTTGTCCTATAGTCTGCTTTTTTGCAGGGAGATAAATGTACATACCATTCTACAGATTTGGGAGAAGTAAACAGTTCCTGCCGGCAAAATCCTAAATCTGGGGTTTTAATTTTTATCATTCTTAATGTGTTTGGCTGTAATTAAATAGTGCATTTGTATGGAAGAAAAGTCGGGTGCAGTACAGGCGAGGGAAAAACAAGGAAACTGAAAAATCATTAATGTCATTGGTATGATTATTCCTTACCAAATTCAGCGATGTGTAGGTACCTCTTTCGTTATGATCATATTGCACAGCATTATTAGTTTTATAGGCTACAACGAATTGTAGATATTAAATGTGATTAATAAAGGATATAGGTCTCTATATTGCTAATGTTATTATATAACTTATACCAATATTGATATATCTATTAATGATTTCCAGTCACGACGAAGAGGATTGGTCGCTTGCCCGGCCATATTTCCTCATCTCAGGTCTCAGTGTGAGGGAGGTTATTCAGTCTGTTAAAAGAAGCCGCCATGCGGCTGGTCTATCGGATGTCCATGGACGAGGGCTTATGATATATTTAGACTACATGTTGTTTCGCCAAGAGAATGCCCTACATTGCCCACAGGTGAGTGCTCACCATCGAGTTTATATTAATTTTCGATGCTATCTTATGTTATATCATTATGGGCTATTTTGATGTTGGTGACATCCGCTTAGTTAACGATAGCTGTATTTAATATAAAAAAGGTGATACTTTTAAGTCCAATAGAAGTTTGCAACCATTCCTCTAATGATTTTATTACCTGTTATCTCCACTAATCGAGTGTTTCGTAAACATCTTATTTGGGATTTCGATGTTTCAGAATGAAGCTGACTTGATTCTTGAAATCTACGCGCAAATGGAGCCATCCTCTTTGTCCTCTGCTATCTTAAGGTCTACATTGACGTCGTATTCTAATGGTACGCTATTCGAACGTGTTCATACTGAGGAGATGGTAAAGATAACTGGGATCAATTCCTGAAGAATATCTAAAGCTTAGCTGATACATGGTAACAATGACATTCTTCTTCTACATAATGAGGATATGATTCTATTACAGAGAAAGCGTTGGAACTCTTGAAGACGTGGAGAAAGATTTCCCATGGCCCAAATAGAGCAAAGTGAGTTGTTCCTCTTCTAATGCAAACTAGAAATGTGTAGTCGCAGAACTAAATAAAAGACAGTATGACATTAATTGGGTTCACTCACAAATGTACTATTTTGAAATTTCCTTGATGATATCAGGGAGAGATTATATATATTTATCCTGGTAATATGTGTTACATTGTTCCATTTCAGTCTGGATGTTCTGTCGCTGGCGGTTCTATATATGAGGACTGGACAACTACACGATGCAGAAGCGTGCCTGTTCTCTCTAACGCCTGTAACTTTTCTTATAATAATGTCTCTTATGTATACTGTCCCTAATCGTTATCATATAATAATGTCCTTGATAGAAATATATATCTGTCCATTGTGAAAATCTATTATCCCTTTTCTTGGAGGTCTAATTATTTATTTTTATCTAGTTATATTGCAAACGAAGATTTCACAACAGTTTCCATACTGCGTCTAGCACTTTAATAATCCCAATCGACGCTCGTTTTCAGGCCGAACTCTTGTCTACTTGTACTTCAAATCCCTGGTTATTGCACGAGGAGTATTCGCAGTTCTCTCATTTGTCTCAGGTAGGCGCTCCTTTCTCAATTGGGATGTCATGTAACTGTGTGAAGCCTTTTTTTGTGTGTGAAGCCCCTGATAAACTGGCCACTGCCACGGCAGATTTAGCATCAGGTGGCAATCCCCACTCGATCATTCATAACATTCATATTCATATGATCTACGTCATATGTGTGCCAGGCGACCGTTACAGATTCAGTAAAAGAAAGTCTTTGAAAATTAATTGATATGACCCAGTCGGCCATACATCGGTCGGCTGGTTGTGCAGTGCAGTGTATCAAAGGGGTAATTTTGTCTTATGGTCAGTGGTTTGGCTCTTAACTAATCATAGGATGGCGGTTTCAGTTTCACATTAATTTTTCCCTTGACCATGAAAGAATAAATAATTGTAGGAATTAAGTTATGTTTTCATTTGATATTTTGCGAGTAGGGCTCGCCCTATTTATAGTTAATAAAAACCCACTCACTTCAAATCTGCAGAGGTCTTTATTTGTTCGGAGATTTCTCCTGTTTACATCTTTTCATTTGATATTTTCATTTGCTAGTTTGCCTCCCACTAACAAACTATTTGGCACGTGTGCTATCCTGTATTTATATTGTAGAATATTTATTCCCTAATTCGCCTATATTTGTCTCTATTTAAGATGCTTATCCATTTATATTTTGAGATCAATTTTGTACATATTCTTTGCTTTTGCTTCAGATGCTTCGTAAACATCAACGCAAACATTTCATACAGATCCTTATAGCGTTGTTAGAAAAGAACATCTTTCAAATTGATAGCACTATTCGTATGCTTCAGGTATGTTACTAAATCCTTGTCCTATGTGTTATTATTAATTATATTATATATCTAATATCTTGATCTGTTTTTAATACATTTAATACTCTGTATCACGCATATATCACTGAATATAACTTTGTGCTGATGGTTTATATACCTATTTATCTACAATCAACCAGGGGAATTCCGACATGAGCTTGCACGAGAATCTCCATGTTCGAGAATATCTTGAGGGAATCGTAGTTGGTTAGTGTGGTTTTGTTATACATGGATTGGAAGGTCTTGTGTCAACTAAAAATAATAGTTGTGTATAGACTAATCTTAATTTTGAAATGAGTTGTAATTAATCCTTATTTTACATGAATATCATATGTACCTACATTTCCAGATAGCGATCGAGATGTATTCTTTCCGGATGCTATAGTAAGGGATTTTTCACTATTTCATCGGATGTTTCGTAAAAAAAATCATAATTAAAGATGTCCAATATAAGTTCATTTATCATGACAAATAAGATACATGTAAAATTATTACCCTGCTGCAGAAGCATAACCTTAGAAATTGTGTTCAACAGCGTCGTTTGGTGGACATATACATCGGGTCATTGAAGGATTGGAGGGCTCCATCTTCCTTGCCTAAAGCAACGTTGACCGTGCGTGATATAATAGTAGGTGTTATAAGCATTCGTTCTCTCTATCAAATCAGGGAGGTATATACAAGGGAGCGGAAGCCACGGGCTGAGCACACAGGACGATCCTTGTCAGGGTTGTGTTATCACTATGGTATACCAGGTGGCGCTGCAGTACTGTTGTTGACACTAGTACCATTTAATCATACATCAATAAACAACAGCTATATAATTATAAGTTGTTCCATCAGCATACATAATCTTTGACACATTGGTATCCCAGGTAAATTGATTGCCTTTTCCTAACAACACCATAACAGTCACATACTTAAAAATAGCTATACAATTGTTGGCTATTGGATGGGGGTGGGTGTGGGTGGACCTGATTCACTGTAGCATAGAAATAGACACACATGTCTATTTCTATGTGTCTATTTCTATTATTGTAGTTAGCGCCACAAACTGTAGTGGCATTACTCTTAACTATGGGGGTACCACGCATTGAACCTCGGTTCTCCTCCCTCTGTATATACCTCCCTGATCAAATACATTCCTGTTTTAAAGAATCGTGACATCTATCAAGAATAATCATGCCTTCATTGTATTTGGAACATACTGAGATCAATATATCAATGCCAGTTTTTCTTTTTTCAGCCTAAAGGTACTGGAATCTTTGCTAAGAGATTCGCGTGGTTGGACCAATTTCCACCTTTTGACGGTAAGTATCCTGTTCAGAGTATTCACTATAAATCCACATTAACATTATTTATCTTCATCTCAATACAGTTACAACTTTTGTAATCAAATGTTTTACGAAAAGAGAAAATCTATTATCGGGAGTAATATTAGTGATAACACGTCGCATGACCTGTTTATTTATTTCAGAAATGTATATATATGAGCATTAAGTAATATACGGGATACACAGCTAAGAATGTGCGATCACAGTGAGCTCACTGAGTGCTCACAGCATTTCTCTCATTTCAGTATCAATGAGTCCATTATTAATGCAGCATTCAAACCTATTATAAATACATCCTGAGTTTTGGGCTTGAAAAATCTGAACAATTTTGGTTTGCGACCGTCTGTTCCTGATGATTTACATAATTTCGTGGAAATCTCTTATCTTTTTCTAAATCATATAAGGACAAAATTTAGTAGCATTAACATAGACCTTGGAATCTGATAGATAATTTTTCTGGGCTGTAATATTAAGATATACATATTTTCTTCCTCTAGGCCCTAGGTTCCTGACAAGACCTTGTAATTCATTGTTGGCATTAAGATCTGAACAAGCGAAAGCGACTTGTGGCTCCGATGGCACGAAAAGTGGTAAACTTAGGGAAGCATGTGGGTGTTGTTCATGCAATGCCGAGCTACTGAAACTTCAGGTAAAATCCAACATACAAATCAAATACCATATTTAGAAATATATATGCATATCTTCATATTTGATTCCAGACTTCATTATTTTAAATTATGTTGGATAAATTATCATTAAGCTCTAGAAATGCCGGCTTTCTCTAATTAATTCTCTAATTACTTTAATTAAAGTTCTGATATATGTATTTGATATTCTTAATTGTCTATTAGTCAATAACGAGGATTATATTGCTTTTTCAGTCTTTGCTTTGCTCCAATTTTATTCCTCGAGAAACCTTATACCAGCTCTTGTCTGAACTCGATGCTAGCCGAAACATGAGGGGTGTTGCCTCCCTCAAGGTTCTTTGTCAATCAAGACTTAATCCCAAGGATGCTTTATCACACGTTATAAATGAGTTCCCTCAGTGTCTTGCATATTTCGTCAAAGAAATGCTCGATTCTGACTCAAATGAAACAATGGTAAGTCATTTTATAATATGATATATATTTTCTTTCCAAATGTCATGTTTTATTGAGAAGGGCAGTCAAAATTTTCCTAAACTCACATTTGTTTGTACCACCGGCCTGTGTTGGAAGTCTGAGTAGATGAAACTCAGGGCATACATACCTCTTGGGGGAATGATAGGCAGAGACCGTCTATCTGGCCACCCCTACCGACTTTACTACAATCGGATAAAGCCTCTCCTCCTCCCTGGGAGAGACGGCCTCATACCTAGTCTGATAATTTTGTTACAGTAATATCTTACTTTTTGTTTTACCACCATTTTAAATCTATTATAAGTTGAGAGTAATGATCCTGATTGATTGTAGTGGAAGCATATAGTTATGTTGCTGGTTGAGCGACTGCATTCTCCACTGGATGAAAAGGATCGTCTCAAATATGAGCAAGCATTTAAAGGTAAGAAACCACTTTCTTTCAATCGTGGAGGGACACTCATCATGAGTTTAAATGAATACTACTCTTTGGTCTTATATTCCTTCTTATAAAGGTAATTAAAAGTACGCCCTTCCCCATTAAGTGAAGAACCTTTATGGAAATTAGTGTTTTTTTCATTTGAAGATGTGCTCACTTATATGGCCGAAGTCCTTTCCCCAGCGGAGCTGATATCATTTCTACCAGGCGAGGGAAGCACCGCTCTATATCTGCCATATCTGGAAAGATCGTATGAAAAGCAGCGTTCTCATAAACTAAAAGCTATTATCATTGAAAGAGTTAAGGCATTTGAATTGAGGCCATCATGACAATTGACCTTTTTTTAAATAGCCTTAGATGGATGCGTATGTATACGCATATTATTTCACCTCTGTGAGTTGTTGATACATTTAACCATTGACTTTATAATGAGGCAGTATTGGCTGAAGTAAATACAACATCCGTATTTCCCTCAGGGTGAAACGGCAAGAAAATATTTCCTTGGAGAAAAATAGTGCTGGCAGGCACAACAGCAGACAACAATACATGGGTACAACATCAAAACGGATGTATTGCATGTACACAGAATTTATTGGAAAGTTGTTGTGAGGGTTTGATGTAAGTCATATAAAAGCAATGATGTTAATCATATGCTCGTACTCTTTATAAAACACTATAGTGGTGAAATTAATAGGGATTGTATAATGAAGCAACATGAACCATACCATGTGCCCGGCTTTCACCATACAATATTTGCAATGTCTATACAATATGAAACCCAAAGCTCATGTCCAACGAATGATTTGGGGTCCACCACTCAACCCCTGTGCTGCCAAAAAAAGAGAATTAGACAGGATCTATGTTGGGTTTGGTTGCGCCTCTACTGTGCCATATTTGTGGACCAGCAAACTGCAAGTACTCTGCATGTTTGATTTTTGAGTGACAACTACAAGCCCAACTGCAAACTATACCCCAAATGTATTATACTTCCCATAGGCCAGACAAACATTCCATATTATTTTCTAAGGTATTTAGAATGGATACATTTAAAGAATTTAGAACCACTTTGGCAAAATTCATGGGTATTGGAGACAGCTGAAACATGCCTAAACCTCTCATACAAAAATGTACAATCAGCACAGCTCCAACTAGATATATCTGAATATAATACTTATTTGGTACTGTGTTGATTAAATCTGTTCGGTTATGTTAAACTATTTTGAAAAGACCTCATTTTTGTCTTAAATTTGGATTATTTGAGAGGATTGGTCAAGGCACATTGTACATATTCAGGTCACTTCACCCATATACTGCTCCTGTTGAGCAGTCATCCACTGCTGCTGAGCGGCATTCACTGTGCATGAGGCTAAACGCACGTTCCATCTGTGTGTAAACATCTACGTCCGATTTTAGAAGATAAAGAGTGCAGCATTGTTGCCGAGAACTTTGCTGATCTTCCTTTGCTAATCAGCTACTGCCTCTGAACCAGAAGGGCAATGACGACGCTACAACTATATATAGAGCATATGGAGTTGTAGCGTCGTCATTGCCCTTCTGGTTCAGAGGCAGTAGCTGATTAGGGACCTGAGCCTATGCCTCGGTCTCTAATTACATACAGCCTCCTCAAAGTCAGGACAACCTTGGCTACTAATCCAGTACATATGGCTGTATAGGTTTCGAATTTCCAATATAACAACAGTACTGTACTCGAGTTGTGTATTTTCGTATCATTCCCCAGTCAAGAGCAGGAGAAATGATGTGTAAATACAGGAGAAAAACTCTTTGATTTCTCTTTGATTTCAGAAGATAATTCCAATGCCTCGAATCGGACTTTGACGTGTAGTCTCAGTTCCCGATTTGCCAGATCTCAAAATCTAACAATTTAGATATATATGTGCTCGTTTTCATATCATAATTTGAAACCAAAGAAAAATGTGGGTATGGTAGGTAGTGCAGGGAGCACATGGTATTTACAATTTAGATAATATCATTTGCATCCTGCTAGAATATTTTGTCATAATATCAGAATATTAGGTATTAGGACGCAGGGTATGATGGTAGCTATATTTTTCCTCTAACTTCTACTAAAGAGCTTCTTGGTGGATGTGTGTATTTCACTGGAATTGACATAAGTAGTTTCCATGTTAACTATAACTCTGGGTTATGTGTTATTGAGTTCGTTGTGATTACACCCATATATGGGTGTGTAGTATTGTGGTAGCAAGTGATAATACTATCAGATAATTAATACGTCAGATATGTACACATAGCTGTCTTATTATTTATATAAATATTATTCTTAAATCACAGTTCTATGCGATTCCTATCGGGTTTAAAATCAGAGTAATATATTCATATTTATTGTAATATATTGTTACACCGGTTCTTATCGATGTAGATGTAAAACAGGTGATAATTATAAATAATAAGTAAGATTTTTGAACCACATCTATATACATGATGTAGAGTTAGGTTTTTATACCGAAGCTTGTAATGTGAACTATGCATTTTGATCATACTTTATTTAAATCACCGAATTAATTAGGTTATGTTTTCTCTATGGCTTAATCCATGAAACCACCTCATATTCTCGTAGCGTTTTCGTTTCTGGGCTGCCTTTTAGCTCTAAAGCTCTTTTAAATTCATTGACTTTAACTTTATCGGAATTGTGACTCAACATGCAGGAGCGCTTTACGATTTTCAAAATGAAGGTGGCAGCACACACAATGGTTCTTTCTTCCATGTAAAATGTGTTTTGGAAATAAAGAATGATTATACCTAACTATAGATTCATTTAGATATAAATAAAATTCCAAGTAAAAAAAATGCCATTTTTTACATGAATTTCTGGAACACAATCCGTAAAGTGCCTTCTTTTGCAGTATCCTTTCTGTATCCACCTCGGCAAGAAAGGCCAATTCTGCCTCCGAAAACATTACTGCAATTGAGTGACACTATTTTTCTAAAAACAAAATTGGGCATTACTTTTGCTGACAAACTTTGAGATTTTCACTAAAACTTTGGTTTATTTTCATCTATATATTGTATATCATAAACTATTTTTGTATTGGATCTTCAGTTCACAATTGGGATGTTCACTTTAAAACGCGGGTATATAATGCATAATCAATTAGAGGTGAAGATACAAAACGCGCTATTATTTGTATAGAAAACTCAAGGGCCGGAGTGTATGTTAGCTAACTTTATTACAAATAAATGTTGAATACAAAATCTGATACAGCATTCCGTCTATATTACAAATATAATACCTTAAACTTTTCATCCCTTCTTGAAATCCTAGAATCACATATGCCAACATATATTTTGCAGACTTGAACAAAACAATACAAAACACAAGAACACCTATAACAGACACAATTACAAATGATAATCTATGATTTAACTTAGATATTTAAATTAACACCAAACAGTTCATGATATAATGGAGTATATTCATAGGATTCATTGGATGACAATTTGGTATAAATCTCATTGGCCATCGTCGCAAGTTATGTATTATATATATTTGCCGTTTGCTTTATATTAAGTTAGTAAGAGGCAAACTGGTCTAACAGAGATGAAGTCTAGTCCAGGTTTTTGAGACCTTTTTAAGGACTCTATAGTTTGGGCTATGAATGGTCAATCTACCTAATTATCCTAATGAAACTTGATTAAAAACAAAAGAAATGGTGACATGGTGAGGCTAATAAATTGACTTATGAATTGAAATATAGATAACAAGTTTTTCTAGATATTAATTATCTCGATGGCTAAACCAGAAAAAAAAAATCAGAAATAACATATTATTGGAAATTGAAACGGTTTGTAAGACATAATATAAGTATGAACAGAAAAACAAATTTACATGTATTGCTTTCTATTGGACATGAGGAGAAGGGAAATTCTCTCTAGTCCGGAGAGTATGGTTTCTACAATGCGCAACCTAGTACCCTATATGCTACTCTAGAACCAACACTTTTTCAATATTAAGAACCTGGCAAATTGTATAAAATGTCGTAAATATAGCCCTGACCTTCGAGTTTGTGGTCATATGCCATGTATATGTGCGTTACTACGATATGTAAAGTGACAAAGGAACAAACAATGCACTGTAAGTTTTTTTCCCATCAGCCTTTAAAATAGACTGAAATAATCCTGTATTTAAATTCTCTTTCTCAATTGCACAACTTTTCAAATTATATTAGCATTAAATATATATATATTGAACATAACACTGGTTCCCATTTACTCTCAATCAAGTAATACACCCAAGGCTGCTTAATTTTGTAAAAATTATCTGAAAGATGTCAAATAAGTGTTAATCTTAAACATTCATTATGGGGCTTAGCAAATTTTCGCATGGTAATTAGACAGGGGAAAAGAAGGAATAGTAGATCTTAATTATATTTCTCAATTAATGATATCACAAGATCCTTTTTAGCGGAATGAACATCATGCAATAATGAGGGACAAGAGAATCGATGTAGAATTGTGACACAATTTAAGTTGTACACCTAGCACGTTCCGCCTACCTCTTCTCTCCAGTAAGTATGTCATAGTCTACATACATGGAAAAGTTTGTCATTAAAATTGCTTGAAAATGTAGATAAAGGGCAAAATGTTCGCTTTTTGCAGAGCCAACTTAAAAACATAAAACGAGTATAAAAATCGTCTTTGTTTTACCAATGTTCTTGAAAGACATTCACATTTGAAGAAAGATTGACTCTTCTCCATTTGAAGTACTGCTCTATGTCTGGTGCAGTTTAAGCAACGATCCTCCATAGACATGAAGTTCCCATTCAGCTACATAAGTCGCAGGAATGAATTCTGTGAAACTGTCGCGGAAATCTGGCAGTGTGCATAGGCTTTACCAGTGGCTATTATAAAATTGTATGGATGTCCCCATGAATAACGCGGCTAGGAGGAGACCGTAGAATGCCGGACTTGACTTGGGCTTGTGATATTTAATCTTTTATTACAGCTGATTTAATGTTATCCACAACCAATGATATGAGGAAAATACTGGAAAGAATGGAACAGAGTCTTAATAAACGTTTGTGGCATATATTATTTAAGAATGCTAGTGCTAGATTATGGAAAGCCCACGTTGGATTCAGTGGTGCTATATATGTTCTTTAAAAAACACATTGTACTAGGAAACTCGAGATGTATCAGGCTTAACACGGCTTGGGGAAAACTGTGAGGATTGAAATACACCTGACAATTATACAATGAAATCTGAGAAATGAAAAAATAGTCAAATTGAGTCTGAACAACAGGAACCAGGCGCCTGTATTCAGAGTGTTTACCCATATAACCTCTTTTCATAATATGAAATATCACACTCACTTTAAGCACACAACTGATCTAGCAGTCTATCAGACGCTGAATCAATCTCATTTGCGTTCCTTAAATTGATGACGTATGAACTGTCTGGATCAGAAGCTATAGCACCAAGATCACCAACGTTGACGTCATCGCCAATGGAGACAGCGAAGACATCAATGCCAGCTCGCCGCGTGGAATCGGCTTCGTTTAGTACAGATCCTTCATTAATAGTTGAATGACCATCTGAGGAGAGGGAAGAAAAACAATAATGAGGTGTTATTCTTGAATGTTAAAACATTGCACATTGAAATAAACAGTGACCGATGCTTAGCCATGTTTTGGGCCATTGGTTTACTGTTAAAGTCACATTGGTATACACCATGCGGCAGCATGTTATGAACATCTCTAATATCTAGAATAGCCTTTTATTTGGGAAGTAGAGCCTCACCTGACACTAGAATAGCTACGTTTCGTACGCCAGATCGGTCTCCTTTAGATCCGCTAAATATGTCATTTCTTGTACGTCTAAGAGCCTCAGCAATGTTGGTGCGGCCTCCTCTATTTGAGAAGCTCAGAGCTGTCAAAACAGCCTCCTTGTTCTGAAATGTATTATAGGTTTTCACATGTAAAAATATGTCCTCAAATAGGCTATATCATATCATTGACAAAGACCAGAATTCCAAGCCATTTCAAGAAATAGAACCACGTTTGTCCCCACCCCCTTTATTCTGGATAGCCTTAAGGCAAACTATAGTGTAAAGTACATTAACACATTAAGGACATCGCAAATATAATACCAACTAAAATAGGGTATGGTTAGCAATAAATAGGTATACAAACCTGGTAAGTGTTGAGATAAAACTGGTCAATTGTTTGGTCAGCAAACGCAACGGTAGCCACCCTCACCCTGTCTAGACTCATATCAAAACCATACACTGTACGTCGAGCAAACTCCATGATGAGCCTCTGCTCCTCCTCCACAGAACCAGAGAGGTCCAGAAGGAACACCACATCCAGTTGGCGCGAACAACCTGTTTTATGAAAGAAAACCCGGCATGACTTTTCTTGTAGGTTAACGCACATGCAGTAGTTTATATTCCCCTTATAGTATCTCTAATAATCAATGAGACATTGGCCAATAGAAAGCGAAGGAAGTTTTACAATTCAGAGATAATTCACTGTGCTAACACACAAAACTTAGACTATAGTTGAACCAGTTCATCAGTATTAAAGGAGCAATTCATAAATTATTATCATGAATCCATATACTTACGCCTATTACATGATATTCCTGTAAATCCTGGCCTGCAGAGGCAAACGAATCTCTTCAAGGAGTTCAAACATGTTCCTCCATTGGCACAGGGGTTAGACTGACATTCGTTTATCTCTGGAAAATGACAGTTATACCATAAGACTCAAATCATGGTAGATGATAATTGAGATTTGTTGCACTTACAAGAAAATATTGATTTTCAAATAAGAAATACCGCGTATCTCTAGCTGATTAAAGAGAGATTATAGCCCTTAATGACAATTAGCATTGGTCATTGGGGTGCCTTTCGTGCAGTTTCTAGGGTATTTGAAATGTATTCCATGTAAATGTTCCATATAAAGGCCTCTACATAATCATAATTAAGTAATAGAATATCAAATAAATATACATGTATTAAGAAGAAGAAATTACCATCAAACACATTTCCAGTGAGAATGGTTATTAAACTGTTTAGGCTGTTGATGCTTTCAACTGAGAATATATTTTCTTGTCTAGGCCGGCTAGCGATTCCTTCCAGCTCAAGGCGATTGAACAATGTTCCAACAGACACCACCATCATGTGCACTCCTGTATTGATCTTGACATCTATGGCACTTGGGACTGTCCTCTCTTGGTTGATGTTAGAGTTGCCGTCTGATATTACGATCGTGATCCTTGCGGCCGTGTCGCGGGCTCCATTTTGGGTTGTGTACATGTCGGGAAGTAACCTCAAAGCAGCGGAAGTGTGGGTGCGGCCACCACGGAACCTGATGCGCATGACGGCTTGAATGGTGTCCTGTAGGAATTATGATTTCAGAATATTTGGGGTAAAAAAAACGATTACAATTCTTTGTAATCAAGGAATTATATTAGGTATCAGGTAAACTCTCATCACTTAATATTATTTCTCATGCTGCGCCCGAAGCCGAAGCGCGAAGGCTTCGGTCAAAAGGACTTTTTCGTAAACTTCTACCTATAGTAACGTTAGAACTACCCATCAAACATTATCAAAGCCTAACTATAAGTATATACCGGTGCAATGAAAGAACACAGATTTTCTTTAAAGATTTGTTAACACATGGCAGCCATTCGGGACTGCTCCCCATTTCTTTACTGCGATGTACAGTGGGAAGTATAGTAGAATAATCGAATAAGTGAGGTGGATGCGGGTACGTTGTCTCGGGAACGTACCTGTCTGTTGGTATAATCTTTTAGATGGAATTCTACTGCAGCCGTGTCACTGAACCATACAGCACCGACCCGTGTACGTTCGGGATGGAGATCAAGGTTGGCAATAATGGACGCAATGAAACTAAGCACACGTGGGAAACGCTCATTCCTAATACTGCCAGACGTGTCAATGACAAATACAAGATCAATCATGCCACTAGCTCCTGGAAGTATATAATATAAAAGAATGATTAATTTAATGCCTCACAAAACCCTTGACTGCGAAGTATCATTTCAATCAATCATGTTTTTTGGTAACATTTTCAATTGATGTATGACAATTACACATATAGCAACAGCAAATAGTTAGCTTACGTTGCAGTTTGAAAATATAGACACAATGTGAAATTCTTACTTCTTTCACAGTTGGCTCCTGATCTATCTCTCGGGCAAGGGGCGCATGTATATCCATTGAGTGCATCTGTGCAGGGAGCTCCATTACATGGGTTCGGGTTGCACTCATTCTCATCTACAATGGAATATGTTCAATATATCATTATTGACCATTGGCTTCCACAGCAGTGATAATTGATTTAGTAGAGGAATCTAGTTTGATCAACATACTATAAATGCGAATCATTGCCCGAATCATTCTGAGTAATGTACGTGATCTGCGATGATTTCTTTAGAATAAATTCAAAACACGAAGACTTACTGTTGCACAAGGCGGAGGCAATCGAATCAAGAGTAGATGGCAATTGCTGGAAGTCGCCAATGGTCATAACATTTTTATCCAAAGGCGCAGATGCGATAGATTCAAGCTCCCTCGGGTTGATTCCGTTTGTAATGCCAAGGACTAGAGTGCTATAATTATAGAAACATGACGATCAGAATAAGATAATTATGGGAAATGGTTACAATATCAACGCACTTCTATAGAGGTTTTTGAGAAAGTGATTTCATTTGCCTGATTATAGGCGTTATTTCATCTGAATGGATAGTCACATTTTGAGTTATTTCTTGGTAGACATATGGGCCTATAATTATACTGACTATGTTCCAGCATTCCTCAGAGCCATTGCCTCTCTCCAGGTGGCATCAGCATCGTTAGAGCGTCCGTCAGTGATTACAAAGGCGTAGTTCTGTACCCGGGGACGATCTCCAGCGGCAGGAGTGAAAACACTCTGTCTTGTCAATCTAAAATATTAAGTTGATTGAACATTGAGCAATGGTTCCCTATATGGTATGTGTTGATTATTATAAGTACCGACAGCACACAGCTTATTCCTCTTTACAGATCTTCGGCCTGTTATCTTCTCTAAATAGATAGTTGCCATATGAACATGAATTCTAGACCATAAAAAATTGCATCATGTCACCTCTTAATTTAAAGACTAAGAATTTATTTTCACAGTAGGTCAATTATGATGTATCGATCGTCGCAACGAAAGTCTAAATTGTGATTAAGAGATAATACTTAGTTTTGAATACAAACTATTTCTCTTACAAACTTGGCGTAACATAAAGCGGAAATAGATTTAGGATATTCTCCTACTATATTTTTTCTCCTCTTATAATATCATACATGTGTGATATTTTATTTAAATTCTCATATGATTTGGCTTTACCTGAGGGCTTCAGCAGTGTTTGTCGTGCCACCAGTATAATTGGTCCTCAATGCATTGAGAACATCCTTTTTGTTCGGGTGATCACCAAGGTTGAAAAACGTTTGTGCGTTTGTTGAATATGTTACCATGGCAACTCTGACACCTTCTGTAGCGCTATTTCCATTGTCCACATCCAGGCTGATCACGACATCGGTCATGAAATCTAGCATTCTGTCAAAGTTTGCTTTGCCAATACTACCAGATGCATCCAAGATGAAGGCTATGTCCCCGGCACTGCGGCACTCTGTGTGGAAAAAGAAACATTTCCATGGGAACCTTATACACCATAACAACCCTCGGACATGATTGTACAAAACATCTTTAATTATTCACGTAGCAAAACCGCAGATAAGTATTCCTGCAGAATAGGGCGGAACATTTGTACTATTAAATGGACATCAACGACTTGGGCACAAACCTACATGTGTGAACACAGATTAGTAGAATCGGCCCTGCTTTGGGAGGCTGATGTCCACTTGGCAGTGGTATATATGTCACGAAGCTTCAATGACTCAGAAAACTAACCATGTATACTAAGGCTCTATTCTAACTAATGAACTAATTGCAATTACATTTTACCATCCTTTGTCTTTTGCCCGGAGGCAAGTGGGGTGAATTAGGATTCAATCGTAGCAAACACGAATTATGTATAAATAATTGAGCGAATATCGACTGGTGTAATTCAATCTTCGCCTTGGTAAAGATACTCTGAAGGAACCGATACTGACATACAGACGGTGAAAGTAATGAAAGGAGAATTACCGGTGATATTGTTTAACGAAATCGAAATAAAAAACAAGGAAAAACAATCCGTATCATAGTAAACCATAACACAAGAGATTCTCATGAGTTTTTTTGTTTAAAATTATCGATCTAAGCTAGGCATGATTTTAGCTGATAAGTGTAATTATTGAAGAACAAATCTCAACACTAATCGGTTGAAATCGTTGAGTCGATCCTATTTTACTTACGTCTTTCACAGTTGACACCTGAGTATCCTGGTCTGCATTTACACAGGTAATAGCCAATTTCATTAATGCAGGTGGCTCCATTTCTGCATGGGTTGCTAGAGCACTCGTTGTTATCTGTAAGTACGAATCCAGAAATAAGATTTTGGATGACAAGAACAATTTACTACATGCTCAGTAGCCGTGCCACATGAGCCGAACTTCTTTCCTGTTTTAGTACTAACATTGTAATTACGTTCGGTAGTTTATCTGATGACCTGTTATTCAAATCTATTGGTCTAACTAACATTTTTCCTATATATAAGAATCTGTAGCGCTATTCTAAAGAAACATGGAAGACAATGATCTAATACTGTAAGGCAGACTGAAAAAAACCTTTGCCATTAGGTTGTCATCAATAACAGAATTATGTCACTCACTATCACAGACAATATCCCGAAGTTTGTCTCTGATTGAAGATAACGAGCCGAAATCTCTCACATGATATCTGTTCTCTTCCGTAGGGTAACTTGCCATTGCCTCAAGTTCAAACCGGTCAAGCCAATTGCCGATACCAATTGTGATTACATGAATGCCTGAGAGGCGCATAAGCTTAGCTTCCATCAGTGTCTGTTGGGCATTGTTTGACGCACCATCTGTGATTACAATTACAATATCTCGAGCATCGATACGATTTCCATTGTTGGTGGAGAAGAGGGTTTCTCTGGAATATCTTAGGGCTGCTCCCGTATTCGTTGTTCCTCTCGTGTAAGGCATATTTTTCACGGCCTGTTCATGAATTTTAATATAATTTGTTTTTAATGTTTAAATATGTTTACCAAATATGTAAATGCATTTGTAACTTTATAATCAATGATACAAAATATCAAAATATCATGCCCAACATGTGATCCTATGATTCGAAGTAGCATCCTACAATGGATTACTCATATTATGAATTATTGTACAATAGTAGCAATGCTAACATTATTTTGGCATTTTGTTGGATTTATTAGGTCCACTTACATTCTTCATATCCACGCTCCTTGTGAATTGATTGAGCTTGAAAATCTCACTGGGTTGGTCACTGAATGTGAGTACACCCACCCTGAAACGCCCTGTATTGACATCCAAGCCGTCAATCAGTGATGAGATGAAGTCACGGACACTACGGAAGTTTTCTTCCCGAATACTTCCGGATGCGTCCACGACGAACACAACATCAGCCACGTCTCCAGTACAATCTGCAATCAGCAATATTGATCGGTGAGAATGTATGAACATGCAATGAATTCGAAGCTTTTTGGGTAACAAATGAAAGTTCGAATCATCTAATTTGCATTTTGTGGAAAGAATATCATTATACACGACGAATATAGCCCTATAAATATAGCCCAAATTTCTTATCTAGGATGACGATGGCTTCAGCATTGTCGTGAATGGCTATACATGACACCAATAAAATAGATGTGAAATCCAACCAGAGCGGAACTATTGTACATTCTTTAGTTACTGATTGGTGAAATAGCTAGTAGCTCGATTATCATGATTGATAAGAAAACCACACCAAGGCTGGATAACCAATACATCGACTTCTCTATGCTCATTTTATTCATGTAGCTCAATCGGATAATTTTAGTTTGTATGTCTATATATCAGATCCCTAGATATAGAATATCTATTTGGAGTCAAGCATGGGTGTAATATCTGCGTTCTAATTAATGCAGGATAACATTTTATGATACCGGTATACTGGTACCGGTATATATAGTGAACGAATATATAATATCTTGATACGATTCATTAAAATAAAAAGAATCCAGACCAATTGAGGGAAAAGGTAAAATAATAAAGATACAAAAAGAATGTGAGCTCACCCGTGACAGGAGCAACACACGTCTCAGGTACGAGCTTGGTCAGCGTGTCTGCAGCCTTAGCAATACCTGGGGCTGTGATCACGTGTTTTTCGAGTGGCTCAGATGCGATGGCTTGGAGTTCATCACGACGGGCATTGGGCGTAAGACCAATAGCGAATACATCTACCCCTGTAATAAGACAACACATATTGACTTGTAATTGTTTGGT
Source organism: Sthenelais limicola (assembly GCA_942159475.1). Classification (NCBI taxonomy): domain Eukaryota; kingdom Metazoa; phylum Annelida; class Polychaeta; order Phyllodocida; family Sigalionidae; genus Sthenelais; species Sthenelais limicola. The sequence continues at coordinate 119,069,194 of OW804096.1, forward strand.
TGTAACCTTTTGAAAATCCACATCAAAGTATTCGCAGTAAACCAGATGTACAACTGATATAATTTATTCCTTTAACCTTGGTAAATTTAGCAGTCATTTGAGTTGTTTTCTCTATGACCAGATTTATCTCATTCTTTCTGTCCCCATCTCTTTCTCTGTCCCCTCTCTTTCTCCCCTCGCCTCTCCTCTGCCTCTGCCTTTCTCATTTTCTTTGTCACACCTCTCTTTCTCTTTATGATTTATTTCTCCCTATCTCTCCTCTCGTAATTACTCTTTCTGTCTCATTAAAACTCCGAGATATAAATGCAACACGTGACATTTATTTTATGTTGTTTTACAGTCGGCACGATACAAAGTAATGTGTAGGTTTCCTACCTGTTCTTCTCAGGGAATCTGCTTCATTTCTAATGGATGGGGCTTCGCTGGTTGCTGGTCCGGCGACAAGGACAACAGCAACATTTCTGACGTTAGGACGGTCACCACGAGAGGGGTTGAAGACATCATTACGCAGTGTCCTGAGGCCACTTGCAATGTTTAAACCTTGGCCAAGATTTCTTGTCTGGTTAATGGCGCGTTCCATGTCGATGTATCTATATTTAAAACATATACATTAAAACAAGTATATTAAAAGTGATTTTCGATGCGCAAATGCTATCCTTCGACATAAATTCAATCAGCGCAAAATGACCTTTTCATAATATTATTCCACACTTTCTAAGAATACACGCGATCCAATGAAGATAAGTAAACACTTTAATCAAACCTACCGGCTATAAGAGTTTAAGTTGAATACTGTCCGGACCTGATTTGACATCAGGACTACCGAAGCACGGCTTTCACCGCCATTAATATCATAAGCTCCAATAGCTAAACGTAGATACTCTAAGAGCCTCTGCCACGATAGATTGTCTGATGTTCGACTAGATGCATCCAACAAGAAGGCGATATCAGTAGGCAGCAAGCAAGCTGGTAAAGGACAATATATATAATAAGCAAGTGGGATAGACAATGTATTGCATAGCTTTGCATCATGGCCTTATTTCAAGATCCTTTCATGTCAATGTAACACATGGGAGCAAATTAAATGGATAAATACCATACTAGTGTATGTTGATTTTTAAATCGATTTGACTGCTCACAATGTCAAGAGGGTAAACACTATATCTTACGAGGTACTTCAACTGTCACATCGCAGACCTGCTTGACAACATCGGCTATGATATTGTTGATACTTCGGAAGTCAGGAGAAGAATAATAATTCTTGTTTTCCTGCTGAGGAGGAGATGAGATTTCCCTCAGGGTTGTCTTGTCGATGACAGCTGTGATACCTACAAGCCAAAGGTCATTTTAAAAAATGAATATATATACTTTAGAGGATGAGGATTGATCTATTTTCATATCATAATTATATATAGGCACGGTAGATATTCAGGCCTTGCAGATCAATTTTCGGGTCTATAAAAATTATAACGGCCCGCCAAATCACCCTGAAACAGCCAAATCGTGGACTGAAAGACATACACAATTTTCAATTATGTATACCAACCGATGGCAATGACATTAATGATTCCGTTGTCTCTGAAGGCCTTTAGGCGGTTTGCTTCTGGGATTGTGTCTTGTTGATCAATTGTTGCAATACCATCGGTGATAATAATTGCCATATTTGGAACTGACGGCCTGTCACCTCTATTCCTATTGAAACAAGAAGTTCTAGCAAGTCGCAATGCAGCCGGAGTATTGGTAAATCCGCCCGAATAGGAAGTTGCTGTAACATTTCTTTTCAAGGCAGCTTTGTCAACAAAGTCATCCAGATGGAACAAGATGGTGGCATCGTTTGAGAATTTAACAGCTCCGACTCGAATCAACTCAGGGCCGATATCTAAGCTGTTTATTAAATTGTTAACAAAGGCCAAGATCAACTGAAAGAGATCATATATGCAACGTTTAGAAGAAGAAGAAGAAGAAGAAGAAGAGTCTGATATCATTTGTAAATGAAATGTTGAAAGTTTCGTTTAAACAGTACCTTATAATTTTACATAATATCTAGCACATTTTACACCGGTCTTAATTAATAGTGCAGACCAGAAATTAAGACTTAATATCTAACTGATGCCATTTACCTGCCAATTATCGACTGAATTATCCTCTGGGTTCTGATCTCTTATACTACCAGAACTGTCAATTATGAGACACAGATCAAGTTGTCCGAAGCACACATCTAGAATGGGAAAATGAGGGTCACCATTAAACAGAAATCAATAATTCAATCCAAGTTTATTATCCGTAATAATTATCAGGCAGCTTCTGAGATGATAGCTTGGACGGCCGTTGGTAGTATTGCTATAAAACCATCTCTTCACTTGAACAGTCTTCTTAATTTGATTTGATTTGATACATGCCCAAATATATTTTTGTAATGATATATGATACTGATGATAAAAAGCACCAAGCCAGAACCATCGACATACAAGGGATAATTTCTTACCTTGATACAATAACATTGTATTTGGACAAGAACATATTCGTTCGTCATTTTCGATGGAATCCTTAAACTTCCTTTATTTATTTTTCTAATCAAAGGTCTAAGAGAAGGTAAGAAACATATGTGACATATTAATTCTTACCCACGGTAGGGGGATCGGTAGGTGGTGGTTGAGTGACACAAGCTTGTTGAGAGATAGTTGGTACAAGGCCTATGAGATCCGTAAAATCAACAGAAGGGAAGTAATCTATGTTCCTCTGCGCTTCCCCGAAGTAAGCCTTCGATATCTCTTTTAGGAGTTCTTCATTAATACTGTGAATAGGTAGAGAAAATATCAATACACACAATAAATATAAGAATGCCATGTACTTTGTATTATTTCTATTCCACAACTTTGTATATTTTAGGTATTGTATGAAAAATAACTTGCCTGTTAGTGATTCCAATGGAGATGGATCGGTCCACTTCTCGGTGTAGTAAAGCGATTTCTGGTCGTGTGCGACCTTCATTTTTGGTTGGTACACCTGTAATAAATCTTTTATAGTAAGTATGACAAGTACAACAAGCTATTCGGTGAATATACAAAAGATATTTTTTCGATTATCATAAAAAGCGATACTATTTTTTTCTTCAGGAGTTTGAATATGATATTTCAGGATACCTTCTGATCAAATGTATAACACATTTTGATTTCAAATGCCTATACAACACCGGCTCACTATGTGGGATCGGAATACACATTTTAAATTAATTTGCTCGCACTTCCGCAACAATAATATGGGGATATTCATAAGTTGGTGTATTTTCCTCGTTATGATTTGAAATAGTCTATATTCAGCTGAAAGACATAGTTCGCTCTTCCGATATTATTCTGCGAGAATACTATGAGAATGGTCATAATCATTTCAAGAAATCAATGAGCCAAACAAAATAAGGAACTTTTGAAAACTGTTTTACGTACGCTCAAAAGCATTTTTATTCATCCTTGAAGGTGCAAGGTATATAGTTGTGTCGAATATTTTATTCATTTTCTTCTGCTCAACTATATCTTTACTTTACGGTTGTCATGTCAAGCAACTTGTAACAATAATAACTTCTCGGTGTAAGTTGGATCTGGTACACAAGAAATTGTTTCAGACCGTTTCCTTCACATTAATCTTTGTATGCATCCCTTATTTTTTTTAACTCCCACGCTCGCATGCCTATCCAGGCATTGCTTTGGAATGTCGACGACGGGCAGATACAAATTGAAACCATTGAATGTATATTGCTTACCGTCGGATATGAAGATCACTATGTTTCTAACTCCTGGTCTGTCTTGTGACCCTCCGAAACATCCATCCCTTGTAAGTCGTAAGGCATCGGCGGTATTTGTAAAACTCCCCCTATATCCTAGATAATAGAAGAGAGATATTGTGAAAAAATAATTGCAATCCGGGCGAATAAGCCTTTGTTTCAAAACAACTTACATATATATGAAAAAAAACTTTTGCAATAGGTTTCATAAGGATCTTAGCTATTTTCCGCCAATCTTACTCTGAAAAAATATAAAGTGTAATGTTTGCATACCTGTTCTTTCAATTCTTCGTCTGAGTTCATTTTTATCAGATATCTCCCCCAGTCCTATTACTAATTCGACTTCGAGAGAGAATACAACCATGCCCACGCGGATCTAAAATGAAAAAAAGGAACATACATAGGTGAATATGGCGTATCTATTATTTCACAAAGCTATTGTTTTGTGTATTTACATGTGATCTTGATTAATTTTCCCCGCAGAAATGACGCAGTCCTTTTATGTTATCTTAATAGTTTTCACTAAGCATGATAGAACACTGGTGTTGAAGGTAATTGTACTCCTTTCCTAATGCAACACGAACCAGTGTAAACTGCGAATTCTTTCTGACGGGGGAAATTCACAGCGTAAAAAGTGGTAGCCATATAATTAATAGTTAATCATAAAAACAAACTGTGGCATATTCATCACCGTCAGTATGTATGCCTCTAAACTAGAACACTTATTATGTCTTACGTTACCATCGGATGCTAATTTGATTTTTATCTTGCTTATCTCCTTCCCTTGCCCAAATAAATCTATTGGGACAAAAACAATGAATCCCCTCAAAACAAAACAGGTCCACAATCTAATGAGGTGAATTGTATGCGAGGCCCGTTTGAATTTTACCCCCATCATACTTCAACCAAAACTAGAGACCGTGTTCGGCATTCAAGGTGTTGATGTGCCACTTTTTGCCTTTTCCATTACATGATCCCCTCGTTGGAAGTCCTCTAAATCTCCCTATAGAATTACCTGCATAATTATGGTTACTCAAACGTTACCCCTAGATGCACTTTGTATAAAATACAATCTGTGATGTTCTCTTCGTGGATAAACATCCTATAGCAATATTTACTCGATATATGACCTTTCTCGATCGGACCAGTATGTATCAGGGTTATTTTTAAAAAATGCAGTTGATAAGGGAAGATCAAAATAGAAATTAAGTATACGAGCCAAATCTATCATCATACATCTCCTGATAAGCCATCGGGGATTTGTGCTTGAGGGACCAACTAAAGTGCACTTGTATGGCCCATCAATCAACGTTAATTGACAATAATTCTACACCTTCAAATAATTATATTAATTGTACGAGGGAAACTTAGTGCCTATTAAGTGCCAGCAGATTCATCACTAACATGATGGGGCAATTAAAGGTCGAGGGTGTAAATTTAGTGTCATTCTGTCATATAAATAATACTTTGCTTATCATCTTTATTTCTAGAATTTGAGAGAAGTCTCTCATTATAGATGAACTTAGTTATCAACAGGTCCATACATTATTACTAAGATGGGAGACTCTCAGCCTATTGTCGGGTGATTCAACGTCATACAAACGTCTTGGAAAACGTCCCACTCCCAATGATATAATCACTGTAATCAGTGTCAAAGGGAGATGACAACCATCTCTATTAAAAAAAGTCAATATGAACTGTAGTACTTGCTCATTATTAACTGATCCAGTCGTCAAATTCAAAGTCACAATTCTGCTTTCAATTCGAATTCAATTCATTGCTAAGAGGAAAAAAGTGGGATGAGTGGCTGATGCCTTGTGAATGCCCTCAGATCTACCAATAATTCGCAAAGAACATATTGGAATGCCTTGATGTCTAGTGAATGCCTTCTGATCTACCAATATTTCTTAAAGAATACATATTGAAATGACCTAATCATTTCAAGAAATCGATGATCCAACCAAAATAAGGAGCTTTTGATAAAAACGAGAGCTTTGTCCCCAAAGCAATATAGGCCTATGATGTCCCGGCACTAGTCAAGGTAAACCCCATAACAAGTAGTAACTTTATAAAATTACCTCATCAGGCGCGATTGCAAGATCGTTCACAATACTGGAAACGAACTCGAGTATTGTATCCCAATTATCCGGCTCCCCTGGAACATTATTGTCTCTTATGCTACCCGAACTATCCAGGATAAAACATATATCTGCTAGCGATTTACACACTGCAATGAAAAGATAATATATAATAAGAAATAATGTAAAACACTGAAAAACATATTAGCCATTCAAAAATAATAGACATGTTATAAGCGACACAGAGCTAAGATAGTAAGAGCTGTTATGTACTGAATATGAGAAGTAGAGAGGAACCAATGTGAAAATGATTAAATCATGAGTATATTTTTGAAAGGTAAATCATATAATCAGTAATTCTAGAAGTGGATGTTGTTCCAAACAGCAAGCCTGCTTCCTAAAAGTTATGTGGAATGTATTAAATCACGTTAAATCAATAATGATTATGCGAAGTGGAAGTATGAAATTAGGATTGATCACCGATGGGCACATTGGAAAGACATAATTTCAGCTGCATTGGGAGAAAGAATATCCTTTTAACTGACCTGTAACAAGAAATTATATTATTGAATGGCAGGGAAACACACCACATGCGCCTAAAGCAGTAGGCCATACCAATGAATGGTAAGACTGATTACTGCTTATACAACTTTAACGTTATTTCAGCCGTTTGCATGCAGGTTAAATAAGAAGTCAATCAATATTGAAACCCCCGAAAACAAACAATAGTACCATGCACATGTATATACTCCCCATAAGCCGAACAACTCGTTCATTTTGAATGTTATCTGGGCTTGAAGGGAATAATTATGTTTTTGATAGGAGAATCCATCGTGATCGGATTTGCCCCCCAACCCTTTACCATTTAGCTCATGACTCCAACTTTCAATGTCATAATGATTATAGAAACAATGATCATGACAAGGAAATATTACAATTGCGCCATTATGATCCCTTCAATATCCATCTGAGAACCTTCCTTTCTGAATCTAAATATTGCTGATCAATATTAAGATCTGAAATGGTGTGTTCCTCAGTAAACCCATGCACATTTTATAGCTTGCTTATCAAATAATTGTATGACCAAAGGCTCAAATAAGAAATTAGGTGCACATAACCAGGGTGGCAATAATTTGCACATGCACTGACTTTCACTTGGACTATTGGCACCATCAGCCCAGTCTTTAGCCATTTGGCACGCTTATCCCCCCCATTTTATAACCATCAAACCCGAGGCATTATTTCTTACTTGGTATCCTAGGATCTGTCACGTAATCGTATCTCCGCGTGGCTGTATCATAGACAATGGGGATCTAAATCATTCATTTTCTTTTATAGCTTCCCATTGAAAACCTTGTGCTTGCCTCAGTTCTCCAGCATATACACAGTCAAATTAGATGATATAATTTTGCTTGTTTTATTGAATTAATCTTTATCTAACGAACCTTTAATAATTTAAAATCGATGTATTGATCATCTTTCTAATGGTACAAAATTCAATATGGTTAGTAAGATTATAATAAAGTGTGTGCAACATAAGTTAAAAATCAACATAAGATTCTGACAAGTAACCAAAGACTTGATAAAAAATTAGGTAAACCTTTCGAAGTGCCTTACTTTGGGCAGGTTTTGTTGTATAGTAGTAGGTATGGTGGTGATACCAAGGGTCAACTACTGCAAAAGGGAAACAAGAAAACCACATTCCTGTAAGTAATATCTCGCTTGGCAAAGTCTATTTATAACTGTCGAACACTAAACACATCTTTTTTATTATAGGGAATCTTTTCTTATATAAACATGTATTATAGTCAATATGTACTATAAGTATTCATGGACAGTGCATCGCAATATTATTTCACGAAGGAATATCTTATGTCCAACACCATTATCTACATGTATTACTTTCTGTAGTAGATGTGGTTAATTCCTTATCCACTTATTTCGTGATTCAGAAAACAGAATAGGTTAATAAATTCAATGATAATATTTCAGATGGCAGTATCGATTATTATACCCTGTTAACAGCCTACTGTTAACCACAGTCGGATCAGTTGGAACATTAAAATGCACATCTACCGTATGTGGGAGCAGTAATAAAAGTTAATGGATTTTCTTATGAATCATTAAATGAGGTAAAATTAAAGTATGGACAATTCTTCTCATATGCACGAAAAGATCGATTCCCCGCCACCAAAAAATAGGGGTGTTAGCTGGGGAACACCTGGGCCTGTCATCTATAGGTATGCGGCTCATAGCCCTATTTGACAGAAGGAAACACCGAAACAGAGCCCGGTGGTACCATTATCTCAGCAGCCTCGAGTCAAAAGAGATGACCTGAAATTGACAGGATGCCAAATGGAGATAGTGTGTGGGAGAGAGGACTGGTTTAGAAGACAGACTCTTGTTGAGGAAAGCATGCGGAGTTGTGGCAAAGGTCAAGGGAATGTGAGCATTAAAATCAACATTCTTACTGAATTTCTCTAAAGGATAAGGCCAGAAAATTGCGTGTTCGTCATATCAATAATAATAGCTCTGCATATAGAAGGTATGATAATACCCCCGGGGTATTATTTTCCCCTGCCCCGTGGGTGTGTATTGTTAAAATTTGACAATTTGCTCTCCATTCCTTGGGGTTCATAGGCTCTGATAGGAATCAATACACCCTTTAGTCCTTTAGTTTCTGACAGCTTTGACAACAGCCCAAATTAATTCTGAATTATAGGATTTTTCTAAGATTTCGCAAGAAGGGACGATCAAAGGGTAGATACTTGAGATTCACAACCAATGAAGATTTAACCAAAGGGCCGCCTGCTATGATTCAATTTCATACCGTGTGAAAGGCAATAAAAGTCATTTTTGTAACCTAAGTAGTCTTTATCCATTGCGTAAATGCAAAGAAATGTGCATTCACTGAGGCCTAGACTTCACCACATTTCCACGGTAAGCAAATATAACTGAAATCGGACGAAATGCTTGTAACTGACGGTAATACGAGCATAGCAAGGCCATGCATGGAAAAAATAAATACTTCGTGTGGTAAGGAGCATTGAATTCGCAAATGAAATGTGTGTGCACTATAAGGGAACTTATGGTGAACGTCCTTTATCAATCGCACCCAGATATCTAACAGAAAGCATTTAATTATGTACTATATATGGTGCACAGAAAATGAATGCCACCACCTATATATATATACGTACTTCATACAGAAGTGCAAGTGCAATGAGCATGCACTGATACACCCTGGGAATCTGTTAGAATCCCTGAAACCATCCCACTACATGTTTGAGGGTTTGGATTATTGTTATAAAGGTGAACCTTTGATGTTTATTTTTCAATCCCTTTCTTTTATCTAACAAATTTCTGTTTTAAAAGGTAGTTTTGGCCCGTGTAGTTGAACCGATTGAGCATTTTGAATTACCTGTATCACTAACGGGCTCTCTTATGTCAGGCTCATTGTCGCAGTCTGGGGTGTTTCCTATGTGTTTCACTGTATACAGATCAATTGATAGTACGATATGTTTGACTTCCAAGCTAAACTTTCCTCCTTAGCGAAAAGGGGGATCGTTAATGACAAAGAAGTCATTTGTAAGGGTTATTGAATTATGCAACTGGTATAGACAATATACAGTCCCCAGAGAGAATTTTTGTCGAGACTGTCCCAAGAGGACTTATGGAAAAACAGTTCACAGGCACCCTGCGAGTCATAATTCGCCATGCAGGGATTTTAAAAGGATCACTAAATAAAACATGAGTGTAAATAGCAACATTTACATGTATATGTTCATTTGTTATCGGTTGTCTTGGCTTCGTTGAGCATAATGAATATTTAAATTAGGTGGCAACAGAAATAAAACTCTTTGAATGTCTCGTGTTTTGTAAGATCATTTACCTTTAGGAATTGTAGGTTTGCAAACGGTTGAATTCACAAGAAAGTGTTCAGTGAAAATATGGTTTGGTTTGCTTGTGTGGGAGAATGAAATAAATTGTATAAATTGTTTAAATATTTTAAGCAACTGTAAAAGATCATTCCCTTTCGTCTCGTGATTGCCGATAGTAATTGCATTCTTAAGTTTCTTGGATGGCTTTGGGACATAGGATTTACCTGTGGGAGTTCGCATGGTTGGATACATCCGCGGCCTCACTGTAGTTGCATAATCAAAGAGAGGCCTTCGAGGTACGTTATTAACTGTAGGTTATAGTAAGGTTATAATCAACAATAACATAGGCTACAATATAAGTCGTGGATATGCGGACATGTATGGACTTTCTTTTTGTTTGTTGGATGGCGTAGGTATGGAGTCCCACCAATTGATCATACCAGATTGAGAATTATAAAAGTGAGTGGATCATGAGCTGGTATGCATGCAATCCAACTGCTGATCCTATCATGAGGGTAACATGACTTTAACCACCGTATCCTGCTAAACTACCATCGAAGACTTCTCATAAATTACCATGAAATTTGTTACTTGATAGTATTATACAATGCAACATTACAAATATATGAAAGTATTAACATAACTTGCAGAAAATGTATAATTATTTTGTCATGGCAAATAATGAGAAACCTTCGGATGAAACATAAACGAAACGTCCCATTTGCATTCTAGGTTCCAAGTCCCTGTTTCAGTTCAGGTCTTGAACCTTTCAGAAATGCAGCATTCTCAATACAAATATTATGTCGCACCTGGTGTGTAGTTCTTACTTCTCCTGTTCCTGAGCAAAACTAAAAACACTGACGGATGAATACAGAGTCTTACTGATGACACATAATCATTCCCCAAATTACCATGCAACATTAAAAATCCTCTCCCTTTTCAGAGTTATGAAGCAGTTGATATAACATTATAAAGACAATGATAAAAAACTCAATATAATAATCGAGAGTACATATATACATTTTATGAGATAATAGTCATCATTATAGCTGCAAGATTGATGAAGCGATATTAAGCATATTATTATTATTATGCAGAGGTTCGTGGTCTGTAAGGGTAAAAATACATGACAAATATTCCTGTCAAATTGACAGACAGAGCAGGCAAATCTTGGAGCATCCTATATTGCCAGGGACATCAGGGTCATATGTAGTAGAAACTGTAATAAACCACATTTATTAACGAATATAGGGTAGTGATTCTAATTTGAGTAGTAATGATGAAAAGTGACCTTTAAGTATTTTCCTACACCAGTACATAAAATACCAGACTTTTAAAAAAATTCTTATGAGGCCCGTTGTTGCTAACCATCTATATTATTTTTGATATCTATCAGGGTGATACCCCTTTATAGTGGGGCCCCGATGGTTTGTGATCAAAGTTGTTTTAACCGAAATATCATATCAAAGATATACTCACCAACTTGACACTGGGCGAAAGGTAATACTGCCCCCATGAGAATAATCCATGCCAAAGTGTAGGCCATGGCCGTTGGTCCTGGAAAACATGAACCAAATAAATTTTAACTGAAGGTCACGGAATGATCTATAGCAATTAGTATCAATGGATCAATGGTTGCATTTAAGTCACACGAAACAACTCGAAATGTAAAACTGTCATCAATCTCTCTCCGCTGGTTGGTGCACATTATTAGTTGCATCATGCACACTGCATAGATATGATGGATTATTTTCAAGGTTTTATGCCCGCTTTATAAAAGCATTATGTTATCTCGATGGTCTATACAATTGCAATTACCTTTTGCCCCCAAAGCAACCCCGAGGTTAAACTAGAAATTCCTTTTGAATCGAGCCTGTCAACATAATTTATAAAATACACGTATATCTGTCGCCGCTGATGATGTATCAGGAAAGTACTCAACATAATTATCAATCAAAATTGGGGATATTTTTCAACCTCGACAATATTTATGGGGATATAAAGCCCTTGGCCATGGGCCTTATATTCAACTCTGATTTATGCTTCTTAAAAAATGCACATGACTTTAGGTGCGGCTGACTTTTCCCTTTCCTACTCATGCATAAACGAAGCTAAAGGACCCACTAAGAACATAAAGCAGAATCTTGACAGATTAGGTGAAGGCTAAACGAAGCTCTTAACTTAGGTCTGTTGTCTTTCGTTTCAAACAAATGGATTTCCTTTCAGTGACAAATGGATGAAGCCCCAATGCAATTGACTGGCATTACTTATTTTGCATAGAGTCTACCTATCCTATACCCATGCATATTCATGGTCTTGAAATTATTCTGGTATTCTCGAACAACCATGCATGGCATGACTCTGTTCAATTATATAACCATGGCGACATTAGTTCAGGCTAAACCATTGATTGATTGTATGATACGTTACAAGGCTGTTAGGTCAACTCCATAGCTTTAACGTGCATCTTTAACAACGTGCTGCCAGGAACGACCGACCTTTGATGATCCAGTCAGCAAGCACCTGGATGGATCGTGCCCACAACGGGATTTGAACCCACAACACTCTCAAACCTGGATGCAAAACAAAGCCAGCTCCACGAACACTGCGCCGCTCCTCCCCACCCATGATTTATTTAAGGACTATAAAGGTCAATTAGTTTGAAACATTCCCGGCACGATATCAATTAAAAGGTTAACGTTTTTCTATTTCAAATGGTTTCCTAATTGGATTGCTGTTGCTCTCTATAGCTCTCTCTCTCATCATTGCATGTATCTCCACTGCCTGTATCTCCACTGCCTGTTTTATCTATATGGTTGCAAGTTGTACGTGGCGTTTACACGCACATCACCTGTAGATATCAATGGCAATGTCTGAATTATGATTGATCTTGCTGACAACCATGTCAAACCTTTACACTTTGAAGAAAAGCACTATAGCAAGAATAGCCTGACAACATCTTGATTCTACTTCCTAACAATTCTTTTGTGATTATTAAATGTGTTGAGGATAAATGGTATTTTAAGTTGGGGTTAAAAGCTTTTATCGCGGTAATAATTGATTGATACAGTGAAAGAATGGGAAACACCGTTCCGAAAATTCATTCACATTTATCAAATGAAAATCCCCAAACACCGACCCCATACCCTCGTCCTTAAATAGTTGATATGCAGCTGGGGAAATATACAAAGGCGGATATATTGAACCTACAGAAATGCCATGGATTATCTCTTTACATGGTTGCTGCATAATTTCCATTTGCTGAAACTTTTATAACTAATTACCCCCTGGGCGAGATAGGCGGTCCCCTTTTGACAAGATACCCCTGATGACGCAAGTGACATCCAGGACATTTTATAGGGCTATAAAAATCTATTTCCTTTACCTGTGAATTTTTATTTCTTCAAATTACAAAAAAGAGGCCTTTGAGTGTTAGTTTATTGGTTGTAAAATTACATTTTCCAATTTCAACGCCTTTCTTTTGTCATTAAAATTATTTATTTTAAAGCATCTATATAACATTCTGTCTGATTTTCGATGATACCATTAGTCCCGACCTACTTAAATTTTTGAATACCTTCATAATGTATATATGCCGCCAATAGGTACCCCGAAATAAATCCTTAATGACAATTTTATTGAGAAAGCCTGGCTTTAAATAGTAATACCTATTTTGGCAATCTTCCAAAATATTTTCACTCGCTGGTTCAGCCCAAGAATAAGCATGCATGCCAACATCGCTATCTTATCATTGATAAGGAAAAGCTATTAAATGTATAGTTTAGTATTAAGAATAATGCATCAATAAAGATAAATTCAGACCTGGTAGGCCCTGGCTATTGGATCCTTACCAAACATGCGTACATGTTTTTGCCTTTGATAGGATATCTATAGCTCCCAAGTTCCTGTACTAGCTAAGCTATTGCTCGACAATGACCTACACGGCCCATATATTAGTCTCCCACCCTCTGATATGAAGAGATGGATATGACATTTGGCATATGCCAACAGTAAAATGTTCAGTACTCTAATCACACTACTCTCTTCGATTCAAGTATGTATCAAGCAAGTTGTCGAGATTCCTCTCATGAAAGTATGTAGACATAGTAGAACATTCCCCATCAAGAGCTTTAATGGAATGTCTACCGTGCAATCAGTGGGTGCCCATTGAAAGAGGCATTCTGTACGGTTCCAAATAGAATGAAAAGAACAGCCAATTATTGGCATCATTAAGAACAATGATATTCTCAGTGATGCATGACGAGATGTATTTTTTTTATCAGGCCTGCTCTACTATGAGAAGGCCTGGCCCTGGAGCACTATTGCAAAGCCAACAGTGATTTCTACAATGTCTCTTGTCACAACACGTAAAGCTATCCATCGCAAGTCACTCATGCTTCTCGATGTCGCAATTATTCAATTATACATGTGATATGCCCAGAGGGGTCGTGATAAATGCAAATTAGATGTTTTGCCCTTGCTGCCAATCACAGAAAGGCACAAGTACTATGGCAGTGATCCTCTAGTCCATCTATGGTGAGAACGTTTAAATGTTGCAAGAAATATATTTCAAGCAGGGGGTTATTTTGACATTACTTTTACCCCTATAATTTTGGTATAGCGTTGCATCAACCGATGAGTATAGAATGCTTAATTCTAGACTCTTTGCGTCAACGTATATATATATGATTTAGCCTTCGCGGGTACGAGGAATGTGGGTGGTCATTTAAAGAAGCGTCACTTTGATAGCGATATGCACCGATATGCATCACGTTGATAGCGACTGAATCATTATTATTCTTTGTATTTGGCTCATATTAAGCAACTTAATCGTTTGAATCGTTATTATTCAATTATTGGAAACCCTTCGTCCGCGTTAATTTCTCCTGGGAACTATATGAAAAGTACAGATGGTATAGCTAAATGGGATGGTGTATCTCACCAATTTACTAAATACCAGATTGCATTTCTGCAAACCTTTATTAAGAGATCACCAGCGGTCCTGCTATTACAATTTTCCCCAAGAGCCCAACGTACGTGTATACACATTACACTAATTATTATTAATTATTAGCTGGGACCAATCTCAAGTATCCAAGTTCTTTTAAAAGGGATGATTGACCTCTCACTTCAAATGATTACCAAAGGATACTGTGTTGAGGAAGCATGTTCTTGGTCCAATATTAATGGAATAAAGGTGGGAATAGTTTAATACATGTTTATTTATGGTCAAACATATCCTAAACGGGTTAGAAACTGACATGTTTCTGGTCTTGGTCGTTGTTTGATCTTGACCAGAAAAAAATGTCAATTTCTAACCCTTAATTAGAGCATTAATTCGTTCATAGAGTATGTTTTCGGCATTTTGTATAGCTCGATGCCAAAAACTCACATAACGTGTTATGCTGTCCCGTATTCTTATAATATTATTTCAGATTAATTCAATTGTCATTAAATCATATCAGGCAGCTGATATTACTATTGGGACTATTGACAATATGCCCGATCACCTAGCTATTGTTATCGATTATAATTGATTTTTAATGGAAGCATTCCAAAGGTGCGGGCCAAAGGGGAATAGTAGCATTAATATATATGACTGTTCGAGCGAACTGGTCAAACAAGTTTTGCTTGTGGTCTACTGCCAAAGCGACTCTATAGTGCATGTGCGTAAGCATGTATACTATCTGTTACATGATCTGGTATAGGATGGCTTTATGAGGTTCATTATTTTAATGCCTTGCCCCTTCAATCATTCGCCTGCTTAAATTAATATTTTGAAGGTGCACAAAAGAAAATACCTTTGAACTCTTTCTAAACCAATTGGAAATTTCATATGATTTGCATTGATAAATTTGCCTCTCCAACCACAATATACTGTAATAAGATTGGCAGTGAACACCACCCCAATAGTCATTTTCCATCATGCAAAGTTTTAAATACTGAGGGCTCATGTCATATTGTGTCTATGCTTAACCTCCACACTGAATTACAGCTACCACACATCAACAGTAATCATGCCACAAAAGGCAACATGTGCCACTGGTCTCACCCCAACAATTTGAAGCAATAATTGACGTTACCGCACATGAGAGGGCAACCCGGGCTAGTTCATTATCCGCGCATGTTCCACTCATAGTCTTTAGAAACATGTAAGTTAAGTAGATGCGCATTCATGCGTGATTGGCTAGATCAAAGGTATTACACGAGCCTCATATGATATCTTTGGCTAGAGCCTTATAAGCATCGTTGAGAAACATCATGCAGTAACATTAATAATATCGCGTGGAAATCGCCAAAATATGAAATATTATACGATTCCTTTGTTCAGCATCTCCATACAAGACATACTATTGGTTTTCATCTTTGTCTCTTGAGGAATGTATTATCATTTGTTATCATGGTTACTTCTGTCGTGTTGCAAAGATAGGTTTGTTAGTTGTTAGCCAAATGTTGCCCTCTTGTAATACAATATATCCATGATGGGCGAGTTCCTATAGCAATATTGAATCACAGAGCCTCATGGGCTTCCCATTGGTCAAGCTTGACCAATGGGCGTTCATTGACCAGGAGGGGCCAGCCTCATTACCATAACGGTTGGAGGATGCTCCTGGCGCTTGGAGTTTCAAACATTCGGTCACCAACAGCCAGAGGGTTAACAAGGGATTTTTAGTTAGGTCAGCACTGTAATATCACGTGCAACATACTTAGAAATATAATCATGAATAAGAAGGCTTCTACTACTTCAGTAAGGAAAACTCCTGCTCGTGCCAGTAAAAGGCCTAAAACTCAGCAACAGCAAGCATCGCATGTAGAAGTTACAGCACCCAAAAGGAAGAAACAAAAGACAGTGACGCAACCAGTACAGGCCGTTATCACACTTCCGCAGGGAACAATGGCGCACCCTCCGCCACAAGGCTTCACCGACTCACAAGGCTCACCAAATTTAGCATCACAGGTGAATGAACTTCTCACCTTGCTTCGCACATCTATGGTTCAACCACAAACAGCTACACAAATCACTACACACCAACCAATTGCTCCACAAGTCAACCTACAGGCATCAACCTCCACCCAAGCGTTCCCGCCATTAAATGGACCCACGCCATCACCAGCGTCTCTTACTTCAGGAAGCATGGCTCGTGCCCAGATCCAACAGGCAGAGAATGCACTCCAACCATCACTCCACCAGACAAAAGGTACAGAATCGACTAATATTACTTCACCTAAGGCATCATCAGTAACTAAGTCCAAGGAGGACACTAAGTTTGCTCTCACTGGTCTAAAGCCCCTTGATTTTCTCACAAAACGAGCTGAACGCCGTATAAAAGAACTGTCCAAGGAAAAGAAAACAGAGCACCCGCACTTCTCAGAATACATGTATGCTCTATTGGGAATGTTAATTAAAGCATCGAAGGCCGACAAACAGGAAAAGGAGTTCATGAGACATATCCGCCAAGTGGCTCAGGACGCTGAAGGACATGCTTGGACAGGAGTATATGACTGGTCAGTGGATACAATAGACCAAATTGCAAAAGGAGAACTAACGTGGGAAAATGATAAAGACATTCAAATGGAGAGAACGGCTGTCTCTAGGTCCACGGAGAACCAGCTAACTCAGGTTAAGATCCCATGCCCAGATTTTAACAGAGCGTCATGTGAGCGGGAAAACGACCACAAGGACATGAAATATACATTCATGCATTGCTGCGCTACATGCTACGCTGTGACTTCGGTTTCTCACCCACATGCTAATAAAGTCTGCCACCGAAGGGAGAAATTCAATAAGCAGAAATTTGATCGAAAAAATGAAGGGAATGACAAGTCAGAGTCATCTGGATACAAAGGGAAGAAACACTTCTCAAAAGGCCAGGACAAGCAACTGGCAAAAAACGATTAACTCCCCCAAGGAGGGGTAATACCACTCCCGGCACAGCAACACCAGTGTCGGAGGGCCGCCATGGCACACATGCTCATCCAATACATGAGCCCCAAGGCAGAAGCCATGCTCCTGCTACAAAGCCGCACGCACAGGCAACATGTGAACTCCATACACCGACTCATCCTCCTCCATTGAGCCAACATGACAACATGGGGGGAGGCCACTACACACAACATAAGCCCTATATGTGCGCTCCCACCATCTCACCAAGAAAAGTGACATGCAAATATAATGCATCAGGACTTTTTACGAACTCAGTATACCAGCTGGAGATGCCAGCTAAAGGTATAACTCAAGGTGGCATTATAGACGATTTAGTAATAAATGAAATGGCCGCTCAGTGTGAAGACCAGCCCGATGCAGAGGGCCTCCCCCTCCGCACACAGCAATACAACCATGCGGCTGACACCCGAGCATACAACAACTTTAGATCGTGCCACTGGCCACACATGGCTCAACTAGACCCAAAGCATGCATTTTACAATCGTGCATACACAGAGGTTAGACAGACATCAAAGCACAACATGTGCGGAGCTAGGATTAAGCTACCATCCACTCTTAAAATTGAAGCATGGATTAAGGCATCAACCAACCATGACGATGACTGCTGGATCATAGAAGGACTCAAATATGGTTTTCCTCTACAGTATACGGGTCCACCACTATCCACAAGAAAAGCATACAACCACTCATCTGCATATCAAAACATTGAACATGTGCGCAGTTATATTGAAAAAGAGACTCATTTTGGTGCTATAATAGGACCATTTGACTCGCCACCATTCAATGACTGGTCATACATGCCCCCCATCATGACAAGACCAAAGGGAGATGGGAAGCACCGAATTATAGTGGATTACTCATACCCAGAACACTATAATGTGAACAATTATGTACACAAGAATACCATCTTTGGAACTAGCTTTGAGCACCGTTTACCAACAGTCAGCATGGCATTGGATATCATACGCAGTGCCAAAGGCCCCTCTCTAATGATGTCAATTGATCTAGAGAGAGCATACCGTAACTTTAGAACAGATGTTCTCGACTGGCCACTCAGCACGATTTCTGTGGATGGTAAATTCTACATCGACACAGCCCTACCATTCGGCGCAAGATGCTCCTCTCTATACATGCAGAGAATTGCAAACTTCATCGTCAGAGCAGTGGAGAGGCTAGGGTATGTAGCATTGATGTTCCTAGATGATTTATGGATCCACCTCCCATCAACGGTGGACCCAGCACTCGCTTTGTCTAGATGCACATCTCTCATTAGATCTCTTGGCTTGCCAATCAACTTCTCAAAGCTCGCCACTCCTTCCCCAAAAATAAAGTGGCTTGGCATTATCATTAACATTCAAAACAATAACATCTCAATTCCCATTAACAAGGTTGTGGAATTCCTGAACCTTATTAAGGAACTCCAAGGCAAAGATTCGCTCTCTATTAAACAGACACAATCTCTCATAGGCCGCATAAATTACATGTCAGCTGCAGTGCAGCCAGCCCGTCTGTTTATGTGTCGCATCCTAGAATCCCTAAGACATGCAGACAAAGGAGAGGTGCCTGTGTCCCTAGGGATTAAGGCAGATCTTTGTTGGTTTAGGGACTACCTGACAGCGTTTAATGGAACAGCAATAATACAGCACAACACAGTGACAGGTGTCATTGAGGCGGATTCCTGTCTCAAGGCAGGGGGTGCTTCAGATGGGTCAAGGTACTACACATTCAAATATCCAGAGAAAATGGCAAAGGCACATCACATCACGCAACTTGAGGCTATCAACCTAATGATAGCCACCAGAACCTTTGTCACACCGAACATGGCTGGCTCAACCATTGAGTTAGTTTGTGACAATGAAGCAACGATCTACACTCTACTCTATCATAGGGCAAAGGATAGGGTTCTCTCAGCAGTGGCAAGAGCAATCTGGCTAGTGGGAGCGAAAATAGACATAAAGTTTTTATTTACCCATCGGCCAGGCAAGGAAATGATTCTGGCCGATGCACTAAGTAGAGCTCCAATATCAGACACTCACAAACAGGAGGCAGATAGGCTCATTAAGGAAAAGGGACTGAGACCAGTGAAAGTTGACTTTAGACACCTCGATTATTCATCTTTTCTGTAGTGCATTATTATATTTGTGTCGTTATGTGTTTCATACCTTACAACCATATTATTCAGTTGCACTTGCACTATTTCAGACCCCACATACAATCGGCACCTGCAGGGAGCGGTCTCCCTCATTCAATCTGCTCTTAGACCAGGCACATTGAAGAACCATCTAGCAGCGCTTCGTCTGTTTATAGGCTTCTCAGCCCATTATAATATTCACTACTCCTCAACAACTGAGGACCACGTTTGTGCATTTATTCATTACCTTACAGAACATTTCTCTGCCCCTGCATCTATGTTAAACTATGTTTCAAACGTCGCTATGTGTTTCAAGAGAATGGAACTGGATATCTCTCCATTTACTTCATGGAAAGTGAAGCAGTGTTTAAATAGCATCCAGATCAACATTAGGCACACTCCATTCAAACGCCCACCGATCACTCCAGAGGTGTTAATCCTAATTTGTAACAAACTAGCCATAGAACAGGAGGGACCATCTTTAGTATTCGCGGTCCTACTCATGTTCTTTACATACCTCAGGCAGTCAAATCTGGCCCCCAGATTCAAGAAACAATTTGACACTTCAAGACACCTAGTGAGGGGCGATGTGATTGTGAGACATAATGCCCTAGTGATTGCGTACAAATGGGCCAAAAACATGCAGAGGCCAGACTCCCCATCATCAGTAGCAGTCCCATTCCTTGGGCGCTCAGCTCTCTGCCCAGTGAGTGCATACAACAGCATGATACAGGCTATCCCCACTACGCACATGCATCAGCCGCTCCTCATGTTCAAAGACGGCACCCCTCTCACCACGCGCTACATAGGTGCACGTTGGACTAGCGCAATTGCAGGGCTGGGCCTGGGTGACCTTGGTTATACCCTTCACAGTGCCAGAAGAGGCGGCGCGAGTTTCTCCAGCGAGACTGGTCAAGCATCCCTTCAGGAAATAATGGCACACGGACAATGGGCCTCAAATTCGGTCCTCCATTACTTGCCAAATGACCCTGTGAATTCTAAGGTGTTTCAGGGATTTTCTAACACACTCTACAAGTGACATACTCACTACAAATACAAACTCTTTGGCATTTTTATCTTATCTACTTTTCATATATATAACCATGTTTCAACCTATGTCTAGTTACCTTTATATAATCATATGTATAACCTCTTATGTACCTGTTGTCACGAAAGGTTCTAATAAACTTCTCCATGTAATGTAGACTGTGTTCCTCCTTATGTGTCAATGGGCTTCCCATTGGTCAAGCTTGACCAATGGGCGTTCATTGACCAGGAGGGGCCAGCCTCATTACCATAACGGTTGGAGGATGCTCCTGGCGCTTGGAGTTTCAAACATTCGGTCACCAACAGCCAGAGGGTTAACAAGGGATTTTTAGTTTCCCTCCCTCCCACTCCTATTAATCACTGTATCTTTCATGTACCATTCAAGCCACAGGGCTTTTTATCTTATCTACTTTTCATATATATAACCATGTTTCAACCTATGTCTAGTTACCTTTATATAATCATATGTATAACCTCTTATGTACCTGTTGTCACGAAAGGTTCTAATAAACTTCTCCATGTAATGTAGACTGTGTTCCTCCTTATGTGTCAATGACCTCTAAATGACCAGGACGATCAGACTAATGCTCCTCATTGCCTATTGCTCTTATGGATATAATCATTTGAACTCATTGCATGGCCATGCAATCGATTCAGTTGGTTGAAATAATAGATTAGCAATAAAGTAGGTTAATGCACTGTTGCAATAAGGTGGGTTAATGCATTATTTGCATGGACTGATAGGTGTTTGTAGTGTGTATCTTGGCTGATCTTTGGCTGAGAAGGAATGTGGTCCGCGGGATTCTTGAGCGTGGATTGATCGTGTTAATAGATGGTTTGCACGTACATAGAGCATCAAAATTAGTATTGCCTGTCTATGTATGCGTGCGGGTAGCTTATTCTGGTCTGAAACTATGCATGGGATCTGGTTGTGTGGAGTATAAAAGACACTACCTTGTACCCAATAATTAACAAGCGTTGTAACGAGATTGTTTGGAAACAGGTTGAAAGGTCCTTCACAGTTTGTGGTTACGTTCATGCGAGTAAACAAAATGGATTTACTTCCAGGGGCATGGATTTTAACCGTCCTTTATTCCAGAAATGATGTATAACACCATTTCAGTTATCCCTTTGAATTTGTTCAGAGGAATATGAGTTGTGGGATCTTTTGAATGAGCGTTGTGGTTTTATGGCCACATGCAGTTTCAGAAGATATCAAAAAGTTTGCATGGGTAGCCATGCTTGTTCTGAGAGGTTGATTTACAACATGGGAGAGCATGGACTCATGTAAGATTCCAGCCTACGTAACATGGGACATGCACTCCGCAGGCATTGCCTTCAAATAGGGCACTATGTCAATAACTGAGAACGACATGAAAAAATAAGTTGACCTGTTACAGAAAATCATGCTTCGGGAAAGAGTTTAAAATTCACACCTTCCCACGGCCACCTACCTTCCTGACGAAAATATCATTATAACCCTCTTACAATCTTGCTAAAGAAGTTAAAATGAGACGACCGACGAATGAACCCTCTAGCCAGGGTTTCCATTGTCCTAACGGTCCTCTTAATGTTACATTCTCAACCACTTATCTACCTCCAGATGAATTTGGCAAAGGACCATTTTCCAATCATCGTTAGTAGCGAGGTCGTATAATTTTTTTCCTGGTGGTCAAACATGAGTGGGCGCTTTTATACTGGTTTGACCACAAAACAAATCATAAATCATGCGCGAGTATTACAAAGGTGCCATTTTTCATAATATCATAACTGTGGAAACAATGGGGACATTGCTTAGGGGTATGAGAACGGTATTTCTAAAATTCTAATGTCTTAAACCAATTCTATGCTTTTGTAACACGTGACTAACAAAGAAAGTGTCACGCCAGCCGCCGACCTAGGCTGTGTCTTGTAGGCCCCAGGGTTGTACTTGTCTTCTATTTGTCCGTCCTGTCCAACCCTCGGGGATGGAGGTTTAAATGTTGCAAGAATACATCAGACGCCTAAGGACCATAAAGTAAAGCAGAAACCTATCATTCTGTTTAACATCACGCGCTTTTTATGAATGAGTTTTACACGGAAGTTCTTCATTGTGAACTTGTTGGATTTGATCTTTTTGTGGAGTATCATTTCGAAAAGAGTCCTTATAATTGTATACGTTGGAGAGACCTAGCAAAGGATTGTGGGCATATATGAACACTCTCCCCAAACTAAAGTTTATAACACAACTAAGTTTATAACACAGAACCTGCCTTCATTTAATCCCATTCTCATCACTAGAATGATGTCTTGATGTATAAGAATTAATTGTCACATTTCAATTAAACATTTAATTCATCGATGGTCACAATTGGCCCTGCAGTCAATGAATAATGATAATCGCATATGATGTGAAGACAAAGAACTATAAACCTATTTCTGTGGCCCAACAATACTAATGATCCAGCGAAGTTGATTTTCACTTGTCTCCTCAGGGTATTCCTAATATTCCCTGAGAGCATTGGGCATGAAAGGAACCATAAGGACCTTAATCACAGCGCACTGTCCACTCATTCAATAACAATGGCCATAGAGGGTCATATCACACGGTGATCCCCAAGGCTCCTTCCGAACAGATTGGGTCTTTGAGATTGTCAAAGGCCTTTCCCGTTTAAATTGCAGAGTGACGATCCTGAGCATGTTGTCAATCAGGATCTTGCGGTTGTATCAAGCCCGAAGCTCTACATTTAACCAATGAAGATGGATGAGGTTTAGAAATAGATACCTGTATTCTAGAAAAGGTCTTGCCAGCAGATTATCATCACCGTCGCTTGCTTAATGACAAACAAAATACCCTTATTCACACAGGGCATGCACCCTTGTTGGGTTTGGGGTCGACAATGAGCATTGTCTGTCTATAGCTAACCCAGGAAACATTGTATAAAATCTACATGGTTCTCGTGTTCAACAGGTTGAGGTCACATGCTAGCGTTTTTGGCTTGTCTAGAACTGTCTGAAGAAAATGCTAGTTCACATCTTAGAATTTGATGTCACAGAGTACAAGATATTCTAAGGGCCATTGGCAAAAGTTATATGCTGGGACTGTCTGAGGAAAGTCACATGAAAAAGATCCATTTCCTTTTGCAATTTCCTGAATGGATATTTGAATATCATTGTAGATGTTCATGTCAAGAAAATGTAATAAGGTAAGGGGAAAGTCCTTACTTACTCATGTGAACAAAGTCAAGTAAAATTAATTAAGGTTTATAAAAAACGTCTTTGAACAACTTTCCCAATTCTGATTATGTGCCAAGAAGTAAATTATACCAGGGAACCGGCAACCATATAACAGGCATGCTATAGCTTCCATGTTCGTTCAAATATAAACAAATTAAAGGCAAAGTCTATCGATGTTTCGGATGGAATTGATCAACATTTGTTAATGGATATTTCCCTACAAAATCCTCTCGATTGGTTTTAAGTTTTGATCATTTTGAAAATACCAAATATTCTATCGACTTATTACAGAATAATCAGGGTTGGATTCATCTATAGCCATCCAATTCATCGTTGATTTTCACTACCCTTACTTGGGGTATATTAATACTTTGAAAATGGAGAACCATTAGTTCTTATAAGGAACAATAACGCGCTAAACTTACGTTGAAATTAGTTTAATCATAATTTAATATTTTCGTAGTGGCGATTTTAATGAATGTAAACTTTCTATTTAAATGATTAAATAATTAAATAATTATTATTATTAAATTATTTAAATTATCTATCACTCCAATCTCAGTTCAGACATATACAGGCTAACGCTCTATTAGATTCCAACAAACTCATCCCGTAATTTATCCGAAAATATCCTATGCTTTCCATTACTACCACTACCCCATGACAACAAGTGTACCATGCCCGTCATTTCTGCTTGCCTCAAGTCATACTGAGTAAGAAATCAATTTAACT
The DNA here is from genome assembly GCA_942159475.1 of Sthenelais limicola. Taxonomy (NCBI): domain Eukaryota; kingdom Metazoa; phylum Annelida; class Polychaeta; order Phyllodocida; family Sigalionidae; genus Sthenelais; species Sthenelais limicola. Next base: position 119,094,002 of record OW804096.1, read on the forward strand.
TTTGGAATGTAGAACTTTAAAGTATGGTGTGGCAATTATCCGCATAGAGTACATACTTAGGCAGGTACTTGCCCCCCAAAGTGTTCAATCTCCACAAATATAGGTTGACATGTTGTATAAAATATCAATAGTTGAGGTAGGCGCATGGTGGGTACTAAACATTACGTGTGGGCCTAATTGCAGATAAGATATGATAATCCATTCATCGTTATGAATGACTCAGAATAAAGGCTGAGATTTCTATCATACAGGAATCAGCGGGAGGCCATCATTAAGAACATTCTTCTTTATGCAGGAAATCCAAAGTTAGATTACATCATGCTGATATAATTGTATCCCAAATGCAATTTGTAAGTACACCAGGTGAGGCTGGAATCCTCAAATGTCATTATGAGAGATTCTCCATAGACTTCCTGTATGGAAAATAAGCATAATATCAAATCAAATCAAATCTTACTGGTGATATGTTGTAGTTAGTATCTATGGGTACTATGTGTTGTTCAACCAATTTGATTTAGGGGGAGCTACCATTACTGAATATAATTATATGTGGTTTGCTGATGTCAATTTAGGTCCAAGTCTATAAGTGACCACCTTAGACAGAAGCAGTGTGGGAAGAGTCATGGTTAAGAAACTTTGAATATGCATAGAAATTTTATTAGAAAGTTCTGAACCTTATCAAATGAAACCCACATTTAACTTCAGATCAAAGTTAGGTCCTAAATTATACTCGGTGTGTAAGATGGTCTTAATCACTGTCACTTTTTACTATCCAGGGCCTTTTAAAGGTGGAAATGCGTAGAATCCTGAATGCATTGTTGTTGTGACTCTGATAATGTGATTCGTTTCTTTTCAAATGATAAATATCATATTTAATATTTATATTTCTTTTGCAGGATAGGTCATATAAGTTATATAATTATATATGTTCTTGTATCGTATAGGTCCCTAATGGCTTTCTACAGATATCCTTATGTCAAATATTGTTCAAGAGAAGGGCATCTTAAGCTGTGGGCTTACCAAAAGGAAACAGATTGAGGCGTATACCATATCGTTCTGTTTGCATTTATCCACAATAGAGCACATTCCTAGTTGTATTTGCTTGATATAATGGCCTGAACCTGAGGTAGAATTAGGGCACGCCTGTTTTTAAATACACATATGTTTGTCAAAAGCAAAGTCTTTCAGATTCAATACGCTGGTAACAAAAAAAGTGAATCTCGAGTGCTGGTGAACATGAATGCACCGCATAAAAGGAATAATACTACTAGAATGTACTCGAACATGGGACTGAGATGCACTCCTGTAAATTGGATTGTTGACATAGTGGAACCAGCACTGGAGCCAGATTCACGTTAGGTGGACTCGCTTTAAATCCATGTTACAAACATAGGGTCAAATCAACAGCAAATTTGATATGGCATGACACTAGAAATTAATATGGAGAAATCGCTTCAGCAAGCAAGATAATAATGATATGGAGGTACGGAGGGAAATTCATGGTAAAATGGCTCAAACTTGATGTATCATATGAATAATGCATGTAGGTGTGACGTGAGTGGTTGAATTCGCAAGAGCACGTAATATCCACATCTTCGTCAGTTTTCACCTTTTTGGCATGGTGTGCCAACACAAACCATGCAAATCAAGTCATCGCATTCACATAGCATAATCTAATGTTTATATACCCATGATCATATTATGACAATTACTTGCATACCAATGCAATATTGTGGTTATATGACATGGGGAATCTTAGGTTACGTGGCTCAAATAATCTCAGGTGCCCCATAACCTTTTGCCTATGCATTATGTGAATATTGGAAGTGCATTATATATTTATGAGTATACACATATTAGCTGAACTACGAGACTGAATTACAGCTGAACAATTGATGAACCAGCACCAGCAGAGTCTGGATTTCAAACATGATTAGAAATTCTTCATTTTGGCAACAAAAGGGCATATATTATGCAGACGTTTAAATCAATTATATGGATTTGTTTCATTATTGGAATCAATACAGTGATGTATAAACTTGCCCATTTACAAACATACAATCAATATGTCTATTGTGAAATGACATGCGAGTACTGCGAATATGATTTGAAAATTATGAAAATGCAAGATAGATTTGGACCCACGTATCTCCCCATGTACATATGCCTGGTGTAGGTATCTACCTTCCTGAAGATTTTCATAGGAATATAAAGGGGCGTCCACCATGGACCAGAGGAGCATGAAATGTTGTCTGGGCAAAGATCACATACGTGTAAGTAAAGATTCGTTCCTCGAATGTAGGACTAAACCTGAATGTCTATTCTGTGTAATATATACTGCATTTATATCTTGATAACATCAGGTAGACATTTTCCTGGCCATGATCAAAATGTAGACCTACAAAACATTCTGCGGTTTGACGAGTAGTGGGCAACAAGATTGCTCAGCCCAAGATTCAGCCAGTCATTAACTTCTATAATTGACCGAGCTTGTAACGAAAAGTGGGCAATTTTCTTCAATGAAATTTTTCATTTTAAATTAATTATACTGCACAAAAACGAATACCATCGTATCATATTATATGATCAAGTCTTTTTTTAGTAACCGCATTAACATTATTTTATTATTCTATAGAAACCAAGATTTCTTTCATTCAGAACCTGTGGTAAGTAATTGGCTTACAATTAGCTAAAGAAAACTTTAGTGAACCGATATTCCTTCATATAATATATACTTCTATTGTGTACCCACACCTTCCATTCTCAAGGTTAATCTTCTCATTGCATGTTAAATGATCATGCATGGGAACATTATACTTTTTATGAAAAATAAATATATTTCGAGCCAAATCAAATGTAACACCTTTTTTGTCAGTTGCCTATGCCTTGCCAGGATGTGGCAAATCATAAATAAGTTTGATTAGTCCTTGTAGAGCCTATCATTTATGATAATAATTATATTCTCTACCTAAAAGTCTCGGCTCAAGGAAAGGAAACTTCGAGAGAACCACCAAAGGAATCATAGTCACATGTGTCTGGGGTCTATCGCTCCTGTCCAGCATTTCATTAATCTGACAGCTAGATCTGACCCCCTTGCTTTCATATGTCTCCTGGATAGGTCTAGCAATAGAGGCATGGTCATGCAGAGAGGCTAATGCCCTCATTCCAGATCATCAATTAACAAAGCCTTTTACTGTAGTCGTGAGGTGAGAACAAAGATACATGTAAATATTTACCATTGTCCGACACAAACGCCTGGCAATTCATGTTTTTGCCACAAAGAAAACGTAAAGGATATATGTGCCCTTTGAAACCTTGAGCAAATTCTCTACACCAACTCTTGCAAAGGCTTGCCAAAGAATTTCTCTTATAGTCCGGTTCCTTGTGTAATTCTGTAGGGTATTGATGGAGAAAGTGAAAACTATACATTTTCGGAAACATCAGGACCCATAGATTATGAAAACCAATGTTGCCCAAAACGTGTCGGCCATTTTGGCCGCCATATTGGACAATCCAAGATGGCCGCCATTCCAAACCTATTTATGCCCATAACTATCTCATTACTGGTCATAGAAACTTGATTTTGGTGTCTACACCAAGGTTTTCTAGGTCAAGGAATACAATGAAGATATCTATTTGAGTCTGGCATGTGTCGGCCATCTTGAAATCCAAGATGGCCACCATTCCAAACATTCTTTTGCTCATAACTTCTTACTTTTTTATAATAGAAACTTGATTTTGGTGTCTACACATAGGTTTTCAGGGGCAAGGAATACAATGAACATGGTTAATTGGGTCTGGCATGTGTCGGCCATCTTAAAATCCAAGATGGCGGCCATTTGGAAAATGACTGTTATTGTAAGAAATCTCAAATCCAGTCCAACTTCTTACTTTTTTATAATAGAAACTTGATTTTGGTGTCTACACATAGGTTTTCAGGGGCAAGGAATACAATGAAGATGGCTGATTGGGTCTGGCATGTGTCGGCCATCTTGAAATCCAAGATGGCCACCATTGAAAACATTCTTTTGCTCATAAGTTCCTTATTAGATGTCATAGAGACTTGGTTTTGGTCTCTACACCTAGGTTTTCAAGGTCAAGGAATGCAATGAAGATGTCTGATTGGGTCTGCTGTGTCAGCCGTACTGAAATCTAATATCTAGAAATTCCCAAATTGGATTTCATGATGGCAACTTCTTTTACCCTTTCGCATTATTATTGTTATGTCACAGATAATTGATACTTGGCTAAGCCTTGTTATATGGGCAGTTTAAGTTGTACTGGGGCTTTTAGGTTAAATTGTGAAATAATCTTAAACAACCTCTTAATGCAATGAAAGGTTTTGTATTTGTCTGAGTTGATATTATGTGGTTTTATTCATAGTTTGCTCCAGTGAAAGCAATTTATTAACCTAAGCACAATATGGATGCTCTTTTCTCAGACTACAGATTTCCTTACATAACATGCATTACCTGTAATAGGCCAGCGGCCAAGGGCCCAAAGCCCATCCCTACCCTCTAAATGGCCTGTTTCCATGGAAACTAGTGATTTTTTTGTATTTTAGCAAGAAATAGGTTTTTGTGTCCCATATCTACACTTTTTTCAGCATTGTGACCAAATTTGGGAATAGTGATGGTGTATCTAACCGTTATCATTTCTTTTTGAAACAATAACTTGATCAAGGTCAAGGTCACCAAATATGACCTTGAAATTTAAAAATAGCAAAATTCTGGGATGTGACATCCTATTTTCTCTTATGAAAATATGGCAATAGAGGAAAACGGTAACCTAATGCATACAATAATACTGTAGTGGCCCGTTTATAAGCCGGGACCTGTTTATAAGCCTATCTCAAATACAGACCGGGGATGTAGGGGTCATGAAAAAATAAAATCCACTGAAATTTAATTATCGATTAAAAGCCTATCTCAATTGCAAGCTGGGGCAAGAGGGGGGTCTAAACAAATACAAGCCCGGGCTTATGAACAGGCCACTACGGTAACTGACATTAGGGGAAAGAAAAATAACCCTTTTCTGGTGTCATTGGAAAGTCTGTTGTCATGATAACTAAGCCTTACTTTTCATTCTACACTAAATTTTGTGTTAATCTAAATTACAAACCGCAGTCTATATCTTGAACAATTTATTTCAAGATGTATCAAGCTAAGTGGGAATATCACTGTTGTAACCCGCCCTGCAAAGGTCTTATATACCCCCTAAATAAGACCTGATTTTGCAGAGCAGGTCACGTATATTGTTAAGCCCGGTATGTTGGTTGTGGGATGATGGTAGGTACACTCTGTCCAGCCTCTGTAGAACCAAGACTTCAATGAGTACTGGTATAGGCTAGCATTGGGGTTTTGGTGCTTCATAGGCTGGACAGGGTGTAGGTACTAAACCCCTTTATGTTAGAATTTGTTTATTTCATCACTAGCTTTCGGGCTAAGTTGCCCTTCTTCCATTTATCTCAAGGTTAAAAGGAAAGGTCCCTGAGAGTACAGGGCAATATATAGGCAAAACGAGGATCACACATCACATCAATGGTATTGGAAAGGGGCCATTGAACAATATGGAGGTTATCATATGGGGACCATTAAACAACAGCAGCATAGAGGGTAAAGTGGTGGTTATAGGGCATCATAAGAGGGTATAATAGTGGTTATGCCATAACATAGAGGGTATAACAATGACAGGGCGACCTGTCTTTCTGAGAGGCTGCCAGTTTGTCATTTACTTAGTGGACACTTAAATTGGTCTAATAATAATAGTCATGCAGTAACATAGAGGGATTAATGGGGTCATGGAGTAAAATAGAGGATATAATGGGGTCATGCAGCAACATGAAGGGTATAATGAGGGGTCATGCAGCAACATAGAGGATATAATGGGCATCACATAGCAGCATAGAGGGTATAATGGGGGTCATGATGTTTCATAGAGGGTATAATGGGGGTCATGGAGCAGCAGAGACGGTATTGATGGAGGTCATGTGGCAGCATAGAGGGTATAGTGGGTGTCATGGAGTAACATGGAGGCCAAAATTTGTGTCATGGAGCAGCACAGAGGGTATCATGGGGGTCATGGAGCACTATAGAGTGTACAATCTATTAAGATTAAGATTAAGATTAATCAGAGACTTACCTCTTATTCTGTTACTTTTTTTATGGAATAAAAGTTCAATATATGATGCGGGTTATACAGAAGCATAGATGGTATAATGATGGTTATGGAGCAGCAAAGAGGGTGTAATGATGGTCATGGAGCAACATAGCAGGTATGATGGGGGTCATGGAGCAATAAAGAGCGTATAATGGGGATCATGGAGAATAGACACATAGAGGGTATAATAGGGACCATGGAATAACATATTGATATTGGGTATAATGATGGGGACCATAGAACCCTATAGATAATATAATGATGGTCATGGGGTAGCAAGGAGGGTATAAATATGGCCATGGATCACTATAGAGGGTATGATTGGGGTCATGGAGTAATATAGGGGGTATAATGGGGGTCATGGAGAAGCATACAGGGTATAGTGTGGTCATGGAACAGCAAAGAGGGGATATTGATGGTCATGGAGCAGCATAGATGGTATAACAAAAGTCATGGATCTCTATACAGGGTGTAATGGGGTCATGGAGCAGCATAGCGGGTATAATGATGGTCATGGAGTAACAGATACTGTAAACGTATTTATTTTCGCGCGAATAATTTTTTCGCACACTAAGTACTTTGACACCTTTTCGCATGGATTCAAATTCGCACAACAAGCCTCATGCCATGTTTATGTAATAATTATAGGTTCGCGCAGGATTTAAATTCGCGTACATAGGGGTGTGTGAATGCGCAAACATTAATATGTTTACAGTATACTGTATTAATGGGTGTCATGGAGTAACATGGAGGGTATAATGGTGGTCATGCAGTAACATGGAGGGTATAATGGGGGTCATGGGGCAGCATAGAGGAAAGAATAGGTGTCATTGAGTAACATGGGTATATAACATTGGGTCATGGAGAAGCATAGAGGATGAAATGGGGGTCATTGAGCAGCAAGGAGGGTATAATGTGGGTCATGGAGCACTATAGAGGGTTTGATGGGGTCATGGAGCACTATAGATGGTGTAATGATGATCATGGAGCAGCATAGCTGGTATAATCATGATCAGGGAGCAACATGAAGTGTATTATAGTGGCCATTGAACAGCACAGATGGTATATTGATGGTCATGGGGAAGCACAGAGGGTATAATAGAGATCATGGAGCTCTATACAGGGTATAATTGGGTCATGGAGCAGCATAGAGGGTATAATGATGGTCATGGAGTAACATAAAGGGTATAATGATGGTCATGGAGCAACATAAAGGGTATAATGATGGGTCTGGAGCAATATAGAGGGTATAATGATGTTCATGGAGTAACATATATACAGAGGGCATAATGGGGGTCATGGAGCAGCATAGAGGGTATAATAATGGTCTTGGAGTAACATACAGAGGGTATAATGGGGGTCATGGAGTAACATGGAGGGTTTAATGATGGGTCAGGAGCAATATAGAGGGTATAATGATGGTCATGGAGCCCTTTCATTTGTCTGAGGGTATACATATATAAGGATCAACAAAGGGGTCATAGAGCAGCATAGAAGGTATAATGATGGCCATGGAGCAACATAGAGGGTATACCAGGGTTATGGAGCAACATACAGGGTATAATAGGGTTATGGAGCAACATACAGGGTATAATGGAGGGTCATGGAGCAGCATAGAGGGGATAATGGGGTCATGGAGTAACATACAGCATATAATAGGGTCATGGGGCAACATACAGGATATAATAGGGTCATGGATCAGCATGTGGAAGATGATTAAATCATCTGAATCTCACAGTTTCATTTCAAATGTTCCTATTATTTCAGTTATTGTCGCACATTCACAAAAATTGAAATGTAGGTTCTTCTAGAATTAATCTTGTGGGATCATATCTCATAAAGACTGTATTTACTCCATGTTTTCATGGTAACAGCATGTGATATAGTTGTGGTCTATAGCATAGCAATTCCTAAACTTTGTTGCAACAATATAATGTGAAAAAGATGCCAATCTTGTTCTCATGCGTGGTCTTATGTTTTGAGGCATACCCTCATGTTATATTTAATAAAATATAGACCTTCTTCAGGTATCTATGACAACCATTGTATTGTGATGTTGCTAGGGGAAGCCATCTTAAAAATGTCTTGGCACAAAGCTTTGCACTCAAATAATATCATGGTAAAACCATGAATAGGGTGTTCAAAAACAGAAAACCCAGGCTGGATTGGAGATCTTGAGTTCTTACAATAACAGTCATTTTCAAAATGGCCAAGATCTTGGATTTCAAGATGGCCGACACATGCCAGACCCAATCAGCTATCTTCATTGCATTCCTTGATGTCACATGACTACGTTTTGGCCACCCAAGGGGTGCCGCTAGGTAACAATTAATTCCTGTAGGTGTTAACCCAGTCTCTCTATTTCAGAGAAAGGATGTATGCTCAAAACGGCACACAAACACCTTTTTACAGTGATCTGATATATCTAGTCAATTCCGTTGCCACAGATTGCCCTCTCAATACCTCTAGATTGATGTTTTAAAGTAACACAGTCATCATAGCATGAATAAAGGAGTAATGGACGTTTTTCCCTCCTCTGCCATGTGTTGGCCCTGCTGATATGACTGGCAAAGTTCAGTAACCACTCCACCCAAGAGCCATAGCCCAGTGGATAGAGCACTGGCATTTAGAGTGAAGGTTTGGGAGTTCGAGCCTCGGTAGGGTCTCATAGCCTTGTTTTTTTTAATCTCAGGATCGCGTAGATGCTGTTATTCTATGCGACATGGACGGAGGGTGGGTTGGCGTGGTTGGTGGCGATGGGAAAGGCAGGAGAAACAACATATACATATAAAGTTTACAGATAAATACCCATCGATCATCAGGGCTATCGATATGACTAAAGGAGAAAAGAGGCCTCCCTGCCTGCGCTAGCAATGGCCACTCTTCCTGGACCCTTAAAACATATGTGTAGACACCAAAAGCAAGTCTCTATGAGATCTAATAGGTAACTTATAAGCAAAAGAATGTTTTCAAGGGTGGCCATCTTGGATTTCAAGTTGGCCAACACATGCCAGACCCAATCAGCCATCTTCATTGTATTCCTTGACCTTGAAAACCTATGTATGGACACCAAAATCAAGTTTCTATGATGACAAATTACGAAGTTATGAGGAAAAGAATGTTTGGAATGGTGGCCATCTTGGATTTCAAGATGGCCGACACATGCCAGACCCAATCAGCCATCTTCATTGTATTCCTTGCCCCTGAAAACTTATGTGTAGACACCAAAATCAAGTCATGGCATTAAGCAACCATTACTCACTCACTCCAAAATCAAGTTTCTATTATAAAAAGTAAGAAGTTAGACTGGATTTAAGATTTCTTACAATAACAGTCATTTCCCAAATGGCCGCCATCTTGGATTTCAAGATGGCTGACACATGCCAGACCCAATTAACCATCTTCATTGTATTCCTTGCCCCTGAAAACCTATGTGTAGACACCAAAATTAAGTTTCTATTATAAAAAATTAAGAAGTTATGAGCAAAAGAATGTTTGGAATGGTGGCCATCTTGGATTTCAAGATGGCCGACACATGCCAGGCTCAAATAGATATCTTCAATGTATTCCTTGACCTTGAAAACCTAGGTGTAGACACCAAAATCAAGTTTCTATGACCAGTAATAGGATAGTTATGGGCATAAATAGGTTTGGAATGGCGGCCATCTTGGATTGACCAATATGGCGGCCAAGATGGCCGACACGTTTTGGGCAACATTGGTTTTCATAATCTATGGGTCCTGACGTTTCCGAAAATGTATAGTTTTCACTTTCTCCATCAATACCCTACAGGGGCAACTTCATGTACATAAGAACCCTGACTATTAAGTACAATTCTAAAAGCTAAATGGCTAGAAGTGACTCCAGGGATATTCAAGACATGAATAGCGTCTGAGAGTTTTTCAGTAATCCAATTTGCAAGACGTTATTGCATTTTATAAATCATATTTCCATGGCACAGGATTGTCGAATGACTATAGACAACTGGAAATATGACCGAATTGCAGTTTCCTTGATTTCCATGGTCTGTTTGATCTACTTTTTACTCATCCCTAGAACATGTGATGATTGCCGACCCCTCAATTAAGAGGAGCACGTGTCTGAACTTGAAGTCCAATTTGCACTATATTCATTAAATCTTCAACTATTTTGATGTCTATCCCATTCTTTCTAGACCTTTATTTAGATTACCCTGCGTAATCCTTATACACGGTAGCATAATAATATGACTTGGGAATGTCTAGACCTAGAAATAGCATTACTGAACATTAATGAGTAAGTCAAGCTTGCTGACAGGTCATATATCAAAGAACCGTTACGCTGGCTTCAGGCCAGGTGTGGCCTCAACAGCATATGAAAGCTCGTCGTTTTTCTGTTATGATATAGAATCACATTCCATTGTAAATTTGTTAGTTCCTTCAAGTTTTCTTTCGACCCTATTGACATTTACACCTCCAGACTAACTTAAAAGACCAAATACAATATTGATGCCTATATTTTATGCTTGACTTCCATCATGTTTTCCCTTTGATTGAATGATATAATTATGATACAAGAAATGTCCCCCAGTTCCCGGATGTTGTTAGGAATTCTATGTAAATGAAGCTATATATATCTCGAGAAATATTTTTCTTTTGAGGTCATTGATGCCCACAAGTAAAATGATCCAATTTCGGTTTTGCCGTTAATACGATAATAAAGCAGTAAAGTAATATACTGTGCTCACAGAAAATATTCATTCATACATTTCACCCAAATCCGAAATTCTTAGTTCATCTTCTCAAACACAAAGACTTGAGAAAGTATATATACAATAATCGAGAATAATCAAGAAGAAAATGTTAATCTAATGTGGGGGCGTTATTGTGTGGGCAAAGTCAAGGCGTGGTCGCATAATCTGCACTGATGACATATTATAAAGGGTGAATGAGGTCCATCCACGAGGCAAAACGCCATGAAGGTCATATGGATGCCTAGGTGGTGGGCGTAATTCCAAGTTTGCGTGACATAACGTCTTCGCAGCATTTAAGAGTGTCATACAGGCAAGGACCTTCTTCATTTGCATTAGAAGACCAACCTGAAACAGCTCCTGCTTGCCTGATATGTGTCTGCTTCAGTGACTTGTGAAACCACGGTGCTAACCACATTTTTTCATCCCAGCCTGTGTTTTTTTTAAAAAAGAAAGAGCCCTTTTGCATCCGTCAGTAAGGAGCGCAGAAGTGTCTTTTCAAATGTGCTGGGATATCCTGTAGGTATTTGGGATGTTATCTGAGAGCTATATGAAGAATTAAAAAGGGGACATGGGTCTAATTACAAATTACACCAATGTCATTCTCCGAAGGTTATATAGGATTAGTGGTGTATAGGAGAAAGTGTCGGTTTCTTGGGGGAAAAAGACAACTTACTCCAGCGCAAATATTTGCCTGAGGTGCCTTGCACAAGCATACATTCTGTGCCCCAGGCCCGGGGGATTTTAAAAGATAAATGTGATGGGAAAGTTTGGACATGGAATCCTGAAGTTTGTGATACATTTGATTTTGAGAGCCAGTATAAAATCCAGGAAAGAAAGAATATATCGTCTGTTGCTCACTCATTGACAGCTTTGTAAAAGTCTTGTTGGTATGTTGATGTAACAAGAACGTACCTGTGCGTGGACAGTAAGGTACTGTCTATATCGCTGCTGAACATCTTGCTGTAAGAGTTGGGAGTTGCCTTTTAGTTTGTATCCTTTACCCACGAGACATGTTCATGGCTCTCTCATATTGGCAGGCATTGAACGCGTCATTGTTTGACAGTTTTCTCAATTGTTATTGGATGAATAGACACTACATCTTCCATTCCCACTATTATGTTCACTGCCCTAATTCAAGACAACATACCATTAGCTGTTGTTCTTAAGTTCATCGGAGTTGTTTGACTTTCTATCTATAGAAATACGGGACATCTTTTGCCAAGGGATGTGTGTGGTTGTGGTAAAGAATAATTATGTTTATAAACAGGTCAAGTACGCCCCTGTGTGTAGGTAAGAAGTCCCGATTTGATAATTAGTATGCTGGAAAGTAGTCCCAAAAAGATAAATGTTTTAGTTTTTATTCACTTAAATTAAATTAGAAGGCCTTTTGTGCAATCACATAATGCGTGTTGTCTAAAAATAGCATTCCCGCACCGAGAGAGGCGGTATAATGGCATACTTCCAATATGGCAAATCCAAACCTATATCAATAATTCTTTGAATGTTCATAAAACATTCTGGACGCTTCGGTTATATATGTTCACAAAGATCTAACAAATATTTATGAACATCCAATGATGGCATAGGGAAGAATACATCACTTGTTTTCCCAACGTGAGAGCCTGTGGGGTAGGCAAGTCAGTCCACCCCTTTATCTGCGACCTTCATCAAACAGCAAACAACATATAAGTGCTCGGCAGTTACGAGTAATTATTCCAACCAAGCATATTCTCATTGAATAAAAAACACCAGGTATTTTACTCTAAGGAATAGTATCAGATTGCTCCCTTTTGCGCTGCATTCATGAGTTCCTTCGCGTCTTTAAGACTCACCTATCTGGGAAAGTAAAATATTTATAAGTCCTTGAGAAAATGGTCTGCTTCTGTGTGGCACCGACACATTAGATGTTGATCCTCGCTGGGTAATGAGTGGTTCACGTCGAGGAGTAAATAATCGGTGGGACAGGGATATTGGATTTTGTTTGAAGGGGGTCGAATAGCATCGGTATTTGGATGGGCTGAAATGTACTGGTCAGGGCAGGTATACGTACAAGCATGTGAACATTATAGCATAAAAGGCTGAGGTTTATTACATTTTTAATATATTTTCCCTATAAGGAGACACTGTCACATTCACTTTATCATCTTAAAAAGTATGTGGTAGATTTGATCCTGGGTTAAGATCTTCCATGCTATAACATTCGTAATTATGTGATTATTTTCAAGCGTTTTTAAATGGGGATAAATATTACTGCAGTTATACACATATTCATGTCTACCACGTGGATGTTAAGGGCAAAGGGCAAATGACTAAGGAGAGCATCCATAGAAAAGAAATGCGAGTATTGAAACACATTGGTATTGTCTAGGGTAAGCTGAGGTCATCTATTCGCATACCTTCATTCATTACATCCTGAGGGCCAGTCTGTGTCTTGGGTTAGTAGGTACAAGACTTGAGGGTACCTTCACCTGAAACCCCATCGACAGTTGACACCTGTGACGGGCTCTGATTTGGCCCCTTTTCTGACCATAGTAGGACATTCTCCTTGTCATTCTTCAAGATGATTAGGCTTTATTGGGGCAGAAAATTGGGCATAGTGAAATATAAAGCGAGACGGATTGATGCAGTACATGTTCTTGAACTATCTATATCTACATGTATGTACATAGTCATATAAAAATGTTCTGGTATGGTGCTTTCCTGATTCTTGTACAGTCGATACTCATTCTAATATAAATGAAAGTTCTCGATCGAATAGAATAGAATGATCACTCATTTGCAATGGTGTGCAAATCAGCTGTGTAAATGAAGAATCAGGCCTTCCGTCACGTATATATGCCCGTCTTTGATTCACTTCATTATAAGGCGTGTCAAAATTTAAAGGTACAATTAATGATACAGGTTTACTACGGTACAATACAGGTTTACTGCAATACATTGGATCACCAAAATTCTTGATGATATCTATACTATCTTTCACCCATAGCAATTTCCTGACGACCGCTTTGTAATAACCTCATTAACGGACATTGTCGTCTTTGAAATTTGAGGTAGTTTAAATAGTGCCATATCATCACAAATCTAACGTTCCCAACTCTAAATGCTTCTAAAAGCACGGCTAGATAGGAATACTGTTGTAGACGGAATGTTGAGCACCTGGTTTTTGTCCCATATTCTTTCTCAAGAGTTCTCCTCATTTTAAAAGGACTTCTCTCTATACAGATGAGTGTTTACCCTTGGTATGGAACATCTCCCTCTGAGGAGTCAATGTCTTTTGAGCAACATTGGTTGCTGGTCTATATGACTATAATTTGTACCAATGGAACAGGTGTAGCAGGTCTAATGTACCCCCATCAGCTTGAATATACAACCTCCAGTTCCAATGTACCCCCGGGGGAGGGGGTGCATTAGACCTAGGTCAAATGTACCCCCACCAAATTCCAAATACCCCCAATGGGGAACTAAACCTAGGTCTAATGTACCTGTATGCTTTAATAATCCAGTACCGATGTAGCCCCATTGAAACATTAATTCTTTGAATCATTAGAATAAAGGTAATAATGAATACAGTACAGTCCTAATAGACACAACTGAATAGATTTTAGCAATGAATAGTAAACAAGTTTTAAATGTGGGGTCGATGGCAAATTCTAATATGAGGAAAGTAATGGGATTAATAGAATTTACAAGGTTCATTGAAGTTGAACAATCAAACAAGAATATTATATTGAGAAAATCATGTCGAAATGTTGTTTGTATAATGAGTAAAAGTTATAATAATTATTGACTAATTCATCATTAGATTCTCGCATTGATCTTTGATTTATCTGTATTTTTTATTTTCCATAAGCATTACATTCCATAATAAATTCCGTATTAAAGGTCTATCTTTTTTCGGGTGTATATAGGTAAAGTCCTAAACATATTTAGCGAAAGTCATCGGGTATCACCGTCTCTCCTAAAGTCTTCCCAATATATTTCTTTTGATTCATTAAAGTTTGCTGAAGAATTGTTGGTTTATGATTATCAATGAAACAAAGAGGGGTAATTTGAACCTAGTGGGGGGTCATTAAAACCTAAGGTCTAAATTACCGGGGAGAGGTACATTAGATGGGGGGGGGGATAATCTAGAACTGCTACACAGGTACGGTTCCTATACAGGTCTCTTTAAATTTCAGCTCCATAAATTTCAAAAGCCACAGGGACATGTTTACAGGTTAATATAATCATACTAGATAGACGAGAAGGAATAATGTGCCATAAGCCTAAAGTCACGGTACGTGGGTTCTTGACACCTCGCAGAGCCATCTCTTTAAAAATCAAACATTATAGGAATTCATTTGGCATACCCGTTGAAGACTTCTTGAAACTATTTAGAAACATTGTTAGTGTCAAACCTTGTCAAAAGCAAAAGTTACCACCTGTTGTGAATGATTATGTACAGCATGCTCAAGTTTTCTCTAACTGTGCTCGAATGTATGTTTTTCTTACCTTCCTATCCCACATCTTAGTGTCTATGCAGAAAAAAACATGTATAGAATATATATTGCTCATGTTCCCGTGATTATATTTAATCCTCCTCCCTCAGTCCATCTCTTTCAGATATTCAAAGAAATTGCTTCACTCGAAAGTACTTTATCAAGCCACATTGGTGATCAGGCAGAAAATATATTATTCATCTCCTCTGAGATTATCATGCACCATTGACATATTAAAAGGGTTGCCCCTTGCAGACATACATCTAATAGGTTATATTATATTCCCATTTCTCCTCATCTCCCATTTTCTCCTCCGACTCTCGTCACTCTAAACCACTTTCCTTGACATTAATCAATTCACCTTTAACTAAATTGTAGCAGTTAGGAAGAGCCCGGTGAAGAGCTCAAGATAGCTACCAAGTGTGTATTCAATAGTTGGGTATTATCCACTCCATTGAGGAACTTCTGTAGACCTGAGCGCAGGCCATAAGTTTGAGGTGCTTAAAGAGTGGGAGGACAAATTATCTGGGTGCGTGGGGAGGGGCTAGACACCTGGCAAAGCGACCGAGAGGGTGCTACCACTATTTTTTCCCTTGCATTCCTACGCCCCATTGCATGGGTAATTAGATGGGGTGTGATGTTTTCTAGACATTTTTCTCTAGATACCCATTGTTCTCCTTTGTCCAGGCAGTAAGCGCCCGAGGAGAAGGGTGCACGGGGCTGTTGTCAATGATTCCTGACTCACTTCATGTTTCCAAGTATTGGTAATGTTTCCATGCATTTGAATATAGTTAATCAAAACTGGGAAAATCTGCATGGCAGAAATACGTATCATCCATATACACCAGGGAGCGAGGTCTTATTAGGACATACATATATATGAGAATGTGAAAGGAGTTGAGCGCATTGACTAATACTTGATGTAGTCAGTGTTTGCACGAATGCTTTTCAATAGATCACAGTTTTTGCGACATACCGGTGAATCTGCCTACATTCCCCAAATCACGTTAAAATCTATTCGAAGTGGGAAGAAGATCGAGGGATGAAATTAGAGTTTTAATTTAATAAATACGCTGGGAAAGCTTATACTAATTACACGATATTCCATAATGCGACTAGCTTATTCATAAAAAGACGTTTACTTTTGACTAGAGTCACTTAACACAGGTGGGAGACGAATGAGATATCCCTCGGGAGAAAACCCCAAGGTACTCTACTCTGTGGCTGCTATCGAATCGGAGATAATATCTTAAGAGTACATGTAACTAGAGTATTGAATGGCTTGAAGTGTCCTTAGATTCTCTGACTTGTCTTATTCAATGGTTGATAACCAGAAACTATCAGAAAAGAGATCGAACAATTTTTTTTGCACTTTCCAAATCATGACAAAAATTGCAAGATATCCGAACTTTTAGCTCAGCAAAGTGCCCGAGGAATGTTAAAAATGACATGACTTTTACGTTAACTATGTCGGCAAGTGCTATTCTCACGACTTATGTCGCACCGGACAATGCGTGGGGGTCGGAAGAAGGAAGAATCGTGCTCTTGTCCATGTCAAATCCCTTGGGGCTTTAGGTCGTTTCACTTAAAAAAATGCAATAAGTAACCGTACTTAGATAACACCCACTAAATAATAGTCCGTGCTAAGGACATCCTACTACTATCTCTGTTTATTGTATTTAGGCATCCAATACTGCAAATATCACAGGCTGCGTGCAATGTGACCAGGCACAATAACAGGATATCCTTATATACATGTCTTCAACAAGCAAGGGTCAGATCTTCATGATCTTCTTACCCATACCTTACGTCGCCAGCTATGCAAAGTTCAAATTTTGATTCTGAACTAATAGTATGCGATCATTGACTATAACCAGGCATCTATATAGGTATGCGTGCTATCTTCAACAATGCAAGACCCGAGACGATTCAATGCACCCTAGCTTCCTTACTTATATATGAAATGCATGTATTGCATGCATGTGGTTCACTGAGCGTTTCCATAACCTATGTGTTGCAAATGTCTGAGCAGAACAATGCGAGTTACAGGCATGTTGAGATCATGCACGTCTTTTCTATAGCAATTTAACCCACATTAAAATGTGTCCATTCAATTCGTTCTCTTTACTACCTCAGGGAGGCTTAAAGTATATCACTGTACGGCTACATATATATGTATTGCTTAGAAAATAACCTTTAGCAATCTGATCCAGTTTTGAATGGCTTTGGTTCTTACAAAAAATGTCTACAATGCGCATGGTAGAAGGAGACCTATCATACATAGTGTGGTAGTACTGTCTCGCCACTGCTGTACATGTCTGGTATTCATTTCTTCTCATTTCTGGCACTTGTAACTCCAATTGGCAGCATGGCAAAACGTTTTTTTATTCATGAAAACGCTTTTTTCTCCTATATTGGGTTCATTATTACCGCTTATCATTTCATCAGTGAACCAAATGATGTGATCAGGGCTTGCACACTTGTATCTCGGGGCATAAGTTAAGAATTCATTCAAAGCAATGTACGTTGACTTCATAACCTCTTGAAACATTGAATCATTTCACGGATTAAAAAAATGAAAAATTCAATCAATCTAAGCCAAACTGACTTGGTTATTGTATACTGCATACCAGACGGATTTGTCACAAAGAAATACGCCAGAGAGTGAACAAAAAATTCAACCAAGTAGAAGACGCATCTGTTGTTTGAACACAACTTGTCAAATGATAAAAAATACACAAAGAACATATAAAAAGGTTTTACATTGCGCGAATAAAGTATGGGATAAATAGGAAAAAGACTTACCACCCTATGAAGTGGTCTTATTGGAAGCTGTGCTGAAGGGATTAAAGAGTATCCAGTTAGGTTTCCTCTAGAGGCAACGGCTTAAGTCTCTTGCTCTTTCTCCTCATGGGGTTCCTCCTCCTGTAACACCTGCGCTCCTTGCTTCTCACAGACACAAACTTCTTGGAATCTGCCGACTACTGGGTGTCTTATGTCAGGCGCAGACAGACATGCAATGCGCGCAGCAACCACCGCGCCCGACCGTGGCGCTTTGAACGCTGTGGTAGTGTGAGTGGTCGTCGTCACGCGTAACCAGTAGAGCGTGACCACCAACCCACTCAGGTACAGCGTAATTATGTTTTCAACATTTAACAATTCTTACTTGCAAGGGAGCCTTTCCGCCGCTTCTTTAACAATTTTGTCTGTGACGGCGAAATAGTTCTCACCCCTATGATATTATATTGCATAACCTACGCAAGGTGTATAGAAGAGCTACAGCAACCCGGGCAAGTGTCGAGGGAATTAATTTTGCATTACGTTCATGATACGCTTCTTTGTGTATGGATGACAGTATCTAATTTATCAGCATGAGCCCGCCACTTTAGCTCATGTTAAATATTCATCGAACGATGAACGACCAACAACCCCAGTGAGTTTGGGAGCATATTTCAACTTCTGATCAATACTTCATGATAATAGAGGGTAAATTACAATTTCATTTTTTTAAAAAGATCAAACACTGTTTTTGGATGTTGGATGTTTACAGAATAAAGACAAACATTCAAAAGTAAACCTATCCATTCACAAATGCTGTGAATTCTCCCATTATTCCACAGTTTGGGGGTGGGAGTGGGGATGGGTGGGTGGGGGTCGGTAGGGGGTAGTGTGTGGTGGGTCAGTGGTAGGGTATGACCATGTGGATCCACATGACACGAGAATCAATATCCCAAATGATCTTGTTTGATTATTCTTATGTTTTCCGTATCCATGGCAACGGCAATGCCAAGAATTTTGAAAAGGATATTGCAGTGCTCAATATTGACCCAATTTACATACTGTCGCCTTTCCACGTTAACGCGGACGTAACAATTAGAACATTACAACAGCAAGAGGACATGTTTACTCACACAAAAGCTCAATAAAAAAGCGATTCAATTTCGTGGTTCATTTTGGTAGTGTAAGCAATGGTCACCGAGGTGTACTTTCGCATTACACTACCGTGACCAGAGGTCACGGGGTTGCAATAAAAAAGAATATTATGATTGGCAGGATTGTAAGGTTGTTTGATGTCAAATGGACTCTGTCCAATATCGAAGTAATCTGTGGCGATACATTTGTACTCTATTCAGTCCAGCCAAATTGCCAGATAATTGATTGCAGCTTAATATGAGTTTAGAGGGGCATCGTAAATTTTGGAAAAGGTATTTGAATGCCATAGTTGTTATTTAATGAACGTCTATTTGTCCTTGCATAGATGAATATTCATCCTTGATTAATTCACAGTATATGTTTGAGCCCTGGCCTATAATACCGGAAGTCTATAGGTGTAGTTGCTTCAGGGGATAAAGTTCATTCGAGAATGTCTGTGGAAAGCTTCCAGCTGATTCTACATTCCCTCCAAATGTATTCAACGGGAATGATGTCAGGGAAGACTAATGTGGATAACACTTGCAAACATGCGTAAAAGAGACAATGCCGAAATGTGATTATAATTTCAGTAGGAGCCAAAATGGGAAAACTAGTATTTCAATGTTTATCTATAAATCTATTGAGTGAAACGTTTAATTATTGCCTCATCTCATTGTCCTCTAAACTGGATAAAGGACTTTAGTTGTGAGGACAGTCTCTCTATGGAAACAGCACAACGTGGTTTGCCACACAAAAGGTGGGGCCACCGTTTGTATGATACGATTGGACGGAAACCGCAAAAAGGCAATGGGTTCCTGGGCCGTGACCACCAACCAAAGATTCTTCGGGACCACACTGCCTCTGCAAGGCATGAATTAAAGGAGAATTGAGACAGAGTAATATTAATCATGTCATGGATTTGTAAGGAGCTATCCCAAATATCCTGTTTAAGAGTCTCCACATTTTCTTCTATCCTCCAAATTTTGACTTTCCCCTGACTGTGAATAATCTCTATCTGTTATCTTAGATGAGGCGTTCATGGAAACCTACCATTGAATTTTTCAAAATTCCTGGGATTTGACTTTGGTATTTGGGGCGGGTGTGGGGGGGGGGGGGAGGCAAGGGTGGTACCAGCCTCCTAAGGGGTACGGTATACTCACCTCCCACCTTTTCACTCAGGCATTTCACCGCCCCCGCATTGCTTTTAATTTGTGCGAGTATTGTGTGGCGTATTCCATAGACATATATGATATGTAATGGACTAAGGTACAACTCCTCCGTGATTCATAACCTACGGGGGCAGGGATGTCACGAGTTTAAGAAATCCTTATAATAACCGAGTTTTTGAAAGCCAAATATGACCGATAAGCTTGCCTGGCATGGCATGCATGCCCAAGAGGTCAGCATATAATTCACCCACATATAATACTATTTCATAAATCATTGTCCATATTTGAACGTGCGGCCTCCTGTAGATTTCTATACTCTATATTTGATGTAATGAGATCAATCTTCTATGTTGGAGACGTGTGGTTAATACCGATATATCGGTATATACATGCACGGTTTATATCCAGTAAATAGATAGTAGTTAGTAAGCTTAGAGATGGTAAATCTCCCTAATGTATTTGATCTCATGACGAGAAATGTCGACTGTATTGATTGATGTTGCAAACACAATGTACTTTATTCATATAGTGTTCATTCATTCAAAGGATCACGAAAGGGATGAATAGAATGTTTTTAAATATAAGGCTAATGGGAATGCAGTTTATATTCGGCTGCCGATTGGGATGACAATGAGTATGCAAGAGTTATTGTATGTTCAAAAATCGAATGAATGAATAAATTCTCTGGACTGTGACCATTAGCCTGCCTACATGTCCTAGTAGAACACAAAGGGGTATTTCATGATAATTTGACAATTATGGTATTTTTCACAGGTCACGAGTCGGAACATTCCACAGGTTCCTTTACCTGCTTATGAGATCTGCACTTGGCCTGCAGTCAACAAGCATTAAAAGCCGGTGATAAGTTCAGTTGGGTACGTTTCAAAAGATAGATTGCCAAGACATCATTCTTTTCTCTCTATAGTTGGTGTCTGGACAATATAATTGTACATCTATGTCTAGAAATATCCAGCCTAGAATGCGCTTGGGTGTGATGTGAGAGCATTATACCTCAGTGTCAGAGGGCAAAACTCCGCGGGAATATATGTCTCGGTGTGCAATAACCCTCGGTGGATGTGTGAGGGAGGGGCTAATTATTTACCAAGAAAATATCCCATGAATGATGTCATGGAACCATGACAATTGGAACCATGATATAGGGCTTAATACAGGAAATATTGTTACGTACCATATTCTCACCATGAATGAATGATATGAATTAATTTCGACATTTGCAAGCACATTCATCGAATGAATATTTAATAGACGATGGCAAACAAAAGCACTTGTGCCTTTTTTTAACTAATACGGTTTGCAAGTGGTCGAGGTTATTGCCACTATCAACCATTCAATGACAAAATAAATCTCTAAATTATGCGTACTTGGTGCACCTTACACTTAGATGCACTTGTCCAGTACACTTAGTACAAGTTCGTTGAGTTGACATTCAGTTGGAATCAATGCCGAAATATCTTTGAATTTGAACTGAACAATAATAGTAAGTTGCCAGAAGGCTGCACGATAGCGAATTGTTTATTCATGATGTCGTGCATTTTATATCAAAGCAACTACAAAAAATGTGTCCATTTCCCTACAAACTCATTTTGGTAATCGGATGTGTATGTAATATGACTTGTGAGTGTATGCCTTTAATGATATCGTTATCAGATTGCGAATATCCGTATCGTTTTTGTATTTAGGCAACGCATTTATAGTTTAGCGCTCCTTTCCTTTAGAGGGAAGTGGGAAGGGGTAGGTGGAAGGGGAGGGAAGGCCATATATCCTATGGTCATTTAGGCATCATTTTATGATTTTAAGTGCCATTAAACGTCGCCTACTTGATATGTGCTATCATGACTTGGCTTAGATGGGAGAGGATTAAATCTAAGACAGGAGGAACTTCCCCAAAATTTGGGTCGAGGGTGGCGAGCCCAGCTGTTTTTTATGGGGATGTGAACTGATTAAGAGGAACTAATGGAATATGCCTTCTTCCATACCTCGACACAACGAGTTTATAGGAATATAGTCTCGTTGCTCGACATAAGAGAGAAATCCCCGCTCTATAATTACCCTGCCATAAACTATATACATCGACGAGATCGACATGCGTCTTTTTCTATTTTGATTAAATGTACTGGCCTTTGTTTGTAATAAAATAAACCTCTGATCATAGAACATATTTTGGCATTTTCAGATCGTTCATTAACTTTCTACAAACAGAACCGACAGAGAAGGCAGGAAATACAAACGGCCGATGTACTTGTAGTACATACAGGCAAAGCTGCGAGCAATTGAAGGAGATCAAACTGACAAATCTTCCCATCGATTCGAATTTTCGACGAAACCTTTAACTACATTATTGAAGGAATATACACAAAATAAAGGTAAGCTTAGTAAGACCAGGACTGATGGCCAAAACATATAGTCTAAAAGGATTAGTAATCTCCGTTTCCTTACGCCCTTGACCATTGTTTTGATTAAGCAATAGCCAACTAATAACCAAAGCAATTAGTCTCGGGCGTAAGAAAACGTCATATCACCACAGGACTTGCGTTTTTTGAGAATGTTGTAGCTTTACTTTATAAAGATCAACATTAATTTTGTATGAATATGTCCCGTCGATGTAGGAATAGTTCTACATCACATCACAGATATGGAACTCCCGGTTGTAGAATGCGCATATATACTAATATTCCATATGTATCTAGAAATCGTTATTAGTCTCCAAAAGGCCAGATATAGCATACTATTTTTCAACATAAGTATCAACATGTTTACCATAATTAATGCAACTAGTAGACAGGTAATTTGACTGTGCCACTGCAACGTTTCCTTTGGGGAAACACATAATTATAGGCCTATAGATGATGAAGATTGCTAGAACACATCTAAAACTGGAAACCACTGTAACAGTGACAGTAATAGGAAGGATGGTTACCCATACCTGTGATCGTTGCTTGTTGTATTTAGAAAGCATTTGCCCATTCTACAATCGAAAGTATATCAAACCAGGGGACTTCTCGATCCAGACGTAGTAACACTCATGACAGTTTTAGAACGTTACCGTATATCCAACCTAACTTGTTTTATCCCTGTGTGGTCCTCAAGTAAGTATTTAATCAGTAACAAGGAAGGTTTCCTAATAATCATATTAGATGCATAATGAGCAATGATAATTATACGATACTGCATGGATATTGTCCCAACATTGAGTTGGAAGTTTAACATCACCTAATAAATTGATGTTCAGCTTATCCACAAACAAGACCATCACGGGTGGATTGCGAACACAAATGGACAATTAGACCAAACCTATTACTCTCCTTCGAATTTCTAGAGAAATTCGCGTCTATTTTGACTAGGGGTGGAGCCTTATGTAAAAGTTACATAGTTGAGAGCAATAATAAAATCATAGATTTTCCTGTTGACATTTATCTTCATGATTTTCAGCTTGGGTTCACTGAGTGTTGAAAGCTTGAGTTCTCAGATGATTGCTAATAATAGGCGAGGCGAGAACGGGAGCCCTGACTTGATATATGAGACTATGGATCCGTATATAAACACAGACCCACATACCAAATGTCAAGTAGCAGTGGGCACTGAAAACACCAGAACAACCTGACCAAAATTATAAACCGTTCTTCATTCAGACATTCTTAAACAATGATAAATGCATGCAAAAAGCTTCGAGGTCAGGTCGAGCAATCTTGCACTGTTGAACATATTGCTCTTGTATTTTTTCAATATTGCCCAAAGGCAGGGGGAAATATCATATATCTTTGATCAACCTGTATTACAATGGAATCCCTTTAAAACCTTCATAGCATATTTTTTTGTATAATGGTGTCCCTTATGACCAACACGTACGCTGGGAACAATGCGTATACCTATGGTGAGAGGTACATAGTCCCAGGGCCTGATTTATGCAGAAAAGTCAAATATTGCCATGTTGATTCGGACCCAAAGAAATTTGAACGACCATAATATTTAGATCCTCTGATCTTACTCGTCCAAAGGTAAATATATTCAATAAACGTGCACGCAAGAGGTTATTCTCAAAAGCTAAATGAACATCCTTTACAAATACTGTAATCAAGCAGAATGATTCTCCCCAAATCTCGGCATCATTCAAAGTGGTTAAATTAACACCTATGAGATATATTCAGTGAAAAAACATGATTTATTCCGGAATTAAGACATGATATACATATACAGTAAGCCCCCTATACATTGAAAAACCACTGAAGTCGCTAACTTAAAATTCTTGTGCGCCACCCTCGACTCCCTATCCTTATTTTTAAACTTAAATTTAGACGCGAAATGTGTGTTGGTTATCAATCAAGACATTTTGTTCAGTGAACGGCTGCATGTCATTTTAGGGCCTGAATGCTTCATGGATTCGGTCACGATTTTATGTCTTAAATCTTGGCGGTAGCGCACTTCAATGTCAAAAGCAAACCACAGCAACAGCAATCCCCAGGGTGTCATGTAACTAATTTTATTCATTACTATATAGCTACCTTTCGTAGGCGTTTGTTTAACCAAGAAAAGGTAACAGAGATATGCAAAGAGGAAATTTCTATTTCCTTACTGCAATCAATTTGGTGAAAACAATGGCCATTTTAGATTGAATGGCAGGAAATGTCTGGACCTGAGGAAATACAGGGTGCATGACAAGGATAGAATTTCGTTAAAAAAAGTCAACAAATGGAAGCATGGGAAGCATGGGCTGACTGATCGCCAGACTATGACTGAATGAATAAAGAATGTAATTAGCTATAAATATACTTACCTCACCTTTCTAGCTAATGTATCCAGACCGATCCCTTACATAGAATTGATTTTCATACATCATTTCCCAATAAGATAATTACTATGAGTAATTAGCTACTGAGCTTTTAGCGTATTTTCAATGGTCTACCAATTTCTTAAAGCATTTCGACGAAAATATCAGCTAAATAGCCTAAATAATTCGTGGAAGACCTCAATCCTATTGACATATCCGTATTCATCATTATGATCGACCTGAAAATTCTTGAGGATCCTATTTTAATGCATCAACATTCATGGCATGTCGATCTGCACATCTTACCCATCAACGCATATACTCGATTGGTCTTCTCTTCCTGCTACTACAATTGTCTATTTAGGTTACCAACTCTAAGGTCTAAAGCCCTGTAAATCTCTGGCGGATCAAATTGCGAAAAGTTTACAATGGTCTCTCACGAAGTGATAATTTTGTATTCAGAAACCTTAACCCGCATTTAGAAATAAATATCATTAAAAGGCCTGGAATGATAGTCAAAGTCGAACTACTTTCATTATTCCCAGGGGTCGTTAACTGCGATTTTCCCCCCTTATAATGTTTCCTTTTCTCAGAGAGCCTAGCCTCGTCCGTTTTAGCGAACCGATTGTAAGTAATATTACAATGGAATTGACATGGCCATCTGTTTGCTTCATACAAGCAATCCCTTATTCACAACATATCATATATTGTGAAGAGGTCATTGGTTGTAGGATTCAATCGCCATGGCCGCGTATCATTTTACAAATTTACATATTCATCCCCAAAATAACTGGTGCAGGTTTGGGTGGATTCCCCCCGCAATTTAAAACCTATTTAATAAAATAGAATAAATTCACTGGCCTTTGTGCGATACATTCCTTGTACGAAGTTGAATGATGAGAAGGTAGCAAAAGAAAAAAATCTATTTGCAAGATCTGAGTGAGCAAAAAATGATGTCTTTATGGCGAAAGTAAAATGTCAATATCCCATCGGGAGACTCAGGTGTGGGCAGCAATCTCACCTTGCATATTCAATTAGTTTACATTTAATTCATCTCCGATACTGAACTTACCACCGTCACCCAAGTCTACGATACTTTTTGCTCTTTCGTAAAAAAACATTTAACTTTGAAGTTTAAAAATGGATGAAAGGAAATGGCCAACTGACACAGTTCCACGAGGTTATTTATGACAAAAACAATGGTACGTGCTGTTTTATTCGAAATTGGTCATTTTTTTGTCCTATTACGTATAATTTCGGGATGAGTTCGACCGACTGATCGCCAGCACCGAATGTAACAACAAAGACATTGTTCTAGGCACATGTACATAATTGAGACATTTTGGCATGCAGACCTTTATTGACCGAGAAAACAATAGTGCAAATGCTATGGGGTTAGTCGTTACGTTCCTTGTGTAAAACACACATATATGTGATATTCCTTCCTGCCTGTGCCCAGTCGGAACTTCATTGAATGCTCATAACATTATCAGAATATTTATTAGATTTTACACTCCTTGTGTTCTGCCTTTCAATAATGCAGTTACATCAGTTAACTATATATGTTGTTGGAAATCATTTGGATTTCTAGATTTGTGACAACGTCAGTTGAGGAATTGAACTCGTACGACTTTATTGAGACAGTTCATGCTAACAAAGGAGACCAAATGAACCCACTTCAGTTCTCAGCTTTACCATCAAAATGAATCATCACATTCAAGATCTAGGTTTGTACTTTATTTCCAATAACAATAAAATGGGTTCATATATAATATATTCGTATTTACATACGAAAATATATTTTATATTATAAATTTGTGGAATGATCTTTTTTAGAATATTTTTCTTCAGCCTCTTTTATGTTTGGATGTTCAGGGTATTAATGCAGAAAAAAAATCATTGTGTAAATAATAAGATCCTCAACTAGAGGGAAAAGGATATGGTCAAAAGTGTGTACAAATAATTATTTGGTCGTTGGAACAACTTAATAAAAACATTATGAAGTCCGCATTCACCATGCTCCAATATCATATCTAATTCTTATGATAACATGCAAAGATTGTCAAAATAATTATTGATGGTACCACGAATCCGCCATTCCCTCTCCCTTTTCTGCAGAAATTTGAAAGGGTTTGACATACCTATATATCTAACTCCCGCATCTTGTATATAGATGTTCATGTATTATTTATACTCATTAAGGCATTCAAAACAGGCCATTCTACCAATCCTGCTGCTGATTGGTATACTAAGGCGTCATTATTTTTCATAGAGGCGGGGGTATTATTGTGTAGTTCCTCATACCACAGATCCTTATCTAGTTCTGTGCTCATACACAACTCTATATATACCCTGTAAAAGCCCGGCCAAATAATTATTCTGCATTTCGACATCCATATTACCAAACTCCATGACCATCAATCTCTGGTCCCCAGGTTCCTTTATAAATATTGAGCTGAACTCTCTCCATGGGTAGTAAATAAAGTAGGGTGCCATATTATTGGTGGGATAATGTAGGTTTGGACAAATTCATCTGTCACTGTTATGATGGGTGAGTTAAGCGGTGGGGTGGCGCGTGGCAAATAGATCAGAGCAAGCAACCGTATAGAAAATCCTCAACGGCTCCCACAGAGTATCAAAGTATCATGATCTCTGTCAGTTCAACATACCAACTGGGGATAACCATATGAGGCATTTCTTCAGTCTCTATCTTCGAGGTAGTATGTGCCAATATATAGAATGAATATATTTATTTATAAGACCAAGTAATTTGATTTAGGTTTATTTAGTTGTATTGCGAGATTCACTAACTGTGGTATACACCAACTATTTTTTAAAAACATATAGTGGGTTCTTGTAACCACAGGTGAATCGAAATTCTCACTAAGAGCCTCTATTGTTATGAGAACACAAAAGGTAACAGCATTATGTGAATCATCTTTGTGAATACTACCAGGTTTGAAGACAATCTAAAGAAACATTGAGGTTGTTTTACTGTTTATCGACTGACTTAGCCCTTTTAACCTGGTAAACATCTCGGTTTCCAAAGATTGATGCCTTTGCCGTAGGAGTTACTTTAACGGTCAGAGGTTTATAATATTTTTGACTTACGACAGTGAAGGTAGTCTTCATACCTATGTATTATGTATACCTACAGTCCAAACATTTGAAGCATTTGCATTTGTTACAACAAGTACATTAACAGAAGTATTGTTTCCAAGACCGCTGAAACAGCTACCCTGCATGCCACCAGAGTTTCTTTAGACCTATTTTTAGGATCACAGAGAAGATAAACTTAATGGAAGAACAGGGGTCAGATTCAAGGGAATTATTATGCTTGAAAGGCTAATCAGTGGCAAAAGAAGTTGAGCTTTTATTTTCAATGGAACTCAAATGGTCAATATACAAGATCCAGATTGGTAGAGCTCTCTGACATTCCGTGGAATCCGTTTGTTATTGAAGTGAGATGGATGATGTCAAACCACAATATCTTACTTAAGAAGTATCCCCACCCCTTCCCTACATTTTATGAAGTAGGGTCTCTTCACTTAGGCCCTTTTGTTGAACCATAATGTATGTCCTCAAAGTTATGTGTACGTTCTTGAATAGATGCATCTAAATGGCTTAATCCTTTGACGAATCGTAGTGAAATACTAACGGATGGGAGCTATACATCGGGCAAGGGTTTTGGGTGATTCAGAATTCCATTATGTTTCTCCTGGGACCTGTATTTCAAGGAGCCATGTATGCTAATTGATTTTTCAGAGCAGTGATGCTAAAGGTAGATAGGGGGTTTCCACTGAGGTTTGAGTGAAGGCATGTGAAAGTGGAGATAGCTTTGGAGAAATCTAATACATTATTAAAAAACCCACTTCACTTGTATTTGAATTTGGCATGTTAAAGGATTCGTAAGAAGACGTAGCATTCCATTTCCCGGGAAGAAAATGATTCATTCATTAGTATCAAAAAGCGAACCACCCACATATCTGATGCGATCGGTTGATGCACAGGGTAGTGGAGTAGCATGTTTGAATGAGACGTAGGACCTCTGTTCATTCCATCACAGCTCAAACAAACACCTTGTTAACACACTTGCATAGTTGGGCGTGTTTTGTGGGTGATAGGCCCCAACGCACTACCGTAAGTCATTGTTGGTCAGCTATGCATAGGTATTTGAGAAATGTCCTATAACATGATGCGGTAGTGAATCTTTTATAAAGGCCGTCTTCCTAAAGGCTATCATAGCAATGAAATTCTGGCCTGAGCCCTCGATGAAATTAAATAGCGTATAACTCTAACAGCCATCATACTTTCCAAGGACGATGCTATGCTGAATTATTATCAATATAATTATGTCGATAGCACGTGTCTAGGAGTGGGACATTTAGGAAGATAAGACCATCCAGGTATCATGTATATGGTTGAATCAATGTTTACAGTGGGTATGCTCCATTTTGAATCAACATAATGAAAGATGCCCATCGAACCTCTGTTTGAACTCAATAATTATCGAATCATTACCCTTCCAGTAGACAGACTGATCGTTATCCCAGTCGATAAATTTTGTGGAATAAAATGGAAGGACAGACGATTCATACAACATAGATGTTCACGAGCTTGGCAACCAACTGGTATATTCATTAACATTCTATTCTCACGTGCTATAAATATGTCCATCCATACAGTGGTGCGAAATATATCATCATTTTATGATATAGCTAATACAATTAAATTGTTGTTTTTTAAAAAATAAATTCTATTAGAGCCTAATTTCAAAACATTGATCATAAATATTCCCATGAAGCTCAAAGTATCATGGTTCTCCATACTTAATTTGCCCATAGGACATATATATGTGAAATTTTGTGACGAACGGGAAACAGGATCAGTAGCATCATAATGGTCAGGACATGAATAATTCCATATATTAACCCGATTAACTATTCTTTAGTAATATCAACTGCTCGGGATTTGCTTGAAGCTTTATTTTCCTTTAGTTCCATCATGATTAGATCAAAACACGTGATTACGAATTACTTGATTGTAGAGAATGCAAGTTTACATTTTTAGGCTTTATAGTCCTGTGTGAATTATTACGTTACAACAAATTAAATCAATTGTCGGTGAGTCTTGAAGGACATGCCACATGGATCGTTATTTAAAGTGTTCTAATGATTTTTATCCCCTGGGGTTTTAATCTCTTTACTAGCTGCTATTAATGACGTTTGTTCCTCGATCATCACTCAATTCTAAGTTGACCAACAGTAGACTTTACAAACAACAGTCTGTTGACCTAATAAGCAAAACAACATATTACCTAATTATTCATAGTTCATTATTCTAGAACGTGTGCGATATACGTTCTGCATCGAACTTGTTTATGCTTGGTAAACCTTTGAAAGATCTATGGCGTTGAATTGAGAAATAAGGAAACGAGTAGATTTGTGCAAGTGGCATATCCTAATTTTTCCCACGTATATTTTCCATGGGACATGTATCATGTTCAGGCCATATGTAACACAACAGTCGTTCATCCAAAAATAATCATTCCTCGCTAAACGGATATGCTAAGGTTATCATTGACTTTATTGAAAGATCACAAAAGTCTTGTAGGAAACCGCGCTTTCCTCCTCGAGTTTAGTGGATGTCAGCCACGCTCAATAATAGCTAAACCTCAAATATTGACAGAACCAGCTAAATTGTGGGAGCAGGTGTATCGTCCTGAGGGGAGGGAAACCGAGATTGCTTGGCACCAGTCTTTATGGGAGGAAATCAAACTGCAATGGTTTTAGCTGCTAGAAAGGAATAAAAAGTGAAGTGAGGTAACTCGCTGTGTGAAAGGAGATCAAAGCTCCAAGCTATAGGGATTTAGATTTTACTAATCTGAGATACACGATAAGGTAAATGATGAACAGGATGAAGTGTCAATTACCGACAAAATGAGTGCACCTGTATTGGAATGTGAGAAAGTCATGGGCGATTATGAGAATAAATAATTACGTTATTGCCGTTGGGGACAAGCGATCGACATGAGGTAGAATAAATTCTTAGGATAAAGTCCCCAACCAGGACAAGGATGGAGTTCTGTCTATGCTTATAGACGTCAAGAAGAAATCAAATGGATTTGTATAATAGCCATGCAATATTCCTTTCTAAACATGTCAGGGTCTTTCAGGCGCTTATATCGTAGGTGTTTGAAGTCAAGGTAAAGGCTTGCAAGGGTGTTGTTTATTTATTTGAAGTATTGTTTGATTTCAGTGGATAAGGTAAGCAGAGAACGCGGAGGTGTTGTATGTTACGCATGCACACAAAGGGCTAGTTTGGATTGCGGATGTTGGAGAAGCAGATTTAAAATCCAATGCACTGTCATTATTTGGACAAAATATATATATATGAGTAGAATCCGGTAGCAATGTGATAAATAAAAATGATAAATGACATCAATGAAAACCTCACAAAATGTCTTCTGGTGGCATTTGTCGCACAACATTATTGTCGCACAACATTAAATTCTACTTGAAATCCGCATGATTGTGAGTGTTTACTTTGTCACACTATTATATTGTTTTCAGTGTAGCATATGACTTAGAGTGATGGCAAGAATGAGAAAACGTTCAAGGGCGTTGTGGCGAACCTTTCTAGCATCATGCATAACTTCATTCGAAATACCAAGTTTAATGGTCTCGCGAAATGGACCCATACGTCTTACACATATTTAAGAATGATATACATTAGGTCACCAGATTTTACAGACTGATTTTTAATTTTAGGATACAATAGCTGAAGATCACATGTCCCGGATAAAAAACAACTTATATTACCCTATGATCCCGAACGTTCTTGAATAACGTCATAGCCGATGCATTTAAGGGGAGTTCCCTTGCCCTTAGGGTTAACGGGAAATATGCTTCAATATGCGAAATATGTTATCTAATCAAACTCTTAGCATAATTGTTTCTTGCAGTAGCCCCAGGTAAAATAACAAGTGACATTACCACTAATGGGAAAGGCTTCCCAGACGAGTCTTTTTGATAACAAGTTAAATCTGACTATATAACTTAACAGATAGTAAAGAACACTAGTTGTTTTCGCTTGAGAACATATCACGAGGTAAAAGAATTATGATATCCTAGAGCTATACACTAACCCATCTCATCGCTCCTCTTGGTAAATGATATACACCACCCTAAACATATCCTGTTAATCTAGTATGATTTGAGAGCGTTATCGAAGGACAAGAATATTTGATACTTTATCTGGTAGACACGTTTAATAGGTATTTGGAAGGCAGATTTACTGATGGGCTACACATTTGAAACATAATTGATAATAGAATTCAGAGGCCTTCG
Organism: Sthenelais limicola; assembly: GCA_942159475.1. Taxonomy (NCBI): domain Eukaryota; kingdom Metazoa; phylum Annelida; class Polychaeta; order Phyllodocida; family Sigalionidae; genus Sthenelais; species Sthenelais limicola. The sequence goes on from OW804096.1 coordinate 119,126,587, forward strand.
GCTGTACACAAGCATTCCGAATCGCATGATCTCACTTCACATGTGGCGTAGGCTGCTATACGTTTTTTTGTGATTGGCGGGAGGCATTTTAATGGCAATTGCTTATAGATTGTCCTGCAATGAAATGAAGCAGATGCTTCGTAATAATGTCTATATAGATGGCACTGGAAATATTTTGGAGTGGGCAATCTCATTAGCATTCCGTCAATGATTCAGACTGGGCTGAACCAGCGGCCTCCCAATCCCCAGTCTCTGTATATCCCTATCGAAAGGGTCCCCCAAGTTGGAGGAAAAAAACATTCCATCAAAGAAGCTGACGGCGTAACTTGACACAAATTACATTTTAATCGAGTGAGCCTTGAAACATATTATGATTAATGGATTTGATTGATGACAACATGGCATCTCCCAAATCCTCCACAAAAAGTGTTGCGAGTGGTACTATAAGTAGCCTTTTTGTGCAGCTGTCACTATCTCTGTAAGCTGTCACTATACCTCTGTAATACTAACATTGGTATAACAAGTTAATTCTAGTGCCACTTTTGACAAGGGGTTTCATTTGCTAAAACACCAATAAACATAAGTTGCCATTAAAGCAATGAGACGTTTGCAGTATCTATATTTCGCAGGTTGCAAAATACGTGGTCGTTGAACACACGCTGCAGATTTCTTAAATAATATTGAAGTATAAAATTAAGAGACCGGCGTAGCTTTTGTATATTTCGGATCAGCTATAAATTTTTAATTAGAAAATAATACAATTATTCACATGTAAATAAATTTGTATTTTGAGCTTACATCCCTGATAATGGAAAGTCCAACACAATCCTATATCCTATATGAATTTACACCGTATTCTTGAAGCGACCTTTCTGGAAACGATGAGTGGCATAGATATATATGTATACAGTACCTTCTTCATCAATCACATAAATAGAAATGAAGTGACCCTACGTTTCAAAAAGAAATACAAACAGAGCCAGCTGAATATCACCATGTAGAGTGGAATGTTTACATACCCCAGAGGCACAATGTACTGAAAGTAAAACAATCATCACAACAATGTCAGAGTCATATATCACTGTTCCTCTATCTTCAGCTTTAGTAGTTTTCGCATTGTCATTCGACATGGAGGAGATTGATTTTAAGTTTCATTCACACATAACTCAAACCCAAATTGTTTCTTCCTTAATTTTCGCAAACCCAATGTCAACGACCCCGTTATGGTATAGAACACCTGCACCCTTACCCTGGAGGCGTAACCTATATCTGCTTGGGCATGCTTTGAAGATGGCCATATGTCAGCCTAAAGGCCTTTTTGCATTCTTCACCTTCTACCAGGGTATGCAATTGTCCGCCGAAAATGAATAAAAAGATGGAGAAAAGTCAATTAACGCATAATTATTACGTTTGGCGTCAACTGCAAATTACAAGATCTGCGATTGTTAAGATATGAAGAAGAATTCTAGAGATTTAACTCGATCTTGACTCCTATCGCATGGGGCACATACCATAATATATTCATTCATGTGGAATTAAAGGACTAAAACTGGCACGAAACCATATGAAGTGGACATTAAAATAGGTGTGGCATGTAAAAGGAAATAAAAAAAGTAATAAACTGGAGCATCGATTTATATCAGAACTCGCTTATCTTAAAGATCATCAATTCGACATAGCCACATAATAAGAGATTTTATCAATTGGCTAAGTAGGTGTACATCATGTATTTTATATTCCAGATTCAGGCAACTTTGTGGCGTAACATTGTTGTGCCGTGCACAGTTGACATGAGGGACACAAAATGACCGTGTTACCAAAGGATGCAACGCAGGAAACATTATATATAATTTAACAAGAAACCTTATTCAGAAGCCTTTCCAAAAGGAGAATGTGAATATAACCTATAATTTTGAGAATTAGAGAAACGTCACGTTTTACTGTTTAAATAATCTTATCGTTCTATCTTGAAGACGTTGCTACATAGCCCGAGGCTAAAGAAGTGCACGCTTTATTTCTTTACTATAGTTAGGGGATAATGTAACATGATATATATGAAAAGCAATGCCTAGGAAGGAGAGTCTGATCAAAGGGGGAGAAAAACAATTGAGAAAGGTGATCCGTTATGGTAGACAGAGTAGGCATCTATTCATTATTGCATGTATTCATTATTGCCGAGCCTATAATGATTCTACAGTATATCTAAGTGTAGATTAAATTGTTACTGACTACCTTAGGAATTGAGCATTTTTACATGGAAAATAGCTCGAGCTTATGTCCTAAATCAATAGACATATTCTATATCCCATTAAGGACAGCAGGTCTGAAAAGAGACCTTTTAAAAAAAATTCCTCTTTAAGTATACACATAAAGCATTCTAAAAGTGAACAAATCGTTTTTATACTCCATAAATGAGTAAGGATAATTTGATAGCCTTTCAAAGTTGCCTGCCTGCCAAATTCTAAGACATCCTGCTTAGGCAGAATAAATCTTTTAAAATGAGATACGACATGACAAAATTGGTTATGTCTGTATGGTAAAAAAAACCAGGACAATGTCTCATAATCCCTTTTTTCACCATTTAGTTGTAAAAAGTCTGATTTGTATGGAGTAAATTGCAGGTAAACCTAAGTTTTCTGCTTTACATGTCACACGGTGCAGTTTAGAAATTTTCCTGTGTTGGCGTCACCATAGCAACCATGCATTTCCCAAATGTTCATTTTTTTTTCAATTGAAAAACATGATATAATTTTTGCCAGGCGAAGCGGCACATACCAAAATGGATCCAGACAAATACGTGTCAAATTATGTGACGAGCAGGCCCATAATTACATTTACCACAACCGCTCAATGCTTACACTTTTAGAAAATTGCTATCGTATTTTCATAAACGCAGACCTGCATGTCCAGGAGAGGAAGGAGATGCTGTTGACAGTTCAAAATCATCTGAGAAGCAAAGGCATTAAAGAATGTCCTTCGAATATCTACACGACCCACATCTCCTTGGGTAATTTTCATAGATGCTATCTATAGTTTATGGCAGGATAATTTTAGAACGGCGATCTTTCTTTGATGTCGATGTGTGGAAGAAGGTATGCCATTAATTGCTATTAATCTCTCACTTTCTAATGAAACAGCTGGTTTATGACTTGTGGCAACTTGTGTCGGTGGAGAGACTCATTTGCAGGACAGCTCGACCGTCCTGTCTTATCATTAACAAGGCCACATAAGCCTGCCCCTCCGGATTCTTTACTAACCACATAGGTGGCGAACCCTCTCAGGGGGGCCCGGGGGTGCAGAACTAATTACCAAAACAACAGCCCTTTCCCTCCCCCTCCCTTTAACTTAGACCCTGGTCAAAACTATAGAAATCAATGATCTGCTCTTCCAGTCAGTAGCCTATAGAGCAGGCCTACCAATAAACTCGAGGCTCAAATGCTCTCTGGGGCCCATTGCACGACGTTTTGGTGGTATTATAGCGTTAGTATTATATAAAGGACTAGCAAAGTCCCCTGTTCCTCATGCTCCCCCTCCTTGCTTTTCTCCCTTCCCTCTGTCCCTTCCCCTACATCCTCTCCCTCCGGTCCCCCTCTCTCCCCACACTTCCGCCTTTCCCTCTTTTCCCTCTGCCTCTTCTCTGTCTCTCATACCTGTTTTTCTGTCCCAACCCCATCTCCGACACTCCCCTCTCCCTCCCCTCTTCCTCATGCTTCCCCTCCTTGCTTTCTCTCCCTTCCCTCTGTCCCTTCCCCTACATCCTCTCCCTCCGGTCCCCCTCTCTCCCCACACGTCCCCCTTTCCCTCTTTTCCCTCTGCCTCTTCTCTGTCTTTCATACCTGTTTTTCTCTCCCAACCCCATCTCGGATACCCCCTCTCCCTCCCCTCTTCCTCATGCTCCCCCTCCTTGCTTTCTCTCCCTTCCCTCTGTCCCTTCCCCTAAATCCTCTCCCTCGGGTCCCCCTCTCGCCCCACACTTCCCCCTCTGCCTCTTTTCCCTCTGCCTCTTCTCTTTCTCTCATACCTGTTTTTCCTTCCCAACCCCATCTCGGATACCCCCTTCTCCCTCCCCTCTTCCTCATGCTCCCCCTCCTTGCTTTCTCTCCCTTCTCTCTGTCCCTTCCCCTACATCCTCTCCCTCCCCTCTTTTCCCTCTCCTTCTTAGTAGTCGGTTCCCCCTTGAATTGACGCAGGAGCTTGTGGCTAATGACGTAGTATCCCACAGGGGCTTTCCCAGGCTATAAATAGAGTGTGGATATCCCGATTTAAAAAGGTTTCAAAATCACATTTCTACCCCAGATACCCTCACAAACCACATACGACATCCTCCAGAGAGGGTGGACAGAACTCTACAGATGAATAAAAAGGTTTGTAAAACAACAAATTCCGAGATCATGTGAGACACAAAGAAACCCCTCTTTTCTACCTCTCTTTTCTACCTCTTTTCGTAGAAATCGCTCTTCCCGTATATTATATATATGGATACAATAAAGATATATAAACAATGCGATTTTCTCAGTGTTGCATGAGAGCTTTCATAAACTTATCGTGTCTGCAAACCAGGCGGAAGTGGTGCACCATTTTTACGTAGCAACATACATGTAGCAATATCTGCATGTGCATTTTGTCATATTTTGATATTTTTGTACAAGAAAATTATTTTATATCATGACAACTACTTATGATAAGTATCATCACCATTTCAGAGAAAAAATACTTTTGAAAATACTACCTGTCCCTCGCATTATCACTCTCAAATTCTCGATACGCTAGCTGTTCTATTATCGCTCAGAAACGAGCAGACAATGGAAGTCATTTAGAATAGGATAACGATAGCGTGCTAGAAGGCACCTCCTAAATATAAAAGACCCCCATTAAGGATACGCAGCATGCTCTAAGGATATGATATTGGCTGGTGAAAGAAATAAAACACCAGGATAAATAAATATAACCTTTTTTTTAAAAACTAATATATAGAGATTGGAGCCACAGGCAACGGGGGTCTAGTTGGAATATTTTCACAAATTAAAAAGCATTCATTAACGTTCCCAATTTCGACTGTATTAGCAGCAATATGTCTAGTATATGCGAACAAACATAGAAGCAATGGTGTGTGTAATTACTCCCCCCCCCCCCCCCCCCCGCTGCTCGATAAGGGAAAAAACCTGCTTTACTCATGTCTACCTGAAAATGTTTGTATGATGTTTATAAATTATTGATATGTACTCTATTCCATGTTGGATCCTATAGATGTACAAAGCCTATTGAAGGTTATACCTGTAAATGATAGCAACTACACATACTACACATAAACTACTGTGCTGTGGCAATGGATTGATAAATTTCCCCCGGAAAAATATCTATTATCATTTATGCCATGATAGGTGAGTGTATCCACAAAAACATGGCCAGATTAGACCATTGCATATACATGCATAGATTTCACTTGTGGAATCTGCTTTTCCAATGCGCCCAACTTACTAGCTATTTTGCTTGGTCGCATATATCAAGTTGCACCAATCAATGACGCTCATTTCATCACGCTCATTTCATCACGCAAAGTTGTAGGTGCCTGCTTTTGGCGAGTCAGAGGGTTGTGAGACATTAACTGAATGTATATAATGACCAAACAATGCTTAAATATTATCATGGCATAAAAATAGAACTAAACTCGAGCTGCATATGCGACGACGCATTCACAAAACACTCATGTCTTTGATGAATGTCTTTCACGTGTGCCTTCGGCATGCACTTGTGAAAGACATTCACCAAAAGCTGCTTGCGTTTTGTGAATACGCCATCACATATGCAACTCTCGTTTAGTTCTATCTTAATACATGCAATTAGTCTCGAAACCAACCCCCACTCACCACTTAACATTACAAGAAATTTGTCAAATCAACTAGTCATGAGTCTTCATTTTCTCATCCTTTATCATTATGTTCTGCGCCATACATTAGAGAACCCACAATCCAACAAGTAAGGGCCACCGTTAAGGCATCGACTTAATGGTGGTATGTCCCCCTATTTTCTGTAACCCCATATTGCATCCGGCAGGCTTGAAATCCTCCTAATTGTAGGAGTTAGACCTGACGACAGGACCTCTAATTTGGCAATAAATCGTTCCAACAACAATTATATTACTTCAATTTAAATTTTCAAAACGACTAACTCACAGAAATAGCATTGTGTACCATTGTTGTTAACTCTATACCTGTAACACCCACCACTTGATAAAGATACTTGAATCTTAGGACATAACGAAAACGGCATCTATATGTAAATGTCTTATTATACCTGAATACAAATATTTGTACAAAAAACAGGTTGTTTGGTTTCCATGGAGACCATTCTAAGGCATCCATTTTCAAAATTCATCAACTTTTACAACCATTTATTTTCAGCACGAAAAACTGAATAAATGATGAATTTGAAAAAGTTAAAATTTAGATTTTTGGCCAATTTCCCTCTAAACATTGGATGAATAAAGGTCAAATTATTAGAGGAACTTTCTGCACCCATCATTTTGAAGCTACCTATCTATTTTGTGATGTCTGGCCATGGTGTGTGTTCTAGACACTATATATACGGCCACACGCATGGTGCATATATGGACAACTCGCCCTAATGTGTTAGGGACAATTTTAACCCGTTGGGATTGTTGATTTGATTCAGTTTTAATTGGTGCGTTTAAAGTGTTACAATCCCAGTCTGTCAACATCGATGACATATCAATTGTATAACTGATGCATTAACTTACGAATCTAGATAATAGAACTAGAGCCAGAAGTAAAATGATAATATTAAAAAGGAAATGATAACATATGATAAGTGTTCTTCGTAAACAACTCTACAAAAGTATATAATGTAATTTATTATGATAATTAAACTTTCACGAGCTCATGTTAGAACAGAACGTACACCGGAGAAGGTGGCAACACTGCATTTATTTGATTTGTTAAAAAGCCCAAATGAACCACCGATCAAGTCCATTATAGATTCACATATTTTATATGTTTATATCCTAAGCAAAACCTCATAATATATCCATTTATTCTCCTTAAATGATTAATAAAGATAAATCTCTACAGAAGACAGATCTGTATTTAAACTAATTTGGAAATGCGTTTAGAAAGCAAACGCTCATTTATAAACGCTGGACATACAAGGTATTTTGATTTGGATAAACATTATGATAATTTGAAATGATGAGTTTATAAAAGATTCATCGGCGAGATTAACATCGTCAACACTTCAAACGTGCAAACCAATGAATGGTTCTTTATTCTACCTTTCTCTCCTTCTATTCCCCGTACTCTCTTTGAGTACAATGTGCATTGCAAGAAAGCCATGACCAATACCGTAGCTCCATGGGCATGTGTGTGGTCGATTTAGAAACTAATCGCCGTAAAGGTTTGCACTTGGCACTAGAGCACCCCCTAACGTTATTGTAATAGTACTGGTAGCAGTAGGTACATGGTATACACTAGTTACACCCTGACTTGATAGTTGAATTATGGCACTGATTTTCTACGTTAATGCACTGATGTTACGTGGTTTTTTTTGTGTTTTTTTTTGTATTTTTTCGGCAGTGATACAATTCTTAAGTGATACAAAACGTTAAACTCAGCCGTGCCCAATATTACGTGACAAAAATGCGGGAATCTCTTTTGAATGATTTAATAATAATCCAAAAAGTGTGACAGATACTCGATCGTCTCTATCGATGGATTCCGTCCCTTTTCATAACTTTTCCAAGATTTACTATTATTGCGTGAAGAGATAATTTGGCAGTTATTATTTGTTTTATCTACTACATCGAGTGGACGACGCTTTTTGTGGTCACGTTTATCTAATTTTCCTATATATGTATTGATATACTGAATTTCCGAAATTCCTTATATGTCTGGTTTACGACCGATTTAGTTATAACAATTAAAAGACAATTCTTTATTGAACACAGAAGGAGAAAGGCATCAAAAAGGATTCTGAAAAGAACACGCCTAGTTTATTCTAGCAGAATACATCACACAAGAGAACAACATGAAAAAGCCGTACAAAACGTGATCCACGTGAATCATATCCCGACAGAGGCGCGCTGCCATGGTTATACACATTTCTGCAATCTGCATAAGTGCATTGTCCAAGAGTCTCTATCTCTCTCGATACACAGCTTTCAAACAGAGTAATAAAACATTCATGACTTTGTAAAACACACCTCTTGTCTCCTTCCCCGAAGTTCTTTTCCTTTGAGATTATGCGCATAATAAAGGCCGCAGTATTTGACGACTAAGATGAAATGGTTTCCAGTTCCTCTTGGTAACCATGAAATCCAGGGCTTAGTATCGTCATTGCGCACCTTGAATCGTAACAATCAGATTGCTGATGAAACATCTAGCCACAAGTGGTGCAGTTGTTTCATCTAACAGGATCCTGTGGTCTTATTTTTTATTATATCTGATTGATTTTCTATTTGAATTTGGAGGGTACTGTGCTGTCCGCTCCTTCTCTTTTGTGTGATCTTGATATGTTCGCCGGAACAGCGAAGCCCAAGATTCGTGCCAGAGGTGATAGACCATTGCCTCACAGACAGCAAAAAGCAGGTGACCCAGATGGTAATCCACAAGCTCCAGCTTTATTCTCATTTTCATTTTTGGACAGGTTGGGAGAATCATAATGATGTTACAGCTGGCAGCTCGGTAGGGCTACATGTCAGTTGCTGCTTCAGTGAGCAATAATACCACGTGACAAGCCTTGGCCTGGCGCTGTTCGGGCCTGGAGACCATCAGTCTCCGAGACCATGGGTGCTAGGTAATGGCCGCCTCCGTTAGGGACACTGTGAGATCTCGTCAAGACCGCTTCCGGTCCCACGAAAATCTGCGACGATCCCGATTCGACAGAAGCGCCATCTGCACCCGTCTACCTGGTGGGAACACCAGAGGCCTCTGATTGGCCGTTTCCGTACTCCTTCGGCCGTTTCCGGGGTAGGTAGGTCGATTAGATTTGTTGCTTCACTTGGACGCTTCCTTTGACATTAGTCGCTAATTGATAGTCGTTAATAAGATACATAATACGTATTGATGAGATAATGAGTTGGCTGAACATTTGATGATTATTTTTCGAAATCGCGCCATCGGACTGGACCATGGCAAACAAGATGACAAGTTGCCATGATTGCAGTCGAAGACGCGGGCCCTGGATCTAATAAATTGTGGCCATTTTAGACTTGATTAGTCTAATATCTAATTTACAATGGCCAAAAATCTTGGCAAGGGTTATTTTGATCTTAATCGATACTTTGCTGAGATCTGAACTTTCTTAATCGGTCGTTGGTAAAAACGTGGGTGTAATATCCAAAACCATGCAAAAAGAAAGAAAAACTCAGGGGTAAGATAAAAGACCCATAAAAACTCAAATCAAAAATTAGTAATTTCTGTAAGCTCTACAGAGATGATGCTTTTTTTATCCTCTTCTTCTCTTTCTACTTCTTCAGATCTCTTCTTTTTTTTGGTGATGTTGTATACCCACGACGACAATGATGAGAGCGAGCGATACAGTAAGCAAAGTCGCTCAGTATTTCCATTCCTACTCTTTCTCGCTAAACGTCCTCACAATAGGTGTATATATATTTTCAATGATTGCACATAAACGGATCATTCATCTTTTTTTGCATAATAGGTGCTTGAGTATAATGACAATAATCGTAATGATAATACTAATATCAAAGTTAGGTAATAACCAATATATCCTAGCGTCAAAACACTTATGTTTCTTGATGGAGCATAAGGTTAATTCATGCTAGTTCCTTGTTGACCTTCAAGGTTTTCAGGCTTTTTTTGAAGCACTAGCAGAAGGTGGATGATGACAATTACGAGAGTTTTGTATTGATGTAGAACTCAGAATCAATAGTAGACCTATCTACCGGTATGGACGGAATTCGGCCAGGTGCCACATGCGGGACGACGACCAGGTGGGACGTGCCCAGGTACATTTTCATAGATTACCGGGTGGCACTAGATTGGGTCCACTCGTGCCCATTTGTTCTCCTCCATTTCCTGGATCTTCTGCAATTTCCTCATTCGCTCCTGTAATGACAATGAATAATTAGACTTTTTATTGACTCCCCTGCCTATGGTATTAATCCTTTATACCCGGGCAATGCTCATATATACTTGACCAGCGATTAGTTGTTACATTTGATAAGGATTTCACCTGAGGGGATGTAGTTTTTTCTATGCCACTGATTAATTTAACCTATATTAAATACATAATAAAGGTTATATCAAACAACACTCTCTGCATCACAACCGTCTTTCTACGCCTTGCTATCACATTTATATCGAGACAGACCGAAATAATGCTATTATCAAGTATTATCATAGTCCAATTTAATGTAAAAGCAAAGGATCGCATTACCTTGTGCTCCCTATCCTTTTCATTATATGTCCACCGCTTCTTCAACGCCTGAAATTAAAATTAAAATGTTTTATTTGTTAACCGTTTAGTTCAGACAATTCAATCGATAGATAAGAATTGAATTTAAGATTTTTAATTATTCAGCTGATCATTCAGGCAATAGTATTAAAGGTTAAAATTGAAAAACCGTTATCAAAAGCGCATTCATTTTATGAACTTGTATGATATAATTTTGTCACGGAACTTGTAAGCGATACTCACCACAAAGTATATATAGAGGAAGAATACGACATGGAATAAAAAGTAGAATGAGCCAAGGATGACAAAGGCACATTTGTCTGCGATCGTTGCCAATTCCATATCGTATTCTAACAGGGGTACGATTGAGTGCCATACACATACAGCACACAATATCCCCATTGACGTCAGTATATATTTGTCCTGACAAAGAGAAACAAAATCCGTCATAAACCATGTCATAGATGTTGAATATGTTAAGATATGATTCTGACGTAGTGTCTCATTACAAGTATCAGTGAGTATTTATACCTTTTCCTAGAGTTAGCTATCTGTGCTGATCCAGATAATAAAATATAATTGTAATTATAATATTTCTGCCTATGTTATTATTTTGCTATTGATTCTACAATAAAAGGCTAGGGCATGCCCGATGCTTAATTAATACGGCACAGAAAACCTTATTACACAATGCATTCGTTCTCTTGGTTGACGGCACATTATTTGGATCTAATCTTTGGTAATGACTGTGTAGGCAGCCCCAAAGAACTGCCTTCCTTAACCGGGACACGAAGCCAGATCTCTCGCTAGGTACGCGGACATGCTAACCAATTACACCAATAAGGTTAAGTGCAACCAATCGGCTCCTGCACCCTAGGCCATCACAACTGTATAGGTCAATAATGGACGCAAGAAATGGGTAAGAAGAAGGTAAAGATTGAGAGCAGACCTATCTCAGGGACCTTTTGTTCCGTATCAATTGGGAAATGAAGGAAAACTAAAATCTAATGAGAATCAGACCTTTATTTAGTTAATCGATAATTCTTACATTTGGAATACAATTATGCTAAAGGTTATGAGCAAAGGCCTACCTCAGTGGTCGTTATTACTAGAGTGGTTTATCATGACTTAAGAAGTGCACAATTTACTTCATTCATCGGTAAACTTTCATGCAGTGAGCTTCTAACTCTATAGTTATAGTATATATACTTACCATCAAAATAGCTGATAAAAAACTGTATAGATGTACACGGGAGTCACAGTCTGTACTTACACTCAAATTTCTTATATTCTTGACTTAAATATCTTGCTCAGGACTTACATTATTGCAGTCCACAAGCGACTATTTTGCATTGATCACCTACCAGATACGTTAAGTATGATATCCTCGGGAGGGTCTGACTGACGACAAACTTGAAGGTGATGGTTGTGAGTAAGAGGATGAAACTCAACTGAAGGCGGTTTTGGGGCTTGCGGAGGTCCACCGTAAAGGTCGTAAAGGCAAGGCTACAGATGAAGAGCTGCAATGTAAATGAAATAGCAAGTCAAGTGGTCCTCGTTTACATACCAGATATGTTAGGTAGGATATCCTCGGTAACGTCTGGCTGACGACGAATTTGAACGTGATGGTTGTTAGCAATAGGATGAAGGATAGTTGTAGACGGTTATGAGGGCGACGCAGATCCACTGTGTACGTTGCGAATGCAAGACTGCAGATGAACAGCTGAAAACAACAGGTGCGGGTAGAAATAAAACTCACAAAACTTACGGTTGTATTGGTTAGTTGTATCTATCTCTGGAATATCGATCTGTTTCTGGTGACCACAATATGTGGACTCTAGTGAATTTGTATAGGATGAATATATAGAAAATTAATCGACAATTTAAAGTAGTATTCCATGAGTGTCTGTTGCGCTTGTTTTTGTGTGAATTGTCACAGGGGCCAGATGCGAAAAAAACTGCTTTCCATATATGAAGCACGCGAAAAAAGCCAGTGACACGGTGGAACATTTACTTCACACACAAAAATCCACTGCAAACATCCTATACACATGGGCCTGTTGTATACGAAAAATTACGAAGGCCCTTATGCAACAGACCAATAGTAAACAACAAGACCCAATATCTGTGTTATAGAACTGTACGTGGAAAGCACGGATTTAAGCAGCTATATGCTACAAAAGCTGGGGATCAGAGCTCAGCAAATTGTCCAAAGATATTGCATGGATAGTAGCCACTACAAAGCATGCGAGTAACAATATCTATAAAAAAACCACCCAAGCCAGAGGTTCGAGGTTATTTGACGAATCCTCAACTATATGAACTATTTCTAGAAGAAAAGCTAAGCAAAATGTAACGATAAGTGAAAAGCTGCCAAGCTTCGCGCGAGTGCACGAAATGCGCATTTATATCACAACAAAGGCATTTTAGAAACTATTGATGAACAAAATTTAAAATGGTCAACGAATTTTAATTATTCTATTATCTATAGCTCATTTTAACCGTTATTGCCTACCATACAATATAAATTTATGTTATACTTTCAATCATAGAGAGAGAGTTATCATAACGTCTAATAGGGTATAGCGTATAAATTTACAGTTGGTCAACAATGTGGCAAGAGTTGTGCTTATTACTCAAGAAGCTCAGCTGCAACTGGCACTTTTTAATAGCTCTGAAGCACAACCTGATATCAGTTTTGTCGAATGGTATACTCACCATTACAAGGAAGATGTTCCATATGAAAAATCCAGGACGTCTGGAGGCACGGCAGGAAGTGGAAAGTGCAGGATGTTTGAATTTCGAGTTCTGATAAATGCGAGTTGTCACCCGCTTCCACGTCTCAACATGACTATGTAACCGCCATTCTTGCTCATCAACGAATGATTGGACGTTGATGCTTGAAATTTCACTGCTGTCCTCTTCAAGTTCTAACTCCGCCTCAGAACGTTCAGAAGTCACAGTTAATGTCAAGTCCTAAAAATATAATGTAATAGGTTAGTACAATAACTATATATTGTGTTGTCGAGGGAAGAGGTACTAATTGATTGTTCATAATCAGGACTAGGCAGATCATGCCTAGGTTATTCTTCCACGCAAGAAAGAGAACCTTTCATTAGCAGTATCTACAAAGAGTAAGATTTAGAGATAAAAGTGAAAAAAGAAGGACAAAAGAAATCTTGGTTTTGAAATGATCGAATACTGCTGTTACCAACCTGCGTGTCAAAGGGAAATTCGTCTAACTCCAAGTTCTCTAAGAAGCATCCTTTGATTCGCCTGCGTTCATAAATTGTTGCCTCTCCTTTCGCATTAAACATAAGCGTTTGCCAAATCGTTTCCTTGGGCTCGCCGAGGTTGTTTTCCACGTAAATCTTTGGATTCCAATACTTTTCCCAATCGACGTCTTCCGAGTTCTTAAAAGCAATGAAATCATGTATTTGACATCGTAAGTAGTTTTTAGGGATCCAATATATTTTGGTGTACATCTCAATCAATTCATCTCCGCTCGCGAAATCGGCCCTCCTAGTTTTAATCAAGCCTAACAATTAGTCCACTCATATAATCAAATGGAAAACTTATGTTAAATCTTTCTACTGAAAGTATTTCATTAAGCTACAACAGTAAGTAAGTAATTGCTATACAAAGACTATGTATCACAAACAAGTAATGTGCTACTACCTATATCATGGTCATTTGACCCAAATATAATAAGATATGAAAACATAATACATGAATGTCTAACGATTCAATCTCTACAGCGAGCTCAAGATCTAGAAAATAAACAATTAACACATGAAACAGAGCGTACTACCTGGAACAAACACAGAGTCAACGAGGGGCATACTCCGATTGTAATACAGGACAGGAGTTATTTGACTTCTTACTGGGAGAAAGTTTATTATTGATTGGATCGGAAGCAACTGCAAAGAACCTTAAATGTACTGATTTGTATTTTGTGTTCACCATCCCATTCAGAGATATTAAGATTCGTTCATCACTCATTACATGCTTTACATGGTATATATGCAGAAATATTCAATTTCAAGATAATCAACCCATTATTATTATTTTTATTATTATTAAGGAATTCGGATCGAGTGGCAGGTTGAGTAAGTGAAAATATTCAAATTCAAATAAAATAAACAGCATTCTAAACCAAACCTCACCATGCACCAGGTAGTAACATGGGTTGAAGCAGAGAAGGTCCTAGTAAAACCCTCCAGGGATGTCGGTTTGCTTTTTAGAGTATCATAAAATCAACCTCCTGGGGTGTTTGATAGGTTTCTGACAGGAATATTCTGGAATTTACCATATAAACCCATGCCCATTTTACTCACGTCTGATCCTACAAACTTCATCAGATCTCGGAATGATTACAAAGCCTACACCGTATTATGTAATGGGCCTTGTGCCTGATATGCTATGCTGACCCTTTGACATTATAGTCAGACGAATGCCTTCACAAACGAACGTAAGTTTTGCACGAGATTTTCGAACATAACATTGAAGTCTTGATTAACAGGAGGACCTTGATATGCCAATGTTTGTGTGTTTGACGGAAAATATTCGTGTTGTGAATTTCAGACCGGTTTCCCTCTGGACGGGCAACAACGGACCTCAGGGCAGAGGGTAATATTTAAACAATAGATACTTAGATACTGACCGATCCCTTCCCTCCGATATTTTCAATATCTCCATGTGGCTAGAATGCAAAAGTTAACAATAGTCAAAACAAGAGAGTCAGAAGAGAGAGAGAGATAGAAAGATAGAGAAACTATAATATATGTAAGGTGTTTTCTCCAAGGCAGGTTGGAGGGTGGTCTGGAGGAGAGAAGGGTTCGAGGTGATGCATCAACTGCATGAGGATATAGTTTTCGCCATTAAGCGCCATAATTCTCAATTTATCCAAGCTTATGGATGGAAATTGTTAATAACAAAGAAATAAACCAAAGTAAAAAGAGTTCTGAAGAAAGAACCGCTGAATGTTGTTGAGCACATCTCATAAACGCTGAGATGCTTCTTCCAAGCATAGGTCTACTGCATAGGTGCAACATATAAGCTGACGGAATTCTTCCTCTCTAGTCTTATTTGCTTTGGGTTTTTTCTCAAATAGATTTTTCACATTTTTATTTTGTGAATAATGCATTTTGTTGAAGTACTCACATGTCGGCACGACGGAAAAGCCTGTTGTGTTTGTGTAAAAGGATGGGCATAAATTATTTGCGATAAATTCAGGAAAACAAGGGTTAATAATCGTTGGTCAACACGGCATCATGACCTATGGTCTATTTATTTTTATTTCTGAAAATATGCTACTGTTAGGCATTCATGGGACTATGGCCGCCCAGAACTGAACAGTGGTGTGTCGCTGGAAAGACTCTAAATATTACTTCTGAGCCTCAAATCATGAATGCTAAAGACCGTCAAAAGTGATGACCCTGTGACTATGAACTGATTAAATTAAAAAAGAAATTATCAAAGGCCTTCACTCAGTGACATTTCACTGTCCGGAACTGTTTATGTTATAATTCATTTTAGGGCTTATCGCCCCCAAACCGGAAGTCGTCCCTTTCAGATAGTACTCTTAGTGACATCAAAACTCAACTAGCACGCAAGGAGCCATGTTGGAACATACTTAAATTAAAAATTAATACCAGCATTTTTTTCACTTGTTACAAGGTGAAAACAAGATTAATGAACAGTTTTATTAAACAGCCGACCAGGATGTTTTAGTCAAACATGACTCCTTCTCTTCTGCTATTGATTTTGCCAGCTATCGAGAATGGCTGCATGTGACCTTTCCTTCCAAAAGGCTGTTATTCCAGGAGATTAAAAGAACCTATGCTTACCAGGTCTGTTTTTCCATCAAGTGCTGTTTCGCGCCACCTGGCTTGAATGAAGGCATCGGCGGCAAAATTCTCTTTCAAGGTATCAATTTCTCCAAGTTTGAGGAAGACGACTCGGATGTAGACAGTCACCTGAAAATATACAGATAGATTTCAGGGATAATTTACATTTTTCTAAATGATAAAGATAAAAAAAATATAGGGATAGCCCCACTATTTTTTCGTCCTAAATCTCTTCCACCTACACCGACCACTATACCTTAGATATACTCTACAGAACAAACTTAGTGTGGAGATTAATAATATATGGCGCGCACAACAACATGGATTCATAAGCCCCCCCCCCCCCCGCCCAACACCCACCTCTACCATGCATGTTTACCCCCACCCACCCACTCCACCCGCAACTCTTCTTGCTTCAAAATAGCAAAATAATAGCAAGAAGAGAGAGAACACGGTTACAGGGGTCATGAAGCCTAATAGATGTACGGGTCTCTAAGGTTTATCATGGTTGGGGTTTCATTATTATTCTTTATTTCTTTTAATTGGGATAAGTCCAACATCACTCCGTATCATTAGCAACCTACTTGACTTCCTATTGTAATAGGTCATTACATTCTCCCTATGAAACTGAATGATTCTGAAGATAGCTCCATGATCGAGGTAAAGTGCTCATTGCTCTGGGCCCCTCCTCGGAGGGATGTCACCTCACGGATAAAAATAGTGTGTAGTTTGTGTAGGTTGAGGTGAGTGAGATAGGGTTACCTGGGGTTGCCTAGCAACCGAAGATGAGGACTAAGTCTGGATCTCTCGTAAACCATGTCTACAACTGACTCAAGGTAAAGACAGTTGTCAACACCTATACAACACATATCCTCAACAGGTGTGATAGGCAATAGTGTGCGACACAAAGAACAGATAGTGGTTGTAACCATGTGCTCGGTATCGGTGCTTCTCGAAGAGAGAATGGCGGTATCATTGTCGTTTTGGAACAGAGAAGCCAAATAAGGCATGCCAGCGATATTACTCTCAAATGTTCAATTGATAGGTAGTACATTGCTTGAGATTAACTTATATTCTCGAATAATTAATAAATAGATCGAGAATATTTTGAGTTTGGATAGTGCGCTCAGACCATAGCTCTGTAATTGACTGGCATAACAATCCTCTGGATATGGTAGACATATATGAGTCACTTATAAGTTTTGAGGCAGCATCTTTAGCCAAAGATTTCTTGTAAAACTAATATATAAGGATGTACTTAAGAATGGGAATGACAGTTTTGATACAGCACATGTCTAACAGGCTTTGCATTAGAATTTTCATTGATCTATTATTAAACCCCAAATATGCAATACATCGGAAGATGTTATTTGGTCCTTACTGTGACGACATTCCTCAGTCAGAATTAGCTTTGTTCGTTTTTTTAAAAAATCACCCAAGGCAAGCCAAGTCATCATTGGTCATCAGGCCTATAGTATCTATTATATAAACGCCCAGATGATATTTAAGGGGAATATTTCTTCACAATGATGTTTGTTTTACTTCAGAGATTACATTTTGATATTAGCTCCATAGAGATAAAGGGTCTGGGACCTGGGTGGCGTAATGGGCGGCTTTCTACCTTTCTTAACTCATGCCTTCTTCTTGACGTTAATACGTCAGAGCATACCCAGACGTCAGAAGCAATAGGGACAGATGTAATGTTGCGTTTGACTGTAAGTGATTACTATATGAAAATCGAACATAAACAGACCTGTTTATTCACATTACAATCTGTAGGAATGTTGCTGATCGTACGAGTGCGATTCTCAGGGGGTGTGGTTCAACTAATGATCATAACTCTAAGATCTTGCACCGGAGGTACATCATAGTATTGGTTGAAACAGACCGCTAACAGGGAAGTATACACCTTGATGTTTGAAATCAGTTTCATCTTCACAATTTATCTAATGCATCTCAGTGTCAGGGCCTATCTAGACATTGATATATCTGATATACCATCAATTGAATGCATGAAGTTATTATTCTAATGGTTGTTTGAATGGAAAGTTATCTGAAACGGGCGCCAATGTACTGTGTGGTCTATATTTCCAGAACTCTGTGTTGGTGGTGTGGGAGGGAGATCAGGCATACCTCCTCAAGTGTCAACCTAGGCAGAAGATAATTTCTAGGTCCTGATAGGTAGACTACACACCCTCAAGAGTTATTTAAAACCTGATATTCTGTATAATATACACGTTCGGCATCGTGTTTATTGTATAGATAGATGTCATACCAAGCAATGGATATCAACATAAATGGGTATTCTGATGAACTTCGAATATTCGATTGGGGTTTTGCATGAAATTTTATGCTGACTGTCGCTTAACTGAATAACTAATAACCAGCACAGATAGGTATCAGGTACCCAGACTTTGGTCCTGATGTTATGCCTAAAAGCCACACTCAGCAAAGAATTGCTGCAGCATAAAACACTGGAGCATGTAAAAGAGCCATGCTACCCAATTCTCATGGAATAACAACCAAAATAGCTCAGCATTTTACTCCTTTATTGAACACCATACTGAATGCCTACTTGTGTTTTTAGCAACTACATGTCAGTTATTGATAAATGAAGTACCAAAAGATAGGCACTTGAGTCGTTTCTTGGAAGAATTTAGGGCAGAGTTAAGAAAGCAGCACTCCATGTTCACATTTTCTAGGCACTATATTAGTCCATCAATCATCCTGTCATGTATCCCCCAGACTGGTTTCTTTAAAAAAATGTCATGTGGTAGAGCCCTGCCATGAAATGTGTTGCCTAAACAAAAGAACCAGTGGTATGAGGCGAATGGAATAAGGAATCTGTCGAAAACCAAGGGAATAAAAATGTTACTGTTCTGGTAGCATAAGGTTAAAGTGAAAAGTGAGAATAATGACATCTACAAACATAAATATTTCCAAGAGTCTATTACGCTAGCATGGAATATACATTTGACAACACTTGAGGAAGGTTGTTTATGTTCAACATTAACTTGCTACACAATGTCCTATCACTTATACTCTTGAAGAGTTCCCTACACCTGGTACTCATTTCTGTCTCCAGGGGGCACTCAGGTGGAGGTCTTTAGTGAAGGGAAAAAAGTGCGATTGGCAAAACATAAAGACTGGGCCGGTGCTAATAGTACGAGTGGTACATAACTGATATCGTTTTCCTCACTCAAAAGTCATTATGTGAACAACTGCTATTGTAAATCCTGACGAGTGCAGTATTATGTTTATGGTTATCAACAATAGGCACCGAATTATCATGAGCTCTCCTTTTTGGCTCAAGTACATCAGGATTTGGCAATAGATAGATTTAGATGGTAAAAATAAGCATAATAATGTTCATATAATTATGTCAATCAGAAGACATGCCAGACCGTAATCAAAATATAGTATATTGCATGCTTGCTTGGTGGAGTGTCTTTTCAATTACTAATGTTTTCCTGAGATCTGCTTCTTGGCAAGGGAAGTAGACTCACTGATGTTTTTGATTTGTGTATTTTCTGTTTCACCTCATCAGCAGAAACAGTAGAGGTGTAAAGCTGTAATAGCGCATTCAACTTTAGGTGCCATGGGTGATTTATCGTGAATATTTTAAATTATGCTAAGGAATTTGCCAACGATAAAATAGGTAGGCATTGGAACTAGCATTAACGAGTTTGTGGCTTTAGGAAAGAATGGATATGATATTTAAATGGGTAACTGTACGGATTAAGCTTTCAAATCTCTAAGCTTTCGATAGGCCATCATTTTTCGTCTCTCGAATACAATACCTTGTTTACGATTCTATCGACATGAGTTTTGCATGATATATCCAGAGTGGCAAGGGAAAAGATGTAGATATTGAAGCCTTGCAAATATATATAATATATATCTGTCGTTCAAATATCAACCTGTTAAATAACCGTCTGATTCCTTTATAGTACTGGGTGCACGGTCCATTGAAGGCGGACGCCGAAGTCAGATATTAGGTGCAAATTTGGAGAAATGTATGTTTCGGGTGCTGTTCATGCCTATCACACACTCTAATATGCATATAAATGAGAGAGAGAATTCAAACTTCACCTAGAAGCATACATTTCAAGTCAAGTTACAGCCATGATTTCAACTATCCGGGCAAGCAGTTAGAAGAAAGGATGTCAGATCCGATGATCTTATAAAACACTAGATAAATTTATGAAGGATGTTTTGGTGGAAGCCACTTTATATGTCAGATGACAGCTCTTATGCATACATCCAAGTGGAGACAGCTTGGCGTAAAGGCCCACAGTCTGGGTATCTTGGTCTCTGCCCTTAGCTTCACTAGCAACAGACTGCAGGCAGGCCCATGGTAAATCGCCAATACAACATTTAGCTCCTAGAGCATGGCATATTTTGGATTCGGGGATTTTCACCGAAACCCCATACGCTAATGTCAGATTACGTACCTGGATATCACCCATCTTTTCACTTCCAGAATCAAACAGAACAGAAATAATCTGGTATTCTCTGTGGACCAAATTTGATGTTGATCCAAGAGTTAGTTACCCAATCAGGGTTCCTTTCACATTGGTCGGCTCGTATTTACGAGCAAGAAAATAATAATAATAAACTGGATAAGGTCTTAATTGGGATGGATGTATTATAAATTATAGGACTGTGACAAAAACAATAATCAATGAAATATGTGAGAACAAAAGCAAATACTATTCATCCCTGAGAGAGGATCAGTTATCTCAGAGACCTTTTCGGTATTAGAGTCAAATACCATTTAATAGAAAATTAAAAAAAATAGAATTATTTCGACAGCTTTTTATTTCCAACTGAGACTTTATCAGCACTAAGAAGCAACATTTCTCAACCTTTATATATAAGTTTAAATGTCAGCAAACCAGGCCACACACGTATATGATGGCAGCACGTTTCCCAACTAAACTTGCACTCTAACGTCTTGGCTGTACGTCAAATGGCCCACAGACTGTGAAGATCAATGATAAAACCTTTCTAGTGCATTTAGCGGTTTAATCGTGACATTCCCAGTCCTTCCAAGAATTCCAGCACTTGATCTTGCTCAAGTAAATGGCCTAGAATTGCATTCTGCTCCTTCCTTCACAAAATAAAATCTTTTAGTCTGAAGGGAGTTATGCATCATATTTATGAATACATTTAAAGTATGAGTCATTAATTTAGGCGACTAGGTTTTATCAGTCATCATTCAGAAGGCCTGATCATTCATCTTGCATGCAGTGTGAACGCGTATGCTGTACGAACATCCTGGGGTCTGGTTATCAATCAGAATTATAAGTCTACGTCAGGGCTCATTACAGTTTACATTATTCTGTATTACTCCCTGAACCATTTCCATCTACTCCACGTTTTTAATTTCCCTAACAACAGCAATCAAAACACCAAACAGGTAGAATAGAACAACCAAGATTGCTATATTTTACAAATTGCTGTATCGTTAATATGATAATTGAAGGGTGAGATTGAAGGGTTCTCGTGAATCATTAACTTGGAATGTAAATAATTTAATCCACGCATAACCATTGAACACATGCAGACTTCCTATAGGAAGCCTCTTGATGTGGGAACTTAAGAATTTAGAGGCCGGCGATGATCTGTATATTTAAAAGGTTTGTAATAGTGACACCATCGTCATTTATTCTGGGTGTACATTCGTACAGGGCCAATTGTGGGGTTGGAGGAACTCATGAAGATGTGTTGTTTTCATAGCAAATGTAATGGGAATTTGCTCACGAGTGAGTCATTCTGGTTTTTATACCTCAGTCTCAAGTGACAAACATAAGCTACTCCTAGGGTCGCTATATAAACCAGGCTCTAACACGAGGTTTCCCATTACTCTATAAATCATCCTAGAATGCCCAGAATACGCCCATAGATTGCGCTTGAAATAATTGATAGCTAATATTTCAAGGTGACCCAGCAAACATGATTGGCATAAATTCTTCTTCGTATAATGTGCTTCTTATGACATATGACCCCACCGACACTAGGCAGTATATCGCCAGCTTGATTCGACCTTTTCTCTCTTCTTTGCAGTGGAGATTCTCGCTTACTGACCTCACTTTTCAACAAGCTTCTAGAGGCAAGAGGCACACCTTCCACACTGGGTATCATCACTATAGCATGGCCTCCTTTTATTTACTCCCTCGTCGTCGACCTAAACATCACATACACTAAGAGGGCTAAAGCACGAGCTGGTAGCAAGCATCAGTGCAAGGCCTTGATAGCCTGTTGTAAACATGGGATTCTCTGGGCTTTGGGGATATGTGAAACCTGTCATTTCCTTGTGATGATGGATTCACAGATTATGGGGTAATGGCAGAATGGGAAGTTCACAGTTTGTTGTTAAGCCATGTTATTCAGTGTTTTAGTGCTGGTGAGTGTAGGGTATACTGTATAGGTGCATGGGCACCCCACCACGAGTCTGATGAAGTTACTTTTCTTATAATATTTTTATATATATGCGGGAGAATCAATCGGGACTTGACAAAACTATCTTTTTAATAATACATTGGAATTCCCACAGCTGGGTAAATATAGGACAAAGTGTAGGTCCATCCTTGGAAACAAGAATATTAGGTGGGGGGGGGGGGTCACTAAAAATAGCACTGATGTTTCATTGGAGAATAATTGACAGTAAAAGATTCTAAAGTCATATATTGCTATAATGAAGCAAATAATACATAGCCTAGGCCAAGTACGTTTTGGGTGTTGCTTGGAACACAGTATGATATTTCAAATTGGCAATATTTGGCTACTTTTGATTGACCAGGTTGAGAGACTGCATGGGAATAAGTATACACAACCAGTGTAGGGCCTATAGACCACGTGTCCTGGTATCTCACCATATTACAAGGGGTAAGATGGCTCAAGTACTGTCTGTAGACCTCCCATGAGATTTATCCCCACTAAACATGTAATAAAACTGTCAAAAGTGACTAGGGCCTCTATTTAAAGGAGTAATGTTATGAGAAATAGCAATAGGCGTTGATAGCACCATGGGCTATCAGGCGTCATGATGCAGTAATTTTGCGAAACGAATTATGTTATATAGATTGAAGATATGTACGTATGTATAACGTGCATTGTCAGGTCGACTGGTTTTGAATTTCGAAGGGGGCTTATTAATGTTTCAAAATATCCTGATGCTAATAATCACACGTGTGAGGGTATGCTGTTCTAAAATCCTGGAACTGAAGACATTCCAGTGAAACATTCTTTGCTGCTGCTATTGAGGTTTATATTCTTCCCCAAAAAATAGAACAATTAAGATATACAATATTTCAAAATACAACATACAGTTTACATTACGATTCAAACAACATTCTAGATAAATACGCCATGTTATCAATCGATATACATGTATCATACATTGAAACTTTATACAATCTTGAAAAAACTAATGTTCAAATATATTCAATATATTCGGTATGTCGCCCTGAAATGCAACAATTTATACACCAATTCAGAAGACAGTGAAAAGCAGAGTGTTCATGCACTGAGATCTGGAACATGCAACTGATTTTGTGAAGGGGTTTGAAAATTGGATACTGAACAATAAACTTGCTTTCTTATAGAGTGTTGCCTCTTAAAGCTAACATCGGTCAAGAACTGAACATTTAATACTTTTTGTTCCATTATTTCCCACCCCATCTATAAGTCATTTGACCAACATATTTGAGAATTTCGTCCAGTTGTTTTTGCCACAGGGCTTCTAAAACGTCCCCATTTGTATTTGGAGGACGGGCCTCAAGCCTTACTTGCAAAGACTTCACTTATTATCGCTCACCGGCGGATTGTTTTGTTGTAATAGCTGAGAATGCACCTTTAATGCACTTTATCCTTGTCTCACAGTATAATACTATTAATCTTCGCGCTGCTAGGGCGTATGGAGGATACAATCACTTATAGTAATCACTTCAGCAAGATATCAATTATATCACATGCTTAGTAGGCTATTTCTAACAGTAATTTATCAAAGGAGGGAGATGGGGGTTATGAACCATGCATCAGGGACAGGGTACGAAGAAAGAAAATTACAGCGAAGGAAATGAAGAGGGGCACTAACGGACAGACATGGGATAGGGTGGAGGAGAAGGAGAATGAATTAAGGATGTGTGGGAAGGAAGGTGTTACCGAGAGGAATTCTGGCCTGAAGGTTAACTTTGAAAGAAGGTACAAGTTGTATAGTAGAGGCAGTGGAGCGGTTGTTGTGAGCACTAGGCGATAACCGGAGGAGGATAACAAATAGCTGAGTGATTGACCGCACTTACCTTGTCTCCTCTGATTGTGTGTTTTGGTAGTGGTCGTGCTATCTTGGAGTCGCTTTTGCTGGTTGTCTTTTCCCGCCGTATCTTCCTGTTCATTAGCTTACAGTGTATACCGATGGTCTTCTCCAGGGACCGTATTGCGGACACAAGATCCTGTGGGTCCTTGGGATCCCCAACTCCCCACTGGGCCTGGGCCGCAGCGGTCGCCTCCTCGATCTCATCCTCTTCATCAGCAGCGAGGTCAAGAGTGTGTCCATAGTCGCTCAGATCTTCGATGGCTGAACTGAAATCGTCCCCGTACTTCTCGCGCTCATTGTGGCTGCGCTGGCTCGATCGGTCCACCTCCGCATCGTGCTCGCCTTTAACAGACAAACACTGGATAAAACTGGGCTCCAGCTTGTGGCCGGTTGTAAGCAGCTATTCTACTACATGTGGGACACAATTGCCGGGGCGCATCTACAACCTGTGGATGACTTTATACTCAGTGTTGTACTCAGCTTATAGGCTAGTTCTTCAACAGGTGGTTGCTGGTGTTGTATTGTTTCCCTAATCTTTACGTTTCCCCATGTGCTACCAATTAAAGCTTCTTAGTGGCCTGGTCAGTTTTGTCCGGAGAGGCCTGTCACTGAAAATGACAAGGCCCCCCGGCAGGACCGCCTACCAGCCTGCCTGCCAAACCACCTATGCCACTACACAGCAAGGTGTACACTGCTCTACTGCCCCAGCAGCAAGGAGCTATCTCCGGAAGTGGCAGGCTCATGTAGGACCTCAAGGAGGCGGAGGTTGAGAAGAAGGAGTGGAAAGGGGGCAGCAGTAATACGCTCTCACCTGTACTAACATACCTGTACACCTGGCCAACACCCCTTCTTCCCCCAGTGTCCCCACTCCGGGCTTGTCTCTCGCTGTACCTCAGTTCTCTGCCCATACACCTTTACCCTTGAGCAAGTACCTGCTCACCAGCGAAGCGTCCTACCCTAACCTAACACTCAACTGACGGATTTAGATTTGAAATGATCATTAATTTTAGGTATATTCATCCTGTCAAGAATCACCCCAATTTCTATGGCTACAGATAATAAATCGATGTTGATCAGATCTATTAAAATGAAATCTCTCATACATTATTCAGATTTTCACTTTTTTTAGTGGAAAAATAAAGTAACACAAAAATAGTTTGATATATCTCCCCAATTAACTTTTGTATCCATCGATTAAAAGATGCATTTTCATGATGACAAAAATAAGTCCAAATTCGTTAAAGACATTTTTTTTTATGATATTTTTCCCTTCAAAACCGCCCCCACCCCCAAAAAAAATCGTCCCTCCATTTTCCGAAATATCCAACAATGTGGAGAAAACATTTCGCCATAGATGAACATTTTAGTGCACTGAATATATACCAGGAGTCGCAGAGAGACCTATTTCTAACCTGGATTATATATGAGAAATGGTTGCCCATGCAGTGTACCTCCCCTGTACAGATGACGGACCCAGGCCGGCAACATGATTTACTTACCAACACCTTGGCCACGGTATGTCGGCAAGAAAGATCTATCTTCTTTCTGATTTCACTGCGGATATGTTTTCCTTAGGGCCCCAATGGTAGGACCGACATGTCGGGTAAACCCCCTACTGATAGGACCACGAACACTCTGTATAAACAGTACTATCAGCTTGTAAGAAGAAAGGCAGCCGAAACCCCTAAATAAAATTAATACTTGTCTATTGATGTAAAACTAAGAAAAGAAAAACTGTTTGTACTACCTAACAAGCCATGATAGAACCCCGATTTGTTAACACTGCGCCACATTTGTCATGGAGTAAATGGTTAAGATACATTCCAGGCAGAACCACGATGGATCCCTTCAGTTCCAAATTCTTGAGATTTATATTATACGCAATAGTCAGCCTAAACGCGTTATTCTTTCTTAATACAAACGATTACTATCTGTTTTAATCTCATAGTTGTGCATTTTTTGCATTTACATTTACATTTGCATTTACATTAAAAACGACACTTTTTATGCGGCTGGGCAGAATTGGCAGAATTCTAGAGCCGGATCTCAGCTGTTAACTCTTTCACAATCTGAACTTGATTATAGAATATCTCATATCCCCCAAATTGAATCCTATCCAAAGTGAGGACCGTATAGTCCCTTCTCGCATTCATGATTATTTAAATATGACCGTCTAGATTCACCTGGATCTTGGATATCGTAGATTGCACGACACTCAAAAAATCACGTGTTTCCTATCACGTGTGTTGGGCTGGTGTGAATCCCGGATGTGGGTTAGTAAGACAAAGAAGGAGCTGCCCGGAGCTAAGCTAATCACCCCTTTCCATCCAACCTCATAAAGGTGTCAAGGCACACATAGGGGAACAGTAAAATAGCTAATACTACTGCTCTTGCAATCTCAAGAATGATGTTGGTAATAACTGATGTGTAACATGAATGCCTCTCTAACCACTTACAAAAAAAATAAAATAAAAATAAATCAGTTTTCATTGTCAGTCGTAAACCAAATAATAACTACAAACCAAAAGTATTAAAAGTAGTGTGTTGAGTGAATTCCCGAGGACCTTAAACATTGACTTAAAACTAACTTCAAAATGTAAAGATCTCATAGTCAAAGTTCCCCCTCGATAGTGAATAGACGAATTGAAACTAAAAATGAATACAAGAAATGCATGACTTTCGAAATTGGGCCATTGGTTCATCTGTGGTGACCAGGCCCAAGGTCTTTTCTAAAAGTCTATTCACAGGTTATCCCACAGTCTATACTGACACTATATAGCAGGAGTGATCCCCCAGTGTTTATGTTAAATATTTTACGAATTTTCAAACAGCTTTGCTAGTTTCTAGAAGGAGTCATTCACCCCAACTGTGTATACTGAGGTAGCCTCCGACACTGGCCCAACCAGGTAAGTGCACAGGTAACCAAGGTAACGGCCAGGGTAACCAGGAGAAACGAGTGTGTTAAAACGCACCTCCGATGACACCACCCAGCAGGACTTTATATATATGAACAAGGAAACGTTAGCTGAATCTAAATCCTCGCTTTATTACACTGAGTCACCCATCCGATTGCTTGAGCGCCGCCCCAAACATTTGGTCTCGACACTCGGTTCATTATGCAGAAAATTAAAATAATGCGTATACATAGATAAACTATTACTTTAAAAAGGATGGAAATAATTACATGAATTATTGCATTTAAGTCGTTGCAGGTTGAAACTTGATGTTTACGTTAATAAACTACGACTGAATATGGATAAGTAAGAAGACTAGTGCGAAGTAAATTTGAAACAATCTGTACTTTTAATTTTACGAACTCAATAATAAACACAGAAAATTATGACATAATATTATATAGTAACAATAGTGTACATAGGAATAATTCGTCAGACTTACAAACATCTGATCCGAAATAAAACTTTAAGCAAAACACACGAATAGTTAATAAAGACAACACTTGCTATTAATCTGCAAACAAAGATTAATTATATACATAACCAATGAATAATCATTCACCATGTATAATATAGAAAAACTATTTCAAAGTCCTCCTGGGTATCAACATTTCATGCCTGGTCTAAAACAATTCACTATGAGACCCTATTAAACATTGAAATACAAAGCCATAGATGAAAGAAGAGGAGATGGAGGAATGGTTTCAAGAGGGAGAAGAGACTGGTAAAGTTTTAAAGTCTGCGGAAGATATTAAATAGGCCCATGGTGCTACCTCCTAAGTGCGAACTAATATATGTACACCTGTAATGTAAAATAAGTGTGAACTCTATGACAGACGACTGAGAGACGCACACTCTTGCTACTAGTTATCCGATTTTCCCTTTCCCTCTATTTTCTTGATGAAATAGTAGTACATAGCGACGAGCTATGATCCTACAAAAGGGATTAGTGTTCCATTTGTTCAGGAATGTTTAATCCTTTGAAGAATGTGGGTGCTATTTTTAAAAGTGTGGGCTGTAGTGCTAACATTCTTCAGATGATTAGATATTCCCAAACAAAATGGTCATCCCTCTTGGAGGATCAAAGCTAGTCGCTTTGTAAAATGCGTACAAACCAGTGGAACTGACAGTAAAACCTTGACACAAAGTGTTAATCATGGAAGACAGTACGCAAGCAGTCAAATTCACAATCAATTATTTCTTATTTCCTGACAGTGTATTAATATAATTTTATAGGAATATAACTTCAGAACAATAGGAACTACACACATAACGAATATTAACCAAGGAGGATGAACTGATGATTATTAATAGATATGGTTGTCGCCAGCAAAAAGGTCGTATTGTATAACTTCCATGGGGTCATGACATTTGGAATTCACAAATGTTTACCATAAATTCTGTAAGCAATCATACGTAAAACTAATAAGAGTTTATACAGGAACTCCGTGCACTGATATTCATACGGAGAAAGATGTCCGTGTCTACTCATGTATTAATGCACTGGCGTTTGGCATCAAAGCTTAGGCTCGTGTCCAAGTTAATTTCCAAATATTGAATACCTTCAACTCATAGAGTGTGCATCTAGTAGTAGGATTTCAGATAAAACCAATAGGCTCAATAAAAAAAAGGGTTTTAAATTCGCTCAAAACTTCAGGAAACCTATGATATTCTTTAGTCGGTTATAAATCTGCATCAAAAGATATTAAAAACTTGGAACGCATAGAAAAACAAACTAGTTCATTGTGTGTTTGTTAAAATCAATTATGGGGCGAAACATACAAAACGATAACACAACAATTTGTTATAGCCGTAGCAGAAATCACATCAGGTTTAAATCATGACCACGTCAGAAAAAAAACTAGACTGGTCATATATATTTCCCTAAATCAACGACGGGATGTTTACCATTCACAAGTCAATGATTCAAATTGATGATTATGTAATATATTTATAGTAAATGTTGTATAATTTATAATATAATATATGTCATGTCTGCATGTATGGGTAGACACAAAAATTAGATGCATTGCCCGCTGGTGGAAGGCCCAACTACCGGGTGGTAATACGCGTACTAAGTGTTAAGTGTACAGTGTGCAAGGAGTGTGTGTCGAACTTCATGCAGTGGCAACTATATGGATATCAGATCAGAAACGTATATTAGGCGTTGTTCGGATGTATGCGCAGTCTACCGCAGCTTCGTGCAAGCTACCAGAAAGAAATGTTATTACTATGTGTGTGCTAGAATTTACTATGTGCTTTAATATTAAATTTTGACGAATGGAAAGAGAAATATTTACAGCACTGACTGACGGGCATATAACCTGAAACGAGGTCAGAGGGTGGAAATGAATGCCTTTTTGGAATACCTTATATTCAGAGTAAAAACGCAATATAA
The DNA here is from genome assembly GCA_942159475.1 of Sthenelais limicola. Taxonomy (NCBI): domain Eukaryota; kingdom Metazoa; phylum Annelida; class Polychaeta; order Phyllodocida; family Sigalionidae; genus Sthenelais; species Sthenelais limicola. The sequence goes on from OW804096.1 coordinate 119,156,539, forward strand.
TTATAGTTTCAGCATCAGCCTGAATATCCTTACATCTGCATTATACTCTAAAGGAAATATATATCCAGTTTCAGCTTTATAATATTCATAATCGGTTTAAATTTCAGCATCTTTAATTTAACTCTACTTCCCATAATGCAAATAGCATACGTTACAATATTTTCTGTTTATTAACCACTGTGAATAGAAAAACCCTACACAATATAGTGCTGCGTGTTACTTATCAAATACCACAATTTCAGTCGCAGTCTCGTCGCAGATTGGAACGGGTAAGTTTTCCATAACAAAATATAATCTCTCATAGATCGCCTTAGATTTTCAAGAAATGCAAATTTGCATTTACTTGAATGTAAGTAATGTATTGAGAACCAAAAAAAAATCCTATTCAATTTGTTAGTGACTCGACAAAATCTTTTACCATATGGAAGAGGAGGAGTTGCATTGGATGACCGGTTGCTTCTTATATATGGGGAGGGGGAGGGGTCATAATTTACCACACTAAAACTTCCGGGAAAAATCTTTGGTAATATTCCTATTCTGATATCATACTTTCTAGGTTATCGTACTGGTTACAGGTAACAAAGAGCTTTATGAGAAATATTCTAATACTATTAAATATCATGATTAAATTTATACTTGATATGTGACGTTGCTATGATGGCGAACTAGGAAGTTGTGGCTTGAAAATCTAATATGATTAGGAAGCAAGTTCGAATGATTCATTGTTTCTTTGCAACATTTGATCAGTATTCGCTCCAGGAATGTGGGAAATTCCTAGGAGATATTTGGTTGGCCCATGGCCATTTATATCGTTCATATTCAACAGCAGGCACCACAGTCTTGGGAAGCCTATACCCAAACTAGCTTGTTGTTTTTAGGATAGCGTTGATATTACTATACACATGTCTGTATACATAGAAAGTCTGGGTTTGCTCCAGGGTTTAAAAAACGACAAGGATTGCCCCCGTCTGTTCCTTTTTCATCCTCATTTGCAGTCAGCACGCATTTTTCTTACATAGGGACGATCGAGACACGACTGATTTCGAATTCGGTTGCAAACCGGTTAGAAATTAGCTCAGTGCTTATCCATGTTGGATACAACCGGCGGAGTTTTTAAAAACAGACGGATTTTTTTTTAAAATTCCCAAATCCATCGGTGAGTCGACTTAGTGTGTCTCGTCCTGTATTATAATATTCTAACCCGAAGAGATATTATAAGATATAAGATATAAGATATCAATTATGTTGGACAGACAACATTCGAATAATCCAATTCTGAAATGTAATGCCTGGTTCGACATCCTTGAGACAGTATTGGGGGTCTAATAACTGAATGATTGGCCTTTTTAAAGTTGTACATAAATACATACAAAGAATGGAACTAAATATAATTATATGACAATAGTCGTCGGATATATATGCCTAGTAAAATACTAGGCGAACAATTGGGGAGAATTGATAAATCCTCTCGGCTGCCCTTTGTTATGTGATACGTATTGGTTTTTAGCCCACCTAGAATCCTGAATATGACAGGTATTCAGGGTCAGCTTTATATAGAAAGAAAATCAGAGACAAAGGGTGTAATACGTATAGAGATTGCTCGGAGCTGTTTAAGCTGGCTTTGTTTTACTTGGATGCAAGCCAGTAAGACTCTGAGGCAAAAACCTCTGCTGCCGCCCCCACCCGTATGTACACTGTCCTAAATAACATTGGGGATCCTGGGACAAGCGCTCTCCCTCCGCAATAAATACAATCAAGCAATTACGTTATAAAACAACGGGGGTCGTGATCTTCTCGATATTTCTGGGGCTACATCCAGAGAGGGCTTCACATCGCACCGTACTACGACGGTAGTACCTACTTTAATTATAATGGGAATATAATGTTATTACATGCGCAGAACTTCAGAAAAGGGTAATATGATCAGCAATAGTGTCTCAAATACAAATAATGTTCACTCTATATGCGAAACATTTCAAGAGAATCACCACAAGAGGCACAAATGCCACAGAAGAAGCGACATGCAGCTTAAGGGATATATCCGCTATTTAAAAGAGGCAGAGCAATCTGGTTGTTTCTATGTCTGATGAGGATGTTTATTTCTGTGGGCAGATGGTTCGCAAATGACGGCAATGTTCCTAATAATACATTTTTGCGCTTTTCTGTATATTTGTAGAGGCCTAAACAATGTCTTTGTTAGTGTCTTTGCAGTGTACTGCTTCTACCTACTAGTTTGTTATGACAATGCTTTGTTGCATGTAAACAAAGACCTCTTGCAGGGATCAGTGTGGGTGGGTCCTTAAAGGTTTGCATAAAAAAGGAGTAGAGTAAGAGAGATACCACAAACTATTATTGTTTTGGTAATACTTAATATCAACTTCAGCATTGTTATACTTTACCTCTGAAAATAGATACATCCTTTCATTGGGAATAAGGAAGTATACAGTCAAACAGACCATAAACAAACAAAGAGTATTTATTCTATTTCTTGAAACATCAGAATGTACATGAAGTAAAGTTATTGACCCTTTCCATCCCTGTCTAGTCATCAAACGATAGACACTAAGGTCTCCAGATAACCATGACGGAGATTGGAGTTATCTTAAATCGAATTTGGTACATTGTAAAATCAGTTTGATCATGTTAACATGTATAACAATTTTATTTCCGCTTTGTCTATCAAAAAAGCAGAGAAATGATGGAGAAACAGGGTATAAATCTACCACTTGTTTGTTTGCTTTGTACACTAATGATTTAAGGTTTGTAAATTACAAAAACCTTAGGGATAACTATTATGCTGTCACATTTGCATTGATCCGTTATTGATATGATCTCTCAGTTCATCGTCCACTTTGTGTCTCTTGCCAGCTTTGACATCTATCTGAGATTCCTCGTGGTCTATTAAAATCAAGAATATATATAATAACAGTCCTTTCTCTTCAGATGGAACAAGTAAGAATTATTATAGATTCCTGATAAGGGAAACTTAAGTGCGGTTTTAAATGCTGTATTCATTCAATGATCGGCAATAATACTTAACTTTGAGCGCATTTTATGAGTCATAGTCCATCTCTTAATGTGAACATAATGTAGTGTATTGTCACTCAGCCAAAGAGTTATTGACCGAAAAACTAGGGACTGCTTAATACAAAAGTAATTCGTTCAAAATCTACAGTAAATCCTACACTTCGATATCAGGGTAGCGATCCAACGAAACACATCCAATGATGAAAGTACATCACTGTGGAGGTCAAACCCCCAATCGAGGAGCATCGTGAGAAAAGGTTCAATTCCCATGCTCTGTCTGGTAGATGAATCTTTCCCAGCAGGGATGTAACTTTGGTGATCGGCAATAGCCTACACTACATGGTATAACAAATAGGCAGATTCGAGAAACCTGTGGGACCGACCCACAGTTCATTGTAATCTAATGTTTTGCAGTGTTGAAAATGACGAACTTGTTGGAAATTGAAATGATAATTATGATGTGTGGATATCTGTGCCGTGAACTCTATTTTTAGAGCTAGATATGCATCCTGTTTCCCATCAGAATGGACCTAAATATACAACATCATCGGACTCATGAAGTTTATATTCTAATTGGAGGAATTCGAAATATAAGTAAAGAAGTGGGATCAATTGCCAGCGCATGGGGGGATATAATTATATATAAGGACCACCCAGAAATCTGAGATATTTTCCAGCAAGCCGATAACAAAATGTGAACCAGGTATTCATATCTATCCTTAAATCCATGGGTTGGTGAATCAAACATTTCCCATCTTAATCAATCCGTCACCGAACCGGTTTACATGTCTGCAAACGAAATGAAGCAGCATCTGTTATGTCAAAGTTTGGTTCGAGCCTATGGTAAACAAATGACCATAACTCATGACCAGAGTAAGTGTCATAAACAGAATATTTATGCTCAGTTTCTTGCAATTGCGAGCAAAAACATTACGCCTTCTTAATGAAAAATGGAACATTCTTGAACGGGATGTCATGGGTTTTTATAATGTATGTATTGCATTATGCATCAACGGTCTGGTATTTTATATTCTATCATATTTTTAGTGCCCCTTGCATCGTTTCTCACCTACTCGTGCAGAACTCTACAGTGTGCTTTCTGAAATACACATCTGAATAAGACCTATGGAAGATACTCTACATTGCAATTATGTGAACATGAGCATAGGTATATTACGTGTTCATTCCAATATCACATCTCCAGTATTGCCCTTGTAAGGAAAGGAGAATAGATCAGAGGTATGTAAACGTACACGGTTTTGCATACGTTGCAACGGGTTGCAACGCATGCAATTAGTTAAGGATATAACCTAATACATCATAGAATCATGGTAATGAAACCCAGTGGCACAATACTCAACTCTACCCTTGAATAAGTGGTAGGCGAAGGAAAGAAAATGGAGGTGTGTATAGATACGTATAGGAGAGGGCGTTGGTATATTTACCAGAATGTTAAAATAACTTGCCCTCGTCTCTCCCCCTCACCATTCCAGAAAACATCGTCTGCTCTTTCCTCTATACACCATACCTACACACATCCATTACCCTGACCCTTACAGTCAGCCATTGCTTTCTGCCCACAACGTTAAGGGGTGCATGTGTAGCCGAACCAGCAAACAGCAGCGTCTGCAGGAGTTGACTCCAGCGGCTAACAAACCTCATGGCCAGAGCCAGACATACTCTAGGTGTTTCGCAAGACTTGGCGCGTGAAACGGCACCAGTTACGCAGTTGGCATAGAGCCGTGCACAGGAGAGTACATGAGGTCCGCCAAGTTTCTAGTATGAAAATCCAGCACCAGGTGTCAAGCGATTCGTCGAGGGAAAAGAGAGCGATAATCAGGGAGGAGGATCTCAAGCAGCGACGTACATTTTGAAATGGGGTCTCGGTATGACAGCGGAGTACTTAGGAAAACTCGAAAAGTCACGTTCGTTTCTTGTGTCGGACACGCGCTGTCAATAACATGGGGTTGCATTACTCCATTCGCTGCAAGTAGCCAGATCTTTTTCCAAGCAGATACTACAGTCTGCAACTTCAATGAACGTTCTAGATTGCACAACTCTTAGCTCGTAGATTGCATCCCCCCTGCCCCCCCCCCCCCATGTCGATGACATGCGCATATTTAATCAACCAAAATCTGATATCCAATTGAATGGTTGTTGTGTTCAAAGGGATCAGTATAGTGCTGTTGCCTCCCATCCTACTGGGCATTTGATTAGTAAATAATTGTAGATGGTAGCATCAAAGTAAGACCAAATAATTTCCTTGTTGGTTCTGATTGCAGTGATGTATAGAACTATTTATCACTGGACCAGTGAGCTTGATGGATGAAGTCACTAACCACTAATCTTCTTCTCCAACAAACACGAGGTTTGGTTTTGCAAGGCACATGAATTAACCTACTGACAGAAGTGTAATTGAAATCGCAGCTGAAGCCTGTCCACCCCTACATTGACAGTAAAACCCAATAGACGCTTTCGTCCGACCACTCATCTATACGATGCCACTATCTAAGGATATGGTATCTTTTCCATTACTCTTCTCCAAACTAATGTCTATGACTAATACATAAATTATGAGTATCTTAATATCCTTCCCTTCCACATTCTTTCCACTCCAATCTTGTAGCAAAATGAAGTACATATTTTATAGATGGACATATTTGATTTTCTAATATGTAAAGTTATGCCCGAGTGTCCGCGGTTTACCATGTGTATTTAATCCACATTTCCAGGGGAATATTTGTGTCTGGACAAATATTTCCCTTCCTTATCTTTCATGTAGGGATTTCTGCCCAGGGAATGTTGACATTTGGGCACAATCCTCTCAGTTATGTGCAACCCCTGCCAATGATGCTATCTGGCTCTCTCAACTGCTCAACAATTTCAGTTTGATCTCCTCCAGAATTCTCTCTATTAACATCTGGGAGACAGTTGTAGAGAATCACGAATTTTCGTGGATACTTGGCGTGATCATCTGTTAGAGTTAAGTACTAGCAGTATGACAAAAGCAAGTGTTAAATTGATGACCGAGACTTGCACTAATCGCAGCCTGAAAATACATTCTACAAAATGTCATAACACTGTCGGTTCATTGCTGTGCATTATCGACGAAAACGTTCAAATAAATGTTGGCACAGAGGGAACTTCAGGCAATAAACATGCACATACATGTGACATTACAAACATGTATCTACCTTTACTATAAAAAAATAAACCTTCTGCAACCCAAAATGTATTTGTATCGGCCCAGGCATTAGGTCACCCAGGAGTGCAATATTTCCGAATATCAAAGTTCATTGCTCATCCAGTAATCTACCATGTCTCATTCCATTATTGTACCCCGTCTAGCTGTGTTCTTGTTATAGCCAATCAAATATTGTAAATAAATGATACAATACAGACCTCTGGAATCTAATACAAGTAAAACATTTTATTCTAAACCACACTCAGTTACTATCCAACGATGGCCACCATTGTTACGTCAATGGCGTTACTAAATATGTGTAGACAGCTAACCTGACTACCTGATTATCTCAAGTGAGGTAACTAGGAACGTGTCAGAGTGCGTTGGGATATATTTTAGGCTTATTTACTTAGACAGAAATAGTGTATAATGAGTGGGTTTCCTCGTGGAATATCAGAGCCAGGGAATGAGCAGTGGTCAGGTAATGTTTGCAGAATCTTACATCTTACTAAGGCGTTTGTTGTGGTTAACCTCTGTTTATTTAGTGTCTGTGAGTGCCAGGCCTTTGGTTTATGTTAGTTACTGTACTGAAAGTGGGGTCTGGAAACTGCACATGTTTCCTCTTGAAGCATTTTCTGCAGCCTAAAAAAAAATAGGTCACATCCAAATATTCTTTCACATCTTGTCGCTTGCTAATTTATATACCTATTATGACCTTGTGCCATTTCAAAAGAACGTTTAGTAAAGAAACATAATGAATTGACAGCTGGAGACTTTAGTGAATGTTCTATGACTGCGCTTTTAGCTGGAAGACACCACCGTCTTCCTTAATTGACTGTTTGATTTAAAACAAAATAATTTACTTAAGCGGAAATTTGCCCATTCACCGAAATAGATGTACGGAAGTTAGCACAAAACTAATATTTAAATACTACAATATGTCCTTCTTTGACATAATAATATGCCTGTCGTTCTGTATGCAATGCGGTCACGGGAATAGGAATCGATTTACGCTAAGATTTCTGCTACTGCCGCCATATTGAATAAGTACTGCTCTTGGGATATTAGTGGCAGATAGGAAAGGCACTTTTAGAACAAGTAGGCATAGATCAGATACAGAGGAAGCCTTTCATCAGTTGCTGAGTGTATACAAAACATTCTCATGCAAATAACAACATACATAATACATAAAGTATTCACTAACCAATCAAAAACTCTGACTATATCCAAATCTATGAAAAGTTAACGGACCATGCAACTACCTTGCACAGCACTTGCTATCAGGAAATAAATGAAGCATTTATCAAACACATGTGCCACGATACTCAAAGTCGCTGCCTCTAATTGTAATTGTGCCATATACAATGATGAAGCAAAACCCACGAAATCTTATGGTGCCCATTAAAATATTTCTTAGTTTCTGTTAAAATGTGCTGCGAAACGAAAAAAAAGTATGTTGTACTTTGCATATGTTTTATCATGATAACTGGTGTCTCTAATCTAACGATGGTTTAATTATCCCACGAAATTGTATTTCATTTTTCAATACATATATGATTTTGATTTATAGTCACCATTAGAAATAAAGTCTCATATCAGAATATATCGCTGGAATACTTTTTTCATGTGACTCTTACTTCTCCATCATAAATGGTGCACTTCATAATTCAAAATAATTCTGCAAATGCGTAGCATGTGGTTGAATTGATGATGAATCTTGCCAGTGAATATTTGATGATTTTGATGAATAGTTATGTCAGGAGCAATGCTTACCTGCTACATACTGCCATAAAGATCTGCCCATGTGAAAAACTACAAACACATAGTTAGTCATTGTATTGTCTAATTAGTGAAACTATGTTTAATGGGTGTCTAATTGATGAGTTTTACTTTAGGTGTTTTATGGGAATGGCAAGAAGGCACGGAAAAAATGTGACCTCATAAATATTGCATGATCTTTCAATGATCCTAAGTCTGCATGCGTCTAGTGGCTGCGTCTAGGTATGCTTTTCCAAATCTAGTGGAACATTGCTTGATGTACTTATATATCAATGATTATGAAGATGGTAGATAACATATTCCCTGAACATTGTTTAGATATTGGATACATATGTAAGAGTGTAATTGAGAAAAATGAAATAGAAGATCCAACTAAGATATCTAATGCAATATATACCCCAATGTTTATTTCAACTGATTTAATTGCTAAACATCACGAGATCTAATAACTAAAGAAGGTCAGTGACCCTAATATCTTCAGTGAGTAGGTAAATGTAATATTGTGTAGGTAACTGCACAAACAAAAGGATTCATACGCGACCTATCACAGGAGGATACCAGACTACTCCACAAGATCTAGAGCTAGGCGAATTGAAATAGGGATCAATCAGATTGGTTGAAATATTGGGTATGATGATACTTAGAGTTCTAGGGCGGAAGGATGAGTGTATGTCAGTATAATGAATTGTGAAACTTCATATGCATAGAGCCAGATGTAAAAAGACGATCAAACTGTATGAGATTCTGAGTAGCACCGGTGGGTGGGACCATGGGGCAACGGTACACAATATCACCCTCTCCAACTCCTCCCCTCCCACCCTCTAACATCGTAGGGTACCTTGGTTTATGAATCGTTATCGAAAGTAACGAAATTATCTTATACATGACAATGAATGCTTAGTAACATCGCTTGTTAAATGTATTAGCATCAGAAAACGAAAACTTTCTTTCGATTATTATGGCTTGTTTTTGTTATAGGATTGAGAATTCTCGTATGTGTATACATGACCCATTCCACGATTCACAGCAAAGTCAAGATTCTTTGCGGGACCGCAGGGAAAAACTCAGGTGCAGTATATAGGTTAACACATGATGGAAATTTAATGCTGACTTTACCTTGGTATAATACATTTGATGTATATGATGTAAAGACCGACGACATGACATCCCAGAGTGAGCTTGCATTGACGCAGGAAGTATTGATATAATGTTCTTAACGAGCAAAACAGATGACCGGTAGTTTCCTCTGCAGGGATTTAGGCACTGGTCTTCAAATGATGAAAGAATGTATAAAAGGCCCAGGCGAGTTCTGATTAGAAGTAAGCCTCACCTGGCCTAATGTTGCTTAGTCCACTAAGTGACCACTACTAAATCCTCCTCCACCTCCCACCTCCCACAAAGGATGGATTTGTCACGCCACAGCCAGGGAGTCAATTCGTGGCGTAGTGACGACGTTTCTCCACTTGGTTGTAGGTCTGTCTTTGCTTCAGGACGATGCGACAGAGACAGCAATAGTCTCATGACAGAGTCACGGCAGCTGTTGTCCATCCCACAGACTTTCCAAGTCGTGGACCGTCCTAGCTGCTACGGATGGTCTTACGGGAGCAGTTGGTGAGGGGCTCGCCGGGCAGAATGCGAGCTGCATCTCTGAACGAGGCCTCACGTCTACCTCTGCCCTTCTCTACCCGCAGTTAACTGCTCACAGAAGAGGGCTACCTGGATTGTGTGTGAGTTACTCACGCACACACCCAAAGCATTCGCTCACTCAATCACTCACACATCCTCACAGCCATAGCACTAGTGAGGAGGGCTTCACTCCATGGTCACTGCTATGCTCAGGCAATGGGAGTATTCCACCTCCTACACCTCCTCACCACCACCTCCACCTGCACCCCTTGGCTAGGGAGAGCAATATGCTGTCATAGAAGCACCCGCTTCTTGCTTTTACCTCCATCTACAGGAATAGAGTCGTACTACATGTGCCGTGTCTCAGGTCAGGCTCTGAGTTGCGTGTAATTGGGGAGAGGCGTCGAAGGGGATGTATGAGGCAAAAGTTTCACCTATACACACCTACCATCCTAATCCCTCCCACCCCTTAAAACCCTCCCCTTGGTACCGCATCTACTATCATCTCCACATGGCACCTATCAACGACTCTATGATCGCGCCATCTGGCTCAATAAAATCAGATAAAGGGCCAGGGGCAATCACATTCAGCAGTGAGGGAGATAACTTGAGCAACGGCCAACTTCCTCTCCAAAGCCCTTATTGCTTATTTACAATACAGTTTCCCTCACATTTGTACCTGTGAACATGTATATTAGCCAAATCACAATATTCCTCAGAAAAAAATAGATAAGAGAATGCCATTAGCAAGACTAAAGTGCATTCAGTGCAAATAGCCAGTGCACATACTTGAAATTCATACTGATTCACCCAAAGTGGCATATGACTTTCTCTACTTATACCCCTAACTGCTGCCCTATGAGACGAAGCCTCTGTAAGTATCTGAACCTCAGACCCAACCTGGTCATGCGTGAACTTCATATAGTCGGTGTATTCCAGGTGAACGAAGATTTGACTTGGCATAGTTAGTGGCATTTACCTTGAAAGGGCTTAGTCAGGCTAGTGCACTGCGATCCATGAAGATAAATATAAGGAATAAGTTGGCCAAGTAAAACCTCTTGTATCTTCCACAAATTTCAGGCGGCCTCCATGAGGTCATTGCTCTAAGCAAACCCTTCTTGCAGTGTTAGTATTTATTACGTTTAATTGAACTATCTATTATCAGCGTACCATATATATTCCCACTTATATTATTATAGTGACTAACAAATTCTTATTTGAAGAGACCCATTCATCATAATGCTGTCCTCAAGGTGTCAGATATAGCTCCAGGAATCTCTTAAAATTATGAAACTAAAGCTTTACTATAGATTGCCAAAAGTCTCAGTGAACTCAAATCTTGCACTTTTAAATTTATGCACAAACAAGCACTTTCAAATCCCTATAAATATATAAATCACGTACTCGTGATTGGCACTGACATATGACCTTAAAATAGATGCAGTTTCTTCTTCCTAATTTTCCGACCTTTGAATCCTAATCAAGGAGGGCTAGCAGTGTTACGATACGTGGCCTAAGGATGCTTAGTTTGATGACGTCAGACCATGACCCTCGAAGCTCTTGCGTCCTTTTACATTCAAAACATATACGTTCATTTTTTTGTATCGTTAGCTTGACGTAAATGCAGAGAGAAATGTTGCCAAAACCTGTAGATAAGCCAGTCGAAACAAAACGATTATTTAAACACAATATCATAAAATTTTTTATATATCTGGGGAAAATATTAAAGTCTGTTTATGATCGCAAGCATAGAGACACATTTTACTGAGACCTCTCCAAAATCAATCACCACACAGGACAACCCTTGTAAATAAAGCATCACCAATGTGCTGAAAATAAACATGTTCTTGCGTAAGGGAAGCACATATTTGAACCCTTCCAACGTGAAACTTGTGCGTTATCGCTTGTCAACCAATAAATATGACAGTGAGACATTTTCTGGTACACGTCATGGGCTTAACTTACGTACGGCTGACTCGCACGTGGCTATACGTCATCCTGACATGTCATGCTGTCCCCCAACACGATTGGCTTTCATATCAAGTACGTAGTGGTCCTGCTGAGCCGACGTTTTACACATACAGAATTCTGTAGGTTGAATAATGAATCTATTCAACGCTATCTTCAATGGGTCTATCATGTCTCATGTCATCACATATTGCATTGCTCATGTCGTAAGTCCATATCTCCAAACCTCCAGGCGTTAGATAATTGTGATCCCCCGTTGTATAGCATTACTAAATATATCTAGGAATAATATTGCAGTAATTCAACGTCGACTCCTTCGGGGTGGAGTTCTTACGTTCTCACATCTCGTAAAACTTGAACGGAAGGTATTTTAATAAGGTATTCCGTTGTTTATAACGACTAATGCAATTAGACTATGGCCAACTCTGACCTTATCTTTAACCTGTCGCCAATCTAATTTCATTAAGTGCTCGTGCAGGAGTTCTTTCGTAGGTCATACGTTATCATCTGTCAATTAACTTAAAAGCTTTGGAGACTCCCATTAAACAGATCGGACCGCGAGAACATAGTGACTGCACGAAACAGCCACATTGCAGATTGCGCATTGTGATAAATAGACGCCGTCCTATACGTTATACACCTCGATAAATTCAACTCAATAAATTATAACGTGTTCGTTAGATAATTATACCATTTTTTATTAATCTATTAGAGAAGGTATGCCGTTGTTAACTTGACTTCAGGGCTAGGTATTCAGATAATTTTATTCAGAGCGTACCTATACGTTAAATATACTCTGTTGAATGATAAAAAACGCTCCAGATATCACCTAGTCTCACAACCATTTGGCCTCTTTGCCTCATGGCGACGAGCAGTGTTTGTTGTTTGGTCAGAGTTTGCTGGCAAGCTCCAGTTGCTAGCCTACCTTTCATCTCTTGTTTCCTTCTGGATGACAACACCAGGTGTCACCCTACACAAACAGCTTGGATCTATTGGATGCTTGGCGACACCACTGCTCCTTCGGGGAGACGATATTCTAAATGTTTATAAAGTTGTCTATTCAGTGCAGGTAATATATGATTCTGATACACATGTTAATGTCTCGTGACTTCATCGGACCAATTAGTAAGGCGAGCTATTAAACATACGCGTGGAAAGAAGTTATCTTAAGGATAAACGTCTGCCTGTGTATTTCTATTAGATGCGGGCAGAATTTGTCCCAGGCCCCTTCTCTAAAGTGGATTCTTTTTACCACAGCCGATTCCTGGAATTTCTATTTAAGGCAAAGGTAAAACATGAATAATTCACTATAATCTAATGTCCATCGAGCATACATGAGAAATATATCATATATAAACTAGTATTCTTTGCTACAATTGGGAGTATGGCACCAGAAGGTATGGTGTACAAATCCTCCCAGTATCTAGGCTATCCTTGGTATAGATATTCCGACACGTCGGAGATGCCAAGCCTTCATAATGTCATTGTATCATCTTTTCTCTTCGCATATTAGAAGAGACATTTGATAAAGGGCCCATCGCAAGCTTTTAATCATGTCACCTTCAAAGGTCTAGGCCTTGTGTTGCCCACGTGAGCAAGATTGGGAAAAGACCAATCCCTCAAAGAGTCTGGCAGGATCAAAGTTGCAATTCGACAACAAGTAATAACGCAATCCAAAATCTGAGCCACACACAGCGAGCGTTCAAAGCGTAGAATATAGGCCATCATAGAGCAACATTGAACAGAATGTATGACAAAATAAACCATTGATGGCACATTGCGAAACATGATTAAATGGTTTATTTGTGTCTTCCTTTGCTCGAGAGGATACTCACCAGCCCCAGAGTAAAAGCCTACATTGACCCTGACAGCTACATCCGATAATCTCCACATGACCAGAAGAAGAGGTTCTCTGCATCCATGCTACATGTTCTTGGAACTTTGAGTGGGAGACAGACAGAGAAGAACGACACTGCCCTAGGCCCCCTTGGGATACGTCATTTTGTATGCCAAGGGGATTACTGCGAAGCACCTCGCTCTGAAAAGACCCCCAAGCCACCAATATAGAACAATGTGGATGGATGGGCAAACTCGACAAGGCCAAGATAAGACTAACTTATGGATATTTTATACCAGACAAATACTTTATTGAACTTAAGAGAAACAAAGACAAAGTGAAATCACTCCCACACCCTTTGATACGATAAATTTTTTTTAAAAGATTTCATTTTGTAAGGCACTAGACAATTATGGTGATAATTTCATGGTATGTGTCATTTTCTTCTAATTTTTCGGTATTTCTATTAAGAATGACACGTCTATGTTGTGAGAGCTGACTGCACTCAAACACTCTTTCACTACCTATCTCCCGCTAGATCCTCAGTCAACTTGTACATCGTACTATGCTGCTATGCATGGACGTACGCTGGCAAGAAAAACAATACACGATGCAATACCCAAGTCCAGATGTATTTCCTCCTCATGTGTAAACAGAAGTGTTTCCCTTAGCCACCGAGTGATAAAACACTAGAGACCTAAAACGGAATTCTTTTCTTTTCTTGATTTTTTCTAGGCACGCATATCAGCATATCTGATTATGGCGATGAAATTGGACAGAATTCCTCAGCAAGGAAAACCTAACTCTGAGTCAGCAGAATTGGTGTGACAGCTAAACATATATATAATGCTTTGAATATAATGATGTAACCTTTGGACAAGAGATTCAGATCTTAACAGGTAACATTTGGCCACGTTCTAACCAACAGGGCATCTATAACTTTATCAATAGCCAATTAATTTCGGAGACTTTTGATAGTAAAAGGAGATTCAATAAAAGATATTTTGGGTAGTGGTTACACGATTCTGCTTGTTTATGCTAAGAAAGTATGCATGTGTGTGTTTGTGTGGTATGCAACGTAGGACCGTTATAGTTATGCACATTCACTGCAGGAAAGTTATGTGCTGAGTCATGATGACCTAGGCTTACTCCAGACATGCACATGCATGCAAATGTAAGTGAGGCGACACTCTCAGTAGGACTTGCCCTAAATGCATTTTTCTTGAACGCACGTGGTAAAGGTATTAGCTCTAGTCTCTATTAGCATCTTATATATCTCTCACTAATCCCGGATTGATATATATATATATATATATAATGATAGCTAGATCCCGCATTGCCTAGCTTGCAACCCCCGAAATATTATCAAACACATTCCCATATTCTAATTCAGTTGTTTCTTACGTGAAGAGCTATCTTGATTAACTATAAGAAATAAAGCAATACTTCATAATCATTGGACAACCGCAACCCTGGTATTTTGTACAACTTTTTACTTGTATGTAAGACAATATCATGGTTTCTCAAATCAAACTAAAAGCACGACAAGGCAAGATTGCATAATTGAAATTCATTTTTGTCGTGAGGGGTAAATCCATAAAACTTGTTATTCGCTGGAGTCTCTATTTCAAATCTAAGTTTACTATATATGTATTCATTAGCAAAGTTACATACAATATTCTAAAATTGCGTTCACTCCATTGTAAAGATCCAACAGGAAAGCACTGGGCACATTTAGTTATAGATAGGTCAATGCCCTCTGTGGAGAGAAAGAGAGAGAAGGCAGAAACAAGAACGATCCGGCTTGCTTTGGCCCAGTATACAGCTAGGAGTTTCTACTTAGCATGCCAAATGTCAGACAACGTTTGTGAAAGTCCTAGGCTTCCCTGTAACAAGATAAAAGGAGATCCCTTGTAGACATCAGCGTTGGCTAAACCTCAAACCCTAAACCTCAACTCATATAGGAGAAAGGTCACACCAAACAAACGCGAATAGCAGAAGGGTAGAATCTTCTTATCATCTTAAAGGTCACTAACTAAGCCTATCTGACAAGTATTTCGAATGTTTTGGTTGAATCTATAGTGGTTAGTGTCCCACTTCATAGACACCAGGAATCATGGGTGTACATGGAGACTATAGGTAAAACTGGTTGTGATAGGATAAAAAATGTATATTCCAGACACTTTATGATCTGACTGTATATGCTATTACTCCAGTCCAGATGTCCCTTGAGTGTATGCGCCTATCCTCACCAGTAGGAGCAACCCGTTGAATATTGCAAGTAACAACACAATACCAAATATTATACCATAAAGACGTGCAGACGTGCTTTCACTAGACCCCTAGATGCATACAAGGGAGATTAGGATAGGTCTACCTTCCAAATGTGCAGTTTTATTGAGTAACCATAGTGAAATTAGCCGGTTGCGTTTGGTGCGTATGAAACGGTTCTCCAGGCGAGAGTCACGTTACTATCATGCTAAATATAGGGACAGCCTAGACTTGTACCTCCCTCAAGGCATATTTCTATATGTAATTTCAGGATCGCAGAAACGCCTCGATTGTTGCAATATTTGAGCTTTTGTCCTTTATGTCAAAACAATTGTTCAAAAACCATTCACGGGTTCCGCGGTGAAATGACTCGCGTTCAATAAAACATCAACTAATTAAGTTTATTTTAATTTTACGATCCCGATACTCATATTAAATGTGGTCAAACCCACACTGCACGAAATAGGGCTAAGTTTTATGGTAAGTTGTGCATGACACTTAGATCCTGTTTAGGTTTTACGTCAACCTCGCCTTCTCAACCCTAGCTATTTTAAAATCACAGATTGCGGCAATGTTTGTACATGTTCTATATTTCTAAGACTTCTCATGAATGTTTAAGTTCTTTTGCTCAACACCCCCATTCATTTATGTAACAGCATTTGATTTTATCTAAATATAATAATTTCACAAACTCTCACAATTATCGTCCAAATGCATGTGTGTATTTTACAGCTACGGTGCTGAGATATTTCATTGGGAAGAAAGAATAAATAAACACATTAATCTTCGCCTGGATACGATAAAAGACTTTCAAATCTTCCATTATATTCTGATGAATGTAAAAACTTATATTTTCAATAAGAGCTGAAACTCCTTAATCTAACACCAAAATGTTGACGTGTCAAACACCGACCCCACGCCTTTTTAGATACGTATTCATATGGATGATTTAGCCGGTATTATGGATAACATTGTGCTTGACGCTATTTCAAGGCTGAATGAATCTGTGTCGGCGGTTTTCTCAGCAAGGACTGTACTAGACTGCATTAGACACTGTATTATGTGTGAAATTAGCCATGGCACGGGATTTAACGACACCAGAAACCCTATCAGAATTTATGGTCAGAGCAGTTAAATCTAATATTAATATATTCACAATGCATTTAATGAGTTGTGATGAAAGACTATGTTTGTAATAGAATGTACCATAGGTCGTGAATTGCCATGCACGTCAAGTGGTTTAACTTTTTAGAGTTAGATACATTTGTGCATTTTAAGTGACAGACAAACCGGCAGACGTCAGCACCTTTCACTAACCCTGTAAACTACATCCCTAGACCCAAACGATAGTAACGATCCACGTGTACTGAGATCCAACTGAACCTATTAAATTGCGGATGAATATTTTTCAATCGTATGACTGCCAGTGCATCACCTCGTATGAAATCTAAACTACTTCCGATGTTCTTGCTTTTGTTCAAAGCGTTTCACATAATTATATATTGCAATAGAATTTCTAGTGGATAACAATAAAGTATGTGTGTGTCAGCCTTAGCCAGCCTTGTCAAGCAGTATGTATGATCGAAGGGACAGACGCTAATATTAATGTAGATTTTTCACCTTATAACAGGCGGCAAGAGTTAAAACGTATTCGTCAACAATTTAGCTATCAATGAACTATTATTCATCGTATCAATTGCTATGTAATATACGGTATATATACGTGCACATTAAAATTGCTTCGCTCCGGCTAGCTCTGTTCATATGCCTCTAGCTGGCTCTTTGGTCTGCCATCTTGTGGATCACGACAAAAACAGCAGCACGTGTGTGCAGGGAATATGTTACTACGTGGATATACGCCAGTGCCTGCTCCTAGTCAGGTTGGTTGCACAAGCCATCTCTGTTTCTGACGTAAGCAATCCACAAAGCTGTGTTGATTTGATGACACATTTCATAACTAAGTGGAATACGATATGGTACGACTAAATGAATTACATGAAAAAACGAGCATGCTCATCTTGCTAATCAAGAACAAGAATCATCTAACACTGTTAAGAGATTATTGGTTTTTCTTTGACCAATATTTATATGGATTATGTCTGGCATTAGTGCAGACCAAAGAGGTTTCCATTCAGACAATTATAATTCCTTGAACGGGGTACCTATTTTCTTAATAAAAGTCGGTGTATTACAGTACACAACGTTCTTGTACCCAACTCCTTGCGTATTTAGACAAAGTATCAAAATATCAATTTAATTTTTTAAAACACCCAGATACTATTCTGAAATAGTATTTGGGTATCAACGTATCTAGTACCCTCAATTCCCCGGTTAATTTATATGATGCCATCATACATAAAAACTGAAATTGCTACTAAGGTTCCTATGCACTAAGATATAACTACATAGTAAAAGATGCGTTAACGTTCGAATACATATAATATTTAGGGTTCTAGGTCATTCCCCCGCCAACAACCTCCCCGCCGACATTCTCCCCGCCGCAATCTCCCCGCCAAAAATCTCCCCGCCGACATTCTCCCCTCCATACATTCTCCCCGCCAAACGACCTCCCCGCCCACATTTTCCCCGCCAATAAATGATAAATAAATGATTAAAATTTGTACTGGTTGAGTGGGAATCGACCTTAAAAATCATGATGTGAAACGCAGCAAAGTGACTGAAGTAAAAGAATAGTATTCAATCACAAAATGATCACATTGCTATCACACTCAATTGCACTCGGTACCCGTCTGTCTGGATATTAATTTGATTGATTTGATTTGAAAATATTTTATTCAGGACATAGACATTTCCATACATACAGTACAAATATTCTCAGAATAGCCTGAATCCTATTTAATTACACATTTAGTGAGTTATCGAAAAAAGGTAAAAAAAAAAAGGAAATTGAGAGTTATAGTAACATTCCCTCTTTTTGGTAATTCTACAACAAGGATCTGTTCTGTTGGTGTTATACGAAGTCATTTATACATCTAGACAAGAAAACATATCAGATATACATTGAGCTCAATATACTCAATACATATACGTGTAGTATACCGTACAATTCATGTCTGAGTCAGAAACATTTTACTAAAAACAAAGTTTTAAAAACAAAAACAAATGAAAAAATAGCTGTAGTAGTTGAGTATAAGTACAGATAAAAAGGGGATGGATATACGGTCAATATGTACAGTAGAGCATGCTGTAATAATCACATGGTAGGTTGCGATTTATTTATTCCCCCTCCCCTCGTCGAAAAACAATTACTAATCGTCCGCATGATATACTTATATATCCAGACACATAACTTAAGATCCCTACTCCTGTAGGAAAAAGAAATAGGCGGGGAAAATTTCGGTGGGGAAAATGTCGGCGGGGAGGCAATTTGGCGGGGAGAATGACGGGCGGGGAAAGGGTAAGGCGGGGAAATGGAGGCGGGGAGATTGCGGCGGGGAGATTGTCGGCGGGGAGAATGTTGGCGGGGGAAACACCGGACACCAATATTTAGATATCATTACATGACCATGGCCCCGTATTTAAGATAAGTATGATCTTGTATAATCCATAGTACAATTATATAGAGGTTAACTATAACAAGTTGGTTGAAGGAGCGTGGACTCATGTGATATTCTAAGTGACTGAAACAAACTCGGTAGTTAACTGTTGCAGGCTATTCATAATTATATGTCTTTACTATTAATATTTAAAGTTCTAGTTAAACATATTTGGGCGGTAAGCCTGGTAAATAACGCATTAAACGATAACTATATCATGGCTACGATAACCGATTGTCAAATCCAATGCGCTTTATGATGAGAACTATTAATACCTCTGTCTGTGGAAAAATAATATATTTTTCTTTGTGGAGAACTTAATCTGCCTTGGAATCTTAATGACTGAGATATCCCCATGAGACTATCCACGTGTAGATTTGTCTGGTCGAGCTGGGTTTTTTTGTTCAAATATTTTTTATTTCATACAGGAGACATCTCAATTTACACTGTTTTAGGTTTACTATGCCATGATAGGTGTGCGTACGGTATCCACAAAAACATGGCCCGATTAGCCCATGGCATATGCATGCATGGATTTCACTAGCGAAATCTGCTTTTCGAATTGGTTACGTAAATCTAGCTGAGCCAATCAATGACGCTCATTTCATGACGCTCATTTCATGACGCAACGTTGTAGGCGCTTGCTTTGTTTTTGCCGAGTCGGAGGGTTGCGAAACATTAACTAAAGGTAAATAATGGTCAAATAACGCATAAATATATCTCATGGCATAAAAAAAGAACTAAACTTGAGCTGCATATGCAACAACGTATTCACAAAACACTTGTGGCTTTTGGTGAAAGTCTTTCATGCGTGCCTTCGGCACTTGTGAAAGACTTTCACCAAAAGTCACTTGCGTTTTTTGAATACGTTGTGGCATATGCTGCTCGTGTTAAGTTCTATCTTAGGATATAATAGGGATTGCGTGATTTATACAGGTTAACTAATGAGTTAGTTAACAGATGTGTTATATATGCTTTCAATCAAGAAAAAGGAAAAAAATCAAGTCATAAATTTGAATAATCTTACTAATCATAGTAAAATAACAGATTGGTTGCCATGACAACCCCACATAACTCATTGTAAACTATGCACTATGCGCAACTCACTCTAGATACATTGTTCTCAGAGCAATGCATGTATAATGAATATTTTTTATTCCATTTTGTCAAACAATTACATGCTGCGGGAACACCTTAACTATACTGCTACTACTAGCAATTGGATTCATATATATATATATCGGAAATACATAACTGCGGTTAGTTCTACCTAGGCCTATATTAACCGCAGTTATGTATTTCCGATCATTCTTCACTGAGTTGGAGGCAGGAGGAATCATGAGGGTCAGAGCGAAATACATAACTTAGGTTAGTTCAAGATTTATTTGACCTCTTACAAATGATTTTAAATATCCTGGATTGCTTTCAATTACGGTAACTTGTTGTGAGAGAAACATGGCGAGGGCGTGGCATGGTTTCATTGACGCTTAAATTAATGACGGTCCTCGTGATGTTGACGCCACCGCAGTTTTAATGCTTAGCAGATGACGTAGCGCCATGGCATGACGTGTAACTATGACAAAGCTGGCCTACTTTCCCACTAACCAATAAAAACGCATTAGGATGAACTGGGTCATCTGTTTCTTCCCTAGTGGCGAATGAAACATATTTCTTCCCGCTCACTTGCATATAGTGAGTCTATACTTAGATAGAACTGTACGCAAGGTTGGAACTACAAGTGTGATTCAATGGCTCGAGTTAAAACTTTCTTTTGTATCCAACAAGCGGCTGCACGTCACGCGTTGGATACAAAAGAAAGTTTTAACAAGAGCCATTGAATTACACGAGTAGTTCCAACCTTGAGTACAGTTCTTTCTTTATACTACGACTTGGAAATATTAAAAAAAGGCCATTCTTACGCTTACAGGCTGGCCGCATGTCCAAGACGTGCACCATCTTTAGTTTTGATCATGCCGAATCATGGAGTAAGCTCGTCTCTGATTGGTCGATGCAGCAATGACGTTACCATATCGACCATTACTGACCAATCAAAAACGGCCACGCGCTCTTTATCAACGCGTACAGAAATGAACAAACTATTAAATGGGTGTATTTTTCCTGCTCAAAGTGAATAACCCATTCAGTCGTAGTATAAAAAGTCTATGGACACTCCATTCCAGGGGTGAAATAAAAATCATTACATCATTGCGCATTAGTGGTGAATATATCAAATATATACGTTTTTTTCAGTTTTTACTCCATGAACTATAGATTTCTATTGCATATGTCACATGTTATTTCATTTACGAAGAATCTTTGCTCTGCACAAAGTAGATCTACGCGGTAGGATTTCACACCTGATATTAACAAATAATTAGACAGAACTGTACGTGAGGTTAGAACTACAAGTGTGATTCAATGACTCGAGTTGACACTTTATTTTGTACCCAACAAGATACAGTGTCAACAAAAGTCATTGAATTACACAAGTAGTTCTTAACCTCAAGTACAGTTCTTTCTTTATACTACGACTTGGAAATAATAGATAATCGTCATTCTTACATTTGTATTAGGCTGGCTGAAACTGTTTTTGACAGCCATGGTTTATTCTGAATGTGCAGAATCCTGAGTCACAGCTTTAAGAATGCTCCTCTGGGATTGGTCAATATTGCCGTCATTGATGACGTCAGACCAATTGATGACATCAATGCTTTCGTATTACACGCGTATTACACGCGTATTACACGCGTACAGAAATGAACAAACTATTAAATGGGCGTATTCTTCCTGCTCGAAGTGAATAACCCATTCAGTCATAGTATAAAAAGTCATTCAACTATGGGAGTGATGCATAATATTAGAAATACAAAATCAATAAATTTGTAAGTACTTGTTAATTTGATTGCAACCAAATACGCAGTGCATATGTTTCAACTACCAAATTAGTAAATGTGTATGTTTAAAAATTACCAACGACTTTGTAGTTAAGATGGACAGGGGGCGTCATACAGGCTTGCTACGGGGTAAATACAGCTTGTAGTTACTAGTCCTGAGATTGCGAAACAAAGATCGTAATTCAGTGTGCAGAAAAAGTCATATTCACCCACTTTACTTTGGTCATTTAAGAACATTGTAATCGCAATTTAGGATTGACTGTTAAAATTACCAACTGTTGGAGATCGTAGATTGCATTGGTCTCAGACCATACAACAAACAACACAATCACCATCGTCACCCACGCTCTAACACATACGCACTCACACACATACAGTCACTTCCTTAAGAAAATCAGAAATAGGCCTAGTATTATTATGTGTTTATTGGATGGTGTTAGCGAGGTGTTTCCAACAGTGACATGCAGTGAAATGGACAAAAGGTGGAAATACGAACATTTCAAACCACTCTCATCAAAGTTGACAAAACATTAATAACATCTTTAAACGTGCGCTTATGCACCCCCCCCCCCCCATCCCCACCCAATGTCTACCAACAACAAAGACCGTTTACTACTAGTGGACCGGTGCAGCAAAACTTTGCCAGAGGCCATAACTATAGATCTACCGAGATCTACCGAACGCTCCGCGGTATACCGCTTGGTCTCTAAGCAAGAGTGGTATGTTTATAAACTACAGTTACCTTGTCAACATGACCTATGACAATTCAACAAGAGCACGGGAGAGCATAATCTTTGGGTAACATAAACAATGATATGTAACACACGCCCTCCTTCATGACAACATATGAACAGCGATATATATACTATCTATATTATGGCCACAAAGAAAATACATAAGCATTGAATGGGAGTATTTGATTCCGCAAATATCCCTGTCATCACTATATGTCTGGGTAATAGTCTGTTGCATTATCGCGAGTTAGAATTAAGTGTTTTTTCTGGCAGTCACTTGACACACAAATGATTAACAATAACCCATTCCAGCTTGACACATCAATGTCTAAACATACAAACTGCACCTCCAGTGAATGAGATTGATATCAACCGTCAAGAAAATCGACAGTGGATAGTAGCTTCGGAGTATGAACTATATATGATGGATTGATTTGAATGAATTACCCATTACCAGAAATTACAACTGAATTAAGCCTCATATAATCTGTTTAAAGTTACACAGATCAGTAACTCTATCATTTCAGTTATGATAGACTGATTTACCAGCTATCTGCCCACAGCAAAAATGAGAACTATACTGACTATGTAAAACCTCTAAACATTCCCACAGTATTAATTTAAGTCGAGTAAGCACCTTTGCTCATAGACCTGAATAATTGTTGTTCAAGATTCAGGACACACAGTTGGTGTATTAATGAATATATAACAGTTATATACTGCCTAAAATGTTCCTGGGACTTCTTTCTTCTAGCCGTTTCTGTAAAGGTTTGTTCCCAAAATGAAGCGCATCATTTTGATAACGACCCAAAGGAAAAACGCAAAATCAAATGACGAAGTATCAAAGTTATGATATAGGGGGTAAACCTATAGTGAAGCCATAACCCCCATACTCCAACCCACGAGTTGATCCACGTGAGCTCAATGCCAGTTCCCAGAAATGAATCTCTAGATGATATGGGGAATGCCTGGTATCTGGGGCATTACATGAATCAATTCTAGCCTCTTTTTTATGTTAATGATATTGTGAACCATTTATATCAGCAAATACACATTTCTTGGCCATGAGTGTTGTTCTGCTCGAAGGAGGAGCCACAAGACATACATGAACATAAGCACATCTAAGACACTGAAAGTACAACAATTAACACGAGCCCAACACGGTCCTGCAAAGGATCTATGTGTTCACACATCTAGGTTTTCATCTTCTTTCGATTGGTAAGGTCGTGGAAGACACTCAGTGGGCCTTGGCTTAAATTGCCTATGACAATTTGGCAAGAGAGTGCAGGTACAAGACAAAGCAAAACAGGTAGTACACTTGAGATTAAAATCTGGTCTTCCAGTGCATGCCTCTAATCTACTAGAGTTGACTATCTAGTGCAAGGGGTTAACGTTTGGTAAGGGTTTCGTATTGGGAGTTTTCTAGTACTATCGACATAATTATCGTTATAATACAATTACACATGTGCGATATCCAGTAGAAATATAGTATACAAGGTACAGTAATGGTGTAGACCATAACAAAATATCAAAACAAAATAGTAAAAATATACAATAATATACAATAGTATGAGAAGTAATATACCCATAATATCGAAGAAGAAGAGATTTCAACCATCCAACAATCCAATTCTTTCTTCCATTAGCATGGCTTCTAGTTTGTATTTGTCTTTTATCTTTATTTTCACTTATACTATTTCTAAGAAAACCAACACATGATGCACACAGCAATACCACAATACTTAAATGGTATCAAAACCTGTATTGTAATTCTACTGAGTAAGGCTCTTCCTCAATATAATGATCTATGTAATATATAGATCATTATATTGAGGAAGAGCCTTACTTAGTAGAATTAAGATACATATATATTATATGTGGTCCAATACATGATTATAATTATATTTCTGTACTTTGGTTTGACTGAATGCTGAAGGAAGGTTTTATTGACCCGATGCTGTACTAAACCCAACTCTGTGTGCAGAGCTACCTCCTCGATCATCATCTCCTATTGTACGTGTTTTCCTATTATTAATATCTAGTTCACGGTATGATAGATAGTACGACGTTTTGTGGATACCGCTAGCACACCTATTAGATCTGTGTTGCTTTTTAGACATTTTAATTCCACCAATTCGTCTACTAAGCGGCCTGGTGAGCTCGCGTAATCATATTAATATTATGATGCTATATAGTTTATTTAGAGTGGATTTTTCATTCACTATGAACGAGTATTTTGGGTTGTTATTAACCTTTGCTGTTGTAAGAGCAATGTGCAAAAACAGCCACGTTTTAACGAGGATAGTCCTCCCTAGAGGCTTTATCATCATTTGGCGTAGACGGGGAACACCAAGATATGAACTGACTTTTTCTACGTCTAGAATATGGTTTCACAATACCCATCTCATAAGACTAACAACAGGAACTTTTTTTTATCAATACCATTGATAAAGAAACCATCTGACAAATCATATTAACAAATCACAAAGGAATTAAGGAGGACAGATCATCATCATCTATCTGTTTTGTGCAGTTTTTTTAATACATCTGGTATCATTTACAGAGTGGCGTCCTTGGCTCCCAATTGCCTCCCCGTCGCTACCATAGACCACCATGCAACTAATAGCCTGTTGAATTATACTGCACTATGACCATGGCCAATATTATAATATACTAGGGTAACCATCTTGTATTGTACTCCACTGAAATGAATGATATCCGTGACGGCATGTAAGATTATATTTGCGACGGCTTGGTAAGTGTACTGTATAGTATGGCCTGGGCATACTCTGTTTACTGCGTTCAATCTACATCTATCTATTATATAAAAGGCGATCAGCGATTTTTTGTCACGAATGTTCTTGGAATCTGTGATGTTTCCAACCATATTTCTACTTCGTACAGATCCGTTGACGCTTTATTTACTGGAATATATGGGGTTTGTGACGCAATCTGGGGTGAAAGTATGCTTTTGAGGCCCTTTTTAGTCAGGATCTCCACACTCTATTTATAGCTTTGTTACGGTCACAATTTACTTGTAAGTGGATACCCCACTTAATGCACAAGGATTATGAATGGAAAACCATATCATATTTATCTAAAAGAAAAAAGTGTATTATTGTTGCAATTTTATCTAACAAGAATGCTATTTCGCCCAGTTCTTCACTGAGTTCCTTAGGCAAATATTTATCCGTCACACACTTGACTTCCTTCAACAGTCTCTCTCATCTTTCATGCAACACTTGCATTCAACAAGCTCAACAGATCTTTCCGTTTCTATCACCTGTGGTAACAATACGCATGTATAGATTATACATACACATGATTATCGTACAAGACCTCTGATATGTTTACAGAGATCGTTCCTTTTCCCATAATTCTGTCTCTATAATTTTACATTGTCTGACACTAGCTGTAAATGTGATATGAAAATCAAAATCTATTATTATTATTATGCACCTCTTTGAATGTAAATATGCAAATATTATATAAACGATATCTTTACTGCGGTATTTATACCAATTGATCTATCCTATGTTTACTTCAAGCATGTGCATAATGGATTGGTCAGTATACATTCTAGCCAGTGTTGGACCCTCCTATCTGACGCTGTCCTCTACTGCTCGTTGTGATGTTTTACGGATGTGTCGCCCATCATTCTGACGAGTATTTGTCATGTTTTCTATTGATAACCTACTGATGTAGTTATAACAGACCTGGAGACGTACCCCTTTGGCTATTAGCTATGACCATGCACCTGCAAACCTGACCTGCCGCAGTTAGTTTGGCTGTCTGCTGTCATGGAAAACTGAGCCGACGTAAACTTATTATATATCCATGTGGTATGAGGGGTGTAATAAAAGAGGGTGCAATGCAAACATTATTTACTGTATACGCACAATAACATTTCGAATTATTTTCTTGATAACGTTTAAATACGTTGTGGCGGTTCAGAGCCAAAAACACAGCTTTATGATTATTTCAATATCCTTCTTTGCTCAGGTCATTTGATAAGTAAACTGACTGGGCCACAGACTAAAGATTCGTGAAAAGTAGCGTCCCTTTTACTGAGGGTACAAAACAACTCCATGTACATGTATACAATCATGTATGTACATATAGACCGATCGGCGGAGTAAAAGGGACTACTATCCTGTATCTTTAGTCTGTGGCCTCAAATTTTAGTGAAGGACTAGATGAGCTTCTGGAGGAATAGAGTAAATTTACAATTACTAAACTCTAGCTCAATCTTAGCTTAACTGAATTTGTTGGGTCAGGCTATGTTAGCACTTTGTTTCATGCTCTCTATTGGCTGCAGAAGTTCACATAGAACCAATGTTTCAGAACAAGCACTGTCTGTGGAACACTGTACTATACAACAATCGGCACCACATGGAAGCACGAGGACCATAAATCCACAACAACTTCGACCCACGGGTCAAACGGATATGGTTTATTATTTCATTATAGATAGTGGCTTGTATTGCTGTACTTGTACTTGTAATTGTTGTACTTATTTTTATATTTGAGGTCATTGATTTGTTTAAAGGTATCAATTTGCCTTCCACTACCTCTGTGAGCATAGTTTCGTGCAGGCAATTCATGATAGGTTTGTCTAGACAAGCTAATCAAATATCCCACTGCTTTATGGTCTTATCATAAATGCCTACGGGATTATGCCTTACTATGCGCCTAATCATTATGAATATCTTCTGATACTTTCAAAGGTTTATCAATTAATAATTTTAACATTCCAGCTTTCATCCTACAAAGATTTATCTGCATCACTAAAAAATGGCATAAAGCAATTTTAGGTAGCTTGAAAAATTCATAGCACACATACAAATATCCAGATACAAGATAACTACAGATTGAAATACCGTACCAGAACTTGTCTACCCCTACAGAGCTAAAGAATGATCAACTCCCTGAATACGTAATACCCACTTAGCAAAATCGTTCGGGGTAATAAATAAATGCTTAAACACATTCACTTTAGATACTCGCCTCGACTGTGGTGAGATGGTTTCAGAGAACATGTAGATGTTATTTTATTGTTTTATGTGAAAAACCCAGGCTGTTTTAAAAGAGCTTCGAACTATTCTTCAAGGTATTTGCCACACATCTGAATTCCTCGCGAATTAAAGATTCATCTCTGCATACGATCTTCTATTTTTATTGTATGGTGAGAACCCATGATACGTGTACACTGTCTAGAAGGAGGAAATGAACTTTAAAGATGCCATGTTAACAGTTTTAGAGGTGATTCCTCGAGACTGTCAGTAAATAGATACAACAGATGGGTGGTGTAACGGCTCCAGAGAAGTACAACTTCCTGAAAGTTTTTAACTAAGAAGTTTTAACCATTGAGACATCATGTAGTCTGACAGCCATTTCTAACATTCAGCTTATTCGTAACCTTCTGCTAATATAACATTCACAAAATGTTTCGCCAACGAATTGAATAGAAATGTGGTTATGGCTATGCTATATTGAATGAGAGAAACTTTCCGAAGTATTGCATTCCTAAAAGAACATCCCATTTCAAGCCGAAACATTTTCCATTCCATGCATGGTGAGGATACCATGACTCCATACTATATAGTAAACATCTTAATAGATAAATATCGAAGTCTACAATATCGAAGATTGCGTATTGTTATCACCCAAAGCAGGATTCTTATATATAGAACCAATTATCTATAGCACCTTGCATTTGGCTGGAGTTAAAACGGAAAGAATGTGTAAGCCTTTCGTTCTTATCTATACTATATCTTAATCAAGACCAAGTACACGGGTTTTAACTTGTGATAAACTATAGGAGATAGCTCTGACATAGATTGTGTCTACATCCTGATAGTTAGAAAAACTCCCTATTTCCCTTGAGCAGAGACTCTATTCTGGACATTTTGCAGACGATGAATCTGATAGAATTTCGTTTAAATGTTGGAATGGAAACACACAAACCTGGCAATGTGATTGAACATTGTTAAGAATGTGGTGAAAAACAGTTTTATTTCTTCGGTCTCCTTAGTATGCAAGGCAATGAGCTAATTAATTACATATTTGACTCACTAACTACTCTTCCTTACGCCGATCGTTGTGATTTATTCATCTTGAAATCAAATTGGTATTCCTGTCTATTGACCGACATTATCAAACCAACAAAAGGATTACATGCTTTTTTAGAATTTAAGATTATTAGACAATTTGAAGGAGGAACGATTCACCATGGATGGTTCAATACATTCGAAAATACTTACCGCCGTCCAGGTAATCCAGGTAGTAACATCTTGAGAGCGGATGGGTTCCTGTAAAAAAGAAATCAGAGCTAATAACTTCAAGGTACAGAATAAACCTATACATATATCCCATAAAACGGTAAAAAGTCATTTTGTTACATCATATTTTTTCGGACAAAAATGGGCAAAATAAAACAAAAAAATACCACTTATATCCGATTCCCTGTTCTTCCTCAGTGATGAAAGAAATATTTTGAACGCCCGTATCTGAAGAAAGATAGTGTGCAGAAGGTGTGCATGCAAGCATTACATGAACATCTAAATCAAGGCTGCCCCCACAAAAATCTAAAGTCCTCCAATATTATAGCTACCTATGAAAAAATGCTGTAAAGCGATGGGGTAGTCATACATCTGAATAACACATGTTTGTCAATCAATTTAAAGTGTTGTTCGATTCATTTCATTCACGAACCAAC
This sequence comes from Sthenelais limicola, assembly GCA_942159475.1. Lineage (NCBI taxonomy): Eukaryota > Metazoa > Annelida > Polychaeta > Phyllodocida > Sigalionidae > Sthenelais > Sthenelais limicola. The sequence continues at coordinate 119,186,134 of OW804096.1, forward strand.
ACTCTCTAATTGACTAGGCTTGCAGAATCATTCATTGAGAACTGATTTATTATATTTAATAATATGAAAATTATAATATATAAAACTATTAGAAATAAATGTATTGCGTGTCTCAATACCATTGTCATAATTAAATAACCCTATGAAAAGGTCTGCACCTCAGAGAGCGAAAGGCCATTCTTTCGTTGTGCATTTACACTCGACACTAGTATCCATGACCCATGCTTTTCAGAAATCTTGTAGTCAATAACCGCGTACCCATGGGGATACCCCCCGAATCTATAAAGACCCTGATTATTATTATGGTTATTAGATTACTTTGTATAATGACAACTTTACATCCAGTTAACACCTGCCATTCCTTAGAACCCTTGGAATATATATGCGATATCTTTATATCGTAGAAACAAATTCGATACCAAAGGTACGGATCATCTGAGTAGGGTTTCGGGCAACGCATTAAACATCTATGATGGATATATACATGTGTATATTCAAAGTAATATATTTAAATATTGTATTGATCTTAAATGAAAAAATCCCTTAGAACTTCTGATATATCCTGCCACACCTATGCAACAATAAAACAAAATGAGTACTAATTGCTAACAACCATGGCGTCGTTACCTTTATCGAACAGCGATAACTCCCCACAAAGTATATTCATATATTTTTTCCGTTGTGGTCATAGACACATGCAAACCTAGCTAGGATATCAGGAATTCCCAAACAATTCCTGGTGGGTACTCGAGTAGACAATATTATTTATTGGCAAGACCTTTTCAACGACAGGAAGATGTATGAGCACAAAACATCATTTTTATTTGCGGTTTGCTCTCCTACTTGAATCGTTGAACTCATTTATGAAACTTTAGAGTAAAAAAGGAGGGAAACATCGACAGTTATTTAAACTGATTTCGATGTTTATGAAATCAATTAAAGCATTGCTTTGTTTGGTCGCTCGAGTTCGACGTTGAAACCATGTCTTACGAGTATGCGCTGCATCAATGTCTCATCCCCCTTAATGGATGGGCAATATAGTCAGAAAGTATGCTTTAACGGGTAGTTGTATTTTGCCACTATTTAATTGGACCTTACCTAAGTCTTGTCCCCAAGGCATATATTTACTGTGGTATGAACAGAAGCAATATAGCCACTGAGAGATCAAGGTACCCAAAGGGGCTTGTGCCTTCTTATAGATTTCGTGAAGTGTGCAATTTGTTTTAAAGTAGGAATGGAATTTTGTCTGACATTTACAGAGAGCTGACTCAGCTTTTAACCTTATAATTCAGTTTTGCCTTACAGTACACTATTCTTTGACCGCACACGTACTCCTCCAGTGCATTTGTATGCAATACAGTCCATGGTCATGCATACTTTGGGGCAGCAGTATAATTCTATACCTTTATGTGGGTTTCAACACATACATAGGTCTAGTGGACAGTGCCTGGACAGAAAGGAAATATTATGACACTTTCCTTGATCAGATGTTTCTGTTAGACATTTAGACATCAAAGTTAAAGTATGGACGAAGGTGAATCACATAAATCCCTTTCACGTACAGCGGGTAACAGATCGAGCGGATAAAAGCGCTGGTTTAGGACTCATGCATGCAGAGGCATGAGAGTGTTGTGGGTTCGAATCCTGGTAGCTCCTGGTGTGGCTGCGATTTCATCTTCTCTTCTCAGGCACTAGAGGAAGACCAACTGAAGGAACTTATAGCCCTGGTAAAAGAAAACGTTTACCATAGCAGCGCAAAAGCCGTATATACGCAATAGGAACAGACATAATATTCGTTTTTGCACCTGGTAACACTTTTTTCCATAGTGGCTACTCTGTCCTTCGTTCGCCCACCTACAAACGAAAGGCATGTCACTCATAGCTCCCAATACCAACGCTTGACATATGCGATTTGTTATTCCATTTTCTTTTGATTTTATTCATTCACAAGTTATCCCTTATTATGGTGGAACCCAAAGATAAAAAGTTTTTATCTCATTAAGATGTCTCTACGTAGGCCAAATCTTAAAACTGGCTCAGAACCAACAGGATAAAGGACCATTAAACATCCCATTTCTTCTCGTACATTCCTCTGAGACGAGTACCTAAATCTTAGTAGAAAATAATCTTTCTTAAATTAATTACTCCAAACAATCATAGAGGCTTTTAGCATGGATCCCATGCTGCCGGATGTTATACCAAATGTGACAGACTTCCGGTATAAAGGAAAGGTGTCACTCAAAGGTTCGTAAATGGTCAGAATACTTGGCAACCCACGTGTCCTTAGCAAATATTCGATGTAGAACTGCAAAGGGTTAAAAATAAATACCCTGGTCTTATTTTCTTTTTAAATGGGCCCTCAGTTTTTTTCCTCACAGGTAGCTCGAGGAAACATTGGGAAAAGCACGGTGCTGCCTTACCTTCCTTCACCTTGTGGGGCCAGCCGGTCGTTACTGAGTTCTCGCCGTGGCCGAGGAATTTGTAGGACTTTGTGTTGAGGCGAAGGGAAGACTTTCTCTCCCGTGGCATCGTCGCAATGCCACTAATTCCCTGGACGGCACCTGGGATTTAAATGATCCCAGGTTTTAATATCTAAGGATTGGTATAAGGAAGCATAGCGTAGGTGTAGGTGGGAAGGTCTCCAAGGGGCCGGTTGCTGTGGTGTTGCTGGGCTGTAGACGGAGGTGAAGGCGGTGGTGGAAGTGGTGGTGGAGGGGGTGGAGGCTTGCACGGCCGTGATAATCCTCACCATGGGTCCATGGCACAAATATTAGTAGTTCAGATTACTCCGCTAGAGGCAGGGCGCTGGTAGGTGTCCCCCATTGGATATATCAGACCCACGGTTGGCTGTTACATATGTATCTAGTCGTTGATACACTAATGTGCATCTATAATGTTTGGCGCACTTGTTGACAGTAGTCCCAAGTCGTGGAGCTGGACTCCGGTGTGCATATCATTCTTCTACCAGGGGGGATGTTGGGAAGCAGCATCCTCCTGGGTGTTGGTGCTCACCTTGGCACACCTGAGCCGGTGGTGTGTGAGTCTGGTATCCTTCATCACCTGTGGGAGGGGGTATAGTGAGTGAGAAGTTGCTGGGTGAGTGAATGAGATGTTGCTACCGGACACATGTATGCATTGCTCACTCACACATTCACATACTAATACTAATACACATCATCCTAGTACCAGTGACCGACCGGTGAACTACTCCAGGCTATGGAAACATGCAGAGACCGCCTATAGTGCGTGCTCAGAAAGGGTGATAGATGTACAGTTCCCATTGGATTTTCAGAAGCCAGCAGTTATGCTTGGCTCCTTTCCTCCCACGCCACAACAAACATGGAGGAAAATACTGACTCATACTCAGCACCTTTCTATTATCTTTCCATCCTGTACCCGGTCCCATAGCTCATTTCAAGCCTCCAGGGCCCTTCCTCCGGCGTCACAGTTGTTGTTCTGTTGGCACAACTATCACGGAGAGGAAGCAACACATTGCTCAAGGCAGTGCAGAAAGCTACAAAGGTGATAAATTCTGACCCACTCAGCCATTGCCTATGCATTTATTCCCAACACAGAAGCCAGAAAGACAAATCGAGTGGCTACCGATTGGCGATGGCAAGGTAGAGTCGGGGGTAAAGTTTTTTTTCTTAATCAAAGGAACTGGTTCAAGTGCAGTGGCAAGGGTAGTTAAGTCTATGGGTCAAGGTGTGTTTCATAGTACTTACACTCCATCTGTGAACAGCAGGTATAGTTCCTCAACTGCTGAATCCAGTGAGCGGTGTTGGAACATTATACATCTAGAATCAGTGCAATACCAAATCTTTTTTTTTGAGAAGGAGAGATCAATCTTCGTCATGCTTGGTGTATTGTAGCGGTTGACACACTTTAATTCAGAAGTGCAGAATCAATAATTTGTTGTGTACTTCCTTTTAAAGCAAATTAAATATTGTTTTTATATTATTATAATTATTATTCGCCATGGACGTAACCAATATTATCTTAGTGTATGGAAGTCTCATAGCGAGCAGTAACACGTACATCACACTCTAGATACTTTGAGTTTTCGTCTTTACTTGAACATGACCATGTGAGGTGCATTCAAACTGATCGCAATATATGTAATCAAATGAAGACGATGGCGAAAACTAGAACAAAAGCATTCAATAATACAAGGCCTTAATTTCCCAGCATGTCAGAGATTTCGGGGAACACGAGCTACCGGTTTAAAAAAGTTATACCAAGCTTATCATTGTATGCAAAAGTGTGTGATAAGAACATTACGTACTCGAGCCATTTAATGAACTTACGAAATAAGATTTCAATTCTGGCTTCTGCCACTGCATAAAAACGCGCCTTACCCTAATGCGCATTGACACCATGCATGGACCCCATGTTGGCTCTAATTGGACCTCGGCCCTCTCTTTGACAGTTGTGCTGTATGCGTACATATCAAAGAAATAGATCATAAGCAACTATAAGCCCAAGGCTGTTGTTTGATTTATTATTTGCGCATTCCACACGAGAGGTGCGATAAAGGGGGTGCAATGAAAATATGTTGTTGTTTGTGTGTACGATAACAATTCGAATTGGTTTTACTTTGAGTTTTTAGTCAATTTTAGATACTGTATGGCGACTCAAAATTCAAAACATCGGTTTATATTTCAATATTCGTCCATGCTAGGGGCATATAAAGGGCCCTCTCAAGATCTCAAAAGTAAAATATTTTGCACTGAGGATTTGATGGATTGTATTTAAAGAGAACGCACGGGTTAAAATGTGAGACGGATTTGAATGAGGAATCATAAATCTGCGGTTTTATATTAAAGGTTTGAGCATTACTGTAAACATATTTATTTTCGCACGGATACATTTCCACGCACTAAGTACTTTGACATCTTTTCGCGCGAATTTAACTTCACACAGCAGGGAAGCCTCACGCCTTGTTTACGTAATAAACGAAGGTCGGCGCGCTAAAATAGCGGAAATAAATATTGCGTGAACATTAACACGTTTACAGTGACCACTAAAATTAATATATATTTCTTGTTTAAATATTTTAAAATAGGTATATCATCCAGGACCTTTAAAAAATACTACCACAATACTACTTCCAGGTGTATCAGCTTGTAATTAATAACTTGTATGTCTGTGACATTTATGCGGTTCGTTACAGTGTTTATCATAGACAAGAGGGGGCAGGCAGGAATTGAGGCACTTGTTTACAAGTGGTAGACCAAACGACCAGGAACTGAAGGCATTACCTGGCGAGGGTCACAGTCTGGCAGCCGTGTCGTCTATTTATATCTCACCAGTGGGCCCAAGCCAGTCTGACTTAAAGAGTAACTCATTTTCCACTTAGTCTTATACTGTGGTCTGTGTTCCTCCAGTACCTCTCCTTACTGATTCGTCTGCTCGCCACCTGCTCACTCTATCCAAGGTCACGGTCGGCCCTGCTCCGTGTGCCTAGAATTAAATTACTTATTGTTTCAGACTGTTTGGTAGAGCATCAACCGACGATGTACAAGGACCACTATAGTGCTTCAAGAGAATCAGTTCTTCTGTCGGCGCATACAGTTTTATTTATCACGATGACTTCTGGTTTATGACTAATATTATCTCATGCGTACATGTTAATAGTAACGTTTTTTGTGTTTATTATTTTATTACTTATCCACATGAAAAATATGCTTTTCAGCGTAGGCGATCATTGTTTCCCCGTCTCTCCTATAGCTGGTGCTCTGAATTATTTCAGTCGCCTTCTCTGTTGCTAGTCAAGATGTTAGTTAATAAGACATCTATTAATTTGACGAAGGTCCAACAGACCGAAACATCCTAAAGAAAGAGTTTCCCAACAAATATGAAATTGTCAACAAAGATCCCACTAAGAGCACTTCAGTGCTCCGTACATGATATACCAATTGTGATGTATGGCTGTGATCATAGACCACCCATCACAAAACCCACGAAAACCCTCTGATATCTGACCATATAATAAACTCTCTCTCTATATATATAGATACTGGTTGTTTAGATCATTTTGAATCAGGTGTAAACTATGACTATGGCATTTTAATGTTGCTTACCATTAACCAGAATGACCATTAGCCATACTAAAAAGAAAGAATCAATGACGACAAACCATTTTCGATGACAAACTGTTTCTATTGCGGAGAGATATTACATGGTATGGTCTCACGTCATTTTGCCTTTTGAGAATCTGAAGTGGATATATATAAAAGTTTCGAGTTCGATGTGAAACCTCTAAGTGCATGGATGAATGAATTAAAAAGATGTATCGAGGTGGGTAAATATCGTATTTATACCAAGGGGTCCGGTGGTTATTGGTAGTTGAACTGATGTGAGGTTGGAAATAAAACCCTTGTGTTATGGTTTTAATGATTTTATTCCACAAGCTTTCGGGCTGGTTTGCCCTTCTTCAGGTGATTAGGTATACATACAGGTATGCTTAAGTGTAAAAAGATGTAGTGACAGGTATGGTGATTTACATGGTTCTGTCCGCACAGAATGTCATGGGTGGTTTCTGGCCGCAGTGAATTAAAAAAAATTGTGTACATATACAATATGATAGAATAACAAGGATACGATGTTAGTATAGAGCAAGTGGTTTTCAATAATTGTCTATGTTTAAATTTATGTGATAATTACCAGAAAGTATTGGTAAGTTATTCGGGGGAATACTGGTGCCCCTTAGATATGAGAAGCTGGTTAAATTCAGTAGCAAGTGTCGGGTCAATGCAATGAATAAGATGATAGATATGGAATAATTGTTCAGCTTGTTTCAATACACTGTTGTCTGGGAGTGTCATGGTACTTTTCTCCACTGTTACAGTTTTATAATCATTGTTTATAAGTGACTCAAGCTGTGCGTTCATCTCAGAAGAGCTGCTACTGTCTGAGATAGAGAGGTCACCGTTCAAGATGGTGTCAATTGAGATATCAGTTGGCGGTATTATCTCGTCCTGGCATGGGGTGCTGCTACGATCTATGTTTCTAAATGTTATATCAGTGATGACAGAGCTAATTGATGGGATTGGCTCTATAATCGGGTTTTGGATAGGTATGATTCCCCTGAGTGCCTCGGTGAAGGTAGTGGTGTTCTGAGGCAGAGTGAGGCATACTGGCTTCACTTTGGGTGGAATAGGCGATTCTGAGGTAGATGGTCTTTTGGTTGGCGTACTCGGCGTGTGGTAATAAAAAGTGAATTAAAAAGGATTATAATATAAAATGTCACCACTTCTACTCATCTGTGCCAGCTATCAATATTTTCCCTTTTGAATACTACATTTCGTTGATTATAGAGGAATATTTATAAATTACAGCGTTAAATGAAGTATAGGACATATATTTTTCCATACAGGTTTTCTATGATGATTTAAGTAAGGGTATTGATTGATTTAAGGGTAAGGATATAAAACGATGAACTTTTTTTAAAATCAAGTTCGTCCACATTTTTTTTACAAACTTAGTTAATCCAAATCGTCTTTACCTTCATTACGTCATAACTATTCTCTACAACATAGGAGTGCAGGGGCAGTGGCCATTCACCCTGCCACCTGAGTTCATGGAAAGATATTACTGAGAGCCTTTTTTCCTCTTTGGATGCCGCCTCTCCAGTTTACTTTGTGTCCTGCAGTGGGCGTTGTGTATTGTGGTGGGATCAATTCAATGGGAGTTCATAAATTGGCTTGGGATAGCCTGTGTCCTGATTGCTGCACGGATTTTCAAATAGCTGTCCTGCGGATTACGAGAGTATATAATATATGTAAATTTCCTCTGTGCTAAATGTAATGGTGTGCCAGAATTAGAATTGTGGAAGTCTTACCTCTAATGCGAAACAAAGAAAAACTTGTATTTGGATGGTTTTACACAAATCAATAGTTCTGAGACTTTGAAACAATACCAGCCAGTCTGTTCTGTGTTATACTTTGTACCCGAAAGAGCTATACCATGCACGGCATTCCTCAGCCTCGTACGTGGTAAAGAAAGGCTGTCCTAAATCATGTCTAAATAAAGAGCTTGTCAAGAACAGGTCCTTTATGATTAATTATTGTAACTAGACTTTTAAAATCTATTTCATAATTTATACTAGCTCGATACTGACTTGGACTGCACACCTGTCTACATTAACTCCGGGTGGAGATGGAGATATTGAAATATTTTTTCTTTCGTTGTTATTCGATTTTAATTCAAGCTCAGGGAAAGGGATTGTTCAAGGTTAAATGTAATGATTGGTGGAGATATTGAAATATTTTTTCTTTCGTTGTTGTTTGATTTTAATTCAGGCTCAGGGAAAGGGATTGTTCAAGGTAAGATGTAATGATTGGTGATCAACATTCATGTCTGCAAGAATTTTATCAATGTAGGAGAGGCTTGTGGAGAGCAAATGCCAATGGTTTGCCTTTGGATTTCACCGTGTAAAGTACTTTCAATTTTCTGTTTCTGATTCTGTTTAATTGGAATCTTTAATATAATATGAAATGAATACATCACTTGAGAACTATGATAAACAGGATATAATAGAAGAGCTTATTGATATTGATAATGTCTTAATTTTCAATGCGCATATACATAGAGCCCTTTAGTATTAGACTGGATGCAGAATCTCCCAATTCTACAATAGGAGGTACGGAATGTTAGAGGGTGGCATTCACCATGGATTGTTAGCCTGACCAACACTGATTAAATTCATGAAGGATGCCAATTTTTTAGATTTTTTGAGTTGTTTTGCAAATAACTCTGAAAATAACGTACATACATCTTAGGTCAAAGAAACCATGTGTAGGACACATTATTCCCTATTCATTGATACCAGCCATTTGCATGCAGTAGTTTGTTTATAATCGCCTTTCAAAAAATGAGGATATTTTGTGTTTTGGCCAGAAAATGATGTAGGCCTCAATCTCTTGAAGCACAGTCAAGTTTCTGTTGGAGATAAAACTAAACATGTTATAAATGTTTGTGAGATTATAAAATGTTCTTTCAATTGACGTATTGTACATGTCTCTATGACAAAGATTGCATTCTTCATGAATTTATAGCAATTAAAATATTCCCATTATTGGTTAAAGATACATTCTCAGCTATATACATACTTACAATATAAAATTTATTTTTACTAACTAAAAGATAAACACATTAAAGTCCCCATACCTTCAGGCAATACCAAAGAAATCATCAGAAATGGGTATAAATAATGACTTCATCTAAATTTTGCACGATGTTTCATGTCTGGAGCCACCTTGTGGCACATAAATTGTATGTAGAATCAAATATAGCTTAATTAGTTCCTTTAAGAGAGAGAAAAGTGGGGAATTTGTTACTTTTATTTACGACAAGGACCTGCAACCCTTTGCCCAGCGAGCCGCTCTTTGCAATCAACCATGGGGAAACAGGGCCAGTATAGCCAGCTCTTCCTTCCATCTAACCAAAACAATAGCTGCTGCACATGGAACAGAGACAGCGCAATACAATACAGCTGTATATTTGGCCATGGTCAGTCGCAAACGGCGACTCAGGGGGCAAAGGTTTGAAGTCAAAAGTCCCACACTTTATTCCGGACAGATTATAGCACTGGTGCAAACACCTAATGTGGGCCGACAAACCACGATAGACTACTGGACCGTCGTGTTTATCCATTTTTCATAGTGTTGTATTACGAAATATGTTAATAGTTCAATCTATTTGTGAAACTTAAAAGGATCTGTTTTGCAACTTCGATTTTGATTGGAATGCTGAGATAAATTACCTGTACGATAAAATGCAACAAATAAAAAACATAAACATAATTTAGTGTTCTCGTAATAATTATGAGAAGTTATGTTACATAACATAACATATAGAATGCAAATTCCGATGATAAGGTGCAGAAAAGGAATCACATCCAACGTTGTTACGTTCAGTTAAGTAAGAGAAGCAGAAGAACAACGCGGCGCGTTTAGCGCGCACGCTGGTTTTGACGTGTGACCCAGTTTCCCGCGCGGCAAAAGTAAGATGGCTGCCGAGGTGAGTGCAGCTGGCTACTGGATCTCGGAGACCATTTTCAGCTTTAATCAACGATCCTATAGCTACAGGATCGTTGTGTAGCTATAGGATCGTTGCTTTAATGACCGCGCGAGGGCTTCTGCCTATATAAATTATTAGAAGTCATTAGACCGAGATAGAGGTAGTTACATGTTGAGCTGGAAAAAATGGCTTTCTATCGAATTAATAATCACAGGTATTTAACCCTGAAACAATTAAAAATACATGGAAATAAAACAGTAGACGAGGCTCGCAATGCAACTACAATAAAATACATCATGAAAAACAAATCAGGCCATAACTATTTGTCTGTACTTCCTGTGGGTAGGCCTGCCAACAATATAACATGTGAAAGCCTTCGTGAGTGCTTCTATAAACCCAATCTTTATTTTTCCTACCTAACCACAAACTACTTTAATACGGTTTTGTCAGCAAATTAACGCCTTTCTATTCTTTTTCCCTTTAACCATACTCCTTATCAAGCCGGCTGACGCCAGCACATTAAGTATCAATTACCCCCGCAATCTTTATCTTTCTCCAATTAGACACATTTGTTTCCCTGGGCGAAGGTACATAAGGAACCTAAGTGGATTATAATCCAGTCTCCACACAGGGAAACGAAACATATACCATATCTTATTGTTTATTTTTCAGTAGCCAAATAATAATTATTTTTAACTTTTCTTATTTATCATTTGTCGCACCCCTCCACGCACCATTGTCGATTTGCCTATAAATTGCTTTGCATAAGCATAGGTGTACGCCTAGAATGATAATCTCTCAATTTGTATTCTTAACATCTGTCATGTTGAAATATAAATTACATAAATAATTCACTTATAACTCTTTTATATTCCTCTGTTTTACAGCCACATATCATCGGAGTGGTGAATTCTCCACCGCGCGGGGAGAATACCCCTGAAAATATCTTTGAAAACTTTAAAAACAGAGACAATGTTACCTTCATTTAAGCCATTTACCAACGAACAATATAAGAGCCTAAATCATTTGAACAACTATAAGTGCAACCTACCAATATAGCCACATATACCCCGTCTGGAGGGACGGGTCCGCTGCTAAACACCTGTCGCTGACGCTTCCACATGTATATTATGACACACCTTTCGGTCCATAGCAACTTGCTCGGTGGGACATTTACCCTTCTTTTTCCAAGTTTCTTACCTTTGTATCCGGTCAGATAACCTATTTCATGTATGGTAACAATTACCATGCATTACTTATTATTAATTAACTTTCAACCCATTTAGGGCTTTTTTCGTAACCCCTAAATTAAAAAAACTATCCAAAACTATAACTTTATATTTCCCATATGCTTTAACTGTACATAGGCAGAAGGCCGCTCGCCTTGATCTAAAGGCGAGCGATGCTCCCAGTCATTGCACCAACCACGGGAGCCATCATACTTTTAAGTAGGTCAAATCCAGTCGCCGCTCCACCGCGCGCTCGCCACGGCGACCTTGCGACAACGAGGTGATGCACCCGTCTTCACCTTAAACCATAATTTTGATTAGCTATTCCTTTATTACGTAACATGACGTAATTTTACATAACAATTTTATTTATTTTTATCAGCCACCAATTTTCAACTTTACAATGCTCGTACTGTGTGGAAAATATCCTCTATTAAGATTTTACTCAACACCATGTAAATACTACGATCAATTGTCTTATTTGACTCATATTTAACTGTTCTAATTAGCATGTTTTAATTATTTTAATTGCGTAAGTCATTACGTTAATACAGGGCACTGTTGCCGCTGTCTCCTAATTAGTTTTAATTATGTAAATCATTACGTAATATTACAGGGCACACTGTTGCCGCTGTCTTCTAATTATTTTAATTATTAATTATTTTAAATTACGTAACTATTATGTAAGGTTACGTGGTACTGTGACCGCATTGATATCACAGTCTATCTCTTAAAATGTATTGCATACTGTAAACGTATCAATGTTTGCGCAGTATTTATTTTCGCTATTTTCGCGCACCCACCTTTGTGCGTAAAAATAAATCCTGCGCCAAAGGTACAATTATTGCATAAACAAGGTGGTAGGCTTCCTTGCTGCGCGAATTTAAATCCGCGTGAAAAGGTGTCAAAGTACTTAGTGCGTGAAAATTTATCTGCGCGAAATTAATACGTTTACAGTAACTATTATGTAACATTGCGCAACTCTGTAAAATTGCCATCTTTATTAGTTTTTATAAGTATAACGAGCAAATATTGCCCATTTTCCATATTTCTCCATTTTATAAATGTTATGTAACGCTCCAGCCTTATCTCTATTATTACATAATCCATAATTATTACGTCACGACAAGCTTATTAATTTAATAACTGTTCGGCGGAGCGAATTCGTCATTAATGGGATAATATGTTATACCTCGTTGTGTCATACCAATGATTTTCATTTTTATATAGCTAGCTCCTTCCTCTATGAAGGCTAGCCAGGTACTGATTTATCCTGCACCCTGATTGGTCGCAACACACCTGCCAATTACCCTGAAGGTAATCCTTTCAGTTATATAACAGGTGCTTCACGCACCCTCACGTTACTTGCCATTACCATTATCACCAGGTATTACCATCTTTACACAGCAATAAAATTGTTACATCCATTATAACAACTTGTTAGAGATATATCTCTAACAAGTTGTTTATTACTATATATAATGAACTTGAATTGTACATACCGTACATATAGGGGACAATACACGAAGTCTAACAAAATCAAAGTTCATGAGAATTGGTTCAGGGGAAGTTAGTTAACTAGCAGTGCCAAGAGAGGGGAAGGGGGATGAGTGGGAGGGGGAGTGAAGAAGAGGGGAGGGAGAGGGTGGGGGAATCGGAGAGGGGAAGGTTAAAAGGTATGAGAGACAGAGAAGAGGGGGAGGGAAAATAGGGGAGGGAGAGGATGTGGGAGAGGGGAGGAGAAGAGAGGGAGAAAAAGAGAGAGGGGGAAAGGGAGAGAGAAGAGGGGGAAGGGGAGAGAAAAAGAGGGGCGGGAGAGACAATGTGGCAAGGCGTCCCTGGCAACGCAAAGGGGAAAGAGAGGGAGGTGGGGTGGGAAGAAAGGGGAAGAGGGCACTAGTGCATTTGTATTCTTTACACCTAATTCATTTTAACTTTTAAAATCCCAACGAACATTTTCACCTTATGAAATTAGCTCAAAATGTTTATAAGTGTAGTTTTAGATATATAGCCTGAGAGATGTGTGAGGTATGGAGAGATGTAAATTTGATACTGATGGTTGAAGAGATTAAAGATTAGAACCACATAATATTGAATTAATTAGTTTGCTTTACAAATACAACAACTAACAGTTAGACAGGCTTTTTCTCTGATTAGTGGGTTTTACTAATTGAGTAAATAAAATGACATAGAAAAGATTGAATACTGATGTGAATAGGAATGATACAGATGAGGGAAGAGATTAGACATTATAATTACAGTGGAACCTCGCATAAAGACCATTTCTAGGCATAAAATTCACTCACCCTAAAAACTGAAGTCATTTAACTCACCTATCACTACTTATATATTTCAGGGTCCAACACCCGTGATTATAAGGTCGGCAGAACCATATTTTCTCCGCCTAATGTGATTGATACCTCCATCAACATCTAGTGTCAGGTTCTATTACTTCATTACGTAATATTACATAATTTTCGACCTTTATCCATAACCTCCAAATTCCAAACCATTAGATATAATTATTTTACTTACTATGCTTTAACATAGGTAGAAGGCTTCGCGCGGTGTTTATTTCTAAACAGTAGCTCAGGTTTAGAGGCTCCGACTGCACTAACCTCGGCAGCCATCATACTTTCTCATTGCGCGAACCTTACATAACTTTTACGAGAATTTAACTATCTTTAACTTTCAACGTTATCTTTTACTTGTACTTTAATTAAATTGTATCACGTAATCGTACTTGGCAATGAAGTCACTGTTTGTTTTAATTGCAATTTTAAGTTTTCATAACAATTGCATGTCATTGTTGCCAGTGCATTGTTCATGTTAATTACGTAATCTTACAGGGCACTGTTGCCACTGTACTATCCATAATTTTGATTAATTATTTTTAATTGCGTAATCATTATGCAAGTTTACGCAGTACTGTGACTGCACTAGTCTTCAGCCCATATGTTTAACCGTTTAATTATTGCGTAATCAGTTATATAAGGTTATGCAACATTATACAACCAACTTCTATTATATTTTCTCCTTGTACAGGTGACAAATCCAAAGTTACCTCAATATTCACGTTTTCTATTATTTAATTTTATACAATGCCTTATGCCACAGTGTAATTAGATATTTCATCTGCGGAGCGATCCATAGTAATTGGGGGATAATATGTTAAACCTCATAAGTGTCATAATTATGTACCCACTAAATTTGTATTCATAATTACCATTAGTTGTTACCTTGACGGCAGTCCCTTCCAGACTGACCAAGTGCTGGTTTCAATGAGTATTACACTGCAATGTCCACTGTATTGGCTCATACATTCATTAATCATTTCATTTTCATCTCTCACTCATCACTATTCTCATAATCATCATTCTCGTAATGAAATGTATCACAAATAATATGAAATTCTCGGGAATAAAAACTTTATTCTTTAATCTACTCATTGCACTGACTTAGGACCAACAATTTAAGTCTAGGTTCAGTATTGGTATTAATCCATGTTTTGTATTTCGCCTTACAGGACGTTGGAAAAACAGTGCATCATGGCTTTCCGAAATCCATTGGAGCTAACGCTTCGGGACATAACCAAGCTCGTTTCTTTTCCCCTCCCTCATTTTCCGGTATTCGTTGTCTCTCTGCTTTTGGCAATTTTCTAAGTTTTCTCCATAATGAGGTAATATCACTTTACGAAAAATGAAATAGAATTTTTTAGAGTAGCAGGATATGAATAAATGTAATCATATTGAAAATTAGTAATTATGGCAACAAATCCATGTTTTCTGTAATGCATTATTTATTTACATCTCACATTCACCCATTTTCGCAGAGACAAATAACTATCATGTTTGCTAAACAATTGAAGAAATGGATCAATTGATATTTTACATGCTGGTTCTGAATGTTGTTTACAATATCATAGCTTATGTAATACCGACGAATCCATTATATGATATACGCGCATGCTCCATTTCTATAAACTATCTGTCAACTCGGGAACGGCCTGAAAAGAAAAAGAGAGAATATGTTAGAGGATTGAAAGATTATTTTGCGTATTTTAGCAGTGAAAAGTGGTCATATGTCAGTAAAAACTACGAAATACTTTATTACATGTCCTTAGAACCGTGACGATAGTCTTGTGCACATTGCATAGAGTTACATGCCAGCTGTTAGCACTTACCTTAAATAAGTCTGCCACGAGACCATGGTCTGCCACTTGGAAGATGGGCGCCTCTGGGTCCTTGTTGATGGCTACAATAACCTTGGAGTCTTTCATTCCAGCTAAATGTTGAATGGCCCCTGAGATACCAACCGCGATGTACAAATCCTGAAAGCAATACATGCAAAATATTAGCACAACCAATTATTGAATAGTGAACTAAATCGCATTAACAGGGTAAACACTATGTACTGCTCCGTCTTTAAAAAGAATACTGAAACGATTGATGATTATCCAAGCTAGAACTATGAAGAGCATACCTCCAACACAATAAACAGAAACATCCCTAAATAATGTTATCGTGTAGAAGGGAAAGATCCCAGAGACCCGGAGGCAACAACCAATAGGAAAAGGCACTGGTCATGTTTAAGATGAAGTGACAGTGGCATTTACTACTAGAAATATAATGTTGTTGAAGATGGGAACAAAAGGCACAAATTAATCGACGAGTGTGTGATACGTACTGGTGCAACCATTTTTCCGGTTTGTCCTACTTGCATGTCATTAGGCACAAATCCAGCGTCCACAGCAGCTCGGGAAGCTCCGACAGCTGCGTTCAATTTGCTGGCAAGTTTGTAAAGCAGTTCGAAGTTCTCGCCATTCTTCATACCACGGCCTCCTGACACTACCACACTTGCACTGGTCAGCTCAGGGCGGTCACTCTTGGATAACTCTTGACCCAGAAACTGGGAATGGTCGTTGCTTACACTGCCAGAAACTTAAATCAGACAGGTATATAATATGAATATAAGAAGAAATAATTACTTTCAACAAGAGGAGAAATGAATTGCATCGTATATAATATTAATTCATTTAACTGTACAAAATACTAATGGTTCCCTATATAATTATATAGCAGGGATGGAAGTGGGATCATGGCAAACCCCCCACCCCGACACACACACTTCGGAATTTCTTGAACACTCTTTTAATAGTACACATTGCAGATCTCTTCGGTTGTTAGTGTCTGTGAATGCCACAAGATGGCAGTCCTCGTCTGTATTTCAGTCCCGGATTTCAGTATTGACTTGAGAGTTGTGAGGACGCCAAATGCATGATATTTTAGAATTTTACTTTTAAGGATAAAAATTATGGAATTCGGAGCTAATTGGACAATAATTAGAATTTCAAAAATACTGATTTCAGTAGAAATACTGAAGACTTTCATCCCTGATATAGAGTAGTCATGTGTGTGTATCAACTAAGATCACTTCTATTCCACAAACTCTTCCGTAAAATAGTTATGTTCTTGTGTCTTACCGGCTTCACTAGCAGCACTGCCACCCTCTGCAGCAGCTGCGTCGAAAGCTGTACCTCGGACTGTCATAACCTTTACAGCATCCAAAGATTTGAGTGTTTGTACAGCATTTCCTACAAATAAACCATGGAAAACTTAAGTAGGTGGACCCTTTCTCTTAGTGAGTTGGTGTACTATAGGATAGGATCAATGAAGATATATCTGTACATTGCCGGTTGTTTTGTATTACAAAAATAGGTTTCTCATAAAAGATGACTTGAGTGACGATAGCGAGCATGGGTCATCTTAGTTCTTTTTATATTGTAATAAATGCAAAGATCAAAATCCCATATGATTAAATAAAAGGTGTACGGGGGGAACGTTTAAATAAAAAATAAGGCATAGATTTTTTTGATTTTTTTTGTTTTTGTGAAGAAATAACTTAGCACATTTGATAGTCGAAACCTGAGAACATAAAAAATGTGAAAGAGAGAATCAAATTTTATTTTAAAAAATAGTGGATACCTGCATAAATAGTTCGTATGAATGTTTCAGGATCTTTAATATCAGTAATATCGGAGATGGGAGAAACATCAAGTTTGGCAGCAACTCGAGGTAAAACATTCTGTAAAACAAGAAGAGGAGCTGTAGTTAAAATTACAAATATGCTATGATTAGTATTTCAAATGTATACGTGGGTATTTCCACTGTAGGAATCTAAGCTTTTAAATTCATTATAATATAATCATAATAATCTGCCATATATTCAAATCAGATTTTAATAAGAATGAATATTCTTTAGCATACAATTATTATCAAAAGCAAAATATATTGAAGTTCCTTTATATAAACCTCACGGATGCTAAGGAAATTGAAAACGACTGAGACTATACCTTAGTCATGGATGATGAACCACCAATTATGTGAGTGAAGCTGAACTGTTTCTGGGTTTCGAGGATGATTGGGGCAAGGGCTTCAGGCAAGAATCCATTGAAAACTTCATTGTCAGCGAGAAGTACTTTCTGAACACCACCGACTTTTGAAAGTTCCTCAGCTACCTATTACGTAAAGTTAATATGAAAAGAAAGCACTTTTTAAAAATCAATACCGACATATACAACTTTGGTTGATTAAACTTTTAAAACATAATTTCAATAGTAAGATAATTCTAACCAACTGCGAACAGCTATTTTATGATGGTACCAAAGAATTAGAATTATATCGAATGATTTCCATCGAGCCAATTAATGAAATTAATGCAGTGCATTACAGTAAAAAAGTACAGTATAACCAGTTACTTAGTCCTTGCGATTAAGTCAGCAATTTGTATTAAAAACATAACTGACATAAATGTTGAAAATCTAAATCGCTTTTATATAATTCCTACAATGTTGCAATAATAGCAGAATGCTTACAGCAGCACATTTGTTGCCAGCTACTAAGCAGGATACCTCCCCACCAAGCTTGGATGCAGCAGTGATGGCACTCAGAGTGATGGGCGTCAACTTCTCATTGTTGTGTTCGGCAATGACTAGAGTACTTTGAAGTCTTCTGAGAAGGGATGCCTATGACGAAAGAAGTATATTTATAGGAGTCGTTAATGCCACAGTAGATGTTTGTACAGTCATTAGTTTATTGATACCGTTAAATTATCCTCCTTCAAAATTTAACATAAAAACATAAATTTTGTGATTCAGAATTCCAAGAGGTTAGCAAATAATGATGTGTATTGTATTGAGTAAAATGATCTGATTAATATCCTCTCACTTTAAAGATGTCAGTGATATGAGTCGTATAATTTACAGATACATATTATGATATATACATAGAGAAGTCAATGATGAAAAGATGGAAGGCCTACGTATTTTTGTCCTTTATTTCAACGAATATATTAAACCGCGGCGGTATACATATTTTAAATCCCAGAATCCAGATAAATTCCAACCACGAGATGATTTAAAGAAAGTAAATTGAAATTTACACTGCGAATGAGTTATTTTTAAAATGATGGAATAACCAAAAGTAAATATCGAGTAACAGTACATAGGCCTACTAACATGTTCCACTGTAGGAATCTAAAGTAATTAAATTACTTATAAAATTAGTAAAAAAAATAATCAGCATCAGTATATGATATCATTAGGAATTTAGTTAGTATCACCATCCTTAATTGTACCAGCAAATATGCCTTGTCTATCGTAGAATTGGAAGCATGCTTATTGTTATCGCATTATCAGGACCAATGTCTGAGATAAGAACTAGATTTGTTTCAAGTTGAACTGCACCATTCCGGCTGAGGACGATAATCATAAACTCATAAATGTACTAATTTAATAATACGGTAAACCCATTAAACTGTTCTCTCTGACTCTGTCTCTCTGTGTGTCTCTCTTCATATCTGGCCTTTACAATTCCAAAAGTGTATGCACTTATTCCATATGTGTTACATAATAAAAATCGGAATGCTAAAATGAGTAAGAGATAGCTAGAGAGGAACAATTTTATTTTGTGAAATATTTGTACTTTGCCTTGGAATACCCGTGCACGGCCACGGCAAAATCACTCCCCCCATCGCTGGGCTGGGTTATAGGCCTACTGCATGCTAAGAAAAACCTGATTCATGAGTTACAAGCAACCATTATATTCATTATGGCATGCTGTTTACATTTTGACCCAGGGCAGGTCAGGAGGTACCGTAGGCTACGGCCTCCCAACTTCGAATGACATATCGTATCATATGGGATTATATAAGTGCAACAGATTGACGGAGTAATTTAAAATACGTGTAAGGAGAGTTCACTCATACCAATGGTGCCGCTCTGCTCCCCAATCTTGATGTAGCTGAAAACATGATGGTGTTGGTGGAAATACACAGAAATACCCTCTGTAACTTTTCTGTGGCCGGTCTACTGTTGTCCAAGGGTGAAGGTCGTCCCTTCACGCATGCGCCAGGTACAAGCTTACATTTAGATACGGTAGATGGCAGCAGAAATTACATTTCCGGTCGTCACTATGGCAACAACAACAGAGGTTTGACGGCCCGCTGCAACATAGCCTCTTTGGGAGTGTGTACGGACGACGAGTGTGTTTATTTTCGGGTTGTTTAAAATTGTCAAAATGACGGGTGAATCAGGAGAAGCCGTTCCACAAATGGAAAAACCTCAAATATTTGTGGAGAGGACATTAGCAATTATAAAACCAGATGCTATTCACAAGTCAGAAGAAATAGAAGACATCATTTTAAGATCTGGATTCACAATTGTGCAGGTGGGTAGCTAAGAATTATTGACTGTTGTACGTCCATGTTTTTCTCGGATATTTTTCAATTATCTGAGAAATGGTGACGAATGGCTACTCAATAAAAAATGCACTGCGAGAGGAATTTGTCAATGCCACTGCTTCTTTATTGATGTGTGTTCTCACAAAATTATGAGCTGTCAGTGTCATGCCTCAATCATCATGATGGCATTGATGCCTATAAACATGTATAAATCTACGAGCCAGACTGATAGTTTAAGAAATTAGGATGAATTTGCACTCACAACCGATCAAATGTACACCCTAGCATTGATATTTGAATTAATATGTCAGTCATACTAGTCTAACACGTTAAATTGTGAATGATATGGATCAGTGCATATACTTGGTCCTAGGCCTAGGCTACCCTAGGCCTAGGTTAATTTAGAGAGAAAGCGCTCGATCAAATTTTAATTCAGGCAATTAGGCCTACTGAATACTGGTGATTTCTTGTTATTTCCAAAATTGATTGAACGGGCATTAATTATTGCCATTAGCACAAATTTAAAGGAGTTCATGAAAATTAGTATGTCCGATTGTAAACGCATTAGGCCTAGGGAAATCGTTTTAGAATTAAAATCGAACTTAATTGGTACTGAAAATCAATCGATAGTACCGTATTATCTTCCTCGAGATTTTACTGATAGGATTTTCCCCAATCATATCATTTCAGAAACGAAGAGTACAGCTGACTCCAGAGCAGGCCAGTGATTTTTATGTGGAACATTATGGTCGCCAGTTTTTCTCAAGTTTAGTAGCCTATATGAGCAGTGGGCCAATTATTGTTATGGTACTCGCTAAAGACAAAGGCATTTCATACTGGAGAGAACTCATAGGCCCAACCAACACACTCACAGCACGAGAAACACATCCTGACAGGTATGTGAACAAAATAATTATTATAGATTCCATAAACAAAGGGTTTAAATTTGTATCTTGAATTGTGCACAACATATGTATAACATTTCAGGGAGAGCCTAGCTTACCCCTTTCAATATATCCAGCCAAACAGGGTAATAAGGTCTCTAATTAGGGAGGTTGATAATTTGCTTTCTTCTGCTGCTGTGTGTATTCAGACCCAAGATGTCCCAAGCTTTTATTTCATTCCAGCCTCAGAGCCATCTATGGAATTGACAGCCAAAGAAATGGTCTCCACGGGAGCGACTCGTATTCCAGTTCCTCTCGAGAAATTAGATTCTTCTTCCCAGACAGTAAGTAATCTCGAATGTATTCAATAAGTCTATATTTCACTGGCATAGTCCTTCTCCTTAACATAAATCAATACACACAGAAAGAGGGACCTAAATACTCACTGCATAAATGTAACCGAAACCCCTGAAGCCTAAGCCAAAACCCCGGGCTAGAATCAGTTTCTGGTGCAAATAAATATATCGTTCTCGTAATGTTAATTCCAGGTGTCGTGGAACCAGTACCTCTCGGACAGGCAGCCAAGGATTTTTTGGCGAAATCAGTCAACCCAACATTGCTATCTGGACTCACACAACTTTGCAAGAAAAAGCCACAAGACCCAATCGTAAGAATTTTTTTTTTTTTTTTTTTTTTTTACTAAATACCTATAAGCCAATGCGATTGTTGCCTTACATGTCTGCTTCATTAAATATTATCAACGTTACGGTCTAAATAAACGAATAGTTCTTAATATTTTTTATAAGACCATCTTCTCAAAATAAACCTCATAGGTCTCAAACTAACGCATGTACATGTATATATGTTGGCAGCGTAAACATTGCATATATGTGTCTGAATTGGGATAGGACCTGTAATAATATTTATCAATATTGCAGATGCAATTCTCAAGAAGTTGCTAGTTACTGATATACATTCGTAATTTTCCAGGTGTGGTTAGCTGACTGGCTGCTAGAAAACAACCCGAATAAGCCAAAGGTCAAAGGACCATGCGTTGAAGAACCATCATCATAAATTAACTGTTTCTCATTTCCAACAAAATAAACTCATTTTTTGACAATTAAGCTAGTACTGGATTAAGAAAAGAGTAAAGGGGAACATCAAAAAGACCTAAATAATCTGTGATGATAGATAATATAAAATTAATGTGCTCTATCATGAATTGTAAATAAAAGTCTTTTTGTGGCGTCTAAATCGTATTTGAAGATATATATCCCAGAGGTCAATAAATTTTTATATCGAAATGATTTGTTCGTATCTATGTAAAGAAAATTCCAATTTTATAGGAATTCTCATAAATTTTGTCAACAGATTTAATGTATCGATGACCAACGGAGCCTTAGATTCTGAACCTGGATCCTTTGAACAACATAATACATAAACACCCTATGTACAATCAGAGGCGTTTGAATTATCCGGTAGTCTTGATTTCGTTTGGAACAGAATGCCACGATGCCATCGTTCTTTGACTTACGTTGGAAATGTAATTACCAATGCTCTCAATGAGTAAAATTCCCACATTCTCTTATTTAATAGTTGTTATTGGTACTGTCTACCGGATCGTATTGTAGTGGTTCCTGAGTACTTAATTAAGTAGAAAGCTGGTTTTGAACTTTGTTTTGACTTCTTTTATTTCCTTAATTTCGCCTCAACGTTTCGAGGTCTATTATTTAATGTATTAATTTTATTAGAAAAAGGACAATTAAATAAAGATCATGAACACAATGCAATATTGACAATTTACAAATAAATACGATTGCAATTAATCCTCAATATATACAAACAAACAAATTATCCATTGAACATTAGCACGTCCTAGATAGGCTTTATTACTAGTTTAAGTTATAATGCATTGGGGCGAGGTTATTGCTTAAATATACATATTATACGTTAACTGTTGGGAGCTAAAATTATCTTCATAAGTTTTCCATGACTTCAGACTTTGTATGTCCAGCATGGCAAAGTCTATATACATCATTAAGTTAGAATATACGGTTTGAAATTAGATGTTGATTCCAATGCAAACAACTTTAATAGGGCCAGTTAAAACAATAAACATTCAGGATTGGCGGGTAATCTAGATGCATGATACCATTAATACAGGCACCGGGTCAAGAAAAACTTCGCAATATCATGTGACATAGCTACGAGTAGGTTTACTGCGGCGCTTGTTCTTCCTCCTCTTTCTTTTCATCATTTTCTTCAATCACAACACGGTTTCTATCAGGAGCGCTAAGAGAGGACGATCGGGGCCGAGGAGATCCTTCTCCGGTTCTGCATTGAATGAAAACAAAACACCAATGAAATTAGTTGACTTTCAAAATTCACCCATTTGACATGTACAATAGAACCGGAGATGACCATGCAGGGGGTAATAATTAGATAATCGCTTTATACTTCAGTGAAGGAACATTTTCAGCTTCTATGTCCTTCTCCAGTGGTGGAAACCAATTTACCCTGGAGGGTAAAGAATATCTCTAACAGCTGGCGACACCTAGGAATTTACTTCATTTAATCTCCCGCAGCAGGATAGGTCAATATTGGTGTAAAACGTCTTAAACAGTCTGAATGTTGATCTGAGGTCCACCTCACTTTAAAACGTTAGTTCTTTTTAATTTAAAGATGAAGAAATAGAATCAACTCAGTTTTAGTGCTAAAACTAAACATAGATAAAATAGATTCCCGTCTCGCCAATTTTAAATCAATCTGGATAATACAAATACCTGCGTGATGCTGACATCGTTGTGAATATTTTGATATATATGATATTAATTCATAGTGTGAATATTTATTCTTCTGTGGACCTTGGAGTATCACTTTCCCATAGCTGGAAGTACTGCGGGGAAGTCCAAGCATCGCCAAGAGTACTTCCAGATTAAAAAGATAGGTGGCGGATAGATAGATATAGTTACCCGGGACTGCGAGAATTAAAACACCTCAGAAGATTCGTTGTAGCATTTTAAATTTATTTACCGACCCCTTACGCGTTTCGCCTATAGATGTATGGCTTCATCAGAGGGTTTTTTCATTCTATTTTTTTAAAAAAATTCTGGGTTCCACTAGTTCGTCAAAAAATTTAGCGTAATTCTTCTAAAAGCACTACAAAAAGAAAACTACTATGGCGACAATACATACGGTGTGCCAGCACCCGCCCGGCCTGCCTCTGGTGCGATGCCTGCTCCAACAGGAACAGATGATGGAATGTCTATGGTGTTTGTCCGCAGTATAGTCCTATACATGCTGGGCCGTAGCCGCTCTTGTTCCCTACAAACAAATTGCACACAATCTTACTTATCCTTATTTTGGAGAAGATCAGCATTGGTTTGTCTATTCGCGGAAAAGCTATGGAGAAGGCAACCGTTGATAAAGGCTTAATTCGCTAAGACAGGGTGTAGCAGAAAGAGTACCAAGTACAAAAGGTACAATGCACTTACTTTCTTGCGTTTTCATAATGAATTTGTTGCTTCATGAACATTGCATTCTTTAGTAAATCCTGGATGTTTTGGAAGTGTACAGAACTGCGCCTCATTCCTTTTGCCGCACTGGAACCGAATTAAGATGAAGTGAAGGAACATGACCGAGTAAAAATTGATTAAACGCAGATTATTGTCATAATTTTTTGTCTTTCTACACTTTTTTCTTTTACCGAATTATCAAAGTCAGCTCTCACTAAAGAAATTAACAAGTGTAAGCGATAAAATACAATATTCCTGGTTAGGTTCTACTTGAATACCTTTGTAAACATTATATACGTAACTTCATGTTTTATATCATAAATTGATAACATAAATAATATCAACAACATAGTACCACATATACTCACTTTATGGCGTACTCTGTATCAAAGCAACTTCCTTGAACTTGTTGCTGCACTTCTTGTACTTCATGCTAAAAAAAAGAGAGAGGATTTTGATGACGTAGAGTATCAAGCAAGGAATAACATGAAAACGCCGCAGAATTTACATGATGTGGGTAGCTGTACCTTGAATTACGTCCTATTTAAACTCAAAATGTGCTAAGCAGTTCCACATGTTCACAGTATTAATAGGCCTACTACATTCATAAATACATACATACACACACATACGACCAATCCTACATGCAACTCACTACACTAGTTTGTTATTGGTCTTTTATTTCCGATCAATATAGCTGTAATTGATTAGAAATTTTATATTTTATTTTTGTCTCAACATGAATCTTCAGTTCCAGTAGGCAGCGCCAACCATCAAACATCAACACCCAACTTGAAGACAGCGGCCTATGGACGTCAGGCGGAAATGCAAGACCACCGCAAGGACGCAAAGACTTTGCTTACTTAGCTTTGGTTTGCGCCGCAATATGCGCAAAGACTATCTTTTATACTAGTACACATTGGCCACATGTAACGCTGTAACACAAGTGTTTGGGACAATAAACCCCAATTCAAACGAAGCTCTCTCATTTGAGTTGTATCTTCTATTAGCACTATTTGTTCCACTGAGACCTAGGTTGTTTTTTACCTATGTACATTTATATGATACACATATTCAAAACTGACACTTTATAATCACATCCAAACTAACCATAATACACACTCAGTTGAAATTTGCAGGCCATGATACACAACTCACTATTGCCAATTTTATCCATACCAATTTAAACAGGTCAGGCTAAACTCGCCGCAGTTAAATAATCATGATACAGGGTAATGTACTCAGCTGTCAATTACATCTATTCGTTGATCCATACTGACGAATACGAAATTCTTGATATAGACACTCAAAATGTGCTTAATAACTTAATGCACATGTTGAGTAAATAAGTAAGTTCATTACAGGAAAGCACATTTACCGGTACTGTACTGGAAGACATAAGATAAAGTATAAATTACCTTTTTCTCAACAAGTGTAGGAAGGGACTTTCTAACATGTTCTTGGATACGAAAGAAGGCAAGGGATGGTTCATTGGCAACGATGTGAAGGCTCTCGGAGAATTTCTCCGTCACTGAAAAAATAGAGGAAAATATGTTTTTCATTATTGGGTATATATTTTCCGAAAGCTCTAACACAACTGAGGTTTTGCCTCAGAATCGAGCAGACCACTCATACTCGCTAAGCAACCCATTATTGTTGTTATACCAGGTATGTGGTCTCCACCCAGAAATTACAATATATTGGATTGATTTACACATCCGTTAGGATATTTTCATACAAATTCGTCCACAAAATAATTGTTTCACGTCTCCAAAACAGCTATGAAAAGCCTAATTATATAAGCAAACTATGAAACTTGATAGAAAACGACCGTAGAGATATAAACGGTCAATAGAGAAAAATCAATTAAACCTTACCCTTCTTCACTTTATAATCCAGCTCGGGATTTGTACTTTCGTTGAAGAAATGTCCAGCTACAATTGAAAAAGAGTATAAACAAATCATTGAATCCCATGAACATAAGATTAGATAATATAGAACGACAGTGTTTAATGGCATACTGTCAACACGAATAAAACTATCAAGAAGGGTACTTTATATACAAATTATAATTATTAATTAACTTTATTTCGACATTTATAAATAACAGTTATATCAGTTTTGTCTACAAGTGGGAAAAGGTGGTAGCCTCTGCCATAACAGTTCACCCAGTTACCCCTGTATCTACGGTAACAGTTAAATACACAACAGTTAATGCACAAAGAAATTATAAATGTTAAACAGTCATTGCTTTGGCTATTGCCTCATGGGTTCGGCAATACAGGACCGTTTTTGTTCTGCTATGCACAGTTGCTAGTCACTGTTAATATTAAATTACAATTAATAATTCAGAATATATACAAAATGAGTACATATTATGTATCATGTCCCTTCTATGTTTATACTCCACACGGAACCAGGCAAAAATCCAAAACAGTTCTATCCAGAATCATATATTGTTCCTGTCCGAATCAAAAGGTTTTAGAAGCCTTGCATTTAGTTCTGGGTACTTGTTATTTGCTAATAGATAACCTGGGCAATAAACAATGGGCGGATACGATAAGGTTCACTGTGCCCATCTATAAACGCGGCGGCATGTTATGGACCAACTAGATATTGACCATACAGACTGAAAACACTGATTCGAGTGAAGTTGCAATGGTCAACACTGTATCAATACAATAACAGTAGTTCTTCAACAATTTACAAGGAGGCATCTCATAAACCAAAGTCAATACTGTCTTGCTTAACAATAGTCTTGATTCACAATCACGAGCATGATAATCTCGACATCTTATTGGAATATAAGAGAGAGCACATCATATACAAGGACAAACATGACACAAACTTCGCTCAAAAGCACCTTAACCAAGAGTGGACATTCACAGATTTCTTAACACGAAAATGCAGAAAACTGTAATAAATCTATCAAAATATATACAAATTAAAACTTAATTTGCAATTCCTCTGGATGCATTTTTAGAATTCGAACATGAGGTAAAGACATCACGTAGGAGAGAAATCACTCACAGGTTGGACATATTACCTTGAATGAGAACAGAGAGAGGGTTGGGGAGATACGGTACCGTACATAAAAAAGAGATTTATTGAGGACATTTGAGGAGAAATGCCAGTACTGTCCATGCCTTAATGAATGTAAGGCGTATGCCTATATGTACAATTTTCGAGGAAACTATTGTTGATATTGCAGATTGTGGATAATGATACTTACGGATTCCTGTTGAGTGAAAATAGGTCATAGAATATATGGTTAAGATTCTGGAGTAGGTGACTATGTGAATAACAAGTCCATTTGTAATAATTTTATATTTTATAAGCTTGCGATTGTAAAAATACTAAGACAAATAGTATCCATAGGGACTATGTTAATTTATGTACTAATAAAAGCCCATCGGGCATCATCTAAATGATGGCGGGTAAAACTCCCAAAGTTACCCGCCCTCCTTGACGGGTGAAGGAAAGTGAGAGAGACACAGAAAGAGGTAGGCTATAAATTAACGTCCATTGTGATGTGTTTGAGTGATTCAGTATTCAAGTATATTGTAATTATTATAGTGTATGGTGATCTTGCTTAAAATATTATAGCGAAATATATCAAGATAAACATGTAATTTGAATAGTATGAAATTGATAGCTAGACAACGCATGGAAACAACATGTTAAAGGTTTTGCGTTTTTGTAAATTGAAAAAAATGTTTGGCCTTTATCTCATTCTATAATATTAGGAGATAGTTCTCTATTTTACAATATGATGTATAATTAATATCGTTTACATCAGCAGTCATCAATATCTAATTTCCAGAACATTGAAATAATCGATGGTTAAATATCAAGGGAGATATGGAGAGGACATACAGCAAAAATCGCTCGCTCTAAAATTTACCTATTTTTTTCTTGTATAATATTTAAAAACAGTTACAAAAATACACTTTATCATCTACAGTCAGGGCTTGCCTAGAACGTTAGAACACTGAAGTAGCCTTGACATTTTTTAGATACTGTTAAAACTTGTTAGATACTGTAAAGCATTGACCTATGAACAACAATAACTACTACCCCCTTGTCCTATTATTAAGGTTCTGGAAAATCACTGAAATTGGTCTGGAAACGACTTGCAATTCCTGGAATTTCTTCTGACCAAAAGTGCGGAGACCCTCCTAAAGATATTCAACCCCAAGAGTTGGTGGGTCTGAAACAGCCAAATCTAAGAAAGTGGTCATTGGAATTATTAATACAGACTGTATTTGGACCTCATACTTAGAAACCATGTCATGCCTAAATGAAAAAATATAATCAGCTCCATTAAATTTTGGGCTTAATTTCACACACAGGAATTGCCACAAATTTGTTGGTTGCCCACTGGGCTTTTGCTTTGCAAGTTCTGGTTGCCCAGCACTTCAAAGTGGTTGTCCCGGGCGTCCGGGCAGTCGATTAGGCAAGCCCTGTACAGATGTTCTCAAGTGTTTCCTTAGCTAAAAACTAAATTTTAACATATAATATTTCAAAAAATACTTCTCTCTTTCAAACTAGTATAATCAGAATTTTAAGTTTTGAAAATAATCCATTTTGAGATTTGTTTATAATCTAACGAAATTTAGGGGGCTTTTGACATTTTGGGGTATTTTTAAAAATAATTATTTCAGTATTATAAGTACTGTAGACTTGCATCACTGAAATTATCAGTTATTACATGGCCCTTGGCTTTGAATCTTTTAGGTTAAAACAACAGTTTTTCAGGCCATGAATTTTGTTTTCCAAATTCCAGGCATTTTAATCTTTTTCCTACCCCACCCCCAACTAGCGCTTTATTACTCGAATAAAGTTTATCTATTTATAGTTATGAATACGATCACATTTCATGGGACTTTTTGCATCATATTTTGTGAGGACTAGTAAAAACCTAGGAGTAGGAGTGCGAAATAAAGGTCACTAGTCCGCCAGACTAGCAGGAAATTTGAGTTAGCCTGAACCCCTGCTGGTTAGTGGAGAGAGATAGAAAGAGAGAGAGAGAGAGAGAGAGAGAGAGAGAGAGAGAGAGAAAGAGTGAGAGAGAGAGAAAGAGAGAGAGGGGATGGCCCGGGGGGGGGGGGGGGGGTGAGAGCAGGGGAAAGAGGTCAGAGAGAGGAGAGGGCGGGGGGTAATCATGTCCTTCCTAAATTTGTTACATTAATGGGACTCGAGCATCTATTAGACATTAAGACAAACAAGCTCTAGGCCTATCTTGTTTTGGTACAAAAGTCAAAGAAAGGATGGTATTTCATAATTTAATTGTGTGATTGAAATCGGTTCAACTTCTTTCTTTGGGGTATAATTTGCGGGTGGGTAAATTTATGTATGGGCGAGAAAATCTATAATTTTACCCGCCATTGGCCAAGTTGGCGGATGAAGAAAAAAGTAGATTTCACCCACTGCTATGCAAGCCTATATATATTTGGGGTTAAACCGTTTTATGATAAGTAGGGTCATAACATAACTATAAACTATGGCCAAGTTACTAAGTCTAAGGGTGAGAATGTGAGGGCTGGACCAAACCCTTTGACAAAGGGTCAAAACCTACCTTGCATATTTTCTGGGAATCTGGATAAATAGTTGAGTCCATTTTCCATCTGGTCTAATGGCAAAGTCCTCAAAAACGGGACGTTTTTAACGCGAGACAGGGAAGAATCCACAATGAAAGTGTAAGATAACCACCACTCTAATATCGCTCAATTTCACTAAAAATATAAACATACACCAGTGGCGGAGCCTTGTGAGAACTACAAATTGTAGGCCTGACAAGTTCTACTATAAGCGGGTAGAGGGAGCCTTTGAAACTACGAGCGCTCATAAAATGAAACGCTGATAGCGTTTCCTCGTGACTACGGTGCCGGTTACGGAGGCCTACCATGAATTAGCCTACGATGTGCTAAATAATCGAACACCTGTCGGATTCAGGGA
The DNA here is from genome assembly GCA_942159475.1 of Sthenelais limicola. NCBI lineage: Eukaryota > Metazoa > Annelida > Polychaeta > Phyllodocida > Sigalionidae > Sthenelais > Sthenelais limicola. The sequence continues at coordinate 119,216,482 of OW804096.1, forward strand.
ATAGGATCGAATACAATGTTCAATGAAAATCAGAGGACGTTTTTAGCTATTTTTTTCCCACCCCCAAAAAATAGATAAAACTTGATTCTCAAACTTGAATCTAAAAAATATTCCCAAAATAGCCCTGAATGTCCATTTTCTATTATTTTGAGGGAAAATATGATTTTGGGGCATTCCTTGTTTTGTTTATCAAGGTTTTCCAATGTCATTATTTGTTGCTGTTGGCCTAACCCCTTAATTGTTGGGACCATTTGAAATTCTCGGCAATATATATATATATAGCCTACATAGGGTTAAGCGGGGTAATATGCATGGGCATGTGGGGAACATTGGCACCTAAATTCGGGTATTAGACCGAAATAAGCATTTCTGATGCTGGCACCTTTTTTTGTTTTTAAAATTTCGGATGCTGGCACCTAATATCATCCTCTGCATCTACAGCTGTGTAGGCCTATACCATATGTTGTTTTATCATAGTTTAAAAGAAAGCACCGCCTTCAGTATAATAATAGCCCTATCCCTACTTCTTGAGGTAAAATCAATGTCAGCTAGGTTCGAACATAAATATGGTGAACAGTAAGAGTCCTGGAGGGCTTAGAATCTTGGATTATGTTGTTTAATAAAGGCAGACATCTTCGGAGAACTTATGACGTCACTCATGAGCAAAACCGGCCAGCCATGATAGCAAGGCGAGTGCACCGTGGTCATGCTCCTCCTCCTAGTGAAGGTTTTGCAATGATATATAGCAGAAATAAGCATGTCCTCATTAGATATGAATGTCTACATGCTATTCATGGCCAGATTTCACTTTTTGAAGCGTGATTTTATGAAAGAGAAGGTGTTTCGTAAGGAGTAAACAAAGTCTTGCTAACACCGGAACTGACAACACTTTAATCGCCCCCTCTTATCGCTCACAATAACAAGAAACTTTTGGGACTATACAGGGTTCATTTCAAACCATCTAAGTTCAAACAACCCCATAACAGTCTAGTTATATCCTCTCTCACTCACTATTAGCATAGAAAATGGCTTATTAGGGATCTGAAGGGAGGAAAACCTCATCCAAACTTTAACCCAACCACGCCCTCAGCTCAATCGGCCGGTATGGAGCCAAGATTGGCTCAGCCTTGATGACGTCAAAATCAAGGAGGACTCTGGGTAATATTCGCCCAAATGGCGGCAGTCATGAATCTTGAATCGAACCTATTTTGGATGTTTCAAATGCTTCTACCAAGGTTGTATTAGATACTAGGGATATTTCTGTACTGCAGGTACGTTTTTATTTAATAAACAAAGCTATTGCGGCAACATTGTACTGAAGGCGGTACTTTATTTTAACAGTTGATTTAGTGTTAGGCCTATATGTACCATAATGGGTAATATGGGTATTATTAAGGAGTAATATGGGTATTATTAAGGGGTAGGCCTAATATGGGCACCACATACCATTCTAAATGCCAATGTTTCTATACGCAAATTCTGTTTAAGTATTTGGAGTCAAAATTATTAGAAAAAAGGTTCTCTGTATGTCCACACCATACATGTATAAATAATGTGACATAATTATTATGTCACATACTTTATGTCACCGTAACGTGCCGGCACGTTACGGTGACATCATGTTTTAGCACTTTTGAGGTGCAATAATGCACAGCAGGGAGATAATGCGGCTGTTTATGTTTGAGCTATAATATTATGATGACTTACCATCAGCAATGCTTTAATTTTTTCAACTCTAAATATTTTATTTTTTATTAACTAAAGTGTCCGGCACGTTATGGTGACATAGGAACTTCCCAAATATATATTATATGCTCTAATTCCGAAGAAAACTGAAATATTCAAATACATTCATTATTATGTGAGGAAAACATAGCTAAACATTGACAACTATCTAAAACATATCCACATATCTTGTAATAATTATTTATATCCATTTTTATTCTAGTTTTAAATAGGCACGTTATGGTGACATATACAGACTTCCCCAGACATTTTTGTATTGCAAATCAACCAATGGATTATTAGAAATATATTTTTTTCAAATTATTCGATAGCCAGGGTCATGATATGAAATTTTAATAACATGTAGCACTGATGTGACATCATTTTTTTCTTCTTTACACACGTTTTCTCATAATTAGTGAGATTTTCTTTAATTTTTAGGCAATAAAACAGTGGTTTCTCTCCTCTAAAATATAAAATATTAATGCTAGATATGTAAATGTGGTGTATTTCTGATGTATTGCCTGTCGGGGAAACAGATAGAATTGATTAAAATAACCCCAGACCAAGATTTCTTGTTAAAAATGCAAAAATCTATTTTATAGTCATATGTCGACCAATTGGTGGAATTACTCATATGCATAGGCCTATTAGATGAAAAATATGTCTCAGAACCTCAAAATCAAGGCTATCTTGGGGTGATATGGGCAGGCGGCACCTGCCCGTGTTACCCACACATGTCTTTTTTTGTTACTTTCAGCCTAAATATTCAGTAAAAATATTATCAAAATAGATATGAAAAAAAGCTCAAATTCTCCTAAGAGGAGTGCATAGAAAGTGTGAAAACTATAAAAACTGAAAAAAATATGATATTAAAGACTAGCTCACGTCTGAAAAAAGGGTCCAATAGACTACTATGCCCATATTACCCCGCTTAATACCCTAGAGAGAGAATCTGAATGGAACAAGCCACCAGTAATCAACAAATTTATTGGACAACATTCGTCCAAGTAAGTATGATGCCGTAGGCAGAGTGCTTACGCAGACGAATCAAGTCCAATAGATTTTGATGGCGAGTTCCATTCTATATTTATTATATGTGCATAAAATTTGATCGAACATTACAACAAAGTGCAGAGGATTGACATTCAACATTCCTTTTTATTTTTGTCTCATACATGGTTTAAAACTTTCTCCTGGCTTTGTACATTCAAGTAATTCGTTGAAGAGGTGTTATACATAATACTGATGAACATGTACATAAAGCTGAGCAATAATACCAGATTTAATAGGCCTATGAAGATAAATGTATATAAAATAGTAAAGGTCGGACGGTGGGCAGTGAAAATTGGCCTTAGTCGAGAAACAGGAAAAAAGAGAGAGGCCGGAACGCCAATGTCTCAGGACGTTAACAGGAAGTGATGTCACATAGCAAGAGAGCTCTGCGTGTGCAATGCCCCCCTCTTCCGAATACTCAAAAGAGAAGGAGATATTCGGTAGCTATACAGAGAGAAAGACGTGGGTGCAGTCAGCTCCCCTAAATCTTCTTTTGTTTCAGATTCCGGATATTGCCAAGCACTTCAACATTTCAGAGGTTTACTATGAAACCATTGGGAATATACACAGTGAAAAATTGAGAACATTTACGCTTATCTTCACAGTGAATTTGGAAGGAGAAACCAATACGGTGGATCTACCCGCCAAACCTTGTGTAGATCCGCAGAGATAAACAATCTGGTATTATCGCTCACTATCACATGTAGCCATAGGCTTACTACTGATTCGAGGACTCCTCTGAGGATTACACCTTGACTGGACTAGATAGACTTTGTTTTATATATATTGATTTGAAGAGACTGTTGTATTTATGGCCATTATAGCATTTGAGGCGAAATAACCAGTTTATTATTCCCGCTTACACTGATACGGCCCTGGACACCAGTGCAGCCCCCTGTTATTTAAAACTGATATGGTATGTCTATGATATCCATCTGATAGACAAGACACCTACCCTGCCCCACGCTAGGTGGCAGCACGCTAGTCCACCAGAAACAACCTGAAGCTATGGCAAGTCTGCGAGATTTAGTCAACACAATGGAAGAACGGAGACAGGCATGGTATGAACAGGAAAAGAAGTACTTTGAACAGATGCTCAGCCTGTTAGAATCCGGAGAGCAAGTGGAAGAATGTGTAGAAGAGGTTATACCTAGTGAATCCAGAGATCAGGTGGAACAAGGTGTAGAGTAATTTATACCTTGTGAGAATTTAGTCAACAATGGCAGTGGAGAAGTGGAGAGTAGTGAAGAAATCAGGATCAAGAAACAACTTGTCAAAATTACAGAGTGTACAGAAGAGATAATCCAGGACGAATCAAGGAGAGTAGGAGAAATTATCCTCTTCCTGAAAGTCAGGACAGGAGAGCAGCAGCAGCATGATGATAATTGTTTGTCCAACACTATTGATACCTATAGATTTACCCATGTCCAATTTGAGCCTGGAGGGTAGTGTAAAGTTGTTGAGAATCAACAGGTATTGCCATCTCTTGAAATACTAATAGTGTACACATGGATGATATTGATTATTTAAACTATCCTGGTTAATGTTTCGTAGAGTATAAGCTTGTTGTACAGGTTAACAAACTTTCGGGAGAAAAAGTAAAATGATAATAGAAAAGGGTCTGTTGTAAAAAATAAAAAATATTGTGGAAGTATCTAGCTGGTGATATTGTCGAAAATGTTGAAAATTTAAAATAAAGAGGGTGTCAGAATTATTAATCTAGAGATATTCTCCTCTGTTTAAAATTAGAACCAACCAAATGAACTTGTCTCTTGCCTAAGGTCGATTTTAAATGACAACAATCCGTTATGATGTTTCTTGGTGCCTTGTATTTGTACCTTTACTCTTGATATAATATGTACTTGATATAATATGTACTTAGAAATGTATATGCCCCGAAGGCCGGTTTCAGAAATAAAGTCGGTTGTAAAAATAAAAAAAAAAAAGAGAAGACAATTACAACAAAACGCAGAGGATAAACATTCAACATTTATTTTTGTCTCATACATGGCTTAAAACTTACTCCTGGTTAGTACATTCAAGTACTTCGTTGAAGAGGTGTTATACATAATACTGACAAACATGTACATAAAGCTGAGCAATAATACAAGATTTAATAGCCAAACTCAAAGAGGAAATGTATTATAAATGTGAAAGAGTTGTAAACGCTGTATGCACCAAGGTAGAATGACCCTGAGGCGGGTGGAGGTATGCTAACACAGAGTCCCTGGCCCATATACCATGAGATCTAATGTTGTTAGGGCCATTCTCAGAAAAGTCTTGCATTTCAGGGTTGGACATTGAATAAAATGAAGTTAAAAGGACTGACTTGGGGGTCTCATTTCCTGAAAGTATATTACACTCCTCTGGACTCAAATATTAAGGAATCTAGAGCCCAAAACGTGAGGAAAGGTCGTTTTTGCAAATTTTGCATAGGAATAACATTGCATAAAATATATCACAAATAAATATGTAATAATGGTCAAAATTAGATATGTAATAATGATAAATTATATAGTTTCAGAAAAACTGCCAGTCTTGCGAGATCTTCACCGATTTGGATCATTAAAAATTCTACATGATGCTGACAGTTTCGCAATTTTTTTATGTCTACAACCACCTTATATAATAAAAAACTCTTCCTGTGGCAGCAGTACCACAACGCGCATCATTTCTGAAAATTCTGTCGCGAATCGTGACTGTCGTGTATCGTGACCAGTGAAGGGGTCCAACCTGATCCCTCCAAGGTTAAGGCGGTAATGGAGATGAGAACACCGGAAAACAAAGGTGATGTACAAAAGGTGTTAAGCATGGTTACATATGTGGGGAGGTTTGTTGAGAATCTGTCCACCAGAACAACCCACATGAGATCACTACTGTGCCAAAAGACAGAGTGGAAGTAGCAACCAAAAAACCAGGCAGAATAGAAGGACATAAAAGAAGTACTCTCGAAACAACCAGTGTGAATGTCAATCTTTATGCTGGGGAGCTGGGGATCCATGAATCACTACTCGGATATAATAGGGAGTTGTGTAATTACGGTTAATGGTTAATGTAGATTCTCGTGGATCGTGATGAGTCTAGTTGATCTCGCTAGCTGTGTAATAATAACTCTAGTAGAGTGAAGGTCCACGTTTGGAGAGCTGAGATAGCTTTTATTGGATCCAATCTTGAAACATGTCAATCAGTCAATATAGTAGGTGCAAAGCTGCACCATAGTCAGAACGCGCAGTCTATGTCAGTCTAGTCAGTAAACTTAAAGTCCAGTCCAATCAGTCAAGTCAGAGTAGTCGCTCTAGGTCTTCATATAGGCAGTTCTGTAGTTGTAAGTGTAGTGAAGTCTATCTCATATAAGTGTAAGTCTGATCGTAAGTGACTGGGGTCTTTATATATTATAAGGGTTTCATCATCTTAACTGGGCCTTGCAGCAATGTTCTAGAGCATTCTAGCAAGCCCCTAGTACCATTACATGAGAATTACTTAGTATAGAAGGATTGGAAGGATGACTTGTATCATTCCAGAAGTTCAGAGATGAGCTCACAAGCAACTCATCCCTGATGCAATGTACTCTACATCTATGGAGGGACGGGTCTCAGTACCTCATCAGTACCGCATCCTTATTGCGAAAGCGGATAACACACTGACTGACTATGGTCAAGTTCATTTAATACAATCAAATACTTTATTTAGGCGCCTTAATTACTTAAACAATAAAACAATGAATTAACTCTTAACTCATAACACACATAAAAATAATCTTTAGACATTAACACAAGTATTAGCCTGCTATAATGAAAACAGACCAACAAATATCTCTAGTGTAGCCTCAAAGTCAGGGCTAGGGTCTGTGTTAATGCAGCAGCACAGAGACGACTGGAAACAAGTAGCCAACAAAGCCAGATCTCTCACTATGGCAGAGGAACGTATAGCACAGATAGGGAAGGAGACTCTGGGATTGATGTATGGATGTGAGAGATTCCACTCTTATATAATGGGAATAAAAGACCTCACATTAGAGACTGACCACAAGCCGCTCATACACCTCGTACATAAGCCCATGGGAGAAATGACGCCTCGCATCCAGAGGATGATGTTACGCCTACAAAGATATTTGTTCAAAATTGTCTGGACACCTGAGAGCCAGTTGTACATGGCGGACACACTCTCCAGGACCAACCAGGGAGCCAGCCAGACACCAGACAAGCAACAACTCAGGTACAACTAGTCCAAGAAGCCATACCGGTCTCAGCAACACAGTTAGACTGGATCAGAGAAGCAACTGCTCAAGATCCCATACTCCAGGCACTAATGGGATGTGTAATGGGAGACTGGAGACATGGCAAGTGTGATTTAAAGAAGAAATCTCCATAACCAATGGACTGTTGTTGAAAGGAGATCGCATAATCATACCCACATCAATGAGATCATAAATACTAAGCCATCTAGGGGCAGAAAAAGAGAAAAGGGTGGCTAGGGAAGTAGTATATTGGCCAAACATGAATCAAGACATCAATCAAAACGTGCACTTGTGCTCAATATGCATTAAGTTTAGGCCGGCCCAAAGAGAGGAAAAGTTAGTGGTGAATGAAGATTTCACGAATGCAGCTTCATGGGAAATGGTGGGCATGGATTTGTTTACATGGCAAGGAAGTGAATATCTCAAGTCCCTGTTACCCTCAGGCCAACTTTAATGGTAAGGCCGAGAAGGGCGTGGGCACAGTAAAAAATGTGATAAATAGGTGTAAAGAAAATGCGGAGGACCCTTATTTAGGCCTCTTGGCAATAACAATGGCCCCCAGAGAGGGTAAGCCTTCTCCGGCAGAGTCATTAATGGGCTGAAAGTTACTAGGGACCTTGGCCAAGCTCCCTTTAAAAATGAAACAAAGGGGACAAAGGCCTAAAATAGAGAATCAACAAGTGTCTCCAGGAGTAACCAATATGAACATCCGCATCTCCAGACAGGAAAAACCGTATGACTGAATCTCAGTGAGAACAGCTGGGGCACCGAAGGAGTAGTGCTCAAAAACGTTGCCCCACGCTCTTACGAGGTGCTCACTGAAAGGTTGGAAATATAGGAGAAACAGAAGGGACAGTTTGAGGCCCTGCTACAGGGAAGAAGTGGAGATCTTAGATGAAAATATTGGTCTCAACATTGGACAGGACTATCTATACAGGGGAAATGAACTATCAGAGGACGTGAGTGAGAAACAGAGTGACTCCATAGACTCAAAACCAGAAAAGCAAACTCACTGAAAGGAAACAATGTGAACAAGGACTTGTGCAACCACACTCTTACTCCAGCTCCTATAAGAACATCAAATGAGAAAACCAGTCGACAGATATAACCTGTAAAACACAATATCTCAGTTAACTAACCTTTGTCATTCATTATCTTTCAGAGGGGTGTGACTGGATAGCCAGTGGTTGAATGGTGCCTCCTCCTGGCATGGCTATGTATAGCTGTTGACCCCAATAAATCAGTTAAAACTTAGATCTCGCCTTAGCCTCATCCTTAGCCTCAACCTTATAGTTACACTCCTCATTTGTACCTTGCCTGAGGAGGCTGACAGTGTCCTCTTGGTCGTGACAATTGAGATCATATGGGCGATGTCATTTTCTGAAAATAGTGTATAAGCAACATCTGGTCTGATATCTGCCAAGTAACGTTAGTTGAATTTCTTTTCGCGGTCCATCTCAATTTTTGTGGTTGTTAGGATGTCTCCTGATGCTGCGACTGTTGTGTTGCCTCTGATTCTCATTGCGATTATTTTTGTGATGTGTTGGTCTGGAATGAGGCTTGTCCCGTTCCATCTCTCCACACATGCACACTAAAAAATATCCCTAGATATAGGACAAAATTGTGTAGCGTGTCATGTGCATTGCGTAATTTGTGACCTGCTCTGCGAAAACGGGTCTTATGTGCTTAGATGTGAAATGTAAAATGTGTTTTAGGACATAATATGCTGCAAAAATTATGTTAATACGAAAAACAGAAGCTGAGATATGAAGTTCTGAAATATGATGTGTTGAAATGGGGTAAATAGCCAAAACTGCTGTACGGTTTTTAATTGCCGAACTTTAGTTAAACCCTTATATGATTTCAAAATGCGCATCATTTTCAATAAATTGAATAATATATTGCCATTTTTCTGAAAATTTAAGTAATTCAAATCTGTTTTCAGTATCTTAATCATCAGAAAATTCTCTTTTGACTTTATTTAAATTTGAAACAATTTGATGTTCCATTAAATTCATGGTTACCATGGCAACAATAACAAAATTTTCTCCAAAGTTTTCCGCCACGGTATAATCTGTGAAAAATTTCATTTTCAATGGTTTTTTGAGTAAATTTTGTGTTTTTAACAGTTTTCCTGTTAAATAATGCCACTAGGGCTATCACAGTAAAAACCTTTAAGACCCATAATCGCAGAGCAGGTCACATTTTAATTCTATGCGCTACAAGACATTGGCATAACGCAATTTGGAGATTAGACAATCAATCAAGCTCCACGCTCCAGCGACCACAGACTCCCAGCCCACTGCAAGGCTACTCATATAGCGCAACCCTAACCTAACTAATAAACAGCAAAAGAATTATGAGAATCGAAGAATATACTACCAGGAATTAAATCAAATTATTTCATTATTCTATATTCCATGATCGATATATATATGTTGGCCAATTACTAATAAAGTAACTAAATATACTCTATATGATAACCTTCAGAACTCAAGAATATATTCAATGCAATGTCGTGAGATTTGGTACACGTATTTATATGACTGAAAACAGTAAACCCTCCCAAAATAGGAACATTCCAACAAAGAGATTCTGTGAATAAATCACTTTGAAAAACTTTGAAATTGAAAATAAATGTGTGGGCACAGAGTCGGGTGATTTATATTGATTTGAATACCTTGATACGGCCAACGGAAAAACTTTATTACGAAGAAACTAATCGTCCGATTTTAAATCTGAAAGCATGGCTGTCTTCCTGACAGTCAGGGAGTTCTGTGATAATTCTTATGTTCAGATTGGAAGCATTTTAAGGGAGCTATGAGCAATCTAGTGGAAAGTAATATTTGCACACTCTCTCACACACTATTATCATCCATGCTGATTTGTTGAGGCCTTGGTCATAGCTGGTTCTGTGGTGTAGTAGTAAGGACCCTCGCTTGTGAATCCCAAGGTTCCTAGATCAAAGCCAAGCATGGTCAAGTTCTTTTTCTCTGCTTTCTCACGCCATCACGGGTGAGCGCACACTCCTTCACACACTGCCGCCCACGGCCGGTCGCACCACCACTTCACACAGCCAGGGGATTAGGACATTTCGTCCTAAGCCTTTAGCTTTGTCAGGGTGTCCAATAACGCGATTGAGTACTACAGGAAATGATATATTGAAGGACTACTTCCAGCGTTTTCTCCTAAAACTATGCGATCATTTAGCGTGTTAGCATCCAGTTCAAGTCTTTTCTCCTAGATGTGTTGTCTGGGAAGCTAGGCGTCTAATTATTTTTGAGTGCCTCTATAGTAGTCTGCAGATGAATATGGCAGCGGGTGGTATACATTTCGCGATGGGAGGATCTTTCCGATGATTGATTGAAGACGCTTCTTAGTTGTTGTTCTTTTCTTGGCAAACTGCTTGGCTCGATGCGGAGCTCTTGCGATTTGTTCAGGGGCATTCTGATGGTCATATATTCGGTGTTGATTATTAGGCCCAGCCATTTTGCTTCTTGCGATGGGTGTTGGGTTTTATCATAGGCCTCCGGTAGGCCAAGCAGAGGAGTGGCCAATCGCCAGGGCAGGAACAAAAGTTCTTGTAAGCTCTTTGAATATCAAGGGTATACATGTATTTTCCTATAGGGGGTTAGAGTAGTTCGCCTATGAGCATGTTCACTGAGGGCAGTGTGTGGTGGCGGGTGGATCTGAGCACAAGATTTTGTTTGACGAAAGCATTCACCGACTGTTCTTTTGGGTATGATAAGTCTAGGATTATATGCCTCTTGCCTGTATCCGCCTTGCAGGGGGCTCAAACTTTTAATTTATTTTTGTAAAGAAACGTATACATAATTATTTTGTAAGTTTAATAATTGAAAATAAGTTTAATACCACTAAAGATATACACACATACACCACTGCATTGAGGATATGCATGGATACACCATTGCACTGTGTATACACGGAGATACACCATTATTATTAGCTATTATAAGCCCATTTGCGCGGACGCCATTTTGCATAAGGGATCATGGGATCTGAGGTCCTATTGCAGTAACTAAAAGTTCTCATGCATGATTTGGCAGACTGTAATTAAGGACCTCAAACAACCCATATTTAAATAGAATCCCTCTATGCGCTCTTTGAAAAGCAGATACACGGGAATCTTCACTAGTGCAGATACTCATACCGCAAACGCGGTTTTTCCCCCAGTGAATTATTAAACTTCTCAGGATCCACACAAGCATCATGATATAGACAGACATTGGAGATGACTAGGGTACAATCTCAGAATTTCATGATTAAGTATCACCAGCATAGGGATCAGACGGACTGCAGAGGACAGATGACCAAAGGACAGATCAGAAACTATGTGGATATAGTCATACAGAAAAGAGCTTAAAGAGGAGGTTGGAATAGTCAGTGGAAGCAGCTAGATCATATAGTAGCAGAAGGTTGTGATGGGTGATATGGGCTTTGTGACGAGCATTTTTCTCCAGTCGGAGCGAAAAGAACATGAAGCTTATGCTGGACAAACCCTAATAATATTGATTCAGTCAGGTTCAGAAGGCAGTTGTGGTCATCTAAGTTTCAGGGAGTCATTAACACTTTAGCCTTAGTCTTAGCCTTGCGGTTAAGCTTATCGCTGGATGTGGAATCAAGGAATGTGGGTGTCTGGACCTAACTGGATTGCATCGATAACAAAATATAACTATTATTATCATTATGAACAACAATTATCATATACCATAATATGTTAAATTTTTCCCATTCTAACATCTCATCATACATCTCAAGTTATTGTTGTTATAAACTATAATTTATTTGTTGTTATCTATACTGTTGAAACTTTGTAACCAAAAATTCAAGATCAAGGCACTCAGCGGAAAACATGATTTATCAGAACTACCTTTTTGTATTTACATCTGAAAATAAAAGAATTCTTGAATTGAATTGAATTATCAGGTTCGATCGGTCTTTAAAATTGGTGTACAGACAATGGACTCAATAATTATATCCAAAACAAAATTCCAGATCATCTAAGGTAATTGTGCCCATTCTCAGAAAATGTCTATTCATTTAAATACCTTTCCCTCGTTGCGGTTTTATTCTGCAGTGCATTCTCACTCCAAATATGATAACACATGGAGCTGGTCAGAAAAAAGGAACATAGGTTCTTTATAATAATTGATATATACGACAATAGCTACCAAACCGCAAATAAGCGGCAATAGAAATACCAAGTTCTATATAACATCATGTAACGTACTCAACGCGATGGCAAAAGAGGTTGGGATATACTTGCTTATTGGATGTCACTGAAGTCTATTTTCACTACCTAGCTAGTTTATTTATATGATTCCTGTGTAAATATAGATTTATGGTGTAAGCAAAATAAGATTTCTTTAAATGTTCGGAACAGCAAAATTATGTCCTTGACAACCTCGATCTCGTGTTTCCCTATATAAAACAAATTTCAATACTTTCTGGTCTTTTTTGATAGGGAAACACGAGATCAAACGAAAAGAAAATTACATTAAATTTAGGCATGAACATCGACCATGCACGATCTGTCTTTCAAAGATCAATTTTACAAGACAAATTAACGAAAGCAAAAAATAAAATTTATTATCGATCAAAATTGAAAAGAATAACTACACCACTGCAGATACCATAAGAATACTATACAAATGCACCATAAGACCCATATTAGCATAGTATGGGGAGACACTGTGTAAAATGCTGCTTCAAAAACATTTTAGACCAACTACAAGTACTCCAAAATACAGCTCTGAGGATATCTGAGGGTCTGGATAAAAGGACTAACGCAGACAAATTACATACAGATTTGCAAATACCACTACTTCTTAGGGAAAGAGAGGCACATTTATTAGAATACGCGCTTTTGATGATGAACCAAAATGAAAAAAATATTGATAACAGAAAAATTACCCTAAGAAACCTTGCTTCAGGAAAATCACTTTTGGTATCAAACCCTAAAACTGAAAACATTATAAGATCCCTCATATACCGAGGACCCATTCTTTAGAACACCATCCCGATGATGCTAAGAAATATAATCTTATAGATAATTTAAGACATTCCTAAGAGATTATATGCTCTGGCAGTAGAGAGAACAAAGTCCCTGAGTCACCTCCTTCCTCCTAGGTAATAATGATGCATGATGTTAGTGAGATAATATATATGATATGATGGTAAATACTTATGCTTTTGAAAGCATGTAAGCCTTATGCCAACCTTTAATTGACAGTACTGCAAGGCTAACTAGCCGCTACCATGTTGCTGGAAACTACATAAATATATTTTATTCTATTATCTTATTATATTGTTTGTATGTGTTAAACTATTTACTATTTATTAGATGTAGAATTAAAGTCCCGTCCGAAGAACTGTCTCTGACAGAGACGACAGTCCTATTTTCATATCTTCTGCATTCGAATTCATCATTTTCTACATGCACAAATAGATGCGCATACATAAATGTCCATAAAAAAGATGGACCTCAAAATAAATGTTCAGTCTGAATTAATGGGGAAAAGACTATTAGACGTGAAGGCATACCTACCTTTTGATCGATATATTTCTACGGTATATTACAATATGGTCGTATTGATTCAAGGGCTTTTAATAGTTTACTTTCCATACATGATACTATACTCAATGGATTAAAACATTCATAAAATTATAATTAAAATTAGTGAAAAGCTGCCGAAGCTAGACAGACAACATAAGGTCGATGGCCTATATGAATTTAATGGTATTTGATAATTAATCGATAACATCCTGGTATAAAACGCACCACACGGAATACAACGTGTGCTCATGGCACCTACCACGGCACTGCCACGTGCAAAGGTGGTATTCAACATGTGCCCCGGCAGCAAAAGTCACAACATCATCAAGGATGCCTGCCATTAATTCTATTTTATGATTAGCTCAGTCCATAAATGGGCATTGATATTTAAACATTACCGAGGAAACAATTCAATGGGGTGAAAAGTAAATTCGATCCATCTGTGTAACAGAAAGGAATGATGATACATGAACAGATGCTCACTTGTCCCACTCGTAATCAAAGCCCCATCGGGCTCCCTCCCCAACATTTAAAGAACTTGCACTGAACAATCGAACAAACAATCCGCTAATGCATCCGCTATTAATAAAAGATCATGTGATTTTACACTGCCAATCGTTACATTTGGCCTGATCTTTGAAAGTACCTCTCAACCGAATGAATGTTTAAGTTGTAGATGGACTGGTTGTGAATAATTTACGAGCACTCCTGTGTCCCAACGTGCATTTTGGCTTGGCGTTTAATTGAGAAGGATCACGCTTGGTGACACTGGCGTTGACACAGTTGAGTGGCGGTCATCGAGTCGTGAAACCACGAAAGACTTCAATTGTTCAGATAGCAGCGAATGTCGTATGGTATCAAATATTTAGATACACTTAGCTTGACGAACACGGACTAGGGTCTTGTTGAACACTCTGATGTGTAGCTGAGTTACGATACATACACCAAGATCAGTCCTAATTCGTGTCTTATTCAAGAGACATTTGCTATTGGCTTTTGACATGATATCCTTACACATTTCTCAAACTAATAACATATCATATGCATGTGTATTTATACAGTTTCTACATAATTTGCCTCAAATTAATTTTACTCGGTTAATTTGTCTTCAATCATACCACAACAAATATAGCTCAACAATACACTTTTATCTTTTCGGGAGATGGAAAAAGCGCTCCTCCATTCGATGTTACATTGAATTGAACAATATTTCATATTCTTAATTTTCGGTCTGTCTTTGTTCCACCTGTCATTTATATTGCCATGTGCACGTCCCAGAATCCCCCAGCAACTGTGAGCAATCAAGCGTAAAACAATATGAAAAGTTATTTTCCACGTTTACAAGGGTTTCACACTTCCATTGAATTATTCACACAGCTTAAAATGCATCCATCAATGCGTGTCCCATATCTCTGCTATACCTTTCACCAATAGTAAATGTCTCTTGAATAAGACACGAAGACTAATTGAAGGGAAATCCATTTTTAATTGTATCTATGTGTCCCTTGACTAGGATCAGACTGTTGATACTGTCGTATCCCGGTTTAATTTTTGATAGGAAGGAATGCGATCCACCAATAAAAACTTGAAGTATAACATGAACAAAGTTCCTATTGTTGTAGTAGACCTGTAATGTCATAAAAGTCATCCGTACATTGTAGAATGGAGTATATTGATTTAGACCAGAATATTTAAATATCCATATACTGCACACTTGTGAATATAACTTTCTGAAAGACAGGGAGTAAACATTATTGATGTTATGTTGCCGCCAACAGTTCGAATGGATTTTTGTTTAAATTATCATTATTTGCGTATGAGCAAGTAACAACTGATCGCGAAATTGGATGAAGCGTTATTTGTAAGATTTGTACTGATCAGTATAAATCCAGGTTGTTAATTTGTTGAAATAATTGCGTATATGATTAAATTCAATAGTGAATTGTGCTTCTGTATTACTTTCTAATCATCAACTTCTCTTCCCTTCAAGTCGACCATACTTTGTGAAAGAATATAAAATTATCAGCTATAGTTTATGGCGGGATAATTATAATGTGGTGACTTCTCTCTGATGTGGAAGAAGGAATTCAATTAGTATAATAATGTTAATCAGTTCAAATCCTCATAAAAAACAGCTGGGCAATGGCCTCGGCTCGCCTCCCTCGATCCAATTTGGGGGAAGTTCCCCTGTCTTAGATTGAATCCCCTCCTCTCCCATATCAAGTAGGCGACGTTTAATGACACTTAAATGACCAAAGCATCTAACCTCCCCCCCCCCCCCCCATTCCATCTTCCCCCTTCCCTATAAAGGAAAGGTGCGCCAAACTATACATGTATGTGGTTACGCTTTACCTATTTATGCTATATCCTTATTAGTTTAAGTCGTACGAATTCTTGTGAGTTCCCAGGAAACCTAAAATTACGAATTTCGGAGACTGGTCTGACTAAAAGGCCCACAGCACCGCGAAACCGCACAACTTCCGCACAGAACTTCACACCTCGCCATAGCAACCAACAAGCAGCCTTTCTCCCCTCCCCTGGTAGGACTACTTAATGCATAATCGCAACGTTTCTATTTTATTTTGATTATTGTTGAAGCAATAGAACAGTGTACGGAACATAGTACAGTATAATAGACCTAACTAAAGGATACAAAAGACGCATTAATCACCATGATTGTTTTCAAGCGTTGCCTCTAAAATATCCAATACATTAAATTGAGATCTCATATATGTGTAGGCAAGATTTCATATTTCTATAAGGTATTCTCATCTGGGTCGCATTAGAGTATAAAAAGGTGACGGGATTTTAAAAAAATGATCTAGGTTTGTTTTTTTAAATTATATATTATTTTTTTGCAAATTCTTTATTTTTTTCCTGCCATCTGGGCGTTTACAGTCTAAACATATCACAACCTATGATAACAAGTAATAATAATTTCATAATACATTATGAACTTTACCTGCCCAATTATGCGCGTTATCTTCCATTCTTGCCCTCTGGGCCCTCATACACTAAAACATATTATTCACGTGAAACAAAATATCTCTTAGATTTAATGTTCATAGGTCCTTCGCGTCTATCCTAGGTATTCCCATTTTGCCTCCTAACTGATAAAGATCTTATATACTTCTCACTTTTGATTGCATTATAGCCTTTTGTCTTTACTCTTGCTTTTCATTCTCTCGGTATTGCCTGTTGTAAGTCAGGTCGTAAGTCGTATGATGCTCACCCATGCAGGCCATCATAACTTTTGTGCCACTTTATATACGATTGATGTTACGACATGGTGATCAGAGTTTTATTCACACAAATTTGTCTTTAATCGTAAGGGTCAATTATGACACTGTAAAATACATCATATAAACAAATTCATACACATTCTGAATTCGTGTAGGCCTATGTGTGTTTAGGGTATAAGAGTGCATTTGACATGAAAATGTTTATTTCTTGTTCACAATTCCTGCGCAAAATCTACAAAACATATATGACATAGGATGTGTTTCACTAATTAATTGAACGGGTCAACTACTCTAGGCCTACTCAGCTTGGCCTCTGTATGCATGCTCTATGTATATTATGTCCTTTACTTGTTCTTTGGCTTACTCTGTAAAAGAAATACACCCATCAAGTTAAATATAGGCCGTTAACTTGACGTTATCGAAAGGTTATCGAGGATCTAAAGCATGGCAATGTCTTCAGGGACAATCTCAAAGGTCTTTGGCAATGTCTTTATGTGCAACCATTAAAACCTAGGCCTATGGTGATTGTTGGATGGGTTGGATAGTGAAGAAAATGGCTACGATTATGTACGATTTAAAGGTAATGGCAAGACGTGAAGTAGATATGCAAGCCCAGGTTTTCTGACCAATCTCACAACGGTCATTACAAAAGTTCAATCATCTTCCACCAGGCGGGAGCGCGCCCCCGGTCGTGCACTTAAAGGTCAAGTGATTTTGTAAGATTTAGAAACTTGTAATGGTCACTCACGATCATTCAGAGACATTTAAGTCGCCCAGGATCTATTTGCGTCCGCGGGGAAGTGTAATACGCCCTTCAGAGCAATTCACAAGCTGAGAATCATTTGGCCACTGCGGCCAGAGTCCCCTTGTGTCCTTAGCTCCAGCCATAGAAACGAGTAGGCTGTACGACGCGCGCGGGAGTCGTCAGGCCCTGTATGAAGATGTCAGCCCAATCAAGGGCCGCCATTAAAGGTCTATTATCACAACATGACCCGTTTAAAACTCCGCGGACCAAACGCAAAAATTAGTAATGGACATCGTTATGGCTGCCTTGGGACCACAGCGCCCACGACGGTATGCCAAGCACAATGTAACGCGCAGGCGCGGCCACCATCTTTGTACATCGTTCCAGCGGAAGCCGTGCTCAGAGGAGCGCGCACGCGCATGGAGACACAGGGAGACGGTCGCGTTTATGAGACCAGTGTGGAAAATAAAAAATTGCGAGTTTAATGTCAGCCACGGAGCGGCAAGTCGTAAAATATGTTGAAGTACTTCCACAGAGACTTGTTCTGTTGTGCGATGGGTTAGACGAGGTGGTTAGGGACAGAGCAACGGCCCCAAGACTTACACAACTCCAGCAAGCGGCCACAGCAATCTTTAGTGCCCGCCACTACAATAAGGGCGCATTTATCCAAGGCTTAGAGTATCTTTTTATGGCAGACATTAAGACCGGAACTCTCAGCTCCCTCTACATTAATACACATTCATTACCTCGTGGACACTCGTGTAAACGGGTAGTAAACAGCGAGCAAACCGAGCGTTACAATCACTTCCTGTCATTCAGCGTCTTTCCATGCAAGGCCATCTGTGTATATAACAGGTAATAGAGGGGCAAATGCGGGCAGTTTAGTCGCAGCCAAACCCATTTAAACTAGCTGGGGGAGACGGTGGGGAGACGCATGCGTCTCATTCGTCACAGAATAACTCTCCTTCGAAAGTAAAGGGATGGGCATACTTTGCATAGAAACGACCGAAGAAGACTTGGCAATAGGCTAGTCGGGACCTGTACATTTTGTATGGGTTGAGGTATGCAGGCTGATATGCAAGCTAACCACATATATATAGGCCTACCATATGTGACCAATGGTTCATCTGTGATGAGAGTGCTCAGAGGGCAAACCTCTAGAGGACATTTAGATACGTGATTTTAGCTGAATCCCAATCATCCAACCACTGCACAAAACACGTCCCCGGGTTCATGAAAATTGTACATTAGATATCTATAGGCCTACCGGGACATTTGTGAGTGAGTGAGATTGGTTGCTTTACGCCCTTATCAACACATTGAAAGGTTATATCAAGGTCGGGAGAGCTGAGAGGATGGCAGTTTATGCTCATACCCAGGAAATAGAGATAGGGAAGAAGGTAGAGAGAGATAGAAAAAAAAGAGACAAAAAGGCACTTTATGGTCTGACCCAGGACCACGGGACATTTGTGTTAAACTAATTAATCCCAATGTTTGCTCACCAAAACCACCCAAAATTTTATGAGTGTGTAGAATTTTCGGTGTAAGTAACAAATAATTTAAGACTACACGGGAAATTTGAATCCACAGAATCATGTGTCTATACTATAATAAGCCTGATTAGATAGTATACTTTCAAGATGAAACCGTGAAGTATCATTACTCTGACGCAAAGAAAAAATAAAAGGGAGCAACAATTCCATACAGAATAACGGTATCGAATCTAGTTCGATCCATGTACATATATATACTGTGTTACAACGTAGAGAATTATATAGTGTATAATGACATTGTAAATGTATCCTTGGCACTTGGGTGTCGATGGGAAAGATATAACTCTCATAGACATAACTCAAGACATCCACCTGATAATGCGGTTTGAATTACAAGAACTTAAGGAGGGATTCAGATTGAGCTAGTCCATATCGTAATTCAGCCTATGAGAATATAAAAGTATGCTGAAATATAATCAGCGTTTTAGCAGTACACCGGTGTGAACGATAGATGAATAAAAGTATCAGTAGCACATTCAAGGAGAATGACGGATGATGAGAACAGAGGAAATGGATACTCTCAATATATATATATATAAATGTCTGTGAATTTTACGCCAAACCATAAAGGGTTGTTGATTAGATGAGGAACTAACTATTTGCACTGGACATGCTGTCATGTATATTGAAGAGACTAGACTGAATTTACTAAGTCTACACCTGTTTCAAGAACCATGATACAGGTATTTACTTATGATGCGCGGAGCGGTACATTTGGAATAACAGGCGCGGTGACTATACTGAAAGGCATTTTTGGTCTAGCTCTATATACGTCTTCAGTGGTTGAGGCATTTTGTCGGAAAAGTTAATCTACGTGTCTTTTGCTTCAAAGTAGTCAAAGTAAGGTTAGTTGTGTCAAGTGGCAGTGCTTGATTGAAATGTGAATTGTCATGACCAAATAACAACCCTTTAGAAAATATTACTGTCGGGTTCATCTCCCGTCTCTTTGGCATCAAAGCCTGCATGAATTCTGCCTCCTTTCTTGCCTGGACTCGTCCCTTTGACATGAGACACTTGCCTTTAGATAAAAGTTAACATATTGATAAGGCCTTCCATGGAGCGCCGGAATCAAATTAATTTTCTGCCTCTATCTATGGGAGACCGGTCCCGGCGTTGATTGGATCCGCGCCTCTGATATCTTAGACGGGGTTTATGTAAAACTTGCCATATTGATTAACTTGTGTATGGCAGCGTTTGACATGCGCGCAGACAGGTGTCGCCAAGCGCGGGTAATTATGACGTGGTATTGTACCGCTATATGGTGGCTCCCTTGCAAGGCCGCCTTCATTATAGCTCTATGAATACAGTACCTCTCTGCTCACAACTGGTCTCAAAGCATAGGCGGATCATTATACCGTTGAGTGTCTTTGTTGCCGCTTATTGAGGGGCGAATATCGAGATAATTAAGTTGTCGTGAATAGGCTTTTAGTCTTAGATGAACTCTCCGTGCCCTTGGCTGCTGCTGATTTACCAGGTTGAATTGAATTGATATATAATAATCGAATAGCATAATGTGAAAGTGAATGATGGCATGCAGGTAAATTTATCAACCTGTGGCCCACTTAGAAAATACTGCAAACCGATTATAAATAAACCCAAGGAATAAAGGAACGGTATGTTTCCGCATTCACCAAGATGCAGTTATTTGTGGCTATGCATGTTCATATAGCTTTTCTCGACAACAGTTATTTTCAGAATCCCCAATGCTATATATATATAGGCTATACATGTGCGAGAGAAAATAACAATGCATACTTTTATTTCACCCTTCGAATTAATATCTTTTCTGTGTATGCTGTGTATATACATGGCCAGTACCATTTTATTTGTATTTTGGATGGCACGAAAAGTGGCGTGATCCTGTTTACATCTCGCAGAAGCCACGTACGGTGACCTTAATCAGCGTATGTATCATTCCCCACATGAAAGGACGTCGCTGTGCATAAACTGAAGACGTAGCTCATATTCCAATGCCTTATTCCCCGTGAAAGCATACCGTTGTAATTAAGAGTATCTACTGGTCTGACAAAATGTCATCGGTAGATAACTCCCTAGCATATATACCTCAGCGCAGCCAGATTAAATAAGATCATATGCGCTCTTACTGCACGAACTGAACGAGAGCATGCAGTCATGCAACTGCATTAATTGTATATTTTTCTAGATAGAGGACAAAGCATTTGCGGATCTTAACATTTAATGTAGGAGTATTGATAGTGTTACTACAGTTTTTAAATCACCACCAAACTTTGTAGTCAGGAATAGTGACTTAAATTATAATTGACCAAAACAAATAGAAGTGAAAGACAGTAATGACCTCTTACACTGAAAGCGCCGATTTCGTAATTCTACGGAGTTTCTTTGGAAATAGTCCTTCAATATATCCTAATCTTTCCTTGTTCGTAATTTCTAACATTGTAAATCATATCCTGAGAAAGCTAAAGGATTACAAAAACATTTCATGATCCCTAAGACCCCTATAGGCCGCCGGCCAGTGCCAGACAAGCTGGTGCGACCATTACAGCATGAGAGCCACACTTGCCCATGCTTGGGTTCGATCTAGTAAACTTATGATTCACAAGCGAGCTTCTACACCACTACACCACGGAAATCGTTCCATTAGATCGCTCATAGCTCCGTCAAAATGCTTCCAATCTGAATATAAAAATTATCCCAGAACACTCTGAATGTCAAGCCCTGCTTTCAGATTTATAATCGGATGGTTAGTTCCTTTGTAATAAATTATTTCTGTCCACCACATCAAGTCATTTGAAGCGATATAAATAATATATATTCATGCATATATCTCTTGTAAAACTATGGAAAATGTTGCAATGCTAGGATTAAGATGATTTAAAAGTGTAAATGTATTTTCATATGAATTTCTCTTACATATGATTTTATCTTATATTTCGGGCATATAAAAATCTCCTGATATAACCTTGATAACCAGAGAATAGGTACAGTCCTGGTCAAAACTGCAATTTCTCGGCCCTGACGAGCCGGCAGGTATTACATAACAGGCCATTACAGCACCACGACCGAGGGTCCTGTCAGACCTAACCAAAACCATGTGTTTCATAATTGAGGCATCCCCCTCTCTCCCCTTGTATAAGAATCCACCCACTCACAGTCACATCACAAATACAAAGCTTTAATATCTGTCCTCATAGTCGTCACACATTGATGAAATAAAAATGAGAATAGTTCTTATGGCTAGGAGAATACTTCCAAAATGATTTAGTTAGTATATTTCACAATTTAAAAAAAAGATTAAAGATGAGTGGACCACCTGCTGATAGATACTGACACCACTTGCAGATGGGTACTAATTGATATATATTCATGTTAGTGATTAGAGTCAAGGAACACTTCGCCATACCGATGCCCATCCCGGATGGAGCTAGGACTGAGTAGGCCTAGGTCTATATGTCTACAACTGTCAGGCAATGTCAAACCATATGATATGTTATGGGATCATCAATATCGATAAAGGGCTTTTATTCTGCCCCTTCCTACACTCAAGAAAAGTACTAAGTTTAAGTATGGAAGAATGTGGCTAGACAATGGGTTGGCAAGCCTTCCCATTTGGGCGCGCTTGAGTGATTTCCTAATCCCTGCATCCCCACTTGGGCGCGCTATTTCGTCATACTATTAGGGATATTTCTGAGTGTGTACTACTGAAACTAGACATGCATGGGATTAGGGGGCATACTTTAAAACTCATTAGATCATTCAGCAAGGGTAAATCTCAGTATACATGTTTTGATGGAGAACTTTCGGAGACAGGAAAAGCAGGCACTATCCTAGCTAGGGCCGGTGATATTTAGCTTGTACATAAATGATCTGACATATTTAAGATCAAATAGTAATATTCTATTGTATGCCGATGACTGTGTTCTGATCATTCCTCTTTTTAACGCAAGGCTTATGGAATCCGATTTCTCAATTTTCGAACCCTGGACACAAAGAAATGGTTTGGTTGCAAATATTAAAAAAACAAAATTCCAGATTCTAATTACAAATAGGGCCAGATTCGTTAATGAAATCGACATTTGTATGTCTGGGACAAAGCTTGTGTCAACGGTTTTAAATACCTTGGCGTTGTGATAGATGATAATTTAAACCCCAAGAAGCACATTAACATCCAGTCTGCTATTTCAGGTACCTATCTAAGAAAACTTTTCGGACTTCGACACTTACTAGATGGTGATATGGTTCTACCTATTTACAAGAGTTTTATTTTACCTATTTTAGAAGGAGGTTGCTTGGTAGTTGATTTTAGTTCGAGGCAGACAAGCTCCAGGTCATACAGAACAAGGCCTTACGCCTAGTTTATAATTTAAAGAACAAACGTTATGTTGGCCTGTATGAATCAAAACAGACCTATCATCTTCTACCATTGAAATTTAGAAGAAAGATCCGAGTCCCGTGTTTGTGTCAAAGTTATGATGAAAAGATTTATGCGGAGCAGGATATGACTTAAGAGGTGGCAATATTTGTAAGATTCCCAATATAAGATGGAAGAGAAACCTCTTAGGTTGTACAACGCTGGACAGGCTACCTAAATTATGGAATGATTTAAAACCAGACCTGTGGATTATGGAAGACAAGATTGTATTCAAGTCTGCTTTAAACCATAGATACTGGTCAATATTCGACAACATTGGCTATCCGTGACCCTGCCTTATTAGTATTGTGATTATTGTCCTCATTTCTGTCCCTTTGTTCTGTTGATATGGTGTACGATCAGTGAGACGTAAACGGATGGACAAATATGGAATCTTGATACGAGAGTTATCAACAAAATTTGTGACTTTGATCTCTCTGACTATGTGCACGGAGCCTCACTCATATTGTTCAACACCAATTTGTTATCACAAGTTTTTACTTTAATTACATGTAAAACCCCCCAAAACGACCTTGTATTGTTATTAAACTGTATATTGATATTTTCTGTATTTTAAAAATAAGGGTGTACCAGCAATTATTCTACAGGAAGATATTAATTCTCAATATATGTTCACTATGGACATGTAGTTTCCTGATTACGTATGATTTCCCCTTAAATTGACGATTGTAAATTATGTTGTATATTGGGGTAATGCTTTTGTACAAGATAGACTCTAAGCTGAAAATATCATACATTTATGAGAGCTTATAATAAAAACAAACAAAACAGTAGAAATCGTATATTTCTTCAATGGCTTTTGAATTTTAGCCATGTGAAAAGCCTGATATTTATGAACACACTAAAACGTCATATTATATTATATTATATTATCTTACTTCACGCTTTCTAATAATAAAGCTCCTTTTTTAACAGATCCATCAGCAGGTACATTGTGAAAGAGGTAGGAAAAGACCAACAGACATGTATATTTCCGGTTGAGCGATTGGCGTCACGCTTGGCCGCTGCCACTGTGGACCAGCGTTTTGTCTGGCTATTCCACAGGAATAATGTAGTCACTGGGTGCTTTTCTGTTGGCCCCATTGGCCCTTCGAAATATCATGAACAAATACTTGTGTGTTACTTCCTATCTATGCGTATAGATTGATAAACTGCCAATTTATAACGAATGTGAAAAATACCTTCTAAGCTGTTATAGTCATAAAATGGGGTTTTCAATTACATTTTCTTCTAAATTCTGTGTGTTTCTTAAATGGGCAAGGTGTGTGCAGAGCTATACATATACATATATGTACGTATGGTTCTATAGTATTTGCTATGGTGCCGAGCATACCGGAAGTGAGCCTGTTTAACAGAGAAGCGCTGGTTGCACTTTTACTACCTCCTTTTGGAGCAAACCATATCACACGGAATGGCGGACGGAATCCCGCCAGTTCAATCCCGCCGCCAAAAGTCCGCTAGTCAAAACCCCGCCAGCCAAAAGCCCTCCATGCTATTACCCCTCCCATCAGAGCTCAGTCCATCAGGACCCCAACCTGCCTATATATACCCCCGCCCCATTCCAGAACTCCGCACATCATATATTCTAAATCATATATTCACACCCCAATTGAAAACCTGTAATGGTATACATGAATTTTGAGTAAATAAGATATCATATCAAACATAAATCGTACATTCAAGCTCCGAAGATCGGTTTTATCAATTTTGGTTTGAACTTTAATGTCGTCGATTTTTTTTACAATATTCTATCAATCTAAGGGGTCAATTCATTTATGTCAATTTCCATTAAAAGAAAGTCCCATGTACAATACTATCTTCAACTAAATTTGATACTAACGTACCTTGATATTCATTAGATGGTTCCAGACACATTCCCTTCCCTGATCTTGTAATTCCAAGCATAAATGTGCCACTATCTTTTAGCATATCAACACTGACATGAGGACACATGTGGTCATGTTTCTCTCTAACCACTCCCTGGATTATATGCCTGTATTGGGGGTGGTATGGGGTGACGTGGGGTCATTATTCTAAGGTTATATAGTATCCTGTCTAATTTCTTCTAGATACTATTAACATGGCTTTCCTATAGATACTCCTTGTCTTAAATTAAAAAGTATTCCCGTCTTTTCAACATTTATCCATTAATCGAGAATACAATATAATATAGGAAATGATGAAGACAATGATTTATGTGAATAATATTTTTTACCGTTTACCGTATCATGATGAACATTTAATTTCTCACATTTGGAATATAATATTTTATCAAAAAGTACTTCTTCCAGACACCTACTTTCACCTCGTCTTTTATATATAATATAACAGGCCATAAAGATAATCTTTGCACTACAGATTGTCCTCCTCCTAGACCACCTTGCCTCTCTTCATGCTCTCTACTCTCTCCCTCTCTCTCTCCCCGAGGGAAGTTCCTGACGGAAGTTCTCATCTCCACCCATCAGTACATTATCTCTATGTATTTTGGTCGAGCTATATGAGGAGGGGGAGGGGCGAGGAGGAGGAACGAGGAGGAGAAGGAGGAGAGGACGAGAAGAGGATGTAGGAAAGGATGAGGGGGAGGAAGAGGGATGAGAGAAGGAGAGAGGAGGAGAGGGAAGAAGGGGGTAGAAGGGGGAGGGGAAAGAAAATGGGGAGGAGGGGGGAAGGAAGAGGGGGGACGGGGAGAAAGGAGGAAGGGGGAGGAAGAGGGAGAAGGGGAAAGAAGGGTTAATTGGATGTATTGATAAACCCGCTGTTACAATGTATGCTGAGCTGTGGAGATTCCCACTGTACCGTGAGAAGGCATGGTTATAGGCTTTATGATAGAGTATTATCTAGAGTGCACGCGCACTACATGTTCTTTTCCATTTTAATGTAAGTGGGGTTGTAGTCTACTTTTATCAATCCAGTGATGGGGATATGGGGATATATTTAGTTTCATAATAAACTACATTTCATAATACATTTCATACTTTACCCGATTATATGTTTCCCGTGGTTATTGAATTAATCCAAACTGAATGAATCACGAATGCTTTTCAAAGCCCTTTAGGACACATTCCCTTCCCTGATCTTGTTTAGGATTCTTTTTTATTATTTCGGAACAATATTAGATGAGACATTGCTATTCTCAATTAAACCTTAAATTTAACATAACAATTTATGTTATACAAATTAGAAACTGAGAATGTATCTTTAACTCCCCTAACTGTCATGTGTTTAATGTTCCTCTCGCGCTTCAGGTAAGCCTATACATTTTGGATACAATGTTGATCTTATAATTAAACTTAAAACCATCAGTGAGTATTATACTATATTTACCTAGGGCTGTTTAAAATTGAACGGTGAGCTCTAATTAATTATCAAACGTTTAGTCAACTTTGTGTACCAATATTTCTCGTATGATTTAATACAAAATGATGAACTAATATGGGATATATCGGTCTATATCACTTATGATGATCCGTATAGTAGATCCTGTGAAGTTCTCCAGTCACGCGTCTATTTGGATAATGATGAATGTCTAAGATGTGTCGCTATTGTTGACCGTAGTCTTTGGAAATCATATCCTGGTTAATGATACGCCTGCTTATATCACCTTAGCATAAAGGTTTAGCTATTGTTTTGGCATTCGTGCTACCATCCATCGTCGTATTAGTTGTTAATTAAGCCCCCTTTCTTTATTTACAAAACGTTCCAACGTCAAAGGGCCGCCTGCTGTTTTGTCTTTTTCTAAAATGACGGACCAGATGCGTTGCTGAATTCCTAGTCACTGCTTTCATGACCACATCTAAAAATATTCACATCTACTAGTTGTTTCCATATTGCTCACCATATGGTCTGTGCTCGTCTCGCCATTATTCCAATTCTTTACAGCTCACTTTTACGGAGGATATTGTGTATAAAAGTAGACCATTTTATTTATGTTAGATACCGCCAGCGCAGGACGCACGGGATCGTGTGACAGCATAATACAATCATAATACCGCGAGCCGAGAGACGGCGCGCGATTTGGCCGAGTGCCACTAAGAGGTCATCAAGAATAATATGACTGGGTTTTGCTGAACAATATGGCGGCACTTGTGATGATACTTGGGAGTATTCGGGTGGGCGGTCAGGGTGCAATCGGGTAATTCTCAATGAATAGAGACAGGCGATATGAGTGTAATGAATATTTAGGCCACAGGTGGCCCCCGCGCTGCAGGAAACAATAGCCATTTGAACGTCAGGATAATCAATTTCCCCTTGATTTCGGGGAAGAGGTAGGCCTAGAATATATTAGTGTGGTAGTAATATCTATTTAACAGTTGTATTACTTCATCCATTGTTTAAACATGTCGTTGTTCATGTGGTTAGATTAATAGCTTATTTAGTATAAAGGTCCCGATGTTTTTTCAATCAAGAATGGCTTAGAATTCCATTACCCGTCGCTTGCCTATTAGGTCTATCCAATAGAAATAAAAATAACAAGGATGTATATATAAAGTTCAAACAAAATGTCTTTTAATCAACATCTGAATATAACACACATATATAATGTCAATAATTCTACAAGGTAGGTCTATAGATAAATACTATAACAGGTTTTTATAATAATATTTACAATATTAATACCACCAGACAGGGGAGTTCCTAAATAAGTTACCGACTAATATTCCTACACGTTATTGACAATGATGACACTAGGAGTCCATATTTAAATCGTGCTTTATCATATAGTTCTGCATAACCAAAACATAGTTCAAACTCGTACCGAAATTCCTTTGTTTATAGCAGTGACACTCGGCTACAAGAGCTGCAGTGAATGTCCCACGAAAAATCATAGACACCAATCTGAACTACCAGACGGTTTTTTATATTCTTCTCCTTTGATAGGCCTATAAAGGAACACCTAGATATAAGTCTACGGTTCGCCTGTATGATCGCGCAAAAGTCTACATGTGCGATAATATGACATTAGGCTAATTAAGAGGTCCATTTATACAGGGGGTTAGGATTAGACTAGATTTACTGCAGGTGACATGTTTTTCAAAAACTATGATTACAAAAAAAAGAAGGTAGCGATGACTTAAAGATTGTTTTCCTTTCAATATGTAGCCCATTTTAAGAGCAATGTTCAAAATGGATTGCCGTGGGATTGATCATAACTGATTGAATCTTGTCTAAATAGAGCATATCCACCTCCACTCTACATTCTAGAGCTACGCAAATAAGTTCCTTAAATGGTAATAATATGAGGATTAGGGAATCTTTCCACCTCTTTTTGAAAAAAATAATCCTTTCTCAAACAGAATAGCCGGCAGACGGTTGCCGCCTCGTGATGCGACGTCAGTGCGTGTAGGTGACGTCACACACTGCCAATGACGTCACGAGTCTAGTTACAGTCTATCGAGCCCCGGAGGGCCAACAGTTTTCCGGAGAATTGTTGTAGGGCATCCCGCGCTTCTGTATAAGAGAAGGTGAAATTATTGTTATTTTCCTATATAATTATGTCTACTAGTATTAGACCTAACTAAGGTAAATTTACATGCATACATATCTATGTTCAGTAGCTCTTACCATGATCGAGGCATTAATCGATGTGTAAAATTTGATCGACACATACCTTTTATTTTTTGCTGCATTACCAGCTGCTCACGCGTTTCTTCCTCTAGCTTGACACTGTCTGAAAGAAGAAAATTCATCATTGATAAAGGTAATGTCATCACCAGTTTCTGTTAGCCAAAATGGCATATATGACTGAATTTATCATAATATTCTGCTGCTGTTAGCTTATATGTTTATAGTCGAATTTAATTCGGATCGGCGGAAGGAAAATGTGTCTGACAATTAATAGGGAGCTAAGTGTCATTGTGGCAGTGAGCAGTGAATTAACGTAATTTAGACGTGCAGAACTTTGCATCAATGTGTTGACTGGAAATAAACAACCCCTATATGGACTATATCCATCGCCCCATTAGAGTCTAACATGTCAACAACACATCATTCTAATTCAGCTGCATATATTATATGAATGTGGACTTCTATGAAACCCTGCAGTAAAAACAACGAAACGAAATTCTTCAAAGTAGTGGTCAAACAACTTTTAGGTGGGTTGGAAAAGAACGGAACAAAAAATAGAAAATCTCTAGTTTTTTTTTACCGATGTTAACTGCGCTTTAAGGGGGAGATTTTGCTTACCTTGGGTGTCTAAGTGCTTGTCCATTCTCCCTCTTTCCGCGGCATTATTCTTCATTTTTTCATTAAATGTAGCTGAAATGTAATAGTTCTCATTAGAAATGTTGGTAGTGTTATTTTCCATTGAGTTTGAAAAGCACTATACATTGCGCATAATTACCATGGGAGAGGGGCTATAATGTTTGTAGTTACCTGTCATGGTTTTGTAGTCATCCTCTGCTCGTCTTCGATCTTCCATCATGCGTCTAAGTTCTTCCTGCAGTTCCTCTAAAAAGGGCAATACGTTGGTTTTAATACTGTGAGTTATTATTACAAGCGGCTTCGGCATGGGAGCCCGCACCGTAAAGCCCAGTAGACAGTAGTAGGTCTACATAGTAGTACATGGAAATGAGAGAAGTGGCGCGGCAGAATATAAGATATAATTAAGAAAATAGGTCTTCGAGAGTCATGTTCCAGAAAGGATAGAATGGATCCATCGATGTATCACTAATCAGGCTTGTTTGGAAAACGTTCTGAGTTATTCACCAGAAAGATTAAAAGCGTGAGGTTCACTTCAAACGGTGCCCCAAACCAATCAGATATTATTTAGGCTCCTCATATCGAATACACACTTGGACAAATCAGTTACGAGTAGGCCCGAAGTCATAAACAATCATCCCTACAAGGATGCGGATCATAACTGACCTCTAACGACCTCATAACGACCCCATTGGGGATAGATGATCACTGCATGATGACCCGAGCCACTTATAGATAATCCCCGAACCCCCATTGAGAACCCTCTTAGCAAGCGGAAGTGGGCGGAGCTTAGCTTATTTACAACGTCTTAGCTCATAGGTCGCCATTGAGGGGGGAGTTTCATGTCTCTGCATTATTTTCTGGGTAGTGGGAATCAAAGGAAAATTGAATAAAGCTTTAGTGTCATATCAGATCATGATCCTTCCAAGGCTCCCATATAGAAGATCCGAGGCGATTGAATGGTGATTGAATACTATGGCCGCGTAGGGAAACAAATAGTGTGATCATCGAAAACACGCTTTACGTTTAGGCCTACTAGGCTTGATCTAATAAGCGGAAATCGGATGTATCTGAACTTAATTAGTGGGACACAGTATAAGATTATATTTTGTGTTTGCCGTTTCTTTATTCATTCTTGATTTCTGTATTTATCTAATCCCATTGTATATATGGATAATCACATGATATCATTGTGAATGTTAGAGTTGATATATCACACCTATAATAACACATTCCTGAATGCTTTCTCCAGATCATATTATGTGAATTGCTCACCTCGTGACATATTGTAGATCCTGTCCGTGTCAGACCACGGTCTCCTTACCGCGTGCTCTTCTAATTCAGCTTTCTCATCGTCTTCTTCCTGTAACAAATAGAGTAGGTATATGTCACATAACCATACAGTATGCTGACCTCGCACATTTTGTTTCATAGAAGCAAGAGTTCGGGAGATAAAGTGCTAGAGCTCGGTTTGTTCCCATCGTTAAGCTCGAATCCCCAGGATCACTTTGAATGTAGAATATCATTAAAGTAAATATGCGAAATCTAGTAGGAATTCGAAGTAGGCCTATTTAGCGTTTCATTTCACGTTTTTCATCATCCTTGAAACTCCGTATAAAAATGGAACTCAAAGTCCCCCTCGAGGAACCCAGGCCAACTACCACCCTCCGTGACCTGGCTACGAGATGCTCAGAGAGAAGAAACGAGGAATCCTGGGGCAGATTGAGACATTAAGTAAATGAGTGTAGCGCCACCTGGTAATCGTAACGTCGCAGTTCCCTCGCGCCACCCTAGCGTCCCCTTCATCAATTAGTCGATTAAAGCAAGTCCCGCGACGCCCGAGAAACAACGAGATCAACATAGACATTGATCTAGCCGTGTGGAACCTATTCTGATTTTCAGGAGAACGACCAAGGGATGGGGAAGAAAATATATAGTGGCCCTATAGTTTATTGCTTTCGGTCTGTTGTAATAATACCCCAGTCGTTCCTGTATTCATTGCGGCGTCTGCCCACGCACCCGCTTTCCCTCCTCCAACCACTCCGCCCCAGTAGTGATAGTTCTACTCACCCGAACCCCAGCCCCAGCCCCACCACCCTAATCTTAAGTTCAAACTCGATGGAGCTATCAGTAAATTAATTGGATGGGAATTCCTTACGCCCTCCAGACCATCCTATTGAAGCATATATATATATGTAGGTCCCTAACACATCAAATACAAATAGAAAGTGCTTCCTAAATGTGGATTCTCTGAGTAAGGTCTATCTATAACCATGCAGTAGCCTATATAGCCTACTACAGGTAATGTTTTCTCACTGTCCACATTAAGAGGTGCAGATGCCAAGTATTCAAGTATATAGACTACAGGTATAGTGGGATAGCAGCATTAGTATA
The DNA here is from genome assembly GCA_942159475.1 of Sthenelais limicola. NCBI lineage: Eukaryota > Metazoa > Annelida > Polychaeta > Phyllodocida > Sigalionidae > Sthenelais > Sthenelais limicola. Next base: position 119,248,620 of record OW804096.1, read on the forward strand.
GCAGTGGCAGCAACAAATTCCCGCATATAGGATATGATCTGGATAATACGACGCCATTACCCACCATGCAGTAGCTAAACACGACAGTGTTGTTTAGCGCCAATAACATAAACTCTCGCCTACAGATCTCGTGTCCCACGGGACCGGAAGCAGGCGTGGTGAATACGGAGCAGATAGAAGAGCACATGACCGATTAATAAGTTTATGATTGGCTGACATTTTTAGTGAAATACCAGACGTTCTCTGGCGGCGGATATGACCTTTAGCGGGTGTGTATTCTGCCACGTGGCTGTTGACATCACCATTACTTACCGGCCACCGTAATATGGCGCGTGGAGGGCGCGCAAAGCGAAGGACAATGTTTATTATAGTTGTAGTCATGGACACACTAGGAGGGTAACACGCACCAGTGGATGACATGAAGTAATCATATTAAGGGTGAGCAAGGCGTATTATTATTTGGAGCGAAGGAGATGAGGGGAGACGCACAAAAATAATGAGTGAGATCACCCTGTGACAATAATGTTAGGCCTACTCTGATCGAAAGTAGAGATGATCATCGACTGTTTATGCTTATTAATATTAATTTTCATAAATGTAGCCATTGAAGCAACTCAATAAAATTGTAAGAATGAAGTGTTTGGAATTTGTATTGCCTGTATTTAATCTTGCCCAACATGTAACTGTCGAATTATAGTGACCATTTCCCTGAAAATGTCGCTGGCAAACCGCATTCCTGGTCATTCCGCACGGTTATATTTAACTCAAATACATTTGATACAAGTTGTATTGATACAATATAATGAGCCCCGAGAAACTATTATGGAAACCGGCTAGAAGTCTCTGTAAGGGTCCATGTAAGACAAATCAAGTCCCGCTAGAATGTATACAATCATGTTTTTTTACCTCACTTATTTAATAGTTTGGAAAGTGGGCACTTGATAAATTACTCATTAATAACATTCCGTATGCCTTTCAGTCACTCTGAATGTGCATGCTCACTCTACTGTGAACTCTTTCTATTTGATACTAATGGCAGGGTAGGCCCAGATAACAAAATATTTAAGAACTATTCTATTTTCAAAATACCAGATCCTACAAAAACATGGTCCCATCGGATGAATTATTCAAGTGGAGTTGTGTTACATCTACTGGGCAGTACAATTACCGATTCCATTCTTCACTGATTGTAAACGAATGGAAATATAAGCCAGTGTCTGAAATGTTAGTAATAAAACTGGCTTTTAAATAATTTGCCACTATTCACGCTCCATTGACCTTAGTTTGCCGCTACAATACAATGTGGCAATAATAAAGAAGCATACATATTTGATTGGTTGGGTTTAGGGAAGACTTCGTCAGGCCACTTTGTGAGGTGGGACGGGCCTTGGGCTGGGGAGGCATTATGCTTTGTGAGTTATTACTATCGAATGGAGAGCAGTGAACCTTTTTAATTGCTGCCGCCCCATATGGTCCCTAATACCCCGCTTTGTCCCATCCTCGGCGTTCACAATGGATCTTACACAATTAAACCTGCCCCCGGGCATCACATAGTACTCATCTTACCGCTAGGTGGGAGGACAAAATACTCGCCACGAGAGGGCGTGAACAAACACTCGTTTTAGTAAGTGATGTGGGTTTATAATACTACTTAAGCTTGAACAAATTTAGTTTGGAGGCAATTAAGACTAAATGCCCCGAAGTCCTTGAAACCTTATGGAGTAAGTTGATAGCTTGGACACAGAAAGGCTTCTGTAGTGTTACAGAGATGCCTTCACGTGGGACTCGTATGAAGAGTTTCGGACAACTATACTATAGGCTTAATTTCCTTATTGATTTTCGGTGTGTAAAACCAAACTGATTTTCTGCACTGGTGTCTCTTTAAAAAGCATATCTCACAACTGTAAACTGCTTTATGCACAGGGAAAAGCAAGCCAGCATTTTATGGAGGATGATAATTATGAGTAGTAATGTGCGGATAACATTCATATGTATCGCATGCCTTAATCGTATACAAATTTCTCCCGATTTACATGCAGGTATGGTCGGGATAATGATGATTTGGGGTATTCAACACCTAGTGCTAAATACTTCACACCAAAGCCTAGCTACTCGATGTCTACTCAACCATATGTCATCCACCCGAGGATAATTGTCATATGGACGAGGGCCATTGTAACAAGCAGACATCAGAGACATACAAATATAAACAGGGTACAATGCTGCTACACTCTCTATCCCATCATGATCCATTGTTAAACAGTGAACGATGGGATGGTGTGAACCTATGATACCCCTCGTTACTTCTAAAGACTTCAAAGGATGGTCATTGAGAGCCGGTGTCTAATCATGGCGAGCCACAATTTGCTTGAGTATAGGTGAACGCAAAGCTGCACAATATGGCGGGTTTTGTTTGGGTTTGTTAGGGATTTCCTCATCACAATTACTCAATAGACAGATGTCAAAGATATTATCTAACAAGTAAGGTTTGTGCCTGAATCCCCTTGCCGAGGAGGAAGTTGATTGTGCATTACCAAACGAACCACATAACAAATGTTTTGTACTGTGTGAGAGATCAAATTCTCTTAATTGTGTTGTAAAAAATAATGTATCCACGTTATTATGATGATTCGAATTTTCCAGAGTATTCTTCCTCACAAATTCCTTTTGGTATTATTTGGTTGATTACTATTATGGTCGACTATGAGATCAACAGTTAGGCCAATAATCATCATGAGCATATATATATATATATATAGGCAAACTTGTGTGCGTACACGCTTTAAAAGGACAGATTGGTCAAAGGAATTTCTGTAAGAGGACACCCTCTCTATTATAGAGAAATATATTATACTATTTTACCTGCACTATACTTTTTGCGTTTAGTATCTGTTACGAGTTATGGACAGTTTGCAACAGTTAAAATTAATCTATGAATGGAATTGCATTAATTTTAGTTTCCAAATTCTGCAGTATGTTTAGCTGTGATGGGATACCATTACCAAAATATTTTCTATACCTTTAAGGAACTTAATAATATTTAGAACCATGTATCTCTAGGGATAACCTGTGTAATGGAAGATGGGAAGATGACGGTTTCTCTCATTTTAATTCTGAACCAGAGCTTAATTCTGCTGGAATCAGCCGATAATGATTAAATCAACAAAAGGTTGCGGCAACGCGCGTTTACATTTAAGCATGAAATATTTCGTATCCACATTTTCTATCGCGTTATGCATCAATAGTGACAATTGAACGCCTAAATTTGGATTGCACATATCGGGTATATCGTTCCTGGTTTCAATTATCGAAATGTAACCTCACCATTATAGAATCAATGCACAATCCTGATAAGGTCCTTTGAGTCATATATATATAATTATGATCACTGTTTTCGTATCCGGATTAAAAAGACCAAGCCCATTAAACCAGTGGCAATGTGCTTGATTATCCATAAGGATGAAAGGGAAACTGTCCCAATGAAAAGGGCTATGTATTTTGTATGTGTAATAGCAAGTGGACCATGCTTACCGGCGCGACTAGATACCATCATATAATGCGTATGAATAACATGTCTGAGTCTGACTCTATTCATGCTAAGCATAATGACCTACATCATTATGATAATATTCTCATTGCTGAATCACCGCGTGCTCGAATCCATGCATGGTGGAAAGCAAAAAGAGCATTCATAATCATTTTGGAAAGCATTACATAGCAATTGTTTTTTATGAGCAGTTGATGTAAATTTTAACAAATTTGTTCCGATTCCTTTCCAGGTAGCTTGTATTCCGCATTAACATTGTTTCGTGAAAGGAAGAAAAAACAACTTCCGGCTGTATGCGTTGTGGTTGGTATATTTAATGTGATGGATTTTTGTCAGTTTAATGGGCAAAGCAAACCATCCACAAAAGATATTGAAATTGGGAAAAACAGTATGTGTACCTGTGATAGAAATCTATACAACTGCATTTCTGCGTATCCAGATATTGGTAACAATTCTATTGACATGGAAGGGATTTTACTCTCGCTTTCATGGGCTAAGTGTTAAATAGAACGTCATTAATGGCTTCAATCAACACACATTTAAACAAGATTAATGATCTCATCTGCAGATATCACTTCATAGGCATTACCACCGAGGGTTGCCTTTTTCTATTGCGCACATGATTATTGTCCCCGTTTTTCGAGCCCTGGAATCAACACAAATGGTGGAAAGAGGAAACAAAAGTATTAAAAGCTAAAAGTTAGGATCAATTGTCATTATGATTTAATCGATGACAAGTTGTAAAAGTAAGCAGTAACATGTACTATGCAAATCCAGGTAAAGTTTTATGATGCTTTTTTCTAAATGAAATATTTACCACAAATGAGACGACCGATGAGTGTTTTACCAATACAATTTCAGTACTTCGATTATTTGTTCTTATGTATTTTTTAGTCCCAGGGTATTCTATTATCATGCACGGAATGGTTAACTTTCAAACTATTCCTCTGTTTTTTACTGGATACAAATTATTTTCCAGTGCATTAACACCTGGTTTTCATTGCAACATTTTACCTTATCTTTTAGGAGTTTGACAATAAGGACTAAAGGATTATGACTGAACATTCTACAGAAATATTAACCGATAAGTTTTGATATGCCTAATGGCCTAAACACCAATGATTTATCATTATGGAATGTCTTCATGGAATCAAAAATTATCGTGAGGAAATCCACATTACAGGGGAGGGCCAATAATCTTTTGAAATGGATCTGCAGTTTGGCCACATTAATGTAAAGAACTCCCACCTACTCATAACACCTGAGGCCCGGAAATTCAACATCATTATGGTCGCCATTTTGTTGTTGTAGATTGAGACGCTGAGTATTATCCGGGCACCTCTTGTAATGCCATCTGATGCCCGGTCATTACACCCATTCCCGCGCATGGTGGCCATTCAGCTTCCCCAGCAACACAAGAGCGATGTGTCCCTCGCAACAAAAGCGCTCTGATTAATCGCCTTTCTCACCATTGTTAACGTTCAGGACAATAGGTGGCTCTGGCGTCAACCCGTTACTGCACCGCGTAATTGACACAGGAAGCCAGCACCTCTGCCACCGGAAAGAGTCTGAGCAACGTTCCCAATCATTAAAGCGGACGACATTTAGCGTTTGTTGATTGTAAGAATGAGTGAAAAGCGCGGGAAATCTATGATCTGTTCGTACCGGGGCGGTATGCTTGTGCCGGGGTTAATTCATTAGCATGAAGTGTTCCCGCGACGCGTCGTGAATGGCTAATTGCGCGATGATCGCTGGCGTTAAATCGGTCGGGCAAATTACGAGCGATAAAGAGGGTAAATGATTGTAAATAATTACCAGCCCGTGTATTCTCGATCACCATGACAGCCGCCGAGGGCTATTCGTTAAGGAGAAAGGATCGTGCGGGGAATGAAGCCTTTGCAACTATCTTTGGGTGATCCCATATGGGATTTAGAACTCTATGTTATTTGTGGTCTAACAGTGCAACAGGGTTCATGGCTCTTAATTCATGGAAGTTTATTATTGAGGTAGGCTTACACATGGACCAATTCGAATGGGGAAAAATATGTGATGACATACAAGACGTAGGCCTAAATCATTTAGGCCTGCCAACATTTATAAAATTGACACAATGGGTATCATCGGTTAATGAAAAACTCTTCATATAAGATCTTTTTTGCGAATGGGGTTATAGTAATGAGAACACTAGATAAGCGTTTTTATATACCAGAAGACTAATTTGACACACTTAAGTGCACGCATTTGAGTCATTATCAAAGGAAACAAAGCTATAACAATAACAAGGGTCTAGCTACCTTTATAGTTGCCCGTGGGATGCCACTATTAGGCGGTCGTTCGAGGTGGTGAATTGGGCCTCGTTGTTCAGCCTCTCCGTCTTGTCTCTGATCCCTAGAAGGATTTAAATCGGATGCCACATGTGTGTGTTCTTCCTGGGAGTCTTGATCCTCCGGGAAAAGTTTTTTTTCAGTTGCCAGTTTATTAATTGTACAATGGTCGCTCTCATAGGTGTCTATGTGTTCCACGTCAGTGACGTTGATGTCTGCTTCGTCAGGATCGTGCATGCTTTCCATATCATCGCCAGCGACGGAAACGTCCGAGCCGTCAGACTGTGCACGACTCAGCCAAGAAGCTTCACTATGCGATTGTTTATCATTAAACGAAGTGGCTATTTTGTTGTTATTTTCTCGGGCCACTGGTTTGAAAGCTGAGAAATATTTATCTACTTCTTCCTTTGTTGGGTGTTGTTCTGGGGAAGGAATGTGCCTCTTAACCATGGCAGTTGTGTCTATGTGTTGTTGCTGGTGGTGTTGCTGTTTGCTGGACTGCCGGCTAAAATCTAAAACACTACGATAGGGAGCAGCGCTCTCGTTGTAAAGTCCCAGATTTTTAGCCCAGAAGTAATTAAAAGGGTGCATATACGGGCCGGCATTTTTGGCCTTCCAAAAGTCCTGCACATTCGGCTGGGCCACTTTACTGGGATCAACCGCATTTGGGAACATGGTTGGGTCTGGAGAAGGGAATGGAAAGGCCGGGTGAGGAGCCCGAGGCATGTATGGCCCTGTCGAGGTCATATTTGTGCATGGATTGTTGCTTGGTAGAGGCATGACAGGGTACGGGTATGGTATGGCTGATCCCATTTTCCCCATCATCACTGCAGTGTCAGAATCGCTATCAAGCCTTGATCGCTTGCTACCATGCGACACATTACTAGCACATTTGCTGCTAGAGGAAGTCTTACTGGAGGACAGAGAGCTTGAACTCACTAATCTTTTGCGACTTCCACCATTAAACATGGCCTTGACATCCTCCCAGACGTGAACCAGTTCTTCACTCGGGTCTTCATAGTTCAGGCGAAGGTGGCGTCTCCAGGAGTTGAAATTAGCCGCGTCCGGGTGGTGATACTTAGCATCGGAAGATCTATGAAAATGAAAGATGAACTTGTTCGGAGAAAAGAACATCTGGCAGTGGTCGCACTTGATACACTTAGCTCTCGAGCTGTTATAGCGGGACGGCAAGAACTGGCCGGAGCACCCCCATCCACATGAATGAACCACGTTAAAAGCAAAGCTTTCGGGAAGTTTTGGCGGCGTTGTGTCCTCGAGGAAGGACTTAACAAGTCTCTCTGCCTCGCGTTTTGTGATCATACCGCAGCGCCGGGAAGATATCGGCATTGCACCTGCGCGACGCAAGATCTCCAGCTGAACAGGCGTGCACTGGACACAGGTGATGCCCAGTGCAACCCTCCTATTATGGATTTCATTGTAGCTAAAGTCCTTAAGGAGGGTATTGGAGATCTGTGCGAGGCAGAGTCGTTCCTTATTGTCGATCATAAGACTCACAATATACTCGCCGTGAAGTAACACGGTTCCAACCTGGTTCTGACGCGTGGGTATATTATTTATAGGGGTTGACGGCGGTGGGGGTGAGTGCTGGTCTTGGTGCATTGTGTTCTTCATCACCGGTGTCATGAGAAGTTCCTGTTGGCCCCTGGAGTTTGGCGACATCCGATTTCCTTCGGTAGAAGCAAGTGAGGGATAGATATCGGTTCGGTTATGTTCAGAAACCGAAAGAGGAGAAGCAGGATTTGAATTGCCAGTGGATTCGGCTGAGGCGGCAGCGGCTGCTGCTGCAGCAGCAGCTGCTATATTCACTGGGAATACGGGAGGAGCCTTGTGGGGGCTCAGCGCTAGGGGAGGGGAGTGTTGTCTATCCGTTAATGTAGATAACATATTCAGCTCAGCGTCTTGGCCTTATCTGAAAATATAAATGAGTGAACATTATTTTGGGGGATCGCTAGATAGGTGTTGTGTGCATTTGTTTAATATGTGTTGTCAAACAAACAGCCTTTTGAAATAAAGAATCACTGTGATAGAAATGGTAAATCATCAGTGTATGCACTTTAATACTAAATCGCTGAAAAAAAGAAAACAGCTCAATAGGCGGGGAAGATCTCTTCAAAATTACTAAACCCCTCTCTACAATGAAAATGCAATATTTTCCAAGGCAATATTCTAATACTATGTATATAGTGTTACAAAGTGTAGTTTGAATATTAGTATGGGCAATGGGCAATTTAAAGATAAAAACTTTCTTTCAAATTCATAGTCATTGATTGAAAAAGACAAAGTTTCTACCCAGTTTCCATATTACCCAACTGAATGGATTGCAATTAACCTAACTTTCCAAGTACGCATTAACAAAATGGCATACTAGTATTAAAAAATAAATACCTATCAATATCGTCAAATCAGGGTCCATGATTGCCTATCACAGTGTTTCTTTGATCACGGTAGAAGTTCATGAACTTATTATCTACCACTCGTGTCGAGCAGTCCCAGTCATGTTTATCTATCAGAAACAACTATGATCTAAAGCAAAGATAAGCAGAGGCAGGCCTGGCGTTCGGTCACAAAACTAACACTCTAACACCCACTATGGTGACTTTCTTCTAACATATTGTCATGTAATCATCTCTCACGTCAAAGTCGCAAGTCATCTTCGGTGAATGAGTTTTCATCTCGCTTTTGCTAGTGCCTCTGGGCAGCACAGGGATGATGCTTGATTCAGGAGGGACTCTGAAGGTCACATCTGTCCCTCAGCACTCGCGCCCCCTCCCCAACATCCTGTCATCCAACAGTCCTACCGTCACGTCTACAAACTAGAGCGGACGCCGGTCAATTTCCCGCCACGCCTCACTCGCAGATAATCTACGTCACTTCCTACAATTGAACTGCCAGATTACTTTGATTCAATTTGCCCAATTGCGCGCCGCACATGGACGGAAAGCTTGGGGACTACCTCTTCATCCCCGCCTTGAAATATGATCATGTCTACCCAACCGCCTGGGATCGCAACTCTCGTAATTACCCGCAACACTAGATACCCGCGCGAGACTGCCGGCGTTCTACGTGTGCGACTGCGCGAAGTGTTTCCTGCGAAAACAGGCTTTGTTCACAGTGTGGGCACTCGAGACATTAACCCTCGGCATCAGACGACACAAGTAGAATAATGCATAGACTGATTGGACCAACGCAGGAGAAGTTCCCGAAATTAGCTGTCATGGTAATTGAATCCGTAAGGTGGCGAGAGAGGCCGTCATCGAGGGACTTTCCTTAGTAGCCCTCTTGCAAAATAGCATGAAATAGCATGACAGAAGGTGCAACTGATTATAGAAAACTTGGTCATTATGGACATGACTTTTCAGCGTTAACCAAAATCTCAGGTGGAAAATTGTCTTGTCGAAGAAAACTATTCCATCAATTTGTAGTTGGAAATTGAATTGGATTCCCATGGAAGTTGCCAGGGATCGAGCGTAGGCCTACCCAGGAAATGAATTAGATAGGCTACACCAGAAGAAACAACCACAAGAACGTTAATTCGTGCTCTAAGAACAGAGTAGGCCTAATTACTTGTGTGCGACTATCTTTCTGTAGGAAGTCACATATCCTTTGTTTACATCATGCTGTGTTCTTGTTTTACTCATTCAGTAGGCCTATTGAAAACAACATTGTTTGTGACGATTTTTATAGGCCTATCTTCTCAGCTGCACTCTCAGACCCTGCCCACACACAGCCGATTTGCCTCCCGATTGCCCCCCGATTTGGGTCTCCTCATGAACCCAATGATCTCATTTCAAATCCTGGTTTATGTATTTGAAATAACATAAACCAGGATTGGAAATGAAATCCTAGGATTCATCAGAAGACCCAAATCGGGGGGCAATCGGGAGGCAATCGGGAGGCAAATCGGCTGTGTGTTGGCAGGGTTTCAGCTGACGTCATCAAAAACTGAACATTTTCTACTTCTTGTTCCATTCTTTTCCAACCCATGCGTCTAAAAGTCATTTGATCAAAATGGTGGAGGATTTTGTTCAGTAGTTTTTTGTTACTAAAGGGCTTCTTAAACGTCCTCTACCATTTGTAGGCTATTTGGAGGACCCGCCCGAATCCTTTCATGCGATGACTTCACGTATCATCGCTCACCGGCGGCAGATTTCTCTCGGTGATCAGACTTCAAACTCTTGTATAAACATATGCCAGCAGCAGAATATTGATCCAGTCATATAAGTATGCATGAGTAAATTTTGGTAAGATTTGTTTTAAGTATAAAAACCAAAGTAATCATCAAACATTCAATGTGCTTATTATTCTGAATCAAACGCCCCATTAAGCGCGGGCCCTGTGGTGATAGGTGTATTTATTCATCGTGCCAAATATGTTGATAGACAGGGGCGGGGCGGCGATAGTGCCAATGGCCCTCTAGCTAATATCCTTTGAGGCATCCGATTTCAAGTAATAATATGGTGCGCATAATTTAGAGACCTCGCGATTGTACTTATATTTATAGGCTAATGCTCGTCTTGTCTCATTTAATACCATTAACATTCGGTTAAAGGCCAACTATTTGTTAAACATTGGCTCGATCAAAACAAAGCCATGATATGTGAGCAAGCACCTATATATAGGCCTACCATGTCTAATAATTTAAAGGATACCTAATGGTAATTTCTATGATCCTTCTGGAAAATGTGATAACCCTGGCTGTTAAAAGGCTTTAGGGTGCAAAGTTGGAAGAACCATTTCATTCATGATGACTAGGCTCTATATCATATATATGGCACAAATCTCATCTGATTGAGTTGAATAATTTAGACAAGTTCAAGATAAATGTGTCCAATACAATTACAAGAGGGTAATCAGGCTTAATATATATGTAAACCCCATTTCCAAGTCCCGCCCGGCCACACCTTCCTTCTCCTCCTCTCTGCTCAAGGAATAAACACTGTCTTCAAATAATATAATCAATTGTCGTTTCGTAGAGTGAGACCAAATCTCACCAAGTCTTGCCATGTATGGGCAAGCTGGCGATACAGTCTCTCCTCCTCTGGGGCCAGTTGTTACAAGGGATGTGTTTAAAAAAAATCCTCACAGCACCTCGAGACCGCCGTCCAATCTGTCGCGCGAAATCCTAACGGGGATTGCGGCTAAATTGCCTCGGATCACTTGCACATAATTCACTTGGAAAATATTAAACTTTACGCGTCCTGTAATGGGGGAAGAGGACGGTTCTGATCTCAGAGGGCCACAGAGCGACAAATACAATCACCGCTGATTCGATAACGCGTGCCCCGCTACAATTACACGTCATCCAAGCGAAATTACAAGAAGGCCAGCTCGATAATGGCAGTGTCCTGCCTTCTCCCACTCCGCCACGCCACTACCGACAAAATATTGTTTGAGAGTTAATCCACACAGCTATTTCTGCACTGCTTATTCTAAGTGACCATTGGGGGAGTATTGCCCTTGGGGCAGGGCGACGGTCGCTGCGCTGGACAACGCGACCAGAATAAAGGAGAAATAAGAAGGAATGATATCATGATTGTGTCTCTTTTGATCGCTGGGGCGATCATAGCGGATATAATCAATAGACATGCGCAGATCCGAGTTTCCGGTGCGCGCGGGCGAGATGGGATTTAACGGTCAGCATGATAAACGAGCGCTAGGGGAGCTATGGTTAGCGTTGGCCATATCAATAACCGACCACTGACCACTGGCTACTTCAGCCTGACCACGAGGCATACTAGTCCCACTCAATGGCTAACTTACAAAACAAACTTTGATGATAAATACGCCGTCTCCTCCCCGCCCTATGAATAAACAAATGGTGGAATAACGAATCTGTCGCTCTGGATCCTAATCCGGGTCCTTAAACTCTGGCGTTTCCGGTCGGATCACGTGACTCCGCGGGGGTACAAGGATTACATGGGGTTAGTAAGGCGCAGCGCCTTTTGGAGGCATTGCAGAGAGGGCGAGCGCAAACTTATCCATTTTTATCTAAAGCTAAGACAGTCAAGTCCATACTTAGCTCGAGGCCCAGAGAATATAAGCTCCCGTAGATCTTGGAACGGGAGATATGGCGCATGCGTGAATATAAAGACACTTTACATCTCAAAGTCCACGTGTTCTCTAGGCCACGACACGAAAAGAATCTCACTGGTATAGACCCGTAGCTCTACAATAATTTGTAAGCGATTTATTGTAAGGTCCTAAACTTTTTGCTCGAGTGATATAAAAATGCTTCAAACAGATGTGTAACACATTTCCAGTGCTCAAATCCAACAATTCGCAACCTTGGTATAGCTATAATGTACCCTACATGATTATGTATGCTAGCATTAAGTGTGAAATGAATATTTGATGACTTGATCCTGTTCTGTTGAACACTAACGTTAAACATCTAAAATATCGAATTGCCACTTGTCATGCACATCCATTTTTCATGAAGATAAATCACATTCTCTCGCCTGTTCAAGGGCGGCCTGTTCAAATTTCCACAGTATTGAAAAGGTCCATAGAAATGTTACGCCAATATATGCAGATGTTGATCAGAGAATCTACTTTTAATTACAGACTGAAAGTCAGTAGGCCTATATATGCACTCCACCAAAAAACATGAAATTAATGGATTTAGTTTAAATTCAGATCAGCCTATAGATTGATCAACCCATGTTGCATTTTTTCCAGGAGTTTCACATTTGATAGGCCTGAAATTTTAAATTAATTGTTGATAGGCCTACCCGTGTGTATGGACTCTTTCTATATACTACTCCATGCCTTCACGCTTAGTCTTGTAAGTAGTCTATGTAGTTTGTAGTTTGCCCCAGGTTGCGCGAAAACAACTCAACAGCCCGTATACACTGTATTTACCGTATATTTAGTTTTCTGGGAGCATAATCTTCCCATTTGAACCTGGGAGTGGAAGGCCTGAACTCCTATTAAATTGATATTTCATGTAAATACTAAATAACTAGAGGAAGTCACAAAACGGAAAATGAAATACACCATATCTTCCATTTTCGTTATGTCCAGTTAGAAATATCTGAAACACGAAGGATTTATTCGATACACGATTTAAAAGACACCTGTGTCCATCAACAATCATTTAATATTAATTACTTTTTTATTTTTTATTCCTAATACATACGGTCTCGTTGTTGTTGATTACCATTTATTTAATCCCCGAAAGCCGGGGCGAGACCCATCAAACCTGGTCAGTGAAATACTCTCCAGCGCATTCTATTAATGATATTTGAAGGTCAATCTCAATGCGAGCGGGGTCATGCCGATGGGTCTCGCTTAGAGCTAGAGATAATTGGCCCCAACACCCGGCACCTTCCCCGCCTACCCCCCGGTAAAGATTTCCCGGTGTGAGCGGCTCCGTCTTCCGTCAGTCTGAGTCGGGCCGCGGTGTTGACGTGTCGCCGGGGAGATCAGGCCCTGATCCCGGCCAATCTCTCCCGTCACACACACGGGTGTCGGGGGATCAAGCCTGGTCGTGGTCTAACAGAGACCACTCAGGTCAATTGGATAAAAAAGGCATTCAATTACAGGGGGCGGGAGTCCCTGGGGGTTGCCATCCAACCCATGCTGAATGTATTTATTTTAGGGCCTTTGGACAAAAGATCCTATGGTCGTTAGCCAAATGATAATTTTTAGGGGGAACAGTGTCTTAAGTCTTTTGCTATCGTTAAGCAGAAGTCGGCGCGGACTATTATAGAACATTTATTTTATGAATGAGATTTTCCAGATTTGTTGCCTCCGTTTCCATGGGAAAGAAATATCCCTGGCTTAACCTTGACAATTCATACACACTTTGCCGCTATTGTTGATTGATGGCTCATAGTCAAGCAGTCCTTTGTGAGAATCCCATCCCAACAAACTTGATCGCCACAAATAGTGTCTAACTTTTGTTGGGTTTTCTCCCCCCAGATACAAATGAGTCGTTTGACCCACCAATTATAGGTCTGAATTGTATGCCACTTTAGACTAATTATTACAATAATAAAGCGCGTCATGAATTATTTGCGGCTCTCCGATGCAAGGTCACGTCCCAACGCGATCAGGCGTCAAGGCGCGTTATGACCCTGCACGCCGTTTTGTCGCGCGACAATACGTTGCGCGACGAAACAGGCGCGTGAGGGAAGCCTCCGACATGAATCATTATGACAGGCAATGATATGTGATGTCACAAAAATAGTAGAAGCAATAGGGCGGTGAAACGTCTGTCTGGAACTGTAAGGTCCACTTGGAGATGGTATTTTTTTTTATTTTGATTTGCAAGTTTTAAAAAGTTTTATTCTGCTTATAGCCTTACACATTAGGCCTGCATTGAAAGAATGCTCTTCTCAATAAAAACACATCTTAAATTCGTATGACATTCACAATGTTTAGTTATATGATAGACATGGTTTATAAATAAAAGAATAAACGGTATGGTATGACATTATCCATGGTTTGTAATATGCAATACACATACAAAAGATAGTATTTATTATGTGCGATATCATAGTGATTAGTCGACGATATTTAATATTTTAGAATATATCCTTGGATTCTGTACGGTTCTCCGGAAAGAAAACTCGCGGCCCCATACTTAATATTGAAAGCCTGAAAGAAAGAACCACAGCCGACGATGCTTCAAAATTGAATCAATCGAGCACTAATATCGTATACAATATAATTTACTTAACCACTGACAACAAGCTGGAGATTAATGATTTAGATAAATAATTCTAGGCCTTGCACAATTACTGAAAGAACCGGTTCCCCCGAACAACAAAGGTTTCTAAAGAGGGCCTATTTATTCTGTAAATGTAAGCTGCCATTGCGTCAAAATAATCCTAATCCATGGGAAGGGAACATCTCTATTATATATATGATATATCCAAGCGTTCACCATTGAAATCCATGCTACTTCAAATGATCACTTGTCTACATTAATTATTTATGTACGTGGTAATACACCTGACGATATAGTTGATACCTTACATAATTTAAAAGGTTCACTGCGAATGAACGTAGAACAATAAAGTTTCTGAATAATACATGGATTCTTACTGTTGAATTTGGTAAATAAAATAATTATCTTTTCTATGCATTGGAGTTTTTCTTTTACCTTATTCAGACATTCGTGAATTATTTCCTTTATCTCCTCTTTTCCTTTAGTTTCCTTGACTTTTAAGTCAGTTTTCCGATAACCAGCCTGTTGTCCCTGAACAATTCTAAAGAAGGCACATTAGTTGCACATTGACAACTATGCGTTTTTGTGGCAGACTAGTAGTGAGAAGAACACGCGCAGTGCGCGCGCAACACGTGTGTCAACTTGAGAGGCAAGGCATGCATCAATACCACACACAGTCTGTCAGGCTCCATACAAACTCACGATGGGTTTCTTCATTCTTGAGATTTTTCCAAACATCCAAACTCCAAATAATTCTAAGTTCAATCAAATATATTTACAAATGGTTGATTAGAGACTTGTAATAACAAAGAACCCGAGTCTTACTTCAAAACCTGTTGTATTCTAATTTCAAGAAAATGTATAGTACCACTGAATCTTGCCTTCTATTTTACATGTAGTTTATCTATCAGGCCCACGGATGAGGTAATATAATTTGATGTCTTTGTTATTGTGTCTACCCTTCCTGCATTCATTTGATATAACTATGAAGGAATTATGATGCCTCCTGACGTTGATTAGAAGTGACACCATGGTCATGTATCACATTGCTTAACATAAGCTAGCAAGTAATTTAATAAATCAGTCCATGCAAGGCCTTTGGTTATTATATCTAACCATAAGAAAGGTGAACTAATAGCAAAGTGCTAATCAATAACTGAGGAATCGGAGATGGACACAGCTTTCAAGATTTTAGACAAATACAAGTTTTAAAAATGCCTTTCAATTTAAAGGTCTAAATGCCCCCTATTGTGGGCAAATTGAAGGTCAGGGAAGTGTGTCTCTGCTCGTTTCGAGATATGTACAGTTCTATACCAGAACAATTCTTCATGCGATAGCATAACTTCCCACATATATACAAATATTTCCATGCAGTTTGATATTGTAAAATGAAAGTAAGTTAAAGTTCTGAAATGTGCTGCAACAGGAGCGAATTATGAAATCATGCAAACAGAATATAATATATGTATGTTACCTTTGCTTTCAGTTTCCCAGGTAGCACGCGAGTAACCACGGTAGATGAGTCGGAGATACAGGAAACCTTGGTAGAAGTGATGTAGATACAGCAGCAGATCGATGTAACGGAAGGTGCTACTCAACATTAACTTGACAATACTGCAAATATCCCCTTTCAACAGTCCAATGCTAAATCGTCCATTTAGTGTGTTAATCGCCTCTTATTTGGAAAGCATCAGGCTGTGGGTCTATAATTTGATACAGTCCTGCCAAATAATTCCTTTTTGTAGATTCCTGCTATATAAAGTGAGCTATTGCTAAAATCCTATCTCCAGATAGGTGGAAGGTAGACCTGACACGCTTGGATCCGGTGTTCATCTAACAGACTGTATTAATAGTCTCTCTTACACGGGACCCCTGCCTTTATAGCGCCGCTTCCCGCTGTGGACGGATAGGTAACTACTGTCTCCTCAGTCGCACCAGCAGTACACTCATCCCTGCCACCCGCTCTTCCCATTGGCTGAAACGTGCTGAGTGGCAGAGATCAAGAACACGCCCACAGCCACCGATGCATTGCTAAATGGATGTAATTGTCTGGGGAAAGGTGATAGTTTGACGAGTGAATTTCTCTAGAAATTATAAGGATCTATGTTTGAAGATGTTGCTTAGCGAAAAAGCTAGGGAAATGCTCGATAATCCCAATTCGACACACATTGAATCCTTAATCTATAAAAGAGGAACTTAACTTGACAGCTGTGTGTTAGGGGAATATTTCGCCTATTGACATATTGTCGTAACATCATTATCTTTTGCAAAAATGATTAAACAATTGCCTTGAATTGATTGGAATAGACGCATTATATTTACACTGTTTGTACATATGCACCCAACATTGAGTCGAGGGAAGAGAGTGGCATGATTTCAGCATGATTCCGATGTTACAATGTTATGTATGTACACGTATTTGAAAGATTCAATACACAGCCTTATGTTGATTTTAAATTACGAGCAATTCGCATAGCCATCGTGAGAATAATGCCACGAACCTTCATACTATAGCCGTAAATTGCAATAATTCCTTACAAAGTTCCGACAAATATTCATTGCAAAGTTTCGACTATCATCATTATAAGAACTCACGAAAGATTTTCAAAAATGTATTTGGACCAAGATGTTGCTATTGTGCTTCCTCTGCAATTCAATTTCCTGTAAGATATATCCCTTCTCAACATGAAAATGTAGGTTAAGTAATTTACATGAAGGATGTATATCAAAATGCTTAAAACACAATTATTTACTGTAGAATTAGCTAATAAATCAATTGTGGTACCAAGCGCTTTGTAGTTTAATACCGTGTGTCTTCATTCACGTGGAGTATAAACCTATTATCACTCTTCTGATGCAGTCCAGAGACATCGAGTAACCCCGCGCACCTTGATAATTGTATTTGACACGTGGCTTATATTGTTAACAAGTTCCTGATGTTTTGCCTAACTTATATTTGTCTTCGTTACTTACGTTCTACTCTTAACGAGATCATGGAGCCACTTCCCCTTTCTGATGACATATGTGGTAAATAGATACTTCAAAGCTAACGGGCACCCAATTCATGACTTCAATTTCCAGGATTGTTCTTCCACTGTGGATTGCCTTTCCGGGTGCTAATACTCTTACTCACCTCCCCGTATGAAGAACGGAGAAACGATGATTAAGTTTGTGATTATTGGTTCCTGGATATCAGCCCCATCTCAGGGAGTAAATACAATGTTTTAGCTGACTGTGACATGTCACAGGCCGCATCTTGACGTCCCCTCTCCATGACCTTCAAATCTGGCTGTCTTGGGCTTCGAGTCGGAGGATGAAAAAGCATATAGGAGAGCTGTAGATATTAACAATATTTTGTGGTGGTCAAAGTGACTAATATAAACAAAGTAGATAGATTAAATGTGGTGAAATAGCCAATTACATGGATGGGTTTTTTTTAGGAATATGCTTTCAGATTTAGCTTGGTTATACTATGTCGTCCACAGATCTGAAAGTCGTTGTACAATTGACTTTGATCAATCCATATATATATAAGCATAAGCATATAAGCATTGCTAAGGGAAATTAAAGTAACATTGCAAAATAGTAACGACCCATTGTTAGTAACATGTTTTAGACTTTAATTCATAGTGAAATATAGCACGGCCATATCTATAGGAATTATACACTTTTGTCTTTGGGCTAAGAGATAAATAGGAACAGAAGAACATGACTGTATGTTCATGGGGTCTATTCGTTCAGTAAGCGTGCTTACATGTCATATACCATTTCCATGCAGTATTCCTTCTGCCCTAGGGCACACCCGATTCATAGTAGCCGGGGCCCAGTTGACCCTTAGCATTGTGATCGATGACTTAAACAATGCACTTACACAAGTCTTGGAATCTTACAGAAAACACTTTCAAACAATGTTACGAGATAGCCCGATATATATTAAAGACACAATATGCCCGCGGCTCATTCGGCTTTACATTAGTTGCACTGTGGAAGGTGTGGGGGAGTAAGAGGCCACTCCAACAATAAGAGAGAACACTAAGGAATAATACATGACCCTTTGTTATGCGAACAACCAATCAAGTGGAAATCATACGCTTTGGTAATCATTTACCTAATGTATAACTTATTGAACATTTATTGACTGTATCATGGTAGAATGCCAATTAGAAATAAATTAAATTGAAAACTTGTAGTTGCAAACTTAATTAATTGCAATGGTTGAAATGTGTATAACTAAGCTTAGTCAAGATGTGTAGTCCCTGGGAAACAGGTACTGATTTTCTGTGAGAAATCAGTGCGCTTTGACAATAATTATGACAATGAGTATAAAACACAATAATTCCTATTGAAATCTTGATGGCCAGTAGGCAAATGTACAAAGAAATGGTGAAATTGGGGGAGTGGTTATTTGTGATTTCGTTTAAATAAATCGTACAGATGAGAAATTGTTTGTGAAAACTGCTTGAAAGAAAGAGTCAGAGTGGCCCCGCGCGCTCACACAAAGCTAAGCTTCACCGATGTTTAACAGTAACATCCCAACGACAGATTGCCACGCCCTCTACAATATCCAGGCGCTATCCGGAACTACTTGGGTCAGAGGTCAAATATTGACCAGCCCGGTAGAAGAGATCGCATGGTCATCGTGTAAGTAGAAACTGTTACGTTACGTCCGGTCCATAAACAGGTTATACGTAGCCATATATCTTGATTATGGAGAGTTAACTGCTGGAATGCTTGTACACGAGCGGCTGTTTTGTGAGATTGGAAGATGTGAGTGTGCAGCAGACTTGGCGGTAACTCTGGAGAGAAATCATTCATCTTCAGACCAGCTACTGCTTTCGTTTGTTTTGTCCATAAAATGAATGCGCAACTTTCGGGTGTCTCTAGATTGCATCGGGTGGCTTGCCTCATATTTAAATGGTTAACTTATACGGTATGTGTAGGGGCGACAGAAAATGTACAATCGACAGCTCTACATATTTAATCAATTTTGCTAAGCAATGCTGAACAAATGTTAAATATTTGGTGTATCTGAGTATATATCAGGAAATCTGTTCCGTTATTTTGAACTGCATTTTGAACCTCCATTTTGTCTTTAATAAGGGTTATTTGAGAGGATTGATGAAGGCGAATTGTACATCTTCGGGCGACCTCACGCATTATATGTTTCTAATGGACAGCGAAATTATTCTTGCTAGGAAGAGATCTCAAGAAGGTAGAATATATTCCATGCATCTTCAATGGTCAAAGTTACGCCGGCTGTGAAATTCGAAACGATCGGTATTGAGTGTATCGTATGTATACCACCGAGATCCGCCCTTTTCCTTATACTACTTAGGATACGAAGTATACGCGCTGTCCTTCATTAAAATGAGCTTGCTACATTTTCAATCATCGTAATACCTCAAATTAGAATTTATAGTTAATTCATTGAATGGGGGTAGTTTAGCTTTTTACAAAACAATTCCATGGTGACGTGTCATTAATGCTATCAGAAGGGCTGTGATATTTGATTTCCACAACTAACCGTTTAGATATGTTTACGGTTTAAAAGTCTGCAGAGATATCGTGCATGGACTGCATGGAAATCATAATAGATGTTTCTTTAAATGTGGACGAGAAATAGGAAGCTTAGGAAGATTAGCTTTTCCAAATATTATGATGATATCTGCTGCGCTGTCCATCAAAGAAAACGAAGCATATTTTATATAGCTTAGGTTCAATGCAACAATGAGATGATAATTATCGAGGTAACATCTCCCAAAGTTTCATACATAATTGTGTTACGACTCACGCATAAGAAAAACAAAGGTTTTACCGGTTGTTTTGTCGTGTAAACCGTACATTATGCAGAGCTCTATGCAGAGAAAAAGAACCATATCCAGAATGAAATCAAAATTGTTGATAAGTATAGGACACACCGCTTGTATCAAAAACAATTACAGATAGAACGAAGAGCGATTTATTAGCAACCTAATTGTGTCTTTATTGTGGCCATCTCAATAGGACAGGTGCTGTTTTGCGGTATCTATACTTGCTATAAAGGTGGATTATTTTACCTACACCCTACTCATCGGAAAATACTTTTGTTAACATTTGTTCTGGTATCTGATTACAGTTGAGCCCCTTACTACTAATTGCTGCTAATTGCGCCAGTGTTAAACAAATTTACTGCGATAATTACTCATGTTGTCCAATCATGCCATATGCTTTCAAAGGGTAATTTATCATAGGAAACGCCTAAACATGGAAGGATGAGTTAAAACTACAGTTAGATTTTATAGCAGATTAATGAGGATATTTTAGCTTTTGGCTGGAGTAGTCTTTTTGTGGTGACATCATTGTATTGCTTATTCCCTGGGAAATTAAATACCCATGTTCGCTCAGTTGTTTCACCGCCTTTTGTTTGCCCGTTAATTAGAGGAATTAAATCATATTCAATAATATATACTTCACTTGTCGGTATGTCACTATTTGCGCCAGGAAACCAAAAGTACATAATGAGCTTGAGGAGAGACGATATAATTATTTGGTCATGTATTGAAATCAAGATGCAAAGTTTGGTAGGTATATTTAATTTAAAGCATGTTTTTTTCATTTTTATACGAGGCGCCAATGTTCGATTAAGGAGATAGCCTTATCCTATATAAGTATATACGTATATGAATTCATATATTCTATTCACACGTTAGTTCAATTGTTATCATGTGTATCCCGATAACTCTTTGAACAATATTCTAAGATATTTCTACGACCTCTTGCAATTGATTGATAGAAAATGCTTTTTGGAGGGGAAAAATCAGCAATTGCCAGAAGGTGGTTGCTCCTAATGAAACGGAGAATGCGGAATTTAATTGCCCCTCTAAACAATGAACGCAACTAGTGCAAATTGCCTATTTATCATCCCACCATACCCTATCGGATCTCAAGCGTGTCATGTAACATGCCTCAACAAGGGTTCGCGCGACACGATCGGCTAATTATAGAGGTTCCCTGCAATAGGAAAATATGCCACGAAGAGTGATTTAAAGCACGAATTAGGGTCTTTAGCATGATTGGTGAGATGAATTAACACCAGCTGAATGTTGAATCGGTAAACATTTATATATATAGGGTTTTGAGATAATATGATGAGATGTCATTCTATGATTGATCTATCTTATAAACAATGATAGCCCGTAAGCTTGATTGCTGAGATAAAATTAATTTAAACCATCTAAATTTTGGATCGGATTGGTTAACATACGGGTTTTTAATAATGTGCCCTGTAAATACGCTGGCGGGACGTCATTCTATGATTGATCTATCAAAAAGCTATTGAGATATCAAAATAACCTCAATATTCTTTTCATTCAAAGGTATATAAATGTTAATTATGGATGGTGGATGGTGGATGGTGGTACTGATAAACGTTTACACAAAATGTGTATCGCACTTCGGACTTTTTCTAAATCAATCGGTTTTGCTGTGAACAAATATAAATCAGTATACCAAATATCATACACTTGCTATTCACTTGCCTGTAATATAATAATTTCACACACCATTAGTTTAGTCCAGTTAACTACCATTTGTCGTTTATATTTGTTTAATATGGTATACAGTCCCTCCCCGATTAAACAATTTATAGGACTACACAAACATGCATGTTATTTCTTACTTGAATCAAGTATTGGCCAAGCGTTTAAAAGTTAACCAATATCTCTAATATATCCCAGAATAGTGTATTTGTACCACGATGACCTCTATATCCTACCTAGATGGGGTTGCCATATGGTAAACTGAGGAGTAACAATAGGCCCTCAGATAATTGGGGAGGAGTCTGGGCAAATGGTTTGTTTGTGACAGCGTAATGCCTTCTGGGTCCCAGGTTATTAGACTTTGCAAGGGTGATTAAACACCCGTCGACCTATACCATAACGTGAACACTTACATATGATTACCCAGAATTTCAATGACATTAGCGTAAAAAGGAAAGTCCACGAGGGCAGCTACTTGTTCAATTACGACATCAAACTACTGCAATTATTCTATGCATGGGCGTTGTTAGTAAAATTAATATCACGAGGTCGGTTTTCTTCAATTTGTAAACATCTATTGAAAATGGGGTATAACATAGGTATAAAAGAAGGCATAAAGGCAAAGAAAAGGTCCTCCCTCCATACCTCTTGACCAACCCGTCAAACAAAGTTTCATTTTCGTTGCCAAACCGTTCCAGATTAGTGACATCGTCAGTTTCATGATATTGGCCTGGATATTGGCTATCTTTCAATTAAGCAACATTTATGAATATCTAAGACAATTTACCTGACACACAGAGTTTTATTACAGTGACAAACGTCATAGTTATGTGTATGTTTCTCAATGATGTACATATAGAGAGATTCTTTTCACAAAGTTACCCCAACATTGCATCCGATCCATCTCTGTGTTAAACCCATATCGGCATACGCTCGATGCGTAAATGTCTGTGCATTCACCTGACTGATTACCTTTGGAATTACCGTTTGACCCCATGGCTTTACGGCTGAAGATAAATTAAAGATCTGAACAAAATTCCCCTTTTCACGCTCTGTTTGCATTGTTTGATTATATCGTTTCGTTATTCTGCCTAGTCTGTTTGATGTTTGGACTGCAATGAATAAATAAAAAATCCGCACAATGAGTACCTGCGCCCAGCGTAGTGATAGTAACCATATGGCATGCCAATATGTACCATTGATTATAGGATGAGTTCTTTGCTACAATTACTGAATTAGGTTTCATATGAAGGAGCGGCAGGATTGATAGTCTCTGTCGGTGATAGCATTGCGATTAAAGAGATGAAGCCCGGTTTCAAGATGTTCATTGGTGATGGTGACATTTATGAAAAGGAATATATTGAAGGATATTGATTTTTTTCGTCAATTACTTGCACTGCATGCACGCGCACTTCACGCTCAAGATATACACTCGAGATATAACTCGTCCATTAAAATAGTCATTTACGATATCACCCCTTTAATATCGATCGTATATATAATGATGCGAATATCTATTATAATTGATGTTCGCTTTAAGAAAGAATGATAGTGGAATTTATTCAAAAATCCATGACCATTATTTGACCGTTTTTAATCATAATAGGGAGGGAATGAAAGCAGAGATACTTGGGGAAGCATAAGAATCACATCTACAAGCTATCAGTTCCTGATAATAATGAATAATAACTTATGCATGCCTGTTCATTATAACTTTTCTAATAAGTCATGTTAATAACTTATGTTAATTTCAGAATCATGTCAAGCAATACAACTTGACTTGTATACCTCTAGTTGTGAGAGTATCCACCTGTCGGTCAGAATGTCCCGTCAGAGTGAGACTCAGTCAATATGAAGACTCATTTTCACCATGGCGAACTTTGGGGTTTGTAAATGACCTTTGACAAAGGTTAGACCCGAGGGCTGCATCCATGTGTACGGTACGTTATCTGGACTGTGTCTCCCATCATAACAAATTGATAAAACCGTTTGAATGACTGCCACATATTGCCCGATGCATGGTACTGGCATGTGGTTAGGCTGAGTTGAGATTCCCTTGCTCGTAAACAATTTAAATGAATGAAAGAATGAATGCATAGCTTTGTGTTTCAATTTAATCGAACAATTAGATATTATACTTCATACTGCTTGTCTCTTGTCGGTCCAAATTAAATATCTCTCGCTACATCAATAAAGCATACATGTATATGTTCCTATGTTTAACACTTGTGATATTTCATCAATGCTGAAAGCTTAGTTAATGTTGTAACGTGATTTATTTGGTTGAATAGAAATGAAATGCAAAGTTGCATAATATCCCTAATGTCTCGGGTCTCTTATAAATTAGACTTACATGCAGACGAGCCTTTGAAACAGGTGCTTCAGACCTACCGATGCATCCCAAAACAATTGATTCTACCATCTTACATGTAAAGAGAGCTTTATCATTGAAATAACAATTCAAGGTGAACTTCAGGCATAACTAATGTATGCAGCCATAAGAATCACATTAGAAATATCACGATTTTTATAATATACATGTAACTTAGCTTATCATTGTGCCCTTGCATGGGGTATATGGTAGCACAAAAAGATATAATTGCACTATCTACCAATCCACCAAAATCCGATCTCAAGTGTGTGGATGAAATAATGCGCCATCTTTTAAAATAAAAAAAATTGCATCTAAATCATATTAAAATATGGGGCTTGTGTATACCCTATACTTCAATCAGTAAAATATGACAAGCTGGTTGGACTTATATAGGACAGTTTCCGAATATAAATATGCCAAGAGGGATGCTGATGAAAGGCTCCTCGGATCCCTTGTTGGTGCTGCCAACGGAAGGTGTCTTAATACAAATCAGTGTTCATCAAGAGACGAGAGAATGAAGGCTCTCCGCCGAGGAGAAACTAAGGCAGTTTACTGCTTGTGAAAACGCTTGGTTGTCTTGTGGACACTTCCTTGCTTGCTATATCCGTATTAATAACTTAAAATTATAAGAACATGTGTATTCATACTTAATGCACATATGAACACATAATATGTAGGCCTATTATGCATACTTACATATATGTAGAACACATAATGCACACATGTATACATCCACATGTACACGTATATGAATACATGTACATGTATGCATGCATACATATATGTATGTGTAGCAGTGACTCTTCTAATTCTATCAAAGATGAGTGGTAGGGCCTAATTCCAGAATGTGCATTCACGTACATATAAATGGGTCGTTAAGGTCGGTAAGGGACATCTACTATACGTGACCCCATGGAATAGAAACACACAAAGACTAATTCTGTACACAACTAAAATGGATGTCGCATGTTGTAGGTAAATTCCGCCCTATCTTGGGTCGTATGATAATGCTTGGAAGTAGCGTTAAGGCATGGGCGGGATCCGCACCTTCCCGCTTGTAACCTGTCGACGTATTTGCTTGTAAACTACCACTTAGACCTACTTAGTCCGCCAGCGTCTTGCTTATTGCTTTAATTAGTTTGCATTAAGTGAATTTATCGCGTTAATACGTCTGTGCCACTTGGGGTGAGCGGGGAGCAGTGCCTCCATTACTACGCCGTAACAAGCCCTCGTGGGACTTGTCGCGTCACCGTCCGCGTCGCCTCCGTGCCGCTCTGCGACCATCGCGTCGCTTAACGCGCACTGGGGGCGCCAAGTTACAGACAACGTGATGATTTAAACTGACGCTGAATATTGCCCCTTAACGGAGACGAGGTGTCAGGCAAACAGGTATTATAATAAGCTTGGGGAAGACTTAGTCCATCTTGATTGGATAAAATTCAGACAGAGTGACAAATTGCCTGTATTCAATTCAACCTCTCGTCAGCCCTCTGCATGTATATACTACCACATACAACGGTACCGTTATGAGCACGACTGCAACGACACGAGTATAATAATTAATACATAGTAAAGGGAGCTTTCGTGCCACCCTGATGATGGGTGGTTCATAATTTGATAGACCAAAATAGGCTATTGAATTAAGATAGGTATTTATTGATTTACATTGCTTCTGGCGTCAGGGGTACTATTTCTTCATTTTATATAATAATGTTATATCAAATTTTGATTTAAAGATCGGAATCATAGAAGTATAATGTCAACCTAAATATCACGCGAGACATTAGATCTTATCTCGAAAGTTGTGTTGCATTTAAGAATTTTTACTCCCTACTCAACACATTGGTACACTCAATTCCAGTAACCGAAGATGTCCTGTGCACGTATAATTGTCCAGTCCTCTGTACTGAATTTAATGAGTTCATTTATCTAGGTATACTTTTCTGACCACAAAAGGGCTTCTGAATGGCCCGAATGGTTGACCATACAGAGTCTAACCTCCTGCCTCTTCAGTACCACTCTCTGCTTGCGTGAGGTGTTGAAGCCTGAGGCAAGTTACACTTGTGTGTGGCGGACTGGAGAAGAAGAGAATGTTGAGAGTTTAGGGTTTATCTAACGGATTGTCACTCCTTTCAAACTGCTTTAAATGAGCGCGCACACACTTAACTGCTACAGGACTATTTCTGTATGTTCACTTGTATGTGTCTTTGAAAATATTATGGTGCCCCTTTGATGGAAATGTCTCTTTTAATCGCATGAATCGATTGTCATGCAATGTTTGTTCATCTTCATCTGTACGTGTAGATTTCACAATGCTCTTCCATCAGAATTTCCAATTTCATTCAAGTTCATTACCAGTATTGCACTAATAAAAACTTTCTCCACATTTTCTAATATGGAGAAAGTTATTATATTGAAGCTGACCTCCTTGCAACCGATCCAAATTCCTGAAGACTTGTTATGTCTCCTCCTATGCATGATACTCAGATAGATTTTGATAATTCTGAAAGCTCGCTTAACACTTAATTATATACCAGACAATTAATCACTATAGCAATATCACTACAGTATGCATATATGTATAAGTATCCTGTTCTCAAGCATTCCCCAGGTCATACACAAATCTAGATGATATACCAGTTTGTTTCCGATGGAATATTTATCTTTAAATCGCCAAGGTACTTTCTTAATGCGAATTCCCATGCACACGGTAGTGCGGTATTTGGTACGCATCACAAAACGAATATTCGCTATGTATACGCATGTATACCTAGTATATCCACCTCCAAGCTGCCTACAACTATCAGCCACGTCGAGTAACAGACGAACAAATAAATGCACAAGCTATAGAGATCCATGGTCGATCCCTGTCGTTAATTCATCTTCCGAGAGTGGTCACGGAGGAGCGAGAAACCGGCCCGAGGTAGGGACCGGGCGAATCGGTTTTGTGTTGAAGATTAACACGTTCCTCCCGTTGTAATAATACTCGCGGCACACGACCGGTCAGAAAGATCTGGTCTAGTTACAAATTACAAACCACAACCACACTTCGTGTGGAGAGTGTAAAAACTCTTGGTCGAAACGACACCGTCTTCTAAATTACAGCGTTCGTGTAGCGTGTTTTTGCCTCATTAGCCTACAAAGGCGCAACATTTGTTTCACTTCAAAATATCTGATATTTGCTAAAATAGTCAAATGTAATATATTTGACAGATAAAGTTTACATTAGGTATTGTTTAGATTTATCATCCGTTTGTAAGTTGATTGGCAAAAGTATGTTTCCTTTGAATGATCCGGCGTATAAATGCATGCACCTACGATTGTTATATTCATTCCAACCCTAAATCTTCACTGTTGGGGAACCGCATAACCACCGATATCATTTACGATTTCCCCGAGAAGGCCGCGTGTCTCATTGCTGAAAAGTAATTTCAGTCCGTCGTTATGACGACCTCGTGGTTTTAAACACGATATTTTGATATTTTTGCAAGTTCTTATTTCTAATTAGTCTTACCACTGACAATGAATCAATTAGAACGTTACACGCTGCTTGGATAATCATCATTGACACTAAAGTAGTTTGGCGAAGTTTCGCCTTGACGCCTTTTTTTTTTATTCATTTGAGGCCTATAACATATTTAATGATCATTCGTTATGACAAGAACATCTGGAAATAGCTTTACTAATAAAGATCAAATCCATTTTTTTTCGCCTTGCTCACTCCTTGACACTAGGGGTATTGACATTCATATGTGATGTGTTTCAGGAAAACGAGTCATAAGTAGCAAAATTCATATTTTTAAAAGTCATTTATTCACAGGATCTCCTTTTCGGAATATTTTCATCTAGTCAGATAGGTCTTATGAATACATGGACTAAATTTCAGGGTAGTGGGCTAAATATACTCAGGCATTTCTAAGATCATCCTATGGAGTACATTTACCTACTTTACCAGTAATTGTTCACCCCAAAATATTGAAAACTTTTTTTCAAACTTAAGATATAGAAATACTTATTTAATGTCGTTAATGTTTATTATCATTGGAACCGGCTTGATCTCCCCTTTTCAAATATGATGATAGATCTCAAAAAACATTTTGACCGACATTGAGGGGCTGCTGGTGCACTGTTTGGTGTATAATCCCGAGGCGTTTATCGGGATGAACGTGGAGCAGTGCTTCCATGCTTGTTTCTTAAGCTGTTTGAGCAAACTGGTCACTATTGCTGCTATACCTCAAACCTATCACAGGCAGGTCGTCCATCACCAATAAATATTGACACTTATATATTATGGAGTCCAAAAGGGCCAAACATATTCTGAGAACTCATAATGAAGAGTGTCTGATTTCAGTTTTCTTAATTCATGATTCCTTTTAAACTGCACAAGGTCTATACTTATTTGTAATCGCTTAAATGTCATTTACCATGTAATAACTTCGGAAATGTATCCCGTCATAAATTTGAGTTCTAATAACTTTAATAACTAACTATTATTTGGCCTTCTGTCCATAGTTAATCAGAGGTTCTAACTTTAAGCACGTCGTGTTGATGTTAATTTGATTAATGATAGCCGTCCGCCCCGCTTCTCCAACTTTCTCATGCTTCATTAACAAATTAAGCCCACCAAGATGGAGCGTTAAGGCGGGAACACTATAATCTTATTCTAGAGTTTCAATCATGATTCGGTTAATGAGAAACGGAGCTGTGAATGAGAAGATCAATTTACTATTGAGGTAACGTTTACCTGATGCACTGACCAAGCTACATTTGCCGGTGCTTGTGCGCAGAACCTTTTTACTCGGCGCGGTTTAGAAATAAAGTAGAAAGCAGACGACATTTCGCAAATTAAAGGAAACGAAACCCTTTGAATCAAGTATACACGCACAGGCAGACGACTCTGATTGAATCCTGACCAAATATGGATGGAAATGTGAGATTTGAAGATTTGATTTTTCTTTGGGGAATGAGATTTAATTTGTTAAAATGAGAAGAATTGAGAAAACTTATCGAGAGTAAAAAATGGAGAGGTTAAAGTTGGCTTACTTGAGAAAAGGTGTTGATAGAGATAGGATTTGAGGAGAGAAAGCTGACTAAGAAGAAACTGAAACCGCATAACGATCAACTCATCTCGACGTCCCTGTGAGGATGTGTGATGTATTGTGTGCCACTTTTATACATTTCATTTGCAAGATTGCAGAAGAAGTAACAAGAAGATAACCATTGTGCCAACATGTAAAAGGATGCTACTATTGAGGCCGAAAGAAAGTCATTGTATCCAATCAATTCATAAGTCCTCATGAACTCCGAGCAAAACATTTTTTCATTTTGGAGTACTCTGGAAATATAACTCTCAACTACAAACCGCTCGGGATTTTCTTCGTGGGTAGTCCACATGAAAAAGCAAAAAGGTTAATGCTTATAGATTACGGATTCTGCGGGAGGCAACATTATTTTATTCCTTCATAACGAGGGCCATTTATGATAAATCAGTCGTTGTTAGGTACTCCTTAAAAATAATATGTTGGGTATCAATTAAAGTTTTGTAATGAATATCTAGACTTTCACTTTAAATTTATGCTTGTTTTATCACATAATTATTATACATGATATTTGTATTTTTGTTTGTCATGTATCATTATATATTTGTACTTTAGTTTTGGTCAACTCATTCTGCTCTTTAGCGGTGAAAGTATGACTCTATACGTTCTTATATTGTATACATACAGAGCTAGGTGATGACTAATGACTAATATTCAAGCAGTAAAAGCACTTTTACATAAAGCCACTGGCCATTACTCCGCAGGAACCAAATAAGAGGGATGATAGATAACGAAATATCCAGCACATTAAATCAGCAATTAACCAAAGTCTTCCAAAGGCAAACAAGAAATGACCAGCAGAACTTATATAAAAACAACATAACAATGTAAATGCATCCATAAGCGATACAAACACCCATTAATGATACAAATTCTCCCTTTAATCACGTAAAAAAATTTCGAACGTCCCTGGTGAAAGATGATCGACTTGCCTGGTAGTGGCTTAATGAAAGCAGTGGGACAATGGCAACTAGATTGCTGCTGTGTTGAATGGTAGGCGAAGTGTCAATTAATATTATCTAAAAACAGGCCTGTCTTCATTGTCCCTTTGGCCGACAGCGTCTTGATGTATCGATGTGCGAACAATACGCTCCCTCGTGGCCGCAATTAAGCCTAATGTGTCTCTTTTTATTAAAAGCTAATCTTTTGTCTTTACTTGATCGATGTTTGCTTCTTGATGCGCATTTTGACTGCCTAATGGCGCCCTGGACTTAATTCAGCGATCTGGCGCTAGAAGGAAACCTGAAGCCTCCTTATTATCGAGAACCAACAAGAAAGTGTGTTTATCGCGCGGACAAAGTCTAACAATGCCATGATCAAAGGATTTAATTTGCAAGTCATAATCCACGTATACAGAGATAAAATATGGTAACTTACAATTGGTTGATATAAGAAATTTGTAAGCACGTGGTGTTCGCTTGTCAAATAAGCGGGATTTGAAAACTTGCAGACCGATTTCAATCATCAATTAATCATTCATTGAAGTGTAGAATGTCAGGAAAAAGGTAAGAATATTTCAATAAATTCCTTTTTCTATATGGCTTGACAAAGTTCTGTCGGTTGTCTTCAATATTTATAATGTTGAATGGATAGCCCGTGTAAGTTTACGCGTAGGTGCGTTGTAAATCTGAATGGATAATATGCCAACCGGACACAGACCATTCAGATGGTAGTTTCAGCAAATAAATTATATGAAAAAGTTAGAATGACACCAAAATATCCCACCCAAAGGGGGCGTGTGATAAAAGGGGGCGTGTAATTATCACACGTTAGGATGGAGTAGAATGCTATTTTAATGATGACAGCGCGTGATAAAGACTTCCTAAGCTCGGAGATACTCACGATGTGCTTATGTCATCACCGGTAACCCTCGTGCCCGATATCCAGCCAATTATGCTAATAATTGTTCGTCGCCACTCCCACTTCCAACTCTACCCACACATGTGTAAATTGGGGCGGACATATTTAGTATCCCATTATTTAAATGAATTCGATGTTAATGGAATGTTGTATCCTAGTTGAACATATATAAATAGACACACACCTCTCTTCAGGATGGTTAGGATGGTTATTCGAATGCCATTTTTCATACATCATTTAAAATAACATTATGTCACATTGCGGGCAATACTTAGTCTACTGGATATCCGAGTTCTCTAAAATGAAAATGCAGGACTAACGTTAGTCTTTTCTTGGCTAGATACAACCAAACAGCATACATATCAGACATAGGACTTAATTACTGGTATCTACTAAATCTGGTTAATTTTAAGAATATTCCATAGCTATTGCCATGAAAGGAAGTGACCACAGAGGTCTGCATAACTATTAGGCCTATATGAATAGGGCCCTACCCCGGTTAAAATTAACGTTGTCCGTCAACCCTATAATGAGGAAAACTATGCCTGCACGTCATTATTCATAATTATCCCTCCTTATCCCTAGGTATTAGGCCTATTACTTTTCCACCTACCTGTACTTTTTCCCTACAGAGTATTCAGAAGCCATATAGGCTACATGTGCACATAGGCCTAATATTGTTGCATCGATGCATGGATCCTTGTCCTATTTGCTAAAAAGTGGGTAGGCCTACAGTAATGGTGGCAAAATATTCACAACACATATATAATAGCTTAGTTTTGGTTAATATTCGAAGGAATTCGGAAACATTCAAATGTGTTTTTACTCGCATGAAATGTTATTCCCTGAACCACGGATCCAATCGCTTGGGTGGATTGGATTTGCATATGGCTCATGAGAACCCCATTCTTCAACCCGGTGATTGCCCTTTCGATTTGCTCATGTGGTTTGCCATCGTAGATGCCAGTCTTATCTTAGTTGTCTCCCCTTACACTACCTGCTATCCATGCACACGCTTTCTCACAGTCTATAGCCAAGTCCACGTGACTGATGACCCGAACCCACATCCCCTGGTGGCCATGGCAGGACCTATTGTGGTGCCCTTTGTGGTGGCCTCCCACCGCTCCATAGGCTCCCTGCCTGTCGCCATATTTATTACATCAAGGACCTGCGATTTAAGGCGATTTAACCAAGTGTGTTTTGGGGGTGTTGTGTTCGCGCTCTGGGACCCAGATGGCTGCCGAAATTAACTCACCGCTGGTGTCATGTTTCGCCATTGTTGAAGAGGCCGTAGAGAAGTCTCAGCGAGCGGGTCTCGTCCCAGGCGAGATTTATTTATCATTGTGTCTCCGTGGCTCCCATGTCACTACCAGATCTATCATTCTACGGCACTATAGCAACACTGACAGACGCAGACGCAGCAAAGGCCAAAGCAACAAATTAAAGAGACTCCTTTCGATTAAATCAGTGTGCTTGATGTATCAACAATGACGGCGCTGCTTTTGCGTCCTGCTCAATAGGCGGTGTCCGGCTCAGGTAGGCCAGCAAAAAGTCGTCTGCAGTACATTGAGCGCACTGGGATTTAAGACATCCGCTGCTCTGGCTACTGGTTGATCTTTGAACCTTCATACATCTATTACCTACATCGGCGTAGATGGCCACCGTCAAGCATGACCTTTCTTGCCCCTTGCAAGATTGCATGGAAATTTCGCATCGTCGCGTTAGCGCAGTTTTGTCGTGTGGCCCGTCATAGAAACGTTCCATTTCACTTCAATGGAATTTCATTAGTCGGGACGTCAGGGATCGTTTCTGGATGGCCGCTAGGTGTCACCATTATTAGAATAAACTGGCGTCTCACAAAGATGGCACACCGACGTAACAATACCCATAAGGCCATATTGCATTAAAGTGAAACACTCACTCCACTGACGACACCTCTCGGACGGTTTGGCAATCACAGTGGGCGATGAAAGGTCACTTGATGGAAGCCTAAGCCGCAAGTGATTAGATGAAATGGCATTGTGGGTATTCTGGTAGAATGGAAATCTAGCCGCTAAAATGGCAGTGGGGCAATTTTCATTGAGTCTAGGAAAACCATCTCCTTGATGGAATTATACAGGCTCTGAATTATTGTTGTGTGTCAACATGACAATAATATATCTGTGGCCAGGTCACAGGATTGACCTTCGGCGGACGGGAACTCAATGACAGAAAATCGCACTAAATCTAAGACTAGCAACCCCTAAAAAATGTACTGGCCTGCCCATCCTGATGACTAAATACATGTCTCTAATTCATAACTAGATCTAAGCCTATACTAGTATGCCTTTATGTAGGCCCTATAGCCTACCTCAGGACTGTCTTACGAATTTAAATAGGCCTAGGCCTAGGCCTATAGGCTATTCATTTTTTTCAGTAGGTCCTCGAATGAGTCCTGTAATTATATCAATTTGAATAGATGAACATCGTGTGAGCATACCCACATTTCCACATACTACTAGCCGCATTCCCCTAAATAAATGCACATTTGTCTATACTACTCACGCTAGGCCTACGTGTGTGCACACATATAGCTTTATCATACTATAGGAACTCATTGAACCGCGCCGGAACTGCCATACCAGGACGTTGCGAGTATACAAATGATGTCGTCTAACGTTACATGTAGCTCAGATATCGGGGTAAGGGAGCTGAGAAGGGATGAATCATTTCTTTCGCGCAAATCTTTTAGCTTCAATGGGTTTTGTTCTGGACTGAAAGTTTCGGTTACAATATTTACACTGAAGACAGGATATCAGGAAAATATTTATTTAATTGTTTAAACCTGCATACTCAGCTATGTGGGGATGTCCTGGGCATTTGGGGAAATATATAATGAAATCCCCCCCCCCCCCCCCCCCCCGACCCCCGGATCGCATTATATTTGCAAATAAGAAATATAGGCCTTCACCTTAACGGACATTCCCCCACCCTGGGCCACCTCTTCATAGTTCGGTCAACTAACGGAAATCCCCGCCTGGGTGGTGGCATATTTTCTCTGACACCCCCCTACCGTTTCCCCATAGGCCGATCCCCTGGGCTGGGGGTGAGGGTTGCAATTGACAAGTGTATTAGGCTATGGCAAAGACAATCTTACCAAATTTACTCATATTATGACTTGTAGGACTGAATTCATCAATACTCTGCTGCTGTTACATGTTTACACATATAATGAGCGATAGTAGCTAGCAATCGCGAACCAGGGAACGGGGTAAAAACGGTCGAGCAAAAACAGCCACCGGTGACCGATAGTAAATAGGCCTAAAGGATTCAGGCGGAGCCTTCAAATACAAAATAAGGACGTTTTAAATGCCCTGTAACAAAAACAACCTGACAGAATCCTCCCGAATTTCGGTCAAATGACGTTTAGATGGGTTGGTAATGAATGGAAGAAAATGAAGAAAGTATTGTTTTTTACCGACGTTAAAGTGAGAGGGCAGCTTTAATAATTGTGTAATGAAGCCATTGAAATGAGGCTAAAACACTCGAAAGTGCATCACACACATGGACATTCAATACCTTTTCAATGGAGATTATCCCTGACAAATTGCGAAGCCATAACTTGGCGAGTTCTACTTTTTGTTAAAGAAATTGCGGCTCAAAATGTGACATATTTAAGATAAATCCCTAAATTAGTTACGGGAAGATAATAGGAGGTGTCGATATTTGGGAAATATGTCACCATTGTAATTCGCAGGGCCGTGTGATTTTTAGCGGGTAGGGGCGCTAACCTCTTTACTCATGAAATCTCATAAACGATGAAGAAACCCCTTTAAACTACAGGAATGCGACAGTGAACGATCACGAGAATTGGAGGCAAATGATTTCAGAATTTAAAAATTGTGTGTTGGGATATGAGTTACAATGACGCAACTTAGTGGTTGATTGATGGGTACCAAGAAAGAGGGGGTCAAGATAAGTCTCAAACAACTAAATCTTTTTTTTATCTTGGTGATAAAGACATACAAGTATGCATTGCACGAACTGATGAGCTCACGATGTGATAAAGAAGGTACATTTTTAATGACGCGACAAAGTGAAAATTCAATGGGGTAATATTAGAACGGTATTGCCCCCTAGTGGCTATCTGTAGCATTAGACATGGGGATTGTGGCGCCCCCTGGTTATTGAAGAAAAGAGATCGCTCACCAAAGATTGTCATATCATGATTCCAAACCAATTGGTTCGTCTCAGGGAGTCTTTGGATGACCAGAAATACAGGGCAATTACACCACATATGTTCAACTGATATCATACGCAATTTTTTAACAGAAATTTTGGTATTTGATATTATTTATGGGGAAGAATTTAATGGCGGGGAATAGATACATTTTTAGAATTTTCTTATGATCTCTAAACGTCATCACCTTGAATATATTTGAAACCGCAAGGGAAGATTAAATGAATAACTTGGAATGTAAACATTGAATGGGGTACAGCGTACTGAAACTACAAATCCATAAATGTATACATACCGGTGAACAGCTGATTCAAAGTGCCTATGGTAATGGAAAAGACGGAATAAACTTGATTTGATAAGAAATATTTAATATGAAGAATCTATACATGATTACATAATTTACTTCCCAAGTGGAACAGAGCTCTTTGCACAATGCACACAGATAATGAAACCTGTACAAAGTAAAACCAGTCTAAGAGCCTAAGTCGCAGAGACGTGTGACAGTAATGGACATAAAATAGAACACATTGAAACAATTAAAAGTTGACAACGGACATCAGACATAGTGGCAGGTATTTAAGCAGCAACCGGCGTCATAGATATGCCGAACTTAGATAATCATAAAGGACTGTTTAAATGGGAAACAAGGGCAAATATGCTTCCGTCAAAACAGAAAGATACAAAATTTGTCAGGTTAACAACATGCATAAAGTATGGAGGCGCTGAAATAAATTAACATGCGAATAATACATTTCCTTCCAGTAAAAGAGTTCTGTTGTAACATCGACTGAGGACTTTTTTGAACATAATAAAACAGGATCAACCATATGATGTGTTACAAAGCCTTGGAGTACAATATTGAACTATTGCAGAACTTTAATTTGATTTCCACGATGCCAAGTTGAAGTTAAATCTGCCATTTAAAAGAAATCAACATTATGTAGTGACTGTTAGTTAGTTATTGCATAAATGTTTACAGGCACCAAGCATTTCTTTTCAGATCATGTGGTCACGAGGAAAACAAATCTGCACGACCAACACAAACCTACATGGCATTAAAAACTAGGATACACCTTGATTAAATTAAATTCCAGTGAAATATTATTAGAGGTTTTATTTAGTTCAAGCTAGAACACCTTGTATAGACAAACCGAAAGCATTCCCATGATAATAACCAATGTACGAGGGAAGCACAATGACAGGGACGGTTAACATTACAGTAAACATAATTTAGATTCAAGGCAGGGCTGGTTGGGAGATTTCATTTTTATTATTCCATAAAACTGCTGAGATGTTTATATAATATTAAAAGATACAGATACAGTCAGCGCTTGATGTAATATCTCGGACATGTAGGTAGGTAGAGTAGTGAAATAGTGAATTACCTGAATCCCATGTAGATAAGAGTGGATTTAATTAGGAATGACATGTAACGATATTCAAACATGACATGAACGTGACAAGACATAGCAAGCACAGTTAATGAAAACAAAGCAAGTAAAGTATAAGAGCTGGGTTCAACTCAATGAGCAAGAACATCAATCATAATGTAGATATTAAGCCATCCTTGGGGGGAATGTCTTAACAAAATGGAACCACATTTTGAAGATATTGGATAGGAACAGAGCATGGATAGGAACAGAGGGAAATTATCAAATGGCATATCTTGAAAATTGCTCACAATTCACAAGCTGCGAATAAATGCATAAATTTACATTACCTAGTGTTATATAAATAAGGACCAATATAGGTACAATCCACGACCCAACCTTTCACCTCTTCTTTCATTACTTAAAGGACATATGTTCATTCACAACCTTGTTTTGTTCACACTCACACACACCCATCTATACTGCAATAATACTCAAGATCATAAAATGACACTGAAAAACGAAGAGGAAGGTTTGTGGTTCTTCTGAGTGAAATACATACTCTCTAAAATCATTACTAATAGCGTCAAATGATATGTACAACAATACATATGGTAACGAGAGCGGGTCGTGAAGAAGTTGCAAGACGAAAATTACAAGAAAAACCTGCCTTAGTACAACTCATGCTATTTACAATGTCTACAGATGAACATACTTGGAAAACTAAAAATTACAGTTACAGTGGTTAACAGCACGTTTCATCCGAACAATATGGCAGAATTATGAACGAAGCGTAATCAGTCAAAATATTTCAAGCGTTAAATGACAACTCCAACTGCATGAAAAGGGAATCAGACTGATGGGATTTAAATGCTGTCTTAAATTGCACTAGTTCTGATCTAAATTTAATTTCATGAAACTCTTAGTAGAATCGAATCATAATTTACCATGAATATCTGCTGGAAGGTCGAAACCTAACAATGAACATGTAACAAACTGGCTTCTTTTGAAACTATTAATGTAGGAACATTAACACATTTGAGACTCTATTATCAACACCTAAAATGATGCCAAAGCTACCAAATGTATTTCCTTAACCTAGAATTACAGAAGTGCCAAAGAAATCCTGACAGTTGAAAGAACCATAATTAAGTAGGTACGATTATCCGGTAGTGGCAGTGCATTTCTTAAAGGTCATATAAAGGCGATCTATATATATACACAGAAGATGACAAAGGATGGTTTGAAGGAAGCAATGAGTGCGAAGCAAACAGTAACGCCAATGCAAGAGGCAAACCAAAGACTATACACAGTATACACCCGGAAATATAGAGAAACTCTTAGTATACATATTTCACAGAAATAAAATTAGGCATTGGTCTTCCCTACTACTTAATTTTGAGAATTTCATGATTCATCGAGCCTGATAATATCAAACACACGATAGTAAATGAAGATGATTTTCCGGATATCTTCATTAGAAATTGCCAATTTTGGAGCCAGTAGCTATGGGTTTATAGATTGATGAGACCACATGTTGGGAACTCGATGAACTCTTACGGTTGGGGATGGCTTTGGTGGGCTGATGCGAAGATATGAATTGATGGTCGCATCATTTTTCACGGATATTTCCTTTTACTCAATGCAAGACCGATCTGTCTAAAGGCAACAAACTATAACACACCCGGCCTACTCTGCTCAGGTTTCTCCGTACAAAAGGTCTAATTACAATAAACAAAGATTTATCATTTTATAAACGATGTACATCTGTGATCTCCTGGTTTACCTTCTACTGTACAATTGTTATATATGCTTTATCATATACATATAAAAATACTTCTTTAATGGATAGGTCAATATTACAATTCAATGATATAGCTTTGTATATAATCCATAATCGTATTCCTGTGTTGCACTTATCCATCTTCTGTTCATTTTATACAGTCCCACTCCATTGAAAGTGCTCGAAGTGTCCCATGCGCGAAACCGCCGCCGGTTCCGCATTGCTCGACCTCCTTAAGTTCCAATCAAACTCCAAGGTTAGGCTCAGTATTGTTTGCATACATACACATGGCGCTTTCTCGTCACCTAAAGGGACAATCCTGGCCCGGGGACCTGCCTTCTCCTCAGGAGGTCTAGTGTGGCCATATTTCCCACCCCGACCCTAAGGTGCCCGACCCTAGTACAGGGTCGG
Source organism: Sthenelais limicola (assembly GCA_942159475.1). Lineage (NCBI taxonomy): Eukaryota > Metazoa > Annelida > Polychaeta > Phyllodocida > Sigalionidae > Sthenelais > Sthenelais limicola. The sequence continues at coordinate 119,287,819 of OW804096.1, forward strand.
TCATTCCAAGGAAAGCACAAGGATTTGCTGCCATCACAACCGGTGCTGAGCCGGTTTCCTGGTGTCGTTCTGGAGAGCCCAAGCTTAGTTTCCAAGGTAACGACCTTCAAGTCCAGAGGACTGGGGAGCGTTCCCTTTCACTGCCTCCATAATTAACACATCAAGGTTTGGTTTGGTTCATGGTTATGGCCCATTCAGGACCAGGAAACCCACAATGCTTTTTCATATCATTCCGGCGTTAAGGTAACGTCTGTATGTATCGGTACTGATGGCGAAAATCATTGACTGTCTGTGTAACACCAATAAACACGATGCATGATTTACTATAGTAGACCAGTGCTGTTCACGGTGGAGCTGCTTTCAAGGTGGAACGGACACGGACCTTCTGTCCACTAGAATAAATAAGGCAAAATCCATGTTTATACATTATTTAAGATAAGACATAATCACAGAACAAGAAATGCAACAGAACAAGAAATAGGAATGACTAGGTTGAACTAAAACCCACAATCTCTCCATAACATGCCTGGTTCTCCAACCGTTTGAGCTACCGATTTATCTATGGAAAAACCCAGTCTTGACTGAAATATCTTAATTCATATATAAGTTCTTATGAATCAAAATTGGACCATGGGGAAAAGCAATGAACTTACATATATGAGTTTGTGTTCTGATTGTTGTGACGACTGGAAGTGGTCTTTGAGTAAGGACTGGGAGAAACTTTCATGTAACCTGAAGCCTTCAGCTTCTCCCGCAGCGTCACCACATAGTCTGTATAGATCTGTGTAAGAAAAGAGGGAATTATTAACACGACATGACCAACCAAGTGGTTAAGCAGGCCCTTCAAAGGCAAATGACTCGGTATGTATAGCATGATATTCAAATATGGTCTCAACGTAGAAATGTGCCAATGACTATTAAGTCCTGAAGACTCCCTGGAGCTTATTTGGATGTAGGCAGTTGCATTATGTCCATTAGATATATAAAATAGTGCATCGGCTCATATATAATATTTGCTAAATAAATCCTAATTGATTGAAACGAATCAATACAATGTGTCAGTGTCACAGAACAAAAAAGAAACTTTCATGCAAGCTGCACATAGTTGAACATAGAATTCTCCAACTGATAAACTATCAAAGTATACCACATTCCTATGAGAACATAAATTTGAACACAGAATTTTCCAACTGATACATTATCAAAGTGTATTACATTTCTTAGCCCGAATGGCATTCTTTGAAGAGCTCTCGGATACAGCTAGAACAAAAGTTAAGCGATATACATCAAACCACACCATCAATAATCTCTATATTAGACAAAGCGAGAGGCACTCCACGTAGCTTCAATGCATCTATCCCCGTCTGGTAATTCCAAAAGAAAAATCCAAGACTTTTAGTCATTATTACTGAACAAGTCCCCCAGAAAGACTAACCTTTTAGTAACGCAGATGCCCACAATTGTACATGTACATCTGGAATCTTGCTTGCAAGTTGCATGGCTGGCGTAACCATATTTAATGCCTCCTGAAAATTCAAATAAAGATTAATTGGATTAGATATATAGAGAAATTTACGAACGGCAATGAGTGAACGCGAAGGAAACACAAAATACAAGGTTTTAATTATAATATATTCAAGCAGTGTAGACATCTAGAACGTTATCTCTAAACGTTCATCTTCCGCCATCATCAAAAGAGGCAACACTCCAAATGCCAATGTTATGATGTTTAGGTACTATCTAAAATATGGACGGCGAGCTATTTCGGTCACATACCCTAGAGTTGCCGAGTGACAAGAACGTGTGTCCCAGTAACACAAGCGAGCAGGATGTTAAACGATTCAAGTCTTCAGCATTGGCCATCTTTAACGTTTCTCTTAAGTACTTCCTGCAAATATAAGGGATCAGAAAACATTAAAAAGAGAAAACAAAGAAAGCGGTTCATTTGGAGCTATTTTATATAATATGAATTTACTTTAACTCAGAGCAAAAATGAAAATTATTTAAACTTGTTTTTTAAAATATAATTTCCTAGTCGTTTTTTTCACCAAGGAGACTTTTTTCCCTTAATTTTGTCAAGGTTAGGTGTCCGATGCCTCGTCTATTTATTATAATTATTTAAACTTGATTTCATAGTATACACACATAACTAAGAATGAACTTACTTTGCTTCGTGGTATCGGGCTTGGAAGAACGACTGTAGACCTTTGACGTAATATGCGGAGGCCCTGAGGCTGTGGAATCTGGGAGGCTGACCATCTGCGTCATCGGGACTAAAGAGAGAGAACAAAATAATGGAAAATGTGGAAACTACTTTTGTGAGTGCTAAACATTTCACAGCCTACTGCCATGCACAACGCTGAAATATCGGAGCTGGCAAAAATAAGTACGTCTCAATAATACAGATTAGGTACAAACCTCAGTCCTATTCGGTCAGGTTCCACATTCTCAAGCAGAACTGCTAGGTCTGCCTGTCGGTTTGTTCGGAGATAAATGATGGCCAAATTTAGATTGATAAATGTGATTAAGTCATGATCTGAAGTCCGACCTATTCGCATTAATTGCTGAAATGAAAGAAAACACAATTATCAGCTGCTGAGTAACTTTATAAAGGAATTCAAAATACCTGATATCTAATTACTATAGGAGTGAATTTGTGCAGGAATAAACACACATTTCCAGTCTAAGCAAAACTTACTGATAACGCCGTTTTGAATTGACCTTCCGCTGCTTCCATACAGTTCATCGACATTGCATACAAACCCTGGAAAGAAGATTTTTTTTGTAATGTCAGAATTGCAGGTGTTCTTACATTAATTTTTGAAAAAATCTCACCTGAAGAAGACCAAGTCGCCCGAAAGGCTCGTGAATAATAAAGTATATCAACGTCAACAACTTTTATTTTCTACCTTATGGAAACATCATTGGACAACCACCCGCACCCGATATATAGCGATCACTTCCCCTCTACCATCTTTTTATTTTACAAAAAAAGGGCAACAATTAATTTCTGGAGGTGAATAGAAAGATTGTATATATACTCACAAGAAGAGCGTGGATCTGTGAGCCATGAGTTTGGAAGAGACGCGGGTGTTGTTGACAGACATTACAGGCAAGGTAGATCTGGAAGAGAACTCGGTTTAACAAATGGGAAAATCCACACTACCTCATGGTATCTTTCAAAATATAACAACATAAATATATGTACATAGTATCAAAGAACATACGGAATGCATTTGTCTCACCTCTTGAATGGCCATGGTTTTGTTACCCATGATAAGCCGACACATAACTATGTGCTCTAGAAGCATAAGCTGGAATTGGTGCAGCAGGGGGTGACTGTCAACCACTGAAAATAAGAAAACAATGTTGGTCAGAGAATGACTCAAAGAACCACAAGATACTATCTTCAGAGATGCAAGTATTAAGGTCATGACAAAAATACTGAATAGTTTGTGATCTTGTTATCTAGGGTTTCTACTAACAACCTGTAAAGACAATTTAAAACCGATTTAAAGATGAACACTTTTTTGGACCCTTTTGGGGGAAAAAACCCAACGGATATTGCTGTTGGTGAAAATTGTGACTAAACTTATTTATTTTTGCTTGCTTTTCTTTTGTTTGGCTTTTGCGCCTCCCTGCGTTTTGGAACAATAAGTGGTCATAATTTATTAATAGACCGGCAGTGAAAAAAATAATAGGTTCTTACTTTTCAGTTTCTCGATTTGCATGAGAGCTTTATCGGTGTATTTTTGTGCCTTGTCCATATAACCTGCTTGTAAAGAGTGCATCACTGTAACCTGGAAAATAAATTGCGCATCAGATGAAATCTTAAGTCTCACATTTTCTAAAATTAAGAATTATTACACAAAAATAAAGATAGCGGGGGACTGAGATTGATTGGTAAGAATGCCAATGAACAGGCAAGGAACTAAGCGAATTCTACAAGAGACTAAAACATATAGAACTTACCAGATATACGAGAACACACATGTGTTCCTTAGGCAACCATTGAAATAAATCGCCTGGGTTGTTCGATGCTGTGTGTATTGTTTCTATAAAAAAAAGAAGAAATGTTTATTTCAGGACTAAAGGCGGACTTTTTGTTTTGTTCTACCAGGGATAGTACAGCTGGCCTTTGCCCAGTGCCTGGCGAGGTAAAATCGCAGCCGTACCAGGATTCGAAGCCACATCCCTCTCGGTCCAAAGCCAGCGTTTTAGACCGCTCTGACACACCGTATACACACAATTAGCACAATAAAAGCATTAAATATTATTAAATTAGGACTGATACATACCGTCGTCTGTTTGGAGGGATGTAATAGTTTGTATGGATTGCTGCAGCTGTTTCAATGCGGGCTTAACACTCTTCACCTAGACAAAAGAAAACCCAAGGAATTGAAGTAATTAATGAAAACTAATGATTATAGAAATTGAAGTTTCACGCATGCAATTTTAGGGTAGCTTTCAAGTATTGTAAGTGCATAAGTATTACATATCGTAATATATAATTGACTTAAATTGCCTGATGCCACGAAAAGGGTAGTTAGCCCCAGTACACGCTTGCCTAATGATTTGTTTATTTATACTGGATCTTCGTTGGACAGTCGGCATATATGCCGTTCCTCCCTAAAACAATATCTCCCCTCTGACCAATATCCTCAAGTAACCAATAATACTTTCATTTTGATGATGATCTATGATTAATTTACCTGTCCAGCCATGAGGTAGTGGCAGACTTGGAGGACGAGGAAGAAGACTCTCAATGATTCACGATGGGCTACACTGGGTCCAAGAGCCTCAATTTGCACTCCAACCGCCGCCAAGACACTGTTTACATCCTTCAACTTTTTGTCGATCAGTAATAACTGGAAGTAAGAAGTACCACGCCATTAATATATACCAGATTTGTTTGTTCTTTTAATTTTGGAGATTTGACAAATATTCTCCCATGTTACTTAAAAAAACAACAAAACATCCCCGACTAAATTCATTATAATATTATATGCTGAAAAATATTCCCTATTGAATCTATGCAGTTTAAAGGTAAATAATGGATAAATCGAACTCTTACCATGACTTTGCTGAGCATGAAGAGGATTTTCGTATACTCTGCATGTTTGACACCCGCGTAATCGGCGCCAAGACCAAGCAACCCACACGCTGAAACATAATCACGCTCAGAGGACAGCAATTCCTGGAATGAAAAAAGAGAGAATTGGATGAGTTCTTTATATAGTTGGATTACTTGGGGCCTCATCAGTTCCAAACACAAGAGAAAGAAATACTTTCCGCCTCTGGGGCAGAAATATTAAGCATCAACTGCAGGTCGTGTACATATTGTATCAAATATATTATAGGCACCACCACAACAGGCTGACACAAGAGTTTCTAGTTTTACGATATTTTGAGTTCTTAATTATTAAAGATGAGTGATTTGGCTAATAAGTAATTGTTCAATGAAACGTACACCAGTGATCAAACTATTGGAGAGGCTGGTTAGTAGAAGTACTAATTTGAAAATCACCATCAGTTTACATATTATATATACATGTATGCCCCTGAAACGATACCCCGGAGGTGATAATGCTTTCAAGTGGTTACATTCTATATATAATATTATATATAGACTTTATTTTCCATATTACATAGTTATGGCCTACATGGAGAATGGGTTTCATGTCTGTCAGAGACAGTTCTTCCGACAGGACCCTCTACATATTCTGTCAACTGACTACTTACAGCGAGTTGGAACAATAGACGACAGTGCCAGTAAGGACTTTGTTGGGAGATCTCGATGGCTTTACGAAGTATTGATTTCGCTTCCTGGAGGTTAGTCTGCAGGCAAAAATTATAACTTAAATATAAATGCAGTAGGGGTAAAACATTTGATGATACATATTTTAAGCTTTTTCCAAGTTGGACGTCTAATTCTATTTTTTTAATTTGACATATTTATACAGCCATTTTGGGTTAGAAGAATTTACAAGGCTCACGGCGACTATCTTGTAGTATAATCCATTTACAAGCTTAGAAGGGAGAAGCAGAAAACTACTTACCAGGGCTAGTAACTGGCAAAGGATACTTGCTGACTCAAACTTCACTTCATCAAAAGATGATATCTGATGACCCGTTAAGGATTGATATGACAAACAAAATCCAACGGATTTAAAAAAACAAAAACGAAAGAACTACCGAAATAGTAAAAAAGTGCCCCCCCCCCTTCAACTTCAATACCAAATACGTTAAAAAAATATATATAAATAATATTTAAATCATTTTAAAAAAATCGCAAAATGCTGGGTATCGCAACCCCAATATCTCTGTGCATTTTAATATGTACATGTATTATACATGGTAAATAAATCCAGTTCAATACCTCCCGTGCCCATCTTTCACTATCCACTGTCCACGTACGAAATTCAGAGTGAGGCTAGTAGGGTAAAGCCTAAAACATGTCATATAAAAGGGTTGAAAACATCCCTCGTTCTGGTTATCCGCAACACCTATGTCAGCCAGGCAGACAACCACACATTTTGTGAGATATGTGACAATAATAATGTCGGACAACCATATTTTTAAGCGATTCTTTCAACCATGTATTGATAATATTATAAGATGGAAAGTTCTAATGTCAAACCTGAGGAAATACCAGCAAATTATTAATCACTGGTATTAACTACATACTTTGAAAGTATTCCAAAGCATTTAAATATTAGTTTACCACTCTTAAATTTGAATCAACAATGTAGCCTGTAGGTATACCGGACTTAACAAGGGGGCGGGGGGGGGGGGTGGCAGCTGTGTGTTAGGTCCCTCTGTTTTGGGATTGTATAGGACTGTTCTCCACCTCTACAATACATGGGACGGTAGAGATAGAATAGATAGTACTCTAGGATAATAGAATTCCCCACTTCAATCTTCATTATTTATATCATCGACATATGCCATGTACAGGTATAAGAAAAATGAAAATTTAGTAAGCTAGTATATGACACAAGGGGGTATACAAATTCTTCCAACACTTCTCTTGAGGTTCATTTTCAATGTAAACGTGCAGCAGTGAAACGATTCGTTTTAAGCTATACTCTTACTTTCCAAATGTATACTGTATATATAACCTGGCTCTGCCAACAGTTTGCTGTACACATATGTGTAGCTTCAGTTTTCAGTAGACATTTGTAAAAGCAGGGACTGGGTGAGAGCTTCATTAGTTCATTGCCTCCAAGGCAAGCATCTACTGATCAAGGCAGGATGAAGAATACTGAGTACAGACTACATTATATATTTAACAAAGATTCAAGGGGGTTGGACCAAAATCCCTTCATTATACACTACTTAGCATAAGTGCCAGAACTTTCCAGGCCATAAATAATTGATACGAATTTCGGAATCCGTTAACGTTAATGCGTTGACATTATAGATAGGCATCGCAATTGTTTGTATGTCGTACAGCTCTGCTACAGGAGGTTGTTTAACCCCCAGTTTAAAGTTTTGAAAGGATACAGCTTGAGTGAGAGTCCACTGAAATATAAAAACAAAAAGCAAGATAAAGCATGGACCATATGGGATACAAACGACATGTGATGAGAATATCGTTTGATAGTGTACGAAGGATAACTGAGGAAGGATATCAAAATCAAACCTACCGCTTTTTCAAGGTGCGATTGGGCAAGATCTGTATTTTTGGTGTGAGCGTACAGAACTTGGCCAAGTTGTAAGTGCGTCCTTGCTTCGATTCGCGGTGGAGGCTTGAAGTTAAATATCGTCTGTAAACAATGGATGCAAAGTCTGATATTCGGGGGGTTTGAAGTCCGGAAATTTTCCGCTAAACCCAACAACGAGAGGTACCAACTATCTGAATGCGCCGACGCCATTTTGCTTTCTTCCCGCTGATGGTTTCTGCGGAGCGGTTTCGTGACTCGAAGTGAATCGCTACTCTGATTGGACAAAAATAGAGACATATTTATCGGCTGTTTTGGAATAATAGGGGCTTTACTTTGGGTCAGTTGATGTTTCACCATTATCTTATATTTAGATACCATCGTTTTCAAATAAACAGTGATTTCTTTACATATAATTAACCAAAAAACAAAACCCAACAGTGAGACCATCGACTCGAGGTCCAGACTACCGAGCTCCGAGGCGTCGCTCGAAGTCCAGCGCCAGTGGTTGAAAGCTTGAATACCATGTCAATTTATTAGGTAAGCAACCCTTTGTCCTGCTATGACAGAATGCTAGACCATTATATCCTCTACTGGAACACTCTTTAAAAGACGGCGGGATTTTAACATAAATCGTTTAAACCTTCGTCAATTTAAGTTCAAGTAAACATTTCGCTACCCTGTCGGCAAGAGGTGGTCCTTGACCGAGAGCCCTGTGGACCTGCCCCGGCTGGCATTGACATGGTAGGGACTCGGCTTCGCATCCCGTGCTTGTGAAAACTCACCGGCGATCTGGTACTACAGGCTGTAGTAAGTCCTTCGTTTTTAACTGTAGCTTTAAGGCAAACCGGTTGCAGTAGTTCTTAAGTCACAAGAACAGAAAACAGTCATGGCCAGTTTTTCAAGAAGATATGCCAAACCCAGAGGTTTCCAAGCCAGAAGGGGGCGAAACACCCAAAATTATATTTGGACTGAAGAGACAGAAGATAAATTGCTTGATCTGTACGAAGCTCATGATCATTTGTATGATATGAAAAGCCCTGGCTATTCCAATAGGACGAAGCGAACACACACAATGGTGAAATTTAGTGAAGAGCTTGGTGTACCTGGTGAGTATTAATTATTATTAACCTGTACGCTGTAGATCTAGTCGGTTCCTGTTTTTTTTTACCTAATGTACTTTTAACATTTAATTTGGTTCGACTTAAACGTATATATGCATATATTATAAGCATTAGTTTAAGTTGAACCAAATGTTTACAATAAATTGACATTAGACATTACTAATTACATATAATATATTTAATAGCCTATCCTCTTTATTTCCTAACATTAATAAGTCTTAAATTTAAGACGTACCGTATATGATTAGATATATTTCAATCTAAAAACGCTGTGTATATATTCACGTTACAGTTAGTGAAGTTGAGAAACATCTTCGCAGTCTACGGACGCAGTATGGAAGAGAACGAAAGGGACAACGACATGGCGGTGATCCACCAAAATCTAGACGTGCCGCACTCTTGCTCTCAAGATTAGAATTTCTTGAGCCTCACATGAAGAGTAGAAAGGCTAGAACACCTCGAAAGGTTTGTACGATAAACTCTCTTAAGTTTATAATCAGGTTAACGTGTCCTATCGAATATCAATTTAAATATAGAGTACAATTGACATTTTAAAGTGACTTTTACAATAAAAAAAAATCCATCTAATATTCACATATCTACCGGTAGGGCCTACCTATAACTTATAAGATAGACCTAAAGATGTATTAGGTACCGTAGCTTAAGTACCGTGTCCAATTGGAAGAATCCATGATCTGCACATTTTTCTTAGTCGTAGGCGTAGACTGAGTGAGGGGCTACGTTCCGTAGTTAAAACTATAATTAATCTTGCTATTTACAGGCAAATCACGACGACAATGACTACAATGACGATTCTTCAGACAGATATGATGATCTAGAACAAGATATCACAGATAACGGTGATGACGAAATCTACGAAGATTATGTCGACCAGGGCCAGGAATATAGTGACTCCGGGTACGATCCACTTTGCAAAGAAGAGCAACAAGAAGGAACAAACATTATTTTTCCTGAACCCAGCTCGTTAATATCGCAACAAAACACAGAGATTCTGCATTATATGTCAAGAACTATCGCTGAAACAGTTGGGCAAAACTCGGACGAAGATAGTCTGTGGGGTAAAATGATTGTTAAAAAAATGAAACGCATACCCAAACAAGAAGACAAGGAAGATTTAATGATGCACATTGACTTACTCGTTACACAAGCTATTCGTGGACATTTGCCACCGTTGTTAACAAGTAATTCTCAGGAGACTTGCCCTCAACACAAAGAAGAACCGAAACTGTGAATTTAAATCTCGGGGAGTGGGATTGTATTTTAATATTTTATGTGTTTCATTTAGATTCCTATGGGCAGTTTTAGTAGGGTACCGAATGACACTAAGAGGACAGATCTGGACATTTATACCCGATGTATAAGGCTTGCCGAACGCTACATTATAATTAATTTCATATGGGAAAGCTTGATTGTGTCTATTAAGCCAAAGATCATTACGAGGGGAGGATGTTTTAGAGTGTTAAACCATTAATAAGTATATAACTGGTAAAAAGCTTTCGACCAAGTGTTGGAACCACTTTTATGCACATCTTAAAAGCACACGATTCAACACGTCATTTCACGTGGCAATGTTTTGGTCGGCACTGGTTGATGTATGGCTTCAACAACCCACCCACTGTGCCACTGCCCAGCATGTGGCCTACTTCACTTTTAAAGATTTTTTGTTTGCGAAATATATACATTCTGAATCATGTTTAGCCATATTCTCATAATCTTTAGTATCATTTTGATCTTTATTGCATGAACATGGAACTTTTAGAAGAGAAAATATTAAAGTTTGTAAATAGATTTGCAGTAGATGAACCCCAGATGTCAGACTTTGCAACTGACTTCTTCAACTTTGAAACTGAATTTTTTTACTTTACGATTAACTTTTTCAATGACTTTACAAGCATTCCTTTTTTTTTACCGTCTTTTTTTTTTCGACCCAACTTTTTTCAGCATACTTTTTCCTGATAGACCTTTTTTTTTTTTCGTACAGACTTTTCCAACTTCCGAAATACTTTTCCTACTTTACAATAAGACTGACTTTTTTTGACTGACTTTTACAACTGTATGACTACTTTTATGACTGAATTTTTTCTACTTTACGACTGACTATTTTGACTTTTTCGACTTATCAACTGACTTTTTTGACTGACATTACAACTCAACAACTACTTGACTGTATCATCAACTGCTATCTCATGTTGCCCCACAAAAACCCTACTAATATAGAAAAGGTGATAAACTTACATCCTCCCCGATAGGGACGATAGTCCCTGGAAAGACTGTTGGTCTTGGAACCGCCTACTTGTTTTTTTATGTAGGGCTCCAATTATTTCAATGACACTTCAATAAAAGTTTTTTAAAAAGTCTAGAAAAAACCCATGTTAAATCAGGATGTTTGGTGTCTGATTCCACCCTTTCCTTCTAATGATATTGTCTTTTCTTCCCGTCCCTTTATTTTTACCTAGCAATAATTCTAGATAACACCCAATCAGCCACATTACAGACACAATATCATTTGAAGTTCTTCCTTGTTATGAAATTCTGATTTAAACGTCCATTGTTTTCAGTATTAAGAAAAGGCTGATAATTTGGGAGACCACTTCTTCCCTTGTAACTATATACAAGGTACATGCCACCATGTTGAATCTTATTTGCACTAAAGTGGCGAGATACCCACTTTACATTGAGTTGAGCCTACATCTTTTTATACGATTGATCAGTGCCATGCCATAACTGCAGGACTGTTCCACTTGCCAACCACTGACTTGTGTTCTCCATGAACTTGGAAGTTTGTGTTAACATCGTAACATTTCTCACCATAAAACTCATTGAAATCTTCTCATTACATCAATATACTTCTATATAATGTACCTCCTGCAATCAATCAATCACATCATATGATTTTACTATTTTATAATGAAACAATTTCTTTTGTGTACATGTATATGTGGAGAATGATCAGCACACAGATGATTGAATCTTAACTCAGTGCACTTGAAAGGGTAATTTTAGCCATATTGACTTTATTATTTACAAGTAACCTAGATTTGTGGTACAAAATACGCAAATGTAAGAACAGTTTGGATGATGTTAACGGTGTTGTGTATATAAAACATTTTGTGTATCGATTGTTTCATACATGGACCAACCAATTGAAAATCATGTATTATGTTATATAACTACTTCCGTCATTTAAAGAATAAAATATGTAAGGGCGGAATACATTTGTGTGGAAACTTTAATTATATAGACAAAATAAATATTAAAATTAGAATCCCTAGTTAGTAATTACCCTACTTAGAGATAAAAAAAAGAATTTTATAGAAAAAATAAATAAATTCAACCACTCCATGAAATTCACGGCAGAATTTTCAAGGGAAGAAGTGAACTTCCTAGATGTGACAGTCAAAAAGGACAAAAATGGAAAGCTATACACAACACTGTATACAAAACCAACAGACAAAAACAACTACCTACACTATACCTCGGCCTACCCACCCCAGTGTAAAAGAAGTCTACCATAAAGCCAATTCACACGCATGAATAAAATATGTATGAAAGAAGAAGACCTCATACAACACAGTAAAGAGAAAAAAGCACTTCAAAAGGAGGGGATACCCTGAACCACTAATACAACAGGCACTGAAAAAAGCCTTGACAGACAAGAGAAATAGAAAAGGATGAAAATAACATCTTCCATATCAGTATAGCCAGCCTATCTAAAAGCTGTGCTCTTCTCCTTACCAAATCCATGGTCTTATGCTATTTTGATTATATACATTTTTGTTACCTATCTTTGAATAAAAACCTCCGTGACAAAATTCAAACCATCCAAAACAGGGCACTAAAGGTTGCCCTAGGTTTACCTAGACTATATCCAACAACCCAGCTCCATGAGGAGACCAAAACTCTCCTTTTTGATCACAAAATGGAACTGAATCTACTCAAACTTATCCACCATGACATTTACCTGAATGTTAGTAATAAGATCTTTACACAATTACCACAAGGTATCACCAGGAGATTCACTGCTATTGTCCTTAAACAAGACATACCAAAATATGATCTCTATAAAAAGTCATTTCTATACTTTGGAGCTGGGTTGTGGAATGCTCTTCCACCTGAAATCAGAAGAATTCAGGACCCAACTGCCTTTAAAAGGCAACTTAAAAATACTTATCTCTAAGTTGTAACTACCGACATTACTCCTTGTAATTAACACAGTTGAACTTACTGAATTATTGTATTGAGTTTATCCATTGTTGTACCTGATCAAACTCATCATTACTCATATGTATAATTCCCATTTCATCCCATCACAT